>OY288214.1:7500-5007500 GCA_958449745.1 Ochropleura leucogaster
TCCCCGCAGATTTTAGAACGGCGATAGTACGGGCCGTCAGGTCGGTCGCCCACGCTGAAAAAACCCTAATCTAGCTTTATACATAGTTCCTGCACAGAAGTTATTGGGTGATTTCCCATTCTTCTTCTTGAAAGTGTAAAGGAACACTATTTCAATTTTTATCCTCTTTTTTAACCCCTAACTAAAAAATAGGGGTGTGTACCTGTATGACTGTAGTCTGAGCGAGTGTCTGTCTGTGTCAAACAAACAAAGAATTGGTTTCTTTCGATTTTTCGATCCTAGGCGGACCGATTTTGGTTTTTTTTAATTTGTTTATATTGCGAGGGTTCATAACTGAATCACCTCGATTTAAATACAGTAAAAACAGGTAGAAGTGTGGTAGAATAAATCGTCCCCGTAGAGCGAAAAGTCATTAAGTCCGAAAAAGTCGAAAATAAGTTTCAATGTCATGCGTATCACATTTTTTTTTCTCTAAATATCTGTAAAACCGTCATTTTTGTAGCTGCTTTCGTTTTTGTTTTAAGAAATGTGAAAAGTAAGTAAGTCCACCTTTTTGTACCCAGGGCGTAATGGAAGAATTAACTAATTAAGTTAATTATTTTACATTTACTTCAAGTGTTCAAAACTCGAAACTAAAACGACTAAATTACTTTTTCTCTTTATTTTTTAATGCATGCAAATGAATTTATGTATACAAAACATAACTAAAACGATTTAGTGAGTTTTCAATATCAATCGTTGGTTAAAATACACAAAAGCAAAAATTAACTAACTCGACATAGTGACTCTACACTCTTTATTTTTAAATGAGTTGTACGATATTTCAAAGGCGATAAGTCGTCAACTTATTATAATGATTTCTTTTGTATTTATGGTGGTGCATAAAATCTATTTAGAATAATAATTAAAGTGTTTTAATTATTATTTATGCAACTTCGACGTGCATTGATACGTATAAAGCAAATTTCGCCTGCGAGTTAGTGAGTTTGTCCTGGCGCGAGGGTTCAGCGAACGGCGTGGTGACTTTCATTCATTCACGTTTCGTTGTGTTTACTTCAGTTTTAAGTCCTACTATAAATCTGCCAACAATCATTCCACCCCACTCCGCGCCTTTATTGGCTGAACCCTACCACGATGTTGTTTCCATTGAGGATATAACTGAAAAAAATCTATCGCATAATAATCACCAAGACTTCACCGAAGCCCAAACGTCTCGGGCCTGTGGACGGTGAGTAATGGGTAGCTCAACGTCCGTCCGTCTATTGATGACAGGCCGTGTCGACGGCGCGTTTGTGTTTCACGCGCGCCTCAAAGAGATGTCAGCAAAGCAGAGAGGCTTGCCAGGGCCTCCACCTGCCGGGGTTGCTGCGGGTTGTTCGAAAGAGATACCGAGGCCCCGGAGCATAAAGGGCAATAGCAGGAACATGGGAGGGTTTTAGCCAGTAAAAATCTGATACGCCCTTCCACTTCACCCAGAGCGGGGGTAGTTATTTAGAATACCCACCTCAAAAAAAAGCCCTAACGTCTCGTGCGAGTCCACATTCAGAGATAAGCGGCTTTGAAGAGTTAAGTTGTTCTCCTATTCGAGGTTTTTCAGATTCGAGTGTTTTATGGTACCCAGGTGGTGACAAAGATAAACGGCTCAAATAACAAGGGCGAGTGTAAGTTGCAAGGTCTTCTAGTAAAAGCGATAGTAAAAAAAGAAGTTCTACTGTGCGGCTTTCGAATGCAGCAAATATTCAGGGTTTTTTTTCAAGAAATCAACAATGCACATTCTGTTGCTCAAGACTTAATTTAGCACTTGTTGATTTGGAAGTTTCCTACACATTATCGGACGGGAGAAAACGCCCGGGTGTCACCATTGTGACTATCGTCCGGAGGACGCGATGGAGCACACTGTAGCAGACGCCCCGGGCGTCGGGCACCGCGATACGACTCCCGGACACTGTAGATGCGGGCCTGTGGACGGTGTGACAGTGAATGGGTAGCTCACCGTCTGTCCATCTATTCGACGATTCTAGACGACAGACCGTGTCAACGTCACGTTAGTGTTCCACGCGCGCCTCTAAGAGATGTCAACAAACTGCTTTGCTGGCATCGGGCCAGCCAGGGCCACCGCCTGCTGGGGTTGCGGGTTGTTCGAAAGAGATACCGCAATCGAAGGAACATGGGTTGCTTTTAGTCACTATAAGTTTGACACTCCCCCCGCTTCGCCTAGAGCGGGGAAAGTTATTTCATGAAGTCCTATCCGCAAAAAAGAAAACAAGCACTGCTTGTTTGTACAGATAATGTGCGTGATACCACCACACTGAACCCACTGAACTGCCCGCTGAAGCTAATATAGCGAAATCAAATAAACAAAGCGCGAGTCTGTAAGATTTCTTTCTTAAAACTTGAAGCATTTCAATTGGACCAGCAAATGAAGTTCTCAAATACAGCGATGAGTTTGGTTAATTATCCAGGAAACAGGGACTTGAGTCCCTATAAATAAAACTGCATTGTTTAGAAACTGAACAGGTTATTGATCACATCAACTCTTTTCCCCGGCTAGAATCACATTACCGTAGAAAAAAAAGGAAGAGACTGTACTTGGATAGCAAACTAGCAATAGGCAAAATGTACGAGTTGTATGAGGAGCAGATTACCACGGCAAATGAAGAACCATATTCTTTTTGCGCAATTAAAAAAAAATTACTCGAAATTCAAGTCATATTATTTCATGTCATATGTATCATTGTGATATTAATGGAAAAAGTGGTAGCGTACTCTTCGCCACTGTCTATTTCAGAGACAAAAAGAAAGACCTTATTAATTTATGTACCTACTAAAGGGATAATCTCACAGGAGCTCCACTTGAGGTACCGGTCCACACTGTCACACAGTTCCCACTAGTAGAAACGTAGTACTTAGATGAATTTGGTAGCTGGATTTTACAGAGGAGATAAACGAAGAGGAGTGGAGTGAAATCTGATTTTCTTTTTTTACCAAACTATGTTCTAATATTTCAGTTTGTGTAAATGCGGTTGAAGCACTATCTTATGTTTTTGTTTAATAATAATTATTAGGATAGTATTAATATAAGTATATAACAATTACAAAATTACGAAACAATTACAATTACAAAATCAATAGATTTTGTCTCGTAATTATGATTTTATTTTTGACATGAATGTTTAAAAAATCTTTATTCAATTTATCACACCTGTTTCATTACAAAATAATGTCTTTTATAAAACAAACCTAACCAGAAAAATTTCTTATAATAGGTAGGTAGTTTTTACTGTACACATTTGACACATCTGACAGTTAGTTCCACTTTACATAACTCCAGTTAATTTTCTTTTAAACTATTTCGAACTGAGAGAAAAGTCACTAACTCCGGTCGTAAACTCACTAACTCGTTATTAAGCCAGGTATTTATTAGAAAACAGTTAATTATTATTTCTGTTTTTACTTTTCTCAATAATTATACACCTTTAATGTGTAATTACATCTAAAATATAAACGTTATTTCGTTACCTTTAAAATAAAGCTAAAACTATAAAGATATGTAATGAAAAGCTGAAGTTATGACGATTTTTACTTTTTTAAACTTTAACTGTTAATATCTCAAAACAAGGTTTTTTGACTTAATGACTTTTCGCTCTACGAGGACGAAATGGTCTCTTTTTTTAAACAATCCGGCGGATTTAGGGATTTGAGCAGTTGTTTATTGTCATCCGTAATGAAATCAGAAAAACGAAAGCCCTTGTTGCATGAGAAGCACGCGTGTGAAATACATACATTGCACATTGAACCTAAGCATAGTGCAATAAGAGCCTGTTTTCGACAAAAGAACACCATAAATAAATAATATCTTGGGACAACTCACACATGGCTATCTGATCCCAAACTAAGCAGAGCTTGTGTTATGGTAACCAGACAACTGATATACATACTTATATAATTTATAAATACATACATATTATAGATAAATCACACCCAGACACAGAACAAACAATAATGCTCATCACACAAAGTTTGTCCTGGGTGGGAATCGAACCCACGACCTCCGGCTCAGCAGTCAGGGCCACTAACCACTAGACCAACAGGCCCGTCAATATATTTGGTCATGCTCACAAATTATGTCATGCACATAAATCCAAACCTAACAATTTAATCACAAATATTTTATTACCTAATTTAAGCAACATGGATTTTAAAGCGGTCCTCCAACGCGACGTATCTTTTTAGGGTTCCCTAGTCAACTAGGAACCCTTATAGTTTCGCCATGTCTGTCTGTCCGTCCGTCCTCGCTTAATCTCTGTGACTGTTTGCACTAGAAAGCTGAAATTTGGTACCAATATATCAATCACGCCGACAAAGTGGTAAAATAAAAATTGGAAAAAAATGTTTTATTAAGGTAGCCACCCTATATGTAAAGTGGGAAGTGTTTTTTTTTTATTTCAACCCTAACGTGTGATATACTGTTGGAAAGGTATTTAAAAATGAATAGGGGTTTACTGAAATAATGTTTTGATAATGTCAATAATTTCGGAAATAATCGCTCCAAAAGTAAAAAACAATTTGTTCTTACTTAACTTATGGTTCAAAAGTTAGAGGGGGCCCTCTAACTTTTGAACCATAAGTTTAGGAAATATGAAAAAAATCTGAAAAGTAGAACTTTATAAGGACTTTCTAGGGAAATCATTTTGAACTTGATTGACCCAACAGTTTTTGTACAAAAAAGATAAAAAGTTGTACAAAATAATTTCTGAACTAAGTTTGTAGTATTATCGTATATGCAAGCATTTCTTTTTAGGCCTGTGCCTCAAAACGAGTCTCATTTACAAATTATATATGGTGGAGAAGTCGGGTTTGTGGGGCATTGGATTTGCATTTATTACATCAATGGAATATTACGGGTCTATGATAGTTTATATCATGGTTTAAGTCATTTGCAGCACGTTTACGTTAACGCACTATTCCCAGACTTGGATAATAATAAAATGTTCTAAATGTCCTAGTGTTCAACGTCAAATAAATAATAAACTCATAAGTGGGAACAGTTATTGTGACGGACGGGAAACTACGGAACCCTACACTGAGCGTGGCCCGACACGCTCTTGGCCGGTTTTTTTTTAGAATTGCCACTAACACCACAGTTTGTAATACTAACAAAATATGGATCTTATAATTAACACTTGAAACGGGATATTTACTTTGTTTATTATTTAAATTGAGTTTATTTTTAATTAAAATATGGATCTCCGTTGTTCGAAATAAATATAACTATGTTTATTAATTTATTTAAGGTTCACCAACAGTTGTTACAAATATAATATAATGTAATATACAAATCATTATGTGTTCTGCGGACATTCAAGATGATCTGGATATAGAAAGGGAGCGAAGAGCATTGGTGGTTCGATGCAACATGACATGAGCTTCGCTTGTTGTACTTGTGAAGTGAAACTGACGCCTTTTAACACGACTGCCTCAAAAAAGAAGTGTTATGTTTTTATTAGTGTTCATGTATGTTTGTATGTATGTGAGTTTCTTTATGCCCTCATAACTTCTAAATGCCTGAACCGATTTACATGTATGGGGTATCGTTAGAATCCTTGCATCATCCCGAGTAACATAGGCTATTGAAAAAGTATAGAAATCCAATGTGGCGGGTATGATCAATAATTGAACACCCACATATTTTTTATTATTTATTCTGTTAATGCTTGTGTTTATCGTCTAGGATTTAACGAGTGGATTCCAAAAACATAAAATTATGTTACATTGTTAATCAAAACTGTCGATAAAAAAGTCGTAATGTATCCCATAGCGGATTCGTTGAAAACAAACAAGGTGCGCCATCTAGTGGCAATTACAAGAACTAGTGACGAGTAGATTTATAAATAATCTATTTCTATCCCAGTAAATCATAATAATGTGTGCCAAACTTAAACTTTATTGGCTCAGTAGCTAGGTTCGAACTTCGAAGCAGATATAGGCAGGTAAATGCAGATAACATTTAAAACACGACATCCTTTAAAAGTTCCATTTTTCTTACTTAATGCTTTACAAAGTATATTGTGTGTTATGATATATTGGAACGATGTTTCTTATCGCGCGTCGTGAAAGGGGACTAGACGGAAAAAATTCTTAGGAAAAGTTGTCACGACACTTTTTGCTATAGTAAGCTATTGTAAGCTGTGCGGCGTCGTATGTTTCTCTATCTGTCTGTCTCTCTCTTATAGAAAGCAAGCCAGATATTTTCATTTCTATAGGAACTTCGTTCCATCCGGGTGTCCGTTGACACCTCTCAAGTTTTTTTTATATAGGTATAACTTATAACTAAAAGGTTTAAAATAAAAATAAATAATTTAAAAACTAAAAAGAAAAAACAAGATGTTAGTTTAAAAAGAAATTTCATCGCCACCAATCTGTAGAATACTTTCTTGCATAAAACGTCCCCCCCCCCCGACTGCGATGATTTTTTTTGTTGAAACTAACATCATGTTTTTTTCTTTTTAGTTCATATTTTTGACACGGCAAACGTGTTTTTAAATTATTTATCTTTAGTCATTTATAGATACAGATACGTAGGTATTGCGTAAGCAATATTAACAATTTTACTAACATTTGTGTCCAAAAGCAGCTTATCATCGAGTAATATTCCCAGGTTCCAGCCAGAGTTCTAGGTTCGTTTTTTTATTAAAAATACTTTCATATTTTTGTTTTGTTGTGAAGCTAAATCGGTGCCGAAGAAACGTTTCAGTTTTCCCTTCATGGCTTCATGGTTATCTGGGTCGCTGAATACGAAAATGAGGACGAACAATTTTGCACATGGACATGCGCGCTAATGTCCGTTCGAGCAAAAGTCTATGCGCGTGTTTGTATGTTTACGCCATTGTATTTCTTAGTTAATGTCCCAAAATAAAATGTTTCAAAAGGATAAAAAATCTAAACATACATACTAGGTGAAGTAATCAGGGCCACTTCCGTGCTCTCAGATACTGTCCCGACTTCGGAACACGCGGGTCTTACATTATGTATACACATATATATTATACATATACATATTTGGGCGCATCATGTTCGGTACTCACGGTAAGTTCCTATTTCAGTCGCTATCACGCCTGATAAACGGTGCGGGTATAAATAGAACATCGTGTACGCGGACACATGCCGTGTTTAGATCACAACCAAACTGAACAGTCTAATGTTAGCAGTAAGCATTTTGCAACATACCTACACATGAGCCATGCTCTCCCGTAGCCAGAGAGGTCGAGAGACACATTCCACCAGTTACGTGAGAGTTTCGTGAGTGTAAGCAACCCGGGATTGTACAGTGAACCTCACAGTCGTCTGTTACACGAGGCAGTGCGACCTATAAACAAGCTACACTATAAATACTTACAAACCGTAATGTTAATGCCACACGTTTAGTAGTGAGACAGTTGGAGCAGGCCACTGCGTGCCTGCACCGCGGCCCATGTCACGGCACACAGCACACGGCACACGGCACACGGCACACGGCACACGGCACACAGCACACAGCACACAGCACACGGCACCACCTGACATAGGCGGCGACTACGAGACTACTCCATCGCTGTATTTGTTGCATATCATATTCCTACCCAAATAACACAAACTTGCTAAATAAAGTTTGAGTAATAGCAAATACATAATTATCTTTATAGCTATATAAGCTCCATAACGTGTGAATAAATGTTATTGAAAACAGCCAAATTCTGAATAATATTCTCTGCCGGCCAATAAACCTTAATGCTTAATAACAGTTGTATTAAGTTGGATATTATTCTTAAAGCTTAGTGCCTAATATTTTTTGTAACTCATTAAACCACACAGACGTTATTTAGCCTAAAGCATTATGAATGACTTTAATTTGAAAGAAGGAGTTCTTTATTAATATTAAAAGTGTATATGGTTTTAATACACAAAATACATTTAGTTATCATTCTCATATTATAGTTTCACTTTCATCTTTACTCTTCGTAAACTGTCACTTCAAGAATAAAAACAACGTTTGTTTTCTATTCTACAACATAACTTTTAATTTTGTCTGAAAAGTATTATATTATTGATATTATATTATATTGATGATGAAAATGCTTGGCTCAATGCTGGTCCTGCTCCACAAGCATAGGGGTAAACTCAGTATAGCTATAGTGGAAGCTGCAGAAGATTAAAAGACTATCTTTGCAATGTATAGAATCAATTCTCTAGTATTGTATAAATTATTAAGCCCATATGTCAGTGCTATGTATTATCATTGACTTGACGAAGCCCTGGTGGTTGATAGTGTCATGTTCACTTAAATGTCTCGCTGATAGTGGCGGGTGTGTCATTTAGCTCCCTTCAAAATGGTCGAGTTGAATGGGGCTGATCCATACGTCATGTTCGTGAACGTTCGCTGTCAGTTGGGACTGGTCATTTTTTAGCTACCACGGTTCATTTTTAAACTTATTTAGATTTAAAATTAAATTTTGCTTTTTATTTACTGTGGACGCTCTTACTGTGCACGTCTTTCTACATCGTTCTCACATATTTGTATAATCTCAACACGAATGATGTAAATACCATTTTGTAAAAATATTTTAATTAAAAAGAGTGTCCATGGTGATTCTTGCCCATTCTTCTCCATAGATATCAACGCTTTGGAATGGGCAACAGTACTTTCACAAGTTATTATGCCTTGTGACCGTGACTGTAGATTCATTTTGTTTCTTGACATTCAAAAGTGCCTGTAATGGTCTAATTGAAATAAATGATTTTGATTACGCAGATGTTATTCAGCAACAATGTACGTATATACATATAGTATTACATGTACCTACTATATCTACTCACTCGCTAAACCAAATAGACAAACTTCATTTCATGTCATAATAATGATTATGAATCAATAATACGCACAGATAATATCTAGCGTGACATTGAATACGCGATATTATGCGTCGTCAGTGTCGCAATCGCATCGAGGTTTATTTTTCTTTTGCGGATGGGAAATCATGAAATAAGTTCTCCCGCTCTGGGCGGAGCGGGGGGGAGTCTCAGACTTATACTGACTAAAACCTACGGCCAGCCCCTCCCCCCCCCCCGGTGCCTGACGGGGGTGATACCAGGCGTCATGCTGTGTTTTGCTTATTATGAGTGGATTATCTTTATTTTTCATTTCATCTAATTTTTAGATTTTTAAATATTTCCTCACAAATAAAAAACAAATCAAATAAGTATTTAAAAATATAGAAACAGGTCTCCGCCGGTATCGGGAGCAGGGTCCAAGCTACCGGTGGATAGGGCTTCAGAGACAGGAACCTCCTCACAATGCGGGCCGTATCGAGGAGAAATGCCTTCTGAATCAGGCCCTTGATCCAACCACCTAAGGAGAGCTTCGACAGATGTTCGTCGAGGCTCTTGGCAATCAAGCCATTGGCCGTTACAACAATCGACACAATGATAGCTGTGTTTACATTCCACATGTCGACAACCTCGTGTTTCAAGTCGAGACATTTTAGTTGTTTTTCTTTCTCAGCTTTCACGAGGTTCTCGTCATGCGGGATGGTAATATCGATTATCATTGCGCGCTGATCGGTCTATCACCTGAGTGGATTCATTATTACAAGTTGGTAATTCCTATGCCTCACTAAATTATTATGAGACCAATCTAAAAGTATGCTTTCTGAAAAAATTATGTAGAAAACTAATTGTATACTATTTATTTTTGAAAAAGTTTGCTTCAGTAGTTTAGTTATAGCTCAAAAGTACCGACATCTCCGTGGGATACTTCGACCACAAAGCTTGAAGAGAGATAACTTTTAACTTTATTTCAGAGTTGTTCACGATCCCGAGTGCGCAACGCGTCGCGCCGCCGCCGCCACCGAGCCGCGCCGCGCCGCGCGCGACGAACTGAGCGTACGTATGTTGAGCTCATGTACGCTAGTCGCTATTGTTCTTCTCTTGATATGTTCTCGTATTATGATTCTTGCCAGATTATAATATGCTTGATTCGACTGTTGGAAAAAAGCATTATCACGACTTATTTTTTATTATTTCTTGAATAAGAAACATAAAAAAACAGTATGTACAAAAATTGTATAGAATATACAAAATACGGCCCTGAAATAGCGCTCTGTTCATCAAATATAAGATCTGTTTTTTTTTACCCATGTTAACTTATAAAAGTGATTTGATTGTGATTTATGCACCGCGATGTGGTCGCAGTGGACTGTCGCAGGGGACTCACCCCACTGTGCGTGGCTGAAGAGAACTGCCGCAAACCTGTAGTACTTACTCGTACTACGTACGACCGTAAGTAAGTATGGAAATCCACGGAAGAGCTTTACGAGCGCTTCTACCAGGCTATTCACGGGCCTGATGCACATTTTCTAGCGTTAGACCTTTTTGGGGAAACCGAAGGCTTTTTTCTGTGGAATTAAGTACAAAGTTATGTTGACGAACAACTACCGGAAATATATTCTAAAAGACGGGACAGAAGACGTGTGCCGGCTTGCCACCGTCCGGGTGACTCCAAACACATATTATTTCTAGTCGATATCGTCTAGCTAACGGCGAGTATTTTCACAGGCACAATCAACTAGCATGGATTACTCACCAGCAACTTGCCTTGAAATATAATCTAGTATACTTAAAAGACTTATAATCTAGTAGAATCTGAGGGTCCGTACTGTAAGCATGCGTCCGACTCAGTTCTCGACGGTTGGAATTCAGAAGGCTGTACTCCTGAATACGGCCCGCATTGTGAGGAGGTTTTTGCCCCCCCCCCCCCTTTGTAGGAGCCCTAACCACCGGCGAACTACTATTTTTATATTTTTTGTAGTTTTATGAAGTACTAGCTTTCGCCCGCGGCTTCGCCCGCATTATATTCGGGATAACACAGTTCCTCTTTCCTGATTTGCTGGTATGTGCTACCTGTAGTTTTTGCCCTAGCGCCAATCCAAACTAATATTATAAATGCGAAAGTAACTCTGTTTGTCTGTCTTTCTGTCTGTCTGTCTTTCATTCACGCCTAAACTACTGAACCGATTTGTGTGAAATTTGGTACAGACATAGTTTGGAACTTGAGAAAGGACATAGGATAGTTTTTATTATAATAAAAAAAATATTCCGGACAAACAGCGCCATCTATTGGTCAAAGTCGGCATCAATTCAGTACTATAAATGTCCAGTTGTTCCTATGCTCCGTAGATAGATGGCGTTGATCGCGCAATGGTGTCATTACACGTGTTCGGTTATTGTTTTAATTCATCGGAAAAATGTAAATAAATAGTTAAAAGGTATGAAGAATATGATATAACTAGCTTTTGCCCGCGAGTTCGTTTGCGTGGAATAGTGACTTCCGGCAGATTTTTAGTTTTACCCACATAGTTCCCGATCTCGCGGGATCTCTTCAAAAAAAAAGTGGAAGATATTCTAAGGAACTCTTAAAAAATCAACATAATGAGCTCTGCGTTTGAATTTAACAACTGATTTGATTTGTTTTCTAATTGATTTGATTTGATTTCTAACTGATTTGATTTGATTTCGAACTGATTTGCCATTTCAATTCAAAAGAGTTCAGTTTCCGCTGAAAACTGCGTTTGCAATGACCATAAATAAAGCCCGAGGGCAAACGCTAAAAGTTGCGGGTACATCTTGAAAAAGACTGTTTCTCCCATGGACAACTCTACGTTGCGTGCTCTAGAGTGTCGAAACCACAAAACCTATATTTTTGCAAGGGATGGCAAAACTAAAAACGTGGTATACACATACAGAAATGTCTTGGTGTAAGAAACTTTCATATAAAGCCCAAAATAATAGAAAATTTGTCAAGGGAGTAACAGTATTTTTTTTCTTTTGAACTGAAATGGCAAATCAGTAGAATGATGGGAAAATAAGGAAAAAAAATTTTTTAAACAGTTTGGCGGTAGTCGGCGTACCGATCGCACGTGTATACGGCGTTACTTAAAGCTACTACATAATATTTACGTATCTTTAAATCGGCCGGTGACAGTGACTCTCAACTCAAATTTATCTATCAAGTCTGGTGAAATGTTTACCTGTAAGCGTTGTGACGTTGAATCCAGAGATGGTGCTACGTGTGTTGCCTGTAAGGCGAAATATGATTTTCCCTGTGCTGGGTTAACTGAGGCTGGATGGAGAAAACTTGGCGAGCGTAAATCGACATGGAGATGTCAAAGCTGCAAGGCTACCCCGGTTCCCAGTCCTCAAACTGGCGGTATGAAGGCATCACCGGCGAGTTCGGAGACCATCATGGTAGAGCTTCAACATCTCTCAGCTAAAATGGAAGCATTGCCTGCGCTGATTGAAAGCGTGAAGGCAATCCAGAGCGAGCTTGCGGAATTAAAAACCATACGGCACGAAGTCTCGGAAATGAAGTCGTCTATTGAGTCCTACGGTCAAGAAATTAAAGCTTTGACAAGCAAAGTGTCAGGTCTGGAGGAAGAAATTGAAAGCATGAAGAAAACTAAAGAAGTTATAGTCAATCTGCAGGAACGAATTATCCAACTTGAACATCAGCAGTCTGAGAATGAACAGAGGTCTCGCATGAACAACATTGAAATTAAAGGAGTGCCACTATCTAAGGATGAAGACCTGTTCTCGATTATGGCTAAGATTGGCAACGCAATCGAATTCAACATACAAAAAGAACAGATAAACTACATAGCAAGGGTACCGACACGTAACGACAAACTAAATAAAAACATTATTTGTTCTGTACACAACAGTTACTTAAAGAACGATTTTATAGCTGCTGCAAGGAAATATAAAAAACTGAGTACTGGAGATCTGGGTTTACATGGCAACAATAGGGTGTATATTAATGACCACCTAACACTAGAAAATAAGCTCTTACTTAATAAAACCAAAGCTCAAGCCAAAGAACGTGGCTTCGAACATGTATGGGTAAGAGGTTGCAAAATACTCGTACGAAAAAACACCACGTCTCCAAAACACTGTATCAAAACAGAGCAGGACTTAAAAAACTTTGTATGTTAATCAAAACGCCTCATTTTACTTTCAACCTTATCATTTCGTACGAAAGAGTTTGTTTTATTTATATTGTGAACACATTAACGTTAATAGTGATCTTGTTTGACTTAAGTTTGAATAATATAGGTACGTATTTTTTGCACGCATTCCTTTCTGTCCTGCCTTTTGTTCTCTTATCGCTACGCGTCGCCTATTCATTCGGCTCATTAAGCTTTGTTTTATACCATTTTATACTCTACGCTTGTACACTTAGAGGTGAAATCCGCTTACACTTTAATTTTCTTACTTATACCTACAATTTTAAAACTAAATCTTGGTATCATTTCAATATAATTTCTTGCGATTTTTCTATGCAATTGTATGTGCTTCATTCAGCTTTCGCTTTATCTTACCACCATATGCTACTTAAGCTGAGTTGTACAACTTATAGCAATATTAACTTGGTATCGGCACTAAGTCGGAGTGTACCTTATATCTTTTCAACTAGTATTCTGACGTTACATAGGAATTATAATGGCACCTATTAGTATTTTCTATCAAAATGTTCGAGGACTGCGGACAAAAGCATCTGTGTTCTACAGAAATGTCTGTATGAATTCTTTTGATGTCATTTGTCTGACGGAAACATGGCTTATTGATGGTATATCCGATAGTGAACTCTTTGATGATAGATATTTTGTATGGAGACGTGATCGAAATTACGCGCACACCAAGCAATCTTTGGGTGGGGGGGTCTTAATAGCAATACGGCGTGAACTCGTTGCCGATGTCCGTAATGAATGGTGTTCGTCGGCCGAGGATCTGTGGGTTACATTAACCCTACATCAAAAGAAACCCAAAGTAACCTATAAAATACATTTATGTGTTGTGTATATATGTACTCAGCAATCAGGAAACTCTTTAATGTTACAACTAAATAATTTTACTAATAACTTAGCTGATATAGTTCTGAAACACCGCGCAGACAAGTTTTTGGTGCTCGGCGACTTTAACCAACCAAACATTGACTGGTGCGCTGCGGCGGACGGTGATCATCTGTGTCCTGGTGGTTTGCATGGTCCTATTCAAATTAGTTTTTGTGATACTCTTGCCGCATGCAGTTTGCTACAGTACAATTCACATTGTAACGTAAATAATAGGATTCTCGACCTCGTCTTGTCTAATAGCGAAGTAGCTGTCACTTGCTGCCTGGATCCCCTTGTGTGCGAAGACGCACATCATAAGGCACTCTGCATCTCTGCCGACTTCGTTCAACTGCACCAGCTGCATTCTAGGCCCCGAATCAAGTTTTTGTATAGTCAGGCAAATTATGACGCCATAATTAACGAAATGATGGCAATTGATTGGCCGCTGCAGATAAATTGTAGGCCGCTTGAAGAAGCTGTTAAATTCTTTTATGACACTATCAACTTGCTCCATAATACATATATTCCATCGAAAAATGTCGATCCAAGAGGCAAATACCCTCCCTGGTACAAAAGCCCCCTTATCAAATTAATTAAAGAAAAGTCTAAATACCACTCTAAAGGACCATGGGAAGAAACGTCCCCACCAACCAACAGATTAGAAACACATGTCATTTGAAAGATCTACTCGAATGGAGAACTTTTTACTATGGCGACAAATGTCAAATAAGTGGGGTTTAGGTTTTATGATATATTGTTTTTTCATATATTTATTTCTCTTTTACTCACACATTTCCTTAGTGTGCGATATATAGGGTTAAAACTTCGTGACAGATATAATATTTGCTATGAGGATCGGGACGGTAGCGTTCGTCGCAAGAAGATTATCTGCGGAGTTCCGCAGGGATCTGTTTTAGGACTTCTCTTATGGAACCTCGCTTACGATGTGGTTCTGCGTATTGATCTCCCCGTTGGCGTTAATATTAATTGATTCGCGGATGACACCCTGGGCTTAGCTGGCGGGGACACTGCTGAAGAGACTATTCAGCGTGCAAAGCTGGGACTAGAAAAGGTTGTGGCGTCGATCCGCGAAGTGGGTCTAGAGATAGCGCCACCTAAAACTGAGGCACTTTAGTTCCATAAGCTGCCAAGGACCAGAGAGCCACCCAGCTTGTCAGTCAGAGTCGGAGAAGCGTAAGTTCAGGAGGGACGAAATAAAGTTTTTAAGTTTATTAAGTCGCTTGGCCTGACTTTGGACTTTCGGTGGGGATTTGAAGAGCACTTCGAGCGCCTAGTTACCCGAGTTGGATAGGTAGTAAGCGCTTTGCTTCGCGGGGGTTGTGCGATCGATGGTCCTTTATAGGGTGCCTGTTTGGTTAAATAAGCTGTCAGACGTCCGACGCTCTAGGAATAAAATTAACAATCTGCAGCGGAAAAGAGCATTCCGCATGGCACGAAGATACCGTACTGTGTCCTTTGAGGTAACAACTCTCCTGCCACGTTTCCCACCGCTGGATAGATCTTGGCAGATATGGACGCGAGGGTTTTCAGTCGAATTTGCGTCATCCGCCATAGTGGTGATAATGTGCAAGGATTCACAGGGAATCACGGTTGCTTCAGTGAGTACCTGAATAGGATTGGAAGAGAGGCCACGGCAAGCTGTCATCATTGTGGCGGCGGTTTGGACTCTGCGTAGTATACGTTCGACTTGGAACGAAGGGTCTTGGACGCTAGAATCGGGCAAGATCTGTCTCTGCCAGTTGTAGTTGGGGCTATGCTGGCGAACTCTGACAACTGGAGAGGCGTAACCTCATTCTGCGAGACAGAGATAGTCCAGAAGGAGGCTGCCGAACGGGATCGTGAGAGAGCAGATCGCAGTAGGAGAAGAAGTCGAGGAGGCAACCGTCTCGCCGCTTAACACGCCGAAACCCCACCTGTAACACTTAAAGCAGGTAGGACTTTGGGGTCACGGGTGTTCAGAGTGGGGACTCTGAGCGTTCAGTGAGAGACCTCACAGATGACCGGCAGCACCGTAATCACGTGCTGTCGTGCATTCATGCACAGCAAGGCTCAGGGGTGACCTATGTGTAGTCGCTACATTGATGTGCCTTAACAGGCGTAGCACAGAGGGGGTTCTGGACCGGTCTATTAAGAGGAAACAGGGCCTCCTCTCATGTGCACATGGTGATCATCGGGGTGGTTTTAGTGCGGTAAAACTCCTACACTCTCCGGTCTTGTCCCTAAAGACCGGTCGCCCTTTGAAAGTTTCCTCCCGACAGCAAAACAAAGGTAGCTATCATATTAAGCTTACGATTGTCTACGATCAATCGCACATTATATCCATTGTATGGTATATGGGGCTAGGGCGACATAAATACTTCGCACCAGCACAAATGCATAATAGTATTTTAAATCGGAGGGGGCCAAAAGCCTCCTGCAGTAGGCTCTATGCCTGAGTCGTGCGGTCCAAAGACCTTTACGAGGCCCCGGTATGGACGCGTTCTTTAGGACGGCGTGCCGCCCACTACCTGAACGCGCCCCAAAAGGTGGTAGCCATCAGGCTAATTCGACGCTGCTGCACGATCTCCAGCGAGGCGGCGAGCCTTCTTGGCGTATTCACCGTGGGATTTGGAGTTGATAGTCCTTGCAAGCCTGTATAAGTGGCACTACACCGGGGATAGACCTCCGGTGCGATCTCATGGTGGCATGGAGAGAGCGACTGTCCCAACCCCGTGCAGTGCACGCCACAATAGTGGCGGTAAGTCCCCTCTTTGAGGAGTGGCTGGAGAGGCGCAATGGCGTCCCACCTACCGCCTGACGCCGGTCCTCACCGGACACGGAAGTTTCAGGAGGTTCCTGCACACTCACATAATCGGGCGGGAGGAAACGCCCGGGTGTCACCATTGTGACGATCACCCGGAGGACACAGTGCCGGTCTGCCCAGCTTGGGCGGAGCGGTTCAGTCCATGGTCCAGAGCGAGAGGGAATGGGACGCGGTTCTCCTTCTGCAAAGCAGTAATAGTGAAGGAGGTGGCCGGGCGTTTGAGGGAGAGAACCTCAAACCAACCCAGCCGCCGCGGGAGACACCACGGACGTCGAGCGCCGCGAGATGACTCCTGGCCACCATAGATGCGGGCCTGTGGACGGTGAGCAATGGGTAGCTCACTGTGTGTCCGTCTATTGACGACAAACCGTGTCGACAGCGCATTAGCGTTCCACGTGCGCCTCAAAGAAATGTCAGCAAAACAAAGGCGCCTGCCAGGTCCACCGCCTGCCGGGGTTGCGGGTTGTTCGAAAGAGATACCGCGGCCTCGGAACGTGAAACTAAAACCCACCCAAGTTCCTTCTATTGCCCAGAAGGAACATGGGTGGGTTTTAGTCAGTACAAGTCTGACACTTCCCCCGCTCCGCCCAGAGCGGGGGAAGTAATTTGATGATTTCTCATCCGCAAATAAAAAGTTAGAAGTGTATCGTTTAACATGCTTTAGATGTACTTACTAATAAGTTAAAATGTATATTAATCAACTGAATACTGTTAATGTTTTTCAAAGATTTTCCGTTTGAGAACCACCACACCACCAGAACAAGTTTTTTTTTGTATAGAATCGTCATTTGTTTACGTGAAAATATGCTTTTTGTTTGTAGAAAATAATGATTTTTGTTTTAAAGTAAAATATTTTTTTAAAATAAACCCAATTGATTTTGAAACTAACACAGGTACTTTATACTTTTCTGGGTCCCAGTGAACAAATCGAGACGCATCCCAAGTCTGTTGAAGGGTGGGGACGGGGTTCATACAAAATCCCCCATGGTCCTTTAAAACGTATGGCAATCTCTCAGACTACCAATCTTTTGTTACTTTACGCCAACGCGCTAAGGATCTTGAAACCAGAATGTTTGACGACTACATAGCAAACATTGAATTAGCTATTTCTAAAAATCCGAGGGCTTTTTGGCAATATGTGAAATCCAAGCAGCAAACAAACTGTTACCCATCTATCCTTAAACTTGCTGATGTGTCGTCTGGCAATGGGGAGGAAATATGCAATATGTTTGGCAAATACGTTTTTTCGAACTTCCAAGAGCGACGCAATGTGAATGATACATCAGCCACTGCGGATCAACTGAACCAGTCTACTGGTGGTATATCAGACATCAGCTCTATCGATGTGCGGGTGGAGGAAGTATTGCGGTTGTTAAAACAAACTAATATCAACAAATCCGCTGGCCCGGATAATATTTCGCCAATCTTTGTAGTAAAATGTGCTGAGTGTCTGTCTATTCCTTTGACATTATTATTTAAACGGTCATTTAGTTTAGGAGTGGTGCCTACAATCTGGAAGTCAGCATATATAACGCCGATTCACAAAAAAGGACCTAAGGACAATGTTGTTAATTATAGGCCGATCTCGAAACTCTGCGTGTTCGCTAAAATTATGGAAAAAATCGTACACGTACAACTTTCTTCTGCATTTAAATTAAGTTTCTCCGAATACCAACATGGATTTTTAAAAGGTCGCTCCACGGCCTCTAACCTAGTGGTCTGTAGTGACTTTATTTCAGAGCATATGTCCAGGAGGTCTCAGGTCGACGTTATATACACTGACTACAGCAAGTGTTTTGATCGAATAGATCATGAGCTTCTAATGCGCAAACTGCTTGGAATTGGTGTGAGGGGCAGCTTGTACAGATGGTTTGTGTCCTATGTTGAAAATAGATGTCAGACTGTAGTTCTTAATGGTTACACATCAAGAGTAATGTACATTCCTTCGGGGGTTCCACAAGGATCCTTATTGGGTCCTCTTTTATTTAATATATTTGTAAATGATATCGCCTCTTGTTTCCTAAATTCAAAAATTTTACTTTATGCGGATGACATGAAAATTTTGAGTCAAGTTTCGAGCATTGAGGATGCACACCTACTACAGGAGGATTTAGACCGTTTCCATAATTACTGCATTAGAAATAGGCTGGATTTAAATATTTCCAAATGTTATGTGTGTACATATACCCGTAAGCCAAACCCTATTATCTATGACTATAAATTTGCAAATACCTCAATTGCCAGAGTCAATGTCATCAAGGATCTTGGGGTAATTTTTGACTCAAAGCTTTTGTTTGATTCGCACATTGAAAATGTGGTCAACAAGGCTTCTAAAGCACTGGGCTTTATTTTTAGGGTCTCCTCAGAGTTTAAACATGTTAAAACCATCAAAATACTTTACTGTGCTTTTGTCCGTAGCCATCTCGAATATGCTTCTCAAATTTGGAATCCAAATTACAATGTATACATTAATCGCCTTGAAAGTATACAAAAGAGATTTTTAAGGTATATTCAATATTGTTCAAATTTTTATCTTCCTAACTATACTAGACGGTGTAAGAAATTTCATATTCTTCCTTTACATGAGCGAAGAAAAATTGCAGATCTTGCTTTCCTTTATAATGTAATGAACGGTTCTATTGACGTCCCTGAGCTGGTGGCCAAGATTGGACTTCGTGTACCTTCTGTGTTTCTTAGGAGACCTCGTCTCCTTCATGTACCTATTGTTAAAACTGTCTACAGGAATAATTCTTTTATTTTAAGAGTATGTCGAATATTTAATATCGTTTGCCGTGATGTTGACCTAGATTTATTTACAAATAGTGTCCAAAAATTAAAAAAAATGTTGAATAACTTTTTCTTTCAAGATTGACTTTATTCTGAAATGTGTTTTTGTTTGTTTTCTATTATGTTTAGATATTATTAGATGTTTAACTATCACGCTGGTTATGCCTTTTGTTAATTTTATACATATATTTTATAAGTGGAAACTTGTAATTGGCCTTCGTTTTCATATTGTATCTGACTATTTAACTGTATTAGCTGTAAGTTTTCTTAAAAGTAATAAAATAAAAAAATAAAATAAAATAAAATAAATGAGACAAACAAAGGGCACGGAGTTCTGAAGCTAAAGTTATTTGTCAGTTGTTGATGATTTATTCAAAAACGTTTTAATTCCGAGTTATCAGAAGAGTATGAGTTCATAATCACTTAGATGTTTCACGTTTCGCAGTTTCTGGTAATAGAAATATTCCAATAAAACGAATAATAAATCGATTCCAATGCAGGTTGCATTATAATGTAGTAATTAGTTTGTAACATTGTTGCAAACTAGATGTAGTGACAGTCGTTTTAAGGAAAGCACCGATCACCATCAATGGGCCTGTTCGGTGGCTGACACCATATTAATATTAGCACGCAGCGCGGTTGGGCCCGTGCACCGGTGACCGGCTGACCGCAGGTGACAAAGTATGTAAATAGCGCGCGTCGCCGCCGCGCCGGTGACGGCTTTCATTGAGAGCTATTTTTTCTGAGGGCGATGTAATTAGTATCGAGGGATGCGGATGATTGTCTTAAATGGCAGTCGCGTGCGCGTGCGGCGGCGACAGGCGCACGCCTTGTAGGGGCTGCGGCGAGTGCCAAGTGCGGCGGCCGCGCCGGCGGTATATAGCGCGCACTCGCCGGCCCTGCGCTCACTACCGCCGCTGCAGCCGCTGCCTCCACTGTGAGTCTGTCCCGAATAGATCAGTTCGACCTGAGCTCGGTAGCTGTGCAGTCTATATCGGAGCCGTGTTCAGTGCAGTGCGGTACTAACGGTGCGTTGTGTTGCAGGTGTGTGGAGCTCGCTGAAACCTACTCATCACTAAGCCAGGATGTGTGACGACGATGCGGGCGCGCTGGTAGTCGACAACGGCTCCGGCATGTGCAAAGCCGGCTTCGCGGGCGACGACGCGCCCCGCGCCGTGTTCCCGTCCATCGTGGGCCGGCCGCGCCACCAGGGCGTCATGGTGGGTATGGGACAGAAGGACTCATACGTGGGCGACGAGGCACAGAGCAAGAGGGGTATCCTCACGCTCAAGTACCCCATCGAGCACGGCATCATCACCAACTGGGACGACATGGAGAAGATCTGGCATCACACGTTCTACAACGAGCTGCGCGTGGCACCCGAAGAGCACCCCATCCTGCTGACGGAGGCACCACTCAACCCGAAGGCCAACCGTGAGAAGATGACGCAGATCATGTTCGAGACGTTCAACTGCCCCGCCATGTACGTAGCCATCCAGGCCGTGCTGTCGTTGTACGCGTCCGGTCGTACCACCGGCATTGTGCTGGACTCCGGCGACGGCGTCTCGCACACCGTGCCCATCTATGAGGGCTACGCGCTGCCGCACGCCATCCTGCGTTTGGACCTGGCGGGCCGTGACCTCACGGACTACCTCATGAAGATCCTCACGGAGCGCGGCTACTCCTTCACCACGACGGCTGAGCGCGAGATCGTGCGCGACATTAAGGAGAAGCTGTGCTACGTGGCACTGGACTTCGAGCAGGAGATGCAGACGGCGGCGGCGTCCACGTCGCTAGAGAAGTCGTACGAGCTGCCGGACGGTCAAGTCATTACCATCGGCAACGAGCGCTTCCGCTGCCCCGAGGCGCTGTTCCAGCCCTCGTTCCTGGGCATGGAGTCGTGCGGCATCCACGAGACCGTGTACAACTCCATCATGAAGTGCGACGTGGATATCCGTAAGGACCTGTACGCCAACACGGTGCTGTCGGGCGGTACCACCATGTACCCCGGTATCGCCGACCGTATGCAGAAAGAGATCACGGCACTGGCGCCGTCCACCATCAAGATCAAGATCATTGCGCCGCCCGAGCGCAAGTACTCCGTGTGGATCGGCGGCTCCATCCTGGCGTCGCTGTCCACCTTCCAGCAGATGTGGATCTCCAAGCAGGAGTACGACGAGTCCGGCCCCGGCATCGTGCACCGCAAGTGCTTCTAGACGCTAGACGCTGCCTGAGCGACGTGATCGCGCTTCACTTCCTCCACACTTTTATACTTGTTGCCAAACAAATGTATTTATTTTATACTCTCTGTCGGAGACTGCTCGCTGTTGCGTTATTGTAAGTGAACTACTTTAAGTGTATGTTGTTTAATATAATTTTATAACTGAGCGTGTGTTCCTCATTGCATTCCACAACCTTGTCTCTCCCGTGCCGATGTGTGCCACTGTGTGCCATTATGGCCCACTGTGCCCCAGCTGCCCGACGCCCATATAAGGCGGGATGGCATGCGCCGGCGTCGTATTAATAGCGTGGGTGACAATCGAACAGTAGTTTAATTTAGTATCGATGCTGCGAGTGCCAATTGATCGGCATTCGGAGACAATGCCCCCCCCGCCCCGCCCCGCCCCGCACTCCGCCCGCGCCTGTTGCAATATATTAATACCGCACAGGTGGACGAGCCCTGCAAGAGTTATTGTCTCACTAACTGTCTCGTCTTATAGTGGCTATTAAAACAAATACCGCATTACTGTAAAACGATAATTGAACTGGTTGATTAATCACTTACATTCAAATTACAAACCACTAAAATGCTTCTGAAAATACCAACAATATGGTTTAATTGGCAGCTCAGTGATAAATATCAAGATACATAAATAGAAATAAAGCTGTCTGTGAACGCAATGTGGGTAAGTAGGTCGCGACGTGCAGGTGAGGGCGTGAGAGGCGTGAGAAGCGTGAGAGGCGCTACCTACGTAGATACTGATAGCGGACAGGAAGGTGACGAAATGAAACGACATTTATCAACACCCTTATACTTTTATTTTATAAAATAATTTACAAGTAACAGCACGTAGCTGCGCGTGAATGTTCTTTACTTATGACTATCACTGAACTTTGCATACTCACTGACACTCCCTAAGAGTCTATGAACGAGAGCGGAGCTGAGCTGAGCTCACGCACACGTGAACACCCTTACCAAGATGTCCGAGTCAGTGCCGCGGCGACGACGCGCGACGCTCACAGCAGGCGCTTGTCGGGCGGCGCGTCGTCGTCGCTGTCGCCGCACTCGAAGCGGATGTGGCGCGCGCTGCGGCGGCGCTCAGGCGAGGCGGGCGCGTCGTGCGCAGGGGGCGCGAGGGGCGCGAGGGGCGCGAGGGGCACCGGCTCGTCGCCCGCCGCCAGTCACACCTTGTCCTCGGGCGGGCCGGGCGCGGCCGAGCGCACGAACTGCAACAGGCGCGGCGGTGAGGCGGACGAGGTGACGGTGCCGCGCCTGCCACCGCCCAGCATACTCACCGACACCGTGGTGGCCGTGGCGGAGTTGGCGCGCGGCCGGAACGTCAGCACGCGCCATCGCCGCCGCAGTTGCGCCAGCACCTCGCCGTTGCAGAAGCAGTACAGTACGGCCACGCACAGCCCCTGCAGTGACGTCGTCAGTGCGGACACGTACTCGTAGGCAAGCCACCAGCGCGCTGTGTGCTCGGGCCGGAAAGGCATGAGCAGGTACTGCAAGCCCAGCAGCGGGGCCAGTAGGCACGTGGCACGTAGCGCGTGCAGCGCCGTGGCGGAGGGGCGAGTGGGGCCGCCTGCACCCACGCCGCCGCCCGCACGCAGCTTGGTGCACAAAACGCGCACGATGTTGCACAAGAAGCCCACATTGAGTAGCACGGCGCCGCACGCCAGCACGGCCAGCTCCACGCGCGGTGTGTTCTCGTCCATCCAGCATAGCGGCTCGTCGCCAGCGGCGCGGCGCGCGGCGTATACCGTGGCCGACGTGAGCGGCAGCAGCCAGCCCAGTGCCAGCAGCGCGCGCAGCAAACGCCGCTCAGACACGAAGGCGCTGACCAGCACCGTGTGCAGGTACAGACCCTCGCACAGCATCCACGTGTAGTTGGTGAGCATCGCGTACTGCAGAAACGCGTTGAGAGCGCGGCACCACCCTGGAGAGGACGTCAGTGTGTCGGGCGCGCGCACGACCAGCGCATACCACAGCAGCCACAACGCGTTGTTGAGTGCGAACGACGCAAACAGATTCATGTGCACCGTGATGCGCGCGCACCGCAGCGACCTGCACACACAGACATGGTGTCAGCACACGCAGGCACTACGCACACAGGCACAAGTATAGTGGCATAGAGTTGCCTACACACACGCATTCACCTGAAGTAGAATAGAATGGCGAGCGACAGCAGCAGCGCCACCAGCGACACGCTGTAGCCCGCCTCGTACACCGCAATGATGTCGCTCACGTCCTGCACAGCAAGCGTTAATTAGGCCCGGCTCACCAGCACATACTCACACTAATGCACACACTCACATCCTCGGGCTTAATGCAGGTGGTGTAGTTGGACCAGGGCCGGCCGGTCTGCGGGTGCAGCCACCACGTGCCATTCTCCGTGCACTCCTTGTGCGCCAGCACTGCAACAAGAGCGCGTGTACACTCACTGTGGCGAGCTGACGTCAACAGCACGTAGTGAAGATGTTACGCACGTTCAGGACTGAAGCCGGGCACGAAGGCGGGGCACGCGCGGTATGCGGTGGAGTTGGCTGGCGTGTGCGGCCAGCACAGCCACGAGTCGAACGTGCCCTCGCAGAACACGCCTGCAAGCACAAGAAGCGGTGAGTGGCACACAGTGGCGCACGGCGTCGCGCAGTAGCGGGTACTGGCCTGCTTGCGGCTCCGTGCCGTTGTTCTCCAGCAGGCAGGCGGCGGCGTCGCGCGCGATACGCTCGGGGTCGTCCATGTCGCCGCGCCCCCCGCCCTCACGCGCCCTCACAAGTCGCTTGAGCCGCTTACGCTGCGTTCACGCCCCGGTCACGGCGCGTTCGCACTGGATGTCACCATTACTGTAATCATCAGAATAGCTCTTAATACAATGGAAACACCTCTGTATATTAACATGATAGTACTTATGCATAATATTTTCCAGTAATAAGAAGCCCACTTATTTTTCTCCATCGATTATATTATTAATAATCCTTACTCCTAACTAATATTATAAAAGTGAGTTTGTTTGGTTGTTACGTCTTCAACCCTAAATAGCTTTACCGATTTTCAAAAATTTTGGTAGATACTGAGATAGTTGGGACCCTGCAGACGGACATAGGCTAAAAGTGAGAAATAAGGGAGAAAGAGGTAAGAAAAGCGAGAACTTAGCTTCGCTATTCCAATAAATAAGCAAGGCAAGGGCAAAACTACAGGTTACAGAAACCTGCAAATCAGGAAAGGGGAACTGTGTTACCCCGAAATTAACGCTAGCGAAGCCGCAGGCAAAAGCTAGTGTTTAATATAATTTAAGTCGATTGACAAAATTATCGGCTTACACAAACACCTCGGCTTAGATTCCAACTTTAACCTTTTTTATTCTTCGATAATTATATGTATATCTTCAATGAGAGGAGCTCGTGGCTAGATAATAATTGCCAACGGGTCAATCTTGAGGTTAAACCGCGCTTGCCTAGGTTGGTCTGTGGATTGGTGACCCATTATATACTGAGTTTTCTCCGTGCCTCGGAAAATACGTTAAGCTATTTGTAAGCAATTCTATCGACTATTTTATTCCTATGTTAGTTCGTAAATAGCGCGCGAAAATATAGCGTCGGCCGCGCGTAGCAACGTCGACGGTCACGCCCGCGGCCCGCGGCCGGCCGCATCAGTCGCGCCAAAATGTTGATAGCGAGCGGGCGCGTGCTCGACGCGTCGGCGTTTCCCGCCAATTTCGCTTATCTTTTTGTGAACTAAACTGTTTTTTCAAGTCAGAACAAAAAAAATTATATTCACATACACAAACAGCCAGACCCGGAACAACTATCTGTAGGCCATACAAATATTTGTTCCGTGCGGAGATCTAACCCGCGACACGTAGCGTAGCAGTCGATCGCTCAGCCACTGCGCCAACCGTGTCATCAAAGTTGAGTATATAGTTTTAATTTCAACTCGATACCTACACGCGTTCCCGAGGTAGGCTCTTAACAGACAGACAGACATACGGACAGCAAAGTGATCTTATGAATATTCCTTTTTATTCCGTATAAATAAAACAATAATAAAAAAGAAAGCAGAGAAAGAAGTTTATCACAAATCAAGTATATTGACTTGACTCGCGAGGTTGTTGACACTGCACACTGTGGAGTCAGCGATCCTTGTGACATCCAGTGGCTTAATTGCCAAGAGCCTCGAGTTACACCTGAGGAGGCTCTCATTAGGTAGTTGGATCAAGGCTTTGATACAGAATGCGGAACTTCTGGACACGTCTCGTATCGTTAAAAGGTTCCCCTCTCTGGCTGGAGCCCTGACCGCCGGCGCCGCGCCGGTAGCTTGGACCTTGTTCCCGATACCTACTATCGGTGACTTACTATATTATTAAGCTTTTATTTAACTTGCAATGTATGTATGTTACCGTGGATTCATTAAACTGAATTTTGAATTAGACATCTTCCGATTGAGATGACATGCGCGATATGTTATGTAACGTCATTCTAAATACAATATGGCGGAATACCCAAGATGGCGGAATAGTTATTTTGAATGCATTTCTACAATATGATTAGTGGTGTGACGACATCGACTCACTCCAGAACGTGTGCCTTTAGGGTAACTTGTGTATGTACCGATCGCACACATTTCGGCGAACGATGGAACAATGTGTAAGCAGCATACTACATAATAATAGCTACATGTAAAACGATTTGCTGTTCGTTCAGTTCGTCGGCTCGCGAGCAAGCTGTACGACGTACGAGCTACACACAGAACACGCGCGACGTGTGGGAGCACTCTGCCGATGTTCTAATTCAATTCATTGGCAGCGCACGTGCCGCCTGCTGCCTGCCCTCATCGATTGCAAGCTTTGAGGGAAAAGTTAAGTCAATAATAGCTCATTACCTCTCGACGTTACTCAAAACTGAAGTGTAGTAAGAATGTCACAACGCAACCAATCGAGGCAGTTCTGTTAAAATGTATTTTTACAATATATGTGTTATTTAGTAAGTGTGCGAGCGAGTAGTTCACACATAGTGCAGTGTGGAGTGAGCCTTAGAAGAGAGTCCGGCGAGTGCTAGGTCGCTACGGTGCTACGGTGCTACGGCGCTACGCGGCGCGCGGCGGCTCGCTACGACGACGCGGCTACGAAGATTCGAGGGTCGATGCTACGCCAACGCTCTCAGGCATTTTAGATACACTAACTACCCATCGCAGAATATGAGTGCGATCCAGTCGAGACACAGCCCGTCGGGTATAATTCTGTTATGTAACATTGTAAGACAGTACGAATGGCTTCATGCGCTGTAGAGGCGCAGGAGGATAACATTATTACTGTTAGTTTTGGTTTGTGCCTAGTTGACACTTCCCGCGGGCCAAGTGTTGGCTTCTACTGTGGCTGCAGGCTAAGTATTGCCATACAACGAACACATTACTAGAACACACATTACTGAAAGGCTGTGTACGAGTTTAGTTTAGCTATAGTCGCCGCCAGATAAGAAAAAAATAAAGGTCGTTAACCCCCGTGTACCAATGTATTCAAACGATACGAACAATTGTAAAGTGTAGTAGTAATAAGTGTCGCCGCACGATGTAAACAAACGTATACGCGGTACGGGGCGTCCTTGATGACATGAATTACAAACCTTTTGGCCAAAACCATAATTATTATTCAATCATATTTATTTTGGAAGGTACCTAATATGTAGTTCTTAATGAAACCCTTAAACCAAATTCAAATTCGAATCATTTATTTCAAATAAAAGCAAAAATAGGCACATAGTGTCGTAACGAATTACATATTTTTTAATAATAATGGAACACACAACAGTCACTTTAGCACTTTAGATTTTCGCCCAACTTAATCAAAATCAAAATATTTTTATATCACATAGGCCTACATGGGCACTAATAAAACGTCGAGAAAAGATGCACGGTTCGGGTTGGTCGTTTCCTATGGAGAAGAACCGGTAAGAAACTCCATTGTTACTCTTTTAAAATCATATGGTTTTGGAATGGAATTGTGTGGCATTGATCGCAAAAAACGAACAAGAAAGAGGGTAGACCGTTTCGCCTGCACATAAACATCCACCCGCAATTACTTCAGTTCATCCGTGATAATATAAGAATGTATGTAGTTATAGAATTATAATCATCCAAAGCATCAATACAATCCTCCAAGTTCATAAGGGTCTAGCAATAACTTTGACCTTAAAAAAATCGTTCCTCGACCTTTAGTAACTCAATTACTTAACTTGGTCTATCATTTCATAGATAAATTGCATAGGTACATTAAAAATAAATTAACCAACCTGCTTGAGGTTCAACGATTCTCTGTCGTCGCCTTTTTGGGTTGTTCGTGGATCCATACTCTCTTCCTCACTCTTGATAAACAATGATAACAAAAATAAAACAAAACAGTATCAAACTAACAAAACAAAACACTAGAACGATTAACAGCAAGATAACAAATGCAAAGTTTTCGAGTATGAGTTCGCTCAGTCAATCCCATACGCAAACCAATTTGGAATGACACTCGAGACGAAGGACACGATAGGTACTTAATTACAAAATGGTGGATAGGTAATGCACCCCTGACTTGCTCTGACGTCACACTCAGCGCATGAGTATGAGGGCATAACCTAAAAAATTAGATTTTTTGGTATGAACTTTAAAATTCGGTTATTTAAATTCATTGTATACTTCTATGAGTATGAGTTAAAGCTGGATAAATAAATCCAATTATTGCATGTTCTGTTATTGAAATATAAGTTGAAAACATAAGAAATATCGAAAAATAAAAATACACCAAGGAAATTATTTTTGGAGCTGCTTGTTAGGCTCGGCTAGTTTTACAAATAGTTTTTGGTGGGATTAGTTTTGTATATAATATTAGAGCGGTGTTTCGTACTCGTCTACTCTGAGAAGAAACAGCTGAAACAAACTCAGAAGTCATACACTCTTATCAGGTTCAGGCAAAATATCTTGGATAAAAACTTACATGAGGACTATGCAGATTAGTGTCTGAAATGGTTTTTTTAAGAAAGAACCACACAGTTTGAGTGGACCTGTGTAGTTAGTGCAAGCATTTATCAGTTATTCTGTAGCTCGACTCATAACACAAGGAGCTCACCGACATGACGAACAATACCAACACAAGAAAATTTGTGTGGGTCGCCATACTGTGAAAATATAACTTTAATACTATGAAAACTGAATAGAGTAGCATACTACATATACACATATAGTACACACAATAAAGTGGGAGTATTATTTTCACAAAAACTAATTCGCAGATGTCACGGTTCACTCCTCGCGGACATCACCTGTTGCGGCGCGGCATGTTAGCGGAGCGGGGGGATGCCGCGGAGGGAGCGGGGGAGGGGAGGGGGGGGGCTCACAAATTGCGCTTTTTACTTCTCATCCGCGTCTCTTGTCGAAGAACTCAGAGCTGATTATTTAATTGGTGCTAGGGGCGGGCAGGGGTTTGGGGTAGGGAGTCCTTGTAGCCTTGTATCGGGATGAGAGAGTTGTGTGCACAAGTACTGTTCGATGTGCGATCTTATAATATAGCGTGCTGGTAGAGTAGGCAGAGGGTCGCAGTGGCCGGCATTAAAAAAAAACAACATCATTTATTTCAATTAGACCGTTACAGGCACTTTTAAATAACAGAAAAAAAACTATCTATCTTCTAATACTATTTATCTTCAATATTATCCCCCAACTTATAATACGCTTGCCTACATAGTGTGCGTTTTATACAAGTTTTAAATTTCGTCTCTTTCATTAGTAGTATATGGGGAGGTATTTTATTGTAACATTTTAAACAGTACCCCATGAAAGATGAGTCTACTTTAGCTAACCTGAAACCTGGTTGAACTAATTGGTCCCTATTTCTAGTACTATACTTGTGTCTGTCACCTCTTTTACTAAAAAGATGCAAATTTTTCCTGACATACATGATGTTTTCATAAATATATTGACAAGCTACTGTCATGATGTTAATATCCTTAAACTGTTCCCTTAAAGAATCTCGCCTACGTAGGTTATATATATATGGCTCTGATGGCTATTTTCTGTAGAATAAATATAGACTCGATGTCTGCAGCCCGTCCCCAAAGTAAAATACCGTATGACATTATACTATGAAAATAACTAAAATAGACTAGTCTCGCGGTATCAACATCAGTAAACTGACGGATTTTTATAACAGCATATGCTGCTGAACTAAGGCGTCCTGCAAGAGATGTTATATGCGGACCCCATTGTAGCTTTGAATCGAGTGTTATTCCCAAGAAGACAGTTTTTTCGACGAATTCACACTCACTGTTTTTGACATTTGGTAGAGCAAATCTTATACACTTCGTTTTTTTTTCCTATGTAATACTAAATTATTTAGCGGTAAACCAATTACGTACCTGCATTAGGGCATTATTTACGTCGTCAAGATTTGTGGCACGTCCGTTTATCTTAAATACTAGCTGTTCCACGCGGTTTCACCCACGCTGCTCAGCACCTGTTGGTCGTAACGTGATGTTATATAGCCTATAGCCTTCCTCATGAAATGGACTATCCAACACTAAAAGAATTTTCCAATTCCAACCAGTAGTCCCTGAGATTAGCGCGTTCAAACAAACAAACAAACAAACTGTTCAGCTTTATAATATTATATATAATATATATATATATATATAGTATAGTATAGATTAAAGAGGTATCGTCAGCAAACAACACCATTTGTGGTTGGTTTTTAAATAAATGGGGTAGAATTGTGTTAATAAAGGGGTTAATATATACTAAAAAGAAAAAGGAACCTTATATCGATCCATGTGGTAAAACCACCTTAACTTTTAAACCCATTGAAATGACACCATTTGTTGGTACTTGCTGCTGTCTATCATTTTAAACATACAACAAGAAGCCAGTGGAATAATATGACCATTGGGGATGAAGAACTGTCACCGGACAGGTATAGTTGTTTATTGTTGTAATATTGCCATGATATGTATACGAAATAAGTCAGTAATTATTTTTTATTTAGAGAAATATACTGCGGGCTACGTACACGTTATTCAGATCTACCGTAGCGGTGGTGCTACGACGGAATGCTACGGGTGGAGTCAGCGTAGCGCTGCTACGAGGCGCTACGGGGCGCTACGGGGCGCTACAGTGAGCTGTGCCTCGACCTTTGACGCATGTCACAACATAATTATATCGTAGGGAGCAGTTTGACGTTGATTCTGGAATGTGGATCTTAAATGAAACGGTTCTGTTACTGGTACAGCGCAGAAATTGTCAAAGCACTGCTTTTAGAATTCCGCACTTTAAATGGAAAAATAGCTCGAAGGAATGCCGGAGATATCAAAAAATGTATACGGAAATAAAATTTAATTTACCTCCTACTTCCCTGAAAAAAGTTATTGTAAACAATGATGAAACATTAAGGGCCGTGGACTGAATGTGTAATCGGCTGCTGAGCCGTTCGTTCGGCGTGTTGTGTATCACTCTCAGGGTGATCTCTCAGAGCCCTGTTATTCGAGGTAAACGTCAGTAATTATCTATGTATTACTCTTGAGTATTGTGACGTCATCAATCACAATATAATTCTGTTTCATATTAAAGTGAGGCGTATGTTGTGTCACAGAAGGCGCGCGACATCGCTCGTGTTGCTGGTGTTGCACCGCGACGCGGACGGCGGCGGCGCGACATAGAATGCTCCGCGCGCACCAAACGCACGACAGTTATGACGTTGTAATGTGTCGTACGGTACAGATCGGTACAAGAGGCAGCGACGGCGGCGCCGCTCTCATTTGTTCTGAACTCTGGTAAGTAGTGTCTGGTCACACACACGCGCTGACTGCACAGCGGCACGCGGTGGTGGCTGGCCTGGTGAGGTGGGGAGGCGACGCGCGCCGGACAGAGCTCGACGGCGAAGACGTGATTACAGCAGAAATACGACTTTCATTATTGACATTAAGATGACCCATTAATCCTTACTCATATTATAAAAGCGAAAGTGAGTTTGTTTGTGTGTTTGTTAAGTCTTCACGCCTAAATGGCTAAACCGATTTTGATTAATTTTAATACAGAGATAATTGAGACCCTGAATAAACTAGCGAGCGAAGCCGCGGGCAAAAGCTAGTATATAAACGAGAGAAGGCGAGTAAGTTCGTGTTGAAGCGAGCTTGAGATAAAATGCGTATACCGGCTCAACGTGTCACTTCGATGCAGGCCATCGCCAGCAGGCGAGCGACACGTGTGCTGTGTGTCACGTAGTGCTGCAGGTCAGCCACTTGCCTGATAACCAATCTTAGCGAATGTTATTCGGCAACTGGTTTTGTGTCTTCGTTCTCATAATATCAAACAAACAAATAAATTAGTCGAAGAATAAATTCTGCTACAATATAACGACTGTAGTGTCAGTAAGGTTAGGCAGAGGTGTACGTAACACAATAAAGTGTACAATAAACACTAGTGACTCGGACACGACTCCACTCGGATTCGGCCTGTGACGAGTACATCGGCACGGCGGACACCTGTCTGCTCCGCGTGCCGGACAGCCGGACGGACAGCGCAATCCGCCTCGGATCCCAACCGGACAATTAATCACGTGTTGTGGAACATGAAGCTCGCCACAGCAGCGACCTAAGACTTGGCTACTCCGACAACTTAGTCTCCGCCATTGTTGTACTTCAACCACTCCCTCTAGTGCACAGTGTGTGTGTGTGTGTGTGTGTGTGTGTGTGCGTGCTGTGTGAGTGTGCGCCACTATTGGGCGCGGGCGCGGACGCGGGCGCGGGCGCCTGCTAATGTAAACAACAGCTAATTACCACATCAATAATATTTATTCGGCACTCGCTTGTGTTTGTCACCATTATGTCATAACTTGACTCACTGTAAAGGCTAGTATTTTTTTTTAAAACGTTGCCCCACACTAGGAATTTCTACTGAATCGTGGGTGCGTATACAAACATTTAAATTCACATACACAAACAGCCAGACCCGGAACAACTATCTGCAGGTCATACAAATATTTGTTTCGTGCGGGAATCGAACCCGTGACACTCAGCGCAGCAGTCAATCACTGCTGCGCTGCTCAGCCTTTGCCAGCGCCAACCGTGCCGTCAAAACTATAAACTATAATTACTATCAAACAGAGACAGAAGGTTAATAAGCAATCGTTGTAGCAAACATGAAGCTCGCTCGCGCTGCGCTGCAGTTGACGGGGACTCTTGAAGCGCGCCGACTGCACGCCGCACGCCGCACGCCGCACGCCGCTATGTACACACACACACACACACACACAAACCTGCCTCGCGGGCGACGGGTTGATGCTACAGAGAGTAGAGCTCTGCTGCGGTGCGGGCTGACGCAGGTGACATCCCCTGGATTAGATACCTACACTGGCATATTCATCTCAACATCGATTTGAAAATACATAGTAATGACAAGATACACATACATAGTAAGACTGCATAGTAAATAAATGATTTCGTAATAAAAAAATAAAACAAAAGAAATGATAAAAACTCTAAAAGAATAATAGCTAATTAGATTCGGGTACGCACAACAGACCATCACAGACCATCCCATGTTGCTACATGGGATGGTCTGTGGGAATCACAACAGAACACTGTCCAATTCCGTTCGCTCGTACACGGTACCCCAAGCCGGCCCCCCCTCGCCCTCCTGCCCCCCCCCCCGGCCCCCGCCACTGTTATAGGGCAGACGTACACCGGCCGGCCTAAAGGAGTTTCAAAACGAACAACTTGGCTAATGAGCACGTTAACTTGTTGCCCGATATTTTACATTATTATTTCTATGTTATTTAGAATCATGACAAGCGAATCCCGCGGCAGTTCCCGTCGCGGCCGCTAGAGAAGAGCGCAGGCGTCACGTGACACGGTGATCACTGTCAGCTCAATTAATTATAATGATTGCATACAATTACAGGCAATGAATATGAACGGCCTGTTGATTGCCGCGAGCGCAGCGTTGTGCTAACATGTTCACAACACTTGCTGCGAGCGTTGTGTGGTGATGCCAGGTGACGGCTTTAGAGCTATTACTCCTTATTTACACGATTTCGTGTATTTCGATAACATATTGAAACGCTGGTTTCCCATCAACTCACAACAGTTCAGCCGGTGTCAGGCTAGCTAAAGACTAGACTCCTCTTTTATGGGGTACTGCTTAAAATGTTATAACAAAATACATCCCACAATTGAATGAAACTGTAGCGACACAAAGATGCAAGTGACCTACAGCGCCATCTATCCAGCCACGGAAGAACTAACGGCAAGATTCCTACATCGCGCAAGCAAAGTTGTACGCGCAGTTAGCATATATACGAGCGCCCGACAAACAACTGTCGGGCAGTGGCCCGCCAGACACAACACCCGTCTGGTCGGAGGATCCTCCCTTTTCCTTAGAGGATGGAGAACTTTACACCCTGTTTTTCATACCTCTAAAAATCGAAGTTTAAATCTTGTATCAAACGCACACTATGTAGGCAAGCCTATTATAAGTTGGGGGATTACATTAATGATATAAATGCTTGGCTCAACAGGACCGTTGAGCCAAGCATTTATATCTCTCCACAACCATAGGGGCAAACTAATTGATCAGCGTCTGAAGTTATTGTGGCAGCTGTAGAAGATTGTAAGACTATCTTTGCATTGTTTAGACTCAATTTCCTAATATTATCTATGTCAGTACTATGTAATTTTATTGACTCGACGGTTGCCCTGGTGGCTGAGAGATTGTCATGCTCACTTAAATGTCTCGCTGATGGTGGCGGGTGTGTCGGGTCATTTAGTTCCCTTCAAAATGGTTGAGCTGAATGGGGCTGATGTATGCATCACGTTCTTGAACGGGCGCTGTCAGTCGTGACTGGTCCTCTATTAGCCACCACGGTTTGTTTTAATTAATTCATTCATCTACTTAACTCTTGTTTTTGTTTTTACTCTGGACGCTCTTAATGTGTTGGGACATAATACAGTTGGGACAGGTCATCTTTTAGCTGTCGCGGTTAATTTTTAATTTATTTAGTTTTTTAATTTGATGTAGCTTTCTATTATTTACTAGCTTTAGCCCGCGGCTGCGCTCGCGTTAATTTCGGTAGGGCCTTATTTATTTGTAATAGCAACGCTAAGTTTTCCCGTTTCATCCCTCTTTCTACCTCATATCCCACTTTTTTTTTAAATAACCTATTTCCGTCTCCTGGTTCCCAACTATCTCTGTACCAAAATTTATCAAAATCGGTTTAGTCATTAAAGCGTGAAGAGGTAACAAACAAACTCAATTTCGCTTTTATAATATTAGTAAGGATAGTAAAGATTTGCTCTGGACGATCTTACTGTACACGTCTTTCTACGTCGTTCTCACATATTTGTATAATTTCAACATGAGCGATGTAAATACCATTTTGTAATAATATTATGATTTAAAAGAGGTGGAGTTTCTTGTCCATTCTTCTCCATAGAGATCAACGCTTTGGAATGGGCAACTACAGTACTTTCACAAGTTATTATGTCTTGTGACTGGGATTTTAGCAGAATCTTTTTTTGTTTTTATGACACTCAAAATTCCTGTAATAATCTAATTGAAATAAATACTTTGAGTTTAACTCGGGACCCATCTGCTTTTTGGTAAGACGTACACGATGACTTATTGTACATTAACAAACAAGCTCAGCTTATAATGCACAAGTACGTAAGTGTACGCATGCTATGAGTGTCGTGTTCATAACAGGCAATACACGCAGCGACCTGCATGAGCAGCAGCGAGCTCCATCACAGCACACGAACACCGGCCACAGCACTCAACGACATGATGATGTGCCAGACGAGCAGAGCCACATCGCGGGAGGAGCCTGTCCGAGGGTGACAGTCGCAAGAGAAGCTACAGTAATATAGTATGGCCAACGAGAAGCGATACGAAAGGTCATTGACCTAAAGAACAACTGTGGCGTTGACAATCTAATATTTAGCTCTTTCCATCTTGTGCCTTTGTCGTAATATCTCGTTCTCCCGGCAAAAACATGACAAGAGACGGGTTCGCCAACATTCGGGCGGTCATTTTAGATGGGGTTTTAGCATGGGTTTTGTTTACTTTTGGTATCGGTTCTCGTTGGCCATACCGTAGGAAGGTCTTACCGAGATGAGTAGGCGCGTGCCGAGCGCGTGCCGAGCGCGTGCCGGGGTAGCGCGTGGCAGACGGAGCCGTGCGTGTGCACCAGCTGCAACAAACACACCAGCGGTGAGTGGACTCCTGCACACGATACATACTCGTCAAACGACTGCAGCCATTCAATGTGTGAAATTATTATCATAAGGTTCTTAAAATCAAACAAAATTATTTTCTGCATTAAAAGGTTATTCGTATTGTATTGTTCAAGTTATGACAAAAACGTGTTTCACTTTCGTGCAAATAAACTGGAAAGAATACTTTTATTAGAAAACATATTTTTATTAATTGTACTTAGTTCCTAAACGGAATAGAAAAATCTGACTCGAAAACAGGCAGTTACAATGGGATAGCATACGTCTCACCACTGTAAAAAAGTTGACACAAAACAATTAAAGCTGAACATTTGTAGCTGCGGTGCGGTGCTGCTCTGTGCGGTGCTGCGCTGTGCGGTGCTGCGCTGTGCGGTGCTGCTCTGTGCGGTGCTGCGCTGTGCGGTGCTGCGCTGCGGTGCGTGAGCGTACCACTTGTGTTGTTCCAGTATTTGTTTGAAGTGTTTCATCAGAGGTTACGTAAAGTTCGTCTACTTATAGATACAAGCCGTCACGTAGAGTCACAGCTGTGGTCAACCACTGACAACCACAGCTGAACCACATCTTGAAGAGAACGTTTAAGTGGAGATTCAATCAGGCTGACATTTTAATCCAAGTAATTATTTCTTGAAAGTTGATCAGTGAAGATGTAGTTAGTTGTTCAGTTTGTGTGTTGGTCAATGGTCGCAGACTTGCGGCGCGGCGGACGGATGTGACGTCAGTCTACGAGCGGTTATCGCGGTCCCAGGACACGGCTCCCACGGGCGGCGCTGCAGCAGGCGCATGTCTTGTTGTGCCGTCCGCGTTCAGTACTTCCCCGTTATATCTAATAATATCTTGATCCTCTGATTTCTGAGCAAAGCTGAACTATAATGATTTTTGTATCGTAACATTCATAGTATAACACATTAAGGCTTCCTATTTCATGGGACAATGTTACGGTTGTACGGGGAAAATCCCAGTCAATCAGGTGTTGTGATGTAACAAAAACTAAACCACGAAAAAGGTAACGTACCTGTGCGTCTCCTGCCTAGAGAACCAACATAATAATATTCTTTGAAGACTAACACAGAACTTCAGTGGGAGCCCCGCGCCGATGGTGCTCCGTATTGCAGACAATATTGACTTACAGTTTCTCTTATATCACGTGATACTTCTGTCATGTTTGGCATGTTTGGCTGTGCGCAAAAACTATATCACTCGCCTCCGGCATCGCCACTAAAATAGAGGTTTTCATAACAGAACAAACCGCTTTGTGATCGCGGCGTCAATACGATACACACACCACAATAAACACACCGTCGCGTCGTCCGTCCTGGTCCGTCCGTACACAAACACATACTCGCATGTCAAGGATGATAACGACTCGAGCACATTATATTACTTTTATCAAGACCCCAATATTTAAAAAAATATCTGCGAATGAACTTGAAATAAAATTGTTGTGAGGACGGCGCCGGCGCCCGCGCTCTGTGATAGTAACATTAGCCTTAAGCAATTGCTAAACACTTCTACAAACAGTATGAGATTGACAAGGTTTTGGGTGAGGCATCACAGCCAAAATAGGTTTTTGCAAAAAATCTGACATCCCTAAAAACCGGCTAAGTGCGAGTCGGCCAGCTCGTCACACAAACCCACGTTTACGTTCATTAATATGTTAATTTACACTCAACAGCCAAGCTGGTGTTGGTGTTTGCTAGTACAACACGTTCGCACACACACCAGCCCGCGGCGGGCGGCGGCGGCGGCGGGGCTGCACTATCACTACACGGTACTGTCAGTACTCAGCTATCTACTATAAGTTATAATACTATAATGAAACCGTAACTAGGTAATTCTTTGTCTCATTAATATTAGATTATTGTCGGTTTATGGGACATTTTGTCAAGTCAAAGTTATTTATCTGTGTAAATGTTTTTATAGTCAACAATGTAATGGTGAAGTCAATGAGCAGACCGGAAGGTGTTCATCCATGTACATAGCTCACGGAGCACAACATAGGCAGAGCAAGAAGCAGGCGCGGCGCGTGTCACGCTGCGGCTGAGCGGTATGGAGCGCTAACGAGTGCGCGTGCCGGCACCTCGGATGCAGAGATTAGTGCGCCCCGTGCTCCAAGGTGCGGGTGACGCCGACGTGGGCCAACCGCTTGCGAAGGGAATCAATATCAACGGGTTGTGGGCTGAGCCGCCTTCAGTTAGCGGACAAGTTCCGGAATAAGCGACGAAGTTGTGTTGATTTATGGAATTGCTTCCAATTGGATTACCTATAATAATCAATCACGTCCTTTCTTAGTTATCTCAAATCTTCATCTGAAACAGTTCAGATGTATAGGCAAAATATCTGACGGCCATAATGAATATGACTCACGACGTGCGGCTCGTGCGGCTGCTGGACATGTGGCGGTGAGCGCGTTAGTGCCGCACGTGGCACGTGGCACGTGGCCGTGACACGGCTACCGGCTACGAGTACGTGCGTCTAGTGCACCGCACACCACACTCCACACACCAGCTACACATTAACTACAACGTTTTCCTGTTGATTTGCGTCTGTTAGAGGAAAAGATATTAGTATGGGAGCGAGCGTGAGTGCGTCCAATCTCGCGGACGTCAGGTAAGCGCGGGAGTGATGGATCGCTTGCTGCAGATCCATCGCCCGGCATGAGGTACTACTAACATCGTGTTTGGTTAGCAAGTTGTTTGACTTTGTTAGAAGTGGTGTCATGAGAGTTTATCCATATTTATAATAGAAATATTTATGAATTAATAATGAAACAAACCGATGACCGTTGGGGTAGTTTTTGAGTGGAGATAGCGAAGTGGGAAACATAAGGTCCGACGCGGTCTGACTCGGCGGAGCAGCAAGTGACGAATGGGGTGGCTGGTAGCAACTGGATGAGAGGTGCCGAGTTCCCATACCCATACCTAGCAGTGAAGTGCTGATGCTATATAAAACACAAACTAAATTATTTACTTGTTAGTTGCTTGTTTGATGTTAAGAACCGTCAAGTTATTTTCAAGCAACAGGTTTATTAGTCTTTGCCCGTTTTGACTTCTCTTGCCGTGACCGAATTGTCCAAGGATGTGTTCTTCACCCGGCTGCCTGGAACCAATTTGTGCGTTAAAATCACCCATGATAATCAAATGATTGTCTGAGTACATTTTTATACAGTTCGATAGAGATTCGTAGAACGACTCGAGAGTATCTGCGGTTGCTTGTTCCGTTGGTGCGTACACCTGCATGATTGACCATTGTTTCTTGAAGTTAGGGAGTTTAATATTGACTAAAGCAATTCTGTCAGAAATTCCGATGAATTCGGATATATATTTCTCGAGATACGACTTTATCATGAATCCTACACCTCTGTGGCCAGCTGTTTCACCTTTGTAGAACATCACGTACCCTAAGCGGCTTTCAATTGTCTCTCCTAGTCTTAACACCTTATTTAGAAAGAATATAAAGACCAAGTGGACATGGGTTTCTCCAGACGGAAAATGGAAAAATGAAATTGATTATATTTTGACTGACAAACCAAAATTATTCCTAAATACAGATGTCATTCAAAATCTCAATTTCAATACTAACCATCGTATGGTACGCTGCATATTGTCAATGACTGCACCAAAATTACCAAGAAAACATGCTTACACACCGCCAACTGTTCACCTAAGCGAGAAAAAAATAAAAGAAATTAGTCTTTCTATACAACGAAACTTTTCCGATACAAGAAAAGAAGAGTTCGACATCCTAAAACAGTATGAAAAGCTTGAAACCACTCTACAAAGTACAAAGGAAGGATACTCAAGTAAAAGAAAACCATTTCTTAGCGAAAAAACTACGAGACTTTTAGAGGACAGAAAGAATCTGTTAAAATGTCAAACAAAAAAGGAAAATTTCAAAAAGATTACAGAATTAAGCAAAAAAATTAGGGAAAATATCAGAAAAGATAGAAAAAAGAGGAGATTAGAGACACTAGAAAAACATATAACAAGAACAGGGGGCATCAAAAAAGCATTAAAAGCCTTAAGAGAAGTAAAAAAAGAGTGGATACCCAAATTAAAAAATCAGCAATTTATTGCCACAAAAAGAAATGATATAAAATGTGTAGCCACCAACTATTATCGTGACTTATATTCTAACCCTAATAGGAAAACATCTCATGACAAACGGAAAGAATACACCGGAAACCAATTATTGGCAAACACAGAACCAGAAATACTGGAGGTAGAAGTGGAGAAGTCTATTAAAAGTCAGAAAATGGAAAAGTCACCTGGCCCGGATAAAATAACAAACGTACTCACACAATTATTCAACCAAATTCTAATTACAGGTATTATTCCCCAACAATGGACCAAGTCCCACATAATACTGCTACACAAAAAAGGAGACAGAGATGATTTAGGCAACTACAGACCGATCAGTCTCATGTCAAATGTATACAAGATTTTTTCTAAAATTATACTTGATAGAATCAGTAGAAAATTGGATGAGAATCAACCAGTGGAACAAGCAGGCTTCAGAAGGAACTTCTCAACGATAGACCACATTCATACAGTCAAACAACTTGTAGAGAAGTACAACGAATACAACAAACCATTATACATTGCTTTCATAGATTACTCCAAGGCGTTTGACAGTTTGAACCACAATCGGATGTGGGAAAGCCTCGAGCAACAAGGCGTGAGCAAGGTCTACCTAAACATTATCCAAAACATCTACTCGGATAGTGAAGCCCGAATCCAACTCGAATCACTAGGCGAGAAGTTCCCATTAAGAAGAGGTGTGAGACAAGGCGACCCATTGTCCCCCAAAATATTCTCATGTGTGCTGGAGAGTATTTTCCGAAAAATGGATTGGGAACAGTATGGGTTAAATATTAACGGAAGCCGCCTCAGTCACTTAAGGTTTGCTGACGATTTAGTACTGCTGGAAGAGAAACCCAAACACCTAGAAACTATGCTACAACAGCTACTGAAGGAAAGCAAAATAGCAGGATTGACAATGAATACGACCAAAACCAAGGTAATGACAAATACCACCAGCTTGGAGCTGGTTGTTGAAGGACAAGCTCTCGAATTTGTTGAAGAGTATGTATATCTAGGCCAAATCATATCACCTATAGACCAAATGGCAAAAGAAGTGAATAAACGAATAGCCAATGGTTGGAAAAAATATTGGTCTCTTAAACAAATAATGAAGAGTCACGAACTAGCACTGGCAACAAAAAGAAGAGTATTTGATATTTGTATCTTACCCTGTATCACATATGGCTGTTAGACGTGGGCGCTAACAGCAGCGCATCGGAAAAAGTTTCAAGTATGCCAACGAGCAATGGAAAGAAGCATGATAGGAGTAAAGAAAAAGGATAGAATAAGAAATATAGATATTAGGGAGAAAACCAAAGTGACAGACATACTTGAACGCATAGATAAACAGAAATGGAGCTGGACAGGCCATATGATGCGAGACAAGCAGGAAAAATGGAGTAAAACAATAACTAATTGGTACCCGAGGGACGGAAAAAGGAGGAAAGGCAGACAGCATAGAAGATGGGAAGATGAGATTAAACTTACAGCGGGACCAAACTGGAGAAGAGTAGCAAATGATAGGCGGCAGTGGAAGCAGCTAGAGGAGGCCTTTGCCAATAGGCACTCTGAAATCAGGGATATTCTATAACAATTTTAAGTAGTAAATAGTTTTAAGTAGTAAATAGTTAATTTTTTAATAAATTGTAGGTTTATAAAGTATGTAAGGTTATTTTTAAGATTTTTTTACTTTTTTAACCCTGTATTCAGCAAATAAAGGCTATTTTATTTTATTTTATTTTATTGCTTGTTTGATCGTTAAAATCCGGGGTGATGGATACTCGTTGTCATCCTACAGCAGTCCACTGCTGCGGCCGTGTCGGCAGCGCGTTTGTGTTTCACGCGCGCCTCAAATATAAAGAAGAAATAGAAAGACGGCAATAGAAGGAACATGGTGGGTTTTAGTCAGTAAAACTCTGACACGCCCCTCCGCTCCGCCCAGAGCGGGGGAAGTTATTTGATGATTTCCCACCCCAAAACAAAAAAAGCCAAACATAAGGTAAATGTGAATATACATAACTAGTGCAGGCTGCAGTAGGTCGCGCGTCGCGCTCGGCGCAGCGAGTGCAACTCACACACGTTTCACGCAGGCCGCTTTGGTAAGGACGTGCCAGTTGCCCGGTGGCCGGTCTGAGTGTATTGAAATGCAAACATTTCATATGGTTTACGATAGCGTGACCCACAGGTTCGAAAACACTCAGACCGGTCACTGGGCAGCTGGCAGGTCCTGTTTGGCCGGTCTAAGTTTTTTCAAACCTGAGTAAAAGTTCAAGCCGTCACTTTACATAGCACAATTAAATTGCGACAATAATTGTTAAATTAAAGCAATCTATGAACAATCCACTATCGACTATGCTGACGTTTGTTATTCTGATCTATTGCAGGAACTTCTCAATAAATTGAATCGACTTCACAATAATTTGCTTTAGGTTAGGCTTTCGTAAATATCATCTAACCCTTCCGTACTCTGCTTAAATGGCTGCCTATACGACTCAGGAGGCCCCTCAGATACCTGTCTATGCTATACACTATCATGCATGATCGACGTGCTCCTGATTATTTAAAAAAATATTTTAAAATGTTGAGCAGTTCTCCCGGTCGTACGTAACCTTCGAGCTTCCAAAAATCGACTCCTTCGAATTCCTTTACACCGCACCGGTTTTATGTCCAATATTTACGCAGTCTCAACAATAAAGCTCTGGACCGCGCTACCCTTTGGTATTAAAAAAGCTGAAAACAAATTTATTTTTAAAAGAAATGTTCGTAACCACTATTTAGATCCGTATATTTTTGGTGTTTTTAGGGTTCCGTAGTCAACTAGGAACCCTTACAGTTTCGCCATGTCTGTCTGTCCGTCCGTCCGTCCGTCCGTCCGTCCGTCAGCTGTCAGCTGAAATTTGGTACCAATATGTATATCAATCACGCCGACAAAGTAGTAAAATAAAAATTTGAAAAAAATGTTTTATTAGAGTAGCCACCCTATATGTAAGGTGGGAAGTGATTTTTTTTTTAATTTCAACCCTAACGTGTGATATATTGTTGGAAAGGTATTTAAAAATGAATAGGGGTTTACTACGATCATTTTTTGATAATGTCAATAATTTCGGAAATAATCGCTCCAAAAGTAAAAAACAATGTGTCCCCCCCCCTCTAACTTTTGAACCATAAGTTTAGAAAATATGAAAAAAATCTGAAAAGTAGAACTTTTTAAGGAATTTCTATGAAAATCATTTTGAACTTGATTGACACAACAGTTTTTATACAAAAAAGACAAAAAGTTGTACAAAATAATTTCTGGACTAAGTTCGTAGTATTATCGTATATGCAAGCATTTTTTGTAACTTTGTTTACATATTTTACTATCCTGAACGTAACTTTTTTCAAACAAAAAAAGAATTATTGAAATCGGTTCTCGCAATCCAAAATTACCACCGAAATTGCACGTCTTTGTATTAATTAGTAACCCAATTCCCCGAGAGATGGCGCTGTAGGTACTTATTACATTGGATCGGGTATTACCGAATTGTTCGGTTGGCCTCATAACTGGGAACACTTATTGTGACGGACGGGAAACTACGGAACCCTACACTGAGCGTGGCCCGACACGCTCTTGGCCGGTTTTTTTTAATATATTTTGTTAGTTTATTTCATATGTTTAAGTGTACGAGCATCTGTATCCTTACTATCCATACTAATATTATAAAAGCGAAAGTGAGTTTGTTTGTTTGTTACGTCTTCACGCCTATATGGCCGAACTGATTTTGATGAATTTTGGTATAGAGATAGTCGGGACAATGGAGACGGAAATAGGCTATTTTTTAAAAAGGTTGATATACGAGGGAAAAAGAGGGAAGAAAAGGGAAAACTTAGCATTGCTATTACAGTAAAAAAGGTGCAAGGGTAAAAACTACAGGTAGCCGCTACCTGTAAATCAGCTCGCTCTCTGGGCGGAGCGGAGGGGCGTGGCAGACTTTTACTGACTAAAACACACCCATGTTCCTTCTGTTGCCCTTTACGTTCCGGGGCCGCGGTATCTCTTTCGAACAACCCGCAACCCTGCCGGGGTTGCGGGTTGTTCGAAAGAGAGCGGAGGCTCTGGCAAGCCCCTCTGCTTTGCTGACATCTCTTTGAGGCGCGCGTGAGATACGAACGCGCCGTCGACACGGCCTGTCGTCAATAGACAGACGGACGGTGAGCTACCCATTGCTCACCGTCCACAGGCCTGCATCTACGGTGGCCGGGAGTCTTCTCTCGGCGCCCGGCACGCGGGGCGTCTCCCGCGGCGGCTGGGTCGGTTTGAGGTTCTCTCTCTCAAACGCCCGGCCACCTCCTTCACTACTAACATGACTGCTTCGCAGAAGGAGGTGACCGCTTCCCATTCCCTCTGGCTCCGGACCATGGACTGAACCAGGACCGGACGCGAGAGATTGACATATTTGTATTATAGACATTGTAACAAAACCTGGGATACACCTTCTTTTCATTTTATTTCACCATTCTTGTCGAGAGCAAAACGTGCCACTTAAAGTAGTAAAAAGTGTAGGTACATAGAAAACACAAAATATAATAATAATAAGCTGTGGCACATGAGAGATGACCAGTCACAACTGACAGCGCTCGTTCACGAACATGACGCACCGTTTTGAAAGGAACTAAATTAATCGCACCACCATCAGCGAGAGCAAGCATGACATTCTGTGAACCGCCCGCGCCAGCCACATTACAGTCTGGAGGCCTACCATGAACTGTTATTGCGATTCAATTGATGACCTAAAATAAACTGATTTGCTATTTCATACCACAATATCCTTAATACGATCCAGTTTAGGCAACGCCAAATCAAGTCGACAATTGCGCAAACTGTTTTCGTTCATTCATTTTTCATACCATGAAGTACCAATTCAAAAAAAGTTCCTATTTCTTGGCGTGAAATGAGTCATTTTGTTAATAACTTCATAAAAATTGTGATAGTATACGTAATTGAAGGTATTTCAGGTGAATATTTAGTGTTTCTGATGAGTTAAACCTAAAAAAGTGATTTCTATAGCTAATTTTCATTGTAAACTGATTTACAATGCTATAGTTCGTAGTCACTTTGATTATGGTATGTTTTTATTAGATCCTTGTAATAAATCTGACCATCTAAAACTTGATGAAATTCAATCAGTGTTTACGTATTATTCTTGGGGCGATGAAGTCGTCTCCTATTAATGCTATGCAAGTTGAGTTTATTGATTGAGATTTATTTTTAAACTGGTGCAAAATTATGATCATCCCTTGCTTGGTAAGCTGGACCAATTATCTTCCATCTTTGACTCATGTCGGCGTTCTAATTTAGAACTTTCTTGTCGTGCCTACCTTCAATTCTCTCGTCTTTCTTTTTGGAGATATTCAACCTGAGATACCCAACAAACCTTGTTGTTTGGATGAAGGAAACGTGGACGATTTATTTTTCTCCTTTCCCAAATTGTGGTTCTCTTTTCATGAAATCATTCCTCCTCATATCATCATCTATCTCATATTTTCTCGTTTTGTTTTCAAACTATGTAAATTCATCGAAATTAATAAAATTAAGTTGAAACTTTTTGGATCGTTTTTTTTTGCTTTTAGTCTCTTTTCCACAGAGCATCATATCTCTTTTCTGTTTCTGTCATTCTGTCATGAATTCATAATCTAAATCTGCAAAGAAATACCTTTATTGTTTTTATAATTTTTGAATTACTGTGATTACTTGCTAAATATTCTCCAGCGTTTGTTATTTTATTACCAGTACACGTGTTATTGGCAAAATTGTGGTATCTGTCGTCCACAGAAACCATTATTGAAGAGTTGAAGCTGAGTATTGTGATAATATACGTAATCCAAGGTTTTTCAGTTGAATATTTAGTGTTTCTGATGAGTTAAATGTAAAAAAGTGATTTATATAGCTACTAGCTGTGCCCCGGCATGCGTTGCAATGCAATTTTCTACCTTTCTACCTACCTGCCTTCCCTACATACCCTACCTACCCTACCTACCCTACATACCCTACATACCCTACCTACCCTACCTACCCTACCTACCCTACCTACCCTACCTACCCTACCTACCCTACCTACCCTACCTACCCTACCTACCCTACCTACCCTACCTACCCTACCTACCCTACCTACCCTACCTACCCTACCTACCCTACCTACCTTACCTACCCTACCTACCCTACCTACCCTACCTACCCTACCTACCCTACCTACCTACTCTACCTACCCTACCTACCCTACATACCCTACATACCCTACATACCCTACATACCCTACATACCCTACCTACCCTACATACCCTACATACCCTACCTACCCTACATACCCTACATACCCTACCTACCCTATCTCTCAAGTTGGATCGAACTGCACATGGTGTGCGAATTTTATTATAATCGGTTAAGTGGTTTAGGAGTCCATTGAGGACAAACATTGTGACACGAGATTTATATATATTAAGATTTTTCATTGTAGATGTCTGATGAATTAGTTCTTTTTGAATTTATGGAAAATGATACTGAAATAGACGCAATACGTCGACAAAAAAGACGAATGACACGGGAACAATCGGACCCTTTTGAATTGGAAGATGCAGAATTTATAAAGAGATATCGGCTGTCTAAACAGTTGGTATTAGAATTGTGTGATGAACTGAGGCCATTGTTGAACAATCCAACAAAATCTACTTATCAGTAGAAACAAAGGTAAAACGATAATCATTTTAAGGCACATTAAAATAAGTTATTTGCACCTAAGTACCCCTAGTAAATTATTCTGTTACATTAATTTGCATTTTTGTTTTAGGTTTTGACTACACTGTCGTTTTATGCGACAGGGTCATATCAAAGACCCATCGGAAACATCAGTGCTCACTCTATAGCTCAACAAACAGTTTCCTCTGCAATAGCAAAAGTAACAGCATGGATTGATTCTCCTGAGATGAGAAAAAAATATATTACTTTTCCAAAAAAAAATTATGAAAGAAATAAAATAAGGGCAAGGTTAAATTATTTTGTTATCTTTATTCCTTACTATTAAAAACCAGGTAAACCTGTTTAATAGTAATTTGTATACACAAACTTTATTTCAGGTTATAAGAAAAATTTCACATCCCCGGTGTACTGGGGTGCATAGGCTGCACACAAATAGCAATAGTTAGACCCGTTGAAAATGAAGAAAGATATTTTTGTAGATTTTTTTTTTAAATTTACATTTGTAATCATTCCAATACTAAAAATATACATTATTGATAAGTTTCAAAGATTTTTATTTTACATAATCATAATTATTAGTGAATATGAATTCTTTTTACTTTGCACCATCCTTTCCAATCTTTATTGGCACCATCACCATGGGAATTTAAATTCTGGGCTATTTCAACCCACATTCTTTTTGAAAACTCCCTAGCCTGGGATGTTTTATTATAGCCTGTTGCTGGCTTTGTTTTTATTTAAAAATTCCCATAGCTGCTCCAGTTGATTATGTGATACTCTTCGACGCGATATATCACTGTATAAAAAAAACACTTAAATTACTTTGGCATTTAGGTTCGCTGGGCATTTAAGATAACAAAGTAAGCGGCGGTACAATCCCTCTTTGAGGAGTGGCTGGAGAAACGCCACGGGAAGGTGAATTAAAGTGTTGGTCAAGGCTCTTTGCGATTAGTCCGTTACTATCGGTACAATGATTTAATGGTCGCCGACCGGCAAGAAGAACCGCCTAATTTCTATATTACATAAACTCTAAAAGAATACTTACGTCATTATTCGTATTATTAATTAATATAACTTTAAATATAGTAATACAATTAGTAGAACTCTCAAGCAACAACAATTATTAAACTTTTAAAACAGTAGCTAAGTAGTCAAATCTGACATGAGATACAGATATACAGATTATGTTTCGAAACGCAACGCATATGGTGCGAGTAAAAGAGACAGACTTATGCAACTAAGCCTACCATCAACTTTTATGTGCAATACACACACAGAGCGGGTGCGGGCGCGGGTCGTCTCTCGCGTGACACGTGCTGTTCGTCGCCCTCACACAAAACGCGGGCGCGGGTCGTCGGCGGGTAGGGCCGCGAGCATGCCATGTTAGCGAAAGCGGATTCAGCAGGCAACAAATGCAGTGTTGCCTGCTAACGCGGACGAAGAGTTATTATTTCTACTTATTTTGAAAAGAAGAGCACAGAAACGAAAAAGAATCTGGTTTCATGAAATCAGTAAAAAAAGTCTACAATATAACGTACGTGAAACGTACGAAGATAGATTTTACAAATATTTTCACATGTCAAGGGCGAGTTTTGAAGAGTTGTATGATAATGATAAACTAAGAACAAGAGTATTTAAACTCGATACAAATTGGAGGCCAGCAACAACTACAGCGTTTCTGTAGTTTTTATCACTTGGTTCGTACAAACAACTATGTTTACGAACACATTCAATAATTTTTTCATTGAGATCCATAGTAAAATCGAATTCTTTTTTGTAAATATTCACAAAACAAACTCGCAACCTGCGTAGCGCACGACCCGTACACGCGCCAGTGTGAGTGCCTTACGTAGAGTACGTGTATTAATTACGAAGAATAGAACGACGTTATGCCCGCTCCCGACCCGCGCACCCGCGCGCTGTTTGAGGTGGCGGGCGACGGGCGGCGCTCCCGCGCACGCCCCGCCCCGCGGCCGACCAGCACACGCTTTCAGTGTGATGTCTTTCATATAAATACAAAGAACTAGACCCGCTGTACTCCCGTCTCGAAACGCGCCCGACCCGCGCCCGATCTATGTGTGAATTACGCTTTAGTTAAGCATTCACTTCCGATGCAATCCAGTATAAGTACCTACGCAGATTCGTACCATGAAGTGCCTCTAGCTGACAGTAGTTTGAATCTCTCACGGTCTGAATGAAAGATCGAAATTTGTCTGTGGTCCGCGGTGTGAGAAAGAGATGACGCTCTACAATTGTTACACAAGTCTGTCTCTTTTACTCGCACCATATGCGTTGCGTTTCGAAACTCTTAATCTGTATAAAAGATACAGCAAAAACATTTTCAAATTACGTTTTCTAGCTTCAAATTATATACCATTACGCCATTTTTAGTACTCATTAAATAATAGTAGTTTATATAATTATTTAATTTAGAAATATAAAAGGATTGCTTAGTGTTGTTGTTAAAGACGATTTAGGAACGAACCTCTACTCTTGTCAGATTTAGCAGCAGTTTTGAAAGAACAATGGGCAAATTTCTATAGAAGCTGGATTTGACTTTTTTTTTCATGTCCCAAGATAAAGCAGCAGGTTTGTTTTTATATTATAAGCACTATCCTGTTTGAAAATCATATTTAAATAGCCACGGTTTTTCTTTATAATTATCTCATCAATACTTTGAGGTTAAAATCAACAACTACCTTTTACCTGACTCGACGCGGCGCAGTCTAAAAGTGTACTTAGTATTAAGCGAGCAGGTAATCAAGAATCTTGATTACCTGCTCGCTTAATACTAAGTACACCAAGATGCCGTTTATATTTATTTCGATTACTCAGAATCAGAAGAACCAAAAAACGGACATCTTTTAAATCTCACCAACCGTTTGTCTGTGAATTGGTCGACCACCGTGTCAAGCCGACTCATGGAGACTGGTCCGCTTTAACGACGGATTTTGACCGATAATTCAGTGAAAACTACTCTTAATTTGCTCTAACCTGCATAACGAGTGCTTTAGAAAACCAAAGATGACGTAACATCACACAAACCACAATAATTCAATGTATGGGAAAAGTCTGGCTGAAGAGAGTTAGTCGCTAAATACTTATTCTTTCAGTCTTCAATACGTAAATTGCATAATGTATTGACAAACCGAATAATGGTAGGTTAGAAGAGTAAATGAGAGGAAGTGTACCTAATGGTAGGTTAGATTTAATTAAAATTATGTATCTTGTGTATTTTAAGATCTTCAAAAATACCGGTATTTTTCATATACCTACATATTAATGGCATGTTAGGACGCCATCATTTCGTAGTGTACGGTACGAAATGACCATCTTTCTTTTAATTGTTGTAAGTTCTTTACTTAATTTTATTAGTATTATTTGAAGTTATATTAATAAGTAATACGAATAATGACTGAAATACCTTAAATTACGTATATTATCACAATTTTATAGAGTTATTTACCAAATGACTCATTTCACGCCAAGAAATAACAACTTTTTTTGAATTGGCTACTTTGACATATTAGCTATCTATTTCAGGTCGATAGGTCACCTCATGGTATGAAAAATGAGTGAACGAAAACAGTTTGCGAAGCAATTGTCGACTTGATTTGGTGTTGACTAAACTGGATCCTATTAAGGATATTGTGGTATGAAATAGCGAAATAGTTTATTTTAGGTCATCATTGAATCGCAATAACAGTTCATGGTAGGCCTCCCAGTACAGCGTCATACTTATCGCCTATTTCGATCTTTTATTCAGTCCGCGAGAGATTCAAACGCCTGTCAGCTAAAGGCACTTCATGGTACGAATCTGCGCGATTTAGTTTAGGTACTTATACTGGATTGCATCGGAAGTGAATGGTTCACTAAAAGTTGGTGGTAGGCCTGCTCTGGTCTCCAGTCAATGATGGCTTCGTGCATGGGTACATGTACTCACACAATATGGGCTGTGCGATTGTATAATACTAAGAGATTGAGTTAGTTTAGTTAGATGGTGCCACATGTCTTTCGAATTATCTCGAGATCTATCCGAATCGTTTGGCACATTCTAAACAAACGCGTAATCGCAATTCACAAGCCGAGATGAATGGCTGAATGTATTTATATGAGGCCCGCAGGTAACACAGACGAGCGCACAGCTCGGCCGATATGCGAGGAATGTCTCGCAGCCCGCGCGAACACGCGGCTTATTTAGCGAAGCGCGCTTTGACGTACCTTCGCGTGGCTCCTGCGTCGTAGCTGTGACTCCGGGGCTCGTAACTCGCAGTTCGGGCTTGGCTGGGGATGGCTGCGACCAGCGCTTGCTAGTGGATGCGTACCTACAAGTTTCCCAAGTTTCAGCTCCCGGTTATATTTGGAACCACCGTTCATCATATTACTGGTCATGACATCCAGCAACTCGTTTCTTGACATAATATCATCTCTCATACAGTCCGTGCAGCGGTCTTTCTCAATACATTTATAGTCAATACTTTCAGCGTGACATTTCCTTGAGACCGCATCACATTCCTATACTACCACCATTTCAGATACTAAACTGCATTCAGATGTTGTTCTCATGTAAGTTGAGCAAGAATTTTGTCAAGAGACAATGACCTCTGAGTTAGTTTCGGCTGATTCTTTTCAGAGTAGTCGGGTACGAAACACCGGCCTCATCTTGTTTAAAAAAAGACGTGTTTGTGTAGACTTACAACAAGTGATACCCACACTTTTTCAGTCACCGGCGCTCCTTTCAGACTTCCCCTTAAGTACTTATTTTTTACTTTATCCATTCACGTAACACCACACCTCCGTGTTAGTAGTTTCGGCTCGACCGTGCATCGACATGCTAATGCGTTTTATTCATCTGTTTAGTGGCCCAACATTGTGATTCAAACAAGAAAGCAAGTCTAACCGCTGTTTTATAAACGTTTCCCTCAATTTTAAGGCGAATGCGTGAGTAACAGATGGTTCCCGTTCCCTGTCGCTATTTCATCCTACCAGTGTATATTCTGTGTGCGGTTAAACTATAACAAACTCGATTCAACCTTACATAGAGTTAGTTTTCATATGCTCTAGATCGGGCCGGTGCGCGGTGGCGGCGCTCGGCTGCGACACGGTCTACCACTTACGGCGCGCGGTATCGCTATCGGTAATGTATTCTCCCACTCAACTACCTATACGTTATGGTTATAAAATCTATGAAAACAATATATCATAAGACTCACCACACCTGTTTATTTATGGAATACTGGCTTTTGCCCGCGACTTCGCTCGCGTTAAATTCAAAGGGCAAATCCTTTTTTTTTAAGTGGGAAATCATCAAATAACTTCCCCTGCACTGGGCGGAGTGGGGCGAGCGTCAGACTTTTACTGACTAAAACCCACCCATGTTCCTTCTATTGCCCGTTACGTTTCGAGGCCGCCGTATCTCTTTTAAACAACCCGCAACGCCGGCAGGCGGAGGCTCTGGCAAGCCATTTTGTTGACATCTCTTTGAGGCGCGCGTGAAACACAAACAAAATTCATCAAAACTGATTAAGCCATTTAGGCGTGAAGACGTAACAAAAAAACAAACAAACTCACCTTCGCTTTTATAATATACTAGCTGTTCCCCACGGTTTCACCCGCGTTGCTCAGCACCTGTTGGTCGTAGCGTGATGTTATATAGCCTATAGACTTCCCAAGAAATGGACTATCCAACACTAAAAGAATTTTCCAATTCCAACCAATAGTTCCTGAGATTAGCGCGTTCAAACAAACAAACAAACAAACTCTTCAGCTTTATAATATTAGTATAGATAATATTAGTATAGATTAGTAAGGATTTTCTGAAACAAACGGTCTTTATTCGAGTGAGCGATAAGTGATACAGTGAGATTAACAGTTTTTTTACAATAGTACTCGACAGGAGAACAATATGCATTCATTACTCATTGTGGTGATAATCTCCAAACCTTTCGATTTGTGAGTTCCGGTAAAGTATGTGAAAATGTTGAGCCGAAGATCAGACTTCATTTTAAACATTCCACTATGTTATGGTGTAAGTCGGCGGTCACGAGATTCACACGGTCGCACGCAGCCGCGTACACTCGCGTGTGACATCTGTGCGCACATCTGTGGCAGATCACCACGCATGCTGCTGCCATGCTGCTGGTCGCGCGCGCATTACACATCTATACCTACGAAGCTTTCAATTACATTTGACATACAACAACAACCATTACGTAGGTTCGCTCCGGTTTATTTGGAAGCAGCTCTGATCTGATGACGCCCGGAGGAAAGATTCATGGAGAAGACTAACTAAGAATAAGAAATCAATGGAGAAAACTAAATCCATAGCATCCGATTATCGTTTCGATAATCAGATATTGTACGTACTGAGTTGGCCAGGTCGAACGCTCGAAGTGGCCGCTAACGCGCGGAGCCCGAGCGGCGCGGTACTAGCGCGGATGAATTAAATAAAACCATTGCGCTGTGACGCTTTGTCAACTACGTATTCTGAAAAATTCACATCGTTTATTTTTTGAGGCGTCGTCGTAAACTCGTCGCACAGATATCTGGGACGAATGTTCCTCGTGTAGTTGAGCACAGCCTGCACAGCCCGCGCGCGTGCCCGGCACGCCATCACGCGCGGCGAGGCGCGTGGCGCGTGGCGCGACCCTCGGCCACGTCCACCACGCCGCGCCGCGCCGCACCGGCTCGTGATGCACGCGTCGCGTCTACTTCCCACTACTTCACACTCAACAGAAAACCGATGTGTCTAGTTAAACTTATCGTTGAATAGTCGTAGAGTGGTTCTTGGTTCGCGAAACATAAAATTAAGCCTTTATTAAGAGATCAGATGAGTATGTTCACTGATTGGAGATAACATCATTAATATCATTCGAAACGCGAAATTAACAAGGTTCGTTATTTATTTCGAGTTTTCGATAAAACCAGACACTTGGAATTATGGTTCCCGCTTTTTTAATGTTGAACCATGTTACTCAATGCATAATCATGGCGTTCGTTTCATATTAAAACGAGTACTGGTAGTGACGTCAGTTTAGAAAGTTAAGATAATATAAATATTGATTTGCATACAATAATAAAACCGGCCAAGTGCGAGTTGCACACTCACGCTTCCATACATTCACATTGAACCGCAAAAACTTTGGTGACTTCTCTTTGATCAACAACCCGTGTCCCTGTTGGAACATAACAGGGAACATGGTTCACTTTGTGTGAAATATGGAGTGTTGTTGTAGTGGTTGTCGCGACTACCATGCATGCCCCGCGAGCATATTGTAGTGGGTGAAGAGTCTCTGCGCACACACAGTTGTTGTTGGTCCTGAAGCCCACGTCGGTGTCGCCGCCGGAAGCTGTATGTTCAGGGAAGCGGAAGGTGTGTCAAGTGCGAGTGGCGTGAGTAATTCCCTCCTGATTGTACTAACAGGGTGAAGCCGGCACTGCCGCGTGCTCTCACAAGTCCCAATTAGGTTCGCGCCGTTTCACGTCTCCTCGACAAAATAAACAATATCAATTAAACTCCTCAAACGGGAGTTTCTGTGGGCTCTTTCATCGCCCCTTTTTAATCTGTCTTTAATTAGGTGAATCCCCCCACGTCTTGGCTCGGCCTTCCCCCCCCCCTGCCCCGGGTACAGCGGTACCGACGTTATTTAATATACAGTTCCAATGTACCGTTTGTTCGTTCGTTTCTGTCGTATTAAAGCGCTCTTTGCAATCGTTTCAGGAGTTTCTATGTGGAAAAGGTTTGTGAATTTGGCAAATTGACAAGCTTTCATCGCGTAATTGCAAAAGTTTGTTCGACTGTATTGAGATGTACTAAAAGGTTGACAACAACTGCGCCATATCGATAGCTATTGGATTTAATAGCAGACTTATCGAAGTAGTCACATTTGTGTTATGGACTGTTTTCTAGCATTCGTAGAACTGCGTGTACAGAAAGCACAACACACAAAAACCATACGCAAGGATTCAATAAAGTGTCACCGTTTACTAAACGTTTACCGTTACTTAGCAAATACTCATTGTAACCGCGTTAACACACTCACAATACGAATTTGACGGCACGGTTGGCGCGGTGGCTGAGGGGTCGACTGCTCCGCTGCGTGTCGCGGGTTCGATTTCCGCACGAAACAAATATTTGTATGACCGCAGATAGTTGTTTCGGGTCTGGCTGTTTGTGTATGTGAGTTTATATGTTTGTAAACGCATTCACGACACAGGAGAAATTCCTAGTGTGGCGCAACGTTGTACAAAAAAAAAATACGAGTATATCCACCCAGTATCGGTTGTGGCCGCACAGCCCTAAGGCACCGAGTGGAGCTTCTGAGCGTCGCGTCCCTAAGGCGTGCCTCCGCAGATAACTGACGGCAGACGGCCGCGATACATCTCGCAGATAATCCAACTTATCTCTGAGATATGATTTACCGGCTGAGCGCATACGCGCCGCCGCCGCCCCGCGCCCCGCGCCCCCGCCGACGACATATGACGTCACACACGCTGAGGTGCCGCCTTTGATGTGATAAGCGGGGACAGAGTTAATTGGTTAACGAGCGACCAAGAAGAATAGTATCGATTTTATCATAACTTCAAATTAAGGTAAACATCTTAGAGGCATCCTTACTAATATTGTAAAAGCGAAAGTGAGTTTGTTTGTTATGTAGGTATTCACGCTTAAATGGCCAAACTGATTTTGATGAACTTTGGTACAGAGTTAGTTGGGACTCTAGAGACGGATATAAGCTAAAAAAAGTGATATAAAGGGGGAGAAGGAGGGAAGAAAAGAGGAGAGAAAGATATTTTTTTTCGATCAACACACGTAGCGTTAGGCCAAAATAACTATGCCACGCGGACGAAATCGCGGGCGGAAGCTAGTAAACAATAAAAATCTATCAAAAGTTTCAACCTTGACAGTATAAAGATGAAGACGCTGAAGATCAAATGGATAAACAGCTTCCATACTTATACACGCGCGATTATTGACGAGCATAAAACCCGCTGGAGCCGGACGTGTTGGCAAATATATACATCAATCAGTATACATTAACAGTCTGCGATCACAATACAAAGCTTTTATCTCCGAAACTATCCTCAAAGACTCGCAGCCGTACGGAACCACGACAGTGTGAATCATACGCACCGCACGTGTGCCAACTATGCACGAAGCAACATGTAGTAGTGTAGCAGAAGTAACTCCTGAACAATGGCGGCTCGACATCGATGCCTCGTATTTGTCAAATTACGAGAGACGAATGGTCCTCACGACACGATCACACGACACGTGTCGCAGCCGAGCGATACGTTGTTACATTGCGATAACATCAGTCGGGGATTCGACGATATTAAATTATGTAGATGTGGGGTATAGGAGCGGCAAATAAAAAGTCAAGACGCTTCGCCCGCAAATTGTATGAATGAAATGTGACGCGTTGTGTTGTGAGGGAACACGTACCATGCGCAACTCTCTGTAAGGATCACTTTATCTGCGCGCGGTTGCGGAGTGGCGGACTGGCGGAGTGCCAGAGTGATGGAGTGCTGGACAGATTGCGGACATTTTCAGATCCTGTTGTACTATTGTGTGTGGAACTTGTTACATGACGTGTGTTTGTGAACTGCGCGACACGTGGTGTGACGTTGTACTATACACAAGGCATGGTTGGAAGCTAATGCCCTACGGAGAGGCTGCCAGGTTGTAATTGTAGCAGTTGCATTATTAAGTGAGGACAGTGTGCCACCAGTACACTGATGACGGGCGCTTCCCGGCCGGACTCGGTGCATTGCCACGTCATTGGCAGATCTCGGTCATAGCCTCCTGGAACCACTTCGCCTCGTTATTGGTGTCGGCAGGCCTGCCCGGTGATGATACCCAGGCCTGCACGATCGGACACGGTGGAGCAGCGGTGCACCCCATGTGTTCTCGTAGAGGCGATCGGCTTCGGCGATCTCTCGCGTTCGGTACTGGTTCAATCCATGGTCCGGAGTGACAGGGAATGGGAAGCGGTTACCTCCTTCTGCGTAACAGTTATGCTAGCAAAGGAGGTGGCCGGTCGTTTGTGGGAAAGAACCTCAAACTAACCCAGCCACCGCCGGAGACGCTCCGGGTGTCGGGCGCCGTGAGACGGTTCCCGGCCACCGTAGATGCGGGTCTGAGCGGTGAGTCGGTGAGCTATGAGTAGGTCATCGTCCGTCCCTCACACACACACACACACACACACACAGATTTGGATGCGTAGATTTGGATTATTAATTTTTTCACAGCACAAAGGGACAACAGACTTGAGTATACGGTCTTAATTTTAACTGGATATCTATCGGTACTTATCAGATACTTATATGGATACTTATCAGAGTCTTGACAGACAGACAGAACCAATGACAGTTTCACTTTTATCCTTTGAGGTACGGAACCTTAAAAACCCTTAAGATGTAACAATTGAGCCAATAGGCTGGCTTCATGAGTTAAAGTGAAGTAAGGCAAGCGATACACATCAGCGTAGCCCTGTGGGGTTTGCGACGCCAACAGAACGATTCGATAACAAACATTTGCACATTCATATTCTGGACCGTGTTTGGGACGCGTTTCGACAATAATTTCACCTTTGTGGATTGTTATAATCAATTCACATATCACGTAATTATGCATTTGGGTCATTTCGAACTTTCAGTTTAAACAGACAGCGGTGCGGTGACACTACGCTGGATAATGAAATGAATCATACGTAAGCGGCTAACGAAGGGAGGCTGTGTGGCGACCAAATTATGATGTTTGTTCGTAAAGTTGAGGCCGCAACGTTTGTGTTAGCTGTCATCCCGAAAGGTTCCGTTTGTGTTTCGTTTTAGCGCGTGCTAAATAAATACCCGCTATGTGTGTGTGTGCGTGTGTGTGTTTGCACCACAGCATAGAGAACACCAATAATCCAATTACATTCATAATTCAATACAACTACTTTGAGCTACTTGCTTACAAACTCCTTCACTAAATGAAGTTAAGTTATGTGATTTTGTTAATTAATATAAGTACGGTCTTCCTAAGTATTCACTAGGCCAGCAGCACGCATTGGGCCTTCTTCACCCTCACCACCGGCGCCGCCACCGCCACTACAGTTTTAAGTCTGTAATTAAGAGTCTGCCACTCCCTTTCGCACAGACATTAGTAAATAAACCGACTTACAAAAAAAAAAGTAAATGGCGGTTTTTTTTTCAGTTTCATTAGTTGTGGTATGTATCGTTTTGTATTGCTACCAAGAGATATTAGCATTATTATACATTACAAGAAAAAATTTAGACTTAAGTATATGTTTTTGTCATGGAAGCTATTGTCAGAACTGGACCAAAGTTAAATGGGATCCAACGGTCAACTACGGGAAGCAACTGTCAAATAGAAAATCAATCGGTTATCGTTAGCCGAAAGTTCTGAGGTGACAAAATAAAATTATACAGTCGAATTGATAACCTCCTTTTTTGAAGTCGGTTAGAAGTACATAATATAACCCGAACTTTCCAACAGTTCAGACTTTTTAATATCCGCAAGGATGGGGAAGTTTCAAATTGAAAAACCGATCGTTTATAAGATTGTGTACGCAGCAGATTAACAATTTACAATTTGATCGAGTTTACTTTGCGAAGGCCGCTATTGTTGTAGAGCGCAGCGATGATGTGGTCACACGTTGATCGTTAATATATTAAACAACCCTGTTTATTATATTTATTGTTTATTGATCGTGTTTAAAGTATTTCTATTCTTGAATAGAACAGTTGTGACCTGCACTTGTGTACCGAACTGCGAGCAGCGTCGTGTGATCACTACGCTCTGCCGCTGTCGCACAGTAGATCGTCCCCATACAAGAGGGCGGACATAGAATTAAAAATTAAAAAAGTATTTAATTGAAAAAAAATAAATATACAGTTGCATTACTCTATTAAGAAACTACAAAAAATGTTACTGCATTTTTTTTTATTTGACCAGTACTTTATGAGCAATTCGATGAAAACTGTTATTTTTCTATGAAAATGGTCACAAAAATGTCTGTATCTCATGATTCCCTCCTTGTTTCGATTTGCGGTTTTCACTACTGTTATTTACCCATTTTATGCCACATTTTCTTCAAAAACACATGGTGCCCCCCGCGACCCCCTTCCGAGATATTTTGCTTTTAGTAACTATACATTTTATTGAATAACTGATGAAATGGAGGTACATCAAGTATATTCATTACTGAGAATAAGTTATCCCTAAGTAGTTCTCCTTAAATAACAGGTGCATTTGTGATTACTTTAATGACTATTGAACGCTTCTGTTGCAATATAACAAAAGCGTTAATGAGTCCTTAAGTAAAGATTACCAGTACTTGCTTAATCTAATTAGTGATTGTACATACTATGTTAACAGCCCTTAATCTCTGCATTGTGATTGTCTAATGTCATCATTAGCTTAGTAATGACTAAGTCGCATTTACAATAACACATCGAAAAGAAATAGAGTTTTAAGATCAATAGGAAAATATGTAGGTATAAGTATATTTTTTCGTTTTCACTTAACTGGGTAAAGATCTAGATAAGTAGAAAACCCACGGAAAACCATAATGACAACACTTGGTAGAAGTTATATTACAACTGAATTACATTTGCTAAACACACTCAAATATATAGGGCAGCAAGTAGGCAACTAGCAATGAATTTGATAAGCTAATGATGACGTTAGACAATCACAATGCAGAGATTAAGGGCTGTTTACATAGTATTTACAATCACTAATTAGATTAAGCAAGTACTGGTAATCTTTACTTAAGGACTCATTAACGCTTTTGTTATATTGCAACAGAAGCGTTCAATAGTCATTAAAGTAATCACAAATGCACCTGTTATTTAAGGAGAACTACTTAGGGATAACTTATTCTCAGTAATGAATATACTTGATGTACCTCCATTTCATCAGTTATTCAATAAAATGTATAGTTACTAAAAGCAAAATATCTCGGAAGGGGGTCGCGGGGGGCACCATGTGTTTTTGAAGAAAATGTGGCATAAAATGGGTAAATAACAGTAGTGAAAACCGCAAATCGAAACAAGGAGGGAATCATGAGATACAGACATTTTTGTGACCATTTTCATAGAAAAATAACAGTTTTCATCGAATTGCTCATAAAGTACTGGTCAAATAAAAAAAATGCAGTAACATTTTTTGTAGTTTCTTAATAGAGTAATGCAACTGTATATTTATTTTTTTTCAATTAAATACTTTTTTAATTTTTAATCCTATGTCCGCCCTCTTGTATGGGGACGATCCACTGTGTGTCGCCACGTGTCCTGTAACGTAAGTGTTCGTACTGGTGACCGCTGCCGCGGCGCGCCGCCTGCGCCTGCTCCCTGCTCACCGGCGTGCCGCACGGCGCGGGCGGGCGACACAAAGGCGCGCTCAATTGAATCAGTGTCGAGGTAATCCGCACTGATTGATCGTCACAGCGACGCGACGCGCTGATCGCGATGTCACTCACTGTTACTGTGTCGACAGGCGGCACTTGTGGCGGACATCACTAACTGCGGGGTTTACTAACAAACTCAACAAGACTGCTAACAAGCTCGCGGCCTCGGCTCTTTGCTGTACCTAGTGCTCATCAGCGCAAAGAATAAAGCAAAAGTCCCAGTCAAAACGCATAATAACTTGTTACAAGTACTTTAGTGGCCCATTCCGAAGCGTAGATCTCTATGGAGAAGAATGGGCAAGAAACTCCATAGATACCCTTATCTATACTAATTATTTATTTAATTTTTTTTTGTTTTTTTTTTTTAATATTATAAAGCTGACGCGCTGGTTGAGTCAAAGCTCCAGAGCCTGGAGCATCGCCGGCGCGTTGCCAGCCTTTCGGTTTTCTATCGGTTACATTTCGGAGAGTGTGCGATGGAATTGCACAGCCTAATTCCGCCAAGCCCGTTCCATCATAGGACTACAAGACGTACGGCGATGCGCCACCGTTACATGGTAGACATCCCACCCACACGCACTAAACGGTTTGGGAATACCTTCATTGTGCGTACTGCTAAGGAGTGGAATTCCCTGCCGGAGTCTGTATTTCCTGACAGCTATAACCTGGGGGTCTTCAAGTCAAGAGTGAATAGGTTATTTATATTTTACAAAACAGGTGATTTATCTGATAAAAACAATTACAGGCCGATATCATTGGCGACAGTCATCGCGAAAGTATTTGACAGCATGCTTAATGCTCAGCTAAATAGGACAATAACTTTGCACGATAACCAGTTTGGGTTTAGGCCTAAACTGTCCACAGATAGTGCTATAGTGAGCTTAAAGCATGCTGTCAGATATTACACAGATCGGAGTACACCTGTTTACGCCTGCTTCCTCGATCTGTCTAGGGCGTTTGACCTGGTTTCCTACGAAGTGTTGTGGAAAAAGTTGCTCGATAGGCAAGTTGCCCCAGAAGTCATTAAAATTTTCCAGCACTGGTACGGGAGCCAGGTCAATACCGTTAAGTGGTCGGGAGCTCTGTCGGACTCGTACAGGTTGGAGTGCGGGGTGAGGCAGGGAGGATTGAGCTCACCTACGCTCTTCAATCTGTATATCGATGAACTTGTTGCCGAGCTTAGCAGTCGCCATGTTGGATGCTATGTTGATGATGTATGCTTTAACAATATCAGCTATGCTGATGATATGGTGCTGCTGAGCGCGTCAGTTGGGGGACTCAGAGAGCTAGTAAGCATCTGCGAAACATACGCTCATACACATGGCCTTAAATATAATGTGAGAAAGAGTGAGCTTATGGTTTTTAGTGCGGGTTCTAAGTGTCCGGCGGAGGTTCCACCAGTGAGGCTATGTGGGGTGCCTTTGGAGCGGGTACATACGTTTAAGTATCTGGGCCATATTGTGACGTCCGACCTGAAAGACGACGCTGATATTGAGCGAGAGAGGAGGGCGCTGTCGGTGAGGGCTAATATGATAGCCCGCAGGTTTGCTCGTTGCTCCAAGACAGTGAAGATAACCTTGTTTCGAGCCTACTGCACATCTTTTTATACGGGTAGTTTGTGGGTGTCATATTTGCAGAAATCCTACAGCGCTCTCCGCGTTCAATATAATAATGCGTTGAGGGCACTGCTGCGGTTGCCACGCTTCTGCAGCGCTTCAGGTATGTTCGCGAGCGTCCGCATTGACTGTTTCTATGCCAGCATGCGCAAGAGAGCGACCTCGATTGCAAGTAGACTGCGGGACAGCGGTAACAGTCTTCTCAACGTTGTCGCAAACAGGTTGGACGGGCCTTTTATGCAGCATTGGAAGGCATTACATGCGCCCATATATAGGGCTTGGGGCAGGTAAAATTATAAAATTATATTTTTATTGTTTTCAAAATTTAACCACTCATTATTACTATTCTAAGAAATTTAATTTAATTTAATTTATTTAATTATATTGAATCCATTTTAGTACTATTGAATCTGTTGTTTAATGATATTGAATCTATTTTAATGATATTGCATCTGTTTTTATGATAAATCTGTTTCTTAATGATAGGGAATCTGTTTTAATGTGTCTGTGTACGTCTAACAATATTATATTAGTTTTCTATGGGTCTATGCCACCCGAAATAAAGTTTATTCATTCATTCATTCATTTCTAGGTAAGCGTGCTTCATCGTCGACCACATCATCACTTACCATCAGGTGAGATAGTGGTCAAACGCGAGCCTATGAATAATAAAAAAAAAAAAAAAAAGCTGAAGAGTTTGTTCGTTTGTTTGTTTGTTTGAACGCGCTAATCTCAGGGACTACTGGTTGGAATTGGAAAATTCTTTTAGTGTTGGATAGTCCATTTCTTGAGGAAGGCTATAGGCTATATAACATCACGCTACGACCAACAGGTGCTGAGCAGCGTGGGTGAAACCGCGTGGAACAGCTAGTAAATCATAATATTTTTGCAAGATCTTAGTATCATCCATCGCGTTGAGATAAGTTAAAACGATGTAAGGCAGACGTGCACATTAAGAGCATCCATCCATCAAGGATAAATAATTTGTAAGTATTGATATGTAAGTAGTGAAGCGGCCCTTGCGGAAACCATAACCATGGTGAACCATGGTGCTCCGCAAGCTCCTGTGCCATCACCACAAGGTACCCGACGAAGCGGTTTGCGGCAACTCTTACAAAGAGCTAGCGCACCTCGTCCAGCAGCACGATGGGCCGGGAGGCAGACGGAGAGCCGGTGTATGGCGTCTATCGATAGCTCTTAAAAACTGTTATAGACGTTTCAGAAATATTTTTTTTCTTATGTCGATGTTTATATTTGCTTCTACAATAATAGTAGAAAAATCGTAAATGTTTCAATATTCGTGTACCTATATCAACTACAAGGAGAGGATATGAGTGGAGGATGTCACTTAATAACATGATTAACATCGCTCCACCGCCACCGCCACCGCCATGGCCGCGCCGGAACAGTTGCCACTGCACCACACAAACAAGTCGCGCTGTTCCACGATCGCACAATAACCGGTAAATGACTTATTGATACAAATCATTTGCCGCTTCCTGAACGCTCCATATTAATGGCTATTTTAATTGTCGTGTCGTATTGTGTCATACATAAATAATCGTATTCGTGTTTGTAGCAAACGCTTCAGCAGCCCGCGGGATATACGACTGAATTGAAATCGGAACATGAATCAGAATGTTTCGCTTAACTCTGCGGTAACATGTTTAGCATATAGTACTACACATGAAAATCAAATGATCAAAAGCGGATATGAAAACATTACGATAATGTATCTCGACGTATAGAATTCGTCCAGACAAGTCACTTTGTGTGGCTATGACATTGACGATGGAATACGTCAGTGCTGACACATAGTTATTGCAATCTGCTTCGATTCTTGCCTTCGTTCATAGGTCTGTTTTTTTTGTTCTTATGTGCAAACTGAAAGAATACCCGAGAACCGAACGTGAAAAGCCACGCAGGTCCCCCCCCCCCTCCCGCTCCCGGTCCCTCCAGACGACGAGGCGACTCACTTCACTAATAAATCTGTAAGTTATACCGTGTGAGTAAGTCGGGATGAGCTAGTTAGCGTGTCACCGTGTCACGCTCACTGCGATCTGTCGCGAGATATTTACGAGACGGCCGATGTAGTCGCAGATTGGACATAAAACGCGTCCCCACACGCTGGCAGCCACACTACCAAAGAAGTTTGGAGTTCAGCTTATTTATGTTTAATATAGCGGCGACGCGGACGGCCTACTGACACGATTGTGCGCATCACTGTTATGTGTTACGTGTGTACGGCCGACGACGGGAGCAGTTTTACAAGGTTTTCTTTTTAAACACTGATAAGCATCGCCACGCTTAATTTACCCGAAAGTGCTGGGAAAGGCTAACTGAGAGAGTGTAGTGCGTCCTTGAGACACAGATTCATATCATTTTAAGAATGATAAGACGACATTGAGTGTCCGCAACACTCACACAAGATCGAGGTCAAACAGCAGCCTGCCCTACTGCGCTACGATACAACACGAACGTACGGTACGATACTACTCCGGGGATAAACAAACTGACATTATTCAGAGCGCTTTGTAAATCTGCCGGCGGCAGCGGCGGCGCTGTAAGTACATCAGAGGCGATGAGCTCGGGACGCGCACAGTTACGGCAGAACGAATCATTATTATTTTTGAAATTTGCTTTGGCATTGTGGTGAAAAGTTGCCAATTGCAATTACTTACCGCCATATTTTTATTTTATTTATTTAAAAAAGGCATTTAAAGGCTATTTTCAGGCCCTACAATGTAGTATAGAGTCAATCGAAATTGTTTTTTTAAATTAAAAACATATTCAAATAAGTTATTAATAACATATTTGAATATTGAAAGTGCACGACAATGTTATGTTTAATTTATTTATAAAGGCGTTTAGTAAATGCACTGTTTAGTGATTGATTAATTTGGTGCAAAACATTCTGTAGTCTAAGTATATTGTTTTTATCCAGTTCACATTCAAATGTCGAATAACCGTAAATTGTGAAATATTCGTGAAGTAATAGGGATTGATCTAGCGTAGTTTTAGTGGCGATTGGAAGAAAGTTTCGCAATCATCTCAATGGCTTAGCAGCTCCAAATAAAATGTGACTTGGTCCTGACTCCTGGGGACCCCAAGCAAAACGTTGATCAATCCAAACTCTAAGATTTTTAAGTTTCTTGCATAGTGGGATCGCGGTCCGGTAGAACTAGACCTGAGGTTGCTGAGACCAGTTCACCTTGGAGGTTATCCTTGAGCTGCCAACACAATGGGTTGACCTGCAACCCATGTGCCTCACTACAATTAAATTTCTATGCATATATGCTGCCAGAGGTCATACAGGTCACTATGAAACCAGTCAATCGCCGTTGGAGATCTGTTAAGCGAGCAAAGCATAGCCATTAGCCAGTAAGATATCGAAATCGACCGATTTTAGCAACGCGTTCAGGTACTAAAGGTAAGCACCGTTAGCAATCGTCCTCTTTGTATGCCTCACCGTCACCGTCTGTCATCAATAACATTAACGAAAGCTGTGGTGGCGCTGTGACCAGCACGAATACGAAACCTGGATTGGAAGGGACACAGCAGACTATTCCTACGTGGGATTACATGTTTTTTCGATAAACAAGTTATTTTAGCCTCTTTCCACATCGATGGAATAACACTAAAGGGTACAGAATAGTTGAGGACATGCATAGGATACGAAGGATTCCGCCAAGGACAGGAAGTATCACTTTCGAACTGACACATTCACCACCAACTGCGTTAGATCTGATTGAAGTAATTCTTAAAAACACAATCTGTGAATTGACAGAAAATAAATGGCTGAAGATCCGGAGTTGGAAAGATGTTTAACTGTAACTGAAAACGACAAATGCTTATTGTAGGTACAGATTATTGTCTAAGTTTTTTGTTAAAGATTGTTAGCGAGATTTTCCAACTCCCCTGAAAATCAGGAATAATCACATAAGTACGTACACAGAAGTATTCGGTAATAATTACATGTGGAATCCAAGTGGAACTGCTGCAGTCTAGTGAACCTCTAGCAACGTTTGGTGGTTGTGGGTGGGGCGGTGGGGCGGTGGGGCGGTAGATGCTGAGGGCAGTACGAGATGACAGCACATGGCAGCTGTCGGTCAGTCACACATGCTGACTTGATTGCCATAAGGCATTATGTCACGTTAATCGGTTACGATACACCAGTTTTATTCAAAGAGCTAGATGAGCGTCTAAGATCCCGACTTCGACGTACCATATACATAAATATACATCAAGAAGAAAAACCGAAACCGGCAGGTACCTAAATAAAGTAATTTTGTCAAATGGAATCTCTTAAAACTCACGCTTACAAATGAAAGATACAAAGAATATGAAAATATGAAGTTTACAATGGCAGAGTTTATATACGCCTGCGGAACTAAACGTCACGTGAAGTACGATTTCATGGTTGACACGTAACTATAGAGTATGGATGTAGGATCGCTTGTAGACGATATAACTACTTATATATGACGAAACTGCCGTTTTTTTTTATTTATCAGGCAAATTATGATTTGTGGTGAAAACAATCCACATTTAAAGTTTCCTCCACATCTATAAAAAAAGAGTTGTAGGGCAACCGGGAGCTACTGTGTGTTCTTAACTATTCTAACAATGTTTATAACTTCTTTTACTTGATCACTTACTGTTTGGTCAGCTCCCCGGCAGACATAGACAGTGTCAGGCTGTTTCGGCAGCGTGCGGCGCTCCAGCTCACAGCGCACTGCAACAACAGACGCGGTCCATCACTATCAGCTCGCCACCATGTGCCACTAGCACCCACTCGCGGCGTGCCAGATAACCACAGCCGAGCAACCGAGCCGCCGAGCAACCGAGCAGCCGGATGGCGACTGTACAAGTATCTGCCCACTATTGCGACACACGGAATTTTAAACAAATAATTTCAACACATTTTTTGTTTTCCTGTATAATTGCGATAACACTCAATAAATGAAATGTGCTCGTAAACGAATGGAGTCGCACGCAGATGTGACATGTGGCGCCTAAGTGCTAACGCGCATTCTGGTAGACCACGGTACAGATAGCCACCAGAAGGTCTGCTGGTGCTTACCAAGCCAAAGGCCTCCAATGGACAGATGCGTAGTCTGACATAATGACGCATTAGTTTACAATGATGGCTATACGAAGGTGCGAGACGACTTGCCAACATTGAGCAGTCCGACAGGCCGCGAGTGATGTTCCGTGTGGCACTACTGCCGACTGCTGCCGGCGCGGCGGCGGCGGCACTTCACCTGCACCCCTGACCTGCGCGCTGACGCAACCTCTCCACAATGCTCACATTACAATAATCGTCTCACTAATGCTCGCTACAACTCAATCTTCCTAAATGCTAACTTGGTCGCTGCGGTGTCTTTAATGTACTACCATACGCATACTTCCGGAAAGTTCCGTGCAAGTTAAGCTGATTGTCCGAAATGTGGGGAGAATTTTTAAACTTTGGAAATTTTGAAACAACGACAAAATAAGGAACAGTTGATAATAAAATAAAATTACCTTCAATAAAATAAATATTATACATAATATACATTCAGTTAAATTATACTGCATAAATTAAAAATAAAATGTCCAGAATTTCCGAAAAAAATACATAAATCTGTGATCCCTGCCGCACTTTAAACATAAGCTCCCAAAACGGTTAAGGAAAATATCATGAGAAACCGGAACAGCTGGCATAGAGTATCAGTTCCAAAAAGCTGATTACAGGCAACTGCCACTCTCTCTTAGAACAGAGCCGCGTGCCAGCAGTGGGACCGGGAACGACGCGCGTCGCCGGCTCTATCGTCCAACACACACTCTCACTCACTACAAACACAAATAAATCCATGCTCCGTGCGTGTATAAGGCAGTACATACACAGTTGAAGACGTAACCTCTAATTCATGAATGAAGCCACTTCGTCCGTTATCTGACATATTTAACAGAAACCTCCGTTTTAACCCCCGACTAAAAAGAGGGGTGTTAGAAGTTGAAGGTTATGTTCTGTGTGGCCAATCATTCAGATCCAGCCTGTCCCTTGCTGTCCCCCCGACGCCCTAAGGCCAGGCTCGTACCCCACAGGGGGTGCCCTTAGCGTGTAGTCGCTTAGTTTGTAAGTTTCCACCCTGGCTGGAGGTCTTAGTTTTTAAGGCACCCACAGGATTTGCCCGGATAAGCAGACGACAACCTCCTTGGTTGAACTGCAAGATGCCATTCATAAAAATAAAACTGTGTGGCCGTCTGCCAACATCGTAACCCCTGAACGTGCAGAACAGATTTTGATTGAGTTATTTTTGTTTGAAAGTTATGTTAATCGAGAGTGTACTTAGTTGTAAACAGTTCATAAAATACATGGATGATTTAAAGCCGTTCATCGGTTTCTAAGCAGACAAATAACTGCTTATGTCTTGTGTTGACTGTACATTACATCACGAGCAGTTCCTCCACCAATACTTCGGAAAGTTATTGACTCGATATTCTTGAATGTTGTTGTTATATGTAGTTACTGCGGTCAGGACATACAATTTGTAAGCGTCTCTTACCCCAGTTTGTATTCTTAAACTAATAATCGGAACTCGACAAATGAGGTATTGTTAGAACTGTCTTTATTGTCCGCTAACAATAAGCTAAGTGAAGTGTCACAAAACTCAATGTGCTAAAAAAAATACATACACCGTGTTTGATATTATTTAAAAGGGTTCCAAGTGTATTTTACTAAGAAAAAAACATCTTAGTTTAATGTGACCTCTAGCTGTTCCTCGCGCGCCGGTAGCGTCGAAGTGTAACATAACGTGCCACATCGACACTAAACAACATCGCGAACAAACACGGTGAGCGACACGAGCGATGCGAGCGACACGAGCGATACGAGCGACGCGAGCGACTGAGCGCCCAACGACTTTGTATTTCCATCGTTAATTCTCGTTTACTGTCTGCCTGACAGTTTTATTTCTCCAAACTATTGTTTTGTCTATAAAAAGGGGAATGTATGTCGGCTCACATCAACTATGTGTTGTGTGTGCGACCATGAGAGCTCACCGAGGCAGCACGTCGACAGATAGTGACGTCGCGCGTCGTATTCAAACCCTTACGACACTCATGACTTTATTGGATTTAATGACAATATAACCAACTTCAATGATAGGAGTAGTATTGTAACAGAACAGTGGTGTTGGTGCCACGTGTTGTATAGCGCGTGAGGCTGTACAAGCGTGGGCGCAGCTACAGCTACTGCCATAAAGCTGCTCCATGTAGAACCCGTTACAAGTGAGACAGTTAACTCTTTCCTAAGTTTGTCAACCCTTGATGTGAACCGCAAGCATCAGGCGGACACATACACATTGTAATACAAGAAAGGAGCCATCCACGACTGATGCAAGCTGAATAGCTTGAGTGAACGAAACGGTTAGCGGCGCGTGAAGCGCGGACAAGGTCAAGTGTACGAGTGTTTACATTATATTAGCGTGTTGTGACAAGTACACGTCGGCGACAGCTGCGCCTGCGCGTGTCCGCACAGCGAGCGGTTCATTGAGTGCGGCCGGCTGTGGCCCATCCATCAGGGCGCATCATGCGCGCGCGCGGAGCGACGTCTTGTGCTCCGTTGATGTGACAGATCGCTGTCTGCAGCCAATTGTCTAACGTGTTCATTTTCAGATCATTTGTAAGAACAGTAACTTCTGCTTGGTTAGTCAATAAATCTCTAAATCCTTTAGTAAGTCATCTGCGATCAAATTAATCGAAGCCTGCCTAGCATACTAATTTTCTCTTCCAACTCACTTTTATATATAAAATCCTCTCATTTTCTGACGGTTTTAGCAAACTTAAATCCAACTTTATTTTTAAATTACTATCAGAACTCCCACGTCGAACTGTCCGATGAGCGACCATCCCGTCTCCCGCCTCGTGAACGACGATCAGATAAGCTCGTTAGTCAGGCCGCTGGCCGCTGGCCGCTGGCACAGGACAGGGCCGCTACACCGCTCAGTAAACGTTTCACAGATGTAAGCACGCGTATGAAACCAAACACGAACTTGTTTAATGATGATATAAAACGATCAGGCGTGTGGGTATCGCACTCGATTACTTTAGTATCGTTGCGCAGATCGCGCACACAGCTGTAGCGATACAACGAGTGACGTCACTCGGACGTGAGACTCGCTCTCTGCGCCCACTAATCAACTACGAACAACATTCGCACTAGTCGTTACTAAATTGTAAGTATCTCAAGATTCGACTCTCTCGGATTCAGTTTGTAAAGCACTCTACCCACTTGTTAAAATGTTCAATGATTTCAGGCATGAAATACTATTGATATTGTATTTTCGTCTATAAATACGTAGACATACGATTCCCTTAGTACTAGGTAGTAGTGTCAGATTCACGCACTGAAGCACATGAGAACATCATGTAAGAAGGTTGCTCTGCGGCTTATTGATACTGGCACAAATAATTGATGACTCGACTTATATCAGGCCCAAACTAATGAGCTTACTGCGTAGACCCAAACTAACACATCTGTAGGCAACGGTCTCGCAGACAACGCGATGCGTCCCACGAGCCCGCAGCCGGGTCAGCCGGGTCAGCCGTCCAGCCTGCCCCTCGGCCAGGGTCCCGCGGGGTTTGTAATCATAATCGTCGTGCTCAGTGTAGCAGGCTCGTACAATATTAGTTGAGCGAGCGACGCGAGGCAGACAGGTAATTCCAAATATTAACAAAACACCGAGGTGGGCCTGTATTTACTAAAGCGGAAGATTGAAATATATGACTTATAATAAGGTTTTGTGTAACTCAATTTATTTGTGATATAATCTCAACTTTAATGGTTAATTCGCATGTTCATCCTTACTAATCCTTACTAATATTATAAAAGCGAAAGTGAGTTTGTTTGTTTGTTTGTTTGTTTGTTACCTCTTCACGCTTTAATGGCTACACCGATTTTGATGATTTTTGGTACAGAGATATTTGGGAACCAGGAGACTGACATAGGCTAATATTTTTTTGAAAAAAGTGGGATGTGAGGGAGAAAGAGGGAAGAAAATGGAAAACTTAGCGTTGCTATTACAAATCAATAAGGCGCAAGGGGAACTGTGTTACCCCAAATTTAACGCGGGCTAAGCCGCGGGCGAAAGCTAGTAATTTATATAAATACTGGCTATGCATAAACTATGGGTTAGGGAAATGTTTATGATAATGGCTTAGTGGTATATAAAGACACAGTTTCGTACCTAACCCTTTTTTTTGGGATGGGGAAAGAGAACCCGCTTTGGGCGGAGCGCTGTTAGTGCCAGACTTGTGCTCAATAAAACGCATCTAAATATTTTCGTACGCCTTTTTGGTCAACCAACCCGCAACCCTAAGGTTTTGTAACACCAGGAAGATTATTTGGAAAATTTAATAAAAAATAAAAACCGGCCAAGAGCGTGTCGGGCCACGCTCAGTGTAGGGTTCCGTAGTTTTCCGTCCGTCACAATAAGTGTTCCCACTTATGAGTTTAAAGGTGGAGGAGCGTGCAACGTATTGCGCATAATTGCACGCTCCGAGGCAAGCGCTCTGACTTGTAACGGTTTATAGCGCGAACACAAAGGGTAGCGCTCAAACCTCGACGACTAATTAGATTATGCACTCAATCACTCAAAAATAAAATTACGAATATATTTAAGTGCAACTTACTTTACCACGGTAGGTCACGAAAGCACGGAAAATCTTAACATCGACTTTTAAAAAACTAACGTCATTACACAACGCCATCTATCGAACCATTTATGAACTGGTTTTTACCTTAAGATTTGATGGTGTTAAAATAATCATTTTAGTTTTGTTCTAAATTGCCTTAGCATGTTCTTAATAGAAGTTTTATGTAGTTATAAGATACCGCCAATGCCAAGGAGAGACCAACCGAACAATTCGGTAATACCCGATCCAATGTAATAAGTACCTACAGCGCCATCTCTCGGGGAATTGGGTTACTAATTAATACTTTTTTAATAATTTTGGATTGCGAGAACCGATTTCAATAATTCTTTTTTTGTTTGAAAAGAGATACGTTCAGGATAATAAAATATGTAAACAAAGTTAAAAAAATGCTTGCATATACGATTATACTACAAACTTAGTTCAGAAATTATTTTGTATAACATTTTGTCTTTTTTGTACAAAAACTGTTGTGTCAATCAAGTACAAAATAATTTTCATAGAAAGTCCTTATAAAGTTCTACTTTTCAGATTTTTTTCATATTTTCTAAACTTATGGTTCAAAAGTTAGAGGGGGGGGGGACACATTGTTTTTTACTTTTGGAACGATTATTTCCGAAATTATTGACATTATCAAAAAAATGATTTTAGTAAACCCCTATTCATTTTTAAATACCTTTACAACAATATATCACACGTTAGGATTGATATTAAAAAAAAAATCACTTCCCTCTTTACATATAAAAGCTACCCTAATAAAACATTTTTTTCCAATTTTTATTTTACCACTTTGTCGGCGTGATTGATATACATATTGGTACCAAATTTCAGTGCTAATGGTCACAGAGATTAAGCGAGGACGGACGGACGGACGGACAGACAGACATGGCGAAACTATAAGGGTTCCTAGTTGACTACGGAACCCTAAAAAAGATAAAAATAAGTGTCTACGATGTAAGATTGTTGTGCATCACAGTGCACTAATACGCTGAACATTTGTTGAGCACAGCGCACACGTCGCTACATGTGCGTGCGTGCGGAGTTATTTCAAGTCGGCTTCCCTGGCGGCAAGGGCCGGCCGCGGCCGCCGGGCACAGCTCGCTGACGTCAGGTCGAGTGGGACAGTGGGACAGACAGACTCGGCCGATACTTCAAAACTACTACTAACTACCTACTACTTCGTTTTCAAATTCAATGTTTGTTCGTTTTTTTCATGTATTTATGCATTTTAAGTCTCTTTACTTTATTTTTATGTATATTTTTATCTTTACTTACTTTATTTTTATAAGTATTTATCGATATATTTTAATTGTTAATGTTACTGTCAGAGTGTTTTGTCTCTCCATCACCCTAATAAATAATTTAATAAATCCTTTACTAATATTATAAAAGCGAAAGTAAGTATGTTTGTTTGTTACATTTTTACGCCTATATGGTTAAACCGATGTTGGTGAATTTTGGAATATGAGATAGTTGGGACCCTGGGGTCCCAACTATCTCTGTACCAAGGCTAGACGAACATAGGCTTTTTTTAAAGTGAGAAATGGAGGAGACAGATGCCCTCTTTCTCCCCCATTTCTCTTCTCAGAAGGGGAGAGAAAGATATTTTTTTCGATCATCACGCGGTTTCAAGTTAGCGGAAGCCGTGCGAAGTCACGGGCGAAAGCTAGTAAATACATACTTTGTCGCGGTGCTTGTAAAGACCACTATTCTACGATCATTTTCTGTGACGAACGTTGGCAAAAAGTGATATTATTTGCTCGCCTGCATTATATCTGTACGTAAGCCAATGTTCATGAACATGGTATTGCATGAACTTTATGAACGTAAGCACTAGAGCTTAATAACAACGTTTATCGCACTATTACGTACAATTCGATTCATGATCATTGTTACATTTCTTTTGTAATTCGTACGTACATCTCCGCTATTTTTATAAAGCATTTACTATAGACATCTTCAGTAGCCATTAGGGACCAACGAAGAGCCTGCAGTGAAGCGCGAACCCACTGAAATCTGCCTCCACACTGCGATGTCATAGAACGAACCCACCGACATCTGCGCACCTTCTGCCTCCACACTCCGATGTCATAGAACGAACCCACCGACATCTGCGCACCTTCTGCCTCCACACTCCGATGTCATAGAACGAACCCACCGACCACTGCGCACCTTCTGCCTCCACACTCCGATGTCATAGAACGAACCCACCGACATCTGCGCACCTTCTGCCTCCACACTCCGATGTCATAGAACGAACCCACCGACATCTGCGCACCTTCTGCCTCCACACTCCGATGTCATAGAACGAACCCACCGACATCTGCGCACCTTCTGCCTCCACACTCCGATGTCATAGAACGAACCCACCGACCACTGCGCACCTTCTGCCTCCACACTCCGATGTCATAGAACGAACCCACCGACCACTGCGCACCTTCTGCCTCCACACTCCGATGTCATAGAACGAACCCACCGACATCTGCGCACCTTCTGCCTCCACACTCCGATGTCATAGAACGAACCCACCGACCACTGCGCACCTTCTGCCTCCACACTCCGATGTCATAGAACGAACCCACCGACCACTGCGCACCTTCTGCCTCCACACTCCGATGTCATAGAACGAACACACCGACATCTGCGCACCTTCTGCCTCCACACTCCGATGTCATAGAACGAACCCACCGACATCTGCGCACCTTCTGCCTCCACACTCCGATGTCATAGAACGAACCCACCGACATCTGCGCACCTTCTGCCTCCACACTCCGATGTCATAGAACGAACACACCGACATCTGCGCACCTTCTGCCTCCACACTCCGATGTCATAGAACGAACCCACCGACCACTGCGCACCTTCTGCCTCCACACTCCGATGTCATAGAACGAACACACCGACATCTGCGCACCTTCTGCCTCCACACTCCGATGTCATAGAACGAACCCACCGACATCTGCGCACCTTCTGCCTCCACACTCCGATGTCATAGAACGAACCCACCGACATCTGCGCACCTTCTGCCTCCACACTCCGATGTCATAGAACGAACCCACCGACCACTGCGCACCTTCTGCCTCCACACTCCGATGTCATAGAACGAACACACCGACATCTGCGCACCTTCTGCCTCCACACTCCGATGTCATAGAACGAACCCACCGACATCTGCGCACCTTCTGCCTCCACACTCCGATATTACGAAACGAATGCACCATAAAATTTAGATTGAACAAGTTTATCGTTGCGCCGCCGCCGCCCGCGCCATTCCGCGCGATGAATCCTCTGTAAACTTTACCGCGCTCTTTATAATAAAAACAAAAGAAATAGCTACATCTTGAAGGAGCCAGCGCGGACATGGTGACACGTCATCGATGCGACCTCGTCATTGGACCTGCAGAGCAAGTGCTCTCACAAAGTTCATAGATTTTGTCTGACGCTCCCGTAGTACGAAATCATTAACATCTTAATAATATAATATATCATTTAAATAGCTCATTGTGGCCGTAGTTGACCCGCGCCTCCACTCGGACAGGTCTCGGCGGTAAGTACTAGTATGCTGTGATTGTTTGTTTTTATTTATTTACTGCTTAAATAATGACCCCCCCCCCTCCCCCCCCCCCGGTGCCTGTCCCAGAGCAAGTCACAACGCTGCGTATTCGTGCTGCTCTTAACTACGCACTTATAATTTGTTCAGCGCTGAGATAACAGTAATTTTATGATTTATAACTTTTCATAACGTATTAGCTATTATTATAGGGGGATGCTATTTCAGCGGGTGAACGGAAATGAACTACTGAACGAACAACACACTTCACTGTTTTTTGAATGTTCGTCTTTTGAGATCGTAAAGATGGATACGCGCTTGTGTTTACCAACAGTCGGCCACAGCACGCATACGAGCCGGTAGATCAACTGCGGCCAATAGCCGGATAATTGCGGACATGTCGCTATGCGCCATAGATCAGTGCTAGTCTGGACAGCTGCCAGGTAATTAATAAAGTGAACATAATAATTATTACAATTCACGTCTCAACAAATTTATGTTTGTGTTTTTAACATAGTTCGTCACCGTGGAGGCGCCCATTTACTGTGAATGTTTCCTAAACAGGTATAAGTGACTTCACAGACGTTTTACTATATAAGCTTGTGGTCGTGTGAAAAAGTTTATTAAATATGTAAATGATTGGCCTACAGGAGCTCCATGATTGCGTTTAGTACAAATGCCTCGTACAACGGCTTGCTACGCCTTCAACGGCGTGAGTGGTGAGAGGCGTGAATCGTGGATATTGCCTGCCACCGGAAGTCAGGCGGCCAATATCGTAGTAGGCTACCAAAGAAATGGTGCTCATTCATACTAAGAATCTTTTTTGAGAATTATCTGTAGTTTCCGGAATCAATCAATTGAACACTTGACGCAGAAATCACCTGATTGCGTTTAGATAAGTACTTTCGTTCAAATTGGTTGGATTACTGTTAGCTGTCGGGCTGTGGTTGCCGCTCGCTCGGTAGCTATAAAACGGTTGCGTGAGGGCCACCTGTTGGCATTACCTTCGCCCCCTGCCCCCCTCCCCTGCCCCCCCCCCCGCCTGCCTCGCGCCCCGTGGAGTGCTCGTGCTTATTAAAGCTCGCTTTACGCCGGCGGCGGCGGCGGCGGGTCAGCTGTCCGCTGCCGCTGCCATAGGTGACGCATAAACACGCGCACTTTATGGACGCTCGTATATTTTTCAATCAGTGTGGCACACTTTATGCTCCGACGTCGACGATAGAAAATGTCTGTATCGTGTGTGATGCTTTCGCATAAATCTTTTTGATCGAAAGTAGATGTAAAACCTGAATTAACTGCTGAAAGTTATTAAATGTTCATGATGAGGGCAGCAGCTCACGTTATGGTAAAGGGCCGGAGCTGAGTCAGTGATGCACTCCGGCTGTAGTGTGTACAGCGGTATTCCATTACGGCATTAGCTTGTTCCCAGATATATATCAATTAGCGAGCGACAGTAGGACGGCGGCGCACGGCGCGCGTGGGGGCACGCGGACGTGTGGCGCCCGGGGACTATTCATGTACTATTCAAAACTATTTTTCGCAAATATCATTTGGCAAAACAAAATTTTGTTGAAACAATCTATCGCAGTTTTTGAGTTAGCAGATTCGTTATTGGCAAGTTATTGATCTATTTGTAAGTTCATTTTAGCATAACATACTGTTCCCAATATATTTTTGGGGCTTGGCAATATAGAGATAAAAAAGACAACGCGAACAAAGTCGGTTGTTGCCGTAGATTTGAACAGTTATTTGCTGCTGTAAAAGCATAGCTATATATTATGCTCTGGGATACATTATTTTGAAGTCCATACGAATGAAAGTTAAATTCCGCAAACAACTACAATTCAGTGTCGCGTCTTTATAATAATGTAAAACCGTCTGGAGGCACCCGCAAGCCCACACGCCCACACGCCCGCACGCCTGCACGCCTGCACGCCTGCACGCCTGCACGCCTGCACGCCCGCACGCCCACACGCCTGCACGCCCACTCGCCTGCACGCCCGCACGCCCACACGCCTGCACGCCTGCACGCCGGCACGCCTGCACGCTTGCAGGTGATCAAACTTTTGCATTTAGCAACAGAATGAGTGTAGTGTAGTTCTTGTTATTATATAGCCAATATCATAAGCTACTACACTTTTTTTTCTACTCAACATTTTCAATATTTATGCTCTGCGCACAGTAAGAATCTTCGTTCTTCCCATAAACGCTTTCTGCGATGTCCTTCTCATCGCTCTGGTTTTCTTAAGCTTCTTTCCCTGTCCAAGCGGTCTTCCTTTGGAGTGCGCTCCCTCTGAATGCCAGGATGGCCACCAATCGGTTCACTTTCAAAGTAAAAGCTCGGGAACATTTGCTTAAGAAGCTGGCAGATCAAATTCGTCTGCTAATTAGATGGTTGTAGTTTTTCTTCATGTATATTTGTAGTTTTAATTCTCGTTTCATTGTTTTTATTTTGTATGATTTTATATTAATTATCTAGTATTTATCATTAAGTATATTTATATAATAATAAATAAATAAATAAATAAGCCCGTGTAGCACAAACAGTTAGTGAGTTGTATTACTATATTATCAAACACCAGATAATAATATATCTGTACTACAGACACTCGTTCGCGGTAATAACATAACATTGGCCGCTCCCATAACTAGCTAGCTCCCATAACTCGTCGTTGCCGTAATGCGAGCCGGCAATAAAAGCTGTCAGTAATATCATTAGCGACAAGTGTCTGTCGCGCGCGACACGCGGCCGTGTGATGTACACATAGTGCGCCCTGTCGCCGCCCGCGCCCGCCTGCCCGCCTGTCAACTGTTACCGCCGCGCCGGCACTAACTAGCTGCTCGCCATCTTCTTCCCGCTGCCCTCACTCCGGTGACCTACTCCTTACCCAATAAGTGTCCCCACACCACCACACCACTACACCACACCCACTGAGATGGACACGTCCAATGTGTTCATCTGATGTAATTGCACACAATGCGAAGCAATTTCGATCTCGTAGATCTTCCGCAGTTATTGTGTGAGCACAATCTAGACGTCTGTCAGTTGTAATAAGAGATCGTAACAGTGAGAGCGGCGGGGTATTGGCGAGTGAACTGGTCATCAGTACGTACTCGACTCGTGCCTACGTATGTGCTGGGAATCATATCATGTTGTATTACTCAGTTAGTACCCGCAGTCGGGGGACATCGGGGGAAGCGGATAAGCGGAATGTAAGTGTCGGAAGTCAATGCAACTCGCTCCTACGATACCATGCCTAAATAGTTTGAAATATTTGCGACACATTCATGAACAGCCCTGATTTACTACTCACGTCAGATGCCACGCGTCGGCCGGCACACGGCACACGGCATGCGGCAGCTTGCTAATGTCGTACGGACGTGAACAAAGCCACGAGACGATCTGTTATATCCGAAAGGCAAGCGGCCCACGACACAACACAACACAACACAACACAAAGCCCGATTCCTCGGAGATGGCCGCTAATGGAATGTGTTCCCGGATCCACTCCATCAGGCGAATTGCTTCACCGACATTTTTATAAAAGAAAGTGCTTTTTGTTATTGTTTTTTGCGAACCGAAATATATGATTTGAATTCCAATGATGTCGGCGAGGCCATAACTACATTTATTTAAAAGAAGACAGCGCGGTGCGTCAACGCCTATATTTAGAGGTTTGCTTCAAAACAAATACGTTTTTGGTATTTGTGGTTCAATTAACACATGCTTAATATCAAATCTAATTGAAAACAATTTTCGTTCTAAATTATAGGTACGTAGGTACTAGAAACCAGACGTGTCAGTATTTTCCTCCTCTTTAGAAGGATGGAGGGGGGGGGGGGATATTTACGATTTTAGAAGCATCTCATCAACCATTTACTTGAGAATAAATGTATGTAAGAAACCACGTTATTATTTTTAAGACCTCTGGAAAACATCTCATACGGTCAATAGTTATATACCAATATAATTATCAGCATCAGTTACTTTTTTTTAATATTTTCACATCATATTTAAGTAGCGGTTTAATTAATAAAATTTAAGGCATCTACTCTACAAAGGAGATATCCAAATTGGGCAACTTGTTTTTAGCACAACATAATAAACATTTAGTTTTATTACACCTAAGTCGTAAGTCAATTTCACCGAAAACTCATTCGACCACAAAATATTATAGGCGAGGCATACTTTTTTCGCCAAAATAAGTTTGTAATTTGAATGTAGCTTTACATTCATTAATACCAGCCTAGAACCATATTTATCCTGTGCTAGAACTGTTCTACTGCTGATGCCGGCCAGCTTTACATAATAAACATTTTTATTATTACGCCTGTCGTAGGTCATTTCACCGTACAGTCATGATGCAGGACACCCAACCCGCCAGAACAAGTTCCCAACGGCGAACGGCATCTACGTTGCGTCTCAAACGATGCGCGTTGACGAGCGCATTATACAATCTCGCTGGTTACGGTAATAACCTACAGGTTACTCTAAATTGTAGAATTAACAATTATTTTATTGAAGTAATGAATTCGCAGTGTTTGCAATTCTGCAAAGCCGAACTGTCAAGAGGACTATTAAACAGCTTGTTCTGATGGAGGCGATGGTAGCGTGTCTCCCTCAAGTAAAAGTTTAAACAGCAATTAATGAAACTTAAATGAAACTATTAAAAACCACCGACTACAAAAAACTTCTAAACAAAAACCTCCAATAAGAAGAAAACAATCAGCCATCAAGAATTAGAGTAATTAACACTAAGCGTCGCGTAGACTGCAGAACAAGCAGATGAAATACGCAGAAAATACAAGCACAGCGGTCGGGCATGGTCGGGCATGGTCGGGCATGGTCGGGCCACCGTGGGCCGCATCGTCGCTTCATATCAGGCCAAACGCATTGTTATGTTATGATGCATGGATTAAAAAATCCCCAACAAGAGGCTGTTTGTTTAATAATACTTCAAAATCTAGTGTTCATAAAAAAAATCTTCGTGCAAAGCAAGCCATGATGCCCAGTTTTGATTATTGAGCTGACTGTTAAAATGATACAGTTATCATGTTCCGGAACATACTCGTCCGAGTACATGTTGTGGCATGTTGGTGCTGTTGCTAGTGGCAGTGCTATGTTTCCGCTCTGTAATCTGTTATTGTGCAATGTCAGGGTTCTATTAATAAGCAACTTCTACAAAGCAGGAGCATGCATTCGGCGCATCTCATTAACTTACTTCAATAAAGGAGGAGGTTCTCTATTCGGTTGTTTCGGGTTTCGTAACTCAAAAACAAAATACGGAGCCAGTATAGGATCACTTTATTGTCCGTCTGGCTGTATGGCAAGAACCTCCTCGAGAACGCGTCAAGGTATCGAGTTGAAATTAAACCATAAATACCCAAGTCTTTGGCACATTGGAGCTGTGAAAAAATCAACCCTCTAATTCTACGCAGTCAAAAGATGTGGTGGTTTACGTCGCAAGTTTGTACGGAACCCTCGGTGCGCTAGCCCGACACGCACTTGGCCGGTTTGTTTTTGCTTTGATGGCATTTTGTTATTTTTTGTGCATAACAGTTTCTTATATATTTCATGTATGTGAGGATTTACTAAAGGTAGGTACTTATTTTTTTCATGTACCTACATATGCGTGTCATCAAGAGAGAAATCGGTGTTTTCGGAATTGAGTCCCTTATACAGTTTATCAAAGCGTAGGTTCCTGCTTTATTAGTTGTCCTCTATAATATTCCTCGTCTATTATAGATGGGTCCATCAAATGAATACTTCTACTTACGATGTAACATTATGGTAACTTAACATTTGTTTAACTTAAGACCTTTTAGTGTTTGTTTCTGTTTTATAATTCGACAACGCGTTATACTTCAATAACAATCAGGTATTAGTAGACAGAACGTTAATTGCATGCATATGGAGGCAAGATGGGTGCAACAGTAAGTATGGTAGGCACAACGCTTGCTTCGCATTCCAGGCGGGGGCGCGGGTCGTCGGCGGGCCCGCACCGCGCGCCGGCCGCTGCATATTTGATGGAGGCGCGCTATTTATAATGAGTCGCCTGTTGTGCCGCACTGATGAGAGGTGAGGCGAGGTGCCGACGTGAGGAGACGCGGGGGGGGGGGCGAGGTACCTCCAGCCACGCGCTAAATAAACAAGTCAGTGATGTTTTTACATATTTTATTATAAACAGCGCGGGAATGTTTCCGCGGCGCGGCGTTAGGACGCGAGGTGACGACACACGGAGCCATCACCGCCAACACAGTACAGCCGGCTGCCTGATACGTGTGCCTACACTACACCAGCCACACGCCCATGGCGGACACTCACTCTACTGATACCTACTGCTCTAGTACCTACATACTGTTATTTATCACCTTTAAAATTTCTATTATAAATACAATATCTACAGCAAATTGTTTCAAACAATCTCAGCTGTTTAGCTCAAACGATAAACATCGCTGAGCTGACGTCTCGCGACTGAAGTGCATTAATTCCCGATTGCGCTGGAACAAGCGATTGCAGCGCTGCACGCTGGAGTCCCGCGGGAACAGTACGAGTAAGCTCCGATTTATTCAGCGGAGTGAGCGCGCGCCCCCGCCAGCGTCAGCGCCACCTAACGACTCCCCACGAAACACTTTACATTTCCGAACACCTGTCTACACAATCGCGTGTTGTCTTGATAGGATGAATAAAACCGGAAGAATGATTCAGTGTCGTCGAATACAGTGGGCTTAGAGCCCTGCCTTTTGAACATAAAACACGAATCCACTTCAAAAAAGGAGAAGGTTCTCAGTTCGACCATTTTTATTGTATGTTTGTTAAGCGATTTCTCCGCTAATTGTACGCTGATTGTCAAAAATCTTTTTTTTACGAAAGGTTCGACACAGTCTATCATCACGTCGACGGACGTCGACGGACGGTGAGCTACCCATTGCTCACCGTCCACAGACCGGCGTCGCTAGCTTCTACGAAGACAGAGCGGTGCAACCGCTCCCGCGAAGCCACAGTTTGTTAACCGACTTCAAAAAAAGGAGGAGCTTCTCAATTCGACTGTATGTTTTTTTTTTGTGTTTGTTACCTCATAACTCAGGTCTGAGTGAACCGATTTTGATGATTCTTTTTTTATTCGAAAGCTGGTGGTTGTCGTTTGGTCCCATAAAAAAAATATCAAGAACCGAAACGTAGTTTTTGAGTTATCTTTAATAATGCGTATTAGATTGACTTCGTGTACGTTGATGATACCTATACTCATTCGTCGATTATATTTTACAAGTTGTCGAAGACAAATGATCAAAAAATGCTATGTACTACTATGGTTTGGAAGGTCATCGCAGTTTTTTGAGGTGATTGTATTTTAATTTGGTGATAGATCTTCAGTGATATACAACGGCACTCTTTAATAAATGACAGCAAATCTGCCGTGATTGCTGCAATCACATGTATAAGTATGGGTTTCGCCAGGGTAGGCAGGCGAGTGGGAGCAGGGTGACCGTATCCCCTCCCCACCCCTCACCTAGTCATTAAGAAACATAAACATCAGATCAAGTATCAGCTGTATCCCCTAGGGGATGATGCATATGATTTCTGAATTGGTTTAATACTAAAGCATAATATAGATACTAAGTATTTAATCTATAGCTTGATGTGGAACTAAAAATTGTATCTAAGACGGGACTAAAGCTAAAAATAAAAACTTTTTAACCGTGTTTGCGTATCCTTACTAATATTATAAAAGCGAAAGTGAGTTTGTTTGTTTGTTACCTCTTCACGCTTTAATGGCTAAACCGATTTTGATGAATTTTGGTATAGAGATAGTTGGGAACCAGGAGACGGACATAGGCTATTTTTTTCCTTAAAAGAGTGGGATATGAGGGAAGAAACGGGAAAACTTAGCGTTGCTATTACAAATCAGTAAGGCGCTACCGAATTTAACGCGAGCGAAGCCGCGGGCAAAAGCTAGTTATATCATAATACTATAACTAAAAATGCTGAAATAAAAACTTTTTAGTAAAAAAATAAAACCGACTTCTAAAAAAAAACTAAAAACTGGAAAATAACTTTATTTCCGGAAGTCGGTGGCAAATTAAGTCAACGAAACCAACAAAAGCCACCGACTTCCGGAAATAAAATTATTTTCCAGTTCTTAGTTTTTTTTGAAGTCGGTTTTATTTTTTTATCTACCATGGCCTCCTCAAAATGAGGCACTATAGTGCCTCCGCGCGCCACTTGTACAGGCGCGCGAGCTGTGCTCTAAGATATGACGGCACTATGCGAAACAACTATATTGTAAGTTAATAAAGTATACGAGTCTCGGGAGCTCGACATAGCCTATGAGATTCGCTGCTTTCGAGAGGAGCTGAGTGCTATGCGAGTTGAGCTACGAGAGTTCCGGGATGAAATGGCGAGTTTAAGAGATGATGTCGGGGTATGCAAGGAACGACTGAATGTGGTTGAGAGGAACGTGTCCCTCCTAGAGAAACGATTTGAGGAAAAGGAACCATCTTGTTATGACCATCTTGAGGGGACAATCGCGGAACTTAAGTTACAGCTGCATGAACGTGACCAGGACCTATTGCTTAATGACGTCATCATAGCGGGAATACCGGAGTCTAAAGATGAGAGCCCCTTGCACATTTTTAAGGTGATATCTTCGAAGCTGGGAGTAGAGATCGACGAGCGTGATATTGTCAACGCGGAGCGTATAGGCATGGTTCGTCGTAACTTCACCGTCGCCGGCAGTGTTGACATGGCGGAGGCGGCGCGGTCGCGCACGCTCGCCGTGCGTCTGTCGCGCCGCGCTACCCGGGATCAGCTGTTGCGCGCGGCGCGCGTGCGACGCGGTCTCACTACGGCGGATCTTCAACTAAACGGGCCCTCAAGAAGATTTTATGTGAACGAGCGGCTGACACCGATTAACGGAAAGTTATTTTTTAACGCGCGCGAAGCTGCACAGAGGCATAAATATAAGTATGTTTGGACTAAAGAAGGCCGCATATATGTGAAGAAAGAAGATGGAGTACCTTCACAGCGCATTCGTTCCGATACAGATATCGCTCGAATTTTTGCCAATGTTTCGGTTTGATTGGTTTGTGTTTTAGTTTACAAGTTCTTTTTAACTTACACTATTATTGTTTACGTGGTCCTGTTGTCGTCCGTTTTATTGTGTTTTTGTTTATTGGTTCTGTGTTCTGTGGGCTGCAGCGTGACTTAACTAAGGGGTGCGTTGTTTTGGTTGGCATTTTCGGTAGTGGCACAGGTTTGATGTTACTTATCGTCCTTCATAACAAGTTTTTATTATACCTACACATAACTAACACGGTTTATTTATTACAAGCGACCTCAATATGTTATTTTTATTTCTTATATATATTTACACAAAATACAAATACAATACAAATTTACATAATATTTATAGTATTTACAGCCACCTTTTTTAAACGAATGCCTTCGAAATGTTATTTTTATTTCTTATACATATTTACACAAAATACAAATACAATAAAAATTCACATAATATTTGTAATATTTACAGCCACTTTTTTTGAACGTATGCCTTTTTTAACGATATTATTTTTTGTTTATTTTATATTGTCTTTTTTTACGTTATTATGTTTTGTTTATGACAAGTCTTTGAATTTAATTTGTTTTCTTCCTGACACTGAAAAACTGTAATGACTGGAAAGTATCTCAAATTTGGATTTCTTAATCCTGGCTCACTTGGCACTCACCATGATGAGTTTGTCGCCGCATTGGAACATCATGATGTCAGTATTATGGCAATAAATGAGACCTGGCTTAGGGCGAATGAAGAGGGACGCGCCCCTGTCGTAGCGGGGTATCGGCTGCGACACGTTCCGCGGCCGGTGAGCGTGCGCGGCGGCCGCGGCGGTGGCGTTGGTTTTTATATCAAGCGCGGGATAAAGGTGCGTACCCATTCGCACCCAGTTGACCCTCTTCATCAGGCGGTTGAACAAATGTGGCTTGTTTTGACTACAAATAGTATAAAGATAGCTATCGGAACAGCGTACAGGCCACCATGGATGGACGTTGATTTATTTTTAGACGCTCTAACTTGTTCAATAAATTCCCTGGCATCTTGTAAGCACACCGTTCTCCTAGGTGATTTTAATATTAATTGTTTGCAACAAACGGACTCTAAAACAGTAAAATTAAATATTTTTCTACAAAGTCTCGATCTCAGTCAACTGGTGCCATCTGCTACTCATTTTGCTTCTACTAGCGAGACTCTTATAGACCTAGTATGTACTGATGCGAAGGCTCAAAACGTTGAAGTAAACTGGATAAGTGCGCTTGGCGCGCATGCTTTTATTACTGCTGTTTTTTATTTTAAAAAGGAGAAAGTACCACCAATTATTATTACTCGTAGAAATCTGAAACATATACCGATGGAGAACTTTAAGGAGGACTTGTGCTCAGTGGATTGGTTAGCGGCAGCTGAGTCAGGTGAGGTAAACACCATGGTAGCTGATCTCAACTCTTGTGTCTCTGCACTTTTCGATAAGTATGCTCCTGTGTAAAAAATTGTTTTTACCGTTTAAAAGTCTTATACCAAATGCGCCCGTATTTAAGTGAAGAACTACGTGTTCAGCTCGTTGAAAGTCTGGTTCTTGCCAAGTTAAATTATGCCGATACCGTTGTTGGTCCTCGACTTCTGGCACGTACTGCAAGACTGGTCCAAAGGGTTCAGAACGCTTGCGCGAGGTTTTGTTTTAATGTACCACCAAGGAACCACGTTACACCATTTCTTAACAAACACAACATTTTGAAAATGAAATCGCGTCGGAAGTTGCATCTGGCCTGTCTTCTCTTCGGCGTCATAAAGTATAAATCTCCGTCATACCTGTACTCGAAGCTAACGTGGATAAATAGTCACAGGCAGCACAAAGCTAGGCGTTGTGCCCAGCAGCTGGCTACCCCACATCATCGAACTGCGGCCTTTCGTGGAAGTTTTCGATACGCAGCCTCCAAATGTTGGAATAATATTCCCCCACCGATTAGAGACCTAAACAATGTTAACACATTTAGGATAACTCTTAAGAAATTTATTCTCAATTCGCAAATACAATTTAATGACATTAATGTTGACGAATCATTTATATAATTCAATCAAATATAATTTAAGTATATTTTGTTTGTTTGTATAAGTAGGTATGTGTTCAGTTTTAATCTAATTTTCTAAATCGAATCCAATATCCAATTTTTATCTAATTTGCTAATTCAAATTCAATCTCCAATTTTAAATATGAATATCTAAATATCTTCAATGTTGTTTTATTAATTATTAGAAATGGTAATTTGTTATAAGCCACTCACCTTAGAGTTATGTTCCGAATTCTAGATAATTAGTGGGGGTAGGTAAGCTCGTAAAATGTGATGCTCCGGAGCTCCGGACTCCGGCTGCGTCTGTGTCGCCATAAGCAGTGTGGGTACTTGCACTGAACTTATTTGTTTATTTTAGGCTGACGCCATAAACAAATATTAGGTTAATTTAATCTATTTTTTGTTATCTTCTCTTAATTTCTACACTAATTGAGTCCTTGTGTTTTATACGTAATTAATATTATTTACTTCTTCAAAGCAATGTATTTCTGTTGACTTTTGGCAGGCTTTTTGCCGCTTCAGACGGAATGACAAAAGAATGGGCGTCTTGTTGGCGCGTCAGCCTCCTATTGGTCGACTGATGCGCCACGACGGAGTGTTGCTTTCTTTAAATAATGAATGAATTTAGCGGTAATGTTTTCAGATCCACACTATTCTATTTATCTTTTATTATTATTACTTATTTACATCACAATTATATCGTTATTTCACACTTATATTATTATTATTTTATCACTGAGTACCTACTTATTTATTTGTACTTGTTGCCATCGTCCGTGTGTCACTGCGGGTGCCAACTGAAAACCAGCGTTGGGTGTCTGACGCCTAGCATATGCTGAGTTGGTAACCCTTTCGTTATGGGCACGCTCAGCGCAACCTTGTCCATGTTTTTCTGTGCACCTTTTTTTTTTTATTTTTCTTTTGCTGCTGTGTTGTGTCTGTTTCGAATAAATATTTTTCTATTCTATTTCTATTCTATACCGTGTTATAAGTATACGACAACCATATTGCGGTATACTTGAGCATCATTCGGTGCCCGCAATGTTTATTAATACCAGCAAACCGCTTGACCTTTCCCTTGGGAGTCCTGAGACACTGGACAGTAGGCAGGTAGTGTCGCGACAACCGGCCGGCTGCCATTGTTAGAGGCCGCCTGGTTATGACCACACAATAATTTCGTCTCTTTATACTCTAAAGCACCCTCTAGCTAATAATTCAGTGTGTTTTCGAGTTACGTAGGAATGACGAAAATATCGTGAGGTAAGTTTCTAGTATAAATGTGAGTAGTAGTATAAGTGTGTGTGTGAGTTTCTAGTCTACTGTCATACTCATTAGTATGAGAGTAGAGGAGAGGAGGAGCAAAGAAACGATGGACGGACTGTGTGAGGGATGAGCTGGCAGGAGAGGAGGTGTCCGATGCGATAACGAGTTATAGAGATATGGGCATTGCAACAATGATGAAGATCTCATGGTGCTGTTGCTCTTCCACGTCGGTACACTTGCCAGCGACGGCGACGGCGACGGCGTGAGCCCCAAACAGCGTCGGGTGCACCGACCTAGATGTATTTAGCTGCGGATAATCCGCTCTCAGTGCTAGTTTTGAGACTAAGTTGTTGTAGTAAGTCGTTGTATGGCAGTGGGTGAAGGGTCACGGACAAGGATTTGTGACCACAACTATGCATTCATTGAAAAGGACGCGACAAAATAAATGTTTTTAAAAACATCAATTTTATAACAAACACGTGTAGTGCCGACGTCAACATCGCTAACGCTAATAACTATATGATTCGTGGGCGCGCCGCGCCGCGAGTCGCTCGCGTACTACACACACACGTAATGCCTACTTACATGCTGATGCTTCACTAATTATGTGAAACGAAAGATCGTAAACAAAAAGAGAAACAATTCGATTGTAATTCCGCTCGAGGCTGATGTTTACTTTAGACATGAGACTTACGTGACATCGCCACTGCCGAAAAAAATATATTTGGAAGAGTCGAGCGTGAATATTTAGCCTCAGGATAACAACTAACACAAATGTTATAATATTAAAAAATTCTGACATATTTTAATAGAAAAATAAAAGTATTAGTAGAAAGTATTGTATATTATACTGCGGTTGTCAAGTGACACACAATGACATCTTGCTATGAAATGCTTAAAGTCGAATCAATATGTTACATTACACGCAAATGCTCGTTAGTCAGGGAGGTATTATTGTAATGTAATGCTCAAAGTCGAATCTATATGTTACATTACACGCAAATGTTCGTTAGTCAGGGAGGTATTATTGTAATGTAATGCTCAAAGTCGAATCTATATGTTACATTACACGCAAATGCTCGTTAGTCAGGGAGGTATTATTGTAATGTAATGCTCAAAGTCGAATCTATATGTTACATTACACGCAAATGCTCGTTAGTCAGGGAGGTATTATTGTAATGTAATGCTCAAAGTCGAATCTATATGTTACATTACACGCAAATGTTCGTTAGTCAGGGAGGTATTATTGTAATGTAAATGCTCGTTAGTCAGGGAGGTATTATTGTAATGTAAAGCTCAAAGTCGAATCTATATGTTACATTACACGCAAATGTTCGTTAGTCAGGGAGGTATTATTGTAATGTAATGCTCAAAGTCGAATCTATATGTTACATTACACGCAAATGTTCGTTAGTCAGGGAGGTATTATTGTAATGTAAAGCTCAAAGTCGAATCTATATGTTACATTACACGCAAATGTTCGTTAGTCAGGGAGGTATTATTGTAATGTAAAGCTCAAAGTCGAATCTATATGTTACATTACACGCAAATGTTCGTTAGTCAGGGAGGTATTATTGTAATGTAATGCTCAAAGTCGAATCTATATGTTACATTACACACAAATGTTCGTTAGTCAGGGAGGTATTATTGTAATGTAAAGCTCAAAGTCGAATCTATATGTTACATTACACGCAAATGTTCGTTAGTCAGGGAGGTATTATTGTAATGTAAAGCTCAAAGTCGAATCTATATGTTACATTACACGCAAATGTTCGTTAGTCAGGGAGGTATTATTGTAATGTAATGCTCAAAGTCGAATCTATATGTTACATTACACGCAAATGTTCGTTAGTCAGGGAGGTATTATTGTAATGTAAAGCTCAAAGTCGAATCTATATGTTACATTACACGCAAATGTTCGTTAGTCAGGGAGGTATTATTGTAATGTAAAGCTCAAAGTCGAATCTATATGTTACATTACACGCAAATGTTCGTTAGTCAGGGAGGTATTATTGTAATGTAATGCTCAAAGTCGAATCTATATGTTACATTACACGCAAATGTTCGTTAGTCAGGGAGGTATTATTGTAATGTAAAGCTCAAAGTCGAATCTATATGTTACATTACACGCAAATGTTCGTTAGTCAGGGAGGTATTATTGTAATGTAAAGCTCAAAGTCGAATCTATATGTTACATTACACGCAAATGTTCGTTAGTCAGGGAGGTATTATTGTAATGTAAAGCTCAAAGTCGAATCTATATGTTACATTACACGCAAATGTTCGTTAGTCAGGGAGGTATTATTGTAATGTAATGCTCAAAGTCGAATCTATATGTTACATTACACGCAAATGTTCGTTAGTCAGGGAGGTATTATTGTAATGTAAATGCTCGTTAGTCAGGGAGGTATTATTGTAATGTAAAGCTCAAAGTCGAATCTATATGTTACATTACACGCAAATGTTCGTTGGTCAGGGAGTTATTATTGTAATGTAATGCTCAAAGTCGAATCTATAATGTTACAATACACGTGAATGCTCCCGGTGAGGGAGCACCTTTAGGTTAATTTTGGATTACCTTTGAAGCTGTAACACGTAGGTACCTATAATGAGTTTTTAACGGAAGGACTTGTTTGGAAAGCTATCCGGTCACAATGTCTGTACGAGAAACAGATAAACTTAAGATGTCTGTTAGAGTGTTCAGAGGATACCTACTAATATTATAAACGCGTAAAATATTTGTTACTTTTTCACGAAAAAACAACTGAATGGATTTTAGTGAAACAACAATAATATACCTTATTTATCAGAATAACACACAGGTTAGAATTCATAAAGATAATATTATATAGTATATAGTATATACTATCATCACGCGAGTGAAAACGCGGGGCGCAGCTAGTATGTACGTATACATATATCTCGTTCTTATATATATATACAGGCTGCCCAGTAAATACCAACATACACTAAATGTTCTGCAACAGGTTACGGATTCGCAATCTTATATATTTTTTCAAAATCTTGAAAAATCTTTAATTTCAAACAGATTTTGAGCATCTTGTTTGTAATGAAAAATTCTTTTTCTCGTATTTTTTAACAATTTATCTTCGAACAGTTACTGTAGGTACTCAGTAGGTGTTTTTGTATGAAAAATTTTTATTCAAGATATACATGTATTTTGAATATATTTAATGAACGATTTCTTTATCGCTACAAATGCTTTGGAAAAAAATATGAAAAAAACAATAAGTACTAATGCAGTTAATAGAAGAAAATGCTTTTCTATTAACGGCAAGCTCTTTGTAGAAAATGCAAGTAACGCAATTTTATCGAGTTTAAAGTTAAACCATAACTGAAGTCTGTGGTCCTTTGGAGATGAGAACAATCCAGTCAAAACATAATGCCGTTTATGTCGCACGGAACCCTGTTTGTACGGAACCCTCGCTTTTATTACCGTCTGAACATAATAAAACAAGCGTCACTTGGAAGTATTGCGCTGTTATTACAATAATGCTCCCCGTTGCACGCTCCACGGTGGTCCGCGCTGGTCAGCGGATTGCAGTGGAGCCCTGAGCTCGGAGCTAGCTGACAGACGTTGAGTAACATAACGTATGCTGTAGCTTTGATAACGTTTCTATTGTGCTATCAGTAAATGGATGATCTAAAGATTAAATAAACGGGAAAATATTATTGTTTGCATTGGAAATAAATATGTCACATGTGATATAGCAGCAATATTGTTGATTGTAATATCAATGAACAATATTGAATGAAGTACTTACTCGATAATAGCGTGGCTAAGCAGTCGGTCAACACAATCATATTACACGCATTACTATTGTATGGAAACGTCCAAATATGTGAGATCCGAGTGCTGCCGCCCCCGCCCGCGCCCCCAGCCGCGCCCCCGCCCCCGCCCGCGCCCTCCTCGAGTGGCACTTCCAACACATCAGTTAGTTGAACTGAAATATGCAGTAGATCACCTACTCGACGTGTATAATGTAGGCATACTCGTTTGTTTGGCAGTTCAAAACAAATATGATGCCATATTAAGGAACGGTTACATGTGGCACTAGTGCGACGCATTAAAGTCAGATCAAAGAAAACATACTAAGTCAGTACTTAGTACGTATGCTTTAAACTAAACCAGTGTTTAGTTTTCAATTCTCGAAGAAGTCACAATATTAAAGCGAGTGGCAAATATAACGTATTGCTTGAAAAGTGAACCTGCACCCGAGTCGCGCAGGAAATGAACCCCGCCGAGTGTCGGCCGACCGGCGACATCCGGACACCCAGTGTCGCGAGTGTCGGCGCAGGGCGGACACTCCTCTCGACAGCTTATTACTGCCGTGTCAGCACTTCCCGAACACTTTTACATTAGTCGCAGTGTCAGCGTGCAGCGGCGGCGGTCTCACCAAGTGACATAATGCCGTCCCGCTCCCTCCCGACCCGTGCAAGCAATGTTTTAATAAGATTGTCTGTTTGTTCTATTAAATCTGATTGATACATTCATTACATTTGTGTGGTATAAAAGTTAAATTAAAACAAAAGCAATGTTTGAGCACGTTGTACAGTATCGTTAGGTTGAATGCTTCCACCGACGGCGACGGCGACGGCGACGCTACTCAGCCGCGCTATCTGCACACTATCACTAAAGATACGCTTAGTGCACAGAAAACGTCCTGACAACACGTTGGTGACTAGTGGAAGTACATGCGGTTGGACACAGACGCGCCACAGCATACAGCCGCGACACATCATTATGTTGATGGCGTCGACTGTTCACTGGCACATGTACACAATACCTGTGCTTAATTACTGTGACGAGGTACGCCGTGCGGTACGCGGTACGTACCGAGGAGGTATCGAGTCAACAACGTGACACCTAGACATGTTCCGTCGTACACAAATTGGAATTCTGAGAAATGTGTTTAAACATGACGTAATTAAAATGTTCTCAAAGACAGTGAACAGTGAGTAGGTGGGCTGTAGGCATGACATGCGTCAAGGTTAACTGATCGGTATAAACGGGTTCTCACAGTAACTCACACGTTTATATAGACGTGTGAAAATTGAACTGTGACCGACACGTTTGATCGTGGACGGAAAGTTCCGAAATTATATGTGTTAGGCGAGAGGGCCCTTCACACAGATTGCTAGCCGCCCGAGTGCGGGAGCTGTGTCACTGTGCACTGTGCCACTGTGCACATTGGCACTGTGCACACACGCGCGTGCTGTTTGTGGCGGAGGATAACTATCGGAAGGCCACTCTTCACTAGGTACGGTCTGGTAACGACGCTCATATTACAAAAAACGACACATGCTCCCATATAACATGAAAATCAACTAACTCTAACAGAAATATATAAACAAATATAATAAATATTAGTTTGATGCCCCGTTCCAATAAACAAAAACGACTCGTTTTGCTTATTGGAACGGGGCATAACTCGATTGAAAACTACTCGTTAAAATTTGTAAATGTGAGTTACGACAAACACAAGCCTATTTAGAATAAATAAAAAAAGCTGCCTTCTTATGTTAGCGATTGGTCGCAGTGCGTATCGTGTGCGGAAACATTTAGCGCCGGCCACGCCCCACACAAACTATTTTATTAATGAACAGCTCTATAAGACCATGTGTTTCGGTGTAAATATAGTTTCTTGCAATCACATCCGAAAATATCTGGTTTAGTTGTAAATGACGCGCGTGACGTCAGCTCACTAAACGTTAGCGCCCGACCCGTCGCGATCGGGTGGCACTCGCGCATACAGCTACAGCAATCAACATTAAACGTGTTTGTGCAGAATTGTTGTAAAGCGCGCGCTACAACGCGAATGTTTATTAAATTAACAAACAGTACAATTAATAAAACGCTGCTCTCTGCTAGTTGTGTGTGACGTCGACGATATGACGCTCGTCGAAGTTTTCGCCGGAGATTTGGCTCCCGATGCAATATTAGTGTAATCGACTCGCGAATAAAACTGATTGTGATAATACAACTGTTTTATTTCTTTCAGTTAAATACTTCTCATAAACCTCGATCGTTGTGAGTGGCTAAAGCGGGATTATTCTACCACGATTTCCATTTCTTTGTGTATAATCTCTGACTCTTTTGTTTCATACCCTCTGGTTGGGCCTCGCCGCCTCGGGCCACGGCAAGGCACGACAGCGTAGTGTAAATGTAACGTAAATACGTCGATTTTCGAATCAATATTATAATTTTATCCGATAGAATTTTAGTTCATTTTTTTATTGAAGTTATACTTCTTTTGGCGCGATGGAGAAAAATTATGAGAGTGATTTGCGCGCGCACAGCGACATCGTGAAGTTAGTTATAGGTGTTCTAGTAACTATGTTCATGTTGTATATTCTAGTATTTTTATATTTAGAATACGTGTTTCATAATAAATAAATATTCTTTTGGTGTTTTGTATTAAGCTATTGCATAGCCGAGGTTTGGAAATGGATGGGTTACCACAGTGGGCCAGGTTAAGCAACCCTTACCAAGGTTTGGAAATGGATGGGTTACCACAGGGGGCCAGGTTAAGCAACCCTTGCCAAGGTTTGGAAATGGATGGGTTTCCACAGGGGGCCAGGTTAAGCAATTCTTGTCGAGGTTTGAAAATGGATGGGTTACCACAGGGGGCCAGGTTAAGCAACCCTTGCCGAGGTTTGGATATGGATGGGTTAGCACAGGGGCCAGGTTAAGCAACCGTTGCCAAGGTTTGGAAATGGATGGGTTACCCCAGGGGGCTAGGTTAAGCAACCCTTGCCAAGGTTTGGAAATGGATGGGCTACTACAGGAGGCCAGGTTAAGCAACCCTTTTCAAGGTTTGGAAATGGATGAGTTAGCACACGGAGCCTGGTTAAGCAACTCTCACCAAGGTTTGGAAATGGATGGGTTACCAAAGTTTTTTTTCTTTACACCAAAGAAGTATAACTTCTAACGCGTGTACATAAGTACACACATCCCTTTTTTCATGTACAATCAATATCATCCTTAGTTTATGTAAAATAATAATATGTGAAACGGACAGTTTTAATTTCAAAATCGTTTATTCGGATTGCGGCTAAATGCAAAGCTACTCAGTAAATATATAATATCTATACCTGCATCATCGTATCGTATTCGTATCTCGATGTAAATGCCGCCGCCGCCGCCATGGCTGCACGTGAATGTATTGCAAACTGTGTTGGTCTGTTATTTAGTCAATAGGCCCGAACATTGAGCTTTAGTGGGCCAGCAGTCAGCAGGTTAGCTCAATGTTCCCGTAGCCACATATGCACACACAGGAGGCCACTTCACTCTCCAGCACCATTGTCTACGAGTCAATGGAGGTCGGCAGGTCGGCAGGTCGCCACAAGCGGAGCAGGTACACGGAGCTAATAAAATAACGGCCCTCATCTGCCCTGAAGGCCACAGAATTGGAATATTCGAAGTCACCGAGTTCCGCTCGGTAAGTGTATCGGCATGCAACTCAATTACATTTACAGCTAAACTATATAGGGTCGTTTCGCCGGTTTCGCGACCACCTTCAATAGGCGACCATTTGACGGACTAAGTTTGTTTAAATCAAGAAAATAGTATTTGTAGAGGTAACATACATAAAAAATAAATCTAACGTGCTTTATAAATGATTATGAAATAAGAATTTGCAAAGTTTGAAACAAATGGGTTAACCCAGCGCCGAAAAAAAATTGCTCAGTGCGCGTCTTGATCCGTGGTGAGTGGAAGTACCGGGAGTTTGAAAAAAAAATAACAGGGCGCGCGGCGCTCAAAGGTAAGTTTTGATACTTATTTCATGTTTTACACAATAGTTACATGTTAAATTGAACAATCGATAAATATGGGTTATAATTTAGTTGTATTTTGTTTTATTTAAACTTATTATTAAGATAAAATCAAGTGGTCGGTAACCGAAATGGTTATTTATGAAAAACGTTAGATAGCGACCACATGGTCGCAAACCGACGCGATCAACATTATTTTGTTTTGATTAATATGATCCTAATGCTTCAAAAAGGACTGTTACAATTTTGAATGTAGTATTGTAAAAGGTTTTTCTTGTAGTTCTTTGGTAAGCGACCACCAGTTTCTTTGTAAGAAGTTTGTTTAATTTACCTCCAAAATTGGCGCTAAACAGCTGGTCGTATACCAAAGTAGGCGAAATAAAGACATCGGTTTCCGGCCAACATAATTTAGTATGAGAGAAATAACGGCCGCTTACAGAAATAAGTGTAAAAGTTCATTGAGTTTGCAACCACGTCTGATATTTTTTTGAATTTCGTTAGTTATTGAAATGTCCGTTTCATAATTATTTGTTGCAGGTGACCTGATCCGTCAAAAACTAAATATTACTATTTTTCAGTAAAAAACAAAATTTAGTCATAAAAAGCAAACTACTTTTATTTTTATTTTTTTAGATGGAGCTCCCAAATAATTTGGAGTTAACAAAAAAAGAAAAAGACTCCAGTCCAATACACAGAAGAAGCACTGAAAAAAGCTCCCGATGATATCCGAAAACAAGGGAAGGGAATAAGAGAAACATGTAGACTGTATCAGAGCCCAAGGACCACGATACAAGATCGCCTTAGTGGGAAGAGGTGTGATACAATCGAGACAAGGGAACCAGATCCTGTATTGGGTATAGAAGACGAGAAACAAATTAAAGAGTGGCTTTTGGACATAACAAAATCTGGATTACCGGTCAAGAAACAGGAGCTGTTGGACACAGTACAGAAAATAGTTAAAGATAACGGAAAAAAGAATCCTTTTAAGGATGATCGTCCAGGGCAAACCTGGTACTCAAATTACCTAAAACGCCATCCCGATATATCATGCCGTGCTGCCGAAGAAATTATTAAAGCCAGAGCGAGAGTAACTGAAGAAGCCATACGCGCTTGGTTTCTATTACAACTAGTGACTTATGTCTCTACAAAATGTAAGATTGTTATTGTTTTTATTATAAGAAAACATTACACCAAATGATTACCATTTTTTTTTATGAAAAGGCAAAAAAGTAAAATATTTTTAAAGCGATTATAATTGTTTTATTGGCATATTTTTAATTATAATGGGGCGGTCGCAAACCAGCTCACTGGTGGTCATAAACTGATAAAAATGGTCGTAAACCGGCGTTTTCGCTATATTTTCACTTTTTCAGCATTTTATAAATATTTTTGTATGAATGTATTTTATTTTATGTTTTGTATCCAAACTAAATTATATTTGGGACAAATTCACATTAAAATATACTATTTTGCGTGTAAACAACATTTTTTTTTCTTCATCTTAAGTGGGCAACCCAGCTAACTGGTCGCTAACCGGCGCAATCACCCTACCTACATATAAACGAGAACACTGTTGTTGTATTTATCATTATATTGTGATCAAATCAGACACATTATCGATATCTGCCCCCTTACCACTTCCGTTACGTATTTACAAACGTAAAACTAGTCAAATTGATTTCTCAATGAATTACTTATTGTCATCAGTGAACGTTCGTGAAAAAGTAACGTAATTATAATGTCATTGAAATGTCACTTATTAGTGAACGTTTGATAATAATCAGGCTCACGAAATGACTACGACTGACAGCTGACATCCCGTGCTATGACGTCACGAACTTGTAATATAAATAGTTTGACGAAATAGTCAGACATAAACACAAATAAGGATTGTTTATTTGTTATCTGACCAACCTGTATCCGCCCAACCGTGAGATTAGGGAATAGATTGCAAACGAGAACTATGAATAATCGTAGTACCTATAAGAAGTCAATTGATTCTTGATTCCATGTTGGTAGGTTTTAGTTCAACGAATATTGTTGTCAGAATCTGAAACGCAATATAGGTAATACGGCAGCTTTTATAAATATTTATGAGCGAGTAAATATTTGTGTCCTGTTCATTGGTGATTTAAAAAGGTATTTGTTTGGGACAGTGACAGGCCCGCACAGACGGCACAGAGGGACTGGCACAGTTCAGCGCTCAGCGAGGACATAATGAGGACATAATAACGGCTCGACAACGACTGTACTGTTTGATCACGCTGGGCATCACGTTGCGCGTTGCCAGTTAAACACATTTCAATGCTGTTACAGCGCTTAGCAGCTCTGCCATGTTAAATAAGAAGGCAATTCGGTGAAATTATTACTTCATCAAAGTGCTGATGACGCTTCTGAATATCCTTCAATAAACAGAAGCATCATCAGCACCCTGATTATGATATCTGCTATCAGTGCGTCGTCACCGGAGCGGAAGGTGATGTCTAAAGGGGCTCGCTCGTCCCGCGCGCCGCCGGCCGGCTAGCGCGAGCGGCTGCCACAGCAGCGCGACACTGACACTGCTATTTTCTCCACCATCTTATAATTGTACGAACAAGTTAATTTCCCGTAAATTTTCATCAGTTTTGACCCAACGTCTATTCAAGTAGTAAATATCCAATAACCATCTCTAGGATCTTATATCCGAGAAATCGTAAAATTCCTTGGTAGGTATTAGCCAAGCGAGCCGTGTCCATATTATGGGACAACATTGTGAAGATTGCGATCGTGGTCGTATTGGTTCGTGTGTCGTGTGCCGTATGCCGTGTGTCGTGTGCCGTGTGCCGTGTGCCGTGTGTTGTGAGCCTCACTGAGAGGAACAGATCATGTCTAATCATAATATTATGACGATTGTATTAGTCAATCGTGAGACAGTATAAATCTGTATCGTTGGGGCATATTAATATAGTTTTGTTTCCCAACGAGCTGTTACGAGAAAATGGTTCCGGAAACGTGGCTTTTAAGAAGTGGAGCGGTGGCTCGTGGAGTGGCTACTGAAATGATTTGCAGGCGGTGAGTGGCGCCGGAAACACCGACATTTTGGAAAATGCCCAAGATTTATGAACCTCGGTTAAATAGCAATCAGCGCACTCTCGTTACAAGTTACTGTAACGATGATAAACGATGGCTTCTAACAACGACCTACAGATTGATTGTTTTTTGTTTATAAAAATACCGTGGTGATGTTGCACGAAGGCCCGGTGTCCGGAGCCGTCGTCGTCGTCGTCGTTAAACTATAATGGCCCGACGACGGTCGCCATTGGCCTCCCGCCTCCCGCCGCACATACAATAGTCTTCAAGTCGATGTGTTCCTCATGCTAATTCAGACAATAAACTAAACTGTAGCACACATCTCCGACAACTACTTTACACTAGAACGAATAAGCCGCATTTCCCAACGCATTAACAAATACTTTTTAGTGCGACAAATTTAGTTTATGGTAAACAGTTAAAGTGCCTAATGCCTAGGAATTATATACAAACCCTTCGAAGCAGTTCCCCACACACGTCCTGCAGCGGCGATCACACACACAGTCGAACACACATTATAGTGAACCTACCCGCACGTACCTACTAAACCGCGCTATCCACGTTCAGTTTACACCAAATGATATCATATGTATATGGAAGGCGACGCCGCGACTTCAATATTACTTTTATTTTACGATACGAACTGCAGCACTGAGATTTTTTATGTAATTTCCCGGGAACTGAACGCCATAAATTCCGCGAAAGCTTAGGTACTATCTAATAATGTAACGACTAACAAATACTACTCTACATACCGGAATAAACTCCCAAAGTTGTCCTGAAAGTAAAAACTCGTGAAGAAAGTAATAGTGGCAGTAGTTTGTGTTGGTCAGTGAGCGTGTCGCAGCGATAAGCGATTAGTGTCGGCGACGGCGACGGCGACGCGGAGCACGGTGTCGGCACTGCACGCGCACTCGCGGCGCGGGCGCGGGCGGGCGCGGGACGTCAGCGCGCGCGGAGTACGCCGTGCGACTGGCGGAGCGCCGCGCCGCACGCCGCCGCCGCGTCGCGCGTCGGGCACGCAGCACGCCGCACGCGCTCTCCAGCCACAACAAACATCCGGTGCACACAGCTTCCTGAACCATTACTACAGCATTATACCTCTGCCTTACCGTAACATTATGTTTGTGCTATTTGGGCTGTATTGTTGACAAACGGCAACCGCTCCATCTTACATTATCGCATCTTACACCTCCCGATGAAAATATGATAAGAATCCAACAACTTGATGGATTTATTAGCTGCTTATCATTTCGTGGCCGTGTGCACTGAGTCCTACGTGTTGTAATGTGAACTTCAGTGTGTTTTTGTAAGATCGTTCTATGTGTAAAGCATAAAACGGTGCATCTGCAAAAAGTGATATTGGTCATATTTAAGCTATTAATCCAGAGTATAAGCTATTCTAACCAAACCTACTAAGAGTTATTCAAGGCTGATGAGCCATTTGAGCGTAAAGGAGTAATAAACAACAACTTTGACAGGCCTGTTGGTCTAGTGGTTAGTGGCCCTGACTGCTGAGCCGAAGGTCGTGGGTTCGATTCCCACCCAGAACAAACTTTGTGTGATGAGCATGATTGTTTGTTCTGTGTCGGGGTGTGATTTATCTATAATATGTATGTATTTATAAATTATATAAGTATGTATATCAGTTGTCTGGTTACCATACCACAACTCCACAAGCTCTGCTTAGCTTGGGATCAGATAGCCGTGTGTGAGTTGTCCCAAGATATTTATTTATTTTATTTTATTTATAACTGTATACACCCTGCCTGTCCATTCTTAGCATGCTGTCGTGAAGTGGTGACGTCGTCATACCTCCGGTCCACACTCGTAGCTGCTATAACTCACCGGAGCGCATCCACACAGCCACACAGCAGTGAGTTCAGAGCCGACTGTTCACGTCACGCGTCGGTGTGCAAACACTCGCGCACTAAAGTTTTAATGTGCCTGAAGACATTTCAATCAGGCTGCGTTCACTGTCCGGCTCAGCTCGGCGGCGGCGGCGGCAGCGCTCTCGCTCAGTGGCTCTGCTGCAGTGATTCATAGCTACCCATAACTTGTTGCATTCCGAAAACAATCATCAATAGTTTTCAGAAGTTCTTTTGAAATCGATTCAATTAATTCGCCAGTCAATGTTGCAGACGGTCGAGTTTAGGCCATCATTTGTGTTTACGACACCATCTTCAAAGGAACTCGACCTAGTGGTAGAGCATCATGTCAGAACTGACAGTCGCTATCTACATGATAGTTGATAGACATGAATGATAGTTCACAGTTAAATTAATAAGGCAAGCAAAAGCAATAAAAATATGTTCACTGTTTAAGAACCTAATAGTTATTTGAAAAGTCATGAAACATTTTTGTGAAGGATTCGATGTCGATGACTAATCTTCGCTGAGGTTGGCCATCGTGATCGTAAACGGTCAGGAAGACTTAAGTTTGTAAGACTATAGTATTATTATTAATTCTTGTCAACGAGCACAAGCAGCGCAACGTCACGCATATACTTACATATACACGTATTTACTTACATATACACGTATATACTTACATATACACGTATATACTTACATATACACGTATATACTTACATATACACTCTACTATTACAGTTACGTGATTACGTTGAAGACTTCAATTATTATGAATTAAAGTTTGGAACTAATTTAAACCAAACTCGTGTAACAAAAGTTTTATTTTTAGTTGGAAATCTGCTGTGTTTTACTACATGTTACTGTATTCCTGTGAAATACCCAATCGTATTTAGTCCAGCATGGTAGCAGGGTAGCAGGGTAGCAGAGTAGCAGGGTAGGTAGCCAGGGGCAGCTGGCCAGCTGTGAACAAACATAGCGGATGATAATGAGCTCATCAATCAATCAACAGATTACGCGCACTGTCCGCGAGCTTTTTGTTGGTGACTTGTTCTTCCGACTTGCTGCGAGAAATCTGTTTGATGGAGAGCCGCAGCCGGCCGCCGCCCGCCGCCGCCGCCAGCCGTTATCATTTATCGTCGTTGTCAGATAACTTACCAAACATTATAATATAATTAACGATGACTTTTTTTAGATTTTCGCAAAGCTTCTGTCTCGACTTCGTGAAAGTTTGATTTATTCTTCAATGATATTGTGTAAAGATTGCAAACTACTAAAACAAACCACTACTTATTAGTGTTTTTCTAGGGTTTCACGTAACGCAGCGCTTAGGAGCGTCGTCTAGTTTTAATTGAAGAATTAATGAATGACCGCCGGCGCCGGCGTTAGCATCAGATCTGCACAAGACATTAAAGCTAAACTTTTCGCTAATAAGCTAGTTGCGACGCGTTTACTTTAATTAAAGTGTAACGAGAGTTTGTTACTGTTCCATTACGCGAACAATTATAAACATATTGTAATAGCAACACTAATTATTTAGTAGCTGATTGCCGTGGTGATAATATAGAGCAAAGCTTTTTCGTTTATAGGTACTTGTAAATTGTTAAACGCAAATATTTAATCTTTGTTTTGCTTTGAAAGACGTTATCTAAATTAGATCCTCATTGTAAATACCAACAGTGAACAGACACAAATTGAATATTTTCTTGTTACCTCGCCTTATCTTTCTTTTTTAACTTGTGTCAAAAATAATGTAACTTTACAAAATTGGCTTAGGAAATAATTTCCAAAATATTATATCTATTGCGTCGGACAGAGCCACAAGCTCGGCTAGTCTTGTATATTTATGCTGGACATGATTGCTAGTCGTGCCTTAGCATTGATTGTCAAATTATAGGATTTATTAAATTCATTCATTGCTTGTTCGCAAATCGGTCATTTAGAGCGAAGTAATTAGAAAGTGTAATCGGCGTGAAGGCGTGCAGCTGTGCGAGTCTACGTACCTACTATACACTGTGTGAGTGTACGTACCTACTGTACACTGTGCGAGTGTACGTAACTACGTACTAACTGTACACTGTGCGAGTGTACTTACTTACTGTACACTGTGCGAGTGTGCATACTTACTGTACACAGTGCGAGTCTATGTACCTACTGTACACTGTGCGAGTGTACGTACACTGTACACTGTGCGAGTCTACGTACTTACTGTACACTGTGCGAGTGTACGTACTTACAGACTGTATACTGTGCGAGTGTACGTACCTACTATACACTGTGTGAGTGTACGTACCTACTGTACACTGTGCGAGTGTACGTACTTACTGTACACTGTGCGAGTGTACTTACTTACTGTACACTGTGCGAGTGTACATACTTACTGTACACTGTGCGAGTGTACGTACTTACAGACTGTATACTGTGCGAGTGTACGTACTTAAAGACTGTATACTAGGGTGGATCGCTCTTGTATGAAAAATTTTTTTTTTTCGATTTCCGTTGTCGCGGTTTTTGCAAAAGATGCCTTGTTAGTATACGATAACACACCTTAAATATTACTTGCGTAAAATATTAAGAAGTACTGCCGCAATGCCAACAAACTTTTGAAGAAATACCAAAATAAGGCACTTGCAGGACCTACTCAAAAATATAGTTTAATGCTTCTATATTAACTTTATTTTATTTTATTCGTATGTTTACGTACCTAGTAGTATATTTACATAGCAAATTGATTTATTTTACTTGTTTTGATCATCGTAATAGCCCGCGAAAAGTACCTAAATTTTTGTAAATTCCCGCGTTTTACCAGCGAACGCGCGTCCGACGGAAGTGCGGCGGGGGGTGCTGCGATGGCGATATTGACTAGTTGCAACGTGTAGATCGATAGTTTGTATGGAGCCTTGACGGGAGAGTGAAATGAAAGGCCATCGCCTTTCATTTCACTCTCTTCCTCAATTTGTTGGCTAATTGCAATCTGAACCGCATTATAGCCATTGGATTTGATGGGACAGCAGTGAATACTGGAAATAAGTCCGACATTATAAGCCTACTAAAAAGAAAACTTCAGAGGCCACTTCAATGGATCATATGTCAATTGCATGCCAATGAACTGCCACTGAGACTGTTTAAGCATCTCGACGGTACCACCACAGGGCCTAGAAGTTTCACAGGAGTCATAGGGAAAGCTTTGAAAGATTGTGAGTGCCTTCCAATCATACACTTCTCTGCGATAACATGTGAGTTACCCGATATCACTAAATCACGCAGTGACCTTAGTACAGATGAACTATATTTGTTTGAAATCTGCGATGCGATCAATAAAGGCTTTTGTGACATAAATGTGGCCAAGCGAAACCCTGGAAAAATAGTTCATTCCCGGTGGCTTACAACTGCAAATAGAATCCTTAGGCTTTATATTTCCACCAAAGATCCATCAAGAAATTTACTAATATTGATAAAAGTATATGCTCCGATGTGGTTTTCAATCAAAACACAACCTCACTGTATAAACGGCGCTAAGAATTTACATAAGATAATAGTACTAACCTGAAGAAGCTCTTGGACCCTATCATTCAGCGCAATGGATATTTCGGCCACTGCGAGAATATTTTAATTAGTATGTTGGCAGATCAACGAATTCATATAAAGGAATTGGCGCTCGGACGCATAATGAAAATTTGAAATCAACATTCAGGCTTAGCTCCATCACTGAGATCCTTCAAATTACCGATATTTAATTTTGAGGCCACCAAATATTTTAATTTAATTGATTGGAACCAGTTTTCAGAGCCGCGTCTAATAAAATAAATAGATATCGATCTAATTTCTGCAGCTATCAGAAACCCAGAGTTGGTGGAAACTAAAATCTTACCAAAATTCCGCAATATGCCATGTCACACTCAGGCACTCACTGAAAGATGTATTTAATTAGTTACCGAGTCCTGTTCTGCTGTCTGCGGACCAGAAAGAAGAAGGAAGGGTGGATCCGAAATAAATTAGAGTATTGTCGCATTATGCCGATGTTTAATACGAAAAAAGGCTATAGAAATAAATAAGTTACTTTGAAACGGGTTTTTTCTTAGTTTTCAACCAATTATTATTAAAAATGTATTGTTGTTTTGCAATTTTTATGATACTTACTATGTTAGCTATAATATAAACGGCAATTTCATAAATAAACAGACATTTTTTGCAACTTAAAAGTGTTTTTATTCATTGCTACCTGAACCCTATTTTTGAGGTATTTTTGGTAAATTACTTGAGCTGGCGGCAGTACTTGCAATAACATTTTGACATTGCCGTAATAGAAACATTTAATTATGATCCTATTTGGCACCTTTTCCACACCCCGCCATTTGAAAAAAGTAAAAAAAAAAAAAACGATCCACGCTACTGTATACTGTGCGAGTGTACGTACTTACTGTATACTGTGCGGGTGTACGTACTTACTGTACACTGTGCGAGTGTACTTACTTACTGTACACTGTGCGAGTGTACTTACTTACTGTACACTGTGCGAGTGTACGTACTTACTGTACACTGTGCAAGTGTACTTACATACTGTACACTGTGCGAGTGTACTTACTTACTGTACACTGTGCGAGTGTACTTACTTACTGTACACTGTGCGAGTGTACTTACTTACTGTACACTGTGCGAGTGTACGTACTTACTGTACACTGTGCAAGTGTACTTACATACTGTACACTGTGCGAGTGTACTTACTTACTGTACACTGTGCGAGTGTACTTACTTACTGTACACTGTGCGAGTGTACGTACTTACTGTACACTGTGCGAGTGTACGTACTTACTGTACACTGTGCGAGTGTACTTACTTACTGTACACTGTGTGAGTGTACTTACTTACTGTACACTGTGCGAGTGTACGTACTTACTGTACACTGTGCGAGTGTACTTACTTACTTTACACTGTGCGAGTGTACGTACTTACTGTACACTGTGCGAGTGTACGTACTTACTGTACACTGTGCGAGTGTACGTACTTACAGACTGTATACTGTGCGAGTGTACGTACTTACTGTAGGTACATAAACGGTTCGTTTTCAAAGAATTTTCAGGGACATTTAAAAAAAAGTTTTAGTATAAAAAAAAAGCTTCCACACTAGTATTTTATCCTGTATCGGTGGTGCACAAACAAGCAGACCCGAAACAACTATTTGTAGGCCATAAAAATATTTGTTCCGTGCGGGAATCGAACCCGCGACACTCAACACAGCACCTAATCGCTCAGCCACTGCGCCAACCATGCCGTCAATTCAAGTCAATTTTTTTTTAATACTAGCTTTTGCCCGCGGCTTCGCTCGCGTTAAATTCGGTATAACACAGTACCTGCTAACCGCAGTTTTTTTTTGATCGAGGTCAAGAGTGAGTTTATTGAGAATGAACTCACTCTTGACCTCGATCTCGCCTGATGGTAAGCGACAGATGAGGTCTACGATGGAGCGAGCGAGCCCAGAAGATGCCTATTGACTCTTGTTTTGAAGGCAGACGGGTCGTATGTGGTAGGGAACACAGAAGCCGGTAGAGAATTCCACACCTTGGCCGTGCGCACAAGACGGTATATCGACCAAGTGCGGGTGGTACCCTGCCGTGCGTCTGGTAGCCCGGTAGTAAAACGGAGATGGAGGGATCAGGTCATGGAGCTCCAGCGCACATTCTCCGAAGTAGAATCTGTAGAAAACCGACCAGCTGGCAACGCTTTTGCTCTTGCGCCTTATTGATTTGTAATAGCAACGCTAAGCTTTCCCTTTTCTTCCCTCGTTCACCCTCATAATCAAATTTTTTAAATAAAAATTAGCCTATGGCCGTCTTCTGGTTTCCAACTATCTCTGTACCAAAATTCATCAAAATCGGTTTAGCCATTAAAGCGTGAAGAGGTAACAAACAAACAAACTCACTTTCGCTTTTATAATATTAGTAAGGAGTAAGGATGTATTAGGTAGTAAAAACTTAACAAATCTTGTGTAAATGCTTTCAATACAATTCAGTTCAACAGCTTAGCTAGACTTAAATAAAATTGTACTTCAGGAAACTAAACAAAAGAAAATATCAATGGAATGTTACGTTTACAATCAGCCGTATCTGAAACAACTAACTGTCGGTCACACAAATATTTGTTGCGTTTTAATTTGAAGGTTCCATGGAAAAGTAACCCATACAAGCATGTTAAGTGTGAGCTCTTAGAGTCAGCTCATGCTCCACACCGGCCAGTTTCCCGGGAACAACCGTCTCCCGCACGGGAACCACGCGGTGTTGCTGACGCGGCGCGGTCGGTCGCCCACTTGTTATATGTCTGCAGCACTTGTACTAAGAATAGGTTTCATGTTTGTCTGAGGCTGGACTGTCCCCGGCGACTCTCATCTCTCACAGGTCGAAAAACAACTGGGATTAAAAAAGATACCAACACGATGGAATATAAGAGGCAGGTAACACAAAATAACACTTTGTTATTAAGTCAATTCAAACATTACTCGTAATCTTTTTTAATTTTTCATCTAAATCGCTCACTAATGTACAATCACCGAGCAGCGTGCAGCGTGCAGCGTGACGGCGTGCAGCGTGACGGCGTGACGGCGTGCAGCGTGACGGCGTGGTTCTATCGCTTCACTATAATGTGAGGTATATCTCCTCCATGTTAATAACATAAATCATCTCAGTACAATGTCAGGGAGTACGGATCTAAGAGAAATGCGCGCTTTCATCTTGTAAGCATCCCAAAGAAAATGTTTTATGATCTGATTTTGACAATGTTACGGCAAAATACGTTTTGTTGGTTATTCAATAACGACTTATGAAAACATAATGTAGTTAATTTTCCGAAAGTTATCCACGAAATATATGTTATGTAGATAGAAAATATTATTTTTCTTTGCCAATGGTTACCTACTGATACAGATGTAAAGCTTAGCCATAAAATATATGAGTGTCATTTGACTTCGAACAGCGCACTTGTGTATAACTTAAATAACTTTGGTCAGTGTCAGCTCATAGATGCCTTAGCTAAGGGCTAACAGTTATCGTTTTATTTCAGTGAAGTTGTGAATACATAGAACGTAGTACTGGGGGCCAATTCTCGATTTTAGCCATTTATCTCGAGTTCGAGATTCAAAGTCTATCTCTATGTCTATCAAAAATTTCTCTATCTCTACCAAAAAATGTCGAAATGAGCAAAATTCCGTATTCTCAGTCAAAATAGAAATAAATTTCACGAAAATGTCAAAATGTCGAGTCGAGTGAAGATAATGTTACCATTATATGATTTTGTTTTAAAACGCTGACCAAACTTAATTCTTTATGTAAAACGAAACGTTTAGTCTAAAAATAATCAGCTTGACAGTTGAAGAATTTTCAGTTTCTTCAAAACTTTTGAAAATAGTTTTTTGTTTTGTTTACATTTTTATTTAATCTGAAGTTTTTAATTATTTCTGTATCGCCCAAGTCATAACTATCGACGGCGGAATAAATGCGCTGTTGTCACCGTGAATTAGCCTGTTGCTCGCTATTTTCACCAACTCCAAGATAAAGATGTTAATAAACTCGTCCATTTTTCAGGGGTTCAAGTCCAATCGTGGATACACAAATTACAGAGTCCATTATTGTATGCGAAGGTCGTCGTTTCCAGAAAACACACAATGCATAAATCACAGAGCAAAATCGAATATCCAGTATGATAAGCCAAGCCGTAGTTTATTTAAAAATCAAAGAAAACACAATGTAACGCAATAACAATCTAACAAAAATTCAACAAACTCACTCAGAAATGACATATCTCTACAATCGACATGACATCTCTACTGCTCAGAAGCACTCGACATGAACTCGAACGTCAACCTTCGACAAATGTCGAATTCGAGTTGTTTGTTTGAAACGAATGTTGTTTTTCCAGATATTGAAAAGTAAAGTAATAACTCGAGCGATAGTAATTATATTAAAACAATTTAACTTATTTGTTTACGATGTAACTAAGCCGACTTCTAACATTTTAGTACAACAAAGATGTATATAATGATGGTGTGGCGCTTCACGTGGCGTGTGAGGGGTGCGTGCCATGGCGACGGCGGCACGTTCATGCACAGCCTGTACTGTACGACACTACACAGCGTCACCGTAGCGCATCTCACGCTCACGACGCCGCCGTGCCACCAACAGCGCTGCGGCTGCAGAGCGTGTTCCTACTCACGCTACGAATACAGATTGTTGAAACTGTGCTTGTAGCGCCGCTGAATGCAATAAATAATAAAGGCATTGCATAAAATAAAATAAAAAACTCAAGTACGCTTTAACAGTCGGGACTGGTCCGGATACAGTAAATATCTAAATCAGCTGTAATCTCGTTTTTTAATTTTATATTCATCAAATTATATTTTACACTTTTTAGTTACAGTCTTTATTTACTTTTCTGCTCACTTTTCATTTTTAAACATGTAGTAAAAAACTTTTCAAAATATAAAAAATAGTGGTCTGCCGTTATGGGGAGCTGGGTCCAAGCTACCAGTGGTTAGGGACAACAACTTACTCACAATGTGGGCCGTATCAAGCAGTATTATTTATGTATTTTTACACTTATTTTTACAATTATATCTAAATGTATTTTTCTAGCTTTCGCCCACGGCTTCGCCGCCGTTAAATTCGGGATAAGACAGTTCCCCTTTCCTGATTTGCCACCTGTAGTTTTTTCCCTCTTTGTCACTCATTTTTCACAGCCATTGATCGTCTCCAGGGTCCGAACTATCTCTGTACCGAAATTCATCAAAATCGGTTTAGCCATTTAGGCGTAACAAACAAACAAACAAACTCACTTTCACTTTTATAATGTTAGTAAGGATTAATAGCTATAGTAATGTGTAGGTATATCGTGATGTGTTGCGTAAATTATGTACTTATTGTATTCTTGTATTTTATTTTTTTATCTAAAAATTATGGTCAATATTGAATTTGAAACATGTACATCATACATACAAAGTAAAATCTAACCTTTGTTTAAAAGTATACTATTCAATTAACGACTATTTAGACGATAAGCACAGTTGGTCACTGTGTTGAACTCAAGACGATTATTTTATTTTTTTTCTCTTCATGTTCTTTCACCAAATTAGCTTATTGATACGTTACATGTCTTCGTCATGTAATTTTATATTTTTTCTTTTTTTTTTCTTTATTTACTTGTTTCATTTTGTGTGTTTTTATTTATTGACATGTGGTTAACTAGTGACCTCGAGCATTGACTGTTTTTTTTTTTTTGTTACTGTTATTGGTAAATCATTTTTATGCTTAGCTTATTTCTTTTGCACTATGGTCCTAGTTTATCACCTGATACTTCTTCACTGCACATGTAAGGGGGCACCCATTAAACTGGTGAATTTATTATTTAGACTTGGGTAATTTCATTTTTTTATTTTTATATATAATTGGTGTTTGCTAGCTGACAAGTGACAATGAATGAATTATTTCTTTTTTTTTTCTTTATAATTTATTGTGATAATCGGAATTGTATAAAATCTGGTTCTTCTAACCTGACAGACAGATGTGTTGCTGGGGAGTTTGTTCCGCCACTTCTTCTTCCCAGCTAAAACACTAGGAAGTGGCGAAGGGCAGGGCGTTTTTGTGGGACTGTCTCTTGTAATCTGACGTTCAAAAAGTGCTGATTATCAGCCTAATTTGAATAAATGACTTTTGATTTTGATTTTGTACGAATATAAAATAGCCCAGTTTGGGTGCTCTCTTTTAAGTGATTATGTTTGTCAACCAACTTTAAATCATTATATAATGAGATACTTATTCAACGATACCCCACGCGACATAGTTCCAAGTCATTGTTTTTTTATTCTCCACATTACGGCGTCTTATTGTTGCTATATTAAATTTGGATTAATATTATGTCTTTAGTGTCACTAACAAGAATAAGCAAATCGATTCAAGAATTATTAGAATCGGCCGATGCGGCCCACGCGTTTGGTCTATGTAGTGCCATAGAGGAACAGACATGCGTATATACACTGCCAAACACATTACCGTCCGCCACGCCAGTTAGGCTAAAACGTAACTATTGCTTAATAATTGCTTCGATAAAATAAATAAATCCACAAGAAGAGCTGTGGCACAAACTAGTTTCAGTGGTTATATTTCCGAGTGCTCAGACAAGACGGAGTCTCAAGGATGCCAGCTGTATTTTTCCAGTTGAGTGTGAAAATAAACAATGTTCTTGATGTCTTAAGAACTTAATAAAAGCAAATCTGTCGGTATAAAACGCTCGGCATTTAATTTAAAATAACGGCGTCTCACAGCCGCAGCCGGCTGCGATGTCGCTGGCATTCCATTGCAGGCGGGAGATATTCGCGACGCCACATATAATCAATTACATTATAACTTATTTTACAAGTGTCACTTTGCTCACAAGAAACACAATGAGAGTTCACCCTCTCTTTTGTGAGGCGTTTCCATGTATCGAGCCATGGTTTTATTATGAAATGTGACTTATAGCTGTTAATACTGCAAACAGTTTTTATAAACTGAATGGGCTTGCGCTTGGCCGCAACTCGACTGATGTGAAGCGATGACGCGCCCTAAGGTTTTATAAGCATTATTTTCTCCAAAAAAAAATATAACAAGTAAAATTTACCAAATTAAAATATGAACAACTGCGCCTTAGCTAGGCTGAGCCTGTATTTCAGGTTACAGTTATTTTTTATGTAAGTACACAAATATTAAAATCAATTTCAAAAAACCATGTTAAATGTGTGTTGTGTTATGTACCTATGTATGTATTGTATTATATAATATGTTACTATGATATTGAAGTAAACACCAGTACACGAGCTGCGCGTACACTGTCCAACCGCGAGGACGCTCACGGCACCCTCTACACGAACAATGGTGTTTCTTGGAGACGAGGGGTAAACAGGCGGAGAGGGAGACGCGAGGGGCGCGGGGGCGCGCCAGGAGGCGAAGGGCAGCGTTTTGTGATGGTAATGTGACCTCGAGTGACCACGCCGTGACTGAGTCGTGGCTCTCACTGACAACACTCAGATCAATCCAATATTCTATTAGGAAAAATATATTTATACTTACCCACGACAATTACAATCTAAATCTTGTTTCACGACTATAGCTTTTCCTAATTGCCCAAACGAAATCGTGAGTGAACTGTTATAAAAACCGTCAGTAGGTGTCGTATGTAACAAGTAACGTATGGTACATACATCGGTATAAAGTATTCTGATACATAAATCAATTCGTAAATCTGCGCCATTATGAAACGCTTTATAATCCACAGCGGAGCGTCGCTCAGCAAATAAATACGCTTTCATACCGACATACATCGACATCGACATGTGAGAACATCTGCTTTGAAGTCGATTGAATGTAAACACGGCAGTGTGCGCCGCGCGCCCTCAGGAGCCCCCCTGACCTCCAATTAACGATTTCATTAAATATGATCGGATGAAATTGATAATTTGTTCAAATAAATAATATAAGTTCAATACGCACGTAGATCGTAGTTTAAGTGGCAGAGCTCACAATTGTATACTGTACTGTATATTCTGCAGCGTAATTAGCAACTTGATAATCAATGTATACTAATGTATTTTTCTTTGCGAAAATAAACTATTTATTTATAGTTACGCGATTCATGCATTTTGCACGTCCCTCTTTTTAAAACTTGGCCTTCAATATTTACTCTGTAAAAGAAAGAATCACCAAGTACAATAACATTGAAGTTTTTTGATTGTACGATACAATCAATAAAACTGAAATATTATAGTACGCCGGTTGATCAACAAACACAAACAATATAAAGTTAAACTTTCCAATCAGAACGTAACTGGATTGTATCAGTGTGCTGACTAACATAACGAATGTATGTAGAGCTCTAACTTTACACAAACAATCCGAATGTTCGCTTCAAACCCTTTTGTGTTCAGACAATACAACAAAGAACTCGTAATATTTCGTGAGAGCAACAAAAAGTGTATTTAGGTGTAAGTTTCAACCTCCAATCTTCCAAATATTAATATACTCATCTACGTGAGGCAGATTGCTTTGTAAATAAAGAAACAGCAATTGATATCAGCTGCTAACACAGACGATATTATAATGAGGGAATAAATTATTTAAAAACAATGCTTCGTTCATTAAAATACTTAATGATTTCCAGTGAAGTCTAGAATTAGAATATATTATTGAATCGCACAAATACCCATTATATCAAGTAATACGTTCTTCATCAGTAGTCTACAAAATAATCTACTGATCTAAAGTCAAATCCTGTTTATATTCAACACGTTGCTGTTCCGACAGTTTAAAAGTTCGAGTAATGAATGAGACAAGAATTCCAATATCCCAAGAATTTTAAAATAACTGAATCAAACGAACAGAACTCGAGGACTACTGAAGCTAAACTTAGTTGTCACTTGTTTGTGTTATTTTAATATGAGATATTTTTTCATATTTAGGGTTCTGTGCCTCAAAAGAAAAAATAATAATAATAAAACATTTATTTTCAGGCAATTTAGGCAAAAGCAAAAATTCAACCCGTTTAAGATCAATTTGTTATCCGTCTGTATGTCTGTCTGCCAACTCCAATATGATTGGAAAACCCCTATGATGAACTCAAATTTGATACCTCTAAGCGTTTCCCAGATAAAGATGTTGGTGTCGGCAAACTTGATATTAATAATACCAAATGAAAGTTTTGGAAGTCGCTGAAAGACGATCTAAGTCCAGCAGATCGTAAACTGTTTTAGCTTTGACAAAGACCTGATTGTGAACGGCTTGTACTTCCCACAGGTTTATTTTATTCACACAACGTAACCTCACACCTATATGAGCCGAACGCTTAGGAACGGTGCGGTGCGGCACGGTGCGGTACATGTGTACTGAATGGTTCACCCGTTATTCGCCAGTTATATTCTGTGTCCCATGCACTAGGGGCCGAGGGAAAAGCAATGTAACACTCTGTCCGAGCCGGGAATCGTAACCCGGACCCTCCAGGAACCTCAAGCTCAACGACTACATGTATACGTTCGTGAAGTCCTGTGCTGACAACGTCATGCGTGGGAACTTGCTAAACTATTGAGTTCCTGAGTAACACTCTCGTGACACTGTCGTGCCTCTCTACAAGAAAAACATTTCGTCGCTGTATCTCGCTGTAGTCGTAACACACATGATTGGAAACGAACAAAACTTAATAAGCTCAAAAAAGATCAAAATGATAAACGTCTCTGAGAAAACATTTCATTGGAAGTTCGTCGTTTCATGAATAATAATTATAAGACGCACGTCTCATATCTCTCACAGCGATATACGGGTAGTGAGTACAAACCGTCGCACGTTTATTTATTTATTCAGAGGACTCTAGGGGGGTATTTCTTTAAGAATCTCATTTCAGTAATTTCTTTAAAACACGGCGTTGGCGCTCCGCTCTAGTGAACACAGTCGACACACACACACACACACACACACACACACACACACACACACACGCACGCACGCACACACACGCACACACACCACACACACACACACACTTACAATGACAAGCTGCGCAGGCAGTGAACCAAAAGGACACGTTTACTGGCAGTGATTGCCCTCTTCATGATCGGTGGTATATATTGATGTCTCAGTTACCCCGTAGTTATTGAATGTTCTGTTTACGGAGATATTGGAGGACCAAATATTAGGCTTTTTTTTTCGAATTCAGCTATTATGCTCTCATGGTTCACGTTACAAACCATGACCGCGACGTGCTGACCGTGCTTGATAGCTACTTCATACTAATTCATACCCCTTTTTTAAAGTTCTTAATATTAAAATAACAGTCAACTTGGAAACGTAGGTATAGATAACATCGATATAATGTAAAGTTTGAAACTGAACTTGATATGTTATCTAGTTGATCCCTACTTCATAAAATACAGTAAAGCTCTTAGCTATTTGTAATCGTGTTCATTACACGTGAACTAATTCACAGGAACACTTCTCAAGGGGCACTTGACTGCGCCTGCGCCGACCCGCGACCCGCGACCCGCTCGTCAGGCGGTTAACCGCGTCACCCTCATTACGGAATAACACCACTTAACATCCACCACCATAAGTAGAGGCAGCCGGCCGAGCGGCGCCGGTAACTTGACGCGCGGATTAAACTACCCCTTACCTGTCACCTCTCCGCACATTACTAACTTAACTAATTACTAAGTCAGCTGCATTTCTGTAGCGCCGCAGCGCTTGTTTACGTCTCGGAATGTAATATGCACACTCGCACAGAGGACTCACTGCACACAAACTGGCACGACAGCCAGACAATAATCTATACATACGCCTCAAACTAGTGTTGATATTAGTTATAAAACTATTCTCTGTATTGTGAGAGAATATCACATATTCACTCACTAGCAGAGATTCCGTTGAAAACTGTCCATATTGCACGCGTATTAAGCTTCAGCGTCCGGCGTCCGGCGTCCGGCATGCGGCGTCCGGCCAGTAAGCCGCTAAGCCGGCGCCCGTTATGGACGAACACTCTTTTTTATCGACCATTTTCTCTTTTTATGGTCAACGTCGTTCGCAACGCCTTCTTATATAATCAAAATTATTCGTGTCTCATTCTTTGAAGATCTAGGTTTCGATAAATAGCTAACATCTAGCAAGTTGGCAATATATTGTAATTCATTAAATTCTTGTGCGTCAATACACTGAAAAGTTTTCACTTTGATATTCAAACAAATTAAAAAATTGGATGTGGTACCTATTATATTTTACTAGCTTTTGCTCGCGGCTTCGCTCGCATTAAATTCGAAGTAACACTGTTCCCCTTTCTTGATTAGCAGGTACCTGCTACGAAGCCGAGGGCAAATAGTTAGTACTTATATAATATTGTCATACGAGCGTAAGATGAAAGCGTCGCGGTAGCGTGGTGCCGCATGGCGTGTTGTCGGAGCCGAGCTAAAGTTTAGCAGCGTGTTGTGCCGGGAGCGGGAGCTGCCCCAACTCCCGGCGGCACGTGGACCTACCTACACACTACACAGTAACTAACTCCAGGAAGTACACGTACACTCACCGCGCCAGGCCGCTCCACGCCGAGGGCCGGAGGCCGAGGCTGTTATGTACCGGACTAAGCGTTGCTACACCGGCCATATATTCCCATTTCTGTTCACAACATTACTGTTAAGCCGCGGCGCCATATTAACATAATATATTCAACCCATGTTACTTGTTGAATCTTGTAGAGCTGACCCATGTTCCCTGTCTTCTGTAACAAACAGTTTTATCGCCAACTTATTGAGAACACTCAATAAACGTCGGTTTACTGTGTCTGACTGTAGCTTACTGATGTCATTGCCTTTGATTATCCAGTTATAAATTATAATGAGCACTTTATAATTGTTCATTATTAAATTCAACTAATACTGTCATAATGTAACCGCCTTAAGTTCTGAAATAAATGTTCATTACAGTCTGCGAGTCACTTTGACAGACAGCCGATCATTAACACACGATGTAGCGATGTAGCGATGTAGCGATGTAGCGATGTGGCGATGTGGCGATGTGGCGTGGCTGCTCACACTCTATGGAAAGCTAACGCCAGAACAACATAACGTTCGTTACGTAATAAAACCATTCGTAGTCGGATTGAATCCTAACTATCCTAATCTTAACATATATTATAAATAAGATATAACGTTAGTGTGATATACCTTGTGAGCAGCTGAACCTGTACTATTTATTAATAAAAGTAATAGCTCGACATGTACGTTAGTAATCATCGAATGCTGCTGTAGTTTTAACTTCTGCAATAGTCTTAATGTTGGTAGGTCCAAGTTTACATTTAATAAGCATTATTAATTGGATAGCCTGCTGAACATATAAAACTTATAATTTGTTAAAAATGTTTCGAAAAGTCAAAAGTATTAGAAAACCAATCAAAGTTAATCAAATAAGACAAGTACTTACAGAGCTCGCTAAACTGGGATCAAAGATTGGGATGGAATATTAAATATAAAGTGAAAGATATTTTATTTCGTGAGGTTAAATGAGGTGAGACGATCCCGACTGTCGACTGTCGGCTGTCGACTGTCGGCTGTCGACTGTCGACTGTCGACTGTCGACTCGACACTCGAATCTTCGCGCAGAGGAAAAAGCTATAAATGCTCCTAAGTAAATTTTGGAAAATTTTTTGAAAAGGTATTTTGCTGCCCAGAACTAACTGTTAACTCAATATTTTAAGGCATTGCTAAGCATTTTTTGTTACTTTCTTATATAAAAACCTGTTTAGAAAGTGCTGTTATTCACACGGGTTTTTAACTTAAAAGGTTTTATTTTATAATGATTATAAAATATAATGATCCAAAATCCAAATCCATCGTTGGATAAGTATAATTTTAATAAAACACAAACATACAAATAATCATAATCTTGTACATTTTAAGCATGGTTTTATGAGTGCTTGTAATAAAGTGTTCGTGAGCGTGTGTGAGTGAGTTCAACAAGCGCATTTTAACACTGTACGTCTCGCTCTGTGACGCAGAACGCAAAAAATATCACGTATAAATAATATGAAAGGCATATTACACGCATATTCCGTGGAATAACACGAACACATCCCAAATCACTTACTCGACTACCTCGCCGAAATAAAAGAAAACGCGAAGCGGATATAAGGAAAACAAACATTCGGGGACACAAGAAAAATGAAAAAGCAGAAGTTTCAATACAATGCACGAAGCATCAGATATTTTTTTATGAATAGCTACGAATTTCCGGGGAATTACTATTATAGACCATTTTGCTACTGAACGAAATCCTTTTTAAACTACCTTTCTAAACCTAATAGTCTCACGAAGAGCAAAGATTGATATCCCGTCTAAATCGAGTTCTTCGATATTCCGGGAATGTTATCTAATTGTTCTCATAATCTTTTTAAGATATAAATAACAACTGAACTGTCCCGGCGACGCGCGGCGCCGACCTACCGCAGAATTAAACGCACTCCATTAACGAGCATCTTCGGGAGTGCCTCCGCAGTCGTCCGGGAGGGGAGGGGTGTGCGGGGGGAGTGCCAGTATATTATAAATCCATTACTGACAGAGGTACATGAGAGGTACAATTGAGTGAAAAATGCGTCGCCATGATAGCGAGCTGTGCCGGGGACACCTGGCTCTGGTTAAATTGATTTATGTTCGTACCTATATTTACACTTCATATTTAAATGACAGCCTGCATAATAAAAATAACAGTTATTGTATGTCTGGAATATGTAGGTAATCCAGCCTGAAAATTATTGTTTAAAAGTGGAAACTATTAACTGAATAAACACGCAGGTGTATGATGAATTTCCCATGAAATCAATTATCGCAATGAGTGAACAAGGGCTGGCCGACCGCGGCGCGGACGGGGGCAAACAAACAACCAGCCGACACTCACAGGATATTGTTCTGCTGTGTGCTCAGCCACACATGACGCGACAGGTCAATACCAGCTACATACCTCGAACTAAGAGGAGCTGTCGGGATATGGTGCTAGTTAATATAGTAGAGTAGCTGCATCGTACGGCGCGCGGCGCGGCGTTGCACCCACGCCACGTACACCGGAATACAAAGTAACCTATTTATTTATTTAACGATTTATATACACACTGATACAGTACAGAAGGCAACAGAGGAGCAGAAAATACGTACAAATGCAATGTTTTGTTTTAAAAAAGTCTCCAGTATACCTGCGTCAGGAGGGTAAATAAATAGAGATGTAGACACAGTGTGTAGATAAGATAAAATATAAACGTAAAATATGAACCAAATAATGACTTTGAATACAATTTAGGAATATAATTACATACATATAAGTACGAAGACAAATATACAGGGTGTTTGGAAGATCGATGCCAAGCCGTGAAGCAGACCTAGTATAGACTATTTAGAACCATTTGAACCTAACTTGTCTTCGGCGAAGTGTGACTATTTTTTTTAAATCAAATTTTAATGATTTTTGATGATAATCCTAAAATTTTGCAGTTATTTGCAAATAATTAGTCAGTTAGAAAGATAAATCATTTATTTTTTTAATTTATTTTATTAAAGTAATGTCTGAACAATCAAACGAAACATGATTAAGGCATCTGTGTCATGAGATTTTTTTTTTTTAGACAGTTGAAGTTAATACTTCTGTTTTTAGATTAAGAAAACAGATTTTTGACAGTTTAAAAAAAAATCACGGATCGTGCTTTTTCTGTTCAAACATTTTTAAAGACATGCCTAGTTATTAGACTTTCTTTTGAGGTATCAATTACGCAGATAGCTTACAAATTATTGAAATTAGGATCTACAAACTAAAGTGAGGGAGAAAATTAAACATTTTAAATAGGGTGATAAAACGAGACTAGTGCTTTAAAATAATAACATTTATTATTATACTTATTAAAAAATAGATTTTATGTTAAAAAAAATAAGAAGATAACTTTAATTTTGGACATTCGAAATAAAATTTAGGGGAGACTCTCTAACACTGCCGACGCGTGACGCGAGCGATAAGATGGCGATAACTTTGACAATTTCAGGTAGCGCCCGCGCACCCCTAGTTACGTGAACACATTTCACAGCAAAAACGACTTTATTGGTAAGACAATAGGGTCGTGTTTCTTTAGATAGGGTCAGTAACTACCTGTTTTTTTGAAGGGACGCCAGTTTACTCAGTCGAGTAACAACTGCGCTTGTGACTAGACGTTATCTCCTTTTTCGTGACAATTCATCGTGTTCAGTTGTAGCCCTTTGCGCTCCTGCACGTGACTCTTGAACTTTTATTTTAAGTTGAACTTTTAGTGCGTTACCAGCCGTTTTTGTGAGAACTGACTATGGCTACTTTCTCAAACGAGGAATATGCTGACATCGTTTTTATGTATGGCAGAGCAGACGGCAATGGATCTTTAGCACGACGGATGTACCAAGAACGCTATCCTAATCGGAGAGTACCGAACGTAAGAGTGTTTTACAACACATTTCGTCGGCTTGCTGCAGATGGGATACACCGTGTGGAACCTGGAGTCAATCCAGGTAGACATGGTACTGACATCGAACAAGATATCTTAGCGGCATTTCAAGCTGATCCACATACCAGCACTAGAAAAGTAGCTCGAAATTTAAACATCTCCCATTGGAAAGTGTGGAATACAATGCACCAAAATAACAGGTATGCGTATCATGGCACGGGCGTTCAAGGTCTTGAAGAGCGAGATCCTCAGAGAAGGATACAGTTTTGTCGTTTTCTTCTTAACTCTGACATTGAAAATGCATGGTTTCTGAAGTCAATCTTGTGGACAGACGAAAGTAAATTTTCTAGGGAAGGCATAACTAATTTCCACAATCTTCATCAATGGGCTGAAAAACACAACAATCCACATTGGAAAAAGCAGAAGTCATTTCAAAGGAAATTCTCGGTCAACGTGTGGGCCGGAGTGATCGGCAGAACACTGGTTGGGCCCCATTTCTTACCGGATAATTTGAATGGCAATAGTTATTTGGAATTCTTACAAAATGATTTTCCAGAGCTTGTAGAGGAATCCGGGGCCCTAATATTCACAGGAGACCGAGAAATTATTTTCCAACAAGATGGTTGTCCAGCGCATTGGACATTGAATGTACGCGAGCACTTAAACAATTGCTTCCCTGACAGCTGGATCGGCAGAGACGGACCAATCCCTTGGCCCGCCCGGTCACCCGATCTAACGCCGCTTGACTTTTTCGTGTGGGGTCGGGCCAAGGAACTAGTTTATACAAACGTAGAGATAAATACTAAAGAAGAACTGATTGCGAGAATAAATTCAGCATTTGAAACAATGAAACTAGAGATGAAGTTGAAAATTACAACAACGGAAGTGAGAAGACGGGCCCGTGCTTGTGTTAGGAACCGCGGCGGACATTTTGAACATGAAAAATAAATGATTTGTATTAAAATTTTGTTTTAATTATTTCACCGATACATTTTAATTTTCTCCCTCACTTTAGTTTGTAGATCCTAATTTCAATAATTTGTAAGCTATCTGCGTAATTGATACCTCAAAAGAAAGTCTAATAACTAGGCATGTCTTTAAAAATGTTTGAACAGAAAAAGCACGATCCGTGATTTTTTTTTAAACTGTCAAAAATCTGTTTTCTTAATCTAAAAACAGAAGTATTAACTTCAACTGTCTAAAAAAAAAAATTCTCATGACACAGATGCCTTAATCATGTTTCGTTTGATTGTTCAGACATTACTTTAATAAAATAAATTAAAAAAATAAATGATTTATCTTTCAAACTGACTAATTATTTGCAAATAACTGCAAAATTTTAGGATTATCATCAAAAATCATTAAAATTTGATTTAAAAAAAATAGTCACACTTCGCCGAAGACAAGTTAGGTTCAAATGGTTCTAAATAGTCTATACTAGGTCTGCTTCACGGCTTTGCATCGATCTTCCAAACACCCTGTATAACATAAATATAATATAAAACAAACACACAGATGCGATCTACAAAGTGCATCAGAAGGTCGCAGTAATTAATCGTTCCACAGATAGGATGGTGTTTTAGGGTTATGAAGGATGTTAAAAAGCTAACATAATTTTCGAGAGTACCAGCGAAGTCGAGTTGGGAGCCGCTTGAGTATTTTGTGAAAGTTAAAAACATCATCATACTTTTCAAGTTAAAAACAAAACGAATACAGATATTTAGCAAGTGCTCAAGTTTATTGAAGAGCTCCTCGTTGATAACCTATGTGTGATCCAGGTAATAAACTATCTATATGCTAAATCTCATCCAAATCCATTGAGTAGATTTTCCGTGAAAGAGTAACAAACAGCCATCCATGCATGTTCGCACACCGCGTCGTAGTAGGGTGACGAGTGGGCTGCCAATGTCGAGTTCTTCAAGGTCGGCTGGGCCACACTAACAGACATGTTTTTACAATATTAAGATCTTAGTAAATCATTAAAACAAATCTACCGTAGATACTATAAACTGATAGAATACAATGGTACCAGGATCTTAATAGCAACATAGTTTACACTTGAAATATCTACGTCAATATACTTATATAGTTCTTCTTATGTCTCTGCGCACCCCTCAGCTGCCCGCTCTCTTTTGTTAATATTCACATTAAGCCCGCATGTGTCACGACGCCTGTTACCCACCCATACGCAAAATACGCGCCTTAGAAGTGGAGTTGCGGACATCAGCCCGTTATACAATACAATACAATGTGTCACGACGTCACGGTCGCACTTCTCATAAAACTTAACAAATTGTATGAATACATCGCAATAAGTTAAGACATTAAATGAGTTGGAACTTAGTTGTAAGTAAGCAGCTTGTAAAGTTTAGAGATTAATGAGATGTATACAATTTGACCGAAGCACCTTCTCCACTGTGCTGACTGAGGCTCAGCTCGATCCGTCCTTACAACTTGTTGTCAAGTGTTCACGATGAACTAATTAATTATTGTTTGAACTGACCGTCACACAGCAAGTTTCTCCAAATAACCAAGATGATGGAAGTTGGACGAATCATTGCTACACTTTAGCAGAGGCCTGCTGAAGTCACAGTGGACTACTGACATTTATCAATGTTTCAGCTTTAGCCCCCTCTCCAACAAATGAGATAATCACTAAACATACTCCGTGCCTAATTCAGTAGAGGTGGCTGGTGCTCATCGGTTCTGGCCCAAACGGCCTGTTTTCTTAGCCCCTGAAGTCATCGGCCGGTAATGGCGGTCTAAGTGCGCCCAATTACGAGCTAATCTCAGACAAAGCCGCAGATAGTTGGCCACGTGTGATGGTACCGCCATTTCTCTTCGCAAAAACCAATTTTGTAAGCCCTGAACACGTTGTGCTAAATTGTTTAGTTAATAAAACTTTCCTACTTTCGTAAAAGGTTTCTAATTTTGCCTGATAGGGATTCAAGTCCAAGAAAGGCTATAAATAGATGCCAACAAATACTGAATAGTTCTATGAGACAGAATCAAGAAAATCCTTGCGATATGCAATCGAGAAAAAAAACCCGCAGTACAAAACAGAAACTCGCAAAGTCAAGCTGGCGCCGCCCGCGGAGCAAACAAACTCCTTGAAAAAACAGAGCCGTTCTTCGCAGTCGGGTAAAAAGTGCGCAACTAACAACAGTAGCACGAAACTAATTAAACAGCAGTTGCTCCGCAAGGGAGGCGGGGGGGGGGGGTCGGGGAGGGGAGTGGTGAACCTTCGCAAAACAAATGAATGTTTTTTATATCGCCTGTAAATTAAAAGCGGTGGCTGTACCGAACTACCGCCTTGCAGTGGGATGCCCGACATTATGGCGTCACGAACAAAATTATTATCTAAGCTGTTGCTTTCCCTGCCGGGGTTGCGGGTTGTTCGAAAGAGATACCGCGCCCCGGAACGTAAAGGGCAATAGAAGGAACATGGGTGGGTTTAAGTCAGTTAAAGTCTGACACGCCACCCCGCTCCGCCCAGAGCGGGGAAAGTTATTTGATGACTTCCCATCCGCAAAAAAATTTAAAAAGCTGTTGCTTTCTAAAATAAAATAAAATAATTTATTTGAGTTAAAATTAAGTACATATTACTTCAAAAATGTTTGAAATCATTGTAAATGTAGACATGTAATGTTTTCACACGGTATATGTAGTTTCGTTGCTGTTCATATTTCCACAAAAACCGACATACTAAAGGCGATGACGTCGTCGGCTACATTCCGAAGTATAAAGGGTCCATTATCGGCAGCCTCCACATCTCACGTGATGATCCGTTTATAGAAGCTCTTTCCTTCCTAAATAAATACATTGGTATACATAGTTGGTACCGCGGCCGCGTTCTGTTTGCTATAATTTGTTATGTTTAACATATTATCGGCGTCGCTGGCGCGGGTGGCGGGTGCCGGGTGCCGGGTGGCGGGTGACGAGGGTCTGCTCGACCGACCCGACCCGCCCTCGAATAAAGAAAATAAGCTATCAAGAAACGGGTAAAAAATGAGGTATTACACAGTTCGTGCCAGAGATAGATTGGTGATAGATGACTCCACTAATCGAGTCGAGAAGATCTTTATAAAGGAGTGAAACAAGATGAGAGTGTCGATATAGATAGCACTGAAAATTAAATCTTAAAAACTTAGTAGTAAGTGCTGCCAATCTAGGACACCCCACTGTAGTGGCTAAAAGTCTCTTAGAGGAGTAGCCGGTGGCTGGTCCTTCCTGGATGCGAGAGTTATAGGTGGACCTACGGATGTCACCCCTGTGACGATCGTAATACTTGGTAGGTTTTGTTAATCTAATTTAGATTAACAAAAACTGAGTCTACTACTAACATTTCTAATTAACAGTGTACCCTTTTATAACAAGTTGCCAAAGACAGTTACAAAACTGACCTATGGTAAGTTTAAAAACTACATCAAACGTGTCCTTATTAATTTTAAATATAAAAAATCAAGGACTGTGTTGAAGAAAAAGAAGTCTGGCTATATAGTTCCTTCTGCGCATGCGGCTTGCCTGGCAGTCTCTAACTATTCTCAATCTTTTTTTATCATATCTTTGATTAGTTTTTTTTTTGCAATAGTTGTCAAATGACATATTAATACAACCTTCTTTCTGAATAGTTATAGTACTAATGGCCACATCTGTGTCATTGGTGTCATATAGTTATTTATTATTTTTTTGCAATATTTCTTTATTTTTTGTATAGATTCTTTACCAATTCTTTGTGCATGAGTTGTTGTCGGGCCTACGCTGTCGTCTCATACTTACATACTAACGCTGTAACAACAACATTGTAAAACCAAATGATTTTAAAAGGATGTAGTTGGAGTTGGACATGGAGTTTCTTGCCGGTTCTTCTCCATAGAAAACAACCAATCGTACACCTTTTCTCGATGTCTATAAGTGCGCATGTAAAATAAAAATATTTTGATTTTGATCACCCGGACACATAGGACACGGTAGAGCATTCTGTGGCGGTCTGCCCTACTTGGCCGGAGCACCGCGATATCCTGATAGAGGCGATCGGCGGCAGCGACCTCCCGTGTCTAGCTCTGGTTCAGTCCATGCTCCGGGGCGAGAGGAAATGGAAAGCAGCTTCAAATTCTCCGAAACAATCAAAGCAGCTGGCCCTGCCAGGGCCACCGCCTACTGGGGTAGCGGGTTGTCCAAAAAAGATATCGCGGCCCCGGACAACAATGGGCAAAGGAGGGAATATGGATGGGTTTTAGTCAGTAAAAGATTGTAACTTCCCACGGCCCGCCCAGAGCGGGAGAAGTTTTTTAATTATTTTCCATCAGAAATAAGTGCTGGCAACCTAGCAGTAAAAGCGGATTTTACTGAAATCTAAGAAAAGGATGAGAAAACATCTTCGCAGTGTACGACGTTTCAATAAAAACGCTTCGGGCGTGAGCTTGACCTTTAGAAAGTTTCAGTTACGATCCATTACACGTAACACTGTACTATGACGAATCGTTTTCAGAATACAGTTCTCACGGTAAATAAATCTATAAAAAAGTTTCACTTGAAAACATGTTGACCGTGAAATGGAATAAACTTAGGAGTAAGCAGGGACATTCGCCTTGTTTATTATTTAATATAGATAGAACTATTCTTAAAGTCGTTAAATTTTACATTGTAGATCTACTAAATGAGCAGACTCAGATGTACCATAATATTTGTATTTCAATTATTAAAAAGACGAATGCAGCAATGAACCAAATTAACTTAATTTGTGATCGGTGTAGTTGGGTCGTGTGAGTGATTCATTACCGCGCGTCCCTAATCAATAGCTATTCATTTGCTGTTCAAACATGTCGGTAGTCGCGCCGCGCGCCATTACCTCGCCTCGCACGTGTGGCTGACTTTAACGTCTAGTATAGCATAGTGTACGTACAGACGTGTGGATCATTCACGGGCAGTTTAAATTTCTTGACTCTGAGCCCTAAAAGGTGTCATAAAATGAGAGCCGACTAGAAGATTACAGTAAAGTCGATTAGAACTTGAAGCAACGACCTTCACGTTGTGACAGTGAACGACTACTTGCAACTCTTTGAAGACTTTCAAGAGACCTTTTCTTAATACTTTTAAAACGCTATTAAAATATGTAGTAATTAAATTGTGAGTACTTTTCTGAAGTTATTCATGGCGGTTGTTCTATATGCTCACTAGACGAATGATATTGCAACCTTGGAAAGGTAGTCGTAGTATCGATATGTTTAGTGGCCACGTTTATATTTGTTGCGGCGTTCTTCCGGCATTCAATAGTATCGAATACAAACACAAATAGCGCCGCTAGCGACGAAATATTTACGATGAAATTCAAAGCTTTTATGGTTTAAGAACTTTATTATTCCTTGTCAAGAATTTCATTTTCAATTATAATGTTTATGAGCGTGTAATGCGAGTAAAACATTTCATCGTGTATTGCTCATCTCTACTCGAACTGTAACAAATCTGACATTTATTGGGGCTGTCCACTTGACACGCGAGTCAGTCCAATTAGACGCTGAGCCAAGTTTAATCTGTTCTAAATAAAATACTATCGTCTAAATAAAGCAGTCGTTGTATCTCGTCGGCCCTCTCGTCCTCGAGAGGCTCGGGAGGCGCTCTTTAGATCTGACTCGAGTATTAAATGAATCTGTCAGATTAGCCCTCACTTCACGAGATACGTATTTAAAGCGCGTTCGAGAGCTCATCAGACATTCAGTGAGATTGTATTCTGCTCGAGTGTTGTAGTGCCGATGCCGAGCGCTTGATGCGCGTTTGATCGTCACGGACTACTTGACAGTCGTACTGTTAAACGATTTTATACGTTTTTTAGACGAGATGTGAGTATTCAGTCGAGGAGATATATTGTTTGTAATTCGGTTAGGGTTCAATTCAAGGCGGCTTATTACCGAATGATGTCACGATCGACAGAGGGGTACCACGCGGTGAGAGGTGACGTGGGAAGGAGGAGGGGGAGGGGGGGGGGTTGGTGTTGACATGGTTAACGTAAATGTCAGCGAAAGGAAGTGAAGTGAATTGCTGAATAAACGGCTGATTCTTACTTTTATTTAGTTAGTAAATAAAAGACAGTCATGCACAGTGAGTGAGCGACAATGTTAGAGACGAGTGTTTTCGTTCACTCTCTCCGTGTTCACTGAGTTTACTTAACTAACAACAAAGTATTCTTGCTTCAATATCTAATTCTGAAATAAACTCTAGAAGGGGTCCCTCGGGCAGAAGTCCTGACAGTACTACCACGATTCGCTAATGAGTCCGATTAGATATGAGGTAGCCTTCTGCAGTACTTAATCTATTTGCAAAGTAAACTGAGTTCCTTAACTTAGTAAAACGTAGCAAGAGTTGATTCAGTGAAGCCTACTTTAATTAATTAATAGATTATTATAAAATAATGTAATGGTTTGTGAAGATGTATAATTGTTTGTTAATCTTTCAGGCAAAACTACTGATTAGATTTAATGAAATTTCTCACGCACATAGTGTACACGTACTGGAGTAACACATAAGTTACTCTTCATCCCGGTACTATGATCCGTTGGGATACTTTTCAACGTGCACGTGGGCGAAGCCACGGGTATCAGTTAGTAATACCATATTGAGAACAAATCATAAAATATGTTTTCGATATTCCGACATAACATAACAAAGAAGACATGCGGTAGCTATAGTAGAGTACTGTCATGAGGTTAATAAGTAATTCTGTGCGCGTCTCGTCGTATCGACGATATAATACTATATGATACGTTGTCAATGAGACGACAGCTTCCGGACACTGTCGACACTGTGATGAATTATAGTCGGATACTCGTAGTGAATTCGTTAGTGAATGAAAGTATCGTTAATATAACATAATTATGAGTATCCCGGCGGCCGTCGGCGTCGTCACTACACGACATCTAAATGTGACGCTTGCGCACCGAGCAGTTCCAACAGAACCCTTGCAGCATCCACGACGGGATTGCTGCTGATAGTCGAAATACAAGCTTTTGTCTATTTTGACAGATTTTTTATTCCTTGAAATGGTGATAATTATGGCAGAAAAGATATTTGGATGAAGAAAGATAAATCTGAAATGAATTACTATTTATTTATTTGTATCCCGACATTGTAAGATTGATTGAAAAATCAAATGATTGTTTAAAAAAAAATGTCATACATTAATATTAACCAAAACCCCATACATTTATTAGAAAGGGTGATTGATCATTGCAGGCACTGACACACAAATGGTGACGCGGGAGCTCAACGTGTCACAAGCAACTTTGGTTAAAGCGTTCACTAGACTTGCGTTAACACTTCAATTTAGCTAAATAAAACTAGTACAATTCACCAGAACAACAGAAAACTAGTAACTATTGCGCGCTACAACACTCGCTCCTCAGCGACTGTCATCCAGTTGCAACCAGCCACCACCCAGCAACCCAACCAGCATCGGTTCTATAACTAATATGGCCAACCCACTGCTGTTTCAGCTTACTTATACTGTAAGCTATCCCGATAGCTCTGGGTTTCTGCCAGATCACATTGTTCCGCATGCGCTCCATCAGAGCCACTCCATCACGAGCCCGTTTCAGAACTCAATGAGTGAATTTAATAATTTGCAAATAGCAACCACAAAATAATATATTCTCCGATAATTTATTCCACAACAATAACATTCAAAAACTGTTCCAAAACAATTCGTCAAAATGTTCATCACTTTTGACGTACTTACTAATTAGTGAATTTTCGGAACCAACTGAAACTGTCGGCACGAACTCAAATAACTTTGACAACTGGTCACTAACACTGACTTCAACAATGTTCAATAATTTGCTCACTGAGTAATTAGACTACAAGTTTAATTATTTAAAAGTTGAACCTTATAAAGTACCGACAGCTATTTAGTTATTCAATAAACCATGTTGTATAATATATTCACAAGTTGTTACCGTACTGTAAGCCCCGGTTCGTATAAAGAGTTAAGTTAACTTTGACGCGGGCTTATAGAGGGCGGCCGGCTTAGCGACGGGAGCACTCGAATAAATTATATTTGTTTGCTATAGAGGGGTCTTACCGGATCAAACATATCACGTACATTACCACACATTAGTCTGATACGCATCACAACTACTCAAAATGTTCCCATTTAAATTGGTTCAAGCTTAAGGTTAAACTTGCTCCGGTGTAGCGGGTTGTTCGGAAGAGATCTCGCGACCCCGGAACGTAAAGAAGAAGGAAGATAGGTGGATTTTAATCAGTACAAGTCCGACACTCGGGGAAGTTATTTGATGATTTTCCATCCGTAAAAAAAACAAAACAAAAAGGTTTAACTTGCTATTGGGGTGTGAAAACTGAACGGGTCGGAAACCTCATCAATCTCACTAACACATACATACGTATTTGTATCTACAACATAAAAACATCGCAACCTAAATAAATCGTTCGCTCGTAAATATCGTAGCGAATTCGTAGACGGTGCTACGGCGTAGATGAATGCGCTACGAGCTACGAGCGTCGTAGCGATCCTTTTAGAGGCAATTTGCCAGTCACTGACCTTGATCTCATAAGTGTTCACTTTGAGACATAGATTGACTGCAGCGCACTCACACGTGCCCGCTATGTATATATGTACACACACACACACACACTTGTGTTAGCAAGAATACATAAGTTATTCGGATCTCGATATATGAAAGATGGAGCGACTTCTACGAATATTAGATGCTGCGATGGACAAGTTTTATAGCTGAAACATTTATGAAAGACTAAATTAAACACAAAGTTACGAGTTAGGACAAACAAGAATAATGCCAGTTCATGGCATATTCAGTGACCAAAATAAATTACGTACTAGAAAAGTGCTTGATTTAGAACTTTGCTGTTTCTCTCTCGATTTATACTAAAACGGATAAGTTTCATGAACATTATAAAACAACGATAGTAGTCCACATAATGCCCATTATTCTGTTTACATTTGGATAATAGCGAGGGTTCTAACTTCTGACACAACAGATCCTCCCACAGCCCATCAAGTACAGACGCCGCTGCCGCCGTCCGCGGACCCCGGGCCGGGGCCGGACCCCGCGGACCCCGGACCGGAGCCGGACCCCGTGCACGGGAGGCGGATGGATGGATCGTGTCGTCTCGTTCACTTGTGAAGTATGCGCGGCCATTGATGTCCCTGAGGAACATCTACTGAATGCACGTTCATTTTCACAATACACTATTATACGGTGATATATTTCGTGTTTAACAACCGATATCGTCAGCGGGCATAACGCGGCTTCGTTGCTTTCAGTTAGATATTTTACTTTGAAGGTTTATATATTAGTCGCTTGTTGTTTAAAAATAATCCGCCTAACGTTGAACTTGTCAATTTGTTGGATGAAGCATTAAACTCTCTGTGGCGATCGATTATAAAGTTATTAACGAATCCTAATATCGACCAAAGTGAACAATCACTTGTCGACTAATCCGGAAAGTTCATCAATCGCCGACAGCTCGACCATTCGAATGGCCGCCATCGTTGAACCTATTCTATATCCTCCAGCCATTCCAATGAATGTCCTGTTCGCACTGAAGTCTACGAACTAAAACTAACATGAACGGTATTTACGTGATAATTTGTGAGTCGAGCACAATGTAGCCTTCCGCGTGAAATGATAAGCCGCAAGCGTTCACCGGCGTGTGGCGACCGTGTCACACCGCCGCCGCCGTGTGGCGACCGTGTCACACCGCCGCGCCGTATTGTGACACACCGCCGCCACCGTAATGTGACAAATTTAATAACGCTTTAAATAGTGTGTCTACTACAAAATATTTAGAGAGAAACTATTGCTACTGTTAACTTTGTATAAATGGTAAACAAAGACAGTGTAAAAGGACCTCTGGCCCGTTTTTCGATGGTTTAAATATAATATAAATATAATAAAAAGTCTCTTAACAGGTCTTAAGGTGAAGATTTCTTGAGAATGGCCAAAAATCAGGTTTTTTAACGCAGTGTATCTCTTAAACCATACATAATTTTAATCACTGAAAAAAATATGATATTTTTAAGGCTTTTTTGCATACATTGATGGTATTCAAATTATAATTAAATATACTAAAATGTGTAAAAAAAATATTCAAACACACCTCTAAATTCTCTTTTAAAGCAGTTTATCTCTTCAATATTAATCGTAATTATAATCAAAAGTATACAATGAAATTTCCAATGCCAAACTGCGTTCAATGATGGATTGTTTTTGATTGAATAGTTAATATTTAATTTTATACAAATTTATTTGTATTTTTACGACAAACGTATGCAGTAAAGTCCAACGTCAAAATGTATGAACAAGGTCAACGACATAATACTGCGCCTTAAGCGTCCTTTTTGCTTTGAACTATTGTTAACAAACCTTCCTTTCACATTAATGTTATATTCCTCTCAGTTTACAGCTGCATCGCGTATTTCACGACATATATCTCAGTGCTAATTCCGCTCATACACTACTTCACACACAGTGTCTGTAAGTGCTGTAACTCCGCACTATAACGACACGGAACCGTGCAGTTGGAATACACCGTGTGTGTCGGTTAGTATGGATTGCGCTTTGCAGACGTGACTAGAGTAGCTGCAGATGCTATCATATTCCATCTTTAAATAAACATCAGAGAGCTGAGATGTCCTTATTACATATCAACGAGAAAAGAAATACGTTGAGATTCTACAAATGAGATAACTACGACACTAATATTGAACCCCATCATGAATTCGGGACATCAGCTATCATGAACGGAAACAACCAATAAAAACCTCCCGTAATGTTCATATATTATTGTGTTACTGTGTAGTGTGACTCCAACTTATTGAGATCAACCATTTTCTTTCTGAGAATTTCCATGAGAATCACCGTCCTGAGAAATTAGTAAGAAGAAGATCAGAAGAAGTGGGTATTGTGACAATTTAATGAAGGAACTCCCTCGTTATTTTATTTATCCAAACAGCAGTTTCTTTGAAACCAGTGAAGCAAAAAGATATTCTCAGAATATGTAACTTCAGAGCTTCACACAGAATCGTTTCACGTTCGATAAGAATGAGAAAACGATAGTTTAGTACAATGCTAGAGTCGGGATGGCATTACCGCTAGATACAACGACTGAATACTGATGGCGTAATGACACATACGAGATACGCTGTGGGACATGCCAAACTACGGATGGGATTTCATTAAAAACTTCTCCCGTTTGGTGTGTCAGACTCTTATTGACTAAAACCCATCCATGTTTATTCTTTCGCCCTTTGTGTTCCAGGACCACGGTATCTCTTTCGAACAACCAGCAACCCAGGCAGGCAGTGCCCCCGGCAGGCAGTGCCCCTGGCAGGCAGTGCCCCTGGCAGGCAGTGTCCCCACTGCTTTGCTTTGAAGCGCGCGTGGAATACGTACGCGCCACCGTGTCTCATCGGAAGTCCGACTTGGCGCGGCAGATGCACGCACGCGAGGACTATCCCCTCCACATCTCACGGTGGCAATCGTGAGTTGGCCCAGATTAGCCTTATAGTCACTACCTTTTGAGGCGCGTTGAGGGGTGTGTTAGTGGGTGGCTCGCCGCCCTAAGATCTAAGGCCTCTGGTCGCGTCGCGTGTCTGGTCGCGTCGCGTCACCGGTCGCGTCGCATCGACATCTTCATTATCTGTTTGTAAAGCTCCGGTGACGAAACTTTTAGATTTACTTCGTGACTTGTGTAAATATTTGTCATTGAACGACGTTCGCATCTTTATTGCTCGCTTTGTTTAAAATGTGCAGTCTGTCTTATTTGCGAAACAAACTTTTCAGATTGCTTTGCTTTAACTAGGTTAAATTGAATGAAATATTGGAAAAATTACCCACAATACGACAACATTACAGATCGCATCTCAATATCAAATACATTTGCTGAACTGTAAACTACAATGATGGCTTCTTTTTCTCCGAAAACGTAGTGTTGCCCTTGTTAAGTTTAAGGCTCGAAACAGTTTCAACTGTCTTTAAACAAAGGTTTGTATCGTTTAATAAAACTAAATAAAGCTTTGCTTGATTTTTCTAAAACATTAATTGAAATCAATAATCCCTGTGTTTGTATTTGAACTAACTACAAAATAGATTTTGCATCAAATAAATACGCCCTCACTTTGTGTGAATATGTACGCAATACTTAGTGTGCACACTGTGTACTTGCACAGTGCAGCAGTGTGTGCACACTGTGTACTTGCACAGTGCAGCAGTGTGCACGCTCAACGCTCAAGTGCGTCAGATAGCACAACTTGGGCAACACAACGCAGTACGTAACTAGTGAAGCATTCGCGCTGGCGTGCATCTCAGTCGACATCGGAACCGACACAATGCCTTCAATAATGTAGCTGAGTGTGTATCTATGTACAAAATAAGAAAGGCACCAGCGTCTTTTTAATCTTCTTTAGGCTCACTGTTGGTTCCTCACTGCTAATGCGTCACTGTTGATGCCTTACTGTTAGCGCATCATTAATTTTGTAAAAAAGATTTCATAACTATTGATGTCGGTGTCAGCTACAACGGAATTCAAGTTGTAAGATTACGAAGCGGTGATCTATTTCGTGGAACCATTACAGCGCAACTTAATCCTGGATTACAGTTAATTAATTAAAGAACAACATTACGTCTCGACGATGGAATTAAAGGAAAACAATCCATCGGATTAAGAAATGGCAAGTTATAAACCATCTGCAGGAAACTAATAATTACTGAGGACGGGGTAGGGGGCAGGGTGGCAGGGGGGCAGGGGGGGGCAATTAAGTAACGTGTGCATTATTAATGGAACGACAGTCGACATCATACATCGTCGACGGATTGACACATTTCAACAACACAGACAGACGAGTCAGTTGTATTGTTTCTCCGGCACTTTGTGGAGCTCCACTGTGTGCTCGCTACACTGGCGCACTGGCGGTCGCCACTGTAGATACTGGCTTTGAGTAGTTGCAGTGGTTTGGGAATAGTGTGGCTTGTCCAAAAAAACAGATTATTCTCATGAAACAGAAAATAACGTAAAGAACTAAAATTATTTTTGCCGCATAATATAATATAATACAAAGCTAAAATAATCCCGTGCAACACCACAATTGAGGCTGGTAATACTCAGTCATGACAACATACCTAAATGTACCACAACTAGATACACAAACTGTCAATACGTATACATAATCAGTAACTGTATATTATATACTTGTACATGCGTACCGTGGTAAGTCACGGAAAACAGGAAAAAAGCCTGTTATTTCCCCGGGAACAGTCAAAAGCTTTAGTAAAATACCACACATATAACTGCAACAGCAACCCGCAAAGCAGGCTATTGTAGAAAGCCTGTCCCCAAAACTTCCAGATTTCCATTTATAATTTACGAACAGAACTCACTTCAGTCATTTTTCAAATTTTAAAAAGTTTTCGCCGACGTAGCAACATGTGCCCCCCCCCCCCGCCGCCCGGCCCCCGCACACGCCGCACCAACTTCCAGGTTTCAGTGATATTTGGCGCCGTCACAGAGCTCCCTCGTGACTCACATTGACACAGGCTCACAGCTATAAATCGCTCAGCTTTTTGCGACTCACGGGAAAGGGCGAACCGAACTTTATCGTCAACATTATTAATGTACATTTCCAATGTGACGCGCGTAGTGCGACGAACACATTCAAATGTGCGAAACTAAACAAAAACCTCAGAACGAACAGCACTGGGCTCTGTCATTTGGGCTGGGATTCAACATGACAAATCTACTCTCAGTAGCTCAGGGGATCGGCAGCAACAAGTACGGGGCCATAACCGGGGCCCTGCGAGGTTACACATGGCCGGAATCACGTGAACTTGGCCTTGAACCAACCGATATAAATATGTAGAAGGTTCACTGCTCGTCACTATGTCTACTTTATAGTACTCGGTTCAGAAATGTTTTTCAATTATGTTTTTTTTTTTTTCTAAAGGAAATGCCGAATACAATTAATAAGTCCAAGGCCACGGCCGGCTTTTTAAAAATGCTCTGTGGTTACCCCTTGCGTATACGCATTGAATTTTTTGATGGATTGATAATTGAACATGTTAGATGAACCTTCTGCCTCTACAGATGTTTAGTGATCTGTATGTAGGTACAGTGAGCTGCTAGTGTAAACTTGTTGAATAAACTGTGTGTAAACAGTGATCCCTGATGGTCCATGTTGCTACGGTCATTACGGCCCACTACTGATAAAAATACCTATATAGTTACATGGTCAGCCGCGCGTGGCTTATTATTAAATATTATTTATGAACGGAAGCACAGTCGTCGAAATCATATTTTTGATACTCGTTGGGTAGGGCCTACAAAGGTCCTTATCAGTATTAAGTAAAATGTTAGATATGGCTGTGCATTTTTTGGTCAAATAGAAGCCCAGTAGCTACACACAGTGATTGTTTGTAAGTACGTCCTCACACACCTGGCGCCCTTCAGCCCCACAGGACGCGTGTGATGCGTCACTCACACCTGGCGCCCTCCAGCCCCCACACGACGCGTGTGATGCGTCACTCACACCTGGCGCCCTCCAGCCCCACGCGACGCGTGTGATGCGTCACTCACACCTGGCGCCCTCCAGCCCCACGCGACGCGTGTGATGCGTCACTCACACCTGGCGCCCTCCAGCCCCACACGACGCGTGTGATGCGTCACTCACACCTGGCGCCCTCCAGCCCCACGCGACGCGTGTGATGCGTCACTCACACCTGGCGCCCTCCAGCCCCACGCGACGCGTGTGATGCGTCACTCACACCTGGCGCCCTCCAGCCCCACACGACGCGTGTGATGCGTCGCTCACACCTGGCGCCCTCCAGCCCCACACGACGCGTGTGATGCGTCGCTCACACCTCGCAGCCAACAGTTCAAACGAGATCACCGTGAGTACACGACAGCGTATTGTTAACATTACCTCTCTTTACGAGCCGACAGTGTTGAAATTACTGAAAATATGGCCATGGCCATACGCGCCATTTGCGTCGTGTTTACAACAGAGTACCTCTGTCCCCGTGTGTGCTGACATGGAAGCAGTTGCTTGGCTCTGGGGAGCTCCACCCGCCGCGCACCGTCGCCGCCGCCGTTCGTCTTCATGAGACACGCAATATGTATCTGGGTGGGCATCCGCCATGGGGCCGCGGAAGTACAAACTTGTCTTTATACTTATACGGAATATCAGTTAGGACGATATTCCCCGGGGGCAGCAGACGAGGACGCATGATATTTGACATCACGCACAGTTTGACCTACAGGGTAATGAGGCTATTGTGACAATCCCACAATATTCGTCGTTTTGTGGAACTCCGCATTTAGTGACGAACACATATCGTGTATATAATTCAATAGGTTACTTAATTCTGTTCGTCAGCCTTATCTAAGTAAATATGAGCACCAAAAATGTTCAAAAAGAAACGACATAATCATATTGTGACTTCCACGCGGGTGATACGGATACGGATGATATATCGGAGTTCTTACTAAGCAAGCCGTTCCGCAGCCAGCCAGCCTCCGCCGTGACCGATGAGGCCACTTACTAACACGCGCTCCGATACAAATGACGAGTTAACCCTCATTTGCCGACAGCGTCCCTAATGTGTGACTTATTTTAACCCCCACTTTATAAAGTGAACGCGAAAATAAAAGAGACAGATCCGGGACACTTTTTGCAGTACCCAAGGAAAATAACATTGTCATCAAACTAGACTGTAATTTGTTATGATTCCGTATGTATTATAGCGGCCAAATAGATGTCTCATTTAGACCAGCTAGTGATCAACACACGACACAGTCGGTCACCGTGCACTTGTTTGGTGTCACTTGTTCGTCGAATCATGAAAACAAAATATTAACATTCAATTAAGCTACGCAGTTTGCGCACAATTTACAAATGCAACGAGTGCATTCTGATAGTGTCCCATTCATTCAAGGTGATACGAACGAGGTTCCAGTTCGATTCTTTATTGATCCGCTCCAACTTCACCGACAAGTATTTGAGTGCTTAAATTGGCTGCCAGAGAACGAAATGAAAACTGACTTAAATCGAGGAACTATTTCCCGATCACAGATGCCGGTTTCACTTATTAGTTTCCATTGTGAAAGACAAGCGGCGCGTGGCGCGTGGCGTGTGGCGTGTGGCGCGTGGCGCGTGGCGCGAGAGCGTCGGATTCAATTAAATCAAAGTTGTGACAAAACAAATCTGTGATTACATTGTGCTTCAATGTTAATCCCTAAAGTTAATCGTTTTCGTATTACTTCAACACAATCTGAAATCTTACAAAAGCTTGAGTGACTGCTCGCGAACTAAATCTTTCATCGCGACCAGTCCGATATAGAAACTTTTCATAGTAAACGCCTGTGTTGTCTCTCAAAATGTCTTAAACCAAAATTACTGAAAGATGAATAGAATCATTGCGCGAAGTTGTTACAAACAGTTGGCCGCGAGTGCCTGCCAGCCTGCGAGCCTGCCAGCCCGTATGCCTGCCAGCCTGCCAGCCTGCCAGCCCGCCAGCCTGCCAGCCAGGGGGCGGAGTCTGGCCGCAGATACGACGCTACTCTTAAACTGAGCTCATGTACTTTTTAACCGATTTCTTAGAAAGAATTAGGTTTTTTTTCGACCATCTTAAATTTTGGGTTTAAAAGCTAACTAACAAGGTCGCACGCATTATAAATTCGCTCTGTCCGTCTATCTGTCTGTCCGTATTTCATGGCATTTCACTCCGAGACCGTTCGGATACCAGATATATGAACATTATGAAAGAAGTTGTATTCTATGAACCGCCAAACAAAAGTAATAATGTGGAGTGTCTACTAAAGATCATAAAAAATTATACAGAGGTACCTGAAACATGTTTTTCTTAAGTCAATGGTTGATAAGGTATTTATGACAAATATATCTTATTTCTAAAGTTAGACGAGGAAAATTATTAAAAATAAATTGGTTTGTAGTACGAATAAGAAATATCTAACAAAAATTTATTTGAGCAAGATTTTATATGTTGTTTTTGAGAAATGGAACTTTTTCATTAACATACTTTGGAAATCAAATTTAAATTTGCGCTTTCTTCGGAGAAATTAATCAACATAGCAAAAACTACTTAACAGTAGTAATTGCTAAACAACCTAATATTGAAAATAAGAAATTCAAATATTTTTGAATTTAGTACTCAAATAAATTACAATTTGATTTAAAAGAAAATTATTTTATAAGTGATCATGTATATTTGTGATATTCTGTTGATAAACACATTTTTTGCACAAACAAACAAGCGCCTATTTGCTCTAAAAAATCTGTTGCCTATCGGGGATTTGAGCAGTTGTTTATTGTTATCTATGATGAAACAGAAGAAATTAAGCCCTCATTGCGATAAATGCGAAAAAAGCACATGTATGAAATACATTATATTGTAGTGAATAAGTATATAATAAGAGTCAGCTAAGCTAAGCTAAGCTTATAAAAGAGCAGAAAATATTTTTGTGTTGTGCTACGAAACCCAAATTACGTGATTCTTAGTTTTAATTTGTTTTATGTAAGCCATGCGGTTCTCCCATGCACATAGTATAAACTCTGCTTCGGTACTTCATATGTTATCATCTACTATATTATATTGCATATTTCCTCTTCGTGTATGTGGATGTTACTTACATGCTCTAAGTGCAATGTTACCTCGATAACGATTTTTGTGAAAAGTGGTTTTATTTTGGAGGTCGTTTATTTACTTTAATATCATTTTATTCAGCAACCGTGTAACCCTATTTATTGGCAATGAACAGAGAGTGAATCAATCTTACTTAAAGTAAAATACACCAAGGCCTGCCATTCGCCTCACAGTTCTGATAGCAGCTCTTTGTGTTTTGAATAGCTCGCTAAACTGAATTGATTTTGGAATAATAACGAATTTGTTTAACTAAGTAGATGTTATCTCACTACCGTTTAACAACAAAATATGCTTTACCTACGTTTAGATTGTTCCTGACTAAATAAGTACTTAGTCAAGTTCATAGACCCTTGTAAGGCTGCTGATCTCGTATTTATGTTAGTTCAGATCTGTTCTAGTCTTGAGATAGCAGCTTCAAGTTATGCCGTTGTGTTTAAAGGTAGTTACAAGTACTTGCCGGCGGCGCTCAGGATTCAGGGTTGCTCTATTTAATATTCTACAGTTTATGAACGAGCCTTGTTCCTCTCGGCAAGGCAATGACAGCGGCCGGTACGCGGCAGCCCTACTGCCCTCTCTAATATTTTCCCTCTCCCGCCACGACGCCGCTACAAGCTCGTAATGACCTCCCCGGAGGACGCTCCGCTAAAAGACCTCTTTTAGACAAACATAACTTTGAAAAAATCTCAAACTTCTTAAAACATGAATACAGAAAGAGTTGCCCAGAGAGCTTTGGAAGTTGTCTTAAAAGTTTGGGAGACGAGAAATGTATGTTTAATGTGAGAGTGGTGCTGCTAACAAATGTTTTAGAATTTCTGTTTCTTTCAAACAAACTTGTGTTTTATAGCAGAGCGTTCTTTTAAGGGACATAGATACGCAGCGGGGTCAGCTTGTGCATCATTTATGAGTTTTCATAACCAAGCAGTCAGAACACGCTCGCTGTAAATATGGCTCCGAGCAGAGCCAACGTGAAATATTAGCAACAGGATACCTCGATACTCTCGAAACTTAGAGCGCTCCTCACAATGACTGACATTCAATTAATCGCTGCTGGGATATCGGCTATATGCCAGTTACTTGCCACTCAATCAATCAGCCGCCTCACCGCGCTCCATCAATCAAACATAGGCCGACCACGAACAACACAAGTGTATCCCGCGTGTGTCACCCCTGCGTGCGTGGCGGCGCACGGCGCACGGCGCACGGTGCGCCACCCCTGACCCCTGACACGCGGCTGAATGTCCAATCAGTGCGCTAGTTTGACGACATAGTCGGATTTGTCGCACAAACTTTTGAAATGTTTGTTGTGCTTGGAAAGTCTGTTGTTGTTGTTGCCAACATCCCGTGTAAGGCCTCTTAATGCAATTAGCGATAGTTTATTTTTTAATGTAAGAGTAATGATCGAACCGACACCCATTGGGGCGCGAGAAACACAACACTGTAGTACTACTGCGAGTTGTGTACTACAGCCTCAAGGAACCCAAAGTTAATCGAGAAAGAACAAGTTAGCGGAACATTTTGCTAAATGATTCAATTTATTGTGACTGCTCCGGGGTTCAAGGTTTAAACTCCACAACTTCGGAACAAGTATCTGTTAGTATAATGAAATAAGACTGCTCCTATTACGAACAAAAACATCGGGCAGAGCTGTTAGTGAATCGTAATTACTTAAAAAACGTGTTTAGTTAAATTTAATGAGTGTGGTATCTGTGTTCGCCCTGCAGTGTGCGAGTCCCATGACATCTTAAGCACCACGTCGTGGAGTTTCTGTTAGCTAAACACTACCTCCCACTCTAATATTCTATCTGTCATTGTCTACGTTTGTATATCTTCTCATGATGGAGATGCACATCACACATCCCAAAGTAAAACAGCCGACAAAATAAATAATTACATAATAATTTAAAGCGTCAAAGTCAAAAATAAATAACTATGTTGGGCAGTATCCTGTCAGGCGAACTGTGTCGCCCACGTCACACTCTACATTGTATGTCTCCTCTCATCTCTGCCACAGCGAGGAGTGTAGCGTGTCACACCTCCACTCTACGTGTATGTTTAATGTAGCATGTCACTACTGTATTCAACAACCAACAACGTCGTTGAAAGAGTTACAATCAGTTACCACTTATACAGAAATGAAACGAACGTAACATGTTTCGCTGACTGTAAATAACTAGTATATTTTCCCTGCACGGAAATTAAACATTTGATTTACAATATTAAGTTCCGCTTAATTTTCGGCAACCAGTGTAGACTAAACTCGTACGTACGTGACGAAAGCTCAGGACACAAGTTTACAACCAGCTGTTCGTTACTCCTCCGCAGCGGATAGTTATTGAGATCACAACGAAGCGAGCAACATGTACGCACACGACTACATATATGTACGAACACGACGGGACAGTAGATAGAAGCCATTGTGTTGTTAGACACGTGGGATCACAACTAGTCAGGTTGCACTGCATTGTGTTACTTGCGTGTCTGCAAAACAATACACGAGCGACATCTCCGTGCTTTGTGAACAACTAGCTCGAAGCAGTTAACTACTAACGATACAACTTGGGTAACCAGAAGTAATAAATAACGTGATAATCATAAATAACTTAGACTAGCTTTTGCTCGCGGCTTCGCTACCGTTATGTATGAAAGCTTACTCACAGAAACAGTATGCCTGTGATACTGATATATACGGATAGTGTACCTTCCCGTAAGTGAGAGAACTTTCAAAATCGGATCAGTAGGTCAGAAGATATGCCCCTGCATACAAACTTAGAAACAAACACCTCTATATAAAATTGTTATAACTACATAAAAACATCATCACACTAATAATGCCCGGAGGTAAAGGCAGCGGTGCACTTTACAGTACGTCCCACATTTCGTCAGTTAAGTTTAAGTCCCGGGCACAAACCCAAACATCGTGACTGTTACACCAGTAACAATTAGCCAGGAATCGAAGCCACGGGCTCATGGTCAGATCAACAAGGCAGTCAAATAAAAATTATTATTATTAATTTATTAACCACCAATTTATAGTACCTTACATATACAAAGCCGGTGACAACGACCTCATGGTGATGTGTCTCTGCAATGTGTAGTAGTCGCGTCACGCGTGCACGCCCCAGCCGAAGGAAAAGCACCAACAGAATCGTTACAGGAGGCGTTCAGTGGTGTCTGCCAAACTCCATGATTATTGAATACATAGAAACGGCAAAAAAAGGTAACCAGACTCGTCAGATACTGCTGAAATTTACATTACAATCATGAATGTTTCCGAATAAACTTACATCCTTTTGATAGGAAACAAATAGTTAATAATGTTTGTGTTGAAGATGTCCCTCGGTTACTAAGAACAGTTCAACTACCCATACATATATCTGATGAGCCTGGTTATTTATAGTTCTGTCTCTATGTATGCATAAATCACGGGGTTTGGCAGGCACCACGGAACGCTTTACCTAGGCATATATATTTATTTAGGTTATCGAATCTAGTCAGGAAATAAAAGCAGATATAATTGTTTCCTAAACCCATTAAGCGAGCTGTAAACTAGAATTAGTTTACTGTGAATAGTTCTCATAAAAATATGATAGTTATCATAAAACCGAGCCAAACGTGCCGCCCGAGTGGCTTTACTGCCCGCTGTGTGACTGTGTGCAGGTTCACTTATAAACTTTATATTAATGGGCAGTCGGCTGGACTATCAACGAATATTCTATTCTAAACAATCTGTAACGAGCATCGCTTGCACTTCGATCTGTTTGGAACTGTACATGATGTAAAATTACTCTGTTGTCTTTTCGTTGGTTACACTGTACAAACTGAAGGCTGTTTTTAAACTCCGCTGAAACGAGGGATGGTTGCACTTGCAATCGCTCACAGTCATATTTCGAAAAGCCACACTAATTTCATTTTATTATTTAATTAGTAATATCCTCCAATAGTAATTCCTCCATTTTATACTGTACCGGATGTCTTCAAGGCATTCTATTTGTTATAAACTGCACAGACGAACTCGGCAGTGTGTTTAAAGGCTGAATTATATGTTTTTCATGTAACTGATACATACATTGCAAGCGATAAACAAACTTAAAAAAAATAATTATGCATGCATCTGAACGGGAAAATACCGCTATTATTAATATTGATTAGCAGCATGATATATATATACATACCCTCTAAACAGGAATTTGTAACATATTATTTAAAAGCATGTGCATAGAGCTTTTGTCCATTCAATTCCATAGATATCTATGATTTGGAAAAAGTGCTAAAGTTAATTCCCTAGTTACAACTTCTTAAGTAATTGGCTGACTCTGCGACAAGTCGATATTGATTTGGAACTCGTTCAGTGATAATACCCTACTTGGTACTGAATAGCTTTAGATGAATTGTTGGACGGACGGAATCGGATGTATTATTAACTTGAAGCAAAATAACCCTACCGAGCACAAATACCAAATGACAAAAGGTCCACTTCATATATTTTATAATACAAATTCAAGCACGTTGACAACTTCATGCATCTTCGATTACATGAATAAGTATTACTTAGCAGTGAGTGCAGTTCTGTTTGCGCCTGGTACACAACACTTCACGCCACAACATAAACACTAGAACACTTGAGTGCAGCGGGCGCCATGCACAGCTTGGTGTCAGTACGGTAAACTTATTTACCGCGTCCCGTACGTAGCCATCAGCTGTGACCCGTACACCTTCTGCCCCTTATATTTGTAGTTCTGAGTCGTGGCTCGCGCAGCTCTTAATTGAATCCTTATCGCGCGGCGCTCGTACCGTTTGACTCCAGCTTACACCAGCGCGGCGCGCGGCGCCTGTTGTCGGTTGATTGATCAGGAATCAATTAATGACGCCGTCACCGCGCGCTAAGCCGCCGGCTCTGCTCTGCTCGGCTCGGGTACACCGTTTGTGAACAGGGCTAGGAGGTCTTAATTAAACCTTCAAAGGTTACAGTGGTTCCTTAATCACTACCGACCCATACTTATACATAGAACTTTAAATACCTTCAAATATCGAAGCACATTTTTCATACAACCATAATAAATGTTGTCAGTTCCATGCGTCATTTAAACCATTGTTATTACTTCATTATCCATAAAGTAAACGCACTGATGTCTATTCGTTTCATGTCGTAAGTCGGCTCTCGGCTGTCCGCTGTCCGCTGTCCCCGGGGCTCAGCGTGTCGCAACGAGTATCGGATGTAATGAGCAGTAAATAGCAATGAGTGCTAATGGAAACATAATTGTGTCCACTTACACCGCTTCAGTGTGCTCCGGGCCCCGGGTGCTTGAGACTTGGTTCCCCAGTAGCCAACTAAACGGGCGCGAGTTAATTAGGAAGCTTGGGGGGCTCCGGGCAAGTCGTGGGCTTCCGGAAACAAACAAGAATGATCGCGAGGCAGAGGCGCTATTTACTTTTGTTGTTTCATTGAGATGGAGACGATAACGTGATTTATTAAGATGGATCTCTCCGTGGAATGGCTTCACGTAAATCCGATCGGACTCCGTATTGATTGGTTGAAAGCTGAAGGTTAATGCAAAATCTAAACTCATTGGCTACAAGACAACTTTGTTATGCTTTGAAATAATAGTGCGTTCCGTACTACCGGGGTTTGTCATTTTTGATATATCAATTAGATGCTCTCATCTAATTGATATGTCGAATATTATAAGTTTTTCTTGTTTCCGAATCGATTCTCTAATCGATTCGGAAACAAGAAAAACTTTTAATATTCGACCGGTAACAGACGTCTTCCATATTTATTTTTACGTGCTTCAATCTGTACCTTTCTATTTACTTAAGGCTCCAGTTTATTTCTTTTGGCCTTCAAATCCGTCGTTAAATCGGGATTATGTAAATGTATTCGTTTATAGAAGTTTATTCAATCCCCGCAATGAAAGGAAAACTATTCCGTCGTGTATACTGCACACTCACAATGCTGACCCGCGTTAGCTCCGTACAATACGTGACTCCTGTAATAAAATCTTAACGCGTTAACTCATTATTATATGACGCGTTGATTCGAATAAGATTCGATGTGGATTTACAAAAGAAAATATTGTGTGTAATGTGAGCTAAAGTAGCTAAACACGTAAGAGTAATGTTTCGCAGTAACTTGTTATTTTACTATCTGGTAACGATATCAACCCTGACCTAATGGTTCCTGTAGGGAGCCTGAGCGTATTCGTGCCGGTGACCCTCCTGTGGGCTCTCATACCAAGTAGTTTGGCGACCTTCACTTTGACACCTCCGCACTGCATTAAATTTAACGACGTATTTACGATACTCAATAGTGTTTTGACAATAGATCATTCTCCATTGTGATTGTCATTCACATTCACATCGATGATGTCATTTCATTGATGGTGATCGTAACGTCCGCGGCTTACCACATAAGTTAGTACTTACTACTTGTAAATAGTTGTGGTTCATAAGTAAATACATTTTGAATAATAATAATAATAATAATCTGTGGCCCGACTGTCAAATTGACGTGACGTTTTTCATCTCCGAAAATTTTTCTATTTAATTTAATAACAATAATTTTACGCAAGAACGAAGACAAATCAATAAAAATTAACATTAAAAAGCAATAGAATAAAAAAAAATACAAAATGAAACGAAACGAACGAAATTTTAAGAAACATAAATTTGCTTATACGTCAACCGCCACATGCTAACAAGACGCCGGGCCCAAATACAGCAGGCACTCCCACCATCTCCGGACTCGCCGCTCAGCTCCGCCTCGCAGCCGCCGGGATGCGCTACACGTGTGAGCGCCGTGTCGCCGGTCGCTGCAGTTGCGTCGAGCTCGAGTGACGAGTTTTTCTCCCCGCCATCGTCGCCACCACCACCAACACGACAACGACGAGGAAGAGGACGGCCACCAGCGGGCTTGGGATCTAGGGGCCAACAGGCTCCGATCAGGGTCCCCGCTGCCGGTGGAAATGTGTCGCGCATGCGATGGACTTCGTTTATCAACGCGAATGTCATGCGCGCATATTATGGGTCTACAGAGGGGGGAACTAACCTCACTGCGTACCGTGTTAGGATGCTGTCTCTGTTCCAGGACCTAGAACCAACCATCAACGTTTCGGCCCAACGACTGTCGGATCAGGTGCGGGTCATCCAACGCAATCACTTGTTGGACGATGCTGCGCTTGATAGGCTGCGCTCAGAAGTACTTAACAACCGTGTCATCTTGACTACGCCACAAACCGCGTTGCAAGCGACAGCAATTAGTGTGACGCAGCCGCGGTCCAACCTCGCTGTTGTAGAGGAAGATGATAGGGTTGCTACGGTAAGTAGCCAGTGCAACGACCGATTGAGGAGCGCACTGGAGGATGCGCTTCGCGACTATCGATCCACTCCAGCCGAACTTAGGCCCCGATTACCACGGTTACCCATGCATAAGAAAAATAGGGCGCTGGTGTGTGCCCTGGACTCGCAGCTCAAGAATTTATTTGAGAGTAGCGAGAATCTCGCTGATACACACTCGATCCTGTATTGTGGGGCTGTTGCGGTATGTCGTGTAGCTAACGTCAAATTCCAAAACAGTGACGTAGCTACTCGACCAAAACCATCCGTACCAGCCTGGCAGTGCAGGATCGAGCGCCGTATCGACGAGGCCAGGGTACTCATTGGTAAACTAAACTGCTTCAGGGAGGGTAATACAAGACCACGTGTGATGCGCTTTGTGAGACGGGCATTCTCGGGGACTGGAATCAGTCCTCAAGAATATATGTCTCATGCCACAGAGCGCATCGACTTCCTGAAGCAAAAAGTTTATGCATGGGCAAACCGTATTCGGCGGTATAAGCGGCGGGTTGATCGGTATTCGCAGAATCGCATGTTCCGGAGCGATGAGAGGTGGGTATACAGAGCTTGGGAGCGACCCGAACAAAGTGTGACTGACGTGTGCCGCCCGGATGATGTAGCCACAGGTTCTTTCTGGCGCAGCATCTGGTCGGTGCCCATCTGTCATACTGAGGCTGACTGGATGCGTGATATCGAGCGAGTGTGTGAAACTATACCAGAGATGGAGCCAATTTTAATTACACCATCAGACATAGCCAGAGCTGTCCGTCCGTTCCCGAACTGGAAATCTCCGGGACCGGATGGACTGCATAACTTTTGGTTAAAATGGCTCAGTAGTTCACACACTCGCCTGGCATCGCAATTTCAGTCTTGCCTAGAGTCCGGATCTCTGCCACAGTTCTTAACAACAGGCGTTACCCACCTGCTCTATAAGTCAGGTAGTCCCGCGGAACCCAAGAATTATAGGCCGATCACGTGTTTATCGACGGTCTATAAACTTCTTACGTCCATTTTGAGAATGAAAATTAACAAACACATTGACAGTAACTCTATTATGTCTGTCTCTCAAAATGGATGTAAGAACGGGTCCCGCGGTACTAAGGAGCTACTCCTCATCGACATGGCCATTAGCCAACAGGTTCGTCGATCCCGCAAGGATTTGTCGACATGTTGGATTGATTATAAGAAGGCCTACGACTCAGTGCCACATACATGGCTCAAGAGGGTGCTGGAGTTGTACAAGATAGATGCAACCCTACGCGCCTTTCTTGAGTCGTGTATGGGACAATGGAGGACGGTACTTCGATATCCAGGATGTCGACAAATCCAGGGGAACGATGAGCCTGTATGGATTAAACGGGGAATATTTCAGGGCGACAGTTTGAGTCCACTTTGGTTCTGTCTAGCCCTGAATCCTCTAAGCACATTGCTGGAGGATTCAGGTCTAGGCTATCGGTTGAGAAGAGGTGGTCAGGTCATATCTCACCTCCTTTACATGGATGATCTGAAACTCTTTGCCCCCAACAAATTGCGACTGATGGAGCTACTGAAAGTAACTGAAACTTTTAGTAACGCCATCAGGATGGAATTTGGTGTGGACAAATGTGCAGTCATGTATGTGAAGCGAGGGGAGATTATGGAATCCGAGGGAATTCAACTCTCGGATTCCATACACCTCAGATCCCTTTCCTCATCCGAAAGCTATAAGTATTTGGGTATGTCGGAAGCGTTAGGCATTAACGTGGCTGACATGAAGCAACTGCTGAGGGAGCGTTTCTTTGGTCGCCTGAAGAAGGTATTAAAAAGCCTTCTTTCCGGCGGGAACAAGGTGCGCGCCTTCAACAGTTGGGTCATGCCGGTTTTAATGTACTCTTTCGGCATACTCAAATGGACGCAGACTGAACTCGATGCCCTGGATAGGAGAGTCCGTACATTGCTGACTGCAAATCGGATGCATCACCCACGATCATCGGTGATGAGACTGTACATCCCACGGAAGTGTGGGGGTCGAGGCTTTTTAAACGCAAAGACCCTCCACAACCGAGAGGTGTGCAGTCTCAGGGAATATTTCTTAAAAGCCGACGTGGGTATGCACCGAGATGTAGTCGCAGTGGACAAGGGACTCACCCCGTTGTTCATGGCTAAAGAGAATTGGCGCAAACCTGTAGTACTTACTACCGATGACCGCAAGGAAGTATGGCAAGGTAAGGAGCTTCACGGGCGCTTCTACAAGGCTCTTCATGGGCCCGATGTAGATTTTCTAGCGTCCGTGTCCTGGCTACGATTCGGTGACCTATTTGGGGAAACTGAAGGTTTTGTCTGTGCGATTATGGATGAAGTTATGTTGACGAACAACTACCGGAAATATATTATGAAGGATGGGACGGTTGATGTGTGTCGGGCATGCCACCGTCCTGGTGAGTCCATTAGACATATTATTTCTGGTTGTTCTCGTCTAGCTAACAGCGAGTATTTGCATAGACACAACCAAGTAGCCAGGATTATTCATCAGCAACTTGCCTTGAAATATAATCTTGTGGAATCTGAGGTACCGTACTACAAGTATGTGCCCGACCCAGTTCTCGAGAAAGACCATGTCACGCTGTACTGGGATCGGTCTATCATTACTGACAGGACTATTGTCGCCAATAAGCCTGACATAGTGGTGATAGACCGATCAGCGCGCCGCGTAATGATAATCGATGTTACCATCCCACATGACGAAAACCTCGTGAAAGCTGAGAAAGAAAAACAACTAAAATATCTTGACTTGGCACACGAGGTTGTTGACATGTGGAATGTAAACTCGGCTATCATTGTGCCGATTGTCATAACGGCCAATGGCTTAATTGCCAAGAGCTTCGACGAACATCTGTCGAAGCTCTCCTTAGGTGGTTGGATCAAGGGCCTGATTCAGAAGGCAGTACTCCTCGATACGGCCCGCATTGTGAGGAGGTTCCTGTCTCTGGAGCCCTAACCACCGGTAGCTTGGACCCTGCTCCCGCTACCGGCGGAAACCTATTTTTATATTTTTAAATGTTTTTTTTTGTTAAATTTATTTTCTAAGAAATATTTAAAAATGTAATCTTAAGAAGATAGATGAATAAAGAACATAATAATAATAATAAATCTTTATTGAAACTAAAGCCTACAACTAAAATACAAGGTAAAGTTAAAATGTTGGGTTAGACTTATAACAAATTTAAAAAAAGAAACATGAAACCCTGACCTCTAAACTAGGTAGAACCTGTATCTTAGAGATCAGTGTCCCTCCGCGGACAATGTTTGAAGCCAAAACATATTGGATTAAACAGTTAAATTCTTTACATCATGATTAAAAGAAAAACAAAAAGAAAAAAAAACAAAAGAAATAAAAATAAACACGATTGAAATTAAATTACAGTAATATGTAGGGAGTAAAGGTGCGTGTGTTTTTGTGTGTGTGTGTATGTGTGTGTGTGAGAGAGTGTGTGTACGCAATGTGTGAGTATATGGGTGAGTTTAGATTGGCATATGCTTAAGTGGGAAATTTATAGGTGGCCTTTAAGAAGGTCCTCCGTATTTTGATGGTTTAGTGTTGACAGATAAACAGTTAGGGTTTTTTTGCACTCATGCTTTGTTTTTGAAAAAAGGTTCAATTCTTTGTTAAAAAAATTGTACAGTTTTATGCTTTTTATATAATATTGTTGCCTGGCAAATGAGGTCCTGTGAGATTCTTGTGGGAAGATCTTATGCCTATGTATAGTTCTGCCAGCTGGTGCTGTTTGAGGGCAGGAAGAGTGTTTTCGGATAATCATTTGAAGCAGGTAAAGCTGCCTGACACTCAGCACGCCACATTCAGTATATAGCTGAAAAGTGGGATACCTTCGTGGACGAGACCTCATGACTTTCAAGACCGCCCTTTGCGCACGTTCGAGCCTTATGAAAGCGTTTAAAGTAGCACCCCCCCATACGGGAATGCAATAGGTCAAAACAGACCGGCACAGTGCAAAATAGACTAATTTCAGGGTACTACCGTCAGCTGATTTACGTAGTTTTTTAAAGATATAGATCAGTTTCCGGATTCTGCCTGAGAGTACATCTAAATGCTTATGCCAGTTCAAGTGTTGATCTATGTGAACGCCGAGATATTTTACACAGGTAGACCTAGTTATGTTGAGACAGTCACATTCGGAGGGGGGTAGATTAGCACAGGTGTGGGCCTTCAGAGCAGACATTAGTGGTGGGGAACGATTTGATCTAATGGCGAAGGGAACATATACAGTTTTCTGAATATTAAGAGTAAGCAAGTTGTTAGTTAACCAACTCATGACAGGTTTCAGTGCCTCCTCAGCATTGCCATAGCATTGGGCCCAATCTAGTCCATCTATTATCAAAGCAGTGTCATCTGCATAAGTAAAAATTTTGCAGTTTGGAATAGACATTTTACACAGCTCATTTATATAGATGAGAAATAAAGTAGGCCCTAATATGCTGCCCTGAGGCACACCATATGTTATAGGTAGTACCTCACTCTCGTATTGACCCATTTTAACGTATTGGGTGCGACCCTTTAGGTAGTCGGAAAAAATATCCAAAACAGGACCTCGGATTCCAATGCGCTCCATCTTTTCCAATAAGGCTGGCGCAGAAACGGTATCGAAGGCCTTAGACAAATCAAGGAAAATCCCTACGCATTTTAACTTCTTGTCAAGACCTCTAGCGACATTTTCAGACAGAGCCATGACCGCATCTTCGGCGCTCATACATGTTCTAAAGCCGAATTGGTTGTGAGATAGAATATTGTTAGTTTCCAAAAAGCTCATAAGTTTATTATTTAAGATACGCTCCAAAATCTTAGATAGAGCGGTAAGAATCGAGATCGGTCTGTAGTTATTGACATCGTCACTGCGCCCAGTCTTGTGAACCGGATGAACAACAGCTTTTTTTAATGCAACAGGGAAGGTTCCAGACGAGATTGAGATATTGCAAATATGTGTAATTACTGGTACAAGAACAGATCTCGCGCGCTTAATTATTAGGGCGGGGATACCATCCCAACCAGCAGCACAGTCAGATCTGAGGCTAAGAATTATATCTTCAATGTCTTTTTCATTGACCTCAAGAAGGACCATTGAACCGCTGCTGTCGTTTGAAACTGGCATATTACGAGTTATAGAGGTCTGGGTTACTTTTGATGCCAAATTTTCACCAATGCTAGCAAAGAAGTTATTTACTATATTAAAGAGGACTTAGGAGACTCAGAAAGACAAAGTAGTTCAGTGGAGGAAACACGGTTCGATTGTATGTCGGACACTTTTTTAATCACATCCCAAGTTGCTTTTATATCATTTTTTGCCTTAGCAAATTCTTCCTTTTCATAAGCTTCTTTAAGCTTCCTTAACAATGAGTTACAGAAGTTTCGGTAACGGGTGTAGGTTATTTTAAGTATTTCATCACTTTTATTCTTCTTCAACTTAATGTTCATACTATCGCGATGGTGAATGCAACGGACCAAACCGGGAGTGATCCACGGTTTAAGAATTCGTTGTCTTCTAGGAACAGTATATTCTTGCGTATGCAATTTAATAATAGAAGAAAGGCCTACTATAAAACTATCCGCCGCCTCATTAGGGTCCTGAATTTTTAGAATAGGCGACCAGTCATTGCTATTTATATCATCTATAACTGTGTTGTAATTTATTTTGTACTTAGTTTGAATAGTACTCATGTATTTGTTCTTACTTCGGAGGAATAGGACCAGTGGGTCGTGATCGGTTATAGATGACTCAACGACGATCGTCGTTGCAGCCTTATTTGTTTTTAGAAGGACGTGGTCTAAGCAGTTAGACAGACGGGTGGGAAAAACATGAGCTGGAAGAAGTCCCATTGCAGCAGTGCAGGATAAATATTCGTCGCTGTTTCTGTCATTATTACCGTCCTTTATATCAATGTTCAGATCTCCCATTAAAACTATATTTTGAGAGGGTACTCTAAGGACCTGATCTAAACTGTCAAGGAATATGCTAATATCTTTAATGGAGGGAGAACGATATAAAGCAACTATTGCTATATCATCTATGTGGCATACTAGGCAGTTTGCATCCACAAAATGTGGTTCCTCCACTTCACATTTTAGAGTGGATTTGACGTATACAGCACATCCGTCATTTTGATTAAAGTTATTTTTTGTACAATAGGAATTGTAGCCATCCAAGATCGGTAACTGTGACAGTTTGCTCAACCAACATTCGGATAAAATAATAACGTCGCTCTGAAAGCCCAAAAGCTGCATCAGTACGGAAATTTCATCAAAGTTTTTGTTTATACTTCGTATATTTAAGTGCATAATTTTTAATCCTTTTCCAGGTTGTAAGATATACTGCAAACAGCTTTGAGGTTGACACTTAACCGATTTAGATATGCTAAGTGAATCCAAGTCACTATTGACATTATTTAAATTAGCCATTTAAACAACAAAAAAGTTTTAAACAAGCAGATGTGCTATACATTGCAGGAAATAAGAAACTGTGTGTACATTTTTTAGGGAAGGACGTTATATTATAAAAGCGTATGTGAGTGCAATGAAGTGTATAAGTGCGAGCAGGCATGAATTTGGACGTGTGTGTGGAGTAAAGACAGTTATTTGTAATTGTATGTGATCGACATGATTGTGTATCAGTGTGATGGATGAATGGTGGTTTTAATTTTAACATGAGCTTAATAATAAAAACGGACAAAAAAAATATATCTAAAAGTAAACAATAATGAAATTGGTTGAGGGTATTTGTACTGAGTTTTTTGACGTTATACATAAGTAGTCATTGTTGTGTTTTTATGTTTGATAGACACTGTTCTGACTTAATAAGTATTTGCTTTTCGCCAACTTCTTTACGGATGAAAATATTACCATTCGATACCCAACAAAACTTATAGCTATTCTCTTTAGCATAATTCCTTGCTAGATAGAAGATTCTTCTTGAAGAGGGCGGTAAGTACTCGGCAACATAGATTGGCTGGCGATTTCCAGAAATGCCAATTGTCTCAGTATTCAATTTGTCAGGCAGGCTTTTATTTTTATTAAATTTTACAACTGAACCAAGGAAAGTAGATTTTTTTGTTACAGTCGCGAATTGTGCAACAATGCTTCTATTTACTCCTTCTTTTCCAGGAAGCCTGTACACGTCTCTCAGATCATTTGAAGATATATCCAGGTTCAGTGCTGTGCTTAAATTGGTTACTAAAGATGTTAGCTCAGTTACAGATTCGTTTTTTTTAAACGGAATATTTCTAATTTCCACACTAGAATTGCGTGACATAAACTGAAAATCCTTTAGCTTTTTCTCTAATTCTAGGATACAGTCGTGCAAATTCTTTTTCTCCATTTCAAAAGCAGCTACTTTCTTTTTATATCTTCGTAGTTTTCGTTTATAAATTGCATAGACTTAAGAACCTCACTATTTGAGTCTTTGATACTTTGGTTCTGGATTTTTAGTACCGCCACATCGGCTACCAATTGCTTTAGAATAGTATCTTGTTCGGCTTTCCACGACAGAATCGTTGCCTTTAACTGTTCAAATTGGCTCGCATCACAACACGGATCTTCTACTCGCATACGCTTTCGAGTGTTCACGTTTAGCGAGTTATCACTAAGTCCAGATAGGTCAGGTTCAGATTGCACTTCCAACAAGGTAGTTTCTGGTTTTGTTGGAGGCGAACGCGCTGTGCGGGGCATTGTAGTATGTAATTTAAAAAGCACAGGACCGACTTCTTGATGCGAAAAAGGAATGTAATATAGTTATATACTTAGGCAGTATAATACTTATTACTCACCCTAAATAAACTTCAAAAAATATCTCCTTAATGCAGCGCTTGACGGAAATCAGATCATCACATAAAGAATCATCCAGGCGTCCTTGGCAAATATTAATCCTTCGACCAAAACGGAGCTTAGTTAACGAGTTGTAAGTCGCTTGACCTTGAGGCGATGTCGGTCGTTGACCCCAGTGTGTAGATGTGCCGTCGCTCACTCGGTGACTCATGCGCAACACAACGTGTTTACTTAATTATTGCAAAATTTTGTATCTTTGATTTTGAGTTTATTCATTACACTTTTGATGTTTACGAAAATAAATGATTGCAACAGGTGGCTTGTTGCTTAGGTAACACAAACGATATAAGTAACTTGATAAGATTTGACTTTTAACACTGTTTTCGATTTTTTAACTTGCAAGGACAAGGATGTCACGTCTAATCGCGGTTACGTCCGCGGGGAGTGAATAGCTGGCAGCAACATATTTACCTATGTGTGTATTTATCTGCTCAATAAAGGTTTTTGTTCATAGTGCCACCAAAAATACCTAAAACAGTTAAACATAAAAACGTTGTAAACTCAATCGAACCAAAGCGTTTAATAACATCAATTCGTTTCTCGTGCTCCTGTCACATCACATGTTGTGGAGTGCGGCAGCTGTACGTCTGTCTTGTCTCACTCCATCTCTGGAACGATCATTTACTACTTAACCCAGACCGACGAGCGGGGAATACCCTGAGCAATTGTAGTACCCTGAGCAATTGACACGATATCTCAGATATATACGATGTACATTATTGTACATGTACAGGGAGTCATAAATAAGCCGAGTGTTAGGGTTCCCCCGGGAATGCTTTGATTTACTTTATTGCCGGGAAAATATGTACATAATGTTAGTAGATAAAAGTAAGTTTCTTCTTTGTTTTTCTCAATTCAAACTTGCTTAAACGCCAAGGATTTTTTCATCCACTATTAGCTAATTATCAACGAGAGAACTGCAGGAATACGGAGCAGACAACATCATTACCATTCTGCTAATATATTTCGCCTAATATATTGTCGCAGCATGTGTTCTTCTTCCATGCTCCCCGGTTAGTGGTCATCTCATCAGAGGTGTCTGATGAGATGACCACTAACCGGGGAGCATAGCAAAAGTGTGCAGGATGAACTGGCAGGACAGGCGGTGGCCTGTCCTGCCAGTTCATCCTGCACACTTTTCATATCAAATGAACATCTCATCGTTTTCCTCATTCGTCCACACAACATGCTCACCAATCCAACCGATGTCGGCACAACTACTCAGTCACCACACTCTTATTACTCATTTCATATTTTATTAATTCGTGTGACACATACATCTCTGTTAGCATGCTCATTGCTCATCTCAGCCGCGAGCTGTCGAACATTCTGATCCATACGAGTCAGAAGCACGTGTATGCAGGTGACTAGTAGTGTCGACTCACGAAGGACACGAACTCATAACACTAACCTCCATTATGTCCACACTGATACGCAATACATCACTTAGCCGTGCTATCAATTAACGTAACAATAGAAACTAACGTCTACAACTAAAGTCACGGACAATGGTAGTTTTATCCATTATCCTCTAATGTACAGTGCTGTCAGTTGTCCTCCTCCTCCCCTCCCCCCCCTCTCGCCCACAGTTCGTGTACTGAAATAACACTGTATTACTTACTGCAAGGATGATCACTAGAATTACGAATAAAAGCTGAAAAACTAAAAACTTTGCACTCTAGGTAATAATTGCATCTCATACAACACAAACAAATTTCAACTTTATCGGAATTGATAAAAGTTTACATTTGAATAAAAAGAACTAGTCCTTTTAAGTTTAACATAATTTAAGTTAAGTTCCATGCGCTGTACCTCAGTACCTTGGGAATGAGGGTCGCCGACACGACGTCGTATTGACGAGATAACATGACGTCACGTCTCATGCAAGTTTGCACGATGCAGGGAGCTGATAAGGTGCTGATTATACGACGGCGCCGGTCAGAATTTAATTTTCACCAACAGGTAGTAGGTAGTGTCATACTCCGCAGCAGAACCACTTTGACTACATTTTTTTCAAATTACAGGATAAAATGTAGATAATGTCTATATTTTTGTAGCTTAATATCAAAAATTGTATATTGTTAGTTTCTTAGAAAATATGAATTCAAAGTGGTCATGCCACAGAGCATACTCTCCAGCAGAACCACTTTAAAATAACAGCTATTTCACGCTGATTATACACAGGCCATAATATAAACAAATGTATATTTATTGTATATCAAGATAACATCTACAATTTTAGAGAAATTCTTACTGATTTTTAGTAACATGTAAATATTTTATCGGAAAGCGCCTGTCATGATTTTTTTAGCAAATAACGTGATTAATACATATATTTCTTTACGATAAATAAATTGTATATCAAGATAACAATGTCTACAATTAATTTATATTTTTTTCGGAATTTTTAATTGTAAATGAAGAAAAAAACCTGAAGAAACAGACTGTTCAAGACAATTCCAGTCAACGTAGTAACTGCTACTACCATTCTAATATTGATGATAGAAGCAGTGATGTGAGTGAGTGTTTCTTTTCTTTTTTATATAAAAACGTTGCCTCTCACTAGGAATGTCTCCTGTACCGTGGGTGCGTTTACAAACATTTAAATTCACATACACATACCAGACCAGACCCGAAACAACTACCTGTAGGTACATGTCATTCTTATAACACCATTGTAACAGTGTATTCAGCAAAAAATAAATGATTTGATTTGATTAGGCCATACAAATATTTGTTCCGTGCGGGAATCGAACCCGCGACACGCAGCGCAGCAGTCAATCGCTCAACCGCTGCGCCAACCGTGTCGTCATTAAATAATTATTATAGTGTAACTAGCTTTTGCTCGCGACTTCGTTCGCGTGGAATAGTGACTTCCGGCAGATTTTTGGTTTCTCTTCAAAAATGAAATGTGGAAGATATTCTAGGGAACTCTTCAAAAATTGTTGATTTTTGAAGAGTAAAACGCAGAGCTCATTATGTTGTAATGAGCTCTGCGTTTGAATTTATGAGATGTATGTATAGTCACTTAGGGCATTAAAGCCTTTATTGCCGATCGGAAAAGGCGAAAATGTTATTTTGCCCTAATTTTCCCATCATTCTACTGATTCGCCATTTCAGTTCAAAAGGAAAAAAGGACTGTTTTTCCATTGACATTTTTTTTTATTATTTTAGGCTTTAGAGATTATGAAAGTTTCTTACACCAAGACATTTCTGTATACCACGTTTTTAGTTTTGCCATCCCTTGCAAAAATATAAAGGTTTTGTGGTTTCGACACTCTAGAGCACGCAACGTAGAGTTGTCCATGGGAGAAACAAACAAACGTCTTTTTCAAGATGTACCCCCGCAACTTTTAGCTTTTAGCGTTTGCCCTTGGGCTTTATTTATGGTCATTGCAAACGCAGTTTTCAGCGGATACTGTACTTACTCTTTTGAATTGGAATGGCAAATCAGTTGGAATGATGGGAATACGGGAATAGTTACAGTTTCACCTTTTGCAATTCCAGTCATAATTATTTAAATTTTTCCGATGAATTAAAACAATAACATGAACCGAACACGTGTAATAACACCATTGCGCGATCAACGCCATCTATCTACGGAGCATAGGAACAGCTCGACATTTATAGTACTGAATTGATGCCGAAATTTGGCCAATAGATGGCGCTGTATGTCCGGATTTTTTTTGTAATAAAAACTATCCTATGTCTTTTCTCAAGTTTCAAACTATGTCTGTACCAAATTTCACACAAATCGGTTCAGTAGTTTAGGCGTGAAGAGCAGACAGACAGACAGAGAACAGTTACTTTCACATTTATAATATTAGTTTGGAAGTTTGGATTTGTTTGGATAATTACACTCTCATATTTAAATTATAAAATAAATAGTATAAAATTATATTATATTTACATTTTTGTATTTTTTTCTTAATCTTTAGAGCTTATGAATCCATTTCCTTGATATACAATGTATTTATCGTAAAGAAATATATGTATTAATCACGTTATTTGCTAAAAAATTCATGACAGGCGCTTTCCGATAAAATATTTACATGTTACTAAAAATCAGTAAGAATTTCTCTAAAATTGTAGATGTTATCTTGATATACAATAAATATACATTTGTTTATATTATGGCCTGTGTATAATCAGCGTGAAATAGCTGTTATTTTAAAGTGGTTCTGCTGGAGAGTATGCGCTGTGGCATGACCACTTTGAATTCATATTTTCTAAGAAACTAACAATATACAATTTTTGATATTAAGCTACAAAAATATAGACATTATCTACATTTTATCCTGTAATTTGAAAAAAATGTAGTCAAAGTGGTTCTGCTGCGGAGTATGACACAGTAGGTAGTACTCGACAATAGTCAACGTTGGCAGCAGTTCTGGCCACATGGATCTCTTGCCCATCAAGTAGTACTAACAGGCTACCACCAGAACATACAAGCGTCCGTGCTGACGGCAATATCATACATCGTTTATTGTGGCGTAGTAATTGAGAGCATAATTAGGGCCATTGAGGCTCATATCGCGCCATTAATTGTCTTCATTGGTGTCCAGTTTGTCTGATGCGTTGCATATTAATTAGTAACTACAGACCTCCCACGGAGATCAGTCGCACTAACACTACACTAACTAGCTCACACGCCTCTATCTATCGTTATCACATTGATATTGCTGTCGCCCGTAATCTTAACAAACGAACCTTCACCTGAAGCAATAGCCATGTTACGAGTTCTGCCATTCGTTACGGTATCCTTACTAATATTATTAAAGCGAAAGTGAGTTTGTTTACCTGTTACGTCTTTACGCCTACATGGCTAAACCGATTTTGATGAATTTTCAGAATTTTACAGAGATAGTTGGAACCCTAGACACAGACATAGGCTATTTTTTTAATAGAGTGAGAAATGAGGGAGAACGAGGTAATAAAAGGGAAAACTTAGCTTTGCTATTACAATAAATACGGCGCAAGGGCAAAAACTACAAGTAGCAGGTACCTGCAAATCAGGAAAGGGGAACTGTGTTACCCCGAAATAAACGCGAGAGAAGCCGCAGGCAAAAGTTAGTCTATCAGAAAGGCGGTACCAGAAGAGTGTTGCTCCTGGTTCCTGTCGCGAACCTGCAATCCATCCCTTCCTCGCGTGAAGTAACCAACAATAACATCCCCTATAGAGCCACGTGTCGGCCTGTAATCAACGTGAAATGCTTCAATAAAGCATTTACTCGAACATACACGTTAAACGTTATGAGCCATTTATATCGACATGATGGCGGCTACGTGTACGTGTACACGGTGTACGTGTGCGTGTGTGCGTGAGGCTGTCAGCTGTCATGGCCGACACATGATACTGGATATACTGATACTCCCCCGAAATATACTCGCGCGTGTTTGTACAACACTCCGCTACTTGTGTTCGTAGTTACCCGCTGTCATAGCTTGTCCTTAAACACAGTTCCTGAAAGATATTTTAGATGATACACGTAAAAAGGTTTACAAGAAAGTATTATAAGTGGCATAATCAACGACAACGATATCACACTTCTGTTTTCGTATGGGAATTCAACAAACAACTTCTCCCGCTCTGGGTGGAGCGGGGGGGCATGTCAGACTTGTACTGACTAAAACCCACCCATGTTTCTTCTATTGCCCTTTACGTTCCGAGGCCGCGGTATCTCTTTCGAACAACCCGCAACCCCGGCAGGCAGAGGCTCTGGCAAGCCCCTCTGCTTTGCTGACTCTCTTTGAGGCGCGCGTGAAACACGAACGCGCCGTCGACACGGCCTGTCGTCAATCGACGGACGGACGGTGAACTACCCATTGCTCACCGCCCACAGGCCCGCATCTACGGTGGCCGGAAGTCGTCTCGCGGCGCCCGGCGCCATGGGCGTCTCCCGCGGCGGCTGGGTTGGGCAGATGTTCTTTCCCTCAAACGCCCGGCCACCTCCTTCGCTAACATTACTGCTTCGCAGAAGGTGGTGACCGCTTCCCATTCCCTCTCGCTCCGGACCATGGCCTGAACCAGGGCCGGACGCGAGAGATCGCCGCCGCCGATCGCCTCTACGAGGGCACGGCGGTGCTCCGCCCAAGCCGGGCAGATCGCCACTGTGTGCTCCACCGTGTCCTCCGGGCGATCGTCACAATGGTGACACCCGGGCGCTTCCTCCCGCCCGATGATGTGCAGGAACCTCCCGAAACTTCCGTGTCCGGTGAGGACCTGCGTCAGGCGGTAGGTGAGGACGCCATGACGCCTCTCCAGCCACTCCTCAAAGAGGGGACTTACCGCCACTATTGTAGCGTGCCCTTGTAATCTGACCTTTGAATTACTTTTGATACGATCTTTGGCACCGAATACTAAGCTGGGAGCTGGAAGGTGTCTACAAAAAGCCATTTTCTGGCGTGTTAAAATAATGATTGTCATTGATATTCTTGTAATGCGTTCGTTTTATGGCGTAAGTTTGGTCTAGTTTACTTTATTAAGCACACCGCGGCGACCACGATAATGACTTGAATACTAATTAGTCACTGTTCTGACATAATTTAAAGTCTTCTAGACGTTATTAAGGTGTTGGAACTTATACGAAACATACAAATGACTGTAGATACGTAATCATTCAACTGCCACCCGAGCGACACAAAACATACCGTACGACGTCAAGGTTCGAGTTGCACGCTTGTAGAAAATCCGGCCAAGTGTGAGTCGGACTCGCGCACCGAGGGATCCGTACAAACTGGCGACATACACAGCCTTATCTTTTGAATGCGTAGATTTAGAGGGTTTTTACAGCTCTTAGGAACCACAGACTTGATTATGAGGTTTTAATTTCAACTCTATACCTTCAGGGTCCTTCTTAACGGTTCCGTTTGTTTCCTTGTAAGGTTCGGAACCCTAGAAACATGTACCGTACAAGTAGGCCAGGCTCCGCGCCGAGGCCCGCGGGCCCCGCGCGACCCGCTCCTGAAGTTCTGACCCGCTCGGCTCACAGTTTGCACAAATCTCATACTTTGTTATTTTCCTCCCTCTCATCTAGTTCAAAAAAGTTACACAATAACAATTCTAAACATTTGGGAATGCTTTCATCGTTTAATAAAGTTTCAACAGAATTATCTAATAAAAACAATGTTTAACAAGATTTACGTAAAAAGATGTTGTCTTTATCTTTTAAATCCTATCTTCAACAATATGAAGATATCCGTATAATGCTTAATATTTACAATATTTTTTTAAAAATCGTTTAGAGAAGCTCAAGGTTTAATAATAACAGCCGCTCGGCTGAATATTTAGGTAAAGCCGCGCTTGCCTAGATTGATATGTAAATGGGTGTCTTATTATGCCGTGAGCACGTGGAGCCGTGGAGAAAGATCATTGGCAGCCGTTACGAGTGTCAGTGACCCGAAAATCTGACCACCAGTCTTACCATCCTACACTTTACCTTATCACCCAGTAACTACTAAGTAAAATATTCGTATTTAGCTGACTGGAAACCAATTCTAACATAGTTGTCAAAACGATAAGCAGATAATACCAACAAATTTTGAATTATAAATATTTGATAATATTTGAATTTCATTTGTAGTCGACCCGAATTTGCTAAAATTGTATGTTGTGATGTTGCCGTAACAGTCAGAGAGCACTAACTCAGATTAACTGAGTAAAGAATAACGACTGAATCTCGACAAACATGTATTTATGATCTCCGTGAGGGTATCAGTACGCTGGTCACGCGTACTGCATCATTACGAGCTCCTGTTCATCAAGCGATGTAATGCGTCGCCCGGGAACGAACCCGCGACACGTACGTAATAAGTAGCGGCTGAATTAAACAACGCGTGAGGAGAAGGGAGCTTGTCGTCCGGCCATTATTATTTCAGAGGTGTAATTAGCCGACGCCGACGCTCCCCTCTGGGCGAAGGCTCGTTTGTCGCTCGCACAGGTTAAGTGGCGCATCTTGTCAACAGATCAAACGGGTTAAACACTTCAAAGTTTTAACTGCTTTGAAGCACTTCGCATTAACGAAGATATCTCAGCACCCGCCCATAAGTTGTGCCCCTGTTGTTGTTATGTTGTGATTATAATTATTTTATACTACTAGCTGTGTTGCGCAGTTTCACCCGCGTCTTTAGTTGTTGCCCCGCTCCCGAAGGTAGTAGCGTCGGTCCAGTGGAGCCTTTTCGATACAAACAAACAAATCTTTCTTCTTTATAATATTAAAGTATAGATTATAATGCATACTAGTCTGGTTGTGATGGCTCAATAATGATAGCCTCGCTTCTCATGCATGAGGTCGTGGTTTCAAAAAACGGGTAAGAAGTACCGATGTGAGTTTTTCAATCTATATGAACTTTTTTAAGTTGGAGAAGGTTTCTGAGGTTACATTTGTAAAGGTAAACATTGTGAGGAAACCTGGACTTTGTTTGTTTGTTTGAACGCGCTAATCTCAGGAAGTACTGGTTCGAATTGAAAAATTCTTTTAGTGTTGAATAGTCCATTTCCTGAGGAAGGCTATAGGGTATATAACATCACGCTACGACCAACAGGTGCTGAGCAGCGTGGGTGAAACCGCCAGGAACAGCTAGTAATTAATATGTAACTCTGGAATCACCAACCCATCTTGAGCAAGCGGATAGATTAATGTTCGTGCTTCCTCCGTATGAGAAGAGGCTTTTGCCCAGCAGTGGGACAGTTACAGGCTGATATGAGTATACATATTCGATAGGTAGATTTTAATATGTATCTACTGTTTGCCTACATTAGTACACCCGTCATCATCCGTGTAACCTTGGCCCAACTATGTTGGAGTCAGCTTCCAGTCTTGCTTGATACAAGTGTCCAGTATTGTAAATGAGGCAACTGACTACCTGACCTCCACAACCCAGGCAATAACTACTCGGTAGTACGAGACCCCTTGGCGATGACAGACTTTCGGCTACGATTAGGTAACGTAGCCGAGAGTACATACAAGGAGAAGTATATAGAAGAAGTATTACAAGTGTAATAACTGTCAAAGTTGTACAATTGACAACCGGGAGTAACGGTCTTAACGTGGAAACTCGGCATGTAATGGGAGGGCACCCATCCATGGACCAAGCTACGCTTGTTTTGCTTAACTTAAACATTTGACCACGAGGTCACCCCCACTCGTCCACACCCACAAAACGTAATACGTATGAAGTGACGATGTTCTTCGTTCTCAATCCAGTACATCTTCAACTTTGTAAAGTAGCAGATGGTAAACTCCAGCTCCAGCAGCGGCAGCAGTGGCAGCAGCTCCAGGGACTCCATGAGATACAAGTCGCACCCGCCATGGGTTACAGAACCTGCCTCAAATTGCTGCCCGAATTTAAATCAATACACAAAGGACTACAAGGGTTCCGTACGCACATTTTGTGGTTAGTAAGCTATACATTACGTTGGTACAACATGGGAATCTGTACGGAAAATGTTTCGAACCGCCGCGGATTATACACATATTGAAGTTCACACATTATACATAATTTAACACATATTGTTATAGGTGTACATGTTCTCCAGTACCGTGGTTGCGGGTCGGATCCCGGAAACGTAAGATAGTCGGGCTGGGATCCTTCGAGGAATTTCAAAAACGATTCGTTTAAGTAGGCGGTTATCGGTTAACGGCAATCATAATCTAAATAGAATTATAGAAGGCTAACTGGCGCCCGCGGCTTCGCCCGCGTATAATCGAAAAAAAAGTGTCCAATGTGTTATTCCAGACTATAATCTACCTCTGTGCCAAATTTCCTCAAGATTCGTTCAGCCGTTTTGACTTGAAAGAGTAACAAACATCCATCCATCCATCCATCCTCACAATCACATTTATAATATTAGTAGGATTACGATACTGTTTGTACTTTCCGTTTATATATTGAGGGCAAATACAATTTGACAAATAACTATAGCATGCAAGCGACTAACGATGAAGGGCACGACGAGATCGCAAAATAACGGTCACAGGAGAATACACAGACAAATCAGCACGATTGGCGCAAGAACTGGCGATCACAAGTATAACTATGTTTTGATAGCCGGGAAACCAATAACTGAACAAGAACATCGGCCGTAGTACTTATCTCAGCACACGACGGAGCTTCATCATTACCTGCAGGTAATTATTTGTGAAGCCACCGCGACATGCATGCAACATGGTACAATATTATGAAATCTGCCAGCCGCGCCCGTCGCCCGTCGCGGAACTACAGCTATTTAAAGCGACGCATATTGTATGCACAGTAACGTAATATCGGCGACGTTAATTATCACAATAAGTCTTTGTACGGCCGCCATTGTGTTCGCCGGCGGATTACCACGACGCCAGTCACTACTGCAAGCTGCGTCTCTACTATGTACTATATATGTTTATAGTTAACAAACTTGTTCATGAGTAAATAATATCAACGTTATAAAGCTCTAATGGGCAACTGCATTTGTATTCATGCTCTTTCTTCCATTAAGTTTACGATATCCCTTAAGAATATGTGAGTAACTTATTTTAATATTTTACCCACGACGACGGAACGGTGAGCTAGTTCCAATTTATCTCCAAAACGGCTTGACTAATTTTGTTGCGGTTTTCTACAAACGTTTGTGATTCATTGGTGATGGTTTTCGCTGCTCGGTTACTTGCTAGGAGGCGCTACAATAAACAATGTTGTGCTCAATATGTATTGTTATATCTTTTTCTAAATAGAAACTGTAAGAGTATGAAGTGTACTGAGTCCACAAGTGCGTCACGGTATGACCCACTGCGCAAGTGTCGACGGTAATGAATCGTTTGCGCAAGTTTGTGCATTCGGCTACAACTTGTACCATTATGGTCGACAACTTGCGACTTCCATAACTGAAGTGTGAATAGTTTAGAGTGAGGCGCCACCGCGTCATAACTAGCAGCGCACCCTGACGCTATCCAGTGACACCAAGTTCTAGTTAATGTACACACACGGCAATGTCATGTTGTACTGTAGACAATTATTCTCTTAACAATCACCACACAGTTCCCCCGCGCTCACTGCCACGCTCCCAACAGGCTAGCAGCCTACTACTAACAGACTGTTCTCTCTGTATTCTATGTATAAACGTTTTTGGATAATAAACTTCGTGAAATGTGATGTTGATACCAATTTGTTTTACAACCACGTTCGAACAGCTGTTAACGGAATTGAGAGGAATTTTATGCCGACATGAAATGATTCTCAAATAAGCGAAACTGATTCCGCGTGCCGAGTGGAGGGAGGGGGGGCAGACTTATTACAATGATCTCTTAAGCACGGCCACTTGCATCGAGTGGAGCTCTCGTCAAGTGACGTTCGTGTAAACAGCGGCAGGTGGCGCGGCCATCACCCAGCGGGCGGGCGGCGGCGCGGCGGCGCGGGCGCAGCGTCCACGCGGGAACCATTCTCTCAGCAACACATCGACGCAACTTTACGAGCCCACGAATAGAATTCCTGTAAAAAGTGATGTGCGCGTAAAAATGTGATGTTTGCGTAAGAATGCCGTGTTTTGATCTCAGAATAGATCCAACGTAGTGGGTGTCGTGAGAGTGGCCACTAGTAAGGATTGCGCCGGAAATACTAACCGCTTCAGTTTACAGGATATTTATAAACTTATTTACAGACCAAAGGATTCCCTTTCCCTTTTCACTTTTCTCTGTCTAACTGGGCCCAATCCTTTTGGTAGGACTCCAGCTGGTCACGCCATCTTCATTTATAAACTTAGCCTTAGTTAAACTTATATAGACTGTTATAAAACAGATAGCTGTGCTTAAAATGCGTCGTAATTACAGAAAAATAACCAAGTTAATTCATAGATCTAAAATCAAGATAGGCCTACTCCAAACTCCACTACAATCTTTAGAGGGAGAATATAAATCTATCTAAGATAATATATCTAAGAAGTTATCTAATATCTATTGGATGTTCATAATCAGCTGCAGACGTTTAGTAGCAACTCTTATATTGCTATTAGGCTATTCTGATACGCTATAACTGCGGCCTCTCTCGAATAAACTAGTACGTGAGGCGTGAACTCGCGGCGCCCCCCGACGCCGGCCGCAGTCCATCAGTGCGTTACAGCCGAGCTCCGACACTTTCTACACGCTATAAATCTCTCACTTTAGCACATCATAATAGAAGCACATTCATCACAATCTCAAATACCAGAGAACGCAACAAATATTATTTCATAATAATAATATAATATCGTGATTTACTGCTGCAATACATCAATACGTTTATTATATTTTTCTTGTATAAGAAAGATTTTGGGTTTTCAATCAAAAAGAAACGAGTATGTGCGTGAAACATGATTATTTTACTTTTCGAAACGTCGGTTGCCTTTCAATATTAAAATGAGAAACAATTTCGCTTGAAATGTATTACGATTTCAATTACAAAAGACATCTCTTCAAATTTGATACAAGTTACTGAATACCAGTCGAGCACTGAACTCACCGGTCTCGACTGTTAATCAAAATGTTTATCATTTGATTTGTTTAGTCATGTGATACCCCACGCAAGTATGTACATCCCCGATACAATATAATTACAAATTGATAAATATTTAACATGAACGTTTGGTATTGAACTCGTTACCTGATGGAAGCACAGAAGGGAACGCTCGGCGGCACAATATCGGTTCAGTAATCGTTGTGTGTCGTAACGGGTTTAATTGCAAGCCGATCCGCTCCGAACCGGTTCGATCCGGTACAATCCGGAGCGAGGCGGCTCCAACCGGAATCAATTATGTCGTTAGAGGGGTTCCGGATCGATTGCAAAGAAAGTTACAAGCATGAAGAGCTTCCTTAAGATTCGACTAATCGAAGCTTGCAAGTGCTTTTTGTATTTATTATTTGCAAATGATTTGTATGTAAGCACATTATTGACGATGAATGACAAACGATTTTGACGGCACGGATAGCGCAGTGGCTGAGCGATCGACTGCTGCGCAGCGTGTCGTAGGTTCGGTCCCCCCACGGCACAAATATTTCTTTGACATAATATGCGTAGTTATTTGCAAAATAAATATATATGTACATGTATCAAATGGGAAAAAACATCAATGCGACAAACCAGAGGCTTCTTAAAACAAGGTGTTTAAGAAGCCTCTATATACCATATTATATGTTACTTAAAAACTCGACCACATCGCTGTCAATAGGAACAGTGCCCAGACACGGCTGACAGCATTGCCATGACGCGTCCTTGCGTGTTTTGATTGAATATCATTTGAGAACGTGATTTCACTTCGATCAAAACTGCTACCATCAAAAAACATATCATGAATTAGTTTATAATTAATTCAACCAGTAGTTAGTTAACTAAAACAGTGCGCTGACTCACAAGCCGCCACACTTGTCCGTGAACGAACGCCACGCGCTCTTGAAACAGTTCTCTTTCATCTTTTAATTCCATTACAACTTAATAAAACTAATTTATTACATGACATTTAGCGATTGGCATAAAGTTCAAAGGAAAGCTTTGCATATTTTTAAACGATTATTATTTAATCCAATGACGATTATTTGATTTAAATTGAGTGAGTGAGTGAATTCTTGCATCTCTATTCGTTTATTTGTTAGCTTCATACTCCAGTTGATTGCTGCCGGATCGTTACCGTGTCCGGGCGACTTCGCCGGGTGACGGCACCGGCCGAAACAGGTCGGCTTTGTCGGAAGTTATTTTTACGCGAAGCTCGCTAAATAATAGAAGCTGGTAGCGCCGGGATTACAGGATTAAATGCCCCTCCGGAAAGTATCGTGAACCCGTTTGTACTGTAGCTGTACTGTGTGTACAGTACGCGCCGGCGGGGGAGCGGGGGGGAAGGGGAGGAGGTTATCCTCAGGTGACAAGGTATAATGTGTATCAAATGAGAGTTTGTTTTTGCTCACCGCTCTATAACGCCCGCGGCGTCTCGCGTCTGGGGAAATTTGTTGTTTGTCTCATGTAATTATTATTATAAAAGTTAGAGATTATTGTGGAGTTTAGCTTTTACATTGTACCGCAATTAGTTAAACATATACAATTTAATTAATTGAATCCCACTCCGACTGCTTCATTATAACATCCTTACTAATATTATAAAAGCAAAAGTGACTTTGTTTGTTACGTCTTCACGCCTAAATGGCTAAACTGATTTTGATGAATTTTAAAACTTAGCTTTGCTATTACAATAAATAAGATGCAAGGGCAAAAAGTACAGATAGCAGGTACCTGCAAACCAGGAAAGGGGAACTGTGTTACTTCGAATTTAACGCAAGCGAAGCCGCGAGCAAAAGCTGGTAGTCAAAAATTACACAACACTTTGTCACGACTAATTACCTGCCAGAAATAAAAACTTTATAAATAAAAAAGAGGGAAAATGAAGCATGAACAAGTGAATAAATGAAACAAAATGAAATGAATTTTATTCGCTAATCCGGAGATAAGGCTGTGCTTAATTACGGCACTCCGGAGCTTAGTGTGGCGCAATTAGCTCGTTACGAGTGATTCACTTATGTAGATGTGGAGCCGAGAGGCCGAGGGGATGGCGGGCCGCGGGGCCGAGGGGAATGCAGGAAGCAGAACGGTGCCACGAGCCACGTGCATGAATAATACATGCTGCCTGCTGCCTGGACTTACAGCACCCCCACCCCCCGCGGCCTCCTTCACCGCACCGCACCTTGCATGGCTTACAGGCAAGAAAGACAATAACAGCACAGAAGGACCGTCTACATAATATTGTGTGTCGGATTTATTATGTTAGACTCTGAAATCATTCGTCCAGGATATTGGTCTCGTGCAACGAACACACTGGGAGCGACACACTGTTTTTTTATGAAACCAACAAATTACAATTTATCACCACAACACTGAGCACAATGTACGTGTACTATGTATTCCTTATGTTGCTGACGCTCGCCTACTCCGCTGCTGCACATAGTTGGTCGCGAACGATAAGTGTAGGTACTCATTTCGTTTCATGATGATAAATCTATCAGATCTTTTATGTAAAATGGTGACCTACTTTATATTGATACCACTGCTTCATCTGTAGACGATGCATAACTTCTGTTTTCACGGTAAGACGAGACGTAACCAAGTACGGCGTGATAAGCATTGATAACGATAGCAACAGCATCGGCCCGATTGCTGGCAGACAGTTTGAGGAATGGTGTAAGTAGTGATACTTCTGTTTGCAACTCGTGTGTTGTCCATATTGTGTTACGAACAACACATTTTTAATTACGGCGTGTAATCCCGCGGGGGATGTTTAGCGTTGGCCGACGACACGTGATGCGCAGACATGATGGACGATGTGTCGCTCACGACAATAGCACGGAAAAACGTGTGGGTGCGCTGCAACTGTGACAAATGATCGTGTCACGACATTACAATCGATAATGATGTACAGATACATAAAGCCGCCACTCTTGCATACATTCCGTCCGCCAATGACAGTGTGGTCATAGCGCAATAACCACACAACAACGACATGCTACACCGCAGTTACGTCCACTACGCCACTCTACGCAGCAGCTACGACCACTACGCCGCTCTACGCAGCAGCTACGACACGTAGCGGCACAGCTACGAAACAGCTACGGAGCATCAAATATGCAAGTCATCCCCCGAGCCTCGCATGAGCGGCGCGCGCTCAAAGGGACCCTCTCTGCTGTTATTGCAGAGACAATGCGCGCTCAGCGCTCAAAGAACAGCTCAACAGCCGAGGAGCCTTCACCATTCAGCTACCTTTTAATTACAGTTTCAGCATTTTGAAAGGAAAACACCGACAGCAATGTCGGAACGTCGGTGAAATATTTCAAAAGAGCATTTCGGTGTTATTAGAACTCGTTGATTTACTCTTTTTATTGGAAGAATGTTTTAAAGGCTTTATTTATGTGGCTTACGATTGAACAACAAAGACAGAGAAATATTTCAAAATCCAAATAATTAAACAGGATTACCTGTTCAGCAGATTTCTGAGCATGAAATGCAAAGTTTAATCACCTTTAACAAGTGCATGTAGGATGGCCACATGTAAATAAATCACTAAATAAAAGTAGATTTAGTTGAATGTTTGATCCGAGTGCAACCAACACAACTTGCAGCGATGTCTCAAACTAATCAACTAAATTAAAACAGTAATACTTGAGACAGCGGTGCGCAGAAACTGTCGAGATTGAACGAGATCTATTAATTTTATGGACGATTTTATTTTATTACAGACTGGATAGGAGTTAATGGAAAAAGTTTAAACTCTTCTGAGTATTTAACGAGATCGTATCACGAGGGTGTGCCAAGGATATTACATTGCTGGCTCGGCTAATGCTTTTAATGCAGAAGTATCTGCCAGTGTGGCCGATCCGGAAAACTGTCAATGTATTGCGTACTCAAGTTGGACGCTGCCAACACACAATTTGGTGAAATGGGAGATTAATTACTGAGCACGCGGTGCGAGTGCAGAGTGCCGAGCTTGTGGTGCAGGAGATCGTGTCATGTCCCACAGTCATGTCACTCGCACAATTGACCACCTTAAGTAAACCATTGATCCCCCACTGGCTCGACATTTAAATAAAACGAATCTGTCTGCCTGTTAGCTCTAAATCTAAACCAATGATGCCCCGGAAAGTCAACAACTACTTTTCATCCCGGGCATTTGACAAAATTCACACAAACGAAGTCGCGTGCGATGGCTATATCACACATATCAACAAGATAAATCCATTGCGTGTAATACATACTTGTTGAACGTGGCTGCTCTGGTTTCCATAACCACGAGTAGACTATCGTTTTGTGTTCAGAACAAGTTTTCCAATTTCGCTCCGAACGCGCCGTAAATCGTGAGATTACAAAAGTTTCACAAGCTTGTACACGACTACATACACGAGTATGTGTCGGAACAACAGTTTTTGTGTCGCGATCCGATACGAACTCAGTCACATCGGACGTTCTTTGTTGTTATAAGTACTAAACTCTTGTCGAAGCATTACTCTACAAACTAATTTGTGTCAAAATCTTTCCTATGTAGCCACTAGCCAGGTAAAAGTCATTAGAATATTATTTGTTTTAGCCAAATAGAAGTAAAGTGCAAGCGATGTTCTGTAACAAGTTCTATGAATAAGTCATTTTTTAATGAACGTTCCCATGCAAAGTATTTCTCTGTAAGTTAAGTCTCTCCTCGTTATGTATACATTCAGAAGGATGTGCTCTCCCCAAATAGCATTACGCCACAAACGCTAGGAGGGTAGGTAGGGAGGTTAGTCATGCGACACGTACTCTCGCGTACCGATAGAGTACAACTTTACCGACACCTTATATCCAGGTACCCAAACTAAGACACGCGCACACATCGCACAGTTCTGTGATATGAAACTTATATTATGGAGACTATCGATATGTATCCGATTTGTGAAAATAACTGGTTTGAAAAAGTGGCAAATTATATTGAAGCCAGTCCCATTAAGTTCAGTGTCGCTAACAATAGTAACAATATAAAGTTGCTCCTGGCTGGATTTCATAATAAGGAAAAGGTAAAATAAGATTAAAAGAGAACACAATTTCCTGGCGTTGACCTCGACGGCTGACAAGAAATAATTACTGTGAAATGTCGAGCATCGCCGCGCATCCTAAACAGACACGTTGGAATGAGCCAGAGGTAGGCTTGGTCTTCATTAGTTCTTTTACATGTGATAGAAGGTAATCAGCTTACTGGCACTCAGCAACAATACAATAATCATAACAACAACAACTTGTAAAGTAATATCTTAAAGTATAGCTCTCCGAGCGTCACTCACGGGGTCACTGGACACCTGATAGAGAAGATGGTGTGACGATCTCACCCTGTTTGAGGAACGAACATGATCAGAGATCTGACAAGATAGATAGGTTTGGAAGGAAAAAGGGGAAGCGTTCGCCCAGCAGTGAGAAACTTGACAAGCTATTAAAAATAATTGCATAATTTGGCAGTAAGCTAACTCAATTTTTTGGGAAAGGTTTTTCCCAAAAACTTGCGGCAGAAAATTATGATGTCACACTAGCATGTTTTAGTATGTACTTAAAACATCATCAATCAAAGTAGTTCTAGTGTTACCAGGTAGAGATAGATGTGTCGGAAATATATAAATAAAATAAAAGGCAGCTACTTAAAAATTAGCGTTTCCGTACATGAGAGCGCGCTCGGCTCGCAGCGGGCCGCTCGCCGGGCGCCGCGCCGCGCCGCGCTCTAGGCACACATTTCACTTGGTGCCGGCGACGAACAAAACGAGACCCGCTCATTTAACACAGGGCTGTCACTACTAGTGGGCCACTTTCTTTGATTTGCTATTTAAGCATTTTATAACGCGGACATTTTACTAAAAAATACTTATGTGGTTTTGTGATCTTGCTGTCTCAGTGTGGCAACGTCCATGTTACCAAATATCCTTTTTAGTTTCTTACTTAACTAAATGATTAGTAGGTTAGGTCACAAATGGTATCGTTTATTTTAGTAAACTCGTACCTACCACTTATAAGTACGTTTGTAAAAATTACAAAAAATAAACAGATGAATGTAATTTTTGTTTCCTAGCTCTTATGAAATAAAGCTCTCATAAAATTTGTGTGACGTATAATTACGTAATTAAAAACAAAAGGCCACACAAGGTCGCTTTGTCCTCGTTGTGACAAAGTGGCCAACTTAATGAATGGCCGTACTTGTGGCAACCCTAATTACTGGAAGCTAATTCATTAGCGAGGACTTAAAGTCGCGTAATGTTCAGCTAATGAACTATGTACAATGGCTTCCTTGAACCTCACATGCGAATTGCGGAGTTAAGTGTGACTACATTCACAATTACTTACTACCGACTACAGACAAAAATAAATGTTTTAAATAAACTATATGTAGAAATAGTATTAAACGATGCATGAGAACTCACACCAACTCATTCACTTCTTTGACATTAGATTGAAAAAGGAAAGAAGCTTATTATAGTAGTCATAATCGATGATTACTACGTTAGTTCATAATATTTATATACATACAAGCTGTCGTTTTGCATCCTCGTCAAATTGAAGGAGGTTACTTACGATTCCTGACGCGGATCAATAATAAATTTTCCATTTATAAAATAGCTACATCTCTCTCTGAGCTAAATGTTGTGACGTGACGACGCGCGTCACTGCACCCTGACGTGTGACGTCATGTGAGGACAACACCCGACTCGGGTCTTCTATGAGAGAGCAACGCACCTATATAATGTTCACATGCACTACTAAACAGAAGTGCAGTGATTCTACAGATTAGCTGCTAGACACGCCCCGAGCGGCGCCAGGCGCGCTTGTTAGTGCTGCGAACAGTATCGAGTCGCAATAACAATGCTGACATCAAAGGGACAGCTCGCCGTAATACGAGCTCCGCCATTTCATCTCGCTTCAACTACGAGACATACGAAAACTTTACTTCGTTTGTTGTTGTACAGCGACTCAAAATAGCCACCAATTTAACGGTTTGATTGTTAACAGTATAAGTAGAGTTATCTGGGTGTCAGCTTTGGTTTGTACATAGTGTACACATATTGAATAACTATAGTATATGTATTTATGTATATATTTGATTAAATAACTTTATATAAAACTAGCTGATGCCCACGGCTTCAAATTCGGGGTAACACAGTTCCCTTTTCCTGATTTGCAGGTACCTGCTACCTGTAGTTTTTGCCCTAGCGCCTTATTTACTTCCCCCATTAAGTATATTCGTACAGTCCATCCATTGGTTGTCTGGAAGATATCGCTATTAGCGATGAGACCGCCATTGTAACCATATAATTAGAAGTTAGTGTGTTAGAAGTGAAGTGCACTGAAGTATATTTTCTGTAGAACGATGAAGGTTGCCTTCTGTATTAGAAACGTCGAAAATGTCAACGGCTCTTGTAGTAGTGAATACTTAGTGGAGAATCCTACACAAGTGGCATCCGCATGTAATGTTGTCCAAAGTACTTCCACGTGATTGCCAATCACAACAGTAATGTCTAGACACCATTCGCGCAACATCTCGTGTAACACGCGCACTCCATCACACATTACTTCTCATTTACGAGTCTGGATCGATCTCATCTCGCGGTGAGATCTCATCCGCTACATCAACAAATAACGCCGACTCCTAGAAACGCATCGCGATAAACAAACAATGCATACAATAACAATAAACAATTTGTTTTGGCTCAACTCCACATCGGTTTCGATTCAGTTGTTAATAAAATAAAACAACATACGTTTTGGAATACAATGCGTTGATTGCCCATCATCAGGTATAGAGGCGAGGCAGGGCAGAAACAATGTAAGTACTGGGCCGAATGCAAAAATCTTCGGATAACTTCCCCAAATGTCAGACATTTACTGACCACAATCTATCTGTGCTCCTTATTTTATCCTTTGTGTTACAGTGCCGCGGTATCTCTTTCGAACAACCCGCAACCCCGGCAGGACCTGTCGAGCATTAGGCCGAGTTCTGTGTGGATGACTCGCCGCTGCACTTGAAACTTGTCATCAAAACATGGTCCTCACTGGCACCCAGGATCGCACGGGGGGAGGGGGGGGAGATGCTATCGCTTTTTTTTGCTGTCTTCCGTTCTTTGATAAGTTTCTCTACTGCACTCGACAAAGTAATTGAATTTAATTTGCTTTATCTGCATCTCGTGGACGGCAATCAACAGCAAAACACACAATAGCAAGAAGAATAAAATGTATATGTTATTATCTTTTTTTTACCAAAATCCCCCAGTCGTCAGACTCCTGGCTGCACTCAACACTATGTCACGCAGTCAGTGGGGCGCCGCCGCCGCTGGCTCAATATTTCAGATGGCGTTAGCGCTCGTTTGCAACAACAGCGCGCGTTGAAGCTGCGAACTTGCAGTTACCGAGTTGTACATTATGACAATGTGCGCGAGGACAACCTCATACAGACCGGGTTTATTGGCGGCTGCATTTAATATAAAGGATGAAGTGAAGAATGAAAGCAAAGCCTGCAAGTTAAGAAACTTGGCAGTACGAGAAGATGATCTATCTTGTAATAGACATGATTCAAAATACACTGCGAGCTACATGCGTAATGCATGCATGCAATGTCCGTCCGTCGAGCGTCAATAGTTCGCAACAAGCCTGTCATTAAATTTCGTCATAGAATTACAAGTCATATGCAAGGTGAGTTCATGCTTTCATAGAACCATAACATTAAATTAACTGTTTGGTGTGAGTTCAGCAGAAAAGATGTAGTACCTAAGTAAAAAAATAACTCCAACTTATATTAAGAGCGTAAGTTGTGAAGCCACCCCCACCCACCACCTCGGTGCTAATGTTACAACAACAGACGGACGACATAAAACCGAATATAATAATAAAGCAACATCCAGGGTTCCGCCGGTGTGCACTTGTACTTATCGTAATCTAGTGTTTTATAGCAGGTCGATGTTGGACCACGACTTAGTGTGATACGAACCATGCTTACCACGAGTGTAACTGTTATTAAACCACAATATTGCATAATATTTGCCATTATTCTCTCTATACCTACAAATCTACATTAGCAATTGAAAAAGACTGACGTTTGAGACAACAAAGTGCGGAACCTTCGCGTACATACGCTCGCGCCTGGCCAGTCTGAATATTATTAGCAATTTGGGTGGAACAATGTCGTAACATCCGAATAGTGGAGGTCGTTACATTTAAAGTATAACTATCTTGAGAATACTACGTAGTGACACTACCCCAATAAACTAAGTAAGTAAAACTGATGTTAATTATCAAAATATAAACACGTTCCCTGTAAAATAATGCAACATTACAACCTCGATAGCTACAAACACGTATATTTTTAGAAGATGTGAACATTTTGCTACCGGATTACGTTCACTCCATTAATTTTAAAAGCATTTCGCTTGAACATTTTTAGACATACCTCAGGTACATAAACACGTGGACTTAGATAGAAATAGAAATTTAAACAATAATGAGACATTCAGCGACCCGCACCGGGTTAGCAGCACATGTATGTAACATGAGTATTGATACATTATACAACAAGTCCGAGTGATTCAAAACGTATGTTTTATGGTATCTCAGTTGAGTTCGAGCGCAGTTAATAATTGATGCGTTCCCGCGAGCCAGCTGAGTCGGAGCCAACTTTTATATTAAACAGCTTTCGGAGAGAGGCAAATTAAAACGTTTATACTTAGTTGATTAAAGTTGAATACCAAGTAAGGTGAGGCATACATTCAATTTAATGACGAAGCATTATCAAGCTACACATGTTTGTATTTCGTCGTAAATAATGAAGAGCTACCTTTGTATACAATACAGCACATTCTAAAACTACAAACATTTGATATTTAGAATAACATTGTAGTGTAATGTAACTTGGTTTTTTTAACTCTGCCACAAGGTGCGCTGTGCAGAAAGACCTTGATTTTAAAGTCATGTGGACAGATAGCACGCATGCTCAAGACTGGTTGGCGATTTCAGACTTATTCTTAACTACCTTCCGCCCGCGACTTCGTCCGCGTGGCATATTACTTTGGGCTAACACTAACTTTAACCCGCGTGATGATCAAAAAACCGGCCAAGAGCGTGTCGGGACACGCTCAGTGTAGGGTTCCGTAGTTTCCCGTCCGTCACAATAAGTGTTCCCAGTTATGAGGCCAACCGAACAATTCGGTAATACCCGATCCAATGTAATAAGTACCTACAGCGCCATCTCTCGAGGAATAGGGTTACTAATTAATACAAAGACGTGCAATTTTGGTGGTAATTCAACAACAATTTTTTGTTTGAAAAAAGATGCGTTTAGGATAATAAAATATGTAAACAAAGTTACAAAAAAAGCTTGCATATACGATTATACTACAAACTTAGTCCAGAAATTATTTTGTACAACTTTTTGTCTTTTTTGTACAAAAACTGTTGTGTCAATCAAGTTCAAAATAATTTTCATAGAAAGTTCTTATAAAGTTCTACTTTTCAGATTTTTTTCATATTTTTTAGACTTATGGTTCAAAAGTTAGAGGGGGGGGGACACATTGTTTTTTACTTTTGGAGCGATTATTTCCGAAATTATTGACATTATCAAAAAATGATCTTAGTAAACCCCTATTCATTTTTAAATACCTTTCCAACAATATATCACACGTTAGGGTTGAAATTAAAAAAAAAATCACTTCCCACTTTACATATAGGGTGGCTACCCTAATAAAACATTTTTTTCAAATTTTTATTTTACCACTTTGTCGGCGTGATTGATATACATATTGGTACCAAATTTCAGCTTTCTAGTGCTAACGGTCACAGAGATTAAGCGAGGACGGACGGACGGACGGACGGACGGACGGACAGACAGACATGGCGAAACTATAAGGGTTCCTAGTTGACTACGGAACCCTAAAAAAGGGGTTTGTGTACTTATGTACACGCGTTAGAAGTTATACTTCTTTGACGTACTTATAGAAAAATAATTATAGGCTAATATTTGAATTTTGTCACCATAATCAATATCAGTTCAGCACACAACATTTTCTCGTTCATGTTTACAAACACGATCAAGGAAACAACAACAGAAACAAAACTGACAAAATACAACAACCTCAATGATTTATATTGGTTTAATACTATCTAATTTTTGACATTAAAAAAAATATTGATTCAGGATATTGATGAATATTTAATTGAGGTGCCAGGCTGTTTATCGTGACTGTATCCACCTTATGAAGCGTCCACGTGTATAATATTTAAATCTGCATCTGTTATCTGCAATTAGAGTAAAAAATACTTATTACTTACACTTTGTTTAAAGTAAAATAATAAATTGTTTTTTTTTTGGTGTTATTATCTTAATACTACGCGCTGCTCAGCACCTGTTGGTCGTAGCGTGATGTTATATAGCCTATAGCCTTCCTCAAGAAATGGACTAGGATCCAACACTAAAAGAATTTTCCAATTCCAACCAGTAGTTCCCGAGATTAGCGCGTTCAAACAAACAAACAAACAAACTCTTCAGCTTTATAATATTAGTATAGATAACATAAATGATAAGGTTTTAAATGTACTTATGTAATTTGATATTTAGTCCATTTATTGTTATCTTTACATAAAATTATATTTTTAAATATTTCTTAAACATATAATTTGACATTACTATTATACTGTTTGATATCCAAATAAACAGATAAAAAAATTAAGCAAGTGTTTCTTTCACTGAACTTACCAATAGAACATTTCTTGCATGATATCCTTTGCGACAGTAATATTATTATATATTATCTTTCTTCATTCTCCTTAGGTCTCATCATAGCAAATAATGTGCTAGCTATACATTCTATAACACCGGGTATGTTAGTTTTCTTATAAAACCTAAAATAAATAACATTTTAAATAAGTACTAGTACACCTAAATAATGTAATCAAGGGTTTAACAAAGGTGTAAGGTTTAAAAGATATGCAATGTCTGCAAGCAGCCATTTGTGACCGTACAATTTACTTTCACTGAGCTGATAAAAGATGTAGTTCGGGATGGGTACTGAATTCAATAATTTGGTCACAAAACTTACTTTATAATGCTGTAATATAATAGAAAAGTTACCTGTAATTTTTATTAGTTGTTAAATATAGTGGCATCAGAAGCTGAACCAAGCCAACAGGCTACTAAATTCATATTTCATCATTTTACATCACACAGCTTATATTAGGGGATCCCTTTCAATATCTAAATTCTCCAGTCTCCGAACCTAAGGAAAGAATTGAATTGTGTTAACAAAAATTAATATAGTAAAACCTAATCCCATCCCCTACTAAATAACACATGGGTGATGAAATAAAATTATTATTGATTTACAAGGTACCAATGAAACAAATAAATACTGCTATAACACAAAAAACTGATGATTTAGATACACCAACAAAGTCAGTCACTGGTATTAGCATTGTCCATAATGCGTAAAATCGTAGTCATTATGAGTTGGTGAAAAGGATGTATCATGTATACCATGAGTAAAATGCGTAATGAATGGTGTTGTTTTGGTTGTCTCAAATGAATATTATGCGGTAAGACATACACATACCTGGCTCCTTGGCGTCGACATGTAAACTTTGCACAGATGGCTATCCAGCGGAAAATCTAACTTGGAATTCATTATTATCGAAGATACTAAAATGATCCATCTTCAATTTGTATCTTCATTGATTAGAACCACTTTCTTCAACTGGTTCGGAATTACTCCAGCCCAAAAATCTTTCAAAATCACTTGATTCACTATCTGAACAAGATATTTTACATTTTTGTGGATAGCCGACCGAAATCGAACAGTAAACACATTGAAAACGGCTCGTAACTTTGACAGTTCGTTGACATTTATACTTTTATAAAAACACCAAAATAATATTCATTTATTCACACTGTTTAATTGTACTGTTACGAAACACGTGCTATAAATATAAAAATACTAGAAAGTAGATTTTATACAACTTGAACGTGTGTTATCGATTATCATGCCACCTAGAACTAACTTCACGATCACGATAAATCTACCAGTGTGACCAACTACAAATTAGAGATCCTGCCCAACTTAGGCAAAAAAACTGACAAATCCTGCCAAAATCGAAAGCACAAAATGCCAATGTAATTTAATAAAACTCCAAAAATTTAAAATAAATAGACACATTATTTTTTGGAGTTTTATTTAAAATAATTGATCTTAAAGTCTAAAACTGAACTGAATTAAATTATACATTCGTATTAACATCGAATTCTTCTTGATCACTTTCTTTATACATCGCTTTTGTCATTTTGTCAACAAAAGTGCCAGAGAGTAAAATAAAGGGCTAAACCTGCCAAAATGCAGGTTCCTGCCACATATGGTCACACTGGATACCACCTAGAACTAACTTCACTTTGTCGCTGTAGTACCAAATCACTCTCATCAATTTTCTCCATCGCCCCAAAAGAAGTATAACTTCAAAAACAATAATTTTCTCTCGTTTTCTTGCCCATTCCTCCCCCTTTTCTCACTTTAAAAAAATAGCCTATGTCCGTCTTCAGGGTAACAACTATCTCTGCAACAAAATTCATCAAAATCTGTTTAGCCACTAAGGCGTGAAAATGTAACAAACAAACCCACTTTCGCTTTTATAATATTAGTAAGGAGTATTAAGTCTAGGTTTCCTCTGTTTTCCTTCACCGATGTCTGTGATGTCCAAGATAGACTTAGAAAGTACATATGAATTGAAGAGGTTATATCGATACTAGCCCGGATTTGATCCCACAACTGAGAGGTGACGTCTTAACCTCTGAACCATGATGACATTATCCGACAAAAAAAAACTTTGATTTGTATCCGCTGAGCTGCCTGAGCTGAGCGGTACTCACAGATGCTTCTCTTTGATAGGGGACGAGAGAGACAGTTCACAAACTGTGCGGTTTTAATATCAAACTGGCGCTTTTGTTTCTCGTTTTTGCTGCGAATTGAAAACGAGGTCTGTTTTAGAGTACCGTTTTATATAGAAGAGCACGCTTGTGTGTTTATATTATTACTGCTCTGCCAGGTCCGTACGGGTGGTTTTGGTCGAGTAGTTACGTCACTATTTTTGAATTTGACGTTAGTTAAACGACAAACCGCACAGCCCTACAATACAGAATCGAAAAATTTTCAGAATTATTAAGATTTTAAATAAATATAAAAGTTATTTCTATCTATTTTTGTCCATTATTTTATTCCCTAAGCAGTGTGTGTTTTCGCTACTCAAGTGAAAAATTATGTAGGTTGCACGAGAGCAAAGTTATTTGCATCTCGTGCCTTTGACTCCCTTATTCATTCAATCATCGAATCCTTCGCTTGCTCGGGACATAAAATCAGCACTCGCAGCAAAATACACTTTGCTATCATATTGCAAAAATAACTATTATGGAGGTACCTTTCTGAAAACAGTACCTACATAGATTCTCTAACAAAATTGTACAACGGAGAGAGATTCTAAGCTTTGTGTGTGTAGCTGACACACACAGAGCGTGGAATCTGAACCAAATAACATTCTCAAGTAATTCGAAGCAGTGGATCGTAGTTATTATGAACACTAGCTTGCTCCCGTGGCCCCGCCCGCGGCCCCGCACTAACTAAACACTGCTAAATGAACAGCTGGCACCGGGAGGGTTGCGTTTAGTACAATAATATAATCAGCCGCCCTGCACAGGCCAGCACTCACTTCATTAACTATTAATTTACAGCAACAACTAGGAGAGACTTGTTGGTTTAGTTATTTTTAACATAATTATATAATTTATACTAAATAGTTACCAAACATTAAACATTACAACTTCAGTGAATTATTGACATTGAGTCTAAAAAATCAATTGTCATGCTTTAAATCCATAGAAGCTTTTAAATTCAAGCAACCTTTATACTGATTAAATAACTCATGATTTTTTAAAGCAAGTAAATCAAACCGTAAGCTCTCGGCTGACATGTTCCCGCCGAATACATTACGCTAATACGTTCCCATCATACTCGTAAACAATCCGCCCCCGTCCCGCGCCCCCGCGCCCCCGTGCCAGGCAGGCCGGGGGCGCAACAAGTCGCGTAACTGAAACATGTCCGCACATGTCCCGCGACTTCGGCATCCCGGGCACCGGAACCACACTGTCATACGAAGGGAACACTAGTAGAATAACAACAGTTTAACGTCATATAGGTACCTACATAGATATATATTTTGGCAGTCTTTTAAATGACAGAACACAAACTACGTCAGCGTTCTTTTGACATTCAAGAGAAATTATGAATGGACACGACTTCACTACCACTATGTGTTAAACCGCAACCAACAAAATAAATACGAGTGCTGATAGTTTTTAGGGTTCCGTAGTCAACTAGGAACCCTTATAGTTTCGCCATGTCTGTCTGTCCGTCCGTCCGTCCGTCCGTCCGTCCGTCCGTCCGTCCTCGCTTAATCTCTGTGACCGTTAGCACTAGAAAGCTGAAATTTGGTACTAATATGTATATCAATCACGCCGACAAAGTGGTAAAATAAAAATTTGAAAAAAAATGTTTTATTAGGGTAGCCACCCTATATGTAAAGTGGGAAGTGTTTTTTTTTTAATTTCAACCCTAACGTGTGATATATTGTTGAAAAGGTATTTAAAAATGAATAGGGGTTTACTAAGATCATTTTTTGATAATGTCAATAATTTCGGAAATAATCGCTCAAAAAGTAAAACAATGTGTCCCCCCCCCCCTCTAACTTTTGAACCATAAGTTTAGAAAATATGAAAAAAACCTGAAAAGTAGAACTTTATAAGGACTTTCTATGAAAATTATTTTGAACTTGATTGACACAACAGTTTTTGTACAAAAAAGACAAAAAGTTGTACAAAATAATTTCTGGACTAAGTTTGTAGTATAATCGTATATGCAAGCATTTTTTGTAACTTTGTTTACATATTTTATTATCCTGAACGTATCTTTTTTCAAACAAAAAAAAGAATTATTGAAATCTGTTCTCGCAATCCAAAATTACCACCGAAATTGCACGTCTTTGTATTAATTAGTAACCCAGTTCCCCGAGAGATGGCGCTGTAGGTACTTATTACATTGGATCGGGTATTACCGAATTGTTCGGTTGGCCTCATAACTGGGAACACTTATTGTGACGGACGGGAAACTACGGAACCCTACACTGAGCGTGGCCCGACACGCTCTTGGCCGGTTTTTTTATATGATTCAGTTTTTTTTTGGATCAAACAAAGGTGATTGAAAGTATCTTTAGCCTTTATCCTTCAAGAAAAAGAGTTGAGCCGTTTGGCCAGGCCGAGTCAGCTTACTGTTCTCGCATGCACTGTGGAGACTCCGACAAACGAATCGTGTCATTTGTAGCTTATTGTGAGAGTTTGACGGAGGAGCGTGTTTGTGAGACGGCGAGTGTCGGCGGAGGGTGTTCCGCAATACGTTACATCCACAACACGTACACTAAGCTACACCCATACATATCTAAACAATATTGCTCTGGTAGATTTAAAGCGCAATACACACTGAGCCCGCCGGGCTGCCGACAAAGCCCGGCGACACAACGTACGCCTGCGCTCAGTTGCGACGCTCGACCTGTAGTGCTGACTGCCAAATAAATTTCTCATCTCAAGCCGCCGTAATGCCGCCGACCAAATTTTCCGATTTGTATTAAGTGAAGCCGCCAGCAAGACCGCCGACAAAATGTTGCCGACATTATGTCGGCGGCCCGGCGGGCTCACGGTGTGTTGCGATTTAAGGCGACATTAACTGCGTCTAACCGTGACAGTAGTCAGCCATACATTGCCGCCCGTCGCCCGCCAGAGCCCCGCTTCAACGCGCACCAAGAATCCAAGATTATTCGAAAAAACAACCCACCTTGATTTATCAAACACAATACAAATAAAAGCCGTATACTAAAATATGGATCATTAAATTGTCTTTTATATGATTAAAGTTTCATGTAAATACGCCCCATAGTTTTTGCGTGATTATCGTTTTTTTGTCCACGTTAGACAATACTTTACAAATTAATTACACTATGTTATTAAAATATAATTTCACATTTTCACATATCAAATTATGAATAAAATTGTCTAGTATAACATATATTTTTTTCAAAGAAATAAGACTACAAGTTTAGACGTGATGTTCAATATAAAATCATTAAAAGTCGTATATCTGCGCCTTAAACTGACCGCGCCGAGTCCGGTGCGAGCAGTACCGGCGACGGCAGTTGGTGCCAAAAACTAGGTTCCACCATCAATTGGCATCGTCACTGAATACATCTGCTTAGTCATACCGCACACCGGCGATGGAAACCGTGAGGTGGCCAAGCATGGTGTGAACTTCCATATGGGTCAGCTTGTACTGGTTCTGTACAAACGATTCACATCGTACACAATACAATAGATTCCTATATTGTTAGACTAAACAAAAATTGCGTAAAACTTTAGCGAACCGAACGGCACTGACCTATAAGGCTTGCCTCTCGGCCGCGAGTTGCACGCTCTAGACACGCGCGTGGTACGATAGAGACCACGGAGAAAACAAATGATACAAGTTGTTTATCACGTCACGAGTGCACGCGTCGTGAGACGTGTGACGTCAGACGTGTGACGTATGACGTGTGACGTGAGACATGTGATGTGAGACGTGTGACGTGTGCTATTCACGCCAAGGAGTGACACGCGTGCGTGGCGGTCGCGGACGCACGTCACTTCGTAACTCGTATCGGAGGACGTGATCAGATCGAAGGGATTATATTACAATTGAGCCGCTCGCAGCGACAACAGTATCTCGAACTCAATCAGGCACTTATACAAGAAAGGACGGCGGATAAACTGTTCTCCTCACGCAGATATTGACGCGGTGTAAAGTCGTCCATTGTAGTCGTCTTTTCCTCGTTGCGAGGTTATCGCGAACCTCGGAATCAACGCGTAATGCCCGACATTATACGATATCTTCTGATATTATCACCGCTTGCCTTTGACTTTGAAATGTGCCCGAATTATATTTATAGGGCGCGCTGAGCAAGGGATTCGGGATGAACTGAAATATTTGCGAGCAACGTCCGATTGAGCTGAGCTCACTGAATTTAAAATTGTAAGAAAACTAAGTCGCGGTCCCTTGTTACATAAAAAGTGTCCTTTCATTTTATGGTGATTCTTGTCTGGGCAATTTTGAATCTATTGTGTTATCTGGGAGAGCGAATCTTTTTAATAGGGAACTCAGCAATAAATTGTATAATTGTTTTTACTGATCGTTCAATTGTACTCTTAATAATTGTAAGTAACAAGACTCTTTTTTGCGGATGAGAAATAAAATAAATAATAAAATAAGTAATAAATAATAAATCATCAAATAAGTTCCCCCACTCTCTGGGAGGAGCGGGAGGAGTGTCAGCGTCAGTTGCCGCGGTATCTCTTTCGCACAGCGCCGACAGGGCCGGTGGCCCTGGCAGGCCTCTCTGCTTTGCTGACATCTCTTTAAGGCGCGCGTGGAGCAAAACGCGCCGTCGACACGGCCTGTCGACAATACACGGACGGACGGTGAGCTACCCCTTGCTCACCGTGCCCAGGACCGCATTTTAGGTGGCCGAGAGTCTTCTCGCGGCGTATCGTATGACGCCCGGGGCGTCTCCCGCGGCGGCTGGGTTGGTTTGAGGTTCTCTCCCTCAAACGCCCGGCCATCTCCTTCGCTAGCATGACTGCTTCCCGGAAGGACCGCTTTCCATTCCCTCTCGCTCCGGACCATGGACTGTACCAGGGCCGGACGCGAGAGATCGCCGCCGCCGATCGCCTCTACGAGTAACAAGACTCTTCAGTTGTAATATTTTCACTTCAACCTAAGTATTAAAGATTTCCCATCCCACAGATTTAAGCTCAACTTCCTATAACAGATCTCAATGACGAGCACCCCAAAATCTATCAAACATTTATCCTGACATCGCAGACAAACAATCGGTATTTATTTCCTGAACAAAACCAAATACCTTCGTCGCGTACCGGAACCGGCTGCCGGGCGCGCGGCGTGCCGGTACACACCGACGCACACCGGCGCACACCGGCGCACACCGGCACGTCCCGGCACAAACCGGCACGTCCCGACTCCCGGATGCTGAGTCATCTTGCGACACTCCATTGTATCTGATTCAATATAGTCTTTCATTTAGCCTCAAATTCGATCGGAGGTCAAATATTGTTTCAGGTTCCTATTTGAAGTTCAATATTTCTTTTGGGGGTTTTATTACAAATAAACCATAAGCTACATAATATAAGGGGGTCGGTATTGTATAATCCCTTCCCGTTATAGACCAATAAATGGGGGTTGATTTAATGTTATTTAATCTTAATGATTTAATTATTCTATTGTTCCTGTTTGGCAAATGGGTGGAATTTAATTGACTTTATAATAGATTAAAGGCGTTGGTTTACTGCATTTAAATATTGAAGCCTATTTAGTTTGATTCGTAGTCTTAACGTTATTTTTCTTGGTTGCAGCGAGTGACCACCTTGTTGACACTTGTGATAGTAGACCTACTTTATTTTTTATTTATATGTTTCATGCTACAAGTTAAGGCATTTCGCAGTTAACCTATGAGGTTGTCGTCTGCTTAACCGAGTACAGGTTACAGAACAAATTTACTGTCACTTAGCTCCTCCTCCGTGCTACACGCTACGCCGTAGCCATCGTAGAGCCTACCTACACACCGCGTAGCACAGAGCTTCATTTCTATACCAGCCGATATTTATTGACTGCTACGAAAGTATTCTCTAGAAAGCGTACCTTCCATCGAACACAATGCCTATTATAAATATTGAGGAATCACATAACCTGTACATTCAAGTATAGTACGCACAAGCCGACGAACTCGTTCAATAAACTTTAAGGTTAAGAAATAAGGTTGATATTAGAGTAAGGGTGTGCCAATGTATCCGTACACAATAAGTGAACGTGAAAGCATCTGATAAATGGTAGATAGGTACAATAGGTACCAGGAGTTCAGCGCGGAGTGAGATGTTGTATGTATCGCACAGGTATTAATTACTGCTGCTTGAACCATTTTGATAGTCAAATTAATTGTTTCGCAATCTAAATAAAATATTAATTATTATGCTTTGCCACTAACGGTGATTGTTTTTTTTAAGAAGAAAATAAATATCTTAGGCAATCAGTATGTTACGTTACGAATGTATTAAACACGAGTAAACATAAACAAAACTGGGAAAAAATAAACCGTTGTTTATCTGTAAAGTTTGGCAGCGAGTGTACAAGATGGCGTGTTTGTTATCGTATAATTAATTAAATTGTAATAATAACCTCATCGTAAATGTGGTGACGGTTCGCAGAAGTTCCCGCCATCGCTCGCCATCGCTCGCCGTCGGCGCGGGGACGTGTCGACAAGGTTCACTATTAACTGGCAGGCTTTTCAAAGATATGTTTCTGCTAAAATTACAAAGAATAAGTAAATAAAGAACCACATCAATCCGATATTCGTCCGTGGACTTGTATTGACACCCTCCGCGCGCCTGTTTCCTATGTGGGCGGCCTCTGAACAACGGCTTCACTGTTATTATCCTAATATACTGTTCGCTTCAACCGGAGCAACTTGCGGCTAAATAATTGCAGCCCCTCGGGCTGACGTTTTAGTTAGAGCTTGCCTAGGTTGGTCCGTTGATGGGTAACCACCCAATGCTTGTCGATTTTCCTACGTGCCCGAGAAAGCACGTTAAAGCTTTTGGTGTCAGCTGCCATTTGTAGATCTTCGAGTGTCACAGCTGTCAGTGTGTTACAGCTGTCAGTGGCCCGAAAGCCTAACGATCAGTCTTACCAGGGTATCGTATTACACGGTACTAATTGAGTTGTGGAGGTCAGATAAACAATCGTTCCATTTAAAATACTGGTATCCGGTTAAACTTGAAGCCGACCCCAATTTGGTTGGGAAAGGGCTAGGCAGATGATGACTCCTTGCTTCATCCACCTCCGCACATCTGGTCATGACCTTGTGTTGCGAGCACTACGAACCTAACATATGTGAGGTCTTCACATATGTTAGGTTCGTAGTGCTCACCAATCAGATCTCCGAAGTTCCCGCTCTCATCTCTGTCCTGTTGTGTATTAACGATGTTATTATATTCTATGTCACAATAAAGCATGTTGAGTGGAGAATAAATCAAACCAGCCATTACCGAGACCGAGACCGACCGACACCGAGACCGGGGGCAGACAGCCAGTGAGTCATTACCGGCTCTGCTCGCGCGGGAAATTAACTATTTCTTACAACATTTATATAATGAGCGCGAACGGCCACAGACAAGATACATTTCTATAATTATTGTATAACTAGTTGGCACCTGCGGTTTCGCCTGTGTGATATCGGAGAAAAATATCCTATGTGTTATTCCAGACCATAATCTACCTCTGTGCCAAATTTCAAGATCCGTTCAGTTGTTTTGAGGCGAATGAGTAACAAACATCCATACATCTATACATGACATGCATCCATCCATACATCCCCACAAACATTTGCATTTATAATATTAGTAGGATTATTTCCGTCAAAACTACTGTCTTTGCATCTAAACAATATTTGAATGAATGCATATTTGTATGGAACGGTTAAGTAGGTAATGTGTTTTTCTTCGTTGTTCATTAACTGCTGAGAATCGCGAGCACATAGTGTGGCGCGTCTCCAAGCCCTGCGGTGACGAGCAGTGTGAACCGCTCCGTACAAGCTCCCTCCACACTACTACAGCCTCCTTGCCGTTGGTCTTTATATATCTAACAAAGCCTTTTATGTGTCTTTTAGTCTCATGTAAAACGGACGTATTACATGGGACTTCAAAAAATATATCTGGTAAATGTGGGTAGTTGTAAAGGGTACACTTCTACTTGTCTCATCGGAGATTACAGGCGTGATGTTATGTTATGTGTCAGATTTAACAACTTCTCTATATTCTACATTGTTATTCCAGTGAGCGTGTCAGTGCCACAGTCGGACACTAACGTGCCTCGTCTGGCACTAACCCGGCGGCGGCGGCGGCGCGTCTGGCACTAACACCCCTAACACAACAATAAAGCAACAACAGAGTACCGACTAGATTAGTTTTATTAGTCCATTAGTGTAGCTGACGTAGTTTGTCCGCCGGCCGGAGTGGGTCGGTCCGGGTCGGTCCGGGCCGGTCACGTGCCGGCAGCCGGACTAACTTTGTTAGACACAGGTGCGGACAGGCACTTGTTTAGGCTAGATGCGGCACTTTCGAAATGTTGTTCACACAAAGTTAGTCCTCATATATTGTAACGACAATCGCCATCTTCCTACCCCTGTCCCATATTATTTGTGGCTAACACAACACGTGTTTTTCTTTCTTACTTCTCCGTAGTCTTTTTCGATGTTTCTTTAGTCTCCCTCTCCCTCTCCATCCAACTATAGGTATTTATTTTCATCCATTGATGTCATCAACCACACTAGACCGCGGAAAATAATGTAAAAGAAATAAACCTTGGGATGAGGGAGCAGGTCTTTACAAAAGATTGTTTCAGTATTCTGTTTTAAAATGTTCTGTGTTATGTGAATATTTAAAAACCCGTTCAGTTTCAAGTGCTCCACATTTAGTAGAAGAAAGTAGCTTTTATTTTATGAATATAATCATTGTTTATGACTAGATCTTGTCTACAAATTTAACAAGAATGCAAGATGCATGCTTTCCTTCAGTCCGTCGTTAGAACCCGTCCCTCGCCAACACTATTAATTAAATAGTTTGAGTGCGTTGCTCCCACGCGCCACGCGCCACGCGCCACGTCACACACGCCGACGTCACTCTCTAGAGGAATGAGCTTGTGTAGTTGTATGTGAGTCCAAACTTACCCCACGGACTACGTAAGCACTGATGAGGGATATGTCCATGAAAACTTGCTGGTTATGAGACTTAATTAAGACTCTATCTTTATCTCAGTAACCAGGCATTAGTATCACAATAACGCAAAAGAATTATACTTTTTTGTTTTTTTTGTTTTACGAGACACTCACCCTTTCATTTCTTCGTGATCACTTTACTATAGTAGTTGTATTAGTTGATAGTAAATAGTACTATCAGTAACATGCTTTTGTTATCTTTTTCAACAAAATTCAAACAAGCTTTTTTAGGATGGGAAATTATGTCGCTCTGATTAGAGTGGAAGGAGGTGTCAGACTTGTGTTCCTTCTTTTGCTTTCTGTATTCCAGGGTCGCGGCATCTCTTTCAAACAACCCGCAACCCCGGCAGGCGATGGCCCTGGCAGGCACCACTGTTTTGCTGACATGTCTTTCAAACACACGCGGCCCACGACCGCGCCATGGACACGGCCTGTCGTCACTAGACAGACGGACGTCGGTGAGCTACCTATTGCTCACTCACTATCTACTAGCGGCTGGAAATCTGTTCCTGGAGTATCTTCCACGGCACCCGACTCTAGGAGTGTCTCCCTTTGAATTAGTTTGAGGTTCTTTCCCTTAGACGTTCAGCCACTCTCTGCGCTAGTATAAGTGCTTCGCAGAAGGTGGTGAGCGTTTCCCATTCGCTCACGCTTCGGACCATAGCTTGAACTAGAACTGGACGCGAGAGGTCGTCGCCATCATTGGAGTACACAGTGGCGCCCAGGCTGGGCGGACCGCCACAGTGTGCTCCACCGTGTCCGTGTGACAGCCGGATGTTTACTCCCGCCTAATTATATGCAAGTATTTCAAACCTCAGTAAACAGCTGGGCCACACCTTAACTAACTAAACATGCTTCAAATATTCTTGAAGCCGACGTTATTAAGAGCGTTTGCATATGCGTGTGCCGTGACATGCACTAACGCGTGAACTTGACGCGAACGTCGCGCGACGCTGCGAGCTGTAAAGTGAGCGTAATTACAAGCGCGGCTTCCCACAAGCTTGACTTATTATACATGCAGCTTTACTCATGTCGACACAACATTATTAGAATTGCTCACTCGGTGGCAAACATCGTTGGTGTAGTACTGTCAAGCGCTACTGTTGGCCGTACGGTCTTGTGTTCAATTCCCAGATCGGGCAATGAGTTATTAGTTTTTTTCAACAAGAATTTGGGTTGAGTAATTACTCAGTAGTATCCCAGAATGTGCGGCGGTGTTGTTGTCTGCTCGCCCCCTGCCGGCTGCCCGGTACGGCGTGATGCTATGTGGTGTTTGGTTGAAACTTGTTGACAAACCGGGTCTATTCATCACACCATATTTCCTCGGGGTAGGAAGCAGAACTGTCATGAAATAAAAAAAAATACTTATGTATTAATGTAGCGCCGCTTTCTCTCAAATCGCTAGTGATTTTGAAAGTGACAGTAAAGAGTAATTATTCAGCAACCGGATCTAATATCGCACCTGTTTATGTCACTGAACAATGTATTGTACCTATCAGTAAGCCATTAAGCATGAAGTTGGGCGCGCGCGCATCCTCGACCAGGCGCGATGTGACGCAGTACTGATACAATCTCTAATACAGTGTCATCATAAAACTGATCGAGCATGTGTTCCCTTGGTGGTAGCTTACTCTATAATAACCCCAATAAAGCTTCGGTCGTACACAGTAGGTCACCACAACGCTACCGCAGACACTCGCCATTATTCTGAGTAGACCCACGAGACAGGACATGTGAAATATTTAGTATTTTTTTGCCACATTCTTAATTTGCATATTTTCAAAGAATTTAAGTTGCATATAATCCAGTATCTAGTATTTAGAAGTAATTTTCTATTTTATACACCGCGAAAGTGTGTAGTTTTAGCGCGTTGCCATACGCTGCACGTACACCCGTCTTATGACAGCCACTGCGAAGAAATCTAATGAAATATTATAAGTACTTAAGTTTTTGAACACCAGAGCATTAGCGCAGACGCGTCCCCCCCACGCAATTAACTCATTTTATCACACATTTGTGTCGTTGACGTCCAGGGTATGCGCTTGCTTGTTACACATATGTGACAATGGTGTTGAAATGCCGCGGGGAACTTCAAACATTGCGGCGAGTCTGTACCTACTTACGTGGAGGAAATAAGTGGCACGCACGGAACGTATCGCTAGCACAAGTAGGTACCATAGCTCGTTTGTAAAGCCATCAATTAAGTGATGATATAATTCCTCACGGAACAATTTACCTATTCATCCCTTTAATGGGCTTTAAAGTTCATTGGTCTCGTCACTTCTGTGTCAGTGAACACGACTAGTGATATGATGTCCGATATCGCGTCACTACGCATCATTACGCGATTACCCGCACGCCACCGTCCAATCACCGCGCACTATCCGACACATACGACAACGTGATACGTCGCACACAAGCGAGACACGATCTAATCTACCGAATAATTGATATTATAATGATTAAGTGAAAGGTCACTAACTGGGTTGCGGGTTGTTCGAAAGAGATACCTCTGCGCCGGAACGTAAAGGGCAATAAAAGGAACATGGGTGGGTTTTAGTCAGTACAAGTCTGACACCCCCTCGCTCCGCCCAGACTGGAGTCAGTTATTAGTTGATTTCCCATCCGCAAAAAATAAAGACAGACAAACTGAACAGAAATACGTAATATCAAAAAAGCAATTAAAAGTTCTAGTGCGTGCCTTCTCTGGCCACCACCGCAATGCTTAACGCTCAAGCTACACTTCTCGCAAGGGGTTCTGACGTAGCGTAGACCAAGTCCATGCAGGTGCGTGTTTGACGCCAATCGCATCACCAGGAATATCGTCAAAAGTCGCGAACAACGCCTAGTTTCAATAAGTATTTACACATAATCCAGTACGGTACACACCTATGTGTTAGTTTTACTGCTGACACTCTTTCATAAATAAAATTGTAGTTTAAAAGCCTTAGAACTTGACCTTTGAACCAACAACCATTTAAACCAAACAGAATACGAAATGTTTAAGTGAAGGAGCACTGTAAAGATTAGCCGAGTGGTGCCCGCTACGTGAATGCCACGTAACCGCTACGTGGACACTACGTGACCGCGTCTAATATTTACGTAAGAGTAAGAACTCGGTCTACGAAATAAACTGATGTTTAGATTGCAGTCACCACGGGTTTCGAATTCTTTACTTAGTTTTCAGTAATTGGTTTAACTTTGAATTAGCTCAGCTCCTATAATTTATCATTTAAGATGGAAAGACTTGATTGATATATTTTTTTTCCATGGCCAGTAGACCACACGTGTCTTATTGCTAATGTAAAACATTCCGCTGGCTCACTCAACCAAACCCTGCCGAACCCTCAGGAAACATCGAACACCTACCAGCTTGTGCTTGCTTATTGAATTTGACTCTCCATTAGGCTTTTGTGCGCAAATGCGAGAAAAATATGCGAGAATAATATAATATGAAAAGTAACCATACAAGCTTCTTACATTATCGTGTATTACTTAGATACATACAAGATAACATCATTCAACTCACTTATTATAGAAAATAACCACATAGGTATTTGACAACGTAAAAACCAGTTTATTTATTTTTTCTTTTGTTTGCAACGTCCGCTAATTAAATTTTCTTATTTACAAGTTCTTATCGTGCTTTCTCTTCGTTAAATTAAATGAGAAACCGTAAGTTCATTTAATTCTTGGCTCAGAAGCTTCCTTGTTTACAGTACCGCGGTGATTGTACGATTTAACGAAGCGGGAGGAAACACACCGGACATTCATAATGGCCGACTGGTTGCTATGGCGACGAGAAATGCTGACAAAGACTCCCTAGCAAAACTTTATTACTTAAATACAAGTTTCACAGTAACCGCTAAACTAAAAATGAGAAAGTTGTAGCTTTGAAATCTAGATCTTTCTTCTCATTTTGTAATAATCTTAGGCAGACAGATCCTAGAAACTCAATGAACCGCAGCGAGTAATTCCATGAACAATAATTCCATTTTCATGTCGACGCAAACGTTTTATAATTCGCGAAGTTAATTTACGCGAGAGAGAAACTCCGCACTCTCTGCTAAGATCACAACTTTGCCTAAACCAATTTAATTTTAATTTTTCATTAACTTTTACAAGAGCGCCGTCTTAGCGGTTAGTTCTCTCCGGTGTAAAAACCTACTCCGTAACCACTGGAGGGTTTCACTTTACTATGTTTTTGCTGCATTTAACATTTTTGGATAATTGTATAATTTTATAAATTATACACGTTAGCGGTAACAGATTCCTACCAGGCTATTTCTTCCGTAGAGCCCCGCTCTGGGCGGAGCGCCCTTTGGTTAGCCAAAGGCTGATGTACTTACCGTGATCATAAAAAGCAACAATCCATCGCGGAATTTAGAGCTTATTGCGTAAGCAAGACCCACTCAAATGAAAATGTTATGTATTTAATTAATCGTTTGAATTTGTGTTTATAAATAATTGTGGGCGATGTTGGAAGATAAATTGTCTTTGGCAAACAGATGACTTTACTTTGAAAGTAATTGATGTGAAAGCAAAATTAATTTAATAAGCCGGGGTTTGGTTCGACTAATACAAATACATTTAGAAACGATAGATTTAATATATAAATACATCAGCGTACACAGAAACACTCCGCGAACAATAAATATTATTAAGTTAATATCGGAACTAACTCGTGTTGCGTGAAACAGTTAAACAATAACGATGAAAGTTTTATTGTTCCGAACATTCTCGTAAACTATGAAACCTTATTACCGCGAAGTATTTTACGAGATTTATATTATGTCGGACACAGTTATTAACTATTAAATAATACCACTACAGCAATCAGCTGCACAGCTGCGAGCACTCGCATTCATCATTGAGGCAGTCAAATGTATATCTTGAATGATTTTTCACTTTATGTGTAATGTTTCTGTAAGATGTCTTTCTTTCCACCTCAGGATAGATCATGAAGCCCGGGATGGTGAGTAAAACCGCGCGTTTATCTCTCATCCACAAAATAAGAGTTGAAGTTGATATTGCATTTCAAACTTATTAAATATTTGCTCACTTAATAAGATACACGATATAACATAGGCAATATGTATATAAAATAAATAGTGCAGTTTATGTTTTTAAACATTTATGTAATTACTAATTGGTGTAGATATTATTTGGTAAGTGCTAATTTTCTCATTACATTGATCACGTCACAAAAGCACACCGCGCTAGCATACTAATAATACAAATGCGAAAGTTTGTGAGCATGTATGTATGTTTGTTACAGATGTTTGGTTTGGCTACATGAACACAAATAATAATTGTAAAAGCCGTAATTGTAATTACCGAACTTCATGAGCTAGCTACATTCATGACCTTACACCGTTTTCCCACGAGGTTTGGAAGAAACTACAGAACGACACTTGTTACGATGCTTAGCTAGACCTGCTTCGGCACATGCTACGTGCCTGAGCTTTCTAAAAAAAACAATTTTTGTCATCCCAGTATGGCCGCCCAGCCTCTACACTTAGGTACTTCTTCCTTGTAAATATTTTTTCTTAGTATTCATCATCTATCCTTTGCAAATCATTGCTATCAGTTAGTGCCACGTATCTTGCCGCACGAAGTCAGCGAGTCTCTCGCCGATGGCTATGCTGACGGCGGCGGTGTTGGCGCGCGGTACGCGAGGCAGCACGCCCAGGTCGGCCACGCGCAGGCGGCGTACGCCGCGCACGCGCAGGCGCGCATCTAGTACGCCGCCCAGCGCCACCGTACCCGCCGCGTGGTGCACCGCGAACGTCATGTGCCGGGTGTAGCAGCTCCAGTAGCCCGTCCAGTCGACATCCACACTCGGACACCCAGGCAGAGCCAAATGTAGAATTGTCGCGTTTCGTTTGCGGAACGGCGGCGTCTGTATCAAATGCTCCACAATACCTATTGATCGCACGACATCGTGGACGTCCTTCTCGTCATGCAAGTAGTTCGGGAAGATAGCGGGAGGAGCCAGTGGATCGGAGCTAGCGAGCTGCACGTGACCAACTGACCGTGGCGACAAATGGACCGGAGAGAACGCGATGAATGCGTACTCCTCATTTACTTTGCTGATCTGTTCCACCACTTTATGATTCAAACCTGTCGTTTGCAAGAACACTGGCTTAGCTGTTGGCACAAAATTCCTTTCGATATAGGAATGAATTATTTGAAGGTTCGGCAGCTCACAGTCGCTGCCGTTGAAGCTCGTGAGTAGCGTCCTCCGCGCGAAGTCGTAGCAATACGAGTTGAGGAACGCACCGACGTCAGTGAGGCCGTTGGAGGTGAGCGGTCCTGAGCCGGAGGTCAGCAACTGTCCCACTTGCTCCGTACGAGACGCCAGCCCGGCCAGGTCGTCAGCGATACTTTTTCTTTTATCTACCTGGACCAGTACAAACGGCAGTATGTGGTCGGACATGTTCGCTCCAACACCTGGCAAGTTCACCTTCACACGTATCCCCATGCTCTTTAAATGCTTAGCCGGTCCGATACCCGACAACATCAGTATTTGAGGAGTTCCGATGGCCCCTGCACTGAGAATCACCTCTTTGCGAGCATATATATTGAGCTTCCGACAGTTTTGCACGACGGTGAGGCCACGCGCGATTTTTTTGTTATCTATGATGACTCCGGTGCACCGCGTGTACTTGGCCACGTTCAGAGTTCTCCTGACGTCCTCTCTCGCTAAATATCCTCGCGCGGTACTCATCCGGACGCCGTCATGAACAAAGCCAACGAGTTGACTGACACCGATCTGCGACTCCGCGTTGACGTCAGGATTTTCCGGAAACCCGAGATACTTGAATGCTTTAAAAAGTCTGGAGTGCCATGGGTTATCTGACGGCTGGAAAAATCCGACCCGCATTGGCCCAGCCGTATTATGGTACGGTTCAGAAGAGGGTGGAAGTAAATCTAGGTCTTGAAAACCTTCGTATTTGAGAAAGTAAGGTGTTAGGTCATCCCAGGTCCAGCCTGGGACGGGAATGTCGTGAAAGTCTTGAGGACTGCCACGCGTGTACAGCATGTAGTTGGTTGAGGTGGAGCCACCCAGGCACTTGCCGCGGCTAAACCGACACTGCTGGCCCTGAGACGAGAGGCAGGACATGTTGTTGGGGACCGCCCTGTACTGCCAGTCCATCTCCGAACCTAGGAGAAGCGGTGCTGCGCTTGGGATCTGTAACAGCAAAAGCCATCAGCTGCAAAAAAGTCTTAGCTCACAGCACGTATCTAGGGTGTCTGCACGTCTGTTCGCGTGTTACCTTGGAGATGGGCCAGGGGTCCCCGCCGGCCTCCACCAGCAGCACGCTGGCACGGGCGAGTGCAAGCCGCGCCGCTGCCGCTGCACCGGCCGCGCCCGCGCCCACCACAATGTAGTCGAACCGTTGTCCCTCTGAATACAGACGGGAATCAAGATCAAAATAATTTATTTCAAATTCTTATAGCCGGCATAGTACCTACTACATAGGCAAGGTAAGACGTCGAGAAAAGGTGCACGGTGCCTCCTGCTTTAACTCCATGGTTGCTGTTTTTAAATAATAACGTTGATAACAGCGTTAGTACTTATGTGGAAGAGCAGTGTAGTGCAGGCACGAGAATAAATTGTTTCTTGCTTTACAAAAGCGTAGAGCAAGTTAAAAGGTTGACAAAATTTTACGCCCTGTAATTCTTTTTCCATTTTGGAACTTGTACAAATGTTTATTATATGTAAATAGAAATAACGTGACAAACCTCCAGGAATCTACAAGGCTTACAATATCTACTACAGCTTTGATGTAACTTCTGTCTTGTTGTTAACAAAACTGACACTCACTTGAATTGAAGAGCTCAACGCTTGCAAAGACTTGTTAATATCTCTCTAAAGGCTCCTAAGTGGCAAACTGTCTCACTGGCTTAGTAAGGCTCGAGGCTCATTGTGGCTGCTGGAGCGCACTCCACAGCGTACATATTTAACTGAAGCCCACTGAGACACTTGAGCGAAGCATAATATATTAGCGTTGTTTTCATAAATGTAGCATAAGGTGCTATAAATTGGTGGTAAATAAATAAATAATAATAAATCATTCCAGTCAACTGTTAATACGTGGTATGTAATGAAACGGTATTTTTTGCGGTTGGGCCAGCGTCAAATATCGTAACCCGAGTGTCAGACTATTACCGACTAAAACCCACCCATGTTTTTTCTTTTGCCTTTTGTGTTCCGCGGTTTCTCTTTCAAACAACCCTTGCAGGTACCGACAGGACCTGATGCTCAAGAGTCAATCGTAGGGTTCTTTAATATTTCCGGCTTTAAGTATTCACGGAACATGATTACCGCCCCATTCCACTACTCCCAAAAAGTTTCGAGTTCGACTTACATCACTCATTGCCCGTAAATCCAGTATTGATCAGTCTTGATCTGGCTCGCGAGGTTGTTGACTTGCCGGATGTGAACTCAGCGATCATTGTGCCGATAGTCGTTTTACCTTTGGAGCAGTATAAAGAGTTTGCCAAAGAAAGCGGTACTCCTGGACACGGCTCGTATCGTTAGGAAATTCCTATAGCTTGGACCTTGTTCCCGTTACCGGTGGGCTATATTTATTTTTGTTTTGATAACTGGATTTCCAGTTCATGGATTTTCAGTTCGCTACCCAAGAAGTCTACTGGCCTAAACATCTCCAGTTTGGAACCCCACTTGAAGTGCCCACGAGAGCAGGACGTATCCAAAGAAGCTTTACTCGATATCTTCGCTGCACGAACAAGCAGCATGAGCATCGACATCTTTTTTTTGCGTGTGGAAATCCTCAATGGATGTCCTCCGCCATTGCGGAGGGGTCTGTCAGACTCCTACTGACTAAAACCACACGGTGTTCCTTCTCGTCACTTCTGGCTGGGGTGCGGGGGACACGTTCGCTTTCTACACAATCACCCCAGCAGTGATGTTGCATCGACATCCAACCAACCCTTTCCAACAATACAATTAAGACGAACTAGCGCGGAGGATATCAGACACCGGATAAGTTCTTAGATCTACTTGCGTCTCTTTATCAGCCTTATTGTTTTGTTTTGAATACATTTTTAAGGTTCCGTAGCCAATTGGCTAAAACGGAAGCCTTATAGTTTCGCTCTGTCCAGATGACTGTCTGTCCATAATTGGGAAGTTATTTGAAAATAACTAATCCGAAAAAAGCACCAGGTCTCACCAGGTCTAGGCTCAATGACTTTATTGACGCATAAAATACCACGAGCGACTGGATGTTTTCTCGTGCACATTGACCGACTCTGAGCAAGAGTGTTATTGAATATAGTTGGTTATGTAACACAGTGAGGAAAGAGAAATATTTTATTGTTATGTTTAAGTTTCATTACTAGTACTTACGTTTCATTACGTACTTAGAAATTAAGAGATTCGATCTGCAAGAGGCGCGGAAAACACCTAGAAAAGGTCAATGAAATAGCTATTTAAAGGCGATTTAATTATATCTACAAAACGAAAGCTAATGGACATTATTGTATTTTCTAGAGTGTCGCATGGTGTCCAGATGGTGTGGTCTTTGACTAACATCCAGAAGTCCAAACCCATTTTTTCCAACAAGCAACAAGGTGCAGCATAGTTAACGTGAAACTTACCGGTAAGATAAGGAACACCTCACTGTGCTCCACAACTCAAATGGCTGACGTAGCTAATAAAGCTGCAAAACTTAATCGGGACTGGACAGGTCATGTCAGCCGGATGCCGGCTAAGCTGTGGGCCTACATATTGCAAAACTGGCGCACTGAGACTAGGCGGCTTCTTAATGGGCGGGAAGAGGTACGAAATTGCAAAATGTGGAAAGAAGGGGAAGGGCTTTGCCCAGGAGTAGCAAAAATAGGGCTAATAAAAAAAATACCTTTAAGTAAGTGTGCTGGAGGCAGTGTGTAGCAGTCTGTCTGCGCACCCCACACAAGGCACGCTACCAACAATTCCACCAGCAATCTGGACACAGCAACGCGCAGTACCAACATCACAAAGATTTACGCCTAATCCTGGGGGTAGGTAGATGAAAACTAAAGGTACGTACTAGTTTTACTTCAATCAAAGTTACTTAATAGTTTAAACTCACAACATAATGCTGCATAATTTATTTATTAAAAATAACATAAACGTACGTACACGCTATAATTTAGCTATTTGAAGTCAGTAACCGTACAGTGGTTTCAATGAATTGGTACGTTACATAGCGTGCGAAACTATTTAAAGGTCACCGACTGAAAACGCCAAACCGGATCCAGAAACTTGAAATGTTTTGTATCTAAGGTGAACGCACCAACTTATGATTTTTTTTTGTTTACTAGCTGTGCCCGCGACTTTCGCGCGGATATCGGTAAATAAAATTTTGTCGCCATAGAATGTGTACCACTTCTTTCGCTGAAAAGGTAGGATCCCCGCCCACTTCCAATTGCTTTACCATCATGTGTAGGGTATGTGCACTCACCAATTAAACGTAATGGACCTCACGACTCTGGCATAGAGCCTTCGTTAGGGGGCGTTAGGCCTCCTCAGATTGGGTTGGAGCCGCTTAAAAGCAGCTCCGGCCCGTTTGAGCTTGGGAGCCAAACGGCGGGAATGGTCTACGAAATTCCACCAGCTGTTGAGGACGAATCCCACCTCCCGTGCCAGCACAAGCGTGTCGTGTGGTTGGTGTCAGCAGGGCTGGGGTGGTGTAATTCCGTACTTGGTCCTGCGCAGGGATGACTGAGTGGAAGACCTGAGTGGCTCAGTGACCGTAATCTCGTCGGCGGTCACCAGTACCTCGTCCTTCAAGAGAGTCAGGAAGGGTCAGGGGAATGTGCAGCATGGTTCGGGGATAAAATGATAGCGGGAGTTTAGTTCTTCCCGAACCGAACTCTCGCCGAGTTCTTCTCGTGCTGGTGCTCGGGGACTTCAATGCCAAGAATTTGGTTTGGGGTTCTTACGGATGTGCAGGGAAAGATGGTGGAGGGCTGGGCACTGGAGACAGGACTGGTTTTCCTAAATCAGGGTTTGTACCCACGTGTATGCGGATGCGGGCCGATTCGGTGGTGGATAGTTCGTTTACCAGCCTCGCTCTGTTGCCGCGTGTCGTTCACTCTCTGATCACTAGTACCTACATCCGGCACCACAAACCACCAGCGGTCCGGTCCTACAAGCCCCGAGTGGTCTACTGTGGGCGCTGAAGCAGCTGGACCAGGACCTCCTCCTGCAAGCCTCGATCCCGCAGGCTTGGATATTATCACCGATCAAACCCGCTGAGCTCCTTAATCAGGGCGCTAACACAAAAGTGAAAAGGAGTGGAGAGCTCAGCCCCCCTTGGCCCCTCCAACTTATAGTTTTCTGAGTGCGAGCTCGCCTATCTTACAAAATTTGATTGCTTGTCATGTCAAAAGCCAAGAATTTTCACAATGTCTCTGGCCTTATTGTTCGCCGACAAAAGTGATCAAATAAAATCTTGAAAAAAAATATGTTTTAGTGTACCACGCCCCTATACCTACAGTTGGATAGTTTATTATTACCTTTCCACGGTGTGAGTGGTCGTTGGATAGATCTTATTAAAAATATTGAAGGTGTACCAGAGCCATTTTCCAAATTCCATCCAAAGACAAACATATTTCACAGTTGGTTTGCGGTGACAGAGAGGAAAGTCCAAAAATCATGAAATTCGTATGACGTTTATGGATGACCTAAGGTATGAAAATCTGAGTTAAATATTAAAGCAAATATCTCAACCATTCCCAATGTTTTGAATATTCAATTTTATTGTTAAATTGATAGTCAATTTTATTGTTTGCTCCTCAGTGTTGTACACATTACATAAAAAATGTACGTACATGTATTATACATATACGTACATTTTACATATGTATACTCGCATACAATTCCCAGTTTATGCACACCTAACATATGTACATATGTTAAACTAAGTACATTATCTATTCTTTACTTTATATAATTAATTGCCGGTATACCACATAATAATCGTAGGCACAAATTTAAAATCAACAACACAAGTTGAGTGTTATCGCACATACAGTATGTAAACGCTATTCATTAGACGGGTATCATGTACTCGTATAATATTAATACGAGGATCCTTTACTCAGCCCGGGTGCCCACGACGATAGCATGCGGAATTAATTGTTTTCTAATTGTACAAGTTTTTATCACATTGCCATTTAGCTGTTTAAGCTATTATCTCAAAATTTCAAGTTTTCAACGTTATTTAGCAGGTTGTTAAGTAAAGGTATTCAAACTAAGTATTTACATGAGTGACGTCGCGGTGGGAATTATGTCATGCTCAACCCTTCCTAACTGTCTGAGTGGCGATGTTTCCGGAAGTGAGAACAGAGTACAGGTGGAAACTTTGCTAGTACCTATCTAAATATAGTTTAATTGACAACGTATCGCAGACTTGACCCTTGACTCGAGGCGCATCATACCGAACCTGCCGATTTTAATTAAGACTTACTTTTGAAGACTTAAAACGCCGCCACACAAATAGGGTGAATTGTTCAAATGAGCGTGGATGGCCAAATCAGTAACTATGAGGAATAGTGTCAAATACACAAGGGAGTCTCGAGCCCGTCATTCATGAAAATTAAGGCTGCATCATTGAATTTTTGACAAGGGGCATTTCCAAAATACATGCTGTATTTTCACAAAAACCGATAGTGTTGCTAGTAAAGATCAAATTTTGCGACTGAGTGACACAGGGAAACAAGCCGAAAGACAAGCAACAACACAACACAAGCACAATCAAAATAATTCCGTGTCAACGGCGGCGGCGCGTTCCATCCAACGCTGCGCCTCAAAGAGAGTCAGCAAGCAAGCAGAGCGGGAAAAGTTATTTGATGATTTCAAAACCGAAAAAAAACAAGCAGAATTTAATTAACGTTACCCCTATATATCCTGACATCATTACTTTCAATACATACGCTGACATCTGTGTCAGCATCACGATCACAAACATTTAGAAAACAATCGAATTGAAATAAGACAAGTTTTATTGAAAACACAACACGGAAACATTATTATAACACGGAATGATTCACATATACACACATGCTTACACACCCATATAAACTCGAACACACGCACACATACATACATACACACACGCATACACACAAACATCTATAAATATATCCTCTTCTTAATTTTAGTTAGACTACGGATTCTACAGTTAACTTCAGTGTTTTTAATTATTGTGTTAATTATCGCGCTATGGAAAATGGGGAGGAGCGGCGTCTTCTACTACACGCATAATTTGTCTGAAAAAAGATTCCGAAAAAATATGTAAGCATATATATATATATATATATAATTTTAGTATAGGTATTTCACGAAATTAATAGACTATTAAACTAGTACGAGATCCGGCTGCAGAATCAGTGTACCTATCGAGTATTTGCTGAAAACCAAATTTTTACACATATTCATGATTAGGAGAATTTATATCCACCAGGTTGCCTATCAAAATGTGGCCGCTAGTATTTTTAATTAAATTATTAATAATTCATAATCCGTAAGAAATTTCATTGACTTTTTTTTTCAATGAAATGTCGTCTACTTTACGGCAACATCTATAAAGACTCTGAAAAATTATGGTTGCCGTTGCGCACCTGGCCGCACCTCTTCGCAGCCAGGTATACACAGGTATGAATTTGTTACATTTATACACCCACAACGTACATTTATAATTTATATATCAAAATAAAGCTAATTTTTTTCTGTATATTATTATATACGGTTGCTTAATTAAATCTGGCCGCCAATAAGGGTTGCTGGCTAATAAATATAGTAAATATTAAAAGTAGAGTGAAAGAGAGCTAGCGCGTAACGCCACTGTCTAGTCAGACGAGGATAGCGATTGCCAGCTGTCGGACGGTTTAATGCCATTGCGCATGCGTCAGATGTTAGTGTTCTCAACGGATCAGTTGTGATTTTTATTTTAAGTTCGAAACCACGCTGTTTGGAGTACGTAATACACAACATAATATATTGCTGTTTTATTTCTGCATCGAAAAATTATCAATCTCGCACATTCCACCATGCTGGAAATCTTTAAAGGAAAAATTATTGCGGACCATCTTTGTTAATTCGATGTGGTTAAATGCTACTGAGCGGGATTGCATCAAGTTCAGCGCGGAAAATAATGGCTGGCTGCTGTTAGATGGTTTTTTAAAACCAACATGGTTCCTGGGAGATTCAACTCCAGCGCAAGTTGAGAATGTGCTGTGTGATTCCACGAACAAGCCTTCCGATAATAATGACGATACCGATATTTCTGATGAAAGTGATACCTGCGATGATAGTGTGACTGAGAGCTCCGATGATTCAGATTTTTAAAAAAGAGTCATGGAAGTATAAAATACATTTTAAAAATTCATAATTTGCTTAAACTGATGATTGATGAATATGTAAAATAAATGTAATACTTGAATAAAATTAAATCTTTTTTCATACAGTACTTGTACAACATAATGTTTTTACATAAGTAACCTTGATTTTATTCATCATCAATATTCATTTTTTTTTGTAATTTTTAAATTTGTCATTGACTTTTTAATTTTTATTATAGAAAAGAAAGACGTTTCTTTTGGAGTATTTATTATTTTGAGTCGTACCTACTATTGTTTGAATCGGAGGTTGAGAACACTAACATCTGACGCATGCGCAATGGCTTTAAACCGTCCGACAGCTGGCAATCGCTATCCTCGTCTGACTAGTGGTGTTACGCGCTAGCTCTCTTTCAATCTACTTTTAATATTTACTATATTTATTAGCCAGCAACCCTTATTGGCGGCCAGATTTAATTAAGCAACCGTATATAATAATATACAGAAAAAAATTAGCTTTATTTTGATATATAAATTATAAATGTACGTTGTGGGTGTATAAATGTAACAAATTCATACCTGTGTATACCTGGCTGCGAAGAGGTGCGGCCAGGTGCGCAACGGCAACCATAATTTTTCAGAGTCTTTATAGATGTTGCCGTAAAGTAGACGACATTTCATTGAAAAAAAAAGTCAATGAAATTTCTTACGGATTATGAATTATTAATAATTTAATTAAAAATACTAGCGGCCACATTTTGATAGGCAACCTGGTGGATATAAATTCTCCTAATCATGAATATGTGTAAAAATTTGGTTTTCAGCAAATACTCGATAGGTACACTGATTCTGCAGCCGGATCTTAGACTAAACGTCACGCTACGACACTAAGAAGCAGAGCAGCGCAGCGGGTGAAACCGCTGAGCATAGCTGAGTATAGCTAGATGTCTCATAAATATTAACCGCCACGATTTGGTTTTTCGAAAATCTTCAAAATATCACGATTTTCATTGAGGCGATAAACTCTGTTTGCTAATGTTCAACGAGGCTTATTTTCTTAAAAATAAATAATTGCTTCCCGTCGTTTTCCCTCTCTGTATTTACCGTTTAATGTTGTATAATCTTAACATTAATTTTATTTTACTAACAGAAACACTGCTGGATGTTTGTGGTAATTAATTAATATTCTTGCCCACTACGTATGATGCCTATTATATGTAAATGTTACTATTATTTCAAAAATTTTACGTAAATAATTTTTACTATATAACATTAAGTTAGTAATTACTGAAATATTATCTAGTTGTGATGCCATTAGTCTATTATTATGTTTAGGTATACCATATTAACATAAAAATAACGCGTTTTTGTTTGTGCGTCGAGCTGTGGGTACGTTTGTGTGTTCGGGTAACTTTCAGATCAATAAGCCGTTTCGGTAATGTATTTGGCAAATATGAATTACGGCGAACGCCACGCCCGGCTCGCGACACGTCACGCGTCACTCGAATCAGCTTGCGATTCGATATCGAATTATTTATTGATACTTTATTTTGTTCAAAATCATCAAATAACATCTCCCGCTCTGGGGTGCTCGTAGGAAGTGTCAGACTTTTACTGCCTAAAAAAAGGAACATAGATGGGTTCTTTCTTTTGCTGTATGTTCCGGGGGCGCGGTATCTCTTTCGAACAACCCACAAGCACGAGACCCCCTCTGCTTTGCCGACATGTCTTTAGGGCGCGCGTAAAACACTAACGCGCCGTCGACACGGCCTGTCGTTACTAGATGGACGGACGGTGACCTACCCATTACTCACCGATCACAGACCCGCATCTACAGTGGCCGAGAGCTTCTGGCCGGAATGTTTGAGGCTCCCTCAAACATCCAGCCACCTCCTTCACTACCATAACTGCTTAGCAAAAGGTGATCAGTTCCTATTTTCTCTCACGGACCATGGGCAGAACCAGGGCTGGACGCGGGAGTTCGCCGCCACCGTTACGAGGACACAGCATTGCGTTACCCTGCTCAAGCGGTGCAGAACACCACTGTGTTCTCCACCGCGTCCTCTGGGCGATCGTCCCAGTAGTGACACCCGGGCGTGTCCTCCCGCCCGATTTTCATTTTTTGCAGGAACATCGAAACTTCTGTGTCCGGTGAGGACCTGAGTCAGGCGGTAGGTGAGGACGCCGTGGCGCCTCCCGAGCCACTCCTCAAAGAGGGAACTAATTGCCAGTATTGTGATTTATTGATGCTTTAAATGAGCTTTTTGTATTTTACTTATTATGATTTTACTTATACCTACTATAAAAGCTCACAGAATAAAAGATAAAAGTCCGATTTCAAAATGTCGCTGTTACGAAAATATCATGTCTGTTCAGCTAAGTTAAGGCTCACCCCAATCTGATGTTTCATAAAAAATAAAATCCGTTGCCAGGGAGTTATTAATGGCTGCCGTAACAACGGGGTAGGTGCGGGGGGAGGGAGTGACGGACGGGGACAAAGGAGACAAAACGCACGCAGCATCAGCGATGATCTACGCGCTTATTTTGTTAGAACAGCGAAAAACTTGATGTCAGCATGACACAGCGACAAATCATATTTCAATAGGGTTGCGCAATATAAATAAAAAGCCTCGATTTTCGTAACGTTCGATAAAATTTAACATTTTCGTTCTCGTATTCATGACAAGGCGCTCTCATGTTTTGTTATTGTTATAAATAATAAATTGGAAGACGTTTGTGAACATCTGACTATAGACACATATAATCGCCAGGCGGTGTGTTTCTACGGCGCGCGCCGAAGTTAAATGTTACTGTGTAGAGAGAGAGTGGACTTTCTGTGCGTCACGAGGTGGGTAGTGTGTAAGTGTCGCGCCGGAAATTGGCAGAGAAATGCAATTGATGTCACAGACCGGTTATTTCCGGTGAAGTAATGCATGGGTTGATGTTATTTAGCAATTAGGTTACCGTAATAAAAATACTTACAGGGATTTAATTAAATCAGAAGTTTGTATTTGCCAAAAACGTGTTATGTTGCGCCCCTTAGGCGCGTCAATGAGCCGACAAAAGATTATTCATCAAAATTCCCAAACTGCTTTTATCTTCGTGAAAATGGTCGGAAACATTCTAGTCAGCGCGCGTTGTAAAGTTATGGCATTATTATCTCGATACAATTACTCGACTGTTTATCCTTTAAATAAAAATATTCGCAAAGAAAGCTTTAACATGCTCTCAGAAAAAAACAATATTTCGTATTTAAATCACAGAAGAATATTGTCTGACTGGTTCGCAGTTTTACAAACGGCAGAATATTATCAACGGTTCAATTGTTTAAGTAAAAATATAATGTAGGTACACTGGAAGGGTTTCAGTGTACCTACCGTCGGTTTTGTGTGGGATCTTATCAGTCTGTCTCTTCCTCATCAAAGAATATCTGAACGTAATCTACGCTGAACATTATAGGTAGAGTCTATAGGTCTTATTCTATCCAGTTTACTAAGACAAGTGACTCCTAATTAAATGGCTTAATTTAATTGTACTGATGGAATTTCAACTGAAGTTGTTGAGGCGAGCGTTCAAAATGTAACGGTAGGTACATAGCGTGTTTATATTTACCTCATGTTACACAGTTAACAATCAACTCACACATTACGTTTGTATGAAGCAGGCGCTAAACCACACTAATGTCACAGATTCCACTCAACGTGTACTTCGGCGACATTTCGAAAGTAAACTGGAGCAGACTGTAATCCAACACCTTTATATCAGATCTTTTGTGCTCCAAACGGATTGACAGTCTCGAGTCCATGGCGAACAATACGCGACCTCCGCCGAGCTTCGCAACTTGACGGCGACCTTCAAGCGGTGACCTTCAGGCGATGGTAACTTCTTTTATGGAGCACATAAACTCGTAGAATCGCACACATCATATGGCCATAATGTAGGCTATAAAATCTACAGACTGAAGCTACGATACAATAAGAATGTCTAACTTTGCACAAAGAACGGCCATTAAGTATCGCAAACTCAACAATATTATACTAAACTCTGAATCCCCGATAACTTTGCTAACAAGTGCAGAATGGGAATATACAACAAAATTCTTTTACAATCATTGCCCGTAATGAGAAGACCGTGCGTCGTTTTAACCGTCTTACCTGTTTGTGGTATACTCACAAATCATTTCATTATCATGTTCCTATATTCAAAAATCTTGACAGTTTTATACAATAAGGTACAGTTGAGAGCTTTACTATGTGAAAACGGACGCTTCACGAAGCCGGCAACCAAGCATTCTGTAAATTAAACTAACTAACTCTACGCTGAAATTCTTGTTGGGAAATCATTTTTTTGGGTAAAAAATCACGTTTCGGATGTTCTCATGGATACATTGAACAGTTCAGGGCTCGTGGAAGTATTTAAAGTAATTTAAAAAGTTGTAACTTCGACCCCCATTATCTCCGTAAGTTTTAGCAAGAACAAAAAGAAATCGTAATGACTGGTAGACAAAGTACTTTTCAGCTCGGTTAAGGGGGTTTTACCACCCACGATAGTGTAGGCGCCCGCGCACACGGCGGCAGCCTGCCTGATTATCACAGGGCGAAGATCCATTTAAAATTGCCTTATTTACTCAGTCACAGGGTATATTAGGTATGTGTCACCTAGAACCCTCTGTAAAATATTTCTCGAAGTATTTAAATAAGTTTTCCTCAATACAGTTTAGTTAAAAGCCCCCATGTCATGGCGGCTCAGACGATGTTATTTCACGACCCTCTTTATAAATCAAATAAATGCTCTGGAAGACCTTGGAAGAGGAAAACCGATGGAAACGAATAAATTACGAATGTTTAAGTGAATTAATGAAGAACGTAGAACCTAATAAAGTCATTATTTTCTTTATTGGAAAGAGGAGCTATTGGTTTCTTTTAGAAATGCTGGAGACTGATTAGGGAAATATAGGCTGACGTTTTAATGAATAGACAAGTTACATCATTATTATGTAAACGCCGCTACACTTTATTACAGTATGTAGTTATTTCACTTCCCTGAACCCTGATAGAAATTATCGACAAATTCGTAATCGTAAAAAAAATATCAAAAGAAATGTGTGGGCAGGCATGTGTGGAATCAAATAACAAACCGAACATATATTATGAAAATGAACCTTCAACAATATTATTTGAACATCAGCAATCGACACATTTCATGAATAATACATGAACACAAATCTCAAAAAGTTCAGCTCAGAAACGCGGCCGGCCAGATTCTTGACACAGTACACAACACATACACAAGCACACAGCAAACAGTAACAAACAAGTATTTAACAACGCAGCAATAAAAAGCTTTGTATACAGATTGTTTGAAATATTTGTACGAAAATATTCCGTGGAGTAATTTACTTTAGCCGGGCGATGAGCACGGTGAGCACAGTGAGCGCAGTGAGCGCAATGAGCGCGGTGAGCAACATAACGAGCATTACAGCTCCTTTCAGGCAGATATTTATTCGTGTTTACGTCAGTAAGAACGTTATTCTTTCACATCAAAGCCCGAGTCCTCTGACAGTATAACTGAGACACATTTTTATAAGCTTGTATTAATTGGTGAAGTTTGTGTTCGTACCTACAAAAAAACGGACAAGTGCGAGGCAGACACACGCACCGAAGGTTCCGAACAAACTTGTAAGTAACTAATGAAAGTACCGAACATCGCTCTAAGGAAAAGATTAATTTAAGTTCGTAATCACATTTTTATGTGATTAATTTACGTTTCTTGGGGTTTTCCTTAACTGATACTCCATCTTTATGCTTATATCATATTGCTTCTTGCCGAATTTCTTGATTCCATGTCAACGGTTACTTGTTCGGTTATAGGTAGAAAGGCGGACAATATTTTTTGATTGACTAAACATAGAGGGGTTAATTTTTGACAACTCCAAGGTACTACAGACTTGTATTTGGTATTCATTTCAACTCGATACCTCCACGTTTCTCCAAGACAAAGACAGACGAACAAATAGATATATAGACTAAAGTATCTAGGGGTCAGAAAAAATCTAAAAGTAACTCTTCTAGAAACTCTTCATATTTCATTATTTATTTAGTTCTAATCATGCTCGTATTTCGTTAGTAGTTGGCTTAATTGGCTACAAAACAAGTATTAAGGCATATGACCGGCCATTAAAAGTATCAAAAAAGAGAACTTATACAAAATAGGCTTGCATTTGGCCGCAACTCGCCTAGTAACTATTTTGTTTTTATATTTATAGTCCCTACTCCCCGGTCCTCTACGAAGGGGATAATCAATTCCGGCGAATAGTTTTCCCCTAAATTGTTACTCGGTGCCTTCTACATTCGTAACCGTTTCTCTATATTTTTCTTCTGGACCACATTGATGTCTATCTCAACCTTTCCTAGAGTTTGATTACTAACAATGTTTTGTCCTGAACTGCTTTGTAACAGTAAGACCAATTCGGCCATAGACAACTTTGATCGCTTTTCTAATCTAACTATATTGAGGGTTTCCCACTAGTAGATTGGCATCAAAGGCCGCCGAGCCGCGTGACCCCTATTTGCATACAGATTGCATAAAGCCACGGCGCCGGTTTCTCCAAAATATTGCAGGTACATCCACACTCGTAACATTTTCCATTTTGTCAGACGAACGCTTTTAATGCGACTGTTTATAAAGCGTCACCTCCCAGTTTGTTCAGTACCGACGTGTCGTGTATGGATACAATATATAATTGGACTTGGTAGGTATTTTCTGATACAATACAGGCTGTGGATTGTGAATATTTGTGTAATTCATAAGTAGCAAACCGTAAAAATACCAAAAAACACACCCGGAAAAACTTTACTCTCACGACTCATCAACAATCGATCGATGGATTTGCATGCCCAAGAAACGGTAAAACATGGACGTAATTATATATCGCAAACATCTATGTATGTACTCAGGTTTTGCAAAGGAAATAAATGATTTTGATTTGACAATGAACGAATGGCATTTCGGTAGGAATTGGTGACCATAACAAGCATAACATCTACATGTAATTATCGCGCTCTGTGGCGAAATAATGACACGCACCATTACCGGCTGAAAGCGGCAGTTAACTTGAAAGGTGTATCAAAAGCCGCAAGAGAAAAAAAAGTAGAAATCGATCGTTTTTTCAATTAAGTGTGAGCGTTGGAGGGTGGATTTATAGCGAGAGGATGCGGTGAGAGAGGTGCGCAGGCTGAGCTACTCCTCTCAACATTGTGTACGAGAGTTAGGTATTTGCCTGTTCTCGATCCGAAGTTGCTCGAAGAGAAACCATATCTCGTAATCGTTTGAAGCTGATGACAGCTTTTTCAATGTACCTACCCCAAGGTTGTGATTGCTTTGTGGCTTTGTGTTGGTGGAAATAGAGATGTAGCGAATGTATTCCCGATAGTTTTATTGTGTTACAATCGTGTCCGCACAAACTACGATAAAACTCTGACCTAGTTTAGGTACAAAGTCTTGGCTGGCAGACTGCCCTATTTGTTCAATAATCTATACACTTCTACTTAAAAATAGGTCTAAAACTCAAGAATATTCATAAATCTCAAAATGTACAATAAAGCACCTACTTATCAAGTTAACTTAGAAATGTAGAACAATCCCTTTTATTTTCTCTTTGGAAGCTTTTCAAACATTTAAATATTTTAATAATTGTTTAGTTAGAGAATCGTGCTACAGGACACAATAATTAGTAAGCAGCCTCAAGTAACTTATAATTAACGAGCTCCTAATTATAATGAGTGAATCGCAACAAAAGCGCTTTCATTTTAATGTTCACAAAACAAATTATTTTCCGGGTCACGAGAGAACGTTAAAGTGGAACAATTTAATAGCTACCTCATTTAGAGCTTTTGTTCAGTTATTTACAAGTAAGACGTGTGTGGAACGCCGGGAGGGCCGGAGGACCGGAGGGTATGCCCTACTAGACCGATATAGACACACTGACTATTCCTCATGTTTCTCGGAAAGGTGTATAGTACTCGCAACCGGTTATTTAGCCAAAGTGAGCTTAGGAACACTACGACTGCACCACTAGATTGATTGTTCTAAATTAACCTTTATAAAATCCAAATAAACCCTTGAAATAAACTGAGTTTAACAAAAGTCAAGTATATTGAGTAATCAGATTAATTGACCAAGGCTTTCTCACCATACATTTCTGTTTTTTTTTTCTTCGTAGGTCCAGCAGCATGAACGTAGACGAAGTAAAAGAAGAATGAAAGCAGGTATCCTTAGCGGTAGCTTCTGCCTGCACCCCAGTTCTTGGTCGTTTTGTAGCTACGTAGAACTGACGAAAATATCTACTTATTTCAGGGTGTTTTGCTTTCACTGAAGGGCTACTCGACCGTTACTTTACCAAAATAAACAGCGCGGATGAGTGAGCCAGTAGCAAGTCGGCAGTCGGTATAAAGAGTAGGCAACAACAGGTACACAGTGCAGTGCACGAGCTACTAGAACAAGTAACTTGAGAGAATACTGTAACAGATCCAGCAGTCGACGTGTAGGTATACGCCAAATATCAGTGAGGTAGACACCATGAGACGGGTTTGCAACCTGTTGCTACTTACGCACGATTAGGTATTAGTGAATGATTGAGTGCCACGCTTGAGATCGTAGCGTAAGTACTATGAACAGATAGCGGGAAGTAGGTCATTAAGTATCATTCATTTTATCGTTTAGCTATACCAGATACATAATGTCAGACAGGATGAAAACGCTACGCGACTTAACGCGACTAATGACAATTGAACGCACAGGTCGTTTAGTGACTGAGCAATATAATATTCATTTGCACTATTGACCACGGGTTCGATTCTCACACTGACCAAACTATTATAATCTATTTATAAGCTTTATCAATAAACAGTTTAGTATTTCTAATGATACAATTAAGAGAATGAATTACCTAGTAATTACCTAATTACAAAGACAATAACCACAACAGAACACGACCAGCATCAGATAGGTAGGTACTCCGTCCCTGGACGTGCTAAATAATGAATGCAAACAAAAGCACGTCGTTGTAACCCGGCGCACGTGCTGAACGGATTAGCGGCCACAATCAAACGTCGCGCGTCGCCTTGGCCCATATTACTCTTTGTTCCTTAAGTACGTACTCTCCGCATTACTACGGAGGAGTACAACTACGGCTAATTAGCAACGGAACCAACCCGAACATTCGAGCACAATACAAACATGTTTACCTTTAGAACCAAACAAGAATTAATTATGTAAGTTTTACTTTGATCGGCATTTACCTTATTCTTTGATTCGTAAAACGTCCTTATTCTCCGATTCGTGAAATGTAAAAACGATATAGTAAGGTTCAAAAATGTAGGTCGTACCGCCACCTATGTTCGGTGACGAGCAGTGATGAGGACGGCCCAGATAGCGCCATCTGTCGGCAGTATATTGTTGGCAGTTTATTTTTAGGAGAAGGGCACTTTTCCCGTTTGTAACCGGTTGTTTTTACCACTATTTTTGTTTACTAAGTTTGATAGAGGGCGCTGTTTTATCACGCCGATATGGGTTGAGGGATATCCAATATCTCTACCGACGTGATGGTTTGACTGCATTCAATTAGGAATTAATATTGGCAGTAGCAGGTAAGTACCCGCGGAGTTTTGGTAAATCTTTCTCTTTCTTTCTCAAACCCATGGTTCTTTAACTACACGGAGAAATCCTTACTATATATCCTTACTATCCTTACTAATATTATAAAAGCGAAAGTGAGTTTGTTTGTTTGTTTGTTTGTTTATTTGTTTGTTTGTTTGTTACCTCTTCACGCTTTAATGGCTAAACCGATTTTGATGAATTTTGGTACAGAGATAGTTGGGAACCAGGAGACGGACATAGGCTAATATTTTTTTGAAAAAAGTGGGATGTGAGGGAAAAAGAGGGAAGAAAAGGGAAAACTTAGCGTTGCTATTACAAATCAATAAGGCGCAAAGGGAACTGTGTTACCCCAAATTTAACGCGGGCGACGCCGCGGGCGAAAGCTAGTAATATTATAAAAGCGAAAGTGAGTTTGTTTGTTTGTTTGTTTGTTACCTCTTCACGCTTTAATGGCTGAACCAATTTGGATGAATTTTGCTACAGAGATAGTAGGGAACCAGGAGACGGACATAGGCTGTGCGGGAGAAAGAGGGAAGAAACGGGAAAACTTACCGTTGCTATTACAAATCAATAAGGCGCAAGGCGAACTGTATTACCCCAAATTTAACGCGGGCGAAGCCGCGGGCGAAAGCTAGTATATTATAATATTTTAATATTACCATTTAACTTGAATGAAAAATACAATAGATAAAGCGCTCTTATGTACGACCGATAACTTGTATGTGTGGTGTTTACTGTTAGTAAAGTTGGTTATAAATACAAAAGCGCCAAGTGTGGGCTAACCCCGTCACTTTCTTGCATATTTTGACGTGACAACGTCTTATAAATTGGTTTGCCGGGTGACACTTCAAGAAACTGCGTTACGCTCCGCTCACGTTATGCGCTAACAATAAGAGCGAGTGAGAGGCACGCGTCCCTTCCACTCGGGCATGGTTAGCCCGCCTAAGAGCGAGAGAGACAGACATAAAAATATTCACATTAAAATTATTTTAACACTCAAAGTCGTTGTCACGTAAAAGTTTCGCCCGTATACCGACTTTACAGGCAACCAATTTTTTATGTACAAAAAATGTACTCTATGCGTAAATCGGTGATTTTAATCTGAATACACTATAATACGCGTCAACCTTTACCTGTAGTAGGCTTATTAACCTAACCCTAAAATAAGCCGGTTAAATCGTATTACCTCCTTGGTCCCTATGGGAAGAACAAATAAAACCAAGTAATTTTATTTCTACATTTATTATATGTTACAACATACAAAACATATAGTAACAACAATATACGATCATATCATTACGCCGATGCTAGACGGGGCAGCGCGGAACTATTAGTTTCATAATTTATTGTAAACTTTCTAGTTTGGACACAATTTCAAGAGACTAGATCAAAGAATAACAACAATACAGCAATATAAAATATACCTTAGTTAATTAATGCTAATAGAATTTGTGAAAATATTGATCAACGATTTGTTTTTAAAAATAAATTATACTTTGTTCGGAAGTCAATTATTAAAGTAATATACTCCTGTTTCATTACCTCCGATATATGTGAATTAACATACACACTTGTCAGATACTGCCATTGTAATAACTAATGTGTTTCGAAACTGTGAAACAGGACAATCGTTTAAGAATGGCAAACGCAATTGTAACATGTATTACTATTCCATCGTTTGCAATTCCCGAATGAAGACAAACATAAACGATTACAAATAACATTGACTACATGTACACGTACAGTATAGTATACACGGTTGTGGAGATGTAGGAAGCTCTGAGAGTATGCTACGTTAAGTTAAAGCTACAGTACGTTGCGGCCGAGTGCCGGGGTTCACTTTCATTGTATAGTCATCATGACGCGACGGCTATATCTGTGGCTCCTCGCTCATTATCATTGCCTGAAGTTTTATGGAAGATTGTCTATCAATTTTATATCTTGTGCAACTGGTTCATTTGAAAAAGATGCTTCAAGTTCTGACACTTACGTTCAGACCTACCTGCCTGCCTGTATCAGTGAAAACTTCTCTAGTTTTTCAGGAAATTATACATATATTATGGACCACCACAGATTAGTTGTAAATGTCCACAGATACTTCCGTCGCATTACACCCTTAATATTAATGTTTTCAAACAAGATTTTGGTATAAACATTTAATGAGAATTCTGCGACCGCGCTAAAGGTGGCAAGTGATGTCGCAGCGCCATCTATTGGTTATAGTTAAACAATTCGTTTGAAGGGTAACTAACATACAACATTTGTGATTTAAAAGTAAGCTAGGTTCGTTTCTAGCACAGAAGGCAGGGAAGAATACGATGCAGAACTAGCTCTATCAAGATATTCTTTATAATTATTTATTTTTGAAAAACAAGTATGAGTATTACAAAGCAGGTATTTAAAACATTACAAATTGCAAACATGTATTTATTTGTTTCAATGTAAATATTTGGGAAACACTCTGCAATATAGTATTGCGTACAGTTTCTGCCATCTGCGCTAGAAATGTTCAAGAAACATGACGTGTATATGTATGTATCGTATCGTAGCCTAACATTAAGTATGGAACACTTATATCGAGTTCAATTCCTTGTCAGTGTCTTAGCGATACGTGTACTTAGTCTAGTGCGCGTTGTCGTAGAATATCGGTCTTGAACTGAACGGTCTCCGATATTGACGCGAGGTGCTTGTCAGTGCGGCCACACTACGCGACGAAACCTATCAAATTTTCAAGCCTAGAGTAAGGATTACTTCCCTATTTAATGGGAATTAACTTTTTGGCAGGCGAAATCCGAGGGTAATTGGAGGACACCTCTGCGTCATAAATAAACTTTCGTAGATTATTCATGTTTTTTTAGAATTAGGGGGATCATTTCAATTCAATTGAAACAAATGTTGCGCTTGAGATTGGTCTCATGTGTCAATGCAACGTAACTTTCTAAACAATGTTAGCTGAAGTTGCCTGTTTCAATATTCGTATGAAAATTATATTTCGAATATGATTGCCTAGAGTCTAGGCTTAAATAGTCTAGGCCCTAGACTTAAGTGTGAGCGAAACCGGTTTTTTTACTTTTTTATCGGGGGCGTAGCGTGACCGCAGCTTACAAATAAAAATAAACCCTATACATAGTTATTATAAAGTTTGAAATAATTCAGCCTTAGTGTTATGTAAGGTCAGCGCATACAATGTCTGAAGATCTGTCGCTAGGCGCTTACTTGTGCTCTTCACAACTAATATACATAACGTGACTATGTCTGTCCTAAATAACATTAAATTTCCAAATTTCATGATTTCAAAAAATAACTGTATAACCCATAATGTTAGTTAGTTAGTTTCCAGTGGAAATTTAAATTTGTATAACCTTTTCAACGCTAACTTGATTCTAGGAATCAACTTAATTCACACAGCAGTTATATTATTTTATTAGAAATCACATGACTTGGAAACAACAATAACTTTCTATAGTTGACCATGAGTAGGGTTGCCAGCAAAAAGTTTTTGTTGATAAGTTAAAAATAGCATTGCGTTTTCATTTATTAAATCTATAATTATTTGAAATGAAGATGTCTTATAAATGTATCTAGCAACCCTAACTCTGTTGCCATGTTTCAATAACTCACAGACATAGCCACAATAATCTTACACATAAACATTGAAATATAGTCCTTATACTTATAAAATAAAAGCTACTTACATAGTTATAAATAATCTCTTTGGTGACAGTGTAACAAATGCATTGTTCACAACTCTTCTACTTGACGAAACTTTGGTGTGCATAGTGAAGGTGAGCGCGCACTGTACCGGCCCGCGAACGAACCACTCTTGCTTAACTGGAATATACTAAGACGTTTAGCAAGTTATGCAGCTCAAACCATTTTGCCACAGGATAAATATAAGCAGTAAACCAACGATAAGTTTGGTTAATGATACTGTCTTTGAGCACGATATAATACGCGCACACCTTACGAACAGTCTAATATGACGGCTTATCACCGAAAATAAATAATTGAACTCGTTCTATTGGTCGCGGTGTTGCCTTACGCTACGGATACTTACTGAACTAAACTAAATGCTACGCATTGGTACATGTTGCATACATGATATACGAAATATATTATTTTTCCAATAAATAATACGCACTTTTATCATCATCCAGACCTCAAAGTAATAAATATTTGGTAATGTCTGTCTTATATTGACACTTTGTTATTTACTTAAAAAAACTTGCGAATTTCATAGATGTTATGTTTAACAATAATAACAATATTTGATTAGATAGTAGTTAGTATTAAAACTTTTAAAGCTTATTTTCAAATATTTGTGTATTCACGTTCTTTAAACAACGAAATATATTTCGTGTTTCAGAATCTAATTGATTATACAATCTATTGTCAAAAATCGTATAAGTGCAAATAACAAGCTAATTTCATTTCTATCAACAACATTTACATTGTGCGGCAATTGTCATGCTATATTATACATTTTTCAGCAAATTTAACAGACTATAGTTGCAATGGTACAAAAGTTTATTAAATATCTTATTTAATTAAACACTTGGTACATAAAATACGTGTTTATGTAACATACATTTGGTATAAAGCTAAGTATATCCCTTGCTTTCATCATTTTATGCGACAAACATAAATTACTACAAAAATGCATATGCAGCATATCTATGATCACCTCTCATGTAACTTCGTTGATTTGTTTTGAAACTGCCAACACATATAATCTATGGTGCAGCTTAATTTGTAATTACAATAGTTCCTCGACGATATTACACCATTATAATCGTATCTTCAATTTATTTGAAGCAGAACTTCCGTTACAAAGATAACTGGAATGAAGTTCCTCCAGACGCTTGGACAGTGAGAGCCGGCTCGGTGTATGACTGTATACTACTGATTACTAATTTGTTAACTCTTTTTGTTACTCTCAAAAGGTTTGTATTGAGTCCACTGTGCCTGTTAGTGAATTCATAATATAGCAGAAGGAACTTCGTTCTAGCCGAGTTTCCCAGGACCCCCCTCGTGTTGTGATGAATGACCTGGTAGTCGTCCCACAGTGTGTGTGTGTGTGTGTGTGTGTGTGTGTGTGTGTGTGTGTGTGTCTCACAGGAGCGCGCACTTGCCGAACTTGCGACGTCGTCGTTGCTTCTCTTCCTGCTGCGGGTGGTTGCGGATTATGCGCACCAACTGTTACAAATTAAATTAGATTTTGAGAACTTGGGTTTTCTAGTAGTCTCTTAGTCTGTCTGTCTGTTATTTTACTAAAACTTATCATTTTAAATAAAAAAAACTTAACTTCTAGAGCCCCAGCTGCGCAAAAACGTGCAAGTAAACAAGCATTACTGTTGAGCCCCCCTGGCACAAATTTGTGCCAGCAAACGCCGACCGATATAAAACTGTATTTGTAGTAAAGATAAGTCTTAAAATCATTTCTGAACGAATGTTCTCGACGGCAGATAATATTTTACAACAAAGATACAAACTAAAAATATTGTAGGTAACATTTAAAAAAAGTGTGAAGTTAGTACAAAAATTACGTGTTCGAGGCTATGAAGTTCGAGTTTGAATATTGCAGGAATCGGATACAGAACTCGTAAAATAACATTATCATTAGATTACCAGTCTATTCATGAGTCAGTTCCCAAAATTTCGTGTAAATTGATCACACATTTTAGTCAGAAATCGACGTAATACAACAACATATTCGGCAAATACTCCGATTTCAATAGGATATGTTTATTTCTTGAGGTCTAATCAGAATCTTGTTTGCATTGTATTTAATAGCCACATCATTGAACAACCTGACACCGTTTAGAGTGTGTGAATAGAAGCAACAGAAACGGAGCAATAACAGTTTTTGTGACCGGGGACAGATTACGCTTACTATAAGAGCCCGCCCGGCGGTGCTTGACGGATAGTTGATGTAAATAATGGCGGTCCTTAGGAGGTGAAATTGAAAAACTACTTTACTTTTGGAAGCCTTCTTGATTTCTTTTATTTTTAACTTTCTATAAATCGACTTTCGACAGAAATTTTACCGACACTAAAATATTTTTTTTTGCAGTGGGATATTTTGAAACACTCATTTTATTACCCTTTTAAGTTGAGATAAACGGTATATCTCATAAAAATAAATAAGATGGAATTCGTATGGTATATCATAAAACCACACGAATTCCATCTTATTTATTTTTTTATGATATTTTGTGATTATCATGTCATGAAAAGGTGCCGGCCGAATACATAACCTCGTCTTTTTTTACAAGTCGATTACAAAACAAGTACAATAACGATTAGAAATACTGACAGACCGTCGTACACTGAACAGATGCCTCACACTGTGAGCTAGCTTGCTCACTGAACTATGTAATTGTATGTCGCTGGCACACACTGTCTCGCTCCCACTCACCTCGTGGAAGGCAGCGTCGATGTTGAGCGGCGGCTCCTTGGCGCTGGTCTCGATGTAGGGCGCTCCCAGCTGGCGCGCACGTGCACGAGGTCCACATGCACACACTGTCTCGCTCCCACTCACCTCGTGGAAGGCAGCGTCGATGTTGAGCGGCGGCTCCTTGGCGCTGGTCTCGATGTAGGGCGCTCCCAGCTGGCGCGCCAGCTCGCGGCCCGCCTCCTCGCTGACGGCGCGCACGTGCACGAGGTCCACCTTGTTGGCCGCCAGCAGCATCGGGTATGTCTCCCTGCAGGCACCACGTGCCACGTTCACAACTTAGTTTTATTTAACTGTTACGAGCTCAACACTCACTCATTGATATAGCAAAAACAGTATGTCAGAAGGTAAGAGAATTCGGAATACATGTCACAACGCGTTTTCGTCCTACTTATAATTGAAACAAATATGTAAAGCTACGTTGGGATGCAGCCGATCATTGCGCAATGTTGTCAATCCGACAATAAAGCACAGCGAGGTGCACAGATGGCGCTATAAGCAGTAAACAGAGCGTCCGTAATTTGTGGATTAAAATGTCTGCGTACTGTTGGTGCTGCTAAAACTTTTCATAATTTTACTCACCTGTCCTTGACGCGGAGGATCTGCGTGTGGAAGTGGCGGATGTTCTCGTAGCTCTGCTTGTCCGTGACGGAGTAGACCAGCAGGAAGCCGTCGCCCTTGCGCATGTACTGCTCGCGCATCGCGCTGAACTCCTCTTGACCCGCCGTATCGAGTACTACAACGAGAGAGCATTCTCATTCAGAACAATACTAGCTCTCAAACTAATGCTTACTCTGCGTCAGATCTAAGATACTTCTTTGGCCTCCTCTTCCTGGCCAACTTAAACGAGATAGTTTTCAAATATCCCTAAAAAACCAAAAATCAATGCATTTATGCTAGTCAGCTTTGCACAGGGCACGTGAGGTGGTTTGTACCAGTTTAATAAATATGAATATCTTCTTCATCAGCAGTACTCACCATCCAGAACGCACCATTGACCGTCCACCTCCGTGTGTTGGATGTACGAGTCCTCAATGGTGGGGTCATAGTCTGTCACGAACAGCTTCTGGAAAAACTGGATGGTGATCGCGCTCTTGCCCACGCCGCCATCTCCGACCACTACAAGCTTGATCTGAAGGTGATGAATGACAGTTAATCTTAACGAAAAGTAAAGAAATGATGCAGGGGAAGGGGAGTACGAGAATCAGGTGTACAACTGATAGGAGGAACACACCCACGAGTCGATATGACATGTACGTTTGCCCAGCACGGCCCCTCAGAATTTGCATTTATGGTGTACACCATTGCAATGTACTCGCCTCTAGCAGTATATGTACCGATTTCTTTTTCAATGTACCTCTATACTTTTGAAGAAATATGCAAAAAAAGGTGGCCGTGCCAGCCAAACGCTTTCAGCACGGCCCCCCATGTAACTTGAATAATACATACCGTATTAACAAATGTCTATAACTCAAGAAATGTACTCTATTAATACGTTATATGTGCCGCAACAGTTATTGTGAATTCATAATAACAAATAATATATAGATGTGGATAAGGGGCCGTGCTGGAAAAAATCATTTTAAGAAATATCTAAAAAAGACAAAACATACTTAGCCAAAAACTATTAAAAATTAATTGAAGTTTAGCAAGTAACATATGTACCGCATTGATTTCTTATACAACTTGTTATATTGTGAATAATAAATCTATTTTAGTTCATTCAGCACGGCCCTCTATAGTTGCCTATATCTTTTTAAATAAGCCGTGTATGTTTACAAAATTCGACTTCCTGAATAATATATAGGAGTACATTCCTTTCAACTAAATTGCAATTCTGCTGTATCAATACTTTAGAAGATAAATTCAATCTAAAATATACATACATTAAAACTGATGGGGTGACCATGATTTCATATATTTGGTAGGTAGGTACATAAATGTTCTATATTTATGTACTTATATTAATTAAATTATGTGACTACATTGAAATAAACATTCTTTTTACCCGACTGTACCAGAAGGACGGTAAGGTTTTTCGAGTGAATGAATGTAGATATGTAGCAACCTTCATTTCTTTGGCACGCTTTGTAGTCTAAACGGCTTTATTAATTTCAACTTGAGAGATGTCGTTATATTCGTCTTAATTGTGAGAATGACACAGGGTAGGTATAGGTACCCATCAAAAACATTAAAAATAAAAATAACTGATTCTTGGCGTCAAGTAATTAATCGTTTTCTTTTCCTCGAATATAATTGAAATCCTCGAAATAGAATTCACTGCACAAACACACGACCCATTATTCATATTATTTGAGCAGTATTTATATTTACTATTTTTTTTTTTTTTTTTTAGAATTCGTTTTACGGCACTGGGTTCTTGCCCTTTTGTGCCTGTCTTCATTTAATCCGTCTCTTCATTCCTACTTTGATGATGGTGAATGATGATGAGGGCTAACATGAATGATAGATGATGAATGAATGATGTATGACAATCGATACTCCCCGTTACCCTGGGTTTCAGTAAATGTGTGGGGATTTACTGAAACCTCTGTGAACTTCTTGAGAAAACGCAAAAATGCACCTTTCGCAGCTTTGTTTCACTTGCAAACACTTGTGCACGTTCACGAACACTTAATGGTTAATAATCCACTATTATTACACATTAATATTCTAAAATACACACATTTTTATAAATTAAAACAGATCCGGCAAGGCGCCATTTTTACGATTTCCATTATTACACATTAATATTCTAAAATACACACATTTTTATAAATTAAAACAGATCCGGCAAGGCGCCATTTTTACGATTTCCCGCCAAGTCCTTATATTTACTACTGTCTGTTATGCGCGTAGAGATGTGACTGTCAATAAACACTCAAGCGCAACATGAAGTAACCGCGACACCAGCGCCACATTAAAAATTACGGTAGCGTCAGTGAATATTCATCAAATATATTTGTACGCCTCTGGGCAAAACATAGAGGATCTACTTACCTACCTATCTGTAACATCTCACACTATGTAACTTGACCTATGTTTACAAATAAAGTATTCTGATTCTGATTCTGATTCTGAACTAATAGCGATCGCACACGACAAAATTAACTGATAATATATTATTATACTTAATGATTATTTTTTAAGATGTAATGAATAAACACATAATTATTTAAATAAATTACCCAATAGTGGACAAATTTTAAACTTTGAGAAACATTGAATATTTTGTTTTTTTTAGCATTTCTCATTCTGAATAACATTTATTTAAACATATTATAAGTTGTGTTTTTTCTAGGGGAAGGTTATAAGCACGCTTTATATATTTTTTATTTCTACCACGCGAGCCGAACCGTAAGTTAAAGCTAGTCCACTTAGAAATTCGTTTATTTAATATATTATCCCACTAGATAGGCTTTGAGGAAAAGAAAACGATTAATTACTTGACGCTAAGAATCAGTTATTTTTATTTTTAATGTTTTTGATGGGTACCTATACCTACCCTGTATCATTCTCACAATTAAGACGAATATAACGACATCTCTCAAGTTGAAATTAATAAAGCCGTTTAGACTACAAAGCGTGCCAAAGAAATGAAGGTTGCTACATATCTACATTCATTCACTCGAAAAACCTTACCGTCCTTCTGGTACAGTCGGGTATAAAGAATGTTTATTTCAATGTAGTCACATAATTTAATTAATATAAGTACATAAATATAGAACATTTATGTACCTACCTACCAAATATATGAAATCATGGTCACCCCATCAGTTTTAATGTATGTATATTTTAGATTGAATTTATCTTCTAAAGTATTGATACAGCAGAATTGCAATTTAGTTGAAAGGAATGTACTCCTATATATTATTCAGGAAGTCGAATTTTGTAAACATACACGGCTTATTTAAAAAGATATAGGCAACTATAGAGGGCCGTGCTGAATGAACTAAAATAGATTTATTTTTCACAATATAACAAGTTGTATGAGAAATCAATGCGGTACATATGTTACTTGCTAAACTTCAATTATTTTTTAATAGTTTTTGGCTAAGTATGTTTTGTCTTTTTCAGATATTTCTTAAAATGATTTTTTCCAGCACGGCCCCTTATCCACATCTATATATTATTTGTTATTATGTATTCACAATAACTGTTGCGGCACATATAACGTATTAATAGAGTACATTTCTTGAGTTATAGACATTTGTTAATACGGTATGTATTATTCAAGTTACATGGGGGGCCGTGCTGAAAGCGTTTGGCTGGCACGGCCACCTTTTTTTGCATATTTCTTCAAAAGTATAGAGGTACATTGAAAAAGAAATCGGTACATATACTGCTAGAGGCGAGTACATTGCAATGGTGTACACCATAAATGCAAATTCTGAGGGGCCGTGCTGGGCAAACGTACATGATATGACGACAGGAATTATAGTTTATAGAATTGACATACAGATATTGAGGGGCAGGCAGTAGAAAATAAACTAGTGGTGATTCGAAAAGGCTAATAGAAAAAAGGTAACATAGGGAATGGAGATTCAGGAAGCTAAAAGTTCGAGATTTTACAATTAAGTATAAGTTATTGCTTACTGGGTTACACTTTACTGGGTTAAAGAAGACTGTTTTTCTGGCATCACCATGAAATACATGGAAAAAATTACTGGCTATTTCAGTTAGCAAAACAGAGCTTGAATAAGCATTAACTTTTGAAAATTCACAACCTAAAAAGCAGTCTCACACATTTATAAAAATAAAAGTAGCAACACACTAACACTGTCACTGTTTTTGAACAACGACATACTTGCTTGGCATCTAGCGGCCGCACTGCAAACAAAGTCACAATCAACTTAACTACACATATTAATACATAACTTTGACACCACTTTCAAGTACCGCCTGGCGGTATACCACTCAATTAATATAAATTGCCTCATATTCAATTAGATAGAGCGTAAAAATTACTGTAGACTTTACCAATTAGAATTTAGTATTACTTTTAAAAAGAGCACAAACGGCAAAAGATACATCATGGACGGCTTTTAATCAGCACTACCTTCCGCTCTACCCAGAGCGAAAGAAGTCATTTAATGATTTCCCATCTGAAGGAAAAGGTCCCAATCAAGATATTACCATGACTGAAGCAATATTTTCTAGTTCAGTCACTTTTGTAACCTTTTACCTACCACTATACACAAGATAAAAGGATTATATTAAGATTATATTTATATAAGGATTATATTATTCAAGGATCATATTTTTATTCTATTTACAGCTATATTAATATTGTGTGAAGACACTAAATACAAAAACCTAGTAGTTAGTTGGCATTCATACATTTAGCAAACATTAGACTGTTTTTACCATTTAAAATATAATATTTCCACAGCATTCCTCTTGTTCCAGTCACACTGTTCCAACAAACACCCACTCCATCCCATGAAACTCACACAAACATGCACATTTTTTGTCTCGCTGACCATGAAAATATTGTATTTTATGCAAGAGACTACATTCTACCCAAGACACTACAGATATGTACTATGGTACTAATTCCTACGTTGTACCAAGTATGTATGTTCTTGTGCTGTAATCATAAATACCTGTCACACTATCTGCTATTATCTGATTTAAAGATATCGCATCCTGCTGAAGTACTACTTGAGTAAAGCAAGCACTTGGTAAATTTCAGAGTAACTTTAAATATTAATAGAAGATCCTTTCAGGATGCTAGAATGTGTACTATTCTTGTGGTGGGTGTTCCCAAAACAAACAACCATTGACTCCCATACAAAGTGCACTGAGTTATTATATGATAATGTTTGATTTTATCGGCCTGGCAGTGACTGTCCATTGTCTAAAACTTAACAAGCGAACAAGTAGTCAAACATAAAATTGATAATGTGTAGTTGGTGAACATTAAACATGATATTATTGTGGTAATTAAATAATTATGACTTTTAACTGAGTGTTTCAACTGAGTGTCTTAAAAACAAAAACACAGAAAGAAAGTTCTTCATTTTGAAAATGCAGTATTTGTGTTTCACACCAGACTATCAAGAACGACATGTGCATGGTTCAACACAAATGTTTTAACATACTGATGAGATTTGCATGATAAGCATTCCATTATCTTGTTTGCTGCCATTGATAAGAGAGATATACAACCATCATAAATCTGAGCACATTATTGATTATTATCACAAAACACACTTTGTTACTGGTACTTTATTATTTTGGCACTTCACTATCCACAATATTATTTGATACTGTTGATAGTAATACCACTGCACATATATCACACAAACACCCAAATTAGTTTCCTGTCATCTAGATAAGGATGTACTCATGCTAATTTGTGAATTATCCTTTCAGGATATCATAGGATAGTAAAAATAATTCAAAATTGACAATAAACTACAGGAAGTAGTGAATAAATTAGGAAAAAAGACTAATTGATTAAAATACAATTTATTGTACGATGTTTTGCTAATTAAAATAACAAAACAATGCAGTTATTAGGACCTTAAACTTCATGTTCTTAGAAGACATTATAATTTTCCTCAATTTAAGTCCATGGATCACACTGGTACTTTTTAAGAGCTATACTTTGTTATCAATGCAATACAGTTTGGTTACTTGAACAACTAAACCCTTTGCACATGCCTGCCTCTATGAACAGAGATATATACTCACTTCACACACTCATAGCATTGCTTTCAGTCAATTTTCAAATTGTAGGAATAACAAGAAGCTAGATCTCTCCAGTAAAAAACGAGTATTCCTTTTGATCTTGTGATAAGTAAAATACACAAATATAAAACCAGGCAGAACTGTTTCCTAGAAAACAGTTATTTGTGCTACTACATTATATGATAGAGTAAACAGTCTAGATTCATTAGGGCTGCCTTTCAGAGCTCATACTAAAAATAATATTAGAGAACAGCTATAAAAGCCAAAGCAAAAATTTTGCTTCTAATAAGATTTATTGTTCTTTTGCCGTAGCAACAAAAAATCTTAACGTCAAATGAGATCTGAACTTACCGTGGGCAGGTTCTCGTTGGGAGGCCCTGGGCGCGTCATGTCTCCGTAGCGCCGCTGCGCCCCTCCACCTTCTGATGACCGCTGCCTGGATGCACGCTCATGGGATATTATCTGCGGAATTACCACCGGACCCCATCATCACTGTTTTCCTGACACATTATCTGCATGTTGGCAGTCCTCCCACGCCCGTCAGCCAAACTACAGCTGATACCAGTTAAAACACGTAAATACTCACCTCATTGCTACTATATTACAGTGCTAGAATCAGTCCATGGACGGAATGTTTGGTGATCGTTAAAATACACAGTGAAACTTAACACAAACATGAAATAAAACTAGCAATCGTAATTCGATATAGAAAGAAAGAAACTGGTGTAACTTTTTTTGTGACGTTTATAGTGATGTGCTTGATGCGATAATTTCTGACGATGCTTGATAATGAGGTATCTGTTGATATTGGTTTTGGTAAGTTATTTTTCACACAATTGTTAAGCATTTTGAATTTACATAAAAACATTAGATAATTTATTGAGACTAAAGTTTAGCAATGACAAATTCAGAATTCAAGTTATTCTTACATTTCATGAAGTAGGACTTCTTACAACAAAATTGAAACTATACGTAATCTTGCGAAACGACAAACACAGTCTATAGCAGAAAATAATTATTTTGAACTTACATTAGTGACTCACATAGCAGTTTCTTTAGTTAAAAAAGTCTAAATCGATACCATTTTGGTAGGTTTTGTACGCACTTTACTACCAAATGTCAAATTTCGGGCTGGCCAACCTTCTGGAGTTGGACCTGATTTAGTTACGGTGCGTTCAAATTTAAGATTGTTTATTTTCATTTTCGGTTCTTTGCTTTGCACTTTGATGTCGTGCCTTTACTGTTTTATTCTAACACGATAATAAATGTCACGTAGGTATCCGTTTTCTTTACATACATTTTTGAATATTGCAACATTCTGTGGTAACCTTTTCAGGAATGAAATTCTAAAGTCCATGAACTCACGCCATCACCCGTCCCGGGGTAAGCAGAAACTACAGAACGCTTTACAAATATTTTGCTTATAATTTCATTGTTGTTTGTTAGTGTTTGTCATTGTTAGGAAAAGGTACTTGAAACAAAAAAATAAGTAGGTAGGTTGATAGGGTCAACCTTGTTACTATCCATTCAGAAGAAAAATGGACATTGCAACAAAAGTCGGGCACAGCTAGTTTAAAATAAATACCTACCTACTGAGATACTTCGGTATGTGCCAATAGATTTATTAAGAAATCAAGATCGTATTCTTATAATCATATTTGATGGTAGACACCACCAAGAAAAAACAATATCGCAGTGAAGTGTCGGCCGTAAACCCGGTCCCCGGTAGATATAAATCAGGTGTACTTACGCGAAAGCACGCGCACCTCGGGAATGCGGGAACAAGCCATAAATACACATTGCATAACCCTACTGCAGAGGTGGCCAACCTGTAGCACGCGTGCGCGATAGGTTATTTTTTATTTGGTAGGTACCATTATTTTAAGGGTATCAGAATATAATGCGGTAACTAAGTGATAAAACTGACTCAACACCCTTATCTAATTGGGAAAGCCCATTTCTCGCAGTATACACCAACCTCCCCAAGGTTCCAAAATAACAATAAAATAAAAACTAGCTCTTTAAAATGTTTGCACCCCTGCGTTACGTGATTGTTCACGCAATGTTTTTCATCCCGGGCTCATCTGCAAGGCCTTATCGGGCTATTATTTATCTTGGGAAATGTATGAAAATAACTCTTTTTAAGCGGAACCTTTTTTTGCCGGTGTAGTTTAGATGATATTTGAAAGTTTTATTACGACTTTGCAACGGTCGTGTATTGAAGGAGAAGGCTGGAGTCGCAGTTTTAAGAAAATATTGAGTTTCAGCACTACGTAAAAACAATGTAAATCCTACTTAAAATTATATTTATAATAAGTATTATAAATGCGAATGTTTGTGAGGATTAATGGATGTTTGCTAGCACTATCTCTTTCTCACACAGAAATAAGAGCTGCTATAAGATGTCATGGTAACCCTACTGGAATAACACATAGGACACTTTTTTTCGATATCTCGGGGGTGAAGCCGTAAGCGCCAGCTAGTACACTATAATATTTTTTCCCCGTAACATGCAACTAAAATCCAGAGAAACTATCTCTGTTAGATTTTCGTTCTCAGCTCTCCAACATCAGTAAAACATGTTTGACGGTTAGATAAACAACTGTCACCTTTTTATTTTAGTATTTTACCAACCACTCAACTAAACGAAAATTTATATTTTTAAAATCACGACTAGACTTTTGTGCCTTGTCAATTGTAATTAAGTAGAACTTCGCAAGGGGAGGCGCTGTCCGATGTTATATGAACGACATTTCAGTTTCGATTGGTGTATCGAAATAATACGACGATTGCAACCGACCGAATGGTCGCTAAACCTGTTAATCACTTCTGCACTGCTGGTCAAATGCACCACATCAAAGGCTATCATCACATATAACTACACCATACCCATTTTATAGGTGGTTGATTATTCACGCTTCGGACCAAGAATCTAATCAACTGTTCAGCCGTGTTATTTCCTAGTTTATAATAGCTAGGTGTTAAGGGAGAACTATTAGGTAGTATGACCATCTGGGGAATGTTTTACAGTCGCATTAGACACTATTTTATCCTGTTAGTAGACACCTATGAAATGCGCAAGAATATCACAAATTGGTATTCAGATACAAATATACATACTAAATTTCACATTACGGCTTATATTCGTAATTAATTATACTTTATCGTACAATACGTACGTACATAATGTAAGTACATAATGTCAGTACCAAAATTAAAAAGCGTCCCCCACCTGCACCCCATGTATTTTAATGAGGCGGCTTTAAAGCGGTCTCGTAAAGGGACTTAATTCTGAGCGGAACGATCCAGCCGTGGGTTCGCATGATCAGGCACGCCTGCCCGCAGTGCCGGCTCCGTGTGACCCACTTTACTCCCCTGGCCCTCCGACCGCGGTGGCCAGTTCCACGCGGAAGTATCCTCAGATTAGTATTTCACATACGCGCATTGTGCGCGATAAAATTTGTAAAGCGACGTATCTAGGTCTGTATGAAAAATTTATACTTCTGACACTCGTGACATCGTTGTTGATTGGTATAAACATACGCGTGCCGTTTCGCCACAATCCATTGGATTTACTGACGGTTTGTTAGAAATCGGACTTACTGACCAACATTGTAATGCCCACTCTAACATACCAAAAGAGCCACATGAAGATCTTAGAGCGCTAAAGAAGTCTTTTACGGGATAATAATGTCCACCTGCAATGTTGAATAAAGTCAATCATAATTCACAAACGTTATCTATATCTACGGATAAAGTTTGTGATTATATATGAGCTATAGTTCATAGCTGGTATATCGTAGCACGTAACACGTAGCTTTGGGCCCGTAGCACGTAGCACGTAACACGTAGCTTTGGGCTCGTAGCACGTAACACGTAGCATTGGGCCCGTAGCACGTAGCACGTAGCGTCATGTAACCTGTAAAATGCTAAATAGCGTTTTGAGCCAATAAAAAATAACCTTGTAAGTACATGTCGTGTTGGTCTTTATTTTGTCGATGGTTTTTTTCTTCAGTGTTAGCATAGTACGAGTGTGTCCTAGTGCGCGTCTGGTCCAATAGTCGCTCGTGTAAAAGGCCGCGCTTGCACTTTGCGTGACAGCTCGCTATTTACTCGCCGCGCCGCTCGTATCAAAGGGCTCTTTATGTGTGCCTACACCGCCGTGTGTCGACACCGGCTGCCCTGCTTGCCCTACTTACGAGATTCATTATTGTCCGAGAGCTTGACTTCTTATTTGAAGAAGGGCGACTGGTGTTATTGCAGGTTACAACTGGCGACCCTTTTCATTCATATATTTCCTAATGTGATCTCAATCTGCCTTGAATGGTGCTGCTTTATTTAGGTATCGTTAAGTAGGTTTCGGAAGAAGGTTTGCGATATTATTATTTTAAAATAGATGGTAAAATAAGAAAGTCAGAATATTCCGCCTTACAATTTTGTTCTCAAATGAAGTACCTACGTTAAATTAAATCATATCATAGTAATATACAAAACTAGCTGTTCCTCGCGGTTTCACCCACGCTGCTCAGCACCTGTTGGTCGCAGCGTGATGTTATATAGCCTATAGCCTTCCTCAAGAAATGAACTATCCAACACTAAAAGAATTTTTCAATTTGAACCAGTACTTCCTGAGATTAGCGCGTTCAAACAAACAAACAAACTCTTCAGCTTTATAATATTAGTATTAGTATAGTCATATCATAGTAATATACAAAACTAGCTGTTCCTCGCGGTTTCACCCACGCTGCTCAGCACCTGTTGGTCGCTGCGTGATGTTATATAGCCTATAGCCTTCCTCAAGAAATGGATTATCCAACACTAAAAGATTTTTCTAACCAGTACTTCCTGAGATTAGCGCATTCAAACAAACAAACAAACTCTTCAGCTTTATAATATTAGAATAGATAAATAAACCAAATCATCAGCATTACTACTTTTCAATAAAAAAAAATTCTAAATAAATAAGCACTTAAAAAGAAAATAAATTAAATTCTGTCGTAACAACCACTTAAAGAAATCAAACACGATATACCCCAGTTCCTTTCAACAGGGCATATACCGAAGTACCCTCTTATGATTCCCCCAGCCCCCAGAATGCAGCTCCATCTTGCGCCAATCTCCCCGAGAGCCTTGAGTTCTGCCGATCCCTAAAAGGTGCTACAGGTGTGCACGGGTCCCCTCGCTCACGACTTTAAATATACGCTGCTCATAAATATGCGCTAAGTGGAAGACGTCAGAGTTTTCATATAATCTTATGATAAGGGCCGCTTTTACTAACACTAGGTGGCCATATCTAGTAAATTGTCTGTGGAATGATGATTATGACTTTCTTATGGCTCGTGGTGACAATTATTGTGCCGAGGGAATGATGTAAACATGTAGTTTGCCCGTTTGTGCGTCGAGTAGTTCATTCCATCATTTTGATTTTTATTGTCGGCGTTCACGCACTAAGAAATAAGACACAAAGAATAATGTGGAGTTTTACATATGAATACGGAAATCTTGGCCAGACTGACACTAGACGGCCGCCGCCGCATACGACAATGTCGTGAACATACATATTTGTTATCACTCACTCGTACTAGGTAGGCGTCATGCATTTTCATTGCTCGTACGTGAGTGGTATTTTTTAGTTTAACAAACCACAATCCTGTCAAACGAAGGAGAATGTTGTGGACTGTTGGACAAGGTTATCATAACCCTGTCTCTAACAGTTTAACGCGAAATGTCTCAGCCATTGCGTTTTAGTTAACGACTACAGCCGGCTGCGTGCGGCGATAAAACTCTTTGTTTAAGCCATGTTTCAGTAACGTTGTATGGGATGATAGGGTGCAAGAAGGCACAGTCATGACACCCGCACGGTGGCGGCTCTGGGGGGAGCAATCATACAACTTAATAATCTAACAAGTAAACAGTGGATGGATTGCTGATTGTATTAAATTAATGTTTTTAATAAAAGGAATTTATTACATAGATTTTTATGGCCGTGGGGATGAATCACGGTCAACATACTATACATGAGAATACTTTTATGTGTATGGTTTCGAAAAAACATTATGTAAATACATTTTTTTTAAAAGCATTCAAACTAATATTTTCTAGATGAAGCTCGTAGAAACTGCATCATAGATATAGCAAAGCGACACAAATCGAACTACACGATCTCTTAGTACCAACACCATCTGTATCTCTAGGCTCCGTCTGGTTGTCATGGCGACGACAAAATGGCGCGCTGCAAGGCTTCCCGCGCTTTCCTCGCGTTCCCGCCGCTGCCATATTGATCCACAATCCGGACGCGTTCTGAAACCCCTTCCGCAAATTGTTCATGGTTGAAAATTTTATGAAATATGGGAGCTAGTAATTACTGGAATGTTTGGAGTTTTAAAAGAATTACTGGATGGCTTTATTGATGTAACGAGGGTTCAGTTGAAAGGCTTTATGTAATATCCTGAAAAGGATGTTGGAAGTCCTTCCTAGCAATTGATTTTATTTCAGTAAGTATTGCTTTTTTCTCTTCTATGAAAATGCGTACCTTCTACAAAGATTTGAAACAAAACTAAGACTAGCAAACACAGTTCCGTTTCCAATTTTGGGATCTCAAGTTGCTACTGTTATCTAACAGTAAGCAAACCAATAAGACAGTAGCAGTCTCCCGGGTACAGGTCGTATAGGTCACTGACCCACTCGGCCTTGGCCCCGTTACGTAACTAACCGCAAGTACAATGCCGAGGTACTTTGCTCAGTTCACGCAAGAATTAGAGAAACATCTCTTTTGGGTATAATCCAATTGTCTATTAGCAATTAGAACAGTGTTATGGCACTTCAGTATTTCCCAGTGTAAATGATTATGATTTAGCTAATCCGGAATTGCCAAGAATTAATTATTAAATAAGGTTGCGGAAGTCTGTTGTTAAAAGTATACCGTTTTGGGGATACGTCCCCTCCCTCTGCTGACCCCTAACGAGACCGTTGAGCGACAATTAAATACCCTCCCGTTGGACTTCCTGCACAGCCCGTCACACCTCGTAGGAACCAAATTGCACATACATTATTAAACCTCCTGTAATCACTGTTGTACTGACTTGGAAACGGTCCGCAACCCTATGCCAGAAGGGCTGTGTTATTATCGTTATACGTTACTTTGAGTCCAGCGACTATATACATTGAGGTAGGCTTTGTTCACAAGTCTCAGTTGGAGATAGGCAGCGTGTCTTAGGTCAAATTTGCGGATATAGATAGACTCGTGTTATTATCCGTAATCTTAGATTTGTTATTGACTCAAACGAGTCAACAATATTATTTGGATAGTCACCCACGCCGCTTTCAGAATTCATTAGCATTAATCATGGATTTAAACAGGTATTTTATAAAGCAATGATGACGTGTTGCGGCGTCATAATAAACGTAGTAACGTCGCCCGACGTCGGCGTCGACGCGGTGGCCGACAATTAAACTGCTCTGTCCGAAATGTCCGGTATGCCGAACGCACCCTCGCACCCTACACGCGACGGAGTTGCAAGGTCGGAGGTTTCCCTCTAACGCGGGAGGACTCACCCCAATTAGAAGCAGGTACTGTATGAATTTAAATTCAACATTTTCAAAGCGTTAATTTAAATAAACTGACAGTGGAAAATAATATTGTTGTGGATTATTTGGTTTTTCTTATGTTTGCATGCATCGTAAATAAATGTTGTATCAATAATTGTGCAGTATAAGGCATACTATACTGTTTTCTCTGTAGCATCATGGACAAGACATTTTGTAATGTATTAAGAAGATGGACGATAGTCGATATTTTTTATAGAAAATGAATACATTATGCAATTAGATTTATCCATAAAGATTCTCACGGCAAACTCGTTCTCATTACTCCATTATGATTTTAAAAAATACATATCGAACTCAAAGTTTAGAAAACGTTAGTTGTTTTTTAGGGTTCCGTAGTCAACTAGGAACCCTTATAGTTTCGCCATGTCTGTCTGTCCGTCCGTCCGTCCGTCCGTCCGTCCGTCCTCGCTTAATCTCTGTGACCGTTAGCACTAGAAAGCTGAAATTTGGTACCAATATGTATATCAATCACGCCGACAAAGTGGTAAAATAAAAATTTGAAAAAAATGTTTTATTAGGGTAGCCACCCTATATGTAAAGTGGGAAGTGATTTTTTTTTTAATTTCAACCCTAACGTGTGATATATTGTTGGAAAGGTATTTAAAAATGAATAGGGGTTTACTAAGATGATTTTTTGATAATATCAATAATTTCGGAAATAATCGCTCCAAAAGTAAAAAACAATGTGTCCCCCCCCCCTCTAACTTTTGAACCATAAGTTTAGAAAATATGAAAAAAATCTGAAAAGTAGAACTTTATAAGGACTTTCTATGAAAATTATTTTAAACTTGATTGACATAACAGTTTTTGTACAAAAAAAAAAGTTGTACAAAATAATTTCTGGACTAAGTTTGTAGTATAATCGTTTATGCAAGCATTTTTTTTAACTTCGTTTACATATTTTATTATCCTGAACGTATTTTTTTTTCAAACAAAAAAAGAATTATTGAAATCGTTTCTCGCAATACAAAATCACGTGTTTGTATTAATTAGTAACCCAATTCCCCGAGAGATGGCGCTGTAGGTACTTATTACATTGGATTGGGTATTACCGAATTGTTCGGTTGGCCTCATAACTGGGAACACTTATTGTGACGGACGGGAAACTACGGAACCCTACACTGAGCGTGGCCCGACACGCTCTTGGCCGGTTTTTTATGGTAAATTTTTGGCAGGCCTTGTATGTGACACGTATAGTAATTCTGCCATTCCCTTGATAACCATTTTCTTTTATGTTTTTCCCTATAATAACGGCCCGACAGTGTAACTTAAGAACAAATTACAGAAAAAAATAAAAAATCACAGATTCTGAATAAAAATATTTACTATCCATCATAGCAATACATTCCATCACTAAATATTTCTATAGCGCCATCTTACACGCATTACGGTTTGCATCATCTTCCATTTGATTTTATTTTATTTTCAGACAAAAATTATTTTGGATGATTAAATTTATTATTATACTACGACATACATGGGTGCAGCGAAAATATTCAGTCATTATTTTAAGTCGTGGTTGCGTTCAAGATTGAAAGGGAACAGTTTATCTAATGTAACCTACACGATACTACAGGGGAACACTTACAGCTTGGTTTTTTTGCCACATTAACTTACAAATCGCACCATTTTAATAGTAAATAAGGGTCGGTTTACAGGACGAGGGAGGCAGGACTACTCACATAGAAACCGGGAGTATTAATACCACCCTTGCAACACTGACGAAACTCATCAGTGCGTCGCGCACCTCCGTCGAGGACGCGCGTGTGTCAGTGTGTGTCGTTCTGTGTCCTGTGCAGTGTTTACTGTTTTGTTTGGATGTTAGCCTGATGCCGAGCCCTCGGTGAGTAGTCGCGTGCCGCGGTTGCCTACATCTGTACTTTAATTGGGATAAAAGAAGGGAGTATATGGGGTGCGAATTGGGGTTCCATTCATCTTTGTTTGTAAATCGTATCGATAGGTATTTATCATATTTGCAGATAGTTTGTCGTCTTAGATGATCCGTGTTGCGTTTGCGTGGTCTACCGTTGAAAGGTTTCCGTGAAAGGTTTGCACTTTCTTTCAGTATGTAGACATTATGAAACACTAAAAACAGATTTTCTGTTCAGAATTTTGACAGGGAAATGACTTGTATGCATAATCATTTTGCTTTAGTATCTGACACAAAGAAAGCAGTTAACAATAGTATAAAACATGAAAGAACATTCAGCCGCTGAAAGGCTGAACAAGTAGGATATTCAACAATGGCCTTGTGACCCGGTTTCTACAAAGGTTTGTATCATTGACCTCACGTTGTTCATTTACTTTTTTAATTAAAACGGTATAACATTTCCGATTCCGCAGAATAGCTGTACTGGCGCCCAGCGTGGGGCTACTGAAAGTACATTAATATTGATGAAATCGTTGTCAATCAGGAAGTACAACCCCTCTGTATTTGTAACATTGGTAAAGTCAATCGAAATATAGTGATTAAGTGATAGTATCTAGAATGTCCTGTAGGTATTATTTTTGTTACTAGATACCATAACCTCGGGATTGTTCAGTGAACCATAACTGTGCGTCATAAAATATTATAAAGCAGGTTGTAAACGGAGGATATAAACCGAGTCATCTATCTTTTCACAATGTTAGGTTAACGAGGTATTTAAGCAGCCGACTTTGGTGGTCGTACTTTCTTTTGTTCAAATAAGGATAAAGGTGAAAGTGAGACCTTCCGCTCGCCATCGCATCGCCATTCGACGCCATAATCGCTTAATTTTATTACTGTGTAATTAGAAACTTAATAAAACTTTGCTCCATTGTAGATATCTGCTTCCTCCAACAAGCAGATTTGTATTTATTGTACGAGTATTACGGGCAATACTGAACTTGTTCCATTCTATTCTATTCTTAAAATAGATACCTACTTCACATAATTAAAAAAAGTTACGAATGAAGTAAGAAAATCATTAAGTTTTAATTAGTTTTTCCTTGTGATAAACATGTTAATGAAGTTCAAATTAATATTATGAAATAGTTTCAGCAGCTCAACCCAACAACAAATTGTGAGTGTCAATCTAGTTGAATGTAATTAGCGTCCCACATCGTTCATTGCTCTCACATCGTTGTAAGCCATGGGAATAGGTGGCTATTGTTATAATTTGCGCGGTTTAATAATAGCAGGACATAACGGTTCTTTGACATAATTATATATATATAGTTCTATAAGAAACAAAACAAAACGAACTTCAAACTTCAGCAGACTCGCTGCTGAAGTTTGAACTCTCAATGTAAACGTCTAAGGCACCTGCTGCTGACTGATGTTAACTTGCTTTAACTTACTATTACAAACGTCTTGTTATTTGTTTTAGTTTTAATATACAAACACAACCTTATTTTAGTTTTACTTATATAAAATTTGGTTTTCAGTTCGAATCTGTAATGAGTTATTGCAAAGTAACAGCTGGTTAGTATAAGTTGGGTTGTGTTTATTTTGAAGTAGAAAGATATCAAATCTACTGTCCTTCTTCAATCTAAATAAAGACACCGGAAGGACCTAACTATTTCAATAACGAAATGACCTAAACACCGTTATCAATAGCTTATCAGTTACGACCCCAAAAGGCCTAAAAGTATATTGTTATCAAAATAAAAGTCATAATGATTAGGCGACGAGTTTTATTTAGCCTTGTTTCAGCTGTTATTTATGAACCATAAATTATTATAAGTAACGAGCACAGGATTACGTAGAGGGGGTTCTTCAGAACTATCTCAATTACGACAATTTTCCAAATTTTATCTGGGCGTTTTATTGTCAGATATCTGGGAACTTTAAATAACCTCCTAAATCTGAATAGCTAAAACTAAGCTACTGCATACTGTCGTATTTAGTGGATCAGGCGCTGAATCAGATATAAATATTTTTTTTAAATGTTGTATTTCTCAGATATTATGCTCTCTCTATGAAACTTTTATATCATGAATGCTGATATCTTCAATGATATCGTGCTAGGTAGGTAAGTAATTAATGTTAATGCTTTCTCCTTCGTTGTCCTCAATATAATTATCATCTTATAAACATGACTACGACAAAGCAAAATAGAAAAGATTATGATCTTTCAAAACAATGGCGTTAAAAGTATTTTTAACATAAAATCCATCCAGTTCATCGGAAATTCGGAACTAATCGAAAGTGATAAGCTATCATCACACATTAATCGGATTCCTGAAATCGCAATCACTTTAAACCTCTCAATTGTGATTGCCTTCCATTGATTCATATCGTGCATCGGTATTTCATATTCGCAACTACCCTCCATCACAGCGTCGACTGACAGACGGACATTGCACCGCGGGGGTGGCGGTCGTTCACCCGCCGCGCCACCAAACGGTAAATAACTTTAAAACTACCCCTACACGGCACGTATTCCTACGAAACTTGATTCGGCAGTTGCCAAGGGTGTCGTTGTACACGTGTTATGTCAAACAGACCTTATTTTGAATAGGACGAAGTTGATAATCGTTCGCTGAAGTGTTTAGAATTTTTAGGCATTGCAGAATGAGCTTTAGTGTGACTAAATAAAAGCAGTTTTTTAACGTCGTGTTATTTAAATAGAAAAAGGCAGTGTTTTGAAATTCAGGTTAGGCAGTTTGTCGTTGATTGAAATCAACGGGGGTCCTAACTTCGGTGCCTCATGCTTCATTAGTTTACATGTTTGTCAATGTTTTGATTGTAGTGATAGATTGACACCAAAATTGACATGTTCCTTTTAACTATTTGAATTTTCGTCTCCCGCTGTTGCCAGATCTGGGAATCAAACCTAAGACCAAAGTCTTAGGTTTGATTCCCAGATCTGGCAGTGTTATTGTGTTTTCCTACCAGGAATTTTGATTAGCAAACGAGAATCAAATCGTTCGTTGATGGGTGACAATAGTTTCACCACTATTACATGGGACTTAAATGTGTACCTACCCTTGTCTAATCCTTACGAGGGATCCAGGTCCACTTATAAACTAAAAAACCTTTAACCCAGAATCCAAACCGCTAGTTCCAAAGAAGGTTGACAATTCAATATCTCAGCTCAGCAAACAATTCCCTATCTCTTATACCCCGTAGTCCCGTAGTCTCGTACCCTTGACCGTCCGCAGCGCGTTCAGGCGTAAGTTACGAGTTTACCAAGTCGGCAGCAGAGCTCCGGAGGTACCTATACCTAGCCGAAAATAAAGGTACACAATAGAAGGTTCACTTTTAATACCGACTTGTAAGATGTGAACTTGGTCCTCGTTGAGGTTATCAGAAGACGAAGACTGATAACGCACAATATGCTTGATTCTCATAGCAGACGACTATCGCAAATTACTATTACATATTCTGCTTTTTATTATTTATGTCTCTCGACAAGATAAGGGGTATTGAACTATTGCCCAGAGATTTTTAAAAGGAAAGGAATTGAACACAACGCTGGCCATGAGGCACGCTGTATATATGTATAAAGCTATAGTTTCCTGGCGCGATGTTTAATTTCGTAAGTATAACTTGTTTAGTGTTTACTAAAACACTTGTTTGACTCTGGTGGTTGAGATGAATAAACCACTAAATGAACAGTAAGTAGTGTGCAACTCGAAGGGACCGTCCAGTCGCCAGGAGGGCTAGTTTAGAACTGCTGCGGACATAGCCGTCGAGTTGCTTGCTACGATTATTTGTATACTAGCTTTTGCCCGCGGCTTCGGTCGCGTTTAATTCGGGGTAACACAATTCCGCTTTCCTGAGTTGCAGGTACGGGGTACCTGCTTCTTGTATTTTTTGCCCTAGCCCCTTATTTATTGTAAAAGCAATGCTAAGTTTTCCTTTTCTTCTGTCTTTCTCCCTCATTTCTCACTTTTTTTAAACAAAAGTAAGCCTATGTCCGTATCCAGGGTCCCAACTATCTCTGTAACCAAATTCATTAGAATCGATTATGCCATGTAGGCGTGAAGACGTAACAAACAAACAAACTCAGTTTCGCTTTTATAATATTAGTAAGGAAGGATATCACAACTTACAATGAAAAAACTCTGCGGGTAATATTTTCCGAGCAAATTGAACCGTCTCATATTTCATATTGAACCTTCTGCGCCTATGTATTGGTAGCCGCTTTGTGCTGTCATATAGCGCTGTAGCGCTGTGTTACGAGCCTGCCTCATCGTAAACCGTTATGATTATGCTCAGTGAGCCAGTGCTCAGCTGCCTCAAGGACAAATTCTATGAATTTTGCATCAGACTACCGAGTGTAAACACCTTGTTAGCTATTTTTCTAGATTGACCTACTTTTATCTCGATACAAAGTACAAGACAGTGTTAATTATTTAAAACATTCAGTTATAAGTGTATCGTTGTTATTGACAGAAGTATCCAGCCATTAGCGCTGCAGTGTTGCTGACGAGACAGTTAAACGATAATCGATATCGTCTTAGAGAAACCCTAATGACCAGTGGCTAACCTGTGGGGTAGCAATACCGCGAGCCCGTGAGGCAAGTGAACTATTCAGATCCTGTCCTCATGAGGAGTACAGGTTACAACAGCAAACCAAACTTTTAAGCATGTATGTAAGTACCGCCACTGCTAATCACCGACTGTGTCTTTGATTCTGCCAATTATTATCATACTAGCTTTTGCCCGCGGCTTCGCTCGCGTTAAATTCGGGGTAACACAGTTCCGCTTTCCTGATTTGCAGGTACCTGCTACCTATAGTTTTTGTCCTTGCGCCTTATTTATTCTAATAGCAATGCTAAGTTTTCCCTTTTCTTCCCTCTTTCTCCCTCATATCACCCTTTTGTTTAAAAAAATTTGCCAATGTCCGTCTCCAGGGTCCCAACTATCTCTGTACCAAAATTCATCAAAATCAGTTCAGCCTTTTAGGCGTGAAGACGTAACAAACAAACAAACTCACTTTCGCTTTTATAATATTAGTAAGGATTAATATAGTCGTATATGTACTCGTATGTTACGAGTAGGTAATGCTAGATGTAATAGTTAACTCAGGTTTATCCGGGTCAAACAAGTATTTCCGAATAGTCAATAAAATTAATTTACACTTGGAGATCTAGCCTTCTATTTTTTAGTGGTAATTTAGGTCATCCAACTTGGATTTAGTGCTCGCCCGTCGCGGTCGGCAACATTGTAGGGAGACGAAATTTTGCTAGATGCTCTGATACACACGATTTTTGGGAAAACTTGCTCTCTTGTTTGTTATATGCTGTGTGACCGTTAGGTTTCCCCCAACATCTACCAAACCTGCAGCTCCGGCAATCATGACGTTCCCGACGTGCCAGCCTGCTACCTCTGAGTGGCAAGAGGAGGGGAGAATTTTCGAAGTGCCGTGCGACCGAAATTGACCTTTCGGCCTCCATTCACATAATTCTTAATACTTCTGTAATAGTTTACGAGATTTCAAATTTAGTTTATTGTTAATTATTTTTTACACTTATCTGAATTATTTTGTATGTACATTTCTCTGAATTATTATGTACACTAACCTAACATTAAAATATAAGTCATTACGAGTTTTTTTCCGACCAGAAGCTTAAATAAAATAATAATACCACGACGATAGTCCTTTTTTCTTAAATTGATACTTTTTCATTATAATTATTTGTTTTCACACGTTGGTTTTTTATTTTTTTTGCGTACTTATTTATATTGGTGTAATGCTGCAAGAGAAATGAACATTTTTAATTATTTTATTAGCTCGTCTATAACTAAATCTAAGCAGGCTTCTTTAGGAAGATACATCTCCATCTACTGTTCTGTTTAACGACGCAACATCAGTATTAAAACGAGCACATCCGAACTCTGAATTAAACACAACCGGCTTAATTGTCTATGGAGCGTTTAAAAAGAGAGGAAGTCACAAATTAGAAACGTTTCAGGCTGGAAAGAGTGTACCCAACGTGAGTTTTTTTTTTATTTAGCCATATTTGCACGGTTTTGTTTCTGGCCCGGAGAAACAAATGACTCGCGGTTGTCTAGAATCTCTAGATTGTCTAACGTAAACTAAAGTGACTTCTCACTTGGGACAATTAAATGGCATAATGTAAATCAGCGTTTGAACATCTTCAGAACTGGCATATGTATAGTACCTACCGGTCTGTTGACTGAAGCAAAATCTGCCCAATCATTCGATATCTCGGAATAGAAATATCCCGTGTAAGTCGCGCGCCGTACGCTCCATGCATTAAAGGCGATAATTTCTTATTTCCGTAAACCATCGTTGAGTTGGATGCTGTCGGGTGTCGAGCAGTGAGTAATGAGTTGGCTTGCGTCGTTATCGGCTCATTCGCTCCACTTGCTCTCAACGCTCCAGTTTATCCGTAAACATTAAGAAGAAAAGTTTTTATAAGAAAATCTTGTGGCTGGTAGAAAAATACTCAATTGTATCAACTAAGGCTGAAAAGGAGCAATCTTCGGGTTATTCAAGCGTAATGCAAAATATGTAGGTAATCAAGTTTTAACTGATGAAAACTTATCTACATCGCGGTAGTCTCTAGCATGGTTATAAATTTACGACTAACAGAGGAAACTTGGTACTGGAAACTTTGAAAACTGATGCTGAAAACTGTTAACGGCTTTCCTTTGTCGTCCACAATAACGACCCTATACTTTTGTCTAATAACCACTGTGTGCACTGAACCAAAGCTTAACCACAATTTGCGATTACCCGCGCAACCGACTGCGCAGCATATCCACTCAGCTTTGCTGCTAAATGGCGCGTCCGAATCCCAGTTGCTATGTACTCACGGAAACACTTCGGTAATCTCCGGGGATATTCGTTCAATATCACGAACGTGGAATTGTTTCTCCTGTTTATTCACGACGGGGCAACCGCCTATAACTGCCAAATCCCGTTCATCCCAATTTGTCTGAATTGAAATCATAACATGTAGAACATGAGGGTTGTCGTAACCACGGCCGGGGGGTGACAGGGGTCGAAGGGGATGATAGGCGGACAACAGTTAGCACAACGATCAAACTTTAACTGATCAGCCAGTTTGATAACAAGTTTCCGTAACTATAGTACGGCCAACGAGAAGCGATACCAAATGTAAACAAAACCCATGCTAAAACCCCATCTAAAATGGCCGCCCGAATGTTGGCGAACCCGTCTTAACGTTGTCATGTTTTTGCCGGGAGAACGAGACATTACGACAAAAGGCACAAGATGGAAAGAGCTAAATATTAGATTGTCAACGCCACAGTTGTTCTTTAGGTTAATGACCTTTCGTATCGCGTCTCGTTGGCTACCATAGATCTTTTGCGGTGATTTGTCAAACTCATAGTGGGACAGCCCTTTGTTAGATAATATAAATAGCAAGAGTTATGTATTTTTTTAGCTTTGCTATTTTTTTCTATTATAATTGAGCGAAATCGCAACTCTCAGTCGTTTTCGAAGATATAATAATTTTTAACAGGACTGTGTGTTCTCATTTTTCGTTTTTCATTTAGGTACCTACCTCTGTCTGTGTGTAATAGTCTGGTTTATAATGCCTCTTATTTCAAAATCCAATCCAGTTCGATACATTGTCACCATATGCGAGTCGATACATAACCAGCTAGAGCTGACAATAACGTGCGCTATCTCCAATCAGGGCTACAATGTCGGCTCGTATCGACTCATCTGGTCGGTCCATTGTGGCTTCATCAATGGTCTAGCCTTCTATTGTGGCCAGCTCATCAGCAGCTATGTATTGTGACCACACAATGAATCACTACTCGCAGACGAAGACAGAGCGCGACTCTACTGTTTATTTTTTTAATTAAAAGTAAAACCTTGCCCCACACTAGAAGTTTATCCTGTATCATGGGTGCGTTTACAAACATTTAAATTCGCATAAACAATCAGCCATTAAAACCAAAGTCATGAACTCAAGCCTTTTGCCATGTTTGACATATGGTTGCCAAACGTGGAAATTCACTGCTGAAACAAGAAAAAAGATAATCGTCTGTCAGAGAGGACTCGAAAGAAGTATGCGTAAATAAGTATAAGTATGTATAAAGATAAGAAAATTAGACAAAATACGTCATACTAAAATAAGAAAAATAACCAAAGCAACAAACGCTTTAAGCTACGCAAAAAATTGAAATGGAAGTGGGCAGGACATGTTGCCCGGCTAACTGACCATAGATGGACCAAAAAAGTAACTTTCTGGAATGGCCCACTAGGCAAAAGAACACAAGGTAGACCTTTTACACGATGGGAAGACGAGATTAAAGCGATAGCTAGTCCAAACTGGAGAAAAGTAGCTGAAGACAGAGACAAATGGGCGTCACTGGAGGAGGCCTTCACCCAACTTGGGGTTCCAGTAGATTAAATAAAAATAATGTTATAAAAAAAAACCAAAGAAATTAGAATATACATAGAATTAAGTAAGTAAGTAAAGAAAGAGAAATTATACTAACATAGCAATTAAATAACATGAACTAACACTTAAATAGATTATAAGAAATGTAAACTTTAAGTACTGGAAATAAAAGGCTTTTTTATTTTTATTTTTATAAACAATCAGCCAGACCCGGAACGACTATCTGTAGGCCTTACAAATATTTTTTTCCGTGCGGGAATCGAACCGATTGATTTCTCTCTGTTAACCCCAAGTTCCATGGGGTCGGGTCAACACTTTTGTTTAACATTCTCCCGTGTCAGCCGTCACTCATGATTTTTCATATTATTCCTAACATGTTTCACATCCATATATAGACTGACTCAAAATGCTTCAGTAAAACGTATGTATGTATATATGTATGTGCTATTGTAAGTAACAACGGTTGTCTACGAGTGATCATAGTCGGCGATCCTCATCCATCTTCATTTGCGTGGGATGAGGGTTGGCTATTAACATAAGCTGACAGTCACCGATTATTATGGCGGTAGAATTTGACCTTCATAAATCTGAACTTTTGTGCTAGAAGGAAAGAAAAAAAGTTCGTGCTGGAAGAATATAAATATGCTCATAATTAATATTGCTGGCCAAGTTCCCTTCTTAGTATATACAGCTCTTAATCTCCTTCTTTAAGTAAGAAACTCACAAGTTTTCTTTATTCTAAATAAAAGTTAACTAGCTGTAGTATAAAGATACAATAAGTGTAATACATACAATAGCACCTAGTTCCATTCGTTTGCAGCTGACAACATAATCCCGTCACCGAAAAGCATTTGTTACGGAGCGAAGCTCGGCGGCGACCGAGGGCAGGCGGGATCATTGCTACAGGAGTAGTACCTAGTACTGGGGCTAGTTATTAATGTAACCAAGCGAGGATGCAGTCGGTGGAAAAATCTAACGTTACTACACGATACTTTCATTTGAAAGCAATGCTAATGAAATATGATACGAAGCTATATTTTTGCTGCCTAGTCTTTCAAATAAGGATTTAAAATTACGAGCTAGACTGTTCTCCCTCTGATTGTTCAAAGCCTGGCGACACTCTCCACCAGGCGTACGTAACTATTGCGCGCCAAATCCAATTTGCTACCCCTGGCTGCCTCCCGGGATCCTGCGCCCCTCCTTCACCCCCGGCTGCCTGTCTGCCGACACCCCTCGGTGCTGTCGATATAATATCATATGTTGATGATAACGTATTGGTAGGAACACGTGTATACTTCCATGTGAGGTGTTTTCTTGACAGATGAAAGGGTTGAATATTTGGGAGTGATTTTCAGCTCATCTTTAAGTATACCTGTGACTATGGATAGCCTTTAACTTAGTCTCGTTTTTATTGCATTGCATTATCCTGTTTAGATGAATTGTAAAATAACCCACCTCATCACTAATAAGTAGGTACCTACTGTAACATCCCACAAGACGAGTAATAAATACTGTTGTTTATCCTGTACGAATTCAATGCTATTACCTAAATGACGTTTTCGACTTACGTCAAATGAAACCATCTTCACAAAATTATTTGTAATCCTCCCTCGAATTCAGTTTATCCGTGGTCATGGTGCTGGTAACAGTCTCGAAATATCGGAAACTCAAAACAAATATTAAACATGGTAAATATCCCGTTTTAAGTGTTAACAATTGTTTTGGTGAGCGGTGACGTCCCAAGTCAGTTTAAAAACATATTAAATAATTCACGGTAAGATTAATATTACATGTCCCAGTGGAGCCTCGCAGTCCCTCGGCCTCCCGCGCTCCTGCGCCTCCCGTGAGTTGAAGAGCTCTCCAAGTCAGCAAATGTGAAAAGTTAAATAAACCGCGAAATTATTTCATTTCTATGAATATTTTCGTTCCCCTCAGCAGCTTGAATATAATGAAGTACATCGTTATTTTAGACCGGGCGGCGTTCCTATTTGTGCCTATAACTGCTGTTCTCCTCGAGCTATTGGTCGCTAATACTACTACAAAACATTACGTCCAAAGTTCGATACCCGGGTCAGGCATAGTCTTATTCCGCCAGGACTTCTCTGCCATCTCCTCCTATAATATGGGACTTAAACACAACTTGTAATAGGTGAGTGTTCTAATAGACCACTTGGAATCCCAAGCTTGATGTCACGCCACTCTAGCATTCGTTATTTACTTCAACGTCATTTCATGTTAAACAAAGCTCTATTATTTATAAATAAACTCTCAGAGCACTCGTAAAAGCTGGCCTCCATAACCGCGGGATATTCTACCCGGGATTTACTTGCGACACACAAAGTACTTATTTACATTTAAATCTGCGCCTTTTCCTCGCTATATTTGGGCCAGCTTCTACTCTAAACAATCATTGCGGAATTGACTTGAAACCACTGCCAACTTAGGAACCTAAGATTACAATGTTTTACATATATTCCTGGAGTGCCAGACGCATAACAATGTTACGTTTTCACGTTGTGTTGATGACTGATATGCTCCACCATAATACTCACATACTTTTCGGAAATACATCAAAACAAAAGAGTTTTGATGTATTTTATTGACTTGTTTTGGATGAAAAATCATCAAATAACTTCTCGTGCATCTATTCCTTCTTTGCCCTTTGTGTTCCGGGGCCGCAGTATATCTCTCGAACAACCCGCAAATCCTCTGATAGCTTAGAAATAACTTTAGAAAGAAACGGAAAAGAAGTATTTTGTCCTGCCATCTTTCTAAAGCTTTTCTAACAATAAACAATGTGAATCTCTGTGTGTAGCGTGAAAATATACATCTTTTGACAAGTGAGCATCGCGTGTCAATCGCTCACTCTGCCAACACCCTCCTGACACGGCGTGACGTGTCTCTTAACCCCGGCGATGAGGTCAAAGGTCACTGAGGCACCACTTACTGCTCGGAGGTACAATACACGTGCTGTCATAATAATGGCGTGGAATGAGGAAAAAGCATGCGGGTAACTTGTCAGACTAGTGCTGGTTTTGTTATTATTTACGATTCTGTGCCTTGCAACTTTAAATTGAACAGGATAAATAATGTAATTTTTTAAAGAATTACTAATAATTGTAATTGGCAGCTCATTATCTTCCCCACCCGTCGAATACACGGACAGAGTGACAGTGAAATCCAATCTCAATAATTCAGTCAGTGTCAGTCTGTATAGTTCAGTCAAGATTTAAGACGGCGGATTAGCTAAGGTATCCTCTTCCTGGGTATCAGTCTGTTACTATCCCACAGCTGAGCAAAGGGCTCTTTTCATTCAGATACCACGCTTGCTGAAGGCGGGTTGGCAATTTAAAACATTTATTCATTTTAAATCATTCACAGATGTTAATGATGACAAAGGAAAACGCAGAAGATTCAGAAAGATGAACTAATCCTTACTAATATTATAAAAGCGAAAATGAGTTTGTTTGTTTGTTACGTCTTCACACCAAAATGGCTAAACCGATTTCGATGATCGACGATTTTTGACGATTTTTGACGACGCAGGCAAAAGCTAGTTAATTATACATAATGGATTCCAAATTATCCAAAAAAAAATTCGCGTATCCGTCGTACCTCACTCCATGTATTTCCGCATAAGTCATAACCTTGTGATCGACAAAGCGACCCATTTTGGAGTGTATCGATCGGTATTAGGTGGATACGTCTCGAGATAACGTCGCCGATGTCGATGTCACGGCGTCACGACGTCACGGCGTCCCGGCGCTCTGAGCACTGATGATCTATGAACTGAGGGACTACGCCGACAAGTACAAAGGACACCAAGATAAAACATGACAAAGGGATGCTGGTTCTTTGTGTGCTGGACAGTATAAAGCAGGTTGTGTTGGTGGTGTTTATGAGATGTGTTTGGAAGTAGGAAGGGGTTACCTTTATCATATCAAGCCAGTGGTTTGCTAAGGGACCTAAAATGTTCTTGTCTCGTTGTCGGATTATATTCTATTTTTTTAACCGTCTTCAAAAATGGTCAGACCCGGTACAACTATTTGTAGGCTATACAAATATTTGTTCCGTGCGGGGATCGAACCAACGACACGCAGCAGTCGATCGCTTAGCCACTGCGCCAACCGTGTTGTCAAACATTCCTCTTATAATCGAAAGAAAATAAATATATTTCAGAAGGTGTCAAATGAATTAATTCCAAATTAATTTTATCTATTTTGCTAGAGTACCTAGTTAATGAGTTATCTTCTATAACACATATTTTCTTCCTCTAATGAATACGGACGATATTCTAATATTTCTTGGATTAATGACAAATGAATAGGTACTTGATAAGAATTTGTATGCGATACTATCATAACATAGACTAAGCTTAGTTAGCTTTCTAGTCAACTTGAAAGAATGAAATTAAAAAGTACTGCGTCAGAGATGTTTGCACAGAATCGTACTGACTTCCACATCGTGCGGAAGGAAAGCTCTAACTAAAAGAACGCTCTAAAGACTCATTTTCCGTCTTTTTAGTGTTTTTTTTTTGGAAGTCGGTTTTATTTTAGTGTGACGCCGCACCTACGTATTGTATTTTGTTGGAAACAGCTGTTTTTTGTATTGAACGAGGTTTTTTTTTTAATACGTGGTTACCGTTGTCGCATCGGTGTTTCTTCCACCCTGTATGTTACTGGCTAAATAAAACCGTTTCATAACACACTTTTTAACTCCCCATTTTAACATCCCATCCCTCCTCCCCATCTAATTCAAAAACTGGCGACGCAAGAGGCCTGTGACCCTCACGTCTTCCACCTGCCCCTCCCTAGCTCATAAGCTACGACGCCTTTGATAGAATCGTTCCTGCATTAATGATTAAAAATGTTTAGTCAATAAAAACAAATCTTTTGTTTTTTAATGACTAAATTGGCTTGCGTTTGACCACGACTCGAATGATGTGCAGTGATTATGCGGCCTAAAGTGGCCTAACACCCGAGCATGCTTCTAGCATGCTTGCCTAGATAAGAAGCCACCCTGCATTACAATGAAAAAGTCTGTTATTTGCTGCTTGTATCCCAGCGTCGTTGGCATCGTCCACAGCATTGATGTGGATATTATGCAAGCGGACCCGGGTAATCTGTATTCATGGTGCGGCGGGCCAGAAAACGCGGCTATCCCCGCTGATTGCAGCCTCATCAGGACTTTTTGCTGCATGAACGTTCATCGCTTCAGCTCCTAATGTACGATACATTCAAATTTTATAGTTATGTTGATCTTTCCTACTTTTCTTCCTGTTTCTCAAGACAAATCAATCATGCAATTGAACAAGGTTATTATGATTGATCTGCTTATTATCAATTTCATTAAGAAATATTGGTTTATAACTGAACTTTTTATGCCAAATTATTGTGATAGGTTTAATATTGCATTATATTAAACCTATCACAATAATTTGGCAACTCTAAAATGATTTGACCATGGTCCACATCTGTGTTGGAACGCTCCGACACACATCATCACAATAAATATTATATGGAATATCATTCTGTCATATCTATCCGTTACATAATATCGTGATCTATCCGCTTCCGCCAGCTTCCATTAGTCACGATAAGTGGCAATCATTTGTTACTGCAGAAACCAAGCTCATTCCTAAGTTTGGTTAATGGAGGTAGTCGTTCAGTGTGGTTCTCGCACACATATTGCGGAAATATCCAATGATGTATGTACGGAGCCTAGTTCCGAAATAACATTTTCGTACCATTTGCTCAAAAAAGTGACATTCTATGCCACAAAAAGCGAACATAACAATAGTCATTTTTAACCTGTCAAAAACAGGGAAAGAAAATTGTACTGAATTTCATTCATCCCCTAGGGAGAGAATGTGATTTAAATTTGGAATACTGAATACTGAACTACATCTGTGTTTACACCATTGAGTTTGTAGGTATACAAAGCATTAAGCATCTTTTTAAAAAGAAACACGCAATTAATATGCAGTTATGATTATTAAATAAAATTACCAAAACCGACGAGGTTGTATGAGCTTGATGCCTTTGCTTTTCCGACAAAACATATTAGTCTAGGAATTTGCCGCGATTTTGTTTTCTTCAAATACATAAACGTTAAGTTTATTTTTATAAATAATTTAATGTTTTAAAAATACATTGTTAAATCAAAGCGACAGTGACAGTGTATTGTCGGATTCCATCAGTGCAAATGCTGCCGCAATCATACTCATCAACAATAAATGTACCAAACAAAAGTGTAGCTCTCTTTGGACCAATGTTCGAATGTTAACTTTTACTTTTAATGTAATTATCTTTAATAAATGCTTATCTCATATTATTACTGTGTTAATTTTTTCGCAAATGGTACGAAAAGTAGAGTATTTTCCTCGGTGATAAAGCTGTCTTAGTCTTGGGTAAACTTAAATCTCTCGCTACACTCAGGACTCGTCTTAAATCCCTCGCTTCGCTCGTGATTTAAGTTTTTAACACCCTCGCTACGCTCGGGAGTAAACCTCGAGTCCTTCGTTACACTCGCGATTTAAATAGTCACCCACGACAGAAGACACTGCTTTATCCCCTTGGTTAATAATCTACTATTATTATTTAAGACAAAATATCTCATTCCCTAATAGTACCGAAGGTATATCTCTGCCTGCTAGCTATTGTAAATTGAAACGACGGAGATACGAAGTTAAGAATGTGCGCTCCGGACTTCGGATTTCGGAAATTAAGTTATTCTAAGCGACATCCTCTACCTACTGAAAAATATGTGGTTGATTTTTTATTACGGTCTAAAGTTATTTGGACGGTATGCGGAAAGCAATTTATTTATATAAGAGATAACAACACAAAGCTTATTGACCTAAACAGGCTCTAAAAAGTAAAGTCTCGCTGAACTGGCTCGCGCTCACGTTCCACGTTATCCTCTAACAACACAATTTACCTTTGTCGCGCCAACAGATTACGAAGCGTTTCTATAAACAGTTTACATCGGTCTCTTTTCCCGACATTAGCATCGTCATGAAAGTAAACAACAACACCGTCCGCGCACACAAGCGACCTAGCTTAGTTTTAACGCTTTTTAGGGTTCCGTAGTCAACTAGGAACCCTTATAGTTTCGCCATGTCTGTCTGTCCGTCCGTCCGTCCGTCCTCGCTTAATCTCTGTGACCGTTAGCGCTAGAAAGCTGAAATTTGGTACCAATATGTATATCAATCACGCCGACAAAGTGGTAAAATAAAATTTTGAAAAAAATGTTTTATTAGGGTAGCCACCCTATATGTAAAGTGGGAAGTATTTTTTTTTTTAATTTCAACCCTAACGTGTGATATATTGTTGGAAAGGTATTTAAAAATGAATAGGGGTTTACTAAGACCATTTTTTGATGATGTCAATAATTTCGGAAATAATCGCTCCAAAAGTAAAAAACAATGTGTCCCCCCCCCTCTAACTTTTGAACCATAAGTCTAAAAAATATGAAAAAAATCTGAAAAGTAGAACTTTATAAGGACTTTCTATGAAAATTATTTTGAACTTGATTGACACAACAGTTTGTACAAAAAAGACAAAAAGTTGTACAAAATAATTTCTGGACTAAGTTTGTAGTATAATCGTATATGCAAGCTTTTTTTGTAACTTTGTTTACATATTTTATTATCCTGAACGTATCTTTTTTCAAACAAAAAAAGAATTATTGAAATCGGTTCTCGCAATCCAAAATTACCACCAAAATTGCACGTCTTTGTATTAATTAGTAACCCAATTCCTCGAGAGATGGCGCTGTAGTTACTTATTACATTGGATCGGGTATTACCGAATTGTTCGGTTGGCTTCATAACTGGGAACACTTATTGTGACGGACGGGAAACTACGGAACCCTACACTGAGCGTGTCCCGACACGCTCTTGGCCGGTTTTTAAACCTGCCGACGTGTACCTTACGTCGGGCTCGATCTAACCTGCTGGCAAGGCACACGCTCTCAATTAACCCGTCGATGCCGCACATGTTCCAGCGAGACGAGGTAATGCTCACTCAGGGAGCTTTCACCCCACTCTGGTCGCACTGATTACAGGCCATTCAAGACCTGAGCATAGCGAAATGATTAGAAAGGAAAAATGTAAAGGAAATCAGTGCTCCTACACCCCTAAATTGTTTAAAAACTTCTTGAATAAAATAAAATAAGTAGGAATTTATTACACAAATGTAAAGTTACGTACCGAAGTTGTGATACGATGGAAATTGGACGTAGTGAACAAGCTGCAAAACATTACAGTTATAAAAGTCCTGAAATTCGTTTAAAACTCCACCTTCTCCTTCATCCGGAGAGATAATGTTTACACATAAGTGTGTTTTAGTAAATAGGTGTTCAATAGTCGATAAGTCCGTCAATGTCACTCCTGATTACACATGCGTATGACGTGGCCATCGGCATCGGTCGTCGGCACTCTGCTCATCCACCCCCGACTACCGTAAAGACCCTCCCGGTCTCCCCTATGTTTTTGTTTTTTACCTACAAGTGTACCAACATGGTGACATCTAGGGCTCTGAGCTGAATTGTCAAACAAGTCACGTGGCAAACAAAGGGTTGCCGCGCGGGGACTAATTTTAGGGCGATCGAACTAAATATTTGATGAGAAAAATAAACGAGCCTTTAGGAACATGGACGTGCATTTATGACGCCATAAGTCTTAATATAGGAAGGGTTGCGGCTTTATCTCATGAAAGGGTTTAATGTTATTGCCCCGAACGATATGATTTATCTGATACTGAGGCCGGAGTTATAACATTATTAATATGTTATTGGACGTAGTTTCGTACGCTCCGCTCTAGTGATATATCGTCATTCCAGTAGAAGTGAAATCAAGGTTTCAAATAGAAATCTTTCTCAAAATGAAACTTCCCAGTAACAATTTCTCATTACTTGAAAGATTCGCAGAATTTCGTGACAATACGAAGAAGACATTTTTTCCAACCCCGTCCTCAACCATTTGTTATCCGTATACTGAACTTGCTACAGGACAAGACGCTTGGCGGCCGGCCAACTCAGGAAATTGTTAAGTTCTATAAAGTTTTAATCTATTTAATGCTGCGGCTTATTACAAAGATAAGCTTAATACACATGTTCGCCTTGCAATACTCAGTGGTCTTATGAGCAACACAACGTAATTAAGGATTTAATTGCATTCTGAATGGGGTAGGCTATACATTTAGACAACATAGGCGATGTAAATTATTGTCTGTTAGATTATATGGTTATAGTAACTTATTATTTACTAGCTGTGCCCAGCGGTTTCACCCGCTGAGGTTTAGGGGTATGAAAAATAGATGTTAGCCGATTCTCAGACCTACCCAATATGTACCCAAAATTTCATAAGAATCGGTCGAGCCGTTTCGGAGGAGTACGGTAACTAACATTGTGACACGGAAATTTTATATATTAGATGATAAAATCTTATAAATATGTAGAAACTTGAAACTAATATTTTCCTTTGCCAATTCATGAATTAACCTTTTCCAATCACAAATGACAACACGATGACAATCGTAATTTATGTGACCTCCCACAAACAAATAAAACCTCCTCGATACTAACTAACATTTACACAATGTAACCGATAACTCCTAAACACGTCCCTACAAGAAACAAGAAGGGATTCATTCGCAATAAGCAATACTTAGAGACGTTGAAACGGAGGGTCCTAGTGCGGAGCCCTGGGGGACGCCGGCATTTCATCTACCCCACACGACGAGTAGTTGGTGATTTTTATGCATATTGAAGGGGAGTAATGCATTTTATTCGAAGGGACACAACTTTGAAGTCGGAAACTTTCGATTACAGAGTAGGGAAAGACGCAATCTGGTTATCTTTTACGAAAGCCTTGGAGCGTGCAATTTCATATACTTCGTTTAAAATATTTTTTTACTGAATCTGGTTTTACCTTTGATGCTGTTTAAGCATGTGTTATATTTTCCTGACTGTTCTCTTCTCAGTACTTGCTATAATATGACAAGGCCCTGCATCTACCCTGCTCAAAAGGCAAACTATTGAGCAGGGTATATGCAGGGAAATCGATCTATTTTCACAAAGACAGTCCCTTTTGATGACTATTGGTACGACATTTACCAATTCCTGTCAGTTGAGAATCCACTTCCTTAAGACTTGGCTTGACCGTCCTAATAGGCTTATTAAAATCTTGTAATAGTAACATTGGTAATCTTTTTATGAGCGTTTTTAGTTAATTATGTTTTTTTGTCAGATGAGATGTGGAGCTCGGTGGAGTGCGGCGGCAGCAACGGGCGCGCGGTGCCGTGTGCGCGGGCGAAGCACTCGGCGACGTTGCTGTGCGGGCATGTGTACGTGTTCGGCGGGCGCGGCGCGGGGGGTGCGGTGCCGCTCAGGGACTTCTGGAGATACAGCCTTGGTAAGATAAATTAACGAATTTTCTCTAAGAACAATTTACAGTAAAAGCAAATAAAGGACCTCTGTAGTAGCTCAAATTTAATTAGAATGATATCCAGTTGACTGAAAAACTAGTTACCTACTTAGATAGAAATGCTAACATAAATTTACTTTCGAGAAGACAACAAACAGCTCGCTTTCCATTCTTTAAAACAATCATTTTTTATCACAGCTATTTCATTATAACATTACAATATAGGTGCAAACAATCTTGTTAACCGAATTGTGCTCGTCGCAAGACACCGACCTGAATACGGCACTTCATATCAATCGAAGAGGCTGTCGTCAGCAGTCGTTGGAGGGTCCTCCACAAAAACGTGTCTTTTCTTCCTTGGAGCGTCTGTAGCAGCTTCCGACTGACGCTAATTAGGTCGAGTCTTGTCAACAGACTTAAACGCTAATTACGAGTCGAGACTTTTTGCAGCACGGATTGCGTAATGAGTCTCATGTTTTCTGATTCAGATGTTGTAATTGAAATGTTGAAATGATTTCATGCATGCCTTTTATTTACTCACTGGCTGCAGCGGTCCTCGCAACACATCAATAAAATGATGGACTTGCTGCTTATAGTTCGTGAGCCTTTTTTAAACATCATCTTCTTTAATAAGTTGACTAAACTCAAAAGTTATTAAGTTTACATAATCTTAGTAAGTATTTCGTCTCTTATAATAAGATGTATCGTTGTAGCGACTGGTAAATGGGAGAAGCTGGAGTGCCGCGGCGACCCTCCGCCCTCGCTGCAGGAGCACAGCGCCATCGCGCATTCGGTGGAGCTGTACGTGTTCGGTGGAGAAGCCGGCGCGCTCTCCAACGAGACGCCGCTTTGGATATACAATACAGAGGTAAATCGTATTGTCCTTTAAACCTACACTAGAATCCCCTGGTTCACCGGTACCTAAGCATATCGAGCCTACATGATCGTTTCATAACCATTATAGTCACTATTATTAGAGGATCATCTCGAACATAACTTAATCCAGCTCCAAGTGAAGGTCTTCCAACATACCGACCGTTCTCGAGCGCAGTCCTTGAAGTGTTCACCGTGAGCTACTCGTACTTAGCATAAGCTCGCGTGCATAATATTATCGTGTTGCACTTATTGGGCCACGACCCAACTACCCAAGACTCCGAGAGCACGCGACCGGCTTGCTATCCGCCCTGCCATCTATGTAGGCTCAGGAGTAACAGGAAATGTGAAAAATAAACACTATAGCCTCCGTCAATCCGGTAAAAACATTATTGACTTTCTACTTGTACGGTCAACAAAATAGATAACTAACCAGACTCATCAGACATGTTGATTTTTTTCTGAAAAACCAACGGACGGTTTCAACTAATTTATTTTCTATCAAATTAACTTAACATTATTCGAAAACAAAGAAAATTAAAACTGTACCTGACGAGGCTGGTTTCCTATCGCGTTTGTTGGCTGTACCTACAAATTAATTGATGACAGGCACGTTCAGTCTTCGGCCTGTACAAGCGCTCCTAATAACTTAGTACGAGGAACGCTTATACAAGATATCCTGAAACTCAACGTCAATCGTGTACGGGGCGATAGACTAGGTCATGATAAATGAATAAATACGTGTAACAGATGCGCAACGTAATCATGTTGAGGTATTGTGTGATTTGTAATAAAAATATTATAATAATATAGGATCTATCATAATAGATACTGAGCTATACTGTTTCATTTAAAATTTTAAGAAGTATATCATTGGTAGCGCTGGATTTCACACGCCAAAAGTAGATCTTGGGTCTATTCAAGTTGGCCACCCCTGGCCTAGGTTATATTAGTTCTATTCTGATAATGTTTGTAAATCAACACCCTAGCTCCAAGAATATTCCAAATAACAATGCCAATGAAATAATATGAAGTATTACTAGGTACTACTAGTAGGCACTGCAACAGTCTTTTTAATGGTCGATTCTTCCGTCCAGTAATTATGTTCAGATTTTGCGGATCTTCACGAATTTTCGCCAACATCGTTCTGCAAAACACTATCCTGAGTGCGTAGTCACAAGGCAGTAGCACACGTTGCACATAACACAAGTTTTATTAAAAAGATGTGCCTACCCACCCTTATTTAAGTCATCATAATCCGTCGCACTGATTTCATTTTTTATTTGTTTTCCTTCATTTTAAGTGGTTGTAGTAACAAAAAAATGCTACATGCATTTAAGGTCGTGGGTGCAAATAAGAACCGGAACTTTACTTTGGGTGAATTTCAAAATTGCTCTTAAATCTATAAAATAAATAAGTACTCGTGAGGCAATGGCACCTCACGAGAATATCCTTGTGGGTCATTAGTCCTACGATCAAAAATGTGGAACATGGTACTCAACCTGCACCGGGCTCGCGTAATGGATAGTCTAATCCATATCACACAGATAAGTTGTGCTGTTGTAACATAACGTTTAAACTATTTTGCAGACAAAACTATGGCGTAAACTGCCAGGCCAGTCGGGCTATACGTCGACCTCAACACTCAGGCGGAGAAGCTGCAGAGAGTCGCGGGGCGCAGCCCTAAGCCCGCGCGGCCGCCGGGGACATTCGGCGCACTCGCTGAAGGACTGCATGCTCATATACGGAGGGTACAAGGACCTGAGGGGCTCCACCAATGAGCTCTGGGCGTTCCATTACGGTGGGTATTTATTTATTTCTCAGTTGCAACCACAGAATCTGGATTTGTGCCCTATAGTTTAGCCGTGCTCGCTCATTAGATTGTATTCAATAAGCGTCTCGTTAGTGTTGCTCCCAAGAACACAGAAGCGATTTAATGAATGTTATTTTTAAGTGAGCAAGTGAGTTACAACATGTCGAAGAAGTGGTAGAATCAAATCAAATCAAATCAAATCATTTATTTCAATTAGACCATTACAGGCACTTTTGAATGTCAAGAAACAAAATGAATCTACAGTCCCGGTCACAAGGCATAATAACTTGTGAAAGTACTGCAGTTGCCCAGTTATATTAGATTTGTACTAAGTTAAGTTGTGATGACAAAATGTTAAGTTACACCCATATATGGTTGTGTCCCAGACTCGGAGTCGTGGCACCAGGTGCGCACGGTGTGCGCGGGCCCGGCGCGGCACCGGCACGCGGCGGCGCTGCACGACAACCGGCTGTACGTGCACGGCGGACAGTGCGACTTGCGCGACTGTAGCGACCTCTGGTACTACGATACAAGTGAGTTCCGCAATTATTTACAAAACTTTTTATAGGTCTCCGTGGTGTAATATATTTTTGTCCTTCATTTTGTCGCTAACACCAATCACACCACGTAGTCCAAGGCTACCGATTTGCAGTGTCCTCAATCGTGTGTTTTTCAGTTCGTTTTTTTTTTTTTAAATTCATTTTGGTTTTTGATGTTTCATCCCTACTTTTCATTGATTCATGTTTTCCAGTGTCCCGTGTGTGGAGCCAGGTCCGCACGCCCGCCAAGCTGTCCCCGGCAGCGCGGAGCGGGCACGCGGGGCTGCGCGCCGGCGCACACCTGTACATCTTCGGCGGCGAGACGCAGGGACACTCCACCAACGAGCTCTGGAGGTTTCACTTCGGTAACACACGTCTTTACCTTTACTTTAGTACATTAAATCGGTAAGATACCCTCGTGTCTCGGAAAGCATGTTAAGCCGTTGGTCACGTGCCTGACCTCTCTCCGGTGAGAACAGATTGCCGTCACATCTGACTATGAGAGTGAGGGAATAGAGTGCTTCAGTGCCCAATCTCCGCTGAGTTGGCCAATGTGTCCGAAAGCGGTCAGGAGGATTCCACATATATTCATTCTCAAAGTGTGAAACAAAAAAACCAACTTTGTAATATTAACTATTATTTGTATATTAACTTTCATCTTATAATTTTAACTTACAGCAACTGAAACCTGGGAACGAATGATGCAAAGTATAAAATGGCCATCGTCACGTGTGAACTGCTGCGCGCTGTTGATCCCGGCCGCGCCGCCGCGCGTGCGCTCGGCGCCGGCGGAGCGCACGACGGACGCGCGGGCGGCGGACGCGCGGGCGCCGCACGTGCCGCGCCCGCAGCCCCCCGCCAGCCTGCTCAAAGAGATCTCCAAGCTGTCGTTCCACAGCCGCAAGGCGGCGCGCTGCTCGTACAGCGCGCTCGCCGGGGAGCGCGACTCCACGGAGAGCCTCGTGAGGCAAGAGGCCGCCGCGCTCTCCAAGTCCTACTCCGCTTACGTTATCGATAAGCGACAGCCCGCAGATGGAGACGAGAGCCCCCGAGATTGTGACATCATTGAATATAGATCAGACATGTCTCGAGAGCCGATCTCTGTGCCTGACTTCGCCGACATGATTCTTCCCACGCCCGTGCTGTCTCCAGTAGAAGCTACGAAGCTCGTGTACCTCGACTCCGAAGAGGAGGAAGACATGCAGCGTGAAATGAGCAACATCAAGAGCAGAGATGTACCTTCTGTCAAACTTGACGGCAAGGTCACAGTGGTCAGCATTCCCAAGTCAGCGTCTGTCAGATTTACCAAGGACACCATAATAACTGACGAGGGAGACACAGAGCTGTCCACTTCTGACTATGCCAGCGCTGAGCGAGTCAACAGATTGTCTGGCCATTCGATCGGTTTCAGCAATCCTCATTATTTAGGTCCTGACGTAAGGAATTTAGGAGCTGCTTTAACTCCAGATTCTGGCGTTGGTCCAGGAGACATCGAGCTCCAGGACCTGAGTGAGCGAAGAGCGAAGAGTGTGCCAAGGAACGGAGAGACTCAGCTGCACATGCTGCTGGTGGGCGGCAAGGAGCCCCCGCACCTCGCGCTCCTGCAGAACCCGCTGTCCATGTGGACCTACCGGTTGCTGTAATTATTATTATCTACTCGTTAGTTTAGATTTTCGTCCATTAGCGGAACTAGGGTCCCCCAGGACCAAACGTAACCGACAACTTGACGTTTTCAATTAGAGTATTTTTGGGGCTCTAAGATTTAAGAAAGTGATTTTTATAGTTTTCAATATAGAGTTGAGAATCATGTGAACGTGCTTTTCGAATCGTTGACGTCCAAATTATTGATGTAAAGAAGATACTTAAGAGATCTAGTTAAGGTAGATTCGTGTACGCTCTCGTATTCATAATGAAAGCAGATGCAAAATTAACGCTGAATTGCTATTGTTTTATGAAACTACTTTCATTTCGCAATACTTAATTCAAATTAATGAAAAATTATATACCTATTTAATAATCAAATGATAAACGTACTTGGTTGCTGAATCTTTATACAAAACAAATAATAAATTAGCTATAATTACTATAATATGAAGTACTTAGGTACGGGTCGGAAAATCTTTTCCATAGTAAGTAATGCATTTACTGCCCGCTACCGATGTTGCATGTCTCCCTTATGTAGAGCTATCATTGGTATAAAGCGTGCCAATACGAGTATTCCTAGATGTAACCGAATATTTTAATATTTTATGACTTAGCACAAATTACGGATTTAGCTAGAGGCTATGTACTTACAACGTGCGATAAAAACGCCAGCTTTACACTTCTCGTTTCAAATAGACTTGCATGGTTCCGCATCGAAAGGTATGTTGGTTAGCATTTTGTCGCACATTGTATTAGGTGTAAATCTTTTTTTCTTCTCCTATGTTGTGGTAGTACCTATTGTCTGAGTGTGCTGCTAGGTTATTTTGACCAATAACTAACTACCAGTAAACTTATTTATTCAATCAACAGCGTCCTGTGACAGACAGTTATCCTGGTGGCTACACAATAGTTGTTTAAACTACATTGGGCAGATCAACATTTTTCGAATTGTGTTCTCCGCATTTTTACGTTAACAGAAATATACTAGCCTGGCAACATTTTACTCAGTTTAGTGTAGGTACTCGACTTATACAAGATGAGCAGTGCCATCCTGAGAGTGTCATTCATACGTCAAAATAACCATGCAGCACTACCATAATAAGAAAGTAGTTTTAGGGTTTCGTATTAAGTTTCCCATTACATTCTAATGTTGCCGTGTTGTTGGTGCATTTGTTGTATTAAGTTTTTTTTTTAGTATTTTGTTATTTTTGTAAAATTTATTGATTTATACTTACATTTTACAATGAAATTATTAATTTATTGCCAATATGTTTAAGTGTTACTATGTGGCATGTTCGACGTAAGCTTTCTTTGCTAAAATTTGAAGGTAATAACTACCGTGGATATATTATGTAGGTTCATGGCCCTGACACGGACTTACTAGCCTGTCTTCACTACGTCTAGGGTCCAAGCTAACAAAATAGTCAACACAAGCCATCAGGTGGCAATCGGGAATAAAATTTCCAGTCGCCACCGGATGGGGACTGGGAAGCTATTGCCCCCACTTCAGATCGCTGTAGTGCGGCATGGTTCGCCAACCTCAAATCCTTGCTGCTTGTGTTACGGCCGCGGTAAGGGGAGTTGACAATTAGACTTTGCAAGGTGGTTTTATTAATAGACTTGTGATATTATTAGAGACATCCAAACAAAATTTTGGTCATTGTAGTTGTTTTTAATCACTTATTATGATGAATCATGAAATATATTTTACTAGAAAAATATAAAATCAATCTTTTTAAATAATTCAAAACCAAAATCTAGCTGATATAACTGAAATATGGGTTTTACTAAGTTGCCCACTAAATTATACGTTAAGGCGCAGTGTGTAAGGCAACTGGGAAGTTTATTCCCGATTGCCACCCGAACGGCTATTATCTAAAAATACAGCATCGAGATTAGCACCGCCGCAGCGTCAAGTTCCTTGGGGAGTCGTCTGGGTACTGCTGGTGGCAATCCATGTGGGGGATTATACCAAAAACAGTAGGTATAAGATACGACTGCCCGCCCTCCTAACATTTTCTGCTTCCAGATTATATTCGACATTTTTGTATAGCATTATAAAACATAGTCTGATTTTTGTGTACCTACTTATTAATTGAATATAAACTACATGAGCTGTTTTTGCCTTATTTTATCATTAAATTACTCTTCGATATTTGCAACGGACGTGGGTGCAAAGAAAACAAATACTGAAATTTGAATAGATCTGCAGGTCAGGTTTGTTCGATTTTCTGATCATCTGTGTCCTTACGTATTTTTTCTAATTACATTTTAAATTGCCTGATAAAACATAAGTAATACTTAAATACCACTCGCATTCGTAAGCCACATCCTGTGGCCGGTCATTACTTAGCCAGTACGTCTACAGGACGTAGGTATGTACGTTGTATGATTGTACGTCTGCAAAACGCGCACACGTACAATCTATTGTTCGTCTAAAAGTCGTGCGTAGCATTTTGCTAAGACTGAGTAGTGTGTAGCGGTTACAATGAGTACTGTAGTCATGTTTCTGTCAAATACTCTTAGTTTGTAAAACCAACTGATCAGGTACACACACGTAGCAACCCATGTTCGATATTAAATGTAAAGATGCGACGTTGAAAATACCACTTTTTAAATATTTTGCTAGTATTTATAACTGCAATACCTTAGTACCTCAAGCGGGGTGGTCTTAGGTAGGTAGATACGTACAGTCACTGCCTATAACCGCTCTCCTTTCTTTCTTTGAGGCTGGTATTGCAGTGCATTGCACAGCGCAGGGCTGTATCAAGACACTACCGGTATCTGTGCATAGAATTGAAAAAGTACTTCAAAATCTCGGTCTTCGTCGCGTACATACATGCATGTAGTATGTTCGAAGAACGAGATTTACTAAGAGTACACATTGTGTATTTTTTGTGAATTTGTGATCAATGATTCCATTATTGTAAGTTGACATTTGTATACACGTATCTGATCGGATGGGCCCACTAACTGACGTGTTATCTTCCAAGCCACTTTTATAACGAACTCCTGATGAGTTCGATTCGATCGAGTACAATATTCGAAATGTTATTAAATGTAGTTATATCCAGCTCAATCTTTTATTTTAACCTTCTTTTTATCGTAGTAAACATGAACATATCTTTAACAAGTGGTCTAGATATCTGTTCGCGGCGTGGATTAGCTCAGACTGGAAATTTGAATCACGCCGCTCCTGCTATACCTAGTTACTATTCTTTAGCTGAGTTCATGGATGTGCTCAACTCCAGCTCGTCGGCGAGACCCGCCTACAGGTCTCCCAAGCGTGCAGAATTCATCCAAACGGTATTCACTAACGTAGTTATATTCGTCGTCGAACTTTGTTGTAACTTCCCGTCGCTGTTTCGTAGACAAAATATTGGAGTTGGCAACAAAACATTATTATATATGAACATCGAGTTAGTCAGTAATGGGTTCATCTTAACAATTTTAAGGAATGGAGTAGAACTACAAACGAATTTCATAATTATAAGTAGTTCTATGCCCATCGTTATTTACCTAAGTACTATAAACTTGAGGTGACATGAACGATATTACCTGCTTAAGATTATCAGTTGTTACGCTGTGACACTTTTTCACGTTTGCGTTACCCCAGTAAAATAATTCAGCTCAAAAAGCATTTATTTCGATTAGACTGTAAAGACTTGTTTTTCAAAGTATGCCTGTAAAAACACTTTTGAATAACAAGAAACAACAGACACAATGCAAAATAACTTCTGAAAGAACTGAAGTTGCCCATTCCAAAGCGTGAGTTTCAATTCGCTCGCGTTTAATTCGGGGTAGCACAGTTCCCCTTTCCTGATTTGCAGGTACCCGCTATTTGTAGTTTTTGCCATAGCGCCTTGTTTATTATAATAGCAAAGCTAAGTTTTCCCTTTTCTTCCCTCTTTCTCATTTTTTTTTTAAAGTTTGCCTATGTCCGTCTCCAGGGTCCCATCTCGTACCAAAATTGATCAAAATGGCTTTTGCCATGTAGGTGTGAACACATAACAAACACACAAACTCTCTTTCGTTTTTATAATATTAGTAAGGATTCTATACTTAATTTGTTTGTTAAGTTTCCTATTGCAGTGAGTTAGTTATCATTGAAAAAAGTATCGTTTTTGTAAGATTTTGTTTACTTAATTGTATTTTAGAAATTTAAATTGAAAATTTATTGTTGTACTAGCTTATGCCCGCGGCCTCGCTCGCGTTAAATTCGGGGTAACACAGTTCCCCTTGCGCCTTATTGATTTGTAATAGCAACGCTAAGTTTTCCCTTTTCTTACCTCTTTCTCCCTCACATCCTACTTTTTTCAAAAAAAATATTATGTCTATGATGTCCGTCTCCTGGTTCCCAACTATCTCTGTACCAAAATTCATCTAAATCGGTTTAACCATTAAAGCGTGAAGAGGTACCTAACAAACAAACTCACTTTCGCTTTTATAATATTAAAGTAAGGATTTATAGTTTGTTGTCGATAGAAAGTTAATCGCACTGCAGCACAATGGAGTTCGAGCGAACAACAAAAAAATCGCAAGATTAAGTTTGTAGCGCTTAGGCGGTGTGTAGTAAATAATACTCCAGATGTACTTAGGTGAAACGAGTTGTATTGAGGTAGAGAATAGACTGAGGGTTACAGGAATATGTACAAGGCTTAATACTAAAATATAATGGTGGGAGTAACAGGTCTCCCATTACATATTCACGGCCAATAGGAACGAGCTGACATTAATAAACAAATGTAGTTCCTAAATAGTATGTGTGGTGGCGCGTCGTTCGCATTGTAGATATCGGTCGAGCAGCGGACGGATGATGTGTTTATGCATTGCAGCTACAGTACTCCCCCCCTAGCAAAAGCGTACAGGCATCTTCACTATTCTGCCTGATCTTGTGCGGTTTTCGTTGGTGTTCGCCGGGAGTATGCTGGAGTGATCTTCGGTGGTAGCTGCAGCTGACTGAGTTGTCTCATGAGCTTGGTTTTCGTGATCTTCGGTGTTGATAGAGTATGCCGGTTTGAGTCGATCGATCGATATGGTGCTGGATCTTCCTGGTAGTTGTATGGTGAAATACTTCTCGTTGCGTTCGATGACTTTATACGGACCTTTGTATGGATGTTGCAGCGGTTTGCGGACGGTGTCATCGCGTATTAACACGTGGCTGCATGTTTGCAGGTCGTTGTGGACGAACATACATCGCTTGTTGGAATGCGGTTTGTATGTAGGCGTCAGCTTCATGATCACGTCGTGTAGGTGATCGACGTAGTTGTGATCCAATTTCGTTGCTGCTGGTGACGGTGCTATGAAATCGCCAGGTAGGCGCAATGCTTGACCGTAGGTGAGCTGCGCGGCGCTGGTGTTGGTATCTGTGCGCACGGCGGCTCGTAATCCCAGTAGCACTGTAGGTAGTTCAGAAATCCATTTGTTACTGTCTTCTAGTCGGGTCATGAGTGCAGTCTTCAGTGTTCGGTGCCAGCGTTCGACGATGCCGTTGCTTTGCGGGTGGTAGGCAGTAGTACGGGTTCGGTCTACCCCCAGCAGTTGTGCGAGGTCTCGGAATAGTTGACTTTCGAACTGTCGTCCTTGGTCAGTCGTTATTCTTGTAGGGCACCCGTAACGAGATATCCACGTTTCGTACAGTTTACTTGCGACGGTATCGGCAGTTATTTCTTTCAACGGTACAGCTTCGGGCCATCGTGTACAGCGGTCGATCATTGTCAGCAGATATCGATGTCCGCATGAAGATGTAGGTAGCGGTCCAACGATATCGATGTGTACATGTTGAAATCGTTCACTTGGCGGGAATGCTGCGACTTCACTGTGGTTGTGACGTTGTATTTTCGAACGTTGACAAGGTGTGCATGATTTCGCCCAATCGCCAATGTCGATATTCATTGCTGGCCAGAAGTAGCGTTCTTGCATAAGCTTGCGTGTAGCTCGTAAACCAGGGTGACTTGTATTGTGCACAGCGTTGAAAGCGGTGCGACGAAAGTCAGTTGGTAGGTACGGTCGAACGTGTGACGTAGACGTTTCGCAGAATATGGGCTTGTTTGTACCAGGCATGACGATTTTTTTTCAGTTGGATATTCGTTTGTTGTAATAATTTGGGTATGTTGCTGTCCTTTTCTTGCGCTTGTATTACTTCATCGTAGTTGATTGGCGACGGTAATTCGACGGTTTCGATGCGTGAGAGTGCGTCAGCAACAACATTATTTACTCCGCTCACATGACGAATGTCCGTAGTGAACTCGCTGATAAATAACAGCTGACGAGTTCGTCTTTGAGTGTCGTTATCTGATGGTGGCTTGCGAATAGCGTAAGTCAGCGGCTTGTGGTCGGTGTAAACAATGAGTTCTCTGCCTTCGAACATTTTTCTAAAGTGTTTTATTGCCATAAATATTGATAATAACTCTCTGTCAAATGTACTTAGGTGAAACGAGTTGTATTGAGGTAGAGAATAGACTGAGGGTTACAGGAATATGTACAAGGCTTAATACTAAAATATAATGGTGGGAGTAACAGGTCTCCCATTACATATTCACGGCCAATAGGAACGAGCTGACATTAATAAACAAATGTAGTTCCTAAATAGTATGTGTGGTGGCGCGTCGTTCGCATTGTAGATATCGGTCGAGCAGCGGACGGATGATGTGTTTATGCATTGCAGCTACAAGTTTAAGTCGCAAGCTTACACAACCGGACCACGACACTCCAGAAAGATATGACTTTTTTGACATCACAAGCTGGTCAAAAGGTCTGAATTACGAGATTATAATATAGTTAAGAGACTGCACTGGAAAGGAAGATTAGTTGAAAAGAGGTATCGGCTAAACCTTTCCGGACGTCGCGGTCGGTAGAAACACCGACATTAGATGTTGCAAAACAATGCCTAATGCAGTTTGATTGTCTTACCAGATGAACCCAAAAATACGATGTCCGCTGTGAATTTCCGAAGAGATGGGTTTTCTGGAGATCATTCTGGTTGTAGCATGAGACTGAAGTTATTAATTTGACGACACGGTTAGCGCGGTGGCAGCAGTGGCTGAGAAATCGACTGCTGCGTTTTAAGGCCTACAGATCGTTGTTTCGGATCTGGCTTTTTGTGAAAAAATAAAACAACATTAGTAGTGGGCTCATATTAATGGTCCATTTATTTGAAAGATTACATATTTTTATTATAAAGGTTTACAGACATTGAGAGTTTTAAGAATAATATTATGGAGCACGTCATAGTGCTATATTGCATACATACATTGAATTGCCGTGAGGCTAATTATTTAGGAGACAATGATAAAGCATACATTTAGTGCGGTGAACACGTAAAGCGTAAGTCCGTTGTGCGCGGTGCTAGGCACATTCTACATAAGGTACGCTACCAGTGTTCAGCAGCACTATTGGCTTGCGCAAACGTTGGACTTTAGTCTGAATAGGATAAAAATCCCCGAAGAGTCAATTAGCCACGAACTCAAGGTACGCGGTGTGTGGTAATTTGTCCGCCATGTCATCGTATATAGGTATTGCACTGTCAATTAGTATCCATCGTCTGCGCAGGCTTTTGAGTCCCCTCTGCTGAATATACTTCAATATTGAATACATAAAAAAATCATATTACACTTATTTATAGATAACATAGTCTCAAAAAAAAAATATTCATTTAAGTGTAATGTTCCTGGTTTTCAAGCTCATACAAAAAATTGCCAATGTTATGTATTACTAATGCGTGTAGATCGGCAAAACTGATATATTCGGTTCCAATAGTGGAGTCGCTTTGGAACTCGTCCGGGTCGTACACGGGTGCCGGGCGGCCGCGCTGGTGCGCGCGCAGCAGGCGGGCCAGGCGGATGGCCAAAGGGTTGAAGTGGGTGTCCATGGGTATGTAGTAGTCCTCGAGCGGCACCCCGAAGCTCAAGAATAACAGACAGTGATCGAGCATCAGGCGGCACAAACCCACAAACAAGTCTCTCGAGTGATCGTCCCGGCTCGGGTGAGCAGGTTGCTCATTTTGTTCACATGGTTGTGTGGGATGTCGCGGAAAATTGTATCCAGGAAGTGGATTCGAAAGTAGTTCTGTAATAACTGGCCTCTCTTGTGGGCGTGTAAATGATTGAAAATGTGGGGGTATTGTTACATATTGGAGTTCCGGCGGCATATGATGTGGCTGTCTGTGTATAAGATGTGGGTCTCCGATAATAGGACAAGGGTGACCGAAAAGCGAGGATGAGTTTCGCGGAAAATTAAGTGGTTGTTCGGGCATACGTTGGCTGTGTACTGTTATAGGATAAGAGTGTCCGGAAAAAGAGGACGAATTTCTCGGCATGTAAAATGGTTGTCCGGACATAGGAGGTGGACCTATCCGTATTTCATCACGTCGTTGGCCTCTTGGGATGGGATAAGGGTCTATCGGCACATTTTGCGGGTATAATGGAATTGATTGTGAACCTACCTGCACATATTGAGTAGAATTCGATTGAGGATCTAACGGTATACGTGGGTCTCTGGACATATGCTGCGATTTTGTCGGCACAGACTGCGAGTCTGTACGTACAGGCTGCGAGTCTGTCAACACAGACTGCGAGTCTGTCACCACAGACTGCGAATCTTTCGGCACAGGCTGCGAGTCTGTCGGCACAGGCTGCGAGTCAGTCGGTACAGGCTGCGAGTCTGTAGGCACAGGTTGTGAGTCTATTGAAATAGGATACCAGCCTAGTGGAATGGGCTGTGTACCTCTGGATATAGACCGTGGGATTGGTGGCGTAGACTGGGACCCTGTCCGCATAGGCTGTGCGCCAGTCGGCAAAGGGTGTAGGTTAGTGCACATGGGCTGTGGGTCTCCTGGCATAGATTTGACAGCGAATGGGCCTAAAAAACGCAACGACTCAATCATTTGTTGTTGAGCAACTCTAAACTGTGGAAGTTGTTCCAATAGTTGTATTTGTTGTTGCTCGAGTTGGTGTCTATGTTGCTGTTGTTGCTCTAGTCCTTGTGAGTTGTTCGGAATTGGATGCCCGCTTAGCAGAATGTGCTGTGAGTCTGTCGGTATACCCTGTGGGCCGGTTGACACAAACAGTGGTCCTGTTGGCACAGTGTGTGGCTCTGTCGGCATAGTCTGTAGGCCAGTCGACGTAGGCTCTAGACCTGTAGATACAAATTGCGGGCTTTTTGGAATAGACTGTGGGCCTGTCGTCGTAGGCTGTGGGCCTGTCGGCACGGCTTGTAGCCCTGTCGGCATAGTCTGTAGGCTAGTCGACGTAGGCTCTAGTCCTGTAGAGACAAATTGCGGGCCTTTTGGCATAGACTGTGGGCCTGTCGACGTAGGCTGTAGGCCTGTTGGCATAGACTGTGAGCCAGTCGACATAGATCTAAACGCTAATGGGACTTCTTTTAACAAACGAAATGTCTCAGTGATTTGTTGTTGAACTAATCCAAGTTGTTGTAATTGCTGAATTCGTAGTTGTTGATCCCATAGTCGTTGTTGCTCTAGTTGTTGCCGTAACTGTTGTTCCTGTAGTACATGTTGTTGTGAATCTGTCGGCATAGAGCTGGCATCCAATGGTGTTTCTTTTAATAAACGATAGGCTTCGATAATTTGCTGTTGAGCTATTCTTAGTTGTTGAATTTGTTGCTGTTGTATTTGTTGTAGACTTTGTTGTTCTAGTTGTTCTTGATGTTGTAGCTGTTCTTGTTGTCGTTGTTGCTCTAGTTCTTGCTGTTGTTGTTGCTCTAGTTCTTGTTGTTGGTCTAGTTGCTGTTGTCGCTCTAGGTGCTGTTGTTGCTCTAGGTACTGTTGCTGCTCTAGTTGCTGTTGTCGTCGTAGTTGTTGTTGTCGTCGGTATTGTTGAGGGTCGAGGCGTATCAAATGTGTCGTCACAGGGTGATACAGAAAATCGTTGTCGTTGTCTGATTCGGATTCGGACAAAGTGGAAGTCGGTGAAAATTCCTGTTCCCAGTTTATAGGCGAGGGACTCTGATTTGTTGGCGAAGTATCCTGATGTATGGGATAAACATATTGTTGTGTCGTCGGATCTTCGTGCAAGTGATGCTGATAGGTATCGGAAGATGCCCGGTCTATTTCCATAAGACTTTCTTGTGCCTGCGAAAGCTTCTGATGTGTAACAGGATTTTGTTCTGACTGCGGATCGTTCTGTTCTCTCGTCACAGACATTTGTTGTGGCTCCGAATTGTTCTGTGGTGCCGTTTCAAGTCTTTCAGGTGTTGGTAAGGAATCTTGATGTGCAAGAGGAACATTCTGATGTTCCGGCGGAGGATGTGTTCGTAATGATTTTGGTAGTAGAGACCTCGGCCGAAGATTACGATACACATGCACAGTAAGCTGATGAGCTGGTGTAGGTTGAGGCGGCGGCGTACCTTGGCGCGCGTAAGTATGATCACGTAACGAAATGAGGAGGCGTGCGGGAGTAGCGTCACGTGGCTGGAGCACGGACGGCTCGGGCGGCACGAGCGGCACGGGCAGTACGGGCGGTATGGGCAGCACGGGCGGTATGGGCAGCACGGGAGTGTGTTCAGGCGATGGCGTGGGTTCAGGAGATGAGGTGGGTTCCCTTATGGGTGAGTAATCACGCGGGGGCGAGGGAAGTCGTGGGGGCGTAGATTCACGCGAAGGTGTGGTGTCACAAGGAGGCGTTATGTCACGCAGCGGCATAGAAGTGGACTCAGGCGATGACGCGGGACTGGGGTCGGGTGTTGGCGTAGATTCTCTTATGGGTGAGTAATCACGCTGAGGCGAGGGAATACGTGGGGGCGTAGGATCACGTGACGGCGTTGGCTCATGTGGATGCGTGGTATCGTGTAGCGGCGTATGGTCACCCGAAGGCGTGGGATTACGCGGCGGTGATTGATCCCGGGGCGGTGATGGATCACGCCGTGGTGTGGGATCAGGAAAAGGTGTTGGATCACGCGGCGGCGTGGGATCACGTGTCGGTGATGGATCACCAGGCGGCGTTGGATCACGAGGCGGAGTGGGATCACGCGGCGTTGATGAACCACGAGGCGGCGTGGGATCACGAGGCGGAGTGGGATCACGTGGCGGTGATGGATCACCAGGCGGCGTTGGATCACGAGGCGGAGTGGGATCAGGTGGTGGTGATGGATCACGAGGCGGCGTGGGATCACGAGGCGGAGTGGGATCACGTGGCGGTGATGGATCACGAGGCGGCGTGGGATCACGAGGCGGCGTGGGATCACGAGGCGGAGTGGGATCACGAGGCGACGTGGGATCACGAGGCGGAGTGGGATCACGTGGCGGTGATGGATCACGAGGCGGCGAGTGCCGCTTGGTTGAAGAGTAATTCAAGGAAGTGAGTTTATGCATGCAAGTAGGATCAAGCAAAGACGGACTATCGTGCGAGGGCGAAGGAGGTCCTAAAGGTTCAGGATCACACGTGGGGGTAGGAAGACGCACAGTAGCACTGTTGTGCGACGATGTGCTGTCGCGCGACGGAGCACGAGCAGGCGACAGCGTAGGATCCCGCTCGAGTGAGAGGTCCCATGATGGCCGGGGTTCCCGTATTGGTGTACTATCAGGAGAGGTTGATCTAAAAATCGATGTTGAACTGTAACTCGTGGTCGGAATATATCGCGAGGGCGTGGGATCCCAAACAGGTGACAATCTACGTGAGTGCGTAGGTTTCGGCGTGGCTAAATGATCACGCGAGGGTGTAATATTAAGATAAGTTTGGCTATAAACCGATATTGAACTATAACTTGAAGTTACACTATATCGCGGGGGCGTGGCTAAAGGTGACAGTTCACGTGATGTGTGTTCCCAAATGGGTACAGATTCACTAGAAGGCGTCGAATCCGGCAAAGCTCTGCGATCCCGCGTAAGCGTTGTTTTTCGCAAGGGTGAAAAATCAAGCGAATGCTGTTTTGATATACAAGCATACGAGGACGTGCGATGTCGTTTAGGCATACGATTACCTGAGGGTGTAAGATTCCTTTTGGGTGTACCATCCCGTGAAGGTGTCAAAAGGCGTTTGAGCGGACGATGACGCAATGGCGAGAGCTTCCGTCTGGGCGTATGTTTACGTGAATGCCATACGGGTGTGCGATCATGTGTGTGCGTAAGATGCTGCGCATGCGTAGTATTGCGTACACGCGGGGATTTAGGATGTCGCTCGTATGTAGATTTACGCGAGAATGTAAGACGCCGCTCTGGAGCAAGCTCACGAGAGGGCTTCTTCTCCAGACGCCTCGGGCCCGAAGCACTACGAGCGGTAATACGGCGCAGGGGTGAAGATTTTTGTAAACACTTTGAATTTCGAGAAGGCCTAGATAATTGCGAGGGAGAATGTCTTTTTAATGAAACATTTGTGGGCGATGGACGAGTTCCAAAACGAGTAGGATACTTTATGTATGAAATTAGCTTGACAGGTCGGAGAGGAGACGCGCGGCTCGGCCGGGCGCGCGCGGCGCCGGGGGCGCGGCCGGGGGCGCGGCCGGGGGCGCGGCCGGGGGCGCGGCCGGGGGCGCGGCCGGGGGCGCGGCCGGGGGCGCGGCCGGGGGCGCGCTACTGCGCCGGGGGCGCGGGGGGCGCCGGGGGCGCGGGCGCGAACTTCACGCCGTACAGCGCCATGCAGGCCGCCCTGGCCGCCAGCTTGCGCGCTTCCCTCTTGTTCGGCGCTGCGACGACAACACAACATATTTATTTCCTTAATTAGGTGAGCGTGTAGTGGGAGTACTACTTACTCGTAGTAGTCGCACCACCCCTGGAACAGTTACTTGTTCATGAAGGAGGATTTTATACCCACTTGTCTGAAGCGAAAGCAAATGGCCACATATGTAGGTAGGTATAGTAGGAGCTTGGTCTTTTGACTCCATAACACAAGGTTTGCCACCCTGTTATGAACCGCAGTATCTAAAACACTACACTCCTAATCAACAAGTCCTGCCCAGTCCCAACTTAAATGAGGCTGGGCAGGACTTGTCTGTCGCATACCGAACGAACTGTGGACCCACAAAACTCCGGATTGCTGTCCCTTACTATTCTTTGTAACATCCCAAACTTACTCTGTAATCATTTATAGTATAAATGATTGATGAAAAATTTAAAGAAAAGACGGACAAAGTATTAGATGGTATAAATTTTATACCATCTAATACTTTGTCCGTCTTTTCTCTAACTTTTTTATATTCCTCCTTTATTTTCTATTACAGTAGCCCGCGAACCCGGTGACGCCCATGCCTAAACAGACCATCCATCCGGCACATAACCAGTTATAATCAGTTAACGCATTAACAATCCGATATGTTCTTGTATCTGTGACTTTTCCTTTTTTTTGTATTTAATGTAAAAAGAAAGATTAAATTGTTTAATTTATAGAAAATATCCAAAAAGTTTTAAAATATCGTGATCAGTTAAAAATCAGTAAAGTAAAGCAATTTTAGAATAATTCACAATAATAATTATTTTTCTTTTATAATTACAATTTTTAAATTTGGATCGTAAAGAATCATGCCAGGATGCTTCAAATAACATGCCAATATATCGTCAAATAAATAAAACCTATTTTCTACTTACTGCCACCGAAGGAAACCACAATAACGTCTGAAAGAGCATGCAGAGCCCAATAGTAACATCACGCGGGGAAAAGCTAGTGCAGGATATACAGACGTGTTGTTTGGACATGACGATTAGTGCGCGACTCACCTTTGCCGATGTAGGTGGTGCCGTCGATGTCGACGCCCATCGTGAACATGATGTTCTGCGGACGGTCTCCGTCCACGCACACCTCGCGGTACTCCAGGTGCGGCCGCATGTACGTGAGCAGCATGCACGGGTGCATGGCCGTGGCGTTGGCGGGGAGCTCCTTGCTCTTCTTGCCGACTGGCTCCACTGGACTTTCTGATGTCTATGTCGGACATCGAACACGATACATTTCGCAGGTAATTTTATCAGTTTGTGTAGACTTTGACTGCGTGTCCACCAGAGATGTGTCAAACTAACCAATAATATGTTTTCTTAAAGCTTGAGCTAAGGACAAGCACATCTTACAAGTCTGGTGGAAATGCAGTCTAAGGCCCGCTTTCTGTAACTGTTACTGACCTGCCGGGGTTGCGGGTTGTTCGAAAGAGATACCGCGGCCCCGGCACGTAAAGGGCAATAGAAGGAACATGGGTGGGTTTTAAGAAAAAGTCTGACATGCCCCCCCGCTCCGCCCAGAGCGGGGGAAGTCATTTAATGATTTCACACCCGAAAAAAAAAGGCCCGCTTGCACCACTAATCACTAACACTATTTAACACTCATCTAAAAGAAGTTCTTAATATGTCCCCATCGGATGTTACATTTAATTCGTTAACTGTTTAATATGTTCAGTGATTTGTAGTGATGTAGGGTGTAAGACCCACTTTGCTTTAGGGCGATCATTTAACCACTGTTATATAAATTATAAATCTAAAGATGTTGTATTTGAGCAATAGGCAAGTTTCCACAAAAAAAATATATAAGTCAGCCTTTTAGATTATTCAAAAATAAGGAATACGTATTTTTTATTTGTAAATTAGACGAAGAATGACAAACATATGGCCCATTAAAGTTACGTGTAACGTCACGCGTTGCTGCATTTTTCGGAAATGTATGAAGACAGACCTGGAAACTAGCCTATTCCCTTTAATAAGCGATTGTTTAAGAATTTCAAAGAAAACGATAAAAAGCTAAGCTAGGTAAGAGTGACGAGTAAGAGGTAGCTTATAACCATGGTCGGTGATGATGGTTGCGCAGGTGCAGTTACCGATAGCGAGCTGCTCGGCTTGAGCTGCGGCACCTTGTGTCCCTCGTACTCCCACTCCGAGAACAGCTTGTGCAGCGCGAACGACGCCAGCTGGATCATGGGCAGCGCCTCCGCGTCCGACGAGCCCGCGCCCGACTCGGGCAGCACTAGAGACGTCGCTGTCGGTATGGAATATTATCATGAAGGTCTCGTTGATGATCCTTTGTCATTTTCGCCGTCTGCTTTTCGTTTCCTTTTATTAAAATGACTAAAGAGCCAGAAAACACATTTATTTATCAAGAATCCCTACGATCTTGAAGTAAAAAATGTATGGACTAATATACGCTAACGAAAAGCGATATTGGTGTCAATTCTGTTGTCACAAACTAAACCAAATAATCTACTTTTAATAAGTGACAACTTAACCATATTATTGTTTAGTTAGTCAAGTTAGAGAAAATGCCAATCTCGCTATTTTGGAATTGACGTTTTTCACCAAATATAGTGGTTGTCAATCTAAATCGAACTAACTTTTATTTTTATTTTATTTATTTATTCCAAATTTGTACAACAGTAGATACAGTATAAAAAGTCTGCCAAACTGCAAAACAGTTTGTCGGCAGTCGTTCTCGTTTCACAATTAATTACAAATTTCGATTTTGATTATTTATAATATGAAACATTAAGAAAAATTAAAAACTAAACTTACTTTAAAATTAATTATGGACACAATGACAGATAATGTTTTTTCAGGATGTTTTTTAATTGAATTTTCGACTTGATATGTTTTATCAAATGTGGGGGTAGCTCATTCACTAATGTAGGCACTAAATACTTTCTTGTGCGCTTGCCAAAGTAGTTTGTTACTTTGGGGACAGCAAGTGTCTTCTTTTTCGATGAACGAGTTGGGTACATATGTTCACGTTCCACCTTGTAATCTTCATTATTAAATTGCTCAGTCATAATATAAAGTTTAGTTTTGTTATGGACTGGGAGTACTTTACAAAGTTTGAACAGTTTTTCATAGTTTTTATTTAATCTCTTTTTAGTATTTTTATCGACTAGTAGTTTAAGTAATCTTACCTGTAAGATTTTAATTTTATTTAAATGTGTAGGGAACGTAAGACCATATCCACCCAACCCATATTCAATAACCGAGTCGGCCAGTGCATAGTATAAGGCAAACAATACTTTTCTGTTGACAGCATATTTAAGTGTCCTTAATTTACCCAGAATGGATCGTAGCTTATTGCAAACGTTGTTGACATGCAGATTCCAAGTGAATGTGTTATCTATAACTAATCCTAGGTACTTATATGATGTGACTATATCTAAATATGAGCAATGACAATTCAATTTGTTGTTATGTAGGCATTCGTACGAGTGGCCTTTCACTCCCACTGTCAACAATTTATTTTTATTTTTATGATATGGCGAGTGAATAAGCATGCACTTAGTTTTACTAATGTTTATAATAATGCCATTGTCATGTGCCCACTGAACCAGACTGTCAAAATCGCTTTGCATATCTTGCTGTATAATATTAATATTGTTATGGCTATACACCAGGCAAGTATCATCAGCATACATAAATGCCTTACATTTTTTTAAAACGTTGGACATGCTGTTAACATGCATAATATATCCTAATGGTCCAAACACTGAGCCGGTCGGAACTCCGTATTTAATGTCGCCCCGTACACTTTCAGTTCCACTGACACATACCTTAAGTGATCTTTGTTTTAGATAGTTGCTAAACCATGCATTCATAGGGCCCCTAATACCGCATTCATTCATAGCCTGCAGCAAGCCGCCGTGGTCCAGTGTATCAAATGCTTTTTTGAAGTCTATAAATATAACCATAACTATTTTTTTTTCGTTGAGACAATTATTAACTTCATCTGTGAATTTCGTTAGTGCAGTAGCAGTGCTTCTATTGATTCTAAAACCGTGTTGGACATCGTTTAAAATATTGTTGTTTTCTAAAAAGTTGGTAAGTTGTTTAACTATAATTTTTTCGACTATTTTATTTAAAGTATTAAGTATCGCTATAGGTCTATAATTGCTATAATCCTGGTGTGATCCCTGTTTATATATAGGCCTCACAATAGACTTTTTAAGTTCCTCTGGATATTGAGATTTTCTAATACTGTTATTGATAAAATAAGCAATTACTGGACTAATTTGTTCTTTAATAAGTTTCAAATCTTTAATCCTAATACCATCTGACCCCGGCGACTTGTTGCAGTCTAATTTTTCTATGACAAATTTGACATCTTTTGGCAGCACTTTTTTAAACCTAAAACTTACATGACAATCATTTACATAGCTCATTCTATCCAAAAATTTTTGTTGACATTTATGTTTAATTATATCGACTTCTTTTGTGAATGTTTCACAGAAATTGTTACATATATTTTGCAATGTTTCATTTTTAAGTAAATGTTTCTCTATTACAGAGTCTACTCCCATTTTTGACCGACCCAGCCAGCTATTTAAGTAACTCCATATCTTTCTCATGTCTCCTTTACAACTAATAACGGCTTCATGCCTACTTTTATTTTTGGCCATATTTATAAGCTTATGTGTTTTATTTCTACACCTAGTGTACTGTAAACGTTTAAAATTATTTTTAGGATCACTTTTCCACTGCCTAAATAGCATATCTTTGTCCTCTAAAAGCATGCGTAACTTATCAGTAACCCACGACTGGGTTTGGCGTTTAGGGCACACAATGTTATTTATTTTAGAGCCATTATAAATATCGCCAAAAATCAATAGCATTTTTGAGTACAATTCGTTTGGATCTTGTATTTGTAACAAAGTTGACCAATTTACATTATTAAGTTTGTCACTTACAGTACAGCTTTGTTGTCGTACCTCGTTTTACTCACACAAGTTGCGACTGTTTCTTTATGAATAACAGCTGAGATTCCCGTTAGATAGTGATCGGCCAGCTGGCTAGTGAGCGTGTACGCGTGAACGTCACTCGCCCCGCCATTCACATTTCGCATGAAGACGTGATCGATACATGACGCCACTCGCTTCTGTCCGACAACGGCCTCACGCGTTATATCTTGAATCCCACAGTGAAGTCCTAAATCTGCCAACGTATTTAAATATTTGTTCGCCGAGGAATCCAATGTACTCTCCAACAAGTTAATATTACAGTCCCCCACTAATATAATGTCAGTGTTTATAGGTAGCGTTCGAATAATGCATTCTAATTCCTTCGTAAACATACTTTTATTTGTGTGTGGTGGCCTGTATATTATAAATAGATACGCGTTATAAACATTCTTAACAAGGCGACCGTGTATTAACTCAAACGTCGATGCATTATAGTTTGGTAGTGGACTATATTGGAGATTATTTTTCACATAAACAAGTATGCCTCCTCCTCGTTTTTTTTCTCTGGTTTGTGAAAACATATTGAAACCATCTATCGCGTACATGGAGACTTCATCCTTCTTAATATTAATTTCTGTGAGACACACTACATCCAGCTGATTCAAGATATTTAGCAAAAGTACCTTCAACTGATTAAAATGTTTTCTTATGGAACAAATGTTTATGTGTATGATTTGTATTTTAGTTTCGTTCGTTGCTATGTAGGTAGACCATTGTTTTATATCTGTGAATTTTAAATATTCAATATCCTGTAGTTGCGATTGTATATCTAAGTTAACCATGATGTAAAATTATAATTTATAACACTATTATTTAACAGTATACACTCATATTATATTAAATTCTGTCTTTTTGTTCATATGATTTTATGTCACCCTCATTCCGAATGTGGTAGATTTTTTTATCAGTATCGCTTTTTTTAATTAAAATTTTGGCGTCTTGGATCCATATATATTTGAAGGTATCTTTAAGCGCTGTCTTCGTCGCCCAAAATAGTTGCCTGTTTTGCCGGGTTATATGCTCATTTATGAAGATACGCGATGAGTCATTGTTATTAAATATCATATGGTTTGTAATTTGTGATTTTCGGCTTTTAAGCCATTCCACTCTCGCAGCTTTTGTACGCAATGCCACAACAATGGGTCGCACATCTTTCTTTTCGGATCCTACCCTCCATGCACTTTCTATTTCTGTTTTGTCCAAATTCAAGATATCAGCACATTTTTTTACCACATCAACGGTTTTCTCTCCTTCTTGCTTCTTTAAATTCATTATTTCAATGTTTTTGTTCAATTCTTTTTGTTCTATATATCCAATTCGCTCTTCTAGCGCTTTGTTGCATTTATCTAAATTGATGTTTCTCTGTATTAAATCCTTATATCTATTTTCCATTGCCTTATTATTTTCTATTGATTCTTTTTTAAATATCTCCATTTCATCATGCTTGGCGCTTAGAAACTGCAGTGTTTTTTCAAATTCAATATTGGATTTTTTTAACTCGCCTATTTCGGACTTTATGACTGACACATCCTTTTGGAGCAGTGACATGCGTGAGTCCTGTTCTTCCTTTATCGAATTCAGAAGAGACTTCATAGCTTTTATCTCCTTTTGTACAGCTCTCAGTGTAACGTGCAGACTGTCAGGAGAACAGCATGCCTTGTGCCGTCTAGGTTCTTGAGTGATGGAAGAATCGCTATCTGAATAATCATTGCGTTTCTTCTTGTCCTGTCGTGTTCCGACCCATTTTGATGCAGGTGTTTGTTTACCCTTGGTATCTGAAGCTGACTTGTCAGAGGACTGGGCTTCGTCCACTTCCACCGTAGTGGGAATACGCTGTGCCTTTGACATTAGTAGTCCTTAATCGAATTAATACTCAGGTCAATCACTGTAGCACAAAGTTCACACACACTACTTTTTGCGTATTTATTAATAAAATCGGTAAGTAATTCTAATTACACAGCGCAGGCGACACGTTCGCTCGCTCGCACGGACAACGAGAACATTCGACTCACCATACGACTTAAACCACGACTAAAAGGTTTTGGAAAAGATATGATTAGATATGTCATTTTAATATTAGTCTGGTTGAATCCGGTGGTTCATCAGAATCGGCAACATTGTGTGGCATTGGTTTATGTAACAGACTATAAATGGGTGTTGTCTTTGGAAGGAGTTTCCGTGGGTATCCTACCTAGCTGGCCATGCTTCTCCTATAAACCGACATCTAGTTTGGTATAGTTTGTGTTAGCATTGCTATAGTAAGGACAGGTTAAGCAAACTCACAACTGTCACTGTTGATAACTTTGTTCATCTTCTTTATGATAAGGTCTCGTATCGCCTGCTCAGCGGCTGCGTTGCGGGCCATTAGTTTGTTGTCACCTGAGGAGCAAATAGGTTCATATTGATCAACATTTACTGAGGATGCCCATATATATATACCAATTAACATGCCATAAAACGCCTCTACAGACATAAGTATTAATATTTATTTACAAAAAAAAAAACGAATTAACAGTTGTGTTTCTTTTTTTTTCTGCTATGAACATAGTATTTTGAACTATTTAATTATATTTGATTGCGATTTTCTTTTACCTTTGTCTTAAAATCAACATCATTCTCCTGCTTTAGTCTATTTATGTATATTTTAATGCTTGTGAGTACTTCTGGCGAAGATAGACTAGGGCATGTTAAATCTTATTTACTTTATGAATAGTGTTGCGTACCGTATCCTTTGTAGCTGTTTCCATCTATGGTGAGGTCTGCGCAGAAGCTGTGATGACTATTGGTCTCCTTGTTATAGAACTGGGCGGCCGCCGAAGGTTCCACTTTGAATTGCTGTGAATAGACAAAGTATTTATAGACATAAACAACATATTTTATGCTCACGCGTTATATATACATTTCATAAACTTACTCAAGAAATGTAAATATCGTTAGTAGCTAAACATATAGGTAGTCTGCTTGTAATCACAAAAGAAGTTACTTTATATGACTGGTAATCTGTTTCCTCGACTGTATACTGTACGGTGATGACCGGTGAAAGATAATACGTGAAACACGCGTTTAATGTAAAATGATGTTAGCGAACGAATGGGAGAGCTTGCCTTTATATCTAGAGTACTTAGAACTGCTGTGTTTTACATCATTTCTAAACATGACTTTTACAAAAAATGTATTGACCTTTGGCCATTTCACATCATCATTCTCCTGTCATTACTGTAATTTATTTGGGGTTCGAGCAAAATGTATACTTTTCCATGCTTCTCATCTAATTCCATTGAAAAACGAAACTTTCACTCATTATTTTGTTTCAACAAAATCAGCTTGAGTTTCTAACGTGCCTGATGTGATGTGTGCCGTGCATGAAAAATATCTTTTTTAATAAAATAAATAAATGAGAACACCTACGTTGGCCACCTGTTCGTTGGGCATCATCTCGTTGAGCACCATGAGCGCGTTCTTGGGCGTCAGCAGTCGCCGCAGGTTCTCGTTCTGGCGACGACGACGCTCTTTGTTGCTCACTTTCTTCACTGTGAGCAAAATTACATACCATCACGACTGCGTGTTGGAAAGAGGCCTGCCCATCCTACCAATCGCAACAGGAGTATGGTTCCGAATTTGTTTACTGTACTAGATAGATCAGAGACAGTGTCGAAAATCTTAGACATTTATAGAAAAGGCTCCCAAGCATTTTTGCTTACTGTGCCCAGAGGTTTCACCCGCTGCTCAGACCGTAAGTGTCGTGGCGTGGTGCTATCGAGATATGTTACTCGGTAATAATTTTGCATTCTAATGGTGAGAATGCCTTAATTCGGTCCATAAATTTGAATTTATTCGTTACAAACGTACAAAAATACAAATCGTTTCACTTTACAATATTAGTAATTATAAAAGGGTTGTTCCCGTTCGTCCACACCCCGTCGTCCACACTGCGGACGACTGGGAAAGATGCGTTCTGTTCGTTCACAGTGTAGACGAACAGAACGCAACATTCCCAGTCGTCCGCACCTCGTTTCATAGTTGAGTATATCCAGGCGATTGTAACTTTAATTTTTTTTTACATATTAATTGCATTTAAACTGATATTGATACAATACCCAATGTGTAAAATTAAAATGTGAAATATTCTTATGCTAAAAAGCTTTAGATTTACGTACGCAGTACGTATTTAAATACGCAAAAAAGCTTTAGATTTACTAGGTATGTACTTTTAAAGTATTTGCCTTACTAAATTAATAAAGCTAAGTACATAATATTTTAAAAGTAGGTATGTTTATTATATAAGGAAATACTATCATCATATTTTCTTTATTAACTCTTAGACTAGACGTGAGATGACGGGGTGTGGACGACTGGGAATAATGCGTTCTGTTCGTCCACAGTGTAGACGAACAGAACGCAACATTCCCAGTCGTCCGCAGTGTGGACGACGGGGTGTGGACGAACGGGAACAACCCTTATAAAACAGTAGATTTTAGATTTCAGAAAGTTTCAAGGCGAATATAAATTAGAGCATTATCTGAGTATGCAATTTTCCAAATGGGCGTGGTAGGCCAATTCTTAAACAAATCGTCGGATTTGGCCAAGCAGCAAAAAAGTCAACATGATTTACCATTGCCATTGTCAGGAGATTGCTGTAGGTGTACGTTTGTATAAATGTGGAAGTAGTATAGCTGTTGTCGCTTGTATCCCGCCAAAAGATAGTTGTACAACTAAAGAGTATCGGTCTCACCTCCAGCTAGTTTGCTCTTCATCCAGTGCGGCCGAGTGGGCGCGCTGTTGCTGTCGTCGTCTATCGGCCCTTTCGAGTTGGCGTCTATTTCATCCATCTTCACATCCTCGTCCTTTATTAACTGCGCCTAACGCAACATCAATATTAATTCCTATATCACGTTTATTTTTGTAAAGCTAAGTCTTGGAGGTTCTTTTGTTGTAACATTTATAATAATAATTGATATCGCGCGTTTAAGGAGAGTAAATTTCGAGTTCTCTAGAACTTTAGTTCCAACTTTTCTAGGCCAATAAAGACGCGCACTACAGGCCCACACCCAAGACTTGTTCATAAGGCCCTTTGAAAAACTGTGAGCTAGAGAGGCGAGGGACTAACGTGTAGATACATGGAGCTAAGGGTCACATCAGTCGCAAGTAGTCGGGGGTCGCGCCTGTGTCGCAGTTCTTACACATACGGCTCACCTGAACTGGCTGCAGGTTTTGCTGCTGCTGCTGTTTGCGCGGCGTCTGCCCGAGCGGCTATCGACATAGTACATTATTGAAACACCGAGCATTCAGTGCAGCGTCTACTTAAGTATAGCCTTCCAACAAGCCCACGTGATAACACCAGATAGAATCTGTCTCCCATCCGCGTCAGGTAAAATACGGTCTGACGGACATTGTACAGCACAACTGTGAGTTGGGTTTGCACTAGAAAGCAGCTCTTAGTGTGGCGAACCGTATTTTGTGGGATGCGGATCGGATGCAGGACATATGTACCGATTACGTATTACATATTAGTGAGTACTCACTGCAAAGCACCTCTTTTTGCTGGGAGTGGGTTCTACCCACTGCTGCCAGTCGTTGTCCATATGCAGCCCGCCCGACACAAACTGGCGTCATTTAGCCAAGTGGGGGATGCGCTCCACCACTCACTCGCTCGCTCGCACATTCACGCATTCAAACGCAGCAAATTAAAACGGGAGGAGGAAACAGCATACTGCTGCCGAAAATGTAGCCATTGCTAGCTCCAAATGACAAGAAAGTATGTGGAAAACAAAAAATCAGCTTTGGGATTTAAGAAGCAAACATAAAACTGTAAAATAAAGCATAATTTGGAATTTTCCAACCTTTCATAACCTCATCCACAGTGATGGTGGGCTCACATCGCCCATCAACATCCATTTTCCTATCATGTCTGTCACCCAGTAAAATTGCAACCTCATCGTTTCACCAATTGGAGATGGAGGTCACATGGCAATTTTGCATCAAGAAATTTCGTAGTTACAATTTCAGAGGGTTGTCACATGTTAGAAATCTGGAGCAGCTTATGTCTACTTAAGTCTAGAGAACGCTGTATGGTAACGAATTGTGATCTTCGTGACCATACTAGTTTCTCAAACCACAGAGCTATCCTCCGAGAGTCTCGCGTCGACATCTCGTGCAACACCTCACCACAGGCGCGTTAGTCAACCAATAGAGCATTGCCTTGGTGGATACCCAACATCGTAAGGGACGTGAGCAAGTTTCTGTTTTGCGTTTATCTCATACGATGTTGGGAGAAGACGTGTGGACTTGAGATCAGTCAGAGGGTAGCTGAAGACTTTATGTGGCCAGTACCAGGGCTCTCGGGGCTCGCCAAAGCACTGTGGTAACAGACATTATATTTTATCACTTGTTGTCAAGTGTCAGTCGGATTGACATCGCATAAAACAATTATTGCTCCTTCTAACATAAAACATTTCACTATGTCAATAGTCTCATTCTATTGGAGTATTTTGTCATCAGTAACATATTACTCTACTCTCTAAGCTACTAATGAGAATTTATTTCCAAAGAAACCTATAGAATTCTTGGTGCCTGAAAAGTCAAGCATGTTCTTCATGGGACAAATAGTTTCTCCATTTTCATTAATGCCATTTATATAGCAAAAATATTAATTACAAAAATAATAAAATCGTCTACTTATCATGTACTTTTTACCCTTCTGCATATCAGTATAAGAATTCTAATTGATCGAAATTACCTCTCCACCAGCTACAAATTGTCCTGGTGTGTTGAAGCGCCCGGAGAATCGAGTATTATCTGTGTATCATAAAAAAACTTATTGTATTGCTGGGTTCATAACTTGATTTTAATGATTATGAAAATCTGATGAAAGACTACAACATAAGCAAGGGTAGACATATTGATGGTACAATTGCTTGGCTCAATAATGCTGGTCCTGCTCTACAACCATAAGGAAGGCGTGAAACCTTTCGATAACCCTTTGAAGTTATTGTGGAAGCTACAGAAGATTGTAAGACTATCTTTGCATTGTTTAGAACCAATTTTGTAAGATTGTATAATTGTAATCCCCATGTGTGAGTGCTATGTACTCATCATTGAGTCAACTAAACCCTGGTGGTTGAGAGAATGTCAGGCTCACTTAAATGTCTCACTGATGGAGGGGTTTTGCCACATCACTTTGTTCAAAAGGGTTTTATATGATTGGGGCCGATTCATGCGTCATCTCTTACCCACCAATGTTTATGAACTAATAATAATGCCAGTGTATAGTTATAGTGGGACAGTTGTCCCACTGCTGGGCAAAGGCAGAGGCCTTTGCCCAGAAGAAGAGTCTTATACAGAGGAGGCACTAACATTGATAACCAAGCTTGCTCAAGATGGGTTGCCTCCATGGTTTATTGTAATTTGTTGTGTATATCTATGGGTTAAAATGTGTCCCTTAGTATTAATAGTAAAAACTGTTCAAGTTAGTATCAAAAAATCCATATCACCACATCTTTCATCATAACTCTCAGCAGTCTAAAGTGAACATTATCTCCATTCTTCATACTTTCGTGCCCATTCTTCTCCATAGAGATCAATGCTCTGGAATGGGCAACTACAATTCTCTTAAAAAGTAATTATTTTTTATGACTTACAACTGGGACTGTAGCTAGGACTGTAGCTGTGGCTGTTATGGTCTAATTGAATAAAAACCTTGAGTTTGATCAATTTAAAATGATTGAGGTGGAAAACTGCATGCTGAGTTGATTTTAGAATCAAACAGCTGTAGGAAACTTTGTTTACTAACAAACCCCAAGGTTAAACACAACAGTTTGGTAAGATGAAGATTACCCCAACATAGGACTATGAATAATATGAATACTAGTTTCTGGTTTGATATAATTAAATATTTATACACATCACAATGCATTTGTAGCCAATTGATTATAAGATTATCAAGAAAGGGTGATGAAATTCACAATAATTAGTCGTTGAATAGTGAAAGAAAAAGGAGCTTGACTGGAGAATTTATTTTAAATGTACCTGATAAAACATGCACGGTTTCTCAAAACCATCGGCTTCTAAATTTATTTATAGCGAATTAGCAACAAAGGGGCGCAGGTCGGTTGGCGAAGAGAGATTATTGATCGGCGACTGTTGAACTGTTCTATTGTTAATCATTCTCTCCGAATGGAGCCCTAAATCATTAGGACTCTCGAGACCGTTTCTAATAGCATTTAATTAGATGCTAACTATTAGTAAATCTAGGCCTAGTACTTCTTGTAAAGTAAAATACCATTTACGGCTATAATTTGTAAGGTTACAAAGATACGAATAGGAATATTTCAATTAATATTTTTAACTTACATTGCTTGTTATTATAAGCCATTCTGCTGACTTGCTGAAATAGTTTCCTTGAAGTACTTATTTTGTATACTTTTAGCACAATTACGAAAAAGCTCACGCACTATGCAGTGAATCAATTAACTTCAATAATTCATTAATCTTCAATCAATAGTAAAGAAAGATGGCGGCAGGGTTGCCAATCGTAAAATGAAATCCCCTACTGACAAACGCTGGAAAAGTGGAAACAGTCAAGTTGACGTAACTCTCTAGTTTACAAAACGATCTGTTGAGCGAAACTCGCTAAGTAACGGAATTGATAAATTAAATAAACTGATGAATCGATCGCCCATCAGCCCGGCCTATTGAGCATTTGATCGACATGCCCTCAGTGACATGTTGCAATACACGTTTCATGCTTGTTGCAAACGATACGACTTTTATTTTATTTTGAGTTGACAGGACACACCCTTGGGTCATTTGGGCCGCGGCATCTGATGATGCTGTGCCTGTCTGGCAACACTGAAGTTTTCGTGATCTGTAATTTTACATTGTGATTTCACAGCCACAGGCTTACAATTGCACATTTGCGTTCCGAAACTCAATTCTTAACAAATTGAAACTTGATAATAAGAAAAAAGAACGTTTTTTCAACGCAATTTGTTAAAAAACGATTGGTTCATTGATAACAAAAAACATTGATAGAAACAGTTTAACTTCTTTTTGTTAGACATCCATTTTAATACGGGTAAAGTTGTCGGTACGAGGCACTTAGTAAGTACATGGGGTGTTGTTTATTAAAGCAATAGCGTGTTTTGGACGCAGCCTAGCTGTCATTCGTTGTTAATTAATTGTAATAAAACTTTGTTGAAGTTATTTGTTTCGCAATCTCAAACAATTAATTTAAATTAGTTCTTCCGAACTAAAATTCACGTTAATGCGTCAAAATTTCAAGAATAAGTGCGTGTTGAGAACGACGCGGTTTACACTAACATGAGTTAGTTACTCAAAAATGGCTGGGACGTTATGACCAGTAGCACCAAGTGGTCGTTGTTGATTGTTATTCTGTACGAAAATGTAATATTGCACTCAAATATCAAACGGCAGTCAGTGTCATACGGATAGTTTGTATTATTTAATGAAAACAGGTGAGCTCACTTTTATTATTGACGTGGAAAACTTGAGCCATTTATGGTTTCATTTCTTTGACGTATACGTCCATACAGAGTGTAAACATTCTGAGAAACTATTGAAACAAAAACAAAAACTATAAGCTGCTGTAGAAGGGATCATTATAATGTGTCATTGAGAATGTTCAATATTTATATGCTGTGAAATCTTGTGTTATTGTATTCAATATAAAAGGACTGCTATGTTTACCTATTTGGTGGAAAAGTACCACTTACAGAATAATAGAAGAGAAGGATCTTTTAGACAAAGGATTGAGCATTGCTTTCCAAATCTGTAGCAGTGTTTTTTAGTCATACTTGAGGGGCAGATAAAGCTATAAGAATTAATAATTTAAGTTGTGTACTTCTCATGATATCATTATGATTAATATTGTATTTCGAAGTTTGTGGCTGAATTTTACCACAAAACTATTTTATTATGTAGTAGTACTGTTATACTATTATATTAGCATGACATAATTTTAACATATTAATTAAAAAAATTCTTTAATGAAATTGAATTGGTAAGTATGTAATTTTCAATGAAAATATTAAAAAAGAAACTTATAAAAAAAGATTCATATAATGTATGAACCTTTTATAACATTTTCTCTTCAACTTGTGTTAATATGTAGTACTTAATAACTTTGACAATACATTCTGTTTTAGCTCAAATGTCATAATCTGCAATGTCTTCGGTTCACTGTGTGGTGGTGTGGGAGTGGCAGGTCAATAGCCAGTGGCTGCCACACACTCCAGGCGTAACGCGGACCCTTGAGCGAGCCCACGCTAAGAAGCTGACGAGAGTAGTGCTTGCAGATGCTGACCCGGCTCTGAGAGGGCATTATGTTAACCTCAGGACGCTTACACAGTGTTTGGATACTCCAGGTATACTGTAGTTCACTTATTTATACTTGATTAGTTTACCCTCAAGTGTAAGCCTCAAACAACAATCTTTTTTTATTTGACTTCAAAAACCTGCACAAAGGAGATCCTAAAAAATAGGCAGACCATTGACTAAGCCATGTGGTCAATCATTAGCCTATAGATCAGAAACTTCTGAGAGCTTATTCCACTCTCTGATTGTTTGGTAACTTAAAAAAAGTTAGTGAGGGTTACTATTTGTGTAGTTGGTTGGTAGTCTATGGTGGTGGCCCCTTTTGTGCATATTTCTGCTCTGTTTGAATAATGCATTAAAATCTTTCATCAAACATTTGTTGTTGTTGTTCCAGTAATCGTGATATATATAATGTTTGTAGCTAATGAAGGACTTCAAACCTACTAGCTTACTCTAGGATTAGGCTGATAAAAGTTGTGTAGATTTAGAGCATCATTTCTGGTGTCAAGGAGCCGAAAGCTTTTCTGATAAGGTAGATAAAGTTTTTAGCTTCCTTAATGGTTGGTACTTAAATGAATTTGATAAATTTTACAAGCGGCAGTAATGAGTGCAGACATACATAATAAAAACCAAATTGTGTTTGTTGTTTAATTTGTCCAGAGGGTGGCAGTGTGGAGTGCCGCGTGAGGCGCGCGTGCTACAGCGTGACGTCACCGGCGGCGCGCGGCGTGCGCTGGGAGTGGGCGCGCTTCGTGTCGCCGCCGCTCGGCGGGGAGCTCAACTACGAGCCGCTGCCCATGGAGGTCACTACTTTATATATCTTGTCTTGTAGACACTAATTCCACCGACTATTGGCGACAGATTTTGAGCTTTGTCGCTGGACTATGAGCGAGTGCGCGAGTGCGACGGCTAATTAATCACGTTCTACTGCTTGCTCGAGTGTATTCATTCAAACCGAGAGTTTATTTGCCAGCCAAGCGAGTGTCGCGGCGAAGTGAGTTTTCTTTGATAGATTAGTGCAGAGACAGTTCTCTCCTTTGTATGTGAGTAAGTCTGGCTTTTGGAGCCTGATTTCTACAGTAAATTGGGAGTTCGACTCTCGACCTCTTCGACTAAGGGTAAAACTGAAACTTGCTAGGCGATATTCTAGAATTGTCAGTTACTAACTATATTGTGTGAAACAGGTGCAATGTTTGCTAGAAGAATCATGGTCTGGCGGCGGAGAAACAGTGCCGTTCGAGGGCTGGGTCGCGTCAGTGTCACGCATGACGGCGCGGGGTACCGGTGCGGGCGCAGGGGGCGTGGCACTGCTGAGACGCGCCCCCCACCCCCCCTACCCCCTCACGCGCCCGACCCCGCCGCCCGCGCCGCACGCGCCGCACGCGCATCATCAACATCCGCAGCACCCGCCGCCGCCGCCGGAGCGGGCGCCACTAGAAGGTATAAGCATAATATTCTAAGTGACTACATAACTTATACAATATTAATCCTTCTTAAATAGATGTTAATTCTTATGTACACATACTACGTACAAAGGTCCAGTGGAAGGATCAAGTGCGAAACCGGACCCCCCAAAAAACGGGGTCCAAATACAGAAAAAGAAATAAGAAGAAGATGTACACATACTTTTAATGGACTTTCTTATGATACAAAGCATAAGAAAGTCCTCAGCGATTTTGTCTGTGGTTATAATAATATGTTCCATTTATTTCAAATTAAACACAAAATTAATTTATCGTATGGACAGGCAGATACTTCAATAACATATCTAAGCATTGTCTGTCTTGTTTAATCCTGTACCTGTAGGTCGTCGTCCGCACATCCCGCAACAGCACACGGGGTCCAGCGTGCACTCCGTGCAGTCAGTGCAGTCTGTACAATCAGTGCAGTCACTGCAGTCCATGCACTCGAGCCAGTCAGCGCCATCCAACGCCACGATACCGCGGCAAGGCGCCCGCAGCGCGTCGCCAAGAGATCGAGATCGCAAGCCGGGGCTTGCCAGGCAAATACTGCATAATTTGAATATATTCAGTAAGAATTCAATGTCTTATTTTCTTTTCCAGCAAAAGACCGTTTCAATTTGCTACTTGTGCTATCTACAGATTCTAACATTATCCTCTTTTGTCAGGTCACAACAATAAGCAAACTGCAGCCGTGGTGGAAAACAATAAGCTCAAGGAAGAACTTGCAGAAGAACAGCGACAAACTGACACAGAGTGTAGCAGCACTCGCTCGGGCAGGCGACACAGTGTCGACACGGTGTCCACTTACCTCAGCCACGAGAGCAAGGAAAGCTTGCAGGTGAACTAACTGCACAGTATATTGACCAGTACTCTAACAGAAAGACTACTCATCTACCATAATACACATAATGTACTCGATGACAACTGGTTTTAGTGTAAGCAGAAGTACAGAAGACTCTGTCTTGGTTTCAGAGCCTCAAAATCTAAATAGTAAAGAGAAGGCTATTGCTATCATGATCTATCTAAGGGTTTTGACAATGTTTGTGGTAGTCTTATGCTAAGAAAACCTGAAAGTAATTGGATTAAGAGCATTCCACTTGATATTTTACAGAGTTATCTAAAGGACTGCTCTCAGAAAATTTAAATAGATTACCAAACCAGTTAGGAAACATTTCTTTAAAATGGAGTCTCACAGGGTAGTTTCATTGGACCTACCCTGCGGCGCCAAAAATACGCCAATAAATTAGCAGTCTGCATGCAAATAGATCACAGGACATTGTCTTGACTACTAGCATTTTCTATATGATGTAGATTAATGGGCTAGAATCAGCAACGACTGTTAACGACGTATGTATGTTTGTGCAGCAAGCATCGGTGGGCGAGCTGCTCAACTGCAGCGGCAGCAGCGACGACGTGTTCGACTCGCCCGCGCTCGCACCGCAACACACTGACACTGACATGCCTACTTCCGACGGAAGTATTGTTGGTGAGCACACACACTGTCCTTCATTATCATTATCCTGCAATTGTCCCATGTTAATTGAAAAAAATGTAAATACTCCTGCTCAATACTGATTCATGGTTGGTTTTTTGTCTTTTTTTATTAGCTTCGTAACCGTGATTAAAGTTATAAAAATGTTGTCCAAATCAAAAAAATAAGCCTGTATTATGGCGTGCATTTACTGCTTGTTGGGGCGTCTTGCTGGGAATATTTTAAATAAAATAACGAGAGACAAGTTTTCAACCCGTTTACTCTTCGAGACAAGAACACATACAGTTTTTAGAAAAAGAGGGAAACGGAAGTTACAATAATTGTTTAGAGAGTTGTTGACACGGTCAAATAGGGCGAGACATATCACGGCGGGTATTGACCGGCCCACGTGCCGCTGCGATTGCTCAAGAGATGGCGCTGGCTGTAGCGCGTGAACACTGCTCGTGTCCGATTTCTTAAAAAGGGCCATAAATTCCAATCGATCCTGTGCACTTCGCATCCAGCGCATTCCTGCAACTTTACAACTGTCCCCCAGGTTGTGACTCAGCGTCGTCCATGGTGTGCGTGTGGGTGCGCGCGGTGGCGTGCCCGCAGTGGGGCGCGCTGTGCCCCGCGTGCCTGGCGCCGCTGGACGCGGGCGCGGCGCCGGCCGTGGCGCTCACGGGCTGCGCGCACATGCTGCACCTGCACTGCCTCAACCGCCAGCTGGAGCGGCTGCGCGCGGCCCGCGAGCCGCTGTACATCTCGTGCCTGGTGTGCGGCCGCACGTACGGGCGCGCGGCGGCGCTGGCGGCGGGCTCGCAGCCGCGCGGCAGCATGGCGTGGGCGCTGCAGCCGGTGGCGCTTCCGCAACACCCGCACTGCACCTCCTCCATACTCGTCACCTACAAGTACGTCACGACAGACGACGCCACGAATTACTAACTCAATATGCTACTGAACTCGACCGTCTTGCATGAGACCCCCATTGTAGCATCGAGAGTTTATTCTTTAGTCATCAGTTTAGTATACGGTGAACTATATCTTGTTGGTTTCAATAATATCAAATTTAACTCAATATGTGTGTGGTCAGCTTCCAGTCGGGGCGGCAGGGCCCCATGCACCCGGCGCCGGGCGCGCCGTACTACGCGGTGGGCTTCCCGCGACACACGCTGCTGCCCGACACGCAGCTCGGACGACAGGTATTACTACTTCTTAGTCCTTCCTCCCCTTGAGTAGTTTGTTTTTATGCGTTCGAATCGTAACTTTTTGTTGCTTTTTGTTCTAATGCCTGTTTTTCTTCAGTCTTTTACACTTGCAAAATAATAAATAACCACTCAAATTACTCTTATCGGATACTATTTTAAGACCCCTTAAAACGAGCTTTACATGACAAACTCCACCAAAATCACACTGCAAGAAAAGTACGATGTCTTAGAAAATGAACTTAAACAAATTGAAAACAATACGCAAACAACAAAAACTCCAAAAGATAAAATCGGAAAAGAAGCGAAAGAGTTAATGGAAAAGAGACAGATGCTTAGAGGGGAAAATCCAGAAATAACGAGGATAAGTAAGAGGATCAATGAATATATAAGAAATCAAAGAAAAAAGACAAGATAGAATTATTTACCTCATAGAATCTACTGCAGGAGATCAGAAAGCGTGGAAAGAGTTGGAATCGAATACATACAAATTGGATACCACAAATTAATAAAAAGAAATACCTAAAGAATAAAACGAAAAGATCGGAAATACTAGAGACAGCAACAAATTTCGAAACATTTACAACGATGATGAAGAAACCATATTAAGATGTCTAAACCACATGGAAGCTGAAGACATGATCCCAGAAATAATGGGAAGTGTAATATTGAAAGCCACCCAATCACAAAAAAAGTGGGAAAGCGCCAGGGAAAGATAGAATCTCGAACGAACTCCTGAAACGGTCCTCAGATGTTTTATTAAATACACTACAGGATATATTTAATGATATCTTTCAACAAGAAAAAGTTCCAAAGCAATGGACTACGTCAACAATTATATTGCTCCACAAAAAAAGAATTAGGCAGGACATTAACTATTATAGACCAATAAGTCTGATGCTAAACCTCTACAAAATATTTTCAAAAATTATTTTCGATCTAATTACAAACAGTCTTGAGGAAAACCAACCAAAAGAACAGGCAGGCTTCCGAAAAAGTTTCTCGACCATAGATCACATTTTTACTATAAAACAAATCACGGAGAAGAATACCATATACCCTTCTATTTAGCGCTTGTAGACTATTACAAGGCATTTGACTCTCTCAAACATGAAAAGATTTGGGAAGCACTGGCTAACCTAGGTGTATCTAAAAATATATTCGGGTTATACAAACCATCTACAAAAACATGACTGCGAGCGTTAAAACGTAATGAGAGAACTATACCCCATTAAAAGAGGCGTCAGGCAGGGCGATCCCCTATCTCCAAAATTATTCTCAGCAACGCTAGAACTTGTGTACCGAAATCTAGAATGGCCAACCTATGGTATAAAGGTAAATAGAGAAATGCTAAATCACCTTCGTTTTGTAGATAACCTTATCATATCTCTAATAACCCAGATCAACTGCAAACTATGCTCGAACAACTTGTCAAAGAAAGCCAAAATGTAGGCCTAAAGATGAATTTGGCAAAAACAAAACTAATGACAAATCGCGCAAAACCATCCATTCGGTTTATCAACGATCTAATCAAGTTTGTAGATGAATACACCTATCTCAGACAGATCATATCTCCTACAAACGATACAACTAAGAGGTCCAAAAGAGAGTAAATGTAGCATGGAAGCTTCCTATTGTGACTTACGGTTTCCAAACATGGGCTTTAACCAAGCACAACAATAATAAATTACAAATATCCAACACCAACACAACATGGAAATAAGTATGCTTAATGTTAAGTGAAAGGACAAACTAAGCTTAACACATATTAGGGGGAAAATAAAAATAGCGGACATATCATAGAAAATAAAAAAGCTAAAATGGAAAAAGGCGGGAAACTTAATAAGAGACAAGAAAGAGAAATGGGCAAAGCTGGTAGCCGAATAGTATCCGAGAGAAAGGAAAAGGAAGAGAGGACGCCCGATACTAAGATGGGACGACGATATTAAAGCATCAGCGGGGTCTTTGTGGAAAAGATAAACCCATGATCGCGAAACGTGGAAGATTATGGGGGAAACGTATGCGAAAGCAAAACAATCATTGGAAACCGATGTCGAATATATTATCATTTTTTAATAATAATAATTAAATATTGTCAAGTATGTTTGCTAATAAAGGCTATTTTATTTATTTATTATGCGCTGCGTGTGGAATACTTTCTTTGTAAAAGCTAATTATGTCAAGGAATCGTCGAAGCTCATGTACCGTTTTTGATTGTGGGTAGCTTTGTATACTTTTGACTCGCTCTTCAACAGGTTGTATTCCGTCAGCGGATACGTCTTAGCCAAGGAACTCAAGTTTTTCCTTGCCGAAAACGCACTTGGAAACATTTATTCGTAGTCCGTGTTCTTGCAACCTCTTGAAAACTTACCGATTAGGAGACGCCAAAAACACATCATCGACAAATGGGAATACATAATCCAAGTCGCCCAGTGTATATACGTTCATGTGACGTTGAGATGTCTGCCCCGCGTTACGTAAACCGAAGCACATTCGTAGGAATTCGAACAATTCAAATGGCGTTATCACTGCGGTTTTTTCTATAACTTCTTGTCGGATTTGTAATTGATGATATGCTTTTCGAAGGTAAACTTTTCTCAATATCTTCATCCGAGTCTGTAGGTGAAGTCACGTAGGCGGGGAATTGAGTATCGATCGGGCTTCGTCACAGCATTTCATTTTCTATAATCTCCGCATGGTCTGAGTTTACCGTTTTTCTTTTGGACTAGATGGATGGGACTAGCCCATGGTGATATTGGGTAGCATAAGCTTGAACGAAGGAATGTTTCTCCGGCGGTCTTATATTTTTGTGATACTGAAGTAGGCTATCTAGGATTCCAAGATCACAGTTAACCGATCGCGAGCGAGCTAGTTTGTGGTTTCACCGCCCTAGTTAGGGTGTCGCTACTGTCACTGTATGATAGTTCCACGCCCGGCAGGTGCTGTCCGCGCTGCGCGTGGCGTGGGAGCGCGGCGTACTGTTCACGGTGTGTGCCAGCGTCACCACGGGACGTGAACACGTGGTGGCGTGGCGCGCGCCGCCCCCGCCGTCCGCGCCGGCGCACTACGCGGCGCCCGCGCACCCCGAGCGTCTGCTGCGACACGCGCTGGCCAGCCTGCACGCGCTGTTGCCGCAGGCGCCGCCGCTTCACGACTGATCCTGATCCTCACCACGACGGCCCGTGACCATGACCGACCCCCACCACGACGGGCTGCAACCACGATTATAACAACTATGACTGGCCGCCACCACGACTGACCCCAACTATGACGGACCGCGACCACGACTGACCTCTAAAAATTTCACGACGCTAAATCTATATTCGAAAAACAACGATGATTTGCCTTTTTATAAACTGTCTAACTTTGACAGTAAATAATGAATTCTTCAAATTTACGTACATTATTAAACAGAAACAAACTTATCTTTACTAAGTTATCTATACAACTTACGTTAAAATACATCGAAAAATAAATCAACGAATCCATTTGATTAACAAAAAAATTATAAAAATCATTGAATACATAACCTTAATATGTATTATATGCATTTATACTATTACTAATTTATGAAAGTACTTCAGAACCTCTGCATGTATTTGTCTTAACTAGAGATGAGATAATAGGATCCATATTTACGTAAATTTTTGGCTAACAAATTATGGAAGAGGCTTGTTAAAATATTTTATTAAAAATTTGCATATCTTATCGGATGTGTATTTACTTAATTATAATATTTTCTAATTGCCTGGGATTTAATAGATCCGATTTGTCATTTTTACAAATCTCGTCAAACATCACTGACAAAATAAGTAGGGAAAAGCAATCATATTACGGTGTAACAGGGCTAAATTTAATAAGGCAAATTAGTTTTATTACATCTCACTTCTCGGGATCACAGGTTTTTTTCTATAAAAAACAATATCTCAACTTTAGGTTAATATGCATCCGAATATCCCGTCTCTAGACTTAACACTTCTGTATGTAATTAATGGATTTGATAAACAAGGAGAAAAGGTGTCGAATGCAAGTTCCATATTGGGATATTTTGAATACCTAAGCCTAATTTAAAAGTTAATATAGTACACTGTGGAATTGATACTGTTTATAAGCCATGACATCATATTGTATATATTCGATAGCTGCAACTTTCTAAAAGACATGATACATAATTATTATACATGTTTGTGTAGCCCATTTTGGGTGTTGTTAAGTAAATACTCGTCTTCCAAACGACGCAACGAGTCTTCCTTTTACATGTTAAATAAAATGGTAGCTGTATTATACATAAGAGACTGAAATATATTCGTTATGTTATATATTTGTATACTTATACATTCTAATGTTAAGTTACTTTAGTTTGATATGGTCTCGAATATTGACTTGATTTGTTTGCAAATAAAAACTATTTGTAAACAATGTTTTAACTCTCTATAGTCTAAACTACTCTCACTCACTATCTCCCAAGAAAATGGCAATTATTGTGTGTTATAAGTGTATCCCACTTGCATACTCCGAAGGATTTTGACACACGGGAATTATACAATTATGTAACATAATGTTAACTGGATAAGTTTAGAAATTTATCTGCTCTACAACTTAAGCAACTGAGTTAATATTACAAAACTGTACTGTATTGAACAGAATTTAGAAAATAAAGTAATTAAATTGGTCATTCGTCACCATATTAAACTCTTATAAATATAATCAGTATTTAGCTATATTTGTGTAGTTAAGTTAAAGTGTCTTGCCAGTAAGAGGGATGTGAAACATTGCCACGCGTGCGACGATGGCGCTACTATCGACACGACTGTTAGGTTAGGTCATTTGTGTGCTGTATAAAACAGAGTTATATGTTATTCCACTGAAACAAATATGAACTTTAAACTGGTGGAAATTAAGTTGATTTGTTGGTTGAGAATGAAGAGTAATATTGAAAAGTTTTAAATTCCTTAACTTATCTTCATGTGTGCAAGTTATTTTTCTACGACAGTATACATGATTGGAAAATAATAATTAAGTTGGCGGCAACCGCAAGATTCTGTGACCTTGAAAAGTATCTAGAGTCGTTTCCATGGTGATGTGAAAGACAAAAAAACGATAAACTGTAGCACAATATTTTACTGTTCGCTCTGAACACGACTTACAAAACTTTTAATATATTTTTCATAAGTGACAATATCAGCTGTTTAATATCTACGTTTTCAAAGTTTTAACAATATAAATAGCAAATAATTTCACAATTATTTTCTGAACAGGCAAGAGTCTGCACATGTCTTAATAATCGACTTTTTTATTATCTTATGTTAAGTTTGCTCAACGCGACACTATAATGTAATTACTAATTAGATTAATATATCCGTAAAGACCTCTCACGACTCTGGCGCCATCTACGTACCCGACACTCAAACTGCTCTCGTGCCTTTGTAGGTTAGACAGGGAATAAGACACACTTTATGAAAATATAAGGTTCTTTATACAAAAATATTAATGAGGTTTTCGATTTTCAAATGTTGACACTGTACTGGGTCCCGCGATGAAAATATAACAGGGTGTCTCTTTAAGTGTGCATTTAGGTACTGCCTATTGTTGTTAGGACAACGCGGCGGACAGATCTGGCAAAAGTGTCCTTACGGTATTGAAAATATGTTTTAAGTGTTTTAGTCCGGTGACACACGCCGGTGTAGAACTTTCTGGTAAAGTGAGTCTTATTTCATTATACACGAATATTTTTCTCGAATATACTTAGTTAAATAATCGTAAATATTAATTAATTTTATTGTAACGTTTGCCATCGCACGCATGTCTTCCGATAAAACATTCTTCCAGTAAGCTTTATTAAACATATTTAATTATTATAATAAATGTAAGACATCAGCTATTATTTACAAATATTATGTTAAGTTTAATTTTAAGACTTGTAAAGAAATCGTAAAACTGTTTGCTCAGCCATGTATTTTATGGAATCAAATTATTTTTGTATATCAGAAAAGGCAGCTTATTTATACATCCTTGTTTTATATTAAATGGGCCTGTTGTAAAGGACAGTACTAACTAACCGCGTAAGCTCACAAACAAAATGACTGTTTTCATTGTTTGGATTCACGTTTTCAACAAACTGATTTGTTTGCCAAATAAACGTCTGTTGTGTACAAAAGCATACGACTAAAGCTGTACAAAGCTCTTGTGGTAGCCAAATCTAAATTTCGGTGCTAAATACGTTTTTTATTACATTTCTGTATTTGTAAGACTGTACTGTCCTTGATCATTGCTACGAACTACTAAATATAAATACTTGTTTGCACTCGCATTTAGTTATTGTTAAGTAAACACATAGATTCGCCAAACTAAGGTCGCCCGACCGCCAGACGTTGCCATACTCTGTACATTACGACGACTGCTTGCCAAAGTTACACAAACAGACAGCGCTTCGGAATCTATATGATGACGTGTAATATTTACAATGTAGCCAGAGATATTATATTGTTTCATAAATATAGTTATTTATAAACAAAGAATTTGTTTTGTTATTACCTAACATGGCGACTCCTCATGATGTTCATCCTATAAAGTCTTCAATCTGTGTGACGTTTCTTGGTTTGGGCTACTTTCATCCAGTTGTCACAAGACTTCCCGTGAAGATCCCTCCTCCGAGGGCGAACTAATGATGTTGAGTTGATTTACCCAGTTTTACGCGTCTGAAGTGAGCGGATGGCGTCGCACCTGACTTGGTAATACCGTTTGGCTTATACCTTACGAGTTGTACGGTCAGCGGCGCGATGTGCTCACCAGAAAGCTGGTTTGAAAGTAAATTTTAATGCACCTGGGGAAGCAGGTGGAGAGCGGCTTAAGCCACCGTGGAATGAGTTATTAATTTGGATACGTAACTTTAAAATTAATATACTTATATAACATGGGGTAAAGACATCGCCGCGCAAACTACATATTACTGCTAGAGACCCCAGCGTAGATTTTTTTGTTAGAAATATAATCTGGTGTTCCATTCAAAAAAATCACTAACTCACGCGATATGTATGGAATAGCAGATAAATTATACCGCACTTGGAATAATTACCTTCTGTATTCAATCATATTAGTAATTGTTGCACTAATGAGAGTAGGATTAAGGAATTTAATTATTGATTGTACATAAATGTTCTAAAATGTTGGCTTAACTTATTAAGAAAAAGTTTGTACGGAACGCTCGGTGCCAGTCGGACCTGCGCACCGAGCGTTCCGTACAAACTTTCAACATAACAATACAATACCAGACTATTACTGTCCCACTGCTGGGCAAAGGCCTTTGCTCATACAGAAGAGGCACGAGCATTAAGCACCACGCTTCGTCAAGAGCGGCTGGCAATTTCAGCCTTATATTAATTTTAACTAAGTCGTTTCCTTATGATGTTTTCCTTCACCGAAGTCCAAGATAAACGTAGACAGAACATTTGAATTAAAAAAATTAAAAGTCACATTGATACTTGTACTTACCAGATTTCATTCCAGAACCTTGTACGCGAGAGGCGAGGTCTTAACCTCTGGACCATGACGACATTGCGACATATACTGCCATATATTTTGCCTGCGAATTAAAGGGTTGATTTTTTTACAGATTTGAGTATAAGGTTTTAATATCAACTTGATACCTCCACGCGTTTCCGAGGTACAGGGTCTTGACAGATAGACAGACGGACAACACAGTAATACTATAAGGGTTCCGTTTTTTCTTTGAGGTACGGAACCAGGACAACAGTTTACGTTGGGGTCCCTTACCTTTGTATTTGTTCATCTGAACACTCTGTCGGTGGAAATCTATTTCAGTGTGACGTCTTGTGTAAACATGACTATTAAGTTTGTGTTCGGAAAACTTTCTATTAAAGTACATATTAGTGTAGTAGTGTTGTTAGTATTTATAATTATTGCTAAGGGTGCCTCACACCGTAAGTCTAAAAAAATGTACATGATTGTTCTGTGCGAAACCAGAGTAAAGCACATGCTTCGAATGAAAGGTCTCGTCTAACGTTCACAACACACCTGTGTGAGCACTGAACTGAATCTAAATAACTTCACCTCATTTATGATAGCTGATCCTGATGTGAGGTGAAGCCTTTACACTGCTTATAAGTGTGTGTTGCAGCATGGAGATTAGGAAATCGTTTAAAAAGAATCTTAAATTATTCCAGTTAAGGTGATGCGCTGATCCTGTGCAGTACGAGGTTTTAAGGGTTCTGCACATTAAAAGGAAAAAAGAATACCGCCCAAGTGCGAGTCGGACTCGCGCTTGGTACCCACCGTACGAATTTACGACATAAACGATCTCTTGAGTGCGAAAACTTAGAGGGTTGACTGTTTTACAGCACCAAGTGATCACAGATTTCAATACATGGTTTTAATTTCAACTTTAAATCTCCACGCGTTTCCAAAATAAAGGGTGACAGACAGACGAACGGACAAAAAGTTATATATACCTACTTTAGGTACATTTTTCCTTTTAAGATACAAAACCCTAAAACCGGAATCCTTACTGTTACCCTTAATGTTACAGATTGATATCCGTCTATCTATCTGAAAAAAAGCAATCCTATAAGTCTTCGATTCGAAGATTCGCGTATCCGACTCGCACTTGGCCGGTTTTTAACTCTGCTTAGCTTTAAAAATCGAACGTCAGTGGCTGGCGATGCTGCAGCTACCAACCGGTGTGCTGGTTATTCAAGGCATTTCCGTCTCTCAATCCAAACGGAATCGTGTGATAAAGCCTTAACTGTTATCTAGGTATTATTCAACATTTGCCGACTGTCAGAATATTATCTGGAACGAACTTGAACACGAACAATGAACGCTTCATCTCAAACAGTAGCTCCCCTTAATCTTCCAGCAAATACAAATAATTTGTGCTGTGATGTCTTACCGATAAAATCTATATATTTACACAACATGCATAATAATCGCTCTTATTTCTTAACACATAAAGATCATTTTAAATTTTAGTGCATCCAATTTGCAAATGTTATCGAAGAACAAAAAGGTTCAGTTATTAATAGATAAAAGTGTGGTATATAATAGTGCAAGATGATTGTTTTATCCAGAAATATACTTGCAATTTGTCAAGATGGTCAATGATAGCAAGAGCTTCCCAATGGAGGGTATCCTGAGTGAGAAACAGGTGCATCATATTGTGAAACAGGCCGTAGGGGCGGATGTGTGGACCCTGCAAGGATGTGATGTCAGAAAGGCCACGGACGGTCTCGCCGGGTTCCTCGGCGACCATATGAGGGCCACGCTGCAAGTGACAGTGGACGGCGAAGTGAAGAACATTCACTTGTTCAAATGTTCATCAAGTGTATTCCGATGAAGAATAAGCCCAAAGCGGAGTTCATTGATAACAATCAATATTTCAAGAGAGAACGGTACATGTTTCAAGTGCTGGAGGAGATTCGGGATGACCATGGTGAGTGTGTTTTATATATAACTAAGTGATGCTATATCTAAAGGAGAGGCTTCCCTTTAATTTATCGAAGGAGTACACACCTAGTCCTACCGTCACAAAGTTGTTTTGATATTAAATCTTGCCTTTTCACGGGAACACATCAAGTACTAAGTACAAAAGAATTTCCCAAACACCAGACATAAAGAAATCCTCTCATACAAGCAAAAAGTCATCAAAATAAACACAAATCTTGCACACATAAATCCTCCAGAACTTTTATGATTACAATAAACCATGTAGGTACTTAGTTGTTCCTAAATATTTTTCCATATCATTGCCTCTAGATCCAAACCCTTGGTGTCCTAAGGCCTACGTCTACACGGACTCAATGATCGTAATGCCCGACCTGGCGGTGGAAGGCTACGCCTCGCGCCATTATCTGGACACGCTTGACTATCAGCATGAGATGTTCGGAGTCGCGACCTTGGCACGGTTCCACGCCGCTTTCACAAACTTCGAGACGAAGAAGAGTATCCTCAACAACCGACCTTACAACAGCAACGAAGAATGTGGTAGTCTGCTGGATGAACCAGCATTCTGTGACTCCCCATTCCTTAAATCCTGCGCGAAACTAACTGCTAACTTCCTCAAAGCTTACTCTGCAAAGTTTTACCGAAACTTACCTAATTTAGAGCAGAAAATAGCGCAACAATACTTAATAGGATGTGATACTGTCAAGGAGTATAAGGGGACTTTGAATGTCCTGATACATAAAGATTTGTGGGTGAATAACATCATGTTCAAGTATGACGACAACGTCCTGACTAACGCTCTCATTGTTGACTTCCAGCTGATACGTTACACACCTCCTGCCTTTGATTTGATGACGTTCATGTACTTGACTACTTCCAGGAGTTTTAGAGAGAAGCATGAGAAAGAAATCTACGATACATACTTCTCAGTCTTCTGCGACAATTTGACTGAAGATTCTAAGCAAAGAATTAAAGATTTGGGTTACGATAAGGAGAGTTTTCTGTACTGGTGTGAGCAATGTCGTATGTTCGGGGTTTTGGAGCCGGCTGCTATCCACCCGTTCATTTTGATGCACCCAAAGGCTGCGCAGGCGACGTTCGACGACCCGGAGACGTACGAGAGGTACGTGAACGAGGATCGCACAGAGCCCGTGCTTGCGTACGCGCAGACCTGCGGCGTGTACCGAGAGAGGCTGCTGGAGATCTCCGAGGAGTTCGTCGAGAGATACGTACTTAATGAACTGTGATTAACGGTGTAATTTTTGCACCTTATAATTCAACTTGACCTGGAAGAATAAAACGCAAATAAAATCTTGGTTCGTTCATCAGATGCCCTTCCAATTTACTTATGGAAATACTAAGAGATTTCTCGGTGGATTCAGTTTCTTTCTGTTGCCAAATGGCAAAAACACCGGGCAAGTGCGGGTCTGGCTCGCACACACAGGGTTTAGGATCAAACAATACAGTGACAATATTTTTAACGCTCATTCAAAGTAAATTGAAATTTACATTCAACTGAAAAAAATCTTAGTATTTTTATGAAAAACAAAGTTACGGCTGCAGTTCCATGAAAAAGTCCCATAGGTATATGGATTGCAAATACAGATTTATGAATATGAATAATCTCAAAAACTTAATATCAAATCTTTGTCAATTTTCGTTGAAATTTATTTATACGAACTAAAAACCTGTATTTTTTCAGAATTTTCCTTTATCCTCATTATTATCAACCATTTACCCGAGCAAAAAAGTAGGAATCCTCGATATATTTTATAAGATCTATTGTTGGACACCCCACACAGTTATAGCCGTAGATTTTTTTTTACCAACCTTCAGTTGCATGTGTGGCCTTTCGTGAGTTGCATGAAACACAACTATACAACTAGGTATGTTTTGTATAGGAATTGACGAGTACTTCAAAACGTTCAACGTCATGAGTGTGTGTGTCGATTTCGAAGATTTGTTCCTAGTTGGAAGATTATGTTAATACGAATATGCTGTGGTAGCGTGGTGGTGGTGAGTGGTGATGCAAGAGGCGCCATATGGCCGCGTCCATGTGGCCGCCAGGTATGGACACGCCGGTCCGTGGGCTAGGGCTGTCAAAACGAGCCTTTTATACCACTTTGTTTCATTTTGATAGCGACGACGTGATCATTCTCAGTCACCAGTCTTCTGAAAGTAAAATAGATATTATACATGTTTAAAAGTCTCGTTATTTCGTATTCTAGATGTATCGCGGACATGGCGTTTCAATTAGTGGACACTCCATGTTAATGCCTATCATAAAATTATTTCCGTAGCGTTTCCGCACCTATACCTGTCAATCTCCCAAGGAGCACCACAAGCTGTATAAAAGCTGTATATTTGTTTATTTTTATACCACTAACTGTATAGTGAGACTGTAAAAAGGCTGTATCAGCGCTTATACAGCCCTTATAACTAAAAAAGGGGCCCATTCTTATACAGCCTTCAGCATTATTATGGCTGTACAGTAGCTGTAAGAGTAAAAAATAGGCTGTAATGTAGCTGCAGTGGAGCTGTAGTATGGTGTAAAAGGAAAGCACAGGAATGTAGTTATCTTTTTATAAATGTCTTTAAAAGATAAGCGGTTCTTAATCGGTGTTTTAAGAGAATCATAAAGGGAAAATTTGTGAAACATGTCAAATATTTCTATTTTAGATACATAAATGGCGATCAATTATTATTTCATGCAAAATTATAAATAAAGTAATGATCTTGGACTTTCTGTGTGATAATCTGTAGATTCGACGTGCCGATTTAATTTTGTTGTGAAATAGTGTATAGTTTTGTGTCAAAATATTCACGCGCCCGCAATATAATCAAGATTAAGTAAAAAATTTAACTAAAACAGGTAAGTAAGTTTATGGTTTTGAGGTTAGAATAATATAATATACTTGAAAATATTGCATAATATTAGAGTACGCTCATTATTTTGGCTGTAAAATTACGATAGCAGCTGTAGCTATTGTCAAATATCCTTTGATTTGTATTATGTTTTGTTTTTGTTTATTCCAAAATGGCGATAAATATTAAACAGCATAAAGTATATCTGGAGGGTATTATAGGTCCTGTAGCTTTACTACGCAGTTTTTAGATTCCATTGTACAGCTATTGCCTTTAAATAGGCATTATATTAGAATATTTTTAATATTTAGGCTGTATATCAGTTTTAAAACATAAATTGTACAGCTCATTAGGGATACGTATTCAAAATGAAAAACCATGTATAATATATGGCTTGCAATTGTTAGATTTCGCCGTTTACACTAAGGACTATGTGCAGTAGTGTTTTTAGTGTGTGGTGTTGTGTGCCTTTTTTTCAAATGTTTTTCAATATTTTTCAGGAAAATATGCCGTTCAAAATAATTGAAACAATAGAAAAAGGCCAAAAACGACTATGCATTATACCTAGTTTTTGGGAGTCTAATGGTATTTTATGATGGCCAAAAAAGCAATTAGATATCAATAAATTGGTCAAGAACGAATATTCGCAGCCTGAACATAATTTGGTCTTCTTTACATTACTGTGTCAAAAGACAATTATTATCATCATACGACGAAGCAATAGAACTAGATCTTCCGACAACTGCAGCTAAATACGTTATTCAATATATAAATGACCCTGATGTGGAAACACAAAATACTGATTTCGAAACACAAATACGCATAGCAAAACACTGATGTGAATCAGATTGAAAATTACCTAAAATTGATTTTAGACGATCAAATAAATATGACACAAAAATAAAACATATTTCTTTCTATAGCCCATTCCTTAATTTTACGACGGATCAGTAAATTTTCTGAAAGTTCGACTTCTTTACTTGTACTGCTGCTTGAAAATATGTCATTATAAGTTTCCCAAGGTTTTATTAAATTTTCACTTTCAATATCAATGTTTGACGTTTTTGCTGCGGAACCTTCGTAAGACGTCGACTGAAGTGGCGCTTGACTGTAGATTGCTCGATTCATGACTACATTCTTTTCATTCTCTATAAATGACGACTCAGTATCACTAGTTACATTTGGTTGGTAATTTGTTATATTTTTTTAATCTCTTTTAATCTTCCTGTTGACTCCAACCATGCTCCATATTTTTATCCAGAATTACACGTTTATTTGCTAATAATGCAAAGATAGACGACTGACAATAAAACAGACTAAAGCTGTACTATAGAATTAATTTATTATTATAGTGTTTTAACATCATATTTGTCAGAAGTCATAAAACTCTAACACTTACAAGGGTGTATCGTTACGCAATAATAACAAGTTTTATAAAGGAGTTTGCATATACCATTATACAGAATCAAGTATAGAGTGATACCATATTAACACATAAAGCTGTAGTAAGTAAGTGATCACATGCAAAATACAGCCTCTGTGCAGCTTGAATAATAAACATTAGCTTAAAGTGTCAAGAAATCTTAAAGTTTTAAAGTAGAGTTTTAATATTCCGTTTTAACACCTTTAGTTTACGCGGATTCTTTTATAAAGATTTAGTACAGCTTGAGCTGTATAATAACTGATAAATCAACCTTATAAATATAAAATCTTTTCTTGACACCCTTGTACGTCTCCAAAAGAACTCTAAGTTCTATAAGTGCTGCATATTTGATGTCGGTGACGCCTAAGTGCTCCTTGGGCTATTAGCATTGGCCCAGTAGCACTTAGTCACGGGGACAGGAAGAGATTAGTGACCGATGACATCTAATGAGGGAGAGCGAGGAGAGAGAGGAGGGGTCTGTTAGACGCACTGACTAAAACCACCTCGCTGTTCTCTCAGGCAGTGGGGTCTCATGCGACTCCCGCTGCCTCGGAGTGGTGGCAACCCGTTTGAACAAAAGCAGCACCTAGTACAACTTTCACCCTTTAAAAGCTAAGTTACTTTGCGGCAATGTAAATGGTTAATTTTAAATGAAATCTCTTTAACCGTCATTGTCTGATGACCCTACATTATGACACAGTTAGCGCTCTTGCTATGGACATGTCACGACACTCGGCTCTCCTTATCGAGAGTGAAAAATAGCCTGTTTACAGCTAATGCAGTTTATTTGCGATCAATACACCGAATCTTACGTAACTACAGGTAAAAGTCGCGTAAAAACTATGAGTAATGTGAGAGAGTTCTGAGAGACGTTAGTACCACGAGATTTGAGTTGCTTCCTCTGCTCCTCTGCTGCTGAGGCCGGGAGGTACGTCAACCAGGAGTGAAACTTCCCTGGCGTTCTCTGCAAGGTGGCACTACAACCAGGTGGTTGGTGGAAGTTAGGTACTTCTGCAGAGCTTAACCAGTGAATACAACATTCGTTTAGGTTTTTTTTCTAAACAGGACTCTTAAAAAGTTGTGTAACTTTAGAAAGCATAAATGACTATTTCACATAGTATTTTCTCTCATAGGTATCTAGTTGCTCAGTACCTGCATAAGTATGAGTTAACCCGTGTTATAAGGAGTCAGCAGGCTTGAAGGACAGCGGGACCGGCCACCTGACCTGCCGGCCACCTGACCCGGGTGCCCAGCCATGACGCTGCGCACGATGCAACAATAAGCGCATTGTGTCTGCTGCGTGGGCGCATACAAGGGTGCCCTTATTTGCACTAAGTTTAGCTCAAAAGTGTAATTTTAGGTTGAAATATCTTTATTACTTGTGCTTTGTAACTTGAAACGTGAAAATGGAAAAAGTAGAAAATAAATATTACGTGTCTTAGAATCGTACTAAGTCGCAATCATGTAATTTTTTCAGGATAACATAATTATAATGAAACTTTTATTTGACCGCAGAAACGATAGAGTTATTTTGTGAAAGGTAATATGGCTAGAAAGGGAAACGAGAGAACTTATGTGATAACGACGCAGGAATGGAAATGGTAGTTATGCTGTGCCGACAACAAAAATACATTTTTATCTAGCCTGGGAAAAGAAGCCAGACAGACGCAATTTTGTTCCCATTAGATAGAGAATATTTGCAGATCAAATAGTTTCTTTGTTAATTAGTCCAAATCACAGATAATAATAATACTAACGTGTCCAAATATATTAACAAAGTCACACAATCGTATCTCGTAAGAAACACATAATGAGCTCAATGTAAATTTTACTTATTTATGTGGGTAAGTATGTACCAGGAAAACTAGTGACATCTATTAATAGGATGTTTATCAGACAAACTAGCCGTGCTCCTTGTTAGTGTGAGGTCATCCAATGTATAGCGTCTGTATCTGGACACGGCTTAACGTTAATCAGGAACAAGGTATCTTTGGAAAATTAAAGTTTTTTTAAATTAACAAACACAAAAGTTATCATTAGATTATAGGCGTGGCACGGAATGGATTCATCGCCTGCTAATATTGTAAAGACCGTTCCTCCTTAAACTCCACAGGAAAGTGATAGCTCCTTGTATCTTAAAATAAACTTGGTTCGGTTTATTATAGGCGCGTGTGCTTCGCCCTAGGCCGCATCATCGCATCAAATCAGGCGAGTTTCGGCCAAACGAACAACTCAAGTCTGTGGTCCTTTAGTTAGAGTAATCGAAAAATCATATCTCTACGTCTACGCAATCAAAAGAAATGGCCGTTTACGTCGCAAGTTTGTACGGAACCGACAGTGTTTGGGTCCGACTCGTACCCGGTTTTCCTTTTAATAATTATAGAACTGTAAAAACACTCTAAAACACACTATACTTTCACTTTTCAGAAGGCCTTTTGAAGAGTTATAAATAATAGCTTTCAAAGCGGTTGTGATTTCTATTGAAATTAGTCCCAGTATTGAAGTAGCTGTGCTTTTCGGTAGCTTATGTCAGTCCAGTCAATCTGTAAAATATTTTCAATTCCAAATTATCATTTTCGCAGATAGAATGTCAACCTACTTTATTTAAACCTACCAATAATAGTAATTCCGTGAAATCTCAGCTTTGAGAAAACAACTTTGCTATAGCTGTTTTTGTTAACGAGTATTCGATCACTTCGACACCTCATAAGTACCGCAACGACGTCGAGAGCAGACTGCTTACAAGTCCATTCGTTTATTATTGTAAACGATCAGCACTGAACGAGCAAAAAGTTTATAATATTTAATTGTTAATTAACGGCCAAAGTCCCGTGATTGGTGTACATTGTAAGGTCGCCGCTGGCTTCGGTTGCATCAGACTGTAAATCTGTCGTTTGCGATACGCATCGCATCGTTTATATGGCATTTAATATGATTCAGTTAACCAGTAGGGCTGTATGTGTTGCAAAAGTAAAATAATTGCCTGGAACAATTTTTAATCTATATTGACCATCATCTGTAGGCTTTCCATAGCGTAGGCCACGTTCTGCATATTTCGGTTGAAAAGCTATATTTCTTCCTTCCATCTGACAAAGGATGATAGGCAAATGGGCGAGGCTGTGGTTTGCTTTTAGGAATAGGTTTTACTACAGGCTTTGAACGAACCAACCAGACAAACCCAATACTGTTTTGCTCTTTTTAGGATGGGAAATCACCAAATTACTTCTTCTTTTGCCCTCTTGAATTACGGTTCCATGGTTTCTCTTACGAACCAAGCTGCAGCTTCGAATACTGCTTGGCTTGCAGTTGAATTGATTACATGCTTATTTACTCTAAAATATTTTTCATAAGTCATAACTCCAAACACTTCTTCATGTGGCCAGCCCTGCCATTCACCCCCTCTAGTGGGACAAGGGCGGCGTGTCGCCCAATACGGCGCGGCAATGTCTGCTCTCGGCTTAATGCTGATATGTTTTATAGCCGGTATGTTGGTCTTGCTACACTGGCATTGTGCTTATTACCACGGTGCTCGAGCAATCGAATGAGCATAAACATTCATGTTGAAGTCATATGTGATTCTTGTTCGTTAGGCGTCTTTACCATTACCTACCTACTTGCAAAACATGGAAAGAATTATAAAACAGAGGTTCTTACAATCATGAAACACAATTTAGTTTTCAGGGTATTGTGGAAGTTTTGCATTGAGCTGTCCGTTCGTTTAATTATTTAAAGGACAATGTCCAAAATGGCCCTGTGCAATTAAGAATATAATACACGATAATTAATTGTCTTTTTCATTATAACTATGTAAATAGCAAATACTTGTGTAAACGGACTAGCTGTATGCCAAAATGTACATTTTAATTTAATAGCATCCGCTAGCCGCATCAGGTACTATGTTATCTATACTATCTATACTAATATTATAAAGCTGAAGAGTTTGTTTGTTTGAACGCGCTAATCTCAGGAAGTACTGGTTCGAATTGAAAAAGTCCATTTCTTGAGGAAGGCTATAGGCTATATAACATCACGCTACGACCAACAGGTGCTGAGCAGCGTGGGTGAAACCGCGAGGAACAGCTAGTATTATATAATTAAACTAGAAACACAACAAACAAACAAACAAACTCTTCAGCTTTATAATATTAGTATAGATGTTTTAGCAGCTAGTCCGCTATAAAAATAAGATCATAAAGGAGTTTTTAATGATAAAGAAAATGTTTCAATATTAACGAATGGCCAAATATGCTTGTTGATGATTTAATGTTAATTTGTTTAGTTCCAAACTTCTAGAAACCACTTAGGACTCATACAACCTACATTTGCATGACTGAATTCTTATAACATTCCCTGCAGCAGTGAAGACATTCCTATAAATACCGATATGGTGTTATAAACGCTAAGGCACGCTGCACACAGCACGCAGCGCGCGCGCATGTACACGCCCTATATGGATCACTTTTAGTTTCAATACAAGCATTAACAGGAAAATGCCTTCCTAGAAGTGCACCTTGTGACGTCACTCGCCTTGAACTCATTTCATTGTGGGGCAGCTACACGGTATGTCTGAGCAGTCAGACTGTTGTAAATGGGTCATGAATTATTGATTGATGGATTCAGGGGAATTTTGAATAGTTATGTCGCGAATTTGATCTACCGCAAGATGCTTTTCTTTGAAAATAAATGCCATTGTTGGGGAATACAAATGCTTGTTTTTTTTTTTCTGGGGTGGGAAATCATCAAATAACTTCCTCCGCTCTGGGCGGAGCGGGGGGGGGGAGTGCCAGACTTGTACTGACTAAAACCCACCCATGTTCCTTCTATTGCCCTTTACGTTCCGGGGCCGCGGTATCTCTTTCGAGCAACCCGCAACCCCGGTAGACGGAGGTCCTGGCAGGTCCCTCTGGAATACAAATGCTTGTGACTGCAATTTCGGTGGCGCTCTTACCCTATTATAGCTAGGAGCGTAGCTGCTGAACTAGTACTTATTACTTTCCATCCGTTATTTCGCATTTCACAAGCCTACAACTAGGTTATTAATACCCAATTGTCTTAGTAGTTTGAGACACAACTATTTTGGCAAATCAGGTGGTAGTTAGGAACAGGTGTGGGTACCGCCGATGTTTTCAGAATTAGAATGTTTTATTTGTAAACATACAACAAGTTTACAACGTGTGAGATGTTACAGATAGGTAGGTAGGCTCTATGTTTTGCCCAGAGGCGTACAAATGCATTTAATTAATATTAATTTTATTTTCTCATTTATCACATTTGATTTTTTAAAACACCATAAATTGGTAGAATCAACTGTTCACAATAGCAATAAAAGTAACATAAGTAGGTATGCATTCAATTAATACAATTTTAAAATACAATCAATTTCAATAAATGTTAAAAGGATTAGGTTAGATTGTCATGTTAATGCTAATGTCAAACAAAATACAAGATGTCGTCAAAATAGGTGAGGGAAGGTGAGGATTTCTGAGGCAGTAATTATAGAATTGTCGTCTGGATATTCCTTTAGTTAGTGAATAGTACCATTAATTTATCAAAAAATTAATCAATTATTTTTATTAAGCGGGTAAGTCGGCTTAGTCCTCAATGACTAGATTAGTCAGAATTTATTTTTAAAAACCTCGAAACAGTCGTATTTTGTAAATAGTTAGTATTTAGTCATTGCGGTTTGTAGTCATCCGGACCGACACATGGCCGTATTAGTGATTAACTCACAGTTATATTTATAAATTCAATGCTATTCTTGGAACAGCCTCCAACCTGATGAGCAGTTTTTTTATTTTGTTCCATAAGATCTGACCAGCAGTTAGCAGCACGAGTCAGTCCTACTCCAAGAGGACCGTCGGGGGACATGAAGTACGATACGTTTTAGCTTCGCTACTTGGTCCTCTTAGTCAGTCAACAGACTCCAACAAGTGGGCAATGGAATTCTAGATAGGGCCCTAATCAACGAAGAAATTGTATCTTTCTGCAGCCTACTTAGGTACGCTACAAATCTCTAATTTGTAATTTCTTGTTTTATAAAACCAGTAGATAAGGAACAACTAATGTTGTTGGTTTGCGCATCATTTGTCAGGCGGTCGTGATCGACAAATGCGCACGTTTTTTCAAACCGCTTTCTCTCTTTCTCTATCGAAACGTTCTTCGTAGATCTGCAGTCATTAAAAGAAAGTTCTAATTATGTTCGGTTTAAGTTTAATGAAAAGCGTTATTAGCGAGAAGTACCTATGCTTGTTTGCTTATAAGTATACATATAATAAATTATAAAATACAAAAAGAATAGCAATAAAGTGAGTTATACGAAAGCGTATTTTCTAAGAAAACAATTTCAACAAGTTTTCTGATTTTTGATTTGGGACGTTCGCAAATGTCACTATGTTTTAGTAAAATTAATAACTTCACTTAGCTACAGATAAAAAAGCTTCTAATGTGACATTATAAATCACTTTCTACGTCCACTTAGTTTGTAGATCCACTAATAACAGATGTCTTTTCGATAAGCGTTTATTGACCTTATTGTTTGTCACTTCATCATCATCTACAGCCCGCAGTTGGCTCCCACTGATAGGAGTTTTTTTAATTATTGTTTATGACTCTTCCCGCTGTCGGCGGAGCGGAACGAAGTGTCAAACTTCTACTGACTAAAACCATTCCATGTTGGAACATGGAATGATTTGATTTGGCCCCTTGTGTCCCGGGGCCGTGGTATATTCCAAACAGCACCGGCAGGCAGTGGCCTTGTATTGTGTAACGGAGTCCAGCCAGTAACTCCACATCCAAAGTGCATTGTGGCCCTGACGGGGCCTAATATTTGCTGACTTCCATTGAGCATTGAGGATCTTTGATTGAGGTGCGCGTGGATCACGAACGCGCCATCGACTCGGCCTGTCGTTGCTAGAGGGACGGACCGTGAGGCCTTTGTTCCACTGTTAGCCATTGGGAAAAAAATACCGATTAGTAGCACTGTAACTCAAAGTCTCATTTTTTCCCCATCAATTTACACTGTAGGTAATAGGGTTACTTATCGGGAACAAAATGTCCCAAAAAGTTGCACGTGCGGGGCAGACCGCCACAGTATGCTTCACCGTGTCCTGCGTCCGATCGACTGCTAGGTATGGACCTCTCTTTATTGCTGTACATCTCCGTGCTTCTGTGCTAGTCTCAACCAGATTTTACACGCGATAGTATTACTTGTGCATATACATATATAGACCAGATTTGCAAAACTTAGATCTCGCTCGGGACTCAATAACCGTTAGAGTTTATCCTTTTCTTGGCCTTTATTGACGATGTCGATGTTCGAAAATAAAATATTCCTTATAATCCATTGTGTATTTTCCTTACAAGTCAGCCAAGATTTCTTATTTAAATAACAATTAGCATACCAATCAAAGAGTTGAAGAAATATTTTAAGTGAATGAGTGACTGAGTGACTTAGCAGAGTGTAACGTCAACATACAAACTGTTATAGCCCCGTAAAAGTATGAGAAACAAGAAGTTGGATGACCCTCAATTGTAAAGGATGATCTTCCAACCCATTGATGTGATTTTCGAGGACACGGATTATGTCTATACAGCACGACGGTTGCTGTCAGAGTTCACTGCTTGTGCGATGTAAGATGACTGATTTCAGACGGGATGAGTAGTTCACACTGTAGACCCACGAATCTTTACAGGATATGGGCAGATTAATGATGATGATCTTAACCCAGACTCCATACAGAGTGAGAACTGAAGTTATAGCTTCCACCGTTAATTTACATATCTAATAACATAGTAGTTACCCAAAATAAGATATTGGCGAGGTAACAGCTCGTAGCTAATGTGATTTCTGGGCAGTTTGCGGTCGGTGTCGGATGGCGGCAGTTGCAACAGCGCGCCCTGCGGCTTCGCTTGCGCCATGCTGTAAGTAATCCTATCGTAGTTAGTGCCTGATTAAGTGCTTGCGTTTGATTTGTATTTGTTTTACCCAGCAACCCGAACAAAGAGCTGTTGAAAGATTTATAGGATCCAGTCTTTCTGCCTGAGACTGTAGTTCAATTTAGTTTTTTAGAACTTTACTTGAGATTTTCAGGAAAATATTTATATAAATCGTTATTCACATAGGTAGAAGCAATAGGTTGTTCGGTAAAATTGCAATCAATTAAAACATGCAAGTTTGCCCCAAAACTGTCGACTAGAATAACATTTTACAAATATCTAACCATAGGTCTCCAGAAACACTACTATGTGTGTGTTCATCGGCCAATTATTTAAATGATTCTCGTTTCACGAGAATACGTTGGAAGCTCTACTTTATCCTATCAGGAAGCGCTATAAGATGATAACAATCACCTCATCTTCGTCAGTTCGTCTGTGAAGGCTGCGCCTACGCACCGATTGATTCATGCGCACTACGACTCGCGTTTATTAATGAACGCTGTCTTTCTTATCTATTCTTGCTAAGTGTTGCCTTGTGAAAACGCTGGAGTCTAAGATATTATTAATTTGTAGATCATATATTAAATTCATTTTGGATTAAAGTCAAGTTGCCTTTTCCTTTTGGTAATCCTGTTATAAGAAGTGGTAGTTCTTCAGAATACTCATGATGTTGGCTAGTTCTCTATTGTACTTTTGTAATAATAAGTTGGCAAATATTTTGTTTCTGCTTACAAGCTCGCATATAATAAATATCTGGAAGTAAACAAAATTCATTTAAAAACAAATGCTATCATCTCACTTGAGTAGGTGGAAGGTACGACCATCTGTGAACTTTGACATAATATAGTGAGATGGCCTGTTGGCCCTGGTAATATTTACACTTATTTATTATTTTTCAAAAGGTTCCCACAACCACGATTGAGGCATCATGTGAGGACCTGCCCTTTACAAAACGATGTCATTGCCACAACCGTGGATATGATCATATAATATTCATGTATGAAATGCAACACTTTTCATAGAGGGCTATCGCGATGCGTGCGCGCTTTGTCACGCGTTGGCCCATCGTGTGCACGTGCGACTGCCCATCGTGCGCCACGCATTGAACGCGCACGTGCGATTGACTATGTTGTTTGGAGAGAACGACTAACGGTGTGATCATTATCATGGGCCTAGATAGTCTATTCTTAAAAATGTTGTCGCCGTCTTCCGATTCATCCGGATACAGCTGAATCAATCAATATATTTTATTTGATACAACAGATATTAACACAGGCGGAAATGTCATATAGCATTACTATTTACTTAATTCTTGCAGCCCTTGTTTTTTTGCGGGATTTCCACATTCATCCTCGTCTCTGTCCGCGGAGCAAGTAGGGTTATGTCTTATTCCTTCCGTCTAAAACCCCAGCTTCATATCACTACTATAAGGAGGGGGAGCAAGAGATAATCGTCCAGTAGAGCGGCCTATCATCACCAAGTGCTAACCCACGAATAGACCTATGTCTATGAAAGTAACTATTTACTCTCATAGAGGTCCTATCGCAGAAGACCGTTGGTTGTGTAGCTAAATCCTCCGTGCAAGCAAGTTCCTCTTATAACGCTACAGGTAAATAATACAACCTAATTTCCCTACATAAGGTGATTTCATTCACAGCTCAGGTGGCGCGGTGCGTAGGCGCCGGTGACGTCACTGTCGCGCGCGCCCTTATAAGGCGACCACTCTCGCGCAGCCTCGCGGGCAGCTCGGTGTAATCCGATTAGCAAGCGTTGATTATTTCGCATGTTCACTGAGAATTACTAAAGTCTTAAGTCTCGAACGGCTTAATTCTATATTAAGAGAAATGTGGTCACCTTTCCTTCCCTGTCAGGGACTCCATGGATGGTTTGATGATCCATGTATCTCGGTAATGGATCATCAATCGACCGAATCGATAGTAGATGTGTACAAACGTTGTCTTGTAATTCTTTTTAGGTTTAAGCACCAAAGGGTTCCGGGGTTCTTCGTTTTTGTATTATGAGAGTTAGTCTTAGTTTTAATCTAGTTCGTGTAAATGAAAATTTTAAGGTAACTTTGCGAGATGTTACAAATTAGCTTATATTTGTAAACTTTTCATGAAGTATGTACTTGCTTTGTGCCTAAGTAATTTGAACCCCGATTAAGGCGCGGTAACAAGCTAATCTTTAGGTATTCGCGGAAGTAAGGCTATCTGCAGACTGGGCATGGTCTGACTTAAGTACACGACAGTATTGCTTCGAAAGAATAGAAATAAGGTCTAAAATATTTCGGTGTTTGATTTTATTTGAATATCATGTCCGCCAAACTGTACGTCATTTTGCAGTTTTGATTGAATATAAAAAAATACAGTTCCGTGTTTGAAAAATTTTAGATATCTCTTTAGTCTATAAAATTTCCTTTGTTATAGATATAAAAAATATGATGGTTGTCGCTGAAAAAATTAAGACCACTTTTGTAAACTGATTTTGTTTAAGTCTTTTCTTTAATATTGAACTATACACGGTATTTTTTTTTTGGCTAGTGGCATGTACAGATACGGCTAAAACAATCTAGACGTTTTACGAAGTGTTTGCTTTGACAACGCCTTAAATCCACCCACTCCATATCATATGCATTTGGTTTTATCATGTTCATGAGACACACATATTTATTGTAGTGCAATTCATAGGAATCATCACCATCATCAGCCTAGCGGCCTAGCCTTCCCGTAACCACATTGGGTCGGATTTCAGCCAGACTGAATTATACTTTTACGTAGAGCGACTGCTTAATGACTTCTATACGCATAATGAGGTACGAAATGATTGAGTTAGTGTACTAAGTATTCTATGTAGTTATATATATATGTATAGAATATGAGAAAGACACCTAAACGGAGATATAGTTTAGGTATGTCAATTTTTTTTCACAACTTATTTTAAAGTTGTTTACACGGGTCGTGATTGACTCAAATCAGTACTAGGAGAAGGTAAATTTTAGAACTAGAATGAAATATCAAATTAGTCAGGGGTTCAATCTTAATTTGTGAATATCAACAGCACACACGTTTGAGTAAGTTGTATGTTTGGCGTGGCTTTGTTCTAAACTAGCTGTATTTGGTGCGCGTGGGCATCTGAGTGCGGTGATCAATGCGATCTGATATCACTTTACAGATAACGCCTCGCAGTCTGCCGGGCTCCATATTGTTTGATTTATTCACGTGACGTGTTAGGCTAGCGGGGAGTGTCTGTTGTGGGGTGTATCGCAGGTTCGATGCTTGAATGATGGAGAAATGGGAACCTAGACAAGGTGTAATTCTATCAGCAGTAATAATTATTGAAATATCAAATATAAAAGTATGACATAGGTACCGAATAGGCAATACTATTGAAAGTTGTTACGGAAATCGAATCTCAGTCTTTTAGAGAGATGAATTAGGTTTGTTTTAGTTTGTTGGGATTGATGTGTTCTCATTCTCAATTATATTTAAGGCCAATTAAACTTTCAACTTTATACTTCCATGTGTAGCGGAAACTCCCAATTTTGCTACTGAGTTTACCAAACTGGTAAATAATAATTTTACTATAAATATGGAGAGTTGGTCGTAGGCGACAAACAATCACACGTTTACAAAATTACAACCTGCCTTCTATTCAGAAAATATGTTGGTTTTAATGAATCGATAGAATTTTATTTATTTATTAAAACTTCATCAACAAGTAAAAAAATATTGTACAAAGGCGGACTTAAAGCCTTGGGCATTTTCTACCAGTCAACCTTAGAGTGATGCAGAGACAAAAACATAGAAGGTGCAATGTGACAGAAAATTGCAGTTTTATTAATCATTTAAAATACATTCATACAAACATAGAAAATATACAAAAGTGAGGAGAAGTGAAAGCTACTAAATATGATGAAAAATTGACAACACATTTATTTAGAGGGAGTGCATTCCAAAGGAAAACCGCCTGGACAAAGAAGGAATATTTAAAGAAACCAGAGCGAATTTTCAGATTGCTTTTGTGTTTCACCATATCAAAATTGTTACTTGAACAAAATCGTTTCTCTACAATAAACGAACCATGCTTCCTATTTAGATGATTTATCTTATTCAATAAACTCATAACTTTTAAAAGGATATTGTCCATAGTCGTATTCAAATACCGCCGACGCAGCAGCGCGAGCAGCGCGGCGCAGCCTCCGTCCCGTCGTCCATGCATCAAGTGCGAAGATTTATGAAACATTTGATTTATTCTGTCACACACTATGAGTAATTTGCTCTTTCCTTATACGTAGCGATCGAGGATTAGATACAAATGGCAGGTTGACATACGAGCGCTACTAAACGATTAAGTACTTACTTAGACTTGAGCAGCAGTTTGCCACTTTTCGTGTTTTAGCAAGAATGGAAATTTATTAATGACAGATTTCAATTGAATGAAAACCTTGCCTTATAATAATATTTCAAAAACTAGCTGCACCGCGCTGTTTCTCCCATATAGACCGGGATATAAATAGCCTATGTGTTGATCCAGGGTATAAAAGTATCTTGATACCAATATCATCCTAATCAGGCGTTGGAACTTGAAGGAGAAACACGCAAAGAAACTTTTGCCCTTAAAATATTATTGTGATAGCTATTTATTTGATTTCAGCGTCAATTTCCAACATCCGTTTTGTTTTAAATACTGGTTCAGTACTCTAGGTCACTAGCTAAAATCAAGGTTGTATTTAAAGCAATGTTGCTAGATTATCGATTCAACAGGGAGTTAGTCATGGTCAAGTACTTATCCCAACACTATCAATACACACCCTGAACCTGATCTTATGAGAAGTTTGCCAATAAATTTGACGACGCGGTTGGCGCAGTGGCTAAGAGATCGGCTACTGCTCTGTGTCCCGGTTCGATTCCCGCACAGGACAAACAATTGTATGGCCTACTAATAGTTGTTTCGGGTCTGGCTGTTTGTGTATGTGAGTTTAAATGTTTGTAAACGCACCCACGACACAGGCAAATTCCTAGTGTGAGGCAACATTTTTTTTTAAACAAAACAAAATTGCAACAAGACTGACATCACTATCAGATCAAGTAAGTGAATAAGATAAGTTTTATTTGATCCTACACAATAAGTGAATAAGATAAGTTTTATTTCGAATAAATCTAGTTAGAGGTTGGTTGGTGACATTCTGTCCTATAATAAAGATACCACATTAGGCCATTGAGTCTGCCATATTAGTGAGTGCTAGGCATTTATGAACTCATCGACTGGTTTTGCTCCAATTCCATAAATTCAGATGACCATATAGTGTTATCACACTATACAAGCGAGCCTGTTGAATTATTGAATTACTTTACAGTTATTTTAAGTAATGATGTAAAGTCAATGATACTTTGTGTTTTAGTTCCACTTGCTCTATTTTGAAACCATGACGGCAATGACAGATACACCTAGGTATATATGAATAGACCTAGTCAAAGCAGGACATTATAAAAAGACCACAGCATCGACTTCAATTTTTTCTTTCGATTGTTTGAAGGAGGAATCCTACTACTATTATAAAGGCGAAAGTTTGTATGTATGGATGTATGGATGTTTGTTACTCTTTCACGTAAAAACTACTGAATGGATTTGAATGAAACTTTACCACAATATAGCTTATACATCAGAATAACACATAGGCTATAGCTTATACATCAGAATAACACATAGGCTACAATTTTTGAGGTTTCTAATGTGAGGTCGTAAAAAAACACATTTTTTGCGCTTACATTGCAAACGCTGACTGAATCCTACAAGATAGATCAAAACAATGTACTACAGTATTGTACAACTTAAAAAGGTCTACAAAAAAATCCGTGATGGTATATGTTTATCTCTTAGGAATAACCCACAATAACCATTTTTTATCCTTTACTTTGTACGAGAAATAATGGCTTATTTACGAAGCGATTTTAAGCAATACGGTATTAATCCTTATCCAATTAAGTATCTTAAATACATTGTGCATTTAATAAAGATCAATATGGCTTTTTACAGCATGTAAATTAAATAAATATTTTCGAAGATATCACAGATTTAAAATGCAGAGTCATAGCAATTTCGGCGATAAATACTGTTTCGGTGATAAATACCGGCAGCGCCTGCCAGGCGAACGGGGCGTAGGGGGAGCGGGGTAGGTGCGGTGGGGAAGAAGTGGCTCATCGTTGAGTGCGCGACCCGAACGCGGGCAGACGCGTGCGGGCAGACGTCGATGACGGTTGTGTCCGTTTTGCGAATTTTCAAGGCACTAGCGATTTGATAAAAACGTATGGTCGCCTACTTTAAGTAATATAGGCCTAAGGTTAGTTATTGCCAGGTTTCTTTTTGGTTAGGAGTTACACGTACAAAAAGATACTTCATTTTTACGAATTACTTCATTGATAATTCAATTACTATATAGATAGGTTACTTACAGTTAATTATAACAAACTAGCTTCCGCCCGCGACTTTGTCCGCGTGGCATAGTTACTTTAGGCTAACGCTAACTTTAACACCTGTGATGATCGAAAAAAAAATATCCTTCTCTGCCCTTTTCTTCCTTCTTTCTCCCCCTACTCTATTCTCACTTTTTTTTAGCCTATGTCTGTCTTCAGGGTCCCAACTACATATCTCAGTCTGTAACAAAATTCATCAAAATCGTTTAGGCCATTTAGGCGTGAAGACGTAACAAACAAACTAACTAAACTAGAATAGTGCCGAGTTGATGGCAATAGGCTCAACCCTTATTACAACGGACTATAACACAAATGCGCATTTATGTTATAAAAAGCAAGTATTAGTGTGTCAACTTAGACAGAAGTGTATAATATCCTTATCCTTACTATCCTTACTCCTTACTTATCCTTACTATACAGCATGTTGATTTGCATCCTCGCCAAATTCAAGGACGTAACTATGCTAATGATTCTCGACCCGAATCGATAATAAAATAAATAGGTTTTTTTTTTAAACTTTTTTCGTATTTGCAGAAATCGGTAAGTGTACAATACACTTGGACTGCGTGCGTGCATGCCGCTGTATGATACGAATGCGCCGACGCTCACGCACACTGTTCTGTTAGTTCTGTAGGTGATTCTCTACCTTGAAGTGGTGATATTCTATAATACTGTTAAATTAAAACAGACTGAGACATATCATACAAGCGCCGTATATTATTATTGATAAGGTACCGTAATTTTCATTGATTATTTATGACTTTTATTAGCACCTCCTAAATTTTGGCGAGGATGCAAATCAACATATTGTATACTATAATATTATAAAAGCGAAAGTGAGTTTGTTTGTTTGTTAGCTCTTCACGCTTTAATGGCTGAACCGATTTGGATGAATTTTCGTACAGAGATAGTTGGGAACCAGGAGACGGACATAGGCTAATAATTTTTTGTGGGATGTGAGGGAGAAAGAGGGAAGAGAAGGGAAAACTTAGCGTTGCTATTACAAATCAATAAGGCGCAAGGGGAATTGTGTTACCCCAAATTTAAAGCGGGCGAAGCCGCGGGCGAAAGCTAGTATCAAATAAAATTGTAACATAACCAAATAAATAACGATTAAAAACATTAACCTAACTTTGCGCATTAACAGTGATATTTTATGGACATTTAACGAGAATAAAGAGTAAGGTCTCCACGGCCTCCAAAAAATCAGTCGCCAAAAAAGATTAAACATGAGTACACAAGGTCTCTGATCATGTTAGAGGGACACTGGCGGGGCAGGAGTGTGGTTTTAGCCGGTTCGAGTCCGGCACTACCTCGACTGTCTCACAGTTTGTGAGATAGTCGAGGTGTCCGCGGGGATTTCCCACTCCTGCCAAAACAAAAAAAAAAAAAAAAAAAAAAAAAAAAGGGTCTTGACGACAGGCAGACAGACGAACAAAAAAGTGATCCAATAAGAGTTCCGTTTTTTCGCTTTGAAGTTCGAAACTCTAAAAAGGCATTGACTTAAAATATAGCTACGTCCCATAATTTATAATGCAAAAATTTATCACCTACGCCATTACGGCAGAAGACTGGAGCTTACTTGGAAAAACAGTAAGATTTGTCCGCCTATGTACCACTATTGTATATGAAGTTTAAATAAATTTTGTTACAAAGTGACATAATGATGATTTTTTGTATTCCCTGTCACAAGAGAAGCCAATGCAGTTCAATAAGACTTATTAACTTGACTATTCTCAGACCTTCTCACCCATTTGTTAGTATTAATTCAGGTGTTACGTTAGTAAATAGTCCGGGGGATGTTACAAAACTTAGGGTGGAATTACATATTCTTGCATCTTTTTTCCCTTTCTGTCCCTCAGAAATGAATTAACGGGCGATTGAAGCCTACATTTCAATGAGTTATCATTGAAATGTAGGCTTCAATCGCCCGTTAAGTTATTTCCAGAGCGAATCAATGCCGCCTGAATGAAATGGCGATTTCTGAAAACACTAGGTAATCTGTGCATGCAACTATGATTTGAGCCTCACTCAGTAGAACATTTCTTTATTAGCAGGTATGGGTATATATATATCTTTACTTTGTCAGCCACGGATAGGTAAGTGACCAATGATGCAATGTTTATGATATGACTGCAGAATTATTGGACACAGTGTCCAGTGTCAAAACAATGAGCCATGCGCAGGCGCAGGCGTTATAACATTAGGTTAATTATTATTTCACTTCTAGTTTCTACGGTATATTTAGGTGTAGTCAGCAAGTGAGATAAGTAAACCGGGCTTGTCAGATTTAGTAAAATTTTCTTTAAAAACCATAATATAAGTATATTGCAATGCATTGTTAAATCCGGAACGCCTCTCTGAATCTTCTTACGTCATATTTGAGTGGTAGGATTCAGAGAGTTGATGTAAACGGGAAAAGATCTCCCGGATCTGTAGTAAGCATGGGAGTACCACAAGGGTCCATTCTTGGCCCTTTTTTATTTCTTATTTATATTAATGACTTGCCTTACCTCATAAAGGATAATCATGATGTAGTGTTGTTTGCAGACGACACTTCTCTTTTATTTAAACTAAAACGTCAGCAGCTAGCTACTGACGATGTTAATGGCGCTCTGGCAAAGGTCGTTAATTGGTTTAACGTTAATAATTTACTTCTAAATGAGAAAAAGACCAAATGCATTAAGTTTACGTTACCTCATGTTAGACAAGTGGAAACTAGTGTACTAATCAAGGATGAAGAGTTGAAACCGGAAGATAATACAGTGTTCCTAGGCTTAACTTTGGATGCTAAGCTTCAGTGGGGCCCTCATATAGATAAGTTGTCAAAAAAGCTTAGCTCAGCAGCATACGCCGTTAAAAAAATTCGTGATTTGACTGATTTAGAGACAGCCCGTTTAGTTTATTTTAGTTATTTCCACAGTGTGATGACGTATGGTATTCTCTTGTGGGGCCATGCCGCCGATATTCAGACAATTTTTATTTTGCAAAAGAGGGCAATTCGTTCAATGTATAAATTAAGTCCTAGACACTCCCTCAGAGAAAAATTTAAAGAGATTAACATACTAACTGTGACCTCTCAGTTTATTTACGAAAACCTTTTGTACGCGCATAAAAATATAAAATTGTTTAAAAAATACAGTGATATCCACGACATAAATACAAGGAACAAACACAAATTTGTTGTTCCTGCAACGAGGCTCAAAAAAATAGGGGGTACATTCACATGCCAATGTATACGTTATTAAAATAAACTGCCAAGCGATATTCAAACACTAAGCCTCAATAAATTTAAATCTTTTATAAAACGTAAACTATGTCTCAAAGCTTACTATAATATTAATCATTACCTTGAAGATAAAAAGGCTTGGGATTAAGCTGCTCCAATTTAGTTTACTCAGTGAGTGTCAAAATTTGCCTTTGTTTCATTTATTTATTGTCTATTCCTTTATTCTATACACTTTGACATTAATGTTTACTTTATTTTTACATTCTTTTTATTATTATTATTATGATAAGTGACATTTTATTTTCTTATTTTTTTATGACATTTTATGATTTCATTATGATCTCATTAATTATTTATTTTTTTATTTTATTTGTTTATTGTAAATGTGAGGAGGACCATGTGGATCATTTCTTTTATTTACTTTGTTTTTTGACGAAGGTCTGACAGTTTGAGTGCTATAAGCGACCTACACAAATGTCCTTTTTTTGGTATTGTTCGTCGTGTCGTTGAGCTCCTTGGGTTATGAGTTGAGCTACACGATAACTGACAAATGCTTGCACTGACTGGACAGGTCCACTCAATCTGTGTGGTGCTTTTTTAAAAAGACCATTTCAGACACTATCTGCATAGTCCTCATGTAAGTTGACCAAGATTATTTTGTCTGGACTTTAAAAGAGACTATGACCTCTGAGTTTGTTTCGGCTGTTTCTTCTCAGAGTAGTCGGGTACGAAACACCGGCCTCATCTAGTTTTAAAAAAAGATGACGTATAAAAGTGTTTGTGAAAACCTACTTGCAAAATAAACATCATTTATCAATTCAATGATTACATCACAATAAAAGATTAAATAAATTATTAAAAGGAAATGATATTATTAAAACAGAGTAACTAGTAGTAAAAGTAACTTACACACAGCGACAAGTAACTGATTATCATATAAGTATACATAATGTATTCAAGTAAGATTCCTTTTTTTGCGGATGGGAAATCAACAAATAACTTCCCGGGGGGGGGGGGGGGGTGTCGGACTTGTACTGACTAAAACCCACCCATGTTCCTTCTATTGCCCTTTACGTACCGGGGCCGATCTCTTTCGATCAACTCGCAAATCTTGAGTCTACTCAAGAACCCATATGAACAAGTCAAATAGAAAGTTTTTTTTAATTCAAATTAGACTGATAAACAAGTGAGCACAGCTATTTAGCTAGCTTTAGGCGCAACACCAACGGATTAACGTGCTTCCTTACGCACGGAGGTAGGTTATCTTACAAACTCCGGACTGTTACTGCGAAATTCCTAATAAAAAAACCCAATAAAACTTTTGGCCCAATCCGGGAATCAAATCCCTGTGCTCAGGATCAGGTTGATATAACAATTGCCAAAACTGCTGTAGGTTATGTAATTTCCATATTGCTTTTAATGACGGCACGGTTGGCGCAGCGGCTGAGCAACCGACTCCTGCACTGCGTGTCGCGGGTTCGGTTCCCGCACGGATCAAATATACCTAGGTATGGTAGTTGTGTCGGGTCTGGCTGTTTGTGATGTGAATTTAAATGTTTGTAAACGCACCCATGATACAGGAAAAAATCCTAGTGTGAGGCAAAGTGTTTTATTTTTTAAATAGGTATATCAAGTTTATTGGGATTTCATTATTTAAATAATATTGTATTGCCTCATGGCTCTAAACCTATATTTAACGAGTTATATTTGACAGTCGTTACGGGTGAGTCTGACTGCCAGTCTTACTACGGAATATCGTGTTACCCAGTAACTGGGTTGTGGACGTCAGATAGGCATTTGCTCATAATAAACTCCTGATAATCCTTACTAATATTATAAAATCGAAAGTGAGTTTGTTACCTCTTCACCACCAGGAGACGGACAAAGGCTATTTAAAAATAAAAAAAAGAGTGGGATATGAGGGAGAAAGAGGGACAAAACGGGAAAACTTAGCGTTGCTATTACAAATCCATAAGGCGATAACGAATTTAACGCGAGCGAAGCCGCGGGCAAAAGCTAGTTATTTTATAACTGAAACTGACCTATACTAGAATTTCTATACTAATTAATTGTTAATCAGCTCATGTGTGTATTGTATCGCTGGACAATGCGTGGTGGCGCTGGCGCACTATTGTAATGCTAATTCGTGACGTTACCTGCGCCCGCGCAGGACTACGCGCAGCTTGGGTGACTATGTCGGGGAGCTACACTTTATATATTTAAGGAATTAAGTGAACAATAGACAGGTTTAGGAAAACATACTATATTCATAACTTTATCGTTTTTGGGGCAGACGTACAAAACATATGATCTCTCCGTTTAGGCTCCGCTGCAGTTAGGCAAAATATAAGTTTGAAAATACCCAACTTTTTTGTGACCGTATAACAATTTATTGGTTCAAAAAAATTATTGAATAAATATATTTATATCATAATTGCTTGGGGTCGCCGCAACATGTCTTCAATTTGCTTCATATTCTTAAAAAAACATATATGATAATAATCAAACAAACACCCTAGCATCTGACCAACGTAACTTAAACCCGTTATTATCATATAGCATTATAACAAGAGTGTGGACGGTGAGCAATGGGTAGCTCACCGTCCGTTTGACTAGTGACGATAGGCCGCGGCCGGGCTGACGACGACGCGTTCGTGTTCCACGCGCGCCTCAAAGAAATGTTAGCAAAGCAGAGGGGCTTGCCAGGGACACGCGGTTCGTTTGAAAGATATACCACGGCTCCGGAAAACAAAGAGCAAAAGAAGAAACATAAATAGTCAGTACTTAAAAGTCACTTGACACTTCCTCCCGCTCTGCCAGGAAAGGGAGAAGTTATTTGATGGTCATAGCAACAGGTAAAACATAATCTGTAAGATGTGTGTGAAAAGAGTATTTTTAAATTCGACGTATTTATGTTACTTTATCGTTTCATACTTCGGCCTCAGGTCTACAGTAAATGGATTGAAATAATAAAGATAGATCGTATCCTTTACCCATCATTATATAAAATTTTCCAATATATACAAACACATACGCAAACGGTAAAGTGCGGACGATTGGCATAATGATTAGACTATTGAAACCAGTTGTCATAACATTTTAATTATTGCATTTAAGTATAAGTTGATTGCGCCGCGCTGCCGCCCACGAGGGTCGTTTGTTTAAACTCACGTCGATTATTATGGAATTATTTAGCATTTTATGTCCCTGCAGTTACGATTTAGTATACATAACCCGATGTCATTTTATTCTTTACTAATGTGCCCTGCGGTTTCACCCCTACTCGGATCTCTAAGATCGTGGTGTCTATCTCGATAAAAAGGCTATCCAACTCTAAGAATTCGAACCAGTTTCTGAACTTAGCGCATTCATCCAAACAAACTATTCAGCTTTCTCATATTAGTATAGATTTTCTTTGTCGATGAGAGTTTTCATTTTATTTTTTCCAATTCCTCTAACATCTGTTTGTTCAGTTCAACATGTATATGATGGTCATTGCGTACATTTACAAACTCATGTATGAAGCAATGTGAGAGAAGAGATTGAAGGGTACTTACCATACTGGCCTGCCAGGGCCACTGCCTACCGGGGTTGCAGGTTGTTCGGAAGAAATACCGCAGCTCTGGCACATAAAGGGCAAAAGAAGGAACATGGGTGGGTTTTAGTCGGTACAAATCTGACAATTTCCCGCGCTCCACACAGAGTGGAGGAAGTTATTTGATGATTTCCCATACACAAGAAAAAGGGTACCGAATTACCCAGTCCTAACGTAGTAGCGGAAATGAGAAAGGCAGTTGCGCCATGTAAAATACAGGAATTCACCTGCCTCCGGTTAGACTGGAAGCCGAGTTTAAGCTCAAATAATAGCGAAACACTTCTGCACGGTAATACAACGCCTCAGATCAAGATGAGCAAGTTTAGTATGTAAATAAAGTTGTACATTATTACATTGTCACACTTGTTACATAACATGATTGGCACAGTTTAGTGATCAAGCCACAATTATACGTAGAAATAAATTTTCCATATAATTATAAATTGTAATATTTGGCAGATTTGCTTTCAGGGTCAATTGACAATTTGATTGATAGAGTGATTGAGCCGTTTGGGGTTGAGTGCTCACGTAGTATTTAGAGAAATCGCCAAGCGTTGGGTTGACTCTTCTCGTGACCAGCGGGTTAGTCTATTTTTGTTGCCCAAAGTTTTAGCTTTGGCAATGCTGCTGCCAGCTTTCTGGGCACTTTTCTTGTTGACAGCAGTGTAGACGAATTTTTTGACGCCTGTCATTATTTTTCAATTTTATACTTGTACATATATTTATTATTTGTGTAGGCTTATTGGACGATTCGCACGAATTTAACTCGCACAAAACGTGCGAATCGACTCTTTTAAAACATATTATTTTTTCTGTAGTCGATTCGCACGAATTTTATTTATTGGCGTGCGAAGCGACACACTCACAAATATGTAGTAGGCTATTCGCACACATATTGTTTTTTATGAAATGCAGTTAAGATAAAGTACACTTGAGCACAGAAGTAGTAAGGTCAAATATGTTTTACTCGTAATAGATAGAAAATAAAATCACAAGCTATAATCAACAATATCTGTATTAAAATTAAAACTAAGTACTAAACGTCTTCTAAGCTCGTGGTTTGAGGATTAAAAATGAGCAAATAACGATCACAGAATAATAAATAAGTGTCACTAACAAACTACTACTCCACTAACCGCGTAATAAAAAATAAAAGTACCAAAAATTTTCATTTTTTTTTACATTACATAAACATTTACTTTTTAATAAGGAAGGTATATATATAATTAACAACTTTTTCTTATATTTTTTATTGACGAACATTTGGTACAACAAAAACATGTTTTTCAGAAGTGTACCTAAAATACACAGTTCTCATAATCCTTACTAATATTATAAAAGCGAAAGTGAGTTTGTTTGTTTGTTTATTTGTTACCTCTTCACGCTTTAATGGCTAAACCGATTTTGATGAATTTTGGTACAGACATAGTTGGGAACCAGGAGACGGACATAGGCTAATATTTTTTTTAAAAAGTGGGATGTGAGGGAGAAAGAGGGAAGAAAAGGGAAAACTTAGCGTTGCTATTACAAATCAATAAGGCGCAAGGGGAACTGTGTTACCCCAAATTTAACGCGGGCGAAGCCGCGGGCGAAGGCTAGTTATAACAATAAAACTTTTAATCATAAAACTAGAACTAGGGCTATAATCACAATTTGAATCAGTGTTACTTAAACTTCGATTATTTTTTGTTTTTATTTCAGTGATGGCTGAATACGACTGTACTTTAATTTTTTTAAACCTTAAAATGAAATGTGTGCGAATAGTCTACTACATATTTGTGAGGGTGTCGATTCGCACGCCAATAAATGAAATTCGTGCGAATCGACTACAGAAAAAATAATATGTTTTAAAGGAGTCGATTCGCACGTTTTGTGCGAGTTAAATTCGTGCGAATCGTCCAATAAGCCTTTGTGTATGCATATTTATAGTTTGTAAATAAAAGTATTTAATACGTTTTTTTAGATGTAATTATTAAATAAATATGTTTAAAAAAACCAACTAACCCAGCAGCCACAATATGTTGGCCTATATGTAGGGTCACATCATAAAGACGACTAGACTCCTAGACATACTCGTACATGACACAAACAAATTTACCTTTACAGGCTCAATAATGATCGCCCTAAGTAATTAACTTGTTCTAGCTTACAGTGAATATTAATTACTAGTCGTTTCCGTTAGGTTCAAAACAAATAGCGTTTATTCTAGGCGCGTTTAGTAATTAGTATGAGTGGTCCATGCAGACCATTACTGTGAAGGTTGGCTCTGAGCTGAATGGAACAGTGGGCTGATTGTCTTGAGTCACAGGTTCAGAAGGTCATGTCGAGGAAACCTGTTAGTTAGGTATCCTTGTGTGAAATAACAAGTTTTCTTAACTTTGTCTTTCTAGTCGAAGTGATAACTGGTGAATTGACCAGTTCTTCTATCTGAGCTTTAACCCTATTCAGCGCTACAAGCTAGTTCTTTTAGGGACTATCTTATGTATCTCGCTCAAAGGCCAATTTTTTTAGGGTTCCGAACCCAAACGGTAAAACACGAGACCCTAATGCTATTACTCCTGCCGGTATACTGTGATACTGCGGCCCCGGAACGTGAAGGGCAATAGAAGGATCATGGGCGGGTTTTAGTCAGTAAAAGTCTGACACTCGGGATGTTATTTGATGATTTTCCACCCCAAAAAAAAGTCCCTATTACTAAGACTCTTCTGTCCGTACGTCTGTCCCTCTGTCAACAGGCTGTATCTCATTTACCGTGATAGTTAGACTGTTGAAATTTCACACATGGTGTGCTTCTATTGCCGTTTAACAAAATATAGTAAAAAAAAAACATAGAAGAATGCAATTTGAAAACGGCAAAAAAACTGATTTTTTGTATGGGAGCCTCATCACTACATAGTATAAAACAAAGTCGCTTTCTCTGTCCCTATGTCCCTTTGTATGCTTAAATCTTTGAAACTGCGCCACGGATTTTGATGCGGTTTTTTTTAATAGATAGAGTGATTCAAGAGGAAGGTTTTTATGTATAATACATACATATAATAGTAGAGAAAAGTGGGGATTTTCAAAGATTTGTAACACCCGTGCGAAGCTGGGACGGGTCGCTAGTTACAAATAATATGATACCATACAGATAATGGTTCAGTAACCTTCGTGCGCGAGTCCTACTCGTGCTTGTCCGGTTTTTTCCAAATAAATCTAATTAATATTGAGTAATTTTATCGATCCTTTCTCCAAATTGTTTGTGCTTTATTCCACTTTATTTGACTATGACTACGTCATTTAGTAGTAGCAATACCAGCTGCAGTACTAAACTTGTTGACATTGAGCTTGAAGTTTGTCTATTACAAGAGGTACCTCTCAGATAACGGTTTGAGTAAAACCTACTTTATCACAATAAACACAGCACAAACAATAGGTTCTTCAATATGAAATGAGAACGAGTAACCGCAAATATTACGTGATCTTTAAAACCAATCCTTGCGCCACTCAAACGGATGGGTGGGCGATTATCAGAATTCAGTGATGTCATCGGCTTACACTAACTCTCTGTGGGATGCAGACATTGAATCAGTTCGGCCTAGGCAAGGTCTAAGGCCATTTACGAGTGAGACCTACGCCTACTTTCATTTCGTAGCTCCAAAATATTCTAGGTCTTGCAGAAACCTTGGATTCCAAAGCTACGTAAGAGCACTTACATCCTGCTGTTACACATGAGCTTAAAAACATCGCCATGTTGGAACTTAGTTTTTTGCGGGTGTTCACAAGCATGCGTTTCCAGCGTCCAACATAAATACAAGTTACCTGATGTGATCGAACGAAGATTTCAACGTGCTTTTATGTGAATCGCACTAGTAAGTGGCAAACTTGGTCCGATAACTATTCTACAAACTAATAAGCCTCCCCAAACTGACAATCATTATTGATGCAGCATTTCAAATAAATAATATGAGAATGTAAATATTAAGTTCAGAGGTATGCGAAGTAACTGCGAGTGTCCCAGCCAGTCCCTTGTAGGGTGACCTGCTGCTGATAGGTCACGGACTCACGGCTTCATTGATTTATTAGCTTGCTTTTAATTTGATATACTCTATTGAGTTACTGTTTTTTTCTTCAGGTCAGTATGGAAATCGAAGACCATAAACAATATTATAAAGCGAACAAACTCCTTAAAGTCAATCGGTTCAGTATGGAAGTTGGCAGGTATCTAGTGGCCGTAATGTTTTATGGACCTCGTCGAGGCCGTGCGACTCTCAGATGAACATTATAATCATTTCTTTTTGACGGGCCTTTTGGTCTAGTGGTTAGTGGCCCTGACTGCTGAGCCGGAGGTCGTGGGTTCGATTCCCACCCAGGGCAAACTTTGTGTGATGAGCATGATTGTTTGTTCTGTGTCTGGGTGTGATTTATCTACAATATGTATGTATTTATAAATTATATAAGTATGTCAGTTGTCTGGTTACCATAACACAAGCTCTGCTTAGCTTGGGATCAGATGTGTGAGTTGTCCCAAGATATTTATTTATTTATTTTATTATTCTACTGTGTAACACCCTGTAACCTGTACCTATGAGATCAAGGAACGAATATGTTAGACGGTTTCTTGCAAATATTCTGAATTCCATTCATATAATCTTGCCGTTTGATACATTCGTATTGGTTCAAGATCCATAAGGATATGGGATCAGTCACACGACACACGCCCCATGGCAATCATCTCTTATTCGAAGAAGGACAAGGAAAAGAGGACAATAAAATGAAACAAGATCCACAGTAAAAGTCCCGTTATTTCGCAAAGGTTGACCTCGAGCCATCAATTACTGATAAAATCATCTGGGACAGTTTGCTCCTCTTTCATCCTTCGGAAATACTTTCTGTAGACTCCCGTACCATTCGCGAAAATCCGAAAACAAATGCCCCAATTTCTTCGTAATGTTCGTTTGTTTAGCCGGATCAGCGGTTTGTTCCGGTTTATCAACAATGGTGGTCGCCTGTCATTGTCCAGTATCGCCTCCATCGCTGCCACCGACCATTGTGCAAGACAAACCACTTTTCGATACATTTATTGTCTTTAAGATTATCTTCTGGAGCATTTATCTGTTGAAGATTATTGTCTTGTGAATCATTAATATCATAGTGGAATGGTAATTCTCGTTCCACGAGGGGTCTAACGTGTTTAGAGCAAGTTCAAGTCGGCATTTTCTGTGATCAAAAGTATAGTGACAAATAGTGAAACGATAGATAGACAAAAATATTTCGGTCGTTACTTGTAGTCATAAAAGCTGGTCGAAGAACAGGCTTTTATCGCATCAAAATAAATAACACACTTAGACTAATTAGAGTCGTATGTGTATATTGTGGCATCGCTTTCTTGGAACGCGTTTCGATAAGTGTTTTATCTTTTAGGGCACGAAAGCCTGCGGGAGAGGGTTGAGGGAGGAGTAGGAGGTGCGCGCGCGCATCCCGCGGCGGCTCGGGTCCGCCTGGCCGCGCAGTGATCGCTCGGACGCCGACCGCGCCACACGCCACGTCGACCCACGCTCGCACTCTCAAAGCCGCTCCTCGCGAAAAACACAATAAAACCAATCGACCCCGAGTGACCCCAAAAGTGCATACCGAGCGGCCGACACGAACGAAACGACTTCGCGAATACACACAATAAAAACTAACTCTAACGCTTTGCAGTAACACGTGAGCTTTATTAACTGTTAATATAAGTTATAATTAACATAAAGGTGGAAATTAAACTGTGCACTGGAAGATATCTGAGTTTTGAGCGATTGTTTAAAATTTAAATGGTAACGGGCGAGCAGTACTAGCGGCCGGTGGCTGTGCTCAAACACAGGTAAGTTTGACTTAAGTTTTATATTACGATCTCGTGTTTCGCTCAGCTGAGCGCTCAGAACGCGGGGTATTTGACAGTTGTATTTTTTTAAACGTGTTCACGCATAAATTAAGGAGTAGGCTCAAGTATTCGTTCAGATAATAACCACATTATTTTTTTAAAGTTTGATACCTATGTTTGTGTTGTATGAGTAATGTCGACCTAATAATCAAATGTTGGTGATTGTTTGCATATGTTACTGTTTGTCTCTTCAGTGGAATGCGCCGGCTTTGTCCCGTGTGTGTTGAGAACTGTTGTCATCATAACAAATATCATGGCGTCTGGGTGCGCGGCGGCGGCGGCGGTGGCGGCAGGTTCGGATGCTCTTGTTTGCACACCTGCTTGTTGGATTCTTGTACCTACTTCATAATCTTTAGCTTTGTCTCATAAGTTACCCTTTATCTAAACCCGGTGTTCCATAAATTTGTCGTCAGTAGCGGTGACTGTTTGTCCGACACTTGATCGGTGTAATCCTAAATAAACTCGTTGTGGTCTTTATCACCTATTTTGGTGGACACACACAATGCTTGAGTGTTTGCCTTAGGAGGTAAGTCTGAGTCATCAACAAGTTCTTTAAGTTGTTTGTTAATTTTTGGATCCTTTATATTAGTTATCTTGGTCTAGGTAGATTATGTTCTAGGCTTGTGAATTAGTCACTGGTTTGTTTTAAGCCTGAAGCCACCCACATTTAGTTTATTAATATGCAAAGTAATTCTAAATAAAAAGTTCTGTGATTAATACCGTGCTTATAAACAAATTAAGACTGAAAAGTTATAGGTATTACTTTTGAAACTAATCGAAACATGTACCTAGCTCTCAATTCAATGAAAAGATGAACATCAACAAGTACCCAGTTACCTACCTACATCGTAGGTATAGTCACATTCATTGAATGGTATAAAGTCACTGTTTATGAGTAACAAGAAACAAACACAAACGAATCAATGACCATTGCAATGCGTCGAACTACACATCACCCAGCTTACTCGTACCTATAATTAATATTTATAAGAATAACGATGATTCTTTCAGTACTATTGGTAAAATCACGACTTCTATATCTGTCAATACACATATATAATAACATTACCTACCTAGATGGTACTTACTCAACAAAATACTTTCAACTATGATAACATCGAAGTAATTTACTCACGATACAAAAGGCTTCGGCAACAGAATCGCCGTATTGATGAAGATATACATTGTCAAAAGCCTTTGTGCGTTCAACTTTACCTTGAGGAACTCTCATCTAGTCAGATCTAATTATAAAATCGGCTGAAAGTTGAAAATAACTGGGATTATTCTTAAGCAAAATTGATAGTGTTGAGGAGCACAGAGGAGCACATACCTAGCTACATGGTAGTCTGCCGAACCACCGTACGTACATATAGCGTACCTGTGAGGCGGGTTGCAATCAGGTTCTGGTTTCTCGAAATAATCTTACGCGATGTTGAATAACATTCGTTCCCACGGAGCCATTATTAAAACTGTTAATAAAACAATTATTGAAAGTAATAATAAAAGATTCCGTGTTATGAATGAATGCGAATTTGATAATTTATATGTTGTGGGACACTTCCTTAGTTTCGTTCAATGTTGAGAGGTAAAATTATAAAAAAAAAAACAATTTCTTCTACAACAGAATCTTTACAAGAAGAAGTAAGTTATAGTGCCCAAAGGCTAAGGCAACGATTGCAATTAAAATATGTACTATTGTTATTAAAAACAATTTTAAACATCTGTACTATTAATTATTTTGTAATTAATGTAAAAGTTGATCATGTCCTTGATACGGTTACAGATGAGCTCACAATGTATTACGTCTGCTATCAGTGTTTTTGGTCTTCTACTCTCTTTCTCTCTTTGGGACCATAGTATCAAAGAAATTTTGAGTCAGAAATTAATATTTAAAGAAAAAGGTGAGAGGAACTGATACCATAATTTGATGATATTATGATTGACGTGAGTATTGGAATCACGCAATGGAAGTGTTTCAAAGACACCAACTTAAAATACATTGGTTTAAGAAGAAGAACGAAGGAAGTTTATGAAGAATAGCCTCAACTAGTCCTAGTCTATTTCGATGCGAAATCCTACGAAACGGTTCTACAGAATTGAAGGTTCCATCTCTAATGAGCGAATCGCAAATCTTCTGCCTACGCTTGAAACAATACGCGCTAAGCCTTATTAATAAAAGTAGTAATTATTATAATTACATATGTGATGTGCAGGCCATACATGATAGTCATGACATCATCTTTCTCAAATCCAAGGCTTCGCTTTTGTTAAAATTCTTCTGTTGTTTACTTTGAATGTTTAGAGCATTCACTCAGATGGAACCGATTGGTTTTCACGTACAAACTGTAAGCTGTAGTTAACTGTGCTGTAACTAATGTTAATAAGCTCTAATTTGCTACTGTGTAGAAGCTCATAGTCGTGTTTCATTAATGAGATTATTATTTTGGTGAGCTTTATTTCATCAATGAGCATAGATCTACACCTTTTTTTACAACTACACACTAATCATCATTTTGTATTTTTATTATGTCTTTATAATTGCTCATGTTTTGGACTAAATCTTACTTGTATGGATGGATGTATGGATGCATGGATGTTTGTTACTCTTTCACGTCAAAACCGCTGAATGGATCGCGATAAAATTTGGCACAGAGGTATATTATAGTCTGGAAAAAGTCAGAGGATACTTTTTTCCATATCACGCGGGCGAAGCCGCGGGCGCCAGCTAGTCGTAAATATAGCGTGAACACAGCCATAAAAGTGTAGGTTTGGTTTTAAATGTATTTGATTGTCTGTCTGTGTGCGTATCGACTGGTTACACGTTGACCGTGACATATTCCCTGCATACAGTGATTCATAAAACCGTATTGTTGACTTTACATTCAATTAAGAAATATCTTTTATTACCTGACTTTTAAAAATGAATATTTTGATGATTTCGGATTTAGTTCAAGCGATATAATCTACATTTTTTTAAATCCATTTCGGATGTAATTCTCGTTTATTATATGCACGTACCTTTATCCGCTTTTGTGGCAGCAGTTGGTTAGGTACAGCTTAAACTTAGATAGATAAGATATTAAACAAAAACCTTACACACCGTTTCAGTCTCGATAAAACCTTTTTCTTTAGTGCTCTATCTTCGCAAAAGCCTTCTCTGAACGATAACACATGCCACATATCAGTTAAGTTTTGCACAACAATCAATAGTCATTTTTTTTTTTTTTTTTTTTTTTTTTTTTTTTTTTTTTTTTTCGTGTGGAAATCCTCAATGGATGTCCTCCGCCTTTGCGGAGGGGTCTGTCAGACTCCTACTGACTAAAACCACACGGTGCTCATTCTCGTCACTTCTGGCTGGGGTGCGGGGACACATTTGCATTCTACACAATCACCCCAGCAGTGACGGTTTGCTTGCGGCAAACCCCTTCTCAGGAAAAGGGGAGGAGTGGACTACTCCTCTCCCTGTCATTCTTTATAAGAGGCACGCGGAAACACCACGCGACGCCAACTCAGGTCTATATGCTAGGACAACAGACTTCCTCAAGTCCATTGTTAGCAGGCCATTTTATGGGGGGCGGAAGAGGGCATTGTCGGCCCTCCTCCTGCGCCCAGATCTTCGGGTGCGGGAGGGTACGTTGGAAGATTTCTCCCTCTCCCTTTCTGCTGCCTCTTTTGCTGCCATAACTTCTTCGGCGAAGGCAGCTATTGCTAGCCATGAACTCTCGCTACTAGCCATACATCTAATTATAGCTGGAAGCGAGAGGTCCACCCCTATTTCAGCTACCAGGGTGTTGCGCTGTTCCACCCATGCAGGGCACAGCTCGATGGTATGCTGTGCTGTATCCTCGCTGCAGTCACAGTGATGGCAGCGGGGTGTCGTCTCTCTACCGGCAATGGAACACAGGTACTTACCAAAGCAGCCATGCCCTGAGAGTATCTGTGTCAGCCTAAAGGTAAGTACTCCGTGGCGCCTTTCTACCCAGTCCAAGAATACTGGTTGGAGAGCTTCGATGGTCTTGAAGCCAGCCCCAGGCCGTGACAATCTTTCCACCCACTCTGCCATCACTGCGTCTCGAAGCAGACTTTGTTGGTGCTCCAAAACTCTTGTTGGAATCTGTATTCCTACATCCTTGCGCCAAATATAAAGGGTCGCTAGTGACCTTGCTTCTAAGTCCCATGGCACCGACCCAGCCAGAGCACAAGCTGCCTCGCCGGATATTGTGCGATATCCACGTATAGCACGGACCGCCATCACTCGTTGCGGTTTACGCAGTAGAGCGACACCTCGACTAGTAATTTCGCAGGCCCACACAGGAGCTCCGTAGAGTGCCATTGATCTTATGACTCCTATGTATAGCCGCCTACAGCTATCATGGGTACCCCGGAGATTTGGTAGAAGACGGCTAAGTGCGCCTGCAGCACCCATCACTCTTGGCACAAGACGTTGGAAATGCGCATCAAAATTCCAACGACTATCCAGCACGAGCCCTAGATACTTCATGGTCGTTTGAATCTGGATTTGGACCCCACTGATGACAATGTGAGATCCAGAAGGGGGCGCTTTACGGGGTCCATGGAAGCAAATAGCCTCCGATTTGCTCACAGCCACTTCTAAGCCAAGCATTCTGATTCGGGCGACCACCTGTGCCACACCCGCTGTCGCCAGTCGCGCAGCTTCTCTAAAGGTCTTCTCACGTGATAAAACAAGAGTGTCGTCTGCGTAACAAGTCAAACTAACGCCCGGGAGGTTAACACCTCGCAGGACCCAATCGTAGCCGATGTTCCACAGGAGCGGTCCGAGAACAGATCCCTGTGGAACACCGCACGTCACCTGCCTTTCACGTTGCCCATCACGTACCGGATAGATTACTGACCTTGCATCAAGATATGCCTCGATTATTTGACGTAAGTATAGCGGCATCTGGTGGTATTTGAGTGCTTCTTTAATACAACTCCAAGGCAGGGTGTTAAAAGCATTAGCGATGTCAAGGGACACAGCTAACACAACCCCACCGCTTGCTACTACTTCATCCGAGAAGGACTTGACGCGTAGAATCGCGTCAACAGTGGAACGACCCACTCGGAACCCAAATTGGTTGTCAGATAGATCTGGACCAACTCTATTCATGTGCTTCACGAGGCGAGCAGCAATGATACGCTCAAAGAGCTTTCCCATCTCGTCAAGTAGCACAATCGGACGATATGCGGAAGGTGATTCTACGGGGCGACCATCTTTTTTAAGCAAGATAAGCTTACCAGTCTTCCATACCTGTGGAAATATACCTTGTTCGAGACAAGCGTCGAACATCAATCGCAATCGTGGACCTAGGACCTTAAGAGCAATTACTAGGGCCCGGCCCGGTATGCCATCTGGTCCAGGAGCGGTATTCTTTGCCTGAAGACGTAACTCGGCTGTCCTAAACTCTGTTTCGCTAATCTCCGGCACTTCAGTGACCACCTCTTCTTCACCAATAGCTGCTGACATCGGCGGAGGTATGTGTTCCGCTCTAGCTGGAAACAGAGTAGACACGACATTTTCAACCAGTTCCGGTTGCAAACTTTGTGTAAGTGGGGGCGCCCAAGGCCGAAGCTTTCCTCTGACTAGGTGATATGGCCTTCCCCAAGGATCTCGATTTAACGACTCTAGGAGCTCTTTCCTGCTGTCGTCTTTTGCCTCTGAGATCTTTTGTTGTAACGATTTTTTGGCCTCTCTATATAACTGATAAAGCTGTGCCTCTACTTCTGGATTGCGACTCGTGATAGCAAGTCTCCTGTACCGTGTGTAGGTACGTCTCATAGGGACACAGTTGGCTCGCAGTTTTGCTATTTCTGAAGACCACCAATAGACCTGGCACCTGGGTGCTTGGGTTCTAGCTCGTGGCATAGCAGAATCGCAAATACTTGTCATTGCGTCGCGAAACCAGGTGGCTTCTGTATTAACCTCCACTTGCCCGTCTGGAGTAAACCAAGACTGTACTATGGTGGCTTCAATGAGAAGATCCCGGTCTAGCTTTGTCAGAACCCATCTAGGTGTCGCATTAGTAGTACGATTTGAGCGCTGCCTACACGTGATCGTTGGAGATGTGGAAATATCAAACCGTATGTACAAGTGGTCGGAAAGGGTCTCTACATCCTCTAAAACTCTCCATCCTAGAGCTCGGCGTGCGATAGATGGGCTTGCGAATGTGATGTCCACTATTGAACCGCCGTTATGTCGCACGCATGTGTTGGTAGATCCCTGGTTTAGAATTGAGAGTCTGACCGATATTGCCCATTCCTCCAGCAAACTACCGCGGGCATCAGTGGTAGGGCAACCCCATGCCCTTGATTTGGCATTGAGGTCTCCAAGAAAGAGTACAGGTCGTGGATGGTTTTGTAAAATCAAAGCCCCTACGTCACTGAGAAAAACTTCGAACTCCGAGAGTACTCTGTTAGGCGAGAAATACGCTCCCACTATCAACGTATCTCCGAAGAAAGCAGCGACGTAACCGGAACGCTTTTCAAGAACCACTAAAGGAAATGAATCAGTAGCAGCACGTGAGATAATAGCCACTGTACCGTCTATATCCCCAACCCAGTTGTCCCTAGTTGGTATATAATAGGGTTCAGCAATTACCGCCACATGAATAGACCACTCCGCGATACTCTGTAGCAGAAGATCTTGTGCCCTGGCGCAATGATTGATATTGCCTTGTAAAAACCTATAGGCCATTATGATGTTATGTGGACATTGCTTCCTTCTCTTCCCTATTGTCAATTGCAAGTGGGTGGGTGGACAAAGAGGGCGATACATCGGTTCCAGTCTTGCTGGTGGCCTTTACCCTCTTTTGTCCCATTCTTTTGCGACCTGGACCGGTACAAGCCTTTGACCCAACTTTGTGTTCCGCTGGTTTATTTGCGGCAGCACACATGGCGCAGTAAGGCGCTGCAGAGCACTGACTGGCAATGTGGCCAGGCTGACTACAGCGATAACAAAGACCACTGCGGTCGATCTCAGATGAGCACGTGTGTTGCACATGTCCGCCCAATAGGCACTTATAGCACCGAAGCGGCCTGGCTTCTAACAGCTTTACGCTAGCAGCAACCCAGCCTACCAGCAGTCGACCGGCTTCTACAACTTTTTTGGCTGCGGCGACCGGGCAGCGCATCCAAGCTGTGCCTAGACCATATGCTGACCGTCGTATCTCGCCAACTTTGATGCTCTCCTCGGAGCAATCACCTGCTTTCGCGACAGCAGCTGCAACCTCTGTGGATGTTATAGAATCATCCAAGCCAGAGACGCGTAGCTCAACACACTTTGTGGGCCTTGAAATATTGACTTCATTCGCGTCCAAACATTCTCGTAACCTTGTGGCGACAATGTCAGCTTTGTCACTATTCATGGCCCCTGGTATTTCTAGAATGCGAGCCCCGGTAACCGCTAGTTTAACCCGGAAAGGGGGAATACCCAGGTCATTAAAATCAACCTTCTTCCTTGCTTCAGATAGAACTGAAGCATATGATAAGCCTCTATCTTCCGCCCCTGGTTTTAGATAAATCACCACTGCTGCTGAGCGAGGAGCTCGTAGTTTCACCTTCTTTGAAGGGTTATTTTTAGTAACTTTGTTACCTTTGGGGGCTTTGTCACCTTTGACAGCTTTACCACCTTTCCCCACAGTGGTCCACTCGTTGCTTTTGGTTGCTTCACCAGTTAATTGTTCACTTTGTTCGCATCGGCTGTTAATGGGTGTTAATTCTATTTGAGAAGGGACTACAGAGCCTTTCTTCTTTTTATTCCCCTTACCCTTTTTTGTTTGAGTCTTTTTGCCATCATGGGATATTTCCCGCTCAGAATGAACAATTGGTATCTCTTCGACAGCACTCTCGGTAGGCAGTGCTGCGCTATTCGATTTAGCATTTTTTGCTCTTTGGTCGGCCGCTAGTGGCGGTCGTAGTTGCTTTTGTGGAAGCAAACGGTCCTCTATGTTGTCGAAACGGGCGTTCATCATATTTAACAACATTTTAACATTCTCTGTGTTAACATCTGCTTCTTTCTTGGATGTAAGATCGGTATGTTGTGCCATGCCTTGTTTAATTTCGGCAACTTCATTTTGAAGGCTTGACAGCTCTGCCCGCAGGCGAACGTTATCAGCCTGCAGTCGCTCAGTTTCTTCGGAAACAGAGCGACTGAGGAGCGCTGCAACTGCTGCTTTAATTGACGTTGTAGCGTCTTTAAGGGCGCGAGTAAAAGTCCCCTTTAGGTTGCCTGATTTTGTTGCAACGCGCAGTATTACGTCGACCTCAGACAAGATCTGCTGGTTAAGGGCAGCAGCAGTAAGAGTGTCCACAGGTTTGCTTGGAACTTCTTCATTTGCAACTCTTTTGGCCTTAGCTTTTTTAGCCAGCTCGGCCACTTCTTCCTCGGCTTGAAGCCTTGACTCCCCTTTTTTGGAAGCCGCAAGTTCCGTTTTTGCTTTCATTAGACCTACATAGTGGCCGATGGTAGTTTGGCGGCTCTTACTTTTTTTCGCTTTTCCAGCCTTAGACGGCAAAGAATCTTCACTTGAGGTCGATTCTGACCCCATAGTCCTGACAGACTGATCATCTCGAGACCGAAGGCGCTTGCGATCCTCTTTCCAAAATTTGGATGGGGGGGCGTTTTGCTTAATCGATCTCATACTCGCAACGGAATCGGTATCCGATGTCGAAGCAAAAAACGAACGGGTGGTGATCACCCTTGGCTCAAGAGCCAACGATACAATGTCTTGTGACACCGTATTTGCCTTCTCCGCCAACTCTGTTGGCAAGTTTTGTTTTTTATATTTTAAATTTTCCATGTTGTTCCCACGAGTAGTAAGGAATTATGAGTCCACCTAGGCAGAGCCTTTTACGCTAGGTAAGCCTATATACTGTAGAGTGCGGCAGGTGCTCAACAGGGGAAGCGCTAATAACTGGATACCCTCCAGCCACTCATCCTCTCGCCGCGCTTCGAAACTTAGGATTAGGTGGTTTTTTATCTTAGAGGTTTCCTTCCTCTGGGCCAGGCACTTAAGCCAAGCCCCCGACGGTGGCATTAGACATGCCTATGTTCGCTGTCCGGCTAACCCGGCTCAGCAAACCCGCCGAAAGTTCTCTCTTCTATGAATGCTCCTAGAGGAGAGACACATCCGCAGCATTGGTACGCCTGCACCTCAGCAGCATGGTCGCTTCCTTCATCTATCGACATCTGTCGATTGATAAGGAGAGACCCCTCCTTGTGTCTCACTTGGTCTGGTCTCTCACTTGAACCTTTCCAGCATGAGTAACTCTACTGGCGGAGCTCCAAGATCACTGAGACACGCAAGCCCCACCACGACGACAACGTGGAGACACCCTCGGTGGGGAACAATCAATAGTCATGTGTTAACCTTTGCAGACGATGTCTATCTCGACTGGCGGACATGTCGCAAGTTGTTAACGCAACAGTTATCATGTCACTGATGCACGTGTCTGTTGGACAATTAACGTTATTGTTGTACACATCACGCATATTTGGGTTCGCACCTATAAGGTAGGGTTCTTTTGTTGAGGTGAAATTTCGATGTTGAGGTTATGTCATTGATGTGTGGTCTTAAAACTATCAATACTGTGAAGTTGACAAAGCCGATAGGCAATCCGTCTTTATTTGAATTGGACGGACAGCAAAGAAAACCTGCGAAAATGTTGACAACGAAGACAGAATACAAACAGGAATGGAATGTGCAAGACATAGTCAATTTGTTGTCGATAGTCTACATGGGAAACTGATCCGAGAAGACCAGAAATGAAAGTAAATGTGAAAATATTTGCATGACCCGAATCATACAAAACCCTCTTTGTCGCGACATAGAGCAATAAACAGCATGCATCCAATTACAAGACTAACGACTATTTAGCCACAAATTGTATCTAATTGAGCATTATAATTAATTAGCTCGGTATTATGTCTAATTCGGTGCATGACACGTCGAGTGTGCTCAGATAGAACTAGGTACTAGCAGCTACTGATAGCGAGGGCCGAGGAGTACGCACTCACCTGACAACTGATAGCGTTTGTCTATTGATACTGGCCGGCTACTGGACGTGACATTCGTCTAGTTTATTATTGAGTCTATTACTAATTACTGTTGATATTAAATATTGACTGTCTATCTGTGTTTACTCACTGAGTAATTATTTGAATTCGTTAGGAAATCGATTGTTTTTATTGAGAGACCAAGCTTTATTAATTCAGGAAAGTGGAATCAATTTTTATTATTTATTTTATTAGTGAATCACAATGATGATCCTTAACAAGGTAAGTCAAGACAATATTTAGAAAAAAACTCATCGCTACAAATAATTCCATCATCATTACGACAACAATCTAAATCAATTTGTCTCCCAGACATCAAGCTCAACAAACACCAAGAAAGAAAGAAAGAAAAACATTCTAACAACATAATTAGTATACAATGGGACCCCATCGTTGAGACAGCCGTACCAAAGCAGCCATCATGGCAGCCGTAAGAAATGCTCGGCGCTTCTCGCCTGGGTGCGCAAGCGCAGCTCACGTGCGATCCCATAGCGTAATGGGGCCCATTAGTAAGCTGATGAGCTTAATTTAATAGTAGATAGCGAGAAATGAGCGAGTTCAGATGAGCTGTGTGACGATCAATATGTTGTGAATGTCTGAAAGGAAATGCTTTGGATTATTTCAATATGTAGGAGTATGTGTTTGACAATGGTGGCATTGTCGATAATGTTCACATTCAATACAAAGATGTCATTCCACATTCATAAAATTAATTGATTTGTTCGTAAAACAAAGACGTTTATCCTACAACAAAACAAATAAAAACACCACACCCACTTATAATAATTCTTCAACCAAACGCCGCTCAGTTCAGCTCCGCTTCGACCTCTCCCACCGCTCTTGGACAGGTGAACACAAAAGCACAGAGTACTACCAAAGCCTCTCACACCACACACGGCGTACACGACAGTCATTAGACGATACATGAAGCACATGCGCAGGCGCAGCTACATGCCTTGCATACTGTTGAGACTAGCGAGAATACTTTCAATATGTATGTTTGAATTTAACATTTTTAGTGTTTGTTGTTAGTTGCATGTTGTGTCAGGATAGTTTTGCCTTGTTAAATATTTTTCAGTACACTTTCTTGGAAACTGGCTGTAATTTCACTGCGATTAGGTTCAACATACAATGCACAATTACACGCGTACAGTTCACATGCGTGTTTTTTAGCATTAAAAGACTAAATGATTAAATGACTTCCCCCGCTCTCTGGGCGCAGCGAGGGGGAGTGTCCTGACTACAACCCACCCATGTTCCTTCTTTTGCACTTTATGTTCCGGGGCCGTGGTATCTCTTTCGAACAACCCGCAACCACCTCGGTGGCCCGGTGTAAGATAAACTTTCAATTACCTTTCGAGATTACATATAAATATTCCTCTTCCTCAAACTTCGTCCTTCACTGCTGGTCCAACAGCACCGGTATCGCGTCCCATCAGCAGTAGCCGCGCAATCAATCACCCGTCTGACCGTCTATTCGTCTGAGTGAGCATTACCCGTCATTAGCGCCCACCTACTCTGCAACTGAATAACTGATGCAATGCCATTACTGCCACTTAAACACTGGCGAGGATTTACAGGGTTCCCACCATGAAGAAACGTAAATTATAATATTAAAACAACGTAATATCAATCCCATCATACAGCCTTGTCTGTGGTAGAACCGTAATTAGCCAGTTATCTTTATGGCCCAAATATAATTTAACTACATAATTTAGTATTTGGCTCGCACCTTTTCACCCGGGACTAAAGCATTACTAGTAGAACTAAGTACTTGATATTATTTACTCGGAAAATTATAGTGAGATATTTAGTTTTTAGCTTATCAAAAACAAAAAGGCGAATCTATACTAATATTATAAAGCTAGAGTTTGTTTGTTTGTTTGTTTGAACGCGATAATCTCAGGGACTACTGGTTGGAATTGGAAAATTCTTTATTGTTGGATAGTCCATTTCTTGAGGAAGGCTATAGGCTATATAACATCACGCTACGACCAACGGGTGCTGAGCAGCGTGGGTGAAACCGCGTGGAACAGCTAGTTATGGATAATAAGAACCGGTCAACAATAGAAATCGGCTCAATAATAACAAAATCAAAAGATACGAATCTTCCTTTTTGACCGTTGTGTTGTTGAATTTCTTATGAAACTATCAGATGCAGTCATTTAATCAAAGTACGTTGACTTCGTGGGCATCATAATATATTTGCCATCAATAAATTGTCACATAAGTGTCTAAGTTTTTTTAAGTGCTTTTGGATAAAGGCTCTAATTTGTACATTCGTTAAACTCACTATCATGTAGTCCGAGATTTTTGACTGAGATTTGACACTATTCTATTAAGTTTATGATCCTCTTATAGCAATCAATGTTAGGAAATTACAACCCTTAACAATTTCCCAACTGTCGTTACGGCGTAGCACCGTAGTCTCGTAGCCGGGAGTGCTACGAGAAAACATAATAAATATGTCAGTCTTAAAATAAACCTTATATTTGGACACCGGAACATATGGGCTTTATATCAGAGCTTGTTGCTGCAGAATTTTATTCTTATTAATTTAATTCACATTCTATATTTTTAAGTTTAACTAAAAAATTGCGGACACCCTAACCAAGGTGTCGCAGGATCATCTTCGCGACCGAATTGCGACGATTAGTATTGAAATGGTGACGTCACCGGCGCACGCGCCGCGCACCGGTCTACAGACGTGAGATGGGCCCCTGGCGTGGAATGTATTAGGCGGTTCACGAAGTCGTTACTATTATTTTAATGCTAGTGTTTCATATCATACTTTTTAACACATTTGTAGATATACCTAATTTTATATTTCTATGTTTTCACATGTTAACGGTTCTAAGGATTTCGAGAAAATAGTACCTAATATTAGACGATGGCCTGGGTAAGGACATAGGACATATTTCATCCCGGTAGTGTATCCCGTGGGATAGTTTCCGACTGCATCACATAGAACGGATTGTTTACTCTTTTGCTTAACAAGATAGTAGCAAACAACACACAACTTTCTTAACGTTTAAAACTTAGGTATTAAACAGTTAAGAATTTCAGTACAATACAACATGAACATTACGTCAATACAGCTATCTATGTAAATAAAGCTACCAATTTATTGCACGAATTAATTAATTTTCAGCACATAAATGTTAATTGGCAGTACAATACCCTCATTTGACTGTCCTATTTTGATAACAGTATTTTTGTAAAGCCACTAAAGTAATTAATGTTTGTTTATGTTTTCTTTCTGATATTTCATTAAATCGAAAGAAAACCTGTTACTTTGTTTAAGTGAAGTTCTTGGAAAGGGGAGAAGATTTACTTGAATAAATCATTTGATTATCTTATCGATAACTTTAAATAATAAATAGCATAGAAATGGTAAATAACAATGCCAAACTACAAAGAGCTAGGTCAGCAATCATCATCACCGTCATAATGTCCAGGCAATATGGCGTCTTATTAACATAAACGTATTCACGTGTCTCCGTGACTGCAAATAATGCCAAAACACAATTATTTTATCACTTATTGCTTTGTTTATATCAATATATTCACGTCAACCTACACACGCTGCTAGTTCGTAACTAAGGTTTTTTGTTTGCACGATGTGTCTTGAATTCATAAGTCTATAATATTCGTAGGCGTAGTCATTCATTGAATCATAATATGCATTAATGTTTATAACGTACTGATCTCACCATTAAACTATTGTTTGTTTCTCTCGTTATTTTGTCTAGTGTGCTTCGACACTGAAACTGAACGAAATCGATAAATCTAAATGACGTTCGAAAACCGCTAATATCATTATTCCCAAACAATTATGACACTAACTGCTTCTGTATCTATTCAGTTTAATGGAAGAAATTCGCCCTAAATTAGAGAAAACAAAGTATTTAAAACCAAATTTGTAAATCCCTTGTCCGTCAAATAGCCTTATTTTGATTTTGCCAAAAGTTGCAAAATATTTTGCAAAAATAAGAGAAAAAGCCGCGGCATCTGTGCTCGGACTTAGCGTGGGCGCACGAGTGCACAGATCGAGCGATTGTTTCATCTAGCGCCCCCGCGCCGATTAGCCGCGACGCGCACTCTGCGGCCCGCCCGGCTTAGTGTCGCTCGTCTGCAGCCCATCCACCACGCACTACGACCCCGCACTAGGCAGGCTTAACGTCAGTCTCCAGGAGTGAGGAGCAGGACACAGACCCTCTGTTTTCGATTGACATTGGTAAGTCATAGAAATATAAAGCTTTAAACTGTGAAGATGGTTAGACACGAGTAAGGCATATATGCAAGGATAATGAAAGGAAAACTTGGCGGAAAAGTTTGTGAAAAAGTTAGACCATAAAATATATTTTTGTGATAAAATAAGGTCTCTTTTTGCATTCGGACGTACGGAATAAGAAAAAGGGAATAAGTGCCTTAACTTACTAAGTGCGACAGAAAACTTATGAAAACCCCGTCTTTATGTGCACCAAACTCTGGAAAAATGGCACCTGCATACTTGAAAAGCTTATTACAACCTTACCCTATCTTTATATTTCTCCCTCATTTGATAACAAAGTTCTTTGAGGAACAAGAACTAAGTTCTGTCTTTGGTAGACTTTTATTTAGCATGATCTGTACGTCGCAGTAGGGCGTGATGTTATATTATTTATTTCTTTCCTTGATAAAAGGACTATCCCCAAATAAAATATTTATTTTCAATTCGAACCAGTAGTTCGTGAGATTAGCCAAACTAACTGTTAGGCTTTATTATACTAGTATAGCTTTCACAAACTCAAGTAAAGTCGTGAGCCCCTAAACCGTCTTCAATAGCAGTCAGCTTCCACATGTCACCAAAATTATGTCCTTTAAAGCTTTTGAACGCGTTTTAAATGTGGTAATCGTGTTCATTGGTGAATTAATGTTCTTTTTTAAGGTTCCTAACCTCAAACGGAACCCATATAAGATCACTTTGTTGTCCATCTATCTGGCTGTTTGTCAAGACCCTTTATCTCAGTAACGTGTATCCAGTTGAAATTACATACCTAAATCTGTAGTCCCTTGAAACTGTGAAAAAATCAATCCTTTACGTCTACGCAGTCAAAAGATATGTCCATTTATGTCGCAAGTTTCTGCAGAACCCTCTGTGTGCGAGTCCAAGTCGCACTTACCCGGTTTTTCTAAATGGCGTCTGTGTGACTGGCCCATCTTCTCATAAGCCTGCCACAATACCGGACTATTCCTTGTATGTGTTTAAACGTGAAGCAATTATAATGATAGGTTAACAAAAATCTGAAGTGACAAGGAAATTATTCGTCAATTGTAAGGATTGTATCACAAATTGAGAAAAAACTGTTTTAAAGTCTACGAGTGTGGGTTCAGTGGTGGGCATAGCATTTGTCTTGTCATCTGCTACACAAATATTGTTTATCATTTGAATTCTTAGCCCGTTTTGGTTACCTTACCAAATTACAATTTTACCTGGTAGAAATATTTGTATTTTAAGAAAGACCAAAAGTAATTTCTGCGCGGTTATACTTTGGCAATATTCTACGAATCTTTATTTTTTTATGTAGTGACTTGGTTTACATGTTCTGTTTATCATTATTTATTTATTATTCCAGTCTCCAAATTGTTGCGCTTCTATTTTCTTACCCTTTTACTAAAACCATAGGCGAAGTCCAAGCCCTCCCGAGGGATTAATTTCAGATCCACCTTCTAAAAATGTGGCTTCTTGTCTGAAAGATTGGATTACTTCAAACAAGCGAGCATTTACTTTAATATTGATTGATATTTTAACTTCTGCTGCCCCCATCGACAAATCATCAACGTCATGAGTCATCAAAATGATCTCGGTATGACGGTATCATATGTCAGTAACAACCTTTTCCTGTTAATCGCCGTTTGATCACGATGTGTATCACACAGAGAGTCTCTATCCAAGATGGCGATAGATTTAGTCATGACTTCATCTCCTCAATGTCAGATGTCCTCTGCAGCAATAAACATTTAGCTTCATTAACTTGTTTGTTTCCTTTGTCGTGATTAATATTTTCTGCAGTGGAGTCATTTTGTCTGCTGTCGTCAGCTGTGATTGGAGTTAACTCAGACTTTAGTACTGATTGTTTGTTATCTTTTTCTCTCGTCTTATATGTAAAATTCTCGTGTCACAGTTTTAGTTGCCATAGGTATCCACTCCTCTGAAACGGCTTGACCGATTTTTATCCTTGTCCGAGAAAGTCGTACTGTATTTTTCATACCCCTAAGTGCTGAGGGTTGCCCTCTCAAGAAAAAGACACGAGCAGTGGATGAAACCGCTGAGCATGCTAATTATTGATATAAAATATTAAATTTCGAATAATGTTCGTGTAAAATACCTCAAAAACATGTCCTTTTTATCTGTATAATGATAATGATTTCTCAGTTCCAATTAGTGTGTGCTTGTGCTGAGCTATTTTAAGTAAAATTTCTGCAGATCTATATCAATTTCGTAAGTTATAGAATTTACTAAAATAATTCTTTTGTGATCGTTTACTCAAGTGTGGTTACCTCTGATATTCGTTCTATTATTTTGGTACTTAAATGTTCAATGAATACCAGGCAAATACATTTACAACTAATTAGATCAAACCAAATTAATTTAGTTTTCCTCATAGTTTTGTGGAGTACTATTATGTTTCATTATAAATACCAAGAATTATGTTTAATAAACAGTGATTCGTAAAAATCATCGGAATTTACATAAGTTGACGTTGTATTATCAAATACACGCTATTTATCCTTAGAGGCAACTGACGGGTCAATCTATATTTGTATCTAGTAAACAATTGGTATTGTTTGCGATTATTTTGTTAGATGGACACGTTCAAACCTAGATAGTTAAAATATTTTCCGTATTTTTTCCCTTCTGTACTTACCTACTATATTTCCCGTCTTCTTCCTCCCAGATTTTATAGTATCGTACTTACTTGTTCTTTCATTTTTGTCAAAATAATAATTCGTAGGCAAGATTTTTGCGTAGAGTTACTTAGCTAAATGTACAGAATGTATGGTTGTCGGTTTCATGATGGGTTAGTTTACACCCTGTATCGTAAGTAAAGTAACTTGCATTCATTCCATAATTGTCTGCTTTGTTCCATAACTAGATGAACGCCAAGATTTATATCATGAACTACATTTAAATCTGCTTTATATTCAAGATCATGTTTCTCCGTTTTGTTATTTATTTTAGTCTCCAAGCTGCACCTCCAAATCACCTTCACACTTCACAGATGCATACAATACCTACAGACAAATGTAGGTACCTACATTATAAACTGCAATTTTCATTGTCACCCCAAAAAGGAATTTTAAACCCTTTGTAATCCCTCCTCCTCTGGAGAAAAGTATTTAGTACAGTGACGTCACTGTTCGCTAATCCTTGACACTAAAGTCTGAAACCTGTCCTTATGAGTAATAAGTATATTTACGCCAACATCTATACAGCAGCCGACAGTGTGCGCGTGAGTCGCTGATGTGTGCGCGAGCGCATTGAACAAACATTCGACATTCTGTCAAAGGAAATTATGTAAAACGGGTGGTTGTACGGTTATTAGTGGTTTTTATATAAAAACAGATATTTCGTAATCTTCTCTTGTTTTGTTGTTTTTCGCGAATTATGTAGGTTTGTGAGTATTCTTAACGTAAAGACAATTTGCATTTAGTGAACAAGAATAAGTTAATGAGTGATTAAGACACAGTTGATATGAATTGAACTAGATTAGTGCTCCATTGATTGTAACACTTTGTGTTAATATCCTTCAAGTAAGTATTTATATGTACCATTGTATTTTAAATAAAGTGTCTGTCTGTGAAACTGCGAAGTTACCTCAAATAAGTTACAGATTTTGAGCATTTGGGACTAGCAGGGGTGGTTCACTAGTTCAGTAGTTACTATAAACAGCAGTTTTTAGTTGTGTTAGGACAGTGATGACTTAACTAATTATGTGATCGATTTACTTTTACCTATATTGAGGAATCGTAGAAAAACGAAACATGTATTACCTAATTCCTAAAGAAGTGACTCATACAAGTCATGCATTTTGTTCAATATCGTCTCCACTGCAATTATGTCACTATTGCATTTGTCTACTGTCTTTCATTGGCTATTAAAAAATTGGATAGTCATTGTAAAAATAGACGTTGAAACCAATAAAAGGCATACTCACCTTTGCCTCAAAATTTGTAATGGAGACTAAAACATACGGCCTTCAAAACGAGCATGCCTAACTCAGGAGGTCCTCCTTAGACAGCACAACTTTAAGACAAGTCCATCTACCTGTGGTGCCCTACTTACACAATGGGATCCTCAGAGCGTGTACTGCGCAGTCGTGGCCAGGCGCTCGGGGCAGTGCGCGCAGACCGGCTCCTGTGCGAAGCGCCGTGAAGGCTATCCGCGGACCGAGTGCGCTTGTATGTAGGAATATAGGTTGCTATAGTTTTGGCATGGAAGAGGTACAAGGTTATTTCAGCAAAATTCGAATTCGATAATCTGAAATGACACCAATCACCCATGATTTTGATATCATTGTTGGCACACGCGAAAGCTGACAGTGTCACAGAATTACACAGAATACATTCTATCAGAAATAATAATACTTAATGGGAAACTCCAAAATCCAATCAAATCAAATAAAAGAGTAACCATGGAGTTTCTTGCCGGTTCTTCTCCATAGGAAACGACCAACCCGAGCCGTACATCTTTTCTCAACGTTTTATAAGTGCCCATGTAGGCCTATGTGAAATAAAAATATTTTGATTTTGATTTAATCTACCGACAAGCTTTTACCATTCAGTCCTCACGAATGTCTTGATAGAAATACTTACGAAAATCTAACAGTCCCCAGTTTTCCGTTTGCTCTTTTGTTTTTCAAATGCTAGTTTATATCGTTTTTTAAACATAGCACTTGGCAATCTGTCAAAGGATAACATGGCAGTCAAATCTCTCTCTTCATCTGCGTAAGTTAACCATATCTAATTCAGTACTAAAGACCTGTTGCATATTTGAATTCTAATGCGTGTAAGTAGTTAAGTTATTAGAGGCAATGGTTATCTACTTGACTTGCAGGTTAATGTGTTAGGTTAATGGTGGGATGCGGTAACTGTAGGGATTGGCTGCTCTCTGGTATTTATGGATGGGCATTTAGTAGAACGGTCATGTCTTATGCAACAACAGTACTATCCTAAACCTTTGCGGCATAATTGCTTTAAGCTTAACCATGGAGTTTCTTGCCGGTTCTTCTCCATAGGAAACGACCAACCCGAACCGTGCATCTTTTCTCGACGCTTTATAAGTGCCCATGTAGGCATAATGTGAAATAAAAATATTTTGATTTGATTTGATTTGCTTTTCTCACAGCATACTGTAATTTGTACCGTTTATAATTTTTTTTTTAATGTACGGCAATAGGATTATATTTTTTTTGCATATTTACATAAAAAACATTGTCGAACATTGTTGATTTTTGACTGCGCCTGATCGTACTGATAACCTATAAAAATGGTTTGTAAAAACTGTCCAATATTACAACAACTCGTATTTCATTGAAAACATAAGTGTGAACTCATCGATAAGTTCCCACTAGAAAGTCTAGCCGAGTCAGACGTAGTGCATGTAGTGCGTCGTGTTTTGAGATCAACCGGCGCGGGCGCAGGCGTCAGGTTGCGTCCGCCGAAACATGTCTCGCCGGGGTTCTCGGAACACAGACGCTGTGGGTACAGATCGACGAGCAATCGTAATGTTATAGGTACTACAATACTTGGCCATTTTATGCATTATACTTTATTGATGTTTGGAAGATAGAGAACTTGGGTAAACGGAATTCGTCAAAATCTTAGACTTACAGGGTCCAAACATAGTATCACTCTAATACTGATGACGATAATGTTAGTTAATTAAGTACAGTAGAATTAAATAGAACCAAATAGTTAATTATAGTAGAATTAGTTGCTGTTCTCAGTGTGTTTTTTGTGGTTATTTATGATCCATGTTGTAAGGGAGGGGAGCGTTTTCAGAATTGCTTTGTGTTACGTTTTAGGTTTTTTCCGTCTGTTTCCTTATTTCTTTCAATATCGCTGTTATTCCGTGGACAAAGGTGTCGGTATAAAGGTGTATTTATTTTCTTCTATTGTACTTAAACTTAATTTCAACATTGTAGCGTGGACAACTGTTTTTTGTCCCAAATAAAAAATAAAAAAAAAGAATAACCTAAAATTATATCAGTCTTTATAAAAGTCAGAGAAATACGAAAAAACGAATTACAAACTTAAAATTATGTCAGTTTTTTTAAAAGTCATAGAAATACAGAACAAATTGAAACTTGTTTGTCCTCAGCCAAGCATCAAACATATAGCTGTTAGGCGTTGCACATCTAGTTTACGAACCAGAGCCCATCTGGCCCTATAACTGTACCATCTGCCAATGTTGCATAAATATTAAGCTGTCGACTGCGTTGCTTTGGATTATAATTGTTAAATAACATAACAGTGCATCACATACCTCTGCTGACCCTCATACCAAAGATACGCAGCATACGGAATATGTTATGATTTAGCAAACATTCTGGCTATTTCATAAATTGTCTGTATAGTTGTCATAATTAGCTGCCTTCACACTGGGTTCATTTATATCGGTGTTTACATTTTCCAACTAGTAATTCCCCTTTTTTTCTGCGCATGTGAAATCTTCAAATAACTTATCTATCGGACCGGGATGAAGTGTCAGATTTTTACTGACTAAAACCCACACATTTTTTTTCTTTTGTCTTTTATGTTCCGGGACCGTGATATCTTTCGAACAACCCGCAAACCATCGTTCCCCCTGGCTTCGCTGATGGAATGTCTTTTTGTTTATTCTTGGCTCTCTGTGCTCTCCAGAATAAACACAGTCTTGGTCTTCACGGACAAGTTCCTCCGATCGGCATAGTAACGTCTTTGTAGTGACCCCCAGCAGTGTCACGGTCTCATGGTGCGGGTAAATTAACTCATAACTCCAACGTGCCTGTGGGCGGAACTAAACGCTTGTAAGGCGTTTAGGCGCCATATTAGGAGCTGCACAAAATTAAGTTTTATTTACCGATCCTCCGAATATTTTCGCCTTTTTAGGAAACCTGCAATGATTTGGGAAGTTCAACTTTAAGTGGATGTTGTAAGGGTTAGTTTTGATCGGGACGCTGTTCGTAACGTTTCAGTGTCTTCGCCAGATTTGGTAACTTGTTTATAATCTAGTTTTATTTCACGAAGTCAAGGATATTCTGATTAAAATATTTATTTGAAATTTGATCATTTTCACAAAAAATGCTCATGGTTGAAAGTGCAAACACAAACATGATAGACCGTTCTGAAATTTTCTTTCTTTCACAAAAACAATGCAACAATATCAATAACACATACTGCAGATGTAGAGGATTGTATGTGAAGCCATGTTATTGACATCTCAATGATATTTGACGCTCGGAGAACGCTCTACGACCGCGGGTTGCACGCGACGTTTTACTCATAGTCATTATAAAACAACACTATTGAATTGCAATTAACAATTATTTTCACATTTCTAATTTTATTACTTTCACTATCTTCTTGACTTCTTCACTACTAAGTAGTTATAAATATCTCAATGTTTTCAGGATATATTATTATCTATAATCAATTTCTATTATTTTTCACCATTTGAGAATTATTTATCTGACTGTACAAAAATGACAAATCAACGGGGCGACCTTTAAACCTTCACAATAATTGACTTTTACACAATTCAAGTTCACCAAACATTGGCCCAACACAGCCCACCTGCATGTCTTTCGCCAACGTTGGCAGGCGGTTGGCCGCATCCCACAGTCGGCTAAACCAGTTCGATGCAGGACCTAGGTACTGGCCATATAGTATATATGTACTAGGTACGTATAGCCTGTAGGCTGTTAGATACGCTGGCCTGTTTTATGATAGCAGGTGGTGCTAGGATGTGCAGTTGTATTTAAGTCGTGATATAATAGAGAAATTGTGAATTTATGTTATTTTTTGGGTTCAGTACCTCAAAAGGAAAATAATTATGGAACCCTTATTCGATCACTTTGTTGTCCGTCTATCTTTCTGTCTGTACCTTATCTCGAGAACGCGTGGAGGCATCGAGTTGAAATTAAGCTCATATACTTAAATCTGTGGTCACTTTATGCTGCCTTTTATATCACAACTTTGTATAGAACCCTCTTTTGTCTGACTCGCGAAATTGTTTTTGTGTATCATATTCAGATTCTCTGATTTTACTATTTATTATAATACAAGACCAACGTTAGCTATTAATCCAACACCAAAATACTTAAATGTTGCTAATTTTCGCAAACGTTTTTCTAATGTTCGCACTTGCCTACATACAGTTATTAAAAGGAACTGTCCATTAACACTCAAACACAATTGATCATGAGTGATCGAGTGCCGCACTCACAGCGCTCACGGCGCTCACAGCCAGCCGGGCAGGCTCCGTGGGCGGGTGATTCAACTGGCTTCATTTGTTTGTTTAGTTCCTACACTACCGTTTGCAAGGTCACCTTAGGAAGGGAAACTAGGTTTGGATGATGCAGTGTTTTTTGTGAATTGCATATCGCTATACTATATAATACGCTATACGCCTAGGATAGAGATGGCGAACCAAAGTCACGACACAATATTTTGAGCACGCACGCCATCGATTATTAGATCACCCAAATTAGCCTTTTTTTTGTCGGGCTGCAAATATAATGTTATTATTTGAATAGAGCATTCTAATATATTTTTTATTATAACACCGCAGGCTAAGTAGAGTTATTTAACCTCAAAATATCTGAGATTACTGCGACTGAGCCAAATAGTTTTTTGGGTTATAATAAAACTGATAATTATTTTATGCTCTATTCAAATAAAGAGTTTATTATTGTTGGTTTAAAATATATAATTTATGGATTGTTTTTCCTTTTTGGTAGCAAAAAAAGAGTTTTTAGTGGATAATATTAAGTTTTATTTTCCCAATAAGTGATTATTAAGACAAAATTAATTGACAGTACGTATAATTATGTCTTTGTTAAACAGTTTTGTCAAAAAAATGGCACGCTGATCCAAAAAGTTTAGCCACCCCTGATCTAGGAGGTTGTCGCCTGCTCAACCGGGCTAACCTGTGGGTATCTCGAGTGTAACCTCTGGCGCAACATGCCACATACCCGAAATTATAATCAATCATTAATGGTATAAAGTTATCAATCATGTGGTTATTTCATGGACATGAAAGATATTTTTCTATGTTTTATTTCAATGTAGGTATAGTTTTCCATCTCTTAAATAGCCCTCTACTTACGATTATTGATTGTCTATTGTTTTTAGAATTTAAAACAGTACTCTGAACAAAATCTTTGAGAGTCTCTAAACAAAAATAATCAATTTCGAAGCGTTTCGCATTTGTACGACGACTTCTGTTCCGTCCCTCTCCTGGTTCCCAACTATCTCTGGACCAATATTCATCAAAATCGGTTTAGCCATTTAGGCATGAAGAGGTAACAAACAAACTCACTTTCCTTTTTATAATATTAGTAAGGATTACATTTCTGTAGGTGAAAAGTGAAGGGCCTTAAGTCACATTTTATAAAGTATTCAGTAGAGCTCATTAAAGATGGCCATACCTGAAATTAAATATTAAAATCGACACAGTCAGAAAAATAATTATCATATCATTGTCAAATAAAAAGTATGATTATGATGGATACTTAAGCTATTAAATTGAGATATTTTTTTAATAAATATAGTTCCTTAAGGCTGTATTATCGGACTTAAGGTTCTTTAACTTTTAAGATTTATTATGATATCTTAAAGTATGACAGTACTTACGTCTTTCCTGTACAGTAAATTTAATTATTTTATAAGTTAGGTACGATACAACATCATGGAAAATGTTTTAAAAAGTAAGTTACATACAGTGCTCTTGTGAGCTAATGTATTATAAAAAAATATGAAAAATGGGTGGAATCCTTTGCAGAGCTTTCGGGAAATCGTGCAACTTCTTTTTTGGTGCTTGTCGGGCTTGCGGGTTTTTCGAAGAAGAAGAGCCATGGTGTTTCATGGCCGCGGGAATAAGCACCGTCGGGATTTCAGCTGAAGGTAGGAGGGGTTCGCATCGGTGTCCTCGACAGCCGGTGGAATTTCGTGGAGTATTTCCGACGTGTGGCTCCCAAATTGGAGCGGACCGGGGCTGTTTACAAGCGGCTCCTGCCCAACCTGAGCTATGCCGGAGTCGTGCGGGTCCATGTCCCTTTAGCCCCGGTATGGGCGCGTTCTTTAGGGCGGCGCGCCACCCACGGTCGTAGCCATTAGGCTTATCCGGGGCTACAGCACGATCTCCGGCGAAGCGGCGAGCCTCCTTGCCGGATTGCCACCTTGGGATCTGGAGGCGATAGTCCTTGCGCACCTGTATGAGTGGCGCGCACAGGCACTACATCGGGGGGAAACTCCGCTACCACGGCGAATTGCCGCTTAGTGGACAGACCTCCAGCGCGATCTCATGGTGGCATGGAGAGAGCGACTGTCGCAACCCCGTGCAGGGCATGCCACAATAGTAGTGGTAAGTCCCCTCGTCCCCTTGTTGAGGAGTGGCTGGAGAGGCGCCATGGCGTCCTCACCTACCGCCTGACGCAGGTCAACCCCACCCCTGGACACTGCAGCCCCCGTAGTGAGGGCTCTCACACGCATGATGGCGTTCACAGTCAAGCGCCCCTTGCGAAACCATACTGATGTTCCGCAAGATTCGGATCCGTCCCCACAAGGTGCCCGACGAGGCGGTTTGCAATAACTCTTTCAAAGAGCTTGCCCACCTCGTCGAGCAGCACGGTGGGCCGGAATGCGGACGGAGAGTCCGTAGAGTGCCCCGGCTTCTGTATGAGGACCAGCTTCCCCGTCTTCCAACGAAGTGGGAACTGGCGTCTCTCTAAGCATGCGCTTAGGAGCCCAAGTGGTCGGGGCCCAAGAGCCAAAAGCCTATTCGATTAAGCCACACACCTATAAGCACAAGAAAGGGGGGGGGGAGTGTCAGACTTCTACTGACTAAAACCCACCCATGTTCCTTCTATTGCCCTTTACGTTCCTGGGCCCCGGTATCTTCTTCGAAAAAGCCGCAAGCCCGACAAGCACAAAAAAAAAAGTTGCAGGATTTCCCGAAAGCTCTGCAAAGGATTCCACCCATTTTTCATATTTTTTATAATACATTAGCTCACGAGAGCACTGCATGTAACTTACTTTTTAAAACATTTTCCATGATGTTGTATCGTACCTAACTTATAAAATAATTAAATTTACTATACAGGAAAGACGTAAGTACCGTCATACTATAAGATATCATAATAAATCTTAAAAGTTAAAGAACCTTAAGTCCGATAATACAGCCTTAAGGAACTATATTTATTAAAAAAAAATCTCAATATAATAGCTTAAGTATCCATCATAATCATACTTTTTATTCGACAATGATACGATAATTATTTTTCTGACTGTGTCGATTTTAATATCTAATTTCAGGTATGGCCATCTTTAATGAGCTCTACTGAATACTTTATAAAATGTGACTTAAGGCCCTTCACTTTTCACCTACAGAAATAGTGAACAATATTAAGTAACCATACGATCTTTCACTTTTTCACGTCTAGGGACTTAATGTTATTTATAATTCTACATCTGCGAAATTAGCGGCTGTAGGACTTAATGTCTTTTACCATTTGATCAATTCGGGTATTCTGAATAAAAATCATTTAAAACCCAAAAATGACAAAAAATGGACTTAAGGTCCTTTAGCTTTCACCTACAGATTTATTATCGTTACCTGAGCATAAATTTTATATTTAAAACACAATTATGACTTTTCTATGCATGTTAACCTTGACAGAATGTCACCAGCCTCGCTAGACTGCTCGTTTGTCATATTTTTCTTAAATAAATAAGATAAGAGTAAACTGGTCCTGGTCATCATTACCTCCAGCAATCAGCTCATTAACAATTCCTTAATGTCATCTTCAACGAGATACAAATCTAAACCGCTTATCCAATCAACCCAGGTACTCTTTAATCCTAAAATAAATACTGCCACGGAAACGGAAATGATCCTAGCCAAGTTTGCACAGATAAAGCTAAGCCTGATCTCATGTTTACTTATTGAAGTGACGTCATCGTCAAAGGAAGCTTGTAACGTTTTTTATTGCATGTTATTGTAGTGCCCACATAGTGGGTGGCGCGAGCGCATAAATTGAACAATTTAAGGAATTATTGTTTTTGAAGTTAATATTGCTGAATTGTAGTCATTTGTGGAAATTGCGTAAACGCTAGATTTGAATGACTTCTTTTTCAGGTCTCAACATACACGTCAATCCTTACTAATATTATTAAAGCGAAAGTGAGTTGGTTTGTTACGTCTTCACGCCTAAATGGCTAAACTGATTTTGATGAATTTTGGTACAGAGATAGTTGGGACCTTGGAGACGGACATAGGCTATTTTTATTAGAAAACATTGAGATATGACGGAGAACGAGGGGAGAAAAAGGAGAACTTAGCATTGCTATTACAATAAATAAGGTGCAAGGGCAAAAACTACAGGTAGCAGGTTCCTGTAAATCAGGAACGGAAAACTGTTTTACCCGAATTTAACGAGAGCGAAGCCTCGGGCCAAAGCTAGTACAATTCCTATAATATTGATTTTTACAAAGTAATTCGTTCGAGACTACTTGTTCATTGGCAAATAAGAATTCGTCAATTTGGCACAAATTCGAAAACACATTTAGTTCAATTCAATAGTATTTTTATTGTAAATTATGTTATCAATTAAAATGTTTGTCTGTGTTAACACTAAAACTGTTTATCTTGGTAGATAGTGTTAGCAAATTAAATTTATCAAAAGTTCTAGAAAGTTGACTATAACTTAACTGTTTACTTAACTATAACGTAACTTAACGCTTTCTGTAAGTGGGTATTCAAAGAAAATAAATCCATCAATAAATGTGTTTTGAATAGATGTATTATGTTCCTTTAACTTAACAATTAGATGAGATAGATTGAGTTCCACTCCTTTTCTCGTAAGTAGGGTATGTGTAGAGCAGGCGTTTATGAAACTGTTTATAAATGTATTTTTTAAAGGTAAGGTTGGTAAGGTTCAAAGGTGCAGAAATGTCATTAAATGAACTGACATTGCCTTGAAACTGTTAAACAGATTTATGAGCATGCCATTAAAAAATGGGTATTATGGAATACAAACAAACACTTCCAAATCACAGTTCGTGTTTCTTTTATTTTCATTAACAATTAACATTGTGTTTGAAATATGTCAGAAATTCATAGATCCTACTTAAAAGGTTATTTTAAAAAAATTACAAATTATTTAATTTTTAAGTCAAGTAATAATCAAATGAGTTACCTCTGGGACCTTCAGCCCAATTCGGGGTGACGTCACCGGCGCAGACGCATCCTCTGCAGAGCCTTGCGTTTGACAAGGTCGAACTAATGCCAATATGAACAACATTAATGTATGTCATCGTTATGTCTGTGTTTTGACTGGATTTTGTCTATTTAAACTAATTTATTAGACGGGTTTTTAAAGATGTCACTTTTGATTAGAATTTGCTGTGATTGTTTGTCGTGTGGAATATGATACTTATTTATTCAGATTGTAATTAATGTCATGTCTGTGGCGCCTATATGCGCTCTTGGTTGGGACGATCACTCACTAGTCTATCTTTTATGTGCAAGTTTTCATGATCTATCAAAATAAGTATCAGCTAACTTTACTAGCAACTTGAGGAGTTCTACAGAGGGACATTCTATCAACTCTAAATTAAACTTTATTTCCCCACGTTTTTTTCCTACCCTCGAAAAAGTTTAATAATACCAAAATATTTCAGTTAGGATCACTTTGTTGTCCGTCTATCTGTCTGTCAAAACCCTTTATCTCGGGAAGGAAAGCGTGGTGGGGATACCACCACGCTGTTGACTGGTGACAAGACAAGTTGAAATTAAAACCCTAAGTATATTCAACTCTGTGGTCCCTTTGAGCTGTGAAAATATCAACCCTCTAAGTCTACGTATTATAGTCAAAATAAATGGTCGTTTATGTCGCAAGTTTGTACAGAACCCTTGATGGGCGAGTGCAACTCGCTCTTGGCCCGTTTTTATGTATAAAGCTAAGATCTTTATTCCTCAGGTCTTGCATATAATGTAAATGCACAATATTGCCTACAAACCACTACGGTAGGCCTTTTGTATACAAATTGAGTGATATACGCTTTGGAGTGTGGCCAGCTCAGACCATTGTGTGCACGCCATGCGCCATAATAAGTGGACGTAGAAAGAAACAGCCGTTTTTGTTTAAGTCATGTTTTAATAATAGACATCGGATATGGTCATAGTGTCTATTTTTAACCCTAGACCTAGAGAGACCCAGACATACACCTACCAAGTCCACGATAAGAGTATGCACCGTAGGAACCCAGACTTGTCGACATCCTGAAATACCGCTATCAGACAAGTTCTCGAATTCTCTTATTTTGCCTTTTTTGTCATCTGTACTTTCTGGCTTATTATACTATCCAAAATTAAAGGCTACACCGGACTTATTTAAGTCATACAGTAATTATTTTAAAGAGTCTCTGGGATCCCCACTTAGTACTTATTACTGACTTTACTCGCCTGGTACTAATTATCTACTATAAATCTAGATTTATAACTATTGCTTTCGACTAGGTTATCATCTGGCGGTAAAGTCAATTATAAACATTTGATATTATTTATAAACAAACTACTGCCCTTTGACTTACCTACTTAACTGCTACCATTTAGATTAGATGCAATCAAAGTTACAAGCCCTTCTAAGACCGACAATTGCTTAAACGTTTCCTGCGACATTTAGTTAATTAGAAACAAACATAATTGTTGAAATGCCAGCCGAAATCGGCTTAACCTTGAACTTCTAGTATTCAAGAACAAAGACACGTGTGTGAGTAGAATAACTTAAAGTGAAGAGACTTTCGCTCGAAGTTTGTACGGAAATTGTCACTTTCTTCTGTAAACACACGTTTAGATGTAGGCTTCGGCATAGTATTACGAAGTTACTCGGACTTACATATGTTACAGAGCATAATAAAAAACCTTAATTAAATAAAAGCAGCCGCTCGGGTCGATCTTTAGGTTAAGCCGCGCTTGTATAGGTTGGTCTGTGGATGGGTGACCCACCGTTACATACCGAGTTTCCTCCGTGCCTCGGAAAGCACATTAAGCCGTTGGTCCCGGCTGTCATTTGTAGATCTTTGATAGTCGTTACAAGTAGTCAGTGTTCCGAAAGTCTGACAACCAGTCTTACCAAGGGGTATCGTATTACCCAGTAATGCCCAGTATTAACTGGGTTGTGGAGGTCAGATAGGCAGTCGCTCCATGTAAAATACTGATATTCAGCTGCATCCGGTTAGACTGGAACGACCCCATTATATATTTCTTCATGCTCGCTTCTGCTGGCCTAAATGAATTACGTATCAATTCGTAAAATGGTCACAAACGTAGTTTATATTAGATAGGTACAAATTGTCACTTTGTGACCAGTTTACGTACCGTAATTTATATTATTATCTTATTATGAGTCTGCCAACCGGCCATTGTGGATTTCTATTTAAGTTTAATTCGAATGTCTTAAGTACCTACCACAGGGGAACTAAACGTATGATTGTTTAAAAACAGTCAATCAATGAGTTAAAGTAGGTAGTAACATTTATTGTGCCTACAAATTACATTACTAAGTACGTGCTGTAATTTAAACTAGATGGATTAGTCAGACTTTTCTTTTCAATAGTCATGTTTGTACAAATATTTGAATCATCATTCTGTCATCTTCAAACGTATATAATTTAACGAAAGTTAAACTTAATATGTAGATAGTCCTGGTGCAAAAGGGCTTTCAAAAACTTGAGAGGTGTCAAGGGACACCCGGATGGAACGAAGTTATTATTTATTATGTACAAAAAACCTGTATATACTCAAAAAAATTATCGTCGCGACACCACACTGTTCAATGTAAATAAGAAAGACGAAACGAAAATAACTGGCTTGCTTTAAATGAGAGTGAGAGAAAGACAGACAGAAAAACACGCGCCCGCCGCACGGCTTACAACTAAAGCAAAAAGTGTCGTTACAACTTTTGGTCTTAATTTTTTCCGTCTAGCCCCTTTCGCAACGCAAGGAACTTCGTTACAATAAAATGAATACTCATAGCTAATACAGTATAACAGTACTAGCCCAGATTAACACGATCGATATCCTGTTACAAGCTCTGCCGCGAATATGCTTTCACTCTCTTGCCCTCATCAATTCTGACCACATCTGTAGCTCTTAAATTCAGGACGCGTAACTGCTGCACGCGTGTGTTTGTCACTTCTGCTTGAATCCTGCCGGTACCGGATGTCAGATGACGCGTGAATCAGGTGACGTTCTCACGGAGGGATGCGGGTGACATAGTGATGAGGAGTTTCTCCGTTCAATTGGCATGTTTACCTGACTTGGGTACAAAAGCTCTTTCACTATCATTTGTCTTGAATGCTGCAGGTTGGTTGCAGGGTTAGAATTCTTTGTCACGCTGGATTTTGATCCCTGAGGAGTAAGTTACAAAGTTTTCTAAAGCTAGATTGTCAATGTTAGTCTTTTCTTTCAGCGTGGGGCCATACAATTACCACAGCCATTTTCTTTTACCAACAGCACCCTCTTGATAACGACATTCTCGACATCGAGAGCTAGAAGCATTTCATTCATTTGAATTCTTTTAAATTAAAATATTTTCGTACGAAAGGATTAAATATTTAAATAATAAAAATATGTCAAATAACTTCAGAATTAACTCCTTATGCTTATGACATGATGAGTTTAAAACTAACTTATGTTTGACATTAATTACTTGTTATTCTCATTTTTTTACTCCATTTGATAGCAAAAAGTTTAATCCTTCTGTGCAATAATCAGAATATTTCGAACATCAATATTAAGAACCTGTTCACGTATTAACATTCGTTTGTGGTAAGTTAATGTCGTTCGCCTCACATTATGTCACCGTGTTACACGTATTTGTAGACATAGATCAGGTGGGTCAGCAAGGGTATAAACTAAAATAAATTATTTCTGTTAGTTGTCTTGCCAAGACTTCGGAACAAACTGATCGATCTGACATTCATGTCGACGTTGATCACACCTGAGGGTCTAGATAAGTTGCAATCGCTTAGAAAATCAAAAACATGTTCATAAGATTTGTTTTCGAAACTCTTGTCATTTCAAAAAGTGTTTGTCTTTTCCTACATGTTAATGTGCCTCACAGGTAATCTAAATTCAGTGGTATATCGGATCATAAATATTTAATAGCCACGACTCCGTACAATCACAATAACATATCAATTTATACTGATTATAATCAAATAAACACATGATCCCGGCCACACACCCAAAATCTTTGTAGTCCTCAGTGAATTAGTCAGCAGGTAGGCATTCAACTTATCCCTGATCGACGCAACGGCGTAAGTCACGGTCAGGTTGCGCGGGCGCTGCTGACCGACGCGGGCCGGCCCTACCTGAGTGTTCTGACCTTAGGAGCAGCCCTAACGATTGTGGACAGGAGCAATAGAACTCATTTTATGAGTGGGTTTTTAAGTAGCGATGATTTAGGGTGTGGTGTGTGAACAAGTGACAAACGTCAGCTAGATTGCACGCCGCAATCTTGTGACGCGAAGATTATTTTCTCGATTTAAATTATAAAAGCAAAATGATATTGTAAGGATCGAGTCAAGCGGACCACCATTACATAGCTTATTGAGAGACTCGTGTCTCTACTCACGAGTACGACAATATTCTAGAATGCTCTGTAATACGAGTATATAAGGTGCCTTTTAGGGTTCTGTGTCGAAAGGGTAAAACGGACCTCTATTACTAAAACTCCGCTGTCCGGCCGGCTGTCCGTCTGTCAGCAGGCTGTAGGTACCTGATAAACCGTACAGTTAGACAGTTGGAATTTTCACAAATGATGTATTTCTGTTGCCGGTATAACAAAAGCATATAATAAATATTAATGGGTACGGAACCCTTCGCGAATCCAATCGACTTGGCCGGTTTTTTAGTTTTTACCGACAGTCGTAAAAAACGCGTGACATTATTAAAAATGTTTTATAATAAAGAGTACGCAGTACATGACATCATATCCCGTAGGTATATATGATAGACATAAAACGTGGTACATATGTATTTCATAATAAACTGTACATCTATCCAACTTCTTACTTCCCTACAGCGTCCTTTCACGAAATGCCTTTTACAATTTGTTACAAATACAACACAACTTTGCACAACAGTTTCGCATTCCCTTTCTCTCCCTCGATCAGTTGATCTATGCGCGTGAGTCACTAGCAGGTTCAGTGCGGTCCTGCGTCTGCGCACGCCCTACCTGCGCCTGCGCCCTGAGTCCTGTGACCTTTGAGAAGTGCCTTACTGCCCAACTGCAGCGAAATTATTGTATTGTATGTGTACAGTGTAGTGTGGTTTAAATTCGAGATGTGTGTTTCAAATATTCTGAGTAGAGCTTCCCTGCTTTTAATGCTTAACCTGGTGCAGAATATCAGTATTTGACATGGAGCGTTTAAGTATTACCTACGTCTTGAACATAATTACATTTTAAAGAATGTTAAAAATAAAATTGTAAGGAAATATATTGATGAAATAAAGTGGCACATAATTAAAACCACATAGTTACAAAAAGGAGTATCTAAATAATAGATTGACAAACAGTAAAATGGCAGTAGAAAACGTGTTGCGCAGAAACCAAACAAAATGAAGAGGGGCAACAATTGTATTTCCAAAATTGTCGATAGGTGTCATTACTAATTAGGACCCAAACAGCCCAACTTTAGCTAACTAGAACAGCTCCAACATCCATCAGTCTTCATCACCAAACCCATTAATGTCGAACGCTTGCAACACCAGTCCCGTCCTGCTGCGCCGTCCATTTATCACTAGCCATTAGTTTGGGCCACTGAGCCAATCGCCGTGACAGCCGGCCGGCCATTACGTGACATCATGGCTTATTGAGACACTAGTGCTTTGACTACTCACTAACATAAAAAAATATCTGGAAAATTTTGTTTAAGGAGTATGCTGCATGTAAAACTTTCTGTAGTGTCTGCCGCCCCTAATAGAAAAGGCTCAATAAGAGGTAGTTCAGTTCGATTCCTATTTCGGAATTTCTTCTCAAAGCATTTTGTTCCAATTTGGGCCGGTTAGTTGCCCAAAACAAGGCGTAGATCTCTATGGAAAAGAAACTTCACGGCAATAGCTTCTCCCGTTATTGCAAGAGAGTGCCACCTGTCGACATAACTTACTATTTACTGTTTAATATGGTAATAAATAAAAGTTTCGTGTGAGTAATGCCAATAGGAATGATGTTGTATGGTGGAGACGGGGCTAGGTCCCCGCGCTTCAGATCTGGCGTTCGGAATTCCTTGCATGTATGCAGCCGGTTTATTTAGTCATGCATTTATCAAAGCTGCCTCGATATAATTTCACGGAATGATATTAATGTATGGACCATATGATACTCCCATTTCTTTGTAACTGTCTCGAGAAGTGTTCGTGGTAATTTTGTATGGCAATGTGCTCAAAGTTCACTTACTATTGAGCCGTCCGTTGAGAGTGTCTGAAACGTTGTCGAAACCTATATCTAACTATCACAATGTTATAATATTTAACCTAAAAGTTAGCTGACAGACAATGTTTCGTGGCGTTAGGTACGGCTATGTACAAATCATGTACTTGTAGTTTTAATAAACAAACTTCATATATATACTTAGAGGAAGTATTATCAGCTTATGACGTTCCCACGACTGGGATACAGGCTTACTCTCTGTGGGAGGGAATATCCAGTGGTGGTGTAAAAAAGAAACAATATTTTTTAATGAAACGATAAACTGCAACTAAACGACCTCACTATCTAGGACACGAAACTAAAATTAAAGTAAAAAAAAACTTCAATGCACTCGTTTTTGCCGAGTGGTATCGAGATAAAAGTTATCTGTCTCCTTATAAGATGCTGTAAGAGGGGCAAGGGCGCCGGGGTGGCGTATGTGTGCCATATATGGCCAGGCCTTTGGGCTACTTGGCCATATGGCGCGAGGAACGAGGTTGAGCTACATTGACAGATGGCTCACGACCAATACTTGAGTGTTAGGCATTAGGAATGTGTCAATGAACATTGTGTTAATGTGATTTATATGCTGAGCTAGAACCACGGTATTTGTTTTGTAAACTAGATTCCTTTTATTGCGAAGCTGTCATCAAACATCATTGACTTGATTAGATTTCCGTTGGCAGCCTACATGATTTCTATATGACTAACACATAATCATAATCATTTTTTAAACATCACAAATGTACTAATGCAATTTGTTTCTCATTCAAGGCATTTCTGAAAAAATGTCACGATTGATAGCAAAGTCTTGCCTTCTAATTCATGGGACGAATACTTTACAACACTGGGTGAGAACTGTAGGTACACATTAACTGCTTAACCGGTGGGGGATTACAGCCGTAATGTTATGTGATACAATACTTTACCAGCACACCAGTGGTTACCTCTTACTGGCGCTCAATTTCGGAAAGAGCATGCATGCTGCAGCAGTGTAGCGATTGTTCTTTTATTCTGTTACGTGAAACGAAATCTCTGATCCTTCTACATGCATTTTCCGACACATGACATGGTTACTTCGACATCATCTGCCTAGCCTTTTCCCAACTACGTTGTGGTCTGCTTCCAGTCTAATCGGATACAGCTGAATATCAGTATTTTACATGGAGCGACTGCCTATCTGACCTCTACAACCCAGTTAGTACTGGGTAATGCGATACCCCTTGGTAAGACTGGTTGTCAGACTTTCGGAGTACTGACTACCTGTAACGACTGTCAAAGATCTACAAAATGACAGCCGGGACCAATGGCTTAACGTGCTTTCCGTAACGGGTCGTCACTCATTCACAGACCAACCTAGGCAGGCGCGCTTAACCCAAAGATCGACCCGAGCGGCTGCTATTATTTAGCCACTAGCTCCTCTACATGGTTACTTCGACAGGCACCCATAAATCCGGCAATGAGCCGCTGACGTGGCTCGGCAACCACTAATTGTGTCGCACTTGCGTCGCCAAGGTCCACCAATTGCACCGCGCGACCAACCGTGACACGAGCGAGATTCATACAAGTTCATTTAGCGATCACTTAAGTGTTAATTGGTTGTGATATACTCATCATGTACGTGCTTATAAATAGCTCTATTTTCTAGAAGACTGTTGAGTTAACGGAGTAATGTGTGGGTCGTCTTGATTCGGTAATATTAGGCCCAGTCAAGTAGCAATCTTTATCAAACTATTTTGTATTTCTTAAACGATTTTGAACGGGATTAAGATAAGCTTCTTGTGTGATAACAATGTCAGAATGCAGCTTTGTCTAAGCCATCTGGTCGTCACTGCATCATCACAGTTTACCTGTTCTTATTAATATTTTTTACCGTCAGAAGTCCATCAGTTGTCGTCATTCCTCGATTAGTCCTTCCTAAGCACTTTGGTGTAGAACTACTATTTATTTTGTTCTTTGGCTGATAAACCTTTTTTTGCGGATAGGAAATCATCAAATAACTTCCCTCGCTGTGGGCGGAACAGGGTTCCTTCTTTTACCCTTTATGCTCCGGGGAAGCGGTGTCTCCTTGGAGTCCTTGGAACAACCCACAGCCAGGCTGATAAAGCTTTGATGGAGGCTTTTGAATTTTCTCCCTGTATCCATTTTTAAGGTTTCGAACTTAAAAAAGAAATTACGGAACTCTTATAGGATCACTTTGTTGTCCGTCTGTCTGTCTGTCTGTCAATACCCTTTATCTCGAGAACGCGTAGAGGAATTGAGTTGAAATTAAAATCACATACTCAAGTCTGTGTTCCGTTGTAGCTGTGAAAAATCATCCCTCTAAGTCTACGCAATCAAAAGATATGGCTGTTAATGTCGCAAGTTTGTACGGAACGCGAGTCCGACACACACTAGTTTTTTACTTAAGTTAGGTTTTGTAGAAAATGTTCTATCTTTAAAGGAAAAAAATTACGACAACAGACGGAAGTAAACTAGCCACCGTCATTCAATTGAATTCCCATTGAATGGAGTTAGTAGCTGATTTCGGAAAGCAGGCACATTTGATGTGTCGCGTCAAACGATCTCCGATAAACAACATCAGCCCGGAACCAATTATACGAATGCGATTGTTTAATTAGCTGTCATTCGTATGAGTTCATTATATTATGGTGTTTGTATAGCAGGGTGAAGACTGTATTGACTGGCATTTGTTATTAAATAACACGAATGGCTAAAGGCCGACTGTGTATGTTGGTATTTTTAAATGCCTTCGTGAATCTCGGTTGTGGAGTGGTATACTGGAGCGTTTTCCGGACATCTTGTGTTTGGTAGTCTTGATTTTAGAGTGTAAACTATGGGCTGCGTGTGACTGTTAAAGTTATTAAGTACCCTCTTCTTGTATCTTAAACATTGAATAAACATTAGGCAGGTGTAAGCAGGTCTGACCGGATCGCGATGGTTGTACCGATAGCTACTTCTAAGCTTGTCAACATCGGCTTCCAGTCTATCTGGAGGCAGCTGAATACTATTTTACATCTATCTGACTGATTGACTGCCACAACCAGATTACTATAGCTATTCCTATTGCTACTATTACCCTTAAGTAAGACTGGTTGTCAGACATTCGGGTCTTCACTTCGACCAACCTATGGATTGTTCAGGATCTAATATTTATGATGAGTTGAATTTGTGACCCGTGAACATCAAATTGTTTGTTGCAATTTAGGTATATCTGTTAATTCAACCTTATGGTCTTTATAAGGATTTGTTGAATAGAATGTTATCATTACAGTCACGACGTGCCAGACGACGACTACTTACCAGTTTGGTTCAAATATCAGGAGGTTAACTGATTGAGGTCTGATACTACTCCCGCTGCGCTAAGATATTGGTTTACAAGTGTTTGTATTTTGAAAACAGTTAAATAGATATAGAATAGAATAGATCTATGGTTATTTGTTGTGTTAATAATAATATAACTTGTCAATTACTCCGCATTATTTTATTTTGAATCATCCAAAAGACTGATCCTGGAAGCATGGGAACTTTGTTACTTTTTTGACATTAGGTTCAAACAGTTGTTCCTGATATTATAATTCTGCCACTTAAGTTCAAGCCTAGTTGATCATATCGGCAAAGTTATTGTTGGTTAATGTAAGTAGTCGAGTGGATGGTGTATTAACTAGTTCTTGTTGATGTTTCCAGAATGTCTGAAGGCGACGTGTCGTTGATCCGCGACGAGGACTTACTGCGCCGCATGGTGAGTTCTTCCTTGTATAGGAGCTAGTAATTTCCTTTAGCATTTTAATTACCAGGTATAAATCAGAAGCGCCAATAAATGACCGCAAATCAAAAAACTCTAAAATACATCATGATGCATTTTGCGATCAGTATATCGATATAGTTTATTATTGAGCCTTGATTCAAAATGCATTCTTCCAAAAATTTCAAATGAAATTAAATATCTCCATTGTATTCGAACGAAAAATCAAATCCTAGCGCCTGACATAAATCACTAGCAATGTTGTTGAGCTCGCACTTTTTCTACAAAACTCGTAGGTGCTAGATCTATCATCTCGTTTCACGATGTTAAATGTTTTTGTTAAGCACTATAAACATGAAGATTGTGAAAGTGTATTAAGAGCCAAAAAATAATTGTCATCTTCGTTATGAGACCAAACATAACAAACCCTAATTGAAACTTTATGAGTAAGTAACTTATTCATAAATTTTCGATTTAAGCTATAAGGTTTAAACTAAGTTACCCATCTTAACATTCTAGTGGCAGCAGACGGAGGACTTCTCCCGCAAGAAAGAGATCCGCGCGCACATGTACCGGCTGCGAGAGGAGCGCCTGCGCAACCTATACTCACCCGAACCCACTCGAGATGGGAAAGGTAATGCCCTACTTTAGTCTGACTGTATTGTGTAGTGAGTAGTGGGAATAGACCGATAGAACGTAGTATTTAAACAAAACAGTTGATTGCTGGCAACACAATTTTTACAGTAAATACCTTTTGATCGAGCCATTCTGTGTTAAGTTTGTGCATGCTAAATTGTTTCAACTTCCTAAAACAACAGCCGAAAGACAAATTAAAACATGTTCCCAGAATACTCGAAAACAGATAGTTTCAACTTTTGTTAACTTTCAATTCGAGGCTTTATAATGTCTGCAGATCAAAAACTAAGAATAGATATGAAAATGCTTGCATGACGTTATTTGGTAGTACATGCTTGTGCATTTTATGTAGAGGAGAATGTTTGTAGTGTGAGGGTAAATTGATTGTAGTAGATGGGATTTTAAAATAATATAAAATATTGGTGCTCTTGAGATTTATTAAAGTTTTTTAGAGCAAGTGGTCAGCCAATATTGTTCAACGTGTTTGATGTATGTAGAGCCAAATATTTCGCCCCGTGTTTTATGAAAATATTAATGACAGCCTTCCCAAAGACGTTAAGTTAGAGTCGTTGTACCCGAATTCAACAGGTAATGAGTTCAGTGCTGCGCAAGGCCACGTCAAGTCGTTCGTGGACCAGAGCTTCCAGTCGATGAAGAGCAAGGAGGTCCGCGACGCGGGCTCCCCGCCCAAGGAGTTCACGTACCGCGGCCAAGGTGCCTGCACGATACCCCCTTCCTAACCTAACAGAACTAACGCTTATTAACCGGTAACGGTGTACACAGTCAGCAATCAGATGCTAATGCTATTCTTTTTGCAGATCTCAAGGCGCTGTCCAATGCTGGATGGAACGTGGAGTCGGAGAATAAGACCACAGACGATGGGCATACGCACGTCAAATCTGTCCACGCCAACATCGAGGGCAGATACGACGTGGATGGCGGCAAGGGACAGTTCGCAGCTGTAGACCATCACAAGGAAGCCGTCACCGAGTACCATGACGATAACAGCAGCCTGAAGCGCAACGAGACATCATCGAACACGGCCGCTCGCGAGCACGTCGTCCGCAAGACTGACGACGGTACACAAATCTCGTCAACCACCAGTTCTTCGACCTCTTCGTCCAAGTTCCAGCAGATGTCTTCAACGAAACATGAATCAGTGCCATATGTGACCAACGACGACTATGACCTACGAAATTATGATACTAACCGCAATGAGGATGCTACCTCTTTAACAAGGAGGAAGATCATTAAAAGTAATGACTACGAACATAACTTGAGGAACAATGATTATGAACAAAATTTGAGTAAGAATGACTACCAACAAAATATAAGAAAAGAAGACCACCAAACAGTGAGAAAAAGTGAATACGAACACAGTGCCAGGAAGAATGACTACGAACAGAATGTGACAAGAAGTGATTACGAGACTGGAGAGCTCGTGTCTAGGAAGATCGATTACCCTGACGACAACACCAGAGTGGTCGTAGAAACGCGGTGCTTGCCGGACGGTACTCGAGTTACCAGCACCAAAAGAGAGTTCCGAGGTCCAGTTCAAAGCACCCGCTCTGAACAATCGTACCAGACAAGGGAAAACAAGTCCTACTCCACCCAACTGCGAACTGGTGCCAGGGAATCCTCCAAGATCATTAGGCAGGTTGATGATCGTGCAACTGATATTGTCGATTCACAAAGACACGTTGATGACTCTGACTTCAAAAGACAAATAGCCCAGTATACGACGAAGGATAACGATGATTACTCGGATGTACAGCGCCATGATAAAACGGTAAATAAGAAAGTGATAGATCAATCTAAAGTAGATGATGATTATTCACAAACAACTCGCCATGTGACACGTGTCAATAAAGTAATTGAATCCTCTGCTAAAGATGACCACGTTCAATCGCATCAAACCCATCACCGGAAATATGACACCACCAACTTCCGGCGTGACACAGTTACTCCGTTTGACACAGTCCCTCCTCGCGACAGTCACCCAGAAACAGTAATGCCGCGTGACAGTCGTCCTGAAACATTTACACCGCGTAATGAACGCCCTGAAGCAAAAACACCTGGCTATGATCGTCCAGAAAATACTACAACGCGTGATAGTCGCTCTGAAAGTTTTACACCGCGTAACAAACGCCCTGACGATTATATACCGCGCAGTGAACGTCCTGAGGGAAGAATCCCGCGCAATGAGCGTCCCGATACAAGCATCCCGTGCAATGAGCGTCCCGATACAAGCATCCCGCGCAATGAGCGTCCCGATACATACACTCCACGGAGTGAATACCCTGACACAGATACACCACGCGATGACCGTCCGGGTCAACCAAAGGATAACATAGCCCATCAAACCAGGCACACCGAGGAGAGAGTCCATCATGTCACTAGAGACAAGAAAGTTGAAGAAACCGTAGAGAGGAAGACTGATCACTATCAAACCACGTACCAAACTGACTTCCCTCAAAAGAAGATCAGTAACGATTGGAGTCCAACACACCAGGCGTGGGCTAGCACACTACGCGCTGATACTCCTAGCACCACTCGACCATCAACTAGGGCTTCCTCTCCTGGCAGCAGAACTTTCAAGTCAAGCACTTCTTCGTTAAGAAGTAGTGTAAGCCCTGATAAAACCACCAGGAAACCAGCAAGCCGTGGTGGCAGCCCCAACAAAATTGATAGGCATTCGCCGACTCGTACTGTCTCTGACAGACAATTTACTACTTCCACGCATTCCGTTACTGAAGTAAAGACGAACAGGTATACAAGCCCCGATGATAAAAGACCACCAACCGGTCGCTCTCCAACTAGACCCGGTTACAGCCCTGAGAGGAAGCCTCAAGATCATCGTCAGAGACCGAGCGCAAGTCCGGAGAAAAGACCTCAGGACTTACCCTTCAGGCCTAGCGCTAGTCCAGACAGGAAACCAACACAGAAAGGTTCTCCAACGGCCAACTACCCGAGAACTACATCACCGACGCGTCCAGTAAATCGTGGTGAGTCACCAACTAGGCCGCCAACAAGCCCAGAGAGAAAACCAACTCAGTATACTTCTCCTAGTTCGGGTTTCCCACGTACAACTCCCGACAGAACCAATAATACTTTCGCTAAAGATACTTCTAAGAAACCAAGTCAGAGCCCAGAGAGGAAACCAGGATATCAAAAGCCTAATGACAGCCGTCCAAGTCCTACTTGTGATAATCCTCGAACAACTTCTCCTACTCGGCCTCAACATCCCACAGATAGTACCAAAAGGCCTGGCACAAACCCTGACCGCAAGCCTGGTTATCAACCAACTAGTCCTGCTACTGATATACCCGATAAACCTACTGACAAACATCTTCAAGAGGACACTCCAAAACGAAGAAGTGAGAGTCCTGACAGGAAACCCGGCTATATGAGACCAACTTCTGCAAACAAACCGTCTGATAGCCTAAAGACTTCTTCAATAAAACAAGCTCCCTCACAAAGCCCTGAGCGCAAGCCTCAGGACGAAACTAAAACTACAACGAAAGTACAAGCTGATCACTACAAATTTATTGACGAAGAAACGAAAATGTACACTCGTACTGATCAAACTGACACCAACTACACGAAGAGTTCACCATCTGGGCCTTTTCACCCCTCTCCAAGAGATAAGGATTCTTCACCCACAAGGAAGAGTCCTAGCAAGGATACTCCTGACTTCCCAAAAAAGAGATCACATTCGCCTACAGAGTCTGTTACTTTAATTAACCAACGTGACCAGACTCAAGTAAAAACAACTGACTTTACTGAAGAAAAAACAACAATACATCGTTCTCCAGAGGATAAAGATTCTCCTACTGATAAAACTATTCCTAGGGAATCATCGCCATCGAAATATGGAACGTACGATAAGAAAAAGCCTTATGATTGTGATGTCACTGAGGTAACCACAGCAACTTCTAAGGATAGTAAAGATGTCAAGTTTGATTCATTAATGCGTCGTGAAAAATCTCCCAAGAAAACACCTGACCAGCCATCAACTCCCACCAAGAAGGTACCACGAGACAGTGTTTCTCCGGTCAAATCTCCTTCCAAAGACACTAAATTCAAGCATAACACTGATTTTATTTCAACCGAAAGAACTAATGAAGAGGTTAATAAAAAGACCACTAAAGAACATCCTAGGAAACTGGTTACTCCCTCATCTAGCCCTACCAGAAAGCCCAAGCCCACTGACACTGAGCCGTCGACGGGTCAAAGCTCTCCTACTACATCTGTAAGTGGTTTCGTGTATTTTAGCTCTCCACGAACTGAGAAGACCGTTATCACTGATTTAGATGACCAAGAATACTACTCTGAAACGCATTTGGTAGACGAAACCATCACCACTCATAAACGACCTGAAAGTCTCGATGTAAATAGATCTCAATCTCCCTCTAAGATACCTTGCAGATCTCCATCTCCCGAAAAACGTGTCTCTCCAGCTAAGGATAGCTTGCCGAGAAAAAGCTCTTTAAAAAAACCTACAACTGAGATAACCCAAGCATCTCCCATCGAAAAACCACCAACTAGTTTTCGAGTTTCTCCGACAGAGGAACCAAAAGACTTGCTTCATAAAGTAGTGAAAAAGGACCGCCCAGAGGGGCCTACGAGTGATGCTCCGATTGGTAAACAAAAACCGCCTCTAGAACGTAGAGAAACTTATGAAGATCGCTGCCGGAAAATTCTCGGCATGATGGACGATACAATTAAAACCGAAACTGTTAAGAAAACAACTTTTTTGAAGGAACCAGAAACCAACTTGAGCTCACCTAGTGTGTCCCCTTGTCGCAGCCCCGCTCCGAGAGAAACTCCATTTGAATATCCAACAGTCAAGAAAACTACTGACACCAAAACAGATATCACTGACTTCATAACTCGAGAGCAGGAGAATATCGCTAAAATGACTACCACTCATGATGTTTCTACTGACAAAAAATCTAAAACTCCGCTCGAGAGCTCTCCGACTAAACTTCAAGAGATTATCATAAAAGACAAAACAATTTCCAAACACGATAACATGACGACCACTAAAGACACGGAAGATATTAAAACAACTGACACGACGAAATTCCCTTCACCAAGACAAAGTCCTGAGAGAAAGCCATATCAACCATCGAACAACGTCAATAATAGAGTTACAGAGAACAAGGCTGATACTCCGAAAGCTCGTGAGAGTCCTGAACGAAAACCAAAAGATTCGGAGAATCCGCAAACCACAGGCCCCTTAAATCGTCGTCCATCAGGTACTTCTCCTAGGTCTAGCCAAAGCCCGGAAAAGAAACCAGGATATGAACCAACTGAGAACACCCTCGGAGCTAAACACCCAGAGGAACCTTCTCCAGTTACTCCGGGCTACATGAAAACAACAACGGCCGTTTCATCTAAATATGACACCACGACTGAGGACATCACAGTAACGACCAAAATAATTGAAAAAATACCTTCACGAATTTCTGAGTCTCCGACCAGGAAAACTGCTACTGATAAATCATCAAAGCCGGGCCAGCCGTCTGACAAGAGTCCACAGCGCAAACCTAGTTTTGATCAAAAGGCTCCAACTAAAACCACCCCGGAGAAACCTGCTGACAAAGTCCCAAGAGAAGCATCTCCGTCTAGACCTAGTTTCACTAAAACTACTACTTCTATGGTAGTTCAATACGATTCATCCTCGTCCACTGATGATTTCGAAGACTCTTCTACCACAAAATCTACAAAAACAAAGCCCTCTGCCCGTCCTTCAGGGTCTCCCACACGTAAAGTACCAACATCTATAGATGGTGCTCCAGCTAAACACGCGTATCCTTCCGATAAGAGTCCAGAGAGAAAGCCATTGAAGCCAAAAGATTCATCACCAACAAGACCTGGCTACATGAAGACTACTGCTTCAATGACATCTAAGTTTGAGACTATGTCTACTGAGGATCTTCTAGAGACCAACACGTCTGAGACAGTTCAAACAAGGCGTACTTCTCCCCGACCTTCTGTTTCACCGACACGTAAAACTTCTCAACCTGCAGATGATTCTCGACCACGATCAGTTCAACCGACAGATCAGTGCCCCGATCAAAAACCACACAGTTTTGATCAGTCATCTGAATATTGTCCCGAGAAAAAGCCCACAGATCCTCGAGATACTACTCCAACAAAAGCAAAGCCTGACAAAATACCTAATTATATGAAGACAACCTCGTCAACCACATCGAAATATGATACTGTTGCTACATCAGAAGATGTAGACGAAACTACATCTTTAAGCACCACAGAAAGACGTCATTCTCAACGTCCATCGGTTTCACCAACAAGGAAAATTTTGCAACCTGAGGACCATCCGCGTACATCTTCGCCATCGAGATCTCCTCAGCAAACAGACAAGAGTCCTCAACGCAACAACCTGCCTCAACCTCCAGCGAAACAACCCGCTGATAAATATCCAAAGGAACCGTTACCGACTTGTCAGACACCCAGCACAGAGAAAACTCCTGGGTTCATGAAGACAACTTCATCTCATGTCTACAAACAAGACACGATATCTGCAACTAACGATTTCTTGGAAACCTGTAGAACAGAAATTGTTGATAAAAAATATCCTTCCTCTCATCCCTCTCATTCACCTACTCGTAAACTCTCAAAGCCAAACGACAAGCAAGAGCCAGACTCCCCTCGATCAGTTTCACCGTCTAGGCCTCATCCAGAGACTATAATGTCTAGGAAAAGTGTTAGTCCTGATCGTAAACCAAGGCATCAGCAGCCGGCAGAACCCCATGGCAAGAAGCATCCGAAAGAAACTTCTCCTTTCCAACAAACTACCAGCCCGGATACGCCTACGAGAACCACGACCTCTGTCAGCACCACAGAGATTTATGAAAGCGACATCTCTAAGACAAAGCAAAACAGATACCCGTCCTCGCGCCCTTTGGAATTGCCCACTCAGAAAATTCCAAAATCAGACGGTGCTCCCCATAAGCCTCATTTGGACAGAAGCCCTAATCGCTTGCCAAGATATGATGAATCTTCGCCTCGATCTAGTCCTGAAAGACAAACGGGTGACAGTTATCCTAAAGCAAAATCACCGTCTAGAAAAATGCCAACTTCTGATGACAAGGTACCTACTCATTTGAAATCTACAAAAACTGTGAGGTCTACTTACGAGGCCACCTTGGAGGATATTCAGAAGGCAACAAATTCCAAAGTCACCGAAGATTACCACTACACGACTCGACCATCAGACACATCGCCTTCAAAAAGGGCTCCAAAATCTGCTGGTGATACCAAGTCTGCTCCCGAACATCCTCGAACGCAGTCACCCACCAAGCATCAGCCTGACGATTTTTTGAAAAGACCATTGGAGCCCAAAGAGAGTCCAACTAAAAACCCTGGACAAAAATATTCACAGGAATCATCACCAACTCGGTCAAGCTCTAGTCCGGATAGAAAACCAGGCTACATGAAACCAACTGCTTCAGTTACATCTAAGTTTGAAACCACTTCTACTACTGAAGAGTTTGAGACCACTAAAAATGACGTAAAAAAGCATCCTTCACCAAGATCATCAGTATCACCCTCGCGCTGCGCACCACATGAATCATCAAAAATAAATGTTGGCTATCTACAGCAACCAGATGAGCCACGACAGCTCCGTACTCCTTCTCCCATGAAGAAAACGATAAAACTCACGGAAGTGAGCACTGATTTCCTCGTGTCCGAGAGAGAACAAGAAATTTTGGATAGAGTTCAAAAATCGCTTAGAAAATTGTCTCCAGAACGTAAAGAAAAGTCACCCAGTCGCGAAAGGAGCCCTGGTAAAACAACAACTAGCTTGCAAGATATTGATATAACCAGCCATATTGAAATAGATAATGAATCACTGACTGATGATGTCATAGAAATCACAGAGAAGTTCTCGACCGCTAAATTGACAAAACCCAAGGATGAGAAGCCAAATGATCAGAAAACGCCAAGCAAACTTTTAACCAGAACCGTTTCACCAACTAAAAAACCCTCAGGTATTGCTACGCCCACTAAGCTAGACAAAAATCCAGAATCTCCGACAAAAACTAGAAGTATTTCTCCGAAAAAGCTGGTTTCGCCCTCTGAGAGGCCGCAGTCACCTCAGGTATCAAAGCCGAGTGGCATCAAACCTAAGGAGCAGATACCTTCTCATCTGACTAGGAAGCCAACACCTACTACGTTAAATGTGATGAAAGCAGAAAAGCCAGCAACTGATTTGAAGAAGACGACTAATATTAGTTCTGTTATCAAGCAGAATAGTTTTACTCGAACTACAACTGGAAGAACTACGACGAAGACTATTCCATCACCGATAGGTCGCCCAAGTGAGCCCGAATCCAAGAGAACCCCAACTCCTAAGGGTATCAGAGAAAGTGTGATTCCTACAAAGAAAGACATTGATACAAAGGTCACGCGCACTGTTAGTGATATTACCATAAAGTCAAAGAAAACATCGCCTCAAAGAATGAAGTCGAAACCAGAAATAACAGTGAGTGATGTGTCTACTAAAACAACGACTAAGACTACGAAGTCATCTTACAAAGAACCGCTTTCAAAATTACCGAGCAAACCCAAGTCTGCCACGACACTTAATACGTCCACAGACGAAGATGATGTTATTATTGATGTGCAACAGTCTAAATCATCCAGGGAGAACTCACCGGACCGAATCTGTCCAACGCCAGTCAATTTCGGAGAAGATGTTGGAGTTCCTCGGTATCCCGACGAAGTGAGTGAACCTGATGACGAATTTAACAGGCGAACGCATCACACTATCCATGAAACTGAAACCATAGTCGATGATATTGTTGAAATCTGCGAAGATGATGAGCTATTTGTCAGGAAAACAGATATCGACATCGTCACCGACGATGATGAAAGCCTTCTCAGCGTAACCGATAAGGTATCTAGATTCACCAAAGGTGTCGATACATTGACCAAGCCTAAAGAGCTTACTACTGCAACATTTAAAGATACTGAAAAAAGAGTTCATTCTGATTATATTGATGAAAGGTTGAAATCCGATGAATGCTTACTGTCTGTATCCGAAAAAGTTAACAAGTTTGCTAAGGGACTAAGAGATACGAGAGATAGCAAGAGTCCGTCGCGGCGAGTCACGGATGAGTACGACAAGAATACTGTTTATCAAGATGACTACACAAAACTGAGTGTACACGACAAAGCACACTTGTTTGTAGAAACTGCAGAGAACGTCAAGACACCTAAAGTGAAACCAACCCCACAAAGGGTTGAACGCCCTGACTTGACTAACGTTGATGACTCATTAAAGAGTGATGACTGTTTGCTCAGTGTGTCTGATAAGGTACATAAGTTTGTTAAAACTGCTGAGCAATTCTTGACGGAATCCCAAGAAGTCGAGGAAAAGGAAAAGAAAATTAAGGAGCAACATGACAAGATCATGCAAAAGATAGTCGATTATGCAGATGATGAGGAATCCGAAATTGAGACAACCACTTATACCGAAGATGTTATAGTTACGGATAATAGAAAAACACCAGACCGTGGACAGCGAGACGATAAGCCACTCAAGCCAAAGGAAGCTATATCATCACTTCCAAAAAATAAGGATTACAGCAGCCCCAGCAGGAAGCCGACGGAAAGGACTCCTACTGTCAAAATAACCACTCTCCGCAGTAGCGAGGCTGTAAAAAAAGCGAAAGCTTTGTTTGAAAATATAGCAACAACTACTCAAAAAACGAAAGAAACCACTCACACTAAAACTGCAAAGTTGACAGACATCGGTGTGTTGAAAAAGTCTCCTAAGACTGATTCTACCACCGTTCTACATCCCTCTGTAGAAAATGGTTCTCCTAATATAACAGATGCAGATAGTGAAGTGGATGCTGTTCCTCACACGCCTAAAGACCGCCCGACAAGTGGCACGCTCACTCGACCGCATTATCCTCGTGATGAAAAACCACGAAGCAGTCCATCCCGTGTACCTGCCCAATCACCCGAAGTACCAAAGTCAAAATCACCAATACGTCAAACTGTGGAAACTACAACTACCAGTAAAACTCTTTTATCGAGATATCCAGCTTCACCGAGAGCCGAATCCCCGAGGCAACGCCCCGAGAATGACAAGCCTGATAAGGTTCCCGGATATCTTCGTCCTACAAAAACCAGTCAAATCAAGGAAGAGACAAAGGTCGTTGAGGAAACTGAAGTCAGCAGCCGACGAGGAAGTGGCAAATTCGGAATAGAGCTTCGAAGGACCAGCGTTGAAAGATCAACATCGAGTAGCGAGCGCCGCCGCAGTGTCGAACACCCCTGCATCGAAGACATCTTCGACCTGGACCTCCTGGAACAAATGGTCAGTAAGCACAAGATTTGCATGCTCATAATCCTAATTTATGTTTCCTTATTATATTTATACTTTTGCTGACTATGTTCTAATTTTCAGTTGGAAAAGGTCGTTGGTTACGAGCAGAGGCGACGCATCAGATCCCAAATTCGCATTGCTAAGAAAAAGGTAGAAACCGACCATGTCGACCACACTAACACTTACACTAAAACAACCCGACAGACTACAACAACTCAAAAAATAAGGTCTCCTGAGCGCTTGCAGACAAAATCACCTGATCGAGTTCAAAAGTCTTCACTCCATAAAACCACGTCTCCTGATCGTCACGCTAAAACTCCTCAGAGATCAATCCCTGAACGCACTCAGGCTAGAGAGCATGTGCAACCTGTGCTTAACGGACATGCTAAAGAGCCAACAAAAACGGTTACTGACAGACGCCCGCACAGCCCTGAGAAACCTGTTCCAAAATCTGCACCAAAAACAAAAAGTCCTGTTCGCCATCCTAGTCCAGACAAAAAGACCAGAACTCAGTCCCCTAACAAAACAGCTACTCCGAAACCTAAACCCAACCGTTTCAATGAGTATGCATCCGCTTACATGAAGAAAGTAGGCCTAAGTGAAGCTGATAAGATCAGATTTGCTGAAGCCAAATCAAAGAAAGCGGCAGAAGAAAAACAGAGAACGGTAAAACATACAGAAGAACACACAATCGTGGAAGAATACTCTACGGCTAAAAGTATTACTGAGAGGACTTTGTCGAAGGACGTCATAGAAGTTGTACACAGAAATGGAAGTAATAGAAGATCTCCATCACAAGAAAAACGACAGAGTCCGGACAGAAGTTCCCTAAGCCCAGACCGGAAAGTTCAGTACCCAGAGCGAGCAGCACAAAGTCCGGAACGAAAAGTTCAGCAACCAGAGCGTAAGGCTCAAAGCCCAGACCGCAGGACTCAATACCCGGAGCGAAAAGCACAAAGCCCGGAACGCAAAGCACACTACCCGGAGCGAAAGGTGCAAAGTCCGGACCGTAAAGCGCACTATCCAGAGCGAAAGGCGCAAAGTCCGGAGCGTAAAGCGCACTATCCGGAGCGAAAGGCACAAAGTCCAGACCGTAAAGCGCACAGCCCAGAGCGTATCTACGACGACCGAACACCAAGCCCAGCACATAAACAGCTGAGAACAGAACTCGGTAAAAAGGAAACCATCATAAAAACTGTGTACGAAATTGAGAAGAAGTTACCACAAAAGCCTGTTCAAGAAGAAAAGCCATCGTGGGTGACCAACAGGAACCTCAAAAAGATCAGTTCAGACACCAGGACATTCAGCAGCAAGAAGATTGAGGAGAAGCCGAAATACAGGGCTGCTAGTCCGTCTAAAGTGATCACAAAGCCGATTGACGTTATCACGTCGAGCTATGGTCCTGGGCCAGTAGATTCCGATGGAAAACCACTCTTCGGTATCAGAGCATTGAGGAACGGCGCGTCTAACTACCAGGGTAAGCGCTCTTTCCACAACTTACTCAATATTTTTCATCCACCGCTTTCTTTCCAACCCTGCCGCTATTTTTTGAGTTGTAGTGGTTTAGAAATAGTAGTGGGCTTGTCCTAAAGAAAATGATGGTTAAAATATGTTTTTTTTTCCAATCCTTCATGACCTATTACGGAAAGTTGAATTTGAAAAATTTCGTAATGATATGAATCAGTAGGTCTTTGAATATGTTGTGATAGTGAATCACTTCCAAGCATTCAAATAGGGTTAGGTAGACCGTCCGCCGAGAAGTTTGTTAGCAAAGTAAATACTAAACATAAGATTCGTAAGTATAAGATCTTGAAGAGATAACTGATATAATCACAGGTTTGTGCATCGTGCAGTTACTTGAAAAAAATATTCACACACGGGAATGACTGACTGAGACGTGACACCATAATCTGCCTAGCATTTTTCGAGCTTCGTTTCCATGAAAATATAGAATATGATTTAAATAACAACTGAGCTAATCTAAGGCACATCTGACTTACTATATTTATGTTATAAGTATATTGAAAATAAACGTGATCAAATAGTCTTATCAGCAGACGTTGAGTCAGGTTTCGTTCAGTAATTGCTTTTATAATGTTATCCGGGCCATTCAATTGTATTGGGGTCAATGTTAAGAAGTTGACAACAACGGTTACACATGACGTCACTAACTTTCTAGTTTTCTGTCGATTTTCAGAACGGCTGAAAGCTGACGCGTCCTAACTTAGTACTAAATTCGTTTGAATTACTAAGCGGTGTATATCTTGAATCATATAATTGTTCTCAAAGTAAATGTTAGCTCAGCTGAATGGGACTATTTCCGTCTAAAGTGTACAGTAGTTGTCTAAGTGTGGGACCGTCTTGACTGATTCGGAGAAGAATTAACTTAGTTGGTGAGTTTAACTTAGAGTTAACTTTGTTTTAAACGATTTCACGCTGTAGTTCGTAAACTTAGTTTTATTTAGAAGTCGGTTAACCACTTTTGGTGCGCACGTTGGCATACGAAGGCGATGAAAGTGTACCATCCTTTGAAAATCTATGTAGATAATACTGTAACGAAATGTTTGTAGTGTAACAAAGATGAAATCTCGTGACTACTCCTAATGGCTCGGTTCTTAGTATTGTTGCATTGTAACGCCTGCAACGTCTATATTGTTCACCTTTGCAAAGGGCGTTTAGAATGGTATTCTAAAATTCACATAATATTTGTAATATTTTCGGTCATTTTCCTGTAAAACTATTTAATTTGCCTCTTAGAACCGGATTATATTATTTCCTCTTAGATGTTCAACGATATGCAAACTCAGAATCATTCCATCGACGCTCGTTATCCAGCTAACAGTCACTCTTACAAATATTGTTCCATCCAGTGAAAGGCACGGTTATCCGTTCTGAGTACCACTCCCGCAACGGAGGAGAGCCAGAAGGTTCTGTCTCCGTGACCGCCTACTCTACGGAACCGGAGGACCTGGAGCGTCTGCTGCAGGGTCAGGGGGAGCCCCCCTCTCGCATCCACGGCCTGGCTGCTATCACCACTACGAAGAAGTTTGGAGGTGATACGGGAACAACGTTGAAGGAAGCTCACGGGGTAAGCGCCTGCTGAATTTGTTATTGCAATCTGTTCTTACCGCGCTACTAAAAAAACCGTAATTGTAATATCATAAAATAGTAGTTTTAGTCAAGTCTTTGTTAGTTTTTAATTGTTTATTTTTTGCAGAAACCTAACTTTGATAGCCTTAGATCCCAAACATAAATATAAAACATCTACATACCTAGAAAAAAATAAGATAATTTTATAAACAAACAAGTACTATCTAAAGAATTCCAACAATGTATTGTGTTCCGGCTGATATGTCAAGCAAAACTTATCAAATCTGCAATCATTCAAATATGTACCTTATCTCCCATAGCGAGAAGATCGTGCCGCTATAGACCAGTTCACTCACAGTGACCGAAAAGTGTCCGACACCAAGATAGAGGACATCTCGGAGAGACACTTCGACAGCAGACTAGAAGAAATTGTAGGAGAGACCAGACGTTACGAGACCAGAAGGGAAGAGATCGGAGGAGAAACTAGACGCATTGAAAGTAGAAGAGAAGATATCATAGGAGACAGAAGCAGACAGGCAAGGGAAGAGCTCATAGACAGTGCAAAAGATAGGAGGGAGGATAAAACAGAGAGGATGCAGAGACGAGTAGAGAAGGTGGAGAAGAAGGGAGACAGGACACAAGAGAGGAAGGAGAGGATAGAGAGACCAGATGACAAGAAGACCGTCAGGCAGAGCTCGGTGAAGTCGCTCACAGAGAAATATATCAAGAGTGCCAGTGAGTACATTATGCTAGGTTTTATTAACAATGGGTGACTCAGTAAGCAAAAACTAACAATTTCCGTTAAAAAACCGGCGCTACATACAATTAACTGACGATCAGTAGGTATGTTTTAAGTACGTTTACCTCCAAACGTTGACTTAGTCATAACCCAATCATCATGGGAAAATACTTTTATTCCAAAATGATGACATGGTTGGCGCAGTGGCTGAGCGATCGGTTGCTGCGCTGGGTGTCGCGGGTTCGATATACGGAATAAATATTTGTATGACCTACAAGTACTGAGTTGTTTCGGGTCTGGACTGTTTGTGTGTTTGTAAACGCACCCACGATACAGGAGAAATTACTAGTATGTTTTTTTAAACTATTTTTCTAATTACTTATGTTATTACTATTTTTATTGACAATTTTTTTTTAAACTATTTTTTAAATTACTTAGACAAAGATTTAGACCAGGTACCTCTCTACGATAACAGCACCAACACCAGTTATAAATGGCAATAAAATAAACTAAAAAAGAAAAACAAATTGTCCGACTTTGAAACGAACCCGGGACCTCATGGTTCGCAGTACGTACTCTACAAGCACTTGGCTGACGAGAGCTCACAAAAAAATGCATGTTTTTTGTTATGGCAGGTTACGTTTATTCCTAAGTATTGAATCAGCCATTTCAGCGTCTACAGAAGATCTTATACAAGTCCAATGAGGCAACATAGCTGTCAGAACTAGCCTGCGCTTGCGCCGGTCTAATGAAGGGAATCGGAGCGTAATAGTTACAAACAGTTGCAGCATTATTTAAAAATATCACGATTTTTTCTTTTATTTCGATATTGACAACGGATATTGAAATACTATGGCAATAACGACGCAATACAAAATAAACTATTGTTGTTAAGTTTGGACAATACTGACAGTTGTTTATTGGTTTCGGTTAAGTAACAAATGTTTCTGTCCGTTTTCACTAAAACTAAGTTTTACCTAAGTTAATGCGTAAATAAAAGTCTGCTGAAATTCCAAAAGTTCATTAGATAAGTTTAGAATTCATGTATTTAGGTACTTACCTATTACTTAGTTTATAAAATGCAATGTTTCAATGTAAATGAATGTTTATTCCTAAAGAAATCCTTACTAATATTATAAAAGCGAAAGTGAGTTTGTTTGTTTGTTTGTTACCTCTTCACGCTTTAATGGCTAAACAGATCTTGATGAATTTTAGTACAGATATGGTTGGGAACCAGGAGACGAACATAGGCTTTTTTTTTTAATGGTATTTGACGGAGAAAGAGGGAAGAAAAGGGAAAACTTAGCATTGCTATTACAAATCAATTAGGAGCAAGGGGAACTGTGTTACCCCGAATTTAACGCGAGCGAAGCCGCGGGCAAAAGCTAGTAAAATATAATCGTATATTAATTCAACATTTGAGACGTCTAAGTGTCAGTAATTAATTAGTTGGGGGTTGGTAAGGTGGTGGAATCAGTTTCCAGATCAGCGAAACTAAGTTAATTGATAGGAAAAAGCGCGGCGTACTGAAAACTTGGATTCACGCTCTGTGCCCAAATAATGTCAATAACTGACTGACTCCTGAGATATATAACCCTATCAGTTCTGAGCAAAATATTATGTTACGTTTACGTTAATTTTATTCAGTTCTCAAGTTACATTTCAATAAAGTAATTCAATCGGGCTTTTGTTAAAATTATGTGTCACCTCACATATTCATGATAAAGCAAAAACATGATATAATGTGGTACAATAACAAACAAACGTTGTTCGCGCAAACTGCATCAAAACTTGATACATTTTCCCACCAAAAACTCATGGAAATTAATAAACTTTTTCGTGATATCACATAATAATAACGTAACGTAAACGCACGCGAGCGCGTTAGCGTGCACCTCTTTACGTAATAACTTTCATACTTTCATATTGCACTGACTGCGTTTACGTTTTCAGTCGTCAACTGCCTCTCGGACTAACCCGACGAGGTTTTGTGAGCGGGACTATTTACATGTGGTGTGCTTTCTGAATATTTCGTTAAAATGGATACGAGCAAGGATTGTAGTTATAATTTTAAGTTGTTGCTTAGTATTTATCAAAGATTAGGTAAGTGGGGTTTTAAAAGATTTTTTTAAGTGTCGTAACAATTCGTAGAAACTAATTAGTATTCGAAACAAAACAATCACAATGCGTAGTTAACGTATTTTTGTGCTTTGAATAATAATTATCTTCTTACCCTATTTATTTTGAACAGTGTTTGTCCACAGCACACAGGGCAACCTAAGATTTAGCCCAATCGTGAAGTAGGTTAAACTGTAAATTGTGCACTACTTTACACTTGGTAGATTAATGTAATGCAATGAATAACTTTTTAAATCCAAATAAATAAATCTAGTGTCCCATAAGGAGTACCTATGTCAAAGATTTTCGTGCAACTTTTTTGTCAAAACATTAAGAAAACTTGAATGTTGTACTTGTTTTGTAACAAAACCTTTTTGCTTAGTCAGTATTTTTTTGCTGTCTGTCCACAACTCGCGACATGACCTAAGATTTAGAAAATCAATATTTATCACAAATTTCTTGGCTGTCGATGTCTACAATCATGTTTACATACTTCACGACATTATCAGATTTCAACAGCCGACTCCTTCTATGTTATCTTGTTCACACGGCTGATTACTCATCTCAGTGTGTTGTGACCGTCGGGGTCAACTACCTATTTAAATGTCATTAGTATGACGTGCCCCGCGGTGTTACCCGCGCTAAAGACACGATGACTTACGGGAAGTTGTCAAATGTTTAAAGTAAATGCCTCTTGTTACTGTCGTAGTTGTGTCGGAGTTTGTTATCCGGTGTTTTGAATTTAACGTTATAAGTCCAGGATGTTTGTGTATCGCGACGTGACGGTAATCACAGTAATGTTACAAATCAAATATTCAGCTACACGCAGCTGTCATTACAGATTATGTACTAATCATCTATAATTTGGATTACTTTACTTAACCGACTTCAAAAAAAGAGGAGGTTTTTAATTCGACTGTATTTATTTTTCTATGTGGGTTACGGGATTTCTCCACCGATTGCGGGCGGATTTATAAAATTATATTTGTAATCGTAAGGAAGCTTAGGTAATTTACTAGTTATCTTCTATAATACAATTTTTTTTCTAATGTTAAGCTAATATCTTAAAGTGGCACTGAAAATACTCGATAAGAATTTATGTGAGACTAGGTTTTGCCCGCGGCTTCGTTCGCGTTAAATTCGGGGTAACACAATTTCCCTTGCGCCTTATTGATTTTTAATAGCAACGCTAAGTTTTCCCTTTTCTTTCCTCTTTCTACCTCACATCCCACTTTTTTTTTTAAAAAGCCTATTACCGTCTCCTGGTTCCCAACTATCTCTGTACCGAAAGTCATCAAAATCGGTTTAGCCATTAAAGCGTGAAGAGGTAACAAACAAACTCACTTTCGCTTTTATAATATTAGTAAGGATAACATCATACTACAACCAAAAACATGTAATAAAAACAACTTCCAAAAAACACAAATATACGACAAATAAATTAACTTCCGGAAGTCGATGGTAAAAAAATCTATGATACAAACAATGTACTTGTTGTGATTGTTATCTATCGGAACAGTTGTTTTTGAGCTACGATACGATATAAATATAATTATAAACATGTATGTATGTGACATACATGTTTATAATTATATTTGTAGTATATTTGTAGTATGAGGAAAAGGATGTTAATTTCTCCAAACTCATTAAAACCTTCATGTACTTCGACCACGACCGTTGGTGCAGTGTTAAAAATGCTAAAAACCATAAACAAGATAACGCCTGTAATGTTCTAATTCTAATAGAACAATCACATTTCACCAGTTTATGTTTAAGTGCCACATAATATGGCACCCTATTGCCAACCGGACTCAAATCCAAGCTCCCAACTGCTTAAAAAAAATTGCCAGACCTGGGAATCGGATCTAGGACCTCCTACTCAGCAGTCGGACATCCTTACTAATATTAAGCAAAAGTGAGTTTGTTAACAAACAAACTCACTTTTTTTACGTCGTTTTGTTACGTCTTCATGCCTAAATGCCTGAGCCGATTTTGATGAATTTTGGTACAGAGATAATTGGAACCCTGGAGACGGACATAAGCTTTTTTAAAAAAAAAGAAAGATTGAAATATGTGGGAGAAACAAGGAAGAAAAGGGAAAACTTAGAATTGCTATTACAATAAATAAGGCGCTAGGGCAAAAACTACAGGTAGCAGGTACCTGTAAATCAGGAAAGTGGAACCCCGAATTTAACGCGAGCGAAGCCGCAGGCAAAAGCTGGCTCACTAATAATTCTATAACCCTTCTTAAAATGTGTGGTGAACGGGTAACATTGCCGCCTTCAGGTCGCTAACTCTCAGTCTAAACGTAAAATTATCCCATCTAATATTCTCTTACCTCTTGTTAGACGAGAGCTCCAAGGCTGAGCGCACCACGTACCCGAAGGCTGGCCTGATCCTGCGCACCTCCACCATGAAGGACAGCGTCTCCAGCGACTCCTCGGCACATGCTGGTAAGCCACCTTTCATTAGATATCACTTCGCCTTCTTTGAAGAATTTATTGATGATGTAGAAATCCTTTCCTTACTTAATATTATAAAAGCGAAAGTGAGTTTGTTTGTTACGTCTTCACGCCTTAATGGCTAAACCGATTTTGATGAATTTTGGTACAAAGATAGTTGGGACCCTAGAGACGGACAGACTATTTTTTTTTATAAAAATAGTGAGAAATGAGAGAGTAAGAAGGAAGAAAAGGGAAAACTTAGCATTGCTATTACAATAAATAAGGCGCAAAAACTACAGGTAGCAGGTACCTGCAATTCAGGAAAGGGGGACTGTGTTACCCCGAATTTAACGCGAACGAAGCCGCGAGCAAATCTAGTGTTTTATAACTTCAACGTTCACCGTCCGCGACAACTCTGTATCGTCATCATCAGCGGCCTATGGCAGTCCACGCTGGCCCATCTCTAGAAGATTCTCATCCAACTCCTACCATTTCCTCTTTCACATTCTCTAGGGTCTTGCTGTTTATAATATTTTTATAGTCTAGGCAATCAATGGCGACCCACAAACTTGACAAAGCATGATATTTATGTTCGTACCTGTACACAACAGCCTGCAACCCCAGCAGGTAGTGCCGCAGTGCCCCAGGTGTCCCTAGCAGGCCCCTCTGTACATGACAACCCTAGATCCTCATTTTGTCCTGTTACCTAAATCAATCTGAAAAATTCTTAAAATTATGTTAAAATTGTAACGTTTTTCCTTCCTTATTGTTTTATGTTTTCCATTAAATATGTTTTCTATACCAATATGGTTGGAGTTGTTTTTTCCTTGTATGACGTCTTATTACACTGTCATCAGTTTCTTGAATGTTACGTCTATAATCACGGAAGGGTAATCAGAGGTGTGGTTTAAAGAGACGAGTCAGTTACCATCAATCAAGTACAAATCCAGACTCAGCCTGCTACTAATACAATACAGGTGGAAAATCACTTTACCTGACCCGGGATTCGAACCCAGGATCGATTGCGACTACTAGACCAACGAGGCTGGCAGCTCTTTAGCCAACTTGGTTCACCCAATACCACAACTAACCCTCCCAACCTCCTCAGGTCTAACCCGCACGGACAGTGAGCACAGCCTGGGCTCCGTGGAGGACACGGTGGTCACAACAGAGCGGGTTGATGGTGGAGTCAGGACCGTGACCACCACCACCAGTCGCCACGGCACCACCACGCACCAGGGCGCGCGGGGGGAGAAGTCTTTCCTCGATAGCAGCACCAAGGTCACGGGAGTACAGGATATATTGACCAGGATGAAGAATGCCGATATAGGTAAGTTGTGATATTTTTTACTTTGAATAAAACCAATAACGTAGAGACGACGAACAATCACGAAGGATTCAAACAAACATAATCAAAATTTCAAAGTCTATAAAACTCTATAGTTTCACAAAAAATACGTTCATTTTTAATAGGTGCAAATCCCAGGCTAGAAGATGAAACATTTTTACAATAATTAGGCATTTCGATAGGTACCTACTGAGATAAGATTTAACATAGAAAATCTAAGCAATGGTGTAACTGCAGAACGATTTATTGAATTGGGCATTTACATTGTTCTGTAGGCCTACCATGACATCTTAAAGCAGAACTTATTCCACTGAGGGAAAGAGATGGTGCTAGACACCCTGTATAGCTCTGTCTCTTTCCTTCAGTGGAATAAGTTCTGCTTTAGGACGTCATGGTACGGTAGCAGCACTGGCTCTGGCAAGCAGTCGAGTTTCCAAACGTAAGAATTTCCACCAAAATCCTACGGATTATATTGAAAGTGCGTTACGCAGTCAATGCGTCTTAAGAATAATCGTTAATGATTCAGTCCTCATACGATTCGAAACCTCCCTTGGCACCAGCATGGTTTGATGGAAAGTTGTCGGAGACCTCCCATGTTGCCAACATTCCTGGTACTCTCCACAACCGTGATGCCTGTCTCATTAGTCACGCTTGGCAATACTATTGATTTCCTATCAAACACCTGTGTATCAGTTCAGTAGGCCTACTATGACATCTTAAAGCAGAACTTATTCCACTGAGTGAAAGAGATGGCGCTAGACACCATGTATAGCTCTGTCCCTTTCCCTCAGCGGAATAAGTTCTGCTTTAACACGTCATGGTAGCCAGGTGTAGGTATGACGACACGGTTGGCGCAGTGGCTGAGCGATCGACTGCTGCGCTGCGTGTCGCGAGTTCTATTCCTGTACGGAACACCTATTTGTATGACCAGCAGATAGTTGTTTCGGGTCTGGCTGTTTGTGTATGTGAGTTTTATAAATGTTTGCAAACGCACCCACGATACAGGAGAAATTCCTAGTGTAGGACAAAGTTTTTAAAAAACCAAACAAAAAGCTCTGGGGACGCTGATTTGTTTATCAAACCCTGAGACAGATATCTGTGTAACTATGTTGTGAGAACTAAGATGTACTTAAAACGTATAATATGCCTATTTATAAACAACAAAAGCATTCACAATACAAGCTTCAGGTCGTAGGTTCGAAGGCAGTCAGACACATTTCTTTTATCTTTAAAGGAAATCGTCGATAGGTTATCGTAGTTAGGGTAACTGATATATCCTGGAACACAAAAAAACAATTAAGTGTATTGAATTCCACATCACTCTTTGTCAGTGAAGAGGCCAGTAGTAACACTAGACTGACTTTACTGCTCGCAAATGTAAAAAAAAAGTGTGTGTGTCAGCTCCGACGCACGACTGGAGTTTACTCCTTAAGTACGAGTATCTAACCATACGCAAAAAGAGTTTATTCAACTGAAAAAAGATTAATATCATATGAAAGGGTAAATTCACAAATTAATGAAAAAAAATAGCAATATAAATACATCAACACTGATAGAAACAAACCAGCCCAATAACATATAGTATATAGGTATAGTCGACTATACAGCATACCATATGTACGTCTTAATACACTCACAGCCAAATTAGAAAGTTGCCCACTAAAGGTGCACACCAAAAACGTGACACATTTTCGTTACTTTAGTAGGTTTTACAAAAAAAAAAAAAAAAACGATCGGAAAATCGATTCTTAAGGAGAAAACTCCAAAAACTTCTCGTCTAGCCTATTCGCTATTTCAAGAATGACTGTCCAACGAAGTACGAACTCTTCAACACGTTTACAATTGTCAAGTAAACCAAGATCACATGACAAGATCATTTTGGTCAGTAGGACAGTAATTAGCTCAATTAAAAAAGCTAATTGTCTCACACGGTCGGCTGGCCGCGATAATAAACAGCTATCGTTTTAATATTAACTCGATCTGGTAAAAAATGGGGTAACATTCAACACGCAACGTGCATATTGTGCAGAGATGCATCATGCATTCAAGGCAAGAAAACTTCCGTTTGAAATGAGTGCAAATTAATATCAGTAGTGTCTTCTAGACTGAAATCGCAAAGTTAGGAAAAATCAGAAAAGCAATCCCTACTAATATTATAAAAGCGAAACTGAGTTTGTTTGTTACGCCTCACGCCTAAATGGCTAAACCGATTTTAATGAATTTTGGTACAGAGATAGTTGGGACCCTGGAGAAGAACATAGGCTATATTTTTTAAAATAAAGAGTAAAAAATAAGGGAGAAAGAGGAAAAAAGGAAAAACTTAGCATTGCTATTACAATAAATAAGGCGCTAAGGCAAAAACTACAGGTGGCAGGTACCTGCAAATCAGGAAATGGGAACTGTCTTATCCCGAATTTAACGCGGGCGAGAGCTAGTATTTTAAAACCGACATTACTTTCATAGTACTCGTACCATCCCTTTTAAAGTTTCGTTCAGAATCTGAACAGTAGTTTCGTGTTTACATTAAAGACGTTTTCAAAGGGAATTTCTCGTGAATCACGATCACGAGTCGCGATAGCTTTAGCTATTCTTTATAGTTCTCGTAACTTCACCAAACACGGCTCAATTTAAGGCCAGTATCCATTAACAGAAGAAGAAAACATTTTTTTGCAACAACCAAGAAAGGTTTTTTCTATACTTACTCATGTAATATAATCTACTGTGTACCTAGATGTGGTCTCCACTTGGTTTCAACCCCACTGTGACCTTACCCTTGTGTACCTTTATAGGTCTTGACGTCACGGAATCATCTTGAACCGCTTGAAAAGATAAATTATTAAAAACAAATAATCCTACACGATATCAAGTCGCGTTGTCCGAGCTTTATCTGATCGACTTAACGCATTTAGGAATCAACCAATTCTACTCAGCTTTGGTTATTTAATATGTTGTAGTAGTAGTTGTTTCAAGGTAACCCTCTCTCCTCCCCCAGTGATCCAGGAGGGTGACACGACGGAGGACGCGGAGGCGCGCGCGCTGCTCAACAAGTTCCTGGGCGCCACCGTGCTCATGGCCGGCATGCAGAGCTACGTCACCGAGAAGCCCACGGGCAAGCTGGTGGTCAAGCAGGTACGTGCAGGACCAGGTGTCGACAAGCATGACCCTTACTGATTCAAGGAATTGTAAAGTTGTATGTAATAATTACGTATAAAATATCTTAATATAGTATAAAGACACGGCGTTCTCCCATGGGGGCTGGCAGAAATTCCGTAAAAGCGTCATTCGCCTTATCTATAAGTACATACTTAGACGAACGCCAGTGATTAATTGGTCATTAAAGTATTATAATTGAACCAGTAAGGACATCGGATTTGGTTTTGATTAAAATGTTTCCATTTTTAAATCACAAAGATGTGCCCACAAATAGATACGGTCCTTCGTGGCGAGACTTTTCGAGTATTAACCACGAAGTCTAAAATGTGACTATGTGTAAAATGTTACCTACATACAAGAATGTTCACGGCAGCTCGCTAAACTGCGCACACAACACATTGTCTGTGTTTTATTTACTTCACAGTATTGTTTGCATACATTTTCAAAAACAGTATCCAAGACATTAGTTCTCCTACCGGGGTTGCGGGTTGTTCGAAAGATATACCGCGGCCACGGAACACGAAGGGCGAAAAGAAAAAAATCATCCATGTTCAGGATGAGTTTTAGTTAGTCAAAGTTTGACAGATAGACCCGATCCTCTCAGAGCGGGGGAAAATTTTCCCATCCGTAAATAAAGAGCTCAATTCGGTATCGTAGCTATACTTGCAACACCCGAGAAGAGTGTTGTGTGTTCCTATTCTTAACTTGTAACCCGGTAAGCGCATAATACATCCCACAGGTGTTAATCCAATACAATATTACGCTAAATACAACACTGCAGTGCATTCACAAAAGATAAACAAGTTCAGAAGGCCCATTCGTGACGATAACGTGCGACAGACGTGAAATCGGGAAAACAACCAAATAAGCCAGTTGCCCAGTCGGCAGGACAGTCCACAGTTGACAGGACTAGTTTCCAGCTAACTCTAGGAATACTCGTCGGTAGATGGGGTCATTGTCGCCTGCCGCCGTATCGGATTAGAACTTATAAGCGTACTAGCTTTTGCCCGCGGCTTCGCTTGCGTTAAATTCGGGGTTACACATTTCCCCTTTCCTGATTCGTAGGTACCTGCTACCTGTAGTTTTTGCCCTTGCGCCTTATTTATTGTAATAGCAATGCTAAGTTTTCCCTTTTCTTCCCTCTTTCTCCCTCATATCATAATCTTTTAAAAAAAATTGCCTACGTCTGTCTCCAGGGTGCCAACTATCTCTGTAGGTAGGCACCAAAATTCATCAAAGTCGGTTTAGCCATTTAGGCGTGAAGACGTAACTAACAAACAAACAAACTGACTTTCGCTTTAATAATATTAGTAAGGATGTTATCCACTGCCAGTCCACCCAGTCGCCCAACTGATCACTTGGTGCAAGGTTCACAAAATGTTACACTATTAAATTGCAAACCTTCTGGTATCCTCATATAGTGCCACAATTGCAGTATCGTGTGCAGTGCGCTTGGCACTAGACGCGCATGAATCACGCGCATATGCGCTCGAGCATTGATTTATTTATTTATTTGAGGCGCGCAGTAATGATCACTAATGATTGCTTTTTAATATAACCGGCGCAAAGTAGGGCGGCTGATTGGCAGCTCCGATTTGTGGGACAGACAACTATGCAGGTGTTTCGCAGTAACATTTAGGGGATGCAAAATGTATAAATGTACTAGTGAATAAGTTGTTGAAGTGCCATAATTTAATAAATATTCAATTATATTGTTCTAAAATCTAGAATATAAACGTCCATACGTTTATATTCTAGATTTTATTTAATGAGAACTTTTTGATCGATATGTATAATCTCGTTCCTTTTAAAAATGATCAGTAGTACTTATCAATCTTAACCTAATCACCGTTGCAGTATGACATCGTTTTGGTAAGGGAAACCAAATCAGTGCAAATACATTGTCTGCACTGTACCATCACAGGTTACAGCGAAGTCCCTGGTCTAAACCACGTTGACGTCTTGTAAATATAATTTTTTTTCGGATGGGAAATCATCAAATAACTTCTCCCGCTCTGGGTGTAGAAGGGAGTGTCAGACTTGTACTGACTAAAACCCACCCATGTTCTTTCTTTTGTCCTGTGTTCCGGGGCCGCGCTATCTTACTCGAAGTAATCCGAGCCCTGACAGGCCGTGGCCCTGACTGGCACCTCTGCTTTGCAGATGACATCTCTATGAGACGCACGTAGAACGGCCATAATAGCCTGACAATAAAATTGGTATCAGTCGGCTAACATACTCTGGGTCAAAAGAATCAACGTTGAAAGACAAAATCATTAAATCCATTCGGGACAAGAATTGCTCATTCGTTCACTATGAAATAAACAACACACGGCTTGAACTTGTAAACCAATCGATGTACGTCGTAGCACTGCGCTACGAAACCTTTTGTTTCTATCAAATATTGACACCCCTAGATCTCAAGCTTAAAATAAACATCAAACTCCTTATTAGGCGATCAATATGACAAAGAAGCATGTCCAAATACGCTGATGATAAATAAGGGTGTGAGTGTGTACTGCGCAGCCGGCTGCGCACGCGCCGGTGCCACGCATGGTCTCCACACGCGTACCCGCTTGTTTATCATTCCCACCAATGTAGGGCATTGTTAGTAATAGGTAGGTAAATACAACAGGTCTTCGCGAGATGTATAGCACAGATCAAGTAGCATCTGGTAAGACTGGGTAATGAGAGGAATTGTCTTGAAAAGGGTTACACCTTTTCATTTGACATTTTCTTTGACCTTCTCAGGGTGAAAAAAGTTGTTGTTATGTTAAGATGGTTTATTATAACTATATACGATTAACAGGGACTTTTAAATTGTCAAGGTCTCGGTCATTTAGTTAGAAGATTGAAACTAGACCTCCATTCCAAAATGTGGATTGCTATAGATAATAGCGGCAAACTCTTTTGAATCAAATACAAAAGCATTTTCAACTTCTTCTAATAACGAGTCTTTCTACATAATAGGCCTTTTAATTATTGGTAAAATAAACAAAGTTTGTGACTATTGAATACCAATTGAACGTGTTCGAATATAAGAAAAATCTTCCAGCTAATTAGAGTTTTTGTTTACAGAACAAAGCTGTATTTGTATGATGTTTATAGTCGATCAGTTAACGGAGCCCAGTTAAATCTGGCCGCAAGGTTACTTCATGGTATGTTACTGTGACCCACTTCAAGCCATTACACAAGAAGGTCAATGAAAGTAAACAAACATTCTTCTTATACAACACACCAGATCCACACAAAACTTTGTATAAAGAGGTTATCATTTCTTCAATTTTCCTGAAACATTTAAACAATTCTGAATCTCAATGAAAGCCAAGCTTTGTAACGTAACATTAAAGTTATGCCACGCTAAAAAATGTTTGTCGCATCCCACGTGTGGGCCGAATATCTTCCCAACATTACCCTTGTACCCCACATCTACGTTACTACGAACCACGACGTTCTCGTAAACAAAAGCTCTGGGATGCGCAAGCGCCGTCTTATTGCCGTTTAAAGCCACGCGTTCTAGCGCGGAAAGCGATGAAAATCCTGTGCAAAAATAACACACCCGGCCCGACATTTCACCACCAATTACTACTTAACGCCTTAACTCACGTTGCTCATCAAGCAAAAATTTGCTTTAATAACTTCTGGATTGGTTTTTGTGGGGATGAGAATAGCGTGTGATGTGTGTGGCACTATATTTGGGTCGGTGACGTCAGAGCGGGCGGCGCGCGCAGTTCGTCCCCGACTCCCGCGCATGGCACGCGCCGACACGCCATGATAACCATTGACAAATAAACCATAATATTATGGTATAAGTAATAATTAATTAGTGCAGTAGTACCGCGTGTCACATACACCGGTGTAGACCCTAACATAGTGACTATCGGATTCCTTCAGGATTTGCTATCATTTTCAGCTCTACTTTTTGTGGTGAGTTCGCACTGTATTTTTTCAGCTTTTTAACACACCGACCATGGAAAATTCAGTTTAATAAAGCCCTGGTGTGAGTTTATTTTTTAATAATAAATTAATAAATTGCTTATTATTATTTCTGTCGGTAATATTTTTACCGATCGTCTTGTCGGCGTCAGTTAAAATCCGCCATTGACGTCACGCGAGCTTTCAGCGGACTTTGAACTTTAACACTACAACGGGTAATTAATTTAGCGAATTTTCTTCATTGAAGTATTATAATAGAAATACATCCTGAATTTTGAAACTTTTATGCGAAGAAACTAAGTCAAAAAGCTTGCCGCCATTTTCCTATTTTTGTTGTTTTTCTATTTTTTTAATAAACACCTATAAAATAAGTTAATAACGTGTAATTTTTTTTTCATTGATGGGTAATCTAATCATCATAATATTTCTCCGCTCCACCCAGAAGAAAGGAGACTTACTTAAACCCATCCATAATCAATCATTAATCAGGGCAATCTTTTGCCCTTTGTGTTCCGGGGCAGCATTACCGGGATAACGTTTACGCTGGAAGTATAATTACCGATAGTTATTCTCTACATGTAGGTTACTAGATCGTCGCCTATAAACACCAATAGATACAATCACGACTCGCTTCCTGAAACTGAATTTCAGTGGTAAATAGAACATGATTTCATGAAACATTGTTTTCTGGTAAAACTTCTTAATAAGTTCATGAACTTGTGAAGAAGTAAGTAAGTTGTTAAGATTACTTACAACGACATCTAGTAAAATGCCTATCTTTCTTTATTTCAAAATTAAACCATGCTTTCTGTGGAAATCTTCACTCTGTTAAACTTCCCTTAAGCTAAAAAGCCTTGCTTTTCTTTTTTGTGTTAAGTATATTTTATTTGACTTAAAAAAAATGATATTCACCTTCATTATCTACCTGTGACCTACACGACACACAGTCAGTTCAACCGTCAAACATGACCGTGCGTCTGTCAGGCGCGTGTCACCCGGGAGGTCGGTTGCGACACACAACCGCTAGAATTAAACAACAAATAAAAGAGTTTTTAGAAATGTTAGGAAATAGTCAAGGGCAGGTGTCGAAGACTTTCTTAAAATATAAACTAAGTATTTGGTGTGTAAATAAAAGAGACTGCGCGATACGATTTTTTCAATATGCTTGTGTAAGCTCCACAAGAATTTAATGGATAGGTAGTTAACTTTTCGTAGTCATTGCAATTCAAAACGATTTCCACTGCAGTTTTTTGCAAAGTACGTTGACATCTACTTACTAGAAAGAAGGAAGTTTGCTGCGAACATGATTTTCACAAAGAAAAGTTTTCCTAATGATAAAGTATCCTTTCAACAGTTTCACCAGGCCAGCCACCACACAGCAAATAATGCAATGATTAAATGTTTTCTCTACAATTACAGCTTGTTTTCCGTAACAAGCCGTAAGACAGCTCGCAACGAGCTGCACACCACAGCTATTACGCGCAGCTTGCGACCAGCACAAAGCAAATGATATACTTGCTATTTATTTAACTACATCTGAAGTTGTTTGCGGTAAAGTAAAGTTCAGACGGAGCCATTTTATTGCGACATTTCTGCTGGAAAAAAAAACACTATAGCAGCTTTATTGTATCATTCATTATTGATCAGAATTTTTGACACTGAAAGAGGTTAATAGAAACAAATAAAACAATCAGCGCACAGCACTCGCTGTTGATGTTCGAAGTCAACACTGTCTCTTGCGATTGAATCACCTTAGTACGATTTGTTTTGTTTATAAGTACATTTTTTTAGATTGTAAATGTTTTCACTCTCGGCCTCAATCTTGTCTAAGGAAAGAGATGAGATTGACGAGGGAACGACCTAACCCGAAGCCTGTTAACTCTCGATTTAAATAGATCAGGACTACATCTACTGAGATCATAAAGTAATTACATTGGTGGATTTATTTATTAACGCTTATTACCATGGGGGCAGGCAAAATATACCAAACACAATCTTCCCATATTCCATATCTAATAATCCCATAAAACCGTTATAAATAATCATCACTTGATAAATTTTCCCTGTCAAACTACGATCAAATTGGATCTTAGTGTACGTGTCCCATCTATGCAAAACCTTAGACCCCGTTGGACAGCGGCGATTATGTTAAATTACATTGTTTTCACAATATTATTACAGGGTTATTATCTTTCTCCGCTTACCAGCATCTCAAGTAATGGCAGATGTTTATCTAGGCAGCCGTAATGGCGACGCTATCCATTCCTTGCTAGATAGATGATGGTGGCCAGCAGATATCTATCGATAGGATTGATGGCTAATTGAGAAACGGGGCTAAACTGACCTTTCGGTAGAAAATAGCCGTACTAACTATATAGTAGTTAAAGGTTTCTACCGACAGTGACGTACCTATCAATCGTACTTAGAAATCATATACAGCGCATTTTTTTTGCAACCTTCTTCCGAATTTCACATAACAATTACCAATTACCTAACTCATAAAGTATAATATCAGATTAACTTTAATTTAAAATGTTCTATTCATTGCCTTGAAGAATGAAATCAAACGCTTTCTTAAAATCTTAACAACCACCTACTATCTTACACAAATCAAGTCATCTAAGTAAATAGAATAATAAATGATTTGCCGATGAACACCTTTCACTAACACATATGTCCTCACACAATGATCTGCACTTTTTAGAGACAGGAAGTGATATATGCTTCATCATCATCGTTGTGATGTAATAGGTTTAAGCTTGACACCGTATTAAAGTAATTTCATATATATTTCACTTGTAGTTTAATCTACGGTCATGAATACATTTTTAAACAAGCGTTTGATCGCATCACAATCCTTGTTACTCATATCGCCTGAATCAATGAAGGTTCCAAAGCTCAGTTGTTCTGTAGGACTAAACAAAGTTTGAAATAATATAAGGCTATAAGTCGAAGATTTGAGAAGAAATTTAAACTAAATTAAAATTACATTTGGGATAACGCAGGGTAATATCACGGAACCCTTACTATTAAAAGATTTAGTTGTTTTTGCATTGTTTAAAAAATCATACCTAACTCCAAAAACAGATTGCGTACAAAATTGGAATGACAAAGTCTATACTACTACAGAACAATATGAAACTCAAAGCATTATGAGTAAAATATTTATGAAACGTTGACATTATCATTAATGTTCCATATTAAATCTCAGTTCTCATTACATTGTTTTGATTTTAATTTAATGCGAATCTTTATGTATCCGGCGGTATGCGTCAAACGAGCGACATTTACGTTAATATCTCCAAATAATAATGTATGTAGATGAATGTTTCACATGTCTTACTGTTTTTAATTTCTTTCAAGGTTGATGTCTTTTGGCACTTTGTTAGAATTATATTTATAGCAAAATTTTTGGAAGTACATAAAAAAGTGTAGATTTTATGATTTTGGGAGCATTAACCCCTACGCAGTATCTTCAAGAGAGATTTTTCTTCAAAGATCATGATCAGTTAATTTATGCAATAAGCTTCAGTATTTTCCATCTACTCCCTCAATTATTTCAAACTTATTTAAATATTAACTGCATACCGTTAGCCATTCAAGATTTCTCACACGTATAAAATAATTGTAAATGAGATAATCCCTCACAATCGTGACTACTGGCTTTATCAGACTGAACATTTTATTACACTTACTTTAAGTGAAACAATGAGATTACACAACATAGTTCACGAATGGTGACAAGCATAAAATGTGTTAATTAATTGGCAATCAAAGAGCCATCAATTAGTCGGCGATTGAATGGATCGAAGCGCTGTGTCACTTGCCAAGTGAAGGTACGGTACAGAGGATACAGATATAGTGCTGGACACAGCGAAAGCGGATGGCGATGGGTATTACATTATTGATAAGAATTTTGTAATATTTGGTAATATTGCGGAAAATAGACTGGCTAAATAAATGCCTTGTTTTTCAAAGGAAGAAGAGTCATAGTAAAGGCAAGTTAGACTATAATATCCTTTTAAAAAAGATTTTAGTATGTTAACAACCAGACAGCAATTCCACGATCGTGTGTTTGACGCAACATTGACTGACTTGTATAAAATTTATTTTCAGTTAACAATTAGGAAATACATGTTGATAAGAGAGAAATTAAAAACTATGTAGTAAGTAACTTAAATTAACTCACTATAATACAAATAAAAAGAAATTAATATCTATCTATTTGAATTAAATTATCTTGTTATATATCTTTTAAATAAAACAAATCATAATTTTAAGTAGGTAGACAGTAGCATTTTAGTGTACTGGAACCCCTCTCAGGTAAAGGCCTCCTCCAAAGCTTTCCATTGTTCACGGTCTTGGGCTATCAGTTGACATTTGACTTGTATATGCAAACTTAATTCTCCTGATCCTTTTTTTTTCGGATGAGAAATCTTCAAATAAATTCTCCCGCTCTGAGCGGAGCGGTAGTTCGAACAACCTGCAACCCAGGCAGGGATTTCCCTTACCCTGTATTGTAGTGTAGTACATTGTCAACTGAGCTATATCTTTGATTAGCTAAAAAACTGCAACTCAAACGAAACCAAACGCCATCTCAATCGACATTCACACATTCAAATGTCAGGTGTCCGCTTCCGCGTCCGCACCTCGCGTCTCAGATCACTCCTCGTTGTGAGCGGTCGTTGACCGATGCGCCTGCGACGATTATAATAGCACGCCAATCTCGCGCCAACACAACTGGGTCAGCACGGTTTTTAGGTCTCTTGGGGACTTGCAAACGTACCTATTGGGCTAAAATTGCCAATTGGCGCATTTTCTTCCCGATGTACTGTATCATCAGCCACCTGGATTGATTGTCTAGTTGTCATCTTTCGTTTTTTTTCAGCTACATTTTCTGTGCTTCATACACTGTATCTTTAAACCACTTATTGAATTTTTTCCTGAAATCCTTTTAATTAGTGTTTTGAATGGAGTTTCTTGGTAGACCTAATGTCAAAGATCATTGTCACGGAGTGTTAAGACTGCAGGGCCAAATTTTCCAAACGTAGCAGTTTCCTATTACTAGACATTGATCTCTGCAATCAGGTCCATGTTTGCGCGTCATGTGCCTCTCTTCCAACGGATTCCCGGATTGCGTATTTGCAAACTAGCGATAAAATAGCTTCGTATAGAATTTCTATCACAAGTTAATACCGTCTATTTGCAACACATCGAGTACACGCGGTGCCCCACCACCACCACCACGTACGTCTTACACATGCTCTCTACTCGACGCTCGTATGGCCACAAGGGCTCTATTAATACCTCAAGTAGTGCAAGGTGAAGCGAGTGGATCCGCGCCTATAATAAATACGTTTAGTGCTTGATAGGAGAGGAAAGTGAAAATAACTCAATTGCTCTCCATTTAGGTTAGAAAATCAATCGTTGTAGCATCTTGTTAGGTTCTAGAAAAGTTTTTCTATCTTTCACATTTATACACTACAAATTTGTACACTCTGGAAGCAATAGAACTGAATGATTTTAAATAAACTCGAAGTAACAATAGTTAATCCGACAACTGCAGTTCACTAAAACACAGTAATTTCAGGAAATAAAAGTTCAGTTTTAAAATATTTAATTTCATAGAAATTAAATAGGTTAGGTGTGTCACTAGACCCCGCACTACCCTGTGTTGCAGGGCTGGACCCTGCGATCTCTTCCGACAAGAACGTGTTTCAATAAATATGCGCTTTATGACAATTATAAATAGAAAAGAAATAAAAATAGACAGTAACTAACTATTTAAACTAACTTATTATTTGAAGCAATAGTACAATTCAGTTTAACAACTGCTCTTTGTAACAAAATTAAAACAATGCTAGTGGGTATTTTAATTTCCCGCTAAAACACGGAACACGTTATGGCGCCAAAAAATCTTTAAACATTACTCAGAATTTTCTCAACCAGGAAAACTGTTCCAAAGAAAACAAAACCCTTTATTTTCGTCGTATCATTAAAGGAACATCTCCGTTGTGGGTTTCAGTCCCTTTGTCCAAGTCTGACCGCCAGAAATACAGTCGTGACGTATGTGACAGATATCCCTTGTCATGCCACGTGGGGAGCGCGTGCGCAGACTTGGTGCGGAGGTACGGGGAAAAGGGTCGCGTTGTTTGTTTGTGCTTTCGCTTGTGACAGAAATGGACGTGCGAATTTGATTGAGCGTCTGCTTTGCGAATATTTGAGTCTTTAGCGTCACCGTGTTTGTGATCAATTTCGGTGAAATGACTTGTTTGGGAACAATGTTATTGAGTTTTTGTCCAAACGAATGTCACTTCGAATCCAATAAAAAAATCATTACAAATAGCTTCAACTAGTGTGTTTGTATATCAAGACATTCTGGCTACGGGACGTCAACAACACTTAAAGTGTGGTCCGATTTATTCTAATATAGAACATTTACGTGGTCATTGATATTTCTATTCTCTTCTAATAGCTATTAGTACCTCTTATCACTAATTGAGAATGAAATGATCTGCTGCATCCACACAACTGTTTGGCAACATCCGTTCATACATCTTACTCCTACGACAACGCTACTGCGCCACGTTTTTCCTATCGCCTTTCTACGTATGTACTGAACACATCATAAGGAAATCAGAATCATAATCTTGTAATAAATCAGATATAAATTTAGACCGCAGAAACATCATGGGTGTCATCAGATGATCTTCCAATGATTTGACCCGGAAGCCAGCAATGCTACTGAAAAAAGACATATAACTGTAGTGAAGTGATAGTTTATTAAAAGAAAATGTACGAGTTCATGTATATTGTTGAGTTTCTATGTAGCCTGTCACAAACTGATTTGACGATGACTGATTGGAGACAAAGTCAGGCGACAATATACGACAAACAATGTCAATAACTACACAATTTTCCTTTTCAAATTTACCAAAACCCGTCGGCCATCAGCCCTGCGCTTGCTCCGGTTTGTTGGTCCCGTGCCAAGACGCGTACAAACATAAGCTAACGACCTTACGTCTCTGCTTCCCCTATATCCACACATGGAGCGCGATAGTTCCCAGTAAAAGGGCCAAGGTTTACAAAGAAATTGTGAGGAGAGATGAACAAATGTTTTGGAGAAGTTGTCGGGAACTACAATGAAGACTCTTAATCGGTATCGTGGCATTGACTCCTTCAGACTTTTCCTGATTTCGTGTGCCAAGTTTCTGTTTAGAAATTGCGAAATATTTATGGTTGTTTATATTATAATATTATTACTTTACTAGACTATTAGTGTGAGAATAACACGGATCTTTTGGAAATTGCAATGGAACTGCTCTTTCAACAACAGTTATGAGTTTTTCTTATTATTATTTTCACTCCCAATATTTCGAAGCTTCTGTAAGTATCACAGAAACAAGACTTGTTGGTGCGAGTTTTCTTCAGCTTGCTATAAGCCTAATGAGAAACTAGTGCCAATTCTCTTCAACAAATTAGAAAGCATGACGTCCATACAGACGTGTCCCCAGGACGTGTCTATACATGTTCGGTGCGGTCAATCGCACCTGTCAATCAAAGGAAAGTCGAATAACTCATTAGATACCGTTTTACAACTTTTCTATAATAAACACTTTACTAATTCAGGAATAGAGTTTCATATATATATATCCCGAAGTTCATTTGTCATTGCACCGATGAAGACCACCAGTCTTAGAATTTTTATCAAATTAATGTCTGCTTAATTTGTGTCGATTTAATTTGTTGTACTTAACTTACGATTTCTTCTCATATAACAAAGACATCAACTTATTCATTTAAAACAAGAAAACTTATTTTAAAACTAATTTAAATGCTTAGAATACAACGAACCTCATTAGTTAAACCGAGCATAAAACCACATAAAACGATAACAGGCCACAAGATAATAGCAGGTTATTTTCTCTTTAACAACAAAAATGGAAATCACCACCTTCTTACAGCTATAATTGTGTCGAAATGAATATTCAGTGCTGCCGCTACCGTTGTGAGAAGTTGGCGTGAATGTGGGCGGAACAGAGAGCAAGTCATGTATATGGATGTAATAATAACAATTGGCGTAATTGCTTAGGTATATACCCGTAATTATGTTCAAGTTATCGGTGCGTGTCTTACTGCGAATGAAGAGCTCATGAATGTACTTGAGTAGAAAGAAATATTTATTTTTATTTTTGTTAGATATATTTATCATCACCGTCTGAGCCAGCCAATTGATATCTATTAGGTACTGAGGGCATTTATTTATTTATTAAAAAGGTCACCAACAGCTTCTGTATAAAAATATCTTAAAAAATTGAGTATTGGACTTATACAGTTGCCAATTATAGGTTAACCAACATTTTTACATAATGAATAAAAACAACAATAATTATTTATCTTATAATTAGAAAAAAAAACAGTTTCTTTAGGGTATAACAGAAGACAAAAAATAGCGAAACTTGTTTCAAAAGAAAAAAAACAAATGAGATCAAAATTAAATAATTTTTAAAACAATAGAATGCAATAGTGACAATTGTTTTAAAGCGTTTGTATTTCCACAAAAAATTTATATAAGTACTTTTTTTTATTTTCAGTCCAAAATATCTTTGACATTACATCATCGTTAGGAAGAATGCCACTTACTATAGTCACCATACACTTACTGGCCACCTAAGAAACTTAGAGCATCCCCCGACATTGGCCTTATGGTGACATTGAGCCTTTTTATATGACCTATTATGACCTTCCTGCTGCGAGATAACTTACTTGTCCTAATTAGGACAGTAGTGTAATACCTATAAATAGAAATAGAATATGAAACAAAAGGCGTGTAAATGTTCGTGGGAACGGTCGGTGTTCCCAGCCGGCTGCGCCCGAACACGAGACAGTCGGAACACGATGCCAAGTTCTGGCTCCCATCATACTATGTTTATACATGAATAAGGGTTTTAGAGTTACGTGACAACTAGCTTTTGCCCGCGGCTTCGTTAAATTCGGGGTAACACAGTTCCCCTTTTCTGATTAACAGGTACTTGCTACATGTAGTTTTTGCCCTTGCGCCTTATTTATTGTAATAGCAATGCTAAGTTTTCCCTTTTCTTATCTCTTTCTCCCTGATATCTCAATCATTTTTTTTAAATGTGCCTATGTCCGTCTCCAGGTCTCGTCTGTGTGTCTCGTCCCAACTATCTCTGTACCAAAATTCATCAAACTCGGTTTAGCCAAACAAAAATAAACTCACTTTCGCTTTTATAATATTAGTAAGGATTTAAAATATATTTCTGTTTACAATTACAAAACACTTAAATTTGATCAATTTGGGATTATGCTTTTATCACTACCAGTGAAACCAATTACTACCAAACTCAGGCTTGACATTGAAGAGAACCCGAAAGATTGACAACTTGTCTTATGTCGTGTTATCTAATTGCTAGGCTGTAGAGATCAGAAATCCGGCAAATCCACGCAAAATACTAATATTTTACATTTCTCGCTGGGTCCATGAAAACTGGATTAACAATGACTTGATTGTGAAAGATAATAAAGCGCTTTGATTACACTCATACTTACGTCAATAGCGGAAAGCACAATTAACTCGCAAGGCTTCGTGTCAAGTCAATATTGTAAGGGAAACATAAAGAAAGCGTATAAAGTTGTCTCGTAATAAAATTTGTATGATTTCCCGCCATTACGACTTTCACTGCCAATTATGTCTGTAGTATATCGAAATTGAGCTGCAGAAGTACCATGCACCATGCGGTTGAGAGTTGTCTCAAGGCACTGTAATACCTGCCGGGGTCGCGGGTTGTAGAGATACCGTGGCCCCGAAACATAAAGGGCAATAGAAGGAACATGCATGGGTTTTAGTCAGTACAAGTTTGACACTTCTCCCCGCTCTAGGCGGAGCTAGTGTAAAGTTATTTCAATCCGCAAAAAAGCGCTCTGTAATTTGTAGTGAGTAAGTCTTTTGTTGCAAACCCCATCAAAGTCTTGTCTTTGGTTTAGCAGCGATGTCTTAATCCTTCCACTAGCCTTAGCTCCTGGTCCTAGTTGACTGTAGGTAGTTTCTCAAGTCATCGTCCAGCTTTCTGATGTTATTCCCCTCACTAGAGAAATGACTGTCTCTTCACTTCTTTCTACTTAGTTCATTGTCTTGACTGTCCCTCTTTCAATTATGCGTATCTTAAAACGCATCTGTATAACCTCCTGTGCATCCACAACTGAATTTGTTCTATGATTTGATAGAAGAATGCCTAAGTCTATAACATAAAGGTTCTACTGTACTGCAATATTGTATCGATCAGTTTTTGTCTCCACAATCAACTAATTTTTATTTAGATATACATAATATTATATTGCTCTTTTCTAGTTATTTACCTGTGGTTGTCGCTAAACTGCCTCTTTTTATATATTTCTTAATCATTTTCAAATCTGTTTTATTCGTATGATTTATTTTTTTATTATTTGTTTTTTTACGATGTCAATACTTTATTTCCACCTATTTAATTTCTTTATATTTATTTCCTTTTCATCGATACCTGCCTGAGTGGAGACTGACTCCGGAAATCATTACGCACCTTTCATCTCCGCAGTTGGAGGAAAAGGAAATGGTATGAGTTTTCCGTCATGAGCTGTCATCAGCATTAGTTCTGTGGCTAGCCGATAGAGGCCGCTTGACAAAAACGTCCGTTAAACTTAAACGTGCTAATGGCGATCGTGTGCGCAGCTCGTCGAGCATGCGCAGAACGCATCGGTGCAAGATCGCCTAGCTAGACGTAACACACAACAGTTACTGAGTGAAAAGAATAACTATGATCAACTTTCGCATGGCTAATATTTGGCTTAATATATTTCAGTATAATTTGCCACCGACACGCTAAGATGAAGATCGATTTTGCGCGAAGTCAAGTGTTGCCATTGTATTGAAGGTTTCCAGATTTTTAGAAATGCTGTAACATCCGTATTTTCAGAAATCGGACGGATTATCGGCATCCGTTTTGAATAGGTAAACTGAGGATTGCGTATAGAAAAGATCAGAATACTTTTGCGGTTGACTATACTTTTTGACTTGCAAATTAGGTACCTACCTATTTATTTCTTCAATGACATCCAATACGTACAAACAACACTCGTGTAAACTAACGCGCCTATTAGTTGTATGATTTGTTAAGTTGTTTGACAATTATAAGTTGTTAATTAAATATTACATACCTACACATGTGTAAATTGTACATAATACTGTTTACTACTCATTTGAATGATAATAGTCGAAGGTGATCCTCGTCATCATTTACACATTACATAAAGTTAAGAATGTATTGCTGTAAAATCACATCATCATTTGCTATTATTTTCATGTCACATTTATATGGAAAAGAGGTTAATAAGAAACCTACAACAGTTTTGTCAGAAGGAGCTCAAGGAACTTACCTACCAATGAAAACGCACCAGTCTCAGAAATTTAATTCCAAAAGATTCGTAGGTACTGAAAATTACAAACATTTCGCCGAATCTCAATGGAGTGGAAACGATGTGTAACTCACAGAATGCCTCGCAAGTAGAGAGCAATAAGCAATTGAGCATCTTTCAACTGCAATGTTACATGCGCAATGCGTAAATGCAAATGCGTAATTATAAACACATTAGCAAAAAAGTTTTTACCATTGCAATCTAGAATGTTGAGTGAATCTAAATTTATCTAAATGCTTTAAATTCAAACGAATTTATTTAGAACTAGCTGGCGTCCGCGTGATATCGATATTATCTGTGTTATTCCAGACTATAATCTACCTCTGTGCCAAATTTCATCAAGATCCGTTCAGCCGATTTGACATGACAGAGTAACTAACATCCATACATCCATTCCCACAAACAGTCAAATTTATATTATTAGTAGGATATTCCTACGTGAGTTTGACACATGCTAAATTCTAACTATGAAACCTAATAAATTCACATTGGATGACCAACGACTAAAAAATAGAGCATAAGTATTAATATCGTTATGCAGAGTCATATATTAGTGCCAATAAGAGGCTTGTGTCCCAGTAGTACAAATAATAAACTAATAACTACATTATCTACACTTTCCCACAAAACAGGTCAAGAAGCTTTGGCTAGTGTATTATACGTCACTATCATACTAGCAACACCATCGGATAATGTTGTAGTGACGTCAACAGTTCACATAATATCCGAATAACCATTGACGTTATTATCGACACGCCAAGAAAAAGATAACACCTGAATCGCCCGTCGTATCAACATTATTAACAATACTACAATATTCAATAACTTCGACTCATAAAACTCCACTTTTCCGTGAATAAAGAGCCCTCGTGTTTATGACAAGTTACGAAACTTCGTATGAAGAACACTTTCTTATAATTATTATGTTTTAATTTTATATGTTCGTCCACTTTCGTCCACTCATTGGTTGCAACATTAATGACTACATGTTCTTTCAGATTAACAATTTCTGCCAATACCTAAATATCGTCGAATTTTTAAAATTGAAGAATTATTTGATTAAGGAAATAACGGAAAACAGCCTCCTGCTTAACATAAATGTGTTCAATTGACAGAATATTTATGAGATCGTTGAAATAAGCTCATTATACTGAATCCTTTGCATTATCCATTTATAATCCACATTACTGCGCTATCATGTTACTATAGCTGAATATCATGAATACTTTAAACCGCGTATTTCCTAAACAAGCTCTAAAATTATAATACTGATAGAAAACACCAAATCACCACTAAAAAATGGGTTGGTGAAGATGGACTATGACGGATTAGAAACTTTTTAGTTAGTACTTTCGAAACTAGCACATATATCGTCGCGGTACTGACGATAGTAGTTGTCCACAGCATAAAATAAATGAAGGTCAAATCATATAATAAGTAATCCCACATTACATCACGCCCATGTTCAATCATTAGCTAGTGAACAGCGTATCATCTTTCGTCTTGCACAATTTATTCACAATCCCGCCACTTCCCGCCACTGCGGATCTATTGGAAGCGGAGATGCGCGCACGCAGTTTTATTTTTACGTCGCAGTTTCGGAGCGACCTGCCAAAAATGTGGCCCAGTGATCTTCTGAAATATAACGCGCCTATTATTATTATACGACGTGATTGTAGATCAACTGCATCGAATAGGGTCAGGTTTTAATGTCAGTGCGGAGGAATGGGGAGTCTTCAGTGAGGAACAGTAGTTCTAGGCAGTTTTACGGAGAAAGGAGCTGAAAGCACTGGTTGATTATTGTAAAATACTTAGTCAATTTTCAAGGTGACCTAGTAACTTAGGATATTTAACATGTTACGACTTCCTATCTGTCTCCCAATTGGGTCATCGAAAGAAACATGAAAGATACTGATGTTCAGTTTTGTCCAGATCGGCTGAAATATACTCCAATAGAGTATTGAAAAGTCGGGCAAATGATTAATTAAGGAGCTGCCAGTAAGCTAATTCTATAGTGCAAAGACAAGGCCATATAAACAAATGAACATAAATATAAAACAAGCAGGAACTCGGTATTTTAGCGCCCATCTGCAACATAGCAAGCACTCCTCAGATCATTCAAACATCTCAATCTCCCACCAGCTGTAACAACTACTACAGATGATTATCTCATCTCGCTTTATTTTCTCAACTGAAGTATTCGCTAATAAAATAAAACGTGTGTAGAATATTACAATATTCGCATTTCTGTACACCCACGCGGTTCAGACTGTAGGTAAATAAACTATCACAACATTAGACTATCTTTTTGTCGGAAATATGCAAACAAAACACAATAAATATACATGAGTTAGTAATATGAAAATGGCGTTAATAATATTTCTAAATATTTAGACAGCTAAGCATATTTCGATGATAAGAAGTTAGATATTTCAAAAAGCAGCTCAAAATTATTGTATATAATTAGGAATTGTTTTAATAGATAGAGAGATAGTATATAAGATATTAATTTCTAAATAATAAATATGTTTAGAAATATCGAACAGTCATGGCCAACTGTCATTGAAGAAACAATAGACATGGGTCAAAAAAAAGGAACTTAAAACTGGTATAAGAATTGGCGGGAAATATGAAGCTGAATTGCTGAATTCTGCTGATGAGGTTATAGACAAGAAACTAGTTACCTTCGTATCTGAAAGCTCCAGATCTCTGCCGAGTGAAGCGGTGCTGATAGAGGGAAGTTCAAATTAGTTTTTCTTACTCTTCCGCTTTTCTTTCCTGATTAATTTCAGTTCAATTGTTTTTCTGGAGTTTCGTCGAGCTTCATTGTCTCGACGCTTTTCTGGTTGTCGCTACTGGTATTTCTGACTTTCAGGAATTGCAGTAGTTTGGCCATAGTGAGGCGGGCTTGCCGAAGAACAATACAACTTTGACAAAACAATATTGCGAAATAAGACCGCTCCGGCTACTATTACACTCAATAAAACGGTTATTAGGCCATCAATACTTACAAACGAAATGTTTGTATTGTTTAACAACTCTAGCTAATAGTTTGGGCGCCTCACAGACTAAACAAGGTCCCCACATCAAAGGGCATGCCTACTTGGCACGGGCCTCCCAGAGGCACAGATGACTGACTCACGTCGATATCGCGCCCTATCACTGATGTCAACGAACGCCTACGTATGCCAAGCTTTGTTTTGGATGCCAATCACTGAGTGATGATCGATTTGCTATAAATATAGTCCAAATCATTTGGAGGAAAGTTCTAGATAATATTGGCAAACAACTTGGTATTCGAGTGGAAATTAATACCCAATCTCAACAAACTAACTGATAATAACCAATCCACTAATCTAAAACTGACTTGATCATCGAAAACCACTTTGTCCATTTCTAAATTCTTGTCATTCCTGTCCCCAACTGAAATAACTGCGACCAAAAATATCTATCGGGAACACTTGCAGAGTATTAGTTTCTTTGCATTCTTGTGCAAGGACACGAGACATTGTCCCTGCTGGAATTAGCCCGGCCTTAGCCGCCTGGCTGCCTGGCTGCCGGGCTAGCGGGCTGGAATGCAAAAAGACTTAGTCCTCAGGCATCCGGCCCATTTGACCTGCTGGTTCACGAGCTAAGTTTAACCCACTAACTGACAACACGGAATTATTGGTAGCTGGGAGTCTGCGACAGACGCGTGGGGGACGTTCGATGAGAAATTAAGAGAAATTGGTTTCACCGATGTTAGTATAATTTTTTTTTGCGGTCTTTCAAATCCGTTACTTTGATAGATTTCCTCTTTTGTCATTTTTTTTTATTTTGATGACTAATGATGAAGATCTACTTAGACTGATTTGATTGTGATTGATATCTCTTTTGTCATTGAAATATTTAAAGCAATTACGACATAATCTATCGTTTAGACGTTTTTATAAAATAAACTGCAACAATATTGATTAGTAATCTATGGAATCCTCAGTATCGATATTAGAATGTAACCGTGTCTTCATGGTATTAGTTGACAATAAAACATACAGAACGTTTAATTTTAGTTATTTTTAGTGTTAGTGCGATGTCCTAGGTAATGAATGCTCTCGCAGTAAATATGGCAATAAAACAGTTATATTTCATTCCATAACATCATAGGGTAAGAAAATGACGTCTTCGTATTTTATTAAAGCCCTGAAACATAGTCCACTCGAAGAACTGCTGAAAGCAAATGGAATATTTCCTTCATAAATCAGCTGCAACAGAGCACTCTATCATCTTGTCAGGCAATTGATCATAACACGACACAATTAAGCTGCTGACGACAAATTGGCCAGCATGGCGGACGCGCAACAGCTGACCGTCTTCCTGGTGCATCTCGTAAACACAACGGGCCTATCTCTGAACACATCAGCATTAATATAGAACACGTCATAAGTTTAGTGTCCGAACGTAAAAGTGGCCTGTTCCGCGTTGGAGCGGCGCCCGCGCAAGATAAACACGCGGTGTTCATCACCCGTGTCATAAAGTTAGTTCATGAACATCATATGTTACTATGTGTAATTTATTTCGTGCCCACTACTCTAGAAACGGTAAAGGAGTACATCTTATGCATCGTAAGATACTAGCAAGTCGTAGAACCAAAAAAAAAAGATATGTTGATATCCACGCTGGGTTAGTCTGTTCCAGAATTGGAAACACTGCAAGCTGATTATATTATAACAATGATATGTGTTGTAGCTTACAGATAGTTTATTTGCTGAAATTCGAAGCAGTCAAAAATTCATGCTTCATAGTAGAATATTGAATTTCGACTTACCAACAGCTTTACAGCTTAAAGAGTTAACCTTTTACCCCAATATATTATGTTTTCTGCTGTTGTTATGCCAAACAAAAACACTTTTATTGATAGCGCTCAAATGCACTCTCATTTGAATGTTAATTTCTTTATGCAGACCAGAAGCAACAATAATGCGCTGGTTTTTTTCTTCAAAGCAAATGTTCTAAGTGTTTGTTTGGCGAAAATGAATGATGAACGATCTCAATCAACCAGTCAAGACAAGGTGCCCTCCTTGTCTTACACTTAATTCAAATTGGAACAAAGTCAAGGGAACATGGAGAGAAAAAAAAAATGCATCGCCTCATTATGAATAATGCAGTGAAAAATAATGAATAGTGACTATTTTTCACTATTATTTAAGTATTGTTTTTTTTTTTAATATAGGTTTGAGGTAAAATTAATGTTGTGAATGACAAAACAGCGTCACATACGATAGTCGACACAAATCCACCCAGACCAAAACGTATTGATTTTTTTTCTTATCTTTAAATTATGATCCTTGGTAGTAATAGAATCAGTCAAGTTTAAAAATGGACTAAAAGTGTCAGTGGTTGTGCAAATATCTATTCCGTTGAAATAAATATTATCTTGTTTGTAAGCGCATGCCAAATAGCTGCATCATGTTTTTTTTTAATCTTCGATAAACGTATGCGGTGCCGGCGCTGCGTCCTATTACATAAAGTTTAATTCGGATTTATGTACACGTACAGCGATAGGTGCACCTAGAGACACACTAGAACTATGGTTGCACTGTTTGTGTACGGCTCTCTTTATAAAACATCCACGACCTGACATCTCACAGCTCATCCACAGATAGAGCATAAGCTACCTCATGCTAGATATTCGTATATTTAATACAACTGGGACTATTTGTGCAAAGCTTAACCATTCCTTAGCATATGAATATTGTAATTTGTGTCAAAACTATGTTTAGCATTTACGAAGTAGCTCTGTACAAAGTTTGTTAACGTAAACCTAGATTATTTTGGGATTCCTGAAATAACTCGACGTGATGTGTACTATCACAACAAACTATTCAGTGATACAGATTATCTAATGATCTGAAAAATGCTGCTATCGTACCGTTGTGTGTGTATTGTTGCGCAAATATCAGAAATAGACTATACAACTATTCAAGCGTTACACTGAATACTACATTAGAACAATTAGGGTTGTCAAAACAATGTATCGGTTCTATATTCAACCATTATAGTTTATTAACTACTTACGTCATCAAGATTCCTCCATTATGGGAGCATTTATTGTAAGAACCCCAATTTCTCCATAATTCCTTTTCTAGAATTATGCAGAAGATTCGTGCTTTTCGTTTATAAAATCATTATTGCATCTATCTTTCCGCAATAAAACATCTGCTACTATACGTAATGACGTCAATATCGCCATAAACTTTATGAACCACAAACGGACAGCCCTGTACGAATCTATCGCTCACTGAAGGTCAACACAGAACGTATCTCTTTAGCGGCTCCGCACGGATATAGCCACTGGCTTTTACCACATCTCTCCTGATCAATGAATTTTAAAATTCTTTAACTTTTTCATTTATCACAACATGTTGGAACAGCTGGACTTTCTAGTGAAATATGTCGGGGACCGCAGACGTCGTATTTCAGATGAAATTGAGATCGAAATGTATTTTTCAGAAACACTTATCTTGATGACATGATACGTTGAAAATTAAATCAGAGATTTTTTATGTGTTTCAATGTTAAGATGTAATGAAAACATTATGATGACATTATAAATCAGTTTTTGTATTTTCAACAATTGTGTTCTACACAACATAATGAGGATTTGTTCGAGACATTTAAAAGGTTTTAGAAGAACTATACATATAACAGTAGGTATAATTTTCGCAATGAAAGAGGATTAGATAAGCACTCAAAATCCGCAATACCAATCTGTCAACATTTCTAATACGAAAGGCTAATGATTCATTGACAGCGATGTAAATTAGCGGCGCCTGCGCAGCCGGCCTTTGACCAACTCTCCAACAAGGTCAGGTCGAGATATTTGTGAAGTTGTCTCTGTTTTTATGTGAAAATAACTTCGTTTTGCAATGGTGGGCACATTGATCCAGTGTGAGTCACAGTTAGAAGGTCTTGTAAAAATATTACTATCACTTTGAAACAGTGGTAACCGTGAGCACAATTTTTTTTCATGATGTTTTCAATGAGAAACTTAAAAATGATATAAGCAATTTATTGTAGGATGTTAAATTTGATCTCACAAGACCAAATACGTCAGCAACTAAAAGGTTAATTATTGCTAATTTCAAAGGTGGACTCGTCAGATCAAATGGAAAATTAAGTCTGGTAAACAACTTCTTGCTTAAAAGTACCACCAAATTAATGAAGTTGTTTCTCGTTGTCCCTCAGGAGACAGTTCGCACAAGCAGCAGTAGCGGCGGTGGCAAGGTCACCAGCTCACAGACCAGGACCCTCGAGGACTTTGACGTAGACCAGTGCTGGGACGAACGTCTTCTCAGGAAACTCGTGAGTTTTTATCGGTTTTACGCAATTCTCTTGTCTACTAGATGCTAGTGACGCGGACAGTGGGTTGAGAACTAAAATATCTCTATTTTCCGTTCCTCATGAACATGCTTTCTCTGATATTAAGTTAACTCGACTAGTATGTTTGATAGATCTTCATGCCGTGAGTTGAAAACAGGAAAGCTCAAAGAAAGCTGCTTGCGACGTGACTTTTAATAGCGTGTGGTTTTGAATCGTCTAAGATGCAGACTAAATTTTATAAGTTAGTTTTGGTAAATCAATATAACGTCTCTGGGGGCAAGGTGCTATATGGGACAAGAACTCGCAAGTAACTTTATATTCTTTACAAATATATTAAAGTTCATCTTTCATTGCAGTGGATAGATTTTCCACCGCTATTCATTCAAGTGAAATGCCGAATATGTTATTAAGTTTACTATCAAAGCCTTGTTCTCTAATACCCTGAGTGAATCCCAATTACTCGGGCAGACTGAGTCACCTCTCCGATACTTACCTACTGAGTACTAAGTGTACCGACTACCGCCCGGCGACCGGTCTCTCGTCTCTATTCATTCGACTTTCATTCATTAGCTCTTAGCTGACTCATTCCGGTCCGCCACCGGTTAATCGCGTTTCAAAACATTAACATGACCGCTTTGACTCCTGCGCATTATATTGAGTTGTCTTTTATTAGCAGATTAAGCGTACTTCCAAGAAGCTTTATAGAGATGTGGAAAGCTTTGGATAAATCCATTAGTCTGAAGTATCAATAAAGCTTTAATTTGTGAAACTACAGCTTTGCTAACGTGTGGTGGATGTTTTAACAATATAGGTTCTTACCTATTTTCATCTGAAAAAGAGCACAAAATGTAAATCTCCGAGTAAACATCGTCCAGTCATTACGTGGAAAGTATCGGAGAAGGCTTTCACGACGCAGTTATGTGACGCCGACACGACGACCACTCACGCGCAGCACCACGCGTGAAACTTGACGCGTGAGTTGTCAGGCCTGTGGCGCAAGTAAACAAGCATTGACTTGGCGAAATAGCTTAGTTCAATTTAACGAGATATCAAGTGGTCAGTTAATACATTAAATTATGTTGTAGGATTTCAGGATCATACAGATTACTACGCAATTGACTTTCTCTTTAGCATAATCAGTCTGTAACATTCTGCTTTCATTCTGCGAGACGTAATTCACTATGTCATGTTGGTCCGTAGTGACTATTCGACGTTATGCTAAACTGACAGAGCTAACTGGTAACTAAATGAACATCAAAACTGAAAACGTAAATCTCTGCCCGCTTATGCGTTGTAACTCGGAAACTAATCACTTTCGCTGACGCAGCGCGGCAGCCTGGGAGCGCGTGTACTTGACACTGGACACGACTTGTGCCTACACCACACTGTTGTGAAATATTATCATGTCTTCACACTGTCTACTGGTCCCACGGTGTGTCACAATGTGATGACAAACGAGTAGTTGACGCCAGCTGTGCTAGCGGGACAATCGTGATTGTTTACGAGTGGATGCGTTGTAAGAATACTAAGTAATTACAAGTCCTATCGCCATTTTGGCATTCTAAAATTATGTTATCAGTGATTTATTTGTTGAGTGTGGTTATTGTGAAGGACAGGCGTTATGGGGTACTTGTCTTGAGTAATGGTTGCCGTCGTAAAAGTTGTGATTCTTAATTAATTTTGAGTTTATGTACGACTCGTAAAAATACGAGTTGAATGAGAACTACCTCGTGATCATAATAAACCTTTAGAAACGTGTTTAAAGTGACCAAAACAAATATTCACACAATAGAAAGTTTCACAGCGGTCAATGAGTAAATAAGTACCGCCGATAATTACCTCAAATTAAAATCAAATAAACTGGTATCATGTCGACTCATCATTGTGATGAACCAGCCCACATTGTCAGATCATCGGGTCAACAACAAAGCCGAATAATGAGGGCAGCACTCACTTCCGGCTTCCGGCTGCAGTGGGTACTTCCGGCAGAGCCAGCTCGACACTGAACCGGTTGCCGCCTGCAATACAAACGTCGTTTATTGACAACTTGACCACTCGTGCAGAAAGCTCTAGTTAGGCACTGTTCACACTGAACATTGACTTTGGATAGTCATTAAACTTACAGAATACATGCTATTAAGATCACGACGCATAGATTTCGCATACTCTTGAATGTTAAATTATAAGAGTAGGTATAAATATAAAAAAAAAAACTTTAATAGCGGCGGAGTAATAAGTCCTCTGCTAAACAAAGTACTTATCTTCCAAAATCAGTATAACAAACGTAAATGAGTCATATCATAGAACTTCCAGTCGTAGCCTGCTAAACCTGTATTTGATAAAGAAATAAAAGAAATAAGTAGATAACAGAACAGACACTCATTGTGTGCAACCACTTAAATTCTTCCAACTTTACTCAGCAATTTCAAGCAAAAAGCAAGCATTCCAGTTTTCGTTTCTCCAGTGTAGACTTAGCCTTATCTGAGTAACCGCAGCACAAATAATATACAAAGCCGTAGAATACACAGTTACCGAGAAGTAGTGGCCGTGGTTACAGGCCCGCGCATGCGCGCTAGCGACAAACAAGTTAAATATTTGTTTATGTGTGAAATTTTGTCGCAATGTACAGAGGATTTCAACAACTATGTGTGAGTTTTGTGTGACGAATTATATTTTAAAAAAACGGATTATTTTAATTACATAGTGCATTAACAAAGTCATGTTCTGTAGATCAATTTTTAAGCAAGGAGATGCGTGTGTTAGGTAACTCCGCTCGTCCACTTCACTTTAAGCAGAGTATGCAATTGAGAACAAAGCCAACTTAAAGAAAAAAATACAAAAAAAGAAAAGTAAAAATGTATTGTGTTTAGAACCCATTGAAAATTACGCAAATTGCGTAAAATGAAAGATATTTCGGGCAATGAGTTTTACCCACCAAAAACAGTGGAATATTTCAGTATCATCTAAGTATCTGATGATCGTTTTTACAGTTTACCGGTGCCTGTTCATCGTAAAATGAGCTTACCAAGAGTAGTCTAAAAACTTTAAGTTAGATAATATCCTCTTCCACAAGTCATTTCTGGTAACATTTACAATATAATCCAATTCATAATTTCAGCTGGACGAGAGCAACGACTACGAGCAACGCCGAAGACTGCGTGCGCGCATCCGCACACTAATGGCTGAACAAGAAGGTATACAGCACGTCCTCCACTACCTACCTCTAATGTCCATACGAAGATGTGGCATCACCACTACTTTCTTGTCTTGCATACTTTCTGAGATTAAAATTAATTGTTCTGTCACAGTATGATCCAGCTGTATAGTTCAATAACTGATTGGAACTAGTATTACGAGTTTGCTGTAAACTCTTGATTAAAATACTCCTTTAATAAACAAGCTGTTTTAGGGTGTACAAAAACCATTAATTGTATTTAAAACAATGAAGAAAAGGAGTAAACCAGTATTAATAAACAATATTGTTATATTCTGACGACATGGTTGACTCAGTGACTGAGCGATTAGCTGCTGCGTTGCGTGTCGCGGGTTCGATCCCCGCACAGAATAAATATTTGTATGACCTAAGGGTACCTACTTGTTCTAAGTCTAGCTATTTGTGTATGTGAGCTTGAATGTTAATAAACTCACCCACGGTACAGGAGAAAATCCTAGTGTGGAGTAACATGAAAAACATAATTGGATCGTTTTCTGTTAACCTTTATTTTCAGAATTCACTCACTAATGTTCAACAAGGTAACAATAATGCAATAGTATGGGTACCTACATATTAGGAAACTCTTTACTTTGTGATCTTCATTCTTCGCACTCCAACCTTATACATGTTCGCACATTAAACTTAACGTTTGGCGTCTAGCTTTTGACGACAGTTTGTAATAGTTGATGTTCTAAGCTAAATAAATTTATGCAGCATGCGCGAGCGCCGTGACGGAGGCGTTGGCGGCGGCAGGCGAGGCGGACGGCGCGGACGCCGACAGTCGCGGTGAGTCCCTCCTCCTCCCGCTGCTGCAGGGGCTGCTGGGCGGCGGCGGCGAGCGGCTGCTGGCCGGGCTCGGCGCCGCGCCGGCCGACGTGGTGGCCGACGTGCGGCGCTCGCTCGGGCGCCTGCGCGCCGCGCTGGCCCCGCCCACCGAGCACCCGCAGGCGCGCGCGCTGCTGTCGCTGGCCGACCGGCTGGAGGACGCGCTGGACGCCGCCGACCGGCTGGACGGCTGCCGCCGCAAGCCGCGCCGCCGCAGCCGCGCCGCGCGCCACACCGTCGGCGTCACGCACGAGGAGCTGGAGGAGGCGCGACGCCTGGTCGACCGCGACCAGCTCGCCCTCGGCGCTAAGGGCCCCACGTCCTCCGGCGCCACCTCCACAGCCTCCATGGCGACTAGCACGGACGAACCTTCCACCCCGGAACGCAAACAAAGTATTGACGAGAACGTCAGCTACCACGACGCCGTCGCGTCCCGACAGAAACCCACACCGATTGCTCACTCTGTCAGCTACGAAGCTCCTCAGGTGAATAGGGACGCGCGCGTCGTAGTGGAAAAGCGAGCCCCGACCTCTCGTAAACCCGACTTTTACCGGCACTCGGTCGCCGACGCGGGCGGCCAGCACTCCCAGCCCTACCAACAGCCACAGCCCCTGCAGCAACGCCAGCAGGTGGCCCCTCCTCCGCAGACCGTGCTTGGCCACGCGCCCCAGCCCGCCTTCCACCCGCAGCCGGTGCAGGCGCCGCACCTGTACCAGCCCCAGCCGCTCCACCAGTCGTACCAGCCGCAGCCGCGCATGGACCGGCGCCCCTCCGACACCAAGAGTAGCATAGCGGCCATCGCCAACAAGTTTGACACACACGCTCAAAAGGAGAACATACCTCGCCGAGCACCAGTAGAACCTGCACCTACACAACAGAAAGAATATCAGCGCGAGGACCCAAAACGTGCACCACTATACATGCCACTCCCGCCCACTTACAATTTCGCGGCACCACCGACCGCCACTCAGGATGACTCTAAACCTTTCAGTAGATTCGGAAATAGCAATAACAAACGGTTACGCATGAAACGCGCCAACACTATCGACATAGGAAGGCCGCTCGCCGGATACCGCATCGACAGCGACAATGATGACGAGACATCCCCGCGCCCTATCGTGCCCGAGTTCAAGCCTCAGACCGAGAACGATAGGAAATTTGTAGCGTTCATGAAGAAGAACGAAGCGGCCGACCGCGAGGCAGCCGCAACTGGCCCCGCCAACTGGAGCAGCAGGTTCGGTAACATTAAGAACGCATTCGAGAGTCGAGAAGACAACAGTATGACGAATAGCAGGTCGTCGAGTGCGTCATCTGCGCGACGCTTCTGGCGCACAGCAAACGAGACCGCGATAAACCCCGCCGCCGCGCGACCTAAGAAGTTCTTCAATGAAAATAATAGTGACATAGTTAAACCCCCGTGGGCAAATGAGCGGAGGGAGCCGATGCGCGTGCACATCCCGCGACAAGTGCAGCAACCACTCCCGCCGGCGGTTACAACGGTCGTGCCCGCTACTGCGCCCGCGTCCTTGCCCGCGCGACCCGCGTATTTCTCAACACCCGCTCATCGCCCCGCGCCCATCGCACCACCGCCATCGTCAGCGCCTATCCTCCCGCCGGCGCCCGTGCCGCCAGCTCTCACTGCACCGGTCGCGCCACCGTCACACCCGCCGGTCCCGCAGTCTCCCACAAAGCCGATGGTCGTCAAACCGTTCGTAGCCCGACCTATACCCGTGAATCAGTTCTCTCACGCGCCTATGTCCGCGTTTAAACCGCCAACCAAAGTGACATCACCGACAGCAGCTCCCGCTTACATATGGAGTCCCCCATCCGTCTTAAACGCGACTTCACCTACGGTAGACCATACCCCCGCTTTCCCGGTCAACCCAGTGCCCATTGCACCAAGCCCACCGATACCAAGTAAGCCTTGGGCGACAGACGCAAATAAACCAAAGAGAGTGGTGGGTATGGCTGCCGCCAAGTTCGAGAACAACAAGCCCGAGCCCGCGTCTGCCCCCTACCGGGAGAGACCGTCCGCGTACAACCCGCCCGCACCACAGTCTCACGCGCTCTCACTGCAAACGCAAAACTATCCAGTGAAGAGCATACCTAGTCAGAATGACCTCTCCGCTCCGGAACTAGTGAAGAAAATTGATGATACTAAATTCCCAGCGCGAAACTCATATTTACCTAAGGTCGACGCACAAAAACTCCAGATTGAGTTTTACGAGAAACAAATTCGTGAAAAGAGGCGTGAGGCAGTCATGAATGGCCACAGTGAACCTACGGAGCTGAAACCCCCCGCACCACCTGCCTACACCATCACTGACTACACCCCGTCCAGCGGCATTTCCACTTTTGTCCCGCTGCAACGCACGCCTGACATAGAGAAAGCTCGCGCGCACAAGGTAGACTACCTGCCAGACGTTGTCACCAACGACACGGATCGCCTTCGCAGCGTCGCCTCGCCACAACAGCCGCGCGCACCCACCAGCCCGTACTCACCGCGAGCCACCAACCCGATCGAGTCGCCCCACACCTACCAGAACGGTGACGCGCCTTACGCTAATGGAGTAGGGGAAGGCGTCACAACGGAGCACGATAGTGTAGTGACCCGCGTGATGCGTGGCCCAGTGCGTGGCGCAGCTACCATCACGACCGGTGTGCGCACGCGCAGCGACGAGGGTCGTCGAGGTTCAGCGGCCGACAGCTTGCGTGGCGCACTCGACAAGTTTTCGTCACCGAAAAACGACGTCATCGCACAGATCGAAAGGAAAAAACGCGAGACGGCGAGGTCGCAGGTACGGGCCCCTGTAAATACTGGCCGCTCCCCCCTGCTCGCGCCCGCCTCCCCGCACGCCCCCCAGTCCCCCGGCGCGCTCGCCGCGTCCCGCGAGTCTGTGCTGTCCAGCGAGTCGGCAGGCAGCCTCGGCTCCAACCCGCTCAGCAGGTCAGGCTCGTGGCACCAGATGGTCGGTAGCCCCAAGTCAGCCTCACCGCGCCGAGTGGTCGCACGCGCTAAGTCCATGCACCTGCTAGCAGTGCCCAAACTGTATGAGGGTGGGATCGCCCGCGAGGAAGTTACGGAAAAGAAGCGAACGGTGGAAGCGTATTTCTCTGGGCAGCAGCAACAACCGATGCGGCCAGCCACGGGTGCGGGTGCGGCGCGGCCACGGGCGCTGCGGCAGTCGTACGCACCGCCGCAGGCCTACTCGCTGGGCCGCAGCCGCACCATGCCCACGGTGTCGGAGCTGCAGTTCCTGGACGAGAGCAACACTGAAGACGCATTCGAAGACCTGGTGTCGGCGCTCGCGTAGCGTAGCGTCGCAACATTCCACTAGTTAGGAGCGGGAGACGAGCGAGACGCGCGTGAGTCGTGTGTGTGTGGGTCTGTGCTTGTGCCCGCCCCGCATGCCCCCCGGCCCCCTCCGGCCCTGCGCCGCGCTATCACGTCGATGTACATATATGCTCGTAACCGTACCATCTTCATCCGCGCCCTCTGTAACCGTGTTATTTGACTAATAGCTTATAGGTTATCGTTGTACTGTCTTGCTGATTGTTTTCAAAGTGTTTCGAGTTAGTGTTAGATCTGTGTGTCCGTTTGTCAGGACTGATCTTAATGCGCACATTTATTTGCAGAGGAAGAGGAAGTAACTGTGACATCGAGCGTGAGGAGGAACTCTTCAGAAAAAACTGTTAGCAGTAGCACTACCACCACTAAAACAACTAAAGGTTAGCGAACTTAGCACTTAAATTGTTTAAAATATAAATGAGATAATTTGAATAGTCTTAAATTGCAATTGTAATTCACAGTGTTAGAGAGCATGACCAGGCCGGCACCCAAGCCCGTCTCGCCATTTGCCAAGTTCCGGCAGCTCGAAAAACAAAACTCAACCAACAGTCCCAAGTAAGTCTCGTCCTTCTTTCTATGAAACAGCACTCATCAACTTCAAACAATATCTTACATGAAAGAAACGAACGATACATAAGACTCCTTACCATTCAAGTACTATATATTATGTATAAGATCCTTTCGCTTCATACGTAATGTAATGCAATATATTTTATTTATTTTTGGCAGCCATATCTGTGGATATACGAATGAGGATTAGAAACAAGTAAATATACAAGTTAATGATATGCATTTAACATGTATATTAGTCGCTTAATACGATTATCATTATTTTCCGAGAACCATATAAGGCTAGGTACATACGAGGCTCTCTGTCAATAATCGCACGTGTGTACTTATCCTGTCATGAAACCATCATGTTCCGTTCTGACATCTAGTTGACATGAGATCAGCACGCGTTCTTGTAAATAACCTGCGACCCCCATTAATAGCACACGCGTTCCGTAGCACACGATGTGACACACAAACTAATAGTTTGACGTCGACGAGACTAACGCTCGGTCACAGCTCGTGACCGCGGTGACTAACATGCGTGCTGGTTGTAGCTCGCCCAAGACTCCGCAGAGCCCGGGCTCTCCGGCGCAGCCTTACTTCAAGTTCACGGACCCCGCGCTGCAAGCCAGCGCCGTCACTATTAAAGAACGATTGCTGCAGTGGTGTCGCGACAAGACCCGGGACTACGAGGTACACTCCACACCTCCCGCCCTCCTCTCCGTCCGCAACTCCGCACGCAACACCCCCACTGCGTATACTATGATGTCGTCTAAATATACATGGGTTACGTGGCTGTACTGCACACCAAAACGCAATATTTCCTGTTTTTCTTAGATTATTATGGTTTGATAGTATTTAGAAACTTACTGTAAATACGTATTGGGGAGGTTTTAAATGCGGTTAGATTAGGCAAATGCATTTTTTGACGACTTTTCCACCTGGTAAAATCCCCAGTCGAAGTCGATGTTTAGAAATTTGCATCTGCCTACGAGTCACGGCGTTCGGATCTAACGGATTTAACCGCGTCGTCGAGATGTAGCATGTTGTTAGCGTACGCTGCGCACGCGCACCTAGTATTAACACACACGTCACCGACGTCACTACCACTCATACTCCACGCTTCTCTTATCGCTTCATTTTGGCTGCTAATTTCTGTATATATTGTATACGTTTTGTTATTTTCACTAGTTATTGTTTATTTATTCATCTGTGACTGTACGACCAAATCACAATGTTTTGATTTCGATCTATCAGTGTAATAATATATATTTTATATAAACATGGACCATGTATAATGGTATTTAATTATTAATTATTGGGATGAAATTGTGCCTATACACAGGAATATCTTTTTATTGTGTTTTTTCTAACTAATCAAAAATGACTAATAAAATTGTGAAAACAATTTTGAATTAAAAAGCATGGGTTTATAAATAGAATACTCAAATCAAAGTGTGAATTTGACTTCCCAGGATTATGCATGATTTTGTGTTGTTAATTTTTAGTTATAAATGTCCAAGTAAATGTGGGTATGAGTTGTAAATAAATTGGGTGAATCTGAACTATCCAAGTATGTTCACTGTGCCCCTACTGTGTAGATAATATTCTAAGATTAGCATTTCCCCAAGCACACAAATATGTAGTTTGACACAATAGTTTTAAGGAACTACAACAGTTGGGATGTTGCAACAAATATTGACCCCTCATTTTACGAAATTTGGTATTGACAGTATTTGATGTGCACTAGAAATCTGACCGTGCTCTACCATGTTCAACTAAGTTCTCTAACGGGTAACAGAATTACCACATTTTAAAACAATACTAATTTATTCTCAATCACCACAAACTATAATTTTTTCCACGTGTTTCCCCAGAATGTGAAGTTGGAGAACTTCTCCACGAGTTGGGCGGACGGGCTGGCGTTCTGCGCGCTGGTGCACCACTTCCTGCCGGATGCGTTCGACTACTCCAAGCTGTCGCCTGAGAAACGCCGACACAACTTTACGCTCGCCTTCAAAATTGCCGAGTAAGATATATTTATCAATAGCTGCAAAATCCTGCAATTTAGGCGAATATCTAAATTGCATGTTTTTATTTTTTAACATCAACACAATGTTGGGCTAGTATAATATTCTAAACATGACTTAAACTGCAGTCACCAATTCACTGGCTATATAGATCATCATCCAGGGAGATATTTGCGGTCCTATAATTTTATTACAGCATTGAACGGCTTTCATTGTTCAAAATTTTAGTAGCAATAACAAACTCTTTTTCTTAACTTAGGTATAAGTTGTTTTGTTTGTTTCCAGTGAGAAGGCGGGCATCTACCCCCTGCTAGACGTGGACGACATGGTGACGATGCGCAAGCCGGACTGGAAGTGTGTGTTCACGTACGTCCAGTCCATCTACCGCCGGTTCAAGGACCAGGACTGACCGTCCTTAACGTCACACGTCGCCCGGCCACGGAACGCGAACACTGTCTACTGTCCTACAAACATATTGCAGCCTCGAGGGGTAATTGATTAGACTTCCCTTACGTCTAAGTTGGCGATTACTTTTAGAAGGCTCCAATGGTTTAGTCATAAGATTCTCCATTCATAAATTAGTTGGTCCATCCTTTTAGAAGGTTTTGTAATGACAATAGTCGGTGTTCGCGTTCGTGGGGGCTCAGGCGGCCGCGCCGAGTAGGTGATCGCTGTAGTCACAAATAGTACGTTACGAAGTGTGTAATAAATCCAAAGAGCGTATGTTGTTGATTTGTTCGTTTGTTATAAATGTTTATAATGTCAGTGTCCGCCCAACTCGTATCTCCAAGCGCTGTCTCGATACAGTCCTCCTATTTATTGTAATCTCAAGATGTGATTTTTTCTACGTTAGCTTGTAAGTTTGAACTAACATTTATATATCGAGCGACTACTGTTAAGTCATAGTATGTAGTGTACGCACTGCTGAGGATCGCTTGCACTTATATACCCACATAAGAGAGTAGAATCCTTTAATATCAGTGTACATACAGTTTCACGATTACATATTAACATATTATTTGAATTTGACATTAATAATAAAAGCGGCTTAATGTATTCGCTACTGATTTTATGAAATTTGATATTATTATATGATGATTATGTTAATTTATATTGATAATAAAATAAATATTGATTAACAAAGTATTTGTATTATTTAGAATTTTATTTTATTTGTACATTGGCATGACGTGACGAGAACGGGAAGTTCTATGGTGACCACCTACTTCATGTCATAAGTCGGAGAGATTATAGCAAGAAAGCAGAGTTATGTATATTATCGTTATCAATGTATTCACATACTATAATTAGAAAAAAAAGAATACAACAAAACAACAAAAATTGAACCGTGGCTTCATAAATATTTATTGCAAAGTAATTTAATGAATGATACTTAAAGAATATATCGTGGAAAGAAGGTATGACATTTGCCATGCCCCCCAGGGCGCCATATTGATTTACTAAACACATTGGTTTTCATTTATAGGAATTTAATTTCGTTAATTTTGAATTGTTTAAGTGCAACTTGCAGGCTGCGTGATAGCTTCCGAACTGTTTCTAATACGCCGTATTATTAACAAAGTCATTAAAATGATGAAACAAGAGGTGGTTGTGAGCGTGAAACATATGAAAGAGATCGATACCATGGCCGCCATTAAAAACTCACGATGGCGCACCACCTCTCAGAGACACTAATATTTACTTCGTCGAAATATTTTAAAACGTTTTTTTTTGCGAATTGATATCTCAGGGCCCAATGAAACTTGCAAGTTGGATATAACTGGGGACAAAATAATGTAATTATCTACCTTGGTATCAGAAATCTATTAGTAAAGATAACGAATATTGACGAAGACATTAGACTCACTAACTGATACGTATATCCGTAGAAACCAATATCACATATAAATAACGTGCATTTTTTAATATTGCTGATGATTAGATCGATCAACACGTCGATCATTAATGTGATTATTTTATGAACGTTAAGATGGCCGGACTGCACCAGGTTTTTCATGCGAATATCATGAATACGATTTAATTAAATATTTCTAAGTTAATTTATGTTTACTTTATTTTATGTAATTATTAGTAAGTTACACTTGAAGTGAGTTGATTTTTTTTCGGGGTTTTGTCCATTTTGACGTTCATCTTATTTTGCACTCGAACAAATGACATTGGTAACTACGTAAAATATTACGTGCTAAGTGACGTCACAACAGAGTGCAAATGAAATTTTAATTAATTAATTAATGTAATTTTTTTTTCATCGAAAGACAAAAGCTCAATGACGTCGATCATAGCAGCAAATAACTCTTTGTGGGTGATGACGTCACCTTCCTCTACCTTCCGCACCCATTCTATCATCAGGTCAAAATCACAACTAAATACATATATTATTACTAGCTGTTCGACGCGGTTTCACCCACGCTGCTCAGCACCTGTTGGTCGTAGCGTGATGTTATATAGCATATAGCCTTCCTCAAGAAATGGACTATCCAACACTAAAAGAAAAATAAATAAATTGTCCAATTCCAACCAGTAGTCCCTGAGAATAGCGCGTTCAAACAAACAAACAGCTTTATAATATTAGTATAGATATATAGTATAGATAAACATAACATGACTGCTGTGATGTATACCGAATAATGCACCCACAAATCGTTATGATGGAATCCCACGTTGCACCACCAATGAAAATTCTCTAGATACTACTGAGAAACTACTGATGAAAAACCGTATTATCCTTTGATCCACCTGGAAAACGAACCCAGGTCCTCATGAACAGCAGTAGCGCACGAACCTAGACTAACAAGGATATCTAAGTATTTTAAATACAAAACAAAATAACCTCACGATTCAGGCAGGTTGAAGGGGAGTGAGACCATGAAAGGGTCAGCAACATTGGTGCTTCTATCCGCCGTGGCGTTGCCGTCCTCGTCGCCGACCACCGTGACGTCAGACGTGTGCGGCGTCAGCGTGCCCTCCTCGTCGCCCAGCGTCACGTGCACGTGCAGCGTGCTGTCGCGCCACGCTTGCCATGACAGCTGATGCTCCTGGACCTTCAGCAGCATCCATGTCGTCAGCAGACCGTTCAGCGCGCCTGGTGTGATTGAAAAACTCGGCAGTAATTATGGTGTACCTATCTGATACAATACAATGGGAATTAAAAGAAATAAGGCAAAAGGCCGAATGTGGGCCATTTCGAAAAGTCGTCTGATCTCAATCCCTGAATTCTGCAAAACTCATAGCTCTGTAATATATGACAGTATCATAAGTCTATCTAGATACTTCAGTTTTATTTTTATCTGTCCGGTGGCCGGAGTCTTGTCTGTTCATACTGGTTCTACGGAAGCTTGATATGCACTATCCACTTACCGATAACTCCAATGAGCAGCGAGGAGAACAAGTTGGCGACGAGTGCAGAGCCGCCACCCCGGCGCGCGCCGGCCTGCAGCACGGCGTCACACGCGTGCAACGCGCGCGCCGTGCCCAGCACGCTAGCCGTGCCCAGCGCCAGCGCGCGCCACATGTCCGCGGCCAGCGCGCGCCCGCGCCCTGACATCGCCCACTCTAACATCGAGCGCATCCATGACCATCTAGACAAAATCACTCGTAATAGACTCCCGGAATGTTTGTGTTAACTGAGTTAACGTTTTAATAATACAAATCAAGATCCTGATTTATTAGAAATCATTGAGTGGCGCACGCAGTAGGTCTTCCATACCTAACTTACTTCGTATCTTGTCTCGTCTTGTCTTGTCTGTTCGAATCTTTCTTTGTCTGCACCTCTTTTAAATGGTAAAAGAAAATATTGAAATAATCTTTTTTTTTACCATACACATTTCAAGACACGTGACATGTAGAACTGGTACTGGGCCACCGTGGAATTTCCTCATAGTAATGCCTGTGTCCCAGCTGTGAATACTAAGCTACATACTGAAGAACTCACTTGTGACTCCTGGTTACGACATAGTGGTGCCTGCACAACTCGCAATACGAGGTAGCGGCTTGCAGCAGCCAGCGCTCGAGGCAGGTCCGGTGCACGGCGGCGATGGTGCCCCGACAGGAGCAGGGCCGCACCAACCGCTCCGCGGACTCACCGCCGAAACAGATGCGGCAAATGTTGTCCGAGCGGATGCTGCCCGTGAAGCTGGACACTTCCTTAGCACCTTGCGAGCCCTAATGGTGATGCAGGGCGATTTTTTGATAAGTTAAATGACGGGAAATGATTTGGCAGATGATGTTAATTTTAACCACTCAATGTAAATCCAGCCTAGCGCAATCACTTTGTTTACGCAAACACTGTTCTCAACGCAGGATTTGTCTGCTGTATTTGCCATCGGTGTTTCGACAAACAGCCAACTGCTACTCCAGCTTGCTTCGATCTTACAAAATTTACAATTGCGGTTCGTATACATATTTTTATTGTTTCCTCTTAGACTTTGACAGAGAGCAAACGAGGTCCAAAGACGTACAGCACTTAACTGTTATGGACTGATATCGATGATCGCTACAACGATACCTGTTTGTTGAGCAGCAGGGCGCAGACGGAGCTGAGAATAGACATGGAGCGTCCGGCCGGCTGCAGCAGCGACGACGCCGGCGACGAGAAGGTCAGCGAATCTGCTATACGCGCGCGTGTCTGGCGCTGCTCATCCGTTTCATTTGGATTCGCTGGTCAAAGATAGGAATCAAGGAATGGATTTTATATAATAATCAAGACAATAAAACTAGGAGCCATGTCTTTGTTGTATAGTACTTGTTATTCCAAATAATAACAGCCACACCGGGCAATCTCCAAGTTAACTTTAGGGGTGGTCTGTGGACGGGTGACCATCCTTTTTCCAGACTTTACTTCATAGACGTTCACGTCAAAAACTAAATGGCTGGTTTAGTTCAAAACTGCGATTATGAAAGTAACGTAAGTACGTACCTGGTGAAGTGACGCCGGAGTACCGACAGCTTATATCTGTTTGTTGGGCAGTGGAGCGCAGCTCTCTATCCCGGTGGGAGCTCGGAGCGCTCGCCTGTACAACCAATCATAGCATCGTTCCAAGACTATTCGTACGAGACATTTTGAGCAGCCGCTCGGGTCGATCTTAGCAAACTTGAACCACTCATACATAAAATAACGTAACTCATAAATTTTGTATGTTGAAATTTAAAAAAAAAAACATTATCAAGAAATTAACATTTATGTGTGTTTTATTTCAAATATGTTTAAATTTCGTATTAGTAATATTAAGCTGTTAAGCAGCATCATATCTTGTATTCTCCTTCGGCCTCCGAAGGCAAAGCGCGGGGAAAAGAGCAAATTAAATCATAGCTTTAAAGTGACCAATAAGAAAAATATTTTTTGTTCTGTCATAGTGTATTAAAAAAATATCCATAACTCCCCCTTAGGCGTCCCCTAAGATGACCCACTGACCGTAAATTTTGCCTCAGTAATGTTTAAGCTGCGAGTTTCCTTCCTAAAAAAGATCATCTGGTGAAGTACACGTGCCCTTATTATACCAAATCAAATGAAATTATTTATTTCAATTAGACCATTACTTTTGAACGTCAAAAAACAAAATGAATCCACAGTTCCGGTCACAAGGCATAATAACTTGTGAAAGTACTGTAGTTGCCCATTACAAAGCGTTGATGTCTATGGAGAAGAACGGGCAAACTCCATGGATGGTAGGGTATTGGAAATGCTTACCGGTACGTGTAGAGAGGTGTAGCTGTCGGTTGACATGCTTATGGTCAATTTGCTGTCGGAGCGCTCGCAGCCCCAAAACATCAACAGCGTCTCACCCTCGCCAACATTACATTCCTTAATCAACACTGTATTTGTTACGGTTTGGAAATACATATTACTCTCATTGTGTATGAACCACCCTCATTGTTTAAGGGACCTTTTCATTTACAATCATGTGATATATGAAGGTGGTTTGTGAAAACCACAATCACATAAAAGATTATGGAGCATGTGCAAAAAATAATACCTACTAATCAGTTTTGATAGTAAATACTAATAGTAATCTTTAAAAGCTGCGTCTGCGTCCGTCTAGTGACGTTACAAATATATAAATATTTTGTATTTACACAAATACAAAATATTTATAGTTAGTGAAACTCCGAATCGGGGTTCTACTACTACCTTTCGACTTCTAAGGCCTACTCTCAAGAACCGAAACGTTCCCGCCGAACTGGAGAATCTATACGTGCGCCTCGTCTGCCGATTGCCACTCTGGGTCACTCGATCTATCCCTCCGGAGATCATCGCTGCCCGGGAACTGATCGTTACTTAAACTTCACGCAAATTCGATATTTTCCGGGATTGCGGGTTGTTCGAAATAGATACGGCGGCCCCGGAACATAAAGGGCAAATGAAGGAACATACGTGGGTTTTAGTCAGTAAAAGTCAGACACTCTAGCCGCTCACTCTACCCAAAGCGGGGGCTTTGGGTAGAGTGAGTGATATTTGATTTGAGAGAGAGTGTTATTTGATGCAAAAAAACCAAAGGTCGATATTTCGCACTCACACGCAGCTTAATTATAATATTTTAAATATTGTTTTTTTTTTACATTCATTGAAGATTGCATTACATAATTTACTTTCAATTTACCTTCTTCTAATTTTGTAAACTAGACATCTACCTACCTACTACGTTACAGTGGCCTCCCTTGGAGAGGCTTCGAAGTCGTTTTTTTTAATTTAATAAATTTAGTTCGAAATGGCTGAGTTTCTATAAATGTAAAGTAAATACATATATAAATATCTTAAACTAATATTATACGACTCGAAACAATGGCCAAGTTACATAGCAAAAAATTTTGCAATGAGCTGTTGAGCTGTTTTTATACAAAATTATTACCAACCCGTAGTAGATTCGAAAAACTACAAGTCCTGTGATATTTGAAATTGATTCTTTGTAAAGCTTGTTGGATCTTCGGAGTGTATGCGATTGGAGCAATCACAAGCTGCCTCAGGTTTTGGATAACATCACTTGGGAACAGCTCGGTATCATTGCAATCTACTAAACAATTTAGTATTAAGAATTTACACATCTTTCGTCTTCATCGCGATAACATTTATTCATACTTTTAATTTTATAAAAAAAAATACTTTAGACTAAATTACTTATTTTCATCCATCTTTACAGGTGATGTCAAATTATAGGCAGAACTCATAGATTTGTCAAAATTATAGATTTTATCATTTTCATTACCTCAAAAAGTTTGCGATGCTACACGCGAGTACTATTTACTTCATGAATTCAAATCTTTTTTCTGAACGCAGTCCTAAGAAAACCACCTCTACGCCGCTCAATGACATGAAGCTATGAAACGTTTCAAACTTTTTAAATTGTGTCACTTCCAAGCCTACGAGTGAGAAAGGTTATACTTTTTCTTCATAAGAAAAACAGAGATACAGTATTTAAATGTTTGACATATCGTTTTTTAAAACCGAACATAACATCGAGATAAAACTGCGAATGTGGTTGTCAAACTGACGTTAATGTAACCACTAGAACGAAGATCCCCGTGTTTTTTCTTTTCTCCCCACGTGAAGCTTTATTGTTGTGAAATACTTTGTAATTAAACGTAAAGTTTGAATAAGTCATAATCATGGCAGTCCGAGTACAATTTGAAAACAACAATGAGGTTGGAGTGTTTAGTAAATTGACAAATTCCTATTGCCTCGTCGCAATCGGAGGATCGGAGAACTTCTACAGCGTGTTCGAGGCAGAGTTATCAGAGACCATCCCCGTGGTGCACATGAGCGTCGCGGGATGCCGGATTATCGGCCGCATGACGGTGGGCAACAAAAACGGACTTCTGGTTCCTTCCGCGACAACAGATACAGAGTTGCAACACATTAGAAACAGTCTCCCGGACACCATCAAAGTGCAGCGCGTGGAGGAGCGGCTCAGCGCGCTCGGTAACGTGATCGCCTGCAACGATTATGTGGCGCTCGTGCACCCTGACCTGGACCGCGACACAGAGGAAATCCTCGCAGACACATTGGACGTGGAAGTGTTCAGACAGACAGTCGCGGGGAACGTTCTGGTGGGGTCTTACGCGGCGCTCAGTAACCGCGGCGGGCTCGTGCATCCTAAAACCACAATCCAAGACCAAGATGAATTGTCATCTCTCTTACAAGTCCCGCTGGTAGCAGGCACAGTGAACAGAGGCAGTGACGTCATTGCTGCGGGTATGGTGGTCAATGATTGGTGTGCATTTTGTGGTCTGGACACTACATCTACGGAAATCTCAGTAATTGAAAGTGTGTTCAAGTTGAATGATGCCAAACCCACAGCGATCACATCCACAATGCGAGCATCCCTCATTGACAGCATGTCCTAACATCTAACTACACATAGAGCAGACTGTTTGTGATATTATTTGTGTAACATACACACACAGTGCACCGAAAAACATAAGAAAACTTACTCTGTTGATCAGATTTCATACAAACCAATGAGTCTTGAATATTGTCTATGTTTAATTTATAAACATAAGAAAATAAATTGTGAATATTATGGATATCTTTTGATTTACAAATTTCTAATTGAAAACTTGTTAATAAACAAAATTCCCATTATTTGTTTTCTGTCTGTTACTTGTTTTTACTGCTTAGTTCTTACACAGCTAGCATTCTTCACAATAGAAGATTTTGTAACAAGACTTGAGCTTGGCCTTTTATAACCAATTATAAAATGCAAGTTGCCTTCTTCATGTGGACCCTGCTTCTTAGAGGGAGTCCGGATTCCGCACTTAGTCCTCATATGCAAGTTGTCAAGATAAAGGTTGATTCAATAAGAGAAACAAGCTGCCACTTATAATACATTTTATTTATAAACATTTGTTAGATACATCCGTCCTATCTACAGTTGCCACAAGTGTTTCTCTGGAAGTTCAATCATCGCCAACACAATATCTAAAAATTATCAAACTATTATGCCAAGCAATTTTCTAAGTTAAACATAAGTTTACATAATTTCCTACAATTCTAACCACGCAAATGTAGTGAATAGCTCGAAGGGATGTTGATTTCCCTTTATATGATTTACTACTTCCATACAAATTGATGTATAATTTAATTAGTTCACCAGTAAAAGAGAATATCTAATAAAAGTAGTACATATAACATATTTTTCTTAGTATTTTGCACCCCTTAGCTCCCTATACACTACATTTGAACAGTCAAAAAAGCTCAAAAACTTCATTTAAATAAAGACTCGGCCATGAGTCATATTTACAAAAATTCAGTTTGAAATGTTGTGCAATATTAAATTTTATTTTACAATGTTTTCAATTCGAAAACATTGATTTGTGGGGCTAGCGGCTTTAACAACATCCTTTATTTATTCCTTTTTCAGAGAATTTATTGAACTGAATAGAGTAGAAAACAAATCATGTTGTGATGGATCTCCAAAGTACTTATTTATTGCTGAGAATACGGTATTACACCCATTTTTAAAAAGTATCTCATTTTGTTCCTAGAGTCCTAGTAAACCACCAAAAAAAAACAAAAAAAAATATTCAATCGATAAGTTCCATAAAACTGCATTTCAATTTTACAATTTCTATTTTCGCGCGTAAAATCACAAAAACGCTTGACGCCATGTTACTCTGTGGTCATGACGTCGGTTGGTCATGTAAACAAATGTGCTATTATTAGTCTTTCTGTTTAGTTGTATTTTTCAATATAGTTTAAAGTATTATTATATGGTAGTATTTATTTCTTCCATGGTAGTATTATTATTATTTCAATAAAAAATAAAATGTAAAGTTTTATAATACAAAAATAGTAATAGTTGCTCAGTTGACAATTGTCAATTTTTGTAAACATGACCTTATGACGTAATAATCATGGCGGACACTGTTTCGCTTAGTAAAACCACAGACTAAAAAAAGTGAAAACTTTGAAATCAATTTTAAAATTTATTTAGTTATTTTATTTACTAAATTTAACATTTTCCGACTGCTTGTTGCCTAAGCTATCTGAATTGTATATTTTTAGAATTTATTTCATATAGAGTAAAATACCCTATTGTGACATAAATGTATTTTAATTTTGCAATTACATGCTTGCACAACATTCTTGCAATCTATGACTCATGTTGAGTAGTCTCAGCTCTTTCTAATATGGCTGGACTTAAAAATAATTTCTACAAAACCTAATTGTATCTTTGTAGCAAACTTCATTTAACATTTTTATCTTTTTAAAACAACAAACGTAATTATGCAATTTTTAACTTTCATATTTTACTATGTTTTTAAATTATCTCTTTAGCAACGTATTTTACAAATAATATAACCTAATATTCGTCTAAAACTAAAATAAAAAGTAGTACAAATTATGGAATACATTATTTCTGTAAAACGAATGGTGCTATTATGCATATTTTTCTAAATTTAAATATAACAGCACATAGTCAAACATATTTCAGTATTTAAAAGGATCTCCACTTGGTCGCGGGAAACGAAGCATCTCTCAAGTATAAAACAAAAACCTTTTAAAAGCACGAGATATGGCAACAAAAGCAAGATCAACAGAAATAATCAACTCTATATTCCGTACCACTTATAGCATCAAGCCGCGAACGTCAGAACATAATAAATAACATCTAAAGTTACGTTTATGCGATAACGATATAAAATGGCAACACTGCTCAGTCATAATCACAAATGGCCAAAATTTAGGCACCAGTACTCCCCTTAGCCTCCTAAAAACGTAAAGGTTTACAAAACGAGCTTTATAATTCGAAAAGTAGATTTTAAAGACAATCGTTACAACAATACTATAGTATTATGTATAGGAAGGACACAAGTGGACAAGTCAATTGTAAAAAATAAATGCATAAGTAAGTAGATCCTAAGTGTAGTCAGGGGGTAGGTCACAACTGCACATTACTTTCTCACTGGTAATCAATTTAATGGGTGCCGTTACCCAGCGTCCTAACTACAGCGATATCGGTCGGCGCACTCCAGCACGACCACGCGTTCAGGTTCGCTGAACAAAATCAACTCACGAGATGATCGCTTCAGATAGGAGGCGGCCATAGATGTTCTTTTCTCAGATAGGTAGACAAAAACCAGGTCGTCCACACGTCTCATTTAGAGCAGATAAGCAGATTCACGCCAACCATTGAAAGCTCAGCCATTTTGAAAATAATGACGTTAGTATTGTGACCTACCACCGAAAGAGGCCATCGTCTATTCACTTGAAGTTTTTAAGCCACTTTTATAGCCCCCTGCCCTCCCCCCTTGGTGACCCGTCGTGAAGTTTTAAGCGACAACTCTTCTCAGTATCAAATGTATCTTTTTTATATGAAAATATCAGATTGTTCTAGAATGTTTTGATAAAAAGAAAGCTGGTTTTAGATCCAAATCCGCTTGGTCAGATTTTTAATATTGTTAAAAAAAGATCACACTTCATACATTTTTTCCTTTCACAGAAAAATACCTCTCCCTCTGTTAGAACCTCGCGTGTTTAAAAGACGACCCCAATCATAAATGCACAGTAATTAATGATAAACATGTACTAAGGTAAAATATAGAATTGGACGACAAATACAGTCCTTTAAATGTAATTACAATAAATTCACAAACTTCATAGTCAATAGATATAATTTACTTTGGATAGGTTGCCAATACATTTTAAATTGGTTACGCTCAAGCATAACTTTCTAGACGTGCCAATTCGAGGAATTACAATAATCGTCTTCATCAGGTCCAAAATGCAAAATTTATTTTATGCTGTCTACAACATTCGTTAATTTATTTTCGACCATATAGTACGATGAAATAGAGTTGACAATTATTCGGCCCCGAATTTTCGCGAGCGAATTGACCGACACACATAAATATTGTACTAAATATCAAGTACACAGAGATAAGCGAAAGCTAAAATATCACTCAAAGTCATGGCACACAATTTTCGAGACGATCTATGAAAATGAACCTAATACGTATGATACAATGTTCATATTTTCACTAAACACGTTTTCACAGACGTTCAAAGGAATATTGGCATTATTGCATACGAATAAGGTTATATATCCGGTTAAGGTTAACAACATTAAATTCATGGTAACAAACTAACGCCTTTATGTCGTACGCAGTAAAGGCGGTTTTCGCAGTAAATCTGTTATTCGCAGACACTACATGAAGTTGATTAAAATTTTGGTCGACAAGTAGAATTACAACACAAGTTATTTTTGTAGTTGCTACAGAGTTATTTCTACTGCGTGAGATACACTAGTTGGTCTTAGCAAGAACTGTCGTGACAAGATATAAATTGCAGCGCGTACTGGCTCAGAGGAATTGCATAAAGGCGCTCTTATTTAATAAGTAGAAAACTTAGGATTATCTACACAGTCATATGTTTTCATTTAATCAATAATATGAAACAGGTTTTATGCGTAAGCTCTTAGATCACACCCAGATGACATTATTTCGATGAAGAAGGTGCCTACTAAAGATTAAACTCTAACTTGTGTAGATTTGTACAAAAAGGTAAAAGTTACACCGCTGAAATCTTCGGGCGAATGGAAAAATAGACTCTTCCTAAAGATTAGGGACCTAAGCCAGGAACGTAGCGTTATAGCGTACCAGGATCTACACACAGCATAAATATCAGTGAATCTACACACATAGAGTAGTATTTCGAGTGGCAAGTACGCGTCAAACAGGTGATGCCTCCAATGAGAATTGAGTCCAATAGGCATAATGAAACGTTTTGCGAGGGTAGCGCAAAAGGCATTAAGAACGTATCCACTTATTATTAAGCTATTGCATAGCTTTTATCGCGGGCTTTGAGCGCGGCGACCGAATCAAAAAATTTCGTAACGAAAAAAACCTAACACTTTTATTACGAATTCAGCGTGTTTGGTAGGGAATCGAATTGTCAATCGACAATAAACTGAATCAAACGACTTCTTTTTAATTGAAAGTATTTTTAAAATATTATATTTAGTTTTTTATTTATTGCAAAAGTTGATAAAAATGCTATGCAATAGCTTTATCGCGGCAGTCCCCGAGTGCCACACGTTTTATTTTTCATGCTGACACGCACTTGTCATTCGTTCCGAGACAGCTACGTGCTTCATAATAATTGTCATGTATCATCCAAGTGTACAACAGGAAGTACCCGAGCACACCACGCGCGAGTCCCGAGCTACGTCCGTTACGATATGTAGTTCGGTATGCAAGAGAATGTTTCTAATTCAAGACTTAATACACTGGCATCTCTTGAAACATTTTGAAATAATAGTTATGCGATTAGAGAAAAGTATTTAGTAGTAATGTTATATTAAATTTAGTTTACAGAGACAATAGCCAAGAATTTGTTATAATAAGAAAGAGCTATGCTCGCCAGTGTACATTTAAGATTTAAATTTCAAAAAACAGACTTAAAAGTAATACTGACTTTATTGAAAAATGAGCCTTACGAGTTATTTGTAATTATTAATGTGTGAGTGAATTCTGTACAATCGAGAAGGGCACAGCCAAAACTTTATATTTAAAAACTTTTTATTCAAGAGTTCGAAATCGATTATTTGGGGTGTTTGTGTCACTTGAGAAAATATAGTTTCAAATACAAAAACCTAGCAAAACAAAATGATTTTTAAATTGTATTGATACTTTGTTAAAGTTAAAACTACTGCAGAAAAAAGGGGATTCGGTTTTAATGATCCCTCCCCACCCGTGTACTGTTCATATGTGTCCCATTCTACCCTATCATAAGTATTATAGGATCTACATCTGCGTAGTTTTGAAATTTTAACAAAAAGTTTGACACAGACTTAATCATATAAAAATTAGAGCATAGTGATAACATTGTGCGGTTTGAAACTACATTTTTTCGTAAGTGAAAAACCGTAGTGCAGGATAGTAGTAGTTCGGTTTTGTCCACCTGATGATATTTATTACCCCCTTATTAGAATAGTCCGGCCACTAAACTGGATATACTCGAGAGTGATAACCCTGGTGTCCGGCCATGCTGTGTGTCCGCGTGTGTCCGGGTCTAGAAGTAGTGCGAGTTGGTGGACGCGGACATGGTGGCCTCGGGCCGCAAGCGCTCGTAGAACAGCAAGTACGCCGAGCAACGCAACACTTCCTGGAGGGACACCTCGTGCACCAGGGTATCGGATGTGTACCACCATCTGGGGGGAGATATTTTTATTTGTTTTATACTCTATGTAGTTGGTATAAGGTGAACTTTTGTGTGTGCTGGCAACACTATTTAGAGATACCGTAATCTCTAAATAGTGTTGCCAGCAAATTGCGTAAAAAGGGGTTTAATAACCGAAGACCCTTCGCGTATGAGTAAGTTTTACAGCATAGAAGTGCTGCTTATTACAAACATGGTTCACTCCTTGGCTCGATGTTTGTAGTATGTATTCGAAAAAATGCATCGTTTTCTGAAATAAAATTGCACGTCGTATTGAAATCATGTAAATTACATTATTACAATAATAAACAATTTTGGTGAATGGTAAAGATCATTCTATGGATCTGCAATATCGTTTCAATTAGCCATTAATATTGAAAAGAAATTTGAATGTTTACGAAATATAAAGGGTCTTGTATTGGTACCTTTTGGCTTCGAACCCGTTCCCCCGGCGGTAGGTGGCGAAGTGGCCCGAGCGCGGGCCGCCCACGTGCACCACGACGGCGCGCAGGCGGAACAGCGCGGCCCCCGCCTCCCCCGCCGCCGCCGCCGCCCCCGCCGCCCCCGCCAGCGCCGCCAGCCCGCTGCGCAGCCGCGCCGCGTCCGCCAGCACCGCCAGCTCTAGCTGCGGGCAGGTTACACACTCACAAACTGCACGCGGCCAGATTAACTTCAGGATATGTTATCCAGTATCCACGTTGTGGAAGTCGAATAGTCAGTTCTAATAAAATACTGATAATTCAGCTGCATCCGGTTCACCTCGAAAACACCTTAAATCTTTGCCCAGAACCTTAAGCTCTGCCGTTCTACTCCATACTAGATACCTGACAGATATGAAGAGTACCTTGGGCTGTTGCACGGCGGAGTAGGGCGCCATGGAGAGCGTCTCGGGGAAGGCTACGAACTCGCCGCGCTTGTTCAGGGCTCCGCCGAGCCACTCCACGCGCCCGATGTGCAGGCACAGGCAGCAGGGTAGCTGCAAGCGATTCACAACATAACCTCGAAACTAAGTTGCTAAACTTAATCCTTACTAATATTATGAAAGCGAAAATGAGTTTGTTTGTTACGTCTTCACGCCTTAACACGTTCGCTGCATTACGAGATCTATCAGATCTCTTGCAGGACTTTTCTATTGTGCGTTGAATAAAATCGTGTTGTTTCACTCCTTGCGGGAGGATCTAACTTGTAAAGTTCTTTATGTATGAGTAAGACAAATATACATATTTTCTTTCTAATTAAAACTGTATTTAAAGACATTAAAAAATAAATTAGAGATGGATTAGGTCCCTAACGCACATTACTATAATTGTTTTCATTTCTTGCGTTAGGAGATATGTCGATACTCGTGGAATCATAGGCCTCGTAGACGCAAGAGAGGAAGGGAGGCCGGCGCGGGCGCTCCGTGACTCGTGTTAGTGTTGTCCTAGCATCGACGTGGGAGGTCGAGCGCAAGTTTTGGAAATAACACTCGCGTATATACGTCGTGTACGTGTTGATTACTTTTTATTAACAATGAGTGATTTTAGAAGAAAAAAGTGTAGAAAATCTATTTGTTTTGGTGAGGTTGCCAACGAAAAATCAACACCGGATTATAACGCTACATCGTCCAGTAAAATATTTTTTTTGGTTTATATTCAAATTTGCCCCCCATTGGCTAATAATGACAGTGATTCAGATTTTGATTGATTGAATTTTTAATTTATTTATTTTTTTATTAAAGATAATTCCCCGCACTAGGAATTAATCCTGTTTTTGTTTTATATTGATTTGTTGTGATTGATTATATTGAAATAAGAATTGAATATAAAAATTTAATAATACTTTTTCAATCGACAACTGAGATATTATTTTATTCCCATCACTACTTACTACACATATTGAACTATCTTCGGTTGCGGTACGAGATACAATGGATACCTAATTTTTTTTTGGTATTTGTAGTTTATTCAAATGTCATAACTGCGTGCGAACCTAGCAAAATATAGAGCAATAGGCTATCTTTCACCCACATAAACTTTAAAATATATGTCATTGGTTTTCTCGAAGATATAAGTTATTTTCAAAACTGTATTTTTAGGAGACTGATTAGGTCTCAAACGCACCAAAGGGCAGATTAGTTTCGAGATCTTTTAGGTCTCCAAAGCACCAGCTGAAAGTTCTTTGAAAATGATGGCGCAGTGAACGTGTTAACCATAGTTGGGCCCCTGAAAAGGGCGATGGGCATTTTTTTAAAAGTGAGAAAAGGGGGAGAAAGAGGGAAGAAAAGAGGAGAAAGTTTTTTTTTCGATCATGACGCGATTTAAAGTTAGCGTTAGCCCAAAGTAACGAAGACGCGGGTGAAAGGCTTCATAAATTAAAGAAAACTTTGCTTCAAATGTTATGCAGTAAGGTTTGAGGCGTGTAATAGTAGTGTAAAAGTATGTATGGAAAATATAAAATTTACACAATTAAAACTAAATTAAAAAATATAACTTATTGAATTTTTAATGTAAATAAAATACTGTATTGAAGAACTATACTAGCAAACATCAGTATCGTATTGTACCTTCCCGAAGCTGACGGTGCGGATGTGCTTGGTGTAGGCGGAGGGCGGCACGGGCTGCGAGGGCGGCTCGGTGGGCTCCGGGCAGCACTTGGTGCAGCGCACGCCCTTCACCATCTCGGGCGCCGTGAACGCGCGGAGCAGGCCTGGGGGAACCAAGGAAAGCCTGGATAAGAGGCAGTATCCACACTTATCTCAGCGGAATCGAGTTGAGCCGGTCCGAGAGAGCAAGTCGTGGCCATGCAATAAAATCGAAAACTTCGAAGCGGTGTCGAGTGAAACACACAAGAATATGCCTCCGCCACAGTAACCGGCGAGGTACATATATTCTGTATTTTTAATCATCATAATATGACCTATTATAAAAAAAAAACATGTCACCGCAGGAGCAACTTATGGCAATTAAAAGTAGCTTGTTTGAATAATGTCATTAAGAACAAAGGAGGTTAGGTTTCTGTTGTTTTAGAATTATTTTGTTGTACAATTTTTATCGGCTTGTGTACTCAACTTCGTACGAATACCACATTTATATTTACAAAGGTCCAAATTACTGCAAAACAAAACTTATGTTTATGCTGACCTTGGTCTATTGACACTCCGTACCACGCGAGATCTACCCAAACAGGGGCGAAATTCCTATAGAAGCTATAAGCCAGGCTTGCCCCAACAATCTTAATCCCATACGTGAAATTTTTTTAAACTTTAATTTACAATATTGTTGTTACTAGGAGCAGTATTGAGCAGTATTTCAACTATACCAATGACTCTTAACAACCACAAAAAACACCAAGAGGGGGGAGGGGGGGGGAGGCATATCAAAAATAATAATATTTAATATAATAATAATAACGATAGCTTGCCCTCCATCTAGGGCCCGCCCGCCACTGAGCCCAAGGACAAAGCGTCACCAGTACCACAGACGATAGTCGTTATAGATTAACGTAAACTGTTTTTTTTTATCACGTGTTGATTATAGGCCTACTTATCGCTTCGATAACGGTGGAACTATATAATTACTTTCTAGCGTGTGCCCTAATTCAGGCTTCCAGAATTGTTACATAGCTAGCCTACGTTGAACTTGTTTTATGAGGTTTTTTTTCTGGTGTGAAATGATCAAATAACTTCCCCCGCCCTGGGCGGAGCGGGGGGAGTGTCAGCCTTGTACTGACTGAAACCCACCCATGTTCCTTCTATCGCCCTATACGTTCCAAGGCCACGGTATCTCTTTCGAACAACCCGCAACCCTGGCAGGCGGAGGCCCTGGCAGGCGCCTCTGCTTTGCTGAAATCTCTTTGAGGCGCGAGGAAACCACAAACGCGCCGTCGACACGGCCTGTCGTCAATAGACGGACGGACGGTGAGTTACCCATTGCTCACCGCCCAAAGGCCCGCATCTACGGTGGCCGGGAGTCGTCTCGCGGCGCCCGGCGCCCGGGGCGTCTCCCGCGGCGGCCGGGTTTTATGAGAAGGCTGAGGTTTATCTTTGCTTTTAAATTGGTTTATATTGTATTGTTGGCTATATGGATAGCTGTAAGTCACCGGATAAAAAGTACAACATATTTTTTTAGTTTGCGTATATATACTATATTAGAGAATTATGTCTGTTTGTACGACAACATCCTGAAAATTTTATTAAGCAGAAGGATATAACCAAAAGGAATGTTGTCCCTAGATATAAACATAGGCTCCTGCTTGCTACAATGCAAGCCCGATTTGTATAAAATAAATCATTTGTAATGGCTATTAAGATGAACAATAAATTACCAAAAGCGTTCAAAGTACCACTACCTTTGACTTTGTCAAAAAAAAGATAATCCATTAGCTTAAAGAAAAATGCTTGTGCAGTCTTAATGAATTTGTGTTATATATAGATGAAGGAAAGTAATGTCAATGACTTTCGTTAATTATTTTATTTATTTTGTAAATTGACATTTATTTATCTTTGTAAATGACAATATTCATGGACGTTATAATGACCTTAATCATCTATTGTAATATGAAATAACATCATTTCATTACTTATATAAAATCAGACATTTAAAACAATCATATTCATAACAGCTGATGCAATATTGTGACACTTTTAATAATTTAATCCATTTAAGGGTAGAATGTAAATATGGGCTACATTAATGTTAAGATCATACTAATTGTACACAAGATTACTTGAAACAGACAGCGGAACCATTTTGGTTGAGAGTAGCAAGGGACAGGAGCCATTGGAAGGATTTGGAGGAGGCCTATGTCAAAAGGCACACTGAAGTTGAGGAATTGAAGAAGGGACCTTTTGTAACCCTATGTTTAGGAATAAAAGGCTATTATTATTATTAAACTTGTACATCTACATTCCGGTAAATAAGTTATTGAGAGCCCACAATGAGGCTACAAGTATTTCTAGAAATTGGCTAGTGTTTAAAAGAACAAAAAATGTAAACCTTCGCAAATTCTGCTCGATGGTCTCTGAAGGAAGACAAGATCACAGCCTATATATGACTGTAGTGTCCACTTATGAACAAAACTATTGACCTTGTGAAGATTGTCGCCGTCTTTAACCACAGACTAAGAGGATATCAATAGTTAAAATACCTGCCAAGCGCGGGCTGGCCTCGCGCACAAATTTTTCCGTACCAAATGTAATTAATCTATACTAATATTATAAAGCTGAAGAGTTTGTTTGTTTGAACGCGCTAATCTCAGGGACTACTGGTTGGAATTGGATAAGTCTTTTAGTGTTGGATAGTCCATTTCTTGAGAAAGGCTATAGGCTATATAACATCACGCTACGACCAACAGGTTCTGAGCAGCGTGGGTGAAACCGCGGAGAACAGCTAGTATTTTAATAAAAGTAATAAGAAAAACAAGCGCACAACAAAATGTGGTCGATGATTTTAGTCTAATTATAATGTTTCACAATTTGCGAATTTACTTTTCTGTTGGTCATTCCTTAAATAGTTAGTGACAATTTTGTAGAAACCATTTTTTTTAGTTTTTTTTTTTATTTATACTATATACAAACTATAAATAGAATACAAACTAATAATCAAAAAAATCATCCGCATCGCAGACAACAGGTAAAGTGGCCAGAACGCTGGCAGCATTACCGCGTTGGACGGCAATTCTTATTTTGTGTGCAAAAAACAGGTCAGCCTTCTGGTCACGAGAAGAGTCGACCAACCGCTTGCTGATTTCTCGAAATACTACATGGGCACTCGGACCCCTAAGAGCCCTAGAGTTTTAACCCCAAACGGCTCAAAAACATAACTACTAATCAAATTGTGATATTTGCGCCGTTTGAGGTTTTTTTTTCAATGAATTTGTGCTTGTGAATTTTCAAAAGGAAAGAATCGGTATATACCGATTCTTTCTTTTTACGGTTACTCACCCGCGAGACTGAAGGAGCCGGCGTTTCCGACGCTGGTGTTGGTCATCGGCAGGGAGATGCTGTCGAACTTGTCGTACCGGATCGGACTCTGTGGGGACACCAGTACTTCCATTATGGTTCTGTTGTTGTAGTGCAACAGAATCTTAATGTAAACAACATATTATAACATTAACTTCTTTCCTTCGTTGCATTCATATACTACAAACAAAAGAATATATCGTGTTTTGGTTCCTGCATGCCTTTGTAAAGGAATTTAGATTGCTATACTCAGTAGCATACCATCTATTTAAACATTTTCACAGAAATGTCTCAGAATCCAAGTACAAAATATTAATGCAAGGCAAACCCAGGTGTAGGATGGGACCTTTTCAGAGTTATTATAACATCCTGAAAAGGAAAAAAATACTTACGAGGAGTCATACAGATTAGGCATTCATAACTATTCAGTTACCTTGTGTGAGCACACCGTGCACTGAAGCCTTGAGGCCAGAGTCCCGTGGAAGGAGGGCGCGGGCGGAGGCCGGGCCGCCGTCGGCGTGGCCCAGCGCCGCCCCACCGAGCTCAGGTGGCACAGCGACCGGGACACCCCCTTCGTGAGTCGGGGAGCTTCCATTATTGGTTCTACAGGAAATGATTGATTGAGTTCTTTATTAGGAATTTTCAGTCTAGGGCAGGGCCTAAATTTATGACCAATTGATAAATTATGTGGAAAATGGTAATGTGGTCATGTGGTGTACTACATCTACCCTTCTGCCTAACCTTTCGACGAATATGTCCAGTATCCTGTGTTTTAATGAAACGATTGGCCAGTTTTCGGAACTCTAATTACCAAATGTATGATATACTGACGTCGGTTACTATTTTTCAGTTCCGGACACCATGTAGTTCAATTACATGTTTAGATATCGATACCTTGTGGAAATGATGTTACCTGGTTCCACTAGATCGGGTTCATCAGTAGGTGCGGCAGAAGCCGGGCGCATGGACAGGCCCGAGGGCGTGGGCGGGGTGGAGTCGGCGCGCAGGGGGTGCGGTGCGGCGGGCGGGGACGCCGGCGATGCTAGTGCTGACCAGGCGCGGCTGCCGCCTAGACCGAGGGCATCGGAGAGGCAGCCCGGCTAGAGACAAAAAAACACAATTGTAATACTGCAGTAGTGGTCTGTTACTGGGACGTGGGATTTTCAAATATTGGTCAAATGTCAGTATCCGCCGACAAATAGCCGACTGAACGGTTTCGGCTTCGGTTAGATATTGGCCTTCAGTTGGACACCACAAATAATGTAAAAACCAGCATTTCAATAAAGACCTACCTTCTTGGACATGCTAGTGGTCTCCTCCTCAATACAGGCTAGTAGAACATGGAGTAGCTCGTGGGCATCCTGCTGGTCTGCGGGCACGACCCAGCCGGCCGCGCGGAGGGACTGCAGTACACCCAGCGGGCAGACTGGAGTGCCGCGTGCTGACTCGTGCGTGCCGTTTACAACTGTTGAGGACAGTGGTTGTATAATAAGTGGAGAAGTTAGTAATTCCAGTTAAAAGCAAATCATTATTTCTACATCTACACCATTAACTAGACGACATTGGATCTATAGGAAATAAGTCAGTTTGCTAAATAATTTGCAAACAAAACAATTCAACTTAAGCATGTATTGTAAGCCCTTTATCATTAACATCCATACTTACTCAGACAACAGACCAATGAAGTTCCTAAGGACAATACATGGCACACAAAGAGAAGCTGTGTTAAAATACACATGTCTTTCCAATTTGATCCTTAATAGAATGTTACATACTTTCTAAACCTGCACCAATTATTATTGTGTTAGATTACAGCAGGTATTTGTCCCTTGGTTACATTTTCATGGTATGCATATTGTTAAAACTATTATTGCATCCCTCACACTATGACATAAAGATAAGGGTGGTTTTGGCAAAACAAATGCTTTTATTCACAAAGAGTAGTATTTTATAAAATACAAAACAAGTGTGAGTGAGACTCACGCACCAAGGGTTCCATACAAACTTGCAACATAAACAGTCATATCTTAGACTTAGAGGGAGAGAGATTTTTCCCCAGCACAAACGGACTACAGACTTATGTATATGGTTTTAATTTCAACTCGATACTTCCATACATTCCCGAGAAAGGGTCTTAACAAACAGAGGGACAACTAAGTGATCCAACAAGGGTTCTGTTTTTTCCTTTTGATGTACAGAACCTTAAAAATAAGTAATTCTATGAAAAACATCAAATTATGCTAGTAAGACTCATTAAAGGAGTGGGTTTGGAAGATACATTATATACAATGACTTGTCACACAACTAGACGGAACATGATGTTAAAATTATTCTCAGCTGGAGTTAAAAGTTTATTCATACATTTTTTAAATAGTTCATAAAACAATGGTTGTTTTGAAAGATAAATAACATGGTTATGTTAGCCATGAAATTATATAATACCAGTTATTTCAGTTTATGGCTGGTTTAAGTGACTTGCAACTCAACAGGTAGCTCATTTAATTGAAGGAAGAATTCAGGACATAGTATCACTTTTGTTAAATCTTGTAATTATTAAATCCAGTTACATCACAAATTATAACATTTAAAGTAATAGTTTTTTTTGTTACTGATATTTTTGGTGGTTCTATTGTTCTTCAGCAAATAGAGCATGCCATACTATATTCATACCTACATTATTATTTATTAATAAAAACAAATGCTACAACCTATTTTTACTTGTGATTATGACTCTTTGAATTTATTATCTGACTTATGAGGTTTAAGTATTCCCTAAGAAAAATATAAGAAAAAATACCTTCAATAACTGTATACAATGTAGTGATCAAACTGTTGTGGCTGTCTGCTTTAGCATACTTTTTGAGCCAGTCTATGAAAGTGGGACAGGCTGCGAACGCTTGCAGCAGCGTGTTGAGGAAGCAGGTTCTGCCCATGTTCTGCAGCCCGGCGATCTGCCCGCGTCTCTTGCGCACCTTCGGAGCCCCGCCAGGACCCCACAGCACGAAGGCTCCAACCACCACAGCGGCGGTCAGCCCCGCAGCCACCAAAATCCTGTCTCCACTATCCATCGTCCCAAATGTATGAATGAACCTAGCACTATACTTCACATACTAACAGTTTTTTGTGTTCGAAAGACCATAGCAATTATTTACGAGACCCATTCGTAGTTATTGCGTTTTTTCGAAAAATCCATGAAAAAAGAAAACCTGCATCTGACGTCTGCGTTCTGACATTTTGATTTTTTATTAGCGCTGATTACGCAGATTCAAAACGCTGTTATCAGGAACACATTGTTTTGATTGATAACACTGAAAAAATTAAAAAAAAAAACTCAAGCGCGATTACTGCCTATTGTTTGTTGTATACCATTCACGGAATGCACCCAATGCACCTCAGTCCTGAAATTTAAAAATACTGTAGTTAAAAAGTTCAGCCAGTATTATAATTCGCTGCTTAACGAAAATGCTTGCAACGTTCCGCATCCGCGAACTGTCAAATTGGAATGACAACACTTTGACAGGCAAGGCAACCTCAAAAAACAAAATCAGTCAAAATAAACAAGCGATTTGGATTGTTGTAATTTATTTTATAGTGTAATTTATTAAATTAGATATCTATGTTTTGTCTACTGTTACAAATAAGTTTCACCCTAACATGATTGCGAAAAAGCATCGTATGCTAAATTGATCATGTGACAATTTCCAGTGTTTATTAATTTTGTTTTGATAAAAAGTTAATTTATTGATAATGATACCATCGAACACAATATGCGTGTCGCAGGAGGGGCCAGCGAATGCTTTGGCTCTAAATAAAGACTGTTCACAAGTAGTCATAGCTGGGCGCAATGGTAAATCAAATAAACATTAATTTGCATAAAATGACTTGCTGTGACTGGTTAGTTAAATTTTAATTTTTGTTGCAGTTTTTAAAGTGTTTTCCATTGGAGAAAATGATTTTTCGGAAGTCTGTAACCTGAGAGTGGGGAAAAACTTGAATCTGAATTTCTCTTCCATTGATGTTGCCTGGAGTACTATTGAAGGTAAAAAAAAATACCTAATGAAGTTAGAAAGTGACAGACTCGGGATTGCGGGTTCTTCGAAAAAGATACCTGTTTGTTCCAGGGAACATAAAGGGTAAAAGATGAAAGGGGTGCGTTTTAGTCTGTAAAAGTCTGACACTTCCTCACGCTCCGCCTAGACCGGGGTAAGTAATTTGATGATTGCCCATCAGCAAAAAAAAAGTTGTTACATTGAAAAATATGGTTGTGTGATATTTTTTATTGCCTGATGCAGGCAAGATTGCACACCAATAATATATCGAGAATTTGCCAAAATTAAAATGACAGTCACAGATATAATTTTAATAAAGAGCTCAGTCACTTTCTCATTTGAAATACATTGTAAAATTAAACCTTTCAGACTTTTTAGGTTTTGTTATCATACAACATTGTGCAAATAGGTATAAGCTCACTTTGAATCATTTAACCACTTGTTTATTGTTTTTAAAAATGTATTCTATTACATTAACAACAAGTATTTATAAACAGTATTTTTATTGCTAAAAAAAATGAAAGGGACTGCATTTAAGTCGTGATAGGAGGTCATGCATTCATTACAGTCCTTTTCTACAGTGTTTAAAATAGTTCTTAATTGTCAAATTAAGTGCTAAATCATTTAATTTCTAATTAGAAATATTTTTATTTCCAACCAAAAGGGATGAAGGGATAATTGAAGTTTGTATCTGATCTCTACACACTGCAAAAGACAAACAAACCGGTTCCCCAGAACTCCAATGCTTGGATTAAACTACTGTAAATTAAAACTTTTATTGTAACATAGGTATTTACATAGGTTTAAATAAATGGGTGCTATGTTTTGCTTTGAAGGCATACTTGTTGAACAAAATAAAATCACAGCAATAAACATAACTAAAAAAGAATTGTTACAAGACAGACAGATATTAAATAGTTAATATTAAAAATCAATATCTTTATAAAAAACTACAAATCAAATCATTTATTTCAATTAGACCATTACAGGCACTTTTGAATGTCAAGAAACAAAATGAATCTACAGTCCCGGTCACAAGGCATAATAACTTGTGAAAGTACTGCAGTTGCCCATTCCAAAGCGTTGATCTCTATGGAGAAGAATGGGCAAGAAACTCCATGGACACTCTTTTAAATTCTAATATTTTTACAAAATAGTATTTACATCATTCGTGTTGAGATTATACAAATATGTGAGAACGATGTAGAAAGACGTGCACAGTAAGAGCGTCCAGAGTAAATAAAGAGCAAAATTCAATTTAAATCTAAATAAATTAAAAATGGTAGTGGTAGTTAAAAAATGACCAGTCCCAACTGACAGCGCCCGTTCACGAACATGACGTATGGATCAGCCCCATTCAGCTCGACCATTTTGAAGGGAGCTAAATGACCCGACACACCCGCCACCATCAGCGAGACATTTAAGTGAGCATGACACTATTAACCACCAGGGCTTCGTCAAGTCAATGATAATACATAGCACTCACATATGGGCTTAATGATTATACAATACTAGAGAATTGATTCTATACATTGCAAAGATAGTCTTACAATCTTCTGCAGCTTCCACTATAGCTTCGGATACTTATTAATGAGTTTACCCCTATGCTTGAGGAGCAGGACCAGCATTGAGCCAAGCATTTTTATCATCAATATAATCCCCCAACTTATAATATGCTTGCCTACATAGTGTGCGTTTAATACAAGATTTAAATTTCGTTTCATTCAGTTGAAGAATGTGGGGAGGTATTTTATTGTAGCATTTCAAACAGTACCCCATGAAAGATGAGTCTACTTTAGCTAACCTGAAACCTGGTTGAACTAATTGGTCCCTATTTCTAGTATTATAATTGTGTCTGTCACCTCTTTTACTAAAAAGATGCGAGTTTTTCCTGACATACATGATGTTTTCATAAATATATTGACAAGGTACTGTCATGATGTTAATATCCTTAAACTGTTCCCTTAAAGAATCTCGCCTACGTAGGTTATATATGGCTCTAATGGCTCTTTTCTGCAGAATAAATATAGACTCGATGTCTGCAGCCCGTCCCCAAAGTAAAATACCGTATGACATTATACAATGAAAATAACTAAAATAGACTAGTCTCGCGGTATCAACATCAGTAAACTGACGGATTTTTCTAACAGCATATGCTGCTGAACTAAGGCGTCCTGCAAGAGATGTTATATGCGGACCCCATTGTAGCTTTGAATCGAGTGTTATTCCCAAGAAAATAGTTTTTTCGACGAATTCTAGTTTCTCTTGATTCAATACTATGTCACACTCACTGTTTTTGACATTTGGTAGAGCAAATCTTATACACTTCGTTTTTTTCTCATTTAATACTAAATTATTAGCTGTAAACCAATTATGTACCTGCATTAGGGCATTATTTACGTCGTCAAGATTTGTGGCACGTCTGTTTATCTTAAATATTAGAGAGGTATCGTCAGCAAATAACACCATTTGTGGTTGGTTTTTAAACAAATGGGGTAGATCATTTATATATACTAAAAAGAGGAAGGGACCTAATATCGATCCTTGTGGTACACCCATCTTTACATTTAAACCCATTGAATTGACACCATTTATTTGTACTTGCTGCTGTCTATCATTTAAATATGATTTAACTAAACTAAGGGCAAGTTTCCCTAGGCCGTAATGTTCAAGTTTTAAGAGAAGGGTTTCGTGGTTCACGCAATCAAATGCTTTTGAGAGGTCACAAAAGATCCCTATGGCATCCTGTGCCTCTTCCCACGCAGTAAATATGTGTTTCAATAGGGTGACACCGGCGTCAGTGGTACAACGTCCTTTGGTGAAACCATACTGCTTTTCATGTAATATTTTATTGGTGTTAAAGTGGTTGAGCATTTGGTTAAGCATTACCTTTTCAAACACCTTGCTGAAAACCGGCAAAACGGATACGGGTCTATAATTATTGGTGTCTTTACTGTCCCCAGATTTGAAAAGTGGTATTACCTTGCTGTATTTCATGAGGTCCGGGAAGACTCCTTGGTCCACACACAAATTAAATATAAAGGCTAAGTACGGTGCTATAGTCTCAATGATAGCTTGACAAACTTTAATTGACAATCCCCAAAGGTCTTCGGTTAGTTTGATTTTTATTTGTTTAAAAGCTTTAATAACTACAGTGGGGTTAATATGTTTAAACTGAAACTCAACCGGGCATGGTAAAACGTTTGCTCTTAATAAGTCAACAGAAAGCAAGGGTGAGGAATTTAACGTTTCTGTAGTTTTAATTGGGATACTAGTAAAGAAATCCACAAATTCTTGAGCAACTTCGTTTTTAGTGGTTAGAAGACCACGTGAAGACTCTAGTGTTATATCATTATTATATTTTTTATTTCTATTAGTTTCACTATTGATTATTTTCCAAACCGTCTTAATTTTATTATCAGCGGATTTAATCTTGTTGCTTATGAATAAGGCTTTAGCTACCTTGCAGGTGTTTTTAAACATTTTTGAGTAAGTAGCAACATAGCGATTGAATGTTTCCGAGTTTATGTAAGGCTTAAGGCCGTAAAGCTCAAACAGTCGTTCCCTACTTTTTCTTATACCCTTAGTTGCCCAATCACTAAATATAAACTTTGGGCTAATAGATTTAGTTTTTATTTTTAGCGTCTCATTAAACTCTGTGTAGACAACCGAAAAGAATTCCTCATAAAAATGATTTACATTATTAATATCATATCCCGGAATGCCTAGACTACTTATTAAATTATTATTAAATTTATTTAAATTGCTGGGTGTTATTTGTCTAGACTGTATCTGAATTTTTTGTGATGATGTGTAGGACTCGAAAACAACGGTTTGACCGCTGTGATCAGAAGGAAGGTAATTTACAATGGATTTATCTAAGAAGTCGCAGCAACAGAAAACATTATCGATACATGTAGCGGTATTTGTAGTAATTCGGGTTGGCTCCGAAAACACATTCAACAAATTAAATGATTTAAAAAGATTTAAGAATCTACTGCTGTTTGAATTTTCATCTAAAATATTGATGTTAAAGTCACCACAGATGACTAGCGATTTATTACCTGTTGCAAGTTTTGCCAAAGCATCTTCCATTACTGACTCAAATATCGAGTAGTTTTGATAATTTGGGGGCCTGTAAACGCACACTATGACATGCTTATCTAGCTCAACACAAGACAATTCAATATTATGTTCAACCGATAGATCAACTATATCAATACGACTTCTAAATTGAATACTATTTTTGACTAAGATTAGTGAACCCCCACGCATCTTAGATTTATGGTTAAAGCAACTGCCTACATTGTAATTTTCATAATTAATTAACATTTCATGATGTTTTAACCAATGTTCGGTGAAACAAACAATATCAAACTTAGTTTTTTATAAAAAAAACAATTCAATCTCTAGTTGTTTCGAAGAAAAATTATAAAGAAACTTAAAAAGAGAAATAGTTGTCCTAAAATATTTAAATAGTAATAATATAAAATGTTTATTATAGATCATTGAATGATGAACTTACTCACAGCCAGTGTATCAAAAGTCTGACCAGTCTTACCAAGGGGTATTTGTATTACCCAGTGGTGGAGGTCAAATAGGCAGTTGCTCTATGTAAAATACTTGTACTCAGCTGCACCTGGTTAGACTGAAAGCTAACCCCAACATGGTTGAGGAGAGGCTATGCAGTTGAGAGGTTCTGTATTGTCTGTACCAATCAAACAAAATTCATTTGAAACTATTTTTTTTCCTACAAATCTTAGCTTTAAGAGCAACATCTACAAGTAGTAAAGTTCCTTGCAGAAAACACTCTAGCCACAGCAGCGACTAATGGGGCAGTTGTGGTGTGGAACCTGGGCAGGTCCGGCCGATCTAAACAGGAGCATGTGTTCTCTGACCACAAGAGAACTGTTAACAAGGTAACAAACATCATGCTTGTAAGCCCCAAATGGTTAGGTAGAGGTGTTCTTAACCTTCTGACTGCCACAGTCATGTAAACCAGACAAATCAAAATTAATCCAGTAGGGTGGATAATGTGATGAGGTGTAATTTTGATTTGTCTTGGCACCTAGAGCACACTTTTGCATTTTTAAAGGGTTAATAGCACATTGACGACACAGTTGGCGCAGTGGCTGAGCGATCGACTTCCGCGCTACGTGTTGCAGGTTCGATCCCCGCACGGAACAAATATTTGTATGGCCTACAAATAGTTGTTCCGGGTCTGGCTGTTTGTTAATGTAAAATTAAATGTTTGTAAACGCAGCCACGATACAGGAGATAATGTATGATATGTTTAAAAAAAAACAATACAAACATGCACACAGTTTAATAAATGGTGCTTATTGCCATCAACTGACCACAAATCTATGCTCCATGAATCCTACTGAGAAATTACAAGGTAAATGAGGCCAAATATTGATAACTATGCAGATTGTTTTTGTAATTAAAACTTGATAAAATCTGTATTTAGCTCAATGACCTGTGATGACCCCAAATAGGTTACAGTTTAAAAGAGATATTTGGTATATAGCATATTTTAATTAAAATTACTATTGCCAAGGATTCTTATTTCAAAATATCAATTAAAATTAATTTATTAAATCAAAATCAAAAATCAAAAGTCATTTATTCAAATTAGGCTGATAATCAGCACTTTTTGAACGTCACATTACAAGAGACAGACCCACAAAAACGCCCTGCCCTTCGTAATATATTATTCTTCATAATACAAGTTATTTGGATACAGGTTAGCTTCCACCTGACAGAGCCAGCACTCCTCATCTCGGGATCTCAGGATGGCATGATGAAGTGCTTTGACCTGCGCATGAAGGAAGTTGCTAGGACATTCATAAGGTGAGATAATTAGAAGCTATCTTTACCCTCATCATCGGCACGGACTTCAACAGAAGTTATAATATAACTTACTAGCTTTTGCCCGCGGCTTCGCTCGCGTTAAATTCGGGGTAACTCAGTTCCCCTTTCCTGATTTGCTGGTACCTGCTACCTATAGTTTTTACCCTTGCGCCTTATTGATTGTAATAGCAAAGCTAAGTTTTCCATTTTCTTCCCTTTTTCTACCTCATTTCCCTATGTCCGTCTCCAGGGTCGCAACTATTTCTGTACCAAAATTCATGGAACAAAAATTGGTTTAGCCATTAAGGCGTGAAGACGTAACTAACAAAGAAACTCACTTTCGGTTTTATAATATTCGTAAGGATTACAAGGTTTAAACCAACCCTTCACGAAATCGTCAACCGTGCATTCAGTACTTTAAACTTAGCAACTCTACGCAAAAATTAGGATAATTAGGATGATTGTGCTGATGGATGCATTATAACGAGGATCGCGAAGGTATATAAAGTATGAATATACAATTAAAAACTTGTATTTAAAAAAAAAATGTGGTACTTTGACCCCCAATCGCAATGATGAGAGGAACACCGTTTATTAGTGATATTCCCAGTACTGGCGCCCTCTAGCGGACATAAAGTCCTGTCTTAGAAAATTGGTATTATTTAAAAGGCTTCACTTGTACATTTCAAAAATATTTTTATAAAAAGCAACTGAAGTAGATTCTATTGTATTTGTTATTTTATCACATATGTTCAGCAACACGGAGTCCATCCGCGACGTCCAGTTCAGCCCTCACCAGGCGCACACGTTTGCCGCCGTCTCCGAGAACGGCAACGTGCAGCTGTGGGACGTGCGGCGACACGAGCGCTGCCTGCTGCAGTTCACCGCGCACTCCGGCCCCGTGTTCGCATGCGACTGGCACCCCGAGATGCCCTGGCTGGCTACTGCGTCCAGAGACAAGACTATCAAGGTGAGTGTACTGTTACTCAGCTGTAATACGAGCGCTGCCTGCTGCAGTTCACCGCGCACTCCGGCCCCGTGTTCGCATGTGACAGTCATATGGAGATGCCCTGGCTGGCTACTGCGTCCAGAGACAAGACTATCAAGGTGAGTGTACTGTTACTCAGCTGTAATACGAGCGCTGCCTGCTGCAGTTCACCGCGCACTCCGGCCCCGTGTTCGCATGTGACAGTCATATGGAGATGCCCTGGCTGGCTACTGCCTCCAGAGACAAGACTATCAAGGTGAGTGTACTGTTACTCAGCTGTAATACGAGCGCTGCCTGCTGCAGTTCACCGCGCACTCCGGCCCCGTGTTCGCATGTGACAGTCATATGGAGATGCCCTGGCTGGCTACTGCGTCCAGAGACAAGACTATCAAGGTGAGTGTACTGTTACTCAGCTGTAATACGAGCGCTGCCTGCTGCAGTTCACCGCGCACTCCGGCCCCGTGTTCGCATGTGACAGTCATATGGAGATGCCCTGGCTGGCTACTGCCTCCAGAGACAAGACTATCAAGGTGAGTGTACTGTTACTCAGCTGTAATACGAGCGCTGCCTGCTGCAGTTCACCGCGCACTCCGGCCCCGTGTTCGCATGTGACAGTCATATGGAGATGCCCTGGCTGGCTACTGCCTCCAGAGACAAGACTATCAAGGGAAAACTTCAAACAATAAGACCAATTTACCCAACTGTATTTTAGTTATTCCAAAAACCATGATGTGACCACAATTTAGTTGTGCTAAGGGCTATGTAAAATGATCAAAAAACAGTTTATTACAAGTGTTCGGGAAAACAGTAGTTACCCTGCTCCCCACTTTCAGTACATTTGTGCCAACCAAAATAGGACTCTGCGGTCATCGGATAACCGTATTCTTCAGTGTCCATCTCACCGCACTGACTTCATTCTTCGTCCAGGCTATTTTATTATGGAATGCGCTTCCCCAGGAAATCAGGATTGCAACCAACTGTTTATCTTTTAAACATAAAGTTCGTGAATTTCTTCGTAAAAAGTCGGCAGTTTCGTCACACCGTTAATGTTTTCCCCATTGTTTGGTCTTCTTATTTTGTTTATCTGTCTATACTTTGATATATATTTATAGTATTTTATATATCCATATAGTATAAACTAATAATTAGTTATTTTATTTCTTATTTACACCTACCACTGTTTGTCTCTGCATCACCTGAAGGTTGACTGGTAGAAAATGCCTATGGCATTAAGTCCGCCTCTGTACTTTGTGCTTGAAGTGTTAAATAAATAATAAAACAAACAGCGAAAATATTCAAGAATTTGGCAGTTAACAATTTAAATAATTTAGCAGGTAAATAACATTGGACAAGGGGTTATGCGCCTCAGTTATCAGCTAATAGATAAACAACTGGGTCACCGATAGCGCGCGCCTATTGGTCATATGATCAAATTATTGTAATATTAGCTCGTATTCATGTATGTTAATTACAATTTTATCTTCTAGACTAGTAATTATTCTGTTACACCGTAAGTCCGGCTTAAAACATGACGTCTTTTTTATTTAAATTTCCTGATATCTACCAGCCCGAACAACAATATTAATATGTAGGTACCCGAACCCTCCAGTTATCATTCTATTTAAAGACTTCATAATAATATACTTTGATATCAATATGTGAAAAAGTATATTCTACTCTAAATTGTAAAAATCCAACTCCGCAAAAAGTAATCTAGAAATAAGCACAAAATCTAATCAATACTGAACAGGTAGCAGTTCAGTACCATGACGTCATATAGCAGAACTTTTTTACGTTTTTACTTTTTTACGTATTCCACGGAGGGAAAGAGACAGCTATACAGAGTGTCTAGCACCATCTCTTTCCCTCAGTGGAATAAGTTCTGTTTTAAGACATAATAGTAGGCATACTGTAGATCCCATAAAGTCTATTTTTAAAAACAAGTATGCACAGCGACCGTTCAGGCTATACAAAACCACAGGGGCGGCGCTTGTATCGTCTGCGACATGTAGTCGTCGGCAACATCAGCTTTACGAGGTCCCTTTCAGTTCCAGAATATATCATAACTAACACCAGCAGCTGTTTCCGCTTTATTTTTAGTATTTACGATTCTGTACCTACCTCAAAGGGAAAAAAATCGAACCCGTATGGGATCACTTTGTTGTCCGTCTGTCTGTCTGTCAAGAGCCGTTATGCCCTTTGTGACCCTAATCGAAACATTTTTGCGAGGCCCCCTTATACGCGAGTCCGCGCCGCCGATCGGTCGCCGACGCCTAAGGCCTCGTCGCCCATTATCGGCATCGACTCGACGGAGGATTTAGGTGGCAAATAGCAATATACATTAACATAATGGCAATAAAGTAGAAATTTCCATTATATATGGTCGTAATAACAAAAATACCGCTTCGGTATGCTTGAGGCTGCTGTATCGGCAGCCTTGAGAATGCTTCGGGATGCTTCGGCATCCTTCGGTACGCCGCCGGCGCCGAGGCAACACTCGGATAGCTTGCTTAAGGACGCCTCGTCATTCCTAAGAACGTTGCAGCATGCCAAAGCATAGTTTCCCACAGTTTGCGCTTGCATGTAGGATGCCGAAGAATCCTGTTCCTTGCCGATGCCGATAATGGGCGCTAGGCCTAACGCCGCCACTGCAAAACCAGTAATGCGGATCTGTGTACAAAGTGAGGCCATGTCACACTATAAATGTATAGCTTGATGTGTCGCCGTGTGATAATACATGTAGTATTAACAATTGGAAAACACGTGAAATAGTTCTTAAACAAACATCTGAATTAAGTGTAGTAAAACATTTCCCGGTCTATTTGTAACTTTAGCAACGTCCAGCATTTCTTAGACCCTAATTAACGAGACATTGTGACACTAACAGTTAATTATATAATTATTGTGTCTAGCTGTAATCAGCGGGGCGCGTGTTACATGAAATGATACAATTAGTATATTGCGTCTGAGGGGGACACTGATAAAGATTATAGAGACTTTTAAGATACGATTTTCTTTATAATGTACACCAAACATTTAAAGAAAACATTTCACTTATGGTGACACTAGGGTACCGTCCGTCCGTCGATTGACGACAGACCGTGTCGACGATGCGTTAGTGTTCCCCGCGCGCCTCTAAGAATGTCAGCAAAGCCCTGCGCCAAGAGGGGCCTGCCAGGGACACCGCCTGACGGGGTTGCGGGCTGTTCGAAAGAGATACCGGGGCCCCGGAACATAAAGAGCAATAGAAAGAACATGGGTGGGTTTTAGTCAGTACATATCTCAGACACACCCCCCCCTCCGATATTTTTGAAAGAGCATTAACTATAACGTCAAGTTACGTAGTTTAAAAGATGCTTTTCGCTATGGCTATCTTATTTGATAGATGTTTAGGTAATTTTGAATAACTCCCCAATATTTTTAATATTGTTTGGTTCCATTCACGCGCTTATTTGTACATATATATATGTCTTCCACAACTGCTTAACATTTAGCAACATATTATGGCGGTTTTGTGAACCGTTAATATAATATTTAATTTATTTCCAGGTTTGGGACATCTATCAGAAACCTAACCTGGAGCACACTATTTACACCATAGCCTCCGTCGGACACGTGAAATGGAGACCGCAGAAGAAGTAAGTGCAAGTTATTAGATTCCTAGCTTTATCTAACTAGGCGTTCTATATTTTTGAGTCATGCAATCTCATCTCATCATCATCTTATCATGTTTTAGCAGTACCTTTGTGCTCTTTTTTCCTTATGTACTTTTTAGGGTTCCGTAGTCAACTAGGAATGAATAAAAAGAAATTATAGTTTCGCCATGTCTGTCTGTCCGTCCGTCCGTCCTTCCGTCCGTCCGTCCGTCCGTCCTCGCTTAATCTCTGTGACCGTTAGCACTAGAAAGCTGAAATTTGGTATCAATATGTATATCAATCACGCCGACAAAGTGGTAAAATAAAAATTGGAAAAAAATGTTTTATTAGGGTAGCCACCCTATATGTAAAGTGGGAAGTGATTTTTTTTTTAATTTCAACCCTAACGTGTGATATATTGTTGGAAAGGTATTTAAAAATGAAAAGGGGTTTACTAAAATCATTTTTTGATAATGTCAATAATTTCGGAAATAATCGCTCCAAAAGTAAAAAACAATGTGTGTCCTCCGGACACATTGTTTTTTACTTTTGGAGCGACTTTATAATAGTTTAAGTCATTCGCAGCACGTTTACGAAGCACTATTCCCATACTTGGATAATAATAAAATACAATTCTCTAGTGTTCAACGTCAAACAAATAATAAACTCATAAGTGGGAACACTTATTGTGACGGTCGGGAAACTACGGAACCCTACACTGAGCGTGGCCCGACACGCTCTTGGCCGGTTTTTTTATATAATGTTTTGTGTGTAGATAAATAAATATCTACGAGGAATAACTTTCTAAAACAAGGAAGCAGACCACTAGCCTCAGTGTCGATAAATTACCGACCCCAAATAATTGGAGAATTAAATAGCGTAGATAAAACTCTAATCAAATGGCCTACTAATGTTCCAATTACAAATAAAACAAAAAATATTGGCAAAATGGCAACAAGTAGACCGTACGTTTTACCTTAATAAAACGTAAATACCTCCCTACCCAGATTATGAAACCATATAAGCACTAGTGAATCAAACATTTTACATGAAAAAAAAAAATCCTTGTCAGGTACCAAGTAGCATCGTGTGCCCTAGTGCTGGACTGTGCAGTTCATGTGTGGGATGTGCGCCGTCCACATGTCCCACTAGCAACATTCGCGGAACACCGCGATGTCACAACCGCCATCGCGTGGCTGGCTGAGCCACACACCTTCTTGTCCACTAGTCGGGTAAGCCTTCTTTGGTGGAGCAGGATCTAACCAGGGAACTTTATTTCTTCTTTGGGACTTAGTTTACATATAATTCATTCCAAAACTTTGCATTCGTTCGTTCGGAGAATAGTGGGGTGTTATAGTTGGTTTGTGTCGGGCAGGACTGCTCGCTGTACCGGCACCGGTTCAGCTCGGCGGCGCACCCGGTGCTGTGGGCCAACCCGCAGGGCGTGTGCGTGTCGGCGCGCGGCGAGGTGGCGCACGCCGCGCCCGAGCGGCCGCTGCCCGCGCTGCCCGCCGCGCCCGCGCCGCCCGCCGTGCCCGACCGACACGTGCCTGGACTGGGGTGACTGCCACGGCACATTTACTTACTTATTTATATACCCGAGTTTTAGATCTCATGAATGGAGTTGTTGATCTAGTCGAGAATGTGATAACAAAGGCCAATTAAAAATCAACGATGTTTTATATGAAAAACTTTGTTAAAATAAAACATCGGTTAGTTTGTAATAACTAGGTCAAGTCATTAATTTTAACTTAGAATAAGAATGAACCCAAAACCGAACCTCAAAGAATCCCTACTGTCATTTCAGAACTGAAAGGCATACCGTTCACCTGAACTTTAACTAGTCCGTGTTTTCGATTCGATCTTTGTAATAAAGAGTTGTATTGCTAATTCCGTAATGTATAACTTTCATTATAAAGAAGTGCGTCATGGTTTACGCAATCGAACGCCTTTGAAAGGTCGCAATAGATTCCATTGATGCTTTTTTTAAGTGTTATAATGTTCGTTTGTAGAGGAGACCGGCATCGATTGTACTTACTTAACGTGAAGGCTGATATATGTGTAGTGAAGAAAAATCTCTGCCAAACCATTCAAAAGACCATGTTTTGAGTTTTAAAGAAAACGCTGTAAAAAAATCATTATTTGAGAGCTTTATGAATAAGGTCTCTTGTGTCGTAGTCGCAAGCAGCCAACAGCCGGGTCCCTGTCCCCGAGCGCGCAGGCGGCACTGGAGCGCGCCTTCCCGGGCGGCGCCGCGTCCACGCTGTGCCGCTACGCCGTGCCGCCCTGCGCGCGCACGCACGCGCTGCTGCAGTGCGCGCGCGCATACCGCATGCGCGGCGCGGCGCCGCACGAGCTGGCGCGGCACAACGCGGGCGTGGCGCGCGCGCACGGCCGGCCGCTGGCGGGCCACGTGTGGGACGTGCTGCGCGTGCTGTACAGCGCGGCGGCGGCGCCGCTGCCGCTGCAGGACCGCGAGCAGGCGCGGCCCGACCCGCCGCCGCTGCCGCACGTCACGCACACCTACCACAAGTAAGCCATGACCACGACATACCAACACGACACCCAGTATTTCCTAGCTCAAGTCTAACAATTTCTATCACAAGAAAAAACGAGTACTTAAAGATTCCAGCCCATGTCATAAGTAGTAATGGTTCAATCTTAATAGTTACAACCATAACGTTACCACATAATAAATTATGCTAAAACTTAACGAAATCTTAAAGGCTTATATTAACTTTTGATACCAGTAATGCAGTAGAAGAGGAACCTTTAGAAGAAGTGGAAGATTGGGCGGAGACACAGTTCCACAACAGCGGAGTTCTGGGCAAGCCCACACTCAGCATCTACATACCACCAGCTAAATTACCCAAACATGTGAGGACGGATGGTGAGCTATACGGAAAAAAACTACTGCTACACTTAGAAAGGATTTGAACTTGCAATCGATTATTTATGACTCTTTTAGTTGGTTAATTTTTTTGTTAAAAAGTTTTTATTTTTCTTTTTTTGGTTTTCTTTTGCAACATTGCTTAACATATTCTAATCTGTATTAATATTTGTGTTTTTTTATAACGTTGCCCCACACTAGGATTTCTCCTGTATCGTGGTGCGTTTACAAACATTTAAACTCACAAACAGCCAGACCCGGAACAATCTATTTGTAGGTCATGCAAATATTTGTTCCGTGTGGAGATCGAATCCGCGACACGCAACGCGGCAGTCGATCGCTCAGCCACTGCGCCAATTGTGTCGTCGTGGATTGTTTTTTCTATATTTCTCGGCTTTTTTAAATAAAATATTGTTTGTTTGCTTTCTAATTTCCTGTTTCGTAGTTTTTTTTTTTTGTTGAAATCTACTTTGTGGTCAATATTTGGTTGTTATAATTTTGAACCCACCTATGTTGCTATTGATATTTAAAAAAAAACCTTGATAGGCGAAGAGAGCCGTAAGATGAAGGATTCGAGGATGGTACTCCGATTAAAATGTTCCCTGCCGTGAAAAATGCTGACAAATATTAAGATGCCCATGAATTCGAAATATCATCGAGTCCTTGGGAAGAGACCTCTAGATTTTGTAGCACCTACCAAAAAATAACTTGGAAGTAAAAACAAAAAGTTCCGTACATTGTTAGTAAAATAATGGACGAGTTTAAATGACATGTAATTCTGTAATGTAGCCTGATTCCATAAGTGTTTACCCAGAGCCCGCAGCGGGCTGGGTGTCGGCGGCGTCGGCGCACTACGTGGACACGGAGTCCGCCGACTGGACGCTGCCCGAGGAGGCCTTCCCGCTGCGCAGCGCGCCCGCGCCGCCGCATGCGCACGCGCACGACGCGCACCACGCCGCGCACGCCCCGCACGACGACAAGGACCACAATGGTGACTTATTTGCACAAATTTCCCTTAAAACATGCAAACAATACAATCGGCATTCAAAAACTTTCATTTACATGTGTACTTTATCTTAGTTTCGGATGTTGGTGACTGGTCAGACTTTTACTGACTAAAACCCACCCATGTAATTCCGTTTCCCTTAATGTTCCGGGGCCGCGGTATCTCTTTCGGACAATCCGCAACCCCGCTAGTAGGCATAGACAGTACTTCAAATAACAATATTTAGTACAGTCGGGCCGTTAAACCGGTGCTCTTTTCGGGTAATCCAAAGCCGAATGAATTTGACAACTAGTCTAATTTGGGGGTCTCACCCTAGCTGGGTTGCTGGGTCTATAAGAGAACCCGACCCAAAGATAAGCAGATGATGATGATTGTTTTAATAATAATAAAACATTTCTTTTCAGGCAATTTAGGCCCATAGATAAATACCTTACAGACAAACATATATAGCTAATACATATTTTGGGTTTGTGCAGCATCTCACCGCGGCAGTGGAGGTGGTGGCACATCCCCAGGAGGCAGTTCCTCTCCTGGAAGTGGGTCCAGCGGCTCCGCCTGCACTGCGCCGCCCAACCTCGAGCACTCCGGGTATCATCACGGTCATATGCATGTGAGTTTACTTCTTTTATCTTTATGGCTTTGTCACATATTCAGTTAACAAGGAATAAGGGAAATGAAATTAAGATTTATAAACTGTCATAGTCAGTAACATTATACCTATAATAACATTTGAAACGGGATTTTTGTTTTCTTACTTATTTCGGATTTTTGTTTTTCTTTTTCCTGTTCATAGCATTAGCAACCGTGCCCAAATATCAGATTTTTTTAAGCAAAAATAGTGGATATTCCTTTTCAAATATTATCCATAACTAGCTGTGCCCAGCGGTTTCCCCCGCTGCTCAGGTCCTGTCTTACTTAGGATTTTGAAAGATAGATAGTAGCCGATTCTTAGACTTTATGAATATGCAAAAAAAACTATAAGAATCGGTCGAGCCGTTTCGGAGGAGTATGGGAACGAACATTGTGCAACAACACTTATAAAATTGTGATAGGATGTTCATAGTTCTGTAACAGCCAGTCCACATCTTAATTACATGTGGCGAAGTGCCAAAACAGAGATCTCAGCCAGAGCTTGGGAGATGCATGCCGTCAAGTTTACAGTTTCTGTTCTGCCGTGGCAGTTTCTTTGTCGGATAACTCCCAAAAGACGGATTACTGGTCCTGTCATGACTAAACCTGCTACTTTACATGACACACAGATGGACGAGGGGGAAGGTGGCGACTCAGGACTAGCCGTCCGCGTGGGAGAAGCCAAGAGTCCGCAAGTGGAGGTAGCCCCACTCCTAGCTGCCGCGCTGAAGATGCACGCTGAATTAGGAGATGTGCAGACGGCGGCTGTGGTCATGTTGGTGCTGCAGGAACATAGGTGACGATATCTGATTTTGATGTTTAATAGATGATATATATATTTATTATATATAATATATATTTTAGTGGTAAATCGGAAAACCGTTTTAATAATCATAAAAAGCTGTCACAGATATCGTCCAAAGTGATTCGTGTGTATGATTATTCAAAGGTTGACTGAGAGAAAGTGCCAATGGCACTGAATCAACTCTGTGCTTGAAGTGTTAAATAAATAATATAATCCTCAGCTAACCAAAGATAAGAAGGGCATTTACTGAGTTAGCACTTGAATCTCACTTGCAATATAAAAAATAATGATTTTAACTGTTTTCTCAGGAGTGACTTGTTCCCGTACATTGAAGAGAGTTTGCAAGAGCATTGGCTTCTAGGATACATCGAATTATTACAGAGACACAAACTCTGGAATGTTGCCACTGAGGTAATGTTTTCATTTCACAATAAAAGTGTGTGTGTCAGCTCCGACGCACGACTGGAGTTTACTCCTTAAGTACGAGTATCTAACCATACGCAAAAAGAGTTTATTCAACTGAAAAAAGATGTTATCATATGAAAGGGTAAATTCACAAATTAATGAAAAAGGGGTGTGTGTACATATGTACACGCGTTAGAAGTTATACTTCTTTGGCGTATAGAAAAAAAAATAACTAAAATGCTGTAGTGATTAACGATAAATATAAAAATTAATCAAAAGAATGTGAGCCGTCACGGGACGCCTGGCAGATGTGAAACATCGACATTATTTTGTAAAAGTAGTATGCAGAAAAGAACAGATTGTGATAGGAACTAAATATGTCATTGAAAACATAATTCTTCTGTTTCATCGTGGACTTACCAAAAGGACATCGTTCTCGTTTTCGTGTTCATCATCGTTTATGAATTCGAGGATCGAAGGCACTTTGAATAAAAACTCTATTACTGGCTCTATTACTGGCTATCTGTGGTAACCCATCCTTTTCCAAACCTCGGCAAGGGTTGCTTAACCTGGCCCTCTGTGGTAACCCATCCATTTACAAACTTCCGCAAGGGTTGCTTTACCTGTCCCCGTGTGGTAACCCATCCATTTACAAACTTCCGCAAGGGTTGCTTTACCTGTCCCCGTGTGGTAACCCATCCATTTACAAACTTCCGCAAGGGTTGCTTTACCTGTCCCCGTGTGGTAACCCATCCATTTACAAACTTCCGCAAGGGTTGCTTTACCTGTCCCCGTGTGGAAACCCATCCATTTACAAACTTCCGCAAGGGTTGCTTTACCTGTCCCCGTGTGGTAACCCATCCATTTACAAACTTCCGCAAGGGTTGCTTTACCTGTCCCCGTGTGGAAACCCATCCATTTACAAACTTCCGCAAGGGTTGCTTTACCTGTCCCCGTGTGGTAACCCATCCATTTACAAACTTCCGCAAGGGTTGCTTTACCTGTCCCCGTGTGGTAACCCATCCATTTACAAACTTCCGCAAGGGTTGCTTTACCTGTCCCCGTGTGGAAACCCATCCATTTACAAACTTCCGCAAGGGTTGCTTTACCTGTCCCCGTGTGGTAACCCATCCATTTACAAACTTCCGCAAGGGTTGCTTTACCTGTCCCCGTGTGGAAACCCATCCATTTACAAACTTCCGCAAGGGTTGCTTTACCTGTCCCCGTGTGGTAACCCATCCATTTACAAACTTCCGCAAGGGTTGCTTTACCTGTCCCCGTGTGGAAACCCATCCATTTACAAACTTCCGCAAGGGTTGCTTTACCTGTCCCCGTGTGGAAACCCATCCATTTACAAACTTCCGCAAGGGTTGCTTTACCTGTCCCCGTGTGGTAACCCATCCATTTACAAACTTCCGCAAGGGTTGCTTTACCTGTCCCCGTGTGGAAACCCATCCATTTACAAACTTCCGCAAGGGTTGCTTTACCTGTCCCCGTGTGGTAACCCATCCATTTACAAACCTTGGTAAGGGTTGCTTAACCTGTCCCCGTGTGGAAACCCATCCATTTCCAAACCTTGGTAAGGGTTGCTTAACCTGTCCCCGTGTGGAAACCCATCCATTTCCAAACCTTGGTAAGGGTTGCTTAACCTGTCCCCGTGTGGAAACCCATCCATTTCCAAACCTTGGGTGAGGGTTGCTTAACCTGGCCCCGTGTGGAAACCCATCCATTTCCAAACCTAGGCAAAGGTTGCTTAACCTGGCCCCCTGAGCTAACCCATCCATTTCCAAACCTTGGTGAGGGTTGCTTAACCTAGCCCCCTGTGGTAGCCCATCCATTTCCAGCCTTGGCAAGGGCTGCTTAACTTGGCCCCCTGTGGTAACCCATCCATTTCCAAACCTTGGTGAGGGTTGCTTAACCTGGCCCCCTGAGCTAACCCATCCATTTCGAAACCTTGGCAAAGGTTGCTTAACCGGGCTCCGTGTGGTAACCCATCCATTTCCAAACCTCGGCAAGGGTTGCTTAACCTGTCCCCGTGTGGTAACCCATCCATTTCCAAACCTTGGCAAAGGTTGCTTAACCTGCCCCCCTGTGGTTACCCATCCATTTCCAAACCTCGGCAAGGGTTGCTTGGAATGTGAAATTAATTTAATAAGAACACCAAAATAATATTTATTTATTATGAAACACGTGTTCTAACTAAATAGTCGCTCCATGTGAAATACTGATATTCAGCTCAGAGAGATATCCGGTTAGACTGGAAGAACCTGACCCCAACATAGTTGGGAAAAGGCTAGGCAGATGATGACGTGTTCTAAATATAATAATACTAGAATATACAACTTGAACATGGTTATCGATTTTCATGCCACCTAGAACTAACTTCACGATGTCACTGGCTAAACTCATTCTTATCATTTTTCTCCATCGCGCCAAAAGAAGTATAACTTCAAAAAACAAGCCCAATAACATATAGTATATAGGTATAGTCGCCTATACAGCATACCATATGTACGTCTTAATACACTTACAGCCAAATTAGAAAGTTGCGCACTAAAGGTGCGCACCCCTCGAATTTTTCTCATACCAGGCGCCTTATATATGAAAATCGATTCATAAGGAGTAAACTCCAAAAATTCCAATTTTGGGACCATTTTTAAAATTCTTAAGGTCAAGGATCCAAACACTAAAAATGTTGATATTAGTATGTTGCAACGTCCGTTATTTGGTTTATCCAGGTAGTCCGCTGCGCTTGGCTCAGCAGCGTGTGGGTGATGTCGCAGCAGTCCACCAGCGTGGCCGTCTGCTGCGGCCGCTGCGGCCGGCGCACGCGCCCGCACGCCGCGTGCGACTCGTGCCACCCGCACCTGCGGCACCTGCCCGACCTGTGCGCCGTGTGCCATCAGGTATGTTGGGCTCATCACGATCGACAAGCTGCAGAATACGCCAAATTAGCAATAACAATACATTAACAGTTGTAAAAAGTAACAGTTCGAAATGTTTAAAATTCGCTTTCCTTCACAATGATAAGTTGATTTCTCTTGTGTAGGTGGTGCGAGGCCTGTATGCGTGGTGCCAGGGCTGTTCGCATGGCGGGCACCTGCACCACATGCGGCGCTGGATGGACTCGCACCAGCTGTGTCCGGCCGGCTGCGGCCACCAGTGCCAGCTCGCGTGACTGACACCTGCAGGTTCCATGCCAGACATACAGCATTTCGTTCGATCGAGAGATTTTAAAATCTTCAATATTAAATACACCTAGTCGGTTCCCTAGTCTTTATTCTTTACGTCATAAAGACACTAATGCCGTTTTCGCTAACATTATAACTGGCATTAATTTCGGTATCGCCCTGTGTAAGTCAAAAGAGCAATAACTTCAGGTGGTGCAAACTTATGCCAATGTTATTTGAACTTAATGCTTATATCATTTAAGCCTACTATATACTCAGCATCCTAAATTATTATAGTGGGAACCACACAAAGCTAAGCGCAGTTGGCGCCACCTGCAAACCGACCGCTGTCAAGTGTTTGTTGTACAAGTTTATCTTGTTTCCTGTGTTAATAAACTGACCATACGATGATCGGTATGGATGTTAAAACATTTAAAAGCGGGATTAAAAAAAGCGCAAGTAATTTTGTTTTACGTCGCACGGCTTTTTCTCACTGTTTTCTGATTTTTTCATCTTTAGGAAATAAATGTACACCGCTGTTATTACATCCAGGAACAGCGCAAATAGGCATGGATTACTTGACATGCCTATTATACATTAAAGGTTAGAATGTGTATATGTGCGGCAGATTACAATGATCGTGTCAACGATTCCCCCTTTGTCGGGATAAGTTGGCAGTTTGTATCCCATTATGAAGTTGAAGATAAAGCCATTTTACCATACTAATGAATATTCCGTTCGAACAAGAATGAAAGAGAGAAAACAGAGAAAGAACAAAAAATTAGTCGCAGTTGATAAGAAGAAGTTTTTATAAATCATTGACCCTCTACTTTTGTTGGCAACTGCATTTAGAAATATAGAGAAATATTGTCTCTTAGGCCCCCATTACGAAATACGTTTAAGAGGAAAGCTCCAAGGTAACTCATGAAATACAATTTTCTACGTTTTTTTTTTTTTGTAATTTGCAGGTGTCAGTCTGAATGTTAAACAAATTCATTAAAAAATATCATTATAACTCTAAAGCCATATCTGATAGGTACGGTTCCTATTTTTATCTACATAAAGACAGTAAAAATGGCGGACCACTGGCGCTTCCACCGTTACTACGCTTAATACATCATAGTGTTTCTGTCAAAGGTATGAGGATGACGGATACAGAGCGATGTTCTAAACACGTTTAGAATTAAGTACCTAATTGTCGTACTGGTGGGCTGATTGGGCGCTGCAAACGGGCCTAAGAGCTGAAATATTAATTTGCTACAGAAACTACAATTAAGTAACGATTTATCTTGTGAATGTTATTTTTGTACAAATATATATTAATAATATGTATGAATGTAAATAGTAATACTAAGAATAATTGTGTATTCATAGACTGAATTAAGAGTACGTTTTGTAATAAATGTTTTTTAAAAATAAAAATGCACAAGTATATAATACAATTGTTTTATTATAATAATTATTTACAGAAATATTCGTATTAATCGAGTTACTACGTCACGTTAGTAGTAGCTGGTTTTGGCAAGATAGCTTATAACATCGTCACAGCGGAAGTTTTTAGAATCGTCTGATATCTAGCTTATTTTTTATTTAATACAAAGCCAAATTATATTAGTTAGCGAAATACGATGGGTATCGAAATCTATACATAATATAACAAAACGTTTTTCATATTTTGTGTTTGAAATAATGCTCTGAATTCGTGTTTCATTAAATGTTGATATCCAATACGTAGTTTCACTAACTTATATAATTTGACTGTATATTTTATAAATGCCACTTTGCTACAACACAAAACACTCAATAAACAGTTTCTCATAAGATTGGCACAAGCAGGGCTATGAGATTGAGCGAGCAGTTACTATAATATCACGACTATAAAAATATCTACGTTCACCTGACGAAATGAGGATGATAGCTACAAAGATGATATAAATAAATAATAGATGACGCCACTAATGAATGGTCTTTGTATAATCAGTCCAAATACGGAATGTAACATTTTTTATTTATAAAATGTATCCTACATAACACCAACCTTACACCTGTGATCCTCGAAAGGTTAGGCAGGGAGGTACACCTCAGTGTGACCTGTATTGCAAAATTAGTATAAGTATGCTAAAAATAAAGTGGTTTCTGGAAGATTTTTGTATATTTCTCATAATATGCACTGGTTAGCGGCATGAGATTAACTTTAAATGTTATTATTTTATTATACAGTTTAGACCATTTAAATAAATTACTATTAATATAGCACTACTCTTAGATCAAATCAGTTATCATTATAAAATACACACCGCGAATTATGATATATGGCACTTTTCTATGATTAGTGACATTTCAAAGACTTGTATAATATTATAGAAAAAGTGGCAGTGCTCATTTGTTAGAAATATAAACGATTGAACGTAGCCAACGCTTACAGGATAAAATTTTAGCAAGAGCAGTCACTACAGGTATCAGTTGGACAGTGTGACCAATACCCGAGTCTTCAGTGTTTGATATGATCGAGGTAGCTGCGGTTGATCCTGCCTAGCTGCAGATATTATATGCAATTGCGTGTAGAACCTGTCTAGGGTTAGCCATGTCTTTCTAGCGGCTACGTCCAGTCTAGTAACAGCAAATAAATAGATGCAGATTTAAGTTAGGCTCCACACAGGCTCACGCAAACACTTTCATACATTTGTTTTATATATTTATTATCAATCTTTTACGGATTTCAATTTTGCTAATGTTTTTATAAATTTTACTTTTTATATAGCTTTCGCCCGCGTTAAATTTGGGGTAATACATTTACCTTGCGCCTTATTCATTTGTTGCAACGCTAAGTTTTCCCATTACTTCCCTCTTTCTCCCTCACATTCCACTTTTTTTAAATAAAAATTAGCCTATGTCCGTCTCCTGGTTCCCAACTATCTCTGTACCAAAATTCATCAAAATCAGTTTAGCCATTAAAGCGTGAAGAGGTAACAAACAAACTCACTTTCGCTTTTATAATATTAGTAAGGATGTGTTTGTTTATTTTTTCGAGCGTATGGCACTCGTGGTGGACTGCAGCTGATAATCAGCGTCACATGGCGGCCATTGTGTTGCCATCTGACATTATGCTGAGCTGGGGCTCTTTCGCCAATATTTATTTTATTAAAACAGGAACACTTCTAATATGTTTAATATTAGTAGTGTTCCTGTTTTATTTTGTTTTAATAATGCTGAATAAACGCATTACTCTTTTTTTTCTAACGTAAAGCACATTCCAACTGACATACGAATACCAGTTGGAAGTGCGTTGCACTCACCGTATGTGAACGTGCCTACAAGGATACAAGGATCTTGTAGCGTGTGAAATGCATGGGAAAAACAAAATGACGAAGTAAGTTACAACTTTATCCGCGAGCCAATAGAAGCTTGTATAGCTATAATGCCCGCGCCTGTGTTCGCTCGTTGTATGGAGCTCTCTGTACCTATCTATTTCCTGTTAGAGTCATCAGTCGAGTACAGTAAGTATAGCTAGTACTAGCACACGACACAGCACGGTCCTCGCTTCTTGACTTCTTCCTCTTCTTCATCAGCCGCCAGCCCCTTCTTGATGCGCGACATTTGCCGGATTAATGTCAGGAACGCCTGCAGGTTGCATATTTAGCAATTAAGAGACCCGTACATTATACATTGTAGACGGAAATATGGAAAAAACATATTATATAACTCACATTAATATCAACTGTGAAGAACGGATTAAAAACGCTTGATAACTGTTAGTTCTTATTGTAATATAAAGTTCATTTCTAATCTACAACTAACATGCTTTAATTGGTGTACTGTAATATAGAGATTATTACCTGGATGCTATTTAGTGCGGGATTATTCGTGAATACTTACCTAACTAGACAGTATATGTTACTTGGAGCCGTAAACATATAGTTATTACATTATTTTCTCCATCATCTAACCGAGTTATGGTAAAATAATACACATAATTTTGCAAATCTGTATATTTCCTGCTTTATATCAATCATTTTGTTCCTGTGACTTCGATATACATACATACACGTAGGTATATAATCCATACATTTGTGAACTAAAATAACTAGCCTATAGAAAATTACAAGTACTTTTATGAATATATAAGTTTGAAAACACTGCCATCTGTCGACAGTAACTGCGAAACACGATAATTATAAAAGTTTAAGCCTATACTTGACAATTTCTATCGACATACGGCGTATTTTAGAGGAGAGATAGTATAGAATACATATCCTTATTAAGGATTGCTATTTTTGCGAATGGACTTATAAAATTACTTCGTCTTGGCAGTTGGGGACCATCCTAGGATATACAAGTGGCCCGGATCCAACGTGTGACAATATATTATGCTAACATGTTATAGCTACGCGTGCACAGCACTGTGTGGACAAATATATCGTAACAGCATTACAATGTAACCGTACTCGCTGACGGATCGTCTGAGTGTGATTATGAGTGCTCACGCACAGTGTACCATGTTTGGTGTCGGCCTATGTCGGCACATCCTGGCGGCAAAATATACGCTTGAATGTGCGGATTGGCCTTTTTGGAACACCTGCCGAGTCAGGCCGACACGAATACGTTTTACTCACTCTCTCTCATAGTAAAAACCTTCAGTAAACGCAAAGTCTTTCTCAGTAACCACTGTTAAAGTTCTAGCATATGTATGTTTGAAATAATTCCGAGATGTTTTGAATAAATAAGTTTCAAAGTAAGTCAAACAGCCTGTTATGGTGGATCAACGGCCAAGTGTATAAAAAAGTAAATCGTGAAGATTTAAAAATATCAGACTTTATTGCATACAAAACTTAGCATTACATTTATAAATTTGGTTTAGATTTTTGACTGCCGCTGTGCAATTATCAAAGAAAATACATAGAAATGAATAAATTAGTTTATATTCAAGGTTTTGCACTGGAAACTATACTACTCAACTGCAAGAAATGTTAATGTACAACTTATTCCCGTTTTCGCTAATAGTTGGCGACTCCTGAACCAAGCGCGCTAAGGAATTTCCAAAGCTCGAACCTGCGCTGACAGTGGAAATTCTCATAGAGTGCGCTTTTATTTAGGGGTTGCTTAATGTTAGTGAAAATCGGGTATCCCTTCACTCAGTGGCAGTCAAACAGCTAAACCTGTTAACATACAAGACATGACAACTATCGGCTAGTCCTTGAAGCGAACCTACGAGTACACATACAGGTGCAGACATCACATACTTGCGTTCACGGAAATAGTATTTTTAGGAATAAGGCCGAAATTTATAAACGATACTTAGCACGTTCTCAGTTTGGCTGAACATTATTCCTGTCGCTTTCAAAATAGAAACATATTGAAGTCATGTATTGTAACGTTTAAAAAGGTTCGCCTGTAGCTGCGCCCGAAGGACCACTTGGATGTCTAAATTCAATTTAACGTAGCTAGAAGATGTATCTAAATACCTAGCTAAGCTAGATGGACGAGATACAAACACATCCGCCGAGTTTTGTTAGCCAATTCAATTTAAAGTAATAGATCTCTCCCAGACTTGAAAACGTACGACTCTCAAAATATTTTTTATTTAAATCTTCAATAACTAAGAGATTCTTTTACCAGAAGCTTTTAAGCAAATGACCTTAAATTTTTGGGACACGAATATTGACTACCCCTTATAATGCACAGTCTGAATTTGATTTAATACTATTTCTGCAAACACGTACAATACGCACATACGTACAAACAGTCCCCGCTCAACATTACACATACATTAGCACTTACATCATAGAAATAAATACAAAACTTACGCTACCGAGCATGCGTGTTCGGGTGTGTGAGTAGCACTAAGTTGTTCATACTATACGCCTTTCATCCGTTAGAGGTTAGGCAAGGGTGTAATAAGTATGTAGAACACAGTATTTATGTCCAAGTCCCGTGTGACAGGGGGTGAGTTTAAAACATAACACTAAATATACTTAGATGTGACCTAATCACGACCGAACACTATCTAATTAGGCCTGTTCATTGTGACCTAATAATTAGGAGAATGATAAGTTAGCTTGGAATTAAGAAAGAATTTTGTATGAAACTTCTTTTATTTCATTCCCTCTCATTTTATCAAGTGAGCACATTTAAGTGTTAAAGCTATACTTGTACCGCATCGAAAAAGAGATGGTGCTATCTTGGGGCCTAAAATGACGCTTTTGTAGAATCGTTTTAGGCCCCCTGTATTGTGTAGCCCTAAGTCTTTCTGAGACACAAACGCTGTCACAATCATTATTCTAAACGCCAATCATTAGCTATACTCATTCCAAATTCAAAAATGTTATCATAATATTAAAGACAACTTTGATGATAAAGACATGGTATTATAATAATAGTAATATTTTTATAATACCTCAGTATGACAATATAATTACTAAGACATAATTAATTTGCATGACATTATTATTTTAACTTATTCATTTTAATTTAATAAATGTACATATAATGAAATTAACTATATTGTACTCAATGATAATGCAATTGATGATTGAATGATTTATAATATTGTATTTGCACACCTCGTAAGGTAAAATACAGCCTTTTTGTAACATTTGTCCAGCCAAATAAATGGATTTGATTAGATTTGAACATCTCAGGTTTTTTTCATTAGTTGGAAAGCCTTGGGGAGGCTAGCGGTGGGATGACGCAGGTTATACAGTAACAACTGGAGTGTGACAAAAACCTTGTTACTAGACGTATAATATGAACAACATGTAACCATAGAGTTATTGTCAGTGTATACCTACACTTTGTGAAGTGACGCCGCCCTGCAGGACGTGACGTCACGGGCACATACAACGCGAAGCACTAAGCTTTGATATATAATAATAATTATTAATTAATTCATAAAAAAAATCTTATGGAATTCTGTTTGTAATGAGTTGGGTCACAATATTTCTTTTAAAAAAAGGATATATTTATGCACATATTACGTGTAGTTTTTTTTATTGAGATTCATTGCTTTAGTAATATTACGTAAAATTTACATCAGAAAATTATGAATATTTAAATAACAAAATAAAACGTGCATATAGTTCCTGGAATTCGAATAATGCAATTCGATTTTACTAATTTTAATGAATTATTTTCGACAGCATCCATTACAAACAGTATTCAATAAATGCAAGCACCAAAGTGGGCGAAATATATTAAAATTTACAATAGCCTGCTTACACCTAGTACATGTGAAGGTGCTAGTGGACACCTGACACGCGATTGTCGACCTTCACGTCAACGGCACACAGTCCACAATACAATAGACGAATTTACAAGATGTGTTTTTGAGTAGTGGAGTTGATGTATGTGATAGTTGTTGTAATGATAATAAATAAATATGAATGTTTGAGCAAGTCAAACGATTTATTGCATTGCACTATAGATTATTATTGTTGATACATACGACAAGTATCACACACACAACTACGTATCCGCGGCACCCACCACACAGTAGGACTGCACAGGCAGACGACATCACTGACAAGCCAAGCGGACACAGACACGCCGGACGCTCCCGGACACCGCCGGACACTACACACGGCAACTAAACGTTCTACTGACACCGTATTTACACCCTGAGCATACAAAAGAACCCCATAGACTTGCGTCTATTAATATCAAATCATTTGAGATCGCGTGTCGTCATATCCGTTTCCGGGGCGCCTACAAGATGGCGCACTTGATTTTCCTCCGCTTCTTGCCCTTCAGGTCCCCGTTGGTGGCGCGGCTGTCGTCCGTCTTGCGCGACCGGATCTCGCGCATCAGGTCAAAGAATACCTGCGGACGACCCACCATCACATACCGGACGACACACACACAAGCTGACACACATCCCCCACCACCCACATGGACGCCCACTGCTGCGACTAAATGTCCACTCTTATCGACGCGGAATCGGCTTGAGGAGGTCAGTTACTTCATATCCATGCTTTTGGCAAGTCGATGTTCAATACGGCATCGAGTCAAGTCTTCCAAAAAAAAAAACGTAGTGATATTCACTTATTTCATGGACATGGTTCTTGCTGACCGGCTGGAGCAAATCCTGCGTTGATAAGTGTGGTCAATCTCCGGGGTATTAGCAGTGTGTCTAGCTAATACCCCTTAAAACTGACTGTTGATTTGTTTTTAAGACAGACTTACATTAGCAACTTGGTATTACGATTTAGCAGGACCACTTTAGCCAAGAATAAACTTCAACCAATGGGTAGAATTTGAATCTACTAACACTGGGACAAATATAGACTGTATTCGGTAACTAGAGGGAGTATGACTGGCTTTCGATATGAGTAGGAACTAGAGTTGCACCGCGCACTGCCTGGTCTAATACCTAACGCTTTTACGATAAACCTATAATGAGAGAACACACTAAATAGACCTCGGGCAATTTTCCTGAAAACACTGTGATCAAAATCGTGTAGTGTGTATATCTGTAAGTGTTGGTGAAGTAATAGAAAAGCGTCAGGCCAGCGATGCGCAGCGCAACTCTACTCAGCCAGCCGGAGCCGCTCGCTGAGCGACACGAGCGTGCAAAGCTCAGGCTTGGCTCGGGTGGATCAGAGGAACAAGAAAGACTTAACTATAAATAAGTGGCGTTGAGGTGGGAGAGCTTAAACGTGCTATTTATTAAAGCCTGCTGTTTTTATTTAACTTTTACCCTTCAGTCTCTAGATCATAACGAGATACAACACTCAGCCTTTGGATGTATTTAAGTTATGGTTCATCACAAGACTGAGCTCTTTAGGAAACATACACACTACGCTGCAATGACTTGTCGTAAGATCAGCAAGTTATGTCAGTAGCGTAGTGCGTAAAGATAGAAAGGTCAGTACATGTTGGAGCCCCCCCCTGTACCTTGTCCACGTTGTCCCGTGTCTTGGCGGAGGTCTCTACGTAGGGCACCTGCCAGTGCTGCGCGCGCTCGCGACAGGCGTCCAGCGGCACGCGCCGCTTGTCCGCCAGGTCCGACTTGTTGCCCACCAGCAGGAACGGGATGTTCTCGTCGTTCTTCACGCGGAGGATCTGTTCTCTGAAACGGTCACGTTATTTCAATTTCAATAAATACTTCACAGACGAGTTTATACTGTAAATGTCCATTCTTCAAAGACACAGATGGATCTTCCGAAAACCACCGACAAGTGCATTGTCTAGTGTTAGTTTTTATTTTATATTCTTAAGGTTAGTTTAAATATTATTAGCAACGTGAGGGTTAACTAAACTACTTCAGATTAACAAGGGTTCTTGCTATTCTCATGTTCTCTCAAATTGGCAAACTAGTGCTGAAACACACGACGCGTCACCACAAATATCTTTCAAATAGAACTACAAGGCTCCATAGGCGAGCGGCTAAAATTGGAACTAACGCAGCCATTTTGTTTTGCCAAAAGATCGTTTTTCACAAAAGTTTATAAGCAACTCCCCCTTTGAGTACTTTATTTGAAAGTGCAATGAATTATTATACCTGAACTCTTGTGTGGCATCGAAGCTCTCAGGCTCAGTGATGGAGAAGACGCAGAGGAAGCCCTCCCCGGAGCGGAAGTAGTTGTCGCGGATGGCGGCGTAGTCCTCCTGGCCCGCCGTATCCAGGATGTCGATCTGCACCTCCTCGCCGTCTAGTACCACCTAGAAACAACAACATTTTGAACTATATTGACCTCACAGGGACCGCCATTATTTACGTCAACTATCCGTCAAGCACCGCCGGGCGGGCTCTTATCGTAAGCGTAATCTGAATCTGATTTTAAGACTTATCTTTACTACAAATCCAGTTTTAAATCGGTCGGCGTTTGGTGGCACAAATTTGTGCCAGCGGGGCTCAACGGTAATACTTGTTTACTGGCACGTTTTTGTGCCGCTGCCGCTGGGGCTCTAGAGGTTAAAATATATATAGCATATGATATGTGCAGCATTATCTCATACAGACTAAATTACTTACTAAACATTATTATTCCCACTGCAATTTATGAAACCTTGAAACAAATGTACGGTCGAGCTGCAACGCATAAATCACTTTGTAAGATCTTTATACTAATAGCACTAAGTTGACTTTCTGGTTCGTGAGCACGTATCTTAATAAACTGCAAGTATGTTATGCGCCTATATAAACGGTCACGTATCTTTTATTAAGCTGAAAGATTAATGTTAAAGAACGCGTAAGACGAATATATGCGCATTTATTTTATGAGTAAATGCACACGATATGTGGAGGTCCTAGGAACATCATCTGCCTAGCCTTTTTCTAAAATATATTGGGTTCGGCTTGCAGTCTAAACGGTTGCAGCTTAATAGCAGTATATTACATGGAGCGACTATCTGACCTCCGCAACACAGTTAGTACTGGGTAATACAATAACTTCTTGGTAAGACTGAATGTTAAACTATCATCGGATTTCTGACTACCCATAAAGACTGTCAAATATCCACAAATGACAGCCGAGAGCAACGACTTAACTTGTTTTCATAAGGTTATCGAGAGAAATCCATCTCAACTGAGGAAACATTCGTCCGACTTTTGATTTCACGAGTCATGGTTCCCTACACAAACATACAACAGTCAAATAGGAGCTGACTCCCTTGCGTGTTTCATTCAACCATGCAGCGAGGCACCACAATGACTTACGAGTGCTGATTCTCACGTCAATCACATTGGTACAATCGGACCACAGTGAGTAGTGTGTTATCTCTCGGTTTCTCCCTAATCGTGAGAGCGGATCTTACTGCATATCAACTAGAAATTCAGATAATATGTTGAGCCTCACTGTGTGTTTAATAACAATGTACCTATGGAAGACAGTTAGTCATTGGGTAGTTAGTCAGGGTAGGCGTGTCTAACGCCACATTACTCAGTATTTTATTGACGTTTTCACTTAAACAGTCAATTTACAAAAAGTCTGTTTTAGTATCAATGACCCAGACTGGGTATAACGAGTGTCTGCTTGTTTTACCTGTTCAGCGAATTTTATCATTCAAAAGGGCAGGTGTAGCTTATCTAAATCAACTATCTCTACACTTTTACCGGAGATCCGGGTATTTTTTAAATACGTACTCTAATGCACTATTTCGCGATGACAACACTATAAACTAGCATTTAAAGTCAAAGATTTTATTGGTGTGCATTTTCAGACAACTCTTACATTAACTACTATCATGTTTCTTCTTTTGCCCTTTGTGTTACGGTCACCGCGGTATCTCTTTAGAACAACCCTGGCAGATACACTAGATCTTATAGTTCGGCTATGGCAACTGAAAAAACTACCCATTAAAGCCCTTAATACGAAATAGCCTTTATACGCTAAATAGCAGACGAGATGGAAAAGCTTGATGCTCACCTTCTTCCTATAACTGTCAGCTTTGGTAGGCTCGTAGTCCTCCACGAACTCGTCGTACATGAACTGGAGGGTCAGCGCGGACTTGCCCACGCCTCCCGACCCCACCATGATGACTTTGTGCAGCGTCGGCTGCGCGGCCGGCTTCTTCGACATGGTGCGGCACTTCACTCGCGGCTCCAAGCACGAACACTGGAACACATGGTAATGTTAATGAGTATACATCGTTAATGTACATTATATCCACCTTACTGCTTTGAAAACCTGTATTCCATCCTTGGGAAATTGGGAACGACAGACTGTGTGCGGCTTGAAATGAAGATGTTATCAGTTAGAGTATGGAAGAAGAAAACATTTTTCAACGTAAGAGCCAAGGCCATTTGGCAGACAGGTACAGCGATATTTCATTTTTAATAAAACTCATCAAATCAAATGATCTTTATTGTAGATCATAGGAAAGTGTACACAATACAGCTGGTGTTAATAAATAATCAGTGAACAGCTATGTCCCACCCTTTGGGCGTACAATATAAGTAAATACGAAAACTCCGAACTTCTTTGGGATATTTTTTATTCTATTCTCTTTTTGCGGTTGCGGGGGCCTATTTTAAGTGTGGGTGTCGATTAAATTGAACACGACTTCTAAACATAACATAAATACCTCATTACAAGGAAAAAATATTGCACAGAGATGAACTGATCTGTATTTACATCTCATGTAAGCGGAGCAAAGCTTGCACCCTGTGGAATCCACAAATACAAACTTATTTTAAGAACCACGACACAATCGAGTGATGTCTCAATTTGTTCCACGGAATTCCTCAAATCTTCGGAATGACAATAAAAACGTCTAAATAAGATAATGAATTAATGTGGGCGCTTGGCAGGCCTCGAAAATTTGGTAGTACTGTCCAAGCTTGGTCCTGCGATACATAAAAATAATTGGATAAGGTGTTGCAACCTCGTAACGGCGGCGCCGGCCGTGTATGGCGGTGAAGACATTGAACTTGACTGAGCACCTGCAGAACCTTGGACGTGTGTTTATGACACACGTTTTTCGATTGCCAAAACTTCTTTAGACGTAAAGAAACTTTCTGTCTCATAGCCACACTATTGATGTAACCCTGCAGTAACGGGGCTCGTAAACACTTCTCTCGTTTTGATACTCTTTTACCAGGTCTCAAGGAACTTACTCCTTCCAATTTCAGCCTTTTAGGTTCTCCTATTTTGATTACCGCAGTTCCTGAGGCCATTAATTCTAAAATACGTCTTCTCCTTACCGCTCACGAACGTCTCAAAGATCTTTCCGCACACGTTGCTATTGTCCTGCTGCGTATGTGCTTTGCCCTCCCGAAGATCGCATACTTGCTACGAACCACCCCTACTTGGCTTTGTTCCGAGGAAGTTTCTTCTTTTGACCACGTTTTAAAATCAATCGTGGAGTCGATCCTCAATGTCTCCCTGGGTGACACCCAGTGGAGTCAGGCGGCTCTACCGGTTCGGTGTGGTGGTCTTGGGGTGCGTCGGGCGGGGGATGTGGGCCTGCCGGCTTTTTTGGCGTCTGCCCACGGTGTTGCCAGCCTTGTCACTGTCTTATTGAGTCCAAATGGTGACGAGGTGGGCATACCGTTTGTGTCGGATGCTGTTTCAGCTTGGTCGGCCCTCAACCCGAGTGCAGCTATCCCTGCAGCACTGCACTCTCAGCGGGCGTGGGACGACGAGGGGGTGAAGGGGGCCCAAGGAAATTTGATAGGGGAGGCATCCGGGGCCGATATGGCTAGACTGCGAGCTGTGTCGCAACCCGAATCGGGGGCGTGGCTGCACGCACTGCCTTCGCCTCACCTGGGCACTTTACTTGACGACGACTCTTTACGGGTGGCAGTGGCCTTCCGCCTGGGCTGCAAGGTGTGTGAACCCCATGTATGCACCTGCGGTTCTATGGTGGAGGCCGATGGTCATCATGCTCTGAGTTGTCGTCGTTGCACAGGAAGGTTTCCGCGACATCACGCCCTCAACGACATAGTTCGTAGAGCCCTTGTATCGGCCAACGTTCCTTGCCGTCTTGAACCTCCGGGTCTGAGCAGATCTGATGGAAAGAGGCCGGACGGGCTGACATTGGTGCCCTGGAGAAATGGTAAGTGCCTAATTTGGGACGCCACATGTGTCTGCACTGTTGCCGCCAGCCACCTGTGTCGCACCATCCACTCTCCGTCAGCCGCTGCGGAAGATGCCGCTTCAAAGAAGAGGTTGAAGTATGCTCCTTTGGAACCGCTGTACCATTTTGTGCCCATAGCAGTGGAGACCATGGGCAGTTGGGGTAAAGACGCTAAGGACTTTATTCAGGACTTAGGGCACAGGCTAAACATTGTCAGTGGTGACTCCCGCTCCAGCCGGTTTCTGGCGCAAAGGTTGTCCATTGCCATCCAACGCGGAAATGCGGCAAGTGTTATGGGCACTTTTGCGCCGGGAATGGTCAGGGGCGGGTTATTTAATTAGATTATGACATGTAATTTTGTACAGAAATATTGACTTATAATTAAATATAATAAATATTTGTTGCTAGCACATTGATGTAACAAGCGTAAACATATTAGGGTATGATCGACTTATAGGGAAGAATTATTGATTTAAATAATGCCATTTGAGTTCAGTAGTTCAAAAGAAAAACACGGAACCCTTATAGGATCACTTTGCTGTCCGTCTGTCTGTCCGTGAAGTGAGAATCTCGGGAACGCGTGGAGGTATCGTATAAAGAGTTGAAATTTAAACCATATACTCAAGTCGGTGGTTTCTTTGTACTGTGAAAAACCCCTCTAAGTTTCTGCAGTCAGAAGCTATGGCCGTTTATGACGCAAGTTTGTACGGAACTTTCGGTGAGCGAGTCTGACTCGCTCTTGGCCGGTTTTTCTCGATAGAGATCTGTTTTTAGAACGGACAGCTTCAACTTCCTGACTACCTTATCAAATGACGACACGGTTGGCGCAGTGGCTGAGCGAACGACTGCCGCGCTGCGTGTCGCGGGTTAGATCCCCGCACGGAACAAATATTTGTATGTCCTCCAGATAGTTGTTCCGGGTCTGGTTGTTTGTGCATGACTTTAAATGTTTGTAAACGCACCCATGAGGAGGACTTCACAGGACAGATAAACAGGAGAAATTCCTTGTGTGGGGAACGTTTTGAAAAAAAAAAATGTCCCTGTTTACTAGATGGGCAGAATGGTTTCTGTTTAATATTTTATCCACAATTTCGAAACCTATTCCTGGCTGCGATTGCCCTTTGGGAATTGGGTAATTTGGCACAATCTTTCCCTGTATCGGATAATGAAGGATTCCCGAGGGCTGTAGTGAAATATGAATAAAGGCAGACCCTGCTCAAATCTGATTTACATACAGATTACGGAATTCGGGATACGTTTCGGAATGACGGAGTGGAATTTGTTATTTTTCATAATTTAAAGTTAAGCATCACATTCACGATTATTTGGTTCATAAATGTTACCGACCGATAAAAAATGCCGAATGCCGCATAGCGTATCGGTCACCTATGGAATCGATGACAACAAATACAAGTACGTAGGTTAGTTTACCTATAAGATATATAAGCTAACGATATCCTTATCAAATCGGTCAACAGTAATTATGGAGGAGATAACGCCAATTTCTATTGAGTGCATTGTTGTCTGTTTTGAAAGATAGTATCATTAGTGTTCATGTTTCACGAGATACGTAATTAAGCCTTATTTTCCCCAGCCGTCCCAGGCATCGGGCGCCGCGACACAACTCCCGGCCATTGTAGATGCGGGCCTGTGGACGGTGAGGAATGGGTAGCTCACCGTACGTCGGTCTATTGACGACAGGCCGTGTCGACAGCGCGTTAGTGTTCCACGAGCGCGTCAAAGAGATATCAGCAAGCAGAGGCTTGCCAGGGCCACCGCCTGCCGGATTTGCGAGTTGTTCGAAAGAGATACCGCGGCCCCGGAACATAAAGGGCAGTAGAAGGAACATGGGTGGGTTTTAATCGGTACAATTCTGACACTCCCCCCTCTCTGGGCGGAACGGGTGGGGGGAGTTCAGACTTGTTGTTGAAGTTATTTGATGATTTCCCATCAGCAAAAAAAACCTTAATTTTCTCCTGAACTGTTTCATTTGAATAAGATTTCCGATAGTGAGTGTAAAATAAAGATAGGCATCCAGTATTCTATCTGCAATCCCGTACAGCATAACAATTAATGCAAATTTCTTTTCTTGTAACTACTCCACTGCCATTTCATCTATTTTGGACTAAATTGACTTGTGTTAAAAGCCGTAGACGCTGACGTCACAATTAGGGCGGGAACTCATCTACACGTCCTTCAAACGACAAGTATTGGTGGCGGTGGAACAGAAGGATCGATTTCTATTAATTGATGGGTGTTAAACGACAAAAAGGAACGTGGAATAACTATGTCAACAGTAGTGGTTAACTACCTCGAAACGTTTATGTGGCTTGCCATGTTGTCAAGCCCCATTACCACAACGCACCAATCTTTAATGGTGCTTATTTTGGAAAAGATAAATCTCAACCGTGCTTAAGTAGGTAAATCAAATTAATTATTTTGTAGTTTAATGTATTAATACACTTAATCGTTTGTTCGACTAATTGTTCACTGGCTTGAGATTCTTCGGGGAACATTTATCTTCGTTCGTAGCTTACGCGATCTTTTAGGAAAACTTTATTTTAGTCGGTCGTGTGTTCGGCCTAATATCATAAGGGCAAACGAAGTGAACTTCAGGCAAGCGCGACGCACTCGATCTAAGAAAACTAAATTTTAGTCCCTCTTTCTGTAATTCTACTTAATACGCAAAGTACAGTATGAATGTGGTAGTAATTTCCGAGTTAATTGAATATGAACAAAAGACTGATGACTGCGAGCTAGCAGACGGACCGTGAGACAAAGTTAACCGTGAATGGAATTGTTAAAGAGGTTGCAATATTGTGTAGGTCTTCCTGCCTAATGATGCTATTATTTTGATGAAAATTATTCCGGTATTCAAACCGGAATAATCTTGAACATATGCCAAATAGGATCGTTAAAATAAAGAAATGTGAGAAAGGGACAAGGCCACAAGTTATGCCGAATTATAAAAAGCCTAAATATATAGATCTCTTGCAATGGTAATCTGGTGTGTATGAGAAAAAGTTGTAACGACACACATTTTAAAGTTAAGTTCAATCTATAAGTAACTACAACTAGTTTTAACAGATTTTACTATCCTTACAAAGGTATCATTGTCTAAGTGAAGCATGACTCATGATGATACGTGCCTTATACTATAAGTTTCGGCTTACTGAAGACGAAAAAAAACTTTCAAAGTTAACTAAAGTTGCAACATCAACCAATCACAACTCTCCCTTTTACTTCCTCAAAGAAAATCAATATTCTTCCGAATATTTGCGTAAAGGCCGCAACTCTTCCGGCTGTGTACAAACAAGAAGTCTTCGTGACATACATAATACTGCGCGGCTGATCATTGGTAAGCGTCACACGTATCAAACGGTTCACTTATCAAACAATACTGTTTTGTTTCCTGCTTGATTGCAACGGGATTCACTCACATGTTCTGATGTTACATAGACAAGGTTTACTTTTAAGCGTAGTCCCTAGGTGTTGGAAGACTAGTGGATCTGTCCAGTTACCTGCACTATAAACTGAAGGACACCACTGTGGGCGACAAAATTGTCACCTAAGTAAAGTCCGATACAGCTTCGATAGTTATTGAAACATTAAAAAGAAGTAGGATCCTTAAAGCCATTCGCGTGCGAGACGCCGACGCGAGCGCACGTAGTTTGTTTACTTCGTATCGCTTGAGTCAATTTTTTCCGGGTACCCACATAAGTTGAGAATGGAAGAAAAAAGTGACGGTGAAGAAAACAGTGTCTCGGAGATGACTGTTATCCTGACGCATGGAGACCAAAACGATTGCGAGATGAATAATGGGAGAAGTGCGGAGAAAAGGGCCAGAGAAATCAGCGATAAAAGCGGCAGCGAAGACGGTTTTATAACGGTGAACAGAAAGCGACCTAAGCGTTTGTCTGGAATCGAAGGCGAACTGGGAGAAGGGATGAGAGAAGAAAATATGGAAGAAACATATAAGATTAGCTTAACGTCCTTACAAGTTTTGCCTAAACAAATGGCACTAGCAAAATTATTGAAAAATGAAAATATTCAAAATATCCTGAGAATCAACTATAAGAGTCCCTACAAGGTATTTATACAAATTGCTAATAAACAAGAAGGGGAAAAGTTAATCAAATGTCAAAAGTTCGTGGATTTAGGAGTAAGGGCTCAATTTGTTAACCAACTCGACTTATCTTACGGAATAGTTAAGGGTGTGGACTTGGAACTAAGTGAGGCAGAGATACTGAACACATTTGAGAGTTCTCACAAAATATTATCCGTAAGAAGACTAAGGCGTATCAACCAGGATAAGGAGTGGGTTGACAGTGAGACTGTGCGGGTCTGTTTTGAGAACCCGACATCTCCTGAATTTATTCTAGCGTATGGGTGCCGTTTTAGAGTAGAACGATATGTATTTCCTGTCTCTCAATGCTCAGCCTGTTGGAAATTTGGACATATAAAGAAATTCTGCCCAACAAAAAAGATCTTGTGTCCTAAATGCAGCAAAGAGCATGATAATTGTGACACTGACAAAATTGAATGTCGTAATTGCAAAGGACCTCATATGGCACTTGATAAGACGTGCCCTGTCTTCCTTAAGGAAAAAGAGATTCGGGTTCTTATGAGTGAAGAGAACATTTCCTATAGAAAGGCCTTAGAAAAATATCTCAAGAACAAAAATAAAGAAAGAACGTTTGAAGCAATTGACGTTTCTGAGGAAAGAATAGGGGCGAGTCAAGTTACCTTGGAAAAAACTTACAGTCGTGCTGTGCAATCAACAGTTACTGCACAGGAGGAATTAATTAATGAAAGTTCATGCAGCCACACAGAATCCCTAGGCAACCGACAAATACAGAAAGTGCACAAATCTAAGAAGCAAAATAAAAAGAAAGATGGCCGAGAAAACCAAACTACGTTTATGGATACAGAGTGGGAAACTTTTTCTGCGGAAGAAGAGACCATTGAAAGTCAACAGGAAAATAGTCAATCGGGAAATATAGAAACGGAAAAGAAAAGGAAATTCAGATTGCCTGAAATATTTGTTAAAATTAAAGAAATAATTCGTTCAGAGAAGGGTTTTGAAGAAATAATTATGTCGATGTTGAAAGTAATATATGAGGAATGCAAGGTATTTATTAAGGATTTTTTAATTGGAGGAAATTTATGTAAATTGCTGTTAAAGTCTATAAATGGATAATTATCGCAAAGACGCTTTGATTAATATACTTCAATGGAATAGTCAAAGTTTGAAACCAAAATCACCTGGTTTAGATGCGTTACTTGGGCAAGAAAAAATTCACATCGTTATTGTCAGTGAAACTTGGCTAAATCCAGAGATTTATCTAAATATAAGTGGTTATAATATATATAGAAAAGACAGAGAAGATTCCTACGGCGGTGTTGCGATAATTATCCATAAATCTTTAAAGGCGCAAGTATGCCCAATTAGTGTAAGTAATACAGGCATCGAGGTTATATGTATGAAGATACTTAATTGTAAGAGTTTTGAACATGTTGTTTCTATTTACTGCCCATCCTCAGTGCGCACAACCTCATCAGATTGGGACAATATTTTCTCGTTAGTACCAAAAAAAACACTACTTGCAGGTGACTTTAACGGGCACCACTCGAACTGGTCTTATAAAACTGACCAGCGTGGCACTCAAATATTAGATTCATCCTTGGAACACGGGTTTGTGACATTAAATAATGGAGAGGCAACACGAGTCAAGTTAGTTAATGATAATATACAAAGATCATCACCGGACATCACATTCGCATCATCCGATATCGCTATTAAATTTCATTGGACTGTAATGAATGAAAATTTAGGTAGTGACCACCTCGTAATAAAGATTTCGATGAATTTTCAAGAACACATTGAGTATAATCATAGACGAAACTTCAAAAAAGCAAAGTGGGATAACTTTCGTGATGAGCTTATAGATGCTTTTTCTGGGGTAGTTGAATACAGCAATAATATTGAGGCATTGTACGATTATTTTCTGAAACAAATTGATATTGCAGCGAATAAACACATACCTATGATTAAGATTTGTATGAGTCCTTTAAGAAACTTTAAGCCAAAAGAGTATTGGAATCCATCATTGTCTAGAGCGGTGGCTGAGCGTAGGTTAGCTTTAGCTACATTCAGAAGAAATCCTACTCCTAACAACCTTACAAAACTAGAACATAAAGGGGCACATGCACATAATATGATATTAAGAGCAAGAGATAAAGGCTGGAAATTATTTTGTAGTAGCATAGATGAAACTTCTTCTGTTTCTGATATGTGGCGAAAGATGAGATGGCTAAAGGGTTATCGTCAAGCTAAATTTAGTGTTTCGGAGGAAAAGTTAAAAGGGTTGCTATATTCACTTACGCCGGATTCCGTTATGAACTTATCACCAGTGTTCAAATCACAGAACGCATTAATGGAATCAGAATTTACAATGGAAGAATTTGAGAATAGCTTAAAAAAGAAGGACACTGCTCCAGGAAATGATGGAATAACGTACTCTATGATTTACAATCTTCCGCGTGTAGCTAAGGAGTATCTTCTTCACATATATAATTATATTTACAGAACTGGAGATATCCCAAAACAATGGCGTACAATATCAGTGATTGCTATTCCTAAAGCTGGGGACAATGTTAATCCAGAGGCCAAACTTAGACCAATATCTCTCATATCCTGTGTGTGTAAGACTTTCCATAACATGATTGGTAAAAGAATTGAATGGTATATTGAGAAATATTCTGTTTTGTCACCTTATACGGTTGGTTTTAGGAGAGCTAAATCTTGTTTAGATTGTATCTCGAGACTATCTACGTATATTCAATTAGGATTCACCAGAAACGACCCTACGCTGGCTTGCTTTTTAGACATCACAAATGCTTATAATAATGTCTTAGTGGAAAAGGTTGTTCAGACACTGGATGATCTGGGAATCGGCTCTAAAATTTGTAGTTATCTCTTTTCATTTTTGGTAGAACGATACTTGATGATAAAAAATAGTAGTAATGGACGAACTGTTGGCGTCAGACGAACAAGCAGGGGTTTGGCACAAGGCGATCCAATATCACCGATGCTTTTTAATATTATTACATCAAAAATTTGCCAGCAGATTGTGAGTGTAATTGTTTCACAGTACGCGGATGATTTTGTATTCTACCTTAGCCATAATGATTTAAACCACGCGGAATCGGAAATGCAAGTTGCTCTTAATTCTATGGTTGTATTGCTGAAGGACTTAGGCCTAGACATGTCACCAGAAAAATCAAAGATGTGTCTTTTTAGTAGAGGTAGATGAAGACGACAATTACAACTTACAATTAATGATTTGCCAATCCCGTCAGTGGATTGCGTAAAACACTTAGGTATCTGGTTAGATAGGTCACTTCTATGGAAAAAACATATTAATGAAATACATGAAAAGACGGCAAAATTTATAAATTTATTTAAAGTTTTAGCGGGACCGACTTGGGGAATCCATCCAAAACATTTGAGATCTTTGTATATATCATTGGTACGAAGTAGGATTGACTTTGGTTGCTTTCTCTATGATAATAGTGCAAAGACTCATTTAGGTAAACTAGACAAAATTCAGAACCAGTATTTGAGGTGCATAGGCGGTTTTATAAAAAGCTCTCCAATACATGTAATGGAAGCTGAAACTTGCATTCCTCCTCTGTATGTTAGAAGATTATACCTAGCTTACAAATTCTGTATAAAAAGTATGTCATGTTTTAACAACGTAACTGTAAAATTAATGGATGAATTAAGCGATATTTCAGTCACAAGATATTGGAACAATAAGAAAAAACCATTACTGGTGACCGTATACAATGAATGTAAGCTACGTAATATACATTGTTCAAATATTTTAGATATGTACTCGCTGGAGAAATGGGTGACAGGTATAAACGTTCGGGATAGAATTAGATTTAATTTAGACTGTATTAAAGTAGCGAAACGCAGACATGAAGTGACATCACTAAAATTTGACGTTATTAAGGAACTTAGTAAAAAGTACCCTGGGTGGAAAATGTTCTTTACTGATGGATCTAAGAGCAAAAATGGATGCGGTGCCGCATATTACAGTTTGAGTGACGGATCTTCAGCTCTATTTAAACCTATTGATACAAACGTATCTGTAATGACGATGGAACTAGTTGCAATCTGCAAAACTCTAGAAAACATAATTTCTTTGAACAAAATTAACCACTCTGTGTATCAAAACATAGTTTTATGTACTGATAGCAGAAGTGGTTTAATGCATTTAACTCGATGCGCCTCTGGTTGCAGAGGTCTACCGATAGCGTATGCAATTCTTAGACTATTTGATGAACTTGGTGACAGTAACTTGAGATTGCAATGGATTCCGTCCCACATCGGTATACGGGGAAACGAGAAGGCTGACATGTTAGCAAAGAAAGCTATTTCAGAAGGATTGGAAATTGACATCGATCCGTTCTACACAGAAATACTTAGCTATTATAAAAACATATGTCACAATCATTTTCAAGAATATTTCGACAGAAGATCTAAAGAAAAAGGTATATGGTACAAGACCATACAAAGTGAGCCTCCTCGAATCCCTTGGTTCGCTGGAAGTAGGTTAAAAAGGTCGTATGTGGTTATGGCACATAGATTACGTTCTGGACATTTTCCATCTAGGAAATTTGGATTCCTAATGAAAAAAGCCGAGTCACCTAATTGCCCAGTGTGTAACAAAGTCGAGGATGTCCAACATTTGCTAATGGAATGTGAAAAGAATAGGACAGAGAGAGAGGTAGTGATGCGGGAGCTAAATATTAATATGTTCGATGTTGGAGCATTCATTAGAATCCTATCCATACCTAGTGCGGAAGAGGCAATAATGATTTATAAAATGGTTGCTGCATCACTATCTCCCTCGCTGAGGCAATAATGTTATTTACTTAAATAAGGTTTATTAAATAGGGTAGTAGTTAGTTAGATTAGGGTATGATGAGGCTGACATACCTTTGTAAGGTAAAAGTCTCTAAATAAATAAAGATTAAAAAAAAAAAAAAAAATCCTTAAAGCAGCCAAATATTACGAAAACAAAACTACGAGTGGTGTATTTTAAAACTCCAAATTCTATGGCAAGTTTCTGATAGAAGTATGAGCACTCGGAACAATATAATTTCTTATATACCTGACCCTTTTGCAACCCCGTCGACCGATATCGATCTATTATGTCTCTTTCTTATAACATTTAAATATTGTTTGTGTGTCAGCTACATTGGTGGTAGGTAGTCGAAAATTTCCCGATCTGTGTGGCCAACCAGTATGCCTAAAAATTCCCTCTTATCAAGAAGAGGTATGTCATGTAGCAGCGGACACTTGATGGGCTGGTTATACTTATCTACGCATTTCTCTGCGACTTGGATCGATAAAGCATTTGTTACACAACGATCATACGCTGCAAATCTTGAATAATAGAAGATAAGATTAAGTGCACTAATCTCTTTAGATCGGAGTGAAGTCAGAGACCGTCGCCAGACTGCCTCGCTCGCCTACGCGGACAAAAATAACTAATTTCCTTTAATTAAAACTTCTCAACTGGGGCGGATACGTCCGCGAGTTATGTTCATCTTTCATCTTTACGTTGTTTAGCTCCTTCTGTGAAGTTATCTCTATAGAATCTATTTTTAGTTATTCTTTCATTTTTGGGTTATATTCGAAGAACAGGAAAACTTTCTGAGGAGAATAGGTAGGTGTTGGGAGTCATCCTCAATTTTACGATGACGTATGGCTATTGTTTCTCAATGAAGAGCTTGAGTATTGAGTCATCCTTCAAGTGATTGTCAACAGGTGATATGGATAACATCAGGTAGATAGGTGCTGTACTACTTAGGATTTGGTACCTTAAAAATATTATGGTTTTTATGAATTTTCATAAAAACCATAATATTTTTAGCTTAGTAATTTTTATTTAGATAATTTGGAGATTTTCATTATGCGGGAAATTGATTTCAAGATAGTGGTTCTAATTTTATTGACATAAATCTTGCTGTGTGCCAGAACTATTTTTGTACGTACAAAACACATACTACTAGCTACTTATTCTTAATAACTGGAAGATTAGAATGACGTGGCTTAGTCATTCAAAATAAACATGTATGCATAATTTCAGCTCAATAGGAAACCTGGCAGTAGTTCCAATTTAATTTCTGAAATTTGTTTAGGTATATGGTTAGTTAGTTTAGTTGGGTGAAGCGAAGTTAATAAAAAGTCGTGTTAAAAAGTTGATAACGTACCAGTTTTAGTTTTGCGGCGGAGCCAAATATTACTACATGAATCTAGGCTAGTCGTTTAATAACTTACATTACAGACAGGTCATACAAGGACTACAGCTAATTGCAGTCACGTTTTAATATTTGCACATGCCCATTGCAACGGAGCGCCGAGATACGAAGCCCTAGTACCCACTTAATAGGATTTAATAACTGACAGCGTCGTTCCAGCGCCAGTGAAATTGAGATAAACACAAACAATAGGCGACCTTGAATCGCATCACTCATAAAATGACTCATTACTCCCGCTTAGATGAGAATCAACAAGTACTTACACAAAACAAACGTGGCATCACACAGATATAATAAAAACTATTTTTATTTGGAAACGGAGCGAACTCACTAAATACACACAACAGCTCTCAACAAAGGAAAAATAAGCTTTTCGTATGGTTTCCCCATCCCCACCATGACAAGATGTGTCAAAGGGCAGCGGTGATGACATAGCTGATGTACATTCACTAATTAGTCTAGTTTTATCGTGAGGCTTCCACTCAATGTGGAAGCTGTCGGCGCGAATGTATGCAAGTCGATCGAAAATATTGAATGACTAGCTTTTGCCCGCGGCTTCACTCGCGTCAAATTCGGGGTAACACAGTTCTCCTTTCCTGATTTGCAGGTACCTGCTAATTGCAGTTTTTTCCGTTGCGCTTTATTGATTTGTAATAGCAAAGCTAAGTTTTCCCTTTTCTTCCCTCTATCTCCCTCGCAACCCACTTTAAAAAAATAATGTCCGTCTCCTGGGTCCGGTTAGGCAGAGGTTTACCTACAGTACTCCCATATTACGCCAGTTATCTTTATCTCATGTCATCAACTAGGCACAAGGGCCTTAAGACGCCGTGGATACTACTGAGAAATCCATAGTGAAAAACTTTGCCCGAACAAACCCAGGACTCAGACACTAGGCTTAGGAGTCGTGCTTGCCACCCTAGTGCACATATACATAGCGATATTCCAAACATCGAAGTAGTTTGAAATATCAGTCAAAAACACTTTAATCCTAAGGAGTATTGCCTAATAAACACAGGACGGCACACTGCTATCAATGGGATGATTCATGGTCATCGGCTAAATATAGCCCAGACAAACCACATCGTAACCTTGCGAATCATACGCATGACGTTTTTGATTATGGAGAACCTACATTATTTAGGGAACTTCGTCAGACGAGGGTGTCCACCGACGCGTAGCTTACATCATCCACATTACTGCAGTAAAATAGCGAAATGAGTTATAAATATAGCAGTGAAATGTAATTATGTCCATCAAAGTTAGCGTAGCACATGTAAGAAGTATAATATTTCATTTTAATTTTGCTGTGCATAATCAAGTTTGATGTAAGCACATGTAATGGGCAAGCATGCGAGGTATCTGAACTAATACCATCATAAATTAGTTAACCGATCGATGTAATAATAAATCCTTACTAATATTATTAAAGCGAAAGTGACTTTGTTTGTTTTTTACGTCTTCGCGCCTATATGGCTAAACCGATTTTGATGAATTTTGGTACAGAGATAGTTGGGACCCTGGAGACGGACATAGGTTATTTAAAAAAAGAGTGAAGTAAAGTTTTTTTTTTTTTAAAAATGAGGTAGGTAGACAGATGGAAGAAAAGGGAAAACTTAACTTTGCTATTACAACAAATAAGGCGCAAGGGCAAAAACTACAGGAAACAGGTACCTGCAAATCAGGAAAGGGGAACTGTGCTATCCCGAATTTATCGCGAGCGAAGCCGCGAACAAAATCTAGTAAATAAATAAAACTAGACAGGGCCTCAAAAAGCAGTAGACGAAATCAGCAGACACCTTAAAGGGGACGGCGGAAAAACAGAACTAATATCTAACGTTTTTGCTTCTTCATTCATGCCCCGTTCCAATAAACAAAAACGACTCGTTTTGCTTACGGATAGTTGTATTTTGACATCGTCTTCGATAAGTCTCATAGAACTTGCGTTTTTGTTTATTGGAACGGGGCATAAGATGTCTTGAAGGTTTTTGTGAGCGGTGGAAATGGAGACCCTTTGCCCTGCAGTAGAACCATTTAGAACGAAAATATAAAAACATCTCACCTTTTAGTACTAAATAGAAACATGATAGAGGGACGCCAATGGCATAAAGAATGTGAAGTATGTACTGTAATTGCCTACAAACGCCCCTTTCAGATCTTCAATATGTAAAAGCGATCTTGTCTCGCTAATTGGTACGTCTTAGTTAGGGCGACGACCTCCCACTCTGTATTGATTTATATACAGGCGAGCTTTACAATCCAGACGAATTCAGACGAAAGATCGGGAGAGCAATGAAGAGAGCCATTTCGCCGTTTTATTTCATAATTGATATGACATAAAAGGAGAAAGGAAAAGGCCAAAACAAAAGAATGGCTTACGTATCTTTTGGATAAATTGGTTTTGGTTTTTAGCCGGATGAGATTTGGCAATACCGACACTAAGAAGTTTGAAGAAATATCCGTGCAAATACTTCAGAATAAGTCAAACTGACGACACGGTTAGCACAGTGGCTGAGAGATCGGCTGCACTGCGTGTCGCGGGTTCGTTTCCCGCACGGAACAAATATTTGTATGGCCTACAGATAGTTGTTCCGGGTCTGGCCATTTGTGTATGTGAGTTTAAATGTTTATAAACGCACCCACGATACAGGAGAAATTCCTAGTGTGGGGAAACGTGTTAAAAAAAACTGTAAGGACGAATAGGCGGACTAATGTAAGACTGAGGAATACTTCAGTAAAATATCTGTCATTGTCATCCGCCGCCGTATCCTCAATATGACCGCAGTTTGACAGAGCACAAAATTGGGTGTACCTTGAGCGGAACAGAGTCTTTTTTAGCCGTTCTTTGGTCTACTCGACTGATTTAATACCTTAGATTACATTAAAAATCTAATAAACCGGCAAGTGAAAGTAATTAATTACATAAACGGAGTTAAGGTATAACTAGCCATTATTCATAACAAGCAAAACAGGCCGCATGCGCAAGAGCATCGGTTCGTCACAGATGCCAGTACTCACCAGTTGCTAGCAACTGGTGAGTTGCCACAGATGCGATAACGATCAACCTCTGTGTTTGTACTTGTAAATTGGTGTGACGAATTAAATGAACTATTTTTACGACTAGTCTGGTTACGCCACTGTTTTAGCTTAGTTTGTACGAGTTTTTAGCTTATTATTTTGCATGGGTAGGCTTTTTAGAGTAACAGTGTTCTTTCTAGTATTTGCTTGGTATTATGGTTTCACAAACAAATATCAATCATGGCATTAATCATGACTGATTGCCATGAACCATGATGATTGATTCTTCGTTTTTGTTCTACACGCGCTTCAAAAAGATGTCGGCAAAGCAGAGGGGCCCGCTAGTCACTGCCTGCCGGGGTTGCGGGTTATTCGAAAGAGATACCGCGGTCAAGGGTATAAGAGGCCCAGGCCAGGAAAAGTTATTTGATGATTTCCCATAAAAACTCAGTCCCCCATAAAGCACTCCACAAAGAGTCTGTTTTGCCCCAATTTAATTGGGCATGCGGTAGCCGTGGCCAGCCCAGTCCCACTTTGGCTTAGCGGCTTTTTGAGCATCGTCAGTAATTTGTGTTTGGTTATTAGCAGATTTCCCGTCCCTAAAAAGCGGCTGCTGGGTAGCTCACCGTCCGTCCGTCTATAGACGACAGGCCGTATCGACGGCACCTTAGTGTTCCACGCGCGCCTTATAGAGATGTCAGCAAAACAGAGAGCTTTGGGCCTGACAGGGCCACCGCCTGCCGGGGTAGCGGGTTGTTCGCAAAAGATACTGCGGCACCGGAACATAAAGGGCAATAGAAGGAACATGGGTGGATTTTAGTCAGTACAAGTCCGACACTCCCCCATGATTTCCCATTTCATGATTTCCCATCGGCAAAAAAAAAATGAGAGCATGCTTTCGATACGGGTATTATCAATATAATAGGATAAATTAACATTAACCAATCGATGTTACAGCCTAGAGGCTATTATTTCGCAATAAACATTACAGTTTCAGCGATAAAATAAATACCTAGCAAGGTATAGCTGTGCACAATGTCGACTGGTACCAGTCAGCTCGTGGTACGGCTGCAACTCAACAACAAACAATGGAGAATACATTGGAAAATAACACGACAACTCTCTTTTGGAGATGACCCTATAAGTTTTATTTTGTACTAACTAATATAAAATAGTGGGTTCCTATAACGTCTTAAAACAGCACTTCATCCAGTGTGCAAGACATTCTATATAGCTCTATCTCTTCCCACACTGTAATAAGTCCTACGTTAAGAAGTCATAGTAACCCCCAGATGACCTCAACAAACCAATCATAAAGCTATATTATTATCTGAAAGTTCTGCTCGCTCCTTTTTTTAATTCAACAATAGTTATTCTTAGCCGTATTATTGAACTCAATCAAGCAAGAACAAAGAGTTTGCTCGAATAAACCTAAAACAATAATAACGAAAGGATTTAAACTGATTGTTTTAACTGGCCAAAGAGATTTAAAACTCCATAGAGCGGATATTCGGGATGTTGTCATACAAAAATGTTGATCCTGAACATTTCCGATTTTGACACACAAATACTACTGACAAGCGGACGTATGGCACTAGACAGACACTAGACTTTGTATTGTAAATATTTAAACGTTTTCGGTCAATTTGATTAACCTGTAGGGTTACCATGACATCTTATAGTCCTGTGTGAGAAAGAGATGGTGCTAAACAACCTGTATAGCTCTGTCTCTTCCCCTCACTGGAATAAGGTCTGTTTAAGACGTCATGGTAAGGTGGCTGCTTGCCTTTCCTAAGATGGGAGCTTTGGCTTAATGGTTGTAGGGAGACGGTTAAAACTGTTGTCATACGACAACCAGGTAGATACATAATATTCGATTATTAAGTCTTGAAACGCTTTCTCTCTCACTAATCAATAGTGAGTGTGGAAGAAGGCTGATAATGCCATGATAGCCTTTCAGGCATTAGTATTCTTAGTAAAAAACTATTCAACATTGCACCGGTAGAGACTTATTAAATTTCAAAGATTTCATATCAAAGCGCGACAGATTGATGAACCGCGCCGCGCCTCACAAGACTACAGCGAGCGTCGTACAAACCTGCATCAATCATAATAAACTTACTTACTATGATGGTCACGTGTCAGATTGATATGTGCAGCTTATGCGTCGTCGGCGGCGCAAAAAAAGTGCGTATTATTAATGCATCCTTGCCCCTTACGACCCGCGCCATACTGTAAGGAATGCTGGCTACTTATTAACACCTGCATTAATTAATATCGATGAGATCAACTGGATGAATCAACAGGCGATTTTAAATTCAGAATCGATTGTGAATTTGGAGACATAACCCGGGTAATGTGGTATTCTTGTCTTGCACCACAATTGAAATATTTTATAAAAATGTTAGTTTATAGCTTCTGAGAATGTATTTCATCGATTGATACTTGTCAGCATGTGATTTGTAGGTTTTCAGGTAATGAGAAACTTCAGCAACTTGCATTCAAAAGTACAGTAGCAATTACAGATCACTTGAATGCAGAAGCAAATGCATATGGAACAGATTCGATCTATTAATGACAAAAATGGTAAATGCGTGAATGCTATCTGCAATGCTCTTAAGTGCAGCACACACATTTATCAGTAATTACCTGCAAACATCCAATCAATGTCTCTTAACCGCTAAATCAATTATGTTCATCTGAATGATGTAAGAGGTTTCCCTTAGATATCGCGTGAGGCATGTACCAGCACATAATAGCTGGCAATTTAGTAAAAACTTCACGTTACCAGCACCGCCACTGGTGCGGCAAGAGTTCATCGCTTTCCACACGAGTTGCCGCGAAATAGAAACCGTGTGTGACAATGTACTGTGTGAAGAGTTGCAGTGAGACAACTTGCAACAACATCTGAGTTATTAAAGGGGGCTGTGACAAATGGAATTCCTCAAAACCCAGGGCATTACCTACTGATAATGTTTATTATGGTCACAGGCGCGCAGACAGGCCGCGAGGGGCCGGGACCCAGGATAGCGTAGTGTAGCGCAATGGGGATCTACACCAAGCATTCGGTAGACACGGGAAGAAGAATATATCATTCAAAAACAGGTTGTTTCGATACACCAGTAAATAAACAAAGACTTACATTTCCGTGATGATGTATTTACCAAACTTCATATAGAACATATTCTTTGTCTGGCAAGAAACACTACACAAAAATGTGTAGCAAATAAGGCATTTAATCCAGTGGACACAATATAAGGACAAACCGACGATAAACGCACTGAATGTCAATATTCCGCATAAAAATGTTTCAAAGGCACTGTTATCGCGAATATGCAAATCAACAGAATGAAACATACATAGTCGAATACATAAATGATAAAATGTAATCATTGTACGACTGAGTCATAAATACGTCACTGATTCACTGAAACAGGCACTACATCACTAGCCGGAAGATAATAAACAATGACATGAACGATTGTGCAAAATGCTACAGATGGATTATTGTAGAAGAAAAAACTCTGATCAAATCGCCAATATCGATTGTCTTCAAAAATGTAACAGCTCGATGTGCTTAATTTTTTCGATCAATGTATACTTGCTTTCGTCGAGAATTACAGCGGTTTTATATTAAGAAAGTCAACGGATTCGAAAGGAGCCGTTATAAAATCAATATATCAAAGTTGAATAGAGCACATTCATAACTTTTTAATAGAATCACTATCGCGAATTCCGTCGTTTCACATTTGGCCGCTTTCTAACTAAAAATATGCATTTGTGTTCATTCATCAGTCATCACGTTTCGCATACCGACATAGCTTTATTCAGAAGCTTTCATCGCGGTTCAGATACAATGTTCTGCTAAACGTGCATTTGTATGCTTACATTTAGTAACAGGTGTTTAAGCATTTAGAAATGCGAATATTATACAAAATTTCGGTCTAGACTCGAGGCTGACACGTAATGAATAATTGCCACTCCTTACCATATTGAAGAGCAAAAAATCAGAACGTTAAAGCCATACCTCAGGGACTTCATTACTGCGCTGGAAGTGGAATCCTACTGGCAAGTAAATGAACTCCCCGCAATGTAACGTTCGTACGAATGGTACGTTATTGAGGAGATAATTTGTAGTCATGGGGGTCATACACGTTTAATAGATAAGGGGACTGAACCGACGCTTTACACTAAGCGGTCGTCTAAACATTGAAAACAACCTCTTTAGATTTTTACTACGAAATGATCCTCTATTCAATTTTTTTCTAGATTTAGAGGAATGTTCAGATGCGGTTTAAAGACGTTTATTTTAGTTAGCTGGTCAATGTTAGAGGGCAGTGGGAGGAACATCCTATGGTCACTAGGAGTCTGACAGACAGGCCTGCTCGGAAGACCACCCAAGGAGACGTATACCCTTCCTCATAATACACAATAACCCAATTCTTTCGCATGACATTCATAACGGAATGACGCACATACTTTATCACATGTTTAACTATTCACCAGACCAGACCAACGACCGAAAGTTAATGTAATTAGCAGCTAGGTCACATTACAGGCTGGCACTATAGGACATGGTGTCACCGTTAGTCACGGCCGACATGTCGCGTGGATATGGCTTAATTGTGTGCTATTGTTGGCTTATTTACAGTTAACATGGGGTTATTTAGATTGAGGTGATAAATAATTGAATGAACGCGTGAGAGCGTACACGCACTATGAAGAGAGATAATGTCAACAGATATTCCTTTCTCCCGGACTAGCTATCGCCTCACTCAATAACTCTGTACCACAATAACATATGAAGGATTTGAAGGAAATTCGAAAATGTCATAGGGTTTGAAACGATTGTTGCCTGCTCAATAACGCAATCACACCATGAATATTGTGGAACTGTTAAAATGAAAGGCCATTGTGCTGCATATTGCATAACGTGCAGAGCTATTCGTTCGAGGATGTCTTTGAGTTTTCACTGTGAAACTGCTATCTAACCGCTTCAATTACGGAGACCATAGATAAGGAACTTTCAGGATTCTGAACTTCAAAGCTTGGTATGGTACGAAACAAATATAATATGAACGAGAATCATTAATCATAGTGCTCAGTAACTTTTGGTAGAGGGTACGCAGTCTATTTTCGTACACCCACAGTTCATCAATGGAGCTACATATTTATCCCAAGCGGAAGGTCACGAACATACCACAGTTAGGAAAACCTTGGCTTGTCTCACTGATTCGCCGGTACTGTGGCGAGCTATAATAAATTGATCATTGAATACTGATCACCGTGTGGAAAAGAAACTGCTTATTGTTTAAAACTACTGAGAAGTATGTACAGTCCCAAGCAATAATATGTATAAATGTAACAACTTTCGAAAGTGGGTTTCTCCTACCGTTTCGAGTATAGTTTAATAAGTATTTCGGAATTCATACTATTATGAATTAGGTCTTATCTTAAAATAGCAGAGAGAAAATCTCCTTTGAACTTTGCTAAGTGTTTTTGTTCATGATTGTATGTACAGTAGTCGGAACCGCTTTCACGTGTTATCTTTTACACAAAAACGTGATTCTCTATGGTTTCACCGAGGACCGCCATGCGCCATGAGAAAGTTTTACTGTTGATTAAAGGCAAAGAGGGCCCTGACTAAGGACTGACGTAAACATCATCATGAACTATGCCCATACGAAACGCACAGTTACAAATTAAATAAGCAGAATGAAGTCACACTAGGTAAATACTTCGGTTCAGGTACCGCGAGTTTCCACAAAACAAACGGCTATTCAAATATACAGTCGACTATCGCACGAGCCAATCTTATCAAGATGGTTATCGAAAATAACCATAAAGCGCTACTAACTATGACATTCCTGGTTGCCATACGTGTCAATGATAAAATAACTATTACGTATTGAAAATAAAAACTATGCGCGATATGGAATCTTTATATAACCAGCTTTAGCCCGCGGCTTTGATCGCGTTAAAACCTGCTACTCTAGTTTTTGCCCTGGCGCCTTATTTATTGTAATAGCAATGCTAAGTTTTCCCCTTTCTTCCCTCTTTCACATTAATTTCATGTCCGTTTCCAGGGTCCCAACTATCTCTGTACCAAAATTCATCAAAATAGGTTTACCCATTTAGGCGTGAAAACGTAACAAACAAACAAACTCACTTTCGCTTTTATAATATTAGTAAGGATTAGAAGCCAGATTTTTAAAAGATTCCGAATATAAGTAGGAATGTAGATTAGTTACTAATTGTAGGGTAGCTCAAAACCATAAACCAAAGACTTTGTAGGATGGCTCAAGAGATTTTACGAAATTATATTCTAGTTAATAAGATTACTTATCAACAATTTCAAGAATAGCCAGTTTACACAATGTGGAATCACGATAGCAGATGGATCACGATTCCAGTGGTTTATCTAAAAGTAGTAGTTGCATCATAAACAGTACTATCAGATCATCATTTAATCTGATAATGCATTATCACTTGTGTTGTCATTTTCTCCTTAAGATTAAACTTCACAAGATAAAAATGTATTAAATAAGATACATTCAATGACCAATCTAGTACTGATAATAATTATGACAACTTATATTGATTTCAAGCGATTGTTAAAAGCAATTAAAAGGATGTGATAAAATAAAAGATTATGGATATGGGTTTTATCAAAAAACATTGTAAATATTATAAAAATGATAAGGATAGCCCTTAAAAAAATTATCCATTTAACTGGTATGCTAATTTAAACCCTATTAGAACACAACTACAGTTCAATTTGGCAGTTAAAGTTGAGATTACATCAAAGATTTAACTTAACCATGAACTATGAACATAAGGTCACTTCCAGTACAATCACTTTCAGTGAAAGAATAACCAAAAAAATAACCCTGATTCTATAAATAGATTCTTCACTAAGAATATAAGAATAATTTGAATTGAAACAAGGAAAATGTCACAAGAAAAGAATGAGTCTGATCAATGAGGCAGTTTGTGATGATAGATTATTGAGTGGTAGGGAATAAGAAATGAACTACATGGCATTTTGCAATTTAAAAAAACCGGCTAAGTGCGAATCAGACTGGCGCACCAAGGGTCCTTACAAACTTGCAGCCATATCTTTTGACTGAGTAGATTTTGAAGGTGTATATTTTACACCTCGAAGGGACTACAAACTTGATTAAGTTTAATTTCAAAACAATACCACCAAACATTCCCAAGATGAAAGGTCTTGACAGACGGAAAGACTGACAACAAAGTCCTATAATGTTTCGTAAATACCCAGGTCTAGAAAAAGTTTTTGAAAGGCTTTTTGTATCAGGATTTTGGCTTTACCTAGTTATTGCATCTCTTCCCTCATACAAGCCTTGGGTGTGGAGTTGCAGACACCAATCTGTCAAACAACAAGACTTCTTCCTAACACTTAAGGAATGATAGGTGTGCAAGTAATTAAGAAGCAAAATGAATATTATCTAGTTTAAACTAAGTGGCTTAAAACTGTACGTAAAGTTCTACGTTAGTAGGATGGCTATTGGCAAAGTCATTACAAACACATTAGCTGTTATGATTAGATCTACAGGTAATGACTGTCAGACAAGGAACTGCTGATATGCATAGCATCCTATCGGGAAATGACAGAACAGACATTCCTTAAAATATAAGTTAGTTAATTTAAGTTAGTCATTTTGAAAAAAAAAAACTCAAACTTATGAAGCGTAAGGAGCTAGGCACCATTCATTCAATTTTTTTTCCTATAGAAGAACCAGCATGAATAGCTGCATTTTTAGAAATATTATTAGTATTTTACAGGTATGAAACTACTTATTTTTATTAGACAAACATCAAACAATGGCAATAAATTGACCATGATATCAGGGTATTATCATGCATGAAATCCATTATTTTATTAAAATGCAGCACAAATTCAAATATCATATTTCGATTTTTTTTGTAAAGGTATAACAACGTAAAATATTTATTGTTTAATAAAGCCTTAAAAAAAACAATTGATTATCAATGTGTTCATGGTATTTATGAATAAACAGCCATCCATATTCAATCTATTGTTAAAGTAGACCATTATTAATGAGCTTCATAGAGAAATTCTTTTCATAGATGTCAGAAAGTCATGTCAATAATATGTTGCTATTATGCTAGGGCAGACTAAATAAATGTTTTATAATTTTCATGTATTGAGCACAAAGGGAAAGGGATGTCTTTGTGAGTCCTTGTGTGGATTGTCATAAGATATTCACAATTAGAATGGTCATAACATTCTAAACAACATTCTTGGAGTTAAGACAACAGTGTATTCTGAAGAGTACTCATAGATTTCCCTAAAACTCATAATTATTATGATAATACAGGCTTTTTATGTTCCACATACAATAATACTGTATTGAAATAATTATTGTTTGTATAAATATTTTGATACTGTAGAATTTCATAAATTCACTCTCACCTTTTGCTCTTCCAGAAACTTAGTAGATAACTGGTAGGCTAGGGCCGAGAACATCACTAGGGGCTCAGCACAGTCTCCACAACGTGGGAGACGAGAGAGAGGGCCCCAACAATACCATGATACACACACACTACGCGACGCAATTCAACAATAAACGATTGATGGCTGATTATCATTAGCGACAACGGCTAATTCTGAGGAAAATCCGCGGAAAACTCAATTACAAAACGATCAAGTGAGTCACAAACGTCCGCTACGACGCCTTATGGAAACTTGTACAAACACTTAACTGTAGCACACGACGCCCACCGCAATATAGTAGTATTCGGCCAAGTAACCGGGTCGGGAAAAGTGCATTAACACGTGAGAACCGTAAGACAATGCGCGTGAAACTGTGGGAGAAGTCGAGGCGTTGCCATTGTAGTAAACATTCATCACGTCATTGACCTACACCGCTCCGCGGCAGAGTAACCCGCCGCTACACTTTCTGAACGAGACTCTGCACGAATTCTAGAACTTACCTCAAATAATAAGACTTCGACGGTTTGTCTTCAGTTTTAGTGTTTCGGTGTAAATTGATTTCACTTATTTCGTCAATGGTCACTCACTTTACGCGACTGTCAAAAAGGGTTGATGATCGGTGTCGATGTCGTAGGTAGCGACCTCTTTAGGGCGGTACTACAAATTGAAATAAACATTTCCTTTTAAGTAGGGAGATTTTGTTTACGTTATGATGAGTTTGGATAATAATAGTTTTGCCATTTTTATGAAGTATGCAGTAGTTTTTTCGATATAACTTAGCCAGTAGTAAACAAATTGTTCGCAAAAAATATAATTTTAGACTTTTTTTATTGTATCCTATTGTATTGTGTAAACTTGTAAAGGGCTGGTGGCCGCAACTCCACTTCCATGGCGCGTATTCTGCGTGCGGCTTTTAAAAATATGTTTGTTGACCCATACTTTTATTGTTTAGACTGGGAAAAGTATTATTAGCTAGTAGTAGAAGTACCTAATATTCTTCTTAATAGCAATTGCGTCAGATACGTTTGTTACTTGGCCTTTTTATTAATAAAGCAGTCTAATTGTGGTTTAAAATAAAGTTAAAAGGTTTTTAATGTGTTTCGAAGTTTTCTAAAAACTTCAAAACACATTAAAAAACTTTTAACTTTGAAAAAAATAAAAAAAATCTTTCTGAAAAATCTTGTGATTAAGTGAAAAGTGGATATTAAGCTTTCTGATACGGCAACACCAAATTCATATGACGTTCAAATTCACGTTCGAAAATGGTTAAAAATGCGAAACGTTTTGTTATTAGTAATGTGACGATTTTCACATATTGCGAACTAAACGTGTTTATTATAGTGTAAAAACGAAACGGCTTCAATGTCAAAACTTCAAAAGTCAAAACACTAATTAGAGAAGATGCGTATATATTTGCAAAACAAACATGAATAATAATTAAATAATTCAAAAAACGTGTAAAATAAAAATACTATGATGTCAGGTGTTAAATTGGAAGTTCTTTGGTCACCGATACACCACGACAAATTTATATTATGGGGCCCAGACATAACCTTATACGAAGTTTCTCGGATAAAGGAAATCGAGAAAAAAACAACATGTACGTACAATATTACTTATTAATTCGGCATATTATTGAAGTAAAAAAGAGATCATGAGCTCCCTTATTTACTTCAAAAATATTTAACAGCAAATTTCCATAATTTATTGTATTCCCTGTTATCTTTTTGTTATCAATATTAGAGCCAAAGTTTATAAATATATTTAGCACATAACATGTTCATAAGTTGACTAATAGGTACGACCGCCCCACAATCGTTATTTTTAGTGCAGTTTTCTAGAGCAATTGGATAAAGAACTAACATAGCTCTCTAAATGCTAATGAAGATGACATGATGACAAGATGTATACCAGATGACATTAAAAAGATAATAATGACCCTGCGTAATACAAGCAGTGTGGGATATGACGGTATTGCTACTCATATATTAAAACATGTTGCGGACGAAATCTGCGCTCACTTGAGTCATGTCATCAATCTCAGCATTAGTGCAGGCGTGTATCCTGATGCTTTAAAAGTCTCTATTGTCAAACCACTATTTAAGAAAAATGATAGGGAGTTAATGGAGAACTATCGGCCTATATCGCTGATTCCCATCATCTCTAAAATATTTGAAAAATACATTTATAATCAATTAAATTCATTTATAGAAAAGCATAATATTATATGCGAGGAACAGAAAGGTTTTAGAATTGGTAAAACTATTAATATGGCCATTTATGATTTTTTATATAATGTTACATATAACGTTGATAAAAAGAAACCAGTCTGTGGCGTATTTTGTGACATGACACAAGCCTTTGACTATGTGCACTTTGATACACTCTTAAATAAACTTGAGGTATATGGAATTAGAGGAAATGTCAACAATCTAATTAAATCTTACTTACTTAACAGAACTCAAATAACACATATAAATCAAATTAATATGAAAAGTAAAAATGAAATTATATATCAGTCCTCAGAACGTACAGTTTTGTTTGGTGTGCCACAGGGGAGTGTTCTAGGGCCCCCTTTGTTTATATTATACATAAATGATCTACCGAAAGGCATCCCTCAACCTCTGACACTATTTGCCGACGATAGCACCATAACGGTACCTTGTAAAAATGTTGATACCTATGAAAATGACATTAATTATTCTATAAATTCTATGGTAAAGTGGCTGGATGATAATAACTTAAAAATTAACCTGACCAAAACTAAATTAATACATTTTAGTCAAAGGATCAACAGTAAGAGTACTTTAAATATACACTACAATGACCAGCCTATAGAAGAGGTAGAAAGTACAAAATTTTTAGGGCTACACATTGATAAAAAATTGAATTGGGAAACCCATATCGAAATCTTATGCAAGAAACTCAGTAAATCTGCTTATGCCCTGCACACATTGTCGTCTATAATAAGTGTGGAGGCAATTCTTACAGCCTACTATGGTTTGACAGAATCCCATCTACGATATGGTGTCATATTTTGGGGCAACTCAACAAAAAAAGACACGGTGTTCAAAGCTCAAAAGAGATGCATTCGCTCAATCTTTAAAATTAAACCTACTGATAGTTGCGTGCCTTACTTTAAACAATATAAAATACTTACTTTGCCATGTCTGTATATTTTGGAGGTAGCGGTGTTTGTCAAAACAAATCCACTCCGATTTAAACTATTGGATGAAGTAGTGCCACGTAACAGGCGTGACAACTGTAGGGTATGCTCTCATACTGCGAGAACAGCACTTATGCGTAAAAGTATATTCTGTATGGCTTCCACGATATACAATAAATTGCCTAAAAGTTGGAGAGAACTATCCTTGTCACTTCTCAAAAATAAGCTGAGAAGTTTTTTAGTTAATAAAGCGTATTACAATATTTTAAGTTTTTTGAATGAAAAGGACTTTTATATTCCGACCTCGAAAACACATGATTAAGAATGTCAATTTAATGTTGTAATTTTTTAAATTAATTGACTATTGATACTTTTTGAATGCTTAATAATGAACAAACTGGACATAATTATCTACTTCATTTAATTTTTGACATACTTATACAATAATATCTTGACATCAATTATCATTTATTTTTTATGTATTTTGTAATTAAATTTCAAATTATACGCAATGACATGTAATTTTTAAATATTCAAAATTTGTACGCCGATATTGGCAAAGCATGGACGAGCACAACATAATATTTAATACCTTGCATGTCTGATTACTCAGTTTATGTAAACGCATGTTTGACAAATAAATTATCTTTCTTTCTTTCTTTCTTTCAAGATAAATTAAATATAGAACTCAAATCGATTTTAGGTGGCCCTCTCGGCCTTCCACTTTACTAGACAGCTTTTGATAGCAGCAAACATTGAAAAAGTTAGATTTGTCACATGATATTATCAATGAAACCTTTATTCCAGTCACTCCAATATCTTCAACTCGTGGTGCAACAGTCCTTGCATCACAAAGTGCCAGTGGTGTCCGCTGTGTGGACATTAGCGCCATCCCGGAGCAGCCGGAACCACTGCTGGCATTAGGCTATGCAAGTGGACGAGTGGCTCTAACTACACTGAAGCAGACATATGACCCATTGGGACTTGTGGGGAGAGAGTTTTGTAAGTATCAAGCATACAGAATTAGCATTGAATCTTAAAAACCAGGTATTATGAAGTTAACGTGAAAGCCCAGTACAAATCCACCAAAGTCAACAAAGAAAGGAAAGACGCCTCAATCAAACAACGGTTTTGTTATATTTTGTCATCACTTAGTTTGACATTAATAAAAATACAGTCATATATTATGAGCCATTGATCTATCAAAATATGAGAAAGGAATTATGTGAGGGGTTTATAAAAAAATATGTAATTTTACTTAAAACCTATAAAAAACTCATTTTTTTTTTAATGATGCTATAATTTATTACAGCTCCCCGCTACCCTCGGCTATGCAACTCTGTGTCATGGAGCCAGATGGAGACCAACATGCTGGCGGTGGCCATGGAGAAGCACCGCAGCGACCACTGCATCCTGCTGTGGGATGTGTACCGGGGGTCCACACTATCTGAAGAAGCTAAACGTAATATTACTTTATATTAACAATATGTGCTGCCTCCTAAACACAGAAGTGTAATAATAAGAAATAACTACAACTATCAAACCAATCAACTGAACAGTGATGCTGAGCAAGAGCTGCTTTGTTTGTTTTCTTTGTTGTGGAGTCAAATTGTTCAATTTTTTATAAAGTAAATTTTGCGAATGTTAATTCTTTTGAAGCCTCTTTAATAAAGAATTTAACCAATGCCATTCTAAACTATTTAATAGATACTCAAAAATTTTCCGTAATGCGTAATTTTTGGCAAAAGAAGTTTATAAGCATGGAAGTAGACAAAAATAAGTACCCGCGTGGGAAAAGGGCTTTGTATGTAAAAACTTTGAAACCTCTCTCTTTCCCTAACAGCTACAGACTCTGCAGCCTCATCATCAGCGACGGAGCCCCCGCGTCCCTTGGCGGAAATGGGTCTCTCGGAGACGGCGCACTGCGTCACCTGGGCCAACTTCTCCAGCAGGACCCTCATCGCCTCCATGAACCTGAAGTACATCAAGATATTTGACCTTAGAGGTGAGTGCCATATAAAACATGATAATGAGATTGTGAAGAGTATGGTAACCAGCAAGTAACTAATGACATTCGTTAGATTGACTCTTGGCACAATATGTGGATCTAGCAACATCACTGGCTGTGGCCAGATCCACACACTGTGCCGAGAGCCAAGTGTGACCAGCTTTATAAAAAAACGCAAACATAGTTAACAACGGTACAGGATGCAAGAAGAAGTTGCTCATGACTATGGTCTGATAGAAGCTGCATTTTGATTCAGCATACTCATAATTTAAATGCTATATAATTGCGTCTGTATCTTCAAAGTCGCCGATGTCTAAGACGTCAATCACGGCTGCAGTGACTTATTTTTTGAGCGGACAAAAAATCTTGACAATCATGAATAACTGACTCATTAATGACGCAAAAATAAAGAACCATTACGTCTGTAATTGCAGAGGTTTAAATTCTTAGAATACCACTTACTAATAGGGAAACCGTTGACTTTCCCATAAGTTATGGTTTGATTTTTTTATATTCCTTGTTGTATTTATGAGGTCATCAATATTAGTATTAGGTATTTTTTTCACGTTCCTGATATTTTTAAAAGCAATCGATTGTTCCAGACTTGTCTAACAAGGCGGTAAGTATGACAACAACCCGGTATTGTTACGGAGTGTGCGCGGAGCCGTGCGGCGGGTACCAGATCGCGTCGCGCGGGGAGGGCGTGGCGTGCGTGTGGGACGCGCGCGCCCTGCAGCGCCCGCTGCTCACCATGCAGCATCCGAAGCCGTTGGCGCAACTGCAGTGGTGCCCTTCAAGGTAATTCTGTTAAGCTGAATGCTGGCTATATTTTTTTATTTTTTTCCTTGGTTTTCCAAACTGAAACCACCTCTTTGGTATGATTACGGATGAAAAGAGGGCTAAAAAGACGGCTCCCTGACAATGACAAAATAACAGTTAACAGGGGCAAATAGAAGAGGACAAAGTTGGGGCTAACTTCAAGTAACAACTACAGATGGCACCAAGTAGGCAGTTTTTTCGTATCTTAGGTTAAAGGTGTAAATCCGATACTGTGATTCATTTTGACGGATCTTTTTTACATTTACGTCATTGTTTCTTGTTCTAGACGAAATTTACTAGTATCGTTACAACGTGACTCAAGCACTCTTCGCATCCACGATATACAACAGGCGAATAGTGACAGTAAAATCAACATTACTGACAGCATGGTAAGTAAACTAAATGTCTAAACACTCTATTTTTTCGTTATCTTTGAATTTTGCCGTGTTATGCAAAATTTGACAGGTTACTAAGCATCGCACAGTACAGCACCCGGTATAGACCCATGAGGTTTTCCATTTGGAATTCGTCTTATTTTAAAGAAATGAAAGTAAATCCTTGCTGTGCAGCGTCATACGATGTTTATCACGTAAATTCATAATTATTTGTCGATCTACATTAGTTTTTCATTAATTGTGGTCGCACTTAAGAATGCTAAGAGAGTCAAAGGCTTTACTCAAATCATCAATAAAGTGATTTCGCTTGTTTACGGTCCATATTTATTTCAACACCATTGCTACAGATGGCTGCTCCAGCAGTGGAAGCCGAACTGGAAGAGCAATACTCCCGCGGTCCTAGTGTTATAGAGCGAGATGTATGTGTAAGCAGCGCGCCTGCGTCACCTCTTGTCGCCTTCACTTGGCATCCCACACATGAGGGAAGAATGTTGGCTGTTTGTGCTACCGGTAAGCTTGATACTTTAGCACAACACTCTGTCATGGTAAACAAATTGAGAATACGAAAACCTTTTTGACACGACAATTATAACGGTCAAATAAAATCAAATCAAATTAGACTGAGCTTCAACGCTACTGTAACATTGATACACAGTCACTTCACTTATTTATTTAATGGCGTTTGTGGAAAGAGACACCACAATTTTGCCAATATCACGTAGGTACTATGGTAGACAATCAAACGCTGGAGATTATATCAGTAATTATCATTGTTGTATAGAACACAGCAAAGAGATTAAATGATTTAAAGTATTTCACCAAACAAAAAATTAACCATTTTCTGCACAGACATTTTAGACACAGTGTTCCAAGAAAAAAAATATTAAGTTAAAAGTTGTTATAAATGACTACTTAGTCACAGTACTGTATTGTTGACAGTATTGCAACGTCACCGGCTTTAAAAGACAGCCCAAGAACAGCCACTCTTTATCATTTCCTAGTCTTTAACCGAAAAGGAGAAATGGCGCAACAAACTCCCCAGCAACATAATTATGTCTGTTAATAATAATGATATGAATGCTTACTGACAGGACTATTGTCGCCAATAAGCCTGACATAGTGGTGATAGACCGATCAGCGCGCCGCGTAATGATAATCGATGTTACCATCCCACATGACGAGAACCTCGTGAAAGCTGTGAAAGAGAAACAACTCAAATATCTTGACTTGGCACACGAGGTTGTCGATATGTGGAATATGCGGCTGTCATTGTGCCGATAGTAGTTACGGCCAATGGCCTGATGGCCAAGAGCATCGAAAACCATCTCTCGAAGCTCTCCTTAGGCGGTTGGATTAAGGACCTGATTCAGAAGGCAGTACTCCTCGATACGGCCCGTATTGTGAGGAGGTTCCTGTCTCTGGAGCCCTAACCACCGGTAGCTTGGACCCTGCTCCCGATACCGGCGGAGACCTACTTTTATATTTTTAAATGTTTTTTCTATTATTTTTTAAAGAAATATTTAAAAATGTATTTGTAAGTATATTGAATGAATAAAGAGAATGATATGAATGCAACAAGTACAGAATTTCCAACACTATCTCTGCCTCACTTAGGAGCTCTAGTAGACTACACAGTATGCGAGCGAGTGACAGTCTCGTGGGGTGGCGGAGGGTCTCTAGTGTGGACCGGCGGGGGCGGAGCCCTACGCATGATGAACGACGACTTCTACGCCGCCATCAAAGATATCTCCTACGTCATGAAGAAGAGGGCTCAGACTGACTATGGGCTTAAGGTTAGTACTCGTATCATCATAGACCTCAATAACATCCTTAAAAGGATAAGGAACGCAATTAATAAATTATAATTATTTCTGTAGATTGATTAAAAAAAAAACCTTAGTTTAATTCTTGGTGCTTGGTTTACTCGGTGTAACCTTGCCGACTAAATCTAAGACGGCACCGGAGCAAACTCAAAAATTAGAGGTTCATTAGACATTTTTTTTAAGTCTTGAGTTGCTGTGACTCAGTCGCACTTCGCGCTTCAACTATACTGGTGGCATTGTTATTTTTAAAAATGATTTTAATTTTAAAGAAAAAAAATCGACTTTAATTTTAAAGTTGGGATTACTGTGTCTTTTATTTTGATGCTTATGCGAAAAAAAAACTGACTTGACTTCGTTACAATTTGGTTACAGCCAGATTTATGGCAGAATGCAGACTTAGCAGACGATGCCTCACTCAGTGGTCTCTGGCATTTCCTGGCACTCAGCAAGTCACTTGTTGAAGACGGTAAGTTTTTATGTTTTCTCTTTGTTCGTACTTTTAATAAAAATAAAAAAATAATACAATTAAATGTATTTCATCTCAAACATTGTGTCATACATACAATGAGGCAGCCCCAGTAGTAACAATAAAACATTTGAGAAATAAGATCAGAGATCAAAATCGATAAAAAAAAAGTTTTTTTTTTCATCGATCCCGGTTTCGGATTTTTTGGGTTTCCTAGCTCCTATTCTAAATGTAGATATGGAGTATGTATAACTAACGTGCTATCGTTTCCTTCTCTTCTGTCTGTCTTTGACTAAAATTATAAGTTAATTGAGAAGATAACTGATATAGAAGGAAGAAAGAAGAATACGTACATTCTGCACCGTGTCAAATAAATTGGTATAAGGTTTGCAGAATAATGATGATAATGTTTGCATTAGGTTGTATCCGCAACAGTCCGTGGAAGCACCCCGGGGTACGCACGGTCCTGCGTTCTGTGGGCGACGGCGGGTACCGCTCCGAGATCGTGCCCTCTCTGCTACCAGACCTGCCCAATAGGAGAGTCACTATCTACAGGTAACTGATGCCTGCCATACTGTTTAATAGTGACGGTCCCTCGTATAATTTGGTTATAGAGGGATATCCTGTGAAGAAACTTAGATTTATTACCTTTACTTTCGATTTATTTTTAAGTGTTTGTTAAGTTTTCTGGCATGTACTACTTTTTGACAAGGTACAGTGTTCTCTCATCTCATATTCAAGTTTATGTATTATAAAGAAATTGTTTTTTTAAGTAACCGTATAATTTTTCTCCCGCTCTTTACCATATGAAAAGATCAATCTGAACTGTGCACGTTGCTTCTGACGTTATGTGAATACGCCAGTGAATGAAATTTAGTATTTGCGTCATAATTGGTTTGTTCGCTCCTTTGACGTCGCGTGTCTCGTATGTCAGGAGCGCGGAGCGCACGCGCGGGCTGCAGCTGTGCGGCTGGGGCTGGGGCTGGGAGAACGCGCTGGCCGGCGTGGAGCGCGCGGAGGCCGAGGGCACGCCGTGCCGCGCCGCCGCGCTGGCCGCCTTCCAGCTGCGCGTGCGCGCCGCGCTGGACGTGCTGGCGCGCGCGCACGAGCCCATGCTGCGCGTGGTGGCGCTGGCGCTGGCGGGGCTGTCGGACGAGCGGCTGTGGCGGGAGGCGCTGGCGGGCGCGGCGCCGGCGCTGCCGGACCCGTACCTGCGCGCGCTGCTGCGCTTCCTGGCGGCGTCGGCGCCCGCCGCGCTGCCGCACCACCACCCGCCGCCCGCGCACCACCCGGACCTGCAGGCTGTACTTGTGAGTATGCGCACTGCATGCCGACGATCTACGGTCCATTGAAATGTTACATTTTTTAGGCCTTACCCTGCGTTTTTTAGAGAGCACATTTTATTATTTTGATGTGTAGCAAGAGTCAGCAAGAGCAAGAGTCAGTGTAGCTAAAATTAAGTTTGTGGAGTCGCCTCGCTTGTCCTACGGCCGCCATCTTGAAAATAGGTTTTTTTACCATAAATCTCTTAACATATTTGTCCGATAATTTTTTTTTAACATTTTTAGTTGCAAATTCAATTCTCTACAACTTTGGTCCAGTAACTTTTTCTCGTAGAACCGTAAATAAAAAAGTTATGAGCAAAAACATTCGAGACAAAAATTTCTGTTTTTCGATATAACTTCTTTTTTATCATTTTACGAAAAAAATATGTCAGATCATTTTAGTAGATCGTGTTTTGAGCAACAATTTTTATTACACATTATTAGACTATCAATATGTCATATTATCTGTAATACAAACTGAACTGACTCGTTGGTCTAGTGGACATAAGCGCCACTGCTGAACATGGCGTCCTGGGTTCGATTTCCAGATTAGGCAGTGTTATTGTAGGAAATAATACCAGGAGATAGAAAATAGAACGTGTATATTGAACGGAAAAAGTAATGAAAAGGGCACAGATAATCACAGTTACCACAGACAACAATACAAGTAAAAAAACATAGCTATAGTGAATGTTTAGTATCTTATAATTATGTTTACATTGCAACAGCTATATATCTTAGTAGCAACTCTCTTTATCTGAAAACTTAAATACTTTACTCAAAAATGCATGTAATGTTGTCATTATTTTGACAACCTTGTTTGAGCAAAGTCGACCTTGCCGTTCTGTTTCAAGGAGCGGCCGGCAATGTTTTGCTGGCCGCTCTAACAGGCCGGCAATGTTTTGCCGGCCGCTCTAACAGGCCGGCAATGTTTTGCCGACCGCTATTGTGAAAGTCGGTGTTGAATTTTAGTAACTACTTTTCATAATTGTCATTTTAATTAAAATTCTAGTTAATTAATATATTTTTTATTTAAATTACTTGCTGGTTTTATTTATATTAGGTACTTGCATTTTTGAGTAAAGCACTATACAAACCTTGGCCCACAATGACTGCTTCGCTGGTCACGCTATTATTGCCTCGAGCTAGCCTAGCTACGCTCTAGGCCTTTCAGCTTGGCCATCATTGCAGCCCTTGCTGTCCTCGCTGTAAAGGCCTCGACCTACGGTCTCGGCCTTTATCTCAGCTCGTCCATCAAGTGCTGCACGCAGACCGCGCTGTGTCGGCCTGGAGCTGCGCTACGCTGCGCTGTCGGCCATCATCAGCGCGACCAGCAAAGTAGTCATTATAGACCGCGGCAGTAATGTACTATAATGTATCCAAATATGTTATATTTTTATTAGAACGAGACTGAAATGCGTCTGGAGGACCGCGTAGCGTTTGCGTGCATCTTCCTCTCAGACGCGAAACTGCACGAGTACATCCGACAGACGTGCGACTCCCTCGTGGAGCAAGGAGACTTGTCCGGGATACTACTTACCGGTGAGCAACGCAAAACATTATATTCAAAGCCTTAGATGATACTCACCTACACACGCCTACCCCCCTCCCCCCTCTTCTCGTAGCCATCACGAGCACTCGTGTCGCATCAAGAGAATGAACAAAAAGTCGTAGAGGATAAAAGGGTACCCTGGATCGAGCTCATATATTGGCCATCCTCCTACTGATGTGCGTCTCTTATGCGACCCGTTAGTTTGGCCCCCCAAAATATGCATCGCTGGAAAATCACTACGGAGGATTTTTGTTGATTTGTACATCATACGTAAGGATGAAAGAATTTATACGTACAAACGTTTCGCTTTAAAAAAAAAAGAAGATTCGAAACCTGATGATAAACTGTGTTAACTGTGGTAACCAAAAGCTGTTGTGTCGGTCAGGTGCCAGCACGGAAGGCATAGCCCTGCTGCAGCGCTGGGTGGAGAACAGCGGCGACGTGCAGTCCGTGGCGCTGCTGTCCGCGCGCTGCTTCACGCCCGAACTGCTGCGGGACGCGCGCGTCAGGAACTGGCTGGACAGGTACCGCAGCACCACTGCACTACTGCAACCCTACGTGGGTTGGGTGGTCAACACTTGCCTAGACATTTGATACTTTTTGACCCACACAATTCAGTTACTAAGTACACTTTCGAGCGACTGGCTACCCGTATCGACTGTCAGAGATCCATAACTGACAGCCGCCGCGATATAAATAAATCACGATATCTAAAGAATCAGTCGACGGACCGACGACGCCATAAGCCAGTAGCACATAAATACAAATAAACATCGAAAACCATTTTCTGGTCTAATCTTCCCCAAGCTGTGTCTGTCCTCGCTCGCATGAAGCTAATTGATAGACGTTAAGTGAAAGCACTCCGGGACAAGTAGACTGGACCCAGTCTTATTTCCAAAATAATCCAAAACCTTAATGTTCTTTGAGAGTTCATCTCGATCTGTATCTTATACGCGTATGTTTGTGTGAAGAAGATACGCAGTAAGTATATAGTATTGCCGAATATTAACACCTACCACTTTTCAAATGAGTTTATTCCGGCCAGATTACGGAATACTTCTGAAATATTATGAAAATAATCTATGAATGTAAATTAGATGCTAAAATTCGCTTCAGTGTAGTAGGGGTAGCGTGGCCGAGCGGTCTAAGGCGCTGGTTTAAGGCACCAGTCTCTTCGGAGGCGTGGGTTCGAATCCCACCGCTGCCAGAAACTCTTTTATACAGAAGTGCAATCGCAATAACATGTGGTGCTGTGAAAAGCGCTTCGACGACACTCGAGATAATAATGAAATACTGCAACTTCTTATCTTAAATAATAAACTCATTTTATTTATAACTTTTTCTTCTGTTAACTTTTTGGACGCCATTGTCACAAATATGTGACAAGCAAGTGCGTCCTAGACGCCAACGACACAAATATATGACCAACATTGAGGTGATATTAGTGGTTTGAAGTGGGCAACACGCGCGTGCAGTTATGCTCTGGCTTTTAAAAGGTTGAGAAGCTTTTGGTCACGGCTTCACTGCAGTGAGTAAGATGAGAAGATCTTTATAAGAAACACAAAAATAAGATTATTAAAAATACGACGCGTGTGAAATACAAAGCTTGTTGAACCTAATCGTGGTTCTATTGCTGAGTTACATTATAGCCTGGATTTGCATAAAGGATAAATCCCGGTAGTACGTTTTCGTGGGACAATCACCGAACTACACGCGATAATTTGTATTTTTTAGAAAAGTGCCGGTTCCTATGAATTCCATCTTTATCAGAGAAAATCGTGAGTTTTAACTGTAACAATAACTTCCGTATTACTTGAACGTATGCCAATATTAAACAAAGTTCCGCCCATTGCGTCACACTGGTTGTTTTATAAATATTATCTATTTCATAGCAATCCTAGAGAGCCGTTAAATGGAGTATGTCACGTACGGGTAGCGTGGCCGAGCGGTCTAAGGCGCTGGTTTAAGGCACCAGTCTCTTCGGAGGCGTGGGTTCGAATCCCACCGCTGCCAGAGTCTTTTTGCTGTTGCCTCTTATATCTTTAGTCAATATACACGTTATCCCTATAAAAATTTACTCACCATAACACCAAAGTTACTAGAATAAGGAAGAAAGCTTCTGTTCTGTTTGTAAAAACACTGCATTTTGGCTTTGATGATTAATAAATCTTTATAATTAGTGATCTATGTATAAGTAGTATTGAACTTGGGTTTTCAAATGTTTCAAAACGTGCAGTTAGAGCCATCATTTCAAATATACTAGTCATTCTGAAATCATCTTAATTTACAACACCATAACGCTGGTATTGGTTTAAGTGGAAATACCATGAATTGTCAACGGCTTTAAAAATGCAATGTGATTGCAGCTACCGCAGCATCCTGGACAGCTGGCAGCTGTGGTGGGCGCGCTGCGCTGTGGACACGTGGGTGTGCGGGGCCGAGGGGGGCGCGGACTGGGGCGCGGGGGGCGCGGGCGGGGGCGCGGGGGGCGCGGGCGTGCCGCGGCACGTGTGCGTGGCGTGCACGTACTGCGGCAAGTCCGTGGCGGCGCCGCCCGGACACAATCGCCCGCGGGTCGCCTTCCAGAGGCTGCCGCCGCCCGCCGCTAAGATGAAGGTACGTTCATGGTTTCTGAACACAACATCCCGTCACCGAATTGCATAACTCAAAACCTAATAATACTTGAACAGTTGGAATTTCAACTCTTTAAGCTTAGCCGAGTGTTGTAATCGGATAATAGGCTTGGTATGGCCGAAAAAACAATGGTGCAACTGATAATCTCCTCAACTCTGCAGAAAACACTGTATTACTCTCTATCCACAAATCCAATATCTTGATTTATTTCATAAACTCGAAAACCAAGACCTTCAATATTGAATCCAGAGTAATTTTCCAGCAAATCTCGTCGTGCCCGAACTGCCGCAAGCCGCTGCCGCGCTGCGGCGTGTGCTCGCTGCACGTGGGCACGGGCGCGGGAGGGGGCGGGGGCGCGGGCGCGGGCGCGGCGGGGGCGGCCTTCAGCTCGTGGTTCAGTTGGTGCGTGGCCTGCAGGCACGGAGGACATGCGCAGCACCTCATCAACTGGTTCAAGTGAGTTCTTTGGTTTATTGTGATCTTAAGAGCTAGAATGTACAGTCAGCAAAAAAGATATAACCAGGCTCGTCTGATGGTTATTTTTAAACCGATGGACTCTAATTTAATTTAAATAATGAACTATTTGTTGTTTTATTAAACTTATATAGTTTTATTCGAAAACATTGATTTTGAAGGAAAAATTCAACTGTCTGATGAGCTTGGTTACTCATCTACTTTTGCTGACTGTATATTCCTTTTATAATTATTTTATTACCTCTAATTTTGCATCACTGACAAAATCTAAGTTATTTTTCTTCACGTTGTATTAAGGTTGTTACTGGGTTGATGTTATAGAAACTCACGATGCCGAGGATAACTAGCTGTGAGAGGGCTGTATTGTTTTATGGCAACTTAAAAACGTTTATTTATGTTTAAAACATCTACTGGACAATTTCTTTGTATTATTATACCAACTGCCAAGGAAGGTCTGTTTATTAAATACCTAATTAATGAGAACATAGGATACAAATTTATCTATTTTCTGATTCTAGGGAACACACGGAGTGTCCAGTCAGCTCGTGCAACTGTCACTGCGCAACGCTTGATCCGCCCGACAGACACTAGCCGAGTTTAGCCGAACTGAGCCGAGTTCAGCCGAAGTACAGATTTAACCATGTATAGTAAAGCTGTTGCATTTTATAGCGATGAACGAGTTGCATCTTATAACCATATAATAACTCATATAATTGCATTCTCGTATCATTCAAGAACACTATTAGTTTATAAGTAAAAACTATTTTTACGTATGTTTAATTTTTCATGAACTTTACTTGAGTTAAATGATAGAGTCAAGAAATCACACAGGGATTTAAACCGCATTGCATTCATAATAGGATCCATTATATACTCGACTGCGGCAAACCGCAAAACGAGGGTTATGTGTTTGACCTTTGCTAAATCATTCACATTACTTACACTAAAAAGTTGGATATAAAAAAACCCGACTGAAAACCCCTTTCCATTTACTTTTTTTTTTATTCAAATGGGTCTCGCCTGCTTCAATTTTTTTAAATTTAATTTATAATGGCCTGTTTTTGCTTTTCAGTCGGAGTCTTTTTCTATTTTAATATAGCTACAGGAATAATGCAAGTTATAATCCAATCTAGTCTATTTGCATTACTGTGGTAGTGGACAGTTTGTGTTAATTTCTAGGTGGCGCTCTCATCGTAGACTTAACGATGAGAGCGCCACCTAGAAATTAACACAACACGGACTAAATTTTATGTGAAATAAACATTAATAAGCCAAGTATACAAACTTTGACACTAGGCACCTAACCATACGATATAGAAAAAAAAACATTAGTAATATCTTAATTGAAGCTACTACGCTATCAGCAATGATAGAGAATACAATGCATAATTTTCCGATGCTCTTGGCTCCAGAGCCAACAATATATGGGCGCAGAACAATGTCCTTTGACACAGATCTATTTTACGGACTAACTACACTTATTCTTTAGAGTATTCAGCTATCCGCAGCTGGGCCGTGCGCATCTCCAAAAAAAATTGTTTTTTTTTTTTACAAAAGCTGAATTTAGCAGAACAAGTGTAGTTAGTTCCTTTTGCATAATGCTGATTGTATACGGATTCGTTGGTGAAATTCGTGCTAAAACTAAGTCAGTACCAACGGTGCTTGCTTTATAATAAAATTAATATTATATGCCAATGTAAGTCAGCTAGGTTAGGGTAACCATGTCAAGTTATAACATGATGTATTTTTATATGATTAATATTAAGTATTTGTGTTCATAGTATAAGTCAGAATGTGTCGCGTATATTTTTCTATTTAGCTGTAAGAGATGGGTTATTTTTTTACACTTCCTTCTTTAGTTCACATATTTTTGCTATAGTTGTTATTTTATCATTTTGTTGTTGTTGACATAATGTCATGTATATCAAAATATAGAACACTTTTTCATTATGAATAGCCTATCTTGTATGCAGTTCATGATTTTGTTTTACTTACGTTGATCTGTTGAGTGTGTTGTATAAAGTACTTATGATTATTCATATTCGTTGTATCATTTACATACCAGCGCGTTTATAGTCTACCAGATGCAACGCGGATTATACAGGAACTTGGCTAAAATGTTGCCAAATGGGAATTATAATGTTTACCACGCTACAAACAGACTGCATTAGTAAACCACAAGGGAATGGAGAAGTTTAAGGTCATGTAAAATAAGACAGTGAAATGAATAGAAATAAAAATTCTTTTATATTTCCAAATATATATATAATATATATACATTTATTAAATAATCATTTCATCTTTATTCCAATTTAACAATAAAATTCTCAAAGACACAACATTTGTTTAACTCTGTTTATCGTACAAGGATCCCATCCCGTAGGTACGTTGTATACACACAGACAGCCGTCATACAAAAATATATAATTAGAGGATGCGACGAACGCAGGACAAGTAGTCGGCTATAGTCAACAAGTTCCACAATCCAGAAACATCTCATATTCTGCTAGTTAAATATACCATTCTCTTATAAACATTTACATCTGACTTTACATAAATCTAATTCACTTATAAGTATCGCCTCGCGACATCGCGACATCGATCACATAGTGAAAATATTAAAATCAACACAGATACACAACATTCTCGTCCCCGCACGTCTACTGTGCGGAGGTAATTATATAGAAATTCATTGTTTCAATAGTTTCTTCTAGACATTATGTCCAAAAATTCTAATTCGTTTCATATTAAGTTATCACACGTTACAAAAAGTGGGAGCGTCCAACAGCGACGTACAAGTACATATGTACCAAGAAGCAAGTGTTCTCTTGCACAAGTTGACTCAACGAAATGAACAGAGCGAACGAACCGCGCAGCGCGGACAATAAATACAAGATACGATACAACATTACAATGTACAGGGTGTTCGCTCTCTGCCGAGCGTCAGCTACGTATGACAGGGACACATATACAAATATTTTATATCCACCATAAAAATTTACTTTAGTTTACAACAATAGATTTGCACAATTTCCATTATATACACATTGAATAAATACTTTTTGTAACATCAGAATTTGAAACAATCTTTGGTATAGTAGGTCGCATCGACACGAGCGTCACAGCGTCACAGCGTCGCGCGTCGGGCGCTTGCGGACCGTTCACTACGCACTACGCACTACGCACCTCGATCGTCACGTCATCATTAGTTCACTACACGTTAAAGCTTTCGACTGAAGATACACACGACGCGAGCCACGCGCACAGATTCGAGTTCGTCTCACTCCACGCTACTAACGGCTAACTACCGGAACCGGAATGTTGAAGTGTGGCGGAGGCCGGGGTCGCGGCCGCTCACTTGCCCTCGTCCTGCTCCATGGGCTCCTCGGGCGCGCCCTCGGGCTGCGCCTGCTGGTGCATGCTGAGCGTGGCCATGGCCTGGCACGTGTCGGCCGCGTCGCGCTCCGTCTGCAGCCGCCCCAGGCGCAGCGCCGCCACGCCGGGCGCCGCGTCCAGCGCCGACAGCGCCAGCAGCTCGGCGCCGCGCTTGAGGCCGCGCCAGTGCGGCGCGTGCACGGCGATGGTGCTGCGCAGCGCGGCCTGCGCGCGCGCGTGCGGCGGCCGCGCCAGCTCGGCCAGCGCGGGCGCGGCGCAGCGGTCCCCCAGCAGCGCGCGCACGCACTCCTGCGCGCAGTCGCACATGGCGGGCAGGTCGTAGCCGCCCTCCAGCGCCAGCACCAGCTTGCCGCCGGCCAGCTGCGACAGCTCGCGCGTCATGTGCGCGAAGCACGCCGCCGACACGTTGTAGCCGCCCAGCGGGGCCGGGTGCCCTGCCGCCGCGTCGAACCCGCACGACACTAGCACTATCTCGGGGTCGTACTCCTGCGTAACACATACGTTATGTGTTATTGACGATTGTCCAAATACTCACATTGAAATGAACAAGGAATAGTTAACGTCTGACAGACAGAAAGACTTGTTATTATATTTGTGTTGCCTCACCTTAGCAATAGGCATGATGACGGATCGGAAGGCGGCGAGGTATTCGGCGTCGGCCAAGGGCGGGTTGGTACCGCCGCACCAGGCCACGTTGACGGTGTAGCCCAGGCCTGCGCCCGCGCCTGCCTCGGTGGCGGCGCCGGTGCCGGGGAAGAAGTTCCCGTCGTCGTGCCGGTGGATGGACATGTAAAGCACGTGCGGGTCCGAATAGAAGATCTGCTGCGTTCCGTTGCCGTGGTGCACGTCCTGGGGAGACGAATATTCATTACTAAGCGACATAATATTATTGAGACACCGTACTTAGCCTCAATATTTAATTTGTGTGTGGAGCAAGGAATTTTTAAATCTGGAGATAGTAAAGACACCAATAACTATAGAGCCGTATCGGTTTAGCCGGTATTTCAGCAAGGTGTTTGAAAAGGTAATGCTAAACCACTTTAACGGTAATGCTAAACCACTTTAACACCAATAAGACCTTACATGAAAAACAGTATGGTTTCACCAAAGAACGTTGTACGAATGACGTTGGTGTTACCTTAAAACACATATTTACTGTGTGGGAAGAGGCACAGGATGCCATAGGAAATTTTGTGACCTTTCAAAAGCATTTGATTGCGTTAGCCACGAAACCCTACTCTTGAAACTTGAACATGTCGCCTAGGGTAACTTGCGCTTAGTTTAGTAAAATCATATTTAATGATAGACAGCAAGTACAAATAAATGGTGTCAATTCAATGGGTTTAAATGTAAAGACGGGTGTACCCCAAGGATCGATATTAGGCCCCTTCCTCTTTCTAGTATGTATTAATGATTTACCCCATTATATAAAAACCAACCACAAATCGTGTTGTTTTCTGACGATACCTCTTTAATATTTAAGATAAACAGATCGTTCTACATGCTATCTCAAGATTATCAAGAAGAAAGGTTTGTTTGTACCGAATACCAAATTACTGGACCAATTTTTGTTACCAAGAGAAAGCTACATTATCTGGAAGTAACAGAACTTATATAAGATCACGCTACAGCACTTAGGAGTATGTAATGTACTTTTCGTACCACTTGCTCAAAAAAGTGACATTCTATGCCACAAAAAGCGAACATAACAATAGTCATTTTTAATCTGTTAAAAACAGGGAAATAAAATTGTACTGAATTCATTCATCCCCTAGGGAGAGAATGTGATTTAAAATTGGAATACTTAATACTGAACTACATCTGTGTTTACATCATTGTGTTTGTTAAGAAAGCATTAAGCATCTTTTTTAAAAAAGGAATACGCAATTAATTATATGCAGTTATGATTATTAAATAAAATTACCAAAACCGACGAAATCGTATGAGCTTGATGCCTTTGCTTTTCCGACAAAATACATTAGTCTAGGACTTTGTCGCGATTTTGTTTTCTTCAAATACATAAACGTTAAATTTATTTTTATAAATAAGTTAATGTTCTAAAAATACATTGTTAAATTGTCGGATTCCATCAGTGCAAATGCTGCCGCAATTATACTCATCAACAATAAACAAAAGTATATAATAGTATACCAAACAAAAGAGTAGCTCTCTCTATAAATAATTGGACCAATGTTCGAATGTTAACTTTTACTTTTAATGTCATAATCTCTATAAATAATTGGACCAATGTTCGAATGTTAACTTTTACTTTTAATGTCATTATTTTTAATAAATGCTTAAATCTCATATTATTACTGTGTTAATTTTTTCGCAAATGGTACGAAAAATAGAGTATTTTCCTCGGTGATAAAGCTGGCTTAGTCTTGGGTAAACTTAAATCTCTCGCTACACTCAGCTACACTCAGGACTCGTATTAAATCCCTCGCTTCGCTCGTGATTTAAGTTTTTAACACCCTCGCTACGCTCGGGAGTAAACCTCGTGTCCTTCGTTACGATCGCGATTTAAATCGTCACCCGCGACAGAAGACACTGCTTTGTCCCCTTGGTTAATAATCTACTAATATGTCTAGCAATTTGCCGCGACTTTGTTTTCTTAAAATACATAAACGTTAAGTTTATTTTTATAAATAAGTTAATGTTTTAAAAATACATTGTTAAATCAAAGTGACAGTGACAGTGTATTGTCGGATTCCATCAGTGCAAATGCTGACGCAATCATACTCATCAACAATAGATGTACCAAACAAAAGTTTAGCTCTCTTTATAAATAATTAGACCAATGTTCGAATTTTAACTTTTACTTTTAATGTCATTATCTTTAATAAATGCTTATCTCATATTATTACTGTGTTAATTTTTTCGCAAATGGTACGAAAAGTAGAGTATTTTCCTCGGTGATAAAGCTGTCTTAGTCTTGGGTAAACTTAAATCTCTCGCTACACTCAGGACTCATCTTAAATCCCTCGCTTCGCTCGTGATTTAAGTTTTTAGCACCCTCGCTACGCTCGGGAGTAAACCTCGGGTCCTTCGTTACACTCGCGATTTAAATCGACACCCACGACAGGAGACACTGCTTTATCCCCTTGGTTAATAATCTACTATTACATTTCACTACATAGTAATCTTATTTTCTACGTGCATAGTCGTAAAAGATATAACAGCAGTACGTACCCAGTCCACAATAAGTATCCTCTGCATGCGGTGTCGCGTGTGCAGGATGCGCGCGGCCACTGCCACGGAGTTGAAGAAGCAGAAGCCCATCGCTTGGTTGGGCTCCGCGTGGTGGCCGGGAGGACGGACTACTGCGAACCTGCGGGGAGAGGTGCTGCTTACTAACTGGCTTTTTGATTGGCGCATGGAAGAATGTAATTTAGTTGTAGTGATGTTTAGAGGTAGTAGGGTGTCGGGTCGTGCGTGCTCACCCGTTCCGGAGGTCTCCCTTGGCGGTGCGCACGGCCAGGTCCAGCACGGCGCCGGCGGCGGCGCGCGCGGCGGGCGGCGTGTGCGCGTCGGACCACGCCGTGTCGGAGTCCACGCCCAGCCCGCCGCACGCCAGCCGCACCAGCGCGCGCACGCCGCCGCCCAGCGCGCCGCGCCCGCCGAACACAGCCACGTGCGACTCCGAGTGCACCGACTGACGACACACAACTTCTTGTTATATCACATCAAAACATTGCTTCTATGTTTGCGCATAAAAACTTTATTTTATTGATCAATATTTTAGGTTTTTTTTTTTATAATAGCGTTTACCATCATCATCATCACTAAAAATATATGTACAAAGTGGTTAAGATAATACGACAATAAATTAAACTACGAATACCTCCAGACGTTCTCAGTCTACCTATAAAGTCATTTAAATATTATCCAGTAGTTTAGTCACAGAAAATTATTTTATATTTTTAAATTTGCTACATTAAAATATGCTTCACTATGTTTCTAATAATAGGAAAGTACTGACAGGTTAACGACCAGAGCATGATTTTTGAGCGCTGACCTTCACCTGCACAAAAGTGAGTTATTGGGTCCCTTTGGTGGCATGAACTGAAGCGCGGAGGCGGGGAAAGTACAGTGATTGATCCGTAGCGCATCACATCATAGACGTCACTCGGGATCTATTCTTTACTCCTGCTGCATGTACCTCACAGGTTAGTGACGAATTTATGAAGGGTGTTTTATTTCGTTTCCACTTTTATACCATTTAGTTCGTTCGAAAATTATTTATTTTTATTTTCGGTGTTACGGTTTTTTTGATAGTTTAGAATTATTCTTATGAAGTCGTATTGTCAATGTTTTCATTTATTGTCCTATTGTCATAACCACTTTGTATACTTATTTTAGATCCTCTTGTCGGACTTCGAAAAGGGTGGGCATAGAAAGCTAAGCCCACCCTTTGCTCTGCAGCTATGCAGTGAATAGCAATGTAATATTTTGACAGATTGACAGCTGTCATCGCTGTCATGAACGTTTCTTTGAACGTAGGTACGTTGCGATGTAGTGTTTTTTCATATTCTTTTATTTCTTAATCTATCCTATATTAAAATATTTTAAATACTGCTAAAAATACAAATGATTGGATGGGATTTGTATTATTGTACCGTGGTACATGTTTGGGCCTTTTTTTCGGCCCAAACATGTACCACGGTACAATAATACAAATCCCTTCCAATCATTTAATACAATTTCATAAAAAAAAAAATAGATAATAGTTAAATACCTGTAGCTCCTCGAACGTGGCCTTCCTGGGCCGGGTCCGCTCGGCCCGCGCCACGAGCCCGGTCTCGCACAGCCGCGCCCACACGGACTGCAGGCGCCCGCCGTGCTCCGGGTGCGTGGGCGCATGAGCTCCGCACGCACACCTGTACAACCACATATACTTAATAACATTGTCATGCCTGTTTTACTCGAAAGGTTGGACAGAGTGTCCTAATAGTACACTCGGAAAATTGAATATGTTTGGCCATGTGGAAGCGAAATATTATCGATCAAACAAAAATCAGACTTCAAAAATTCCTAATGGAATACCCTAATAATTCCTCGAAATGAGAATCGAACCCAAGACCTCTTTTCTTCAGCAATTGCAGCGACTAAGCCAGTCCCAACATAAGTAATGCGTACTTTCAGTTGGCTTTGACGAAAGATGAAAAATGGTTGACGGTTGAGTAACTCACCCATGTTTAAGCATAAGTGCGTCGTACGCTAATCCTGTGGCAGGCGTCCGCGCACCCACCAGCGGCGAACTCAGCGCACGCGCCAGCGGGGCCGGCTCGCACGCCGCAGCAGCAGGGGCCGCGGGGCCCGCGGGGCCTGCCGGGGCCGCGGGGCCCGCCGGGCTGCACGCCGCGGGGGCCACGGGGGCCCGCCGAGCCGTGAGGTCGATGACCTCGCCCTCCTCTTCTCGTAGCTGCGCCGCGGCGGCGTCGTGCGCGCGGGTTAACACCTGGTGATGGGAGACAGTTAGGTGTGTTGAAGGTTTGGTGAAGATCGTGGTAAACGACTGGATGAGAGAGACATGACGACACGTCTGTGTTTTAAATTCTTGGTAAAGGCTTATGAATGATGTTCAGTCAAAATAAATGAAGACTTATGATCTAGAATAGTCACTGCCGACTGCTCTGCTAACATTGTTCCTGTTGTAGTATTCTAGTTTTTAAGATTAAACAAAATACAAGAGGTCCGAAGTCCATGAAGATTTAACCAAACAATCGATTCCCGCAGGCCTGCCTGCTTCGGACGTCTCCGTCGGGGCGGGAACCGTGAGTTTGATGTTGCAGCGGTGATGTACTCACAGTCTTCCGTATCTGGTCCCTGAGGTAGTGGTGCGCGGTGGGCGGCGTGAGCGCCGGGTCGCCCAGCGGCAGCGGCGCCGAGTGCGTGCGGCCCAGCGGCCGCTTGGGGAGCCGCGCGCTGCCCAGCGCGGACCAGCCCTCCGCCTCCGACACCGGCGGGAGGGACGACACCACCTGCAGCCGGAGGGACGGTCAGGGAACGCATAAATTGTAGATGAACAGATGGTAGAAGGAAGAGCTCACATACCGGCGGGTGCGGGTGCGGCTGGGGCGGCTGCGGCGGGGGCGGGTGGTGGCGCGGGGGCGGCTGGTGCGGGCGGCCCAGGCTGATGTTGGGCATGGAGGGCGACGAGAACAGCAGCTCGGCCGTGCGCCCGCAGCCCTCCTCCTCCTCTCGGATGGGGGCCGTGGCGCCGGCACCGCCGGGGGGCGATCCTCGCGGGGAGCTGCCCTCGCAGTCTGAGGGAGGAACGACAACCTTCAAACGTGCCCAAACAACACTCGCTATAGTAATGTTCTGCGACGGCTTACGTCGACGTCTGCTCTTTGCGACGACGATTCCTCTAGTGAGGTCAGTGTGGTCAATAGTTCAACGTTCTCTCTTGAATATAAGTATTTGTAAAATAATACGTTATAATTTTGTATTGATTTATCGTGATTTATTATTAACAGAAAGATTAAGTGCTTTTCAAAAGTGCACGAATTCTAAGTTGAAAAAGTGATTTCAAAAAGTATAAAGAAAAATTCTACGTTGATCAAAAATATGAAAGCTCAAGGGGTGACAGAATTAATTAAGCGGTGATATAACATTTTTCAATGTCATGGACATATTTATACGAGAAATCTATATTATTGTAAAATCAAGTTAATTTATCGCAACACAAAAAGTCATTCAAATGCAAAAACTACAACAGAAAACCAGCATTCGATGTTTCGATTGCGTCGTGTACTCACTGCGATGCTTGACGCGCGTCTTGAAGGGGCGGCGCGCGAGCGGGGACGCGCGGCGCTCGATGACGCGCGCCTTCAGCCGCACCTTCAGCATGTTGGGCTCGGACGCTGCGGGTTAGTGCACGCGCATGCTCACGTTAACGGGTTAACACACACCTCACGACATTTATATTGTTATGGCTTACTACTACATGGAACTTGACGCGCGGAACTGACCACGCAATAATAATGTTTACCGACAGCGCTCTCCTGTCGATGTCACTCTAAGGCCAAAATAACCATGCAGCACTGTAACGTTGTCTAAGTTTTTGTTTTTCAAGTCAAGTTATTGTTTAATGTTCAAGTGTGAGGGAGAGAGAGCTGTACAAAACAAATTAGTACCACCTCTTTTTACAATGGTACCAAAGTAGCTGTAATACTTGACAGCATATCCCCTAAATATTTTGGTATTTGGATCGGCGTTGTAATATATTTGATTCAAGGATCCAATGTACAATAGTCGCAACACATTAACATACTTGACGTAAATTGTTGTAGTCAAGCTCAAACTCACTTCACATCACTCTTACCGTGTCTTCGCTCTAGCCAAACATTCACAAAGAACATGTTGAAATATATATTTACTTATTCTCTTAGTTGAAATCTTTTATCATTTTCAACATATAGATATGAACGTGAAAGTTTAGCTATTACAAATGCACAGTTGGACTGCATTATGAAGCAAAAGAAAGCGACAGTTATTTGAAAATGAGCTTTAAAATTATGCATCATGCGTTCAAATTAAATTTTGTCGCAGATTCTTTGTTCCATACGCCGTTCCTTTAGGCTACGTCCACACAACACGGATGCATCTCACGGCTAGCTGGGCACACATACCGGTCTTGCGCAGCGGGTAGTCGGGCGAGGGCTGCGGCGGCGCGGCGTTGAGCGCCAGCGGCAGCGGCGCCGCCAGCCGGTAGGGATGCGTCGCCGTCGCGCCCGTCGACGTTATCGACTCGCCGGATGATGACTTCACTATACCCCTGGGAATCACATGGCCACATTGAAGACTGATGGTAAGCGGGAAGATTCAAGTTATGAAGGTGTTTGAAGGAAACTTACCAATTTCTATAAGACGAGCCAGGTCCTGTTCCATTTATATTCGCTTGTTTCTTTTTTAAGAATTGCTGCGGAGGAAGAAAATATTATGAAAACATTATAGTTGAACAGTTTGAACTGGGACTGGGTTCTAAATCACAGATAGTGGTACTAATAATACTAACTTTTCGAGTAAACGATGACTTTTTTAAAGGTTTGTGTGTTGTCGGTATCCATCATAATGATTGAATGTATACTGTGGTGCTCACCTGCAGCTTCTGCTTGACCTCTGTAGACGCGTTGGCGCTGTGCTCATGCTTGTCCTTCTTGCGCAAGAGTTCCACGCGGTCTCGCTCGTGCCTCTCCCGCGCCTCTCGAGCCTCCAGCGCCTCGCGCGCCTCTCGCCTCGCGGCCTCCTCCATGGCCTTCTGCTGTTCCCACAACTGGAACGTTAGTCATGCCGTTATTGTTGCTAACAGACCCCTCTTAGGAAGGGGACAAAATAATTTATCAGGCAGTTTTGCAGTCAATTCAAACTGTGAACCCAGATTTTGAGCATTTTTTTAATTAGTTTATTGTTGAGGTCAACACATATTTTTCGTCCGCCTTTCACAACTCCGGTGAGTAGTAATAAAAGTATGCAAGAAGAAGTAAGAAGTTGCTACGGGAAGAAGTAGTAGAACTCCCCAGTAACACATCTGTTTCTGATTTCGGATCCTGCATCATGCTAAAATCTGGATTGCTCGCTAAATTGACTGTGTACTGCCTTTGGATTTCATTGGTGTTGTTTAGAATCCAATGGGACGTTGAGTTGAGTTGGATTCTCATGTTTAGTGTGACTTCTCTTTAAAATTAACAGTACTGTTGCGAACCATAACTAAAGACTTTAATAGCAGATTGAATTTCTGCGAATTTGAAATTATGGTAACAATTTATTTTTATTCAGCATTGAAATAAGTGGCTGATAATTAAGTTTGCTGAATCACAATGAAAACGCAGTTTTATTTATGATTGCTTGTTCGATATTCTTGTTCCGATTAAATATGAAGTATCGCGCAACTATTACATCATGATTAAAGTTTATATCCGCATAAACAAGCTTCGTTATAAATGATTGTATCAATTAATTGTCGGGAGGGTGTGGCTAACCTACTGTAGTTTTCCTTAAGCATTGGAACCAAAATACAAAAACAATATAATGTTCTCAGATTTGAATTACGGTACATCTTAAATTCATTTACTCACTTTGAAGGTTCTGTCAAAAATAACAATATCTTAAAGGCCGGGTCTATTTAAGTCGAGAGTAAATAGGCTTCTTTTGGATTAGCTCATCCCAACCTTGATCTCATCTTCACCGTTAAACAAGATTGAGCCCATTTGCAATTAAAAAAAAATTGCTAAGAGAGAAAGGAAGAAAAATGGAAAGCATGTCTCAGCTATAGATATGCTATCTTACGATGATAACATAAACAAAAATAATCAAAACAGCAACTTCAAAGGAATTCACATTATTTACCTCACTCCATATTCCGAGCACTTTCGCATTGAGTCAGAGGACCTCGTTCTGTCAAACTAGTTAATGATACTAGCACAAACATTGAGCGAATGATTCGGGAGTGAGTAAGAGATGCGTCACGGATGCCATTCCTGTTAAACATGGAATCATCAGATCATTGAGCGCCTGCGCATACTTTCGAAATAAACATCTGTATACATCGTTTGCCAATGTCATCACACTTATTTAGTGTATTTTATATTGTGAAAGTATTTTGGAAGCTTGTTTTTGTTGAAGCAATTTCTCTTTTGAATCAAATATTTGAAACAGCACGCAGTTCAGACAAGTTTTAAAATTCTTTGTTATCAATGTGTTATAGTGCCCCAAGTAATGGTTACGGTTATATCTAATGAGTACAGATCCTCAATTTAACTCACTCACAAAAAGGCTAAACCGTTGGATTAAGTGGATTTTTAATTGTAAAGTCGCAAGATTTTTACTCTTGAAAGTGTAAATAGGTAATGAAAGGTTGTATGGAAGTTTTATAATTTTCCTTTCGAGTATACCGCTTGTTCTATTTATAACGTTAATCGATTCCGATTAACCACAGCTTATCTAGTCATTGGCTTACTTTCACGACCTGATAGCTTATCACAGCTATTTGTATTTGTGATGTAAAACCAAGTGCGTGTAATAGCGGTACTACTAATGATGTTAATGAGTGGAAAATATAATTGTCAAATTTTTCTAAGCTTTATAATTATTGTATTGTGTGAAACTTTGTCGTTGAAAGAGACAGGCTTTTTGTTGTGGCATCAATTAATGACTGGTTGTTAGTACAGAAAAAAAAATTGACTGGTAAAACATCGCAATGTTATAAAATCGATCAAAGCATTTCACAAGGGTTGCGGGTTGTTCGAAAGAGATACCACGGCCCCGGAACGTAAAGGTCAATAAAAGGAACATGGGTGGGTTTTAGGCTGTACAAGTCTGAGTTCCGCCCAGAGCGGGGGAAGTTATTTGATGTCCTATCCGCAAAAAAAAAGCATTCCACAACCTTAATCCACTAGTAGGAATGTATTACAAACAGATATCCACACTGCACCTGCATAGCTATAGTAGCAACAAAGGCTAATGACGAACTATAGTCGCCTCGTCACCAATAACGTAACGAAGGGAGTGGCAGAACTAAGCCGGAGGTGAACACAATCACACAAAGTACTAGCAAGTATGAATGATGTAATTACTAGCAGTTGTGCAGTTGAGCAGTCCATTCATGACTATTAATACGGTGGTGTCGAGCTGTGTGCCACATTCCAGCCAGGAGTAATGTTCGAGCGTTTGTTTTTATAGATTTATGGCGAATCTTGAGGAATGGTACTCGGAATTGGGGTTATTTTTGTTGTGAATGCATTTGCCAAGTGTTCCTTTACACGGTGTAAAGTTTACATTGCTGCGTTGTGTGTGCAACCTGTTACTGTAACTTCAGTTCATTGGATCAACACTTTCAGCCCGTATAGTATATTTGTGGAGAATTAATAGTTTCCCGACACTTTCAAGAAAAATATACATATTTTCAAATAAGATTGTTTGTGACCCAGAAAAGAGGTTATTAAAATGGTAGGACTATGTACTCCTAGCTTTAAATTGAATAGATCAATATATCAGTTCAAGATCACGAGGTACCTAGCAACCCCAAACGCGTGCTCTTGCGTCAATCACGGTAGTTCATCGGCTTGTACGAAATAAAGTAATTACACTCGCTCACGTTTCGCCGACCGGTCCGGCCCGTCACATGACTCGTGTGGCAGGTTCTTAAGGTGAGCTTGAAAAAACCTTATTGCTTGCTTTGTTGATGACTATTTATAAACATGATGTTTGCTTGATAAATTGAAGGTGGATAAAACTCCGTATTTATAGTTAGACTAATAATTGTGCCTAGCGGTTTCACGCGGTTGCTTATCACTTCGGGGTTTGAAAAATTGATTACTTATTATTATTTCAATGGGGTCTGATTATGACCGATTCTCAGACCTACGGAATATACATATTAATTTTCATAAAAATCAGTCAAACCAGATTCGGAGGAGTATGGCAACTAAACACGCGAGAATTTTACTATATATTATAGAAAGATTTTATAGGAAACCCAGTGTATCAGCCACTTATCCTTACTCTGTAGCATTGTTAATACTGCTCACGAAAAGAGAAGTCTCACAAAATAAATAAAAAAAAACTAAAATTAACTATGAACTAATAAATAAAGTGTTCGATTTGTATTTACCTGCAGCATATTTACCTTCAAATGGTGCATCAGCTGCTGCTCATGCTCTTGCGCAAGTTGCTGCCGCTGCTGTTGGAAGTGTTGCAGGAGGATTTCTTGCTGAAGTTGTTGCTGTTTCTTCAACTGCAAAAGTTATCCGCATAGTTAGTTTTGGGGTTCTCCAGGGATCGATCTTTGTTTTAGAACTGGGTAAGGCATTTGACACACTTGGATGATATTATTTGGCAATCGGAGATATTGTGGGTGGACATTTGTCAATTTCTATTTTAACTGTGATGGAATTCAATTTGTTATTTATTTTTCTCCATCACCCCTGGTTTTTAATAATTAAAAAATCTGTCGTAACAATTAAGAGATATATTTCTTGTTAATAAAATAGAAAACAGATTCAAATTTGATTAGAAAGCTTCTCCTCCCACTATAGCGGCCACTATACATATAAAAAAATGTTAATGGTTTTTTGAATAGCTAGAAAAGATATTAATTTTACAGATAAATTTACAAACACTGTTACGTGCTCATCATTTGCACGACTATTAATGTGATCACCCTTAACACCACTACCAGTTAATGTTATTGTTGGATTAGGTAAAACCTCTGTGTCATATTCAATTACTTCACCATTAGTATTTGATTCACTATTCACACGAATATTATTAGATATTACACCACATCATCATGTCCAAATGTTTGTTTCAATTATGATATTATTTTAGAAAAGTGTTTCTTTTTTTAATATGAATGTTATTAGATGACAGACGGATGGACGGATTTGATTTATGAGACATAAGTCACAATTTATGGCATAAATGTTTGGCGTGTTCATAAACATGTTTAAAACAACATTTGGACATTTTCATTGAATACGACACATTGAACACTGTTGACTGAACATTATTATTGTAATTTGAACTCACTTGCAGCAGGAAACTACTCTCTAATGTCTGTTTCGCCCGTTCAGCAATATGGTTCTTTCTTGGGTTCGGATTCTGACAACGAGAGATGAAATACATGTAGGTCACCAGTCGACCACGGCCGTGGAGGGGGAAGGGGGAGCTATTCTTTTAGGACACGCACCAAATAAGGAACACCAATACTACTAATATACCTGTAAGTTTTACTGTCGTATTTAATAGTTGAAATAAAAATAAATACATGCATCAAAAAACAGAAAATATCTCGTTCTTCAACATGATGAAAGCTCTTGAAAATAAACGTATAAGTGTTCCTTAGTTGGCGAAACTTCTCTCTAAACTTATATGTTACATAAATCTATACAACGTTAGGTAAAAATCCCTTCACAGTAGGTTTCACAGCCAAAGCATAAATGTATTGTACAGATAATGCAACCTTGCACCGCGGGTCGGAAGCGTTCCATTTACAAAAAAAAAATACATCAAAAGGCACACCGAGGTGCGCGTGCGCGTATTTCTGGCGACGCGCGCATTATTTTTGTTCGATGGGGAAAAATGGCGGGTGGTCGGAATGCGCCGCGAATAGATCGCGCGAACGGATGTTTTGCGCGGGCACGTGGGCGGAGAGAATTGTCGTAGTTCGGGGAGCCCGGGGCTTCGCCACTGACCATGTAACTTCCCCTGTTACGACGTCAGAAAGTTATGACAGATTCTACTTTTCTCAAAGCGACCACGACAGTTTGGTTGATTACAACCTATGACTATTAATTAAATGATTGCAACCTTTCTCTATACTTCCATTGAGCCGCTCAAGCAGCTTGTCTAGCTATATCCAAAAACCTTCTTAACAAAAGATTTTTTCTATGAACATATGCTACAAGTTACAACACCAAGAAGCCTGGGACCTGTTTAATAGTTTGACGTCAATCTACTTTATAAACTTGTTTATCTAAAGAGTTAACTCTAAGAAAAGAAACATTTTCCATACTAATACTTTATTAACAGATAGTTGCAACACAACTCGTCCTGCACTATCTAAAACGTGAAACAATTTTCTATTCAATTAAATAACAGCACAACTACAGGCAATATCCTCTCCAAGCACGCAGAAAGGGGCCGCAAATAATTTCATATCTAAATTTAATCCGTATTATACGCATATAATCATAACATATGCAGACGCTACACACATACATACACACGAACGTATACGTGGTATTAATAGTGCGCGCGCGCCGGTCGGTATAAATATCGCGTAAAAATAATATGTATGCGGCGAGCGTTCGCTATATTGAGGGAAAAGGTCACGGTAATCTGCGGGCTTCGCTCCTTCACCTGCATTCTGTTATCTTTATGGATTCTGTACAAAATTCTTATTCAAGCGCTGACGGGTACAAGTCAGGTTTGGATTTAAATAGAAGTCTGAATATTTGAAGAAGTTCTAAAGTTGACGGTAAGATTGAAGAGTAAATAAATGTCAAACATACATGGAGGCTGAAAGGAGAAAAAGGAGTGACATACCTAATCGACTAATCATCAACGGTTAAATTAAAATCACCAATATTTCACCGTTGTATTAGAAACTAGATAGGCTTTTGAAGTGAAATAGGCTGTTTGTAATGGATCGAAGAAAGTGCTACATTTATTCAAAACTTTTGGCTAACTTCAGTTTCTATCTTTATCTTTCGGGGAATGAGTATTTTTATATCTCGTTATATCGGCAGAAGATAGGGCGCTCAAAGAAATAAACAAGCTATTATTAGACCTGACATGAATAAATACATCAACTACAAATCTGTCAGCAAATCTGTTATTTCTGTCAGCTAAAAATAAAACACTGCCGCTGTCTCGAATTATATTTTTAATCTATTCATGAATATTGTTTGCTTTGTCTGTGATGTTATTACCAGATTGAACAACTTCATGAACTGCTCGCCGGCCACGTTTATAAGCACACGAATCATAAGTGATATCATCTATAGATATGACTTTATAAGACAAAAGGCTATCTGCCACAATCATTAAATCAGCTGGCTAATAATAGCAGTGGTAATCAAAGAGATATAAATCTTTATCTAAACCAAGTACTTTACCTAGATTGTCAATAATACCAATGATGTTATATTGAGCTATTTTTATTGACAAAGCAGTCAAGACTTGTAGTACGTATGAGATGTAATCGGGCCTACCGCCCACTCGCATCAGTGCTGTGTTTACAAACACTACATTATTTAATAGAAGAATGAGCTATGTAATAGCTGGGAAACCTTGTGTTTATCTGTGAGTCATTATTGTGTGACTGAAACTTATGGTAATGTTGTTGTAGAGGGCAGCTTTAGAATAGCTAAAACTGCGAACGACAGGAATCACTAGAAAAAGGAAAAACTGAGAAAGATACGAAAGGCTAAACAACAGAAATAGAGAAACCTAAGTTAAATTAAATACAAAGAAAAGGGATAAAGTAGTTTTAAAAATAATGGAAAGACAAGGATAAATTAAGATTAAAACATAGAGAGAAGTCTTAACAAAGATTAAATTTAATAGATCAGTACAACTATTGATGCTCACCTGCATGATCTGCTGATGGAAACTGGTGTCAGCGTGGGGCAGCCGCGGCGCATGCGGCGGGGAAGGGGTGTGCTGTGGCGACCCATCCGCGCCCCCACCGCTCTCATGCGCCATCTCTGCTGCAAAAGAGAGAAACAACTGTTAGTATGGAAGACACAGAAATTGAAGATGGTGATGAAACGATTATAAGGAAACAAAATAACGGAGTCATGGGAATGTGCTCTAAGACGATCGACTCATTCTGATTATTTTAATAGTTTCTGGACATTGATGACACTTGAAAAAGATTTGATTGAGGAATGTAGGCCGAAATGTAACTTACAGTGATTACTGAGGTCTCAATTGTTGACTTGAAGATTCTTAATATCACAATCCTCCCGTAACGTGTGCTTAGACTTAATTCATTTTACATACTGAAGATGTTCTGCTAAGAATCAAGAAGTCAGACATTACTCCCACATAGAAGAGGAAAAGGCTAGACTTAAAATAATAGATGATAAATTCATGAATCCAACCGTAAAGCTGCACCCAAAATACCGCATAAATAAACGATAAATCATAGTTATTATGTTTAACAACCAGTTAATACATGTGAGGGTAATCGGAATGTTTTGCAATGAAACGCCGCGCCGCGCGCCGGGCGGTGAGCGTGAGAAAGTCATATCCGTAAACATTTCCGTTGCAACAATGTTGTTGGAAGTGGAACACTCCTTGCCATATAGTATATTGGAGAATAAATCTTATCTTAAGAAAGCTTTGTTGTTTCTTCCTTTCACAAATTGTTAGACAAAGATCATCTGTCCTTTCTGTTTACTTCTTAAGCCGACATAGGTATATGAATGTTATGTGGTATTGATACAAAAATTCTGTGCTATTTTTTTTCTTAAGATTTGTCGCAAAACTGTCAACTCCCAAGTGCAAGAAAGAGCTGAAAACATATCTAAATCCAAGCACAGGCGTAGATCTCTGTCATCAATTTGGCACAGTGAGCAATAATACTTCGCGTCCTTAAATTTTTTTACTCAATAATGAGGTTTCCGTATCCTTTTCTTATTCTCGTGAATTATTATTTGTGTAGAATACCTAAGTCAAACAGACTTATCAACTGCGATAAGTCACTCTCAGTCTCTGGTACCACGAACAAAAATGTCACAATCCAAAACGGGAGACTTCATCGTCACCATACATTAGGATACAGGCACACGAGTCCGGAACGACTTCCAGGCACTGCACGTTTGTACTACATGGCTCTCTGTGTACGCGACCTTATGCCTGTGACCTAAATAAACTAGTCTGGGTGGACGGGGGTACCTAACAAACCTAGTTACTGTTCGGCTTTTATTGAAGTTTACCATCTTTGCCGCTTTTATTATTTGACACTTTTCGGTGGTGTCCTTCAAAAACGCGAGTGTTTACGTTCTGTGTAAGTACTTCTGAAAGTACTGCTTTTAGGGGGTGGTTGGAGGGTGCGGAGACAATCACGGCACTCGAAACCTTTATTATTTTGATCCTCGTGTATGTTGTTTCTGATTTTCTGTGTGATAGCGAAAGGCTTCTGCGTTTATGACGTAATTTATGAGGCTTTACGTTTTTATTTCTTGATAAAATGCGGTTAGTCATTTCCTTTCGAACATTCTTTAAAGCATGACTGGGCTACTGAATTTGAATGCGTAGATAAGACTTTTCTAAGCAACTAATAAAAAAAATCTAAGTGTTCAAAACGCAAACACCTGCAGCGAGCCCGCACTCACGCTAATCTTATTGACCGGGCACTTTCAGGACTGCATACTGCATAAATGAAGGTTCGAGTCCCGATGCGACCTGCTTCGCCTGCCCAATGTAGGTCGTTGGGGGATTGCGGCGAAGCCTGCGGGCGGCCGCCAAGCGCCCCGAGGGGAAGGAGGTGGGGTATAAGGGAGACAGTTATTTTTGGCTCTAGTTATTTTTAGAAGAGCTGGCCGCCCGGGACCGAGGACTTGGGGTCCGAGCTGGAGGTCACGGAGCCCTAATTAATAGCCCAGTGAAGATGGGCGTGAAAGGTTAATTCTTATATTTAGACTGCCTTGAGAACACAGTTATGGGGTACACATGTTTTTGGGATTTTCTTTGTAAACGAAATTTAAGACATTTTTGTTGATTACGTAATTTTTATTATGATGTATTTTTGTGTCTCGTTTGATGTTTCCGGAATCGTAAGAGGTGCTTTAGCGAAAGGTCAGACACATTTTAAGAGGTGCAATAAATTATTTAAATGCATAGGCATGACATGCCTTTCTTGTCACATTATAATAAATATACGTAAGATAATAATGAAATCCAAATTCGATTCAGAATGTGTAATCTTAAAGACTTCACATTATTTTCTATTATAGGCATACACAAACATATATCTTCACAAAACCGGTTTAATGGGATTCACCGGATCGTGCAACAAACCGGATTGCGTATCTGACAAACATAATTTTAGATTCGTAAAAAAACTTAGCATTTAGACAGAGCGGGCTTGGCGCTACATGACCTTAGTCAAACTATTTAAATTATTCGTTTTGTATACGTAATGGATGAAAAACTTTAACTTTATACATACATTATCATAATAACTGGTTGGTAACAGATCCGTCTTACATGTACTTACAGAATATTATAGTCTACACAACTCTACGGATATAGATTTTCACTAAGTAGAAAGGTAGGAACTATGAATTAAAAATTATCATAAAATATCTCCAATTCGATGTTAGCATGTTATAAATAAAAGTAAACTAACAACAAATACTGAGAATAACTTTATCAAGATTCAAGTCCCTAAATATTCCTTTCTCACCTGTCACCCTAGTTCTAATTAGAAGACCTAATTTAATACTGAATGACCTAATATACCCTCGCGTTTAATTATTCACTTTCGACCCACTTTCAGAGGAGAACCGAAGACACATGCTACCGGTTTAAGTAGGCAGAATTAGGCATTGGTGATTGTTCTATTTTGGATGGAGGCTGATTTTAAATGGATTCGGAAATAGTGCAATGACTGCTGAATAAACAATTAATTAATTGTTTTGGACGACCATTATTATTAAATTACTTTAAGTTAAGCACATCAGACCAAAAGAATTCGTGGCGTGCTACGAATAGATCTACGGAAGATGGTAACTTGCTACAAGCGGGACGCGCTACGACGTAGCACTTTCTACGCTACGTCCGGCTACGCGCCTGACTAGCGTAGCGTTACTTATGAACCCTCGGTCCCTCGATGTTAAGGGTGCTTTATAAAGTGACTTTATTTATTTTATGACTATGTCAATAAATAAAACATGCTTATTGTATTCTTGCAACTTGAAGCAATACATAAAACTATTAATAAGTAGTCATTGCTTTCTATAAATATATAAATTCGCTTGAAGTTCAGGATGAGGTCCGAAGCACGTGCACAGTATGTGCTGTATTCGTATCCACAAGTATCAATACTAAAATAGCAACAGTTGCTTATAGCCAGTCAACCGTAAGGATTCTTTACTACGTTTAATTTAATTATATACTCATTTCTCCCCGATTACTGCAAAAATATTTTATAAATACATTTTTTTTTAATAAAACAAGGAAGTTTCACAAAGATAATTTACGACAAAGAAATTCTTGAAATTCATAATTATAATGTTACATGGAAATGTGTTTCGTTCGTTACCGAAAAATAAAGTGCCGTGTGTCCTCCAGAAATATACTTACTGTGAGGTTGTTCAACTGAACGCACGCTTTCAAACGAAATACATTTGAAACTGTAGTTTTGTTGTATGTTTTACTCATTTTAATAAAGGTTAAGTTTCAATAATGTTGTATTAGCTTAATTTGACTTTACGAGTAACTTGTATCCGGCTCAAAGGTGCACTGCGACTTTGACCGAACCTTGGCCAGACCTTATAAGTCATTAAAAAATATCAGAGTATTATAATGGTAGAAGAACAACAAAGCTAGATCAACAAAGCCGGTCGCCGCCGCCCGCGCACTTCACTCCCCCCCCCCTCCCTGTTTTTATATTTAGAACAGCCGGCAACGCGGCGCGCGACAAGTGAAGGACGCGCCCCGCCCGCGCCTCTGTCTCTCCCTCCCTCTCGCACACACTTAGCACAATGCTTGAGCAAACGAGAAGCAGCACAATACAGAGCGAAATTATTGAGTTTTAAAAATAGAACATACACGCGAGCTACGAAACGTGACATAGTCGAATTATTTGATAAATTCGCGGAAATCGCTTGTTGTAGAAGCGCGACACGCGACTCCGTCTGCAATGCATCACAACACGTTACAGTAGTTGTGTTGTCGCCCTCACGACGCCGCCGCGACGCCGCGCCGGTCACACTCATGTAACTTGTGATTTTAAACACAGTGAAAGATTGTTGTTTTTGCCGCTTTACGAATTATTTTGTAATAATACGATTAATCCACATTATTTCGGTAAACTAGGTTGCGCTGAATAAATTAGTACAGATTTTATTTAAGGCACACTAAAAATGTATTAAGGAAAACTTGTTGTAAAATTAATTTCGTTCAATAAAAATGCAAATATCTAATTTGAATAATATCTGTGAAGATATGAATTTAAAATAATATTTTATACGCGTCTGTATAAATCAATGTAGTGACAAAATACCGAGGTTACATTAATACGCCTTCTAATTGGAAAACAACTATCATTGACTAAGCAAAGTAACAATCATTTTCATAACGGGCCTGTTGGTCCAGTGGTTAGTGGCCCTGACTGCTGAGCCGGAGGTTGTGGGTTCGATTCCCACCCAGGACAAACTTTGTGTGATGAGCATGATTGTTTGTTCTGTGTCTGGGTGTGATTTATCTATAATATGTGTGTATTTATAAATTATATAAGTATGTATATCAGTTGTCTGGTTACCATAACACAAGCTCTGCTTGGCTTGGGATTAGATAGCCGTGTGTGAGTTGTCCCAAGATATTTATTTATTATTTATTTATTTATAAATAAAGTGCCTAAGAAAATAAATAAAGTACATAACCAGCCACATAATGCCATATAATGCCCCACTGCTGGGAAACCTGCCTCCTTGCCTCCTTGCAATAAAAGTGCCAAAGATTCGACGTAATTCTACAACCCCAGGTTGAAATATTTCACTTTGATTACAAAAAATACTTGATTGGATTACGTAGGTACTACATCCGGTTGTAAAACATGCGAATTAAAACTTGATTAATGATGTAGGCCGATCAAGTTTACTTGTTACGTAAACTGCTCTCTTTCAACAAAATACATCTAAGGTCCAAGGACAAAGTTACTACAAATCATTAATACTCTAGTAACACGTGTATAGAAGAGCTTGATATAACCACCGCACGTATTGAATAATCAAATTAGTACGCGCGTGTTTTGCATGTTTAATTATACAATTTCGTTTTGTTTATTGCTACATAGTACATTTATCTCTGTAACTGCTTAAATTCGGGGTAAGACAGTTCCCCTTTCCTGATTTGCAGTTACCAGCTACCTGTAGTTTTTATCCTTGAGCCTTATTTATTGTAACAGCAAAGCTTAGTTTTCCCTTTTCTTCCCTCTTTCTTCTTCATATCTCAATCTTTAAAAAAAATATTCGTCTCCAGGGACCCCAACTATCTCTGTACCAAAATTATCAAAATCGGTTTAACCATGTAGGCGTGAAGACGTAACAAACTCACTTTCGCTTTTATAATATTAGTAAGGATTAGAAGCCAGATTTCTTCCCGCTTTCTCCCTCATTTCTCATTATTTAAAACATCGGTTTAGCCATTTAGGCGTGAAGACGACGTAACAAACAAACTCACTGTCGTTTTTATAAGATTAGTAAAAACTCACTTTAAATTAAATCCTCTGTCACAATTTTGAAAATTCATAATTGAACTAACCTTGGTTTTATTTTGCAGGCTTAGTAAAGCCAACTAGCAAATATGTGTCGAGACCGCTAATATGGTAGAAGCAAAACGATCCCTATTGATGTCCTAGACATTGGTTTTAGCGGATGACTCTAACGTAGGTACTCATGACTAGATAAACCTACATTTGCAAGTATGCAGCAGCGAAATCGCGATCCCTTCTCCAACTTCGTACTCCGCGAAATACCACATCCCATCTCCCCACAATTCCTTACTCCTGAACAGACGGCTCCACCAAAAATAGCTGTCCATAAAAGCCAAGTGTTCACCCGTTCCACATCCAGAAGCGAACTGGTCTATTTCGGTCAGTGTAAACAGTTTGTTACAAGTATTCGTGTGCGAGCCGCTCCGTCCGTTGCTATTTTCAAACGTCTATATGCAGCAGCCACCGGAAAGATTACAAATGGATTTTGGTATGGTGTCTTTATTGATGTTCAGTTTCGGTTTTATAGTTAAATTGTGCCAAGAATAAGGGGTTATGGCGCATTCGAATCAAACGAATACTGTTGGCTTCATATTTGAAGAAATTCGTACTGAGTTGCGACTATAAAGGGTGTTAATGTAGCCTTAACGAAATCGAAAAGCGCTTGTTCTACAGTACGGTCAACGAGAAGCGATAACAAATGTAAACAAAACCCATGCTAAAACCCCATCTAAAATGGCCGCCCGAATGTTGGCGAACCCGTCTTAACGTTTTCATGTTTTTGCCGGGAGAACGAGACATTACGACAAAGGCACAAGACGGAAAGAGCTAAATATTAGATTGTCAACGCCACAGTTGTTCTTTAGGTTAATGACCTTTCGTATCGCTTCTCGTTGGCCGTACTGTACCTATATCTGCCCATACCTGGAGACAAGTGTTTCTTTTTTAAAACCCTGTTTTTATTGTTTTAACTTACTTTAAATAGCCCCCGCCCCCCGTAATAATTTATACAATGCATCCATCAGCACAAAGCTTTTAGCACTACTGTAAAACGTAACTGTTTACCACAACAAAAGTATTTTCTCAGCAATCATTTTTGCGTGGATTTACTTGATATGCAGAATACATGGTTGACGGTTTCTTGAAGGGTTTGTTTACACCCTGTATGTTTGGCCAACCACTGTGGCCTACGTCTGATCGTAGATTTACCGATCAGATTTAAAAAACCTAGCAAGTTGTAAACATATAAAGCCAGGAAGGATGTCTTAGGCTTTCGTTGTTTCATGGTTATCATTTAGTTTGTTGGCAGACGATAAGTAATGACTTTACTACCCATTGCTAAAATGTAAGCACTACTAAAACATTTGCGGATAGTATTCAAATGATTTACTGTGCCCTATATTAAACAATGTGAACATTAGAATGAAGTATTTGAACAATATCTTACAATGTGCAATATGTAGCTAGCTCAGAGACTGGCCTACATTTAAAAGCTCATTTTGAAATTAAATATAATATTTTTAGGCCCGAAATAAAACTAGATCTATTTTGAAACATTTTAAAATAACAGCTTGACTTTTTATAACAAAACCTTAGTATTAGCATAAAATTACATAATTGAATTCAAACAATTTGCATAAATAATATTCTAAACGACTTCGGAAAGGATTTTTGTGTCCAAAACACACAGCCTAAAAATATATATGTTGTTGTAAAAATAACATGACAGCATCGTTTACGTCCCGCGCGAGTACTCACGGGATTGTATGGCGTGCGCGTGCGCCGCGATTCATTGATCACGGAGAGAAGAGGTTGTGGAGGAGGTGTTGCATGACGTACTGTTTTGTTGACGTTTCTCTTATTAGTGTAATGGTACCGGTAGGCGGAGGGCAAAAGGCCAACATTCATTCAAAGGAACTTTTGTAAGCAAGGTAATTATCCATTCATAATGAGAGTTCGGATCAAATAGAGGTGAATGAGGAAAAACAATCGGTTTTATGTAGTTTCTGCGTACCCAAACGAGAAAAGGGGCGGGAGTTTATGAATGTAAGTATGCCCTAATATCTTGTTTACAAACTTATAATACAGCAACGGTTATGTTATATGGTTTATTTTGTGTCAAACCTTAGTTTTTTATATAATTCACTATTAGTTGTGATCATGTTCTTTTTTTTTCTGGAGTCTTGTTTCAGTATTGATTTTCTTATGTATAATTACTGTGTATGCCAGTTAACCAAGCGGCTGTGTAAATCCAAGACCTTAAAACCTATACCTTACAAATATTCTACAAAGAAACTGTTAAACCTTTTTATGACAAATAATACGACACCCCCACCCACGTCGTACAGCAACAGAACAATTAATAAATAGTCCGCTTCCACAATAGTTCGATATTTCACATCGTCAAGAGCTAATTAAAGCCTTCCAAGTAACAATAAAGTATGCAAGTGTTAACTGCGGTGACCTGAGGACGGCAGCACGGCGTTTACCGCTGAACTAAACCTTGAAGTAAATATAGAAAAGTACCGTCGATCGTTTCATTGGAAACTTGAATTTATCGAGTTGCTCAGAAGTCGTAGCTGGCTATTTAACTTGATTATAAACTTCAGTGCTTAGTTTTATTTTTGTCAAACTGTAGATTAAAATAAGGGTGTTTTTTCGTTTTCTTTACAAGGTTTCTAATCTATAGTCATTTTGTGAAATTAAAATATTAAATCATAGCGTCATGCTGATCCTGCATCATAACATACCATGATAAAATAGTAAATTACAACTACAACAATACTAAAATGTTCCTGCATCCTTTTAGTATGAGCTCACAAATAGCATACACAAACATTTGCAACAGGAAAACTATCGTACAAATATTTGGAAATTACGGAATCAGGAAACACGCCAAATTGCACGCAAAATACTAAATAAGCAGGCAGATGATGTGTTTTTCAGTAGCAGCCTAGTCTTGACGTACCTATGTCCTAGTCTTATCCCTTATGAACATAGACTTGAAACATAAGTGGTGAAATATTAGTAAATACTACAGGTATCTCAACAGACTTGCCCTTGGCGATTACTGGCTATATATTATACTAGCTGTTCCACGCGGTTTCACCCACGCTGTTCAGCACCTGTTGGTGGTAGCGTAATGTTATATAGCCTATAGCCTTCCTCAAGAAATGGACTATCCAACACTAAAAGAATTTTCCAATTCCAACCAGTAGTCCCTGAGATTAGCGCGTTCAAACAAACTCTTCAGCTTTATAATATTATAGTATAGTATAGTATAGTATATAGTATAGTATAGAAGTATAGACTGAGGATGATGACCAGCCTCATCGTCATCTTTGAATCTCTTGCAGAAAATGAATGCCATCCTGAATGCATTCTACTTTATTTTCTTAACAACTCGCGTTTACTCTCAGAATCAGTTCACATGTATTCCGCCGATGTATTTTCTCTCGTTTCTGTGAACGCGCACTGAGCGAGCGTCCGGCCCCACTTTTATAATAACACCTCGATGTACGAATATATTAAATACATAAATAGAATATATGTGTATTATATATATACAGTTTAGGTACACATGCGCAGCATGCGGTGGGCGCGTGGCGCAATGCAAATACTGAACCGAATCCAACGCAGATTGATTAGCGAAACATTAGCTTTATTTGTTTATCGAATGTCTAATTAATTGGTCTGCATTTTCTTACTCTACCTATCCTACAATCTACGGCATCTTCGAAAGTGTAAATTAAGTAGATATAGACAAGTTCTGGTACATGAACTAGTACGGAAACAATTATGTTAATAATAAAAGGTTTTATAAATTTTCACGAATCATTATACTCAATCACAACTATACTTATTGCAAAGAATGAGAAATGATATCGTTTCTATCTCTTTTTCTTTGTTAAGCAAACGTTGCATAGTATTGGGCCTACAAAGTGCAATATCAATATCAAAAGTAGTATTGTACGCCCACTCACGAGTGTTCCCAACACACGCTCATCTGGTCCTGTGACGTAGACCAAGAAACGAATCGGTGTGTTTACATCACGATTCAGACATATACAAGTAGCTTCGGCTATTGATGCCAATAGGAAAACTTTCAAAGAAATATTGCCTCCCGTTCATAAACATGCAGTAAGTGATTTCGATCAATATTCCGCAAAAAGCCAATTTAAATATTACTTCACAGTAGCAACTCTCGTATTTTATATTCTAGGCTTAATTAACATTACCTACATAAAAATATCATGTTATGTTGAGCTCAATAAAACGAGAATTATTTATGAAACTAGTTTGGCAATGAAAAACAACTATCGCAACATAATGGGATTTCTAAACAGGCTTTCTTGACCATTAAAAAAAACAAAGTTATCGATTATATTGATGAAACGGATGAACGAGATTATCCAATTTATGTGCAACATAAGAGTTGATGGTAAAAACGTAATGAATTAGAAACGAATTCTGGTAACGATAAATTAAAAAATAAACAAAGCTATATAATGCCAGCATCACTTGCACAATTATTCATTACCAAAATTAACGTATCGACACTAAGTTTCCCTAAACACGAACAGAACCAAATGTCCGATCTATTTACGGACAAAAGAGACCGAAACACATTTGACACATGTGTAAAAAAATAGGCCATGTAGGCATATGCAAGCGATAATTCACGCCTAATAACGCAGCCGTAGCGGGCAGGACTGAATCACGTCTATATTTAGCCGGTTTATAATTAGTACGCCATACAAAGACTATTCATATTAAAGATCTGATTGAGTCATGTGTGAGTACTCTTTGTTTGGGATCAACGTATGGGACTCTTGCATGTTACGAAACCTGCAAAAGAAGCGGTTTTTTTACATATGAAGCAATAATTCCTTTTAAGATAAGTTACTGCAGCTACAGCACTCAGCACGGTGATAGGTATGTTGTTGATAATAAATTCAACGAGTTTCGTTTACGCAATCAAAGCCATAATACGGCTAAAAGTGAGAGGACCAACTATTCATAATAGGATACGATAAAACCATTTGTCATGATGACAAATATTAAAAGGCCACACATTAGGGTGCATGCTGCGCTTTCTCTTTGATTATATCACTTGTCTTTCACAGCTCGGTCTAAACACGTCACCCCTCACTAAGCACCCCTGACACACTTCACTTGTTTCAACCCTCTCATTCACTTGTCACTGAACAAGTTAAATTTTTTGTCAACCTGTCGGGACCTGTCCCCCATGCTCACACAAATAGACTAGTAAATCTCCCCCGCTTGCTCTATAAACAGATGGGCGCATTCCGTCCTGGTTTATTTTTAGCTGCACTAATTCGGGAATCACCGACTCTTGGCGAGTTTTTTTAAACATCAAGTTTTTATAGATGAAGCGGTTATGATTGACTTCCATTTGGGTTGGGGAAAATAGTTTTCTGTTAGTGTTGGTTTTAATTTGTTTGGATTCAGCGCTGGAATTGGCAATGGGTGCTCTAAATAAAAGGTTCGAAGTGGTTTGTAGTTCGTAAACGAAAATATCTGCGGACCGATGAACCTTGAGTATTCAAATTTTGCTCATTCTTTAAATAAAAACACATAGAACATATACCATATAGGTACTTCTATACATATGATTAATGTTCTCTACATGATTATCATATTTATTTTAATAACCATACGTCTCGAGTCGTCTGCATACTTTATCGTTTTATTTCAGTACACCTTTTTACCGAATTCTACACAGCATTGAGGTAGTATAAAAGATATTTTTAGCTCATGAATCATTCTCAAACAACATTAAGCTACGCTTCATCAGTGATGCAGGCACTCAAATGCTTTACTAAAATCGGTACATCGAAACCGGACTGCTACCAAAAATATATCCAAAGTAACTCTCCAGTTATAGCGGGCAGGGGGAGGGGTTGCATGGTTATTTTGAACCAACAAAGAGTGGAACAAGTTGGCTCGCAGTCACTAATAATAACTCGGTCGATACTTTCCCACTACGCTTATTCCCAGGCTTAGTTATACAAGGAGCTATTTCGGGACCCGTATTGTTCGAGTTAGATGGAGCAACAAATACCAACCTTTTGTGTTTCTTTTCGGAACAATTTTCTGTTGTTATTAAATGTTCAGTGGATGTAACCTTGGATGGATTCGTTAATATTTTTGTAAAATTGTTGAAATGTTGACTTTTCAAGTCACGTATTTAAGTAGACACGTTAAGGATAAACTACATGGATTGTTTATATTTAGTCTATAAGGCAGCAGCCATTACAAAAAGTATTTATTACTAAAGCTTATTCATTTGTCTTTTGAAAGGGTTTATTATTAGCAAATTAGTCCCAAGCTGAAAGTAATTCATTAATCTCATGTTAAACCATATGGTGTTTATTATAAAAAGCCAATAACGTAAGCAGGTCATGTGCACGTGGCAACAGACCATTAGTTTGCACACCATGGCGACCCATTTCCCATTAACACTTGACCGTGGGAAGTGGGTTACGGTCTCCTGTGAGTGCTGTGTAGTTGGCAAGAAATCATCTGTTTTACCACAAATCTTCTTTATCCATTTGTGGAGATGGTATAAACGGGAGGTTGGATAGTTGCGTACCTGGCTAATACGCTAATTCAGTCCCAAGAAGCATGGGTCAATGATGAAAGAAACAAAGGTTTCGATAATCCTGATCCTTTGGTGTGTGCCTGTGAATGCATGAATAGAGCCACATGAACCTTAGTTACGTTTATAATATGGATTTATAGCAATATGTTATTCGGTAGCAACCAGTAACAGGTGACCTTAACCTAAACTTAAATAAAACTAAAAAACCTGTTCAAACAACACAGACTACTTTGTTTCGACTCACACACGCACACTTATTTATATTATTTGCACAATCATCAACATATTGCATATATCCAAGTGAATACCTCGTACAGTTTTATTAATACCTGTTATATATGTTATACCTGTTGGAGTATACGCAAATAATGGGTTCGTTAACCAAAACCCATAATTAACTCCATTGTCTTAATGCACGCTCGTCATACAATTTTGAACTTTTCCAGTTAACTTAATGTTGGGTAATCGAGTTAAATTGGGCGTGATCATGTAACTGTTAAGTTAAAGTAAGCCGTAAATCAAGTTGGTTCAAGAAAACTTTTCTGAGAAATTCAATGTCCGTGAGTGAGTTGAATGGGGGAAAAGGTCATTTTATAAATACGATATAAACTTGCACCACAAATCCGTAAATACGTTTAGTCGTTACTGTATTTAAAACATGATTTTGTCATTAATTTGATGTTGAAAGAGAATTAATACGTAAATTAATATATACAGGTGTACCCATGAAATAATACTACCCAACACTGTAGATTCATACATGGACGAAATACCTTTTGTCACAACACAATCGTTGTACATTACAATCAATTCACACTCCAATTTCAACGCGACGCTTGCCAGACAGTTCGGTGATAGTTACAAGATAATTGTATTCGTCACTTCTAATTCTTCTCTATCACGTGGAGCCTATCCCGTCCCCAAGATCAACCGCAAAGGTTATCACGATGGAAACATGAAATAGAACAAAAAGTAACCCGTCTATATACAGGCTATATACACAGTTGTACGAGTTCGGCGCGTGATTGAAGCCAGGGTCTATAAATAGCCGACGAGTTATAGCCGACGTATCGACGAGTGCGAGGGCGAGCCAAACAAACAATCAAATGCTTTTGATTGAAAAAACAATGCTATATTTAAGGCTTCGTTTACGAAGGGTTGAAAGGGAATGATGTTTTGTTTTGAGGACGATTTTTCATTCCCATATTCTGAATCAGCCGTAATAATTTTATTTTATTACGTTTTGGACTCCCATAGAAAAGTACTGACATTGTCCCTCTTCTCATCAAGTTGATAAGTCTAACAGTATTTATAGTTACATTGTTTTTGTGACTAAGACAACTATTCTGTTGTGTATGACCTCATTAGCTAGTTTTTCTACAACCGTATCATGTATAAACAAGATTATTGTGATCTGATGGTAATCAATGACTGTTTAACGGCTTTTTCCGTAAAATCCCTACATACACAATGATATCGACGCATAACTGAATAAAAAACAACTTCATTAAAATAAATAATAGGAAAATAACCGTTTAATAATAGATGACAATGGATGTTAACTGCATGTTGAAAGGGAGTCGCGTTTTTGTGCGCACGCGACTTCGTTTATCAGTAGAGTAAGGTGTAGTGTAAATCATTAGGCGCGGCGCAAACGTGGTGGCAAAGATAAAAAATTCTATATAACCAGTATGAAATCTGTCGCTACAGGACACAGCCACTTCTACAACTCTATAGGAATCGGTAGCTTATATCCGACACAGGACACAAAAGTGTCTACGTTTGCGCAGCGTCTTAGTAGAGCTGGACTATTTTGGCTGCAGCGAACCAGTGATAAGTAGCGGGCGAAACGCATTACGGTGATTGCACCTACCCTACGTACAAATTGAATCAAAATGCATATCACTTAACCAGGGAATGAGGGCAGTGCCTTCATTGCCCAGACTGTTCTTGAAGCAAGAAGATACGGAGCAGAGATTCTCCGGTAGAAAACTATTTAGGAGTACTTCGTAAGGCTGTATAAGAAGCAAATATTGTTTCTTAGGAAGACTTAATGAGTACAATGACAAGCAAACGATGCTCACACTAATCAGGTGATGCAGGTTGTAATATTTACGTGTAAACAGAGACTTCGTCGCCAACCGCTTGTCCGTACCCATAAATGAATATGGCAGTAGTGGACGATGCACTATTTATGTTCAATTTGTAAAGTTAGTGCGCCACGTGCAGTTTATGGCGACGGCCATTGACTGAGAGGACGCACTACATAGCTGTTTGGCTCATTTTAGCTGGGTAATCTATAAAGTATGATTATAGTTTTCTAATTTCATGTTTAAAGGTTCAAATCGGTTTGGATATAATGCGGAAGTGCCTCTGGGCACTGATGATTGTGACAGTATCAGTTAATCAGTCAGTGTGTCTTTAAATACCTTTGAAATAGTTTCATGTTGCTCACTGTTTTGCATGAATCTGTATACTATCCGATGCCGAAGTCAAATCCTAAAAGTGTGTGTTTGTAAATACTTTGGGATTACGAAGCTTCTTGTGTTAATAAACTGTTTTATTTTGTCATCATTGTAACTTGTAGAGTGGGCGGTTTTTTTTGAGGATATGTTCAAAAATCCACGCTTTTGCACAGTTAAAAGAAACAAGGAATAATAAAAATTAGAAGAAAAAAGAAAGATTTGGTAATATTTTAGTGAAAATATAATTATAATGTATGATTTATTATACTACTTAATAGTTATTTTATACATTTATGCTAATGTGTGCATTAAATACGAATAGAATACCAACATTATGCAATATACTGAGTACCTACTATAATATTAAGCTGAACTGGTTTAACAGCAATAAGCGAGCCAAGTTCGCATATTCAGCCATTTTATTCTATTTATTTTTGTAACAATACGCTGAAGGAGGAAGTATACACAAAACGTGCTCAATCATAACTACGTCGCAGAATAAGAATAGACTTACAAAAATAGACTTTATTTATTTTATTTTAACTAATAAAATGTGCTGTCTCAGCGATTGGAACATGTCTACCTATATCTATGATTCTATTATTATATTATAGATATTATTATTATTATATTATACACAATTTATAATATTATAGATATAATATTATAAATTGTGTAACTCTGATTGTTTGTTTTTAACCGTTTTACTACTAAACGGCTGATTAGATGGTGATGAGTTTTGGAAAGGAAATGGATTTCAACCTGGGGAAGGACATAGGCCATACGTATATAATAACTTTGAGAGGTAACCATTATTAAATTATGTCCGTATTCCTTAACTGTACATTCGAATAAAACTGCTATAAGGCAAGATGAATCGGAGGCCTAACGCAGACGAAGTCGCGGGTAACAGTACAGTTTACATTTTATTATAACCTGCGTTCTTGTAAACCGGAACACGGTGAAGTTTTCAAAAATAACATGAACTCTTTGAAGGCAGACCTCTGTATAGATACTTTTGTATTTACTTCCTTCTCAACAGCTATATTATTTTAAGTTATAAAAGTGCTATTAAAATAAATACTTACAAAAATTCTCGTCGTAATATTTCATGTTTCTGCAGCTGTCATCACAATAATTATTTTAAAGGCGAAACTTTTGTCATGTGGAATGTTTGTAACTCCTTCATGTTTCAACGGATTTAATTTATTTTCAAGATAGTTAATACCCTGAAATAACAAATAGTCTATATACTTAGACTTTTTTATCACGGTCAACGCGGTTGAAACCGCAGAGCGTAGCTATTATTTCTATAGACACACTATAGTCTGATACATTGCATAAAACGTTTAGCATTTCTCAATTCCTTGCTCCAAAGCCGTAGCCAAATTCTATAGGCGTATAAATGTTTTATTTTTTATCAAAAGCAATAGTGGTCCCACAACCCGCACTGGGCCCGCGTGGCTGTTCTAAATGGAGGTCTTCAATTATCTTACGTGCACATAACACAAACATTACAGTCCTATCAAATTTAAATCCAATAACATACCAATATCAAGTCCTATAACTATATTTCCCAGCACGCACACGTCCGCATATATAAACACATTATATACGCGCCGCCTAAGTACCAGCTCACAAAGCGATTGTCGCCAACTAACGCATAAAACTGCCCACTAAAGTTATATATATCGCGAACATAATCCAAACAATGGCTGCTATTTTTACACAATATATTACCAACACTTTTCCTGTCAATGTGTCGTATTTATAGCGGCGCGCTGTTGCTATTTCTGTTTTTATCACAGAACAACAACTCTGTTATGTGAATGTTCACAATTTACATTTTTAGATGGGGTTCTACTGAAATAGGTGGTGTTGTGCAATGGCACTAAGTGAAAATCCCGACAACGGGGTAAAAAGTTTATATCAAATATCATTAAAATGTGTTAACCCGCGAACTAGTAACAAACATACACACATAAAAACTTTCGCCTGAACAATATAGCTACTGTGATTTTCAAACAGGTTATTTAAATTATTTATATCATCACATCTATCAAAACACTAAACAAAAGCATCGTGAAGAAACGAACACGTCCCAGAACAAAAAGATTTTGTGCAATATACGACCACGCAAGTTGTTAAATCCGTAACAACTATGGTCGATTATTGCCCAAAGCCAGTGCGTTGCACATAGAGGATCCCAAGACCTTCATAGACCGTTTATGATTTCCTACGGGGCTATAGGGAAGTCAATGACAAATGGCGGCAAACTTAGGTAACTGTATTGGTCATAGCTGATGTGTCATTTCACGTGATCTTCGAATAACCAGAAAAGTATGGTGGAAAATTATAGCTAAACCAGCAAAAGGATTTTGAGGTTATGTGGCAGGATACTTTGGTATAAATACCAAACCTTTTTTGTATGGTCAGAGTAAACTAGGTAAAAACTTACCTCAATCAAAGTTTAACTTAATATAGTGTTCATTAAGGCTCTTCTTTCATCGATACCTACAGTACAACTATAGAATTGGGAACAGTGTACAGTCCAGTTCTACTAGCTCACTATCAAAACCGCACTAATCGTTTCCGTGTACAGAAATAGTTTATAGTAAAACCACGCCGTAATCAGTCAGGGCGATAAGGCTATCTGTGGCTATTTATACACGCTCACATAACGGCGAAACGTGGCACTATTTACAAACTAAACGAGGAAAATTCACAACTGTACAATATTAATTACAGGACAAACAAAACAACACTGTTTAAATGGTTTTTAATCCACGATTTCCTTAAAGTGTGAGCGAACTTTAGGTCACCACAGAGGTTTCATTCAAGCATTCTTTGGGTTTTTTACTTAATTACTCATTTTCATAAATACATTTTCGTTTCAGTAGGCTTTGGAAAACATGATTGACTTCATGTTTATGTTGGTACTAAGGCTTGGTTCATGCTTGTGTTTTTTTTATTATCAAGTACTTTTCAAATTACTTCTGAATAGACTTACACATTATGTTATATTATGAATATATCATTTATAATCATATGTTTAAACACCTACCTTATTTATCTTAAGCTAAACCTTACCCTAGAACTGCTATAATCCTACATTACCTATAAAACTAACGATCCGCAGGACAAATTACTCCTAATTGTGCAACAATAATGACATTAAACCTATTTATTTTCCTCCATTCACTTTTACAAGGCGGAATTACAAGCAGCTGATGATCTTCACTTGTTTGTCGCCGCAAACATGGCTTGTTTGCTATGTCAGGAATGCTAAATAACACGCTACAAACATTCTTGTACAACCACTCCTTGTTTAGATCAACGTGCTTACTTGTATTGTTACAAAATGTTATATTCCTTGGGTATAAGATAAAGTGGATTAAATTTAATTCAATTTGCAAGCCTGCTACTAAAATTAAGTCTGTACTGTAATAAGTAGAGAACGAAGAAGGTGTTCATTTTTTTCAAAGGTTAATGGGCATAGTTGTTTACCTATAAAGTACGCTATATGTACAACCATGAGTACATATATGTATATAGCAGCTTGCAGTCCGCTCGATCAGGGGGCGCTCGCGACTATAATAGACAACAATACAATGATAATGACAATATAATGACATGTGCATATTTAATTAATTCATGAATATGTAAACATGTTGTTACGTGCAGTCGGCTTACGAATCTGTTTGCGAGCATTTCTTCATATCACAGCCAATTCATAGTTCTACTGTATTGATAAGAAATACTAAGAAATTGAAAATTAGTATTGAATATACGTATTTTATGCAGACCGAGTACCGTGCCGTCTCGATCATAAACAAGTGGGTGAATCAAAGACAAGATGATGAGTATCGTTCCATTCTTAGCAACACTACCTACATAATTCAACAGGATTTTAGTCTGACGGTCAAAAAAGACACACACACCTACGCAAACATCACTAAACTAAGCTTAGGAGCACTAACAACCAGTCTAATAGCTATACCATCACACAGACTAACATAAAACATGTTAATGTATGCAGGTAAACATACCATAGACTAAAAATAGCACAGACTTAATATCACATCACGAGGCTATGTTCTTATATTGCGACAAAAATACTTGGTTAGTGAATAAATCAAAGTTCTTTTTTTAGAGAGATCATTAATTTTATCTTATCGATGTCAGGGGCCAATTCTAACTTATTGATGGACAGTTTTTGTAAAAGTTTCGTCCTCACTTTATAATGTGGTATTTTGATAGCTTGCTTTGTTTTTACAATAGCTTAGGTTAGCAGACTTAATTATTATGTTGTAATAGTATATTAGCTTGTAACATTTAGTTGTTGCGGATATTTAGATGCCCGGCAGTATGACATCCAGTCTTCCCAAGAAGAAACGAATTGATCCACTATGTGTATTATAGTGTTTCGTTTAAAAAAGGTGGCCTCATGTTTTTTATGAATATTTTAAGACTGAATGAAAAAAACAAAAGGTACTTTATAAGTTTCCTTAACCTAACTTAAACAGGTGTTGTTCAAGCTAGATAAGGAAGTATACAAATAAAAGTATCCTTGTATTTCCCCCGGCACAACTAGTCACCGTCAGGTACAAGTAGGAGCCATGTTTTCCTCAACTTATAAACAAACCTCAATAATAACTTTAATTGGCCCTGTTTGCAATTTCAATGTAATTCTAACTACAAGTTAAAATATTTACTAGTCACTTTACGACGTGTTTACGACACAATAAGTACCTATGTTGACTCTTGTTTATTCAACTTGTTTATTATTATTATATGCGGAAATTGGTTACTTAATTATGAAAGAAAACATGAAGTTTACCATAATTGATATTTTTTTCCAATTGCTGTTTTTTTAATACCAATAGACAATGGGCTCTCTTTATTACGAAGCACGTAATTTCATTTACTGTATTTCAACCAAAACAATATTTCATAGCTGCTAATAAATTTATAACAAAACATCTACACATCGTTCTGACATAATCTCACAGCTACACGTTTTAAACATCTAATTTAAACTCCCATGACCTCCATAATAAGAATCACGGAACGTTTCCATACCCGAACCCAAACGGGTCACTATAAGCACCGCCATTTTGTTACGTCACTGTTTTAAATATAGAACACTAAAACAATATACTTGTAATCAGCGTAACGACGGCCATGTTTGTCGTTGCATACTCCGCGAATGGTAAACGGTTCTATAAATAGTACATTGAAAATGGTCATGTGTCGAAATCATGAGCTCTTACGCCGAATTTATGAGACTGAGACAGTATTTTGGGCCATTTTGTGTGAGTTGTACTTGTATTGTAGGAGCATATAAATGGGTACTGTGTTAATATGGCTGCTTCCAGTATGTATGGATGTGATTTTTATGGGACGCGTTTTTTTATGGAACGAGCTTTTCCAATTTTCTCTATCCATCATGAATCTAGTTTCACTTGCAGCCAACGCCGAAGGAAAGAAAATGTAACAAATATTAGATTTATATTTTGTGGTAAAAAGTCATCTGATTAATTAACATTTTGTATTTGGTTTAACCTTATGCTTGAAAAGGGACGTAAGATCCCTACGTTTTTACTGTTTTAACTACCCCTCTTGATTTTTTCCTGCATTGTAGGTACGCTTACAGACATTAACTGTAGGTCCCACAAATATTTGTCCGTGCGGCAATCGAACCCGAGACATATAGAGCAGGAGCCAATCACTCAGCCACTGCGCCAACCGTTATTACACAGCGCACTTTTTTTTATGAAAATGCTTGTCTATCATTAATGCAAGACAGTTCATTATTAATATTCATTTATTACATATAAATAAAACATGGTTATTCAGTAGATTTTATAGTACTTTATTAGTTTTGAACTCAAGTGGAACTTGATTAGTTATAAATAAACTTTATAAAAGCCAATCTAAATATACTTGAGAACACAACCTTGAGATCAACTCGTCGGTGCAGAAAACGGCAAATATTTCCACTATACCCACAAGATTAGCTCGAAATGTTATGGTTCCGCATCTATACAGGATGACTGGAAATAGCCGCATTACACACGGGACAATTAGTGGCTTAATGAGCGGATAACCGCACTGTTAAAGAAAATGCGATAACTGCAGTAACTGCAGCTAATTGTAATAATGATTGCGGAACGATTGCTTGCATTATTAGTAAATTATATCTAAACGAATGTTATGAGGGTGTCATTTGTTTTATCTGATTATCGAAATTGTCACTTTCCGGTGGATTAGTTTTATCTAGTTTTCAACATTATGCATATAAATAATTCGTCATAGTTTTTCGATTTAATAAAGAAGTACCTTATAATGTTGAGCTTGGATTCAGCGCCTGTTCAATAATGACTTCTTTTTCGTATCGTTGATTCCCATCACTATAATTAGTTTTGACCAGAGCTCTGCTAAAGTCAATAGCGTTTATAACTACTTACGTTTCGAGCCATAATGTGCAAAGGATGTAATATCTTACATTGATAGCAAAACTGCAAGACGAGCAGTCTCTTGCTTCAGTTTTCCTCACATTTGTGCCTCACAAGCGCGATAAAGACGCTCTTTGTTGACCTCTGACAGCTACTAACTACCTACCCTGACTTAATCAAGTAAATAAAATGAATCACGCTATATGCAGGCTTATCTCTGTCTAAATATAGATGGTAATGTGTGCGTGTGGGTAGGTACGATACCTATTGATGTGACGGCGCATACTTCAGTTCGTTCGAGGCGACTCAGTCTTACCTGGAAAAGAAAATTCGTTTTAGAAGGGTTTGCAAAAGTAGATATTAAAATTGGAAAATATATTTATATTTGTTAAAATATGCAGTTGTTTATGGTACAGTTAAAGTTATGCAATAAATCGTGATAGATAAAAGTATGTTTTGTATTAAAAGATATATTATGTAATATCTAATATCATAGCAAAGTAGTATTTAAGGATCTAGCTTTCTGCTTTCAACTATAAAATGTGAGTTATTACAAATACGTATTATAATGTCGAATCACACGTCCGAGAACCAAATCAAGAATGTCCATTAGTTGTTTTATATAGCCGTTCAGTTCAGGACCGCCTGCTCGTTAAAGCCAGTGATAATATGTATATTGAGGAAGCGTATCCCGATAGTGCAAGTGTTGCCCCGCGGACTGGCGCGCTAAAATCGTTCACGTTCCGAGCGGCCGTTGTCGCTAATTTCTATTTTCGCGTCCATACAAATAGCATTTCCGCGAGCGAGTTTTTATTTTACACATTCTATTTAAACTACCGTATTGCCTCACACTTACGTTGTCGCTATGGTTGATTGCGAACATTTTACGATCTCATCGTTCTTAAATTAACTGATAATGTGTTTGCTACACTATTGTAAAGCTACGACTTTTTATTTTATTTTGAAATGCGAAATCATCATTCTTCTTTTATTATGATCTCGCTACGAACTTGTTGTGTAGTCAAATCGCTGAAATGTGAGTTCATTTCCAGGGTCATGCTGATTGTGAAAATTATAAAACTGAAATACAACGTCTAGACGCCAAACGTTAACGTTTTAAACACAAATGTGTTTTCTTGGCAAGTAAACATGTTGTAATCAATCATTGTATTCGTGAATGATGTCTGCATGCGCGTCACACACGGAATACATTTGTAAGAAGTCAGTTCAAAACATGCATTGATTGACACGCCCCTCGTTATAAAACATGAAACGAAACAACATCATAAACATTTTACTTTTTGTCAACCCTACGGCTCCTCTAAAATAAACGTTACGATATCTGTGCTGTGATGCGTGTGAGCGCGACGTGTCGTGCTCGTGTCGTCTCCGCGCGGGGGCCGCGGGCCTGGCCGTGAACTTGGACCATCACCCACCTGCCATGGCCCACTATATGGCCGATCGATCCCATTCATCACGAGCCAGCGATATCATAAGCTCGAAGGTAGAGGCCGCGACGCAACAATTTGAATGGAATATGAGCTCTAAAGTGGACGTCAATTGGAATTTAAATATTTATAACAGTCTAAAGGGTTTATCGGAAAGACCGATTGCTGTTGATAATATAATGAACAGCGAAGCAATCGCATGTTTAGAAGGTGCTCTAATTTAACAGACAGAATGCAAGAGAATGATAAATTGATAACGATGACTTATGTATGAAGGTAAGTAGCTACATGGGTGTATTTATATGTAAAAGGTTAATTAGTTTCGTAAATGAATAAAACATAATATTACATAATCGTTCAAAATTTTAATAGCTTTAAGCTGCATTTATTTAAATAATGTTTTCAAAACTACGTAAGTAGGTGCCTAATTAACATTGTTAATTGAGAACCACATTGTAACTGCGACCATCGTCCAGTTGATCGCAGCAAAGCAAACAAAATATATAAGTACATCTAACAGATGCACGACGTAATCATCAAAAGTCTGCGCGTATTTTATTGTGATTTTTAATAAAAAAAAATACCACATAAAGGCATCCATATTGTAGGAGATCGCAGCGATTTTTTCCCGTAAAAAGTAGATCTTGGGTGTATTCAAGTTGGCCACCCCTGTTCTATATAGTAGTTTGTCCTTCGGTTAAATACGATAGATGGCGCTGTAATACTTTATGAATTGGTACTTTTTGTAATGCATACATAAGTATCCTGGTGTTTGATTGTCCCTTGGTTGTCAAATAAAGATATTAGTATAGTTAAGATGATAAAACACTCAACAAAATGGAAATGTAACTAGCAAGCGTTAACAGGGTGCTAACAGGATAAAAGTAAAGTTGTATTTGACAATCATAATCAATCTGTTATAATATATAGCAATAACTATGAGATATTTTCCTATGACAAACTTTGTGTAGTGTCTTAAATATTTTTGCTATCAAAGAGCACATACACAATACATAAAAAAAACTACTTTAATAACTCGTGATTACCAAGAACCAGCGCGTGGGCAGAGCCGGGCACGCTACTACATTCGGCGAACTGGAAAATAGCCCATATCGATTTGATGAACAATGTGATATGTAATTGTTAGGAATACTTAATGATACTATTAGCCATGTTACATTTCGACATAATTAATAATAGTCTAGTAAGACATATCCACCACATCTTCCAACCATTGGGATACCTACATTATTGCAGACTAAGTTACCGAAAGCAGCAGTAACAGAGCTTTCTGGGCGGCCAAAGACGATGTCATGGAAGTTGACAAGGATTGAGACTCAAAAATTGGTTAGCATCAAAAACACGAAAAGAGAAAGTACATTCGCAGTTTGCAACATGCATTCTATTTTTAATATGTCTATCGTGTCAGGTATGGAAAGTTTAATTACTTATCGACAAAAACTATCTCAAATGAGTTTTGTCTACGTTGACATAGTACATACACATCCTCGTCGTAGGAGACAGGCCGCCAGGCACACAGGCACACAGCTAGTCCTTGATAAGTGCTGGTACCGAGAAGTGGGTGTGGGATGAGTACTGAGTAGCGTGGTGTATCCAGCTGATAAGGCTTCCGGCGAGGTCGTCGCCCTTCCGCCGATAACGGTCAGCTGGGAGCTCCAACTGACATTGCGGGAACACTTTCTCACAAATAATCAAGTTAAGAAATGACTTGTCAATGTGGGAAGAGTTTGATAAATTGTGGTTATAGAGGATATTTATACTGGAGATACTAAATCAATTGTCATCATTATTCAATTTAAGCTGAGAAAATATTTTATAACCGCCCGCTCTCTAGTGTTTAAGCTTCCCTAGATTAACTAATTTCTACAAATGATGGCGCTGCTCGAATTTCAAGTCTCGGTGCGAAGCTGAGCGTTGAAAATCCAACTGTGCGTTTCTAAGTGACTGAATAAACTTACCGACAAAGTCCTAAGCGATTCACGTTTTATCCCGAAGCTTTGGATATTTCTTCATAAATGCACATTCAATAATACTACCTTATTAAAAGATTGAATTGATTATAACTTTTATGTAGGAGGTTTCTATTGGTAATATTTCCTTGAATTCATATAAATTGAATAGGATTATATGGGTGATAACTTATATCAAGAACTCTAATATCGCTATTGAATAACTCATCTTAATTATACACGATGGAAAATTGTGGATGCATTTTATTACTATCAAGTATATTATAATCAAAGAATATTATTATATTTGAAATTATGAGTTTCTTGAAATTATAATACCAAACCTAACATTATACAAAAACCAAAATAAAAAGTACAACGTGCTAAGCAAAACCAACTTTCTTCCTCGCACTCAGAGTTCAATTTCAGCTGTATTTGTTTAGACTGAAAGCCGACCATAACATAGAAAAAGAAAGGGGAAAGGCAAGGCTCACGTGATTCAGAGGTCAAAAGCACACATCATCACAAGTCATTAGTCCTCCAATCTATATCCAACTACCCGCCAACAATGGAAACTTCACCGGCTGTAGTACGGCTGCGCTCGCGCCGGTGATTTTCCTACAATTAACGCACTCACCGATACGATAGCACGGGAGTTTCCTTTGACACACTTGTGAGCAACCAGCGTCAGCGGCGTCTCGGCCTCGGCGATACATTCCATTCATTGATAGGAAGCATGTGTGTTGGTATCGTTAAATGGGGTAAGTAGACCTGTACATGGCGTATACAATCATGAGCTGAATATGTGGTAACAGTTTGCGCGTCTTTGTTCCTTACATCCTTTAAGCCTCTACCCATTGTTTGCTTATTTTTTAAAGCGCTGCCCCACACTCTAGGATTTTTTGAATTTTTTCCTGTATCGTGGGTGCGTTTACAAACATTCAATTTCACATACACAAACAGCCAGACCCGGAACAACTATCTGTAGGCCATACAAATATTTGTTCCGTGCGAGGATCGAACCCGCGACACGCAGCGCAGCAATCGATCGCTCAGCCAATGCGCCAACCGTGTCGTCAAACTGCTTTGACTGTTTCTATTGTTAATAAGCACTGAATTCGTTTTGACATCATGCGAGTCTTCTGTAATCAATTCTGTATCATTATCTATTTCATCATAAACAGCAGGATCCATAGGGATCTCATTATGTTTTAATTGACGTAAGTCATTTATTGCATTGTTGAATGCATTAAATGATTGAGTTTATCAACCGATTTATTGTACCGGAATACACGGCGTAGCTGCTTCAGGCGCAGAGTTCGTCGAAGAAAGGGACGAGCTGGAGAGAGCCAACGACGAATCTACGACCTATAATTCGGTAAGTCGGGTCTGTTACCACTGTTTATATCAGTTTATATTCCTTCCAATTAATCAATCACAAGTATCACGTTCGTCAATGTTCTATTGTAGATCACCTACATAAATAACTTGCGCAATTGAGATATTGATGTAGTTCTTCATTAATTAATTAATAATGTTTATCTTTGAGGAAAGTAAGTGTGATGAGTACGTGAGAGTCGCAGTCTAAAGTACACTAAACGAATATATGTCAATACTAATTAGATCATCGTACTAATAAGTTGTAGGTACTGTATTTCCCACATCACTGTACCCTTTGTACCAGCAAAAAAAGAATGAAGTATAAACTTCATAAATTTTCTTCTTTTTCTTTTTTTTAGGAATGAAGTATAAACTTCATTCCTTTTCCATTCAGATAGTCTCTTTGTCATTCGCATTAGTTGGTCGGACATACAAAAATATATAAATACCCATGTTATAATGTACCACCTCCTATTCTGCTTGCAGTTTTAGTGATATCTGCTGCGCCACAGAGAACTGCGTTCTCTAGAAGTGGCTAGCTTACAGCTCGACAACTGTGCATTGTGTGTACGTACAAGTAATAAAATAATGAAACAATACAATTAACTTCTGTTCTACTCTCACTAACAAGAGTGTGAAATTCTCATAATATCTTTGACCCGTCCCAAATTCTGTGGCAACGTCAGTCCGGTATGAATCCCGCTTCCCTATTAGTTGCCAGGCCAGTTGGCGCCCGCACCCTCCCATCCATCACGCGGCGTGATTGGCAAGCGTGCCACTTATCACACCGACTCTGATGTGATGTGATAAGACTGCTGATGGGATTGGCAAATAGTTTGCGGAAAACGGAAGGAGTATGTGTGAGAATGTAATTATCGTACTTTTTTGGCTTGGAGTCAGATTCCTTACGTGTTTGGAATATGACTTTGCGATTAGCAGTTGTTTTCTTGTAGATGTAAAGATAACTGACACACTTAGAATCTTAAACTAATTGAACATTTCAAATTGTCACAGCGAAGATATAGTATTCATACATTTAGACGAGTTAGAAGCATAATTCAATCTTTTTTTTTAATCGATTTGGAGTCTGTTTAATGATAGCAATTTTCATCTGTCAGTTCTAAAATAACTTCAAACGTTTGACGATGATTAATTAATTAATTAATATCCCACTCCTAGACAAATTCCTCCCTCCACTTCTCCTATCTTCCGCGAGAACAGGCGTCTCTTTCCAGTTTGGTGGCAACCTAGCAACCGTGTGCATTCCGCCATTTTCTTGTTCTTTAACCATTATTTTCGGTATGACTACTATCAAAAATACCCGATCAGCCATCAATCAGCTGACCATGGCTCTCCCCACGATTCCTCGGCACATGTAATAGTACCCGAAGTGGGTCATAGCGGCCGGTGACTAGTGACCAGCTGTTAATTCGGTGGGACCTTGGCCCGGCGGGGTGCGCGGGTGCGTTGCACAACGAACTATTCTGATGCATCACCTTGCCCGTCTTACAACATAGCACGGACGGATACAGAGTAAAGAATCTTCGTTTATGGCTTGAATAGGTTTCAGGACGTCTGAAATGTGATTTATGGACGACTTTTCCTTTTTTGGCGTGTACTCGTAAAGTTCTAAAATATCGAATCGCTATCGTCTACAATATAATGGCAATCAATCCTTTCTTTTTGCCTTATCTAACGTATAAATTAGTTTGAGGAGGTCGCAGCACGTTTTCTTCTACACTTGTCTATAACTTGTAATCTCAGAAGTTACATCCTTTTAGCATTATCAAATGTCATCGTTTCTGTGCTTGTCTTTAGTATTTAACTGAAACAACAATGAATTCTGTAACGTTTAAACAGCTCATTCCAAATGATTAAGAACCTAGCACGTAGTTCTGTGTCCCCAATACTGTGAAACATAAATAACACCAGGATGCTGAGTCTATTTATACTCACAATAATTAAAACATACCTATTAATTCCGACCCTAAATATAACTGTGGGATTATATCGTACTTTAATTATAGCGACCTAAATAAAGACTTAATTATCACTGTAACACAAATATCCGCGGACAGGAAAATGGAAACAGGATAAAGTATCAATACTACCAATTTTAGTTACAAACTTAAGTTAGTTGTAGTTATTCCAATTTTGACTGCTTATCGTTAAATAATTTTCCACCGTAATTTATGCATAATTGGTAATGTTTGTATTGTAGTAATCTGGGGGCGATAAGTGCGCGGTGGTGTGCGCGCGCGCTGGTGGCGGAGGGGCGGCGCATGCGTGCGGCGACCCACAGTCTGCCGCATCGCGGTCAAGGCGCTGCACCGCCACATAGATGCACTCATTACCCTTACGTCACAATTGCTTACCAATTCATTTTTTATTTTTTTGGGATGAGTAATCAACAAACGACTTCTCCCACCCTGGGCGGAGCGGACGGGAGTGTCAGACTTGTAGTGACTACAACCCAACTATATTCTTTCTTTGCTCTTTCGAACAACCCCGCAACCCTAGCAGGCAATGGCCCGGAAAACCGATTATATGCAGGAACCTCCCGAGACTATTGTGTCCGATGAGGCTCTGCGTCAGGCGGTAGGTTAGCACGTGGCATCGCTTTAGCTACTCCAAAAGAAAAACTCACAGAGAAGACCACTATTGTGGCATGCCCTGCACGGGGGTTGCGACAGTCGTTTTCTCAATGAGGTTGCACCGGAGGTCTGTCCCATGGTGGCAATTCGGCAAGCGATACTCCAAGATTACCCTAATAACTACCACCTTTGTATCAAACCCCTGCTTGCGGGGATATCGTTCGGGAGAGATGTCATAAGAACATCAACAGACCTTCAGTTGATTTTATTATCAAATCAACTCTCTGAATGGTGAAAAATCATGACAAAAAATCAATGCCAAAATCGGTCATTAAATTCTTTCGCCATCACTTTCAAATAAATCTTAAACACAAACGTTTAATACTCTCGGCTCCGCCCACGCATACCATACGCCATAAATCACAAAGGTTAGTCGCAGTTAACGGCCGATTAACATGCCCAACGCGCGGTGTACTTAATTATAATTATTTTAAATTTACTCGCAACGTCACGCCTAGCCGCCTAATTATAGAACTAGGTGTTAACTACATTTTACCGTGCAACCGACCGACTGAATTCAAAGTAAATGTTTTAAACAAACTTGTGAAATATTTCTTTGTATATTTTAGCTCGGTTTTAACATCTCACTTTTCAAATGTTTGAACAAGAATGTGACTGATATCGTGTGTTTTTAAAAGCATTTCTGGTGTGGGATTTTGTGGATGCTTAAATAATTCTTAGAGATGTTTTGAGTTTTATATTCTCTTCTTGTTGACAGAATCCATTGATTGAAGATGTCTAAAAATCCCAAGCCTCCATTAAGAATAGGTCCCGAAACTAAGAGATCTCTAAATAGTTTTTCGCACATACATTATGCGTAAACGTACGACGGCTCAGCTGTCATGTCGCACATCAAACGGCAGCTCAGCGGTGATACATTGAGTGCCAAACATTCATCAATGATGACAGAAGATTTTGTCCACGTGAGTAATGTGGGGAGAAGTCGTCCCTTCGAAAGTACAGCATTCTACTGTGAAGAGCTTTCAAGAATAGTAAGTCCAATTACCACAGAATTAAGAGATATAAAATATATTTAATATGTAGTGCCAAGCGGCTCGTGCACTCCACACCTCCGAGAGGATAAATCACGGTCGCGCGGCTTGCCAAACGTGCAGCTCCGGCCGCTCTACAATATGATATAATTGTTTTAGATTGGACAATGATTCAGTAACGTTTTCAGTCAATTCACGCTAGATACTGTTTGTAAATAGTCATATGTTTTGGTTACGCTTTTTTGACTCGTGATCGGGTTCAAAAACCGAACTATATTATTCGAAATTAGATCAAATTAAGAAACAGATGAGAAGCCGTCTACGACGCATCCAGTACCAAAGTCGTATCAAAACAAAGCCACAGCACAGATGACGAAACGCCTCATAACCCAGTTTGCGTGTAACATGCAGTTTCCCCGAGCCGGCAGCCGAGACCCGCCGAGATCCGTTGGCATCCGGAGCGGTGACCTCGAGCATGCTTGTGGACGCCAACTAAAACAAAATCCGATGACACGACACGCCTCCCCACATAAATAAAACGTGTAGTAGCAGTAGTAGGACATACATTATGTGGCGAACTCGTGAAGGTTTCCTACTGACCTGGTTTGCCATTAAAAATGGTACTGAAGCGATAACTGGAATTTATCGAAGTTATTGCTGAGGAACAACCATGAAAAAATTAAGATGCTGTGCCCAAAACAAAAATACAAAATGGTAAAGTTCGTAGAGGCAATAAAAGGATGATTAGATTATTTTTGAAACTTTCTGATTACGAAACATTCCAACAGCACCGATTACTTTATGTCATTAAAACAAAGCTTAGCTTACTTACTTTCTTTTCGCTTGTAATCCATCCACCATTAGCTTAAACTTAAATTAATTATAATGTTATTTGCAGCGAGAGCGACTGAACAAAATACATCTAGAAATTGAATAGGAATAAATCACATTAACTGGCAGTCTGGTTCGGCAAGGAAGGAAATTTCCCTTGATGCTATTACTGTGCCAACACCAGGCTGAGACCGTAACCAAGTTTCTTCTACAGACTCAAACTAACCTGATTATACACCGTAAAAAAATCTACAAACGCAAAAGTGGATAAGTAGATATAATTTTTATGTACATTTGAACGAATGCAACTAGATGATAGCCGTTTTTCCTCGCGGAAGAAATCAATCAATGAGCCAATATAATCTCTGGCATAAACTGCCACGCATGCAAGAATCCCAAGAAGCCCAACATCGCTTGCCACTCGCACTTGACCAGTACCATTATAGTCATAGTTGACACTCGAGTCCTGAGCGAACATAACGAGGTCTATATCTGGCCACCATCCAATCAGGTGCGAAGCGTTATGTTCGGGAGTCGCGCGGCCATGCTAATAATACCCAGTCGAAGCGACGCCATTTATAGCCTAACCAGAATAGCCGGCCAAACATATAGACGCAGCGATAGATATGTCCGATGTCGAGACAGATTTAGACGGCGATGGGAACGCCATTTACGGATTACTTATAATAGAAACTGCTTTCAGTCGAAGTTAATCGGTGCTTGAATAAGGATCAAAGGCCGAAGCGAAAGATGCGTGCATTAGTGTTGTAAGAGCGGATGACTCGCGAGTTCAAGGAATTAATAAAGGTTTAGTTTCCAATCGTATTCCTTATTTCTAATTGTAAAGTCGGAATCGGTGATTGTTTACCAATTACCCATGAGGAAATTAAAATGACGGCTAACGCAAACATCACAAATAAAATCGATGTTAGATTTTCTTAAATGTGGCGCAATACTGTCCAAAACGCATTCGTCGAATGATATCTTAGTGTTCCAGAAAATCGCTCCGAGATTCTGCATGAAATACGGTTTCTGGCACATCTCAAACTATAAAGTTTTCAGTGGGAGCGCCATTCAGCCGAGTAAGTACGAAAGTGCTAACGAGCCAAAATCACTGGCAGCCAACTCTGGCAACGCTGGCCGCGCGTCATTTCCGGTGGTGCATTATTTAGAGTCCGAACCCTTTTAGATTTCCGGTAGGCCCGCCTTCTTGAGTGTATTAAAATTAGATTTAGGTTCCGAATCTATTTTATCGATGGATACTATAAATTTAACACAAAAGTTTTTGTAAATAATTTGTTGTCGGCTACATTTGCTCCTCCATTGGTGTAAGCGAAACAGTTCTCATCATTAATTACAGACATGTGCTCGAAACAGTCGCGCGTTGATCATGAAGATAAATATAGACGTTACCACATAAGCCCAAGTTTCTGGTCAACACTAATTGATATCGCCTAGCTAATAGACATTGTTGAGCAGGCCGAGATCACTACTGTTTTTGAAGAGAAAATATTTTGGTTACAAAACAAGAAAATCGTAAGCGAGACAAAACAGACAATTTAAAAGATATATTCTACCCGTGTAAGTAGTTCCTGGTTGAATGAACCGGTGTAAACCTTTAGCCTTCTGGTAAAATTTATGACAAAAACAAATAAAAACTCAAAAATTACGAACTTATCCTTGACCGACGAACCCATCCGAATACACGTGTACTGAAATCTATTATTTGTTATGTTGTCACTCTATACATAAATATTTCTTTCACAAGCTTATGTAAATAATTTGGCAGACATTTTGACGGAAGACCCTGACTCTTCATTCACGATTTACTTTCTTTAGTAATTTAGTTAAAATCCAAGTTCATTAACACACATTATATCATCAATAACCTATTGGATAGAACTTCTAATTCACATGTTACTGATGTATTAGCAGTTAAGCCATTGGAAAATTACGAGATTCAACAATGTCATCAACATTTAAGACATCAGCATTTGAATAGCGATAGTGAGAAACGAAAAACTTAGTGCTGCTATAGAAGACAAAGCAACATACAAGCTTACAGTAGAAATCTTCTTAATGTCAAGTTAGAGATAAAACACAAACAGCCAATAAAGGTAAAGAAGCATCACCACCTGTTGTTGTGTTTACAGCCGCAGCCGGGACCTAGACCTTGCGGGTCGTCCCGGCGTCGCGTGCGGTAGGTCGCGGCAACCCAGCGGAAGCTGACAGCTTACTAAGTACCTAGGCTTGGTGATTGGCGTTGTCAAAATTCCGTGTTAGGAATATTTTAGTGCTACAAATGTTCATAAATTCCATAATAGAATATTGGCAGAACACTGACCATGAATACGCAATGCTCGGACATTCCCAAGTATGAGAGGTTTGGGACCACGAATGAAATATGAAGGTACTAAGGAATGTTTTTGAGTTTTCGAATAAAACGCAATCCAAAATTTCCACTATTGATCAAGAGCAACCAACTGACGATGTATATAAAATCAAATAACACAAATAAAACAAACATCTATTTCCAGCAGCAATCTCGTCTAATCTTGAACCGTAAAGATAAATGGATATCGACAATTTGGCAGGGGTGCATGCGGAAACTTCCTACATTTGTACATTTGATGCGCAAACTACATGCACTGCAACGATCATACAAGAGTATGATGTACTTCTGAATCAGACCACGTAATACCCAAGTATTTGATGAATCTGATACACGACATGTTTATTGGTCATAGCGTGAATAATAACCAAAGAATGTATTGATTTGCGAATGAAGCTTTTTGCAGTAAGATACTCAATCAAAAATAAGAGGCCTATAAAGGAGATTTGGAAGTTGAGATAAGCATAAATCATGTAACGGAAGCCTACTCACTATAAAACGTCTAACAAAAAAGTTTTACGATTATGGGAAAATAGAAAAAAATGCTATCAAACGAACCATTCGAGTCTTAGAACATACTTTTTAATTTGTACGAGTAAGAACAAGTTCGTTGAACTTGGTGTGGAGTATCAAGCCTTCTCAAGTGAATGCCAATGAGGTCATCTCGGACAAATATTTTGGACCAGAATGCATGAAGGACACTAAAAGGTAACATGAATAACGAAATAAATGATTGTAGAATTATCTTAAGGTTATATTGCAGTTGACATTAGTTTAACTTTTTTAAATAGGATAAATTAATTATAATACCATTAAAACATTCCTGTTTCTTTCTAGACTGGCAACTTATATCCTTACTATTCCTTACTAATATTATAAAAGCGAAAGTGAGTTTGTTTGTTTGTTACGTCTTCACGCTTAAATTACTCAACCGATTTTGATGAATTTTGGTACAGAGATAATTGGTTTTTAAATGAGAATGAATGAATTTGAGATATGAGGGAGAAAGAGGGAAGAAAACGGAAAACTTAGCATTGCTATTACAATATATAAGCCGCAAGGGCTAAAACTACAGGTAGCCGGTATCTACAAATCAGGAAAGGGGAACTGTGTTACCCCAAATTTAACGCGAGCGAAGCCGCGGGCAAAAGCTAGTAAAAGATATGAATGAAAACGCAGACAAAGTCATGTCAACAATTTTACTCAATGACCCGACCTCCAAGCCACATGTGTTACGAGAGCATTATCCAGTGAAGGTCTACTAGTCGCCTCTAATACACTCTGGTACCAGTCTATACGGCACCAATACGCCAACGTGGCGACTTAACGAGGATATATTTGAGCCAACGTTGGCGATAACCGGCAGGTGGTGGTCTACTCCAGTCAAATTGGGAGTTTGATCCGTTGACACTGGGTTATTACCGCTTCCTGCCCACGACTGCAATGAGGCCAATTGTGGTGAACCTTTGCGTCTATAAATGTAACCACTTAATTCCTTGTGCTCTAGAATGCTAATACTATTCAAGATGATATATGTAAGAACATAATGTAAGGATCGTAATGGCAGTACTAAATACTAATAAAAATATCGTTTAACATAATAAAATACACATAACAACAGCTAATGTAGTACCTTAGATAGTAAATGCTGAATTTATGATCAAGGAAAATCTCAACTAAAAACAAACAAAGTTCCAAATAACCTGACAACTAATTATAACTTAACCTTTATAAATTTACGATGCCTGAAAACAAAACACCAGACGATCGGGTCATCGACGAAGATGGTTAAATTAATAGAGTTAAGTAGGGCAACCGTAATACTCGGGTATTGTAGAATTTATGACGTCTGCCCGGAATTCATTGTGTCATATGCGCTTGCTATGATCAACCAAAATCTCAATAAGAAGTATTATATTTCAAAAACGATGTATGTAAGGGTTGAAATTTATTTGTATGTCACAGGTCTTGATTGCAAATATCTCCTTATAAATGTTTCACTTCTCATACAGAGAAGATCCTCTTACTATGTCCTTATTAATTTGATACTTCGCCATAAGTACGTATAATTATGAATGTTTCTCCGAGTGAATCATGCGCTTATTTGGCTCATGAGAGTTAATTGAAAGAAATGAGTGGCATAGTGTTTGTAATACTGGTGTTTTGATCTTACAGTTTTAAGTTTGACTGCAACTTTGATGTGTCTGTCAGCTTGCGCAAAAAAGTATTGCAGTGATTGTAATAAAATTAAAGCATTTACAAATTTGATGAAATTTCATATTCAATCAAAAAATAATAAGAAACAACAATCAATAACTACGCATTTAAAACATTGCGAAATAAAATATTGAAGTCGAGGCACCGAAACATTTTGAGTGTTGCGTCACTTTTTCAAAAGAGGTCTACATGCCTCTTGCTACTTTCACTTTGCAACACGAGGAAGCAAAAAATGGTTACGCATGTTTTTGACTTTTCAAAATTGAAAGGCAATCTCTGCCTTGCTGTTATTAAATTATAAGTACACGATATTAAGTAGTTTTATTTTAAACTGGGCTTATCTAGATGTTATGTTTTTGAAGTCACGTTAATGCCACGAGACTGATATTTCTCGAACGTTTCCAACAACATTCTTAATAATCATATTTGTTATAACCTGACCATTGCGTGCAGTGTAGGTATCCTTAAGTAGTAAAAGATGTCTCATTTTAATAATTAAGCCCCTAATTACTAAACTATTTCTCTTATAGTTGAAATGCAGAACGCAGGTTAAACAAGTTATCGATTAAAATTATTTTTATAAAATAAATAAAATATTTATTGCCAGAAAGAGATTTGTACAGTACCACTTACAAATTAACAATCTCATTAAAATTTTAACATAACTCCATTTGGTAAGTAGTGAAATGAACTCGGGCACCCAAGGTAAGATTAAGCTTGTGTTATGGTACCAGTACTCATGTTTATTATGTATATCTTTTTACTTGACATATATATTTGACGACACAAACTTGTGTGGGAACTGGCCAAGGCTGGCAGGTGTGTCCGGTTGTGGTGATAGCAGTCGGTAGCTACTTCAGTATGCATAGAGTGTGATGACAGGGTAAGTGAAAGTGGACGGGAATACTAAGCTGAGTATAGCATGATGAAATTGAAAATGAAAAGTCGTATTTACATAAGCCTGAAATAGTAGACGAGTTAAACAAACTAGTAACGTTATCAATTTACTGCAGAAATAGTGAAAACGGCAGACGACCCGACACTAGTTACAGACAGATACTGGTTAGTGACAACGATACAAATAAATAATTAAAACGAATAAAATACAAATGGTAATTAAACATTCATCCAGTTCACAATACGTTTACCGACAAAGATAAGGTTTCATTTCATGAGTTATTATGTGAGCAACTGAACATCGTGAACAAACAGCCGTTATGAGAGAAAAGAAATCACTTTTCAAGAGAACTAACTTAAGCCCATGATGTTAAAGTGAATAATACTTATTAAATTCAAGTTGAACCAATATAATATTATCTCGAGTCTAGACATATTAATGTTGAGTTTCGCACATCTAAAAATAACATGCCCACTAAACAAACATTTATGAAGTCATGTTCTTTTTAAAACTGTTGGAGGTAGGCGACATCTAAATGTTTATATCTAATTGCAATACGGCCAAAGAGCATATTAATCTTAATAGCAGCGACGTAAAAAAAGTTTCAACGGCGTAAACACACGTAGTATGAACATTATCCGACAGATTTGTTTTGTTAATCATTTATCAGAATACATGTTATTAAGGTATAATTACCGTTTTACATGCGTGACGGTCCCAACATATGTCAACAATAACAGAATATACTTAATAATGAAATTGAAACAATTAGATAAGTCTGTTTCGTTATTATTTTGAAAACGTAAACAACAGAGAATCTTTAAGTAAAGTTATTTCATAAACGAACTCGACCGCTGATGTTGTTGAAGTGCATTTATAGCGACATGAAGTTTATCAAGTGAAAGTTCTTCCCAAGTTTTCACTCATAAATAAACAAAAGCGTTTTCCCATAAACGTTACAATTAAGTCAGTACGTTTTTCCGTAGAAGTGAGTTGTTAGGTAAACAAGCCGCCCACTCCCATGCCGCTACGCCAAAGGTCAAGGAGTAATGTCAGCACCTACACACAGTTCCGAATCACATCAACGATATTCTCTTTGGATTACATTATCTTAGAGCCCACGCAGCAGTGGGTAGTGCTATTTGAAAATACTTCTGAATATGTTTTGTGAAAAAATTGCAAAAAAATAATAAAAGTGTTGAACTTGTTTATCAAGAACTGTGTGTGAACGAATAAGTAATAAGACAGGAGTGTAAATATTAATATGTAAAGCCTTGCTAAACTACTAACATTTATCCCGTTAGGCAATCCCCGAGGTCTAGACCGGTTAATCGATTATTTTTTTATAGCCCCGGCTCTAATCCATCATGGTCAAAACCTACTAAATTTAATAAAAGTCACTGTTCAACTTCCTACTCTGATGGTTTTATTACGGAAGCCTATATTAGGATAAAAAACTATTGATTCGATTTTACAGTTGGCTGGATCGAAATTGACTACCATTTAATCCCAATAGACTTCCTCGGAAGAGTTGGTGGTAAACAATCAGATAACGTATCTTGTCCCATATTTGGACAAGAACAACATACATTAACCTCTTCAATTATGATGGTTTACCATTTATCATCCTTACACATTTAACGCCGTTGTGTTGTTTTTAGTATTCTATTGATGGCAAGTTTTATAGTTCTAAATAAATCTGGACGAAGCCAAAACAAAGAATATATGAAAGAGCAGGGGTTACTATTTATAAAAAAAAAAAAAAATATCCCCTTAACTAAGAGTATATTTTTATTACAGAAGAAGACGTCTTCGGCATTTAAAAAGAATCAGTTCCAGGTATCCTCTGACGTAAGTTGTTTACCCTTGGGTAGAATACATTTTAGCCAAAGAAAAGTAAACTGCAATAATTCACTCAAAGAAAAAAAACTTGTTCTTTGGTTGTAACTTGTAACTGCATGCGGAAACCGAAAACACGGAAACCTGAAGTTTCACAAGTAACTAACACAAAAGTTTTCAAGGCTCGAGGTTTTTGTACGCAGTGTCACGGTTCATCAACACGATGGCAGCAAGAAGTACGCAAAGTGACGCGGCCATGCATTGACGAACGCACTATAAATGCTTATACCAATAAACATCGATTAACAATAAACAAGTAAGGAAGCAAACAATACACCAAGAAACTAAGTGATTTCAACAGTAAATAGTTTATACACAAGTACACAACGCTATAAAAACTTTCCTAAAATTAGGGCGAAATCATAGAACAGAAGATTATAAAAGTAAAGGGTAAACACAATGTTTCACGAAGGTCAAACTGTTTTCATAGAAGACACTTTAACCTTTAAAGGTAATTTTGCGATTCACGATAAACTAAAATAATTCACAAGTACTCCAACCATCGAAATTATATTATTAAAAAACAAAGAAGTTTGATAAAATAAATAATTGTCTGGCACAACTTCTGTGCGATAAGCCCATATTTACAGCTTTAACTTTTTAAAAGTTGTTCTAAGGGTTATTATTTCCAATAAATATCCTCTTGGCTTGTAAGTGAATCATCGAGATAAACAAAAACTTTACGTTGTGCACCAGTATTTTCCTGTTACTCGACCACACAGTGATGTAGCCCATTCACTAACCCATGGTGACCTCTCTGAACCACAACAATAGTAATTAGCCCAGTGAAGTTCATTTACAAGCAGTTTGATCTGTCCACACGAACTTGCCAAAAACCGGTAATGATGTCTAACAACACCTGAAATTCTTATTGAATTAATAAACTAAGTGTTTGCTTAGTACATTTTGGTTACCTACTAGTAGTTGACGTCAATGCGGTTGGAAGCTGCATGAAGCTGAAATGAAGCCTGCTACATGAAGTTTAGGCTTAAATTGAGGATACTTGAGAAAAATACGGAATGGTGTACTGCATTAATATTTAACTTATTCTACTTGGTCCTATAAACTCTGGAAGTTGCTCGCTGCTTGTTCAGTTGCAAATAGCTTAAATTCTGTGTTTATGCTTTTAACACAATTATTATTGACAACAAAATGGTTCTAGTAATATTTTGTTTTAATTAAATAGCAATGGCGATTCTAATGACGATTACCACAAGCTACACAGAACAGGACAATTAATTAATAATATCGAAAGCCAACAAATGCGAATACTGCTATGAATCAAGAAATACTGTCGTAGGTATGTCGTTCAAACCACACAGCTTACTATCTGGTAAATTTACTTGTATCACATGCAAATTTTATGCCATCATTGTATTCTGAAGTTGTTAATTCAATTGTAATTGAAAATTGTCCATCACCGAATGTTTGAAAAATAAAAATATGACTTTCAATGTGCTCCATCGCACGCAATTCGTCTAGACGGGAGTTCCGTAATTATTTCTGTCGTGAATCTAAGTCGCGTGCGTCATTCGCTTTGACGCAATGAACCTAAAAAAAACGCATCGATTGTTGCTATCCGAAATGCACCGGCACAGCCAACAACATACATATATGTATTATATATACATCAACCATCAAGAAATGAACATTGAAATTTATTCAGTAGCTGAAACCAATTGATAGTAAGAGAAATCGTAATCACAAACAATGAGAATGGAACAAATATTACTCCTTTGGAGATAATTAAAAACCTAATCAAAATAATAACTGAAACGTAAGCAAATAATTCTGAGAACTGAAATCTTATCTTTGAATATCAAGACATGTCAAGGTTTAGCAAACAGAATTATAAGGTAGACCAATTTGAAAAAGTAGACATATTAATTTAAATCTATCTACGTTATAAAGATCCATCATTTAATGCTTACACGATGACGATGACGCTTGTTCAAAGATAGTCCCTGTTATCAGTGCAGGCAATTAAGGTTATTTATAGAACTGATAACATTTTTACGCAAACCTAATGGTACTCCAAACGACGTTGTCCCTCATTGTGGAGGTCGCTATGGAAATAAACAATTGTACTTGATGGTTTATTTCGTCAAAAAAGTTGTATCAGTAATCCAAGAGTACTTGAGCTTTTGTTGAACTACTTACTCGTATTCTAGAAATAACTCCAATTTTATGATAAGTGAAGATAGGTTTTTGCTGCAGAGATTTTACGTTAGCTGTAATAAAATATGTGGTAGTATCCGGCTAGGGGTCACTGGCCTGCGCGCGCGCCTGTGCGTCTGCAGCGGCCCTTAGACAGGTTCCGCGTAACGGGAGCCGGGACCGTGTCAATCACGACAATTATTTAGCCCTCACCATCGAGAGATCTCGAATACTTCATGCTGGCGGCCAGTTTTTGCTATGTTGGCATTTTAGTAGCGTGTACCTATTAGTATCGTGTGATTGCAATTATATATGAACATCGCATTTTGCTACAGCAACATTTGTTGTGTTTCAACTGTTATGTAGAAGTGTTTTTGAACATGCTGAAAATGTGTCCCTAATAAAATGTATGTATCGATTGGATATTGACTGAATATTTTAAATACCTATTGCCCTTACAATAACATGTTCTACAAAATTGATTCAATGCAAATTACCCGCTAAATTGCTACAACAACTGAATAATGTTAAGGAATTACCAAAATAAGCAGGAGGTTTACTACAAACATAATAGAACAGAGAAAGGCTTTCGACGGAGTAGGCCACCGTTTTTTGAAAACATTTTACCAATTTCTCTCACATTAACCAACGGGATCCAACCCCCTTGTGCCTCGGTATAAAGGGCAGCTTTCTACTCGAATACCATCTGATGACAGCTGCTAACTGAGCAATTATCGACACTTGTGTAGACACTCTTCGACCAGCCGAGCCTAGCGACAACCGTGAAATTAGTGAGGGCCGACGACGAGATTGTTTTATTGTGCAATTATATTATTATTACATTAAAAGAAGCGGTGCTTTCTCTAAAGACGACAGAAGTGGAAGGCATGACACTTCTGTTGATTTTTTAAAACGACAATAAAGCAAGCACTTGAAAATAATATTAATCGACTTCATAATACACCATTCAACTAACTGCGCATTCAATGAGTATTTGAGTTCAACGAATGAGTCGGTAAATGACATATTGAACTTTTGATTTTATTACATGCGGATAGAAACCAAATGGACAGTTCTGACCGAGTTTAACGGTCACAGGGAGATAGAAAACTCGGGAAAGATAGCCACATGACTAGATAACCCGTAAAAAAGTATTTAGAAGTATTCCTAACAGTTGACTCCAAACGCGGTTACAATGAAAAGGCTGAATATAGACGAACTTTATTTTTGCTATTTACATCGGTCAAGACCAACTTAAAAAACTAGTTAACAAAATGCCTGTGGTGACCTTTTCATGATATAATGGCTTTAACGAATGCCTAGCGGCAGTTATATTGAACTGACAGTGTTGACCATACTTACTAAAATAAGTATCTTTTTGTGTCATGCGATAAACATCTACATGCGCTATTGGAGATAAACGGGCAGAGTCACGTTGCTCCACTAGTGTACAATGTGTTATGCTTTATACTTAGATCCGATAGCTTGAGTTGAGTTTAGATTGATTGAGTAACGTAAACAAACTTGTCGGTTTCATCATCAGCTTTGTTCTCATCAATTTTGAGCCTCTTTTTCTAGTGTTGGCTCATTTGGTTCTGTCAATCGTTTTTAGATCAATTCCACTCTTTACCTTTTTTTAAAAAAACTGCTTCACACTAGGAATTTTTCCTGTACTGTGGGTGCGTATACAAACTTTTTTGTTCGGTGTGGGGATCGAACTCGCGACTCGCAGTGCAGTTAATCGCTCAGCCAATTGTTTAAACAGTGCCAATTTGTACGTCTATTTTCAAATTTAAAATCTTGGTGTATTATCATAATTAATATTTTAGTGATCTACCTTAAGCAACTTTTAAAGGCTTATTGTATCATTAAAATAGTGTATCATTACATACTTCCTTGATTTTATTTAACTTGCATAGTATGTTTTTAATATTTTTTTAACATCTAAATATAGGAACGGCGACCACGCAACTGGAGGCCAGGGCTCCACCAGAGGGAGGAACCTTCTGACAATATGGATCCCTGTCCAGGCGATCTGCTTGCTGACTTAAACTCTTGACCAACGGCTTAACCAATTTTATGAACTTTTGTTTGGATATTTAAAAATCGGTCGTAATCTATTTTTCTTACCTCTAAGTGTATAACTGAGAGTGGCTCTCTTCAGAGGCGGACCTCAGCAGCGGGTGAAACCGCTGGGCACAGCTAGTATTATTATATTTTTGTTCATAGACAACCGCAGGATCCCATGCAAAATTAGATATTCAAGGTACAACAAAATTCTAAGTATGTAGATAGTGCGTTCATTGGTAGAAGATAGGTTGGCCTAACTAATTATTACACATATATTATATTTTATTTTGTTTATTGATTTCATTAATTGTCAGAAACTGTTGTACGTCAACTACTTCTTCAAGAACCTAGGTTATGGTAGACGCATTATTCTTAGGATATATTATAGAGATAGTATTTGCCTTGTTTTATAATATTAAAAACATCATTTGATTTTGCTAAAACCAGTAAGAAACTTCCAATAAAAAAAAAACTTGATTATTGAGAGAGTTCTTGATTATCGAGACTCGATTTAAGAGTTGTTTTCATGCAAAACATTTGCATGAAAACAACTCTACTAAAAAGTAGTCGTTAACACAATTTCATCGCAAAAAAAATAGCAACTTTTATGCTACAATATCCATTCCGTAGAAGAAAATATCTACAAAAGAAAAAACAGAGTCTTTATTGTTTTATTCAACAAATAGTTCCAACTAGCTGTGGTGATAACAAAATAAAAGCAAATAAGGTATTGTTTAGCAGTGGCGTGCGCTCCTAATAGGCAAAAAGACACTGCCGACCCTTGACTCCATAGGTAAACAAAGAAAGAAAAAAAAACAAAGAATAAACAAATATCTAATTAATTTAAACTTTTTCTATAAATTCCTAACGTAAAAATAATAGCAACGTTTCACACCGCCCTAAATTAACACTATGGCAGGCGTTTCGCGTTCAACAGATCGTCACGAGCGAATTAAAGGCAAACTTCAATAGTGCCTTTATTTCATTGATAAATGTAGGCATGAAGTATGCGTGTGTGTGTAAAACCTCGTGTACAGACACTTCGTGTATGGCTCACACAGCGACGTATCTCCTGTGGCATGACAAGCCAATCGGGGGCCGCGATTCATGTCGCAATTCATTGCGACATGAACAGCTCGTTGCATTGGTCGGTACAGCTCAGCTTTTTACTGATTGGCGCTCAACAGAGATTATACGACAAGTTGAAGAAGTCATTAGCTATGTACAATTCCGGTTGAAACTGATGCAATTTTATTTGTCAACATTTTATTATCAAAATTTTGAAATGTTTATGTGAAGTTCGCAGTTATTATTTGTTTTTTTGTGAATAGTTAACGAAACGCAAATTCAGTTCGATTTGTTCTAAATTCTATAATGAGTGTTGGTTAAAAGTAATAAATGGTAGGTTTTCTCAATTGTCGTTTAATGAAAAGCTTCAAATAGTGTCGAAAGGTAGATGTGTGCTTGAATTACCAGCATTAACCCAGCAAAAAGGTAATGTAGCTCGTAAATTTAATACGAAAAATTATGAAACATACTCCTGGCTGTGTGGTTGCATACACACAATAGGTAAATTTGTTTTCCGTGCCTGTTATTTAATTCGATTAATACAACAGTGTGGAGTCATTCGGGATATACCTACAGATTTACATAATTTCTATTCCGCGGCAAAAAAGACTAACTAACACGTGCAATTGCGGAGTCTTTCCTAATTTTCGCGGAAAAAAAAACGCTGCCTACCCGGTCATTGACCCCTGTGCACGCCCATGTTGTTTAGCGATGACTTTGTTTGTTGCTAGGTTGCACCTGCAGTGGTAGAGGTAGAGGAAAATCCAAGTATGTACAGTATAAGTAAACAAGACTAGGAATTATATGACAATTATGTATGTTAAGGACATTTACTTTAATTTACCACAATAGTTTATGTGTTTTCATTCGAACAACAAAGCACTTGTGCATTTATAAATTTACTAGCTTTCGCCCGCGGCTTCGCCCGCGTTAAATTTGGGGTAATACAGTTCCCCTTGCGCCTTATTGATTTGTAATAGCAACGCGAAGTTTTCCCTTTTCTTCCCTCTTTTTCCCGCACATCCCACTTTTTTTTAATAAAAATTAGCCTATGTCCGTCTCCTGGTTCCCAACTAACTCTGTACCAAAATTCATCAAAATCGGTTCAGCCATTAAAGCGTGAAGAGGTAACAAACAAACAAACAAATAAACAAACAAACTCACTTTCGCTTTTATAATATTAGTAATAAGTAATATAAGGAGTAAGGATTTTTAAATATTCACCCTGCGTCATATCGATATCACAAAAACATCCAATTTTAGTTTGATGTAAAATTAAAATCATAAACGAAGACATCACGTAATTCGCAACAATATCAAGCTAGGAGAATGATAACAGGCCGAACGCGGATACGACGTCCACACTCGCACTCGCTCAACCGACACACACACACGCACGCACACACGCGCGCGGGACGAAAATAGCATCGCCGCCGATAGCGCAAACACACCAACACACGCCCACACGTTGTACGTGAACTGTAATAAAAACATACATAGACACGCACAGTGCGCTATGAATAAGACACAAATTGAAATGGAATCGTACGAGCAAGCTGACTGTGAACCACTCCAGCAAACAAGGCCTTCTTCAGGACCCAACCGCTCAGCAGGCGGGGATCGAAAAACATAATTAGAGTGAAAGCCAATTTCGAAAACCGACCTCGAATTTATTTGCATACCGCGATAAAGACTAGCGTCGAACGGCAATAAGACCGGGACCTCTATACCTATACCACCAAGTACCGGTCTAGTCTAGTTCCAATTATAGGAGCGCACCGCAATTTTATGTCATGCAACATATCGAGGAATGTGGATCTGCGACGTCGCCGTATGTCGAAGCGGACTCACCTAAATTGATGACATACATGGCCTGGGAGCGCTCGAGCCTCCGCGCATGCTCCACGGCCTGATACAGTCCGCCGGAATCCACTTTGAGGCACTAAAAAACTTTAACACAAACAGAAACCACTGCGTCAAACGCAAGCATCTTATGGTGGCACTAGCACTTGCCGTCGAACGGCACGGAACGATTCGCGCGACACTCGATGAAGCAACAGGTGAGCTCGGATCGCGGTTCAACACTGACTGAGCGGCTGGCAGCGCGGGGCGGCGGAGCGCTGACGTAGCGGCGCGCGCGCAGCGCTTTAGCGCCCGCAGCGCTGCACGCCTTGCGCCTTGCAGCGCTACACGCCTTGCGCCTTGCAGCGCTACAACCGCTGATAACTGACGCATCAACGTTTTCGCTAAAACGACTGAAATCTTGGCAATAGTTTCAATACAAAAAACACGGTAGACTGTAGGATGCAGTTTCTTAGAATCAATTCTCACCAGATTACTGAGAATTTTTCCAGAGAAAAGAAAAGCGCTGTCTTGATTGATGTTATGTTACTTACATATCTTCGCGTCTAAATTTAAGTAATTAGTATTTTACGCAAGTCATCGATCAACATCATGCATGAACCTTTGCACGCAATTAAAACACAGGTTATAAACGAGATCATCTACGAAGTTACCTGACAAGGATGCTGGAGCATAAAAACTGCCCAAATGACCGACACGTGAAATCAAAGTTTTAAATGGACAATGACGCAATATGTGCTAACTTATATTTACAAAGGTTACAGACAAATTTACAACACGCCAAAAGCGAACAAACAAGTCGCTAAATACTTAACAAGAAGAATAATTCAATTTAATTATAGATTTGAAAAACGACACCAAACAAAATACAATTAAAAATGATGCAGAATTTGTGATGAACCAAGAAGGTAAAAAATAAATATCAGAGGTGAGAGAGATAAACACAAGTATATTCTGGAAACAAACAAACTTTCACCTGTTGACAAACAAAACGATGTTTGAACACAATCTGGCAAATCGGTCGACGACGTGACAACTGTAGCGGGGCGTCTGTTGTGTAAGAGCAAACATTACGCGGACTATACAGGAAAATGTTCATCGCATCATGCCCGACGGGCGGCGCAGCGGGTGGGAGCGGGTTTGGAAATCAATTTGTACCTGTACGTAGAATTAATAAAATGAAGAAATAGAAAACTTGAATAGAATACGTCAAAGCACTTTTGTGAGCATGACTACATTCGATGCTACGAGTCGTGAATATAAAAGCATTATAAATGACTTGACCAACAAATTGCATTTGCTGCCTCTGCGACAGATGTAGTAAAGTCTGGTCTTCCATTACTTCACCCGAAAAATGGGTTTCCATTTCTGCATTTTCAGTATGCAGACAACGTGTGATTGTTGCTTGATTGTCAAGACTTTTAAGAAAAAATGTGACTCTATGGGAAAGATAGGAAAGTGTTAAGCAAAGCTATAAGACGTGCATATGAACCAAAATAAAGCTTATGATCCACAGCTCGTAGATAAAGTAGGCGAGTTTATAAACAACGCAATGATCTGATAGCTGGGCGAGCGGCTATCAGCGGGGCGGCTCACACCGGTGCCGCGGTGGCCGGCTATAGGTCAACCGTTGAATATTTAGGGCGCTTCGTGACGTCGGCATGACGACGACTGATTAGCTGCGCGTCCTCGCTAATAGTTAATGAGAATATCAACCTCACGCAATATTTAACAAAATTGTTAAAGAATAACCGATCTGTTTTAAAAATTTCTTACATGAACGTAAAATTTTGGCAACATGAAGTTGAAACCACCAGAAAAAGTGAATATTAGCCCTGCTTATGCAGCTGCAGTTAGATGTACACACGAACAGTGCACTAAAATTTGGTTTAGAGGCTTCTGACTTTTAAAACAGCTTTTTTAGAATTTGGAGTAATCACCTGTCTTCGTTTGTATGGAAGAATGACCGACTTGTATAGCCTTAAATCCGCGCGCACAGGCCACGTAGTGTCCCATGCGTTTTCCTATGCGGGTAAGCAGAATCCAGGATTTAGGATCCTTACATAATCCTTTCCTTAAATAATGTCGGGATGTTTTTAACTGAATACCGATAACATGAAGAAAAGTCGTCAATGTTAAGTTTCGACAGTTCTTCATGTGTTCCGTGATGATTACAAACGATGATTTAAGGTTGCTGATCATCATTGAGAGGCAGCGTCGTCACCCATTATAAATAGAATACACTAAACATATAACCTTGCGTTCACAGCCCGTGACCTTTGCTTTAACTATCAAAATATACATTTTAAATTTAACCAAACCAGTTAGTTACATTTCGTAAAAACATCATTTATTTCAATTAAACCATTACAGGCACTTTTGAATGTCAAGAAACAAAATGATGAATACAGCGGTCACAAGGCATAATAACTTGTGAAAGTACTGCAGTTGCCCATTCCAATGCGCTGATCTCTATGGAGAAGAATGGGCAGGAAACTCCATGGTCACTCTTTTAAATTATAATATTACTAGGTTTTACCCGCGGCACCCGCTCGCGTTAAATTCAGGGTAACACAGTTCCTCTATTGCTGATTTGCAGGTACCTGCTACTTATAGTTTTTGAACTAGCGCCTTATTTATTTTAATAGCAACGCTATGTTTTCCCTTTTCTTCACTATTTCTCTCTCATTTCTCACTTAAAAAAAATGACCGTCTCCAGGGTCCCAACTATCTCTGTACCAGCTATTTAGGCGTCAAGACGTAAAAACTAACAAACAAACTCACTTTCGCTTTTATAACATCAGTATGGATTACAAGATCGTAGTAACATCATAAATGTTAATATTATACAAATAAGTAAAAGCAAAACTTTGGCAGTAAAAAGATGACCAGACCCAACTGCCAGCAGCGCCCGTACACGAAGAGTTTATTTCAGGTTAGGTTAGTAAACAAAATGAAATAACAGATAAAATACTTTCTGAAATAGGTAACTAAGCAGTTTACCTGAATCATGATGAATTGCAAAAAAACAAGCATGACTACTTTAACTGCATTGCGGGAAGTACCTATCACAATATACATATTGAGGCTGAGACAAACCCATACATTTCTACCTAAAATAATCTAGAAGCAGTGCAGACAAACCCATGTTTGTGCAGCAACGCAAGGTTATTTGTTTAGTGTATTCTATTTATAATGGGTGACGACGCTGCCTCTCAATGATGATCAGCAACCTTAAATCATCGTTTGTAATCATCACGGAACACATGAAGAACTCTCCAAACTTAACATTGACGACTTTGAGCTGCGGCACAGTGGGCCCCCCACTGTGCCGCAGCTGACGGTCATAGGGCTTTATGATACTGTTGTCTGATGCGTATCGCCAATTATCTAACGAGAAGAAATAATTAACCAAATTTGCACCTGGCTATCGTACTAGTACCTCACACGTATTTTACAGAATACAAAGACGGGGAAAGATGAGGGATGGAGATTGTATATATCATAATGGTATAATATTTAATCCCCAAAAATGTTAATCTACAATCAGTAAGTAATTAAATATTGCCCGAGTTCACCTACGCTTTACGTTGTCGTTAAAATGCCGAACCGAACACTGACACATTTCCTAAGCCGTAACATAGTAACCCTGACATTGACTTAACTGACGCACTGCCCATAAAACGCACGACACAACTAAAAATACAATAATCATTATATCACCACTTCGCAGTATCAAATAACACAACAGACAGAGAGCAAAAGAGAGGCAGTCCAATTTGAATCAGTGTTGGTAGATTAAGGATATATTCCCATTTTTTGGGGAAAAAATATTTCTAAGGGAATTGGAATCCAACACTAAAAATGTGGTAATATGTAAATACTGTTGTCAAGTTCAAGTCAGTGTTCCAGCCGAATTTAACATTGCGTATACGCCGATGATGTTGTGCCTAAGCGAGATCAGACAATACAATAATGGCCCAAAAAGTGGTACCTTTTGTGAACTAGAATAGTTTTATATCACTCAGTTTATTACATTTTCTATTTATATTTTAGAATGGGAGTAAACATTGCAAACACAAAAAAAAATGGGAAAAAATGTAAAATATGGGGAAATCTCATACGCCCGATGAAGCAACCTTGTTGAATCACTAACTTCTTGATTTAACTTTGCACTGGCGTCATTGGGTGACACACCACCTCGTGTCCTCACTTGCCAAAATACAGTTAATTCTGTAACTCACTTTGTCTACGTTTTCATGATTAAGATGATATGTTTTGTCTGGGTGTGATGAAGAATTTCAAATTAAATTTCTGTTGTAATCATGATAAAGACATCGTTTAGTGCCCAATTAGCAGAACAAATAGATTCCAAGCGAGATGATTAAAATAATCAACTCAGGTTTATAATTACAAGGCATTTAAGATAAATATGTATTATGCATGTTTGATTAAGTGTTACAATTAAAATTAAAGTTACGCATCTAGATAACGAAATAATCCGCCTCCTGAAAACAGTACAATATCGAAAAAAATATTTTAATTCCAATCAATAATGACAATCCCCTCAATTGAATTCCCTACGCTTACAGAAGAGCCTCTAGCACATAAAAGCAAGTTCTTTGAAGTCACAACCGAAGGGCGAATTGCACCGTGCCGGGGTTGCGGGTAGTTCGAAAGAGATACCGCGGCCCCGGAGCGCAAATAGCAGAAGAAGGAGCATGGATAAGTTTTGATCAGTACAGTCTGATACTTTCTTCCGTCAACTTCCAACCAGAGCGGGAGAAGTCATTTACTGTTATTCTGTCCAAAAAGGACGAATTGGATCAATGCAACAAGTCGCCAGCAGCACGTTTAAACTGCGTCCAAGAGCTGTCACCTGTCAGTGTCATGTCATCATTGATATATCGTCCAATATTTATTTAACAATCTTATTGTTCTCGTAGTAATCCGGAGGATTACAAACGCCAGGAGATAATCCACTATTAATAACTTATAATTTCAGCGAACTAATAAAGTACAACGGTTGGGTGCGCAGGCGCCGGTCGCGACGTGGGTGATCAACCTTGTCTAGACCGAACTTGACTAACACGTATTTACGTAACTACTTCATTATTACTCATACTTCAGAGTTTTCAACACACAACACAAGTTTTGAAGAAAGAACAAAAAAAATATAGAGCTTGTACACCGGTACAAACTCCACAGTATTTCTTTAAAGTGGATAATTTTTCGAAGACATATTAAATGTTGTTGTTAATGCTTTATCATTTTACTGTCATTGTTGCTGCAAGATAGATCTGAGGGCTTGATAACAGAAAAGAAGTTACAGGAAGCTGTGCAAATATATAAATCCAAGACTTGGTTTCAGAACCAACCTGTATTATTATAAAAGAAGTTAATTCTAGTATAGGGCTCTGAAGTAGCCTGAACTGCAGTAACAAGCCAAGAATATAAAGAAACACGTTATTTCGTAAATCGTTCCGTCCAAGATTAATCGGTTTGCCAGTGACAAGATAAGAGCTAGTTCACCGGCGGCTATTATTAAAACTACGTTATAGGGAAAGGTGCATCACTTTACAGCTATCATGGTCATCATTCTTAATGACCTTCTTAGCCATGGCCCATGACGAGTTATGGGCCCTGTGGCCTTAATACCACCATTACATCATTGCCTAATAAAGTTGGACTTTCTAAAACCACAGACCAAAATCGAATATAGAGTTTTTTGAAAACATGTTCGATTTTTGAAATAGTCTCGTTCTTTTGCGGTTGTTATTCTTTACATTCGTAAATATATGATGAAGAGTATTATAATAGATGTGGTATCACCGCGTTACGTTTTAATATTTTATATTTATGTCATTCCGTGTCTTCCAACCTTGACTTGCGACTCATTTCCTTCGCACGTCTGGAGCACGCTTCCTGGTTCTAAACTGTTTACATCTAAATTAAAAAACTTTTTTTTTTAGAAGCGAATGAATGAATGATGCATCTTTCAAGAGAATTAAGTTATCTAATTAGCTCAATGAAAATCGGGACTTTGTCACCGATATTATAAGTGCGCAATGCTTTAATATTGATTCTATTTGAAATTCAACTATTTAAGAAATTAAACTTCTCGTTCATGGTACAATGACCTCCTCGAAAAAATAACAACCCATTTTATTAAACGTTTCTGCGAACACGCAAAAGACAAAATACAAGATCTAGCCAAATCCAAGCTCTCAAACTAGGCGTTAGTCAACAAACCACATCATCTCCAGCATCAGCAACTCATCAGTTTATATTTAACGTCGCCGAGTTGCCGCCGCACCGTGCCGTCCGCCGGCCGCCCGCCGGTCGCCGGACCGTCACCGCCGACTCACGGTTACTAACATAAACGGTTATAGCCGGCGCCATGTCAAAATATACCGTCACGGTGATATAAGTGTGAGTATTTATGTCATAGTCGATCTAATAGCAGTCATAGCTGAGTTACGCGTTCACTAGGCGACAGATATTACGAAGACAAGAAGAACAAGGAGAATTTTATTGGGACAATGATTCAACTGTTAATGAGGATGAGAGCGACGGTTTCTGCGCTGAGGATGTGGTGTTCATATCCGTACGGAACAAACGTTGTATTGACAACACATATTTGTATCCCGTCTACGTGTATAGGGATGTGGGAATAGGGTAATTTCCAGGTTCAAAGTCAAACAAAAAAAATATATTAGTCCGACTTTTAGATTACTTAAAAATAAAGGACTCGTATTTTTTTATTTGTAAATTAGACTAAAAATGATAAAGATATAGCCCATTAAAGTTACTTGAAACGTCACGCGTTGCTGCATTTTACGCAACAAGTGACGTCACACGTAAGTTTAATGGGCTATATCTTTGTATTTTTTGGTCTAATTTACAAATAAAAAATGCGAGTCCTTTATTTTTAAATAATCTAAAAGCCGGACTATTTTTTTTTTAAGGAAACTAGCCTATTGTATCTGCGACTTCACAATATGCATCAGAGCATGGAGCACCGCATCTAGTCGCGTGTCTCAGAAATACGTGAACAATTTCCATCGCATTTCCCATTAACAATTTGCGATGGGGTGCTGACGATGTATGTTCCACCATCTGTCGTACAGAATACACGGTTTGAGGTGATTCATCGCCCCTTTCTTCCGGGAACTCGCGAAACGTTGATACAAGGTTAAACTATTTCTGGGAGCCCACTTGAAACTAAATCGTTTTCGGTTAGCGGGAATAGGTACGAGTGAGGAAATTGTATTGTTACTCTTTACCAGTGTTTTTTTTTAAGTATACACATAATAACTCAAGCTCTTATTGATCGATTATAATCTAACCTAAACTAGAATAATAAGCAATAAGCTCTACCACTCTCACTTAATATTATATTATTTAATATTATGATTAGGAATAGTTTTCTATATTGAAAAACTTATCTTGTTACATATCTAGCACATTTCTTATTGTTGGTATTACTTGTAAGAATTTGATGCGAAAAAATATGTTTTGTTTCATCATGATTAATTTCGATATCACATCTTATGAATGTGATTGGCTACAAGAATAGAGGAAGACCAAATAAACAATGTCCTAAATAAGAAAAATAAAATATTTATTCGCCTCTCTCAAAATAGAGGACCTACCTGTCTGTAACATCTCACACGTTGTCTTAACCTAGGTTTACAAATAAAGCATTCTTACTCTGAACGATGGGTAGACTGTGTAGGATGAAATGGCTGATGATCGCCGTTATAAGATAGAACTAAATGAGACTAGAACAGCCAGATATCAAGGTAATAATAACAAAGCTTTTCTAGATCAATGTACGGTCATTTATTAGAGAACAAATACTGTTTCAGCTCTTTGAACTAGTTGACATAAATGGCACAGGTTGCCCGCCCAACGCTTGTTTACTAACACGGCTGTAATCAGTCTAACAGAATTGTTAGAAGTTGACAAATTCAACTGGCTACTATTTTAACAGGGAACTATAAAGACGATCATCTGTTTGGTAAATGGTAATACATAATACATTTAGGAATCTATAAAAAGTAATTAATCGTATGTATCTTCGGTAATCAAATTAATTTTGATTATCAAACAATCAAATCATGACTTTCTATAAATATTTAATATACTTTCTTACCAGTTCTATAGCAGTAAATAAATATATTAAAATCAACACAAGCGTGTAATATTTTTGTTATTTCATTAAATGGATGAAAAACAGCACACCTATTTATAATAAATGTGGTAAATAGCGACACGAGTGGTTCTTCTACAAACGACACTGATCGTATTAGCATGCGCGTGGGCAAGTACAGGTAGCAACATTTTAGTCAAACTTAACAAGAGAATACCAGAACAACTAGTATGGTGGAAACTGAAGCTAAAATAGGTGACTATGTGGTTCTTCCATGAATGCGGCGGAAACTTGCCGGTGTGTCCAAAATATCTTTACACTAGCCAATAAAGAAACATAGAAGTTTAAAATTATTGCTTAAATAGTGTATAAATAATGTAAGTAATGATTTTACAGCCATCTTAGATTGTTGTAAGAGTACTGTTATACCAATATTGATTCTTTAAATAATTTATCTGTACATCGTGTAAATTGTTTTTATAATTATAAAAGAGTTCCAAAATTATTTGCCATTATTAAACTTATTTTTAATTGCTTATGATATCCAGTGATGTTTTATTTAATTTCTATTGATAATGCGAATAAACCCCTGTACTATAACTACGAAGGGGGCAGACGAAACTAAATAGGTACCATTGACCACCGGGGTGGTAAACGTCACCTCTTAGTGCTAACCACCACCCCGGTGGCAAGCTCAAAGGGGGCAGATGGGAATAAACGTTCCCCACAGTTTCACCCGCGCTGCTCAGAACCTGTTGGTCGTAGCGTGATGTTATATAGCCTATAGCCTTCCTCAAGAAATGGACTATTCAACACTAAAAGAATTTTCCAATTCCAACCAGTAGTCCCTGAGATTAGCGCGTGCAAACAAACAAACAAACTCTTCAGCTTTATAATATTAGTATAGATTAGTATAGATGTGCAATTTAGTGGACTTATTTTCCCATCGCCAGCAACCATCTACCGATCCTAATCAAATAAAGATGAATTATTTAACCATGATATTGAATGGCTTCATAATGGATTTTATGTCGGAAAGACCACAGAAGGTGACTACTGCGTAGTACTATGATGACGCCTATTTGGGAAGTAAATATTATATTCTGGTAAGGGTAGAAGAGTGTGGCTCTACTGGTGGAACGAACGATGCCCTGTAACTCTTTGGGTTATATCGGATAAATATTTGGACAAGAAGTCGTAAGAAAAACTGATAGTTGAGGGTCCACTGGTTTAGTTTTCTTAGTGGTTGGGAAGGGTTCAGCAGTTGTAGAGTTGCAGCAGTCACGTTTCACCACTTTTTCAAGAAATGACGTCATCACAACTCAATAAATATTATGTTTGCTATACAAATGATCTCATAGCAGTATTCATACCAAGAGCAGGACATGTCTTCGCCATACTAATTGAGCGATTAAATTGAATTGCAATTGGAAAACTGCCAAAAAAGACTTAGTTTCATAAAATACGTAACTGGTACCCAATTATAACATAATTACTGTCATCAATGTTTATGTTGTTAAAAAAGTTATCACGACGAATATTGTAAAGGAAAACACTGGGGAAACCAGCATGTTCTAGAACTGAAGGTCACGAAGGACCTGCGGGGCGGAGGGCTTACTGCCAGCAACTGGGACATACTTATTATTCTGATTATGAAAACACATCAACGCCTATGTCATGAATTATCCATAAACTATTTAACTTAACAAATGACGTATCTTTATTAATAACAAAATGACGCACAATAGATATAAATCTGCAATAGACGCCAAGTTTTCACAATCCGAGCCAAACATTCAGGCGGATGTTGTGTCTTCATTGAACAAATTTCCAAAACGGATCGGAACAGCTGATCCACACAAACACATCCAACAACACGGCTGACATGCGTGCGCGCAGCATTACGTTACTATTTCGGCAGGTGACATTACGTTGTGATTCATGCCTTTGGGAAATCCCGACACTTAAATAGGGGTGACAGTTTTTTTTACGATCATACTGTAAAAAAGCGTTATTTTACATTTAACAATCAAAATGTGTTTCTGGCGTCCGCCGCACGCTGTTTATCCAAAAGCCGAACTACTCAAATGCCAAACCACTACAAAGCTGAGTGCATATTATCAAACAGAGCGAGTCCCAGTTTTGAGCCAGACTAACAATATAAACAAGCCAGCGAAGCGTTTCAGATGTAGGGTACCTAGATAAGTTACTATTTCGGCAGTTGACATTACAGCTGTGAGTCATCCTCTGGGAAATCCCGGTAGTAAACAGGGCTGCCGGTTATGTAACCTACATTCACAACTCATTTACTCGTTTATAGCTTTTACATTGAAGACTAAGTACCTCGTGCGAAGTAAATGGGAGTTGTATTGGGATTACGCTAGGAGTTTTATAACTCAATTTGAGAACGTTGCAGAGTACTTCTAAACTATTTGGAATACTTTGGATACGGTTCTTCAACCTGACTAATAGGTTTACCAAACCACGTTACATATGAATTCTAACTAAAAATTAATGGGACACTAAAGTTACGATACAGTCAGGCATTTGATGAATGTTATTGCAAAAAATAAATAAAAGTTAATTTTAACTTTCAACATGCAGAAATGCACTATTGACATTAACTCGAGCAAGCTACTGTAACTAACATTTCAAAATGAATGCTCATTTAAAGTGACATGTCAATAGTAAATGTGTCAACCCTGTTGTCGGCAGACGGTAATTGCGCGCGCATTGTGCGTCAATGATCTAAATAAACCAAAATATCGCGGTTAACAAGCGTCGCTTTTCCGTATTTTATGAACCATCAGTTTCTGACAACTCTTAAGTTTAAAACCAACTCTAAGATTCTCTCAACATGGAGACTGTTTACTTATAAGAGAACATTGCGAACCAAAATTCCTGATTAGCGACTCCAAAGAATTACGAAGACACATTCGTTAATTGTTGCACGACAGATTAACATTCTGCTAAATGCGAAGAACGAAGTCTGATCATTGTGGCGATATGTGATAGATGCAGTCGCTCTAGCAGTGGTCGGCTTACAGCTGAATAATGATGATGACGAAAGACGAAATGTGAAGAAATTGAATATACAATTTCGTCTGTTTACCACTAGATATTACGACGTTGGCATCCCTGAGGCATCAGACAGTCATCACTTCGTGCGTCAATGTCCTAAATACACGGTCAGTTGGCGGTTAACTAGGAGACTCGCTTCCGTGCCGTATGAACGGACTTTCTTGTTAATCAACTATTCCATTCTAATAAGTAAACTCAGTGAATAAGCATTCAAAACTGTGGCTCATTGTGAAGGGTCATTGTGCTTGACAAACCGCAAATACTTGGAGCTTCCCGGCTCTAAAAATGGAAAAAATGGGTTTTTACTATTCGTTTTCAATTATTGTTGCTGCTTTGTCTTACGGTTCATGTATTTACATTGCTTCTATTTAACTATTGTTTAGGTGGTTTACATTGCGGTCAAATGCACGAAGAGGCATAGTACATGCCTTAACGTTAAACTTGATATTTTGTAGTGTCGCAAAAGAAAGAACACAAATTACTATGACAACTTACTATGCGGCTTATTTGAATATGATCAACACAATCGGAAGACACTGAATTCGTACTGAAAAGTATCGGCACCCAATGACCCAATCTATACCAACACACATAGCAACCAATTAGACTTTGATTTCCAAATTTTCTGTTATCTACTTTATCCTCGTCACAACATGATACACATTATCTTCAAAACAACAAATAAATTCGCATTTTTCCATCATTGACGAGTCATCCGTTCATTGAAACAATATGGCGGCGTGGCTCTACTCTATGGTAGGTGGCACGCGAGCATAGTCACGCACCGCATACGTCACTGACGTCAGAGGCACCACTACGGCCAGTGACCATTGTTACTTTATTCTAGTGGATTGCGCTCTGCGAAAGGACTTCGACCTTACGGAAGGATTTCACGCAAGTTATGGGCCATTTTGGTAACTTAAAATAGTCTTTTCTAGGTCATACGGACGTCTTAATCACAATCGTTTTTATTACTGTTGACTAGGATTTCATCATATATATTATGCATTTTATTTAGACCTAACATATAGTCAATTTAACGCATATGTAGGACACATTATTCAACATTTTCACGTCCTTTGATTCAAGCTTATCACAATAATATCCAACATTTAGGTCAGTAAGCACGAACTGTATTAATGAGAGTGACGTATCGGTTCCGTCACACTGGCTGACGCCAACCATCAAAATACGTATTACCGGTAGGTAGGTATGGAGGTAAAATGTCGTCATTAATATTTCAGTCACGCTCATTTTCGTATTTTCCAGTTTAGAGGTGATCCTGACATTTGAAACAAAGCTAGTAATTATTCACAGGTATTCATACGTAAGCGAAGAGCGACCGTTTAATGGCACCTACCATTTTGTATCACAATTAGATACGTTTTTAGGGTTCTGTAGCTCAAAAGGCAAAAACTAAATCCTTATAGGATCACTTTGTTGCCCGCTTGTCAGTTTATCTGAAGATACATTATCTCGAGAACGCGTGGAGGTACTGAGTTGAAATTAAAACCCTATATTCAAGTATGCCAGCGGACCCGTTTACCTAATTGACATCTCTTTCGAGGTGCGCGTGGAACACGAACGCGCTGTCGATATGGCCATTGGATACGATAATATATTATTCTACTGTACATCCATAAAGATTATTTTAAATCAGCTTCATCATTTTCATATTGGTGCATGCCTTAATACAAACCGAACAACCAGTGTTTAGTTTTTAAACAGTTCAAGGAATTCACTTAACAATTAATCAAAGAGCGACTTTTTTCTGTTGTATCCCCAGGATCAAAGGCAAAGTTTTATAAAGGAAGCCGGATCAAATAATGCGGAGGAGTTGAGTAGACGCTAATTGTTAATTTTAGAAAAGGGTGCCGATGTGATTAGCACAGCATTTGAGATGTTTCGAAAGGTAAAAAAAAACCATGTAAAATCTGTCTTAGACATTTCTCCACCAAGGACCAATAAACCTATCTTAAATAAGATATATTATGAATCCTTACTAATATTATAAAAGCGAAAGTGAGTTTGTTTGTTACGTCTTCGACAGACATAGGCATATATTTTTTAAGTGACAAATGAGGGAGAAAGAGGGAAAACTTAGCTTTGCTATTACAATAAATAAGGCGCCCTTGCCACAGATTACTAAATAGCTACTACGTAGCAGATACATCACTCCAATACAAAAAGGAAAATACCTACGCTATAATAGCCTACAAAATCATAATAATAATACCAGCTGTTTGCAGCCAAAAGAAATGCACCATAAGTACGCACAAAGAGAGTTGAGATTGTATTGCCCGCCGCGCGACCAACGTGCGGGCGCGTCATCGAGCGAATGTGCTAGGGTTGAACGTATGATGAATTGATGATAATGATAATAAAACGAATGTTGTAGAATCAAATATGTTTCAGTTTAATAAAATGACTGATAATTTTTTTCCTTCCCTGAATTCACGATTATTAAATTTTATTGTGCAAAATATTCTAAACCGCGTAAATAATTTTAATAAATAATCGAAAGGGAAACGGGAGCAAAGTGGAGCAAAATCAATTAATTTCAAAATTTCCAAGATAGTACTGCCAGGCCGATCCATTATTACGTTGTCAAAATTATTTAAAAAAGTTTCTTCTAATTCTTCAATATAATTATTGTATTGAAGTATAATAGTAGAATTATTATATTATTATATTCAATATATTAATATTATCCATATACTGCACAAAAATTACGTGGTTTCGGCATTTTGAAACTCAGCGCGGTAAAAACGACGTCGTCGCACGGTGCGACAGCCCACTGTCAGTTGTATCGCCGGCGATACACGAAGCGGTAGGCATAAAACGCGTGGCCTTGAGCGAGTGACGGACGCCTGCCCTTGCGCCTTATTTATTGTGATAGACAAAAACTAGAGGTAGCAGGTACCTGCAAATCAGGAAAGGGGAACTGTTTTGCCCCGAATTTAACGCGAGCAAAACCGCTGGCAAAAGCTAGAATATCATATTTTATATTTTTAATTAATAACAACTCACCTAAGTTGTTATTCATTGTTTGGTTTCAGCTACACTAACCCTTAGGTAAGCAAAATTTACTACATTACCATATTGGTGACTCTTTATTTTCCTTTTTTTGGGGTGGGTAATTATCAAATAACTTCTCCCGTTTTGGGCGAATCGGAGATGAGTGTCAGTTTTGTACTGACTAAAACCCATCTACGTTTCTTCTTTTGTCCTCTATTCCGCCAGTATCTCTTTCGATCAACCCGCAACCCCGGCAATTTGATGACCCAACAAAGCACTTGACGTTGCGCATGCTGTCAACAGTATCAACCTTGGTGGAACAGTGACGCACCGACAATGCACTAGGATATCAACTTATATCTCCCGATAACAACTGTTGTTACCTAATCAGTTAAATAACAGCAAATCCGTTTTAACGCTCTGAGTCAATCAACAGAGATAAAGCGATATAAAGATGTAAATAAGTAGGTAACACCTTCGAAATAATACCTACTTCATTATAAATTGCATGGAAACAAGATAATTATAGGGAAACGGAAAAGGTGGGGCTTTTAATGTAAGTCAGACTGTTTTGTGTTATTTTATGAATTACCACCCGCAAACAAAGTCAGACTGTTAAGACGGCAAAAGCAACGATTCTCTTAAATTAAACAAATTTTGTTACGACAATTGATATGACGCTTAATAGGGATAATAATGATGGCCGCTGATGATCAATTAGGAATTCTATCATCATGCCACAAATCTGATAATATTCGAGATGGTATGAAGTACAAGCAATTAGCTGGCTTATTAACCTGTCTCACAATAAAGACGTAAGGTAAGAATGACCAGCGGGGCCTGCAAGGTCCTCCGCCTGCCGGGGTTGCGGGTTGTTCGAAAGAGATACCGCGGCCCCGGAACGTAAAGGGCAATAGAAGGAAAGTGGGTGATGGGTTTTAGCCAGTACAAGTCCGACACACCCCCGGCTCCGCCCAGAGCGGGGGAAGTTATTTGTCAAAAAAAAGGTAAAAAGACTAAAAAATATCTCCATAATTCTACATTTTTAGAGAAAGAAGAAGAAAGAGACAAGAAGTATTAATACATTATATGACACATAGTCGTGCACATTAAACAGTTTTCGTCTGGACAATTTGGAAATACAACACAATCAAATTGCAAAGCAGTCGACGCGGTAGGTACTGGACGGATTTTCTTTGGAAAAATAATACTACATAATTTGTTTGTGAGTAGTTTATCTGTTATCAAGCCGAGACATCAACAAAATGAACTTTTGAAGAGATCTAATGATAGTGAGAATGACACCAGCAAAGACTATTTAGTCCCATCAATTTCTCATGAACCGCCAAAAACTGGACAATTCTCGTGTCATTTACAGAAAAACCTTCCTATTTAAAAATAATTGATTATTACTAACTATGCAAAATATTCAACAAGCCAGTGTCAATCGTCATAATAGATATGATAAAGCCAATTTCACTTTTTAAAATGAGTAATCGAAAATTTCTCTAAAGGATAACAATCGGTGTAATTGTTCTGATAACAACGGTACAATCCATTGCCCGCCCGCCGCCAGCATTACGAATCCAAATAGACAAAGATTAACAAAGTTGTGTTGTCTCGGCAACAGGTTGCAGTTTCAAAGTCAATGTCGTCGTTAATGTGTTGTGATTATGAATTACGAATAAACAAATGCAGTAAAGACTTGTTTTGAACAATCTTCTATGGATGGTTTAGTAGCGGACGGACGGATTGACCACAAGATTTTACTAAATGCTGGTCATATCATAAATCCTCGAACACCCGAAGTAAAAAAGGTGAATGAACAGACTTGCTAAGTAAAGTTTCAGTAAGTCATTAAACTAAAATTTACTGTCAAGGTCTACATTAACATTAGTACCATTAACTATCTCATCGCGTCGAAAGGGTTACTTTTTTATAGAAAAGATCTTCAGAATATATTTTGTAAATAGCAAAGAATGATTTTGCTGGTTTCAAACAGCAAAATCATTCTCAGGTTAATTAAAACCTGTTTTTTAAAGTTTAAATCTGTTACAAGTAACGCCATCTGTGCGTTGAACCAGAAACACGTAACTCCGATAACCAAAAACAATAAAAGAGAAACCTTCTGGTGCAAAGCACGAATATGAAGTGTAACACACAGTAAAAGAAGCAACCCTATTTAAACAGGAGCAATGAACTCGTTTGTGGCACAATCGCACAAGAAGCGTGTCAACCTTGTTACGACGAAAACATTTGTAAGTGCACGTAGCTCGAACATTGTAGCTGCACTTGCTGAATATAATGATGTGTAATGAGGTGCAGTTTTAAACTTTAATCTTAAAGAGAAACCTGAGGCTTGTCAAGCAAAGAAGAACAGCATCATTATTTTCTAAAATATATTAAAAAGATTGTCGATGTAGCAGTGAATATTAAGATTACAAACTGGTGTTACATCCTTAATAAATGCTTCAGAAACAAAACAAACTTTTGATAGAAATAAAAAAAAGAATTTATGCACAGTTGTTATTGAGCTGATCTGGTAAAATACATTACAGGAAATTATAGCATGTTGATCATTGTACTTGGTATGTTTTAATAATCAAGCAGTATCCTCAGATTTGCAATACGCCAAAGTTATTTGATGCTAAAGGTTAGTTACCGTGCCACCAGTATAAGTTTAAAATGTACACTATTATCATTTGCCAGTTATTTGCAGTCATAATTAGCATAAAACCACACCCATTTGTTTGTTACTATAGACATTTGAAGATTTATTTAAACACATTTTAGTCAAATAGAAATACACATTACGGTGAAGGACGCTTTAGTGACAAAGTAAATATGGGTTATAATGTGCCGTATCATGGAGCACCACATGTCTGAAGACATACAGACATACCTGCTATACAGGGTGAATTATACAAAATAAATAACTGGCCTAAAGCAAAACATGTCTGCACAGTTGTCAAGCACAAGTAAACATATGAAAATGAATAGCGGGTACTCCAAAAACACTTACATTTTGGAAACTATCATCCGTAGGCGCCTTAATCTACTAAAACCGATACGACGATGTAAACAGGCGACCACACACAAACAGTATTGATCGGTACGATTGTAAATAATGATAATGGACGCTTTGAACTTTGAAGCGACCCGCCCTTTGGTGGTCAACCCAAGTTCTAGGTCAAGCCCGCAGGAAGTGAACCGAAAGACGAACTAAAGGTAGAGGCAAATGACCGTGCAGCAGCTACAAGACTTGTTGCTAATCGACCATATCCGGGATTAGAGATTACTCATTAATACAGGTGTCTGCTCTAAAAAGAACCAGCCGTATTAATAGGGTTACCATCCCGTGTTAAAATGCCACGAAAAGAGGTCGGTAATTAATGTATCTGACCCGGAAAGTCCCTACGGTCGGTGGAACCAGCTCAATTCAATATTCATGCATTATCTGAAACGTCAAAAAGCCTTGACAAATTCTGAGTACTCAATGTTTTTAGATTAGACATTGAGATTATTGTTGTTAACGAAAAGTACAAAATAATTAATTGTTGATAAACATATACTTCATTTCCACATTCGAGACAAACTGTCCGTTTTAATCTATTCGTTCAAGAGCAAGCGGGATTTTCTCCGCAAGTTGTGTTTACAACTTTGTAAGTAATTGCTATCACAATTCGAGCAGGCTATCTCGAGTGAAAATGGAAAACATTAAAACGACTACTGGTCTTATCTTTGAAAACTTTACCTTTAGCAACAGCGGTAGGGATGTCCGACATTTTTAACAAATGTCCTTCGAAAACACTTAAATGTTCAATTACAACTACACTATTATTTAACACATTTATTTCACTTCTATTGATTATTCTCTACATGGCTATCACCGACAACAGCACAACATTAATTAACCATTGGTAAAACAGCAAACAGTTATTTACATGAAATAAAGTTTCATAGTTTGTGGTTATAGGCGCAACTGCAAAATGCAGGACACTAGTTAATTTAAAGTCATCGCATCATCAATGGATATTACCGGTATATGTGCCCGATAAATCCAGCATGGATTAAATAATGATGAGACAAAAATGATCGTAATACATTCCAGGTGAGATGCGAGCGTCGGGCCACAGACGTGCGCTCGTCACGGGCAGCCGACTTCGACTGGAAACTGGCGGTCGCCTCACGTAGAGTGGGGGTGCGCGGGGTGGGGATGCGCCCAGGAAGCACAGCCTCCGACCAATAATAATTATGTAAGTAAGGGTTGTTGCTATTTTTAGAACCAAGGCGCATACGTAACCAGTTTGTATGGCAAAGCATATTATGCTATCGGCTTAGTATAAATAACTGGTGTGCAGTGCAGTAGGCGTTATGTTTGCAACATTTCTATTTGTGGAACTCTTAATGCTGTTTCGCAAGTAGCAAGTTTAATGTGCCCGTCTTGAACGTAGTTATGGCAGGTTGTTCGAACTAGATCGGAGTTAGGCAGCACTTGGCGGTTTTCTTGTATCCATCCAAGTAATTAAAGTTCCGAAAGCTTTTAGCGAACGTACTACTGCTGAAAGGTATTTGTTTTCAGGTAGAATAATGGTTTTTTACGACGAAGATAGATGGTTCACAATATCTCGGCTGACTGGGTATCAAAAACTGTCAGTGTTGATCTGGTTTATCGTTACTTAGATGTCTTAAAACATAGTGTGCTTCCGTTATTAACTGTATTATTGAAAGTTCCCAACTAACTTAAACTAAGTGATCCATCACATAATTATTTTAATAACATGGCTGCAGCGCTCATGACCCCCTCCCCCCCCCCCCCAGTATCACCAGCATCCCCAGTGACCCCCAGTGCACCCCTGCAGCCGCATCCGCGCGGTGTGCCCCCCCCCCCCCCTTACGTAACACTGACACACTTCCGGGGCCACTATGTTATTTATGTTGTTTACTATCGTCAAATCGCCACGTTTAATATTGAAGTGGAAAGTTGGCAATGGCTTCGACCGACCGGATGGGACGGTTGTATATTTTTTCAGGAATCACTCAATTAGTCTTTGTTAACATCAAGTGTAGCACCTGAAGGTTTAGGCAGGAATGGCCGCTGTGATTGTTTATTTAAACGTTTGGCTTCTGATTAAAGCAGAGAGAGACAAAAGATTGATTCTCCTATTCTAAAACACGCGATGCACAGTCATAAATGTTGATTTAAAGCTGATATAAATATTTCATAATAATCTCGTCAGGAATCTTGTTTATTCGTAATTCATAACTACCTTATCTCTGCAGAATTTTTATGCCTAAATATTAATGCCACCTTTTCAATTCTTTAAAAACTGACAGATATAGCAGCAATGCCATGGTTATACCAATACCAAATTTTATCACCATCTATTAATTCTTGTTCCGTGTGACTTGGAGTTGCTGCAAACCTTTTTTGTTTCCACTTTCTCCTAAACCGTTACGCTATAATTCACTTCGTTTCCTTTTCTAGTCACTCCTCACACAATAAGTCCTAATTTTTTTTAGCCTTCCTATCCATCCATTTACACCTATACTCATCATTCTCAGAGTGTCATGCGTTACATCCTCGTCATCCAGACAGACGCTCGGTCTGTCTTGATATGATCAACGTTTATGTAACAACAATTCCAATTCCAATACCAAAGTTAATGGTTTGATATTGATAAAGATTCCCTGATCAACTGTTACCGGGCGGTAACTAAGTGTACCCTGCCCCCTCCACCTCACCTCACCTCCCCTCTCATCCCAGGGGTGCTCAAGCGGAGGGATTATATCAACCGGATGGACACGACGTCCATCCAAACGCTGATAGCGTCGCATTGCGAAATCCGTTTGCTAAGTCCTGTCTCCTAGGGGTTGCGAAAATTAATGTTGTTGCCCTATTTCAAGTGGCACGCTTAACGAAAATAAAATAGCAATTAGCTAGAATAAAACTGGGTTATGGCATGCCAAGTGCTCTATCGGACTCCTGTAAAATAGCCCGCCATTTGCAAAGTTCCGAAAATTTTAATTTATAATGTTTTTTTTTTTCAGAAATCATGCTTGTTATTATAACGTAATATACAAAAACGCATGTAATTCCTGAAGTGTTGGGCAGATGCGGAAGTATATGGTTAAGTCCCATGCAAAAGAGGGCGAGCATATTACCATCAACAGGGCACTAATACATACTCCGTGGCTGCTTCTGAGAAATACCTGATGGAAAAATCCAATAATTTTTGTCCGACCCGATTATTGTACCCGGGACATAATAACATGGATATATGTTTCGTGAAACGCCCCAATTATTGAAAAGTCCAGAAAAATGACAAAATACGGAGTGGGTTCAAAAAGCCAGTCACCAGGCGGATTGTAACACTAATATTAATAGACTATGTGATTATTCTTGAAATATACTATGCATACATTTTTTTGGGTTAAATACTGGTTCCTATATATTTAGCATTGAATATAAAACCATTCCACAAAAAAACTGTATGTCAAAATGCACTAAAGGATACAAGTCAACGAATTTCCTTTAGTAGGTACTGATAACATTAATTAACATAAACATTTCATCATCTAAGCATATTGCTTGTAATTAGAAAAAAATTGTTTTTTTTACTTTTATGGTATTTATTCGATACGAAATGTTATTGGCTTACTATGTATGTGTTAGTTTCACAATTTATAACTAAAAATTTAGTATTAAGTTTCCTGATCATTAAGTTTTGGGACGAAGTTCCATATCGCGCGTTGCGAAAGGCGCCTAGATGGAAAAAAAATAACCAAAAGTTGTAACGACACTTTTTGCCATAGTTGTAAGCCGTGCGGCGTGCGCGTGTTTCTCTGTCTCTCTCTCTCTCTCTCACTCATAGAAAGCAAGCTAGTTATTTTCGTTTCGTTTTTCTATTTTGCATTGAACAGTGTGGTGTCGCGACGATTATTTTTGTTGAGTGTATACAAGTTTTTGTACATAATAAATAATAACTTTGTTACATCCGGGTGTCCCTTGACACTTCTCAAGTTTTTTTCAGTTATAACACTGGAAAATCGTATTAAAGGATGCAAGCAGAAACCAATCGACATAGCGAAAAAGAAGAAACTGTTGTGTGAACTTCACAAACAAACTTCGTATAATCAGCCAGTAGACTAAGGCTAAACGTGCTATCAAAGAACGATCTCAAAGGAAACACCGGTGTAATGGTTCTTAAGGACCAATCAAATACATGTCGCCCAACCAGCGATGATGCCTACCACCCCTTGCTCGGCGGCCTTGCTTACGACCACTACAACAACGACGCAGTCATGTCAATACCCAAACCAATAACAATATTATAAATGTAACTTTACTTTGACTGGTCCAGTGGTTTAAGATAAAGATAAATTTATTTGTTCAAACATGTGTAACATGATACATTGGATATGCACATATAGATGGAACAGTTAGTGGCCCTGACTGCTGAGCCGGAGGTCGTGGATTCGATTCCCACCCAGGACAAACTTTGTGTGATGAGCATGATTGTTTGTTCTGTGTCTGGGTGTGATTTATCTATAATATGTATGTATTTATAAATTATATAAGTATGTATATCAGTTGTCTGGTTACCATAACACAAGCTCTGCTTAGCTTGGGATCAGATAGCCGTGTGTGAGTTGTCCCAAGATATTTATTTAGATATTTATTTACTTTACTATATTTGTTATTATTTCACGACTAAACGACCGATCAGATTTTAATGTAATTCGGCAAGATGATTAATTTTAACTTGGAGATGGAAATAGGTGATCATTTTTTTTGCATTTTGTCTATATTTCTCAACTGTTTGACAATTGACAACTGTATTGACATGCATTAGAGCAGAACTGATTTATGGGAAAGATACAGATGATAGAGTACGTTGTAGTAGTGGAAACGTCTGGTAACGAAAGTCTGATGAGAGATTGTAAGACGTCAGGTAATAAATGCAAACAAAACATGGAATTAAGAATCTTCTTATTAAAAAACTTAATTTAATCAAATCGCGACAACAACTACTTATTTAATAAATAATATCTATTTGACGACACGGTTAGCGCAATGACTGAGCGATCGACTGTCGCGCTGCGTGTTGCGGGTTCGATCCTCGCGCGGAACAAATATTTGTTGTTTGTTGTTTGTGTATGTGAGTTTAAATGTTTGTAAACGCACCCACGAAACAGGAGCAATTCCTAGTGTGGGGCAACGATTTTTTTTATTTAATAAAGTATGTGCCAGTACCAGTCCATACCCCGCTTGAAGACCGTGTGGTGAATTGGGCCAGCCCACTTTCTCCAAAAGAGACGAGGTCTTTGTTTCAGCAGTGGGAACGTTACACGCCGATTACTCACACAATTTACCCTGATACTGATACGCATCGCTGCTACGCGTTATTATCTGCGTATTTTCCTATATTTTATGTTAACTACTGATATACAAATCATTTTCGTGTAAAGCTATCTCTACGTAACGATTTATATCACATAAACGATAATGTAATTAATAATCTATACATACATCTGTAGACGTGGCGTTTCTGTATATTAAAACTATTAAAATAAAAATAATTGTTAAAATGGTGTTAAAGATAATAAGAGTTCCGTTTTTTTCTTTTAAGGTACGGAACCCTAAAAAACGACTTCAAAAAATAAAATAGGCGAGTCTGGAATGTGTTTTTAGGAAGAATGTTTGGCACTAACCTCAATAAAAAGAAAAAAAGAAGGAAAAACTATTACGACTCTCCTGATCTATATACTCAATGGCGCCATATATATAACATTTACACATTTGATTATAAAGGAGGTTATCAAACTCATGATAGTAAAGTAATTGGAAACATCACCAGGTGCGGTTCCTCCCTTTCCAGAGAAGAAAGTGGTGCACCTTCTCTATGCGAGACATTGTTGTTTATATATGCATGGCATAGTTACAAATTATCGCCTAGAATACACTAAAAGATCATCATTATCTTTGGCAGATCGTACATCTTATACTTTGATTTTGTCTATTCTAGTTCACTTTTCCCTATAATTTCATTATCTAACAGAACAACTTAATCAAAGGCATACAACAACAACTAAAGAATAAACAGATCAATCTAAATATATTTAGCTCCACAAAGGGCAGGGCAGCTCCGTACCGTATCGGCAACAGTCGGCCTGCCAATCAAGTAACGTGTTCACGAACTTTCTGTTTACTTTCTATTTCAGTGCCGATAACAATACCATTTATTACCTTCTCTTACTAAATACTGTTAATATAATTCAGTTCACCCCATCGTTGTTTATTTTTATACCTTGGTTATAACTCTGAAAGTATTTATAACTGTTATGTGGTTCGCCTACGCAGATTGTATTTGTAACCGGTTGCTAATTGAAATGTATTTGCGTTTTTTGTCGAGGAAGGCGAAAATCAATCTTGTAGTTATGATTGATGTCAATGGCGTCATGATTGTGAGTATTGCGATCAGGGGAAGCTGCGGTGGACCCGCGTGCGTCATGATATGGTTATGTGTACAGGTTTGAGTGAAAGATACGAGGATTAGATGACTGCCATCAGTTTTAACTACATGGTTAATTCCATAGAAGTAGTGCAGTCTCTTTTAAAGTCCATCCAAGTTTTGTTTTGGTCAGATAAAATAAAAAGCCATGCAATGTCTGAGATGGTCCATAAGTTTTCCAATTATTATTGAATGACATGACAGGCTAATCAAAAACTACACATTCGTAATAGTTGTGGGATCTTCATATTTTCGGCACTTCTGGCAAATAACTAAACCACCGGTTTATTTAAACAGCTGAGTTTCTCGAGAGCGTAGAGAATCAATAGGTATCAGTCAAACTTGTTTACCGATCCATCTCGCTGAGAAGCGATCTCCTCCAACCTTGGAGCGGTGTTTGAGCACAGATCTTGTAAGATTCACCATAGATTGTTTTATCTAGACTCCAGTTAAACTGATGTTGTCTATGTAAACAAATCGACCACATATTTAAATCCTATGATGAAAAAATAATAGTCTGGTACATGCAGGCAGGTAAGACTGGAAGCCGACATCAGCACGATTGGAAATATGACGATGATAACAAGTAAATATTTTACCTGTATGAAATTAACTATTAGGCCGGAAAAACAGAAAAGCAACGAAAACTGCTACATTAAGTTTTAGCAAGTAATGTTCAGCCACAGCTCATGCCCGCATGAAGTACTGTGATTGTCCCACGGGATTGTTCTATCGGGATAAAAAGTATCCGATGTGTTATTTCAGGTTATACCTAATTAAAATACAAATCCGTTCAGTAGATTTCGCGTAAAGGGGAAGAAACATCTACAAATTATAACAAACGCATTTATATTATTAGTAGGATATTCTCAAGAAGCAATAAGTCATCGCACATAAATCATATGATTTATACCTAATTTATCGACTTATAATTTAAGACATTTTGTTTTTAAATTTGGTGAAAATGTTTTTAACATTTGGTTTAGGTAAAAGTCACATAAGCATAACCAAAAAAAATATAGAAGTTTCTTTTTTAAAGCATGACGTCGACATCGATATTATAAGGGTCCGTTCACACAGACCAGCTCGGAGAGCGCAGTTTTCTTTTCACACAGACCGGGTCGTATACGCTTGGAGTTAGTCGAGCGGAGCCGCCAAATTGTTCACATAGACCGGCTGGAAGCGACCTGAAAGCGGATGCGCTCGCTGCCGATAGGATGCCCTCGGAGCCAGTCGGATGCGCTCGGGTCCGGTCGGATGCACTTGCAGCCAGCAGTTGCTTGCTCCTTGAAAGGATTGTGCTATCAAAATGGCGGTCGGCGTGGGGCGGCGCGCTCGCAAACGGAGCCGATCGGCAGCGCGAGCGAGTAACAGCACGCAATCGGAGCCGATCAGCTGCGCGAACGAGAAAGAGCACGCGATCGGAACCGATCGGCTGCGCGAGCGTTAAAGAGCATGCAATCGGAGCGAAACGGCTGTACGAACGAGAAAAAGAACGCGATCGGAGCCGGTCACCTCCTCTTATTATTTTACACCAAGCGCCTTCAGGCATTCTTAATGACAAAAGCAGTGCACATGCAAAAATAAACCTTACTACAAATACTAAAAACTCTGTTTTCAACGTGATAAGAATCTGCTCTCCTCTCCGAGCCGGTCTGTGTGAACGGACCCTTAACTTGCTAAAGCAGACGAAATGGTTTTTAATTCCAATACAGCTATTTTGAATCAGTCGGCCGTAATCAAACTAAGCTGCGTCACAAAGTTCCTTTCTTGGTTGATTAGAAAGGAGGAAGTAACGTTTAATAACTGAAGGCAAATTGTGTAATAATTCCTTATATTAATAACTACTGGCTGTGCCCAGCGGTTTCACCCACTGCACAGGTCCTAAGTATTGTAGAGAGATGTTATATATAGCCTGTTTATTTTTTGGGGTGGGAAATCATCAAATTGCTTCCTCCGCTCTGGGTGGAGCGGGGGGAAGTGTCAGACTTGTACTGACTAAAACGCACCCATGTTCCTTCTATTGCCCTTTACGTTCCGGGGCCGCGGTATCTCTTACGAAGAACCCGCAACCCCGGGGCCTGTGTTACTCAGCGATAATGTAGCATATTAATGGTAAAAGAATTTTTGAAATCGGTCCTTTTGAGTTTTTTCGTTCCAAACACACAAATGTTTCCTCCATATAAAATTTCTTATTATTTAATTATAGTGTGGAAGTTAAAGATAGAGGTACGGAAAGAGGCGATCCCTTTAAGATGACGTCTAACCTGTGAAGCAACACCTTGAAGCCAAGATCTTCGCCACATTGCAACAGGCAAAAGATCACTAATGGAGAGAAGTCCTCACCGGCTTCAGTAGCATACAGTCCCCATGCGTCAAGGGTAATGGCTTCTACGTATAACGTATTCTGTGGTAATGGTAACACATCGAACAGAGCAGAGTTTGAATAGACGAAGAGACCAGCCTATACTGGTACCAGTACCAGCCTGTACGGCGCTCAGCAGTGAGCTAACTCATAAAGGAGGAGGAACCCTAATACCTGAAAGACACCTTCGTTGAGTGTTTGTAACAACAGTGGAAATGCGGAAGTCCTCCCCTTTGTACCCCAAAACAAGCTGTGATATATATGTCGTGCCAGCGACACAAAAAAGGAGCGGAGACAAAAGCTTTTGTGTATACCGTAAGCTCTTACGATTTACGAAAATCTTTTTGAAGACTTTACTAATAACAATTTCTATGAATTCAGGGACCATTGTGATTGATATACAATTCTCTATTGTGGTTGTATTTCGGTATTATTGATAGACGAAAAGAATTAAATATGGGCGCGGTTACATTACTTAAGAACACAAGTGAGAGGATGATGAGTATTTTGAACCCCAAACTCGTAATTTGCGATTGGTGTACGGCAAAGTATAAAAAGTTGAATACGAGATTGTTTGACCATTTGTAACCCCAATTCTCTCGAAAAAGATCAACCGTGAATCTGTTCAGTATACAAGGTACATGTCACATCATTTAAATAACAGCTCACGTTACGGCGGGGCACGGCGCTATAGCAGCCATCCATCATCCACTAAAACACTCCGGCTTCCAGGAACGTATTAGCAAAATTTGCCCCCAAGTTCTGAGAAGAGGGGTCCCCTCCCTTTCGGCCCTCCGCTCCCGGGACTCCCCCCGGCCGGAGCCACGCTGCGTAGGCGTGTGTTGACAAACGTTGCTGTGTCTATTTTTGTCCCAAGCTCAGCCACGCCCATCTCCTCACCCTCCCCTCCCCGCTCCTCCCGCACCGCGCGCCCCCGCGAGGCCTCTGCCCAAATGTGCCCTTGACCTTGGTAACCAAACAACCGCAGTCACAACAAGGGATGGATGATAATTTGTTTTTCTGATACGGATTTGTTTTGAGTTCAGGGGATGGCTCCGAGATTGTAGGCCGCCCCTAGCGACAGCCACGGACAGGTTTGGGTTGCGGCTTGGTAACGTACGCTCAATTATAACAATGTTACTTTCTGATCTCCGGACGAGTGATTTCGAAAAAAACTTAATTTGATAAATTGGTTTTAAGTAATAAGAGTTCCATTTTGTAATGGGCAAAGAAAGCGACCCTGGCTTGGGTTACACAGGGAGCCTTTATCAAGAATCAAGTACTTCACTTTATCGATAGATGGCGCCACTGGTTGCTTCCTTGTGATAAGGAAAAAAGCTTCTATGATGTTTAGCTTGATTACCGTCTAGTTGAATAGTATGGCTAAAATATGCGATAAAAAGATTATACTAGTTTCTTGCAACTCGGACGACGAATTAGCATCACTTATAACTAATTGGGTTAAGTTAATTATATTTATGGTAAGACGGTAGCTATTTCGTGGACAAAAGGACGGCTCTCGGAACATAGGTGATCGAAGCTTCTCGACACAAATACCAACTGCAAGTTCATGACAGTTGACCAAACAGAACGTTCCAGCACTTGCCATCGCTCATATGGGATTTAATAATAGGTTACGAAATCGGGTTGTGCGTGAGTACTACCTCTGCATACACTCTTTGAATATAGGCGTTATAGTAATGTTGTATATGATATTTCTGAAAATAATACTGATTATTCAAATAGGTCCTCTGCTTTTAGTCATCGCGCCATGTTCATCAAACACGGGACAGTGGGTTCGTAGGTGTTGGCTACGAGCTACGCCGTAGCGGCCTACGAAAGTTTATTCGCGTCTTCTTTACAGCTTTGATGTGACCTTTTTTGTTATAAATATTCTGGTTACTGAGATTAAGGGCCTAAAACTGGGTAAAGATGGGTCTACTAAGATAATGTTATGATCCGCACGACTAAATTTTATAAAAGAGAAAATTAGCCTTTGGCTATTTTTGCACTGTATCTTCAGAACAGATTTTACTCCAAAGTATTTTGTTACCCATCTTCAGCATTATAATTAATATTGCCATCGGCGATACGAGACAAGTTGGACTTACTAAATTAAGTTATTCCGTCCGATATAAAAATATTTCGTAACACCTATACCGACGTAATCATTGTGATTAATGAGCTGTTTTGCATATTTTGCCTGATTCATCTGTTCACTCCAAAACAACAATTAAATCAGTGTTTATTTCCTTTTTAGCGGATGATACGCAGTTTCATATTTATGTATTGCACATTGTTTCGAAGCAAACAAGTGCGAAGGCAAACAATTCGGGGATTTACTACAGCGAAATACAATATTGACTTGAACTTGTTATGAAGGTCTATGTCAAGACCGCAGGCAAAATGTCTGCTTGTCTACATACATAATATTACCTCACGCCGGTACTTCCCCGAGGACTTCATAATCAGTAGCGTTTGCGACCGTTAGACCAAGTCTATGTAGACGGAAAACCAACACCTGATAACCACTTCCATTGCAAGTCACTTAAATTATCAACATTTTAGCAGTGGTTGTTTACTATGCCAAACAGACTAATTAATCAAATCAGCATCAATCAGCAAAACAATTAAGCAGGTCATCGGCGATAAGTTAGTGACGTAATCAGGCTACGTGATGATAACGTCAACATACCTGGGGGTTTGTCAATACATGAACGTGATTGATGTGATCGGGCGTATGCGCAGCCGATGTGGGGACAAGCCAGTGACGACGCGTTGGAGTCGGGCCAATGTGCTGATGAACCTAGAAGCTAATGAGATCATGCAACTATTTAATAATGTGTGATTGAAAAACAAGACATACTTTTTCACAGACACATTTATTATTCTTACAGGGTGTAAACGAAACCGTCCACCAAGCATTAAGTACTCAACGCGAAAAATATTGCCGGGAAATGTTATTTTTTGGGTATAACTTTTTTGCTGATGGATGCATAGCTTGGAGACATCTACTTTCCAAATTTCAACTGTATGGTGCCAATCATACAGTTGAAATTTTGAAAGTAGGTGTCTATAGTCTCGGAGTAAAATGGCAGTGACATAAGGACGGAGTGACAGACAGACTGGGAGTATCTATAAGCGTTCCGTTTTAGCCATTTGTTTACAGAACCCTAAAATACCAATGTCAGTGGCCACATCAAATAAAGTGTCATAATGATCAAGTTTGGCATGTTACGCTTTCAGTGACACTAACTAATTGGTTATTCAACGTAGATTACGATGTTATTTGCTTTGTCGCATCAATTGTTATTTAAATCTCGCGAATCGCGACGGAGACCCGCGTGTCTGCAAGCATGGGGTCTATGTGAAGGACCCTGTCACAGGTACCTAAAGAGTTCATTCGCTTGGCCTCATATGACAGAGCGACACTGCAGTTTCACAAGCACTCTTTCTCTGTCGAAAGACATTTTCACAAGATTTTCATCAAGCGGTATTGACTGAACAAGCCCGCGCGTGTCCCCGCGTCGGTTCACTTTTGTATGAAACCGCGCGGGTTTCGTTTAACGCAGTTTCAGCCCTTAGGGTGTAGGATTAAAGGAATGTGGAATTTTCTTTGTAATGATGTTATGTGATTCGTAATGACCGCGTGAATGATATTAAAATTATTGAACAAAAATAGACTGAGAGAGAACGATATTATCTTTTCATTTTTTCTTAATAATTTTGTATTAAACGCCCACTTAGTTAACTCATCCTACACCTACACATTTACTTTAGAAATTAGGTTTTCAAGAAGTATACATATTAAACGTTAAAATCCTAAGTCATTATACTGTTAAATTGCATATTGTATGTAAATGCTAGTCCAATATTGACATATTCTGGCGGGGCGCCAAGTAATGCGGTCAAGTAACCTACATAATGCTTTCAATTGAATGCAACTATATGCTAGAGATTTAGCAGGTGAATGCTTCTTAGTGGCACACGTGTTAGAACTGATAACAGATTCTAATTCCAGAATACTAGAGACATGGCCCATCCCAGAGACAAGATTGAAATGACTCATGGTCCTGTAACTACTCCGGTACCCACAAGCCTCGGTAACTCGGTGACACTCAGATATTTGCCGTAAAAATCTACACATGGAGATACATATTACACTGACAGTATTGTAATCGTTATTTTATGACAAAAAAACGTCTGTAGAAATTAGCACGATGGTAATACCGAACTTCATTTGGGAGTTCTTTCATAAAAGCTACGATGATACGATATATACTGCTGACAAGAAGGGCTTATATTTAGTAGTGATGCACGAATTAATTTTGACAACACGACTATGTACTTACGCGATCGACTTGGCAAAATAAAAATCACGTAAACACACTTACAACGTTGTAATGGTTGTGAGCTACGACTTATTTACTTTCAGTTACAAACCACCCACGGAAAAGATCAAAAACTAAGTGTTTCCCCCCACCCAGTGGCGGTGGGCGCAAGTCGTGGGTGGAGGCACGCGGCGCGGTGTGGCGCGCGGCGAGAGCGACGAGCGGCGACTACCCACTACTCCGTGCTTTTAGCGGGTTCGCGCGAAAACAACGGTGCACCCTTCACGAAATGCTAAGGTTTGAAAGTGGTGCTCAAAACAACACATTGTTGGCTTATTTTTGCTTACGACGTGCACGCAACTGCGATTTGAGTGTTTCGACGCCTCAGTCTTCTATTAACACTGTAATAACGAAGACACTTGCTTTGAAACGACCACGAACTCCACGACCCCAAAGCGTGCCTAAGAACCCCAAGTTTCTATTCAAAATGAAGGAAGAATCCTTAATTTTAATATCGAAGGGGATCTAACAGAAACCGTAAAGATTTTTAGATCCCCTTCGCTGAAAATACGAAAAATCTAAAAGTCAATAAACAGTATTTTCTCAAAATTCCGATGACTAAGATCCTACAAGCGGACCTAGATATCTTATTCGGTGTTATAGATTCTGTTTTATTGAAAGCGTTCTCCCGTCTACTGATTTCATAAAATTGCGATGTTTCGTACAATTTTCATATTAATCGTTGTTCAGGGTAGCCCATTTCCAGCAATGGATAGACTCGCCGGCCGACATTATGTGTCATCTGACCCCGGCAACCGGGCAACCCAAATAACAGAATATGTCGGAGCTAAGGTCAAATGGGACCGGCATGGGATCCATCAGGCGACGCCCACTCCATTCTAACACAGTGGCTTGTCCTGCTCATAAAGGTTTATTAGTATTTTGGGTTTTTACCAGAATGGGTCGGAAAGTGTCAATCGTTTTACATTAAATTCAAATCTATGTTATCAATAAACCCAGTGAGAAATTACCTAAACGAAACGGGCGTCATCGAATAATATGTGGACTTATAGGATCTACTCATTATTTTTAGAAAATTTGCCAAAAAGTGCACTTTTAGCATGATTCTATACACCAGATAAAAGTACACGCTTCCTACACGTAAAGCCTTACTTGTAATCATTACATCGACGTAGCTAGGGAAAAGTCTTGTAAAAATGACTCGTATCAAACATACTTTCAATCGATTAATGATAATCAAAGCAAAATACAGTCTTTAAAGCAGATCATCATGAAAAAGGTAGGCGGGTGATGGTCGGTTAAGGCTGGTAGTTGAAGTACGCGAAACTAGTAGATAGAAGCAAAGGAGCCTGTTGCCGAATCTGGATTTCCCTAACTCCTTATTGACTCATCTACAATGACAGGTATTCGGACAAATCCCAGATAGATGTAAGAGACGATTCAATTACGCTTTGAACTGGGGTGGGGGTGTAGGAAAAACACTACCTTTATCTGTACCGATAGTGATAACAAACGCGGGGGCGATGTTTCAATATCACTAGCGCCGTACTCGTCTGGCGCGCTCTGGAAGCGTATCCTAGCAACCAAGCTATCCAATATTCTCTATACAATAGGTAATGATTCACTTTCTAAGAATTTCAAGGAGCAATAGTACTTCGATGGGCTATATTGTCAAGGATCTATTATACTGTAAGAGTACTGAAAAGAATATTAGTTCGACCAAATATATATATATATAGATTTTGAAGACATAAGAGAACGCCTTTTATCCTCTCCCATAGCCAGTTTTATTTTCATGTCAAGTATTTAGTAAAACAAAAAACACATGTATGTGAATAAAATTATTACCGATGACAAATTATCCATTATAATCACAGATCACGAAAAAAGTTTTCGACCTACCCTCAAAAGCAATTAAAACTAAGCCAACCATACACGTGGACCACAAGGACGGGCATCGAACCTGCTGCTCCCGGATCCCGGGCGAGTGACAGAGCGCATACGGGGTGCGGGGGTGCGGGGATGCGAGGGGCTGCTGCTATTTATATAAAATCGATAGGCCGCCCGTGGCCTTGGCGCCATCGATCGCGCGACAGATGGGTGTGTGTGACGAGCCCCCGACACACAACGTACTACGGAGCGTGGACAATTTTCCGCCGACGAAATGTGCCTTAAATTGCTTTTATTTCATGATAAAAGAGAGTTATATTCTATAAGGTGTGTTATTGAGAAAACGAAATTATGGTAAAAATCCACCATAGGATTTAAAATGTCCGCGATACCTATCATAACTATACTGTAAAATAATCGTGTTAAATGTAAATGTTGAAGATAAAAGGCGTACCCTAGCAACAACTCAGATTTATCAAATTATTACTCACACCATGGTATTATATCTGCGGAGCCCGGTTCACCCTGTAGCCTACATCACCCACTCTCCCCCGCGCTGTGATTGGCTGAGGCGCCGAATGACAGACCCCTACGGATTTTTCTACGTAGTACAAGAATGCACCATGCCAGCGTTCTCGAAAACACGACTTGTAGTGCGCGGGAAATACGACTTGGAAAGCCGACGTGTTGTCAACAATGCTAGCGATATAACTACGATACACATGATAGACATCGGTTTATATGCACTATGTAAAGGTCAAAATATGCACAATCAAAATGCTATTTACTGAATTCACAGTTATTTTTACAAAAGATACATATCATGTTAATAATTCAGTTGATGTTTTTGTGTCAGTACACAATCAAATATACATGTTGTTATTATTTTCTATACTAAAATTGACGCTTTTCGACTTATCACATTTAAATTATTTGAAGATTTGAACAACACCTCACCAATGACGTTACTAAAACTTGAGTCGAACTTGAAATTTGGCGCCATTTGTGCAGAAATCCCTTAGGGCTTTAGACGGCGCCCTTGATAATATGCGTTAACTTGATTCCTTTTTGTAGGATAGCGTAGTACTACGCGTTTAGCACTCTCGATGAAAAAGTACAAAAAAAAAACAATAATAGTATTAAAATAGCGTATATAATCCGAAGTCTACATAATTATAACAAACTGACGAGTTGTACCTACGCGCCGCGATTTCTTCCCAGCTAAAGAAAGGTTAGGTGATCTGCGATGACTTAGGACGCCACAATTTAACCGCACAAGACAAACAAAACTTACTAAGATTATAAAAGCGAAAGTGAGTTTGTTTCTTACGTCTTCACGCCTTAATGGCTAAACCGATTTTAATGAATTTTGGTGCACAGATAGTTGGGACCCTGGAGACGGACATAGACATTGTTTTAAAGTGGGAAATGAGGGTTAAAGAGAGAAGAAAAGAGAAAACTTAGCGTTACTATTACACTCAATAAGGCGCAAGGGCAAATACTACAGATACCTTCAAATCAGGAAAGGGGTAAGTACTGTGTTACCCCGAATTTAACGCGAGCGTAGCCGCGGGCAAAAGCTAGTAGTTAAATAAAAAGAATCACAATAAAATTCGCTTTCAAATAATGAGTCATACGTAACCATTATTATTCGAATAAAATTGGTTAGTTTTCGTACGATTCTGTTGAATTTTTAAGTAGTTGATTATCTATATTCACTATTTACCTATTCCAATGCCAACATATTTGTTATTTCCAAATTACGTCATTAGTTTCAAGGTAATTATTTTAATTAATAAAATAGGTACTAAAATTAGAAATACTTCGCCAACTATATTATAATACATTGGTTTTAGGAGACATTTTTTGTGTAAACACACAATGCTAATGCCTTCAATTTGACAATTCAAGAATAATCCCAACCAATAAGGAACTCGTTTCGAAATATTTCGAACCGCTCACATCGATCTCTAGGTGAAGCCGCGTTTGCCTTGGTTGGTTGCTTGTGGATGCCGAGTTTCTTGCGTGCCACGGATGCATTGCTTTATCTCGTATTATCGTTTGTAGATCTTTGACAGTCATTACAGCAGCATTCAGCTCCCCGAAACTCTGACAACCAGTCTTACAAAGAAGTGTTACCTATCTTCGCGAGATCGTCAGCAACACCAAGACGCTGCTGGCGTTTCTCGTGGAGCTGGGGTGGATCAAATGATATTTCCACCCGTACGTAAAATGCGCGCCTTAGACGTGGAGTTGCAGACACCAGCCTCGTATACAATACAATGTGTTACTTAGTACTAACTGAGTTGTGTAGATAAGATAGTCACCTATGTTAAATGCATGTTGATAATGCTGTATCCGGTTAGACTGGAAGCCGACCGTAACTTAGTTGGGAAAAAACTAGGATGATGATGACGCAGTCCAATCTCAACAAAATATTAAATAATTATTCATTTGTGTGTAATGTTGAGGTAGTCAAGGTAAAGTGAACAGGTAAACTGTTCAAATTGTAATGTGTACTTGTGACTTATAGCTAAGTACGTAGGTACATGGTGTTATATATATTTGGGTACATCTCTGTCTTATCCTAATAGCGTATAGGCGTGATATTACGTTATGTTAATAAAGTAATATCTCACCATGTGCTGCTTTGCAAGACATACAAATAATGTTTACACATAAAGTAGTGCAGGTTGTGATTATAGCTAATTAACTAGTAAATCTTTAATTAAATAAACACTAGACAAAAAAACAATTGTTAACAAAAGCTATGTAATATGTATTAGTTATACTATATAATATGTATTATGAAAGAAGGCTACCAATAAATAAATATTTGAATAAAATGACGGATACGCCTCCTGCCTCCTAAACCAGATTTTCAACTGTGGCTTGGGACTTTAGCACACCCATTGAAAAAAAAAGTAATTGTAAAGGCAAGGTATTGTAGGCTTTACATGTAAAGTTTGCCCACAGGTTGCTCTTATAGAACATCTGGCAGAATGCCTTGAACATCGTTATTTTAACAGGAGCAGCACACTGTGCGCAACCTGTGCCAACATTTTACCGTGCACAGACAATGATGATTTTACCAAAAATAATATTTTAATTAAAAACTACCCAATAAGAAATGATGCTGTACAGTTGTGAATTTATATCACAGCCTGATATTAAAATTCTGGAACCTAGAAATAAACATACAAAAGAATCTCAAATGGGCAGATAGAGATGTGTTAAGCATAATAATCTACACCCTACAAACATTATAGGCATACAAACATTATATATAATAAAATACAGCACATACCTGAGTTATTTGAAGAGCGGCCAGGATCATCAGCCATTTCTCCAGTGTCCTGCAAGCAACCAAACAAATTAGATAATCACCAGTAACTATCACCTATAATAATCAAGCAATGGTTGCCTAATGTGTGTCTGTTAGGCTGCCAAGTATGCATAGGTCTTGTGTGCGATCACAAGACAAGTCATTTTACAAATTCATATGCATATTGTATAATTATCACTTGTTTTGATAACATTGTGAGGAAACCAGCATGCTTGAGAGATATTTCTCAACAGCTTGTAAGGCCAGGTCTAAGGCTCATGGGTAGAATACCACTGCCGGGGTTGCAAGTTCCTCAAAAGAGATACCGTGGCCCCGGAACATAGGGAGGAAAAGAAAGAACATGGGTGGGTTTTACTAAATAAAAGTTACTGACACTCCCAGTTATTGAAGAAGTATGATGATTTAACAACTGCAAAAAAATAGGTAGAATAATAACTCCACACCACCAAGTTAGGCATTACCCATTCAAATCATTAAATTACAATCACTGTCTATTCAGGATAAGTGCCATTTGAGGCTTTTACTGAAATGATTAGGCCCACATAGGTAATGACAGAGGAAAATGGAAAGATGGAAGGAAGGCCATTGCCCTCCAGTGGGCCACATCAGGATCATAGTATTAATAATTGTGCAATGACAGTGGATTGCTAAGTCTGTTATCAAACCATATTATGACTAACAAAAAAAAAATATAAAAATATTTTTTCCATTAATTTCATTGTTGTAGTTTTGTCATTATAGTTTTTTTTTAACACAATCTGCAGGTAAAAAATATCTAACATTATCACAAAAAATGTACCTACATAAGGAAAATGTAATTGATTGTATTTATTGTATACAAGGCACCTGTTCAGTACCATTAGATTGATCTATGATACTCTGTTATTAATTCTATGCAGATTCTAGTTTGAAAGTAACAAGCATAGTGACAACAACTCGCATATCTTGTTATCTCTTTAATATTGTATATTAATTAACATTTATACTAATATATGACATAGTTTACTTGAGCGATGTGGAACTTACAATAACAACAAGGTGATGCTTTCAATAACAAACACTACATCACATACAGAAAAAATGACCTCCGAAGTACAGAAATAACTTAATACGGTACATAAATACATAAAACATGCATACTACACTGAACTGTTAGTACCTTGCTTACACCAGCTGGGGTCCCAAACACACGATCTTTTAAATGTCCTTAAAAATCACAATCTTACGGTTTTACATACTATTTTGTACCATTTTAACGTCACAATGGACACAAATAACAACATTTTAATGAAGACATCATTTCAAATTATTAAAGTTCACATACTATCGCTTCAAAACAAGCCAAAAATCTATGTTTTGACCAGATTTTGACGTAATACTTACGTCGAATGATCAGTTCGTTCGCATTTTCCTCATGTCACAAATAAGCAATTTTTCTTGTTTTTTATTGGCTAAGAAGAATCTTATTGGAAAACTTGATGAAATACCACCAATCACGACAACGTTTAGTAGTGACAATCTTTTTAGTGATAAAACCGGTATAACCTAAAGTTCGGTTCTCGAAATCGATTTTAACGTCTAACTTTTAATTCTGTTTACTCAGGTATCAAATCAAAATTAACTAAAATTGTATAAATGTTTGTAATGTTGTGGTCGAATGGGAAAATAAAAAGCCTACCTAATCATTTCTACAAGTCCAAACGTCGCGTAGAATGTGGCCTAGAGATGGAATAGCAACACTCACCCCTGTGCCAAAGTTTTTATACACGTTTCGAGTGCATGCTAATGCATTGTACAGCCATACATACCATAAAAAATGAATTTTCAGCCATAAAAAAAAAGACCCCAACGATTTGCAACTGATGGAGCTACTGAAGGTAGCTGAAACTTTCAGTGGGGCCATCCGGATGGAATTTGGTGCGGTCATGTATGTGAGGATGCAAGCGAGGAGAGATTATAAATAAATAAATATCTTGGGACAACTCACACACGGCTATCTGATCCCAAGCTAAGCAGAGCTTGTGTTATGGTAACCAGACAACTGATATACATACTTATATAATTTATAAATACATACATATTATAGATAAATCACACCCAGACACAGAACAAACAATCATGCTCATCACACAAAGTTTGTCCTGGGTGGGAATCGAACCCACGACCTCAGGTTCAGCAGTCAGGGCCACTAACCACTGGACCAACAGGCCCGTCAAATTATTTATTTGATTGGTGGGAACCCAGGTCTCTCGATTACATAAACTTTAGATCCCTCTCAGCAACCGAAACCTACAAGTATTTGGGGATGTCGGAACGCTTTTTCTGGGCATCAATGTTGCTGACATGAAGCAATCGTTGAAGGAGTGCTTCTTTGGCCGCCTGAGAAAAGTATTTAATAGTCTTTTATCATGCGGAAACAAGGTACGCGCTTTCAACTTTTGATCATGCCGGTTTTGATGTACTCTTTCGGCATACTCAAGTGGACTCAAACGGAACTAGATGGCCTGTATAGGAAGGTCCGTAGTTCTTCGGTTATGAGACTGTATATTCCGAATTGTGGTGGTCGACTCTTTTTAAACGCTGAGACTCTCCACATGCGCGAGATATGCAGTCTCAGAGAACATTTCCCGACGTGGGGATGCAACGAGATGTGGTTGCGGTGGACATGGGCCTCACTCCACTTTCTTTAAAGCTTTCCCACTCCTGGCTAAAGAGAACTGGCGCAAACCTGTAGTTCTTGACACTAACGATCGCAGGGAGGTATGGCAGAGTAAAGAGATTCACGGACGCTTTTTCTGGGCCCTATATGGGCCTGATGTAGACCAATCAGCGTCCGTAATAAAAATCCGACAGTAAAAATAATCGGGATTGTAGTGGTCGTTATTTGATAAAATTAATAAATATTTTTACAGCTTTTTCAAGAGCTTGTCTATGCAGGATACAATGGCTGGAATTACAATTAGGTGCTTAATTTTTTTTTGTCACACTAGTCCTACTGTTCAACCCGTCATCGCCTTGGTTCCATTCCATCTGTACAAATGTCAATGCAATCGATTAGTCTAAGTATAATTTCCTCAAAATTTTTTGAAAAAGAATATTTAAAATTTCCTCTCCGGTAGTGTTTGTGGATTCTTGCGGAACCCCTACATAAGGGTTCCGCGGAACACACTGTTTGATTATGGCTGACTTAAAACTTTTAGCGCGAAATGTTTGACAGCAATATACATGTGCCAAGAAAACTCGGCGCAAAACATGGTGACACCGGACACGGTCACGCAAGGATGAGTGATTGTCAATTGACGTCACACAAAAACATTGGCAAAATAAGTAGTTGACAAACTGCTTTTTTCTTTTTTTATGCAGCAACTGTCTCAATAAAAACTGTTTTTCACAAGTGTGTGTAGATAGATATTTTTACCTATTAATTACTATTGTTTATATAAGAGAATATTCCGTATCTTCACTTCAGGTATTTAAATATTAATGATTTGGCTTTTACAGTTTTGTCTGGGTTTGCAGTGGGAACGACACGGTTTTTTTCGGCTTCGCACGGTTTATGCATGACACGCAGTGTTGTTAAAAAACGAAAACGTCAATGTCATGTGTCATGTCATTTCAATGAATTGTCAAAAAATTACTTGTGTTGACTCATTGAATTCGATTCATTATTACTCACAAATAAACACAAAATATTCTAGTATATCTCTGTGACATAGATCTAACACTAAAAACATGTTTTCATCAATATTTGGTAAGCGGAGATCTTCGCCAGTAGAGGTGGAGGTGGAAGGCGAGATTCCTCCGATTCCTGGAGCACGGTCAGACGAAGGGTTTGTTGTAGTGGATCCCAGCTCGCCCAGGAGTAGCCTCTACCCAAACGTGAGTGGCGGAGGTATCGCGGCGCCCTACGCTCAGAGACCGGCGCCACCACCACCGACACAAAGAGCTGCGTTAATAGATCCGACATTCCATTATCTTCAGGGCGTCCCGTTCGCCATGTCCAAAACACTACAGATGGCTTCAAACAAGGATTCGTTCGCTTCGGAAGTGGCAGATCTGCTTGCATTCTTGACCAACAAAGTCAATGTAAGCAGTTATGATTATGACTTCTCTGTAGAAAAGAGTGTTTTAAAAGAATGTTGATGGCATATAGTGATCTTAAGTAATACGTGAATGAAAAGGGGTCCACCCTTTATAGCAGAACTTTTTATGTCATAATTTTATTTTGCATAACAACGGATGGCATAAACTTTACTTCGTAGAAAATACTTTAGCAGATACTCATTTATCATACATTCTAAACTCATAATTTTGTAAGTCAGAATCATCTCTAGGCATAAACTTCATATCCATAATATTTAAATAGTAGAAACATCATATCGCAGAAAGTTCACAGTCAGAATCGTCTTTTGGCATAATATATTTTATATCGATGATCATTAACAGCAGAATTGTCATATCGTAGAAAGTTTATAGTTAGGGTCATCTTTGTCATTATAAGTTGTCATTTATTTTAGTTATTGTTTAATTAAATTTAAGATAATGTAATTGTATTACAACGACAATTCAATAAGTAATTAGGTATCCTAATCTAAATAGTTCAGTTCCGGGTAACCTACTTAAAACAATCTCTTTTTTCTATTAACGCAAGTCGTTTCTGGCACTCGCCGGCCGCTGCCGCGGCACCGCTCGCTTCGCTCGCTCGGCTCGTGCGTAGGAGGTCACAGTTTTAACCTAACCTAACCTAGCCATTACTAACGTCTGCATAGTATGCCAAGTGAAATTATACCAAATAATATATTATGCGAAATTAGAACTCTGCGAATCGTAATTATACTAAATGTAATTCTGCCATCTTAAAAGTATGCCATTGTTAATTCGAAGTTTTAAACATTATGCCAAACGATAATTATACCAAATAAATTTTATGCCTTTAAAATGTTCGTTTAAAGAAAATTATGCTAAGTGTGTTATGCCAAATAAATTTCGGAGCATCAAGTTTCTGCCAGATAGAGGGAACCCAATGAAAAGCCATGAATCTAAATAATTGTATGACACTTTATTTTTCAAAAGTTGTATTTTTATGCATTTGTGTTGCAGTAACAGTTGAAAAAATTGCATGATGCATATGATAAACATGTAGAAACTTTTAAACTGTGTGTTTTCCAGATCAGTACCTATGTGAAGCACCTTTTATATTAGTTAAGCATATTTTAAACTGTATGTCTAATAAGCAGTTAATGTTTCTTGAGTTTTAACCCGTCGCACGATTGTTTACATAAATGTAGGGTAACAATGTATGGAAACTTTGCATCCGTCTGCAAACTTTGTCGCGCGACGGGTTAATCATGAAATATATAAGTTCAGTTGATGAAATAATCAAAATATTGAAAATGTGTAATATAAAAAGCAGGCAATCAAATGCTAGTAAATACATGTATTTAATCATATGTAAGTTGGGATAATTTCACATTACAGAAAACATTGATTTGATAAGATTATAATCATACAATTAATAAAATAAAGTTCAGTTGAAAATTTATAGTTTGGTATAGAATTTGCAATCAGAAATAGTGTTGTATGTAATATGTATAGTTGTAATTGAAATTAAAGCACAGCAAACATATTAAACTATACAGTGTAACATATTAAGTCCAAATAGGCCTAGAAAATAAGTGATGGTTTAAATTGTTTGTCATATTTTGAACACTAGATTTACATGTTAACTTTGACATAGTAAAGATTCTGATAATAAGGTACTATATTCATTTAAGAGTTAAGCTAGTTTTTATCAGAAATGAAAATTAACATAAAATGTTGTATTGGAATGTGAAAGAAGATTCAAGGCAAAGAAAAGCAGATTATATCTTTTGTTTTATATAATTATCAGGTATATAAAAGAAAGTAAACTAGGGGAAATAAACTCCATGTAATTTATATTTTATTGCACTAGCAAGTGTAATTAATCTACAAGAAAATGTTATCTTTCCTTTTTGACATAAAAGATTTCATACAAGGCCTTTATAATAATAGTAAAATATATAAAAATATGTATAAAGATGTAAATAAAAATGTTAAAACCTAAATAAAAATATTTTTATTTCAAAACACATCAACATTCATTTTGAAAGTCCACAATATTTTTTTTGTTGCACACTTAAAAATCATTTTTCAATAGATACAAACAATTACAGCAAAATTTAGATACACTTATGGCAAAAAAAAACTCTTGACCAATGTACCACAGGAGCTTTGGTATGTCACCGCTGACTTACGGCTCAGTCAGGGCAACAACTAGAATGAAGTTGTTTCAATAACAGTCTTCTCACTGACAGATGTGTGAAAAGTCAGCAAGAAAAAGTGAGAAAATAGTCAATCAATAGGTTTAATAGTTAGTCTCTTTCTAACATAACTATTATCAAATAAACAGAGACACATTGTAATATTTATCATACAATTATATACATAAACATTGAGGATGTACCTTAACAATCATGTAGCTCTCACAAAGTACCACTTTACACTACAAATAATACTAGATAATCTGGTTAAACATTGTGGAATACCCCTTCCTGCACATCACATTAGTCCTCTATCCCTACCATACAACATCACTCAACCAGCACCATCATTTCCACCACAAAGTCTTCATTAAGGAGTTTAAAACAGTAAACATGGATTTTAAACTTCTCCGTTTTTTGAGACCTTCAGCATATGTACCATCATTTATATCAATGCTGCCAGGCCTACAATAAATGCAACTATTATCATGAAAGGTATCCAAGTCTTCAGAAAAGCCCAAAAACTGAAAAATAAAATGCATTATTTGAGTATGAGTTAGTATTTTGAGAAAAAAATGGGGTATGGTATATGGTAGTTTATGGTATATTTCCAAATGATCTATGTAAATTGATAAGATTACCTGACATATTTAGAGTAAATCAACATGTAGAAAGCCAGTTTCACCATGTTCCAGTTCTTGCAGCCATCATAGCTCATGAGGTTGAGAGCAGTAGCCACATGCGAGTGGCAGTTGTCATAGAACAAAATGTGCTGGAATTAAACATTCATAGATTAATTATATATTCATACTGAATAATTAGCAACTTAATCATTTAAATTTAGGTTCTATTGTTTCCTATTTCAAATCTTTGGCTGTTAACATTAAACTTTAAAAAAATACTATGATTTCAAAATACCATTCTCTTTTTATAAATTTCGGAAGCCTCATAAACTGCGGCATCCCAGCCTGCTTGTCCGTTTACAGCCTTTTGTGGAGACAACTGCCAGTATTTAGTGGGATTTCCAAATGCCATCAAGTCTTCAGATACAAAGTATGGTCCAGCAAAGTCCCTTATTACTCCTGAAGCCATACAGATGCCCATGTGACCCAGAAATGGAAATATCCATCTGAAACATTAAACATTTTTCCTTATTATCCTCAACTGTTAACATGTAATATTTATGAATAATTTGTTATTGTAAACCTATTAGTAAACGGAAAAGTGGTTTCAAAATTGATAAGCTGGTTTCATTTATTAATTTATTACTTGCTATGTTCTCATTGGTCTGGAAAATTATACAAAACTTCATTAATATATTAACTTTAACAATTACAATGTATTTGTACTGTTGGTCCAGAGTTGTAATTTAAATTTACATTGCATGCTCTTCACTGAATTTTCTGACCACCTACACATGGCTAAAATTGTAGGTTGTGGAACCTACATAACTAGCAGTGTAAGAGCGCACAATCTCAAATGAGACAATTTTCACATAATTTGAACAAGGCAAGATTTAGTAACTTAAATTAATTAAAGTTACCAAATCTCAGGCATAATATGACTGACAATTAGTAGAAAGGAAAACAGTTATCAGTAAAAATAAATGAATGAAACATGTTCTCCTTGGTCTCTGAGTAAAACGCCTTGTACAATTATTTTACGTGTAATTTAGCAGACACAAAGGTAATTTAATATTGCATATCGGGTAATCATTGCGTCGTAATTAGTAACGAAAAAGTGAAAACTCACGTTAGCACAGGGATAGGCGTCCAAACAATACAGTAAGGATAGCGACAGCGATCGTGATCTATAGGATCCATTAGCACAACTTCGTCAGGATCTGTTAACTCAAAAGTACTACCGGGGTTCTGGTCACCTGCCATAGTTTTAGAAATATTTATTTTCAAACAGTAGATTCACCCATAATCGATGGGAATTTAATTCAAATACAACGAAGGCAGGAAAAAAGTCAACTTCAACTTCAACTCTTCATTAATGGCTTTTGTGGACGAGAGATACCACAATTTTGCCAATAACACGTGTACTGGAAATAAACTATCAAACGCTGGAGAATATTTAGCAAGTAATCACAGTAATTAAAAAATATAAAAACAATAAAAGTATTTCTTTGCAGATTTAGATTATCATTTCATATGTCAGAATGACAGAAAAAAAAAGAGACTATAAGTAGAAAAAAAAAAAAAAAAAAAATAACGATCCAAAAAGTTACAACTTAATTTTATTAATTTCGATGAATTTACATAGTTTGAAAACAAAACGGGAAAACACAAAAGAAAGAAGACATTTAACAGAAGTTGGACGAGGGATATGAGGAGGAATGATTTCATGAAAAGAGAACCGCAATTTGGGACAGGAGAAAAATAAATGGTCCACGTTTCCTTCATCCAAACCGCATTCACAAAGAGAGCTATCCCTAATCCTAAGTTTGGCCAAGAAAAAAGGAGTACAACAATGATTTAATCGTAAACGACAAATAGTCGAAGTAGTTATTTTTTTTCCCAATTGATATTTGAAAAACCAAGGTTTGTGGGGTATCTCAGGTTGAATATCTCCATAAAATTTACCTTTTATGGACTTAGAGATTTGCCATTGATTGGACCAAGACTTATGCATAGATTGAGGTAATATCGTACAAATGTCATGTGAATAAATTTCTGAGTGGTCGAGAGAACCTGAGAGAACAGCATTTTTGGCGCATGAATCAGCTGTTTCATTACCAAGAATACCGACATGACCGGGAATCCAAGCTAAAACAACATTAATATGAAGTTCATGACATTGAAATAGCAAATCTCTAATTTTTAAAATTATAGGAAATCTTGACTTAGATCTGAAAGGGTTACATAAAATGGCTTGAAGGCAACTCTTTGAGTCAGAGAAAATAATGGAGTTATTCAACTTATGAGACAACACAAATGAAATGGCTTCTAAAATGGCAATTGATTCACCTGTAAAAACTGATGTAACTGAAGGACACTTGTAATTTAGAATAATTTTTGTATGAGGAATCCAAACTGCAGCTCCAACAGGGCTATCATCAGAGACTTTGGAGGCGTCAGTAAATATAGTAGTCCAATTATTATAATGAGACGAAACTTTTTGAGCAAAAATCTTATTTGCTTCCAAGGTGTTTTTATTAATTCCAAAGTCCAAGATGACAACAGGTTGGAACACCAACGCATTATAAGGAACTGTATATAGATATAAAATAGGGTTTTGAAAAAGTGGGCTAGAAAGACGAGAGAATTGAAGGTAGGCACGAAGAAGACAAGGAAGTTCTACATTAGAACGCCGACAAGAGTCAAAGATGGAAGATAATTGGTCCAGCTTACCAAGCAAGGGATGACCAGAATTTTGAACCAGTTTAAAAATAAATCTATTTGCAAGAAATTGTCTACGAATCGAAAGGGGAGGTTCAACACACTCAACTTGCATAGCATTAATAGGGGACGACTTCATCGCCCCAAGAATAATACGTAAACACTTTGATTGAATTTTATCAAGTTTTTGCAGGCCAGATTTATTACAAGGATCTAATAAGAACATACCATAATCAAAGTGACTACGAACTATAGCATTGTAAATCAGTTTTTGTGTATATGGGTGGGCACCCCACCAAACACCAGAAAGAGAGCGAAGAACATTAATGTTTCTTTCGCATTTTTGAGCAACGTAGTCTGTATGAACAATTCCTGATAATTTTGAATCTAACCAAATTCCTAAGAATTTGACATTGTTCACCTGGGAAATATTTTCTCCGTTAACTTTAATGTCAACAGGCGGAACAAGTCTTTTTCTTGTAAACACGACTACGGAGCTCTTAGAAGCTGATAATGACAAACCGTGTTGAAGGAGCCAAATAGATAGATATCCAAGTGCTGAATTTAAGCGATCACTAGCCTCGACCAGAGATTTTCCGGAAAAGTACAATGCCAAATCATCAGCATACTGTAATATTTGACAAAAAGAATCAACCGAGAAATGTAAATCAAAAGTATAAAGGCTAAATAGAAGAGGACTTAAGACTGATCCTTGTGGTAAGCCTTTCCAGATAGTCCTAGGGGGAAGAGAGGAGTCTTGAGTTTTTATAGAGATGGTTCTCTCCATCAACAGATTACAAATGAAACGAACTAATCTCCTAGGTATATTTAATTGATGCAAAAGTTTATCCCTGAGCACCGGAAGTAAAACGTTATCATATGCAGCGGAAATGTCCAAAAAGGCTCCGATTAATAGTTCTTTACGTAGCAAAGAGATACGAATATCAGAAGTTAAGATGCTAAGACTATCCATAGTGCTCATACCTTTTCGGAATCCAAACTGGGATGCGGGCAACAAGTTTCTGTTTTCAACAAACCACTCAAGTCTGTGTTTAATCATATGTTCAGCAACCTTACACAAAACAGACGACAAAGCAATAGGCCTGTAGCTGTTTGGATCTGACGGATTTTTGCCAGGTTTAATAACAGGAATAATAGTTTGTAGTTTCCACGGTTGAGGAACAAAACCAGACTCAAAGAAGTTATTCACAAGATCTAAATAGTATTGCTTTGTTGTTGTTGAGGCGTTTTTCAAAAATGAGTAAGGAATCCCATCTGTACCAGGAGAGGAATCCACGAGACCGTCAAGTGCCATTCGAAGTTCAGAAAAAGAAAATTTGCTATCAAAGATATTTTCGGAAGGAAGGAAACCCGGTAAAGAGGGAAAAGAGTTTAAACTTGGAACTGAAGGGGGAGAAAGTTTATCCGAGAAAGATTCAATCCAGGAAAAAGGATCGTTGGCTGAAATATCGACAATATTACAGGAGCCTCTGAACCTTTTAATTTGCTTCCATACTAGAGAAGAAGGGGAACAAGGAGATAAACTTTGACAATAGCTGAGCCAACCTTTTTTTTTCTTTTTTGAAAGAAGTCTTATGGTAATGGCAGCTTTTCTTTGATAAACTAAAAAATTTTGGGGAGTCATTGAATTCGAATAAATATCCTCTGCCATTTTTCTTTCCTTGACAGCGGAAGTACATTCTGAATCCCACCAAGGAGTAGAGACTTTAAACTTGTAGGGTTTCTTTTGGGGAAAATTGTCATCAGCACTAGAGATAATAGAATCTACAAATTTGGAATAACAATCAACAAGATTATTTCTATCGGGAGGGGGAAGAGAAGCTAACTTATTTTCAAGAGAATCAGAATATGAGGACCAGCTTGCATCCTTTAATCTGTACTTAAGAGAGGGATTAAAATTACGCATTGGAACAACTCTATCAGAGATAGAGACAAGGATAGGAAAATGGTCACTACCATAAGAATGAGGCAAGATATTCCAGGAAAGAATGGAAGCAAGAGAGGCAGAGCATACTGTAATATCCACAGCCGAGTTTGGGTTTTGAGAAGGACGAACCCTCCTAGTGGGAGAACCGTTATTAATGACGCATAGATCAACTTCATCAAAAATTTCAAGGAGGGCAAGACCAAAGTTGTCGTCATGGCTCGAGCCCCATGAGCGATGATGAGCATTTAAATCCCCCATAAAAATGATTGGAGAGGGAACTGAGGAAAATATACATAGAAGATCTGGAATTAACCTAGAATGGGGATGGGAAATGTATGCAGAGAGAAAAGTTATATTAAAAGCCCTAACAGCAACAATATTAATGTCAGGAGAAGAAGGGGGAAGAGAAATAAGAGAGAAGGGAAGGGAGCGCCTAACAAGAAGAGCACTACCTGCATACCCATCAGCCCTGTCATTCCGAAGACAAGAGTATCCTGGAACCCGAAAGTGTGAACCAGGAACTAACCAAGACTCCGAAATGGCAATGACTGAGGGGTGAAATTTATTTATTAAAAACAAAAGTTCAGGCTTCTTCGGCCGAACGCTTTGGCTGTTCCACTGAAGAGCGGAGACTGGATGATCCATTATTATGTGAGAGAATTTGAGAAAGTTTCTGGGCAACGTGGGACGGTAGAGGGGAATTATCACGGGATACAAGACTAATAACTAATGATAATAGTAATTCTAAGAGACTATCCTCTTGAGGAGACACTGGGGAGGAAGCAATTTGAGAAAGAAGAGAGAAACCATTGGGCAAGGATGACGGATCCTCTGCAATAATAGCTCTATGAGCAGCTCTATCATAAGATTTACCTAGAGGAGCTCTAGGCTTGGGTGAGGAAAACACAGTTTTCCTGTAAGAGGAAGGAGAAGTAAGGATACCCGATTGGGAAGCAGAGAAAGAAGGCGACGGGAAATTTTGAGCGACTTCAGAATACGATTTTTTGACACTTGGAAGAGACCGAGATGCTTCATCGTAAGAGAGATTTTCCTGAGTCATTAATATTTTTATAGATTTTTGTCTCCCTTGTTCAGGACAGCCACCATAGAAGGCAAAGTGGCGGCCCAAACAATGAATACAGGTGGAGTTGGACTCTACCACGTCACAAGTATCACCGGTGTGAGGTTGGGAGCACTTGAAGCATCTTGGTTTGGACCGACACTGAGCCTTGATGTGACCAAAACGGCAACAATTTTGGCATTGAATGGTGGGGTATTGATACACCTCCACTGGAAGCGAAGTATGGTATAAAAAGACTCGTTGAGGGAGCATTTGCCCTTTGAACGTTACCACTATCGTCTGAGTAGGGATCCAGGAGGTCTTGCCCTCCTCTTTGTTTTTACGATTTAATCTACGCGCCTTCAACACGATTCCACACCCATCTGGTAGAATTAAAGCCTCGACAAACTCATCCATGGACATTTCGACCGGCACTTGACGGACGATACCCATTTTTGTAACGTTGTACGACGGAATAGACGAAGAATATTTATATGTCTCTAAAATCGGGTTAGACATAAACTTATTGGCCGCATCTCCAGAGGAGAATTCGACAGAAATTTTATTCCTGCCCACTTTTTTAACACCATCTCTATTAATTTTACCTATATGATTTTGATGTAAAAATTGGCCAAACTTAATTGGACGAATCGACGTCCCAGCAGAAGGATCTGGTTCGGTTCTGGAAACATGGACAAGGAAAGGACCTTTGTCCGATAGGTCGTACGACCCAATCCCGGCTTCCAAAGAAGGGTGGACATAAATAGCTTGTATCGAAGCAACGGCCATGTCTCTATTTATTATAGTTTTTTTTGAAACCACCTCAATGGTTTCAGAGTCAACAATAAGACGTCGCTTACCGAGCGTCTTGGAGGTTGATGAAACGGCGTCAGGAGGGTCAGGAGGGTCAGGAGGAGCTGGAGGGGGGAGAGGATGATCCATTTTTTACACTAGATACTGAAACTAAGATCTGCACAGAAATAAATAAAATAAAAATATTCAACTGTTTTAGGAAAAAAATTCTCTCCGACACGTGTGACAGCTATCGCCTTCGAAAGTCAGGAAAAAAAAAAGTCAATAAATAAATATTACCTACCTCCTGACGTTTTGACGTTTTAGGATCCTTGTGCGTTCCAGGTTTAGTTCTCTGTACTTTGACAAATCTTTAACAATAAGGCTAGTAGCACATGCTGAACATCAAGTGAAACCGTAACTTATTCGACTAATAAAATTACGGTTTTTGTTTCGTTGAAGTTCAGACTCTAGTTCAATGGCTGACACTGTTTGACGGTTTGACAGCAAACATTGTTGATGTGACGATGTTTGGCGCTAATATTTTATTTTTGTGATAAATTGTTATTATCTTCGCATGGTGGTGCAAAGTTATTCATCAGCAGCCAAAATGCCGGCGTTTCTTAAGTATATTGATATGGAAAACTTCAAGTCTTATCGGGGACACCACCGTATAGGCCCCATGGAGTCGTTCACAGCGGTGGTAGGCCCCAATGGATCAGGTAAGAAGGATAAATGAATTTGAAAGTGTCTGCAACATTTATAGTTTAACCTTTTGTGTACACATTTCTAATGTACGTACAATATTTGTGAATAATAAAATGATGCTTGTTTAGTGTGCATCTTTATTTTGGTATCTTAATAATGAACTTGGTTCCGCTTAGCTTTGAATGCTTAAATTCTCTAAGAATGCTGCTGGAGATCAATTGAGTAGAGGTGGTCAGGTTATCACTTTGTTTACATGGATGACCTGAATATGTTTGTCTCCAAGGCATTGCAATTGATGGAACTACTCGTAGTTAGACAACTTTTATATGGGACGTTTGCTAAGTAACTCGACTTAGAGAATCAACATGTTTGGCTTTTAGGAGAAAACATCAGCTCATTACAAAGCAGTATTAAAATGTTTGGATATATGTTTGAGTTGTAGGGCTCCACAAGAAACTCAAATGTGGAAATTCTTAAGCAATTCCAATACAACACTCAGAACCAATGCTCCTTAGTTTTTGAATATATCATAATTGCAAAAAACAATCTGATAAAGTTTTACAACTGACTGCAAGATAAACAAAGGAAAAAAGCATATAAGAGAGAGGAAACTGTTGAATTTGTGGGAAGTTCTCAGATTTCATAAATCTTAGATCTCTTTCAGCATCAATAACCTATAAGTAATGGGTTTGTTGGATGATATAAGCAACAGTAAAAGGTGTAACATTGACATATGTGTCAAGCATGCTACCGCCGGCACAGATTACTAAATAGCTACTACGTAGCAGATACATCACTCCAATACAAAAAGGAAAATACCTACGTTATAATAGCCTACAAAATCATAATAATAATACCAGCTGTTTGCAGCCAAAAGAAATGCACCATAAGTACGCACAAAGAGAGTTGAGATTGTATTGCCCGCCGCGCGACCTACGTGCGGGCGCGTCATCGAGCGAATGTGCTAGGGTTGAACGTATGATGAATTGATGATAATGATAATAAAACGAATGTTGTAGAATCAAATATGTTTCAGTTTAATAAAATGACTGATATATTTTTTTCCTTCACTGAATTCAAGATTATTAAATTTTATTGTGGAAAATATTCCAAACCGCGTAAATAATTTTAATAAATAATCGAAAGGGAAACAGGAGCAAAGTGGAGGAAAACAATCAATTTAAAAAAATCCAAGATGGTACTGCCAGGCCGATCCATTATTACGTTGTCAAAATTATTTAAAAAATTTCTTCTTATTCTTCAATATAATTATTATATTGAAGTATAATAGTAGAATTATTATATTATTATATTCAATATAATTATACATATTACCCATATACTGCACAAAAATTACGTGGTTTCGGCATTTTAAAACTCAGCGCGATAATCACGACGTCGCACGGTGCGACAGCCCACTGTCAGTTGTATCGCCGGCGATACACGAAGCGGTAGGCATAAAACGCGTGGCCTTGAGCGAGTGACGGACGCCTGCCGCCGGGGGGAATTAATCCCTCACGTTATACCCGGGTGTTTTCATCTAGTTAAGACAGTTTATTCATCAGCAACTTGCTCTGAAATACAACCTTTTACAATTGGAAGTGCCGTACTATAGGCATCAATCTACCTTCACTGACAGAACGATTGTAGCCAATAAGCCTGATATAGAATGATGGATGATTGATTAGAGTGACATGCAATGATTGTTGACACAATGGTCATACTTAACATTCTATAACTGTCCTTGTAACAAAAAGATTAACCTAGTTTTGCTTCTCTCCACAGGGAAGTCCAACTTCATGGATGCAGTGAGTTTTGTGATGGGTGAGAAAACATCACTGCTCCGTGTAAAACGTCTCAGTGATCTGATCCATGGGGCCTCCATCAACAAACCTGTGTCAAGGAGGTAATTGTACTTGGATGTGGTTTCTCTTTACTTTTCTACAACTTGACATCAAAACTGACTTTCAAGCATTTTACACATTAATTTTAAACATTTCACAAGACAGATGTACTGTACATTTTAATACAAAAATGACATGATCAGCAAATTTTTATCATATTTTTACAGTTGCATGATAAATGTTTTTGCTATCCTGTATAAAATCTTGGTTTCCTAATGATTTTACTTCTGGATTAACTAAAAAGTTAAATTAATTCATTACGTTATTTATGAAGTACAAAAAGATTTAAAATAAAAGATTGTAAAATATGTACAAGTTGAGGGTTTTCGTCATTATAAACATAAAACTCGACTGGTAGATGATGCCATTGGTATTAAGTCTGCCTCTGTACATTATGTGTTAAATTAAATTTAAAAAAAAAAACAGACTAATACAAACAATAACTAAGTGCGAGGCGGCCGACGCGTTGTCGCGGCGCGTCCAAATTTCTTTGAATGTTGATTGTCACAATTAATGTACCGTTGTGAAGCGCACATTAAGGTGAAGATTTCTTGAGAACGGCCAAAAATCAGGTTTTTTAACGCAGTGTATCTCTTAAACCATACATAATTTTATTCACTGAAAAAAATATGATTGTTTTAAGGCTTTTTTGCATACATTGATGGAATTCAAATTATAATTTAATATACTAAAATGTGTAAAAAAATATGCAAACACACCTCTAAATTCTCTTTTAAAGCAGTTTATCTCTTCAATATTAATCGTAATTATAATCAAAAGTATACAATGAAATTTACAATGCCAAACTGCGTTCAATGATGGATTGTTTTTGATTGAATAGTTAATATTTAATTTTATACAAATTTATTTGTATTTTACGACAAACGTATGCAGTAAAGTCCAACGTCAAAATGTATGAACAAGGTCAACGACATAATACTGCGCCTTAACTTAGACACACAGATGCACTTTCATATAAATTTACAGCAGACAAAAGTCATGACCAATTGGCATTTATAATCAACATTTTTTTGTAAAATTATGTGTATCGTGGTTGCTGCTTAAATTGTTGGGTAGTTTGGTCCCTAAAGCTGGTGCCTTACGGGTTACTAAACAAACTTTGAAAAGTAGAAGGAATGAGGGAAGACCATAGCCAAAAAAAAACGACACTGAGGGTTCTGTACAAACTTGCGTCATAAACGGCCATCAAGTCGATACTTCAACGCGTTCCCGAGATAAAGGGACTAGACAGACAGACAGACAACAAAGTGATCCTATAAATAAGGGGTCCGTTTTTGCCTTTTGAGTTACGGAACAAACTTGTTTTTCGTTCATTATTTCCATTAACACAACAACAGACTTATTTAATGTACTTACATCATAGAAGGAGTCTAGGATAGGATAATTGTTTCCCATTACAGAATAACATATTATTTTGTGTTGCAGTGCGTCAGTGACAGCCACATTTGTACTCGAAGACCTGACAGAAAAGCAGTTTCAGAGATCAGTCATTGGACAGTCATCAGAGCACAAAATTGATGGACAGGTCAGCTCTACTTACTATTATTCAAAATGTAATTGTAATGAACTTGGTATACTAACATATAACCATTATTACCAGTCTGTGAACACCTCCCACTACCTTGGTGAGTTGGAGAAGCTGGGCATCAATGTGAAGGCGAAGAACTTCCTGGTGTTCCAGGGCGCCGTCGAGAGCATCGCCATGAAGAACCCCAAGGAGAGGACTGCACTCTTTGAGGAGATCAGTGGGTAGGTGGATTATTTATTATCATAGCTAGTCTGTATAGTCTCACTGCTGCTTTTGACGGCACGGTAGGCGCAGTGGCTGAGCGATCGACTGCTGCGCTGCGTGTCGAGGGTTCGATTCCCGCACGGAACAAATATTTGTATGACCTGCAGATAGTGTTTTGGCTCTGGCTGTTTGTGTAAGTGACTTTAAATGTTTGTGAACGCACCCACGATACAGGAGAAAATCCTAGTGTGGGGCAAAAAAAAAGTACACAAACAGTGGTCTATAATATTGACCCTGGATCGCACCGACTGGAAATCATGGTGAAAGGCATTTGCTCAGCAGTGTGGTGACGCAGGCTAGCAGTAACATTACAGCAATGCGCTGCATTTGTGGATAATGGTGATGATTACGATGTATGTGTCCTATGATATGTTTTAAGTTAAATTTAATGTTATCTCCATTAGATCTGGAGTCCTCAAGGAGCAGTACGAGCACTGCCGCGCAGAAGTGAACCGAGCTGACGAGGAGGCGCAGTTCTCCTACCAGAAGAAGAAGGGAGTGGCTGCCGAGAGGAAAGAGGCCAAATTTGAGAAGGAGGAGGCCGAGAAGTACACTCGGCTTAAGGAGGAACTGGTATGATGTTTGGAGCTTACAAAAACTTAAAAGTAACAACAGACATAAGGCCTACTTTTAACAAATTTTATTACAGCAAGAACAAAAAATCGAGCTGCAGCTATATCACCTGTATCACAACGAGAAAGAGATCCAATCTATGGAGGAAGACCTGCAGCACAAGCAGTCGGAGCTGACCAAGATCGAGAAGAAGCGCCAGAAGCTGGAGGAGGCGCTCAAGGAGAAGAAGAAGGAGGCGGGGACTGTGCAACGAGAGACTGCTAAGATTGAGCAGGAGATCCGGGAAGTGGTGAGTGAGACATTGACTTGTTCATATGTTTACCTGGCTATTTTCCGGGTGACTGATTTTTAAAGACCTTTAATGGTATACAGTCCCAGGAAACATAGAATTAGGGCATGAAATCTGTCTCAATATAAACAAATCCAAAAATCATAATTAGGTTTGTATTTTTTGTCTGTATAACTATATAAAAAACGAAACATAGGGCTGAATTTTCGTAGGCTAGCCAAATAGTTTTATACACTTCAGTTTTCACCTGTTTCTCCACCAGGAAGCCGAAATTACAAAGAAGCGTCCAACGTTCATAAAAGCGAAGGAACGCGTGACTCACACCCAGAAGAAGCTGGAAAGTGCCCTCAAGACCCTGGAACAGGCGCGCAAGGCCCACGAGGCTCATCAGGCTGACATCAAGAAGTTGGAGGACGAACTGCGCCAGATTGAGGAGGAGAAGGCGCAGTGGGAACAGTCCACGTTGGGCACCACACATACGGGCAGGGCTGATGTACATCTTGAGGAGGCGCAGGTAAGGAGTGGTGATTTTGTAGCCAGTTAATTAGACGAAAATGCTTACCTGTTATTTATGCCATTGACCCTTGTTGTGTTCTATCACACTCTTAATACTTATGGTATATGTCCAGAGTGAAGGCTTATCGCAGATTCTAAATCTGCGGCGTAGGAACTTAACGGCTGTGGAGTCTGGTTGCTACTGCCCCGCAATTGTTGTTGGGTTTCTGTGTCAAAGGTCTAAACGGACCCTTCATGTCACCAGTACGTGAGACTGGTTAAAAATGTTGCTGAGAAACACATTTATAGTTACGTTTGTACCTATGTACTGTAACGCACTCAAACTGTGGTTGTATAGAAGAGCAGGATTTGTGAAGGGTATTATAAAGTTTAGTTAAAATATAAGTCTAACTACAACCTCCAACATCTCCGTAGGGTTTCAAAACATACAAAATATCTCAATGACGGTGAGAACAACTGTCTAATCTATGCTAATGGCTAATAACTGCAAGCGTTACAGGTTTTTGGTAGTGGCGATATTGATGCTGCCTAAACTGTAAAGTCTAAAATGATTACTTGATTATCTAGATCCGCGAATACGAGGAGTTGAAGATGGAGGCGTCCCGGCAGGCGGCACGCTACCTGCAGGAACTGGACTCCGTGAACCGGGAGCAGAAGGCAGACCAGGACAGGCTGGATAATGAGCTGCGGAGGAAGGGAGAGTTCGAGAACAAACATCGGCAGAAGGTAATACAATACCTTCGATGGATAGGTGTGAAAATACCAACTACAGGCTGTGGTATAAAAATGCCATACATGGTGTTATTTTACGATCTACTAGTTGGCGCATGCGATTATGCCTTCGTGATATCGGAAAAAAAATATCCTATGTGTTATTCCAGTCTACCTCTGTGCCAAATTTTATCAAGATCCGTTCAGCCGTTTTAACGTGAAAGAGTAATAAACAAACATCCATACATCCATCCTCACAAACATTCGCATTTATACAATTTTTCGCTTGAATGTATGAATATATGCTAATAATAATATGTTTAACTTAGGGTCACGAACGGAACGAAGCTATGAAGCGCGTGGACAAGCTGAACGAACACATCAAGAGCTCGGAGCAAGCGCTAGAGGAGCAGAGGAGACTGCGCGCTGAACTGCAGGTCAGTATTAAAGACGATTCCAAGATATTTAACTTTTGACAGCAACCTCATTGTTGCCTGACACTCGGCTGCAATATGAGTGAGCAAGTGTCCAGGTACAATAACCCACAGGCGTGTTGTAGGCCGACGTGGGGTCGTGTCGCGGGCGCGCGGCCGAGCTGCAGGCGCAGCTGGAGGACGTGGCCGCCGCGCTGGGGGACGCGCGCGTCGACAAACACGAGGAGGCACGCCGCAGGAAGAAACAGGAGATCGTCGAGAGCTTCAAGAGAGACATACCTGGCGTCGTGAGTTGTATTCTATACCACTACATATCTAAACAGCCAGAAAAAGGGCAAGGCTCTACGAAAATAACCAAGCAATTATGGACCGTCAGTAATGTTTGATAGGTTTTAAAGTGTGTGTCTAAGGGTCAAACTCCACATCCAGAAAACGTTTTAAAAAAAAAAATTGTTAGAAAAGTTATTTTCAGATTCATAGGAACCTAGGTAAGTAGGTATCCATTGTTTGCAATATAACGTTACATCAGGCAATTATGACCACCAGTAAAGTTTGATAGTTTTTAAAACAAAACTTAACAAGTGATATACTTAGGAGTATTCAAGAAATGTGTTGCGTAGTAGCCTCTATACGCTTTTTAGATCTGCTCTTGTCAAAGTATCTACTCCAAAATATTTTAAATCGATTCCCGACTATTCTGTTTTAGCACCTGCAACAAATCAAATCATTAATTTCAATTAGACCACTACAGACATTTTTGAATGTCAACAAGTAAGAGTTTCTGATTGCTGTAGTGATGTCACCATTTTATCATAAATAAATGAGTACGCATATTTGTTCCATAGTACGACCGCATGATCAACATGTGCCAGCCGACCCACAAGCGGTACAACGTGGCCATCACGAAGGTGCTCGGGAAGTACATGGAGGCCATCGTCGTGGACACGGAGAAGACGGCCAGGAGGTGCATTCAGGTAGCATTTAAAGCTTTTTAATTTACACCTTATACAAAGCCAGACTACTGAGCATAAACTATACATAGACCAGTTCGACATTCCTTACTAGTATTATAAAAGCGAAAGTGAGTTTGTTACGTCTTCACGCCTAAATGGCCAAACACGTTTTAGATTAATTTTGGTACACAAATAGACCCTGGAGACGGACATAGGCTATTTTTTTTAAAGTGAGAAAGCAGGAACAAAAGGGAAAACTTAACTTTGCTATTACAATAAATAAGGCGCTAGGGCAAAAACTACAGGTAGCAGGTACCTGCAAATCGGGAAAGGGGAACTGTGTTACCACGAATTTAACGCGAGTGAAGCCAAAAGCTAGTAATCAATAAACAATTGAGAGCAATCAAATAGTTTGACCAATCATACAAAATTGCAGATGAATGACTAATCCCGGTTCGTTTTGAAGGTACTCAAAGAAAGGATGTTGGAGCCTGAAACGTTTCTACCTCTAGACTACATCCAGGCCAAACCACTTCGAGAGCGATTGAGGTGAGTCTTACGAACAAGCAAGGTTGTTTTCTGTCATTCAAATCGTGTCCAAGGAGCTCCTCAGCAGGAGACACCTCATCCTTTACCATCTGTTATATATTCTGCCTATCATTGGATTTGTAGAACATAAAAAGAACTTCTACTTGTAAAAAAACTTTTAATCGATATTGGTTCGAATAAGATTTGATGTTAACATTTTGAGCTGTGGGACTTTTTTGCGAATCTGTTGCAGTAGCTTTGGTTTTGAATAACATACTATGAACAACACAAGAACTTTGTTGCAACGTGTATATTGACTTATGAATGAATGTTAAAAACATTACAATTATATTGTTTCGTGTTACGGAACCTTTTATTACGAATTCGAGTGGCATTTGTCCGGTTTTCATACCAGTATTGCCCTCGCAGGGACATAAAAGAGCCCAAGAACGTGAAGCTCCTGTTCGACGTGCTCCGCTACGAGCCGCCCGCCATCCACCGCGCCGTGCTGTTCGTCACCAACAACGCGCTCGTGTGCGAGACGCCCGAGGACGCCTCGCGCGTCGCATACGACCTCGACCGCTCCAAGAACAGCAGATATGATGCGAGTATCTTACGATAGCCTACTATCTATCGCCATGCTAAATCTTACATCACACAAGGAACAGATATCCGCGCCGATAACACGCAACACCCGTTGGCTCGGAGAATCCTTTCTTATCTATGGAAGACTAGGAATTGTCTATCGTATTCCTCAAGTTGCAAAGTGAAATTATATACTCTCACCATAGGCTCTAAACCTTCTGGGTTCTTTGATAAGGACTTAGTTAATTTGAACTAGGTGTTAAGTAATATGTTCGTCCATTGTCAGGCCCTGGCGCTAGACGGCACGTTCTACCAGAAGTCCGGCATCATCTCGGGAGGTTCACTGGACTTGGCGCGTAAGGCCAAGCGTTGGGACGAGAAGCACCTCTCACAGCTTAAGTCTAAGAAGGTATGTGACTATAACCACTCCAATTAAGTAAAATAACTAAAAACGTATTTTTTTAAATATAACTTACGTTCAGTTTAATAAAGGAACGACCAATCCCCCCCCCGACGGAGGAGGGTATCCCTGGAATATTAATAATAATATAGCCTTTTTATTTAATGATTTACTTCAGTGGCATTTATAATACTACAGCAAAATAAATTTATGTAAGTTTGGATCTTAGATTATGTTAGTAATATTTATAAATATAATAAAATGTTTAAAAAAATATATTTATATGTTGACATGAACTCCGGTTTGGGTAAAGGCCTCCTCCAAAGATGCCCATTCTTGTTGGTCTTGTGCTATGATGAACCAGGTTATCGCTGGAATATTACCCACTAAAAAGGTGTCATGGTCAAAATTAGCTGTATTGAGCGTGTACAAATGTTAAAGATACTTGCAGGAAAAACTGACTGAAGAGCTCCGCGAGTCCATGAAGAAGTCTCGCAAGGAGTCGGAGCTGACGACTGTGGACTCGCAAATACGAGGCCTGGAGTCCCGGCTCAAGTACGCCATCACGGACAGGGACACCACGGTATGTTACACAAACACTTAAGAATAACACCATTGGGTTTTATCAACCATCAAGATGGGTCTGAAAATTCTAGGTTCAGTTTTTTTTAATAAGTATTTCTTTATCAATTTTTTTATTATTACGCCTGGGAACAGGACTCATTCTTCGATTTCACTTGATGTTGCACCTCTTCTCGCCAACCAATGAAGTAGTCATCTCAGGAGTCGCGCCTTCTTCGCTCTTTCCAACCCCGTGTAGCTGTATCAGGCCTCCAGTTTTGTGTTTTTTATAATCCACAAAAATACAAGACCAGAGTCAAAAGCTGACAAAAAAATCTAACCATTATCAACTAACATGAATACTTTTATTTGCAGTTAAAACAAATCAAAACGCTGGACGGAGAACTCGCAGAGTTCGAGAGGAAAATTGAAATGTTTGGTGTAAGTATGCTCCTTATGTAACAGTACTAAAAGGCACACATTGATTTGTGCGTGATCATTATCTATTACCAACTATGAATGTTTGTTGCAGCCCCAAGTAGAAGATATAGAGCGAACGATCCACGCGCGCGACCTGAAGATACAGGAGATCAAGGAGAACATGAACAACGTAGAAGATGTCGTGTTCCGCGGCTTCTGTCGCGACATCGGCGTCGCCAATATACGGTAACACATTACATAATATAGCGATCATCATCTACGCTAGCAACATCTGTCACGCTAATCAAGAATTAACCATCAAGCTCCCCCCCGTCTGTTTGGGGAGTACAACCGGTTCTATGGGGGATGAAGAATTTTACAGCCATTTTGCCAGTTATGTTTATTATTCATGAAATTAACGACACGGTTGGCGCAGTGACTGAGCTAACGACTGCTGCGCTGCGTGTCGCAGGTTCGATCTCCGCACGGCACAAATATTTGTATGGCCTACAGGTAGTTGTTCCGGGTCTGCTGTCTGTTGGTTGGGGCTGCTTAAAAAAAACTGAGAGGTGTGGGTTATTCTTCACCACGTTAGACTAGAGCAATTAGTGGTAATTGGTAAATAAACATGAGATTGTTGTCCCCAGACAATACGAAGAGCGCGAGTTGCGCGCGCAGCAGGAGCGAGCGAAGCGTCGCATGGAGTTCGACGCGCACATCGACAGGATCACCTCCAACCTCGAGTTCGAGCGCTCCCGGGACACACAGAGTATGGATTACCGCATTGTCTATTACTTACGTCATATATTTCATGGAGTTTATAACTGTTGCGAGCACGTCATGTGCACGATATTGGCACAGTATAAATATGGACAGTATGGAAACTAGGCCTAGTTGTAGAAATAAATACCTACAGCTTTCCCACTGCAGCTTTAGGGTTTTAACTCTAAAAGTTTTTGAAACTGTACTGTATATATTAAAACATCTTATTCTGTGTTCTGTAGTAGTTAAAATAACTGGTTTACAAATAAAATTTAAATAAATAATCTCATGGCTGCGGTTAATACCAGCAAAACAAGATCGTTTATAACACTGAACAGTTTAATATTAAGGACGCTTTCACATTTTGACGCGCTCATTTTTATTACAACAACATTAGGCGCACGCACACACTCAAACTCAATCACTCACTCAATTTAAACTTAACCTAACAGATTTTGATACTTGAACATTTTTTTTTTTATTTTTTCTGGTATCTATTGATCAGTAATTATAGTGCAATACGTTGGTATCTACTTACTCAATTTATAACGCTGACCGTAAATGAAAAAATAGGTGGGATACGTGAAATAACCACCAATTTTTTTTGTACACCTCTTACGAATATTATACGAGCTACTACCTATATTACTTTCTACAAAAGTAACAAAATGAAATATTTATTTATATAAATTTTATTAGACAATTACAACCAACCTTCAATTTTAAACATACAAACAAAAAAAGTAGTAGAAATTCTTCAAACAAATACTTTTTTATAATATGATGTATGCAAATCTCTATAGCAATCGGTTCAGCAGTTCAGGCGTAAAAGGGGAACAAACAAACTCACTTTTAAATTTATAATATTAGGGATAAGGATTGATTGAGCCAAGTTGGTTGCGACTAAAGGGTTTCATGGTTCATGACAAAATTCGACGCCCGATTGAATTACTATGAGATCGTGGTCTAGATAAAGGGTTTTTTTTAAGTATAATAAAATAAAAAACAAAGTTAAAGTTTATATGAAACAAAAAAAATCGAAGAATAAATATGTGTAAGAAGATTTTATACAGTACTAGCTTTTGCCCGCGACTTCGTACGAGTGGATTAATAGTTCCCGTTCCCGGGGGATTTCCGGGATGAAAACTATCCTATGTCCTTTCTCGGGGCCCAGACTATATCTGTACCAAATTTAATTAAAATCGGTTCAGTGGTTTAGGCGTGAAGAAGAGGCAGACAGACAGACAGACAGCGTTACTTTCGCATTTATAATATTAGTTTAGATTATGTTTCGTCAATATACTTCTTGTGTGTGAGCTATAGTGTCTAACATAGACCTAGCTTAACTAGTTCTGGCAGTAAAATAGAATTTAACTGAATGTCCTTCCATGTTTTCCTTCCAAAACTGAAAGTCTCTTTTTACAAAATCGAATTTAATTTTGCCATCACCAGTCCATACGGCGAATACACATGTTTTAACCAGTAAATCATAACTGGCCCTGAACTCGGTAGTGCCATTTGTTTTGAGTAAAAGCGTCAGATGGGTATCGCCAAAAATCAATTTTATTTTGTTTGACAGCTTCTTTCTTTTTTGGAAGATGCCAAGCACTTCACTTCTACTATACCATGCTTATATTTTTGTATATTCATCAAGACGAATCAAACGAGCCCAAACTCGATGGGTTTGTGTCATTTTATTACGGACTTCCTATAGCCACCTTCCAGCTCCATCATCAGACCCTGGATACCATCTAAAGACAAAGTACTCGTCAAGACGAATCAAACGAGCCCAAACTCGATGGGTTTGTGTCATTTTATTACGGACTTCCTATAGCCACCTTCCAGCTCCATAATTAAACCCTGGACACCATCTAGACACAAGGTACTCGTCAAGACGAATCAAACATTGTAAAACGATATACATTTATGCGATGTAGTTTCCTTCTCTATCAGTTAGTTTATCATACATTTTGACGTTTTAAATGTGCACTGGATTTAGCTCACACGTGTGAGCAAAAAATAGAAAAAAGCATTTTTTGCAACTTTTTATAATTATTGCGATGGTAAAATCGTGTTTGTCTAAAAATGTTATATGAGACTATACATTTTTTAAAGCCATCGTGGAGATGAATATAGGTATTATCTTTTATTTGATACCATGACAACCTCACTTTTATGTGCATGTAAATTGTAAAAGCGTCCTTAATACACAACAACTTGTGAGCTTTGTCAATACGGCGTAACCTTTTACAAGCGTTTTGGCGTGAGCCGCGGAATTACGAAAACGTTTCGTTCGGTCCTTGTAGGAAGGGCGCGCGTGACGACAATTACGTTTAACATGTGAGAATTCTAATATAGGGTCAAGGTCATCCCTGTATAAGTTGAAACGCATAGTACTGGGTTTTCACCCGAAAATGCGTGTGACAGTAATTAAAAAACCACTTCACACACAGTTGCAAATTATTTACTGAAAAATACTTTCGTCTGCTACATGATCGAAATGCTTTATTATTAAACTAGCTTTTGCCCACGGCTTCGCTCGCATTAAATTCGGGGTAGCACAGTTTTCCTTTTCTGGTTTGCAGGTACCTGCTACTTGTAATTTTTACCCTTGCGCCTTATGATTAAAAGGGAATTTATTAGCTTTGCTATTACAATAAATAGCAAAGCTAAGAACTCCCTTTTCATCCCCCTTCTCCTTAATTTCCTACTTTTTTATATAAAAATTAGCCGTGTATGTCAACCTCAAGAAATAAAAAAATAAAATAAAAAATATTTTTAAAATTTTAAATTTATTTAAAAAATCAAGGTTGTGCGACTCGAGAGGGCCTATATGTACAAAGGTTTTTCTCTATTTATTGTTTATGCGAATGTCGATTTTGTCCAGCCCATTTCGCTATTCTGTTTGTAACATTGAACTCGATCCACAGAGAACGTGACCCGCTGGGAGCGCGCCGTGCAGGACGCGGAGGACGAACTGGAGGGAGGACGACAGGCTGAGGCCAAGCAACGACAGGAAATCGACCACGAACTGCGCCGCGCTGACGCACTCAAGGCCGAGCGGGCCGCCGCACGCGCCAGGCAGGACGCCGCAGACGACGCCGTCAACAAGGTACTCACTACACCACGCCGTCAACAACGTACTAACTCCACCACGCCGTCAACAATGTACTCACTACACCACGCCGTCAACAACGTACTAACTCCACCACGCCGGGCCTGTCATGTGCTGGCTGCAGTTTGGGAAGCAAATGGAACAGCGCGTGCTTTGAAGGAATCCCATATGCCATCAATTATCAATTTTAGCACTTGAGACGCAGTTATCTCGATTTCGGTGGCGTCGCTCGAAAATATATCAAACTATTTGTAGGTATTATATTTTTTTTAACACTGACTGGCTTAAAATATTTCAAACAACTTATGTATTAAATCTAATCTCTAACAGGCCCGCAAAGACTTGACGAGCATACAGAAGGAAATCCAGACGATCCAGAAACAGGTCGCGACCATCGAATCTCGCATCGAGAGCAAACGTAGCGACCGACACAACATACTGCGACAATGCAAGGTATCATAACTACCACTTACCAACTAGCTTCTTTTTGTGATTTTGTGTTACAAAATCACAAAAATGTGTATAGCATGACCACATTGTATAGTTTCCACCGCTAGCACATCTTTTGATGAGTCAATACAAAGCTGCAGACCAAATATTGTGCAAGCCTGTGAAAACATCGTAAGAAAATCAAACCATACCTGAGATATAATTGTATGACGGCAAGCAAAGTTAAATCAGGTCGGCATAAAAGTTGACACAAACAAGAAATTTCAAAGTCAAAGTCAAGTCAAAGTCAAATTCTTTATTGCTAACTAAGTGTAGATTTTAGATCTTAACAAAGAGTAGGTTCTTAGAACTTAGTTGCCTGTTTAGGCATTGCAATTTAATTAATAATACATAAAAAAATAAACATTCTAAATTAACTTAGTCAAACTTTTTACATTACATTAAACATTATATTAGTTAACATTATTCATAGATTTTATGTCATAGAATTATCATCACATTATAATAAGTTTTAACAATCATTGCTCATGTTATTACAAAATATATTAAATCATTATCTTATTTCTCTTCCAGGAATTCTTTTACAGAGTAATATGCATTTTTAATCAAAAAATCTTTTAAGTTCTTTTTGAACATACCAATTGAATTTATGTTTTTAATGTGTGTGGGTAATCTATTGTATATTTTTATGCTCATACAAAAAATACTATTGCTATAAAGTGCAGTGTGAGATGTTTTATTGCGTAATATATTTTTAAGTCTAGTAGTTTTTAGTGTGTCATAACTACTGATGTCTGATCGAACTAAAATTGAGGCCTCATAGATATATATAGCAGGGAGGGTTAAGATCTTGAGATTTATAAAGTGAGGTTTACAAGAATCTGTTTGTTGTAACCCACATATAGATCTAATGCACTTTTTTTGTGCTTTGAACGCTACCTCTTTATCTGTTGAGAATCCCCAGTATAGTATCCCATAAGATAGAGTGGATCCCACATAGGCATGATAAGCACTAAGTAGTGTGGTTTGGTTAGATACCTTTTTGAGCATATAGAGGGCATAAGAGAATTGACTTAATTTATTACAAACACTATTTACATGCGTTTTCCATGACATATTAGAATCTATATAAATACCTAGAAATTTTGTACTTGTAACCTCAGATACAGTTTCATTATTGTATTTAACAGATAATGGCACTGATTTTGCGTTCTTATTTTTAAAATTTATGTAATGGGTTTTTGTAAGATTTAATTTTAGATTATTTATTGTAAGCCAGTTTATTAATTTAGATAATGATTCATTAATTTCCAATTCATGATTTTTATTTTCAACTTTATTATGAAACATAAGTCATTTCCAAAATGTATATTGGTTTTTGTTTCTCATATGATGTTATGCCCATGGTTCTGTACCTAACAACATTAAATGAGTATCCAGTGGAGATTGTGGCCTATTCTGCTCCAAGTCTCTAACTACGTTTTGGAGCAAAAAGTTCAACATTCTGCCTACTGAACAACTCCTTGACAATTAAAATGTGTTAGATTGTAATCCACTAAATGTGTTTCTAAACAGATCGATGATATAGTGATCCCTCTGCTGGAGGGTAACCTAGAAGACACAGCGGACGGTGAATCTGAGCCCTCGTCCATGTCTACCACACAGCAGTACCGGAAGGATTCCAGGTAAATAACCATGTCACAGTTGCAGGAGCAGCATGGTTATGCTATATAATAGCCAGCCGTTCGGGTCGATCTTTAGGTTAAGCCGCGTTTGCTTAGGTTGGTCTGTGATCCGTTACATACCGAGTTTCCTCTGTGCCTCAGAATGAACGTTAAGCTGTCGTTACTCTACTTATAGTCAGTGTCCCAAAAGTCTGACAACTAGTCTAACCAAACGGTATCTTATTACTGTGTTTACTGATTGGAGGTCAGATAGGCAATCGCTCTATGTAAAATACTTATATTCAGCTGGTAAGACTGGAAACCGATGAAGACTGTCGCAGGTTTTGGACGGGTGAGGTGTTATGATAGATAGATGTAGCAAGTTATGGCCGAATGAGATATTATGTTAGTTAAATTTAAGATGGGAATACTATGTTGAATTCCAATCTAGGAAAAAAGCTACTTCGATGAAACGGCGACAGGGTCTGGATTTATAGCCGTGTTGTGCTGGCAAACTATGTACCACAACCTCATTTCCGGCCCCAAACATGCAGCCCAAGTGAGTTCTGCCACCGACACCGTGCTGACGAACAGACGGATGCCGCTCTGGCGAATTCCGCCACTGGAAATCACAGATGAAGGACTTTTAGGAGGCTGCTTTTCTTTCTTTTGACATTAAATGTAGAAATAGTGAAATATCAAACTATTTGTATTTGTCAGGATCCGCGTGGATTACCGGTCGTTGTCAGAAAACCTGAAGGAGCTTGAGGAACATGACGAGATCAAACGTAAGGCTGATAAGCTGCAGAAGGCGATCAACTCGCTGCAGAACACCGTCGACAAGATACAGGCTCCTAACATGAGGGTATGATAATATTACCATCATAATTATGATAAGTAAAAAGAAATTGTAAATACTGTATTATCTCGATTTTTTAATGAAATTCATCAAGATGTCGAAAACTGTACGTAACTTCAGACATACTTCATAGTCTGTGTGAGAAAGAGATGGTGCTAGACACCCTGTATAGCTCTGTCTCTTTCCCTCAGTGGATTAAGTTCTGTTTTAAGACGTCATGGCAGGGCAGCTGAAGGGCTACTATGACATCTTATAGCAATTCTTATTCCACTGAGTGAAAGAGATGGTGCTAGACACCCTGTATAGCTCTGTCTCTTTCCCTCAGCGGAATAAGAATTGCTTTAAGAGGTCATAGTAGGGCTACAGATTTGTGATCAGAAAAAAATGCTGTGAAAACTCACAATAGCATTATGAAGTCGACCAAAACAACAATGATCAATCATAATTTGACATGATTCAATTTAATAGACTTTCACGTAACGGGGTTAGATATAAATTAATTAAACCGACCGATCTAACGGTTTAATTTTACTGTGTTCTTCAGGCGATGCAAAAACTGAACGAGGTGCGCGAGAAGGTGAACGCTACTAATGAAGCGTTCGTCGTCGCCAGGAAGAGAGCGCACAAAGCTAAACTAGCTTTCGAAAAGGTAAACACGCACACACACACACAAACTCCTGTATCCCATGAGATAGGCAGCAATTACTGAACACCGTCTGCTACGATCTTGGAAAACTGCTTAAACACGCTTATCCTATTTATTTTGTATAGTTCAAGCTTTATCCAAGTGATGTACCCCATTATTTCCTTGTTTCTGGTATAAACGTCTTCGTTTTGTAAGGATATATATATATATTTTTTAATTTCAGGTGAAAAAGGAGCGCCACGACAAGTTTATAGAATGCTTCGAACATGTCGCCAACGAAATTGATGCTATCTACAAGGTATGGGGTACTTGTCCACTAGTTAGTTGTTACATTGCAGACGTATGATGCCTTCGCTTCTGGTATTCGTTTACGTCGCGTAGACGCTGCAGTGTAAGAGATGGTGGAGTAGTACACGATGGACTTATAGTACATATATTTAATATATCCACACTCTGGAAAATACTTAACGAATAATCCCAACAACATTTATACCTGGAAATTTAAACGACCACGGTGGAGTATACGTTCGATAAACGTATTCGCTGGATGCGAAGAGTGTCTAACCGCTCTTGAGAAACCCAGCGCCGTAGCCCATGAATTAAGAATTTTGGCACAATCTTAAACTCTCTAAAATGCTTTTTTCCAGGCTTTAGCCATGAACCAGTCTGCGCAAGCGTTCCTGGGCCCCGAGAACCCCGAGGAGCCGTACCTGGACGGCATCAACTACAACTGCGTGGCGCCCGGGAAGCGCTTCCAGCCGATGTCCAACCTGTCCGGCGGAGAGAAGACTGTCGCCGCACTGGCGCTGCTCTTCGCGATACACAGGTACGCTAACTTTACTACAGGATACCCTCATTTGTCAGTTTGTAGTTTTTTCAGACTAATCAGAGTAATTCTTCTTCCAGCTACCAGCCGGCGCCATTCTTCTTGTTGGACGAGATCGACGCGGCGCTGGACAACACGAACATCGGCAAGGTGGCGTCCTACATCCGCTCCAAGAAGGGCAACCTGCAGACCATCGTCATCTCGCTCAAGGAGGAGTTCTACGGCTGCGCCGACGCACTGGTCGGGATCTGTTCAGAGGTAGGATGAGTGAGAACTGAAGTTCAAAGCATTTATCTCAAAAGACACGGTAACAGGCATTTTTTAAGTTATAAACAAGCTACCTACCTACAATTCATCCACAGGCACATGGACTGTGGTTATCCATTTCAAAGCGTTGATCTTACTATATACTTGAGTTTAACGGCGTTGGGCCTACCTTCCCGAGTTCCGAAATACAAAGCTTCGAAAACAAGTCGAACGGCTACGATTTATTTAATTACCACAAAGTAGGCAGACAAGCTACCAAAGATGACGTGAACCTGCTCGTTGAGCGCAGTGATGGATGTTGGCGATGCAAGGGGTTTTTATATACACACTTCTAAATTTCCAGGTGCTAGACCAAAGACCCTCATGGGTTTTGACCATAGATATCCTATACATCCCCAATACAACACTACATACCTCCCTATTCTGTGAATGTGCCCGTACCCGTTGTTCTATACATCATGCTCGTTGTTCCAGCCGGCCGACTGCTTGGTGAGCGACGTGATGACCCTCAGCCTGGAGTGCTACCCCGACTAGTTACAAACACTACATTTTAACAATTATAGTGCTGCATGGTTCCTTTGGCGTTTGGCTTCAGGAGGGCGCTACTTCCAAACAATTATGAATCTATGAAATGGTGTGAGGAAAATGTATTAAAAATAAGTTGACGGCGTTAGTTCCAACTATGACCACGCCCCAAGAGAACCATGCAGCATTGTCGCATATTTTTATATTGATGTTTTACTTCATTCCTCAATGACATTGTTGTCGTTACGAGTAGCATAGCCGTAAGGATTGATTATTATATTAGTTTTAAGTCTACAGTACATACTTCGTGTTTTCTTTGAATAATACGATATTTTTCTTTACGTACCGTTTCCTTTCTCTCTCCTTTTCCAATTTACAAATATTCCGCATGGCTGGAGGCTGGAGTCAATAGAGGGCTGAGACGTAATGGTCGACATACATGTAGGTCATGACTTTGCCAGGCGCTACCTCCTCTTTTTGAGAGAATGAAATGTTTCAGCTGTGGGCACCACATACACACTAATTTTGCTTACTCCATTTGACTCAATATTGCTAACGAATTAATACAAGTGTAATCGTAAGTTGCGCCCTTTGTTTTATCAGTTTTGTATTTCCCACAGCTGGACCTACAAAGCAGTTTTTATAAATTTAATCTTGCTAGTATCTTAAAAACTACTCTCAATAAAGAACTCAACATAGAGTTTATAGATGATTTCATTTCATGTACATACCCGGTGCTGTGTTTGGGCACTATGGGAAACGCCTTGCCACAGACAAAATTTTCATAGAGGTCACAATGACAGATGTGATATTAACATTAACGAAGTAGGTTTCCATGGAGCCGGGGCTGCGGGTTGTTCGAAAGAGACTACCCAAGTAGCACAGAAGCGCTGAATAGTAGCTGAATCTCTGTTCACAATGGAATTTTAAGTTGAATAAACCTGCTGAATAATAGCGTTAGAGGCGCCTACTCAGCTGATATAACTCTGATTTGGGCACAAATTAATCAGCTGTTAGCTGAATAATGTAGCTGGTTGCACTATATCAGCGTTATTTGAGCATTATTAAAGGTAACAGTCGCCCCAAGAGCTGAATAATGACTGGTTATCAGGGTATGCGTTACCTTTTATACACTACAAGGGCTGAATAATAGAGTACTTGTTACCTATTTTTCAGCACAAAATACACTCCAGGATATTAGTAACTCTTTGAAGGAGCTGACAATTTACAAGTGGCAAAATTGCGAACAATTTAAACCCTACTACTTAATAATTATTATTTTGACATCTTTTCTGTGAACCATTTTGTAAAGTGTTTGTGAGAAATATAGAATAACGGTAAACTTAAAACTTTGTTTTTCCTCCATGTCCATGAAATTCGAATGGGAAAGAGAGTTTATTGTCAAATACTATATAATTATAGACGAAAATTTTCACGCGCTCTCAAAATATCACTGTTTATTTGAAAATTATAGTATAAAATAGGTTGATGATAATATTATAAAAAAAAAGTCTTTTTATTTTTCCTTGTAATTTGACAATACGCTGTTTACGTATAAAATCATTACATTTTCTATTCAAATTCGGTTGTTATTTTCTTTGACTAAATAGAAACAAATTATTATAATATTGTATGTAGATAGGTTAGAATCTAAAAAATGGCAGACAAGTAATGTGTACCTTAGTAACCACAATTAAACGGCATGAGCTGTTTAAGTGTCCACTCGTGGTAAATAAATCAGTAACGAGCTTTTATGATTGGTTCTTGTGTTACACAAGTCAGCTACAGATTCACGTAATGCTTGATAGTGGGTAACATGTACGCAAATAACTAGTGTAAGCAAATCATCAGTGAACCTATAAAATCTGCAGACATTTTAGGGATCCGCGGATTAAGCCTCATCATCCTCACATCATCCTATATTTATATGCTGAATAAGGAAGTCTTCAAGGTTTTATTTAACGGCACTAGTAGATTAATTGTCAACGATAGTACAAGTATTCAGCTCTCACGGAGATTAAGGGTAACATGTGAGCTAATATAGAGCAGTTTGCTTTAACTTAGCATCATATAATGTTCACCCATAGTGATCATGTGGCCTTTATAAGAGCTATTATACGATTTCGTGTATCAAGCTGATTAACATTACACAAATTCCACTGTGTGCAGCAAAAGGCATTATATCTTTATTATTTGAAGACACAAGAATAACTGATTACATTATAGTAGCTCACGTGTTCTTTATTAAAATGCAAGTGGTCTAAGGGTACACTTGTGGTCTTCAGTTCAGAATATAGTTTAGTTAAAGTCCACAAAAATCCTTTAAATTGCTTAAATCTGTACAATACTGGACTTGTTACTTATATTAACGCTGCAAGCGTTACAGTGTGGTCCCCGTGACACATAATAACGTTCTTATTCAGGCAAAAGCTCACTTTTCACCTATTGCCGGTCGAGTGTACTGTAATAACTCTTCATAAGTGCTAAAGTTACCGATGTTACCTCTTGTGACATCTTATAATGAAGTTTTGTGCTACTTGGGTATGGTATTACAAAGACGTTAAATGTTGGCATATGTATGTAAATGTTTGAAAAGCATCCTCGAAACAGGAAAAATCCTAGCGGAAGTTACAAAAAATAGTAATTAAGGAACGCACACCCATATACAAAAGAAAAAAAAAGTTATTTATTCGTTAATTCTTTTGTAAAATAGCTTTTTTTAGGTAGGGCCACACGCAGTTTAACTCGCTCGAGTTGTTTTAATTCTTAACCGGACTATCTTCTGTGGTGACCTCAATAAATTAAGGCCCCCAGCCAGGGCTTAAAACTAAGTTATAAGCTAAATGACCGCTCGCAAGGGACGGTTTGCACGTTAGTGGGGTTTCGCGACGGGCCTCGGCTTCGAGGTCGGAAAACGGATCGCGATTTGTGTTTTCTACGAACGGTACTGGTTTCCATACTGCTTACCTGCAGGACCTTCTTAATGCCTTGACTGTTTTTTTCTTTTGTACACATCGGGGTAACCTTCTTAGCTATATTTTGCCTGTTAGATAACGCCATTGACATACTCGGGTCATTTTGACAGAAGGTCTATCAAATAGTATGATTTAAAATAAAACAAAACATTTCAATATGGAGCTCTTTTATTTACAATAAAATATCTTTATATTACAACTCTTATGCTACGCTATCGATAGATGTCATAACTTATCAAGTGCCAGCGTTATCACTGCACCGGCCGGTCGCGCTCACTTCCTGCGGAAACCAACAGCCTCACACTAGCCGACCAAGAGTAACGTGGAAGCGCCAGGGCAACCCGTGAAATTCATATTTTTTTACTATTTTTGCAATTTGTTTGACTTGTTGAACTAGGGTAGTATTGAGTCATCATCTGCCTAGCCTTTTTCTTCGTTGGGGTCGGCTTCCAGTCTTACCGAATGCACCTGTATTCCAGTATTTTACATGGAGCGACTGCCTATTTGACCTCCACAACCCGGTTAGTAAAGTAATGGTGTGTGGCCAGTAGTGGGTATTCCCATACCTCTTGGTAAGACTCGTTGTCAAATTTTAGAGACACTGTAACGACTGTCAAAGATCTACAAATGACAGCCGGGACCGACGGCTTAACGTGATTTCCGAGGCACGAAGGAAACTCGGATGTAATTGGCGTTCCCATCCATGGACCAACCTAGGCAAGCGCGGCTTAACCTAAGATCGATCCGCGCGGCAGCTTTTACTTAGCGACAACCTCCTCCGAGAGTTGTTTTGAGTATTGCTGATAAATTTGTTAAATTAACATACATCCTGACACACATTTTGCAAATTGCAAAAACACGTAAGAAAATTTAAGTTTCACGGGCCGCCCAAGCGCTTCCCACTAAAGCGCTACATGGTACTTTGACGAGTAGTTTCTAACGCCGCCATCTTGTTATTTTCCAATACTATTTCTACGGACAATATCACAAATGTATAATAACAGAACTCTTCTGAAAGCGCCAAAGCAACCATGTAACACTATAATAAGACATCGCATTATATTTCTAGAGAATCGCTATTCTAAGACAGCATGGCAGCCTTTTAACCAGTTGTCTTATTTTCTTGCGCGGCTTTCATATCCTGAGATTCCTGGGCTAATTATTGCACGGAAATTTTCCAGATTAAAGGCCACAGCAAAGGTATAACTAGTCGTTCTGGATTCTTTCTATAAAACTCGTCTTCCGCTTCGCACACTTACAAGAACCGGCTTCACCTCAGATCGTAGCAACGCTCCGACGCAGTGCTTATAAGTGCGCTATGGGATTAATCCAGGATATGTGCGAGAGAATTATTTAGATGGCTATATCCAGAGCACTATCAAGAATGAAGCCCACAAGATCCATAATTATATTTTGTCGAAGACAAATTCATTACGACACTTTTCAATTTCAATCGTTCCAAAGATACAGGAATATTCTTGTCATAAATTACTTTCTATAAGGCTGTTGATTTACCATCATTTAAATCTTTACCACAGAAAAAGTGGGTAAAGATTATCGTCTCCATACATCAACTTTCACAGGTACACATACACCTCAGATTTTGTACAGATATGGTCAAAATTACTGACCATTATTTGTTTAATTGTTATCTACTATCCGCTATCAGAGATAATATATATCTGTGAAAAGACTGTACCTATCCACTTTGAGCCTTGACCTGTCAACTCGACAACAAAAAATAATTTAACACAAAACTATCATCTAGCTACACTTGTTCTACTTATAATCACGCTATTACCCTATGAGGTGAATAGAATTCCTTGTTTCATATAAGGTACTTTAGCGCAGGGTGCGTACGCGTCCTTTAAAGGGATAAAGGTCTTAAAAGCCACTTTTTATTGCATTTTGAACCTTGTGCAAGGATATAGTGGAAATCAGTAAGTGGATGAACTGAGCCCGTTTATCCTTCCAATAAAATAAATGACTGAACGTGTCTTGAGCATAGATCAACCAAAAATAGTACATTAGGCTAGTGGAGGAATTAGTATTTAACTAAAATTCAGTATGACCCAACAAATGTTTCAGCTCTGTTCTTATTTTATAGTAATTTATTTGGTAACGATCCTGAAATTAAGGGCGAAATCCCCAAATTTAATTTTGGTCAATAAGCTAAGGTTTACTTAGGAAATAAAAGCTAGGCGAATCAGGAACGAATCAAAGCATTTTTAGTTTAGACAACCACTTCTTGTTTTGTCAGTGTAGAGCTAGCGAGGTGTCAAAGAGGCATTGTTGATGTCTACTGTGTTCATGAATTGTTTCTTCAAGCTGCTACTCAAGTTATAGAAAAGCGAATATCAATGATTGTAACATGGAACACTTTGGAAACCATTTCTACTTGTCTTTCAATAGCATTGGCAAACTGTATAGCGGGGGTGGTGATGCAGCCGATGGGTCCTAGGTCCGGACGGTGACATGGTGCAGCTGGTGGTCTAGTCGGGCGAGCGCGGCGGGTCGGTGCTGAAGTAGGGCGCGGCGTGCGGCTGCAGCAGCGTGCGGCACACGGAGCACACGCGCGCCGGGGCTCCGCGCGGGCCCGCCGGCACCGCGTGCGACACGCAGCCCGAGCAGAAGATGCGCCCGCAGTGGCGGCAGTGGATCTGAACACGTACATCTTACTGTTAGGCGAAGCGGACACCAGTGAAAGCGCTTCTTGGACATAAAACACGAGGTTCCGAGCGTCGCCGAGAGCCATTGAGGGCCCCTATACAAAATGGTGCGCTGTAGCAAGTCGATCGAGTCTATAGCATATTATAAGGCTTATAAGAAGAGCAGGTCGACAACGAAAGCGGGAGTAAAAGTCATCAGTCACATTTTGGTATGCCCAGGATGCCATTGGCATTTTCTGTGATCTCTCAAAAGCGTTTGACTGCGTCGACCACAAGACACTGCTCTGTAAATTACACAATTAAGGAATTCGTGGACGAGCTGCTGATCTTGTTTTTTCATGTTTATCAAACAGGCAGCAAAAAGTAAATATTAATGGGGCGACGTCCTCTGGGTCTCTAGTCAAGATGGGCGTGCCCCAAGGTGCTATTCACGGTCTCTTCGTGTTTCTTGTTTATATAAATGACCTTCCTTATATAATGGACAAACTATAGGATATAATTTTATTTGCTGACGATACTTAGCTAATTTTAAACAACGTGGTCTGAATTTAAATCTTGACGGCAAAAAACTTGATTTTTTTTTCGCACATAAGAATTCTTTCGAGTATGCTCAGCTCAGTTGCATATGCATATATTAAGGTGAATAAGGCAGTTAACTGATGTAGACACAGCTAGGTTAGTATACTATGCTTATTTTCACAGTATTATGGGTTTCTGCTATGGGGATCAGCAGCAGACGTCGAGTCAGTTTTCATATTATTACAAAAGAGGGCAGTCCGCGCGATCTATAAAATGGGTCTTTGCGCGTCCCTCAGAGAGAAATTTAAAGAGATCGATATACTGACTCTGCCTTCACTTTATGTCTTAGAATGTATATTGTATGTCCGTAAAAATCGGAAGCTTTTTATAATATAAGCGCTGTCAATAAAAACTAATAGCGCGATTGGCTCAGCCGAGGAATGCGCTCGTCGTCATGAATGAAGGAACACTGCTTACCTTCTTCTTATTGTTGGGCAGATGCGTGTGGCAGCTGGGACACTCGTTGATGTCGTCTTCGTGCTGCCACCGCACTTCCGTGTCCGCCTCGCGGATACGTTCTAACTGCACCTGATATCAATTTCTAATTGTTACAACTTTAATTTAGTTACAATAGTATTTGAGACATCATTAAAAATGATTGTTTTGTTGACAATAGGGCCGCCACCTAATCCATGAGATTTAGAACAATACTGGCGTAAAGTGGGTGGTACTTATGGGCACAACTCAGCTTAAGCCTAAAAATTTCGGCGATTAGATGCGATGTTATTTTAAATTTATTTTATTTCATACATACATATATTGTTTTGATGTTAAATTTAGTTATTATGGGTTTGTCTGAAATTTATTTTTAACTAGCTTTCGCCCGCGGCTTCGCCCGCGTTAAATTTGCGGTAACACATTTCCCCTTGCGCCTTATTGATTTGTAATAGCAACGCTAAGTTTTACCTTTTCTTCCCTCTTTATCACATACCACTTTTTTCCAAAAAAAAATAGTCTATGTCCGTCTCCTGGTTCCCAACTATGTCTGTACCAAAATTCATCAAAATCGGTTTAGCCGTTAAAGCGTGAAGAGGTAACAAACAAACAAACTAACTCATTTTTATAAAACATATTAATAAGGATATTCAAATATTTTAATTACCAACATTGTGAGTTTAAATGTTTGAAAACGCACCCACGATACAGGAGAAATCCTAACATCCTAACATGTTTTAATTTTTTTAAAAGAATAAGTTTAACTAAAATTAATAATTTACAATTTGCAACTAGTCCGTAGTGCATGTACGTTTATGCTTCGGACCGCAACACGGTGCTTGTATCGTGCAGCGCGTGTCTTGTATGTAGTACCGTCATACCTGCAGCGACTGCGACAGCCGTACAAAGTCCTGCTGCACCTTCTCGCTGTTGTCGAGCTCCTGCTGCAGCACGGACACCCGCGAGCGCACCTCGTGCAGGGAGTTCTGCAGCCGCTTCTTGTCTTCTAGAAGGTTCTCTATCATGTCGTTAGAGTGGCGGAGCTTGTCGCCCAGTTCCTTCATCTGTTCGTGTTCTGTTTGTAGTCTGTCTACTTCGTCTCTGGTAAAAAAAAAAATTGTTTATGGTTTCATCTTAACGTGGATGTGTCAATACGTAAAGCCTAATGGGCTGTCCACACACTTATGTTATGTCCGTAGGGAAAAAATAACGGTTGAATAGAACTCTTTTTTTTTTATTTTTAAGTTTTAATTATGACCAAAAGGTTATTGGCTTGTGTTCCGTAAAAAATGGTACCATCTTAAAACGATTGTAATATTCCAATGGATGTATAATCTGTTGCTAAAGTATTTGATGATAGTGTAATTACCGCAGTGCTGCGCTGCTTGTCGCGTTTTCGATCCCCGCACGGAACATATATTTGTATGGCTTACAGACAGTTGTTCCGGATCTGACTGTTTGTGTGTGTAAGTTCAAAAGATAGTAAAGCACCCACATTAAGGAAACATTCTTAGTGTGGGCCATAACAAACATTGATCCAGTTGTTTTCATCCGAGGTTTTGGATCAGATCATTAAAATGATGGCGTGTTCTATCACCTGGCCTGCTTGAGATGCGCGCGCAGGTTGTTGAGCTCGGCCTCCTGGCTGTGGAACAGACTGCCCTGTTCCAGCAGCTGTGCTCGGAGTTCTCTCTCCGCGTCCGCAGCCTCTTCCCTGCCTATCTGGCAGAAGATCAGCTGCTCACGGAGCCGTAGGGTGTGCTCTTGGAGCTCCTGAGGGGACAACGATAAAGTATTTAAATAAAAAGACAGGTTAAATAATGTTGCGGGTTGTTCGAAAGAGATACCGCGGCCCCGGTACGTAAAGGGCAATAGAAGGAACATGGGTGGGTTTTAGTCGGGGAAGTTATTTGATGATTTCACACCCCAAAAAAAAAGGTAAAAATAATAAAAACATTTGAAGAATGCTAAGCATTATTGTTGCAGCAACATATTTTTATGCTGCTGCCACATATTTTTATGTTGCAAGAAACATGTAATGGTACAACCACATAATTATTATTCATCTATTTTACATTTTATGTTTTTTTAGTAAGTATAAAGACAAAAATTCCTTAAGAAATAAACAGTAAGCAGTCTGCCAGCAGACCTGCGAAAGTCGATATAAGAACGAAATTTAGACGAAAACTAAACTAACTTAATTTGTTATACTTTTTTATTTTCGTCCATTTATTGTTTTCAATACATATAATTATTTTTTTTAATATTTGCGACAATTTGTTATCCTTCGTTGCCATTTGTTTAACATTTACAAACATTGTCATTGTTTGTTAGAGAGCGGCATCCTACTGCTCTGGCCTCTCCGGAAAACTTCCACTTAGTACAATCCGAATGATAAATTAGCCCTGCAAACATTGCTCCACAAAAATAACTTCGATATAGAACTGTAAGTAGCAACAATTCGCCACATAAGACCATACTTGTATGGCCTATAGATAGTTGTTTCGGGCCTGGCTCTTTGTGTATGTGAGTTTGAATGTTTGTAAACGCACCCACGATTCAGAAGAAATTCCTAGAGAGGGGCAACGTTTAAAAAAAAATCTGCAAGTTTTGCCTACTCCAAATACGCGGTATAAATGAACAGTACCCACCTCTACATTGTCGGGTAAGTCTATAATTTCGTTCTGCATCTCGGCTGCTCTCTTCGTGTACTGGCCGATTAACATCGCGTTGTCTCTTTCTAAACTGTCAATAAAAATAAACATAATTAATTTAAAAAAAAAGTTTTGTAGCAAATGCTAGTTACATATATGTGACAATGTCGTTCAGAAGGTTCAGTAGGGCGAGTTCGGTGACTGTTGAGTCGACGCCGTAACGATTGCCTCTTTGGTCTAGTGGTCCTAAGCGCGATTGCTGATCATGAGGTCCGGGGTTTGATGCCTGTTTCATGCAGCCACCTAGTTAGGATTTGTGCCTAGTTGATGGCAATAGGTTCGCCCCCTATTACATGGGATAGGTACACCTCTGCCTAACCTTGCCGGGACCGCAGGTGTGATGTCCCATAATATAGTTATCTTTAGCAACTCTTACAAACCTGTCAAGTTTCTTCTGCAACGTCTCCCTATCCACAGTCAACTCAGTGACATTCTGCAGCGCTCTCTGCGAGGCGGCCTCGGCCTGCGCCACCTGCACCTCCAGGGCTTCGCGCGCCGCTTTCACTGCGCCCTGCAGCTCTTCTAGCTGCTGGGCGGAGGCCTGGCGCTCTGAGTGCCAGGATCTCACTGTCTCGTCGTGGAGGGAACGGACGCCTTCGAGCTCTTCTGTCGCCTGAATAAAGAATTATACGAGTTATTACGCTGTTAATAACGTGTGATATATCGATATTATCTTTACTATGAAATAGAAATCATTTATTTGCTAAATTAATGTAGGTATACATATAATGCTGGTAAGTTTTACGACGTCCCGATACATTTTGCCTTACGGCATGCAAAATTATTTAAATACACATTAAGTAGACGAACAAATTATACTACAAATGTCTACAACTAATGAAAATATATTTAAATGTTTGTTTTTCCAAATAAAATACACACAACGACCTCACCTCTTAACATGTGTTTTTGTTACAAACTATGCTTTATATAGTCTGGACTTTATAAAAAAATCTTGTTATTCTTCAAGTGAAATTATTTATGAAAATAAGAAGTTCATAAAACCATGTCATGTGAATGAAAAGCAGTCATATATTGTGGTATTAAAGACTATTTTCCTACTCCCATACGAACAATTCTACGTCGTACCTGTTTGAGCGCCAATTCCTTCATATTGGCGCGGTCTCTGGACTGCTCCGCTTTCGCCTGTTCGAGGACCAACTGCTTCTCATAGTTCGCACACATGTCGCATTGTCTATGTGTTTCTACAAATACATCAAGCATATAATTTATTATATTTACACCAATATAAAATAGATAGTTTAAAAGTAACGACTTATGCTAATTCTGCATTCGTCGGTTGCGTTTTTTGTTAAAATAAATGTAAAGAGAAAAGACTGACCCACCTGTTTCTGATTTAGCGTCTCCACTTGAGGTAGCGACGGCTGATGCTTTCGCTTTCTGTAACAAAACCGACACTTAAGACTTAAGCACATACTTTTGGCTAAAAAGTGTCATCACATTTCTTAAAAAAAAAGTTTTCTATAATTTTCGTTCAGTAACATTTCTTTTTGCTTCGCCGCAGTCGTTTAAAATATTGATTCTTTTCTTAATTTGAATTGACAAGAATGCAAAGTTATTTTTTGCTACGAGGGCTATTTTCACAAGCCACAGATTTTAAAGTGGAATCCTGAGCGTGGCGAGGGACTCAAAGACACGAGATGCAAATAATTTTACTCTCGTGTAAGAAAAATAACTATTATTCAAATTCACACCGACTCGAAAAAACTTTGTTTTAAACACTGGTAATTTATACGTACTAGACGATCCAAGATCTAAGCTGGCAAGTCAAATAATGAACCAAATAGTAGTCAAATAAGTTACCGCCATCGCATCTTGTAGCTGTGCATCAGTTTCTCTTAGTTTGCCTTTGAGTGCTGTGATTTCCATCTCCAGAGGCTGTATGATAGACCGCAGCAACTCTTCCTCCTACGTCAAGAGAAAAAGTTAGTTTCGATATATCTTTATACCGATATGCTATCAAAGTCAGCGTTTTATAACAACGAATGTTAACGTATTGTCTCGTTGATCTAGTGGTAGCCTTACTCGATAAACGGGCTATCCAACACTATAATATTGATTCAATTCGAACCAGTAGTTCTTGAGATTTCCGCGTTCAACCAAACAAACAAACAGATCAGTTTTATAATATCTAAATACATAATACAGAATTTGAAAATTGAAATAAGGGGCATGTTCCTGTAAACATTTCAACTGGTTGATAATAATGATTATATATAGTACGTTAGTAATACGTACTTTCCTAGGCTGCTGCTCGTCGGCGTCCGCGCCCAGCTTGCGCGCCAGCGAGCGCACGATGTTGGCGGGCGCCAGCGACACCTCCTGCCACACAGCGCGCGCCGTTACCAAGTAACTCACGTCCATCACTTACTCTATGTGGTAGGGGGGGGGGGGGGGGGCGAGGAAAGGGAGAGCAACCATGTGTCGCGTTTACACTATATAGCTTTATGAGTATCACAGATGCAAGTTTTTTTTTTGGGAATACTTTACAGTGTAGGTTGAAAGGGGTAAAGAATTCCCTTCCAGAAATATTAAAGTTGTTTTATGATTTCAGATGCTGAATTTGAAACTAAAACTTCACAAGCATTCTAGAATGTATCTCTTGATTTTTTTCTATGTCACACTTTTCGTAAATAGCTAATTTTTAACTGCATCCGGTAAGCCTTAAAGTCGCCCCTAACATAGGTGGGAAAAGGCTAAGCTATTATGACACTTTTCGTAAGCAATCCATTTTTATCCGGCACAAAATTATTTAAAGAGCCGATACACATTGAAAACACTACAACCACTTTATTATATCAACGCAACACATCTAATCAAACACTACCGACTTCTAAGTTACACCTAAGTAAGTATTTTCCACGCAAGTATGACAATACTGCACTCGTTACACAGCACGATATATGTAAATTTGTCGCGATAAACGCACGACAGACATAACTTACGACATTGTTCTGTTCGGAATACTGGAATAAGTTCAAAGTCAAAGTCAAAGTCAAAATCTTTATTGCAAACCAAGTGTACAAAGTTGGTATTATATTAGGTAAGTGCTTATGACTCAGTGGCCTTTTTCAAGCATTGCAATTAATATTCTCCGCCTGCCCATAACAACTCAATTTAGCATGCAATAATAATTATTATTCATTATAATTAATGTCATCAAAGTGATAGTAGTTAATGTCATGTAAAATTAATAATAATAATAATGTCAATAGATAATTAATTCGATTCAATTTTACAGCAATGTTGAAATAAATGTTTTCTTGAATAAACACTCTTAAAATAATTTTCATTTCTAAATTAATATAAATTTTGTTATTTATATAGGACAGATCGCCACTTTTGTATGTGAAGGAAAGTCGTTATTTTAAACTAGATTCTAAATATTCTTTTACTGAGTAGAAGCATTTTTGGACTAAGTATAATTTTAGCCTTTTTTGAAATATAGTTATTGATTTTTCATTTTTAAATATGTTGGGTAACTTATTAAATATTTTTATCGACATATGATACGGGCTATTGCTTAACATTTTTATCCTTGAAAATGGAGCACACAGTCTTTTTTTATGGCGAGTGTTTACGTTGTGTGTATCTTCTACTTTAATAAACTTGTCGATATTTTTAAAAACAAACACGCAAATGTCAAGTATGTATATTGACGGCAGAGTTAGAATCTGATATTTTATGAAATATGATTTGCAACTCTCAGTATTGTCTATTTGGGCTATAATCCTGATACATTTCTTTTGCAAAATGAATAATTCGTTGACGTTAACACTATTGCCCCATAACATGACGCCATATCTCAGCCATGAGTATGCGTATGCGTAGTAGGCAGCCATAGCTGTTTGTGTGTTAGTGCTTTGTTTTATTTGGAAAAGAGCGTAAGTGAATTTGGAGAGTTTTGCTTTTATATGTTCTATGTGAGACTTCCAGTTAATGTGGGTGTCAATATTTAAGCCAAGCAGACTAAACGTATTCACTTCTTCTATTTGAGTGTTTTTAAATGTTGTCATAAGATTGAGAGGTGATTTTTTGTATGATCTAAATTGCATTATTTTAGTTTTATTACTATTTATCTCCAGGTTGTGGTTCTGGAGCCAAGTATCAACAATTTGGAGGGTATTTTGTATTTGTAGGCTAGGGTTATTTAAATTATCACACTTTATTAATATCGAAATATCATCTGCAAATAGTACGGGTAAAGTACTTTCTTTATTTAATATTTTTGGAAGGTCGTTTATATAAATTAGAAATAATGGGCATCCTAACACGCTTCCTTGTGGGATAGAGCAAGTAATTCTTTTTTCTTGTGATCGAATGGTTTTAATCTCATTTTTACAATGGTCGTAATTTTCAATTTGTACTATTTGAGTCCTATTCTGTAAATATGATTTAAACCACGAATAAGCTGGTCCTCGTACACCGCAGCCATATAGTTTAAATAGTAAAATGTCATAAGAACTAGTTACATCTAACTTACTTATCCGAAACCGGTTTGTTTATCTTTCAATACAGTATCGTGCTTAGTTTGATTGTAGTGTGTGCGCCAAACGGTTTTACAAACATGTTTTGCATTTAATTTAAGCATATACAAGGTGTTTCAGCTTTTGTTTTTGGAGTTAACTGATGTTTTTGCGATTGTTCTCTGAGTCGTCTCGGTTAGGTTATTTATAAAGATCTTGTATTCCAATTGCATAACACACATTTCTAACACAGTCCAAAAGATCTTGATGGAACTTTTTGAACTGGCATTGTCACTAATATTATTAATAACGTTTGAAACGGGAATTAAGTTGAGTGATAGTGATAGCGGTACTGATAGCAAAAAATAAACCGAGAAAGAGGGTAGATCACACTGACCTAGCAAACAAAACTGTCTGCTTATAAACACCCACTCCCAAAAACTCCAACAGCAACAAAATATCAGGAATTTATTTTAAAAGTTATTAACAATCTTAAAAAAAAACTCAAAATGATTATATATTCGAAGTGTTTGTCTCCCCGATAGCGCAAATAACGTAATTTTATTTTGGTTTGTCAGTTTCAATAACCTTTTTTGTGTGTAGCAGTATGTTGATGAATAGGAAAATATTACAGAAGAACAAAATGTGTTTTCAGGGTATAAAACCAGTTACAGCTTGCTCTAGTAATAACAGGCTGTATACAAATATGTACACAGTCTGCCCGAACGAAGATAAGTCAACACGGACTACCTTCAAATGATAAAGAACAACACCGCTGTTGTCTGCTGCCAACGGGTGGGTTTTATCGCAGTTTCAATTTAGAGGTAACATCAGGTAGGGTGGTCTAAGACTGTGCGGTTGGTAATACGATAGACGTCTGCGCAGTACGCAGACGTCTAACTCGAAAGCGTGGCGTTCGTGGCTAACTTGGAACTGTGGATGGGTGATCACCCGTTACATAGCGAGATTTCTCCGTGCCTCGGACAGCATATTAAGCCGTTGGACCCGGCTGTCATTTGTAGATCTTTGACAGACATTACAGGTAGTCAGTGTTCCGAAAGTCTGATAACCAGTCTTACCAAAAGGTATTGTATTACCCAGTACTAACTAGGTTGTGGAGGTCAGATAGGCAGTCGCTCCATGTAAAATACTGATATTCAAACCAACCCCAACATAGTTGGGAAAAGGCTAGGCAGATGATGATTCTGCTCTCAATTCATCCTACACATGAACATATTTTATGTCTTAGTTGGTTCTAGAAGATTCTTAGCTCACCTGTTGCTGTGCGACCTGCCTCATTTGGGACAAGTGCTGTTCCAGCTCCATGTTCCTGGCTCGCAACCTTCTCACTTCCTCCGTCCCTGAAGATGAGACTTCCACTGTTTCTGTCGGAATAGAAAATTCACCATTACCTCACTATTTTCACAGATGGTTAAGCTTTTTTTCTTCTATTTTCCTTGTTTTTTTATAATATTTTTTTCTCCACAATATCCAAAACTGTTGTATGATGTATCACCAAATATGGAGACTTACTTAAATGCATAATTTTCTGAAAGATATTTTTATAGGACTTAGTTAACACAAGTTTAAATCCTTTAGAAAACACCATATTTTTATACAAATAAATGAGTTCTTTTATGTTAATTACCTCTGGTGCCCCATCCTAAACAGAAAGACTGGAACATTGCTCTTTTTTATCACTATCACCACACAACTAAATAAGGAAAATATGATTACTGTGTGTTATTTTAATTATTGTTATTTAAAACTATACAGAGGTATGTCAACACTGTTTATTGGTTTGTTCGTAAAGGCATGTGATCTAACTGCAAGTGATTTTGGCTAGGATTTAGAAAAGTTGAATTTGAACATTAATAAATACTTATAAAAAATGTTTTGGTTCATGCCCTCCCCGACACTATGAATTTCTTCTGTAGGCCAAACAAATTGTAATTGTTTCGTGCGGGAATCGAACCCGCGACACGCAGCGCAGCAGTCGATCGCACAGCCACAGCGCCAACCGTGTCGTCGTTATTATTATGTTGCAAGAGTGAAACCGGGCATATTTGTAGTATCTACTGATTAAAATAATTTGATAACAGCAAAAAGCTTTGCATGACTTCCCAGCTAATTAATTAATAAAAAATACCTATATTACACAGTGTTCTTAAAAATCATTGTGACCAGAGTCAGGACAGTATCCTGTAGTTTATTATAACGACTCGACAAGAAGCTGCTGCTGTTGCTTCGCTCAGTTCATCACATTACTACTGGGATAATGTTGCTGATACAGATTTAACATGCAACTTTTTTCTATGGAATTAAAAATGTGACACTATAAGGTACCATCTATAATTCTGATAATTTTAAATTTGTTAAAGGGATCTACTACCCATAATGCCATTTTCACCATGCACCATAAAGTTCTCATTCTTTTTTTGCCTAAAAATATAAATTTTCCATTATAATTATGGTATGTTTAACCGCTTGTATGCCGGAATTACAGTCACAATTAAAAACGCATTGTGTCTCGCGTAAATCTACGTTCCGGCATACAAGGGGTTAAATATCTTCTACACCATTCATTGAAATTTTATAGTAGCTTTTGGCCGCGGCTTCGCTCGCGCTAAATTCGGTATACCACAGTACCAGCTACCTGCAGTTTTTGCCCTTGCGCCTTATTAATTTGTAATAGCAACGCTAAGTTTTCCCTTTTATTCACTCGTTGTACCTCAAATGCCACTTTTTTTTAATAAAAATTATCCGTCTTTTGGTTCCCAATTATCTCTGTATCATAATTCATCAAAATCGGTTTGGCCATTAAAGCGTGAAGAGGTAACAAACAAACAAACTCACTTTCGCTTTTATAATATTAAGTAAGATATATCAAATTACGATTGTGTGACCACAAATATTCAGGTCTTACTCATGGATACTTACCACTGACAAGCATCTGCAAGCTCTGTATCTCTGACTTCTGGTTCTCACTTAGCGTCTGGAGCTGCTGCAGCTCAGCCCGGAGCCCTAGGACTTCGGACTCCAGCTGCTCCTTGTCTTGGATCATCTTCCTCATGTCCTCTGCAAAGAAGGAAGGGAGGAGAGTTTTAACAATATGGTATTAAGAATGTTGTGTTGGAGTTAGGATAGTCTGTGCCCTGGGGCATTTGGACCAGTTAATGTAGGGCATGTATGTACATAGTAATTGTGTAAGTTTTAGTGGTGTGGAAATGGAAGTCTGTAAATAGCTGCATTACATAAGCCCTCCATATCCTGAATTTAAATATTCGAAATGTTACAAACTCAGTCAGGCTGCTAATCTAATGAGGAATTTCTACATCTAATCTTTTACCTAATGTATCTAGCATAATCTTAATATTATTTCCTACATTATGAACCATCCACCATTATTTATTGCACACTAGTATGTAAAAATAAAGCAATGACTTTTTCATTTGGTATGTTATGCCTATTTATGCATTATTTTACTAATGTTACAGTAAATTTGGTTGCCCTAAAAACATTGTTTGTGCCTAAACTACCAATACTAACCTGGTTACACCTATATTTTAAGCAAATAATAAATGATACTGATTCTGAATGATTTAACATGCTTTGTTAAGCAGATACTAACATTCTAAATGCTTCTTATGTGACTCATTTGCTAATTACTTACTTAAAAATAATGGATGCTGTAAGACACTGAATGTTATCATTGAAAGATTTAATCCTACATTTAGTAGTCACCACAGTTCTTGTTCTTCAACTGGCCTACTAATTATTAGTAATATTGTATCTTATCAGCAAACTAACATCAGGTGATTTATTTCACTACCCAAAATAAAAACAACCAATCACAAATTATATGAATCCTGACAACCGCTCAGAAGCAACTTTCTGAATGGTTTTCTAAAATATTCAGTTCTCAAAAAACATCACAGTTATTCTTCATAATAATAATTAAGTTATAAAACACTATATACAACAAAATTATATTAAAAAAACTATGTTTTAAGACATCAAATATGTAATGTTTATGACACAACAAGAAACATTGTTTTAGAAAAGTGACACAAACATTGTCAAAGGTGAAGTTGCATGTAGGTAACAGATAGGTGTTAATGTTGTTTACTTTGTAGGAGGAAAACACATGCAAAATTAATGCATTCAAAAAACTAAAATGAATTTAGTGATTGTATTATGAATGGCCCACTACCTGATGTTATGAACAAACCAGTTTATGCAGCTGCAGGAACAGTTATCACAGGTGAACACAAGGACAAGGTCAACATAACATGTCAGGATGTCAATCACCTGGGTGCTAGCAAAACAAAGGTACTCTACAAACCAAGATTCAGCTTGAGTAAGTTTAACATACAGCCATAACAAAAACGATGTTATCATGTGAAATCATCGTAATTTCATGCATTTACACAAACTAGACCCAAGCCTACGTTATCCTGGCGTAGCCTACACCGCTGAAAACGGAAAACGAACCTTCTTTTTGCAAGAACAACTCTTTCATTTTCGCTCGCTGAACATTAAATTCTTCTTCAAGTAATCGTCTCGCTTGGTCCGGGGCCGGACCGTTGCACTCGTCTGCGGCCTCCACTTGAAACAGAATCACCATTCAGTGTCTCTTCGGAAGACATTACAGCCTAAATTAACAAACAATTGAACAAAATAACACACCTTTCGCAGTCTCTGTTGTTTCACTTGACATCGTGTATTGGATGTCCATTTATTCTAGTTATTGCTAAAATAATAGTAGTCTTCGAAATATTCGCATTATTGCACAGATTTACAACTTCCAAAGTTTGGAAAATAAGATTATTGCAGAGAAAAAGATGAAATCACGGAAACTATTTGACGTTTCTCTCTTTTGACGTTTTTACTGTATTGACAGAAAAAAATGCTGCGTTCTGAATAAAAATAAAATGTATCTAGTTATTCTTCTTGTGTTCATGTCTTTTTGATTCGGTGTTGAGTGGCAGGGTGGCCTATGCAGAGCCAGCCCTTCCATATATGCGAACTAGGCCATGGCCTACAGTGATCTTATTAGGGGGGCAGTAATCGGCGTTCTCAAATTGAAAGGTAGCGACGGATCATCCTGAAAAAGATGTATTTATGTGGGGAATGTTTATAAGTGTTCGCTTAGAACTTTAACTACCAGTCTGTGGAAAAGGTATCGGTTATAATACATTGTCGTTGAATATCTACGATTTCGCGCGAGGTTTCAACCAATTCCCGATCCACTCGTTTAAATTCCGTCGTGTTATTCTTTATTACTGTTTTTGTGTGCCAAGTTCTTTGTTTTATTTTTACTATTAAATAGTTCAAGTTCCAGTCTTTCACTTAAGGTGCCAGGTAATAGTAGACCCACTAATAGTCAATGCATTGCTAAAAAGAACAATGCCAGAAATACTCCGTCTTTCTTCGTCCTTCCGATTTGGAGTAGATAGTAGGTATCTAGCTTGTATGCCCAGATCAAATGCCCAAAACCCCATTAATCTGACTAAAAACGTTAAGATAGAAGATTTTTTAATCAAAACTTGTTCTAGCATTCATGTCATAATAAATATAACAGGTTTAAATATGGTGAACATCTGATGGTCATCTTCGGAAAATACACTACACAATACGGTATTACACCCATTTTTAAAAAGTACCTCATTTTGATCCTAGGGTCCTGGTAAACCACAAAAAAAAAACAAAAAAAAATATTCAAACGATAAGTGCCATAAAACTGCATTTCAATTTTACAATTTCTATTTTTGCGCGTAAAATCACAAAAACGCTTGACGCAATGTTACTCTGTGGTCATGACGTCAGTTGGTCATGTAAACAAATGCGCTGTTATTAGTCTTTCTGTTTAGTTGTATTTTTCACTATAGTTTATGGTATCAGTAACGTTATAGTTTACGGTAGTATTTATTTCTTCCATGGTATGATTACTATTATTTCAATAAAAATTAAAATGTAAAGTTTTAAAATACAAAAATAGTAATAGTTGCTCAATTGACAGTTGTCACTGTTTGTTTTCATAACCATATGACGTAATAGTCATGGCGGACACTGTTTCGCTTAGTAAAGCAACAGACTAAAAAAGTGAAAACTTTGAAATCAATTTAAAAATTTATTTAGTTATTTTATTAACTAAATTTAATATTTTCCGACTGCTTGTAGCCTAAGCTATCTGAATTGTATATTTTTAGAATTTCTTTCTTATAGAGTAAAATACCCTATTCTATGGAATTCTTCAATAATATATTGCAAATTATTGTTTACACATTATCATATCAACCTTTTATTTATTTTCACCACCTCTATTTGTGAGCTACCTACCATTCTCATCATTCTTCTGCCCTTATCCCTAGTTAGGTATTTGGGGTATACCTATTATTCGTCATTTCATGTGAACCACCTAGAATAACAATAAATTATGATATACATTATGAAGGATGGCACGGTTGACATATTATGTCGGGCATGCCACCGACACCGTCCAGAAGAATCAATCTGTCACATTATTTCTGTTTGTGTTCTCGTCTGGCTAACATACAAAACACAGAGGAAAAAATTAAGTAAACAAACAAAAGTCAGTGATTTTATGTATTTTTATAGATATATTTGTATTTACACAATGTATGTTGCACAGACGCCTGCAAATCAAGCTACTACAATCTGTCAGATTTCTTTGATGGATTTTCGACTTTATTTCTAAAGTTTAAGGTTCAAGGTTCATTGGAAAAATTGACAGTTTCGGGTAACTTGACCTGCAGGCGTCTGTACATTACATTACACTAGTACATTAAAGGTTGATGATTGGTGAGTTAACTAAAATAGAATCAATTATGGTTATCACGTATAACAGGTTTGTAATATATTATGTGATAACCATTTTCGCATCGGATGCACTTTCATTATCACATCCCGTCGACCATGCTTAAAAAAATAAAAGAAAATAGATTAGTGGCGTTTCCGATTAGTGGAGTTGGAAATCGTACTCCTCTTTTTTTGTTGTATTTCGCAACCCAAAATGACAGCTGTCACTTTTTGTCTTTTTGATTCTATAATGGCCGTTTTTTTATAATTTGAAATTTGAAGAGTTGAAGTTAGATGTCTTTCTAACGATAATTGTGATCTTGTGAACTGCGGAAGTAGTATTTGTCTGTGCGAATATGGAGAAGTTTCAGTGTATAGATTGTGGTGAAAATGCAATATGTATTGATAAATTACGCTCAAACCCCTTCAGCCAGTTTTTATTTGTTGACAAAACGAAAATAATGTCTTTCTGTAAACCTACACCACAACTTTTTATCGCTCAAAAAAAAGGTGAAGATATTAGATATTTTCACTCAAAATATTATGAAAATTATAGCTGGTTAACTGGGTGCTGCCATTCAAATCTTCTTTTCTGTTATCCTTGTCTCTTGTTTGCTAATACGAAATGTTTATGGAATGATAAGGGATACGCTGACCTAAACAATTTCACAAATGCGGCCAAAACACATGATCAATCTGAGATGCATATTCAGGCGTGTAGGGATATGATTTCTTTTACTAAAAATCGTAACGAAATGAGCGAACAGTTAAAAGACGATATCGAGCGTCATAACGCGAACGTGGACCGTAATAGATATATTTTTTACCGGTATATTGATGTTACTTGTTTCTTGGTTATGCAGGAGCTGCCTTTTAGAAGCCATGATGAAACTGAATCATCATCAGATAATAAAGGCAATTTTGTAGAAATATTAGAATTGTTGGCCAAATATGATGGTGTTGTTGAAAACCATCTCCTAACTTCAACAAATACTGGGCTTTCAAATAGAACACAAAACAAGCTCATTTCGTCAATTGCTTCTGTTATTTTAAGAAATATAAAGATGCAAATTAGTAAAACTGAGTTTGTAGCTGTTATGATTGATGAAAGTACAGACATTAACGGAAAAGACCAGCTTGTTCTAAGTTTACGATATTTCAATAGTAATGAAATAGTGGATAGATTTATCGGTCTCATAGATGTTAGCTCTGATCAATCAGCTCAGATGATCAGTAAGGTTGTTTTAGATACTTTAGAAAGTTATGATTGTTGTTCCAAATTAGTTGCTCAAATATATGATGGAGCTAATATTATGTCTGGTGATAATGGAGTTCAAGGGTTTGTTCGGAAGCAAAGTCCACATGCATTATATGTCTGGTGCTCTGCTCAAATTTTTAATTTAGTTCTGTTCAAATCTTGCTATTCAATTAATGAAGCTAAACGATTTTTTTATCGAATAAAATCATTAAGCAACTTTTTTAACAGCGATATGAGAAGATTACAATTTTACTATGAGTATACTGATACAGAAAAAAACACTCGGGCAGATCCCTCTCCTTCCACATACAATTCTCAAACTATCAATGTTTTCTCGCATGAAGTTGATCATTTCATCCAATTTTTTGATATTATTATAAATAAAGCTGAGTTGTGGGATGGAGATACTTTGTCTCATGCTACATCATTTTTAGATATTCTCGAAGATTTTGAATATATTTTTTTACTGAAAGTATTCAGCACAATTTTTGAGAAATCTGATTTCTTATATGATTATTTACAAAACCATTTGTTTGATATCAACTCTTGCATGGAACAAATAAATAGTTTTATTAATTTTCTGGACCAGGTTATTGACAAATTTGATTTCATCTTTGAATATGCAGAAATAAAGGGTGGCCCACCCAAACAGAAACGTAATATTAGTGATATAAAAACTCATTACAGGAAAGTTTTCAGAGGTATTGTTGACAACATTGTACTGGAGACACACAATAGATTTAGCAATCTTAAAAATCTTTCATTTTTGCAGTTGCTTTCTAAAGAAAATTATGCAGAATATGCCACAAACTTTCCTGAAACTAATTTTAAAGACTTAAGAGAAGGCTACAGCTCATTTAATTTTAATTTTGATGGTTTGCATAGTGAACTTAAATGTATTTATGAAAATGCCGAATTCAGAGAATTGAGTCCTTTGCAAATAATTAATCATTTATCCAATAATAATATGGACCAAGTTTTCCCAGAAGTCATTCGTTTAGCCAAACTAATAGTTACAATACCAGTTACTAGTTCTTCTGCTGAAAGTTCATTATTGTGTCTAAACCGCATCCAGACTTATTTACAAAACACAAAAGATCAACAGCGTCCAACCGATCTTTCATTAATTTCAATAGAGAAAGAGCTTTTAATTAATGTGAAACAATCCGAAACATTTCACAAAGACGTTCTAGATGTCTATCTTCAAAAAGACAGGCGTGTTGAACTTATTTATAAATAAATATGACTAAATTGAATGTATCCCACAAAAAAACATTGCACTAGGCACTAGGCCGATGGAACACTCAAATTATGTAACTCCTAGATATCCGGATAAACTTCTTGGATTTATGTTGATTTAAAGTAAATCTATACGAAGACGCAGCTGACAACCCAGAGACGTCAATACACGCTCTAAGTTGAGATCCTATGTAGGCAAGCTTTACAAGCAGAGTGCTTTGCTAATTAAATACGTCGCGTCGCCGCTGGAAGATCTGTACAGGCGATCAGCCGGTAGAACCGCTGCCCTAAACTACCCACGAACGTGGCCCATCGAAAATACGCTCACGCAGTCCAGAAGCAGCCAACACAGCACGAGAAGCACAGTTATAGGCTGTACTAGACCGCGTCTACCGCTACTGTACGTAGACAGAATTGTTACACCAGTGTCGTGTAATGCATCGTGAACGTAGATCACCAACACTACTGGATTCTGCGCCAGAAACCCACCGCCCGAACAGTAATTAATCAATCGCTGGCAGATCTGCTACGTCAAGCCGCGAAATAAGAGCCGCTGAGTTGGAACTAACCACCTTTGCCAATATATGTTCCTGCACAAGGTGCTAAGCCACTGTGGCCCGATTTCTTACTTTGTCACAGTAGCGAGACAGCATGAGAAGCATAAATCATTATTCACCTGCCTCACAACGCATGCCATTCACTTTGAAGTCCCCGGCTAGTTAACAGCGTCTGAAGCTTTACTTGCGCTGAGGAGCAAGATGGCGCGCTGCGGAACCCGTTGCCCTATGACGAAGTTTGACCAACCACGCCCTTCGCATTGGAGAGCGTCGCAACAACTAAGCGGGCTTGTTCTGTAAGCGATAGGCGCGTGAAACTGCCTACATTCCAAAACTGGCTGGTGGATGCGAAGTATTAAAGTAGCCGACTCGAGCTAACTTAGAAACACGTGACCAAAGGGAAGAGCCAACGTGTGTACCCAGGCGTGGACGGTATCGGGAGACTTGTTAAGATCAAAACTGGTATAATGCGTCGTACTGCTACACGTCTTGTCATTACAGTATCACACCATACCGGTAGAATAAACTTATTTTTTCTCATAAAAATATGTTAGTTGTAAGTCTGTTTCCCTTTCGCTTTGAGCTTTGAGTCACTGCGCAGGGCCTTGCTGTTTGGGTAGAATTTTAATTCAATGAAAAATGTAACTGCGTCGTAAATATAAAATTAAGTTGTCCTCTATCTCCATATATTGTTTTATTGTTAAGGAGAGAGAAGCTAAGTTATAAGAAACAAATGTGAAATGTCAATATTGACTCTATTTCTATTGGGTTCTTCGACTGTATTTTTTTTAAGTGGAAAATATTTTGTTCTTTTTGGTAGTTGAATTTGGTTTTTGGTAAAAAAGTTTTTTCTTTTCGTTATTCTCTTTAAGATGCTGTAAGTCCTAAGAGATGTTTTTATTAAGTGCATAGTGGCATGAAGTTTACTCTTGCCAGTGTATTGGTTTATATTATTGTATAATGACAGGCATATGTCACGACTTTACGTAACTAACTATTGGTCCTTATTAAAGTGATTGAATTGTTATCATTGATCTCGGTAAAGTGTGGAAGGATAATGTCTAGCCGTGTATTCTTGTTACTAGAGTGGTAAAATTATGTACCTACATTAAATGTATGGGCGGCGTGTGGCGGAAGTATTTCGGCTGTAACCACCGGCGCCGCTCAGCGCGCATTGTGATGTGAAGATGTCAATGCTGTTTGAAAATTGTGAAGCCTTGTTTGGTGTACCTATCGATAATGTTGAGGTACCTGTAGCATATTTGTTTTAGACCAGCGTTATAATAAAAGCGAGATTGATGTTTGCGCGAAAAAGCTACTTGTCTCGTTAATTTCTTGCGGCAAACCTGTACGTGTGGCCCACAGTCGCACTGACAGAGTGTCCTTTTCATTTTGTCAAACTAACGCTTAAGGGCCCATTTCTATTCTACTAACCGGGAAAACTGCGCACTTGTTTACAGTTTATCAGTGACAAAAAGTGCACGAGGATATCTTTACTTGTTGGAAATGGCCCTTATGATCGTTGAATGCTGAGAACATTCTTATTGATTTACTGCTTAAAAAATAAATAAAACAATGCACGCACGATTTAAAATAAATAATTTTATTTGGTATGAACTAATTCATATTTTTCTACATTATTATAAAATATCTTTGTCTTCGTAAACGAAAATTAAACTATTGTTACTATTTATAACAACAGAGAATCTGCATCTTTGTCATGAGTGTTTTGTAACAAACAAATAAATATCTTAGTAACTATTTAAAACAATGTTTTACTTTTATTTTTATAGCGCCATCCTCTAACAAAAATACTCTCTAGTACATTTAAAGGCACAGACGTATCACAGCTTGATGTCTAATGTTTTATAAGAACATTATTACAATTTAATCATTATTTACAATCTCAATTAGAGAAAAACACGAAGATTAGTAAAATGCAAAATTTACAGCATTAAAAAAATCTGTGCATGCATGACACTATCGTGACTACTAGATGGCGCTGATGAGTTTAATTCCGCTATTCTCCGCTAGACAGAGTTAGAAGCCGAGTCTTGCATTACGAAACCGTCGTTCGTCGACGTCGTCCTCCAGGCAGGGCACCTGGACGATGTTGAAGTAGATGTGTCCCATGAGGTGTGATGCGGAGGTGTTCGTGGTCTTGAGGCATTCGAAAAGCATGTCGTCGCAGGTGCAGTGCGACTTGCTGTAGAGCGAGTTGTTGGTGAGGTTGTATCGACTGGAGAAGGCGCGGACCTTGGTGGGGCACAGGTCGTGCGTGCGGCAGCAGCGGTCCAGGCGTCTGTCCGCGCCCAGGTCGTGGTAGTCTGCTGCTATGTCACCTGTGCCACACCACTTGGTACCTGTGAGATAGTAATGACGGTATTAGAAAATTCCACCATTCTTACACTGTCCTGAGCATCGTTATTTGAGACAATTACGCCCAGTAGCGAAAATTCGCGCCTGGCTGCAACACGATACTTTGTAATTCTTTGTTGACTTGATGTACGATATGGTTAGTTACCTGGTATGATTCCCTGCAGTAGCGTGAGCGGACTGCCTCCCAGTAGCCCTGCATGTGCCCCGCCAGCGTCCAGCCTGGCCCGCGCTGCGCCTGTCTCGTGCCAGCCACCGCCGCTGCTACCAGTCGCAGGCTTGTCTCCGCCATCTTCGAAGCCTTCTACACCTGGCACCTGGAACAGAATGTTTATTGTGATGAGAATTCAGGACTCCATTTCGAAAAAATGCAGACCAATCACATGAATATTATTATTTGGTTCTTCGTTATGAATGGTGATTCGTGATAAATATAATCATGATTTTATGATACCAGTCGGCCACTAATTGTTTATCCGTCTCTTATATAGGTACTTATATCAATCTGTGAATTACACAGTTTTCGCATTGTGGTTTCCAAGATAAAATCCAGTGGAAAACACTAAATGCTACTGGCCACTAGATGGCGCAACCAGTAAACATACAATACTCTTTTCCACAGAAAATTATTGCTGGTACTTTAGTTTTTTTTTTATTTGAACTGGCCGATTATGACATAGGAATGAGGAAATTGGTAGTTATACAACACACTCGCGTGCATCACGTTCGTGGTATATCACAACTCCGATCAGATCTAACGTGGATCTCCCAAATGGGCAGCTGATAGCGCATAACAAAAGCAGTGTTTAGTTTCAACACTACATAATATTGCTGTGGTATATAATTATGGGCAATAGAGATAAAAATAAATATAATAAGTATTATTGATTGTTTGACAGCACAATAATTTCGGGTTAAGGACGAATGTGAGGTCAATGTGATAGAAAAACTGTGGCGCATACTTAATGCAAAACTTACACCTAAGCTATGGTTCGAAGTCATTAATGGCATACGTACCTGTCGCAATAACGAGGACGTGCAAGCTATTTTTATTTTGTCCCCTAAATGTATTTGTAAATGTTTGTGATACTTTGCATGTTGAATGTTTATTTTTTTTGTTGCTCGTCGTAATTTGCGCCTAATAAATGTTTTTTTCTTTCTTTCTTATCTAAATAATCGTCAATTGATCCATAAAATGTTCCACGTATGGATAAGAAATGTACCTATTAGAATAGCGTGTTCTCTTCAGAGACTCGCGCGGTAGTTATGTTATTGTTAAGGTGTTTCCTTTTATCATAGCTCACGATAAGCTACGGTTTTATGTTCTCCAAGAAGTAATAATTAAATGTAACCGCCTTTAATTACACTTATTACTCAAATTACCTAGTAAGGATCTGAAAGTGACATCCCTAGAACACATCGATTGTGTTTCTGCCCATTCAATTTACTGTCTGGTAGAAAAGTTTGCAAAAACATGTATTATCAGTAGTAGAAGTTACTAGTGGGTACAAATATCCTTTTTCTGACGTACCTAGCAAGTAGTAGTCTGTAGTAGCAAGGGTATAAAACCGAATTCCAAAAAAAAACAACTAGAAAGTGGAAAATAACTTTTTCATCCCACCATCTCGGAAAGAGTATATTTAATCTTCAATATCTGAGTGGAAAAGCCGTTTTTATTCTCTAGAGGATAAAGTAAATTGAATTTAGAACATCGTGTGCACTTAGTTTGTGAATTAAAAAAAACGTTAAACCGATTTACTGCTACCTCTATGGTGCCGAATATATCATACAACTTTTTTTTTAATTTGTTAAAAGCTCAGACTCGGAACCTTCTTGGTGTTTTTTCAATTTGCTTTGTACGCGGTTCTTTACGCGGCATTTTTTCACGTCATTGTTAAACCATAAATTAAAAACAAGAAACTTGAAAACAAGTGAAAAATATTATTTTGTTATAATTTAAAGATTATTCTGTAATACTTACCTGTCATAATGTAGTAATTAATACCTAAACTGAAATAAAAGTGTACCTATCTTGTGATTGTAAACGTTTTTTTTTGCATTTAGTCATTTCCTCGCTGAGGTGGAATGAAAAGTTACGTGTTGCACTCGAGTGCAAAGATTTTTCACCTCGTGCTTTTTTGATTCCCTCGCTAACGCTCAGGATTCTAATTCTGAATCACTCGCTGCGCTCGTGATTCAATTTCAGAATCCTTCGCTTGCTCGGTCATCAAAATTGAACACGCGGTTAAAAAGCAACTTTGCACTCTTGTATAACAAATAACTATAGTTCCGGAACTTTGTTGGTTTCGTTAACTTTTAAAGTTATTTTTCACTTTTTGGTGTTTTTTTTTGGAAGTCTTTTTATTAAAAAAAGATTTTTATTTCAGCATTTCTAGTTATGGTATAATGATATATCACATATTTTTTATCAAGTATTCATTTTCCAGCGTTAGGTACCATAACAGATTAGCAAATCTTACCAATATTATAAACTAGCTTTCGCCCGCGGCTACGCTCGCGTTAAATTCGTTAAATACCTCATATCTTTTTTAAAATAAAAATTAGCCTATGTCCGTCTCCTTCCCAACTATCTCTGTACCAAAATTCATCAAAATCGGTGTAGCCATTAAAGCGTGAAGAGGTAACAAACAAACTCACTTTCGCTTTTATAATATTAGTAAGGATGTGATTTTTTATGAGGATGGATGGATGTTAGGTACTTTTTCACAACAAAACGGCTAAACAGATCTTGATGAAATTTGGCACAGAGGTAGATTATGATCTAGAATAACACACAGGATACTTGTTTTCGATATGATGTGGGCGAAGCCGCGGGAGCCAGCTAGTAGAATATAACTTATTCTAAATTCCAAGCCAGTGTCAAGAGAGAGGCACCAAGAGGTAAAACACTCGCTTCTCCCAGGTTTTTCCGCTTAGCTTTTCCCGCCTTTAGCTAACAAACATTGGTGTACCTGCTGGCATTGGGCCATGAGCCTGACCATCTGTGGGAAGGTGACGCCCAGCGGCCGGTTGATCCTGCTGAGCTGCCGCAGCAGACGAACCGTGTCATCTTCGTCACTGGAAATAAAGACAAGAAGTGGGTGAATTTCAATCGCGAACATTGGCGTTAGTTACACTTTTTTTTCATGATTATTTATTATTTATTTATTCCAAAAGGCATCAAACCCAACATTAACGACCTGTTAAAGATCCAGCGGAAGATCTTAAACTTCTTCGGTCACAAAGCCAGAAAGAAAAGCGACAACCTGGAGAAGATACCGGTGACAGGGAAAGCGATCAAGATTAAGGAGTTCCATGCGCTGAACATATCAAATACGATCGTCTGTAAAGTGCTACGTGGAAGCCACGATCAGCATGGTTGGGTTAAAGCTAAATAGATGATCATCGCAACTGCGTATTTCCTAACATACACAAATATTGCCGAAAGGCATACTTCTTCTGGAAGATCAGTACCTCTATCGAACTACAGACTTACGTGTAACTGTACAGTAATTGTACATAACACATCACTAGAATATTAATTACCGGTTTACATATTTCCTTGATTAAGAGAAATCAATAATCGCTTCCTTAATAAAACGTAGGATATCCTCAGTGCCTCACACCGGGATGTGCAACTACATGGGGCTGGTCCGGTAAGTCGTGCGGAGAAAGTGGTCAGACCACTGGCCACTGACCACCACTAGTGGCCAGTACCAATCGCCAGACGTTATGTAAGTAGCTTATCGCTGGGACATTGACCTAGTCCGTCTATGACGAGTTATTCAAGGTCCTTGAATGTCGGCCCTTGGCCCTGTTATGCGCGAAACTATTTTTAACAAATAAATGAGCATGGTTTAAATTAAATGGTTATTATTGGAACAAGCTAATGAACTCAAACGTGAGTTAATAGGTAAAGTAGTAAACTTGCACCTGTCTGTAATTTCACCGGTCTGATCAGGAACAGCAATGCTACTTTGCGGAAGAAATAATGCGGAAATATTTCGTTTGGCACAGTAGAAAGAAACAGCTAGTTCGGTAACTAACGTTCCGACCTATCAATATCATTTACTCCCCTTATTTTCTTCTTTTTTCTTTACAAATGCCACTCATCCTAGTACGACCCGTAGACCTTTATGTTCCTGCTCAATCTACCTTGTCCCAAATTAATCGACATCCGGCTGGTACAACACTTTTGATTTTTTCTTTCTCACTTGCCAGCTTTTGCCTTTTTTTACATATTTGACCCTTCTAAGATCCGTAAATCTTTTTAACTGTGTAAACGTTTTTTTGGTTAACGTAGTTAACGATTTATGAACCTGCACTAACTTCTATCATGGGAATTATTTATTACACCTCGAACACGCCACGTCTGCCGTCCTATCGCGAAGCAGCACTCCAGCATACCTACAGGCCAGGCCGGCGGCAAGGGAAATAGCCGTGCGATCGTCGGCGTCGTGCATACCAGGACATATCAATAAGCGGCCCATTGTGCGCCTTTGTGGCCGTCGAGCGCCCATTGTGCTGGTCGCCGGTAAGCGGAGGAGTCACGTGGCGGTAGTTCTACCGGGATTTAGATGTCAGAAGTTCTAGAAAGTTCCGAAAAAAAATTAGTAAGTAAGATACGGGAACTTGAGAACATCGTGATTAGTTTAATTTATAAATTTTAATTTATAACATCACCCATTCTTTTTTTCGTACTATAGAAGCCACCTGGTACGAAGCTTAGCCCTTGATCACGTTAATACATCTGGTTGGTACGCACACCGGTGCGCGGTGGTGTGTAGATACGCACTTGGTCTTTCAAAAGACATCAGTATTTCCTTCTAGGGTTTCTTCTCTCAGTATTTCTGTTCAAATCCGCATTTTTACTTTTCACTTATCCTCTCACATCCAAGGATATTATTTTCAGTTTCTAATTAAAAGATAACGAAAATTTGTACTTAAACGTGTGTGAATAAAGTAGGTAATCATTAATTTGATTATTATTGCTACTATTCGAAATAGTTAAAAACAAGAAATCGCAATAGTTAATGTAGGTATGAACTTGCAATATTAATAGTGCCATCGCTCGTAGCGCGGCTTAACCTAAAGATCGACCTGAGCGGTTGCTATTATTTATAATATATTTATAAACCGAAGAAATGACGGTTGTGAGTAGGATGATATGATATGGCTAGAAAGGGGGAAAATGCTAAGGTAATGGATATGAAGACGTGGATATGAATGCTATTTCGGCACCAAATAAATTGGGCCAAGGCTAGAAAAAGTTGAAATTATAGGAAACTATCTTTCGCCCGCGACTTCGTCCGCGTGGCATAGTTACTTTGGGCTAACGCTAACTTTAACCCGCGTGATGATCGAAAAAAAAATCCTTTTGAGAGATAGTTGAGACCAACACAGGCTAAAACAAGTAAGTTGTTTTAGCCTGTGTTGGTCCCAACTATCTCTGTACCAAACTTCATCAAAATCGGTTGGGCCATTTAGGCGTAAAGACGTATCAAACAAGTAAACTAATGGTACCTACAGCCACGTTTTGCCAGTTACGATTAAGTCACATTTATTAAGTCGTTGCGTAAGGCCGGGCAGAAATCCAGGCTTTGTGGCTGCTACTGAAAAAAACAATAACACTTTCACCGTAACCTGGGAATCGAACCCTGGGCCTTAAACTGACGGCACGGTTGGCGCAGTGGCTGAGCGAGTGACAGCTGCGCTGCGAGTCGCGGGTTCGATTCTCGCACGGAACAAATAATTGTATGGCCTGCAAATACTTGTTTTGATCTGGCTGTTTGTGTAAGTGAGTTTTAATGTTTGTAAACGCACCCACAAAAAAAAAATTGGCCTACACTTGCAATTTCTCCTGTATAGGAATTACAAGTGTGGGCCGTTTTTTTTTTAAATACCATTTTAACAAATAAGCTTTTATATGTATAAAGATAAGCAAATCAAGTATATTGACTTGGCTCGCGAGGTTATCGACATGTGGGATGTGGACTCAGCGATCATTGTGCCGATAGTCGTATCTGCCAATGACTTAATTGCCAAGAGTCTCGACCAACACCTGACGAGGCTCTCGTTAGGCAGCTGAATCAAGGGCTTGATACAGAAAGCGGTACTCCTGGACACGGCTCGTATTGTTAGGAGGTTCCTTTCTCTGGAGCCCTGACCGCCGGTAGCTTGGATCCTGTTCCCGATACCGGTGGGCTACTATTTTTATATGTTTATAGAAATATTTAAAAATGTAGTTATATATTGATAAAACAATAAATGAACGAGAAGCTTTTATAATAACTCATAGGAACAATATCGTTCTCTAAGCATCATTGCAGGAAATATAAATAAAACAATAAACTAGTTAGCACTGAAAAGGTTTCGGTCAGCTCTCGCTGCTCGCTCGTCACCCCGTGAGCGGGATCTCTCACAAATTGAATTAGTTGTCATACTAGCGCCGGATCGTTGCCTAACGTTCGGTCACGTTAACGTGAAGGGCTGGCCATAGCACGTGTGTCGAGAAAACGTGAGTGTTTATAGTGTTTATACATCTCATTTAACTATCGAAATGTGATCAGTGACAAAGAGTTTGGCTTAGCCCATCGAAGATTATCAGCACCAAAGAGAAATGCAATGTTGTTCCCTTTTTGCAGGACGGGAAATCATCAAATAATTTCTCCCGCACTAGGTGGAGTGGGGAAGAGTGTCAGACTTGTACTGAATAAAACAAAACCCACTCTTTTTCCTTGTATTGCCTTTTACGTTCCGGGCCGCGGTTCCTCTTACGAATAACTCGCAGCCCCGGAATGGCATTCATTTGCTCCGTTGATTTAGATAACGGTCGCGAGCGCCAGTGCTGAAGTTAAGGATTTGAGTTTGATTCCCGGGAAAGGAAAATTAGGTTCTCAAATGAGGAATTTCTCAGTAGCACCCCAGAGTATCAATTTGTGCCTAGTTGATGGCATAGGGCTCGACCCCTAATACACATGTAAAAGGACAACTCTGCCTTACTTGTTGGGGCCTGGGGGTTATTGCCATACGGCTGTAATCTATGCTCTGTGTACACTGCCCCTTCGTTAGGAAAGTGATAGATAGATAGAATATTCTTTATTATACATACAATACCAATTATAGACCTTATAAATAGAGTGATACAATGGGCGGTTTTATCGCTAAAAACGAGCTTTTCAAGACAACCTTTCGATAGATTTAACGATAGGAGGAGAGACAGTACTGTAGGTAGTCTGTGGTGTTCCATTATTCAAATAATAATTTATAATGTATAGAAATCATGAAGGGTATAGTGTTTTTTTACTGAGAGAGGCAGTTCCTTAGTAGTTGTTGGTAGTTTTTCTTATTTATTACAATCATGAACGCGGAATAAAGAACGATTAATCGACGCAGCGAGGTGCACGCGCGCAAACACACGCTGATTGTAGTACTTCCGCTATATTTTCGTATAAATCGATTTCGATTCCGCAAGATACTTGATAGATTTGAGGAAACTTTGTAACAAGCGTGACACGTGGTTGTACCACATCTATTAGCCCGCTCTAGCAAATGATGTCACAGTGCACTTCACAGGGTACTGCGACGGTTCTGAGCGACGCAAATGGAAAAATGAGATACCAACGCTGATATATGTTGCGGGTTGTTCGAAGGAGATACGGCTCCGGAGCATAAAGGGCAAATCTAGGTATTTGAAAATTTCCCATCCGCAAAAAAAAATGCTGATGGATGAGATTCAAACCTTAGGCCACACACAGTTCTTGACCTGGCTCCGACAGATACTATATTTCTCAAAAATACAGTGTATGATCTTTCGCTGAACGGACAATGGCAGAGGAGTTGGTAAACATTTGTTTGTATTGGATAACAAGACGGCTGCATCAGTTCAGATTTACCTCACGCGCCAAAAAATCCTTGTACAGCTCGACATAACGTCAAACTGTCAAAAAATGTAAAATGTTTGTCAAAAACTCATGATACAGGAGAAATTTCTAGTGTGGGGCAACGTTTAACAAAATGGAAAAAAGGGGTGTGTGTACTTATGTACACGCGTTAGAAGTTATACTTCTTTGGTGTAAAGAAAAAAACTTTGGTAACCCATCCATTTCCAAACCTTGGTGAGAGTTGCTTAACCAGGCTCCGTGTGCTAACCCATCCATTTCCAAACCTCGGCAAGGGTTGCTCAACCTGGCCCCCTGTGGTAACCCATCCATTTCCAAACCTTGGCAAGAGTTGCTTAACCTAGCCCCCTGTGGTAACCCATCCATTTCCAAACCTCGGCAAGGGTTGCTTAACCTGGCCCCGTGTGGTAACCCATCCATTTCCAAAACTTGGTGAGGGAATTGCTTAACCTGGCCCACTGTGGTAACCCATCCATTTCCAAACCTCGGCAAGGGTTGCTTAACCTGTCCCCGTATGGTAACCCATCCATTTCCAAACCTTGGCAAGGGTTGCTTAACCTGTCCCCGTGTGGTAACCCATCCATTTCCAAACCTTGGCAAAGGTTGCTTAACCTGGCTCCGTGTGGTAACCCATCCATTTCCAAACTTTGGTGAGGGTTGCTTAACCTGGCCCACTGTGGTAACCCATCCATTTCCAAACCTGGGCAAGGATTGCTTAACCTGGCCCACTGTGGTAACCCATCCATTTCCAAACCTGGGCAAGGATTGCTTAACCTGGCCCACTGTGGTAACCCATCCATTTCCAAACCTCGGCAAGGGTTGCTTAACCTGTCCCCGTGTGGTAACCTATCCATTTCCAAACCTCGGCAAGGGTAGCTTGGAATGTGAAATTGATTTAAAAGCTATGCAATAGCTTAATAAAAATACCAAAAGAATATTTATTTATTATGAAACACGTGTTCTAAATATAAAAATACTAGAATATACAACATGAACATAATAGGGTATTTTACTCTATATGAAAGAAATTCTAAAAATATACAATTCAGATAGTTTAGGCAACAAGCAGTCGGAAAATGTTAAATTTAGTTAATAAAATAACTAAATAAATTTTTAAATTGATTTCAAAGTTTTCACTTTTTTTAGTCTGTTCTTTTACTACGCGAAACAGTGTCCGCCATGATTATTACGTCATATGGTCATGAGAACAAAAAGTGACAACTGTCAACTGAGCAACTATTACTATTTTAGTATTTTAAAACTTTACATTTTAATTTTTATTGAAATAATAGTACTCATACCATGGAAGACATAAATACTACCATATAATAATACCATAAACTATAGTGAAAAATACAACTAAACAGAAAGACTAATAACAGCGCATTTGTTTACTCAGGTCATGACGTCAGTTGGTCATCATGACCACAGAGTAACATGGCGTCAAGCGTTTTTGTGATTTTACTCGCGAACATAGAAATTGTAAAATTGAAATGCAGTTTTATGGCACTTATCGTTTGAATATTATTTTTTTGTTTTTTTTGGTGGTTTATTAGGACCCTAGGATCAAAATGAAATACTTTTAAAAAATGGGTGTAATACCGTATTACTAGAACACCTATAACTAACTTCACGATGTCGCTGTGCGCGCGCAAATCACTCTCATCATTTTTCTCCATCGCGCCAAAAGAAGTATAACTTCAAAAATCTTTACTTTCGTGAATTTGAAAGCATTATGACATTAAGAGAAAAAAAGTACATTATTTAAAAAGCCATTAGTCTTCTTGCCATATTTTCACAAATCTATTATCTTCGCGAAAGTAAATTCAATTAGTCAATTAAAGCTTTCCATGTCTTGGGGTTAGGTCTCTCGTTACATTGTGCTCTCCCACGATGCGCCGGCGCACGTGGATACTGCGCGCGCGCCGCTTTCTACACGCCTTGTTAGTTTTCACCTCTATCAGGTGATGCTTGGAAACTGCGCCGCGAAGCCAGTTGGGACAGAAGGCCAACAATATCGTGACTGTTGATACTTCGTTTTATAACTAAAGCACTTCTGTAATTCCCGAAGAATCAGGCAGAGGTGATTAACAGTACACTAATATTTCGCCAGTTATGTTTTGAAGTGCCATGTAATAGGGGGCGACCCTATTGCTATCAACCAAAAATTCCTGATAGAAAATCTCAATGGCACTTTGCTCAATCCGGGAATTGAACCGAGAGCTTCATGCTCCGCAGTCGCGCTTGCGACCAACGAGGAAGTCAACAACAACTTAAGATTTAGCTCCAAAAATAATTATACGCTTATAGAGAAAATCATAGAGACGCTAGATGTGAAACATCGAAAAGTATCTGAACCGTTTATTACGCCATCGTTACAACAAACTTGATTAATGTAACAATGTTTTTCTTGATTTGGAACATTGCGTAGGACTTCTGTGAGGTCCTGCTATGCATCGGTGTGGATAAACGGATAAACACTATGATTTGTGACGGACTTGTGATAGTGAAACGAAGCACTTGACATTGGCGGAACTAAATAGCATAGAATAACACTGTTACACGAAAATGAAGGTTTGTGTCGGAAAGGAGAAATCCTTTTGTAATATATAAAATTAGGTTTATTCAAAACTCCTTGAAAACATACGATTTTATACAAACGTATAAAAGCTGTCAGAGTCATCATTATATGATAATGCTCTCGATAAGTTTTAAAAAAGTATGAAATTGTTAGATGTGCCGTAATTGAGAGTCATGCTTCACATTCTTGTCTTTCATCAAGTTTTCTTCTTTTGCTCTCCTCTACCAGACGTCACGGCATAGACGACTAAACCTCTAAAAACACGTACCTACATATAATCGAGGATCGGAAAATACACAATCCTTCCTATCCTTATCCTTACTAATATTATAAAAGCGAAAGTGAGTTTGTTTGTTACCTGTTCACGCTTTAATGGCTAAACCGATTTTGATGAATTTTGGTACAGAGATAGTTGGGAAGCAGGAGACAGACATAGGCTAATATTTTTTTATAAAAAAGTGGGACGTGAGGGGGAAAGAGGGAAGAAAAGGGAAAACTTAGCGTCAAACAAATCAATAAGGCGCGAGGGGAACTGTGTTACCCCAAATTTAACGAAGGCGAAGCCGCGGGCGAAAGCTATTTAATTATATAGCTTAAAAACTAGGTAATGATGGTCTGAGAGATCATAAATTTAAGACTCTCGGGGTTGATGTCCCTCAAATCGAGCACATTTTGCAATTTACAATTGAACTTTTCCTTGAAAATGTCTTAATGTTAATGAACGGTTGTTTATACGCCGACTCTAGCGCATCGCCGCGCCGCCAACAGTGTTACCACACAGCCGCCACCGGATGTTTTGTTACAAAATCATTAGGGATGCATCCAATATGGCTGCAGTAGTGCTTTACCGATGTTTCACATATTACCAACGGCCTTTTAACACTGACCGAGTTATATTATATTGACTTTGAAACTGTTAATCGCCGTAGCGAGCGTGCTTGATTACTTCATTAGCAACTTACATCATTTACTTTTCCACTTTTTATCCTCACATTGTTAAGGTTTACTACAAGATCAAAAATGAATACACAAGGCACGTTTACCCCAACTGAATTATATAAATAAGCAGGATCTAGCGGGCCTAGAAAAAGCCAGCCAAAGCCAGTCCTTTCGTCCGTCTATTGACGACAAGCCGTGTCAACAGCGCGTTCGTGTTTCACGCGCGCCTCAAAGAGATGTCAGCATAGCAGACGGACCTGCCAGGGCCTCCGCCTGCCGGGATTGCGGGTTGTTTGAAAAAGATACCGCGGCCCCGGAACGTAAAGGGCAATAGAAGGAACATGGGTGGGTTTTAGTCAGTACAAGTCTGACACACACCCCGCTTCGCCCAGAGCGAGGGAAGTTATTTGATGATTTCTCACCCCAAAAAAAGCCAGTTCTATCCTGCTCATCCTGCACAACCACTTGCAGCCTTCAAGATTTAAACGGAGCAAATGTTAGAGTTGTGCTTTTGGGAATATACTTACACAATATAAGACTGATCGATATCGACACTTAGAGAAGAAGATTTTTAGTCTTATACCCAGAGAAATAGATTAGTACACATAATCTATTTCTCTGTTTACAGTCCTAGAACTTAAACTTTGTGGTAATAAATTAATGTATTAGTTAAAACTAGCGCATCCTCCCTAAACCTCACTACTTTGTAGGTCTGACGGCACTAGTGCTGGCATTAAGACCTGGGACCTGGGTCGAGTTGTTGGGTTTCCCATAATGCATTTTTATTTTTAGGTAGTAGTCCGGAATTTAGTGTGAAGCACACAAATTCATGGAACTTAAACATGACCACCAACATATGGGTGAATCTTCTTTGCACCTGCCTCTATCTTGTCTATGGGTTAATCTAATTTCTATCTTTTTTAATCTATGTATTTTTTTTTCAGCTTGATATGTTTTGCGTTGATTCCTGTATTGTCTTTGTTGCATCAAATAAATGATTTATCAATGTATCTATGTTACCTTTCGAGGGTTACAGTCGTTTTGATAAATTTAACTATCGTCTATGCTACAGACCAATTAGTTGACATTTGTAAGCGCAATGACTGCTACAGTTGACCTGGTAGGCTACTATGCGCATACGCATCCTTGCCCCACATTACGTTGCGCAACTTGACTTGCTGAGATGATGTGACTGTGGTTAATGGGTTTTTATAATAACCAGTGCTAGTCTGTTGCTTAGTTCACCATAATACAATTTTGTGGTAGCTTATATTATGTTAACTAGCCATTTAATAATTTTATTTGAATTAATAATGTTTTCAAGAAAAATATTTGTGTACGCACGACGACCAATACAGCTTTAATAACCAGTTTGTGCGGAACTCTCCTTAAACGGGAAATCTATACAAATCGAGGCCATGTTATACAAGAAAATGTATAGTTTGTTGTGTCGCCGTTCGAACGTCATTATGACAAAGGTAATGCAGAAAAATTATGATGATTAAGATAACTCACTACTGAAGAGTCATCATAATCATGATTCCATCAAGTATTTTGAGGTAGGCTTCCAGTCTAAATGTATGCAGCTGAAAATGCAGTATGCAGTTTTCTATTTAACATAAATCGACTGATTGTCTGACCTCAACCACGACCCTGATCCTGATAAATAATAAATCAAATAGAAAAATATATTTTACACTCATCATAAATTGGACATTACAAAAAAAATAAGATAAAAGATAGAGAAAAAATAAAAGACTAATCATGGAGAGAAAGGAAGCGGATGTAATATATTTACCCGGTGTCTGATGTCGCACAGCCGTATATACTCCGGGCTAATTAAAAGTCTAGATTTAAACATAAGTTAATTTCAGGCACACTTCTGTCTATCCATTTTGGAATTCCCGGCGTGATATTACGTTCCTTATTAACTTAATTTAAGTTGACAGCAGTTGATGCATTGTTATGGCTGTTAGTTTTTCAGGCAAACTTTTAATGGAATGCAACCTGCATTGCGATCTGTTGACGTAGGTAGGTATTTAGCAAGTCGGAACTGAAGTTTACTAAGAAATAGAGAAAGGATTATGTAGTACGCCACGACGTACGTCTATACTGCAGCTGTGGCCTTGACTCTGTTATATATTAGAATCAGCACACAGTTATGCATTTACACAGTCAAGGTGGGAAGCTTATGTGTGTCCGGGGTTGTGGGTTATTCGAAAGAGATACCCCCGGATCAGGAAGGGCAAAAGAAGGAACATAACACTCCTTTCCCTCCCGCTCAGAGCGGATGATTTACCACCAGATAATAAAGCTATCGTGTTTGTATGCGTGTAGTAAGTTGCTGGCTGGTTAATAGGGTAGTTTCCTAAACGGCGGCAATCGTTGCAAAAAATTGCAGAAACGCATCACACGTAACTTTATTGAGCTATATTTTTGTCATTTTTGTTTTAATATACCTACAAATAAAAAAATTGTGTGTCCCTTACTTTTGAATGATCTTTAAGACGGACTAAATAGAATGTAATTACTTTGACCCTGGAAACTACCCTATTATATACATATAGTATTTGGCTCCTATGTTTAATTACAAAATAAAATAAAAATAGTAGTTATTGAAATGAGATAAGATGCGTTTTTGGATACATACTGTAGGTGAAGAAATCGGAATAGTTTTCCAGGTGCAGTACATACATGCACCGCGTGACAGTGCACAGAAACAGGGACGAAAAATACTACTATAGTCAGCACGAAACAGCTAAAATATTTAATAAGGATCCCCAATAAATACTTAATTCAAATCTCTTAATCACAAGTTGCGTTACCTAAAGCGCTCTAAATTATAAGACAAACGCTAGCTCATGAGTAAAACACTCATTCGTCAATCGAAAGAATTGGAGGAGAGCTGGAACGGACAGTTTATTTCCGCTCGTCGGCAGTGAATAGCTTCGTTTTCCATTTTCATTTTTCAATTTCCCATTCGTTAGCACTGATTAATAGCGACTACGACCTTTTTAACTCACAAATTCAAATCAAATCATTTATTCTTTGCAAACATGGGTAATTTGTAAGCAGATGTTTTCTCACATTAGGTATTTAGTTCTTCATATTCATGCAAATAATATTCAATTCTAAAATTAATAAAACATTTAAAAAGCACATTATAATGTCATCATCATCTTCCTGCCCTTGTCCCATTCTATTTGGGGTCGGCGCACCACGTTTTCTTCTTCCATTCTCCTCTATCAGACGTCACAAAAACACATAAAATTGTATTGAAAGCTTTAAAAAAATAAAAGCTTTGAAAATATTTTGCATTTTGCAATTTAGTTTTTCTTTTTTTACTGAAGCTAAACCAGTTTTTGGAAAAATACTAGAGAGTAAGTACCTATATACGCATTAGGTTCCATTAGCGCTACGATTTTTACATTTTAAGGTTTTTTTTTCTGTAATAAACAATACTCAGTCATTAATTCTAATTAAACTTTATTAACATGCAAACAGCCGGATTCCGATCTTCCAATGATAAAATGAGTTACATAATGAACACGACAATCGCCTTAATGATTCATCTCATTGTTGAATTATTTGGCACATCCGTTGTGCAAAGGAAAATTTTAACTAATTTGAAGGTCAGTAAAATTCTAATTTTGTAGTTTTACTGCCAGTAGAAGCCTGAGGAAGGGTCTCTAATGTTGCAGTTTACTTTTTTACGCTTAATAATAATCATAAATTCAGTCACACACTGACGCAAACGCAAAATAGGTTTACTGTCTAGAAGAAAAGCATGCACTAGCGTTCCTTCCATATTATGCCTATGGAAGATTTTTTAAATTTAACCGCAATTTTTTACAGAAGTATACAATTTTTTTTATCAAAACATAATTTTCAACTGTCATTTTCCGGACAGAATTTAACGAAACCTCTGGTGACTTATTAGCTAGGTACGTTGTCGTCCAGTTTAGTAAACTTATTCCTGTAGACATAATAAACTGATTGGTACACTTAACTAGTGGCCAGCTAGACAGACAGACGCGTCACCACCGTTAGGTTATATCACACGAGTGCTATTGTTATTGTTTATACACGGCTGAACTCGCCAGTACTGCACGTGTTTTTAGGAAGGGCACATTCGTGAGAGAGCAATCCGCTCAAAATCTAAGTGGAATCATTCATTAAACAAACACAATACGAATAAAAACCGTACGTTAAAAAAAAAAGAATTGGCTTGTATATTCTAAAAGTTAGTTGGTTTTTTGCTTGATCATCGTTTTTTTTTGCCGCGTTAGACATAACCTAAAAATTAAATTACATAATGTTTTACCAAAAAAAAAACAGAAATTCGTATTTCAAATTATTACGGGTATAGTCTATACCCGTAATAATTTGAAATGCGAATTTCTGTTTTTATTTTGTTTAATTTTTTATTTTCGAAACATACGGATGCCGTTTAGATTAAAAATCATTATGTCAACGCAAATTGAACATGCCAAGGATTACATTATTCCGAAAACTCGAATTTGTACATATTTGGAAACAATACCGCAGACGCAGTTTCAGTAGGTTATACGCATGTATTCGTCGCAGCATCTACATATATTGGTGAACATTGTTAACATGTTAGTGAAGATCTCAGTAATTTATGTATTCATTGACATAGAAATCCGATGAGGTGGAAATATCTTCATTATGTTTAAAGTGGAATTCTATTTGTCATTAACAAGTTTTTTATACTAAATAGGCTTGCGTTTTTAGAATGGGAGATCATCAAATAACTTCTGAGGCGGAGCGGAAGGGAGTATAAAATTTTTACTGACTAAAACCCAGCCATCTTCCTTCTATTGTGTATCTCTTTCGAACAACCCGTAACATACTACGGCCTAGGATGTAGCACGCTTTCCTAGAAGAAGCTGATTCATTCAGATTCAGATCTAGCATATTAATCAGGGAGCGAAGCCAGCAGAGAATTCCACAGGATAGGTTTAGATAAACCAATCCTGTGAAAGACTAGCAAGTGGGATATAAGGGATATTAGTTTGAGATTGCTACGCATAATAAATTCGTAGGTAGACTACGTACCTACTACGTACCGACTTTCTTATATTTTAAAATGCAGTTAGTCATTATTTTTAATACCTATTTATAAAATAAAATTATAATCACATCGGAATGTCACAATTTAGCATTTAACTCATTACACGCAACATGTCATTAGATTCAGTGAATACCGCACAAGATTGCAATGAATCATTAGAACGTAATGCAAGGTTGATTCAAAGATTATGCACATTCGTAGTGATCATTAGGTGCACTGGAATATTATGTACATAATTATTAGTTAGTAGTATTAATAGTAAGATCGTTAACTAAAAGGCTTTTGCCTCGTTGGTTAAGTGGTCGCAATTGTGACTGCTGTGCAAGAGATCCCAGGTTCGATTACCCGTGTCGGCCAAAAATGGTTTTTGGTGTAGCAGTCACGGAGTCCGGATTTGTGTCCGGTTGATGCAAGTGATTTTTTTATGGTGTATCATCAAATAACTTCCCCCATTCTGGGCGGAGCGGGAGGGAGTGTCAGACTTTTACTGACTAAAACCCACCTATCTTTCTTTTTTGCCCTTTATGTTCCGGGGCCGTGGTATCTCTTTCGAACAACTCGCGACCCCGGCAGGCGGTGGTCCTCGCAGGCCCTTCTGCTTTGTTGACATCTCTTTGAGGCGCGCGTAAAACGCGAACCCGCCGTCGACACGGTCTGGCAAAAGACTCACCCTCTATTACATGGAACTAGGGACTTAAACATACTATTAGGTACCCACTGCCTAACCCTTAAAGGATTACAGTTATGTTAAATGTTACTTTCAAATACTACTCGCGTAAAACCCACATTGCACAAGCTGTTCTCAAGAGTTCAGCATCGCGCATGACGCACTATGGCATAACGCGGACCTACAGATCACAATTGCTCAATGATCCAATGAGCCCCTCCCGCCCCTCTACAGAACATAGCCCCGCACTCCCTCCCCCGCACTATATCTTCCTAGACACTTGACCGTTCTAGAACTGGGCTGGTTGTAAATTCTGGCCGAGATTTAAGGCACGGTTGTGTAATGTCATTGACACTAGTAAGTGGACGCTGAGATTGGCTTCAAGGTTGGAGAGTTCCACAGAACTGTCCGTAATATTGTAACGTGTATTGAAATAGGACAGAATAACAAGCAAGGAGGTAAGGCAGCCTCAATGGAAAAAAAAAAACGAGTCTGTAGTTCGTGAAGCCTTTTCTAATCTATGTTGGAATTCGCTTCTGCAGCTAAATACCAATATTTTACACGGAAAGACTGACCTCCGCCATCTGCATAGCGTTTTGCCCCCTTTGTTGGGACAACTAGGTATGTTGTCAGTGTTTTACATGGAGTGATTTCATTTGTTTCTTCCACAACCCTGTTAATACTGGGTAATACGATACCCTTTGGTAGGGCTGGTTGTCAGACTTGCACACCACTATCACAGATCTACAAAAGACAGCAAGGATCGACGGTTTAACGAGCTTTTCAACGGAACCTAAGTACTTAAATAGTCAGATCATCGATTCGAGCGAATGATATTATTTAGGTATGATCTGACTGCCTATATGACTCATATCTGTTCTTCATAACCTAGTTAATGGGTAACAATTAAAACAATACTTCCCCGGTACTACCACAGAATAAATAATAAGAAAACTAGCGTAGCGCTACTTCAAAATGTTCCACTCCGCTATGTAGGTACTATTATTTTTTAATAAGAAGTTTCTGTCCTTGAGTAGGTTCAAGAATAAGGCTTCCACAAGCACATGACTATTTAACGACAGCACCAGCTGCTACAATCCCACACAAATCGTTAAGTCGGCCGAGGAAAAGGTCACAATTTTATTGAGTTCATAAATACATAATAGACGGAGGAATTCATTTATCTTTTAAGTAGGACGTAGCGAGTGACCAAGTTATTTATTTGTTGGGAAAAGGTTTGAGCCTATTAAATTGTTATAAGCTTTAATTATTCAGTCGGTAATGTCCGACTTCAGAAAAAACAGGAGGTAAGGAGGAGGTTCTAAATTCAATTGTATTTATTTTTTGTTTGATTATTACGCGATTTTCGGACATATTTCCGAAAATCTCCCACATGAATTCTATCTAAATTGTCTTGGTAATTTATGAGTTATCTACTATAATACAATTTATTTTTCTTCTCCAGCAATGAAAAATAAATATTTGATAAGAATTTGTGTGAATTACCATCATACTGAGGCTGAGCGATCGGCTGCAGCACTGCGTGTCCCGGGTTCGTTCCCCGCACGGAACATATATCTGTATGGCCTACAGATAGATGTCCCGGTTATAACTGTTTGTGTATGTGAGTTTAAAATTTTAAATGTTTGCAAACGTACCCGCAATACAGGAGAAATTCCTAGTGTTTTTTTTTAAAAAAAAGGTGGATATAAAAAAAACTTAAAACGCAAGTCGGTGGTAAAAAATCTATGTATTAAACAAAAGGCACCGACTTCCGAAACTAAATTAATTTTCAGCTTTTATTTTAGTTTTTTGGAAGTCGGTTTTTTATTTAAATTATATTCAGTAGTGATGCCGATAATGTTATTTAACGAACTTATTTCGGAATTATTCCCATAACATTGCAAACATTGCTACATTAGAATACCATGATTGAACAAAATGTTTTGGACACTTTGCCCAAAACTAGGACAGAAAAATGTTCACAAAAGTGTGTTCTTCTATTACCAAAAGAGTACTAGTAACACGTTGTCATGTCGATCACGTATTAGTATTACTTACACTTTCATTGCGATCTAATATCCGAACAGAATTCAACGCAACTTTCACTAATTGTTTCGCATCAATCAAATACCGAATCAAAATTAGCAATAGTCGATTGGCGTAGCGAATTGTCAATGAATGTTTAAGAAGCAGTCGCTCTTGTGGATAACTTTGTCAGTAGTTGATAAAAGAAAAAGAAAAAACATATAGGTATTTATTAAGCACACAAAATAATAAAATAAACATTATACATGCAAAGCATCACAAACATTTACAAATACATACGTATATGGGACAAAATAAAAATAGCTTGCACGTCGTGACTGCGACAGGTAGGTCACCACTCAGCATGGTGCTGTGCCATGGGAGCCCACAGTACAGCGCTGGTTTTCAGTGGTCAACCCGTGAGTAAAACGTATGTTACGTTGATCATAGATTCACTATCGTCAGCGGGGTACGCGTTTTTTTTTTGGCTAAACACGCTAAAAACAGTCATTTTGCATTTCGCCATGAATAGAAGGAAAAGATTAGGCTCCGCTCGCGTTGAATTCGGGGTAACACAGTTCCTTTTTCCTTATTTGCAGATACCTGCTCCCTGTAGTTTTTGCCCTTGCGCCTTATTTATTGTAATAACAAAGGTAAGTTTTCCCTTTTCTTCCCTCTTTCTCCCTCATTTCTTACTTTTTTTACACCTTTTCTCCGTACCAAAGTCATAAAAATCGGTTTAGCCATTTAGCCAAACAAACAAACTCACTTTCGCTTTTATAATATTAGTAAGGATACATGAATCCGGAAAATCGAGTACTATGACGTAATAGTCCTACAGTTCTTATCCTAGGCTTATGACTCCCTGTTGTGTTAATAATAATAATGTCAGTAGCGAAGTACAACTGCAGTAGGTACCCTAGTGGCCGTGAGCTGGGAGCGCCGGAAGACGGGCAGACGGTGAAAGCTATATTAGCGATGCCCAACTAACTGCTCGATATTATTATATTTCTATTTTTACTCGTTCATGTGAGGAATTTTGAAGGCATAGCATCAAACGTTGCCCGTTCGATTTTGGAAAACAAATGTGTAGTCGCATTTGCCGCTTTCGAGAAATCGTACTTCTATCTAATATTATAGGCGCTTGTGTGTGGGTGTGTGTATGTTACTCCTTCATGCTGAAACGGCTAAACCGATTGGTGTGAAATTTTGTGTTACTTAATCCCTGGATTAACGCCTGTGTTTTAATCCAAGGTTTAAGTTATCTGTACACCAAATTTCACACCAATCGGTTTAGCAAACAGGTGCAGGGTGCAACTAGTACACAAATAAAATCGTTAACTTTCAGCAAAGGTTTACGTTTCTTCTGTATAACAGACAGTGAAGTTCAAAAAACACGGATGCAATTAACAACATTATTGTTGCGTGAGCGTCTTTCATAAAACAAGAATGTAACATCACACGTGTCATCATGACATTAATGGCATTGACACCTGTGAAAATCTCTGAGACATTGTTTTCTTAATATACTGAACTCAGGCGTGCACGCTTAGAGATCAATTGAATAAGAAAACTCGAATGTTTTCTATTCTTCTTATGATTTTTTTAATTTTTATTATAAAAAAGTTAACTTTTGGGTATAATTTGAAATTATTAAATGGTAACACTGATAACGGCTGACACTCGTTTAATGTAAGGAGGTAGCAAAGTAGTGAGGCGGAGAGGCTTGGCTCCAGGCTTGGATAAGCTAAGACATCTTATGGAATCCCTGTTCGTTTGGTGATCAGTATTACTAGTTGTGTATTTGTACCAATTTATGTGTCTGTAACCAAGTTGAAATTATTAAATTGTAATTGAAGGCAACGTGGTTAGGGCACGCTACAATAGTGGCGGTAAGTCCCCTCTTTGAGGAGTGGCTGGAGAGGCGTCATGGCGTCCTCACCTACCGCCTGACGCAGGTCCTCACCGGACACGGAAGTTTCGGGAGGTTCCTGCACATCATCGGGCGGGAGGAAGCGCCCGGGTGTCACCATTGTGACGATCGCCCGGAGGACACGGTGGAGCACACAGTGGCGATCTGCCCGGCTTGGGCGGAGCACCGCCGTGCCCTCGTAGAGGCGATCGGCGGCGGCGATCTCTCGCGTCCGGCCCTGGTTCAGGCCATGGTCCGGAGCGAGAGGGAATGGGAAGCGGTCACCACCTTCTGCGAAGCAGTAATGCTAGCGAAGGAGGTGGCCGGGCGTTTGCGGGAGAGAACATCTGCCCAACCCAGCCGCCGCGGGAGACGCCCATGGCGCCGGGCGCCGCGAGACGACTTCCGGCCACCGTAGATGCGGGCCTGTGGGCGGTGAGCAATGGGTAGTTCACCGTCCGTCCGTCGATTGACGACAGGCCGTGTCGACGGCGCGTTCGTGTTTCACGCGCGCCTCAAAGAGAGTCAGCAAAGCAGAGGGGCTTGCCAGAGCCTCTGCCTGCCGGGGTTGCGGGTTGTTCGAAAGAGATACCGCGGCCTCGGAACGTAAAGGGCAATAGAAGAAACATGGGTGGGTTTTAGTCAGTACAAGTCTGACATGCCCCCCCGCTCCACCCAGAGCGGGGGAAGTCATTGGATGATTTCCCACCCGAAAAAAAAAAAAAAAAAAAAGGCAACGTGGTTTTAAAATCATAATATTCTAATCTTTTCGATTCCACTCGATTAGTGAGCCTAACTGCGGCTTATTGAATGTGTATCAAACATTTTAAAGCACGCTTTAATAAGGGGCACGTGGCACTGGGGCTATAGAGCTAAAGTTCGTGGAAAGGAGTCACAATTGCTTTTTAGCCGACTTTAATAAAGGAGGAGGATTCTCTGTCGATTTTCTTTATCTTCTATAATACATCTTTATAAATTACTAGCTTTTGCCCGCGGCTTCGCTCGCGTTAAATTCGGTAGCGCCTTATTGATTTGTAATAGCAACGCTTTCTCTCGTTTCGTCCCTCTTTCTCCCTCATATCCCACTTTTAAAAAATTGCCTATGCCCGTCTTCTGGTTCCCAACTAACTCTGTACCAAAATTCATCAAACAAATAAACAAACTCACTTTCGCTTTTATAATATTAGTAAGGATATCTTTATGAATTGTAGCCTGTGTTATTCTGCTGTAAAAGCTATATTATTGTAAAGTTTCATTAAAATCCATTCAGGAGTTTTTGCATGAAAGAGTAACTAACATCCATACAAACATTAGCGTTTATAATATTAGTAGGATTCATGTGCGTTCGTTGTGTGGTCAAGGGAATTCTAGATTAGGCACCGAACTTGGTTCTGACAACCAGACTATAACTATTCAAGAGAAAAACTAGTTCTACTAAGAAAACTAGAACCGGTTTGTTATAACAGCGATAGTAATTGCTAGGCAATGTCCTTCTACATCGAATTATCGGAGAGGCCAAAACCGGCCGCGAACCGGGTCACACTTCACATCCCTTCACTCTAGGTAAGATCCAGACTTATCTCGTTCATAAATTATAACCTCAAAAATATCTAAATCTAGTACTAAAACGAATCTTTGTATATTTATTGTGCACATATAAGAGACACAATAAGGAAACATATCAAAGGCTTCATCCGCTTATTTCGAAGGAAATTCTCTACCACCAGACCAGGACAGGGATACGGCAGGAATCTTTGATGGGAATGGTATTCCAATTCTTTTCTTTCTTCAGATGCCGATGTTTTTAAGGGATCCGTACTTCAAAAGGGAATAACGGAACCCTCATAGGATCACTTTTTTGTCCGTCCGTCTGGTCTATTTGTCGAGAACGCACGAAGGTATCGACTTAAAATGAAAACCACATACTCAATTCCCTGAAACTGTGAAAAATCAACCTTCTAAGTCTACGCAGTCAAAAGATATGGCTGTTTATGTCGCTAGTTTGTACGGAACCCACGTTGCGCGAGTTCCACTAGCTTTTGGCCGGTTTTTTGCCTTTCTTACACGGTGAATGAACCACGAGAACATTCGATGATACTCCTAGTTTGTAGTAGATTACGGCTCACACACAGTAATTTTCGTCGACCTTCGGTAAATTATAGGTATCGCTCCAGATTTCACTTTCTTTTCGAGTAGTTATATCATTTCAAAGTTATGTCAAAGATTTTGTTCCTAATAAAGAAGGCAGGTAAGTGTATGTTTGTTTGCTTGGCGAACTAGAGCGTTGAAAACAAAAGAGTATCCGGATATTACTGATGGCTCCAGTTGTACGGTGTTCGGTTGCACTATGAACGAGTGCTGCCCGGCTGCCCATGTGACTAACGCTGCGCTGGCGCAGGTTGTACAACACTCTTACATTATATCATTAAACTGCGTTGTTTTATTTTTAATAGAAGCTGATTGATGCTTATTGCTTCGATTATTGTAGGTGCAACAGTGCTTCTCGTCTTCATTATAATATCCAAATTTATAATTTTAATATTTTTATTATCATTTTGTTCTTAATTTTTTTATTTAATGTTCTTTTTTATTTTGGTTGGGATTATTAAATTATAATTTTAACTTGTATGCCAGTATGACAAGACATTGCAAGAACGAGCTTTATTTAGAACATCCTTAATGTAACTACCTATGTCTTATAAATGAATAAATGATTATGATTATGTAGATCGCAGCCTGCCGTTTCTATTACATGGTGAATGCTTGTCGGATTAACACCTGCATTGGTAATAGTTACTATTGACATAGAAGTGACGCAGATAGTGCCCCCCTCAGTGACGATGCCCAACATGTAGTTTGAAGCCCGGCGCACCCTGGCCTTGATACGATCATGATTGATTAATTAATCTTTTTAAAATGGGTTTGTATATTTGTAGTATTCGTGGAATAAATCCTTGTCTGTCAGTTAATAGATGATGAGTGGTTGAGGAGCTCATGGCTAAATAATAGCAGCCGCTCGGGTCGATCTTTAGGTTAAGCCGCGCTTGCCTAGGTTGGTCTGTGGATGGGTGACCACCCGTTACATACAGAGTTTCCTCCGTGCCTCGGATAGCACGTTAAGCTGTTGGTCCCGGCTGTCATTTGTAGATCTTTGACAGTCGTTACAGGTAGTCAGTGTTCCGAAAGTCTGACAACCAGTCTTACCAAGGGGTATCGCATTGCCCAGTACTAACTTGGTTTTTAGCGGTCAGATAGGCAGTCGGTCCATGTAAAATACTGATATTCAGCTGCATCCGATTAGACTGGAAGCCGATCCCAACATAGTTGGGAAAAGACTAGGCAGATGATGAGATGATGAGTGGTTAAATTTCGAGCTTGTTTATGAAGTCTGTTTCGTATGAACTTAGATGTAACTTAATCAGAGCTTTTTCCTCTCTTGTCAAAACCTTCAGACAGTTTCTAAGCTTGGTAGCAGAGAACGTCCCAACGAAGAAAGGCTGGCCGATATAAAGTGACAGTCTTTCAAAGATATTGTCATCGTCATCAGATTCCTCAAAAATAAAAATCAAGTTACAAATTAAATGTATTGGTCAGTTGCGAAAAACTAACATTAATCCTTTTGAAAGTAGTTCTAGAAATGCAAAGCGTTTTGATAGAGATGACAACTTGTCTATGCCCTCAGGTCAACTAAACTAACGTCTACTACACGTGCTGCATATTATACCTGCCAGTCTGTGTGGCGAGTTGTACAATTGGGTAGCAACGTGCACACAGGTCTCTTGTCATAAAGCGTATCGTCTATTGTGTATTGTGCTCACCCGCGCAGTTAGCGTCAACCAACACCTCTACAATATGTGCCTCCGTTTGTAAGAGATTTCGTTTATCAATGGCTAACGAAACCTTTGGTTTGAATGAAAGTGTAAGTAGTGGCAGAAATATATAAACGTTCAATGGAATCAAAATGGGGAGAGGATTAAATGGTGTCAAACAATTGTCGATATCGCTGTCATTTGGAATAATGCCTAGGCTGTCAGAATTGCCATGTTGGGTGGCAAAGCTATTCTTTCGCTCAGTGTTATTCTTGCCGCTTGCGCATAATTATCCTAGTGCAATAAATTCAAAATAAAAGTTCATAAATTCTACACTCAAGTTTTATACTTACTTTGTTTTTGAAAAACCAGCGGCAAGAATATAAAGCAAAGAAAGACTTTCTTTAAAAAAAGCCTTTAGTCCAATTTCTATTCTAATTCTAATCTAAATTCCAACATCATTTGTAATACTCATGTAAATGTTGATATAGAAAGCAATTAATTACAATTCATCAGCACCTACATATTATTATGTAAATCATATACCATGTAGGTTGTATATATGTAGGTATGTTGATGATGAAACGTTGAGAAAGCGAAAGCAATATTATGGAGCAAAACGTGTTTGCAAAAATATTTGAACGAGTTAGTTTAATGTGTATCTTTTTGTTCAAATGTAACGATTTATTGTTGAAAATGTCGCAAAAAAATCTTGTCCGTAAATCAGAAGAGATAGATGTCTGTATGTAAACTTACTAAAACATTGTAGAACCATGTATATCTTTTGTTAGCATTGGGAGAGCGGGGATGGGGAGGATCTATGGCCGGTAAGCAATGGGTAGCTCATCGTCCGTCCATCTCGTGAAAGAGGTGTCAGCAAAGCAGAAGGGCCCGCCAGGGCCACTGTTGGCCAGGGGTGGGGGGTTGTACGAAAGGGAAACCGCGGCCACGGAACATAAAGTGACATGCATGGGTTCAGTAAATCCTGACACTTCCTCCCGCTCCACCCAGAGCAGGAGAAGTTATTTGAAGGATCGCCACGATGTTTTTTCACCAAATTGAAGATTTTTTACCAATGTTAACAAGAGAAAAAAAACGCAAAATTAATAGTTGATAAAATGTTACAATCTAACAAATTAATGTAGTCAGTGGAAAAAAACCTAAATGACCAATACAGATATATGTAACGGATTAATAAATGGATGATGGGATGTCGTAGAATATAATGGAGGTCAATGAACTCGCTATTAAAGATGTAATTTCGTGTTAAAGGGAAAATTGCCGGAAGAGTCCTGTAAGGGAATAGTTGATCAAGGCCAAACAATAAGGGAACTGTGGGCAAAATCTCAGTCAAAAGTTATCCAACAGCTAGTAAGTTGTTGTGTTTTAACATTTCAATAGCGGTCATTGACCCACCAAAATTTATTGCAGTTCTTCATTCAATATCTTAAATCTACATTTATCGTGAACTCGTGATCCTCATTTTTTTCCAATCATCTTTACACAGTATAAAATGAAGTCGTTTTGACTTCATTTTTCCGCTGCATTCGAAATTTAGGTCTTACAGAATCAATGCTGTTCGCTTACTTATATCTTTTAAACTGCTCAACGCATTTTAATGCAGTTTTCAACAATAGATAGAGTGAATTAAAAAGGAAGCTTTAATGTATAATATCCTCTTAGTAATAAATATATTACTCATTGTTTTTCTTGCAAAGAGATATTAGAGAAAAAACAATGTAAAATAGGTAATAACACAAATAAGTTGTCAGGATTGACTAATGGTTCTTCTAAGATCTCTAAGTTCTGCCAGCTTTCAATATGCATTAGTACAAGAAGAATCTTATTACTGCAATCAAAAGAGTATTTTTTAATGATAATAATTTGCTATCTAATCCCCGTAATCATCACATAAGCTGCGCGCACGCAACCTTGCCGGTTGCTTAGTGCTTATTGTTCCACAACTAAATTGCCCACGTCAATCTCGACATGGACTATCTAAATCTCATTGTTGATTTTAAAAGGAACTGCACAATGAGTGTAATTTTGATGAGATAATATTGTTTAAGACGAGTTATGTTTGTATTCCGATAATATTTTGGAAAAAGTTTTGACCAGATATTTATCATCAGCAAGAAGATTATTTAGATTTACGCATTATCTGCATATTCACGACCAATTTAGTAGGTAGAAGTTATTTTATAAATGCCAGCAAATCAGAGGGGCCTGCCAGAGTCACCGCTTGCCCGGTTTGCCGGTTGTTCGAAAGAGATACCGCGGCTCCGGAACATAAAGGGCAAAAGAAAGAACATGGGTGGATTTTAGTCAGTAAAAGTCTGACACCTGATTTCCCATCCGCTGTAACTATGCTTATTTTAAGATAAACTTATTATGAATAAAGGTTATGAAATATGTAAAAGAACTGTATAGCAGTGCCTATTATTCTTTTGCAGTTCAGTCAACGTTTCTTTTGTAAAATTGTTATTTTGAACTTCGAGCAGAATGATTGTCCTACAATAAAGGAAGATTAGATGGAAGTATTTCAATAGCTTTATTTACCCTTAGCTTGGGGCCACTTTTGATTAAAATCCTAAGCTATTAATAACTATAATAATAAAGACAAAACTGGCTTACGGAATATAGTTAGTAGTCAATAAAGAAGTTAATTTCATAACTCCCAGGCCTACATTCACGGCCACGCCATCTCATTTGCCTCAGACATGAGGTAACGTTTGATTCTCGTTAACTTGTCTATTCCTGCCTCGTCGCACACAAACAAGTTACACTTCATTTACATGTGTCGTCGCTGTGATTTATGAAGAATACCTTATTAAGTTACTGCTAGAAATCCATGCATAATGAGCATAAAAGTACCCTAGACGAAGCTGAAAGGTACTGTCTTGTTCTACCCGTCTTTGTATTTTTTTTTGTTGTGGACCATACCAGGGGGTTCCTAGGTATGGTGTTAGTAAGTACATTACTAATATCTCCGTAACTCTTAGAAGTTGTATTTTTTTTGGTGTGGCACTAGTTGCGTCTTTGTGCCAATGTCGGGACCTCTTAGAAGGTTATATAAGAGTTACGGAGATTAACTTTTTTTTTAATGGCATCACAAAGGTTAACCTAAAAATATTAGTAAATGATGTCGTGACGTCTGATAGGGGAGAATAAAAAAAAAATCAATGCAATCGTTGTTAAAATCTGTGATGAATCTTTGTTTTTCGGTTTTAACCACACGCGGCCATAAAAGTCGCAGATAATGCACTGTGTATCGGTACTACTTGAAAGACCTTAACATTTATCATGCTAATAAACTCTCAATACTAATTCACACTTTGAATGTGTATTTGCAGTTGTCGCTATGCTCAACTGGTCGTAAGACTTATTTAGACGAAAATAATCACAGTCGCTGATTGCGATTTGTAAAACACCTCAATAACAACTGAATAAAAACAAGTAAAAAGGGTAATCTAAATTGTGAAAACCAAATTTTAATAATAATCAGAAAAACTATCAAAAAGCTTTCCACCATCATTACATCATATTTACCATTCATTGATTCTTGGTGATAGATTCGATAGGAACAATGAGCTAAACCCCTGTCTCGAGCTTAGCTGAGCTAAAATCAGTCGAGCATCAAGCGATATGCGCCAGAGACTGAAGAGAAAACAAATGAAAGGAGTTGTTATGATTAAGCCACGTTAACGCGCTTCTTAGACAATTTTGTCTAAGAAGCGCAAGCAAATTACTAGACTAAAATTACACGGTACCTACTCACGCGAGGAAAACAAAGGTAACTACTACTACTAACTAATTAACGAACGAAATATTTTTAACGAACGTGGGTCCCAAACAGACACATTCAATCAGGGAAACCGACGAAAGAAATGTTATTTGAGCGCAGGGCCTTGGCGGTGAGAGGTAACATGCTGGCCCGCAGATTTGCCCGCTGCTCTGAACAAGTTAAAATAACATTATTTCAAGCTTATTGTCAAAGCTTTTATACGGGAAATCTGTGGGTCAGTCACACCAAAAGATCGCTGGAGGTCCTGCGTGTCCAATACAACAACATCTTCAGAATGTTGTTGGGGTTGCCTCGCTTCTGTAGTGCATCGGGGATGTTTGCGCTGTACCGCACTGATGGTTTTCATGCAGTTATCCGCAAGAAAACTGTATCCCTGATCTGCAGAATGCGTGGCAGCTGCAATGGAATTCTGAGGACTGTTGCAGATAGGATGTCTTCTCCACTATGGAGATGTCTTATCGAACGTGTAATTTAATGTTTTTGAATGTAACCTTAATTATTGTAGTTTGATTATTTTTGGAGATATTTAATTTGATTCAAGATAATTTAATTTCATCTAATTTATATTGATCAAATTTAATTTAATTCAATTTATTTATTTTAAACTAATCTAATTTATTTTGTCTAATCTAATGTGTCTTTAATATGGATCGAGTTATCCGAAATAAATGAATTTTATTTATTTATTTATTTATTTATTAGTAAATGCTCCCGAAAAGCGTATGTTAATTCTGTTGCAAGACCAAATGGAAATACGGAAGTCTTTGAACGCGATTGTCACTTATCAGGACTTTGCGTCAAAAGTCGTGTCGTCCGACGCCGTGGCCTAGCTATCGATTGATTCATGGTATTAGCATCGATTGTCAATGTGGGAATCACGTTTAAAGTTTAATGAAGGCTCTAAAGTCAAGGTCGTGTGTGATGTGGGGTGGTGTGCCCTTGGGGCAGTCTATCGTTAAGTTGTGACAAATCACGCGTCTTGCACCCTGTCGTTTGTGACCTAGGTGACAATTAGGAATATTGTGAATGGGTTAGCTTCAGTTGTGACTTATGGATTAAATCATGGAAATTAATCACACATTTGAAAATACTTCCTCTCATTCAGTATTCGCAAGCAAGTGTCTGGTAATCTAAATCAACTATCTAATTATAAAAATAAAATAGTAAATCTGTCTTCAACTATCTCCACTTAAAAAATACCGTCAGTTCGTCGCTCTGTATTGCTGTGATAGACGGACAAACAAATAGACACACACATTAGTTATTCTCTGTGCCAAATTTCATCAAGATTCGTTCAGTAGATTTTTCGTGAAAGAGGATCAAACATACATCCAAACTCACAAATCTTCGCATTTATAATATTACTAGCTTTCGCCCGCTGCTTCGCTCGCGTTAAATTCGATATAACACACCAAGCAGACCTGCAGTTTTTGCGGTTTTTACCGTTGCGCCTGATTGATTTGTAATAGCAACTAAGTTTTCCCTTTTCTTCCCTCGTTCTCCCTCATATCCTCATATTTTTTTAATAAAAATTAGCTTATGTCCGTCTCCTGGTTTCCAACTACCTCTGTACCAAAATTCATCAAAATCGGTTTAGCCATTAAAGTGTGAAGAGGTAACTAACAAACTCACTTTCGCTTTTATAATATTACTAGCTTTCCCCCGCGGATTCGCCCGCGTTAAATTTGGGGTAACACAGTTCCCCTTGCGACTTATTGATTTGTAATAGCAACGCTAAGTTTTACCTTCTCTTCCCTCTTTCTCCCTCACATCCCACTTTTTTCAAAAAAATATTAGCCTATGTCCGTCTCCTGGTTCCCAACTATCTCTGTACCAAAATTCATCCAAATCGGTTCAGCCATTAAAGCGTGAAGAGGTAACAAACAAACAAACAAATAAACAAACAAACAAACAAACTCACTTTCGCTTTTATAATATTAGTAAGGATAGTAAGGATTAGGAGTAGTAAGATTATAGTATGAATGGTACAAAGCCGTCTATGCGCGAGACCGGATTGCACTTGTTTTAAATTATGTATTTGAGTCGCAATCCAGCTGACATATGCTAAAATACAACAATAGAATACTTTGCCCAAACAATAGTTCAACACTGACCTTCGCAGAAATATTGCAACATTTTCTATTACCTCAAAACATCAATATAAGAATGTGGCAAGTCTGGGCAACATGTCAAAGGTCCAATTGCACCACACACTAATCACTAAACGTTTTTAAAACAGCGTTCTGTTACAATCAATCGGCTGAGGAAGGTTGACACAGAATTTATGTATGTTTGGAATAATATATGTTTAACGAATTTCGTGATTCATGGTGCAAGTCGTCTTAAGTTAAGAAACGCGTTGATGTCTTTTGAATTAATTAATTGATTTACAAATCAATTTATTTTTGTAACTTCTTGTAATACGACGTAATCGGAATAATTAACAAAGATTAAAATATTTGGTAAACTTATCATGTCCTCTGCTTAGTTTGTTCCAAACCATATTCAAATAACTTCTAACTGGGGGAGTGTCAGACTTTTACTGACTAAAATCCGCTCGTGTTCCTTCTTTTACTTCTTATGTTCCGGGACCGCGGAACCACTTTCGACAATCCGCAACCCCGGATTGGGGTCGGCTTCCAATCTAATCGAATGCAGTTGACCACCAGATAAACTTAATAACAATAAATATTTCCACCCCTTTTTATGGATGTAAAATTGCCAAATATCTCTCGCCGTGGATGGAACTCGAGGGAGTGTCCGATTTTTACTGACTAACACCCATCCATCATGCTTCTTTTGCTCTTTGTGTTCCTGGAACGCGGTATATACTCACCCTGGGAATGAAACAGGACTACAACCCTAGCGTTATCGGTTGCGACCACTCTACCAACGATATCGATCAAGTTTTATGACATTATTTATAATCTTACGTATTAGTAACGGCCCCTGACTTCACTCTGACTGACTTCACTAGTGTTGTAATCGGTGTCCGTGTCTAAACGTTGAGTCAAGTGGTCAAGGGTACAGAAAGTGCTTGGAAATAGTTTAACGTGACTCGTATTCAGCATTTTAACGCCATTTTGTAAATGTTTTTTTCTAAACATTCTTATTTATGTCAAGAAACAAAGAGAAAAAAAAAAACAAAATGATCGGAAAGAAAAGAGAAAAAGGTAAAAAAACCTTTTAAGGAATAAAAAATACATAAAATAAAAAAAAATACGTACACACTAAATGAGGTCGGTAACTTTTTTCGTTTCATGGATTTAATATTTAGCGCTGTGACATTTTTATGTTAACAGCACCATTCTGCAATTCAGGTCCTGAAAGAAGCCAGAAAGGAGTTTCTAGCCTAGAACAGCCCAGTAGCCTGGTGATGACGATATCTATTTTTTGTTGTTCTCATAAATTTGTTTCGTCCTGTGCGAGTCTAACTAACATATTTCCTTACTTTAAAAGATTACGGTGAAAACAAAACCTCTAATTTAAAGTCGGTTAAGAATATATCATACATTCATCATTAGATATTATGTAATTTTTCGATTAAGTAGATAATTCTGATCAAACAACAACATCTACAACTCCCGGTAAATTAACAAAAATATATTTTATTTGTATCTATTCTATTTTTATTATTCGATTACAAAAGAAAGTAGTGCCCTCTATTCCACGAGCCTGCTTTCGTCGAAAAATTAAAAAAAACAGTCACGTGTGCTTCACTAATTGTAGAAAGTATGTTTCTTTTCTTTAAAAGGGCGACTAGCTTCCACTAAATAATTCAAGTCTGTATGTCCTTGCGACATGGCTTTTGAAAGGTCGACGCATGCGCCCCGACTGTGAAACGAAGCTAGTTCGGCAGTGCTCGGGTGACGTCGGATGATTTTGAATTTAGAAATATGTAACGTTATTTTTTAAACGAACGCTTATAATGAATTACGTCATTAGTAATCGTAATTTCCTTTTGTTTAGTTGTGCACCATACGTCAGTAAGGGAAGAATGCAAATATTCATTAGCTTATATTTTAAAGGGATGGGTAAATCGCCCTTGAAAATAACTCTTACTATTCTTACTAGTAGCTCTTCCAGGCGCTTTCCGTGCGTCTTGTCTCGCCGGAAAGAAGACTACTTGGTCTAGGTAGATGATGTTTTATTGGACATCGTGTATCGTTTCGCCCCGTCTTTGTGAATGTTGAGTATTGTTGAGCAGTGAGCTGTTAATCATGAGCTCGGTTTTCGACCTCTTCATCTATAGTCTAAACTCTTTGTTTAGCTCTAGAAGCATCTCGTCCAGTTCTGCAGCTGATGAGGAGAAAAAGACAATTTAATCAGCGAAGCGCAGATTTGTAAACCTTGCTACGCCGAAACAAATGCTAATATGAAATAAAATATTTTGATATGTTTTGGAGAGATGAAGAGAAAGCCTGATGAAGATGAAAGGTAATGAATGATATGCCGCCATTTTTATTCCATATCAACACAGAACCGCTATCTAACATCCCAAATCTACACCACAAAAGGGCATTACTTAGCTATATTGGCAGTCCATTTGGTATATTGCCAGTAATGGTATCAATGGTGGAGCATGTATGTCTGATGGCACATAACCTTGTATCCTCGCTAATCATCGTTAGTTCTCTGCACAAATTGCAACACCAGTTATTGTCAATGTGGTGGCGCATTTGATGATGATATAGTTGTTTAGAGAATGCTGACCTACATTCGTGGTGAATGTTTGCATTCAATTATTTATTAGTATTACCGATTCCTACAGAAGGTCGATTTAAATGCATTTATTTTTGTAATGATAATTATGCTTTCCGATGATTGATAGCATATCAGGGTCGAATCTAAAGTATCTAAACCGGGTCGAGGTCGTTGGTCATTGACCGGTCATTGCACAGAATAATTAAAATGAAGTAACAAAACTGTTATATGTAAGAAATATTTGTATGATGCAGTTTTCCAAATATTTTTTAGTATTCAGAAATTTAGATACGCTCATCGTCATCTTATTGCTGTCCATGAGGCCGTCGCAGCGTGAATTTTGCTACATTTATTTATCAGTCATAATTTCATGGGTCATCTCCTTTATAGACATTTAATCTTTCAGACAATTCAGCCATTTCTTTGGTGTTCCTCACGATATTTTCCTTTTTAACACGTTTTTATTAGCTTCAATTGTAACTAACTATGTATGTAAGAAAATCTTGGAATCTTAATTATTTTTACGCAACACATTCTCATATGGTACGGACATCCAAGGAAAAACGGGATATCTTTGTAAAAAGAATTCGCAAGAGAAAAGAGGCTTGTAAAGAAGATTATATCGAAGTTAATTCTATTTATTTTGGTGATAGTTGAATGAACCATTGTGTTGTCTACTAAATAATCTCTTTTCAATGTCAAAGTTAATGTGTTGTTGACATCGACAACAATCATTAATTTTAACACACTTAGTTACGGGTTACATTGAAATTGGATTGATTTATCATTTTAGGAGCTTGACATAACATTAAGCTTTTTAATCCGTGGAGGGTTAAGTATACGTGTACCTATTTTTAGGTGTACCCACATTTCGCCGGTTATGTTTAGTCCCACGTAAAGGAGAGCGACCCCATAGTTACAGTGTCTTACTAAAAGGAGGCTTGTGGCACTTTAAAGATTCAACTTAACAATGCAACATTGAAGACTACAGAAATACAACAACATAGCTTGGGGAACCAAGAACTCCATCTAGAACCAGAAAATATGTGTTGCTGGGAAGTTTATACCTTCGCTTCTTTTCTTCAGGCACGCATTAAGAAGTGGGGCAATCCAGGTCTGGGGCATTTTGTGGAACGGTCTTGTGTAATTTTTGATACTCAATTTTTTTTAATTGGTTGTCAATTTATGATCTTATTAACACCAACTAATCCCAGAATCCAAAAACACTCTCTCTTTTAAGAAAGCAACGCCTTTTTACCAGCAAAGACAGCGTGTCTAAAACACGGCTTCAAAAGATTCTTCCAGCATTAATAATGCGGAGTTTCCCTCTTTATCCATTCAACATATTCACGGCTACAGATTAGCGGCGGACTAACGATTCAGGCAGACAAAAGAGTTGTTTTGCTGGCACGAGTGTACTACACAGTTGTTGGCTGTCGGCGTGACCTGACGTATTGTAAGTATATGTACTATGGGATGTTTGATGTGATTCGCTTTTACGAGGAATGCGATGTTGCCGATAACAAAAAAACTTGAGAGGTGTTAAGGGAAACCCGGATGGAACGAAGTTATTATATATTATGTAAAAAAACCGTTATACACTCAACAAAAATAATCGTCGCGACACCACACTGTTCAATGTGAAATAGAAAGACCAAGCGAAAATAACTGGCTTGCATTCTATGAGAGAAAGAGAGATAGACAGAGAAACAACAGCAACAGCAAAGTGTCGTTACAAATTTTTGGTCTTATTTTTTCCGTCTGGCCCCCTTTTGCAACGCGCGATAAGGAACTTCGTTCCAAAAACCGGACAAGTGCGAGTCGGACTCGCGCACCAAGGGTTCCGTACAAACTTGCGACATAAACGGCCATATCTTTTGAATGCGTTCACTTAATGGGTGGATTTATTCATAGCTCCAAGGGACTACAGACTTGATAATATGGTTTTAATATCAACTTGATACCTCCACGCGTTCCCCATTGGATCTTGACAAACAGACGGACAACAAAGTGATCCTATAAGGGGTCCCTTTTTCCTTTTGAGGTACGGAACCCTTAAAACACTTTTTAAATCAATAAACAAAACGAACGTAGGATTTACAAGGTAACGTGTTCTGGAGGATTTGTGGAGATGAGTCTCAGATTTGTCCTACTTACCAATATCAATGGATTACCCTATTTTTTTTTTGGGGTGGGAAATCATCAAATACCTTCCCCCGCTCTTGGAGGAGCAGGGGGGAGTGGACTAGTACTGACTATAACCCACCCATGTTCCTTCTATTTCCCTTTACGTTCCGGGGCCGCGGTGTCTCTTTCGAACATCCCGCAACCCCGGCAGGAATACATTACCCTCACGTAACAAAACCTCGTACAGACATTGAAGCATGCAAGACCACCTCTGCTGGAAAAAATATTATCTACATTTATACGTCTAGAATCTGTACATGTAGCAAAAAACACTTGCGCGGCGTAAATAAATCTCCTGACTCCTCTGACCCTTTGACATATGGTAGCGACATAATATTTTAACTGAGGTCGTATAACAATGAGAAGGATATAGATGCGCGTTGTGTAACCTGGCCTGCCAGCTACCAGCTGACTATGGATTGTTAGGTTGGTAAGGTCATACAGCGTTATGAATAAAAGATTATCCAATATTTCTTAAGGACGTTAATATCGTGAATATCTTCATCAAGTGACAATACCAAGTAGTTTGAAATCTACCGTTGAGAAAGCCTGAATGCTTGTAATGCGTGTAGCAAAGCTAAAGTGATGGGCAGGCCAAGTTGCCAGAAAGCATTTCTTTCGGTACAAAGCTTTGGTGGAGTGAAGTCCATGGGACGAGAAACTTCCAGAAGAAAGACCAAAGATGATGCGATGATGCGTTGGTTCGACGACATCGTTATAAATAACAGAGAGGACCACGCATGCGGTTGGAAAGGACTAACAAAAAGATGTAACAAGTAGTGGCCAAGTTTGATAACCAGTCTTACCAATGTGATGACGAAAGTCACCGACTTCCGGAAGTATACTTATTTTCCGTCAAGACATAACAAATATAGTCGAATTGAGAAACTCCTTTTTTAAGTCGATTAATGTTTCCATCGGTCTGACTCTGAAGGAAGGAAGAACACTATTTATTTTCTGTTTAATGAATTTAACGAGTGCAGGTTTCTGACATTTCGCCAGTTTTATTTTATGTCATCCAGGTAAAATGCTTTCTTGATAATAATAATAAAAACCAGGTAATAATATAACTATAATGAAAATGAGTTCCAAATAAATTCATATGTTTTTAATCCGATAAATTAATTAATTATGTGGATTTTAAGTACTGTACGTTTTGGGCATAAGTACGTCCAATTTTATAGTGATTAAACACAAGAATTTTAATAGTTTATTAACACGCTTGTTTTGCATGTAATTTTGATCTGAGGTTCTAAAACTTTTCACAGCATATTGTTTATTTAGATAGCATCATTGTCACAAACTCCACGTCGATTAATTATTTATCAACTAGCTTTTGCCTGTGATTCCGTTCGCGTTATGTCGGAAATTATCCCTATATTTAAATATAGCATATTATGCCAATTAGGAATAATATAGCTTTCTACGGGTGAATAAATTAAAAACAAACAAAATTACTCTTTGAAATATTATTAATGTATATGGCATCCGCCAGTGTTCCAAAACTCCTAATTTTTTCATAATTTTAATGTTATAAGCCTATGTCCCATTTGTGGGACTGTTTTTGGCTGCACATGTTGTGAAGGTACTCTATGGTTCTGTCTTATTGGCCTTGTGGTTTCAAACTGAGCAGGAGATCATTGGTTCGATTCCTGAGTCTGGCAAATTGTTATTGGGTTTTTCAATAAGGATTTTCTAAGTATTAGACTTAAAATATAACTGGGGAAATTAAGGTACACTAACAGGCACTCGTCTGCCTAGCCTTTCGGGTATTACCGGCGTGATGATATTGGAACGAAGTTCCTTATCGCGCGTTGCGGAAGGTGGCTAGACGGAAAAAATTAAGAACAAATGTTGTAACGACATTTTTTGCTATAGTTGTATAAGCCCTGCGGTGTGCGCGTGATTCTTTGTCAGTCACACTCTCTGTCTCACAGAAAGCAAGCAAGTTTTTTCCATTTCGTCTTTCTATTTCGCATTGAACAGTGTGGTGCCGCGACAATTATTTTTGTTGAGTGTATACAAGTTTTTGTACATAATAAATAATAACTTTGTTCCATCCGGGTGTGACACCTTACAAGTTTATTATATCTATGGCTCCACCTACTAATTCATAACATGCATGAAACATTCACCTCAACAGTAACCCAGCATAGTCCAGTTTCTGAACGCAATCCAAACACAGGCTGACCTTACCGTACCGCGGCAGTTGTAAACTATGAGAGGCCTTTGAACGGCACGAGGAGCCGACGGGATAATGCTCTGACCCACTAACACCGCTTGCAATGCGCCGAACATAAATCTTAGAAGCCGCAAGTAAAACTATGTTTAAGTTACGACGTGTTTATTCGTTGGGTAACCAAGACGGTCTTTGGTGAAAATGGAGAATATGAATTTACCTAGATATGAGACATACCTAAATCGATTATTCACCCACGGAATATTAGAACTTTCATTGAAATTATTAGAGCTGTTTTTGTTTCGAGTATAAGAATACGATGTCTTATCTCAGTGTATGTGGTGTTGATGAGCCGGGGAAGCCTCGTGAGTAGGTAGCACCGTCCTCCACACCTGTGATTTTGTTTTGGCTGTGATTCAATTGTTTTCTATTACGTATCCTTCATTTGAACGTATGAAATTGGTGTTTCATTTAAGGGCCAATCAGAACCATTATCTAAATTAATACAGGACCAAAGTGTGTCTGGAGCAATTGCTGAAGGAACGAGAACGCCCTATGGCGCATTCAGACGAGAATTGTTACAGTGAATTACAGTAACCAAAAAAACACAGTACCTCCTCCTGTCTAAAACTCGGTTAACAAGGAAAGATTTGAACACTGCTCGACTTGTTAACAGCCTCATTTAGTGGATACAATTATCAGGTTAAAAATAAACCGAGCTTTATAAGTACTTAATTAACTCAAAACTGCTTGCAGAACTAGAACTTCAGAAATCCATGGAGCAAACCGATTTAATTTTTAATATTGAATTTCAACCAATACCACTCCACAGTTTTACTATTCCACGTACTAGTTACATTAGTGACACATGCTCCATTCATTTTTTATCAGTCTGATCGAATCAATACGTAATTGCTGTCCCTGGGTCATATACACAGGGCCGTGTACATAATAAGTTTTAATGATAATCACTTTTGACATTTCACATAATGAAAGTCTAATGGATCCTGTCTATTGTTCGTAAATGGTTCAAGGAGATTCAATGCTTAGGCCATAGACTTCGGGTAATGATTGGTCCCTCTGACGATTTCCAATCACGGCAGCCAACCTTACAGCGGGGACTAGATATAGGCGCGGGAGATATTAAATCGCTAAAGCATACTCTCTGTTCCTATACTCTCATAGTCCGATGGATGGGGCGGCAATTCGACACGACCGGAGACAGATCAGTAGGCCTACCATGACGTCTTAAAGCAGAACTTATTCCACTGAGGGAAAGAGACAGAGCTATTTAGGGTGTCTAGCACCATCTCTTTCCCTCAGTGGAATAAGTTCTGCTTTAAGACGTCATGGTAGGGTAGATTTTCACACCGTTGTCTATTACACTCAAGAGTCATGGCACATTTCTCATACAAAAACTAAGAGGGCGGGTTATCAGCATATCTAAACGAATCACGGTGGCCATGACAGTTTGAGCAGCTGTGAGGCTCACAATGCACTTCACTCTGTTGTTATTCCTTCTCTTTTTTGTCTTTATTTTTACAGAATATGTGTTTTATCTTTTAGTTTAGAGTTTTAGTCATTCTGGGCGTTTCCAGTATGTTTGTCTCGATATGTACGTGTTCTACTTAATAATGCTACCCATCATTCATCGCAGTCGCTATTTAGGAATGATCCATCAAGAGCAGTTACATCTATCTTTTAAAACGGTGAGACAAATCATCTAGCGAATACGAGAGATCACGCCACTCGCCTCAACGATTCACGAGACGAGCACAATGAAATGGGCAAGCGCAAGGATGTACGATCGACGGACAAAGATAAACGACTCCTGCGCATGATGACGGAGGAAGTGGTTGGATACCATCGCGTTGTTAGCGGCTAGTGGACTGGGTAATATTGATTGATAGTGCTTTTGATTAAATATTGCGGAATATGTTGTGTGGATTTGCAACGGATAAGTTTTACGTGAAGAGTCAACTCAAAATATTAGCGAAATGTAGTTTCTAAAACCTGCGTTGGGGATTTAGCAATACAAACTGTCTGTTTGTGTATGTGAGTTTAAATAATATATTTGTAAATACATCCACGATACAGGAGAAATTCTTAGAGAAGGGCTCCGTTAAAATTAATGATGATTATGTGGTCAAGAGAATTGGTTCAATAAGAAAGAAATTATCGGAAGATCTATCTATTCCCTTAGTCAGGACTTCGTGAGTGTCCTAGTCCAAAATATTCCGCGTAGTGCCTATATTGTTGATAAAATTTGAGCACGCTTCATTGCCATCAGTACTAAATAGCCCTGCATCATATGCAGGACAGATTATTGTTGATAATTGAAACCTAATGTAGTGTTGGCCCAGAGGTCGCCTCTCATGCATGAGGTTGTGGGGTCAAATCTGGGCAACCCTTGCGCCATATTGATTTGTAATAGCAAAGCTAAGTTTTCCCTCTTTCTCCCACATTTCTCTCTTTTTTCTAAAAAAAAAGTTAGCTTATGTCCGTCTCCAGGGTCCCAATTATCTCTGTACCAAAATTAATCAAAATCGGTTTAGTCATTAAGGCGTGAAGAGGTAACAAACAAAAAAACTCACTGTCGCTTTTATAATATTAGTAAGGATTTAAGTCTGAAATCCCCAATCCGTCTTGAGCAAGCGTGGTGATCAATGCTCGTGCCTTCTGCGTATGAAAAGAGGCCTTTGCCCAACAGTAATAAGGCTGCTATTATTGTTATCTTAGTTGAAAACAGAAAGTAATTTGTCAGTTCTTCTAATGCTTAGAGGTCAGTCATTCGACACTTATGCATTCCTCATTGATCAGCCAGTTCCCACATGATATAAGGAACAACAATTCCGTCAACAAAGCTGCCAGCCTGCTGCGTACGTTGGCATCATGATTTATTATCCCAAGGGACCAACAGGACGGTTCATCTGACTGCACCGTGTTACTCACCTAAGTGGCTTGCTGCCGTAACCTTGGTTACGCAAAGATAAACGGACCCATAGACGTATTGTCTTGAAGCTATTTTAAGAAATTGTCTTGACTAGGTGCTCTGATCTTTCGAGAAATTCTTTTTTTTTACGCAAAAACTCTATGGAATAGCTTTAGTCTAGCGAATCTTAATTAATTTGACAGCACGGTTGGCGCAGTGGCTGAGCGTTCGACTGCTGCGCTGCGTGTCGCGGGTTCGATTCCCGCACGGAACAAAAATATTTGTATGGCCTACAGATAGTTGTCCGGGTTTGGCTGTTTGGTGAGTTTAATGTTTGTAAAGGCACTCACGATACAGGAGAAATTCCTGGAGAGGGGAAACGCATTTAAAAAAAAAACTGTTTGTCTTTGTACTTCGTGCATAAGTGGCGACATTGTTAGGGGTAATTGATGTTAGTTATTAGTAATAGTAATAGAATCTCCATGTCTTTGAATGTTGTAGGACTTATGCCAGGTTCTTGACGATGTTTTCCTTTGCCGTTTCGAGGGTAGATAATTGATAAAAAAACTTGAGAGGTGTCAAGGGACACCCGGATGGAACGAAGTTATTATTTATTATGTACAAAAAACATCTTATACACCCAACAAAAATAGCATCGTTTACAACTATAGCAAAAATGTCGTTACAACTTTTGGTATTAATTTTTTCCGTCTAGCCCCCTATCTTAACGTGCAACAAGAAACTTTGTTCCAAAAACATTTACCTAGGTAAAAGGTAAGTTGTATAACATCTTGTATTGTCATTTAGTTTAACTAAGTGTACACAGTGGTTAATATGACCATGATGATCCTTTTTAAACGCCTAATTACTGCTTAGCCTAAATAGGTAGAGGTAACGCTATACGGTGTGCGAAGGTAAGTTAGCCCCGTGATTGTACCGAGTTCTTTATGGCATAAGTGGCGTTTAAAGCAAGCTCTCACTTCTATGAAAGGTTAATTACAGTCATGATTGACGGAAACGTTTTACGATGAAAGGGTACCAACCGACGTTCTTATAGAGGAACGCCGTGTTTCAGCGAAGAGTTGTTTGACGTTATAAAGAGAATCGGCACGAGGGAGAAAGAGAATTTTCAATTTGTGTTGTCTATGATTTTTTATTTATTTAAAAAAAAAACGTTGCCCCACACTAGGAATTCCTCCTATATCGTGGGTGCGTTTACAAACATTTAAACTCACATACACAAAAAGCCAGACCCGAAACAACTATCTGCGGTTCCTACAAATATTTGTTCCGTGAGGGTATCGAACCCGCGACACGCAGCGCAGCAGTCGATCGCTCAACCACTGCACCAACCGTGCCGTCAAACCAGGTAGTTACCAGTTACCAACGATTAGTGAAGTAGTACAAAGTTATAACCTTGAGTTATGTCTAACAGAAAGATTACCAAATATCCAGTGGTTATTTTCAAATCTTTAATTATTATGGACTTTGACACAATATCGTTTTCATTTTCAGAAGCGAATGCGTCCTCTTTGAATTCCTTAGAATACATGTGACTTCGTACTAGGCTAAGGTCATAACTACTAGCTTATTGTGTAACACTCTAAATACTGGCAATGTCTTTCATTTTGATAGTCCAACGACTTACGGTAGTACAGACGCCTGCACATCAAGCTACTACAATCTGTCAGATTTCTTTGATAGATTTTCGACTTTATTTCTAAAGTATTAGGTTCAAGGTTCATTGGGAAAAATTGACAGTTTCGGGTAGCTTGACCTGCAGGCGTCTGTACATTGCAGAGCAGACGATTTTTTAAAGTATTACTAGCTTTCGGGTAAATTCGGGGTAACACACTTCCTCTTTCCTGATTTGCAGGTACTTACTTGCTACCTGTAGTTTTTGCCTTTGCGCCTTATTTATTGTAATTACAAAGCTAAGTTTTCCCTTTTCTTCCCACTTTCTCCCTCGTTTCTCATTTTTTTATTAGCTTATGCCCCTCTCAAGGGTCTCAACTATCTCTGTACCAAAGTTCATCAAAATAGGTTTATTTAGGCGTGAAGACGTAACAAACAAACAAACTCTTAAATTAAACAGGCTTTTATAATATTAGTAAGGATAAGGATTTATCCTGAATTTCGTTCTAAATCTTCTGAATTACGATTAAAAGGGCGTGACATACTGTTCTGTGGCGGTTAGCAACAAACTCCTCAGAAGCTACAATAAAAATTAAGTAAAAAAAAGACAGGCGTTCCATCTTGTTAAAGAAATTATTTGTTTAGCTGAAAATTGTTTGTAATTGAACAATTGAGCAGTTAAAACTAGGCAGCAACTATAAAATTGCTCTAGCTTCATATGTTTCTAAGGTTCACGCTAGCATTTTCGTCTAGGGTAAGCAGAGACAAAAATAAAACTTAAAAATAATCGATTTTGTAAATCAAATTTATTCTGGAAATTGATTGTAACACTATTGGCACTGTTGTCATGTCTGATCATGACTATCGTCGTATAAATATATAGAAAATAAAAAAGCCTTGTATTTGTATTAAAAAAAAATTACCAAATAAGTTATATTAATCTTATTATACTATGCATGTTTAATTTAATTTGCAAGAACCCCTCCGCGGGTAAAGGCCTCCTCCAAAGTAGTCGTCTTAAATAGGTTTTTTTAAAAATGTGCTTAAATAAGCACTTTTTAAAAAACCTTAGCCTTATAAAATCCTACAGCTAGTGGATAGTGGTTGTCGGAATCAATAGCTGATGGTAGTTAGTAAGTTTCGTGGAACCCGCGGCCATGGCACAGCCGTGTTACTGCTGTGATTAAGCATTCATTAGTTAGCATGTGTCGACGTTCTCACACCGTTTCTTTCGTGCATGAAATATAAGTAAGTATTTCCTGAAAACGATTTGTTTTCGAAATTGGAAAAACACCTGGCGCTGTTAGATTACTATCCTTTTTGTGAAATGATACTGAATTAAACATTTAATGGCTTATACATCCTGGAGAGATTTAAAGAAAAGTGTTGTCTAAAAACTGTAGGCTAAATTGTTTTCAAAAGTAGAAAGACACTTAGGTTACCTAGGTACCGGTAAAGATTGTCGACTTTTGTAGGATGAGCATCATAAGGAGAGAGCTTCACAGATTCACGGTAGTCCTCTACTAAACCATGCTTCTGAAAACTGCAGGTTTAAGCTGAAGAATACATGCAAATACTCACTGTGTCTCAATGAGTTCGCAGTTGAGCAGCAGCTTGTTGGGCCCCAGCTCCACCACGGCCACAGTCAGGTCGTGGTGGTACACCATCCGCAGCGTGTCGTTGCCGATGCGCCGCCCCGTGTAGGGCTTGGCCCCAGCCGCCGGCTCCCGGCGCTCTGCATCCTCGGACCTCGCCCCAACAGTCCCTACAAGCCCTGCCAGTGACCATCCAGCAGGGAAGCTAAACGCAAACGGCTTCGCAGACGCAGATGGAGGCGACGACACCGCTATGCAAAATATAACAACAACTGATAACAAGGATTTCAATAGTCCGTCCGCCATCGGAGCACCTCGGGTGATAGCCTCCCGCGCAGAGCGGACCGCGCTGAGCAATCGACGGAATGACATTTTGTGTGTTTAATTAAACTTTTTGTTGGTTGTGTTGCGCTCGGCCATGTCGCGAGCGTGCGGCCCGCGCGCGCGTGTGTCGTGGACTGTGGCTGGAGGCCGACTGGCCGCGCGCCCGCTGATCAGCACTTTCTTCGCCAGTGACGTCACAGCGGTCAGTGTCTGCTCATCGTGGTGGTTTCACTCGCGTGTTCTAACTTCCGTGTGCTCCGATATAGGTCTAGGGCTTGTTAGTAAGTGACCTAGATAGGCTGCAACTATCGTAGAGAGAAAACTACGGCCGACAGCTTACCAGTCACTGGCCGTTACAAAGTTTGAAAAAAATTTCGAGTTTGTTAGAATGTTTGACTTACCCAGAGTTCAAAAGTAGGATACAGCTGATGGCTTATCAACCAAGTTCCTCGTTTAAATTCATACTACAGAGTTCTCCGCTGTCTTCACAATAGCAGCGGGAAGTGGAACTGAATACCTAGGCGTCTAGGCGAAGATCTAAGATAGGTATTGCAAGTGTCAATGTCATGCGAAGGAAATAGCTTATTGCCGTGTAAGTGGGCGAAGGCAATGGGCTACCGACCTGGCAGATATCATCCTTATGACTGTTTCATAAGATCAGAAACTCGCAGTTGGTATGCAGGATAAGAAAAGAACGTTAAATACCCGGATCTGCGACGCGACGCATAAATATTCAGAGTGATGCAATTGGCTGTGAATTATTCTTTCAACCAATCTGAGCGACATCAGTGTATATAGGCGATTGGCAGTTTTATCATTTTATTGTCAGTTAATTTTTGTGTTGATTTCTTTTCCAGTACCTAACAGCGTAGGACCTTTTAGCTGTTCAGCATAGCAAAAGAGACGAAACGGCAGATAAAGGTATGGATTCGATAACGATATATCTAAAACTTACTCTACAACATTTCAGCAGGTCTTCGTCTCCAGCCTCCCATTCCCTAACCTTAATTTCAATAAACTTTTAAGGACGGCTGAATGTCTAATGGCCTCACTAGATGAATGGATTATTCCCTTCGCCGAAACACTCCGATCCAGGTCGAGTGTTTGTCCAGCTTCGGTGTTCCACGCTTGCTGTCTATTCCGTGTCGGTATTTTGCGAGACATCTTGGTACTAGACATGGAGCTCTCGACCGAGAGTGTATAACCGCCATAAGACTGGAAGGATTCAAACTCCGACGAAAGTTGAAGATTAAAGATCTAGGAGTAGGCCATTATAGACAGAGAGATCCTAAGTTTGGCAATATTACTAGAAAGTGTTAACAGTAGTTTTCATCACACAGCCACACTGCTAACTGGTTCATCCAACAACACCGAAAGTTATTTTTGGTAATTTGCCAACAAGAGGTCACAGAGGTCAGCATTATGTATGTTATGCGAAAGAAATGAAAAGAAGCGTGAAAGTTAACTCACAGGATTACGTAAGAAAATACGCAAAAATTTACACAATGAATGAAGTAGTAAACATTGCTTAGTCATATTTTACAAATCTCGAATTATTTGGGTTCAACTCCATCCTAACTAATAAAATGTTTGTGTAAGTAAATTTGTTTGTCACGCCTTCGTCTTCTGAACTGTTTTTTTTTTATGTTTTGCACTTAAATACACCATGTCCTAGATTAAAACAAATGTGCATTGAATTGTTAGTTTTTATATTTTACATGTGGACGCTCTTAACTTGTACTTCTTTCTACATCATTGACACTGATGTAAACAAGATTTTGTCACATTTTTTTTACTTAAAAGACTTTTTTCTTCATACAGATAATAAGCTTTATCTTTTTATTTGGGAAAAGGTCTGTACTGAAATAAATGGAATATTTAAATACTAGTTGTTGCGAGCGACTCCGCGGGCAAAACCTAGTAACTTATAAGATAAATAATTTTGTGAATGTTTGCACAGAATTAAGTAATGCGAAGTAGGTTGTACCAACATCTGTAAAGCCAGTTTATTGCATAAATAAGTAGCTTTACAAGCGCGTCACACACGATCACTTGTGACTCGTTTGCATGTGCAACTTGAGATGGTACCTATCTTAATCGCTTTTATTGCATATTGCTTGTGTTATTATATAATAACTGGTTGCATTCGTATACCGGTTAGATTTTTCGAGTTCTATTAGAAATAATACATTCACGATTATCTTCAATGCAGTTCATTCACCCGATAGGAAGGAAAGCGAAGCGGTAGTAGGTAGATGCAGTAGTACAATAATGTTTTTACGCGTGAATGACAGCGGCGTTGCACGCACAGTTGTTTTTTTTTTATTTTGAAGTGTCGTCGGTCCAAAAAAGAGGGGTGTTATAATTTTGAAGAGTGTATCTGTGTATGAGTGTATCTATTTATAGGTGTATCTGTGGGTCTGTCTGTGGCTTCATAGTGAACTTCCTCCTGAACGGGTGGACCGATTTTGATCACAGAGTTTGTTGCCGATAAACAGGAATATGACGATCTGACTTGCTAATTAATAATACTAATTTATAATTAATTAATCAGTAATATTATCTAAATGATGTGCTTATTTAAATTTGATTTAATTTTTAATAATCATACTGCCAATATTTACGTGATTGACATAATTATTATAATTAACTAACTTCCTAATTTAATTTATTATGATGTTATTTTGCTTGTTTTTTTCTTTAAGTTTGTAAGCCATCTATTGGCAAAATAAAGTGAACATATACCTACATATCTTATATACTACCTGTGAATAATATATACCTGATTGTTTGATTGATCATTTTTTTTATTTTGAATGTGTCTATTAATAACATTGTATGTACTTTTAGGAGTGAGGGGGTCGAGAGTAAATAAGACACTTGTTACTCGTTCCGATGTCTGTGTTGAATGATTTAATTTGGCCTATTTATATTTACATTTATCATGGTGGAAGTAGCGGATAGTTTAAGTTTACATATTTACAAGTTTATACACGTCGGTAGAGGGCGCGCTCGCGTCGCCGCCGGTCGCGGGGCGCGGGGCGCGCGGTTCGATCCGCGCTCGCGGCGGTGTAGTGTGCCGCGCTTATAAAATCGGGCGCCGCCCGCGCGACGGTCCTTTTCTGCTGCGGGCCGTCGTCGTGTCAACATCGCTGCGTCTGTGAAGAACTCTGCGTCCGAACTCCTGCGTCGTCTCTTCACTTCTGCTGCATTGAAGATATCAAGCACGGCGACGGCCCAAACAAACAAACCGCTCTTTTCGGAGCGAATTAGCGCGCGCGGTGATGTATATTCGATGTACACGCCGCGCTGACGCTTTCTTATTTCTTATCAGTCGTCATAACGTGCGCCTTTTTCAAGGCGGATTGATTCACTGTTTCTTTAAAGGAAATGTCAAAAACGTATGGTAACTAATGGTTGTTTCGGAGGTACGGTATGGTAATGTGGTTTCATGGTAATGGTATTGGTACTGGTGATGGTGGTTGCTGGGTATGTAGGTATGTCACTACATCACTCCCCCCTAAGCGAAGCGTACATTCGGTTTCACTGTGCGGCCGGTACGAGTGACGTAGGTATCACGCTGTGTGCTTGTGACCGGTGGCTGTTGCTCGACGCTCGGGCTCGGAGTGTGCGACGCTTGTTGATATTGCATGCGTGATGCGGTTGCGGTGTTGGGCTCTTCTTCTCTGAGTAGATATGCTGGTTTCAATCGGTCTATTGAGACAACTGTAGTTCGTAGGGGCTTCTGTATGGTAAATTGCTTGATGCCACGTTGAATAACTTTGAACGGGCCATCATATGGTGGGGTCAACGGACTTCGCACGGTGTCGTTGCGCACGAAAACATGTGTACACGTCGCTAAATCTTTGTACACGAACGTGCTTGTGTTGTTGCTGTGTGACTTACTGCTTGGTGAAAGTGTTGACATTGTTTCGCTCAGCTGGCGGACAAATTCGGCGTCTTCTTTATTCGGCTGTGTAGGCTCGAAGAAATCTGACGGAATCCTGAGTGTTGCTCCGTAGGTCATCAAGGCTGGGCTGACTTGAGTGTCTTCACGTAAAGCGGTACGCAGACCAAGTAGCACGGTCGCTAGTTCCTCACTCCAGTGTGTGCCTGCGCTTCTCGCCATGAGTGCGGCTTTTAAAGTACGATGCCAGCGTTCAACTTGACCGTTTGCTTGCGGATGGAATGCAGTCGTTCGAATTCTTGATATGCCAAACCTTTTCATTAAGGCGGTGAATAGTGCTGACTCAAATTGCCTCCCTTGATCCGTCGTCACACGTAACGGGCAGCCAAATCGAGATATCCACCCCTCGTAGATCGCCTTAGCAACAGTGTCGGCAGTGACGTCACGTATAGGTATTGCTTCGGGCCATTTTGTGCAGCGGTCAATCATCGTAAGCAAGTATCTGTAGTCATTCGAAGGTGGCAGCGGTCCCACGATATCCACGTGAATGTGTTCGAAACGCGCTGATTTTTGAAACTCGCTGAGCGGACTGATAACGTGTCGTTGAACTTTCCCGCGCTGGCAACCGATACACGACTTCGCCCATAAACCGACTTCTTTGTTCATGCTTGGCCAAAAGAACTTCGTGCACATGATTTTTCTTGTTGTTCGAACACCTGGGTGACTCAGTTCGTGTTGAGCCTTGAAAGCATCAAAACGATAAGTCGCTGGTAGGTACGGACGAAAGTTGCCGGTCGATGTTTCGTATATGACGGGTCGTTGAACTCCTGGTAATGTGACACGTGATAACTTGAGTCTTGGGTTGGACATGCAGGTCTTCAATTCTTCGTCGTTCTCTTGGTCTTGAGCTAGTTGCTTGTAGTCGATTGCAGAGTGTGAAAAATCTATTTCTTCGATTCGTGATAAGGCGTCTGCGGCTTCGTTCTTATCACCGTGAACGTACTTGATGCTTGTGCAAAACTGGCTTATGTAGTGAAGCTGGCGTTCTCTTCGTGGTGTATCGCTGCTACTCGGTGTTCTTGTTAGCGCGTAAGTTAGAGGTTTGTGATCGGTGAATATTGTAAGGTCGTTGCCCTCTATTAATCTTCGCAGATGTTGGACAGCGGTGTACATGGCTAATAATTCGCGATCGTACACGCTGTAGCGTCGCTGCGTCTCACTCATAGTTTTCGAGTAGAATGCCAGTGGTTTCCACTCGTTGTCGACCTTTTGTTGGAGAACGGCGCCGATGCTAGTGTTCGATGCGTCGGTAAATAAACATAGCGGCGCGTTAGGTATCGGGTGCGTCAGAGTTGTGGCCTCGAGTATGCTTTGTCGGCATTTCTCAAAGGCTTGATCTGCGTTTTGTGACCATTCGATCGGAGTCTTGTCGTTTTTCTTTGTGTTATGTAGGTACTTATTGAGTTCATGTTGATATTCGGCTTGGTGTGATAAACAACTGCGATAAAAGTTGATCATTCCTAAAAATCTTCTTAGTTCTTGTACTGTCTGAGGTTTTGGGTAATTTACTATGGCTTGGACTCTTTCTTGCGTGGGGTTGATGCCTTCTGCCGAGACTTCGTATCCGAGGAATTCTATTGTTTTCTTGTCGAACTCGCACTTATCAATGTTTAGACTGACGCCGTAGGTATCTAGGCGTTCGAGTACTAATTGCAGGTGGCGGCGATGTTCTTCTTCGTTTCTCGAGTGAACGAGCAGATCGTCGACGAAACAGAATACGATGTCATCGAGTCCTCTCAATACCTCGTGCATGAAACGTTGAAACGTTTGGCCGGAGTTTCTTAAACCAAACGTCATGCAGTTAAATTCGAAGAGACCGAAGGGTGTAATTATTGCAGTTTTCTGAGCGTCTTCTTTTGCGATCGGAATCCAAAAATATGCCATTTTTAAATCGAGTTTTGAAAATATTTTCTTGCCGTGAAGTTGGTAGGTAAAATCTTGAATTCTCGGTATTGGGTATCGGTCGGGAACGGTGACGGCATTGAGCCTTCTATAGTCGCCACAAACTCGTAGCGAACCATCCTTCTTTTTAACGACGTGAAGTGGACTCGCCCACGGACTTTTTGAGGGCTTACATATTCCCATCTCGATCATTCGTTCGAACTCTAGTTTCGCCGCTTTGTATTTGTCGGGCGGTAGAGGGCGCGACCGAGAGTAGATTGGCGGTCCGGTTGTTTCAATGTGATGTGTGACGTCATGTTTGGCTGGAGTCTTGAGTGACATAGGTCGTAGTACGTCCGGATATTTCTTCAGCAGGTCGTGATGAGCGTGGTCGCTGTTGATCATGTAGATGGATTCTTCGCAGTTATTTGTTTTGACGGCGTTTACGCTGAGCTCGGTCACACGGTCGATGAGTTTTCTTTGGTGTAGGTCGACTAGTAATTTGTGGTGTACTAGGAAGTCTGCGCCTAGTATTGAAGTCTTCACATTGGCGACGACGAATGTCCACTTGAAGCTTCTTCGTAAGCCTAGGTTGAGCTCTAGGGTGCGCTCTCCGTAGGTACGAATCTCTGTGCCGTTGGCGGCGAATAGCTTGTAGGTAGTTTCTGCGGGCTTGGTATATTTTGTGTTTCGAGCTGCTAATACTGATATGTCGGCTCCTGTGTCGACAAGGAATTTTTCTCTGCTTTCGACGTCGGTCACGCATAGGCGGCGGCTTGGTTGGTATACATCGACACCCGCCACGGTCGATGTATGTTCTAGTTTTCCTGCTTGCTCTTAGCACATGGCGATTCACATTTTTGAGCTTCATCGCCTAATCGGTGGTGGTAATAACATAGCCATTCGGCATCACGTGGCTTGCGCGGCGCGCGTGAATTTTGGCGCGAACGCGAAACGCTGCGGTAGCGCGTCGATGACGGGTAGCGGGAACGGGAGTGCGGGCGGCGGGGGTACGCCGCGCGCTGTTGTTGGGTTGAACGTAACTCGGCGATTTCCAGGAATAGTTTCTCTATTTGTTTTGATAGTATGTTGATTTGTAGGTTTGTTATTGAGTTGGATTCACTTGCTGTGCTTGTTGACGGGGAATTTGCGGAGACTGCGGCGATTGTTGTCGGCTCGAAATGCTCGGTCATTTTATCGGCCATGGCAGCTAAAATTTCGAGCGACGATTCTGTGTTGATGGAGATCACGGCGCGAACTTGTGTGGGCAGCTGGTTGAGCCACATAACTTTGAGCGCCTCGTCGGACAGCAACTTGCCACTGAGGTCACGCATTTTACGCAGCAGCTGACTCGGCTTTTGGTCGCCGAGTTCGAGTCCGCTGAGTAGCTTCTGCAGCTGGCGATGGTCTGACTCTTGATACGTCGAAATCAGCCTGTCTTTGAGTGCGCTGTACTTGCCGGTGACGGGTGGCTCGAGAATGATGTCGGCGATTTGTTCGAGGTCGCTGCAGCCGAGTAACGGGACGACGAGGTTGAATTTCTGTTCTTCTCCGATTCTGCTGGCGGCGATAGCTGCTTCGAACTGGGCGAACCATAGGCGGGGATTTTGGCGCCAAAATGGTGGTAGTCTGGCGGGAAGAGATATGGTGGCTACGTCGTTCCTCACTGTTGTGCCGTCCAGCGCTTCGCTGAATTCTTCGGGATGCTTCGACATGGTGGTTTTTCTTTAGGATGCTTGATGTTCTTGCGGATTCTTGATATTGCGTGTTCTTCTGCGGGTTCTTGATAATAATTTTGATATTCTTCTTGTGGCTTCTTGATATTCTGCGTGTTCTTCTTGCGGGGTCACCAATTTAGGAGTGAGGGGGTCGAGAGTAAATAAGACACTTGTTACTCGTTCCGATGTCTGTGTTGAATGATTTAATTTGGCCTATTTATATTTACATTTATCATGGTGGAAGTAGCGGATAGTTTAAGTTTACATATTTACAAGTTTATACACGTCGGTAGAGGGCGCGCTCGCGTCGCCGCCGGTCGCGGGGCGCGGGGCGCGCGGTTCGATCCGCGCTCGCGGCGGTGTAGTGTGCCGCGCTTATAAAATCGGGCGCCGCCCGCGCGACGGTCCTTTTCTGCTGCGGGCCGTCGTCGTGTCAACATCGCTGCGTCTGTGAAGAACTCTGCGTCCGAACTCCTGCGTCGTCTCTTCACTTCTGCTGCATTGAAGATATCAAGCACGGCGACGGCCCAAACAAACAAACCGCTCTTTTCGGAGCGAATTAGCGCGCGCGGTGATGTATATTCGATGTACACGCCGCGCTGACGCTTTCTTATTTCTTATCAGTCGTCATAACGTGCGCCTTTTTCAAGGCGGATTGATTCACTGTTTCTTTAAAGGAAATGTCAAAAACGTATGGTAACTAATGGTTGTTTCGGAGGTACGGTATGGTAATGTGGTTTCATGGTAATGGTATTGGTACTGGTGATGGTGGTTGCTGGGTATGTAGGTATGTCACTACATACTAAAGAACTAACCCCCGAATACTGAAACGTCACTCAAAATGTGAGGGCTGCTTAACATTTGAGCAGCTCTTAAACTTTAGATTTTGTATGGTCAAACGTCACTTCTGAGTCTCTGTTAAACTTAAGTGGGACTTAAATTTTGAGTGACGTTTCAGTATTCGGGGGTTAAGGAACCATTTATTGAGTGTGGTGTTGGCCATGCTTGCATTGCAAATGAGCCAACTGCCATGTGTTCTCCATAGAACTTGGTTTTGCATGAAGATTCTCATGTTTTCAGCTTATACCAATGTTGGGACACAGAGGCCTCATTCCTGAGCTTTCACAGTGGGTCCCAATCTACCAAAAGGCCCAGTAGGTACGTGTTGGTGGTTCCTGACTAGGGATTGCAATCCAGCGGCGTTTTCAATCCAGCTGGATTCTTGCTGGATTGATCTGAATCCAGCTGGATCCAGCGCGGATCCAGCAAAATGTGAAACTACAAAAAAAAACGTCATTTTTAAGACTTTTTTTGTTTAGAAATTTGTATAATAACTTCGTACTATAATCTACGAAATATTTCACTAATTTGCTTTGGTTTCTTAACCATTTGAGATCAAAAAATGAACTTAAAATTAAATAACATATCACCTCATACCTATACGAGTACATTTAAGATAAGTTTCTAAGTAAGCAATATCTTATTACGTTTATGTTTAATGATAGAACGGCTAATCGGTAGCAATCAGTCTTACAAATTCTTTTAAAATTAACTACAAAAAGGACCGTCATAATACTATTTTAATTTTTAATCTGCAATCTATTTTTTGTATCAAAAGAAGTTCGAATCTATACTTAATATTATAAAGCTGAAGAGTTTGTTTGTTTGTTTATTTGTTTGAACGCGCTAATCTCAGGAAGTACTGGTTGGAATTGAAAAAATCTTGTAGTGTTGGATAGTCCATTTCTTGAGGAAGGTTATAGGCTATATAATATCACGCTACGACCAACAGGTGCTGAGCAGCGTGGGTGAAACCGCGAGGAACATCTAGTGCGATATAATCTTCCCCGCACTCGTTAATATATGTTATGAAAATCGAAAGCTGATACTTAGGCGGTTTAAAATCTGACGACAAGAGATTGACTATTTCTTTTTTTTTAAATTAAGTCATTAGAAAACAAATTTTATCTATCTTATCTCCCAATTTGTTTTGCACTGAAATGCATATGTAGCCGCCTTCTGAGAATGCATTTTCGGCCTCTACACTGGTCGGATTTAGGGTTAATAAACAGTCATAAACCATAGACAGATAAATGTTCACCTCACACTCTTTCGGTCTCATAAACGCTCATTTCTTTGGCTTTTAGTTTATTAAAGTTATCCTTCTCTATTTTAAGTTCCATCTCAAGCTCTTGCTTGTCTTTTTCACGGATTCTGCGTCATCATCTAGTCTAGACCATTCCGTTTTGAAAATGGCGGCAATTTGGAACCAAACAATAGAAATTGATTCGTTTGCGGATCCGCATCGCTGGATCCAGCGCTGTATGCTGGATCCAGCATACTTAAAAAAGCGCTGGATCCAGCTGGATTGCTGTATGCTGGATCCAGCAATTGCAATCCCTATTCCTGACGTTACGTTTTTATTCTTTTCGGTTTAGGACTTGCTGTCACCTGCATTTATTTTGTAAGTACTACAATCTGCTCGAGAAGGGAAGCCCTACGCAACGCACGTTGTTGTTTGCACGAAGCCCTACATTAGCACCTCTGACGTTTTTCGCTTACCTCATGAGATACATGCTTTTGCAGCTTGTAATTTATAAATATACTAACTCTACTAATGGCGGTAAAAAATGCTGTGGGATTCGGTGTAGAATTTGGACACAGATAAATTCCATACAGTGTTTGTGGTATGAGGAAGCACATTGCAGCGGATAGTAACCTAGACCATGCTGACCACGCAGTCGTAATACGCTCTTCAACCATTTATCAAACAGTAGGAAATTAATATTATATTTAAAAAAATCCAAATATGATCCATGAGATCCATCGTGATAACCCACATGCATGTAACCTACATGCATGTGGGTTAAAACGGTGGATCTCTCTGTCTTTTCTTTCGGATGGAAAATCAACAAATTACCTTACCCGCTCTTTAAGAAGCGAAAATATCTGACACTCCCCGTGTCAGACTTTTACCAACTAAAACCCATCCATGTGCCCTATTTTGCCCTGTGTTCTGTGGCTGCGGTATCTCTTTCGACCAACCTGCAACCTCGCCCAGCAGTTGCCCTGGCAGGCCCCTCTGACGTATTTGAAACCCGGATCCCCTCAGACACGGCTGCTAGGCACCGGGAATTCCACGCTCGGCAGCCGTGTCTTCATCTACGAAACCAAGGATACTCAAGGATACTCTGCAGAAAAATAGGCTAGCAATTGATTAGCACTATGTTCGTACACGGTTATCTCCAAAACCAATGTTTAACATGGCAATGGCACCCAACCGGTGTTAAATAACATTGTGCATGGTTCGTTCTGGTTTGAAAAGTAGAATAGTTTCGGAGCTGACAGGTTGCGCCGTGCAAAGCATGTGTGTTGTTAGTACTTTATAGTATTCATTCAAGAAACAAACTTGATTACGAACGGTCAATAGTGAGTAGCAAAATTTTTGTTTTTTTTTTGTTTACTAACATAAAAGGATAAATGAAAAATCTTGTAAGAATGAGATCACTATTTATTACGTTTAAAGGTCAACGCCATCTAACCGTGAGTGGAGGAACAATTTGTTTTAGCTTTTCACCGCGAGATGGTGTGTTGCGGTTGTTGGGCAAACAGAGGATCACAATATCTCACATTCCAAGAATGAATAGTTTATTGAGCTATGTTTAACTCGTGTCACATACAATCTTGCTTATTATTTATTAGTCCCAAAAAAAGAAAATGAATAAAACACGAATACTAAGATATCATTTTATTGCTAATAGTGTGAACGATCCAGTCGTAATGCGGCGCTAAAGGGTAGGACACGAACACGTCGTCATCAGTCTGCACCACGGCTAACAGCTTCACTTTATCATCGTGGATCATCAGCACAGGACCGCCGGTAGTCAGCTGAAAATGGTAACTATTACACCTGTATCCCTTAGGGTATAGACAGAGATGCAACGTCACATAGGACCACAGTTCTCTGAACCATTTACAAATACTTATAAGGAAATCAGAAAACACCCGTCTGATCTAACCAGGGTGGATAGAGTGCACAGTTCCTCAATCTACATACGAAAGGGCATTTACTCTATGAAGGAAGACACGATCTGCCAAGCGGTAATAATCAGAATTAAACTACGAAAATTTTATGTACTGCTATTAAATCAAGGTTTTGTCTTGTTACCATGGACGATGGTAGACGCTAGAAAACATGAACTGAGCTGGTTAAAGTCACAGGACTCCGCTTGATGTGGTAATGAGACTAGTCATCATGGTGATGCTAGGTTAGATCTATTCCAGCAGTTGACGTTTTTCTGCTCAATGATATGATCTTAAAGTCCTCTTGAGACGCACCTGTGTAGCATTCTTGTCATCATCCTTGCTGAAGAGACACAGGACATCGTTGTCCTTGTAGCTGTACATGGTCTGGCATTTCTCGGGGCTCAGGATCTGGCTCAAAGCTGAAGACCATTCCATCGCGTCATGTTCCAAGTCTGAGTCGTTCTGAAAAAAAAAACAGGATATCATAGACGACTAGTTTTTTTTAAGCTAGTAGATGTAATCCAGATACAAGTCGACAACACAGTTGATGACTTGAGGCAGTCTCGCCACCTTTAAACTTACGGACTTCTGTCCCCCATCCCACAGTCATAGGTAACAATGGATGGTATTACGAAAGAAAAATAATAATGGAAAGATCTAGATCATTGTTGCAAATAAATATATCTGAATCTGTTGAGAAATTGTTCAGATGGTAATTATATAAATATTTTCGCTTCTACCGTCAATGATGATAATTTCCTTACAACGGAGAGGATACCGTCACCCGTCACTATTATAAAACTTATTCTTTTTACGTGAGAGCGAAAGTTTATGTTTGACCCTTTCCTCCTTATTACCTTTGAGGACAAAATCCAGCCATACGCCATAACGTCCCCTTTCTCCAGCCCTTCATTCATCAGCTCCAAGGCAGGACTTTCAACCTCCGGTTCGATCCTCATCAGTGCCAAATATGGCCCGTTCGTATCCTCTTCTTCATCGATGGCTCTTCGGGAAGGGTTGGGGGTATGGTGCAGCACAACCGAAGTTACATTATGAGCTGAGCCATCCTGAAGTGGGTTTGAGGATTCAGCGACTATGGTGTAGTGGCTTGATTCTGTCATGTTTGTGGTGCTGGAAGAATGAGTAAAATTAGTCTGAATAACTCGAATGATAAAGCATATTATTTCAATACAGTTAAACTAGAATATATTTATGCGCTTCGGTAATATACGTATTTCCAAATTATGCCGCTATGGTGGTTAGTCCGTGGCGCGAAGTACCCACTTCGCGCCACGGACTAACCACCATAGCGGCAAAACTTTTTTACAGTGCACATATCATTGCGCGATTGTCAGTTTTCCTCTATAGGGTTACATATGAGACGACCCATCTTCTAATCTTTAACCCCAAATTTTTTTGATTTGCAAGGTGTGCTTCATAACTCTTTCATTTCGCTTGTAGGATAAAAATATGGTAAAACTCTCAATAAATCTTACTTTACGTAGAAATTACTCAAGACATTGATGCAGTTAGCAGCAGTCAGCACCCATCGTGAATTCAGCAGAGTTCCCGCGCAAGTTTGCGCGGTTACATTAGCAAGCGTTTCAAATATGGCGACCAAAAATGGCGCGCTATTTGGAAATTTTGTTTTCTCTTCAGTGACGTTTTTTGTATTTCCGCGTCCAATAAAACTCTTTCTAGAGGACAAAGTTAAGTCGTTGTCGAATTTCGACTTATTTTCATCGAATGATCTCGAAACATCTGGTTCAGGTAAAGAATTGTCGACTAAAACTCTGCCAAATATCTCCGAAGCCTGTTCATCAGATTGTTCATTTTCATTTCTTCTGTTGGAGGCCTCAATGATCAGGTCGACGTCCTGGCTGACGGCGCCAATGATCTGGTCGGCTATGACGGCGTCACAGTCGCGTATGACAGGACTGGCCTCATCGCTGTGAATGTATTTTGCATTTTCAAACAGAGTATCGTTTAGGGCGTCGTTGAAACCTAAAATGGTTGAAAAGGTTATAGATTATCATAATTACATCTGCCTATTTTATTTTGGCTGTTACTGTTCTTTATTCTTATAATCCTTACTAATATTATAAGAGTGTTTGTTTGTTACGTCTTCACGCCTAAATGTCCCGAAAAAAAATTACAAGAAAAGTTAGAAAAGGGGTGGAAAAGGGAAGAAAACATTTTTTTCGATCATCACGCGAGTTTAAGTTAGCGTTAGCCCAAAGTGACTACCTATGCCACGCGGACGAAGTCGCGGGCGGAAGCTAAAACTGCCAACCCATCTTGAACAAGCATGGTGATCAAATGCTCCTGTTATCTCTGTTTGAGAAGAGGCCTTTGCACAGCAGTAGGACAGTAATAGGCTGGTATTATTAGACGGTTTTATCTACCTACTCATACATTACACCTTACCTCTACCTACATGTTGGTTCACAGATACAAAATGCCCTAGTCATTAACCGCGCCTTTGTAGCTTGGCGACGACGGTTATAATTGCCGTACATTTGCAATGCATACGTGGAGAAGGCTTACCTTTGCGATGCCTATAAAACTCAAACACATAGTTATGAATAATGTTTTGTAAGAAAGCGTAAACTTCATAAACATTATGCTGCCCTTTTTCAATTGTTTGTAAACACCGGCCATGTTTAATGGCGGTAGTAAGTACTGACCTAGTATTATAATTGCTGTTCCACGGGAACGTGAGGCTTTTAGAGACTGAGCATTATTGACGAAAAGGCAATTATTTAAAGCAAAGAAAAACCATGTTTGTTTAATGGGAGCTCCCTTAAATACTTATTTTATTATGTTTTTGTTGCTGTTATAGTAACAACAGAAATTCATCATCTGTGAACATTTCAACTGTCTAACTATCACGGCGCATGAGATACAGCTTTTTGACACCCTGGACGGATACCGGATTCTTAGTAATAGGGTCCTGTTTTACCTTTTGGGTACGAAACTCCAAAAAGGAGTAAATGACATCTCGAAGATTTCCAAGGGCGAATGACAGGACAAGGGCATGATAATGATGATGACGTGTACAATACAGGGGAAGCCCAAAAAACAAAATGCTTATTTTTGGCCGCAGTTCTTGGCCACTGCGTAGGTCCGATGTTACTACGAGACGAAAAGTAAAGCTGGTCCACTACCTACTGCCAAAACCGTGAATTCAGATATTATTTTTGCCTTTTCCAGAAATTGTAGAATAACACCTTGTGCAATCTTAAAATGTGTTGTTTGTTTGTTTATTACCTCTTCACGCCTAAATGGCTAAACCGATTTTGATGAATTTTGGTACAGAGATAATTGGGACCCTGGCGACGGACAAAGGCTATTTTTCTGAAAAATGAGGGAGAAAAAGGGAAAATAGGGGAAACTTAGCATTGCTATTACAATAAATAAGGCGCTAGGGCAAAAACTACAGGTGGCAGGTACCTGCAAATCAGGAAAGGGGAACTGCCTTATCCCGAAGCTAAGGCGAAAGCTGGTGTTTTATCTTAAGTCTTCATATTAAGTTAGAAGAATGACTTACCTGTTAGATTATCTAGTAAAAACACAAAAACTGCTACGCTCGACATTTTCATGGCAATCGTATTGTATTCCTCAGGGTTGACTTCTCCGTTACATCTGTGTGTGTCGCTGTATTTATTTCCTTTAATTTTTCAGCCCTGTATAATTCGTGAAGAATAATTTCTTCTTAGCAATATTTTCAGAGGTTTGGATAAAAAGTATCGTATCTGATTTTACAATAGCACTTCTCTTTCTCTCTTGTGACCCGACGCTTCAGAAATTGACTAATTTTCAGGCTTAAATCAGGATTCTTCAGTGGTTGGCTGCTTAGGCTTGCTTTTGGGCCTATACTGTTGGTTTTCCGACTTAACCGTTGTGTTTTGTAAACAATCGTAAACATTATCGAACTTTTGGAAAACATTATGTAAAGCGACTCGTGTAACGGTTTCTTTCATTACGTTAAAATTAACAAATGGATACTTTACACAACACACAATTATTTTATTTAGCGCTCCTTTGTATTTTGAGTGGCCATTTGAAAACATAAGAATTTCAGTATTAATTAGTATTAATTTTGACGACACGGTTGGCGCAGTGGCAGAGCGATCGACTGCTGTGTTGCGTGTCGCGGGTTCGATCCCCTCACGGAACAAATATTTGTATGGCCTACAGATTTTTGTTCCGGGTCTGGCTGTTTGTATATGTGAGTTTAAATGTTTCTAAACGCACCCACGATACAGAAAAAATCCCTAGTGTGGGGCAACGTTTTAATAATAATAAAAAAAAATGTTGGTTTAGATGTCAGTATTTTATCGTGTGGGTACTTTAATTTTTTGTCCATGTTTAATGTACATAAGTGTATCATGTATTGATGTCATGTCAATTGGATAGGACCTATGGTGTTCATTTTAATGTAGTGGTTGAATTTGCCTGCTATAATATTTAACTTACTTAGCCGTATACGACATTGAAGTTTGTTGTTCCAAAACTATAATTATCTAATTTCATTAGAGAAATTTCATTATTAAAAGGGATTTAAAGAAAAACAAGTTTACAATCATTAAAAATATGTATTTGATTTAACATTTATTCAATACATTCACAACCTTTATACATACAAGCATTTATAACGATCACAATCATAGCTCGAAAAGCCTATTGGCTGACCAAACTGTCGCACCCGCATGCGAGCCCGCACCTCTCTTATCTACAAGGTAAAAAATAAAGTTTTATCACCAAAGCACACCCCCCCCTGTCGCACCCCCTTCAACCGCAAAGTCAAAAACGCCTAAACAAAATACGACATACATGTGTTTGAAAACATCAATAATCTGCAACGTAGATTTTGTAACGTTTTTATAGTATAAATAGAAAGATTTCGATCGAGTCGGTAAAGTCAACTTTTCTGCGGGTGCGGTTTATGCAAAACCGAATGAAAGCGTTTGTTATCTATAGTACGGCCAACGAGAAGCGATACGAAAGGTCATTAACCTAAAGAACAACTGTGGCGTTGACAATCTAATATTTAGCTCTTTCCATCTTGTGCCTTTGTCGTAATGTCTCGTTCCCCCCGCAAAAACATGACAACGTTAAGACGGGTTCGCCAACATTCGGGCGGCCATTTTAGATGGGGTTTTAGCATGGGTTTTGTTTACATTTGGTATCGCTTCTCGTTGGCCGTACTATAAGTCTTGTAACCTTTGACATAAGACAGAAATTTTTGGCTTCGTAGGTATAAGACCAATTTAATATAATGTGTCTCATTAAAGTGAAACTTTTATTACATTACCTCAAACTTTTTCGTCTGTGTGTTGCATGTCGCGTGACGGTCGGCCCCGAAGTAGGGACGTCTAAATGTCTATACTTAATGTGAAAAAACTTTTCACTTTTACCGTGGCTTTTAGTTTTGTTTTATTGTTACTTTCTGGGCAAGTCAAATAAATACTTTTTTTTTAAGGTCTTCGCTAGTAATTTTTTGCGGGCATCCTATCCTACCGCATGCGGGCAAGCAACAATAGTGCAAGTTTAGTGTCTTCGGCTTCTGTACTCTAGTTTTTTTTTACCTTATCTTGTTTGACACATAGAATAGAAGATATGAAGTCAAGGAAATTAATGGTAAAGCAACATCCAACTTCAATAATCTGTACATACAAATTTTAAGCTTAGCAATTAATTTCCCTAACGCGTGACGGTACAAAAGATGTCAATATTAGAAAATATTAAGATTTCAAGTCTTTTTACATAATTAATAACTACAAATCGCAGCGAAAATCAAGTAAATTTTACTTAGTTTTAATAATAATTTTAGTAAAGTTATCAAACATGTCTAGCCATTTATTTTTATAATTTACCTTATGTTTTTCAAGTCAATTTATTCACAATAAGTGTTGGTACAATTTAGAGCTTAAAATTTAATTAATTACGGTGTTTTTCCATAAATGCTTAGATTCATCTTCGATCATTATAACTATGAAGTTACGTTATGTCATGATGTTAAAAGCTGTTTCTTATTTATTAATTTGTAACAGTTATAGATGGCGCCACTAGTGACGCGACTTATTTTTGGAAAATAACTTTAATACCTATTAGTAATTATAATTTAATAAAATTGAAAGAATGCATTAATTCATATCACTCTTAGATTCTGTATATGTAAAATTCTCCTGAATACCTTGTAAAAATGTTAACATATTTAATACACACAATATTGTACTATTATAGAACTACTTAATATTTTTTACAACAGTTACTGTTTATCAGAAAAAAATGCTTTTATTTACAAAACATGTAAATTCAGAGGTTTTAAACAACTGTATTATGGACCTGGGAAAACATATAATATTGCTATTTGAATTATAATAGAATAGTAAGTATCTAAAATATAATCTGAAATTGATCTGAACGCGAGTTTAGATGTAACTTAATATTCGTGGATAATTCGCTTTTAACATTACTTAGTTTGATATGGAATTAAATTGTTTCTTAGGCCGAGACCTATAACCGTTACTCAGGGATGAGATGATCCTACCATTGTCGCAAACGGTTAAACTAGAATTAGAGCTAGATATTAACTGGACCATGTCTAAGTCATTGCAAATGCTAAGTACATTTATCTCGGCGATTCATGAAGTTGAGATGTAAGAGTCAATACAACAATTTTCAAAGGTTGTCCTAAACCTAGGCGTTATCTTCGAATAAAGTTATGTATCTCTCGCTTAGTGTATTAGACTAGATTACTGACTTGAGCCTGCTGTGGTAAGTTCCCAAAGAACTGAGGTACCTGCAAGTAGATAATATTATTTTAGAGTGCTTTGTTTTTGGCATCGCTTACTGCTTTGGGAGTTCTCTAGCTATAGTAGGGCATTGTAACAGGAGACATTCCGAGATAAGATCAAAATCAAATGTATGTAGATTTAGAGAAAAAGTCACTCGTCTTGAACTCGAGTGGAAAATATATGCCGAACACAGATTGCCTGTTCAATAAATACCGTGGAACCGAACATCATTTTAACACCTTCAAAAAGATGATAGCGCATATCCCATTGAACGCGTGTATTTGAGATACAACAAAAAAAAAACTAAGGGGGATAGAAACATAAAATTCTCGCAAAGACGTAAAAATAACAACATTACAGTAGAAAATAAAGAAACTGACACACGTACATAACCACCTTCGTCTAGTTTAAGACACCCTCAGGCCAGTGGATTTTAATCTTCGTTTCAACCAGCAAAAGGTCGATATTTGTTTGGCAGTAAGCCGGCCCGGTTTGTCACTCTCTCTAATCTCTTACCTTAGTAACTCCAATGGTCATCCCTGACATACTGCCCCTTATTCTCGGGGATGTACCCCATTATGCACGGCAGGCCGGTGCCGACCCTCTTCTGGTACTCCACGTACTGGGGCCCGAAGAACGTGAGGAGAGTCAGCTCTTCCGCGTACACCCGCTCTCGGAAGAACGTCCAGGAGGCGGCGGCGTAGATTATCACGCAGATTGGGTTTAGGAGCGTTATCTGAAAGAGGATCAGAGATATGGATACGCGGGATACTTCGACGTCCTGGGTGAAGGAAAATAACTACTGGTATAAAAGCTTCTCGTTCTTCTTTCGACCCGCAAGAAAACTTTCTCGGGGAGCTAGAGTATACATTATACAACCCACTAACCCAGGATAGGGTCTATTCGTGTCAAGTTACCAATGATTCTTGTCTTCACTGTGAGACGGAGCTGCACATGAATCTAACACGCGGGTACAGTCATGTTGGTTGGTAGATGCCTTTTTTATTTAGTTTCTTTACATGTTGCTTAACTTTTCAGACACCAGTTATGAAATCTTTATTAATATTATAAAACTAAAGAGTTTGTTTTATGCGCTAATTTCAGGAACTATAAAATGTTTTTGAGGAAGGCTATATAACAACACACTAGAGAACTTAGGTGCTGCGGATGAAACCGCAGGGCCAAGCTAGTAATTTATAAGCGTAATGTGCATATCTGGGTTTGAACCTACGCCTTGTAACCTACGGTTTGAACCTACGGCCCTTTTCACTGGGCTACTAGAACTTCTAATCAGATTACAACTCAGGAAATCGCATTACGATGCATTAACCAGCTTACATCGATTTAATCTAAGTGTTGCTAACCTTATGTACCAAACGAGAGAGTGAAGCAAAATACACCGCTATCTACCCCTCCCTGTACAGATGTAATTTTATGTTATGTTTTTCTTATCTCCTACCTGTGTACCGATGGACCAGTAGAACCACCCCACGTAGCTGGGATGTCTGCAGATGGAGTACACGCCGTGAGTCACCAGCTCGTGGTCAGCGCGCTTCACGAACTGCACCTGGACATAAGAGCATTGAGTACTACACTACTGACCACCCCACGTTTCCTCGCTCTATTTCCGTTCTACTTTTTTATTTAAATAGCTTTATTTATTTCCATACAATCCTTACTTAGTATTATATAAGCGAAAGTGAGTTTGTTTGTTTCTTCACGCCTAAATGGCTAAATCGATTTTGATGAAGTAAAGTTCACTAGTTCGTATGGTAATCCGAGTGTTTACTAGTAAAGTCAAAATCTATTCACATTTAATTGATTTTGACTAATTCACTGTGACTGATCCACTTTTTATGACCGTCTTGTCATTAACTTCTTGTACTGCCTCAGATGTAACATTAAACAATATAAAATAAAGTTAAGAATGAAATTGTTTATTAGTCTGTTTAGACTTAAAAGTTTAGATTTTAAACAATCCAAGACTAGTTCCATGAGAAAACACATCAGTTGCATCCTTACTAATATTAAAAAGGCGTAAGTGAGTTTGTTTGTTTGTTGCTAATTCACGCTTAAAAGGCTTAACAGATTTTGATGAACTTTTGTACAGAGATAGTTGGGACCTGTTTTTTTTTTATTTAGATGTAAGGGAGAAAGAGGGAAAACTTATCATTGCTATTACAATAAATAAGGTGCAAGGGCAAAAACTACAGGTAGCAGGTACCTGTAAATCAGGAAAGGGGAACTGTGTTACCCCGAATTTGACGCGAGCGAAGCCGCGGGCAAAAGCTAGTATCTTATAAATTAATAACATTTGAGGCATATAAACACTTTAGAAAGAAAAATAATGAAATGACTTACTGTGTGATTAAAATTAGTTTTGGCTGTGAACATGGCAGCTTTCCTGAGCCCTTCTCCTGTGATGCACATGACAACACCTAAGTATGACAGCCAGAAGTATGTCTTCATATCTACAACAAAGAGATCGGTGGAAAATCAGTCTGAATAAATCTTTGATAAAATGGCTTTTAGAGGCATGAAGGACAGGGTGTAAAGTTCTTTAAACTCTATGGAAAAGGATCCTCCGAGCAGATGGGGTGTCGTGTCTGGTGGTAGTTTTGCTTGTCGGGTGCTCGTAAATATGCTAACTTCGCGGATAACTTTGTTTGCGGTAGGAATTCGCCGTTGGTGTTTCAGTGGTTGCATAGATGGCGCCGTAGTACTTTTGACACTTTTATACTTGGGTTGTATAGGCTTATAAACATAACAATTTCATTAAGATAAATTTTTGGTCTTACTGCTTTTTGTATTAAGAGTAATATCATGGCATGGCACATATTTTCCAAACCAATGGCTTATAGGACTGATTTTCTTGGTACCTTGAGCAATGTGACTGTGCAGAGTAACACAAATATGTTAGTTAAGTACAATGTCAGAAAAAATGCCTATATTGTCTCTTTGCAGGCCTTCCACTCTTCTCTCTGTGTGGTTTTCTGTGGCCAATCTTTCAAAAAATACTTTTATGGATAATCGTCATTTCAGCATTTTCCAGGTTTAAAATATACTTACCAGGGAAGAAATAGTACTCCACTCCCCATTCTATCCAGCTGGCGACAGCGGCCACACCATACTGTATACTATGGTTCAATATGAATGAGTTAACTGTCAGTGTCCGTGGATTTGTGAGGGCCACAGACATGAATTCCGAGAAATGGAAGAATGAGAGTATCGTGGTGTAGAGGCCGAAAACTCTCCAGCCATTGTCGAAGGTGGCAAGGAAGATACCCAGGGAGAATGCTGCACCAAGAAATGCTGATCTTATTGATACCTGCAAAAGTAATAATATTCAAATTAGATTTATATTCTAGGACAAAATCAATACTGCATTTGTTTGCATAAACTGTAAAATATCCAGTATTATTGCCTAATTGATACCATTTCTAAATATACTGATGATGCCATAATTATGGGTCATGATGACCTAGAAATTTCCTTAAAATTTTCTTTATTTAATTAACTCAATAGGGGAAATACGAATCAAATGTTATCACTAAAATAAAGTTTGGTGGGCGTAGGTACTTAATTTATCAAATTAAACAGATCTTACCTCGTACATAAAGCCAGTATAGCAATATCTTAAAATGAAGTTAAATAGGCAGAAATAGAGGGCGGGTCCCCAATATGTCAATGCCCATAGCTCCGACGAGAAACCTAGGACTCTTCCAGAAAATAATGATACCATAAAAATAATTACAGATATAAAAAAACATAATAATGCCTGTTTCCCGGCGGGACAAATATTATTTATCCCTAAGATTTGCATTTTCTAAAAGTCAACCTATAAAAAAATCGGAAACTATATGTAATCCAATTCTGCTACTAGTTCCAGTATGTACAGCAATATTTCTTCGAAGTAATCATTGAAAATTTGTAAAATAATCCTAAAATTTACATGAGATATCACTTCAGTACAAGCTACAACTCCTGCTTGTAATGTCACTGTCAATCACACGACAATGTCAATACAAAATGAAAGTTGTTGGTGCGTTCAGAACTGTTTTAAAATAATATTTGGCATTTCTTTGTATTTTGACAACGCAGACAACATTGGAAATATTTCACAAACTTTTGCAGAAAAAGAACCTGAAAACTAAAATTGTTGTTTTTCCTTTGCACTCCACAAATTATTTTAGAATATGTAACCATGGCAACACGAAGTTTGTTTGACAAATAAATGCAAGGAGGTTTTTAGAACTCTGAATGCGGTTTGTTTTGCTAAGGCAGCATTTCTATTGGCTGTAAGGCTATTAACTTAATTGACAAACTAATGTGATTGGTCACAAAATCTTATTTGAGGGTTTATATTACAAACGTAAAAGAGTAAAGGCTTATTATTTTCAAATTCATGTTATTCGAGTACCGATAATTCCATATAACAAAGTTTTAAAACAAATATAACTTCAATCAATGTCATATTTTGCATTGACCGCATACTGTAGAGCAAATTATAGTTAGTATTCACCATCAGACCGGTTAAAATACTTATTAACTGACGTAATCGTGCATGACAACATCTGGTACATTACGATGCGATTCCGTCGGCGTAATGAAATTAAATTTCCCTCGTCATAAGGTTCAAAATCTGTAATTTATTACAATACACAGACTGAAAATTGACGTGAAATTTCCTTATGTGATGGTAGCTATCGAGTATTGATGAGTTAGCATTTTCTGGGCTACATCAGGAGTGCGGGAGGCGTTAGTCACTTTTTCGGGTGTGACAAGGATGAACGACCCGTGGGATGTGAAGTGTGTGCGACAAGCTGGTCAGTACGTGTCCTGTATGAAAATAAATGGGGTTCCCCTTCTTCCACCTGTTGTAAGTACAATTATTACTAGTTATGTAGTAGAGTTTCAGTTCATTCTCTGTTGTTTTTAATAGCTAGTAACAGGCAAACTCTTGAATTAGTTGACAAGACATCCTTAGACCAACCATCACAGGTCTAGGAAACTTGTGGAAGCACGGTAGGATGTGAAACGCAGCCTGGCAAGACAAACTTGGGAAGATTAACATGAAAATATATCAGGAGATTCAAGAAACATACCCTTTAGCCTTTCAGGATAATGCCTTGCCAGTTTTGGCATTGCCTCAGATCTGGATAACCTAGTAAGCTTTGTAATTTCAAGTGTCCCATCTTTGGCAGAGCAGCTTTTAACTTTAAATTAGATTCTGTGATGTTATTGTTTTAGTAAACCCACTATGCATAATAAGCAACTTCTAGCAAATCTATTTGAAATACAGTAGAACTAGCACAATCAGAGGTATCAAATAGGAATGAGAAACTATTTTTATCATTGTTAATCAGAAATAAATTGTATAAGCTTCTAAAAGTTGAATAAAAAACATTGATTAAATAAACGCCCCATGTTTTCACCTGCATCAACTGGGATAACAAAGAGTAAATCAAGGGTACAAGTTATCTCTACACCAAATTTCATCCATATCATCCTGGATGTTTGAGTATGAAGGAGTAACAAACATACACACACATAGGAGATTGTCAATGGGAAGTCCCATCTGGGACTTGGCACACAAGGTCATTAATGTGTGGAATGGGAGCTCGGCTATCATTGTGCCTGATGACCAAAACCTTCAATGACTGTCTGTCGAAGCTGTCTTTACCCTGTTGCACCAAGGGCATGATTCAGAAAGCAGTAATCCTCGAAACAGCTTGTAGGTCTCTGAAACCGTAACCACCGGTGGCTGGGACCCTGCTCCCGACACCAGCGGACCACTATTTATTATATTGTGTATAATGTTTAGAAATAGAATTACTGCTTAACAGAGAGTTCCGTCGCAGTTTTATTTCACACCAGCATTTATCATTGTCAGCTGTGTGTGACAAGGATAAGAAATCTCTTCCTGAAACTATCCATCTCATCATCCCAAAGGCGACTTTGAAATACATTATTTTTATGAGAATAGTAATAAAGTTGCTCCCTATTTTAAATTCCCAGTTTGACTAGTTTACATTATTTTTTTCATTTATTTGCAGACTTTCAAGCTTTTTAATGAACATTTGCAGATTTAATACTGTTCAAGAGATTTTAAAAAAAGGTTATAACCTATCAAAAATGAAAAAAATAATGTTATTTCTTCTGTTGTTATCTATTGCAAAGGTGATGAATATCAATCATTGTATTTATGATGTTTTTTTAATCTATTGCATCTTACCGGTTTTTTTTCTGTTTCAGTTGTCGAAAGAATGTCGCAAAGAAATGCAGTACTACAAGCTCCTTGCGAAAGAAGTAGATAAGCGAATATCCCTTCTTCGACCCTTTGTGGTAGAATCCGATTCGGAATCCGAAGATAGGACTGACGCTCCCGAACTATCTGAATATGAATACGAACCAGCCCATCCAGAAGTAAAGGCGGGCTACAGAGCCAAAAATGTGAAAAAATCTGTTGAGTCATCACCAAGAAATGCTCCTCCATCGACAAGACATCGTCCTCTATTGCCAAGATATGCTCGTAATAATATAACTTCCAATGTGCTTGTGGAATCAATAGACTCCGGTTCTTCTAGATCAAGCTCTCCGAAACTCATTATAGATCTTAGTTTGAGTATCAACAATGAAAATGTTAAAAGGTCCCCCCCACTGTCACCTATTCGTCCTCAAATAGATCTTCCTGAAAGAGATTACAACTGCATGACAAGAATTACTCAAAAAGTTATAACAGAAAAAATCACAGAAACCCAAAGTCATAAGAAACAAAAAACATCTTTTGCAGAAATTGCTAAGTGCAACTTCAAGCTCAATAATAACAATTCAATAGATACTTTTGCTGATAATTTATCTGTGTCTCAAGATGGCCCCACGTCTCTTAGTTCTAAAAGCTATACAGGATCCCTGAATGACCTGACCAGGGACAGTCTGAAGGACGTGCATGATGCTCTGCCGTTAGTCCGGCAACGATCTTACACACTGCTAAACCCTAGTCCCCAACTTTTAGCTCATCTAGAAGTTCAATCACTGAACACTGGCGTTGAGATGAGCTGTATTTCGATGAGCGAATCGTTATCAAACCTAAGTCCTAACAAGAAGCGACGAAGTTGGGATCTGGAGACCGCCAAAGTGAAATGGTCATCCATGGCACTGGAATTGAAGCAGGCTAAAGCAAATGGCCTTAATAGAAAAGCTTCTACTAAAAGTTTTGTGAAACAACAACCTAAAACCTCTCCTCATACCTCGCCACCAAGTCGGGCGAAGTCAGTTGTCGCAGAGAAATCTAAACGCAGCATTATAGCCCAGAAACCAATGATGAAATCTAATCCTATGCCTAGTTCAGATCCCCTACCCAAATCTGAACCAGTTCCGAGAACTAAGAAACCCGTGAGTCCCGTCCGAAACGCCAACAACCGTACTCCGGCAAAAGGTCCAGGATCACCTAAAGCCATTAATAAACTCGAGCCAATGCTTCAAAACCCCGATTTGCCTTCTTCTATATCGGAATCAGAAGACCCGGCTTCTCGCGTCAGGGAACTCTATGAGAAGATACAAAATCAACAGTTGCTACAAATGGCAAATTTAGTGGAAAAACAGAAAAGGGAACAGATGCTCCTTCAGCAGGTCTTTGAGGATCAAAACAATTTGCTTTTCAAGCAGCTAAAAACTATTTGTCCCACGTCTCCGATAGAGGTTAAGGAGGCTTGGGGCGACAAACATCTAGAACAGTGTCAGGAAAGTGACAGGGGTCCGGTCAGTCTAAGTCAGCTGATCAACTACAAATCACCCGATCTGAGTAGTCTTGACAGTCCTGTTTCTAACACCCTGACTAATACCAACAACTTTATAAGCCATTGTGATGATGTGTTAAAGAAAAGCAGGGATATAACGGGAAGTATAAAAAAACAGCCAATTAAAGCTCGTAGCCAAAACGGAACTAAAATTATTTCACCGAGGACTCAACCGGAGGCGTCCCGGGCACGAACTCGGTCCCCTAACCCGAGGTCCCCTACGAGAAACACGCCGACACCCCCTCATAGAAACACTCCGACGTCTCGACGACTGAACTATGAGCCGAGTGCATCCTCTGATCGTGATTACGAACCGATGTTGACCGATCGAACGAACGACACGATGGCCGATTTGAATGTTACATTCCCTTCTGATAACGATGATGGCAGTTGTTACGCTGAGCAAAATAACAGCGTTGTAACCAGCCATATCTATAATAAACAAGTTAAAACGATACATGCAACTTCGGCAATACATTGCAGTTCTGCCGACCCTTCCGTTCGAAATATGGATAGGACGAAGCACCATTCAATCAGTAGCACTAACTCGCTAGCAAGCAGGCCTAAGTTCAACCTCCATGGATCGCCAAGAGAGGTAACGTATCTATACTTAGAGGTTACATTTTAAATAAATCGGTTTATAATATAGCACACATGTGAAGTTAAAAATGAACATTTAACGAATTGATCTACGCTTCGTCTATTAACCATAGCTATTCACAACCAATAGCCTTTTGCCCGTCTTCAATTTAAAAACCAGAAATTCAAACAAGAGCCGGAACCGATTCGATTCCGATGGGATTGTGAATAGCTATGCAGATATGTCTATTGTTTTGTTATTGATTTTTTGTCTGTTTCCGTACGCTTATTTTGTGTTTGTACTTTAATTGTGCTGCTTCATCCTTAATCCTTTGTGATTCTTCCTATCTTGTAAGTCACTATATCATAGCTACTGGTTTATGTTTTATTGCGTCACCAGGTTGCTAACCCCGACGACTTTCTTATGTAATACTAGCTGTGCCCAGCGGTTTCACTCGCTGCCCACTTAGGGCTATGAAAAATAGATTTTGGCCGATTCTCAGACCTACCCGATATGTACACAAAATTTCGTTTAAATCGGTCCAGCCGTTTCGGAGGAGTATGGGAACGAAAACTGTGACACTGTGTGATTTTCAAAAAAATAAAATAAGTCGTTTTACTATTTAATTGCTTTTGACGATTACTTTTTTAAATTGTTTGCTTTCATTATCATTAAAATGCTGAATTAACTAAGTTTCATCAGTTTTGTGATGTGTACTATTCCTGTCAACCCAGAATCACATGTTGCCTTTCGGTAAATCCTTCCTATTGTACCCAAACAACTTCTGCATGATTCGCTATTCAATTTTATGTACTGTCTGGATCAGCGAGCCGCAGCGACCAAAATAGTGGCTTTAGCCAAGGGGTACCTGGTCCGTCGTCTGATGCGAACAGACCGGGTGCAGGCAACGGTGCAGACCATCAAGGATGCTCTGCTGTGCGCTCTGCAGCTGCACCAAGACCGGGAGGGCATCAGGGGCGCTGATGTAGACCTGCATCGACGACTGATACAGCAGGTACGCTTCGTGTGGCTGTTCTGGGTGCACTGGTTTTGGGTTCCAAACTTAAAACTTTTAGTGGATTTTGTCATGTTATGTTCCTTATTAAAAATATTTCAGGTACCTAATTAAATCTACAAAAATTGTTATTTCTTTGAAAAAAAAAATAGTTTTCGATTAGTTATCAGACCATCTACTAGTTTTGACTGACATTTTGCTGATTTGTGTTGTGGTTACTGACTAGACTTCGAAAACCTCACAAGTTCTGAGTATTACACACAACGCAGTACAAAGATGAATTCTAAGCGTTTTGTTATCAGCCACGTATTTTTAAACATCTGCAGCGTCCTAACTGTCATTATGATGTTCCCCAGATCACGGCGGCTTGTTACTCCCTGCACGATACGTTCGTGGCGAGCACAGCGGCCGAACGTTGCGCGATGATTTCCGCCGACAGAGGGCGTCGCCGCTCGCTCGCCGTGCGCCAACTCAACAACTCTTTCAAACAGACGTGAGACTATGCTTTTATATTGCCGTGATGAATCTAGCGCGTGCGCGAACCAACAGCGTTCTACTGTTAGTGGTTATGTTTGATAATTCATTGCTGTGATGACAGTTACGAACTTCCGATAAAGCGTTGATTCGTTTGCAAGGTGCCAACGAATATAATAACAACTTTATACCCAAGATAAACAGTTAAGAAAAATAAAGACAGGATGCTTATAATATTTGAATGTTGATGGTTACGGAAACCAGAGACGCTAATGATTTTGCACGATTTCATTGACATTTGTGTATTGAGCAGTTGAGCAGAACACTATTTTGGGAATGTTTCTGGATTCACATTTTAGGGCGATTCTGTTCCTTATTTCAATTCAGAAAGACTATTCAAGCGTCTATCACATCGTAGAGTTCTGAGCGAAAACAAATCTGCTTAGTCGAATGGTGTTGGGTCTTCGGTAGAGGTCCGTTTCAAGCTTAACTACGCATAAAATAATGCTATTATAAAACTGTTCATTCATAAATATGAAAATAAGTCATCATCATCTGCCTAGCCTTTTCCCAACTATGTTGGGGTCGGCTTCCAGTCTAACCGGATGCAGCTGAATATCAGTATTTTACATGGAGCGACTGCCTATCTGACCTCCACAACCCAGTTAATACCGGGTAATACGATACCCCTTGGTAAGACTGGTTGTCAGACTTTCGGAACACTGACTACCTGTAACGACTGTCAAAGATCTACAAATGACAGCCGGGACCAACGGCTTAACGTGCTTTCCGAGGCACGGAGGAAACTCGGTATGTAACGGGTGGTCACCCATCCACAGACCAACCTAGGCAAGCGCGGCTTAACCCTAAGATCGACCCGAGCGGCTGCTATTATTTAGCCACGAGCTCCTCCTTATGAAAATAAGTCATCAACAACCAAAATTATTCTAGAATCTTTCATAAGCTCTTTAACAAAACTATGCTAAATAAAACAGGGACCTAATGTCACAAAGTCACACCGGGGCGTTTCCCGCGCGCACCAAACGACCAACCACAGCCTCGCTGATGACGCAGTCTAACTATGGTAACACTGAACAGCATAATGTTGCCAGCTTTCTTTTGATTTTGCCTAGAGGCATGCATAAATAGCAAATTCTATAAGAAGCTTGAGTACGGCTCATGTGATATTTTTTCTTAAAATCTTAATACTTATTATGACGCTTACAAAACTGCCCATTATTATGTTGCCATAGTATGTTAGTGCTTTTTATTTTGTGAATCTTGCTGGATCACTAAATATGTTTTCTTTTATTCTATTCTCTTATTACATTTTAATAATCATCTTTCATTCGCACTGCAACATACTAACCTCGTAATATCGCATGAATGTTTTGAATTTAAACTTGATGCTTTTTTATGTTAGCTGTTAAAATAACAGAATTTTATGGATGGAAACTTTTGTTAGTTTGTATATGTTTTTTAATGTTTTACGGGACCGGACAATTTATTTTTAGTGACTTTATAAATTAAATAAACACTATGTTTATCTAGCCAACTTCTTTGGAATCGTCATCAAATTATAGATCAGCTACCCAGTACCCTACCATGACGTCTTAAAGCAGAACTTATTCCACTGAGGGAAAGAGACAGAGCTATACAGGGTGTGTAGAACCATCTCTTTCTCACACAGGAATAAGAGCTGATATAAGATGTCATAGTAACCCTACAGTTCCGGATATGGACGCTGGCTGAGAGCTATTTCAGTGCATTCAGAGCTGTAGCCAAGAATTTGATTCGTGGGTGGGGGACAAAACAACAGATTGGCCAAGGGATTTAACCGATAGGTTAAACAGAAAAGGTAATAAACTTAGACCAAGTTATTACCACCAATATTTTATTAAACCCTTGGAATATGCGCGAAAGAAGCGAGCAAGATATCTTAGCCTGGTTAACGTTGGTTATCGAAATTTCTAAGGCCTTGAATACATCAGTCATTATTTGTCCATACCGGTTTGACCAAGTCGTTTCGTGTTTATAAGCCCACTATAAAGCCATCAATAGATATTATGTTGTAATAATTCATTTTTTTAATGTTTTGCAGAGACGTTTAGCGAGGACAGGGGGTCGGTGTCGCATCACATGTCAAGCCCGCACCGTCGCCCGTGGCGCTGACCCTCGCCCACGCCGTCCAGCTGCCTGCCGCGCTTCTTCGCCCACTGCTGGGCAAAGCGCCACACCACTGGGCCGTAAACTTGGCTAAATTAACTATTTAAATCCCTCGCTTCGCCTTCGATAATAATTGTGTCAAAAACCTACCCTCTAAGCAGATTTATTGACAAGTATTTTCAAATCTGTTTTCGGTCAGCCTCCGTACAGTGCTACATGAATCTTTTAGGGCGAATGAACAGTTTTTGTAAAATAATCTACAGATATTGTATTAAGAAAATAAAATGGCGACTTTAGTTCCGATTTCAGCCACGCACCAAAAATTCTTGTAACATTATGACTGATCGAAGATAACTATTATGTAAAATACAGTGTCCTATTAATCGGCTGAAAAAGTTAACCGGGTAGAGCCATAATCCATAGGTATTATTAACCCTTACAATATATGGGTTAACCATTTAATTATTTCTGATTAAGCGATTGAAAGAAACAAGCGCCGAGTTCGGGCTAACTACGTCACTTTCTTGCATACTTTTTATGACAAAAATGAACGTCGTGCGTGAATCGATTATTAAAGGTTTATTAGATTAGATATTATATGACCCCTATAATACGGTTTAACCTTTGCTGTAGCATTTTTCACTTAACTCCCTAAAATATAACCCAATTTTTACCTACACGGGTAACCTTTTCAGTCCGCGGTAAAGAATTGTAATTTTCGGATGATTGTTATTAGTGATGCTCATCCGTTTTTATTTTAAACGAATTTTAAAGAGCGAAAAGAAAAAAAAATGTGAATGTGTTTTATTTATCTCTGCTCTTTTAATGTATTATTATTGCAATATTATTTTGGTTTATAACGATGAGCAAGTTTCTCTTCTTTTATACATCGCCATTTAAATATGCTCTCTTTTATAAAGTTTTAATGCAACGAGTAAATCGTGCTTTACTTACGGCTTAAAGTGCATTTAATATTTTAATTCGAATTCTATTTAAAATAAGTAATTACTATTCCTTTGAAACTTCGGGCAGCTTTGTCTAATATTTAAAAACACCGAAGTAAGTTCAAATGTAACAAAATTATTTATTATTAGCGTTTAAGTCATAAATTATGGTTGTAATATTGTTATTCCGTTTTGTATGCTTCCAAAGCAAAGTGCCTATATTTGCACGTATGTAAATTAGACTTAAAAATTAAGTAGCCTCTAACACCTTTAAGGTTAACCAAAGGTACTATAGGGCACATTTCGCTAGTAATGTCTAAATTCCGTATCGTCGTCACGAATCTAGATCATTTAGGAGGTCGGTATAGTATATACGTGATTAGATAGGCACAATGGTCGAGCTTAACAAATTGGTAATATAGAAAGTGTTTCATGAAAACGCAGGAGGTAGTCGGAGGTGGTGTGAAAACGGATTTATGCCAAAAAAACCCGCGTTCAGCCTACCCGCAAACATATAAACACAACTTTTTAATCCGGGATCTATTCAGTTATAAATAGTACCTCTTGCCATGTCAACATTTCGCATTCAGTATTTGTAAATTAAAGTATCTTAAAGCACGAAAGTCCATTTTGGGGTGAAAAGCTTTAATGTAAACTACCGTATTTTTTATTTACATGGAAAATACTAACCAATGGGTAGGGTAACCAAATAAAAAGTTGAAAAGAGGCCTTTTGTATGTAGCGGCGACAAATGCAAAGCTATCGTTAGTTATGTAATCATTTAGATATTAAGAAATTGTACACTTGGTGTAATATCTCTGAAAATGCTAGTTATAATCCACACGCCTTAAGACCTGTTTACATTAGCCGTTATGCCTCGATATGTTATGAAACAACAAAACAATAATCCACGAAATATTTTGAATTAACTTAAGGAAAATAAGAATTAAGCAGTATAATTGTCTACGGTTAGTGTTTGCAAAGTGGATGTTTTGATGTTTCATAAGTGCCCATGTGGGTTAAGGTCAAATAAAACACTTTGATTTTGTTACGATTATAAAAAAACACTTTGGTTTCACTTGTGGGACAACTTGGTCCCCACCAAGTTGGGTAGCGCAAGATAACCCTAAAATGATCGCTTTCTTATTTGCAATAATGGCTAATGTAAAGAGTATACATAGTATATGAGGATTCTAACATTTTGTATTGCCCTAAAATATTAAGTAAGACTTTGATACAGTAGGTAACCTTGGAGTAAATTAACAGTTACTTAGTGTTAATCTTTTGATTCAATGTCACAAATATGTGCAGTTTTCATAACTGGCGAAGTCAACTAAAAACTAATTCAAAACTTTCAGGATATTTGTCCGGCAATAATCATAGGTTTAGAAAGTAAATGTAATGTTTGTTACGATGAACTGAAATGCAATTTATGACAAAACATAACGACGTGCCTGTATATTTTCCCCGAGGGGTAAGACAGAGGCATATCATAGAACATACATATTTCGCCAGAAAAAATCATCATCATTACAAACTATGTCTACTTACGCCGTACTGTCGTTTATAGGAACTTATACTCTCTTTGAAATATCTAACTTTATTTTACGTCAATCTTCCATTTAGTTATAGTTAATTATGGAAGAGCCAGGGCAGCCCGCCAAACTCAAATTTTGTTATGTCTTTTACAATTTGCAGGACAGTGCCAGGTTGTACGTTGATTAAAATATAAATTGCGATCGTAACAAATATGGCTTTATGTTAATTCCACATCAATACATGACCATTTCTTCAACCCCTCTTAAAATGGGGTCAAACGAACTTAGTGTTGCATTGACGATTCAAATTCAGTAAACCCATATTACAAACAGTCGCAATACCTATTTTAATCAAAATACAACCCGACATCGACCTGCATAATGTAAAAAAGTCGAAAATTTTGAATATCTCGTGCCACCCTAAAACTTTCACCAAAAATTTCCATTTACTGACAACAGCACCATAACGCTACTAAAAACCAAAAACTTTTTTTTTTAACCAGGTTGTATGTCTGTGCTAACTCTGTGCACTTCTAGTCATTTATTTCACAGATCTCGAATAATGTTCTTTTTTTTCTGTTTCTAATCGTACTCACATGTTATTAACACTCAATTTTTTTTTTAAATTACGTAGTTTTGTTTTATGTATAAGGGACTGCACATGGGCTTTATGCCTTGGATTTCCGTCATAATCATCCGCCTAACTTCTTCCTAACTCAATTTGTGTCAGCTGCCAGTCTCACCAGATGTTATTAAATGTAATAAAGTAATGGGTAATACAGCCCTTTGGTAACACTGGTTGTCAGACTTTCGGGCCTCTGACTGCCTGTAAAGGCTGTCAAAGATCTAGAAATGACAGCCGGGTATAACGGTTTAACGTGCTTTCAGTAAAATTACTAAAAATACATCCGACATTTAATTTACTATGTAAATGAAATTTCTTCAAAAAAGAATTCAACTAGGCATATATTTATTTCGCCTCGAGGCAGCAAATGCTGTGTGCATGCTCCTTAAAAAATTATCTGTTAAAAATAGAATTGAATTACAAAAAAAATACGTATGTACATATTGTAAAACGTTATCCTCAGTTATTGTTAGTAAGTCATTAATACTGTCACAAACGGTGTATTTCCAAAGATGTTTTTCCGTCGACTTAGTGAGATTAGTGAACTGTATTTTCATGCAAGCACATTTTTACGCAATAAATATTGAAAAATATGTGGTGTTATCATTTAAATCGTTATAGGAAACCAACGACTACCAGACAATAAAACAACACATTGCTCAAATTTTATTTATTTCTTTCCATATACAGACCCATCTGATTTCAACTTTAAAAATATCCAATAAATTTGGTGTAAAAACTATTGTGGTATCACGAGACGAATATAAAAGAATAAATGCTAGCGTTTGATGAGACGTGAGCAATCAATTATAAACTACTATAAATATATGAATCAATAAGTAGACAAAAGCGTGTTCTGAAGCACAAAATAAAACGTCACACATGTAAACACTATCTGTTCGTCTCGTCTATCGTCCGACACTCGCGAGCGTCTCACTCGGCCTCCCGATGTGATAACCAACCATCTCCGAAAATGGTAACTATTATGCTCTAAACGTTCACGTGTTGACCACATCGTCGGCGACAGTGTACATGGGGGGGGTGACTTGCGGAGCCCTAGAGCGCCTAGGGCAGCGTGTACTTCACGTAAGGCACCTCCACGTCGTTGCCGTCCTCGTCGTTGCAGCACAGCTCGAACACCAGCGCCTTCACGTGCGGCTCCAGTTTCTTCTTGGACACCTTCTGGACCACCTCCGACATAGGCAGGCCCAGCCGCTCCTGGCACTTGGCAGCCGGCATGAAGAACGAGTACAGCATGCACACGCCCTGCGACAGCATCGTGATCTCCAGCTTGTGCTCGTTCTTAAAGTAATCTAGGAACTGTTGGAGAGTAACCTCGCCCTTCACTTCGAAGCGGTCCCAGAGCGTCCATTTCTTATCGTAGTATGTGTTTGTTGGGGCTGCTATGGGTTCTGAGAAACCGAAGAATGGGAGGGCTAGGTTAACGAATCCGTTCTTGAAGACTTCTAGAGTGTTAAATCCTTGTGCGAGCTTGTAAAGCTCGAGGCAGACGAGGCCGGCGACTACGGATGTGGTGGTGGCGATAGCGGGGATGATCTTGCCGGCGATGAGCTTGGAGCGATGTCGGTCTGCGGGCGGGATCTTGTAGTTGGCGGCACGCAGGTTGGAGGCGGCGACGATGAAGTCCATATGGAAGTTGGTGTCGTCGTCCTTCTCGAAATCCAGCGGCGTGATGTTGAGCGCTCCGAGCTTGGCGGGCGACGGCAGCTCCGCAATGATGTTCTGCACTCGGTCGTGGTCCATGTCGTCGCTGTTCTGTTGCAGCTGCGCGTCAGTCACTGCGATCTTGACGCCAGATTTCGGGCTGAATTCTGGTACCTGCGGATATTTAGGCTGGTTAGTATTCACGTTGAATTCGCTCAATGGATGGAAGTTGAATTGGTCTTTTGAAGAGTTGTTCATTTTGGTTACTACTTTCTGCTTATTTAAGTTTAGTAATAATGACGTCATCCAGATAATTTTGGGCACACAAAATAAATAGTATACTATGTGTTTACCTGAATACTACAAGCAACCTTAGCAATCCTCTCCCTATCCACACAAGGCGCCATGCCGTACACATGAGCCCTAAGATTAGCGGCAGCCACCACATAGTCGAGGTGGAGCTCTTCATTCGGGTCGAATTCGAGGGGCTCCGGACAGCGCTTCGGGCCCGACCAGAACGGGGCTCCGCTAGTGGTCTGCTGGTCAGGGGGGAAGTTGTAGAGCAGCTGCTTGATCTGGTTGGAGTACTGCGCCTCCCAGTGCAGGCGTGCCCAGGTCACACAGTCGTCAAATGTAAGAGGGCGCTCTTGGATCGCGTTCTGGAAAGAGAGGTGAAATGAGTTGTTTGGTTTATGAAAGTTTGAAACCAAACTTACAATACTTGGTGTTGATATGGCAAACTGATATTTAGAGAAGGACAGTTACACACATTTAATTGACACAAGCCAGGTGCCATATTTAGGACACTACAGTTTGAAGGAATACAAATGCTTTCTTTTAGAATTGTTAAGACTCAATAAATTTTATATTAACCTTACTCGCACAGTAACCATCACATCCGCCAACATAAGAAAAATACATGATAACCACAACTTACCCTAACACTCTCAATAGCATCAAGCGGCTGGCTACCCGGCAGCTTCAGGGTCCTATCCAAGAAGTGCGGATCCCTCAGGTACTGGGCGGCATGCTCCGCAGCCTGACGGAACAGCCCCTCGAACTCGTCGCGCGCCCACTGCAGAGTGTGCTCGATGGCGTTGGGGAAGTTCTTCAGCGTGCAGATGGGGATGCTCTTCTCAGGGGGGTCTTGGGAAGAGCTGTAGGATTCAGTCAGGAATGGGACTACCACCTGCGGAATAAATGTATTGGTTAGATTTAATTGTAACCTCGGACATTGCACCCAAATTTCGAGGAATACTGCTGCTTTTATCACACCATACCTTTTGCACACATAATTTTTTTTAAGGCTAGTTTTAGCTATCCTGAAAATTTTATAATATGTGAACGAAAAAATCTCTAGCTCGCTCATCGCGAAAACTCAGAAACTACTACTGTTAGAAGTCTCAAAATTTGCGTGGGAGATCCTTTTAGGATGTAGGTGCTCACTAAGATGGGATTTTGCTAAATTCAACCCCTAAGTTGACTAAAATGGGTGGCAAAGTTTGTATAGGACATTTGATAGCTGAACAGGGGAACTCTGGATCATCCATGTTTTGTATAGCACAGCACATGCATGGTATCAGAAACCTACTATAAAACACAAATAATTCCCCTTTTTGCCAAAATATATTTGCAGCAATCTATCTGATGGGTACGCAAATTACATTCAATACTAACCTGTGTATTCCCCTTAGTACCAAGTGTACCGCTTTCCAGCAGCGGTTTCCTATAGTACACACAACGCCTATCCATGTAGATCCTGGCATCAACGTTATCCAGAGCATTGGCGACGCCGTCCAGAGCTTCGAAGAACGCGTCGTCGTACACCGACTCAGTCTCAGGACACACGCGGTTCTCTTGAGCCAGCACGTTCACATCAGGATTCATGCGCTTTATAACCTGGAATTGGGATAAGATATTTTACTAACAAGTAGCTTTCGAGTTCCTTACTGTAATTTGCCGAAAAAGGAGAGAGTACTCTAAATATATTTAATGATAATGTTGCATAAATAGTTTTGATATTTTAAGGTACAAATAGACATAGCCAGAAACCTTAGCCAAACTTATTATATTGCCAATTGTCATTTGTAGCGCCGATAGCGCACAGACCCAGATTCAACTGTAAAATTGATTAACACTACGTCCGATTTGGAAATTGTACCCAAACCAGAATGAGAGTCACAAGATCTCTGCCGGTAGACATTCCAAAAAAGTAAGTGAAATCGTGGATCATGCTGACCAAGTTTCTGTTAGTCAGGATAATACTGTCAGAGGTCATTAAGCGTCATAACAACAAGACATCAGTTTAAGCGTAAACAAAACGAAAAAGAAAGAATTTGACATCAGTGTCTTTCCATTGAAGGCTAACGATTAATAGCAAAACGATCCTCCTACCTTAGCAGCAGTACTAGACTTGGGTTTCTGCACATCGTAAGGTCTGAAGAGGAACTGCCGGTTAAGATTAGACTTCTCGATGAGGTCCATGTCGGTGACCGTGATCTGCCCGCCGGCTGCGCCCACGCCGATCATCGCGAAGTTCTTCAGCAGCTCACAGCCGATGGCGCCAGCGCCTGGGAAAGAAGCAAAGTTTAATTAACGTGGTTTGATGATGAAAGCGGTCTCGAGTTGCGTCGTCTGAACTGACATTAAGGCGAATACGATTTATAGTTTTTATTGCATGGACACAGACCTTTTTGTTCACAGATCAAGCAGAGTTCACCTGTTCATGTCGATAAGTGTGATGGTAACTGCCTGTACTGTGGTAAAAAGGGTCCTATTTTGGCCAGTTAGCCGCGTTACCATGTTGAACGTAATAAGTAAAAAGATAAATCAATTCCGTTTAAAGCATACATCTAACAAAATACTATGGAAACCTGCATAATTGAATGCATTTGAAATCTTTTAATTTGGATAAATGTAAAAAAAAATAACTCCAAAAATGTTTTGCTATTTGTTAAGGTCAGTGGCATTTACGTAAACATTTATTTCTAACAAGTTATCTACGCGAATTGTATTTATTTCGATAAGGCGTTATCAGTTAACACAATATGCAAATTAGACGCAATACCCGAAAGAGGTTTTTTTTTCTTACTATACTGTACTATAATTATTAATTAAAGTTGCTTTTTGTTTCTGTCTGTGAGCTCAGGCTGTTCTTTTAAACCGATGCAACGGTAATTTGATTGTAATGAGATCATTGCGTGACTTTAATGTGTCAGAGAATTTAATGAAGAAGATTTATGTAGAGAACCACATCATCACGACTACAAGCTAGAGGGGATATCAATTGCTACGGTTGTCAAAAATCTAAATAACTGCTGGGACCAACGCAATGACTTAACATGGTCTCCGAGGGACGGCTGAAACTCGGTATGTAATGGTTCACCACGGATTGACCTAGGCAAGCGCGGCATAACCTCAAGATCGACTGGACAGGTGTTATTGCTACCAAAATATTATCATTATCGCCCAAAAATATAAAAAAAAATATAAAATATATAGCAATAGCAATAGCAATGATGATTAACCATTTTAAATCTAGCAAGAAAACCTATCAGTGTATGATTACAAGGCAATGAGTCAGGCATATAAGCGACTTAGAAAAAAATGCCTATGTAATTACTAGCAGTCTTTGTTCATGAGTTTTCCGGTATTTAATATATTCAAAGATAAAAATAGCATGCATTGCATGTTGCTGTGATGAGAACGTTAGAAGGAAAATGGGTGGGTTTTAGTCAATAGAAGTCTGACACTCCCCTTTGCTTCGCACAGAACGGGGGAAGTTATTTGATGATTTCCCACCCAAAAAAGGGGGATGTGTGTGTGGTGTTACGCGATATCTTTTTGTTATTGCACCTAGTGTGTTTCTGTTTTGTTTCTGCATCACCCTTAGGTAGACTACTAGAAAATGCCTAAGGCATAAGTCCGTTTTTGTACAGTTTTTACGGAGAAGTGTAACAGTAGCGATAGCGACTGAAAAGTAGTGTGGTAGTAATTGGCTATCGATCGTCATACGGACATTTCTGATGCGGTCAAAAGTACGAACATTTTGGATGATTAAAAAAATATATGAATGTGAAAGATGATATGGCTAGAAATGACGTGTCTGCTGAGATTACTAACAAGAGAATGGAAGAAAACGAGATGCTGCGCCGACCAAAAAGAAAATGGGATAAGAGCGGGAAAATGATGATAAATTATAAAAAAAAAAACATCTGTTAGCGACTTGTTATTGCTACGCAAAAGAAACTATATTAAAATTGCCATATATAAATATCCAGACTGCCACTAGCAGTGTCAAGGGCAATCGAGGCACCATACTAAACAAGAATATAAGGAAAAACGGCTACTAATCCCAAAGTATTCAGCAAGGTTCTATAGTAAGTTTCCCATGATATTTATATGAGTTTGTTTTGATAAGAATCGATAGCAAAACAAACAGATAATGCCAATAGAAATATATTTTATATTAAAAGGGTTAATAAACTTTTGGTGTTGGTATTACTTATCGCAAAAACTAGAATTCGTTTGTTTGTCTATATTATAAACTTGGTATACTATTATTTAAACATATATATACTTATAAGTCTAAAATAGTAAGAAATATAGTAGTAGCAGTGACACCATCCAGGGTTGCGGGACTTGCGGGTTGTTCGAAAGAGATACTGCGGCCCCGGAACATAAATGGCAAAAAAAAGGAACATGGGTGGGTTTTAGTCAGTACAAATCTAACACTTTCACATTTGATAATTTCCTATCTGCATAAAAAAGCAGTGGTGTAAACTTCGGAATTCCATTTTTGAGGTCTCGAGTTCTAAAGCAAGACTAATAAACAAATCTTTCGGATTCCTGTGTGTATTGTATAATTAATCAATAGCTTCAATGACGGAAAACAATGAGAGGAAAGCAGCATGCATGAGAGATATTTTTCGACGGCATGTAAAGGCTGGTCACAGCTAAAGTACGGCCAACGAGAAGCGATACCAAATGTAAACAAAACCCATGCTAAAACCCCATCTAAAATGGCCGCCCGAATGTTGGCGAACCCGTCTTAACGTTGTCATGTTTTTGCCGGGAGAACGAGACATTACGACAAAGGCACAAGATGGAAAGAGCTAAATATTAGATTGTCAACGCCACAGTTGTTCTTTAGGTTAATGACTTCTCGTTGGCCGTACTATATGTGCTGCATAAAAACTGCCTTTAGCAAGCTTTATATTTCTAAAAGCAGCCTAAAGGTAAAGAAGCTTAATCATAGGGTTACTTCGTTCTGAAATCCCACCCTCCTAGTGGAAAATTGCACACAGCAGTTCCACCTACCATTATTTACAGCGGGACCTATTGTAGTTAGCTCTCTAATACATATTGATCTATGTTTAAACTGTCACTTACGGGATATCATCCATGATTGGACATTACTGTAAGCTCCAGGAACAGCAGATAGTTTAGATATGGTTAACAACAACAAACAAAGTTTCTTGTTAAACTAAATGTGGATATTTTAAAGATAGCATTGAAGTGCATTTGCTTGCTTTATTCCTTTGCTTAGTTTATGGTGATGCTGCTTCAAAACCTAGAATAACAAGCTCTAGTACTCACCAACAATGAAATACTTCAATTCACCCAGCTTCTTCTGGAAATGCTTGCCAAAGACAGCTACTTGACCATCATATCTGGAGCCAGTCGGCTTGCAGTTCTCCTCATTGAGTAGTTCACGTTCCTTGGGTAGACATTCAACGGCATCTAGGTAGAGCCACTGCATGATGGGGTGGAACTTGCCAGAGCAAGCCTTCATCACCTCCTGGGCTACCACACCACCAATGGCTGCGTTCATGGGGTTCAGATCACCAGCAGACACCTGAAGGGATATGGAAATTATAATATATGATGACATTTATTTATGAAGATACCCATTTTTTACTTCAGTTTCATGTTATAATATTTCAGATTTATTTTCTCGGTAATTTCTTATTAATTGTGAGAACCATAAAGATTTGTGTTCAAGATGCGACTTTAGTTGCTAAAAAAAAAGAGATTTGTTTACAAACCTTGCAGAAAGTATTCAGCAGTTCAGAATTGACTTCCATATCTCCATTTTTGAAGACATCAATTTTATCCACATAATCCATGAACTTAATAACATCCGAATCACTCCAGGGTTTTGGAAGACGACCTTCAGATTCTTCAAACTTGTAGAGGGCAGCAAACGCAACATGCAGTTGCTGTGGGTAGTCAAACTTGCCAAAGTCAGCAATAATGAACTCTGGGCTGGCAAAGGATTCCTTCAGAGGTTTGAAATGGACTTTCTTGGGCATTTTCACTTGTGTGACGATACCTCCTCGGACATATTTGGAGCAGGTGGTAGTGTCTCCAATGCTGAAGGTGTATGGACCAAGGACTTTGATCTTGCGGGGCTCACAGCCGTTGAGTTCAGTCATACCTTGAACCTGTAACATAAGGGACAATTGTTGTAGATAGACTGAATTGATGCTTCATTATATATTAGAGAAAACATAAGATTCCCTGAAACAATTTATTACAGGTACTATTTGATGATTCTTGGTGCTAATGTGTAAATCTGTTTATAAATATGTGACAGTCTGGACCCTTGGTGTTTGGTATGTGATCTAAGACAATAATTATGTGCTCTCATTTACTTAAATCAAATATGTTTATTTGTGAGAATATGGTACAATAGACGAATAGATGTTATAATATTATTTCCAGCATATTCTGCCATATTATGAATCAAGACTTATATTTTAAAACTATTAGCAATAATGAATTTGAAGAGTGAAATTTATTAGCAAATTAATTGCTCAAAAGTATGCTCCTTAATGTAACTAGCATAAGTTATTTAAGTTACTGAATAAACATTTTTTTTTAATTGTTTTGTTGTAATAAAATAAAATAAATATTGACTTAAAATAAATACATGATTTATAAAACAGATTTTTTGGCAAACCTAATCAAATTGATTCCGAATTTTAATTTATTTGTTTGATATTATGGTTGATTTTATTATTCCAACATCAAAATACCGGTGCTTCAAGAGCTACGTATGCAACAGGCATAATTATGTGTTGCCAGCATGTAAGTGTTCCATGCAAGCCTTAAAAAAGAGATGTCAGTTGTTTGAAAGAGATACCACACACATCCCCGGAACACAAAGAGCAAATAGAAGGAACATGGATGGTTTTTGTATGTAAAAGTCTGACACTCCCCTCCACCCAGAGCAGGAGAAGTTACTTGAAGATTTCCCATCCATAAAAAAAGGCTTTTACAACCTGCTATAAACAAATCAAAACACCATGAAAACTTCAATAAATTGCAATGTAGTAGAGCATCAACTACATTTAATTACTTTGCTTGCTTCAAGGAAAACAATAATTACGCTTGCAGGTGTACTAAAACTATAAGAGCTTAACAAGTCGTCAGGTACTTGCATTGCAGGTCATCTATGTGAGTAAGATAGTTTAGATTAGTTGGGATAGTACAAGGTAGGGAAGAAGGCAGTGCCTAGTGCCTAACTGCAACAAGCACACTTCAGAATGATAACTATCTAGTTACCACTCTGCAGTCTGCTCACTGTGAATTTAATATTTATCAAAGCCTGAAAATACCATTCAATTCAAATAGGTATAGTATGAATTATTGTAAAGAATATTTCTGCCCATCTCTAAAAACACAAGAACTCATTTTTGTGTTGTCATTAAAAAATATATCTATACTGAGAGGATGTCATCATCATCTACATGGAAAGTTCTATCTAAAAAGATAAATATGTAGTCATCTATGTTTAATTTATCCATGACAGCATGATGTCCATGTAAACAGAGTTTCTGGCAGATATTCAAAATGTTTGATCTTAATCATAGGTCATGGATGTTCAATGACAGCCGCCATGGTGATAACATGACATTACCTATCTTCTTATTAATAAAGTGTGTCTAAAATTGTTCACTTTCTGAGTAATTAAATTCCAACCAAACTTAATGATTGTCAAACAGTGATAACTTGATAAGTATTGCAACAAATTGTGAAATAAATAAAACACAAACCTCACTGAAAGTGACATAGTCACCATCTTCCAAACCGTGACGGGTGTCATCAAGACAGGTGACTACTGCCTCATACTCATGCGTGATGTCAGCAATCATAGCTGACACAGGGTTCTCACCAGTCACATCGACTACTGTGAACTCAGGTCCAAAATCACAAAAGACTCTGGAAAAGAGTCCTCTAGTGTCAGCTATGACTAGAGCGATGTTATTGGCGTGTGTGATGGCGGCCACGCGCTCCTGTTCTGCCCAGGAGGCGCCGGTCAGTACCACCACGCTGAACTTGCGCAGGAACTCCTCCGTGAGCGGGCCGGTGTGCGCAGTCGTAGGCACATAGTGGTTCAGTTCTGCCAGCTGTTCGCATGACGCCAAAGCCCTATTCTGTCCAATCGACTTCTCGGAAAGGTAAAACTGCGATGCCAAGTCAGCGATCGTGCAATTCCGCTCATCATGAAGAGTCACCGACTTCACTCCGCTAAGGATCACGTTTTTCGCTACCTCCACACCGACACCCCCGAGCCCCGAAATAAGCACGTCCGAGCTGGCCATCCGCCGCATGGCATCATGACCCAGCACGTACAGCTGCCGCGAGTACAGAGCCTCGTCAATCTCATCTTCCACACGCGTCCCATTGTTCGCCATTGCCGAGTTGTTGGAACGTGATTCTCCTGTATTTAGTTTCCGCTTTTTCGCCGGGGGGTCAACGGAATTATCGGCGACTTCAGCACTAGACATCGGGCACGAACGCGCACAATTTTGCCAGAATTTCGGTTTGCGTTTTAAATTCAGAAGAAATAATCTTCAAATAATAGAAAGCGACATTCGCGCTTCGTCAAGGCCCGCTTACTCACTGTCTTGAAGTTAGTTGCGAAATACGTGGAAAATGACCTGCGGAAATGATATTTTGTTTGGTTATTTTCCTAATAGTTCCATAAGATGAGGATTATAATAAACTTAATTCAACACTGTTAATTTCACTTTCAAGTTTATTTAATTTAGAACCAGACGATCAACGAGCGGCAAGAGTTCTCAAGGAACGTAAAGTTTATTTTTTTTTTGTGAATTTGTATTTTATTTATTTATAGCAACATTGAAATGTCGCCATTGGGTGGTATGGTCCAGAGAGAAATGATTTGCTTTTACTTCTAGAAACTACTATATTTTGTTTTGATTTGGTTTTTCCTTAAAATTAGCTGTTGGGACTGAAATAGATAAAAATGAAAAAAAAACACGAGTAATTTTCTTAACTTTTAATAAACTTTTTTCATGATTGAATGTAATGAATGAACACACAATAAAAAACGCTCGTTTTATCATTACCAATTAAAATAGAATTTCAAAAAACATTATTAATAAAATTTGTGTTCTCATTAATTTAAAAAAAAAACGTGGTCTTGCTATTAGCAACTGTTTTAGAATAAAACGCCTAATATTTTTTACTAGCAACAAAAAGTCTGTCAAACTTCCATCACTCTAATACGCACCTAACTTCAGAGCAAACATTCCATTTTGTTTCAATCCGTGGATTTTATTTCAAGTTCACGACACGGTGTGATTCTGACTCGACGTACGATTACATTGTTGTCGTACTGATCGCAAGTGAAAGGAGTTCGAGCAGCATGACTATTTTGTGAATCTGTTGATATTGAAAAGTTTGTGAAGTCCTTGTATTCTTTTATTTTGTTTCGTGTATTTTGATAAGTGTGAAAAATGGTGCACGAATACCAGGCTCCAATAAGGGTGCACAAGTACAGCTTCGAGATGGTGATGGCCGTAAGTATTAAGCGCTAATCTATTAAGATAGAGGTAATAATTCTGTGAAAATTGACAGCAACATAAGGTGACAAGGACAGGATAGATATTTATTGATAAAACTTTCTTAATGTGGGCCACAAAATCGTTTGGTCAACACGGTTTGACAATCGCTTGACTGCTATGTTGTGCAATATTCACCTCCAAAATCTCCAAAATATTTGCTTAACATCAAGAGCAATGACATTGAGTTTTTCATTGTTAATTGACAAATCAGTAGACAAAATAAACAACAAAAAAGAACTTTTGCAATGGTTATCTGTTTTTTGTTTGTTTTGATTGTGTCTTCCAATGGTATCTGTTGGTATTCCAACTAAAATACATCTTAGAAGCTTTATCATAACACTCACTTGTAAGTTAAGTAATTTTGTGGCATATTCAACAACAGAGACCAAATAATAAATTCTAATATTGCATACAATAAATACAATACACTATGTACCTAACTAATAAAATAATACTGAAGACAAGGTACATCCTTGTAGAACAAGGAAAAATCCAATAACTACTACCATTTGTACCTACTATTGATTTAACCAGCTAACTTAAATAAGTGGAATCAAACCTCCATTTTTTTGTTTGTTTAATATCTGCAATCAGTCTCATGACTATGAGAGGATGCGTTCAAGGCCAATCACATGTTAAGTGTGTTCTGCATTGAGACCACTATTTACAACTTCCCATGCACTATGGTCTCCAGTGCAATATTAGGATGATGTGCCTCTTAACATGTGTGATGTAGCTTTGGCTTGATAAATGGGCTGCCAATTTATTAAAGTGCCTGGCTTAGTGACCTTAATAATAATTTATATCTGCCAATGGCTTAATTGCCAAGAGCCTCAACCAATACCTAAGGAGGCTCTCGTTAGGCAGCTGGATCAAGGGCTTGATACAGAAAGCGGTACTACTGGACATGGCTTGTATTGTTAGGTGGTTCCTCTCTTTGGAGCCCTGACTTCTGGTAGCTTGGACCTGTTCTTGATACTGGTGGGCAACTATTTTTAGTATTTTTAAATGTTTTTTGTTTTTTATAAGGAATATTTAAAAATATAAAATGTAAGAAAATGAATAAACAACAATAATTTATAAGCAATATTCTTGTTAGTTTCTTGAACTACCCCATTGGTTTAGTGGTCTTAGGTTTAGACCACTAAGCATGAGATCTTGGCTTTGCTTCCTTAGTCAGGCAGCTATTTGAATTCTCTTACTCAGTGGAAGCCTGTAATCTGGCTGTTTGTGTACCTAATTGCAGGCCTAAGGCTCTGCACCTGTTCAAGGGTCTTAAAATTTTGGTAAATATGGATGTGCTAACACAAGGATGTCTGACATACACATCACGGTTAATGGCCATTTTAGTTTTTTGGGTTTGGGAAATCTTCAAATAATTTCCCCCGCTCTGGGCGGAGTGGGGGGGACTTTCAGGCAGTACTGACTAAAACCCACCCATGTTCCTTCTATTGCCCTTTACATTCTGAGGATGCGGTATTTCTTTTGAACAACCCGCAACCTCGGTTGGGTTAATGGGTATCATAATACCTTGTTTTTCAACATTGTTGACAAATGCTAAACATGTTCACCTGTTACTATAATCTGAAAGCTAACCTTATCATTGACATTTTATCAGTTACCTTATCAATGAGCTACTTCCTTGTGAGACTATCTTGTTTACATTTTCTTGGCCCTCTGTTAATTCCATTTACCATAGATATTGGTAAGATAATAGAAAGATATGGGACATAGATGTTTTATTGTTCTAAACCAAAAAAAGCAAAAATAACAATATTTGTCAGTTTCCTTTTAGTTTTAGTTAGGCCTTTTGCTAGCAACCAGGCTCTGTGGCTGCCATTGAGAAATATCTGATGAAAATATCAATAACACTTTGCCCAACTCAAACATAGGACTACTATTTTTGACATACCATTATTGTTTTTTACGAAAACTACAGTAAATACTGACTAGAAAAGAAGCTAGAAGCAAATATTTAAATTCTTAAAAAAGAAACAATAATATGAATATTTTCATCCTAATCCTGGTTGTACTTTACCAACCTTTATAGCCAGCTTTAAAGTAAACAGAGAAACAGTTTGTAATTTTAATATTGTATGGATTAGCTATTCAACAAAATCACCTTATTGAAATGTCAATGAAAACACAAATAATCTTCAATCTCTTTGTCTTAAAATGCAAATTAACCAACATACCTCAAAGCAACATCAATCGACACGATTGGCGCAGTGGCTGAGCTATCGACTGCTGCGCTGCGTGTCGCGGGTTCTATCCTCGCTCGGAACCAAATATTTGTATGGCCTAGCTTTTGGGTCTAGTTGTTTGTGTATGTGAGTTTCAATGTTTGTACCGTAAACGCACCCACGTTTCAGGAGAAATTCCTAGTGTGGACATACAACTAAAGATTTTAATGCTAATAAATCCTATACATTATTGCCAAAACATATAAACTGCCATTAAAAACAGTGAAGACCGACGTCGTCTTTGCATACTTTGTACAGTGGACAGCATTCCAGCGAACTATGAAAACCGTTCGCACTGCTATTAAATAAAGACGCTTTCAAAGTTAAATTGACTGTACATAATCTGTTGTCAAAATTCTCATGAATTCGGGATTAGAATATGAATATGGCTATAATGGCTATCCAAGGCTAAACAGACAGTAGTAATGCATGACATCTCACTAAATTACCAACTATTTCTGAGATTTTTATTGGTCTATTTGCAGTCCTGGTTGAGTTATTTGCGTGACGTGATTTCGACACTACTTAAGATAACAATACGAAAATTTGTACATACCAAATCCTTACTTAATATTATAAAAGCGAAAGTGAGTTTGTTTGTTACCTCTTCACGCCTTAATGGCTTAACCGATTTTAGCCAGGAGCCGGACATAGGCTATTTGAAAAAAAAAACAAGTGGAATATGAGGTAGAAAGAGGGAAGAAAATGGAAACTTAGTTTTGCTATTACAAATCAATAAGGCGCAAGAGCAAAAACTGCAGGTAGCAGGTACGTGCAAATCAGGAAACGGGAACTGTCTTACCCTAAATTTAACGCGAGCGAAGCCGCGGGCAAAAGCTAGTATCTTCATAAACTCGCCTTTTTTACATGGGGGGAGGTAGGTAGAAAATACGGAACACCACTGTATAATTGTTTCACATCATCGCACGTTCCAGAGGGTATATAATGACCGCTTTAGCAGAATCTATAGGACTGAATTAGGTACGTTACAATTCGTAAAATGGGCATAAAGTGACAATTCACAATATTAACTAACCATTGTATTTTTTTTTAATCTTATGATTCCGCTATACGGCCATTTTAGGACCCTAGATGTAGAACTCGATTGTTGTTAGATTTCTGAAGAGCCTCACCAAGAAGCTGTTTGCAAGGGGTCTAGTTCACAATATCGACAGTCACTACATCGATGGTCGCTGTATCGAAAACGTTCCATCGACGGGCTAATGTATCGACAGTACCCCAAATCGATGGTACGCTACATCGATAGTACCCCAAATCGTTGGTGCGCTACATCGTTAGTACACTAAAGCGACGGTATGCTACATCGATAGTAAACCAAATCGATAGTACGCTGCATCGACTACCCGATCCGAGCCAGATTTGAATAAAAAACAGCATTTTTAAATTTTTTTAATCACAATTTGTTAAATCTGAAAAAGCTTAATTTTGATGGAACCCACATTAAATGGATTAAAATAAAAACATAAATTCGTATTCAGTAACATTGTTTCTTATAGTACTAATTTAAAAAAAAGTAAACTACTCAAATTAATAATAACAAAAACTATCCAAATCAAATATAATAAAAACACTTATAGAAAAATCTATATCCATACAGGAACCCTGATAAACTCTTTGTGTAATTCCGATCTCTCGCGTCCGGCCCTGGTTCAGGCTATGGTCCGGAGCGAGAGGGAATGGGAAGCGGTCACCTACTTCTGCGAAGCAGTAATGCTAGCAAAGGAGGTGGCCAGGCGTTTGACGGAGAGAACATCTGCCCAACCCAGCCGCCGCGGGAGACACCCATGGCGCCGGGCGCCGCGAGACGACTCCCGGCCACCGTAGATGCGGGCCTGTGGGCGGTGAGCAATGTGTAGTTTACCGTCCGTCCGTCGATTCACGACAGGCCGTGTCGACGGCGCGTTCATGTTTCACGCGCGCCTCAAAGAGAGTCAGCAATGCAGAGGGGCTTGCCAGAGCCTCCGCCTACCGGTGTTGCGGGTTGTTCGAAAGAGATGCCGCGGCCTCGGAACGTAAAGGGCAATAGAAGGAACATGGGTGGGTTTTAGTCAGTACAAGTCTGACATGCCCCCCCGCTCCGCCCAGAGCGGGGGAAGTCATTGGATGATTTCCCAACCGAAAAAAAAAGTAGTTTCCTTTTTTTTAAATTAGTACTTTATGAAATCAATGTTACTGCATACGAATTTATGTTTTTATTTTCATCCATTTAATGTGGGTTCCATCAAAATTAAGCAATTTACAGATTTAACAAATTGTGATTAAAAACTTTTAAAAATGCTGTTTTTTATTCAAATCTGGCTCGGATCGGGTAGTCGATGCAGCGTACTATCGATTTGGTTTACTATCGATGTAGCATACCGTCGCTTTAGTGTACTAACGATGTAGCGCACCAACGATTTGGGGTACTATCGATGTAGCGTACCATCGATTTGGGGTACTGTCGATACATTAGCCCGTCGATGGAACGTTTTCGATACAGCGACCATCGATGTAGTGACTGTCGATATTGTGAACTAGACCCGTTTGCAAGTATCCATTTATTGTTTTAAATAAGTACAATAAGTACCTGATATATTACCTGAAAACTATACCTAGTTAAGCTGAGGAAAACTAAAACACAATACAATATTGTACACTTTTCCTCGTGGTCATTGTTTATAATAGAACAAATAATATATGTATACCTAATTTATCTTTGACTAGCTGTTCCACGCGGTTTCACCCACGCTGCTCAGCACCTGTTGGTCGTAGCGTGATGTTATATAGCCTATAGCCTTCCTCAAAAAATGTACTATCCAATCCAATTAGAATTTTCCAATTCCAACCAGTAGTCCCTGAGATTAGCGCGTTCAAACAAACAAACAAACAAACTCTTCAGCTTTATACTATTAGTATAGATTTATAATATCAAATTGTTACAATATTGATGAAAATAAAGCCTGTATTAATAATTTAAATCTGAAAATCAATTTCCGTAACCAACGTTACGTTTTCGGTATCGGGATGAAAGTAGGGTGTCCAGCAAGATCTTTGTTAACCAGGATATTCCTGTTAGTTATAAAAGCCCGTCAGACATTAAAACATACAGTAAAATATGCTTTTCCACCCTTACTAACATTAGTACGAATCCCTCTATGTGAATTAGTGAATACAATGACAACTTTTAAAAAAAGTTCATGTTGAACCTAGAGTTTGGTCGAGTACACTTAAACAAAAAAATGTGAAACGCTTTTATTTAAACATTAAATTTTAATTATTTTACCTATTCCTTCACAATATAGACTAAAATCGTCTTTTGGCGAACAAAAGTACTAGGCTTGCATACATTTCACAATATAGACTAAAATCGTCTTTTTGGTTTGCATACATTCAAGGTGGTGTTTATTCAAACGATTTGGGGTGGGCGATATTTAGGCATCTACTATAATTTAATAGGTTAAACTAATATCTATTGTATGTAAATTAAAAGCGTCTACATACCATTGTTGTTACCTAGTGGATAGCAGAAATCGTGCCTACTGGCATTCGGGCAGGGACCTAACAGCTACTGACGCAAATGTTGCCAAGAATTTTGTCCAATTAGTACACGCATACATTACGGTTTATCAAAGATTACTATTTTGGCTATCAGCTAGATTTGATTTTAACGTCAACAGTCATTCCCAAGACCTTACCTTCGCCTCAACGCCATTCATTTTTATCTTACTCGCCGAGTGCTTCGCCATTCCCAACAAAGTTCGCTCATAAATTCATAATACCCTGCCCATAATACCAAGTATCGTTTAACCGTGGCACCAGCTCAATAAGATATACAGACGGCGGCACATCAAGCTACACAAAAACATTTTAACCTGAACTCTCTACTACGGTGTGAGATTCGTAGTGGAGAGATCAGTAGGCCCACATAGAGCTATACAGGGTGTCTAGCACCATCTCTTTTCCTCAGTGGAATAAGTTCTGCTTTAAGACGTCATGGTAGAGTAGCTGGTTATAATAGTTTAGTATAGGTTGACCTGTCGTCGTCTGTACAGTCAGGCACAGCAATTGTGCTGTTCGGGGTCTATTATCCGGATCTTCTCACGCGCTATGTTTAGAATGCTAAGCGTGCTGATACCGTTGTGAACTGTCACGTTGGGTTAAAGATAACGTTATCAATGAATAAATACTATAAAACTACACGTGAATTTTATCATAATATTGAGAACTTGGAGAAAAAAGATTTGTTTTTCCGATAATGGTTTTTGAGGTGTTTTCTCAAAATCGCTTTTTAGTTAAAAATAAAGGACGAAGCGCCTCTGATCATAGACTGGCCTGGCTGCTATCGTTATTTGTCCTTAGTTATCCTAATTTATTTTGGATCGACGCTGTATGTATTCTCCGTCCATAGTTTTCTTTTACTTATCATCTGATGAGACGCTTTATTGCTATTTTTTCAGGAATTTAAATCCGAAGTCATTTTACGCGTAAAAAATAATCAAATTCGTGAGTACGGCATTTCTCAACAATCATTAATTCAATGGCCTCACAGTTAGTAAAGTACTTAAATATTTGCCAACCAAAATAACCGCAACGAATTCACAATAACCAATTAATTTATCATTTTACCACTTAAATTGTGTAACCGATATAATAATTTGCGCATTGGCAATACTTAATCTTGGTGAGAGTGGGAAGCCAATTTGGAAAATTCTGATTAACCCAGTAATTATATCGGCCACATTATTTACTGTAGGTATATAACGTTTTTATCAGCTTCTAATCGGTGTACTTACATATTATAACTCTTTAATTGCCACTTAAAGATAGCTGAAAGATATCAGTATCGATTATTATCATCGATATTGAGATGGGTGCCTAAAATGATTCGACACAATTTACATTATGACTTGCTCTCCAGAGTCTCCAGTAAAGTGTAGAGAGAAAGATGTGACTTCGGTAATATTTATAGTTGTCATCGTCATCATCATCATCATTTAGTAGAAATAAGTCCACTGCTGGACATAGGCATCCCAAAGCGTCGCTACAGCGTCGCTACATCGATTGTACTTGTGCGTATTGCATGTGCCTTAAATATGTGCAAATTATTTTAAGGCCTAAATAATGCAATTTTGTACGATGTTGAAGAAAATATCTAGTTTTCCAAAAAAGAAATGCGCGCTGCAGAAATGTTATTCAGTTCTTATGATCAGAATGACCGATTTTATACCCGAAATATCTATCTTTATTTACAATTTCAATATTTATCTCATGGCAAATACACCGAAACGTCGTAAAACGGCACGTTATGATGTTTTGATAGTACGAGTATAACAATGCGAAATGTTTTCGCACAGTTATTCAGTCAGTTTGTTCGACACGTGCGAGACCGCGTGATCGCGTATCGTATGTGATAATTACAGCTGTGGAATATTTGCTTAGCAAATTGTTAGCTCAATATTATTTATGCATTGATCTGAAAAGTATTTTCAGTCTTGAATAACATGTTACACTACGTGCCTTCTAGAGAAACGGTACTGGAGAGAAATAACATGTTGTACGATGGTGGATAAAATATATTAAAAAATAATCCTGCTGCTGGAATTCTGCTTAGGAGAAAGAGGGAGTCTATTAATGCTCCTAATACATTCCGTGTAACTTTTGTACAAAATTATCTTGTTTTCAACACTTTTTCATAGCATTGGTGTTCCAACCAAATGAATGCGGTAAGTTTTAAAGAAACAGCAATAAGGTATTTTCAAAAGCGGTAGGTACCATGCTCTTTTTTAGAAAAGGTTATTATCAGCTCTAGAGAATGCTTTCTCGGGAACTAGGATATCGAATAACTAAGTTGTTCTGGCCTTGCCTTGGTTTTCTCTTGCCTTGTGAAACAATAGAAACTGGACGAGGTAAACTTATTCAACGTTGCTACTGAGCGATTTAAAAATAAGTTAGAACAGACCGACAGAAAGAGAATCGATACTAAATCCTTACTTCCATACTATCCTTATCCTTACTAATATTATAAAAGCGAAAGTGAGTTTGTTTGTTTGTTACCTCTTCACGCTTTAATGGCTACACCAATTTTGATGAATTTTGGTACAGAGATAGTTGGGAACCAGGAGACGGAGTTTAGACGGACTTTTTTTTAAAGTGGGATATGAGGGAGAACGAGGGAAGAAAAAGGAAAACTTTGCGTTGCTATTACAAATCAATAAGACGCAAGGGCAAAAATAAAAGGAAATAAGAATTAAATGATGGTTTTTATTAACGGGAAATTTAGACAAAAAGAAAAAACATTTCCAGACTGTCCTCCTTTACTGGCAGATATGGTTACTCTAGTTATTATTTTATTTGAAACCCTCAAACTAAAAAATGAATTAATGAAACTACCAGACACGGAACAGCAAACTGTAGCCCATACAAATATTTGTTCCGGGTGGGAATCGATTTCGCAAAACCCAGCTCAGCGGTCAATCGCTTAACCACTGCGCCAACCACGCCGTCAATTCCAGTCTTAGTATTTTTGCACTTCTTTAAAATATCTAAATTTTCTTTGTTAAATTAAAATAAAGACAATTATTCGGGTCCACCCTTTATAGCAGAACTTTTTATGTCATAATTTTATTTTGCATAACAACGGATGGCATAAACTTCACTTCGCAGAAAATAGTTTAGCAGACACTCATTTATCATACATTCTAAACTTATAATTTTGTAAGTCAGAATCATCTCTAGACATAAACTCCATATCCATAATATTTAAAAAGTAGAAACATCATATCGCAGAAAGTTCACAGTCAGAATTGTCTTTTGGCATAATATATTTTATATCGATGATCATTAAACGGCAGAATTGTCATATCGTAGGAAGTTTATAATTAGGGTCATCTTTGTCATTATAAGTTGTCATTTATTTTGATTAATCATTTCTTTGAAATAATGTCATTTATTTTAGTTATTGTTTAATTGAATTTGAGATAATGTCATTGAATTCAATAAGTAATTAGGTATCCTAATCTAAATAGTTCAGTTCCGGGTAACCTACTTAAAACAATCTCTTTTTTCTATTAACGCAAGTCGTTTCTGGCACTCGCCGGCCGCTGCCGCGGCACCGCTCGCTTCGCTCGCTCGGCTCGTGCGAAGGAGGTCACAGTTTTAACCTAACCTAACCTAGCCATTACTGCCGTCTGCATAGTATGCCAAGTGAAATTATAACAAATAATATATTATGCGAAATTTGAACTCTGCGAGTCGTAATTATACTAAATGTAATTCTGCCGTCTTAAAAGTATGCAATTGTTAATTCGAAGTTTTAAACATTATGCCAAACGATAATTATACCAAATAAATTTTATGCTTTTAAAATGTTCGTTTAAAGAAAATTATGCTAAGTGTGTTATGCCAAATAAATTTCGGAGCATCAAGTTTCTACCAGATAGAGGGAACCCCAATTATTCATGTTTATATAATTTCTCACCTACTTGAATATAAACAATCGTTCATGATTAATCATAACTTCTGAACTCTGATCTTTGGAAACTGATTTATGGTTATTTATTAGTAATAGTAGCTACAGTGATCACGTGAATTCATTTGTTTGTCTAGTGATCTATAAAATAACGTAGAACTAATAGCCGGTAAAAACCAAAATAAATAAATACAACTGGGTACAAAATAAACTACATATTTTCTTTTTTTTACGTTTTAGTTAGGTCTGTGGTTATTTAGGAGATTGTTCTTCCTCTACAATACCTAGATTAATCTAATAGGACTTTGTAACCTATGTTAAAACAGATAAGGTTGATTCTCAAAGAACGCCATCCCATTCATAGACATTGAGTTTTATGAGTCACTAAAAATACTGTTTAGAATAGGAGTCGTTATGTGATCCGTGTTCAGATAAATTATTCCATAACTTGGATTTTTTTCTGCTTACCCTCTATCTACCAATTTTTTTAAAAGATTCATAGATGTTTTGGGGTTTTTTAGGTTAAAAAAGAAGACGTGGGTTGAAGTGTCAAATCAGACTTGAATCTGCAATAGTTACCGAGTTATGAAAGGATTATTAACCTTCTCAATATTTAATAGGAAATGTCGTCTGAAAGGGGAAGCAGCAATGGATCAAAATAAAACAACTTATAGTGCAAATACAAATAATGTTCAATCTCAACTGCACCTTCTCAAATTAGTGGATTTCTCTTGTCATGACCGATTGTCTGAGTTCATTTTATAATTAGGTCTATAGTTATCGTTATTCGACTTTATTGCCTAAGTGCGAAGGTAGGCTTTAGGTTGGAAGTAAAGTATTTCAGTTCCGCTACGGTCGATGATCTGAATGATTTGTTGACTGTAGTTTCGGACTTGGTAATTGTGAGTCATGCTCGTTGTTTTCTGGGGTAAATGTACTAAGGAAGTGTTTTGAAGCCTGCAGTGCTCAAAATATCTAGGTTTAAGAAGTGTCTCAACTCAACCTCCCATATGCTTTAAATATAAAATTATGTTACACTAGCTTATACCCGCGGCTTTGCCTGGATGGATGTTGAAATAATACCATAGGAACGTGCATGAGGTGTCATATGTGTTAATCCAGGTTATAAACTATTGAAGTTCCAAAGATTATCCAAAATCGTTAAGCCGTTTTGGCGTGAAAGGGTAACAATTAAACAACGTTTGTAATAGTAGTTAGATTGTTACAGCACAGCTGAATTTTGTAAGGAATGATATGAAAGCAATAGGAGTATATAGCTTGACGAATGACAGGCGAGAATGGAGGACAAAGTACGTGTTGTGCCTACCCCAAGTAGTAATATGTGACAAGGGCAGGAAGATGGCGATGGTTAGAGCAAGCAGCATAATGTCTTTAAATAATGTTTATTTTGCAAGTAGGTTTTCACAAACACTTTTACACGTCATCTTTTTTTAAAACTAGATGAGGCCGGTGTTTCGTACCCGACTACTCTGAGAAGAAACAGCCGAAACAAACTCAGAGGTCATAGTCTCTTTTAAAGTCCAGACAAAATAATCTTGGTCAACTTACATGAGGACTATGCAGATTAGTGTCTGAAATGGTCTTTTTAAGAAAGCACCACACAGATTGAGTGAACCTGTCCAGTCAGTGCAAGCATTTGTCAGTTATCGTGTAGCTCAACTCATAACCCAAGGAGCTTAACGACACGACGAACAATACCAAAAAAAGGACATTTGTGTAGTTTGTTTACTGGAAACATGTTAGTTGCAGTTTAGCTTGCAACATGTTGCCTTGAACGTTTTTACGGAGACTGATTGTGTTCCCAAACCTTTTTATGAACGATACGCTTCTTCAGCATCACCATCTTTTTTATTTTGCGAATGGCAAATACGGGGAGCTGGATTTAGACTGACCTCAAAGCCCACCCATTTTCCTTCTTTTGCCCTTTATGTTCGCTTTTCGAACAACCAACAACTCCGGCAATCATCACCATCCTTGTTCTATGTGACTTAGGGTTGGCACAACACGTGTTCTACAATTTGTCCTTCTTCAACTGTCACTTTACCATTCATTAGTATGTTGCCTGGCAACATTAAACACTAGCATCAACATGCCGCTCAATTGATAACTGCTTCTAACCAGTAGTATAGTGACAACTTGGTCTAAATATGCAAATATTGACAAGTGTGTGTATTTGGGTTGAGTGCTGGAAGATTCTTCAATAACAAAGCATCTCGGTTACATTGTCATCTAAGATCTATGAAACGGTGCTCATGGTGACGAACCCTCTTCAAGTCTCCTTCGTGACCGAACTCCGAGCCTGCTAATTGATTGACGGCATTGTTTATTGATGATAACAATGGTAGACCCTGTCTTGACCAGAACATTGCGTATCGATCAGAATGCAAAGGATTTTAAAGGAAATTGATAACATCATCACGGCACGCCAGTTTTTTTTTTTTTAAGATTTTGCACAAAAATACCTTTAGGATTTATCTCATTTCACCAATTGATTTGTGATCACAGACGCCACTACTCAGTATCAGGTTTTGGGGTTTAGGTAAACGGCTATTGGGATCTATCAGGTTTTTTAAGAACTCTAGGGTCTGAATTTTTAACCAGTTGGTGGCAATAATAAGCTTACTACTTCTTTACTAAAAGGGAGTTCAAATTTCATAAATTACTAGGTTTCGCCCGCGGCTTCGCCCGCGTTAAATTTGGCGTAACACAGTTCCCCTTGCGCCTTATTGATTTGTAATAGCAACGCTAAGTTTTCCCTTTTCTTCCCTCTTTCTCCCTCACATCCCGCTTTTTTTAAATAAAAATTTTATGTCCGTCTCCTGGTTCCCAACTATCTATGTACCAAAATTCATCACAATCGGTTTAGCCATTAAAGCGTGAAGAGGTAACAAACAAATAAACAATCAAACTCACTTTCGCTTTTATAATATCAAGTAAGGATGTGGGTGCGTGATAGATAAACTCTTGCGGCTTCTGCCTAACCCTCCGGAGAATATAAGTGTGATGAAGGAAGAATATTATCGTATCATTTACCTACCTATTAAAAATCGACATTAAAATCTCTCAACGTACCTGATTGCAGTTTAAATCTGCTAATGAACGTTCAATTACTTAGGTACTTAAATCAATGCAACCAGTTTTATGCATTTTTTTGTCATTATACTGATAAAGGTTTTATATTGATCTGAACCGTTGACGAGTAATGATCAGACATTGAACCTGTAACCTTGGTTAATAGGACGTAAAAACAAATATTGTCTCAACTGCAAAATTATATTCAGCTGAAAATACCTTCATTGTTCTCTAATGATAATGTCATAATAATCTGATAAGTGTGATCTAGAATGAACTCGGGAGGGAAATACAATTGTCCTCAACTTTAGACTGTTTTTGTCTTGAAAGTTCACTGACCTCTTCATCCTGTCTGTTTTCAGTTTCAGGTCGGTTGACCCCTTGTTGTTGTTATTCAGTATACCTTGAATATTTTCCAAGTAGGTCGTTTGTTTACTTGGAAAACTTTTGATGGGCTGCCCTACCTACGCAAAGGGGGTACCCGCTACCCTTGGTGTAGGCGTTTGGTCAAATATGCTTATATCGTCCGGTAACATGACGTCAAACGACTATCAGATCCGGAGACACCTTTGGAAAATATTCAATAAAAAAAACACTGTTCACACAAATAAATAAATAAAAACTACTTACAAATTGCATTTGGCTGATATACAATAGCTAGCCAATCCAGAACGATGTTATAAAACCAGCATATTAGCTCCAAAAAAATCAAAGAAATGGGACATTGATTTCTAACAACCATATCTTTCCTATAATTTGGAGATATAATTCGCATCGTCTCACCGAATCGCAGGGCTGGAAGCATGTGCCCCAGTAACTTCTTAAACTGATAAGTCCCGCTAAACTAAGAACGGTTTTCATTTCATGAATGTCTCCCATAGTGTCAAGCATGAGGGTCCACATGTCACAAAAACTCTTTCATAGATTGCCAACATAGCGACGAATATCAAATGACAAAAGGTTCATGATTATGTGATCTTATGACAACGCGGTAAGCAACCCTCTGAAACTTCGAACGAAATAGAAGCTCCCACCGGCACTGCTGCGCCATTTTGGTTTAAATATTTAGTACTGCGCGGGACAACGCCATTTAAGTGGCCTGAATATTTGAACAGTTAGAATAGTTATTTTAATCGTCTTCCATCAATTACTTTCGGGCAGTAGCCCACCATTAGTCATATCACCCGTCGGAGGGTCCTCCCTTTTTTATAGAGGATGAAGAACTCTACCCCATGGGTCCATCTGGATTTAGCTCAATACCAGTATTACATAATTTTAAAAGGAGCGACTGCGTATCTGACCTTCACAACCCAGTTTTACTTGGGAAGCAGTTACCCACTTCCCAAGTTTAGGTAAAAGTCGAAACACCAGATCATCAACTGCCTCGCTTTTTCCCAACTAAATATGTTGGGGAAAACCAGCATACTTTTGAATGGGGCGCTGCCTATCTGACTTCTACAACTCAGTTGGCAAAAACTGGGCAATACGAAAGACTGGTTGTCAGAGAAATGACAGCCAAGACGTAGGGCTTAGCTAGCTTTCCAAGGCACGGACACTCTGGACTATTGGTTATGGATGGTCACTATTCCCCGGACCAAACAAGGCAATCGCGTTGGATAGTAGACTAGCAGCTGTTATTATTTAACTATGAGCTCCGTGTTTTTAGTCCACGAGTAATCCGCCATAATATTTTTAACGTATGCAGCACTACGCCTGCGTGTCGATTAGGCATGAGCTATCTTGTCAGTGGCATTTAGGCCGTGACGGTACATAAATTAGTTTGTGTCATAATTATTATCAACTGTGGCCAGGAAGTGAGTAATTTACACATTAGTTAAGCGTTTTGCTTGTTAAGCCGTTTTGACAGACAAGTTGACGGTGAAAAAATGAGTAATATTGGTCGTTTTCTGGACTTCGGTTTTAAAACAGATTTTATAGTAGAATAGTTTTTGGAGTAGTAGACCTCTGAGGAAAAGCTCGTCCATGGACAGATAACCATCACGAAATCATTCAGTCAAATAATTCTGAAAATCAGCTTATTTTGAACGTCAATTTCGTAAGGATGTTCTCCAAAACACACGCTCATCGACATTTCCTAGAGCTGAGAGGAAGAAGTGGCGCGGCAGACTACCCACTTGTCCAGCATCTCTTCAGAGCTCAGATCACAGTAAGCAATGGTTTAGTGGAAACCATACAATTTTTGCCACCAAGCAGCGTTGATGATTTCTTGTTTGAAAAGTTCACATTCCGTTCTAATTAAAATTTTTGTGAGAATATGGGGCGACTAGTTTTTTTTTTAAGTAATCTCATGCGAGGCCATTCCACAGATATCCGATGTAACTCGTTAGTTTCGCAAGTGGTTTCTTAACATCGGGTGGGTCTTCGACGTGAGTGTCAAGTCATCTAATGACACTGAAAAAACACATTTGAACCATATTTGATTGTTTTGATTATTTTCGCTACATACTTACCGAGCCCTAATATGGAATGACGGGCCACCAGGGACTGGCCTGGTGGCCCGTCATTTTGCATACAAAAGAACAGTTAGTGTCGGGTTTAGTAACTTAAACGTAAACAGTAAGTAATCTGTCTATCGACATTCCTACAAGGACTTACCATTGAATTAAAAATCATCATTACATAAAAAAATACAAACGCTGCAGACTAATAGCAATCCAAGAAAACATAAAACTAAAGAAGCTCACACCAACGAGAAATGTTTTTAATTAAAGGCATTTACATAATGTAAGCATAAAGGCATTTTATTTATAAAAGTGTTATTAACAAGATTAAACTCATCTGCCCTCAAAACGTTTTTGTATTCGTAATTCGCACAAATGAGTTATCCTAAATACCGGACGATGACACACAAGTCGTTGTAAAGAATTTTATTGTTAGTACGTAATGTATTTGTTTAATAATAATTGGAATCTTGGCCCTGTCTTATTTAATTAGAAATGTAGGTTGGTATATCTTGGAGACTGACCCAGTCTTACACTCCGGTCACTACCTTAAGCAGACACCTTCGCGCGAGTACCGTCGTCGTGTCGCAAGTCTCGTCGCGGTTTCAGTTTTGTCTGCAGTCGCTGGCTGTCGCAACGCGTGTCTGTTGACCGTGTAGCTCGTGGCCAAACGTTTATTCATTCAATTTTTGAACCCCGTTTTTTTAATTATCCTCTAAAAGTTGAGTGCCGTTTCGACCGCATCCAATTCTGTTCCTGAGCATGCTTCTAGTGGCATTGGGCTCTGGCTAAAGGGGCGTATTAACACCCACTCACTAATTCTGTGTATACTGGTTCGTGGAATCGATCTGCATGGGGATTAACCTTTGTACCTACGTTGTAAAATTCTAAACAACGACTTGAATACAGCCAGGATTCGGTGGATTGTATCGATGTAGTCTTTAGTTAGAGGGATCAGAAATGTCGCGTATGTGAAACGCAGTAGAAGTCCACAACCTTTCCTATTCTTCGCTTATAGATCATCTTGAGGGATAATGGATACTCTGCGGTGAATATGCTGTCATACATCCTAATTCAGCAACTGACCAAAAGTGTGCGCCTTCCGAAATTTCCACATGTGCAAATATATTGCCCTGTTACTATCCATTTCTGAGGTGGCCAGACAGGCCGTGTCGACGGTGCGTGCGTTTTACACGTGCGCTTTTGAGAGACGTCAGCCAATGTGGGGTCCAGGACATCAGGGTTAGTACCTTTCGGGGTTGTGGGTTGGTTCGAAAGAGATATCGTGGCCCCAGAACACAAGTAACAAAAGAATAAACATGAACGGAACATGGATGGGTTTCGCTTTCGAGTCGGCATAAGTTTGATACTCGCTTTCGATCCGCCCAGAGCTCAGGAGCCATCGAAAGAAAGGATCTACATTTTTAAGTATCCTCACTAAGTCTTCACATTTTTAATTCTCCTCTCTATAGAAACGTTGATGCGTCTTTTCGTTCTTCATCATCATTATATATCCTGCCCTGGTCCCATTATATTTGGGGTCGGCGCGACACTTGTTATTTTTCCATTTTCCCCTATTATATTATACTAGCTTTTGCCCGCGGCTTCGCTCGCGTTAAATTCGAGGTAACACAGTTCCCCTTGCGCCTTATTGTTTTGTAATAGCAGCAGTTTTCCCTTTTCTTCCCTCTTACTCCCTCACATCCCACTTAAAAAAAATACCAACTATCTCTGTACCAAAATTCATCAAAATCGGTGTAGCCATTAAAGCGTGAAGAAGTAACAAACAAACAAACTCACTTTCGCTTTTATAATATTAGTTAGGATTCGTCACGGCATCATTTACTCCTTCATATCATTCCTTACACAATCTATCCATCTATTCTTTGGACTTCCTCTCGCTCTCCGTCTAGCAACATTCAGATCTATCACTTTTTTGTAAACTTCGAAAAAAGATCGAAAACTGCTAAGCTTCCAGGTGATGCTTTTGAGTGAAGTCCAATAAGTGAAGCATATTTCCGTATGCGTAATATCCTATAATTGTCTTGACTGTGTGACGTGTCGTGTCGCAGTTAGTTCAAAACTGTATTAACCGTAAGTTACTCTTAATACCTTTCATTGATTGGATCTTTGCTACATTAATTAGCTTTGATTATGTAGTTAGTTAGTTATTAAATGTTCATTAGATTACCAACACGCCTCCAAACACGTGCAGAATGTTAGTCATGCCATATCACATTTAATTTCCTTATTTTGCGTTTTGAAAACTCCTACTTTTGCCAATCGATTATTTTGTTTGTAGTTTTTAGTTGTAGAGCGAGAAAGACCATTTTAGTTCATCCCACAATCTTCATCGGGCCCTGCCATGTTGTAGTTTCCTGCCAGTTGGGATACATAAGGTGCAGCTTTGTGAAATTGTAACTCCTCTTTGTCTTCACATTAAAAGGTTGATATTTATACACATCCACTCCGTTTTTTGCTTAATAATGTCTGGCTTTGCGCATATATTTATTCTTCTGTATCCTGTTTCTTTAATTTATTCGTATTCAGGATTGTTATTAACCTTCACTGTCCCATTTCAGAACAAAAGCCTGTTATCCACGTTTATAAAACAAAAATTGTAGGTCATCCGGGAATTTGCGTATGAAAATCCGAACTGGTTTCGGACCCCTATTTGTCTTTTAGCCGTAAGCCGCGCTGCGACGCGACGCGACCCACTTAGCCACTGTTGTTTACTAAGCATAACTAAGTTCAGCTGAGAGACATCTGTGCCCGCCGCCAGCCGCTCAAGTGGGAAAGGTCACTGACTATTTAAAAAGCTGACCATGTCACGACCTATCAACTAGATCTGTTTTGGCGGAGTGATAAAATACTAGGACAAAATTTCTCGATGCTCTTCCGTAAGTGAATCAACACGACCATTATCCGAAAGACTAGTCATCGCTTTCCATTCATTTCGTCAATGAAACGCCTTGAATGCGTGTATTAAATATAAATGTGGCACGTCTCCTTAAGTCTCCTTTCAAGTTGATCAACCTTGAAATCCTTCCAATAATGTTTCGATTTAACCTTGCAGTATTGTGCCGATAACGATCCCAAATACGTACCGTATACCAAGTTAATCACTATACGAAATACTCCTGCAACTTGAAAAGAGAATACCGGATATTCAAACATTCTACAAGCTTGAATAAATTGCAAGGAGACTTGCACATCAATCGTCGAATGGCAATCGATTGAAAAAATGCTGTACAAAATTACACATACACATTGTGAATCAGGATCAGCAAACAGTAATTGTGGTGTAAACTCGTCCCAGCCAGAAATTGTGTCTTATATCCTAATATTGACTTAAAAGTAGCATACTAGCCATCAGATTTACAAACTTTCTCGCTGGGATAACACAGTTGTCCTTTCCTGATTTGCAGGTACCTGCTACCTGTAGTTTTTGCCCTTGCGCCTTATTGATTGTAATAGCAATGAATGCTCAGTTTTCCCTTTTCTTCCCTCTTTCTCCCTCGTTTCTCACTTTTTTTTTAAATAAGTTAGCCTATGTCTCGAGGGTCCCAACTATCTCTGTACCAGAATTCATCAAAATCGGTTTAACCATTTAGGCGTCGTAACAAACAAACTCACTTTCGCTTTTATAATATTTAAGGATTGATGACGAATGACTGTTAAGAAGAAACAAAATTAATGTGACATTTTGTTGGCGAAACATGTCTAGTTCCGTACAAATAGTGACACAAATGTAGACGAAAATAAAAGTCCTTGTCGACACAGTGAAATAGACAGCGTAGATATCAGTACAGCAGCTGATAACAGGGACGGGCGACAGTATGCGGAAGAGATGGCCGATGACCTTATTCTAGAAATGAGCACGCGTTTTGATGATTATAATGACATTTTTTTTGTGTTTTGTGGTATTTCTCTGTCATGTGTAATTCTTATCTTAGCAGACGGCTATAGATTCTACATTAACATTTTTGTAGAACTTGACTTACTCTAAACTGTATAAATCAGAGCGGTTTTTTCCAGTCGTTATGAAGAGAATCTTTATCTCGGACAGTGAAATATCACTGGGTTTTCCGCTTTATTTATTGTTAGGTTTTTCATATCTAACAGCAGCAAGTCCAAGGACAAAGGAGAATGGGCGAATTGGTGTTTTCTCATGCCTATTGGCTGTCACGAAAATCTTTATGCATATAAAATCTTAACTTCGGTGTCGCAATTTACCTATTTAGGACAATAACTCCGATCAGAGTGCGAATTGACAAAAGTTGTTTGAGAAGCAAAGGACTCGTTTAAAAGGCTGAAGGTGAAGTTTTTATTATGTTTAAGTAGCAAAGGTGATCTCCTTTTTTATACCTGGATAATCATCAAATAACTACCCCGGGCGGCGCAACTGGGAGTGACAGACTTTTATTGACTAAAACCCAACCATGTTCCATCTTTTGCCGTTAAGTTCCGGGGCCGCGGTATCTCTGTCGAACAACCCGCAACCCTGGACGAGGCTTCCGGCGACTGGGACCGCAATTAACTAGGACCACGGTCCCAGTCGCCGGATCCGTAAAAAATAAATATTTTTCTTCCAGCGACTGGGACCACTCATAGATAACTTAAAAAAATCTTTTATTCAAGCCAAAATTAGTACAGTCAAACGAAAAAAAATTAAATTATTTATATAAATATCATTGACTCGTTCTAGACATGATTTTATCTTATGCGCTTAGTAATCTATTACTACAGTTTTGAAAGAACATATAAAGTAAGAGTGGGATTATGTAAGGAAAAATTATTCTTAGTGGGTTATAATTAAAGATGAAAATCCAAGTGTGCTTACTAATTGAGCGACTGTCTCAACACATTTTAATTATGTCAAAACGTTTTGACATAATTTACACATGCAGCTAAATACACCCAAAGGGAATAGCATTGTATAATACTATCCCTCTCTAACTTTATATTTTAACACAGTTAAGGCTGATTTTGTGATAATTACTTACTTGACTGATTTTGTGTGAAGCCTTATCGGCCATTTTAAGCTAATTGTGATTGACATAGATAGTACCACGTTATAGTACATTACGATATTAGTGCGTTAAGATGGTTATAACATGCGAGTCGGAATTTCAGCCCGAGCCGAAGGCGAGGGCGTAATTGAGACGAGCATGTTATAACCAATACGCACGTATATCGTACGACGTTTTTTAACACATTTGCGAGGAAACAGAAAAAAAAAATTAAATAAACTCAATCTGTGAATGCACACTGTTGCTTTCTCCGCCATTTTAACAGCGAGCTAGCGCTGCCTACTTTCGAATTAGTTCGAAATTTGAATAGTAACAGCGCTAAGCGACAAAACCCTTTAAATTAAAAAAAAAGAATAGTAACAGCGCGCTGCTCACTAGCAGCCTGGAGTCGTGCGGCGGCGATCAGTTCCAAATTTGAAATGGCAAATAATGCTGTTATGGAATTTGTATCGACTATAACTTAACTATTTGCTTTGATAACACACGCGTTTTTTATGACCCTCTTTACATATTTAAAACCGATGGAATTATATCAGCTTTACGAGCAAAGGTGTTAAAAATTATTTTTATTGTGTTTTTTTATTATATTTACGGTACCAGTTAAAGACTGATTTTGTAATAAACAATTACTTTCTGATTGTTAATTATTTTAAAATTGTTGATTGTTATGCACGATTTATGTGTTTTTTTTTTGTTGATTGTTGTTAACACGATCTAAGTGTATGTTTTAATAACGAAAGTTTTAAATAACAGAACTGTAGTCAGTGGTTGTTTTCCTTATATCAATAAATGATGTTTTTAAATCAAAAAGGATTTTTCTTCAATTGTTACATCTAAAAACTTTTATTTGACTGTACATTTTTTTTTATTTCAGTTATTATACAAGTGGTCCCAGTCGCCGGAAGAAAATTATTTATTTTATACAGATCCGGCGACTGGGACCGCGGTCCTAGTTAATTGCGGTCCCAGTCGCCGGAAGCCTCCCCTGGACACGGTGAGCTCCTTGACAAGCTCTAATAATGGCTGTTGGGCCCTGGGCAGATGCCTATACATCAAGGCCCATTCCTTTTAAAAATAACTGCAGTGCGCAAAAAAAAACTGACAGTTTTGTTATTACTGGCATTAACAGACTATCATGTTCATGACACTCATTTCAAACGTTTTGTGTAAAACAGTGTAATCAATGCTCGTCTGTATTGACAACAAATCAAACGAATTAAAAACGAAATCTGCAGCTTAATACCTACTTAATTAAATTACCCAGCCGTGTTATCACACGCTACCAGCCCTACCTATTAAGTATTGTAAACAATTTCATTCATTTCCACGTGTTTCCATTATCGTTTCAACACATTGCTTAATGTTTATTTTTAATTGTAATTAATTTTACGGCTATGTTCACGGAAACTTTAGGGAAATTTGCGTTGTCATTCATTAAGGCTACCAAGGAGCGGAATTTGGTCATATCAGCGTCTTTCGTCTTTAAAGCTTCAAATAATGCTTTCTTTGAAGTTAGTCAGCTTGTTTTAGACGGGAGTGATATTATTTATTTATTTATTAAAACTTTGTGCACAAGTAAAAACTGTACAAAACCGGACTTAATGCCTTAGGCATTTTCTACCATCTACCTTAGGATGATGCAGAGACAAAACACAGTATGTGCAATAACAGAAAAAAAATATTTAGACAATAACTACATCTGCTACCATTATCCGTTCTGAAAAGTATTATTAGGTAAAAATATAATCAGAGATTTGCGTATTGTCGATGACTACTCCATCATTGAGGAGGAGAATAAAATTAAATGTTGCTTGTATTTTTTTTAACCATATCCTATTCCACATAGAGTCGGTTGTTAGTCTAACCAGATGCAACTGAATACCAGTATTTTACATAGAGCGAATGCCTATCTGTAGGCCTACTATGACATCTTAAAGCAGAACTTATTCCACTGAGTGTAAGAGATGGTGCTAGACACCCTGTATAGCTTTGTCCCTTTCCCTCAGCGGAATAAGTTCAGCTTTAATACGTCATAGTAGGGTAGCTGGCCTGCAAAACTCAGGTAGTACTGGGTAATATGATCCCCCTTATCCCTTTTTTACGGATGGGAAATCATCAAGGGGGTTCAGACTTTTACTTACTAATACCCACTCATGTTCCATCTTTTGCCCTTTATGTTCCGGGGCCGCTGTATCTCTTTCAAACAACCCGCTGCTTTGCTGACATCACTTTGACACGGCCTTATAATATGTCCCCATTGGTTAGGCTAGTTTTCGAAAGTTTATTATTTGTTTGTGTTTGTTACTTCACATGGGGTACCTACTAATATACTTTTAACATTTATCTTTCAATTAACCCCTTCACAACATCTACGGGTAAACCATAGGCAATTTGTTCGATAAACTAATAAAAAACCCTAATACGGCATTAATTGTTGTGGTCAATCTTCCGGATACAAACCAGTATAATAAAAAAACATTTGATTTAAAAAAATCCAATTCATAACAACAAAATATTTGGCGGAAATCTGTACAAACAGGAAGTTGATTTCGAATTGAAACCGTGATGATTTAAAATGATCTTTATCCGTAAAGCTATTGGGAAGTAAATCAATTAACTGTTGTTTAGTCAGTATGTAGATCAGTGATTCTCTAAATTGGACGTGATAAATATGCATGGCACGAGAGTTTCTCTATAAACTGCAAAGCAATATCATGTGTGATCCTTCGCAAATGTTGTTCACTCGAGTTTCCGAGCTTCAAATCCCATAGCTGCCAGACCTTGTTAGACCATAGGTAGACTAAACTAACGAACCAGCTTTTTTTACCATGAAGTTAGGCAGAAACTAAAAACGCCACTTGCTACAAACTTGTAAAACCAATAACAGACTCCGTCTAATCGACCAAGACTAAGATAATCTACAAACGAATACCATAATTAAACAAATTCGACGATAAATATACAATCACGTTTCCCAGACCACCGCAAAAGACATTATGATCGAGCAACGCGTTATATAACTTAACTAATATAATTTAGCGTCTGCCGTATAAATAAACAGAGCCGCTTGCGTATGCGCAGATTTTGAAGCAATGTTTTGGTCAACCGCGAGAACAGCTAAAAGTTAAATATATCTGCATTACCTTGATATTGAGATTGTTACAGATGTTATTTGTTTTATCGTAATGTTTCGAGTGGGTTGGGAAAATAACTCGACGCGTCAGTTTGGTTAACCTTGATTATTTGTTTTGAGTGCTAATAAGTAAAATCGGTCTTATAACCTTTTCACTTATGGGATACAGGTCCCTTTTTGTCTGTGGGCTGTCATCCACTTTTGATATCTGAATCTTTGATTATGTATTTATTTATCACAAACACTGCTTACATTACAGGGAGTCCTAATGGTGTAGCGTGGTCCTTAATTAAACGGTCGTATATAACTGTTCGACATTATTAGTGTTATTGTTTATAGTGTGTTATTTGTTAATTGGATCGTCATCATTTTCCATTTAATAATTTAACCAAGAACCTTCTCCTTCCAGAAGCCTTGGTTATATTTGTCTAGTAGAACCTTGTTGCTGTCTGAAATATAACCTCAATTACTGTAAACGAAGACTTGACGTTTGTTTGTACTTGACTTCAAGGACTAGAATAAACCTTTATTTGTCGCAATATTTTCCTAACTCTACTGTCTCCGTCCGGAAGGATCCGATGTTCAAATAAAACAACAGTTGAATTGTTGACTCTGCAGTATCAACTTTCGTACAAGCAAACAGTTTAAACTGTCTCAGTATTAAATCTGTTATCTTAGCGCATATCAAACGGGGCATATGACTGGACAGTTCAAATTCTTTCACAAACAAAGAACGCCAGTCTTTTTTCTTATTTAGCAGTACACACATAATGGCATACATTATGGTTCTTATTACCACCTCCTTTTTTAAATTTTGTAATGTCATTTTACGACGATACACAATCCAGCATTGTTGACGATATTGTTGTTTAAAGATACTTTTCAAGTTTTATGTTTGTTGAAATGTCTAGGTTTATTAGTCGCATACTGTTGTAAAGCTTCTTTTCAAACCGGTTAGGACCGGTTTCGCAAATCGCAATCTGGTTTGAACCGGTATCCTGGCTATGTGAAACGTCTATGGAGTTAGCGCTGTCTACAATTCTGATGTAAATGAGTTTGTAACATTTTTGTGACAAGAAATAAAATGAAGAAATTGTATAATTTTAGTTCGTCCTCGAATAAGAATCATTTGATTTAATATATACAAAGTTTCCTTTGTTCATTTTAAATACTCCCGTCTTGGAGGTATGCAGACGAAGATCTTTCGCAAACTATTACTAGATACTCCGTCTTGCAGACACTAAATTCTTGGCAAAGTTTCGCTCCAAGTTTCCGAGAATAAAGGCCATATCTGTGTAGTTGCGTAGTTATTTCCCTTTTTACTTCAACGTTCGCTTTTTCCAATTTGAGACATGAGTATCCTACTTAAAAGTTTTATTTGGACAACTAGCACTCGCTTGGAGCAGGTTTATATGAGTAAAGATTTTGACTTTCTTGTAGAAAAATCGCGACGTCTTTTACCAAGGTCATCAGATCAGTAACCGTCGATACCAGGTTTCATTGTTAGTTAAGGATGCTAATTACCAGTTTCCTCCACTTAACCCAATTAAGGCAATAAAGTTGATGCCCAAAACTTAGGAAGGCTTTGGATATTTTACGCAAACTTTATTGAAGAAATTTTAAATTGTTTTGGGATTTTGTGAGTCAGTTTCGTTCCAAGTGTTGGGTAAAACTGTTCTTCAAATTGCCTTTAATTTGAATTATCCGCTTGAATTCCGTAACATTTGCAGAAACCCTAATTAGCTTAAGAATCTTTTGAATGAAATGGAGTATGATGAAAGGATTTGATACACACGGATGGGCGAAATTTTGAGTACCCTATTAATCAGAGCTATTGGCTTAAGCCTATGCACGTACTACAGCCACATAATCTTCAGACACTCCTGGCACTCGTGACCTTTCCAAAAACTCTATACATAGTATGGAGGTTGATGATAGTTTTTTAAGATTTACTGTGTTTATGTGGCCCTGTGCATTTTCCAAACTTGGCAAACTCAATTTTCTTTAGTGAGTGGAGTTTCCTAGGAAAATTACCTCTTTGTTGTTCACTTGTTTAAACTACTCTTTGTTGTTCTTTAAGAAATGGTAATATAAAAATATAAAATGGAACTAGAATGGTCTACAAACATTTAATTAATGCTGTTTTCCGTCCTAAATAATTAGCATTAAGTACTTAGAGTTTTAAAGGCTTAACTAAGGGCCACGTTTCGCAAAGTATTTTAACGAGGTCTAAATCCATTATAACTTCTGGGTATTTTAACTTCAAATGGCTTAAAAATATGAAGTACCAAAAAGTACCTAATACAGATTTAAAACATCATTAAACTTCTCCGTTTTATTCAAACATATCTTGAATTTTATCTCTCTTTTTAATTAAGTTCAAAGTTGATAACAATTATAGTAGTAAGTACTAATAATAGTTCAACGTTTGATACAGAACATTCGCCTATCACGTTCGGTATGCGACCGGTTAAAATTTATCTCATGACCCTAAACTATCTTAGAGATAATGTAGGTCGGATTCTGTGGAGCGTTAGATGTGAAGCTCACGTTTTATGCCAATGAGCAGACGGGTGACGTGGAAAGTGAATGTTGGCTAATTGGAGATGATGATGTCAGCGACTACCTGGATGTAACGTATAATCTTCTAACAAATGGAGCAGTTCCGGGTCTGATCGGTTTTAAAAAAACGTCGTATAAAATTAAAGTTGCTTTAAAATTATATGGATGAATGAAATTCATCTCAGCCCAGAGTCTAAATCTGGTTAGTGGCAAGAGCTTCGCCCCTATTATTTAGAACATAAATATAACTAGCAAAATGAAGATATCCTGTAGATCCACCACCTTACACTTCAAAGGTTACAGGCGGAAATTAACCATAAAGTTTGTGTTTGGCAAGGTGATATGTTCTACCCTCCCGAAATCCATGCAGATGAAGCATGTATACAAAGAAATTCGTTACTAATACTGAGTCAAGAGCAAGAGCACGTGCGCCAACCTATAACAATGGTTGTTACAAGTGTCAATAAACGTGTTGGAGACGTCAATAGCAAAGATAACATGACAATGTCTGAGCGACACCTTGTGTTTGCATATAAATGGATATTTTGTATTGTTATTTAATATGAGAAAACTAAAAATGATTTGCTTGTTGGATCCTTTGATTCTTATTATTTTTGTCGTCGAGTTTTCCTCTGACTGTATTATTGTTATTCGCTTATGAGCCTTTTCTTTCATCCCGACGTCTTGCAAGAATTTCTCATTCTTACGCAACGGTAGAAAAAATCCAAATAGCCAAATGTTTCCGACCCTACCTTAACCTTTGCTCATCCAAGCGTAGATATTGATCATTCAGATGGCGTCACTCGGATTTAGCCGCATAAGCTGTAGAACCAGGGATTAGTATTGCCAAATAATATGGATAGCGAATCCGAATGCCGGGAAAGTCAAGGGCGAGTTTTACGTAATATCACTGACAGAACCCTGTTTTGTGGATAAACGCGTATATCTTTGTGAGGAGCAAAAACAAGGGTTCTGGGTATCTGGGGCTGAAGGAGGATTAAGGTGGTATCATTCTTTTGTTTGAATATTGTAAAGCTGTCTTCTAAAAAACGGCATGATTAATGTCGCAATGTATGGCATGTCGTCCACATACGTTTTTTGTTCCTTTTTCAATTGTCATAAGTAATCACTACATAGTATAAAACAAAGCCGCTGTGCTGTCTGTCGGTTGCTATGTTGTATTGTATGTATACTTAAATCTTTAAAACTACGCAACGGATGGTGATGCGGTTTTTTTAATAGGTAGAGTGCTTCTAGAGGAAGGTATGTATAATACTTCACGCTATGACTTTTAGGAGGTGAGCAGCGGGTGAAACCGCTGGGCGGGTCGCTAGTATTTTAATATAAAATACGTGTATTTGCGAGTCACTTAGATTTGTATAATATATATAATTGTATAATATATAGCTTGAACCTCTAGGTTTAAACAAAATAAAAACCCGCATTTCCCATCTAGGCCCACATTCAGCGGCGAGATAAAATGTTCCCGGGGAAACTTAATGAGCGGTTTTTCTAATTCTCAGAGAGGGTATGCTTTCTACGTAATGACTGTTGAAGAAAAACATTAAAAGCATCGCTCGCATCTCGGAGACGTTTGATCTTTATTCTATTCAGAACTTCGTTGACAAGTACGCGAACTTTTACGTCACTTACAATCTTCAAAACGACTCGAGGCGAAACTTGGCCTAAGCCCTTGACAACACACAGTGGCGATCTGCTACACAGTGGCGATCTGCCCGGCTTGGGCGGTGCACCGCCGTGCCCTCGTAGAGGCGATCGGCGGCGGCGATCTCTCGCGTCCGGCCCTGGTTCAGGCCATGGTCCGGAGCGAGAGGGAATGGGAAGCGGTCACCACCTTCTGCGAAGCAGTAATGTTAGCGAAGGAGGTGGCCGGGCGTTTGAGGGAAAGAACATCTGCCCAACCCAGCCGCCGCGGGAGACGCCCATGGCGCCGGGCGCCGCGAGACGACTTCCGGCCACCGTAGATGCGGGCCTGTGGGCGGTGAGCAATGGGTAGTTCACCGTCCGTCCGTCGATTGACGACAGGCCGTGTCGACGGCGCGTTCGTGTTTCACGCGCGCCTCAAAGAGAGTCAGCAAAGCAGAGGGGCTTGCCAGAGCCTCTGCCTGCCGGGGTTGCGGGTTGTTCGAAAGAGATACCGCGGCCTCGGAACGTAAAGGGCAATAGAAGAAACATGGGTGGGTTTTAGTCAGTACAAGTCTGACATGCCCCCCCGCTCCACCCAGAGCGGGGGAAGTCATTGGATGATTTCCCACCCGAAAAAAAAAAAAAAAAAAAAAAAAAAGCCCTTGACAACAACTTATGTTTGAACTGATCTTGAAAACTTCCGAATGAACTGTAGTCCCTATAGAACTTATTATCCATAGTCTTCCTCCAGCGTTTTCAAGAAGGATTTATCCGAATTAATTTCCTGAAATCCGTTGTTGTCTATAAATAACATGAAGTTGTTTATTTACCCCACGATCTTGGAGGATTAGATAGGATAAATTAGACTTCGCAATTACCCGACGAAGAATAACGTCGTCGAGGTAAACTCATCAGAATAACACGAATGAATGAACCGATTGAACAAACTTCGTGCGTGTCCGCGGTAATGAAATTAAAGATAAATTACATAAGAGCATTTTGTTAATAAATATAGGCGTAGAACACGCACGTTATGTAAAACTTAATTTTATAAGCTTGAATGAATAATTAAATGCTGGATACCGCTGTTTTAAATAACTTACTTTGTGTTTTAGTTGAAAGCTATATAATTTCATTCTACGGTTGAATCTAGATTTCGATTACGAAAATCAAGATTAGGAGTTCTTGTTTACATGACAAAGAGAAACTTCAAAAGAGATTTTTACGAAGTGTAGTAGTTTGCCAAAATTAGGAATTAAAGCCGAAAAAACCAAAGGATGTAAGCCTGAGGAAAGTTAAAGCTTTTTTTATGATTATCCACACTTACCATCCGAATAAAAAAAAGATCATGTTAAGGATTCACGCAAAGACGGCCTGTCCAATAATAAAACTTTTAGTACTTATAGAATTGCTTCTAAGAAAATAAATTCTTGGAAGAGCGACGAAGAAACCAATAAATGCCAATTTATGTCCTCAAAAGTAATAATCGAAAATCTTTGAGAGGATCGGCGATAGCAGACATTAATTCAAGTATGATGACTGCTATCTAGAATCTGCGAGTTTCCTGGGAAACCGTTAATACGCCAAGAGGTTCCTAGAAGCAACTTATTTGCTAAGTTATTCACTTGAAGTACAGGTTCATTTCAACACTTAGTCGGAACACGTGACGTCGCGGTCTTGCGCTTCTGTATTGCCGAGCTATTAAGTTTGAACAATTACAAGCCTCATGTCGCCGTGTTTAATTATAAACCGGATAAGTACTTGGTTATTAAATGTAATGACTTCTGTACCTACTTTGAACAAAGTCGTCAATTGGCTATTGCTCTACTCCTTCGGCTATTTAAAGTTTAAGTGCGTGTATCTGATAAGCGATTTGCGATCTTTCATCATTCTTTATTTTGAGGTTGGCGCAGTCAGCATGTCTTCTTCTACTCTTCTCTATGAATCGTCATCTTGTGATTTACCCCTGGTGAGTGAGTGTTCTGCGTTCTTCACTACGAATTTTACTCCATCCCTTTCTAGTCAAAGTAAGATTTATTGCGCACCATTTGAATTGAATCAATTGCCCGCATAGCATAGTCACGTTTGCGCACCGGCAATTGTGTTGAGTATTCGTAATCGGTTGGATTACTCTCATCAAAGTGCTCCCGTCCCCACGACCTTCTGTGTTCACAGTCCCCTGTATAACGATGTTTATCCTGTTGTTGACGATTGCCAAAATGTTGGTAAAGCGTGCCGATTCTGGAAGTAAAAAATGGGGCAGTACGGTCCAACAAAACTCAAATACGTCGTCATTTGTTTTTGCATTTTTTTTTCAATTATTATTGCCGCAGGGTGAAAGCCTCTGTTGATTTTTGTCGATTTGTTGCATGTAACTGTGACTCGATCCTTTAAACCCGGCCAAACGCAAGTCGGACTCGTACATACAGCCTTCTGTAGCCTTAAAAAAAATCAATAACAATATCTTTAACAATATTTCAAATTAAATGGACACTCAACCGTAAATTAGTTCTTCATAATCTAAAACTAAATATCAAACCTTATTAAACAGACCAATTTTTTCTCAGAATGTGTTTCTTCTTTATAAATTACGACTTTAGAAGCAAAAATGTCATCGACCATTTTATTGAGAAAAAAGTATTTGAGGAACCTTGATATCATTTTAGGGACTACTATTCTAGTCCATTAGCGTTTCTTTTGTTGTGTCTAAATTACTATTGTCATGAGTCATCACCACAAGTGCGTTTTCCCACGTAAAGTAATGACAACTTAATCATACTGAAAAGCTATAAAAAATACATGTTTTCATAAAATCGATCCCATATAATGTCTTCGACAAGGACGTTTTACTACAAACCTAATTAGTTTAATGATAGCTTATAAAGAACATCTTTTTTATTCTTCATTAATCAACGATTAGTTCTTGGTATCAATTTGAATAATGGATCTTATAATGTTTCCGATTTTTTGTTAGTAATTTATGCTCAAGTCGTCTTCAAGGTTCTGACAGCCAGAAGACACGAAAGAAGAAAAATTAGTTGGTAGTTTTATTTCACAGATTTTTTAAGAAGGATCAATCAAATTACATGCAGAATTCGCTTTATACGAATGAATTTGAGCAATATCCTTTAAAACAGATTTTGTATACAAAGTTATATCAAAGTCAACTCACGGCTAGATACGGTAAATAGAACAAGAACAGCTTATTTTGTAACAGTATAAAACTTTGGTCAAAAACAATAATTCTGAATCTTCAATGATACTTCATACTGTTGAAACTACTGATATCGATAGGTTTAAGTTACAAAGCCATCGGAGCGTGAACTGATCAAAGTCGCCGATACGCTCACAATTCTTTAATATCCACAAAAGCATGAAATTTTGAATTTCCAATAGGTCAACTGGATTATGGAGATACAGTTTGAAGAATTGACGTAGTCAGTCTGCAGGGTCAAGAATAAAATTTAAATTAGGCTGGCATTTCATAAGTGCCGATCTTGTACAGTATAATAATAAGCTGTACAGTTTCCTGTACGATATTTATTCATTTTACCATGATATCCTGAGTATCCCATTAAGGGGCAATCTGATTGATTTGATGAAAAATATGTTAAATTTTTGAAAATCATTGTGTCGTAATTTTTTAAAGTTAGGTCTAATGCGGGATAAAAAGCGATGATTAGACAAAACCATAAGGTGTACTTTTATGAAACTTTCACAATCTAAAAGGTAATTTAACTGCCAATATAATTATATGGTCCTATTTTGAATAAATAACTTTTGATGTTGATATCACAAGCCTTTGTTTACATTTGTTCTGACGTGCTTAAATGATGCAGGTCTACCAGAATATCTTCCCTTAAGGAAAATAATCAGGTCAGGAGTTCCTTTGTAATTGAACATGATATATTCATCAACCAATCGTGCTTCCGAATCAAGTAGATACGTTGATTGAAATTTGAATTTAAAAATGGAACGAACGAACGCCCTTCGGCGAGTGTCGGCCGACGGTGTCCGAACGGATATGAAATCGTTATGTTACAACACGAGCACGTTCGAGCTCCGTCGGGAATTCGTATTTCGTACATTCGCGAAGATTGCGTTGTTTTTTATTGGCTGGAAATTATTCTAGCGATAAACCAATTTGTTCGTGATTTGTGTATGAGAAATACCTTTTGATTTTTAGAAGTGTCTTCTTTCATCTCCCAAAGGCATATGAAAATGAAAGCGACAGGATTATCTGTTGGAAAGCATTTCGGCTTATCGAGATGAAAAAGTATTTCATAGAAATGTGTGCTCAAAGATGCGAGAAAATTGTTGAGCAGAACTTGGGCGACAGATAAAATTAGTCAGTCTCTCAGTCCCGCTCAGAATTCTAAGTACGAGTAGGGTAAGTTCGCCCTTTCGCGTCCATCGCCCGGTTCGCGTCCATTTTGAGGATCTCCCTTTGAAAATGCTCGAAAATAAGTATAATCACACAATAATAATATGGAAAAAAATGACCGCTAATACCTCAACGTATAAGAGATATGCACATATAGACAAAAGTTCCACCCGCCCCGCTAATCCTGTCTAGAAAAAATATTTTGTCACGGTTGTTCAACAGCAGAGTGCGGACCCACGGGATGTAGATAAAAAAATAGTGTGCAGCGGTGCGTTTAACGGTAAGTATTTTATTATTTCATGTGATTTTTACGAAACATAGCTGTGTCTAGACATTAATAATGAAAAAACGAATACTGTGAATTATTAATTTGTTTGTTTTTTTTTAAGTTAACAGTTAAAATAAGGTGGACGCGAATTACAACACCGAATTTATAAAACGTGCACTTTGCGTCCGCAGTGGACGCGAACTCGTCTAATTATGTTTTCTTTAGTTGTTTATTTTTATGTGATTAAAATATGAAAGAGAAATTGGATTTTGGTTTATTTTAACACTTATAGTGTGCAATTGTAATAACCAATTTGCGTCCACATTATTATGATTGTAGTAAAAGATAGACAATATCGATTTAATCGATTACACGTGGACGCAAACTAGACCTACAGGGATAATATTGAATAGCAAATTGCGTCCATTTTTTCATTTAATACAAATGATAGCATAAATATATTTTATTTATATTTTTTTAATAATTTAAAATGTATAGTACAGTTTTGATTAAGACTGTGAGTTTAAAATTCAATTATTACTAGTGAGAGTTGAGAAGAATAAACATGTTTTTTATTGTATTTTTATAATGCTAATTAATGTTGATTTATTATAACTTTAATCTTAAATAAATAAATTGTTAAAATCCAGTCTTTCTTCAAATTGTATTAACAATATCACCCCTATATTCCTTCTTTAAACTGGTGGACGCCAAATGGTCCACTGGTGGACGCAATTTGGATTTTGTGGACGCAAAGTGGGTAAAAAGCCTAATTTTGGAATTTGTCTATTTTAAATAAAAACACAAGGAGTTTCGAACAAAACTGAAAGCTAATCTTAAAATAGACTATATAATGAACGCATTACGTTGATTTTTTCATTGAAACTAGTGCTGGGACATTTTTATTTTCTCCTTCAAACTTGGCAACTGCACTAAATGGACGCAAACAGGCGAAATGACCCTACCAAGTGAATTTCCTTATTACTGCTTTCCATTATTCGTCGTCGAGTGCTGTGTGGAGTGCTTCGCTTGGTTGGACTAACGATATTATGGATGTCGTCTTCACTTCCCATATACGTCTCCTGTGTCCTCGCATTCGGATTTCCTCGTTAATCGTCCTAAGCGACTTCATTTTTATAGGTATGCTCTCTATGGAGAGATCACTTTACTTAGAATCGTTTTTGATATCACAACTGTCATCATTAACTTTTTCTCCTATTCTCTTTTGTTACACGGCATTATTTACTCAACCTATGTCACTGCTATCATTTTAATTTATAAAACAAGTTTCAAGTACTCCATAAAACAAATAGCAGGTAGTTAATTTTGATACCGTGCTACTGCGAACGAATATTTTAAAGTGGACACTTTTATTACAAGTTGTAACAATTACGTTGATTAACGACCCATCTGTCAGCTTCTATTGTTAATAAAACTGAAACTAAAATAAATGGTGTCAGTTTACTTCGATAAGATTGGTTGTATAGGTAATAAAGGCACAATCGTAATATCCCACCTGTTTTCCTCGATTTAGCAGTTATGTTTGTTTAAATATGTAATTAGGGACGAACCTATTGCCATGTACAGGCACAGATCTAGTTTCCGGGTTTCTATTAAGATTTTATTATGGAAAATCTCTAAAGACATTACTAAACCTGGGAATCGGATCCATTGCTCAACCCAGGTCCTCGCCCAGCAGTAACTCTTACAGCAAGGCGAAAAAACATGTGGAGTTTGAACCAGGCTATTAGCAAATAGGTGATAGAAACGATTTATGTTAGAGCTCTATCGACGATTGCATCGTGATACAAGCTCGGCACAAGGTCAACTGATATTGGCAGTTTTATCGATGTTAACGTTCCACAGTATTGATGTAGTAGCGCGTTTGTACTTTCAACTGGTGTTTGCCTGCGGCTTCGCTCGCTTTGAGGTGGATAATTTATCCCATACGAACCTCCTACCTAGATGAAACGTATGTTATTATGTTCTATGTCAGGTTGTGGTCTATCCATGTCACCATTCAGCTAAAACTATCTCACTTTCTCATTTATTATTCTAGTTTTTGCCCGTTATTTTCCTCGCGTGGAAGTCGGGAATTCGGTCATCGTACTTCTGGGATAAGAAGTAGCCTATGTGTTGACTGTTAATTGTTAAAATAATTAACACATGACATGACTTCTGTTTTCGCTGAAGGATAAGTAGTGCAACTATGTCCATTGCTGTCGTATTTTAATATTTCGCCACTTATGATTAAATCTCACGATTTAAAGGGCGAGCCTATTGCCATCAGCTTCTTCCTATTTATTTAGGAATCGATGTAGCCTGTAAGTTTTTTTTCCTTTCTTCTTAGGAACTCATCATCTATTTCTCATCAGCTACCTCTTTTCTAGCAAAATCATTCTTCACACACTCTCTTCATTGTTTCTTTGGTGTTCCCCTATTCTAGCCACTATCAAAATTTTCCTCATAGCACTCAGACTCCGAATTGAAATTGAAAATTCGAATAATTAAGTTCGCAAATAATCTAGAATATTAATGAACAAACAGAAACAAAGACTCCGACAAGATCACGTTACAGACAGATTGACAGTTGCAACAATTGAAGCAGCCGACACGTCAGATATGACGTCATTCGATAATAATGTTAATGATATAGTTGGAGTACAGAACTTGTTTGACAAGAACTTACAAGTTGCTCATACAATACAACTTAACGGATGGTTGACAGTTTGTATTGTAACGGCGTCTACCGTTAATATCTTATGTGACATATCTTATGAAACTTACTGATATAGGTGTTCGGTGTTTATTTGACTAAACTAGTAGTTGACCTGAATTATGTGGAGAAATATTATGTTTTTGATGCAGCGCCGGACACTTATTGTAAATGTTAAGGTCAACATTTGTTTCAAGATAGTAAAAGAAGGACATTTAAAGAAATGCTGCCTTATTTAGTGTCAGATACTTAAATCTTTCCTAATATCGCCAAATATCTAGCAGTCATAAGCAAAAATCGAACAGTGTGTACAAAGTAATACTCAAATCGGCTGCAGATTTTCTTCTTTGAGGTGCTTTTTTTGCGGATGGTAAATCATCAAATAACCCCGCTCTGGGCGGAGCGAATGATTGTAAGACTTTTGTTGACTATAACCCAACCACCCCTGTTCCTTTTTTTGCCCTTTATGGGCCGCGGTATCTCTTTCGAACAATCCGCAACTCTTTGAGGTGCTGAGGGTCAATTCTAAATGTTTCTGATATCTGCATCCGTCTTTTTCAGGCAACCTAACCAATGGGACCAAGGTTTTGTTTAGGTTCTATTGATGATATCTTCTTAACTGTTCCACCAACCACAGCAGACGCCACAGTTAGAACTCTTAACTCTCACTTCCAAGGCAATTGCGTATTGATATTACGAACGGTATTGTCTTTATAACAAAAGGGAGGCTACATTATGTCGTCCTCTTTTACTGTGTATTGTTCTGTTTTAATGTCGTGTACTGGGTCAACTGTAAACTCCTGTTTTGTTTTATCTTCATAGACTGCGTGGGTTGCAGATACAGTATCATAGAACTGCAAGCATTGCAAACCTTGACCTAGTAGTTAATATTTACTTCTAATGTAGGTCAGGAAATTGTCATTTAGTTCTACTTTAGAAAGTTCCTTAAAGTGAAATTGCGTTTAAATTAGTTTTGGACACGCTCCCTGTCCAATTAGACTTTGTTTTTTCAGACAGTCTCTGTTCAGTTTGAAGTGAAAGATTTTGTTTAATTATTTTATTTTGTTGTTTTGCTTCCCTGGTCTATTTCAATGTTGTACCTACGTTACCATAGCTTTGTACTATTACACCAAAGCTCTCGCCAACCACCCTAGAAAGCCATCTAATGCAGTCGCTGTAGCCGAAACCGACTAGATGGCATTATCATCACCATTATTATCATCATCATCAACCTTGCCTTATTACCTTTACTACAACTATAATACTCACCGTACATTATGATTAAAACTGCAACATAATGATACCTACATGAACAAGTAAACTCGTAGAAACACTTAAGTCTAGACACACTCCATACAACTTAATTTAAAAACAGTTATTCAATACACATATTACCTACTGTGATAATCAAGTTTATTAGTTTTAGTATTTACATTCAAAATCTTTCTTAGTGACATCCTCCTGCATAATATTCGCCGCACATTTTCTCGACATCCGTGTGTCACTAGCAGGATTCAGCAGAAAACCAGCGTCAGGTAATCTACCTGGCATTATGCTGAGCTGGACTCCTTTTTGGTGCAATTTTGAGACACACACCGCCCATTAGTTGACGGGCCTGTTGGTCCAGTGGTTAGTGGCCCTGACTGCTGAGCTCGTGGGTTCGATTCCCACCCAGGACAAACTTTGTGTGATGAGCATGATTGTTTGTTCTGTGTCTGGGTGTGATTTATCTATAATATGTATGTATTTATAAATTATATAAGTATGTTTATCAGTTGTCTGGTTACCATAACACAAGCTCTGCTTAGCTTGGGATCAGATAGCCGTGTGTGAGTTGTCCCAAGATATTTATTTATTTATTTATTAGTGGGCGACCTTAATAAATATTTACCTATGTGATGTGTCTAAATGCCTATGGGTCGATTTAACTTAGTCTACTTTACTTTTTTTTTATGTGTTCCATTTTTTTCTGTGTGATGTTTTTTTTTATATTAATTCTTGTATTGTGCCTTTTGTTGCATCAAATAAATGATTTATCTATCTATCTATCTTTAGTATTTGAATCTTCATTCATACTTGACTCTGACATTTAAGTAAAGCAACTAGTGTGACGTCTAAATTCGTTACTTAGACGCTAATGCAAACTTGGCCAGTCCATTACGAGACGTGTACTGCATTAAGTTCTCTAATGGTAGTGGTTGTTACCTCTGTAGGTATAGCATAAGCATAGAAAGATAAAAGAAGTTTATTTTGTACACAACATTAAACAAAAAAAAACTATAAAAAAATCACCCACCACATCCCACTACACAATACACATCAGAACCTATCAATCTATACGGGGTGTAACATAATGAGATTAAGAGCTCCAGGATGGTCTCTCAGACAATTAAATTGAACTACTTTTACGAATTGTATTCTTACCTATAGAAATACATATCTGTTTTTAGGTCTATACATGTTGATCAGCTAAATGGATAAGTTCCTATAGAAAGTATAATTATTTTTGCGAATCGCAAGTATTCGTGGAACAATAATGGTTCGTGTGACCATCTGAAAGATCTAAATTATGTAACACCTTGTATATTTGATTAGATATCTGTCGCGTGTCTTTAGCAAATAATCTTCTATCTATATTTAATTTCTAAAACTATCTGATATTAAAGCAAATATTTGCTTATAATATTTATTTGCTCAACTATAGCCTCCTTCACAGACTATCATATTGTATTAAGATTCCTCTCAGTTTCTCTCGTATCAAATATTAGTATTCTCTCTATATACAAAGGTAAACACGGAGTTATTTCAGGGAATATTGCTTGTAAGGCTGTAGGCATATCGTGAAAAACACCTTTAAGGTGTATATAAGAATTTGCGCCATTGACTATCAAAGTTTAATCAAAATAAGTAGTGGTCTCAATAAAATTCTAATGTATGCATTAAGCCAGATATGATGACGCTTCATACACGTTTCATTTATGTTTTGGCTAAAACAAAGCTATATTAATATCACAGATTCCGAATAAAACGCGCTCCAGTTATTCACAAATCTACTCTTCACGACAATTTTATCTTAAAACTATAAACTGCGAGCAGTTTTTAACTTTGTCAAGCGTTCAAAGAATTGGAATTTTACTCCGGCATGCTCCAATATTGTCATGAGATTGGATTTCACTTCATGTTCGATTTTTGTCAAATGTTTTTAAAACGGCAATATCCTTCGCCATTCACAAAATTTAAGAGGCGTTGAGACATGTAGGAGATTTATCGTCTTTTAAAACGGTGCAATTTTCTCCCCTTTGCACTCACGTCCATATAGCTTATTGAACACGTTTCGAATCCTCCCACAACATCTATTGCTCTTGTATATCATTGAAATTGCCTTGTACTTGAATAATATACCCAATAAGAGGTCTTGTAAAGGGCTGTCTGGGGGATGATAATGAAACTCTTGGAATCAGCAAATTCACGATCATCTGGGGGGCAGTAAATAAAGGCTTTAGTGTAGTTTTATAAGGAAGTGTATATTTGTACCAGCAGTAGTGAAATGTAGACGGTGGCTTTGGTAATAACTATCATTATTATCATCGGTTTAAACACAGCTTTAGCTCCGATGTGTGTGCTTAGGCTCAACTATTTATATGACACATAACAACATTTTGATCACAAATATTTAGTAAATGCACGCTTGTTTTCTTTCATGGGTTTCGGTACTAAGTACTGTGTTATATCAAGACGAACAGTAGTAGAGCAGTTACTGAAAGTTTATGGGCTATCATAGGTAAAGTTACTCACCTTGCTTAGGCTTTCTGTTTTATAATGTTCAAATTTTTCGTATTACAAATTACTTACGTAAATTGTTTCCTTGAAATATTTGACAGTGTCTAAGGGCTTTAATATGGCATTACTTGAAGGAGGTATATTTCCACCTTTAAACCAAACAGGATGATTTACCTAAAAGTCTGTGCTGAATACTAAAATATTTCTAAGCTCCTTTTCAAGAAAAACTCGAACCGCGCATAAAATATTCAGCTCAGAAATATTTCACATGTGAGAAGACATTTAAAAAGGCAACATTTGACATTCAATAATCGTCGTATCGAAAACGCTTCGCCTGTAGGTCACATTCCTAATAAAATATTTATATGTACGACGAATGTAATATAAAATTTATCCGAAGGCACGTTTACTTGTAACGTTGATCGTAAGATATTTTGATTCTTGAATATTCTTAACCTTGAACAGTAACAGTGTTTCTCAAATTTATAAGTATTTAATTGTTTGACAAATCCATGTGCAAAGTGAAAACTAAAACCTAGATTGTGCCATGAATACTAATCAGTTCAACCAATAAACTGTTTCTACTTCAAGGATTGGTCTAGCACGTAGTCAATAATATTTAAGGCACATAATCATTTACAAACACATACCTTGTACTGATCATGTATTTCTATTTAGCTGATCAACTTAGCGAAAATAAAACTGTAAAACGCAGCTCTAACAAATGAAAACTACTTAACGCTAATAGTCATTAAGCCTACAACAAGCCCAAAACAACCATACCCATTTTCCATTCTCAATTCTCACGTGAGAAAAACTTCAAAAGGTTTATAGCCCATAAACTGAGACGATATGTAATACGAATGAGGTATTATTGTCGCCAAGAAATCAAAACCCCATTCAGAATTGCTACAATACATCGTAAAACTACTAATCGAAGGTGCTACATTATTGAAGACTTATAAAGGCTTATTTTAAATGAAACAAAATTGAAAAGGAGTTTGCAAAAGATTTAAAGTCAGTTTTGAGCCAAATATACGCCCTTGTGGTATACCGTATACTCTGTTTAGAAAATTTTCATGCTTCGTTGAGAGTTGTTTGAATATATTGTGGAGAGGAAAGTTTTGTGTAACTGGGATTCGCAGAAAATTGGGTTTTAGTGATTTACTGTGAAACTTGGCCAAATCTGAACATGTTGATCTATTCAATCGCTCGCGAAAGTTTCTGATTGTATTATAACACGTGCCTCCCACACGTTTAGAAGAACGTGATCGCTCACATGTCTTACTCTAGAAGAGGAGTGCTAAGTGCTACACTGGTTCGGGTCGGAGTGATTTTGCATAGTCGTCGAATATATTGTGATGAATTACGAGCCGAAGTGGATAACGATAGATGCCGAAGATGGTTGTTTATCAAAATCTGTATTAATGGGTCTGTCTGTTCAAAAAGTACTGCCGTACCTAATCTGTCGAAACGAAAACGTCCTGATTGCATTAGCAATCGATAGTGTCTTAAAACCCACACACTTTTGTATAAAAAATAAAAAGATTTTCATAATGAATTTTATTTTGTGACGGGAGCACTCCCGGGTTTTTTAACATCTACTTTAATTTTAATGATTTGTCTCATGTGCGTGTAAAATAAAAGATTATTCTTTGTCTTCGTTCTTTCGGTAGCAATTCCCGGTCATGACGTAAATATTATATGACCTCAGTAATGCCTTTCTTATGTATCAAACTTGGTAATGAAAGAAGATATATTCTTTCTTTACCTTTTTCTTTACGGACTAAAAACCTGAGAAAAAGTAATCTTATTCCAATTCGTACAAAATTTTATTAATGTTTAAACCTGTCTGTCTTTTGTCATTTCACGCTTTACTAGCTGAAAGTGTTTTATTAGTATTAAATTACAGATACACCAGTGTTAGGTTATGACCTAACACTAGGGCATTTTTATCCCGATAGTACGTTCCCATGGGATAACTCCCACCCAAAACGCGGTTGACGCCACGGGCGAATGCTGGTAAGATAAATGATCCGAAAATAAGATCCAAATTGTAAATTACGCAAACCCTTCGTTGAAATTTCGGCGCTCCTTCACTGTCAAGTATTCATCATCATTCGTATTTGATTGATGCTACCAACTTCGCTGATTTCGACATTCGAGAATTTTCCGGAGAGTCCTTTCCGTGCCCCATTTCCCTCCGTTTTACATTGTTTTCGTCCATTGTAATTTGGCCAAAGGTCCACCGAACCTAAACGGTTTTTGCTGTAAGTATGTTAATAACTAAAACAGTAATTTGGGCCATTCGCACGAATTGTATGCCGTGAATTGGGAATTTGGACACGAAAACGAGTGTTTAGATATTTATCGCGCCTAGGAATGGTAATTTAGGGGCGCAAAAGCGGGGCTTGGAAGACGTTAATTAATGATGCCAGGTTTATATTTTCACGTGGAAAATGCTAATGGTGGTGGTATTTTTAGAAGAGATACTAACAGGAAATTGAGTAAACTTTCTTTCGCGGGTAGGTGTTAAAAAACGGCAGACGTGTCCTCAGTATTGTTTTATTGTTATAATTAGAAAATCACAGTTTTTTCACAATTTTTTCGCATACAATTAGTGTACTACCACTGCGAAACTAGTACTTACGTTTGTAGCACATTTATGTGACTAAACTTATAATTTTCCACCACCTGCCAGCTGCTCATCACTTCACTTTTAATTTACACTGGACACAATAAACCACAATGTCACAATTTGAAGAAATTATTTCGGCACAGAAGAGCCTGGAGGATAGCTTCATTCGGAAGATGGGTGAACTGGAGGCGCAAATACAGTGTGCGGGACCGGCCAAGGATACAGTGGCAAGGGTAGCTGAAGAGTTCCGGACCTTCAGAGAGCTCATTTTCAGCATGTTAAGTCTGCTTAGGAACCAGATCAGCGAGTGTGCTAGACAGGTTGATGGGCTGGAGACCAGGCATCGCAGAAAAGCACTCATTTTCCAGGGCATCAAAGAAGTTGAAGGTGAGGTCAGCAGTTCAGTTATCGTGGATCTGATAAATAAGAAGCTGGCCCTTAATTCTATCACTGCATCCTCCATAAAGGTCAGCCACAGACTTGGTGCAGCCAGTAAAGATCATCACAGGCCCATTTTGGTAAAGTTCCTAAACTATGACGACAGGGCTGCTGTCTGGAAAGCGAAGACTGGTCTTAAGGGTTCATCTGTTTCCATCAAAGAGTTCTTGACCAAGACCCGACAATCCGTCTTTGGAAAGGCGAGGCTTCATTTCTCTATGCGGTCGTGCTGGACTCAGGATGGTGTCATTGTAATTAAAGCCCCCGATGGAAGTAAGCATAAGATTACATCATCTGAAGAATTAAGCCCGCTGCTGCTGAAGTATCCCAGGGTTCAAACTCATGGAGATAGCCTGAAAAACAAGACACATTAATTATGGTAATAATATTCTGAACTTAACTTACAACATTCATGCATATTATACTTTCGTTTATTTACCTTTCGAGTTTGACATCTTTTGCTGTTTATAAATCACTTTAGTTACATTTGGCCTGTTATAATTGTCATTATGATTTTGTTTTTCTGATTTTTCTTCTTATCTTGTCTATGAAATAACATTTTACAAGCTTCGCGCAATACACTCGGTTTACCCTCAACAAGTTTTGTTTTTTGCAGTTGTTTTTCATTTCGTTAGTATGATTGTCAAATCTGTCATCGGAATGAATGACATTTTCTTAGATCGGATACGTTCTCGAAAATTATGAGTTTTTTGTTGAGTGCTTAAATGGTGCGTTCCGAATATTATGTTGGTGTTGTTTTGTTCTTATTTCTAAACTGCTTTTTTTATTAACTTATTGTTTTTCATTGTGTCTCATTGTCATTATTTGTTAACACAGTGTGTTTTTATACCGATGATGTTAGCTGGCGGGTGGTGCAGAGTTGCAAGCGCCGTACTAGTTTTTCGTGTAGTTCTTGTATTTATTCTTTTTTTTATTTTACTTTTTTTTTTTTATTAGTATTTTTTTATTTGTATCTATGACAACTTTTATTGATGACGAATCGTTTTTCTCTGCCATCGATTCTACTGCAACTTCCGATGATAGTTTTTGTTCTGTAACTGACACCCTTGGTGATCTTTTACGCCAGAGCTTTGGCCAAAATCTTGGCCGGTCACTAAACGTCTGTCACATCAATGCTCAAAGTATACCCAGTCACTACAACGAACTGTATGACACTTTTTCGACTGACAACATCCATGCCGTCCTAGTGTCTGAGACCTGGCTAAAACCCGCTCTTTTGTCCACCACCTACCCTCTCCCGGGATTCGTTCTTCTACGTAATGATCGTATCGGTAAGAGAGGGGGTGGTGTAGCAATTTATCTACGTGCTGATTTTTCTTATAAAGTTCTCGCTACTTCTTCCTCTACTAATCTGGCTGAGTTTCTTTTTCTAGAGGTTTGCGTAAAAGGAATTAAGACTGTCCTAGGAGTGGTGTATTGTCCCCCTTCCATTGATTACTTCACCGAATTCGAATTGGTCTTAGAATCTTTGGGTTCAGAGTATACACATTACATCGTCATGGGGGATTTCAACACCAATCTCCTTGCCCACACCTCCCCTCGTTCCTGTAAACTCCTACATCTGATTGAGTCAGCTAGTCTGCATGTGTTGCCTCTTCAACCAACACATCATAATACTGTTGGTGATGATACTTGGCTTGACTTGATCATCACTTCTAATCCTTCCCTTGTCTCCTCACATGGTCAACTTGACGCTCCTGGTTTTTCCCATCACGACCTTATTTTCCTATCATATGTCCTTAAGCCTCCGAAATCCAAACCTATGTTCCAGAACAGACGTGCTTTTGGGCGTATGGATACTGAAAAACTGATCCAAGATGCAGACCATATTGACTGGACACCCCTGGAGGAGGCCACTTCAGTTGATGACAAAGTGACGTGCTTTAATTCGATTGTACTTAACTTATATGACACCCACGCTCCAATCAGAAAAGTCAAGCTGAAGCGGCCACCTGCGCCTTGGATGAATAGGGGAGTTAAGATGGCAATGCGTCGGAGGGATCGTGCGTTCCGGAAGTATAAAAGGGATCGGACTGAGGACAACTGGACTCTCTTCAAAACTGCTCGCAATCGATGTAATCAGATGATACGCAACGCTAAACGCCGCCATATTCTAGATAATATCTCTTCTGCTTCTCCTGCTGATATCTGGAAATTCCTTGGAACTCTAGGTATCGGCAGATCGCGGCATTCAGATTTTTCAAAGGCATTTAGTTTGGATGATCTCAATCGCCATTTTTCTACTGTACCTACTCTGGATAATCTAACTAAATGTCAAACCATTGACTTTCTTGCTGGTTTGTCGCGACCCAATATTAATCCCTTTGTCTTCACCCCAGTCGATCCGGGAGAGATCAAAAAGATTATCCTATCCATAAAATCCAAAGCCGTGGGCTGTGATAACATCAGTCGTCACATGATTGTGACGGCTCTTGACCAGCTCCTTCCTGCAATCTCTCATATAGTTAACTTCTCTCTTTACTCCGGTGATTTCCCTTCTCTCTGGCGGAAAGCTCATGTACGTCCTCTACCTAAAATTCCTAACCCCACTCTTCCTAGTCATTTTCGTCCAATTTCCATTCTTCCTTTTTTATCTAAAGTACTAGAAGCTTGTGTGCACAAGCAATTTTCCTATTTCATTCACCATAACTCCCTTATCAGTCCGTTGCAATCCGGGTTCAGGCCCGGGCACAGCACCGTTACTGCCCTCCTTAAAGTGACTGACGATATAAGGCGGGGAATGGAAAACACTAAAGTCTCCGTCGTAGTGTTGATCGACTTTTCGAATGCTTTCAATACCGTCAGTCACGAACTCCTTTTATCAATCCTCTCCTATCTTATGGTCTCTCACGAGGTTTTGGAATGGTTTTCATCCTATCTTCAGGGACGTCAGCAGTCAGTTCTTGCTGGAGAATCTTTTTCTAGCTGGTGTAATCTTGTAACTGGCGTCCCTCAAGGCGGTATTTTATCTCCACTTTTGTTCTCTATTTTTATAGACCTCATAACTACCCAGCTTCAGTGTTCGTATCATCTTTACGCTGACGACTTACAGCTTTACTGTCAGGCAAGTGTTGACAACGTATCGGATGCAATTGACGAGTTAAATCGGGATTTAGCTGTTGTTAAAAACTGGTCTGATCGTTTCGGGGTGGCGGTAAACCCAACCAAGTGTCAGGCTGTTATTGTTGGAAGCCCCCATAGCGTGAGAAAGCTGAATAGTTTGGCAGTGCCACCGATTATCTTTGACAACACAGTTATCCCGCTTAGCCCCGACGTTAAAGATCTGGGATTGTATGTGGACACTTGCCTTGACTGGCGTAAGCAGGTCGCTACTGTGAGCAAGAGAGTCACCGGAACGTTGCGTGCGCTTTACCGTTTGAAGAATGTTCTCCCATCACACATAAAGGCAATGCTTGTTCAGTCCCTTATCTTCCCCTTAATTGACTACGGTGATGTGTGTTACTATGACCTGAATGCAGATCTTCTCAATAAACTTGACCGACTTCTGAATAACTGCATTCGATTCGTATTTAATCTGCGTAAGTATGACCATGTGTCCGTATATCGGTCGCTTTTAAAATGGTTGCCCATCCGACAGCGCAGAGCGTTAAGGGCCTTGACTACACTCTTTTCTCTACTCAATAAACCCACTTCCCCTTCTTATCTAACTTCACACTTCCAATATTTATGCTCTGCGCACAGTAAGAATCTTCGTTCCTCTCATAACCGTCTTCTACGATGTCCCTCTCACCGCTCTGGTTTTCTTAAAGCTTCTTTCCCTGTCCAGGCGGTCTTCCTCTGGAATGCGCTCCCTCTGGATACCAGGTTGGCCACCAGTCGGTTCAGTTTTAAAGTAAAAGCTCGGGAACATTTGCTGAAGAAGCTGGCAGTTTCGACTCCAAGTTAAATGGTTGTTAGATTTTCTTCATTAATTTTTGTATATTTAACTCTCTTTACTTTTTTTTTAAAATATTTTGTTTTGTATGTATGTATATAAGTATTTATAGTTATATTTTAATTATATATATAATTATTTCTTATACTTTCTGTTATGCACCCTGCACCTACTTTATTTTCTCTCTGCATCACCCTAAGGTAGACTGGTAGAAAATGCCCAAGGCATTAAGTCCGCCTTTGTACATTGTTTTTTATACATGTGCATAAAGTTTTAATAAATAAATAAATAAATAAATAAACCTTGCTCGTAACTTTAATATTAGATTGATAACTTCTATGCTTTAAAACGCTAATGTAGAGCGTTATTGGTCTCGTGAGAGGAGGTCTTGGCTAAATAATAGCAGTCGCTCGGGGTCCATCTTTAGGTTAAGCCGGGCTTGCCTAGGTTGATCTGTGGATGGGTGACCACCCCACCCGTTACATACCGAGTTTCTTCCGTGCGTCGGAAAGCACGTTAAGCTGTTGGTCCCGGCTGTCAATTGTAGATCTTTGACAGTCGTTACAGGTAGTCAGTGTCTTTAAAGTCTGACAGCCAGTCTTATCAAGGAACATCATTTTACCCAGTACTAACTGGGTTGTTGGTAGATAGGCAGTCGCTCCATGTAAAGTACTGATATTCAGCTACATCCGGTAAGACTGGAAGCCGACCCCAACATAGGAAAAGGCTAGGCAGATGATCATGATGCAGAGCGTTATTGGTCTCCATTCTAAGGTCGGGCGAATTTCTCAATAGCATCCTGGGACTGGGTCGTTGGCCGGTTGATTATATTAGGCACGCCCCCCTAGGCATATTCTAGGTACACAATTTTTTACTTTGCTGTCTGTTTCCGTGGTATCGATTGTAATAGAGTTCTTTTCTCTTGTCCTAGGCATACGAGAGGCGGTTCCCCAGCTGCCCGCAGATCCCCATAGTGGTGGACTGCGTCGTCCAAGAAGACAAGTGGTCAGCTGACTGCTCAAACCGATACACGGTGAGGCGGTGCCAGCTGAACGTGGAGGCTCCTTATCTTCTGAAGAAGGTAACTTTTTATACACATAGCTTGTTGATCAAAATTGATTGATCGGAGCACCCCTATGCCTAACACAATTTACTATGTAAAGGATTGGGAGGATTTTCGTGATACGAAACTTGTTATTAAAATAAAACGTATGTCGTCGTCAACGTAAAAAGCATAATAAAAGTTAATTGAATTGCCCAAAATATATGGCATAGATGTAATTACTCTTTGGATTACAGCCACTTTTGGCAACAATTTTGCTCCGACTAGACGGAATTGAAGATAAAACTTTACGTTACTACATATTATATATTTTGGAGGTGACATTGGGTAAAAATAAGAAAGTCAAATTCCATATTTTCCGGCCTTCTGCCCAACCAGAGTTGTAAGTCGATTACATAAACGACGCTATCGCTCTTCGTTGATCGCAAATTGAATCCGGGCAGTGACCTGATTTATTGTGCTCTAAAATTGCACTTAGCGTCCTATATGTGTGACCTGCGACTCACCTAGCTCAGGAGTCAGTTTCTTATTATAATGTAACATCTCTTTATGTTAATAAAAACTTTTATTTTTTATTATATCGTTATCGCGCTATACATTAACGGCTCTAATGCTATTTAGCAAATTCATTGCATTGGTTACGTCGTGGTCGAGCAGTCACATTTACCAAATAAAGTTACCATTAACTTACCCTGACATACTGATAGAAAAGTTTTTTTACGGATTGGGGTGTTTGTCAATAAAATTAAGAATTTCAAATTCGAATAGTTTTTCTTAATTTCTATCCTTGAAACCCAAACTGATGAAGAATAGTAATAATATATTTGTGTAAATTTTATTTGTTATAAATTACCTTCAAATGTTTGAAACAATTACAGCTGTAAAAACATTATAGGCTGACTATATTCTTTTTTCTCCTAGATGGTTGGCGTAGAATGGGTCTACTTCATTCAGACGAACGATCTGGACCTCAAGAATAGAACCTTGGAGATCGTAGCCACGAACGAGACCTTCGCCAGCAGGATCGATGTCGTCGAGAAATGTAAATATTATGTAAGTTTGTACTTTGTCGTACTTGTATCTACAGTCACGTATCTTACAATTACTGTGAGGTTTCATTGTAAACGTGTTTCATTATCATGAGTATGACCTTAATTACTTACCGTAAAGGGGAGGCTATCCGGGGTTGCGGGTTGTTCGAAAGAGCTACCGCGCCCCAGAAATAAAGGGCAACAAAAGGTACATGGGTTTGTTAAGTCTGACACTTTCTTTAAATCAAAAGTTTAAAATAAGCCCACTTTACAGTTCAAATCCTACTATTTATCGACCTGTAATTTTAACCTTTTGAACGCCATTGTCGCAAATATGTGATAAACATGCGTGTGTCATGGCGCCAACGACACAATTAAGTGACAAAACAGGTGAAATGTTATGCTTGGCGTGGAGGGCACGAGCGTGCATTTATGTACTGGCGTTCAGAGGTTTACCTACAAAATTGTTATGAGTAAAAAATCATTCTCTTGACCTTATCTAAATTTATTTGGACTCGGTGCATCACCTCTTTTCTTCCATACTTAAGTAACATTCGTCATCTTAGCTCCATCCACCATTTATGTTGTCCCCCTCAACTCATCTAATTTTATATGTCACTAGCTGTTCCCCACGGTTTCACCCGCGCTGCTCAGCACCTGTTGGTCGTAGCGTGATGTTATATATAGCCTATAGCAGGGGTGGCGAACCTTGATGAACCAACGTGCCATTTTTCCTAAATAAATGTTGAATGAGGCCACAGATGTGCCATCAAATAATTTTGACTAAGTGATTGTATTTAATCTGTTATGTTATTAATTATGTAACTTTTTTTACAGACTTGTAGAGTCATCGCCAAACGGTTTCTAAGCGAATAATGAATTTCTCCGGCGAGTTAAAAAAATGATAGTAAGATAAAAATATGATTAAAATTGTTTGCGTGCCCAATTCTTTGTGTCGCGTGCCGTCATTGGCACGCGTGCCATTGGTTCGCCATCTCTGGCCTATAGCCTTCCTCAAGAAATGGACTATCCAACACTAAACGAATTTTTCAATTCCAACCAGTAGTCCCTTCATACTTTAAATTTTTTCCATAACAATTTGTTATGAATGCTTACCGTAAACCTACCTTTATCTTTGAAAAATACTTGATTAAAAAAAAATAAAAGACTAGTGTTACGCTCCACTTTTTGTTTCCAGCCAAGACCCTTTTTTATAATGTTTTGGTTACCAGCCGAATATTATTTGTTGTAAAACCTTTTTAGGACAAATTGAATTACTCTATACATCTAGTAGTCTGTCTCTTTGATGAGGGTCTTAAGAAATTTCCTGGAAAAAGTAATTGTTTTTAGTATCTTTTTGTTTGAAGTCTGCCAGTTTTGTGCTTTTGAATGTTATGTTTTAAGACGTAATGGTTTTTTAAGGGTGTTGATTTTCTCTTTATAGAAAGTTTATTTTATATCAAGATTGATGAAACAGTAAGTTTTTTTTTTAAACTTTGCCCTTTACTTGGTAGTTCTCCTATACCATGGGTCTGTTTATAAACACACCTGCACCAAAAGCCAGACTCTGAACAACTAACTGTGGTCATACAAATATTGGTTCCGTGCGGGGTTCGAACACGCTATACACAGCGCAGTAATCGAACGCTCAGCCACTGCGCGAACCATGTCCCCAGTGATCTCTTTTTGCCAAAAAGTCCTTTCCATTGATAACTCAGTTAACTTATTCAGATAGCCAGTTTTCAATTAAACTGTAGTTAAGCGAATCTGAAGTCCAAGTAACTGAAGGTTAATTTTTAAACGGATGCATTTACGAAGTAGAAGCATTTCAATTAGCAGCTCTAATCTAAATTCTCGTCAGTATAAACACGTCTGATGCTAATGAGTTTAGTTTCCATCGTTCTTTATTGATTTCTCTAGTCTGAATCTAATTGCGTTGCCAGATGGTTGTATCAAATATTTTTGTTCGAAACAGCGAGCTGTAGGTACATGAATTTAGATTTCAAAATGCAAATTCTCTAATAACGTTGAATCAGAGATTCAGAAATCAGAGTTTAGGTGATATTGGAGTTAGTCGATCCGCACGAGAATGAAATACAGAACATAGGACTTTTTTTCGATCATCACGCAGGCGAAGCCGCCGGCGCCAGCTCGGGAAAATCACTGACTGTCTCTGATTTTGCATGAGGGATCCTTTTAGGACGTACTTTACAAAATTCAACCCCTAAGGGTGTGAAGCAGGGTGGCAAAGTTTGTATGTGACGCGGTCCTTAGTTGGATTGACCTAAAATGCACAGGCATTCTTTCAATAAATAGATAGACTATATAATATCACGCTACGACATAAAGAAGTTGAGTAGCGGGTGAAAGGCGATAGTTTGTATGTATGTTTGTTTGTTACCCCTACACGTTCTAACGGCTTTATTCTGAATTAACACAAAGAATTGTGACCATTGAAAAATCTGTTTTCCTGTGGAATGATCAAATGGATTTACTCCGCAGGAAACACCGCAGGGTGCCACTACTGTGTTAATCATTCTGTTTACGATATCAGTCACGAAGCATGATTTTCAACAGTTCTTCACTTATCCATCAATACTTCGCCGGTATTCGTTGCCAAATTAAGGGAAGCGGGCAATTTTCGACTGGCAATTAATTTAATAACAAATACTTCGCACTTGCAACACGGAGGAAGGGGGGTGGTGGAGGAAACGCTAATACTTCGGCCGGTTATATCTGTTGTGATGCAACTCATGCAACGCTAGAAAGTGCACGCGATGCAGCTAAGCATGTGGGCTGGACGGGTCTTGAGATTACGAGCCACATTCTGCTGTATGAGACCCTCCAAAGCAGTTCGTGCAGCTCGTTATGAATTAAATAAAAATCAATCTTCGGAAACATATTTGGTGCTAATAGACTTATTTTTTCCACTGTATCGGGGAATCGCATGAAAACAGTGCTCCTTCTTTTTTCACAAATTCATAGATATTTCACTAGAAGAAACATGGGTGGGTTTTAGTAAGTGCAAGTCTGACACCTCCCACTGGTCCGCCCAGAGCCTCTTTTCTTTTTTTAAAAAACCTTGCCTCACGCTAGGAATTTCTCCTGTATCGTGGGTGCGTTTACAAACAATATTACTACATGAATGTACTACTACACTGAAGAACAGTTCGTCGGCAGTATTATATGTATACCTTATAGACCTTAAGTAGAATGTTCAAAATAAACTGTTTTTAGCACAGGATATGCTTACACTACTTACAACGTAGTTCAGTATATGTTTTAATACTTATAAAGCCTAGGATGCCTCACTCCCAGTATTTTTGGCCCGATCACTAATTTGGCAGTTGACACCCGGCTGTCCCGGATTAAAAACTCCTCAACTCCTCACTTACAAGCAAAATCTGACAGATCTGACAGTTCACCTTTGTCGTTATTTCCCCAAAAATAAACAGGATTTAACGAAGCACCTCTCAATTTTCGATGACATTGACAAAAAGTGTCAATTATAGTTAGAATTAATTTTCCTCTATGACGATTAATGTAAATCATAGTTTTACTTATACTTGAATAAAAATTTATTATTATATTATAAACGTGATCCGGTTTCCCACAATGACCAATGTCACTTTGACAATTTTGCACAAATACCAGAAAAATCGTGGCCTCGTTTGATATTAACGATCAATTACGATATGGCCTTAAAATGTAAATTGTCGCTTTGATTTTATTTATTAAAACTGTTGATTACTCGTTTGTTATTGCCTTCATTTGCTTTTTGAATATTTATAAGGTAACAATGTCAACATTAATTATTTAGATGAAGGGACTGATCCAAAGTTCAGTTAAATTCTGTTAACATTATATAATACAGAATAAAAATTTAATCACACTTGGTATCTCAAAAGGCTGGCTAAGCAAATGTACCTACACCTAAGAACGTACTACTAGCGAAAGAGGTGGCCGGGCGTTTGAGGGACAGAACCTCAAACCAACCCAGCAGCGGGAGACGCCCCGGGCGTTTGGCGCCGCGAGACGACTCCCGGCCACCGTAGATGCGGGCCTGTGGATGGTGAGCAATCGGTAGCTCACCGTCCGTCCGTCTATTGACGACAGGCCGTGTTAGTGTGCCACGCGCGCCTCAGAGCGCGTAATGATCGAAAAAAAATATCTTTCTCTCCCCTTTCTCTCTTTCTCCCTCTTTTCTTGCTTAAAAAAAATAGCCTATGTGCGTCTCCAGGGTCCCAACAATTTCTGTACCGAAATTCATCAAAATCGGTGGCCTTTTAGACGTGAAGACGTAACAAACAAACAACTCACTTTCGCTTTTATATATTAGTCAGGAAGAAGGATAAGGATTATAAGTGATCTCTTTTTATATCGGTGACTGCTCTGTATATACCATTCATGATACAGGAAATACTTTGTCCGCCATTCATACGGGCCTGCTTATTGTTAAGTTCTATTGATCGGTGACCGTGGACGGTGAAAGTGATCGGCTTTGTTATGTACGGTCAACAAAAGAGAAAAGTAACCAGCCTCGTCACATATAGTTTTATTTATCTAAGTGATTTTGGAGTTCAGGTCGACCTTTAAGTTAGCCGCGTACTTAGGTTGGTCTGTGGATTCCTCCGTGCCTCGGAAAGCACGTGAATCTGTTGGTCCCGGGTGTCATTTTTAGATCTTTGACAGTCGTTACAGGTAGATAGTGTCTCGAAAGTCTGACAACCTGGGTTGTTGAGGTCAAATGGCAGTCGCTCCATGTAAAATACTGGTAAGACTGGAAGTCGACCCTAGCGTAGTTGAGAAAAGTCTTGGCAGATGATTGTTTATGTTATCATCATTGGCCAAGAAGTAAAAATATACATATGTCTGAAGCTAACTCATAAAGTACATACTTAAGACAATAGAATAAAATCACGGAGTATTTGGTGCAGTTAGCAAAAGAGGTAAGCCACCAGTTTCGGCCTATGTCTTCAACTCAAATTTTTAAATAAACTGGCGACTCGCCCAGCGGTTTCACCCGCTGCTCACCTCCTCAGAGTCATAGCGTGAAGTATTATACATATAAACCTTCCTCTTGAATCACTCTTCTTAATTAAAAAAAACCGCATCAACATTCGTTGCGTAGTTTTAAAGATTTAAGCATACATACAACATAGCAACAAACAGCGACTTTGTTTTATACCATGTAGATTTGCACTGTTTGTTTTTTTTTAAATCAATTTATCTCCGTATTCATAGATTTAAAAACAGAACTGTATTTGACTAGCCTTGTTACTTGTCTGTTTTATTGACTGTACTTGTTGTATGTATATGGATTAGTTTATTTTAGTGCCTTTGTCGCCTTCGCGGTAAATAGTTTGAGTTGTTGATAAGGTTTCTTTAGTCAGTCTGTTGTATACTTAGGTATTTATTTGTAGGCTTGTGAAGGATGTCGGGAGTTGATTGAATGTCTTATTCTTTTGTTATTTTTTTTTTTGTAAAAATTCGGAAATTTTGGATTTGCTAGTTCTTGAAATTTGCAAAAAAATGGTCTTCCAATAGAAACTGGCTCGATCAACGTGTGTCATAAAACTAAACAAAAGTTATGAAATTCCAAATCATAGAAAAAGACTTGATATTTTTTATGCTCTAAGCTAAGACACACACACTCTCATTTATGTATTACTAGCTTATGCCCGCGGTTTCGCTCGCGTTAAATTCGGGGTAATACAGTCCCCCTTTCCTGATTTGCAGGTATCTGCTACCTGTAGTTTTTGCCCTGGTGCCTTATTTATTATGAAAGCAAGCAAAATTTTTCCTTTTCTTCCCTCTTTCTCCCTCATTTCATTATATATATTTGATTGTGCCCTATCAGGATACCAACGTTGTAACCTTTTTTTATTAACTATTACAGCTAAGCACCATGCTGAGGTAGGAACCTTTTTGACCTTGTACAGGTCTTAATTAATCATGTATGTCTCATTATCTAATTTCTTTTTTCTTTGTAACGTTTCTTTTTAAAATGTTTTGTTTCACTATTTCGTCCTATGCAAGTCAAATAAATACTTCTTTCTTCCACACGAAATGTTTGCGTTTGTTATGTTTCCACTTGTAGAACAACATTCCAATATCATTTTTTTTTGGACTCAATCACTTGTACGGACTTATGTTGATAGCAACAAAAAACTGGATGGTCTAGCTTAGTCGTACACCTGTGGTAAGCTTTAAACTAGTCTTCAAGGTCAGTCTAAATTAAAGGTTACAAGAATTGAATAGAATATACTTTATTGTACACCAAATTAAAAGACAACTGTTTTACAGAAATTGCTAGTTCTATGATTACAAAGGCGGTCTTATCGTTGATAGCGATAACTTTTTAGACAACCTTTGGAAGTTAATAGAACTCGTGGCTAAATAATAACAGCTGCTCAGATCAATCTACAGGGTTAAACCACGCTTGCCTAGGTTAGTCTGTGGATGGGTGACCACCCATTAGGCCCATAGCACACGGCGTATTTTAAACGCGCAGAAGACACGCGTTTCAGGAACGCGCGTCTTCGGTGCTGTAGACACTGATTGTTGCGTTTGCATTGCTATTACAAGCGCGCGCATGAAGTGTGTACACGCGCGTTTAAAGAGATACAAACGCGCGTACAAAGGCGCGGAGTAGGGGCAAGGGGGGTGCGCTAACGCACCACTACATCGCCCGCGCTTCAGTTGCAATAATAGTTTATTGTGTGCTGCGACTATAGCGCGTCTGTATCGTAGTCCAGTCATTTTAGGCATTTTATACCCCAATCTGGGGAAAAATTCCTAGTGAGCTGAATTTTTGTATACACCTTTATTACGGCGTTATTATGAAGTTGTGAAAAATCGACATCGATATCGTGTCGGCTAAAAAAATTACAGAGGTCAAAAGGTCACGAAAATCAGTTTTTTGCAAATATTTCGCGACCTATTGCTCGGACGTCAATAGAGGTCATTATAAGAATTGTTCCTCATAAAATTGTCTACAAAAAATGTCTCTTATAGTTTTTCTGTAAAATTAACGGTTTTCCGATCATAGTGCTGAGAAAGCGGCAAGAATGCACTCACATACGGTATTGTATACCGTACACCAAGGCGTAAACTCTATTGCTTTTTAGTAATGTTTGTAAATGTCTCTAAATCTTTTATTTTACATTTAGATGTTTCCAGAAAGATATATTTATCGTATAGGGGTTTAGGTTTTTAGTAAGACGTACTATATCTCATTCTAATGACCTTCAATGAAGAGAACCGAGAAGAACCGAGTACATCAATATCTCCGCGTAAAAAAAGAATCTGCGCTTTCGATTTCAAAAAATTATGTTTGTTTTGTGGAGAGGAAGCGAATGAAGTGATTGAAAAAAAAAAGAAAAAATACAGACGCGTTATTACAGAAGTGAGTACTGTTACATTCAAAGACACTGTACTAAAAGCTGCAGAGGCGCGCGGTGATTCTTCTTGGCGTCGTTTATGAGCCGCAATACTCAAATTGTTTGTATAATTTCTACGGCAATTATTATGTACATTCACGGAATTTACAGTATTTAAATATTCAATATTACCATCACCTCTAGAGACACTAGCATTTTTTAATGTTTGTAGACCACGCTTAACTTCTACAACATCATCATCCGATAATAATTGATCACATATAAAACATTTATCACTCATTATGATAACTATTTAAGAGCATTAAATATCTAAATAAACGTGTTGAACATTCAAGAAATAATTCCCAACTGAACTATACTCAGTCTGACTGGCAGTAGCAGGTATGAAGGGACGGGTCTCGGAACAATGAAATACGAAACATCTGCCATTGAAGGTCATTAGAATGAGATATAGTACGTCTTACTAAAAACCTAAACCCCTATACGATAAATATATCTTTCTGGAAACATCTAAATGTAAAATAAAAGATTTAGAGACATTTACAAACATTACTAAAAAGCAATAGAGTTTACGCCTTGGTGTACGGTATACAATACCGTATGTGAGTGCATTCTTGCCGCTTTCTCAGCACTATGATCGGAAAACCGTTAATTTTACAGAAAAACTATAAGAGACATTTTTTGTAGACAATTTTATGAGGAACAATTCTTATAATGACCTCTATTGACGTCCGAGCAATAGGTCGCGAAATATTTGCAAAAAACTGATTTTCGTGACCTTTTGACCTCTGTAATTTTTTTAGCCGACACGATATCGATGTCGATTTTTCACAACTTCATAATAACGCCGTAATAAAGGTGTATACAAAAATTCAGCTCACTATAGTGTATTCACGGAGACGAGTTAGTAGAGCGCTATCTCACTCACACAATTTTTTAACTGCAATTGGTCAGTGATAAACGCTAAGGCGGTGTACACAGTACGAGTACTTTTTAGTCTACTCATATTTCCCGTACTGTGCAGACGTGCTCTTACTTGTGACTGTACGCTCAACTTGTGAACCGGCTGGTGTATTGGATTTTATGATTGATTGCTTTGATTGATTTAATGGCGGATATCGAATAACCTGCTGAGAAAAGAAAACGGCGGGCTTTTTTGTCTACCGAGAAGACTATGATTTTAAATATGTACCACGCAATGAGAATTGCAGAGTCTTCGGCCTCCAAGGGTGACCGTCTCAAAGCCGTTGTATCTTCTTTAGGTGTTCACTGTGCTTCTGTTCATAGAATTGTAAAAGAGAAGAATGATAATGATGATCTAAAATCTCCTAAGAAATTGAAGCAACGTTTGTCAATTGTTGATACAATTGATAACTTTACAAAATGTGATCAGAAGTATAGTCCACAATATGTGGACAATGAGATACCTACTCTAGATAAGATTTTAAAGAAAATAATATGTTATAAACTTGTATAGGTAGTTATTATAATAAAATAAAGAAAATTTTATCATTAACTCTCGATTATATTTCTTTCCTTAATATCCATCAGTTAAATAAAAAAGTAGGTAACCATAAACAAATTCTATCAAATAAATGTCTCTCAATTTATACGACAGACGAAGCCGCAGGAATAAACTAAGCGAACTTTTAAGAAGCGCAGTGTGAACGCACATTTACATTTCTAAGGTATTGTTAACGCCCACTAACCCTAAAAATGTTTTTTTTGTCTTTGTCATTTGTATGATAATGTGCGATAGAGAAGGCGCTATACTAACTCGTCTCCGTGAATAGACTATAGGAATTTTTCCCCAGATGAAACCTAAAATGACTGGACTATCGCTGTATCTGCGCGTATACGCGCAGTATAGGCGCGTTTCACAATCGCCCCGTGTGCTTAGGTTACAAGGTTGCGATCGAATCTCGTTTGAATTGCGTATATGCGCGTAATCTGTGCGTTTAAAATACGCCGAGTGCTATGTCTAATTATCGGTCTTATATACCGAGTTTCCTCCGTCCCTCGGAAAGCACGTTAAGCCGATGGTGTCTGTTATAATGCGTTACAGCTAGACAGTGGCACGAAAGTCTGACAACCTTGGTAACTATCGTAACTAACTTTATCCCGGTACTAGCTTGGTTACAGAGTTCAAATAGGAAATTGATTCATGTAAAATACTCGCATTCAGCTGCGTCTGGTTAGACTGGAAGCCGACCCCAACATGGTTAAGGCTACGCAGATGAATAAAAGTCGTTTTTGTCTGATTAACTTCCTCGTTGGTCTAGTGAACAAAAGCGCGACTTCTGAGTCCTGTGGGCCGGGCAACGTATTATTGGAGTTTTCATAAATGATTTCTCAGTAGATACCATGGAGTTTGTATTTGTCCCGGTTAATGGAAAAAGAATTACAGCTTCGACTTAAAAATAATTGCCGTAATGTGGGGGTTCTATCAGCTACACCACGTTGACGACACGGTTGGCGCAGTGGCTGAGCGATCGACTGCTGCACTGCGTGTCACGGGTTCGATGCCCGCACGGACCAAATATTTGTTTGTATGACCTACAGATAGTTGTTCCGGGTCTGGGTGTTTGTGTATGTCAGTTTAAATGTTTGTAAACGCACCCACGAATCAGAAGAAAATCCTAGTGTAGAACGTTTAAAAAAAAACAGCTCTGTCTTACCCTTCGTGAAATAGCGTTGTGTTATGTTATGTCGTATAAACATATATCAAACATGGCGCTTTTAACACACTATGTGCTATAGCGCTAAGTGACACTCAATTCTGATCAAACAAGTAAAACTATAAAAAAAGAGTATACTTTGAAAGCGCTTTCAAGTTCTTAAGGAGACAGTTATTCGTTAAGTCCAAGATATGGTTAAGTGCAAAGATAAAACTAGCAACTTTGGGAGTTGAAGTGTTTTTAGCTACGAAAGTTGCAGGTTTTACCCACAAATGTGTTCGTATGAGAGTTCGCCCCCCAGTTAACTTCCTTAGTTTTGATTATGTGAATTACTAGCTTTTGCCCGCGGTTTCGCTCACATTTAATTCGAAGTTACACAGTTTCCCTTTCTTGATTTGCAGGTACCTGCTACCTGCAGTTTTTGCCCTTGCGCCTTATTGATTTGTAATAACAACGCAAAATTTTCCCTTTTATTCCCTCTTTCTCCCTCACAGCCTACTTTTTTTTTGAAAAACAATTAGCCTTTGTCCGTCTCCTAATTCCCAATTATCTCTGTAACTTGAAGCTGTGGAAAAATATGCCTTCTAAGGCTACGTCAAAAGATATGGCCCATTACATCGCAATAATGTACGGGACCCCTCAGTGCCCAAGTCCGACTCGCACTTGGCCGTTTTTTACATACATAGTTTTATGGAGATATCATAAACTTGCAAAATTACGTGATTAGCATAAAGTCGACAAGCATACAGCCAAGATACCTGCTATAGTAACCACACCGTGACCGTTTCGAAAGCAATACCGTGTCCACATACATGTTGCATATTGCGAGTATTTTGGACTCTCTGGTAGTCTGGTAGCTATGCGAATCGTTAAGTGCTTTGTCCGCAGGGGACCAATTTCGCAGAGAGTGGTGCTTTTAGGGTAATCTATCTTACTAAGGGATATCATATAACCTAGTACTAACTGAGTTTTGCAGGTGTTCCATGTTAAAGACTGAATTTGGTAAGATTAGAATCCGACCCCAAAATGGAGAAAAGGCTAGGCAGATGATGACATATCTTTGCCAGAATTCTCCACTCTAGAGGGATACGGCACAGTTTCTTTTTATTGCTATTGTGTAGCTTATCTAAGAGGATAGTGACCCCAACCATTAATTGTAGCATACCAGTGTTTATTTGTTAACTGCAACAGTTTTATTGTATTTTCTGCAACACCGTTTATGCAATAAGGTTTTTTTTTTAAATATCTTTAAATGTTTAATTTCTTACTGTTATCTTATTTGTCATCCAGGTCCACCCAGAAAATCCAGACTGGACATGTTTCGAAATGAGCGCGTACCTCGACGTTAAGAGCTTCTACGGGCTAGAGAGCACGGCAGAGAAGATCGCCATGAAGCAGTACGCGTCCAACGTTGCCAAGGGTGAGTGTGTAATATCCTCATCTTCTGCAAGAAGGAGAGATGGTGAAATGAGACTATCTTTAAGATATCATGTCGCTATAATACACGAGAGTACACTCCAGCGTTGTCTATACTCTATACTAATATTATAAAGAGGAAAGATTTGTTTGTTTGTAATGAATAGGCTCCGAAACTACTGGAGCGATTTCAAAAATTCTTTCACCTTTGGAAAGCTACATTATCCCCGAGTAACATAGGCTATATAACATCACGCTACGACCAACAGGTGCTGAGCAGCACGGGTGAAACCGTGGGGAATAGCTAGTAAGAAATAAAAGTTTATTTGTCAGAATAAAGTACTTACAAAAGATGTTACAGTTATTACAGACTCATATATTTTACCATTTCTGGTGAACAAATATTTGCATCTATCTAAATTCAATTATATTTAAAACATCAGAGACAACTAAAACAAAAAAAAAACAACAACCCAATTTTTTCACTACTAAAGATTATTTTATTTTTAAAATTATATGTATACAGCTAGCTATCAAATATTAATATACAAGGTGGACAGTTCGTCACCTGCATCCTTCGAGGAAATAATTCTTTTATGTGATGAAACAGACTCACCTCCATGAAGGATGCAGATGGCGAATTTCCTACCAAGTATATTTTATCACTAATATCACCACCACCTGGAATCTTATGTACTTTTCTAATGACTGCTGCGTTATAGTTAGTGTTAGCATGCTGGGCAAAGGCAGAGGCCCTCATGTCTTCAACTTCTTCCTATCCAGGACTAAACGGGCCACTAGTGTGGGTTGGCTTTATAGTTAGTGTCTTTTATTTATGAATCATGCTGGAGGTATTCTGGAGAAGATATATTTAGTGCTTCATTACTTGGCGTTCCGTAGCCTATGAAGTAACCATGACAGAAACCCTGGTGTGACCTTACTGGCCAGTCTTTTTTCTGACATGTACACATCAAATTGAAAACTTACGAAGAGTCATCATTTTCCTGCCCATGTGCCATTCTATTTGAGGTCGGCGCAACACGTTTTCTTCTTCCGTTCTCCCCGAACATAAACTTACGAAGAGTAAAAACGATAACCTTTGGTAAATGTCAACAGGCAAGGAGCTGATTGAAGTTTTTATGGACGACGTAAGAAAAGACGGCGTACATAAACTGAAGGCCTGGACTGCGGAGAAACCTCATCACAACCGCAATATCCGGCACGCGATCACCAGGGAGCCGCTGTCTCCGGTCCTCTCACCTCAGAGCTCTATCAACCTCAGGCAGCCCTCTGGTTAGTGATCCCACTGTGAATGTTTGTTCTAGAAATTGGTGAAGATCTTCCTCTTATACTGTGAACCTGCTTCATCTCGTATACTTACGTATTCTTTCGATCCAGGGCTAATATAGTTTTAGTTTTGTCCAGTTCATCCCACTATATCTTCTATGAGGTTTGCCGTGACGCCTTTCAGCTGTGTATGAGTTTCACGTAGAGGGACCACCTTTTATAGCAGGATTATTTTACCAGACCTTGTAATAATCTATTGAACATAACGGACAGCCTTTTTTTGGAGATGGGAAATCGTTATATAACTTCCCTCGCTCTGGAGCGGGGGGGAGTGTCAGAATTGTTCTGACTAAAATCCACACATGTTTCTTCTATTGCCCTTAATGTTCTGGGGCCGCGGTGTCTCCTTCGAACTTCCCGCAACCCCGGCAGGAATACAAGGAGCCTTACGCTTTGTATTGTTCAATCCTTTATTCTACAAGAGTTTCTAAGATAACGAAGAAATAATATGTGATTTTTTTGCCAAACGAGTTCACGTTTGATAAAAATGAAATTTTTTAAGCAAATATCTCAAATGAATCAGTCACAGGCACTTTGAACTATTTAGAAGTCTTTCTATAACTTATCACGCATTTAAAATTACTGATGTATAAAAACTGAAGAAAGAAAATTCTGGAGTCAATTATATTTCTAGCTTTTCATAAACTGTCAATTTGCCGACACAAAGGCTTTTTCATGAATCTATTCGGAAATGAGTGTTCGTCCTTCGCTGTCGTAACGGTCCTAACATTGTCAAATATTCTTTTGTGCTTTTTTCCATTGTCTAACAAAAAACAAGGCTAAAGCGAAATGTTACCTAACATTTGCATATTAAACTTTTTAGTTACACGAAGCAACCAAATATTTAGTTCGTTAGATGTGCCCACATCATCCTTAAGTCTCGCGAAAAATCTGTGAAGTGTGAGTTCTCATGTCCCAGGTTATGTGATAGATACGATTGTCTGTATGAGTGAACGAGACAACGCTATTTAAATGTCTTGATGCCGAACACAAACATGCTCGTTCTTTGATGCTACACCGTATCTTACAATTTAAATCTTAACCAAGATTACTCTACAAAACAAAAAATCGCGACAAAATTCGGATGTATGTAATGCGGCAAGGACGTAGTTCGAAGGTCAAAATGGGCTCATAAATACGAAGTGCGCTGTCATACGAATAAGGGTTAACTTAGTTTAAAGCATAATGAATATTTATGACATCCGCGATGGTTATACGCGAAGTGGTATAAAAGACAGCCCTCCTATGTAATTTTTGTTATACATATCAACGTACACCAAAACAAGTTAATGCGGATCTCTCATCGTACGGGAAATCTACGGTGTACGATCCGTAGTTGAAAGATCAGCATAAACTGGTCTTGTACAAGTTGACGTGTCGTCGTGTGTACTTCATATTGTATTTGAAGGAACCTTTTAGGGTTATTGGAGAGAAAAGCTTTGTATAAGTGGATTTAGGATGGCGTGTACGGTTATTGGTTTTATTACTTGATTGTGCCCTCTTTAGTTTTAATCTAATATCTGGAGAAACCTCGTAAGCGTATTGAGGACCTTAATATATGAAAGCCTTTTTTTTGGAGAGGGAAATCATCAAATTACTTGGGGGGAGTGTCAGACTTGTACTGATTAAAACCCACCCATGTTCCTTCTATTGCCCTTTACGTTCCGGGGCCGCGGTATCTCTTTCGAACAACCCGCAACCCCGGCAGGCGGAGGCCTCGGCACACAGGCTTCTTTGCTGACATCTCATTGCGGCGCGCGAGAAACACTGACACGATAGTGTGCAGCCTTTATTTTAATCAAAAAGAGGTTTTAATTTTTCTATCGTAATTTTTTTTTAAGTAGTGATTTAGTTACGTGATTAAAAGACACTTAAAACGAACTCAAAAAATCCAGGATATGTTGTCGCCGAGATATTTGAAAGCAAATAGCACTTTAAGTTTCAGGTTATATAGCTTACTTGAACACTTATACAACCAAGTTCAATGTTGTTGGACTTCCAAAATCATCAAGGGTTTCATTGCGACTAAAAGTTTCTTCAGTAAGATCAATAGCATCCTTAAAACCAAGACCAATCTATTCTTCATCAGTTTCTTTGCTCATTACAATTTCTTTCTACGTCATATCTAATTCCCCCTTTATCGTGAGCGTTCTATTCTTAGACGGAACCGTTAAGAGGTCTTGTAGAAAATAAATGCGGGTGCCGACATCTTGGGACTAATGAGATTCTTACAACAAAAGATGCGGTATTTGTAGAATTTCTTTAGAAGCTTTTATGTGGAACGAAGGGAAATGTGATTACTCTTATGGGTGATGGTGGGTAGTTCCATAGCCATTTCCTTTCATGTTATCGAACAACATCTGTGGAGCAGCAGGTTTTTTTTTAACGAGATCATGCCTGGGTCTTTATTATTTTACTAGCTTTCGCCCGCGACTTTGTCTGTTGCTCTAACGCTATCTTTAACCCGCGTGATGATCGAAAAAAACTTTTCTTCCCTTTCTCCCCATTTTTTGTAATTTTCCCAAAATTCAACAAAATCGGTTTGGCCATTTAAGCGTGAGGAATTATTAATCAAATCAATTCTTCTATTGAGGGCTGTCCATTAAGGCCGCTATTGCCGCAGATCAGTCGAGGTGGAAAATGTTTCTGGGGCCTCTTCTCTGTGAAAGGCAATTAGCCGTAATCGAATTCCTGGTTCTAGAATTATCGCATTCGATGTTTACCTTCACCGTTTATGAAGTAGATATCGGGAAGTTATATGTCTGCGTAGCTAAAGCCACTGCTCTTAGGTCCGTTACCCACACGGTCATGGGTCGAGGCGGTGTCGAGGGGCGAGCTGCTTGCTTCTTCTAGCTTTTCTTAAGAAATAAACGGCTGTGCACTCTCATTCTAGAGTCGAGCCGCGACCCCGACGCCATTTTGTCATTTCGTTTCGTGCGTAGCTACGTATAGAAGAAGGATGGAAGCACAGCCGCCTGCGCCTCGACTCTATATGGAGGCCACGACTCGGCCGTGCCGCGAGCCCGCGATGCCGCTTCGACTTACCAGTGAGCGACGAGACTTAGACAAAGAAATTGGATGATTGGTAATTTCATGCTTACCTAGGAGAGTTTAAAATTGAAATTCCCTCAATTTGATCCAATGCCAACTTGGGGTTAAAACTGCTTTTATTATTTTACTGTTTGCGATCACATCATCAATATTGTTAGAAATCAGCTCAACTCTGGCCGCAACACTATATTTTTGTGATATTTTATGAACGAATGAATCTACCGAAAAATATACTTACACAACACTTCAGAAATAAAGTGGTTAAGTTTATGTTATTATTTTTTCTTGAAATTACTCGATGCAAACCTTTTTCTTCGCCTCGCTGGCACATTATGTCCACCGGTTCCACGGCATCGGGGCAGATAGGCAGGTACTTTATACAACGCAATTGACGTACAAATGAAAAGGAATAACCACAAACTGTTTCTCACACCAGAAGATACGAAACCTCACGAGATTGGTAACTGGCATCATCGGGTTACTTCGGCCAACCAGGCTGTAGAGGATCCCAAGGCGTTACCCCAACAACGGCCTTCCGACGCCACGGCGTCTACGTCCCGAAAACCCAGCGACGCTCTACGAAACGAACGAATAAACCGAAGCAAGTCCCTTCTTGTCGTTCCACCACCGCCCCCTCCACCAGCACAGAGAGATGTCTCGCGTCGCTTTCGTTGTCAGATATTATAGGTAAGAATATACCTGATAGAAACCTTTCAACACTAGTTAGGTGTACGTCAATTGCTACATTTATTTGGAGTACCAGTTAGGCAGTCCATGTATAGTTTTAGCTTTTGCCGAATTGATTGAAAGCCAACCTCCGCAATATTTGGGGAAAGCTAGGCTTATGAAAAGATGGTCGACAAAATAAGACCGGTTTCAAGATATTTTTTACAAATTTTGTTGAACGGCGTTTTAGCGTTCAAGTATTTTTCCGATGGATCGGGCTTCGGAGATTCTTTCGTTCACGAGCTATCAAAAATATTCGCGTACCGAGATGAGTAGATTTACTTGTAGGTTTTAGAAGACACAACAAATGCCAATAACCTTAAAAGCTATTTATTACCTCAAAAATATCGATAATCGATATGTTATCGAAGTCATAGTAGAAAATGCTCCAGAACAGACTCTGTGGCGGTAAAAAATACGTCACAAGCGAATTACGCTTAAACAGTTTCGCACATTATCCACGAGATTCAAGTAATCATAGAAACCCGTCATCAAAAGTCAACCACAAACAGCGAGACCCGGAACAACTATCTGTAGGCCGTGCTAATAATATCTGTTTCGTGCGGGGATCGACCCCGCGACACGCAGCGCAGCAGTCGATCGCACAGCCACTGCGCCAAACGTGTCCTCAATCTATGCATAGGTCTGTTAGTTATTTCAATTTCTAACTAGTTTTAGCAATACACTAAAAAGATAAACGTTTATTTGCACTTAAACTTATGAAAACTCATATAAGTGAATCTTACATCGAATATTCTTGTCTAGCAAGTCGGTCAAGGATATTCGAGACCGCGTTTGAGCGGCCCGGGCTTCAGGCGCAGTGCCTCGGGGCAGGTGAACGGGAAGAGAAGAAAAGCATTTTATTATCTCGTATGATCGCAAGTTCGTCTCCAAAACTTAACCGTCCTGTATGTCGGATGATAACTTGTTCAAGTGATGGTTATGTTGCTACATGGGCTAAAGCATCTGCATTTACAACACAACTTGGAGACCCCTGAATTCGATTCTTTGTTGATTCAAAAACTTTTCGGTTACAACATAACCTCATTTAGAAGTCAGTTTTGTGGGATTTATTCCGGGTTCCCGTTTCTCGGAAGGTAACGTCCTCAATGTGAAGCTTATGAATACAACACTTGGTATATCTTCCTTGGGGCAAACAACTGCAAAACTCATGTTGAATAAACTCAAACTTTATAAGTTTGTGCTTACTTTGAAGGACTTATCCCTTCCTTGTTGTTTTTAAATTAAATCAGGGGCATATCAAAACATAACGCTGATATTTTCCGAGAGGGTAGTCAGATTACACGGCCACATTTCTCCTATAGTGTTTAGGCGCGGCGCAATCGTTGTCCCAGGGTTGCGGGTTGTCCGAAAGAGATACCGCGGCCCCGGAATGTAAAGAGCAATAGAAGGAACGTAGGTGGGTTTTTGTCAGTAGAAGTCTGACACTCCCGGGCCCCGCTCTGCCCAGAGTGGGGGAAGTTATTTGATGACTTCCAAGCCCCAAAAAAAGGGGACTGGGCTGCTGGTCATAACAAAATCCTGCGACAAACCCAATAAATTTTCTCGACCTAAAAAGCCAACAAAGCCAGCGTTAGATACGTTTATAACCTAGTTAAAGTTTATTTTACTTCAACACGCTGCAAACAGAATGAATATTTAAAATGTTCTGAGTAAGGGGTCGATTTCATAATAATTACAGTCAACATCGAGGTGGAGTTCCACTGTTATTCTAACGAATAGGCGGCGCGTGTCAAAACATTGGATTCCCAGTAAACGAGACCTTAAAAAATCATGCCGTTTCGTGAGTGGTGTGGGGAATTAAAAAATTGGTCATGAATTTCGGGGTTGTAAAACACGCCACAAGTATTTAAATTGAATAAAAGTAGGGGTAGTCATCTGGCAATAATTATAATGTGAATATGTAGCTAGCAAACTCAAGGGTACTCTAATACCGACTCCGACTATTGTGCCTGTGGCATAAAATCATAAAACAGTTTTACATCATGATTTGAATAAAATAAATAATTTTCCTTCATTGTTATTTTCAACGTTGTAATCTCGAAATTCTGCAATATATTTTGCCCATACACAAGGTCTGAAAACATGATCAAAATGAGAACGATTCTTTTCGCTCCCTCCGTGATTTATGTAATGTAGGCACACATGTACGTATCCCGGAAGATATCCTTGCCAAACGACCTTTAAAATACCCTCTATCTTTCTTTCTTTCTTTCCGATTTGTGGCAGCACACGTGCGGTACATAATATAATCCGTCCGGAAATATACGGATTTTGTTGGTATATGTAAACAGTGGTCCAGGAAACCATTCCTCATTTTGTATGTAGTTGCAAATATGGCTATACTTTTTTCTGGCGTGGGATATCATCAAATAACTTCCCCCGCTCTAGGCGGAGCGGAGGGGAGTGTCAGACTTGTACTGACTAAAACCCACCTTGCCTTCTATTGCCCTTAACGTCCCGGGGCCGCGGTACCGCAATAATTTAAATAAAAACCAACTAATGATAAAAAAACCGAATGTGTGTCATGAGGGTTTTGGTTGATACTGCTTCATTTAACCCTCTTTAAGAATGTAACCTAAAAGGTGATTTCGATTTCACAAGAAATAGGGAGACTTAATACACCCTTGTGGGAAACAAGCTCCTTATTCTATCTTGTATCCAGTGACCGACTACCGCTTGTTCAATAGTGCGTGTTCTCGATACAGCGTAGCCTTTTTGAGATTGTAGACAGTTTATCATCACACACCAGCCGTTCCAATCCATTGAATGAAAACAAAAGTGAACCAAGTTTCGTTTTATTGCTAAAAAGATAATATTTATCGCTTGTTCCGCGTCAAGTTTTATGATAGGCTGGTAGATGTTATCGGAGCACCTGTAAGACTTCCGAGATTATGTTCGTTCAGTTAAGTAGGTATACTTATGCCAAGTAACGTGGTACTTGAATCGGTAGTGCTTAAGTGTTTCGTGCTTGGCTACCGTTGAACTCATATCAGGCGCTCAACGGTATTTTTTGTTTTATGATTGTTGAGGCCGTTTGAATTGGAGTGAAAGATATTGGATACCAAATACGAAACAAATGGAAGAGCTTGATTTCAACAGAGATATTCTTTATAGATCCTTTTCTGGATAATTATCGGGCAGTGCGGATGAAATGTTCGAAAAAAGATTCGATTAAAAAGCGTTAGACCATTAAACTATGGTTTGGACTGTCTGTCATCGATATAACTTTCTAGTTTCCTTATAAGTCCACCCACTCCGTCCAATCAATCCTATCCTTTACCTTATCCTTTCCTCATGCTACCTGTTTCTCCCCAGGTACTTCCGAAGGGAGAAAATTGAAAGTATTATCTAAAGCCCAGTTGATTTGCCGAGGCGAAGAGAAGAAAATCCAAGACGATGCACAATCTTCCTCGATAATGGCATCTTTGGAACTTCCCGGTTATAGTGAACCTGCTTCGGATCCAAAGCAGAAAGACCCGGACAAAATTTCGTCGTCGTCTGAGCAAGACTTGCCAAGGTGGATTGAACATTCTGGGAGTTTGCCAGATGTTTTAAAACTTACAGCAAATGAACCTTCTGAACCTCCAGCAAAGGTGCCCAGTTCACCAGAGGCTGCGGGGAAACCTTCAGAGTTAATATGCGTTCCGGCAATTTTGTCTGGGTGTTTAAGCTTACCGGCTATCGTGTCTTCTGCTTCTCCATCGAAAGCGGTTAAGTTACCAGAGCCTGCAGAGAAAGAACCAGACGGATCATCTCTTGCGGCAAAAGAGCCAGAAGGATCAACTTTTGTGGCGACAGTGCCAAGGTTATCAGATCATTCGGGAAACTTGCGACAGCGTCATGCTTCTGCAGGGAACTTACCTGCTGGACCTGATAGATCGCAGCTGAAGTGCCCGGTAGTCTGCCCGCCGCCCTGCCACGCCGAGACCCGCACTAGGTGGGACTTCCTTATGGTGATGCTGGTTAGTGTAACTCTGATAATGCTCATCTTGTCCACTCCCTTATCTATCTTTTTTGGAAGAAGTAGGGGGAGGCGAAGGAGATAAGTGTAAATATTAAAACGTTTTATTTTTGAGTTTTTTCTTTTTGTTTTATTGTTATAGACAGTACAATACTATATACACTACTATATTAATACTATTAAGTGTATTGACAACAATCAACTGAGTCTATTGCAGTCTATTGCTGGACATAGGCCTCTCCCAAGCTTCATCACATCGCCCTGTCTTCCGCGTTCCGAAATTTTGTTCCTGTCACTTTTGGCACGATTGTGTGTTTGACTGATTTTGGCTTGTGAGCAGCCATTGATGTAACTAAAGCGAAATATCGTCGTTACAGCTAAAGTAAAATCTTATCAAAAATCTTCCAAATGGCCCGTTTCATATCTTTTAAAGTGCCTGAGTTATGGCAGCAATAAACCACTTAGTAGAGGTAGTCGTCTACTCACAACGCAAAATTTTGTTAGTGCATGTTTCTGAGGTTGCCCAAGGTCATCAGGGGTGCTGCACACGTGGTCAGGTCACCATGATTAAGGGTAGTCGGGCAACAAAATTGTTTCTAATAAGTCTTATCTTCTTACTCCATAAATGTAAAAGTTTCTAGGCTGAATGGATGTTTGGTACTCTTTTACGCAAAAACTACAGAACAGATTTGGATGAAGTTTTTGAACGACTTTTATGCCGGTAGTAAGACCTAGTGAAACAATTAACGAACTTCACACAAGCTAAGCCGCGGCCTTAAGCTAGTGTAGAAAGTTCGGGAAAAGGCCGCGTGCTTGCAGGTCGAATTGTGTAATTCGGTTGTGGTAGATGCCAAACGGAGTTTGCAGATCGGCAAGAGTCGAAATATGCTGCATTACCGACCCGAACTAATCTGGAACACACCTCACTGATGACGTGAGTATCTCGTGTCCATCTACAATATTGTTATTGGATAGCGCTGTGAATACACTTAAGTAATTGACTACGATATTGATCGCTACGGCTGGTCTGTACTGACCTTAACATGAACTTAGTTTGCATTATCTAGTATGGGAATATATCGGATCGTCAATGAGGACCAGCTACCCTACCATGACGTCTTAAAACAGAACTTATTCCGCTGAGGAAAAGAGACAGAGCTATATAGGGTGTCTAGGACCATCTCTTTCTCACACCGAAATAAGAACTGCTATAAAATGTCATGGTAACCCTGCTGTTGTGTGTGGAATTGTTTGTTTTTAGAAAAATGAATATGACGACAATAATCAAAGGAAAAGGAGGAGACGTGAATGATGTAATGTAATGAACAAGTTTCCAAGTCTTATGTTGGGCTTATGTTGTTACGCCTCGCCTCTAATGTATGAGGTTGTGGGTTAAAATCCGGGCAAGTACCAATGTCACTTTTTTAATTCATATATACTTTCTAAAACTATAGCTAAGATGTCACAGGCATCGATGAAGAAATACATCGTGTGGAAACATGGATTTATAATTAACTAGCTTCCGCCCGCGACTTCGTCCGCGTGGTATAGTTACTTTGGGCTAACGCTAACTTTAACCCGCGTAATAATCGAATAAAAATATCTTTCTCTACCCTTTTTTTCCCCTTATCTCACTTTAAAAAAAGCCCATGTCCGTCTCCAGGTTCCCATCTATCTCTGTACCAAAATTTGCCAAAATCGGTCTGGCCATTTAAGCGTGAAGACGTAACAAACAAACTCACTTTCGCTTTTATAAATATAAGTTTGATATCATGGGGATTTGATGATTTTTCCCGTCTTGAGCAAGCGTGGTGATCAATACTCGCGTCTTCTTTGTGTGAGGAGAAGCCTTTGCCCAGAGGGACAGTGATAGGTTTATTTTTATTATTTTACTAGCTTTCGCTAGCGGCTTCGCCCGCGTTAAATTTGGAGTAATACAGTTCCCCTTGCGCCTTATTGATTTGTAATAGCAACGCTAAATTTTCCCTTTTCTTCCCTCTTTCTCCCTCACATCCCACTTTTTTCAAAAAAATATTAGCATATGTCCGTCTCCTGGTTCCCAACTATGTACCAAAATTCATCACAATTGGTTTAGCCATTAAAGCGTGAAGAGGTAACAAACAAACAAACAAACAAACAAACTCACTTTCGCTTTTATAATATTAGTAAGGATGTTGCACACGGACAGGTACTGTTAACATATCTCTTGAAAATTGCCAACGCTTATAAAATACAGATAATCACAGTAACTAGCAATAGATTAAAAGTACTAATACACATTACTATGCCGTCATCCCTTACCATACCTACACCTAATGTCTACTAGGGAAGGGTGAAGCGAACTCTTTGCCAATAACCGCAACTTTATCGCCTTACTAGTATATAAACGCAATAAAAGCAATATGGCTACTCTATATGCAACACATGAGCTTGGAACCGGCTGAATAAAATTGCCCGTAGTTGTTTCGACTACAGTTCTTTTGGAGCCATTTTACCCTTGTTTTGGCATCTCTGTCCAAGTCATACTGATCTTTGTTTGTGTTGAAATAAGGTTGTTAGCTGCTGCCACTTATAAGCCCACATCATCATCTGCTTAGCCTTTTCCCAACTATCGCGGGGTCGGCTTCCAGTTTAACCGGATGCAACTGAATATCAGTATTTTACACGGAGCGACTGCCTATCTGACCTCCACAACCCAGTTAGTACTAGGTAATACGATACCCCTTGGTAAGACTGGTTGTCAGACTTTTGAAACACTGACCAACGGCTTAACGTGCTTTCCGAGGCAAGGAAGAAATTCGGTATGTAACGGGTGGTCACGCATCCACAGACTAACCTAGGCAAGCGCAGCTTAACCTAAAGATCGACCCGAGTGGCTGCTATTTTTTACCCACGAGCTCCTCAACGTAAGCCCACACATTCTACAATTATCTTTAGTATAAGGTCACTGTTGGGTTGTTGTTGTCAGAGGTACAATTATGTGTGAAGGGACTGTAGTTGTTCAGACTAGCCGTTATGAACACACGTAGAGCCTATTCACAATGATGGTTGTTTCAAGTTAAAATTAAATCTCGACCTGAACTAAATGGCTGTATATGAACAAAATTTAGATTAAATTCGCAGGCAGTGTAGTGGAAAGCCTCGCTGTGGCCAGTTTTAGTTGGCATTAGGATTATTAGGTCGCACGTAATGGGATGAACCTTTTGTTGTTTGTTGGAAACAACGAAATTTTTTCGAAGCATTTACAAATTTAAAATTTTCGCTTTTTTTCCTTTAGAACCAAAAGTACCCTGTAGGTTTTGAGTCCCTTTGCAAATGTATGGGAAGTGCGACATAAACAAGCATGTTTTGATCGCGTAGACTTAGAGCATAGATTTTTCAAAGCTTCCAGGGGACCGCAGACCTGTGTTTGGTATAATTTCAACTCGGTACTTACACGCTTTGGTAAGATAAAGGGTATTAACACAGATAGACAATTAGACAGACGGACAAAGTGATCCATATCCACGGTTTTTTAAAGTGAAACTTTTATTACATCGTCTCAAACCTTTTCGTCTGTTACTTGTCGCGTGACGGTCGGCAGCGGTGTAGGGACGTCTATATGTCTATGATGTGAAAAATAAAAAACACTTTTACCGTGGTTTCATAAAACCACACAATTCTTTTTCCTTTTTGAGTTACCAAATCCTATAAAGGCTAAAATTAAATCAACAGACTAAATAATGAGCTAGTTGTCGTCGTATATAAAGATACTAGCTTTCGCCCGCGGCTTCGCCCGCGTTAAATTTGGGGTAATATAGTTCCCCTTGCGCCTTATTGATTTGTAATAGCAACGCTAAGTTTTCCCTTTTCTTCCCTCTTTCTCCCGCACATCCCACTTTTTTTTAATAAAAATTTGCCTATGTCCGTCTCCTGGTTCCCAACTATCTTTGTACCAAAATTCATTAAAATCGGTTTAACCATTAAAGCGTGAAGAGGTAACAAACAAACAAATAAACAAACTCACTTTCGCTTTTATAATATTAGTAAGGATAAGGATGTACACAACACGTGCTTCGACATTGTGACTCAATGCAGGTTGATTTAAAGTCTACTTTGCAGTCGTTACTACTTTAAACTCAATCCTGGAGCCATATGGATGGATTGTCGTTATATCCGTCGTGTCGTGCACTGTAAGATTTGCAACGTTCAGGTTAGCACTTAAAGTTGACAATGCAACACCATGACCATTTCGTTTAGGTACAACATTTCAATTTCCACCTTCGAGTTGTAGTTTGGGTTAGGTATTTTTTTGAAGAATCTCGTAATTTCGTTGTTTTGCGTTTCAAATGCAGAGAGTTCGAGTATTTTCTATTTTCCCAATGCTGGGATACAGCTCTCTTGTGAATGAAACAGTGGGTCGTTCAGCACGCAAGTCTAGTGCTTCTTGGTGGATGTCGAAATTGACAAATCGCTTTAAATTGTTAGTCTTCATTTTCTTCGTCGTTGTAAGAGTAGGTATATTTCATGCAATTAAGACGATTAAAAATGTTATAAAAAGAAAACCTATGTACCTATTCGTTCGCATTAATTAGCTGGAACTCGAAATTTGTATACCCCGCACTTCAATCTTTTACTCTAATTGGCGGCACGTGCCTGTCATAACAATGCGGAACCCAAAAGGCCCAGTTCTTAACAAAGAACCTCATTTCTTGGTCCTGTGTAAATACAATCCCCTAATCAGCGTATTACAAGTCTCTGACCAACCCGTGGGTAGAACAGACGCCCACCACCATCATTTAAAATGTCAGACGTGACCTACTATTCGCGGAATTGTATTATAAGCACTTAATACAAAGGTATAATTTGCATTTCTAAATTAGAATTACGGGGAAACTAGTAAAGATACACAAAATCACGCCAAGAATTCCAGAAAGGTTAGGCATATTTAATAGGTACGCCTACATGTCGCAGTTTATTTTGAAATCCCAGGCTAGCTTTTGCTATCAGCCGGGCAGAAATCCAGACTTTTTTATTATTATTTTTTTTTATTATTATTGATAGGCTCGCGTTTGACCACTATCTCACCTGATGGTAAGTGATGATGTGGTCGACGATGAAGCACGCTTACCTAGAAATAACTTCGAGGCTAACATTGAAAAAATCGTGATGCAATAACACTGCACGACCTGGTAACTGACTCCAGAACCGCATACTCAGCCGTCGCACTTGTAACCAACGCAGCACACGTGACATTCGCAGAATTGAAATTGTGTTATTTGCTAAAGTAATGTAAAACATTTATTCATTTTATTTATTTATTGTTCTACAAAAAAGTACATACATAATTTAAATGACACTGAACCCCACACTAGGATACCCTGTGTCGTGGGGTTCAGTCTCTTTCGTCTAAAGTGGAACAATATACTATCGTTATTTCCCAAAAAAAGCTTGAGATTTATTAACTTAAGAAAAAATATAAAAAAAAAAATAACAAAAAGATTCTTCAAAAAGGTTATTGTGGTTTTCTAAGTGTAAATAGAGCGTAAGATATGCCTTCCAGATATTATAATGAACGGACGCATAGCTGTTCCTATTTTGAGTAAAGAATTGTGATCCCTCCGATTATTTATGTTGCTTAGTTAGTATTCTTATTATGGACAAACAAGACGATAATAATCAAAAAATGTTTGGTTTCCAAAGTGGTAGGCGTAAGATACGCCCACATAATGTCATGATTAATGTTAGAGATGTCTTTGTGGAATACGCGAAAATAGGAGCTTATTAAATGTTCTAGCTGTTTCTTACGGTGCAACGAATCTTACACACAAGGAGAGTGTCCTGCTTCGTCCAAGTTCATACATCAGATTGCAAGTATATTGCACCTGGCATTTTTGAAAAACTTCAAGAAATACTTCATGGGTGATTAAAGATTAGGTATGTTTTATAGACACAGGCTTTTACTCGCAGTGAGTATTTTTATTTCTCTGAATGGCATCTCGCAGTTCAACCTAGGAGGTTGTCGTCTACTTAACCGGGCGATTCCTGTGGATGCCTTAAAATTAAGACCTCCAGCCTGGGCAAAAAACGTACAAACTAAGCGACTACACGCTAAGGGCACCCCTTGTGGGGCACGAGCCTCGGCTTAGGGCGTCGTTGACGGACGACAGCAAAGGGACAGGCTGGATCTGAGTGATATTATTTATGGACTGATTTACTGGCTCAGCAGCGCGGGCTGGCTCTAGCAAGGGACGGGTGGGAAGCAATGAGTGATTTCGGGTTTTTTTTTTAAATATCAAATGAGCCTACTCTTGCCCTCAATCTTGTTCAGAAGACAGGGATGAGGTCGACGAGCTAACCCAATTTAACTCATGATTTGAATACCTAGTTGAACTCAGTAATACAGAAGCACGCAGGGACTTCCACTGCTTGACTGTGCCCATAATACAAGACGCCTGATCTCCCGGGTGGTCTTTCAGACCATGAAACTAGATAGACTAAGGCTGGGTTGCGCCACAGAAGAAGTTATAGTAAAGGTTTGTGTCAAATTTAACACTAACAGTAACGCTGCCTTTAACAGTTGCAGCAAAATGAGTTGCACCAGCGAATTCATTAGCTTTGTTAAAGTTAAAAGTGTTGCAAGTCAAATGAGGCGTGATTTACCCCAAGTTCGATGCGGGTAACATTTTTAAATATGGCAATACTAATCATAAACGTAAAAACTCGTTTCTGCGCTGTCATCGGTGTCACTTTATTTCATTGATGTTAGTTAGTTATAGCTCGGTGTCGGTTAATTTTAAATATTTTTCTCAAGGAAGCTTAGAAATATTTTTAATTTAATAATCTTTCGGGTTCTGGTGCACTGTGGGAGAAAATAAAAACATGGACGAAAATTTGCTTGCAAACTTTCAAACAAAGTACCTACCTTTTTATTGCTTTTTCTATAAAACGCGTTATATTCAACGCGTTTGACAGTTGACGCTTAATTTAACACAAACGATAGCACTAACCAGCGAAAAGTGATCGGTTACCGTTACGGTTAAAGTTATGACGTCATTTAACTATTTGTCAAATGGTGCAACTCATTTTTGGCCTAACCATTACTTTAACTGAATTTTTGATGTTTGTTAATGTTAAAGTAAGATGGTGCAACCCAGCCTTATGTTCAGTGACTTGGACATTCATAACATTTTTTCGATCAACTGATGGCGTTAGTTTCTCTACAAAGGCCAATTTTTGTTCGAATTTCAAAAACTCGTGGAACAAACAATGTTCAGATAAAGGGAGGTCATGCGCTTATTATGCTACACCTTGTATACGCCATAGTAAAGCGCTTCGTGCGAATGTGTGGTGTGTTGTGGCCTGTCCATGATGATGTTTTGGAGTTTCAGCACTTCACATAGTGAAAAGCATTCATCTCTATTGAAAACCCTCATACCTACCTATTCAATATTTAACGAATATCGATTCAACAACAATTGCGTCGCGAAAGTGGAACAGATTCACTAAGTAGGGAAGCGGTGCAACAAAATAGGGGCACGCTGTACTGTTGGAGACATTTTTGTTTTTAAAGAGTAGAAATTGTACAATGTGACAAATAAATACACATGGTCTAAAGCAGGGGTAGCCAACTTGAATACACCCAAGATGTACTCGACAAAATATACTACGACATCTGGTGCGATCAGAAAAAAAGAAAAATTTCAAATTTTCTTTCTTTTCATGCGCTTCCATCTTAAAATGAGTTAGCCGAAATCAGGACAGTCTGTAATGTAAAGAAAACAAGAATATTGTCTAAATGTCAATGTGGGGTAGTAATTATATGTATAGGATTTATCTGTAGGACAAACGACAAATATATAGCTGAATCAGTTTCTAAGCTGTTATATTGGTTTAAAAATAATGTCTACCCAAAGTGTAGAGCCAGGTTTCGGGTTGTTCGAAAGAGATACCGCGGCCCCGAAACATAAAGGGCAATAGAAGGAACATGGGTGGGTTTTAGTCACTAAAAGTCTGATACGTCCCCCCGCTCTGGGTGGAGCGGGGGGGGGGAGTTATTTGATGATATCCCTTCCAAAAAAAAAGTGTAGAGCCCACGTTATCGTGACCTCGCTGAATTTAAAATGTCGTCTGTTTTTATTTATTCCTTTGCATGTGTTTGCGCCGCGTACCAGCAAATTTTATTGTTTTTGCGGAAAGTTAGCTTAATACCCCGACAAGGACATACGGTCCGTACTTTTCATCCCGGAAATTTAAAAACTTCCTCAAAGACGGAGCTGCGGATCAGCTGAAAGGCTTTATAATCGTCACGTTCTTAATCTCGCGGGGAATAAGCAGAGGTCGTTGTACACATACTATTCCCATGATAAGGGTAGTTCCCTTCATTACTTACCGGTACTTCTTGTATCCTTATATTCTTATAGAAAGAAAGAAAAAAAATACGTTTATAGAAAGAAATTTAAATTAATTTCAATGAATACAGGGTACTAAAGCATTTCTTTGTTCTTACTTCATTAATTGGTAGCATCTAATCTAAAGGCTATTTATATAAATAGCCTTTCTTAATTAAGATATTCAAGAATAAAATATTTTTAAATTCAGTTCATTAAGTAGTTCTTGCGATTAGTGCGTTTAACCAAAGAAACTTCAGCTTTAAAATATTTAACTATAGATACTAGACTTTTTAACCTCAAGTTTCCAAACAAAACACGTTGATCTTGAATTCCACGAGTCTTCTTTTATCAAGAAAAAACTCTAAACAAGAAACATTAGGATTGAATCTCAAATGGCAACACGCATGCTATCGCACGCGGTAGCTTCGATGACACGATCTATAGCACGCTTTTCTCACTTTAGCAAGTGATGGTTTTGTTCTGAGCGATAGAGATGAATAGGAACATGGAAACTGCGATTCCGTGCTGCTAGACTCAATCTTAAAGCATTTATTTGAATGACCGTTACAGGCACTTTTGAGTGTCTAGATTATGTTTAACCCTTACTAGTATGAAATATATGACCGACCCTTTTATATTATGTGTGTGTTCCTCTGTATGTTCTTCTTGATGTAATATCGAAGCTTATGTCGTCTGATCCCTAGGTCAAACAGCCCGCAATATACTTACCAACTCTTGCCTAGTTAAAATGATGTTTATTTTTGTTCCTATAAGGTTGCAGTTAGATTGCAGCTGTGAGTTGTCAGAGGATTAACTATAACGGACTGTACAAATACACTGCTTAACATAGTGTTTCCATGGACAAACAACATCTGTGGCAGTGTTTGACACACCCCTGCTGGTCTTGCAGACCAGCAGGGTTACCATGACATCTTATAGCAGTTCTTATTCCTGTGTGAGAAAGAGATGGTGCTAGACACCCTGTATAGCTCTGTTTCTTTCCCTCAGCGGAATAAGTTCTGCTTTAAGACGCCATGGTAGCTGGTATTGTTTTTCGATTCGCATTATAGGATGTTGTGTTATGTTTGGCATACTCAGGAATTTTGTATTGCCTCGTGCTTTAGTTGACCACCATAGAGCGCAAAATCCTCGCGTTGCGCAGCATCTAAAGATAGAGAACGTTCCTGGGTTGAGCAAACACACTCCATTTTTTTTAAACGTAGCCCCACACTAGTAATTTGTCATGTATCGTGGCTGCGTTTACAAACATTTAAACTCACATACACAAACAGCCACACCCGGCACAACTATGTTTAGGCCATAAACATATTTTTTCCGTGCGGGAATCGAACCCGTTTCACGCAGCGCAGCAGTCGATCGCTCAGCCACTGCGCCAACCGTGTCGTCGAGTAGGTTGCCCGTTCCTCTTTTATTTTGGAATGGAAAACTACAGCCCATTCATATTTATTATGTCTGTGCTGTAGGTAGCTTATTTTTGACTATACAAAAGTACTTGTCACGGGTCAAATTGCTTTAAGTCGCAATCTTTTTCACAGACCATCTTCAAAGCCAGTTTTTGTTTGTTTCTTGGCGCTTTCAGTAGCGTCGATTAGGAGGTCCAATATGGTTGCTCTGGCAGAATCGTAATCCTTACTAATATAATAAAAGCGAAAGTGAGTTTGTTTGTTACGTCTTCACGCCGAACTAGCTAAAGATTTAGATTTGAGGGAAAAAGAGGGAAGAAAAGGGAAAACTTAGCATTGCTATTACAACAAATAAGGCGTTAGGGCAAAAACTACAGGTACCTGTAAATCAGTAGGCCTACCATGACATCTTAAAGCAGAACTTATTCTACTGAGTGAAAGAGGTGGTGCTAGACACCCTGTATAGCTCTGTCCCTTTCCCTCAGCGGAATAAGTTCTGCTTTGACACGTCATGGTAGGGTAGCAGGAAAAGGGAACTGTGTTACCCCGAATTTAACGCAAGCGAAGCCGCGGGCAAAAGCTAGTAGAATAATAATATGAATTGTGTTAACATTCTTAAAATGGTCACAGACGCACACAGATTCTGCTGAAGCGACTATTTTAGATCCCAGTTCTTGTGTTCGGTAGCCACAAAATAAATTGTTAAACTAAATTAAAAACACTATCACCCCATTCTAAGTTTTCCAAGATTTAATATAACCTCATATAAATGTTTACCTGCCAGCAGAAATGCGCAGATTTTCCTAAACCCGTGTTACATAAACGCGGAGAAATATAAGGTAAGATATATAAAGGTAGATATAACAGCAGCCGAAACATTCGCAAGTATTCCCGCGTTATTAACAAACTTCTCAAGTACTTTCAAGACGTTCCTTTTCCATTCATCTTTTTTCTTTTTGAGTAAAGAATTATGTTTTTAATTTGATAACAAATTCTGTTTTATCTTTTCGTATTTGTTAGAGCGTTTCTGAATATTTTAAAGTGATTATTTTGTTAAAAATGCGCATGAATTTATGTTGGAAGCTTCTAAAAACTCAGGCAGGCGATTTTCACCTGAAAACCAATTTAAACATTCTCTTTCTTTCAAACTAATAAAAATAAAGTTAGTTATTCTTAGTACAGAGTACAGAGAGCTTTTCCGTGAAAACCGTTTTCAATCTTCCATCTTTAAATATTCCTGATCGCAAATACCTACATCATTATTTTTTATTTACATCTGAGGTAGCTATTCCTGCTGTTTCCACCCACGTTCTTCATCTTAATCTTTTAACCAATTCCTCAGCTAGCCATCCGAGGTGTGCTCTTCGGTCTGCTGCTACCCCGTATAAAACATCATCAATAAGCTTCATGAAAGAACTGGTTTTCTTTGAAATCCTGAAGTTACTGCTGAAATATTGACACGTCGTAACATTACATCCTTATTGGTGATAATCTTCAAAATAGCCAGGTGCTTTATATTCGCGATCGGCTTGTGTATGACCATGGCGTCTTTAAGCGGTATCGTTAGAGACAAAGCCATACAGGATGTCTAGCGCCATTTTTTCCCCTTTTTTAGGGATGAGAAATCATCAAATAACTTCCTCCGCTTTAAGCGGGAGAGAGTTTCAGACCTTTACAGACTAAACTCCTTCTTTTGACCTAACTCCCTCTTTTGCACTTTGTGTTCCGAGATCGCGGTACCTCTTTACAACAACAACCCGCAACCCCGGATCTCTTTTCTCACGCTGGAGACGAACCTTACGCCAGAAAGATCTTACGCCAGATAACACTCAGCTGAAGAAAGTTTATACACTCGTATGTTAAAAATAGATAACTTAAACGAACCCTATTTTCCACTCAAGCCACAGCAACATATAATCAAAGAATAATCTCCTCTAATTTCCAAACCACAACAGCCGGAATTTGGAGCGAGGACCAGCAAAATATTGATGCTGAGCGAATCAGATGGTTTCCTCTTGTGTCGGCGACGGCAGGAAGTGGGGACAACGGGCACGGGTCCACAGTACTTGCTTTTTGCTTTATATTTTGTTCGGTAATTTCCGGAAAATAACGAATAATAGAAATCTTTCGGACTATCTTTATTTTGATTATTATTTTTGTTAACGTCTGTGTTGAGTGTGAAACTCAAGAGTTTATTTATGTTCATTCAATATTCATTATTACTTTACTTGACCATATAATAGAATATAGGTACCTTACCTTATAGTACACCAAAATTTACCACCAACATAATGTGTTATTTTTATAATTGGGTTCTTAAGGATCCTGTAGAGCACAGCAAAGGGGTGGCGGGTAAGCAGAGGGGTCTGCCAGGGCCACCGGCTGCCGGGGTTGCGGGTATTTTAAAAGAGATACCGCGGCCCCGTCACGTAAAGGGTAATAAAAGGAACATGAGTGGGTTTTGGTCAGTACAAGTCTGACACTCCCCCGCTCCGCCCAGAGCGGGGAAGTTATTTGATGGTTTCCCATCCGCAAAAGGGTAGGCATTCACAGGCACTTCTTGAAATCGAAAAGTTGTATATTCACATTCACACTACATTGAGAATAAACCGTCAAAAATTCAAGAAGATCAATTTTCTGTTGTAGCCCAGATTCCCATGAATTGAACTGAAAGAGGAAGGATCGCTTTTCAGAGCTTGTGCCCTTTAGAGAATTCCGATGAAAAGTTCCGTGAATCCATTGTGATGGTATGTTTGTTCTCGATAATCTTATAAGCTGATCAGCTACCCTACCATGACGTGTTAAAACAGAACTTATTCCACTGAGGGAGAGAGACAGCTATACAGGGTATCTATTACCATCTCTTTCTCACACAGGAATAAGAACTGCTATAAGATATCATGGTAACCCTTCTGTACCTTTATCGATTTATTCTGTGATTGACATGTCACACATAGCGCTCCATTGTGTTATTTACTTATGTCCACACAAAAATACTTGACAGGATATAAAGATACTCATTTAATTTGTTTTTTTTTTCAAGTTTACCTGCTAGAGGAAAGATGGATTAGAATTTTTACCCAGTGCTCAGAAAAGACTAAACAGGGAAAATTTCAACAAGGACTTGTTTTTGTTGTGTGTATTAAATCATTTAGATTTTATTTAAACAACATGACGACTAAATAACTAAACTAACAACAAACTATAAAAGGGCATTACATTCTCGTCCTGGTGCCTGAGAGACAGGCGGCGTTGCCACGTTGTATGGCAACTCCCGGCCTCTCGCTAAGGTTAAAGCTAGCCTTTGAATCACGGAAAGCGTGTGTTAGTTGAAAAGTAGAAAATCCTTACTAATATTATAAAAGCGAAAGTGAGTTTGTTTGTTACCTCTTCACGCTTTAATGGCTACACCGATTTTGATGAATTTTGGTACAGAGATAGTTGGGAAAAAGTGGGATGTGAGGGAGAAAGAGGGAAGAAAAGGGAAAACTTAGCGTTGCTATTACAAATCAATAAGGCCCAAGAGAAACTGTGTTACCCCGGATTTAACGCGAGCGAAGCCGCGGGCAAAAGCTAGTATTTCTTCTAAAACTGTGTCCTTTGTCACTTATTCCTAATACGGCAGGTATTCAGTCAGTCCTTTGTCAAGGGCTTGGCATGTGACACTGGGTTCGACACTAGGGTTCGTGTCAAGTGTAATTGGGATTTTCCATCGAGAGAATCTTAGTAGCCACCCGATCATCAAACTGGTTGAGGCAACAGGCTCGCCACCTTGAACTTGGCATCCTTACTAATACTATAAAAGCTAAAATGAGTTTGTTTGTTACGTCTATACGCCTAAATGGCTTAATTGGCCTATTTTGATGAATTTTGGTACAGAGATAATTGAGACTCTGGAGACGGGACGGACATGTTTATTAGGAAAATATGTCATGTATTTGTAAAGTAACACCATTTCACCTGTAATCTTTGATAGATATGGCAGAGGTGTACTTAAACCAACATTTCGCCTCGCTTACGTACTTAGGTCTAACAAATACGAATAACGGACATTAAAAAAATAAGAGTCTATCTAGTATCTAGGTCACCTAAGTTCATGACGGCTTTTTCCATTTATCATGCCAGCGGTCTAACGACCAACTAAAATAGGTCAGTCGTGTTCCGAACTCCCTGGCTGTATTTATACCTTTTTGGTCTTTCTCTAATTTTTTTCGTAATGGCGAAGGTCAAACCTCTAAACTTATATTCATTAGCTGGATGGCTAAGAAGTGGTTAATTTAATTATGTTGGCTTAGACGCTTACGTACCTTGCTGAAATTAAGATAGCGGTGATTGACAAAAAGGTTATCTGTGTGGTTTAATAAGGGTTTATAGTAATTGGTTTTTGGGCTGGAAAACATTGCTTAGTACTTATAAGTATATTACAAAATTCGCACTGAAAGACTGTGGACGCTCCGCTCTAAATATGCTAGTTTTTCTACATCGTTCTCACATTATGTATACTTAATCTCAGCATGAATGATGTATCCATGATTTTATAAAATATTATGATTTAAAGGAGTGTCCATGGATATGGACTTAGATCTCTATGGAGAAGAATGGATAAGAAACTCAATTTTCTTGCCCATTCTTCTCCATAGAGATCTACGCTTTGGAATGGGTAACTACAGTACTTTCACAAGTTATTATGTCTTGTGACTGGGGCTGTAGAGTGTAGCAGCATCATTTTTTTGTTCTTGTTTTTATGACATTCAAAAATGCCTGTAATGATCTAATTGAAATAAATGGTTTGAGTTTGTGATCACCAATTTATTCTCTAAAAAGGGTGATTCGACTTCAACCCTTGGTCGGAAAGCATCCCACGCAACGCGCCACCGGGATAAAAAGCCTAACCTATATTCTATTCTAGGTCACGGCCTATTTGACAAAGTCTATCGACATTTTCTGTTGAACCATTTATTTTTGTATGGGCAATCATCAAATAACTTATCTCGCTCTTAGTGTTAGACATCTATTAGAGGCGCGCGTGGAACACGATCGTGCCGTTGACTCGGCCTGTCGTCTCTTAACAAACGAACAGTGAGCATCATCATCACCGCGAGAATCATCACGTGACATTTGACGCCGCTGTCTTTGTGCTACTGGCACTTCTCCACTTCCATCGCGTCGTCAATGGCACCGCAGAGGTCACTTCGACTGCATGTTTAAGACGGCAAGATAAGAGCATATTAACTTTACCCATATTGACATTACCGATATTGACATTACCGATATTGACATTACCCATATTGACATTATCCATATTGACGGAGTTTCTTGCCCATTCTTCTCCATAGAGATCAACGCTTTGGAATGGGCAACTACAGTACATTCACAAGTTATTATGCCTTGTGACCGGGACTGTAAATTCATTTTGTTTCTTGACATTCTAAAGTGCCTGTAATGGTCTAATTGAAATAAATTATTTGATTTGATTTGACATTACCCATATTGATATTACTAAATCCCAATGCCCATACCAGTCTAGGTTCCATATGAGATAATAACAGCAATTTGTTAGTAAATCTCCTAGAGTGGGCGGACGTCGGCGTCGGCAGGGGAATGGAAACTTGTCTCGATAATGTATATTGATGCGGCCCGGGGGACGGTTGAATAGCTCCTTTAGACTAGGAAGCCTTATGGATTGCTGGATTAATGGTTATCAAGTATGACGCAATGAGGGAAAGTTGTTCGTTTTTTTTTTTAAAGAAGGTCGTCTTTTATTACGTCGAGCCTTAACTGATACTCAGCTTAATGGCTGGCAGGATACGTTAGAAGTTTTTTTTTTCTCAAAATTGGACGCGTATACAAATGTTCGTATCTAAATGCTAAACTGTATTGAAGGAAAAACTTAACTTTGCTGTTAGAAAACTTTGCCTCCATACTTCAACATAGGTCGCGGTTAGTTTACCAACTGCAATTATGTGTGTAATTACATTATTTTTTGTGATTTATCTATGGTTAGGTTTTCGGATTTTTCCCTCTTCTGATAGTCTATGTTATTGCTTCTTCTGAGACAACGGGAAGAATAGATTTTGTATTCCTTTGTAACTGTATGGGATGTGCGACATAAGCGGCCATGTCTTTTATAGCGTAAACTTAGAGGTCTCTGATTTCGCTTTTAAGAATAATTTCAAGTGGATAATTTCTCGCTTTCCCAAGCATGCGTTACTTTATTGTTATTACTAGCTGGCACCCGCGGCTTCATCTGCGTGATATCGGAATTAAAAGTATCCTATATCGACACCTCTGGGCTCAAAGGTCGTAAAGGACATTTTGGCGAAAATGACTTTTTGATACAGTTTTACTAATTTTTTAATTCTCTATCGATCTGTATATTCCGTTTTACGGAATTCGCAAAAAAAATGCCTTTACGACCCACATAATTTAAGACGTTAAACAAAATGTACCGTAAAAATATGGACGTAAATAACACTTAGTAACCAGAGCGAACTCATTTTGGTAGTAAAGCAAAATAAAAAAACAACTTTTGGGGTTAAAATACATTAAAAATGTCAATTGTCCTTTACCTCCTTTGGTGGTTAATATAAGTCATTTTAAAAATTTTGATGTAAAGGGCATCTTCTTTGCAAATTGCCCTTTACACCCTTACAAGTTAAAATAAAGGAACATAAAGTGTCCTTTACTACCTAGTTTCTTTTCAATTATGTGCTACCACTAAGGGCGTATTATAAACTTAAGTGAGAAATTGTCCCATAAATCCTAGAATATTCCGAATTTAATCTCAACCTACCAACTTAAAATTAAACAAAACTATTAACTCACGATCTCGTAAAACGTGGGTAGGTAATAATAAACCGATTATCATCAAAATAACAAGGATTTATAAAGTTTTGGTATCTTCTTCAACCCCTACCTTATTAAAATGACTCTTATACATGTGTTTTCAACATACAATAAATAATAATGATAACACATACATGGCTCATGAGGGTGCTAGAGTCGTATAAAGTTAATGCAACTCTATGCACATTCCTGATCTCGTGTATGAGGCAATGGAGTACAGTCCTCCGCTATCCAGGATGTCGGCAGATTCAGAGAAATAGTGAACCGATAAGGATAGAGCGAGGTATATTCTAGGGCGATAGTTTGAGTCCACTTTGGTTCTGCTTAGCCTTGAATCCTCTAAGCACGCTGCTGGAGTATTCAGGTCTGGACTATTGATTGAGGTGAAGTGGTCATTTTATATCTTACCTTCTTTACATGGATGACCAGAAACTCTTTGCCCCCAACGATTTGCAGCTGATGGAGCTACTGAAGGTAACTGAAACTTTCAGTAGCGCCATCAGGATGGAATTTGGTGTAGACAAATGTGCGGTCATGCATGTAAAGCGAGGGGAAATTGTGGAATCTGTGGGAATCCAGCTCTCAGATTCCATAAACCTTAGACCCCTCTCAGCAACCGAAACCTACAAGTACTTGGGGATGTCGGAAGCGCTGGGCATCAATGTTGCTAACGCAACGTTGCTGAAGCAATCGTTGAAGGAGCGCTTCTTTGCGTGCTTTCAACGGTTGGGTCATGCCGGTTTTTAAGTACTCTTTCGGCAAACTCAAATGGACTCAAACAGAACTGGACGCCTTGGATAGGAAGGTCCGTACATTATTAACGGCATTTCGTATGCATCACCCACGTTCTTCGGTTATGAGACTGTATATCCCGCGGAGTTGTGGAGGTCGAGGCTTTTTAAATACCAAGACTCCATAATCGCGAGATATGCAGTCTCAGGGAATATTTCCTAGAAACCGACGTGGGAATGCAACGGGATGTGGTTGCAGTGGCAAAGGCCTCCGCTCGGCTCTCCTTGGCTAACAGACGCAAATCTGTAGTGCTTGACACTAATGACCGCAAGGAGGTATGGCAGAGTAAGGAGCTTCACGGACGGTTTTTCCGGGCCCTACATGAACCCGATGTAGATCAATCAGCGTCTGTAGCCTGCCTACGTTCCGGGGATCTCTTTGGAGAAACCGAAGGTTTTATCTGTCTAATTATGGATGAAGTTATGATAACAAATAACTACCGGAGATTTATTGTGAAGGACGGCACGGTTGACAAAAGTCGGGCATGCCACCGTCCGGGTGTATCAATTCGACACATTATCTCCGTTTGTTCTTGTCTAGCTAACGGAGAGCACTTACATAGACACAACCTTGTAGCCAGGATTATCCATCAGCAACTTGCTCTAAAATATAACCTTGTGGAATCGGAAGTGCCGTACTACAGGTATGAGCCCGACCCAGTTCTCGAATATGGCAATATCCCATTGTACAGGGATCAATCCATTATCACTGACAGGACTATTGTTGCCAACAAGCCTGATATAGTGGTGGTGGATCGATCAGCGCGGCGCGCTATGATTGTTGACACATAACAGTCCCGCATGATGAGAACCTCGTGAAAGCCGAGAAAGATATATTGACTTGGCTCGTGAGGTTGTCGACATGTGGGATGTGGACTCAGGGATCATTGTGCCGATAGTCATATCTGCCAATGGCTTAATTGCTAAGAGCCTCGACTAATAACTGAGGAGGCTCTCGTTAGGCAGCTGGATCAAGGGTTTGATACAGAACGCGGTACTCCTTGGCACGGCTCGTATTGTTAGGAGGTTCCTTTCTCTGGAACCCTGACCGCCGGTAGCTTGGATCCTATCCCTGATACCGGTGGTCTACAATTTTTTTATGTTTTTTTTTATTAAGAAATATTTAATAATGTAATTGTATGTAAAAAATGAACATAAAAAATATCATAAATACATACAATTACGTGATCCATTTAATTATTAAGCTTAATTATCAATTAATCTTTTGCGGGTGATCCTTTAGAACCTAAAAAATATTGCACTTGTCCATTATTTCCTTACTTTGATTAATTTTGCACAGTAAAGTAGATTTACGCCCTAAACTAAAATCATAAGATGAAAATTTTAGGGGGGTAAAGGACAATTATTTTTAAATTTGTGGTCGTAAAGGAAATCTATCTCGACAAATAAAGCATTAGGGTAAAATCGTAATACTGCCCAAGAAAGTTCTATGAATTCTAAGCACTTTCCCAAAGTTTTATTTAAATAGCTCAAGAAACAAAAAAGTTAGAGTAAAAATACGATTTTTTTTTCAGTTTTTTGCTTCTCCTGAAAAGTTGCATTTTGTCCTTTACGACCTTTGAGCCCAGAGGTGTCGATATGTTATTCTAGACTACAATTACCTCCGTACCAAATTTCATCAAGATCCGTTAAGCCGTTTTGACGTAAAAGAGAAACAAACACCCATACATCCAACCTCACAATCGCATTTATAATATTAGTAGGTTATTATTTGGTGCAACAGAACCTTATGTGTCCTTCAGTCCAGTCCGACTCGCACTTAACCAGTTTTTTCAACCCTTCGAGGATTACAGGGCTTGGAGACTTCTAGAAAAAAAGTAGATAGACATCTAGACATCCCTTTAGCTTTTTCCCTGTTACTGTGTGTTCACTGGGTAAACAGTGTTCATAATGATGTGCGTCACATTACGCGACTTACGTGACGCACAGTAGTAACGATCAGCTTTCCTTAAACAAGTCGCCGAACATGTCAGGAATCACGTTTCAATTGTTGTCAAGCAAATATCGGCTTTAGCGTTCTCCCCTTACGACATCTACTGCTGAAATGAGGTGGTCCTTTGTGTCTACTATGGGACACGAGAAGTTCCATAGGGACATAACTTCATACCTTTACTCCTCTTACGTTAGGATAGAGATACACCTCCATGTATCTAATAAAGTGCGTGGTTGCGCTCAAAAATTTCTGATGGATACACCCAAAAGCAGCTGTTTACCCGAAATGAAAATCTAGGCTCGATCTTCAGTCTGGATTTGTGCCTGGTTGAAATAGGCTCGCCCAACAAACATAGCTTTTTTTTTGGATGGAATATCTTCATTATCTTCCCCTGCTCTAGGCGGCCCGGCGAGGGACCCCAGTATCAGTCTTCTACTGACTAAAATCCACTCATGTTCCTTCTTTTGCCTTTTATGTTCCGGAACCGCGAGAGATACCGCATCTCTTTAGAACAACTCGCAACCCCGGCAGGCGATGGCCTTGACAGGGCCCTCTGCAAGGGACACCACTGTCCTACCATTTGGGAATTACCAGCGTGATATTATGTTACCTCATCAGTTTCCACAGCTTTTTAGTGTCCCACAAAAATCCTTTTACATCATTCTTTGCCAGTTGTACCACATTGTAAACATGTACACGGTTACATTCGGAGAGTATGCGATGGAATTGCACAGCCTAATTCCGCCAAGCCCGTTCCATCATCGGACTACAAGACGTACGGCGATGCGCCACCGTTACATGGTAGACATCCCACCCACACGCACTAAACGGTTTGGGAATACTTTCATTGTGCGTACTGCTAAGGAGTGGAATTCCCTGCCGGAGTCTGTATTTCCTGACAGCTATAACCTGGGGGTCTTCAAGTTTAGAGTGAATAGGTTATTTCTAGGTAAGCGTGCTTCATCGTCGACCACATCATCACTTACCATCAGGTGAGATAGTGGTCAAACGCGAGCCTATCACTAATAAAAACAAAAATGTACGTAATCATGATTATCTTCAGTCTACTATATCTCTGCATATAGAGCTATCATTTACTATCAATATCCCGTCTATTTACATAAATCAGATAGAAAGGAATATCAATAGAAAATACAAAGGTTATATTTGATTATACTTGGCATCAATATTGTATCTCGAATAGAACCGCAATTTATCTTGGAAAGAAATTCTTGTGTGTTTTGGGAATATAAACTTAGGGTTATACCACACCAAGGCGTCGTCCTAGTTGGCTATTGATCGTACGATGCGTTCTCGTGGACCCCTTATAAGTAAGGGTCGGTAAATTCGATATACAATTGACTTTCATTCGGCTCAAGCCGATCGGCAAGCTCATCTACTGTCGCTTAATTTCGTACGGGTCGGCTTGGCTGAATTTGAGGTTGGTAAGTCAAACGGCATTTTTTTCTAAATGTGCCCGATGGTTTCACGCGCCTCTAAGCTACTAAGATCCGTAGCGTGTTTTAAAATATCATGTACAATTCCTCAATAATTATGCTGTCAAATGAAAAACGAGAATAATTTTAACTGGTAGTTGCAGAGTATAAAAATATAAGCGTGTTCATAGAAACAAAATCTTCGGTTTCATTGTTTTAGTGTGAAACTAGAGGTTATATAGAAATGTCTATTGTGCCCCAGTATGCCGCCGACTCGAGTATCCTTATACAGAGCCCTTTATATCAATAGTGTTTGTTTCTCGCAATTTCTTGTTAAAGGCGATTATAGTAAAAAATACCACTTATTTCCTTGTCTATATTTACATAGCATTTTCTATCGTCTAGTTTTGTAATAGGGATTATTTTAATATGGCTTTTTTTGCGTGGGATGTTGCCATGTTTCTCATTACCGATTCGTCGTGAGGAATAAGTTAAGAGAATTAATGTACATGGTTGTTTAAGTAAGGGGAAGGTCCAAGATAAGATGGACGGACTGTGTAAAAAATGATATCGCTATCCTAAAGTATTTATTTATTTAACTATTTATGTGCACACAGTAAACCAGACAGGATAAAAAACATATACATTATAAAATTTGTATAAAGGTACTGCTTATTTTTAAGAAGTTTCTGCCCGCAGACTTGCGAAAGGAGAAATAAGAACGACAATACAAATAATAATGTATGTGACTGCAAATGAAGACGAGTAATTATAAAGTATGGAAATGCTGCGCCGTCCCCAAGTAAATTACGATCATGATGATTTGGATACTTTTCTCTCACATTCAGGAACACCCAAACTTACAAAATAGAATCTATAGACGCAAAATAATGATCCGGGTGAGTATCAAACAACAGCCCATCTCTCATCTACAAATTTCTGGGAAGACTCACGGTTATCATAAAAAGTGATAAGAAAATCTCGAGAACCTAAGATCGGTTATACAAATGGTGTGATAAAAATGGGACATATTAACTGGGTGTGAGCTAACCAAAGCGATTGTCACGACAGAGCTGTGCGCCTTCCGATTTAATAAACAAATTGGTGTAAAAACCTTACGATAGCATCGTAGAGGACGCTCTATGCCTTTTTTTCAAGCCGAATAACATAGATAAAACAAAAGTTTATCCCAGGAACAAAATGATCGCTCAAACACAAAGTTGTGATAGCACAAGCGTCCTCATAACTCACCCTCATTCCTCCCATTCAACCGCTTTCACCGTCATTCACCCTGGTGATAGTATCTGTGACGTAACCGCTAGGCCACGAGGTACACGCTCACGCGATTTCAATGATACAAGCTTTTTTTCTGTTAAAATCCCATTTTGAAAACAATCTTTTAAATAAAATTGTGCTTTAATTATTTTCGTATTCTTCTCTGCAAACTCTTTTATTTAATAGGGGTTCATAAAAAAAAATATTTGTCCGTCATCTTTCAGTGTCTGCCATATTGGATTTAAATTTAGAATGACGTCAGATAACTGGCTTAAAATTCAGTTGTAAGAATTGGCAAAGATTATTTAAGTTAAAAAAAGCTTGTAAAAAGAAATTGACCAGATCATGCCACGACACTCCGTGACGCGATGTAACTAAAACTCTTAGCATTACTTCGACTCTGGTTACAGGCACTTTTGAACTGCAAAAATAAATTATAAATCAAATTATGCAGCGATGTCACTTCACAAGGAATAATAACTTTGTAAGGACACGAAAATGAACAAAAACAGTCCGTATTTGCCCATTTCTACTATCGCGAAGGAAACATGACAGAAACCCATGTCACTTGACGCATTTCGCCCCGCCCGAGGTCGTGTAAGGGGCGTATTAGCGGTGACGTCCGTAGGACGCCCACGTACGGACAAGGCTGATTTATATTGGTTGCAGTGGTTTGAACCTTAAAGTCTTTAAGTGGCTGGGGAAGTTACAATTGTTGCGGTTGCCTAGTTTTAGAGTTGAGCTTAAATTAGGATGTTGTTTTATATGCTTTTGTATGTAATTAAATACCCGAGTAATTTACTCGGGTATTTAATTACATCATCATCATCTGCCTAGCCTTTTCCCAACTATGTTGGGGTCGGCTTCCAGTCTAACCGGATGCAGCTGAATATCAGTATTTTACATGGAGCGACTGCCTATCTGACCTCCACAACCCAGTTAGTACTGGGTAATAATACAACAAAAGCAAATTATTCGAACATTTGTAATAAAGTATTGTATTCATACAAATATTTGAAAACATACTCATATTATGTTAATTATTGTAATTGGTGTTATACCGTTTTTGTCCTTACTAATATTATAAAAGTGAAAGTGAGTTTGTTTGTTTGTTACCTCTTCACGATTTAATGGCTAAACCGATTTTTGATGAATTTTGGTACAGAGATAGTTGGGAACCAGGAGACGGACATAGGCTATTTTTTTTAAAGTGGGATATGAGGGAGAAAGATAGGGGAAATCTTAGCATTGCTATTACAAATCAATAAGGCGCAAGGGGAAATTGCAGGTAGCAGGTACTGTGTTATACCGAATTTAACGCGAGCGAAGCCGCGGGCAAAAGCTAGTTAACTATAAATAAATAAGTATTCATATTTTTAGTGCAAATGTAACTGGTAGTTTTCCTTTAGAGGAAATGTACGTGCCCTTAATACGTTGCCCTTTTCATTTAATTTCTGACAACCACAGCCGCGGGAAAAACTTACCTTGAAGTAGAAAGAATGAATGCAAGTAGGTTTTCACAAACACATTATACGACTTTTAAAAAAAAATTAAACTCATTTTTTTTAATTATCATGTACTACAACTTAACCCCCAAGAGACATCCGACATTCAAGGCAGGTCTAATCGAACCACGTCCCTATATTATCCAACAAGTTTAACCCGCTGTAGCTCGTGTCAGGCCCGACCTTGACCTCGTCGCTTACTGCAACGGGTAACTGTTGCTGCAACCGACGCAATTCAATATGGCGGCTTGTAACTTGGCGCTTGGTACTAGTGCAAGTTGTAAAGGTCAATGTCAAAATGAAATATGTTTAACAGTTTATGTTTTTAGACAACTTACATTCTAACGACTTATTTGTTTAATTAATCACTAGCTTTTGCCCGCGGCTTTGCTCGCGTTAAATTTGGGGTAACACAGTTAGGTACCTGTAGTTTTTGCCCTTGCGCCTTATTGATTGTTATAGCAAAGCTAATTTTTCTCCTTTCTTACCTCTTTCTCCCACATTTCCCACTTATTCTAGAAAAATAGTCTATGTCCGCCTCTAGGGTCTCATCTACCTCTGTTCCAAAATTCATCAAAATCGATTTTGCCATTTAGGTGTGAAGACGTCACAAACAAACAAACTCACTTTCGCTTTTTATTATAATACTAGCTGTTCCTCGCGGTTTCACCCACGCTGCTCAGCACCTGTTTGTCGTAGCGTGATGTTATATAGCCTAATAGCCTTCCTCAAGAAATGGACTATCCAACACTAAAAGAATTTTCCAATTCCAACCAGTAGTCCCTGAGATTAGCGCGTTCAAACAAACAAACAAACAAACTCTTCAGCTTTATAATATTAGTATAGATTAGTAAGGATATTGTTGTGACACGATTGGAAAAAAAATACCGCAAATTTATCATTTTATTTATTTAATATATTTATGGCTTATCAAATTGCATTCATATTTTGTTACCAATTATCCGAATTCTGACTATTGTACTTATATTCTGCATCGGAACATGTAATCTGATTCGGAATTGAAAAAAGCAAGCAATTTATTTAAGCCTCCTCTTGCAAATACACTCTAAATAACAATTGCTTTTACGTTTCATTTTATTTTATTCGACTACTACTAGCTTTTACCCGCGGCTTCAATAAGCAATTAAAATGCTAACCATTAATCTTTTTAAAAGGCATCTAAAGAAATTTCTAGTTAGTAAAGCCTACTATCAAATTTCAGAGTTTCTTCAAGAAAAAATGCTTAGTACATGAACTTAACATTTTTTTTATGATTTTTATAAATGAGTTTGTATATATATATTTTTTTTAATTTCTGACATCAATAAAAATATAATCAAATAGTGTAAGCCTTAACTTTGGCATAATATATTGCTTTGTTATTTTGACATTAATTGACCAATATGTTTATAAAGATTTGAAATTATTTAAATTCTATTACTGTTCTAACATTTTTATATTTTTTCTGTTATTCACATAATTATTTTGTTACTACTATGATGTTATTTTTTTTTTTAACATATAATAATATTTGCATGCCATATGATGTGGCAAACATGCCCGGGGTTCCGGACCGTTTCTTTTTGTTATCCAGCATGCATTTTTTTGTACTATTTCAGTATGCGTACACACGTAAGCAAATAAAAATATCTTATCTTTTTTCGCGTCCCCCCTCCATTTTAGGGAAGTAGGGGGTTAGAAGGATTCAAAAAGTAGCCTATGTCACTCCATCCCAATCCAAAATCACGCCAATTCGTCTCTCCGTTTCGTTCTGAAAGACGGACAAACCATCAAACACACACATACACTTTCCCATTTATAATATTAAGTATGGATTCAAACATTTTTTTATTATAGAAGAATACTTTGTAACAGTCATTCGGGTTCTCTTGTATCCGGTAGGCTTAGTGTAGTGGGGAGCTTACCTTAGATAAGTCAGCTGGCACGAAGGGTATTTGTCCATCAAGAGTCGGATCTAGGTGAGACCGTCTTGCATTGGGATTTGAAAACTGTCCAATTTTACAGTCACAATACAGGGTGGCAGGGAACGGGTACCACGTAGTCATTACGTCTTTCTGAACCCCCAGATTTAAATATTTCATCGGTATTCCTTACTAATATTATAAAAGCGAAAGTGAAATTATTTGTTTTTACGTCTTCACGCCTAAATGGCCAAAACGATTTTGATGAATTGGGTACAGAGATAGTTGGGACCCTAGAGACGGAAATTAAAAAAAGAGAGTGAGAAATGAGGGAAGAAAAGGGAATACTTAGCTTTATATTATAAGGCGCTAGGGCAAAAACTACAGGTAGCAGATACCTGAAAATCAGGAAAGGGGAACTGTGTTACCCCAAATTTAAAGCGGGCGAAGTCGCGGGCAAAAGACAGCTTTTCCCTACATATCTGTAATACTAGTTAATAATTAATGGTACGTAAGTGTACAAGTGTAAGGGTAAGTGTACACACGTTGACACATCAATCTATAAAAACCAATTTATGCTGGTCTCTCAACCTCAAATCGCACTCCGTAGCTTTCAAGACGGTACGGATTACGGTTTTACGGTTACGGATAAACTGGTTTAGTGTAGGTTCATGTGTCGTCGTGTGTACAAGATAATACGCATTTAGGTATTTTACCCCGTAAAGGTGATTGGGTTGTGAAGATCAGAAGGAAAGTAATTCCATGTTCAACTTATTCAGGTTATACTAGAATTCGACTCCAAAATAGTTGGGAAAAGGTTAGACTGATGATGAAAAAAGGTCGAACTAAACGCCATACAGACTAAAAAAAAATATAACATTTATTTTCGTTTGTTCGTTATTCAAAATTTCCCTCGCTCCAGTTACCTATTATGAAACAAAAGGTCAGTTAAAAGAGACAATGTAAAAGTAGAACATTGGACTGTGAAGCTATATTTGACTTGGAGGGTCAGGTCGACCTGTCTGGCCCAAGCTGTCTCACGTCTCTGGTCACGTTAATCAATTCCAGAGACAAATATTTGTTTTCGGTGTTTTATTTGACATGTTGTTGGTTGTTCGAAGATAGGTCCTGGCTTAGGGACCTCTAGGGTGTTCTGTGGGTGGGGATCACCCATAACATACAGAGTTGGGCCCGGCTGTCATTTGTACATTTTTGACAGTCGTTGCAGCTACTCAGTGATCCGAAAGTCTGACAGCCAGTCTTACCAAGTAGTTATCTTATAAATCTAACCTGACCGGGTTGTGGAGGTCAGATAGGCAGTCGCTCCAAGTGAAAATCAGCCTCATCTAGTTAGGCCAGGAGTTAGGGGTGAAACAGGGTGGCAGAGTTTGTATGGGAGAACGCGATTCCTCGGTCGAAATGTCTTAAAAATTTTACTTAGACATTCTTTCACAAACTTAAGGCTAAGACACTAAGGAGCTGAACATTGGTTGAAGCCGCTGGGCAGAGCTCGTTGCAATATATAGCTAACTAGCTTCCGCCTGCGACTTCGTCCGCGTGGCATAGTTACTTTGGGCTAGCTTTAACCCGCGTGATGATCGAAAACAAAATATCTCTCTCGCCTTTTCTTCCCTCTTTCTTCTCTCTTTCTACCCTTGTCTTCCCTCTTTCTCCCCTTTTCTCACTTTTATAACCTATGTCCGTCTCCAAGGTCCTAACTATCTCTGTAACAAAATTCATCAAATTCGGTTTCGCAATTTAGGCGTGAAGACGTAACAAACAAACAAACTCACTTTCGCTTTTATAATATTAGTAAGGATGTACAACGGCGAGATAAACGCAGAATTAGGTATTCTTACAGCAAACTAGTTGTTCGTTTGTTTTGTTGGAACCTAGGCACGTTACTGGTACGATAGTCGCCGGTGCCACTCTTTTACAAAGAAGAGCTGTAAGCCTACTATGACATCTTAAAGCAGAACTTATTCCACTGAGTGAAAGAGATGGTGCTAGACACCCTGTATAGCTCTGTCCCTTTCCCTCAGCGGAATAAGGTCTGCTTTAACACGTCATGGTAGGGTAGCTGGGCCACGTATCAGGCTGATTTTTATATCGTCATAAACAGAAGTAACATAAACTTTTATAGTCGCAGTAGTTTGATATTCATGTTGTTACACAAAATTGAATACAGTTGAAATTTTCCCCTCTAGAGCTTTAGAGAAATTGTTTCTCGAATTTCAATCGATTTCTCCTCATAGGTATGTAGTTATAATCGTTTTTATGGTTGCACGGATGTGTAGGTAAGGTTTTCAAGGATACACTAGAAAACATGTACCTAATGCCTCTGATCGTTTCCGCGTAACTGGTATAAATGGTAATTGATTTATAATTAATACCAAGAATGAAGTAACGTAGCAACCGATCAAAAGCAGTTTTGACTGTGTCATATAATACATATGTGTGTATACATAAATATACGTTTGATTGGTTATAACAGTTATATAAAAACTTCTTCTTCTTTTGTGACCCTCTGAAAAACTTCGTTTGATAGTAACTAGGTACCTAATTATGTATGAGTCGTTCTGAAAAATCACATTTATAATAGAAAAAAAAAACGCATTTTAACTTTTTGACTGACACCAGTCAAATGTGGTTTTGCCCTACCTTACGGTATTAACTGTAACATAAATGTACTACGCACATAACTTTGGAGAGTTATCTGTAGTTGTTTATAACTAAACTAGCTGTGCCTAGCCTATGTTACTTCTTGATAGTTTAGCTTTCTATTGACGAAAAAATGGTTATAATCGGCCCAGTAGCTTCGGAGTATATGGGGTACAAAGAAACAAAAAAAAACCAACCTCTAATAAAATTTGTAAAGGTACCTAACCAAAAATTATACACGTAGGTACATACATTGTAGCAGTTACAAAATTAAGTGACCATTAATGTGAAACTAATAAATATAATTGCTAAATCACATGCGTAATATTTGATAATGAGAATTTGTCAGCTACTTAACCTGCTAGGTACTGTAGGAACTGGGCTGAATACTTTAATAAAAGCCCATATATCCTTTTGAAATTATATTTTGAATTATATTTTACTAGCGACCCGCCCAGCGGTTTCGTCCGCTGCTCACCGCCTGAGAGTCATAGCGTGAAGTATTATACATTATAAACCTTCCTCTTAAATTACTCGTACCTATTAAAAAAACCGCCTCAACATCCGTTGCGTAGTTCTAAGCATACATACAACATATCAACAGACAGACAGCGACAACGACTTTGTTTTATACTATGTAGTGAAGTTACATGTCACACTTCTAATTTTATTCCTATCTTTTGTTTTTTCTGAGTTCCTTATATAAAACAACCTGAGTATTGGAACGTTATGGTAAATCAGCCAGCACTAGTTAAGGTATAAAACCTCTTACCGTACCGTCACAAAATAGAGTACAATCCCGGTGTGCGATTAAACCACCCGCCATTATTTGATTGCATCTCCCCTGCAGTTTTCCTTGCCAAGACAAACGAAGGTATTACGAAAACTCATCCACCCCATTCTTTACTTGCAGACCAGCACACCCTGGACAGTGACTACGTGAAGCGGTACCTGGGCGAGTTGACCCCCACTCAGGAGGCACGCCTGCTGCAGCTGCGGAAGTGGATCGCTGATCTGCAGAAGGGCAAGGTCAGTACTTCTAGAAGATAGTTTAGGACCAAATGCTCTCTGTGTTTAATATATTATTTCATATTTTTATTTGGGGCCAGTAGTGAAGACTTATTTATACTCATCTCGTTCCTTCTCATTTCCCGTAATAAAGGTTTTTTACTGAAACCTATTTCAGGCACCAGTCTCTCAAAAAGTTAACGTTTTGACCATGCATTTCTATAAATCTAGCATTAAGTAACTTTAGAGAAAATGCACGATTTTTTAATTATTCATTTAGTTTTTGTCTCTCTTTCCGTTAATTGTGAATGTAGGGCATTTTTATTCTTTTGATTTTAACAATGATCTTGGAGTAATTAAGAGTACTAAAAGTGATCTACACAAATGTCCTTTCTTTTTTTAGTATTATTCGCCGAGTCCTTTAGCTCCTTCAGTAACACGATAACTGCCAAATGCTTGCACTGACTGGATAGGTCCACAAAAATCTGTGTGGTTGTTTTTTAAAAAGAATATTTTAGACATCTGCGTAACCTTCATATAAGTTGACCAGCTTGTTTCGCTTGCTTTTTTCCGGAGTATGAAAAACCGGCCTTATCTAGTTTTTTGTTTTAAATGTGTTTGTAAAAACCTACTTGCAAAATAAATATCAGTTAATATTTGCGATACTTAGCGGGCAAACTCCCAACTTCGTGACCGAGCTAACCAGTTATGTAACTGAGGTTAGAACCACTGCCACTTGTATTAAATTGAAGCTGCAAAGTTATCAAATAACTTCTTCTGCTCTGAGTGGAGCACGGGGAGTGTCAGACTTTTACTGACTAAAACCCACCCATGTTTCTTCTTTTATCTCTTTAGCGAACAACCTGCAACCCCGGAAAATGATGCTTCCGCCGTCAAAATAAAAGAAACCCAATGGTGTCTAAAAACAGAGTTATTATAAATTCAAAAATTGCAAGCATACAAACGGAAAACTAGACACAAAATTAAATTCCTTTTCGAATGTCCCATCCTTCAAACGTGTATTAAAAACATGTGCACAAAGTCGAAATTTATAGCCCCTTTGAAACAGGCTGGGGAATTTTGAGCATTCCACACGTTGGCAATAAATTGTAAACTCAAACAATTCTACTGTGGAAGTTAAATAAAGCTGAGAGTAGGTAAAGTGCCAAGAATGGGAAACATACATTATACAGTGTCTTGTTTTACGATTGTTTCTTTGAAGGAAATAAGAGAGACAAGGTTTCATTTAGATTTCTCTGTTTTGTACTTGTCTACAGTACGGCCAACGAGAAGCGATACCAAATGTAAATAAAACCCATGCTAAAACCCCATCTAAAATGGCCGCCCGAATGTTGGCGAACCCGTCTTAACGTTGTCATGTTTTTGCCGGGAGAATGAGACATTACGACAAAGGCACAAGATGGAAAGAGCTAAATATTAGATTGTCAACGCTACAGTTGTTCTTTAGGTTAATGACCTTTCGTATCGCTTCTCGTTGGCCGTACTGTATAGCAGTTGTTTTGATTTTTGTGGTATTGAAAAATTCACTCACATACTGCCAAAGCTACGTACGGATGTCCAAACATAATGTGCGCTTTTGAGTGACAAATGACGATCTGCGGTCAAAGTACAATACAGAAAATACAAATGTTATGCTGCGCGCCGTTTGTGGTGATACCAAACACGGAAAATACTGAAACGCATGGGCCTTTGCGGTTAAGCTGTGCTTACTTCTCCTTGTTTGAAAATATAAGCGTCCAACGAATGAACTTCACAAAACCTTCGAACAGTACATCCAAAGGTGTACTGAAGCCTGTTTGAGTGGCGCGTGGAGGCAATACACCAGGGGGAAACTCCGCTACCGCGGCAGTGCCTCCGACTGACCTCCGGTGCGATCTAATGGTGGCATGGAGAGAGCGACTGTCGCAACCCCGTGCAGGGCACGCCACAATAGTGGCGGTAAGTCGCCTCTTTGAGGAGTGGCTGGAGAGGCGTCATGGCGTCCTCACCTACCGCCTGACGCAGGTCCTCACCGGACACGGAAGTTTCGGGAGGTTCCTGCACATCATCAGGCGGGAGGAAACGCCCGGGTGTCACCATTGTGACGATCGCCCGGAGGACACGGTGGAGCACACAGTGGCGATCTGCCCAGCTTGGGCGGAGCACCGCCGTGCACTCGTGGAGGTGATCGGCGGCGGCGATCTCTCGCGTCCGGCCCTGGTTCAGGCTATGGTCCGGAGCGAGAGGGAATGGGAAGCGGTCACCTCCTGCGAAGCAGTAATGCTAGCAAAGGAGGTGGCCGGGCGTTTGAGGGAGAGAACATAAGCCAAACCCAGCCGCCGCGGGAAACGCCCAGGGCGCCGGGCGCCGCGAGACGACTCCCGGCCACCGTAGATGCGGGCCTGTGGACGGTGAGCAGTGGGTAGCTCACCGTCTGTCCGTCTATTGTCGACGGCGCGTTCGTGTTTCACGCGCGCCTCAAAGAGAGTCAGCAAAGCAAAGGGGCTTGCCAGGGCCTCCGCCTGCCGGGGTTGCGGGTTGTTCGAAAGAGATACCGCGGCCTCGAAACGTAAAGAGTCATAGAAGGAACATGGGTGGGTTTTAGTCAGTACAAGTCTGACATGCTCCCCCGCTCCGCCCAAAGCGGGGGAAGTCATTGGATGATTTCCCACCCGAAGAAAAAAGGTGTACTGAAAGATATCGCTACCAGCGATAAGACCGCCATTGTAACCATAGTATTTGAAATTTCTGTTAAACGATTTTATTGAAATTTTGCGCAATTAAGTATAATTATATTCTACTAGTTTCCGCCCGCGACTTCGTCCGCGTCACATAGTTACTTTGGGCTAACACTAACTTTGACCCGCGATATGATCAAAAAAAAAATCGCAAAAAATATATAATAAATCTTTTACTTCCCATTTCTTCCCTCTTTCTCCTTCTTTTCTCACTTTATTAAATAGGTTAAAAAGTTTTAAATAGGTCCGTCTCCAGGGTCCCAAGTATCTCTGTACCAAAATTCATCAAAATCGGTTTGGCCATTTAGGCGTGAAGTCGTAACAAAGAAACTCACTTTCGCTTTTATAATATTAGTAAGGATTCTAAACGTGACTAATGTCTCCGTTACTATAAGCAGCAGATGATGGTCAAGTTCTAGCTCTTGATATGACATTGATAGTGATATGTGCGCAACTACGCATTAGCTACTGATCGCATGCGGGTTTGATTACGATGACACTTGAACGGGATATTGTGGTTAATACATCAGAGACGGATTGTTTTGTTTTCCTACACTACTGGTAGCGAAACAGTACATCATTTTAAACCCTTCACAGATTTTTTTATCAGTCATTTAAAATAAAAAATCTGTTGTTTCATACATTTTTAGCGTGTAGGTATGGCAATTAAAAAAAAACAGTTGTTTTTTATTGCAACACGTATTGGATCAGTTTATTGTCTGTCTGTCTGTCTGTCAAAACCGTTTATCTCGGGAACGCTTGGAGGTATCGAGTTGAAATTATCATATACTCATTTCGCTAGTTGGTACGGAACCCTCAGTTCGTGAGTCCGACTCGCACTTGACTGTTCTTTTTAAATAACCAACGATTTTTTTGTGTTGGCAACCGTTATCGCGTCTGTTTCTCTTTGACTCTGTATAAGAGACATCGTAGAACACAGAAACACGTATGAAAGGTAAAAAAAGCTTTAAGTTACAATTTTGTAAACAACTAATAAAAAAAACATAACTATGAGCATTCTTATAGTTTTCTGTTACAAAAAAAAAAACACAAATAACTAAGCTTTCTTCAAAACAAACGTCGTTTAATATTAAGTACTAGTACATAGAAATCCAGTAAAATATTGTAACCCCCAATCCATTGCCCCCAGGTGCCAACAGACACAACCTTACTTCGATTCCTCCGCGCTCGGGACTTCAACGTGGAGAAAGCTCGAGAGATGCTCTCGCAGTCCCTTCTGTGGCGCAAGAAGCACCAGGTGGACCGCATCCTCTCAGAGTACGAAACTCCTGACGTTGTGAAGCAGTACTTCCCTGGAGGCTGGCATCATCACGACAAGGGTGAGTAGGATCGACTGAAGTCATAAGAGACCTTAATCGCAAACGAGGATTTTAAAAGTCAATTTTGAAGTTGATGTCCCGGGTCAGGCTTTCCACGTAAAGGTCCTTAATCCTAGCTGGCTGCATAGCAAACTACGTCTAGAATCTGGTTGATGGCATAAGGCTGTTTTAGATTTATACAACATTTAACTTTGCGTCCATGAGCTCTTTTACTTCTTCGTACAGCCCAAAAACAATATTTGAGTTTCAATATTTTATTTTGATTTTCAATCTACTAAAAGCTTGTGGCTAAATAATCGGTTGGTGGTTGGTTTGTGCATGGGCGACCACCCGCTACATACCGAGTTTACTCCGTGCCTCGGAAAGTACGTTAAGCTGTTGGTCCCAGCTGTCATTTGTAAATCTATGGCAGTCGTTACAGACAGTGTCCCGAAAGTCTGACAACCAGTCTTACCAAGGGGTATCGTATCCCAGTACTAATTGGTTCTGGTGGTCAGATAGGCAGTTGATCCATGTAAGGTACTGGTATTCAGCTGTATCCGGTTAGACTGGAAGCTTCAACATAGTTGGGAAAAGGCTAGACAGATAATGAATCTACTAAAACAATCCTACGAAAGAAGAAAACTTCCAAATTAGGACCAGTTAGCTGTTTTGTTAAACCTTGGTTTGCATTCCAGACGGACGTCCGCTGTACATCTTGCGTCTCGGTCAGATGGACGTGAAGGGACTGCTCAAGTCCATCGGAGAAGATGGGCTGTTGAAGTTGGTACGTTACACGATTTTTATTACATTAAACCAGTTTAGAGTAACAATTCATCAGAGTATCAAGGTAATTTTAATTAAAAAAAGCGATGTTCGACAAGGTTGATCTGTGGAGGGGGAGCGGGGGAGGGAGATACGTAATATGGTCACATATTACGTATCTAGATCTATCCGTGACTTCTAGGGCAAGTTAAGCCGTTTGTGTCGGCCCATAGTTGGAATCCCGTCTGTCAACTAGTCTTACCAAGGGGTATCGTTTTCCCCAGAAACTGGTGGAAGGGGCATCGATGCACATAGCTACCACGTATTCAGTAGAAATATTTTTTTCATGGATAGAAAAAAAAACTGCATAGTTCCAAACATTTTCACTGTGTAATTATTTCTGAAAGACAAACATTGTGTAGTAATCTTGTGTACTTAGATGGCCCCTTTGCACCTGGAGATAAGGTAGCAGCAGCTACTCAGTAGAGCGTAGAGCAAAGGAAAAAGCTATGTTTGGAGTTTACATGATCGAATCAGAAATTATGAAATCTGTAGAATTAAAGTTGCCAACATATCTCGTCGAATAGCAAAGCTGAAGTAACAATGGGCAGGGCATAAGGCAGAAAGACTGGGGAAAAGGGTTCTCGAGTGGCGCCGTACCGAAAAACTCAGTGAAGAAGGTGGACAGATGACGTATTAAATGTTACGAGAGTCGCTGGTTGCGATCCTTACATAGTTGGCGAAAGGCTCAGCAGTTTTATCAATACACTAGCTTCCCCCCGCAACTTCGTCCACGTGACATAGTTAATTTGGCCTAACGCTAACTTTAACCCGCAAGATGATCGAAAAAAAAATCTCTGCCCTTTTCTTCCCTCTTACTCCCCCTTTTTCTCACTTTTTCAGCCGATGCCCGTCTTCAGGGTCCCAACTATCTCTGTATCAAAATTCGCCAACATCGATTTAACCATTTAGGCGTGAAGACGTAACAAACGAACTCACTTTTGCTTGTATAATATTAGTAAGGATTTCATCCAACATTTTTTCTCTCTATTTGCAGACACTTCACGTATGCGAGGAAGGTCTGAAGCTTCTAGAAGAGGCCACAAGCTCGTCGGAGCACGCGGTGCAGTCGTGGTGCCTGCTGGTGGACCTGGACGGGCTCAACATGCGCCATCTGTGGCGCCCCGGCGTGCGCGCGCTGCTGCGCATCATACAGATCGTGGAGGCCAACTACCCGGAGACCATGGGCCGGGTGCTCATCGTCAGGGCGCCCAGGGTCTTCCCGATATTGTGGACTATTGTTAGCACTTTTATTGGTGAGTTGTTTATAGTAGGTAGGGCTCTACAGATTGCAAATACAGCAACTTTATTTAGTAAGGACGGTTTTTGTACTTCAAATGTTGGCTTTGCATTCAAATGCTACAACATAATGCCTCTAATTGGTTCACCTTCTACAACAGAATGTATGGACGATGTAATTCGCGTTTTTCTATATATGAGACATACATACTATAGAATCACACAAATAATGTAAACTTCAGATACAGCAAATTTTCGTCGGGTTACTCCAAAGCAGTTAATAAAAATAAGATGCAATAATTAACTTCCATTGCGCCATTTACCAACATGTTCTGTTTCATCTACAGTACAGCCAACGAGAAGCGATACCAAATGTAAACAAAACCCATGCTAAAACCCCATCTAAAATGGCCGCCCGAATGTTGGCGAACCCGTCTTAACGTTGTCATGTTTTTGCCGGGAGAACGAGACATTACGACAAAGGCGCAAGATGGAAAGAGCTAAATATTAGATTGTCAACGCCACAGTTGTTCTTTAGTTTACTGACCTTTTGTATCGCTTCTCGTTGGCCGTACTGTAGCTAAGTTACCCGGTGTCATCACACTAAAATATCTCTTCTAGACGAGAACACCCGCAGCAAGTTCTTGTTCTACGGCGGCAAGGACTACCTGCAACCTGGCGGGCTACTCGACTACATCGCTAAAGACCTCATTCCCGACTTCTTGGGAGGACCCTGCAAGGTAAGAGCAATAACATCATCATTCTGACTTCTTCCACTATTGAATACAGGGCTCTCTTTCCGCCAAAAATATTGGCCAATTTCCATGTCAACAAAAGGAATGACAACTAGCAGTGGGCCTGCCAGGGCCTCCGCCTGCCGGGGCTGCGGGCCGTTCGAAAGAGATACCGCGGTCCCGGAACTTAAAGGGCAATAATAAGAAGGAACATGGGTGGGTTTTAGTCAGTACAAGTCTGACACTACCCCCCACTCCGCCCAGAGCGGGGGAAGTTATTTGATGATATCCCACCCAAAAAAAAGAGGAATGACAACTACACAGTAAAGTGTAGTTTTTGAACTATATAAGGTACATGTGTAGCAATTCCAGGTGAATTAATTTAAAAGTAAACCAACTGGTTGCTTAAAAGTTACAAAACTTTATTAAGGTCACGTCTAGAGGGGCCACCGCCTGCCGGGGTTGCGGGTTGTTCGAAAGAGATACCGCGGCCTTGAAACATAAAGAGCAAAAGTGTTGTTCCTTACAAGGGGTGGGATTCAGTTAGTACCAGTCTGACACTCCCGTTCTCCCCACAGCGAGAGAAGTAGTGTCATGATTTGGCACCAGTAAAAAAGGGCTGTTGCGTTGATTAAATGGACTGAAATTGGTGGGTATAGATCCAAAGATTTAAATTTGAGGGGTTTTTGATTAAAGAAATAGATGACTAGAAAATCACCTAACTTTTTTTTTTGGGAAGTCATCAAAAATTTCTCCTTTTCTGGGCGGAGTGGGGGAGTGTCAGACTTGTACTGACTAAAATCCACCCATATTCCTTTTATTACCCTTTACGTTCCGGGGCCGCAGTATCTCTCGCAACCCCGGAAATCACCTGACCTGCCTATATGAAATCAGTGACCATCAGAGTAAAGAGGGAGCTTTGTCTTGTTGCTTTATTTTAATACGTGATTGTTTTATTCCCGGGCGGCCGCAGTCGGACATAGTAAGCGCGTCGCTAAACGTGCCGCACCAGTATTTCGACTCAGTACGCGTTAAGTACCGCGCTGGGCCTCCGGTATCCGTGCGCTACTAAAACTTAGCTTCTACTAATGCCCCGTTCCAATAAACAAAAACGACTCGTTTTGCTTACGGATAGTTGTATTTTTACATAAGTTCTATGAGACTTGTGTCAAAATTTAACTATCCGTAAGCAAAACGAGTCGTTTATAGTAGTAGGCTATTTGATTAACTGCACAGGAATTAGCTAGCTACGACACAGAATTATTCACATAGTAAAAAAAACACATAATTAAACTAGAGGATAACATCCCGCCTATCTACTTAAAATCAAAATAAATCAAAATCATTTATTTCAATTAGACCATTACAGGCACTTTTGAATGTCAAAAAAACAAAATGTTAAGCTACAGTCCCGGTCACAAGACATAATTACTTGTCATCATTACTGTAGTTGCCCATTCCAAAGCGTTGATCTCTATGGAAGAGAATGGGCAAGAAACTACATGGACACTCTTTTAAATTAGAATATTATTACAAAAAAAAAAACTTATTATTTTGTAGAACGTTACACACAATTAACATACTAAAGAATCATTTCGAAATTTTACCTGATCGAAACCAACTTATTCTTGTAATTCTGGACTTAAAAAAACAAAAGCCTGTTCATTTTAATAGGCCAGTTACAAACACTGAACTGTTGAAACAATGACAACAATAAATAAAAGCTACAGACCGAACCACAAGGCATAATGCTGTAAAAGTACTGTAGTTGCCGATCCCAAAGCGACGGCACGGTTGGCGCAGTGGCTGAGCGATCGACTGCTGCGCCGCGTGTCGTGGGTTCGATCCCCGTACGGAACAAATATTTGTATGACCTAGAGGTAGTTGTTTCGGGTCTGGCTGTTTGTGTATGTGAGTTTAAATGTTTGTATACGCACCCACGATACAGGAGATTTTCGTAGTGTGAGGCAAAGTTAAAAAAAAAAAGCGTAGATGGGGAAGACTGTGCAAGAACTCTATATGGACACAAAATCTTGGTTACATGTTGAGATGGTAATTTATGTGAGAATCTTCGAAAACTAACCGAGCATTCAAAATAGAAATTTGTAACGAAAAATAATATTAAAACTAACAAAAAGAACGTGATATCTAAGCTAACTCTTACATGTATGAAAAAAAAAAACTTGAGAGGTGTCAAGGGACACCCGGATGGAACGTATTTATTATTTATTATGTTCAAAACACCTGTACAGACTCAACAAAAATAATCGTCGTGACACCACACTGTTCAATGCGACATAGAAAGACGAAACGAAAATAACTGGCTTGCTTTCTATGAGAAAGAGAGAAACACGCGCACGCCGCACGGCTCACTTCTATAACAAAAAGTGTCGTTACAGCTTTTGATCTTAAGTAAAAACGGTCGTTACAACTTTTGGTCTTAATTTTTTCCGTCTAGCCCCCTTTCGCAACGCGCGATAAGGAACTTCGTTCCAATAATCGCGGATACCGAGGTCTGGCCTATCTGTCAGTGTATTGCCATGGTGCTAGTCAGATTCATGTCGGACACTTGTGCTACGAGAACTTCTGTGTATACCATCAGCACTACACCGACTCACCGACTACATTTGTGTCACAACTATACGAAGACTAAACGTATCACTACCACGCTAGACTCTTGTAGGGTCACTCTTTGTTCTCAGCACAAAAACAAACGAAGAAAAACAATTAGAAATTTGCTATGAAAAACTGCAGTATAAAACATAACATGATTTTATTATGATGACTAGGTGTTGCCCGTGAATTTCGTCCGCTTGCTATTATTATTAACTTATTTTGTAACAGTTTCATGGGTTTTAATTTACACGGAACTCTTACTAATTTTCTTAATATAAGATACTTTATTATAAGATACTTGATACTTTATTTATTTTCATAATTTTACATTTAGCAAAGAGCTGTTATTTTAAAATACAATTATTTTTTATCTGTATATTTTAGAAACAGTCTATTCTCTGGACCCAATTTAAGTAGACTTTCAACCTCGCTGGTAGATAGCTGAATAAAAGCTCCATGCTAAAATGGAGAAGCAAATCAAATAGCACTCATAAAGACAGGATTTATCCTCAGTTAAACGCTAGATTAAATAAAACTTTGGACAACTGAGCCACACATATTTTTCAACTTTCTCTCTTATGTAATCTCAGCTTAAAACACAACAATAATCCATTTCATAAGACATTATAATCACCTATCGTCCACATAGCTAGATTCACTCACATACATGTTCCGTCCCTCTGTTTATTACCCTCTGTGACCTCTTGTCGTGTCCACAGAGCTTCGTCCACGAGGGAGGGCTGGTGCCGAAGAGTCTGTACGTAAGTGGCGCGTTCACGGAGCGGGAGGGGGATCCTCTCAGCGAGGACAGCATCTACCGGTCTGTCGGCTTGGGGAAGGGACAGGTATATTGAACTTTGTTTTTTTTTTATTAATAGGCTTGCGTTTGGCCGCAACTCGCCGGATGCTCGCGATGATGCGGAACAGGTTGGAGCATGCCTACCTAGAAGAATCCTATTCACTCAAACTTTGAAGAGATCCAGATTATAATTGTTGACGACTCGGTTGGCGCAGTGGCTGAGCGATCGACTGCTGGATTCGATCCCCGCTCGGAGCAAATATTTGTATCACCTACAGCTAGTTGATTGACATTGATTTTTTGGAAGTCCGTTTTTATTGAAAATTGTTTTTTATTTCAGTCTTTTTAGACGACGATATCTCACACAAATTCTTATCGAGTATTCATTTTCTATTGCTCCTAAAAGATATAAGCATATCATCCATATATTTTAGAAGAAAAATATGTATTATGTTATAGAAGATAACTTTCGAATATACATTATATAAAATTGATATGGAAAAACCCTTTGGATTATCAAATTCATATTATAGCCTTTCCATTATCAAAAGAATTTGAAAAGCGGCCCAACATTCCCCAGAAATCGCGAAACAAACATAAAAAAAAATATAACGATTTTAATTTATTTAATTTTATTTAAAACTTATAGACTAGTGTACCAATTTCTTACAGGTATTAAATTAAAACTATCTCGCCTCACCGATGAACAAACAATAATAAATCACTGATAACTTGTTCCCCCAGGTCCATGAAGTAATTGTACCAAACCGGGACCCCCAAAGCGTCCTAACTTGGGACTTCGACGTACTTCGCCACGACATCGCCTTCACTGTGTATCGCAGCGAACATGAGCTCAGTCATCCGCCTGCTGACTCCTCAGGTATGTCACATGGCTTTTAGGTCCTGAAGCTTCTGCAGGGGGGACGTCTCCAAGGAGCTGTAGGTGATAACTTTTAAGGAATTGTTGGTCAGCCTGTTCTTTGGAAGTTATGGCGCTGTTTTTCATCACTAACTCCAGCTTATTGTGTCAAGGATAAAATCGACGACTTCGAGAACCTTCCACAAATAACGATTACAAGTTTTCTATTCAACTGTTAAATTTCTGATGTTTTATTTTCTAAATCGTTTTAAACTTTGAATAACTGTGACGTATTTTCATATCCTTATGCTCATTGTTTGGCCAGTAATGTTTATTCATATCATTTTGTTTTTTCTAACCTTTTTTTTCAAACTACCCTAGTTTTTCATAATTTTCTTATCACCTGCTTTTTTTTTGTTTTGTTTTATTTTGCCCATAACACCAGCTATTCATTCCAGCCCTGTGCGTAGGTGGTGGGGACGAGACCAAGTCAGTGCTGGACCAGAAAAGCTGGCGGGAGGGGGAGCACTTTCACCGGGTGGAGCCAACCCTCGTGTGCCATGATGGCGAGAGCATACAGGTAGAACTGCAAATATGTTGTACTTTCATAAAATATACTTCTATATTACTGTACTTCTGGTTAGGAAATTTAAAAAAAAAAAAAATGTTTAAAATGATCATGATAGATATGTCCATGTGGTATAATTTACAATATAATAGCAACATTATATTACAACTTCATAAGGATAGAAAGAGTTATTGTTTTAAAAGTGCTCAAGTGTGTTTTGTAATGAAAGTCCTGGGGCCTTAGTCTGCTATTACAATAGTGTCAGAATGGTCGATCACTGATCGCATAATGGTTGATTTTGACAAGTTTAGTATGTAGCAGATTACCAAACCTGTCAAAATTAACCATTATGCGATCAGTGATCGACCATTCTGACACCATTGTAATAGTAGACTAAGGCCCCGCTGTAGGGTTGCCATGACATCTTATAGCAGTACTTATTCCTGTGTCAGAAAGAGATGGTGCTACACACCTTGTAAAGCTCTGTCTCTTTCCCTCAGTGAATTAAGTTCTGCATTAAGACGTCATGGTAGGGTAGCAGATTACCGGTTTAACTTGAGGTTATTAAAACATTTTAAAGGATCTTTAACAGCCAGAATATATTTACAAAAGTCTAAGCAATTTCTATTGGTATACAAAGTTTTCACCTGCATTTACAAGCGTATATGGTCACTGCTCAAAACAAGAAATCCCTAGCTATAATTTTATGGGCATCATTATCTTCTTGCTACGATTTCTTCTGCATCATTTCGTCTTACCCATTCTTATATTTTGTCGGCACGGTTGGCGCAGTGACTGAGCGATCGGCTGCCGCGCTGCGTGTCGCGGGTTCGTTCCCCGCAAGGAACGAATATTTGTATGGCCTACAGATAGTTGTTTCGGGTCTGGCTGTTTGTGTATGTGAGTTTTAATGTTAGTGAACGCACCCCGATACAAGATACAGTCCTAGTGTGGGGCAATGTTTTATTTAAAAACGTTAAAAAAGAGAAAGATATGCCAACGTCCCTAAATAAGTAAATATGTGCTGATGTCCTCGTGCAGGGCTCCCACGTGATGCTGGAGTGCGGCAGCTACGTGCTGCAGTGGCGCTGCGACGTGCTGGACAGCACGCACCGCTCCGCGCAGCTCATGTACTTCCACGAGACGCTCACCAGCCACCACTACAAGTATGTATATCGATGAACGAATCTATGAAAAGTATGTCAGCAAAGCAGAGGTTCTTGCCAGGGCCTCCACCTGCCGGGGTTGCGGGTTGTTCGAAACAGATACCGCGGCCCCGGAACGTAAAGGGCAATAAAAGGTACATGGGTGGGTTTTAGTCAGTAAAAGTCTGACACTCCCCCCCCCCCGCTTCGCAAGAACATGTTTCTTTGTACTTATAATTTTACCTTCTGATTCCGCAACAGTTATTTCCTTAAGAGCTCGTGGTTAAATAATTCATTTCGATCTTTAGGTTAAGCTGAGCTTACCTAGGTTGGTCTGTGGATGGGTGACCACCCGTTACATACTGAGTTTCCTTCGTGCCTCGGAAAGCACGTTTTATAAGCTGTTGGTCCCGGCTGTCATTTTAATAGATCTTTGACAGTCAGCCATTATGCATTAGCATTTCTTAAAAGAAGATTATTCATTTAAACTTCATGTACAATAGTGGTACATAGGCGGACTTAATCCCATAAGGCATTCTCCACCAGTCAACCTTTGGGTTAATATACCTACCTATTTACATAAAATGCTTTCCATCCTCACTTCTTGCATCTGCTATTGGACTTAGGTCCTAATTGTGTCATTCATTTCATCAAATCATTCAGTGAAACCCTGATTTCACTAATTACCTGTTTATTTTTTGTGACACTGCAGTTTGGCAAAATCAGCTTCATCGAGCAAGTCAAACCTCACACCCTCTCCTGAGAACACAAACTCGACATAGTATCATAGATTTAGTATAATTAAGACAACCATATCACAATATATAACTAATGATTTTAAAATATTGAGTCATATCAAAGCCAATTAAGTTTGTGATATAAATAATTTATGATATTATGACCGTGTGTCAAGATGCCAAGAAAATATAGGATAAGAAAAACCAAAGTTGGTATTAAGAATTTGTGCTTTAAATCTTGTATGTAACGCATGCCATATTTGACAGTACAAACAGTGGTCGCTCTTAGAACTCAAAAGCGGTTCAAAATTTGCAGCATGTACATTCAAGAAACAAAATAAGTATACAAGATTAAAAGATATAGTTGAAGTATGTTTTCAAATGAAATTTTAGTAATAATATTTTTTATTGACGCCGATGTAGATGATTTTTTGACGCCCTGTAATTGTTTCCCCTTTTTGTTACTTGTAAATATTTTAGTTACACTAAATTAAAAAAAGTTTGTAATTAAAAAAGTTTAATAATAAATTGTTGTGAATAATGTATAAAAACAGATGTATCTGTTCATTTCATTTGAAACAACCATCGGTGTACGACAATTTAATCTTTAGTACCTGCATAAAAATTTTGTTTGTTGCCTGTACGTTGAACCTAGGGACAATAGTTGACATGTATTATTTTGATGACTTTATTGTTTATGAAATTATTTAACTTGACATAACATCACGCCTGTAATCCTGGATGGGTTAGGCAGAAATGTACCTGTTGAAGCATCTTTACCATCAGCTTACGTCAGTGTACTGCTGGATACGGGTCGCTTTCAAGGCGCCTTATTTATATTTAAACGCCTGACCAAAATGTCTTAGCTACCAGTAGGCTAATTAATCCAAATTGTAATTATTTATTATAATATGTGTCTGTCTTGTTGACAATTTCACTTGCCCTTTAAACCTCAAGTTGTTAGTACACTCACTTTTCGTGGGGCAATTCAATAGGGTTGGAGCCCATTGCCATCAATCGGGGTACAAATCCAGACTTTGTAAAAACCTAACACATTTTGAATCTAACCCGCAGCGTTATTTTGAGCAGTTAAGACGTTGTAACCATTTCATTTGACTGATACAAAATGGCAGTTGATTCGGTGTTGTGTGTTGCACTATTTTTTTTGTGTGTACTAAATAAAGGACTTATCTAAATACTAGCTGTGCTCAGCGGTCTCACCCGCTGCACTTAGGGGTCTGAAAGATAGATATTATTCGATTCTTAAACTTACTGAATATGCATAAAAAAAATTCATAAGAATCGGTAGAGAAGTTTCAGAAGAGTAAGTATTTAGATTGATTGTCAATTTGTCAGTGAACAAAATTTAATTGACCCGTTATTGTCAAAATACTGAACCCCCATTGTTTGTCACACCTAACACCACCTTCTCTCCCCAGGGGTTCAATGTCCAGCCTGCAGTCAGGCACCAGCGGCTTCTCCTGCCTCAGCGGCAAGTCTGTGGCCAGCAGCTGCCCGTCCCGGTGATGTGTGCTCCCTGCGACGTACGCGCCGCCCGCCCTCGCGCGACTCTCCTGAGCCCCGGCTTAAAGGCTACACAGCAAAGTGGCTAAAGAGTACAGTGGCTTAATGGCTTAACGTTCTGACACATCTTGCAGGTGAATTGAACATGTTCGGTGTTAGGTTTAGACTAGTAACTAAACGTTACAATATATTTAGTTCTAAGTTATTTCTTGAATAACTCTCGGATTTGATATAGTTACGAATTTCATAGACAAACTGTTGAAGCAGTTTTTAGTAAAAAAAAAGATAGTTTGTAGGACTATATTGTGTATTTTATTTTTAATGCAATTCTTCAGGTAGGGTTATCAAATAATGTTTGAAAGATATATATAAAGATATATTTTTATTGTAATTGACGATGTTTTATCTGTTTGTATAGACAATCGCATTATGTGCGGGCATTTTGTACGGCAATGGGCAAAGTTGAGATTTTGGGCAATAATTTTTCTGTAAAACAACACTGCTCAAACATTGCCCACGATGCTGTGCCCTTTCGTACACATAGCACATTAATTAATATAACACGATCTCATTGCGTCCCTGAAACTTCACGTAATTTGTGTATGAATAAAATGACTTTAAATAAAGGCGTGTTCAGGCGGGGCGACATTTTGGTGAGAAATATAGAAACAAATGTGATATCTATTATTTTATTAGTGTAGTGACCTACTTGACTCGGAGTCGTGTTAAAAATGCTCAGAATGGTTACTTTTACAGTCTAAATAACTAGTTTTTAAAAGGTTCTAGGTAGTGTTTATATAAATTTAATTGATCCCCTGCGGGTGTACTAACCCTTACAACTTTACTTAAAACTCTGCCTAACCGTTCAAGGATTTAGAACTTTAAATATAGGTCTCATCTCGTAGAAAAGTAGTAAAATCTTAATAAACGAAATTTTAGTAGTTAACAAAACTTATGGTAGCTAAATCTCGTAGTACAACTGTTGAACAAGGTTCAATACCCAAGTTGGGCAGTCAGTCACCAAGTCTGAATGTGGGCGTGGTTGATGGCAATAGGTTCGCCCCCAATGCAGCTTCAATGTTGAACAACGTAAAATGCAGACGTGCTGAGGTACATCCCTGCCGAACTCTTCTGGGGTTATATGCGTGATATTCTTTCAAGCTCGAAGGTAGAGCCTGCAATTATCGCTCCGTCTGAACAACCATATCACAGCGTGACAAATCCTACTCCTTATAATATTCTTCATTATCGTAGGCATAAAAACTAACTAAAACGAAGCCAAACATATTGCAATCTTCAACGAAGTAAATAAAGTCTATTTTTCAATAAGTAGCGGAATATACGAATAAAATGTTTGTATGTACATTTAATCGGTCGTAAATAACGCATGTTTATATACTTCTGTCGAGTATATGAAATTACAATAATGGAGTAACTATGTGGCTATGTTATATGCAAACGACTTATACCATAATCTTACTATTTGATATACGACATGGGAACCTATTTTTAAACCCATATTTATTAGCTTCAACTATATAAAACATCTTAGAAATCAAATTTGACCTACTTCCCGTCTTCCAATTAAACAGAAATATTGCATAAATGTTTGTTTTGAATCTTTCTAAATCCAATATGGCCTCTCAAAGTTTTTTCTTTCTTTATGTGGACCCCGCTTTTTGGGGTCCGGTTTCCGCACTTGATTCTTCTAATGGACTAAATTTATAAGGTATTAAGCGGTTGAATTAAAGATATTAAGCGGACTAGTTCTTTTTACGCATTTCTAGGTTTCAAATATTTTTTTTTTTAATTATTTTCTTTTTTCCTTGTTACTCAAGTAAGAATAAATTTTGTCCAGTATTCGATGGCATCGCATAATATTTTTATTAAGTATTTACTATCAGCTGTTAAGCATTAAATAAATAAATACTTCATTGTAGAACTAATATTTTGAACTAGAAAGGAATCGCAAATTCGAATCCAACGCGATGGTTATGTGACATTGCCATAAAAAAAAATGTAAATAGAATAATTAAGAAGAATGAAACAGTACTAAGACTTGTCTTAAATAAAGGCAAAGAGTAATGTCGGCCTAAACATGCGTTATCTACGTTCAACAAATAATTGTGCGAAATGAACATATATATGTATAGCCAAATTATATGCTCAGAATTAAATGTAAGGTAACACAAAAGTGTTGGGTACAAAATTGTGTAAGGAAAGTGACTTTTAGTCCAGGAGCTAGTTGAAAAGTGTCAAAATATATCTTTAGATTAACAAAAACGCTAATACTTCACTTTGTTTAATTTCCCCTTCTTTATAGCTGGTATAAATATAATATTAAAGAAGAATATTTTTATACAACGCTTGTTTTCGTATTATTGGACGGAGCTCCTGGCCTAATTTAGTCAGCACGTGTCTCACGTAGCGATAAAATAAAGACACAACAACAAATACAATATTTTTTTTATTTTTTTATTTTTTTAATACTTATATACAATTAGGACTAATACTATTTCACATTTACTTAATACACTGATACTATTTCTTAATAATAATTGATTTAATAATATTTATAATATGTATGTTCTTAAACATTGGTGCCGTTAAATCAGTGTTTCCTGCCAGCCCGGACAATGCCGGCTGATCTAGAGAAGCAATACTAAGATGAACTGGCTCGAAATTACTTTTTAAACTTCAGTGGATTTAGTTTTTCATAATTTTCAGTTATTTTATATTTTTTTTCCAAAGGAGGAGCAAATATTCCGCCATTCAAAATCTGTCCCAATCTCTGTTCATCATGTTTATTGTTCAAAAATAGCTATTCTATCTTCTCGGTGACGTTTGTCGTGTTTTCTAAGCAGCAACACTGCTTACCTACTTTTATCGCTAAGTGTTGACATGCGCTATATATTTTACGTGCAGCGTAAGGATTGTAACTCAATATTTGAGGGTGTTCGGTAGTGAAATCATGATAGTTCAACTAACAGATTGCGCATATTTTTCCGTACATAATTATATATGGATACATAGTTATATATAGATATAAAAACCTTGTTGCACCGACCCCAAATAGAATGGGTCTCGAAGGAAGATGATGACGATGTATGTAGTCAAATGTTGAAGAATTGTTCGGTTTTGTACTAAGAATATAACTTACATACCACTTTTTCGTTGAAAATTTATTTGACAACTACAAAGTCAATGCGTTTGTGTTTTTTTTAGCATAGCCAGGAAAATTTATTGTTAAGCAAATTCGCTGCCCATATATCGAATATTGAAGTTACTAATGTAATTTTATAAACTTAACTTGGCGAATTGACAACCAATTAATTTCCCTAACCGTACATAACCGAATGATATTCTTCAATTAAAATTTTATGTAATATATATTAGCGTACTATAACACTTTGTCGAAATAACTATCATAATAAAAAGTAGTGAAATTAGTATGATTAAAACGCGTGTTAGTGAATAAATGGATTTATTATAAATAAACTAATAATTATTATCAAAGTGATGTTTATGAGATTTCAAGGACAACCGTTAGTGGTCCAAGTGCTTAAATTTTGTAGTACACATGCAATATTAATCTATAATGGTCCCACAGCAAATAAAATGAAATTACTGATCACTTTTCACTTATTCCTTTTATGCAGTTAAATCAAAACCAGCCTTCCAAGATACATAGTAATAAAAACGCTTCTAATATTGAATTACCTATCAAGAAATTACTGATCAAGACACCACAATGTATCATGCACCTTACGTACTTGATATAAAGTTCATACTCAAGCAGCACAGTAGTAATTATAGTTAAAATCAATTATTTTTCAATTAATGTTAGGTGGAATTGATAGCTGATTACGACGGTAGGTGGCGCTGTGTCGATATGTAATCAAAGTTTTTAATGAAGAAATCTTGCAAAGTGTAGTACATACTAATTAGTTATATTGCTACATGGGATCCAAGGTGGCTGGGGTATGTAGTCGTAACGAATTTCATTAGTGAGTTTTAGACAACGTAGGAAAATATCGATTTAGTAGCACTTCTAGATATATCAGTAATATTTATTGGTGTACGTCTAGATTATTTGCCTAAATGAAACTATCTAGCTCGAAAAACGATTTACGTATAAAAAAAAAACAATAAAATTTGGTTGTTGACCCCAACAAAAAAACTAATTTGATCTTGTTAAGATATGTGTACTCGCTACGAGTTTCGCTTAATAATTTAAATCCACACCATAACTAACACTTTTAATAGTGCTGCCTACCCAGTTTATGATTGCCTAATAAAATAGATTAGATAATAATTAAATATTAATTACACAATAAAGAACACACCTCATTAATTTTATAAATACAAGTGTGTAAGGTTAACCAAACTTTAGATTTAAACATCATAAAGTTACATAAGAATTTAAACCTTATATCTGCAAGACAAAAGTGACATTTCATCGAAAAATCATTAAGAATGATAAACAGACTATTTTAAATCTTATAATAAAACACCTAAAACTGTTATTCGAGCATGAATAACTGTCTAAATAATTCCATTTAAACAATTCTATCGGCTGTTGTAACTTTAGTTAATAATTCACCACTTTTGAAATCAAATGACCCCACGCCCTAACCATAGCAATCGTCGGTCACGCATTACGTTCGCTTTGGTTAAGACACGTCTATAGTAAATAAAATGTAATAATACTAAAAAAGATTATTTTTTTAACAATGCAAACAGAAATAGCTTTAACACTAATGTAAATATAATGCATATCGCTTCAGCAAGTTTTGGAATTGATATAAATGCAGTGTAATAATATTTTAATACAAATATAAATAAATGTAAAATATCTAGCATTTGGTACAGGGATATCGTATTTATTTTTGCTGTTTATTTTTTTAAGCACAATTTTTACAAAGAAAGCAATTCAATAGTTGATCTGATTTTACAATTATTCATATTATACATTATTTTATTTTCCTATTGGATCGTACTATTTGGTAAACAATGTTATTAGATTATAATGTTACATAATATTTAGCGAATAGTTTTAGTAACTTTAAATCAGTTATTAGAACTTTCCATAATGTCAAATGAAGATTTTACGAATATTAAAATTGTCTCGATTAGAATATCTTTCAATTGACTACTACAGCATCATACCGATACTTAGTTATTCAAATTAGTTTTGTGTGTTGTCTTCTGGATTCTACTAAATGTTTTAGTCGATAATTTTAGTAGATTAATTCGAAATATCGACTAATTCTTATTTTTAAGTAAATGGAATTCTTTAGCGTTGTGAATGAGCAATTTATTTTATTAGTTTGTAAGTCACAAAAATAAATCAATATGTATAAAAAGATAAAAAAATGATAATTGTGAACGCGAAGTTGATCCTATCGAAATGTTATTTATTTAAGGATTTAAGGATTTCTCGTTAAGAACAATAAATATAATGTTAGTAGAATTTATTGAATTATTGAAATAAAAATCTAAATGACAAATGGGTGATGTGTTTTTTTAACCCTATAATAGCTTGGTCAATCGACCGCAATCAAGGCAGACGTCAGTTATATGTTGCATGGTGATAGGGATGTGAGGTAGCATTAATTTAAAGTTTTCTTCTTAATTTCTAGCAAGGGAAGTCAGCCAAGGTAAATTGTTGAACATGCTGCCTGGCACTGGCTTGCAAAAAACGTAAGGAAATGGTAATTTCGCTACCTAAGGGACCGAGGTCAACCTTAGATAAGTGTATATTATTTGACATAATTACGTTGTACCATATCTCGGCCACTTTTTGACTTAACAGAAACCGGATGTAAGACTAAGTTATATCAGGAGATCACTCCCGGCCACCGTGTACGCAGTTCTATGGAAGGTAAGCAATAGTTAGCTCGCCATCCATCTGTTTAGTGACCACAGGCCGTGGTCGTGGTAAAGTCAGCAATGACTTATTATCGGGCCTACGTTGTCTTCTCATACTTAAGTTTAGTACTTAACAACAACTTTGTTAAACCAAATTATGATGTTAAAAGAGTAACCATGGAGTTTCTTGCCGGTTCATAGGAAACGACCAACCGGATTCGCGTACGTTTTCTCTACGTTTTATAAGTACCCATGTTTCATATCTATACTAATATTATAAAGCTGAAGAGTTTGTTTGTTTGTTTGTTTGAACGCGCTAATCTCAGGGATTACTGGTTGGAATTGGAAAATTCTTTTAGTGTTGGATAGTCCATTTCTTGAGGAAGGCTATAGGTTATATAAAATCACGCTACGACCAACAGGTGCTGAGCAGCGTGGGTGAAACCGCGAGGAACAGCTAGTGTGAAATAAAAATATTTTGATCCTCGGTCTCTAAAGATCACACAGTTTATCCATCGTTCTTTTGATCTACCCAGCCTATGAATTCACCAAACCTTCCTTACAACATCTTCCCTCAGGCCTATTCCAAATAAGAAATATAGTGCCTGCTTTTCTCTCATTATACATAGGTATGCATAGAAAATATTACAAGAAAAAACATACAATAATTTCGCAAATCAAAACCAGTGTACCTAAGCAATAAAAGCTCGATACAATCATTACCCAACGCGATATTAAAATACATCTAGCAGCAAATCTATTCGCGATAACACTGGTTTATGGTCAGCAAATAAAATTCAAATAAATAATACTTTTGAGTGTAGATCATGGAGTGCTGCATGCTTCTTCTGACGCTTCGCCATGATCAGATTCATCGCACGGCAGCCATCTTGTTTTTTTTAATAAGTGTTCAACGACAGCGCCTTCTTGACTATGCCATTCAAGATTCTTGCAGTACTGTAGCTCTGAATTTGTCAGGGAATATCTAATATTATTGTCATTGGCACGGTTGGCGTTGCGCCTCGCGGGTTCGATTCCTGCATAGAATAAATATTTGTATGGCCTACAGGGAGATGTTCCGGGTCTTGCGTGTGTGTGAGTTTAACTTGGGTGCGTTTATGGGGCAATGATTTAAAAAATAAACTTAACACCAAACTTCTGAGAGTTATCAATACAAGAATTAAAGCGCAGTTAAGAATCAGCACCGTTCTGACGTGAACAATCCCGAACCACAAAACATGTACGGAACCACAAGAAACTATCAAAAGTATAGACAAATAAAGATGAAAATAACCGTGTAGATATAATATTAGAAGTAAATAGGTACTCTTTCCTGAATTCCAATTATCCAAGTAACCGTAGCCTGTATTTAATATCTTTGCACACATGTACTTAAGTATAGTTGTGCTAGCAACTATCAAGTGAAATTTATTACTGCAAGCATACTTGAGAGTAAGTATGAAATATTTTATAGTCCTGATAAGGCGCGGACAATTTTACGCCATGAGAAAATTCGCGTATTTTTCTATATACCTATTGAACTTAGTTGTGTGTTATGCAAACGGAAAAGCGTATTTTTTCTTATTTTCAGCTTGTAGCTTCAATTTGTAATGTTGGTAAACTGTAGGTATTGGGCTTTTGGCTAATCTGGTTTACTGAATCTTTAATTCCACCTCTACCCGTGTTAACGGCACGTTTATACACGCTAAACGTGAGGTGGAATTGCTGTCTCACAGAATCCGAATACATGGTTATTGATGCTCAGAGATGACTTCAAAAGTTTTCCTTCAAAATCTTTAATCCTACCGTATAAAGAACTCGAAAACAAAAATAAGGTTGATAGAATTTTCACTGAGGTGGTGATTTAGAAAAATGGTTTGCTTGCTGAGAAGTACTAGGAGAAATGAGCATGGTAACAACCAAGACGACGTATTTAAAACAAAGTTACATAACCGGTGGTTAATATCACAGCTGTAACGACGTATTAATACGATGTGCTTGGCAATTTCCCTCGAAGGTCAGACATAGCATGTAGGTATTGAAATTGAATTAAATATTGAAACCAGATACTGCTAGCTGGAAGAAATAGAAATAGTACCTGGAAAGATATAAATAAAAGTGTTGATTTCTCATAACCAATGTTATGGTAAACATATAACACATTTGTGAGAGACTGGAACCCGAAATATGCATAAAATACATGTATTACAGGCTCCCAAAGTAAACAGTATAAAATTTAGATAAATAAATAACTTATGATGGTATTAAATTAAATACTAAGGGGGTGTAGTCGTAAAAGCGTGGGGGTACGGCTGTACAAGGAAAACTAGTGGGGCAGTGTTTTTCAATTTGAAATGGGTAAGTTGTGCGACGCCTCTGCCCAGCTTTACCTAGAGAGACTATTTGACTCGGGAATGATGAACTAGTTGAACAACAGAGGTTTTGAATCAAATAGGTATAGGTACTAGGTAAATGTTTTATTTTCAGAATTTTGTCTTAAGTGAGGCAACATACTTTACAGCAGGCAGTTGGTACTAATTAACTTATTTTTGTGATTTTATTTTAACACTTTTCCCCATACAAGGAGTTTCTCCGGTGCGTTTACAAACATTTAAACAAACAAACAAACAGCCAGACCTGAAAAAACTATCTGTAGAATACACAAATATTTGTTGCGGGGATCGAACCGACGACGCAGCGCAGCACTCCATTGCTCAGTCACTCAAGCTAGAGGCATCAGTTAGCCAACCGTGTTGTCTAACTGATGCTTTAAGCTCAACTCCGCTCATCCTTAACCATAATTGTCTCTATTTAACCGACATTGACTAAAATATTTGTTCGATTCCGGCCAAAAAAGTCAACGTACCTATATTAGTGGAAATCTTAGCAGTACCTTAGTAGTTACTGACATCTTCGGCACAGCATGTTCCCAACTATGCATGGTTGGTTTTCAGGCTAACCATATACAATAACATAGATAAGGTTTTCTAACTACTACTAATTACTAAGTATCTATCCCAAATATGGGATAGATGTCCCAAAAAGTAGAGGTCCGCCAAAAACGCAACTACTCTAATATTAAAGCTATTGTGTTTTTACTTTGCATGAATCTATAGAAAGAACCAAATAAAAATATTTAACTAATAATTTTGATTTTTGTAGTGGTAGATAACAAATTATTTCTAAAAGTGTCCTGACTCTACCCTACAGTGACCTGCACTGACCTGCACTGACGTACTTTAATCAGCCGCATGTTTTAATATGGATAAATAAATATGAGAGAGCTAACTTCGATAGCTCCAAATCTAAGTAATAGTGAGTGGTAATTTCACTCTTCAATGGTGAGAACCTGCAGGGACTGCAGATTGTTCGAAAGAGATAACGCGGCCCCAAAACACAAAGGGTTAAAATAAGAACTCGGGTGGGTTCTCAGTACAAGTCTATTACTGATATTCCATCGCAATATAGGCATGCGCAAAGAATTTGGTTAACATCAAACATCGTAATTTAAAGTGAGCAATGACTTATTGTCGGGCCTACGCTGTGCCCTCATACTTTAGTACTAACGCTGTAACAACAACATTGTAATACCAAATGATTTTAAAAGAGTAACCATGGAGTTTCCTGCCGGTTCTTCTCCAAAGGAAACGACCAACCCGAACAGTGCACCTTTTCTCAACGGCTTATAAGGGGTCATGTAGGTTCCTCGTAGAGGCGATCGGCGGCGGCGATCTCTCGCGTCCGGCCTTGGTTCAGGCCATGGTCAGCACCTTTGAGGTTGAGGTTGAGGTTTGAGGGAGAGAACATCTGCCCAACCCAGCCGCCGCGGGAGACGCCCATGGCGCCGGGCGCCGCGAGACGACTTCCGGCCACCGTAGATGCGGGCCTGTGGGCGGTGAGCAATGGGTAGTTCACCGTCCGTCCGTCGATTGACGACAGGCCGTGTCGACGGCGCGTTCGTGTTTCACGCGCGCCTCAAAGAGAGTCAGCAAAGCAGAGGGGCTTGCCAGAGCCTCCGCCTGCCGGGGTTGCGGGTTGTTCGAAAGAGATACCGCGGCCTCGGAACGTAAAGGGCAAAAGAAGAAACATGGGTGGGTTTTAGTCAGTACAAGTCTGACATGCCCTCCCGCTCCGCCCAGAGCGGGGGAAGTCATTGGATGATTTCCCACCCGAAAAAAAAAGGGGGTCATGTAGGTCTAGGTGAAATAAAATGCCCTTATCTTCATCGACTAGTGCACACTAGGCCTCACTCTGGCCACACACGACGCGGTCCCCACAAAGCTCCCCAGCGCCATCATATATTCGCCCTCAAAGCTGTTAACGTCAACTTACAATAAGCAAACAAAGTGTAAGTACGCCATGATTCCTTGTTAACATTTGCTATTTGTTACCACAACAAGTAAATATGTTAATTATTTTTAATTACTTTTAAGTATTATGTTGGTGGGAAACTAAACTTTCATGTTCACCAACATATTTCGAGTTGCCTACGAATAAGAGTCATACCTATGTTTGTGTTTACTTATATACGAAGTTTTAATTCAAATGATAGGGAAGATTTGGAGAATAGCTATATATATATGTATTATAGCTACATCATAATAGGTTTTAGTTGAGCAGGGATAGCGAACCTTTTTGGGCCAGCGTGCCAGTTTTTAAACTGAAATGTTCAACGACGCCATAAACGTGCTGTAAATAATTTTGACTTAAGTAGTTTATTGGGACAATAATAAAAATAAATATATTCCACTCAAGTCTAATTATTTTCTATAAACAATACAATAGGCTTACTTGAAATCATCAGTAATAATACTTGGCTGTAAACCGTTTTAAAGGGTCGCGTGCCCAAAATTGTGTCGCGGGCCACCACTGGCACGCGTGCCTTTGGTTCGCCGTCCCTGGAGGTGAGAATGATTTTCTAGGGGACTCTTTATAGGATCTGTTTTGTAGCAAAATAAATGGTTGTATAAGTCCTACTTTAGCTAAGTAGAATTCTTGAAAGCAAACTTTACGGCACTAGAAAACAATCTGCCAATTGGAAGTCGGACTTGGGCACTGAGGGTTCCGTACAAAATCAAAAAAATCAAAATATTTTTATTTCACATAGGCCTACATGGGCACTTATAAAATATATATATATATTAACAATAAAAGATGCCTACCTACTCTCTGTCCATTTAGGGGTTGTATGGTTAAGTTTTTGATTTTTTAATTACGGTAAGAACCTTTAAGATTTCGATTTTGAGTTTTGCTGTAATACTGTGGACCCCTAAGGTACCATAGGTAATATCTAACATAATCAAGTTAATTGAAACAAAACTTGAAAGAAGACTACTGATTCCAAATAAGCAGAAGTGAGCACTATATAGTTACGCTTTAGTGTTCCACGCGCTTCAAAGAGATGACAGCAAAGCAGAGGGGCATGCCAGGGACAAGCCTGCCGGGGTTGCGGGTTGTTCGAAAGAGATACCGCGGCCCCGGAACGTAAAGGGCAATAGAAGGAACATGGGTGGGTTTTAGTCAGTACAAGTCTGACATCCCCCTGTCGATTCCGGGGAAGTTATTTGACGATTTCCCATTCGCCAAAAAAGCAGTATATTATAGTTAGGTGGACAATATCCGCAAACCTACTTACTTACTTGAAATAAAACATAGTAAGTACCTACTCCCCTAGTTACAGGCCCTTTAACGGTTAGTTTGTATCCCATAACCCAGTTATACTAACATTTACGACTGCATTGTACCAAGCCGAGCATTTTTAAAATTGTGCCCGATAATGGCTGCCTTTAACTTGCAGCTAGCCTGACGTTAAAACACTTGGTGTTATAGTACTGTAAGAGGTTTTATAACCTAACCAATGCTGGCTGGTTTACCATAATGTTCAAATACACAGGTCGTTTTAAATTTAGAATAGAAGAGTAAGTTTTGGTACAAGCGGTGTGACATGTGAATTAAAATATCTATGATTTAAATTATAATCCTAAAAATATTAAGCAAGTAGTCTAGCTTAGTTACTACAGTACCCTTTCCATACGAATGCATTTTGTTTGGCACTAAAATAGCGTGTTCAGAATCAAAAGTTTATTGAAATTACAGTGGGGTACAGCGGTTTTGAACGTCAAAATGATCTACAGGCAACCCTGTCCTTTATCTGTTTTTATTATTTTAACTGGAGAGAAGGAATTCCCCAGCATCTTTTCAGGCCATAGAAACAATGAAATGAGAAGTCGCTGAAACTATTTTTATCATACAGCATCGATGTCCACATCGAGCAAACATTCTACCAGACAGGTCACCAGTAAGGAGTATGTAACTCTTTACCCTGGTTGGTGGAAGCAACGGAATCCTTACTAATATTATAAAAGTGAAACTAAGTTTGTTTGTTTGCTACGTTTTCACGCCTAAATGATGTAACCGATTTTGATGAATTGTGGTACAGAGATAGTGGGTACCCTGGAGACAGACATAGGCTAAAAGAAAATGGGAAAAGGGGAGTAAGAGGTAGGAAAAGGGTGAAGAAAAAAATTTTTGTTAGCGTTAGCCCAAAATAAGTATGCTTTGCGGACGGAGTCGCGGGTGGAAACTAGGTGACAATATATACAGGGTGGCCAGTTGATAGACGTCCAAAGAAAAAAATTAGATGCCTTAAGCTAAGGGGTACCCGAATTACCCCCATGTATGTTCCGCGATTATTTGTAGTTTAGGAGCTAGAATTTTTTTAAGTACTATTTCCAAAATTTTCACCTAACATTGGTTTTTAATTTTTATGACTTTATTCCTATCATTTTTAGATATTCTTTTTTGTGGAAACTATTAGCGATAACAATAGCTACCATGCAAAAAAAATCCGTTTGCCTAAGCATTGTAGAACTTACCACAAAATTAGTCCAAAGTTCAAAATTACCATTAGAGTTCAATAATCAAAAAAGTTCAGAGCTTAAAAAAAAATAAGTTAGGGGTGCCAGAGGTTTTTAAATGATCTTAAAAACTTCTATGAACCTTCAACAGACAAAATCGGTAAAAAAATATAGAGCTTAATCGGGGATTATTTCCTGTAATTAGCGTTGATAGCAATAAAGGTATTTTTACAGTTATTGTTATAATTTGGGATTTCTTTATTTTTGCCACTTTTATGATAAAAAAATACGGTAGATAGTTTACAAATTTTATTAAAACACGTTACAAAAGGTTTACAAAGTGCCGCCGTACCACAGAAATGCACAATCTACATCTACGGAGGAAATTGTCTTTTAGTTGTAAACCATGTCTCGTCTCAGTGTTAAGTTAACGTCTGACAGCGAAATTGGTAATTCTTCAACAACTCTTTGTAAGTGGCTCTATCGAGCTTGGACAGCGGTCTGGCTATGGATTCTCCATAGTCCGCTATCGAGAATCCTCATTCCGTAAGACCATAAAATTTTCAACACCACTTCAGTGTGAACATGTGAACTACCAATTACTTTACCACCACCATTCGAGCTGCCGTCCAGGCTCGTGATGGTACGCACGGGACACTAACAATGAGGAAGAGCTAAAACGGAAAATTGAAGAAGCGGGAAATGTGGCGGGCCTGTTGGTGTAGTGGTTAGTGGCCCTGACTGCTGAGCCGGAGGTCGTGGGTTCGATTCCTACCCAGGACAAACTTTGTGTGATTTTTTAACTTTGTCTGGTTACCATAACACAAGCTCTGCTTAGCTTGGGATCAGATAGCCGTGTGTGAGTTGTCCCAAGATATTTATTATTTATTTATTTAATGTTGTAAGAAGTAACAGAGAAGACTTTAGACAACTAAAAGACAATTTCCTCCGTAGATGTAGATTGTGCATTTCTGTGGTACGGCGGCACTTTGTAAACCTTTTGTAACGTGTTTTAATAAAATTTGTAAACTGTCTACCGTATTTTTTTATCATAAAAGTGGTCAAAATAAAGAAATCCCAAATTATAACAATAACTGTAAAAATACCTTTATTTCTATCAACGCTAATTACAGGAAATAATCCCCGATCAAGCTCTATATTTTTTTACCGATTTTTTCTGTTGAAGGTCCATAGAAGTTTTTAAGATCATTTAGAAACCTCTGGCACCCCTAACTTATTTTTTTTTAAGCTCTGAACATTTTTGATTATCGAACTCTAATGGTAATTTTGAACTTTGGACTAATTTTGTGGTAAGTTCTACAATGCCTAGGCAAACGGATTTTTTTTGCATGGTAGCTTTTGTTATCGCTAATAGATTCCACAAAAAAGAATATCTAAAAATGATAGGAATAAAGACATAAAAAATAAAAACCAATGTTAGGTGAACATTTTGAAAATAGTACTTAAAAAAATTCTAGCTCCTAAACTACAAATAATCGCGGAACATACATGGGGGTAATTCGGGTACCCCTTAGCATAAGGCATCAAATTTTTTTTTTGGACGCCTATCAACTGGCCACCCTGTATAAGCAACTCTGCCTTATCTTGAACTATTTTGTCCGATATAAAAAGGGGAATCCTGTAAGTCCTATCAACTACACGTTAAGAAACAATTAAGTCCTGCTGAAGACTCCAATCTTGCTAGCTAGATTCTGGGCCGATTCACCTTAGATTACCATAGACACGCTAAAAAGCAGAACGAAGAAAAATTACAGAAGTTGATAGTGTGTTACTGATCATCGAAATCACAGTTTACGAAATAATTGAGGTTAGTAAGGGATTGGAGATGAAACAAAAAAAATTAAGTTCGTGACGTCATTCAAAAAAGTATAAAAGCTTGTCAGGAGTGAATTATAAAAATTTAGATTGTATAGATATAAGATCTTTATGGAGAAGATCTATAAGGACCAATATTATAAAAGCGAAAGTGAGTGTGTTTGTTACCTCTTCACGCTTTAATGGCTAAACCGATTTTGATGAATTTTGGTACAGAGGTAGTTGGGAATCAGGAGACGTACATACGTTTTAAAAAAAAATGATATGAGGGCGAACGAGGGAAGAAAAGGGAAAACTTAGCGTTGCCATTACAAATCAATAAGGCGCAAGGGGAAAAACTGCAGGTAGCAGGTACTGTGTTATACCGAATTTAACGCGAGCGAAGCCGCGGGCAAAAGCTGGTCATACAACAAAAATACCTACGAACCGAACTCCACGGTTGCGTATTTACAAGGCACAAAGGACTAGTACAAGTTCTACACATCAATAGTGCAATTAACCTATTTCCAGTCCCCGTAAACCATATACCTATAGCCTTAAAGAAAAGAACAATAGAGGAAAAGTACAAACACCACGCCGCCAGCATATGGCTTAGTTTTTCACAAAAAGGTCGGAAACTGAACACTGAAACATGTGGGCAATACTTCCAATTACCTTGAGTTCGTGTTTAATCAAGATACTGACATTATTGCTACTCATTTCATTTGACTTCCGTAACTAATAAACGAGCAGAAAAAAGTGACTAGGAAAAAGATTTTCACTCACCATTTGGAGACTCGAAATGCAGAAAAATAGAAAATTTGGAAAAACCTAATTAAATATCAGAAAACAATCTATTACCTGTGCACAGAAATAAAAAAAAAACTGAATTGATCAACCAATCACAGCGACTCACGTGTTGCCGCGTCTGTCTCCGATTTCGTCCCGGATTGATCCATGTCGCATGTTCCTTGTCCATGTCCGTCGAGGTACGACGCGAGGCGACTCGAGCCGGGGCGAACAAACTTGCTAACAGACAAATAGTTTGCTCAATCCGCTCGGGTCGTCTCGCTGTCATATGACGTCACTGGCACTCGCTGAGCTGCGCACGCGTCGGCCGCCACACAACTACTGCTTGAAAACGTAGTAGAGTATGCACAAGTGTTTTCTGAAACAATTCTAAAGGAGTTTTCTACTATTACTTTTGTAATGTTGTAGGTTAAATGAAAGTTGGACGTTTTTGAAATGGCTGTGTGCTTGAGTTGTATTATGTAGGTAGACTCGGGTGTCTGCATGAAGCGGCATCGGTGTCGGCGTAGGCGCAGCTTCTTCACATAACAAAAGACAGTCTCACAAAAATGTCCTGCCCTTCGCCACTTCCTTGTGGTTTAGCTGGAAGAAGAAGTGGCGGAACAAACTCCCCAGAAACACACCTGTCTGTCAGATTTTTCAATATACGTTTAACACAAGGTACATTTAAGAAATTATTCATTCACTGTCACATGACAGCTTATATTTTTGTATTATATAAAAATAAAGATATACCCTAAATAAAAGCTTCAAATCTCTTGCATATAGCTGCGTTTAGGAGTGTTTTATGCCTTAACTGTGATGTTATTTAGAGGTCATGATGATGTTAATTTGTTAAAACGTTTTTTAAACAGACCGTAGACTGGGAAAATTCTAATATGCTACTTGTGTCAAAAATCAGACGTCTGAACATTCATATACGACAATACAATTATGTAAATTGATAATAATTAGGTAATTTACCATCTCTCGCACATCATTACAATCTACAGTCCTGAAAGTTATCTTCATTGATCAATGAAAACTTTCTACGCGCGGATTCAGTTGCTACGAATTTAATCTGTGCTACGCCGTCGGTCGCTTCGTAGCAGCCAGTTATATTGGGCAGATTATTTTGCTTAGTTTTCAGTTCTAGTCACGTGCGAAGACGAACACGTGGTCTTGAAGATTATCACATTCTCATCTTTTTAGCGTTCCGTGTGTGAAGAGTATGCGAGGGTACACGGTCTACTGTACAATATACAAAATAGCGAGCTATTAGTGTTTCAAGCCAAGGGTCGTAAACTGAGTGATGTGGCACCGGTTCTGCTTAACGCTGTCGCTCTTTGAAGCGTGAGAGAATTTAAATACCTCGGCCATGTGGTCACCGAAGATTTAAAAGACGATGGAGATATTGAAAGGGAGAGGAGGGAAATGACGGTCCGCTGTAACATGCTGGCTCGTAGATTTGCGAGGTGTAGCTTAGAGGTAAAAATCACTCTATTTAAAGTATTTTGCCAAACTCTTTACACCCGCAATCTGTGGGTTAGCAAACACGCAGAGGGCCATCAACGCTCTCCGAATCCAATATAATAACGCGTTCAGGGAGCTGGTAGGGCTACCACGCTATTGTAGTGCGTCTGCCATGTTTGCGCACGCTCACACAGACGCCTTTCACACTGTGCTGCGGCGCGCATCGCCGCGCTGATGTTCCGAACGCGTGGGAGCGCTAACGCCATCCTGAACATGCTCAGCCATAAACTAGATAGCCCTCATCTGGGGTACTGGGTTTAAATGCAAGTGCGTGTGCCCGAGGCCCCAGAGGGCGGCAAATACTTAGGTAAATTAATTGTGTGTGCAAATGTACCTAACATAGCTTTGAAGTCATACTACTAACAATAATATGGGCTAAATATGTCTGAAATTAAAATATTTTATTGAACTTTTTGTTTATTTTTTATTTATAAATTTTAAAAAATACATGTCAAATTGCGAACGTTCTTTTTTTGTTTTCGTGGGTTTAAATTGAGGCATAAAGTATCCTTAGATGGTGTGGTCATCTTGAAAAATTACAAAAAGTATTTACAAGTCAGACGTGAGTAGCAACGCTTTGGTGAGATACTCCAGAAATGTCAGGTGAACAGTAATTGGGACTAGAGCATCAACTTGGAGGAGGGAACAAGCGAATATAAAGATCGTTACACGTGGCGTTCTGTAATTTTGTCTGCATGGCAAAAAGGCGTGAGTTTAGGAATGTGGAGGTCTCACAGAAAAGATGAGTCTAGATGTAGTTCAGTGGTACCTATAACCTAGCCATTCCATCAATATCTCTACAGTCGCACCATACGACAACAGGCGCGCAAGTAGGCAGCGTGTAGCGACCCACATACTGCGCCGGCGTCGATCGAGCGCTTTATCGAGTGTTGATAAAACTTTAACGGCCCCAGCCCTCGCGGATAAGCCTGCACCGTGAAATCGACGCCTGCGCACCTAATTACTGTACACGATATTTGTGTCAAGTGTGATTGCGGTCTTTATAGGTTTTTCAGGCTTAAGTTTAAGTGAAACTTGTGATTTTTTGTGTGGTAAGTGTTATCAAACTTCTAGGTTATTTCATATCAATATCGAATGTTTGTTCTTTTTCAAAGTAGATTAAGTATTAGCCCCTTTGAACATCATTATCATCATCTGCCTAGATTTTTCCCAACTTTTTTGGGGTCGGCTTCCAGTCTAACCGGATGCAGCTAAATACCAGTATTTTATATGGAGCAACTGTCTATCTGGCTTCCACTTCAGCCCAGTTAGTACTGGGTAATACGATACTACTTGGTAAGACTGTTTGTCAGACTGACTGATAAAGATCTACAAATGGCAGCCGGTACCAACAGCTTAACGTGCTTTTCGAAGTACTTTTAACAAACCGAAAACCACTTGTTCTTGACGTCAATGTAATCATGTTATTATTTGTTTTACTCATTCTAAAAACAAACGTTTTTTGCGTGGATTTATTTAGTTTACCTTGACTCATTAATCTATACGGATACTCAAAAATCTATAATAATATTATAAAGCTGAAGAGTTTGTTTGTTTGTTTGAACGCGTTAATCTCAGGAAGTACTGGTTCGAATTGAAAAATTCTTTTAGTGTTGGATAGTCCATTTTTTGAGGAAGGCTATAGGCTATATAACATCACGCTACGACCAACCGGTGCTGAGCAGCGTGGGAGAAACCGCGAGGAAGAGCTAGTTACAAATAAGACGGCATTTCAAAACGCTCCCCTTTACCTGTTTTAACTTCCCATAAACACGGCTGTCTGTTTAGAAGAGCTTGGTTCTGTTGCAAGTTATTGTCTTTTTTTACACATCGGAAATCATAAAATAAATTTATGTTGCCAGACTTTTACCGACGACAAACCTCCCATGTTCCTTCTTATACCCTTTGTATTCTGGGGTTAAGGTTTTCGAACAATCTTTCGGCTTTCAAACAATCCGCAATCCCGGCAACTTAATGCTTACACTTATATTCGTGTTGGTAACTGTTGGTTATTTTAAGGACATTTCAATTACCCCTTAGCATTTTTTTTTGTTAAATGTCACTGTTGATGTTGTAAGCTAGATATTCTTCTAACCTGACAGACAGATGTGTTGCTGGGGAGTTTGTTCCGCCACTTTTTCTTCCCAGCTAAAACACTACGAAGTGGCTAAGGGCGGGCGTTTTGTGGGACTGTCTCTTGTAATTTGACGTTCGAAAAGTGTTGATTATCAGCATAATTTGAATAAATTACATTTTATTTTGATTTTGAGATAGTTACGTTCCATCACAGAGGATTCGAATACATGAATAACTAAAAATTATTAAGTTGTCTCAGTTTAGATCAAGATGTACGAAATGAAAAACCAATATCAGGCAGGTTTTTTGGCATAATCTTCTAAGTTAGATTCCTTTACTAACAGTATTTGGATAAGGTTCGGTAAGATAGTGAACTAATTAACAAGATGTGTAATTTTGATATGTACACTTCTCGCTACCGCATTGTATTGGTGTCAATGGACCTATTTACTTTATCTGTATTTAGACAGCTTGACTTCTGCATCGAAGTGTACGATAAAAAATATGGTGATGCGCATAGACTTCCAGTAGTAGGTATGTATAATAGAAATATTAAAAACAAACAACTTCTTTCTGATATGTATCGTTTATATAGTTAGCGGCTTTGATCAAGTGAGCCTCCCTTTTGTCCTTGGTAATGTTTCGTGCAGTTTTAAGTAACCCTTCCCCTGAGAGCAGCACCTTTATTATTTTATTATTGATAATAAATAAATAAATAATTACGTTTATATTTTCGGTTTCGGTCTTCATTCTTCGAACTCATCATTTTTTTTCCTCTTTTTTAAAAGCAATACACGTGACCGTCATAATATGTCAACCGCCTTCACAATAAATCTCCGGTAGTTCTTCGTCATCATTAGTATATAGTATTATAAGTAGGATAATAACGTTGATCCAATCTAGAATTGTTTCCTATATACCTAGTGGGTGTGTTTACAAACTGCCAGACCCGGAACAATGACCTGCCAGTTACACAAATATTTGTTCCACGCGGGAATCGAACCCGCAGCACGCGTCGTAGCAGAAAGTCGCTTAACAACTGCACCAATCAGTGGCACCCACTTTATACGACGAAATTAGATTCCTGTTCCCATTACGTGCGACTACCCCTGAACACTACAGGGTTGTAAATGTTAGGGGTAGTCGCTGTTGAAATGATTTTAAAAGACTAACCATGGAGTTTCTTCTTCATTGGAAACGACCAATTTGTATTGAAGTTTTCTTGACGTTTTATAAGTGCACTAGCAGTGACTAACTAGTGACTGTCAACGATCTAAACGTGCTTTACAAGTCACGGAGACAACCTGGTCCGTCATAAGGTGCTCACCCATCCATGGATGGGCCTAGGCAAGCGCAGTTTAACCCGAAAATCGATTCGAGTGGCTGTTATTATTAAACTTAACTACGTACGTACACCATCAAACATCACTAAACACAATTGGTTCAGTGAAGTGTTACTATTGACGCCTACGCTTTAACAATAGCACTTTGTATTAAGTTGACGTTATTAGTTTGGTCAGGCGCTTCAATATATTGTGAAGTTGTTTGTTTTGCAATATTGTCTGTGTTTGTCTAAGCCGACCGTACATGTTGATTTTGTTCGTAGTATTCGTTAATTTATTAATAGTTTTATTAAAAGTTGAATTTCATTGCCTCAAAAGGAATAAACGGAACCCTAACAGGACCGCTTTGTTGTTCTGTCTGTCAAGACCCTTTATCTCGGGAACGCGTGAAGGTATCAAGTTGAAATTAAAACCGTATACTCAAATCTGTGGTCTCTTGAAGCTGTGATAAAATCAACCCTCTAAGTCTACGCAGTCGGAAGATGTGGCTGTTTATATCGAACGTTGCATCAGTCTAATCACCGCAGCGGAGGTATCTGTGTCCTCGGGGTCCTGGTTTCAATCCTGTGATCGGTTGGCTGTCAGAGTTATAATAAGCCTGTTATATCCTTACTAATATTATAAAAGCGAAAGTGAGTTTGTTTGTTACCTCTTCACGCTTTAATGGCTAAACCGATTTTGATGAATTTTGGTACAGATATAGTTGGGAACCAGGAGACGGATATAGGCATAACATTTTTTTGAAAAAAGTGGGATGTGAGGGAGAAAGAGGAAAGAAACGGGAAAAGTCAGCGTCGCTATTACAAATCAATAAGGCGCTACCGAATTTTACGTGAGCGAAGCCGCGGGCAAAAGCCAGTATGTTATATAATAAGCCTGTTATAATAAGGAATTGACGACACGGTTAGCACAGTGGCTGCGATTGTCTAATGTGCTGAGTGTCGCGGGTTCGATCCCCGCACGGAACAAATATTTGTATGGCCTACAGATAGTTGTTCCGGGTCTGGCTGTTTGTGTATGTGAGTTTAAATGTTTGTCGCATCCACGATACAGGAGAAATCCTAGTGTGGGGCAACGTTTTATTAATAAAAAGAATAAATGTACTCTGTATAATTATGACTTGTTTCCGTGCAAAAACCAGCATGTCTTTAAGATATTTCTCGACGGCAGTTTAAGCCAAGCCAGACCCCATGAGCGACATAGAAACTCTGATACCAGGTTTGGCACTAACTACATGATAAAGAAGAATGAAGACTACGCGACGCATACTGGTATTAAACCCCTCTGTTCCTATTCGTGTTGTACAGGGACGCAGGCGCTACTACAGCTTACAGTCTTAAGGTTGGGTCCCAGGGCGAACAAAGCGATGGTTGAAAATAGCAGTGCTGTGTCATTAATAATATCTTGGGACAACTCACACACGGCTATCTGATCCCAAGCTAAGCAGAGCTTGTGTTATAGTAACCAGACAACTGATATACATACTTATATAATTTATAAATACATACATATTATAGATAAATCACACCCAGACACAGAACAAACAATCATGCTCATCACACAAAGTTTGTCCTGGTGGGAATCGAACCCACGATCTCCGGCTCAGCAGTCAGGGCCACTAACCACTAGACCAACAGGCCCGTCAAATATGTTTGTTGTTATATGTTATTTTATATGTTACAACACCATGCTGAGATAGGGTCTCGTATAGGCCCCTCGTATGTCTTTTTTATATTTCTCAATTAATTTTGTATTACTGTCTTGACCTGTGCCAGTGTAATACACATATTTTTAGGATTCCGTACCTCAAAAGGAAAATAAACAGAACCCTCACTTTGTTTTTCATCTGACTGTCTGCCGAGACCTTGGACACGCGTGAAAATCTACCCTCTAATGCCCCGTTCCAATAAACAAAAACGATTCGTTTTGCTTACGGATAGTTTTATTTTGACTAAGTTCAAATCAAATCAAAATCAAATCAAATCATTTATTTCAATTAGACCATTACAGGCACTTTTGAATGTCAAGAAACAAAATGAATCTACAGTCCCGGTCACAAGGCATAATAACTTGTGAAAGTACTGCAGTTGCCCATTCCAAAGCGTTGATCTCTATGGAGAAGAATGGGCAAGAAACTCCATGGTAAAATAGTATTTACATCATTCGTGTTGAGATTATACAAATATGTGAGAACGATGTAGAAAGACGTGCACAGTAAGAGCGTCCAGAGTAAATAAAAAAAAAAAAAAAAAAATTCAATTTAAATCTAAATAAATTAAAAATGACCGTGGTAGTTAAAAAATGACCAGTCCCAACTGACAGCGCCCGTTCACGAACATGACGTATGGATCAGCCCCATTCAGCTCGACCATTTTGAAGGGAGCTAAATGACCCGACACACCCGCCACCATCAGCGAGACATTTAAGTGAGCATGACACTATTAACCACCAGGGCTTCGTCAAGTCAATGATAATACATAGCACTCACATATGGGCTTATGTTCGATGAGACTTATGTCAAAACACAACTATCCGTAAGCAAAACGAATCGTTTTTGTTTATTGGAACGGGGCATAAGTCGATAGGAAACCCTCGGTATGTGAGTCCGACTGAAACTTGATCGGTTTTTTCTTTTCTTTCTCTATTCTCAGAATTTTCGCAGTAACAAACTTGAGTTTTCTATTTCGTGGGATTATACATGAAAACGCAATGTGAGTGTACTATAGGCCGCTCTGCTTAGCTCATCGGTGCTTACAGGCGTGATGTTATGCGTTATAGTGATGACAGTCGCACGGTCATTCATTTAACTGTACTGTAGGTAGTTAGTTGGGTAGGCAGGACTGAATGGAGTCAATGTGAAAAAGTATTAGTCAGTGCTGTGATTAATAAGACCTCCACCCACTGAATGACCGGACCACTGACTGTCCTTTGTTCTAAAGTTAAATTTAAAAATAGATTGTTTCGTAATAAATCTTTTCTAAGTACATCTTTGAAAATAAAACTGCGTTCATATTTTACTAAGAATGTAGAGGATAATTGGATTTTGGAAACGAGAGGTAGTGGTTTGGTTAACGTTTAGTTTATGTAGACTGGTATACCTTGGTAGCATTCTTCAGTTGTGTATGATTTAATTTATCGAATACTAGTTGGCATTCGACTTTTTTTGCGATTTCACGCGAGCAAAACCCCGGGTGAAATCGCTAGAAAAGTATCCTATATGTTATTCTAGACTATAATCTACCTCTGTGCCAAATTTCATCTAGATCCGTTCAGGCGCTTTGACGTGAAAGAGTAACGAGTATCCATACATCCATCCATTCTTCCTCACAAACATTCACATTTATAATATTATTATAGTAGTAGTAGTATAGTATCGAACATATTTAAAGCACTGTGTTTCCACATTTATAGTGTAAACCGCCAATCTGTGAATTCAATGCAGGCTTCCCCATCATTATAATCTGGATCTCTTAGATTGTCTTCTTCTCAAAGTTAGAGTGAATCAGTTTCTTCTAAGCAAGCGTGTTCTATTCTAGGTCGCATCATCGCTTCAGGTCAGGCGAGTTTCAGCCTAACGCGAGCCTATTTAGTCATAAATAAATAAATAAATATCTTGGGACAACTCACACACGGCTATCTGATCCCAAGCTAAGCAGAACTTGTGTTATGGTAACCAGACAACTGATATACTTACTTATATAATTTATAAATACATACATATTATAGATAAATCACACCCAGACACAGAACAAACAATCATGCTCATTACACAAAGTTTGTCCTGGGTGGGAATCGAACCCACGACCTCCGGCTCAGCAGTCAGGGCCACTAACCACTGGACCAACAGGCCCGTCTAAAATAGGTAGATAATGGCTTTATGACTTAAAAAACTGCCAAGTGTGAGTCGCAATCACGCACCGAGGGTTCCGTACAAACTAGCGACATAAAAGGTCATATCTTTTGACTGCGTAGACTTAGAGGGTTGATTTTTTCACAGCTCCAAGACACACATACTTCATGAATATGGTTTCAATAACAACTCGATAAATCCACGCGTTCCCGAGATAAAGGGTCTTGACAGACAGATACATGGATGACAAAGTGATCTTATAAGTGTTCCGGTTTTTACCTCTTGAGGTGCAGGACCGTGAAAAATAAAGCTGTTTGAACATTTAAAATACTAACACCTAAATAAATACCAAGTTACCTAGTACAGTTGACGTAGCTAGTGATGACAGGTGAATGGCCCTAAGGTATATAATTATAGAGGTAGATATACAATATGACCTAGTAAACGCACATACATACAAAGATTCTTGGAATATGTCAAGAAGTGACGCACCATTACTACATCAACAGTTTTAATAACAACAATCTCATTTCAGCATAAACATTTAATTATTATATTTAACCAACAAAGCTGGAGATATTGAGCAAGTTATCTGATAACATTGTTTAACAATGCATAACGATGTTCCCGTTTCTAGGGAACAAATAAGTACCATTCTTTTAACTGACTTTCACCTTTTTTTGTCCAAGTTACTTTACCTTTAAACCGCGATCTTTATTCTAATAAAACTGATAATTTTACCAGCATTGTTGCTCACAATGGAGGGCTTTACGATCAGTTAGTAATGTTAACTGAGGTATTATTCTATAGAGGTCAGTTGGGAGTTCCGACGCACTGGTCACAGCGACGACCGACAGCGCGCACGTTATCAAACCAACACGCTACACCTCTCTACACAAAAATCTCGAACGGGAATACCGGATACCGACGCAGTGCTAAGAAAATACTGCCGTCTCTTTCCAACACATTGTAAAAGACCCGCGTTTTTGTCTTCCATCCTTGTTCACAACCGCGAAGCGATATCGCGCTATGCTTATAGTTAGAAATATGTAACTGAATAGTTTACTTTTGTGTGTAGTTTTGCCAAGTTGATGTCGTTCGAAATTAGAATCGCTGCATGTTCGTTGTTAGTAATGTGTGAAGTGAATTGAAACTCATTTTTACGCGAGTGTTCGGGAGTATTTTTTTTTGTTCAAAGTGTAAAATGCGTTCGGCCGTGCGATGGCGCGGAAACGACACATAGTTTAGATTCCAAAAATGAACGAAAGTTTGTGATTTCCTACGGATTATTTATGTGCTGTGTTTATTGATAAAAGTGATAATTATTGTGAAAATGTTTAACGGGAGGTTTTCTTTTTTTAACGTAAGTCATTTATTATTATTTGTTTGTGTCATTTGTTTCTTCAAATGTCGCGGTATAATATAAATATTATCAGACAGACAATTTATTACTATAAAGATTTACTTCAACGAGTTAATGCAAATATAAATAAGTGTTATCAAATATTTTTCCTTGTAACAAACAAAGAGCTGGCAGGGTGCCAGAATAACATTTTAATTTTATCATTCGTTGCTGCGAGTGATCAATGAATGTTAAACATTAAAATAATATGATAATTTAGATAGTAATTAGAGTGAGTATGTTTACATATTTTTATAAAAAAGAAAACTATACCTAAACATTATTTTGTCGGAGAAAATTCTAGGTGTACCCACTAGGGATATTCTTAAATAAATTTTTGATTCAGTATTTTGCTAGCTTTCGATTTTTTAAATTGTATACGAACTGTGCCCAGCGGATTCACCTGCTATTCAGCTCTCAAATGTCGTAGCGTGATATTATATAGCTCCTTCGATAACAGAGTCAAACAGCCCTAAAAAAACTCGAACCAGTAGTTCCTGAGATTAGTGCGTTCAACCAAGCAAACAAATTCTACGTAAAAGAAAAAGGAAAATACAGTTCATTAAACATGTTATAACACGCCTACAAAATAATTATGTCATTCCGGGAAACATGAAAGTTTAATTTTTTTTTTGGTTTTGTATTTCTGAAATATTAAAACCTTATTTGATGCTAAACACCTACATTTGCAACAATTACCAATTACCAAATATCCATGAGGCAAACCGCGATAATGACTGCTTTTTCAGCTAAGCCATATTTATGAATTTGGCATGCAAAACGATCTTTTCCTACGTATTTATGAAATATACACTAACTTACAAACCGGATCAATTAATACATTTATCGTTAAATATAAAATAATAAATTAAAAATGCATATACTCGTAAATAATTTTAAGAACTATTTCGTATATGTGTAGATTTAACTAAAGCATTTGACACAGTGAATCAAACATTAAAATAAATTCCACATAAATATCAGACGACTGTCTGATATTTTATTTATGTTTTCTATTCAGAAATAACAGACGAATAGAAATAACAGATGAATATAAATACTCATCTGTTAACCATCAAAACAACAGTTATCCTTTTACATTACACAAGTTTTCTAGTTCACCAAGGTTAACTTCTAAGCCCCCAGCAGTTTGTCTTAATGCAATAAAAGTATGTCCTGTCTTCTTGAATTCTGATGTGTAAATCCTTCACATTTCAATAATTCTTATTTCATACTGTCGCGAACTACATAATATGCCATCGTTCCAGTCGTAGCCGCCATTACACATCAGTTCACAGACCCCTGGTGATACACAATAACAAAGTCAATTTTGTCAGCGTTATCAGCAGTAACACATTCATCCATTGGATCCATTGTTCATCCTAGTGTTATCAAGTTTATCTACGCTTGCAATATATAGTTGCTACATCTATAAATGTATAAAAGAGAAAATCACTAACTCGCTCATCACGAAATCTCAGAAACTACATGGGTACAAGAAACTCAAATCTTGCATGAGGAGATCCTATTTGACGTAGGTGCTCACTAAGACTGGATTTTACAAAATTCAACCCCTAAGGGGATGAAACAAGATGGCAAAGTTTGTATGGGAGAACGCGATTCCTCAGCCGAATTGAATTGAGATTTTGCTAATGCATTCACGCTACAATACTAAGGAGTTAAGCAGCGGCGGTTGAAGCCACTAGGCACAGCTTGTATAGTATAGTTGGCTATCGCCAATGCGATATGATATTAGGAAATCAAGTTTGCTGCTCCTTCCCTATTGACGACGACTTAGCTGAAGATAGATGGTACGTGGAAGTTGGAAGATGATATGGTTAAGAAGGTAGTGAGTGGACGTTCACACAGAGAGTCCGTATTTACAGGGTCGTTTTAAGAATTCCTTCCAAAAATCGTTTTAAAATATACGTTTTTCAAACGGTACCTAGTACTGTAAAAGGTTCCAGAAAATCACAAAAAAAATATAAACAAATACTTTTCTTAATGCTTATGTTCTAGTGTTGGATAACCCATTTATCGAAAAAGGCTAAATGCAATATAACACCACGGTACGATGCCTAAGATCTGAGTAGCTAGTAAAACTGTTAGGTACAACTAGTAAATTGAGATAAGGATAAATCACAGAAGAATTGTCTCTTTTGTATTTTCTTCACACTGGGTCTACAGATCTAATCTCACTTTCTCTAAAAAGGGTTCATCCACGGCCGTTATATCTTTGCGAACCTAGTTTAACTACTTGTAGCAAACTAGGCTAGCGTCTATAGTTATATTGGCCAATGGAATTTTAATTTTATCTTTGTTCTTTGTTTTGGTTCTGAGAATATTTACAATACACTCGGCACAAGAGTTAAAACAAAAGGTATGTGATACATAGCAGCATTTCTGAGTTCGACTATGTGGCTTGTAACTGAGAGGCATTCGATTTTCAAGGTTATACTTTGAGAAATGTGTTTTAAAGACACGTTCTGCAACCTCAACTTGTCTTGGTATAATTCTTATTTCATATTGTCTCGAACTACTTAATAAACCATGGTTAGTCGTAGCCACCATTACAGATCAGTCCATAGACCCCTGGTGATACGCATTACGCACTAACAAAGATATACTTTGTCGGTGTTATCAGCAGTTACACATCCATCCATCCATTTTTATTATTCGTCCTCGTATAATCAGGTAGAACTACTTTGGCAATAGTCGCAATGTACTTGCTGTATGGACCTATTTATGCAAACAGGAACCAATCTACATGCTTGCCAGAGTGGAGATAGTAATACAGAAAGCTTCAAAAACTCTTTCTAGCAACCTTATAGAGATCAAAATGATCTGATAATTTATAGTTTTAGCCTGTCAAAATTGCTGCATTCTCTCAGAGGAATGTTTAGTTTAGAATATCATGGCTATCTTTCCATTGCCAGCAATGACAACGGTAACAATGCAGGGTTTGTTTAAAACAAACTGCCTCTTGGATCTATTGGAAGTGGAGTCACCTGCTACATTGAATCACTTTTGTCGGCTCGTGATTTTTCTTGGTATTGATGCATTGCCCCTTGTTTTGGTCCCAAGCAAGCTGGGTTTACAGTCCTAAATGATAATGGGATTTCTCCGTCAGCCATCTTCTCAGTACCCAGAGTCTGCATAGGTTTGTACCAAATTGATGAAATAGGTTCGCTCGTTCTCTCTATTTCATGGAAACGTGTTAGGTTCTATGAAGGAAGCACTCCGTTATTATGAATGTAGCTTTAATCTATATATTTAACTAGCTTTCGCCCGCGGCTTCGCCCGCGCTAAATTTGGGGTAATACAGTTCCCCTTGCGCCTTATTGATTTGTAATAGCAACGCTAAGTTTTCCCTTTTCTTCCCTCTTTCTCCCTCACATCACCACTTTTTTTAAATAAAAATTAGCCTATGTCCGTCTCCTGGTTCCCAACTATCTCTGTACCAAAATTCATCAAAATCGGTTTAGCCATTAAAGCGTATCCTTACAAACATTCGCATTGTAGGTATAAGGATACTTAGGGTAAGGGTACTTGCCATAAAACAAATAAATTGAAATATTTACTAGTAATAGACGGGACAAGACGAAGTAATTGAATCCGTAGAAACATCGCCGCTGGTCTAGAATTTTTAACCGACTTCAAAAAAGGAGGAGTTTCTATGTTTGACCGTTTTATTTACGTATGTTCACTGAATACTCGGCCAACTATGGACCGATTTTTATCACAATCATCATAATTATTAATGATATCAATACATTTATTCCGAGGTGGTCCATATCAATTTTGTTTATGTTGCTTGGGTAGTTTTTATAACTATAAGTTAACGAGACCAACGAGAGTCACCGACTTCCGGAAATAAAGCTATTTTCCACTTTTTTTTCTTAGGAAGTCGGTTTTTATTATATGAGTTCGTTTCTTATAATTTATTAATGTAATGCTGAGAAGTACTTGGACACCTCAGGGTCGTGTTTGTATATGATACACTTACCCCCGAATACTGAAACGTCACTCAAAATGTGAGGGCTGCTTAGCATTTGAGCAGCTCTTAAACTTTAGATTTTGTATGGTCAAACGTCACTTCTGAGTCTCTGTTAAATTTAAGTGGGACTTAGACGTTTCAGTTTTCGGGGGTAAGTCTTTTTTTGTAGTTTATAAACCTTTAGATATGATTTTGTGTTAAAAGGTAAAGATCTTATATATTCATGTGCCTATTAGATTTCATTATGTATTACAAATAAACTTGCTTAGGTATTTAACCATAGTTATTTACACATCCTCATTCAAACGTCAAACTTCTTACACCACTACAAGAAACCACCAAATGATTCACCAACAAGTAAACTCCACTTATTCACGATATTAGAGCAAGTCATCAATTCACGGCTCCTGCCATCGTTTCATACGGGTCGGGAACAAGGTCGCCTTTAAGAACATATCCGCTAGTTAACTGGCCTCCTCCGGCATCTTTGACTAATAAGATAATGTTCACACAAGTGCAGTTAACTACAATATTTGTGGCTGGAGACTTGGAAACTGTCTGGACTATTTCGGTACTTATTTGCAAGTTAACACATAACTACCATTTATTTTCCGTATACTTTGGCCCTAAAAATCGTAAAACACAAATCGTGTTAGTAAATATAACCTTAAAAATATGTTAGTAATATTTCACTGCATGATAAGTGTGTGAGTGTGAGTGTAATGTGTGAGTGAGTATGAGTGTTAAGAGTGAGTGAGTGTAATGAGGGTGATTTATAATTTGGTGGTTTTAACACAATGTTTTTGTTACTACATATTTCATTTTGAATTAAATTTGGATACATATTTGATTGCTTGAAAACATATTACTAAATGGGTCCACTAGTTTAACCCGTAGCTCAGCTCTTAAGTATTGTAGTGTGATGTCATATAACGTATTTCTGCGCCCCGCGGTTTCACCTGCGTAGACCGTGATAAAAAGTTAGTTAGTTCTATCGAGAACTTATACGTAGATACAGACCAAAGAGTTTGAATCACGTTCTCACACAAACTTTACAATCCTTTTTCTCCCCTTTTTGGGGTAGAATGTCACAAAACCTCGTCTTAGTAAGAATATACATCATAAAAGAATACCCCATGCAAAGTTTGAGACTGCTAAAACTTGTATGAAGTATCTGAAATTGCGTGATGAGAAAGTCAGTGATTTTCTCTTTAACATCTATACTAATATTATAAAGCTGAAGAGTTTGTTTGTTTGTTTGTTTGAACGCGCTAATCTCAGGGACTACTGGTTGGAATTGGAAAATTCTTTTAGTGTTGGATAGTCCATTTCTTGAGGAAGGCTATAGGCTATAGGCTATATAACATCACGCTACGACCAACAGGTGCTGAGCAGCGCGGGTGAAACCGTGGGGAACAGCTAGTATAAGATAATAAGAGTCTCCTACTATGGTCTTTGCCTCCACCAGAAGGGGTGGGGGGCTTAAATAGACAAGGCACAAACATATCAATACACTCGATCTAGATGACTCTGTGTTTTCTCAAAATGTTTTCCTTCAGTGATGTCATTAACATTATTTAGTTAACTGTCATAATGTTAGGTAAAAAGAATTGTAAAAGTATGGATCCGACAAATGTAATAAGCTTATCTACATAAAGAAGTAGTGCCAATAAATTAGTCATGAAATTTATAATTTAAAATATTGCACAGATTTGTGATGACCGTAAAGTTGTCAGACTTAAATATTAGTTTGTTGTATTGTACATGTTTACTAGTTGTATGTATGACTATCTAACATTTGAAACGGAACAATATGTATCATGTTTTTATTTACTATTATTTTTGAGTTTCCGATATTTCCTCGTAGTTGCACACGCCACGATCACGGATAAACGGTAAATTTAATATACATATTTGAATAAATAGGTTAGAATTCACCACATCCACAACGCGATCCTAGTTTGGATTGCTTGATGTCGTATGCCTTCAAATTTTTGGTGATGGTAAAACTTTGGGCAGCAACATCTTGACTTACTGTTACTGCTAGCCTGTGTCATCTCAGAGCTGGGCAATGCCTCTCCCCATTGCTTCCAGTCGGTGCGATCCAAGGCCAATGTGGACCACTGTTCATTGGTTTTATCCAGCCCTTCCCGCCATCTTCTACGAGAATTACCGCGACGCCTTCTGGATGTATCAGGGCTCCAGAAACTGGCTATTTTGGCCCACAGTGCATTGGGCTTGCGGCAGACGTGGCGACGACTTGTACCAATAAAAATGCATTTTACCTTGACGAATACGTTATTCATGACACGTTTTATTCGCTTTGCATAGTCTGGCTCGTATAAAAATCTCATTTTGGAAAACCAAAATGTTGCTTTTTTATGTTTTTTGCTGGCCTTTTATATTTTAGACTAGCTTTCGCCCGCGGCTTCGCCCGCGTTAAATTTGGGTTAACACAGTTCTCCTTGCGTCTTATTGATTTGTTATAGCAACGCTAAGTTTTCCCTTCTCTTCCCTCTTTCTCCCTCACATCCCACTTTTTTTAAATAAAAATTAGCCTATGTCCGTCTCCCGGTTCCCAACTATCTATGTACCAAAATTGATCACAATCGGTTCAGCCATTAAAGCGTGAAGAGGTAACAAACTAACTCACTTTTGCTTTTATAATATTAGTAAGGAGTAAGGATATCCATGGATTCATGATTATTAGATTCTTAGATTCATGATTGTTTGCTATTTTTTGACTATTTACAAATCCCTGCCCCTGGTGGAAGCCAGAAGCCAGTGGCGGCCATTAGAAAAGCGTCGAAGAAGTAAGAAGAAAGATACAATAGAGGAGTAGGAAAAACAATGTCATCCAACCACAGTGTAAGATCGGTCACCTTTAACTAAGTCAGCCTATTCTCGCTCTTAAGAGCCTAATTAAATGCTTCTTTTTCCCTTTGATGGGATTTCCCATTGGCAAAGATGTCGATCTCCCACAATACAAGAAACGAAGGAAGCACTTAGGATGAATTTTAGAAAACTCCTTTGTTTTTTGTTTCTGTTTACCGGTTTACTGTCCCTCTGTAATTCTGGATTTAACTTCTACAAAAGTCTACCCCTTAAAGTCTACCTTTTAAATCTCTCGACCCTGTGGGATCTCTGGCTATCACTCCGTAAACAAGATTCGCCTTTTTTTTTCGGATAGGACATTATCAAGTAACTCCTCCAGCTTTGGGCGGAGCGGGAGGGAGTGCCAGACTATTACTAACTAAACCCATTTGTGTTCCGGGGCTGTGGTATCTCTTTTGAACAACACGCAACCCACGGCAGGAAGAGTCACTTCCTAATGTGATCATACATGATTTGAAATTAAACTTTTGTGGAATTTTACGAGGAAGCTGCTTAGGTTATACGTTGTCTGACGGTGAATTTAATTAAATTTATCAATTTTCTACAACAGGATAATAATAAAATGACTACTAAATAAACACGTGAATGAACAGCGTCGCTTTGACCAATACTCGCCAGCATTGGGCTGGTGACGTCATTTTCACTATAAATCGTCTAAATATAACCGGGATGAGCTTTGTGTGTGACACACAGGCCTCGCTGAATAGATCATTATTGTTTGTTGTACTTAAACAGTTTTTAAAACAATATGTAAATGGATGGGTGACCACCCGTTACATACCGAGTTCCCTCCGTGCCTCGGAAAGCACGTTAAGTTGTTAGTCCCGGCTGTCATTTGTAGGTCTGTGACAGTCGTTATAGGAAGTCAGTGGCCTGAAAGTCTGGCAACCAGTCTTATCTAGGGGTATCGTGTTATCCAGTGCTACCTGGGTTATGGAGGTCAGATAGGCAGTCGCTCCATGTAAAATACTGGTATTCAGATGCATCCGGTTAGATTGGAAGCAGACCCCAACAAAGTTGAAAAAAGGCTAGGCGGATGATGAAGAGTTTGTAAAACAATTGTTTTTTTTTATTGAATGACTATAATTTTTTTTTATAATTTACCATGATTTGTGAACTATTTTGTACGCTGAAAATGGCAAAACACAAAATGCAGAATTACAATACCAGTCCAAAGAACAATTTCGCACTAGAATATAGTGTTTTATCAAATCGGTTCCGCATTATTGCTGCAGATAAGAGCACATGCGGTGCGCACACGCATCACGTTCTATTAATTTTGAATAACATTAAAACTAATTTCTTAGAAATGAACTCCATTTGGGTGTTCGTTGATAAGGAAACTTCATTATAAAATAACAGTGGTTTTATTAAGAGACTAGCTTTTGCCCGCGGCTTCGCTCGCGTTAAATTTGCTATAACACAGTACCTGCTCCCTGCAGTTTTCCCCTTGCGTAGCCTATGTCCGTCTCCTGGTTCCCAACTATCTCTGTACCAAAAGTCACCAAAATCGGTTTAGCCATTAAAGCGCGAAGAGGTAACAAACAAACTCACTTTCGCTTTTATAATATTAGTAAGGATTAGAAAAATATACAGAAATAGTCCACTTCGTTGTCAATAGGAAAAGTGACCGGAAGGCACTTTTGGCCATCCAACATGGCAATGCTGTTTGGCCAAAAATGCCGAACCAAAAGGGTCATGACAAAAGTCGACCAACCATTTTGCGATATCCCGAAATACTAGGTTAGCATTCGGATCTCATGGTCCTTAGGTTTCAACATAGGTATATTGTATTTGCGCCGTTTGAAGTTACAGAACTTGCAGGAGCCGCCCTAGTAATTATTTTTACAAATTGCCAAGGAGTTGGTCGGTCTTACGTCTTACATCTTACAAATATTATAAACTAGCTTTTGCCCGCGGCTTCGCTCGCGTTAAATTCGGTAGCGCCTTATGGATTTGTAATAGCAACGCTAAGTTTTCCCGTTTTGTCCCTCTTTCTCCCTCATATCCTACTCTTTTAAAAAAAAATAGCCTATTGCCGTCTCCTGGTTCCCAACTATCTTTGTACCAAAATCGGTTTAGCCATTAAAGCGTGAAGAGGTAACAAACAAACTCACTTTCGCTTTTATAATATTATAGTAAGGATGCGAATGTTTGTAAGAATGGATGGATTGTTTTGGATTGTATGGATGTTTGCTACTCTTTCACGTCAGAGCGGATCTTAATAAAATTTGGCACAGGGGTAGAGTATGGTCTGGAATAACACATATGATACTTTTCATTTCGATATCATGTGGGCGAAGCCGCGGGCGCCAGCTATATTTATAAAAAAAATAAACCTGTAACCTAATTCCAAACGGGCTTGGTTCTCTGAAAGAGAATCAAGTTATCCATGTTAATACGAATCAGTCTAACCACAAACTGCAATGTTACACAAACATTCTGTTGCGAACACTTATTTATTTAGAAAATACGAAACCTGTTAACTTTCTACGCGCCCAAGAAAATGTATACGGCTCGAAAGCGAAGAAAATTTACCTTAGTTATTTGAATAGCTACCGCACTTTTGATTGGGTCTATGGCACCAAGTTTCTAGACGGATTAAGACAAAATGTGACAAAATATTAACCACATTTATATAATTATATGCAGCTCATCGATCCTTCTAATACTAGGTAATATTATAAGTGCGAATGTTTGTGACGATGGATGTAAGGATTGTTTGTTGCTATTTCAAGTCAAAACGGCTGAACGAATCTTGATGAAATTTGGCATAGAAGTAGATTATAGTCTGGAATAACACCTAGGATACTTTTTTCGATCAGCACGCGGGCGAAACCGCGGGCGCCATATAGTAATACATAATAACAGTTTGAATCCCCGTAAACCTTTCCACCTATTTCAATATTTTTAATGCACACAATTGGTGTGCAATATAAATTTGAACGGCATAGCAGTTTTTAGTTATACCTCAGTTTAAAAGAGCAAAGTCGAAAGTTGATATTTAAATAATGATTACGTCAAGAATTATCTAGTTTCAACGTTGTTTTTGTTGATGAGAAATTATCAAATAACTTTCGGGGAGTGCCAGACTTGTCCTGACTAAAACCCACACGTTTTTTATTTTGCCCTTTATGTTCCGGGACCGTACCTCGGTCCTTATTCTTTTTCGAATATCCGCAACCCTGGTAGGCGGTGGCCCTGGTAGGACCCTGTGCTTAGTTTCAACATCAAAGTAAAGGTTAGATAGCATACCTTTTACTACTAATAGAAGTAAATCCCCAGCACCACATATCCGGCATCAACTAAAACAGTAAATGAATGAATGAATGAATAACTTTATTTCGGGTGGCATAGACCCATAGAAAATTAATATAATATTGTTAGACGTACACAGACACATTAAAACAGATTCCCTATCATTAAGAAACAGATTTATCATAAAAACAGATGCAATATCATTAAAATAGATTCAATATCATTAAACAACAGATTCAATAGTACTAAAATGGATTCAATATAATTAAATAAATTAAATTAAATTAAATTTCTTAGAATAGTAATAATGAGTGGTTAAATTTTGAAAACAATAAAAATATAATTTTATAATTTTACCTGCCCCAAGCCCTATATATGGGCGCATGTAATGCCTTCCAATGCTGCATAAAAGGCCCGTCAAACCTGTTTGCGACAACGTTGAGAAGACTGTTACCGCTGTCCCGCAGTCTACTTGCAATCGAGGTCGCTCTCTTGCGCATGCTAGCATAGAAACAGTCAATGCGGACGCTCGCGAACATACCTGAAGCGCTGCAGAAGCGTGGCAACCGCAGCAGTGCCCTCAACGCATTATTATATTGAACGCGGAGAGCGCTGTAGGATTTCTGCAAATATGACACCCACAAACTACCCGTATAAAAAGATGTGCAGTAGGCTCGAAACAAGGTTATCTTCACTGTCTTGGAGCAACGAGCAAACCTGCGGGCTATCATATTAGCCCTCACCGACAGCGCCCTCCTCTCTCGCTCAATATCAGCGTCGTCTTTCAGGTCGGACGTCACAATATGGCCCAGATACTTAAACGTATGTACCCGCTCCAAAGGCACCCCACATAGCCTCACTGGTGGAACCTCCGCCGGACACTTAGAACCCGCACTAAAAACCATAAGCTCACTCTTTCTCACATTATATTTAAGGCCATGTGTATGAGCGTATGTTTCGCAGATGCTTACTAGCTCTCTGAGTCCCCCAACTGACGCGCTCAGCAGCACCATATCATCAGCATAGCTGATATTGTTAAAGCATACATCATCAACATAGCATCCAACATGGCGACTGCTAAGCTCGGCAACAAGTTCATCGATATACAGATTGAAGAGCGTAGGTGAGCTCAATCCTCCCTGCCTCACCCCGCACTCCAACCTGTACGAGTCCGACAGAGCTCCCGACCACTTAACGGTATTGACCTGGCTCCCGTACCAGTGCTGGAAAATTTTAATGACTTCTGGGGCAACTTGCCTATCGAGCAACTTTTTCCACAACACTTCGTAGGAAACCAGGTCAAACGCCCTAGACAGATCGAGGAAGCAGGCGTAAACAGGTGTACTCCGATCTGTGTAATATCTGACAGCATGCTTTAAGCTCACTATAGCACTATCTGTGGACAGTTTAGGCCTAAACCCAAACTGGTTATCGTGCAAAGTTATTGTCCTATTTAGCTGAGCATTAAGCATGCTGTCAAATACTTTCGCGATGACTGTCGCCAATGATATCGGCCTGTAATTGTTTTTATCAGATAAATCACCTGTTTTGTTTTTGACAATTGGTACTACGACTGTCCTCATCAGCTCGTCTGGCAAGTACGAATGGCGAAGGCAGAACGTGAACAGCATAGCCAAAACACGTGGCAGGTGGGGACCTGCATGCTGTAGGTGCTCAATGCTGAGTCCGTCATGTCCTGGCGACTTACCCCGGGTCATACACCCTATGGTTTTAGCTATACCCGCAGCTGAGAACTTAACTCTTGGTTCCAGGACAGTACACTGAAACTCAGCATCGACCACCCCAGGGGATGGAATAATGCTTGGCTCAACACAAAACTGGGACTTAAAAATATTAGCAATATCCCTTTCCGCAGATACGCCATCGACGCTCAAAGGCAAACCTGGTTTAAGGTTTTGCTTTTTTGTAGCTTTCCAGAAGTTCCGAAAGTCTTTTTTAGTGTGCAACTCGGCTAAAACGTCCATCTGTATTTGCTCTTGGTGATTCTGGCACCACCGTAACTTGGATTTAAAGATCTTACGAGTGTCACACATTTCATTATAAAGCACACCAGACATAGGTTTGCCACATTTAACCCACTCAGTAAATTTGAGCCTGGCGTACGCGTGAGCCCCACTTACGTGCCTATTCCAACCCACCACGCGCTTCGGCTTCCTACCAACAGCTCGTTTCTCCCTGCTAACAGTGGCGGCCTCCCTTAAAGCGGATACCACATCACGATACAAACAATCTATTATTAGATTGTGACCCGAATCACTACACATGCGATCACAACAATTCGACAATACGCTAGGGAAGTCAATATTACGCAATCGCCGATGGCATTCTTGCCTATATGTGTGAATAGCATCTAAGCTTTTTTCACCCCACACCACTGAGTTAACGTTAGCAACACTCTGCTTAACTTTCGGCCTAATTATATTGAGATCACATTCGATCAACAATGGGTAGTGATCCGACCACATAACATCATGCTTAACGCTAACACTCCGAACAGTTTTCAGAGACGATTCTGTGCAGACACAGTGATCAAGCCATCGCCTAGCCCCGTTACAGTCACTGACATACGTAAACGTGTTCGACATCAATCCGAGCCTATCCACATCAACGCATGTAAAATTATTATCCGAACAGTAATTTAACAAGTCCTTAAAAAACAGCTCATGCGGATGCGCGTTAAAGTCACCAAGACAATAAACCGCCTCCACATCACTGCCGTCCACGATTGCACTTACCAGTCCTAAACAGTGCGAGAATTCAGGCAGGTTACTCACTGCATCCGTGGGCATGTACACACTCATCACAAGGAAAGGCCTTTCACGCGTATTAATACGTATCGCACACACTCTCGAGTTTTCACTCGGAACGACTGACACTTCACTGAAAACACTTTTACGCCATAGCAGAGCCACCATAGTAAAATGGCTCACAATTTCATTATCAAAGTTAATTAACAAAACAATGGCGTGCTGGACAATAGACGTAGGCCTCTCAAACGGAAATAAGTGTTAGTGGAAATGTTGGCGGCAAACGTTAATTAAAATAATTAAAAAAAACATCGTGGCGAGCACAATTTCCAAGTTTTATTTAAAGTCGTTGGTTCCGGCTGTCATTTATAGATTTTATATACTTTTTTTAAAAATAGTTTCCTTCCTTCCTTACTAATTTTTTGAAAGCGAATGTGAGTTTGTCTTCACGCCTAAATGGCCAAACCGATTTTGATGAATTTTGACACAGAGATAGTTGGGACCCTGGAGACAGACATAGGCAAAAAAAAGTGAGAAAAGGTGGAGAAAGAGGGAAAAAAGTTTTTTTTTCGATCATCACGCGGTTTAATTATAGCATGCGAATTTAAATCAATGATGCATGACATAGAAAATAATACATACAATTATGTACTTTTAACATAGACAAATAAAAATATAGAAAAAAAAAACGGCCAAGAGCGTGTCGGGCCACGCTCAGTGTAGGGTTCCGTAGTTTCCTGTCCGTCATAATAAATGTAAATGTTCCCACTTATGAGTTTAAAGGTGGAAAGCACGGAAAATCTTAACATCGACTTTTAAAAAATGACGTCATTACACAACGCCATCTATCGAACCATTTATGAACTGGTTTTTACCTTAACATTTTGATGGTGTTAAAAAAATGAATTTTAGTTTTGTTCTAAATTGTCTTAATATGTTCTTAATAGAAATTTAATGTAGTTATAAGATACCGCCAATGCCAAGGAGAGACCAACCAAACAATTCGGTAATACCCAATCCAATGTAATAAGTACCTACAGCGCCATCTCTCGGGGAATTGGGTTACTAATTAATACTTTTTTAAAAATTTTGGATTGCGAGAACCGATTTCAATAATTCTTTTTTTGTTTGAAAAAGATACGTTCAGGATAATAAAATATGTAAACGAAGTTAAAAAAAATGCTTGCATATACGATTATACTACAAACTTAGTCCAGAAATTATTTTGTAAAACTTTTTGTCTTTTTTGTACAAAAACTGTTGTATCAATCAAGTTCAAAATAATTTTCATAGAAAGTCCTTATAAGGTTCTATTGTTCAGTTTTTTTTCATATTTTCTAAACTTATGGTTCAAAAGTTAGAGGGGGGGGACACATTGTTTTTTACTTTTGGAGCGATTATTTCCGAAATTATTGACATTATCAAAAAATGATTTTAGTAAACCCCTATTCATTTTTGAATACCTTTCCAACAATATATCACACGTTAGGGTTGAAATTAAAAAAAAAACACTTCCCACTTTACATATAGGGTGGCTACCCTAATAAAACATTTTTTTCCAATTTTTATTTTACCACTTTGTCGGCGTGATTAATATACATATTGGTACCAAATTTCAGCTTTCTAGTGCTAACGGTCACAGAGATTAAGCGAGGACGGACGGACGGACGGACGGACGGACAGACAGACATGGCGAAACTATAAGGGTTCCTAGTTGACTACGGAACCCTAAAAAGGTTATGTATGGGTATGATCGAATGATCGATGATACCCATATCTATTTCTCTCGCTAGCAAATGACAATTTTGAGCGACATAATAGAACAGGAGCATGGTAAAGTGTGATGCCGTGCTGCCAGATGAGGATCAACATCCACCGTTTTCCAAGAAGCGAGGTCAAAAATAGCGGACCCAATTGTAATACCAAATAGTGTCTCAGGAGTCGGTAGACCATCAACGTAAATAAGACCCCTCCTTATTAACCTACAATTAATAAAACTAACCAAATTGTATGATAAATGGGCTGCGCTTGCGCGTGAGTGTCATCAATTAAACGGGCGGTCTGCGCACGAGTCGCTCATATATCACACGGACTGACATACGTAATTGAATCGCAACCATTCAGTTATAAAATTAGTGCATAATACAACTATAGGGTGTTTTAATTAAATGGTGTCCCTTGAGGTGCTGGAGCATGTTTTCAATCATGTCTGTTTGTTACGGCTGGTTCACATGGTGCGTTGCATCGGCGTAGCGCTGACTACTGATAACAATAGTGTACACACTGTGCTGCGTCAACGCAACACACGACTAACTGCAGCCTCCGAGACGAAGCGATAGGGACGCTGCCTGCCGGGGTTGCGGGTTGTTCGAAAGAGATACCGCGGCCCCGAAACGTAAAGGGCAGTAGAAGAAAAATGTCTGGGTTTAACAAGTCTAGCACTTCCGATCCGTCCAGAGCGAGTGAAGTTTTTTAATGATTATATGGAACACAACACACACACACACAAGAATACACACACATAACACTACACTGCACTGACGTGAAAAGTGGGTGTACCTACTATTTAGGTACACCTGCCTAACCCTTTCGATTTTATAGAAGTAACTAGCTGTGCCCAGCGGTTTCACCCACTGCTTACTTAGGGGTATGAAAAACAGATGTTGGCCGATTCTCAGACTAATGAATATGCATTTAAAATGTCATAAGAATCGGTCAAGCCGTTTCTGAGGAGTATGGGAACGAAAATAGTGACACGAGAATTTTATATATTTGACGATATTATGTTTATTTGCATGAACAGTTAACAGAGACAGCGAGTCTTTCTAAACCGATGCGCGTGCGCATGACCCGTTAATTAAAAGAGGTCAGCGGCGCGTGCTGCTCACACAACACACTTAGCAGTAACGATATAATTGAATCTTTATGATAAGGTTAAATAATACTGATGAGACATACAAACATGTCACAGTAAAAGCTTTATTTTAAACTAGCGATGTCCCGCGATTTCGCCCCGGAGACCGAGATAAACCGGGGTTGCGGGTTGTTCGAAAGAGATACCGCGGCCCCGGAACGTAACGGGCAATAGAAGGAACATGGGAGGATTTTAGTCAGTAAAAGTCTGACATGCATGTCCATGAAATGACCCAAAAAAAAGACCGGGATAAAAATTACGCCATGCGTTAAGGTATCTAAGGTAAAAGATCTGCAATAAATTTTCATCCAAATCGGTCCAGACATTTGAGCGTGAAGAAGTTTATACAAACATACTAACTTTCACTTTTATAATATTAGTGTGATACTAACTGCACCCCACGGATTCACTTTCGTTGTTAGGACTTAACCTAATAACAAAAAATTAAAAATAAAATAGCCTTTATTTGCTGACCAAAAACAACACATTTAAAAGCTTTGGATGTAATTAAAATCTATTTAATAAAGAAAGATAAAAACTTAGTTCTAGTAGTAAAGAAGAATCTTAAGCGTTTGATGTTTATTTTTCGACATATGTAACTTTCTATGTTCTCCTCTCACTTTTTGCCATAGTACACGAGAAAATCTAGTTAATTTCTTTGTTTTTCTGTAATATTGGAACGAAGTTCCTTATCGCGCGTTGCGAAAGGAGGCTAGACGGAAAGAAATAAGACCAAAAGTTGTAACGACACTTTTTGCTATAGTTGTAAGCCGTGCGGCGTGCGCGTGTTTTTCTCTCTCTCATAGAAAGAAAGAATAGAATTTCGTTTCGTCTTTCTGTTTCGCATTGGACAGTGTGGTGTCGCGACGATTATTTTTGTTAAGTGTAAACAGTTATTTTGTACATAACAAATAATAACTTCGTTCCATCCGGGTGTCCTTTGACATCAGTTTTTTTTTTAACTAAAGTTCTATTGTATAAAAGATTTAAATTAAGCAATTTAACTCGATACCTTATCTTAATATATAAGATTCTCGTGTCACAGTTTTCGTTCCCATACTCCTCCGAAACGGCTGGACCGATTTGAACGAAATTTTGTGTACATGTCGAGTAGGTCTGAGAATCGGCCAACATCTATTTTTCATACCCCTAAGTGGGCAGCGGGTAAAACCGCTGGGCACAGGTAGTATTGTATAATGTTATGACTAAGAATATTGTCAATTTGCACGTTTAGAGTCTAATACATAAATATACTTAATTTACGTGTTACATGTGTATCACAGTTTTGTTGAGAACATCTAGTGATAAAACGAATCCTTCTAAATAATTGTTAAATTTAGTCCTGATTCTCCACATTAATCCTTTCATTGACAGGATCCTGCAGCTAGTGTGACATGACTGTGCTTCGTTCCAACATGAATGAAGGGCATCCATTCACCAACTAAAAAAAAAAACGCTACCTCTCTCCTTAAACAACAATATAAAATATTTCTTTGCTCTTCATGATTATTATTTTATACGTATTTAATATAAGTATACTAAGGCCAACTAGCAGCGATACGAAAGGTCAATAACCTAAAGAACAATTGTGGCGTTGACAATCTAATATTTAGCTCTTTCCATCTTGTGCCTTTGTCGTAATGTCTCGTTCTCCCGGCAAAAACATGACAACGTTAAGACGGGTTCGCCAACATTCGGGCGGCCATTTTAGATGGGGTTTTAGCATGAGTTTTGTTTACATTTGGTATCGCTTCTCGTTGGCCGTACTATATATTTTTTTCAAATGTAGCTATTCGTTCGTAAAATGAAACACGACAGACTACTTACAGTACTGTATCTTCTCTTTTAAATCCATCCAAAGGTTGTCTTGAAAAGATCGCTTTTAGCGATAAGACCGCCCATTGTGTCACCCTATTTATATGTTGTATATTGTTATTCTTCTTATTTGTATGGTGTAAATAATAAAGAATATTATATCTATTCTAAACAAAAACGTTAGTTTGGCGTTTTTAGTTCTGTCCAACAAAAAACTTGCTTAGTTTAAATAACGGAACACAGTTTATTGCAGCAGTCACTATAATTAGCTGCGGCTTAATCTAGTTCATTTTGAAGTAGAACTTATAATAATAGATATAAATAAGCAAACATATTTTCAATACACTTTCTAGAAAACTGGCTTTTATTGCACTGCGGTTAGGTTCAATATGCAATGGATTTCACTTGCGTACTTTTTCCTCATGTGTCACAACCAGGGATTTCTGATTTCACCACAGGTAACAAAAAACAACTGCTGTGTTGGTTTTACTCTCTCAGCTCCATAACACCCTTGCTTCGGCTCGTGTGTAAATTCCGCCTTGGACGCAATGGCAAAGCTTACTCACTTGAATCAAAATGTACTTTATACACAAACCTACTACACAGCCGCACCACGTTGCGAATCATAGATACCTTAATGAGGGAGAGGGCAAGGTGACGAGTCTAAAACAAAGCGTTCAGTTGTGTTTCTTAGAATTATTCGAGTGCATAATTTAGCTAAAACAAATTACCTACAATATCATGCCGCTAATGTTATGTATTTAAATATTGCACTTCGGTATTTAAGTACATAGCTGTTACCGCAGCTTCGCGTGCTGGCCTGACCCTAAACGCGTGCGTTCACGTTCCGTTTCGTCATAGTAAACTAACCGCGGTCCTCGGTGGAAATACTTGGTATCCACGTATATAAACTACCTACGTTAAGTCAATGTCATTGTTTTGCTAAATCTGTCATTACTGTCACGTAGTTCAATGCAATGGATATTTTGTTGTGCAGCCGCCTGCACATTAAGCTACTACAATCTGTCAGATTTCTTTGATAGATTTTCGACTTTATTTCTAAAGTATAAGGTCCAAGGTTCATTGGGAAAAATTGACAGTTTCGGGTAGCTTTACCTGCAGGCGTCTGTACAAGTAGCAAAGGTATTAATGCAAATCATTTGTCCATTCGAGATTTTGTAAACTTATTTATTTATTTAATGCACTATGTACAAATAGTTACACGCTAAGCTTACAACTTTAGATGACACGTTTGGCGCAGTCACGCAGTGGCTGAGCGAACGACTGCTGCGCTGCGTGTCGCGGGGTCGATTCCCACACGAAACAAATATTTGCATGGCCTACATATAGTTGTTCCGGGTTTGGCTGTTTGTGTATATGAGTTTAATGTTTGTAAAAGCACCCACGAGAAATTATTAGTGTGGGTCAACGTTTTTGTAAAAGAAAAAAGAAAGAAAAAAAAAGAGAGTACGTTACCATGTTAGGGCGCAGCAAGATGTCTTAAAATTAACTAATTTAAACTTATATTACCTAATAAAAACTATTTTTTTTTATTAGTTATGGTATTATGATATGTACCTATCACATAATTTTTATCGAATATACATTTTCCATTGTTATTAAAAGATTGGCAGATCATCCATATAGATTTGGAGAAAAAAATATGTAATAAAGACGATAACTCATAAACTAAGCAATATAAATAAAATTGATATGAAATCACCTGGAAAATATACTCTATCAAACAAAAAAGAATTTAGCATATCGGTTCAGGCGTTTTTGAGTAATCGGTGAACATACTTACATAACGACAAATTGAAAACCTCCTTAATTTTTTGAAGTCGGTTAAAAATAAAAATCTTATTTGGCAGACTTGTTAGAGCTAAGTAAACCAGGAAGTTATGAATATGAGTTTGTTTATAATTACGTGACCGCACGACGGGGATTCCCTCGTTATGGCTTAGATCGCGTTCAAATATTTGTAAACTAAATTGCGTTCAAGAATAAAATCTACATTCACACACTTCTTTTTAGGGTTCCGTGCCTCAGAGAGAAAAAAACGGAGTTTTTTTTAAATTTATTTATATATATTAAATTAATCAAAAATAAGGGACACGTAACTTTAATGGGCAATGTCTTTGTCATTTTTATTCAAATTTACAAATAAAGAAATTTTAAAGTGTCCCTTGTTTTTGAATAATCTAAAAGACATTTTTTTTTAGACTAGCCTATTATTGTTTAGCCACAAGCTCCTCAATTAGGCCGACACAAATATATGTGTTATCTGTACAAAAAAACAAATAGAGAGAGAGAGAGAAATAAAATATTCAAAGTTGGTACAATGCAACGGTTAGTAGTAAAATGTGCTATAGTAGTTTCTTGACCTGTTTGTCCTGTTACAAGATACTGGTTATTAGGAAGTGCATGATTAGTCTTTATCCTGTTTTGGTAGACCTAGGTTCAGAGAGCAAGACTGAAGTTTAAACTGAGCAATTAGACTTGCTTTTAATGGAAAAATTACGGCCTTTTGACTCTTTGGACTTTACTGCTTAGTATACATTGTGTACAGGATTGAACACACAGAGGATAAAATGAGCACATCAACCTATACAAAACCAATTTAACCAGAAGGGCTACTATGACATCTTATAGCAATTCTTATTCCACTGAGGGAAAGAGATGGTGCTAGACACCCTGTATAGCTCTGTCCCTTTCCCTCAGTGGAATAAGAATTGGTTTAAGAGGTCATAGTAGGGTAGCTGATCTCTCTACGGTGTGCGATCCGTAGTACAAAGAACAGTAGGGTTACCATGACATCATAAAGCAGTTCTGTGTGAGAAAGAGATGGTGCTAGACACCCTGTATAGCTCTGTCTCTTTCCCTCAGTGGAATAAGTTCTGCTTTAAGACGTAGGGTAGCTGGTTATAATAGTTTAGAATAGGTTGACTTGCCGTCGTGTGTACATCGTTCTGAATCCCCAGAAATATTTGTTTTACTATGTCCCACAAATCTGCAACAGCTACACGGGTTAAATGTATGACACAACTGATTAATTTTAGGGTTAGAATGATGTACTAATTGCGTGATTTTTTTGTATGTCTGTCTGTCTATCAATACGCTTTATTTCGAGTTCGTGTGGAGGTATAGAGTTAAAATTAAAAGTATGTACTCAAATCTGTGGTCCTTGGAGGTGTGAAAATATCAACTCTCGTAAACAAAAGGCCGAATCCTCGGTGCACTAGTCCGACTCACACTTGACCGGTTGTTTTTGTTACAACAGAACCACACCTCTCACCCATACAAAAATGATCTAGACAAGGATAAATGTAAATATTTTTTTTTTATAAAACGTTTCCCCACAATTGGAATTTCTCCTGTATCGTGGGTGCGTTTACAACACGGAACAGAACAAAAATTTAAACTCACATACACAAACAGCCAGACCCGAAACAACTATCTGTAGGCCATACAAATATTTGTTCCGAGCGAGGATCGAATTGATTGAAAATAGCGATATTTATCGCTCCACCGCTGATCGTTTCCAGCTAAACAGATGTTTTATCTCGACGGAAAATCGCTATCTTTAGCGTTAGTATTTTAGTACGTACAGATCAGTCGGTCCTATTAATAAGCTGGTTATAGAGTTGTTATGTAAAATACACAATTAGCTGTAACAACATATTTGTATATTATATACTTTACTATTTTGTAAACCTGTTTACCCCATGTCATCCATACTAACATTATAAAAGCGAAAGTGAGTTTGTTGTTACGTCTTCACGCCTTAATGGCTTGACCGATTTTCATGAATTTTGGTACAGAGATAGTTGGGACCCTTGAGACGGACGTAGGCTTAAAAAACCGGCCAAGAGCGTGTCGGGACACGCTCAGTGTAGGGTTCCGTAGTTTCCCGTCCGTCACAATAAGTGTTCCCAGTTATGAGGCCAACCGAACAATTCGGTAATACCCGATCCAATGTAATAAGTACCTACAGCGCCATCTCTCGAGGAATAGGGTTACTAATTAATACAAAGACGTGTAATTTTGGTGGTAATTCTACAACAATTCTTTGTTTGAAAAAAGATACGTTTAGGATAATAAAATATGTAAACAAAGTTACAAAAAAAGCTTGCATATACGATTATACTACAAACTTAGTCCAGAAATTATTTTGTACAACTTTTTGTCTTTTTTGTACAAAAACTGTTGTGTCAATCAAGTTGAAAATAATTTTCATAGAAAGTTCTTATAAAGTTCTACTTTTTAGAATTTTTTCATATTTTTTAGACTTATGGTTCAAAAGTTAGAGGGGGGGGGACACATTGTTTTTTACTTTTGGAGCGATTATTTCCGAAATTATTGACATTATCAAAAAATGATCTTAGTAAACCCCTATTCATTTTTAAATACCTTTCCAACAATATATCACACGTTAGAGTTGAAATTAAAAAAAAAATCACTTCCCACTTTACATATAGGGTGGCTACCCTAATAAAACATTTTTTTCAAATTTTTATTTTACCACTTTGTCGGCGTGATTGATATACATATTGGTACCAAATTTCAGCTTTCTAGTGCTAACGGTCACAGAGATTAAGCGAGGACGGACGGACGGACGGACGGACGGACGGACGGACGGACGGACAGACAGACATGGCGAAACTATAAGGGTTCCTAGTTGACTACGGAACCCTAAAAAAGAAGGAGAAAAAGGAAAGAAAAGGGGAGAGAAAGATTTTATTTTTGGATCATCCCACGCCACGCGGACGAAGTCGTAACTATAAATAAATACTGATCTGATACCCCTTGGTAAGACTAGTTTTAAGAATTTCGTGAGGCTGACTTTTCGTAAGAACTGTCAAATATCAACAAAATAATGACAGCCGAGACCAACAGTTTGATGTGCATACATAAAAAGTGCTGGCACAAAATTGAACACATTTAAATTATAACAGCATACATTTATATCATTCTAATTAACATGACTATGAAGTAAGGTTGCCTGCATAATAAAAATCTATACTCTTACTGAACTGTTATTTTAGGGTTATGTACCTCAAACGGAAAAAAAACTTGAGAGGTTTCAAATTATCTTTATAATATGTCGTTAGCTTGTACAGAACTCTTGGTGAGCAAGTCTGACTCGATCTTGGCTGTTGTTTTTTTTTTTTTAAACTAAAAACATAGGTAATATAAAATCATATTACGAACTTATCTTAAATCTTCCTGTGGCAACGCGTTGTAGACATGCAATGCTCTTTGAAAGCGATATCTACTTGCATGTCAGGGCTAATTAATTTTAAATAGAACAAAAACAACCTAGTTATAATTAAATTGTTATGGTGTTAAAATGTTCACACATGTAAGCTAGAGCATGTTTAAATCCTTGTTCCCAGTTGATGTTGTTTCACAAAAGCAAATTTCAACTTTATTGCTTGTTGAATTAAGTTGATGTTAGAAAGATTAGCGCCATTAAAATTTGTTAGAGTTCCAGTGCAAACTATACTTTAAATGAAGGTTTTAAAGAAGTTTTTTCTAAAAACACAGATTTATTCTACGGAAACTAGGTAACGAATGCAGAATATCTAATAATAGCTTTTGAACAGAGTTATTGTACGAGATAATGACATGTTAGAGTCGTTCAATAAATACATAATGTATCACTGCATTGTTTCCACGAACAAATAAGTATCAAACTAACAACTACAATGATGACACACTTATTTTTTACTGCGTTTTAGTTTACACGAAACGGTATCCTTGTCGTTGTTTTCATGGGTTTAGTCATAGTTCCTTATGTATACGTAACGTATTCATAAGGAAAATGGAGATGAAAGTAAAATACTCCACAATATTTAGAAATCTTTGTATGTACATATAAAAATAAGATTGAGGCAAACTTGGATTTCCAGTGGTGTGTCAGTTTTTAGGATTCCGTTACTTACAAAAAAAACTGACTTATTTGATCGCTTTGTGGTCTGTCTGTATGGCTGTCTGTCAAGACCCTTTATTTCGGGAACCGCGTGTAGTTATCGAGTTGAAATTGAAACCATATGTTGAAGTCTGTAGTCTCTTAGTGCTGTGAAAAAAGTTAACCCTCTAAGTCTAAGCAGTCAAAAGATATGGCTGTTTATAATGCAATTTTGTGCACCCGTGCGCGAGTCTGACGTGCTCTTGGACGGTCTGCCCTCATCCTGGGTGGCGAAGATCTGGTATCTGTCAATGATCCGATCTGCTGTAGCCTGTTGATAATGATGTTTCTAAGTTTATGTGGTAAAGTAGGTAATCTTATAAAATTTATTAATAAATAAAATTCTCGTGTCACAATTTTCGTTCCCATACTCCTCCAAAACGGCTGGACCGATTTGAAAGAAATTTTGTGTGCATATCGGGTAGGTCTGAGAATCGGCTAACATCTATTTTTCATACCCTAGCCGAGCAGCTGGTGAAACCGCTGGGCACAGCTAGTCTAATATTTAAAATTCTCGTTTCACAATGTTCGTTCTCATACTCGTCCGAAACGGCTCGACCTATTCTTATGATTTTTTTTATGCATATTCAGTAAGTCTAAGAATCAGTCTAGGGACCAGAGCCGCTAGGCACAGCTAATCTTTAAATTCTGGTAAAATTCAATTAGATAGATAAACTAATTACTTTAGAGAAAATACAAGAAAGAAAATATCAACTACATATTAGATATGTTGTACAACCATTATCTACTATTTATACTTTTATTGTTGACGAAGTGTCTTTTTTATGGTTGTTGATTCATAGTGACGCGAAAGTTCCTATAATATAGTGTTATGTGATACAAGTCACGTTCACAATAGAAAAAAAAAATGCATAATTTAAACAATTGGGAATTCCGTCATGCAGTTTACCTATGCGAAACTAATCTTTGCCGCATTCATATAAAAGACTTAAATCATTTTTTTTTGAGTCATAACACGCCGTAATTCCCGCGAGGGTTGTTTGTTTGCTTGCTTCCTGATTTATTTGATTTTAGGGTTCCGTACCTCAAAAAGAAAAAAACGGAACCCTTATAGGATCAGTTTCTTGTCCGTCTTCAAGACTTTATCTCAGGAACGGCCGAAGGTATCAAGTTGAAATTAAAACCATATACTTAAGCCTGTAGGCCTTAAGCTGTAAAAAAAAAACATTTTTTAAGTCTACGCTATCAAAAGATATTGTTGTTTATGTTGCATGTTTGTACGGAACGGAGAGGATAGCTGTTACAGGCTGTTCGCAGACTAGTTTAAATAAAGAAGGAGAAGCCTGCAGTCTACCTTGTCCACTACGACCCCAGTGCTGGTAGGTTCTAGGGCAGGGATATTCAAAGTAGGGAGCGCGCAAAGACCTGTAAGGGGGGCGTGGGCTATTATTAGTATGGTTAAGGACCTTATTTACACATTACACGTTTACGCCCTACGTATTTATTATATACAAAATTGGTTACTAATACATTAATACTGGCTTAAAAATACTGAGAATATTTGCCTATTCAGGTTGAATTATTATTAAGTACTATAAAATTATTTCTATATTTTATCAGAATAAGGGGGGGCACTTAATGTATTGTCCTTTAAAAAGGGGGCGCATGATGAAAAAGTTAGGGAACCCCTGTTCTAGGGCATGTCGCTTTCACATGAGGTAACCTATCGCCTTATTATGACGTCATCTCATTCACGTCACTTAAGTGAAGTAATAATCAATTATGTACAATTATACAAAATAGGCAAAACGAGTTTCTTCTCTGTCCCAAATGCAATAATTAATATTTTATCTTACAAAACAGAAATATAAACTAACTTTTTTGTTTTATCAGTTGACGTAATACTTGTATTTATGAGCATTCGATTATGATTCAACAGCTTTACGAATTGAAATGTAAGTGTTTCTGGATGTCTGTTCGTTGAATGTAATTTGTTTGATTTATTTATATCTTACGTTTGTAGATAAGTACACTTGTGTAGTTTTAGGAAGTATATGTACAGACGCCAGCAGGTCAAGCTACCCGAAACTGTCAATTTTTTCCAATGAACCTTGAACCTAATACTTTAGAAATAAAGTCGAAAACCTATCAAAGAAATCTGACAGATTGTAGTAGCTTGATGTGCAGGCGTCTTTACATTTTGACAATATCAAGCACTGCGATAGTTATGTGGCACAATAAACGGTGCTATCACACTAGTATGATAAAGGCAAAGGTTGTATGTGTGTGTATGTTTGTTACTCCTTCACGCTCAAACGTCTGAACCGATTTAGTGGAAAATTGGTATAAAGATAGCTTAGATACTCCGATTAAGAAGAAATCACAACTATTTCATTGATAAAATAAAAAATAGATAGCTTGCAACCCGTGACTGCGACAAGTAGGTCGCCACTCAGCATGATGCTCATTGAAAATACACACAAGAATATATGAATTAGCACATAGGCTACTTTTTATCCCAATCTACGCAAGTGAAACCGCAGGACGCAGCTAGTTGGGTAATCTCTGTATTATCCTCATGCTGATTCTTTAATAAAGTCGATCTCAAATTAGGCCCAAACAGTTGTTTGCTCAGGTCTCTTGACCGAACAGAAATGGCCATTGAAATGAATGATGTTCGTTGGTTATCCTGTTGGTTTTCTATTGGTGAACGTCTATTAGTTATTACAAGTTATCGGCATCTGTCTAGAAGGAAAATAGTCCATCGTCTGCTCAGCTTATTCTTTTGAAAAGATGACGCAACGCTTGAGAAAAAAAAGAACACAATTTCCTTGGTACTTTTTTTGTCGAGGATGACTAATCATCAAATAACGTTGTGGGGGAGAGTGTCGGGCGTTTTACTTACTAAAACCCAATTCCTTGTTCAGCCCTTTATGTTCCGGGGCCGTGGTATCTCTTTCAAATAAACCGCGACCCCGGCAGGCTGTGGCCTCGGCAGGACCGTCTCTGCGTATTGTCCTGGTCCTCTGCCAAGATCTGCTTTGCTACATACTGCTTAACGGGGTTTTACAGTTCAAGTCATCATCTGCCAAACCTTTTCCCAACATAGTTGGGGTCGGCTTCCAGTCTAACCGGATGCAGCTTAATATCAGTATTTTACATGGAGCGACTGCCTATCTGACCTCCACAACCCAGTCAGTACAAGGTAATACGATACCCCTTGGTAAGACTGGTTGTCAGACTTTCGGAATACTGACCACCCGTAACGACTGTCAAAGATCTACAAATGACAGTCGGGACCAACGGCTTTACGTGCTTTCCGAGGCACGGAGGAAACTCGGTATGTAACGGGTGGTCACCCATCCACAGACCAACCTAGGCAAGCGTAGCTTAACCTAAAGATCGACCCGTGCGGCTGCTATTATTTAGCCATGAGCTCCTCAAGTATTACTATCAGTACTAGTATCAGTTCAAATATTATTAAAAAAATACCGGTACCCCAGCCAGCTCCGGTTAACAACGAGTGAATCTAATCACTCATACAAGAACTCGCTATCAAAACCACGATCAAAGGGCGTTGACCTTCCCAAGTTTTTATCATCATCATTCAACTGTCCTGTTGCTATGGCAACGGCAACGGCTTTTTTGTTTAATTTATGATTAAGGTGTTTTTTGCAAAGTAAGCGGTCAGAGTAGTTATGTACCGTAAAAACCAGCAATGTCAAAGATTTAAATCATAGATTAGATTTCGTCTTCTTTTTTCCTTTTCTTTTTTGAGGGTAAGCGTAGGTTGGGCAAGCGTAGGGTGGGATGCCCTCAGGCTCGGTTGAGCGACGATCTTAGCGTTGCTGTTAGGAACTGGATGAGAGCAGCCAAGGATCTAGATAAGTGGCGCGTGATTGAAGAGGCCTATTTCCAACAACAGTTACTGTAGGTTGATGGCGATAAGGTCATTGTAGTTTATACAACAACCAATCTAGCCAAGGGGTATCGGTTTACCTATTATTAGTTGGTACTGGGTCGTGGAGGTCGGATAGGCAGTTGTATGTAGGACGATCTTGAGGTTAAGCTGCGCTTTCCTAGGTTGTTCTGTGGATAGGTGACCATCCAATATACCTAGTTACCTCCTTTGCCTCAGAAAGCACGATAAGCCGTTGGTCCCGGCCATAGAAATATTAGGCCACGGTTGTCATTTGTAGATCTTTGACAGTCGTTACAGGTGGTCAGTGATTCAAAAGTCTGACAACCAGTGTTACCAAGGATTATCGTATTACCTAGTTATTAACTGAGTTGTGGAGGTCAGCTAAATTCGGTCAGACTGGAAGCCGACCCCAACACAGTAGGAAAAAGGCTAGGCAGAGGATGAATGTGTTATTTTGTTTATAATCCTGCATGTGTTATTTTATGATCCCTTGTTAATTGTAAATTCTATATTCTGAAAAATTCAAAAGATGTTCACCTTTTTATTTCGTTACATTTCGAATCGTATTATGTTCCGCATTCATACAGCATTAATCATAACTAGGCAGAATGTGTGAGCTCTTCTTAGTGAACATTTTTGTGTGCTCGTAGTCCGGGGACATCTAACGAACTACATTGTTGTATTTTTTTTGTATCTTGTTGATTTTTCGAGTTTGTAAATTTAAGGTGATGGTTTCAGTGGGTGTTGTTGTTAGTCATCTCTGCAAGGTTATGGGACCTTTATTATTACATATTTTGGTTTTTATTGTGCAGTCGAAGATGACAGCTTGCTGCTTTCGGGATTTGCTCTGTGCTTTCTGTGGCCACTCGCTTATAAAGAACAGGTTTGCCTTCCCTTTTGATAAAATTAAGTAATATTATTCCAGAATTTTATTCCTCTCCCTTTATCCCAACTTATTTGTCTTCAGCGCAGAATCTCTTTTGTTTCATACATCTCCATTATCCTTAACGCAATCCATCCTTTTTCTTCAATGCTCAGTATCATCAGTTGGACACATCTGGAGGTCCACTTTCACAGCACAGAATCTATAGTTTTAGCCATCTCTGATCTCGTCATACTCTGTATTACTTACGGCGAAAAGATTACTTCGATGCTCGATGTGTTTTCACATTTCATAGTTAAAATGTAATAGTAAGTAGGGACTTTCGAACGGGCCTATATTTTCATTGACGGTCTTAGACCCCCCATCATTATCTTTATCGTCATTTTGGTTATGCGCAGCGTAGGTTGCGGTAACTCCAGTCTATTAAGCGAGAACGGCTAAAGTGTGAGGCATCTAATAAAACATTGTGACCAGGGTTGCGGGTTCGAAAGAGATACCGCGGTCCCTGAATAAAAAGGGCAAACGAAGAAATCCTACTATATATTATTAATTAATATTATAAATGCGAATGTTTGTGAAGATGGATGTATGGATGTTTGTTACTCTTTCACGTCAAAACGGCTGAAAGGATCTTGATGAAATTTGACACAGAGTTAGATTATAGTTTGAAACACATAGGATACTTTTGTTTCCATCATCACGCGAGCGAAGCCGGGGGCGCCAGCTAGAGGAATATAAATATGGATAGTCAGTACAAGTATGACGCTCCCTTCTGCTCCGCCTATGGCGGGAGAAGTGATTTGATAACGTCCCATTCGAACAAGAAAGAGCTTAGAAAAGACTCCATGATATCCAGATGATTTGACACCTTTATAACTTAGTTACCAATCAAGAACGCTAAAGGAATCCTATACTTAGAAAACCGTCCACATTCTTAATCCTCAACACCGTCCTCACAACATGTCTCCGTGTTGTTCAAACAGGGGTGTGACCACAATTGGACGCTCGCTGTGACCTGTTACGATCAATTTACTTGTTTGACCTCCTAGGGTGCGTCGGGTATTGCCCGTGTATCTTTGTGAAGAATTGGTTTGCTTACTCTAGTTTGCTTGCCTATAAAGATCTGGGTAAACTCCTCAGCAATGCTAATGCGTTATATGGACGGGCGTCCTGCGGGCATTTAAGTACATGACCTACAACTGTGCGATATTTGGTAGTACGTGAGTACTTAGTGAAGGATGCCGTCTAGAATAACTAAGTTATTTGTGTTGGAGGTCCCCAAATAACCGTAAATGGCGCGGTAGGCACCAAAAGGGACGAAGAGATGAACTCGATTCTTTTTGTAGATAGAGATGCTGAAAATAGGGACCAGTAGAAGGAGGGGGCCTTTACCGTGCAGTGGGATACAATTCATAATCTGCTTATTCTTTTCCCAACTATGTTGTGGTCGGCTTCCAGTCCAAGATGCATCTGAATACCAGTATTTTATATGGAGCGACAGCCTATCTGACCTCCACAACCCAGTTAGTATTGGCTAATACGATACCCCTTGGTAAGACTGATTGTCAGACTTTCGGGACACTGACTATCTGTAACGACTGACAAAGATCTACAAATGACAGCAGGGAAACAGTAACAGCTTAATGTGCTTTCCGAGGCACGGAGGGAACGGGTGGTCAACCATCCACAGACCAACCTAGGCAAACGCGGCTACCTAAACTTTGACCTGAGCGGCTGCTATTATATAGCCACGAGTTCCTCAGTGGGATGCAAAACATGGCTGAATAATAGTAACAACACTGTTGATTCGATTTAATTAACAAATTGTTACACGGGGTAGTCCCCAAAAAAGACGAAACAATTTTTTTTATCGCAGTCGGGGGACCAATCTGTAGAATACTTTCTTGTATAAAAAGACCCCCGACTGCGATAAAAAATTGTTTCGTTTTCGATTCCCTTTCATCTTTGTTCCTAACACATTCCATCAGCAAATGTAAAACTAACATCTTGTTTTTTTTTGAGTTTTTTTTTGACATGGCAGACGTGTTTTTAATTTTTTTTAATTATTATTTTTTTCCACTGTTGATGCCTCTGGTATTACAGATTAAATTATTGATTAGTAAAATAGTTACGAGTACAGTTATACGCAATTGACAATCATGTGGGTATTGCAGCTAAATAACTGTTTTGTTTTACAATGCGGGCGATATTTATAATCTGGGCTGCTTTGCTGCGATTTTTTTGTCTTTACAAAATAATTTTAATAGGGTGGCAGAGTACAGAAACTGGAAGAATGATTTATTTATCTTGTCAATTCTTGATGATGATTTTGATCCCAAATATATAAGCGTCAACCGTTTTCTTGGACTAAAAGAGGAAGTCTCCTCATCGGTACCCGGGTCTCCCGGAGTCCAAGTACGAGCGCGTAGTTACCCACACAACAATGCTACGCATTCAGGTGTGCGCGGTAACGTGTGTCGCTCGCAGAGTCGTAGACTCCGACCAACGTACCACTAAAGGACTATAGAAGGTACTCCTGCCGTCCCATACAGTGTTTGTTTCCAACGTCTAGGAGAGTAAAAAAGGGTCAAGTGCGAGTCGAACTCGCGCGCCGAGGGTTCCATACAAACTTGCGAAGAGTTTGAGAGTTGAATTCACAGCTACGAGGGACACAGACTTACTTGAGTACATGCTTTAAATTTCAACTGGATACCTCGATGCGCTCCCGAGATAAAGGGTCTTGTCAGACAGAAAGACAGACGGACAACAAAATGATCCTATAAGGGTTCCGTTCCATTTGAGGTATTCCGTTTTTCTTTTTGAGGTACGGAACTCAAAAAATATGTATTTGCGTTAGTCTCCTCATACTACTTCTAAATCCGTATACCGTACTAGCTGTGCCCAGCGGTTTCACTCGCTGCTCAGTTAGTGGCATGAAAAATAGATGTTTGCCGATTCTCAGACCTACTCGATATGTACACAAAATTTCGTTCAAATCGGTCCAGCCGTTTTGGAGGAGTATGGCAACGAAAACTGTGACACGAGAATTTTATATATTAGATTATATTATCAGTATACTACTCTTGTAAAAATATTTGTTGATGTCACTTTGACGCGTCAAAATAAAACGTCTCGTTTATTCTAGATGATGCACACGCAATACTTAGATATCTACGTTTATATAATTAACACAAACATATTAAGACCAAGATATTCTATTTTAAGTGAACATTCCGTTATCTTAACATAAATAGTGGGATTTCAAGGTTTTCCGTTGGTACTCAGAGCAATCTTTAAGCTAACAACTGATAAACTCATTTGAAATGGTGTGTGTATCGCTAAGATTTCATTTAGAATAAGACTTGGTTTATGAATGTTTAAAGCCACACCAATAATACTGAGCTGCTTAAATTTAACGTAGTATTTCAGTTATTTTTCTTTTTTTAAACTTTGCTTCACACAAGGAACTCCTCTTGTATCGTGGATGCGTTTACAAACATTTAAACTCACCTACACAAACAGCTAGACCCGAAACAACTATCTGTAGGCCATGCAAATAAATCGTTTAAATATATCGTTTCCGAAATAAAAGATCTTGTCAGACAAACGGACAACAAGAGTTACGGAACCTTAAGGTGAGTATAGACTACAACATTTACTTGTAACAGAACAACGAGCCGCTCGATGATATGTTCTAGTGTATCATCCTTTTACGAACTAAACGTCGAGCACTCTCGCCTCTTTGTTACAAGCCAAGGAGCATATTGGTGTAACATTTCGTCGAGCCCCGAGTGCGGGCGGTGGGCGGTTGCGGGGTGACGCTGAGGGAGAGGGACGAAAAACACGAGGTCCACGCGGTAAATGCACAATTTACCCGTAACATAACGCCGAGCATTCCCAGGAACGTTACATTACATGGAAATGCTTTGGAAACTGAGCTTTTGCCTGTATTGTACCATTCGCAAGAACGTTACATTAGACAGAAATGCTCCAGAAAATGTTGTAGTTTATACTCACCTTTTCAAATATTTATTTACTAGATGTCATACGCGGTTTCACCCGCTTCTCTAGTTTCTGCCTCGCTCCCAAGGGTAGTAGCGTGATAGTGTATAGCCTATGTTGCTTCCTGATAAAGTAGCTTCCTATTAGTGAAAAAATAGTTAAAATCGGTTCAGTAGTTTTGGAGTTTATCAATTACAAACAAAAAAACAAATCTTTCCTCTTTATAATATTAGTATTAGAGTAGATTTGTTCCACTTCTGGACTGCGTCTACTTCTCTTTTACCCAAAAGACTTGCTTCTAAAAACAATGTTCATTTTTGTTCTTAATACATATTAGCACATAACAAAACTGTCTCTTTCACTCACACACACACACAAACTCTTTCCTTCACAAACACTATATTGCAAATTTCGATTTAAAAGAGTGTCCATGGAGTTACTTGCCCATCCTTCTCCATAGATATCTACGCTTTGGAATGGGCTACTACAATACTTTCACAAGTTATTATGTCTTGTGACTAGGACTGTAGCAGCATTGCATATAGCAAAAGTGCGTTTAATGGTCTAATTGAAATAAATACTTTACTTACTCTGCCATACCTCCCTGCGGTCGTTAGTGTCAAGCACTACAGGTTTGCACCAGTTCTCTTTAGCCAAGGAGAGCGGGGTGAGGCCTTTGTCCACTGCAACCACATCCCGATGCATTCCCACGTCGGTTTCTAGGAAATATTCCCTGAGACTGCATATCTCGCGATTGTGGAGAGTCTTGGCGTTTAAAAAACCTCGACCTCCACAACTCCGCGGGATATACAGTCTCATAACCGAAGAACGTGGGTGATGCATACGAAGTGCCGTTAACAATGTACGGACCTTCCTATCCAGGGCGTCCAGTTCTGTTTGAGTCCATTTGAGTTTGATATTTGTATTTGTACATTACCACGCGTGCAGCGTCAACCATATTGCCTTATTGATGGCCTATTTGTATGCACAGCAGGCTGTTAACAATTGAAGATACTATCGACACTTCGACAGCGTTTGTTTATGGTTATATGTTCAATCCACCTAAGATTTCTCAACCGTTAGGTTCTATACACTTCTAAAAATGGACTATAGTTAAGTTATTTGTGTAGAAAAAGTGAAATACACTAACGAAATATATTGTCAACCCAGATAGCAGTTTATGATTAAAGATAATGACCATAATAATTAGCAGCCAGATAGCAGTTTATGATTCAAGAAAATAAATATAATTGAATTTAGAGACGCATTGAAATTTTATATTCGTTATTAATCCTATTGTTTTATTCTATTTTAATTTAATTAATTTAGTTAAATTTGGGACTTACTAATGCATTTTTAATTGTTTTACTGGAGTTTTAATAATAAATTTTGAATGTCTCTTTATCGTGATTAATGTTTATAAAGATAATATTTGTACGCCATTGATAGTAAGACATAGAGCTGATGATGCTGCTGCTTATGATTATTGACATCTGTACTTATGTTTACCTATGTTCTACAATTAAAAACATTGATTTGATTTGAATGAACGGAGAAAAGCGTGACCGATGTTTCCCAGTAAGGACGAACTAAAAGAGTTACCTACCAAAATGCAGGTCAATATAATGATGCTGGAGTTTGGACATATGCTCTCTAAATGCGCACCATTCTGCTTGAAACAGGCCAATTATAGCATACTAGCTTGCGCCCGCGGTTTCGCCCGCATGATATCGAAAAAAAGTATCCTATGTGTTATTCTATACTATACTCTCAGCCGTTTTGATCTGAAAGAGTAACAAACATGCATACATCCATCCATCTATCCTCACAAACATTCACATCTATACTATAATAATATTTTTTAATATTATAAAGCTGAAGAGTTTGTTTGTTTGTTTGTTTGAACGCGCTAATCTCAGGGACTACTGGTTGGAATTGGAAAATTCTTTTAGTGTTGGATAGTCCATTTCTTGAGGAAGGCTATAGGCTATATAACATCACGCTACGACCAACAGGTGCTGAGCAGCGTAGGTGAAACTGTGGGGAACAGCTAGTTTATAATATTAGTAGGATTGGACCTCCTTGAAATAAACTAAACACTATACAATTTACAGTTATCGCTATCGCTAACATACTAAACGTACATACCTGACACCTCCGAGGCGTTTAACAATGTAAGTAATTGTAATGTTAGGAGCCTAGTCGTGAGGCAATATTTACTTAAACTTTGGTTTGTTCGCTTTTCAATTTGTCTGTTGCTGTAGAGCTTATGGTGTCGGGATTTACAGTCATGGTGTAAATTACTTTTTCGTTCTGTTGTATTGAAAAATGTTGTTTAATTCATGCAGGAATTTATCACTGCTGTCGTGTGTGTCTCGGCTCTATAACACCCTCTCCTGACGGCTCGTTTGTCGTGTGTTTATTCCGCCAATGATAAAGTTTCATTTGAATTCAAATTAATTAGTATTCATTTTATATCATACTAGCTTTCGACACCTCTCAAGTTTTTTTTTTATATTCTCTATAAGACTTACCTATGTATCTCTGTGGAAATCGTAAGGAAACCCACATGTTTGTAACTAAATGGAACACATGTGAACGCACTATTAGCCGTAATCGCCGGCAGCGACATGGTATTCCATACCGGTATTTACTACCGATATTATTTGAATAATTGGAACTCTTGGAATCAAAGCTATCGTAATTATGACTTAATTACGACATACCATCGTCTTGATGAGATCTACATTCAACAGAGTGGTTCTTTATTTAGTTCCAAAGGTAGTTTTACCAAAAAAAAAAAGATTTTCTTTTGGGATAAATTTTATCTAGAAAGTTATGATTTTCTGTCAGTATTTATTCAATTCTGCTTGAATTTATAATTTATTAACGTTTCAAAGTCAAAGTAATTTATTTGTCTAAAACAGGGTGTTGAGGAAGTTCAACATGTTTCACCATTATACAACTAGGTATACAAATATTGGGTATGTGATTAAAAAATAATTTATACTACTTAATACAGATTGCGATTGGAAAATACTATGTCATACACTTTACTCCTAATTATTTTAAGATATTATATTGATTGGCATACATACATTTTCATGTAAAAGTATGCCCTCAACACAGTTGTGTTGCCATGATTAGTGTTGGGTTTGTAACTTGCAACACAGGTTTTTTTTTGCAAAATTCATAATGTTTAAACTATCCTTTTCAAAATAGTTAGAGCGCATCTTAGTTATACAAGGTGATTGGTGCATCGTTTGTCAAATTGAACGGGCTGAAATAGAGGTTATTTGCTGTTCCTTCAGCCCCAATAGCTTAAATCCTTAGTCTAACGTTTTTTTTAATAGTGACTATGAATAATCCAGTCCACACATCAAGCTTCAGTGATATAACCTATGTTTTAACTGTGAGTGAGTGAATTTAAGATTGAAAATTGAATAACACGTTTGAACCAAAGATAATTTTCAGTTCCATTTTTATGTACTAAAATAAATCAAATCAAATCATTTATTTCAATTAGACCATTACAGGCACTTTTGAATGTCAAGAAACAAAATTAATCTACAATCCCGGTCACAAGGCATAATAACTTGTGATAGTACTGTAGTTGCCCATTCCAAAGACTTGATCTCTATGGAGAAAAATGGGCAAGAAACTCCATGGACACTTTTTTAACTCTTTTTAATAAGCATTCATTTCGAAATATCTTGTTGTTAATTATCATGAACCGTCGCAACCTCAAGTCACAATGGACACTTACACATTAAGCACATATAGTAGACATTATAAGCACATATAATGTACATAAACGATGCTTACATTCACACGAACTATTTATAGTCGAGGCGTGGCAAAGAACTGCGGTGCATACCTTAAGTACAGACCAATGTTTGCAGAGGGGACTGTTCGTTAAATATTAGATGTAAGTGACTCACGGCCACCGTAGATGCGGGCCGTCTATTGACGACAGGCCGTGTCGAGGGCACGCTAGTGTTTCACGCGCACCTCAAAGAGATGTCAGCAAAGCAGAGGGGCTTGCCAGGGCCTCCGCCTGCCGTGGTTGCGGGTTGTTCGAAAGAGATACCGCGGCCCCGGAACGTAAAGGGAAATAGAAGGAACATGGGTGGGTATTAGTCAGTAAAAGTCTAACACTTCCCCCTTCGCTCCAAATACCTCCCCACGCCCAGAGCGGGGGAAGTTATATGATAATTTCACGCCCAAAAAAAAGGATTTACTTGCTTTCATCCAGTTTACACATCTACACTTGCAGCTAGTCTTTGACCGTGCGATAATTATGTGCATACGCAGTACGGCTTATATTTATATTTAGTTATCGCTATTTTGAAGCGGCGTTGCAACTTGTACAGTAATGAATACTTTAGTATGTTACCTACTTATATTATGTTACAGAAAACATTTATATGCTAATATTGTTATTATTTTCCTTGACTAAGAATAGGACATTTGTCCTTCGTCTATTTTTGTCACATAGTTGCCTATTTTAAAGGTTTTTGCACCTACTTGGGTAGCTATTGTCTTTACTTTCGTTTTTACTGAATTGCTGATTCTAGTACCCTTAGTGGGGTGAAGCATAGTTGTTTTCATTCTCCTACCCTTATCTCAAATTATTCGGGGTCAGCGCAGTATGTCTTTTTAAAGAAAGAAAAACTGTAATAAATATACTATTACGATACACACTTGGGTCTAATTCACTTCCTCGCTTTTTGGCAGCCATTTTGAGATATTCTCTATGCGTGTACAACTATGAAGTGTGTTACTATGAAGAAAATAGGTTTATTCAGATGGCAACAATATTGTCTATCGTTTAAATTAAGAAATGATGAGCTTACATTTCCGGGGTTATTGTACATTCGTCACAAAGTAAATTCGTCATATTTTGAAAAATCCATACATTGAAAGTAAATTCGTCACATGTATAAAAAATATGTGTAAACTCGTCACAGGTTCATATTTTTTTCTTTAAGTAGCGATAGCAAGCAAGTTTGTAGCGCATGTAATATTATATTTATTGGTAATTAAATGTTACATGTTTTTAAAATGTTTCAATTTCTTGATATTCTAAAAAAGAAGGCTGAATATATATGTAGATTGGAAATTAAAGAATTTCAAATTTGATACATCCTTAAAGATGAGAACACGTCGATACTTAACATATGATAAAGAATTGAAAACTATTTTGGACAATTACGATAACATGTCTTTGGCTGAAGTTCTTAAAAAAACTTTTTGTTTTGCAGCATTTTAAAACATGTACTTAACATTTAATTGCCAATCAATATATTACATTAAAATATAGTTTTTTACATAGTTTCTATACTTATAAGAACTATTATTTTTATATAGTTACTAGCTGTTCTCCGCGGTTTCACCAACGCTGCTCAGCACCTGTTGGTCGTAGCGTGATGTTATATAGCCTATAGCCTTCCTCAAAAAATGGACTATCCAAAACTAAAAGAATTTTCCAATTCCAACCAGTAGTCCCTGAGATTAGCGCGTTCAAACAAACAAACAAACAAACTCTTCAGCTTTATAATATTAGTATAGATAAACAAGTCAGCCACTCAGAATCTGTGATTTTTACTTAGGTTAAGAAAAAAAAATGATTATAACTATGATGTATATTTTTCTTATAATTGTAATATTGTTCGTAAATCAGCCGCTGTCTGTGTCTGTGATTTTTATGTAGGTTTTAGGTTAATTAAAGACTTTCATCTTTTCTCGACGTTTTACAAGTGCCCATGTAGACCTATGTGAAATGAAAATATTTTGATTTTGATTTTAACTGTTTTTTTATTATTATTTGTAATGTTACGGGCATACCAGCCATTTGAGAACTATGATTTTTACGTAGATGTTAGGTTATTATATTTATTTATATTAAAAACCGGCCAAGAGCGTGTCGGGACACGCTCAGTGTAGGGTTCCGTAGTTTCCCGTCCTTCACAATAAGTGTTCGCAGTTATGAGGCCAACCGAACAATTCGGTAATACCCGATCCAATGTAATAAGTACCTACAGCGCCATCTCTCGAGGAATTGGGTTACTAATTAATACAAAGACGTGCAATTTTTCGTGGTAATTTTGGATTGCGAGAAACGATTTCAATAATTCTTTTTTTGTTTGAAAAAGATACGTTCAGGATAATAAAATATGTAAACAAAGTTACAAAAAAAGCTTGCATATACGATTATACTACAAACTTAGTCCAGAAATTATATTGTACAACTTTTTGTCTTTTTTGTACAAAAACTGTTGTGTCAATCAAGTTCAAAATAATTTTCATAGAAAGTCCTTATAAAGTTCTACTTTTCAGATTTTTCATATTTTTAGACTTATGGTTCAAAAGTTAGAGGCTAATCGCTCCAAAAGTAAAAAACTATGTGTCCCCCCCGGACACATAGTTTTTTACTTTTGGAGCGATTATTTCCGAAATTATTGACATTATCAAAAAAATGATTTTAGTAAACCCCTGTTCATTTTTAAATACCTTTCCAACAATATATCACACGTTAGGGTTGAAATTAAAAAAAAAAACACTTCCCACTTTACATATAGGGTGGCTACCCCAATAAAACATTTTTTTCAAATTTTTATTTTACCACTTTGTCGGCGTGATTGATATACATATTGGTACCAAATTTCAGCTTTCTAGCGCTAACGGTCACAGAGATTAAGCGAGGACGGACGGACGGACGGACAGACAGACATGGCGAAACTATAAGGGTTCCTAGTTGACTACGGAACCCTAAAAAGATGATTTTTGTTATGATTTAATTTTTTTCTATTGTTTATCTTATTATTGTTAAGTTTTAGGCAAATCGTTCACTCGAGAACTGTGATTGTTGTTAAGTAGATGTGAGGTAAATTATTAAACTTGATGTGATTCTAAAGAATATACAACATTTTATTCTACTTCTTGTTAATTTTTTTGCTATCGGTGCGAATAAAAGCTATGTGACGAATTTACAATAAACAAAATTAATATATTGAAAATAAATTAGAATTGTGGCAAATTTACACATACTTTTTTTCGTGACGAATTTACTTTGTGACGAATGTACAACAACCCCATTTCCGTAACTTTAGACAATAAAATTAAAGTCCAAAAAAATATGCATAATACGAAAGTTTTTTTTTTGAAAATCAATATGGTAAGTGATCGGTCACAAAATCGGTCGAGCAGTTCTTCATTTATCAGATTTTTTGTAACAAATGAATTAACAATAAATGGCGGATCATTTTGTCAATGTTGATTTTGCTGCCAAACTAAGTGGTAAGGGGGTCCCGAGCAGCGGGTGACACCGCTGGGTACAGCTAGTTCTTAATAAAAGTCTCCACTTCAAATCCTGCTGTTTTTGGTAACTTTGACTGGGAAATGAGAATCATTCATCATCTAAGCTGCCTAGCCTTTCCTAACTTTATTGGGGCCGGCTTCCAATCTTACTAGATGCAGCTGGATACCAGGATTTACATTGAACGACTGCCTATCTGACCTCCACAATTCAGGTAGTACTGGGTTATACGCCACTTGATTAGATTGGGATCCTTTCGGTCACTGAGAACCGACTAAATGACAGCCGGCGCTGAGGAATCTCGGTATGTATCAGATGGTCACCCAACCACAGAGCGACCTTGACAAACACATAACCGACATTACCTCAAGTAACTTAAATAAGCGTACCATGAGGGCCATCCAGTAGTTGAACAATTTAAAGTTCAAGTAATAATAATAATAATAAGTGGCCCGACTGTCAAATTGACGTGACGTTTTTCATCTCCGAAAATTTTTCTATTTAATTTAATAACAATAATTTTACGCAAGAACGAAGACAAATCAATTAAAATTAACATTAAAAAGCAATAGAATAAAAAAAAATACAAAATGAAACGAAACGAACGAAATTTTAAGAAACATAAATTTGCTTATACGTCAACCGCCACATGCTAACAAGACGCCGGGCCCAAATACAGCAGGCACTCCCACCATCTCCGGACTCGCCGCTCAGCTCCGCCTCGCAGCCGCCGGGATGCGCTACACGTGTGAGCGCCGTGTCGCCGGTCGCTGCAGTTGCGTCGAGCTCGAGTGACGAGTTTTTCTCCCCGCCATCGTCGCCACCACCACCAACACGACAACGACGAGGAAGAGGACGGCCACCAGCGGGCTTGGGATCTAGGGGCCAACAGGCTCCGATCAGGGTCCCCGCTGCCGGTGGAAATGTGTCGCGCATGCGATGGACTTCGTTTATCAACGCGAATGTCATGCGCGCATATTATGGGTCTACAGAGGGGGGAACTAACCTCACTGCGTACCGTGTTAGGATGCTGTCTCTGTTCCAGGACCTAGAACCAACCATCAACGTTTCGGCCCAACGACTGTCGGATCAGGTGCGGGTCATCCAACGCAATCACTTGTTGGACGATGCTGCGCTTGATAGGCTGCGCTCAGAAGTACTTAACAACCGTGTCATCTTGACTACGCCACAAACCGCGTTGCAAGCGACAGCAATTAGTGTGACGCAGCCGCGGTCCAACCTCGCTGTTGTAGAGGAAGATGATAGGGTTGCTACGGTAAGTAGCCAGTGCAACGACCGATTGAGGAGCGCACTGGAGGATGCGCTTCGCGACTATCGATCCACTCCAGCCGAACTTAGGCCCCGATTACCACGGTTACCCATGCATAAGAAAAATAGGGCGCTGGTGTGTGCCCTGGACTCGCAGCTCAAGAATTTATTTGAGAGTAGCGAGAATCTCGCTGATACACACTCGATCCTGTATTGTGGGGCTGTTGCGGTATGTCGTGTAGCTAACGTCAAATTCCAAAACAGTGACGTAGCTACTCGACCAAAACCATCCGTACCAGCCTGGCAGTGCAGGATCGAGCGCCGTATCGACGAGGCCAGGGTACTCATTGGTAAACTAAACTGCTTCAGGGAGGGTAATACAAGACCACGTGTGATGCGCTTTGTGAGACGGGCATTCTCGGGGACTGGAATCAGTCCTCAAGAATATATGTCTCATGCCACAGAGCGCATCGACTTCCTGAAGCAAAAAGTTTATGCATGGGCAAACCGTATTCGGCGGTATAAGCGGCGGGTTGATCGGTATTCGCAGAATCGCATGTTCCGGAGCGATGAGAGGTGGGTATACAGAGCTTGGGAGCGACCCGAACAAAGTGTGACTGACGTGTGCCGCCCGGATGATGTAGCCACAGGTTCTTTCTGGCGCAGCATCTGGTCGGTGCCCGTCTGTCATACTGAGGCTGACTGGATGCGTGATATCGAGCGAGTGTGTGAAACTATACCAGAGATGGAGCCAATTTTAATTACACCATCAGACATAGCCAGAGCTGTCCGTCCGTTCCCGAACTGGAAATCTCCGGGACCGGATGGACTGCATAACTTTTGGTTAAAATGGCTCAGTAGTTCACACACTCGCCTGGCATCGCAATTTCAGTCTTGCCTAGAGTCCGGATCTCTGCCACAGTTCTTAACAACAGGCGTTACCCACCTGCTCTATAAGTCAGGTAGTCCCGCGGAACCCAAGAATTATAGGCCGATCACGTGTTTATCGACAGTCTATAAACTTCTTACGTCCATTTTGAGAATGAAAATTAACAAACACATTGACAGTAACTCTATTATGTCTGTCTCTCAAAATGGATGTAAGAACGGGTCCCGCGGTACTAAGGAGCTACTCCTCATCGACATGGCCATTAGCCAACAGGTTCGTCGATCCCGCAAGGATTTGTCGACATGTTGGATTGATTATAAGAAGGCCTACGACTCAGTGCCACATACATGGCTCAAGAGGGTGCTGGAGTTGTACAAGATAGATGCAACCCTACGCGCCTTTCTTGAGTCGTGTATGGGACAATGGAGGACGGTACTTCGATATCCAGGATGTCGACAAATCCAGGGGAACGATGAGCCTGTATGGATTAAACGGGGAATATTTCAGGGCGACAGTTTGAGTCCACTTTGGTTCTGTCTAGCCCTGAATCCTCTAAGCACATTGCTGGAGGATTCAGGTCTAGGCTATCGGGTGAGAAGAGGTGGTCAGGTCATATCTCACCTCCTTTACATGGATGATCTGAAACTCTTTGCCCCCAACAAATTGCGACTGATGGAGCTACTGAAAGTAACTGAAACTTTTAGTAACGCCATCAGGATGGAATTTGGTGTGGACAAATGTGCAGTCATGTATGTGAAGCGAGGGGAGATTATGGAATCCGAGGGAATTCAACTCTCGGATTCCATACACCTCAGATCCCTTTCCTCATCCGAAAGCTATAAGTATTTGGGTATGTCGGAAGCGTTAGGCATTAACATGGCTGACATGAAGCAACTGCTGAGGGAGCGTTTCTTTGGTCGCCTGAAGAAGGTATTAAAAAGCCTTCTTTCCGGCGGGAACAAGGTGCGCGCCTTCAACAGTTGGGTCATGCCGGTTTTAATGTACTCTTTCGGCATACTCAAATGGACGCAGACTGAACTCGATGCCCTGGATAGGAGAGTCCGTACATTGCTGACTGCAAATCGGATGCATCACCCACGATCATCGGTGATGAGACTGTACATCCCACGGAAGTGTGGGGGTCGAGGCTTTTTAAACGCAAAGACCCTCCACAACCGAGAGGTGTGCAGTCTCAGGGAATATTTCTTAAAAGCCGACGTGGGTATGCACCGAGATGTAGTCGCAGTGGACAAGGGACTCACCCCGTTGTCCATGGCTAAAGAGAATTGGCGCAAACCTGTAGTACTTACTACCGATGACCGCAAGGAAGTATGGCAAGGTAAGGAGCTTCACGGGCGCTTCTACAAGGCTCTTCATGGGCCCGATGTAGATTTTCTAGCGTCCGTGTCCTGGCTACGATTCGGTGACCTATTTGGGGAAACTGAAGGTTTTGTCTGTGCGATTATGGACGAAGTTATGTTGACGAACAACTACCGGAAATATATTATGAAGGATGGGACGGTTGATGTGTGTCGGGCATGCCACCGTCCTGGTGAGTCCATTAGACATATTATTTCTGGTTGTTCTCGTCTAGCTAACAGCGAGTATTTGCATAGACACAACCAAGTAGCCAGGATTATTCATCAGCAACTTGCCTTGAAATATAATCTTGTGGAATCTGAGGTACCGTACTACAAGTATGTGCCCGACCCAGTTCTCGAGAAAGACCATGTCACGCTGTACTGGGATCGGTCTATCATTACTGACAGGACTATTGTCGCCAATAAGCCTGACATAGTGGTGATAGACCGATCAGCGCGCCGCGTAATGATAATCGATGTTACCATCCCACATGACGAAAACCTCGTGAAAGCTGAGAAAGAAAAACAACTAAAATATCTTGACTTGGCACACGAGGTTGTTGACATGTGGAATGTAAACTCGGCTATCATTGTGCCGATTGTCATAACGGCCAATGGCTTAATTGCCAAGAGCTTCGACGAACATCTGTCGAAGCTCTCCTTAGGTGGTTGGATCAAGGGCCTGATTCAGAAGGCAGTACTCCTCGATACGGCCCGCATTGTGAGGAGGTTCCTGTCTCTGGAGCCCTAACCACCGGTAGCTTGGACCCTGCTCCCGCTACCGGCGGAAACCTATTTTTATATTTTTAAATGTTTTTTTTGTTAAATTTATTTTCTAAGAAATATTTAAAAATGTAATCTTAAGAAGATAGATGAATAAAGAACATAATAATAATAATGTGAGATACCGCGGCCTCGGAACGTAAAGGGCAATAGAAGACGAATGAGGAAAGACTAGTCAGAGAGAGCACACGTAGGAAAGACTTGAGAAATAAGATAAGTCCTCATTTTAATATTGTGAAACATAGTTCACAATATCAAGCAGTGCAAATATACAATAGGTTACCACTCGAATTAAAAAGCTTAATCTATACATCTTCATTTAAAACAAAGCTTCAAGCATTCCTACTGGATAAATGTCTCTACTCCGTTCACGACATGTAATATAAATATGAAAATGTGAATTTAATTTTAAAATTACTTATGTTTTAAGCTGACATGAATTCCAAAACAATTTTATTTAATAAATTAATTGTATTTTTTTTTTAATTTTGATTTAAAATGTATTTAATGTGTGATTATAATGTTTGTTGTTAATGTTTAGTTTTGAACCTATGACTTATGATTGTTTTTTTTCTTTTATGCTATTATTATTATTTTAAATTATGTTTGTGATTTCAAATACAATGTAAATTGTTTGTGAATAAAATTGAATTGAATTGAATTGAAGAAACATGGGTGGGTTTTAGTCAGTACAAGTCTGACATGCCCCCCCGCTCCACCCAGAGCGGGGGAAGTCATTGGATGATTTCCCACCCGAAAAAAAAAAAAAAAAAAATAATGTCAGTCCCCTTAACTTGGCAACGACCTACAAAGCTTTGTTCTGTTGTCAAAAAGTTGAAATTGCATTGTAATTTATTGCAAAGTCACTGTAATAGCAACTTTCCCTAATTAACCTAACTTCTGTAGAGGTCTTCTTTTTCTCGAGACGATATTAACATAACATTGACACCTGTATTCCCCGATGGGTTGGGCAGTGGTGTATCTAATAGTACATCCACATTGCGCTAGAAGAAGGCAATCCGACAGCCAGTTTCAAAGCTATTTTCATATTTTATCAGTTAAACATTACTTACTAAAGACTGCCTAAAATCTATGTAGCGAGTTCTTATCTAGATGTTGCCTTGTCGTTTGGAGCTCATATCTCTCTGATAGACTACCGAAGTATGATGGGACTTAATCCCTGGGATCAACTGCTCCCAATATTTGATGATACAGGCTGTAGTGATAAGATAGCGGTGTGACATCACAATGAGTTTATACATAATGTAATATGGGATTTCGTTGCAGACATTTATAATACAGTATTTGTTGAAGAATGACGGAAGCATCTGAGAATGTGTGTGACTCAAAGACATTTTGATTAAACTTATTTAATTTGTCTTGCGTTACCTATACAAAGCGTTACAAATACACGCACTGAGGGTTCCGTACAAACTTGGGACGTAAAAGGCTATATCTTTTGAAAAAGATATAGTCTATACTCAAACTAGAGTAGAGTTAGGGTTGATTTTTGCACGGCTTCCACTGGACACATGGACCACTGATTTTATTGCGACTGTTACAGAAAAATTTAAAGGGAGTCGTTTGTCTTGGTAATTGGTATGGACATGTAATGAGGCGTTGTCCCAAGATATTTAGAAAAGATGGATGGATTCTGTAAGGAATGATATGAAGAAGAAAGGAGTAACTGATGCCGTGACGTCTGATAGGGGAGAATGGAAGAAGAAAACGTGTTATGTCGATTCCAAATACTATAGGACAAGGGCAGGAAAATGATGATGATGAATGGTCCACTGATTTCCCGAGATAACGGTTTTTTACAGAAAGACAATAAAGTGATACCTATAAGGGTTTTGATTTTTCCATTGAGGTACGGTACCCGATAAAAAAATCGATGGCCAAGAAGAATATCTTAAAAAGTGGAAAAGAAGTTTACTACATTTACATTACACTTATTTTTTCTTGAAACTCAGTATGTAGCGGGTGGTAAAGATCAACCGAAGCACTCCCACGTGCGAACGAACCCTCCGAACGAGGCCGCAGTTATAGATGTAAGTTGGGACAGATGAATAAATAATAGCCACTACAGGCTCAGGTCTTCTTTATTGAATCCTCTTTAACAATTAAAATAACAAAAATAAAACACAAAATGTCGGTCATCAAGACCTGGAAAAGCAGAAGACTAATACAAACTAAAATAATTTAACACATACCTTTTAACATGGGTGAAGTTACACAATATAACTGAACTGCACAATAATCTGATACACACACTGATTTTAGTTCATTAAAATAGGATGTAGATTTAAATACAGTTTGTATGAATGCTAGCCGTATCCCAAATGTAATGAGCCAAAAAAATATTGTTGAAGAAGAAATGACAGAATGAAATTGAAAATATGAATAACTAGCTTTTGCCCGCGGCTTCGCTCGCGTTAAATTCGGGGTAACACAGTTCCCCTTGCACCTTATTGATTTCTTATAGCAACGCTAAGTTTTCCCTTTTTTCCCCTCTTTCTCCCTCACATTCCACTTTAGCCTATGTCCGTCTCCTGGTTCCCAACTATCTCTGTACCAAAATTCATCAAAATCGGTTTAGCCATTAAAGCGTGAAGAGGTAACAAACAAACAAACAAACTCACTTTCGCTTTTATAATATTAGTAAGGATTTAAAAATTAATGTTGATCCAAAAGGGAAGAGCTTGAGGCAACAGAGAGGGTCAAATACCCACTCTGTTACAGCCACGAGCTCTATTCCACCTAAATTCCCATAATCGGGGTCATATTTAGCAAAAAAAAAACAACAGCCAATTGTGAAGCTCATGATCTTATTCTGAGCTGCTCTTATGAGGATACGACCTATTAGATAATTGGTCTATACGTCTGTCTGTAAGTACCCAAGCCCTAATGCGCGTGCGACGGTAGTAACTAATGATGAAGAGTTCAATTATGCAGGTGATTATTAAAACAGGTGGCGATGTGTGTAATTGTTGATCATTAATTATCAAAGATGTATGGAAATGTTACATAGTTGACGGAGCAAGCGGGACTAACTGGAATATTTGATTTAACTCAATTTATGGTTTAGTCACGAGATTAATTTTTAGTTCTTGTTCTCTGAATTTTAGGGGTACGGAACCCTGAAAATCAGAGAATAAGAACTAAAAATAAAAAATAAAAACCAACCCTTATTGGATCACTTCGTGGCCATGTGTCTGTCTGTATGCTTGTCTGTCAAGACTAGGGTTGCCACCTTTTTGTCCTGATATATCATGGGTAGAAAAAAATACATAATGTAAAAAAGTACGTTTTATTCCGTTATGATATGAGTACCTTTTGAAATTATATTTTTCAATACTCTTAGAAAATTTTATCAAATAATTATTCTTACTGAATATCTCCACACCATCTTCACATTCGAAATAAATAAAACAAAACTTCTTATCCTATTACTGGTACTAAGTTCAATCCGGTTAGACTGGAAACCGACCCGAACATAGTTGGGGAACGAGGGCAGATGATATGGATTCTAACTAACTACATCATCTGCAGCTGCTTATCGGATGCAGCCGAATATTAGTATTTTACATGGAGCGACTGCCTATCTCTATAACGCAGTTAGTACTGGGTAATACGATACCTCTTGGTAAGACTTGTTGTCAGACTTTCGGGACACTATCTATCTGTAACGACTGTCAAAGATCTACAAATGACAGCCGGGTCCAACAGCTTAACGTGGTTTTCGAGGCATGGAGGAAACTCGGTATGTAACGTGTGGTCACCCATCCACAGACCTACCTTATTTGGCCACGATCTCTTCCCTCATAGCTAATACCTACAAGTTATTAAAATATAGCTATTAACCATACACGTGGCTCAAATCTCAGCCACATGGCACGAACTAGCCACAATGTGTGCCACAAATAAACAGAACACGTCTATCATAAACAGTTTATTTATATACCTTTATGTATTCTGATATCTATGTTTATATAACGCGATGTTATTGCATCCTCGCTTGTGGAACATGTCGGAAAATCTCAAGGTTTTGTAGCAAATAGTTGGAAAGGATCTGTAGGTGTTTAGTTATTGATAAAATCTATGTAGTCGTAGGTATTTTAGATCTAAGGAGGTTAATATAAATTGTACAACCTGTCATTTACATGTTGCATGCTTCTTCAATGGCGAATCATGATGGCCGTACCAAGGCAGAATGTAGCTGTATTTGTGGTTATGAAAGATAGTTCTTTTTTTATTAACGTTGTCCCACACAAGGAATTTCTCCTTTATCGTGGGTGCGTTTACAAACATTTAAACTACATATACACAAACAACCAGAGCCGGTACAAATATTTGTAGGTCATACAAATATTTGTTCTGTGCGGGGATCGAACCCGCCATACGTAGCGCAGCAGTCAAACAAAGCAAGTGATCCTATAGTTTAAAAGATCTAAATGAACAGACAGCAGAAACGACTTCATTATAAATAAATAAATAAATATCTTGGGACAACTCACACGCGGCTATCTGATCCCAAGCTAAGCAGAGCTTGCTTTATGGTAACCAGACAACTGATATACATACTTATATAATTTATAAATACATAAATATAGATAAATCACACCCAGACACAGAACAAACAATCATACTCATCACACAAAGTTTGTCCTGGGTGGGAATCGAACCCACGACCTCCTACTCAGCAGTCAGGGCCACTAACCACTAGACCAAGAGGCTGAAAACTGAGAGGATGTAAAGACTATATGCACATAATAATAATTAATACAAGAAAACTGGTAATTAAGAAGAGGCACATGGGAAAACAGCCACCTTTCGAAGATTCATTGGCACTATAACTTCAAACTCAAATTCATTTATTAACACCCACGATACAGGAGAAATTCCTAGTCTGGGGCAATGTTTTAAAAAAAAATGTGAACACCGGGTTTTTTTTAACAAACAATGGCCTTCCGAAAGGCATACAAAATAGTACCTATCAATCAGTTCAATTAAAAATAGACAATAGTTATCAAAAAAAAACCTACAAATACGCATGAAAATGTTATGCCAGCAAAATTAAATTGTGAATAAGTAGTAATAATGTCAGAGTAAGTTTCCTAAGGTATTCTAAATAAGATTTTCCCTCGTATAAAACTACATCTGTATTGTCTTTTGTCGGCAGGTGTCAATATGGGTCCTAACGGTGTACCTCGTCCTACACGTGCCTCTAATAGAGATGAGGGTCGACGAATCCGAGCAGCAGGCGCTTGCGCAGAGAGAGGTAAGTACGGTATTCTACTTACTTTTTTTTTCTAATCGGAAATAATTAAATAACTTCTTCCGCTATGGGCGGAGCAGAAGAAAGTATCAGACTTATACTGACTAAAATAAAATCAATCCATATTCCTTCTTTTTTTTCCATTGTGTTCTAGGGTCGCAGTTTAGTGTTTAAGTAGTAGTAGGTAGTTCGTTTACAAACATTTAAACTCACTTACACAAAAAGCCAGACCCGAAACAACTACCTGTAAGTAAAACAAATGTTTATTCCGTGCGAGGATCGAACTTGCGACACGCGGTGCAGCAGTCGATCGCTCAGCCACTGCGTCAACCGCGCCGTCATCTGACGAGAAAAGTGTGTGCACTATCAAGTACAACTCTAATGAAAGCATCTGGAATTTATATGAAGTAGCTAGTCGACAAGATGGCTAGCAGAATACACAATGAAGTATTACCACTTATCATAGCTATTTATTATACCACCACTCATCTTCCTTGAAGACTATTTAAGTACTGGTACTTAGGCGGCTGCACGCTAAGGCTTTGGACACTCAAGGAGGTCTTTAGTTCTGTTAATCATAGAGTAAGTACCCTACTCTTGAAGCCCAATAAAGGTTATTTCATACCACTCGAGGAACTCGTGGGCCGTGGTCTTGTTGGGCCATTTGAAGTGCCGCCAATTGACGGCACGGTTAGCGCAATGACTGAGCGGTCGACTGCTGCGTTGCGTGTCGCGGGTTCGATCCCCGCACGGAACAAACCTTTGTATGGCCTACAGATAGTTGTTTCGGGTCTGGCTGTTTGTGTATGTGACTTTAAATCGACTCCCGGCCCCCGAGGATGCTGGAGTGAGAACGGTGAGAAATGGGTAGCTCTCCGTTTAGTGACGACAGGCCGTGTCGTCGGCGCGTTCGTGTTCCATGCGCGCCTCAAATTGATGTCGGAAAAGCAGGGGCCACCGCCTGCTGGGGTTGCGGGTTATTCGAAAGAAATACCGCGGACCCCTGAACAAAAGGTAGGGGAGATCCTTGTACCTTGGGACACCTTGTACCTTGGGACATGCTCATTGAACCAGAAATATTGCATCTAGAAAGGGTAACTAGCGACATCTAGTAACCATTTCACATAAATATTCAGGATGCAACAAGGAAAGTCGGCCATCTTGCGTCGTTGTTTAGTTGTGATATGCAGTGTGATTTTTTCGCCCGATTTTTTTTTACAATCCACTTGAATCTGTGTTAAAATCGAAATATTTAGAGCTAAGCCGTTTCATTATGATACAATTAGTTGTTATTTATATTTACAATCACTTATTTTATTTCAGTACAATAGATTTCTGTGATTTATAAATTATAACCACACTTTGTTTTGAACAATTGAAATTTGTACCTCGGGACAGTGAATTTTTTGTACCTTGGGACATTATTTCACTACTTCGAGCACAGAAGACTGGATTCAGTGCGTCACTTGTCAACTATGGGTACACGAAGATTACACCTGTTTTGATAATTACTGTCAAAAATGCGGCCTTACGTCTAAAAATAAGCAGTAGTAATGTTTAGGAACAACTTTTGTTATTATGGTTGTTTAACTGATTATCTAATAAAAAGTGATTATATGATAATTTTTCTTACATTTTCAGTGTTTTAAACGACTTTAACAGCTGCCCATTAATACCTAAATTATCGAGATATATAACATTTATGTCAGATGATGGAAACAAAATGTGTCCCAAGGTACGAACCATGATTGTACCTTGGGACAAATTTTCTGAAATAATTAAATGCCATTTTTTTATCAATAAAGCGTAGTAAGTCGTTTGTTGCTTCATAATATTGTGATCTTATATGCTAGTTGATAAAAATTTCAACATTCATGGTCATTGATCAATCTGATCTTAAATTATGGACATTTGAAGAAAAGTGTCCCATGGTACAAGGATCTCCCCTACCTAACAAGAAGGAACATGAGTGTAAGTTTTAGTCTGTTAAAGACTGAAACTCATACTCCCTCCCCCTCTGCTCCACTCAAAGCGGGGAGAGTTATTTGATGATTTACCATCCGCAAAAAAAAAGAAAAAAGTACCGCCAATCTAAAGGTTTTTTTGTAAAATCATTGATTTAAATATTTGTAGTTCACTCTGTATTCATTGTCATTGGTCACACTTTGGTGGTTATTTTTAGTTCCGACGCTCAAGATGGGTATTTCAATATTTATTTATTTAGATCATACATATATACATACATAAGTGAGCGTTGTATTTGGAATTCCTGAGTTCTCTGCATTAGCCAGGGTTTCGGGGGACAAGTGGTTCAAACGCGAGAACTATATGTGAGGTTCTGAGTTACCTAGTAATTGTTCCGGGTTTGGCTGTTTATGTATTTAAGCTTAAATGTTTGTAAACAAAACCACGGTTCAGATGAAATTAAGATGTGGGGCAATGTTTTTAAGAAAAAAAATATACAAAAGAAAAAACGCGATGATTTACTATAATACCTATTTAACTATGCAAAGATTTATAACCAAGTAATGTGTTAATTAAAATTAGCATTCGTTTATAGCTCGTATCTTCACTAATTAGCATAACTAGTTCATTTACATAAGTCAATATTATGATTTTTTGTTATTGTGCTAGTTTTAAATAATGTATGCTTAAGTCTTTGAAACAGCAGGTATTCTATGAATGACGTCAGGCAGCTCACATTCTTGGTTCTTCTTGTTTGGGTTCCGTTCCTCAAAAGTAAAGAAACGGAGCCCTTAATGAATCACTTTGTTGTCCATCTGTCAAGACCCCTTATCTCGAGAATGCGTAAAGTTATCGAGTTGAAATTAAAGACGTAATACTCAAGTTTGTCCAGTCAAAAGATATGGCCGTTTATGTCGCAAGTTTGTACAGAACCCTCGGTCCGCGAATCCGGCTCGCACTTGACTGGTTTTATACGTTCGTGTATCTTTATTTTTTTTTTATAATAACTCACTATTTCAAGCTCTTGACCCATGTTATATAGATTCTTTTTTACCAATTCGTTGTGAATGAGTGGATATCGTGGATCTTGTAGATTCTTAAACGCTTGTAAACTTTTGTTACGTATTATTTTATTTTACGTTTTGTAAATAAGCAATGACTTACGCTGTCCTCTCATACTTAAGTACTTACGCTGTAACAACAACATTGCAAAACCAAATGATTTTAAAAGAATAACCATGGAGTTTCTTGCCAGTTCTTCTTCATAGGAATCGACCAACCCGACTCGTGCATCTTTTCTCAACGTTTTAAAAAGTGCCCATGTAGGCCTATGTGAAATAAACATTTTGATTTTGAATATTCAAGCTTTCATTCAATCCCCTTTCTTTTATATCATTCTTTACACAATCCGTTTGCCTGTCCTCTCCCTCTCCATCTATATTTTTTTTTAATAATAAGTATAAATATATAGTCTTATAGATATAGTAAGAAGTTATCATACTTAATTTAACCCAGTTCAAAGACAAAAACTGGATCTCCTAATCATATCTTTACCAACAGTCTAAGTAGATACAGTCTCCTTTAATATAATCTCAACCTCATTTCCAGCAACCACCCGCGTCAACCGAAAAGCCGGAGCCCATCAACCAGCACCTGAACATGGGCAAGTGCTTCCACATGCCACGCTCCAGGTGCCCAGTGGAGCCCAACTGCACCAAGGTTGGCAGCATGGCCGTGTTCTGCTGCGACCTGGACAGCGTCAGGCTGAAGGAGGCACTGGCTTCTGCAAGTGAGTAGACCTTTAAAGAGTAGATAGATCTAAATGTTGATGGACTAAGAGCGAGAGGAAGGCCAAAGAAAAGATGGATGGATTGTATAAGGAATGATACCTATGCCGTGACGTCTGATAGGGGAGAAAGGAAGAAGAAAACGTTTTGCACCCAAAATAGAATGAGACAAGGGCAGGAAAATTATGAATTTAGAAATAATTATTTTTTGCGATTTGTAGGAAGAAATATAAGGTTCTTTTATTAATTAATTTTATTACATAATGGCTGTGGTTAATACCGAATAGACATTGTATTAATAGCTATTTCAGTTCACAAACAAATAGATATTAATTAATACTCGTTTAATTGACACTGTTACTAATTCAATAAACCATTAGAAGTTAAGTGGCTACTAGTCACACAAACAATATTAACATGCAGTTTATTTTTCCATTATCCTAGTAAATAAACTGAACCAACTTTACCTGTATGAATAGCTACAATAAACATACTATAGTACGGCCAACGAGAAGCGATACCAAATGTAAACAAAACCCATGCTAAAACCCCATCTAAAATGGCCACCCGAATGTTGGCGAACCCGTCTTAACGTTGTCATGTTTTTGCCGGGAGAACGAGACATTACGACAAAGGCACAAGATGGAAAGAGCTAAATATTAGATTGTCAACGCCACAGTTGTTCTTTAGGTTAATGACCTTTCGTATCGCTGCTTGTTGGCCTTAGTGTAGACGTGTTTTGTTGTTCAAGAATGGCTGTGAGCAGTCGTAGTTACCTAAAGATGACCATGGGTGTCTAAGTAATTTCTGTCATTGAAAGAAATGGGGTCAAAATATTCACGGACAGTTCAGAAACTCTAGCACCATGCGGAGTAGTGGTTTCTAAGTCCAAGCTAAGCTTTCTGGATTGAAAGAAAGTACCGCCTGTAATTGAAAGCAGTCAGGTCTTCTTATTTTATTAGCAGAAGCGAGTGTCAGACTTATGTACTGACTAAAACCCACCCATGGTCTTTCTATTGCCCTATATGTTCCGGGGCCTCGGTATTTCTTTCGAACAACCCGCAACCCTGGCAGGCAATGGCACTAGTGGGCCCCTCTGCTTTGCTGACATCTCTTTGAGACTCGCGTTGAACACGAACGTGCCGGTGAGGACGGTGAGCTTCTCATCGCTCACCGTCTACAGACGCCGCGTTTGCGGTGGCAGGGGTCGTTTTGCTAGGTGGCAGTACAGGATTTAGGTATTCATAACTTAGTCATCATCAGGCACCAGTAATAGCGGTCCAGTGGTTATGACCAGATTTCCATGTCTTGGGTTTAGGTTCAGATACAGGCAGGCAGTTTACCTTGCGTAATCTATCTCACTATCTCTATCCTTTTGCTGTGCCCTACAGGGTCCATAATGATCCATAATGATTGAATTTAAAAAAACTACCACCCAAGTACACATTAAGTTAAATCAATAGAATAGAATAAACGTTTATTGTCTCCAGTATTACAGCTAGTAGTAGTAAATACATAAAAACTATAATACCGGAAGCAAGAGGTTTAAGCGTCACCATTATGCTTAGGTCTCCCCTAGAGGGTAGCTAAGCGCTCGTTCTCAGCTTAAACCCTTGACTCCTGTTTACAACAACAAAAAATACAGAAATAGTAAAAAAAAAGGTAACGGAGATAACACATGGATGATCAATTGATCATACATTAAAATATAATGAAAATAAAACTATTTTTGACTAATTTTCTTAAAAAACAAATAAAACAGCTGTGGTCACGATTGGTTATATAAAGATAAAAATTGTTAGATGAGAAAAAAATATTGGCAAATGGCATAGTGGGAAAATAAAAAAAATCTGAATTAATTAGACAACTTTTAGAATAACTTAATATACTGTTTTTGACAGTCGAGGACTAACATTTTACAATTTCGTTTAAAAGTGAACGTGTTTTTGATGCTTCGGAATATAACAATAAAGCTATTGATAACTCATTTATGGGCTCTAAGAAGACTTAGGCTTAAAGAATTTATTCTCATAAGAACATTACTTAGGTTCAATTACAATGAGATACAAATAATCTTAATAAATACGTTTTACCTCCGATGCGTGTTTGTGATTAGCGGTATGACTACATTTCAGATATAATTTGATTTCTTAGTTTTACTTTGAATGTGTTTACATTGTTACAGTATTTTATGTTATTTGGTAGATCGTTGAACAGCTGTGCTCCTTCGAACAATATAGTTTTTTTACCGTAGTTTGTCCGAGTTTGTCTTCGAAGTAATTTGTTTTTATTTTTTAAACTAGCTTTCGCCCGCGGCTTCGCCCGCGATAAATTTGGGGTAACACAGTTCCCCTTGCGCCCTACTGATTTGTAATAGCAACGCTAAGTTTTCCCTTTTCTTCCCCCTTTCTCCCTCACATCCCACTTTTTTAAAAATTAGCCTATGTCCGTCTCCTGGTTCCCAACTATATCTGTACCAAAATTCATTACACTCGGTTTAAGCATTAAAGCGTGAAGAGGTAACAAACAAACAAACAAACTCACTTCCGCTTTTATAATATTAGTAAGGATAGTAAGGGTTATGAGATATTGTTTTTTTTTTTGGAATTTTATTTTTCCTTGTATGCTGTTTGTGATGATTTTTTCATTAGAATGCAAGTCCCGTATGTATATAGTTGCTTCGTCTCAGCATCTTTGGTTACGCCTGCTTTGTACTTTTCCTCGTTCTACTAACGTTAATAGGTCACAAGGCAATTGTTTTAATCACACTATCATTACTTGCAATTATCATAGTTCGTTAAAAATAGTAAAATGCAGTGAATTATTATGTTAATTGAACGTAATTAACACTAGTTGCAGACAAGTTTTGCTACTTAACATAATCCCATTTGCATAGATTTTCAGTTATTATTTACGGCCGTTGGTCCTGAAATATAAGTCAGGAATTGTCAAGTTTGGCCATTTTAAGTGTGCAGGTTTAGGTGGCGCTGCTTGTCATGAAAATTTGCGTCTATATGTCAAACTTGATATGTTTATTTTTAGCTGACTTAAAAAGGAGGTTCTCAATTCGACTGTAGTTTTTTTTTGTATGTTAGATAAACGATTTTGCCGTCGATTGTGAAAATTCCTATATTCGCAAGGGTATTTTTCCCATGGTCCTATATAATTTTTTTCTATATTGTTTGAGTAATTTATGTACTACCCTCTAAAATATGTACATATTTCTTCTTCTAATGAATATTGACAAAATGTTTTTTTTTTTAAGTTTTAGATCCTGAAATTCAGGATAAGAGAATCTTAATATTAGATAATAATATGAAATGGAATTAAGGTAAAATTTAGAAGTAAATAGGCTTCTTAAAATGGCTGTTATGGTAGCTGCTATAAATTCGACTAACTTTTGACTGTTTTGTTTCCTTTCACGTTTTTTCAAAGGGTATTTGTGTCTCTTGACCTTCACCCAGGCAAGGCTACGGGAAAGGGCTTGTTGGTGGATAACGATAAACAGCCGCCTTAATCGTCTTTTATTGAAAACAAACTGAATATCTATATGGAGGTTACCTCTGATAACCTCCGGTCTGTGTAGCTATGAAAATAGTTAGTAAATCCTATTAAAATTATAAAAGCGAAAGTTTGTGACGATGGATGTTTACAAAAACTACCAAGTGGATTTTGATGAAACTTCACAATAATATAGCTTACATATCAGAATAACACATAGGCTGCAATTCATAAAGATATAATTTATTGTATATTTTATAACCACGCGAGTGAAACCACGGGGTGCACCTAGTTTATAATAACTTTACTGCTTATAGCGTGAATAAATCATGTTCCACAGTAATTGATGATGGTTAGAGCCATAAATAAATAAAGATAAATAAACAGGGTAAGCGCCTCGCTTCTCATGCACGAGGTTGTGGGTTCGAATTCAGGCATGTAGCGATGTGACTTCAAATGTATTTTCTAAACTTTATCTAAGACATCACCGACATCGCCTCCATGCCAAATTTCATCAAGATCCGTTTAGCCGTTTTGACGAGAAAGAGTAACAAACATCCATACATCCATCCTCACAAACATAATATTATAGTAGGAAGTAGGATAGCTGGGCCCCGCGGCTTAGCCCGCGTGATATCGAAAAAAAGTATGCTATGTGTTTTTTCAGACTATAGTCTACCCTTGTACCAAATTTCATCAAGATCCGTCCAGCCGATTTCACAATTTCGCATTTATAATATAATATAATAGAATAACGATGTTCTTTAACCCAACAACTTTCTTTTCCAGTAACGCAGAACACGACATACCTGCACGTGCTGAACTCGTCCATCGACGAGCTGGACGTGTCGCAGGCCATGTATCGACGGCTCGCCTCCATGGCCTTCACTGACGGCAACATAGACAAGATCGTCGGTAAGACAGCTTTTGTTTACAGTCTTTTTGCTTATGTAATCTTGTAGGACTTGCTACTTCCTGGAAGGCAGTTTATCAATATATTTAATCCTTATCCTTACTAATATTATAAAAGCGAAAGTGAGTTTGGTTGTTTGTTTGTTACCTCTTCACGCTTTAATGGCTACACCGATTTTAATGAATTTTGGTACAGAAATAGTTGGGAACCAGGAGACGGACATAGGCTAATTTTTATTTAAAAAAAGTGGAATGTGAGGGAGAAAGAGGGAAGAAAAGGGAAAACTTAACGTTGCTATTACAAATCAATAAGGCGCAAGAGGAACTGTGTAACCCCAAATTTTACGTGGGCGAAAGCTAGTAATAAATAAAATAAATAAATATCTTGGGACAACTCACACACGGCTATCTGATCCCAAGCTAAGAAGAGCTTGTGTTATGGTAACCAGATAACTGATATACATACATATTATAGATAAATCACACCCAGACACAGAACAAACAATCATGCTCATCACACAAAGTTTGTCCTGGGTGGGAATCGAACCCACGACCTCCGGCTCAGCAGTCAGGGCCACTAACCACTGGACCAACAGGCCCGTCATTTGGTTCTGGTGTTCTTGTGCTGCTAATGGGTTGTTGGTGACTGTTTTAACCTGTTCCTTTTTAGGGTTCCGTAAGTCAAAAGGAAAATACGGAACCCCTATTGGATCATTTTGTTTGTCAAGACCCTTTATCTCGGGAACGTGTATAGGTATCGAGATGAAATTTTAACTATATGCTCAAATCTGATATCTGTCTGTCTGTGCACAGAGGGACCACCCTCAGTGCTGTGAAAAATATACCCTCCAAGTCTACGCAGTCAAAAGATACGGATGTCTCAAGTTTGTACGGAACCATCGTTGCGTTCGTCTGACTCACTCTTGGCCGGTGTTTTAATCTATAACAATTCCTCTAGCATGTACTAACAAGGTATTTATTTTTCTAGATTCATTACTAACATGTACTTCGCAGACCACTGAATATCTCATAATTGAAGATAAATGAGATATTCGGTGGTCTTACCTTAGTATGCACGAAAATAACTTTAAAAAGCTTATAACATCTGTCCTCTTTATTTCTTTAGGTAGTGAAAATAACACAGAGGTTCAAAGTGAGTATTCCTGACAGTTTTTGGTCGAAATCCTGTGACACACTGCTTGGCTTATTCTAACACGCTTGTTTATTTTGTAATTGTAACTTCTAGGATATGGTAAAAAATGTTATAATGCGCATTCTGATGCATAGGTAGACCCATGCATCAGAATGCGCATCTTTGCTGATATAATTTATTTATTTATTTAATGTACAATGTGTACAAACTTACACGCTAGGCTTACAACTAGTAAGTATATGACCCTCTTAGGGCGCAGCAAATTGTCTTAAAACTAATAAAATAATATTGCAATGAGTATCTATTATCTAATTTGTCCGCTTGCTGTATTATTTGGTGTGTGGCTTGCCAGATTAAAAAAAATGCTTATTCGATCAGAAGACTTATAAAGGTAGATAACCTTTATCATCATTATCTTCATGAGCTACTATCACTACTAACTATCTTGAGATAAGTACTTCCGTCGTAAACAAAAGAGGTTCGTGCGGGGAAAATAAATAAATAAGTAATTTTGCTTTGATTGTCTATGACAGAACGTAGCATTAAGGTTAGAATTTCAATATTTTTCCGTCCAGCTTCTATTCTAGCTATATTGCGAACATATTAGGTGACTGATAAAGTAATTACCGATTATGATGAACAACTTTCACTGTGAACAGAGAAAAATCCATTAATGTCCCGTTCAAATATTATACAATCCAGACGATGCGCATTAAAATGGTGTTCTGAACAGCAAATATTCCGAGTCACTATACGGTTTGACCCGTTATACCTGCGCCGTCACACGTAGATAACTTTAAAACCCACCATAAAGTTTGAACTTTACGTGGGGCATAAACAAAACTTGCATTTAGGTAGGTACACCTCGGCCTTCGAGAATGCCACGCGAAAGTTGTTAATCATGATGAGCACAATATCGGCCACTTATAACCAGTAACCCATCCTCTGCCTTTTCCCAGCTATGTTGGGGTCGGCTTCCAGTCTTATCGGATGCAGCTGAATATCAGTATTTTACATGGAGCGACTGCCTATCTGACCTCCACAACCCAGTTAGTACTGGGTAATACGATGTCCCTTGATAAGACTGGTTGTCAGACTTTAGAGACACTGACTACCTGTAACGACTGTCAAAGATCTACAATTAACAGCCGGGACCAACAGCTTAACGTGCTTTCCGACGCATGGAGGAAACTCGGTTGTAACGTGTGGTCGCCCATCCACAGACCAACCTAGGCAAGCGTGGCTTAAATTAAAGATACGACCCGAGTAGCTACTTTTATTAAGCCACGAGCTTCTCACTTAAAAGCCAGATGATAACTAAATCTTCTTCACTCACAGGTCAGTTCCCAAAATATTCTTCAGTGGCCTGTCTCAACATTTCCAACAACAACTTGACTGCCAAGCTGCAGCCGTCGATACAGCGTCCCTTCGCTTACCTGTTCAACCTGAGTGTGCTGGACGCCTCGGCCAACAACCTCACCGAGTTCCCGCTGAGCTTGGTGCATAGCAACCGGAAGATCTCTGTGGATTTGTCAGGTAAGGACTTGATCATCATCAGAAGATATAAGAAGGATGTGTAGAACGTCTTAAATAATAGGGATCACTCCCATCTAATCGGGCAGACTGACACTTCTATCCATGCAATATTCACACCACTCTATATGTAAATGTATTCGTGAACAGCTGAAGTCGATTTCTCGCCTAAGAATACGGATAAAAATATTTAAGCACTCTTTGAGATCTATTGTTATACGGTAAACACTCGTCCAGTCGACGTTCAATGTTCAAAAATATTTACGTTTGGCTACATCGATGTCAAATCATGTATGTCTTTCATCTTCTTTATTTATTTAATGGCGTTTTTGGAAGGAATCATGTATGTCAATGTATAATCTTAACATGAGTTATGTAACCAACTTTTAGTTGCAACATTCTGATTTAAGTTGTCCATAGAGTTTCTTGCACATACCTTTCCAAAGAAATTACGCTTTAAAATTGGCCCAACAATACTTAAAAAAAAAACTAAATAGGATTGCGTTGGGTTGCAACTCACTATAAGTTAAGCGACGACGCTTACCTAGACGAAAGCGATTCACCCGAACTTTGAAGTGATCCACCTTCACGAGTTATAATGCCATGTAACTGGGTCTATATTAATCTTTTTCTTCCCAACAATTAAAAAATGCCTGTAACTGGTCTATTTTCTGATGAGATTTTATTTCTTTTGATTGACCGAACTCTCATGTAATGTCAACCTAACATCTGCAGGCAACAGATACCTCCCGTGCAAGCACTTCCAGAAGGCGATGGAGACGAACAACTCCTCGCTGGTGAAGTTCCTCAACTACAAGGACACGTACTGCGCGCTCGACATCAGCTTCAACTGGTTCAGGGATGTCAGGATAGTTCAGATTGATCATCTGAGAATTCAGAAAGAGGTAGTACGTATTTCTACGTTCACTTTCCTATAAACTAACTTTCCTTTTTTTCTCATCTTCTAACCTACCGTCTTCTCATGTAAGTCTTCTCTGTGTACTAATTGTTGTGCTTGTGTAGTTATTGTTATTTAGAACTAGCTGTAGTCGGCATGCGTTTCAATGCACCTTTTACTACTCTACCCTACCTACCTATCTACCCTACCTACCTATCTACCCTACCTACCTATCTACCCTACCTACCAAATACAACATTCGTCGTCAAAGATTGTACCAAAATCACCTCTTGTTTTTTCCGTATATTTTAATACTTATTCTGCTATCTGGCACGGAGACAAATTAAAAAAATCAAGAATCATGAAAATCGGTTCAGCCATTTTCGACTTATAAGTGTTTGAACAAACCCGACTTTGTTTTAGATACATATTAAGATTAGAATATCATGGAAATAAATGGCCTGTAAATTAACTTAAATGGGTTGTGTAGTGGTGATATCAATGAGCGATCATAATTTTTTAAATTTATGTTGTGGGTTTAGTAAAACATTTAACTTCTCTTCTTCTTCTTCTTTTCCCTTCCGTTGGGGTCTGGTTCTAGTCTAACCGGATTTGGCTGATCAGTATTTTACATAGAGCAAATGCCTACCAACCCAGTCGTACAGGGTAATACGATACCCCTCCCCTTGTTAACCCTAGTTGCCACTACCTATGCGGGAATTTAATAATCATCAGCTCATTTCAACAACTCGTTATTTTTCACATGCACTCAAATAATTAATAATTAACTCAAGCACTTTAATAATTAAATTCATTACTTATGTAAGATTGATGTTCAGAATACTTGGTTGACGGGTTTGTTTACACCGTGAAGATATTTTTAAGTGCAGTGGTAGTATATATACTTACCTTACGAGTTATGGAGTTGTGATCACGGTTTCGATCCCAACTTTGACAATTGACTTTGTAATTAATTTTATAAACACTGCTCTAAATACGATGAAGGAAAACATATGGAGTAAACCTGTATGTCTCCGGTAGTGACGTCATAGACAAACAAATTGACGCACGAAAATAATAATACCGAATATGTTGTTGTCACGTAAAGTTTAAGGAAATGGTAGGAATTTGGAACAAAAATTATACATTATAAAACTTATATGAATATTTTTTTATGAATATTTTATGATTTTTGGAACGAAATTCATTATCGAGCGTTGCGGAAGGGGGGCTACACGGAAAAAATTAAGATCAAAAGTTGTAACGACAGTTTTTGCTATAGTTGTGGCGTGCGCGTGTTTCTCTCTCATAGAAAGCAAGCCAGTTATTTTCGTTGCGTCTTTCGCATGAACAGTGTGGTGTCGCGACGATTATTTTTGTTGAGTGTATACAGGTTTTTTGTACATAATAAATAATAACTTCGTTCCATCCGGGTGTCCCTTGACACATCTCAAGTTTTTTTGTTATTTTAACCCTTATTGATCGGACAGGGTTTTTTAACACATTGTATAACAAAATTCGTTCGCAGCTCAACGCCAGTTGCCGCAACATCAAACCAGCGAACATTAACTGCACCTGCATCCCCGAGCGCCTGGAATTCCTCGGCAACGAGATCACGAACCTGGTGTCCGTGGACTGTTCGCAGAGGAACCTGACCTTGCTGCCCACTGACCTGCCACCTAACACTGTTAAGTTGAATGTGTCAAGTAACAATGTGAGTAGACCATCATAGAAAAAGTCTTCTAAACGGCATTTACAGATCTGTATTTGGCCAATTTTGACATTTCTGCACAACCGTGTTACAGTCAGAACCGTTAATCATCACCAGCAAAAAGCAAATCTAGTAAAAATAATGCATTATTACTTTAAATTTTCAACCACAAATGATTTATGTTAGCAGCATGATATTGATTAATTTCTCACTAGTGTGTCTTCGGCCAAGAAGTGCTTAAGCCGATTTTTTTCACTTAGTTTATTAATAGGTTGTTATATAGTGTGAGCAACATGTGTTTAGCTGCAGTAATTAGGTACCGCATTAGTTATTTTCTTTTCGGTGTTTTGTTATAGTATGATACTGTAATACCTATAGAATTTAGTTTTGTTCAGGTGTGTATAAGTGGAGACTTGTACCAAATTGGTTGTCAGTCTTTTTTGTAAAGTTTTGTTATGTTCTCTTCAGCTGTAAGTCTTCCATGTATAATAAATAAATAAACAGTTCCAAACAAAAGCACTCACACTATCATAAAAATGACTTATCATTTTCTTTTTCTTCCAGATAACTTCCCTCCAGACCGTAGCTGACGACCCCACGTACGAGCACCTTCGCCAGCTGATAGTGGACCACAACGACATCCCCAACATCTTGGAGCTGGAGGGCACCAAGTTCATCGACAACTTCATGCTGTTCTCCATCGCTTACAATAAGTTGAGGAGTGTGAGTATGAATCTTTAGATACCAATTCCTACCACGCCAAGATGATCGTTCTGCTCCAATCCTTACTAATATTATAAAAGCGAAAGTGAGTTTGTTTAATTGTTACGTCTTCACGCCTTTAGGCCATTTATGGCCAAACCGATTATTATGAATTTTGGTACAGAGATAGTTGGACCCCTGGAGACAGACATAGGCTAAAAAAAAAAGAGAAAAGGGGGAGAAAAAAGGAAAGAAAAATATATTTTTTTCGATCATCACGCGGATTGCTTAGCTTTAACCCAAAGTTTCTATGCCACGCGGACGAAGTCACGGGCGGAAGCTAGTACTACTAGCACCTGTAATCTCCGAATGACCTCTTCAGAGAGCAGAGGTGTAGGTACCTGCTTTATAGTACATCCACATTTTATCTATTCATTTGAAGTACTATGGGTGAGGCTGTTGCTATCAAGCGCTCACAAATCCTGACTCCGTCTGACTTTCTGATGACAAACTTCATTAACAATTTGTCCGGCCATATGAACATGCAAAATAGAATTCCCTCGTGATTTCTTTCTGACCCCTTCTCCCTCTTTAAACGTCACATGGTAATAACGACCCCCAATCAATACCTGTGTGATCTGAAGACCTCTCCTTCGATCTTCGCATCTCGTAGCGATATCAGTGAATAATATCTGGGGTTTATCATGATCAATGTTTGTTCCAGATCCACACATACGTACTATCAAACCGTTTCGACACGACGGGTCCCGCCTTCTCCATCGCGGGCAACATCATTCACTGTGACTGCAACACTGAGAAAACGCTTAAGGTGAGATTGGCGTTGCATGTCTTGTATCTCGAAGTTACCTTCAAGTGCTCTTTCACCCTGCCGGGGTTGTGGGTTGTTCGAAAGAGATACCACGGTCCCGGAACATAGAGGGCAAATGAAGGAACATGGGTAAGTTTTAGTCAGTTCAAATCTGACAATCCCCCACTGCGCGCAGAGCGGGGGAAAGTAATTCGACGATTACCAAATATATACCAAATTCCATCGACACGGCTGCTGGATCGAACGGATGAACGGCTTTGAAAATCGGCCAACATCATTTTTTTATATCCCTAAGTGAGAAGAGGATCACAGCAGTGGGTGAAATCGCTGAGTATTTATGTATGTATTTAAATATAAGTCCTTTTTTTCAGCCCTGGCTTCTAGAAAACTCCAAAAACATCCCCGACTTCAAGATGCTGGAGTGCGACGACAATGTTCCCGTCGTGGACCTAGTAGAGTCCCAAGTGTGCCACACTCCTCGCGACTGGACAGACTACATATACTACATCATAGGCCTGGAGGTGCTCATCCTAGTGCTGCTCATCAGTAAGGTGTCCTACGACTACTGGGTCTTCAAGACTGCTGGCTACTTGCCTTGGCCAGCGAATAAGATGCCAAGATTGCCGTGCGATTGGCTATGTGAATAGATTTAGGTTGCTGGCAACCGGGTGATTCGGGTTGTTTGTAGGTGGGTAACCTACATTGATTGGTGACTTTAGTAAAGTGGTTAATATTTAAGGAATTCTTGGTGTTGGTTGCCAGCAACCATTTGCTTCTGTGTTGTATGTCGTGTTGATTATTGCGTTCATGCTTTGTATATTTTGTGTTGTAATGTTTCGTTGTTCGATAAGTGTGTATGTGTAGTGTTGGGTTGCTAGTTCCATTAGCAAGTTGGTTTACTCAATTACTATATTTTTAAGCAAAATTTTTAGTTCCAAGCTTGCTTCCCTTCACTTAAAAAAAAAAAAACTGTAAATACGATTAATTTGTTAAGTTGTCTTTTTAGGTATAAGAAAACTGCTTGTATAGATTGAATTTTCGCCAGAGATCTCTGTAAATCAGCTATATAATTGTATACATAAGTTCTATTTTTTGTAAATTTTGTTTTTTTTTTTACTTTAAACGAAACTTGCCATTTTGTCAAGAATCTCTTGCTTGATCGTCTCGACTCTATGCGCTAACTATTTCATTATAATCAGAATAATGGTTTACAATCCAGTGGCCAATTGCACCATTAGGTATTTTGTGTTGCACATCAATTGCCTAGCCTTTGGAATCCCCTCCCCGTCTAACCGATTGCAGCTAAATATCAGTATTTTACATGGAGCGACTGCGTACTGACTTCCAGTCGTTACTGGATAGCCTTTATTTTGTTCTTCATAAAATTAACATCAATTGAAGCCAAACTAATTGATTCTCAAAGAAGACTGACTGTAGTTCGAATTTTAAACTTGCCAAATATTGTTTGCTTCGATAGATAACCTGCCGGGGTTGCGGGTTGTTCGAAAGAGATACCGCGGCCCCGGAACGTAAAGGGCAATAGAAGGAATATGGGTGGGTTTTACTCAGTAAAAATCTGACATGCCCCCCCGCTCCGCCCAGAACGGGGAAAGTCATTTGATGATTTCCCACCCGGAAAAAAAAGCCATTGTTTTGATTAATTCATGATAAATCTGTAAATAGTTTTGCTGAAACCATTTTTGATGTACATTGAATAAAAAATCTAACACGATTATTTTTTAGAATATAAACGTACCGTGCTGCATATATGAGAATGTTGATGAATGAATTAAGTAAGGAATTAGTATATTAGAGGAAGTTTGAAAGTTGTGCATAATACCGAAATGAGGGATGAAACGTATGTGACTAAAAAGTGATAGATATGAATGTTGATGGGTGGAAATAGAGAGAAAGGCCAAAGAAAAGATGGATGGATTGTGTGGAACGATATGACGGAGAAAGGAGTAAATAATGGCGTAACGTCTGGCAGGGCGTAAGGAAAAAGAAAATGGACAATGACAGGAAGACGAAACGCCCATGTTATTGAAATATTTAATATTGTATCAATTCAAAGCACATTAAAACAAAAATATGTTTGACAGCAACCATTATCTTCAAGCAATTGGTTGACGTCAACCAATACGTTCCGAGTTGATTGCTAGCGATCTATGCCTTTTAACCTGTCAAGGAACTCCATTATTTACATCAACTATCCGTCAAGCACCGCCGGGCGGGCTCTTATCGTAAGCGTAATCTGATTTTAAGACTTATCTTTACTACAAATACAGTTTTAAATCGGTCGGGGTTTGGTGGCACAAATTTGTGCCAGCGGGGCTCAACGGTAATACTTGTTTACTGGCACGTTTTTGTGCCGCTGGGGCTCTAGAGGTTAAATGTTGGTTGTCTATAAAAATTATGTACTGGAAGCATATATGTAAACTGTGCTTTATTTTACTACGGAATCATGCGGCCAGTTGTAGAGGCTTAACTCGATGTTGGAAATTCGAAACGTAGTAACGATCATTGAGCGTGCTTTCGACTTTTAACGTTTGATGCTGAGCCAAAAGCTGCTTATTCAATAGCAAGCTCAATGTGCTTATGGGATTCAAATTTCCATCATCAAAATGTTCGTGTAAGGACCAAACTATAAATTTCTGTACTTTTTAACGAGGCTCTTTGTAATCATTGTGTATTATTTTGAAAATCAGTGCCATATTCTATCTTTAGATTGGCTGAAAATTATGTTTCGAATTTTGACTTTATTTGTAGCATTTGCTTGTTTAATCAATTCTAAAGCTAATTTAATAAATGCGACTACGCATTTATAGCTCGATCCCCGCACGGAACAAATATTTGTATGGCCTACAGATAGTTGTTCCGGGTCTGGCTGTTTGTGTATGTGAGTTTAAATGTTTGTAAACGCACCCACGAAACAGTTGAAATTCTAGTATGGATGGCAACGTTTACCTATATTTTTTAATATAATTAGTGGTCACCCATCCACGGGCCAACCTAAGCAAGTACGGCTTACCCTGAAAACCAGACCGACCGACTGTTATTTTTTAGTCACGGGCTCTTCATTACAATAAATGTCGGTAGTACATTCCCACCATACACGCAGGCGGATCCGCAGGCCAAAACTAGTAAATATAACCAAGGTTCGCAAGCAAATGTTACAAGCTAGGCTATTCTTTTAATTTTAAAATAAATATATTTTTGTATAATATTAACTACAACGTGAAGACTGTATATTTTGTATGAAAATTTTATAATAGATGTTACATTATTGTATGGAATTTCGTTTTATTTATGTATACCCTTTGGTTTAGAATAATTATCGTGTAGAAAACTGGACTGAGAAGTGATTGCCACAAAGTTCAATTTGGAATGTAATAGGAAATATGCAGGCAATGCAAAACTTTTTAATTTATTTTTTATGCTTTGTCCTGTACCATGAGACAATGTGGTACAAGTGTATTTTCTAATACAACATGTTTTTGTGAAACGGAACTTAATTAATTGTTCGTTACTGGAGACGGGCGTAGGCTCAAAAAGTGATAAAATAGTGAGAAAAAGGGAAGAAAAGGGGAGAGAATGACATTTTTTTTCGATCATCACGCGGGTTAAAGTTAGCGAAGTAACTATGCCACGCGGAAGAAGTGGCGGGCGGAAGCTAGTATAATCATATTAACCCGTCGCGCGATTGCTAACAATGTAGGTAAAGTGCCCCAAACGCCGAGCTATTTTGAATGAATATTTGATTTTGGTTAGACCTTCGGAAAAACGAAGATTTCATAGTTATATCGATAATTATATATTACGAAGTATATGTTTCCTGAATCCTTATGAGTTTTAAATAAATTTTAAAAATAAATGTCTAAAATATGAAAACCACTCACAGCGGTTGAAACTTTGCACCCGTGTGCAAATGCGACATTTGTGGCACAAGTAAAACTTTGCACCCAGTGTAACACTTTGTCGCGCGAGGGGTTAAGTATATATCTCGATATGATATTGAAATAGTAGAATGAAGAACACTCTAAATGAAACCAACTTAACTTCTATAGTATTTCTATATTATTTTATCATTTAACACCTTTCTTATTCTTCTTCGCTAAATTCTTCTTTTTTCTCTTACTATTATTTTTTCCCTTCTCTGGTGTATCTTTGTTTTGTTTCTGTTTTTCTAAATTCTGTATTTTTCTCTGTTTATTGTTTTTGGCATTCTTTATTGAATCCGTGGTTTTTGATTTATCTTCTTTCAAAGCTTCATTGGCTGCTTCTAATCTCCTTCTGCAAATAATAATATATATATATATATAGATCAGTAAACGTAATGAATTAATAAGTTAAGCGCAGTGTGTAAGCAGCCGGTTTTTCAAAGGTAGGTTTGATTCTGGTACGATTAAACTTTGGTGTTAGGTATATGTTATTATCCTTACTAATACTATAAAAGCGAAAGTGAGTTTATTTGTTTGTTACATCTTCTCGCCAAAATGGCCAAACCGATTTTGATGATTTTTCGTAAAGAGATAGTTAGGACACTGGAGACTAATTTAAAAAACACTGCGAATATCGGGAGAAAGAGGGAAGGGAAAGGGAAAGCTTAGCTTTGCTGTTACAATAAATAAGCCGCGGGAAAAGCTAGTGAGTTTTATGGACCAATTTTATGGAAATCAAGAGGCGTTCTAGTGTGACTTCCTTGTGATATTGACAATCATGTTAAGACTTAAACAACCACGCACTTTTTAATAGTATCGACCTCATGCTAGTTGCATGAGGCCCTGGGTTCGATTTTCCTGGGGTTATATTTTACTGTTATTAAATTTCTCCGTAGCAGCCACGTAGTGTGGACTCCACCCGATCAGCCTTTATTACATAAAACTTAAACATAACTGGCGAAATGTGGATGTACACACGACGGCACATCAACCTACACCAAAACATTTTAACCTGATCCCTCTACTACGGTGTGCGATCCGTAGTAGAGAGATCAGAAGGGCTACTATGACATCTTATAGCAATTCTTATTCCACTGAGGGAAAGAGATGGTGCTAGACACCCTGTATAGCTCTGTCTCTTTCCCTCAGTGGAATAAGAATTGCTTTAAGAGGTCATAGTAGGGTAGCAGGTTATAATAGTTTAGAATAGGTTAACCTGCCGTTGTGTGTACTTTAAAGTACACCTCTACCCAACCCTTTTGGGATTACAGCCGTGATATTATATCATAACGTCATAAGATAACCGCGGTAAAAAGACTGATATCTTACTTGTCAGGCCTCTTCTCCAATATGGTGGAGATGTTGTTCCTTCGCGGCGCCTTCGTCATGAGCTTCTTGCGTTTGTTAGGGTTCTGTTTCAACTGCAGCATGTACTCCGGGACCTGGCAGCCAGACTGCTTCATTACCGAGGCTATGCTGTGGGCCAATAAAAAAGAGTTAAAGATATAAATGCCCCGGGGTTGCGGGTTGTTCGAAAGAGATACCGCGGCCCTGGATCGTAATGGGCAATAGAAGGAATATTGGGTGGGTTTTAGTCAGTACAAGCCTGACAATGCCAGTTTTTTGATGAATTCCCATCCGCAAAAGAATGTCAATTTTTTTAATCATTGGTAAGTTTGATAGTTATCAAATAATTCTGTCTACAATTCTACATTAATTAAATTATAGGCTCGTGTCATAAGGGACATCAAGAGTTATAGATTTTTCGAATAAATCAAATATATTTTTTTACCTTCTAAGATTGCCGACGTCTTCCTGAGTGAAGAATGTTATCGCACGACCTTTCTGACCAGCTCGACCTGCACGTCCAATTCTGTGAAACATGAAGAAATTATTAGTTAAGGCGCGGTAACAATCTAATGTTTAGGTATTCGCGGAGGTGATGCTAGCTGCTAGGCGAAGTCTGACACAAGTATACGACAGTAGTGCATCGAAAGAATAGAAATAAGGTCGAAAATATTTCGGTGTTTGATTTTATTTGAATATTATGTCCGCCAAAATGTAGGTCATTTTGCAGTTTTAATTGAAAAATACAGTTGCGTGTTTAAAAAGTTTTAGATATGTCTTTAGTCTATAATATTTCCTTTGTGAGATATAAAAAATATGATATAAGTCGCTGAAAAAATTGAGAATTTTGAATCAATTTTTTTTTTCGTGGTGTTATTAAACATTTTTTTTTCGTAGTACTAGAGTACATTTGGAAACTGTTTTTGTTTAGGTCTTTATTTTATGTATTTGACTATATATTATTTTTGGCTTGTGGCATGTACAGATACGGCTAACTTTGCGACGAAAATCTAGACGTTTTACAAAGTGTTTGCTTTGTACAGCGCCTTAATGGTATAACATGCGGGCCTGTGGACGGTGAGCAATGGATAGCTCACCGTCCGTCCGTTTGTGTTCCACGCGCGCCTCAAAGAGATGTCAGCAAAGCAGAGGGGCCTGCCAGGGACACCGCAGCGTCACGACTCTTTGCAAGGTTTTGTTTTTATTAATGTATGGTATTTGTATGATAGCAGCGTAACGTAAATGACACTACTCACAACACAAAAAAATTCTTTTTAAGCTATTGCATAGCTTCTATCGCGGGGACCGAATCCAGAAATTCCGTAACGAAAAAAAACTTGACGCTCCCCACTCCGACGGGCACGGAGGTGTGGCTTGTCTAACGTCGTTTACACAATACGGTCAGTTATTTCAATTTTGATAGCGTGTTTGGTAAAGAACCGGATAGTCAATCGACATTACGCTGGATCAAACCCAAGGTCTTTGTTTTTCTTTTTGCGACTTCTTTTCATTGGAAGTACTTTTTAAATATTATATTTAGATAGTTTTTGTTTATTGCATAAGTTGATAAAAAATGCTAAAATGCTATGCAATAGCTTTACCGCGGCAGTCCCCGAGTGCCATACGTATTTTTTATTTCAGTTTTTTTAGTTGTGGTATGAGGGTATCTCACTCAATCGACAAATTACATAACATACATAAAAAAAACGGTTGAATTGACAAATCTCCCTTTTTTTTTAAATCGGTTAAAAGTGCACTAACCTATGAATATAAGCGATGGCGGAGGGCGGGAAGTCGTAGTTGACAACCAGGTTGACGCCCCGGAAGTCCATACCGCGGCCCATCAGCTCCGTGCAGATCAGCACCCAGATGCGGCCCACGCGGAAGCTGCGGACTACATTGTCCCGCTGAGGAAAGTGATCCTTTGTTGTAAAGTGGGTATTTTTTTTATACTTTGCCCCACACTAGGAATGTCTCCTGTATCGTGGGTGTGTTTACAAACATTTAAAGTCACATACACAAACGGCCAGACCCGAAACAACTATCTGCAGGTCATACAAATATTTGTACCGAGCGGGAATCGAACCCGCGACACGCAGCGCAGCAGTCGATCGCTCAGCCACTGCGCCAACTGTGCCGTCAAACAAATTGTGCTCAAGTAGTTGCCCATTTCAAAGCGTAGATCTCTTTGGAGAAGAAGGGAGAGAGGTAAGGGGTAAATATTGATATTACATTCATTTAAAAATCACCGAATGTCTTATTTTTTAATAATTTACCTGTTGCTGTGTCCTATCGGCATGTATGACGTCCACATTGATGCCGTCGTATATGAGCTCCTTGAACAGTTGTTTCGCACGATCCTTGCTTTGTACGAATACTGAAAATATTACATTTTATATTACTTAAGGTTCAGTGAGAAACCCTGTGCTGAAAATTGATGATGTTTTTTCAGATTTGACGGAAGGAAAATGGGTGGCTTTTAACATATTTTATATCCGGGGGCCGCGGTATCTCTTTCTCCTCGCCCTTCCCCCTGGCGCCCCTCTGCTTTGCCGACATCTCTTAGAGGCGCGCGTGGGACACTAACGCGCCACCGATACGGTCTGTCGTCAATAAACGGACGGGCGGTGAGCTACCCATTGCTCACCGTCCAGACCCGCATTCACAGTGGCCGGGAGTCGTCTCCCGAATGTGTAATGCCCTTTAGCAGAATATGGCCCACCTCCTTTCCTGCCCATCTTGCATAATCACTTCCACCTATCAGGATTGAAACGAAGCAAATGCTAGAGGTGTGCCGGTGGCTAAATACTGAAGGGCTACTATGACATAGCAATTCTTATTCCACTGAGTGAAAGAGATGGTGCTAGACACCCTGTATAGCTCTGTCTCTTTCCCTCAGTGGAATAAGAATTGCTTTAAGAGTTCATAGTAGGGTAGCTGGTCTAATACAATATGAGTTTCATCATATAAAAAGAAGAAGAAGAATGCTTACCTAATACAGGAGGCTTCAATCCTTGTTGCACAAGCTGCCGGAACGCAACTAGTTTACCAGTCTCGTTGCCACAGAAACACAGCTCTTGATCAACTAGATTTGTTGCGGCGTTCCTGAGAGAAGCAAACGTCTTTTAATATGCTGCATAACTCATCATCTGCCTAGCCTTTTCCCAACTATGTTGAGGTCGGTTTCCAGTCTTACCGGATGCAGCTAAATACCAGTATTTTACATGGAGCGACTGCCAATCTACAGTACGGCCAACGAGAAGCGATACCAAATGTAAACAAAACCCATGCTAAAACCCCATCTAAAATGGCCGCCCGAATGTTGGCGAACCCGTCTTAACGTTGTCATGTTTTTGCCGGGAGAACGAGACATTACGACAAAGGCACAAGATGGAAAGAGCTAAATATTAGATTGTCAACGCGACAGTTGTTCTTTAGGTTAATGACCTTTCGTATCGCTGCTAGTTGGCCTTACTTTAACCTCCATAACTCAGTTAGTACTAGGTAATACGATACCTCTTGGTAAGAATGACTGTTAGACCAGGACACTGACTATCTGTAACGACTGTCAAAGATCTACAAATTGCAGCCAGGACCAACAGCTTAACATGCTTTCCGAGGCACGGAGATAACTCGGTATGGAACGGGTCACCCATCCACAGACCAACCTAGGCATGCGCGGCTTAACCTAAAGACCGACCTGAGCGGCTGCTATTAATAGCTGCAATATGCTGCATAACTGAGTACTGTTATAATAATGACTGACGGCATGGTTGGAGCAGTGACTGAGCGATTGCCTTGCTGCGCTGCGTGTCGCGGGTTCGAACCCCGAACGGAACACATTTCTGTATGACCTACAGATAGTTGTTCCAGCTCTGGCCGTTTGTGTATGTGAGTTTAAATGTTTGTAAATCCATGTTACAGGAGAAATTCTTACTGTGGAGCAATGTTTAAAAAAAATTGCTACAGAACTTGCTGATATTCAAATCATCTATACTAATATTATAAAGCTGAAGAGTTTGTTTGTTTGAACGCACTAATCTCAGGGACTACTGGTTGGAATTGGAAAATTCTTTTAGTGTTGGATAATCCATTTCTTGAGGAAGGCTATAGGCTATATAACATCACGCTACGACCAACAGGTGCTGAGCAGCGTGGGTGAAACCGCGTGGAACAGCTAGTTTATTATATTACTTATTTTCAATTGCAAACAAATGCACATGAAACATAAATATGCGTACTTTTTTGGGCTAAGAACTATGTGAATGTAGTATTATAATGACATGAATTTCAACAAGATATACATAGAAACTTACCTTGAAAAATAAAATATTAAGCATAATGAAATAATTTATTAATTAATTTTTGGTAGATAGTTGCCTTCTGACAAAATTAAATCTTCGTTTTATTGTAATAATAGTTTTTGCCCGCGGCTTCACTCGCGTTCAATTCGGGGTAAAACAGTTCCCCTTTCCTGATTTGATAGCTAAGTTTTCACTTTTTTCCCTTCTAACTCCCTCATTTCTCACTAAAAAAAAAATAGCTTATGACCATTGTCCGTCTCCAGGGTCTCAACTATCTCTGTATCAAAATTCATCAAAGTCGGTTTGGTCATTAAGACGTGAAGACGTAACAAACAAACATACTCACTTTTTTTATAATATTAGTAAGGATTTGTTTGCCGTTGACGGCAGAAAAGATAGAGGGATAGACAGCTCTGAACTTTATATTTACTTATATGTTTAGCAATGGTCCAATTGCTAAACATATAAGTAAAACTTGATAAGTCGTTGAAAATAATATGTCTTCTCTATAAGTTAGCTACTAAGAAATTTACTAATGTCCTCTTTTTAAATGTATGACGTAAATTGATGGCCTGAAACACAGGTTTTCATAAACCTAGATCAGGCAGGTCTACATTATAGTTAGAATTAATTTTCCTTTATGACGATTAATGTAAATCATAGTTTTATTTATACTTGAATAAAATTTATAAAATTTAATTTAATGTAAATCATAGTTTTACTTATACTTGAATAAAATTTATAATTTAAAAATTTATAATTTAATTGGAAGGACTAAGTGCGGAAACCGGACCCCCCCAAAAAGCGGGTCCAAATGAAGAAAAACTAACCTCTGGCCAACAGTGACGTTAATAAGGCCACGCATATGATGGCGGCACCATTTGGCAACGTTAGGCGTGTGCGTGGCACTGAACATGGCAATACGGCGCTGTTTGCTGCCACACGCTGCCAGAATCTGCTCCATCTGCTGCCTGAAGTCCGACGACTGGTCGGCTGAGCCCTCGAACAGTTTGTCTGCCTCGTCGATTATGAGCCAGCGGACCCTGGAAATATATTAGTCCATATAACGATGAGGATGAAATATGTAGACAGTATTTTACTGGAACTGCTGCCCTACCATGACGTCTTAAAACAGGAACTTAATCCACTGAGGGAAGAGACAGAGCTATACAGGGTGTCTAGCACCATCTCCTTCTCACACAGGAATTAGAACTGCTATAAGATGTCATGGTAACCCTACTGGTGTTGACTGCGAGCGATTCTTTTTGACGGCACGGTTGGCGCAGGGGCTGAGAGACTAACTGCTGCGCTGCGTGTCGCGGGTTCGATTCCCGCACGGAACAAATACTTGTATGGCCTACAGATAGTTGTTTCGGGTCTGGCTGTTGTGTATGTGAGTTTAAATGTTTGTAAACGCACCCACAATACAAGAGAAATTCCTAGTGTGGGGTAACGTTTTTTTTTTTTAAAAAAAAAGAACTCTGTTTTGTCTATGATTTTTAGATTAATATGCAAAATGCAGCTTGAGGAAGGGATTGTCCCCAAATAACTGACAAATATTTGTACCTACTGGACAGGTTCACTCAAATATGTGTAAAAAAGACCATCTCAGACACTAGTCTGCATAGTCCTCATGTAAGTTAACTAAGATTTTTGTCTGGACCTTAAAAGGGATGACTTCGAAGTTTATTTCGCCCGTTTCTTCTCTTTTAAGGTCCAGGCAAAAATCTTTGTAAACTTGCAAATGGAAATAGAAAAAATAAAAAAGGAGTATTACATTTACTGCCCCATGGTTCTTTTTGCATGTGGCCAAATACGGTACTAACGACGCCACCTTATTTTTTCAATACAATTTTGCCCTATAGCAGAACTATCCCTAAAATCCGTTGTGTATTACCGGGTTTATTATCTTTACTTACTTGTCTAAAGAAATATTGACGTTGTCCTGATTCAGTAAGTAGCAGAGACGATTCGGTGTACTCACTATGATATCTGAAAATTGACTATTGGTTAAAGTACCTAATCATCTTTAGTGGCACAAAAACTTCCATCTAAGATTGATGCTTCCTTTTGTTAAAATTACTTTTAGAAAGTACTAGCTTTTGCCCGCGGCTTCGCTCGCGTTAAATTCAGGGTAAACACGTTCCTCTTTCTTGATTTTCCGGTACCTGCTACTTGTAGTTTTTGCCCTTGCGACTTATTAATGTAATAGCAACGCTAAGTTTTCCCTTTTCTTCCCTCATTCTCTGCCATTTCTCACTTTAATAAAAATAGCCTATGTCCCAACTATCTCTGTACCAATATTCATCAAAATCGGTTCAGCCATTAAGGCGCGAAGACGTAACAAACAAACAAACTTACTTACGCTTTTATAATATTAGTAAATATTGTACGTCTAAAAGTGCCTTGGCGTTAATGCCGGATTTATAGGATACTGTACCCTATAATTATAATGAAAAATAAGTTTCGTGTCATAAAATACTTACCACTCTTTCTAATAGTAGCCTCCCGTTCCTTCACCTTCGACTCCTTAATACTCCTGACAACACTACACCTCAGCTGACTGGAGGCACTGAGCCGCAGGGCTTCGCGGTAGATCTGGTGCGCCAGCTCGCGCGTGGGGCACAGCACGAGCGCTCGCGGGCCGCCTGATGGAGCCCCGAGCGCGTGGAGGATCGGGACTAAGAACGCTGCAGTCTTGCCGGAGCCTGTTGGCGCGCAGGCTAGGATTTGACGGTCCTAGAAAATATGAAAGAATTTTATTTTACTGATGTGCATCCATCAAGTGGCTGGGTGGGTATTCTACCTATCATTTGAACAACATTTCTTATAGTGTACCTATGGTATACCTTTGGGAGACGCATTCAAATGTTGTTCTTATTTGATTTAAAAAAACGAGGAGACCGTATAGTCTATAATATGTATAAGAAAATTAAGATTATTAAAAAAATACCCTTTTATTTTATTTTTTTCAAATTCAAATTAATTTATTTGTGGAACACAGGTGATACATTTGTGTTACATAATTTAAAAGCTAACTTCTCTATGCTCTGCCATAACCAGCGTACAAGTTTTCAGTTAGATTAAGTACATTAATTACGACAATGATTGATTTTACTATATTTCATTATATTGTATTGATTAAGAATCCAATAAAGAAGTCGGATACATCTCATAAATTTATAATATCATGTCATTAGGCGTTCGTTCATCAGAAGCAACAACACACTGAACAGAACTGAAAAAACCACGGCGGCACGGCAGACAGCGAGATGCCTAGACTTGCCTGCATGCACTCTCAGAGCGCACACCAAAAAGCCTATTACGAATGTCATACCATTGTCATTACATCAATTAATTTAACATGTCATTACTATTACTTATTTCATTTTATTTATTTTATATTTTTTTAGGATTACTTCCTTATATTTATACTAGAACAAGTCATTTACCATTAAAATAGTTCAAATAAATTCAAATAGGTATTTGTCCTTCTAATAAAAAATTATTAATATACCTATTCACTAAATAAAAGTCTTGTTATTAAATAGCATACTAAAATTACTGCTAATTCTGAGTTAAGCCTCCTGACTATCATAGTATAATATATATGTATCTATACTAATATTATAACGCTGAAGAGTTTGTTTGTTTGTTTGTTTCAACACGCTAATCTCAAGTACTACTGGTTGTAATTGGAAAATTCTTTTAGTATTGGATAGTCCATTTCTTGAGGAAGGCTATATAATATCACGCTACGACCAACAGGTGTTGAGCAGCGTGGGTGAAACTGCGGGGAACAGCTAGTGTTTCATAATATAGTGGCTATCATAGTAGAACACCAATGTACTCGTATACTTACTTCAAACATACATGGTATAGCCTGCCGCTGTACAGGGGTAGGTTCACTGTACCCACATTGGGTCACCGTGTCCACCAGCACTTGTGGTATATTGTACCGTGAAGTCAGCTCTGAGAAGTCTTGTAGTGCAGCAGGTACGTGACGACCCACTGTCTTGATGCCATGCTCATTACGGAAACGGTTTTGCTGGAAAGAATGTTTTAGTAAAACTTTGTTATTAACTTATTATTATTGCTGGGCAGTTTGTTCCGCCACTTCTTCATTCTATCTAAAACACTATGAAGTGGCAAAGGGTGGGCGATTTGGGGGACTGTCTTGTGTAATGACGTTAAAAAAGTGCTGTTCAGTGATCTGCTTTCTTGTTATCTGAGCTCCAGTGAGCGCTATTTTCAATAATTTATTATAAACTAACGACCCGCCCCAGTTTCGCATAGGTTACCTTCATTTTATGCTGTGTAAATGTTATTGATCGGGCCAAGTTTTGTAGGTATGCAACTATAGTATTTGAACTATAGTACGGCCAACGAGAAGCGATACCAAATGTAAACAAAACCCATGCTAAAACCCTATCTAAAATGGCCGCCCGAATGTTGGCGAACCCGTCTTAACGTTGTCATGTTTTTATCGGGAGAACGAGACATTACGACAAAGGCACAAGATGGAAAGAGCTAAATAATAGATTGTCAACGCCAGTTGTTCTTTAGGTTAATGACCTTTCGTATCGCTTCTCGTTGGACGTACTGTAGTTGTTGTGTCTTGTAACTAGGACTGTTGCTTCATCCTTTTGACTAGGGCTAGTCCTCACCCCCTCTTTTAATTGGTTTCTGAATCTACTTTCTGACTTTATACACTCATTTGCATTTTTATGTGACACACAATTCCATATCCACCCACTACTATCTGTAAAATCATATTAGAGACCCATTAATAGCTGATATTTAAGCCATGTTAAGCAATACATGCTTCCTGAGGCATTGGAAATTGGGTTTGTAACGGGTGGTCATCCATCCACTGACCAAGCTAGTCCAGAACCGCTAAAATTAGAGATCAATCTGTAAAGCTATTATTATTTAGTAACCCAAATCTTTTCAGTACCTCTTCCAACTCAAGTTTTTTCTTCAAATCCTCAGTCTTTTCCTTCCTTTCTTGCTTGTTTTTCTTCTGTCCTACTTTGAGTCCTTCTACCAGCTGTAGGTCACCATCTTCTTTTTCTTCCTGGTCTGTATCATCACTTTCAGAATTTGATGCGAAGTGGTTTGATTCATTTTGTAACTCTTCTTCATTGTCACTGAGTTGTTCTTGTTTTATTTCTAATTCTTCTTTCTTGATCACCGGTTTCGAATTTTGGCCCTGAAAATAAAATTAGTAAAGTTTTAGGAACTTATAACTCCTTTTATATTTTTTTTGAGAGTAGAGGTAAACTGTCACAGTAAGCTTTCTTACCAGTGTATGAGTGTTTGATCACTGGTAGTTACTATGACAATTTTAAACTAAGTTTTTTCGTTTCGACATTTGCTAGTTTTACTCATACAAATTATGTAAAATATCAAATGTGCCGGCAGCAACAGGTAAATATTAACAAACGTGACAAAATATTGATAATTCTTGCAGGTTATTCAAAACTTACAACTTTATTTCGGCATCGATGGCCACAGACTAGGTTATGTTCAATACTTACATTATTTTTAACCCCTAAAACGCGATGTTTGAACGTTAAACCTTTCGTCAATTTCTTAAAAATATCGTAAGCGTCCATTATAACTGCATTTAAATAGGATTTTAATTTAAAATAACACAAAAACACACGTGTGTCCTGCAACAACAACGAGCCAGTGTCTCCAGTCTCCTGTCACTTTGATGACTTTGACGAGTTTGACGTATGAATGTCAACTAAGTCATTGTTGTAGTTGACAGCTCTCATTCGGATACGGGTTATAGAAACAGCTAACAGTTGCCAAGTGTTTCTTTTTAAATTAGATTCAGTATTATTTTATTTTGAAAGCACCAAACCAGTTTGGGACATAAATTTTATTATTTTGAACTATACTAAGGTGAATAAAATCCCAGGTTTCTTGTTTCAAATTATCATTTTTTTTAACAGTTGGTTCAAATAAGTATATTTGTATCCAAACGGGCATTTGGAATGCTGGGATTCCTTGTTGAACGTTGCCAGGTAAAATTAAACCATTATTTACAGTTTTATCTGCCTTACTTACAAACTTATCGTATTCAAAAACAAATAGTACTTAAAATATGTAGAACAAATTAAATAGCACTCATTGTCAGCGTGAGTGTCACTTTTGCCGACCCGTGGTAACCAGCCCTTCCTTCATAACGCATGAACGTATGTGTATGTATAACAGTATTTTGTACTCACGTCTTTTTTCCATAGAGGCCAAAACCACAGAACGCCATACGTATTTATATCTTTACTAGCTTTCGCCCGCGGCATCGCCCGCGTTAAATTTGGGGTAACACAGTTCTCCTTGCGCCTTATTGATTTGTAATAGCAACGCTAAGTTTTCCCTTTTCTTCCCTCTTTCTCCCTCACATCGCACTTTTTTTTTAATAAAAATTAGCCTATGTCCGTCTCCTGGTTCCCAACTATCTATGTACCAAAATTCATCACAATCGGTTCAGCCATTAAAGCGTGAAGAGGTAACAAACAAACAAACAAACAAATAAACAAACAAACTCACTTTTGCTTTTATAATATTAGTAAGGATATTAGTACGGATATTTTTTCGTTCATTTATTGTTTTATTAACATATCACTAGGTATATTTTTAAAATAAATATTTCTTAAAAAAACATAAAAAAATATGTCAACAATCATTGCGCGCCGCTCTGATCGATCCACCACCACTAGGTTTGTTGGCAACAATAGTCCTGTCAGTGATGATGGATCAATCCCAGTACAATGTGATATTGCCATATCTTTATATCTTTATTTGCATTCCATAATGTGTGAAAATCTTACAATGGATTTAAAGCTAAGGTACAATTACGGAGGGCACGCCACAATAGTGGCGGTAAGTCCCCTCTTTGAGGAGTGGCTGGAGGGGCGTCATGGCGTCCTCACCTACCGCCTGACGCAGGTCCTCACCGGACACGGAAGTTTCGGGAGGTTCCTGTACATCATCAGGCGGAAGGAAGCGCCCGGGTGTCACCATTGTGACGATCGCCCGGAGGACACGGCGGAGCACCGCCGTGTCGTAGAGGCGATCGGCGGCGGCGATCTCTCGCGTCCGGCCCTGGTTCAGGCCATGGTCCGGAGCGAGAGGGAATGGGAAGCGGTCACCACCTTCTGCGAAGCAGTAAGCTGTATGCTAGCAAAGGAGGTGGCCAGGCGTTTGAGGGAGAGAACATCTGCCCAATCCAGCCGCCGCGGGAGACACCCATGGCGCCGGGCGCCGCGAGACGACACCCGGCCACCGTAGATGCGGGCCTGTGGGCGGTGAGCAATGGGTAGTTCACCGTCCGTCCGTCGATTGACGACAGGCCGTGACGACGGCGCGTTCGTGTTTCAAGCGCGCCTCAAAGAGAGTCAGTAAAGCAGAGTTGTAGTATCTTTATATTGTAAAACAAAATGTCTACTTTTCTTTAAATGAAAATATAATGAATCAAATGTTTTAATTTGTACGGGTTTCAAATAGCTACACTTTTGGTAGGTGACATGACAAGAAGTGTTTTGTTGCAAACTCTAACTAGTGGTTATTACTGTTCTCTTTTTTCATTGTTTACAACCTTAGGTATATAAAAAAAAAGAGTTTTCGGTATCGGGAGCAGCTTCCAAGCTACCAGTTGTTAGGGCACAAAGACAGACAAATGAGGAGGTCCTTACAATGCGGGCCGTATCCAGGAGTACTGCTGTGAATCAGGCTCTTGATCTAACCGCCCAAGGAGAGCTTCTACAGCTGGTCGTTGAGGCTCTTGGCTATCAGGCCATTTGGTAACTGTTATTAAGTACCTTATTCGTTAATCCGTGGTAATATATACACACACTCGTGATAAATATAATGTTTTAAAATATTACAGTTGCGTATTGATGACGGGCCTGTTGGTCTAGTGGTTAGTGGCCCTGACTGCTGAGCCGGAGGTCGTGGGTTCGATTCTCACCCAAGACAAACTTTGTGTGATGAGCATATGAGCATGATTGTTTGTTCTGTGTCTGGGCTGGGTGTGATTTATCTATAAAATGTATGTATTTATAAATTATATAAGTATGTATATCAGTTGTCTGGTTACCATAACACAAGCTCTGCTTAGCTTGGGATCAGATAGCCGTGTGTGAGTTGTCCCAAGATATTTATTTATTTATTATTTATAGATCGAAATAGCGCCTGCTCACGACTTCATCTGCGTCCAGGAAAAGACTTTTTGTATACGGTCGAGCAAGTCGAATTCAAGCGAGCGAGTCTTATTAATAACACTAGCTGTTCCTCGCGGTTTCACCCACGCTGCTCAGCACCTGTTGGTCGTAGCGAGATGTTATATAGCCTATAGCCTTCCTCAAGAAATGGACTATCCCACACTAAAAGAATTTTTTAATTCGAATAAGTACTTCCTGAGATTAGCGAGTTCAAACAAACAAACAAACTCTTCAGCTTTATAATATTAGTATAGATATTAGTATAGATAATATTAGTATAGATTTGAAACGGGATATTTACCATGTTCATTATTATTGCGTACTTATTTTTTTGAATGGTATCTCGCAGTTTGACCTATGAGGTCGTTAACTGCTTAACCTACTTGCAACCTTTTTATAATTTGGTCACATGGTTGGCTCAGAGGCTGAGCGATCGACTGCTGCGCTGCGTGTCGTCGGTTCGATCCCCGCACAGAACAAATATTTGTATAGCCTACAGATACCTAGGTTCCGGGTCTGGTAAACGCACCCACGATACAAGAGAAATTCCTAGTTTGCGTTTTAAAAAAAACAAATTGGTAAAAGCAAACGTTTTTATGGGCAATTATCAAATAACATCGGGAGTCAGACTTTTACTGACTAAAACCTATCCATGTTACTTTTGCAGTTTATGCAACCTAGTAACAAACCCCTTGATGTAGTGTTACTCATCAACTTCAACTGAACTCACATCTTACGACAAACCAAAAATGTAGGAACTCGCTGAACATGCTTGCAATGAGAAGATGTCAAATCCAGCAGATATATTTGTTTTTTGATTTATCTCGTCGGGTTTAGCCAGCGTTTGTAATGTGAGCGCAAAAATGTGTTTATTTAAATCACATTATAAAATTCAGAACTTATCAGTGTTTCTCTACAATAATATGCATATATACACTAGCTTTCGCCCGCGGCTTCGTCCGCGTTAAATTCGGGATAAGACAGTTCCCCTTTCCTGATTTGCAGGTACCTGCCACCTGTAGTTTTTGCCCTAGCGCTTTATTTATTGTAATAGCAATGCTAAGTTTTCCCTGTTTTCGCTCTTTCTCCCTCATTTTTCACTCTTTTTTTTTAAATTGCCTTTGTTCGTCTCCTGTGTTCCAACTATCCCTATACCAATTCATCAAAAGTTACCTAAGTCATTTAAGCGTGAAGAGGTAACAAACAAACTCACTTTCGCTTTGTGAGTGAAAGTGAGTTTGTTTGTTACCTCTCCTTTATACCTATCCCTATGTTAGTGAGGATATAAACCTTCCTCTTGAATCACCCTCTCTATTTAAAAAATCTCTTCTAAATCCGTTGCATAGTTTTAAAAATTCAACATGGCAACAGACAGACAGCGACAGCTAATTTTTTGTTTTATACTATGTTGTTCGCTGATTGTTCTCGCCTGTTATTGTCGTTATGGTTGCACCTTACCTTAATTGTCCTTTAGCAACATTCAAGAACCTCCACATGAATACTATGGCATCCCAGTGACTGTACACATTGCACTTCGGAATCTCCCGCTGCGTAGTAGTCGCAAAGGGAAATGACGTGAGTTTCAAACTTATTTTTTTTTATTACAAAAAAAAACCATTCGTTGAGGGATAAGGTTCTAAGCTAACCAATAAAAGACTTCCCAATCAATGGAATCACTGCGAGTTTATTTTTATACTTTTATTACAATCAACTGTTATAACGTCGCTGAGAATTCGAAACGCAGATTTTGTTAGAAACCTAAACTTAAAAATAACCGATATATTTTTTCTCCAGTATAGTTTAGACGAAAGAGTCAGATTCAAAGATACTTATAGTACTAAGTTTTCCGACTATTTGATATGTTCCTAACTTCCTACCAAAGAGGCTGCCACCACGAGAACACGAGACAAGAGGGACGATACTCATTTTTCATTCCATTGCTGGTATCGCTAAATATTGTCTAGACAAAGACCGTTGGGATGCCGCAATGGAACGCATAACGGAAAGAGTCACCTTTGTAACTCAATGTTCGTGGTAGCAGCCAATATACTCAACCCGAATTGATTCCTTATTCACATATATCAACAACATCAAAACAAGTAAAGACACCACTTTTTAAATATCACTGAAACATGAGTTTACAACTTTTAGTATCAATGCAGATTTACCGATTCGTTGTACATTGCGTTTTGTGTTCCAGAGTATTTGCTTCAAGTTTTCCTTTGCGCTATATAACAAGTAATGTATTACGAATCAGGCGCCCTACTATTTTAATATTAAAGTTATTTTTGGATTCCGTTTCCATATTTCACTATTGGGATTGTAATACTGATAGATTCTACTGCATTAATACGAAAAATATTCAACACGAATTATTTCTTACATTAATTTACAATATTTGAAACCTGATCGAAAAATTAAAAACGTACGTAGCCAGGAGAAAAACCTTTTATAATTACATACTATGCAATATATACTATAAAACCTATGATATTGGCACTAAAGAGTTGCGTGTTCAGTTTTTCGACTAGGTTCCGTCCTCATGAGTCCAGTGATGATTTAAAATCATTTCGTAAACCCGACCTCGTATCTACAACAATAGTACTTTAAGTGTCTTCACCGACTTGGGTGTAACTTACAACAATTCTCAAGAGAAGCCTACTAGGTCCTATCGGCCCCACATCTAACCTTATTCGATCAATACACAATACTATAAATCATTTTTGTACACACCACATCTCCGGACCATTTAAAAGTATAACAAAACTCCATCTAACTAAATTTAACACATATTTTTTTCATCTTTGATCAACGATGGCAAACTATAACTTTTACATAGTAACACAATATTAGTTTAGGCATATTAAAACGTCGAAAGTGATACTTACCCTTGATTATTTTGTTATTTTTTTTTTGCCAAATTACTAAATGCAATAAATTATTAATTTAATTTTTCCAATTTTTTGGGAACCAAGCGAAGGTATCACTTTCGATTTCAGCTTATAAAGAGAAAAAAAAAGAAAATCAATGCTAATAAAAACGCAGATCGTGCTTATATTAAATTACGAAAAAAGAAAAATCTAATCCTAAGTGTGTCAGCAAAAATATAATGCAGTAAATTAGAATTGCCACTTAATTAACTTTGACAATATAAATTGTATTTTTTTTCTCGTAAAAAAATATTTCTGTGTATAAAATGTGTTACCGAGCATAACATGTAACAGAGGCACAGTTTTACTAAAAAATAAAAACGTAAACAGTAGGAAAAACAACTCGTTACTCAAAAGATTAAGTACTGAGTATACTACAACACGACTTACTCAATATTGGCAACTGAGCATGCGAACAACTCGACATCCGATTGCTCAACAGTTCAACACTCAACATTCGGACTGTATAATAAACATGCTTAAAATAACGTTTTTAGTAAAACTGCACCGCTGCCTTATTTTATCTGTAGATAAAAGTTACTTCTAGCATATAACTGTCAGTATATTGTATGTCATATTGTAAATATTTTTCTTTTATGTACTGTTATAGACGGGATATCAACGATAATTGCTCGACCAGGGGGACAAATGTACTACTTAGTATATAATACTTATTATTTTTATATAAAAAGTTGTAAGTGCACTTTGAGTTACGGAACTATATTAATGTAACTATTTACTGTAGGTTTAGCAGATTTGACTCTGATATACTATAGTAATTTAAATTAAAAGAAGAGATGTTCGTTGACATTTATGATTTGAATTGTATTGTCAATATTTGGCACTAAGATTTTTTTCGACGCGAAATGTTTATAAAAGAAAATAAATAAACTACAAAAAATATTTGAGGGTATGAATTGTTAATTTTGATGTCAAAAGCTCGCTTGTTTTTGCGAATGTAAATGAAAAATGGGAAATAAGACTTACATTATTAATAAATAGAGCTTCATTAAATCTTAATTGACATTAAAAACAGGAAAATCTGCTGATTGTAGCTTATTATAAGTCATACATAATTGTAACTATTATATTGAGGTACTGTGGCAAATTGGGAACTATTGCTATAACTGTTACTATTTATAATTATATTACGTTTAAAGTGGAAGATACTGATATAAATATTAAAGCCATTGACTTAAGAATACATCGACTCGTGACTCTCATATTCAACACTATAAGTTCGTAAGTATTTAATATTAATTTGTGAGCAACGATTAAAAAAGATTTTCAATAAAAATGCAGTCGATTTATTCTTAAAAAAGATGTTTGTCTCTCCGCCGATCGAGCAATTTAAATTATTTATAAATAACTATTGTATGTTCTGGTTGCGTTACGATTTCAATTAAAAACCTTAAAGTTTTCAATTGAAATAGTAACGGAAAATATCTATTGCATTTTAAATATGGAAATGGATCAACAAAAAATGATTGTATGGGAAAAAATACTATGTAACAACTGTTATATCTCGTTAGCGATTTACAATATAATTCGATAAATATAAAACACTGTCCTGTTTGTATGTTGTAACTGTAATACATATATAAATACATCGGCCTGTAATCACAGGCAAACCCACGTTCTAAACTAATACATTAGAAATTAAATTATATAATTGGAGGTATAAGAATACTTAAAATTATAGGAGGTAATACTTACGATAAAAGCATTTCATTTTCTTAAAAAAAAAACTGTTTTGTGAAGCGGTTTGTGAACTTGTGTTTATCAGGTGAGAACTTCCGTAAAAGACGTTTTAACTTCGATAATAAAAGTTTATTTTACCTGCCTATCATAAGATTAGGTAATTATTATTATATCCACGAGTAACCCTAAGGAAAATCACGGAAAACTCCAACAAATAATTTTAACTTTTACGAAATTTTTAAAATGGCAGTATTAACTTTATTCATTCGAATACGACAGTTACTGATGTTTGCAAAGTAAAAATGACAATAAAGGTACTTTAACATGGCATTTGGATGTAGAATGGCTCAGATACTGAAGCCTAATTACTATGTAAAGCTACCAGAGAGCCAGGACAACTCAATCCCGAGTATTGAGCATCGACTCAAAAAGTGTTGCTCGAGTACCGAACGAGGATCGATGCTCAACTTTGAGATCGACAATCTAGCGGTTGTTACTCAAAGTAGAGTAGAAAAACTATTCTAGATAATTTTGTTCAACTATTTTGAGACAATGTCTACGTCCAAATAACCATTTTAAAGTACGCGAATCTTATTTATTTATCTACTGTAGGCTATTGTTAAACTTGTACTGTTTAGAAGGCATCCCGTTGTTGATTACTTTGTGCATTACGCATTAATTAATAACACAGTCGGTTTATAAAATTATTTCTTTTAAACTTAACGTTATTAATTGGCGAAGAAGCGAAAAATTATATTGCGAATTCAAAGGACTGCTATTATAATTTACACGTATTTATATTAAAAAAAAAGGTTTTCTCACTTTTAATCTTACTATTTAAAAATGCAGTATTTTGGTATACATTGCAAAATATACTTTCACTTATTATTGTCTCGCTGTTTGTGTTATTTAGCGATTGGTTGTTTTTGTTTGTGCTTTTTTTCATGTTTTCTTTTTTTGTAATTTTTAGGCTGCGTTTTTGAACCCCCTTTTTGCCGACACGATATCCAAACTTAACACAAAATTTACACAATAGTATAAGACCTAACAACAATCACCAACGGCTGTCTCCGAAATTGATGTAGTACGCAGCTGTCAATTGAGATCAATTTAGAAAAAAATGACTTCCAATAAACCACAAAAACGAGTGGGGATGTAAAATCCAATATCCCAACGAAGCAGTCAACAATAAGCTCAATAAACAGCCAAACCAATATGAAATAATTGCACAGCGAAAACAATCAACACAAACATTAAAAAAAACATTATGAAGACTAAGTCTAAGTTTCACTATTAATAAATCCATTAGTAGAATATATAAAAATCCTTTCCATTAATGATTTTATCTATTTACTATTTAGTTAATAATATCACGAGGCTTCTATTCCCGAACGATGCCACGATACTTCAGTATGTATGTAATTCTAACTTATATTTACAATTCAAACTACCCGCTTGCTTTTCCTTCTAAGCTCCAGCTAAATGATTCTATGATCTTTAATATTTTCCGAAATTATTTCATCGACGTGTTTCTTTTTACATTAAATTAAAACAGCCTGTAACATTGAAATTAAAATAAAAAAACAAAATAATATACTTGAGGTACTACATATATGGAGGTATATGGGCTACACCGGTATGTAAAAATTAAATTTTACTTCAAAATCAACCCGCTTTTAACATCTATTTAAGCTGAGAATAAAATGATAAAAACTTAAATGTTAAAATATCTGGATTTACCAAACAACTTCTCATTAAATGTATTTCATATCACAAAGTACACATATATGTAACATTCCGAAAAAGAAAGTAAAAATACAAAAAAAAACCTACATTACGATCCTATACCCAAGTTACTCAACATTGGAAAAATAAATGCAAAAAAATAATGTTCATTGCTCTAAAATAACGTAGGTATGTGGTTGCATTGGTTTTTGCTATTGTATGTTAAGCTTGCATTGATATTTTATTATAATTATTCATTGCAAGAATGCACTTTATATTTCACTTAAAGTGTTGACAGATTGATATGTTAAAAATTTTGGAAAGTTCTATTATTTAAACATGTAAAATGGATATGGCACAATACATTTTAGTAAGTATTTTAACATTCTTCAGAAAGTTTTCATATTTCTACGCGAATAAATGCAAATCAGTAAGTATTATTCACATTATTTTTTTTCTTTGGCTTTGTGAAATATCACGGTGTTAAAAATACTTTCTTTTATTTAAAGATATTCATGTTTTTGTGATATGTGGTTTAAGAGATTGGAGTGCGATTTTTAAGATATTACAGAATTTATTTTTCAAACACCCTGAATAGATATGTCGTGTTTCCTGAAAGACGCGGTTTTGCATGCTTTTTTCTACGATATAAGTAAATAAAATAAATTTTTATACAATTTGCAGCCATCTTATGGTTAGGTATCCTAAGATTTTTGAGAATAATATAATAATAATCTAATAAATTTGCAATAACGAGACATCAGCTACGTTGGTCGACATATAAATAAGAACCACTATACACTCATAGAGAGAAATCCGAAAATGGATACAGGTTAAATATAATTCTATTCATTAATACCTAAAGTCTACGTATTTCTATACAGAAGAAATGTTTGATTTGTTTCATGATTTGTAATCATGCACACGTATACGATCGTCGAACTGCTTTTCGAAGACCCACTTTCTGGCAACCCAGCGCCTCTATTTCCTACTTCTGTTTACTCACTTTAACCCTGTATTCAAGGATCCCACCGGAGTCTGGCAACCCTACAGCATTTTCCCTTTTCGAAACGTCACCGCCATCATTGATTCGTCCGTGAATCGTCATTCACTTGCGCATACCTCGTCAGTTCAGGAATTCATCGAAGACGAACGAAGGCACGGCTACTTACACATTGATCATAATCATTATAATTATTGAAGCCAAACGCACATACATAAGATATTGTTAGACGTTACAATTTGTACTTTCGAAATCAGATTCTAAGAAGTCTTTAATTTTTTTTTCTCAACATCAACATTTTTTTTTTACTTTTACTCTAAACATTTTTGTAATTAACCGCTAAATAATCTGTATCATTTTAATTAATTTAGATTTGGCGTTCCGAAAAAAGTTTCAGTAAAAAATATTTTCTTTGCATTTCTTTTAAAATTTACGGTTTTAAAATTTGTACGTTCTCATTTTGTACAGTTATCGAATCTAATTTGACACTAGACATTTATCGAAAAGTGATTTTAAAAAATGTATTTCATTTTTTAGAATACAGTTGGCATAATTTTGGCAGTACTAGAAATATTAATACTTTAGTATTGCTCTGGATTACATTGTCATATTGAACACTGTTGGACATTTTCACTAGAAAATGGCGTAACTCGTTACTGTTACGAACTACTCGTAGTCACAAAGCGGAGTCCGATCCTCGAAGCGTACACTAAACGACTTCTACAAGTCATCGACAATACTGTTTATGTAATTTTAATCCTAACGTCAATATTTTACTAATTATAATACGATATTAACCATAAATGCGGCTTCAGTCCGGCATTGTTTTGGCATTGTCCGTTATATTGCACATGATGCTGTCCATATCGTGAGCACGTCCGTCGAGCCGCGGCCCGAGTCCAGTCGGGAGTGCTCGGGTGCACTCGGGACGCGGGATTCTGCGAGCGATCTAAGCCATGGTTTGTGGTCATTGAAGGCCGGGCGGCAGCTGCGGGCCGTGGTCGGCGCCCAGGTCGAACAGGTGGTGCGGGCTGGGCGCCAGCGCCGAGTGCAGCGCCGACGTCTTCAGCAGCCGCTTGAGCATGCCGCTGGAGCCGCGGTGCTGCAGGCTCTTGTGCGTGGTCAGCGAGTTCTTGGTCCGGTACCTACGGTGGCAGAACTCGCACACGTACAGCGTGTCCGACTGTTCGTGCTTGTCTTGGAAATGTCGTTTCAAGGAATAGTAACAAGAGAATGTCCTGCGGCAGTAAGGACATTCTTGTGGCTCGTTGATACCGCCGGCGGTGGGCGGGGGCATACGGAGAGGCGGTACTGCTGAAAAACAACAAACAACCCGTTTACATTAGGTAAGCAGTTTTACCAAAAAAACAAATAATATTCTTTAGCTGGCAACACGTGGAGACGGAGAAAATCTGCTGACTGATTTTCTGCTTGTTAATTTTCATTCAATAATACATGTATGAGGTTAATAATAATAATTAATAATACTAATAATATGCACTGTACACATTGACTAACTACACAATAATCACGAGATTTTCATAATATTCAAAATCTTAAGGAAATTCTCTCAACCACAATAACACATAGACACGTGATAACAAAAATGATAGAAGCATGCTCCAAGCAACACAACAACGTCAAAACTGCGAAACCCGACGGGAGTGGGGGCGGGGGCGCGGGGGGCGGGGGGCAGGTTGTAAGTACACTCGAACTTAAAGAACATAAAAGTTAAACTAAAATCTATGAAATCAAAAGTGAACAGAAAAAAAACATGAAATGAAAATTTAAGAAGGACCCTTATACCTAGCTTAGACTAATAAAGGAAATCCATTGTTAATGAGTTAGATCGTCTGTTCTCTAATTTGTTTCTGGTTCTATAAACAATATCTAACCTTTGTGCGTGTTGGTATGTACGGCGGGTTCAGGTAGATTGGGCTCGTGTAGATTCTCTTTGCTAGAAGAATACTGCCGCACGCCGCGCCAACTCCGTCCGAGTAGTCACTAAAAAAATCGTATTTGATCTGTCTCCCCTGTCCTCGATTTGTGGTAGGTGTATATGTGGGTCATCAACGAGTTCCTCGAACAGTATACCCTCTCACATATGGTGCATCTGTACTCCTCCTGGCGTTCTGCGTGTTTGTCAGCGATATGCCGCTTCAACGACGCCTTTGAACACAGAACCTTCCCGCATAACGAGCACGAGAATAACTTTTTACCTGTAAACAGATCGAAAAAACAAAAAAATATGGGGTTGCTCCCCGAACGCGGTATAAATTAAAAAAAATTAACACCTACTCCAGGGATCTTTCATTATAAAAAGTTTTTTTTTTCAAGAAACAACAAAAAAGTGTGACTAAAATAAAATGATAAATAAAATAGAAAAATAAATGTAAATGATGGCGAAGCTACAGTGGCTCGTGAAGGGTGTTAACAGTCAGCATGCGTTGAGGCGGGAAAATAAATATTTAGGCGGGAAAACTAGATATGCTAAGCGTGTTTCGAAATTAATAAAAAAAAAACAGTGCACTATGGAAATTATCTAACTGTTGCTACAAAAAAGCTCATAATTCTTTTAAAAAACACAAATAAATACTCGGGTTTGTTAAAGGATTTTCTAATAAAACTGGCAATATTGCTTTTTGTATATTTGTTTTTATTAAAAACGCCATTATCATCAATATTAGGATTTATGAAGTTTCGGTTTAACGATTACATTTTATGAGTAGTTACTTCAATATTTTTAATTTAAAAAGTAAGGAAGGAAAAGAACTATTTATGAATATATAATAATAATATAGTGTTGCGAAATCATTTTTAATATTAGAATATAACTAAGTGCAGCCCATTAAAATAATTTATTTATTTTTGGCGTTCCACGCTACGTTCAAGACTAATTCGCCTGTAAATGGAAGACAAACATAAAAACACCGAAGTTTTTGGCACAATCTCGAATAACATTAAACAATCTAATGGACTGCATTACACAGATGCCAATTGCTAACAAAAAAAATACCTAGATTCGTGGATAGTAAAACAATAATTTAAGAAAAAAATATATAAAATTTCAATACAACAACCAATAAATTAATTTAGATTCCTTATAAAATAAGTAAAAATGCCAACAAGAAGTATAAGAACACATTGGATAAAGTCGCCGCACGCGCACGTGGGAGTTTGAAAAAAATTCTTAACTCGTTAGTAAGATAAAAACTTAAACAGGTCACAGAAACAGTCTTAAACTTGCTAAGATCCTAACTAATATAGTTTTTGACAGGGATGTGTTCTGCTCCTTAGAACACGGTGTAATTCTTACCCTTTCAAACCTGAAGCTTTCAGCCTCTCGAGATCCCAAAATAACTTAACACCTAAAATTTCGAACCCAAGATCATTTGAAATCACAATTAAATTTCGAGTTTTTTTTTTAATACCAAAATTAATCACGCTTTGACCGCCTTCTGTGCGACAAGAGTTCTCGATTTTTTTTTATAAAATTATCAATTAATTTAGTAAATAATGTACATTTTTTATCTATAAAATACGCCTAATAGTGTACAAGTCAAACGCGTACTTACTCTAATCAGTCTATAGCGCTTATTATTTTGGCAAAATTTTTCCCAACCAGAGACAAGAGTTTTTACTAAATAAATTCTTAATTTCCACAGCTATACTGAAAATAGCTGAAATACCGTACTGCCATCGCAGCACATCCCTGTAGTCGTAAAGTAAACATGTATTTCTATTATCTATATGAATTCAGATAAACCTTAATCCTATTTAATGAACTAACTTAATTTCCCAAACCCAAATTAACAAGAAAACTATTACTAAATTACTAATAAAAAAACAACAATCCTAAGTTTCAAACTTTGCAATGGTACGCAAATAAAAACTTAACATTTTTTTATCCTTTTTCGTTTTCGTACACGGAATGTTGCGAAATATTAGAAAAAATTTAGATTCCATTTCGTTTCTCTTATCTTGCCTAGCACGAACATCGTTCCTTAGCACCAAATCTCTAGTCTTCCAATTGGCCAAACTATTATAATAAAGCTTACTAATTAACTAAACGAGTAATGGCTAAGCATTTATGTATCTAGCAATAACAACAGAATTTGATAACATATAGCATTTTACGAAGCCTCTTAGTTGTTAAAGGTAAAGCATCTTGTTCAAGGTAAAACCGTGTGTCAAACACTACCTAGCAATGCTTATTACGATTTATGAAAAAATACGCAAAATATGTCTTTTTTTTGTCAATAAGAACACAATAAGATGAAGCAGGCACTAATATTACTTAAGGTGTATATCATTTTATAATAAATTATGTTAACATTTACAATCAAAGTTCCCTTATTGCTAATAAATGAAAATTGTAACAATAGTGATATTTTATCGACTTTATAAAGTCAGTATAGTGATGTTTCATGAACTAGAATAGTTTTCACAAAGGAAATACGCATACTTATTAATTTATTTATTGGATGATTTAACTTAAACGCGGAAGGGAAACTTTTTAAATAGAACGACATCTAATTAGCTCGTTTTATTCCTTTGGATATTGATAAGCCTTTCCGTTTGTTTAGCATTTAACAAGTTTTTGTTAACTTTCACTTATTTCCATTAAATGGACATGTCTAGATTATATTTCTCTAAGCTTCCTTGAGATTTTTGTGGGCGATTTCATTGTTATCACTCGTATTAACATCTAACGCGTTGAAGTTTCGTCACCCAACATTGAGAGTTATACTAAAATTATTATATGGCAAGCAAATTCCGTTACTATATAACATCGAGCACGGAACATATTTAATAGTTGAAAAGTTCACACTGTTGAAATTTAGGAACATTTAACACTGAGAATTATTAAAAATTTGTTTTTTTTTTCTATTACCTATTATTTATGTATAATATAATAATAATAATGTGTTATTACAATTGTACAAAACAAAAAACAAACTGTGAGTGTTTAATGTACAAAAAATACGAGTACAAATAGGTCGGTAAAAAGCAAAAAATATTATTATTTGAAAAAAAACTATCCTAATAAAAAAGGCTCAACGAAATAATAATAATAGAAACAAACACAAGATTGCGATTAAAATTAAAGTTTGAAAAAAAAAGACTTAACTAAAAAATAAAAATAGCCATATTTTATTTGAAATGGCACCTTGCGATTCACTTTGTAAAATGCAATTTTTGTAGACTGATGGTGGCTTGTCAATAAAAATATAAGAAAAGTCAGCAAAGTATTTATAAAAGTCGACAAATAAGGTAAATAAATAAATTGATAAAATATAAATAAAGTGTCGACTGTAAAAAGAAAGCGAGAAGTTTATTTTGTTTGTGGCTATGTCGGTATGCTGTATGTATGTATTCCTGGTTTGTGTATGTCCGGTATATTTCTGTGGTAGTGCTTTCTGCGGGTTAATATATATATAGTTTTTTTTTGTTGCAAAAAACAATCTTTCATCTCATTCTATTGGTGCTATTATATCCTGAATTCAGTCTTAAAAATGAAAAAATAAAACACCTAAAATAAAAATAATAATTTGAAAGCCTCATAAGCCAATTAAATATCTGTGTATATAGTTTTTCTATACTTTTTACATATTTTCGTTTTTAGTAATCTCGTATAAATATCTAAGAATGAGATCATACAGATAAATTACAGAATAAATAATTGCCGAAAATAATGAACACAATTTGAAAATAATATGCCTCTTCTGTTACTTACACGAACACCGTTTCTTTTATATAAATTTAAGCCTAATATATAAATTTACAGCACCAAGATTTTTCATCTTTTCTCAAAATATTTTTTTTCTCTTCGCCTTATTGTCGCACATTTAACATAGTGTAAAATTCAGGAATCATTTTATACCGCAGTATTGCACTCCGGGCACTATCGATCGATAACATTTCAACAAAAAAACTATTTCAAATTCGATCTAACTCGCCCTCCCTTGTAAAAAGTGGAATGTCAGGAAGCCATTTATAATATTGTGATGTTAGTCATTGTCAACCCTTACTTACTTACAAGTTCAAAGTTCACAAATAAATATTTCATAGAGGAAAACAATCTGAAAAACAAAAAATATACAAGTCCCGTTACGTTACAGGAATAAAAAAGATATATGAAAAAATAAAATAGCTACTTTCCTTTTTAAATAGAGAATAAAATAGTTTTTGAAAAAAGAAAACTTTCATAGAGTAAAAAATTAGACGTTAAACTGGTCTTTGAACTTGTAGAAGTCGATGTTGTGATGCGGAGGGTTGATCTTAGTGTCGGGGCTGGTGGTGAGGTTCTGCGGCTGCGTCTGCTGCGGCGCGCCGCGCTGGCGGCGGTGGTAGATGCTCTTATGGTTGTTGAGCGAGTTGAGCGTTCGGAACACCTTGTGGCAGAGGGAGCAGCGCGCCGAGTGCAGCGGCTGCAGGTGCTGCTGCTCGGTGTGCCGCTTGAGCGTGAGCCGCGTGGACAGCAGCTTGCCGCACACCTCGCAGCGGTGGCCCGCGCCCAGAGGGCCCACGGCGCCCACTGCGCCACACATAACAACCAACATCAGCGCATTAGTCAACATGCGAGCGAGCCCGCGTACCCACACCATGCGACCGCTCGCTCCGAACTCCCGAACTCCCGACGGGTCCCAAGTGACGGAACCAATTGGCACAATTAGTGTACCACTATTGTTTCGGTGGCAATTTTGAACCTAGTAGAGGCAATTCAACGTGTTTCACGAATTTGACTAATGCGCTTTTTACAAAACGGTTGGTGGTTATGCGTGTACCGATCAGATGTCCCAATTGGTTCCATAGAGGACGTGGCAGCGCAGCGGCGTGGGGACGTGCTGCGCTCCCACCAAGCGTAAGTTACGTTTAGTGAGAAATAATAAATTATACATACATATAGATAAAGTTTGCGATGCGCATGCATTACTATGCTATATACAAATGTTAGGAACATATCGCGTTACAATGTTGTTTAAACTTAACGAAGTTCTAGGGGCAAGAGTATGGCGTTTTAGGTGGTTAGGATGGCAGCTCTGTTTCTTCGAATGGCAACGTAGGGGAGGCGCGCCTCGGGCGGCGGCGCGCGCGTCAGTTGACGGAGTAGTAGGGGCCGGGCGCGGCCGCCGGCGCCTGCTGCTTGCGGTGGTAGATCGACTTGTGGTTGCGCAGGCTGTTGAGGCTCGAGTACACCCGCCGGCAGATGTTACAGACGGGCTCCCGGGACGGTCGCATGTGCACGTTTTGGATGTGTCGTTTGAGCCGCGTCAGAGAGGAGAGGCTCTTGTTACATGGCTCACAACGGTAATCTTCTTGGGGGGTGCGGGCGCCACCTGGTCACAACACAAGCAGTTAGCCCCGTCGATGCTCGCGTTTAATGCACTCTCGTATCGTAGCCTCTGTTTAAGCACCGCCACCCCCCGTTACGATGACAGATCCCGCCGCGGGAATGCGAAGCGGTATTAGTAACGCATACATGTCGCCTAGTCCTGGCTAGTAAAGCTCAGCAATGATTGTGTGATCGACTATTGTCCGTTGACATAACAGACACGCGCAACGATTGTTTCAAATTTCCCGAACAAAAGCGTTTTTAATTCTTCAATGAAATAATTTGAGCGTATTTTATATAAACCGACACCAAGTTACCATTACTAAAAATCCATTGTTCGATCTCTCTGTTATTATATTTTCCGTTTCCCAAGACAATGTGACCGAGTGTAACCCGATAGTGTATTTAGAAATGATTCATGAGATCCGCTATGCTCGGAACAATAAGTAAACTCAACTTTTACTGAATTCGCTCAACTTTTATATCGAAGTTATGATTGGATTTCTCGGAAGCTAATTTTGTGGTTTTCTTCTTATTTTCGAGTAGGGGATTTTTCTTTTAATTCTTTTTTTAATGTAATGTTTACAGCCAATTCGTGTAGGTACAATTACGTTCGTTAATATTTCGTTTGTTTCCGTTGAATGGTTGGTAAATAATGAAAGAATTTGAAAAATAAAACCAAACAAAAAGTAACAACAAAAACCTAATTCGGAGACATGGGAGTGAGGGGTTTTCCTAGCACACAATTTGTTTAACATCTATAAAACAAGCTAGCATATCTTCGTAAAGTTACATTACACTATGTTACAGTAACAGTTACATGCACGCCACATTGCGTTTTGGTTCAATGATAAACATTCGTCCCAGCCGTACAGATACTCAAAACCATTGAAAATTAAATCATTCGACTCATTTAGTACCTACGCGCGTCTCCATCGAACCATAACACAAAAAGCTAACATTAATTAATTTAAATACAGAAACACAGAGCACAAATGAAGACATATACAAGGTTAATAGTATATAATTATAATAATATACATATATTAATAGAAATAAATTATATATGTCACGTGATAATTGCCTCATACATTTGTAAAAAAAAAGTTATAATAAAAAAAAACCTAATAATGATATATAAACCTAATATGACAGAGCAGAGAGGAAGCGGTGATGGTGGCATACGACAGACAGTGCATTAAAAATATCGTTTATCTCAATATATGTAGTAATGCAATAAAATAAATTCGTTGCTAGTCAAGCTGGGACTCACCTTGGGAAGTGCTTGCGATGCCGTCTGGAGCCAATGGACTTTGGAGACCTGAAAACAGCACACAGTTCATATGCTATCTTTATCTTTCATGATTATCGACTAAGATAGGTATTTCGCCAAACGTGATCTTCGAACTTAAAAATACATAAAAAGTAACATTGATCACTAATAAATTCGCAAGAAAATTTGTTAAAGGCTTCATAAGTCTCAGATCATGTTTGGCTGCTAAGAATTGCATGTAGGAAAAATCGTTTCTTTTTCAGTGGTGTTTACCAGGGCAGATAAAAGAGTTTTTTATCAGTATTGAATGTTTTCTAAAAAATATTAACACAAAAAGCAATTCAATTCCATGGCTCAATAGTTATTTGAGTTTGATGTCCATTTTTTTATTTCAATATACAACATACTTCCACGGATAAAGGATAAATGAATATCCTCTGAGAATGCAAATCCTTTCCTGCTTTAAAAAACATTAGTATTCAATCCCTATAAAAAAAAAAAACAAAAATAGTATCAAAAATCCTCTCACCAGTCAGTGAAGGATGCGACAGAGCTTCCATAGTAAAGTTGTATGTGTTCGCCGGGTTGAAGAGCTTAGAGTCCGGTGGCTGTATGAACGGCGGGGGGTGCGGTGGTGGCGTGCACTCTTCAGCATCAGCCGAGCTCCCGCGTGACGGCGGGCCTCCCTGAGGAAAGATACAAGTAGGCATTTTACTAACGTCCCAATATATACTCTTTGTCCATATCACGTAATGTGATATCGAGTATTAGTAACTAGGCTTTTTATTGGTTTATTTCTAAGTAGGAGTCGAATCTGAAACCATACGCACAGGAACCTAATTCCTAAGCTATGTTGCTTAGAAATTACGACTTCACGGAACGAGCCTATTATAATAACATCTAAAATCTACTTCACTGTTACGAAATGAAAAATGAAAATCGTTTTCTCGAAACGGAATTACAAGAAGGCGTTATTAGTAGAAGTCTGTTCGGGTCGTCAACTATTAGGAGCTACACCAATTTAACTTCGAAATAACGAAAGTTTCGTCCTAATAAAAATATAGGCACTTCAGTCCAAATGAGATTTTATTTTTGTGAACATTTTTGTTTAAGAAAGGTTTGTTTATTCTGGAAATGCTGGTTTTTTTCTGGATTTTAATGTGTCTTTAGATGAAGTTTCGTTGCCTCAATTAGAAATTATTGATGGTAATTTTAGAATTTTCAATAATCTCTGTGAGAAATCACAAAATAAACGCGGGAAGGTCTTTGAACCCGCACCTACATCATTTTGTTTGTGGGGAATGTTATATTCTAAACTAGCTTTTGCCCGCGGCTTCGCTCGCGTTAAATTCGGGGTAACACAGTTCCCCTTTCCTGGTTTGCAGATACTTGCTGCCTGTAGTTTTTGCCCTTGCGCCTTATTTATAGTAATAGCAATGCTAAGTTTTCCCTTTTCTTCCCTCTTTCTCGCTCATTTCTCACTTTAAAAAAAAAAAGTTAGCCTATGTTCGTCTCCAGGGTCCCAACTATCTCTGTACCAAAATTCATCAAAATCGGTTAAGCCATTAAGGCGTGAAGATCGCTTATATAATATTAGTAAGGATTCACAGCCAAAATCTATCGACTCTCGAAAATACCAAAAACAACCAGAAAAATCTTGAAATCGAAGATCCAAGCCTCGATCAATGTCAAGGTCCTTAATTCAGTGTGTCATTATCCCACCCAACAATGTTATCGCTGTGACGACTACTCGACACTGTATATGACACCCATCGAGTTCCGGGTACAAATTCTAGTGTCTAGCACTCTATAGTCTTTTCAAAGTTATTGTACCTACGATTTGCATTACACTGACCTTTATTTAAGTTATAATAAAGATTGTTTTCGAGGTAATATTGTTTCGAAAGGATTGCAATACGTGGTAGCGATCAGATGTATTGTTTGTTTATGGTATTGGTAATTTTGTAACTACTGGGTCATGCTTGTCTCTGGCTGAGAGAAGAGTCATTCGAAATTTGAATTCGGAAATAGAGCTGGCTGTAAGCAATCAGGTGATAATATTCGGTGTTTGGTTTTGTCAGGTTGGAGATTTTGAGAGGAGCTCGTGGCTAAATAATAGCAGCCGCTCGGGTCGATCTTTAGGTCAAGCCTTGCTTGCCTAGATTGGTCTGTGGATGGGTGACCACCCTTTACATACCGAGTTTCCTCCGTGCCTCGGAAACCACGTTAAGCCGTTGGTCCCGGCTGTCATTTGTAGATCTTTGACAGTCGTTACAGGTAGTCAGTGTTCCGAAAGTCTGACAACCAGTCTTACCAAGGGGTATCGCATTACTCAGTACTAACTAGGTTGTGGAGGTCAGTTAGGCAGTCGCTCCATGTAAAATACTAATATTCAGCTGCATCCAGTTAGACTGAAAGCCGACCCCAACATAGTTTGGAAAAGGCTAGGCAGATGATGATGTGTACTAAGGACCTATGTTTATGAGCGCTAAGGACTCATTTTCTTCATTTAAAACCGTTAGTTAACCAACTATTTTAGTAGAACATTCAAACATACTTAATTATTGATTTGGTAATCGATCAATTCTGTGAATAAACATTAATAGAATGTTAAGCAAATCCTATATACGCAATACGATAATATTGCTTATTAGTAAATTTAACAGTGTTTGTATTTTTATTCAAGTATTACTAAGTATTAAGGAATTTGTTGACTTGAACACATTTTGTTCAATAAACGGAATGTTACCCGAATTCAATGAGGGGGAACGAAGCATATGTGACTAAAAGAGTGATGGATCTGAATGTTGAAAGCGAGAGGAAGGCCAAAGAAAAAATGGATGGATTGTGTAAGGAATGATATGAAGGAGAAAGGAGTAAATGATGCCGTGACGTCTGATAGGGGAGAAAGGAAGAAGAAAACGTGTTGCGCCGACCCCAAATAGAATGGGACAAGGGCAGGAAGATGATGATACCCGAATTCAAATCCTCTGTCTAACCTTTTTCCAACAATGTCGGCTTTCAGTCTTACCGGATGCAGCTGAATACCAATATATTATAAGGAGGTTAAGACTCCGCCTCTCATGCATAACGTTGTGGTTTAATATCCGGGCAAATACCAATTTACCTTCTCAATATGTATAATGTAACCAGGGTTTTGTAACAAGGTTCTGATTTAAAAGAGTGTCTATGGATTTTCTTGCCCATTCTTCTTCATAGTGATCTACGCTTTGGAATGGGCAACTACATTACTGCACAGTATACAGTTTTTGACATTATTTCGACAGTTCAGAAGTGCCTATCCTACTAATATTATAAATGCGAAACTTCGTGAGTATGGATGTACGTTTGATCCTCTTTCACGAAGAAACTACTGAACGGATCTTGATGAAATTTTGCACAGAGGTTGATTATAGTCTGGATAACACATAGGATACTTACGCGCTTACGCGGGCGCCAACTAGTTTGGAATAAATGCTTTTAATTTTTGTGACTTTATCAATTCATAATTACTTACTTTTTAAGTTCATTCTGGACAAGACAGTTTTGACGGAAAACCTAATGAGGATACTTATCTCTTAAGTTTATATTAAAGTCTAAAATTATCCGTTTAACCCGTCGATCAATTCTCGTGCCTTCTCTGATTGAGAAGAAGCATTAGCCCGTTTGTTCCCACTAGTTCTACTGAACAGTTCTACGGTAGAACTAATGGGTTTTTTTTCTCAGTAGTACTACGATATTAGGTATAACAAAATAGTAGAACTGTTGGGATTCTCTATTCCCACGTGTACTACTGAATAGTTCCACGGTAGAAGTAATGGGACTCTCTAGTCCCACTTGTTCTACCTGTTTCATCGGTAGAACATATGGGATATTTTGTTCTCACTATAGTACGGCCAACGAGAAGCGATACGAAAGGTCATTATCCTAAAGAACAACTGTGGCGTTGACAATCTAATATTTAGCTCTTTCCATCTTGTGCCTTTGTCGTAAGGTCTCGTTCTCCCGGCAAAAACATGACAACGTTAAGACGGATTCGCCAACATTCGGGCGGCCATTTTAGATGGGGTTTTAGCATGGGTTTTGTTTACATTTGGTATCGCTTCTCGTTGGCCGTGCTATAGCAATTTCTTGGTAACAAACGATCTGCCTTTTTGGTAGTTTTTCTCTCAAAATTAAGTTAAATTAAACACAACTATTGTCTTTTCAGATTTTGTCATGAGAACTAAGATTTCCTTGTTCGCTTTTCAGATTCATTCGGTTTTAATTGTTTTAATTTTGTTATGAGAAGTTATTAAAATATTTCGTTTAATCTAAAATTACATTTTGTTATGAATTAAGTTATTCTGGAAGAAGAGTGGCACTGATATAAATGAATATGCCTTTAAGTCTTTGGAAGTAGTAGTCACATAGGGCAACAGGTTATTAAACTGTCAAAATTATTTTATACTAGCTGTTCCACGCGGTTTCACCCACGCTGCTCAGCACCCGTTGGTCGTAGCGTGATGTCATATAGCCTATAGCCTTCCTCAAGAAATGGACTATCCAACACTAAAAGAATTTTCCAATTCCAACCAGTAGTCCCTGAGATTAGCGCGTTCAAACAAACAAACTCTTCAGCTTTATAATATTATAGTATATAGTATAGATTACTTTCTATGACTTTTATCCTTTAAGATTATTGTAGCGGTAAAAGAAATACATTATCTGTGAAAATTTTAACTGTCTAACTGTCACGGTTTATGAGATACATCCTGATGACAGACGGACGGACAGCGGAGTCTTAGTAATAGGGTACCGTTTTATTCTCTGGGTACGGAACCACAAAAAGGCTAACTGTTTTATGTTGATCAAATATGTCTATTTTGTCATTATCTAACAATGTCTAATCAACAGACTAAAAATGGGTATCGAACCCAATTTCTCACCAAAGCGTCCAAAATCGAACCACCTTAAAAAAAAACAAAATGGCAGTTGTTTTACCAACTCACAAGTGGTCTATGATGATGTGGCGGCGTATCATCCGTGCTCCTGTCGATATCCGGGTTCGAAGGACAGATCATGTCAATCGGCTCATTCTTCACATCATCCATGAGCCTCGGAGACGGTGAAGAGCTGCTGTTAGAGATCCCATTGCCATTGTTGCCCGACTCATTGTGCCCGCGAGTATGAGTATTGTTCTTAGTCGAAAAGTCAGTTGCATGGATCTGTGGTTGCTCGTTATTGTTGTCGTGGCGGGGGCGCTTGATGACGTCGGGGCTGTTGTCTGCTGAGCGGCTGAGCCGGCGCGGCGGCAGCGGGGTCCGGCGCATGAGCTGCTGCACGCTGGACGACGTCGGCTGGAGCAGAGCTTCCTCCAGGCGGTCGTAGGACTGCGTGTGGCTGATGTGCGTGCTGTGGGCGGAGTGTGGCGGCGTGTGCGGTGATGTGGTGGAAGGCGCGCGCATTGGCTGCAGCAGTGGCTGTGGAGGGGGATCATTTTAGAAACTTATCACGATATTGTATTAGGTCTGGGGTATTGATGTACAGGTTTTGGAAAAACTTAGTTTAGGCACCAGTATCTGCCGGGGTTGCGGGTTGTTCGAAAGAGATACCGCGGCCCCGGAACGTAAAGGGCAACAGAAGGTACATGGGTAGGTTTTAGTCAGTCGTTGTGTTTAGTCAGTGGGTTGGGAAATCATCAACTAACTTCCCCCGCTCTGGGCGGAGCGGAGTGTCAGACTTGTACTGACAAAAACCCACCCATGTTCCTTCTATTGCCTTTTATGTTCCGGGGCCGCGGTATCTCTTTTGAACAACCCGCAACATCGGCAGGCGGAGGCCCTAGCAGGCCCCTCAAACGCGTTTAGCCTTACGACTAAAATTGAGAACATTTTTCATAAAGACCAGTAACTATAACACACGTATGACAGTTCTATATATACCTTCTAAATGTGCTACTCCAACTAATTAGGTACGTTCCAATTAACATAATTTGAAAGTTGAAACAAGTGTTAAAAAAACCTTGAAATTATAGATTTATGAAAATCAATAAAACTACTTATTGTATAAGAAATCGAATGAGCCGCATTATGTAGATATTAAATGAAAATAGATAGTTTTAATAATAACATTGATAAAAACTTGTATTCTTTATATCACCAGTGTTATCGGGTTGATGCAGGTAGGTATTTTTGACAAAAACCCATTTAATCAGTTTATAGAGTTATCAATATTGCTAATGTGTGAATCTTTATATTTTAGTTTAAAACTGACCTACGAATTTCTGGTTACAAATGCAACTTTTAATATAATGACTAACCATTCCAACCAATTGTAGATTCTAAGTTTTTATAAAAAAAAAAACATTCAATCTAATTTTAAAACGACCTCCTTTAAAACTCATTCCCCAAACTCAATACAAATGTATTTTACAATACGGAGTTAAAGTATTTACCAATACGCTACGCTACTCAGTACTTTGACTTTGTACTTTACAATACGGAGTTAATTTATTGACCATTACGCTACGCTACTCAATACTTTGACTCTGTATTTTACAATACGGAGTTAAAGTATTGACCAATACGCACGGTAGGTACTCAGTACTTTGACTTTGTATTTTACATTACGGAGTTAAAGTATTGACTAATACGTTAAGGTACTAAAAGACAATAATAGTTGAATATTCTTTAATACGTGAACGCGACAATGGCACGGTTATTCATAGAGCACATGCAGATCAACGTTGACGTCCCACGGGCTACTGACGCCGCGCGCCGCCAGCGCCGAGCGCGCGCGGCGCGGGCGACAACTCTGCACGCGGGTGGCGTGATGCCGCGGACCAATCACGAGGCAGCGGCGCGTCATACGATTGGTCGTACGATCTCTCTCAGTACTCAATACTTTTACTTTGTATTTTACAATACAGAGTAAAAGTATAGAAATTTCGCTGTTTTTAAATATGTGTGCCCACTCTTTAGATCAATGTTGTTTTGAGGATACCCAAAAGAATCCTATCAATTCGTGAATTAAAAAACCCTGGTTTTTACAATCAGAAAGCGACTCACCCCCTGAGCATTCTCATTGTGCGTGAGTCCAGACACGCGAAGCACCTCAGCAGTCTTGAGGAACGAGGACAGACTCCGCTGATGCACGTTGACCTCACCGTGGTAGATGAACTCGACCAGCGCATGCAAGTCCGTGAACGCCACGTCCTGGAGCACGATCACTGGGTGCTTGCATGGTGTTGACTGGGGAGAGATGAAGAGGGTTAATATTATGTAACATGGGCACTATGTGTTTTTAAATTCTTTTCATAAGTGCTGCCGAACTATATATATATAATTTTATGCTACCGGCATTATTAGTCAATACTCGATACAATAAATTGATCAGTATAGGCTAGACAAAAATCTATTATAAAAAAAACTTATTACTAATGTTTTCACAAATTGTAAACGACGTAGGGTCTTAGGATAAGCGCATTATTGGAATTTTAACTCACAGCGATACGACGACAGTTGAAATTGGAATATTGCAATTTAAAAACTTGAGTAAGACACTATTTATATCCTTACTATCCTTACTAATATATAATATTATATATAATATTATAAAAGCGAAAGTGAGTTTGTTTGTTTGTTTGTTACCTCTTCACGCTTTAATGGCTAAACCGATTTTGATGAATTTTGGTACAGAGATAGTTGGGAACCAAGAAACGGACATAGGCTAATTATTATTTTAAAAAAGTGGGATGTGCGGGAGAAAGAGGGAAGAAAAGGGAAATCTAAGCGTTGCTATTACAAATCAATAAGGCACAAGGGGAACTGTTTTACCCCAAATTTAACGCGGGCGAAAGCTATTATATCATAAAATCAATAATTATGAAATTAGTGCTGTTTTAGAAAATTAAATATATGTAAAATACAGGTCAAAGAAAATTATAAAACAAAGTCACGTTCCCCTATGTGTGTTTAGACCTTTAAAACTATACCACGGATTTTGTTGCAGTTTCTAAATAGATAGAGTGATTCAAGAAGCAGGTTTATATGTATAATATTAATATATAAGTATCTGCATTGCACCGGTGCAAAGCTGGGGCCGATCGTTATTAAAAAATAAATAATAAAGTGTGGTATTACTTGAATATTCCCCATTAACAATTGCTTAAACATCTCAATTGTAAAGTTAAGTTACTAAAGATTCAGAAAGGCCCATTTTAAAACAATTGAGAAAGAAGACCTACAAAGGCTCAAGGCATGGCCTTCATATCGAACAAAAGCCTAAAAAAACGGTTCGCCATTTTTTATTTAATAAAAACGAGTTTAATTTCAATTTGCAAGACAAAACATACATCATTGTTTGATAATTTTACACGGTTAAGTCAACTAAGAACAACGAATTCAAGTTTTCCTATTTACAAGATTTTTCTTTGTCTCTTTTAATTTTAAAGTAGATATAATTTGGTTTAGTTTAGAGAGTGGTAAAATTAAGGTTATCATAATGATTTACAAATTAAAAAAAAACTCTTGAAGTCATTGATTGAACTAGTATAACAAGAACAGTCGCCATTTTTTTATTAAAAATTTTTGGACTCGTGGGAAAAGGCTTTCCATTCCTTCCACTTTCTGCCTCTTCCCGCCAATTATCAAAAATACCATCCAAAGCATCGCGCTTGTCTTTTAATAAAAGTTAAAGTAAGTTAATTTACCAGACTTCTATTAAAAGTGATACACGTGTAAACGTTAACCATATTAAAACTTTAGCATTTATTAATAAAACTCCAGAACAAATCCATACTTAGTTATACATCAACAAAACATTGTGAAAACACGAAACCATTACATCAAAAAGTCCTAAAATAACTTCATAGACCTATCAAATAAATAAACAAAAAACCCAATTACTATGGAATGAATTTAAAATATTCATCTGTGAAGCTCTAGTCCGACTGATTTAACCCACTCGACTATTTATTGAGTGTGGTAACACTGGCCGTTCGGATTATGGGCAAAAACTGATTAAAAAGTATAAAATATACCTAGAAATGTTTGTTTGAAATGTAATTGCGAGGGATTTTATTTTTGATTAATTTTGCCAATGTTGTCTATAAAGTGAGTGTGAAAGTAATTTTAAATGGAAATCATTACGAATGAATAACGATTTGTTTTCATTTCCATGGGAAATGTAATTTTTCACACTATTTCCATGCGTGAAATGTAACTAAGTTCACCTTAGAAATTAATCGGTAATTTCAACTCACTCATTCAAGTCAGGTTGGCCGAGTGGTCTAAGGCGCCAGATTTAAGCTCTGGTTCCCGAGAGGGAGCGTGGGTTCGAACCCCACACCTGACAGCCCGCATTCAAACTTTTGATATACTTTTTAGAAGCTAGTTGTTTTTTTTTTAATATTTTTCGATGCATTGTTATCATATTTTGATTTTTTAAATTACAAATAATAACATATTTGTTTAATTTTATCAGTTTTCGTTTTTGAAACAATAAAAATGAAAAACAAAAAAAAAATATAAACAAAGCAAAAATTAAAATATAGTTATTAAAATGCGCCATCTGTTGGCCATTACATACAATTTACAACGTAGTTAATGATTCATATCAATCAGTAACGAGTTATGTTCGACAATGTACCTACAATGCTTACAATTTCCATTTTAAACTACTTTCACATAATTATAAAAGCGATCGGATATTATTTATAATCGAACTCACTGTTTTTCAAAGATTCCTAAATAAATTATAGTGACGATAAACGGAACAAAGCAAATATAATCGTAACATTTGCCAACTGTTGGCTGGTACAAGTATAAAGTGTCAAACTTAACAATTATGTCAATTTGTGTCATGGCGTCACCAAGACATCTTATCTTACTAAAAAAAACTGGCCAAGAGCGTGTCGGGCCACGCTCAGTGTAGGGTTCCGTAGTTTTCCGTCCGTCACAATAAGTGTTCCCACTTATGAGTTTAAAGGTCCGCAGCAAGCGCTCCGGCTCCGACTTGTGACAGTTTTTAGCGCGAACACAAAGAGGAGCGCTCAAACCTCGACGACTAATTATATTATGCACTCATAAATAAAATTACGAATATATGTAAGGTGCAACTTACTTTAACACGGTAGGTCATGACAGCACGGAAAATCTTAACATCGACTTTAAAAAAATTACGTCATTACACAACGCCATCGATCGAATCATTTATGAACTGGTTTTTACCTTAACATTTTGATGGTGTTAAAAAAATAATTTTAGTTTTGTTCTAAATTGCCTTAGCATGTTCTTAATAAAAGTTTTATGTAGTTATACGATACCGCCAATGCCAAGGAGAGACCAACCGAACAATTCGGTAATACCCGATCTAATGTAATAAGTACCTACAGCGCCATCTCTCGGGGAATTGGGTTACTAATTCATACTTTTTTAATAATTTTGGATTGCGAGAACCGATTTCAATAATTCTTTTTTTGTTTGAATAAAGATACGTTCAGGATAATAATATGTAAACGAAGTTAAAAAAAATGCTTGCATATACGATTATACTACAAACTTAGTCCAGAAATTATTTTGTACAACTTTTTGTCTTTTTTGTACAAAAACTGTTGTGTCAATCAAGTTCAAAATAATTTTCATAGAAAGTCTTTATAAAGTTCTACTTTTCAGATTTTTTTCATATTTTCTAAACTTATGGTTCAAAAGTTAGAGGGGGGGACACATTGTTTTTTACTTTTGGAGCGATTATTTCCGAAATTATTGACATTATCAAAAAATGATTTTAGTAAACCCCTATTCATTTTTAAATACCTTTCCAACAATATATCACACGTTAGGGTTGAAATTAAATAAAAATCACTTCCCACTTTACATATAGGGTGGCTACCCTAATAAAACATTTTTTTCCAATTTTTATTTTACCACTTTGTCGGCGTGATTGATATACATATTGGTGCCAAATTTCAGCTTTCTAGTGCTAACGGTCACAGAGATTAAGCGAGGACGGACGGACGGACAGACAGACATGGCGAAACTATAAGGGTTCCTAGTTGACTACGGAACCCTAAAAAACTACTACTAATAAATGCGAATGTTTATGAGAACGTTGTTCAAAGAGATTTTCACCCTGGCTCTTAAATTTTTAAGGCATCCACAGGATTCGCCCGGTTAAGCAGACGACAACCTCCTTGGTTGAACTGCGAGATGCCATTCATAAAAAAGAACCTTGTTCAAAGAGATTTAAAAGGCATATTAAACGAACATTAGGAAAAATTTAAATTACAAATTAGAGAACGATTTGTTACCAAGTAGTAGAAAGTATTGTATTACGATTTTCTTCGTGTTGTCCCATCTATCTAATATATAAAATTCTCGTGTCACAGTTTTCGTTCCCATACTCCTCCGAAACGGCTGGATCGATTTGAACGAAATTTTGTGTGCATATCGGGTAGGTCTGAGAATCGGTCAACATCTATTTTTCTTACCCCTAAGTGAGCAGCGGGTGAAACCGCTGGGCACAGCTAGTTAGTACTACTCATAAATATTTGAATGTCTTTGATGTTGAACTACTTTTTTATGCAAAAAACTACTAAACAGATTTTGATGAAATTTCACAATCAGGTAGTGTTAACCTGTATTAACTTAAGTTACTATTAATCCCAGTACAATGTAGATTTCCACCCGGGCGAAGCTGTAGGTAACAGTATGTAAATAAGGAACTACTCCTCGATACAGCCCGCATTGTGAGGAGGTTCCTGTCTCTGGAGCCCTAACCATTGGTTACTTGGACCCTGATCCCGAAGGGCAAGGCGTTTTTGTGGGACTGTCTCTTCTAATGTGATGTTCAAAACATGCTGATTATCAGCCTAATTTGAGTAAATGACTTTTGATTTTGATACCGACGGATACCTATTTTTTATAGGTATGTTTTTCTTTTTAAATTTATATTTTATAAGAAATATTAAAAAATAATAATAAGAGTGAAAAATAAATAAACGAAATAGTACCTATATAAGTAAAAAACTTTCAATTACCTTCAAAAGCTCCCTGAAGTATGGACTACATGCCGACAGTACAACTCTATGTGCCTTCAAACTTTTTCCATCACAGGCGAGTGTGACGTCCACGAAATCCTCATCATCCCGAAGGTTCTCGAAGGCGCTGGTGATGCTGCTCTGGTAGTTGTTCCAACGCAGGCAGAAATGCTGTGTGTCCACCATTTTGACGGCTATGGAGTCATGTGTGATGTGATCTGGAAATTGAGGAGTAATTAAGCATGACTGGAGAAGACAGGTCTTTATTAAATTTGTGGGGTGTCAGCTTGCCAAGGTATTTCTGGAAAGTATGAAACTTCGTTTTCTTAGTAAAATTTAATGTCTCATATTAACCGCGTACTCTAGAGGTGTCACTATAAGTTCACTGGGAAACGCCGGAGGGAAAAATAGTCAATCTCTATATTATAAAGTTTTAAAATTCTTGAATTGGCATTTGTGTTTGAATCGACTAGGGGTTGCGGATTGTTCGAAAGATGAAAGATGTTTATAGTATTATTGTATTTACGATTAATAAATCGATGTATTCACGTAAAACGCGCGCTCGTGCAAGGACCTCTGAAGCGAACCTCTACCATAGCTCTTGAAACATATAGTAACCTAGGTAAAAAGTACACATGACTATTTAGTAGATACAAACACGAGAAAAAATTATAAATAACAAAGTAAAGATTACATAAAATAGGTCGCATGTGATAAAAACTACCGTCTCGTATACTTAGTGTCAGTCATAATGTTATTGTTTAACATCTGCCCTATATTTTTGAAATAATTGCAATTACCCTATTGTGGAGATAAATAGTGAGTTATGTGTTCCAGTTTAAAAGTAGTTGATGTGTTTGAAAAAAGTATCTTATGTTATATACCTAGAAAAACAATCGGTTAAGTTTTGATACAAGTCGGGCAAAAACTATTAGTAAGTTTTTTTTTTTACAAAATTGATATCTTCTTTTACATGTTAATAAAATCACAGTATTAGTTGTCATACTCCTCCGAAACGGCTTGACCGATTTCTATGTAATTTTATATGTATATAGGTCTCAAAATCAGTCGGTATTTTCACACCCCCAAGTGATACAATAAACTGTATGCGAAAATGAAAACACACGCATATTTTTAGTTGTTTTTTTTTGTTGTGAGAAGTTCTAAGATTCACGAGCTAGCGGTGTTAAACAAAATTACAATTATCTATAATCATTTCAAACAAATTATTTGTAGGTAATAAGCGCAATGTATTTTGAAACTTTATTCAAAGATATGAATAAGATCTCAAAAAAATTAAAATATGACATGTCGACGGCCCTACGTAATTCACCAAACTAAAAAAATAAATGAAAAACTAAAAACTTGCGTTAGTCAATTTTCAAAATGGGTCTTAATCATAACTCACAAAATATGTGAGGTCCACCTCTGCCGTACCCTCTAGGATTATTTGATAGCGTGATGTTAAGTTAAACCAACACTCCTTTGAAAAGACGGTTAGGAAACATACATACATAACAGTTAAAAAATTTTAACCGACGAAATAAAAAAAGAGAAGGTTCTCAATTCGACATATTGTTTATTTTTCGTTTATATAACATTTTCGTTATTGTTATAGGTACTCATTCGAAATTCAAAGGGTTATAAGAAAAATAAATACAATATCGTTTGAAAAGGTTGAATAACAAAAAGGTTTTGATTCGTGTTTTGTGGCACCGGCCTTTTGCGTTTCAAAAAAAAAATGTTCTTTGTCTATGTTTGGGAAATTTTTCTTAATTATTTAGGCTTCTTGACTTGTCCAAAAGTTTCCAACTTTTTTTTGTCTGTTTAACCAAAAGAATAATTGAGAACTAATGTTTTTTTGGCTTCATATTATTTCACTTTACCTTGAATCTAGAAGGGAGCAAGCTATGAGGTACGAGAAAACATATTGTTTTTTTTTTTAAGTAAAATGCCTTTTGTTATAATTTTGGTTTTTGACCTAATGGAAGCCGAATGTTTTTCCTTAGAAACAGTTTTTGATAAACATTTTTCTTGTTTTATGTAACCTAATCCTTTTTTCTTTTGCTTATTTATAATAACTGCCGCTCGTGTCGATCTTGAGGTTAAGCCACGCTGGACTGACCTAGTCCAGGTCCATGGTAGGGTAAAAACCCATAACACACGGGTTTCCTCCGAGTCTCGGAACGTTTAAAAACATTTAAACTCACATACACAAACACCGGGACCCGGAACAACTATCTGTAGGCCATACAAATATTTGTTCCGTTGGGATCGAACCCGCGACACGCAGCGCAGCAGTCGATCGCTCAGCCACAAAGGAAGTTGGGAAAATTTGAGGCAGGGTGATAAAGTATGTTCGTTCTTCTCTGTGTTTTTTGAAGAAAAGTGGTGAGTAAGATATTGTTACACAATTGTGTGATGTTACAAACTATCATCATCTGCCTTTTCCCAAATATGTTGACGTCGGCTTCCAGTCTAACCGGATTCAGCTGAATATCAGTATGTTACATGGAGCGACTGCCTATCTGACCTCCACAACCCAGTTAGTACTGGGTAATGTGAAATCACTTGGTAAGACTAGTTGTCAGACTTTCGGAACACTAACTACCTGTAACGACTGTCAAAGATCTACAAATGACAGCCGGGACGAACGGCTTAAGGTTTTCGAGGCACGGAGGAAACTCGGTATGTAACGGGTGATCACCCATCCACAGAACAACCTAGGCAAGCGCGGCTAAACCTAAAGATCGACCCGAGCGGCTGCTTACTTAGCCACGAGCTCCTCCATGTTACAAACTATGTATGTTGTAAACTTTATCCATCGAGGCAGAAAAAAAAACTTTAACCTTTTTTTATTGCCAACAGGCCTCCTTTGATCATAAGCTTTGCAACTATAAAGGCCTCATTTTATTTTTTAACCTTATTATGTTCCTAAGACCCAGTTTCAGTGACTGTGTTAGTAAGAGGGAACTACTTAAAGTGATTTTGTTTTGTTTCCGTACCTCCAAAGAGGACCTATACCTCTCTAACGCCATCCAATAAGATAGTTATATTTTGACATAAGTCTCATAGAACTTATGTCAAAATACAACTATCCGTAAGCAAAACGAATCCTTTTTGTCTATTGGAACCGGGCGTTAGTGGATCACTATGTTGTGTGTCTGTCTGTCAAAACCCTTTATCTCGGGAATGCGTGAAGGTATCGAGTTGAAATTAAAACCATATACTCAAATGTGTGGTCTCTTAGAAAATAAACCCTCTAAGTCTACGCGGAAAAAAGATATGGCCGTTTATATCGAACGTTGAATAAGTCACTGCAGCAGAGGTAGCCGTGTTCGGAGGTCCTGGTTTCGAACTGGTGGACGGTTGGCTAAACTCCAAGGACCCCTTGGAGCTTGGAGTTTTGGAAAAAAATCATATCTCTAAGTGGCAAGTGCAAAACCGGCTCGCACTTGCCCGGATTTTTTGTTTTTGTAGGCACACGTCTAAAACGTATCTTTAATATTTTTAGGAGAACTTTATACATAATATCTTTTTCAGGCCACGAGTGGTTTTTGGTCCATCAAATACTTTAATATTCATATTTATACAATAAATGCATTGTATTTATATTTGACTTGAATTTAATTATATTGAATATAGTATTAGCTGGACACAATTGACTACCCCCCTTTATATTTTATGCCTAGTCCATCCAAAGATTGTGTGGAAGATATCGCTATCAGCGATAAGACCACCATTGTAACCATAGAATTAGCAGTTTTGTAAATCGGTCCTGTTTCTATTTTGGTGTACAATAAAGTCTATTATATTCCATGGTTGGTAACCTAACCATTGCTTTACGTCAGCCATCGTTGCTCAACCATTCAGGTCGACCCGTGAGACTGGTTAGACATGAGCTCAAAAACGTATACAACTAATAAAATACCCCCAAAATCGTCAGCATAGAAACAATTACATAAAAGATTGCATATTACTCGGATTACCTTGCAACAAATACGGCCTCTCGTCATGATATTGAATTATATATACCTTATCAGTTGATAACGGCTTAGAAAACTATGATTAGTAGGTATTAGGTGCATTATCTTCATGGACGGATGCACGGGGTGTGTGCATGTTGATAACGTTTATTTTGGGTACATTCACGCTTTTCAAAATGTGCATTAACAGGTCTTAAAGTACTTTAAACTGTCATGGTTTTAGTTATTGGTAGTCAGATGCCTCAAAATTGAATAACTTAGTTAAATAAATACTACTAATGTGATAAATGCGAAAGTTTGTATGTGTGTTTGTTTGTTACTCCTTCCCACTCAAATGGCTAAACGGATTTAGATATAATTTGGTATGTAGTTGGCTTATACCCTGAGTTACACATGAGCTTTTTATCCCAGTCTACGCGGGTGCAATCGCGTGGTGCAGTTAGTTCTTAAATAAATTAATAGAGAGAGGCGATATGTTTTTTGACAAAACGTAATAGAAGAAATAAAACACGTATTACACAAAATGACTATACACTTATCTACAGTTTTAAAAATCTAAAATCTCCACGCGACGTTGCTCACATTTGCCTTATTAATACCATTCTTTAGTTTTTCATGCTACCAACATAATGAAACCATCTAAACGTAAGCCAACTCTATAAAATTGTTGTCACCACATTTTTTGTTATCGTCAGGTTGTCATCTTCGCTAAATAACCTCACCTTCAATCACCCTAGTTCTCACTAATACATTTCTTACATTCATGCCAACCACTTTATCTGAAAATCATACTAAACCAGCCCCACCCTTCTTCCCCCACACATAAGAGCTATACCAGTTGCAAACTGAAGTTGGTATGTCACGCAAGTTTGAAAACAAAAGTTAGACAATAAGAAACGCAGACGTTTTCATATTAGCTCACAATGCTAGGTAATCGTATTACCTGTTGGTATGTAGTTCGACTGAAAACATGGTGATTGCCTGTTAAACGCTAGACTGTTTGTGTCGTCTAAGGCTCTGAAAATTGATCCTGGATTATTTTTAACATCTTAATCTTGATCCTTAAGTTAAGCCGCGCTTGCCTAGGTTGGTCTGTGGATGGGTAGCCACCCGTTACATACCGAGTTTCTCCCGTTAATTGAAAAGCACGTTAAGCTATTGGTCTCAAAAGTCATTTGTAGATCTTTAACAGTCGTTATAGGAAGTCAGTGTCTCGAAAGTCGGATAACCAGTCTTCCCAAGGGGTATCGTATTACACAGTACCAATTGGGTTGTAGAAGTCAGATAGGCAGTCGCTCAATGTAATATACTAGTATTCAGTTGCATCTGATAAGATTGGAAGCCGACCCTAGTTAGGAAAGGCTGGGCATATGATGTTGATTCTGAGCATAAACAGGTTTTAATCTTCACTGCTGGATTAGCGCTCTCTTTTCTTTGGGAACAAATAGACCATAATATACCGCTAGGTACCAGAGTGGGTTCCAGCATTTAAGTTTTTAACGGAACCCTTGTAGGATCATTGTGCTGTCCATCTGTCTGTACAATCAATAACCTTTATCTCGGGAACGCGCGGAGGTATAGAGTTGGAATAAAAACCCATATACTCAACTTGGTCCCTGGTCTATGGTAAAGCTGTGAAACCAATCATCTAAAGTCTAAGTGATCTAAAGATAGGACCGTTTTTGTCGCAAGTTTAGACGGAACTCTCAGTGCATGAGTCCGACTCGTAGTTGACCGGTTTTTGACATCTTAATCTTAGCATAAACAGGCTTTAATCTGCCCAGTGCTGAAATACCATTCTCCTCTATTTAGGAGCGATAAGGTCGTAATATACAGGGTCCAGAAGATTGGGACCAGAATTGGCTTCCGTGTCTTAGTTTTTTCACTTTATAATGAGCCTAGTCTTAACCTCAATCTCACCCTGAGGGCATAGAGGAGATCGATGTTTGCTTCCCTCTGCCCGCACTGCACTGAGGCGGAGTGCCATAAGATGAACCTCTTCTCGAGAAGACATCGACATCTTTTTTTCAAAAGGTCATCCGATTATTGGAACAGTGCATTAAAGCCTTCGAATTGACGATATGTGTGTTCGGTGCACGTTTAGTGAAAGTTATTTCCTAACAGATTTTTTATAGAGGGCCTCGTTTCATTTATAGTTACATTTAACTGTTATCTCGGTCACTCTTTCTGAACATCGTATCTGATCTGTCATCCGTGTACGATCTACACTCTTCTTTTCAAAAGTAAAAACTTTTTCCTTTGACTAAGTGCAGTGAGTGATGCCTTGACGTCTGATAGGGGAGACTGGATAAAGAAAACATAAAAAATATTGATGGACGGAGAGCGAGAGGAAGGCCAAAGAAAAGATGGATAGATTGTGTAAGGAATGACATGAAGGTAGAAAGTCTGATAAGGGAGAATGGAAGAAGAAAACGTGTTGCGCCGACCCCAAATAGAATGGGACAAGGGCAGGAAAATGATGATGATGAAGTATAGTGAGGGGTACGCTGAATCAGTACTTAAATCATTAATCTGACCAGAACCTGTCTAAAAAAAACTTGATACATTTAAAAGCAAAAAACTTATTACAGAAAAATAATATTTTTCGTGCAATTGCCTTAATTAAATTATGATTAAAACACGGAAATAGTTAAACCAACTTCAGGGAAAATAGTAACACGTACGTGTTTTGTAAAAACAATGATTATTATTTAATAGCAATATTTAACACTATTTCCGGAAAGTGAAAACATTATCCTTAAACTGCAGCCATGATAAGGAAAACGTCATTTGATATGCAACACCTAAATATGGTAGAAATAATTTACTATAGGTAATCAGAATAGCTCCAGTTAAATCCCACATCCAAACTAAAACACTAACAATTAAAAAGGCAATCTTTGAGGAAGACATTTTACAACAAAAAAAAAATAAACGATTTTCGCCGGCACGGTTGGCGCAGTGGTTGAGGGATCGACTGCTGCGCTGCGTGTCGCGAGATCGATTCCCGCACGGAACAAATATTTGTAAGACCTGCAGATAGTTGTTTCGGGTCTGGCTGTTTGTGTATGTGAGTTTGAATGTTTGTTAACGCACCTATGAGAACGATACATGAGACATTTCTCATCAAATCAAATCAAATCAAATCATTTATTTCAATTAGACCATTACAGGCACTTTTGAATGTCAAGAAACAAAATGAATGTACAATCCCGGTCACAAGGCATAATAACTTGTGAAAGTACTGTAGTTGCCCATTCCAAAGCGTTGATCTCTATGGAGAAGAATGGGCAAGAAACTCCATGGACACTCTTTTAAATTATAATATTTTTACAAAAACGTATTTACATCATTCAGGTTGGGATTATACAAATATGTGAGAACGATGTAGAAAGACGTGCACAGTAAGAGCGTCCAGAGTAAATCAAAAGCAAAATTTAATTTTAAATCTAAATAAGTTTAAAAATGAACCGTGGTAGCTAAAAAATGACCAGTCCCAACTGTCCCCACTTTCTAGTGTGGGACAACGTTTTTAAAAAACTAAAAAGTCGGAAAAATTGTTTACATCCGGAAATCAGTGACGTGTGTTCGATAAATAGTTTTTTCTTTGGCACCGAACTTCGGAGATACTAACGTAACTTAACTTCCATTTTTGTGATTTTTTAAAGTCGTTTTTTTCGCGAGACAGTTTTGTTATTTCACGTTTTTTAGTTGGGTTATAAAGTTGTCTCCCACAAATTCTACTCCCCATGGGACTTAAAAATGGTTGGCAAAATGTGGGTACACCTCTGTAAGATCATTCGGAATTGACAGGCATGATGATGTTATTAAGGTTTATTTTACTTTGTCCATGTGTCCACAAGTGTGCCCTTTTGGCTCTAGGCAACCAAAACTGTCTGCTATACGTAAAATAGATGTTCCATCTAGTTCCTTTGTAAATGAATACATTATATACTAAGTGTGAATTAGAATGGTTAAACAAAAACCTATTTTGAATATGTCACAAAGATAAATGGTGATTTTTTGAATGAGACAAAACGGTTTTATTGAAATACAGCCGTTTTGGTTCTGTGGTCCAAGTTATGAAATAAAGCGTGTAGCTACAGATACTCGTGGCTAAATAATAGCAGCCGCTCAGGTCGATTTTTAGGTTAAGCCACGCTTGCCTAGGTTGGTCTGTGGATGGGTGACCACCCGTTATATACCGAGTTACCTCCGTGCCTCGGAAAGCCTGTTAAGCTGTTGGTCCCGGCTGTCATTTTGTAGATAGCCCGAAAGTCTGACAACCAGTCTTACTAAGAGCTTTCGTATTATCCAGTACTAACTGGGTTATGGGGGTCAGATAGGCAGTCGCTCCATGTAAAATACTGGTATTCAGTTGCATCCGTTAAGACTGGAAGCCGACCCCAACATAGTTGGGAAAAAGGCTAGGCAGATGATGAGCTGCAGATGCTATTGAAAAGCCAACTTTCCAATAATTGTATTTTTTGCCTAATTTCGGGTCAGAGTTTGTGTCGCTTATGGGCTGAAAAATCTTTCTAATTTTCAGTTGCCTAGACGACAAGTTAATTTAATTTATCATGTAATGTATTTTCACCGGCATCAAATGAATGTTATCTTGTTTTGTCACTAAAAACTAATGTAAAAAGACTTGCATGAGTGAAATGTTTCATTTCCTACTTGTTAAATTAGTTTTACATAAAACCAACCGTTAATTGGTTTAGTTAGACGTTTATCTTGTAGATAAGGACAGAAGTCATTCAGTCGAGTTTTCATATGTTGTAATTAAAACCAATGTTTTTTCTATGTAATATTTGACGTCGGTTTTCTTGTATTTACTTTGGTAATTCAAACTTGTGTTTTAGAGTTTGAAAAAAAAATAATGGGGGTTCGTTAATCTATGGTTAGTTCAAAATTTTGCATCAAAACATCGTTCCATTCCGATACGACCTTTATAATTTACAGTTTGTTCATGATTGCTGCAATGTGTTCAAAAAAAAGCCGAAACTTGTCAATTGAATGCTCGGAATTACAGCGTTATTTCCAATGAAAATTCTTGAGCGCAAAAAGTTTCTAACTTAGACCATATTCTTAGGTCTGTGTCACATGAAGACCGTTCAAAGGATCGGTTATGTGGTGGCAATGTAACACTATTGGGTACTTTGTGCGCATTCTGTGACTAGTGTCAATGGTTCACTTAGGGGCCATTATGTGGGATGTTTATATAAAGGACTAGTTTTTGCACGCGGCTTCGCTCGCGTTATTTTCGGGTTAAAACTGTTCCCCTTTATTGATTTGCAGGTACCCGCTACCTGTAGTTATTGCCCTTGCGCCTTATTTATTGTAATAGCAAACCTAAGTTTTCCCTTTTCTCACTTTTTTTTAATAGCCTTTGTCCGTCTTCAGGGTTCCATGCAACTATCTCTGAACCAAAATTATCAAAATCGATTTAGCCATTTAGGCGTGAAGATGTAACAAATAAACAAACAAACTCACTTTCGCTTTTATATTATTAGTAAGGTATTAGGGCCCTATGATGTATCAAAAACGGTTCTATGCTTAAAATCATCGGTTAAAAATTTGACGTGAACGAATTTGTTTGGTTTTCATGTGATCTTGTAAAATGTAAATAAATACGACATACATTCTCATTTTTTTAAATAGTACTTATTATTTTTCGAAAAACATCCACGTGGCTCACTTAAAATAACTTTAAAATCTCCATATTTTATTCTGACAACTAGCGCATTCAGATAGTTCTAGACAAGTCAAAAGTTATCTAAAATAAATACATTATATAAATGAATTAGACAAAAAACTGTTCGTAGCGTCACAATGCCACGATAGTCCATCTGTTATCAATGTATTTTTTTAGCAAATTTAGCGTTTTATCAGGGACCTAGGCTACGCGATATCTTATCACGTAGTTTAGGCTTCAACCGTTAGGTACTAACGTTGTTAAATAATAACGTGTTCAATTTGCAGCAGCTTTTTTTGGTTATTTTTAACTAGAGTAGGTTTGACGATATCGGGTTTAGGTAACAGGAATTTCTGAGGTATCAATTTGGCGTCAAGTTTAAATATTATTTGGAAAATGTCCTTGAAATTTCTTATTAACTGTTTCGAGAAAGGTATACTCCACAATCATGTAAACAAAGTTTGCGAAATGTGTATGTACCAGTATAATTTTTGGGGGAATAACAGGGTTTCAGGAATTTAATTCTTTTGTCGGCCGGATAAACCATACTATTCTAAACTACGTGATCAAACTGCAAATATTTTTAACACAATATGTTATTAAGTCGTTGATGACGTCATTGTGGTGAAGTTTCTAATTTACGAAACTTGTAGCCTGATTAGAAAACACAGTTCGGCAATAACAATGTTCGTAGGATTGTTTGTATTCCCCACGTAATTGTAAGTAGTTTGATTGTGTGTGTATTGCAATTGAAATATATTTTTTTAAATATATGGGGCCAGAACACTTGAGACAAAAAAGGATACCCATCTATGGATGGGTTATAGTCAGTACAAGTCTGACACTCCCTTTCACTCCGCCTAGAGCGGTAAAAGAGATGATTTCTCATCCGAAAAACAAAATAAACAAGCGCGAGTCGGGCTCGATCACCGCGGGTTCTGTACAAACTTGTGACATAAACAGCCATATCTTTTGACTGCGTAGACTTAGAGAGTTGATATTTTCACAGCTAAAACAAACTACACATTTGAGTGTACCGCCACTCGCGTTCTCGCGATAAAGGGTCTTGACATACAGACAGACGGAGAACAGAGTGATCCAATAAGAGTTCCGTTTTTCCTTTTGAGGTACGAAACCCTAAAAATCGCTGATTACTGACTTGTGTTTATCTTCAAATCCTTACTAATATTATAAAAGCGAAAGTGAGTTTGTTTGTTACGTCTTCACGCCTAAATGGCCAAACCGATTTTGATGAATTTTGGGCCCTGGAGACGGAATTTTTTTTAAACAATTTTTTTTAAATAGTGAAAAAAGGGAGAAAGAGGAGAGAAAAGGAGACAGAAAATAAATATTTTCGATCAATACGCGTGTCAAAGTTAACTATGAGACGCTGTCGAAGTCGCAGGCGGAAGCTAGTCTTAGATAAAAGTCTAACTAAACCATTTAACTGTTGGTTTTGTGATCCTATAAGGGTTCTGCTTTTATCCTTTTGAGGTACGGAATTCTAATAATAGATATGCCTCCTCATTTATCCTTTGGTGATGTTATGCAATTTGTTTTTTGGGGTGGGAAATCATCAAATAAGTTTACTGGCTAAGGCCTACTCATGTTCCTTCTATTGCCCTTTCCGTTCCGGCGCCGCGGTATCTCTTTCGAACAACCCGCAACCTAAGGTGCTAAGTTTAGTGGCTTTTATTACTTAACCATGAGTTTCTTCTCCTCAAAACTAGCAGTGCATATTGGTTGACATTAGTAATATCAGTTCCTGTTTCAATGACGTTCAAATATTATCGTAATGTTTTGGTTTAGTCAATAGTTTATTATAATACAGATACTGTTAAATCTGGTGTTTTTTGGGAACCAGTAAAATAACTTTTCCTATTTTATTTATTACCTTTTTGAGTTGTTCTGTCTTTTTTGTTTCCTGTGATACAATCGGGGTTTAAAAGAATTGTGAATGAAAACTGTGTCTCAAAAATCAAAGACAATCCTTAAAGGTTAACCACGCTTGCCTATGTTGGTCCGTGGTAGGTACAAACAGATTTTTATCTTTTATAATATTAATATTTATCATATATTTAGGTATAATTGATCACCGGATATAAACGAACTGATACTGCGGTTTGGAATTATAGTCTCACGAATACAAAAATCTAGGAATAAATTGATTTACTTAAATTTATTTAGTCAATAGAATTGTTCCGTGTTGTTGACTGTGTAGAGAACACAGTCAACAACACGGAACAATTTTTCAATTCAAGTCAATCCTTGAAATAGTTGTTTTTTATCAATAAATTTTAATTCTAGAAAGTTTGTTATATAAGTACATAGGATATCGCTAATCCATAACCGGACACATTATATAATCGCAAAATAAACGTCCTGTCTTACAAACAGTCAAATTTGTTCATATAATTACATATTATCGAAATATTAAACATATATCGTCAATGCGACACCTATTAATGTTCTAAAGCAAATAACTTCTTGATAAAATTTACTTATTTTCAAGGTCTATCGTTATTACGGTTGCGAATCTAATAGCAAGTTGTATAAATATATGTAGATGTACATATATGTATATGTGAAACATCTGTGTAATTTGAGACCAGCCTTCGAATTACTTCTGAGTATTTAGAATTTTATTCCGTTCAAACTCAAAGCATTTATTTTGATAAGACCATTACAGGCACTTTTGAATGTCATAAAAACAAAAGAGATGCTGCTACAGTCCTAGTCACGAGACATAATAATTTGTGAAAGTACTGTAGTTGCCCATTCCAAATCGTAGATATCTATGGAGAAGAATATAGCAAGAAACTCCTTGGACACTCTTTTAAAACATAATTTGTTTACAAAATGACTAAACGGTTCATGTTGTTCATACAAATATATTTTTTCTATTTTTTTGTGTTTCTGTTTATCTTGGAAACAGGAGATTTGACAAGAAAAAATAAATAAAAACCTTGAAATTGTAAGTAATAATAAATATCAAAAGATCGGACCAACGTTAGTTTTAAATATTAAAAAAAAAACTACAAAACCCGAATACAAGATAACAAGTATGCGTTATAGGTGAACGCATAACAAATATAAAAAGATACCATTCACTAGTTTATCTTGAGTGCAAAAAGTCTAAATTTTTAGCCAATCTAGCTTAGCTCCAGGCTATCAGAATGACCTGCATTTATCTCAAATCGTTTAAATGAACAATATCTGAATTAATAGGTACTTCTTCTTTAATGTTTGAAATTATATTTTTTAATGTAGGTATTTAATCTTGTTCTGGGGAATTTAGATGTCCTTTAAACCACGCACGTTTATATTGCGTGTCTTGACAGCAAAAATAACTATGTATCTTGAGATAAGTGATTTGTAAAGCAAAAAAACCCGGTAAGTGCGAGCCAAACTCGCGCATCCATGGTTCCGTGCAAACTTGTGACATAAACGGCCATATCTTTTGACTGTGTAGACTTAGAGGGTTGATTTTTAACAGCTAAAACAAACTACACATTCGAGTATATGGTTTTCATTTCTCTTTTTAACTCAGTGCCTCTTTGAGTAATAATAAAGGGTCTTGACATACAGATAGACGTACAATACAATCTATACTATACTATACTATAGGTATACTATTATATATATTATATATCTATACTAATATTATAAAACTGAAGAGTTTGTTTGTTTATTTGAACGCGCTAATCTCAGGGAATACTGGTTGGAATTGGAAAATTATTTTAGTGTTGGATAGTCCATTTCTTGAGGAAGGCTATAGGCTATATAACATCACGCTACGACCAACAGGTGCTGAGCAGCACGGGTGAAACCGTGGGGAACAGCTAGTGATCCATTAAGGGTTTGGCCATATCTTGTGCCTGTAAAGACTTGGAAGGCTGATTTTTCACAGCTCCATGTTAACGGATTTAATTTCAACTCGATATCTACCACGTGTTCTCGAGCTAAAGGGTTTTGATATACAGACAGGCGGACAACAAAGTGATCCTTTAAGGGTTCCGATTATCCCTTATGAGATATGGGACCCTAATAACTATGGATGGATTCAGTGTGATTTGACATTTTGTTTGGGAAAGACATGAATATCGTTATGAAGGTTGATAAAGCCGTATACAGGGTTAACAGAATCAACTAAATTTTGCTTTTAATCTCTATGGTTACATTTAGACTTAAAACTTTCCTCAGGACATTTTCCTCATTTGTTTTTGTTCATTATTTAAGATACTATTTTATAGTTTTTTTTTTAAATACGTTGCCCCACACTAGGAATTTCTCCTGAATCGTGGGTGCGTTTACAAACATTTAAACTCACATACACAAACAGCCAGACCCGGAACAACTATCTGTAGGCCATACAAATATTTGTTCCGTGCGGGAATCGAACCCGTGACACTCAGCGCAGCAGTCGTTCGCTCAATCACTGCGCCAACCATGTCGTCAAAGTTGTCATCAGCATCATTTTCCTGCCCTTGTCCCATTCTATTTGGGGTCGGCGCAACACGTTTTCTTCTTCCATTCTCCCCTATCAGACGTCACGGCATCATTTACTCCTTTCTCCTTCACATCATTCCTTACACAATCCATCCACCTTTCCTCTGGCCTTCCTCTCGTTGCCTGTCCATCAAGATTTTATAGAATTGTAAGAAAATTTAATTACTAACCTTAATTATAATAGATGTCCTTTTTGTTTGCTTGCGTAAACCTGTAACAAATAAAAGTCAGTTAAGTAAATACAAATTAAGATATAGAGTAAGTAGTAAGTTACGGTTGAGATTGATGAGTTCTTCTTCTTCTTCTTCTTAGCAAGCCCTTGTCCCAACAGTGGGAACGTCAGGCTGATTATGTAATTCACTTTTATGCTTAGCAAAGTTATATATTTTACTAATGTTATTCTTTTTATTAAGGATCAATTTGTTGCTCGTCCGTCTGTCTGTCTCTCAAGATCCTTTATCTCGGGAAAAGATGAAGAGGAATTTCCTGTATTGTGAGTGCGTTTATAAACATTTAAACTCACATACATAAACAGTCAGACCCGAAAGAACTATCTGCAGTTCATACAAATATTTGTTCCTTGGGGATCGAACCCGGAACACGCAGAGCAGCAGTCGATCGCTCAGCCACTGCACCAACTGTACCATCTACATAATCTTCATCATTAGTTTATTTATCCTTTTGCGAACAAATTCGCAATTAGTTTTAATATTCAGTTCAAATAAGGGGGTAACTTGCAGTTCAACAATCACACCATTACCAATTAAGGTGATAGTTTTATAAATTATAGTGCAGCGTTGTAGGAAATCAATAAAAATAACATTATTAGTATTTTAAGTTAGTACTTAAAGTGACTGGCTCAAGTAACACGTGTTTTATCAGAAACTGTAGACCCCGTGTCTTGAGAAGATGACAGAACAAAACTATGGAACTTCCACTCGAAAAGACAGCCTCACAAATCCACGTCACACGTTAACCCATATTTCGTGTACCTCCATGTTTTGCGCATAAAACGCGAAGCTCAAATATAACATACAAACTAATACAGCCTCCATTCATGACACACACATTCCAACATCCGACACACACCCACACACAGAACACACGCTTGTGATTGGAGCACTTTCACTTTCGCTACAAACCTACATAGTTTGAATACCGAATGACGCCGCCCGATTGGACGTTTCAACTTTGACCTTCTACGCGATTGGTTGAAAATTCTCATATGTAAGGATTATATACGGAAGTGATGTGGAGTTATGTACGGTTGTGCCCGTAAAACGTTATTGTTTAGGTATTTTAAGGGCCGCTGTTTATTTTAATAGCTTGACTTATCCGTTGCGGGTTTGGGTACGGATTAGAAAGGGTTAATTGCGAGGTATCCTTATATATATAGTTATATAACACGCTTCGAAAACATCTCTGAAACTATATCTTTTGTAGGACAACAGCATCATTTAGTTGAGATTTCTTAGAAGCTTACTCTATCTTGCTTGAATCATAACTATAGTAGTTACAAGTGGGATTGCTAAGCGTGAGGTTTTGAGTTCGACTCTCAGGTTGGGTAAAGTGGGTTTTTTCGTCAGGATTTTTTCAATAAGAGCCATGAAGTCTCCAGTCTGCTGTTAATAGGGTCGCCCTCTATTACAACACAACTGACGAAATGTTGGTTTACAATAACACACATCTCTGCTTAACCCTGTCGGGATTACAAGCGCGATGTTATGTTTTGAAGAATCTGTGTTTAAACATCAAATTGTACTTTTTTTTAGGGATGGAAAAACATCAAATAACTACCCCTCAGAATGTTACTAACTAAAACTGACCCCTGTTCCTTCTATTACCCTTTATATTCTGGAACCGCGGTATCTCTTTCGAACAACCCGCAATCTGACAAGATCAAATACCTTACATAATAATGATTATAGTAAACATTGTATAAGGATAACAGAAAAGATATCAAGTCGAAGTAAAACTTCACTTTGGTTACAAACTCAACGGTAACTGAAAACGATTCTCGTACTACGAATAACTGAAAAAACATTACAAAAGAACGCGTCCTGCGTCTTCATCATATACATTATATATTTCTGGTATAAACTTCATCTTTCTTCAACGTAAGTAATATCTTAATTCATACTTTAATTTAGCTTGAAATAATATCGTATTCTGAAAAGTACTGACACCAGATTAAATCTATTTCTTATCCGACTTCTATCAAAAGAGGTACATAGGTTTATACACATACATCTCTGCGATTACTTTTCCGATTTTCGTGATATTTTTTACGGAATATAAGCGAGCATTATCTTGTTTATTTAATTTTATAGACGGCTAACAGACTTACAAACCAGTGCTATAAAGAGTCCTCACCAAAGTTGATCAAAATCGGTTTGGCTATTTAGGCATGAAGACGTAACAAACAAACAAATTTACTTTCGCTTTTATAATATAAATTAAGTAAGGATATAACTTTTAGGACACTGAATTTCTGTAATGACTGTCAAAGATCTACAAATGACAGCCGAGACCAACAGCTTAACGTGTCCGAGGCACGGATTAAACTCGGTATGTAACGGGTGGTCACCCATCTACAGATCAACCTAGGCAAGCGCGGCTTAACCTAAAAATCAACCAGAGCGGCCACCACCTCCTCAACTGCTTTTTTCAGGCCATTGGAGTTTTTTGCCTATTCTCAACGCTTTGGAATGGGCAACTACAGTACTTTCACAAGTTATTATGTCTTGTGACTGGGACTGAAGCAGTATAATTTTTTTGTTTTCATGACATTCAAAAGTGCCTGTTATGGTCTAATTGAAATAAATGATTTTGATTTGATTGTTATATTTTGTTGACGATGATACTAATTTCAGTATTCCCTTTTACAATCATAAGTAACATGCCAAGTCCATAAAAAAACCACATTAAACAGCACAAACTCATTCTTTATCTATTACAACAAAGACTTATTCATTGACTTATGTTTTTTTTATATTCCTTAGTTCGGGGTCAACTGATAAACATTAGGAGTTAAATTAACTAGTTGCTGTATACAGGGTTTGCTTGTATTATGTTTTATTGCGTCAGTTTGCATGACCCTAGATAAAAATAAGGTGGGCAGGGAACATTAACTGTTGTATGGTAGAAGTTGCGTTGCCGTACAAAGTGACAGTGAAAACAGATAATCTATATCCTTACTAATATTATAAAAGTGAAACGCCTAAATGGCTAAACCGATTTTGATGAATTTTGGTACAGAGATGGTTGGGAACCAGAAGACGGACGTAGTTTTTTTTAAAATGAGAAATGAGGGAGAAAGAGGGAAGAAAAGGGAAAACTTAGCTTTGCTATTACAATAACTGCAAGGGCGAAAGCTACAAGTAGCAGGGACCTACAAATCAGGAAACGGGAACTGTGATACCCCGAATTTAATGCGAGCGAAGCCGAGTACAAAAGCTAGTAGGTTCATAATATATATACACTACCATTCGTGAAATGGTTACAAAGTGATAGACTTGTTAGTTAGTGACCTGTTTACAATATTAACCAATTCTAACCATTTAAATCATTTAAACATAATTCAACATATTGTCCTATAATGATTCTGCTAAGGGATATCAGAAATCCAGTTGTTTATTTAGTATGTGATCCTTTTTTTTAAATAACTTAAAATATTTTCTTTTTCTTAAAAGGTTAAGACGCTACTATTATTGTTATTTTCCAAAAATAATCTTTTACAAATTCGGGACATGTGGTTTTGAACTCTGTACAAATATTGACAACCAACTACTTAACAATACGGCCGTTGGGTCTTGTAGTAGGTAACTTGTGATATCGATACCGGAAGTGACTTGTTATCATGATTAACTAAATCTTTTTACAAACTTGACCGATATTACAGCTTTCTTTCAAGTATATTTGATTGAATTGAAACTTTGGTTTATTATAACAATTTTGTATTTTTAATTGAATACGAAAATGTCAACAATGGCCTTATTGAAATAAATGTTGTTAACATTTATTTCAATTAGGCCATTACAGGCACTTTTGAATGTCATAAAAACAACAAAAAAAATGGTGCTACACAGTCACAAGACATAATAACTTGTGAAAGTACTACCAGCCTATTCCAAATCGTAGATCTCTATGGAGAAGAATGGGCACTCTTTTAATTCATTGATAATATGTTAACAAAATCATGGCTACATCATTCATGGGACTATTTTATATTAAACTAGCTTTTGCCCGCGGCTTCGCTCGCGTTGAATTCGGCAGCGCCTTATTGATTTGTAATAGCAATGCTAAGTTTTCCCTTTTTTCCCCTCTGTCTCCCTCATTTTTCATTTTTTTTTTTAAAGTGAACAATGAACTTATTTCTGGCGCCAGGGTCCCAACTATCTCTGTACCAAAATTCATCAAAATCGGTTTAGCCATTAAAACGTGAAGAGCTAACAACCAACACAAACAAACTCACTTTCGCTTTCATAATATTAGTAAAGATAATATTTATAACAAAATGGCACATCCCTGTTTTTTATGCGATCGTAGTCCCGATCGCGCCGACCTTAAGGTCGAAAACCTCTTAGAAAACAGCATCAGGAAGAGTGAACTCTTTATCTCATATTTATATAATAATAGTACTATTATATTCATATTATAACATTTATTATTTCTACGATAAAGTACAAAGAAAGTATGAGGCTGTGTCATTGACCAGGTGGCGAGGGAAATTAGAATTTAAACCAATATAGCAAAAGGTTACATTTACAATGGACAGCGTTGAGGAGTTTTTTGATGTTTTTTTACAGATTTTATTTATTTATTTGTTATTACGTATTCAGTAAGTTTTGTCATTCAAGAAAATCAATACTTAAAATGTAACATTGGAAAATAAGTGTTGTTTTTTGTATCAAACTACGCTTCTGTTCACCCGAAGGTTTACGCAAAAATGGTTATCTTGCATCCACATTTACCCAGTTATATTTTGGTCCCATATAATATAACAACTTCCTGGTTAAAAACACAGTGGAACTTCTTATTCGCATCTTTTCTTTTGTTTTTTTATTGCAATTTTAACTTTATTTATGATTTTTAGGTCAGATAAAAGTCAGTCATCATCGTCGGTCTAGCCTTTTCCTAACTATGTTGGGGTCGGCTTCCAGTCTTACCGGATGCAATTGAATATCAGTATTTTAAATCGAGCGACTGCCTATCTGACCTCCACAATCCAGTTAGTACTGGGTAATACAATAACTCTTGCAGGAAAGAGACAAAAGAAAAATAGTGTCATTTGAAAAAATCTAGACATGTTAGTGCATCTAAAAATCGAAGTTGTTCCAAGTCATGTCCAGTATACTAGTAGAATGAGCTGAGATAAGATAACACGGACAAATATGCAGTTGTAATCTTGTTTGATATTTTTATTAACATTTCGTACAATGTTAGAATGCTGGGTGTATGAGTACATATGGTTTAATAGCACTATCATCTACATCTGACGAGCCTTTTCTAGGGGTCGTAATTTGTACCTGTTTTTCACAAGGATAGACTGACTTTTATTGAGGAGCTCGTAGCTAAATAATAGCAGCCGCTCGGGTCGATCGTTAGGTTAAACCGCGCTTGCCTAGGTTGATCTGTGGATGGGTGACCACCCGTTACATACCGAGTTTCCTCCGTGCGTCGGAAAGCACGTTAAACTGTTGATCCCGGCTGTCAATTGTAGATCTCTGACAGTCGTTACAGGTAGTCAGTGTCTTTAAAGTCTGACAACCAGTTTTATCAATGGAATGTTATGAATGTTTGTTACGTCTTCACGCCTAAATGGCCAAACCGATTTTGATGAATTTTGGTACAGAGATAGTTGGGACTCTGGAGACGGACATAGGCTAAAAAAGTGAGAAAAAGAGGAAAACGGGGGAAGAAAAGGGAAGATTTTTTTTTTCAATCATCACGCGAGTTAAAGTTTGCGTTAGCCCAAAGTAGCGGAAGATATTGTCAAATAAATCATTTTATTTATCTTTAGGACATTCAACAGTGGCAATTAAGTCAACATATTTGATGATTTGATACGTCACGGTATCAAATCAATCGGTCATAAATATCGTCACGAAAACTTGTCTATGGTAAAATACAAATATTAATTCTGTGTATTAAAAACGTTAGGTTTCAGATAAGGACTGCATTGAGTGTTAGGAATGGGACTGTTGTCGATAGTATCAAATATCGATGTTTTAATTTGATTGATCGGCCACTGATCTTATGTATTTTATTAAGAGTCTTTTCTCTAACTTAAAAGATAAACATATGCCTTCATATTAAAAAAAAAATACATGACAAGGATTTGTTATATTATCGTTACATATTGAACAATCTTTAAACTAAAAGCTCAAATTAAAAACCACGATTATACGATTAAAAACCACGTAAACAACATTTTAAGAAATCACAAGTTATTCAGAACACAAGGAATTAAGTCACAAATATTTTAAGCCCAGAAACTGAAAAATAAATAAAAATAACGTCATAGTTAAAAATACCTTTCTATCGATAATATCAATGCCACATCCCTAACCTAGGGCTGGGCTAGTTATCGTTGCAAGAGATTGCGAATTTGATATATCGAATGATAACGTGTGCCGAATAATTCTAGATTACGTGTTAAACAGCATATACTAGGTTTTTTTTATTTTTCAAACGTTATCAGTGAAATTACTAGATTTTGGGCCTTGGATTCCATGTTAGTTACGATTTTTATCAATCGCTGGTTTAATCAAAAGTTGGGGATATTTTTGATATCTCTGTTAGCATAGGCCACCCAATAACCAAAAAAAAAAACCATCATAGTAACCGCACTTAGCTCTTAGATTAGATAACAGCAATTTATTTAAATTTACTGCATTTTTCTAAGTTATTGTTGCTAACACACAAATTTTTTAAATAAATGTTTTTTTCTATAATTTTTTATATATACTATTTTTTTCAGTTTTCATTTATTATTATTTTTAATCATAATTTACTGTTATTACAAAATTAAATTATTAACGCATATATTTGTACGCACTCGGGCATAACCACATTTAAGACCTATATTCCGATTGTTAAACCTATGTTAAACAAATGAATAAATGATTTGATTTGATTTAACATACTTCATTGCATATATAGAAACCTACGGATCAGGATCCTATCTAGCTATCTTTTAATTATAAGCGTAGATAACATGACAATACGCCAGTGATCCCCAAAGGGCTAGGTACAGATGTACTTAATATTAGACTCACATTTCGCCACTTGAGATCTACCAATTAATAATACCAATCTTCCAAGTCCAGTAGGCACTGAGTGAAAGAGATGGCGCTAGACACCCTGTATAGCTCTGTCTCTTTTCCTCAGTGGAATTAGTTCTGCTTTGAAACGTCATGGTAGGGTAGCTGTTCCTTCTCAAAATTAGCTAGATAAATGATCTATATTCAATAATAAGAATCATGAAAATTACTTCTTGAGCTATAAGTATGTTAACAGACTCGTCATCTGCTTAGCCTTTTCCCAACTTTGTTGGGGTCGGCTTCCAGTCTAACCGGATGCAGCTGAATACCAGTATTTTACATGGAGCGACTGCCTATCTGACCTCCACAACCCAGTTAGTACTGAGTAATACGATACCCCTTGGTAAGACTAACTTTCTGCGAACTGTCCCACTGGCCAAGGGCCTCTTCTCATACAGAAAAGTCATGAGGTCTCATCACTACGGTTGCTCAAGAAATACAAAGAAAAATCCTTACTAATATTATAAAAGCGAAAGTAAGTTTAAAAAAAACTTAGCATTGCTATTACAAAAAATAAAGCGCAAGGCAAAAACTACAGGTAGCAGGTACCTGTAAATCAGGAAAAGGGAACTATGTTACCCCGAATTTAACACGAGCGAAGCCGCGGACAAAAGCTAGTAAGTAAATAATCACATGGCGACTGACAGGAAGAAACATAATGAAGCACACTATAATATAAAGTTCCTAATTGAAAAAGATATTTATGTTGTTTTTTGTAAGAAGCCCTTTATCATAAGTCTGCCCACCCCAAAACCACAACGTAACGATAATTAATTACAAACCATGTTTACTTGTAACTGACGCCTAGTTATGTGTTGTTTATTTGCTCTTCAGGATGCGCACACGCATTTGTTTAAACAATTTATTTTTCAACAAATTGATAGGTGAGCACTTCCTTTGGGACAAACGAGTTGAAAGGTTAGTTTGTAAATTATAATTATCTATCTTTCTTTTTCACTACAGTAATTTAATTAATACACACACAGTTTATAATTTTAAAAAAATAATCTAAACTATCTATACTATATAATATTATAAAGCTGAAGAAGAAGAGTTTGTTTGTTTGAACGCGCTAATCTCAGGAACTACTGGTTGGAATTGGAAAATTCTTTTAGTGTTGGATAGTCCATTTCTTGAGGAAGGCTATAGGCTATATAACATCACGCTACAACCAACAGGTGATGAGCAGCTAGTAATATTATAAACTGTGCTTCCTCATTTCGGAAGAAACTACACCAAGCAATAAACCAACTCCAGACCAACTAATAAAGAAAGAAAGAAAACATTTTCATTTGTCACTTGCCACAGGTACGATATATTTTTATCGCCTATGTGTTATTCTAATGTATAAGCTATATTATTGTGGAGTCTCATTACAATCCCTTCAGCAGTTTTTGCGTTAAAGAGTAACGAACATCCATACAAACTTTCACGTTTATAATATTACTAACTGACCCTCGCAGCTTCGCCCGCATGATGATCGAAAAGAATATATCCTGTGAGTTATTCAAGACTTTAATCTACCTCTGTGGCAAATTTCATCAAGATCCATCCGGCCGTTCTGACGAGAAAGAGAAACAAACATACATCCATACATTCTCATTTCTATTCTAGAATATCAGTCGATTTTACGTATGTAAATCAAAAGCTTCTTAAAAGAATATTAAGGAGCACTGTTCTTGAAATTAAGGAGATCCCCCTCCAGGATTGATAAGCCTTATCAACAAATCTGCTGTCTAACACCATAATGCTAACAGTCGCGATTGGTTGACCAAAATAACAACAACCAATCGTAAGAGTTTACTGATATTGTTGACAGCTGATAAAATGAATAGGCTTAGAAGTTGTTAAGCTAATATTGATAGGATTATTAACGGTCTACATCGGTTTTATTGATACTGGACTTGGAAAACCACCCTTAATACAACGAAATAAAGTTGATTTCAAAGTTAGGAACCTCACAAAAAGGCACCCGTTTTTAAGCATGATGTAAGATTTTAGGCATTCGTTTTGGAGTTTAAATTTGAAATCCTACAACTCTCTTTTGACGAATACTAGGTATAATTGGGAAATTAGAGCGCTGTTAAATGTAAAGTATTACCATAGATAGTTGACTTAAAAATCTAGATTATGTATGGGTTAAAAATATATTGAACTACTAGCTGTGCCCAGCGGTTTCACCCAATGCTCAGTTCGATTCTTATACCTACCAAAATTTCGTTCAGATCAGTCCAGCCGTTTTGGAGGAGTTAAGGTAACGAAAATTGTGACACGAGAATTTTATATAAGATGTCAGTAAGTATGGAAACACCTTAACAAAATGACAGCTCTTACCAGAGATAAAGGAAGGTCCATATTGACTATTCTCACAACTCGCCGTGCAAAAAGGTATTGTTTGTTACTTAGTAACTGAGTCTTGGTGGTAGTTAAGCAGTCACTTCATCTAAAACCCTGCTTCTGGTTAGACTGGAAGCCGGAGATGACGATGCGTCGATGACCCACACAGTCATCATCATCTACCCTAGCCTTTTACCAACTATGTTGGGATCAGCTTCCAGTCTAAACGGCTGCAACTGAATATCAGTATTTTACATGGAGCGACTGCCTATCTGACCTCCACAACCCAGTTAGTACGAAACCTCTTGGTAAGACTGGTTGTCAGACTTTCGGAACACTGACTACTTGTAACGACTGTCAAAGATCTACAAATGACAGCCGGGACCAACGGCTTAACGTGCTTTCCGAGGCCCGGAGGAAACTCGGTATGTAACGGGTGTGATCACCCTTTCATAGACCAACCTAGGAAAGCGCGGCTTAACCTAAAGATCGACCCGAGTGGCTGCTATTATTTAGCCACGAGTTGCTCCGATAACCCACACAGTCAAGGTGAGAATCATTTACTGCTGATACCAAAAGAGTCATAGCGTGAACAATGAGAAGATTCGCCTTGAATCGATCAACATGCTGACTTTATAGTTCAATTCTTAAAACATTATGCAGTTAAATTCCATAACCGGGGTTTGCGCAATATTCTTGTTAAAATTAACTAATACGGTTACTGAGAACTTCGCTTAGACACGTTTCTTTTCGATTGTTTTGATATTAACGCTTCTTATTTAGATGGCATTGACAGAGCAGTTATATAGTAATACTAGCTGTGCCCAGCGGTTTCACCCGCTGCTCACTTAGTGGTATGAAAAATAGATGTTGGCCGATTCTCAGACCTACATGATATGTAGGTACACAAAATTTCGTTTAAATCGGTCCAGCCGTTTCGAAGGAGTATGGGAACGAAAATTGTGCCACGAGAATTTTATATATTAGATTTAATGTCCTTTATATTGCTTATATGTTACTTGAGACTGGCAAAATGGGGGGTCTGCCAATACCTTGAGGAAATCAACGGCATGATGTATCGTTATAATTTTTTTTGAGGGTTGGAGTTCATCAAATAACTTCCCCCACGCTGGGCGGAGCGGGGGGATTATCCGATTTGTACTGACCCACCTGTGTTCCTTCTTTTGCCATTTTATGTTCCGGGGCCGCAGTATCTCTATCGAACAACCCACAACCCCAGCAGGCGGTGGTCCTGGCAGGCCCTTCTGTATGTGCTGTTATCTTGATGAATACTTTTATTTATTAAAACACACACCGATTTTGTTATTGTAATGTTTGTCACATATAGTAAACTAGCTGTTCCCCACGGTTTCACCCGCGCTGCTCAGCACCTGTTGGTCGTAGCTTGATGTTATATAGCCTTTAGCCTTCCTCAAGAAATGGACTATCCAACACTAAAAGAATTTTCCAATTCCAACCAGTAGTCCCTGAGATTAGCGCGTTCAAACAAACAAACAAACTCTTCAGCTTTATAATTTTAGTATAGATATGTATTTAACATATAAATGTATAAATTCTGTGACCGGACGAAGACAAACAGTCAACTGTTATAAAAACAAACATAGTTGTAACTGTGGAGTCAATAGTTATTATTTGAAAACAAGGAATATAACCACAACAGTTAGTTAGCTATTAATTTCTCAAATAAGCTAAATATTAGATTGAATAGTTCCCAAATAGGGAATAACTAATTCAGTACGTTTTCCTTGACTAGTGTTGTTGTAATGTACACTTGCAGACAAAAGTTTTACAGGAATATTAAGTACTAAAAATCCTGAAAAAATAATTAAAAAATTATTTATAACTAGCTTTTTCCCGCGGCTTTTCCTGATTTGCAGGTACCGGTATAGGTATAAATAAATGATGTGTACAATGTAAAAGAAAATGACAAAATCGTAGCGTGTGAAGTTGTTTAGTGTCTACTTAACCAAATGTGACACAGCGACACTTCATGAGTCTATTTAAAATTCGAATGTCAAAATCCTTACTAATATTATAAAAGCGAAAGTGAGTTTGTTTGTTTGTTACGTCTTCACGCCTAAATGGCTACACCGATTTTAATGAATTTTGGTACAGTGATATTTGGGACCCTGGAGATGAACATAGGCATTTTTTTAAAAAAGATTAAATGAGGGAGAAAGATGAAAGAAAATGGGAAAACTTAGCTTTGCTATTACAATAAATAAGGCGCTAGGGCAAAAATTACAGGTAGCAGGTACCTGCAAATCATGGAAGGGGGAACTGTGTTACCCCGAATTTAACGCGGCGAAGCCGAGGGCAAAAGCTACTTAGTTATAATTATGAAGCTTATTTCTGTAGAAAATGAAATAAGCATTTCAATATAACGTTGTCAACAAGAATAATCGCGCACAAAATACGCATAAAATATTTTAGATAACAGAGTAGACACTCTAGCACTCGTCAGTACCGACTAATCGCGACTAGACGCGCTTCGTCACAGTACCTACAGTCTACAGGATACGTCGCAAAAAAACTGAATATATAACTTATAAGTATGCTTATTAGAACTCATAATTCCTATGAATAAAAGGTTAATTTTAATTAATCTAAACAGGGCTATCGGTTGCATTATACGGTGCGTATAAGGACTTGAGTAAGGTAATGTATGTAGGTATGTTATTTTTAACCACTGGATGCAAACCTGTGGTTAAAGATTTGTATTTTGTATTTGCAAGGGTTTGTTAGTTTCTAAATTTTCTTTAGAAGTTGATCTATTGATAAACTATGGTTACCTTGTATGTGCATATATTCTTAATTAATGAGAAATAAGGAAACTTCTAATTAATATACAAAATTCTCGTGTTGCGCTGTTTGTTAGCAAACATCTCCGTAACGACTGGGCCGATTTATTTCAAATGTGATTTCATACCTCTAAGTGAGAAGGGGACCTGAACAGCGCGTAAAACCGCTAGGCACAGTTAGTCAAGGACTAGTTGTTTATGTGTCTTTACTTTGCCTTTGTGTGTGTGTTTTTTAACTTCTCCCCCTTTCGGCTGATGGCGAAGTTTCATTAGTCAAATTGACACCTACTAACTATGTAACGTAGAGCCTGTAAGGACCCCACAGAGAAGGGGCCTTTTTTTTCGGGTTTGAAATCATTTAATGACTTCCCCCGGTTTGGGCAAAGCGGGGAGGCATGTCAGACTTGTACTAACAAAAACCCACCCATGTTCCTTCTATTGCCCTTTACGTTCCAGGTCCGAGGTAGGTATCTCTTTCGAACAACCCGCAACCCTGGCAGGCGGAGGCACTGGCATGCCTCTCTGCTTTGCTGTCATCTTTCTGAGGCGCTCGTGAACCACAAACGCGCTGTCGACACGGAAAACGGAGAAGAGGCCTCTGAGTATGTTACAGGGTGATTTAATGTGCCGGCAACAAGAAAACTAGTCATGATAAGTTGTTTATTGCAAGCGAAAGCTCAAGGGTCACTCTACTATCGCGAGCGCAACATTTAGACGCATATTAAGTTCGTAATCCTTCCTACTATCCTTACTTCTTACAAATATTATAAAAGCGAAAGTGAGTTTGCTTGTTTGTTTGTTACGTCTTCACGCCTAAATGGCTAAACCGGTTTTGATTAATTTTGGTACAGATATAGTTGAGACCCTGGAGACGGACATAGGCTATTTTTTTTAAGTAAAAAATGAGGGAGATAGAGGGAACAAAAGGGAAAATTTTGCATTGCTATTACAATAAATAAGGCGCAAGGGCAAAAACTACAGGTAGAAGTTATCTGCAAATCAGGAAAGGAGAACTGTGTTACCCCGAATTTAAAGCGAGCGAAGCCGAGGGCAAAAGCTAGTATCTAATATGATGTTGCAAGTTTGTACGGAATCCTCGGTACACGAGTCCGACTCGCACTTGACCGGTTTTTTGTTACTTTTTTTGTTTCAATCCAACACAAAAAGTATCGTCCAGAATTTATTTATTTTAAATTAACTGCACGCAAGATAAATCAACACTTCGAGAGACATTTAGTTTCTACTTAGTTAATGATAAGAAAACACAGAAAGATGACTCCTCCTGCCACAAGCAGATACAAAAACCAACCAATAAATAAATAAATATCTTGGGACAACTCACACACGGCTATCTGATCCCAAGCTAAGCAGAGCTTGTGTTATGGTAACCAGACAACTGATATACATACTTATATAATTTATAAATACATACATTATTATAGATAAATCACACCCAGACACAGAACTAACAATCATGCTCAACACACAAAGTTTGTCCTGGGTGGGAATCGAACCCACGACCTCCGGCTCAGCAGTCAGGGCCACTAACCACTGAACCAACAGGCCCGTCTAACCAATATCACAGACAAAGGTGTTTTATTAACAATTACTTCTAAATTAATTGTTTACATACACAATTCCGGTTTGTCTGTCCGTTTTATAGATAATCATACGAGCGTCTAAGAAATGCCGTAACTGGAGACATCGCGGGGTGGTCTAACATGTATTATTTCACAAAACTCGATACTGAGTTATTACCTACAGCATTGTTTTATCGTAAAAATGTAGAAGTAGGTTTAGTTAACTGAACATACTATCATTACGATTTTAATCCTTGACGCGTAAGGCAGAAGAGTACCATGAAGAAGAATATCATTAATAAGAAAGTTGTGTTGGAACGAGAGTTTTAGAATTGGAAAATGAATTTAGTACGTGAAGTACCTACTTCGGTATCGAGCCTGTGGACGATGATATAAAAAAATAAACTGTGACATGCGAATTTTATATATGAGATTTTTTTTTTCATGTCGTATTGTTTTGTGAGAAATTTATTCGAGAAAAAAATTACGACAATTGACATCCCCTTTTAGGGTTTTAAACTATCAAAAACTTCTTACGTGTTATTGTTATTTCACGCTTAAAGAGCCAGCGGTGTATATTACATTATCACTTTATTTTTCTTTTAAATACATATTTCCTAAAAAAAAAATAACAAAACAAATCTTTAAAAATACATATAAAAATAGTGGTCCACCAGTATCGGGAGCAGGGTCCAAGCTACCGGTGGTTAGGGCTCCAGAGATATTAACCAACTCACAATGCGAGCCGTATCGAGGAGTACTGCCTTCTGAATCAGGCCCGTGATACAACCACCTAAGGAGAGCTTCGACAGGTGTTCGTCGAGGCTCTTGGCAATCAAACCATTGGCCGTTACGACAATCGGCACAATGATAGCCGAGTTTACATTCCACATGTCGACAACCTCGTGTGCCAAGTCCAGATATTTTAGTTGTTATTCTTTCTCAGCTTTCACGAGGTTCTTTTCATTCATTATCATTGCGCGGCGCGCTGATCGGTCTATCACCACTATGTCAGGCTTACTGGCGACAATAGTCCTGTCAGTAATGATAGACCGATCCCAGTACAGCGTGACATGGTCTTTCTCGAGAACTGGGTTGGGCACATACTTGTAGTACGGTACCTCAGATTCAACAAGATTATATTTCAAGGCAAGTTGCTGATGATATATTCTATTACTGTTAGTAAATCAATTTAATCATAGATTTTTAAATTCGTGGAGCTATAATTCAAAACCGCAGTATCAGTTCGTTTATATCCGGTGATCAATTATACCTAAATATATGATAAATATTAATATTTAATAAAAGATAAAAATCTGTTTGTAATGCGACTATTAAATAGTAGCTGATATTTGGTTGTACAATGATATGGTGTTCAAAGAAAAATATATGATGGTTTTACTTCTGCTTATCCTCACGTGAGAAGAACAAGTACCTCCTATTTTTTATGTCGGTAAAGAGGGATGTGCGTGGCTTTCTCTAGAACATGAAATAGTAACAGGATATATTGGTTTGGTTTTTTTTTGTCTGTCTAATTTGTGTTTCCAAAAAAACAACTATTGGCTTTTCGTCCAAAATGATTTTTTTTTGCAATCTTTTATCTTTTTTCGTATACTTTTAAAATTACCTTCCAGAATTTAGTATGTTTAAAATCTGCATGTAATTCTACCTACCCATGAGAAATCTATTCAGGCGACAATATATAAATACTTGTGTTAGCAAAGCCTAGGCAGAGCTGTACAGTGGCCTTATCTAGGTTCAATGCTCACCAAAAGATAAAAAAATGTACCAACGAGTGTTTCCTTTATGTAATATACACATTAGATTGTGATGGGCGCTAGGTTAAGCGACGGTAGTCACGGCTTGGGTATTGATGGGTAATATAAGTAATTTATTATCCTTACTAATATTATAAAATCAAAAGTGAGTTTGATTGTTTGTTACGTTTTCAAGGCTAAATGGCTAAACCGATTTTGATGAATTTTAGTACAGAAATAGTTGGGACCCTGGAGACGGCTAATACGTCATAAAATAAGGGAGAAAGAGGGAAGAAATGGGAAAATTTTCCTTTGCTACTGTAATAAATAAGGCGGAAGGGCAAACACTACAGCTAGTTTAACATAATTCGTTATTGTGTTTGTAACAGACTTTTTTTTGTAAATTTCTAATTAAGGATTTGGGATTTAGAACAACTTTTTCTCGGGTAAAAGAATATTTCTAAAACCACCAAGTTTAGCACATAAACTCTTTACTCTTTTAGAAAAACGTACACTAGGAATTTCTCCTGTATCGTGGGTGCGTTTACAAACATTTAATGTCACTTGCACAAACAACTAGACCCGGAACAACTATCTGTAGGCCATAAAAATATGTGTTTCGTGCGGGGACCGAACCCGCGACACGCAGCGCAGCAGTCGATTGCGCAGCCACAGCGCCAACCGTGTCGTCAACTGGTTGAAAGTAGATTTGGTTTTTTTTTTAACAGCCAGAGAAATTTTAATATTCACACAAAACATACAAAACTCAAGCCGTCTTCCACCACGCATTATTAAAAAAAAACTACTAAACGTCAGAAAAAGTCTTTTAGAACCTCGTTTTTATAACATTACCTCTTAGAACCTTACTAAGTTAACCACGTATAGCAACTAACATCGTGAACACCAAAAATAAATCCCAAACAACGTTTTTAGCCAAAAAGGTAACTAACAATTCATAGCCACTGAAGCGGGTAGGTGACAAGGCTAACCCTCTAGCGCCGCTGACGGGTGACGCAAATATTAACCCTTGAACGGCGGGTAACCTGTCGGTACGTAGTTAGGCTCGATTTATATCGTAGCTACCTGTGGCTTCAATCTAGACGCACTAACTGGCGTGGTGGGACGTTTGGTCGGTAGTGGGGGGTTGGACAACAAGGATATTTTTCTTGTAAAATGTTAAGTTTTTCTTACTTAAGTTATACAGAGACGATTTTCAATTAAATTAGAGATTGTTAGGTTTTAATTTTCATAAGAGTTTCAAGTATAGGTAATGATTTGTATTTCAGCATAGATTTATTTGTAAAATACAGGTTTTTATGTTTTTTTTTTTAAGAAAGTAGGTTTTTGCAAACACTTTTACACGTCGTTTTTTTTACAATTATATGGAGCCAGTGTTTCGTGCCCGACTACTCTGAGAAGAAACAGTCTCTTTTTAGGTTCAGACGAAAATCTTGATTAACTTACATGAGGACTATGCAGATTATTGTCTGACCTGTCTAAAAACAATTTAAGAATGAACCACACAATGGTCAGATTCACCAGTCAATGCAAGTATATACCGTCGTTGTATGTGTGAAGGGAAAAAAAGCAAATTGATAATAATATTTTAAGGAAATTGTATCAAAACAGGTTTTTTTAAGTTTTGATATTGTCTTTGATTGGATTTCGTAATTCCTTTTTGAACATATAGCTATGTGTTAAATGCAAGTTACTTAGGTAAAACATAAGTTAGTTTATTTTACACCTCCTTTCGTAGTTTTGTGTGTAATATGTGACTTAAAAACTGAAACACTGAGCTATTTATTCTTAAAATAGATCGTTAAGATACACGAGCTAGTAATCTGTAAGGCATTGTATTAATACTTCAGTTCATCTTAATTGTCATCAATTTCAGTAAAGAGAAATTACTTAAATTTATACGTCGATCTTTTATAATAGCTGTACCTACTCAAATCTTCAAAATTCAAAATTGGAACTTATACCACCAATCCGCCATCTTGTTTTTTACAATTGACGTTTCACAAATGTCAACGTCATGCAAAAAGGGCCTTGATCCTTCGGGCCATTGCGTCATTCATAAGATGTTCTCGTTTTTCCCTGTACACTTTCACGTTGAAACTGCGTAGAAAATTATTAGGAATTATTATAAAAGCAATAGTAGTTGAGTAGATGTCAAATGTAATAAACTAAGCTCAAGTTACTGACAAACGTTGGTTAAACTAACGACGTCGCAATGTAAATATTATCATGCTGAGACGAAAATCATAGGGTAACACATATTTTTTAGCTATCGTTGCTTTTAAATTATAACTTAATTTTCTCTAGAGAATTCTAGAATTTTCTTGATTAGCTAGTCTAGAGAAAATCGTTAAAATAGAAGTATATTTTATGAATCTAGACAATGTCCGATGCAAAAACTCCATGGTTAGTACAGTTAGATTTTCGAAATAAATCCTTACTAATAATATTATAAAAGCGAAAGAGAGTTTGTTTGTTTGTTACGTCTTCACGCCAAAATGGCTCAAACGATTTTGATGAATTTTGGTACAGAGATAATTGGGACCCTGGAGAAGGAAATAGGCAACTTAAAAAAAAAAGTGAGTAATGACGGAATAAAAGGGACAACACAGCTTTGTTATTACAATAAATAAGGCGCCAGGGCAAAAACTACAGGTACCTGCAAATCAGAAAATGGAAACTATGTTACCCCGAATTTAACGCTAGTGAAGCCGCGGGGAAATGATAGTAAATAATTAATGAGTGAAAAAAAAAATGAGTTCCCGATATTTCGGTATTGTTGTAACAGCCAATACGGACAAACCATATCAGTTTCCAAATTTAAAATAATTCTATTTAAAACCTTTAGAATCCATTCAAATGACCAATAAGTTAGTTTTGCTAAAATGTTATTTGGAATACACGTACCACACATTTGATAATATCTATTTTTAGTATTTTCCTAGACCTATCCTTGTTTGCCAAACTAGGCGGGAATAATGGGTAAATACTTTGAATTACTTTAATATTTAATAAGACTAATATCCTTAATAATAGCATACCTATGTATGACTCTAAAAACATACCATATACATACATATATATGTAGAATACCACACTGCAAATGTAATTTGGTAGGTATCTAATTCTTAACCAGTCAGATCAGACTAATCAGTTGTCGGGAATACCCAACTTTAACTTCCTTTAATTAAAGCCGATTTTCAAATAGCGATTTTTATGTGTTTGTCGGCACTATTTCTCTTTACATTTATCGGCATTCCTACATATTATATCTAACTAGAAAACAGTTCACCCAAAACTAAAATAAATGCTAAAAAATCATTTTTTCACAGAATAAGTTCGCATTCCTATTTGTTTCTGTTTAGGAAATGTTTTTTTTCTGTGACCTTTTAAAAACAGCGTCCAGTTAATTTTAACAAACTAATTTAAACTACTTACGTCTAAAACGGACTTAGCATCGTGCAAACCTAAACAATACTATTACACTAAGTATATTATGCTTATAAAACACTAACTCTCTTGCACGGTTTCACCCGCGTCTTTAATGCTGCCCCGCTCCTGAGGGTATTAGCGTGATGTTGTATAGCCTATGTGACTTCCTGATAATGTAGCTTCCTATTAGTAAATACATTGCTAAAATCGGTCCAGTAGTTTTGGAGACAAATCGATACAAAGACACAAAAAAAAACTTTCCTCTTTATAATGTTGATATAGAGGTATCAAGTACAAGGGAATAGCTTGCCAGCACATAGAAAAAACCCTGAGAGTTTTGCGTGTATTGCAAAATATTTAAACAAAGAAAAGTGTTCTAAAAATAGTTAAAAAAAATCCAGCCAGCTTAATGATTTACTCCGTAAAACTGAGGGCACTGTTGGCGCAGTGGCGTTGCGATCAACTACAGTGCTGCGTGTCGCAAGTTCGATCTCCGCACGGAACAAATATTTGTATGACCTACAGGTAATTTTCAGGTCTGGCTGTTGGTGTAGAGAAAATTCTAGAGTGCAACGCTTTTTTTATTAAAAAAAAAACTGTCCAAGGCTCCGTCCATAACTTAAGATGAAGCGACTAGCGTCTAAAAAACGCGCGCGCGTCACTTAGTTTCTACGCTTAAATACTATCGAACCACCGTCCGTTCCGGTGACTTTATTCTTTTTATCACTAGCTTTTGCCCGCGGCTTCGCTCGCGTTAAATTTGTGTTAACACAGTTCCTATTTCTTGATTTGCAGGTAACTGCTACCTGTAGTTTTTGCCCTTGCACCTTATTGATTTGTAATAGGAAAGCTAAGTTTTCCCTTTTCTTCCTTCGTCCTCCCTCATATGCCATTAAAAAAAAAACAATAGCTTATGTCCGTCTCCTAGGTCCCAACTATCTCTGTACCAAAATTAATCAAAATCGGTTTAGCCATTAAGGCGTGAAGAGGTAACAAACAAACTAACTCACTTTCGCTTTTATAATATTAGTAAGGAGTAAGGATAACATCATGCTTGTTATCCCCGAAGGGTTGTGGAGAAAGCTACCTATTAGTACGTTTATGTTAGTCTGATGTAATAGGGACCGTGCCTATTATCATCAATCGGGAAAATTTAAACTACTGAGTAATTCCTGCTGAAATAACCCACACCACAAAAACCCATTCAAACGTATTTGCAATAAGAACGACGCGACAATATTCCAATTGTGTATATTTCAAAAATAGTCGTAAACAAATTTGAAATAACAATTATACATATTAAACAAACCGCTAATATAAAACTGCGCAATAGGTGTTCGTGCTAAAACTATCCTTATTGACACAGTGACTAACCCTTACTAGCTATTCACTCCACTATTATCTAGCCTGGCGGTATTGACCTCTTGTAGGGCAAGGCTACAATTGTTTACCGATTTAGATATTCGTACTTAAATCTGTGTCCTGCGTACGGGGTAAGAATTTGTAGGGTTAAACTTAAGTTGAATGAAATAACTTTTTGTGGTTATAGTTTTTTTTTTTAATTATGAACTGTTTTAGGGTTGGATTGTACACTAAAATTGTTATGAATTTAAATGTCGTTTACGGAATAATTCTAGTTTTTTTTCGTAATAAATCTTGAAAGACTTCAAAAAAATGTTAGTATTGTGATTTTCGACTTATAGTTACTTATTTTAACTACTTACTTACTTACTATAATATTACTTATTATAATATTACTTACTATGAAACTCTTAATGTAGTCATAGTTTTTTTCTCTGGTTACGGAAACAGAAAAAAATCCAATCAAGGGGATTGGATTTTTTACATAGTATTTTTTTGTTTAAATTAAACCTTTTTTTAACTTTCTAAGTTTTCTAAAATTTTGGTTTATTTGCATTAAGTGGTAAAATAAGAAAAAAAAGGTTTATCAGTTCCTAGTAATTTGTATTGTATTTGTTAATTATTTATTTATAGCCCCTTATAGGAAGTACCTTTATATTTCCCTGTAATTGCAAATAGGGAAATAATGTTAGATTAAATGATTTAGGATTATTCTAATTTCCACGAATATTCTATTTGGATAAAAATTACTATAATTAATACTATGCAGAATATTGAAAATATTAAATAATGACCCAAAAATTTGTACAAAAATATAAGGTAGATATTGGTGGGTACCGTTTTTTTTAGTGGCAACTCACAGCTTCAACTAATAATTTGATACTGGCTCTTAAAAAGTAGCTTATTTTAATCACTCATTCTCATACTTGGTATTTATAATTTGTCCACGGAAAACTCAAGTCACGTAAAGAAAGGATCGACGATAATGTAGGTTTCTTTCACTACTATTTTTTCATATTTATTAATATTCGGTTATAATATTATCACACTTGCATTGTTAGTTTTTTTTTTGTTTAATCCTTTGACGTTATACAGTAAAATATTACTCCATTAACATCAATATATTTCTATTTTAATGATCGCATTATTACCCTACTACAGCAACAAGAGAAGTGTTATTATTTATTTAGGAATTTCAGTTGAAAATCATTATAATAACGTCTTTAAGTTCATCGCCAATCTTCTCATATTTGCAAATCATTCTGTTTTTTTTTATCTATCTAGTCCAGAGACACGTGTTAAATTATAAATTCGATCGATTTCACAAATAGGTCAGTAAATATGTCAATATTTTGTAGCAAAATATGTAGATATAAACACGTTGGGTACATTGTGAGCGCGTTCGTCGGAAAACCTATTTTTAGTCGGCAGCGTTAACGGGTTAATTTTGCTGGTATTTAAGTTACTAAGAAGAAATCATGAAATTAAATCATCAGCATTTAATATTGTGTTTCCCATCAATTTTATCAACTAACGACAACATTAACGAAACTCCAGACGTCCTTTTGCGCTCATTTCAGGGTTCAAAGCGACCACAAGCTTTTGTTTCCCCAAGCATCTACAAGCGTCAAGACTAATGTGGGTGCGCTAACCGCATCCATACTACACTAACATCAGAGGCGGCGCAAGCCTGTCCACTACACCACTCTGCTCACCTTGGTGAAGCTTCAGCGAGAGTTGCGAGGAACTACCCGCACACCAGGGACTGTAGCCGCTACCACCCACTTCCCGTAAATACGATCTTGCGTCGGAGACGGTGTACGTCACCTACAGTGTCTACTAACATTACTAGCCCAGTTCAGAACCTACAGTTTATACCAAATAACCAGTGAATGATCTAAAGACTTTAGAACCTACTCCCTAAGACATAGTACATAGTGCTCAAAGCTGTAATCTAATAAAAGAAAGAGAAACGGCTTCTTTTTTTAATTCTGGCTACTCCAATTAAAAGCATACCTCCACAAGAATGGTCATGCGCAAGTTAGTTTACAAGTTCATCATTAGATAGTTTAAATTATTCCTGAATAGCTCGCGCTTGTGATGATCGAAAAAAAGGATCCTAAGTGTTTTTCCAGACTGTAATCTACCTCTATGCCAAATTTCTTTAGGATCCGTTCAGCCGTTTTGATGTGAAAAAGTAACAAATATCCATACATCCATCCTCACAAAGATTCGCATTATTAATCTATACTAATATCTATACTAATATTATAAAGCTGAAGAGTTTGTTTGTTTGTTTGTTTGAACGCGCTAATCTCAGGGAATACTGGTTGGAATTGGAAAATTCTTTTAGTGTTGGATAGTCCATTTCTTGAGGAAGGCTATAGGCTATATAACATCACGCTACGACCAACAGGTGCTGAGCAGCGTGGGTGAAACCGCGGAGAACAGCTAGTATTATATAAAGTAGCGTTATTAGATTTCAGTGATCAATTCTTAACCCAGTGTTCAGCGCGAAAACGTTGACAGCTGTTGTCACGTGGCTACATCTGTCCGTCGCGTTTGAAAATACGAAACAGATATTATTTGTTTCAAAGTTTCACAAACTAAACCGATTTCAAGAAGGAAATGTCAAGAATTAAACAATCTAATCTAACGGTTACTTGTAAGGATTTAATGTAGAATAATGTCTTTATAAACGTAAACGGATAATTAAAATAAGCCGAAACTTTAATTCTGTTAACTAATTGTTTTAAAGATGAGTTTTGATGAGACAATTTTGTCTAATTCGGAAGCTAATAGAATAATTTGACGATTATTTTAGAAGCAAAAGAACTAATATACTGCTATAATACATACCTACTAAAGTTTAAACCATCATTGAAATCTCAAGCCTGCAAACAGACCAATTTCCTACATCCCCATTCCCCAAGTTATGTCAAAAAACCACCAATATTACTTTCAAATTCCCAGACAGCAAGATTTTAAGTCATAAAATATAATATTATTAATAATTGTCAAATGACTAACGCATTATAATATCGGTTAGTGTACATTAGAACTATTTTTAAATGCACTTAAGTTGAATGTACTCTGAAAAGGTAAATACATATTGCAGTTGTAGTTTGTAATTGATAAAGGAAAAAATGTCCTTATATTCTTGTTAATGATTTATAAAAGTATGACGTTAGTTTAGGGTTAGAAGTTTTTCTTGTCTTTAGAACAACTTAAAATAGGTGACAAAACCATGGCGTTCAAAGCTTTAATTTAAGCTTTAAGTTAATTCATTTTACAAGACTTACAGACTAAAAAACCAATGCAATAAAGAATGTAATATTAACAAATATTTAATTACAAGCCACCATACATAGTTTTTTTTTATTTAAGAACTTTTCGTTTATAAGTTTTTGGTTCTGTTTAATTTTGAGAGTAATTATAAAATAGATTTTTATAATGCGAATCAGAGAAACTTGAAATTACTTAATTTGTTTAATAAATTGATGATGTTTATATATATAGAAAATCGCACTTTTAAATGTAATTATGAATGTTCGTATGTTTATTTTTTTTTCATGTTAGCGTAAGTGATTTGGAATTAATTTACAAAAGGAATGTTAATGTTATAATAATAAAAATGGGTGCGACTATAATTCATCTATCATCAACATTATAAAACAGTATCGAGCCTAATCTAATTAAGCGATTACTTAGCTCTACGTCACTTTCAAATAATCATAATTTAATCAATCATCTTTAATTTTAAAATAGACAAAATTCGATTCGGCTTAATTAAAATACTAACTTAAAATCTCTTCATTTTCACAAAATTCTAAGCCACAACACGAAAGTATTTTGTTTCTTAAAATAGTTTTTCAAAGTTGCCGAAAGAATTTAACTTCTTAGTATTTGACGGCGCAATTCATAAGATAAAAGTGCTTATTACTTAGTAAAACGATAAATTAAAAATATGCGAAATGAAACATATTTAACAAGAGCGTGCGTTGTTCCGAAATGAGGTTATCCGTTTAAGTCTAACACATTTTTTTGTGCAAATAAATTTATCTCTATGCCACGACCTTGCTCCCAGCTATCGCCAAATTTTGCTAGTCCTAACGTCACATTGATAATAACTAGGCAATCTAGAAAAACTTACCCGTTTTAATATTAAATTATTGTAATAAATCCTCACAGCACAACACTTTGGTCACAGTTCATAACGTGTAAATAAAAAATTGTAGTGTTAAGTTTGGTTGGGTGACGGCCCGAGAGTGCAGTATGTTGTTATGTGCCACGGACGGGGTTATGCACATCGCTTGCTTGCCGGCAGCCAGCCGACTGGCGCGGCGCGCACGCAACTTCCATGCTCCCCGCGCCCCCCCGAAAAAAATACAACCGCGAAAAATATGGCGGGATCCGACACGCAAAAACTGAAGGGGTGCGCTCCGCGTTCTCTCGCTGAGGTTGTATGCTAATCCATCGTGCGCTTCGCCCTTTTTTCCGGGGTGGGGGTGGGGGTGGGGGCATGCAATTAAAAAGCCGCGCGTGCGTGTGGGGGCGCGATTAGAAACGAGACGGCGGACGGAATGAGTCTGTCACCGCTTTTTTTTTACTATTTTCCTAGTCTGGCATTTTGTGTACGAATGCCTAGGTAGACTAAATCGATGGACCGTCTGACTAGATTATTGGTCGAGTACTGAGCGTAGGTAACTTAGATAAATGTATCGCGGCCTTATCTAAGAGTTAAGATGATGCGCCATTTTTTTATAGTCAATGTTTATTAATTGCATTTGTGTGTTTAGAGATATTGTACTTTAATTTCTGACTAATTAACGAAGATTTATTAGGTTTTTTTTTACATTTTTTTTTTAAGTCAAGTTACGTACGCAGTAGATTTATGTCAATTTGTGTTATTTTCCAAAGTTGCCCAAAAAATATAAAGTCACCATTCCCGAATGGTTCCTTTTTCATAAAACGGCTCCTTTCACGACCTGAAATGGACACAATATCTTAAAGTTTGGGAAAGTCCCACTTGGATATTTACCTATGAAAAACAGTAGAGGATATCGTGTGCCGAAAAATACTTAAGTTAAGGTTTCTCGTCACATTTCTTAGTTTCAGAACCTCTATGGTTTTTTTTTCTCAGTCCATCTGCTTTCTTCTCGCCATAATATTGACCCCAGCAACAAAACTGGTGACCTTTTTAATAAATAAATAAAAAAAAACTGCAAATTAATTACTATTTCTCCATCCAACAATAGCGAAGACGTTTTAAAAACCTGCTTCACCTAATCTATGGTCCGTTCTGGACGGACAATAGTGTCGGGATCAAAAAGGGGTGTTTTGCAACATTGCAGCTAGCTAGGGATGTGCTATCGGACCTCAACTTGCAACAAAATGTGGGAATAAGAAGAGGGTTTAGTAGATAGATGGCCAAGCAAACGGTTTGTAGTTTGCAGTTTTTTTTTTTAATATTGGTCTTGCCGGCACCGTTATATTTGGCAGTTATAAACGGACTGAGAAATTAACTGCGTGTTTGAGATAGAAAATTTTTGGTTTTTGGTAATTAATTGAATGTTAGAATAGATGGTTTTGGGTCAATTTGATGATCACATTTTTTTATGTCGATAATACATTGTTTTAGTGATCATTCTTTTGCTTGTTTTGTAAACTGTAGATATTAAAGGGTTACAGTTTTAAGAGCCTTTATATTTCTTTAAATAATGACTCTTACTAATTAACGATCTGCTTTTATTAAAAAAAGATATATTTTTGTTTTTTTTTTCTATTTCTTTTAAAAAGCTACCTTAAATAAATTGTAATAGCACCGTTCTCAACCCGTGTGGTAGGCAGAAATCAAAGCTGCGATAACCGACATTGCTATAAGTTTAAAAAAATAGATGCTACTTTAAAACCTTCATGCTATCTTCATTCTTCTTCCGGTAACAAGATAAGCAGCTTTCCCAAGGATCCTAGATACTAGATAAAAATAAACATTAACTCATAATTTAATTTATTGATAAAAAAAATATGTCGTCCATATGCAAAAATTGTGCTAGACCAATAATAGTTTTTGGCGACACAGTTAGATAATTTGCTCTAGCGATAAGATAATGTTTGTGATAGTTCTAGTTTTCAACGGGAAGTTCTAGGTCAATTTGTAGCCGTTATCGGGCTAGACATATTTTTATAGACAAGATTTATATTTGGTTAACTAACAATTGTTTAGTGAAATTTAAGAAATTTTTAAATTCATTAAATGACGTTAAATTTAATTTAGTTTGTTTTAATTTAACGTCACGTTAAGTAATTTATAATTTGTGACTTAATTAAAGTTATGGGCTGTTTACAATATTTTTTTTACTATTTAAACATAAAATAGATTAGAGTTACATAAAACAGAAAAGATAAAAAAATATAATTTAAATACATCACAAAATTAATTCACACGTTAAAAAGTACAAAAATCCGTTTCGCTATATTAAAATCGACCAGTTAAAGACTTGTTATAAAATAACAATTGTAAGGTCAACGGAGGATGCAATTCTTTACCAATCCTAATTATTTATGCAAGATTTGTCTAACGTGAGGTCCAGCGGCGCTTGCAAGGAGCTATCCCCTGCATCCACGAAACAAACATTTACATAAGAATACCCCAGCATTCAGAGGGTTAAGCTAATTGTGAGCATATTAAAATCAGAAGATCTATTGACCATTCTTATTTTTTAATATGCAAATATTTCAACTTAATATATTTTTGAACGTTTCTGTTAAAAGAAAAATAATGTTAAGAAGTTTTGTGAATTTTTAATTCCACTTCCGCATTTTTAAATGCATAAATTGAAGAGATAATGTGAGAAAAAATTCACGGAGTTTTGTACTTTTAATAATAAACAGTGCAGCAAACGAACAGTTCAGTGACTTACCTTTTCTATCGGCCGTCGATCGCACAAAAATGTAAATCAACAAAAACAATCAACAAAGTTCAACAAAGTCACTATATGAGAAGTAAAGTCCGGTAACGTAACACGATGGACAAATAAACAAACTTAACCTGAGTGTTGACAAAATATGCACCAAAACTATTCGAATAGTGAAATTGGGATAGAATTCGGCGAGTTTGTGCGAAACCCGGCTCGCAGGCGACGAGCGACCGGCCAATCGGAGCGCCGACCGCTGCGAGTCCACACACGTGAGGAAACTTCGCTCCAACTTCACTGAAAACTTTCCCCGACACGTGTCCAATAGTTCCGCGCCGCGCGCTCGTAAACTTTCAAAATATATTTTTTTTGTCTTATGACCGAACCCCTATTCAAAAAAAAATTAATTGCGGCTTTTAATTTCTATCTTTTTTTCTAGTGAGTAAAGTTTTTTTTTCCCGAGGCGTCCACCCGTCCGGTCGGGTCCGGCCGGTCTGCAATATTAACACGAGCCGCGTCCACCTTTTGTAATGAAACGTTCACACATGCTTCCGCATTACCGTCCCGATGCCATCAATAATGAAGCCGGGCGGGAAAAAACAAAACGGGGCACCTCTCCCGCCGAGGCGCCCGCCGACACTACAGCCTCCTCGTCAAAGATCAGAATTGCATATCTGGGTTGCGTTAATGAGCGGGGGTAGGGGGTTCGTGGGGGGGTCGAAAAAGTGGCACCGCTCGCGCGCGAATATAAATTCATCGCCAAAAAATCATTACGCGGGGGGTGGTATTACGGGGCTTCGCTGCGCGGGTTCGTCCGTATAGTTTTTAAATCGGGCGCTCATTCGGCGCGGCGCCGCGGCGGGCGGAGGGCGACTGCACCGCGCCGCTCCCTGCACCGCACTATGCCCCACAACTATCTCGCATGCACTTACCCCGCGCACGCCAAGACGTGCCAAGTTCAAGCGTACACCATACTACATTTACTAACTAAAAAAAGCGTCAAAAAGAACTGTCTAAACCAACACAACATCGGAAAGAAAGAAGTACATAAATACGCGGCAAATTAATGCGACGTAGCGCGAGATGGATTGATTTTTTTTTTCAAATGGAAAGAGAAAAAAAGAGGTTTCACGTATATGCAAATTCCTCTTTTCGACGACGATCGTAATCAATTTGTGCGTAGGAAGCAAGTACTTCCGCACACACACACACACACACGCACGCACGCACACACGCGCCTCTCAAATTAAATCTAATACAAAATTGCGTTTTATGTTGATGCTAGTGTAGATGTGTGTAGGGGAGCACAATGCGAACTCGCGAGGGTACAGTCAGCCTCAGTACGCTGATTAGAAAATTAAGAATTATATCATCAACTTTGTTTTCAAACCTTTTATGTTTAAGCAAATTAAGTGACCTACACTTAATTTTCAACCTTAATAATACTGTAAGCTTAATTCAAATAATATCCTCATTAATTACCAATTTCAACTATCGTATATCATAGTAACTATAGTCTAACATTAGAATATTAATTTATTTTAGTTGCAACTGAAATATGAATACATAACACACGCGTATGGCGTACCTAATCTAACAGGTGGCACTGCGACCGCCCATGTGAAACCTCTATGTTAGATATAGCTGACACATTTCGTATTCAGTTTAGAATATAATAGAGCACAAATTACATTTGGCAGTAATGATAATACACTCTGTACAAATGAAGCTTCCTAAAAAAAAAACAAGTACAAACTTGCGACTAAAACGGCTCTTTTTTTGGACTGTGTAGACTTAGAGGGTTGATTTTTTCATAGCAATAAGAAAACACAGACTTGAGTATATGGATTTAATTTCAAATTAATACCTCTTTTTATTTCAGGTGGGAAATCCAATGACTTTCCCCGCTCTGGGCGGAGCGGGGGGGCATGTCAGACTTGTACTGACTAAAACCCACCCATGTTCCTTCAATTGCCCTTTACGTTCCGAGACCGCGGTATCTCTTTCGAACAACCCGCAACCCCGGCAGACTTAATACCTCTTGATACCAGATAAAAAATTGGCATCAATTTAAAAAAAACTAATTTGAATATTTTATTAATAAAAAAACTAACTCCGGAATTCCTAAAATAAACACTGAACAATTTTGACTTCTTCTAAATTCAAATTTTCCATCTACCCTCTCACAAAATCTCAAAAGTAGTTCGTACTCATCAAGAAAAGGATCTCCTTGGGGAGTTCACAGAAACTATTTTTTACTTCCTGATAGATTTACAAAGGCTCTAACTTTAATATTTAATTTCCAATTACTGAGGGTAGTCACAATTTGTCTGTTTCTCTAGTCTGTTTTGGGTTACCAGATGTACGCATTATTATTATTAAAAAAAAAGGAATGCGCAAGAGCAAGAAAAACGTTCAAGTTGTTTTTCAGTCCAATATTTAATTTGCCTGCTTATCATTCAATAGTGGAGCAACAAGTACCTAAAATTCCTTGACCAATACCAATTTTTTTTTCGGTTGGGAAATCTTCAAATAACTTTCCCCGCCGGGTGGAGTGGGGGGAGTGTCAGCTTTGTACTGACTAAAACCAACCCATGTTCCTTCTTTTGCCCTTTATGTTCAGGGGCCGCGCCAGCATCAGTACTAAACTTAACATAATTTTTGTTGTTGTTTATTTAGCTGTTAAGGTGCATTTAGTGCTTATCTTTAAGTGATAGGGCACTTAACTTAGACTTAAGGTTTAACCTCTCAAGGACCGCCATTATTTACGTCAACTATCCGTCAAGCATCGCCGGGCGGGCTCTTATCGTAAGCGTAATCAAATTTTAAGGCTTATCTTTAATACAAATACAGTTTTAAATCGGTCGAGGTTAGGTGGCACAAATTTGTGCCAGCGGGGCTCAACGGCAATACTTGTTTAAAGGCACGTTTTTGTATCTAGAGGTTAAGCACTTTTCTTTTCGCTTAAGGAATAAAAATGCAAACACACAATTATGTTCAAAACTAAACATGTAACTAAACATCGCTGTCCAAATAAATTCCCAAAAGCAAATCGTTATTAAGAAAATCCATATTTTTTCATCTCCACAGCATCAGCTCATTATTGAAACAGCCAACAATTCTTCATCCCGACTGTACTTTAAAACACACACAAGTGTAATGTTAAAAATGAATTACCAACACATAGGCGCGCCTCCCTCCCCTTTATACTCATTTTCATTTCGATGTTTTTGGGTTTTTGCGCAGCCGGGGGTGGGAACACCCCCACAACCCCACACCCTCGCCCTATGAAAATAGGATATATTTTTATGTTTTATTTGCCCGGAAGCCAGTGCTTAGTTGCATGTTTATTAGAAGTTTTTATTAGTAGACTGTGTACTGTTTTTGCCTTTTTTCCGGGTTACCCGGTATCAGATGATTTGCGATGACAATTCTATGGGGCATAGTCACGGCATGTTTGTTTTACCATTACGTAGTATATTTGTGAGTTTTTGATGCAATGAACTAATATTTTTTGGGTCATCTTCAAATCGATGAAAGTGAATACTTTCTGTTCGAACTATTTCGATCTTCAATTGTTTTTTATTAGCGACCCGCATCTGCTTTGCATGAGTTCAATATAGATAATAATACCATAATGTTATATTTATAAGCCTTACTCTTGAATTACTCTATCTATAGGTGAAAACTGCATTAAAATCTGTTGAGTAGTTTAAAGATCCAAGTGAACAGACTGCGGATGCGACTTCAGTTAATACTATGTAAATTAAACAGTAGTAATAATAATCTGGCAACACTTTAAGTGACAAATACTTCAATTTCTCTTCCTGATATTTTATTCTTGTTTCTATTCAAAACATTATTTTTAACAGTTTTTACAAATATTTACATCTAAAGTTGCAATAGCTGACCCTCATTTATCGATTTCCAGTCCAAAATGATTTTAATTTGGTCAAATAGAGTCAAAAAGAAAAAATATGACATGAGTGACAAATGTCATTTGTAAAATCAAAAACGATGAAATGAAGATAAAAAGAAAATGTTGACCAGATCAGCTCACGCCAGAAGCGCACGCCTTCCACCTCCGGACTCGTCGCTCAGCTCCGCCTCGCCGCCGCCGGAACCCAGCCTCGTCGTGAGTGCTGTGACACCGGCCGTGGCAGTTGCGTCGAGCTCGAGCGACGAGTATTTTTCCCCGCCCACGACGCCACCACCAGTTCGTCGACGAGGAAGACGCCGGCCACCGGACGGCTTAGGACCTCGGGGCCCACCGGCCTCTGATAGGGTCCCAGCTCCCGGCGGAAGTGTGCAGCGCATGCGATGGACTCAATCCATCAATGAAAACGTCATGCGCTCATACTATGGGGCTACAGAGGGAGGAAACAACCTGACCGCGTACCGTGTTCGGATGCTCTCTCTGTTTCAGGTGCTTGAGCCAGCTGTCAACGTGTCGGCGCAACGACTATCGGATCAGGTGCGGGTTATCCAGCGTAATCGTATGTTGGATGACACCGTACTTGATCGCTTACGAACTGAAATGCAGAGTAGCCAAGTCATTACCTCTTCGTCGCAGGCTGTGGTACCACCACAGCCCCACCAACTAGTTAATCGCGCTAACGAGGTAAGTAATGACATGGCTACTAATGTAAGTACCCAGTGCAGTGAGGAAATGAGGAGTACTTTGGAGGGTGCGATTCGAGAATATCGGTACATGTCGCCCGAACTTAGACCACGCTTACCTCGTTTGCCCATGCATAATAAAAATAGGGCGCTAGTGGCTGCTCTGGATTCGCAGTTGTCAAGCTATTTTGACAATTGCGAGAACCTCACTGATGCTCACTCAATCCTGTATTGTGCGGCTGTAGCGGTGTGTCGTGTAGCTCACGTCAAATTTCCTGATGACAGAGCTACACGACTGAAACCAGCTATACCATTTTGGCAGTGCAGGATTGAGCGGCGTATTGGTGTGGCCAGAGCACTCATTGGCAAACTAACCTGTTTCAGGGAGGGTAACACACGACCTCGAGTGATGCGCTTTGTGAGGCGGGCATTTGTAGGGACTGATATAAGTCCTCCAGACTATGACTTTCAGTAGCGCCATCAGGATGGAATTTGGTGTGGACAAATGTGCGGTCATGCATGTAAAGCGAGGGGAAATTGTGGAATCTGTGGGAACCCAGCTCTCAGATTCCATAAACCTTAGATCCCTCTCAGCAACCGAAACCTACAAGTATTTGGGGATGTCGGAAGCGCTGGGCATCAATGTTGCTGACATGAAGCAATCGTTGAAGGAGCGCTTCTTTGGCCGCCTGAAAAAAGTATTTAATAGTCTTTTATCAGGCGGAAACAAGGTGCGTGCTTTCAACGGTTGGGTCATGCCGGTTTTGATGTACTCTTTCGGCATACTCAAATGGACTCAAACAGAACTGGACGCCCTGGATAGGAAGGTCCGTACATTGTTAACGGCATTTCGTATGCATCACCCACGTTCTTCGGTCATGCGATTGTATATCCCGCGGAGTTGTGGAGGTCGAGGCTTTCTAAACGCCAAGACTCTCCACAATCGCGAGATATGCAGTCTCAGGGAATATTTTCTAGAATCAGACTTGGGAATGCATCGAGATGTGGTTGCAGTGGACAAAGGCCTCACCCCGCTCTCCTTGGCTAAAGAGAACTGGCGCAAACCTGTAATACTTGACACTAACGACCGCAAGGAGGTATGGCAAAGTAAGGAGCTTCACGGACGCTTTTTCCGGGCCCTACATGGACCCGATGTAGATCCATCAGCGTCCGTAGCCTGGCTACGTTCCGGGGACCTCTTTGGAGAAACCGAAGGTTTTGTCTGTGCAATTATGGATGAAGTTATGATGACGAATAACTACCGGAGATTTATTGTGAAGGACGGCACGGTTGACATATGTCGGGCATGCCACCGTCCGGGTGAATCAATTCGACACATTATCTCCGGTTGTTCTCGTCTAGCTAACGGAGAGTACTTGCATAGACACAACCTTGTAGCCAGGATTATCCATCAGCAACTTGCTCTAAAGTACAACCTTGTGGAATCGGAAGTGCCGTACTACAGGTATGAGCCCGACCCAGTTCTTGAACATGGCTATATCACATTGTACTGGGATCGATCCATCATCACTGACAGGACTATTGTTGCTAACAAGCCTGATATAGTGGTGGTGGATCGATCAGAGTGGCGCGCAATTATTGTTGACATAACAGTCCCGCATGATGAGAACCTCGTGAAAGCCGAGAAAGATAAGCAAATCAAGTATATTGACTTGGCTCGCGAGGTTGTCGACATGTGGGACGTGGACTCAGCGATCATTGTGCCGATAGTCGTTACAGCCAATGGCTTAATTGCTAAGAGCCTCGACCAACACCTGAGAAGGCTCTCGTTAGGCAGCTGGATCAAGGGTTTGATACAGAAAGCGGTACTCCTGGACACGGCTCGTATTGTTAGGAGGTTCCTTTCTCTGGAGCCCTGACCGCCGGTAGCTTGGATCCTGTTCCCGATACCGGTGGGCTACTATTTTTATATTTTTAAATGTTTTTTTTTTATGTTTTTTTATTAAGAAATGTTTAAAAATGTAAGGATTGTTAGAAAAACAAATAAATGAACGAAAATGGTAGAATGTATTGCTAAGCAGATTATATGCTATTACAAAAAATATGGGTAAGTATGTGAGATTTTAAGAAAACGTAGTCGTACAACGATAAAAAATACAACTTAAATAAAACAGTTGCTATGAAAAACATTCAGCTAATTTTTTTTAAGGTAAGTTTCATTTATAATAAAATTGTCTTTTCGAAAGACGAGCAAGGTTATAAGAGTTAGTTTGTAAAGTAAAATATATTTCAAATCCTCACATGTCGTAGGTAATTAAGATATAATTCGGATGAGATACTATAACAAACTTAAGGAAAAAACGTGTACGTTTTTCTGTTTTCTGGCATTTTTTGACGAAACATCGCTATCTCAGCGATGTTTCTGTGTCAAGTTGAAAATTCTGTGGATTCGTTACAGTGACCATCCTTCAAATAATAAGTAAATAAATTACTTATTTGGTGATAATCATCATTTTTCTATCCTTGTCTCATTCTATTTGTGTCGGCGCAACACGTTTTCTTCCATTCTCCCCTATCAGACGTCACGGCATCATTTACTCCTTTCTTTTTCATATCATTCTTTGCTCAATCTATCCATCATTTATTTGGCCTTCCTCTCCTTCTCCATCCAAAAAAGACTTCAAAAACAACAAAAAGAAAAATTCGTTCAGAAACCTCGTAATCCTACACAATATACCAAAACTGTAAATTAATACTCCCATCGACAGTATCATGGCCTATGTCCATCCAGTCGGACATAAGCCGCTTCTAACTTACATTAAACCACTCAAATAAAACAAATATTATTTAATTACTAGGTAATTATAATTAAAGATAGATTGTTCGTTTCCACACCGAGTTTAAATCACAGTGTTGGATAATTGAATTAATCAGTAATACTATGTTTAGAGAGGGCTTATAGTGGATGGAATTAAAACAGCACACCAAGCTCACATACAATGATGACAATACTAACAAGAGATGGAATGATATTGTATGGACATTCTAATGCAACTTCCAAACACGTCTTTGTGGAAAGATTTTTTCTGGGAACTGTGTTACCCCAAATTTAACGCGAGCGAAGCCGCGGGCGAAAGCTAGTTAACAATAAATGCTTGACTCGCTTGAGGGAAGTGACGCCACTACTCTCTGAGACCATTTTATCGAATCTTTAAAGTCTTCAACAATAAACCGTCAATAGGGAAAATTGCAGTTCAGCATGAAATGCAAATTAAGTCCCTTCTTTTAGTTATTTTCCTTAAAATCTCCAGGAAACCATGTCTATATAGAGATGATAGTAGGGACAACAAGACAGAACCTTAAGATGCCTCATTTTAATTGAAAAGAGTGGAATAACTTTTTGAGTATTTTATAATGTAGAATCGTGCCAGGTTGATGGTAATAGGCTTGACCGCTATAACATAGAACAATATTAGTGGCAAAATGAGGTTTTTTATTGGTAAACATCTGACTAACACCTGACAGGAGAAAGGAGTAAATGATGCCGTGACGTCTGATAGGGCAGAATGGAAGAAGAAAACGTGTTGTGCTGACCCCGAATAGAATGGGATAAGGGCAGGAAAATGACAATGATTTGACTAACACCTTGCCAAACAAATTACATAAACAAAATATTTTATTTAACTTTGTTTTTTAAGTAGTAAGCTATAAAAGTAAGCTTTTAGGTTGGTGCAGCGGCTGAGCAATTGACTGTTGCGCTGTGTGTCGCGGGTACGAATCCCGCACGGAACAAATATCTGTATGTCCTACAAATAGTTTATTCAGGTCCGGCTGTTAGTGTATGTGAGTTTAAATGTTTGTAAACGCACCCATGATACAGGAGAAATTCATAGTGTCGGACAAAGTTTAAAAAAAAAAAACAATAAATCACTAATTTGCAAAAACTTATTAATTCATCTCTTGCAAACAACACAAAAAAATCCTCTAAAACGCTCTAAGCAACATTAAATCCCGGATCACATCCCCCCCGTCCACAATCCAACCTAACAGACGCAGAGGGCCAAAACAAAAATAAACTATGCTACGCGGCAAGGGGTTATGTCGTAGCACCGACGTAGGCGCCTACGAGGCGTAGACGGTCTACGAATGTATTCGATGTGTGGGATGACAAGGGTAGCTATTGATGTGTGTTGGTCAGTGTGGGGATATTTTTTAGAAGGGGATGTTTAGTGTTGAATTATTTTGTTAATCATGCAGAAGTATTTGCAATTACTTTAGTAGGCAGTAATCTATACTAATATTATAAAGCTGAAGAGTTTGTTTGTTTGTTTGAACGAGCTAATCTCAGGAAGTACTGGTTCGAATTGAAAAATTCTTTTAGTGTTGGATAGTCCATTTCTTGAGGAAGGCTATAGGCTATATAACATCACGCTACGACCAACAGGTGCTGAGCAGCGTGGGTGAAACCGCGAGGAACAGCTAGTATAGTGCTATTGGTGGAGGCAATTTATGGAAACAAACTTGGAGAATTTAGATAAATTACTATCTTTGCAGTTAGTGTGACATTGTTCTGACTAACTCCATAAGAAATAGTAAATATCTGTTTGTAGGGTAATGAGCGCCCTGACGGGGTTGAGTTGGTTGTTGGAAAGAGATACCGTGGCCCCGGAATATAAAGGGTAAAAGAAAGAACATGGCTTCTTCCTCTCACTCCGCTCTGAGAAGAAGAAGCTATTTGATAATTTCTCACACATTAAAAAAGGATAATGAGTGCATGAATAATTTAATCCATTCATCTCATAACCATACGCAAAATAGAAAGCAATCTTTCGTCAAGTAGCTATGGGAAGTTTGTGAAAGAAAATATTTTAACATGGGTTTAAAATTATCATGTTTGTAACATTATATTTGTATCGATGTGCACACACTTACCTTATCTTTTTACTTATTATTTTGTTTCATGTATTGAGGATTTTTTTATTTATTCATCATATAATTAAATTAACTTCTATATATATACAACCTATAAATAGACACAAACTAAAAATATATACAAATAAAAAATGGAAAATTAAATTCTGTATTGCAAAATTATATTTACTAATATAAGAGACTGGGAGTCCAAGACACAGGGAAACATAGTCTGGAGACCAGAGAGTGGTCTCTGGTCTGGTATAACTAAGCAATTTGTATTTGATAATTTAGGAGAAAGTCGCTTTTGAATCTAAAAGTGTGTTAAAATATTGATGAATTCGTTAATTACAATTTTAACAACTTTCTAGCTTTCGTTACGAGCTGCCATCCTACTTAATAAAATTATAAATGCGAATGTTTGTGAGGATGAATGTGTGGATGTTTGTTACTCTTTTACGCCAAAACGGGTGAACGGATCATCATAAAATTTAGCTCAAAGTTAAATTATAGTCGGGATACTTTTTTTTCGATTATCACGCTCGCGAAGCCAGTGGACCAGCTAGTATCAAATAATAAAAAAAAAGATCTACAATTGCTGTATAACAGAATATTTAAAGCAAAGCAAAAGTCCCGCTCCCTATGACGTGACCGTCTAATCTCACCCCTAGTTAGAGCCACGCCACCCTGAGCTAGACAGTTTTATGCAGAAAAAGAAGACTTCAGTAGCTAGGGGGTGATACAGACCCCATGGGTAGATCCTGTTGGTTCTTTTGCTATGCTATTTGAAATCGTGTTTCTTTTAAGTGCAGTGTTGCTCTTCATTTATATAATGTATTATAATAGATTGCTGTTATTGACTATTTACCTGACTGACCTAGACGCAGGGTAATCCTTTCTTTACTAATATTATAAAAGCGAAAGTGAGTTTGTTTGTTACGTCTTCACGCCTCAATAGCGAAACCGATTTTTATGAATTTTGGTACAGGAATGGTTGAGACACTGGAGACGGACATAGTTTTAAACAATTTAAAAAAATGAGAAATGAGGAAGTAAGAAGGAAGAAAAGGGAAAACTTAGCTTTGCTATTACATAAAATAAAGCCCAAGGGCAAAAACTACAGGTAGCAGGTGCCTGCAAATCAGGAAAGGGGAACGCACAGTTCCCCTTTCCTGATTTGCCTTTACCCTAAATTTAACGCGACCGAAGCCGCGGGCAAAAGCTAGTGTTTTTCAAGGGGAAACAACTTATTGCCGTGTACAATGAAAATGAAAACTTCTTTTCACCTACTACTTTGCGTTTTACATTTGACCGCAAATCGCCCGAGGTGAAGCGATGATGCAGCTTAGGGTGGAGCACGCTTATCAAGAAAACCAGATGATCAGGAAGCAGGGAAATTGGAAGTGAATTCTATAGCCTGGCGGTTCGCGAAAATAAATGTGGAGGCAAGGCGGTTTATCTGGGTTCCTAGAACTTTACTGTTAAAAAATAATGGTGACGATTCTCCGTATCCTTGCTCATTTGACGATAGAATGATTTGCCTTTAGCAAAGCACCTTTCTAAAACTCAAAACTGTTACTTTGTCTCACATTTTTCTTAGTTTCCTATCATGATTCACTAAATTATTTTAAGTGAAGCTAACCTAACGCGTTTTAGAGCAATTAGTTTGACGTCGAGTTAACTAAGTTATACCTGGGACCAAATTTCTTGGTAAAATAACTTAGTTTCTAAAAGTCAGACCGGTCTTGCTAAGCTAAATCTATCTTCTATTTAAGTAAAAATTAAATTAAATGCTATTCTTTGTTTTGTCGTGTGGTTAGCTCCTAATTTAATGACAACATTTTTTTACAGTAATTTTTCGTTTTGATATTTGTTTCTACTGGATTCTGTACTTGAAAAGGACTAAACGTAACCCTTGTAGGATCACTTTCTTGTCTGTCCATCTGTCTGTCTGCCAAGACCCTTTATCTCAAGAACGGGTGAAGGTATTGGGGTGAAATTAGAACTATTACTCAAATCTGTAGTCACATGAAGCTTTGTTTACTAGTGATCAATATTGAAAATAGCAGATTTTTTTAATAGTTTCATATTTATGACGAACAAGAAAAGGTAATTGCTCCGGCATTAAATCGGTTGATAGAAGAAATGTCTGGCGCCTTAATAAATACAATTTTGGAAGTGCTAACTATTTTAGCCTTGTTAAATTAACTGTTTAACATACAAGCTACTTTTAGAAAGTTTTTGTCTATTGCATTTTCCTGATAAAAAAAAATGAAAGACTTAAAGAAGCGGATCGGAATAAAAACACGTTTCTTTGAAAAAAATTGGTGAAAGAACGTGATTATTCATGACCGGTAATCAAGATAAAATTATGTAAACGGGTATGAAATGTTTTTCTCTTAATTTAATTCTTTTCAATATGATTGGTAATTACAACGTGATTAATTATTATCATTCCTCTTTCTTTCGGCCACCAAAATAAGTACACACAGTACTTCACTACTTATATGCATAATTGTAATGCATACGTATAGCATACGTCGATGTCCAACACCCACACAACAGCACATGTTTAACATTAATCAACTACGGTCCAAGTACACACATCGACCACCATTTTTGTACAAAAAAAGTTTCAGCCGAAAAACAGGCGTATTGCCGATAAAAAGAGATAAAACAACACGCACACATGTAGGCGAAATGAAAAGTAGTCATTTTTGCACCAATGGGGTTATTACTGTAAAAACTACAGCAAATGAATTTATTATAGATCGTGTGGGGTTGGGAACGCCCCCGCCACCCCGATAACAATATAATTTTATTTTTAATACGCCGATAACGTATAGCTGTGATGCTTGTGGCTGGGATGGGAGTGGGTTCGACGCTGCGCGAGGCATCGGCTTTTTAAATTCACTAATAGGGAATTATGTTTTCAGATTATTTCGCTGATGGAAGTTGTCATTTTAGGGTTAAATGAGTTTGAGTTAATATGAGCTTAAAGATGCAAAAGTTTCTGGTTGGTACAGGGTAGTGTCTGTCTCTTGCGCTGAAAAAGACGTGGTGCTCGTTTCAAACTCTAGTCTAAGGTTGTTTGAAAGAAAACATAAAGGCCAAAAGAAGCAGAGGGGCCTTCCAGGGCCAACGCCTGCTGGGGTTGCGGGTTGTTCGAAAGAGAAACCGAAGCCCCGGAACATAAAGGCCAATGGAAAGAACATGGGTGGGTTTTAGTTAGTCCAAGTCCGACACTCTCCCCCGCTCCGCCCAGAGCGGGGTAAGTCATTTGATGATTACCCACCTCAAAAAAAGGGTAAAAGAAGGAACATGGATGGGTTTTCTCACCCGCTCCGCCCAGTGCGGAAGAAGTTATTTGATGATCTCCCAAAAACAGACATGGATCTTAAGTTGCAGTCTCAAAAAGTTCGTTTTAGTCAGTTTTCAAGCCTCAGCGAGATATATTAAAACCCTACTCTAGGTGTAATAAAGGTGCAAGCATACGTTATCATGTCCTTCTTGCCTTGTCTACTCGAACCAAAAAGAAAATAAGAAATAAATGAGTGAGCCGTTTTCAATGAAAACGATGACGTTAGACTTATTGGTCTACTTAGTAATGAAATATTTGAATGATGTAGTTACCTGGCTTAATGACTGCCCAAGGACATCTGTAACAAGAACAAAATATTACATTAAATTTCATTTTTGTACACATTTTTTTCATATTTTTTATTTATTTATTTATTTATTTATTTATTTGGATCTCCAACAAAGGATACACAGATACATTATAAAACACAATACTATGGGTTAATTTAACTGTGTTCCTTCAATTATAGGAGACCACAGCATGCACATATAACTAGGTGTTAACACAAAAATATTTATAGAGGTGAAAATTTAAAACTATTTTGAAATGATAACAAATCAGGAAAAGGAAACATAATGTCAATTAAAAAGAGATAAAGAAATTAAATGAATATAACAATAGAATTAAAATTGATTCACATAAAAATAATAATTATAATGGTTGTTGCACAATTGTTGTAGTGGTCAAATTCTTTTTGTATTTAGTAATGGGGAGGGTAATGTCCAAGCTGAATTGTTTTGCTAAATCGTTGTAATGCCTACAGAGTCTTGGGAGAGCGGCGAAATGTCCCAGATTAGTTTTGGAACCTGACACATAAAATAGGTTATAGCTGCTTTTTCGCGGCAAGCGAGATGGCGCGTTAATGTTTAGTTTGCCTAGTAATTCGCTAGAGTCTATGATACCATTAAATATTTTGTGCAGAAGTATCAAGTCTGCCGTTTTTCGTCTGTCAGCGAGTGAAACCATTTTGTAGTGACCCAGTCTGTCCTTATAATATTTTTGACTTGATTGTGGTCCTGGCTTCGCTCGTGTTAAATTCGGGGTAACATGGTTCCCCTTTTCTGATTTGCAGGTACCTGCTCCCTGTAGTTTTTGCCCTAGCGCCTTATTGATTGTAATAACTAAACTAAGTTTTCCCTTTTCTTACCTCTTTCTCCCTCATTTCACATTAAAAAAAAGCCGGACATAGGATTTTTTCTCGTCTCCAAGGTCCCAAATATCTCTGTGCCAAAATTCATCAGAATCGGTTTAGCCATTTAGGCGTAAAGAGGTAACAAACAAACAAACAAACTCACTTTCGCTTTTATAATATTAGTAAGGATTAAAAAGAGGAAATATTTGTTTGTTTGTATCGAATAGGCTCCAAATTTGTTTTCACTAATAGGGAGCTACATTATCAGGGAGAGACAGAGGCTATACAACATCACGCTACTACTCACGGGAGCGGGGCAGCAACTAAAGACACGACTGAAAAAGCGCAAGACAGCTATCCTTACTAATATCATAAAAGTGAATGTGAGTTTCTTAGTTAGCTCTTGGCTACACCGATTTTGATGAATTTTAGTACAGAAATAGTTGGGAACCAGGAGACGGACATAGGTGTTTTTTTTTAAAAGAATGTTTGTTTTTTTTTTTTAAAGTGAGATCTGAGGGAGAAAGAGGGAAGAAAAGGGAAAACTTAACGTTGCTAATACAATTCAATAAAGCGCAAGGGGAACTGTGTTACCCCGAATTTAACGCCGCGGGCAAAAGCTAGTGTTTAATAAAATCGCAAATCATTATGAGAATCGAAAAACAAGTCGTCTAAAACTACACCAACGTAGAACGTAATTTAGTCTTCCGTAAATTACTTCAGTATTTAACAGTCCAGCTGTTTAAACGATATTATTTAGTTTTCAACTATTAGAATATGTGATAAACCATCTGTTTATATTTAGACGGAGTTTGTGCCAATGTACATAGTGGGACAATGTATATATGTATGTATATTTACTTTAAAACAATTTGTGTGGCGGAAATTTAGACCAATCAAGGTTGGATAGGAAATAGGAAGAAGTTGTGGTTTAAATATTAATATTTTGTAAAGTAAATTAATGTATTAATTATTTGCCGAAGTAATAATTAATAGATAAATATGTGGGTTACTAAAAGAATCAATCGATGAAAAGAAAAATAAAATCTAGTTTCTTCCGTGTCTCAGTAAGCATTTTAAGCTGTTGGTCTCGGCTGTCATTTAAAGATTTTTGACAGTCGCTTCAGGTAGCCAGTGGCGTGAAAGTCTGACAACCAGTCTTACCAAGAGATACCTAAATACATAAATACTAGCCAGTACTAACTAGAATGTCAGGTACGTAGCCATTTAATGTAAAATACTTGTATTCAGCTGCATCTGATTAGATTGGAAGCCGACCCTAATAGAGTTGGGAAAAGGCTAGACAGAATCAGATGATGAAAATATCAAAAATCATTTTGGAGTTATTCTTTCCATAAAGAAACACAATAATCTCTATCTAATATATAAAATTCTCGTGTCACAGTTTTCGTTCCCATACTCCTCCGAAACGGCTGGACCGATTTAAACGAAATTTTGTGTACATATTGGGTAGGTCTGAGAATCGGCCAACATCTATTTTTCATATCCCTAAGTGAGCAGCGGGTGAAACCGCTGGGCACAGCTAGTATAATATAATATTAAACTTGGCTAGCAGAAGCGTGAGGGGTTTTTCATCAGGCATATCTCAGTAGCAACCATGGAGTTTGGGTTTGTGCCCTGTTGGTGGCAATAGGGTCGCCCCCTATTACATGGGACTTCAACATAACTGCTGAAATGTGGGTGTTCTATTAGGTACACTATCTAACCCCTCGCGGATCACAAAGCGTGATGTTGTAATATCAGTAACTTTACCAATATACACCAAAAATCTCTAAATCTGACTTTCACGACTACATCAGCAAATACTAATACAATGATTTCCGAAGCACTTAGACTTTCAATTTTACGTAATTACTAAATACGAAAAAAAACATAACCCTTAAAACCAAATCCGATTGCCACATTAGGGTGGAAAAGTCATAACCCAATTTTGGGGCTAAAAACCTAGTAAATGGAATATACGAATGTCGTATGGAGACAATATGAAGACTCGACGCCCAAAGTGGAATTTAAATATGTAAGGAATTAGGAGAGGGGTCGCCCCCCCTCGGGGGGTGAAGCGAGGGGAGGAGGGGTGCGGGAGGTTTTTCAAAACTAGAAAGAGATGAACATCGTGCGTTAGTATCGCGATCCGGTGTTTGGAGGTAAAGGGGATTGCGTTAGACGGATAGATCTTGAGATTATAATTAACACTTTAAGCGGGATATTTACCATGTTTGTTTTCATAATAACAAACATGGTAAATATCCCGTTTCAAGTGTTAATTATAATGTTAGTAACCATGTCAGTTAAAGACTTAGATCCTGATATGTCTCGGTCTAGAAACGAGGAAGTGGTTGGTCGATTGAGGTAAAGAGAAAAAACATGTTTTAATCTTTTTTAATGTTGGTAAGAAACGAATAAGATGAGGAGTTATAGATTGTAAATCTTTTTTTAACTTTCTACGCTCTGGGCGGAGTTTACTGACATAAACCCATCATGTTCCTTCCTTTACTTTTTGTTATTTGAGGCTGCAGTATCTCTTTCGACCAACTTTCAACCCCAGCAGGCAGTAGCCCTGGCCCTTTGCAAAAAGACATGCTTCGGTGACCCCGAAGAGAATAAAGATGATGTTCCTACTCTGGGGCTCAAACCTCTCTTTGGAAAAAGAGCGAAGTAATAAAAAAAGAGAGAAGTAAGCATAGTCCAATATGCCAAATAACCAAATACCAATGTACCAATACATTGAATTCTCATAGTAAAGTGCTCCAGGCGTGTAATGCCTGGGAACTATACCGCAGTTAGTCATTTAAGTATTTTCTTAAAAGCGTTGTGATAAAATTATTTAAGGAGAATTGAAATGTAAATTGGCAAGAAAGTTTGACTATTAATTTAGCTCTCAATTCCTTTTGTAGTTTGAGAGCTTGCACTTGAGTTATCCACTGCAACTACGTCTACATACAGCAAAACCAGGGTCAAAAAGTATCACTATATAGGCAAGACGATAAAAGACGAGTCTCTGAAAAACAATTCGACTATCTTGGATCCCGCAACGACATTAAAGAAGGTCCACCTCTTAACATCTTCTCCTTAACAAAAAAAACCCTGTATCTCAAGACATATCTTTACATACACGTTCTCTTACAAGCCGCACGCACGCGCCCTGTAATGAGCGCGCGCGGGGGGAGGGTAGTTAGACAATTTTACAACTGCGCCGCTCCGTTTTTTGGCGTACACCCGTAGCTAGGTGTATGCGCATAGACTATGTGGCAGATGTGATGTTTTCGTAAGCAGGGTTTGATGCCTACAACGGTAAATGAGGAAGAGAAACTTTCGATGGGAGTTTGTATTAGAATCAAGGTAATAGCTCATGGTAAATGGCAATATCGCAATATTCGACAATATTCTCATGCCATTTAATGTCGGGATGTGGTTCATGCATTATGATGAATATCCGTACTTTCCGTACTTCCTTTCTATTTACTATATCCTTACTAATATTATAAAAGCGAAAGTGAGTTTGTTTGTTTGTTACCCCTTCACGCTTTAAAGGCTAAACCGATTTTGGTGAATTTTGGTACAGATGTACTTGGGAACCAGGAGACGGACATAGGTTTTTTTTTTAAATATTGGGATATGAGGGAGAAAGAGGGAAGAAAAGGGAAAACTTAGCGTTGCTATTACAAATCAATAAGGCGCAAGGGGAACTGTGTTACCCCGAATTTAACGCGAGCGAAGCCAGCCATATCAGAATAACATATAGGCTAGAATTCATAAAAAAAAATATTGTATAGCCTATCACCACGCGAGTGAAACCGCGGGGCGCAGCTAGTGGTTTAAGTTGAGCATGAAATTTTTCCCAACATTCCCTCTCAGAGGATTGTCTCATCTGGCAAAAACCAACCCTGCTCCCTCAATAGTCTTTGCCACCATCTGTAGGTGCGCACAAATTTGCATATGTCGAAATAATTTAGGGGGTAACTCCACACTCTCACAGGACGCTAATGTAAGCCGGTATCGGCACCGGCGGAATAAGAAATTGGCATAGATGCGACATTCTGCTAACATTTTTACGTTTATGTCCCTATTTTTATGGACGTAAGTTGTAAAGGCATGTTAGAACTGTAGTAATCTTGTGGAGGAAGAAACGTAATGTGGCTGTTAAGTTTGAGTGGCTGAATGTCGAGGAATTTGTCGTTTTATTGTTGAACTAATGGTTTTTTTCTTCTACTTTTTTGAGACCATGGTTTCTAGCTAGCAAGGCTGTTAGCTTTTAGCTGTTAGCTTTAGTATCTATTTGAGTTGAATCACCTTCATTATCTGTTGAACCTTTTCGTAACATTGTTGGGGTCGGTTTTCAGTCTAACCTGATGAGTTTTCAGTCTAAGATGAATATCAGTATTTTATAATACATACAGCGAGAAGTTTTTATTCGTTTTCAATATAAGTACTATTCAAGTTTATTAACTAGACGCAAGCATTATTTTTTTTAAATATGACCCAACTAACATAGATATTATTCTTTGTAATAGATATTTTTCGAACCAAAACTAAATGTTTTTTCTAGAGAGGGCAGCCTCCATTATATGATATGTGATAAACAAATCAGGCAATGAATCCTTATAACGACTTTAATTAGGAGAGAACTATTCGCAAAGAGATAACTTGCCAAGCTTGACAGATATTGTTTTATTTGAGAAACTGTAGGTTTTTTATTTTAATTGTTCAATAGTTTTTTTTTTATTTAAATTCATCGTTTATTTATAAAAAGGGGGTACATCCTTACTTATAATAATATTATAAAAGCGAAAGTGAGTTTGTTTGTGTGTTTGTTTATTTATTTGTTTGTTTGTTTGTTACCTCTTCACGCTTTAATGGCTAAACCGATTTTGATGAATTTTGGTACAGAGATAGTTGGGAACCAGGAGACGGACACAGGTAATTTTTATTAAAAAAAAGTGGGATGTAAGGGAGAAAAAGGGAAGAAAAGGCATAACTTAGCGTTGCTATTACAAATCAATAAGGCGCAAGAGGAACTGTGTTACCCCAAATTTAACGAGGGTGAAGCCGCGGGCGAAAGCTAGTATACTATAAAATAAAACATCTCGATAATCAATTGAGCACAGTTGCTTATTTGTCTGAACTAGATTGGACCTGTGTTTCAAGTATATATTACATTTAGGTACCTATATGTAAGTATTCATGATTTTAAAGAAAATATTAACTCTATATACCTGAGAAACGTAGTTATTTATCTCTTTTGCCGAATGCAGATTGATACCAATATTTTACATGGAGCAACTGCCTATCTGACCTCCACAAACCATTTAGTTAATTTGGGAAGACTAGTTATCTGTCTTTTGGGGCACTGTCACTGCCTGTAAAGACAGTAAAAAAAAAAATAGACATCACGTAATGCTCTACAAGTTAATAGAAATTCTTATGATAAAACTAAATCTACATTCCAACCCAAATCGTACCCAACACAGTAAAAAACGTAAAAAATACAGCAAACGTCGACTCTACATCCGGTATATTACCCTTATGGCAGCTCTACCTCACTTATAACTGTTCTAAGTCGACTAAAGGAAAATTTTCGCTCATAACGTTCAGAAAATAACGCGGGGGAGAGAACTCTAGTAATTTGTCGATACTCTACATATGACTCTATATAGGTAGAGCTGTAGAGCTTATGTACGAAGGCACTGATTGAAAAATTAGGGACTAATGTATGCGTAAATTAGACTGTAATAGAAATTGAAGGTAGAGATTGGAATGTAGAGTCTTAGTAATGTGAAATCTTGGAAATGAGGAAATTCTGAAGATTATTACAAAATTATAATTTATGTTTGTATTTTAGCTTAACCTACATAACCCTATTAATATTACAAATGTTTTCTACGCTTTCACACAAAAACTACTAAACGGATTTAGATGAAAATTGTTACACAGATAGTTATATAATAAGCCGGATTAACACATACACCACTTTTTTATCATAAAACGATGAAACCACTGGACGCATCCAATCCTTACTAATATTATAAAAGCAAAAGAGAGTTTGTTTATTTGTTATGTCTTCACGCCAAAATGACTAACCCGATTTTATGAATTTTGGTACAGAGATAATTGAAACCCTGGAGACGGACATAGGCTATTTTTTTAAGAAAAGTGATAAATGAGGGAGAACGAGGGAATAAAAGGGAAAACAGCTTTGCTATTACAATAAATAATGTTACAGTTAGCTTTTGTCCGTCTCAATCGTTCTAAAAGTGTAGCAATTCTTTATGGTTGTACAAACAGTACACTCAATGAGTTGAGCTACACGATAACTGACAAATGCTTGCACTGACTGGACAGGTCCACTCAATCTGTGTGGTGCTTTCTTAAAAAGACCATTTCAGACACTATCTGCATAGTCCTCATGTAAGTTGACCAAGATTATTTTGTCTGGACTTTAAAAGAGACTATGACCTCTGAGTTTGTTTCGGCTGTTTCTTCTCAGAGTAGTTGGGTACGAAACACCGGCCTCATCTAGTTTAAAAAAAAAAGTGTAAAAGTGTTTGTGAAAACCTACTTGCAAAATAAACATCATTTATCATTTATGGTACTAGCTAATCATTTCACCACTTCACAAGCAATATACCCATCTCTTGTTGACACGAAAACTGTATTAAAACACCACACACATCACTCTTAAAAAAAAAACTAAAAAAAAACGAAGTTCAACCGAAAAAAAGACCAACGCAACTGACCATTCACTTCAAATAAAAATAAAAACACGGAAAAAAATGCAAAAAAAGACAAAAAAAAATCGCGTTACATCGTAATTGAAGTACGCTGTAGTGAGAGTGAAATGATTTTTTAGACCTTTTTTTTCAGTTCGCGTATCCATACTGAAATATTTCGGTTGAAAGGCTTTATTTTATCACGCCATGCCACGCCACAGGCACAGTTAGAATCGAGTCCGTCCGATGAATTTTTATTCACCCGTTTTGTATAGAAAGTGAAAATCCCGATTTGTTTTACTCTTGCTTGCTTTTTTTTGTAGTGCTGTGTTTGTAAATATACGTGTTTTTTTACTTTTTGGGGTTTGTGTGTACGATTTATGGGGAATATGAATGAATTTAGGAGGGATGTGCGTGTGTGTGAACTGTCAAGGACATTTAAAGGTTTTCTCTTTGTGTTTTATAGTTTAACTTGAAGACTTGAAGATGACATATCGAGCAATAGGAGTATGTGGTGAGAATGTTTATTCTCTACTAGTACTGTTCCCCACGGTTTCACCCACGCTGCTCAGCACCTGTTGGTCGTAGCGTGATGTTATATAGCCTATAGCCCTCCTCAAGAAATGGACTATCCAACACTAAAAGTATTTTCCAAATCCAACCAGTAGTCCCTGAGATTAGCGCGTTCAAACAAACAAACAAACTCTTCAGCTTTATAATATTAGTATAGATTATAGTGTACTTGGTTAAATTTCTTACTTTATTCTCTTCACAGCAGCTATCCATTTTTGTCTTTGCTGTAATGTCCACTTTGTTTTTCTCATTGTTTTTACAATTTACGACACAGCATGTACTATGACCCATATCGCAAATTTTTACGTTTTTACTTAAAATTATAAAGGAAGTTATGAAAATAAAGCAATTTGACACATGACAGCCCAGAATTAATTCACATTTCTGCCACGTCGTGCGCTACGATCGATTTGCCATTCCCAACCACCCACTTCGCACATAGTCAATACCGCGGCCCCAGAACATTAAGGGCAAAAGAAGGAACATGGGTGGGTTTTAGTCAGTGTACTGACAGCAGCTGCTCTGCCCAGACCGGGGGATGTTATTTGATAATTTCCCATCTGCTACAAAAGAACATTTAGATTTAAGTCAGACGCCTGTTTCGTTAACGGAAATAGACTATTGTCAGAAACGTCTACTAAGTCAATTAAAAGAGTGCCTAACCATAACGGTTTGTGGTTCCAACCCTCCCTCAGTGACGAGCGAATCCGGAAACCAAGTCTAGACGATTCATAAATCTCTGCTGATGACTTAACGCAATAGAAGATTGAAGGAAAACATTTTATTTTGACGTAGGAACATTTTAAATTAGTTTATGTATTGCTTATATGATTTGTTTGAGTAAATCAGGTTTGTACAAATGTTTTGTGGCAAGGAAATCAAAACATCTAGATATTATAAGTATTTTATTTATTTCTATTGCGAGGAAATCTGCAGTTATTGGTCTGAAATTGTCGAGGCGTAGAGAACAAATCCTTACTTCCTTACTTAATATTATAAAAGCGAAAGTGAGTTTGTTTGTTACCTCTTCACGCTTTAATAGCTAAACCGATTTTGATGAATTTTGGTACAGAGATAGTTGGGAACCAGGAGACGGACATGGGTATTTTTTTTAAAGAGTGGGATATGAGGGAGAAAGAGGGACGAAACAGGAAAACCTAGCGTTGCTATTACAAATCCACAAGGCGCTACCGAATTTAACGCGAGCAAAGCCGCGGGCAAAAGCTAGTGAAATATAAAGCTGTTTTTTTCTTTCTAAGAAAAGCCGTGAATTACAAATTGGAATCGCGTTCCGAGGATTTAGAACAAACTTGTAGTTAACTAATGAAAGTACAGACGCCTGCAGGTCAAGCTACCCGAAACTGACAATTTTTCCCAATGAACCTTGAACCTAATACTTTAGAAATAAAGTCGAAAATCTATCAAAGAAATCTGACAGATTGTAGTAGCTTGATGTGCAGGCGTTCTGTACCCAACATTGCTCTTACTAGAACATAAACTGTCTATTATTTTGAGCATGGAAAATCATCAAATAACTTCCCCCTTCCTCTAGTGTCAGACTTGTACTGACTAAAACCCACCCATGTTCTTATTGCCTTTTACGTTCCGGGGCCGCGGTATCTCTTTCGAACAACCAGCAACCCCGGCAGGCGGTGGCCCTGGCAGGCCCCTCTGCAACATAAACTGTCTAGAAGGAGGTTAGGTGTAATGCTTCTATCATTTTTCCCAGCTAAAACACTAGGAAATCGCGAAGAGCAGGCGTTTTAGGAACTGTCTCTAGTAATGTTGACGTTCAAACGTTCAACATTTTGAATAAATGAGTTTTGATTTTTCTCTACTGGTACTCTATGATATTATTGCTTCTAGAGAAAATTCATGATTTCAGTTATTTTTTTTATCGATATGGCATCTCGTAGTTCAGCCTAGGTGGTTGTCGTCTGCTTAACGGGACCTATTCCTGTAGATGCTTTGAAATTAAGGCCTCCAGGCAGGGCAACAACTAACAAACTAAGCAACAACCGAGGCACGTACCCTACAGGGGGTACGTGCCTCGGTTTAGGGCGTCGCTAAAGGAGGACAGCAAAGGCACAGGCTGGATCTGTGTGATATTATTTAGGGATTGCTTTGGACTTGCTCAGCATCGCAGGCTGGCTCTAGCAAGGGACGGGTGGGGCAGGTACCGGGACGTCGCGACGGGCCTCGTCGGCAAGGATGGAATGACGGCGCTTTGCGTCTGAATTTACGTAGGGTGCTAATTTCCCTACTGCTCTCCTATAGCAGGGTTATAGCATCGTCAGGAGTGACGAGGGTATGTCTAGGATGACGAATTTGTTATAGATTTTAATTCCCTTGGCCGCCGGGTAATAAACGCCTGTATCATTTGATTGCGTAAATTTAGAGGGTTGATTTTTTGACAGCTTCAAGGGACTGCAGTCTTGAATATCTATTCCTAATTTCAACTCGATACATCGCGTTCCTGATATAAAGGTTCTTGACAGACAAACGGATAACAAAAAAGACTTTATCATGCTATGGGAAAATTGGTACTGACATTTTTATTTAGCTTTATTTTATTTTATTGACAGTGGGACTACCATGCTCCTAGTCTTACTAAGTCAAACTGGAAGCCAATCCTGACATAAGTAAGGAAAAAGTTGCCAAATTATGTATTATAAAATTAATTTACTCCTAATTTTGAACGTCGATTCTATTTTTAGCAAGAGATCAGAAAATTATCTTCAACAAAAAATTTCTTGTGATCGGAATTATTCAAAATCTGACAAATTCATTCGAGGAAAACCGTTATTTTCCTGTTTAACCATACCAAACTTCGGTCTAATTTTTATAAACTTTAGTGTTTTATTTCTTAAGAAAAAACGAAGACTTAACAAATAAACGATAATTTTGACATCGGTTTATAAAAACCGCTTGTTTTTTTTGTTAATTATAACTTAAGAATTATTTTTCAGACAATGACTTAATTGCTAACGACCGATAGCTTCGACGTTTAGGACCTAAGGAGGATCTCTTTAGGCAGCTGAATCAAGGGATTGATTTAGACAGTGGTACTGCTGGACACGGTTCTAATTGTTAGGCGGTTCCTTACTCTGTTGCCCTGACCGGTAAGTATAATTCTGTTCCTGAAAGTTCAAAACACATTTTTAATGTAGATTACTAGTGTTATTGTAAACCTTGTGCTAAATAAATAAATTTAATTTATCATACAATTGGGCTATAATTTTTCACATTTTTAAATTATTTTATACTAGCTTCTGCCTGCGACTTCGTCAGCGTGGCATAGTTACTTTGGGCTAACGCTAACTTTAACCCGCGTGATGATCGAAAAAAATATATCTTTCTCTCCCTTTTTCTTCCTTTTTTTTAAATAGCCTCTGTCCGTCTCCAGGGACCCAACTCTCTCTGTACCAAAATACAAGCAAATAAACTCAATTAAATTTTTATAATATTAGTAAAGATTGAATAACAATACCAGCTTATAAATACTGCCCACTGTTGTGAATTTCCAATCGTTTAATTTGGTTTGTATTTAATCGTTCTTTAATGTGAAATATAATTTTAGAGAACACTTTTATGTATTTTAATTGCTTTCCTTTATATAAAAACTCTTCAACAACACTCATTGTTGAAAAAAAAAATACATCATGTCATGTTTGTACAGTAATACTCGTATCTCTTATCAGTCAACTGTGAGTCATCACACATTTCGCTCCGTTACCGGATTCGATCGTGAATCGTGAGTAACCCTTGGATGTGGGTCAGTATATCTTGGGCAACGCACCCTCACTTTGGGCCGTCGCCCCTCAGGCAGAGTCTACAAGTATAATGCATTCTTGAGGAATGTCTCGGTCAGCGTGTAGGATGGTTAGTTAAGCATGACATGTTATGTAGGGTTGGCCAGTCGCCTTTAAATAAAGGGTTAGTTTTAATTTTGGTATTTTTATAGTTGTTATTATTACTGTTATATATTTTGTGAGTGATATGGAAATTGTAATTTGAGGTTCCTCTTTTTCTTTTTATTTGATTTGCTTAAGTTTTAGAAAGTTTTATGCTTAGAGACTTTTGTGTTGTGTTAAAATGGTTTGATTTATTCTTAAAATAAGATCAAAGTAAATAAGTAATGAAATAGAACTACTATTTCATTATTGATTTATTTTGACAATTCATTTTCAACCGATTTCGATTGTTATTATTTATTTTGACAATCACTGAAATCTATTGAAAATCAAAAAGAAAACTTTGATATGAAATTGAACCATAGAAATAAACTTGCTTATAACGTATTTATCGAAAGAATTTTCACAATTTTTTTCAAGTTTATTATTTATTTGCTTTTCTTTATATCCTAAAGTTAGGTATCAATAAAGATCGACTACCTACTAAGCTAAGTAAGACAATTATTAATGGAAGCGAAGAGATTCCACAAAGCATTAATGCGACGAGAATATCTTTCTTAATACTTTGTTTTGCTTTCAAATCGTAGAGGTCTTCTTTGGTGTTTATTTCTTTAAAGATATCGTGTATTTTGTAGTTTGTTAGTAGGTTAAAGAAAGATTTATGTTCCTGATTGGATTTTGGAAGAAAGTTTGGACTTGTTTTAAATAACTTTCTAGATAAATGTAATTTATATTCTAGATAAAACTCATACAATTAACTAGAGGATCTTATTCGATGCAGTATAATATAATTAATAGAAAAAAAAACTTTGCTTCGTCAATATTTCATGGGAAGTTGATAAATTGGCACCTTAAATTACGTACGTAACAAATTGCGTTGTTGCATGTTCGATAAAATATATCTGCATACTAATGACTATACTTGTAGAAGTATGTCGAAAAAAAGGCGGACAATACAAAATAAGCCTAGGACACGCCCATACGAAAAAAGTAGTCGACACCCCCGGAAATAAATACACATATGAGAACAGAACCAATTTTTGCATACATTAATTACCCAATAACCTAAAGTTACCTTTCCAATATTTAATAACCGTTACATTTCTCTGAAACTACCCTCTAAAACGCGTGTGTTGCCATCTAACACGTAGGAACACACGACACCAATGTAATAAAAATTATATGCTCCAATTTACGATGGCGGGAGTTGGGGTATGGGAGGCCAAAAAATGCCCCCCTTTCCCCCCTGATTGCGGGATCGAATCTCGCTAAACGGGTGTACGAAAAATTTCGCAGTAGGGGTGTCCCCCCTCGGGGCGCAATACATTTTTATCATTATCCCTTTCTCACTACTATGAGGGTATTTGGTAATTATTGTTTATACGTATATATTTTTTGTCGGCTTTTTTGCATGTTTGCAGTTTTTCGGGGAGTAGGGGGGAGTAATTATGATTGGACAGTGCGTCCAATCATTACTTATTGTGTTTTATATATTCATTTATTTTACGCTTGATTTATTTAATTGTGTTGTGGATTGGTCTCTGGGTGATATTGGATTCAAATACGTTGCAATGTTCTTGGCTTCACTTCCTGCTGTAGATATTTGCCAACTTAGCAATTAGCTTATTTCTAGGTTAATTATTGAGACTTATTGTTTTCTTGTTTAGTAATTTGGCCGATTAATTCAGTAAGAATTTTGAGTAACGAATCATTTTCTTCAAGTCCTATTACCGTGAAATCCTCGAAATTTTCTTTGATATGGCGCGGGAAGATAACTGATCTACTACTTTTTGTCTTTGATTAACACGTTAAATTATAATGGAAGTAAGTGGGTTATTTTTTCTTCTTAAATGTTGGTTTTATTTAAAGTTCAATTTTATGATTAATGTCGTCTTTACCTCTTACTTACTATGAAAAAAAAAACTGAAGTTAATTTTGAACCAGTTCTCAGCTCTTCTGGTTAGTTTTTATAAATTCCCAGGATATGAGTACCTATCATAAAAACGGGTTCTTGAAAAAAAAACCCAAAAAACCGTGTTCTTTTGTTTCTGCGTAGCCACATTGCCACTATTTTTCAGGAATTTTCTCCAGCCAACACAAAAAAAAACTACTAACGATTCATCATATTCAGATCAATATTTTAGGTACGCATAGGGGACACACACACACACACACATTAACATATTTTTTTATAAAGATAACATTGTTGATATGACAGAAGAAGAAAATTGTCTTATACTATCCCTTAACAAACACGAGGCATAGGTCAAAAATTTAATTATACAAATACTAGCTTTTTCCCGTGGCTTCGCTCGCGTTAAATTCGGTAGCGCCTTATTGATTTGCAATAGCAATGCTAAGTTTTCCCGTTTTTTCCCTCTTTCTCCCTCATATCCCACACTTTTATAAAAAAAATAGCCTATGTCCGTCTCCTGTTTCCCAACTGTCTCTGTACCAAAGTTCATCAAAATCGGTTTAGCCATTAAAGCGTGAAGAGGTAACAAACAAACAAACTCACTTTCGCTTTTATAATATTAGTAAGGAAGTAAGGAAATCTCGCATTTTTAAGAAAAATATTCATATAGTCAATTTTTAACAATACAAGTATTCTAACAAAGGCCTTGTTTTGTCGGCTGTAATAGGAAGCAACCTATTTTGTAGTTTTCATCCGGTTTGTTGTTGAGGCCCTTAATAAAATAATAATAGAGAAAACACCTGTTTTAATAATATTATAATAATGTTTTGAATACAAAAGTGGAGGTGGGGTGTTTTGTATTATAATTGGTTGATTTGATCAGACTGTTTTAGGTGAAGGATTTGTTGCTCAAGGCTTGGCAAGTATTTAAAAAAAAAATGTGCTTTTGCTCTTTATGTTGACTTAAAAATGGGGTTGTTGGTATATATTTATTAAATATATGCCAATGGTAAATAATCAAATTAAAAAAATATAATAAAAAATATATAAAATAAAACATTTCGAATAATATATAAGTACTAACTGTGCCCAGCAGTTTCACCTGCTGCTCAGCTCCATTTCTGGAGAGGGGTATGAAAAATAGATTAAGGCCGATTTTCAGACCTATCAAATTTACTTTTAAAATTGGTCAAGCTGTGGAGGAGGAGTATAGCAACTAAAACTAGCAAGAGAATTTTATATATGAGACTGACTGTGCCTACCGTATGTAAAATAAATGTTGGCCACAAAATTTTATAAAAATCGGTGCAGCCGTTTCGGAGGAGATTGATTATAAATACCACGACACGTAAATGTTATGTATTAGATAATACAGAATTATGAAATTAAATGAAAAAAAAAACGAAATCTTTATGTACATTTCTGGTGATAAGCGAAAGTTAACTGTATTATTGTTTTTTTTTTGTACTCGTATTTATCGATGGAAAATTCTAACGATATACAACTTGAAGTTAGCAAAACTTTAAACATTTATGTTACAAGGAGTCGCGAAGTCAATACTCAAACATAAATTAACCTTCACAATCAATCGATCTGTTTGTTATTTAACAACAAAACTTAACTACAGATCTATCATAGATACCATTGACATAATTTTATAGTTATGTCAACCTTCGGCTTAACCCCAAGCATCAGATATCAGTCTATTTTTAGCCCCACCTATAATTTTGCGGGCGGAATTCCAATTTGGCATTCAAAAGGAAATAACTTAGACTTGACATTTCTTCTGATTAATGTAGGTTTTGTTAAAAGAATCTAAAGTCTAAGACTAGGTGGTCAAGGTTTTCTTTTTGTCACATTTGAGAAAAATCGCCTGTTCTGGTAGGCAAAACTTCTATGTTCAATTGTGAGATGAAAGTTTTTCCAAGCTCTACAACTTTTATTTAAAAAAAAAAAACAAAACTGTCCTACGTATTACGAATCCCAACTTAAATGTCAATGCCATAAATAAGTTCTTAGCTTAATTAACTTACCTAATTATGAAAACACCGCCTTCAATAAATGATATTACAAATTGACGTCACAACGTCAAAGAAAAATCAATAGCCTTCAGAATGTCCAAGAAATTTTCGTAGCGGCCTACGAGCTACGCGACCGTAGCCGTAGTACTACGCCGTAGCCTGGGCCTACGCAAAAACAATATTTTCTAACGGCAGGGCGTTCCTAATTATATTGTTGAATCTCTCAATGAAAGTCTTCTGTAGAAAGTTTTATACGTTTTTAGAGTGATTTTGTATATAAATCGAGGATATTCCTGTTCTATAATTTTCGCTTGACATTTTAAGAAGTTTTTAAGCTGAGCTGTTTTTGGTAAACAATCTTATTATTTAAATATTACTCCATAGTTCTCACTATGACTGTATTATAATAATAAAAAGGTGAATTGCCTTTTCCATAAACTATTACTTACTAATTAAAATGGATTTAGCCATATAGCTCATTATCCTATTTAAACGGATTCATTCATTCTCATATGTTATGTATAAATGTAAAAATATATGAAAGAAAAATCTAACATAAAAATTAATATTATTTTTCAAATAAATAAAAACCAAACGATTCTAATCCCTCTTCAACATTTCTCAAGAAGCCAAAAAACATCATAAACACACTTTGAATGATGTCATACATATTTCCATACAACTACCCGCCTACTCAAGTCTATTGTCTGAACTTAAGTTCGGTACAAGTCCCTTACAACTTCAACTAAGAATAAAGGAAGTACTACCCTCTGCGAATATTTTTGATCTCCCCTCTGACTATTAAAACTATCGATCTGGGCCGACTCATTGCAAGAAGCTGTAATTTTTAGGGAAGATGGAGGGATCTTGTTCTCTTTGTGTAAGTTAGAATATTGAAAAGTTAAATAGTAGCAGTTTTATATTATATAATTTGCATAACGATGGTCCCTACGTACATAAAGACATGTCGAAAATAGCATTGTTTTATTGTATCATTCTCTTTAGATTATATATATGCGCACATGCTGACATACGATTTTTATTTAATTTATTAACCTTGTTTTAGAAATCGTATAAGAGAACAAGTATTATAAATACAACGAATAAGTGCAGTTTTCCAAGACAACGTGAAAAAAAAATAATATTTATGTGTTAATGGCATCATAAAGCTCTTAAAACTGTTAAAATGTTGTAGAAAGAAAATATTTATTATTGCTCATAGAATTATTTCTAGGGCGTGTTGAACACAAATTACGCTCTCTTGTAAACCTCGGTTTTTGACTTAACCTTATGTACGTAGGGACCGTCGATATGACTGTTTTTGTATTCTTTTTCTATTTGAGTGGTGAATGCATAACCGGGTGACAGAGTTTTGATCCCAGTCATGGGCTTAGTCTTAGCGTTGACATGAACATCGAGATTTTGACGACACGGTGGGCGCAGTGGTTGAGTGATTGACTGCTGTGCTGCGTGTCGCGGGTTCGATTCCCGCACGAAACAAATATTTGTATGGCCTACAGATAAATGTTTCGGGTCTGGCTGTTTGTGTATGTGAGTTTAAATGCTTGTAAACGCACCCACGATACAGGAGAAATTCCTAGTGTGGGGCAATGTTAAAAAAAAAACTTAGGCCTTTTGGTTTACCTGTCGGGGTTGCAAATTGTTTGAAAGAGATACCCGGCCTTCATATTAGTCTAGTTTAATCCGGTCATTAATCATTTTTGAATTCGTCTTTATGAAGGTATACAGAAAGGATAACAACAGATACTTTGAGAATATCGGGAGTTGTCGTTTAATATACTCGTTTCACTATAAACAGTGGTTTAGATTATTTGTCAATACTTCGCGGATTGTTTGATCATGGTCTGAGTTTTCGGAATACTGATATTACGAAGTTATTAATCAGTTATAACACCGATAAGGGTCTGTAACATCTTAATACTGAGTATTTTTTAAATTAATAAAACAATGCTTATTTCCTATAAAGTTGAATATCAAATTATGAACTTGCCCATTTTCATCTTGCCTATTCTTCTCCATAGAGATCAACGCTTTGGAACGGGCAACTACAGTACTTTCACAAGTTATTATGTCTTGTGACTGGGACTGTAGCAGCATCTTTTTTGTCTTTATGACATTCAAACATGCTTGTAATCGTCTAATTGAAATAAATGCTTTAAGTTACAGTTTAAGAACAGTCTCATCACAAATACTGATTTGTTTTATCAAAAATATAAAAATAAACCATCGGAATCTTTGCATCACAAAGAAAACATCAAATTTCCTACACATTCTCGTAAACTTGACGAAAAGTAAGTGACTAAGGAAACGCTTACCGCGAAATGGGAAGAATATTTATCTTTTTTAACAAAAAAGGAAAAGAAACTTAATTTTTTATCCTATAATAAAAGAATGAGGTCAAATATCTCGGTCAAGGAAAGTTTAGAATTTTTTTTCATTGTTTTCATTACGGACTTCCTGATTCCATAGAGAATGAGGGTTTTAACTAGGCTGTTGAAAATACTATGTTAATTTCTGGACATAGACTTATTCTATTTTAGTAACTATATATTAGTAACTCTTCTGTTATGTGGGCACACACATTTTACATTAGCTCCACACTAGCAATTTCTGTTGTATCGTGCCTTTACAAATTTTTAAGCTTTTTTTTTGCGGATTTGAAATCATCAAATAACTTTCCCCGGTCTGGGCGGAGCGGGGGGGGGGGGAGGAGTGTCAGACTTGTACTGAATAAAACCCACCCATGTTCCTTCTATTGCCCTTTACCTTCCGGGGTCGTGGTATCTCTTTCGATCAACCCGCGACCCCGGAAACATTGAAACTCACACACAATCAGCCAGACCCGGAACATAAGTAGGCCATACAGTTTGTGTATTTGTTCCACACAAAAAAGAACAAAATAATAATTACTAAGTTTTACATATTCCGACAAGAGCACTATTAAAATGTCAAGAGGTGAACGGTTCTGTGTGGTTATATCCTTTTTAGAAAAACCAGCAAGAAACTCTATGGTTACTTTTATTTTAAATATTAGGCCTATACAATGCCCCGGTCGTCCAAGCAGGTTGTTCCTCTAGCTTTCTTAGTCTTTATTGAATTTTCCATTTTTTTTTCATAATTGACAGAACATTGATTGAGTTAAATCTGTTAATCATAATTGAGATAACTCAATTAACTATTCAATTTTCTTACTTTAAATATATATCTATCTGTGTCTGTATAATTTCAGTATCTTTGAGAAAGGGCAAATTATATTATCAAGATATCCCTGATTTTTTCATCCAGTTTCCTTGTTTAAAAATACCATGAGTTTGACGTTTGTAATTCTATTTTCGGGGGTAAATATGATTTGCGGCTTTTTTTTTGGTTTAGCCAATTCAGTAAGGCAATAATGTGAATTCTATTTTTTTACCTGACTTCAAAAAAATGAGGACGTACTCAATTTTACTGTTTTTTTTAAGTGATTTTTTCGACATTTTTGAGTAAATTTTCAAAATTAGTATATAATCTAAAGCGTACAACTGGTCATACCAGTTTTATTTATTATAAGTTATATTATATAACATATAGTTTTTTCTATGAGTATGTTAATTATATTATGTATGTATGTTATTAACTTAGTAAAACCAAACTGTGACTTAATTAGATACTTCTAATTAAGTCATAAAAATAAAAATATTTTTTTATTTCACTTCTGTAGATTACATGATATGTCATTAAATTAACAATATAAAGTTGTTTGTACGAAAATGTTTACTTTCATTGTCAATGTTTTTGTTTTTATATAACGAGTTCAAGAGTGTTTTATGTTAGTTTAATACGTACTTCTTTTGGTATTGAAAAGACAAATAAAAAACTTGAAATGAAATAACTTACTAATGGTATCACCGAGCCACATTTTTCTTAAAACAAATATATTCTTGTCTGTGTCTGTTGTATCTATCCTTACTAATATTATAAAAGCGAAATTGAGTTTGTTTGTTTGTTACCTCTTCACGTTTTAATGGCTAGACCGATTTTTATGAATTTTGGTACAGAGATAGTTGGGAACCAGGAAACGGACATAGGCTTATTTTTCTTTAAAAAAAAGTGGGTTATGAAGGAGAACGAGGGAAGAAAAGGGAAAACTTAGCGTTGCTATTACAAATCAGTAAGGCGCAAGGGCAAAAACTGCAGGTATATTATACCGAATTTAACGCGAGCGAATCCGCGGGCTATAAATATAAAAAAGGTGACAACTAATACAGAAGAATAAAAAAGAAGGCATGTTGCGAAGGTCCCAACACAAATTAATTTCAAGTTAAGAGCAAAAGAATGGTCAAGTATGTCTGAACTTTAGACACTGACGATCCCAAGTATATGAAATATTTTACTCACTTAATTTTTTTAAGAAAACTAGCGCATGCTGTTTCCTATCCATTAAATTAAATCCCATAAATGACAATTAAGAGTACGAAAAAATATGCCAGAACAAATAAAGCGCCAAATACCCTCCAACCTACATAAAAAAAAAAAACAAACAATTCTTCAAATCCACGACCACACACGACAATAGCCGACCGCCTCCGATTCTAACAACTTCGTACCAAAAATCAAAACCTAGTCACACTCTCACAGTACCAATAGATTGTCGCGTTTACGAAATGAAATTGACACACATATATACACACACACACCCACACATTATAATGTACGTATATGTAGGGGTAGGCACAAAGGGGTCTGATTAAAAAGCATGACATGCGCAGAATAAATTTAAAAACTACCGGGAGGCTGGGTTAATTTTTAAGTATTGATCAAAAATTGCGTATATATATACGTTTCGTGTTTGGGCGGCGGGAGGGGGGAGTGGGAGGGGAGGTGGCGTGCGTGAATTAGATTTCCTCTTTTTTTTCAGTATGTGTGTGTGAATTTTTGTCATTAGTATACGGTTTTTTTGATGTTTAGGAGAATGATGCGGGTGTTGGCGGATGCTGTGTGCCGGAGATATGTTTGATTTGAAGGATGGGTAGATGCCGTTAAATGTTTTGTAATGCGATGGGTGGGAAAAGGAATGGTGTGTTTACTAAAAGTTGACGTGTTTTTAGAGCCGAAAACTCACTTATTAGTTTCAGTCAAACGTATATTTAGGGTTCCCTAACTCAAAAGAAAAAAACGGGACCTTATTGCATCAGTTTGTTGACTGTCTGGCGGTCAAGACCCTTTATCTCGGGAATTCTTTTTGGTATCGAGTTGAAATTTAAACCATAATATTAACTTTGTAGTGCCTTTGTTCTGTGAAAAAATCAACCCTCTAAATCTACGCAGTCAAAAGATATGGCTGTTTATGTCGCAAGTTTGTACGGAACCCTCGGTGTGCAAGTCTGACTCGCTTTTAGCCGATTTTATATTAGGTTATTGTAACTGGCGAATGCAGGTGTATAATTAGGTATCCCTCTGCTTACCCTTTCGGGGTTTAGAAGCGTGACATTTTGTAATGATTTTACATCATGTATAATCATAAAAAAACATTGTTCTTTTATTTTAGCAAATAGTTTTTGCCCGCGGCTTCGCTCGCGTTAAATTCGAGGTAACACAGTTCCCCTTTTCTAATTTACAGGTACCTTACCTGTAGGTTTTGCCCTTGCGCCTTATTGATTGTAATTGCAATGCTAAGTTGTCCCATTTCTTCCCTCTTTCTCCCTCATATCTCAATCTTTTTTTTAAAAAAATACCTAGCCAATGTCCGTCTCCAGGGTCCCAATTATCTCTGTAACAAAATTCATCAAAATCGGTTTAGCAATTTAGGCGTGAGGACGTAACAAACAAACTCGCTTTCGCTTTTATAATATTAGTAAGGATTAAGCATAAAAAGAAAAAAGAGAGCGTAGAAGAGTATCTATTGGAAAGGGTCTTAATACAAAATAAATTAATAGTAAAAGAAAGAGTGATCTAATTATTTACGTAATACTGAACTTTAGATAACAGTAGGTTAAGTTGAACTACAATTAAAGCTTCGTTAATTGAAACCACATTTTGGCACACAAACGGTACCTAGGATTAAACTTGACGTGAATGTTCTACTTGAGATTTGGCTTATTGTCTAAATTAAATATTTGATCTGATTGATTAACGTATAGAAACCATTATAATAAAATTAATTCTTGTTTCAAAATAAAATATGTCTAAATATTGCGTGAAAAGAACCTATACACATAATTATATACCCACACCAAAAGTGCACCCTGCTCTTTGTATACGATCTAGATATTTCTTGTTGAAATTTCATTAAAAACAGTTGGATAGTTTAGCTGCAATAATTTACTAAACGGCAAACAGAGAACAAAATATTGCAATGATTTTACTATTTCTATGAGAATATCTAATCATAATAAATCTTCCACAAAAATTGACCATAATTCAATTTTTAATTTCATGTATCAATTTGCTGTAATAACTGTTGTTTTCATAACTGTAATAAATTGTGTGATCAATTAATGAGTTATGGGCCAAATATGATACTATTATTAGTGAATACTGACTATGTAAGTAATTTCATTTAAACAAGCCTATTTTTGCCATAGATAAAAAACTAAAAAAAAGTCTAAACGTTGCCCCACACTAGAAATTTCTTCGGTAACGATGCGTTTACAAACATTTAAACTCACATACACAAACAGCCAGACTCGGAACAACTATCTGTAGGCCATACAAATATTTGATCCGTGCAGGGATCGACTCCGCGTCTTGAAAAAATATACATAGACTAGCTTTCGTTCGCGTGGCATAGTTACTTTAGGCTAACGCTAACTATAAACCGCGTGATGATAAAAAAAAATATTTTCTCTTTTTCTTCCCTCTTACTCCCCTTTTTCTCACTTTTTTTCCGTTTCCAGGGCCCCAACTATCTCTGTACCAAAATTCATCAAAATCGGTTGGTTCTGGTAGTCGTGAGGACGTAACAAACAAACTCACTTTCTCTTTTATAATATTAGTAAGGATACCCTCGTTAATATCACCAAACGAAAATAAACATATTTCTTTTATAATACTCTCAACAATCACCGATAAATGTAGATAATAAAACTTCAGTGGCAGTCCCTCTTTTGTTCGGACAAAGCAAGTACTCATTCCGCAATGAAGATTGTCGCCCTCGTGCTTTATAAATGTGCGCGAAAGTTTGATGTCACTTAGGATAGTTGGTGTACACTAACACTATTTGCAAGCCTTTATTTATATTCAACTGGACCTATTTAAGCAAATATTAAGCAATCCACATACGTGCCTGAGTTTAGAGTTTAAAATGGTCTGTCAATGTCATAGACGGACAGACGGTGAGCTACCCATTGCTCACCGTCCACAGGCCCGCATCTACGGTGGCCGGGAGTCGTCTCGCGGCGCCCGGCGCAAAATCAGATGCCTTTTCATAGCTTTTTATGCTTTTTCAGGGTTTGTAAATATTGTCAGAATACAGGGTTGGTAGAAAAAGCAATTTTGAAGCTTTCCGTATTTCTAATTCAACTCTGGCATATTTATTTAAACTTCATGTACAATAGTGGTACATAAGCGGACTTAATGCCATAAGGCATTCTCTACCAGTCAACCTTTGGTTAAAATACGACAATATTGTAATAGGGTACAACATATATATCTAAAACTATTTTACTTCTTATATCGCTTATATTAGCCTCACTTGTAACAAACAATGTAATCAAATCTTAAAAGTCAACTTAAAACTACTGTTGAGTATCGTATTGAAATGAGACTTTGTAAGTATATGTTATTTTAACGACAATACTATGATTTGATAAAAGAGGTAATTTCTTTATTTACTAAACTACTTTTCTAATATTATGTTTTTTTATGAAGCCATCTCCATCTCCTCATCAGATCAGCACAGAGATACAAAATTCACAATTATTTCTCTACCAGCTTCCGCCCGCGACTTCGCCCGCGTGGCATAGTCACTTTGGGCTAACTTTAACCCACGTGATGATCGAAAACAAAATATCTTTCTCTCCCCTTTTCTTCCCTCTTTCTCCCCTTTATCCCTTTTTTAGCCTATGTCTGTCTCCAGGGTCCCAACTATCTCTACCAAAATTCATCAAATCGGTTTGGCCATTTAGGCGTGAAGACTTAACAAACAAACTCACTTTCACTTTTATAATATTAATAAGGATTTGAACGTACTTATATGTTACTTGACATTCAAGACATACAGCTCATTTTAGCAGTATATTAATAATAAAGTTCTGGGATTCTGACATAAATAACTTCCCCGTTTATAAGTGTGCTTCATACATTATACTTAGTCTTTTAGAACCTTTGAACCTGCTTCCTCTAAGGGACGTAAGTGCTAGGTCTAAGTGACTAATGTGATTTACTGCTTAATGTTGGTAATTACTTAATTATAATATGACTTTGCTTCTTCATTTATTCGCTGTAGATGGTAATTTCGGATGCATAATAATTAAATGAAGTATAAAAAAATATTTCTTGGTTTCGTGATCTGAAAAAAGAACTCTAATTGTTACTTTCCATGTTTTCATGTTTCTGTCTTGTTGATTAAGTGATAAACGCATAATTATAATCAAATTAGCTTTTGCCCCCGGCTTTGCTTGCGTTGAATTCGGGGTAACACAGTTCCCCTTTCCTGATTTGCAGGTACCTGCTACCTGCAGTTTTTGTCCTTGCGCCTTATTAATTTGTAATAGCAAAGCTAAGTTTTCCCCTTTTTTCCCTCTTTCTCCCCCATATCCCACTTTTATAAGAAAAATGTCCGTCTCCTGGGTCCCAGCTATCTCTGTACCAAAATTCATCAAAATCGGTTTAACCATTAAAGCGTGAAGAGGTAACAAACAATCAAATTCATTTTCGCCTTTATAATATTAAGTAAGGATGTCATGACGTTGAATATAATCACTCTCAAAAATGCTTAGACAAAAATTCAAACTCCCAACACCATGATTTTACAATCAAAATTATGAGAAACTGTTAGTATGAGAATAAGAGAAAAATATTCACACAATATTTATAAACCCTGAAATGACATTTCCGTCGCATTACACGTAAAAAAAGGGAGTGGCACTTTCATAGAACAATTATATAGTAACGTCTATTACATAATAATCACTTACTAATTACTACTAAAGACATACTTAGACATGTAACAACAAAACTCCATCCGTCGAAATAAAGCTACTAACACACGCACGTTCCAAAAAAAAAAAAACTAAACAGCGTTCCACATGTGGGAATAATTTAAAAATACGCAAAATACAGCCACTTCACTTCTAACCAGGGCCTGCCACCCTCCCCTTTTGCGTATTTTTCGGTATGCGTGGCAGGTGGAGTACCACCCCAGGGGTGTTCGTTAAAAAGCTCCCTAGTACGTAGTATTATAAAAGTTGTGCCTACTGTGTAAGTAGTGGGTTTGGGCAGGGTGGCGGGGGGTAGCTACCTAGTTAGACAGTTAAAAGTATGCGGTATTAACAAAACGGAAATGAATATACGAGTAGCTACGTTTTTGGGAGGCTGCGTCATTCGGCTTACTGTAATGAAAAATACTTGGGTATTTTATTTTTCTGTTCTGTTTTGTTGTGTGTTAGATATTAGATTAGGTAGCTAGGGCTTGTGTGCCTAAGAGGGTGTGTGAAGGTGCTTTTATAATGTTTTCGCGATGTTCGTGGTAGGTTTAGGATTCTGAGAGAGAATGTTATTTTGTTAAATAATGTATGTACTAATTAATATTATAAAAGCAAAAGTGAATTTGTTTATTTGTTTGTTACGTCTATGGCTAAACCGATTTTGAATGATGAATTTTGGTACAGAGATAGTTGGGACCCTGGAGACAAACATAGGTTATTTTTTATTTTTTAAATTTGAGGGAGAAAGAAGGAAGAAAAGGGAAAACTTAGCATTGCTATTACAATAAATAAGGCGCTAGAGCAAAAACTACAGGTAGCAGGTACCTGTCAATCAGGAAACGGGAACTGTGTTACCCTGAATTTAACGTGAGCGAAGCCGCGGGCAAAAGCTAGTAATGTATAAATGAGAGTTATTGTGTAAATAACGTAGAGGTATTCATTATGTGAGTTAAATAAAGTAGTAGATGCTGTTTAGCATAAAAACACTCAAATATGTATGTATACATTTGTTCCATATGTAAAAGATGTTAGTATTTTATCACATAAGTATGCAATTTTAAATCATCGTCAATTGTAAATTTACTAAATATCTCTTACTGAAATATCGACTTTCTAAAATCTTGCTGTATCCGGAAAGACAGAAAGGCGACCCCAATTTAGTTGGAAAAAGCTAGACGAACGATATTGAGTAAGTTTTGTTTTATTTGTAGATGTATCCTTCAGAAAACGTTATACAAGACAACATACTCTTAAAACAATTTTTCCTAAATACCTTAGTCTCACGGCATATCTACAAAAAAAGTAAATAAAAACACACACATAAAAAAATCAAGAATTCATAGCACAAACGCACTACAGCCAATCCAAATAAAATGCCGCAAAAATACATGAAAACACATTATTATTACGACGTTGAGTAAGCAAATAAGGCAGAAATAGTTCCTTTTACCATCTTCAGCAACTAAAAACAACCTTAAATTCGATAAGACAAGGTTTAAGATCGTACGAGAGAAGTTTAGTGGGTATAATATTTTTACGGAAGATTTTTATAGTACCTTTCCGTTTGGGTGTACTGACACGATATGCCTGACATGTGTACTGTGAGTGACACTTGTAAGCAACAAGTATTGCTTGTCATGTTGGGTAGGCAGGAGTGTAAGTGATAGTCGGGTGTAAGGGTGGTTTGTGTGGCAAATGTTACCTTTAAGGATTGATGTTACAAATACTAAACGAGTTGAAGTCGTGTGGTTCAGTGCAGTTCGTGTTCCACGAGCGTCCTGCCACGGTCACCGCCTGCCGGGTTTGCAGGTTGTTTGAAAGATATACCGTGGCCCCGGAACAAAAGAAGGAACATGAGTGGGTCAGGAAAAGTCTGACACTCCATCTAGAGCGGGGGATGTTATTTGATAATTTCTCATCTCGATGTAGGTGTTGTCTTGTTACGGTCTCTTAACTTTTTAGAATTTGGTCTTGTATTCTTTTTTATAATTATTTTGAAGTACTCTTTTTTCCTGGGATTGCATCTACTGTATTTTGTTTCTGCATTACCCTAGACTGGTAACAATGCCTAAGGTATTAAGTCCTCCTTTGTACAGTTTTTACATGTTCATAAAGTTTTAATAAATATGAAAAGTTACAAATCATAATTGCAAATAGAGACACAACCTTCCTTCTGGGTCGGTCGAATAAAAACACTGCTCACATTTAAAACCTACATTTCTGATTACCCTTTGAACAACAAACCTTCTAAATATAAACAAAACCCAGCCTAGTATACAATATTTGAACAGCTCAGGTCACTACCCTCCGCCTGCCAGCGCTCCAAGGAACTCAAGGTCATCACGCTGTTACTAACGACACTGCGTGGGTTTAGGATTTGAAGATTTCTTTTCAATTCCCAGAAAAAGGGAAGTCGTGTACCAAGGTGAATATTTCATACGAAGACCGCGGTTGCTGTTTGGTACTAATGGTATTTATGGCTTTGTTATGTTTAAATATAAATATCTTGGGACAACTCACACACGGCTATCTGATCCCAAGCTAAGCAGAGCTTGTGTTATGGTAACCAGACAATTGATATACATACTTATATAATTTATAAATACATACATATTATAGATAAATCACACCCAGACACAGAACAAACAATCATGCTCATCACACAAAGTTTGTCCTGGGTGGAAATCGAACCCACGACCTCCGGCTCAGCAGTCAGGGCCACTAACCACTAGACCAACAGGCCTCGCCAATGTTTATTGGTAGAACTTGCGTATATTCTTCATAGGTCTTGAGTTCGATTCTGAAACACGCACCTTTGTTTCGTCAGATTCATTTGCGCAATATAAAAATATCACTTGCCTCGGTGAAGATAAAATATCGTAAGGAAACGAGCATGCCATGAAGGTATTTCGCGGCAGCCTCTTCAGCCACCTGGTTAAGAACCTACTACGCATTAAAGAAAGAAACTGAGTTAAAATTAAATTATTATTTTTATTGGATGGAGCATTGCATCTGGCATTATGTACTTACCGCTTACTCCTATGGGGAAAAGGCGTGAATAAATGTTATATATAATAACATAATTTGACCTTCATTCCTTGAAAAACAACTTCATTCAGCCAACAAACGAATCATTTAAAAGAAAAAGAAACCTTAAATTAAAGCTGTAACTCCTATTTTGTAATAAAACACGAAAAGTGCAAAATATCAAAATCGAACAACATTTTATTGGCATAGCTATCATAACTGCGTCCAATTAAAAAAAAAACATTAGCAAGTAACACGAAAATATTTTAACAAAACTAAACCAACTAAAATCTCGTTCAACTGGAATCCGTTTTTATTTTATTGTCGAATAGATATCGTCAAACAAACCCTTGTTATTTAGCAAGCAAATAACAAACGCTAAAAATAATTTTGGGTGTAAAATTGATACCATGTTAACTACTATTCAATAACTGCCGGATCGTTTTGAATTCAAATAAATTCTCCATTTATTTGACTGATGAATTGCTTTAACATTTATAAACTAAAGTGTTTTATACAGCACACATTGACGGTTAAATATCCTTACTAATTAATACGATACCAAAGAGAAGCAGCAATGAAATCAATACTATTACTAAAACTCGGCCGAATCTCGACGTAGGAAGCCCGATGCGCCTAAAAATTGCGGCATGGCAAGTAAGTTCATCCGAGCGCATTGCTATAACATTTTTTATAGGCGTTTCGTTCAAAGAAGCTTTTACTTATTATTCAAAGAGCGGTCTTCTATGGTATATCTGCTTCAAGTATACAATTATATTCTGAGGATTATTACTCAAGATGTTATTTATTGTGGGTTCTTAGAAAAGTAATGGAATTATTCCGTACCATATTAATGATTTCGAAATATAAAAAAATGTTTTTTTATGGGTAGTTATTTTATTGAGTAAATGTGTTTGCATGCATGCATGTTATTTGGGTTTTAACATATATAAGTCCTATGAAACGTACTTAAAGGATAAAGAAACATGAACATAGTATATGTAAATGATGTTTTCAGCCAAGATATTGTCATAAACATAAAAATGGTATTAAAAATGCTCTTAGCAAAGTTATCTCTAAAACTTCGGTCAATGAAACAGCGCACAGTACAGTAATCCCGGAGGCCTAAATAATAAATACGACGCTGGCACGTCACACAAACACAGTGAGTAAAACAATTTATTACAAAATGTAAACAGGAAGAACCGTATTTTCATTTAGAATACGATTTCTCGATTCCTTGTCCCCCCCTTCTACCAGCCCCCTACTCGGGACATAGACGAAAATACCCCGGTTATGATTAATACCGAATGCGAGGCGCATTGATCAAGAAAGCAGCTTTTTACTCCAAACTACCCATCTCTTGCCTCCCTGCCTACCCCCTGTGCGAGCAGGACTAATGCACCTCTCCCCTCTCGCTCTAAAACAAAGATGCTAAAACTTCTTTCGCTAGTATAAGATTTTAATTTCATATTTTTGACGAAACCGTTCTAATTTTAAAGTACTATGCAACCAATATCGAACTCTCATTCCCACTTTTTAGGACACATATTCGCTTGCACTCACAGAGCACTTGCTTCCGTCTTCTAATTCGGAATTAGTTTTCGAAGTGAAAAGATACAGTCCAAAGACTATACAAGGGGTATACTGAAATTCAGACCTTAATTTCTTAATCTGAGAGTTGAATTTCTGTTGAACATACATCGGCAAGAAATAATTCTTCAGTTGTACCCCCAAATTAGTCGAAATAGGGGAAGGGGTGTACACGAAGGGTGGTTTTAAAAGAAGCAAAAAGGTGGGGATAGAAAGATGCGCGAAGACTTAGTTCTCGCGGGCCGGGGTGGCGGGCGGAGGGAGGCGTTATAAAATATATAATTCTATACTTACAATACTTGTAAATACGGTACGCGGAAGTACTGCGACTAAGAAGTCTTGGTACTTCATAATTGGCAATAGTTGCATGTAAATATGGCAATAAGCAACTGGAGAGCTCTTCACTTTGGAATGAATCACATTCACACTTCTCATAGGTTTGTTCATTTAGGTAGAACATCATGAAAGATACGGCATTCACCTAGATCTCTACTTAAACAAATCTGCATCAGAAATAGCATGCCAATTGACACGTTTGCAGTTTTATCTTTTTAAAAATGCGTGTGCAACAATGAAAAAAGTGAAAACGTGTTTTCAAAAAATGTATTTTATTTTGTATTTTTTTATTTTTCTTTTATTCAGTTTCAAACTACCTAAAGACCTCCTGTCAGAATATTATTAAACTATCAGAAAATCACCTTAAAATTAGGCATTGACATTATTCTTGCACATTCCAAGATTTTTTTTAAAGAAAAAATCTTTTAAGACATGCAAAAAAATCGAAACATACAAACTAGCACTACATTTCAAAATCAAGAAAAAACGTTTCTTGAAACGCTTTTAATTTTTTTTCCTACCAAAGAATATTTATTTATGATTAGTTCCTTAGAACTCTCAAGATCGTTCGGTCAGCGTACACCGCTACACTCGCTGATATTTAGTCGCGAAACTGGATGTATTATAAAGGCGTAGTTGTTTAAAATAAGAGCAGGCCAAAGAGCTTGTGGTGTGTTGGTTAGAAGGATCAAGGGTGAGGGTTTGATTACTGGTTGATGTTAGAATTTGGTGGGTTGGTTTTTGTAGATTTCTTTGGTGTAGACGTTGGTTAGTTTAGAATAGTTTATGATTGAAGTGCATGTAGTTTGATTTTTGTTATGATTTGTGGTTTTGCAAAGCACGTTTTTTTTATTAAATTGCTTTTGAAATTTAGAGTTTTACTTGTTATTTCGTTGGAATATGTTTCAGACCAAATAAGCATTTAAGCAGACTAGCCATTTTCACAAATAGTTTTTCATATGACATTTGTCTAAAATTATAACAACTCGGTAAGTAAATTACGTCGTTATTATTATTTGACATAAAACCATATCCAAAGTGCTTTTCTAAAATAATATTCGGATAATGAGTCAGACAAATGACAGTTGCTATTTAGTAAACTCGTTTAAATTCTGATCATTTACACAGAACATTGAATTTATCTTTGTTAGTTTTTATACGAATGTAATTAATATGTTAAGTGCCATAAATGTAGCTGTTTTTGTCTGATGTTTTTTTTTATACTTATACCTTTAAATACTTATTTTTATTAAAGACTTTGTTAATAACGTAATTTGTAAATAAATTCAAAATTTTTGTGAGTAAAAATAAGGTTTTTTTAAGAATGTCTAGTACTTACTAAAGATTATAAAAACTACTTGCTTACCATACTTAAGAAACGACGAAAAAGCAGTACTATTACGCAAACAAAAAATAATAATACCCGAATTAAATAATAATTATTAGAAGTAAAGTGAAGCTACCTATGTTTTATCCACTCATTTCCCGTGGTTCTTAGTAAAAAGTTGTGTAAGAGGGGGGTGGCACTAGCGCCTACGCCGTAGCCGTGGCCGCTACGACTCGTAGGCCTCGCTACAAACGTAGCAGGGCTGCGCGCTAAAATTATTCTAATTGATTAGATTTATTCATAATTTCTTTGTTTTTTTTTTGGATATTTTTTAAGATTCAGTGGGTGGTATGTGGTATTGATACGTTTACTTTTAAATAAAGTTTTTTTTTTAGGGATATCTAAGAATTGTAATACTATAGTAGTTATCATTAATTACAGCAATAAAAAATGAGGTTGTTTTAAATTTTTCGTTTCAATTAATTAACGCCTAATCAATAAAACTAACAAGACGTATCATTAGTAAAGCAATATTTTTATATATTACTAAACTTTTTATCTGATATAGTGATTTTTTCTTAAAAACTTCACTATTGATTTTCCCACCACAAAATCTACGAAAAACATCTCATAGCGCAAAGTTCATTAGCATTGGCAACCCTAGCGTTTACTATCTTGCACGTTCCTAAGATGTCCCCCCGGGGGTGGTTTAAAACAACCCCCAGGGGGTGGGGATGCGGAAATATGAAGGGTGCTCTCATTTATCAATACGGAGACTGTTTCTTTCTCTCAGAATTGATTATATTCAACTAAGAATATTGATGTCCTCCCCCCAAAGACCCCCAAGAAAGTTTCCTAGGGGGTGCTTTGATTAGAGTTTTTGATGTGCGTCGTTTCCTGTTTTACATATAGTATATAATATGTGTGTATACCGTTAATGTGTTGAATTTTTAGGGTGTTATCGTGAGTGTGAAGGGATGTTTAAAATGTACGTGGCGTTGCTCGCGCCGTGAATATTTTACGTTGTAATTTAAAATTTTGAGTTTCATTTGTTTATAGTGGAAGTTCTTACAATTGGATAGTGTAACAGTGTGTTTAATTCGATTTCTATCATACGCACGTACAGTTTCTTGTAATTATAGTAAAATAAGTAAGTATTACGATCGCATACCCCCTGAATGACAAATGCCTAGTAAAAATCATTAAAAAAAGTAATTAAAATAGTAAATATAAACTTCAATACCCTATAACTACCGCATTGAATGGAGCTGGTACAAAAGGTATCCTATAATGTCAGCCAGTATTCCAGTATTCCCAATTATAAATACATTTTGCATTTTACTTAGCGCAATCCCTATATCCAGCACTAATATTACCCTCTCGAGAAAACCTTTAAAATTATCTCAATCAGAGCGTTCTCACAGCCTGTGATTTTATTAAGAACACGTTCATATTGCAAAGATTATTCTACAAATCCGCAGTATTTTGCCAGGCTGAATTGCACTTTGAGTCTAGAAAAATCAACGAGACAGTAGTCTTGCTAGAAAAACATGTTTATTTATTAAATGAATTACTATTTTTTTAAATTAATTACTAAAATAGACACAAACTTATAATTACAGGGCGTCAAAATATTCGTCCGTATCGCAGTCAACAGAAAGACATTGAATGTATTAGGATTATTTGGGGATTATTACATAGTCAAATTAATATTTTAATCATGGCTTTATCGGCTTTCAAACAATCTAACCAAACTCACACTCATTCCATCCAATAATTCTTAAAAAGCAATTAGGGCCGATTCTGATGAACCACCGCATTAAATTAGACTAATATTAAAATCGCAAACCCAATCAAGTCTAATATTATGGCACACCATTTCAGTCACGATTAAACATAGTCCTTGTCTAAAAAAGTTGTTTTTTTTTAAAAAAAAACGTAAATTTTATTTTAGAACTAGCTTTCGCCCGCGGCTTCGCTCGCGTTAAATTTGGGTTAACACCATTCGCCTTATTGATTTGTAATAGCAACGCTGTTTTCCCTTTTCTTCCCTCTTTCTCCCTCACATTCCATTTTTTTTTTAATTAGGCTATGTCCGTCTCCTGGTTCCCAAGTATCTCTGTACCAAACTTCATCGAAATCGTGGGTGCGCTTACAAACATTCAATCTCACATACACAAACAGCCAGACCCGGAACAACTATCTGTGGGTCATACAAATATTTGTTACGTGCGTTGATCGAACTCGCGACACGTAGCGCAGCAGTCAAACCGTGTCGTCATAATGTTTTCACAAACTATGTGAAAACATTATCGACATCATTACCAAAACAATCATACCTCTTTACCCAATCACTATATTTAGCTAAAATTCAACATATTTCTTATCAATATTAAACACACATATAACACATGTTATCAGTTCAACCCTTATTCAATACAAAACGCAAAAAGGGTAGCTGGAGGGTAAACTTACAAATTGTAACTACTTGTAAGTTATTGAGCAAGTTAAGTATTGCATGTTACTTGTGCACGCATATTGGTTTCTATCTACCCTTTTATGGAAAATACGGATGATGTTTTTTTATTCAAAATATGAATTGGTTAGAAGTCAAAATTGTAGTGCTTTTATTGGTAACTGTATTGTGTGAAAACCTTCTAGAAAATCTTAATATCGCACATTTACATACGAATATATAATGTATTTCATCAACCAAGCATAAACCACAAAGCTTACATTTCTAAACGCACGGAAAAAACTTCATTATAATACACTCACATGACAATTCTTACCTTTTCTCCCTATAAGTGAAATTTTCTATAAAAAACCCTAAATATGACTTATTTTGAGATTTCATCTTAAAGTAGATCAATGACCTAACCATGTAAAATACACCTAGGTACAAAACAACATATACTAAAACCAACGAATCCCCAAAAAACAGCCCCAACACCAAAACACCGAAAACTCAACAATCATAACTACTAATAAAAAAATTACAAGTTACATAAAACCCGCATCTGCATAGACGAGGCAACTAAGCGCGGCACGTCGCCCTCGGGCCCCGGGCTTCGCCCTCCCCCCGCACTCACACGCGAAACGAATAAAACACTAACACAAATAAGTAATAAAGTACACCAGTAATATAAAACTAAGGAGCATCAACATCTTGCCACCCTAAGGGGCCCACTCCCCCCCGGGCGGTAATTCCCCCGAACTTACTAAAATACTAAAAACGGAGATACAGGGGGGGTACACCCCCACGTTTTCTTATGCAAGATCCTTATATTTTAACCTAAATGTTGTAGATACGTTTCTGTTTTTAGTTATAACTTTGTTATTTGTTGAGTTTAGCAGTTTTATCAGTTTTTCGGATGGAATTTTGATGATGAGTGTTTGTTAAATGAATTGTTTGTTTTTGAGTTGTGGCTAGGTTTTTAGGTCTTATAAAAACTAACTGTGATACTAAGATAAATAGGGCACGAGTTTCAGCTTCACTTATTGCATTATTGATGAGCCCAATCGAATTGGAGTATACTAAGTAAGGTACCAACTTTGGAACACAAATATCCAATTTTCATTTATGTTTTTTCGAAATGTTTTACTGTTAATTGATATTTCTCTGAGTCGATGCCATTAGGTATGAGTAATCTGATTAAATTACAATAAAAAGCATATTATAATGCTAGTAAGGTCATCAAAAATTCTTCAGATTTTTGAAGAAAATAGTGACGTAACTATCGACATTCAAAGAAAAGAAAAACGAATTCTAAGCAAATTGAAGTAGTACAGATAAAACATCTTTAAAACACTTGAAACGGTCTCGCGATGTAAACTAGTCTAATAAAAACCCAGGAGGCGCTTGCAAAGATCAAAATGTTTAAAGGGTAGTGATGTTTTAGTGCTGGGCGCGGTCCAGGGTTTGATGCCCGTGCGTTAAAATATGTCGTTATTTTGATTGTAAAATTGATGACGAGATTGTAAAGATTTTCATGGGAAATTTTATGGGGGGCTAGTTCTAAAGGGGGAAAGGGAAATGGGAAGTTTTTAGATTTAGATCGATAACTCGCGGTTTCACGGAGATTAAGACTGACGTTGCACTGTGAGAGTAATTTAAAGTCCTTATTGTTTTTTATTCATCGATGTAGGTATATTATTTAGTCTATAAATAGACATTAAATAGACGTCAAAAAAGTTGTCTACATTGAGATCGACCACTATAATAATGAATTGCTCAACCTATCCCATCATTATTTTTATTTCTAAACCAGCTGAAAAAGGAAGAATTGTACAAAAAAATATTCCTTTTATTAACCACCAACATTAATTCTTGAATCTTGGATTAAACTAATACTTAAATATCCATAAAATATTGTATAGCTTTACATACAAGGCAAACTCAACTTTATCTCCACTAAATATGTTATAAGTAATAAAAAACACAAACTCCAGCACACACAAGTTTATTAAGTTACTAACTTAAAGTAGACCAAGTTTACTTGACGTTGTGCATGTACTAAAGCCGATAACATACTTGTAACTTTGCCTACACACTCTTTATCTAGAGGGCAAAGATATTTCGCATTTACGTTGAGAATTATAAAAATAAGTTAAGTATATTGTAGGCTTTATTAAGGCCAGAAAATAGAACTTAAATAAACAAGAAAATACAAAATTTATTGCTTGAATTTACAAATACACAAAAGAACGTTAGGCTTTCCCACATATTTGTAAAAATATTTAAAATTAAAGTGTCAAAAAATTCGTCCTCAACGCTGTCAGTTGGCAATGTCCCCAAGAGACTGGCCGCGTTGCCATGTTCTATGGCAACGCTAAGCCTTTGGCCAAAGTAAAAGCCAGCCCTTGGGTCACCGAAGTGTCAACCAACCAAGTTAGGTAGTATGTTTAATCATTTTAGTTTAATTATCTGTTATTGTATACTCAAATAATTGTGAAATACCATTTATTTTGTAAACAAATTAAAGTTATCAATTTACATTTCATTTGAATAAATCACAGATAGAAACCCCAATGAAAGTGTTATGTGATCCTTTTCAATTCATACAAAATGCTACAGTTGATACCGAATGGAGTAAATAACAAAAACAAAAAAGAAACGTTTTATATTGAAACCTAAACCACTACAAACACCACACATTGCCAATCAAATAGCGTGCTGAAAAAACAACAAAATCCGCTTACTGAAAACACCAGTATGAAATGAAAAATAGACGAAAAAAAAACCGCGAGAAAATAATGAATAACCCTGAAAAAGTAGTTCACGCAAAAAAATACCCGCAAACGAGTTTTTACCGATCTTTATTTGCCTTTTACGAGCAACTACTGAAAGTGAGAGTGGTCCACGAAAAAAAAACGTCACTATTTCTATCGGGAACGCGTGAAAAAACGGAAAAAATGCCATCTACCCAACGAGAGAGAAAGTTCTATATTCAGTATGCCCGCGCGCCGTTCGCTTTTTTTATATTTTGGGTTCCGCTTACGGGGGGTTCGGTTCGCAAAGATGAGGTTACCCTGTGACTAAATATAAAAAAGGACCATGTGAAGTTTGAATTTCATTTCATTAGAGAAAGTCCCCACGTTACCTCTGTTTGAGGGGTATTTGTGGGGATACAGTCTCTTCAAAGAAATACATTGATTTGTTTTCGTCTGTCTGCTCTCATCATTATTTATGAGATGAGAGAATACGCCATATTAATTAAAAAATAATTTTATGTAATGATTTTTGTTATTTTCATATCAGCGACCGTAAGTCCAGTTTTTTTAAGAGACAGTTATTGCAACCGCTGCTCAGGATTACTTGCGAAATAACCCATGATTCAACAACGCAACTACATTGATATAACCCACGTTTAGATGAAAAACAGATATCCACAGAGCTGGCGTCGTTGTTAGAAATGCGTGAACTTATGTCAAGCAGCATTACGAGTAGCTATTACGTCACCAGAGATAAAATTTTAACGTAAGTGAGCGTTTTCATCATCAAAGTTGGTCATAGCTATAATGAGAGAAAAGTATTTCTAAGCAATATATTTCACACAACACAATAACAACAAAATCTCCCTAAATTTGTATTAACCCCTTAGTCTACCTATCCTTGCTTTCAGATTGCACCAAACCAAATCTACAGACCCCTTTCGCAATCTAAAATTCGTTCCTGGCGGCCATGTTTTTCTGTGTTTTTTTTTTCAAAAGGATTTTTCGGACGCGGCGTCCGGTGCTAGCAAATTTTATGCATGTGTTTCGTACCAGCTACACTGTTAGTTTGTTCATTGTTTTGACGCTGAATTCTATTTGATGGTTTTTTTGGCGAGTGTCAAAAAGCCGTGTAGTGTAGCTTTGATTGGAGTTTAAAAGTTTTCGAGGTCTGTCAGTGAACAGTTTTTGGACGAGCCGCGTTGGAGCAGATTAGTTGGATGGGATTATTTATGTGTGAGTATTCTGTTTTGGTAAGTGGGTTAAATTTTTCAGATGAGTTATGATGATCTTTTTAAAAGTTTCTGTTGGTGGATTTTAGTTCAGTCTATTAAAATGTCGGTCATCATCGCCTGCCTAGCCTTTTCCCAGCTCTGTTGGGGTCGACTGCCAGTCTTACCGAATGCAGCTGAATACTAGTATTTTACATGGAGCGACTGCCTATCTGACCTCCATAACCCAGTAAGGACTGGGTAATAATACGATACCTCTTGGTAAGACTGGTTGAGTTACTCAGTACAAGTCGGACACTCCCTCAGAGTACAGATAAAAAAACAGACTGTCGAGTTTACTAGCCTCCCCTGGCTTGTGGCCTTAACTGCAAGGCATCCACAGGGATCGATCGGTTAAGCAAATACTAGCCAAAATCACAAGAACCACGAATGGCAACCGGGACCAAAGGCTTGGAATTACGAACGACAATCACTAAAGGCTTCTTATGCTCACCACCAATATGCAAAACATGGTCACCCATCCACGGAACCACTCAATAGACGTTTTTTTAATCTTGAAGATCGGCAATTACGTCTACAAGAATATAGTCACGACCCCTCAAATTAAGAGTCATCATTATAAACATTATTGCCGTGTTTATCGGACAGATGTATTGCTAAGGTGTTTATTTCACGAATTCTCCCCGATGAAGTGATAACAGGTGGGTGTCTTGTGTTGCCTAAGCTGGTGCTAGGATAGAATAGTTCTTTATTTTTTTACAAAAAAGTAGGTACACGTTATAGATGCTAACAATGTATATATTTTTTTAAGATATATACGTGAAAAACAAATTTTATATGTTAATTAAATAAATAAAGGAGAATAAAGACTCATTCAAAATACATTTTTAGTACATTCAATTAAATTAGTTTGTATGCAGCCTGTAGACCGCTGACTTGAGCTTTACGTTCCGTCTAGAAATATCTTTCAGTCAAGTACAAACAGATAACAATATAAGGTAATTGAGAAACAAGAAGAAGATATATTTTTATTTCCCAATCATATTGTAGTTAAATAGTGCTAAATGTCTCACCCGAATATGATTAAAACAATATTTAATTAATTTAGATCTTCTTGCCACTGTTACTGTGGTAATTTTTCTCTGTGGCACAAATTTAACTACCGACGGGAAAATTGAACAGTTTTTTCTCATCAAATACGATTATTTTGATTTGAAATGCCACTTTATCAGACTGAGGGACTTAAGGGGAGCCAACACATTAATAATTAAAAGGTGAATGCCGGGAAACCTGCGGTCAGGTGAACCACGTGTCTTGAACTTCAGGTGTTGTAGGGTTGGTTTAAAATGACAGCCACAGGTACAGTCAATAAACCTATAAATATGCAGGCTCGACAGATATCTTTCAATGTTTGTTTTGTTAGCTATAATTAAATTCTATTGTGCACGTGTTCTGTAAGTGAAGGAGTACACTTACGTGATACTATTGTTGTCCATAATTTACGGTTTAGGATCAGTATACATTCTTTCTTGGAGATACTAAATAAATAAACTGAAATTAATTGATATAAACCATTTATTAAAGTATCATGCCGTAGTATTCTTATTTTAAGCTACGCTAACTGCTTCATAATTTATTTGCAATCTTTAATTAAGTTTTTCTCTGAAAGTGAATTTATAATTATTTTGAGAAAATATTACAAATTCATTTGAAATCATCTATTTGTTTCTAAGCAATTTTCAAACATGTCCTTGGAACCTGTATACTATTTGATTTGTTGACTGTACATATTTTGAAAAGAAAATGAAATTTTTTTATTTTATATCTCTTCAGATGTGTTATTAATATCATTGTGTTTTTTTTTAATTTGACGCTCAGTAATGGATGAAATTACAGCATAACTGCAAAAGGAGAGTAAATAAAAAGAGAAGTAGACATAGCAACATTGTAGCTATCACCGGCATATTTTTAATCTGTAAGATCTGACTTTGAAATCTGTCTTCGAAGTTTTCCTCAGAGCTTAAGAGCGAGCATAATATATCCATACTTAACCTATACGATAGAAGTAGCTAAACAATTTAAAAAACCGCAGTAATCCAATCAGAACCAAATTATCGGCACATCGGTCAGTGAGCAAACACAGGTTTCCGACAAAGAGCCGCCGCAAATGAACATAAATATATAATGAACGCTGCATTTAGTTAAAATGGCTCAACAAAAAACTTATTTACTTGATAGTGTTCAGTACACGGATATGCCTGTGAAAATGTCCGGTTTATTTCAGGAGACTTTGAAGATATCATTAAAATATTGTGGAAGTGATAAAATTGACTAGTATTGTAAAAGGGAAAGGGTAAATCTTTACTAATATTATAAAAGCGAAAGTGAGTTTGTTTGTTTGTTACGTCTTCATGCCTAAATGGCTTTACCGATTCTGATGAATTTTGGTACAGAGATAGTTGGGACCCTGGAGGCAAAGGCTATTTTTATAAAAAAAAGATTGAGATACGAGAGAGAGAGAGGGAAGAACAGGGAAAAGTTAGCATTGCTATAACAATAAATAAGGCGCAAGTGCAAAAATTACAGGTAGCAGGTACCTTTAAATCAGGAAAGGGGAACTGTTTTACCCCGAATTTAAGAATAAAGAAAAAAAACCCAAGAGAAGTAGTTAAGAATAAAGAAAAAAACTCAAGTTCTTATCATGCCATGTTGATTTTCTTTCTTAATGAATTTTCTGTCACTAGTAGCTCACTATTTATCTTTAACCTATTCTAGTTGCTTTTAGTAGGTAGTTGATTCCTTTCAGATAACCTTATATAAGTCTCCATTTATAACATCTTATACGTATTAACATTTACTACAATTGCTTAGTCTAACATGAAAAATCTAAAGGAAACAGCGTTCCATTTTTTTGGAGGGAAATAACTTCTCCCGTTCTGGGCGGAGTGTGGGGGGGAGTTTAAGACTTGTACTGGAAAACCCACCCATATTCCTTCTATAGCCCTTTACGTTCCAAGGCCGCGGTATCTCTTTCGAACAACCCGCAACTTCGTCAGGAACAGCATTACCTTCGACACTCTTTCGAACAACGACTTGCATTGTTCCTAAACTAATTCTCATACTACTTAAACATTAAAACTACCCACAACATCGTTATACCCAATAAATCAACGGACAGACAACAATAACGTCCAAAATGATAATAGTACATGAGCACTATGTACAACGTACATACAGATTAAGGTAGTACATAGAAAAAAGTAAATACATGGAAAAAAAGCCACATTTTATTATGAGCAGATCAGTCGAGAGAGTTGTGTAGTTGTGTGTGTGTTTACAGGGTGTAGCTGATTTTGGGACTAATTAATTATTATTATTAATGAAGATTAAAAAAAATACTTTAGGACTTCTATCCTTAAACAATGGTGTAGACGTGTATCTTATAGTCCATTCTTATTTTGCCAATTTATTATAAGTTACATACTTGAGTTAATAAACGATTTTTAAATTAATATTGAAGTGGTTTAGAAAGTAGATATTATTTGACCATTTAAGGTCTAAAACGTAATAAAATTAAATCTAAAATAAGAGTTATTTTGAGTTGTATTTGATTATAATGTTAAGGATCCGGTTCCATTTATCGAAAGTTTATTTCAAATCGTATTTCGAGTGAACGAAATTCAAGTATACAACGAAAGCGATGAGCCATACAAACAGAATAATGATAAAAACTTAATGTTTTTTTTTACGTTTCGTAATTTGAGAAAATCTCATGAATGTAAATAAAGTTATAAAAATAATATGACGTCATAATAGCAATACGTAGAATATATTTAATGTTATGAATACTAAAAACTTACCGTTAAACATTTTATTGACATAAAAATGGCAATTTAAACCTTACGTAACTTATATAAAGGATCATTGTTGCAATTTTATAGATCGCCTCAATCATCATTTTTTTTTAAACTAGCTATGCCCGCGACTTCGTCCGCGTAGCATAGTTACTTTGGTGTAACGCTACATTTAACCCGCGTGTTGATCAATATATAAAATATCTTTCTCTCCCCTATTCTTCCCTCTTTCTCCCCCTTTTCTCTCTTTTTTAGCCTATGTCCGTCTCCAGGTTCCCAACTATATCTGTGCCAAAATTAATAAAAAATCGGTTTGGCCATTTAGGCGTGAAGACGTAACAAACAAACTAATTCACTTTCGCTTTAATAATATTAGTAAGGATTATTCGAGATCTCGCGGTCATTAATGGATGCAAGTATTTATTACTAAGGGCTGTAAGAAAAAAACGACCTTATAATGCTTACAAAAAAAAAACTCCAATACATAATTACAGACATTTTATCTCTTCCTGATTATCAAAAACCTGTTCAAAAATATCAGTACACAATAAACAAACGAATTACGAGTTTATTTAATAACATTTTAATGTACTACTAAAAAATAACATGCCTTTAAAAAATGACTGTTAAAAATTGGCATCAGCCTGTGTTTGAGTGATGCATATGTGTAGGTGCATCTGCACACACTCACACAGACGTGTGCTTTTGCATGTGTGAGTGTATTGGTCTGTCTGTGTGTATCGAGGTCACATTGCAATGTACAGGGGCAGGCAGTTGTGATGCAACTTAAAAAATTGCCTCCTGTTTTGGGAAAGTTTGCCGGAGATAGCGGCGGCGTTATAGTGTTCTGTATATTATTAGTTTTAAAACTGTTTCGGACTGAGTACCTTAATAAATGTTTTAGTTTATGTTTCTTGTAAATTAAAGTATCAAGATTTTTTTTGTCAAATTATTTTTTTACTTCTGAATCTGGTTATCGTTTAAAATGTTATAGATAGTGTCACTAATTTACAAATATAATACGCTCAGCATTTATGTTGAAATTAGTCACTTTAGAGTTACCATGTTCTGATGAGTTTACCATGTTTTGTTGCAATTCATTTCATATAATAAATTTTTAAAACTATGTAGGTATTGTCATTGACACCAACAAATCCACTTAAGACAAGCTGTCAATAATGATGATGATGAATTTAAAAAAAAAACATTATCAAAACAGTTGAATGTTCTGGAAACGGCTGATTACATCCGACAGTTAGGTTTAAAAAATGAGCAATGGACCTAAAAGTAGGCCACAGAAACCGTTACGTGTAACCCTAAAATAACTACAGTACACAAATTGGTTTGTCATTAACAAACGACATCATTCCGCTTGTTCCACATTCACTCGCTCCGCCCCCCGGCGCCGCTTGGTTCCTCTTGTTATGCTCAGCTCATGTTTGTGTGCCAGTTATTTTTTAGCGCGTCATTTGATGCTTATTTCCAATGTATTGTAATGTCGTGACTGATCGGGAAATAAACTGGGATTTTTTAGAACTTCTGTTCAAACTTTTAAATTTTGTTTTTTTTTTATTTCTTGTACTATTCTAATGGCTGCCTGCTGGCCATATACCGAGGCGTAATAAAAGAATCTCTGTTTGTTACCTAAAAAAAAATTAAGCAAACATGAAATGCAGGGAACGGAAAGTAAATTATACAGCTGCTGCCTAATTTATTTTAAAAGTCTACTAGTACTTAGAATAGTCAAGTTAAATTACGTTCTGAGTAAAAAAAACATGCTTAAAATTGCTTTTAAGAATAAAATATCAGGACATTCCAACTCCGATATGCGGTTGTGTTAACAGATGCCAACATATTTAGGTCAAACACAGTAAAGTCCTGTTCGAAACGTTAGGTATTTAGTGTATTTCGGTACTCAAAGTTCGCGGTTTTTCTTATGTAAATTCTGTTCGGATTTAAATCAATACAGTGAGGTCGAAAACGTATCGATGACATTTGTGATTCCTTGCAACGAGTTATTTTTGTGCAATGTTTATTTTCTTGGTGAAATATTCAGTATGGCATGGCCATAATGTTTTATTGTGTTATTTTTTAGGTTAATTTATTTAATCATTACATATATTTTTGTGCTTACACAAAGTTGAAGTTTAGTTCTCGGATGGCTTAAAAACAGCATGATCGAACGGTTTTTGCAAAGTAAAGAGTAGTAAATATATTTTATATTTATCAGATATTAATCCGACATTTATTTAATATTGAACGACTTTCCCATTAAAGAAGTAGGCATGTGTATATTCATCTACTTAAAGTAATTAATTCCTTGTGTTAATTTAAACATTACCGATAGCCTATGTTGCGTCTAGGTGTACTCTATTACCGAAAATGCAAGCTTTGTCGCGGCACGCATTAAAAATCGACAATCGTGGTGTGCTTCAGTGTAGCGGGACCACATGCTAGTTTATTATAATTAAAGTAATCGTTCATATTAACGTCTATGAATCTGTTTTATACTAATTCTATAAATAACTAATGAAAGTTTGTTGATCAAGTATTTTTATAGACGAAGGTTTAATATTTAAGGATATTTTTTTCAAAATTGTTTTTGCACTTTACACCAATACGACAAAAACGTGCCAACCTTTATGTATTTACAATTTATTATGTTTACAAAGTTTATAAAGGTCGACAAATGTTTATTTATTTAACTTAAACAGGTAAAGGTTTCAAACTTGAACCAGAGTATTTTTCCTTGATTCGTATTCCGCCTATCTATAACAATAATTGACATTCTACTCTATCACTGTGACATCACGGTTCTGTTTTCTTAACTTCGTGTGTGAATTCCTAAGCAGCAGCCCTAAGGACAAGCGCACTTACTGAACAAACATACCATTCAAGGTTAAAGATTTCCACAATGAATAATCAGCAATTTACTTATTCCTACGTATCTATGACACTTGTGTGTAAAGCACTTAAAAAAAATGCGATTCGGATTCGTTCTCGAGATAAAAAAATGACAGACCAATTGGCAATAACGTGATCTTATAAGGGTTCCGTTTTATTGACTATTGCCATATACTTTTTGTATAACAATTTAACGTTGACCGGATCATTAAAAAAAAACTTTTAATGCCAAAAATCAAGAGAAACTTACAGTAATGACATTTACATGGACACACCTAATATAAAGAGTTATGGGACGATATTGATTGCATAAAAATTGTTTTCAATTGCATTCGAGAACCTGCTCGGCGACCTTTGTCGTTTGTGTCGGCATCATGTTGGCCTTGTGAGAATATTAAACTGCATGTCAAAATAAGAAAATTTATCTGGACATGACGATGAGATTATTTGAAGTGACTTCTTTTAAAATTGTAGTTTATTTTAGTTGTTTTCCTCAGTTTGGCTTTTTAATTTGAGTTTTATTTATTTATGTATTTAACTATTTATGAACACACAGAAAACCAGACAGGATAAAAAACATATAAAATTTGAGTATAAAAGTACTGATTATTTCTTAAGAAATTTCTGCCAGCAGACCTGCGACAGGAGATATGATAAGGAAATGTAGACGATAGTGTGTGAGAAAGTAAGAGAAAAATATGTGTGTGTGCCTTAACCTATTATAACTTACATATGTAAGTAAATATTAATAAATACTTGTTTAAATACATAATGCTTAAATATATACCCATAATTAAATAAATATACATATTACAATTGAGAGGAGTGTTAATGCTCTTTTTTTGTTTTTTTTTTTGGGGTGGGAAATCATCAAATAACTTCCTTCGCTCTGGGTGGAGCGGGGAGCGGGGGAGAGTGTCAGACTTGTACTGCCTAAAACCCACCCATGTTCCTTCTAGCTCCAGTGCCGCGGTTTCTCTTTCGGACAACCTGCAACCCTGGCGCAGGTAATGCTTTTTCACTCTGTTTTTGTGACGGGAAATATAATTTAGATGTTAAAAATAATCTGTTTACTGCTTTTATTTATGTACATGATGAAATAAAGAGAAGTGAAGCAAAAAAAACTAACACAAAGACCAATAAACGTTTACATTCATTTGGCATTGACGTGTTTTTTTGTTTTTATTAGACAAGTCTCTGCAATACTGCAATGTTTTAAGTGCAAGCAAAAAATGCAATTGCAAATATCATAATTGCCCTCTCAGAAGTTAAACATTAATATTCTATAGAGTAACAACATTAACATATAATTTAAGCTCGTTTTCCGTCAAGGCATATAATGTTTAATTAAAAGCCTGTTACGTACGACCTTTGCGAAACAAAAATCGTTACATAAGCGCCGATAGATGGCGCTGACGCAATGTAACTTCAAATTACGTCCAATTAAGTTTCGTAATCAATTTAAAAATAAATATTTTAGGTATTAAAATGTAATGAATTGCCGATAAAAGTTGTTGTTCGAGTTTTTATTATCGTGTCTGTTATTCAGTTACTGTAAAACGTTTGTCTACTTGAAAAATGACGTCTGTTATTATTTTATAAAAATAACTGCAATTCGTTTGCACCTTGACATTTAAAGACCGAATATTAGTGGTTTGCGACGAACCAAGTTAGGGGTTACTTTAATTTTGAGATATTATTACGTTGCTTGTCTCTTCAACTACAATTTGAGGAAAATGGGGAGACTATTAATTTTTTATTTATTAAATTGTATATTTAATACAGTGCAATAAAGCTCAAAACTTTTTCTTTATGAATAAATATAATAATGCGTAGAACTTAGAAATTTACACGACATCCGTCTTATTAAACTCTACGCTAACTTAGCCAAGTGTTACTCATAAATTAACTGCACACAGTACAAAAAAAAAACTAAAAGCAAACCGTTGCACAAGTTACTGCACATATTTATTAAACAAAGCCCACACTAGTGCGCCACCTAACGGATCTTTAAAGCAAATAATCTAAAACCAACCGGCGCCTAAAGTGCATACAAAAAGAAATGTGCAACACTCTCTCTTAGGTTCAATAAAAAACGACTCAGACGCACAGAGCGCTGCGACGATGCGTTTATTTCAGCAATTGACCTAAATACGACACATGGTCGCGCCGACTTAACGCACATATCTGTGTCCGAACGCGTCGCTTGCGCATGTTTGAGTGAGGATGCAAGCGTGTGCACGATACAGGTTGTATTGTGCTGTAGGGTGCGGAAAAAAGTTAATTTCGTTATTATTTTTTTAAGTCTTATTTTGTGTTTTTCCTTTTGGAGGATATTTTTTTACTTGTATTTCATTAATTTTGTGATATTGTAGTTCTTAGCTATTTAAGATGGTTAGACTTTAGTTCATTACTTAGAAATTAAATAATTAATTAAGAAAGAGTTTAATGAGTTGGAATTTGCAATGGTCGATATTAAAATATGTATAAGTAGTAATATTATGTCAAACAGTAATATAACTAAATAATTGCCCAAAGTGGATATTATTACCACTACTTATATTAAATTCGCTAGCATTAGTTATTATAGTATTCAATTTTAATGTCCAGAACTAGGTAGTGTGTTTTTTAATAAATTAGCATCAAACATATATATTTAACTAACAAAACTAAGACACCCCACACAAAAAATATAACAAACATTGTAGACACCATAATAAAGATCTTCAACAAAAATTCAAACCAAAAAGAAAAAAATTAAAGTTAATTATGATAAAAAATGCAATTTTATGCGAACGCTACCGGGAATGACAAGCGATATTGAATTGTGGGCAAGCTTCGCCTGTGTGTGTACCGTGTGTACTGAGTGCCATTCTTTCACACATTTTTGATCAGTACACTTTTTATTTGGGCGTTTTTTGTAAACGTGTGCGTTTTAGTTGCGTTTGTGTGTATGTGTGCGCTAATTGCGATAGCTACTTCATTTAAATTTCGACTGTCAGGCGGTTCGTTGGGAAAAGATAGTAAGTTTGAATTTGATGATTTTGTTTCGGTTGTTTTTTATTGTGATAATGTTTTTCATGGCGGCGGTGGTGGTGTAGTCTTATCAAAGGGTGTTATGGAGGTCAGATAGGCAGCATGTAAAGTACTAGTATTCAGCTGCATCCGGTAATCCAGTTAGGCTTTTCTAGTCTCCAAGACAGTTGGAAAATGACTAGGCAGATGTAGATGAGTTTTAGGGTTTCGAAACTTAGAAAAGGCATAAATCTCAGAATACAGGTCTTTTTATTCTTTTTATAATGAAAATTATTAATTATTGTGACTTGTTAATGCAAAATTACTGTATTGGTGTCGCATTAAATAGCATATTTCTTAATATATTTAAGTTGATTTCCATAATGTATTTAGGTTGACACCGAATACGGAATTAGTTTAAGTTCAAACACTAAAAGGTTAATATTTAATTTCTATCATGTCTGTTTGTTAACTCTCGTTAAGTACCTTATGTACTATCTTTCGGTACGACTACAGAAAACGAAGTTTTCCGTCTTTTAAAAATAATAATCCCTAGCTTTTGCCCGCGGCTTCGCTCGCGTTAAATTTGGGGTAACACAATTCCCCTTTCCTGATTTGCAGGTACCTACTACCTGCAGTTTTTACCCTTGGTCCTTATTGATTTGTAAAAGCAAAGCTAAGGTTTTCCTTTTCTTCGCTCTTTCTCCCTCATAAACCACTTTTTTTAAAAGTGAGCCTATTTCCGTCTCCTGGGTCCCAACTATCTCTGTACCAAAATTTATCAAAATCGGTTTAGCCATAAGGCGTGAAGGGGTAACAAACAAAAAAACTCACATACACAAACAGCCAGTTTGCTACCACGAAACTGGAGAAATTCCTGGAATAGTGTGTTCCTTAAAGCTGTGAACAAATCAACCTTTTAAGTCTAGGCAGTCAAAAGATATGACCGTAGTCGAAAGTTTGTACGGAGCCTTAAGTACGCTAGTCCAACTCGGACATAGCCGATTTTTTTTTATATTGCAAACTTATTACTCATCTTAATGCATTTTAAATCACAGCCTTCTCAAAAGAACTGTATTTCTGTTAGTCACTATATACACCTGCCTCCCTGCTTACCCCGCAACCAGTCGGCCTTGTTGAGCCGGAACCCTTCGGCACCGCCTAGTTAACATTGAACAGACGAACTGACCGACTTGAGCTTTGAAACGGCTGGCCTGACTGTGATGCGGTTTTGGTATGGTAATTATAGTGATTAATATCGATGCTACTGATTTTTTTTTTGTGGTTTTTATGTCAAATTATTTTACAACTTGTTTTTAAGGAGTATGGTAATTATTGTAAATGTCCGGACTGTGCCGGACAAATTGCGGACAGATGATGTAAAATCAAAAGTATGTCAGTGTCCGGTACAGCCGTCTCGCTATCTGTCCGAACCGGTTTGACCTTAACTTAATAGTTATTGTAGAAAGACGTAAAAAATCACTAAATTAGCTGCCTTGTTGGTTTAGTTGACGTAAGCGCAACTACAGAGCTTAAAATCTTGCGTTCGATTCCCAAATAGGGCAAAATTATTGTGTTTTCTCGTTAGGGAGCGAGCTTATTGCCATCAGCCAGCCACAATTCGAGACTCCGTGATTGCTTCTGAGAAATTCCTAATAGGCAATTACTAAAATAAGTTTGGCCGGCCCGGGAATCGAACCCAAGACCTAATACTGAGCCATCACGCTTGCGACCAATAGACTATTGAGGCAGTGGCAGTGAGGAATAATCTATAGTTCACCAAAAGTTGCAGTGTAGGTTGGTAAATGTAAAATATTCTGGGATGTGCCCATTTCACGTTTTCCTTAACCGTTTATGAGCAACTAGCTGGCACACACGGCTTCGCCCGCAAGATGACCGTATCATGTGTGATTCCAGACTATACTCTACCTCTGTGCCAAATTTTATCAAGATCCGTCCAGCCGTTTCGACTTGAAATAGTAACAAACATCCATACATCTATCCATCCTCAAAAACATTCGCATTCATAATATTAGTAGGTTAGTGAAAGAGTAAAGTAAATACATACACAACTCACATAAAAACACCAAAAATATAGTTTTTTCAAAATCCATATAACCTTAATTTACATAAGTATCAAGAACCTGCCTCTTCAACTTTATGCGCCTGCGTCTAACCTTTCATTTAACCTCAAAAATCTGATTATAAGATCCGATTGTATCAATAATGTTGACCATTTTTGTTCGGTTAATTATGTAAACACATTTTTCTTATATTTTAATGTTTTAAGGTAAAAATGTGATTCAAATTTCATGTTTGGTGATTGTGAGAAGTTTGTGGTGAATCCGATTTTATGGGAAACTTATAGAAAATGTATATTGTTTAGAGACTTTGGCATGGTGGGGTTTTTTACTCACGGGGGAAATAGGAAATCATCGAATAATTTTCCCCACTCTGGGCGGAGCGGGCGGAGGTAAAACCCACCCATGTTCCTTCTATTGCCTTTTACGTTCCGAGGCCGTGGTATCTTATCGAACAACCCGCAACCCCGGCTGACGGAGGTCCTGGCAGGCCCTTCTGCTTTGCTGACATGATAGTCAGGCTTAAATTAAATAGTGGTAATAAAAAGTTATATCTTTATAAGTATTAGACAATTAATGTGACAAAAACGCAATATACCATAGTATTTTCGGAGCAAAATCACTTCATAATCCGTCAAGATTTCATATCGATATGTTACTGCTTTCCTAAAAGAAGATAAATGTCTGACCCTCTTCATATTTCGGCGACGGCCTCTAAATACCCTCTGTCTATCCCTCAGAGGATCCGGCGTAAAGATACAAGTAATATGCAGAGATTATCACTTATAATTATGATTCATATCTGGCCTTCTACCGTGAAAACCGGGTTTGGTTACATTTCTTTAATTTTGTAACTTTCGACTTGATGTTATGTTGTTTTAATCGATACGAAGAAATTTACGTTAAGTTTGGTAGACTTGAGTGTTTGATCAAATGAAATATTAAAAATTATCCTATTAATATTATAAATGCGATGTTTCTGAGGATGTATGGATGGATTTTGATGAGATTTGGCACAGAGGTAGATTATGGTCTGGAATAACACATAGACTATTTTCTATTTCGATAGGGTAAAGCCGAGGGCGCCAGCTATCTTACTAATATTATGTTACTCTTTCATGTCGTTACGGATAAACGGATCTAGATGCAATTCATGTTTTCGTAGGATACTTTTTTATTAGATATCACGATTTTTTAGTATCATATAACTGCGAGTTTTCTTTTCTTTTGTTTAACAATGAGCAATTCTCCGAAAAACACAATGATTGAATAATACATTTAAATCCCAAAAATAAAGGTATTATTCAATAAAATATTTATTTTTCATTATCTGTTAAAACCGCGAGCAAAAGCTAGTAAGCAAATAAAGCTATTGAATATAATTTCAATGACTTAACTAAAAAAACATTCTTATTGCATTTGGGCTCGCGGCGGGCACACGATAAACGTTCGATGCAGCCGGACATTACGGCCTCATTTTTATTTGGCACATAGACAAAAACACCCTTTTTTTACATAATACACACGCACACACTTATGTACAAAGAGCACATAACCGGACAATACATAGTCGCGCCAACGTTCAATAATTAGTGAATGTTTTTTTAAACAGAAAATTTCAAATGAACTTTTTATTTTGTGATTCGTTTTCTGAATTGGGTATTTGTGTACTATTTGTGTATTATTACGCTTATTTGGTTTGTGACTTGTGTATTGACTGGTTTGGTAATGAGATATGCTAATTATTTCGAAGTATTTTCGATTAAGTAGAAAGAGAAGTATTTCTGGGAACGAATTAAAAAGTAAGTATTTTAGCATCATTGATGTCGACAACTCTCTTGATCGTCTAGGGATCGTTACCTATACGCATATCAATATGTTTTAAGCGATAGGTACTTTTTTAGGGTTTCGTACCTCAAAATGAAGAAACGGAACCCTTATTGAATCACTTTGTTGTCCGTCTGTCTGTCTGTCAAGACTATTTATCTCGTAAACATGGGGGTGCATCGAGTTGAAATTTAAACCATATACTTAATTCTGTGGTTCATATTTGTTGTTCATAATCAAGCCTCTAAGTATACGCAGTCAAAAGATATGGCTGTTTATGTCGCCAGTTTGTACGAAACCGTTGTGTTGACTCGATTTTGATTCAGGTTGGAAATCATCAAATAACTTCTTCCACTCTGGGCGGATCGGAAGGGAGAGTCAAACGACAGCTGACTAAAACTTAGCCATGTTCCTTCTTTTGCCTTTTGCCCTTTGTGTTCCAAGGCAGATGTATCTCTTTCTAACAACCCGCAGCCCAAGCAGCGTTAGGTCTGGAGTTACGTTCCTTGGGTGAGTAAAACATTTTAGGGCAACATAAATTGCTCTAAATATGTCAATAAGATATTGTATTTGGCAACTTTTGATCGCTATATCAGCATTTGGAAATTGTTATGTTCTCCCAAACATTAAACTTTTTACTGTTTTATTAAGATTTTTTTTTTCATACCTCTTAATAGTTTGTAAGAAATAATAAAAGTTTTTTTTATTTTTATTATTCTTTTATGTTGTCCCAAAAAGGTCTAAGATTCACTTTAAATTACTTATAAGAAAAGTTGGTTGAATAAAAGACGGATAACGTTCAATTCCTGGATCGGGTAAAGTGTTTTTGGATTTTTCATTACCAATTTTTTAGGATCAGCCAAGTTAGTCTGTACTTGTGCTCAGTTAATGGCAATAGCTTCGTCTAATATTAAATGGCACTTAAATAAAACTAGCGAAATGTAGATTTATTATACTACTAGCTGCGCCCACGTTTCACTCGCGTGGTTGCAGAATATACAATATTTCTTTATGAATTGTAGCCGATGTGTTATTCTAATGTATAAGCTATATTATTGTAAAGTTTCATTAAAATCCATCCTGTAGTTTCTGCGTGAAAGTGTAACAAACATCCATACATATTTTGCACATTTATAATATAATATTAAAAGTAGAATTAAAACAAACACTTCCTAACCCGTCTTTTTTAAAGTTACATGATTTTCTCCCAATATCATTCTCAACTATTTACACCAAAATCTAATCTAAAATCTCAACATCTAAATAAAATCCTCAACAGTCCCAAATAGTATCGTCCATTCCAGCCTACCCTATTTCGTAACTTAGCAACAGAATTAGACGACCCACTCAACGCAAGGGCAAACCACACCATACAAAGTATACACTTACTTTAACCGACCCACCATAACTTGAAACCCTTCACCCCCCTTGGCTAAACCAAAACAGGATACTAAGAACGTGGGGTATTAAGAAGTCAGGGGTCTTCGTAAATTGGACGGTAGTTTTATAAAAAGCAAGGGCTCTTGAAGAACTGTTGGCTAGACTCGAAGGGCAGAGGGTCGAAAAAACTGGATTGAACCAGTCGTAACTAGTCACAGTTATGTCTATGTATGTGTCTGTTCGGTTTTGGTTGATGTTTCATTATTTTGAAGAAATTTCGGTGTGTTTTTGTGACAAAAAGATAGATAGATAGAATATTCTATGTTAATTACACCATACAAATACAATTACAGTTTAGAACTTATAAATAGAGTGACGCAATGATTGGTCTTATCGCTAAAATCGTTTATATTTTCAAGACAACCTTTGGACGCATTTAAGAGAGCAAGATTAAATAAATAAATATCTTGGGACAACTCACATACGGCTATCTGATCCCAAGCTAAGTAGAGCTTGTGTTATGGTAACCAGACAATTGATATACATACTTATATAATTTATAAAAACATACATATTATAGATAAATCACACCCAGACACAGAACAAACAATCATGCTCATCACACAAAGTTTGTCCTGGGTGGGAATCGAATCCACGACCTCCGGCTCAGCAGTCAGGGCCACTAACCACTAGACCAACAGGCCCGTCAAATTAAATTGATTGATAATAGTATGAGTATTCTGCGATGTACCATTATTTTTAACTAGCTTGTGCCCGCGGCTTTGCTCGCGTTAAATTCGGAGTAACACAGTTCCCTTTTCCTGATTTGCAGGTACCTACTACCTGTAGTTTTTGCCCTTGCGCCTTATTTATTGTAACAGCAATGCTAAGTTTTCCCTTTTCATCCTTCTTTCTTACTAAAGCTCAAAAGCTGGTTTTCTTTAAGTAAAAGATTGTTTATTAATAACAATTTTGTTTGGAGGAGTATCCGTATTCTTGATATATATGGAATTTAGTTATTTTTTTTTTGTCAGTATCGTGGTGAGATATATGCGTGTTTAAATGCAGTTTCTCATCCATTTTGTTTACGTATAGTAGCACAAAATGAATTATTATTATAGACGTGTATGGTGTAGCCGGAACGTGTTATTTATTATTACTAATTTGAATCAAGATGTTTTATTGTAATTAAGTGATATCATTTCTCACTTTCTGTACAAGTTTTTCAGGATGGCATTTCACTTCACTGTCTTATTTCATTTGTTTAATGAAATATTGCTAAGTAAGTAAGTACATATTATGAAATTATAATTCTTATTAAATGGTAACGGTATTTTATGTATTTATGTTGATGTTTTTTTATTACACACACATATACAAAAAAAAATACACAAAATTTGCAATTTATAGTAATCCTTACTAATATTATAAAAGCGAAAGTGAGATTGTTACGTCTTCACGCCTGAATGGCCAAACCGATTTTGATGAATTCAGAGTTAGTTGGGACCCTGGAGACGGACATAGGCTATTTTTTTCTATTGAGACAAGGGGGAAGAAAAGGGTAGAGGAAGAAATATTTTTTTTTTCGATCATCACGCGGGTTAAATTTAGCGTTAGCCCAAAGATAGATAGATAGATAGAATATTCTTTATTATGTACACCATGCAAATAACTAGAATAACATTAAACAACTTATAAATAGGGTGACACAATGGGCGGTCTTATCGCTAAAAGCGATCTTTTCAAGACAACCTTTTCAACCCAAAGCAACTATACTACGCGGACGAAGTCGCAGGCGAAAGCTAGTTAACTATAAACTGTACAATGGCAAACTTAACCCAGAATAAGGGTTTCTTAACGCAAACCATAGTATGCTATTACCGGATTTGCAAAAGAGGATATAATACGCTTTTGTGTTTAAACAGTACATTCAAACGTACAGACGCCTGCACATCAAGCTACTACAATCTGTCAGATTTCTTTGATAGATTTTCGACTTTATTTCAAAAGTATTATGTTCAAGATTCATTGGGAAAAATTGACAGTTTCGGGTAGCTTGACCTGCAGGCGTCTGTACATTAACCAATAATGAAACAATATAGTCTTCCTTACTGTTACGGCCAATCTCGAATAGCGTGAGAGATGATACAATGCATAAGTGTATGCGCAGGCACAGGTGCAATCTCTGTTCCTTTACTGCTACCCTACCATGAAGTGTTAAAGCAGAACTTATTCCGCTGAGGGAAAGGGACAGAGCTATACATGGTGTCTAGCACCATCTCTTTCACTCAGTGGAATAAGTTCTGCTTTAAGATGTCATAGTAGGCCTACTGATCAGCCGCAGGAGCAACAGTTAAACGTGCTTTCCGAGGCACGTCGGTATCATACCGTCAACTTCCAAACTCTGGGTTGTTGCTGAGATGGTTCAATCCAATAACACTTTATGTCCGACCCAGTAATCGAACCCAGCACTCCGTACTCATCAGTTGCCCTTCCGACCGCGGGACCAATGGAGCAGTTACCTAATAATACTTATAGTATGAAAAAGAATATTTTTCAATTGTTAAAGCTGATGAAGAGACATTTCTGTCCTAAAATAATCCTGTATTCCTCTAATTGATTGATCCAATTGATTTGTCAACACAGTTGGGGCAGTGGCTGAGAGATTGATTGCTGCGCTGCGTGTCACGGGTTCGATCCCCGCACGGAACAAATATTTGTATGGCCTACAGATAATTGTTTCGGGTTTGACTGTTTGTGTATGTGAGTTTAAATATTTGTAAACTCACTCAAGATACACAGGGAAAAAGTGTAGGAAAAGGCCTAAAAAAATTATAATTGTGCATTTCAATAGGCTAAACTTGAAAGGAGGATTTCATAGTTTCACTTCATTAAAAAACGATTAAACTATTCGCAAATCATTTTCCTTAATCTACATAAACTACCCAAAACATCTAACAAGCAAACAAACGCACAGTTTAAGCCTGCAAACTACAATTCGAACCGATTATATCAATAATCCCATTCAAACTAAATCGCGCTCCGATTCCGCAAAATATACGCATACAACTATTCTATGCACACGAATACACCCACACATCGCACTCACACACGCACAAGGCATGCATGTGTGCGTCTATCCTTCTTTGACCTAGAGACGGCTACTATCGCTAGTTACAGTAGGTCAGGACCACTACATACTATACGGGACGTCCACTAAACCTTGGCCTTCCCCTCCCCCCTTTCTATCCCATACGTGAGTAGTCTGCGCTGCATTTGAATAGGTCTCCCCGTGTCTTGGTACGTTGGACATAAGGCTAGACGAGCTGTAGACGGAATGCGGTTGGTGGACGCGATTAAATGGCGTCGTGTGGTTCTTGATTTGAATTTTGGGTTTAGTTTTAATTAGGGATGGGGTTTATTAGTTATTTAACGTGTTTGAGGTAAACGTGAGGGTTATTTTAAACGTTGCGTGAGAAGTTTTAAGTGGGTAGTTAAATAATTAGGAAACCTGTGATAGTAACATAGGTTAATTTGCTTTGTTAATTTGTTGTTTAGATTTATTAGTTTGGCGTTACGTGTTTGTGATCAATTAAGGTACAACACTTTCTTAGTAATATTTATTAATATTTATTTTTGATAGGGTAAGCAGAATAGTTAGAAATGCACTCAATGACAGGTGATTCTTGAAGTATAGAAAACTAATACGAAAATGATGTTGTACGTACTTTTTCATCCATCCTTACTAATATTATAAAAGCGACAGTGAGTTTGTTTGTTTGTTACGTCTTCACGCCTAAATTTTGATGAGTTTTAGTACAGAGATGGTTGGGACCCTGGAGACAGACATTAGATTTTTTTTAAATATATGAGGGAAAAAGAGAGAAGAAAAGGGAAAACTTAGCATTGCTATTACAATAAATAAGGTGCAAAGGCAAAAACTACAGGTAGCAGGTACCTGTAAATCAGGAAAGGGGAACTGTGTTACCCCGAATTTAAAGCGAGCGAAGCCGCGGGCAAAAGCTAGTTACTCATAATACTTAAAGAAAATCCTTCTAATCTTCGGTAAGTATTTCCTTATTTAACATAGGTAGATTTGGTAAAAGATTAGATTTATTTAGTACTTTTTAAATATTTTACAAAATAAAACAAGCAGAAACGTTATCTACATATTTATCGATAAGTTTTAATTAGAGTCCCATCACTACTTACTTCAATTACAACTCAGAATTTATATCAAATCAAACAAATTTAAAACAATCATCTATTACTTGTCCCCCAAAAACTAAACAAAGTGACATGAACCGCCATTTCTCTCTCCAAAGATCAAAGGAAACAAATCGTATATTTTCATTCATATTGACATAATAACGTTACTAGCAGTTTTCCGTTTACCTCAAGCTACTATACTGGATTGAAGTAAGCAGCTTACGATCCTTTACGTATTTTCTTCTTCACAAAACGGGCATTTTTTCCCTCGTTTCTTTTGAAGCATATGTTATTTATTTGTTGGTGGTATAAGGACAAACTTGTTGCTATTCTTTGCTGTTTTTCTCGACTTCCGAAAGGAGGACGGTTATGTTTTTCGCGCCTATGTATTTATGTGGGTATGTATATCTAATTTTTTGGCAAATAAGGTGTCTTTGAATTTTTCTTAGTTGTAGTTATAACGGAATGACATAGTACTATAAAATAAAAAACAAATCACGACTGCTTAAGAATCTTAAAACAATAACTCTTCGAAAATCCTTTAAAAATATTCCCAGTTATGGTATTAATATTTATATAAATTATTTATTTATATTATAAATAACCTATGAAAAGACTCCACCATAATTTCATTAAGATGTTTCTTCTTTAACAAAGTCATACAAACAATTATCCTTACAACCACGTGCAAAGTAAATAAAAAAACAACTCATACGCATCGACGCGCCGGCGCAGCGCCTGCCGTGAATAATCGACAATCGATACTTTATTGTCGACTCGTTGTCAACACTATAAAGGATGACTTTATGTCATAATTTATATGTATGTCTTTTGGGAGTTTAAATTTAAGAATTGTTTTGACTGAATTATAGTAGGTTTGATTCCCAGGACGAGAGTTCCATTAGATGTTTTCAGTATTCAAAGTTAAGATGCCGTCAATCAAGCACAAATGTAAATTACGTACTGATGAACTATAATATTAATAATACATCGCTGTTTTATCCTTCAAAGAAGACAAGCGTGATATAGCATTATTTATTTATTAAAACTATATGCACATGTATAAAAAACACTGCACAAAGACAAATTTACTTAATGTCTTGGGCATTTTATGCGGATTTTAGGAATTTCATTTTCTCTAATATATTTTTTAAACATACATTCCTGAAACATACAAACGTAGGGCATGCATCTTATATTGCAGATAGCTTTGGGTGACTAAAAATTTGTACTATGTATGAAAAATGTGATTCATTTGTTTTTTATGAGGAACACAAATGTCTATTTAAAACTGCTTCGCATTTCAGTTACTAGGTATTTATAGAATTTCCGTTTTCAGCTTGATGCAGTTACCCATATAAATAGAAATTCAGACTTGTTACATAAAACCTAAGACTATTTATTAAACAGTTTACTAATTCAATTAAAATATCCCAAATTATTATAATGGCCTTAAAACTACGTTACTACTGCAAGAATTCATTTAAAATAATAATGTCAGATCACATCTAAATAAAACAGTATATATTTCAGTACTTGTTTGTCAACTCTTTCCTTACAATATGTGCTCACATTCTAACTCTTACATACTTACATATAACCCAAAAAACCATACCCCCCTCTTGCCCCCAAATATGCTCCCACTATCCGGTCTAAATCCAGTCTAACCGGCTTTGCATCGCTTTTCTACGTACACAACTACACATATATCTATATGTGAGCAAAGTCAAGGGTTGTATGCACCAGGGTGAATGACCGCCGAAACGCAGCGCGCAGCAAGGTCACACACACAAGCGCATGCACACATAGACGCGACGACCGTGAAATTAGAAATAGTAGTGATGGGATGACGTTGTGTTGGGTTGTCGATGTTTTGTGGTGATTGTCGATGTTTTTGTGAAGGGTGTTGTTGTGACTGTTCGGTTGGAAGGAAATATCGATGTTTGGATTGTTTTATAAAATATTTTTTCATATTCTAGGGACTTTTGTTAATGATGGGAAAAGTACTCTACGAAGTATCTATTAACATAGGTAACTTATTACACAAACATTTCTTCGTTATTTTGAGTCCCAATTAAGAGAAAAAAAACCTTATAATAAGTTTAAGATTTTTTTAAACGTAAAAAGATATAGAATTCATATATTTTATGAATTGTTAATCTTTTTACGTTTCAACCGATGAAGTGTTCCAAAAAAAGTACATAAAACCTTATTACTATGCAAATAGCCAGGTAATTAATCGGCCAAGTGCTTAAAAGTATATTATCAATTGAAGTAATACTGAATAACACATTTTTAAGGGTCAGTGTACGAGATATGAATGCAAGACTAGCTTTGTAACTTAAGCAATAAAAATAATTATTTAAACCCATTGTAAATTATGTGTATACCTACTGCTTTATTATGTATGTAGGTAATTTATTTACTTCTTTGTAGGTTTTAATAACCCTTACTTACCATATTGTTTTTTTTAAGTAATATATTTTATATAGGCAGTCGCTCCATGTAAAATACTGCTGCATTTAGTAAGACTGAAACCAACTCCAATACAGGTGCGAAAAGGCTAAATAGAATTATAGTACTAAGTTATTCCCTTCGTAGCAATTTTATTAAATAATGTTAATATCAAACTTTACAGCTTAAATCTATTAAAAAAGTCACAATATACTAAATAAGTTTTTTTTTGCTATCGGGAAAAATATCGCGCCGTGAAAAATAACTTCTTTCCCATCACTAGGGACCCCACACCTCAACCGCCATATCCTTAGCCAATATAAAGCCATAACCTTGCAACATGGCCGGCTTGACGTCCAAATGATATTCAAATCCGTCGGCCGCTGTATTAGCAATCGACGTAGGCTGAATATAAATGAGACTAAGAATGCAACCAGGGTTAGCATGAAAAAACCATTGTTTCCTGAACCCTTACTATGTTGCATGCGTTTATATGTGTGCTTAATGATAATGAGATGGTAATCAAAGTTATTTGTGAAGTGGGGATTTTCCTTTGAAAATGTATTCGACAACAAATAATTAGGTACGTTACATAGTTTTAATCCAAAAGTATAACCTGTTCTACCAAGGGGTATCGTGTTTCATGTACAATACAGGTATTTAGCTGCAAACGGTTAGACGGGAAACCTACTCCAAAAATACTAGTCAGATAGCAACCAATTTTTTCCCTTAAAAATAATATTACTTTGAGTATAGAGAGAAACTTGGTTTTTGTCTCTGGAGCATTCACCACCGGTAGCTTAAATCATTATTTTGGTAAGAAATATTGAAAAAAAATGAGATAAGCAATGCATGAAAGACGTGACTATCAACTTTTTATTTTCTAAATAAAAATCTGTGTATCTCCCCAAGATATTGACGCAAATAATAATGAGTACATGGGTAGTGTCGTTGTACTATAAAAATATGTGTGATTTTGCATTCAGCACTCACCCACTCGCCCGGTTTTTTTGATAAGCTAGCTTTGACTACTGTTTTCATCAATATACAATCTTGAAGTACCGTTTTCATGATGAGTTTATAGTTTCTGTATGACATATTTTGTTTCGAGTAAATTATATGTTTATATTTTATAATATTTGTGTCACTATTGTTTGTTTATTTCATTATCATTTTGCGGCCCAAATTATTTTTTTAAAATGACCATGGTAACATGTGATTTTTTTATACATCTATTTATTATTTAATCCTCCTAAATTGCTTCTAATTATATTTGAAATAACCGCGACACCCAATGCAAAAAAAAACACAACGAATATTGAATAAACCTAAAAAAGCAACACCAATAAATGGTCTATCACAACTATCGATAACCCAACAACGTCAACACACATCCCTCGACAGATCCATTTCCCCGCACTAGTGTGTCGTTGCACTACAGTGAGTAATATCAGTAGCACTACTCTGGTTTATTTTCGTAAAGTCTTCAACGATTGCTTGCACCGCCTACGCGATACCATTATAACTCTACTATGTATATGACGTTATATCTACGTCACGTACACAAATATTTTGAAGATATGACGTATATAACACTAACATTGGCCCGCGGCTTCGCTTGCGTTAAATTCGGGGTAACACAGTTTCCTTTTCCTGATGCAGTTTTTGCCTTTGCGCCTTATTGATTTGTAATAGCAATGCTAAATTTTCCCTTTTCATAGCTCTTCCTCTCTCATATCTCAATCTTTTTTTTTAAAAAATAGCCTATGTCCAGGGTCCCAACTATCTCTGTACCAACATTCATCAAAGTCGGTGAAGCCATTTAGGCGTGACGAAGTAACAAATAAACAAACGAACTCACTTTCGCTTTTATAATATTAGTAAGGATTGGGTAGAGACATCTAGTCTTGTGTAACTTTTATCGTAATATTTTGCCCCTTGTACTAGGCGACACCTTAATTTGGTCTTGAAATGTTTAGGCATTTAATTAGGTGTTGATTACTGTTAGTGATATAGGGAATAATTTATGTGTGACCTAGATAAGTCACTGCAAAAGATGGTGTTCAAAGAATTTGATACCATATTTATTTATTAGTAGTTTTGTAGGTCTACTACGCCGAGAGTGGGAGGAGTCATGATTTCCTATCCAAAAAAGAGTAGTTTTGTTTGTATGGCGGAGGTAAATATAATAAACTAGCTTTCGCCCGCGGCTTCGCCCGCGTTAAATTTGGGGTAATACAGTTCCCCTTGCGCCTTATTGATTTGTAATAGCAACGCTAAGTTTTCCCTTTTCTTCCCTCTTTCCCCCGCACATCCCACTTTTTTTAAATAAAAATTAGTCCGTCTCTTGGTTCCCAACTATCTCTGTACCAAAATTCATCAAAATCGGTCTAGCCATTAAAGCGTGAAGAGGTAACAAACAAACAAACAAATAAACAAACAAACAAATAAACAAACAAACAAACAAATAAACAAACAAACAAACAAACTCACTTTCGCTTTTATAATATTAGTAAGGAAGGATTAGTAAGGATGTATTTAAGCTTTTTCTAATATAGCATTTAGGATGTTGTGAAAGACGAAGGCTACCGTAATTTCAGTCATAAATCTACTCAGATTGAAATTTTATGTATGCTTTGGATTTCCGCAGTGGCTGAACGATTGACTGCTGCGTTGCATGTCGCGGGTACAATTCCTGCACGGAACAAATATTTGTATGGCTTACAATAGTTGTTACGGGTGTAGCTGTTTGTGGATGTAAGTTTAATTGTTTGTAAACGCACCCATAATACAAGAGGAATTCTTATAGTGGGGCAAAGTTTAAAAAAAGAAACAATATAAATAATGAGTGTCATCACTTTCCAGCTTTTATCCAAACTATTTGAGGTCGGCATAGGTTCTCCCTCCATATTCTCTCTCTTTTCTTCATATTCTACTCCTTTAAAACTTGTCATCTAACTAGACACCTTTCCTACTATAATATCATCCTTCTCACATTTCATTTCCATCGTTTCTTTAGTCTACTTTTACATCCATTCACTTTCCAACTCATTTTTTTCCCCTCAGATACAGCCTAAAATATAAAAAAGCCTAATTATGAGATCTATGACCCATAATGTCATAATTAGGCTCATCATCACCAATGTCCCATAAAACTTATTTTAAAGCAAAATAAGATACTTCCCTAACAGATCACTGACCGTCCAAAGACAACGTACGATCACGTCACGACATTCCATAGACATTTCAATAGATCAGCATTATTTCTGTTGGCTAGGTCGCGGCCACTGAGTACTAGCCAGAATAATCTAATATTAGAACGAACGTCGTTGAGGAAACTGTTTCTGGACGAATTGTGTGAGGATTTTGTGACGAAATTGGGGAAGTTTTTGTAATTTTAATGATTTTTCTATGTTTCGGTGGTCTATCTTTGGTTGTTTTTTTTTTTTATCGGAAATGATGTTTGATTTATTGTTGTGAAAAATATTGATAATAATGTCTGATAGTAGATTTAGGTACGTTTTTTTTTCATAATTCAAGCCTTTAATGCTACTTTTCATTCGATTAGTGTCGTAAGCAAATGACAGTTGGTTTGCCTTAATTGAAGTATGCAAGCTCACAGATTAAAAAAAAAAACAATAATTAACATTCTTCTCTGTCAAAAAACTTTGGCAGTTATTTTAATTATCATTTTACAAAATTTAAATACAACCGTTCGTGCCTAGCGTCACCTTAAAAGCACTCCATCCGTCAATTAGCATTAACAACCCATTTTAAACCTTATCACGATAAAAATAAAGAATAAAATGAATCGAACAATAAATAACAGATAATTCATTAAGGCACATTAGAATTCCAACCTTAATTCAATGTTGAAGAGTTTAAATTCATTTGAATTGACAAAAAAGACCGGCTTCTACATTGTATTAACAATAAGCAGGCTAAATAATGCTTCAGCTATACAAGAATAGGGTTTAAATTCGATTGATAGTTGTATTTAAAGTTAGAACGTTTTGTTTGTGAAGAGAAACCGCCAAAATGCATCGGAAGGTCAACGAACTTCGCCAGCCAAGGACAGTGCATTCCATTTTTAAATAGCGCGCCAATAGAAGGCTCGATCTAAATAGGCCCGCCATCTTGGCATCATTGCGCGGGAATGGTATAATGGCGTTCATTTTTGACAAAAACGTTTTTTTTTTTCGACAACAATGGATGCTTCCACGTATTATTTCGGCATAATTAGGGAGCCGGTAACGAGATTTTCGTTGCAAGTTCGTTATAAATTGTATAAAAGTAAAATAGCGTCTCTGTGTTCGATAGATGAAGTTTAAATCATTTGGGGAGATTCTAGGAAAATCAGAAATGTTCGAATACGCATTTCGAAGAATACATTATGAAATAATACTAGCGGATATTGGTCTCTTTAGTTGGGAAATTCTTATATATAGAAAGGTTTTCAGAACAAATAATGTGTTTGTAACCAGTTTTGAAACTCAGGATGTCGTTAAGATTCTTAGTGTGCTACAAAAACTACACAACGACTTCAAATGGAGAGTATATGCTCTAAGGGTAGGCAGTATTGTTACTTCAGAATATTGTTTTTGTATGATAGTTACCTTTTCTGACACTGATAAATGGAATTTTTAAAAAAGAAAAAAGATCTTTTAAATTATTGTTTTTTTAAGTTTCCATACTTCTAAAGAAAAAAAAAACGGATTCCTTATATGATGATTTTGTTGTCCGTCTGTCTGTCAAGATTCCTCGGATCTCGGTTACGCGTGGTGAAATCAAGATGAAATTAAACCTATATAGGTACCCAAACTTGTTGTTTCTTGAAGCTGAAAAAAGTTTCCGAAGGGCCGGTGCTTTGTACCCTACTACTCTGAGAACAAACTCAGAGGTCAGTTTTAAGGTCCAGACATAATCTTGATCAACTTACATGAGGACTATGTAGATTGTGTCTGAAATGGTCTTTTTAAGAAAAAAACCTACACAGATTTGAGTGGACCTGTCACCTGCTATCGTGTATCGTGTAGCTCGACACATAACTCATGTGCCTCATAGTTTTCGTTCACACTGCTTTTGTTATATCCTTATCAGTTTTTCAATCTGCATTTTATTGGTTTTTCCAAAACTCTAAGTTATACTTTTTTTTTTAAACCACTTTTTTTTCAAATCTACCTCTAATGCGTTTTTAATTTGATTCCAAATCCTACAATATAACCATATATGGTTAGACCACCATTGTAACCATAGGTTTAACATTTTTTTATAAACCAGCTTGTTTTTGTGTGTGCAATAAAGGATATATTCTATTCTATTCTAATATCATTAGTCAATAGACTACGAAGCCCACATAACAAAGGTATCTTCACGACGTATGAAGGGCAGACAGTCGTCACGGTGGCTGCTCCAGCAATTTGTGTCTTCCATGAAATTATTAGCATACCAAATATACGGCACTTAGCAATGTTTTAGATTCACGATATGAAGAGCTTTGGTGTTTCACGACGTTTAAACCTTATGAAAGAAATTATCGTGATTACGTGTTGTAATTATCGAGAACCTAGCTAGCTTTTATAATATTAGTACCTTACTAATATTATAAAAGCTAAAGTGAGTTTGTTTGTTACGTCTTCACGCCTAAATGCCTTAACAGATTTTGGAGAATTTTGGTGCAGAGATAGTTGGGACCCTGCAGACGGACATAAGCTATGTTTTAAAAAAAAAGATTGAGGTTTGAGGGGGAAAGACGAAAAGGGAAAACTTAGCATTGTTATTACAATAAATAAGGCGCAAAGGCAAAAACTACAGGTAGCATGTACATGTAAATCAGGAAAGAGGAACTGTGTTACCCCGAATTAAGCCGCAGGCAAAAGCTAGTTAATAACAGCCGCTAAGTTTGATTTTTTAGGTTTAGGTTGGTCTATGGATGGGTGACCAACCATTACATACGGAGTTTCGCCGTGCTTCGGTCAACACGGTAAACCGTTGGTCCCGGCTGTCATTTGGAGATCTTTTGACAGTCGACACGAGTAGATTGTGTCTTGAAAGCTTCACAGCCAGTCTTACCAAGTGGTATCGTATTACCCAGTAGTAACTGAATTGTGGAGGTAGGCAGTTGGCCATGTAAAATACCGCTATTTAGATGCTCTCGGTTAGATTAAAAGTCGAATAAATATCTAGAATTTGGGAAATCAAATCAAAATCATACAAAATGAAGCTACAGTCCCAGTCACAAGGCATAATAACTGTGAAAGTACTGTAGTTGCCCATTCCAAAATGGAGAAGAATGCACGGGAGATGAAGACATCTTGTTTGTATAAAATCTAGAAACTCGGTAGAAGTAGTTTAGAAGAGATCATCGTCATCTGCTTAGTCTTTTTCCAATATATTTTTGTTGGCTTTCAGTCTCATCGGATGCAAATGGTATTTTTTTCATTAGTTCAATGTTATTTAACATTTTCGATACAAGTTATATGACTTATTACGATGCATCAAGCAACATCATCAATTGTTTAGTAATGCCGGCGCTTTCTAAATTATTCATCGTTACGTTATTTAAACGTGTTTTGTATTGGGTTGACAATTAATTAAATTGTTCAAAAATTGCTTAGACGGTGAAAATTTATCATCCATCTAGATTTTTTCCCAACTATGTTAGAGAATATATTACTGAGTATTACAACACGGCTTGGTAAGAACTGAATGGTGAAATTGACTAACGTAAAAATACAATACTTATAATGTTACTAGCTATTGAAAAACCGTTTTCTTTTTATAGTAGACTACTTGGCAATGTTTTTTTTTCACATACTATCCCTTTTGTATGTAGAACAACTATACAAAAATATATTAAAATAGGTTCAGTAATTAAGGAGTCTCAGAGTACAAACAGACATTGATTTAAATAACTTACGATTCAAATATTGGTTTAACAAATTCGTCACCAAACAAAACATTCCATCTAGAATTTAACACTCCTCTAAAAAACAGATTGCAATTACAATTCAAAAAACCAAATCAATCTCTCCTACACATTGGGTGATCAAAAATAAATACCGGTACAAAATGAAAAAGCTGATCCTTCAACCATTTTAATCCGTGTTGCGTAAACTGACTATTTTTAAACACTGACGTACAAAATCTATTACAATATAGAAAAAATACACTCACTCATACATACACAAACATACACCATTCATATTTTTAAATAAAAAACGGCAGCAATATGAATGGGTTGCGTAGCTCGTAGGCGCGTCTATGCTACGAAAACTTTGGACCTATGCTACGGCGTAGCGTGTCTACGATCTATGCTACGAGAGATGGCGCGTAGCACAAAATTTATTTTTTTTGTAAGTGGGGCTTAATTAGTAGAAGGAGTATTTTTTTATGTTATGTATGTTAGTAATGTCCAATAAAATAATGTTATTTATTATAGAATATACAAAGATTAGCCTTTGGTCCTGACTGTCATTTGTACATCTTTGACAGTCGTTACAAGTACTTAGTGGCTTGAATTACACAGTACCGACTGAGTTGTCGAGGTCAGATTGGTAGTTTCTTCATGTCAAATACTTTTAACTGCATCCGGTAAAACTGGAACTTGACCCAAAATATGTTTGGTGGTAGAGGAGGGTGCTAAGATTGGGGTGGTTAAGGCTTTCACTAACATGACTTGATATTTGTGAAGAAACCAGGGCTTAAACTGTTGAATGTAACAATAAACGCGCGAAAATTCGACAAAAATCGACGAATTTATGATTAACGTTTTAGTAAGGTAGGCCTTATAAGAAAAACGAAGATTTTACCGTTAAACCGAATTCCCGTTTACTAGTTTTAATGAAATTTCGCATACATATTTGGTGTGAATGTTAATGTTTTCTTAAGTTAATGGATAGAGATAGATAGATAGATGAGATAGATAAATCATTTATTTGATGCAACAAAAGACACAATACAAGAATTAAGATAAAAAAAACCTCACATAGAAAAAAAAATGGAATACATTAAAAAAAAAAGTAAGGTAGACTGAGTTAAATCGACCCATGGGCATTTAGACACATCACCTATATTTATTAATTTCGCCCACTAATGGGCGGTGTGTGTCTCAAAATTGCACCTTACAATGGCGTCATGTGGGTTGTCCGAAAAAGATACCGCGGCCCCAGAACGTAAAAGGCAATAGAAGGAACATGGGTGGGTTTTAGTCAGTACAAGTCTGACACTCCGCCCAGCGGGGGAAGTTATTTGATGATTTCGCACCCCAAAAAAAAGTTAATAACGTCATTATAAATTCAATATGGCGGACGCTCGAAGATGGCGGACTATTGACTTTTCATTATAATTATATGGCTTATTAAATGAAATGGTTTTTTTTAGAACATTTGGAGATTTTTTTTGACATTAATTTAATAACTGTGTGTGTGTGTGGGATATCAATTAACCTATATTTTAATCCAGAATATAAACTACTACTACTACTACTATCTATTCATCTAATTTCATCCACATCAGTCTTCTTACTTGAACGTGAAAGTAACAAACTGATAAATCATTGTTTAATTTATCAGGTTATGGGCCCAGTGATAAATTAAACAATGATTTGAAAGATATTATAAAATACTAGCTGTGCCCCGGCATGCGTTGCAATGCCATTTTCTACCTTTCTACCTACCTGCCTACCCTACATACCCTACCTACCCTACATACCCTACCTACCCTACATACCCTACCTACCCTACATACCCTACCTACCCTATCTCTCAATTGGATCGAACTGCATATGGTGTGCGAATTTTATTATAATCGGTTAAGTGGTTTAGGAGTCCATTGAGGACAAACATTGTGACACGAGATTTATATATATTAAGATAATTTGGGAACACTGCGTATTGCACGGACGGAACCAGAGAGAAGAAAAAAAAAAGAAGAGAGCGTAACCATAAACAAGATTAGTATAGAGCTCTCTATGAAGGTTTTACACAAGGCGCTAATTTCAAATATATGTAACACAAACACATACATCCAAACCCTCACCAAAACAGTTTTGGTGTGATTATTCGAAATGTCCCAACTCCTCACTTGTACAAGCTTAACCACCGTCCATGCGTAACTATGACGTAAGCACGTGCACGCAACTAGCACGCAGGCAGACACATGTCGCATCCCTACGACACATGCCACGCTACGTAAACGAACACGTGGCTTCGATCTAGCGGTACGTAGTGACGTTACCTAGTCACACGTGTGATCACATGTGCTTACTACTTCTTAATCATCCCCGATTTAGAAAAAAAACTTATGTAAATTGAGGTAAATAATTGATGACGTAGTGATTAGGTTTGTTGACGTCAGTGTTGGTTTTTATGACAGTTTGACAGTGGATATTAAATTTTGTAGGTATAGAAAGGGCTGTAGTAATTAATATATACGAATGTTTTGTTTTGACTTATTTTGGGTGGATCTTTACTTTTCTTGTAGTGTGTTAATACTCTATTTTTGGCATGAGCTAGTTTTTTTAAATATTTTTTCGGGTATAAAATTGTCAAATCACTTCCTCTCTCGAAGCGGGGAGAGTATCAGACTAACTAAAGCGTCAAATTCAAACTCAAAGCATTTATTTCAACTAAACCATTACAGGCACTTTTGAATGCTATAAAAACAAAAAAAAGATGCTGCTATAGTCCCAGTCACAAGACATAATAACTTGTAAAGGTACTGTAGTTGCCCGGGGACGTGTGATTTTCGATATTTTGTGCGTATTGTATAATTATTTTTAATTTATATTTAAGTATCATATTATTTTTAATCATTTGCTTCAGTAAGGGAAATATCTTGAGGAAACGAACATGTCTGAAGGATATTTGCATGTTAGCCAAGGCAGAAAGCCCACGGGCAGCATAGAAAGTCTGACACTAGATTAGGCATTAACCACACGATAAGGGACGAAGTAACTCTACACAAAAATATTACTTGAAAACGAATTTATTTGGTGACAAATTGCTGATTTTATATAAAACATTGTGCTAATGGATGCATTGTGTCGAGGTGTTTAAAGTAAAATTACAACTTTAAAAACTTGTGAAATGTCGGAACTTTGACCCTCAATATTTCCGTTAATGGAAGGTTTCCAATTATGGTCTAGAACAGAAGGAAATTATCGTATTTTTAATATTATAAATGCAAATATTTGTGAGGATGTATATTGGATGGATATTTGTTACTCTTTCCCGGCAAAACGGCTGAACGGATCTTGATGAAATTTGGCGTATAGGTATATTATGATCTGGAATGACACAGAGGATACTTTTTTTCCTATATCACAACGGCTCGGCCGCTATTGCCAGCTATCTTATTAATATCTTGTTACTCTTTCACGTCAAATCGCATGTACGCAACTTGATGAAATTTGGCATTCCCTTATGCTTCAAAATAATAAGTGAAATAGAAGTAAAAACTTTGCCCAAGTGTTTTATTATTACTTACTTTTGAATTTGAGTATGAGTGTGAATTATCGTAGTGATAGAATTTAAACAAAGCTATTGATCTAACGCAATATGAGTTTCATAGACACGAAAAGAAGAAATCTAAAAGAAATATTAATTCTCTTATAAATGTTATACTAAACTGTTATAATTTAGACTTTTTATAATTTCTGCTATTTTCAGTTTTTCCTTATTTTACCCTCAATTGATCAAAGGGAGAAAAGAATAAAAGCAAGATATATATTTGGAAATCCAGGAACAAATTCCCAACTAAACAACTTACAAACCACCGAACTAAACTGAATTCCTTTTCCATTTCCTTCTTAAACTAGTTTCCCCCTAACTCAGGGGCGTTGTACAGTCGCGAACATCAATATATATTCACTTTCCGTAACTTAAAACCAATTTTGTAGTCGGTCTCATCTTCTTAGTTCTTTTTTCGCTGCTGCTTCGGCAGCAGAGAACTTCAAGCGGCGTAAATACCTAATACCTTATTGGTAACTAAGTTAAATAAATAAATAAATATAAATAAATAAATATCTTGGGACAACTCACACACGGCTATCTGATCCCAAGCTAAGCAGAGCTCGTGTTATGGTAACCAGACAACTGATATACATACTTATATAATTTATAAATACATACATATTATAGATAAATCACACCCAGACACAGAACAAACAACATCACACAAAGTTTGTCCTGGATGGGAATCGAACCCACGACCTCCGGCTCAGAAGTCAGGGCCACTAACCACTAGACCAACAGGCCCGTCGTTTTCGAGCCGTTTGAGGTAGCTGTGCTAATAGCCTTTTTAAGGATATTTCCAAACGTTTAGTTGACAATTCCCGTGCCACGTGACGTGTCTAGCTTTTACTCTGGGTATAAGTTAAGTAGTTGCCATACAACGTGGCAACGTGGCTAGACTCTTGGGGGACCAAATGACAGCGTTTAGGACGAATTTGTTGACGCTATTTTCTATTTCATAAAATAAGTTAGTTTATGCATAAGTTAGGTTATGCACAAGTTAGTTTATGCACATGTTTGTTTATGCACAAGTTAGTTTATGCACATGTTTGTTTATGCACAAGTTAGTTTATGCACATGTTAGTTTATGGAAAAATTAGTTTATGCATATTAAGTATATTATGTTAGTTTATTTAAGTAATTTTAATGTTTCTTAATTATTATTTTTTTGTAGGATAATGAGTATAACGTGTTGCTGAATGTACTTTGGTGGTGACGGCATCAATCGTTGGAGGGGTAGCTAGTAACGTCACTTAGAGATCGTTGAAATGATAACGGTTTTCTGATTCAAATTAATTATTAGTATTGTGTGTGTGTTCAGTTTTAGTCAGATTAGGAGGGTTTTTTTGTGGTATGTTCGTTATGGCTGCATTTTTTTTGCAGGAGGCCATTGTTTTTATCTTTATCCGTATGAACTAATATAATGAATGTGGTAAATACAAAAAAAAACATTTGTTTATTTTTGTGAGTGTTTATAAGTATATAACTTTTTATCCATAAACTTAGTCTTTTCAAGTTTTTTTTTAATGATTCTGGTACGTTAGGTCCAACTCTATCAGGTTTCGAATTTACGGCCCTTGTAACAATCTAGTTTAAATGGAAATATATGTTCATTATTTATAACAAACTACAAAATATAAAGTTAAGCGTAAGTCCTAAAAGGATAAAAAAATTCAGGGTGTCAAAATACTTGTCAACATCGCTGCCAATAGGAAAAGTGCCCTGAAGGCTGGCAGCATTGCCACGTTGGATGGCCAATACCATTGATACTTTGGCAAAAAAACGGGCCAAACCTGTAGACACTTGAGGAGTCGATCAACCGCTTTACGATATCTCAAATACTAGGGCATTCGAACCCCATGCATGCCCAAGGAATGATTCAACCAAGAAGAAGGGCCTGGCAGGGCCACCGCCTGCCGGGGTTGCCGAGAGGAAGAGATACCGCGGCCCCGGAATATAAAGGGCAATAGGAAGAACATGGGTGGGTTTAGTCAGTACAAGTTTGACACTTCCACCCGCTCCGCCCAGAGTGGGGGAAGTTATTTGTTGATTTCCCATCCGCAAAATATAAGCATTATTCAACCCTATGCAGTTTTAACACTAACTAAAACAATAATGTGAAAATAAATTTGTTTATAACGGTCGATCTGTGTCTGTCTGTCAAACTGTGAGCCATTGCATTGCTCATAAACTCCAGTAAACTCACAGGTTCTTTAAAAAAAGCTGTTTCATTAAAACCTATCCAATAAACATGGATCGCGTAACAATGTTCACATACTCATTCATACAAAAAAACAACATTACAACATCACTGTCTCAAGCAAACCAGGCAAAGTCAGAAGGCAAGCCCTAGCGAGCATATGAGGGTCAAGGTGATGTGTTTGTGCAACTTTCGAATCCTCCCCCCTCGCGTCGTCACCCCCCCCCCCTGTCTGATGCGCTTACCCCTCGAGGGAGGGAGGGGGGGTATCCTTGCGCGATATTTATAGACGCGCATTAAGTGCGTTTCAACTGCGGAAGGCCGGAGGTCAGATGATAACGTAATAACTGGGGAGAAGTATAGGGATATTTTCTTTTTTTTAATATTATACAGGCTTCAAGAAAAGCATATGTTTACGAATTAAGGGATATTAATTAGTCTTTATTGTTTGTTTTTTGCCTCGTAGGTGTAGTGGTCGCGAGCGCGAGAGGTGACCACAAAGTTGTGGGCTCGATTCTCGAGTTAGATAAAGTGTTATTAAATAAATAAATATCTTGGGACAGCTCACACACGGCTATCTGATCCCAAGCTAAGCAGAGCTTGTGCTATGGTAACCAGACAACTGATATACATACTTATATAATTTATAAATACATACATATTATTATAGATAAATCACACCCAGACACAGAACAGACAATCGTGCTCATCACACAAAGTTTGTCCTGGGTGGGAATCGAACCCACGACCTCCGGCTCAGCAGTCAGGGCCACTAACCACTAGACCAAGAGGCCCGTTTTGTCTGCCATTGTGTCTGTCTCTTTTAGGAATTTCTTGGCAGCACCCAGATGGAGCGGGTGCTCAGCTGATCTGTCTGCCTTTTTGCGGGTGAGAAATAATCAAATAACTTTCCGCGCTCTGGGCGGAGCGGGTGGAGGGGAGAGTGTTAGACTTGTACTGACTAAAACCCATGTTATTTCTTTTGCCCTTTATGTTCCGGGGCCCCGGCTGGCGGTGGCTCTGGTTCGCCACTCTACTTTGTTGACATCTTTTTCAGGCGCGCGTGGAATATTAACGCGCACGACGGTGGTCCGTCTCTACAGTGACGACAGACCGCCAACCGTTGCTATTGTCGGTGAGCAATAGGTAGGCCACCACCTACACATTGCTCACCGTCTACAGACTATCTACAGTGGCTAGGAGTCATCTCGCGGCGCCCGACACCCGGAGCATCTCTCGCGGTGGCTGGGTTGGTTGGATTCTTCCGTCCGTTTTGTTATCTTTCTCTGTCTTAAGAATAATTTAAAGTTTCTAAAAAAACAAGCTCCAGTAAGGGATTTTATTTATGCTGCTGACCTTATTTTGAAGTCAATGACATAAATGTATGTTATTAAAATTGGAACGTGTTTTATCTTTGGCCAGACATTTTCAAACTTTTTTGGTGTATGCCTTTGCATTTAAACGTTTTAAAATGACTTCTCTAGACTTATACCTACTTTTTCGCTCAGCTCTCTCAGAGCTTGGCTCAGCTAAACAGCCCAATAATCGGAAGATTAGAATAACTGACTTGGATAACCATGTATTGTCCTACAAACCCATTAAAAAAAATTGATATACCTTAATTTAACTTTGAAAGTAAACGTGTTTTAAAAAGAAAACCTCTTTCTTTAGGAAGCACCTGTTTTCTACAAAATAAAATCTCTTATCACAGCCTAATTTGAACAAAAATTCCATCACATGTTTAAATCTGTAGATAAAACTGTAGTCTAACTTACAACGCGAGTACAAAGCGATAAGGAAAAGCTGCGCATGAGCACCCGGCTTACTCACACGGACGGCCTTGGTGGCGCGTTGCTTTTGTTACAAGTGCGACTGCGTTTGTGATGGGTGGGCAGGGAGCTCTCTGCTTTGAACTAGCAATATCGAAGTAATTCTATGTTTTTTGTAAGAAATATTGTCAGAACTTCATCAAAAACTTGAGGTATAATGTACTTACTGTTAATTGTTAGTTATAACGAACGAAAAAAAACTGTCAAAAGATATCGTATATATATTATATGATTTCGTTTTTTATATTTCTAATTTGTATTTCCATCATATGTGTTTTGTGTGAACATAAATAAAAAAAAATATATAAAAAGTAGTCTACCAGCATCGGAAACAGGGACCGAGCTACAGGTGGTCAGGGTTCAGAAATGCACCTCTTAACGGGCCGTGTCCAGAAGTACTGCTTTCTGAATCAAGCCCATGATCCAGCTACCCAGCGATAGCCTCCTCAGATGTTGGTCGAGGCTATTGGCTATTAAGCCATCGACAATATATATATATATCTATATATATTTAATACGATATCGTTTTAAATTAAATCCTCTTTTGAGTTTCTAGATATAGATTTCCAGTATTATTTTGTCAAGTGTGTGTTATTTATTAAAAACTTCGGACACGTCATACAGGTATACAAAACAAAAAAAAAAGTTAAATATATTCTACTAATAACATTATGAAGGCGAAAGTTTGTATGTGCGTGTGTGTGTTTATGTTTGCCACTCCTTCACGCTCAAACATCTGGACTGATTTAAACGAAATTTTGATTGTAGATAGCTTATACCTTAGATTAACACGTATGCTTTTTATGCTTGAAACCGCGGGCGCAGCAGACTGGAGTAGTTTTAACATGATACGATTAAATTTGTCTAACAGGTTGTTAATAACCTGGCTTAAATCGTAGGCTATATTTTATCCCAGTACTATGTTTTCTTGAGATAAATTATGAAGTGTGATATCATGGGGTTGACCTAACAGATCTTAAAAGTCTTGTACAATAGTACTCGTTTATTTACTGGAAACTGTATTGATCAAATGCATTTTTTTAACTGCACTGAATTTCTCCTATATCGTGGGTACAAACATTTAAACTCACATACACAAAAAACAGACCCGAAACAATGACCTTGTAGGTCATACAAATATTTGTGTTCCGTGCGGGGATTGAACCCGCGACACACAGCGCAGCAGTCAATCGCTCAGCTATTGCGGCCACCGTGGTTACATTAACTTTCAAATGGTTACATTAACTTCACTGCTTTCTCGTTAAATATTAATCAGTCATTATTGAGAGTATAACTATAATATAAAAAAAGAAGCAACTCAAATATCTTGACTTGGCACACGAGGTTGTCGATATGTGGAATGTGAGCTCGGCTGTCATTGTGACGATAGTAGTTACGGCCGATAGCCTGATGGCCAACAGTATCGACGAACATCTCTCGAAGCTCTCCTTAGGGCCTGATTCAGAAGGCAGTACTCCTCGTTACGGCCCGCATTGTGTGGAGGTTCCTGTCTCTGGAGCCCTAACCACCGATAGCTTGGACTCTGCACCCGATACCGGCGGAGACCTATTTTTTATATTTTTAAATGTTTTTCTATTTTTTTTTTAAAGAAATATTTTAAATGTATTTGTAAGTGTAACGAATGAATAAAGAAGATGAATATTATAAAGCGTCAAATCATGGTGTTTCCAAAGCTGCGCGTACACAGCCGGTGGTCACTCACCGTCCCATCGAGACAGCCTTGGTGCGCCATCTTTCTTTTATTGTAGCTCTGTTAATGTATGCATGTTTATCCTTGTTATTTGCTACGGGATCAGCTGGGATCTTTAAGTCTTTGTGTTATTCATGAAGATGTTTTTGAACATTATCAGTATTACGTTCATGAATTGTACTTGTTACTTTTTTTTTTATTTATTTTACGGACATCTTGATCCAATGGTTAGTATACATACTGACTTAAACTATTGTATGACGTTTTTAAGCTAATGCCTTTTGGTAGAATAATGAAGAAGATATGGGTTTTGGAAAAGAAATGGTTATGTTTTCCTAAAGTATTTTCAGTACACGGAATTTTCATAGTATTTTAATGATGGCGTTGTTACATACGATACGACACCGCTTGGTACTAGAAGCTTGCTACATGGAGTGACTCCTCTGAACTCCACAACCTAATTAGTACTGGGTAAAATGGTACTTCTTTGTAAGACTGGTTGTCAGATTGTCGGGGCGTTGCCTACCTATAACGACTGACAAAAATCTAGAAATGGCGGCTAAGACTAACAGTAAAACGTGCTTTCTGGTATGAAGGAACCTCGGTATGAAATGGTCACATATGTCAAAAAAACCAGGCAAGAGCAGGCTTACCTGAAGATTGATCCGAGCGACTGTTATTATTGGAACGAAGTTCCTTATCGCGCGTTCCGAAAGGGGGATAGGCGGAAAAAATTAAAACCAAAAGTTGTAACGACACTTTTTGCTGTAGTTGTAAGCCGTGCGGCGTGCGCGTATGTCTGTCTCTCTCTACTAGAAAGCAAGCTAGGTTTTTTATGTATCGTCTTTCTATTTCGCATTGAACAGTGTGGTGTTGCGACGATTATTTTTGTAGACTGAATACAGGATTTTTGTACATCATAAATAATAACTTAGTTCCACCCGGGTGTCCCTTAACACCTCTCAAGTTTTTATTTAGCTACCTTTAAAAGATTGAAAAGCCTTTCTAATTATAACTAAGTAGGCCAGAAAGCTAATTAAAACTCCACACACTTCAGAATACTGCAACTATTTCCGCCATCCCCCAGTCTATCTCGACACGGAGATACGAATGCACAAAACGAAAATAAAGTAAGTAACTATGCAATTCAAGGTGCGCACGCGCACCGCACACACCGGACGGCCATGAAACTTGTGTTTGATTACGGAAACCTCTACGTAGAGTCTTTTCTTAGATTCAAGTTGGCAAGTCCCTTTTTAATGGTTTTTTTTTTTAAGTTGTTAGTAGTGGAACTTTTTGGTTGAACTGTGTGTGTGATTGTTTTTTTTATTAAAAAAATAAGTGGCCCGCGACTTCACTTGCCTTTAATTCGGGATAACACAGTACCTCTTTCTCAGTTATTTGATGATTTCCCAACTCAAAAAAAGGGGTGGGCGTTTTGGGGGACTGTCTTGTGTCACGCTTGTGTTGAGCACATTAAAAAAGTGCTGGTTTTCAGCCTAATTTGAATAAACGACTTTTGATTTACACTTTTGCTTAAACCTTCGTCAATTTACAAGCTAAATGTTATATTATCATAACGAAGGGAAGCATTTAAAACACAAACAAGTATCCGTACATTCACATTAAAGTTATTTATCGACTAACCTTCACATGAGAATTAATTCATTTTCGTGACAATGTTTTGTAGAATAAATTAACAATATGAACTGACCAATTATAATTAGTTACGTCAGCAAATAGTCGCGTTATGTGCTATTGTATGATAATGAATCGTGATATAAAGTGATGCTAGTTGTATTAATATTATATTAAACGTTGCCCCACACTAGGTATTTCTCCTGTATCGTGGGTGCGTTTACAGTACGGCCAACGAGAAGCGATACCAAATGTAAACAAAACCCATGCTAAAACCCCATCTAAAATGGCCGCCCGAATGTTGGCGAAGCCGTCTTAATGTTGTCATGTTTTTGCCGGGAGAACGAGACATTACGACAAAGGCACAAGATGGAAAGAGCTAAATATTAGATTGTCAACGCCACAGTTGTCCTTTAGGTTAATGACCTTTCGTATCGCTTCTCGTTAGCCGTACTGTACAAACATTTAAACTCACATACATAAACCGCCAGACCAGGAACAACTGTCTGTAGGCTATACAAATATTTGTTCCGTGCGAGAATCGAACCTGCGACACGCAGCGCGGCAGTCGATCGCTCAGCCACTGCGCCAACGTGTCGTCCAACAACCCTTCAGGAATCCGTCAACCAAGCATTTTCACAATAAAGACTTTTTGGGATGAAAATCTTTTGTTAAACTTTTGTTTTTTTTTATTTACTTATCTGTAGAAAAAGGCAACCTCTATTTCTTTGTGACCGTTTTCGGCCACGGCAGCCAATCTCAGCGGAGATTGGACATCTGCGCGGGAGATATTATAGTGCAGGCGTGTGCGCAAGAACAGGTGCACTCTCTGTTCCCTCACTCTCATAGTCCGATGGGCGGCAATCCGGCATGACAGGAGAAAGATCAGGCGCAGGACCGACAGCTTGACGTACGTACCAAGGTACGGGTGTACCTTACTGCCACCTTCCAAACACCTGACTGACTTTTTGACCCAAGAATTGAACTCAGAACCCCAGGACACAAACGGCGCAGTCTAATATGTGATATATTTATGATATACTAGCTGGCGCCCGCGGCTTCGCCAGCGTGATATCGAAAAAAAGTATCCTATGTGTTATTCCAGACTATAATCTACCTCTGTGACAAATGTCATCAAGATTCGTTCAGCCGTTTTTAAGTGAAAGAGTAACATACATCCATACATCTATCCTCACAAACATTTGTATTTATAATATTATTTGAGTAGAATAGGATATAAACATCTCGCATCTTTTTTATTAGAAGGCTTGAATTCAATATTTAAGTAACTGTTCTAACAGTGTTGCGAATGTTACAAAGAAACGTACGAGTGAAAGTCTAACCACATTTGGCTCAGTAATTTTCGGGTGAAACGTGTGTAAACTGACGATTACTTCGTTTTTTCTGTTTAAAGTTTAGTTGGGTCAGAACATTGTAGAAAACATGTTTAGCGCAGTGGCTGAGCGATAGACTGTTGCGTTGTGTGTTACGGGTTCCATCTCCGCACGGAGGACACCTTTGTATGGCCTTCATGTAGTAGTTTCAAATTAAAATTTTAATGGACCTACGATACAGGAAAAATTCCTAGTGTGAGGCTATCACAGATATCGATAGACATGAAAAGCTAGCATCACAGTCTGTATAAAAACCAAGCGTGCCATTTTTTGATTAACTATGACGTCATAAGCACTATATTTAGTGATGTGACATCTATTTGGTGATCGACGACAGTTTTTACAATTTATATTAGTGCAATTAATCATTTTATCTAGACTATGGCACCCCGGTGCTGACTGAGTGCGACAATGGTGGCTTACGATTTTTGATCGTAACCTGGGCACGCGAGGCACTTGCTCTTGCGCAATCTATATCTATATATGTGGGGACAACGTTTAAAAAAATGTTTTTCCGACCAATACGTCTGACCTGGAGAGCCAGGTCAGACGTATTGGTCGGTGCCATATTAAACCCAAATAATGGACCTTTTGACTCTTGTGGAAAACATATTTTAGTCAGGGAAAATAAAGTTATATTTCAGAAAAACCAATCTTTAGTTTGTCAAAATTCCTTCAAAAGACGCTTCACTTTTTATAACTCTTTCTACGACCAGTTATAAATAATAAACCCATACAATAAAAGTCTTGGGAACTCTAAAACGAATCAATTGTCTTCGGCAATGATCGGCGCCTCGAAGATAACCGAGTGCATTCGGGAATTTTCGGAAACATTCGTGCGCACGAGTTTAGCCGAAGTCTCGCCGACTGGGAGCGAAGTTATACACAAAAGATTGAATAGTTTTCTTGTAATTTGCAAGCAGACATCAGATAGTGTAAGGTCAAGAGTTAGACATTTTCTAGGAATTTAAAGAAGCTACGTTTTATAGTTTTGTTGTTTATTTTACTTATAGAATAAAAATACTGTTGATTTTAGGACAAAAATATTGATAACTAGCTTTTGCCCGCGGTTTCGCACGAATTAAATTCGGGGTCACACAGTTCCCCTTTCCTTATTTGCAGTTACCTGCTACCTGTAGTTTTTGCCCTTGCGCCTTATTTATAGTAATAGCAATGCTTAGTTTTCCTTTTTCTTCCCTTTGACTCCCTTATTTCTCACTTTTTTTTTAAATTGATTAATCCTAGGTCCGTCTCAGGGTCCACCTATCTCTGTACCAAAATTCATCAAAATCGGTTTGGCTATTTCGGCATAAAGACGTAACAAACAAACTCTCACTTTTATAATATTAGTAATGATAAGTACTTTAAGCATTGTCCACTTAATTATTAGCTTTTCTGTTGAGTTAGTTAAAATATATTTAATGTTTATTCAACTTTACATAATATATAATAACAAATATACCAGTCAAAAAAATTAAATAAATTGTCAATATCTGTATCTCTTGATAAAAAACTTATTTATTTATTTATCACCATCTCCTTCATACATCATCGAAAGAAAGAAGAGAAGGTTAGTCAGTATCAGAATATCACTCAATATTTCATCGACGTTAAATAAGAACACAATCAGCACTCTCTGAAAAAACAGTTTACCTTGAGCTTTATTTCATCACTCTCTACACAATCAGAAAGGTCTTAATAAATTGGTTATTTCTAAAGCCAAACTAAAAGAAAACTACTACAAACTGATAGTTGAAAACGTACTAAAGCTCAATTTAAGTTGGTAATAAACACAGTGTTTACTAGTTGGAAAATCATTAACACAAAATCAACTCCCCAATTTACCTTGACCTCTCCCGTCACACATTTGCTGCAAAACAAAAGCTCGCAATAAACTGGCTACTTGCACTGTCATTCACAAACACTATAACTGCAAAAGTAACACAACCAATACATCTTAAGACACGTTACCTTGCAATTTGTTCTTTAATAAAGGTCAAGTTAAGTTGGTACCTTGGTCTCTGCGTCATAGATGAAAAACAGTACTTACGTTTTTTTGCCAATGTACTTTGACACATGTTGTCTTACCATTTATATGGTAGCTAAGGTCGTTTTAAATTGGTGGTATTCAACAAGTACTCTTGGGCCTCCTTTTATGAGTCTGGCTTTTGTTTCCTATATTGTTTGTTAGTTTATTTTCTCTTTAGTTGAAACTAAGGTGTAGCATGGATGGTGCGGATAACAGTTTCTGCGATTTTTTCATTTTCTTGGAAATGTTTTTTTGTAACGGAAAATTAACATGTTTTAACTAGTTTCACTTGTAACTAACTAGCTAAACCTTGTAAAATAATCATAAAAGTATAATATGACCCATTTCCCGATTTACAATTGAGATGAAATCTTGCAGACATATTTTGTTTGTATGAAATGCAGCTTAGTGACGTCATTCGATATCCAATATGGCGTTCTCCCAAAGATGGCTCTAATTTGCATTTTTTTTAAATATTGTATTAATCGAAAATTTCCGTGTAAAACTTATTTTATTCTATATACGAATAGAAATAATACTACTATTTGATATAGTTATAATAATCAACGTGACAAAAAGACAAATATTTCACGTCTAGACTGCCTTCATTAATTTAAGTCGTCGTGCGACTAATCGCGTATGAATAGCCAGCTTTATATTATACCTTAAAGGATTTATGTATGAAAGGCAATGAATATGTTAGGATGTTGGCTCTTTATGTTTATAGTTTATAACTTATTTTGATGAAATATGTTTTAAAAAACGCCTGGTCAATGTGAGAAATAAACTTTAGATTCATTAACATGGTTTCATCACATTTTGCTTGTGATGGAGACAAGAGGAACTTGGAGCTCGTTGATATATCCGTATATATGTATATATCCGCCGCCTGGGTTTGCCTGTGAATGAAACCCGTGACTTACCGAAGTTTCCTCCATGCCTCTGAAAGCACGTTAAGTTGTTGGAATTTGCAAACTGACGACACGATTGACGCAGTAGCTGAGCGATCGAATGCCATGCTGCGTGTCGCGGGTTCGATTCCCGCACGGGACAAATAGTTGTTCCGTGAGTTTAAATTATTGTAAACGCACCCACGTTACAGGAGAAACTCCTAGTGTGAGGCAAAAGTTTTTTAAGAAAAAAAAAACTTTAGATAGTATCTACTTAGTCTTTTCCTAACTATTTTGGGGTTGGTTTCCGATCAGAGCGACTGCATATCTGACCTCCCAGTTAGTACTGGGTGATACGATGCCCCTCGGTAAAATTGGATGTCAGACTTACTAGCCACAACTTATAACGACTGCCAAAGTGACAGCCGGGACCAACAGATTAAAGTAGTCTCCGAGGCACGGAGGAAATTTGGTGGGTTATAGATGGTCATCCATCCACAATCCAGCTCAGGTAATCTCGGTTTAAGCTAAAGTTAGATCAGAGAAGCTTTTGTTATTTAGCTACGAGCTTTTAAACTCAAATTTTAAGCAAAAACTCGCTTTAGTTAGCATCTGGAACATATTGCCAGAACTGTATAAAAAGAAAATATTTTGACTCAAAACAACGAATATAAATTGTTGTTTTCAAAACAATTTGTTTTGTCCATATATCGTGCTATCCACAACATGTTGTAAATACGTATGTATATAAATAGATTGTAATTTATACTCCAATGTCAATATCTGTTTTTATGCGCAAGCGCTCGAAATGGCACTACTGATTTTGGAGCAACTCACCATTTTTAGGTCTGCGAAATTCTTTCGTTTTCGTCACAAGTTATTGAAATTTGAGCTTTTTTTATATATTATTTAAATTTATAACGTTAATGGAGTTACGATTTAAAAAAAAATTTAAACTCTTATGACGCATCTGTATTAAATAATTATCTAATTTTCTAATAAAACACTACTAAAAAAACTAAAGTATACATGTATATTTTTGTTAGATATTAAAAACAGCAGATTTAACTAGTTCCCATACCATTGTAGGTACACGGCACGGTATCACAAATAAAACACATTAATTTTGACTTTGCAAAGTCTTTGGATGTCTCTATCATAGACCGACATACTTAATAGACGAACACACACGCACACACACACACAAACGCAATGATACATGTGTTACTGAATAGTTTTTAGACAAGCAAAACAAACGAATGTCATTTGAAAATCAAGAGTTAAACGACACGAATGTACACTCACGACCACAACTAAAACACACTTGGAAAAATCAAAAATCGGATATATATTTCTTAATTCAAACTTAAAGCATTTATTTCAATAATACAGTTACAGGCAATTAGCAAAAACAAAAGGATGATGCTACAGTCCCAGTCACAAGTCATAATAACTTGTGAAAGTACTGAAGTTGCCCATTCCAAAGTGTTGATCTCTATGGAGAAAAATGGGCAAGAAAATCCATTGACACACTTTTTAATAATAATATTATTCTTCCTTGAAATTAAACTTAATTAATAATTAAACGAGTACTAAAATGCTATGTTCGTAACTGCATAGCCTTAAAAACAAAACAGTAGGAGGAAATTACTATTAATAGGGGCGTTGTGTATAGATATTACTGCTGGTGACTGTACGGCGGCCATTTTACTACAGATATAGACTAGGTAGTTGGTAGCTATCTCGAGTGGCCTTCAGATATGTGCATGCGCAGGGTTTGAGGCATCAACAAGATTTCAAGGCTATGTTTTGTATATTACAGGACTAAAAGGTTTGTTGATGTGATAGGTATGACTGAAACATTTAGTTTTTTTTTTTATTGAAATGCGTGGTTATATTATTTTTATTTATGCGTCTGCGTTTTATTATGCTATGATACATAATCTTTCTTGATATTTAAAATGTTTTTTTTTTTGGAATTATTGATTTAAAAAAAATTCAATATTAATGCTTTGGAAAATATAGGTACATTATAAGTGGACTCTAAAAGAACTAAGAAAACCCTGTATCTTAGGTATTAGTTATTTATTGATTGTTTTTTTAAGGTTGTAAATTACCTTCAAAATTAGTATTTTTATTGTTTTCTCGAAGAAAGGGTTTCCTATCAAAAAATCTGGTGCTGTTAGGCTAATTTTTAATAAAACATAGATGATTTTAATAGTTTACTTTTTATTACTCTGCTCAAATATAAATAGTTTTACTAACACGAAGATTAAAATACATATTTTCAGTGACGTGTCTCTGGTATTCCGTATAAATATTGTAACATGTTTTGTAAGAAAGACGTCTGTCTGTTATTGTCTATGGTCTGTATAACCTGTTCCCAGAGTGGACGGCATCCGGAAGACGCAAAACCGGGTGCCGACACGCTACTTGGGATGGGTCTGTTTATAAAAGTCGTTTTGCTGAGCCTATTTTGATAATGTAAGCCTGTTTTACAAACATTTTTTAAACTTGCCTTCTTAGTTTAGTTAGTATGTTTTGATTAAATGTTACAACTAAATTTAAAAAAGTTCCACCCAACCGATTGAGCTGAAATCTTTGGTTCTATATAAATATATCCTGCAGTCTGGATTGCTTTGCCACGATTGAACTCCTGCACTTTCTTGTTCGTTTGTCTGTCTGTCAGGACCGCTATAACTCGGGAACGCGAAGAGGTGTCAAATTGAAATTAAAACCTTATGTTCAAGTTTTATTCCTTCGTAGCTGTGAAAAGATATGACCGTTTATGTCGCAAGTTTTTATATAGAGGACTAACATCTGTATCTATAGTCAAGTTACAGTATCCAAACATTTTTTTTACAAGACATGAATTTAAACGTAGTTTTTTATGACTAACAATTTTTAAACTACAAATGAGTTTTATTCAAGTTATCACTTTGACTTGTTTATGGCACACGGGTATAGTAAGCTTTTACATATATCTAACGAGCTTTTACTCGTGGATATGCCCGCTTGGACGTCACAATTTATTCCAACGGAAAATAATACCGGAGCTAAAAGTTGCCTAGGTGTCTATCAAAGTTCAATAGTTTTTGCTAGAAGGTCTCCTTAATCATAAGAAACTCTCGCATTAGGAGGATGGACAATTAGTGGAATTTAAATTGTAATTTTGTAGTATACTGTTGTTTACTTTAAAAACACAAGCTTACATTGAAATACCATCCCATATATATATATATATATACTGGGTCCACATTGTGGATATCCTCTTACATACTCCTCGCCTTTTTCTACCAGTAGGAACATTCATCATCTGCCTAGCTTTTACCCAACTATGTTGGGGTTGACTTCCAGTCTTAGAGGGTGCTGCCGAGTACCAGTATTTTACTTGGAGCGACTGCCTATTTGACCTCCACAACCCAGTTAGTACTGGGTAATACCTTAGGTAAGACTGGTTATCAGCCTTTCGAGTCACTGACTACCTGTAACGACTTTCAAAGGTCTGCAAATGAAAGCCAGGACCAACGGTTTAACGTGGTTTTCGGTAAGTAATGGTGGTCACCCATCCACAGATCAGCCCAGGCAAGCGCGGCTTAACCTGAAGATTCATCGTCGCGTCTGATATTATTTAGCCACAAGCTCCGGGGGGAATATTACAGGTAAAATAATCATCTCTGTTTTAAAACCAACGTTCTGACAAATAATGATGATGCATAAAATGACTTTATTGACTTGACTGGTCATTCACCCAATTGTAAAAAAATATTAGGTAGGTACTATGGTCCTTTTACAGCTTAGTCTTAAAATATAAGTCTAGCTTTATAGTTTCCATCAGTTAAAAAAGCTGTAGGAATTGATTATTTATCTTTTACATAAAGATACTTTAGTTCATGAAGTAAATAATTGATTTTTGTATATAGCTATTTGCCACGACATCATCTGTAAACTAAGATGAATCTCAAACGGTGCAAATATCACAACTTAATTGGCAGTTGTGTGTTTGAGTCGTTTAGGGTTGAAACACTAGGGCCCTGGGGTCCGAATGCCCACCTAGCATTTTGAGATATCTCCAAGCGATTTGTCGACTCTACTCATGACTAGACTGGCCTTTATATTTAGCCAAAGAATTAGAATTAGCATTGCTATCCAACGCGGTAATGCGTTTTGTGCACTTTTTCAGTTGACAGCGAAGTTGACAAAGTTTTGGACGCCATGTAATTTACTTTTTTTTATTAATTTATGTTTTTTTGTAGTTTGAAAATGTATGTGATGTAATGTGTCTAGGATCTCTTTTATGTTCGTTTGCATGTTTAGGCGTGAAAAAGTAACTTGTATTAACAGCTTGTCGAATTTACGAACGTTTTCCTCGATTATTTCCTAATTATTTTAATTTTTATAAATAGCCTCATAGAGGTTATGTTCTAAAGTAAAAAAAAGTAAAATTTTCGGTCACTGTAAATATTTCTTTCAGTATTTATGATTCACTTTAACAGCTTTAAGTAGGTATAACTTAAAATATTTTCGACTACATACAACTTTTTGAATTGGATTTATTTAAAATTACATTTGAAGAAAGCGAGAATTAAAAGTTCAAACCTTTTTATTACCTACGTCTGAACAAAAATAAATTAAAATCATCCAGCCGTTCCACATAGGCCTAACTTGTATTCAATAACAGGAAATGCCATATACACATACAGTACCTATATAATAATAAAAATAAAATAAAAACCACAAACTATTTTAGTGCTGTCTTGCTAACTTCCTTTTAAAACAAGGAAGAAAATATAGTTCAAAATAAGAAATTTGAACAAAACCAATATGGCGGGCCCGCGCCCGCGCACTTCGTAGGCTTCAAAAAAAGAACACAGAATCAAGATGGCCGACTTTCTCGGCAGTGCGTAGTACTGCTGACGTCACATCACGACGTGTCCTTGGTACATAGTCTAGGGAGTATTCCCGATTTATTAGAAAATATACGTTTTGTAAAGTTTAACCGTGTCTCTGTAAACTCAACAGTTTGGATTTTGTGATCCGTGGCAACGAAAACGATGGTGATAATTCCTTTGTGTCTTTTACTTGATTTTTATCAACTATTGATAAAAATAAAAACAAAGTTTTGCAAGAACGGACTTTCACATTTAAGGAAAAATGAAAACGTCAAGTAAAAAAACAATAAAAACACTCAAAACAAAAACAGGATAAAATAAAAGTACTTACCAAAAAATAAAAACGGGAAACACAAAAGTCCAATAAAATAAAAATAATAAATTCTAAATTGCAGTCAAATAAAACACAACACGACACTTTAGGCACTAGAGTCTTTCCAATGGAAAATCTTGGTTTGTATTTTTAAAATATTAAGTCATAACAAGTGACGTCTGTAAAATAAAAATCCGAATGAGCACTGCGCCCGAAACCGCGGGAGTTCAGATCAAAACGCTCGCTGAATTAATAAAAAAAAACTATTTATCTATTTAAAACGAACTATCAAATTCAAATAAGACTCCAAGTGGAGCGAAGGAACGCATTTCGGGTTCTTTATTCAAAAAATCGCGACGTACTGGCGCGCTATAAAGTCCCAGGAAGCACGCCTTTCCTAGTGATGTAGACACAAAAATTCTTTTCAAAAAATCGCCAACGAGCGTTTTGAGCCAAAAAATCTAACCTAACCTAACCCAGGCGGGCGGGCGACTGGCGGGCGCGTAGGGGCCGCATTGCCAAATATTTTTTTTTGCATCTCGGCCGAATTATGCACTTGTATGCGACTTACGTCGTCCCTTCATTGTAGTGGTGCGACACGTACCGATTGGGCATTTTTATGTGGTGTCAGTGTGTGAGTGCACACACACGAGCGCAACCGACGAATTTTGTCTGTGCGCGTTGTAAGCCCTTCGACGAGGAGTTTATTTAAAAAATTCGGCGTGTTATGTAAACACGTGAATTTTTTTTAGACACTAAAATACTTAGGTGTTGCCCGAAGGGGTCGTTGGCCGCGTTTTTCGGGAACTCTGACTAATTTCGCTAAAAGGATCTCTTCGTACACACTCCGGTAGCAGAGGCTGTCGCCGAACTCCGGAGTTCGTTTTACGAACGCTGCTCGTGTTTCATCGTTTCGGCGCGAACGAATTTTAAACTGGGAACGTTTGATTTCGAATGTTTTCATTAGTCAATGACTATTTTAGTCATAACTTGTGATTGGTCGATTGAGCTCAATCCTTATCCTGAATTTGCACTATCTATGACAAGTTCGCGAAACCGTATCAAACGTCCCAAGACGAATCACTTTCTTTCCCTTCCTTTATACTTTATAAACGTCATCACTTAACTTACACTTATTTAAACTTTAATATTATGTTACGTAAGTACCAAAACCCCGTGTATACCTAGTCAAACACTAAATTAGACTAAATGGAAGACGATTAGCTCCGACTAGACAAGGCGGTCGTCTAAAAATAACCAATAAAACAACTATAGTGCCTAACAATATTTTATGACTTTGATATTTTTCTAAGAATTTGATTCACTAATGCAATAAGGGGGAAAACGTTCAGATTGCATTTTTTGTATGCAATATCTTTACGACATGCAGTTTGTGGGTGTGGACAGATTTGAAGGTATTATCAGTTCACCATTTTCCTACCTTTTATTTTATTTAGGGTCGGTGCAACACGTTTTCTTCTTCCATTCTCACGACGTCACTGTTGTATAAGTTTTTTTTTTTTAATAATTTTGCTGGACGATATATCGCCTAAAGATGTACCTGACACTTAACTAAGAGTCATAATAAGTATAGATTTAAAAAAACAACATAGACTAGTGGAACAAGACGATAATTAAAATAATATATAAATATCTTGGGACAACTCACACACGGCTATTTGATCCCAAGCTAAGCAGATCTTGTGTTATGGTAACCAGACAACTGATATACATACTTATATAATTTATAAATACATACATATTATAGATAAATCACACCCAGACACAGAACAAACAATCATGCTCATCACACAAAGTTTGTCCTGGGTGGGAATCGAACCCAGAACCCAGAAGTCAGGGCCACTAACCACTAGACCAACAGGCCCGTCAATTATTACAATTATTTATTATGTCGAGCTACACGATAACTGACAAATATTTGCACAGACTGGACAGGTTCACTTAATGTGATGCTTTCTTATAGCACCATTTCAGACACTAACCTGAATAGTCCTCATGTAAGTTGACCAAGATTTTTTGTCTGGACCTTAAAAGAGACTACATATGACCTCTCGAGTTTGTTTCGGCAGAAAACACCAGCCTCACCTAGTTTAAAAAAAAACGACGTGTAAAAACTTACTTGCAAAATAAACATCATTATGAGAAAGTATCAGCTACCTAGCTATAACAATACACTGATCTCATCAACTGCTTGCCACTCATCGCGATATGGAGAACCTATCATCCAGTTGTACTCTCCGTCTCCAACTACCCGGGGAAGCAGCTCGTAATTTCTACCTACGACAATATTAAGACTAGTTAACTCACAAACGACTGGCGGGCCTGTTGGTCTAGTGGTTAGTGGCCCTGACTGCTGAGCCAGAGGTCGTGGGTTCGATTCCCACCCAGGACAAACTTTGTGTGATCAGCATGATTGTTTGTTCTGTGTCTGGGTGTGATTTATGTATAATATGTATGTATTTATAAATAATATAAGTATGTTTATCAGTTGTCTGGTTACCATAACACAAGCTCTGCTTAGCTTGGGATCAGATAGCCGTGTGTGAGTTGTCCCAAGAATAAAAAGAAAAAAGAAAAGAAAAAGAAACTTACCTCGTTGGTCTATTGGTCGCAGTCCCGACTGCAAAGCAAAAGGTCCTGGGTTCGATTTCCAGGACGAGCAAAGTGTTATTGGGGTTTTTCATCAGGATGTTTTTTAGTAGCAGACTATAGATAGACTCGCTCCGTAAAACATGGGACTTAAATATAACTGGCAAAACATATATGTAACTAGCTGTTCCACGCGGTTTCACCCACGCTGCTCAGCACCTGTTGGTCGTAGCGTGATGTTATATAGCCTATAGCCTTCCTCAAGAAATGGACTATCCAACACTAAAAGAATTTCCCAATTCCAACCAGTAGGCCCTGAGATTAGCGCGTTCAAACAAACTCTTCAGCTTTATAATATTAGTATAGATTTAAGGCACCCTTCTGGATTAAAGTCGTTATATTTTCGTAAATAAAGCACATTATTTTTACAATATTAAAGTTACACCCCTATATCATTCAAAATAAAAAAGCTAAAGTGGAAATGGACGGGCCACTTATTAAGGAACAAGAAACAGAAATGGGGCAAAGCTGGTAGCCGAATGGTAACCAAGAGAAGGGAAAACGAAGTGAGGACGCCCGATTCGAAGATGGGACGAGGATAAAGCGACAGCGGGGAAAAGAAAAACCCATGACCGCGAAACGTGGGAGATTGGGGGAAATCGTGGGGAAAACAATCATTAGAAACCAATATCGGGTTAAATTTTTTTTTTCTTTTTTAAGTAATTTTTGTGTAACTATATATAAGACTAGCTTTCGCCCGCGGCTTCGCTCGCGTTAAATTCGGGGTAACACAGCTCGCCTTGCGCCTTATTGGTTTGTAATAGCAACGTTAAGTTTTCCCTTTTCTTCCCTCTTTCTCCCTCACAACCCACTTTAAAAAAAAATAACCTATGTCCGTCTCCTGGTTCCCAACTACCTCTGTACCAAAATTCATCAAAATCGGTATACCATTAAAGCGTGAAAAGGTAACAAACAAACTCACTTTCGCTTTTATAATATTAGTAAGGATTAAAGCAAGGAAGTAAGGATTGTTAATAAAGGCTATTTTATTATTTATTAAAGTTACATCCCACATCTAGATTTAAACCCACTCATACCAAAACTTGCTTACAAAAAACCCTAAAAAATACAAAGCCGAACTAACTTCTATATTTAAGGTACCCTCGCCATAGTGTATAAAGAGCATCGAAGCAAAAAAGGACAATAAAGGTCGTCGGGCGTCACAGGTGCTTCAAAAATAGTAGAAATTACCTTTGAAACTACTCAGTGGGCTTGAGGACGGAGAGAACTATTTATAGAGCGTGTTTTATGAATTACTAGCTGTGCCTAGCGGTTTCACCCGCTGTTTGGGTCCTCAGCATGATATTATTCGACGGGCCTGTTGGTCTAGTGGTTAGTATCCCTGACTGCTGAGCCGGAGGTCGTGGGTTCGACTCCCTCCTGGGTGTGATTTATCTGTAATATGTATGTATTTATAAATTATATAAGTATGTATATCAGTTGTCTGGTTACCATAACACAAGCTCTGCTTAGCTTGGGATCAGATAGCCGTGTGTGAGTTGTCCCAAGATATTTGTTATTATAATATAGTTTACTAATTTCGTGAATGCCTATGCACAATTTCAACGGTTTCACACTGTTGGCGCAGTGGTTGAGCGATCGACTGCTGCGCTGCGTGTCGCGGGTACGATCCCCGCACGGAACAAATATTTGTATGACCTACAGGTAGTTGTTTCGGGTCTGGCTGTTTGTGTATGTGTGTTTAAATGTTTGTAAACGCACCCACGATACAGGAGGAGTTACTAGAGCAACGTCTTTTAAAAAAAAAAAGAAAAAGTCAATCCACCTAAGAAATTGCGTTTTCAAATACAATCTTTGCTACCCTATTTCAAGGGTTGAATTTTAATGTAATTTTCAACATACGCTTGTAGTTTCTGAGATATCGTGATGAATCGGTGATTTTCTCTTTTATAAATATAGGTAACTAGCTTTTGCCCGCGGCTTCGCTCGCGTTAAATTCTGGGTAACACAGTTCCCCTTGCGCCTTATTGATTTGTAATAGCAACGCCAAGTTTTCCCTTTTCTTCCCTCTTTCTCCCTCACATCCCACTTTTTTTAAGAAAATATTAGCTCATGTCCGTCTCCTGGTTCCCAACTATCTCTGTACCAAAATTCATCAAAATCGGTTTAGCCATTAAAGAGTGAAGAGGTAACAAACAAACAAACAACTCAGTTTCGCGTTTATAATTTTATAGTAAGGATAACTAGTGTTAGCGTAGTTCAGGTTGTAAAGTTCTATTGATATTTTCACTTTACATTGTAATCAGCACAGAATATGAGGCTTTTTAGAACTACTTTGAGCAAAACATCATAGCAACAGGAGCACTCGAGGCATAGTGACCACGATCGTAGTTTATGCGCTTGTACATTGTAGGTTCGAATCCAACTAGTCAAATTACTTTGTGTAATTCATTTTAATATCAGGGGCCTAAGTCTGCTATTACATTAGTGTCAGAATGGTCGATCAAATGATCGCATAATGGTTGATTTTGACAAGTTTAGTATGTAGTAGATTACCAAACTTGTCAAATTAACCATTATGCGATCAGTGATCGACCATTCTGACACTATTGTAATAGCAGACTTAGGCCCCTGTGCTTTTTTAACAGATGAAGGAGGCTTTGTTCTAGAAATTATTGACCCCTTAATATGTTAAGTTGTAAAATGACTTATTTGAATGTTATGGACAAATAAAGGCTTTTTATTTATTTTGTCGGTACGTTGAAGGAAAAGCCGATCATGTAATTATACGACCTGTAATTAGTCCGAGTTTCTGAAAAAATCATTTACACTGCACTTAGAATAAATTGTTTTTTTTATACATCAATTATATTCTTAGCAATTAACTAATTAAATTATTCTTACTAAAGTATAGAGCAACTTTCGCAAATCAATCAAGCTCTATTCTATGACTACGTTTAAAAAACAAAAATTATAACTTATATTCAGTTGTTACGGTGTTAATCAAAAAACTAAGAATCACACCTGGTTGGTTGTTTAATTTTAAAAAAAAAGTTTAAAAAGATGAACTACCATTACACTCCAAAAAAATTGTGCAAACATTTAAACTGCATAATAATATCATTAAAAAATAAAAAGTGCATTTCCTGCAGCGTTCAGTGATAAACGTTGAAAACACTGCGCCGGCGCATTAGATCGATAGGCCCGGGTTGGCGGCCCGTCGCCCTTGTTAGACGAAGGACGAATCGACTAATACTGATATGCCGTAGAGTAGGCGGCAGAAGCGACGCTCATCATCTGCCTTTTCGAGTTGGCTTCCAGTCTAACCAGATACAGATAAATACTAGTATTTTACATGGAGCGACTGCCTAGCTGACCTCCATAACCCAGTTAGTACTGGGTAATACAAAACCTTGGTAAGAGATTGCCAGACTTTCGGGATACTGACTGTCTAACAATTTTCGAAAACCTACAAATTACAGTCAACCAACAGCTTTTCTTTTTTGCGTATGGGAAATTATCAAATAACTTCCTCTCTGGGCGGAGCGGGGTGAGTGTTAGACTTGCATAGACTAAAACCCACCCATGTTTCATCTTTTGCCCTTTATGTTCCGGGGCCGCGGTATCTTTCGAATAACCCGCAACCCCGGTGTGACCAACAGCTTATCGTGCTACGAGGCACGGAGGAAACTCGGTATGGGCGCCTTAATCACGGACTTGCATATTTTCTTCAAACTGACATGATTACTAATATTATAATTAACACTTGAAACGGGATATTTACCATTTTTTTTTAACGCAAAAAAACGAATAAGAAAGAGGGTAGATCGTTTTGTCTGCTCGTAAACATCCACCCGCAATAACTTCAGTTCATCCGTGATCATGGCGTTTGCAACATCGCCGAAATATCGATATAAAAACAAAGATGGTAAATATCCCGTTTCAAGTGTTAATTATAATATTGTAGATATATTTTCTTCTAAAATGAGACATCAGAAACCAAAAGGCCAAACTGTCTCATCTGCACAACATTTTCAAATATAACACTGTTTATGTATGCGTAAGCGCACACATTCTCGCGTGCGCCCGCGTCGCTAGTCGCCCTTTGTTTTGGAGCCCACGGCCCGAGGATTAATGTTCTTGTGCACATTAAATGTTAATTTTTCGTCCCAGACTTTATTTCTCAAATAGGTAGTTGAAGATTTAAGTTGTATGACCTTATGTATGTGTTTTTAAAAGGATTGGCTTCAACAAACCATGGGGTTTTATGTGTGTGATATAAATGGCAACTGATCTCTAAATTATGAACTTTTGCATTAGAATTTTGATTCATTTAATTTTTTTTATTGCCTTTATATTAAGAGATATGACGTGACGGTTTCAGCATCAAAAATATCGAAAAAAAAAATGTTTTATTTTTATTTTTGTTAATTTAACAGCTATTTCAAAATCAGTTTTTAGGTGCAATTTTGAAATGTATTTATTTATTGGAAATAAATACATTTTGAGTCTTGCATAAGAAAAGGTTTTTCGGTATTTATTATCATAATTAGTACATATTATCGCGCCTGTAATTCTTAAAAAGATTGACAGAAGTGCTTTGTACATATCGTCATTCAGTACAAGTATATGAAGTACAAAATATTTACGTCTAAACGTCATGTGTGACCTTGAGTTGACCAAGCATGGTCTAGAACCTTATAGTATTAAAGATCATCTATACAAAATCACGCTTATAATTCCTTAAGGGTTTGATAGACCCCGGGCGCCGGGCACCGCGAGACGACTCCCCGCCACCGTAGATGCGGGCCTGTGGACGGTGAGCAATGGGTAGCTCACTGTCCGTCCGTCTATTGACGACAGGCCGTGTCGACGGCGCGTTCGTGTTTCACGCGCGCCTCAAAGAGATGTCAGCAAAGCAGAGGGGCCTGCCAGGGCCTCCGCCTGCCGGGGGTTGCGGGTTGTTCGAAAGAGATACCGCGGCCTCGGAACGTAAAGGGCAATAGAAAGAACATGGGTGGGTTTTAGTTAGTACAAGTCTTTTTTTGTGGATGGGAAATGATCAAATAACTTCCCCTGCTCTGGGCACTGGGGGGAGTGTCAGATTAGTACTGACTAAAACCCATCCATGTTCCTTTTTTACCTTTATGTTTCGAGGCCGCGGGATCTCTTTCGAACAAGCCGCAACCCTGACAAGGTCAGTACAACTCTGACAGTTTTATCCGCTCCGAACAGAGCGGGGGAAGTTATTTGATGATATTCCATGCGAACAAAAAGACTCCGTGTCTGAAAAACCTAATAACACTTTGACATACTTGAGAATTGAACCTAGGACTGCGCGGTCAATAGTCAAGCTTGCGACTGCAGTACTAACGAGGCTAGTTAACAATGGTTTCGTAACCACGGCTCACTCTACTAAAATAAATATTTCTTGGCTCCCAATTCAATGAACTCTACATTCGCGTGACTCTACACGTGACTCTATCATAGATGTTTACTAAAAACACGCTTTTTTCTTCGTCATACAAACATAAATTAGGTTTTTTTTTGGAAATATCTGGCAAGCGTAAATGAATGTAGAGATTCTGTGTATTGTAGAGATGTTTTCTTGATAGATAAACACATAATTAATTAAGTCATTGGTTTGATGTAGAGCTATTTTAATGTAAAACATTCTATTGGTAGAATGATGTAGAGCAGGACTTCAAATGTAAATTGGAGACTTATGAATTTTGTTTTTGCTCTATTTATTAAAGAAATATAATAAACAGCCATACCCTACACCAATATTCCTAACGGAAATCTAATATCTAGAACGTAACCTTGACTCCCCCGGTCAATGACTCTACAACTCTAAAAAAGTAGAGTCACGCAATTTGACGTAGTTCTCTATCATAGCACGACCTACATCAATGTCTCTATTAGACTAGAATACTAGGTTGACCTTGACAGGTTACTGACTCTATGTAGAGTTATTACGTCTATGATAGAGCGTGACCTACGCCAACGTTTGTCGTTAGAATTTTAAATTTAGTTGGTATGACTCTACCGGTCATTGACTTGAGTGATGAGCGAATTAATACTGGTTTTGTTTAGTTTTGTGGTGTCTATTTTTATTTGAAGCTCTACATCTTTTATTTTTTTTTTATTACAAAATAGTATTTTGCATAGCATTTTAATAAATTAAGCGAATAAACTTTTATAAATTTTGAAATCAATCCGTGAACTCTACTATTTCCTTTTATCACACCAAACGATAATTCCTACAAAAAATCTTAAAATATATCCTAATATAAAACCTATAACTTACTTAAAATATAGAGTCAGTCTCTACACAAGAATTTAGTCAACATTTGACCTACACTAACATCGTCTCTATTCGGCGATCGCAACCTTGAGTCGGTCGGCGACTCTACCAACTCTACCGGTGACGTCACCAAACTAGTGATACGTAGAGTTATGTGTTCTTAGAATTTGTGGCGGTCGGTGTGATGTAGAGTTCGTGTTGTGGTAGGACTCTACATTTTTTAATAGTGACTTAATATACAGCATTTTTTTCTCTACTTCTTTGGCAGCAAGTGCTATGCTATATTATTTTGAGATACCTATGGTCTTCGGTTTGGTTCTCGAGTCGAGCAAAGGGTTTTTACGTGAAGCGACTGCCTATTCAAAAAATAAATTGTTCCACATAAAGAATTTCTCCTGTATTGTGGGTGTGTTTACAAACATTTAAACTCACATACACAAACAGCCAGACCCGAAACAACTATCTGTAGAACATACAAATGTTTGTTCCGTGCGGGGTCGAACCCACGACACGCAACGCAGCTGTTAATCGCTCAGCCACTGCGCCAACCGTGTCGTCATCATTATCTGACCTGCACAACTCAGTTAGTAAGACTGGTTGTCAGGCTTTCGGAACACTGAACGACTGTCAAAGATCTACCATTGACAGCTGGGACCAACGGCTTAACGTGCTTTCGAGGCACGGAGGAAACTCGGTATGTAACGGGTGGTCACCCATCCACAGACCAACCTAAGCAGGCGCGGCTTAAAAATCATCCCGAGCAGCTGTTATTATTTAATCACTAGCTCATTCTTTTAATACGTTTGACCGTTATAAAACACCAAAGTTTCTCCTATCTTGAATCTAAAACATTATTAACTGCCTTTCAATTACTACTAGCAATGATATTATAATGGTTACATTCAAAAACCAGTCAAGTGCGAGTCGGTCTCGCGTATCGAGGGTTCCGTACTTCCGACATAAACGGCCATTTCTTTGGACTGCGTGGACTTAGAGTGTAATTTTTTTACGTCTTGGGATTATGGATTTAAATAATATGTTGTTTTAATTTTACTAGATACGGAGGTATCTGTCTGTCTTTACGTGTCTCCACTCGTTAAAGTTAAAGGGTCTTGATAGACAGACGGACAACTGAACTGATCCTATAAGAGTAATCCTGATGAATGGAACCTTAAAAATGAACACAAGCATCGTGACCTTGCTCTATACTTGACCTTGGATGGACAATGACTCTATTTGACCTTGGACAAGCTACGGAAAATGCCCACATTTCATGGCACTGTATTTTTATGAAAAATAAAACGCATAAAATAATGGTTTTTTAAAAAAACCCGGTTTCTTTCAGTTTTTCAGTGTCATCCGCTGCTTAGCTCCTTAATGACATAGCGTGATGTTAAAGCCTATAAAATAGAAATAGATAAAAAAGAAAATACTTACTAAAATTATAAAAGCAAATGTGAGTTTGTTTATTTGTTAAATGGCCAAACCGATATTGATGAATTTTGGTACAGAAATAGTTAGGACCCTGGAGTCGAATATAGGTTTTTTTAAGTGAGGAAAGGGGAAGAAAAGGGTAGAGAAATATTTTTTTTTCGTTCATCACGTGAGTTAAAGTTAGCGTTAACCCAAAATAACTATGTAATAGTATAAATAAACAAAATACATGCTTTCCTCTCCAACTAAACTAACAAAACTGGTCACATGATCTTCATCATCTTTGACCTTGACCTTGACAGTGTCCCCTGACCTTGGGCTGGTCATTCACGCGGCTCCTACGCCTATCCGGCCTCTATTGTCAGCTCTACATAGAGTCAATTGATGCCAATGTGTTGTTGACTTAGTAGAGTCTAACTCACAATTGAATGGCCCTGACATTTGTGATGCGTGTATGTATCTGTGTGGTGGGGTAAGCAGAAATTGTAATGTGAGAATGTATTTGTGATCACCCGCTATATAATAGTTTGTGATTATTATTTATGTTTATAAGGATGGATGTTTGTTTCGGTTCCATTCAAAAATTACTAAATGTATTTCTAACGGGCCTCTTGGTCTAGTGGTTAGTGGCCCTGACTGCTGAGCCGGAGGTCTTGGGTTCGATTCCCACCCAGGGCAAACTTTGTGTGATGAGCATGATTGTTTCTTCTGTGTCTGGGTGTGATTTATCTATAATATGTATGTATTTATAAATTATATAAGTATGTATATCAGTTGTCTGGTTACCATAACACAAGCTCTGCTTAGCTTGGGATCAGATAGCCGTATGTCAGTTGTCCCACGATATTTATTTATTTTATTTGTTTAAATAAAATTTGCTATATAGGTTTATATACCTTTTTTTGGATAGGAAATCATCAAATAACGATGAATAATAATCACTTTATTTCGGAAATTATACATCCATATTTTATTAGTACATTGCAACTTAGAAAACTGTGTTAGTAAAACAAACAAATATCCCTGCAACGACAAAGTGAGTGTAAAGAAGCGTTATTGTGTTTTTTCATTAGGACTATCTCGGCAGCAGCTAGGTAGTCCTGGTACTCAGCTGATAGCAATTCTACTGATGGACTAACCCCCGAATACTGAAACGTGACTCAAAATGTGAGGGCTGCTTAACTTTTGAGCAGCTCTTAAACTTTAGATTTTGTATTGTCAAACGTCACATCTGTTAAATTTAAGTGGGACTTAAATTTTGAGTGACGTTTCAGTATTCCGAGGTTGGTCTGGTGTCTGAGGTCTTTGTCGATGCTGAATTTATCATTATTCAGCACCAAACGACACTCTCAAAAAAAACATAACACACACAAAAACTATTGCAGTACAAAATAAGACGACCATTCACTAAGCAGGCGGCATTGCCCCCGTCAAGGATAGTCATTATTTATGTAAAATTACTCAGCTCAAACAACAGACTACTATATTACACTTTACGAGGTACCTATATTGTTTACAAAGTAAAATTCTGAAATATCTTTTAGAAAAATAGCTTCAAAGCTATTTTAGTGCAGATTAAGATTGTTGTGATTTCATCTGCCTAGTTATGATATCATCAGCCTTTTTGCTCCCAGGGCCACCACCTGTCGGGGTTGTGGGTTGTTCGAAAGAGATACGCTGGAACACAAAGGTCAAAAGAAAGAACATGAATAGGTTTTAATCAATCTGACACTCACTCCCGCTCTGTCCAGAGCGGTGAAAGTAACTTGATGATTTCCCATTCCTGTAAAAAGCCTTTTCTCATTTTTTTTTTTAACTTTGCCCCGCATTTGGAATTTCTCCTGTATAGTGGGTGCGTTTACAAACATTTAAACTCACATACACAAACAGCCAGACCCGAAACATCTACAGGTCATACAAATATTTGTTCCTTGCGGGAATCGAACCCGCGACACGCAGTGCAGCAGTCAATCGCTCAGAAATCACTCATTGTTATGAAAATCTTTACGCTTACATAAACGTGTTTTTTTTTAGTTTATTTAATAAACTATAATATTTTGTAATTACGCTTTTAATACCCACATTTATCCAAGTAGAGCAATCCCCATCTCCCGACACTAGATCTGTGGAATTTTCACAAACAACAGTGTACCTACTCGTCAGGACAAAATAATCAGCACCGTCCCGCCACTTAGTCATAATACAGCAGTTATTAGTTGAATGTCAACAACCTAGACTCAAGGTTAGCGATTAGGTCGCATAGGCCGGACGTTGTGGTAGGTCGGAGTTAGGCTGACTCATTTATTATGCTCGCATGTGCAATGTTCTAGCACAGCTTAGTACCTATTGTGTATAATATTTAATGGGCATTTGTATTTGCTCGCAGCTTCGTGAAGATCAAGAAGTAGACCACAGGAACATATTTCTGGTATAAAAATATCTTAGTCACTGGCCGAGCTTTTCGTCAACCTGTGTGCTAAATTTTATCGATATTCGTTTAGTTTTAAAGGTGGTAAAGCTAGCAGACGGGCAGAGTTACTTTTTCTACATAAAAAAATAGTACAGATTCATGAATGATTAGAAAAATAAAGAAAACAAACATATTTTATACTATATTCTTGGAAAAATTATAATGCATTTGGGAAATATTCCACGAGAATTTGTTTTAGTTGTTTCCTCATTTATATATATTTAAAACAGTCACTTGTCTAAGTATTACATTCCATAAGGAAGGTCAACGCCGACTTACTATACGCAGATCGTAGTTAACCTAATTACGATCTTAAGTTTTAGATCTTATAGAGTAGGATTTGCTTCAAACCATTTATTTAGGCTTCAAAGAGGCGATCGTAGATAAATTAACATCACGCTTTGTAATCCCCGAATAATTGGGCAGAGCTGTTTCTAGAAGAGCATCCAAATTTCGAAAATTATGTTTAAACTAGCTTTTGCCCACGGCTTCGCTCGCGGGTTATTCGGGGTAACACAGTTCCCCTTCCCTGATTTGCAGGTGACTGCTACCTGTAGTTTTTACCTTTGCGTCTATTGATTGTAATGTTAAGTTTTCCCTTTTTTTCTCTCTTTCTCGCTTATTTCCCATTTTTATTAGCCTTTTTCTTCTCTAGGGTCCCAACTATCTCTGTACCAAAATTCATCAAAATCGGTTAAACCATTAAGACGTAACAAACAAACTTACTTTCACTTTTATAATATTAGTAAGGAATACTAACTTCCTTACTAATATTATAGGATTTACCACGGAGTACGGGGATACCCTATTGCCAAACAGCCAGGCACATATCTAGACTATGTTATTGCTAATGAGAAATTCCTGATAAAAATACACAATAACACTTTTTTCGACCCGGGAACCGAACCCAGGAGCAAATTGACCATTATACCAATGAGGCAGTCTATAAATTAGTTGTTCCGGCTCTTTTGTGTATGTGAGTTTGAATGTAAACGCAATCACGATACCGGAGAAATTTCTAGTGTGGGGCAACCTCAAAATAAAAAAAAACAAAATTCAAAACACGAGATTCTCAACACTGCATTCAAAAATATAGGTAACGGGCCAAAAATAACGTCTAAACGTCAGTAAACAAATGATATTCGATCAGCCGACGGCCATTTTAGTTAGCATACGTTCGGTGTGAATGAATTCTAGCTGTCAAGGTCTAGGCGTCGGACATTGCGCAGGTCAGAGTACCTACTACCTATTGAGTCATTGGAATAGATGGAATCGCGTGGCGACGAACATAAACACACTACAATGTTTAATGTGTACAGTTGAGAGCAAAATCATTTACACACTTATGAAATGGAAAATTCGATTTATTTGGTAAAATCGCTTTTATTAAATGACATTTAGTGTATACTTTATATTGCACGTGATAGTACGTGTGTGTATAAGAGTTATTGAGTTAGATTTTCAGTTAGTCAGGAGACCAAAAGTCTGACCAAACGATTTCAAATTACCTAGTACTAACTAGGTTTTGGAGGTCAGATGGGCAGTCGCTTCATGAAAAATACTGGTATTCAGATGCTTCCAAAGCCACAACATGGCTGGGAAAAGGAGATGATGATATTGATGTTTATTGGGTTTTTTTTAACAGAAACTTTCAGGAGTCTCTTAGTGGGCGTACGGTTTTATTGTGGGAAATGTTATTACTTACAAAAAATTGATCAAAACTTTATAAAATTTCAGGTATGGCAAACATTCTTAAAATAAAAAAAAAACCTACATTCTTTTGCCAAAAAATTTATCTTATTATGTTGTAAAGGTCAGGTCTAAAACAAAAGAAACAAGAACAAAGAAAATATAGTTATTGATAATTAAATTATTTTATATAAAAAAAAATAATTATCAATAAGTTTCGCTGATAAATCGCCCAAGGCCAATCATCCTTGAGAATTCAACACCTCTATATTAAGGAAAATCTTGAAAATTCACACATAAAGTTTCAACAAGAAGAGCTACTCTTAAAACTTATTTAAAAGGTGGCATGGACGTCACGTCATCAAATCAAACAAAGATTTTCCGCTGCGACAAAAAAATCGCAGGCACTAGACCAAAACAGCGCATTAAGCAGACTTCACAAGTAGGTACGTCTGTAGGTATTCAGACACAACCTTGGCAGTGCTGTCGAACTCTCGCCTTGGGGCGAGTGATAACGGAGGAACAGAAGTACCACTCCTAACAATAATGCCATCATCCTAGCACGGCAGGCTGTGCTGGAGTGGCTGCTGCAGGTGCTGAAAACGGAGAAAGTGTAGTAAGTAGCAGGTACCTGTAAATCCGGTAAGGGGAACTGTGTTACCCCGAATTTGACGCGAGCGAAGCCGCTAAGCTAGTATTATAATTAAAAAAAATAACTCTTGGGCTATTTTGTTTTTATTTTTCATTGTTTTTTGATAATATGATAGTAGGGTAAAAAGGTTAGTTTTTTAATAATTATGATTGTTGACCTCCTATATGTCACAAAAATAGTCTCTTAGAAATGCCTATAATTTGCAAATGCCTTGCGAAGCCCATGTACCACACATTACTGAAGAGCATCACAGGATGGGTTTTCTGCCAATATGATAGGTACAATATTAATCATAGCCTGTTGACCTTCAAAGGTCGAATATATGGCGACTTAATATTATATGTTTGTTATGCCTGAATTGGATTCGACGTCTGAGTACCCGTCAACTCTTCCAGACATTCAGCAGGTATTTATACTCCAAGTTTAGTTATATTACTATTGGTTGCACTTGCACCTAGCGGTTCCGCTTGCGTCAGCCAGGATAAGAAACCTATATGTTAATTCAGAGCGTAAGCAATCTACATACAACATTTTATCCAAATCGGTCAAGAATTTTGATCGTGAAGGCGTAACAAGCACATAATATTAGTGTGATTTATATTTTACTAGCTTTTGCCCGCAGCTTTGCTTGCGTTAAATTTGGGGTAACACAGTTCCCCTTTCCTGATTTACAGGTACCTGCAACTTGTAGTTTTTGCTTTTGCGCCTTATATATTGTAATACCAAAGCTAAGTTTTTCCCTTTCTCCTTCATATCTCAATCTTCTTTAAAAAAAATAGCCTATGTCCGTCCCCTGGTTCCCAACAATCTCTGTACCAAAATTCATCAAAATCGGTTTAGCCATTAATGCGTGAAGAAGTAACAAACAAACAAACTCACTTTCGCAAATATATAATATTATATATTTATAATATATGTGTCTGCATCATCCTAAGGTAGACTGGTAGAAAATGCCTAAGGCATTAAACCCGCCTTTGTACAGTTTTAACTGGAGCATAAAGTTTTAATAAATCTTAAACAGGGTGGAAGGTTATCTCGTCTTTAGTATATCGTTCTAAAATTCTGTTTTTTTTGTTACAAAAAAAAAACGAATTTTAGTGTTAGTTCATCAGTTGTTACATAGATGGCGCTGTAGTACTTTTTATATACAGCCGTATCCTTATAGACAGACCGAACCTTCTGCCCATTCCTCTATAACATCCCGACGCACTAAATTTACTCATATTAGTTGCAAACGCTGGGTTATTGCTTGTATTTATTTTAGCTTTAATGGTGGGTTATTTATTTTGGTCCGATTTGTAAATCAGGTAGTTTTGGTGTGACGTTGTGTGGTCATGTGTTACTGCGCAGTTGATCCGAGTCAAGGCTATGCTTAGTTACTACGGTTTGTTTTGTAGACTGATAGAAATTAAAATGAATATTATGCGTGTTTATATTTAATTTTAAAGGTTAAAATACACATGTAAAGCCCATTACCAGATTTTCCCTCTCGTTTTTTCAGACAGGTAATATCGTCTATATTTAATTTTCATTTCTCCTTTCGCAAGTCTGCTGGCAGAAATATCTTAAAATATAAGCAGTAATTTTATAGATGTGTACACAAATATTATGTAATTTTCTTGTCTTGTCTACTGTGTGTACACAAATAGTGAAATAAATTAAATGAACTTACGCATGAAGAATTTCAGAAATGCATTTGGATTTTTATACATATTTTATCACTATTTTATTTCTATTCACAGCTTACTTTATCTATGATTGGTTTTGCTAAAATAAGCCAACTTATTAATCTCCGAAGGGATAAGCAGATATACTTCTTTATATCTCTATCATCCATCATCATCTATCACATAGTGACGACACGGTTGGCGCAGTGGCGGAGCGATCGACTGCTGCGCTGCGTGTCGCGGGCTCAATCCCCGCACGGAACAAAATATAAAAATTTGTATAACCTAGTTTGTATATTTAATGTTTGTAAATGCACCCACGATACAGGAGAAATTACTAGTATGCGACAGTTTTTTTTTTAAATTCAACAAGAAAAACATTAGGTATTTAAATGTTGATTTTTTTCGCGTCTCTAGACGAAAAACAAAACAAAACAAAAATATACAAAGGACACAGCAGATGTCACGTCACCCTACTAATTACTCAAGTTACAATAACATGTTATTGTAACTTCCTGTCTTAGAATATGTATAGGAAAAGGATAATAAAATAACTTCTAAAATTTTCTATTCTGATCCCTAAGCTGCATTCATCATCATCATATTCTAAGTCTAAAATAGTCTACTACAGGACATTGACCTTGACCAAGCTTCGCTACATAAAGCAGTGCTGTGATTCACGCATTCAATTGAATCCTGCAGTCTTCTATAAGCCAGATAGTTAAAAAAACAACTAAAAATTAATAGCCAAATGATAAAGCTAATAAACAATTATCAGCCCGACTTGAAAAGCCTTCAAATTCCCGGCATAACACATTAGCATCGCAATGGTAAAAAAATGCAAACCCATCCATGATCTAACCGCGTCAGGTGCAGCTTTCCTTCGCTGGTCTATTAGACCCACATGATTTGATAGGTCAACTTTTCTAAAAAATATCCTCTTAGTCAACATATTCACATATATAGGTACCTAAATCAATAAACTCAAACTCGAAGCATTTATTTCAATTAGACCATTACTAGCACTTTTGAATGTCAAGAAACAAAATTATAAAGCTACAGTGCCGGTTACAAGGCATAATAACTTGTGAAAGTACTGTAGTTGCCCATTCCAAAGCGTTGATCTCTATGGAAAAGAATGGGCAAGAAACTTCATGGACAATCATAACATTTTGGTAAGATATGATTATATTTAGTTAAATCATTAAGTTGACATTATACAAATATGTGAGAACGATGAAGTTAAACGTGCATTAAGAGCGTCCAGAGTAAAAGAAAAAAATACAAAAAAAAAACTAAATAAATTGAAAGAAACCGTGGCAGCTAAACGATGAATACATCATCATCTGCCTAGCCTTTTTCCAACTATGTTGGGGTCGGCTTCCAGCCTTACCGGATGCAGCTGAATACAAGTATTTTACATGGAGCGACTGCCTATCTAAAATCCATAACCCAGTTAGTACAGGGTAATACGATACCTCTAGGTAAGACTGGATGTCAGACTTTCGCGACGCTGACTATCTGTAACGACTGTCAAAGATCTATCAAATGACAGCCGCGACCAACATCTTAACGTGCTTTCCAAAGCACGGAGGAAACTCACTATGTAACGGGTGGTCACCCATCCACAGACCAACCTAGGCAAGCGCGGCTTAACCTAAAGATCGACCTGAGCGGCTGCTATTATTTAGCCACGAGCTCCTCTAAACGATGAATACATATAGTATACAAAACTAACAACTAAACACAAATTAACATAAAACACCCTTGAACCTAAGTTGCAGTACATTGCCCTTCGGCATCGCTCGAATTGTGAACATAATATAACTGCTTTACAATTCTATTCCAAGTTAGACTGGTGTTTTTGTTCGTCTTTGTTCATGATGTTTTCCTTAAGACATGTACACATATAACAGGTTCTAACATATATTTATCCTCGGACTTAAGAAGCATACAGCAGTTACAGTTTTTAATTCTTAATAAATAGTAGCGTTTGGCTGCAACTAACCATGTAAAAATATGTATTATTTTAATATTTGTAATAATTATCCTTACTAATATTATAAAAGCGAAATAGAGTTTGTTTGTTTGTTTGTTACGCTTACTTGGCTAAACCAATTTTGATGAATTTTGGTACAGAGATAGTTGGGACCTAACTTTTTTTTTAAATATTGAAAAATCAGGGAGATAGAGGTAAGAAAGGGGAAAACTTAGCTTTGCTATTACAATAAAAGGCGCTAGGACAAAAACTACAGGTAACAGGTACCTGAAAATCAGGAAAGGGGAACTGTGTTATACCGAATTTAACGCGGGCGAAGCCGCTACCTTACACACCACAAACAATCAAAACGCATGACGCATCAAGCGACGAAAATCAACCTATGCTAAAATGCACATCTCACAATCTCCCTTTTAAGCCTCTCGCTGCTATATCCTGCTATATACATAGCACTGTATATAATGCGAGCATTAACCCACAACCAATGATTCATCTATTCTTAGTACACATGTGAAGAGAAAAACACCCACGTCAGGCACGTCAGGAGTAATGGAACTGTAGAAGCTAGAGTTCACTGAACTTTGTAAACTTCCTGAAAAGAAAATGCTGTTATTTTACAACAAAAGGTACCGGTAGGTATATCAAGGGGTACCTCAATAGTAAGAAACGGAACTCTGTTGTTCGTCTGCCTGTCTGTCTTTCTGTCTTTTTGACGGGCCTGTTGGTCTAGTGGTTAGTGGCCCTCACTGCTGAGCCGGAGGTCGTGGGTTCGATTCCCACCCAGGACAAACTTTGTGTGATGAGCATGATTGTTTGTTCTGTGTCTGGGTGTGATTTATCTATAATATGTATGTATTTATAAATTATATAAGTATGTATATCAGTTGTCTGGTTACCTTAACACAAGCTCTGCTTAGCTTGGGATCAGATAGCCGTGTGTGAGTTGTCCCAAGATATTTAAGACCCTTTATCGGTGAATGAAGGTGTGAAGATATCGATTTGAAATACTAACTATTTACTCAATTCTGTCCCTTGAAGCTTTAAAAAAAACAATTCTCTAAAGTCTACGCAGTCAAAAGATATGGCCGTTTATGTCGCAAGTTTGTACAGAACCCTCAGTGTGGAGTTCAACTCGTACTTGGCCCGTTTTTTGCATGGTGTGGGGCACAAGGGGCAATAGAAATATCGCAGGATGCGAAACAGTTCTGTTATTACTGAAATCCAGTTCCACTTGCGTGTAATTCCAAAAGTGGGCCAGAATTGTAGCTATAATATACCTACCCACGTTTCCCCAGTTGATGAAGTTACATGTAAAAGGACGAGCCTATTGCCATCAATGGGGCACAATCTATACTATATCTAGACTATATAGGTACTATTATAATATAATATTATGAAGCTGGAGAGTTTGTTTGTTTGTTTGAACGTGCTAATCTCAGGGATAGTCCATTTCTTGAGGAAGGCTGCAGGCTATATAACATCACGCTACGACCAACAGGTGCTGAGCAGCGCGGGTGAAACCGTGGGGAACAGCTAGTTCAGTAATATAGACTGTTTCTGAGAAATTCTCTTGGAAAAACCTAATAACATTTAGCCCAAATAGGAATCGAACTCCAAGACCTCGTACGACTAGGACAGCAATAGTTCATCTAACCACTCACTAGACCAGCCGCCGAAGACACTGAAACATACCAAGCCAAATCACCAATGTACTGAACGAAGAACTAAACCTTGAACCCTTTTTGTGCTGAAGAACTGTTGAAAGTGGCCCACAACTCTGCTTAACCTACCGGCGAGTACAAGCGTTAATGTTAATCGCCAAATTTAAAAAACCGATCAATCAACGATTGTGCCACTCACACAATTTTTTTTTTATAAAAACGTTGCCCAACACTAGGAATCTCTTCTGTATCGTGGGTGCATTAACAAACATTTAAACTTACATACACAAACAGCCAGACCCGAAACAATTACCTGAAGGTCATGCAAATATTTGTTTCGTGCGGAGATCGAACCCGCAACACGCAGCGCAGCAGTCAGCTCAGCCACTGCGCCAACCGTACCGTCATAATTTGCCAAATAATTAAATGGGCACACCAATTCAAAATAGCTTCCAACCATTTTATTCTCAAGACAAACAAAGAAAAAAAAACACTCCAAATCTATCTTTAAATGGGTGTCTTACCTCAGCTCCTCTCGCGGCCTCCCAACGCTATATCCTGCCATACGCTCGTACATAACAAGTACATAAGCGCATAAATATAAAATTGCGTTAGTTCATTAAACTGCAGTAGATAAACACATAGGTATGTTGTGTGAACCCATCTCTACTGACAGAACAGTTCGTACATTGCTGGCCAAAAATATTGGCTCAATGAAATTTTTAAATAATCGTATTTGGGTCACAATAATCACTTGGGTAATGTATCATATATATAATTCTCGTGTCACAATGTTAGTTCCCGACCTCCTCCTCCTCCTCCGAATTGGCTAAACCGATTCTTATGAAATTTTGTGTGTACATCGGGTAAATTTTTCATAAATGGTAAGGGTAGTCTGAACAGCGGGTGAAACCGCTGGGCACAGCTAGTATTTTTGTATTTTTTTCAGGAATTTCTCCTGTTTCCCAAGGGCATTTACAAACATTCAAACCCACATTTAATCGGAACAACCTGAAGGCTATACAAATATTTGTTCTGTGCAGGAATCGAACCCGTGACACGCAGTGCAGCAGCCAAGGGTTGCCTGTTCATTACAGCTTTTATGGTCTCTCGAAAAACCACTAAATCAAAACAAATCATTTGTTCATTTGTTTAACATTGTTAACATTATTTTTCTGCCCTTGTCACATTCTATTTGGGGTCGGCGCAACACGTTTTCTTCCATTCTCCCCTATCAGACGTCAGGGCATCATTTAATTCTTTCTCCTTCATATCATCATATCATTCCTTACACAATCCATTTATAATATAGTTCTTAAATATCGTTAGTGAAAATGTGCGCTATTTTGTGCCCGAGAGCGTACAAATATAGGTATTTATAATTTATTTTAATGACAGTCAATAATGTTTAAAAAAGAAATGAAAATGTTGAAATAATAGTTACTGAAAAATTGTAAGAGTATATAAATTACTTGTTATATTCGTCTCAAATACGATACATTCTCCAATAGGACAGGAATGCATGGAAGTTATGTACATAAATATATATAACGCGTTAACACCAGGGTAAGTTGTTTGTTTTTTACATTAATAAAACTGCGGAAGCTTGCTTTGAATTGTTAATTAAATAAAAGCTACAAATGGTTTCTAATAATGCGGGCAATACCATAAACTACATAAATCTAGATTGCAGCTATAGACTGTAATAGACCACAAGTGGTAGCTTGTTCCTAGCCCGCATGCATGCACTAGAACTTATTGTCCCAATTAACAGTTTACACAGGGTGTCAGCTATAAATTAATTGTGACGGCGCTATCATTTTCACATTAAAAGAAAAAAAGCATTTTAAAATTTAATTTTTATGTCTATTATATTCTTTTTTGAAAATATAAGCGTAGTAGTATAATATCGATGTGAATTCAATATTTGTCGTTTTAGTCAACAAAAATAGTTTTAAACTTAATTTGTAAAACTAGTACCAAAAACTGAAAATTAGCTAAAAAAATAAAATTCTAATATTACTTCTTTATCATAAAAAAATAAACTGTAATCAAGTTGCGAACAAAATTTTCTCGATACTCTATCCCTTTTTGAAGTTATACTTCTTTTAGCGCGATGGAGAAAAATGATGAGAGTGATTTGCGCGCGCACAGCGACATCGTGAAGTTAGTTATAGGTGTTCTAGTAACTATGTTCATGTTGTATATTCTGGTATTTTTATATTTAGAACACGTGTTTCATAATAAATAAATATTCTTTTGGTGTTTTTATTAAGCTATTGCATAGCTTTTAAATCAATTTCACATTCCAAGCTACCCTTGCCGAGGTTTGGAAATGGATAGGTTAGCACACAGAGCCAGGTTAAGCAACCTTTGCCAAGGTTTGGAAATGGAAATGGATGGGTTACCACACGGGGACAGGTTAAGCAACCCTTGCTGAGGTTTGGAAATGGATGGGTTACCACAGTGGGCCAGGTTAAGCAACCCTTGCCGAGGTTTGGAAGTGGATGGGTTACCACAGTGGGCCAGGTTAAGCAACCCTCACCAAAGTTTGGAAATGGATGGGTTACCACACGGAGCCAGGTTAAGCAACCCTTGCTGAGGTTTGGAAATGGATGGGTTACCACAGGGGACCAGGTTAAGCAACCCTTGCCGAGGTTTGGAAATGGATGGGTTACCACAGGGGGCCAGGTTAAACAACCCCTGCCGAGGTTTGGAAATGGATGGGTTAGCACACGGAGCCTGGTTAAGCAACTCTCACCAAGGTTTGGAAATGGATGGGTTACCAAAGTTTTTTTTCTTTACACCAAAGAAGTATAACTTCTAACGCGTGTACATAAGTACACACACCCCTTTTTTTCTTGATTACCTTTTTCTTCTCGCCCTGGTGTTTTAGTTGAAATAACGATATAGGTTTTCTAGTAGTTTCACCCATAAAACACTATACACACGAAATATAATCATCCCCTCCCTCAAACTCAAGATATAAATCTAAAATAAACTCGGCGCACCATTTTCCCTGGCACACAGTGTAATGCCCGCTGCACATGAACATTTGCCAAATATTTTTTTCTAAATATGTAACCAGTCAGTTCGTTGACCCCGACCGCCATTATCGGCCTCGCCGGACGAGTGTTTTAGATCGGCGCGAGCGCATCTCTGTGTGCATTTACGATACGGCGCACATTATAATCTGCATGTGTGCGAGTTTTATGGCCTGACTTTTTTAGATTCAAATAGGTGACGTCATCTGAGGAGTGTGAGCCCAAATGTTTGTACCTTTTGGAGGTTGTTTAGAGGTTTCTATTTGTGGTGGGACCACCATGGGGGACTGGCAAATAGAGATGACGAAAGTTTACCAAAATATTTTCGTGGCTGTCTTTTAAGTTTTTTTTTCTTTATTGCGTGTTTAGGAGCTTAACCTAGTGTCAGAGTGTTTATGCAACGAGTCGAGAAGTATCTTTCAGACATGCTGGTTTCCTCATAATATTTTCCTTCATGAAAGCATTATATTTATAGAGTACTAGGTTTTTCCGGCGGCTTCGTTCGCGTCCGTCATTTTATAGAAGTAGAACGAGACAAAAAGTAGCTTATGTCACCATTCTTCAACTATCCCTTAAAAAATCACGTCAATCCGTCGCTCCGTTTTGCCGTGAAAGACGGACAAACAAACAGATACATACATACGTACACTCCACCCCCCTCTTTTCACTTTTTTTTACTTAGCCTATTTCCGTCTCTAGGGTCCCAACTATCTCTGTACCAAAAATCATCAAAACCGGTTTAACCATTTAGGCGTGAAGACGTAACAAACAAACAAACTCACTTTCGCTATAATAACATTAGTAAGGACATAATATAACGTTTCGTTCTTTTAAGGGAAAAAACAAAACCCCTATTGGATCACTTTGTTGTCCTGACATAGTTGTGATAAACCGATCAGCGCGCCGCGTTATGATAATCGATGTTACCATCGCGCATGACGAGAACCTCGTGAAAGCTAAGACAAAAAACAACTAAAATATCTCGATTTGGCACACGAGGTTGTCGACATGTCGAATGTGAGCTCGGCTGTCACTGTGCCGATAGTAGTTACGGCCAATGGCCTGATGGCTAGGAGAATCGACGACCATCTCTCGAAGCTCTCCTTAAGCGGTTGGATTAAGGACCTGATTCAGAAGGCAGTACTCCTCGATACGGCCCGCATTCTGAGGAAGTTCCTGTCTCTGGTTAGGGCTCTAACCACCGGTGGCTTGGACCCTGCTCCCGATACCGGCGGAGACCTATTACTATATTAAAAAAATATATTTAAGATTATAAAATGAATAAAGACAAATATAAATACTTTTATAGGTTATCATCATTCTCCTGCGCTTATCTTAAATTATTCATTTTTAGTCTTTATTCATCTCCGCAGGTCTGCTGGGAGAGTTTTCTATACGAAATATGCGGTAGCTTTGTGCTCTTGCTCTATTTATTTATCCATAATGTTTATTTTGTTAAATAAATTTAAAAAAAAAACTGTCGGTACCGGGAGCAAGGTCCAAGCGCCTAGCGCTTGCAACAGGGGGAGTTCCTCCCTCCCGATATATCGCCGTTAGTACCTAATATCAAATCGCGGAAAAATCTTGTAAGTGACAGATTAAATCTAATATAATAGTTGAATAAAACGCTGAAAAAAAATCGAAACGGTGTGAGCATTTCACTGATTAGTTTTTCACAAGCATTGGCACTAACAAACAGTAATACATATATCTATATTAATAAGCTCACTATAACGTTAATATAAATGCGTTAAAACTAACACATCATTAAAACCACCACAAAACATGTTCACACAATCAACAAACACCCTTTACAACCCAAAACTACCCTTAAAAACAAACATAATAATAACAAAGTAAATAAACTATAAACCGAACCATTTCCGGTCCCCGTCTAGACTCGAACCCCGGCCCTTGAGGGTCAAGTACGGTCAACTAGACGAGGTATGTCTATGAATATGTTATTGTTAAGGGTACAAGGGAAATAGTTAAGACGGGTTTGGGAAAAACTGGTTATTTATTGGGTATTTTTTGTGCTCAACAGTGATGATGAAGACAAACTCATTCATTGCTGTTACTTTTTTCTTTAAAGTTTTCCCCACACTAGGAATTTCTCCTGTATCGTGGTTGCGTTTACAAACATTTAAACTCACATACACAAACAGCCAGACCCGGAACAACTATCTGTAAGCCATACATATATTTATTCCGTGCGGGAATCGAACACGCGACACGCAGCGCGGCAGTCGATCGCTCAGCCACTGCGCCAACCGTGTCGACAAACACCGTTTGCATCGTTTTGCGGGTGGGATTCGATTTGTACTGACTAAAACACTCATGTTTCTTCTTTTGCCCGTTCTGTTGTGGGGTCGCAGTATCTCTTTCGAAAAACAGCTTTCAAAAAATCAGGCAGGCCCCTTTGCTTTGCTGACGCCGTCGATACAGCCTTTCGGTCCTAGATGGACAGACAGTGAGCTACTCATTGCTCACCGTCCACAGACCAACATCTACGGGAGCCGGGAGTCGTCTCGCGCCGCCCAACGCCCGGAGCGTCTCCCGCGGCGGTTGATATTTTGAAACATAGAAAAAAATGCACCACAACAAAAAAAACACATTCTAATCATTGCTTTAAGCGATAATAGCTTTAAAATCCATTCTCCTTCAACATTCTTCGTAGTGAATATTCTGCTGCAATTATCCTTACTAATATTATAAAAGCGAAAGTGAGTTTGTTTGTTTGGCACCTCTTCACGCTTTAACGGCTAAACCGATTTTGATGATTTTTGGTACAGGGATAGTTGGGAAATAAGAGACGGACATAGGCTATTTTTTAAATGGTATCAGAGGAAGAAAGAAGGGAAGAAAAGGGAAAACTTGGCATTGTTTTTACAAATCAATAAGGCGCAAGGGGGACTCTGTTACCACGAATTTAAAGCTAGACCTAGCCTTTTTTTTCGACAAACCCGCCGAATTCTCCTTAACCACTGCTACTCCTAAAAGTTAGAACCAACAGTGGCGACCCCCAGAAAAGCGCCGAGACAAATGAAGCTCGACGAAGTCCTGGAGAAACAATTTAACTGACTTGGATCGAATGATGAACGCATAGTATCGATAAATAAATAGCCTTACTCATTATGTTGGGGTTTTAAGCAGCTGAATAGGTCAGCATTTTTAATGGGGAGGCTGCTTATCTCACCTTCATAGCCCAGATACCGATACGATAACCCTTGACTAGATTGGTTATAAGGATTTTTATAAATTAGTCACCAGTAACAAAACTTGTTATGTCTGATACATATTTTTAAAATCGTAAGCAAATAACTCTATGTAATCGTAAGCTCACAGTATGCAACTTTTGTAGCGTTTAATGCAATAAAACTTCACTATGAGTATTCTTTGAATTATTCATTAGACCCACGTCCATTTTTATAAAGCTATGAGAGTCATGAGAATATTGTCACGAAATTAATGAATTCATTGTAAAAATGACGTAAAGAAAGACGCTGGTTCGAACTGGATAAGAAGAACACAACACAGAAAAGAGTGGCGAAAGTTGGAGAAGGTTCTAAAAAGGCTGAAGAAGAAATTAATCCAGACTCTCTTAATAATGTCTAATAAAAAAAAAACAAAAATCTAAATACACAACCAACCGCAGTAACATAAGTCATTTTATCCCATAATGCGGCCATGTTATACGCCCAGAATTCTCAAATCAAACCTACAAATCTACAAATCCGGCCAGAATAACCAACCCCTCTCGCAAGGCCGAAGAAAATTACAGTGTCGTGACATGTAACTATCCCACCGTCGTCGACATCGGTGACCCACTTCCCTATTCGTCCCACATGTCTAGACGAAGAACCCCCTGGGGGTCGGGGGTCGGGGTCGGTCAAGTACGCCCCGATAGATGCTAGTAATGCAATGGGATTGTGTTCCCATTACGGTATGTAAAGCCGGTTGAGGGGATTACTAAATGTAGTTTTCTTTTGTATTTATAGAAATGGTTATAAAGTGGTTGAATGTTTTTTTTTTGTTATTAGACCCGTTCTTGTTTGTCGTTTCGTTTATACTGCCTGGTGTCAGAGATTTTATCCAGACCATGGGCCTCTATCTTGGCTCTTTTCTTAAAAAAAAAACGTTGCCTTACAATAGAATTTCTCCTGCATCGTTTGTGCGTTTACAAACATTTAAACTCACATACACAAACAGCCAGACCCGAAACAACTATCTGCAGGTCATACAAATATTTGTTCCGTGCGGGTATCAAACCCGCGACACGCAGTGCGGCAGTCGATCGCTCAGCCACTGCACCAACCGTGTCGTCAAATTTTAACTGATGGGAAATCACAAAACAAGTTGTCCCGCTCTGGGCGGAGCTCGGAGAGTGTCAGACTTGTTCTGACTAAAACCCACCCATGTTCCTTTTATTGCCCTCTACGTTCCGGAGCCGAGGTATCTCTTTCGAACAGCCCGCTCCCAGTAGTTTCATTCCTTAAACCTATCATTTACACCGTGTCCATAATAAAGAGTATTCTATCCATCTAACATACACGTGTCAAAACACGTCATTCTAATTCAGAAACAACATCAAAACTCACCATGAAACAAACTAAAACACACATCCCTAAAGTCCGTACAAGAAACAAAACACATGAAACTATTCTCAAAATCAATCACCCCCCCCCCTCCAGTCTGTGCACCCCCCTCCCCGCCAGACTACCCTCCAAACGCATTCCCGTCCTACACAATAACCCGATCCTCTGCATAACCTTGAAAACACCGTCTTAACTATCAATAGACTCCACGTATGAGGGAGACGGGTATAGTCTGAAGGTGGGAGGGAGCGAGACAGAGAGATAACATAAGAAACGCAAGGTCGCCGGGCAGTGGGTCACTTTGTCTAGGCAACGTCTAGCACTCACACTAGTTTAGTTGTAGCGATAGTCAGAAAATCGGACGTTCGGAATTATTATTTATTTATGTGTATAGTTTTGTTTGTTGGGCTTAGAAACTAAAGATGTGGAAGTATTTTGTTGTAGTTTTAAATGTGTAGAGTCACTACTTTTGGAAAAGTATAAATAAGGTACAACTAGAATATAAAGATTCTGTTGAAGGATAGTAAAAAAAAACAAAATTTTTAGGTAAAGATGATTGCCTCTTTTAAAAATGATAGTGGAAATAGACTTGCACATATGGACTTGATTATTTTTTGGAAAATACTGCACCTTGTTTTGTGGATTTGAAGTCATCAGATAACTTCCTCCGCATTGGGCGGAGCGAGGTGGAGTGTCAGACTTTACTGACTATAAAACACTCATGTTCCTTCTTTTGCCCTTTATGTTCTGGGGCTGCGGTATCTCTTTCGAATAACCCGCAACCTCAGCAGTAAAACTGCACCTAAAAATAAAATTGCGTGTAGCACCAAATACAAAAGTGGGTATAAAGTAACTCCATCTAAAAAAAAAATAATATTTTGTATTTTTGGTATATTCATTTAGCTTATTAAATTATTATTTTAATTTGTATGTCAGTATGACACGATATAGTAAGAACTAACAGTACTTATAACATCGATAATGTAACAAACTGTGTCTAACAGATGAATAAATGATTATGGTTATTCAAATGACGGAACATAGATAGGTTTTAGACCAGAACAAGTCAAACACTGCCTCCCGCTCCGCCCAGAGCGGGAGGCAGTCATTTGAAGAATCAAATCAAAGCATTTATTTCAACTAGACCATTACAGGCACTTTTGCAATGTCAATAGAAGAGAGAGAAGATTTCTCAAAGATGCAGAGACAAAACAAAGTAGAGTCGTATACAACCTCTTCTTCACGACTTACAACATGTTTGAAGAAAACGTCCTCAAACATGTCTAAACACCTCATGAATAACAGACTTGATCCGTGTCTCATAATCGCCGAAAACCAAAGAATTAGCCAGTAGCGTGTCCTAATTAGCAGCATACACGTAATTAATGAACGTGGTCACACGCTAGCTAAATGATTAGTGATCGGTGCCACTGAACTGATGAGGGTATTTGAAAGACGAACGACTTAGATGACGCGATTAGGGATGTTAGTTTGTGAGAATCGTAAGTATTTAAAAGATATTACTTAAGTGGTTACAACAGAGTAAAAATCATTTGCTACAAGTAAGAACGACAAAATAGTTTTTTTTTTAAGAATACTTGGCAATAGAACCTTTTTAGATGAAATTTAAAAAAAAATTGACTTGTTTTAAGAATATCTCTAAAATCAAACCAAACTTAAACAATTTATTTCAATTAGACCATTACAGGCACTTTTGAATGTCATGACAACAAAAAAAGATGCTGCTACAGTCCCAGTCTCATGACATAATAACTTGTGAAAGTACTGTAGTTGCCTAGTCCTTCCTCTGGTGTTTATTACAATAATAAAATCCCCTGCCCCCACTCCAATTCAATTGTGCAACATGTTTTCTTCCTTTATATTTCTCTACAGCTAAAAACGTCTTTCCAGCAATGTAGCTTAAAATGGTTCTCAGCTGTATAAAAAGATAATGATTGTTATCTTTAACAAGTCCATATATTATTTCATTAGTCTATCACTGTTCTTATAATTACCCACATTCACGATCAAAACTTTCCTCCGGACATTTTGCCTGGCCCACTTTTTTCCTAAGTCTAAATGTTTAAATAGCAAGTAGTTTTAAACTACTTGCTATTTAAACATTTTTTGAAGATACCTATATAAATATTACAAAAAAAAATAACCTAATTCAAATAAAAAATTCAACACTTCTTAATTATTTTAAAATGCTATCCCTAGTTCACACTTTCAAGCCACTAACCATTTCTAAGACACACTTTCTAAATAAAAAAAAATCATCCATAAAAAAATCCATCCATAACTTTAATCCCAACTGCACCAACATCTAAGTTTGCTATCGGTACTACGCTCACACCACTTCGCACTCCGTCACACGGACGCATGTGTGCGATAGTTGTCGTAGCGTATTGTTCGCTAACAAACATACGAATATAGGATCACATGTGTGTAGAGTAAAAGACGGTGAAAATGGAACTTTATGTAGGATAGTTATATTTATGGGTTTTCCTATTTTGGACTCGAGCGGGTAAAATGGACAGTTTCCGAAATTCGGTTGTTCTGGAACTTAGTTTTACGAGAGGCAAGACTGGATTGGAGAGGGAGAGAAAGGTCAAAGAAAAGATGGATTGTGTAAGGAATGATATGAATGAGAAAGGAGAAAATGATGCCGTGACGTCTGATAGGGGAAAATGGAAGAAGAAAACGTGTTGCGCCGACCCCATTTAGAATGAGACAAGGGCAGGAAAACGATGATATACGCAGATAAAACTAAATGAGGAGAATGAGCTTGGCTAAATAATAATAGACGCTTGGATCTTTACATGGTATGTTGGTCAATTGGGTAGACGAACATACCGAGTTCAGTGAGTCTTCTGTGTCTTGAAAAACACGTTAAGCTGTCGGTTGCTGTTATATTATTTGTAACGACTATCAAAGATCTACAAATGAGAGTACGTCTATATTTTGTAGATCTTTGATGCTCGTTACATATCTGTAACTATCCTTACCCAGGGGCATTGTATTAACTAGTAGTAACTGGGTTCTGGAAGGCAGATAGGCAGTCGCTCTAGGTAAAATATTCATCTGCCTTCGGTTACCCCAACCAGTTGGCCAAAAGTTAGGCAGTTTTAATAATAACATTATATCATCATCATTTTTCTGCCCTTGTCTCATTCTATTTGGGGTCGGCGCAACACGTTTTCTTCTTCTATCATCCCGTATCAGACGTCACGGCATCATTTACTCCTTTCTCCTTCATTCCTTAAACAATCCATCCACCTTTCTTTGGGCTTCCTCTCGGTCTCCATCCATTAATATTCAGATCCATCACTCTTTTAGTCACATGTGCTTCGTCCCTCCTCATTACATGTCCATACCAAGACAAAGGACTCCCTTTTAATTTTGCTGTAACGGGTGCAACTTTCAAACTATAATGATAACATTATACAGAAATTAATACCCACTCACATATACAGAAATTAATATTGATATTTGTACTTAATTTTTTTTATTAAATTTAAGTCGAAAGAAAATTGTAGTAATATAACTAGAGGGGATCGGGACTGTTACTTCTTAATACAGGCTATTTCATAGCGTAGCAAGAAGAACAGCACGTCACCCACCTGATTGTCAGAAATCTATAACAACCCACTTAGTGAAACCTGTACTACAATCTGTTTTTATATAAATAAAGAATGCAAGATTTTCGACTTCCCAATCCACAAATCTTGTCACTCTATATCTACTTACACATCACTACTTTGTCCCGTTTGTTTCTTTATAATATTGAAACATCCCCTATGGGATAGAATGTGGTAACGGTTATATTTATAGACAACTATCTGCGCCCTGCGGTTTTGCCAGCGTTGATCAGGATAAAAAGAAACCTATTTACTATATTTACTTAAATAATACAAGTTAAGAGTGTATGTAACGAAAATACTTATATTCTAAACCTATTATGTTAATCTGTATAAGCTATCTATATCCAAATTTCATCGAAATCCGTTTACCCGTTTGAAAGGGAAGAAGTAATTAACACACACTTACAAACTTTTAACTTTTTTAACACTGTTGCTGTGCCCTAACAGGGTTCATAAATGTACGTTTAGCTTTAAGTGTTTTCTAACACCTACTACACACATTATGGTACGAATAAATGAATATGAATATGAACTTTTGTCTTTATAAGATTAGTGTGGTTTGAATCATATTTTTGTTAGCTGTTATTTTTCTAAATTCAACCTTATTTTTCCTGATTTTCTTTTTATTAAATTACTGTAAAGGTATTCAACAGTACCAAGCTACATACACCGTACTTATCTAAAAGTTCCATCCTGTCTATGACATTTTGTTCGTATGCTAAATGCATCCAGTTTTGAATGCCCAAGGCCACCATGTCTGCCGTCTGGCTTTGCGCAGTACTAATCAATTAGTGCGCCCTAAACACTGTGAGATAGGGCGCCTTCTACCCTTGTGCAGGGTGCATCGTATGTTCGAATTCCCTTTTTTTATTCGTTGTCGGCTGCTTGTTATATTTTTTATTAAACTAGCTGGCGCCCGCGGCTTTGCTTGCTTGAAAAACAAAGTATCCTATGTGTTATTTCAGACCATAATCTACCTCTGTGACAAATATCACCAAGATCTGTTCAGCAATTTTATCGTGAGAGAGGATCAAATATATTTAACTAGGTATGGTTTTTAGTTTGAAAATGTATTTTTATTTATTATGAAAGTGAAAACTATGAAGGTAGACTTATGGTCTATAATAGGGTGCATGCGAATTTTATGTGTTTTTGCATATGTATGCGGATGTTAATCTCCAGAACCACGACACATTCACAACATACAAGTTTTGTCACAGGGGTTGCCCGGGCAAGTGCAAGTCGGTCTCGCACACCAAAGATTTCGCACAAACTTGCGACAAAAATGGGCATATCTTTTGACTGCATAGAATAAGAGATAATATTATGAACTACAGGGGACCACAGACTTGAGTTTCTGGTTTTAATTTCAACTCGATACCTTCACGTATTCCCAGGATAAAGGGTCTTGATAGACAGACTGACAGACGGACAACAAATTGTTCCAATAAGTGTTCAGTTCTTTTTTGAGTTACTGAACTCTAAAAACTATTAACTTCTTTACTGTATTTAGTCTCCTCAAGGGAATTATTTTAGATGGGTGTTCAAGTTGCAAAGGTGCGTCAAAAATCACATTTAGCTGTTGTCCCAGCTGCCTATTAGATGGGTCAAATTAGACATTCGAAGCTACATTATTTTCAACAAGCTGAAAATTGGTGAAATCGTTCAACATATAATTATAACTTTAAAAAAAATTGAATCGTTATATCTCAGAAACGGTGACTTGTAGGAAAAACGTTGTTATTAGTTTTTATAGATAATTTTATGGTCTACAATTTTTGTCTGAAGTACTTTCGCTGAAAATCAGGAATAACACATTTTTTTTTCACCTTTGACCTTGAATAACTTTTTTTTCATAGAGAGAAAACATGGGGAATTTTCAAATTTCATTAAAATTTTCAGCTTGTTGTAAATTAATGTAACTTCACTCTTAATTTTTGGTCTTATTTGACCGGACTATTACGTACCGAGTTTCAAAGGTGCGTCAAAAATCACGTTTAGCCGAGCTTTATCTTTGGCAGACGATCCAAGTATACTATTTTGCTGTAGCATTCGATGAAAATACGCGTGTTTAGTGATGGGAGTCTTTACTCTCAAGTCAGTCAATAAAGAAGAATGGCTTCTAAAGGAGAGAAGAAGAAGGACGCTGCACCGATGCCAAGTACTAGTAAATTAGGATTTAAAGAGAATATTGTAATAGTAAACAGGAAACCACAAGATCGATCATAAGAAACACTGCGCAATAGGTGCGGTGCGCACACGCACACGTTTGTGCCTCGTGTCTAGTACAACTATCCCAGAGCAAGGCCGAATCTTGTTGCGACTTAAATTATTAAATAACGGCAGCAAAAAGACTAATTATTTTTAAGGTTTCGTCAAAAGGACAAAACCGGAACCTTTTTAGAATCACTTTGTTGTTGTACGCAAACAAAACCCTCTTTTTTGCGGTTGGGAAATCATCAAATAACTTCCCCCATTCTGGGCGGAGCGGAGAGTATCAGAGTTGTACTGACTAAAACCCACCCACATTCCTTCTATTGCCCTTTACGTTCCGGGGCCGCGATATCTCTTTCGAACAACGCGCAACCTCGGCAGGCCCCTCTGCTTTGCTGACATCTCTTTGAGGTGCGCGTGGAACACCAACGCGCCGTCGGTACAGCCTGTCGTCAATAGACGGAAGGACGATGAGCTACCCATTACTCACCGTCCACAGGCCCGCATCTACGCCCGGGGCATCCCCCGCGGCTTGTACGGGACTCCGACTTGGCTCACACTGGGCTTGTGTTTGGATTTAATGACAAGCTGTAGTTTTGATTGGGTATTTCCATCAGAAATTTCTCCGTAACAACCATGGAGCACTTGCAGGATTGATGACAATAGGCTCGCCCTCAATTACATGGGATTAAACATAACATTCTACTCAGTACCTCCACGTGTGTTCAAGATAAATGGTATTGACAGACAGATGGAAAATCAAGTGATCCTAGAAGGGTTTTCGTTTTTTCCTTAGATACAAAGGAACCCTAAAAACAGCTGAAAGATCTAAAGATTTTTTGAAATATAAAACAGATCAAGCCATATTTTAATACGGTAAGAAATTCCATTATTAGGTACTAACCAATAAAACCACTTAATAAACACAAGAAAAAACTAAGATATATGGCTTACTAGATTGCGCCCACGGCTACGCCCACGTGATATAGAAAAAAAAGTATCCTATGTGTTCTATGAATTAGTCCAGATTATAATCTACCTCTGTGCCAAAATTCATCAAGATCCGATCAGCCGTTTTAACATGAAATACTAACAAACATCCATCCATACTCACAAACATTAGCATTTATAATATTATACAGAAGAATTTCTTCCATAATATCTGAACCAGATTAACCACAAAATCCTCATTCGAACTATAAATAATTCACTAGATTTTTAGTAAACAAACGATAACGTGAAAAAATACGTTTACGCTTACGTAAAAAAGTGCGTAAGCGTTAAGAATTTAGCTCACAACTCGGTACAAGGTTACGTTAGAACTATTTGTTCGGTTCAGTCTAGCTAGACCTGACCTACGACAACTAGAAGTCTAGCCGGTGGCGTAGCCTTCACCTCGTCTTAGGACGTTGACTCAAGCTGTGAGTGATTGGCGCTATTTATTAAAAATACGACGTGACTTAGATTAAAAGAGAAAATTGAGGTTTATCTTTGAGGAAAGTTAGAAGTTTTTTTATTTATTTATGTTTAAAACATTATTAAGAAGACATTGCAGTAAAACAGAAGAGAATTAAAGTTATTGATAATTTCATAAATAAAATCTTCCAGTAGACCTTTTTTCCCAAAAACCATCATAGTCATATTCTATTGTTAAGGGATCGTATTTTATTGATAAGGGATTCTTACAAGTCACAGATTCATAATATTCATTACATTACAGTTACAAAGCAATAATAAAAATGTCAAACTATTATTAAATCAAAATGTCAAACAGGTAATAAAAATCAGAAAATATTACAAATAAAATAAAAAGTCAAAAACACAAAAATAAAACACATTAATTTCAAGTCAAAGTTCAAAATATAAAAAAAATCAAAGCAGTAAAACGCTTGCTCGACAAGCCATTTAAACCGGCTTTGAAGGTTCCATTGGAAATAATAAATAGCTTCTTCCGCTCTGGGCGAAGCGGAGAAGAAGTAAAATAAACAAATAAATATCTTGGGACAACTCACACACGGCTATCTGATCCCAAGCTAAGCAGAGCTTGTGTTATGGTAACCAGACAACTGATATACATACTTATATAATTTATAAATACATACATATTCTAGATAAATCACACCCAGACACAGAACAAACAATCATGCTCATCACACAAAGTTTGTCCTGGGTGGGAATCGAACCCACGACCTCCGGCTCAGCAGTCAGGGCCACTAACCACTAGACCAACAGGCCCGTCATAAAATGTTCCTTTTTTTGCCTTTTGTGTTCCGGGACTGCGGTATCAATTTCGAACAACCCGCAACCCCGACAGGCAGTGTACGGACACTATCTGTCAGACCCCTCTGCTTTGCTGACGTATCTTTGACGCGAGGCTAATGCCGTCGTTTTAAAGGAGATGATAACCCAGGGACTAATCTAGGCAAGGTTTACCTTAAGATCGACCCGAGCGGCAGTTATTACTTAGCTATGAGCCCCGCAAATAGATACACATGCAAAAACATATAGATTTACTTATAAAGATATATAGTTTTTCAGAAGTGCTGAAAACAAGTCCATAGGAAAACTTGTATGTTTCTAAATTGGGTTGTAACTGATTCTTAAGCATATTGGCAGATACAACTGGAGAAGAAAGCCAAAAAGAAGATGTGTGAGAATTATTTTCTTTTTCTTTTTTTATAAAAAAAACGTTGCCCTAAAAAACACTAGTTTCGCCTGTATCGTGGGTGCTTTTACAAACGTTTAAATTCACATACACAAACAGCCAGACCCGAAACAACTATCTGCAGGTCATACAAATATTTTTTCCGTGCGGGAATCGAACCCGCGACACGAAGCGCAGCAGTCAATCTCTCAGCCACTGCGCCAACCGTGTCGTCAAAGAAGGGATTAAACTTTAAACAACCATAATAACACCTTTTTCAAGAAAAAATAGTTTATCAATTAACATTGAATAATTTACAATGCCGACGGCTCTGTAAGTTTCAGGGATTATTCTAAAAAAAACAAAGTGAACTGTCATTTGTTTTTTTTATGTAATATGAATGAATCATTTCTGGAAACTAAATCTTAGCAGGGGTGCCAAGATCTAAACTGTACCAACTCAGAAAATGGTTTTTTTTTTCAGGAGACGAAAAGATTTTTCAGGAGATGAAAAATCCTTAAGACTATTGAATTTGAAGTTAGGATCATAAATTATTTAGAATAAGATTAAGATTGGATTTTGTAATCTTTACTAATATTATAAAAGCGAAAGAGAGTTTGTTTGTTACGTCTTCACGCCTAAATGACCAAACCGCTTCTGATGAATTTTGTTACAGAGATAGTTGGGTCCCTTAAGACGGACATAGGCTAAATAATGAGATAAAGAGGAGAAAGAGGGAAGAAAAGGAGAGAGGAGATTTAAAATATTTTTCGATCATCACGCGGGTTAAAGTTAGCGTTAGCCCAAAGTAACTATGCCACGCGGACGAAGTCGCGGGCGAAAGCTAGTAAATAAATAATTGAGGTCAAGCCTATTACCATCAACCGGGCAGAAATACAGTCTTCTTCAACATTATCAAATATTCTAAATTTAAAATAGATTAGTCAAATTCAAATTAATTTATTCATTTTGGAACAATATTATGATGTTGTTTAAAAAAAAATACCCATACAATGTCCCGCCGAAAGGCATACAAAATAGCTAATTAATTTAATTGTTGGTTCAGGTTACAACAGTTTCCTGATTTGCTGGTACCTGCTACCTGTAGTTTTTGCCCTTGCGCGTCATTTATTGTAATAGCAAAGCTAAGTTTTCCCTCTTTGTCCTCATTTCCCACTTTTTTAGACAAAAAGATCCATGTATCGAAGATCCATCTATGTCCATCTCCAGGGTCTCAACTATCTCTGTACCAAAATTCATCAAAATCGGTTTAGCCGTTAAGACGGTTAAACTTAACAAACAAGCAAAGTCACTTACGCTTTTATAATACTAAAGTAAGGATTGTAGTCAATATTAAGTATTAAATTTGTTATTAAGATATTCATTGGTGAGCAGTATCTACGCTGTTAACATGAAAATACAGATTTATACCGACAGTCACTGTAAGAAAACGTATGATAAACATTTTCAGATCATCAAAAAAAACTACGGAATTGGTAATTAGGTACTTCATTGCATATAGTCTGTTTTCTTTTAATTTTCTGTTTCCTGGAAAATATTAAAGTATCTGGACCATACCATCCGCGGCCATCATCAATAAATCAGCATTTTCTCTGCGATGCAAAAAAAACTCGATCCAGAAATTAAACAAACAATGTAAATTAAAAAGCGTATATATAAAAAAGCCGCACATCGTAATTTAAAACGTAATGGCGTTCCATTTGGGAGGACGACTGAACGAAAATTAAACATGCTTTGCAGTGTGCCAGTTGAAATTATTTTTTCACTACTTACACAGCCCACTGTGTGCCCGATGCCGTATATACGAAAAAAAAAACGAAAAAAGCACTAATACAAACACGCAAATCCATCATATGAACAACGAAATTGCGCACACATTGACATACTTTTACGCACTACATTAACAACTTCTGCCGAATACTGAGGCAGAAAGAATGCACTTATACGCGCACACTGCGAAAAAAACACACACGAGAACAAAATTCGGTGTTCCTATAGTCAAAAATTGTATGCCTGTGTGAGTGCCGTCATTCCCACGCACGGGTAATGTGTTAACATGCTAGTTCTACAAACAACACTAGTGCATTCCAATTTTAACCTTACCTTCGACGCTCAAAGTCTGTATTTCCACAAAACCGTTTAATGATTGGGTTGCATTGCTTCGCATGTGTGAGTGAGCGATTCGTTCGTTTTGTTCCTTTTTTAAAGTACAAGGTTTAGTTCAATCTATTTATTGGTCGGTGGAGTAGTGTGCGTTGCGGTCACGTCCATACACGCGGTCAATGTGCAAGTGTGCGTGCGCGAAAGTGCGTAGAAAAATGGTGGGATATAATTATGTATGATTTTTAACTAGCAAATTATACGACGCTGTCTGTTCTTTGTTTTTCGTTGGAAATGGGAATATATTTCGCGAATTAAGTAGGGGTGTAATGTGAGCTGTAATGTGTAGTAATGAAGTCATCATCGTATTCATTTTAAGATGTTTGCTGAACGCGACTGTAGAAACTATGTATATTCGTGTTAGTGAGTTTCTTGTATCTCCTGCTTTCGTCGGCGGCGTACCGAAGCGTTCAACAAGTAGTTCACTCTTAAAACTTGAGCATCCGTGTTTCTTCTTCTTTTTCTTTGTTCTCTACTTCAACATTAAGACAGCACCTGAAAAACGTCAAAACTTCAAATGCATGATTTCTAATTTCGTCCTACCAGATTTTTCTACAGTAATCGTCTTTCTTAACAGAAACATTGCCTGAAAAACTGAATTTTATTGTAGTGCAACTTTTATTTTCAAGATTTTATGAAATATTTCCTGTTTATTCTACCAAACTAGTTTTTAAGGTAAAGAAAATTCATGTTTTGGAGTAAGACTTCAGGTTTTACAGGAGGTATGAAAAACTGTCTTATTTGGCGCCAACACACAACTTAAAAAGTTTACGCACTTATCTTTGGTTAAGTGAGGATCGATTTTTATTGTATTTAATGACTTTGTTGAATTTTTATTAGTTTGTAATTTTTTTTTTTTCAGGAAATTTATTGAATTGAGTAGAGTATCAATAATTTCACACATTTCTTCAATAAAGTTTCAAAAGAAATGAGAGAATTTAATGTAAAGATGTTCTAATGTGACTTTCTTTTATTATTCGATCATTTGTTTTTTTTTCCATTTTTTTTCTGCCCACATTTTGTTTCGTCCTAAAATGACCAGTGAAGAGTTTTAAATTCATAAAAACCTATATCGTTATCATGATGTAACTTTTCCTACTCACACCCAAAATAGTCTTTATAGGAAGTTTTTTAGTGTTATCCATACTAATATTATAAATGGGCAAAGTATAAATAAATAATAAATAAATATCTTGGGACAACTCACACACGGATATCTGATCCCAAGCTAAGCAGAACTTGTGTTATGGTAACCAGACAACTGATATACATACTTATATAATTTATAAATACATACATATTATAGATAAATCTCACCCAGACACAGAACAAACAATCATGCTCATCACACAAAGTTTGTCCTGGGTGGGAATCGAACCCACGACCTCCGGCTCAGCAGTCAGGGCCACTAACCACTAGACCAACAGGCCCGTCATATATGTGTGCCTGTTTGTTTGCCCGTGTTACCCGGCAAAACGGAGTGACAAATTGACGTTATTATTATTATTTAAGTGGAGATAGGAGAAGGAATGGAGAGTGACATAGGCTACGTTTTGTCTCTTTCTAACCCCCAGTTCCTTAAATATTCCTTAATTAATGGAGTGGGCGCGAGCCAAGCCGCGGGCAAAAGCTAGTAAATAATAATACTCGCCTATAACTGTCCCACTGCTGGGAAATGGCCTCTTTGAATACAGAAAAAGTACGAGCATTGATCACCACGCTCGCTCAAGATGGGTTGGCAATTTCAGACATATATTAATTATAAATCCGGGTTTCTTCACGATATATGTGATGTCCAAGATATACTTAGAAAGTAAATGTGAATAGAAAAAGTTTCTTTGAACTCACTACATGAGAGACGAGACATTTTAGAATTCATTAAATAATATTTTAGACATAACAATGTTTAATTTAATGTATGTAATTACTGTATTTTTTCTTACATAAATGGTTGAAAAAATAAATGTTTTTCCAACCATATTTATCCTTAAATCTTTCTTTTCTTTTTGAGATTTAAATATCTTCTGTCAAAAATATTTAACACCTCCCAATCGTTGTTTCATGCTATATTTTCTTGTTTTTAAAGTAAAATTAACATTAGATAACAAGGCTATTGATCCCAGAGGGGAGTCAAGATATTACCTTCTTACATACACGGGGTGAATATCGATATTTAATTTTTATCATTATTCGGGTACGATCGAACACAGATCATGTAGGTATATTTTAACCGACTTTAAAAAAAATAGGAGGTTCTCAATTCGACTGAATGTTATGTGAGAATATCTCCTAGTAGCAATACAATAAGTACTTGATATGAATTTGTCTGAGATACTATTATACCACAACTAAAAAGGCTAAAAAACTGTTTTGCCAAAAATAACCGATTTCCAAAAAAAGCCGGAAAATAGATTTACTTCTGGAAGTCGGTGACTTTTGTTTGAGTCATAGATTTTTACCAACGACTTTCGGAAATTAAGTACAGAAAATAATATATACTTGTGTTATCCTAGAACAGAATATAGTAAAAGTGATTGTTATTATAGGCGGGTAACAAATAAGGGTAGTAAAAAATTAAAAAGTATCCCTACAACTTGGTACGGTGTACAAGAAAAGTGAGAAATATAATTATTATCATATTCACATTAAACATATTTAAAACTATACATTTTCATTTGATCGATGGCCTTTGTACACTATCAACAGACTTGATTTCGTGTTTTCTCATGTAAAATATAAAACAGTGTTAACAATTTCAATCACTACATCTTCTTTACCAAAACTTTTCTTTCTCTCTCGTTGCCAAGCAAACACAGTCTAAAATGCATAAAAAACTACTACAAACTTATTTCATTACAACACGTTCGCAAAACCAGGATCCTAAGCACCTCTAACCCATCATCCCTGCTCCCCTGTTTCATCCCCTACATTTGAATCTCAAAGCAAAAACGGACGTAATTAAAAATTCTCCCAAAATTTAGGGTGTCGCCCTAACTAACGAAACTAGTGCGATCCGTCGCGATCCGGTATGAGCTGGTTCAAAGCAGTAACAACCGGTCTATTCCCAAATTCGTTCCTTGCCCTACAGGTGTGCATTAGTGCGTGTGTGCCTGTGTGTGTAAGGCATGCTTGTGTGTGTGCCGGGTGAAATGCAACTTGTTCTTAGGAGTAGAGAACGGCAGTGGGGCTCAAGCTGTGGTTATTTTTAGATATATTTTTGGTTGTTGTGTCAAAAATTTTGCGAGACTTAAAACGTTCAGTTATTTCACAGAATCATTGGAGTATGCAAGTCGCTTTCACGGTTTACAATGACGGAAAATGATGATCATCATACAGACATCATTGAAAAAGAATGTGATTTAAATTCGTTCGTTTTCGCACATGTTGTTTGTAAAAGGTTAGTTGCCAGCGCAAAAAAAGTTTCTATTTTTCTGAATAAAAAAAAACGTATATGTGAAATTGAAAATGGCTTACCCAACAGTGTGTGTCACAAAAATACTTGTTTGGTTTAAAAAAAGACACTTCCTGTTTTTTCGCTGTAAAAGCAACCGACGATAATATTGTTTTCACTTCTGCTTACGTTTTCAGAAAAAACAGATGTTTTGTGTTTACAGCATTACCATACTACTTTGTCAGTCTGTATTTTACGTTCCATACTAAAAACAAAAGATTTCTGATAATATAAGGGTAGCATTATAGATATAGTCCGCTGCCATTAAGGACTGCCAAATTGTTTCAGTTTCTGTGAGAAAAGTGAAAGAACATTATCTTTCTATTTCAGCATAGTTGCATAGGTATTAATTATTATATTTTATTTATGTTATATATTTGTCTTTGTACTTGTATGTATGTTAGTATATTGTTATATTATATTTAGTCAGTTTTGGTTATGTATTTATGTATTCTTTTTTTCTTTTTTTACGCTCTGTGTCTACATCTCTTTTTTATTTACTCTCCTTTTGCAGGTATGCTGGAAGAGATTTCTGTAGAAATAAGCATTAAATTTGTATTTCTGTGCCTGTCTTTTATTTTTCTGTATTCAGTGTGTTTGTACAGACGCCTGCACATCAAGCTACTACAATCTGTCAGATTTCTTTGATAGATTTTCGACTTTATTTCTAAAGTATAAGGTTCAAGGTTCATTGGGAAAAATTTACAGTTTCGGGTAGCTTGACCTGCAGGCGTCCATACATCGTTAAATAAATAAATGGTAGCATTAAAGGAGCACGTGGCAGCGTTTGCCAAAATCGTGGATGAGTGACCTGTTGTATGACATAAGGACACTTCAGAGAAAGCGTCGGCGATTCAAACCATTGGTTGTTTAGTTCAGGACCTCGATTCTCTCCATGTAAAATAACGACACGGTTGGCGCAGTGGCTGAGCGATCGACTGCTGCGCTGCGTGTCGCGAGTTCGATCTTCGCACGGAACAAATATATGTATGGCCTTCATATATAGATAGTTGTTCTGGATGTGGCTGTTGGTGTATGTGAGCTAAAATGTTTGTAAAAGCACCCACGATACAGGAGAAAACCTAGTGTGGGGCAAACAGATTAAAAAAAAAACAATTTTTCAGCTGACTAAAGCCTGACCCTAACTTAGTTGGGATAAAAAAAAGATTATGTGGATAAAATCTTGTGTGCGATAAACTGAATTCTTAGGAGAAAAGTTTTACAGGAACTACTGGTTAACATCATATTAATGGACGTGTCGACGGCGCGTTCGTGTTCCACGCGCGCCTCAAATAGATGTCAGCAATGCTGAAGGGCCTGTCATTGCCACTGCCTGTCGGGGTTGCGGCTTGTTCGAAAGAAGTCCCGGAACATAAAGGGCAAAAAAAGGAACATGGTTGGGTTTTTATCAGTAAAAACCTGTCATTCTCTCCGCTCCACTCAGAACGAGGGAAGTTATTTGATGATTCCCCACCAGTTAAAAGAAAAACGCCATAACTGATGTCATCGTCAAATGTCAAACACCATGTCATTCGCTCACTATAACAATCTATCAACCACTATACCTACCTACATACACGTTTAGCCTATTTAAACAACCAATGGGTATAAGGTACAAATAATTAGCAGCAACGTGCACCATGCTAATGTTTTATTCAATGACGAATGAAATATATTTTAATGAATCATAGGTTCTTGAAGAAAATTTAAAGAGGTTCTAAGAGTGTGGGTCCAGGTTTGAAGACTGTATGAAAGAGATACCCCGGCCCCGGAAAACAAAAACAAAGGAAGTAATAGGCTTCAATAAAAGTATGGAACTTCCTCCCGCCTCGCCCGGAGCGGGAGAAAGAATTAAAATTCCCCTCGAAAATAAATAGTAGTATCTATTTCACAAAAATATTAATCTTTACAACAGTTTAATAAAAGTAAACCCTTTACACAAGATGAGAAATACAAGTGTGATACATGCTTTCAAAACTATTAACAAGAGTTTTCAAAATAATGTCTTCGAACACAATGACACATTCACGTTGTTTCAGAAACGCATTTTTTACTGTTTGGTTTATATTTTGGACAAGATATCTGCAAGTATTGCATACAACCAGTTGTTTTTCATCATAAAATAACTTTCCCCGGTCTGGGCGGCGTGGAGAGGGTCAGACTTTTATTGCTAACTGGCTGGCTAAAACCCACCCATGTTCCTTCTTTTGCCATTTATGTTTCGGGGCCGCGGTATCTCTTCCGAACAACCCGCAACCCTGGCACGCGGAGGCCCTGGCAGGTCCCTCCGCTTTACTGACATCTCTTTGAGGCGCGCGTGGAATACTACAGCTCCGGCTATACGGTATACAACTAGTCTGAATGACTTGTTTTAAGAGGAAGTGATAAACTAAAATAGCCAACAAGTCGTGGTGTTACAAGACCTACATAATCATCTTTCTGCCGGTATCCCACGTCTTATTTGACACGTATATTTCTTCCATTCTCCCTTGTCGGTCATCACGCTATCGTTTTCTCCATTTTCCTTTCACAATCCATCTATGTTTTCTGTGGTCTTCCTTCTCCATCCATTAACATTTATTCATGACTGTTTTAGTCACATGTCCTGTATACGTCCTTATCACTTATTTGCGGATGGGAAATCATTAAATAACTTTCCCGGTTCTAGGCGGAGCGAGGGGTAGTGTCAGAATTTTACTGACTTAAACCCACCCATTTTCCTTCTTTTGTCCTTTATGTTCTGGGGCAGTGGTATCTATTTCGAACAACCTGCAACCCTTACAGGCCCCATTGTCTGCAACAGGATCCAGTTTCAAACTTTCTCTTAAATGTATGCTCAAGTAACAAGGACATCAAAAACGTTGAAATCACCAGTCGAGAAAAAACTCAACACTTTTCAAATCCCAAATTAAACTAAGTACTCAAAACTAAGCTCATAAACACGACAGTACCATTAAGAACAATAACTATCTAACAAAAAAATATTAGTTCCACCGAAAAACTCCCAGAACAAACATTATTTGTGGAGTATAATTGCAAAAAGTTTGCAACACCTGCCATAGAGTAATGTTACGCGGTAACAGGTCTGAGCCGCCATTTTGAAACTTTTTTTTAATGCTTTCGAATTTCGGGTGCCTAGGACAATGACCTCGTCCGCCCTGTAGGACTGCGCATAGGGTATTTTATGTACGTTTTCGAGGCAATTGGACCTCTATGGTAAGGTATAGTTATAGTTTGTAAAACAGCTTTATTTTTAGCGTAGTTTTTTTTTTAATGAGTTTATTTTTTATGTGTTCAAGAACTAGTACTATTTATAATGTAAGTTTAATAAATGAAGTTGTCTGCGAATTTGAATATACAAAGATGGAAGTATAAGCTAGATAGTAATTAAAACTTCTTTTATTCGGACATAAATTAATCCGTAAGTTGTGAATGATAAGTTAGTAACAATTTTTGTTTACTTTATATGTTAGAATTTTTTGTAATTTCACTAAACTTCAAAGAATTAAAATTACTTAATTTGGAAAATACCCCAAGTGGTTTGGAACAGTAATTTTAACTTCCACTTACTAGTTTAGGCAAATATACTGTAATTATAACGTTCTCTAGTAATAAGTTCTTATGAGATTGATTTAAAGATAGAAAATATAATGAAAAACAAATATGGAAACTCATTAATTTTTCCGTACATTATTATCGTTAAGACCGCCATTGTAATCATAGGTTTAGCATTTTTTGTAAAAGCAGTTATGTTTCAATTTTAGTATGCAATAAAGTATAGTCTATACTATCCTATTGTTTTAAAACATTAAAGTCAACTGTTAAATAATCTTAGAATTATATATTTAACGTGCGACTTTCTAATTTTACAAATTGCATCATTGAGACTGTGTTACATCGAGATCTGTAATTCTATAACTAAACATAATATATGCTCTTGTTTGAAAGGAAATAAATAATTTGATTTGACAACTGGATTTAATGTCTAGCAAATCACTGCAAATTGTGTAAAGATTTCTTTAGTGATACTTAGTGAAATACAGATTGAGAAATCTAATATATAAAATTCTCGTGTCACAGTTTTCGTTCCCGTACTCCTCCGAAACGGCTGGACCGATTTAAACGAAATTTTGTGTACATACCGGGTAGGTCTGAGAATCGGCCAACATTTATTTTTCAAACCCCTAAGTGGGCAGCGGGTGAAACCGCTGGGCACAGCTAGTTTTATATAAAATTCTCGTATTTTCTCCGTGCTTCGCAAAGCACGTTAAGCCGTTGGTCCCGATCGTCATTTGTAGATCTTTGACAGTCGTTACAGGTAGTCAGTGTCCCGCAAAGATATTACCCAGTACTAACTGGGTTGTAGAGGTCAGATAGACAGTCGCTCCATGTAAAATTCTGGTATTTATCTGCATCTGCTAAGACTGGAAGCTGACCCCACATACTTGGTTCCAAGAGACTCTAGCCTACCACTCAACATGAGACCAGCCGTCGAGTGTTAAATATATTATCAGTACTAGCTGGCGCCTGTGGCTTTGCCCGCGTGATATTGAAAAAAATATATGTTTTATTATAACATAATCTACCTCTGTGGCAAATTTCGTCAAGATCCGTTCAGCCGTTTTGACGTGAAAGAGTAACAAACATCCATACATCCTCACAAACATTCGCATTAATAATATTAGCAGGAAGTAGGATGTTATTGAGAATAATATCCTTCAAATGTGTTCAATGGTTACTTCCAAGCATTTAGATCACAGTAACAAGTAACAAAATCTTAAATCCTAAAAATCTCCTTAAAAATCTCGACTTTTTCAAACATTAAGTAACAGGCACAGTAAATCTGTTCAAATAGCTTAGTACTTAAGTAAGTTAAAGTTTGAGAACCGACTCACCACCGACAATGCCTTGATTTAATGTTAAGTTATTTCTAGGATATAAAATGTATGGGACTTGGTTAAGTTCAATGATAGTTATGTTTATCACTATTTAAATATGGGTGTGTTATAGCTGGAGGAAATGATTGAAGATGGTGACGTCATGATGTTCGAAGGCTGTGCTGACGTCCATTTTGGGGTCACCAGTTTAGAGGTATGAAGTACAGGATGCTCTTCATCCTTTATAGGAAAGAAAGGATCCTCCATTGTATTTTTTTCTTTTTTTTCCTGAATGGCATCTCGCAGGTCAACCTAGGAGGATGTCGTCTGCTTGACCGGTCGATTCCTGTGGATGCCTTAAAAATTAAGACTTCCAGGCAGGGCAAAATACTTACAAACTAAACGACTTTACGCTAAGGGCACCCCCTGTGGGTACGAGTCTCGGCTTAGGGCGTCGCTGAAGGAGGACAGCAAGGGACAGGCGGGATCTGAGTGTTTATTTTGGGACTGATTTGAACTTACTGGCACAGCAGCGCGTGCTGGCTGTAGCAAGGGACGGGTGGGTCCTCCATTATATGTAGGGTACATACAATGATAACTCTGCTTACGAGATGAAGGAAATCGCAGTTAGTTCATCAGTAGTTGCATAGATGGCGCTGTAGTACTTTTTGAGATGTTTATATTTATGTCGCTACAAGGTACACTACCGCACCTTTTTGGGATTACAGTTTCAATGTTATTTTAGTTCTATGAAAGAGTAGGCAGTAATATATATATATATTTATATATATATATAAGGTACTGTAAGAAGTAAGCTAGAATACTTCAAATAAAGCGCATATAATATTTCTTTTTATCTCAAACTTTTACTTATGTTTTTTTTTTATTCTATTTTTAAAACGACCTGAGTATTTGAACATTATGGTAAACCAACCAACATTGTGAAAATCTTAGAAAACATTTTTTTTGTACATTTTTAGGTGTATCAATGACTCGGAATATAAAGGGCAATAGAAAGAACAGGGGTTTTAGTCAATACATGTCTGACACTCCCTCTCGCTCCGCCTAGAGCGGGGGAAATATTTGATGATTTCACATCCGCAAAGAAAAAAAGTTGTAATCAATGTCATTCATAAAGGCTGTAAAAAAACAAATTACGTTAACCGATGCAATATCCACGGACCGAGGAAAGTGCTGCTTAATCTGAAGACAGACAGAACCGACTAGTATTATTTTTATTATTAGACCTTAGCCACAAAATACAAATAAATGCTAGCTGTTATCTATATCTATTATACCTTACCTAATTCCTGATTTAAAACGTCTTATCTGCGTTATTACAAACGGCGATCGCTAATTTGATCACAATAAAACCATCACTAATTAATTATTTCCAATCGAAGCCACTCTAAAACCCAAAAACACACCCTTATGTAGAAAAAACTAGAACTACCACAATTTTAATTTACCATCAGGGGTCGAAACCATTTCTAACTTAACAAATTTTGAAGGGTTTTTTCGATGCCACCCCGGAGGGCGCGGGGGTGGGTAGCGGCCGCTTCAACAAATACGGTAAAGTAGCCAGAGGTCACTAATTCGATTCCCGGGCAACGTATACGTAGAACAAATATATGTGGTGCGGTGAAGGGTTCAGGGTAGATGGACTGTTTATTAATTTTTTAGGACAAAAGTTCTTTTTTGTTTCAATTTTGGCAAGGTTTTATGTGGTGTTTCAAAGGTGGTATTGATTTTTAACTTACGTAATGATATAGGACTGTATTTGTAAAGTCAAGTGTAGCGATTTCTGTTATATAGGTACTAGCTTTTGCCCGCGGCTTCGCTCGCGTTAAATTCGGGGTATCACAGTTCCCCTTTCCTGATTTTCAGGTACCTGCAGTTTTTGCACTTGCCCTTTATTGATTTGTAATAGCAAACATAAGTTTTCTCTTTTCTTCCCTCCTTCTCCCTCAACTCCCACTTTAAAAAAATAAACCTATCTCCGTCTCCTGGGTCCCAACTATCTCTGTACCAAAATTCATCACAATCGGTTCAGCCATTAAAGCGTGAAGAGGTAACAAACAAACTGACTTTCGCTTTTATAATATTAGTAAGGATTAATTATATCCAATCGAAGCATTAACACTCTTAACCCATAAAAAAATACCCTTATGCAGTAATCTGTTGGACGCTAGTGTTGGGCCATGTCCAGCAGTTGAAATCTGTCGACAAATGATGAAACAAACAATATTTCTCCATTTCTTCACCCACGAGACCCATTTTCAGGAACTGTAACACTTATTCTAACTCAGCTAATAATAAATACCGCTCACACATCATCCATGTAAACTTATAATTCACTTTTACCGCTCGTATATAAGAGAATCCGAACAAAAAAACTTTATTGGCGTTTCAAACGACGCCTTAGGGCGACATCGATCGTGCACAACATGTACCGCTTTCTAATGTACGGCGGAAGGTATGGGCGATAGCGGGAGCGGGAAGCGGAGCGGATAGGACACGAACAATTCCCTCCTAGGTATCGTATAGATTAATGTTTTAAGACTTATCTCCAAATGAAAACAGTTTTTAGTGACAAAATGGCTTTTGAATTTTGGTTTTGAAGTTTATATATGTTATTTCGTGACTGTAGAAGGTGAAAATAGTACATTGATTCAAGTAAGGAAACTTTATCATTGTAATCGAGGCGGATTTATCGCACTGCCGCCAGACGAGAGTTTGATAGTGCCGAGAACAGCAGTGATAAATTCTCGTGAATTAAACAACGTCTTTCAATACACTTCGGAGAAATTAATTAAATAACAAAACAAAAAGTACTTTTATCATTAATCAATATGTCATTACGTTTTAATTTGATTTTTCCCCGCCCTTTGTCTTTTCAACTGAAAGAGAAACAATGGCATGACATCGCTAAACAGCTTAATATTAAAATGAGGAATTCAAATAGTTTTTTTAATTTAGAAGTCAAATTTAAAATATTTCAATTTGCAAGTAAATTATTGTGGTTTGTAAGCAAATTATTTAAAAAACAATCATATTTAGTTGTGATATTCTATTGATAAAAACGATTTCTTTTTTTTTATAAATATGAAGGTCTTCAATGTTACTGCAACGCCTCGGATAAAGATAAATAAAAATTTAATGTAATGCCTTTTTATAGCGATGCTTATCACTGTGATTTAGATATTTTTCACATAACCTAACCTAACTCGCTCGCGATCCGCTTCTACCTTGCACTACGCTCTAGATATGCGAACCAACCCCTATCTAAAATCGCTTGGAAATAAAACGCGCATAGAGTTCTCCTGTAGGAATTAACTGGGGTAGGCAGAACCGCTAATATATGGCGAAATAATAAAGGTAGCTTGCCTTTTTACTGACCACGGTGTAAACTGGAATAGAAACTGTCGGGAAAATAATGACTTAGGTTTATCTGTTTACCCTTTTCTAAAGAGATTATGATCTCAAATGTGTAATGTGAGAATTATTTATATTTTTGTAGCATTTCGAATAATTTTAAAATCGTTTCAGGATTTATATTACACGCAAATAACAAAACAGAATCAATTCTATTTCTAGAACTAGCTGTTTTGAATCGAAATTCAGAAGATATTTTGCTAATTTCCATAAAAAATATATTTACAAACTAGTGTTTAAACAAATAACTCGTTCAGCTGTGTAGATTATGTTTATTTTTTCAGTGGGATTGGATTATGAGTATTATTTGCATTAAAACTCTTTTTTTTTATCTTGGGAAAACTCCCACACGGCTATCTGATCCCGAGCTAAGCAGAATGCGAGAGTTTTGATGCTATAAATCAAATGCATTACTAAACAGTTTCTCATGCTTCCTCACAAACTCACAAATTTCGTATTTTTAAAGAAACGGTATGCAGTAACATGCGAAGTTTCTTAAATATCTACAGTATTCGTTAGAAGAGAGGGAAGTCCATGTAACAGATTTTGTCCACCAAGTTTGTCGACACGGTTGGCGCAGTGGCTGAGCGATCGACTACTGCGCTGCGTGTCGGTCGTTCGATCCCCGCACGGAAAAAAATTTTGTTTGCCTACAAATAGTTGTTCCAGGTCTGGCTGTTTCTGTAAGTGAGTTCAAATGTTTATAAACGCACCTACGATACAGGAGAAATTCCTAGTAAGAAGCAAAGTTTTTTTTTTATAATTTTGCGGTCACTTCTCTTTTTCCTTAAAGCATGGTATTGTTATGAGCTAAATAAAAAAACTGGTGACATTCAAATACCCTAGTCTACCCCCTCGGGGTATGGGGGCGTAGCTTACCGACTTTATTAATAAATAATTTAATCTAACCCAAAAATATTTGTAAACACATACCCCTAAAGACATAGGCATAACTTTTAGAAAATGTCAAATATTTCGAAAGGCTTATATTACCGAATACCAGCCCTGAATGGATGGTATGTAATGCTTATAATGTTTAGCGTTATATTTCTAAATTGCCTGTTTTCGCTCGTTTAATCGAGCATTTAATTTTGCTCGGAATTTTTAATGGCAACATGTATTTATTATGGATGGTCTTAGCTGAATAATAACAGTTACCCAAGTTCATTTTCTGGTAAAGCCATTCTTGGGTCCATGAATTGCAACAACCATTGCATACCCAATTACCTCGGTGAGCAATGGGTTACTCACCGTCCGTCCGTCTATTGACGCCGTGTCGATGCCGCGTTAGTGTTCCACGCGCGCTTCAAAGAGATGTCAGCAAAGCAGAGTGTCCTGCCAGGGATACCGTCTGCCGGTTTTAGTCAGTACAAGTCTGACCCTCCCCTCTGCTCTGCCAAGTTTCTTGAGCTCTCTGGGGAAGTTATTTGATGATTTCCCAACCATAAAAAGCCGTTGGTTTGAATTGACAGCCAAAACCAACGGCTTTGGCTGACAATTCAAAAAAACGACTAGACTTTAAAGACTTCAGTCTTTAATAGTCAGTGAACTAAAAGTTTGACAAGCAGTCTTGCCAAAGGGTGTCGTGTGACCCAGTACTAATTGGGTCGTGTGGTAAGATAAGTGACTGCCTATCTCAGTTGCATCTAATTAGACATACAAAATATATAAAAAACTAAAAATAAGTAGAAAATACTTTTGTTCCCAGAAGACGGTGGCAAAAAAGTCAATGAAACTATATAAAGTCACCTACTTAAGGAAGTAAAGTGGTTTTCCATATTTTAATAGTTTTTTTTTTGGAAGTCAGTTATTTTTTTTTCGCAAAACGCAAAATAAATTTTAATTACAGCACTCTTTTCTTACCATCTTTCTTTCCATTATTAGAAAACATGATACCTTTAAAAAATAACCTAAAAGACAGAAATCGCCACATTTTAAAAACCTTAAAATATTAAACATCTTTCGATATCGTTTTAAATAATTCTAAGTTTGTTCTGCAGTAAGAAATGTGGCAAGAATACTAATGTCTATGGTGAGAAGGGTAGAATGTAGGTTAGGGGGACTTTTATAGTCAATGCTATCAATTTAAAGTATTGATAGTTTTTGAATACGCGCTCAGAAAGGGAATGTGTTTTAGATATTGTATGTATGTTTTATTGACTCGTACAAAGATGTGATGCGTATTTTGTAGGGGAACATTTTGTATTTTTTTTAACTTTTTTAATATTTCTATGTTAACACCTAGTTATTTGTGTATTCTGTGGTGTCCTATAATTAAAGGAACACACTTAAAACCACCTATTGCATTGTGTATTTTAAGGCGGTGTACAAAGCAAACACTTCGTAAAACGTCTAGTTTTTTGTCGCAAAGTTAGCCGTATCTGTACATGCCACTAGCCAAAATTACCGTGTATAGTTCAATACATAAAGTAAAGAGTTAAACAAAATCAGTTTACAAAAGTGGTCTAATACTACGAAAAAAAAAAATGTTTAAAATTTTTTCGTCTCGAAAGTCTCAATTTTTTCAGCGACAAAAATCATAATAATATTTCTTATATCTTTAGCAAAAAAAATTGCATAGACTAAATAGATATCAATTTTTTTTTAAACACGGAGCTGAATTTTTATATATATTCAATAAAAATTGCTAAATGACCTACATTTTGGCGGACATGACAAATAAAATCAAACACCGAAATATTTTCTACCTTATTCCTATTCTTTCGATGCAGTACCCACTGTCGTGTACTTGGGTCAGACCATGCCCAGTAGGCAGCTAGCCTCACTTCCGCGAATACCTAAAGAGTAGCTTATATCCGCGCCTTAATGTATCTGTGTATGTATCCTTTGTTGGAGATCCAAATATAAATAAATTATTGTTTTAGAATAGAATAGAAGAAAAGAGAATAGAATATACTTTAATGCACACCAAAATTGAAATAAAACAGTTTTACAAAAACATGCTAATTCTATGGTTACAATGGCGGTCTTATCGCTAATAGCGATATCTTCCAGACAACCTGTTTCGTCTTTAGCATAGCATTTATTTCAAATCCGCTGAATACAGGCTGTTTTGAACGGTCAAAACAGTCAAATTAAAGCTACAGTCAAAATCACAAAGCGGAAAAAATGCGGTGTTGCGGATTGTTCGAAAGAGATACCGCAGCTCCGGATCACAAGTGGCAAAGGAAGAGCATGGATAGGCTATAGTCAGTAAAAGTCTGACACTTCTTTCTGCTCTGTCCACAGTGAAAGGAGTCATTTGAACATTTCCCATCATAAAAAAACCTTTTGTATATCTTAGTAGGTTACTGTGATGTATAAAAAATAATTTATACATATTTTTTTACTGAATTACAAAAATATTTCGACGGTGAACCGTCAAGAATTGTTTAATTAATTGTTTTGAGTTAAATCACAAATGATATTACTTTTTTAGAAAACCATGAAAATCTATCCCAAGCAATATGAAAAGCTATAGAGAATTCGCTTAAATGGGATTTTTTCTATTTTGCTAAAACCAAAGAAAACCAACCATAAGCTCGTGCAAAACATGCTGACACTTACTAAAGTGTGTGCAGTGCTAAATTGCCCAGTAAAATGTTGACATTATGAGTCAAAAGGTCTTGACGGATAACCGTCGATTTACCATATTCGGACTTTAAAAACTAAAGAAAATCTAAAAATACGAACGCAATGAAATGATCTTTAGTTCACTATTATTTTATATGCATTACAATTAGCACGCTTGTTTTTTCTGAAGTTTATGACAGAACTGTGAAACTATACATGCTTTTTGGGACCAAACTAAGGACTAAAACCAGTGGAGTCTATGGATAGGGTATTTGACACCACCAATCAATTGATATACTTTTTATGAGCTGTCAAAACGCGCTTCCCCCATAGATTTTGTATGAGACTCGCAACCGATGACGTCACTAAGTTGTCAAGTCAATGATGCAACTATTTATTGATTTAAAAGCAACTCAAAATCGAATTTTAAAGTTATTTTGAAATGAATGGAGTTCTCGGGTCTAGAAGAAGGTGTTCTTTAAGAAAAAATGTGTTTTTAAATTATTGGTTAATAGTGTCAACTACCCAATTAAATGTAATCCGATTAAGTAGGTACTGTAAGAGGTTTTATACAGCAATGCTGGCTGTTATAGCACAACGTTCAAATACTCAGGTCGTTTTAAATTGAGAATAGCATGTGAAAAAATGATAGCTTTGCTATAAGAAGTGTGACATGTAAATTAAAATGATTTAAATTATAATCCTTAAAATATTATACGCGCTTTATTTTAAAGTAGTACTATAGATGTGTGTGTATACAATATGATGTTGAGTAGAAAGGAACGCGCCTTCTATATTTAAATCAACGAAAAAAAAACAATTGACATAACAGAACCTCCTCTTTCGCAGTCGGTTCAAAGCACTCTACCTACCTACCCCAAAAACCAATTATACCACAGTTATCCTTCCCAAAAAGGCGAGAAAGAGACAGAGTATAAAATTCTCGTAGTTTTAGCTAATCCGTGATGTATTTGGGCGACATTTTAAATTTGGGAGGGTTGCGAGGACCGCTTTTAAACCGGGGTGGCACTCACAATTGAAAATAATTTATCACTGCTCTGCTACTGCAGTTTGTAATTAAACTAATATTTTATTTAAGTATTAAACTTCAGAGTAGTTTAATCCTAAAAATATTATAAAAGCGAAAGTTTCTGAGGATGTATGTTGTATTTTATGCTCTTTCACTCAAAAACTACTGAATGGATTTTGATGAAACTTCACAATAATATAGCTTACATATTAACATAACATATTGGCTACAATTCATGAAAATATATCGTACACTAGCTGGCGCCCACGACTTCGCCCGCGTAACGATAAAAAAAGTATCCTATGTGTTAATCCAGACTATAATTACATCAAGATCCATTCAGTAGTTTTTTTTTTGTGTAACATACATTCATACTCAATAACTTTGGCATTTATAATATTAGTAGGAAAGATATTATCACCACGCGAGTGAAACTGCGGGGAGCAGTTAGTATCTTAATAAAATTTTATTAAGATACTAACTGATGATTAGAGGTAGAAGAACATTGTGTAGAATATTTTTTTGGAAATTCATGAGTGAATTAATGTATGTGTAAAGATTTAACTACTCAAATATCCAATCTAATACAATTCTTTGTTAATGAGAGGCCTTATATATTCTAAGGCGCTTGTTAACTTATCTTATTTTACGTTTTGTAAAATAAGCAATGACTTATTGTCGGGCCTACAGGTCGTAGTATCGGTTCTCTTATACTTAAGTACTAACGCTGTTACAACAACATTTTATAACCAAAATGATTTTAACAAAGTAACCATAGAGTTTATTGCTGTTTATTTTTTTCTATAGGAAACGACCAACCCGAATCGTGCACCTTTACTTAACGTTTTATAAGTGTCGATGTGCCTACATCGACACTTATAAAAAATCTGTATCAAATAAAATCTTTTTAAATTTACTTCACATAGGCCTCTATGTGAAGTAAATTTAAAAAGATTTTATTTGATACAGATTTTTTTATTTACAGCCAATCTTCACAACAAATATAAAATTATTATCAAGTAAACAAGTTTATTGCTCTAAAATATCTAAGTAAAATGTAAGGTTAATACCTCTAAAACTCCATAGTTTAACATCGCTATCAAAATGCAAAAACCACATCTTCGAAACCATTGTTTCACCCCTATCAATCTTAAAGGGGATCTTTGAAGACACCCCTCTTAATGGCGGTTCACCATAAGTCGTATTTACACAACTATGGAGGTAAACTAAAGAGTAAGCGGTGTGGTGACATTTAAAGCCACAGTAGTTATAGATATTATGTCAACAAGTGAGTCATTTGTTCAATGAATTATTGGTAGTTTTAGCAACTACTAGCGACGCGCCCCGGTTTCGCTTAGATGCAAACCAATAATGAAAAAAAAATATACATTCATACAAACATTGTCCTGACAATTACGAACACAACAAAAAAAACTGGACAAGTTAGAGTTGGACTTGCTCACCAAGGGTTCCGTACAAACTTGCGACATAAACACCCATATCTTTTAAATGCGTAGACTTAGAGAGTTGATTTTTTCACAACTTCACGGGACCACAGACTTGAGTATACGGTTTCAATTTCAACTCTATACCTTCACGCGTTCCCGGTATAAAGGATCTTAACTGACAGACAGACGGAGAACAAAGTAATCCTATAAAGATTCAGTTTTTACTATTGAGTTACGGAAAAATAAAAATAGCCAAATCGCTTAAGGTGTTCTCAAGACATACAATGTGACAATTGATTTTAATTATATTATAGGTTTGATAGATACAGGGCCCAAAAAAAGTACTTTTGCATTTACATATTGTTACATATGTTATTGCTTCTTCTAAACAACAGTGCCGACTACGTTTTTGTTCAATATTATCCATGATTATCTTGACATTAATGAGAAGAAGACAACTCATCTTTGACTGACAACTGTTGCAAGAAAAACATCGTCTTTATCATTCCGTCGTCCGTCGTATTGTAATTTATGTTTTTATTTAAGCATTAAGTATTTATACAAATGTGTAAATTAATAATGGGTTAAGGCACACCCACATATTTTTCTCGTACTCTCTCACACAACAAGACTATCGTCTACATTTCGTTCTCATAATAATTATCTCCTTTTGCATTTCTGCTGGCAAAAATACCTAGACCAAGGTACAACAAGGCACCTGGACCTTCCATGTCTCTCAATCCTGAAAACTCTCAAAGTACTGTAGTAACTAGAATACTACTACTTAAAATAAAGCGCTTATAATATTTTTAGGATTATAATTTAAATTATATTTTAAGTTTCATGTCACACGTTTTTATCAAACCTACCATTTTCCTAATCTATTCTCTTTTTAAAACGACCTGCATATTTGAACGTTATGCTATATCAGCCAGCATTGCTTAGGTTATAAAACCTCATTTGATTACAGTACCAGTCACTTAGTTATCTTAATTCCTAGCCCTCTAATATATGCAGGCTCTAGGCAGCATTCAAAAATGAAACCGTAACACGAAACAAAAATATAAAACGACAAAAGGGTAAAACAACACACTAATGATTCGTATTTCGCAAACGGTTTTAATGCGTGCCTTCGGACATATTTAAAACACAAAGTTTTCCGTACCCTCGACCCCTAGACCCCCTTCCCCCCACATTTCGGTAGTTAGCAAGCGGGCAAAAGAGAAAACAGATCCCTCTCAGTGGGGTAAAAAATACGTAGTTTTAGCTAATCTGCGTCGAGGCCCGCGCGGCATTTTTAAACTCGGGTGGGGTGGTTTTAGGCATTTTAACACTGTACAAAAATGTAGGGGGTGAGTGGGGGCGCGTGTGTGGAATCGGACTTATGTGGGAATCTATTTATGTGATGTACCCCCCTCGCGTTAATATCGGTTGCTATGGCAACGGGTAGATTACTGCATCGCATCTACTCGATTTTTCGCCGCTTTTTCTGTTGTAATCAAATGAGGTGCGACGCGTGTGTGTGGGGGTGTGATGAGGGGGTGTGTGGGGGTGTCGTGAGGGGGGTGACACGCGTGTACTCAATTATCCGCAGTGAATCAATAGCGGTGAGATGAGGGTAGTTGTGATGTTTGTGACGGGGCTAATGTCTTTTTATCAGTTTAAATTTTTTCCGTGTTTGAGCGCCACGGCGTTTGTTTGACCTATTTTCCCGTTTACTGCGGTCCAGGGGAATAAAAATGTACGTAGCCAAACGAGGGGTATTCCAAACATACGCGCGGGTATAAATAACCTCCATGTATTTTTTTATAATTTATTTTGGAGGTACTTCCTGTTGTACTGCGGTAGAACAACGTTTGTCTTCCTTATTTTGGCAAATGCGAAAGTTTAATGCATTATTTTGTTAAAATTGTGTTTAAGTATGACACAAGTAACGTTTTAAATCTAGGTCTGAATAGTGTAGGTTTTGTTTAGTACCTACGTAGCTATGGGTGACTCGGTACCTCGGGAGACACGTTCCAGCTGTCATTTGTGGATCTTTGACAGCTTATCAAAAGAGTGACAACCATTCTTACTAGTTCGGCACATTCGTATTCCAAGCGCGCTTCAAAGAGTTAACAACAAAGCAGAGGGGCTTGCCACTGCCTGCCGGGGTTACGGGTTATTCGGAAAAAAAAACCTGTGCCCCGGACCATAAAGAGCAAGACAAGGAACATGGATGGATTTTAGTCAGTAAAAGTCTGACACTCCAGTTCTCACTCTCTAAAGTTATTTGACGATTTGTATCTGAGTTATGGTCAGATATTGTATTGATTTTAGTTAAACCCTGCATCCAGATGGAAACCCAATTCAACATAGTTATTACAAGTTTCAATTTAGTTATAATTCAGTGACCCTAAAAGATTGACAACCAGTCTTCACTAACTGGGTTGTGGGTGGAGGTCTGATAGGCAGTGACTGCGTGTAAAATACTGGTATTTTACTGTACCTGGTTAAAAGTGCAGGTGACCTCAACAGAGTTAGAATAAAGCTAAACATATGCGAAGTAAGGAAACCAATCCAGCCGCCGCGGGAGACGATCCGGGCATCGGGCGCCGCGAGACGACTCCCGGTCACCGTAGATGCGGGCCTGTGGACGGTGAGCAATGGGTACCTCACCGTCCTTCCGTCTATTGACGAAAGGCCGTGTCGACGGCGCGTTCCACGCGTGCCTCAAAGAGTTGTCAGCAAAGCAGAGGGCCACTGCTTGCCGGGGTTGCGGGTTGTTTGAGAGAGGTACCGCGGCCCCAGAACATAAAGGGCAGTAGAAGGAACATAAGGTTTTAGTCAGTACAAGTTTAGTCTGACACTCCCTGAAGTTGTTTGATGATTTCCAGCCCCAAAAAAAGGCTAAGCATATGATGGTATATAAAGCCTAAAATTGAGTGCTTTCAACCCCACAGGCTCAATTGTGATTGAAACGAAATTATGCGAAATGGTACTATTGTTGCAAATTCACGAATTGATTTCACTTTTCATTAGTTACAGGTGTGTTTTGGTATTGTATTGTTTTTAGTGCTTAATTACTGTAATACGTTACAAACATTTTCGTGACGTGAATGAGCTTTTGTGTGACGGATTGTATTGGAAACTAAGACTATACGATACGGCAAATTTGTATATTCTGTGGCGATGGAACGGTGTGTTTGGTTTGAGGTTTTGTTAAGTACTTTTATAGTTAGCAATAGTCTTCTTATTAAATTGTGTTATGAATGAAACCGGGCAAGTGCAAGTCATAATCGCGCACCGTGGGTTTAGTACAAACTTGCGACATAAACGACCATCTCTTTTAACTACGTAGATTTGAGGATTAATTTTTCGTGATTAAGTGTCTGTAGACTTAAGCAAATAGTTTTAATTTCGATTCGGTACCTCCACGTGTTCTCGAGTTAAAGGATCTTGACAAACAGACGGATAACAAAGAGATCCTATAAGGGTTCCGTCATTGGATGATTACCCACACGAAAAAAAAAAAAAAGTGTGTGTGTCAGTTCCGACGCACGGATGGAGTTTACTCCTTAAGTACGAGTATCTAACCATACGCAAAAAGAGTTTATTCAACTGAAAAAAAAAATAATATCATATGAAAGGTTAAATTCACAAATTAATGAAAAACACTCAAAAACGTGACACATTTTCGTTACTTTAGTAGGTTTTACCCTTCGGATTTTTCTCATACCGGGCGCCTTATATATGAATATCGATTCTTAAGGAGTAAACTCCAAAAAAAAGGGGTTTCGTTCTACTGGGATTATCATCTTCTTGCCCTGGTCCTATTCTATTTAGGGTTGGCGCAATACTTACATCTTCTTCATTCCTCCCCTACCAGACGTCACGGCATCATTGACTCCTTTCTCATTTAAATCATGCCTTGCACAAAGCCTTTGACCTTCCTCTCCCTCTCAAGTCATCACGTCAAATGTTTCGTCCCTCTTCATTATATGTTCTTCATCATATAGCCTTTTCCTTGCTATGTTGGGGTCGGCTTCCAGTCTTACCGGATGCAACTAAACACCAGTATTTTACATGGAGGACTACGTTTTCTGAAGTCCATTACCTAGTTGGCTTTGGGTAATACTATACCCCTTGGTAAGACTGGTTGTTAGACTTTCGTGACACTGACTACCTGTAATGACTGACAAAGATCTACAAATGACAGCCGGGACCAACAGCTTAACGTGCCTGCTGAGGCACGGAGAAAACTCAGTATGTTACGGGTTGTCACCCATCCATAGACCTACCTAGGCAAGCGCGGCTTAACTTAAATATTGACCCTGTGGCTGCTATTATTTAGCCACGAGATCCTCTTTATTACATGCCCATATTAAGATAAACGACTCCCTTAAAATTTTTAAGAACGATTAAAAAGATCTACTTTCAAATGTCTTAACTACCCGCAGCGAATCAAAAATCTGCACAACATGCCTTGGTATGTTGGGGACGGAGACCCATCCTTGTTTCGACCTCGGGAAGTGTTGCTTACCCTGGATGAACTACCAACCGTGACTGTTATAATGTAGCAATGGCCCCTCTAATAATGTTAAGTCGGTTATTGGTTCAACTCGTTCCTGCAACCAAGTATCTATAATCTTTCTATGATAATTTTATGGCCGATTATTAACGACCGACCTATAAACTATTAATGGTTTCTCATAAACATTATCTTCGACCATATCACTACGTTTTCTGTAATCTAGTTAAACTGGAAATGGTTTTGGTTACCTATTTAATGCAATTTATTGTAACCACTCATATCACTGACTAGCTGTTCCCCACGGTTTCACCCGCGCTGCTCAGCACCTGTTGGTCGTAGCGTGATGTTATATAGCCTATATATACTATTCAACACTAAAAGAATTTTCCAATTCCAACCAGTAGTCCCTGAGATTAGCACGTTCAAACAAACAAACAAACAAACAAACTATTCAGCTTTATAATATTAGTATAGATAAAAAAAAAAAAACAAATTAACATGTTTTCTTAAAAAATATATACACTAAAAATATACTTTTGCATTTCTATTTTCAAAAATGCGAACCTTGTACTGACTGATATTTGAATCGTCATTATTTTATCAAATCGCAACATAATTCCATTTCCATTTCTCATCATATCCTTTCAGATCGCATCATAATTCTCGTGAAGCAACTTTGAGTTTTAAATACACGCCATCTCTCGGAATTTTCCGTAACCTGCAGACAGTCCATGAAACAGGAATGTATTCATGAATCTCTATCTCTCACTTCCCAACATAAACTCACCCCAACTTTTCACAGTTCTTTAACCACCCGGTAGATGGCGCTGTCAGTATGCGGCTTTTCTTTCGTGTATTAAATCAATAGTTTTGTACTAGCGGCATCTGTGAGAATTTTCCTGAACTAAGTACGGTATTCTGCAACCTGCCAGTTTCATGGCTCGTTCAGTTTTCAACGTTCTGCTTTAAAAAAATGAACGAGACATGAAACTGGGTTGAATGCGAAATACGGACGAAATTTGAATCAAAAACATAATTGTCTTGCATTTTCTTTGTAACATTTTGTAATATTAAAGGTTAATGAGTAATTCGCTCGTGTATAGATTCGGGCTTGGATCGGATCCTCGGGAAAGGATTCTTGTTGGAACAGACGCCAGCAGGTCAAACTACCTGAAACTGACAATTTTTCCCAATGAACCTTGAATTTTCGACTTCAATTCTAAAGCATTAGGTGCTTTAGAATTAAAGTCGAAAATCTATCAAACAAATCTGACAGATTGTAGTAGCTTGATGTGCAGGCGTCTGTACAAGGAGATCATTGATTACTAAAAACGTTTATAAATTACTAGCTGTGCCCAGCGGTTTCACCCGCTGCTCACTTAGAGGCATGAAAAATAGATGTTGGCCGATTCTCAGACCTACCCGATATGTACACAAATATTCGTTTAAATCGGTCCAGCCGTTTCGGAGGAGTATGGGAACGAAAACTGTGACACGAGAATTTTATATATTAGATAGATCTAAAGCAAACCAGTAAATATATTTTTCAGATCAAATAAATAAACATCAAAGCGTGTCTTGAAAGAAAGTTTACAACAAAAAATATTTTTGGATCAAAAAATTAGATTCGTATCAAAAATAGTCTTGTACCCCAAACTGCGATGCAATGTGACATGACGCCGCATTGCAGGAAATGCCTTGTATAATAAATAAAATAAAACTCTTTTTAGGATTCCGTACCTCAAAAGGAAAAATGTGGAACCCTTATTGGATCACTTTGTCAAACCCTTAATCTCAGTAACGCGTGGAAGTATTGAGTTGAAATTGAAACCGTATTTTCAACTATTTGGTCCCATGTGTTGAGAAAAAAACACCCTCTAAGTCTACGTAGTCAAAAGATATGGCTCTTTATGTAGTAAGTATGTGCGGTCCCTCGGTACCATGTAACCCTCGGTGGTCGAGTTTGAATCGCTCTTGACCGGTTTTTTTAAATACATTTTTTTAAGTTGCTTAAATTTATTTTTAAATACTTTTGCCAAACTTATTGAAATTTGTTTTTAAATTTACTTAATTAAATCGGTTTTTGGAACTTTCACCGCACGGTTTTACCTGCGTTCCTGTAGTCACTACTATGGCTCCGTTGCTCTCAGCGTAATAGCACAAATAATGTGACTTTTTATTGGTCAAGGATTTTTTTTAGGTAGATTCAGAGATAACCGCTTATCCTTACAAAGGTTGTAAGGGGTTTTCTCTGGACCTACTCTACCCCTCTCGATCTACTTTCCCTTTTTTAACATTAGCATGGATGTAGATATCTAGATATATTTAAAGATATGTAGATATATTTAAATTTATTTTGTATAGCTCCATAATTCTCCTACTTATAAAAATAAAACACAATAATAAAACACACATTCCGCAAATCACTTTAAATTTATTTTATAAAAGTAACTTTAAATAAAATATTAAAATCATTAATGCGAACTAAATTCATTTACATACAATAATTATCACTTATGTCCTAATTATATTTTTTAAACTCTTAGCTTTTCAACTAGCCTACAACGAAATCATAATTTCTTTAATTCATAATCAATATACGCGAATATTCCATTTTTAAATTAGTTTTACGGGTACTTTAGTTAGCTTAGCTCTTTTTTTCGCCGGGGTTGCGGGTTGTTCGAAAGAGATACCGCGGCCCCGGAACGTAAAGGGCATAAGAAGCAACATGGGTGTGTTTTAGTCACTAAAAGTCTGACAGGACCCCCCGTTCCGCCCAGAACGGGGGAAGTTATCTGATGATTTCCCACTCCAAAAAAAAAGGTTAACTCTTTCCTACAATATTCCAAAATTCCATTTATCTATATAATGTGTCAAATTCAGTACCGTAAAATTCTGTACGATAAAGTATACCCACTGCGTGTTGGTCATAGTGAATATTATACAATGTGTCCGGTCATAGACTAGTAATATTATAGATACTTATGTAACAAGTGATTTAATACTCTATTACGCTACACACTTGAGTCCAATTCACTTCCCCACCATTATATTGCTGGTCCATGACCGGACATGGACCAGCAATATTTCATGTACTTAAATAACAAACATTCGGGTAATCAAATTTGTTAATTTGCTAAAAGAAAACACAAAAAAGTCGTTGATTTGCAATTTTTTTTATCTTGTTTTTATTTCGTTTAGTTACGGAAGTATAAACCCATAGAAAGTAATTTAAACGATAGACAATATTGTTGCCTTTCAAAGAAGCCTATTTCTGTCTCAGTAAAGCCAAAAAATATAGAGATATGATTTTATTTGTACACGCTTGGAGCATATTTCAAAATGGCGGGGAAGTGAATTGGACTCAAGTGTGTAGAGTGATAAAGTATGATATCACTTGTTGCATAAGTATCTATGATATTACTAGTCTATGACCGGACACATTGTATACCTAATATTCACATTGACCAACACGCAGTGGCTATACTTTATCGTATAGAATTTAACAGTAGGTACTGTATTTGACACTTTACTGATAACAAAAAAATAATTTCTCAATTTGACTGTGTTAAAGTAAACTAAGCTTAATTTCGGCAGTTAAAGTACCTCGTAAAACTAATTAAGTTCAGTTAAACTCTTTATAGAGGTTTCTTTGGCACGTAAAGATTTCGTTTGTCTCGCGGACGGCACTAATACTCAAACTAAACACAGAATAAAGGCGCTGTCGACTACAGTGTAACATCAGCAGTAATTGGAACGAATGCTGAGTTTATACAATTTTGTTTCAAAGGAATAACGACTACTGAAGGTACCAGGTTAGCTTTGCTCACCCAACAGAGTACCTTAAGTACCGTAAGTTTGAAAAATATCCGGCTCGAAGGACCAAATAATTCTACACAGCATATTACGTTATTATTTGGTTCTACGATCCGGAATCAGAGCGAATGGCTAACGTGTCGTTTAACTTTTATAGTGTATGTTTGGATATTTTAAATAACTACATTTATATGCAATACTTTCACTGTTATCGACTGCTAACTTCACAGAAAAACATTATTTTCATTAATACCTATAAATTCTATCACAACTTTTAAATAATTTCCAAAAACTGAGCAAAACTAACTTTACCTAATAACTAATAAATTATATTGATTTATTTTATTATTTATAAACTATATGAATATAACTGAAAAGAGCCTTGAATACTGAATCTCAATTCCTTAATTTTACAAATATTTGTTTAACAATAAATATCTTAAACTAGTTAGTAGCGAAATTTGGTGTAAATGCAGTAATGAAATGTTGACAAGGTCCTCACTTTTTTACAACAGTGATATATCTCACCATGTAGCTTTCATCGTATAAAAAAATCCTTTGCTTCTGCATTTATTTTTGCTTAAACTACAGAAAAATAATCACACATTGTGTAACTGTGTGTTATCACTGCCAAATCCTTCTTCTTTCTGTTCACATCTATAATATCATCACTCAACAAGTTTTTCTACCAACGTGTTCTCAGTAAAAATAACAAAGATTCTCCAAAAGATAAACATTGAAATTGTGCGTACTCTATCACAAATTTACTAGGATACGTCTTCTGCTATTTCAATAATATATGTAGTTTCTGCATTAAAACACATGGTTGACAGTAATATTTTAGTAAATGAAAACCCTGACAACATTCACTCCACCATCACTTATCTATCTATACATACAACTATTTGGCCACAACGATGAAGAACAGAAATGTACATATCATAGAAACCTATAACATTATTTACACGGTTAAATGGTAAAGCAGAATCGCAATATGCAAAGAAAAAACAGGTGTTGCAAGATCCAAAGAGTGTCCACGGAGTTTCTTGCCCATTCATCTCCATAGAGATCTACGCTTTGAAATTGGCAACTACAGTACTTTCACAGTTATTATGCATTGTGACTGAGACTGTAGCTTAAGTTATTATTTTTGTTATATTGTATTGGCAGTTCAAGTGTCTGTAACTGGCCTACTTAAAATAAATGCTTTTGATTTGATTCGATCCAAAGAATCAAAATAGTAGTATTGTTTTTATCAGATTGAAGAACCTCATACTGGACACCATCATATTGTCTTGTTTAATATCTATAAAAGACTATAAAACGGCATAAAAATGTCGTCCTCAACGCTGTCAGCTGGTAATGTACCCAAGAGACTGGCCACATTACCACGTTGAATAGCGACGCTTAGCGTTTGGCCAAGGTTGGTAGGTATGAGACAGCCCTTGGGTCAAGCAATTTCATATCTTTAATTGTATAGTCATTACCACCAACATTATTCTGTCTTTATCCCACTTAATTTGTAGTTGTAACTACAAACATGTCTTCTTCTTCCAAACTATAATGGCACAGAGTAATTAAAAATAAATCTTATTTTTTTATTAATCATGTCTTTACAATTTAACCGTTGACAAGTATACCTGATCACATGTTCCAAAGTTCATGCTTATTTTCTAAACACTCATATATTTAGATGACATTACATTTATCTCAAAAACAGTAACTTTGTTATCAATTGATATTATGAAGCCGGTATCCAAACCTACTGGTACCGATAGAGTATTCCTAGAAGAAGAAATAAGAAGCGATACTAATACTAATACTGACTTAATAACATCAATTGAATCATCAACTTTACGAAATTTCAACTTTCTCAAAATTACCATAAGGTTCTTTCTCGAAATTCACTTGTTTTTGAGGCTAATACCTTGTCTGGTACTCAAACTTTTATGCCACCCATAGGCCCGTAGCTTGGCTTTAAATGCCGTCTCTGAAGAAGGCTGGTTTGATTTCCTCAAGATGATTACAAGAAGACCTTACTTTTCTGATCAGAAATTACCATCTTACCTCGACCCATTGAAAATCTATTTCAGATCAAAGACCTGGCTGATAACGATTCCAGTACTCAAACTATTCTATACTCATTTCGACGATCAACAGTCTTAGAAATATAATTTGATCGACACGTTGTTTTGAGAAAAAAAATGTCGTCTAAATATACCAGCAGTAATCTAATTTATACAAATTCACCTACGGAGCGACACACAGAACGGTCAAGAGCTTCCAATGGTTGAACCTGAACTGAACAAAAACAACGAAGTGACTCCAAGCTTACGACTACTTCATAGATTTTACAAAATTATTTACTAGGAAATGCGGTATCAGTGAGAAAAACAATCACTTTTCCCAAATTTTCATTTGATTTGGAAATAGAATTAAAAATAGGAAAAGTGTTATTTTAAGAAAATATGTAGAAAATTACAAAAAAAACTGCGTAAATATATGCCAGGGCGTATAAATACACTCCTAGCCGTCGACTGGAGAAGATTTAATGGGTAATGACGTCTTTAAAACAAAAAGATATAGTTTAAGGTCTCTCTCCCTGATACCGCAAACCAACACATCAAAAAACAACCATCTCCACACTATATACATAAAAATTAACGCTAAATTAACTTGTGCCATCAGACTTGCTGGATTCACTCTCCTCTGTGATCGTGATCATAGGAGGCGTGTCAAACGCCACATCCCCTGGCGATGTCTCATTCATCAGCTTCTCAAACTTCGGCGATCCCGAAGGTATAATTACGTCCCGAACTGATTCGTACATATTATCTGTCCTTATAATTGGCAATGAACCTCTCTTTCCTTTCAAGTTATCTTTCACAGAACCGTCGTCTTCTTTAATAGTTTCCATTGGTACTTTTTCTATCTCTTCTTCTTCTAACCGTACGGGAAGACTATCAGCTCGGTTCAAAGACTTTGATCCTTCGACTTTCTCTGCCACAGGAACTGCTACACCGTTCTCCAGTTTCTTCTGGTCGTGTAGATGTTGCAGGCTGTATTCTCTGGCTTGAACATCTGATAGTAACGGTCCGTCTGTTGAGCCTTCGATACAGTATCCTGGTCCTTGTAAAGCTTCACTGCCAATGATGGAATCTTGCTTGAAGATTGCTGCAGTCACCACAGGTTTGTCAGGATCTGTCGGGGTCTTGGTAATCAAAGGCTCTTGAGAATTGTCATTGATTATTCCTTCGGGAACATCGTCTTTCGTTGTATCGTAGCCAGCGTAGACGGGATACCCGAAATGACCTTGTTCATAACCCATTTGGCTGCTGTAAGAGTAGCTGACGTTATGAGACCCAATTGAGGACATGCTGAGGTCAGATATTGAGAGACCGGTACTAGACAAAGCCATGGCTTTGTCCCTTTCATATTTTCCGTTACTCTTTTCGCTGTCTTCCTCTATCTTCTTCTCCAACTCCTCGGGAACGCGGTGTATGATAGCCTGGTTGGTGGAGATCTGTGGGTCGTGGGGTGGAGAGTTGTGGACAGGTTTGTTGTTGGGCCTGTAGGCTGCTGACTGTTGAACCTCCACCACGAAGATGCCATCGTTATCTGGCGAATACTTCATCTTCGTTTCTCTTCCGTTTTTGGTGATATCCTGAAAAAAAACAAAGTACTTTAATGTTTATTTAACCTCATAATTTCGAAAGTATTATAATTTTAAGTATTAAAAAATACGTTTTAGAGTCGTAAGATGGAGAAGTAATAACTAAATAAATTAAATGAATTTTACTATGAGCGGTCATATTCTGATATTCTGATATTTTAGGGTGGAATGAAAAATGAAGAAACTTTTTAGGCTATTAGTGTCTTTTGGTAGTTTATTTCCCAAATATGATGTGGCTGTTGGCTTCTAGTATTTTATATGTAGCGACAGCCTATCTGAGATCTACAATCAAGTAATAACTGGGTAATGTAATATATGGTAAGACTGGTTGTCAGACTTTCAGAACACGGACTTCCTGTAAGGACTGTCAAAAGATCTTCAAATGAAATCCGAAACCAACAGCTTAACGTGCTTTCCGAGGCAAGGAGTCTTTTATTAGTTTTCTACACCAAAACAAAATCTGTATTAGCACCCAACAATAAACTACTAGAAACAGGTTTTTCCAAGAAAGACACCTCCTAAATGGCAACATTGTTCTAGCTTCCTAGTCTGTTTGACGAAAACTTCGCCACCAACTATTTCTTAAAACAATTTCACCAGTGTTAGACAAAGTTCCTCCCAACGTGTTCCACGAAGGCTCCGGGACATGCCTGAGGACACCGCCTCCAACAGCTTGTCTGGCATTACCAGAACTTTGTCTTCGTGGTGTACGATGCCTGCCAGAGTGCATCCGTCCATCAACTTTGTAACTATTCCTAAACTAAGCTAATAGGGAAGTGCCTGAGCTTTGTAAGTTGTTATTTTAGTCTTCAAGTTATTCTAGTCTTCTGAATTTGGACATTTGTCCATTTGTGAATGTAAAAGGAAGTAAAGTTTAAACAGTATTTTGGGTGATTGTTGCCAGATTTCTTGAACTTGTAAAACCTTTTGTGAGGCAGAACAGAGACCTTTCTGGTTATTAAATTGATAACGTTAAATAGTAGAATTAATTAGGTACCCTGATTATAATGATCATATATCAAAATAACTTCTAGTTATAATATTTAGATATGACACGATTTTTTGTGGAATATCTCAATAAAAACTGAAACTAAAAACGGCTATACTATATATTTAAATTAGGAGGAGTATAATATATGGTTTTAATTTGATGTTAATGCCTCTACGCGTTCTTTAGATAAAAAGGTCTTGACAAACAGACATATAGACAGAAAAACAACAAAGTAATCCTATAAATGTTCTGTTTTTTTTTTTTTTGAGATTACGAAAAGAGACATGCTACTATCCTAGTCTACAAATATTGGATATTGGATATATTATAAAGCTGAAGAGTTTGTTTGAACGCGCTAATCTCAGGGACTACTGGTTGGAATTGGAAAATTCTTTTAGTGTTGGATAGTCCATTTCTTGAGGAAGGCTATAGGCTATATAACATCACGCTACGACCAACAGGTGCTGAGCAGCGTGGGTGAAACCGCGTGGAACAGCTAGTATTAGATATTTGTCATTATTTCACACGAAAACTCCTCAACGGATAGTTAAAAACTAGATGATATTATATTAACACAAGATACTATAAAATTAATAGGATTTGTGGGACTATTTTGCACGGATCAGTCTACGTATTTATTTATTTCTACTTGTTGTGTGTTCCCCTAGCATAGCCACGGTGAAGGACTGGCGGCGACATCTCTGATCATGATTTTGGAACTAGGCACATCGTCATAAGAATTTTCGATCGCGATTGGTTTAAATATTGTTCCCCTTTCCCTTCTCCTTGATTTTTGTACAACGTGAGACTTAATGTCGAATACACTTGGAATACTGATCGCAAATTGAACGTTTCATTTTTATGTAAACCAAAAAACCTATTGAACCTCATCATCACAACTCATCCATCACCTTGCACACATCGTGTCCTCACCGCTGCTGCTACACTACTCACATTCCTCTCTTCAGTCTCCACAATGAGATGGTTGTTCTTCAGGGTCATGGTGAAGATGGAGCCGTTTGAAGCCGGCGTCTCCCCTTCGGTGCCAGTACTCTCGTCCGTTGGAGACTTCAACTGAAATGGAAAAGATTTGTTTTTTAATTTATATTTAAGTGAAACCGGAACTCGGATATAGTTTAGTCAGTAAAAGTCTGATACTCCCTCCGGCTTTACCTAGAGCGGGGGAAGTTATTAAATGATTTCCCACATCTAAAAAAAATCATTACCCAATTGGAGTCATCATCTAGCCTTTTCCCAACTATGTTGGGGTCGGCTTCCAGTCTAACCAGATGCAGCTGAATATCAGTATTTTATATGGAACGACTGCCTTTCTAAACTCCACAATCCAGTTAATACTGGGTAATACGATACCCCTTGGTAAGACTGGTTGTCAGACTTTCGGAACACTGAGTACCTGTAACGACTGTCAAAGATCTACAAATGACAGCCGGGACCAACGGCTTAACGTACTTTCCGAGGCACGGAGGAAACTCGGTATGTAACGGGTGGTCAACCATCCACAGACCAACCTAGGCTAGCGCGGCTTAACCTAAGGATCGACCTGAGAGGCTGCTTTTATTTAGCCACGAGCTCCTCATTACTAAATTGGAGTATGATGAATGATTAGATATTTGGTAAAAACGGCATCCTATGTGTAAATATTAGCGCGAAAATTACGTCATAGAAGTCTCACGGCTTTATAATAACAAGTCCTTGTGTCAGCTGCAGGTCGGTGCATTTGTACAATTCTTAGATGGGTGATCATTATTTACACATCGAGACTTTTCCAAGAAATAAACTTGCGGTAACATGCTGTTTACCAATTACCGTTAAAAATAGCGCGGTAATGGGTACTTTAAACCACTGTAACTAGACAGTTTAATGAAATATTTATCGGAACGAAGTTCTTTATCGCGCGTTGCGAAAGGGAGCTAGACAGAAAAAAATAAGATCAAAAATTGTAACGACACTTTTTGCTATAGTTGTAAGCCGTGCGGCGTGCACGTGTTTCTCTGTCTGTCGACCTTTTTCTTTCTCATAGAAAGCAAGCCAGTTATTTTTGTTTCGTTCAATGCGAAAAAGAAAGATTTTGCATTGAACAGTGTGGTGTCGCGACGATTATTTGTGTTGAGTATTAACAGGTTTTTTGTACATAATAAATAATAACTTCGTTCCATCCGAGTGTCCTTTGACACCGCTCAAGTTTTTTTTTTATTTAATCGGTCGATCGTAGTTTATTAAAAAATAGATAACGACCATTTCTCAGACTTAATAAACGCACAAAATTTCATAAAAATCGGAACTAAAATTGTGACATAAGAATTTCATACAGAAGATTTGAAAAATCTTGCACATATAGAAAAACATATTACAAAGGTGGACTTAATGCCTTGGGCATTTTCTATTTGTCAGGCTTATGGTGATTGCTATTTGCGTCGGGCGCCACGAGACGACTCACGGCCACCTTAATGCGGGTTTGTGGACGGTGAGCAAATGGGTAGTTCACCGTCCGTCCATCAAATAACGACAAGCCGTGTCGACGGCGCGTTCATGTTCCACGGGCGCCTTAAACAAATGTCAACAAAACAGAGAAGCCTGACAGAGCCACTGCAATAGAAGGCACGCGGGTAGGTTTTAGTCAGTACAAGTCTGAGACACCGAGGAGGAGGTAATTTTATAATTAACCTCCCGTAAAAAAAAGCGGCGTGATGTTGTGTTTTACCTCAAACAAGTCAACAACATCAGTTATTACCCAAATGGTGATGGCATTCGTAATGACTAACTGGGACTGACAAAGGAGCTATCCTCTCGTTCGGGCCGCTAATGACCCGCATTGACAAATCGTTCACCTTAGCCCACCGTACTGGCGCAAACGATAAGAAAGAGCGAGATACCGTCCGCTCACAGATATTACAACTACAATCCAATGACAACTTTATTGTAAAGACGATGAAGATCAATTGTCCTACTTCCTACTATACCGCTTTTATTTTCTTCTCTTATATTTTTTTATGTATTACATACCGATTTTTTGTATGGTGGGTCTAAGAATCGTGCGAAAGTTTGTGAGAATGTAGGTCATCTGGTCAATTGGTTACTGTAGGCCTACTATGACATCTTAAAGCAGAGCTTATTCCACTGAGTGAAAGAGATGGTGCTAGACACCCTGTATAGCTCTGTCCCTTTCCCTCAGCGGAATAAGTTCTGCTTTAACACGTTATGGTAGGGTAGCTGTTTTACGCAACATAACTAGATCACAATAATTCTCGGTTTTTTGAGATATTGTCATTTAACTTCTCAAAGGAAGAGTACTAGACTTTTACTGACAAAAACCTTTCCGTGTTCCTTCTTTTTCCTTTTGTGTTCCTGGGCCCCTTTATCTTTTTCGAACAACTCGCAACCCTGGCAGGAGTAGACACTGGTAAACGGTTAGAATTAGATTTATATCCTGAATATAAAACTCTGTATGAAAAACCCATTGTCATATTTTTTGTTGAAAAGAGACGACAAAAAAACATTTAATTTTTAAATTTAAATTTTTAAATTTAAATTTTAAAACAAATAGACGACACGGTTGGCGCAGTGGCTGCGATCGACTGTTGCGCTACATATTGCGGGTTCAATCCCCGCATGGAACAAATATTTGTATGGCATACAGATAGTTGTTCCGGGTCTGGCTGTTTGTGTATGTGACTTTAAATGTTTGACACGTTTTCACGACACAGGAGAAATCCTAGTGTGGAGCAACGTTTTTTTTTCAATATATGTAATTAATATATATAAATTATTTTAAACCATGTTTTTATGCTATGACTAGAGTAAGTCTGTTATTTTATTGGGCAAGCACATAGTTTGTTCTTTGCACCCAATTTGACTTCTTTTGCACAATTTCTTTTTTTTTCAGCTCAAAGGTGAACTTAACCCTAAATTAGGTATATCGCTTTCGCAAACTCTTTTGACTTAAACACAAACCAAAATAAAAAGACCTCTAACGTTACATAAAAAAACCCTAATTCGTTTTACAATTTCAGTAACGAAGGAAGCGGGGGAGGTCTTTTAAAATTGGTCGAGTCGCCATTTCCAACTCACATAGAAATTCTTCTGCATAAACATAAAGAAGTACCATTAACAAATAATAGTTTTCAGCTTAATCGCTTTGTAATAGAGTTGGAAATCATTTGGCAGTGATTTTTATGATTAGCGTTTGAATATAAAAATAAAAATAAGTGTTTCGGTATTTCAACTTTTGACAGGCAATGATGCGTGTCCAGGTGTTGCCAACCTTAGGGAATTATAATTAGTTAATTTTAAAAAGGTATGTTATAAAACGATATCTTAATAACGATGATTCAAATTTTATTTAAATTGGAAAGGATGTTTCTGATTTCGTAGCAGCTGAAAACATTTTGTAAAAATGATGAAAAAGTGCGATTTAGACTCGCTCATCGAGGGTTCAGCACAAACTTGAGATTTAAACGGCCATATCTTTTGTCAGCGTAGATTTAGTGGGTCGATAATTTTATTCAAAGTTTTTAGGAACCACAAATCTGAGTATATGGATTTAATTTCATCTCGATACCTGGACGCGTTCCCGAGAAAAAGGGCCTTGATACACAGACAGATGGATAACAAAGTGACCCTACGAGGGTTCCGCATTTTTCTTTAAATACCTTCAACCTCTGGAACCCTAAAAGGTTTGTTTAGTGTTTTTGCGGGCGGAGCCGGGGGAATATCAGACTTATACTGACTAAAACCCGCCTATGTTCCTTCTATTGCCCTTTACGTTCCGGCTCCACGGTATCTTTTTCGAACAACCCGCAACCCCGGGCCCTAAGAAATACATTACTTTATCGTTATGACAATCGATCCCCGACTTAATCCTTACTAATATTATAAAAGCGAAAGTGATTTTGTTTGTTACGTCTTTACGCCTTAATGACTAAACCGATTTTGATGAATTTTGTTACAGAGATAGTTAGAACCCTGGAGAGGGACACAAACTAAAAGGGAAAAGGGAAATTGTGTTAGCCCGATTTTAACGCGACCAAAACCGCGGGCATAATCTAGTTTGATATAATTTAATGTCATTAAAACTGCTTAACCAAGTCCAACAAAAAACTGTTTGTCCTTCCCCTAACTTGTATCTCACAATACTTCAAAAACTCTGGAACAAAGTCACGTGCTTGCCAACGTGCCGAAGCCAACGCACGTGTTCTTATCCTCCGGTTCTAGCCATAGAGTACATAGTCTGTGGCCCGACTCAAGGGCGCGAAAACAGAGGGACGTCGGAAACACGTAAACACGTGATTGATCCTGTCACGTTTCATCAACATCATTTTCCTGTCTCATTCTATTTGGGGTCGGCGCAACACGTTTTCTTCTTCCATTCTCCCCTATCAGACGTCACGGCATCATTTACTCCTTTCTCCTTCATATCATTCCTTAATTATTTTTTTATTCTGCAAGTGCCATGCACTTCTGTAAGTGACGAACTCACTTTAGTCTCATTGACTGTGATTTTTGTGTGTATTATGTAAGTGATTAAGTTGTTGAAGTGCCTTAATAAATGAATAAATAAATAATCTATGCATCTTTTCTTTGGCCTTCCTCTCGCTCTCCGTCCATCAACATTCAGATCCATCACTCTTTTAGTCATATGCCCTTAACGTTTATGAGATTATTTAATAAATTTAAATCGACTGCTGATGGAAAGCTTTGGGAATCCAAGAACTAGGATCCTTGAGGATGTGAGGACATGAAAACCACGGCATAAGCTTGACAAAGACCATTCAAATTTTATTTCAATTCTAATCTTAAAACCTTTGATTTGCAAAGTGACTAAAGCTGTCGTTGAACATTAGTTTACGGATTTGATTTTCAAACTGAATTAGATGTTTTTTTGGGTTTTGTACCTCAAAAGAATAAACAACAGAACCCTTATTAGATCACTAAGTTGTCCGTCTGTCTATCTGTTTGTCAAGACCCTTTATCCCGAGAATACGTGAAGGTATCGAATTGACATTTAAACTATATACTAAAAATCTGTGGTTCCTTCGTGCTGTGAAAAAATAACTATGTAAAAGCAGTCTGAAGATATGGCTATTTATGTTGAAAGTTTGTACGGAACCCATGGTGCGCGAGTCTGGTTCACTCTTGACCGGATTTCTGCTATCTTGTGTGCTCGTCGTAATTGCGACTAATAAATATTTCTTTCTTTCTCTAATCTATCTTATTATCTCAAAAAGTTCAAACTATAATTAATTACTCCCTAAATATATTAAATGGTTTTCTATTTACATTCATATTCTAGAAATAATAAAACCAAAGAAGGTATTTGTTAGCCTCGACTTCCATTCTATTTCTTACGTTTCCAATATAGGTATGTACCTAGCCACACACACACACAATAACTCCCACCAGTCATTAAACCCCGAAATATCTACCATAACTACCTACAAACATACACAACACAAAAGTACACAATAAAACACAAAAAATGTACAACAAAAATGTACACCCACATTCACACTTAAGACCTAGGTCCTTAGGTCTAACTTTGGCAGGTCATTGGCCGGTCGTCGCCCGCGCATTTTGGCGTACTCTTATTTTTTTTGGGTACCCCCGGCCCCCGCCTCGCCCCGCAGCCTCCCAATCGAGTTGCAGTTTTTAGATGCACCTACTTGAGTTGTATGACTATCTAACGACCTGGAAAAGGAGGCGGTGGAGTAGACATTGTGTGTTAAAAGATTTTGGGGAAGTCTTAAACGAATTGGATGATATTAAATGTTTGTAGGTACTGAAATATTTTGGACAGTATGTTTTTAGTAGACCTATCTAAAGTTCAATCCTCGAGCAAAGTGTCATCATGCTACACTTTTGAAGTCAATCCCAATTTAAGCAACATTGAAGGCTTTCATATTTTTATTATGTTTATACTCTGAAATATTAATTTTAAAAAAATGTGATCACAACGGTTTTGACCTATAGAAGTGTCTCTTTTAACTGTTTTTTCCCGCTAACCAATACAATTACCTTTCTAAACAAAACTACAGAAAATCGACTCCACCGCCCTCTACTGCGCACACGCATTCATCGAGAAGTGCGTTGCACTATAGCGAGCCAGTTTGACTAGATTTTTGGCAACGCGAGGCGCATGCACTGTTCCTCCCCCCCTCCTCTCTGGCCCCTAACCATGTCCCCCCCCCCCCGCCATTGCCTGCACGCTGTCGTTATGACTTTCTGATGAGGTTTAAAAAGCGATGTAGGATAATATTTTTAATAATTACTTTTGTAAAATTAGGTGTTATAATGTTAGCGTGGATTTTTTGGAAGACCAGACTAGCAAAATCGCTGTTATATTTATTATATATAATATTGTATTTACGCAGCTTAGTTTCATTTCAAGTAGACATTTCTCGAAAATGGTTTTTGTTTAATGATGTCACTCACGTCGTCACCTTTGTCTGGACCATATTTGATGGTTTCAGCATCTTTTAAGATTTATCAAAGTAACTTTGATTGCAAAATAGTCGCAGAATTCGTATTTCAACAAAAGCGTTCTACAGTCAGGTTTGACGTAAACTTTTCGATAGCATATGTCAATTCCGTCGATTTTTCGATAGCGTAAATAAACTCTTTAGATAGTGACTTTTCTATCATAGTTGCTGGTGATCCTACTATATCCTACTAATATTATAAATGCGAAAGTTTGTGAATGATGAAATGAATGATTATAAAAAAATATCCTAAGTGTTATTCCAGAATATAACCTAAGCTAAATTTCATCAAGATCCGTTCAACCGTTTTGACGTGAAAGGCTAACGAACTTCCATACTTCCGTCCATCCTCACAAACATTTGCATTTATAATATTAGTAAGATTTTCAACTAATGACGGACCCAGCTAAGCTAGCGCTCTAGTGTCATAGTTGCCATCACTATTTGAAACATAACAAACAAACGCCTACGTTTTTGGGTAAACCCACTAAAGTATTTCAGAAAAATGCCAGATACAAATGATAAGAAAAAAGGGCAAATGCGAGTCAGACTCGCGTACCAAGGGTTCCGTACAAATTTTGTGACATAAACGACCATATTGTAGACTGTTGAATGTAGTTTTTTTTTTATAGCTGCATGGGATTGCAGACTTAAGTCAGTTCAAAGTAATACTTCCACGCGTTGTAAAGGACTAGCTGGCGCCCGCGGCTTCGCCTGCGTGATATCAAAAAAACCCCTATGTGTTATTCAAGACTATAATCTGCCTCTGTGCCAAATTTCATTAAGATCTGGTCAACCGTTTTGACGTGAAAGAGTAACAAACATCCATGCAAAATAATAAATATCTTGGGACAACTCACACACGGCTATCTGATCCCAAGCTAAGCAGAGCTTGCGTTATAGTAACCAGACAACTGATATAATTACATACTTATATAATTTATAAATACATACATATTATAGATAAATCACACCCAGACACAGAACAAACAATCATGCTCATCACACAAAGTTTGTCCTGGGTGGAAATCGAACCCACGACCTCCGGCTCAGCAGTCAGGGCCACTAACCACCAGACCAAGAGGCCCGTCAACACATACATCCTCACAAACGTACGCATTTATAATATTAGTAGGAACTTCAAGACGTATTAACAGACACACAGTCAGACAGACAGACGGACAACAATATGTTCCTATAAGGGTTCCGTTTTTTCCTTTTGATGTACGGAACCACAAAGAAACATTTTACGAAGTTTTCCGGTACACATCTACGTACCATCAAGATTACTCAGCAGATGGAATGGGTGCCAAGTTTTACAACTGTTTTACTACCGCGAGATGTCACAGATTCCATGTTTAGGTAACTGCTGAGACTGCAGACTTTACGTTTTACCCGTAAAGGTATAACACAAAGTGACTACTTTGGGTTGTAAAATGTGGAATGGTTGGAAAAGTTTTTTCTGTTATTTACCCGCATATAAACCTCTCCTTTGGACTTATTATTTGCTTTAATCGTAAGTATGATAATAATATAATATACCATTCTACTAGATATATTTTAGGTATTTCTTGATTATTGTCTTGGCGTAATAGTATTTATTGATATATAAAAAAATTGAGAGGTGTCAAGGGACACCGGGATGGAACGAAGTTATTAATTATTATGTACAAAAACCTGTATACACTCAACAAAAATAATCGTCGCGACACCACACTGTTCAATGCGAAATAGAAAGACGAAACAAAAATAACTGGCTTGCTTTCTATGAGAGTGAGAGACAGACATAAAAACACGCGCACGCCACACGGCTTAGAACTATAGCAAAGAGTGTCGTTACAACTTTTGGTCTTAATTTTATCCGTCTTACGCCCTTTCGCTACGCACGACTAGGAACTTCGTTCCAATATATATCATACCTACCTACACCCGGCGGAGGAGACACGCATAGGATTACCTTGTACCAGCCGGCTCTAAGCGGAGGTCGGTTTTAAACCTTAATGTACATAAAAATAAAGTTTAAGTCAATCGCGGTATGCTGGTACCATTTAGAACTAGCCGTCCCTAAGCGGGTAAAATACAATGTGATCTCTAAAATTGTTTCAATTCAATTAACTGTTCCCGTGTTGAGGCATCTAATGCGGTATTCTTGTCCGTTTCAAATACCCCGCAAGAACATGACTCACTAGCCCTCTTCTATATAATTATTATACTAGCTGTTCCACGCGGTTTCACCCACGCTGCTCAGCACCTGTTGGTCGTAGCGTGATGTTATATAGCCTATAGCCTTCCTCAAGAAATGGACTATCCAACACTAAAAGAATTTTCCAATTCCAACCAGTAGTTCCTGAGATTAGCGCGTTCCACCAAACAAACAAACTCTTCAGCTTTATAATATTAGTATAGATTCCTGTCTTAAATTTGTTGCTAGTTCTTTTTTTTAAGTTTTAGGATCTATAGTGTGTTGGAAATTGGTTCCTTATGTTGTTTTAAATAAAACAAATTATACTATGTCTATAGTAAAATTATAAAGAGGAAAGATTTCTTTGTATCGAAGGCTCCAAAACTACTAAACCGATTTTAACCATTTTTTCACTAACAGGAAGCTAAATTATCAGGAAGTAACATATAGGCAATATACAACCATATATAGCCATATTATATATTGTTCGCTAGTTCGGTTATCCGAGGGAGGTAGCATACGAGGCTGTTGCAGTTTATGGCTAACTGACTTTCACAGACAAAAAACATGTATCTCAGATATGGCAACCATATAGACTAACCCTTACTTCCTTCGAATAACACTTGTTTTTGTGTAAATGGTAACATAAGAATAGTTAAAAAAATACACCAAACGCCACACAACATCTTTTTGCAGCATACTGTTTATTTTTATTACAGGAAGGTCCTTTAATTACATCAAATTAAAAACGGTCGTAAGATTTTAATCAATTAACCATGAGCAATATACCTACGTTATAAAACCCACAATTCATGAGACAGGTTGTATTAAGGAAAGCTTCAAATCCAATACGAAAAGTAAAAAAAAAATTGATAAGAGTTTTTCGCGGGTAGGTGTTAAAAAACGGCAGACGTGTCCTCAGTATTGTTTTATTGTTATAATTAGAAAATCACAGTTTTTTCACAATTTTTTCGCATACAATTAGTGTACTACCACTGCGAAACTAGTACTTACGTTTGTAGCACATTTATGTGACTAAAATTATAATTTTCCACCACCTGCCAGCTGCTCATCACTTCACTTTTAATTTACACTGGACACAATAAACCATAATGTCACAATTTGAAGAAATTATTTCGGCACAGAAGAGCCTCGAGGATAGCTTCATTCGGAAGATGGGTGAACTGGAGGCGCAAATACAGTGTGCGGGACCGGCCAAGGATACAGTGGCAAGGGTAGCTGAAGAGTTCCGGACCTTCAGAGAGCTCATTTTCAGCATGTTAAGTCTGCTTAGGAACCAGATCAGCGAGTGTGCTAGACAGGTTGATGGGCTGGAGACCAGGCATCGCAGAAAAGCACTCATTTTCCAGGGCATCAAAGAAGTTGAAGGTGAGGTCAGCAGTTCAGTTATCGTGGATCTGATAAATAAGAAGCTGGCCCTTAATTCTATCACTGCATCCTCCATAAAGGTCAGCCACAGACTTGGTGCAGCCAGTAAAGATCATCACAGGCCCATTTTGGTAAAGTTCCTAAACTATGATGACAGGGCTGCTGTCTGGAAAGCGAAGACTGGTCTTAAGGGTTCATCTGTTTCCATCAAAGAGTTCTTGACCAAGACCCGACAATCCGTCTTCGGAAAGGCGAGGCTCCATTTCTCTATGCGGTCGTGCTGGACTCAGGATGGTGTCATTGTAATTAAAGCCCCCGATGGAAGTAAGCATAAGATTACATCATCTGAAGAATTAAGCCCGCTGCTGCTGAAGTATCCCAGGGTTCAAACTCATGGAGATAGCCTGAAAAACAAGACACATTAATTATGGTAATAATATTCTGAACTTAACTTACAACATTCATGCATTTATACTTTCGTTTATTTACCTTTCGAGTTTGACATCTTTTGCTGTTTATAAATAACTTTAGTTACATTTGGCCTGTTATAATTGTCATTATGATTTTGTTTTTCTGATTTTTCTTCTTATCTTGTCTATGAAATAACATTTTACAGGCTTCGCGCAATACACTCGGTTTACCCTCAACAAGTTATTTTTTTTGCAGTTGTTTTTCATTTCGTTAGTATGATTGTCAAATCTGTCATCGGAATGAATGACATTTTCTTAGATCGGATACGTTCTCGAAAATTATGAGTTTTTTGTTGAGTGCTTAAATGGTGCGTTCCGAATATTATGTTGGTGTTGTTTTGTTCTTATTTCTAAACTGCTTTTTTTATTAACTTTTTGTTTTTCATTGTGTCTCATTGTCATTATTTGTTAACACAGTGTGTTTTTATACCGATGATGTTAGCTGGCGGGTGGTGCATAGTTGCAAGCGCCGTACTAGTTTTTCGTGTAGTTCTTGTATTTATTCTTTTTTTATTTAACTTTTTTTTATTATTATTTTTTATTTGTATCTATGACAACTTTTATTGATGACGAATCGTTTTTCTCTGCCATCGATTCTACTGCAACTTCCGATGATAGTTTTTGTTCTGTAACTGACACCCTTGGTGATCTTTTACGCCAGAGCTTTGGCCAAAATCTTGGCCGGTCACTAAACGTCTGTCACATCAATGCTCAAAGTATACCCAGTCACTACAACGAACTGTATGACACTTTTTCGACTGACAACATCCATGCCGTCCTAGTGTCTGAGACCTGGCTAAAACCCGCTCTTTTGTCCACCACCTACCCTCTCCCGGGATTCGTTCTTCTACGTAATGATCGTATCGGTAAGAGAGGGGGTGGTGTAGCAATATATCTACGTGCTGATTTTTCTTATAAAGTTCTCGCTACTTCTTCCTCTACTAATCTGGCTGAGTTTCTTTTTCTAGAGGTTTGCGTAAAAGGAATTAAGACTGTCCTAGGAGTAGTGTATTGTCCCCCTTCCATTGATTACTTCACCGAATTCGAATTGGTCTTAGAATCTTTGGGTTCAGAGTATACACATTACATCGTCATGGGGGATTTCAACACCAATCTCCTTGCCCACACCTCCCCTCGTTCCTGTAAACTCCTACATCTGATTGAGTCAGCTAGTCTGCATGTGTTGCCTCTTCAACCAACACATCATAATACTGTTGGTGATGATACTTGGCTTGACTTGATCATCACTTCTAATCCTTCCCTTGTCTCCTCACATGGTCAACTTGACGCTCCTGGTTTTTCCCATCACGACCTTATTTTCCTATCATATGTCCTTAAGCCTCCGAAATCCAAACCTATGTTCCAGAACAGACGTGCTTTTGGGCGTATGGATACTGAAAAACTGATCCAAGATGCAGACCATATTGACTGGACACCCCTGGAGGAGGCCACTTCAGTTGATGACAAAGTGACGTGTTTTAATTCGATTGTACTTAACTTATATGACACCCACGCTCCAATCAGAAAAGTCAAGCTGAAGCGGCCACCTGCGCCTTGGATGAATAGGGGAGTTAAGATGGCAATGCGTCGGAGGGATCGTGCGTTCCGGAAGTATAAAAGGGATCGGACTGAGGACAACTGGACTCTCTTCAAAACTGCTCGCAATCGATGTAATCAGATGATACGCAACGCTAAACGCCGCCATATTCTAGATAATATCTCTTCTGCTTCTCCTGCTGATATCTGGAAATTCCTTGGAACTCTAGGTATCGGCAGATCGCGGCATTCAGATTTTTCAAAGGCATTTAGTTTGGATGATCTCAATCGCCATTTTTCTACTGTACCTACTCTGAATAATCTAACTAAATGTCAAACCATTGACTTTCTTGCTGGTTTGTCGCGACCCAATATTAATCCCTTTGTCTTCACCCCAGTCGATCCGGGAGAGATCAAAAAGATTATCCTATCTATAAAATCCAAAGCCGTGGGCTGTGATAACATCAGTCGTCACATGATTGTGACGGCTCTTGACCAGCTCCTTCCTGCAATCTCTCATATAGTTTACTTCTCTCTTTACTCCGGTGATTTCCCTTCTCTCTGGCGGAAAGCTCATGTACGTCCTTTACCTAAAATTCCTAACCCTACTCTTCCTAGTCATTTTCGTCCAATTTCCATTCTTCCTTTTTTATCTAAAGTACTGGAAGCTTGTGTGCACAAGCAATTTTCTTATTTCATTCACCATAACTCCCTTATCAGTCCGTTGCAATCCGGGTTCAGGCCCGGGCACAGCACCGTTACTGCCCTCCTTAAAGTGACTGACGATATAAGGCGGGGAATGGAAAACACTAAAGTCTCCGTCGTAGTGTTGATCGACTTTTCGAATGCTTTCAATACCGTCAGTCACGAACTCCTTTTATCAATCCTTTCCTATCTTATGGTCTCTCACGAGGTTTTGGAATGGTTTTCATCCTATCTTCAGGGACGTCAGCAGTCAGTTCTTGCTGGAGAATCTTTTTCTAGCTGGTGTAATCTTGTAACTGGCGTCCCTCAAGGCGGTATTTTATCTCCACTTTTGTTCTCTATTTTTATAGACCTCATAACTACCCAGCTTCAGTGTTCGTATCATCTTTACGCTGACGACTTACAGCTTTACTGTCAGGCAAGTGTTGACAACGTATCGGATGCAATTGACGAGTTAAATCGGGATTTAGCTGTTGTTAAAAACTGGTCTGATCGTTTCGGGGTGGCGGTAAACCCAACCAAGTGTCAGGCTGTTATTGTTGGAAGCCCCCATAGTGTGAGAAAGCTGAATAGTTTGGCAGTGCCACCGATTATCTTTGACAACACAGTTATCCCGCTTAGCCCCGACGTTAAAGATCTGGGATTGTATGTGGACACTTGCCTTGACTGGCGTAAGCAGGTCGCTACTGTGAGCAAGAGAGTCACCGGAACGTTGCGTGCGCTTTACCGTTTGAAGAATGTTCTCCCATCACACATAAAGGCAATGCTTGTTCAGTCCCTTATCTTCCCCTTAATTGACTACGGTGATGTGTGTTACTATGACCTGAATGCAGATCTTCTCAATAAACTTGACCGACTTCTGAATAACTGCATTCGATTCGTATTTAATCTGCGTAAGTATGACCATGTGTCCGTATATCGGTCGCTTTTAAAATGGTTGCCCATCCGACAGCGCAGAGCGTTAAGGGCCTTGACTACACTCTTTTCTCTACTCAATAAACCCACTTCCCCTTCCTATCTAACTTCACACTTCCAATATTTATGCTCTGCGCACAGTAAGAATCTTCGTTCCTCCCATAACCGTCTTCTACGATGTCCCTCTCACCGCTCTGGTTTTCTTAAAGCTTCTTTCCCTGTCCAGGCGGTCTTCCTCTGGAATGCGCTCCCTCTGGATACCAGGTTGGCCACCAGTCGGTTCAGTTTTAAAGTAAAAGCTCGGGAACATTTGCTGAAGAAGCTGGCAGATTCGACTCCAAGTTAAATGGTTGTTAGATTTTCTTCATTAATTTTTGTATATTTAACTCTCTTTACATTTTTTTTTAATATTTTGTTTTGTATGTATGTATATAAGTATTTATAGTTATATTTTAATTATATATATAATTATTTCTTATACTTTCTGTTATGCACCCTGCACCTACTTTATTTTCTCTCTGCATCACCCTAAGGTAGACTGGTAGAAAATGCCCAAGGCATTAAGTCCGCCTTTGTACATTGTTTTTTATACATGTGCATAAAGTTTTAATAAATAAATAAATAAATAAATAAGAGCGTCATCGACGCATTTTTTTTGCAGTAAAATCATCTAATATATGATCTAATATACTATAATTTGCAGAAAATTTCACATCAGAGTCACGCCGCAATGAGATTTTCTTTACAAATGTTGTGTGGGCGACGCGCCTAACGCGCCCGCGCCGCGACTGCGCCTCGACTCTTGGTCGTGTGGGCGACGCGCCTAATTATTTTTGTCATTCTTCTCCGCCTAGAGTGAGGGAGAGCTTCCGACGTTTACTGATGATTAAAACCCACCCATGTTTTCTTTTGCCCTTTGTGTTCCGGAACCTAAACTGAACCTCTTTCAATTCGCACATTCAAATTTCAAAAAGCAGGCTGTCTGCTTGACGAAACGATTGGCGCAGTGGCTGAGCGATCGACTGCTGTGCTACGTGTCGCGGGTTCGATTCCCGCAAGGCACAAATATTTGTAAGACCTACAGGTAGTTGTTTCGGGTCTGGCTGTTTGTGTATGTGAGTTTTAATGTTTATAAACGCACACACGATACAGGAGAAATTAAACGTTGGGCAACGTTTTAAAACTTGAGAGGTGTCAAGGAACATCTGAATGGAACGAAGTTATAATTTATTATGTACAAAAATCCTGTATACACTCAACAAAAATAATCGTCGCGACACCACACTGTTCAATGCGAAATAGAAAGACGAAACGAAAATAATTGGTTTGCTTTCTATGAGAGAGAGAGACAGACAGAGAAACACACGCACGCCGCACGGCTTACAATTATAGCAAAAAGTGTCGTTACAACTGTTGGTCTTAAGCAAAACGTGTCGTCACAACTTTTAATCTTAAGCAACGCACGATTAAGAACTTACTTTGTTCCAAAAAAAAACCCAAAAACCATGAACGCTTGTACCTAATTGCTCAACTCCTTTACCATTAAGAAAGTTTTGAATATATTGCTTGTATCATACGGCCCGGATAGCTACGCTAAGTACGGTCCATAAGTCGGGACATATCGATGGGTAGCCGGAGGGCCCGAGTTATGGCGCTAACGGTCAACGGGGCCTCTTGCCAAATACCGATACCGAATACCGAGGTAACGATTGCAGAAAAAACTTCAGAAGTTTAGGTTAATACGAATAAAAAAAGGTATAAAGGGCAAATTTGAAGAGGTACGTCACATTTTTTTGAGGGTCAACCAAAGGTTGACGATTCGCTACATTGGCAGAATTAAAAAAGAGTGGTTGTTTTTTTTTTACCTATGCTATCCTACAGTTGGGCAAATGCCTCCCCTATTCTTTCCAGGAACTCTTTTCCCCCGCCATTTTGAGACAGTCCTCACGGTACGCATCTTCGTTGTCTTGCCAACGCTTTGTGGTCGGAAATTGTTAAAAAAAACCCTATGTACTACTAACCAAAAATAAATAAATAATCTACTAGCTGCGCCCCGCAGTTTCACTCACATGGTGGTAGAATATACAATATATCTTCATGAATTGTAGTCAATGTGTTATTCTGATATGCAAGCTATATTATTGTGAAGTTTCATCAAAGACCATTTAGTATTTTTTGCATGAAAGAGTAACAAACATCCATACATCCTCACAAATTTTATCCAGACTCGTTCTACTGTTCTGGTGTGATTAAAACAAAAATCCATCCAACCATACAAATCTTAGCATCTCTATTTCATGGTCAACCATGATGTCTGTAAGCAGTCTTGTATCAACGTTGAAATTGTTGTAAACTTCCTCCCACGGGGGACAGAGACGGAGCTAGTCCTATATGAGTATATCTCTTTTCCACGAAGAAGTAAACTTGAAACAATACTTATGGTAACATTGCTGGACACAATTTCGAACACATATGGAATAAAAAAATATGTACTTTATAGAAAAAAAAACGTCAAAACGGCTGAACGGATCTTGATGAAATTTGGCACAGAGATAGATTTTAGTCTGCATATAGGATATCTTTTTTTACGATTTCACGCGGGCGAAGCCGCGGTTGGCAGCTAGTTTAATATAAATAATAAATACATCCATCCATCCTCACAAACATTCGCATTTATAATACTAATAGGATATAAAAAAATAATAAGTTGGTATTAAAGATAATATGTAAATTAACATTTAAAAAAATATATAAAAATATATAAGTATTTAAAGCATAGCCCATAGTAATTACATTGAAATAAAATCACACATTTAAATAAATACAACAGAATTAGATACAAATGCATAGAAAATTTGATAGAACACTAAACTAAACTATGAACTCTTTAAGAAATCTTTAATACAGTTTTAGTTTACTTTAGATCGAGTTCAAGTTTTCTTTGATAACTTTGGTTTGTTTCAATTTGTTCAAAATTGTTCTCGGAAATCCGAATCAAGTATTTGGAGATGTTGTAAGTAATTTGATATTGAAACTGTAATGAATGTCAACTATTGTTTATGTATGGAATGTTACTGGAATTGAAATGCTTGACTGTCTAGTCGGATGATAATCCTTACTAATATTATAAAAGCGAAAGTGAGTTTGTTTGTTACCTTTAAACCGATTTTGATGAATTTTGGTACAGAGATAGTTGGGACCCAGGAGACGGACATAGACTAAAAGTGACAAAAGAGGGAAGAAAAGGGGACACTTAGCTTTGCTATTACAAATCAATAAGGCGCAAGGGCAAAATGCAGGTAGCAGGTACTTGCAAATCAGGAAAGGGGATCTGTATTACCCAAATTTAACGCAAACGAAGCCGCGGGCCAAACCTAGTAGTTTGAATAAACGAATTTTGATTTTGTGGTTTACAATTGCGAGTATTTTTTGGGTCCCGTTGACAGTTTTAAACAATTCTTCTTTAGATCTCCATGTATTCTTGTAAGCTAAACATATCGGTTACTCAGAAGCGCTCTCCCGTGTACTAATTTAGGTCTGAAGCCAGTCGTGTGGAGTTTACCTACCTACTCGTACCGGAGCCTACTTCAAAGGGAACTCTGAAAATCGATAGGTGGGTACCTATATTTTTGTGGGGAACCTGAAAAGGGGTAAAAGGTCAATTGTTTTCTTCATAAGTTGTTTCTAATACCTATGTATTAGTTTATTCATTAGAATAATTTTATATTTATAATTTATATTTTTTTTCATTAAATATTATTTATGACTTTTTTAAAGTATATATTTTGCTGTGTGTTTTGTAATTTAAATTAAATTATAATTATTAAATAAACATTAACTAAATTTATTTTTATTTTGTATCAATATAACACCCCAATTTTTTATTTTACTCATGTATTGGAGAGTTTTCCTTAATAAATAAATTTAATTTAATTAGGATTAATTTTAATTTAAATGTATTGTAGAGCAGTTATCAAAAGAAAACTTAATTAAAATACTGTGATGATAATTGCCAAGTAACGTTATTTTACAAGTTCAACATTTGGTTGGTTAGTTGATTCGTATTACCCAGTACTAACTCGCCTATAGAGGTCAGATAGGTAGCTCCGTGTAAAATACTAGTATTCAGCTGCAATCTGTCTCAGCATAGTTAAGAAAAGGCTAGGCTGGTGATGACAACTAGTTGGTTATTGCAGGAAATTTTGCGCTGCCTTTTTTCAAATCAAAATGAAAGTATTTCTTTAAAGTAGTCATGGGCTCTTTTCAACTGTAGAAACAATGACAGCAATAAAATTAACAGTCCCAGTCGCCAGGCGTTATGACTGTGAAAGTAATTTAGTTTCCCGTCTATGGGAGATATACCTAAATAGTTTTGCACGTAAATAAGCTAACTGCATTGAATATGGGTGTTTATCTATTTCGGGATATAAACAAAAATATATGCAGATATACATGTCGAATCGAGAAACTCCCCTTTTATGTTTTCGTGGGTAAAAAACACGAAAACGCGACCAATTTTATCGACACCAATTTCATTTCACGTTAAGTTTTTCTGCTATCCTTACATTCCTCCCTCCAAGGACTATCTCAATCGCGCCGACCCGGAAGGCAGCTTCTTGTCGTATTCACCTTTATTTGCATTCAGTCCCTCTGTACCTCAGACCTCTGGCTACAAAGCTATCCCTCCCGTCCGGTTAACGTCTTTGAAACATTCTACCCTCTTTCTGAATACCCTCCTCTATAAGAATGGGTATCTAATATCATCATTATTTAGAAGGTATCTATTTTAGGGACTTTTTTGTGAGAAAGGTTAGAGAATAGATTAGAGCATGTACTTTATCGACAGTTTCCGATCTTGTGATACGACTATTTACGCTACGCACGTACTTTACGAATACGAATTCGATAAAAGTTGTGAGAATATTACTGCCGAACACAAAAAGTGTCTCCTGTCCTTAGATAATTATCGCAATTTATTTCTTTATTAGTCATTACTATGTTATCATTTTCAGGTCAAAAGAAAAAGCATAATAGCTTTACGACTACTAACTAACTTCAAAAAAGGAGGTTCTATGGTCGACTACTTTGTTTTATGTATGTTCATCGATTACTCCGTCAATTGTGATCGTCGATTTGCATAATTATTTTTTTTTAATAGAAAGAGTATACTTTCCAGGTGGTCCCACACCAATTTTATTTTGATTTCTTAGGGAGTTTATGAGTTTTCGTCTATCTAATATATAAAATTCTCGTGTCACAATTTTCGTTCCCATACTCCTCCGAGACGGCTGGACCGATTTAAACGAAATTTTGTGTAGGTACATATTGGCTAGGTCTGAGAATCGGCTAACATCTATTTTTCATACCCGTAAACCTCAGCGGGTGAAACCGCTGGGCACAGCTAGTGATATTTATATTTTTTCTTCCATTTGTACATGGATGCTCTCCTTATCTTTCAGTAATAAAGGAAAATAAATACTTGACAAAAAAAAATCATCATAACACAATTAAAAATGCTGTACTATGAAACATTTTGGCAAAAAAAACCGACTTAAAAAAATACTAATAAGTGGAATATGTAGGTTTTACTCAGTAAAAGTCTGACACTCCCCCCAAAGTAGGGGGAAGTGATTTGATGAACTACAGTACTTTCACAAGTTATTTTCCATTCTGTCTGGGACTGTGGTTTATTTTTTTTTGTTTCTTGACATTCTAAAGTGCCTGTAATGATCTAAATCTAATTGAAATAAATGCTTTGAGTTTAAGTTCAATAATTTCCCATACGCAAAAAAGAACATCAAATCAATTTCACCCCTACCCCCATTTCACACTGAACAAAAATCTGTAACTAACCGAATCAAACATACAAGAGGCATCAACTTGGAGTATTCCCAAGTTGCTTGTCCTATATATCATTCAGTTGTTCAGCATAGTGTCCCTAGGGGTTGGCTTGCCCTCTGAAGTTGACGGGTTAAGGAATACAATACTTGGGAGGATACGGAGGAGTCGGAGGAGGTTATTTAAAAGGTGTTTAACTCGATCTTTGGGTTAAACCGTGCTTGCCTAGGTCATCTGTGGATGGGTGACCAACTGACCACCCACTAGATACCGAGTTTCTTACGCGGTTCGGAAAGCATGTTGAGCTATTGGTACCAGCTGTCTATCTGTAACATCTTTCAAAGATCTATAAATGAATATATATTTTTAAAGACGTTACAGATAGTCAGTATCCCAAAATTCTGACAACCAATCTTACCAAAGGGTACCGTTTTTTAAAGTACTAGCTGGCGACGGCGGCTTTGCCTCGTGATGATCGGAAAAAAGTAACCTGTGTGTTATTCCAGACTATAATCGACCTCTGTACCAAATTTCATCACAATCCGCTCAGGCGTTTTGACGTGAAAGAGTAATAAACATCCTTACATCCACACAAACATTCGCATTTATAATAATATATTTAGTAAGAGATTAGTAGGATAATAGGACTAACTGGGTTGTGGAAGTCAAATAAGCAGTAGCTCCAAGTAAAATACTAGTGCCCAGCTACATCCGGTTAGACTGGAAACTTGCTCAAATGATAATATTTAGCTCTCCACAACAACACAGATATTATGATAACATCAAGACATTTTAAGGGCTACGTTAGTTTACTGCGAACACCATTTTATCGGTTGCTCTTATTATTTCTATTAAATTATAAGGTTTATCGCCCGACTGTTCTTGTCATAAATACGTTGATGATATGCACTTGAATTATTGATTGAGGACGCAAGAAATCATATCCCATACAATTGTTTTATGGCCCAACAAAAATGTCTGATGTTTAGGTTGAAACTAGATTTAGAAGATATAAATAATTATAGAAACTGTTACGGTGCATGCATTTTTTGCGAATGGGTAATCATCAAATAACTTCCCCCGCTCTGGGCGAAACGGGGGGAGTATCAGACTTGTACTGACCAAAACCCACCCATGTTCCTTCTATTGCCCTCTTTCGAACAACCCGCTACCACGGCAGGACCATAGAGCCTTGGGTTCAGTTCCCAGGTCGTGGTATTAGGTTTTTTCTATCATCAAGATTCTGACGAACTAGAAACCTATCCTTTTTTGAAGTCGGTTAATAAAACAAATGAAATGTTTCTTCCTAACTCCTGTACTTGTACAGGTGCCAAGGGTGCCAAATACCTGTGCCAAGCTTTCGCAGATTACAAGGCGTAATGTAACATCATCATCTGCCTAGCCTTTTCCCTACTATGTTGGGGTCGGCTTCCAGTCTAACCGGATGCAGCTAAATATCAGTATTTTACAAGGAGCGACTATCTGAGCTCCAAAACCTAGTTATTACTGGGTAATACGATACCCCTTGGTAAGACTGGTTGTCAGACTTTCTGAACACTGACTTTCTGTAACGACTGTCAAAGATTTACAAATGACAGCCGGGACCAACGGCTTAACGTGCTTTCCGAGGCACGGAGGAAACTCGGTATGTAACGGGTGGTCACCCATCCACAGGCCAACCTAGTCAAGCGCGGCTTAACCTAAAGATCGACCCGACCGGCTACAATTATTTAGCCACGAGCTCCTCGGCTAAATAATAATGCGTAATGTTACGTTATGTTTTAAATTAAATACTCGGTAGTTACGTCATTCGCCATTAAGTATTCGTAAATCCGATCGAAGACTTGTCCAGTTCAATGATCGTATATAAAAAAACGTTTTAAAACTCGCCATTAACATTAATATTTATGCGATACTTAACAAAAATCGTTGAACATTCATAATGTTCCGTTTAAAACCACTTCGAGTTTCCTCCGTGCCGCGGGCAGCACGTTAAGCTGTTGGTCCCGGCTGTCATTAGTTCATTTTTGACAGTCGTTACAGGTAGTTAGTAGACAGAAAGTCTGACAACCAGTCTTACTAATAAAAATAATAAATAAATATCTTGGGACAACTCACACACGGCTATCTGATCCCAAGCTAAGCAGAGCTTGTGTTATGGTAACTAGACAACTGATATACATACAAGTTATATAATTTATAAATACATACATATTATAGATAAATCACAACCAGACACAGAACAAACAATCATGCTCATCACACAAAGTTTGTCCTGGGTGGGAATCGAACAAACGACCTCCGGCTCAGCAGTCAGGGCCACTAGACCAAGAGGCCCGTCAAAACTAAGGAATGTCTTATTACTAGTGATCGGATAATCGGGCGCTTATACCTAAACTTCTTTTCTTGAAAGAATAATATGGATATTTCTTTCTGAATTCATAAGTAATCCCGAATGTCCTGGATTAAACAATTTTGTAAAAGCGGACACAAGGATTTTCTCCTGTATCGTGGTTGCTTTTACAAACATTTAAACTCAAATATTTATTACGTGCGGGGATCAAACTCGCAACACGCGGCGCAGTAGTCGATCGCTCAACCACTATGCAAACCGTGCCAAGTTGAATTAGGACCCGTTGCGCACACTGCTGGGGTGATTGTGTAGAATGCAAATGTGTCCCCGAAACCCAGCCAGAAGTGACGAGAAGGAACACCGTGTGGTTTTAGTCAGTAGGAGTCTGACAGACCCCTCCGAAAAGGCGGAGGACATCCATTGAGGATTTCCAAACGAAAAAAAAAAAAAAGGACCCGTTGCGCTTAGCCTCGAACCCCCCAAAAACTTGAATTTTTACATTCTACAAAAATTAGAATTACGAGGAGTGCCAAGATGTTATATTTAACGATACACATAGAGATAATATCGCCCATAAAAAGAGTATTAAGTGTGTTTACGAGGTTTTTTCATTACGCTCGAATGTTCACTCAACTATGCAGGAGAATGTAAAACTGTTGTTTTTGTTGCGAGTTTTGGAAACTTCAGCTTTTTGCTTTGTTGGAAGTAGACCACGGTAGGATAAACTGTAGGGTTTCTTGTTAGCTTGAGTGTATTCACAATGTGTCTTTTCTTGGAGGTATTAATCTAAATTGTACTCTAGTAGTTACATATCGCTTGCTTTGTTTTTTGCATTTTCATTGTTGAAACAAGTCATCACATCACAAGTCTAACTATACTAAGGCCAACTAGCAGCGATACGAAAGGTCATTAACCTAAAGAACAACTGTGGCGTTGACAATCTAATATTTAGCTCTTTCCATCTTGTGCCTTTGTCGTAATGTCCCGTTCTCCCGGCAAAAACATGACAACGTTAAGACGGGTTCGCCAACATTCGGGCGGCCATTTTAGATGGGGTTTTAGCATGGGTTTTGTTTACATTTGGTATCGCTTCTCGTTGGCCGTACTTTAAGTCTTTACTCAAAGGTCCAAACTTTTTTTTTGCGGATTCCCAACTTTATGGGGTCGGCTATCAGTCTTACTGGATGTAGCTGAATACCATGAAATGGATGGGACACCATCAGCCAACCATCATAACTTCCCCCGTTCTGGGCAGAGCGAGGGGGACTGTTAGGCTTTTCTCGATCTCGAAGGTTCATACTTAGACCAAAGTTAAGCCTCGCCGATGTTTAAAGTCAAGTAAATATTCATCATCATTTCCCTAGCCATTTCTCAACCGTGTTGTGTTCAGCTGAATACCATTATTTTATATGAAGCGACTGCCTATCTGACCTCCAGAATCAAGTAAATATTACCCTCCGAAATTTAAACAAAGATAAAGTTACAAAATACTGTGTAATTTTCCGCAAAGAAATTGTATATTTTCTACGAATTCGTAAGTAACCGTCTAATTACGTAAATATGGAACCCGTGCGTAACGATGCGATGACGTGCGAATTCGGAGTAACTCATTCAAATCGCGCGCAAGTAGGACAAGACGTTAGCGGGAGAAAGCATCGCTGTGGTGCGCCGGCGCAGAGAACTTTGAAGTTATCGATCATGGGTAGGGGAGCCATGAGTTTGCGAATTGTAAGAAGTGGTTCCAGGCCAACGTCATGACTAGAAACCGCATTGGTAGGCCAGAAGGATAGCAACTGTTTTTCATAAAACAGTTGGGGGCCTTTCAATACTGAATTTTGGTACAGATATAGTTGGGACCCTGGAAACGGACATAGGCTATATTATCAAAAAGATTGAGTTATTAGGGAGAAAGAAGGAAGAAAAGGGAAAACTTAGCAGTGCTATTACATAAATAAGGCGCAAGGGCAAACACTACAGGTAGCAGGTACCTGTAAATCAGGAAAGGGAAACGTAACGTTGCCTCACACTAGGATTTCTCCTGTATCGTGGGTGCGTTTACAAACATTTAAAATCACATTATAACATTATACAAACAGCCAGACCCGGATCCACTATCTGTAGGCCATACACATACTAGTTCCGTGAGGGGATCGAACCCGCGACACAACAAAAGCTGCTGACAGAAAATTCTAGACCAGACTTCTTAAGAAGGATAACGCTTAAAAATAAATATGTCTTACCAAAATTTGATAATGTGTATGGGATGAGGGTAGCTGAATATCTTGTACCTTATTTTCTCAACAAACTACCAGACGACCTGCAAGAGTTATATAGGACAGGTTCGAAAAGTTACAAGTATAAATATAAACGTTACTACACTAACTTACAATTATAAATTTAGATCCTAATATTTAATAATATATGAACGGCTCGCCAGCACACAGATAAACTCTGTGAGGTTTGCGTGTATGGCAATATAGTGGCAAGTAAGTGAATAAGTGTTTTAGAAATAAATAAATAATAATAATAACCGTGGTGTCATTATTTTATCGTCATTGTGTTATTATTTTATCCTGTTTTTAAGCAGTTCAACGCAGTCACCCCAGCCAAAACTCGCCGAAGGGCGCAGTATGTGGCTAACGCCGCGGTGAAAGTTTCCAGTTACCACAACTGAAACACCGCTTCAGTGCTTGTACATAAATAACTTTTTATTTACTCCTGTTATGGTACGTAACCTTAAATAACGCTATTGGTTAAAATACAAGTACTCGTACCCTTATCCTTACCATTATTATAAAAGCGAAAGTGAGTTTGTTTGTTTTTTTGTTACGTCTTCAAGCCCAAATGGCTAAACCGATTTTGATGAATTTTGGTACAGAGATAGTTGGGATCCTGGAGACAAACATAGTCAGTGGGAAATGAGTGAGTAAGAGGAAAGAAAAGGGAAAACTTAGCTTTGCCATTACAATAAATAAAGCGCATGGGCAAAAATTACAGGCAGATACCTGTAAATCAGGAAAGGGGAACTGTGCTATCCCGAAATTAACGCGAGCGCGTTAATTAAGCCGCGGGCAAAAGCTAGTTATAAAATATATGTTTGGGCAGCTGGATCAAGGGCTTGATTCAGAAAGTGGTACTCTTGGACAAGGCTCTCATTGATAGAAGGTTCCTGTCCCTGGAGCCCTGAGCTCCTGCCCCTGTCACACCAGAGGGTTAATATTTTTAATCTAATTAATAAGCGAAGAAGGAGGTTTTAGTCAGTAAAATTCTGACAAACCCTCCCACTCTGCCCAAAGCGGGCTAAGTTATTTGACAATATCCCATCCATTTCATAGTATTCAGTTGCTTTCAGTAAGACTGATAGCCGACCCCATTAAGTTGGGAAAAGGCTAGGCAGATGATGTTTGAAATTTCTAATTATATTCGGAAGCCGATTGCGTTACTATTGTAAGAACAAAACTTCAGTTAGAACAGATTCTCGACCTCTCTAAACCCTTCATGTATAATATCCAATAACTATATATTTCAGAAAACCTTTTGTACCCATAACCTAGTTCTGTAATCTCATAACCGATAAATCGTAGTTAGGGGTCGTGGGTTCGATTCCCGATTAACAAGAGAAAGGCCCGCTTCTGAGAATAACTCGATCAGTTAAAGTTAAGTTTAAGTTGCGGTTTGGTTCAAATGTATGTTAGTTCCTTATGTTTGCGAACAGAATTGGTTTTTAGACTTTATCGTTGGTGAGTTTTAACAGTAGAAGACTAAGAAATAGGAAGAAACTAAATGTATGCATTATACTTCATTATGGAGAATAAAGCTTTTTAAGTGTCATGGGCAGAATAAAACTATTCGGATTCTCATTAAGATATTTTTGATTTAGCCCAGTTTGTTTAAAATCCGTACATAACACACTTTTATAATCTAAACTATCTAAACTAATATTATAAATGCCAAAGTAACTCTGTCTGTCTGTCTGTCTGTCTCTTCTTCACGCCTAAACCGCTGAACCAATTTTAATGAAATTTGGTACAGATATAGTCTGGGACCCGAGAAAGGACACAGGATAGTTTTCATCCCGGAAATCCCCCGGGAACGGGAACTATTAATCCACGCGTATGAAGTCGCGGCAAAAGCTAGTAATGTTATAAACAATCTTAAATAATGTAGTCTAAAGTAACATTATGACGAGTTTTTTTTTTTATTTGCTACGATATAACTACTCAACCGATATAAGAAAAACCGTTCACCGCTACATTATTACTGAGTAATATAGGGCAAATAACATCACCCTACAACACAAGGGTGCAGGGCAGTAGCTAAAGAGGCGGGTGAAACCATAAAACATGTACAAGTCCCCAACGGGTACCTAATACCAGTTTCTAACACATATTAATATTAAAAAACTTGATTTTAAAATTTGTTATAACCATATAAGGCCTAAGTCTTTGAAAGCTTATTTGATCATCATCTGCTTAGCCTTTTCCCAACTATGTTGGGGTCGGCTTCCAGTCTAACCGGATGCAGCTGAATATCAGTATTTTACATGGAGCGACTGCCTATCTGACCTCCACAACCCAGTTAATACTGGGTAATACTATACCCCTGGGTAAGACTGGTTGTCAGACTAAAAGCTTATTTGATATCACTTCAAAATCAAACTATTCATATGCAAATTGGTTCATCAGATTTTTTTGTCTTTAACGATACCAAAGGTGGGTTTTGACTTCAAAAAAGACTAATGAAAGGCAAAGAAGACTTTAAATATTAAAGTGAACGCACACCTGCTAATTAGAGGGCATCGGCAGATGTGCCAACGTTTGAAAGTTGACATGTATTGCAAAAACTGTAGGGTGGAAGGCACAATTAGCGTCTGCGCATTATAGTTTAAAATAATTTGGTAAATAATTATTGTAGATTTTGTTTTCTAAGATTAAAATTGCTGATTAATTTGAAATAATTGTCTTTTTTTGAAATGGCATAGTTAAAAAAAGTTTTAAGTTAAGTTAAAAAGTTTTTAGCAAAAATAAGAAGAAAAATGGATAACAAATTTTTGCATACTTTTTTACAAGTCGTTTAACATAAATTATGATGTAAATTTTATGAAACGTAGGAAACTCACTCACTCGTTAATAAAACAAAACGCTCGAAGGTCTAATAACGGGGTTCTATCCAATAATTGTTTAACCTACCGTAATTAACTTGAATCCACAATTTTATAATCTTTCTTTCGTGAAAAAAAACCTTGACAATTTATACATGTTTAGGAAAAGTGGGAAGTAACAAGAGAACGTCATTTATTTTTTGTGTTAGATATTCTACTTGTTTCAGAATACTGAAAGCTTGAGAGTTTTTAGGTCACATCAGTAATTCATACTTGATATACCGCTTTCTTAAGTCTTCCTCTAGACAGCACACATCTTAGCAATATTTATTACAAGGACTTTTGTTTCTTAAGAATTTTGGCGAAAATTGTACTTTCGTTATGAAAGTTTTAGCAGTAGTTTCTTGGTAAGATAAATATTTTGATAGTTTGTGTGCAGAATTCTTGAGAGAAGGATAAAGATGTCAACTTTAACAGTTTATGTCAAAACGTTAATAAACTACTTTGGGCTACTTAAAACTACATTTATTAACAAACGTTTACTTGGAAAACTAATAGAGTTTTTTGTTTTGTTGCGACCGTCTCAAATACTTCGTGCGATAATAATTATAGGCAACAAATAATGAATGAAGCGTTCCCAAAAAGATATTTTTAATAAAATTAACTTTTTTGACTGACACCAGTCAAAAGTAGTTTTTACTTATTTACTATTTTAACAGTAACATAATATACACTAAATATCGACATGCCCATAACTGAATATACTTTTATAAAAACTCGTTTTCAAAACACATTTAATTTTCGATATCACCTTTCACTCCAATGCGTCAAACCGCAGAACTGTACAAGTACAGCGTTTCAAAAATAATGGCTTTGAATAAATAATGACAAGGAAGATAATTGGTGTTGACACCCTACACACGTCCTTAAATATCGAGTGTGCCTTTATTATTAGCAGAGAAAGTCCGTGTTTGGGTTAACCTTCCAAATATTACCCATCACTCTTTTATGTATTTTGAAAGATGTATAGTAGGTACGGACAGCAAAAGAAATAAGTAACCACGCTTGTCATTTATAGCTAAATTTATTTAAGAAATCTAAGTCCGTATTTAATCCAAATATTTTTTAAGGGTTTCGTAACTGCAGAGGGGCCTGCCAGAGATACCGCAGCCCAGAACATAAAGGGCAATAGAAGGAAGATGGGTGGGTATTAATCAGTATAAGTCTGACACTCCGTTATTTGATGACGAATGATGACGATGATTTCCAATCCGCAAAAAAACCGTATCTTAAAAGAAAGAAAAAGAACCCATATGGGATCACTTTGTCCACCGTCTTTATGTCTGTTTATCAAGTACTTCTTTCTCGGGAACGCGTAGATGTATCGAGTTTAAAATTCAGAAATACTATAAACTCAAGTCTGTGGTTCCTTTGTGCTGGGAAAAAATCAACCCTTGCTGATTATGTCGCAAGTTTGTATCAAATCCTCGGTGCATGACTCGCTCTTGGCCGTTTTCTTATTTTGAAATAATTTAACATTATTCGAAAACATTAATGGATTCGTAGTTACCTATATCTTTCGTTGACTGTACATACTGACAATCTTTCGTCAAAATATTCTTTGTTCAAACTAGGCCAAGGAAAGTTTAGTGTGGTAATTTTCTTTGTAAATAAAAGATAAATTACTTATGTGTAGGGAAACTGTTACAATTACACAGCAATCTATACTAATATTATAAGGCTGAAGAGTTTGTTTGTTTGTTTGAACGCGCTAATCTCAGGGACTACTGGTTGGAATTGGAAAATTCTTTTAGTGTTGGATAGTCCATTTCTTGAGGAAGGCTATAGGCTATATAACATCACGCTACGACCAACGGGTGCTGAGCAGCGTGGGTGAAACCGCGTGGAACAGCTAGTTTATAATATAGTGGTTTATAAGTCCGTGATTAGACCTGTTTTACTGTATGGGTCAGAATGCTGGGCTGTAAAAAAGGTGGATGAAAAACGATTGCATGTAGCGGAGATGAGAATGTTGAGATGGATGTGTGGAGTGACAAGAATGGATAAAGTAAGGAATTAATATATCCGAGGAAGTTTGAAAGTTACGCCTGTTACAGCAAAATTGAAAGGGAGTCGTTTGTCTTGGTAGGGACATGTATTGAGGAGGGATGTAGGACATGTGACTAAAAGAGTGATGGATCTGAAGGTTGATGGACGGAGAGCGAGAGGAAGGCCAAAGAAAAGATGGATGGATTGTGTAAGGAATGATATGAAGGAGAAAGGAGTAAATGATGCCGTAACGTCTGATAGGGTGAATGGAAGAAGAAAACATGTTGCGCCGACCCCAAATAGAATGGAACAGGGGCAGGAAAATGATGAATATAGTGGATTATAATAAATAATTTAGACTTTTTGTAGGCGTTAGTATGTTCATTCTGAAGTGGTACGGCAAACATCTTCTCTGAGAGTGAGGGTTGGGGGGTTTGCAGTTATCAGTTTATTTAAAAGTTTCCACGCACTTGGAATTTCCCTTTTGTGGGTGCGTTTACAAATATCTTAACTCACAAATACAAACAAGACAAAGACAAGGTCACCTCTTCATTCCATCACTTATCCATTAATATTACGGCGTCGTCACGGTCTATTTCCAAAGGAACTTAGCGGGACTCCCGGCGCGCAAACTACAGGTTAGTATGGCATAATACGGTATCTACTAAATGGTTAACAAACATTTTTATAAAGGGTAATGACAGGTTGACGGGCTGCTAGCTTTTGGAGTGCCGCCCACTTCCTGTGGTGGTGGTCAACCATAGCTTTAGCTGTACGCTCGGCGACACATCAAGTTAGTAATACAAAACCAGTTTATCCAGATCTCATATTGTATGGGAAATCTACATAAAGAAGGGCCATTTTATACTGGAAATGTATAGCTTATATTTTCATGTATCATGTAGTACCAAAGTTAAGATGTATGCATTGTGTAAGAAATGATATGAAGGAGAAAAGAGTAAATGATGCCGTGACGTCTGATAAGGGAGAATGGAAGAAGAAAACGTGTTGCGCCGACCCCAAATAGAATGGGATAAGGGCAGGAAAATGATGATGAGTATTGTAATAAAATATTTAATATTTTATTTTCACTGATCCAAATGTTGTTGGTTTTTTAAACCAACAACATTTTTTCCTCTTACCCTCGATTCTAAAAAATACTACGAAAAAATTGCTCAACCAAAAATGATTCATGACACTTCTACGACAAAGACCACAATGCGATTATAATTTACGAGCAAGGCAGTAAAAACACCACATTTTTGTAATCTATACAAGGAAAATGTCGAAAACAAAATGGCTGACGTGCTTGTTTGAATTTACATCTCGACACTTCTCGAACAATGGTGACGAGAGGGATATTAACACATTTTCTTTTTAGCTGTACCGTTATCTGAACGGAAAGTTGTGGAACCGTTTTTCAACTAATTTCCAAGGAAACTTTCCACAGTTTTTTCTCAGACAGCTGTATGAGGACGTGTTTGGAATTTGGGTGAGTTACTTGGTGCCATGGCGTCTGTTTTTAAATGATATTTTTTACTAGCTGTTCCACGTGGTTTCACCCACGCTGCTCAGCACCTGTTGGTCGTAGCGTGATGTTATATAGCCTATAGCCTTCCTCACGAAATGGACTATCCAACTCTAAAAGAATTTTCCAATTCTAACAAGTAGTCCCTGAGATTAGCGCGTTCAAACAAACTCTTCAGCTTTATAATATTAGTATAATATTAAAACTGCGTTTTTAATAGTTCATCATCTGCCTAGCCTTTTCACAACTATGTTGGGGTCGGTTTCCAGTCTAACCGGATGCAGCTGAATATCAGTATTTTACAAAGAGCGACTGCCTATCTGACCTCCACAACCCAGTTAGGACTGGGTCATGTAATATCCCTTGGTAAGACTGGTTGTCAGACTTTCGGAACAGTGACTGCCTATAACGACTGTCAAAGATCTACAAATGACAGCCGGGACTAACAACTTAACGTGCTTACCGAGGCACGGAGGAAACTCTGTATGTAACGGGTGGTCACTCTTCTACAGACCAACCTAGGCAAGCGCAGCTTAACCTAAAGATCGACCAGAGCGGCTGCTATTATTTAGCCACGAGCACGAGCTTAACAAACTATTGTTTAAAAACAATAACAAAAGGTCTTGAAATTTAAATCAAAACGTAAAAATCATAAGAACACAATAAGAGTTTCCAAACCCAGAGCCATAATTAATCGTGTTTTAACACAATCAATCTAATTCTCAAAAAAGTTTCTCAATAACTCCTCTCAACATTAATCTTAAAGGAAATATATAACAAAGTTCAAACCCCACATAGGTACAAACCTGAACTACCGTTAGCTCCAAAACATCCAGCAACAAAGATGCTGCGGTTTACTCACCAACATCTTAAAAACCCCATCGTTAAGGAAAAATGATTCTTATTAGTGTAGATATAAGGACCTTAGGTTTTTGCTTGGGCGTTAATTCAATGTTGGAGGCAATTTATTCGGGTTTGCCAATTGTATAGTTGTTGGTGAACAATGAGGACGGTTTTTCTTATAGCCCGGACGTGTGAGGAATGCGCTGGAGGATCATAAATCGTGTTTATTACAGCTCCTGCTTGCTCCCAAACGGATAGGCTTGCTTGATGGTTTGTTAAGGAAAAGTTTTGGGGTGAGTTGAGCATTGTAATTGTGCATTTAAGGTGATTCTGCCAATCCCAGTTCTATTGTTATGGTAAATCTAAAATCGTCACCATACACTGACGAGATTTGCTTCTATTTCTGTTTTTAAAAAATCTGTTTCAGATAGAATATGACTCGGCTCACGCCATCTTATAACCTCTATCAAATTAGTATTAAAGTATGGTTAGCAAAAAAAGGTTTTTACACAATTAAATAGTTAAGTTTTTGGCAGTACATGAATTAAATACTAGCGACCCACTCACTCAGCTTCGCGAGGGTGCAATGTAGATACTAATTATACGTATAAACCTTTCCATTGATTCAATTTATCTATTAAAATATCTAAGCACACCTATCGCCCTATTAATTGTTATAGCAAAGCTAAGTTTTTCTTTTCTTCCCTTTTTCTCCCTTTATTTAAAAAAAAGTTAGCCTATGTCCGTCTCCAGGGTTCCAACTACCTCAATATCAAAATTCATCAAAATCGGTTTAGCCATGTAGGCGTGAAGACGTAACAAACAAACAAACTCACTTTCGCTTTTACAATATTAAGTAAGGATTATAGTAAGGATGAGATACAATAAATTCTAAAAGCCGTCTAAAAATAACTTTTACGGGGCGTCACCCTAATAACGCCAAACTCGATCATTCACCCAGTCCCCCTCAGTCCCCCATAGTTCCCCGTAGTTCCCGAATCGTCTCACGTTGCCTCATACAAGTCCCCACTAATTGGCAACTTTGCCCGGACCGAGTTACAGAACTGCTGATCTAGTTGCCAGGAGCGTGGCGGGCAATTAAAATTAATTCGGGGACGGCAAGGGTAACGATATAGCTTAGTAATGGTGAAAATTCGTATAAACGTAGTCATTACATGGAAATGACTAACCTTATTTTAGTTACTAATTGCTGTCCGTTCTTCTCCATGTACATAAATGTGTTTATTAGAAGTTGGCCCCAATGATTCTATTTCATTTGACAATATTAAATGTGCCGTTCATTAGTTGGATTTATTTATATGAGACCGAATTTCAATTGGCCGATGTTGAAAATCGACGGAAAAATAACAAATGTACTTTAAAAAAAAACATTCGAATTGAGAACCTCCTCCTTTTTTGAGAACGGTTAAAATGTACAGAAATGAGGAAAGAAGTTGGTACATTCAAACAACGATAAACATGTCAACTCGTAGACCTTGATGTTTGTTTAAAATAATTCTTCCAGACACGTGGCGACAGTCAGTTTCAAACTTCGCGGAGATAACACTTAGATGTCCAACAATTCACATTTAATCCTTACTAGTATTATAAAAGCGAAAGCGAGTTTGTTTGTTTGTTTGTTACCTCTTCACGCTGATGATTTTTTTTTTGGTACAGAGATAGTTAGGAACCAGGAGACGGATATAGGCATTTTTTTTTAAGTGGATATGAGGGTGGGTGAAAGAGGGAAGAAAAGGGAAAACTTAGCGTTGCTATTACACATCAATAAGGTGCAAGGGCAAAAACTGCAGGTAGCAGGTACTGTGTTATACCGAATTTAACGCGAGCGAAGCCGCGGACAAAAACTAGTTAAGTTATAAAACTTTGATGACATAAACTTAACTAATAAAAAACATTAACTTTGTTTTGAGAAAAAAAAAACAAAAAGTTTTAAGTTTTCCCCTATCACTTACCTACAGGTAAGATATTGATTTCCAATGTTTTTGTGGGTTTTTCGTTTTTATCTTCTTTATATAAAAACGCGGTTAAGCATGGAGACACATTGCACCATTTTTTTTAAATAAACGTGCCCCACACTAGGAATTTCTCCTGTAACGTGGGCGCGTTTACAAACATTTAAACTCACATACACAAACAGCCAGACCCGGAACAACTATCTGTAGGCCATACAAATATTTGTTCTGTGCGGGGATCGAACATGCATCGCAGCAGTCGATCACTCAGCCACTGCGCCATACGTGCGCCTTGTCTTAGGGCTTTTACAGGGTAAATCCATACTATTAAATTAAATTAAAGTGATCTGTTACCCTTTCACGCTTAGATAGCCAAAAATAACGGAAATAATAAATTCTGATTCAAGTAAGGAAACTTCGTTGTTGCGGCCGAGGCGGATTTAAAGCCCCAGCCGCCAGGCGAGGGTGTTATAGAGCCGAGAACAGCAGTGACAAATATCTATATGAATCATACGACGTTTTTTAAAAAAAAAAAATTCTCATTAATCAATAAAGAAAACAAACAAATAAGAAACTGTTGACGGGGTAGTCTTAAGATAATCATTTTGAAATAAACGCTTTAAGGTTTTTTTTATTTTTATCATCAAAACGCACGCCCCTATTACATGGGACATAAAAACATAAGTAGTGTACTGTTAAGTCAAACTCTGCCTAGCCCTTCGGATGTAGGGCGCAATGTTAAGTTATTTTAGCATCCCTTCACATCAGGCGAGTTAAAGCCAAACGCAAGCTTTTTTAATTTTTAAGTAAATATTGAAATGTATTTACTATGACACGAATAAAAACCCAGTTTGGTCCCAATTTCGAATTTTACAAACATTAGATCATTGAAAACTTACAACAACTTAAAAACCGCTCTTAAGTCCTGTGCCCTTCGTCTCACATTCGTCTGTCATTCACCCCTTTACGACTTCGTCCGATTTTCAACACTACAATATACATAGACTTAAATTACTTACCAAAAAAGGGTAAAGGGCCAGCCGACTCCACGCGGACATTGACAAAACATGCAAAAAATACTCTATACTTAAGTAGGTACGCATGTTTGTTTGTGTGTCCACTTCGTTTTTTTAGAACTAAAAATCGAAACGCAATTCTTTTTTAATTGGGTTATTTATTTGAAAAATGGAACCGTTTTATAAATTTTGGTAAAATAGTTTTTATCTAAATTAATAACGTTAAAATAACTATTAGTTTCAAAGCAAAATTAATATGTTGCCTTTGTGTGGGATACCACAATCGGCAGGTATTATTGATTTATGTACAAACAAAAACCATTACACTAAGAAAGAAAAATAATAATAATTATATACATCGTTATTGGCATCAATTGTACAAACATATTAATGAATTCCCTAGCTCCTACGCTAGTGTACAGGAGCTAGCGTCTTCTAAAGATAAGAAAAGTACCAAAATTCTACTTATTTCATTAGAAATTTCTTCCAGCAGACCTGTAAAGGCAATGGACTCCCAAATCTAAAGCTTAAAAACAAAAAAAAATGGCGACAGATGCTCTAAACTTTGTGGCAAAAAAGAATAATCCCCAAAAAATTCTTGCGGCCCTCATTAAACTATTTATAGTTGTATACCCTAAAATTGTACTGTGGTAAACCGGCTAACACACACATAGAATTTAAGTACAGGTATGGAACGTCTGTGTGCGTGTCTGCGCTTGCGCATGCACTCACACATCCTTCAGAAGGGCGAAGGGAAATTTTGGCAATAATTTCGTGTTTCGGCTGCTTGAACGAAGATGGTGAGTGGTTTTGTTAATCATATTTTTTGTTGCTTTGATTTATTGTGGGACATATGTGGAACAATAAATACAGCAATAATAACAAATATTATCAAATTATCAATTTTTTTTTTATATTTTAAAATGTTTTTTTTTTCATATAAATATTTAAAAATGTTAAATTATATAAAATAAAATAAATAAACGAAAATAGACTTATCATAATTAAGCTAATGTTGTTACTAAAAACCATCGAGAAACCATAATAACTCCTTCGTTCCTCGATTTTAAAACGACAGCTAATGTGTTTTAATCAAATCTCGTAGCAAGTCATAGACGAGTGCTACAAATAGCTACGGCGTAGCACAAACTATTTCGTAGACTGCGTAGCGGTACGGGGAACTACATCGTCTATTATTGTGTTGTTGGATTACAGGGCAAATTCTGGTAAGTAAATTATATTATACGATTTACTTTAGAGCAAATTTTATGTTATTTTAATACTAGTAGCCACAATTTAAAAAAAAATACGTTGATTTGAAATAAATAAAAAAACGGCCAAGTGCGAGTCGGGCTCGCGTACCAAGTGTTCCGTACAAAAATACGACATAAACGGCTATAGAGGGTTGATTTTTCACAGCTCAAAGGGACCACAGAACAAAGAGATCCGTTTTAAAAAGAGTTCAGTTTTTTCATTTTGAGGTACTGTACCCTAAAACCTAATCTTTTTTTTTAACGTTGCCTCACACTAGACATTTTCCTGCATCGTGGGTGCGTTTACAAACATTTAAACTCACATACACAAACAGCCAGACCTGAAACAACTATCTGTAGGCCATACAAATATTTGTTCCGTGGGGATCGAACCCGCGACACGCAGCGCAGCAGCCGATCGCTCCGCCACTGCGCTAACCGTGTCGTCATATATCTTAACCTAACCTAAAAACAATTATAACTTCTTCCATAATTAGATTCTTAACTATGGTTTCAAAAATTGCACCTCATTTTAGCGACTGCATACTATTGCACCATGCCTATATTGCACTGTGTAAGTGTAATGCATTTGTGTGTTTATATGTGTATGTGTGTGTGTGTGTGTGCAATATGTGTAAGTGCGTGTGTGCAGGCGATCATTATTCGTAAGTACTAGAGGAGTAGATACGTGTGTATGTGTGGGTAGAATTTGGCTGCGTCCGAAGATCCGTTGCAATGAAGTTTTAAAGGTTTTGTTACTTGTGTATGTTACTGAATTGAGTTTTATAACTTTTGAATTGCCTTTTGTAATCGAAAAACGAGGTGTGATGTTAAATATTTGAAAAGATAGTAAAGTATATAGGGAGCCCTTTTTTATTTATGTCCACGAAGATTTTTTAATACTTATTTGAATACTGTCAAAGTAATAAAACTGTGATTACTGACTGGTAAATCCTTACTAATATTATTAAAGCGTAAGTGAATTTGTTTGTTTGTAACGTCTTCACGCCTAAATGGCCCAACGGATTTTGATGACTTTTAGTACAAAAAAAGTTAGTACCCTGGAGCACATAGGCTATTTTTTTAAAGGGGGAGAAAGAGGGAAGAATATGGGAGAGAAAGATTTTTTTTTGATCATCACGCAGGTTAAAGTTAGAGTTAGCCCAAAGTAACTATGCCACGCCGCACGCGGGCGAAGTCGCGAGTGGAAGCTAGTGATTTTATAATTTCATCAATAAGCCAAATCAGAGAGGAACCACTAAATTGAAAAGTTATTATAAAAGTCATTTACACTCTTAAAATGAACCTACGTAAAGTTCATTTTATTTATTAATCTTTAGAGATATTATTATGGGAAAATGTTTATTCAAACATTAGCGAGGTACACAAGCATGCACGCTTACACAAACGAATAAGCACTGCTAACTCTTTCTCAAATCTATAAGCCATATTTTCATTTTCATAAATTGTTAGAAGAAGTATTAATATTTTTTACAACATCTTTCTCACATAATTTACACAATCTCAATATGAATGATGTAAACATGATTTTGTAAAAGTGTTATGATTAAAGAAATGTTCATGGAGTTTCTTGCCCATTCTCCTCCATAGAGATCTACGCTTTGGAATGGGCGACTACAGTACTTTCACAAGTTATTATGTTTTGGGACTGTAGTAGCATCTTTTTTGTGTTTATGACATTCAAAAGTGCCTGTAATGGTCTAATTAACCGGGGTTGCGGGTTGTTCGAAAGAGATACCGCGGGCCCGGAACGTAAAGGGCAATAGAAGGAACATGGGTGGGTTTTAGTCAGTACAAGTCTGACACTTCCCCCCGCTCCGAAGTTATTTGATGAATTTGCACCCCAAAAAAATTGTTTTATTGAAATAAATGCTTTGAATTTGAGTTGTTTCGGAAAATTACTATACATTTATAATAAGTAAGGTTTTAATTTGACAGATATTGTGTCAAATTAAACTCTGGCGCAAGTTAAATGCAGTGAAAATAACAAATGAGCGCGGTAACCGAGCAATTTCAAGTAAGTCGACATCGCGCCGAATCGATAACTGTCAAGCATTAATTAATTAAATCACGAACGTTGGCAGGGCCGGATCAGTTCGGTAAATAAAACGGGTGCAACGATGTACTTGTTATTATATTTGTATACAAGATGATTTTGGTAATCTTCGTAAACTATTTCTTTCCTATTTGCATCGGATTTTGGAAACCAGTTTCAAGTACTTTTTTCAACATCAGTAATCAGCCAGAAACTGACGAAAAAAGATGCTATGGGTGCTGTGTATCTATCTGCATACTTTCATATCCATTAATTCAGTAAAAAACTGTCTTGAAATTTAAAACAGATACTTAAATTGTATGTACTTAAATAATAGATTTTCTATGTTTTTTTTTTGTATGATCCTCTTTCACGAAAAAACTACTGAACGGATCTTGATGAAATTTGGCACAGAGGTAGATTATAGTCTGGAATAAACATACGATACTTTTTATCATGACGCAGGCGAAGTCACGGGGGCGCAGCTAGAATATAATAACCTGCCGTCACTTAATGTTCGCATACCATCCACCTCCCTAATCCGTCCCTGCACTGTGCAGTATTCGTTCAGCGACCGCACGACTGGTTGCCAAACAATTGCTTAATTAATACAATAGTATTCGCTAACTGCGGACAATAGTCCGCAGTTAGCGACTGGCTTTGTGTTGTGTTGTATGATATAGCGACACCTTGTGAGCATGGTGAAGGTTGCAGAATATTGTCAAGAGGATGGAGGCTAGGTTTGAGTAACATCTTAATTGGTTTATGGATTACAAGTTTACGCCCGCAACTTCGTTCGCGAGGCACAGTTACTTTGGGTTAACGCTAACTTCAACCCGCGTGATGATCGAAAAAATATATCTTTCTCTCCCCTTTTCTTCCGTTTTTTCCCCCTTTTACCACTTTTTTAGCATATGTCCGTCTCAAGGGTTCCAACTATCTCTGAACCAAAATTCATCAAAATTGGTTTGGACATTTAGGCGTGAAGACGTAACAAACAAACAAACATTAAGTGAGTTTGTTTTTTTTATAAAATACGCTTTTATAATATTAGTAAGGATTCAAATAATATTACATTACCAGTTGACAGCGTTGAAGACGATTTTTTTGTTTATAAGTAAGTTACTTTCAGCCGTCATGTCTGAGAATGGAAAAATAAAACGTGTTGCGCCGACCCCAAATAAAATGGACGAGGGCAGGAAAATGATGATGAATAAGTTAGTTACTTTAAATGTATAAGCAAGCTATTATAGTTTCGGCTTCCAGTCTTGCCATGTACAGTTGAATACCACTATTATATTATTATTTTATAACGTTGCCCCAAACTAGGATTTCTCCTATATCGTGGGTGCGTTTACAAACATTTAAACTCACATACACAAACAGCCAAGCCTGAAACCACTATCTGTGGGCCATACAAATATTTGATCCGTGCGGGGATCGAACCCGCGATATGCAGCGCAGCAATCGATAGGTAGTTGTTTCGGGTAAACATGTAAACGCACACACGATATAGGAGAAATTCAACAAAACAATGGGCTATTCAGGTATAATTGTAACCCCCTAATACTGAAACGACACTCAAAATTTGAGGGCTGCTTAAGATTTGAGCAGCTCTTAAACTATAGATTTTGTATTGTCAAACGTCACTTTCCAGAGGGGCTTGCCAGAGCCTCTGCCTGCCGGGGTTGCGGGTTGTTCGAAAGAGATACCGCGGCCTCGGAACGTAAAGGGCAAAAGAAGAAACATGGGTGGGTTTTAGTCAGTACAAGTCTGACATGCCCTCCCGCTCCGCCCAGAGCGGGGGAAGTCATTGGATGATTTCCCACCCGAAAAAAAAAAAAAAACGTCACTTTTGAGTATCTGTTCAATATAAGTGGTACTTAAATTTTGAGTGACGTTTCAGTATTCGGGGGTTAATCACTTACAAAGTTAAATGATTAGTGATCTACTAATAGCCCAAGATTAATCAGTCATTGAATAACGATACCAGTCATAAAGCTTTAAAAGAATCAAGCTATGAAGAAACGTCATAAGTTATGCATTTCATTCTAAAACCAAAAAAAAACTTGTTTTCTTCTCGCATTAGTTCCACCAAAGAATTGCAATAAAAAGGCATCGCCACGAAATATCTCATTACTTCGATTGCAAGCTTGTCCAAACTGCATTTTTGGGTTCTAGAGAGCGTTATCGTTGTCCCTCTCTTACTAACGCGTTAGAGGGAGAAGCACGTAGTTTGACCTATGCGCCGGCGACCGAATTTGGGGCCGTTGCATGGCAATACAGTCATGCGCAGTCATATCTATATAATAAGCAACTTTAATATGTCAGATTATTTTTTCTAGTTTATTGTTAGTTTTTTACATACTGACTAGAGTGTGACAATCCAGATAGTCTGGAAGTCGACCTCGCCATCGTTGGGTAAAGACTAGGCACCTTACAATCGATACAGTACTCACAATATTCAAAAAATTACCTAAATCGTGCCAAATTTCTTCAAACCCTTAAACTTATTTTTATGTGTCAGATAACAATTATCCATCTACATATTTTGTTATTTATTTACTAGCTTTTGCCCGCGGCTTCGCTCGCGTTAAATTCGGGGGAAACACAGTTCCCCTTGCGCCTTATTGATTTGTAATAGCAACGCTAAGTTTCCCTTTTCTTCCCTCTTTCTCCCTCATATACCATTTTTTTTTTCAAAAAAATATTATGTCCGTCTCCTGGTTCCCAACTATCTCTGTACCAAAATTTATCAAAATCGATTAAGCCATTAAAGTGTGAAGAGGTAACAAACAAACAAACTCACTTTCGCTTTTATGATATAAAATAAAAATAATAATAAATAAATATAATTAACAAAAATCACCAACAGCTTCTGCATAAAATATTTTAATAAGTTTACCAGCATTTTTACTCATGAGTAAAAACAATAATAACTATTTTTATATGTTTTTATTAAGAAATATTTAAAAATGAAAGTTATTATGGTTAAAAACAAATAAATAAAAATAGGTACACGGTTTAGATTGATGTCACCCAATATAGAAAAACCGGCAAGACACTACATGGCCACATTTTAGTGCTTGCGACTGTACACGACCGTGCAATGGTTTCTTTTTGTTTGATTCATGAAACTGTAGCAATATTTTGGGAGCAAGAGGAGAGGAGGACAGGAGGAGAGGAGGACAGGAAGAGAGGTAGTTTGTTCGTGCTGCGTAATTGTTGTAACGGTTGATAATGTTGCGCTTGATTATGTTATTTATGACTGCTACATAACTTTGTGATCATTAAGATACAATGAACCGAGGATTTGAGAAACTATTTTAATTAATTTAATGATGACGAACGCTGAGAACTGAGGGTTCCGTACAAAAGCGCGACATAAACGGCCATTTCTTTTGACTGCGAGACTGATAGTGTTGGTTTTTGTGTACCTCTTAGGGATTTAAGTATATGAATCAATCTGATACCACGTGTTCTCGAGATAAAGTGTTTTGACAGACAGACGGGTGGAGAACAAGGTGATCCTGTAAGTGGTCTCTTCTTTCCTTTGTGATACGGAACCCTAAAAAAATCGACCCGATCCGAAAGGGGCATATAACACCAATGACAATCTAATATATAAAATTCTCGTGTCACAATGTTCGTTCCCATACTCCTCCGAAACGGCTCGACCGATTCTTATAAAAGTTTTTGTACTCTGGGCACAGCTAGTAATAAATAAAATCATTATATTATAATACTTTACCATACATCAGAAATGTGGATGGAAATAAGGTACATTTCTGTCTAACCCTTTGGGGATTACAAAGCGTGATGTTATGAAGTAAAAAAAATAAACTTGTCTAAAATAAAATGTAGGTAGTAAAACGAAGAAATACACAATACAAGGGCAGTGACGTCCGGGGTTCCGGGTTGATCGAAAGAGATACCGCGGCCCCGGAACGTAAAGGGCAATAGAAGGAACATGAGTGGGTTTTAGTCAGTACAAGTCTGACACTCCCCCCCCGCTCCACTCAGAGCGGGGGAAGTTATTTGATGATTTCCCACCCCAAAAAAAAACAAAAAACCGAGTATTCGGTAGGCAATGGTGGTCACCCATCTATGGACCAACCTGGGGAAGCATGACTGAACCTTAAAGATCTACCGTATCTCTTATTATTTTGCCACGTGTTTTTCATATGAACCGTTACAAAGAATGGAAGACCCTATTGTGTTGGCAGTTAAAAAAACCTACGAAATGCTCTATAAGCGATAGCCATATTCCATCCACTGGGAGGGAGCCTATTGCCATCAAACGGATCTAAATCCAGACTCCGTGGGTACTACTGCGAAAAGCCTTATGTCAAAACCCAATTACACCTAGCCCAATAATTGTGCTGATTAAACATTAAAATTCATCATTTTCCTGCCCTTGTCTCATTCTATTTGGGGTCGACGCAACACGTTTTCTTCTTCCATTCTCCCCTATCAGACGTCACGGCATAATTTACTCCTTTCTCCTTCATATAATTCCTAACCCAATCCATCCATCTTTTCTTTGGCCTTCCTCTCGCTCTCCGTCCATCATCATTCAGATCCATCACATGAATAAACATTTAAATTCCCACTAACTCTCCCTAAACACAACCAACATTATCAGGCATTATTTCCCAAAAAAAAATACCCAGTAAATACAAAGAGCTACCCTCTTTGTATTTACTGGGTATTTCTAAATCATCGGTATGTGTGATCCCTCCCTACGGGAAGTTAAATCCTCCGCCTGACCTCTGCTGACGTCACCGAGGTTCACGCCGTGAAAATTCCATGTAATGTTTAGGTGTGATGCTCCAGAGGGACTTACTAGTCCGTGGCCAAAGGATATAGTGTTTGTTTTTCGAAACGAGATTTCGTTTGCCAGCAGTTAAGTTATGTATTTGCAAAGAGCAGAAGGGCTACTATGAAATCTTAAAGCAATTCTTATTCCACTGAGTGAAAGAGATGGTGCTAGACACCCCGTATAGCTCTGTCTCTTTCCCTCAGCGGAATAAGAATTGCTTTAAGAGGTCATAGTAGGGCTACAGATCTGATTTCTGCCTGCCGGAGTTGCGGGTTGTACAAAAGAGATATCACGGCCCCGGAACATAAAGGGCAATAAACGAAGATGGGTAGGTTTTAGTTAGTAAAAATCTGACACTAACCGCTTCGCCTAGAGCAGGGGAAGTTATTTAATGACTAACCATCCCCAAGATAAAATCTTTTGTTGCCTCAGTTTTGATGGAGGTATGTGATTTTCAAACTACACATTTAAATTTGACACTTTTGAATGTAAAGTAATAAAATTATGAAACTACAGTCCTGGTGAAATGGCATAATAACTTGTGAAAGTACTGTCTTTACCTATTCCAAGGCGTTGATCTCTATGGAGAGGAATGGGCAAGAAACTCCATGGACACTTTTTTAAATTATAACACTCGAATTATTAGAAGATCGTAGTAACATCATTCATGTTAAGATTATACAAATATTTGATTATACATAATATTTGTATAATCTTAACTTAACATTCGCATTTATAATATTATAAAATATGCGAATGTTAATACGAATGTTAAGCTTTTTGTTTATGTGAGGATAGTTAAGGATGGATGGATGATGATGGATAGATGTTTGTATCGGTATAGGTAGATTATAGTCTGGAATAACACATAGGATACATTTTTCCGATAACACGCGGGCGAAGCCGCGGGTGCCACCTAGTGTATTATATTACTAAAAGTTCTAATCTAGTTTATTCCGCATGTTGACCTATTTCTAAAAACGGTTCATCTACCAACTTCCTATCACAGTAACTCACAACTAACATAAACCAACAAACTGACTGCAAGCGCCTGCAGTATTTACGTGAGCAAGCTGTTGCGGTTCATTCGATTGATCACATGCGGGTTAACTTTAACTAACTAGTTTACTTAAGCTTAGTGATTACCGGTAACGTACGTTTTTAGGTCTAACATATAATTAGGTTGTCATCATAATTAAGTTATTCCATAGCTATTTTACTATGTAAAAAGCTGCGTTGTTACTTTGTTCAAAGGTGCCTTATAGGAAATCATCAAATAACTTCCGCAACTCTGAGCGGAGCGGGTAGGGAGTGTCAGTTTTACTGACTAAAATCTACCCATGTTATTTCTTTTGCCCTTTATGTTCCGGGGCCGCGGTAACTCTTTCAAACAACCAATTTGATGATTACCTATCCGCAAAATAAAATTTCTCTATCAAACAACACGATGCTATATTAAATCCAACAGGCGCAAAACTAACTGTTCCCACTAAAACCAGTTATAATTTGATCACAAGCTGTAAGATAATTCTGTTAGTTAAAGTCTGATTAAAATATTAACTTGCCTTCACGTAACTAACAAATCAGTTTAGTTCGTTAGCATCATATTAGGTGCAGTAGCTGTCTAGTTTAAGATCGTAATTGGGGGCTAACTGGCAGGTATCTAAGCTGTCATTGTTGCATCTCGGTGCAACAATTACTTGCTTATGCCCGCGGCTGCGTTCGCGTTAAATTTGGGGTAACACAGTCCCCTTTCCTGAACTGCTACCTGTAGTTTTTGCCCTTGCGCCTTATTTAATTGTAATAGCAAAGCTAAGTTTTCTCTTTTCTTCCGTCTTTCTTCCTCATTTCTCACTTTAAAATCATCAATCCTGCTAACCTTGTTTAGAAAACTCTTGTTCTAGTCGCAGATATACATCAAATCTCAATCCACTCTTTGCCCATTTTCAGCATGCTTACTAATATTATAAAAGCGAAAGTGAGTTTGTTTTTTTGTTTGTGTCTTCACACCTAAATGGCCCAAAAAGTGAGAAAAAGAGGAGAAAGAGGGAAGAAAAGGGGAGAGAAAAATATTGAATAGGGTATGAAAAACTGTACACCCTGTTCTTCATTCCCCTAGAAATACAATGATTGCATTCTGTAATTCTTTGGTTTGATTCCGATTAAACTGTGGATCTGGTTGACGCGACTGAATGTCTGAAGAGCCTGTTATATTCATCATAGCAACGAGCATCGATGCGTATTGTTTTTAATAGCTCATTTTGTACCGTCTTTCTTAAGCCCTTGTGTCGATCACACGTTAATATACAGTGCTCAAGTTATTCCATTTAGTTTTTATTTATTTATTTAAACTTTATGTACAGTAATAGTACATAATCGGACTTCACGACTTAAAGTATTCTCTACCAGTCAACCTTTGGGTTAAATACGACAGCATTCTGATAGGGTACAAACATAAGATCTAAAAAATATTGTTTTCGAGAATATCCCCTTATTTTGGAGTAAAACGACCTCAGATATACACAGATAGTAAGTCACGTCTAACGTGTGTCTAGTTCTCGTAACCCGTTTAGTCTTAATTCTTGGAAAACGGACAGTTATACTTGGAAAACGGGTCGGGTACGCCTGCGTACGTTTTAGACCAGAATGTTATTTGCAAATTAGGACTGTAATGGTAAAACGGTTTTGGGAGCTACTGGCTAAGTTTTTAAATAATAATTAAGTTGAGAAGTTGTTTTTAAGTGCGAGAGGTTATAAACAACAGTTTTTTGACGACAGCAATCGATTGCTGCGCTACGAGTCGCGGGTTCGATCCTCGCACGGAACAAATATTTGTATGATCTACAGGTAGTTGTTTGGGGTCTAGCTGTTTGTGAATGTGAAATAAAATGTAAGTAAACGCACCCCCGATACTGGAGAAATTCCTAGTGTGGGGCAACTTTTTTAAAAAAAAAAGTTTAATTTATCTACGACTAGATTTGGTCCCTGGCTTTGTTCACGCTTATTTAGAATACTTTATTAAACACATGACTACCTAATTAAGAGTATCATGTTCAGAACAACACATTATTTCTAAACTATTAAATGTATCAATAAATGTAATTCTTGGATCTCCAATAAATGATACACAAAACAAATGTTTATTTTAAGTGTGTTCCTTCAATTATAGGACAGCACAGCATGCACATGTTATATAACTAGATGTTAACACAGAAATATGAAAACAGTCTAAATTGAAATTTATAAATTGTAACTAAACTATTAAAATTATGAATTTAATTATATTACTAGCTGGCGCCCGTGGTTTCGCCCGCTTCACATCGAAAGAAAACGTATCCTACGTGTTATTCCAGACCATAATCTACCTTTGTGCCCAATTTCATCAAGATCCGTTCAGCCATTTTGACGTGAAAGAGTAACAAACACCCATACATCCATCCATCCTCACAAACATTCGCATTTATAATATTAGTAGGATTATACTCGTAAATTATACCAATATCGAGTGTAATAATTATGTGTGCAAACATTCACTTTCTCTTATTTTACTTGAGCCGGGCTCAGTTCTCTAGGTATATGATATCAAAACCTTCTACATTCAGAATTACCGATATTTCTATTATTAAGTATCGGCAAAGCATTCATTTCCCGGATAAACTCATATCTACTACAGAACCGATGTCTAGAGACATCTCAGATCCGGAAACTTGGAAGAATCAATAGGTATTAGAAACGATATACAGGCAGTTTCTTACTTAGGTACCGGAGATACCAGATCAAGGGAAAATATACGGGAAGAGGGTTATCTATACTAAAATTATACAGGGGAAAGATTGTTTGTTTGTATCGATTAGACTCCAATACTACTGGACCGATTTCAACCATTTTTTCACAAGTAGGAAGCTACATTACCGGGAAGTAACATAGGCTATACAACATAACGCTAGACGACGAGCTAAGTAAAAAACATTAATCAAATCATATAATTTGGAAAACTCTGGTTGATTAAAAGTACCTACACGTTCAAATTGAACACAGTCTAAAATACCCAATCACAAAAATACAGAAAGAAAATTTCGCTTACTAATTTCTAAATTAATATTGTATCGAAACAAACTGAAATTCAATTACATTATTGGTAGAAAATATAGAAAGTAATTTTTGTTTAAAACCTCTGGCGGACGGCGGTCTTGAACCACAAATATTGGGCCAGTCCGCGGCAGGCCACCTCGAGTAAGCGAGTGCAATTGATTTTTAGATAGCGAAGTTTCGGTTAGCATTTGAAATGGATGAAAATTGGTATTAGAGGGGAGTTTTTCTTGTGCCACTACATTTTGTAGATGCTTGTACAGATTTTTTTTGTATTTGAGAGACATATTGAAAGCAAAACGTTCATAGACAAGAGAAAAGAGATCGACGTATCAAACGCTTACCATAAATTCGGCATAATTCAAACTTTTTCGAACAGTTAAACTATTATTATTATTGGCCGATTCTCAGACCTACTCGAAATTTACACAAAATTTCGTTTAAATCGGTCCAGCCGTTTCGGAGGAGTGTGGGAACGAAAACTGTGACACGTGAATTTTATAATTAGATAGATGTCGTGCATCTAGTTTGACATCTAACATCTATCTAATAAGAATAATTTGAAGCGTGCTCCACCCCAGACCGCATCATTCCTTCACAATCTTCACATCAAACGAGTTGCGACCAAACGCATGCCGATGTAACATAAAATAGTAAAATCTTACCTGCTGGTGGTTTGCATCCTGCTTCTCACTGCTTTCAGTAGTACTGGAGTACTGTCCTGATGACTCCTTGCAGAAGGTGGGGCAATAGGTGAGGCAGAAGTTGGGGCAGTACCGATGGCATAAACACCTGTAGAAGGATTATAAAAATTAATATGGAAAGCTAAAGATCCTGCTACGTAGTGTCGAAAGATCTTGTTACGATGATCGTTTATCCATTTTTGTGTATCTCATTACGTTAGATCTTATGTAGTACAGTTAAATACTTGTAATAAAATATCTCACGCATATTCAAAGCTTTTTCATACGATTTGATTTTATAATAAGAAGAAGTAATATGCTGGGACGTGTACACGTACAACCTGTGGTTCAAGTATAGGCAGAGATTCCTCAATGCCCTGCGTGTCCAATACAATAATGGATTTAGGATGTTGTTAGGGCTGCCCCGATTTTGTAGTGCCTCCGGGATGTTTGCCAAGGCCAGGGTAGATGGTTTCCATGCCATAGTGCGCAAGCGGCTCGCATCGATGTTAGGCAGAGTTCGGGGTAGCACTAACAGGTACTAACATCCTACAGGTCATTGCAAATAAGCAGGAGTCAAGTTTCCTAAAAACATTTATTCTGGCTCATGTTATATAATTTTTATAATAATAATAATGGACACATATTCTGAAATAAAGAATTTTATAAGCTACTAGCTGTGCCCCGGCATGCGTTGCTATGCAATTTTCTACCTTTCTACCTATCCTACCTACCCTACCTTTTCTTTGCTATAAACCTCACGGAGCCCGAGAGCTTTCCAACGAATGCAAGACCGTGGAAATCGGTTCGTGCGTTCTGGAGTTATAGCGTCAGGAAGGCAAACCCGACTTATTTTTATATAGTAGACTAGCTGTTCCCCACGGTTTCACCCGCGCTGCTCAGCACTTGTTGGACGTAGCGTGATGTTATATAGCCTATAGCCTTCCTCAAGAAATGGACTATCCAACACTAAAAGAATTTTCCAATTCCAACCAGTAGTCCCTGAGATTAGCGCGTTCAAACAAACAAACAAACTCTTCAGCTTTATAATATTAGTATAGATAAAGTGGGTCAAAATAGTTGAAACTATAAATTTGATCAACATTTTTTTGTATTCGTATTTATTTTGAATATCAGTGCATAGTGAGGTAAATGACGTCTTTTTAAATACAATATGGCGGAGTCCCAAAAATGGCGGACTAGTTATTTTTACGTATTCCATTCAAGATTGGGTATCAAATGCAAGGCTTTGTTGCGAAGAAAACGAGAAATAAAGCGTGCAATAAATCAGGACAAACTAGCAAATACTCTTTGCTAACATGTTAAGTTCTTTTGTCGTGTTTTGTTCGGAAATAACATCACCTTTTTAGTTTTTGGAGTTTACTCATTAAGAATCGATTTTCATATATAAGGCGCCCGGCATGAGAAAAATCCGAGGGGTAAAACCTACTAAAGTAACAAAAATGTGTCACGTTTTTGGTGCGCACCTTTAGTGCGCAACTTTCTAATTTGACTGTGAGTGTATTAAGACGTACATAATATGGTATGCTGTATAGGCGCCTATGCCTATATACTATATGTTTTTGGGCTTGTTTGTTTCTATCAGCGTCGATGTATTTATATTGCTATTTTTTTTATTAATTTGTGAATTTACCCTTTCATATGATGTTAATCTTTTTTCAGTTGAATAAACTCTTTTTGCGTATGGTTAGATACTCGTACTTAAGCAGTAAACTCCAGTCGTGCGTCGGAGCTGACACACACATTTTTTTTCCATAAATTCTTCACAGAGAATAACATAAATGTTTACCTTATAGCCTACAGCGTAATCATAACTACTAAACAGTGCTACAGCATAATTACCAACAACTTCATATAAACCGCTAACCTTCTAGAATATACTTACTTCAAGAACGCGGTCTGTCAGACCTAACAACGTGTTTATTACCTGACAAAAACCTAACAGCCACACAATAACGAGACGATGACACTACAATATCCTGCTCCCCAGTCTCCTTTGTGTGGAATATTCTAGAGCAAATTAACAAGAATATAATAGCATCAACAACATCCTGTCGATAAAAGGTGAGGCCTGGCAGGTTGGCGCCAAAATTATTATTAAGGTGCTCCCTCACCGGGAACATTCACATGTAACGTTAAGTGCAGGAGAAGAATCGAGCATTACAATTCGCACTTTGTAATGATGGTGATGATGAATGACAATTCTTACTTCCTTACTATAATACAATATTATAATATATATGATATCCTTACTATAATTAATAATATTAATAATTATATACATATTATTTCTGGTTGTTCTCGTCTAGCTAACAGCGAGTATTTGCATAGACACAACCAAGTAGCCAGGATTATTCATCAGCAACTTGCCTTGAAATATAATCTTGTGGAATCTGAGGTACCGTACTACAAGTATGTGCCCGACCCAGTTCTCGAGAAAGACCATGTCACGCTGTACTGGGATCGGTCTATCATTACTGACAGGACTATTCTCGCCAATAAGCCTGACATAGTGGTGATAGACCGATCAGCGCGCCGCGTAATGATAATCGATGTTACCATCCCACATGACGAAAACCTCGTGAAAGCTGAGAAAGAAAAACAACTAAAATATCTTGACTTGGCACACGAGGTTGTTGACATGTGGAATGTAAACTCGGCTATCATTGTGCCGATTGTCATAACGGCCAATGGCTTAATTTCCAAGAGCTTCGACGAACATCTTTCGAAGCTCTCCTTAGGTGGTTGGATCAAGGGCCTGATTCAGAAGGCAGTACTCCTCGACACGGCCCGCATTGTGAGGAGGTTCCTGTCTCTGGAGCCCTAACCACCGGTAGCTTGGACCCTGCTCCCGCTACCGGCGGAAACCTATTTTTATATTTTTAAATGTTTTTTTTTTTTATTTATTTTCTAAAAAATATTTAAAAATGTAATTTTAAGATGTTGAATGAATAAAGAACAAAATTAATAATTAATAATATATAATATAATATTATAATATATTATAATATAATATTATACCGGATTATATATATTCATTTATCATTTATCATTTATAAAAGCGAAAGTGAGTTTGTTTGTTTGTTATTTGTTATATTGTTATTGTTATATTGTTATTCGTTATAATATTATAAAATCGAAAGTGAGTTTGTTTGTTTGTTACCTCTTCACGCTTTAATGGCTAAACCGATTTTGATGAATTTTGGTACAGAGATAGTTGGGAACCAGGAGACGGACATATGCTAACATTTAAAGAAACGGGAAAAGTTAGCGTTGCTATTACAAATCAATAAGGCGCTACCGAATTTTACGCGAGCGAAGCCGCGGGTAAAAGCTAGTGTGTAATATCTTGATGAAATCAACTAAAAGCTTAAGCTTATAGTGGAATCTATAATGTTACATTACACGCGAATGCTCGTCAGTCAGGTAGGTAGTATTGTAATGTAATGCTCGAAGTTGAATCTATAAAGTTACAGTACACGTGACTGCTCCCGGTGAGGGAGCACCTTTAAAGATGAAGTAGGGTAGTTTGATATTCGTTTACTTGTTGGTGCTTTGAACTTAAACGAGGTTAAGTACTGTTAAGTGGGGGTAAAAGTGAGTTTTTTATGCGGAAGTATAAAATTTGATTTTGTTCTTGTTTTTAATAAGTGTTAGTTATGATAATGTAGAGTGAGATTGCAGTAGAACGGTCAATAGTAAACAGTGATAAAATAAATTATTCATTTTACTAGCTGGCGCCCGCGGCTTCGCCCGCGTCATATCGCGTTTTTATAATATTAAGTAAGGATGTATTTATAAGTATTCAAATGAATAAACAAAACAATAATGGTAAAAAAAACAAACATCACGTTTCTAATCACCAGTGGGCTTAGCAGAGGTGTACTTACATGTATGCAAAGTTTCAACTCAATCGAACATTGTGTCGTTGGTCTGATTTAACTTCTGAGATTTGTATTTTATGTATTAAATTCTAAAATTTGTATACTTGTATATATATTGCCCCACACTAGAAATGTTTCCTGTGTCGTGGGTGCGTTCACAAACATTTAAACTCACATACACAAACAACCAAACCCGGAACAACTATCTGTAGGTATACAAATATCTGTTCCGTGCTGGTATCGAATCCGCGACACGCAGCACAACAGTCGATCGCACAGCCACTGCACCAACCGTGTCGTCAAATAGAGATATACTAGCTTTTGAACGCGGCTTCACTCGCGTTAAATTCGGGGTAACACAGTTCCCCTAGCACCTTATTGATTTGTAATAGCAACGCTGTTTTCCCTTTTCTTCCCTCTTTCTCACTCACATCCCACTTTTTTCAAAAAAATATTAGCCTATGTCCGTCTCCTAGTTCCCATCTACTATCTCTGTAACAAAATTCATCAAAATCGGTTTAGCCATTAAAGCGTGAAGAGGTAACAAACAAACTCATTTTCGCTTTTATAATATTAGTAAGGATTTATAGGTAGAGTTCAAAGAAGTGTGTTAAAAATGCAGTCCATTCTTTACGAGAGAGAATAAATCTAGCCAGTATTGCATATGCCCGGTCCAGTTTCTCCAGCATCGCATGGAGTACAGTTAGCAAAACATACAAGTAACCACTCGTCAGATACAGTTGAAATTTTCATAAAAATCCAGCAATGTTTTTGAATAAAGTTAAATTTATTTTATAGAAAACGAATTCAAACCATTTTTTAGGCCATTACAGGCACTTTTGAATGTTAAGAAACAAAATGATGAAGCTACAGTCCCGGTCACAAGGCATAATAACTTGTGAAAGTACTGTAGTTGCCCATTCCAAAGCGTTGATCTCTATGGAGAAAAATAGTTATGAAACTACATGGAGCAGTTCATCATCGGCTTCCAGTCTTACCGGATGCAGCTGAATATCGGTATTTTTACATGAAGCTTCTGCCTATTTGTTCTCCATAACCCACTCAGTACTGGGTAATACGATACCCTTTGGTAAGACTGGTTGTCAGACTTTCAGAACAGACCTACAAATGACAGCCGGGACCAACAGTTTAACGTACACCGGGAACTTTCTGGGAAACCGGGATTGGTCACCCATCCACAGACCAACCTTAGCAAGCGCGGCTTAACCTACAGATCGACCTGAGTGGCTGCTATTATTTTGCTACGAGCTCCTTAAGACAAAAGCGAAAACAAATAGTTCATCAATTAAATTTGAGTTGGAAACGTCCATTAAAATCAAAATATTTTTATTTCACATACCTACATGGGTACTTATAAAACGTCGAGAAAAGATGCACAGTTCAGGTTGGTCGTTTCCTATGGAAAAGAACCGGCAAGAAACTCCATGGTTACTCTTTTAAAATCATTTGGTTTTACAATGTTATTGTTACAGCGTTAGTACTTAGGTATGAGAGGACAGCGTAGGCCCGACAATAAGTCATTGCTTACTTTACAGAACGTAAAATAAAATTATATGTTAACAAAAGTTAACAAGCATCTAAGATATAAGTCTTTAAACTGACATGGTTACTAACATTATAATTAACACTTGAAACGGTAAACGTAAAAAACCTTAATTATAAAAAAACGTTAAACGGTAACGTTAATTGTGTAAAAAACCCAAAAAGTAGGGAAAAAAGATCGCAAATCGATACAGTGAGTTTTGTGTGTCGAGAGCAAAATCGAGTTATGAGTGACAGTGTTAGTGGTAACGAATGCAAAAAACGAATAAGAAAGAGGGTAGATCGTTTTGTCTGCTCGTAAACATCCACCCGCGATAACTTCAGTGCATCCGTGATCATGGCGTTTGCAACATCGCCGAAATATCGGAAACTCAATATAAATAATAAACATGTTAAATATCCCGTTTCAAGTGTTAATTATAAAGCATCTAAGAACCAGCCTAGGTGACTGTACATGTTAGGCTGACTACATAGAATTCAATAAACAGTTTGGCGCGGCTCCAGCTGAAGCGCCACTGAATATATTTTAAAACGACTTCATTTCTCCTCGGGGCCGCTGCACAATTTTAGCTGAGACCAATTTAGAAGGAAAAGAAATTGAATTAGGCTTTTATAATGTAACTTGAATAAAACGAACTGCAAATTAATCTACCCAACCTTCTTTACGCCATCTAAGCAATGAAATACAACCACATTTTGTGTATCGTAATCTAAGAATCACGTAATTGGGGGCAGCCTATTACCACCGGGTGCAATTCCTAAATCCGTGATTGTTAAAGAGAAACACAATTAGAAATACGAATAAGATTTTAAATTTAATCTAAACTTATTATGCCACCACATTAATATAATTTACTAGCTGTGCCCAGCGGTTTCACCCGCTGCTCATTTAGGGGTCTGAAAAATAGATGTTGGCCGATTCTCAGACCTACCCGATATGTACACAAAATTTCGTTTAAATCGGTCCAGCCGTTTCGGAGGAGTGTGGGAACGAAAACTGTGACACGAGAATTTTATATATTAGATTTATATAAATTACAAGAGTTATTCTTGTAATATGGAACAATATACAACATAAGTTGTATACTGTTCCATATTACAAGAATAACTCTTGTAATTTGTATGGTGTGCATAATAAAGTACATTCTATCTATTTATCTATCTAAATGGATGTATGTATGAATGGATTATGACCCATGAAAGTTAAGAATGCCAAAAGATAAAAAAAACCTTAAACAATGACGTATCTCACACTACCTTCCTATTTCTCCATCGAAATATTGTAAAGACCTGTTTAGTTTATGTCCCAATAAATACGGAACCCTTTAAAGGAAGGTCCTTACCTTGATAATTCTATTAAGGACCAAACAGTGCTTGTCAGCTCTTTACTCACGAAACATACGCTTTCAGACCCGAGATAATGGCGCCCAGCGTGGGACACAATCACATGCTTCCAAATTCAACCTTTTTATACGATTTGGGTTTACAAACAGTCGTTGTTGAGAATCTTGTGAACATTTATTATTTAGAACAATCATAAAAGGTTTTGATGGTTTTAATAATGAGTATACATGGTAGAAGTCAAACTTTTCCAACTATAAGTTTTGTTTTAAAATTCTAATTTGCTTTGTTTTTGTTTTTACCCACGAAAACATAAAGAATCACACAAGAATTCAGTTATGTTATATTCAGATAGGTAATTATAATATTTAGGTACTTTTCAATAAGTCTTACGTGGGCGCCATCTTCACTAAATAGCTTCTAACAATGTTATTTCAAACAACTCTTTCCTGTAGTTCAAAAGATTGTGGACAACAACAATAAAACCGACTTCAGTAGAAAATTCTCTAAATCCTTACTAATCCTCACTAATATTATAAAAGCGAAAGTGAGTTTGTTTGTTTGTTACGTTTTCACGACTAAATGGCTAAACCGATTTTGATGAATTTTGGTACAGAGAGAGACAGACATAGACCATTTTGTTTTTTAAATAGATTGAAATATGAGGAAGAAACAGGAAACAAAGGGAAAACTTAGCATTGCTATTACAATAAATAAGGCGCTATGGCAAAAATTACAAGTAGCGGGTACCTACAAATCAGGAAAGGAGAACTGTGTTCCCACGAATTTAACGCGAGCGAAGCCGCGGACAAAAGCTAGTATGGAAATAAAACTCAGCTCTTAGTCCATTATCCTTTTTTGTTTGAACACAATTATGTCAGCCACACAAAGAGGATATACTTTGTAGCTCTAAATAAACCTTTTAAAATAAAAAGGCAACAAATTAATAAAAGTTTAACCGTTATTTTTTTACGGAATTATTTGTCGCTTTTGTGGTTGATAGCCCAGTGACGTAACCACTGGATTCGAAATCGAACCAAAGACACTCGGGTTATTCTCTGTTTTTTTTTAGATTCATGTGTGTATTGCATAATTATCACTTCCTTTGGTAAAGTGAAACATTGTACCTAACTACTGTGTCTTATAAAATCTAGTTTTTCAATTAAATACGGGTAAATATCAACCAAATTGTTACAAATACGAGCGTTGCTTAGGAGTTAAACTCCAACCAAGAATATACCTACTCATTAATCAAAAACCATCAAGAATCAGTTAAAGAACAACGCCAAAAATGTCCGAAACTATAAATAATGACATTTCCAACACCTAATTGATATCCGCAACAAAACAAGGATAGCACTCCAAGAATGAAGAAAATCTATTAATACCTCCTCAACTTTGGACCCCCGACCCTCTCAGGCAGCACATTGGACCCCACGCCATATATTTAACACAATGGAGACTGAATGGACTGTGCGGGGCATTATTAGGAACGGGTCAACCCGGCCTTATCGAATTACTGTAAGCCTTGCGAGAAGAGATTGTATGTAGGTGTTATATGCTACTAGTAATGGGGTGATGAAACTTTTTATTATGTTAGAGAATAACCATTTAGCTTGTTTTTAGGGTTACAAAGACTCCGCTGTCTGCCCGTCTGTCACCGGGCTGTACCTCACGAACCGTGACAGTTAGAAAATTAACATTTTCATAGATGATGTATTTCTGTTGCTGATATAACAATTAAAAAAAAAACAGAATAAAATAAATACTTATTTAACAGGCCTCCCATAGGGCTCCCATTGTTCGGAACAGATACCGCGGCTCCGGAACAATAGAAGGAACAGGGTGGGTTTTAGTTTGACACCCCCCCCCCCCCCCCGCTGCGCCGAAATGCGTGTGAAATTATTTGAAGATTTCCCAGCTTCAAAAAAAGAACTCCCAAACAAAACAAACATGATTTTACATAAATGTCAAAATAATAAATTAATCTTCATTTGCCACTAGTCACTTAATTAAGGTTAACGAAAGTGAACTCAATCTATAAATTGTTGCACAATAATTTTTAAAACTAGTGAATCCACACAAGCAACAATAATAATTGACTTGAAGGCACGGTTGGCGCAGTGGCTGAGCGATCGACTGCTGCACTCCGTGTCGCGGGCTCGATTCCCTCACGGAACAAATATTTGTATGACCTGCAGATAGTTGTTTCGGGTCTGGCTGTTTGTGTATGTGAGTTTAAATGCTTGTCAACGCACCCACGATACAGGAGAAATCCTAGAGTGGCGGAACGTTTTAAAAAAAAAACATATACAAAAACCCTTTACTTTCCCCCACAAATAACTCTAATAGGTAAAACTTAAAAGATAATTATTACAGCAGTTAATACAACCAGATTATAAACTAAATAAAACTTGAAAGTACCCTTAAAAACTATTTATAACTAGCTTTCGCCCGCGGCTTCGCCCGCGTTAAATTTGGGGTAACACAGTTCCCCTTGCGCCTTATTGATTTGTAATAGCAACACTTAGTTTTCCCTTTTCTTCCCTCTTTCTCCCTCACATCCCACTTTTTTAAATAAAAATTAGCCTATGTCCGTCTCCTGGTTCCCACCTATCTATGTACCAAAATTCATCACAATCGGTTTAGCCATTAAAGCGTGAAGAGGTAACAAACAAACTCACTTTCGCTTTTATAATATTAGTAAGGATATTCTACCACTTCATAAAGCTCAAATGCAAAGGTTTAAATAAAAACTGCGACACTCGAGCGCCCATTTACTATGAAACAAAAGAATAGGTCGGATACACACACTCGACAAATCCAATAACTATTTGTAAGTCCATCGTTCCGTATGCAAGTACCCTCATATTATACGCTTATATTTTTTTAAATATTCGACTAATATTGCACTTTATGTTCACCGTGTAAGGTTGAATTTAGTTTGTACAAAAACATAAGGCCAGGTTTAGGAGTTTACCACGGGCTTTTGACAGCCTGTTAAATAATGCTCCGTTATTTGTCATAAGTCTTGTATTGAAAGGGGGATATATGATGTAATATTTTCTTCTTATATTTTCTTTGATATCTATTTCTTACAAGTTTGACATATTTTTCCTATTTTCATTGCGTTTGCTCCCAAGTAATATGTGAATATTTTTCATTCTGTGTTTTTTATAAGCTAGATTCTTTCATCAAAAAACGCTACTTTCATATTTTTATCTTCTATTAGATAAGATTTAACGAAGAAGAAGAATTCACCGTTTTCTTTTTTTATTAAAGACTGATTTTTCCCAACCCTGCAACCCCTCTTTCCCTCCATTATTCGTGATATTGCGCTTCTTCCGAGACGAGAAAGCCATCCAAGGCGTGATCAGTGGTCAAAACTGGTTCAGTCCATGGTCCGGAGCGAAAGGGAATAGAAAGCGGTCATTTCCTTCTGCAGATCAGTCATGCTAGCGATGTAGGTGGCCGGGTGTTTGAGAGAGAACCTCAAACCAACCCAGTAGCCGCGGTCCCGGATCTTAAACGGCAATAGAAGGAACATGGGTGGGTTTTAGTCAATAGAAGTCAAACACTCCCCTCCGCTCCGCCCAGAGCGGGGGAAGTTATTTGATGATAATCCGCAAAAAAAGGCATCCCGCCAGATGACTGTGGAAGAGATCGTCCACAGTCAGCCGTTACTCCATCTAGTCTCAGTGCTCCAGTTTTGCGAAATTTGGGGCCACAGCTTTGCTGGCATCTGGCAGACACGGCCTGCCTAGTCCCATTTAAATCTTGCGGATTTTTGAGCTACGTCACCTAATTGAGTTCTGAAGCTCAATGAAGTGTTCCTTGTTTAATCAGTAAGATTAACGTTAAGAATATTGCGCTCATTAAAAAGTCTTTAAAAAGCTAGGATATGAATTTCAAACTATATCATATTATCCTACTAATATTATAAACCTACTAATATTATAAATGCGAATGTTTCTGAGAATAGATGGACGGATGTATGGATATTTGTTACTCTTTCACGTCAAAACGGCTGAACGGATCTTGATGAAAAGTTGGCACAGAGGTAGATTATAGTCTAGAATAATACATAGGATTTTTTTTTTCGATATTACGCGCGCAAAGCCGCGTGCGCCATCTAGTTTATTATATAAGACCAACAAAATACTCTTCTAGAAGTCTAGGTCAATTTCCAGTTCATTGAAAAGTAATTTCATTAAGATAAAATTGTGCAAGAAACTCCTACATATTTAGATATAGACTTTAAAACCCATCCAACTATTTCATCCACCTGTAGATTTCCATAAACATTTCCAGTCTTCAAAACAAAGCGATAAATTACTCAGCAACGCTTGCACAGTCCCGGTTAAACCTAACCTAAGCTGGTACTTGCGACAATACAGTTCGGAAGACGTTTAACTTTAATTAACGCGCACTAAGACATGAAATATGAGCTGAGATTGTGTGGCTCCTGATTACACAACATTTTCGATATAACGGTAAGGCGCGTCGCCCACACGATTAACAGTCAAGGTGCAGTTGAGGCACGGGCGCATGAGAGGCAAGCCGCAACAAGGTTTTCTTTACAAATGAATGGCAGTGGGCTCATATATAAGTGTTGCGGTGGAGGCGAGGCGGAGGCGAGGTGGCGGCGCAGCAGGGGCGCTCAAGTGTGCCCCAGCCTAGACACCACCGCCAATTTGTCATTTGGTTCCCAAAAAACCCCCTATTTAAATTAGGAACTTGTATAGTGCGAGTACGTCTTCGTCTTTTGACGACAACATGGTGAATGAATTAATAAAATGTGAAGGAAGCATAGGCGCCTGCACCTCGACTCTACGCAAAGACTTATTCTTGGACGCGTACGCGCACGCGACGTCGCCTCGACTTAGCAGTGAGCGACGCGCCTAAGCAATACGTAGGTATTAAGTTGGAGGGTAGTTGCAAGTATTTTCTGTAATAATATCAACAATTCGGTTTTAGATGTCGACTGTTTATTTGAGAGCTCACGAGAATAATGTACAATTTGTTGTCTTTGTCAGAGAGTTGAGATTAGATGAATAAATTTTAAAGGCTGTTATTGTTTATATTGCGTACAATTCAGTACAATATTGTACAAGGCCTTTTTTTGAGATGACAAATCATCAAGTATCTCCTCCCAAATCTGGAACCAAAGGGCGTGACAGACATGGCTAAAACCCATGTAAGGAACATGGGTGGGTTTTAGTCAGTATTTTAGTCTTTTGCCCTTTGTATTTTAGAGCCACGGTACCTATTTCGAACAACCCGCAGGCCCGGCTAGTAGTGGCCTTAGCGGGTCCCACTAATTTGCTGACAACTCTTTGTGAGGCGCGTATGCAAGACGAACGTGCATACGTCATCACTCATAGCCGTTACTAGACGGGCGGACGGTGAGCTACCCATCTTCCAGCTCACCGTCCACATGCCCGCGTCTACGGTGGCCGGGAGATATCATGTGGCTCCCGACGTCAAGAGCGTCTCACGCTAAGCTATTTAATTGTACACACGACGTCAGGTCAAACTATTGTAAACTATTATAACTTGACCTCTCTACTACGGATCACATACCGTAGTAGAGAGATCAGATTAAAATGGTTTTGTATAGGTTGATGTGCCGTCGTGTGTACGAGACCTGTGTTACAATGGTGTGCTATAAATAATCTTCTTTCTTAGATCTTAAAAGTAAAAAAATGGTTTATTTTCTCACCTGATGAGTAGTGTAGCGATAAGCACGGCGAGGAGAGGCAACAGCGTCCCGAAGCATGCGAGGAACAGACTCTGGACATCCGAGTAGCCTGAGAAAACAGACAAAACTGCGACAGTTCACTTGACAGGGTAGCTTATAGTACTAGCATGTATTAGCTCATCTGGTGCTGAGCATACTTCTTAGGCTAAACTTGGCTTGGCTTGGCTAAATTATTTCATCCTAAAAAATGACTATTTTTTAAATTCTATCAGAATACCATTATTTTTAAACTAGCTTTTGCCCGCGGCTTCGGTCGCGATAAATTCGGGGTAAAATAGTTGCTACCTGTAGTTTTTGCCCTTGCGCCTTATTTATTGTAATAGCAATGCTAAGTTTTCCCTCTTCTTCCCTCTTTCTCCCTTATAGTTCAATGTCAACTATCTCTGTACCAAAATTCATCAAAATCGGTTTAGCCATTTAGACGTGAAGACGTAACAAACTCACTTTCGCTTTTATAAAATTAGTTAGGATAGGAGAAGCAACAGCTAAAGCAGACAGTTAAACAATTGCAATAACACAGATTAAAAAGACCAAATCATTTTTTGTTTGTTTGTTTGTACCAAATAGGCTCCAAAACTATTAGACCGATTTTAACAATGTTTTCACCAAAAGAAAGCTAAACTGTCAGGAAGGACGACAAACATAGGCTATATTATCAGGGGCGAAGGTCCAATAGAAGCCATAGGCCAGGCTTGCCCTAAATTATAACACCAATCAGACCAATAGTTATACATAACATAACATAAGTTATGTATAACCTACTACCTAACTGTACCCAAACTAACATATATAACATTCACGAACAAAATTATTTTAAATACACGCAAATTAATTTGCCGCGCGGTTACATTACCAGCGCACATCGAAATGTTTTTTTTTTTATTTTCTTATTTACAAGTATTTGTATTTTTTAAGTTAAATAGCATGTAAACGCAGTGGTTGAGTGATCGACTGTTGCGCTGTGTGTCGCGGGTTCGATCCCTGCACGGAACAAATATTTGTATGACCTGCAGATAGTTTTTCCGGGTCTGATTGTTTGTGATATGAGTTTAAATGTTTGTAAATGCACCCACTATACAAGAGAAATTCCTAGTGAGCGGCAAAGTTTTTTTTAAACAGAAAAAGAATTGGTCTAAAATAAACGATTTATTTATTTATGCTTATAAGCTGAGTAACGGGTTAAACCGCTAAGCACAGCTAGTGTATTTTAATGTTAATGTCATATGCATATTTCTACATCAAATCAAATCATTTATTTCAATTAGACCATTACAGGCACTTTTGAATGTCATAAAAACAAGAACAAAAAAAAATGATGCTGCTACAGTCCCAGTCACAAGACATAATAACTTGTGAAAGTACTGTAGTTGCCCATTCCAAAGCGTAGATCTCTATGGAGAAGAATGGGCAAGAAACTCCATGGACACTCTTTTAAATCATAATCATCATCATCAAATGTACATACAGCGTTAGTACATATGTGTAGTACCTGCATGGGTTTTGTAGTTCCAGCTATGCAACAGACCACTCGATCAAATCTAGTTGACATGACATAAATCAGAAAGATGGATATCGCACGCAATGCATCTGTTAGCGAAAAAGCGTAATTGATGACATGTTTTGTTGTTGTATTTCTAACCGATTTCTAAAAAAGGAGGTTATTAATTTTTCTGTGTACTCAAGGGATCCCATATCAATTTTATCTATATTGCTTTGATATGTCCTATAATACATAATTATGTTTTTTTCTAATGTACTTATATGGATGATATGCTTATATCTTTTAGTAGCACTGGAAAATGAATACCTACTCGATAAAAAAGGCAGAAATAAAAAACTGTAACAAAGCCGACTTACAAAAAAATACACACTAAAATGTGGAACGTGATAAGCGTTAGCTCAATACAATATCTACGTTTCTAGAAATTATTCTCAAGAAAATGCACATTTTTATAGTTAATTTTGAATTTAATGATTCAAAACAGGTATTTACTGTCCATGCTACGGTCACAGTTGATTTATGAAAATTGTAGTCCCAGCTTGGGCGCCAATACTAATAATGGCGCCCTAACATGGGACAACAACAATGTTAAACACAATCAATCATATTAACTCCTTTCTGAGTGAATGTTACTTAAAAAATATATGCCAGCTTAAATTAAAACTCAGTGCTCTAATAACCCTGCAAAGTAAAATGTTTTTAAATTAGCCCAAACAGAAAGCGTATTATTCGTAATAACGGTGAAATTTATCCAACATATTTCTAAACACAACCGTTAAAGACCTACACGCTTCAAATAAGTCAATTTCCGATGTTCTTTGAGCCGGACATTCAAAACCTGGGCAAGCTTCCAATTGGCACCCAACATGGGACCGGTCTGTCTTGCCGCTGATAAAAATCTCGGCACCATCCCCTTACAAGCATCGATTTTACGTGACCAAACTACCAATTAGCCGCTTGAGGAATTAGCCAATAATAAGCCGCAATGAAATTGTATTACTGGCGCTTTTCGCTTTGTCTGCTTTAATTCGGTTCATTCGGTTTCTTATTTATTGGAAGGTTTTATGAGAATTTATAGGATTTATGGCAGCTAGACGATTTGTATGAAAACGATGTTATTTTGTCGGAGACTCAAAACATTTATTTCAACCCGAAAACAAGTTATGGGAATTGAAAAATATACATTGATAGAAATAGGTGACTATTAAGACTGAGGGTAGTACAGTCTAGGCATAGTACAGCAAAGCAGAGTGATTTATGTCGGAAATCCATACGTAGCTAATGGTAACAAGATACATAATCCAATGTTCAATGCCACAAAGGAAAAAATAATTTATACTTTGCGGTCGTTCTCTAAACATTGGAATATGTATCTTGTTATAATTAGCTACGAATCAATATACGTTGATTAAAGATTAAATGCACTGCTGTTCCGTTCCAGGTCAGCGCTGTCCTTACTTATTATAAAAAAACGAAAGTGAGTTGGTTAGTTACGTCTTCACGCTTAAATGGCTTAACCGTTTTTGGTGAATTTTGGTACAGAGATAGTTGGGACCCTGGACACAGACATAGACTAATTTAAAAAAAAAGTGAGTAATCAGGAAGAAAGAGGGAAGAAAAGGGAAAACAAAGCTTTTCTATTACAATTAATAAGGCGCAAGGGCAAAAACTACAAGTAGCAGGTACCTGCAAATCAGAAAAGGGGAACTGTATTACCACGAATTTAACGCGAACGAAGCCAAATCTAGTAAAATACAAATATGATAAAGACAAAGACGTGATGAAGAAACCAATTATAGACACTTTAAAATTATCAAAAACTCCATCAGTAAGTCAGAAAGTTACCCATTCACAATCGTACATTCCAGTGAAGAAGCAATCAAATCAAGTTTAACTTTATTGACACTCGTTCAAGTAATTGTATCAAGTAAGTGATCGGTTCCTCTTTCTCATCCACTTCCGTAATCTGTTTGAGAGACGGAAAGTAATCAGTTAACTTGAACGTAAAATTGATTGGCTTTATACAATTTATTTTTAACTTCTTGCTGCTTAGTTTTTCTAGTGATAGAATCAAGTACTGATGAGCTTGAAGCTTTATTTTAATCGGGTGAACCGTTATTTACATCTATATACGTTATTTATAAACTACAAAAAATAATAAAAACATTAAGCAATACCTAAGGAGGCTCTCGTTAGACATCTGGATCAAGAGCTTGGTACAGAAAGCGGTACTTCTGGATATGGCTCTTATTGTTAAGAGGTTCCTTTCTCTGGAACTGACCGCCGCCGCCGGTAGCTTGGACCCTGTTCTCGATACCAGTAGGCTACTGTTTTTTTTTAAATCAATAAACGAACGAAAGTAAGTCTTTACAGAGTTTTGAAAATACGTCCACTTTGCTGTCAACAGGAATACTGCCCAAAAGATTGGCAGCACGTTGGATGGTAATGCAAATTTTTTGTCCTAAGGTCATGAGAACAGGGCGACCAAACGGCTCAAATACACCGTTATTGGATTTTCCATCAAGAATTTCTCAGAACCAGCCTTGGGTTGGTATAAGGGCCTGGATTTTAGCAGTAGGTTCGACCCCTATTGCATCATACTTAAATATAAGTGGTGAAATCCAGGAGTACTATTTATAGAAGGTTATATTTCTATCTAAATCTTTACAGGCATATTTTGTGAACGCTTTGAAATAATTTATAGAAATCAATAACTTGACTTAAAATTTCGTGCGAACAAACTTGAACAATGGCTGCCGATACGATGGAATTAAGCAGCTTTACTTGGCAAAAACAATGTAAACAGCTTCTGAATAACAACACGATGGACAAATGAACGTCATTTGTTCCGTCTATTCATTTAATTATAATTTGTGAACACAAACTCTCATCCATTATGGTGGAATCAAAACAGGGATGTGCGCGGTCCAAGTGTTTGTGTGGAATGTGGAGAGGAAATGTCAATAATTATTGTTTTGACTTTCATCCGTTTTAATTACTTTCATTTGCGAAACGCCTTGGGGCGAATAGAAGAAGGAAACATATTGCGCCGATCCCAAATAGAATGGGACAAGGGCAGGAAAATAATGCTGATTTGCGAAACGCCAGGATAACCCACTATGTTAAATGTTATGTCCTTACGTATTTGGAATTTGCCAGTGACAGGTTTTCTATTGATTAAAATAATATTCGCAATTCTAACACGTGTTTATCTACGAAATAATAATCATAAAACTTATCACTAAAACGATCTCACGCTCCAAATGAAAAAAATCATTTAATATTTAAGTAAAATATGTCCCAATAAATTTAGAACAAATTCCCCTCCTTTTTATTCTCACCCTACTTTCGCTCCCGCTCTTAGCACACACCACACAGCTCAATGCTGCCTGGTCCCTTAGGGACTGAATACAAATTCTCGCTGGGCAACATTGCTGCTACATAAATTTTGAAAAAGGCCGCTAATTTATCAAAAAAAGGAACCCGGGACAAAGCACACCGGTGGGCCATAGAATACTTTAAACCCTCATTCATGTATTTAGTAACGAATGGCAAATATTCATGAAGTGGGTGCAGAGAACGGAAGAAGAATGTTTGGTGCAGAATAAGGAAGATTTTGCAACAACCATCATCTACCTAGCCTTTTCCCAACTATGTTGGGGTCAGCTTCCAATCTAACCGGATGCAGCTGAATAACGTGTTTTCCGAGGCACGGAGGAAACTTGGTATATACGGGTGGTCACCCATCCACAGACCAACCTAAGCAAGCGCGGCTTAACCTAAAGATCGACCCGAGTGGCTGCTATTATTTAGCCACGAGCTCCTCCTGACCTCAATGTTGTCCAGAAAATATGATAAGATTAACAATGGATAGTTGCGGTGAGCAATGGGTAGCTCACCGTCCGTCCGTGTATTGACGACAGGCCATATCGATGGCGCGTTCGTGTACGACACGCGCCTCAAAAAGATGTCAGTAAAGCAAGGGCAGGGGCTACTAAAACAACTGGGGTTGGGGGTTGTTTGAAAAAAATACCGCGGAACACAACAGAAGGAACATAGTTGGGTTTTGGTCAGTAAAAGTCTAACGCTCCCTTCCGCTCCGCCCAGAGCGGGGAGTGTTATTTGATTATTACCCGCAAAAAAAAGCTATGAATCAACAAAAAAAAATTATAACATCTGATGAAAATCCCTTGTCATATTCTGTCTACATAAAGACGCACACCGACCAATCAAGTCAGTTAGTTTATGCTTGCAAAGCGAGGCTATATTTCACTGAAAATGTATAGCGTGATTTGTCGCCGTGTGTACAAGACACAAATTATTTTGACTAACGTGAGCCCCAGGTGCTATGATCCAGTTCAATGACTCCATTCAGAACCATCTTGATCATTAATAATTATAGTGTCTAGGGAGCGGTTGGGTAAGCTAAGAGATAAACCAACTGTGGCCAAACACAACACAAAGTGTCTTAATACTATAGTAGTAAAGATGAATTTAGAAAAACTGGTGGTTACTAATATTCCTGTTAATAGTTTGCTTCGGAATCTACTTGACTTAGCATATTTTATTCAGTTGTTGAGGGACTTCGTTAAACATGAATACTTAACTAACGTACTGCTTACAGTTTTAGTGCCAAACTATCATAGCTTGAGCTGTTGAAATTTTTATCGGTGACTAGCTTCCGCCCGTGACTTTACTTTGGGCTAACGCTAACTTTAGCCCGCGTGATGATCGAAAGTATGTTTCTCTCCATTTTCCTTCCCTCTTTCTCCCCCTTTTCTAGCTTTTTTAGCCTATGTCTGTCTCCAGGGTCATCATACAGCTGTGTACCAATATAGTTTTCTTATATTCACGAATCCAACTTTCGCTAGCTAAACGTATATTTAAAAAAGAAAGAACGTTGCCCCGTACTAGGAATTTCTCCTGTATCGGTTAAAAAATTTAAACTCACATACACAAACAGCCAGACTCGAAAAAACAACTTGTAGGTTATACAAATACTTGTTTCGTGCAGGGGTCGAACCCGCGACACGCAACGCAGCAGTCGATCACTCAGTCACTGCGCCAACCGTGCCGTCGAAATACGTTTAGTATGTCGAGAAGAATCACCTTGATTAATGCCGGTATCTAAAGTCATTCAGTATGCATATTTCCTAACAGACTATAAGCTAATTCTAAAACAAGTAACATATCTGAATACTCACTCGTATCGGGTTCCAAATCGTTGTCCACTTCATGTCCCGTAATATTCATCATCAACGCACTCCTGTTCTCCTTCGACGGCTTGGCCACCTCCACCAGTTCCACATAATCAATCTTCTTCAGTACATCACTACTGTTCCTATCTCTTTCCGTGTCACTAGCACTCCTATTGGAGAACTCACTCTCATTTATTTTAGCAGCTATTAAAAATTCAAATTTTGGCATGTCTTCTGCGAACTCAGATTCTGGTCTAAAAAGGATGTCTGTTATAGTATCTTCTCTGTCTGTCTCCGAGTTAATGATGTCGTCTAGAAGACTACTTGATATGTTCAATTGTTTTTCGACAGCGCCCGGTTCTCCGCTCGGAATTTCCATCATTCTCTGTTCCAATCTATTCGTGTTCTGGTCTTTCATGACTTTCTTTGATAGATCCTCGTCTCTACCCTGTTCTGCGTTCATGAGACCTTCTAGTTCTGACTTCGATGTTCTGTCTGTCTCTCTTATTTCTTCATCCGTTTCTTCAGCCACGACTAGAGTATCAGAGTTAGGATCGATGGGTAAATTAAATGTGTTATTGTTATTACCAAACTTGATCACGATGTCTGTATTGTTATCTCTCTTATCAGAGTAAGGTCTTGCGTGAACTATGTCTGCAGTTAGTAAAGCGTTTAAGAGGAAGAACATTAGTTTTAATTTAACGTTAGTCATTTTGTCTTCGATCAAGGTTTCATTATTATTCTTTGAATGTCAGTTCATTTTTAATGAGAGTATGGTTTTAGCTTCAGTGGTTGTCAACGAACATCTGTGGACAAAGAACAAATCACTATTATAGTTGGTACTAACTTGATTAATGTCTGGCAGTAACAATGGCTAGCTAATTAATTTTTCACGTGGACCCTTGCTTTGTGCAGGAATTGATTGATGAAACTTTATTATTAAAACAAACTTCTATAGTCTATTGTATTCATTTTGTTTGAAACTGGTTTCTAATTAAGTAAGTACGAAATATTCATGAACTTAGAAGATAATAATATAATAATCATCTTGAACAAGTTATAATCTACTTTAAGTTTAACTTTTATTTCCTTTGTTATCTTATTGAACCATCCTAGATCTTGCTACATCACAATACCAACTTGAACAACCCAGGTACCTGTTACCTGTAGTTTTTGTCCTTGCGCCTTATTTCTTCAAGCAAAGCTCAGTTTTCACTTTTTTTCCTATTTCTCCCTCATTTCTCACTTTAAAAAAAAAGTTAAGCTTAGCTAAATTTTTCCTTTTTCTCCCATCATTTTTCACTTTAAATTTAGCCTATGTCCGTTTGCAGGGTCTCAACTATCTCTGTACCAAAGTTCATCAAATCCGTTTAGCTAATTATATAGTAAGAATTACATTACAATTTGATGCAGGGGTGCATACAATTAGTAAATGTAACTCTACAAACATTTGCACAGCACTAACTGTTACCCCGGATCTGAACAATCTAATTGGTCTGACCGACGAACCGACCAGTCTAACCCTACCGCTGACCTAGTTCTCAACGTCTAACAATGTAACGACGCGTTTAACTAACCGTTTGTATAGTGGAGTAGAAGTTGTGTTGGTCTGATAATTTGTTGTGGTCTAGCGTGTAGTCTGATTAACTGAGGGAGTTTGTAATCTTTTATTTTTTATGTACGCTCACCGATTAGTCAAAGACGACTGGAGCGATTTGCAAAATTCTTTTTTTGTTTCATCTATACTAATATTATAAAGCTGAAGAGTTTGTTTGTTTGTTTGAACGCGCTAATCTCAGGAAGTACTGGTTCGAATTGAAAAAATCTTTAAGTGTTGGATAGTCCATTTCTTGAGGAAGGCTATAGGCTATATAACATCACGCTACGACCAACAGGTGTTGAGCAGCGTGGGTGAAACCGCGAGGAACAGCTAGTAGGGTATAATTCCCAAGTGGTCACACCTAATAAGTTAATGAGTTACCGTCTATAATACATATTGTTTTCTCTATGCATATATGGATGATCTGCTACAGGTAATAAATCGCTAGTCATCTGTGGTGACTTTAACATCAATATTTTAGATGAAAATTCAAATAGCAGTAGATTTTTAAATCTTTTTAAATCATTTAATTTGTTGAATGTGTTTTCGGAGCCAACTCGAATTACTACAAATACCGCTACATGTATTGATAATGTTTTCTGTTGCTGCGACTTCTTAGATAAATCCATTGTAAATTACCTTCCCTCTGATCACAGCGGTCAAACCGTTGTTTTCGAGTCCTACACATCATCACAAAAAATTCAGATACAGTCTAGACAAATAACACCCAGCAATTTAAATAAATTTAACAATAATTTAATAAGTAATCTAGGCATTCCGGGATATGATATTAATAATGTAAATCATTTTTATGAGGAATTCTTTTCGGTTGTCTACTCAGAGTTCAATGATACGCTAAAAATTAAAACTAAATCTATTAGCCCAAAGTTTCTATTTAGTGATTGGGCAACTAAGGGTATAAGAAAAAGTAGGGAACGGCTGTTTGAACTTTACGGCCTTAAGCCTTACATCAACTCGGAAACATTCAATCACTATGTTGCTACTTACTCAAAAATGTTTAAAAACACCTGCAAGGTAGCTAAAGCCTTATTCATAAGCAACAAGATTAAATCCGCTGATAATAAAATTAAGACGGTTTGGAAAATAATCAATAGTGAAACTAATAGAAATAAAAAATATAATAATGATATAACACTAGAGTCTTCACGTGGTCTTCTAACCACAAAAAACGAAGTTGCTCAAGAATTTGTGGATTTCTTTACTAGTATCCCAATTAAAACTACAGAAACGTTAAATTCCTCACCCTTGCTTTCTGTTGACTTATTAAGAGCAAACGTTTTACCATGCCCGGCTGAGTTTCAGTTTAAGCATATTAATCCCACTGTAGTCATTAAAGCTTTTAAACAAATAAAAATCAAGTTAACCGAAGACCTTTGGGGATTGTCTATTAAAGTTTGTCAAGCTATCATTGAGACTATAGCACCGTACTTAGCCTTAATATTTAATTTGTGTGTGGACCAAGGAGTCTTCCCGGACCTTATGAAATACAGCAAGGTAATACCGCTTTTCAAATCTGGGGACAGTAAAGACACCAATAATTATAGACCCGTATCCGTTTTGCCGGTTTTCAGCAAGGTGTTTGAAAAGGTAATGCTTAACCAAATGCTCAACCACTTTAACACCAATAAAATCTTACATGAAAAGCAGTATGGTTTCACCAAAGGACGTTGTACGACTGACGCCGGTGTCACCCTATTAAAACACATATTTACTGCGTGGGAAGAGGCACAGGATGCCATAGGGATTTTTTGTGACCTCTCAAAAGCATTTGATTGCGTGAACCACGAAACCCTGCTCTTAAAACTTGAACATTACGGCCTAGGGAAACTTGCCCTTAGTTTAGTTAAATCGTATTTAAATGATAGACAGCAGCAAGTACAAATAAATGGTGTCAATTCAATGGGTTTAAATGTAAAGATGGGTGTACCACAAGGATCGATATTAGGTCCCTTCCTCTTTTTAGTATATATAAATGATCTACCCCATTTGTTTAAAAACCAACCACAAATGGTGTTATTTGCTGACGATACCTCTTTAATATTTAAGATAAACAGGCGTGCCACAAATCTTGACGACGTAAATAATGCCCTAATGCAGGTACATAATTGGTTTACCGCTAATAATTTAGTATTAAATGGGAAAAAAACGAAGTGCATAAGATTTGCTCTACCAAATGTCAAAAACAGTGTGTGTGACATAGTATTGAATCAAGAGAAACTAGAATTCGTCGAAAAAACTGTTTTCTTGGGAATAACACTCGATTCAAAGCTACAATGGGGTCCGCATATAACATCTCTTGCAGGACGCCTTAGTTCAGCAGCATATGCTGTTAGAAAAATCCGTCAGTTTACTGATGTAGATACCGCGAGACTAGTCTATTTTAGTTATTTTCATAGTATAATGTCATACGGTATTTTACTTTGGGGACGGGCTGCAGACATCGAGTCTATATTTATTCTGCAGAAAAGAGCCATCAGGGCCATATATAACCTACGTAGGCGAGATTCTTTAAGGGAACAGTTTAAGGATATTAACATCATGACAGTACCTTGTCAATATATTTATGAAAACATCATGTATGTCAGGAAAAACTTGCATCTTTTTAGTAAAAGAGGTGACAGACACAATTATAATACTAGAAATAGGGACCAATTAGTTCAACCAGGTTTCAGGTTAGCTAAAGTAGACTCATCTTTCATGGGGTACTGTTTAAAATGCTACAATAAAATACCTCCCCACATTCTTCAACTGAATGAAACGAAATTTAAATCTTGTATTAAACGCACACTATGTAGGCAAGCATATTATAAGTTGGGGGATTATATTGATGATAAAAATGCTTGGCTTAATGCTAGTCCTGCTCCACAAGCATAGGGATAAACTCATTGGTTAGTATCCGAAGCTATAGTGGAAGCTGCAGAAGATTGTAAGACTATCTTTGCAATGTATAGAATCAATTCTCTAGTATTGTATAATTATTAAGCCCATATGTGAGTGCTATGTATTATCATTGACTTGACGAAGCCCTGGTGGTTGATAGTGTCATGCTCACTTAAATGTCTCACTGATGGTGGCGGGTGTGTCGGGTCATTTAGCTCCCTTCAAAATGGTCGAGCTGAATGGGGCTGATCCATACGTCATGTTCGTGAACGGGCGCTGTCAGTTGGGACTGGTCATTTTTTAGCTACCACGGTTCATTTTTAAACTTATTTAGATTTAAAATTAAATTTTGCTTTTTATTTACTCTGGACGCTCTTACTGTGCACGCCTTTTTACATCGTTCTCACATATTTGTATAATCTCAACATGAATGATGTAAACACGATTTTGTAAAAATATTATAATTTAAAAGAGTGTCCATGGAGTTTCTTGCCCATTCTTCTCCATAGAGATCAACGCTTTGGAATGGGCAACTACAGTACTTTCACAAGTTATTATGCCTTGTGACCGGGACTGTAGATTCATTTTGTTTCTTGACTTTCAAAAGTGCCTGTAATGGTCTAATTGAAATAAATGATTTGATTTGATTTGATTTGATTTGAATCTTTTAGTAAGAATAGAAAATTAATACTCGATAAAAATTATGTGATAAATCATTATACCATAACTAAAAAAGCTGAAATAAAAACTTTTTTTACAAAAAAAATCGACTTCCAAAAAAAACCTAAATAGTGGAAAATAACTTTACTTCCAGTGGCAAAAAAGTCAACAAAAAAAATAAAAGTCACCGGCTTCCAGAAGTAAAGTAATTTTCCACTATTTAGGTTTTTTTTGGAAGTCGGTTTGTCTTTTTTGTTATAGAGTAGAGATATTTCTCGACAGTGGCATGTTTAGCCAATTCAGAGGTCCATGGGCAGCAGAAAACTCTGACACAAGGCTAGGTACTACCATGGAGCCGGGCGCCGCGAGACGACTCCCGGCCACCGTAGATGCGGGCCTGTGGGCGGTGAGCAATGGGTAGCTCACCGTCCGTCCGTCGATTGACGACAGGCCGTGTCGACGACGCGTTCGTGTTTCACGCGCGCCTCAAAGAGAGTCAGCAAAGCAGAGGGGCTTGCCAGAGCCTCCGCCTGCCGGGATTGCGGGTTGTTCGAAAGAGATACCGCGGCCTCGGAACGTAAAGGGCAATAGAAGAAACATGGGTGGGTTTTAGTCAGTACAAGTCTGACATGTCATTGGATGATTTCCCAACCGAAAAAAAAAAAAAAGGCTAGGTACTAACCACACAATAAAAAAAAAACCTTATTTATGTTCCCATGTCCCATAAGACATCGACGGAATACACATAATAATATCTTGTTAAAGCTATAAAATATTTGGTTAATCCTAGAACCTCCCCTTATCTTAAAGATCGTTTCAAGTTCCTTTATGACACACGTCATAATAGATATCTTTTTTTTTGGTTTGGAAATCATCCAATGACTTCCCGCGCTCTGGGCGGAGCGGGGGGGCATGTCAGACTTGTACTGACCAAAACCCACCCATGTTCCTTCTATTGCCCTTAACGTTCCGAGGCCGCGGTATCTCTTTCGAACAACCCGCAACCCCGGCAGGCGGAGGATAATAGATATCTGAGGTCATCGGAAAACCTGACACTGGAGATGCTAGTGTGTTCTACTAGCTTCTATGATAAATCCTTTATTACAGTTCAAGCTGTAGAATGCCCTGCCTGTATCTATAAGAAGCGCTGAAATCTTGTCTAGTTTTAGAATTATGGTCAAAAAGCACTACCTCTCCTTAAACAACAATCCTTACTAATATTATAAAAGCGAAAATGAGTTTGTTTGTTACGTCTTCACTTTTTAATTGCTATACAGATTTTGATGATTTTTGGTACAGAGATAGTTGACACAGGAGACGGATATAGGTTATTTTTTTTAAAGTGGGTTGTGATCCAGAAAGAGAGAAGAAAAGGGAAAAGTAAGCGTTGCTATTACAAATCAATAAGGCGCAAGGGGAACTGTTACCCCGAGTTTAACGCAAGCGAAGCCGCGGGCTAAAGCTAGTATTAAATATTTCTTTGCTCTTCATGATTTTTTTAAAATGTATTTATATTTAAGTATTTAATTTTTTAAATTTTTGTTTTTATATTTTGACGACACTGTTGCCGCAGTGGTTGAACGTTTGACTGCTGCACTACGTGTCACGGGTTCGATCCCCGCTCGGAACAAATATATGTATGGCCTACAGATAGTTGTTCCCGGTCTGGCTGTTTGTATATGTGAGTTTAAATGTTTGTAAACACAACCACGATACAGGAGTAATTCCTAGTGTGGGGCAAAAAATTAGCTATCCGTTTTGTAAAATGAAACACCATAGACTACCTACAGTACTGTCTCTCCTCCTTTAAATCCATCCAAAGGTTGTCTTGAAAACATCGCTTTTAGCGATAACACCGCCCATTGTGTCACCCTATTTATAAGTTGTATACTGTAATTCTTGTAATTTTTGTGGTGTACATAATAAAGAATATTCTATCTATCAACCATGTTTTGAACCACTATCAAGATTAAAATCATACATCACCATTATTATCATCTGTGTTAATTGTATATCGAAATATGTAATGCTAAACACTAGTAGCGAGGTCTAAGATAAGTTATGTAAGTTAATATGTAAGTATGTCGTGATGTCAATAAATAAACGTACAGTCTTCCCTTTTTTTTTTCGGGCGGGAAATCATCCAATGACTTCCTCTGGGCGGAGCGGGGGGGCATGTCAGACTTGTACTGACTAAAACCCACCCATGTTGCTTCTATTGCCCTTTACGTTCCGGGGCCGCGGTATCTCTTCGACCAACCCGCAACCCCGGAGCCTGCACACCCTGAGAGAATCTTGAAATAAATCTTGCTGACAAGCCGATCTACTCCGCACGTTCCCATGGCGCGACTTCACGTGAGTGTTCTTGAGAGTCTACGATACTCTGGCTGAGAAATGGAGGGAGCAATAGAGGGAGCTTTTACTGTTTACTGTATGTGATGTATTTCATTATTTTTATAATGAATTTTATTCGTATGTTATGGATTATTATTGTATTGACATAATGTATTGATTTATTATTTTTTTATAATTGAAACGACCTGATATTTTTATTTATTTACATTGATACGGTTATTGATTTATTAATATATATTTTACGTTATTTCTTCTTATTTAAAAGAAATGTTGTGCCCGACAGGGTCCATGTGAACTATTTTATTATTATTATTTAAGACCTGTAAAACACATGTGAGATTTAATAAAAAAGTGAATTCTTCTTCTATTGACTTCCCCTGCTATGGACGGAGTGGGGGGGGCACTCCGTCCATAGCAGGGGAAGTTATTTGATGATAACCCGCCCCAAAAAAAATAAAAAAGGAAAAGGAAAGGTGGACACCCTTTTTTATTTTTTCGTTACTTGTGAAAGCTCCTTTAACGCAAGCCATTAAAGAACTGATATTCGTTAAACTGAATTTAAAAAAAACTGTAAGTGCGAGTCGGATTCCCACAACGAAGGTTCCGCACAAACATGCCCGCGTTAAATTTGGGGTAACACAGTTCCCCTTGCGCCTTATTGATTTGTAATAGCAATGCTAAGTTTTCCCTTTTCTTCCCTCTTTCTCCCTCACATCCCACTTTTTTCAAAAAAATATTAGCCTATGTCCGTCTCCTGGTTCCCAACTATCTCTGTACCAAAATTCATCAAAATCGGTGTAGCCATTAAAGCGTGAAGAGGTAACAAACAAACAAACAAATAAACAAACAAACTCACTTTCGCTTTTATAATATTAGTAAGGATAGTAAGGATTTCAACTCGATAGCTTTATGCGTTCCAAACAAACAACAAAGTGGTCCAGTAAGGGTTTCTTTTTCCTTTTGAGGTACGCAATCCTAAAAAGACTATCGTATAAAAAATTGCCAGCGTTAAGAATTTTCTAACCATCATTACTTTATTACAAGTAAGATGTAATCGACAAATGTTCACTCACAAAAAGTGTAAAAACATCAACACACATAAAACATCTTAATCAAACCCTAAATTGAATCATCTCAACTAACATCAATCCAACATAAATGAACACGCAACTGCAATGAACAGGACATACAAAATGTAGCACTTCGCAATCTGAGTTTCCGATTCAACATTAAACAGACGAAGTAAGGAGTTTCTTAACCCCTTGGCCACTAGATAAGCGCTCCAGCGACTACGAAATAAACAAATGAAAGAAGTAGTTAAGAGCATGCATGAGCCCAAACAGAACCAATGTAAAAAAACCCGTATGGGGATACATTATTGAGTAGAAACCGCAAATCAATTAGCTAAAGATAGGACGCTGTCAGTCTAGTTGCAGAGAAGTTTTTTGCGCGGTGGTTAGTAGCAACTGTATAAGAATTGCCGATCATTGAACTGAGTGGCGTACAATTGAGGAGCCCTAGGTCGAGCAATGGACTACTGTAGGCTTATTAAGAAGAAGAAAATGCGTCGAAGCGATATGTGAAGCGATGGTTTCCACACGAAGTAAACGAATGACGCGCTTACGTCTGTACACGAGTCACATCAGTGGAGGTCGTGGGTAGCCTTGCTCGTGAGTCGAAAGGAGGGCCCTAACATCGTGAGCCCGTGGCCCATAACGTATGAATTAAGAATGACTTGCCGGCAATTTGTCAAAGTCAAATGTGGCGGCTCATTCTATTGAGTGACGTGCCTTTTGAACACGCCGTAGTTTTTATTGGTTTTGCTAACTCGAGGTTTGTGTCAAAATAAATTGGGTTTTTTTGAGAAAATATCAAAGATTTATGAAAATGTAGTATTTTAAAGAAAAAAATTATTTGAATTGTCCCTGTTATAAAGACATTAAGAACATGTGAACATTGTTATTTATTAACACTTTTTTTTAACTTACCCTCTCTAGGCGGGGCGGGGGGAGTATCAGACTTTTAGTGACTAAAACACTCCCATGTTCCTTCTCTTGCCCTTTATATCTCTTTCGAACAACCCGCAACTCCAATAGAAAAGGAGGAGAATATGATATAAATGAAAGGAAAAATAAATTACGGGTAGTTAAGGGTAAAAAATGATTTATCTTGATTTCCGGCAAAACTACATGTCCTATGGAAAAAAGTTAAATGACAAAGTTGTAGGTAACTAATACACTACTATAAACTAAAGGTTGGTGCAGTGGGTAAGCGATGATTTGCTGCGCTGCCTGTTACGGGATCGAACCCGCACGGAACAAATAATTGTATGGCTTACACATAGTTGTTCCGAGTCTGGCTGTTTGTGTATGTGAGTTTAATTGTGAACGCGCCCACGATATAGGAGAAATTACTAGTGTGGGGCAAAGTTTTCTTGAGTAAAAAAAAAATGTACAACACTACACCAAGCAGCCACTCTTTTAAAAAAAGTTACACATACACACACAGACAGACCTACAGTTCACCGATATCCACTAGAAAAACTACATAATAGATAAAGCCGGCGTAAGCCGGCGTAATGGCCATTGGGCAAGAATTGCTAATAAATAAAGGCCGAACCTAATTCTGTAGAAGGATTAAGCCTACATTTCACGACCCGCAAACACGCTAACTCCAGCAAAATCAATGAAGCGGTTACATGAGCTAGATTTTTGAGATAAATCCCCGCCAGCGTGCTAGAGATTAATATAGGTTACCGGGAGCGTGCTTATCTTGTTTTATCTTTGGTAACGTGCCGGCCTAAATCTAGTGCACACATATACACATATATCTATAGAATATATTGAGGCATGAGGAGGGTTTAATAGCTAGGTTGAAATATTTTAACAGTCTGATGCAGTGACTAAAACAGATTATTGCAATGATGTTCGCCATCAGCAAATTCTTACTAATATTATAAACTAGCTTTTGCAAGCGGCTTCGTTCGCGTTAAATTCGGGGTAATACAGTTCCCTTGCGCCTTATTGATTTGTAATAGCAACACTAAGTTTTCTTTTTTCTTCCCTCTTTCTTCCTCACATCCCACTTTTTTTTAATAAAAATTAGCCTATGTCCGTCTCCTGGTTCCCAACTATCTTTATACCAAAATTCATCAAAATCGGTGTAGCCATTAAAACGTGAAGAGGTAACAAACAAACTCACTTTCGCTTTTATAATATTAGTAAGGATTAATAAGGAAGCGAAAGTGAGTTTGATACGTTTTCATGCCTAATGGTCCATCCGATTTTGATGAATTTTGGTACCTACAGAGATAGTTAGGACTCTGGAGACGGACATAGACTAAAAAAAAGTAAGAAAAAAGGGAGAAAGACGGAAGAAAAGGAGAGACTATTTTTTTCGATCATCAAGCGGGTTGAAGTTAGCGTTAGCCCAAAAAACTATGCCACGCGGACGAATTCGCGGGCGGAAGCTAGTAAAAAATTAAAAAGCTTAGCTGTTAAACAAATATTTTACTCAAACTTGTCACTTGAATCGTAATCTCTAAATGCTACAGCAGTAGTTACGTCTATTCTCTATTGTCATGTGTCAGTCGACGCAATTCCCTTAGGCGACATTCCATTTTTCCTTTTAGGCAAGTGAGCCAGAGGCAATGAGGCAAGCTTTAACCATTTTTGCAGTTGAAATAGCCGTATACTGCTTCGTCAGGGACATCAATCCGTCATAGTGCGAAGTAACACTATGACGATTGTCATCCTTGATCAACATTATATTGATTGACTAGCTGGCGCCCGCGGCTTCACCCCAATGATATCGAAAAAAAATATCCAATATGTTATTCTAGACTATAATCTACCTCTGTGCCAAATTTTGGAGTTTACTCCTTAAAATTCGATTTTCATATATAAGGCGCCCGGTATGAGAAAAATCCGAGGGGTAAAACCTACTAAAGTAACGAAAATGTGTCACGTTTTTGGTGCGCACCTTTAATGCGCAACTTTCTAATTTGGCTGTGAGTGTATTAAGACGTACATATGGTATGCTGTATAGGCGACTATACCTATATACTATATGTGATTGGGCTTGTTTGTTTCTATCAGTGTCGATGTATTTATATTGCTATTTTTTTCATTAATTTGTGAATTTGCCCTTTCATATGATATTAATCTTTTTTCAGTTGAATAAACTCTTTTTGCGTATGGTTAGATACTCGTACTTAAGGAGTAAATTTCAGTCGTGCGTCGGAGCTGACACACACATTTGTTTTTCAGGATCTTTTTGGTCGTTTTGATGGGAAAGAGTTACAAACATTTATACATCCATCTTCACAAACATTCACTTTTATAATATTACTAGCTTTCGCCCGCGGCTTCGCCCGCGTTAAATTTGGGGTAACACAGTTCGTCTTGCGCCTTATTGATTTGTAATAGCAACGCTAAGTTTTCCCTTCTCTTCCCTCTTTCTCCCTCACATCCCACTTTTTTCAAAAAAATATTAGCCTATGTCCGTCTCCTGGTTCCCAACTATTTCTGTACCAAAATTCATCCAAATCGGTTCAGCCATTAAAGCGTGAAGAGGTAACAAACAAACAAACAAACAAACTCACTTTCGCTTTTATAATATTAGTAAGGATAGTAAGGATTAGGATAGGATTTAATATTAGTAGGAAGGTGGATAGCTGGCCCCCGCGGCTTTGCCCGCGTGATTATCGAAAAAAAATCGTACCTTATGTGTTATTCCAGACTATAATCTACGTCACAAAACAGTAACAATCATCCATACATTTGCATTTATAATATTATATAGTAGAAAAAGTAGGATCAATACCACCGACCGAGCGTGTAATACTGCTCTACATTTCTATGTATGTGGAGCCTCCAACAGTCGCTGCAATTTGTTCGAAACGTCACGAGAATAGAAGGTATTGTGCTTTTAAAACTCTGAATATACCTTCCTAGTTTCATACAATGAAATGTTGCTGAAAGTATAAAAGACATAAAAGAGTTGACTTAAGAAGCTAGAAACTCTACAGCTTTTTCTACAGTGTTTTTGGGTATTTCGCACAGTTTTTTTTTTAAATCATTTATTTCAATTAGACCATTACAGGCACTTTTGAATGTCAAAAATAACAAAATGTTAAAGCTACAGTCCCGGTCACAAGACATAATAACTTGTGAAAGTACTGTAGTTGCCCATTCCAAAGCGTTGATCTCTATGGAGAAGAATGGGCAAGAAACTCCATGGAAACTCTTTTAAATTAGAATATTATTACAAAATTGGTTTATCCATTTAGGCGTGAAGACGTAACAAACAAACTCACTTCGCTTTTATAATATTACTAGCTGTGCCCAGCGGTTTCACCCGCTGCTCACATAGGGGTATGAAAAATAGATGCTGGCCGATTCTCAGACTTTCTGAATATGCGTAAAAAAATAATAAGAATCGGTAGAACCGTTTCGAAATAGTATGGGTACGAACATTGTGACACGAGAATTTTATATACTAGAAGAAGAAGATATAAGGAAGGATCACAAATTTGTTTTTATAATGGACTGAGGTAGACGGGTAGGTATTTCATAGCCTTTATCAAGAGCAGATTATAACCATAACTTTCCATATAATAAGCCTTCATGAAATACTAGTGTTTATTACTCTACACAGACTGTAAGGCGAGTTAATTTAAACTGCAGATTTCCCGAGGGACCCGATTCAGTTTCGCACCGAACAATACTTCAAATTCCATTGTATTAACATTGTTGGAGAGATTCTTTTGGGGTCCATTATAATCGAATTATAATCTGTTCAGCTTATTTTTACTGAATTACGTAAAAAAATGAATACATAAATGTGAATTATTAGTAGTATTATTAAATTCGGTATAACAAAGTACCTGCTACCTGCAGTTTTTGCCCTAGCGCCTTATTGATTCGTAATAGCAATGCTAAGTTTTCCCTGTTCTTCCCTCTTTCTCCCTCATATTGCACTTAAAAAAATAGCCTATGTTCGTCTCCTGGTTCCCAACTATCTCTGTATCAAAATTCATCAAAATCGGTTTAGCCATTAAAGCGTGAAGAGCTAACAAACAAAAAAACTTCCTTTCGATTTTATAATATTAGTAAGGATTAGGGAAAGGCAAAGAAATAATAGACGTGTGGCGAAAGATAACTTGGCTATAAAGTGTAACAACTAATAGAAAAATAAAGAAACGGATATGCTGCACTAACCAGAAACAAATTGGCATAAAAGAAAGTGAATGTCGATGATTCTATTCGGGTAAGATTTTGTTAGAAATTAAAGGACACTTAAATCACGAATGTGCAAAATAAGATATCTGTGATTTAGAAATAGGGAATTGTCATTGATTCAGATCTCTGCAATATAATTATGCTTTTAATCTGTAAAATAATCGAAAGTGTGTTAATATGAAAGTGTTTCAATCAATCTGCATTTTCAGACTTTGCTATTAAGATAATATAATAACTTAATCTTTATGTTAAATCAGAACTTATTTAGGTATTATTCTGGTACCCATAACACAAGTTAAATCTTACCTTGGGAGCCAGGGTTCATTTCACTAGGTACTTACCAATATGATGTACTAGCTTTCGCCCGCGGCTTCGCCCGCGTTAAGTTTGGGGTAATACAGTTCCCCTTGCGCCTTATTGATTTGTAATAGCAACGCTAAGTTTTCCCTTTTCTTTCCTCTTTCTCCCTCAAATCCCACTTTTTTCAAAAAAAAGTTAGTCTATGTCCGTCTCCTGGTTCCCAACTATCTCTGTACCAAAATTCATCAAAATCGGTTTAGCCGTTAAAGCGTGAAGAGGTAACAAACAAACAAACTCACTTTCGCTTTTATAATATTAGTAAGGATTGATTTGTATGTTAAATCAGAACTTATTTTTATTCTCTATTTCAGTTTTCACTCTACACAATCATGTCAACATTCATTTAATAACATTAAACAAATGACGCGTGACGTTTACTACAACTGTTTATCAAGCAACCACAATCTGTGAAACGTATCACCAAAATTTGATTGACACGCTCCAGGTCCATTCATAGGCTTTTCTTTCGGGATGGGAAATCATCAAATAACTTCCTCCTCTTTGGGCGGAGCGGGGGAGAGCGTCAGACTTGTACTGACTAAAACCCATCCATGTTCCTTCTATTGCCACGTTCCGGGGCCGCGGTACCTCTTTCGAACAACCCGCAACCCCGGAGATTCATATGCTAACGAAATGAATTAGAGATAATTTCGATTAAGCATGTTTTGGTTTTATCCGTGAAATATCCGACTGGTATAAAGTCCTTTTCTTCATCCTACAGCATTCACTTGATATCATGACAATGTTCATTTATTTTTGACGGCAGACGCAGTAGCTGAGCGATCGAGTGCTGCGCTGCGTGTCACGATTTCGATTCCCGCACGGACCAAATATTTGTATGACCTACAAATAGTTGTTTCGGGTCTGGCTGTTTGTGTGTGAGTTTAAATGTTTGTAAACGCACCCACGATACAGGACATATTCCTAGTGTGGAGCAACGTTTTTCTTAAAAAACAAATCACACATAACATCGTCAAGGTCAACTGCTTACTAAACCAACACATCCGTGAGGCGTGTTACCAGAATCCGAAAGACCCGTTACTGGAAGATTCCAAGCGTGACAATCTATACGCGTAGAAAGGGTTTCAATATACGCTTGCAGCCTACGGTTAGGTTGAAAACACATTTTGAAATGGCATTTTTAATATCGGGAAAATTGGTCGCTTTTTCCGTGTTGCTCTGACGATTTTCTGCAAGGGAAGGACTGGGGATGTCGTTAAGAGGATTAAGGGATAATGTCAGAAGGTTTAGGCTGATTCAGTGTTTTGGTCGAATGACTGCCGTCAGAAATTTTACAGCTAATTAAGCTGTAAAAGTTTGACGGCTGAATTGCTACCCATAATTTTTAAAATGTTTATAGCTGGTAAAACCAACAATTTTGACCGACGGAGAGGTCTTGTGATAAAGGTATTCTGTGAGTGGTAGTTGCTACACGAACTTCCGACAGGACACGAAGACTATTTCTCACCCACAGTGATAACGACTTAACCTTAGGGTAGGTAGATTAGACCAGTAAAAGGTGCATTGCAAAGCATGTCGGGCTCACCATAGATGCGGGCCTGTGGACGGCGAGCAATGGGTAGCTCACCGTCCGTCCGTCTATTGACAACAGGCCGTGTCTACGGCGCGTTAGTGTTCCACGCGCGCCTCAAATAGTTATCAGCAAAGCAGAGGGGCCTGCAAGCATTGTGTGGGTTGTTCGACAGAGATACCGCGGCCCCGAACATAAAGGGCAATAGAAGGAACATGGGTGGGTTTAAATCAGTACAAGTCTGACACTCCCCCCCGCTCCGCGCAGAACGGGGGAAGTTATTTCATGATCCGCAAAAAAAAGGCATGCCTGGCATAACTAGTTGAAAATCACAGCAAGATAATGTACCTAAGAACCTTTGCATTTATTGTAAAACACCAACTTTTGTAACAATCTGAACACACAGGATTTAAAATACGTTTTGCGAGCTTACGGCCGCTTACGAAATTCAGTTTTAATCCTTTGAAATTAAAGGTTTTTTAGAACGTGTTATGGAAAAATTTTCACATATGCCTCAAGTTTTTTAAAAAAGTGTCTCAATTTACGCTCATTTACAATGTTGTGATCGCATATCATATTTATAGCTTCAGTTGTTGTTACTTCGTTGTTTTTAACCAACTTCAAAAAAAGAGGAGATCCTCAATTTGACCCTGTGTTTTTTTTTGTTTACATACTTATCAAGACATTTTCCTTTCAGTTTCGAACTTTCAGTCATCGCTACTACTTTAAGTTTCTATACAAGAAAGATTTAAATATTTGTGGTTAATATATAAACAACATTCACAAAAAAATGGATTCTTACCCTGTTTTTTTGGACGAAGGACTGATGGAAAGAAAATATAAACAAACAGTTTTACAAAACAATATGACAGCATACGAAACAAGCATATGTTTAGAAGATAGATTTTACACTGAAAAACAAGAGCTAGGAGCTGCGCTGAGCATAAGAGACAAGACCTAGCTATCGTAATCTATATCCTAACAGATTTTCCAATCACCACATTTCATTTTTTTTACACAATTAAACATCGAGCCTTAAATCCCCACAGGGTTTATAGAATCGCCAATGATTCTTCTAACCTGACAGACAGATGTGTTGCTGGGGAGTTTGATCCGCCACTTCTTCTTCCCAGCTAACACACTAGGAAGTGGCGAAGGGCAGGGCGTTTTTGTGGGACTGTCTCTTGTAATGTGACGTTCAAAAAGTGCTGATTATCAGACTAATTTGAATAAATGACTTTTTGTTTTGATTTTAATTTAAACCATTACGTAGTTTTAAGAAGTCGTGAAGTTTAAACCAATAAATTGTGGATATCTGTAATCACAGACACTATGAAAATAGGTCAGAGAAGCGTCGGTAAAAGGAAGATTGAACACAATAGCAGGTAAGATTGTAAGATACCTATCTTTACGTTTACCCCTAAGCGCCTGCAACACAATATATTTCAAAATAACAACGGTATAAACATTGGATACTAAGTAGACAAAGAATCGGTATCTGTGGCACAAAGAAGATAATACAAAAGGTATACCTATGCTCTGTTGGACTCTCTCCTTGGTCTAGTGGTCGTTAGCGTGGCTGCTGAGCATTACGTCCTAGATTCGTTTCCCTGGTTGGGCAATATGTTATTATCTTTTCTGTAGAGAATGTCACTGTAGCAACTACGGAGCCTGGATTTGTGACCAGTTGATTCATAATTGAAAATAGTATCTAGTTGTTATAATTATTAGGTACATATAAGATTATTAGGTAATGTCATAACATTTAATGTTGGTTCAAAATTTGTGTAACATTAAAATCATTTTTCACGTCAATGAGACTTAATCATAACTTGTAAAGTTTGTATGTACTATTTTCTATTAAAGCAACGTTGCCCCACACTAGGACTTCTCCTGTATCGTAGATGAGTTTACAAAAAAAAAAAAACTTACATACACAAACAAACAGTCAGGTCCGGCACAACTATCTGTAGGCCATACAAATATTTATTCCGTGCGGGGATCGAACCCGCGACACGCAGCGTAGCAGTTGATAGCTCAGCCACTGACGCCAACCATATCGTCTTTATTGTCCTATTATGATTCGACTAAGGCAGCTATTTTAGACACCCAAGTACACACGTGGTTTTAATGCAAACTAAACCTTCTGCAACTGACTTTACAGTTGTAAACAAAACAGACAGCAGATTTACTGCGGCAGAAGCTTTCAATGAAATTAGATGATCGTCCAACAGAATTTATTTGATTGCTTTTGAGAAAGAAAAACATTGTTCTAGAACGGTTTACTGTTGCAGCTAGCGAAGTATGGAGCGAAGTGTTGAACTAACAAACTGGTTTATAAAGAGGTTTGTCCAATGTTTTGTAAATGAAGTTTTCATCCAATTGAAACATAAAAAGTTTTGAGTAATTAGTTTACTTCGTAGAGGGTTATAGTAGGGTAGGTTATAGTAAGGGGTATAGTATTAACTGGGTTGTGGAGGTCAGATAGGCAGTCGCTCCATGTAAAATACTGATATTCAGCTGCATCCGGTTAGACTGGAAGCCGACCCCAACATAGTTGGGAAAAGGCTAGGCAGGTGATGATGATAACCGCTTTTCTAGTTTTCATTAAAGATTTTTTATTTTCTATATATTTTTTGTATTATGTTCTTTGGCAATAGAAAATTGCAAAGAAACAAATTTTATTTCTAGTTTCTATGTTTTTCTATATTGATATAATTATATTTATTTATGCTATTTTTACACACAGTCTGCATGTTTTATCAATCTGTCCTTTCACAGGTCTACTGAAAAAGATTTCTAAATTAAATAAGCATTACCTTTGTGTTTTTTTGTCTGTATGTGTTTTTGTGTGTTGATAAATAAATAATAACTAAATATTTAATTTTGGCCGAAATTTAAAACTACCTGAGTTATAAATATAAATCTTCTGTACACTGCGGTGAAAAGAATCCGTGGTTGGTAACATAATGGAGTTTATAGTCTAAGATCCGGCTGCAGAATCAGTGTACCCATCGAGTATTTGCTGAAAACCAAATTTTTACACATATTCATGATTAGGAGAATTTATATCCACCAGGTTGCCTATCAAAATGTGGCCGCTAGTATTTTTAATTAAATTATTAATAATTCATAATCCGTAAGAAATTTCATTGACTTTTTTTTTCAATGAAATGTCGTCTACTTTACGGCAACATCTATAAAGACTCTGAAAAATTATGGTTGCCGTTGCCCACCTGGCCGCACCTCTTCGCAGCCAGGTATACACAGGTATGAATTTGTTACATTTATACACCCACAACGTACATTTATAATTTATATATCAAATTAAAGCTAATTTTTTTCTGTATATTATTATATACGGTTGCTTAATTAAATCTGGCCGCCAATAAGGGTTGCTGGCTAATAAATATAGTAAATATTAAAAGTAGAGTGAAAGAGAGCTAGCGCGTAACACCACTGTCTAGTCAGACGAGGATAGCGATTGCCAGCTGTCGGACGGTTTAAAGCCATTGCGCATGCGTCAGATGTTAGTGTTCTCAACGGATCAGTTGTGATTTTTATTTTAAGTTCGAAACCACGCTGTTTGGAGTACGTAATACACAACATAATATATTGCTGTTTTATTTGTGCATCGAAAAATTATCAATCTCGCACATTCCACCATGCTGGAAATCTTTAAAGGAAAAATTATTGCGGACCATCTTTGTTAATTCGATGTGGTTAAATGCTACTGAGCGGGATTGCATCAAGTTCAGCGCGGAAAATAATGGCTGGCTGCTGTTAGATGGTTTTTTAAAACCAACATGGTTCCTGGGAGATTCAACTCCAGCGCAAGTTGAGAATGTGCTGTGTGATTCCACGAACAAAGCCTTCCGATAATAATGACGATACCGATATTTCTGATGAAAGTGATAGCTGCGATGATAGTGTGACTGAGAGCTCCGATGATTCAGATTTTTAAAAAAGAGTCATGGAAGTATAAAATACATTTTAAAAATTCATAATTTGCTTAAACTGATGATTGATGAATATGTAAAATAAATGTAATAATTGAAAAAAAATAAATCTTTTTTCATACAGTACTTGTACAACACAATGTTTTTACATAAGTAACCTTGATTTTATTCATCATCAATATTCATTTTTTTTTTTGTAATTTTTAAATTTGTCATTGACTTTTTAATTTTTTATTTTAGAAAAGAAAGACGTTTCTTTTGGAGTATTTATTATTTTGAGTCGTACCTACTATTGTTTGAATCGTAAGTTGAGAACACTAACATCTGACGCATGCGCAATGGCTTTAAACCGTCCGACAGCTGGCAATCGCTATCCTCGTCTGACTAGTGGTGTTACGCGCTAGCTCTTTTTCACTCTACTTTTAATATTTACTATATTTATTAGCCAGCAACCCTTATTGGCGGCCAGATTTAATTAAGCAACCGTATATAATAATATACAGAAAAAAATTAGCTTTAATTTGATATATAAATTATAAATGTACGTTGTGGGTGTATAAATGTAACAAATTCATACCTGTGTACACCTGGCTGCGAAGAGGTGCGGCCAGGTGCGCAACGGCAACCATAATTTTTCAGAGTCTTTATAGATGTTGCCTTAAAGTAGACGACATTTCATTGAAAAAAAAAGTCAATGAAATTTCTTACGGATTATGAATTATTAATAATTTAATTAAAAATACTAGCGGCCACATTTTGATAGGCAACCTGGTGGATATAAATTCTCCTAATCATGAATATGTGTAAAAATTTGGTTTTCAGCAAATACTCGATGGGTACACTGATTCTGCAGCCGGATCTCGTACTATTAGTTGTCACTTGTACTTCGTAGGTTTACTCCAAGGTTTAAAGTTCAGAGTACAAATCGTAGAACCCATTTAAAGTTTTAAAACTTTGACTTAAACTTATTGTCTATGTGTATTTACGGATATGATGAGAAAATCTTAAAAGGATTGGACTCTCAGTTATCTCATAGCTATAAATCTATACTAATAAATAAATATAAATAAATAAATATCTTGGGACAATTCACACACGGCTATCTGATCCCAAGCTAAGCAGAGCTTGTGTTATGGTAACCAGACAACTGATACATACTTATATAATTTATAAATACATACATATTATAGATAAATCACACCCAGACACAGAACAAACAATCATGCTCATCACTCAAAGTTTGTCCTGTGTGGGAATCGAACCCACAACTTCTGGCTCAGCAGTCAGGGCCACAAACCACTAGACCAACAGGCCCGTCATAGCTAAAATATTATTTAAAGTAAGTTTGAGACATGTTGTACAAAACAAAATCACAGCCCTTAGTGTGACCTCATTTTTTTAAACTAATGTGTAAAGGTCTGCTTTGTAACAATCTTCTCAGATGATTGTTACAATGATGATTTTTGTTCAAGCTGAAGTAGTTTTTCTATTATAATTATTTTAAACCAGTGCCCCGGACACTAGGGTTTTTTCCTGTATTGTGGGTACGTTTACAAACATTTAAACTCACACAAAAAACTAAACTTACACAAACAGCCAGACCCGAAACAACTACCGGTCATACAAATATTTGTTCCAACATTTGTTTTTTTATTTAATACGGAACGGTATGTATATTATAAATCGAACTATAACGTTTAAACTAATTATAAATTAAACTAAAATTATTAAACTAAACTAAACTTATAAAGAAATTAAAAAATAGCGTCAAAAAATTCGTCCTCAACGCTGTCAGTTGGCAATGTCCCCAAGAGACTGGCCGCGTTGCCACGTTGTATGGCAACGCTAAGCCTCTGGCCAAAGTACCTAAAAGCCAGCCCTTGGGTCACGGGAAGTGTCAACCAAACGTTTTGATATTGCCTTAAAAAGGCTGTGAGCACAAGGACCCCACGGACCCAGAGTTTCAACCCCAAACGGCTCGAAAATATAGTTCCCAATAAGGTTACTATATTTACGCCGCTTGAGGTTCTCTGCAGCCGCAGCAGCAGCGCCAGCGCAGCACGAAGAGCTAGGAAGATGGGATGGCGCAAGAGTATCGACGCACGTTGCGTCCCACACTAAAGGCCTACCCAACTTCCAAGGAAACAAAGACATACCGTCCGGTCTTTTGCCATCGTCGCGTGCCAAGCCATTGGGTTCTAAAACAGCTGGAACGCCGACGGTGACAAGAGCTCGACGGATGATGTCGTTAATATTCGCGTGCCGCGCAAAACGGCCCACACTTCGGCTGCATTTGTTGGTTTTTCTAAGATTACTCAAAAAACAAGGAAGTTACTAAATTTTAATCCAAAAACTAGACACTTGGAGCTACAATTTCCTCTTTTTTTTCCTCTCGAAGACGGCCTGTTGAAAATTTCGATATTTTTTTGATCCCGTCATTTTTTCCAGGGAAATTGACTGAAATGACAGGTAAACTATATTATTCACTATAATATAGTTTATCTGTGTCACTTCAGTCAATTTCAGAATAGGCAACGTCGTTTGACAGGAATAAACTTAATTTTACTGACTTTTAGAGTAATTTCAGTTTAGTTTGTGATTACAGAATCGACACCAAAGTCTTATAAGCGAAAACCGTTCATACATCATTCACATTTAAAGTTATATTTCAACAACGTCGCGTCTAGACAATGACACCTGCCACTCCCATTCACCCCACGGTTGCTTTTCAATGTTATTGCCCTTCAATGAGGTTTGTACCATTTTCCCCAACACCCCCAAGGGAACGCGAGCAGTAGTGCTTAGAACAACCTCTTACTGCGAGAACCCCTTCACCCCCATTCGCCCCTGTGGTGTAGTTATTGTAAGGGTTGACTTCTATTTTATTTTATTCGTGGTTTTTTTTTATATTTGTTACTGTGGAATTCCTAATGGAATAACCTAATATCACTTTTTGTCCGACGTGGAATCGAACCCACGACTTCGTTTGTTACGTCTTCACGCCTAAATGGTAAAACCGATTTAGATAAATTTTGGTACAGAGACAGTTGGGACCCTGGAGACGGACATAGATTTCCTTTTTAAGTGAGGAAAGGGGGAGAAAATGGGAGAGAAAGATTTTTTTGTGATTATCTTGGTTAAAGTTAAGCCCAAAGTAACTATGCCTCGCGGACGAAACCGCGGGCGCCAGCTAGTACTCCATATTAGATCTCATAATCGCGTGTTCACATTAACGACGATCTATAATGCTTAATCAATTAGTACAAAACGTGATCAGCACCCAAAAACAATTACCTCTATAATAACACATTCGTAGACAGCCATAGGCGTCTAGATAATAACTAGAAAGTGATACGACAGTACGCCTGTCGACGTATCATTTTTAACTTGCATAAAATCAATACGCAACACGACGACCGGTTTTCATACTATCATAAAGAACCGCATGTTGTACTGTCACTGCAGGTATAATTACGACTTTTCTACTGTCACTACAGGTATAATTACGACTTTTCTACTGTCACTATAGGTATAATTACGACTTTTTTACTTCTATGAAACAAAAATAATAATTCACTCGTTCCGTTTAGGTGAACGAATCTATGTTAGTGACCATTCGCAACCTGTCAGTATAACACATACCTATACCTATAATGTACCTTGTGCATAATTTTAAATACAGTCCATTTTAACTCCAACTTATGTGGTTTCATTACCAGCGACCGCCACACTACTGTCACCACAGGTATAATTACGCCTTTTCTACTTTCACACAGGTATAATTACGACTTTTGTACTGTCACTACAGGTATAATTACGACTTTTGTACTGTCACTACAGGTATAATTACGACTTTTGTACTGTCACTACAGGTATAATTACGACTTTTGTACTGTCACTACAGGTATAATTACGACTTTTGTACTGTCACTACAAGTATAATTACGACTTTTGTACTGTCACTACCGGTATAATTACGACTTTTGTACTGTCACTGCAGGTATAATTACGACTTTTGTACTGTCACTGCAGGTATAATTACGACTTTTGTACTGTCACTACAGGTATAATTACGACTTTTGTACTGTCACTGCAGGTATAATTACGACTTTTCTACTGTCACTACAGGTATAATTATGACTTTTCTACTGTCACTACAGGTATAACTACGACTTTTGTACTGTCACTACAGGTATAACTACGACTTTTGTACTGTCACTACAGGTATAATTACGACTTTTGTACTGTCACTACAGGTATAATTACGACTTTTGTACTGTCACTACAAGTATAATTACGACTTTTGTACTGTCACTACCGGTATAATTACGACTTTTGTACTGTCACTGCAGGTATAATTACGACTTTTGTACTGTCACTGCAGGTATAATTACGACTTTTGTACTGTCACTACAGGTATAATTACGACTTTTGTACTGTCACTGCAGGTATAATTACGACTTTTCTACTGTCACTACAGGTATAATTATGACTTTTCTACTGTCACTACAGGTATAACTACGACTTTTGTACTGTCACTACAGGTATAACTACGACTTTTGTACTGTCACTACAGGTATAACTACGACTTTTGTACTGTCACTACAGGTATAACTACGACTTTTGTACTGTCACTACAGGTATAACTACGACTTTTGTACTGTCACCACAGGTATAACTACGACTTTTGTACTGTCACTGCAGGTATAATTACGACTTTTCTACTGTCACTACAGGTATAATTATGACTTTTCTACTGTCACTACAGGTATAACTACGACTTTTGTACTGTCACTACAGGTATAACTACGACTTTTGTACTGTCACTACAGGTATAACTACGACTTTTGTACTGTCACTACAGGTATAACTACGACTTTTGTACTGTCACTACAGGTATAACTACGACTTTTGTACTGTCACTACAGGTATAATTACGACTTTTGTACTTGTATGAAACAAACATAATAATTCACTCGTTCCGTTCAAGTAAACGCATCTATGTCAGTGGCCATTCGCAACCTGTCGGTGTAACACATAGCCTATAATGTACCTTGTGCATTATTTTAAATACAGTCCATTTTAACTCCAACTTATGTGGTTTCATTACCAGCAACCGCCACACTACTGTCACCACAGGTATAATTACGACTTTTCTACTTTCACACAGGTATAATTACGACTTTTGTACTGTCACACAGGTACAATTACGACTTTTCTACTTTCACACAGGTATAATTACGACTTTTCTACTGTCACTAAATTATTTACAAAAATTAAAAGCAATGTATGAAAAAAAGTAGTGTCTCAGTAGCTGCAAACTGTGAGATAATACTGTCCACAAACGTGTTAACAGCAATTTACTAAAAAAAACCGACGGTACCCTAATTCTCAGTAGTAATTGTTCGTAAAGGGCTCAACATCTTACTTGATGGAAATAAGGCTGAAATTGGCTTCCTTTGTGAAACTCAACGGTTTATTTTCGTAAGAGGTTTTTGTTGCAAACCCCTTATGTTGCTGTAAAAGGGGCCTTCGGGTAATTTGCAAAGGTTTCTTCTCGATATTAGTAACATATTTTGTATTTGGGGTACTTGAGCTGTGTGGGTTTCACGTTTAGAAGTCGATTATTATTAAACTAGCTTTTGCCCGCGGCTTCGCCCGCGTTAAATTTGGGGTAACACAGTTCCCCTTGCGCCTTATTGATTTGTAATAGCAACACTAAGTTTTTCCTTTTCTTCCCTTTTTCTCCCTCACATCCCACTTTTTTTTAAATTAGCCTATGTCCGTCTTCTGGTTCCCAACTATCTCTATGCCAAAATTAATCAAAATCGGTGTAGCCATTAAAGCGTGGAGAGGTAACAAACATATTTATACCGTACATAACATATTTGTACCGTGCGGGGATCGAACCCGCGACACGCAGCGCAGCAGTCGATCGCTCAGCCACTGCGAAAACCGTGCCGCCAAATATTATATATATTTAATTATTTCCATATATCGCTTCTTTTTCACAAGTATAGATGAGCTAGCAATGCGATTGGACGAGAGAATATTTAGCGGAGGTGTAAGCACAATTTAATAAGTTTAGAACACTACAAACCGGCTTTAAATAAATAAACATGAAACAAATAAACAACATCAATTCGACAAACACACTGCAACTATTTGCATAGTACCCTAAAGCGAAGTTCCACCCAGAGCAATCACAATTAGTGCTGTACGTAATTGTCACCGCGGACGAACAGCGCTGTTACGCTGTAAAGCGCTGTATTTCGTTTTATTGTGCACTAGCATTTGCCCGCGTCTACGCTCGCGTTAAATTCGAGGTAACACAGTTCCCCTTTCTTGATTAGCTGGTACCTTGATTGTAATAGCAATACTAAGATTTTTCTTTTCTTAGCTCTTTCTCTCTCATTTCCCACTTTAAAAAAATAAAATCCTTTATTTAAAAAATCTGTACTAAAATTCACCAAAACTGGCTTAGCCATTAAGGCGTGAAGACGTAACAAACAAACTCACATTCGCTTTTATAATATTAGTAAGGATTTGTTAGAATTAGCTTGGAATTACTGATGAGAAGCTCGTGGCTAAATAATAGCAGCCGTTCAGGTCGATCTTAAGGTTAAGCCGCGTTTGCTTAGGTTGTTATGTGGATGGGGACCCACCAGCTACATACCGAGTTTCTTCCGTATCTGGTTGTCATTTGTAGATCACTGTCAAAGATCTACAAATGACAACCAGGACCAATAGCTTAACGTGTTGTTGCAGGTAGTCAGTGTCCCGAAAGTCTGACAACCAGTCTTACCAAGGGGTATCGTATTAGCCAGTACTAAAAAGGTGGTGGAGGTCAGATAGGCAGTCTTCTATGTAAAATACTGGTATTCAGCTGTATCCGGTAAGACTGGAAGCTGACCACAAAAAAAGAAAAGGCTAGACAGATGATGATTTACAAAAAGCATGAAACAAGAAACAGAAGAACGATTCCTTAAACTATAGGTATGTGTTTATTTAAAACATTTTCACGGAAAATGCCCAACCGATTTTTTCAAACGAAGTTCTGAAACGAATTCCTTTAAGAGGGCTAGACGGAAAAATTAAGATCAAAAGTTGTAACGACACTTTTGTTACAGTTGTAAGCCGTGCGGCGTGTGCGTTTTTCTTTGTCTGTTTCTCTCTCTCTTCATAGAAAGCAAGCCAGTTATTTTCATTTCGTCTTTCTATTTCGCTTTGAACAGTGTGGTATCGTGACGATTATTTTTATTGAGTGTATACAGGTTTTTTGTACATAATACATAATAACTTCGTTCCATCCGGGTCTCCCTTGCCACCTCTCAAGTTTTTGTTTTCGACGGAGTGGATTAACAAATGAGTGCGTTCCAAGAACTATGGCCAAAACTCAATGACATCCACTAAGTAATTAAAATCTCATTACACAATAATTAATTAAAGTAGATAATCCTCATCAAACTCAGTAACTAGTAGAAGCCTATTAAATCTGCGCACGTCTTAGAGATGCCTGATAATATACTTACAGGGTGTTCTTACGTACTTACAGGATGTTGTAATGAGCAATTGACGCGGGCACCCCCTATCGTCACTAATTATGACTACGGGGGGTGACGGTTGCTAGGCAACGAGTCTTGTTAATTTTATGTGCACGAAAATTATTTATACTTGTGTGGAAACGCGTGTTTTCTTTAGTGTTAAGTTCTGTTATTCATTAACAGGAATTTCGTCGTAAGCCGTTATCATCGTTTGAACTAGAGACATACAACACGATAAATGTTGTTTATTTTGCAAGTAGGTTTTCACAAACGCACTTTTACACATCTTTTTGAAAACTAGATGAGGCTGGTAAATAACATTAATACAAGACGTAGCTTACGAAAAATGTCGTAATTGCATTTGCTTTTCAATCATTTAATATTCTGATAGGCTGCAGTTACATTTGGTTAAAAGGGTTTGTATTTTAAAGACTCTATTTGATACTTTTTTAATAAAAATGATGATGGTGTTTCACCTGCTACTGCCACGTTAGTCTTGTGGTCGCGGACGCCTCTTGGGTTTGATTCTCGGGGCGAGGAAAGTGTTATTGTGTTTTTCCTTCAAAAAATTCTCACTAGCAGCCAGGGATTTTGGATTGTCTCCGGCTGATGACGTGAATAGGGTCACCCCTTATTACATTTCACCCGTTAAGTACATCTCTACCTATCGCTTCAGTGCTTACAAAGCCTGATGTTATATTTTGTAAAACCAGGATAAACGTAAGTTTAGACACGGATCTACTTGTTCCAGCATTCTCTCTTATTAACTTAGCGTCACATTTATAATCCTACAAAGAACATTTCCAAGTTGCACGAATAAATACAATTTTTCAAAAAAATAATACAATTTCCTCATATAGTTGGTATTGACTGAAACATGGCGGCCCAGACACATGTCAGATTGAGTAAACGTCAAACCCACGCGCGTATACAAAATGCGACAGCTGGTACAGTCACAAGCAATCCTTACTAATATGATAAAAGCGAAAGTGAGGTGGTTTGTTCCGTCTTCACGAATTAATGGCTAAACAGATTTTGATGAATTTTGGTACATAGATAGTTGGGACCCCCAAAGTAAAAAATGAGGGAGAAAGAGGGAAGAAAAGGGAAAACTTAGCATTTCTTTTACAATTACTTATTAATTGCGTAAGGGCAAAAACTACAGGTAGCAGGTACCTGCAAAATCAGGAAAGCGGAACTGTGTAACCCCGAATTTAACGCGAGCGAAGCCGCCGGCAAAACCTAGTAACATATATAAATTCAAAAGCGATTTGCTCGTGAAAAAAAAACCAACTTGCCTTGGTTTTTTTCGAGTCGCGAGTCGGACGTCGGAGTCACTCACCGAGGGTGACATTTTTATTTTATTTAATTTAACATAAAAACGCGTTCCATAAATAAAGGGTCTTGACAGACTGACAGATGGACAACAAAGTTATCCAATAAGGGTTCCGCTTTTTGCTTTTGTGCTACGGAGCCCTAAAAAGGTGTTAGCCTTAAGAAAATACTTTTTTTGTAAAAGCATCTCTTCCAAAATACTATATTCATGAAAATGTAAAAAGTAAATCAATACGGTAGAAAAAATCGCTTTTATATATTGTATACCGGCTAAGTTACATGTCGATGCTTGTTACTGTACGTTCATATTATTATTCGTATAAAGTGTTTGTGTCAAAACATCAATGTTAATACATACAAAGCTTCGGTTGGCAGGCTTTTGTGTTTTGCTAAATACCAGGAAACCGAGGCTGGTGATTTTTATTTATTTACTAGCTTTTGGCTTTAGCTTTTGGCTTCACTCTTATGAAATTCGAGGTAACACAGTTCCCCTTTCCTGATTTGCAGGTACCTGCCACCTGTAGTTTTCGGATAATTGTAATAGCAATGTTTTCCCTTTTCTATCCTCTTTCTCCGTCATTTCTCATTTTTTTTAAAAACGTTAGCCTATGTCCGTCCCCATCACCCCAACTATCTCCGTACGAAAAGAGAAGAGGTAACAAACAATCTCACTTTCACTTTTATACTATTAGTAAGGATGTACACACAAAACACATATATAGCCTGTAGAAGTGTCAGACTGTTACTGACAAAAACGCACCCATGTTCCTTCTTTTATTTGCGGTATCTCTTTCGAACAACCCGCAACCCCGGCAGGCGGTGGGCCTGGCAGGCCCCTCTGCTAATCCACTGCTCTGCTCAACTCTAAGCAACGCTACGTCTCTGGTTACTATAGTCTGTCACAGCGACTGAACGAATTTTCCACAATAGTTTTTCTTTGCTGTCGACTTCAAAATTATAACTTTAATAACACTATTTAATATGGTTTTTACTAGTTCAACGAATAGCCATGACATTTTGTCACAAACGCAGTTTATATAACTAAAACAGTGTTTAATGCCCCGTCTCACTCACGCACACACAGACACAATCCTACTTAATCGTGTGTCAATCATCGTTGAGTGGTTGTCTTGTCAGCTAACCCTCCCATGCCATCTATGTTATAGGTACAGGCGTGACCTACCGCACACTTAAACATAAATGACAAGTGACAAACGCTCACAACGTTAATTATTTCGATAACAACTGTATTTTTCGATAGCTTATGTCAATCCAATACATTTATTACTTTTTAGCTAAGTTTTTTCTACTGAATTTTATAGCAGACTGTTGCAACCATTCGTTTACTTCAAATTGATTTGTTAAGTACTTTTTTTTTACCCCATAATTTCCAAGCTTTTCCTTGCATTGGCATTCGAAAGATCCCAAGTTCAATTGTTGAATGGATTTCGATCAAATTTTACACGCATACGTTTACTAAAAGCTGGGTTAGGACAATGAATACTTTTAAAATACGTGGGCAAACCCCGGCCAAAAAATTAAAAGTCTTTCCTATTTGCACAGTCCGTTTATCAACAGATTTTATTAAAAAGCCTCCTTGTTTACTTATGAAACATTGGGTAGCCATGTTATTTATTCGAATATAGAATAAACCTTATGGGAAGGGCTTACCGGCTTTTCGAATAACATGACGTGTTCCTTTTTTGAAATAAAAAAAGCATTTGATGGCAGTGTGCGACTGACAGCTAAATTATGTGCAGCCGTGACTAAATAGGGATGTGAAATGTGAGTTTAAGCGTTATTTTGCACTAGGTTTCGTCTGGAAGTATTTCTTTCATGAAGATAGCAAAAGTGAAGCGATAAATTGCACAAATACAACACCACACCTGTAATCGAACCCAGGACCTTATGCTTAGCAGTCGCGCTTGGTACCAACGGGGGAGTCGAGGAAGCGATAATTGACAATTAAATAGTTAAGATTTAATCTTTAAATGCAAACATCATTATATTATGTGTTTTTGACCCACCACTGCGAAGTCATTATCTGCCTAGCCTCTTCCCAACTATGTTAAGGTCGGCTTCCAATCTTACTAGATTCAGCTTCCCAACCTATTTAACAACTGGGTAATACGACACTCCTTGGTAAGACTATTTGTCAAACTTTCAAGCCAAGCTGACTACCAGTGACGACTGTCAAAGACTACAAATGACAGCCGGAACCATCGGCTAAACATGCTTTCCGAAGCATGAAGGACACTCATCCGTCCACGCACCAACCTAGACAAGATTGACCCCAGTTTTTATTAACCACAAGCTCCCCAAAAAAAAATGGAAACAGTAAATGAAGAGAATAATATAATAACACAACTGTGCTTCTACACAGACCGGAAAAGCAGCAATGATCCTACTAATATTATAAATACTAAAGTTTGTGAGCATGTATGGATGTTTGTTACTGTGTCATGCTAAAATTACTAAACGGACTTGGATGAAATTTGGCACACAGGATAGTTTATGACCTGGATTAACACAGAGTCATTTAAAATCTCAATAGAACGATCCTGTGAGATTATTACCGAAACTCACGCGGGCAACACAGCATGCATAAGATGGTTTATAGATTTATATACTAGCTTTTGCCCGCGGCTTCGCTCGCGTTAAATTCGGGGTAACACAGTTCCCCTTGCGCCTTATTGTTTTGTAATAGCAACGCTAAGTTTTCCCTTTTCTTCCCTCTTTCTCCCTCACATCCCACTTTAAAAAAAATAGCCTATATCCGTCTCCTGGTTCCTAAATATCTCTGTACCAAAATTCACCAAAATCGATTTAGCCATTAAAGCGTGAAGAGGTAACAAACAAACTCACTTTCGCTTTTATAATATTAGTAAGGATAGTCATATTATTCAAAACGGCAACATCTGATTCTGATTGCGACCGGGTCACCTAAATAATTCACAAAGGTAACTCGGCCGCCGAGTTTTGAAGTTGCCATACAAAATATTATACTTCAATTAGGTGAAGCTGATACTTCTAAACAAAAGTTGGTACGGTACTTAAGCGTTGTTGGAATAGTTGTTTGTTATTTAATCACGTTAAAACGGCTCAGATTTCAATGTTGTGTAGATATTTTTGAATATAGTTAATACTTAATCTTACTTATATTATAAATGCGAATGTTTGTGAGGATGGATGGATGATTGGATGTTTGTTACTCTTTCACGTCAAAACGCGGCAAAACTGTGTTTAAGCAAATAAAATTATTAAACTGCCAAAGTCTTTGTCGAATGTGCACACACATTATTCCATAGTATCAAAAAAAATTTTTCATTTAGATGCAAATTCAACAGCAAAATTATTTGTTTTTAATAAAAACAAAGTTAGTCTAGTAAAGGTTCATAAAAGAAACCTGCTCACCAAACCTTCAGCTTAATGGTGCCAACAGTCTTGGAGTCAAACGGCTGTGGCAGACAAACAAACAGACAGATATACAGACAGAGCACTTCTATATGAGTTCTGTTTTAGCCATTTGGCAACAGAACTCTAAAAAACTGAGTCAGAATCGCGCACCAAGGTTTCAGTACAAATTTGTGACATAAACGGCCATATCTTTTAACTGCGTAAATTTAGAGGTTTGATTTTTTCACAGCTTCAAGAGACCACAGATTTTAGTATTTAGTTTTAATTTCATCTAGATATCTCCACGCGTTCCTGAGATAAAGGGACTTTACAGACAGAACGACGGCACGGGTTTTTTGACGGCACGGGTTTTTTGGCGCAGTGGCTGAGCGATTAAATGCTGCGCTACGTGTCGCGGGTTTGGTTACCGCAGGGAGCAATTATTTGTATGGCCTACACGTAGTTGTTGCAGGTCTGGCTGTTTGTGCATGTAAATGTGTGTTATCGCACCCACGATACAAGAGAAATTCCTAGTGTGGGGCAACGGTTATTTAAAAAAAAGTTCAAAACCGAAGGTAAAAGTATGGTAACAAAAAAACATAGGGTCGAATTGAGAACCTCCTCCTTTTTTTGAAGTCGGTTAAAACAATGAAATGACAACAACTGAAGCTACAAATATGATATGCGTTAAATGAGCGTAATTTGACATGTTTTTTTTTAAGTAAAGGCCCACAGACAGACAAATAACAAAGTGATTTAATAAGGGTTCCGTATAAAGGTACAGAACCCTAAAAAAACTGTTCAAAAAGTCAACCTCATTCGATAAACATCAGTATTCCAGCTAAGTAATCCAAATGGTCCAAAATAACTCGTTACGACTCATTTAATTACATAAAAATAATTGTAAAGCTTCCGCAAGAGCCTTCAGAAACAATAAAAAATGTAATTTGGAAACAAAAACCAAGTAACGACGCTTTAAGTATATTGAGTACCTTTTTACTCTTTATTTCCATTTGTTTTCCCTCTCTTTCTATCTTCCGAATATAAAAGAGAAAGGAAACTCTTTGATAGTCTTGTCATTGTACTTTCAAAGGATTGTTGGATATAGACTGTCTTATCTGTTTTTAACCGACTTCAAAACAGAGAAGGAGGTTCTCAATTCGACTGTATTTTTATTTGTGTGTTTGCTACAGACTAATAAAAATACAGTGTATTAAAATACACGAGGTCTTCGTCAATTGTGGGCACTACTCTCGGAGGGAACCGTGTTAATATTATAAAAATATATTCCGTCTTTTTCGTTTTTTTTTTTTTTAAGTCGGGTTTTTCTTTCCTTATTGGAAAAATTCTTTTATTTTCATACTTTGCAATATAGCGGTGTGGTGATCCAATTCTTATCTTTTGACAACAATTTTTACATTTTAAATTAACTTTCACTTTGTTAAACGATGTAGTTTACAGTTCTTTAAGGAGTTTTCGAGTTGTAAAATGTCTATTATCTTCCAACTGTAAAACAAACTTATTATATATAATACCATTAGACATATTTCACCAGTTAGAAATACATGTGATGCTTTGTGTGTTCAATGTTTTTTTTATATATTTCGTGTGCTTGTCGTAATGTCGATTAATAAATATTTTCTTTCTTAGGTTATGTTAATGGTTGAGCCTCCTCCGCCTATACGGAACCACATTTTCCCATGCATCTCGCATTTCTTGTCCCTTGCTGCCGAGCACTGATAGACGAGGTTCAACCCTAATCCTCATGTAACCCCGAGGCATATCCAGACTACAGAATGCTACTAAATGTGCTACGAAGTGGCGAAAGGTAGGCATTTTGGGGGACTGTCTTGTGTCTATGGCCCAGTTTGAATAAATTACTTTTTTTTTTGGAACGAAGAACCTTATCGCGCGTTGCAAAAATTAAGACCAAAAGTTGTAACACCACTTTTTGCTATAGTTGTAAGCCGTGCCGTGTGCGCGTGTTTCTCTGTCTGTCTCTCTCTCTCATAGAAAGCAAGCCAGTTATTATCGTTTCGTCATTCTATTTCGCATTGAACAGTATGGTGTCACGACGATTACTTTTGTTGAGTGTGTGCAGATTTTTTTGTACATAATAAATAACAACTTCGTTCCATCCGGGTGTCCCTTGACACCTCTCAAGTTTTTTTTATTATTTTTTAGGAGTACTTGTTCAGCAGTAGCGCTACCAACAAACGACACCACGTAGTTTTATAATACAGTACTATCAATAACAGAAGAATTCTGTCAACACCTAAGTCTTCTTACGTACCTACAAACACAACACACACATACAAAAACACTCTGAATACATCATGTACACACTTTCACTACCAAAATTTAGCTGGCGTAGATTAGTTTATTTTGTTATTATTGTTTTATAGATAAACAAGTTTTTAGTTAATACCAACAATGTATGGAAGAGCGGAGTCTCCTAATACAGGCTTATTCAGCTTAAAAGGCTCCAATCACTACTTAGTAATGTAAAAGAACTTGTTGAATCCAATAAACTTTTTTTTTACGTAATGTGTAATGGTTTTTCACATTTTTCTTTTTTTTTTTTACGTAAAGTTTAATGGTTTCCCACACATGCAACCCCCACAAAAACCTTTGCCACCCTATTAATTCTGCGTCCATAGCAAAAATGTTAACAGCAGACTTTCCACATCCCCCAAACCCAAAAGCCAATTTTGTCGAAATCCGAACAACTTCTACTGCCGAAGTAAACAAAAGGCACGAACATTTCGACATAGTCTTTAATCCCTTAGATGACGGCCCCGCTCACGCTCGCCCGGAATAATCGACGTTTTGTAACATAATAATAAACATGAAAAATGTGAGAAATGAGTCCCGAAAGAAGGAAGAAAAGGGAAACTTAGCTTTTCTATTACAATAAATAAGGCGCTAGGGAAAAAACTACAAGTAGCAGGTACCTGCAAATCAGGAAAGAACTGTGTTACCCCGAATTAAACGCAAGCTAAGCCGCGGACAAAACCTAGTTACTAATATTATAAAAGCGACAGTGAGTTTGTTTTTTTGTAACGTCTTCACGTCTACAAGGTTAAACAGATATTTGTCCGCACCCTGGAGACGGAAATAGGCAAACTTTAAAAAAAATGGGAAATGAGGGAGAAAGAGAGAGAGAAAAGGGAAAACTTAGCTTTGCTATTACAATAAATAAGGCGCTAGTGCAAAAACTACAGGTAGCAGGTACCTGCAAATCAGGAAAAGGGAACAGTGTTACTCCAAATTTAACGAGAGCGAAGCCGTGGGCAAAAGCTAGTACTGACATAGTATAAATGTCACAGATGACAGGCCGGCTCACGCTTGCCTGGGCCAATCGACATTTTGCCAACAATATCAAATTTCCGCTCACCAAGTTATGTAACACTATTAAATCCTGTTTTGTGTTGAACTGTGTGTATTTTCATGGTAATATTAACGTGAAAAGGTTTATGCGAGGACATGAAACTAGTTAGTACGGATGGGAAAGTTGCTCTTGTTTTTAGTCGTTGAATGAAAATCGAGTTTTGGCTCACTGATCAGTTTTTCTGAATTAAATTAAAATTGTAACTAAAGTTTGATTTTGGCGTTGTGATTGGTGGAAAAAAAGCAAATTATAATTAACACTTGAAACGGGTTTTTACCATGTTTGTTATTCATATCGAGTTTCCGATATTTCGGCGAAGTTGCAAACGCCATGATCACGGATGAACTGAATCGGAAATTCGATATAAATAACAAACATGGTAAATATCCCGTTTCAAGTGTTAATTATAATATTAGTAACCATGCCAGTTTAAAGACTTATAAAAGCATCATAAACTAAAATAATACATGACTTTTGACTTGTAGGTATGTAGTCGTCGTGTATATTACCATCAAATATTTTTGAATAATTAATCAATCTAATATATAAAATTCTCGTGACACAGTCTTAGTTACCATACTCCTCCGAAACGGCTGGAAACGAAATTTCGTGTGTATATTGGGTAGGTTTAAGAATCAGCCACTTATTACTTATTTTTGACGCCACGGTTGGCGCAGTGGCTGAACGATCGACTGCTACGCTGCGTGTTGCGTTTTCGATCCCCGCACAGAATAAATATTTCTATGGCGTACAGATAGTTGTTTCGAGTCTAGCTGTTTGTGTATGTAAGTTTAAATGTTTGTAAACGCACCCACGATACAGGAGAAATCCCTAGTGTGGGGCAACGTTTATAAAAAAAAAGAAAAACTCGGATCGGTGACGCTGAACTAACAAAATAACTAGGTACCTAAGTTTGTTGTTCGTAACTATTTTGGTCTGAATTTGACAGCACTGTTAGATGATCAAGTCAACCTTTTCAAATACAGCCTGGATTGACATCCTACTCAATTTCCTAGCTCAATTCAAATACCTTCTTCCTACTATCTACTATAATATACTTATATACACTTTTCTACCAATTCGTTGTGAATGAGTGAACAGGGTTTACTTTGTAGATTCTTAGACGCTTGTAAACTTTTGTTAACGTATTATTTTATTTTACTTTTTTGTAAAGCAAGCAAACAAGTCGGGCCTACGCTGGCCTCTCATACTTAAGTACTAACGCTGCAACAACAACATTGTAAAACCAAATGATTTTAAAAGAGTAACCATGGAGTTTCTTGCCGGTTCTTCTCAACGAACTGTGCATCTTTTCTTACTAATATTATAAAAGCGAAAGTGAGTTTGTTTGTTTGTTTGTTTGTTATCTCTTCACACTTTAATGGCTAAAACCAATTTTGATGAATTTTGGTACAGAGATAGTTGGGAACCAGGAGACGGACATAGGCTATTTTTTATTTTAAAAAAGTGGGATGTGAGGGAGAAAGAGGGAAGATAGAAACTTAGCGTTGCTATTACAAATCAATAAGGCGCAAGGGGAACTGTGTTACCCTGAATTTAACGCGAGCGAAGCCGCGGGCAAAAGCTAGTTATCGGTACATTTTAAACGAAGCATGGTAGAGGAGTTAATCCTCTATGGGTGGATGTTTAAAAAACCAGAGGTTTTTTGCCTTTTAGCTAATCTGGCTGAACACGAAACGTTGCTCTTGCATATTTATGAGGCAATAAGTGGTGTATAGTCTGTTAAAAAATAAAAATATCCTTCATTTTGTTGGACTTTGTGTTGACGCATTTGGTTGAAGTTGATTGCTTTATTTCAGTGCATTTTTGGTTAAAAGCTTTTGTATAGAATTTTGCGGGTTGCTATTTTATTTAAAACAAAATCGATAAATCCACATAGGTGTGTACCGTTCTGTAATAGAATTGTGAACTTGTACTGAAAACTTGCTATTGTTAACGATAGTTATCGATACTCTTGTGAACTATCGCTAAATATGGTATCAAATGCATGCCATAATACAGGACCTGTATATTTGATTACGATACGAAAATCATATGCTACAGATTTTTTTTATATAAGTTTACATTCGCTTTTTTTCCTAGTTAAATTGATTCGACTATAGTACCTACACAATCAAATAGTTGATCTTATCGCAATAATTACCAATCAAGTGGTCAAAAGCATAAAAATTCTACGTTGCGTCGGTACTAATATCTGTTTGTTTTTTTTATAAATTGAGATCAATACTTTTTTAAAAATCGTGTTCATTTCTTTTTATAAATCGTGTTCATTTCTTCTTAAAAAAATGTGTTCAATTCTTCTTCAATATTCGAGTTCAATTCTTTTATATAAATCCTGTTGATTTCTTTTTCCAAAATCGTATTCATTTCTTTTTCATATATCGTGTTCCTTTCTTCTTAAAAAAATGTGTTTAATTCTTCTTCAATATTCGTGTTCATTTCTTTTTCGAAAATCGTGTTCATTTCTTTTTCATAAATATTGTTCATTTCTTATTTATAAATCATGACCATTTCTTTTTCATAAACCTGGGGCCTAAGTCTGCTATTACAATAGTGTCAGAATGGTCGATCACTGAACGCATAATGGTTGATTTTGACAAGTTTTGTATGTAGTAGATTACCAAAATTATCAAAATGAAACATTATGCGATCAGTGATCGACCTAGTTCATTTTTTTTTATACATCAAACTAGTAATTCTATCATCAACAGACGCTGGTACTATAAACTACGCCCCTAGCTACAACTGACCTAATAACATAACATATGCCAAACCCGTCATCCTACGTCAGAACCAAGTGTTTGCCGGATCAACACATACCATGTAGGTAAGCTCCTTGAGTTCCGTATTCTGACCGTTGATACATTGTATCTAGGTAAGTATACACAGGAGAGAGAATCCGATAGTGATGATTATGTTATCGATGGCGGAGAAAACAGTAATTTAGTTTCATAACAAATATTATAATTCAAATAATATTGTATTTACATATCTGTTTATATATTTTTGTGTTATGTATGTATACAGTTAAATATTATTATGCTTATATGTGTACTTATATTTATGTTAAGATATTCTTATTTTGGTTACTATTCTCTTCCTGTTCTCACACACTATTGTCTATGTTTCTTTCTTCATATTTCCTCTCGCAGGCCTGCTGGTAGAAATTTCTTTAGAAATAAGCTGTGCCTTTGTACTCTTTGTTTTTGATAAATCCTTACTAATATTATAAAAGTGAAAGTGAGTTTATTTGTTTATTTGTTTGTAACCTCTTCACGCTTTAATGGCTAAACCGATTGTGATGAATTTTGGTACATAGATAGTTGAGAACCAGGAGACGGACATAGGCTAGAAGAAAAGGGAAAACTTAGCGTTGCTATTACAAATCAATAAGGCGCAAGGAAAACTGTGTTACCCCAAATATAACGCGGGCGAAGCCGCGGGCGAAAGCTAGTTATTAAATAAACTTCATAAATTTCCTTAAAAACGCGCGATTTAGAGGTTTTTATTCAGAGAGATCACAGACTTCAGTAAATAAATAAATATGGTATATGGTTTTAATTTCAACTTGATACCTCCACGCGTTTCCGAGATAAATGGTCTTGACAGACGGGGGGACAACAAAGTGATCCAATAAGGTTTTCTTTTGAGGCACGGAACCCTAAAAAGTTTAAAAAAACAAGCTTTCTCGTAAACTTCTCAAAAAATCCTGTAGTGTTGTGTATGTGTGCGTGCGCGCACGATCCTGTTGTGTGTCTATGTCTACACCAGTATTAAACTAGCATCCAAGCGCAACGGTGGTTTCATTTATATCATTGGCGACGAGGTCATACGAGTTACCCACAATTATAGTAAAAATAAAAGTTTGTGTAAAATGTCGAATATCATCGGAAATTTACCGAGTTTCGATCACGACGCCCAAGAGTGGCCTATATTTAAAGGTCGATTACAACAGTTCATAAGATTGAACAGTATCGAAACCGAAAATAAAAGTGCTTTGTTACTTACCCACCTTTCGGACAACAGCTACCGCCTAGCACGGAACTTACTTCACCCAAATGTACTCGAGGAAGTAACGTTCGAGGATCTAGTTACAAAATTAGATAAACATTTCACGCCGAGACGATGTGTTTTTGCTGATAGAGAGAAGTTTTACGAGGCGAGGAGATCTGACGGCGAGAGTGTCGAAGAATGGGCGGCTCGTGTGAGAGGTTTAGCCGTGGACTGTGAGTTTGGTCAGGCATTGGATATGCTGGTGCGAGACCGCTTCATACTCGGGCTTGCACCGTGTCGGGAACGTGACCGACTGTTTGAAGAGGATGCCAGCAAACTCACTTTCGCTAAGGCGTTGGAGGTAGCCCAACAGGCTGCGTATGCGCGATTGGCTCGATCCAAGGCCGCAGCAGTAGTTGACACCGCGGCAACAACCGTCAAAGCCACGCAGATCAAGGAGGAACCTGTGTACCGGATGAGCGGGCAGCGCGGGCAGCGCGCGCGCGGCGTGCCAGCTGAGGCCACCCGCAGCTCGAACAACAGTTCGGAGGATATTCGTCGGTGTACAGTGTGCGGTCTCAGAAACCACGACGCTGCAAAGTGTCGTTTTAAAAACTATCGGTGCCAAGTGTGTGGTGTGAAAGGCCACCTAAAGAAAGTGTGTAGTGCAAGACAAGGTAAATCACGTGTACATAGTTTGAACACGGAGGAAATAATATCGGAGCAAAGTGACTGCGAGGAATGTGAGCTATTTAACGTAAGGTACATCAATAACTCTCCTATAATAGTAAATGTCTCGATTGATTCTGTAAGATTAGATATGGAGTTAGATTCCGGATCAGGGGCTAATGTAATTTCCGAAACACTTTACAGAAAATATTTTTCGAAACGTAATTTGATAAAATCTAACTTAAGAATGTGTCTTTACAATGGCCATAAAATCTCGCCCTTGGGATATTTTCAATGTCAAATAACTTACTTAAATAATACCAACGCCATTAAGATATATGTATTGCCGAACGGAGGTCCTCCGTTACTGGGACGCGATTTTATGTCAAAGTTCAGGATGTTTTTTACTTCAGATATCAACAACATCCAAACTCAATCTGTAACCGAGTCCGACACAAAACAAGTGCAGCAACTTATGTCAAAATACTCCGATTTGTTTACTGACGAACTAGGTAGGTTTAATAAATTTGAGGTAAAACTTGTTTTAAAAAAGGGTACCCAACCAAAATTTTTTAAGCCACGGTCAGTGCCTTTCGCCTTAAAGGAAAAAGTGGAAATCAGAAATCAGAAATCAGAAATCAGAAATTTATTTGTAAGAATGTAGTTTTACATAGTATGATGTTCATTTGCGTTAAGTCCTAAAACATTCTACCATAAATATGGTGTACAAAATATTAAATGACAATGTCAATCTTAAGTTTAGATAGGTACAATTAGTTCAGATTTATAATAAATAGGTCCAACATGATTTAATAGTATTTTAAATTAGGTTAAAGTTACAATGTCAAAATTAATTAGGTTATGTCGTTCTTAAATTTTTACAATATTCCATATATTCCCTCATGTCATAAAAGCAATTATCTATTAACCAATTTGTCAGCTTTTTCTTGAACATGGGGATGGGGAGTTCCTTGAATGAATTAGGCAACTTGTTATATACCTGAATGGCATTTATGTATACATTTCTCCTAAATATTTGTAGTCTACATTGAGGTACATTTAGTTCATATTTATACATGGTCCTAGCAGCAGCCTTTTTTTTGCTTACTTCTGATTGCGCTTGAAAGTAGTGCGGATATTGCTTTACCAGCATACAAGGAAGAGGAGATAGATAGGCTGATAGGTTTAGGTATACTAAAACCAGTTAAATTTCCTAAATACGGAACCCCTATTGTTCCAGTACTAAAAGAAAACGGAAAGGTTAAGATAGCCGGTGATTATTCCGTAACCTTGAACAAAGATTTAGAAATAGATAAATACCCAATGCCTAGGATAGAAGAGGTTTTCGCCAAGATAGGTGGAGGGGAGTGCTATAGCAAAATAGACTTAAGTAACGCTTATAACCAATTTGTCCTAGAGGAATCGTCGCAAGAACTAACCGCGATAAGTACATCTAAAGGTTTTTTCAAATATACGCGGCTTGTGTATGGTTTAGCAAATGCACCAGCCATTTTTCAAAGGGCGATGGAATCACTATTGATTGGCATAGAAGGTGTAAGTATATGGTTGGATGACATATGTGTGACTGCGCCGTCTAGACAATTACATTTTAGCAAGCTAAACGAGGTATTAAAAAGGTTAAAAGACGCTGGATTAAAATTACACAAAGAAAAATGTTGTTTACTCCAGGATAGTGTTACCTACCTAGGCTACATTATTGATAGACACGGATTACGAACTTGTCCCAAGAAAACGGAAGCTATTACAATGGCACCGCGGCCAACAAATGTCACAGAAGTCAAGCGATTTATAGGATTAATTAACTACTATCGTAACTTCATACCGAATGCATCAGCTAAATTGCATCCGCTACATGAATTACTGCGTAAAGGAGCGCAGTGGGAGTGGGGCGAACGTCACGAACGTGCATTCAAAAGTGTGAAGGTCGAGTTATCATCAGAAAGAGTCCTAGCTCACTTTGATCCAGCAGCACAATTGGTGCTGACGGTCGACGCGGGGCCGGCCGGCCTGGGCGCGGTGCTGGCGCAGCGCGACAGCGAGTGCTTGAATTCCGAGCGACCGCTAGCGTTCGCCTCAAGGTCATTGTCGACAAGTGAAAAAAACTACAGTCAGATTCAGAAGGAGGCGACAGCTATTATATTTGCTGTCAAATATTTTCATCAATATCTGTATGGACGTCAGGAACCGTTTGTCCTTAAGACTGACCATCGTCCTCTATTATCGATATTCGGGAAGAAAACAGGTATTTCAGTAATGGCCGCATCGCGGTTACAACGATATGCAATAATATTGTCCGCATATAATTATAACGTCCAGTATGTTAGAAGCGAAAATAATGTTGCGGCGGACTATTTGTCGCGCGCGCCTTTGCCTGAACCCGACTGTAAAACGGTAGGAGAAAATGATCTGTCGTTCCTAAAATTCTTAGATGCTAATGTCGCTCCGCTAACGTTTAACGATATAAAAACAGAAACTAGTAAGGATGAAATATTAAAAACAGTGACTAATTACGTGCAAATCGGCTGGCCGCGTAAAATTAATTGTAAACAAGTTTTGCCTTTTTTTAACTGCAAAACAGATTTAAAGGTTGAAAATGGATGTATTTTCCGAGGCCACAGAGTTGTGATACCAACCGTGTACCGAAACAGGTTATTACAAGAGCTACACTCGGGTCATTTCGGCGTGGTTAAAACAAAGAGTGCAGTTCGTAGTAGATTTTGGTGGCCATCAATCGATAAGGACATAGAAGAATGGGTAGGCGCGTGCCATACGTGTGCTGGCACTCGCGCCGCGCCGCCGCGTGCGCCCCCTGCGCCCTGGCCGCGCGACTCAGTTCCGTGGCGTCGCTTGCACATTGATTACATGACTATAAATCAACATGTTTATTTAATCGTCGTAGATTCATATAGCAAATGGTTGGAGTGTTTACACATGAGTTGCGGTACTTCAAGCCGGGCACTTATTACTAAATTAAAGGAATTGTTCTCTAGGTTCGGTATACCGAGGACTATAGTGTCCGATAATGATGTAAAAATAAAATCTTATGAATTTAAATATTTTTGTGAAATGAATGGTATCCATTATAAAACATCCCCAATTTATCACCCTCCCAGTAATGGACAGGCCGAAAATTCGGTTAAAACATGCAAGAAAATGATAAAATGTATTATTAATGAAAACAGTCCGCAAAATTTAATTAACGAAAAACTATTAGGATTTTTATTTGATTACCGTAACACACCACATTGTGCAACGGGCGAATGTCCAGCAAAGCTTATGTTTGGCCGAAATATAACAACTAGGCTGGACATATTACTAGAAGATAGACATTATAATCAAACAAATAATGATAAAATTCAAACTAAAAGAATATTTGTCATAGGCGATAAGGTATGGTTAAAATGGTATGTAGCTAGAAAAGAAATATGGGTTTTAGGTAAAATAAATAAAATAATAGGTAATCGCATGTACGAAATATTAGTTAAGGATTACAATGTAAACTGTAAAAGGCATATTGACCAGATAAGGAAATATACAGGTGCAAGCGTTACTGAAAACGAGACGAAAGATGTGCGTGCTGATGTCGTGAGCCCCACGCAGTCAGCGCCGCCGCCGCGCCCGCGCTCCCCGCCCGCGCCGGCGCCGGCAGACCAACCACCACAAACATTACCTCTGGTTCTTGAATCGCAAAGTAATGAACACGAGGGAAATGATATTGAGGAGGAGGAGGAGTGGGCAGAAGCTCAAAGTGAAGTCACCGCTAAAGATCATAATAATACTAAGATTAACCAAAAAGTAGTTGAGGATCATAGCGATCGTTCTTCTGAACCACAGCCCACAAGACCGACTCGTAGTTGTAGACGTAAGATTAATTATAAGATTTAAATTGTAGTTAACGTTGTTGTTGTATATGTATTGTAGTTATTGTAGTTTAATTGTAGTCTTATTACTATTATACCTATTACATGTTTAGTTTATTTAGTTCTTAAGCTTTAGAAATAGTGTCGGAGGAGTGTTGTGTATGTGTGCGTGCGCGCACGATCCTGTTGTGTGTCTATGTCTACACCAGTATTAAACTAGCATCCAAGCGCAACGGTGGTTTCATTTATATCACATTTAATACTAACTGTCATTTTTAGAAGTCCGCCTTGATGGATTTAGAATGACGTAATTTTACTCACCATGCGTTGTCATCCAAATTCAACATGTATGCATCATTTCAACTCATTCGGATACTTGAAAGTGGGTTGAATTAAACTTAAGATGTTATTACATATGTAGGTACAAGTGGAGCTTATAAAAACATGTAAAAAAGAGATGATATTATCATCTGCTGGCTGTTTGTGTATGTGAGTTTGAAGGTTTGTAAACGCACCTACGATACAGGGGAAATTCCTAGTGTGGGGCGACTTTTTTTCTTAAAACAAAAACAAAAATGCCTAGTCTTTCCCAATCATGTTGGGGCGGCTGCCAGTCTAACCGGATGCAAAAATCATCAAATAACTTCTCTCTTTCTAGGCGGAGCGAAAGGGACTGTTAGGCTTGTACTGACTAAAACACATTTCATCCCATCACCCGTGTACATTCTTTTGACCTTTGTGTTCCAGGGCTACGGTATCACTTTCAGGTCCTAGAACCAAAAATTGGAAGACATGACATCTTTGACAAAGAGGGGGCTAATGTACCAGATATGGAACATTAAGGGCAACTAAGAAGTAGGTAACAAGCGAAGTAACGTAACCACAAAACCACTGTTTACGAGCACGCTGTTAGCGGACGGAGAACTTTTGGGGTGAAAAACTCGTTAAAACAACTTAATTTAGAAGTGCAATTAAGTAGTTAGTAAAAAAACTAGTGGTGGCATTGCAATTAACAACTTTTTAGCCTTGCCGCATGCAGTTATTTGTTTTGTTTTTTGGAAAAGTTTCATTCAGTGAGATATCCCTGCAGAGAGGCCTGCCGGGGCCACCGCCTGCCGGGATTATGGGTGGGTTTTAGTCAGTACAAGTCTGACACTTCCCTCCGCCTCAGACTTGTACTGACCTAAGTAACCCATGTTCCTTAATTTGCCCTTCATGTTCCGGGGGTAACTCTTTTGAACAACCCGCAACCCAGGATACATCATAACGTATCATATATCTAACATACATTTTGATGAGTTTTGGCTTTTCAAAAGTGCCTTTTGTTAGCTTCATTAATTTGTTTATGACTCTGGCCATTAACAAAAAGATTAAATACCAAGGCAAGCCTTTAGAAAGTTACCCTGTCCTACTGTTCTCTCCCTCCACACACGGCTGAGGCAACAAATCATGGAACCTAAGGGTTCTATCCCATAAAGACGTGAAATATCGAAGATACGCCGCGCAGGCGATCCAATCGCTTCTCATAACAGATAATGTGTTCGAGAGTCGTTATGTGTTGACCTTTTTTGTGATACTTTTTAGATTTAAGTGCTTTTTCATAATAAAATTGAGAATGGTTGATTTATTTTGGTAAGAGTGGGAATTTTGGCCATATAGGTGTGTTGAATACTTTGTGTGAACAGGTAGCTACATTCTTGTGTTAAATTACTGTTAACGAACGAAAACTAGAAAAGTTAGTTTAAGAAGAAATAATGAAACTTCTTCCTTACTAATATTATAACAGTGAAAGTGAGTTTATTTGTTTGTTTGTTAAGTTTTCACGCCTAAATAGTCAAACCGATTTTGTAAATTTTGGTATAGAGATAATTGGGACCGTGGAGACAGACATTTAAAAAAAGTGAGATAAGGGGGAGACAAAGGGGAGAGAAAGATTTTGTTTTTTCGATCACCACGCGGTTTAAAGTTAGCATTAGCACAAAAAGGCGGAAGCTAGTTCTTCATACATTGTCAAAATGAACGCAATCATTGAAATAATAATAATTAAAAACAAAAAATAATGTCAAAAAATTCGTCCTCAACGCTGTCAATTGCTAATGACCCAAGAGATTGGCCACGTTGCCACGTTGTATAGCAACGCTAAGCTTCTGGCCAAAGTAAATGCCAGCCCTTGGGTGACGGAAAGTGTCGACTAAACCATTGGGAATATCCTTAAAAACGCTGTGTTCTGTCCTAGAGTTTTTTTAGTTATAAGTCAAGAACATAATAATTTACTTACACTTGCCTGTTTTGTTTAATTCCCATATCCTAATACAAAATAAATGTCCTGGTTTTTTTTAAGCTATTGCATATTTTTTTCGCGGGCTTTGAGCGTGGAGACCGAATCATCGAATCATGAAATTCCATAACGAAAAAAAACCTAACACTTTCATTACGAATACGGTCAGTTATTTCAATCCGTGATTCCTATGTTCTATCAGCGTGTTTGGTAGAGCATCGGATTGAAAATCGATAGTACACTGAATCAAATTCAAGATCTTGTTTTTTTTGTGACTTCTTTTTAATAGAAATTTATTAAAAAATAATATTTTTTTTATTTATGCATAATTGGTTAAAAAAACGATGTAATAGCTTTACCGCGGCAGTCCCCGTAAGCCAACAGTATTTTTTTATAGACCTATATTTTTTCTCACCTAGCCTTATAATAATCGCACTCAATATTAAAAAAGGCGAGTTTTGTCTGTGTTTGTCTGTTCTCCTTTACGCTCAAACGCCTCGACAGATTTTTATAATCTGGATAAATACATACCTAAGTTACTTTTTATACCGGTGTACCTCTAAAACTGCGGGGCGTAACTAGTATCATAAAATATCGTCAACAAAAACAGACACCTCTCTGTCATTATCTTACCTTCCCACATTTGACGTGTTAATAAGCAAAGCAATACTTTTTCTAGCCGTCTCCTTAGATTTTCCATTATATCCTCGTACAATGATTCATATTCACACACTCGCACCAAAGGCTATAAACGTCTATTGTGACATATGTGGCCCCCCGCAAACGGCCACAAAGAATAGCTAGGAATATTTCCACGATCACCATAGACACTCTTTTTTCTTTTTAATATTACGATATTTTGCACCTTTTACTCGAGAAGCTTTAACTGGTATGTTACCCATAGAATAATAGGGAAAGTCACGTCTCGTTTGGGATGAGAAATTTACCACATGTATTACTTCAATAACATACACATAATGGTTTATTTGTCTTAAGGTTCCCCAAAAGGAAAAACGGAACTCTTATTGGATCTCTTTGAGAAGCTCCTGTTTCAGGGTCTATGATTTTAGCTGGTATTATATTAAAATTAGGAGGTTATGGGTTATTACGTTTATTAATTTTTTAAGACCTTTTATATCGGGAATGTATGGAAGTTTCGACTTGAAATTAAAACTAAATAAAATACTGGAAAATATGGTGCCTTGGAAAAAATCAACCCTCTAAGTGTACGCAGTCAAAAGATATTGCTAAGCTAGTCACAAAAAAATCGAATCTTATGGTTTTTAAACACTGACTTTTACTAAATAGTCAAAGTCAGTAAGTTCAGGGTATTGGAATTTAGTTTTTCCCTTTTTGAGGCACCAATTTGAACGGATTTAACTAGAATTTTTCTTTTAAAAACACACTTTCTGCCCAAAAATGGCACAGCCTTCTTTTGTGTAGAATATAAAAGTTTTCTTTTAAACCTTCGCTAGTTTGAGGAAAAAATCCGCCATAAGCTTAATGACAACAATTTTCGCGCCATATTTGTTTCGCGCTAAAAGAAAATGGCGGCTGTAGAAACAAATGAGCGCCATTGTGGCAGTCGAGGAGCGCTTCGCTGGGAACAGCTGATTTATTTATTACCTTCTTTCGCTTAGAAAATGTAGAACGGAAAATATTATGGCAGGAATAGAGAGAATGTTTGTTTTGTGTTGTTTTATATTATTCTTTTTGCTCGTGCATCTTTAGCTTCTAGGAATTTATTTGATTTCAATTGGAAACCGACACGAAAATATGGCGTTTAACTGACCTTTTTAAATTCTAATGACAGTTTACTGTCAAGAATAAAAAGCAAAGGAATTTAAAATTAACCTTTTTGTTGAGAGCAGCCCAGGTTGTTGTTTTTTTTTTTTTTTTTTGAAAAATTGCAATTTTTTTTTTGAAGAGTTGAATATAACTTGTTTTAGTTTTACTATTTATCTTATAGGACATCATTATCACACAGTTATAAAATTCTCTAATTTAAAAAATACCTTTTTTTCATTCACCCTTACATAAACGAATTTCATAATTCATAGTCAATTTTGTTTTAATTTTAAATTAAAACAAAATTGATTATTTTAATTCAGTTTATTTATTGCTTAGCAAAATCCTATACAAAAATAATTTAACAACTTAAAGAAACTGACTTATAAATAAACGAAATTAATTTATTTATTTTTAAACCTATTTCATCTTCAAATAACTAACTTTCGGTTACGTGGCCTAAAACATAATGTGGGACATAGCTATAAATTTATGCTGAAATCGACCAAAAATTCTAAGAAAAAGGGCTGGTAAGATACAACCAAAGAGGTAGTATTATATATATTATATTATCTAGGTTTCTATATCCAAAGGCCGCGGGCACGTTGAACGTGATAAAACCAAAAAGGGTTGCTTCTAAGTTCTAACCCTAAATCCCGGATAAAGTAAGAAAGATAAATAAAAGGCTGAAAATGTCGGTTTCTAGCTAAAAAAAAGCTAGCTAGTTCGCTAGAAATGTTGGTTTGAGGAGCTCGTGGCTAAGTATTAGCAGCCGCTCCTGTCGATCTTTAGATTAAACTACGCTTGCCTTGGTTGGTCTGTGCAGGGCCGGATTTAGGGGAGGGCAACCGGGGCGAAAGCCCGGGGCCTCCACAAGCAGGGGGCCTCCACAATAGACTTCGGAAAAAAAATCTTTTAAATTTCAACTAGTAAACCTAGTAAACTTCTTTTCCTTTGATATTTTTTTTTCGCTTCTACCTTTACCTACAGCCTAAAGTACTTTATACATACATGATTATTTGATTATACTAATCTTAAATATTAACAGAAACAGAAATCATTAATCTATATTTGTTCACTCCAATCAGGCAATCAGTGAAATATCAAAATCTCAAATGGCCCTGATAAGCACTTCCAATTTACTACCCATCTTGAGGGAGTACCCCAATGGCTCAATGGCTCAGTGGGGTGGTACTTGCCCGCAACCTCGGAGGTTGGGTATTCGATTCCGTGTCTCGACCATTTAAAAAAAAAGTATATACATATGAATTAATTGCAGTATGTGAACAATTGGTGTTCTTCAATTTTAAACCCAATTCTAAATGATTCTTGAATCGGCAATGCGTGCAATAGAATCATTGAAATCATTCGTGGAATCCAAACGAAATGATTTCGGTAAATACGAGGAAGCAGCCAAAAAAATATCCCATACTGATGAATATGTACAATTACACACCCGCACCAGAACGAGAAATGTGAGGTTGAATCCACTCGATTACGGGAAAGCACAAAACGCAAATCTGTCACCCAAGGAGGAATACAAAGTATCCGCCCTCATCCCAGTGGTTGACCAGCTATCTGTTTCTCTTACTGATTGATGAAGATTGCATGCCTATGAAACTGTACGTTCGAGATTTGGATTTCTGAATCACATCGAAAAGATGGATGCTGAAAATTTGCACGCTGCAGCAGAAGCATTGGTGAAAGTGTATACGGATGATTTAGAGCCTAGTCTTGGTAATGAGTTGGTTCAATTTGTATCTTTGATTGATTCATACAAAAAGGACTATGGAAAAGATCAATCGCCGGAACTATTTTGTCTATTTTACTACCAAATTCTCGAAGATTAAAATTTCAGAGCTACATTCCCAAACCTCGAAATTTCATTGAGAATGTATTTGGTTTGATAGTATCAAATTGCACTGGAGAGCGCTCATTTTCAAAAATGAAAATTATAAAAAATAGGCTTCGAACCACGATGGGACAAGACCGTCTATCGAAGCTTTCTCTCTTGAGCATTGAAAGCGATTTACTCCCAGAAATGGATTTCAGCAAAATCATCAACGATTTTTCGGCAAAAAAAGCTCGAAAGGTTCCGTTCGTTAACACTAAAGTTTAATTTCAAATAATTCTTGTTTCCGATTATATTCATATGTGTTTGTTAAATACTAAGAGAATCTACTTGGTTTCACAGTAAATTATTTATTGAAAAACTCGACTGAAAAAAATTGTTCATTTTATTTGGAAAATTATTTGGGGCAAGGGGGCCTCCACTCCTTTGTTGCCCCGAGGCCTCTGGACCCCTAAATCCGGCCCTGGGTCTGTGGATGGGTGACCACCCTACTACATACCGCTTGGCTCGGCTACATACCGATTTTCCTCCGCGCCAAAGAAACCACGTTAAGCCGTTGGTCCCGGCTGTCATTTGTAGATCTTTGACAGTCGTTACAGGTAGTCAGTGTTCCGAAAGTCTGACAACCAGTCTTACCAAGGGGTATCGCATTACCCAGTACTAACTGGGTTGTGGAGGTCAGATAGGCAGTTGCTCCATGTAAAATACTGATATTCAGCTGCATCTGGTTAAACTGGAAACCGACCCTAAAATAGTTGGGAAAAGTCTAGGCAGATGAAAAAAATATTTAATTAAAAAAAATCGGAAGGCGAATTCCCGTAATTAAAACCTTGTAAGTAGCAATTTAATTTCAACGATAGGTATTTTTGTCAAAGAGGTAATTTTATTTATGTACCCTATCATGTCCCAATGCTGGTCAAAGGCCTCTCCTAATTAGACGGGCCTGTTGGTCTAGTGGTTAGTGGCCCTGACTACTGAGCCGGAGGTCGTGGGTTCGATTCCCACCCAGGACAAACTTTGTGTGATGAGCATGATTGTTTGTTCTGTGTCTGGGTGTGATTTATCTATAATATGTATGTATTTATAAATTATATAAGTATGATATCAGTTGTCTGGTTACCATAACACAAGCTCTGCTTAGCTTGGGATCAGATAGCCGTGTGTGAGTTGTCCCAAGATATTTACTTATTATTATTCTCTTCATTCACTTATCTTCTTAAGATTACATTTTTAAATATTTCTTAGAAAATAAATTTAACAAAAAAAACATTTAAAAATATAAAAATAGGTTTCCGCCGGTAGCGGGAGCAGGGTCCAAGCTACCGGTGGTTAGGGCTCCAGAGACAGGAACCTCCTCACAATGCTGGCCGTATCGAGGAGTACTGCCTTCTGAATCAGGCCCTTGATCCAACCACCTAAGAAGAGCTTCGACAGATGTTCGTCGAAGCTCTTGGCAATTAAGCCATTGGCCGTTATGACAATCGGGACAATGATAGCCGAGTTTACATTCCACATGTCAACAACCTCGTGTGCCAAGTCAAGATATTTTAGTTGTTTTTCTTTCTCAGCTTTCACGATGTTTTCGTCATGTGGGATGGTAACATCGATTATCATTACGCGGCGCGCTGATCGGTCTATCACCACTATGTCAGTAATGATAGACCGATCCCAGTACAGCGTGACATGGTCTTTTTCGAGAACTGGGTCGGGCACATACTTGTAGTACGGTACCTCAGATTCAACAAGATTATATTTCAAGGCAAGTTGCTGATGAATAATCCTGGCTACTTGGTTGTGTCTATGCAAATACTCACTGTTAGCTAGACGAGAACAACCAGAAATAATATGTCTGATGGACTCACCAGGACGATGGCATCGTCAACCGTCGTCAACCGTCCCATCCTTCATAATTACTTCCACGAATACTTTTCTCCCGCCACTTCGGACCAGCCCTCACATTAATCATCTAGGTCGTCTAGTCACCGCTTCAAAAAATGAAAACTAGAGAGAGTTAATTTGATTTTAAAAGAAAATGAATCGAAATCTGTATAGTAATTTCTTAAGGAGACCATAAAATCGGCTGAATATACTTAATTGAATCCAAAAGCGACACAACTGCTTCACTTAAATTGCTTGGTTACAATTGCGGTATTATAGCTGCAAATATAAAAAATACTAGCTTTAGCCCGCGGCTTCGCCCGTTTAAATTTGGGGTAATACAGTTCCCCTTGCGCCTTATTGATTTGTAATAGCAACGCTAAGTTTTCCCTTTTCTTCCCTCTTTCACCCGCACATCCCACTTTTTTTAAATAAAAATTGTCCGTCTCCTGGTTCCCAACTATCTCTGTACCAAATTCATCAAAATCGGTTAAACCATTAAAGCGTGAAGAGGTAACAAATAAACTCAAATAATGGCTAAAACTCAAATAAACGCTTTAATGACTAAACCGATTTTGATGAATTTTGGTACAGAGATAGTTGGGAACCAGGAGGCGGACAAAGGCAATTTTTTTTAACTGTGATGTTTGGTAAAAAAGAGGGAAGAAAAGGAAAAACTTAGCGTTGCTATTACAAATCAATAAGGCGCAAAAGGAACTGTGTTACCCCGAATTTAACGCGAGCGAAGCCGCGGGCAAAAGCTAGTCTTTTATAAGTCCTATATTCCGACAATTAAACTTACTTTCTTTGAAGTATGACATTTCTGTCTATCCAACCTTTCTACCAGTCAGTAGGAATCTTTCCATATCGTACAAGGCTTGTTAGATTCGAGACATTGATTCTCATCGTGTCGGAAATATCAATTGTGGATAGAGCTCATTGGCTTCCTAGACCCATTCCAAGGCCCCGCTTCATTCGCACACAAAGGATTTATTGGAGCAGATAGCATTGACGACGTAACCTTGAAGAGTGGTGCGTACTAAGACTTGACACGTAGCTCGGTATGTTTTTGACCAGACGTAAATGGTTTTAAAGGCGAAATTCAATAATGAAAAAGAAAACGAATAAGAAAGAGGGTATATCGTTTTGTCAGCTCGTAAACATCCACCCGCAATAACTTCAGTTTCTTCGTGATCATGGCGTTTGCAACATCGCCGAAATATCGGAAACTCGATATAAATAACAAACATGGTAAATATCCCGTTTCAAGTGTTAATTATAATGATAATGAAGTCGTTATTTTCAACATAAGTAACGCAAAACGCAATACATTTAAACAGTGTTCAACATCATTAAAGATTTATTAGTGTTCTGCAATTTGGACACGTGTCGTGTGATTACTAAGTAAACTTTTGACGACACCGTTAGCGCAGGGACTGAGCGAAAGACTGCTGCGCTACGTATCGCGGGTTCGATCACCGCACGGAACAAATATTTGTATGGCCTACAGATAGTTGTTTCGGGTCTGGCTGTTTATATATGTGAGTTTTAATGTTTGTAGACACACCTACGACACAGGAAAAAAATGTAGTGTGGGGCAACGTTTAAAAAAAACCCTGGTGTCAGAGTTTTTATGCCGCCCATCGGCCTTATAATAGAGGAAAAAATCACGTTACAAAAAAAAACATAAAAAATACAGTCAAAATGAGAAAATAGGCTTTATTTGAAGTTCGTTAAAAATGTATTCTCGTTAAAGAAAAACATCGACTGCAAACCAAAAATCACGGTACTAAACGGCTTTAGTGCCTAGATATATTATACCTATGATTTGAAAATAGAATGATTTGAATAATAAAATCTTATTATTGAAATCATTCTATTTTCAAATCATTCAAGAAGTTGACAGGACCGACCAAAAATCACCGTAGGTACTAAACGGCTGATTTTATTATTCAAATCGTTCTATTTTCAAATCATTCAAGAAGTCGACAGGATTTCATTGGCTTTTGATATTACCGGCAACCAATATCCAGCTGTATGAGATTTGAAATTAGATTCTTCAGAGACCTGATCTGCCTTTCAGAAAACCGGATTAAATTTTCTAATATTCGTTAACCCGGATTTAATATTCTTATCCTATTTGTATGGTCTTACTATACTGACCACCCACCGCTTTACGTTAACGAATTTCGCAAAGAATTTTAAGAGAAAAAAGACCACGTCAATCGTAAAGGGATTAAATAAATTTTGAATGACGAAAGGCGAATTTTAACAATTTATTAATACTAACCGCAATACTTCAACTGACCCAATGACAATTATGGCTAATATTCCTACTGAAAGGCTTCAAAAGCAATTGAATAGTCATCGTTGCACCCCTTTTTTTATGGTGGGAAATAACTTCCAAGCAAGCCTTTTTTTGCGGATCATGAAATAACTTCCCCCGCTCTGGGCGGAGCGGGGGGGGGGGGGGAGTGTCAGACTTTTACTGACTAAACCCACCCATGTTCCTTCTAATGCCTTTTGCATTCCGGGGCAGCGCTATCTGTTTCGAATAACCCGCAACCCCGGGCCGTTGCATCCCACACGTTCAGTTCCTTATCTAATAGAAGTTATTCCGTTAGTTTGTTTGTTACGACTTCACACCTACATGGCTTAAGCGATTTTGATGAATTTTGGTATAGAGACAGTTGATATCCAGGAGACGGACATAGGCTAACTTTAAAAGAAAAATGAGAGAAAAAGTGGTAGGAAAAGGGAAAACTTAGCTTTGCTATAACAATAAATAAGGCGCAAGGGCAAAAACTACAAGTAGCGGGTACCTGCAAATCAGGAAAGGGGAACTGTGTTACCCCGAATTTAACGCTAGCGAAGACGCAGGCAAAAGCTAGTATTGATATAAATATACCATCTACTGAGATGGGAGGCGACCCAACACACTCTCGAGAAGGTTTGGCTGATAACATGCTTACGTTATCGGGACGACCTTCGCTACCTGGCCGTGATAACAACGAAAATGTTTTTGAGAAGTATATATTCATGTTTCATTTGAAATATACAGTATAAACGAACCCGTCAACCGTGCATTATGTGTAACCAACTTAGTAATAATGCAAATATTATTACCGGTTAACATTTGTTTTAATTGAAAAAGGAACAAAATATCGGTCAAGAGTGAGTTGGACTCGCACACTGAGGGTTCCGTACAAACTTGCGACTTAAACGGCTATATCTTTGACTTAGTGGGTTGATTAGCATGAAGGAACCACAGATTTGAGTCAGCGCAACACGTTTTCTTCTTCCATTCTCCTTTATCAGACGTCATGGCATCATTCACTCCTTTCTCCTTCGTATTATTCCTTACACAATCCATCCATCTTTTCTTTGACCTTCCTTCTCTCTCTACGTCCATCAACATTCAGATCCATCACTCTTTTAGTCACATGTGCTTCATCCCTCCTCATTACATGTCCATACCAAGTGAAACAACTCCTTTTCATTTTTTCTGTTACAGGTGCAACTTTCACACTTCCTCTAATATACTCAATCCTTACTTGTATCCATTCCTGTCGCTCCACACATCCATCTCAACATTCTCATCTCCGCTACATGCAATCGTTTTTCATCCACCTTTTTTACAGCCTAGCATTCTAACCTGATTGATTCTGAGTATAATTTTAACTAGTCTCCGTGGTAATACATAATTATAACCGTTTATGGTGCGCGAGTCTAACTGTGGGTGCGTTTACAAACATTTAAACTCGCATACACAAACAGCCACACCCGGAGCATCTAACAGTAGGTCATACAAATATTTGTACCGTGCGGGGATCGAACTCGCAACACGCAGCGCAGCAGTCAATCGCTCAGCCACTGCGCCAACCGTGCCGTAATATGATGATAAGTCTTCTAGAAGTTCTTTATTCATAAGTTAATGTATTCGTTAGGGTTACGGGAAACTTTCTTATACTTCTGCTCATTTGCATGTGATCAATATCGTGTGAGACTCGTTTGCCACCTTTATATCAGTTTCGGTGAGCTCATCATGTAAATTTATACGAATCCCATTCGGCATTCGGCTTAGTAGGTACTATTCTACATTTATTATACATTGGGAATATAGACCAGGGTCGATAATTTTTTAAACCAAAAGAAATTGTAGTAGGATTAAACTTATTAGAAAATGAGGGGAATAAATAAATTACGGCCGATCCGAATTCGGGAAGTGGGGGGGAGGTGAGTTTTTAAGGGTAAAAATGGTTTACTTTGATTTCCGGCAAAACTACAAGTCCTATGGAATAAAGTCGAATGGCAAAGTTGTAGGTAATAAAAAGATCTACAAACATAACCTCAAAATTTAAAAAACAAAAATAAAAAAACCAATTTTTTTTTATCTTTTTCAAATATTTTTTTTTCTACGAAATTTGTTGGAAACTTACCTTTATATGTCCCAAATACATAACAATTTATTTAACTTAAAATATATTTTTTTCGCCTTATTGTTATAACTTAATTGCCCTATAACTTAATATAAAAAATAGGCTCGCCTCATTCCTGGGACTTCAACATAACTGGCAAATATTTTGTACACCTCTGCTTAACCCCTACAGGAATTACAGGCGTGAAGTTGCGTTGTTGAGAAACTGTAGGATTTGGCTGAATTATGTATCGTCTATTTTTTTTTTCAATACTCAATATATTTATTGCATTCCACAATGTGAACTTAGGTGGTAGGGTACATTAATTAATGGTTAACATACATTAGTTTAGGAGCATTGTGGGCCCTGTCGGGCATAACAAAAATAAAAATGAAAAATTAGGAATTAGGAGGAGGGCTATTACAAATAATGTTAACATTTTTTTTTTTAAGTAGGTAGGCTTAATAACTAATTGAATACATGTACGTATAACTAATTGAATACTATCATACTTTTACGTCATATATACCTATTGGATTAACTTATTAATATTTATTTTAATTATACATTGGAATTATAGATTATTATTTTTTATTTGTTTATATTATTACTGTTTGTTTGTTAAATTTATCAAAATCAAAATCAAAAGTCATTTATTCAAATTAGGCTGATAATCAGCACTTTTTGAACGTCAGATTACAAGAGACAGTCCCACAAAAACGCCCTGCGCTTCGCCACTTCCTAGTGTTTTAGCTGGGAAGAAGAAGTGGCGGAACAAACTCCCCAGCAACACATCTGTCTGTCAGGTTAGAAGAACCAGATTTTATACAATTCCGATTATCACAATAAATTATAAAGAAAAAAAAATAAGAAATAATTCATTCATCATTTAAATATTCCTGTACATTATAATAACATTTTTGGATTAGAAGCTGTTTTAATTTATTTATAAATATATTAAATTTTTGTTCATTTTTAATTTCACCTGGTAGTTTATTATATATTTTAGCTGCCATTATTAAAGTACTTGTAGAGTGTATTTTTAGTTTAGAACCTGGTACGTTTAGTCTATTTTTGTGTCGTAGTGTGTAGTGAGTCTGTGTGTTTTCGCGTGTAGTGTATAGTTTTTCATTATTTCTAACAAATTTACACATTGAGTGGTAAGAGAGCTAATATAACACTGGCTCACACTAAACAGCTTCTGATGGCTCCTCAACCAATCACACAAGACTTGCAGCCTTATTTTTTTTATTGTAGCTATTAATTTTGAAATATGTTTCGCTACAGACTACCTACAGTACTGTTTCTCCTCCTTTAAATCCATTCAAAGGTTGTCTTGAAAAGATCGCTTTTAGCGATAAGACCGCCCATTGTGTCACCCTATTTTTAAGTTGATTAGTGTTATTCTTGTTACTTGTATGGAATGTATATATATATACATAATAAAGAATATTCTATTTATCTATCTATATTTTTTGTATAGGGTGGGAAGTAATCTAATAACGTCTTCAGCTTTGGGCGGAGCGCAAGGCAGTGTCAGACCTGTACTGACTAAAACCCATCCATGTTCCTACTTTGGGCTTTTGTATTCCGCAGCCCATCAGACAGGATCATACCATGCGGTATTCTGTAACTACTGCCGAGTCTCATTTGAGGAAGTAGTAATTTAATGATTATTTTCGCAGTAATTGCTATTCTATTCGATCCTTGCACGGAACAAATATTTGTATGACCTGCAGATAGTTGTTTCGGGTCTCGCTGTTTGTGTATGTGACTTTAAATATTTGTAAATACACCTACGATACAGGAGAAATTCCTAGTGTGGAGCAAGGTCAAATTTAAAACAAAAAAAAATGGAAATGATTATTTTCAAGACAAGAAAGCGAATGCTCTCTTTATGACGGGAAAGCGGCCTCCAAAACTAAACTGATAATGATGCAGTGGATCTTCAACGTATGATGAGTAAGCTACATCATCCTCTGACTAGCCTTTTCGCAATGATGGCTTCTAATCTAGCCGAAGGCAACTGAATATTGGAATACTTTATGGAGAGACTATATATCTGACCTCCACAACGCTGTTAGTACTGGATAATAGCATACCCCTTTTTTTTAATAAAACTTTGCCCCATACTAGGAATTTCTCCTGTATCGTGGGTGCATTTACAAACATTTAAGCTCACATACACAAACAGACTTGTCAAACTGACATTAGACTATCTGTAACGACTGTCAAAGACCTACAAATGACAAAAAATGAAGTTTCTTGCCGGTTCTTCTCCATAGGAAACGACCAACCCGAACCGTGCATCTTTTCTCGACGTTTTATGAGTGCCCATGGCCCATGGCATAAGCCTACCTATGTGAAATAAAAATATTTTGATTTGATTTGAACCGACACCAACAGTATAACGTGTTTTTGAGGCCAAGAGTAAGCTTCACAAGTAGATACGTAAGCTCATGTTATGTTCGTTTTTTCCTGGTAGACTGAAACTGTTAAAACAGCTAAAACACTAGGAAGTGGCTAAGGGCAGGGCGTTTTTGTAGGACTGTCTCTTGTAGTGTGACGTTCAAAAAGTGCTGGTTATCAGCCTAATTTGAATAAATTACTTTTGATTTTTTTGTGGAAAACTACCTGCTACAATCTCCACATCTCAGCGTTCACCTTCTGCCTCGTCTACATTTATACGTCTGGGTAAAAACGAGAGCCGATAACGAGTTCTATGGACTTGACCTTCCTGAAGAATATATCACAGCAATAAGGTCAGTGTAAATCTTCCATGGGCATCCGCGTTCTACTTACGTCAACCTTGAATATTTACAAATAAGGCTGTTTTCCTTTTGTTAGTAAATTGTGAGCTACTAACGATGTCCTTTCGTAACGAAGCGAAGGAAGACAAAACTTTCTAGCACTTCAGACAACTGCTGTTACGTTCCCACGATACAACATTCGCATTTGAATTTAGAACGCCCCATACCGTTGACATAATAGGGATGTAGCTGGGTGTGACATTTTGTTAACTTAGAAAATCGAAACCGAATCGAAAATCGTTTCTCATTGTACTTATTTTGATAACAACTTTTTTTAACTATCTATGAATGAACTAGCTGGCGCCCACGACGTGGCTCGTGTGATATCGAAAAAATAATATATCCTATGTGTTATTCCAGACTATAATCTACCTCTGTGCCAAATTTCATCAAGATCCGTTGAGCCGTTTTGACGCGATAAAGTAACAAACATCCATCCATCCTCACAAACATTCGCATTTACAATATTATTAAGATACATCAAATACAAAAATTGAATTCACTGTCAATAATAACATCAGTAATTATGCGAAACCGCATTTCGGCACTAAAATTATTGCACCGCAACCGCGTTCAAGTACTTAAGTAACTGTACAGCTTAAATTAACATAACAACAGCGCTGCAAAATCAATAATTTATAATGTCGACATAAAAAAAAACCGTAACTATTTTTCTAATCACCTTTTTAGAAATAAAACTCCATTAAACATTCAGCGAAGTAAATCCTATCCGAAATCTCCAATCAGGCAAAACTGAGGCGAGATAAACTCATCCCCCTGCCCCTTGAGGTCAAAGAGGTCTTAAGCTAACAAAAGCACAGTTGAACCTTAGTTACATAAATGTAGATCACGCAATTGTTGCTTGCATTGCCGTCTTCAAGAAACCGGTAAAGATGAAATGCTACTTGTTGCCTTTACCATGAATTAAATCAACCGTAATTCGTAAAATTTTCTTTGTTACTTTGTTCGACCACAATTGTTTAACGTAATCTGAATTTCCTGTGAAAGGAACAATGAACACTTACTTTTTCTACCGTAATATTATAATTCATTTATTCATTTAGAAGACTTACCGTAAATCGTATGGTCCGAAATGGATAACACAAATTGACACCTCACTACAACTGAAAAACTAATCAGAACAATAAAGAATTTCGCTTTTTTTTTAAAACAAAGGTCACAATTTCACACGAAACCTCCACTCTCACACTGGCCGAATAAAAAATAAATAAATTCCAGATTCAAAAGTGACAGCTCTGAAACGCGGCAGTCGCATTTTTTGACAGTTCGATTACTTTTTTTAATTATTACGAGGGCACTGATCGAATTTTGTCCGGCGTCCGGGGTTTTTCGTCCGCACACGACGTTCGCCCGGGAGATCTCGCCGGTTCCAGAGGCTGACTCTGGCTCGACCGGCGATCGAAGCTACGTATACTGCGCCTCCCCTCTTGCGTAACTGATATTGTTGTAAATTATAATAGCTCCTTTATGCTACGTCATATTAGCTTCTATTTTTGTAATGTTTAATTCGGATTAATGCAAATGTTTAATACAGTTAATTATAACTTGTCAATTGACCAAAACAATTGCATACAAATAAAACAAAAACTCAAAAGAAAGTTTGCTACATTAAAAACTAATGATATATTTCAATATCTCTATTCAAAACAAATTATTTATAAAAAACCTTATTGGAACTTCCTATAATTTCACAGTTTTTATTCACCATACGAAGCTTCGACCGCCCCACATCTTTCGGGAAAACCCTCAACGCGCAGGCGTGAACTGGAAAATTGGTGCGAGACAACAATACCGGCATCGCACAAAAGAGGGAGACGAAAATAGTGCCGAAGTGAGTGCAATAATCCTCTCAATTTGTTGTCTAGGCACGTTCGAAATTTGAAAAAGATATTTTTCATAGAGCGCGCTTTTTTTTGTAGAAGTGTTGATTCATGGTGATAAAGTTAATACGTGAAAATTAAAAATGGTGGTCGTTCTGTAATGAAGATTAATATTTTATGTAATGTTTTCATCTCCAAATACGGGTATTGTTTTTTTGTTGAAATAGCGCACTAGTAGATTTTATGGAAATGATGCCAATTGTTCGTTTATTGTGTTTCTTTGTCAGGTTCACTGAATATTTTGATGGCATCAGTAGAGCCCCTAAATACAATAACGCATCTGTATATTTCAACGTTTGGAGGTTTTTATAATAAACTCACCTCTTTTTTCACGGAGGTAGGCAGACACTACACCAGGCCCATAGTTTGTGTAAATATTAGTTTTTAATTTAGTGCTGAACTTGACACTGATGATTTCCTTCAAAATTGACGGGCAAGAAAATTGTCCAAGAAACACCGGCCAAGTGCGAAACGGACTCACACACATAGGGTTCTGTAGCATCAAACAAAACAAAACAATATTTTTAAAGCTAATACAAATGAAATGGATATTTACACTTAACCGCAAAACTAAATTTGTTCTACGTAGTATCTTAATGAAAAACAAAGTTTCGGCTGCGATTTAATGAAAAAGTTTCATATCTCACTAAATATTAAAATATTTGTATAATTTGCAGATAGTTGTTTCGGGTCTGGTTGTTTGTGTATGTGAGTTTAAATGGTTATAAACGCATCCACGGCGAAATACCTAGTGTTGGGAAACGTTTTTCTTTTTAAATAAAAGACAGAAAGAAATATCAAACTTTGTTAAAACCAATTTTTGTTTTATACATACTTTTAACCAATTTTTTCCATTTTTCCTTTTGAGGTACACTCCCTAGATACCTTAATATGTAGCTTATCATCAAGTCCTGGAGCGGCTAGCTTCCCAATAACAGGAAGAACAAGGACAGACGATTTAGGGTCGTGTACACTAAAAAAGAGTACGCATGTGAAGATCACACCAATTCTTCTGTAGTTTTCTGCCTACCGCCATAGACAAAACCGTGAGTTTATGAGCAAACATTTTTAATTCTATCATCTAATGAATCAATCTAATGAACGTAAACTCCATACGATATGAAAATATCACAAACCACAAGTTTGTAAAACAATCGTAAATGCAAACTAAACATCTATTAAAATACCCACTTTATCACTGAAATGAAATAAGGTTGAAATTCCAACGAACTGGAAGTGTAACAAACATACAATATTATGGAGCGAGCGTGGCGTGTAGTTTTAGTTAGAAGTTTTCTCTTCCGCTCGGATCTAACTGAGGGTTTTAATGGACGCTGTGGTTACAGACCTTTTAAACAAGGTAAGCTTCTCTGAACATATAATCCTTTCATCTTTTACCTCGGCATCACTATCAAAATGAAAATCAAATCAAAAGCATTTATTTTAATTAGGCCAGTTACACTTTCTAGCTAACAAAATAATGACAACAATAAAATGAGGCTACAGTCACAAGGCATAATAACTGTGAAAGTACTAGTTACACATTGCAAACCATAGATCTCTATGGAGAAGAATGGGCTAGAAAGTAATCTCTAATGACTTTGCAATAAGGTTGCCGTTATATTGCAGCTGTCAGATGTAAAATAAATTTAGAAAGACTACGTACATAGTTACCCTTTTTAGATAAGCAACTTCTTTACTCTACTGTGGTACAAAAGGTGGGTTATGTTTTAACATATTGTAGCTTGTCACTAAATAATAATACCCGCTTGGATCGATCTTTATGTTAAGCTGTGCTTTGCTAGGTTAGCCCGTTGATGGGTGACCAGCCATTACAAATTGAGTTTCCACCATGCCTCAGAAAAAACACTTAAAATAGAACTCAGCTATCATCATTAAATCTTTGAAAGTCTGACAACCGGTATCGTAAAACCCAACACTAACTGAGTTAAGGAGTTCAGATAGGCAGTGGCTCCATGTAAAATACTAGTATTCAGCTGCATTCGGTTAGACTGGAAGCCGATCATGATTGGAAAAAGGTTAGGCACATAATGTATAAGACAAGAATTATTGAGACAAAGTACCGTTTAGATTTAATGGATACCTAAACAATCTGCTATGTCCTAACGCAAACAAATTTTATTAATATAGAAGTAACTAGCTTCTGCCCGCGACTTCTTCCGCATGGCATAGTTACTTTGGGCTAACGCTATATCTTCCCCCTTTTCTTCCGTCTTTTTCCCCCTTTGCTCACTTTTTTTAGCCTTTGTTCGTCTCCAGTGTCCCAAGTATCTCTGCACCTAAACTTACGTAACAAACAAACAAGCAAACTCACTTTCGTTTTTATAAATTAACAAGGATTTGTAGCTTACAAACCATACTAAGAGTTATTATTCGTTCAGGAAATTGCGTTTTATTATAATAGCTTTAAAACTCGGTTTTATTTCCACACTTAGTCCCTGTTCCTCGCAATGATTTCTCAGTATATGTATATAAAATTATTCTACACAAAGCTGTTATATTCAAACTGTTCCGTTTCTGATGAAGGAGGTTATCACCGTGCCCACATAAGTCCATAGATTTCGGACCTCGCTCAAATAAAAGATATACAATAGCAAAACACAAATTTTAGTTTTAAGTACAAAAGGTCCAGGCAACTTACAAAAACCTGTACATCCTGGGTTTAAGTTGAAAAACAGAACACTGTTTTTGTTGATCATTTTCTTCGGGGCTTCAAAGCAAAAAAAACCAGCCAAGACTCCGTACAAACTTACGAAATAAATGGCCATATTATTTCACTGCGTCTACGCTGTGAAATAATATGGCCATTTATTTCGTAAGTTTGTAATTAATAAGTTTGTAAGTAATTAATCCTCTAACTCTAGTTAGAGGATTAATTTTTTCACAGCTCTAAAGGACTACAAACATAAGTAGCTGGTTTTAATTTTAACTCCATACTTCCAGGCGTTCCCGAGATAAAGGATCTACGTTTTCAAAAGAAATGGTGGTTTATGTCGCAAGTTTTGTACGGAACCCTCGGTGCGCGAGTCTGATTCGCTCTTGTTTTAATTATAAGATACTAGCTTTTGCCCGTGGTTTCGTTCGCATCCATCCCTCATTGGGAAGTGGGGGATTAGAAAGAGATAAAAAATAGCTTTTGTCTCCCTCCATCCCTTCAACTACAGCGATCTATAAAAAGCTTTTTGGTACAGCCTAAAAAGCTTTTCTAGCTAGGTCCCCTTGAGGGTGTAGAATTTACCATTTAAGATAATAGGCTGGTTTTAGAACTTGGGCTGCTGGCACCAGATTTGCCCTCCAATTGTTCCTCGTTAAAATATTTTAACCGCAACAATGTATCTCTTCTTAAAAAAATACCGTCAATTCGTCGCTCCGTTTTGTCGTGAACAGACGGACACACACATACACTTTCCCATTTATAATATGTATTACTAGCTTCCACCCGCAACTTCTTCCGCGTGTCATAGTTACTGTGGGCGAACGGTAACTTTAACCCGCGTGATGAAATTATTTTTTCGTACCACTTGCTGAAAAAAGTGACATTCTATGCCACAAAAAGCGAACATAACAATAGTCATTTTTAATCTGTCAAAAACAGGGAAAGAAAATTGTACTGAATTTCATTCATCCCCTAGGGAGAGAATGTGATTTAAAATTGGAATACTTCATACTGAACTACATCTGTGTTTACACCATTGAGTTTGTATATTATTAAGCAGTTTATTATTAAGCATCTTTTTTAAAAAGGAATACGCAATTAATTATATGCAGTTATGATTATTAAATAAAATTACCAAAACCGACGGCATCAAGCTCATACGACCTGAGCTTGATGCCTTTGCTTTTCCGACAAAACTTATTAGTCTAGGAATTCGCCGCGATTTTGTTTTTTTTTCAAATAGGTACATAAACGTTAAGTTTATTTTATAAATAAGTTAATGTATTAAAAATACATTGTTAAATCAAAGCGACAGTGACAGTGTATTGTCGGACTCCATCAGTGCAAATGCTGCCGCAATTATACTCATCAACAATAAATGTACCAAACAAAAGTGTAGCTCTCTCTATAAATAATTGGACCAATGTTCGAATGTTAACTTTTACTTTTAATGTCATTATTTTTAATAAATGCTTATCTCATATTATTACTGTGTTAATTTTTTCGCAAATGGTACGAAAAGTAGAGTATTATCCTCGGTGATAAAGCTGTCTTAGTCTTGGATAAACTTAAATCTCTCGCTACACTCAGGACTCGTCTTAAATCCCTCGCTTCGCTCGTGATTTAAGTTTTTAACACCCTCGCTGCGCTCGGGAATAAAACTCAAGTCCTTTGTTACGCTCGCGATTTAAATCGTCACCCGCGACAGAAGACACTGCTTTATCCCCTTGGTTAATAATCTACTATTCTCTCCCCTATTCGTCCCTCTTTATCCGCCCTTTTCTCACATTTTTTTTTATAAATTGACCGTCTTCAGGTTCTCAACTACGAAAATTCTTCAAAATCGGTTTGGCCATTTAGGCGTGAAGACGTAACAAACAAACTCACTTTCGCTTATAAAATACTAGCTTTTGCCCGCGGCTTCACTCGCGTTAAATACCGGGTAACACAGTTCCCCTTGCGCCTTATTGATTTGTAATAGCAAAGCAATAGCAAGTTTTCCCTTTTCTTCCCTCTTTCTACCTCACATACCACTTTATTTTTAAAAAATTGCCTATGTCCGTCTCCTGGTTCCCAACTATGTCTGTACCAAAATTCATCAAAATCGGTTTAGCCATTAAAGCGTGAAGAGGCAACAAACAAACTCACTTTCGTTTTTTAATATTAGTAAGGATTACAGGAGCCATATGGAATACACTCTTGTACATTAAAGAGGTACATGTTCGGGGTACATAGAAGCGAGAGGTGATCCAAACGTTTTATACGGAACCCTCTATGCGTGAGTCAAATTCTCTCTTATTTTAATTATAAGCGACTAGATTTTGCCCACTTTTGGTTATTATTGATATAAGAGGAGAAAATTCGCATGCTGTATGGATGTAAAGCTCTTCTGTTTTTGTTTTATCGAACGGTGTGCGTACAATAAACCTGAATTTCTAATTATAAACTGCGTGGTGTGGAACTGTTTAGCTAGGGCCACTTTTCAGGCACTTTCAATTTTAGTTCGCTTTTCATTCTCTGTTTGTCTTGTGGTTTGCAACCTTTCGCTTTCACTTTACGTAGCCTTATTTGTGCGTATATTAGTTTAGTTTTGTTTATATTCGTTTTAGTTTATATTGAGCGGTTGCCCTGGTTAATGTTGTATTGTTGGTCGAGTGGCTTTGAGCTTGACTGCTGATTATGCGATCGTGAGTTCGATTCCTGGGTCGGGTAGAGTGATTTCTCAGTAGCAACCGTGGAGTCATGATTCGTAGCCGGTTGATGATAATGATTATGTGTATTAATCGTAACATTTATTTTTCGAAGTTTTTCGGGACATTGCAAAGCGCTTAGTCGACTCTTTACGTGACCAGAGGGCTGGCCTTTATTATACCCAAAAAAGGCTGGCAGCATTGCCACGTTGGATAGCAATGCTGCCAGCCTCTGGGCACATTCCCTATTGACCGCGATGTAGATGCCTTTTGCCGCCCAGTAATTGTTTTCCCCTTTTTGTTACTTGTACATATTTTATTAGTAACACAATTGTCTTTTGTTTTATTCATTTGAATACATATATGTATATTAATTTTTTTTTATTATTTCTTAATAAAAAACAGAAAAAAACGAAATGTTTAAAATACAAAAAATAGTAGCCCATCTATATCGGGAACAAAATCTAAGATACCGGCAGTGAGGGCTCCAGAGAAACTACAAATCCTAAATTATTATTATATGTATTATTTAAATAAAAAAAGCAAATTGTAACCTCTCTGTCAGCAATAACACATTATAAGCATAATTTCCTTACAATATTAAACTACGCACTCTCTTATTTCCACAATCGCGTTAAGGAGCTTGTCATTCGGTCACAATTTGCGGAGTGAGCGGTAAAGCGAGTGTCATCTGAGCGAAACGAGTGAATGAGCGAAGAGATGCTGACAACGGTAATATGATGCGTTCGCTTTTTATTGAATTTGTTTTTTTTTTATTGCTTTTAAGGATTTTTAAGTGGGAAGTGGAGAACGAGGTCTGAAGACTTCATTGTTTATAAGTTGTTAGCTTTTGTTTTTGAGGTCATGATTTTATTTCTATACTAGCTTTCGCCCGCGGCTTGACCGCGTTAAATTCGGGATAACACAGTGCCCTTTTCGTGATTTGCAGATACCTGCTACCTGTAGTTTTTATTTCTTGTAATAGCAATGCTAAGTTTTTCCCTTTTCTTCCTCATTTTTCACTCTTTTTAGGGTTCCGTAGTCAACTAGGAACCCTTATAGTTTCGCCATGTCTGTCTGTCCGTCCGTCCGTCCGTCCGTCCTCGCTTAATCTCTGTGACCGTTTGCACTAGAAAGCTGAAATTTGGTACCAATATGTATATCAATCACGCCGACAAAGTGGTAATATAAAAATTGGAAAAAAAAATTTTATTAGGGTAGCCACCTTATATGTAAAGGGGGAAGTGATTTTTTTTTTAATTTCAACCCTAACGTATCATATATTGTTGGAAAGGTTTTTAAAAATGAATAGGGGTTTACTAAAATCATTTTTTGATACTGTCAATAACTTCGGAAATAATCGCTCCAAAAGTAAAAAACAATGTGTCCCCCCCCCTCTAACTTTTGAACCATAAGTTTAGAAAATATGAAAAAAAAACTGAAAAGTAGAACTTTATAAGGACTTTCTATGAAAATTATTTTAAACTTGATTGAAATAACAGTTTTTGTACAAAAAAAAAAAGTTGTACAAAATAATTTCTGGACTAAGTTTGTTCCCATACTTGGATAATAATAAAATACAATTCCCTAGTGTTCAACGTCAAGCAAATAATAAACTCATAAGTGGGAACACTTATTGTGACGGACGCGAAACTACGGAACCCTACACTGAGCGTGGCCCGACACGCTCTTGGCCGGTTTTTTTTAAATATGTCCGTCTCCAGGGTATTTGTCTTATGAGAACCCACACCTTGTTTGACGTTATCTGGGGGCCAAAATCTCTTGCCGAAACGCTGTTAAAACTTTATAGGTTGGTCTTTTAACTAGATACTTAGAGTCGTCTCCTGGAACATCCCGTCGATCCTTGTTTACTCCCATCCAGTTGCTACCAGCCTGCAAAGATCATTGCACCTCTGAGCCCGACGGCGCACACTGGTTCAAGGGCGGAAAAAAGTCCTTTGCTTAGACTTCGTTTAAAATGTATACAATTTGGTACACACATACTAGAATGTTAGTAGAAACAAGCCCTGAAATTAATACGGGTAAATAATAATACAGTATTTAATTATATGATGCTAAAGTAGGGTGATCGAGAAGTAACAAATTTGGTATGGATAGAACCTAAATACTCTAATAATCAACTTTTATTTTTAGTGTAGTCATAAGTTTATTGTGCGTATTAATAAAATATGCAAACATATAAATAAAAGTCTTTTCATTTAAAGTATTTTCCGCATGCCCGTAGTACCTGCACCACTGTGCGACGTCCAACCTTAAGCTTGCGAATCGCAGTCTCCACTAAAAAAGTCCTAAATCTAGCCCAGTGGTCATTGATTCTACAGCACTAAACGACCATCCTCAAGTAAAAAAAATCTACAGAAGCGACAGTCCAATGCGTCACCGTCAATACCTACGCGCTACATCCAATTTGCAGGCGTTGAGACTTGGGACACGTTACTGATACAATGTAAGTAATTGTTTCCGCGCCTTATTGTGCCGTGCACGTGTTGATTGGCCCTACTACCGGTGCTCAACTCACTAAGTACTCACGCGCTTCTTCGCTATTCTATACTGATTAATTTTGTTGCAGGATCCAAGACAGATTAATGGGGACTTTATCGACCTTCAGTGTCAACGCTGATCTGGAAGTCGTGCAATGGTTTGGAAATAGTGTGGCGTCTCACTTTAATAACACTAAAGATTTTCTAAACCATGAGTGATTGAAAACAGATTTAGGTTTAATTGACAGAATTCTCAGCTTTCTTCATGTCTTCAGTTTGTGATGAAATGCTGAATGGTTTTTTTGATTTGTATCTCGATTCACAGACTCAACGAGTCATCCAACATTCGACAGTCATTCGTAAATATATTTAAACCTTGAATTTGTATAGTGTACCTACATAAGAAAAGAGTATTATATACTAGCTTTTGCCCCGACTTCGCTTGCGTTAAATTCGGGACAACACAGTTCTCCTTACCTGATTTATAGATACCTGCTACCTGTAGTTTTTGCCCTTGCGCCTTATTTATTGTAAAGCCTATTTCCGTCTGCAGGGTCTCAACTATGTCTGTACCAAAATTCATCAAAATCGGTTAAGCCATTTAGGCGTGAAGACGTAACAAACAAACTTACTTTCGCTTCTATAATATTAGTAAGGATTTCTTCACCTTCTTGTCCTTAAAAACTATGAATTATAGAAAACATTTTCTTTTTTTTCTAACACAGCACCCGTAGTACTGGCAACACCGTTGGCCACCAATCACGATCCAGCTCCCGCCACCCGCGACCGGCAGCTGTCAGATAAAGGTGTATGCACACCGGACACGGCGACTTGTTACGAGTTATCTAGCAGACGAAGCTGTGAGTACACTGGGCACGGCAACTCGTTACGTGTAATACGTCGCCACTTTGTATTCAAACGCTGGAATATTCCTTGTAAACATTATTGTAGTGTGAGTAACCAGGAAGGTAGATAGTAGTAGTAGGTAGGCTATTGGTTTGTGACAAACAAATACGAATCATCTTAGTGTTGCTAGCTTTTTAATCGTGAAAAGTCTACGTCAAGTCTTCCCAAAGGGGACCCAGTACTAACTAGATTCTTGAAGACAAATAAATAGTCGCTCCATGTTAAATACTAGTATTCAGGTGCATCTGGTTAGATTGGAAGCCACCCCAACATAATTGGTAAAAGAGAAGTTAGTTTATGAGAGTAGGGGATGCTATATGAGGAACGATGTGAAAGAAAAAGGGATAAATAAAAAAATAAGGAATAAATGATAGCGTGTTGGAAGACAGCTTTTTTATTGGGGTGGGAAATCATCAAATAACTTCCCCCGCTCTGGGTGGAGCGGGGGGAGTGTTTGACTTTTACTCACTTAAACCCACCTTAAACCAACATATTCCTTCTATTGCCCTTTGCGTTCCGGGGCCGCGGTATCTCTTATCCTTTTGTCAGGGATTCATCCACATGTTTGCCAAGCCCTTCGCGCACAAACAGGCATGTATTAATTTAGTTGTAACATTTATTCTACAAATAAATCCCGATCAACTCCGCCAGTATGTTTGTGAAGAATCATAAACAGGATAGCGGGTCGTGGGAGTGACCCCAGCGCTCAGCGGTGCGGGTGACCTTGTCAAGGTCGGCAGTGGCTCAATTGGCGCGGAGTACTTACTGTGTTGACGTACGATATTATTTTATCTACGTTTCATTAAAAGAATCTTCGTTTTACTTTATTTATTTATTTAACTATTTATGTACACACAGTAAATCAGACAGGATAAAAAACATATAAAAATTTGAGTACAAAGGTACTGCTTATTTCTTAACAAATTTCTGCCAGCAGACCTGCGAAAGGAGATATGAGAACGAAATGTGTGTGACAGAGTACGAGAAATATATGTGTGTGCCTTAACCTATTATAACCTACATATATATAAGTAAATATTAATAAATACTTGTATAAATACATAATGCTTAAATATATATCCATAAATAAATACATATATTACGATTGAGAGGACAGGTAATGCCAAGAGCATTACCTGTCCTCTCACTCTGCTTTTAAATAGGGAAATAGAGGACTTTAAATTACGAATTTTAGGCGGCAGGTATATCCTTTTAATGTATTATTAACTAACTTAATAACACAGTTCTCCTTGCGCCTTATTGATTTGTAATAGCAACGCTAAGTTTTCCCTTTTCTTCCCTCTTTCTCCCTTACAGTCCGTCTCCTGGTTCCCAACTATCTCCGTACCATATTTCATCAAAATCGGTTTAGCCATTAAAGCGTGAAGAGGTAACAAACAAACAAACTCACTTTCGCTTTTATAATATTAGTAGGGATGATGATTAATACGTACCGTAACATTCCACATTAAAACCAGACCCTTAAAGCCACTAAACAGACTTGGCAAATTAAGAAATTCTCTCTCAAAATAAAACAATAATACTAGTGCTACGCCGTAGCAGCGTAGCAGCGTAGACCGTGCTACGTAATTTACGTAGAACAGTGTTCATTTACATAGTGCTACGAGTGTTTGGCATCATACATATTTACTTAGTAGACAAATACTACATAGGTACTTGAAAGCACTTTAACTTTATTTTGGAATGAGTGATGAAACAATTTAACTAATTTATTTATACAATATGCTACGGCATTTCACGCAAACAGTCTGTGTATTTTTGCAATTTTAAAGTATTCATATTTTTAGTATGGTTACAAGATTTTTTTGTCTGTATTATATTTCTCCAAACTAAAATAATAATATTAGTTACATTTTAGTGATGGAATGTAGGAGATAAAATGCTTTCTCAAAATCTCTTTTCTGTATAAATTACACTATTAAATCGGTATATAAACATACTGTTATTCCGGCCAAACATTCGTAGCTCAAACGTGATCTTCCTAGTAACGCTGTCCTCTCATATTTAAGTACTAACGCTGTAACAATAACATTGTAAAACCAAATGATTTTAAAAGAGTAACCATATATAGGAGAGACTAAATATCTGACTTCCACAACGCTGCTAGTACTGGATAATAGCAGACCCTCGATAAGACTGTCAAACTGCCATTAGCCTGTAACGACTGTCAAAGACCTACATGACAAATGACAAACCATGGAGTTTCTTGCCGGTTCTTCTCCATAGGAAACGACCAACCCGAACTGTGCACCTTTTCCCGACGTTTTATAAGTGCCCATGTAGGCCTATCATCATCTGCCTAACCTTTTCCCAACTATGTTGGGGTTGGCTTCCAGCCTTACCGGATGCAGCTGAATATATTCTTACGCTCAGTATTTTACATGGATCGACTGCCTATCTGACCTCCACAACCCAGTTAGTACTGGGTAATGCGATACGCCTTGGTAATACTCGATGTCAGATTTTCGGAACACTGACTACCTGTAACGACTGTCAAAGATCTACAAATGACAGTCGGGACCAACGGCTTAACGTGCTTTCCGAGGTACGGAGGAAACTCGGTATGTAACGGGTGGACACCCATCCACAGACCAATCAAGGCAAGCGCAGCTTAACCTAAAGATCGACCCTAGCGGCTGCTATTATTTAGCCACGAGCTCCTCATGTAGACCATGAAGGCCTATGTGAAATAAAAATATTTTGATTTTGAAAATATTACACCCACATTCTCTTCGATATAACAAGCAAAGCTTTGGCAGTTGTCCGGCGGGTAGTTGTATAATTATGTCAAGTCCCTCCGGCTGCACTAATTACTTTGGACTTCATTAGTGAGACTAACGATAACGAAGAATAAATCAAATGTGTATTTCTATATCTTACTATCTACACTTCTATACTAATATTATAAAGCTGAAGAGTTTGTTTGTTTGTTTGTTTGAACGCGCTAATCTCAGGGACTACTGGTTGGAATTGGAAAATTCTTTTAGTGGTGGATAGTCCATTTCTCGAAGAAGGCTTTCGGCTATATAACATCACGCTACGACCAACAGGTGCTGAGCAGCGCGGGTGAAACCGTGGGGAACAGCTAGTGATATTATAAAGGCGATTTTTTGTAAGGATGGATGTATGCATATTTGTTACTCTTTCACGTCAAAACGGATGAACGGATCTTGATGAAATGTGACACAAAGGAAGATTATAGTCTGAGATCCAAATTAAATTATAAAGTTAACGTTACGAAAAAAAGCAAGTCCTTAGGAAACTGCCATACATGACTTTATTACCTATTTTTTTTCCTTACACTTGTCCCCCAAGTCCTTGACATATCCCCCGCATTACCTTAATTAGTCTATTATTCGCCAAATGTCTAGCACTTAGAACCTTAAGACATTAGTGTGGACATTATCATTACTGAAATGAGATCATTATCCATCCTCCTTAGGTGCGTGTCTCATCGCTGTGAGAAGCTACCTCTGTCGTCTGGTTTCTCACTCAAAAAATGTGATGATGATGTCATAGCTGCTACCCTACCATGACTTCTTAAAGCAGAACTTATTCCGCTGAGGGAAAGAGACAGAGCTATACAGGGTATCTAGCACCATCTCTTTCACTCAGTGGAATAAGTTCTGCTTTAAGACGTCACGGCCTACTGATTAGATTACATTGTCGACAGTTTTGGTGTGATTCTTTATAATATTAGTCTGAAATCGCTTACCCGTCTTGAGTGAGGACGGTGATCAGTGGTTGTGCCTAATTTCTATGAGAAGAGGCTCAGCTGTGGGAGTGTAATGTTCTTTTTATAAACGTCGCCTATTAGAAATTTCTCCTGTATCGTAGATCGATAGATCCAAAGCAACTACTTGTAAGTCATACAAACCGCACCCGCGAAGCGCAGCGCAGCATTCAATCACTCAACCACTGCGCCAACCGTGTCGAATTGATTATTGACTGTTTACACTGCTTCATGCATGTGTAAACTCTCGACTAGTTTGCCAAAGAAAGAACTCGCTTGGCAGATAGAATACTGCCTGAAATATCCTCGCTGGCTACAGACTTACCAACAACTTTCTGTAGTAGACAGACCGCACAGACCTTGCTCTGCGCCCATACATTGTTGGCCTTGAAGCTTATTTTTATAGCGGTTGCCTAGGAGTAGGACAGAGAAAAAAGAAAAAATTGAGCCTAAAAAAGGGTTTTATAGAAAGTTGCCTATTACAGATTCCTTATAAGGTGTTACTTACTTCCGTGAAGAATAAACTATACTAAAACTATATAAACTACACCCTCTTTTCTAGTACCTCGTCCTAGCTCTATTCCCTTAGCGCTAATCGTTTGCGGTGGCTAAGTTGCCTTACCCCCTAGAGACCGCAAGTGATCGGGGACGTTGAAAATCGTCTCGCTTGCAATTCTGGAGTCTAGTTTTATTGGTAGTAATGATGATGAGGGGTATATCTCAGGTTTTTATCTCTCTATAAAAATACTCAATGCAAACTTAATTCCAGTATTCTAGTCCATACCGTGTCGACGGTGCGTTTGTGTTCCACGCGCGCCTCAAAGAGATGTCAGCAAAACAGAGGAGCCTGTCAGGACAACTGCTTGCCAAAGTTATTGGTAGCTCGAAAAAGATACTGCGGCCGCAGAATAAGGGTAAATTAACACGGATGGGTCTTAGTCAGTAAAAATCTCACACTACCTCCAGCTCAGCCCAGGGCGGGAGAAGCTATTTACATCCAAAAAAAAAATATTATCTCACATTCTATCGTTGCGCTATGAAATTGTTGAATTAACATGGCGTACCTTTTAAAGCCGCGCTGTTATTGGTCTATCATAATTATCACCAGTCTGAAGACATCCATTGCTAAATACAGGAACAACCAAGCTACGCCACGTCGCCTGACCCTTGATCGCAAGGTTATACCTCCCCCCCCATGTCTCCGTAAATGGAACATATTGCGAAGGTTTTAAGCATACCTTCAAGAATGCAGGCGGGTTTACAATATCGTTCGAATACTTAAGTTTTTAAATATAGAATTCATAAAAATAGAATAGCATAGCTTTGGAATTATGTGCCATGTATTTCTGAAATGATAAACTAAAATGTAGTTTTAAAAGTGTTTTAAACTTCTTTTAATTACGTATTTACACCAATTTAATAGAGTCTTCGGTATAGATAGATAGATAGAATATTCTTTTTTATGTACACCATACAGAAAACAAGAATAACATTAAACAACTTATAAATAGGGCGACACAATGGGCGGTCTTATCGCTAAAAGCGATCTTTTCAAGACAACCTTTAGATGGATTTAAAGGAGGAGAAACAGTACTGTAGGTATACCGAGGACTCTATTAGATTGAAGAGCCTATAAGCTCGAACGAAAGGAGAGCACAAGTGCCTTTTAGCGTCTTTAAGGTTACTTTTACGTCCTAATAGTTAGTTCATATGTATGAAATCGTACCAAGTAAATAAATAAATAAATATCTTGGGACAACTCACACACGACTATCTGATCCCAAGCTAAGCAGAGCTTGTGTTATGGTAACCAGACAACTGATACACATACTTATATAATTTATAAATACATACATATAATAGATAAATCACACCCAGACACAGAACAAACAATCATGCTCATCACACAAAGTTTGTCCTGGGTGGGAATCGAACCCACGACCTCCGGCTCAGCAGTTAGGGCCACTAACCACTAGACCAACAGGCCCGTCCAAGTGTACCAAGTGGTAGATTAGTGAGCACAGCACACAGGAATAGGAACATAAGAACCCACAGAACATAAGAAACGCATTAAATGTACTCGTAGAACTATAACTATTGACCTTCATAATAAAGGTGGTCTGATCACACCAACAGAACACAATAACAAAACATGATTGGACCATTTTCATCAATTGAATAACGAGATGCACACGTACGGGGTCCTACTCAAGTGTTCGCGTCCATGTGATTTGGTCGAATCTTGTGGGATTGAATTGAATGTACAAGTTGTTTGGTACAACGTACAGCCTACCAAAATCACGACAAATATTAGGCTTTCAATAATCTCGTACCATCTAACTTCATTCGACACTTACAATCGTCGGATAATGTTTGGATCTCCCCGGCACAATCAGAGCTGGGCCGGTGTTACATGTTACAGAGTGGTTCGTGCATCTTAAGCCCCAAGTTGTACCGCGTCGACGGCCCGTTAGTGTTCGTCGAGCGCCTCAAAGAGATGTCAGGAAAGCAGAGGGGCTTGACCACTGGGGCTGCGGGTTGTTCGAAAGACATACCGCGGCCCCGGAACGTAAAGGGCAAAAGAAGGAACATGGGTGGGTTTTAGTCAGTACAAGTCTTATACCCCCCCGCTCCGCCCAAAGTGGGGGAAGGTATTTAATGAATTCCCATCAGCAAAAAAAAGCCCCAAGTTGTTTTAATTATTTTTTTTAGCAGCCGGCAACTTCCGGCCTGTTCAATTGCATGTGAAGATCATGTGAAAGACGAGGTGAGCCAGGGCCTCTGTCTGCTGCAGTAGCGGGTTGTTCGAAAGAGTTACCGCGGCAAAAGAAGTAACATGGATGGGGTTTAGTCAGTAAAAGATTGACCCTCACAAGTTATTTGTACAATTTTCCATCAAACCCAACCCATAGACAGAAGGACAGACGCTGAAAGAAAGAAAGATTTTTATTTAGATTTTTTACACGACTGCCCCAAAAAAGGAGTGTTATGTTTTCAGGGTTCATGTATGTTTGTATGTGAGTTTCTTTATTCCATCATAACTTCTAAACGCCTGAACGGATTTACATGTACGCGGTATCATTAGAATCCTTGCATCGTCACGGGTAACATATAAAAAGTATATAAATGCAATGTGGCGGATATGACAAACAAATAAATACCCACAATTGTTTTTTTGGATAATTTTATTGACATGGCAGTCGTGTTTTTTATTTTTTTTTAATTATTTATTGTTAGAATATAGTACTTGCAAAAGATGTTACAGTTATTACAGACTCAGAGACGACTAAAACAAAAAATACAATATTATTTTTTACTATTAAAGATTATTTTATTTTATAAAAAAAAAACTGATTAAACTTGTGCTAAATACAAGCAATTCGAACAAGTGTGTAGCCCCTCTAAGTTGTGTATTGTATCGCTACCAACCTGCCATCTATATTTATGTTTAAATGGAACTGCCTATTTGCGCCTCGTTGACTTCGCAGTACCGATATGTGTAGAGATATCTATATATATATATCGATATATACATATATATAGATTATCTTTACTAATGTTGGAAATCGTATTGTCTATTGCATGTAAAATTATGTACAGTACGGCCAACGAGAAGCGATACGAAAGGTCATTAACCTAAAGAACAACTGTGGCGTTTACAATCTAATATTTAGCTCTTTCCATCTTGTGCCTTTGTCGTAATGTCTCGTTCTCCCGGCAAAAACATGACAACGTTAAGACGGGTTCGCCAACATTCGGGCGGCCATTTTAGATGGGGTTTTTGCATGGGTTTTGTTTACATTTGGTATCGCTTCTCGTTGGCCGTACTGTATATGTTATTTAATATACATATTAAGTACGCAATTTTCGATGTTCTGTGTGATGAATTAGAATAGAATGCAACCATAAGCCACATAACATAGAAATTCAAATTCACTGGTAAACCAGCCAGGGAGTTTGAAGAACTGAAAAATCTCTAACCCCCTTATTAACCTGCCAGGGTTGCAGGTTGTTCGAAAGAGATACAGGCGGCCCCAGAACATAGAGGGCAATAGAAGGAACATGGGTGGGTTTTAGTCAGTACAAGTCTGATACTCCCCCCGCAAAAAAAATCCCTTAATAACAAATGTAGTACCTAGTTATAATAGGAATAAACTGCAGATTTAACATATATTTTTTTATCATTTTATTTACAGTGTTTAGTAATAAGGGGGTGAAGAAGACCGAATTCAGTTAAAACTTGCCATTTGCAGACTTTGTAAAGATGCGGACAGTGGACAGCGGACGGATATTGTACTATAATATCTCGACTGGCAAAGACCAGTGTCATTAATCAGTCTCTATTACGTGCTGCTTGAACTTAACCTCTAGAGCCCCAGCGGCACAAAAACGTGCCAGTAAACAAGTATTACTGTTGAGCCCCGCTGACACAAATTTGTGCCACCAAACCCCGACCGATTTAAAACTGTATTTGTAGTAAAGATAAGTCTTAAAATCAGATTACACTTACGATAAGAGCCCGCCCGGCGGTGCTTGACGGATAGTTGACGTAAATAATGGTGGTCCTTTAGAGGTTAATAAGTATGTTTCATGAATTCTGTGTTTTTGTGAAAATAATTTTATTGTTCGTTTAAATCGTCACTAAACTAAGCGAGCCCACAGATCAAGGTAGTTGTAAATCCACGCTAAAGTCACGTGTCCGTGCATTTGAACTGGGTCAGCGCTTGGCACTCATTATGCTTCGGATCGCAGCTGATTGCGTTCATTATAGCGAGATAAAGTTTAATTATTGACGCTGCACCAGAGGGGTGAAGCAGAAATTAGAAGTGTGATTATAGGGGCGAAATGGTATTCTAAATACATAAGTACAAGGTTCACGATTCAATATAAACAGTCTAGCTTTTTATGTCATATAGATATGAAGGTAAAACTTTTATATCCCTTATTCATCGCTGCGTAAAAAGGATATTGGTCAAAAGGGAAGTCTAGTATTCAAAATCATAACTCATAGAGTTCACCATTCATAGATTTACTACAGATACCAGTCACCGGAAAAAGGCAGTATTGTGCTACCCCAGTGTAAGAAAGAGATGGCGCTAGCCTATCTGTAGAGCTCTGTCCCTTTTCCACACTGGAATGACATCAAAACTATCTTGCGAGCAAACTATTTCTCTTCTCTGTCGACTTTTACTTGGTGTTCTAGTACAATGTCCTTATTCTAATTTAAGCTGTTATTTGAGATACGTATTTAGACAATTATTGCCAATGCTTCTTTGTTTTATATCCTTTCCATGTTGAGGCGTGTGAATAGTAGGCCTACCATGACGTCTTAAAGCAGAACTTATTTCACTGAGAGAAAGAGATGGTGTTAGACACCCTGTATAGCTCTGTCGCTTTCCCTCAGCGGAATAAGTTAGGTAATCCTAGCGGTTACCGACAGATAGACAGGTAACCTGATACAAAGATGACGTCACATTCGCATTTAAAATAGCCCGTTGAACGTCGTTAAGTTCCTACGGGGGAACATAAGACAAAATGCCACAAATGTCTTAAGTACGGGGGAACTTTACATAGTTTAGCTATTGGCTTAACGGTGAAATTTTCGTTTTTCTTAAAGCTTACCTCGCTAAAACGTTACTCATAAACTCGTCGATTATAGGATCGTTTTCGCGCATTTTCATTCATCAAAAGAAACAAAACCGAATCAACATTGTTATCAAAAACTAAGCAGCGCTTGTATCTTGTGGCTCAGGAATATTAGTATCAATACTAACTACAAGACAAGCAACCTTATACAGACATAACACATAACATAACGCCTATAAACCCTGAAAGGTAGGGCAGGGTGCAGGTGCCTAATTAAAACACCGATTTTTTCCAGTTATTTTTAGGTCTCTTGTAATAGGGCGCGAGCTTATTGCCATCAGCTGAGCATAAATACAGGCCGGTGGGTGCTTCTGAGAAAATACAATAACAGACACATTCCAATAAAGACATTCATCACAAGTTTCAACACTTAATTAATTACGCTGGAAATCAGCGGATCCAATTAAAATTAAATCAACGATGTAATATTACATATTAATTTGCTATGTTTTAAATACGAGCGAAAGCGAAAATACTATTTTCACATAACTTTTTGGTTTTATACTCATTAATTATATTGTTTTTCATATAAATAATCCCTGAAACTGGCTTGCTTCAGATCTCTGTGGACGGTGAGCAATGGGCAGCTCATGGTCCGTCCGTCTATAGACGACAGGCCGTATCGACGGCGCGTTAGTGTTTCACGCGCGCCTCAAAGAAATGTCAGTAAAACAGAGGGGCCTGCCAGGGCCAACGCCTGCCGGGGTTGTGGATTGTTCGAAAGAGATACCGGGGCCCCAGAACATAAAGGGCTTTAGAAGGAACATGGGTGGCTTTTAGTCAGTACAAGTCTGACACTCCCCCCCGCCCCGCTCAGAACGGGGGAAGTTATTTGACCAATTCCCATCCAAAAAACAGGGCTTCGGTTCTCGCCCGGGAAGTACTACTTCCATATCTTTCGGAAGCTAAGCAGCGTTGCTATCCTTACTCCTTTCATCCTTCCTTACGGCATGTTAATAAAGAAAGTGTAAATATCACGCACATTGAAGGGTGCGCTCACACAGCAGTTAATTTCGCCGGATCCGTCGGTAATGGATGCAGTGTTCGTGAGCCCCGTGCATCATTGATCCGACAAAACAGATCAATGTTGTCATGTGCATGAACTCAGACATACCTACAACTCCTTCCACCATCGCCTACGTATGATAAAATATGGACTGCTGTGTAAATATACCGTGAATGAGTGTTTTTATTTATAATGTTGATATTTTATTGATTAATTCTTGCTTTTATTTACTTATTTTGAGATGACTAACATTTTGTGAACGTATTTTTTAATATTGATATCTAGCCGACACTTTGTGTAATATAACTTAATAATTGTTAGTGTGTTTATTGTTTTCATTACATTAATTTAATGTACTTAATTTGAGAAAACGATTCTGTGACTTACGGCGGTGTTTCTGACTTCCTTATATTTTACCATGTTTTTTCTACTTATGTTCACAAAATAAATGAATTGGCATTGTCTCTGGGCAATACCGTATGAGACAGTGTTGTAGATGTATTAACTACCTCCAATCTTGTTTGAAATCCAATAAAAACAGGTAATACAACGTCTTAGCTCTTCAGCCATTGTTACTTCACAAATAAGTCATCGAAACATCCAGAAAAACAAGATTTATTGCTAAGTAATAATACTGATAGTTATTGTACCGACATTGACCCCGACGCCGACGGCTACCGGATACAATAAGTAACGATTGTCGTTCGATACGCCTACGATTATAGTGACCACCTCTGTTGCAGAAAACAGGATAAAATTGTTGTTTATCTTACTATAATAATATTATAAATGCGAATGTTTGTAAGGATGGATGGGTGTATGGATGTTTGTTACTCTTTCACGTCAAAACGGCTGAACGGATCTTGTTGAAATTTGGCACAGAAGTAGATTATAGTCTGGAATAACACATAGGATATTTTTTTTCGATAACACGCGGTTGAACATTATGTATTTTCTGCCCATCTAACTCTACCTTACTATTCGTGCTGTTTAAAAAATAATTATGGGAGGCACGGAACTAAATAGTACGGCATAAAAAATATGAGGATACCCACATAAGTCATCATGAGATACCGTATCTCATGTGTGAATTATTTTTTTACTTAAAAATGTTGCCCTACACTAATTTCTCCTATATAATAGGTGCGTTAACAAACATTTAAACTCACATAAACAAACAGCCAAACCCGAAACAACTATCAGTAAACCATACAAATATATGTTCCATTCGGGGATCGAACCCGCGACACGCAGCGCAGCAGTCAATCTCTGAGCCACTGCGCAAACCGTAACTAAAGGTAAGGATATGTTATGTATCTACTATGAAAAAAAAGAATTAACTATTTTGAAATTTTCTTTATTAATAATTAAATACAATACATACAGGCACAAAAAGCAATTGCTCGTAAAATGCAATCAATTAAAGCATCAACAAAATTTGTTTCAGGAAAGTTTATTTTATTTTGCAATATTGCTTGCATAGCAATTTAATTGCTCTCGGTTACATGATATTTTTCCTGCAACTTTTTCTTCTAAAGTTTATTTGTATTTGTCTTTAAATTACTTAATAGAAAACAAATCACATTTTTTTTACTATAGTACGGCCAACGAGAAGCGATACCAAATGTAAACAAAACCCATGCTAAAACCCCATCTAAAATGGCCGCCCGAATGTTGGCGAACCCGTCTTAACGTTGTCATGTTTTTGCCGGGAGAACGAGACATTACGACAAAGGCACAAGATGGAAAGAGCTAAATATTAGATTGTCAACGCCACAGTTGTTCTTTAGGTTAATGACCTTTCGTATCGCTTCTCGTTGGCCGTACTATAGAAGCAAAATAAAATGATAATTTAAGTACTATTCATAATCAATTCCTTCTTAGTATTTTTTAAACATCACTGAATTCCAGTACTAACTGGATTGTGGGGGGCAGATAAGCAGTGGCTCCATATGAAATACTGCTATTAAGCTGCATCCGGTAAGACTGGAATCCAACCCAAACATAGCCGGGTTGATCAATATCTGGATAAAGCTGAGTAAAATCCCGATGGCGAGAAATCCCATCAGCAATAAACATTATACCCGTATTCCCTCCCATCATTGGTGTTCCATTCCTCATCACCTTTCTTCAATCAATAGTAACCCTGCTAAGTCGATACGAGTCTCCAACCACTTCAGCAGTACTATACCTTTGGAAGAAGTGTCCCTTCGTCTCCAGCCCAGTTTCTCCCGTCATACCAGTGATAGCTGTCACGACATCATTGGTCTTCTTTCCACTTTTATGACCTAACGTTATGTTGTACCTGTTGATTTCTAGACCTAGATTCCTAGAGCTGAAGCTGCGACCTAGGGATTTAGATCTTTTTACTGCGAATTTGTCTTTAGGCATTTTGATGTCGTATATAGGGTTGATGATGCCAGTATATGGGGGGGTGGATAAGGGATTTATTTGAGTGATGGTGGGTTCAAGTTGTAGACGACTTGGGGGGAGGTAGTCCGAGTAGCGGTGGGATACCTGTAATAGAAATTGTTCTTAGAGATTATTTATTGCGTGTGGTTCCCTGATGGTGGACACATTGAACCTAAAATACGGTCGCACAGGTATCAGGGAAATAGATGAAGCTCTATCAGGCAGGTCCTCGCAAAGACGGAATTAAGACAGGCTTATGATGAGATGCCCACCGCTGGACATATTTTTTTTTGTTTAATTTTTTTTTATATAACTTTGCCCCGCACTAGGAATTTCTGATATATCGTGGGTGCGTTTACAAATATTTTAACACACTTACACAAACAGTCAGACCCGGAACAACCATCTGTAGGACATACAAATATTTGGTCCGCATGAGTATCGAACCCGTAACACGCAGCGCAGCAATCCAGCGCTCAGCCACTGCACCAACTGTGTCGTAAATTAATTCTACAACTTGGCCCAGAGCCCACTGCTAGATATGAGCATCTCCTTAGTTACACTACAATATCCTGCCCTCCACTCTCCACTTTCAGTTTGTCTCAGCCATTTTTTTTAAATCGTTGTACCATTTAGCTGCTAAACCATACCCAGACAAAGAGCTATGGACACCACCCATCTTGTGGACGTTTCACTTTACCCACATAATTAATTTCAGTCCCTTCGTACCTGTCTACCAATACTAGAGGTCCTGGGTAGCGGCGGCGGTGGCGGAGGTCCCTCGTCTCCGGAGACATAGTCCGGGTGACGAGGCTTGTACTTCTGCGGAGTCTCCACAGCTGCTCCCTCTGCTTCTGGGAGGCGCCAGGAACTGGAAAAGTGATTGATGTCTAAGAAGTCAAATTCAAATCATTTATTTCAATTAGGTCATTACCGGGGACCATTAAAAGTGCCGACTTTTGAATGTCATTAAAACAAAAAAGATGCTGCTGCAGCGCGCGCCTCAAAGAGATGTCAGCAAAGCAGAGGGGCTTGCCAGAGCCTCCGCCTGCCGGGGTTGCGGGTTGTTCGAAAGAGGAACGTAAAGGGCAATAAAAGGAACATGGGTGGTTTTAGTCAGTACAAGTCTGACATGCCCCCCCGCTCCGCCCAGAGCGGGGGAAGTCATTAGACGATTTCCCACCCGAAAAAAAAGGGGACTGCAGGAGCGTCTTTTTTGTTTTCATGACATTCAAATTCAATTTGACTGGGAAGTCACAAGACATGCCCATTCCAAAGTGTAGATCTCTATAGAGAAGAATGGGCAAGAAATTCCATGGATACTCTTTTAAATCATAATATTTTTACAAAATCATGGTGGAGTCATCACCAGCATCATTTTTAAATCTCCAAGATGGCTGCTCTGTCCTTTACGCTTCAACGCGGCGGCAGTTTGGGCCGGTAGCGGTCCAGAACCTTCGGCCATCCTGTCGGCCAGCTATGTAAACTGCCAACTTCCAGTAATGATTAGCAGTTTTAATGACCGTTTTAACCAACAATATGCAACGCAGCACAACACAACTCTCTTTTCAATCTTCAATACAAGTGCAATAAAACCAGTTCTTAGACAATAGAGTAGTTGGCACCACCAATCAATTGATATACTTTTTATGAGCTGTCAAAACGTGCTTCCCCTGTAGATTTTGTATGAGACTCGCAACTGATGACGTCACTAAGTTGTCAAGTCAATGATGCAACTATTTATTGATTTAAAAGCAACTAAAAATCGAATTTTAAAGTTATTTTAAAATGAATGGAGTTCACAGGTCTAGAATAAGGTGTTCTTTCAGAAAAATTGTGTTTTTAAATTATTGGTTCATGGTGTCAACTACCCAATTGTTCAAATATCGCTGAGTGCTAGTCAAAACGAGCATTAAAATAGACAGGTTTATTTATGGATCTCGCTATTCATAAACATGGCATTCGTTCTCCACTTTTATGTGAACCTTCTAATCCTAATGCGTCAGTCAAGATTATAAACAGATTTAAATGAGTTTGAGCGCACTTCAATTACTTTTTGTAACTGTTTCTTCGTGAGTTCGCGACCACGCACTTTCGGAAGATTTTTCGGAAACTTTGGAGAAACCAATGTTACATAAATTGCTTTTTTATCTATACTTATTGCAGGAATAGATACTGTAAACTTAAATCTGAACGTGGATATTGTTTTTTTTTTAGCGAACTTAGGATACAGCTTATGTTCCTAATGCACATAGATAAACTGTCAGAACAGGAACAACTTATAATATCTATCAACATGCAACGCAGCAGTCAATCGCTGAGCCACTACGCCAACCGTACCGTCATCATGATTCTGTAAATCGGTACTTAGGAGTGTCGTTACCTTGAGGATCTCTCACTACTTCTAGAGCGGGCAGCCCTCGCCAGCCTGTGCAGGGCGAACAGTGCGCCCTCACTGCCGTCACCCAGGAATGAGCACAACTCTTGTAGGATCTAGAACACGTCAACACCACGCCTTCAATTCTTGATACATAAGTTTAAACAGTAAAGGAATTTGTGCTGTAAACGATTAGTTTCAAGCTGTCTGTTTTGTGATTAGAAAATTTGTACCGTCTCGCGATTGTGACTGAGGTTTGTAAGTGGATAATCCTACTAATATTATAAACACAAATGTTTGTGAAGATAGATGGATATATGGATATTTGATTTTTTGTAACTTTTTCACGTCAAAACTACAGAACGGATCTTGATGAAATTTGGCACAGAGGTAAATTTATAGTCTGACATAACACAAAGGAATCTTTCTTTCGATAATACTGCGAGCGAAGCCGCGGGCGCCAGCTAGTTGCTAAATAAGGGTAGAGGTCTTTTGGTGTTTAGTCGGTTGCCATGCCAGTCCTCATGTTTCGTTTTATATGTATTTTTTAGTTTTTGTAGTTGTTTTCTTTCTTAAAGAAAAGCAAAGGATAGGAGGAAAACTTATAATTTACAAAGCACCTTACACAAAAAACCTCTAAAAAGATGAAAATAAAATCGAAATATTGGCTATTTACGTTAAATATTAGTATAATACTTAAATTCCAGCGTCGTTGCGTCGGGAGACCGCTTAGTACCAGCAGATCAGATACACACAGTGATAACCGGTCACCCCTCTTCTTTGGTTAGGGTTAAAAAACTCATCATCTGCCTAACCTTTTCCCAACTATGTTGGGGTCGGCTTCCAGTCTAACCGGATGCAGCTGAATATCAGTATCTTACATGGAGCTACTGCCTGTCTGACCTCCACAACCCAGTTAGTACTGGGTAATACGATACCCCTTGGTAAGACTGGTTGTCAGACTTTCGGAACACTGACTACCTGTGACGACTGTCAAAATCTACAAATGACAGCCGGGATCAACAGCTTAACGAGCTTTCCGAGGCACGGAGGAAACTCGGTATGGAACGGGTGGTCACCCATCCACAGACCAACCTAGGCAAGCGCGGCTTAACCTAAAGATCGACCTGAGCGGCAGCAAATTTTTAGCCACGAGCTCCTCGGGGTTAAAAAACTGTAGGTAGTTAAGTAAAAATTAAATAAGTAAGTTTGTTTATAACTCACAGTAAACCTGCCCCGATGTAGCAGTGCAAGCACCAGTTCCCCGAGGGCGAGGTGTAAGGTATGATGACCACAACGACCTGCTATCAGGTTCAGAGGCGCACACTGACCCACCAGCCACTCGTCTTCCAACGACCACGCTGAGTCTTCAGCATCAGAGGCACCGGATTCTTCCACTGTATCCAAGATGATAGATTAAAGCCTGTATTATTACCTAGCTCTTTTAGTTTACCTGAAAGCAGCACTGACTATCAACATGGTGATACTGATGTTTACTCAAGCATCATTAACATTAACCCTGGTGTCACAGTTAACTCAATTATCACTGAGATTTACAAATATGTTACTGAGGTTCAACCAATATGCACTGATATGTACAAATATGTTACTGAAATGCAACCAAATTTCACTGAGATGCAACCAAATTTCACTGAGATTTACAAATATGTTACTAATGTTGATCCAAGTATCACTAAAATTCACTCAAATGTGAGTAATATGTCACTTTCAGTAACAAAAAAATCACTAAGTAACAACCTAGGTTTTAGAAAGATACAAAAGATTTATCAGACTTACCACACAAAGCACTCTTTACGCTATTAATAAAATCAAGCGTTTCCAGTATACTCGGTCTACTAAGCGCCTCCTTATTCTTGACAGTAGACCCTGCAGACCGTGGTCTTTCTCTCATCTCCCTTATACTCTCCACCGGTTCCGTATACACCAAACTCTTCAATGTATGATACTTCCTTCTCATAGTCTTCGTATCAGCATGATCAGAAATGGAAATTTCTGGAAACCCGTATGACGTGGCAGGCCGGTGTCTTCGCGATCGTCTCCTGACCTTAGGTAGGTTATCCAGGGTGTCTCTGGATATGTCTTGGATGGATGAAGAAGGGATGATGTCTGGTTTTGTCGTCCTCCAGTAGTTGCCAGTTTTGACATTAGCGAGAATCTCGTCGCTGCTCTCGTGGCGGGAGATTGGTTTTTGCTTTTGTCTGTTAGAAGAAATTAAAAATAATATTATTTCTTACTACTAGGTGTTTCTGTTGCCTGCGACTTTCATCCACGTTATATTATTATAAAAAAATATTTTCCACACAGCCGGCGTGGCGCGACGGGGCGCGGCGTGCGGGGCGGCGACGCGGCGCTGGCGCGGCGGCATCGGTCACACTGCGGGCGCGATAACGTCCCGTGCCGTCGCGCCCATTCACGCCGAACGTATACTGTTTTTATACTGCCTATGCCGCTCGCGTCCCGCCGCGCCCGTCCCCGCCGCTTCTGACTTGTATTCCCGCTCGGCGCGGCGGCGGCGTGGCGCGACGGTTACCGTCGCGTCGAGCGGGACGGCTCTGTGTGGCGTCGTCCGTAATATCTAGTACATTACAACTGCTCAGTGTCGCGTCGCCGTCCCGTCCCGCCGCGCCGCGCCCGCTGTGTGCAGCGACCTTAATAATTTCATGGGTTTTAGATTTTTTGCACGGAACCCTAATCTTTGTCCTAAAAGTTACTCCATATAAAAAGATAACTGACCGTAAGAGTCTTGACCAAATCGGTCCAGCCAAAAAACTGTTATTTTAAATTACAAACCGACCCAATTTTTGTCACATATCGGTGTTGTTAGCGTCCAAGGCACATATATATATGTGACAATGGCGTTTATTTGACTGACACATCTCGCAGGTCACACGCTTAGAGGCTAACAACATTTACCAGATGACGTAACATCATCACGCTAATAATCTAAGAAGGGTTAGCCAGAGTTCTACCTATTAGTGCGTCCACACAAAAAAGGAAAAAAAGGAGACAAGTGAGTGAACGTGCACACAGTGCCGGGGCAGGGCCGCCGGCCGGGCTAGCCGCCGGCTTTGGTTACATAAGGCAGCCGCCGGCATGGCCACCGGGTTGTGCCGGCGGGTAGCTCGGCTTGTTCCTGGCATTCGAGCGGTAGTGGTGTGCGGTTTGCAGCTAGCGTTTTATGTGACTGTCACAACCGGAATGATGCTTGGCAGCTTTTGCCGATGGCTTGTATTGCCGGCAGCATACCCGCTTGGCTTGCCCGGCGGCACTGTGTGTAGCAGCCTTAAAACACTTAACTAATCATAAGTGCCCTGTTGTTACATTACACAACACACCATTTTGTTTCTATACTATTTAAATTTCTATCGACACGCCTAGACAAATATCTCAAAAGGAAACAACAACTCAAAAGCCTCATCTATTCCACCCTAGATACAACTGCTACCCAACCATGACGTCTTAAAACAGAATTTATTCCACTGAATAAAAGAGACAGAGCTATACAGGGTGTCTAGCACCATCTCTTCCTCACATAGGAATAAGTACTGCTATAAGATGTCATGGTAACCCTTCTGCTCTGCGGTTTCACCCTTGAATGACAAATGACTGGCGCCCCCTTAGAACTCGCTAATAATATATTAATGATGAGCTGTTTGTTCATATTCAAGTTTAGTTAAATTGTCACAATGTTGAAACAACAAGCCTATCGATTGTTTGTTGGTTTGTTTTACATTGATATAGTGTTATGACTTGGGATATCGTTACTAATGGTTTTGTAATGGTGGATCTTAAATGCAGTTTAATTTATGTCTGAAATTGTGTTATAGATTCGCTCCAGGGTAAGATACCCTTGTAACAAAGCGAAGAGACAGTACGTGTTGGCTATTGTAGAAGATAGAGAATGGTCCAGAGGATTAAGAAAAACTAACAAATTTACATAACTAACAGTCATGGAAAATCGGATGTATGACACTTACATCCTTACTTCCGTACTACCCTTACTTAATATTATAAAAGCGAAAGTGAGTTTGTTTGTTACGTCTTCACGCCTAAATGGCTAAACCGATTTTGAAGAATTTTGGTACAGAAATAGTTGGGAACCTGGAGACGTATATAGGCACTTTTTATCTATTACTTACTTAAGCGTGTATTTTTATTTAAATTATATAACTTTTTAAGCTTTGCTGGAAAGCATATAATTAGATCATAACTATTGTTAAGTCGTAGGATACTTTTCATCCCAGTAGTACGTTCCCGTAAGATAACTCGAACCTCAACGTGAGCAAAGCCGAAAGCAAAAGCTAGTCTCCAATGTTTAATTACTTACATTAACTACATAACTCCCACGCAAGCAAAGTCACGTTGCAAACCTAACTAGTACTCGACAAAGTTACTGAAGCAAAAGTTTTAACGACGGCTAGTTAAAATCGACCAGTTTTATATAACTGCTGGCAAACGATCTCAACAATTTGAACCGAGGATTTGAAGAGCAGGTTATTTTATGATTGGATAAGCAGTTTCAAACTACAATGTGAGACAGATATTAATTGAAATGATTTTGAATTGAATTGGTACAGAGATAGTTGGGACCCTGGAGACGGATATAGGCAAACTTTTTTTAAAACAGATTGAAAAATGAAGGCGAAAGAGGGAAGAAAAGGGAAAACTTAGCATTGCTATTACAATAAATAAGGTGCTAGGGCAAAAACTACAGGTAGCAGGTACCTGCAAATCAGGAAAGGGGAACTGAGTTACCTCGAATTCAACGCGGGCGAAGCCGCGGCCAAACAGACAAACAAACTCACTTTCGCTTTTATAATATTAGTAAGGATTCTATTACCCCGTGAATGACACCTGGAGGCGCAGCTAGTAAGTACAGAATACATACTTTGTGTACGTGTATGAATGCGCGTCAGGTCTAAGAGTTTACAAAGAAACATGTGTTTCTCAATACCCCAGATGGGGTGATACTAATTGGATTTGTAATGAGTTCTGTTATTTACGTAATGTGTCACATTGGAAATATTCCGCAGGCGTTAGATGAGATGCTTCGTGTCTTTGTCTATTTAATTTTAATAAATATGGATCGAAGAATTCGCAGAAGGCCTTAGTTACATCGAACCTTGGTACACTATTTCATAACTAGCGTATGTTTGTGGCGTCACCCGCATTGAGTTTGGTAACTGGTCTCGCAAGATCGTTCTACCGGGATCAAAAGTAGTACATGTGTTAATCTAGGTTATAAACAACTCAGTACCAAATTTCATCCAAAAACGTTAAGTAGTTTTTGCGTAAAGGAGTACCCATACAGCCTCACAAAAAAGGTACCGAGTTCGCGAGATAAAGGGTCTTGGCAGACAGACAGGCAACATACTGATCCTATAAGGGTTCAGATTTTTTTTTGAAGTGCAAAATCCTAAGTACGGGAGTTTAAAACAACAAAATTTTACAATAGTTGTATGAGTTTCTGGGTCGTAATCCTTTAGCCGACCTAAGGATTATATGTTTTTCTTAATAAAGTATTATAATTTAATAAAGTATTATAAGTTTTTTCTACTAGAAACTTCTCAGAAGCTAGAGTCTAGATTTGTGAAACAACCACTGAATTTACATTTGTGCCTTGTTGACGGCAATAGGTATGCTCCCATTTGCATGGGACTTAGACATAACTAGCGAAATTTGGGTCTATTACTAAAAACACTGCCTAACCTTCAAAATCAAAATCAAAATTCATTTATTCAAATTAGGCTGATAATCAGCACTTTTTGAACGTCAGATTACAAGAGACAGTCCCACAAAAACGCCCTGCCCTTCGCCTTCCTTCGAAAGGATTAAAAGCGAAATGTTATGTTATGTGATATTAATAACGTGGAATCAACAACAAAATGCATCAGCAATCCCAATTTCCTCTCAGAGACACTACAATATCCCATTTCAGACTTCAAAACAATTTTATCAATGTCAAAAAGCGCCCGTGTAAGTTTATTGGCTACGTGGTCTTATATCTGGCACATCGCCAGAGAGGTACCGATATAAAACGATACGATAAGTGGGTGCCACCAGGTTAGACCTGATACCTGTAAATATATATAGGTGACTAGCTTTTGCCCGCGGCTTTGCTCGCGTTAAATTCGGTATAACACAGTACCTGCTATCTGCAGTTTTTGCCCTTGCGCCTTATTGATTTGTAATAGCAACGCTGTGTTTCCTCTTTTCTTCCCTCTTTCTCCCTCATATCCCACTTTTTTTTTAATAAAAAATAGTCTATATCCGTCTCCTAGTTCCCAACTATCTCTGTACCAATATTTATGAAAATCGGTTTAGCCATTTAAGCGTGAAGAGGTAACAAACAAACTCACTTTCGCTTTTATAATATTAGTAAGGATAAGATCACATGATGTTGTTTGTCTGGTTCATAGATGTTGGACCGGTTCGAGCTATTGAACATAATGGGTAGGTTGATTAATTGCGAATCTTGAAGGAGGGTCATGTTATCATAACTAAATATACCAAAATCTCCTAAAGGTGGAAAAAAAAACCCTTAAAGCACTTTTCCACCCGCCATTACGATCATTTTAAGTTCTAGACCATACCTCCCCCCACGCGGGTCTGACCACCAAAGAGTACCGTGTCCTTCGGGTGATCGTCACAGTGGTGACACCCGGGCGTTCCCTCCCTCCCCTATGCCCCGTAAGGACCTGCGTCAGGTGGTAGGTGAAGACGCAATGGCGCTCTCCCAGTCACTCCTCAAAGAGGGGACTTATCGCCACTATTGTAGCGTGCCCTGTAAATATTGAGCTGTATAACTTAATGGTCCCTATTCAGTACTAACCTTCTATCCCCCACGAGTGCAGTAGCGAATGCTCCCAGCACACATCGCTTGGCCAGCCGCAGCTTGGCCTCGGCTTTATCACGCCGACTCAGCGTGAGGGTGCGGGCAGAGCTATGTTCACGACGTGAAGGCAGCTTGATCGGGTAAGAGATAGCCATGCCTTCGCCTGTGGGGAAGACGAGGCGGAAATCTGGAACAAGAGGTTGTATTCAAGGAAGTTTTGTGACAGGCAACAAGATCTTAGAACTTGAGGACTATGATCTTGTTGATAATATATATATAATATATACACATATATATATATATATATATATAGTAATGGTAACCAGACAACTGATATACATACTTATATAATTTATAAATACATACATATTATAGATAAATCACACCCAGACACAGAACAAACAATCATGCTCATCACACAAAGTTTGTCCTGGGTGGGAATCGAACCCACGACCTCCGGCTCAGCAGTCAGGGCCACTAACCACTGGACCAACAGGCCCGTCACATGTCACGTCATATCATGAAAAAGTTGAAAATGTATTGAATACAAATAATATGTGACTGTGAGGTCCTGGGTTTAAGGTCATTTAAAGTGTCATTCTGCCAGGGTTGCGGGTTGTTTGAAAGAAATACCGCGGCCCCGAAACATAAGGGGCAAAAAGAACATGGGTGGGTTTTAGTCAACACGAGTCTGACACTCTCTCCTGTTCCGCCCAGAGCGGGTAAATCCTCCAAAAAAGGCAATATGTTATTGGGTATTCTAATCAGAAATTTCGTCAACATTTTTAAATATTTTACTCATGTTTAGTTTACTAAAACAACAAATAACATGCTTGGCTTGCATATAACGAATAAAGCCAGATGTACAATGACATAAAATATTTTAGCATAGAATGGAAACTGTGTGCTTTAACGATTACTGTCGGATTTCACAAGCGCAGCGCTGCACAAGCTTTAAATTCAGTGGAATATGTTAAATGTTAAAACTATTGTAAGTATCTCTCTCGGAGACGAGAACAATGTTTCAGTGCAAACTCTTTGAGAAATATCTTGTGAAGCAGTTTTCTTTATATTTTCTCTACGACGAATATAGATAGCTAGCTAGCTAACGTGCAGCGAGGGTTCCGTACAAACTTGCGACTTAAACAGTCATATCTTTTAACTGCGCAGACTTAGAGAGATGATTTTTTTGTTTAGTTGAAGAAACCACAGAGTTTAGTACATGTTTTTTTATTTCAACTCGATACAACAAATAATAATAGCGAAGTAATGGTGATGGACGCGATCGGGCACAACTAGCGGGGACAGACTCCGCGCCGTTTCCACAACTTAGGCGGGATTTGCAACTCGCCACAGTTTCAAACTTTAACGAAGAGATAGATTTCTGGATGTACCTGGATGTTAACGTTTTTAGAGACAATCATATTGACGCTGCGTCACTTGCATTAATGGGACGGTTGGCACAGTGGCTGAGCGATCGACTGCTGTGCTGCATGTCGCGGGTTTGATACAAACGGGCACAGAACAAATATGGTATTACCTACAGGTAGTTGTTTCTGGTCTGGCTGTATGTGTATGTGACATTAAATGTTTATAAACGCACCCACGATACAGGAGAAATTCCTAGTGTGGAGCAACGTTTTATTTTACAAAAAACACTGGACTGCCGACAATACCAACTGTTTCATTACATCTTTGACTTTGACCGCTGTATCGATGATGAGCTCGTGGATATATAGTAACAGCCGCACGGTTCGATATTTAAGGTTAAGCCGCGCTTGCTAAGGTCGGTCTGTAGATGAGTGACCATCTCATACCGAGTTTCCTCCGTGCCTTGAAAAGCACGTTAAGCCGTTGATCCTGGCTGTCATTTGTACATCTATAACAGTCGTTACAGGTAATGTCTTGAAAATCTGACAACCAGTCTCACCAAGGGGTACCGTATTACACAGTAGTAACTGGGTTGTGGAGTCATAGGCAGTCACTCCTTGATAGACTCCTATATATATTTAGCAGACATTTCTGCTAAATGTTAGTATCTCTGGCTTTTGACTCCGTTGAGATCTCATTGAAATAAGAAACTAACTACTTTTGTTAAAAAAAAATAACAAAAGGACAAAATGGCACTTTCTATAAAAACTTTCGTTTTAAACCGACTTCAAAAAAAGAAGAGGTCCTCAATTCGACTGTTTTTTTTTTTGTATGTAAAAAAACTCTGAATGTCATTTCTCCATCGATTTTTTTTTTGATCTGAGGTGTGCACGCTCGATGGGGTCTCATATGAATTTTATCCATACTACTTAGGTAATTAATGAGTTATCTTCTATAAAACAGCAGGCAAGACAAAGATGATGAAGATTTTTATTAAGATCATTTTAAATAAAAAGAAATTTATCAATATTAATAACATTCATATTTTCACAGACATAAAAATCAACACCTATGATCAAATCGCTGTAACTACGAGGTATATTGCAGGCATCTCCAACGAGAACAGCACCATATTTGGCCTGTTCAAACGTGGCTCTTCTATAACAGTTGTTAAAAATATACGAATCGTATGTAATCCCTGGCCATCGAGCTTTCACGTCAATGGACACAAACTGGGCGTGGGGGTGTGAAGCAATAAATGGGGATGTAAAGCATTGTCCTTGTGTTATTGTTGCATTCTTTGTGCTAAATCCATATAAATCGGCAGCAGTCATCTGGTAGCATCCAGAAGTGGAGATAAGTAGGGCACATAGCAGTTGATTATGAGGAGATACGTTTTGGTTTCCAGTAGTTTCTATAACACAAATTAGAATTAATTAGACTTGACTAGCTGTTTTATGCACAAGGCAGCTTATTTAAAATCAGCACAGCTTTTTTTGTGGTGGGAAATCATCAAATAACTTTCTCCGTTCCCCCCTGGGCGGAGCGGGGGGGAGAGTCAGACTTGTACTGACTAAAACCCACCCATGTTCCTTCTATTGCACTTTACGTTCCGGGGCCGAGGTATCTCTTTCGAACAACCCGCAACCCCGGCAGGCGGAGGCCCTGGCAGGCTCCTCTGCTTTGCTGACATCTCTTTGAGGCGCGCGTGTAACACGAACGCGCCGTCTATCCGGCCTGTCGTCAATAGACGGACGGACATTAAGCTACCCATTGCTCACCGTCCACATGCCCGCATCTACGGTGGCAGCTTATAAAAACTTCTCTTGGTTCTTACATATTGGTAGTAACTTTTATCTTGTCTTCAATAGACTCCGACTCAGATTAAGCTGTTGCTTTCGTGAGTCTTTTAAAAAATTCTTGGTCATCCAGAGTTTCAAAATTTTCTTCTCTCTCATGTATCCATCTTGGACGACGAACTATAACGTCATCGTCTTCCCAGCTTTTGTTAAAATATAGTGATAAAAGTCTCCTCATAATAAGTACTATTTAGGAATTAATATTGTTAAAAATCAATCGCACCAATATTGATGACAGTCACAGCCTGCCGTTTGACGTTTAAATAAATATTCTTCAGGAGGACACGCTCCGTCACGAGTCATATTTGTGCGGACGTAGTGACATCTATCTCAATTTTCCAAAGGAACTTAAAAATATTTTAAAAAGGGAGGATCCTACATCCAGACCGGTGTTTGTCGAGTACTTCAGGTTCGACTGTCCAGCTTTATGCCGCGGAAGACATTACTTAGGATATTTTAGGACATCAATTTTAGTTCTTCAGTTATTGCAGGTGGCGCTCTATTACTTCTTCCCGTAATGGTTATTGGTATTACCCCTAAAGAAGTCTTAACAAAACTCACTATATTGCGTGTTTAAAAAAAAACCATCTAGAAATGGTTATGAAATGGTTATGATACATCAATTATCCTACAAATATTATAAAAGCGAGCAGCGACTAATATTAAAATAAGTTGCTGGAAAATGATAATAGATGTCGCTACTATTCAATACGAGGTTTAAATTATATTGCGAGACGGTCCTTTTTTTAATGGCATCTCGCAGGTCAACCTATGAGGTTGTTAGTTGCTCAATCGGACTATTCTGTGGATGCCTTGAGAGTAAGGCCTCCAGCCAGGGGCAAAACGTATTTACTAAGCAACTGCAAGCTGGTACAGCCTCGGCTTAGTGCGTCGCTGGGGATGACAGCAAAGGGACAGACTGAATCTGAGTTCGATTAATTATTGAGGTATAATTTAAATTAACTGGCTCAGAATTGCGGCGGCGAAAATCACAGGGTAGTAAAGTTCCCCTTTCCTGATTTGCAGGTACCTGCTTCCTGTAGTTTTTGCCCTTGCATCTTATTTATTGTAATAGCAAAGCTAAGTTTTCCCTTTTCTTATCTCTTTCTCCCTAATTTAAAACTTAAAAAAAAAATAGCTAACTAGTTAGCCTATGTCCGTTTCCAGGGTCTCAACTATCTTTGTACCAAAATTCATCAAAATCGGTTTAACCATTAAGGCGTGAAGACGTAACAAACAAACTCACTTTCGCTTTAATAATATTAGTAAGGATATCGCTACCCGTACTAACTGTTGCTAAATATCATATCCAACGCGTATCATAATACAAAACCTGTGTATTTATTATAAGACGCATACAATATAATTTCCAATTTCCTCTCAAACAGACTATATTTCCCATACAACTCTAGTCACATCCAGCCATCTAAGTCCCCCTCAAACCAGCCACAGCTAGCATTAACTCCTGCCCACTCAACCCTGACCCGCTCTACCCAAACTTCAGCACAATACCCAATACCAGCGCAAACTGGTCATATTAAAAATGCTAACGTATTCCGTTGCAAGCGAAACGATCTTGAAATTTTGATCCACTGGATTGTAATATAAAATAGTGGCTTCTGTTATTGTTGTGTACGTTTTAAAGGAATTATTTGGTATTTTAAAGTTTGTGTTTTCGTTTCGTTGACAGTTTTGAAATTAATGAAATGGAAGGACGTTTCGTTCGCGAGACGACTCCCGGCCACCGCAGATGCAGGCCTGTGGACGGTAAGCAATGGATAGCTCACCGTCCGTCCGTTTAGTAATACAAATATTAGTTCCGTGAGGGTATCGAACCGCGACACGCAGCGCAGAAGTCAATCGCTCTACCAATGCGCCAACCGTATCGTCAAAAAGTCAAAAGTATGCTTGTTCCTTTTCTGTACCAAATGTGGTATTTTACAAGCACCATAATACTCGCCTCTAGCCCTCAAAGGGCTTTAGTAACAGGTATTCAAAATACATTGTAATAACAGTCGACTATTACAACGGAATTTTAGTTAATTCGTGGTTAATTCCCAATTTCAGCGCAGTCCTATTATACCTAGAATTTAGGCTAACGTTGACGCTTGCAATAAATTCACCACAGTAGGTCAACGCGTGGCGGGGTTCGAACCCAAGGGCTTTGTAATTAACAATTAAACTGGCTGTTAAGTTTGCATGTATTCATGAGGGCAATGACCTGTGGGTGGGCGAATAGTTTATATGAATGTGGTGAATTTGGGTGTCAACTATTTAAGGGAAGGGAGTAGAGTTGTTTTTTTCACATTATAAGTAACTAGCTTTCGCCCTCGGCTTCGCCCGCGTTAAATTTGGGGTAATACAGTTCCCCTTGCGCCTTATTGATTTGTAATAGCAACGCTAAGTTTTCCCTTTTCTTCCCTCTTTCTCCCGCACATCCCACTTTTTTTAATAAAAATTAGCCTATGTCCGTCTCCTGGTTCCCAACTATCTCTCTACCAAAATTCATCAAAATCGGTTTAGCCATTAAAGCGTGAAGAGGTAACAAACAAACAAACTCACTTTCGCTTTTATAATATTAGTAAGGAAGTAAGGATTCAAATTTGAGATTTGAGATTGATTTGTCGTCAATGATATTCCCAAGATAAAGAGTCTTGACAGACTTGAAAGTGATTCTATTTGGGTTCCGTTTTTCCTTTTCAGGCACGGAACTCTAAAATGTACGTTAAGACAGTTTGGTTTTATAGAAATTTGTCTTGGGAGAAGAAGAAGAAGGAAGTTTTCTATGTTATAAGTCTTGTTATATAAAGAGTATCAGAAATTTCCGATTCTCATCATCAACCTACAGCACTCAACTCTATATTTACTTATTTAAAAAAAATGTTAACAATTAAAACGTTTTAAAACTATTTATATACGTCCAAAACCAATAAAATTATAATAGAAATCAACCAACACCATTAAAAATATTCAAATCAACAAAATCACTAAATAAAGGTAAATTAAATTAACACGTGTCAATGGCCAGGCTACCGATTGACATAACCCGCGCGCCCCTCGGAAACGTTGCATTTTTGCAGCTGTAGGCTAAAATAAATATAAAATTTCTTTTGAAACACCTTCAAATCAATCAAATCAAATCATTTATTTCAATTAGACCATTACAGGCACTTTTGAATGTCATGAAAACAAAAAAAAAATGATGCTGCTTCAGTCCCAGTCACAAGACATAATAACTTGTGACAGTACTGCAGTCGCCCATTCCAAGGTGTAGATCTCTATGGAGAAGAATGGGCAAGAAACACCATGGACACTCTTTTAAATCATAATATTTTTCATTATTTCTTGTTCTCGCTTAGGTGGACAGATATCCAGTCTACAAATAAGGGGCTTGCTAGGTTACACAAGACAACCTTAAAAATGCAGTTACTGGAGACTCTTATGAAGTTCTGACAACAACAACTATTAACTACAAATAAAAGGATAAGCACTCACCAATATGCCGAAATCTATCCACGAAGTCCACCATAGCCTTGGCCCAGGCAAACTTTTTAGCAGCATCGAGCAGCCCCATGCATGGCTCCAAAGACCCATCATGAACACCCAGACAATACTCCTTCAGTCCATCGTATTCCGTCACACACTTCTTCCCGTCAAAATCTTCCAAGAACCACGCATTCTCCAAAGAACTGGCGAAAATACCATCCAAGTACGGTCTTAAGACTGGTCCTAAGTACTTCTTATCATCTTTAGAGCCTTTGTAAAGCCAATTGAGGATGTTCTTCATGACGACCAGCTCGTCTTTTAGGTCTATTCGTCTAAGGTCGGGGTCTCGTCGCACGGCATCGATGAGGCAGGCTGATGATGCGTCGTAATAGTCTTTTAGTTTGTTCCATTTTTTTGATCTGTGAACAATTTAAAGAGGCTTTGAACTCCCTGCCCTTTCCTAGACGTGGGTTTCTACAAAAACAGGCTTTACCATCACAGAAACGGTTAAGAAACTAGCATGTCTTAGAAACAAAAGGTAGAAGACACAAGACATCTACCAACCGTCACTGAACCCGTTCACGGCCCACTCACAGCGAAAAGAGCTCTGTCCTACAAGGAAGAACAGGCAATCCTATTGGAACGAAGCTCCTTATCGCGCGTTGCGAAAGGGCTACACGGAAAAAATTACGACCAAAAGTTGTGTTGTGTGTTGCTTTTTGCTATAGTTGTAAGCCGTGCAGCGTGCGCGTGTTTCTCTGTCTGTCTGTCTCTCTCTCTCTTCCATAGAAAGCAGTTATTTTCGTTTCGTCTTTCTATTTCGCATTGAACAGTGTGATGTCGCGACGATTATTTTTGTTGAGTGTATACAAGGTTTTTTGTACATAATAAATAATAACTTCGTTTCATCCGGGTGTCCCTTAACACCTGTCAAGTTTTTTGGTATTGTTCTGGAGATCTATACTAATAAGGCTAGTAATGCAAGCGCATTACTAGCCTTATTCAGTCTTGTTTTTCATCAAAACTAACCTGTAGGCAGATAGTTCCCTATCAAACTCTCCCACATTCCTGGATTGGAAGTTATTCAGATACAAGTCCCGCGCCTGGTCCAGCATGATTGCCAGGATGTGGATCAGATCCTCGATAGGCTCCTGGTTTAACGACGTCACCTGAATCAGGTTGGCTCTGAATGTGCTGTGGTTCTCCTGAGGAAAGAAAGAAAATGAACTTGATGAAAAGTAAAGACTTATCTAAGAGTACTGAAAAATATTTTTTTAGATACTATTTTGTCGATGCCTGCCAGGGTTGCAGGGTTGTTTCAAAGAAAACCCTAGCCCTGTAAAACTCATAGAAAAAGCATTGATGGGTTTTAGTAAAGTCTGACAGTTCCTTCGGCTTTGCCCCCAACGGGCGGAGTCATTTGTTTTTTTTTAAAATAAATTTAGTCCAACACTAGTAATTTCTGCTGTAATGTGAGTGCGTATACAAACATTTAAACTCACTTACACAAACAACCAGATAAAAAGATTTGATGATTTACCATCCAATTTTTTTTTTATATTTAAACGTTGTCGCAAAGATTGTCACTTGTAATAATGACTAAGAGCGATCTACTTCGTAAAACTGTAGGCCTATCATGACGTCTTAAAGCAGAACTTATTCCACTGAGGGAAAGAGATGGTGCTAGACACCCTGTATAGCTCTGTGTCTTTCCCTCAGTGGAATTAGTTCTGCTTTAAAACGTCATGGTAGGGTAGCTGATCGCGATCAAGACATTTGAACAGCGTTACTTACACACAGCACCATACTCTTGCACTTCATGAGCTCACCCACGAGTCTCCACAAGTAGCGCAGCTGCCTCCTGGAGTACGTTGGGTTCGAGAGCCGCGCCTCTCTGTTGAGGCTCTCCCAGCGACTGAGGAGGGCTGTCTCGAGGCAGTCTGAAGGCGATGGTGGGATATCTTCGCCTGGAAGTTGTGCTTTTACTAGTTTTTATCCGGCTCGAAGGACCATTTAGTCTTAGATGAAAGAACAGCTAGGGCTGCATAGGTACAGCTTTTTTTTTTTTTTCGGGTGGGAAATCATCCAATGACTTCCCCCGCTCTGGGCGGAGCGGGAGGGCATGTCAGACTTGTACTGACTAAAACCCACCCATGTTGCTTCTGTTGCCCTTTACGTTCCGAGCCGCGGTATCTCTTTCGAACAACCCGCAACCCCAGCAGGCGGAGACTCTGGCAAGCCCCTCTGCTTTGCTGACTCTCTTTGAGGCGCGCGTGAAACACGAACGCGCCGTCGACACGGCCTGTCGTCAATCGACGGACGGACGGTGAACTACCCATTGCTCACCGCCCATAGGTACAGCTGCGGCTGTCAATTTCTTACTCTAAAGGGCACTGTTGTATTGACAGCAGTAATTTCTACGAATACCTATTTTTTTTAAATCCTCACAGGCAAACTTCCCTCTTAAACTAACATCATTTTCAAATTCTTCTTGCTTATTTTTAGTTCATAATACAATTTTCTAGTGGAATAGTTAAAAAAAATTACGTCAACGAGTAATCTTCCTTTGATTTAAATGAAATAGTCCGCCTTGTAACATGTTGTTAGATATGTATTTACACATAATGTTTGCGAGCGCTAAGCCAGCGGAGGGGCTGCGACCCGCCCCGCCCCGCACCGCTTACTTACCTCTTTAGCCAGCTATTAAACAGTGTGCAACGACCTAGCGAGTTTGATTGACGTGTACCACTACCCCCTCCACCTAAGTACTAACTCTCGTATTTAACACATGTTTAAGTGTCTTTAATTAATATACATTCGAAAAATCAACACACAAATGAAACATCATGAATTTGTACACAAAGCTATTAACATCGTACTCACCAGCTACATGATGCATCTGCTGCAGACAACTCTTGACACAGGCAGCATCAAACTGCCAGTCTGCATCCCTGGCTCCTCGCCGGACCACTGACCCTCGTTCCACCGGGTACACGTAGCCAGTCACACCACCCCGCTCACAGAGGGCGTAGAGCCTGTTAAATATTCATATCATCCACATCAAGGGTATAGAGAGAGCATACAAGTTTTATTTCTGCTGACTATAAATCATGGGTTCGTAATACCTGGAAATCAAGCTGTCGTAACGTGATAATTGAATGACTAAATTCCATTTTCACTGTCATTTTGTAGGACCTGAATGTCTTAACCTATAATTTTGAAACTCACGAATCCAACACCAATAAGAGATGATGCGAGGCATGCGCGGCCACGCAGCAGCGCGCGGCCGAGTGCGCGTGTGCGCCGCAGCGGTGCAGCCTACGGCGTAGCACGCAGCTGGCGGCGTAGCGGCTGAGGACGCGTAGCGTGCCCTACGACACATTACAGAAAATGATCTTGGTTTTAAATCCAGTGCAACAATCCGTTTGCCTTGAAGATATGAAAAGTGAACATTTCTATTTTCTTAATTTTAACGATGCCTTAAACTTGTGATCTATCATAAATACAAAGTATATGCCTGGAAAGTAAGCTTGTCAATTTAGTTATATCATACGAAAACCAAATTCGAGTCAGACTCGCGCACTTAGGGTTCCCTAAAAACATGCGACATGAACGGCCATATCTTAAGACTGAACTTTGAGAATAGAACTTTCAAGTACCCCATTGCACTAGTTACCTGATACACCCCTTCCCTCATCTTATCAATGAGCACATTGAGCGCGCCTGCGATCCTGGCCACAGTGGACAGTTCAGAACAGTGTGCGTCCAACTCAGCCTCCAGGGATGGATGCCACAGCTGCCAGGTAGAGGAACGGTCTCCGCAGACCAGGGTCGATGGCGGACCTACTGCGACGGCATAGTAACCCTGGAGAAAATATTAAATATTGAACATAAACTAAGTGTAAAAGTAGATTTATACGCATAGCAGTATTTAAGACAACAAAGATCACCTTCCTAGCCTTTTCCCAACCATGTTGGAGTCGGCTACCAGTCTACCCGGATGAATCTGATTACCAGTATTTTACATGGTACGCCTAACTACACCACCCAGTTAATACTGAGTAAAACGATACACGTTGAACTATCAAAGATCTACAAATAACGGACGACACGGTTGGCGCAGTGGCTGAGCGATCGACTGCTGCGCTGCGTGTTGCGAGTTCGATCCTCGCACGGATCAAATATTTGCATGGCCTACAAATAGTTGTTCCAGGTCTGGCTGTTTGTGTATGTGAGTTTAAATGTTTGTAAATGCACCCACGATACAGGAGAAATCCTAGAGTGGGGCAAAGTTTAAAAAAAAATAGCTTAACGTGCTTTCTGAGGCAGGAAACTTGGTACGTGACGGATGATCACCAATCCACAGACCAACCTAGGTAAGCGCGGCTTAACCCAAAGATCGACGCGAATGGCTGCTATTATTTAGCCACGAGTTCCTCATAGACAACAATCATGAAACAGTTTAAAAAATGGATAACTATAATATACCGAATAGCTAAGAACTACTTAACAATTATTTTGGATTCCTAGAAAAAATATTGAACTGACTGTTAGATACTCACCCCCTGCGCACTAGTATAATGCAACAACGCCATGGGATGCGTCAGCGGCACCCTGTTGGTATACGCTGCGGCGCTGCACCCCTCCACCCTGGCGCCCAGCATCAGCTTGGCCTCCGCTTCACCAGCGCCCACGCGGACCATCACCCAGGCTGCGCCTTCAACGATGGCGAGGCGACGGTCGGTGCTGGATAAGAGGGATGACCCTGGGAAGAAGATGAAGGGTGAGTAAGTTTAACTAGTCCGCAAATTGGTAGGTCGTCTGATTGCAAACGCTCGTACCGTTGTTTGCGAAGACTCAAAAACTTCAAAAAAGTATGTTTAAGTCAATCTTTTTTTTTGCGGGTGGGAAATCCTTACTAATATTATAAAAGCCAAAATGAGTTTGTTTGTTCGTTGTCTTCACGCCTTAATGGCTAAACCGATTTTGATGAATTTTGGTACAGAGATAGTTGGAACCCCGGAGACGTACATAGGACATAATTTTGTTTAAAAAAAAGTGGGAAATGAGGGAGAAAGAGGGAAGAAAAGATATAACTTAGCTTTGCTATTACAATTAATAAGGCACAAGGGCAAAAACTACAGTAAGCAGGTACCTGCAAATCAGGAAAATGGAACTGTGTTACCCCAAATTTAACACGAGCGAAGCCGCGTGCAAAAGCTAGTCATCATAAAAATTCCCCCGCTCTGGGAGCTGGAGGTAATGGCAGAATTATACTGACTAAAACCCACCCATGTTCCCTCTTTTGCTCTATATGTTCTGGGACCGCGGTATCTCTTTTGAAGAAACCGCAAAACGGCACGCGGTGGCCTTAGCAATCCCATTTGATGTTAAGCTAGTCTAATAATAACCCAAAGTCTAAGAAACATGAAATGGACAGGAGACAGGGCTTTAAACATAACTGGTGAAATATGTAGTGTGTAGTGTACAGGTACACATGTAGTGTGTAGTGTACACATGACGGCACATCAACCTATACAAAACCATTTTAACCTGATCTCTCTAATACGGTGTGCGATCCGTTGTGGAGAGATCAGGTTATAATAGTTACGAATAGGTTAACCTGGCGTCGTGTGGACTATGAGGTACACATTTGCTTTATCCTACTATAAATACAGGCGTGATAGTTTGTTATATTATGCTAAGAATACTGACGCGCCTTTCAAAACACAGCTTCATATTTTTGTAGTTGCAAATATGTGGCATAATGGCAAGAGCAAACGTAAATTGGGCCTGCTTTTTCTGCTTTTTTTTTGTTTAAACGTGGATAACTTTTAGCTTCATCAACATATACTTCACTGTAACAATAAAACCCACACACATAAACAGCCATATCTTTTGACTGTGTAAACTCGACGAGTAGGATTTTTCACAGCTTCAAGGGACCGTAGACTGAGTATAAGATATTAATTTGAATTCTCCTCGCGTTCCCGAGATAAAGAGTCTTGACAGACATACGGACATTTGTTATCTAATAAAGTTACCGTTTTTTTAGTCACTTGAGGTACGGACCACGAAAAGGTGAACCGTGAGTTTTATTCAAAAAAATTGGACATTGAAACAACGCTACATTAACGAATGGAATTATTTAAGTCAAAACAGTAATGAATGAAGCGACTGCAATGCCCTGGACAACCTTACCACTGGTCAGTGAATAAGTTCGCCATCTCCAGGGAAATCAGAAGTCCGCAGTCTGGTTTATTATGAACGAATATGTACTAATTTACCTGAAATAACCTCCGACACTTGGGAGAAGAGATGGTTATTCGGGAGCTTTGCCATCCAAATTGTAGGGTATGTCTTTAACATATGAAGAAGTTTGTGTGCTGTCATTACGATTGCTTAGGATTACGATCCATGACTTGGAGAAGCCTAACCGTAGACTTACGTAAACCGTAGACTTTTAGGCTTCTAACGAAAACGTTAAAAGCCTTTTTTTACGGATGACAAATGATCAAAAAACTTCACCCGCTCTGGGCGAAGCGGGGGCGAATGTTGGACTTTTGTTGACTAAAACCTATGTTCCTTCTTTTCCCTTTATATTTTGGGGCCACAGTATTTCTTTTAAATAACCCACAACCCGATTAATACCAAGGGCTATTATGTAACCTAATATATTTTAGTTAACTAGATAGTAAAGGCATTTATCTAGACACTTCTACCATCAATCATGGTTACTAATATTACAAAGCTGAAGAGTTTGTTTGTTTATTTGAACGCGCTAATCTCAGGGACTACTGGTTGGAATTGGAAAATTCTTTTAGTGTTGGATAGTCCATTTCTTGAGGAAGGCTAAAGGCTATATAACATCACGCTACGACCAACAGGTGCTGAGCAGCGCGGGTGAAACCGTGGGGAACAGCTAGTACCTTAATAAAACTATATTTAACCGTGTACGAGCTCTTGCTTGCTAACATGTGATAAGTTTCGATGGAAGACAAAATATTCTTGCTGATTATTTGATAAAATATTTATTGACTAGCTTTTGCCCGCGGCTTCCTTCGCGTTAAATTCGGTAGCGCCTTATTGATTTGTAATAGCAACGCTGAGTTTTCCCGTTTTTTCCCTCTTACTCCCTCATATCCCACTCTTTTTTAAAAAATAGCCTATGTCCGTCTCCTGGTTCCCAACTATCTCTGTACCAAAATTCATCACAATCGGTTTAGCCATTCAAGCGCGAAGAGGTAACAAACAAACAAACTCACTTTCGCTTTTACAATATTAGTAGTAAGTGGAAAATATGTTTACAGTAAAACGATCGAAAGTGTACTCAAATAATTAAATAATCATTTAACAATAAGGTAAAAAGCGTATGCTAGCGAACTAAATAAATGTGCGATGTAATCGTACAAACCGACTAAGTTTGGATCCCAAAATAATCGGGGAATTTGATGCAAATTTGGAAGTATAATAGTACTAGTATATTAGACTAGAAGCCGTCCCCAACATGGCTAAGAGAAAGCTAGACAGATAATGGAACTGTAGGCCTACTATGACATCTTAAAGCAGAACTTAGTCCACTGAGTGAAAGAGATGGTGCTAGACACCCTGTATAGCTCTGTCCCTTTCCCTCTGCGGAATAAGTTCTGCTTTAACTTGTCATGGTAGGGCCTCTGTGCCTATTTGTCGCAGCAGATTTTAACTATATCTCATGTTTTGTCATGTGCACTTCTGGCAAGTGCCACAAACGTGTTTTCTTTCTTTCTCTTTATGGCGATGAGAATCATCGATGAACGCACCAAATTTGCAATCACTCTGTATAACAATCATTGTTGGGACACTCTACCATCCTTAATTTTAGTTGCAAAAATTTACGTACTTTATTAAAATAACCCATTTTACCTAAAAGGCACTAAGCTGCAGTATAATATCTTTTATTCTCATCTACATAACTCCCAACGCTAAATAAGATAAATATGGCGCTCATTTTTCCACTTTACAAGTTTCATTTATTCTTCAGCAATTCAGTAGCGAGTTTGCCCTAATTTATTATAAAAAACTCTTCATCATTCATGCTTGGTTCCCCTGAGTGCTTCTGCAGAAATATTAAGATGTCTACTCCACTTAATATTAAGAATGTTGCTAATGAAATAAGTAAATGTAGCTGGTGGAATTATGACTTTTTTGCAGACGGGATATCATCAAATAACTTGCCCTACTCATGGCGGAGCGAGGGGGAGTGTCAGACTTTTACTGATTAAAACGTAACACACAAAAAAAAGGCAAAACAAGGAATATTGGTGGGACCATGTGCCTCCTTTTGCCTTTTATATTTCAGGTAGCTCTTTCGAACAACCCGAAAAGCCGGATCCCACCACCCTGGGATCGAACCAAAACATAATGTTCAGCAATAGCCCTAGCAACCACTACACCAACGAGGCAGTCGAGGTTTCATCTATTTTGGACAAAATTCACACTGACGTACTAATCCTTACTAATATTATAAAAGCGAAAGTTAGTTTCTTTATTTGTTTGTTTGTTTGTACCGCTTCACGCTTTAATGGCTACACCGATTTTGATGAATTTTGGTACAGAGATAGTTGGAAACCAGGAGACGGACATAGGCTAGGCTATTTTTATTTTAAAAAAGTGGGATGTGAGAGAGAAAGAGGGAAGAAAAGGGAAAACTTAGCGTTGCTATTACAAATCGATAAGGCGCAAGGAGAACTGTGTTACCCCGAATTTAACGCGAGTGAAGCGGGAAAAAGCTAGTGATTGTATAAATTAGATTAAGAATTGAAGACGCACATAGGTTTCTAAGAATAAATCAAATATAGCTGATCATAATAATAACTCTTTTGTTGATCGTATATCATTCTGAATTATAGAAAATTATATCCGCAACTAGCTTGTGACTGCGGCTTTGCTTTGCTCGCGTTAAATTCGGGGTAACACGGTTCCCCTTTCCTGATTTCCAGGTACCTGTTAACTGTTGTTTTGCCCTTGCGCCTTATTTATTGTAATAGCAAAACTAAGGTTTGCCTTTTCTTCCTCATTTCTCCCTTTTATTTTATTAAAATAAATATAGTCTATTTCCGTCTCCACGGCCTCAACTATCTCTGTACGTAGGCGTGAAGAGGTAACAAACAAACTAACTCACTTTCGCTTTTATAAAATTAGTAAGGTTTTTAAAAAAAACAGTTATTACTTTCGAATTTATTTCCATCCTATATAGACATTTCATTTATTAAATGGAACCCATGCTAAACCTCAAATGGGAACAACATAACGAACTTGTGTCCGCCGGGACGCGAGTCTCCACCAACTGTCAAACTGAATAAATAGTTCGCTACCAATCCCTGTGCATATGCTGTTTTGAATTAGAGGAGAACTCCGCAAAATATTGTGGAAGTTGGAGCCAGTTTGTTCGAGTTTCACAGACGATCCCCCTCTAATACGTAATAATATTTTCACCCTTATTCGGTGGGAATATTTTATTTAATTTCAGTTTTCTTAGAAAGTGTAGCAACTTATTTAAGGGTTTTTATGAAATTTATACATACATATATATTTTATTAATTTCCTAACTTTATGTACGTTTAAAAATTGTACAAAGGCGGACTTAATGCCTTGGGCTTTTACCAATTAACTTTATGGTGAAGCAGAGACAAAACACAGAAGTATTTATTTCTGTTAGAAAAGGATACTAGAAAATAGTTATCCTACTAAAATAATGATCCTCCTATCCTATACGACCATTGCGCTTCATATCCTTTCTAATATTATAAAAGCGAAAGTGAGTTTGTTTGTAACCTCATCACGCTTTAACGGCTAAACCGATTTTGATGAATTTTGGTACAGAGATAGCTGGGACCCTTCGTGTTTTTAAATGTTTGTAAACGCACAGACAATACAGGACAAATTCCTATTATGGGGCTACGTTTAAAAAAAAACATCATAGCAAGCAAACCAGGGATTACTAAATTACTACATTTATTCTACTTCACAAATGCCTTGAAAACAAACTAATCGGGAACTAAGCAAAAGTTCTCACTTAACTACAGGCTACGAAGAACCTTCACTTTAACTCTCAGTTTCCAATAGCCGTAACCACCTTTGCAAGTTAAACTGTTCTCGGTACAGCTGACGGTACCTTTGTACCCTTCATCTCACTTCAGAGCTTTTTGCCGCTCATGGGACCCTGATTTATCTTTACATGCTGTAGAGAAATATCCCTTAGGTATGCTGGTTTCCTTTCCCCAAGTTACCCATTACCCATGATCTAATGGCATTAGGCCGAAGACCAACGTGAATAAATGAACATTGAAAATGATCGTGACTTCTTAGTATGCGCATGAGCAGTTGCAAATCATATGTGCTACGTGTGCGACTGTGCGTTTACTAACAAGTACGTCTGCAAGTACGAGTACTCCTTAATTGAAGCAAGTGGTAATTATTACGCAATACGCAAATGAATCCGAAATTCAGAGATGCGTGTATTGGGTTCGTAGTTCTGACTTATTTTTTTGGGGATAAGAAGGCGGAGCGGAGGCTGTGGGAGGGAGTCAAACTTACTGACTAAAATTGATCCATGTTCTTGCTTTGGTCTTTGTGTTTCGGAGCCGCGGTATCTCTTTCGAAACACCCGTAACCCCGATAGGCAGTTGCCCTGACAGGCCCCTCTGCTTTACTGATATCTCTTTGAAGCGCGCGTGGAACTCGAACACGCCGTCGACACGTCGAGACTTATGACTTGACAACCGGATGGTCACACCAATAGGCTAGGTGACTTTTAAAGTCAAAGCGTCAGTTATTCGTGTAAGCTATAAAGCATGACCGTCTTCATGGGGTCTCGTGTTGTCCAGAATCATGGTTGTAAACGTCAAATGATTAAAACTTAAACTCAAAGCATTATCTTCAATTACACCATTACAGGCACTTTTGAATGTCAGGAAAACAAAAGAAGTTGCAGCTACAGCCCTAGTCACAAGACATAATAACTTGTGAAAGTACTGTAGTTGCCTATTCCAAAGGGTAGATCTCTATGGAGAAGAATGGGCATGAAAATCCATGTACACTCTTTTAAATCATAATATTTTTACAAAGTCATGGATAAATCATTCATGTTGAGATCATAACATACATATGAGAACGATGTTGAAAACGAGCACATTAAGAGCGTCCAGAGTAAAAGCAAAAACAAGAGTTTAATAGATGAATAAATTAATTAAAACAAACCATGGCGGCAATAAGATGACCAGTCGATCCTAATTCTAAAGTATTAAGTACTACATGCAACTGTATGCAGTAGTTAATACTGCTATCCAGATTCAGTCGTTAGACTGGAAGATCTGTTACGTAGATAATTAAGGGTTACCGTTGTATGTGTAGTTGACTGTACATTCAGTCAGTGCACGGTCGCTTCGAAATTTTCCTTTTAATTAAAACTTAGGCAACTTCCCGGAACCGTGGATATGGAAATATGTAGGGGGCGTGATATGTGGGAAATTAAATAATTTTCTTTGTTTTAGAAGTCCTTAGGAAGTTGTATCGTTACGAAATCAATAAAGAGAGGAAAACATTGGAGTTCCTTTTTGTTTCAAATTATTTGTTCAACTTCTTTTCATACTTCGGTATAATATAGTCAGTAATGACCAATATTTCTCTGGTTCGGTTTTTGTGTGTGAGTTTAATTGTTTGTAAACGCATTCACGATACAGGAGAAATTCTTAGTGTGGGGAGTCATAAAAAAAACTGGCCAAGAGCGAGTCAGACTCGCGCATCTAGGGTTCTGTACAAAGTTGCGACATAAAAGGCTTTATTTTTTGACTGCATAGACTTTGATTTTTTCACAGCACTAAGAGACCACAGATTTGAGTATATGTTTTTATTTTAAACTCGATCAAGTTAAAGGATCTTGACAGACAGACAGACAGACGGACATCAAAGTACTCAACCTGCTACCTCTACAGGTAGCAGGTTGAGTACTTTTTTTGCTCTTGCGCCTTATTTATTGCAATAGCAAACCTAAGTTTTCCCTTTTCTTCCCTATTTCTGTCCCAATTCCCAATTTACAAAAAAAAAAAAAAATTGGTACAGAGAAAGTTGAGACCCTGGAGACGGACAAAGGCTACTTTTTGTCTCTTTCTAACCCCCACTTCCCTAAAATAGGAGATGGAATTTTGTATAGAGCATTCCGCAATTCTTCCAGTAAAAAATAAAAAATAAAATCTTTTTATTTCAGACATTTTTAGCCCATATTATTGTTAGTAGTATGACTTAAAAGCTCCGGTGTTTGCAGTCTAACATATTGCTGTTGAGTACCAGTATTTAACATCTCCCTTACCTTCTCTACCTGCTTACAAATATTTCCATTCCCAATTTTAAAACCCTGTCTTGAATCAAAAGCATTCTTCATACCCAGTAAACTACCTAAGCATTGACATCTCCAGCGAATCGTCAGCGTTAATCGGCTTGCCCACAAATTCCCCGGAAACGACCTGGGCCGATAACAACATTCTTAGCGTGCCGACCGGGGTCGAGCGGAGACGTTTTTATGTATCTAGGTGCAAAGTAGATAAGATCGGGGAGAATGGTGTGGTGTTAAGTGTTTTGCCCTAGTTTTAAAAGCGTTTGTAAAGTGACTAGCTTTTCCTGTGGCTTCGCTAGCGTTAAATAACACAGTTCCCTTTTCCTAATTTGCAGGTAATTTTCGTTGGTAACAAAGAGTGTGTGTAGTGATGTTTAGCTTCCTACCTTGAAAACTGCGAAAAGTCCCATATAAATAATAATTACTTATATATATTTAATAATTTTTATCCCTCTGTTGTTTTTGTTTGTGACGAATAGTCCGCATACCAATTTTTAGCTTCCCACCTTAAATATTGCGGAATGCTCTATACAAAATTTCACCTCCTATTTTAAGGAAGTGGGGGTTAGAAAGAAACAAAAAGTAGCCTATGTCCGTCTCTAGGGTTTCAACTATCTCTGTACACAAATTCATCAAAATCGGTTTTGCCATATAGCTGTGAAGCCGTAACAAACAAAAAAACTCACTTTCACTCTTAGAATATTAGTAAAGATGAAACGCTATACACCTTGGTCTTCATACATTATACTTGATAAATATAAAAATATGACCAAATAAAAATATGCGTACTAAGATCATTCGAAATATTGCAATGGTAGCTAGCTGACCCGGCGAACTCTGTTCCGCCATAAAGGCAATAAATAATAAGCCGATTTTCGAATTTATTAAGTTTTTTTTTTCTTTGAAAAAAATGTTAAGTATATTAATCATTTATTATTGTTTCTGCATTTCAGTACATAGGTTGGTCTCCACTTAAGTACCTTGTGATACACGACATTTTTTGTTTCTACAAAACAACGCAGATAGTCTTCCGACCCGTGAACATGCCACATATAATTGACCATGGGAAAAACATGGATGTTCTAGATTCAAACCATAAACTTTTAAGTTGTTGATGGTCATGGCAAATGTATGACGGATCGGATATTGAAGTCTTTTAAATTCGAACGGCAAATCGGTTGGGATCATCGGGATCGTCAGAATGAGGACTTCCTCACCTTTGAATTTTCCTTTCAGTATACGTCGCGTAAATTACATTGTTCATCAATTTTCTAACCACCAAATGCGTACTGGTTTGCGCCGTTTTGGTTGGTTTATGTTTCGAAGCTTACTACGGAGCCAACCTTTAGGCGTAAATTGTGCGGTGGTAAGCCAGGCACATCCTAGGAGTTTAAAAAAAAGAAGTGTGTGTACTTATGTACACGCGTTAGAAGTTATACTTCTTTGGCGTATAGACAAAAAAAAATACTAAAATGCTGTAGTGATTAACGATAAATATAAAAAATAATCATAAAAATGTGAGCCGTCACGGGTCGCCTGGCAGATGTGAAACATCGACATTATTTTGTAAGAGTAATATGCAGAAAAGAACAGATTGTGATAGGAACTAAATATGTCATTGAAAACATCATTTTTCTGTTTCATTGTGGATTTACCAAAAGGACATCGTTTTCGTGTTCATCATCGTTTATGAATTCGTGGATAGAAGGCACTTAAAATAAAACTCTCTTACTGAGCAGTAATACAGTTTTATTCAAAGTGCCTTCGACCCTGTGGTAACCCATTCCAAGCCAATCAATTTCCGAACCTTAGCAAAGGTTTCTTAACCTGGCCTTCTGTGGTAACCCATCCATTTCCAAACCTTGGTAAAGGTTGCTTAACCTGGCCCCTTGTGGTAACCCATCCCTTTCCAAACCTAGGCAAGAGTTGCTTAACATTTCCAAACCTAGGTAAGGGTTGCTTAACTTGGCCCCCTATGGTAACCCATCCATTTCAAAACCTTGGCAAAGGTTGCTTAACCTGGCCCCCTGTGGTAACCTATCCATTTCCAAACCTTGGCAAGGATTGCTTAACCTGGCCCCCTGTGGTAGCCCATCCGTTTCCAAACCTTGGCAAGGGTTGCTTAACCTGGCCCCCTGTGGTAGCCCATCCATTTCCAAACCTCGGCAAGGGTTGCTTAACCTGGGCCGTGTGGTAACCCATCCATTTCCAAACCTTGGCAAAGGTTGCTTAACCTGGCCCCCTGTGGTAGCCCATCCATGTCCAAACCTTAGCAAGGGTTGCTTTACCTGTCCCCGTGTCACGTGTGGTAACCCATCCATTTCCAAACCTTGGCAAAGTTGCTTAAAATGTCCCCGTGTGGTAACCCATCCATTTCCAAACCTTGGCAAGGGTTGCTTAAAATGTCCCCGTGTGGTAACCCATCCATTTCCAAACCTCGGCAAGGGTTGCTTAACCTGTGCCCGTGTGGTAACCCATCCATTTCCAAACCTTGGCAAAGGTTGCTATAATTTCATGCGATCCTAGTAGTTTTATCTCAACGCAGTTGGTTCTATCAAGAACTTTGAATCCACAGATCAAACTGTTGGAATTAATTTCACCGTGAATTCATGCAAGCCTAGTACTTTCGCTTTTATAAGTAAGGATTTTAACCTACCCACCCTACCTACCTTCTAACCTACCCACCCTACCTACCCTACTTCTCTTACCGGGATGAAAAGTATGTAGATAAGTATCCTGTATCTCCTGGTTCTAAGCTACCTCCTCACCAATTTTCAGCTAAATCGGTTCAGCCGTTCTTGAGTTATAAGTGGAGTAATATATATAGAAGATATGATATTTGTATAAAAATAAAAATATACAAAAAAAAAAAAGAAATTCCTTTATAATTTTACTTTTTTTTTGAAACCCGCCGCAAAAAAGAAGGTTGTACGTGTGTGTGTACATGTACCCGTGCGAAGCCGGGGCGGGCCGCTAGTGTAATAAATAAAACAAAACGACAAACCTCGATCTTGCTCGTCTGCTCATTCCAAGGTACCAGGAAAACATAACCCGCTGGAACCTAAGCACAACCTTGGACTACCTACCCTACCTACCCTACTTCTCTTACCGGGATGAAAAGTATCCTATGTCCGTCTCCTGGTTCCAAGCTACCTCCTCACCAATTTTCAGCTAAATCGGTTCAGCCGTTCTTGAGTTATAAGCGGAGTAACTAACACGACTTTCTTTTATATATCTATATAAAAGAAATATATATATATATATATCTATATAAATCTTGGTCTTCATACATTATACTTGATAAATATAAAAATATGACCAAATAAAAATATGCGTACTAAGATCATTCGAAATATTGCAATGGTATAAAAAAGGTTACTAAAGTTTGTTTGGGTAATGAAATTTTGTCAAAATCTTTTCGGCAAAACGGCAGGCACCCACATGGGTCACTTACAAACAACTCTATAGTCGTTTGTTATAATAAACTTGCCAGACATCACTAAAAACAGCTTACGTAGCGATTGCCAATACATCGCGAAATGTCCAAGTCGAGCCGAGTTCGGATTCCCGACGTGGCGCTAACATGACATTCCTGGAGCGCCCATGGACCATGTTGGCATGAGATCGTGTCAGCAGGACCATGTTACTTTGTCTTTGTAACTCGTTTTTATGTAGGTAAGGAAACAATGAAAAATCTTTGTAAAGGTACACACGACGGCAGGTCAACCTATTCTAAACTATTATAACCTTATCTCAAGTTAAAATGGTTTTCGTATCGTCGTGTGTACAAAGTAGCAAGTCTAAAAAATATTATTATGAAAACAAATTGTCTTTTGGCGCATATTTTTCAGGTTTCCGTAGGTCAAAAGGAAACAATGGCATCTTTATAGGATCACATTGTTGTCTGTCTGTCTGTCTGTCAAGACCTTTTGTATAGGGAACGCGTTCTAAGTCTACGCAGTCAAAAGATATTTATTTATTAAGGCACTTCAACCACTTACTCACTTACATATCACAAGGCTACAACATCACAAACAATGAGACTATAGTGAGTTCGTCACTTACAGAAGTGCACAGCACTTGCAGAATCATAGAAAAGAAGTTGTAATTACAAATTATACACTTTGCAAAAGAAACAAATACATTAGACAATTAAAAAAATATATGTCCGGTTATGTCGCAAAGTGCGGAATTCCCGGTGCACTAGCACTGTTTCGCACTTAGCTGGCATTTTTTGCTAGTCTTCCAATTTTTTTACTGCCGGGCAAAGGTCTTCTCTTTCTCCTTCCGAACCTCTCTATTCGGTGCGATATCTGGGTATGTTCACCTCGCATATGACCTAACATCACCATTTTATTTTGCAATACGTTTTTTAACAATAGCTTTTTAAAAATATTCACCAACAGCTATTTTTTTATAAATTACAAATAGACATAAACTTATAATAAAAATATAACAGGGCGTCAAAAATCCGCATCCACATCGCTGTCAACAGGAAAGTACCCAGAAGGCTGGCAGCATTACCGTTTTGGATGGCAAAGCTAATAGTCCATTGAAAAGTTACATTTGGGTTTGCGTTTTTTCAGAACACGACAGATATATCGTAAAACCATTTCAACCCCTATTTTCAAGATGGCGGCCGTGGGACAAGGGTGGCGACACCAAAAACTTAGTTTTAGCTTTACACTGACCCTCTTACACATCAAAAACATAAAATTGCGTCTTCAAAAAATGTAACATTTCAATGGACTATAATTCTTTGGCCAAAAAAAGGCCAGCCCTCGTGACATTAATAAGAGCAACTTCCCACTTTCGAAGAGGTACAAAGGTTCCAAGATTCTGATGCCAATGTAGTTATTCCAATTACCAGCTTTTTGACTGACTACTTGGGAGGACTGGCCTATACAATGGAACTCTTCATCTTCTAAATTCAAAGCGCTGTTCTACTACATTCAGGGAATGTATACGAACCCTGGTAGCCCCCCATTTAGTTTTGAACTCACTTACCCCTCTGCAAGTAGCAGTGCGTGTAGGGCGCGGCGCGAGTGAGGGCGCGCGCACAGAGCACGCGCGAGCCGGCGGCGCCGCGCGCGGACGTGCAACGCGCGATCAGCTCCACCCAACGTTCTATCACTTTGTCCCTAGAAGAACACGACAACTTTGAATAATTTCATGTTCTTCGGTGGTTTAGTGGTTCCAAAGCGCCACTGCCGAGCCCAGCTACCCTACCATGACGTCTTAAACCAGAACTAATTCCATTGAGGGAAAGACACAGAGCTAAACAGGGTGTCTAGCACCATCTCGTTCCCTCAGTGGAATAAGTTCTGCTTTAAGACGTCATGGTAGGCCTACTGGTCGTTGGTCCATATTGGGTTTTCCCATTCAAGAATTTCTCAGTAGCATCCACTGACAGTTGTGGCTGGTCATCTCTCAGTTGCCACGGCTTATTTGAATTAATTATGTATTTTTGCAATTCTTTTTGTTTTTATGGACACTTTTAATGTGCACGTCTTGCTACATCGTTCTCACATAGTTTTACCATATAACACGAATTTTGTAACCAAGGTTCTGTAACAATATTCTGATTTAAAAAGAGTGTCCATGGAGTTTCTTGCCCATTCTTCTCCATAGAGATCTACGCTTTGGAATTGGCAACTACAGTACTTTCACAGTTATTATGCCTTGTGACTGGGTCTGTAGCTTAATTTTTATTGTTGTCAATGTTTCGACAGTTCAAAAGTGCCTGTAACTGGCCTACTTGAAATAAATGATTTTGATTTTGATTTTGACTGAGCCTGTTTCTATGCCCGGTTAAGCATTGAAAAACAAACGGCCGCAATACAACAGTACGGCCAACGAGAAGATGCCATGTTTTTGCCGCGAGAACGAGACATTACGACAAAGGCACAAGATGGAAAGAGCTAAATATTAGATTGTCAACGCCACAATTGTTCTTTAGGTTAATGACCTTTCGTATCGCTTCTCGTTGGCCGTACTGTAGAGACATGATAAAGTGATTTTACAACATGACAATGTTCGACCCCATGTTGCGAAAGTGGTCAAGACGAACTTGGAATCGTTGAAATGGGAAATCCTACCCTATCCGCTATTTTCTCCAGACGTTATTCCCTCGGACGATAGTCCGTGTGTACTTGTTTCAATCAATCGCACACTGGTTGACTGACAGGGAGTTCCGGTCTTAAGAAAAAGTAAAATATTGGAACGATTTGCGGATCGCATCAAAAGATGACCAGTTTTGTCAACGCGGGATTTGTATGCTGCCCGAAAGATGGAAGAAAGTAGTGGCTAGAGATGGGCAATACTTTGAATCATAAATGTATAACCAGTTTATTACAATAAAGCTTTACATTTCGGAAAAAAGAGGTTGAAGCAAGATGTACACACACATGTTGGGATCGGCATCCAGTCTTACCAGAGTCAGCTGAATATCAGTATTTTATATGGAGCGTCTGTCTACTTGACCTTCACAACCCAGTTGATAACTGGATAATAAAATACTCCTTGGATCCTTGTGGTCCCTTAGAGCTGTAAAAATCGACCCTCTAAGTCTAAGCAATCAAAAGATATGGCCGTTTATGTCACAAGTTTGTACGGAACCCCTGTACGCGAATCCGGGTCACACTTTTTTATTCTTTTTGAGGTGGGAAATCATCAAATAACACCACTCCACCCAGAGCGGGGGAAGCATGCCAGACAGCCAGGCATGTCAAACTTTTACTGACTTAGACCCACCCATGTTCCTTCTATTGCCCTTTACGTTCTGGGGCCGCGGTATCTCTTTCGAAAAACCCGCAACCCCGGCAGGCGTAGGCTCTGGCAAGCCCCTCTGATCCGGTTCACACTTAACCATTTTTTATCACTGACTGTGCTATTTAGACAGTAGCAAGACTTGCAGAATCTCCAAAGAGCACTTATGCAAAACCAACTTCAAAAGATCATATTTGATAAACATTAATTACTACAAGATTACCTGCACAAATATCCCGAAGGTGTCAGGAACTCCTCCCACTTGTCAGCCTCCCTGCCTGTGAGACGGACGCGCCCATAGCCAACAGGTCCGTCTTGAAGACGGCAGTCATCACCCAAGTTAAGAGGGGGCAGAGAGTCCAGAGTCACCAGATATTCCAAGGAACGGGAACGCATCTGTCGGGAGAAAATCGAAGAACGGATTTGAATGAATTTGCACACAGATAGTTTATAACCTGGATTATTATAGTTATAATAACCTAACACTTGTTTCTTAATAAAAACACAATAAAGAAACATTTCAAAAATGCAAAAAAATAGTAACCCACCCGTAAACAGGGTCTAAGCTACCGGCGCGGTTAAAGGTCCAGAGAAAAGAACCTCCTAACAATACGAGCCGTGTCCATGAGTACCGCGCACTGTATCAAACCCTTGATCCAGCTGCCTACATCATTTTGTTGTTTGTAAATAATAGTTGTTATGGATAGAATCCTTACTAATCCTTACTAATATTATAAAAGCGAAAGTGAGTTTGTTTCGTTTGTTTGTTACCTCTTCACGCGTTAATGGCTAAACCAATTTTGATGAATTTTGGTACAGAGATAGTTGGGAACCAGGAGACGGACATAGGCTTTTATTTAAAAAAGTGGAATGTGAGGGAGAAAGAGGGAAGAAAAGGGAAAACTTAGCGTTGTTATTACAAATCAATAAGGCGCACGGGGAACTGTGTTACTCCGAATTTAACGCGAGCAAAGCCGCGGGCAAAAGCTAGTAAATCCATATATCGAAAAACAAGATAAATCCCTGAATCGAAAAAAAACCTAACAGTACAAGGATCCTGCGTTAAATTTACCGAATTCCATGCGAGCATCGCCGCGGTCTAGAGCTAGTGTTACATAAATCGTTGAACAAAAATAATGTTAACAAGGATCTATAAATCTACAGATTTACAACGTTCACACATTTACAAAAAAAAACGGCCACGTACAAACTTGCGACATAAACAGCCATATCTTTTGACTGCGTACATTGAGAGGCTATATTTTTCACAGCACAAAGGGGCCACAGATATGAGTTTATTGTTTCAATTTCAACTTAATACCTGCATGCGTTCTCGAGATAAAGGGTCTTGACAGACATAAAAAATCTTTATTACCTTCTTCCCTCTATGTAGAGCTATGAGATGGCAGCATCTAAACCTTGGATCCCTCTGCCCAGCTCCATCCACTATCCTTTGAACCAAACTCTCTACTGTGCTCTCCAGCTCAGTCGATATGCGCCCTATGTGGTTAGAGAAAAACATGATCAAGTTCATATTTGGTTTTAATAACCTAAACATAACATATCCCAAAAATATTTAAAAAATAAATTTTCTTGCGATTGTTGGAACCAAGCTTAAAATATCGTATTCTACTACCCTAGTAACATATACTTTGACAAATGAATTATTTTGTACAGCCTTACTGACACAGGATCTTTTGTATAACTTTAATAAAAAAAAAAAGTAAATAATTCGACTTCTCATTTCCAGTGTAACATACATAACAAGACAACGATTTTAGATGTTAATTATTTTCAGTTTTAGCAAAACATTAAATTTGGTGTTAATGGCTGCTCTTGTTGAGATTTTTATCTACGTATGAAACGAAATAAGTTATTTATTAAAAATAATTATTTACATATTAAACGCATTTTTTTTTTCATTTAAAAATATTATCAAATTAAAAATATCATTATTTTTTCACATTATTATTTAAATTATTTAAACTACTTACGTGTTTTTAAAAATCTGTTTGGCTGGTAAGCACATCTTATAAATCGCACTAAATACAAACATACCTGTCTGATCCTCTTCCCAGAGATTGTCGACATAAGTGTTGAGTGCCTTCAGCTGGTTCAGTGAGAACCGCAGCCCTGATGCTGGTAGACGCAGATCACCTCCCGGCGTCTCGCTCGCTAAGCCTGAAGCTCCTGAACCCATGGCTTCTTGCAGAGAATCCTGATGGAAAGATATAAGATAATATTGTGAATGAAGGACAGGTGTATAGATCTAGCTACATTACTTTATATTACACACACAGTCAAAGAGTCGAATTTCTTTTTTTATACGAATGGGAAATCATCAAATAACTTCCCCCGCTCTGGGCGGAGCGGACTGGGAACTGTCAGGCTTATGCCGACTAAAATCCACGCAGGTTCTTTCTTTTGCCCTTTATGTTTCTGTGTATCTCTTTCGAACAACTCCGGCAGGTAGTGGCCCTGGCAAGCCCCCTATACTAAACTATTATAACCTGATCTCTCTACTACCGCACACCGTAGGAGAGAGATCAGGTTAAAATGGTAGCTTGATGTGCTGCCGTCTGTACTTAACAAAATATGTGTTTCATCCGGCTCGAAGGACCGTGAATAAAATCGGATGTTACGTAGATGAAGGACACTTAATCGATTGAACAAGTTATAGTTTGCTGTGGCAACACCATCTAGTTATACTAGAGTGTACTTACCTAAGCTGAGTAAACACAAATGTAAAGTTATACAGTAACTTCTCTGCGTGCTAAAAGGCAGTCAACCAGCGGTACTATCAGTAGAGTTAATTATTTAGATGTTATCTCTTGATGAGCGGGTGACATTGAACGGGCTAACACCATGTCCTACACGTTTGGCATGACGAATGATGTGACCTTTTACCTTCATGTAGTATTGTTTATTTACAATAACAAAAGAAAATGTCATCGTTGGTGGTGGGCCAGTGGAAATGGCCGTGACTTGTGAGTTGTGGGTCGTAGGTTCAAAAATATACGACTACTGCGTTTTATATCCTTACTTATTAGTAAGACGTAACAAACAAACTCACTTTCGTCTTCACGCCTAAATGGCCAAACCGATTTTGATGAAATTTGGAACAGATATAGTTGGGATCCTGGAGACGGACATATGCTAAAAAAGGGGAGTAAGAGGGAAGAAAAGAAGAGAAAGATATTTTTTGTCGATCATCACGCGGGTTAAAGTTAGCGTTAGCCCAAAGTAACTGTGCCACGCGTTATTTTGTACATAAAGTGCCTAATAAGTTAAATTACAGCAATATTAGAGCGAAGAACATGAGGTCCTAGTTCTCATTACCAGGTTGGTAAGTGTTTAGCTTTCTACCACGAATTGTTCAGAAGCAACCCAGGGTCTAGATTTCTGTCTTGTTGTTGGCAATGGAGTCGCCCTATATATCTTGAAACTTCAATATAACTAGCGATAGTGTTACACTACATATGCTTGGCCTTGGAGATTACAGGCGATATGTATAAGGCGCCTTCTTCATGAACTAACATACAAACAAATTTTAATTGTTATAATGATTGATTTCCATGTTTATCCTACAAACTTTCCTTCCCATCGATTTACCTCAAACACGATGATCAATACAATGACAATCGATTGTGTAACATTGATGACACGGTATGCGCCGGCGCACAATGTGGGCAGAAATCAAAATGGCGGCGATATTGTCGCTCTTCCGCCGGAAGCGCATTATGTGGTGCCGGTCATGCGAGCAGGTGGCCGTGGACTGTTATCTATTTGGAGTTGTTTGACAAGTTTGCGGACTAATGTTTTGGACGACTTATTGATGTGGGAACGGAAGAAACTAGAGCTTCTGATCAATAGGATTACCATGACATCTTATAGCAGTTCTTATTCCTGTGTAAGACAGAGATAGTGCTAGACACCCTGTACAGCTCTGTCTCTTTCCCTCAGTGGAATAACTTCTGCTCTAAGATGTCATGGTAGGGTAGCTGATCTACTAGTACACTAGTACATATCGTTTAACCATAGCTCAGCAAGGGCCTGCGTGTCATCTAAGAGAGTAAGGGAATCCGAAGATACAGAATGTAAAAGTTGTACAAAATGTAATTTCATACTTTTGGGATCACTTTCAACCTAAACAAACGTCGGCGGCATGTTAGTGGCGGGAATATAGAAAGAAAGAAGAAAGAAAAATCATTTTTTGGCCCATGCCACAAGTGCAACACAAAATGAGATAAAAACTTAAAACTAAACGATAATAACAAATACGTAATTGTGTCTCACGGCTGCGCCAAATAGGCCCAGTTCAGCAAACTGCCGAGCAGCTAGTGCCCGACGCTGGTTTTCAACTGGACCTTAGACCTGATGTAAGGGATGTAAAACAGTTTTATATTTATTTGTGTTTCTGTGTATAAAAAGGTATGTACGTATATAGCATCAATTTGTGTAAAATCTTAAAAAATTAAACTAAATATACGGCAGCTGCAATCTACTCGATTCTCAGGCTTTATTCCTACGTAATAACAAATCAATGGACCTGTAGAATCCATTACGTGCACACAATTGAATGATTCATTCAACCAATCATTCTGTGACTGCCATTGATATTAATATCAACTACCTAAGTAGCTCTGTTCAAGGAAAAACTTGAATGAAACGATTGATTTCTGTTTGTATTACACACTATAATTAATCATAGCATCTGTACTTGTCTGGCGAAGGCCCAAGGGCACTTGAAAGAAACTGAAAACACGGGAAAAGAAAAACGAATAATTCCATACACAAAAAGAAGCTTATAGTGTAAAAAGTGATTAAAAAAAAGGAGCTATAATAACACTATTTAGGAAAAGTACAACTAGTGAATGGATTGAAGACCTATATCCAGCTCTTGACTGCAGTAGCCTGATGATGATGATAACAAGAGTGAACTGTGATCAGCTGACATCAATTATTACGGAAAATAATTTCATTTAGCACAAAATCGGCGTACAGCCTTGAAGAGGAGTTTTTCCGTTAACAATATTTTGAATTATTTTGTTATCAATAAAGTTATTTTAGTTTATTTTTTCGTTTTTAATTACATTTATTAAGTAAATAGAGATATATATTAATTCATTTTTTTTATAAAAAAATCCTGCTTTTAAGCGGTGTAAGACCACAGATCGAAATGAATAATCAGCGTATAATGACCCAAGTGTTGGCACCAATTCTTCCTCGCTTTGAGAGAAAATGGGCAGTAATCCGCTATACTGGCTCAGTCCGGGTTGGTAAATGTCACATGATTCCAATTATTTAACTCTAAGCTAAGACACCGGTTTCGCAACCAAAACAAAACCTTCAACGAGCTCTTCTATAATTAAAACAAACGACACACGGATATGACAGCCCACAATCACGACTACAGCATATACCCTTCGAACCAACACTCACCAAATTACCTGTTTTTTTTTCTTCTAATAGAATGACTGTGGTTATATTTATCGTTTTTGCGAGCTGACGAGTTACGGCCGACTGCCTTCCGTGTGCCGGCGACAATGGGTAACGAATAGCTAGTCGTTTCCACGACTAATAGTTGTCATTAGAATAGCATTGATGTATGTGGAGAATGTGGTCCGTCAGTGGACAATGTCCTTTTTTAATTTTTGTTCGGTCATTTTGTTTTGTTTGCATGCAATGCGGAGGAATGGGGAAAAATCTTTAGTGGTTATGTGTGATAAATGATAATTAATGTTTATTTTGTAAGTAGGTCATTATAAACACACTAGCTGTTCCCCGCGGTTTCACCCACGCTGCTCAGCACCTATTGATCGTAGCGTGATGTTATATAGCCTATAGCCTTCCTCAAGAAATGGACTATCCAACACTAAAAGAATTTTCCAATTCCAACCAGTAGTCCAAGCTATTGTCGAGAAGAAACAGCCGAAACAAACTCAGAGGTCATAGTGTATTTTAAGGTCCAGGCAAAAATCTTGGTCGACTTACATGCAAACTGTGCAGATTAATGTCTGAAATCGTCTTTTTAAAAAAGCACCACACAGATTAAGTGGACCTTTCTAGTGAGTGCAAGCATTTGTCAGTTATTTTGTAGCTTGACTCATAACACAAGGAGCTCAACGACACGACGAACAATACCAAAAAAAGGCAATTGTGTAGGTCGCTCATAGTACTGAAACTATCTGATAATAGTCAAACATAAACAATTTTTTTTTTATAAATTAAAGATCCACATTCACAATAAACAAATAAAATTACAAAATTAAATAAATAATGTAATTATAAAATATCCCACCCTCTTTCGAACAATTTGCAACCCTGGCAGGTGGAATAAGGGTTGGAGAATTAAGAGTTGATTTAAAAAATAACTGATAACGGAGAGAATTTTGCGCAAGATAGCGCCAGTTTGGTTGTATTGTCATGATTCTAATGATTCTAATCTATACTAATATTATAAAGCTGAAGAGTTTGTTTGTTTGTTTGTTTGAACGCGCTTATCTCAGGAAGTACTGGTTCGAATTGAAAAATTCTTTTAGTGTTGGATAGTCCATTTCTTGAGGAAGGCTATAGGCTATATATCATCACGCTACGACCAACAGGTGCTGAGCAGCGCGGGTGAAACCGTGGGGAACAGCTAGTTATTGATATTCCGTGTCAAATTCCAAGGTGGATATTGATAAAGTTTGCGCCATTATTTAGAACATTTATTTTCATCATAAAAGGTGTACCGTTTATACGTTTAATTCATCAGTATTAAACTCATATCCACCATATCGCTATTGCGTCCAACCAAAACAGGAATTATTATCACATTAATGTTATCAACGCGAAAGTTTCTAAGTGTATGTGTATGTTTGCTACTCATTCACGCTTAAATGGCTTAACAGATTTGAATGAAATTTCGTATCGTGATAGCTTATAGCCTAGGCACTAACACATAGGCTTATATATATAGACTTTTATGCTGTTCTAAGGTTGAATTCACGAGCCGCCACTAGTTTATTAATAAAAATAAAAGTAACTTTATGTATTGGGAACGTTACTGTATTTAAAATACAGAATTTATCAAGACAATACGATTTGCATAACGGGTACCTCACGTAATTACAAGCCAACTTAAATTAACATAACATTTTATTTAGAAAAAACAATTAATAGGTAACCAATTGATTATAATTCTATTACACGTCGACTTCAAAGTGACCTTAATTGCAATAAACCATAGTGGATGCCGTGAGTCATGGTGATCTTATGATAATTAAATAAATCTTAATTCCATTACATGAATATAAGACAATCATACAGAGTAAGTTAATAATAACCACGAGATAGTCAAAAACACGTTACAAATTATTTTGAAAATAAAATTTTGGCATGTTAACAGTGGTAGAATATAATGCCGCCCGCGTGATATCGAAAAAAAATCCTATGTGTTATTCCAGACTATAATCTATCTCAGTGCTAAATTTCATCAAGATCCGTTCAGCCGTTTAGACGTGAAAGAGTAACAAACATCTATTCATCTATACATCCTCATAAACATTCGCATTTATAATATTATATAAATAAATAAATATAGTAGGAAGTAGGATGGTTTGATTGTGTTAGAACTGAGTCGCTCCCTTCGTTCTAGTATAAACGTAATTATAACGTAAAATAGTTCTAGTATTGACGACACGGTTGGCGCAGTGGCTGAGCGATCGCCTGCTGCACTGAGTGTCGCGGGTTCGATTCCTTTTTTTATATGAATGGCATCTCGCAGTTCAACCAAGGAGGTTGGCAAATCCTGTGGGTGTCTAAAAAATTAAGACCGCCAGCCAGGGTAAAAACTTACAAACTAAGCGACTACACGCTAAGGGCACCCCCTGTGGGGTACGAGCCTCGGCTTAGGGAGTCGCTGAGTGACAGCAAGGGACAGGCTGGATCTGAGTGATATTATTTTGGGACTGATTTAGACTTACTGGCTCAGCATCGCGGGGGTTCGATTCCCGCACGGAACAAATATTTATATGACCAGCAGATAGTTGTTTCGGGTATGGCTGTTTGTGTATATGACTTATGACTTTAAATGTTTGTAAACTCACCCACGATACAGGAGAAATTCCTAGTGTGAGGCAACGTTTTCCATAAAAGAAAGAAAGAAAAATAAAACGGTATTAAGAACAGATGTTGTGTGAGTTTTCTTCAATCTTAGAACATCAGTTTCCTACAAGGTGCCCGTTACAAAACACACATTCAGGCAGAATTATTACATTCGGTTTAACAGGTAATAATTGTACAGTAATGATGTGACAAGATAATCGCGTGATACTGATAAGGGAGATGCCGTAGATAAGGGAGATTTAAATAGCGAATGCCATGGTTGGAGAGATCATAAATAAAAATAAATATATCTTGGGACAACTCACACACGGCTATCTGATCCCAAGCTAAGCAGAGCTTGTGTTATGGTAACCAGACAACTGATATACATACTTATATAATTTATAAATACATACATATTATAGACTAGCTGTTCCCACGCTGCTTAGCACCTGTTGGTCGTAGTGTGATGTTATATAGCCTATAGCCTTCCTCAAGAAATGGACTATCTAACACTAAAAGAATTTTCCAATTCCAACCAGTTGTCCCTGAGATTAGCGCGTTCAAACAAACAAACAAACAAAGTCTTCAGCTTTATAATATTAGTATAGATATAGATAAATCGTTGGAGATGAATGGTTGGAGAGATCAACATCACTATAAAAATTTAGAAAACTATAGTTCATAGTTTCAGAGGTCATTTCACGTGTAAGTGTTGTGAACCGAGTATTGGGTTCGATTCCCAAGTCCGACAAATTGTTATTGGGATGTTCTATCAGGAATTTATCAGTCCTGAAGTTTGGATTTGCTCTCCATTGATGACAATAGGCTAGTCTTATATAAGTAGTACTACTAGCTGTGCCCAGTGGTTTCACCTGCTGTTCTCCCTTCTTACTTACAAGTATGAAAAATAGATGTTGGCTGATTCTCAGACATACTCGATATGCACACAAAATTTCAGACAAATCAGTCCAGCCGTTTCGGAGGTGATTAATTACAAACGCCGTGACATGAGAAGTTTAGATATTACTAGCTGTGCCCAGCGGTTTTACCCGCTGCTCACTTAGGGGTATGAAAAATAGATGTTGGCCGATTCTCAGAACTACCCTATAGGTATGTACTCAAAATTTCGTTTAAATCGGTCCAGCCGTTTCGGAGGAGTATGGGAACGAAAACTGTGACACGAGAATTTTATATATTAGATATAGAAACTCAACGATGTAACGTTGTTATGTTTTTTTAATGGTTTGTGTGAATGTAAGGAAGTAATTAGTACAAGATCAATTATATAAAACATCAATGACTGGTCTACCAGTTGAGTGCCAACAACACTTTTTAAACCAGGAGTCAAACTCAACTATCCCAAGATTCGGTTAGTAAATATAAGGATAAAGGTTATCTTGACAGAGAACCCTAGTAAACGCTTCACTTGGCTTTGTGATAAAAAGTAAGCTCGAAACATTAGAATTAAATAAAAAACAAAATAAAACAAACTCAAATACCTGTTTTCCAAAAGTTTCACGATTATAAAAGCACAAAACGGAACAAAACTAAAAACAAACTCTCCATTGCTGTCAAAATTGCCGCGCAAACTTTACGAGTATTTTCCCGAGGCACAGGCGCCGCGGCGGACAGCCACACGACAAATGTTTGTGTCCGAGTACCATTGTTTACTCTGACATTCTGCCTTTGTTACCATGGATGTTCGTTGGAGGACGAGTCCGCTATTATTTATTACATTGCTTTACTCTTTTCAGACAAAAACTTTTTCGGTTTTTCCGCGCATGTGGCATGTTTTTAGAGACTATTATGACGCTAATCATTTTCCGCAATTTTATTTTTTGGTGAATTTTAAATCTGTATTCAGATGTTAAATGTGTGATTACTTTGAAGTAAAGGAACAATTGCCTCACTCATATGATAGGTATGAATGTAGATGGATGCAGAGGGAGAGAGAAACCAAAGAAAACTAACGAAGGAAACAGAGAAAGGAATAACCGTGACCCAGCGTCAGGTTTTCGCAAGTTCTGAGCAACACCTAGTAGAGACTAGGTGTTGCTCGGAACTTGCGAAGTTTTTAAAAAAATATTATTTCCCTAGTTGAAAGGGATTTTGTGAAAATTTTAAGGGTTTTATTTAAGTAAGCTTTTTCAACGAATCCCTTATACTTTTTCTACATAACATCAGCTATCCGCCGATAAAAGTCCCGTCAAAATCGGACCATCTGTTTCGGAGATTAGGTACCCGGAAGAGACAAAGATACCGATGGACAAAAAATAAAAACGATATTTTAGATATAAATACCCGTTTATATGTACTTTTATATGCGTTAGTATTCGTAAAATGTACCGATATATTTTACCTACCTACCGTCACCATTGCCTAACTTACTAAACTTCAAAATCTTCAACTAGATAGTAAAATATTCATCCCTTTAATCCCCGTAGACACATAGTTACGTAAACTTGAATAGTTTCGTTATCAGTCGCTCAGACGGCGGTGAAACGTCTTATCGCGCAAGTTTTGCCTCAAATGTAGGTCTCCATGTTGAACGGTATTAAAAAGCTATTAGGAACTGCGATCGGAATGAATTTGTTGAAAATTCCGGTCTTTTATGACTGCAAGGTTTCTTTTATGAAAGGAGGGTAGTTGAGATACTTATGCGTGTTTTTTTTCACTAACACTAAGCGACACTTAATACCTAAAAGTGTTTCGTAACGAATACTAGCTGCGCCCCGCGGTTTCACGAAAGCATTTCAAACATTATCATATCCAATGTGTTAATACAGAGTATTTGCTATCCATATGCCATATACAAAACTCATCATACATATCAGATGATGAGAAAATTAAGGATAGGTGGAAAGGTTACTTTGAAAGACTGATGAATGAAGAGAATGACTGGAATAGTGTGCTTGAAAATAAACCAGTGAATGAGGGGCTAGTAAGAAATGTTAGTATGGATGAAGTGAGGATTGCCGTGAACGGAATGAAGAATGGTAAGGCATTAGGACCGGACGGAATACCGGTTGAAGTATGGAAGTTATTGCGGATGGACGGATGGACGTGGTTAGCTTTATTCTTCAATAAACTGTTGCTGGAAGAGGCCATACCTGACGAATGGTGTAACAGTTCGCTGGTGCCCATCTTTAAAAACAAAGGTGATGTGCTGGAGTGCAACAATTATAGAGGAATAAAGCTAATGTCACACAGTATGAAAGTTTGGGAGAAAGTTATTGAAAGGCGACTGAGAGAAGAGAGCGAAATCACACAGAGCCAATTCGGTTTTATGCCTGGTCGAGGAACGACGGACGCCATTTTCGCTATCCGCCAGTTGTGCGAAAAATACAGGAGTGCACACAAGAACTTGCACATGGTGTTCGTCGACCTCGAAAAGGCATACGACCGGGTACCGCGTGCGGTTTTGTGGTGGGCTCTTAAGGAGAAAGGTGTGCCTGGGAAGTATGTGCAGTTGATCCGTGCGATGTACAGTAGATGCAGTACCCAAGTCCGGTCCACAGCGGGCACTACCGGCACCTTCAATGTGGCTGTCGGTCTGCACCAAGGGTCGGCTCTTAGCCCTTACCTCTTCCTGGTGATAATGGACGCTCTCACGTCGGACATCCAGGAAGAGGCTCCCTGGTGCATGCTGTTTGCCGACGACATTGTATTGGTTGCCGAGAGCGGCCAAGAGGTCCAGAGCAGATTGGAAGTGTGGTGGCAAAGACTGGAGAACGTTGGCCTGAAATTAAGCAGAACTAAAACAGAATACTTGTTCTGCGATTTCGGCGGTCTCTCCAGTCCTGTGCCCATAACCCTTGCCGGAACGCCTATACCGATCTGCTCCAACTTCCGGTACCTCGGGTCGCTTGTCCAAGGGGACGGCGAAGTAGACCGAGACGTAACGCACCGGATCAACGCAGGATGGATGAAATGGCGACAGGTCACTGGAACAACTTGTGACCCACGGATGCCCCTCAAGTTAAAGGGGAAAATATATAAGTCCGTGATTAGACCTGTTGTACTGTATGGGTCAGAATGCTGGGCTGTAAAAAAGGTGGATGAAAAACGATTGCATGTAGCGGAGATGAGAATGTTGAGGTGGATGTGTGGAGTGACAAGAATGGATAAAGTAAGGAATGAATATATTCGAGGAAGTTTGAAAGTTGCGCCTGTTACAGAAAAGATGAAAGGAAGTCGTTTGTCTTGGTATGGACATGTAATGAGGAGGGATGAAGGACATGTGACTAAAAGAGTAATGGATCTGAATGTTGATGGACGGAGAGCGAGAGGAAGGCCAAAGAAAAGATGGATGGATTGTGTAAGGAATGATATGAAGGAGAAAGGAGTAAATGATGCCATGACGTCTGATAGGGGAGAATGGAAGAGGAAGACGTGTTGCGCCGACCCCAAATAGAATGGGACAAGGGCAGGAAAATGATGATGATGCCATATACAAAACTTCAACCAAATTTTTTTGGCAAACATACACACATAGAGCCTTTTATCTTTATACTAGCCGTCGCCCGCGGCTTCGCTCGCGTTAAATTCGGTATAACACACCAAGCAGACCTGCAGGTTTTGCTCTTGCGCCTGATGGATTTGTAATAGCAACGCTAAGTTTTCCCTTATCTTCCCTCGTTCTCCCTCATATCCCACTTTTTTAAAATAAAAAGTTAGCCTATATCCGTCTCCTGGTTCCCAACTATCTCTGTACCAAAATTCATCAAAATCGGATAAGCCATTAAAGCCTGAAGAGGTAACAAACAAACTCCCTTTTATAATATTAGTAGTAGTATGAGATAAATGTGTGACAAATTATGCTTCTTCCTATGTCTTTTTTTAAAACAGTGACTATCGAGTTTCATTCCTGCGACCCTACCTTGACGTCTTAAAGCAGATCCACTGATGAAAAGAGACAGAGCTATACAGGGAGTCTAGCACCATCTCTTTCTCACACAGGAATAACAACTGCTATAAGATGTCACGGTAACCTTCTGTTCTTCTCCATAGGAAGCGATCAACCCGAGGGTCCCGAGGCCTAAGCACGAGCTTGCAGTCTAGATGTTACTTACATACGTCGATTATATAATTTATGAAATACTCGTTTCACAATATTTTCTTCAAGATTTTTTATAGTATGGATGGTGAATTCGCTTGTTCCAAAGTATTTGACTAAGATGCCTAATGCAAAGTATAGTTCCAATTTAAAAATCTTTCATTTTTTGTGCAATTTCAATGAGGAAGTATAGCTGTTAGAAGTAGCTTGTTTCATAATTGTTTTATCGCCAAAAAGGGTTTAGAATAGCGTCAAGACACAGGCAAAGACTGCGCACCAATATACCTATATTCAGAATTTCCCAGCATTCAATAGGGCGCGAGCTCAGCCACTTTCTCACTTTATCTCGCGCGCGCTTGTGCTAGCAACTATATATTAATAATAACAAGTTATAAATAATCACAAGAAAACATTTATGTATTATTAGTAAATATATAGTTCCACGTGAAATTAAATAAGTAGATACCTAATAGCTTCTGCTGAGTTCGCTATATCCTATTACATTTCGCTTCGCCTATAGCTCCTATTACATAGGACTTTAAAATAACGTTAAATAATGTTTTTATAATTGCACTCACGATGGCACATCAACCTACACAAACCCATTTTAACCTGATCTCTCTACTACGTTGTGCGATCCGTAGTAGAGAGATCAGGTTATAAAAGTTTTGAATAGGTTGACTTGCCGTCATGTTTACTTTTCCTTCAGGAACTAAATCAGGGGAACTACAGCCGTGATGATTAAAAGAAACTTATATTAAAGACTAACTAGACGAGCAGAAGTTACCAAACGTGGCGATAAGATACAGTAAGGAGCTATCAGATAGGTAGACAGAAATACCTTTTTTTGTTTTTTAACGTTGCCCCTCACTAGAAATTTCTCCTGCATCGTGGGTGCGTTTACAAACATTTAAGCTCACATACACGAACAACCACTTATTATTTTATTTATTTCATTTGCAACCTTTTCATTTGTTAATTGAAGTTACTCCGTTAACTTTATGGGTACTCCAAAGAGTGTGAAACCTTACCTTATTGCCATATATTTACAAGTTCTCAACTCGAAAGAAAATATCCGAAAAAAAGCCGAACAATGAGCACTTTTAAAATTAGAAGACGCTCGCGATTCTGCAACAAAAGTGACATACTTCCAGACGAGGCAGCTTGCGCGCGGCTCGAATTACTATCCACACAGAGCGTTATCTGGGGAACTTACACCCCCAGGCGAAGCGAGGACATGGGGTAGTGCAGCTAGAAGGACAAGTTGGTGCAAAGCTTGTTACCCCTGACAGGATGCCTCAATAGCCACATGACTCATGATTCATAGTACGGTTAAGCAGCTTACAACCTCAGGATGACCAGCAAGATGTCATTATAGAAAAAACGGACGCGCACCGAGGGTTCCGTACAAATGTCATATATCTTTTGACAGCGCAGACATAGAGGGTTGAGTTTTTCCAAGCACAAAGGGACCAAAGAGTTATGTATGCGGTTTTCATTTCAACGTGATACCTTCACGCGTTCCCGAGATAAAGGGTCTTTGACAGACCGACCGACACAACAAGGTGATCCATTAAGGGTTTCATTTTTTCCTTTTGAGGTACGGAACCCTAAAAATACAAGGCTTGCAGATAACCGCACAACACGTCAGCCGCATCCTCCGTCGACTCATATAATGTCACCGTTACGATAGGCCTGTTCTTGTATTTCAACCTGCCTGGTATCTGAAGCTTAGGGGAAGAATCGTGGATTAATCTTGAGAGTTGGCTAGATCTGCTGCAGTTTGAAAATCACAAATATTATCTTACTAGCTTTTGCCCGCGGCTTCGCTCGCGTTAAATTCGGTGTGACATAGATCCCCTTTCCTGATTCGCAGGTAGCTGCTGTCTGTAGTTTTTGCCCTTGTGCCTTATTTAATAACAACGCTAAGTTTTCCCTTTTCTTTCCCCTTTTCTCCCTCATTTCTCACCAACTATCACTGTACCAAAATTCATCAAAATCGGTTTAACCATTTAGGCGTGAAGACGTAACAAACAAGCTCACTTTCGCTTTTATAATATTAGTAAGGATTGTGACTGCAGTAACAGCACTGACCTAAGCAAGGTCTAAAAGGCTCATTATCAGCATCGTCACATCATCTAAAAAAAAAAACTACCTTAGTATGTCCGTTACAGACTTTGAATCCATGCTACTGATGTACCCCAAACTGGGTATAATGCGAATATGATTTTAAACTACCAACATCACGCTACGACTCGAAGGAACTGAGCAGCGCGGGTGAAACCCTTGGTGTAGCTAGTTGTAATTACTTCCCGAAAAACTTCCCCTGTCTACCACTATGATCACGTTAATGTTGATCTCCCCACTTCGCATTTCGGTAGACCTTTTGTGCATTTCGGTATAGTTGCAAGATTGTTAGAGATTCAAGTAAAACGTTCAACTTCGTCTTTTGATGGAGTATGAAGAAGTTTCTCGAATAATGAGAACTGTAACCGAACTGCTTTTGATACCTTACACTGAAGGAATAGACGCTTTCATTTACCTTCAGACTGATATAAAGTTACATTATTAAAACCTCTAGGTACTACAGCATTTACGAAATAGCTTTTAGCTGCTCTTTGGCTTCGTACAGGGCCAATTTAGTTGATAATGTCAATTATTTAGTATTTTTGTTTTTGTTCTCTTTTTTATTCATCTTGTCTTCACTAATATTACTCAAAAAGTCCGTCATCTTAGCATATCTACATTTGCGAGAAAGAAATTGCATTTCATCCTTTGGGAAAAAGTTTTCTGATAAGTGTCAACAGAAATTTTGATTCAAGCAAGGAAAGTTTGTCATTGCAGCCGAGCCTAATAATAAAAAAAAATAAGATAGGTATTCAAATATTTTTTGAATTTGGATCCCTAATAAAATAAGATAGAGAATATAGCTATCATATTTATTCAAAATTAAATTGGGTTTATCAACAGAATATCTCAAATAAATATAATTACCTACCTATGTACAAAATAATTTGCTTATATATTATATTATCTGTGCTCATAACGAGAAATTGACATTTTTTTGAGTTCTAAATTTGAAAATATTTGGATTTCTTATTTTTAATACCCTAATACAGGGGTCGGCAACCCGCGGCCCGCGGGCCGCATGCGGCCCGCGGACGTCTTCCTTGCGGCCCGTGAATGTTTTGTAAATAAGTAATAATTATTTTCAAAATCATTATCATTAAGTAAGCGCGCCTTTTAACCCCTACTGTCATACTAGCTGATATGCTCAAAGCTCCTATGAATCCAATGATCTTGTTAAATGCCATCTGATTTTGACGAAATGTAAAAGTTTGCTAAGCAGTTCACAATTTTTCAATTGTTAATTACAGAAAAAATAAATATGCTTCTCGTCTTACAGATGAGCATTTGAGCACTAAAAATTTGGCCAAAAATACCACCCCGGGACCCAATGGCTTGCACGGCATATCCTGAGTCCTGGCCTTGGAGGCTCTCGGGCCCCGACTGCTAGGGCTCCTAAGATGCTTGCATGCTTGGAGAGGGGCCAGTTCCCACTTCGTTGGAAGATGGGGAAGCTGGTCCTCATAAAGAGGCCAAAGCGCCCTGCGGACTCTCCGTCCGCATTTCGGTCCATCGTGCTGCTCGACGAGGTGGGCCAGCTCTTTGAAAGAGTAATTACAAACCGCCTCGTCGGGCATTTTGTGGGGCCGAGGCCGGATCTTGCGGAGCACCAGTATGGTTTCCGCGGGGGTGCTCGACGGTGGACGCCATCATTTGCGTAAGAGCCGTCACGACGGGGGCTGCAGTGTCCGCATCGGTCCGTTCGCATCGGTGTCGGGTCAACTATGAAGTTCCTGAGCATCGTTCTCAACAGCCGGAGAATTTTCGTGGAGCATTTCTGACGTGTGGCTCCCAAACTCGAGCGGGCTAGGGCTGTTTTCAAGCGGCTCCTGCCCAATCTGGGAGCCAAATGCGTCCTGCCGTAGACTCTATGCCGGAGTCGTGCGGTCCATGGCGCGTTCTTTAGGGCGGCGCGCCGCCCACTACCTGAACGCGTCCCAAAAGGTGGTAGCCATTCGGATAATCCGGGGGCTACCGCACGATCTCCAAGCAGGCGGCGAGCCTTCTTGTCGGATTGCCCCCGTGAGATCTGGAGGCGATAGTCCTCGCGCGCCTGTACGAATGGCGCGGAGGCGGAGGGCACTACACCGGGGGGAATCTCTGCTGCCGCGGCAAATTGCCGCTCAGCAGACAGACCTCCGGTGCGATCTCATGGTGGCATGGAGAGAGCGACTGTCGCAACCCCGTGCAGAGCACGTCACCATAGAGGCGGTAAGTCCCCTCTTTGAGGAGTGGCTGGAGAGGTGCCATGGCGTCCTCACCTCACCGGACACGGATGTTTTGGTAGGTTCCTGCACATAATCGGGCGGGAGAAAACGCCCGGGTGTCACCATTGTGATGATCGCCCGGAGGACACGGTGGAGCATACAGTGGCGGTCGGTCCTGGTTCTGTTTATGGTCCGGAGCGGAGTAGAATGGGAAGCGGTCACCTCCTTCTGCGAAGCAGTCATGCTAGCGAAGGAAGTGCCCGGGCGTCTGAGGGAGAGAACCTCAAACCAACTCAGCCACCGCGAAAGACGCCTCGGGCGTCGGGCGCCCCTAGTCGACTCACGGCCACCTTAGATGCGGGCCTGTGGACGGTGAGCAATAGGTAGCTCACCGTCCGTCAGTCTATTGACGACAGGCGGTGTCGATGGCGCGTTAGTTTTCCACGCGCGCCTCAAAGAGATGTCAACAAAGCAGATGGACCTGCTAGGGCCACTGCCTGCAGGGCTTGCGGGTTGTTTGAAAGAGATACCGCGGCCCGGACGTAAAGGGCAATAGAAGGAACATGGGTGGGTTTTAGTCAGTACAAGTCTGACACTTCCTCGAGCTACACCCTAACCGGGGGAAGTAATTTGATGATTTCCCATCTGCAACAAAAGAGCTATTCTACGATTTGCCACGACAAATATGACTGCTAACATACACGAAATACCTCCTCTGCCCTACCGCCTCTCAAATGCAACCTCAGACATCACACTAAAATTTGTGTAAAATCGGTTTCCTGTTTAGCTTGTAGTTTGCATTTCTTTATTTTTCTCTTGTGTTTATATCTATAAAGCCCAAACAAACATAATGTAAGTATTACGTGTACGAATTAAATTCCCTATGTTTTATAAATTTTTAATGACATATTTTTTTTTGCTAAAACTGCGGCCCGCCTTTAGATGATTTTGTCACCTTGTGGCCCTTGCTTGCCAAGAGGTTGCCGACCCCTGCCCTAATAGGTTTTTTAGCGATGTCTCATGCCTTTGTTTTTCCTTTACTTGAGAAGACAAAGCGCGCAAAAAAAAACAAATTAAATCATAGTCTCATTGATTTTAATGACAAAAATACTCTTTGTTTTTTAATTTAATTTCTCCGAAGTGTATTGGAAGTATTTATTCATATTTAGAATAATCATGAATGAAAGCTCGTCAAAGTACTGTGTCCCAAAACAAAATAAGAACGTTCGTTTTTGAAAATGGAACTAAAGGCGAAGCTGTCATTTTCTTCGGCAAATTACGTTTTCAGGCTACAGAAAAAGTAAAAAAAGACGTTGGCGCGAAAACTTCATTTTTTTCAAATTACAAATTGAACCAATTGCAATCTTATTTTCGTATTTTATTTTCTCGCAATCGTAGTGAAAAGTAGTCTAAAAACTATCTATAATAGGTAGTATAATGGATGATTATAGCCCCTTGCAGCCTTACATAACAATCTACTATTTATTGTTTGGAACAGAGGTATAAACATTTTTCATTTCTCTCTTCAAACATCAACTATGTTTGTCTTCGTGACAGGTAAGTACCTACTTATGTACTTGTGAGCCACATGTTTTTTCTTCCATTCTCGCCGGTAAACTGCCACGCTAACGTTGAAGATACTGCAATATAATCTTCTTATCTATAAAACTCTCGAGTCAAAGTTTTAGTTGCCATAATCCTCCGGAACAGCTAAACCCATTTTTGTTTTTTTATTTAGGTATGTATATTCGGTAGGTCAAAGAAAAGTTGTCGGTAATCTATTTTTCATACCTCAAATAGATAAGGGTGGCTCACGTCAGAAGACCTGAGCAGCGGGTAAAACCGCTGGGCACAGCTAATTGCCGAATATTAGGCATAATTTTCAAAATATACAAATTAGGCCTCATGTAGACATAATAAAATGAATGTAGCCAAACTAGCACGGGTACTGACGCTATCCTTTAATCCTTTTTCTGTTGCATCATGCCTGAACCATACAATATTTTCTTTACATACATGAGAATACATCCTTCATTCATCCATCCTTCACATCTGCCTGCCGGGCTTCTTTGAAAGAGAAACTGTGGCCCCGGAACATAAAGGGCAAAAGAAAGAACATGGGTGGGTTTTAGTCAGTAAAATTCTGAAACTCCCGCTCCGCACAGAGCGGAAGAAGTTATTTGGTGATTTCTCATCCGTCAAAATAAAAGATAAGACTGCTTTTGGATCTACCCACTTAACCCCATTGCAAATTCACTCCACCGCTGCAATTTATTCAACACCCCCAAATAACAGGCTATCAGGTACAATCGGCACAAGAACTTCGTGATAAAGGGTGCGATTTTACCAACAGCCGTAATCACGAGCTAATAACCCGCCAAGCCACCAAGTTTTAATTTATTCCGCAAACTGTTCGCTAGCACGCACACCTAGCGATAAGTACGGTCAGGAGCAGTTACTTCTTTCATAGTCTATACATAGATAAACTCACGCCTTTTTCCCAAAGGGGTAAGGACAAAGCAAAAGCTACAATAGTTCTCAATATATTGTGTAATCTGTACATAGTTTTTCTAAGAAAATCTGGCAGTCTCAGGTCATGGGACTTAAACACAACTGGCTAAATCTGGATGTAAGTATAATTAGGTACAACTCTGCTTAACCCTACGAGGAAAACCAGGTGTGATGTTATGTAGTTATTTATCAAACAGGTTCCAAAATATTATAACAACATGTAACTTCTCGTAACTGTACCTTCGTACCAACAGCGTGCAGCAATGATAGATTTGTGGCAATCTACGACTAATCTAACGCTAAAGTTGGAAGTTCCAGCGATTATCGCTAAATTGAGTTGAATATGTTCGGTTTGTGATTATGTGTAGTCGCTTCAAGGTCAAGGTTATAAGGTCAACTTGGCCATTTTAAGGTTAATATAAACGTGTGTGAGGTACGAAGAAGAGCGCCACTCATTCGCTACGTCAGCGTATCATTCACCTAGATGGAAATTACGAAGACAAGCATTAAGATTTAGCCAGATGTTTGAGGCTGAGAACCTCAAACAAACCCAGCCGCCGCGGGAAACGCTCTGAGCGTCAAGCGCCGCGTGATGACTTCAAGCCATCACCGTCCGACGTGGGTCCATCCGGTGACGACTGTGGTGACGACATGCCGTATGGCGCGTTTGTATGCCACGCTTGCGTCACAAAGCAATGTCAGCAAAGCAGAAGGGACCACAAAGGCTCTTGCCCGCCGGAGTTGCGGGTTGTTCGAAAGAGATGCCGCAGCTCCGGAATAAAAAGGGCAAAAGAAGGAACAGTAGGGCTACCATGACATCTTATAGCAGTTCGTATTCCACTGAGGGAAAGAGATGGTGCTAGACACCCTGTATAGCTCTGTCTCTTTCCCTCAGTAGAATAAGAACTGCTTTAAGACGTCATAGTAGGGTAGTAGCAATAGGTTTTAATCAGTACAAATCTGTCACTGCCACCCCCACTACTCAGAGCGGGAGAAGTTATTTGACGGTTTCCCAAATAAATTAAATGACAAAGAAAATCAAAAACTCATTTTCGTTAAATAGCACTTTATTTTATATGTACATGTTAAAATTAAGAATAATCAATTCTTGTATAATGTGCAGACAAAGTGACAAACGAACTGCTGGACCACGTTAACTTAGACATTATGTTTGTTATACTAAGTACTTCATGCTTGTATATTAGCTGTATAAGCAGAAATCCTCCAGATCAATTATTTCTACAGTACGGTCAACGAGAAGCGATACGAAAGGTCATTAACCTAAAGAACAACTGTGGCGTTGACAATCTAATATTTAGCTCTTTCCATCTTGTGCCTTTATCGTAATGTCTCGTTCTCCCGGCAAAAACATAACAACGTTAAGACGGGTTCGCCAACATTCGGGCGGCCATTTTAGATAGAGTTTTAGCATGGGTTTTGTTTACATTTGGTATCGCTTCTCGTTGGCCGTACTGTATTAGTGTAACCGACCCCCCCCCCCACCAATAAGCGGGGTCCACATAAAGAATAAGAGTGTTTTGTTGGTGCTAACGATTCTAGCAACAATCCTATCGTGAAAATGATATGGATAAATGGATTTTAAAATATTTGTTACCAATACTATTTATTTCTAAAAATATACATCATTCTTTTATTGTTTGCTTGTGCAGGCAGAATTGTGCTAATATTCACCTATATTTTAATAGTAACAATATTTAAATATTGCCCATTTATTCAATGGAGTCTATGAAAATGCTTTTAATTAGCACGATCATTATTCTACACTAAATTATTGAAATAACTTCCGACACGGGAATCAAGCCACGAACCCCGGGGTAGCCCACTATCCAAAAGATGTATTTGAACGAAGTTCCATATCGCGCGTTGCGAAAGGGGGTTAAACGGAAAAAAATAAAACCAAAAGTTGTAACGACAGTTTTTGCTATAGTTGTAAGCCGTGCGGCGTGTTTCTCTGTCCGTCTCTCTCTCTTTCTCTCATACAAAGCAAGCCAATTATTTTCGTTTTGTCTTTCTATTTCGAATTGAACAATGTGGTGTCGCGACGATTATTCTTGTTGAGCGTATACAGGATTTTTGCACAAAATAAATAAACTTCGTTCCATCCGGGTGTCCCTTGACACCTCACAAGTTTTTTTTATAAACATTTATATCAATATCTTAGTTAACGTAGTCAATTAAAACAATCGGTACAGGAAAACATAGTGTGGTACAAACAAATAACAACTCTCACTCTCACAAAATAGAGTACACTTTATATATTGTGCCGAACCTAACTCTTAAACAAGCGATATTTTCAACGGGTAGCAAAAATTTAACATAAATATACATACTTATAATAATGTAAATAACAAATATCTATTATTATTTCAATATAATTAACATTTGTTACTTTTGTAGTAAATATGTAGCGTCACTAAGGCGCAGGTCCCACCGTTCTGAAGGAGGGGTGGGTTCAGTCAGTACAAGAATGGCACTCCTTTCCGCTACGCCCTAAACGGCAGGAGCCATTTGGAGAAAGGTCCCACCGTTAGCGGTTAGCGAGTAGAGCTAGCGACTAGTTAATATATCAGTTTAATAAAACTAAAATACACGCTTTCACGTAATTCTCAGCAACCCTTTCAATCGTTACCCACATCATGGTAATGTATAAAAAATAACTGGTTCGCTTCTTTAGAATGACATCACTTAGCTAACCATGCCTTGTCATTAAAACTAACCAAAATTGCGAAATATGTAAAATTTCAGCTCAATCGGGATCCGGAAGTATTTTTTAACATGGTTATTTACAGGTGAAGCTGTGAAACAAAGAAAATAATGAAAAGAGCAACAAATTCGATAACAATAATAATTAAGTAAAACAAATCTTCAACTCATAATTTCCCTATAAACCCTTATATTGCCTACTAAATAATAACAATAAGTAATTATCAGTCCGTCGCTACCGCTTATGATTCCGGTTCTAACATCGCTTGTCTCGGAGCCCACCGCAGTGTCATGGTGACTCTGAACTTCTACCATAAGACCATCAACGTATAGCTTAAAGACACGGAGTAGTTAGTGCATGGAGTACACAAACCCTTGCTAATATTATAAAAGCGAAAATGAGTTTTTAGTTTGTTACGTCTTCACGCCTAAATAGCCGACCGACTTTCATGAATTTTGGTACTTAGTTGGGACCCTGAAGGCGGCTAGAAAGAGGGAAAGGGGAGAGAAAGATTTTTTTCGACCATCACGCGGGTTAATGTTAGCGTTAGCGCAAAGTGACTATGCCACGTGGACGAAGTCGCGGGCGGATTCTTGTTTAACATAAAACTTCTACACAAAACTACGATGCGACGTCGTATCGTAAAGATCTACGATTCGCATCGCGCATTTCTGCGATTTTGAGTCACACCTTGTTGACGCCATATTAGTCCACTCTGAGACAGCGTATGGATAAGAGTAGATATATAGAAATAATAAACTTGAATAGCTTTAGTTCCAAGTCGAAAAATATTTCTAATAGTTTCCATTAATACTATGAAATATATCAAAATAGAAGGAGTTCCTTAAGGAATTATAAGCTCTTTGAATGAAGATATGCGCCCAGTCTAAAATAGTCAAATGTTTTTTAATAGGTTTTCAGTTTTATATTTTCGTAGAAAGTTCCCATTGGCGTGTATAATAGTAATAAAATGATGAACTCAAACTTGTTTTTGTTTCTTTTTCCTATATATTTAAAAATATAAAGGAAAAAGAAACAAAAACAATTAAAGCAAGCTGCACAGTTTCTTTTTATGATCAATGAAGTCATAACCTAGTTTATTTCTTCTTCTTTTCTTGTCGCTTGTCGATGAAACTCATATAGTGTTGGACCAGTATGTAGCCACTGTTGCTTCGTTTATATCTTGATAGGTTCAAGTTGTTGTGACTTAAACCTATGTAGTTTACAATATACGTTCAGTACGATTGACGGTCGTGGAAGACCCGAATCGTGGATGGGAGACGCCTTGTTATACGAAATCACATCGTACAACTCGTGTCGCATTTTCCGAATTCGCACCACACCGATTCGCAGTTTTGTGTACAAACCGATAGTGCAAAGTCTGTTCCTTGTTTAAAGACAGTTCCTCAGTTCAGATATTACATCGGACATTACATCAGTGCGAACCTAGCCTCAATCACTTCAAAATACAAAATTTAATCATGGATTTGTTACATTACACGCGAAAGCTTCGTTGAAGAAGTGTTTTTATGCTGAAAATACTCAACTGGAGAAAATATGAGAGTACAGTAATAACTGTTTTTTTTTCAGTTTTTACCCCACTGCGGCCTAGTAAGGAAGGGTTATGATTTCAGCAGTCTATGTATGTGTGCTTGTTCGTACAAGTCACCAACCCGCATCGTAATGTCTTATACTAATATCAGAATGAGGACTCGAATCAATAAATTTGTAATAAATGAACTAATGACAAATTGTATACTAAATTGAAAGTGGTAATTCCATTTACTGACTACTCCGTGATATACCCACTTAGCAATTATGATATCATTTATTTTATAATGTGTGTGTGCCATCACATATATTTTATCTTGACCAATGTATATGAAATATAATATTGATAGAATACAGTAATACCACAAGTTACATAAACCTAAGGTTTTAGGTACAACTGTTATCCTATTGGCCCTTTAATTTACTAAACTTTTTTTAATTATAAAGATATAATTATCTAGATGAGTAACTAACACTTAAAAGGAACAAGTTTAAAATAAATTCTCTTGAAAGTGCATATCTAATATATTTCTCTAAATATATTGACTACATAGACAAATTCACGCTGTCAGCCATGGGCGTAAGCAGGCTTATATTGGCTAATATATCAATATTACATTCTTAAAAACGTTAATCAAAGGCATTTGACAATTCTTAATTAACTAAGATATTATATTATTAACAAACGCGAACATACCCAATCTCATATAAGTAGGTGCATCTCGAAAAATCCATATTAAAGCAATTTCATACCGGGCACATTATTTATGATTATTTTCTTAATTTAATTGGGGCATTCCTTTGGTTATTATACTGTATAACTATAGAAAATTTGAGGTATTACTGTATACTTATATAATTATCATAGAACATTAATTAAATAATATATTTATTTTATTTATGCGTGTTCCGTATCAGAAAACATCAGCAAAATGTGTCTATAAGTCTTATATTGCAGTTTTAATCGTCATTATTTAAAATTACTTCGGAAGTGCATTAACTTTTCACGTCTCTTTAACTCTTAAAAAACAATTGTCGTAATGTTTTGAGGAAAAGACAAAGTATTCTTGAACCTCACATAAATTATTGCACACCAATGAATATCCAAACTTATAACAATCCAAGATTACTTGAATAAGGCATTACTTAAAATTCACCTAATTTGGGAATCGGGTTTAATCCTTATTCTGACAACCACAACAAGTCGCACTTTATTTCTTATTCATTAGCATTTTATTTCTTCTCTAATCCATACATTCACTCAAAAAATCCCTAGAAATACGGTCTTCTCCCCAAACCACAAGTCTAGTAACATTCATAGAACCGTAAGACCGTCAGCGGTCACACATAACCTCTTCCTGTTCTATTCCCACCGACTCTTTTTGCCACTCTTGCGGATACGCTCAGCCCGCTCCGCTCGCTCGGCTCGCTCCTCGGATCGCTCGGCTTGCTCGTCGTTACGTTCGTCTGAGCGATCTTCGGATTGCGCGGCAGGAGCGTTTACGCCCGGTTGGATGGTGGGACGTGTTTGTTCCCAGGAGTGATCTGTTGATGCTGTAAACTGGGGAGAGGAAATTTTATATATTTATTATGAGATGTAGTTTAAAAAAGTTATGGCAGACGACGTATTGGGTGTATATGATTACCGTAAATTGACCTGTAATAGTCTGCCTAATAAAACGCAATAAATAATTTATTGCTCCGTTGTCTAAAGAGGATGGTGCATTATGTATGATTTATATATGAGAAAAATAATGATGATAAACCATCTTAGTCCACTGCTGGCCTATGGGTAGGCATTAATATATACTTAAAATGCATTTCTGTGTATTAGGCTACATGGTGAAGCAACTATACACTCTGGCACAGTCGCATAGGACACATAGTCGACTACCTGGTTATACTGTGAGCGGAAAGCGGCCTTCAGCGACGCGAGTCTGTCCGTGGCGGGTCCGTGCGCCTTGTCGAGGTTCATGGCGGCCGGCGCCTCTTCCTTCGGCGGCGGGAGGCCAGGACGCTCTTTGTATCTGAGGAACAATGAATATTAGTAATAAAATTGAGCCACCGGACGGCTATATGTATAAGTAACCTGTTTTGCTCAAGGCTTTACTGAAGCGTAGCCAGTTTAGTCATTTCGTTCAATAGAAGACATAAAGAAAAAAATGGCTAATACATTCTATTTTTAAAAAAAAATTGTAGGTCATGATTTTTTTTATAAGTTTTTTTATTTTTATAGAGCTTTTCACACCATCTCCTTGTAAAATCCAAAAAACAAAAACATGAAAATAAAGAGATATAAAACTTTTTTCTCTCTTAGAATAGTTTGTTCCAAATTCGTTTTTTTTTTGTTGTGTTAAAAAGGGAAAGAATCCCTCTATCTACCAACGACACCATATTTCGAAAATCGAATTGAATTGCAAAGTAAAGAGATAAGTATAAGATGAAAATAAATAATTAACATAATAATACAGGTGACTTCATCTTGGGCGAGCTAAAATCCTTCACTACTCTCAGGATTGAACTATTAACCCCTCGCTTCACTCAGGGATAAACTTAGTCTGTGACGAGGCACAGCTTTATCCCCTAAATGCATATTCCAGCTCTTTAAAATGAGAAATATAATGATCTGGGGATATAAATATTTATTGATAGGTTTGGTACATACCCAAGTCCGCAGCCTCCGACGTTGAGGTTCTTTCCCTTGCCTTTCTTGAAGCGCGACTTCCGGAACCACGCTGACTGCATCGCCATCTGCATGAGGTCTTCTGGCACTTCCTGTTCAAAATCATTTAATCAGAGAAACGGTTTTTGACTAAAGGGGCGATAAATATATATTTTGATGAATGGATAAAAAAAAGGATAGGACTGTGTGATATGGACGGAAACGATGCAAGTGCTCTTATGGAGTTTTTTTAGCGGATGGGTAATTATCAAAATCAAAAAATCAAAATCAAAAGTCATTTATTCAAATTAGGCTGATAATCAGCACTTTTTGAACGTCAGATTACAAGAGACAGTCCCACAAAAACTCCCTGCCCTTCGCCACTTCCTAGTGTTTTAGCTGGGAAGAAGAAGTGGCGGAACAAACTCCCCAGCAACACATCTGTCTGTCAGGTTAGAAGAACCAGATTTTATACAATTTATATTATCACAAAAAAATATATAAAAAATAAAAAAAATATTCATTCATTGTCACTTGTCAGCTAGCAAACACCAATTATATATAAAAAAAACAAAAAAAAAATAAAAATTATAATAATACCCAAGTCTAAATAATAAATTATCAAATAACTTCCCCCGCCTTGGGTGGAGCAGGTGGGAGTGTCAGACTTGTACTGACTAAAACCCACCCATGTTCCTTCTATTGTCCTTTACGTCCCAGGGTCGCGGTATCTTTTTCGAACAACCCGCAACGCCGGCAGGCAGTGGCCCTGGCAGGCCCCTCTGCTCTTATGGGGGCTTATCATTAGATATATTTTATTTATGTCGATGTCCAGCACTACGATGTGTAGTTCCCTACCTGTTGCACGCCTTCGAGGTTCCTGAGCAGATGTCCGGCGAAGTCCTTGTCCTTCCCTCTGTCCAGCAGAGTGTACGCGTCTCCCCTTACTCCGGCGCGTCCCGTACGTCCCACGCGGTGCGTGTGGGTGTCGATGTCTCGTGCTACTGTGTAGTTGACCACTGTTCTGATGTGCGGGATGTCCAGACCTCGGGCTGTTGGACGAAAATGAAAAGCCTTTATTTGAGAAATTGGAATAGAAATTCATCGAGAAATTGTTACGCCAATTTTGACAACCACCACGGTTTTAAAACACGCACGGGTAGAAAATGTCTATGAGAAAAGATGAAAGCGTGGTCTGGGCGCCAAGCTACAGCTCCATTTTATCATACATTTAAAAAATCAGTCTTATAATCGTGGCCGTGCTGAATACATTTTGCTTTGTCATTTATAAATGACTGGCATGGCCATCAACATAATTAATCTCGTCCAAGGTAGCGACAATGTTAATATTCTTATTAGTTGCTAAACTGGGCCTATTTGGCGCAGCTGTGAGACACAATAATCTCCTTTATGTGTTTAGATTTCAGTTTTTTTATTTATTTATTTTTTGTTTGCATTCACTATGTTGTGTGGACTTGTGGCATGTGCCAAATAAACTTATTTTCTTTCTTACTTTAAGTCTTTGTTATTAATATGGCAATGTTTATTATTAATAGTTAAGTTGGCTGCAATGCAAAGAATGAATGACATACAAATGTCAAGGTTGGTACTATAAGTTTTATTTTGTATCCTCTTCTGTTCTACTCTTCTAAAAGTAACTACTCGTTGTATTACTCTAAACAATCTATACTATAATCTTATAAAGCTGAAGAGTTTGTTTGTTTGTTTGAACGCGCTAATCTCAGGGACTACTGGTTGGAATTAGAAAATTCTTTTAGTGTTGGATAGTCCATTTCTTGAGAAAGGCTATAGGCTATAATATAACATCACGCTACGACCAACAGGTGCTGAGCAGCGCGGATGAAACCGCGTGGAACAGCTAGTATAATATATGTGTGTATAACAAATGTGCTGCCTCTTTAATTTCAAGCATCAGTCTTATTCGACATTCGTAATTTTCGCTGTCTCCGTTTTTTTGGCTACATACCCGCGACGTCGGTGGCAACAAGTATGTTGTTCTCATTGCGCTTGAAGGCGGTGATGACCTTATTCCTGTCCGCTTGCTCCATATCTCCGTGTAGCAGTAGTGCGTCGTACTGCTGGACGCCTAAGTTTGCTGCCGTCTGTTCTGCTTCTAACTGCAATTTAAAATAAAAAAATAAAGTTAGCCAACTGTCAACATGTATCCGTTTTTCCGACGTTGCAAAGTGGGTATATTGAACAAATGGTAATTTTTTACCATGAAGGTCAACATCGGAATAAACAACACCACCATTAAGTAAACCTTTAAATCAAAATCTTTTTATTTCACATAGGCCTACATGGGCACTTTTAAAACGTCGAGAGAAGATGCACGGTTCGGGTTGGCCGTTTCCTTTGGAGAAGAACCGGCAAGAAACTCCATTGTTACTCTTTTAAAATCATTTGGGTTTACAATGTTGTTGTTACAGTGTTAGTACTTAAGTATGAGAGGACAGCGTAGGCTCGGCAGTAAGGCATTGCTTACTTTACAGAAAGTAAAATAAAATAATACATTAACAAAAGTTAACAAGAGTCTAAGAATCTACAAGGCCAACCATGTCCATTCAAATAAATAATTTGACAAAATTTTTCAAATATGGGATGGAGATTTAAATAATGTGTACCCTTTACGTAGCTGAGGGTACTTGCTCTCCCCGTATTATACAAAGTGGTTAAGATAATACGACAATAAATTAAACTACGCATACCTCAAGACGTTTTCAGTCTACCTATAAAAAATCATTTGAATATATCCAGTAGTTTAGTCACAGGAATTTTTTTTACAATTTTTAAATTTACTACAATTAAATTTGTTGCACGATATATCTAATAATAGGGAAGTACTGACAGGTTAACGACCGGCGCACGATTCTGGAGCGCTGACCTTCACCTGCGCAAAAGTGAGTTATTGGGTCCCTTTGGTGATATGAAGTGAGGCGCGGGGTCGGGGAAAGTGCAGTAATACGGTATTACACCAATTTTTAAAAAGTATCTCATTTTGATCCTGGGGTCCTAGTAAACCACAAAAAAAAACAAAAAAAAAACAAAACAATCGATAAGTGCCATAAAACTGCATTTCAATTTGACAATTTCTATTTTCGCGCGTAAAATCACTAAAACGCTTGACGCCATGTTACTCTGTGGTCATGACGTCAGTTGGTTATGTAAACAAATGCGCTGTTATTAGTCTTTCTGTTTAGTTGTATTTTTCACTATAGTTTATGGTATTATTATATGGTAGTATTTATTTCTTCCATGGTATTATTACTACTATTTTAATAAAAAATAAAATGTAAAGTTTTATAATACAAAAATAGTAAAAGTTGCTCAGTTGACAGTTGTCAGTTTTTTGTTTACATAACCTTAAGACGTAATAATCATGGCGGACATTGTTTCGCTCTAAAACAACAGACTAAAAAAAAGAAAACTTTGAAATCAATTTTAAAATTTATTCAGTTATTTTATTAATTAAATTTAACATTTTCCGATTGCTTGTTACCTAAGCTATCTGAATTGTATATTTTTAGAATTTCTTTCATATGGAGTAAAATACCCTATTGTCCCGTAGCGCATCGCGTCATAGACATCACTCGGTTTGTTCTCTATTCCTATTTATACACGACCTATTTATAAAGGGTGTTTTATTTTGCTTCCACTTTTTTGCCCTTTAGTTTGTTCGAAATTTCTATTTTTGGTGTTAGGGTTTTTTTTTATAGTTTAGAATTTATTCTTATGAACTAGTATTGTCAATGTTTTCATTTATTGTCGTATTGTCATAACCACTTTGTATATTTCTAGCTGTACCCAGCGGTTTCACCCGCTGCTCAGCTCCTTTTCTGGAAAGGGGTTTGTGAAAGATAGATAGTAGCGGATTCTCAGACTTACTGAATATGCATAAAAAATTCATAAGAATCAGTCGAGCCGTTTCGGAGGAGTATGGGAACGAACATGGTGACACGAGAATTTTAAATATTAGACTAAAATACTGAAAAAGATCCAGTGATTATCAGAGGTTTTTACATAATTTTAGTTTAGGAACACTTTGGATTCTAATATTGATGAGTGACCAAAAATAACATACAATTTTGAATGAAAATATTTCGTAATTAAAAATACCTTCTTAGTAACAAATATTAGCACACTCCCCGCCGATAGGAACTCAACCAAGTGATGTAGTAGCCACGACCACTTCTCTTCAGGCTTGTGGAATATTCTGGAAACAAAATAAATATAACGAAAATCATCATTTACAATCTTTAAAGATGGAAAAGGCTCGGTAGATGAAGAGTAAAGTATCGAAGCCACGATACCCTAGCAATGAATAGTAAGGGAGCTAGGGTCCATGGCGTCGCAGGTACCTGACGTGTTGCTGCACGAGATGGCTGGCCTCCCCGGCGGCGCCGTGCTGCACGCGCACGGGGTCGTGCAGCGCGTCGCGCGCCAGCCGCTCCACGCGCCGCGGGAACGTCGCCGAGAACAGCAGCGCCTGCCGGTCGGGCCGCACGTGGTTGCAGATCGAACGGACTTGCGGCTCTGGGAGATGGGACAGCTTTTTGTTTATGACGCATTTCGACGGTCCCTACGTACATAAAGACATGTCGAAAACGGCATTTTTTTTGTACTATTTTCTTTATTAGTATTTCGTACATTCATTTATTTTTTAACATATAATTACATTTTTAAATATTTCAAAAAAGCATAAAAAAACATTTAAAAATATAAAAATAGTAGCCCACCGGTATCGGGAACAGGGTCCAAGCTACCAGCGGTCAGGGCTCCAGAGAAAGGAACCTCCTAACAATACGAGCCGTGTCCAGGAGTACCGCTTTTTGTATCAAGCCCTTGATCCAGCTGCCTAACGAGAGCCTTCTTAGGTGTTGGTCGAGGCTCTTAGCAATTAAGCCATTGGCTGTAACGACTATCGGCACAATGATGGCTGACTCCACGTCCCACATGTCGACAACCTCGCGAGCCAAGTCAATATACTTGATTTGCTTATCTTTCTCGGCTTTCACGAGGTTCTCATCATGCGGGACTGTTATGTCAACAATCATTGCGCGCCGCTCTGACCGATCCACCACCACTATATCAGGCTTGTTGGCAACAATAGTCCTGTCAGTGATGATGGAGCGATCCCAGTACAATGTGATATTGCCATGTTCAAGAACTGGGTCGGGCTCATACCTGTAGTACGGCACTTCCGATTCCACAAGGTTGTATTTTAGAGCAAGTTGCTGATGGATAATCCTGGCTACAAGGTTGTGTCTATGCAAGTACTCTCCGTTAGCTAGACGAGAACAACCGGAAATAATGTGTCGTATTGATTCTCCCGGACGGTGGCATGCCCGACATATGTCAACCGTGCCGTCCTTCACAATAAATCTCCGGTAGTTATTCGTCATCATAACTTCATCCATAATTGCACAGACAAAACCTTCGGTTTCTCCAAAGAGGTCCCCGGAACGTAGCCAGGCTACGGACGCTGATTGATCTACATCGGGTCCATGTAGGGCCCGGAAAAAGCGTCCGTGAAGCTCCTTACTCTGCCATATCTCCTTGCGGTCGTTAGTGTCAAGCACTACAGGTTTGCGCCAGTTCTCTTTAGCCAAGGAGAGCGGGGTGAGGCCTTTGTCCACTGCAACCACATCCCGATGCATTCCCACGTCGTTTTCTATGAAATATTCCCTGAGACTGCATATCTCGCGATTGTGGAGAGTCTTGGCGTTTAAAAAGCCTCGACCTCCACAACTCCGCGGGATATACAGTCTCATAACCGAAGAGCGTGGGTGATGCATACGAAATGCCGTTAACAATGTACGTACCTTCCTATCCAGGGCGTCCAGTTCTGTTTGAGTCCATTTGAGTATGCCGAAAGAGTACGTCAAAACCGGCATGACCCAACCGTTGAAAGCACGCACCTTGTTTCCGCCTGATAAAAGACTATTAAATACTTTTCTCAGGCGGCCAAAGAAGCGTTCCTTCAACGATTGCTTCATGTCAGCAACATTGATGCCCAGCGCTTCCGACATCCCCAAATACTTGTAGGTTTCGGTTGCTGAGAGGGATCTAAGGTTTATGGAATCTGAGAGCTGGATTCCCACAGATTCCACAATTTCCCCTCGCTTTACATGCATGACCGCACATTTGTCCACACCAAATTCCATCCTGATGGCGCTACTGAAAGTTTCAGTTACCTTCAGTAGCTCCATCAGCTGCAAATCGTTGGGGGCAAAGAGTTTCAGGTCATCCATGTAAAGGAGGTGAGATATAACCTTACCACCTCTCCTCAACCGATAGCCCAGACCTGAATCCTCCAGCAACGTGCTTAGAGGATTCAAGGCTAAGCAGAACCAAAGTGGACTCAAACTATCGCCCTGGAATATACCTCGCTCTATCCTTATCGGTTCACTATTCCTCTGAATCTGCCGACATCCTGGATAGCGAAGGACTGTACTCCATTGCCTCATACACGAGATCAGGAAGGTGCGCAGAGTTGCATCAACTTTATACAACTCTAGCACCCTCATGAGCCATGTATGTGGCACGGAGTCATAGGCCTTCTTATAGTCTATCCAACATGTCGACAGATGCCTTCGAGAACGGCGAACCTGTTGACTAATGGCCATATCAATGAGGAGCAGCTATTAGTATTATAAATACAACGAATAAGTGTCGTAGAAACGGTCATCTATTAGTTTTTCCAAGAAAACGTGAAAAAATAAGACACTTATGTGTAAATAGCATTATAAAGCTCTTAAAACTGTTAAAATGTTGTAGAAAGAAAATATTTATTATTGCTCACAGAATTATTTCTAGGGCGTGTTGAACACAAATTACGCTCTCCTGTAAACCTCGGTTTTTGACTTAACCTTATGTACGCAGGGAGGGACCGTCGATTTGATCGTTACCGAAAAGATTAAAGTATGGGAGCGTGTTCGTTACTTCGTGTTATTTTTATACGGACAAACCATCGAATTCCATCGAACACCGTCGAACATTGTGCCGTGACTCTTAGCCCAATCTATACTAATATTATAAAGCTGGAGAGTTTGTTTGTTTGTTTGTTTGAACACGCTAATCTCAGGGACTACTGGTTGGAATTGGAAAATTCTTTTAGTGTTGGATAGTCCATTTCTTGAGGAAGGCTATAGGCTATATAACATCACGCTACGACCAACAGGTGCTGAGCAGCGTGGGTGAAACCGCGGAGAACAGCTAGTGTCATATATGCGGAATCCTTGGCGAATGAAACTTATACTCGACACATGCTCATCTTACGGAACAAGTCAATGTTGATTTCGTCCTTGAAATACCGCTTACATAAGCGCACAAGATGTAATACTTCAGGTTATTAAGACTCATTTAATTTACTTCAGAACAATTATTTAGGTAACAAATGTGTTTATTATTATTTCTGTATTTTATTCTGTGTGCCTTCAGCCAAAGGCCTCTTCCAACACTATCCATTCCTCTCTCTTCCATGCCAGTCTAGTCAGCTGTTTTGACCAAATCACCAGGAAAAAAAAAAGAAAATCCTTACTGACAACATTTTTTTTTTCTCTTCTAGTCTCTCGGGAACCATAGATTTCTTGTTCTATTTCTCTGCTCCTCTAATAGGGTAGATGACACCACCAATCAATTGATATACTTTTTTAGAGCTGTCAAAACGCGCTTCCCCATAGATTTTGTATGAGACTCGCAACGATGACGTCACTATTTTGTCAAGTCAATGATGCAACTATTTATTGATTTAAAAGCAACTAAAAATCGAATTTTAAAGTTATTTTGAAATGAATGGAGCTCTCAGGTCTAGAATAAGGTGTTCTTTCAAAAAAATTGTGTTTTTTAATTATTGGTTAATGGTGTCAACTACCCAATTATATGGCCAGCCCATTTCGATTTCCGTGTTCTTAATTTGAACACCACTTTGTAGCTTCACTGATTGTGCAGTTTGATTTTATCTAAATCTTTAATTGAGATCTTTCACAGGGATCAATTATTTAATCAGTATATTTCTGGCACAATAAAACATTCCAATTATTTCAATAGTTCCTTTTCACGATAAAAATGCCCTAATAATATCGGATATTGAAATATAATAGCTGAGAAAGAGAAACAGCTAAAATATCTCGACTTGGCACACGAGGTTGTCGACATGTGGAATGTGAACTCGGCTATCATTGTGCCGATTGTCGTAACGGCCAATGACTTCTTAGCCAAGAGCGTCGGCTAACATTGTCGAAGCTCTCCTTAGGCGGTTGGACCAGTAATCTGATTCAGGAGGCACTCTTCGATAGGGCCCGCATTGTGAGGAGGTTCCTGTCTCTAGAGCCCTAACAACCGGTAGCTTGGACCCTGCTTCCGATACCGGCGGACCACTATTTTTATATTTTAAAATGTTATTTTATGAAATATTTACTAATATTAAAAAATTGAAAGTGAGTTTGTTTGTTTATTACGTCTTCACGCCTAAATGGCTAAACCGATTTTAATGAATTTAAGTAAAGAGTTAGTTGAAAACCTCGAGACGGACATACGCAATTTTTTTTTAGGGTGAGAATGAGGAATAGGCGAGAGAAAGATTTTTTTTTTCGATCATCACGCGGTTTAAAGTTAGCGTTAGCCCAAAGTAAGTATGCCATGCGGACGAAGTCGCGCGCGGAAGCAAGTATGTAATAAATCGAATATTATATGACTTACCAAATCCCATATCAAACATCCTATCTGCCTCGTCCAGCACTAGGTAGGTAACTCGTTGTAAGTTGGTCGCCTTGCACTTGATGAGGTCAATCACACGCCCCGGAGTACCCACCACTATCTCTGCTCCACCACCTAAAATTAACATAGAAACAAGAATTATTGTCACTTTTAATAAGATATGAAGTGTTGCTTGTGAGTGTCAATCGAGGAAAATTCAACAAAAAATAAGGTAGAAAATACCTAAGGCATTAAGTCCGCCTCTGTACAGTTTTTACTTGTGCATAAAGTTTTAATAAATAAATAAATAAACATCTAATTCCCACATGTCATTCCCGTTACTTCCACAAGTTTCCTAGTTTAGTTAGTAAGTCCCATACCTTCTAGCGCCTTGCACTGTTCCCATTTGGACCCGCCGCCATAGCAGCACACACATCGAATGTTGTACACCTTGCCGAAACGTTTCGCCTCCATGTATATCTAAAACAACATGGCGTTTATTAATTACCATTAATACTTATTAATTACTAGCTGTGCCCTGCTCACTTAGGGGTATGAAAAATAGATGTTGGCCGATTCTCAGACCTACCCATTATGTACACAAAATTTCGTTTAAATCGGTCCAGCCATTTCGGAGGAGTATGGGAACGAAAACTGTGACACGAGAATTTTATATTTATTAATTATTTAACGATTTATGTACACACTGGAAAACTGAAATAAAGACAAGAACAGAAAATAGGTACAAGGGTAATGTTTATTTCTAAAGAAATCTTTTCCAGCATACCTGCGCATTTATATAATACTAGTTGGCAATCGCGGCTTCGCCCGCACGATATCGAAAAAAATCCTATGTGTTATTCCAGACAATAATCTACTTCTATGCCAAATTTCATCAAGAACCGTTAAGCCGTTTTGACGTGAAAGAGTAACAAACATCCATACATCCATATATCGATACATCCATCCATCCATCCTCACAAACATTCGCATTTTGTGAGACTAGTAGGATTAGGAAGACGATCATTAAATTAAATTTAACATTTTAATTTTAATCATATTGAATTTGATGTAATTTATGTCTGTATGCATTATGTTTTATTAGTTTAAGGGTTATAATCATCTGTGCTACCCGAAATAAACGTTATTTATTAATTTAGTAGTAAACTATTCAGATTTATAAAACAATGAGCCAAAATATCAATGATATTATTTTTTTTACGCCTTCGATTTAATAAAAGAATCTAACTGTATACGAAAACCTGTCAAGTGCCAGTGCTTCAATGTTCTATTGACGCATTTATAAAGGCTTTGTTAATAAATATCCCATTCTACTGTTTTTTTTCGGATTATCAAATAACTTCTCCCGCTCTGGGTGGAGCGGAAGGGAGTGTCAGACTTGTACTAGCTAACAACCCATCCATGTTCTTTATATTGGCTTTTGTGGCTGCGGTATCTGTTTGGAACCAACCCGCAGCCTTCCTACAAAAATTATAAATGCGAAAGTTGGTGAGGATGTATGGATGTTTTATACTCTTTCACGCAAAAAACTGCTAAATAGATTTCGATGAAATTTGGCATACAATATTTTTTCCATCTGTCCTACTACAGGTATGCTGGAAAAGATTTCTTTATGAAATAAGCAGTTCTTTTGTGCTCTATTGTCTGTAGGTATGTATTTTTATTTTTCATAACGTTTTGTGTGTACATAAATAAATACAAATAGTTTATAACCTAGTTTAACACATAGGGTACTTTTTTATCGGTGAAACGATCGCCTGGGACAATTACCAACATTCACGCGGGCAACACCTTTGTTATAAATTATTGAAGTAAGTATTATGTTTACCTGTTGAGCCAATTCCCTAGTGGGTGCTAAGATGAGCCCAATGGGTCCGTCACCAGGCCCCAACTCCTTCTGGTCCATAATGTGCACTAACAGGGGCCAAAGGAACGCCGCAGTCTTACCGGAGCCCGTGCGGGCGATACCTAAACAAAAGAAAGTATAGAAATTAGCTAATTATTTTTTGTTATTTTTTCGCCCTATGGGTAGTTATAACAGACTACCTACAGTACTGTATCTCCTCTTTTAACTCTTTCAGGGGCACTTTCATATAAGTTACAATATACGTGTTTTTATGTTTTTTATAGTTATATTTAGGCTTAAGAATACTGAAAACATGGTTGAAAAAAATATCAGAGTGAAGGCTTTTGAGGAATCACATGGTTAGCTACGGTAACCACCGCCGCTGTAGAACAAAACAACACTATGAAAATTAGTAAATTTTTAATCGTGAATACAGGCTAAATAAACATGAAAACACAGGACTTATTTTACTTTTTATGAAAATCTTCGAAGCAGGACTTTCCTTTACGCAAACATAGTGGAACATTGCAGGTTTTGCATTTCCAAACGCTACGTACGGGAGTATTACTGGTACTGCACTTGGCGCATCACCTTGATGTGCTTCGCTCCGGCTGATGGCGATTGCTTTCAAGGCGGATCTCGTCGGCCACCATTGGTTTATGCCTGCGCTGATTGATATACGCTGGAGCCAAGAGACTTTGGTTGACAGAACGACGAAAATCCTTCAATGTCAGAGTTTCTAGCTCTGGTCGTGAAGTGGTTTGCAATTCTTTGTATACTAGAAAAGAATTGACAACAGAACAGTCCAGAAAATGGAAAAAAATCCGGTGCCACCATTTGTGTGACTTTCGGTATCATAGCAGCTTTTGAGTTAGTCGAACATATCAACAAAATTCATGTGCGAGTTGTAGTCTATTACAGCTTCTGAACAAAATATTTCCACAGTCTCCCCATCACGTTCTCTGCGTGTCACCTTCCCGACGTTTTTAGGATCGTGATAGTTGGACAGTATGAAAACTAATCTTTTGTCTCTCCACTTCAAGATACTAACATTAGTGTCACTGATCCAATATTCGTGCTGTCGTCTCGTAAATGAATTTACAATTGAAGAAGTTATTAAAATAAACCCTATGGTTTTTACCTCTGAGGCTAGAAAAAACTGCCTCACAACTCTCCTACCAAGATCTTTCTCAACTTCATTTCTCTTTTTGCCTGTGTACAGTTCAAAATCCAGAGTGGCAACCTCCTACGCAGGCAGCGTAAAGCGCAAACTCGACAAGGGTTCACTATCTTCTTCATCAAAACTAACTTTGCAGACGTTCCCCTACAATATCACCCAATAGCATGGTAGGTGGTTGTGCATCATGAGTTTCCCGGTCCGATTCCACACTACAGCAACTGTCGTCATCGGAGGGTATCTCCTCCGGACAGTTTTCAATATCCCCGTCAGCTAACACACGAAACATTCTGTAAGATATACAAAAAACCACCGTCACATCTATTAGAACAAATAAAACATTCTATCTGCGCGATGGTTAGCTACTCTAACCACCTAATTATGAGTGTCACATTACATTAGAAACGCAAAATTACATACGTTGTTTATCAAATACCTACTAAAGATGTCCAAATACGTCTGATAAAACAATCATAATCATATAAATAATAGACTCACCTTTTTTATGATTTTTTTTTTCCGAGCACGTTATAAAAACACTGTCAACGAATTTTTTTCATACGAACAATACAAACACAAACAAATATCGGCGCCACTAACTGCCTAAACTAAATCAAGCGTAAGGTGTATTTCTATGATAGTTCAAGAAATAATCGCTACATGGCATGAACTTACAGAAAAAAAATCCGAAATATGTGGTTAGCGTAGCTAACCATTGACCCTGAAAGAGTTAAATCCATCCAAAGGTTGTCTTAAAAAAACGTTTTAAGCGATAAGATCGCCCATTGTGTCCCTATTTATAAGTTGTATATTGTTATTCTTGTCATTTGTATGGCGTACTTAATAAAGAATATTCTATCTATCTAATTTCATTAAAAATGCTAATTTTTTTGTAGCAAATTAAATTGTCTACCTCTTTGGTCCAGTAACTTTTGTCGTAGAACCATAAATAAAAAAGTTACAAGCGAAAATGTTACTATATAACTTTTTCTTGCTTTACACTTACCCCCCCCCCCCCCCTACACATAAAAAAAAAAATTGCGTCCTCTAAAAAACGCAACCCCAGATGTAACTTTTCAATGGACAAATTGAGGAAAGGTGAGAATGGTACTGGTTTCCATAAGCTTACCAATAAGATCTCTCCCGGACAGGGCAGCTGGCACACCAGCAGCCTGCACAGGGGTTGGTTGTGTGTACTCGGAGCGTCGGATAGCCTTCATTAGTTGCTCATCAAAGCCCAAGTGAGCGAAGCTGCTGACTGGCTTTGGTGGGTCTGGTCCTGATATCTGAATTTAGAAAAATTACCTCCATTTTACTTAAGTTACGTAAAAATACAGTAGTATATATATAAATTCAAAAAACGAGTCCTATATTGTAGTGAAATTTGTAGCAACTTAAATATGTTTTATACTATTGATTAAATATGTTCTTTTTTATAAAAAAAAAAAGTACTAGCTTCCTATTATAAAAATAATTTATGGAAATTTACGATTTCAACCGCTAAAATAAATATAAGTACATGAACCTAGGAGGTCATGTTAATTTACCTTAAAAAAAAAGTTTTTATGCAATTTTTATTAAAAAAATAAGGTTTTTTTTTCAAAATTAGTTTTTATCGCATTTTTTTTCAACTACGAATTTAAATAAAGAAACTATTGAGTAAATCAATAGGAGTATTATGATTAACTCTCATATACGGCTCAAGTGAAAATATTGAAAAGAACGCAAGGGGCATAATTTTTTTTTCCATGGGTCATATGGCGATACTGGGTCTAGTTACCAGTATCTGACCACTACGTTATTATAAGGAAGTGTGTACACTACGGAATTTTATTTGAGACATTATGAAGTTGGTGTCAATAGGCTCTTATTGCTTGGATTCTAAATACAATTTTAATAAGAGCGTTTTTTTTTTTGGGTTTTTGAAATACAGGCGCAATGTTTATTGTTTATTTTCGAATAGTTTCGTAGTTCATCGCGATGGCCCAGAGATAAGGGCCTCGGCTCACATGCACGAGTAAGTTTGTTCAAATCCGGGCAACCACCAATGTTACTTTGTCAAAGTTTATCTTGGACATCACAGACATTGGAAAAAAAAGTCTGAAATTGCCAACCCGTCTTGAGCAAACGTGGTGCTCACTACTCGAGCCTTCTCTATATGAGAAGAAGCCTAGTTGTTTGGCTAGTACACAAGTAATCAAGTCTACCAATAAAGTCTTGGTAACTGGTATTTGAGACTGGGTGACAATAATTATAATTTAAAAGAGTGTCCATGGAGTTTCTTGCCTGCTTTTCTCCATAGAGATTAAGGCTTTGGAATGGGCAAGTACATTAGTTTCACAAGTTATTATGCCTTGCGACTGGGACTGTAGATTCGTTTTGTTTCTTGACATTCAAAAGTGCCTGTAATGGTCTTGTAGCAGCTAGGTAACCGCGATTTGCTGAGTTGCATTTTTGATGTTATATGAGGACGCGAGCGGACGGCCCGCCAGTCGCTTACAGTACACCGCCCTGCCTCTACACATATCTAGTACGTAGTTAAATATAACGAAGTATTGTGGAATTAAAATAAAGACATTTATTAAGTTGAAGTCATTTAAGTACCTCCCAATATAGGGGAATACGCCCAACAGTCTAATTGAAATAAATGATTTGATTTGACGTGATTTGGAATAAAGTAGCAAACTGAAAACTCAGTCTGAACGAATGATTCGAAAAATGCAGAATGTACCTTTACTCCCAAATTTTTCTTCAGGTCTTCAACTTGCTGTGAGGTTAGCTGCTCAATGTCCTCATGTGGAGTATAGAAGTTCTTCTCAAAAGGCTCATACTCTAGCTCTGAGTGGTCTATGGGTGGGAGTGGGTCTATGAACTTTTTCTTTGGTGGGGCAATGGGGTTGCCATCCTCATCATATTCTATCTCCACATCTGAGCCATCATCGCCGTGGTTTAGGGGATTGTCTTCCATGTATCTGTGATGAAGAGAAAGAGATTTGAAAGCTTTTTAACATTTTTAAGACAAAGAAATGAAATGAAAGAATCTTCACATGTGATCATAGTCAAGTTCATCTTAGACTTCTGTCAAACTGGTTGATGGCTGATTGTTTATAGTACGGCCAACGAGAAGCGATACGAAAGGTCATTAACCTAAAGAACAACTGTGGCGTTGACAATCTAATATTTAGCTCTTTCCATCTTGTGCCTTTGTCGTAATGTCTCGTTCTTCCGGCAAAAACATGACAACGTTAAGACGGGTTCGCCAACATTCGGGCGGCCATTTTAGATGGGGTTTTAGCATGGGTTTTGTTTACATTTGGTATCACTTCTCGTTGTCCGTGCTATAGAAAATAGAACTCCATGACATACTGAAGTTACAATGAAATAAAAATTAAGTACAAAAAAAAATTATCCTACACAAGGAATTTCTCCTGTATTGTAGGTGCTTTTACAAACATTTAAACTCAAATAAACAAACAGATTTGAAACAACTACTTGTGTGTCATACAAATATTTGTTCTATGCATGGATCAAAACTTTGTAAAGAAGACTATTTACCACACTAAAAACCAACTGTGTGATCAACAAAACTTACTTATAATAACTCTCTTCATCATCCATCTCATCGATATCTCCCCTCGTGCCTCTCCCACTGTCCCCCTTGCCACTTGCTGCATTCTCTTTACTGGCCACCAAATCTTTAGCCGCCTGCTGTTCTAAGCCAGCCATATAGGCATCCAAGGGATCCTCTTCATCTTCTTCATGTGCCTGTAATAAAATTGTATCACACCTTTAATCCCTGAGAGGTAAGGCAGAGGTGTATGTAATAGTAATCTTATGTTGAATGCCTATTCCCCTCATATCCAGACCCTGTAGCTGCTACACTGATGGATTGAAATCCCAATAATATTACCTGACCCAAGAACCATACCCAGGTCCTTATTCTCAGCAGTTGCACTTGCAACCAATTCACAAAAACAGAATATATGGGAATCTAGGAGTCTTACTATAGTTGAAACTGTGTTGCAGGACTCAATGTCCTCACCTAAGCACACCAAGCTTTGAAGGTTATATGCTGCCCTAGTATCAAAACAGTTTCAGTCAAAACTTAAAACTTTACACCAATTCCCTGATCATTATTGAACTTATTAAAAGGCTAGTTCATGATTGACAATATTTAAATATAAAAACTTTACTTCTACTTTGATATCATAAAACAAACTGTTTCTACTGGTAAAAATACACAATAAAACATTTTGTTTCATGAGATATTAGATTTCAAGAAAATTGAGACAGTGGAATTTTGATTTCTGTATGTTTTATGTAAATATTTGCCAGTTATTCTCCCTGGTTAGTTATTACAGATAGAACAGTGGAGTTGTATCCATACCTTAGAACTACAAGCAGCTTCATATGTCGGGCTCCCAGGAGCTGGGATGTAGGCCAGTGCTGGTGTTGGAGGTTCATCATCCTCATCAAAATACCTGAATAGTGACATAGCAGAATACAGTTTTCTGTGCAAAATGTTCATACTAGAAAGATTTAGTAAGTACTTCAATAAAAATATACAAACTATCTTGAAGCTACAGGTAACCTCTATTTAGATATGCAAATCGAAAGAGCTGATTTGTGTCAACGCTTGGTATAAAATTATTTGGTTTATTGTAACTTACTCATCCTCAGTTTTAGACCGTTTCTTTCCCAACGATCCCCAATTCCCGGTAACAGCGTTTTGTGTTATCGCGTTCATGGTGGAGTAGCCCTGCTTGGACAGGCCGGTGGAAGGAGGCGGCACGGCATGCATCGGCGTCGTCGGCGGAGGTACCGCGTGAAGCGACACGTTTGATGGGTTTCGCTTGGGCATCGTGAAACCAGCGAACCCGAACCCTTTACTACCACTTCCACCCGAATTATAACTCATTTTTAATGTATAAAAGCCACTAAATAACAATAAAAACACCCCGCTGGGAATATATTTTCATTACCGTGATAAGGTTATTTATTAATGTTTCCTACGATGCTTTTAATTAATCTTCAAGTTTAAGATAACATCAAACAATTGTAAAACCCATATTTTCTGTTCTTACAGGAATTAACCAGTTATTTGCTATTAAAAACAATAAAATTGCAACTTCAACGGGAAAACGATGATGACAATTACGGCGCTCATTGACATCTGTTATTGTGTTGCCACTAAAGCATTTAAAATTGTTTACATTATTTTTTCTTTCAAAGTGAGATATTCTCGAACATTGGTTGTTGAACATTTAATCGATTATTTTACTATCTGTTTACTCTGACTCGACTAATCATGTGACATCATGATTCAGCATGGGTCCATCTTTAGGAATTTGTAATCAAGATTATCAATTTGACAATGACATGTGATGATATGACGACGTGACAAAGAAATAATTTAAAACTCAAAACATCAAAAATATTTCACAACAAGTGCAAAAAGATTTTTTTTCCTTCTAAATTAACAATGTATTTCAAATTGTGTGTATTTTTATTCACCTTGCTGACCGTAACAAATGTTGAGGCAGCACAAGGCTACGACTTCGGCGACTTTTTGGCTACAGTTTTGGGACTTGGAATTGCTGTAATAGGAATTTTCGCGTGTTTGGGCAAATATGCAAGACAGCAGGCGAGAAATGAGTTCATATAAAACATCCCCACACTTGGTAAGTTCCGAAATTTCAATTTCAATTTTGGTAAAACTTTTTTGTTTAATTTTCGAAGAGAAATCGTTCAAACCGGTTATTGCGTCCTTGTATTTACGCTATCAATTTTGTAATTAAGTTGCTCAATAGGGCGTAAAACGTAGTAAATGCCTAATTATGAGGTTATTTATTATTTCTTTTAATATTTTTTTTTCTTTTCCAGATCTTGCTAGCACTGGAAAAAAAAGATGCAATGACGACATCACCCACAATGTAACGAATAATAAGTAATAACCAAGCTGTTCAATTAGTTTTGGCATAAGTACACATTGACCACAAATGTGTAAAAATTTGGTATAAATTAAAACAGGAAACAAAAACTATTTATAAGTCTCGAATATTATCATTATAAGGCTTATCAATATGTAGCAGATGTAGATTATAAGTATAGTTTTTGTATAGAGAATAAATTTGTTTTCAGACAAACTTACCCAAAAGGATGTACCTACCAGTTTTTTTTTTATGTAACTTAGTTGCACATTCAAGCAAGGTATAATGCATAATATATTGTAATTGTTCTTGAAATCTACAGGTACCTTCCTAGCTAACCATTTCCACTGTTAACATTTGTATGGTTACTATGTCTGAAAACAGATAAAGGCCTGAGCAATAATATCATGTAATATTTCTTGTATTACTTATTAGAGATATTATATTCTCTGAGATGGGGTAGGCATTATATTTAGTTAAATTGCAATTTATAAATCAGAACATCAACATTATTTTGTGTTTAATATAAATATTTTGTTTTCATTTTATTTTTTATTGCATTACTTATATTTCATGAGAACTTGTATAAATAATTACTTAACAAAACACGACAAAATAGTTTTGTAAATAATTTATATAATAAAGAAAATTCATATATTTGCACCCACACAAAGAACACAATCATTCATGCAAACCATAGTCAATACTCCATAGTTTTTCAACAATAAATTTTAATTAAATTTGGTATAACTTATTCACTATTTTTCTCTAAAAGTTCAATATCTCTGAGGATGTCATTTTTCTTGGACATCTTTTCTTTTTGATCCTTGTCAGGGGTTTTGAGGGATCCAGACTTAATTTTCTCCTCAAGAGTTTCAATCTCTCTGAGTTTCTTTCTTAAGTTCTTGAGGCGTTTAATGGGGTCTGTGGCCGTGTTGCTGGGGCTAGAAGGTGCTGGCGCTGGACTTGTGAAGGTAGGTTCTGTTATCTCGCATTTGGCAAGTTTGTCTGCTGCTTCATCAGCTCCTGGAGATTGGAATTATGTCTTATTTTTAGTTTCATCATACAAGATTACTTTGGCACTATTTAAATATCTATGGGTGACACCATTGATAGCTACTCCCTCAAATAAGAATGTAGTGTCATCAATACTATTCTTATTATTATTTGATGGGAGGTCTATCTCAAACTGTGATTTATTCAGCTCTTTTGCCAACAATAGTGGTACCTAACCAAACTGCTGATATTTCATTTTAATTAACAATTCTTTAAGTTTCTTTTACATATTAACTAGAGTGAAAGTTAGAGTTTATACATGAAGTGCATTTAAATGAATTAGGTATTGTTCAGTTATTTAATTATAATCAAAACTTTCTTTACACAAGAAACATAATATAAATAAATAAATCTGTAAATTATATTTTACCAGATATATATTAGATATATGTGGCAAAATAAGTATTCAAGGATAGTGAGCATGAGTCTGGACAGTGACATGACACGTGACAGTAATGGGTAGCTGAGCACCCATACTAAAAGATAGAGATACCATGGCCTCAGAACTCAAAGGGCAAAATAAGGAACATGGATGGGCTTTAGTCAGTAAAAGTCTGACACTCCCACAAGGAAGGGGGAAGGTAGCATTCTGTAGTTTATGCCTACCGCTACCCTCTATGGAAAAATATGTGAGTTTATGTATGTCTTTTAATCAGCAGTTATATTTTTTTATTCTATGTAAGGTAGAATGTAAAATATAATATCTATTTGATTTATTAGGTAATAACTTATAGTAATAAGGTCTTTCAGATTAGCAAAGCACTTGAATATTATGTACAATATCCTCCAGCTGCTGAAAAGACATTTATAACAATCTTATTACAGTTTTGCTTCAACTCCCTACTAGCAACAAAAAATTATGGAAGATCTTTCATAAAAAAATAATTTCACAACTTCTGTCAACTCTGTTCACCACAACTTTGCCATTAAGATTAAAAAAAAACCAAAGACAACCCACCTGACTTCTTTTTCTTCTTCTTTTTGTCAACATTGATGAGCATGCCAGGTATGGGCTGAATGACACCATGATTCTTCTTCTTCTGTGCTTGCGCCACTATCTCAGGGGTGAGCCCCACAGGCAGTCCTGTTGTCTGACGAGCTTTAAACTGTTTGCCTTTGCTCTCATACAAAGGGATCTCCTCCTGAGGGACGTAGCCATCCTTGATTCTTCGCGGTTTGCGCCAGGTACCGTCGGGACGTTGCGTTGCAGGTATAAATTTGCCACCTGAAATTTATAACAGTTTAAAGGTGGTAAGATAAACCTGTTTATTAAACAGATGATGAATAAAAGTTGTAAGTAATACTGTCTTTGTACCTTCCCTGAGGACTCAAGTGCGGCGTGATGGTATGGCGAAGCGTGTTGTTAACTGAATGACACTAATAAGCAAAACGACAAGAATGTTTTAATTGACGCATCGTAAAGTTTAATAATGTATCACTTCAAACTTTTTTACAGCAGACTTTCACTGGATAAGCAGCCGTACAACGACCGCTCGAAAATATGGAAAGTCGAGACAAATATTATCACGCACCCAAATGCTGTTCAATTTCTAATTAAATAAACAAACTCCGTAAACGTTTAAAAAAAACAAATGATGCTTACCTTCAGCATCATGCTCATACGCTGTTGTGGCCATTATAATTCATTGATTTGAAGCGAGAAGTTGGTGTAAATTAAAAATCTTCACAACCTGGTAGGCCTTGCGAAATTCTCGTTTCGCTATTTTCGTACACAACTATTTTGACATATGACAAAAAGACTAATGTCTTTTTTTTATTTCTACCAACGCAAGTTTCATTATTCATTCGGAGTCTTTCAGGCCATGAAAAAACAAGTGAAATCCAAAAACAATAATGTTGCCATAGTTTACCAGTTATAGTAGTTGAAATCGCAAAAATAAACCGGTATTGGTGTGTTTTCGGGCAACTCTAGTGTTTTTCATTCATTAAACATTTTTTTAGGAGTGAACACTTTAACAGTGACAGCGCCTTTCAGCCAGGCAAACAAATTCGAATTTTGTCCCTATTCGTGTTGTTTTTGTTTTCATTAAAATTTTAATACCGTCTTAACGTCATGCCTAAACGAAGGAGATTATTCACGCCATTAAAAAACAAGTCAAAAACTATTCAAAACAGAGATAGCAACGATGTAAGAGGTAATATTGATAATACTTTCTATTTTTTATCCCTCAGTATTTTAATTTAATTTATGAGCTAAAACATCTTATTCCTTCCGTAGAGCATCAGTAAGTTTTAGTATTGCTGTGTTTTTGAAAGTTTAAGAGTATCTTTACTTCTTAGCCCTCACGCAGTACAAAGAAATCGATACAGTGGTAAAAAAAATGATGGGACCTTTTAACGAGTATTGAAATACGCCACGTATAACAAAGATTTTTGGGTGTATTATTACTTTTAAACCACATTATAAACTGTTACAGCAGTGACCTACTTCCAAATTATTCACTTTCATTGTGTGTGAAAGTGAATGCAAAGTAATCAATAGTTTCTTTGTTTGTTAGATCAATACTTTGTAAATAGTTTGTTAAGCAAGAATATGCTGTGTGCTGATCACATTATTACTTAGAGGCCCTTTTAAATCATAAAATCATGCAAAATTACAGCTTTGTAGTAGCTAGTCTCTGAGAGAGACAGCCAGATGGATAGTCAAAACCTAATTTTATGCTGGAAGTTCTTCTTGTATAAAGGTACCAAAAATATATCTCGTTTTGTCTTTTTTTAGAAGTATCAACTGCCCGTGGGCGTCTCAAAGGAGCCTTGATGGAGGTTCTGGACCCCACAGCTGATGATTCTGATGCATCCTCTGATTATGTTCCAGACAAAAGAGACAGGTTCGTTATTCTCGATATTTATCCTAATTTTATAAACTGTATAATACATATTATATATCATAAATAGACGCACCATGGTATGTCACTAACAAAGACTTCACCGAGAGCTTGGCATCATAACCGTAAAAGAAGAAATAAAGGAGAGAGTCACAAAATATAAAGACAGACTGCAACTGCACCCTAACATATTGACACACCACCTTATGGACGACACACTTTCAAGTACTAGGAGACTAAAGAAGAGAACTCCTCAAGATTTAATGCACACACTGGACCTGTACCTCACACGCCATACATCATTACATACGTATTGCTGAATGTCTCCGAGACAGATTGCAATAGCAAGATACAAAAAAAAAAAAAAAAATATATCATAAAATGTATTAGTTTGAAATGTATGTTCAATTAGTATTACCTATTATGGCAACTAAAAAACCTGCTGTTGCTGCTTGCTGGCTGGTTAATCTTGCAGTCTATCTGAAATAGAATGTGAGGATTTTAGTTATTTACAATATGCAAAGTGTACAATTCTCCATATATTTTCAGTCGTGACTATAGATCAGAAGATGAAGAGAGGACATACAGAAGGAAGCGCTCCCCACAGCGACAGTCCTATGTCCTGAAGCTGTTCGACCGCAGCGTAGACCTGTCCCAGTTCAACGAGGAGTCCCCACTGTACCCCATATGCAGGGCATGGATTGCTAATCAACCGAGGGCTAACTACAGTGAGTCTGGGTATGGAAATTTACTGTGATAGTAATTAAAGATTAGCACTACATATAATAGTACTCCTTTACAATAATAATAATAACTAACCCGCCCATTTCAATTATGCCAGCCAATCTTAGTGAATACTGCTCTAAAATGACTAGAGCTTGGATGTGTGTAGATAAACACAGGTCCCTTATACTTCACTCTTAATGGCGAAGGCAATCTGACATGATCAGAGGGGATCAGATATAGGACTGCTTTCTACAGGTATAAAACCCACACTCAGTGGTCACTTGCCAACTCGAATCCAACCGACCGGACTACACAATAACACCAGTTATACCAAGTCCACTATTTTTTTTATCCTTGCATGGATAAATTATCACTGTCTTTACTTTTCAATTTCAGCAGGAATGAGGATATGGATCAGCATTCAGAGACTTTAGAGCTACCAGGGCCAGAAGGTTCACCTGTGTCCAAGATACCGCCGCTGTTGCCAGAACAACTAAAGGCCAACAAAAACAATATCAACTTGAATTATGTGAGTTTTATAAAGGAAATATGTAGCTGTCATGGTCACAGAATGTGAGACTAAGTGTGCATTAAGTCTAGTATTCCCAAAAAAAATGTCAAGTTATCTATATTTAAGAATGCGGATGTAACAAACTCAAACGATATATTCGTCCGCATGGCATAGTTACTTTAGGCTGACGCTAACTTTAACCCTCGTGATGATCGAAAAAAATATCTTTCTCTTCCCTCTTTCACCCCCTTTTCCCACTTTTTTTAGCCTCTCCAGGGTCCCAAGTTCCCAACTATCTCTGTACCAAACTTCCTCAAAATCAGTTTGGCCATTTAGGCGTGAAGACGTAACAAACAAACAAGTCACTTTTGCTTTCATACTTATAAGATAAGAATTGTTAATGTCATTCATAGTTTTGAATATATTCATACTGGGATGGGTGGATGGGTATAGTCGAAGAGGAAGGGCAAAGAAACGATGGGTGGGCTGTGTGAAGGATGATATATTTGAGTATTTTTAGTGAGTTAGTGATGTATTTTTTTTTGAGTTGTGTTATTGTCAAATTTATGTTATCAAATCATGAATGTCAAAAAAACAAAATGTTAAAGCTACGGTTCCGGTCACAAGACTTAATAACTTGTGAAAGTACTGTAGTTGCCCATTCCAAAGTATTGATCTCTATGGAGAAGAATGGGCAAGAAAGTTCGTGGACACTCTTTTAAATGGTTAGTGCCGTTAGTGGCCTGTTGGTCTAGTGGTTAGTGACCCTGACTGCTGAGCCGGAGGTCGTGGGTTCGATTCCCACCCAGGACAAACTTTGTGTGATGAGCATGATTGTTTGTTCTGTGTCTGGGTGTGATTTATCTATCATATGTATATATTTATAAATTATATAAGTATGTATATCAGTTGTCTGGTTACCATAACACCAGCTCTGCTTAGCTTGGGATCAGATAGCCGTGTGTGAGTTGTCCCAAGGTATTTATTTATTTAAATTAGAATATTATTACAAAATTGTATTTACATCATCCTTGTTGCGATTATCCAAATATGTAAGAACGATGTAGAAAGATTATCCTTACTAATATTATAAAAGCGAAAGTGAGTTTGTTTGTTACCTCTTCACGCTTTAATGGCTAAACCGATTTTTATTAAAAAAAAAAGTGGGATGTGAGAGAGAAAGAGGGAAGAAAAGGGAAAACTTAGCGTTGCTATTACAAATCAATAAGGCGCAAGGGGAACTGTGTTACCCCAAATTTAACGCGGGCGAAACCTAATATTTTATATTTCAATAACGCCACTCAAATCGAAATATAAATAATAATTTACAAACACATAGCATTTACTTCCAAGTACTCAGAAAGTACATAACCAATGTCCCTCGCAGCGCGAAGCCCCGCCCCCGACCCGTGAGCAACTCCTGGCTTCTCACTCATCTCGTTGGGTAGCAGTGAGACAGGCCTGGTTGGAACAAGCTGCCAAGGTGGAAGCGCGTTACGAAAACGCGCAGCAACTCCTCAACCGGATCAACGTTAAGTAAGTACTGAAGAACGATGCATGGGTCACTGATACTGGTCCAGTGCTAGATAGATGCGACCTGCTCAAGAACATTAACACTCAAAAGTAAAAGTCATTTATTCAAATTAGGCTGATAATCAGTACTTTTTGAACGTCAGATTATAAGAGACAGTCCCACAAAAACGCCCTGCCCTTCGCCACTTCCTAGTGTTTTAGCTGGGAAGATGTGGCGGATCAAACTCCCTAGCAACACATCTGTCTGTCAGGTTATAAGAACCAGATTTTAAACAATTCCGTTTATCATACTACCGACTAAAGTTGGTATAGTCAAGCGTGCGCAGCAAGATTGTTTAGTGGGAGAGCAGGGCAAAGGCATCTTCTCATAAAAAAGAGCACGAGCTTTGATCACCACGCTTTTTTTTTGCGTACTGGTAATCACGAAATAACTTCTCGGGACGAGTGTTGGCCTTGTACTGACAAAAACCCACCTTTCTACTGCCCTTTATGTTCCGGGGCCGCGATATCTCTTTCGAACAACCCGCAATCCCGGTGATCACCACGAGTAGGCAATTTCAGACTCATATTAATTAGAAGTCAAGGTTTCCTCACGCTGTTTTTCTTGACATCTCATTTCTTGACTGACTTGACTTTTAGAAAGTACATAAATAAATTGATAAAATCATGTTTGCTCGGATTTAAATTGACAACCTCACGCATGAGAGGCGAGAGCGCTATACCTCTGGGCCATTACGAGTTTAATAACACCATAGCATAAATATTATTATAGGTTACACACTAAAAAGCAGCTAGGCTTGAGCCAGTTAGAGAGCTGTCTACGTATGCAGTGATGGAATCTAATCTTATGAAAAGAGTTTTTTTTTTTCTTTTTGAAGAAACACCGAGGCTAAAACGATAGCCATATATTTAGTGCAACATTTTGAAGAAGAAAAAACTGCTGTTTCAGATATTTTAACCATGTAGGTATTCATCATTTTTCTGTCCTTGTCCCATTCTATTTGGGGTCGGCACAACACGTTATCTTCTTCCATTCTCCCCTATCAGACCAGACGTCACAGCATCATTCACTCATTTCTCCTTCATATCATTCCTTACACAATCCATCCGTCTTTTCTTTGGCCTTCCTCTCGCTCTCCGTCCATCAACATTCAGATCCATCACTCTTTTAGTCACATGTGCTTCATCCCTCCTCATTAACCATGTGGTATTACACTTTTAAAATATATTTATTTAGGTAAAAAAAACCTATGGGTTAAGCAGATATAAGTACATTATATTAAAATGATTAATAGAATCCTTTTTGTTTCAGTGCAACCTGAGATCAGCTACCATTCTGTGCTACCTCAATATATACTAAAATTTTGATTATTTTTACAATCATTTTCATAGAATTATTTTGATTATAGAGAATATAGAATACTTATCATGTTGATTTGACGAAATAGAATGATAAATTAGACTCTTAGCGTTTTTTTTTTTAATAATGATTTATTGTGTAAATATAAGAATATAGTGATTATTATCAATTAAGCACTTTTTCGTTTCTTTTTATTTCTTCCCTGTAGTTGCGGGCAGTCGCTCTGCTTGTGCCCTTTTTCTTTGCAGTTGAAGCAAGACTGTAATGAAGAATACAGATATCTTATTTTATTTAAAAAAAAAACTGATATCAAAAATCCATATTGTTAGTAGAGTACCTTAATCTTATGCTTTTTTCTAAAATAGCCTAAGTTACTCCTTATAATATCAGCTACTAGTAATACAAAACTGTTATTACATGCCGCCGTTTAAATTTTATATGCCAAGACTAACTTAGAAGCGAACAATTTTCTTTACTATGAGGCCACGTCTTAACCATCGTTCATCGTATAGTTGGTTTTCCGATAAAATGGTTATACGAACAATGTTTTCATAAAGTGTTGATCGCGTATTCGAGCGATCGATTGCTTAGTTAAGTTCATTTAACCGTAAGGACAAATCTGTGTCATCTAAATGACGGTTACCTATATTTTTTTTAACGTGGGGCAACGTTATACCTATCTCCTGTATCGTGGGTGCATTTACAAACATTTAAACTCACATACACAAACAGACAGACCCGAAACAACTATCTGTAGGCCTTACAAATAATTGCTCCGTGCGGGAATCTAACCCGCGACACGCAGCGCAGCAGTCGATCGCTCAGCCACTGCGTCAACCGTGTCGTCAAATATATATCCAACTGACATGTAAGTTTTCTTGTGTAAGTTTAGAGTATGAACAATTCTTACCTGACTCTCAACAATAACCCCACATACATGATTCCTCTGCTGACAACACCTGCCACACTCCTTACAATGGAAGAAGGTTGGCTTCACACACCGCTTGCAAACATCACAATGTTTATAAGTCATCCCGTTCTTGCTTGTACACTCTCCACACTTGTAACAGTGGTTATTCGATGTTGAGACGTAGAATTTACACTTGTTACACATCTTATAGTTACTGTCGTTGGACAGGTCTATGGTCCGGAGTGGCAGGTTGGTGAAAAAGCGGATTGGCGATGCGAATTTCCTGCCGTCTTTTGTCTTGTTTAGGAATTTCTTATGGTTTGTGTATTCAATCTGGAAATATAAAGGATTTACATTAGACAATTGGCAAAGGTTAGAAACAATGAAAGCAGCAGTTTTCTTTTTTATCTTTTTTGAGACTACAAAACTTGCAAAAAAAAAAAGAATATATTTATGGTATGGTGTGTGGTATGGTACTTATTAACAAACCTGGTAGTCGTGCATTTTGATCTCTGGCGCAATGTTAGTAATATAAGGCTCCGAGAAGTACGGGAAAGCCCACAAGACAGGTAGGAGTCCCTCATCTGGCTTGTCACAGATCTTTCGGTAGAATTCTGTCAGTTCCTTTAGTGTTTGGACCAGAGGTTCTACTCGGCCGCCGAATGGAGGGTCCATTACTATGCAGATACCTCCCTCACTGAAAAGTGAATATAGGTGTTATGAATGGTTAAAGCAAAAATTGTAAAACTTGCGTTTAAGTTAATTTAACAGTGGATGTGAAATGACCACAGTTGTCTTGTGGTCTTAACCTTTGTATACAAGTGATAAAATTGAAATTCCAAGTGATAAAATTGAAATGGCCAAGTTTTCTGCATCAAATGATCAAATCTTTTTCCTCAAGGCAAGCAATGGAAATGAAAACCAATCTAATTGTTTTGTGGATAGGAAATCATCAAATTACTTGGGTGGGTTTTGTACCCCACTCCGTCCAGAGCGGACAAAAGTCACCCATGTTCCTTCTTTTGCTCTTTGTTCCCGGATTCTACAGTATCTCTTTCAAATACAACCACGGCAGGCCCCCCTGCATTGGTAAAATAATCCTCTTATAAAAGCTTTATTATTTTGTTTTTTTTTTTTTTTTTATAAATAATAATTTATTCCATTTAGGCTCGTAATCAGCACTTTGAACGTCAATATTACAAGAGACAGTCCCCTAAAACGTCGACCCTTCGCCACTACCTGTTGTGAACCTCATGGAACTGTACTTAAAAGTTTATAATTAATAACTAGGTTTTTAGTACTTACCGGGACTGCTTAAAGAATTTCTTGAGCACCTTCTCGTCCTCATTGCCATTAAACATGTAGTTGTTGAACATGTTGTACCAGATGAACTTGTTTGGTGGGTTGAAGTTCTGGTGACGCTTGTCATAGTCCAGGAGGATGGAGTTGAAGTCATCCCGGGTTTGGGCCTCCTCGTGGATGGAGGGTGTGCCGATGCAGAGGATGTTGCTGTAATAAGAATCATTAAAGTGTCACAGATATAACTGGTTTAGAAAATAAACTTCACTTTCATTAAAGAAAATATAAAATCACAAGTTCTTCAATCTGTAGTATATAAAAAGATACAGAGTACATTTAGATACCTACAATACATATTTTAACATTAATTTCTGTGTATTTATTTAAAAACTTTTCACAAACTGCAAGCAAATGTTTTTATTTCCATGAATACAATCAACAATATCAATAATGAATACAATAATGAGAGGACACATAATTTGTATGCAAACAAACTAAAACGGCCAACAGAAGAATAACTAAATCTGATGAAAGCTTATAGGCTGATTTTTGATTGCAGATTATAGATAGAGGTTAATAAAAAAGTGTATTCTTTTACCTGATATTATTATTTTTGAGTATCCCAAACACTGTGCCCACAGATTTCTTAGTGAACATGTACTGTGCTTCAACAGAATCATTCTCTAACATCGGTAACCAAGTTGTGGGGTGGGTTAGCTGCTCATCAGTTAATGGAGTGATGATCCTATGGTCCTTGGCGTGCTTCTTAGAAGGTTTTGAGACTTGGTAGAGCTCCTCACAAGTGTTGCAGAATGCTCTGTCTACGTAGTGACTGGATTTTACCTAAATTATAAGATTTTTGATGATTAATTTTTTTTTTTGTAAATGGGTGTAAAAAAATATTCTGAACTTTAAAATGAAGTTGAAGTTTTGCAATTAAAGTTATATGACTTAAAATGAGTGTTAATGGTAAGAAAAACTATTATTTATATTCAAAACTAACCTCACTAAAGTTACTCCATGCTGCCGCTTTATCAATCTTCGGAATTAAACTGTAGTACTTTTCATTGCGTTTCCTTACATTTTCCTTCTGCCAATCTTCCTCATCTATGTGAACTGTACATTCTTTATTCCTACACGAGGCGCAAGCGAAGTATCGGCCTTTTTCAGTAGAAAATAACAAAGTTGGCCCATGCATACATAGTGGATGTGTAGTTACATCCTCTATAACTACTTCCACGGGTAAAGATTTCTGGGTATTGCTGTCGTTTGTTTCTAGCTTACGTTTTCTAGGCATTTTGGGGTATTTGACTCAGGTTATTATTCAACAAATCGTAATAAATAATGTTTCTAAAACACACGTGAAACTGACGCACGTTGCACGTCACTTTGACAATGCAATGTTAAGGTTTGCAACACCTGGATAGTATTTACCACTACTAAAATCCAAATGCGTAAATTAATGTTTAAAAAACTAAGATTATTTATTATAATTCATTTTTGTTTTCTTCACATATAATAACATTTCTAAATATTTCTGAATGAATTACTACTTTAGTTTAATGACAAAATAAAAGTTAGAAAAAGACGACTCTCCACAGTCGTAAAAAAAAACCATAAAATGTTCCAAACTCTTCATAAGTATGGATAATTTAGGGTGATTATCGGTATTTGCTAGTAACTCTACTCTAGGGTCGTTCTGTCAATAGAGTCACACCTGAAATTGAATCCAATTTTATTGCGGAAGTGTCCGGTTTACTGTTGGAAACAAGTAGATATTCTCGACTTTGTACTGATTTCAATGAAAAGGTTTTAATTCGATTTTACGCTGCTGGCAACTTCGTCTTCAGACCGGCGGCGTTCTACTGTGTCCTCTGACATTTTTTCGAATATATTTCAAGAAATTAGTGACACATTTACAGAAAAAACGACTAAAAATGAATGGATTAGGTAAAACTGCGCAACGCGTATTACAAAATTGCGTTAAGAGTACAACATTAACGGGTGCTTTAGTGACCCGTGCACAGGCTCCTGTAAAACGTGACTTCACTAGAGGAATATGGCACATGAGCTGTTCAAAGAGGCTAGATGGAATTGCAGGATCATCCACCCTTCTTCACAATCACTCCAACACATGCGGCTGCGGTTGCGGTCTGAAGGCGTTGCACACCAAAGGTAATATAGCGCATTTTAGTTTTTTGTAATTTTGAGGTTATGTGATTGCACCACCGGCAAAGATCATGCCGGAATATGTGTTGCTTACACTACCACGTTGTTATTACCATGTTAGTTTCTACAGCATTACTAAAGATGCTATCGTTTCTTTAGATTCGGAAAGTGACTGTGCAAATCCTCAACAACTGAAACCCAAGCCCCTTGGTGAGTCCTTTCCTATCCCTTCCTCCGCAACATTTCCGTCGAAATAAGGTAAGTTTCCTTGTTCAAATTATCATTACTTCATATCACGTTTTCGAAACATTCATTAAACATAACCTCATCTTTTTAACTCACCTATTGATAGGTACTCGACCATGCTTATATGGCATGGCACACTAGATTCCAGAATATATTAGTATCATATGCAAACTATTGTATATTAATATTTCATCATGCAAAAGTAAAGCCTCTTTGGTCTAGTGGTGGCAAGCGCGACTTCTGACAGTGAGGGCGTGGGTTCGATTCTCGCGTAAAATGTTACTAAGATTTTCTCCATTGAAATTTCTCAGCAACATATTTCTGTTACAATGTAATAATATCTATATCCCCTGCACTATTGCCACACTGTGTCATCCAATTAGGAGAGGTGCAGCGCCAGATGCAGGGGAGAGTAACTCCATGCTCACATCCAGGAACATGAACCTGTATCTTGTTTCTGCATAAAATCATGGGACATTTCTTTTTCAGCAGTAATTTTACCTTAAAAAAGCTTTTGATGTTCCATTTAGTTAATTCGCACAGTAAGACATTGAAACCTTCCTCTTCTATCATCCTATATGATAAGTTCAAAACGAAAAAAATATGGCCAATTCATTCATTTTTATAAACTTTGCATAGAATATTTAGTAATACCACTACAGAAAAAAAAAACCTTAAAGTAACTTTGGTACTTGACAGGTTTGAACATACTAACACCACATGCCAGAATATCCACAGGGCCTGGAGATGTAGATCACACCAAAAATAGTTAGATTTCTTTTCTGATTTTTAACTTATGAAATTGTTGCATCATACACACACTTTATCATGATCTTAAAAAAAAACATTTATCTATAAAAATATCATTTGACAAAAATAAATCTGTAAAAGCTTTTTTAAGTTACTAGAAGATAAAAAAAACTGATGACGATTAATAAAAAACTTACTAAACTAACGACGACTTGTTGCAGTCGAGTTTTACTTTTTATAAAACTATTTCGGTGTTATTGACATGTACCAGTAAAGTCCTTTTAAACACCAAACAGAACACCAATATTTATCATTTTAAAACACTAGAAATCATAGTGTGGAATGTTTAAAAAAAAAAGTGGAGCCCTCACTTTTTTTTTTAAACATTCCACACTATGATTTCTCCTGTATCGTGGGTTTACAAGACTTTTTATCCGTTAGAGGGCGCCACTGAGTTCTGACACACATCACAGCCTATGTTCAGCGGACAAACCGTCTTAAATGTCTAGTTACAGCCATAAATTGTTTAGAAGCCATGACTGAACAGATGAACATACACACACATGCATACATATCTTGTCAAAATAATTAAACTTCCTTTTGTTCCATGACAGTTGGATAAAACAATTGGCAGTTCATAAATTATACCTAGTAATATTAATTGACACAGCCTCTATTTACATAGCAGAATTTAAAACATACTGAAACTATCTTAGAAATTGTTGTATGTAGAAATTGGTTATTGTATCCAAATACAATTTTTCAAGCTAAATTCTCCACTAAACATTCTTTGGATTTTTCTAGGAGAGAGAGAACTCGTTGAGTTCCTGACTGAAGAAATTGTAGCTGAACGCAAGGCACAGAAGGTGAAGGTGCTGCCGGCAGAGTTTGATGGTTTTGTTGTATGCGGAGATGGTGCTGAAGTTGTGCTCACCAAGAAACTCAAAGATGAACTGTAAGTATCTAACTAGAACTTATACTGTTACTAGTAAACTCATTAGAAGGCACCATAGGAACAGTAGTTTGGTTGAGCAGTATTACAATCTTCTGTAGTTGGAAATGCAAGTGGCTATGTCAGAAAAAAAAACCTGTCACGCAAATGACAAACTAAAAATGTAAGATAAATATAAACAAGCTTGAGTCAAGCCACTTAAAACCCAGTGTATAAATTTATTAAGGTTCAAATTTCTATAAAACAATGTCCATGAACTATTTTTATCCCCATACAATTACCATACTTGACATTGCCACCAGATGGCATGCTCAGGTGCCATGTGTGGGGTACAGTAATGCAGTCAAGTAGAATACCACTGAGCACCATGCCAGTGAGTATGGAACAGAACTGCAACAATTACAATTTACTACAAAATTGTTGGTTAATGGAAATGCAGGGAATTCAATTAACGAACCTTTTTAAAAATATTTCATTTTTATGATCAGTTTTAAACAAAATTAGAATATCAGAACAGATTTTCGGAACTAAATAAATTATAAAAATTACATATTGTTGTATAAGTTCTAATACCTTGTTAGTCACTTTTGACTGTTTTGACATTTTGATGCCATTCAATAGAGAATTGGAAGATGTTTTAGCCAAGTGTTTCTACATTAGGTAAAACTATAATGAAGCATACACAAACAGTTAATTGGTATTATTGTAGTAGCTATACAAAATTATGCGATTTTTGCTCTCTCCTGAAAAGTTTTTATTTTTGACTTATGTGGTGTTAGAACTTCAACGACGATATACGTATAGAACCATTAAACTATGTCGATTGTGATTATAAAACAGTTACCCTACCATGACGTCTTAATGCAGAACTTATTCCGCTGAGGGAAAGAGACAAAGCTATACAGGGTGTCTATCACCATCTCTTTCCCTCAGTGGAATAAGTTCTGGTAGGCCAACAGTACACATAAACAGTATCTGCCTGGCCTGTTCCCAATTATATTGCACTAGCTTTTGCCCGCGGCTTCGCTCGCGTTAAATTCGGAGTAACACAGTTCACCTTGCGCCTTATTGATTTGTAATAGCAACGCTAAGTTTTTCCTTTTCTTCCCTCTTTCTCCCTCACATCCCACTTAAAAAAAAGCCTATGTCCGTCTCCTGGTTCCCAACTATCTCTGTACCAAAATTCATCTAAATCGGTTGAGCCATTAAAGCGTGAAGAGGTAACAAACAAACTCACTTTCGTTTTTATAATATTAGTAAGGAAGTAATGATTTAGTGAATGCAGCGCGTAACTCACATATTGTTATATCTGTATTACAGCATCAAAATAACTTTCAATGTAAACCACACGGTGGATTCGGAAGAGCTTGAAGGCGAGGTGCAGCCAGAGAAGCAAGAGTTCGCAGAGATGAGGTCCAGGCCACAGTTCGAGGTAGACCTCGTGCGTGGAGACACCACGCTCGGTTTCACCTGTTCCTACCTGCAGGAACCGCCAGCGGCCAATGCGAGTGCTGATGAGTACAGTACGTATAACTTATGGTTTTTCATATCAAGTTATTCTTAAGCTATTAATGCGTGGCCACACATTTTTCATCAGACCGTTTTATTAAACAGACAAGGGATAAATAGCTACGTTTAAAAATAAACGCATAAATAAACATAGATTTTTTTATCAAAACAAGTTCTACATATTTATTTATGGAACAAAAAACACTCTATTCTCAGTTAGGAACACTGGAAAACTCCAAAAGTGGACAAAAGTGGACAATGGCCTGGTCGTGAGCTCTATATTCACACTGAGCGTCGAAATGATCGAACATTAATTTAAAAACTTCCAAAAAACTGATCTATAACCAGAGCTTTATTTTTTTTTCTTTTTTATGTATAATATGCGACTTCTACGCTCCAACACCAGCCAGTCTCTTTTTTTCTTTTCGTGTCGATGTTACTCATACTGTGTTAGACCAGTATCTTTTAAAAAAAAAAGCAACCATGGAGTTACTTGCAAGTTCTTTTCCATAGAAAACGACCGATCTTACACCTTTTCTCGACGTTTTGTAAGTTTCCATTTACGCCTATGTGAAATATTATATGTTAATTTAAATGGATCCCCTCACAATTGCCACGCTCGACGTCGCCATTCAATGGCATGATCGGGTGCCATGTGTGGGGTACAGTAACACGCAGTCAAGTAGAATACCACTGAGCACCATGCCAGTGAGTATGGAACAGAACTGCTACAAATAAACCACTATGTCTTGTAAAACGGATATACATATAAATAAACATAAACTGCCGGCAAGCTTCCGCACTAACACTCATTGAAAACGCGCATGTGCGGATAGATTTCTCGCCAATGTAACGAATAAGCCTGAAAATGTCTGAACAGTAAAGATCTCTTTACCTTCCTGTCACTGAAAAAAGCTAACAAAATGCCGATCCGTGCGTGTAATGTAATATGAAAAAAAAATTGCCCTAGCGCCTAATTTCTTGTAATGTCAAACCTAAGTTTTCCCCTTTCTTCCCTCTTTCTCCCTAGTATCTCACTTTAAAAAAAATAGCATATGTCCGTCTCCAGGGTCCCAGCTAACTCTGTAATAAATTTCATCAAAATCGGTTTAGCTAGACTGGATGTAACTAACAAAAACACTCACTAGCTTTTATAATATTATTTATTTATTTTATTTATTTAACGATTTATGTACATACAATACACACTAAATACAGAAACAAAAACCACAGGAACAGAAAATAGGTACAAAGGTAATGCTTATTTCTAAAGAAATCTCTTCCAGCATACCCGCGAAAGGAAAGTAAATAATATTAGTAAGAATTAACCACTACTTCCTACCTTACAAGGCTTGTATGGAAAAACGGTAGTTGCTTAGCTGTGAGACTCAGTATAGGCTACGGAAAAAACACCAGAAGCTAATACAATAATATTTGTTTTTTTGTTCAACAGATGACGTGTTTGGTATCGACGAGCTGACCATCTACAAGGGCGAGTGGAACGACAAAGTTTACGCTGTCGCCGGAGACGTACTTGACGGGGTATGTTATTCTTTTAGGTGCTCTTAGTCCCGAAATGTTTATATACGAAGTAGTTATTCAAAGATTTACCCTATTGCAAAAATCTTTATAGGAACAAATATGGGCTTGATCTCTTTTCAGTCGTGTCGGTTTGCCACCTACGCTAATCTCTTCTGAGATTGGCTGCCTGTACCGAAAACGGCCAGGAGGACTATTGGGCACAAAATGACTTACGATAATTTGAAGGGCCTAGCACGAACGCGTGGTAGTAGTAACGTATATTTTTGTTAAATCGATAATGTAAGTGTCCCATAGGAATTAATTCTCATTTGTGGGGCTTTGTTGTAAGGAGATTTACTAAATAATGACTCAATAAAAATAAAAACTAAATCTACAATAATGGAATCAAGATTTTAAAGAAATTTAATGTATTTTTTTTTGTTACGTAGTTCGTTTTAAATAACAAGTGGATAGCTCTAGAAAACTGTACAAAAACAGCTTGCGCGGCGTTTTGGTCGGGGTGGCGCCTTAACTAGCACCAGCAACCCATTCATACTAAGGTTTAAATTCGCCATTAATTTCAATGATTATTTGGCCTCGTAGCCTATCACGTCTACTCGTGATCCAATGGTCTCGAGTTCGATTCCGGGTCGCCCCATTTCTATGCCACACTTGATACTATCATACAAGTAGTTGTCAGGTGCCAAAATCGGGGTATATTGACGCATTGAAATGAAGTTGATCTCGCAATATTTGTGTGGGATATTCATTGAGATGCTACATTTTTTATTTTAAATAATTTGATTAAAAAAACATTTTTGGACGAAAAAAAAAATTTCAAAAATTTTTTTTTCGTCTTTTTTATATTAGCCGAAAAAAATATAATATAATTTTAGGCAGATTTTATTTTGTTCATTTATGATTTATCTAATGGATTGCAAACAGACATAGCTAAACATCTCTGTCATCAAAAGATCTCACCAGGGTTGTCACATCAGATAAAGTTTTTTCTTAGAAACTGATGGATGTTTGCAACTCAAATTTAATTTATATGATATATTATTTATTGAGAAAATCTTTTTCCTGTAACTGACGATCCTCTTCTCTCTCCTAAACTGACTGTCCTTCATATTTTTCCACATCTCTTTTAGTCAAATCATTATGTCTACCAAATAGTCAAATATATTACCCGATTACGACAGTCCTTGAAAGAGTAGTATTGTTTTTGACCTTTATTTTCTTATTTTCCAGTATCTATACGACCTGCTCATGAACTTATTGGAGGAGAAAGGCATCAGCAACGAGTTTGTGAACAAGCTGTCGGATTTCAGCACGGCCTACGAACACCATGCCTACATCAATCTCCTCGAGACCGTCTCTCGCTTCACCATCGGAAAATAGACACTAATAAAGCCTCCATTTTGAAATCACAAAAGAACAAAGTGTCAAAATATAAAGGTCATTGAAAATTCGACTATTTCGTTGCAGTTTGAAAACCAATCATTTACAGTACATAGTTGTTAAAATGGCATAGAGAAAAGACTTTGTAGAGCTGAAAAGCCTCGGTGCCAAATTAATATCTGCGTTCTGTAGTTGTAAGGTTTTTATTTTTACCAATATAGGAGATATCTCTATAAACCTCCTTCTGTCTTTTATCTGAGTTTAATTTTATGTTTTTTTTACAAACAAGATGACATAGTCGAATTAATTAATGGCTGTAATTAAATTCTGTCATATAAAAGTGTTGAGTTATTGAGAAATTTGAGACGAATTGTAGACATATTTCTTGTAATAAAGGAATATTTTAGTAGTATACTCAGGAACGAAATAACTCGCGACTGGTCAATAATGTCAGAATTTAAAAATGCAACTGAGATTATTTTTTATTGTGTAAACATTACATTAATTTATGGACTTTTCAAAGCCATGTTGAGGTTGGCTTCCAGTCTAACGGATGGAGTTGCATACCAGTATTTTACATGGATTGACTGCGTATCTGACCTCCAAAACCCAGTTTAGTTTGATAGTTTAATGTGATGTGAATACATTTAAAAATAACAGCTTGTAAAGAGTGAAGCATTTAAGGTGTAGCCAGCTTTAAAATAGTTTAGTTGTGTCATGGTGATGTTTTGTTTATTGTTAGTTATATGTTAGTTATCTCAATTAAATTGTTCCAATTTATTTTTGGTCTTTCTTTTGTCTCTTGGCCTCTCCCCTATAAATCATGAACAGCTAAAAAAGATATAAAATTAAATGAGAACTGCTTTAGTTTATTAGTCTCCGTTTAGAAACGGCTCTAGATCAACTGAACCTCATGCTCTAGGCGGACTGTTTCTAATGCCAATGACGACCAGACTAGTGTGGCTTATATTAGAGCTACCTCTAGAGTCGCAACAGTCCATCCATGGTCGGAGACGCTTTATGAAAATTAAGACTACCGTATTTGAGGCGTGCCATAAATTAGATCCTGTGATGTAAATTTTTTTTTTTTTATTATTTATAGGCTCGCGTTTGACCACTATCTCACCTGAGTATGTTGCTCTTTGACGCATAACTACTGAATGGATTTTGATGAAACTTCACAATAATTTAGATTACATTAGACTACAGTCCATAAAGATACATTGTATGCTTATTGTATCACTACGCGAGTGGAACCGCGGGGCGCAGCTAGTTTACAGAATAAATAATAGTGCTACTTCATATTATGTAGGCGAAAATGTTGACTACCTATGTTTTTTTACTCCTTCACGGTATGTAGAATAATGTAGATACCAACCTAATATCCTGGATAAACACAAGCTACTTTTCTTCCTGCTGAAGATAGAGATTTGTAAAGACGTAACTACCTTATGCCGCAGCAGAGTATTTAAAAGTATATAAAAAATGCAGCTTAATTTCACTATGGTTAGTAGTTGTTTTTGAAATAACATCTACATTTAGAATACATTTGTAAAATACACTGCATGCGCCTGCGCGTAGTTCGCATTCCCACCAAGGAGGCGTTGTCACAATCAGTCAGCTGCAGGGGGGGTAAAGTTACCTTCACCTTTGGAGCAATATTTTTAGGTGCGCCATCTATGAATCTTGTTCCTTACTAAAGGCAAATAATTCATATAGGACGTACTAGATGTCTCTACTTAACGACTTAGACCTAACAGTTGTTGAAAATTGCTATTTTAATTTCTAATTTATTTTCCTTATTTTAGTTTAATTTGAAAGAATAAAATTACAGGCCAAAAAAAATATTTGGTTTATCAATTTATTTTATCGATTGCTTTAAAAAAACAAAATGTCAAAAGAAAATGGCCGTTAGTTTTGCAAGTTGCGTGTGCGCTGAATTGTTTTCGTGTTGTCTACGCTGATTTTGACATAGAATATTTATTTGGCACTAACTGTTTAGTTGTATTTTATTTTGCCAATATTTATGTCATTATTTAATAATATTTTACATAATTGTAAATAGGATTGCCGACATGTTTGAAGTGATAAATGTGCACAAGAATAGGTAAACATGAACAATATAGGTACAGTAACACAAATAAAGAGTATTCAACAACAAGCTTGCTTTTATTCAAACTAAATTAACCTTTACAAAGTATTTTAAGGCATAAATGAGCACATTTTCCATGGTTATAGATTGATTAATATTTATGTGGAGTGGTTTATATTTTCAAACTACTGTAAAATTAATTTACCAAACATGGTTTTACATAAATTAATCTACAACTATGGGCAATATTTGCAAAGCAACCATGAAAATGAAGGATATAGCAGGTATGTAGGTATGTATAGTTTAGTTAGGAACAAGAAATCCAGGTGGCGCTACTACTGACAGGTTGGCATAAAATTCCCGCGAGTTGGCACTCTATACCGGTATTATATGATGCTCTGTGGTCAGCTGACAGCTGTTCGTTTCGTTGTTCTGTGCGTTGCTCACATTCGCAGTTCGCATTTTCAATCAGTTTACAGCTGTTCGCTGTTCTATGAATGTCATGACAGTGTATTTCCATCTCTTTCTTATCAATGATTTGCTATGGATTTTCTCCTTATCACATCAAAACAACGTTTTGACTTTTAATCGCCTCGACCAATCAGGAGTAGTCTTAATTGGAGCTTAGAAAACGAGCTTACGGTCAACCAATAGGAACGTCGCAAACTACGTGAAGTTCGTTCGAATCCTCTACTGCCGCGCCGCTGTGACATCTCGGCGAGCAAAGCAAATTGAATCGAGTTTTCATTTATCTCGGCAAAATGGCTGACGCATCTTCGTCGGCGACGCGCTCTAAGAAAATACCCGAAAATTTGTACGAGCTGTGCCTCACGAATTTAGTGTACTATTTGCAGAAAGCTAAGTGCCACGGTAATGTGCTCGAAGGGATTCCGGACACCGTCCGCATGGATATTTATTACAAGGTGAGTTATGCCTCACTTAGCTCGTCTTTCTCTTATCGATAAAAAACAGTGTACTGTGAGAATACCGTTATTATTGTCAGATATTGTGACTGTTGGCGATAATATTGTTATCAGAGGTGCTGTGGATCGATAGTGTTTCCTCTATGTTTAGTATCTAGTTTGATTTGTGACCGTGAACGTAGCCAGTGCGTGTATTCGTAGCTAGTCACTTTCACTGCTGCACCGTCACACGATCGCTCTTTGTTACGAAACACGTAGCTGTGCATCGGCAGCGTGCGTCCATATCAATCTGCCCACTATTGTGTTTCATACAACCAATAAAAGTCCAATTTGTTGCTTTGTGTGGCCATAAATTGTTCGATTGCAAGCTAGTTTTGAAGTAGCGACTTCCTTGCACATGATGTCGTCTCTAATCTGTGGCTGCAGACGTTAATAATGCGATAGTATTCACTTGATCATTCATCACAGCATTACGTTTGGTTTGACCCCCAGTGGGTACTGATAAAGCCTTGTCTATGATGAACAATAATATTAGGACTGCCTATTTAACTCTGCCTAATATCACCAATAAATTCAATTTCTCAGAACCAGTTTACCATATGCTACATGTGTGGAGTAGAGATATTTTCTTGTGTTGATACGGACAGGTTTTTTCTAATCCTCCTCCTGAACAAAAACTGTTGGAATCCAATAAGAATGTGTAGGATAATTTCCAATAATTTAATTTGCTGATAGTTTCTATGTTTGCAGATTTTATTGTAAATTAAAATAAATGGAGCATAATTTATGCATTTGATATCATCATACTAGTCAGAAGATATAATCTGATATAAGCTGAGGCATCACACATGTTAATAATTATAAACCAGTTCAATTTTTTTTTAATTGTGTTGTGCCAATGGAAATAAAAGAAAATTGTTGATTATACTTTTAAAAAAAAAGCATAATGAATTTTATCTTTACAACAAATTTTATCTGTCATAATAAAATGTAAACAAATGAACACCATCATATAGTTTCTGCCTGTCGCCTACCATAGATCATCACTAGCTTACAGCAGCCCACTGCTGGTTATTGCCCTTTTTCATTGCATGCCACGTAACTCAATTTTCAGTAACTCACCTCCCAAAGAATAAAAAAAAATGTTTATGGATATGCAAATAACAGGAGTTTAATGCTCACTCATATACGCAGTCCGATGAATGAATGACAACCATAGAGTATTCAATTGTTTCCAAGAAGTACATATGTACATAATTATGATTAATGCAACCCCAAATTGGTGATCATTTGACAACAAGACATCATCATCAGGCTATATTAGTCCACTGCTGGACATAGCCCTCCCCTAATGAGCGCCATAGCGCCCTGTCTTCAGCTTGCCGCATCCAGCATCTGCTTGCAGTCTTTTTTAGATCGTCATCCCACCTGGTCAACAAGAAACTAGCTTGCAACTATTGTTCTAACAACTGAATCAATAACATTATTACATGATTTGAAAAGAAAGACTGTCCATGGAGTTTCTTGTTCATTCTTCTCTATGTAATCTACAATTTTGGAATGGCCTCTATTTAGTTATGATGTCTGTGAATGGACTGTTACCTAAAACATGTGTAAACCTTTACCCTGTCAGGGGTCTACTACAATAAATAGTTTGTGTTGGAAATGTTGCCAACTTTATCAGTTAAACGTACATGTAAATAAAAATACAGGAAATTATTGAAATCTTATCAAATTAATTAAGTAAGGTGGTAGATTTACCTTATTATCTGTGTAGATAAAATAATTATATCTTGATTTAAATATGTGTATATAAATAAATAAAAGATATAAGTATGAATATATACTGAGATATAATTAATTGGTTTTGAAATTAGAGACGAAAATATCAACATGCTGTACTTAAATTAGGTACTTTCTTTTGTAAGAAAAATATATATTAATAATAAATGGGCATTGGCAAATTTATTTTAAAGGTTTTATATAAAGTAAGACGTGCACTTTCCTGTAGATATGACTTCAAAACAATAAAATACTGCATAATGAATAAATGATATTAGGTACCTTTGATGACAAAATTATAAAAGCAGTGTTAATGACAGCAGAAAATTTCCAACAGTTATTAAAAACATTTTTATAGTTGACCTCATAAAATAAAGTACATAATTTAATTGTAAAAACTCATTAAAACCCAGAAATAAATGAGTACTTTAGTACTCTCTGACATCTACTGACAAAAAAACAATATCAATAAAAATATATAAGTTTGAGGAAAAAATCTTATGTCAACAGTTAAAAATATACAAAGAATAATGGTCACAAAAAACTGTGTTTGTTTGATATAACGTTGACCTACCTCCATTGATAAATCTTAGGTATTTGACCCTCTTTTGTTTTTTGGTATTTCGTAAATACCGTGTATTTTGACAACGGCCTGCCAATCTATTATGAACCGTCTTTCGATTGTTGATACGATCGATTCTGATACGTAAATGGATTAGGTCAGGTAGGTCCCTAGACCTGACGAGTTTTAAGGGAATGCCCTGAAGTAGCTAACGGAAGACAGTCCAGGCAACAAGTTGAGTGTCATTCAGATTATCAAAACTTCAATATCGTCTATCTGTTATTCCAATTTTTCGCCTAGACTGAGTAATATCTGACTTTGGTCGATTGTGCGATAAAACCTGCTAAGTAGTACTCTGCAAGCTTGTACTCCATGATGAATCTAGTCTAACCGACAAGAATTACACATAATAATAAAGATGACTAGCTAGCGCTCACGGTTTCGCCCGCGTGATACCGAAAAAAGTATCCTATGTGTTATTCCAGACTATAATCTACCTCTGTGCCAAATTTCATCAAGATCCGTTTAGCCGTTTTGACGTGAATGAGTAACAAACATCAATACATCCATCCTCACAAACATCCGTATTTATAAGTAGGATTTACGCAAGTTGGTGCATTATGTGAAGGTCGGCGTCCACTGCACCGTAAGAGACATTTAATTGCAAAAAGCTCTTCTCTACAATCTGCGTGTACGCGCATATTTGGGACAGCTACCTCGGTTAAGTGCACCAGTGCAATTTGACGACATTGTTATTCTGAACCCTATGACAACCGTGATGTGTGCCAATCAATGACAAATACATGCATTACATTTGTTTAACAATACATATTTACATGTGCTCAGGTAAGCAAAACAATTATTCATACTAAGTCATACCATGTACGCTTCATGACAGAAATGACACAATTTGACAGTTTCCTACTTGCTGACGTCGTTTGGGTTTCTTATGGTGCTTCATCTTTTTCTCAGTTACTTCCTCATGTCTGTTAGACGAGACAGCTGTGAAAGAAAGGCTGTTTATTAGACTCGCGGAGGACAAGATAATAAAACAAACAAACAACAAAAAATCCTTACTTATCCTTACTAGTATTATAAAAGCGAAAGTGAGTTTGTTTGTTACTTCTTCACGCCTAAATGGCGAAACCGATTTCAATGAATTTTGGTACAGAGATAGTTGAGACCCTGGAGACGGACATAGGCTAACTTTTTTTTAAAGTTGATGCTATTACAATAAATAAGGCGCAAGGACAAAAACTACAGGTAGCAGGTACCTGCAAATCAAGAAAGGGGAACTATGTTACTCCGAATACGCGAGCGAAGCCGCGGGCAAAAGCTACTAAAACAATATAAATAAGTCAATTAATTATTAGTCCTTTTCGTGGCCAAAAGGCCTCTATCTCAACACGATACTGCAACATGGCGGCCATGTCACAATGCTGATATTCTGAAAGAGCCCAAGCAACTGGGTGATTCTCCCTTCATGTACTCTCGACACTGCATTGTTCTTAGACACTTGTATGGTCTTCTTGTAGGACTTCCACAATGTCAGTCCATCGCATAGGTCCTCAACTCCTGCTAAACGACAAATAATGTTGTCAACCTTTTTACGGCACCTTTTTTGCGCTTCATCAAGTTTCCAAATAGGAGAACTTGCTGTGTTCATATCAGGGCGTCCATTAATTACGTGAGGCTTCTAGAGGGTGTGGAGCGATATGCCGCCCAATCGCACTTTAGGGCTTCGGCAAATATCAGGTTTGTTTACTCAAGTAAAAGTGTTAAATGTCTAGTAAACTGGGTTAAATTAATGTTTATCCACTAAAATTTTGAATCAAAAAAACAATACATGCGACCGGGAAATCCACTGATTCACCCTGTCAAATTCTCATTCACTGGTTCAATTAGCGAAATGCCACTAATTCATTTAATAATTTAAGTAACACAGAAGCTTCTCAACTTTGTAGACCCAATGCAATCAAACACAGATTAACTTATTTAAATTAAACACGGAATATAAATTCTAGTAGGAGCGACTGCAGTTGCAGTTCCATGTACGTATGCATTTTGGAATATCTCACGTGAGATTATTAGTGAATAATCGACCTTTTTTAGGCTACAAAACATTCTGCATCATCATCATTCTCCTGCCCCTCAATGACGCCCTAAGCCGAGGTCCGTCCGTACCCCACAGTGGGTGCCCTTAGCGGGCGGTCATTTAGTAAATAGTCTTTGTAACCCTGGCTGGGGGCCTTAATTGATTGTGGTCACCACAGAAAAATCCGGTTAACAAAAAAAAATTCAAAGAGAGTTGTGAAGAAAGGACCTCCTTTCTAAAAAAAAATCAAAAAAACATTCTCCTGCCATTATTCCAAGTCATTTGGGGTCGGCGCAGCATGTCTTCATCTATACTCCTTTAATATCTGTCAATTCATCGGACACCTCCTTTCTTGCCAAATCATCCTTCACACGTGACAGTTCATCCACTGTTTCCTTAGCCTTCCTCACGACATTTTCCTCATTCCTCTACATCACATGCCCTTACCAAGGCAATTAGCACACAACTTTTCAGTCACCGGCGCTAATTTCAGACTTCCTCCTAAGTGCCCGTTTCTTGCCTGCAACATCGTTAAAATCGAATTAATAATCATATTTACTACTTTGTAATAAAGTTTTTCATTCATTATTCTTACAATGTTTATCGTCGAAATTTATCGTATAAAGTAAGTAAATATTTTGCTTGTTCCAACCAAGGTTTAATGACTTTGTAATTTTCCTGTATTCGTCTTCTTAATGACACACCATTTAAGTATTGAGAAACAAGAACTGCTTTATCAACAATGGAGCAGTCGTTTATTGAAATTCGATTTCAGACGAACATACAAAAAAGTAACGCGTCATGATATCGTGGATATGTCGTATCGTATACGTTTTTGACTAATTAGCATACTTATGCTAATAGCAATTATGTGACATTGAAACTAAGAATCATAAATTTTATGTTAGCATTTTATTTAAGATCATATTTTATGAAATCATGTCCAACTTCTTTTTAAAGTTGGTGGTCTTCATCAAGCCATGCTAACGTGGTAAGTACAAAGAATGTAATAATTAAGACATCAAATCTAGGTGTGTAACTGGTTGCCATAAAAATATTATAGGTTCGTTCTACTGCCATAAAACATTTTATTTATACAGATAAGACTAATAATGTCACACGATTTTGATTTAACACTTTTTTTAGTAATTATCGACTTAATAAAAAAAATGGCATTTAGCTGTATCCGGTTAGTCTTGAATCTGACCCCAAATTATGATGATGATCTACATCATGAAAAACAATTTAAAACATTATTTGTAGTATATTCTTGCAATGGGTATGGTTTGTTCCAAAAGAATCTTAGGAAAATGGATGTCATTTCGTAGAGATACTTGCAAATTGAGTGTTTTTTTTATCTATGGTTGTATATGGCCACATATCGCACAGAATAGACCTCTTTATTCTTATAGGATAAAGGGAAAGCCTTTGCCTAACAGTGGAACAATTGAGACTTATTAAAACACAAATGCGAGTCGGAATTGCGCACCGAGGGTTTCGTACAAACTGGCGACATAAACAGCCATATCTTTTGACTGCTTAGACTTAGATGGCTGATTTTGTACCAGCTCCAAGAGAACAAAGACTTGAGTTTGTGGTTTTAATTTCATCTCGATACCTCCACGTGTTCCCGAAATAAAATGTCGTGACAGACAGATGGACAACAAAGTGATCTTATAAGGGCTCCGTTTTTTTTTCTTTTGAGGTATGGTACCCTAAAACTTACTTTAAGGGTTTTTTATTAGACTAAAATTTGCGTTTTATCAAATGTTATTTAAACAAATAATTGTATGAAAAACTAGCTATGCCCCGGCCCATGCGTTGCAATGCAATTTTTCTACCTTTCTACCTACCTAAACTACACAAAAACCTATACTGCCTTTAGCATTTTTTTCTCGCCGTGAAAACCATCCTAGGACTTCAAAATTTTGGTCCAGGCGTTGTTGAGTTATGCGCTCACTGACACATTTTGTGACTCATTTTAATATTATAGATAAGACTAAATCGAAGCCTTTTAAACACAGTTAATGTTACTCATTTAATTTAGTGAGTGATTTCGTGAGAATTAAACATATAATATACAAAGTTTGTTTACACTTTCATCACCTACTTTTGGTATAGACTATAGACTATAGACTCTTCTATTCTTGTTTATGTAGACACCTAATGCCGGCCCAGACAAGGCCATACAGCGAGCCGTTATTTTTCCTTAGTGGTAAAAGAATTCTAAACATTGCCACTTGGAGTTTATTGACCTGGCTACTAGCGTAAAACCACGTACCATCACGCCTTTGTTTTCAACGCAGACTTCGGCAGAGGTGTACTCATATTGCACTTACATTTCGCCAGAAGTAATTGGATAATCAACGGCTCATCAAAAAATAAATGGAAGGGAGTCGTTTGTCTTGGTATGGACATGTAATGAGGAGGGATGAAGCACATGTGACTAAAAGAGTGATGGATCTGAATGTTGATGGATGGAGAGCGAGAGGAAGGTCAAAGAAAAGATGGATGGATTGTGTAACGAATGATATAAAGGAGAAAGGGGAGAAAGGAAGAAGAAAACGTGTTGCGCCGACCCCAAATACTCACATCAATAAATCCTTAAAAATATCACAGTAATAATATCGATATTTAACTTCCAATCAAGATTTTAATCTTGCAATGAAACTACATTATTCTGTTCTCATTTTCCTTAAAGGTTTGCAAGTGAGAAAGTCCTTCTCAAACCTACTTATTATAAGCTATATGCACTCTCGAATTCATGAAAGGTCGATTGTCATGCGACCAAGCCGTCGCATCGAAAGTGTATGCCACAGTGAATACTGATAGAACTTGCACTAAAATGATGAAGTTTGTCTTGTTGCTTGAACGATCATATCTCTGGAACTACCAGTCGAATTTGAATAATTCTTTTTGCATTATAGCTCCAATTTTCGAGGTAAGTTATAGGCTTTATAAGCTACTCCAGTAATATTTATTGTTTCGTAATTACTTAAAAAGGAAAAAACGAACCCTTGTCGGATAACTTTGTTGCCCGTCTGTCTGTCAAGACCCTTGATCTCGGGAACGCGCGGAGGTATCGAGTTGAAATTAAAACCTTAAACTAAACACTGTAACACTGTGGTGCTTTTGTGCTGTGAAAAAATCAACCCTGAATGTCTGAAAAAAATATCGCCGTTTGTACGGAACCGTAGGTGCGCGAGTCTGATTCGCTCTTGGCCGGTTTTTTTAGCCAAGAAAAAGGAGAAATTAAGCTACCCCAATAATATCTATACTAATATTATAAAGCTGAAGAGTTTGTTTGTTTGTTTGAACGCGCTAATCTCAGGGACTACTTACTTGTTGGAATTGGAAAATTCTTTTAGTGTTGGATAGTCCATTTCTTGAGAAAGGCTATAGGCTATATAACATCACGCTACGACCAACAGGTGCTGAGCAGCGCGGGTGAAACCGCTAGTAAGAAATATTCGTTCTCATTTTTCCTCTATAGAAAGTCTTCACGTGGCCAGACAAATTATTTATAATCCTTTATGATGTAACGAACAGAGATGTGGTTGATGATGTAAAACGTTATGAGACGGGTGTTCAGTGAAAGTTATATTTTGTTTACGTTGAGATTCTGTTTTTGTCCGTAAGTAATCGGGTCAGTTGTGGTGTCTTTGTGTACAACGTAGATTGAGGGCTTTGTGAGGCCAAATTACTTGTTGTATGCAGGACAACAGTGAAACGGATGATTGTTTTTCTTTAAAAAAAAATTACCACACTAGGAACAAACTCATTTTCGCTTTTATAATATTAAGTAAGGATTACCGATGCTGATGTAATAAGTTTTGTTTGAAATGTAAGTTCTCAGCACAAGGAGGTTTGATAACGATGCACTTGTCTCTGGTCGTAACAATAAATCACGAACAAGTTTCTTTTTAAATTCGACGCACAACCGCGCATATTGCAAGCGTTACGAATTCAAGTGCAAAGTGGATTAAAACAGGAAAAAAATAAATGCGAATTTGGCTTCAGTTCAATGTTAGTGTATTTCCTGATTTTCGAAGTTTATTTCAAGGGTTTGTCCTAACGTGTCAAAATAAATATGTATTACATTTAATTTTCATTAACAACGATATTTAAATAGTTACACTACTCATGATAAAAACATGTGTTTTTTCTTATTTAATCTCCGTTTAAAGCTCTTCAAGTTTTCTAGGTGGAACGAAGGCGTTGGAAAAAAATCTAAAACCACAATATGACCACCAAAATCGGCTGTTTCTTAAATTTTATCGAGATCGGTTCGTTTAAGATAAGAGTTAGGCGGGAACAGAGAAACAGACATCAAACACATCACCCTCCTTTGGGCAGTAGTTGCACTACAACGCGCCATCTATGACATCATTAACGAACTAATATCAAAATCCTACGTCCTGCAAGTAATATAATTAACTAGCTGTTCCCTACGGTTTCACCTGCGGTGCTCAGCACCTGTTCGTCGTAGCGTGATGTTATATAGCCTATAGCCTTCCTCAAGAAATGGACTATCCAACACTAAAAGAATTTTCCAATTACAACCAGTAGTCCCTGAGATTAGCGCGTTCAAACAAACTCTTCAGCTTTATAATATTAGTATAGACTAGCTGTTCCTCGCGGTTTCACCCACGCTGCTCAGCACCTGTTGGCCGTAGCGTGATGTTATATAGCCTATAGCCTTCCTCAAAAAATGGACTATCCAACACTAAAAGAATTATCCAATTCCAACCAGTAGTCCCTGAGATTAGCGCGTTCAAACAAACAAACAAACTCTTCAGCTTTATAATATTAGTGTAGATTAGTTCAAGTAATAGAAGTATTTCGGCGATGTTGCAAGCGTGACCATGATCACGGATGAACCGAAGTTATTGCGGGTGGGTGTTTATGAGCAGTCAAAACAATATACCTTCTCCCTTTTCAGCCAACCATGTAGTTATAATCGGTGTGCAGTTCACACGATTGCATGCCGACTGCGATTGAAATGCAATTTACGGTTGCATTGCAGATAAAATGCGGTCCGCCTGTCTAGAGCCTTAATTGTTCCGTTTCAAGTGTTAATAATGATTTTAGTGACCATGTCAGCTTAAAAGACTTATATAGGTACTAGCTGTGCTCAGCGGTTTCACCCGCTGCTCACTTAGGGGTATAAAAAATAGATGTTGGCCGATTCTCAGACCTACCCAATATGTACACAAAATTTCGTTTAAATCGGTCCAGCCGTTTCGGAGGAGTATGGGAACGAAAACTGTGACACGAGAATTTTATATATTCGATATAGAAGAATCCGACAACAGGGTCATGGATGGCCTGGTGGGCACGCAAAACCATGGCACGCTGCAACACTACAGAACTACACCCTATTCTTTATGCCCCCTATACGGCTTCTCCACAGACTGTTGAAAGTGTTTTTTATTAGTGACAATAGTATTTACCTACCCCTTTTCTTACTAACTTGAGTCTATGGAAATATCTATTTCTGGTATCTTTAACACAGGTTACTTTGTAATCTAGCTAAGATGCCAGTTGCGACCCGTACCTTCACTATAAAACTACAATCACTGTCTATTGTCACTGTGTAATTTTAAGGTTTTAAACTGTGACAATAAATAAATAAATTTCGTCGCAAAAGTATCGGATTCATGGCTTTAAGTTATAGCTAAGTTTACTTGTAACTTTTGGTACTTAGGTTGGGGACCAATCAGCGAACAGTACACACGTGGAAGCCCAAGTAGTGCTGAAAACGTGACTCCTTCCAATTTGCGAAATGTCGTGAAGGAGCTTTCTATAATTAACCTTATTTTGTCAGCGATTTTTCCTTTCTTTATATGAAGTACAAAGATGTGATGACAAGGGACCACAGATTTAAGTATATGGTTTAAATTTCAACATACATACTCAACAGATAGACAGACGGACAACAAACTAAGCTAATTAGGGTTACGTTTTTTTTTCCTTTTGTGGTACAAAACCATAACCATAGGAGCTCGTGGCTAAATAATAGTAGCCGCTCGGGTCGATCTTTAGGTTAAGCCGCGCTTGCCTAGGTTGGTCTGTGGATGGGTGACCACCCGTTACATACCGAGTTTCCTCCGTGCCTCGGAAAGCACGTTAAGCCGTTGGTCCCAGCTGTCATTTGTAGATCTTCTTTCTTTGACAGTCGTTACAAGTAGTCAGTGTTCCGAAAGTCTGACAACCAATCTTACCAAGGGGTATCGTATAACCCAGTACTAACTGGGTTGTGGAGGTTAGATAAGCAGTCGCTCCATGTAAAATACTGATATTCAGCTGCATCCGGTTAGACTGGAAGCCGACCCTAACGTAGTTGGGAAAAGGCTAGGCAGATGATTATTTACAAAACTCCCAATCTTATGAATTGAGTTTTTTTGTTACTATCTGTGGTTCCATCCGTTCATAATTTTATAACTTATGTCCATAGTAATGTTTGCATGTCTGATTACGTACATCTCGTGAATTTTAAACTGGCTCGTTATTTGTTATGTATGTATATTATGGAGTACTAGTTTTGAATAGAGATCAGGTGTTGGTGGCATATTCACACGTCATGCTGATAGTAAATTAATATTACTACCCATACCTTGTTTATTTTTACGAATTTGTCATAAATTAAGTTTCGGTATACAGTTACGACTCACGAGCACTATACTAAATGTAAACACTTATTAAAATTCTCTGCCTGATTTTTTTCATATAAAAAGGTTTCTGCTTGCTGATAAGATTACTTCGTAATAATGTATGTCAATAATACTTTGTACAGAATAACATAAAATTACAAAATGTTGAAAATCTCTTTTTAACCGACTTCAAAAAAAGGAGGAGGTTCTCAATTCGACTGTATGTTTTTTTTTTTTTGTGTTTGTTACCTCATAACTCAGGTCTGAGTGAACCGATTTTGATGATTCTTTTTTTATTCGAAAGCTGGTGGTTGTCGTTTGGTCCCATAAAAAGTCAACGAAACCAACAAAAGCCACCGACTTCCGGAAATAAAGTTATTTTCCAGTTTTTAGTTTTTTTTAGAAGTCGGTTTTATTTTTTTACTAAAAAGTTTTTATTTCAACATTTTTAGTTATATAATACGCAAACATGGTTAAAAAGTTTTTATTTTTAGCTTTAGTCCTAATAATGTATGTCAAAAATACTTTGTACAGAATAACATAAAATTACAAAATGTTGAAAATCTCTTTTACAAATTGGTGTAGACCTTGAAACTGAGTTTCTAACTTCAAATAATCATTTACTTTGCAGCGGTGTTAATATAAGGTTAATGTGACATGGTAGATGGCCGAGTTTGCGATTTGTCCGAAAGAGAGGTCAAATAAGGAACATGAGTGGGTTTTAGTCAGTAAAAGTCGGACACTCTCCCCCGCTTTGTTATTAAATGATTCACTTATAAAAAAAAAACAAAATGGTCGATGGTGTGCTTCATTCATAATATTAGTATCCGCGTCAGTAAGCCAGCAAAAACCGTCACTTTCTCTCAAGTAATTGACTTTTAAAATCACTTGACATCCTTACGACCATAAATTACTAGTTATTTACTTTGAAAGTGAATTTGTGCCGTTCTTGAAATATACGGGGCTAGCAAAAAAAGATTTTGTGTAAGTAAAAGTGTGCACAAGTATAAAACCTTGCATTTATGAAAATTACCTTTTATTTATTATAAAGAGCTATGCTTCCACATTTATTTTGGTGATCGCCAGTTTGGTTAAGTCAATGCCGACTTCTCTTTTCCCCGATCTTTATATAAAATCTCTTATCAAACGCGTAATTTAATGTATTTATTTACATGCAATTTTGATTTGATTTAATTGTGATTTGTGTGATTTAATTTGTTTTCATTTCTATAAAATTTTAATTAGGTTTGATTTTTGATTTGTTTTTTTTTTTATTAAATGCGTTTTTAATTGGGACTGTATGGATCGAGTTATCTGAAGTAATTGTTTTTTTTTTATATTCGGTTATCTTCAAGGTTTGCGTGAATCGGTTTCTTTTAGGCAAGCGTGCTCCATTCTACACACATCATCGCTTCACATCGGGCGTGTTGCGACCAAATGTAGTGTCCGACCGAAACTAGTTTTACGACCGAAAACGAAGTTCGGCAACGGCTTCTGTTTTGGTCGAAACCGAAACTTCCTTACTAGGATCTCTTTTCCCCCCTGCCGGGGTTGCGGGTTGTTCGAAAGAGATACCGCGGCCTCGGAACGTAAAGGGCAATAGAAGGAACAGGTGGGTTTTAGTCAGTAAAAGTCTGACATGCCCCCCACTCCGCCCAGAGCGGTGGAAGTCATTTGATAATTTCCCACCCGAAAAAAAAAGGATCTCTTTTATCAGTCATATTGAATATTATTTTGGTTTCCTAGACCATTTTCCTCACACGAGGATAACACATCGTTCCATCTTACGATCCTTGCTTAGTAGAAAGACGCTTTAGACTGTGGTTGCGTCCCGGCTGTGCCTGCCGGCCAACAATATGGCAGACTTATTGCCATCAATAACGACTACGTGGCTGCTACTCTGAAAATTCCTGTTAGAAAAACCTCTTTAAGAGTTATATGTGATTACTAGCTGTTCCACGCGGTTTCACCCGCGCTGCTCAGCACCTGTTGGTCGTAGCGTGATGTTATATAGCCTATAGCCTTCCTCAAGAAATGGACTATCCAACACTAAAAGAATTTTCCAATTCCAACCAGTAGTCCCTGAGATTAGCGCGTTCAAACAAACAAACAAACTCTTCAGGTTTATAATATTAGTATAGATTATTATTGTTTCCAGGAACTCGACGAATTGGTTATTAAATTAAATAAGTGGCATCGAGCCATGCATGAACGTGAGGAGAAACGGATTCAAGGAATGTTGGAAAAACTGTCTAAATGAATAATAATTATAATCGATCAAACAAATTTAATGTTTTTCGGTTATTTCACTTTTTTACGTAAGGGAAACGAGAATACTAGTCAAAAAGAAAAATGAACCGATGCTGTTTGCCCTTGAAATAGAAATAATAATGTTAATTTGATTTATTTTAATTAGCTAGAGTAGCTGTTTTAATTAAATAATTTGTATTTTTAGTTTAATTGAGTTTCCTTTATACACAAATAATAATGTGATGTCGAACCGAATCTGAATGAGATTGGTTCGGTGTTGCCAATGGGGTTGCTCGAAAGTGATACCGCAGCCCCGGAACACGAAGGGCAAAAGATGGAACATGGAGGGGTTTTAGTCAGTAAAAGTCTGACAGTACCTTCCGCTCCGCCCAGAGAGGTAGAAGTTATTTGATGATTTCACATGCGAATAAAAAAGTTGCCAACTGGTACTTTGAAACATTAAAAAATGTAGTTTAATACCCTTGAAGTTATTTTTGATCTTATATTGTTTTGTATCATATGAAAACACAGCACTAATTCAGAAAATAGTTAACAAAATAAAAATTTAAAAACACGTCTGCCATGTAGAAAAATCGTCAAATCCTAGACGATAACCACATGCATTAACATAATAAATAAAAAAAAATGTGTGGGTGTTCGTTTATTTATCATACCCGCCACATTGCATTTATATACTTTTGCAAGAGCCTATGTTACTCGGGACAATGCAAGGATTCTAATGATCTGATACGTGTAAATCAGTTCAGGCGTTTCGAAGTTATAATGAAATAAACTCACATACATACATGAACCCTGAAAACATAACACTCCTTTTTGGGGCAGTCGTGTAATTAGCGTTAATGATATATCGCTGCACTTATATCAGGTGAATTTGTGCCATTTATCATCTGCCTAGCCTTTTCCCAACTATGTTGGGGTCGACTTCCAGTCTAACCGGATGCAGCTGAATACCAGTAATTTACATGGATCGAATTTGCGCCGTTCAGTGAGATAAAATACCGTGATTTCTCCAAGATATTATTGATAAGATCAACGCGTTATTATTCCGTTGACCCAAAAAGTTGGTCAAATTTCACTCGTAACAGTTAATTTATGAGTCATTTTAATTTATCACGTTCGAACTTCCATCGTTTACACCTTTTTGGTAAAATTTACCCATTATGCGCCTGCGTCGCTTTTAATCAAAATATTGTATACTACCAACTTTCTTTCTTTAATTATTTTGTTTACCATATGGTGAACAATACAGCCGAACGGTTCGATTTTTGCGGTTAAGCCGTTCTTTTCAAGGTCGGTATGTGGATGGGTGACCATCTATGGTTATGTATCATAATGTTTTATCGAAGCTGGGGGCCTACTCTCTTTCTCCGAAACGTAACTTCGTTAACGAACGAAAGTCAAAAGTAGTTAGTTAGTTTCATTTCATTTCATTCATTTCGAAATTTTCGGACGTCCGAAGTTTATTTGACATTAAAATTTTCTAAACCTACTCTAATTCGCGCAAAATGATATAAAGTAGGGTTACAAACGTAACTACTTTTGACTTTCGTTCGTTAACGAAGTTACGTTTCGGAGAAAGAGAGTAGGCCCCCTGTTTCGTCAACTACAATTTCGTTTTCTTGTTAAAATAGGAACTCAAGTTTATTTTAATTTTAGGGAAAACAAACAATAGGTAATACTATGAATGGTTTGCAAAAATCTACATCACAGTACAACTAACTACATTGCTTAGATGCACGACTACAATACTATAAAAAAAACCGGATAAGTGCGAGTCGGGCTGGCGCACTAAGGGTTCCGTATCATCTATAAATATAAAATGAATCCCTATTTCCGTCGGTCACGACCAATTTCGCTAATTCTTTTTTTGAATATTCGTTAAGTCCAAAGAATGTTCTTACGGTGAGAAAAAAAAAACAGTAGGTATAGGTTTTTGTGTAGGGTAGATAGGTAGAAAAATTGCATTGCAACGGATGCCGGGGCACAGCTAGTTACCTATAAAAATGGCAAAAAAAATATTCACGTATGGGAGCCCCCTTAAATACCTAGTTTTTTTTGTATTTGTTGCTATAGCGCCAACAAATACTAAATATATAGGTATATATAAAATGTCCACTGTCTAAATATCACGGTTCAAGAGATACAGCCTGGTGACAGACGGTCGGACAGTGGGATCTTAGTATAATAATAGCCGTTTTGTACGGAACCCTAAATAAAATGCATATTTTTTGCTGAACAGTAAAATAAAACTCTAATTTGCGCAGCCGAACATCTTTGTTTTTTTTGTTTCTTGACTGACATAACGATTCAATAGTCGGGTGCATACAGAAGGCGTGTCTAAATGATCCGGTCGGTGTAAACTACGGTGATATTACAAGCAATCCTTTACCGTTAGACGTCTGCGGCCGTCTCGGTTACCGCTACAAACGATTAGCATTTTAGGTGAAGGAAAACTGGCCATGTGTACTCAACGCCGTGATCCATTGTAAATACTACCTTATTCTTCTTGGTATTGGGTAAGAATTTGATTGGATGGCGTTTTATAGAAAGAGAGTCTTTTGTTTACAAGAAAAATTATGTTAATTTGAATGCGTTTTTTTTAGTTATGTTATGTCTGATATCTGGCTGTCGTTTTTTTTTTTCGGATTATTACTTTTTCCGCTTTGGGCGGAGTGGAAGGGAGTGTCAGACTTTACTGACTAAAACCCATGTTCATTCTTTTGCCCTTTCTATCCTTACTAATATTATAAAAGCGAAAGTGAGTCTGTTTGTTTGTTACGTCTTCACGCCTCAATGGCCGAACTGATTTTGATGAATTTTGGTACAAAGATAGTTGGGACCCTGGAGACGGACATAAGCTAAAAAACGGGGGAGAAAGAGGGAAGAAAACGGGAGAGAAAGATTTTTTTTTTCGATCATCACGCGGGTTGCCCAAAGTAACTATGCCACCGGACGAAATCGCGGGCGGAAGCTAGTAATCTGTATCGCTAACCAGCCACTTTGCTGACATCTCTTTGAGGCACGCGTGGAACATGAACGCGCCGTCGACACGGCCTGTCGTCAGTAGACGGACGGACGGTGAGCTACCCATTGCTCACCGTCCGCTTATTTGTACGGTGGCCCCCTCAAACGTACAGCCACCTCCTTCGTTTCTCAATCCCTCTCCCCGGACCATGGACTGAACCAGGGCCGGACGCGAGAAGTCGCGATAGTGGGTGTCACTTACCACAGATTCTGTGACTTAACTCTTTAGAAAGACGAGGTTGTCGAGACATTCGAGCTTTTGACAACACGCAACGAATTCCTTAAGATATACAATGATAGTCAGGACCATAAAGTTCATATGCCAGGCCAGAGTCGCGCACCGAGGGTTCCGTACCAACTTGACCTTTCGATTGCGCAGCATAAAGGGTTGTTTTTTACAACTCCAAAGGGCCACAGACTTGAGTAAATGGTTCTAATTTCAACTCGAAACTTCCACGCGTTCATGAGATAAGGGTCTTGATATACAGACAGACAGAAGAAAGAAAGAAAGAAAAAACATTTATTTGGCCCATGCCACAAGTGCACACAAAATGAGATAAACTTAAAACTAAACAATAATAACAAAAACGTAATTGTGTGTCTCACGGCTGCGCCAAATAGGCCCAGTTCAGCAAACTGCCGAGCAGCTAGTGCGCGATGCTGGTTTTTTCAGTGACAGACGGACGGACAACAAAGTGATCCAATAAGGATTTCGTGTTTTCTCTTTGAGGCATGGAACCCTAAAAAACGTATTAAATGTTATTTATTTTGCAATAATAAAGGTCATTGGTCTTATCATCGCTGACTCATGATTTGTCGGAAATTGTACCAAATGTTCCCGTATCTCCAACGGTACTTTTAAGACGTTAACCACTAAAATGCATGACCCACAAACGTTACGATTTTGTGAAAGTTTCAGACGTTGCCGCCTTGTCGTGTTATTTTATTAAGGTTTTATGTCGTGTCCTCGATGGAATTTCACATCGGCGATTAGCAATTTTGGGGTGATCTGAATTTTGGGCCATGAAAGGGATGGATACAAAGGAAATTTGCGTGTGGTTTAGATGAGAATGTTAAGGGATGTATGGTGTCACGCACGCGAATATATATAAAAAAACTCCCCCACAGAGGGTTCCGTACAAGCTTGCTACATGAAACGGTCATATCTTTTGACTATTTAGACTTCCAGGGTTAATTTTTTCACAGCTTCAAGTTACCATAGATTTGAGTAGGTTCTAATTTTAGCTCAATATTTCCATGCGTTCCCGAGATAAAGGGTCTTGACAGAAAGACGGATAACAAAGTGATCTTTTAAATGTTCCGTTTTTTCCATTTGAGGAACGGAAACCAACAAAACATAAGAACCTTCTCCTTTTTGTATAAGTCGGTTAAAAATAAGGAATACGTACGTAAGAGAAAAGGAAGTTTGCATGATGCGTTTGGGGTTGAAAAGTTGCGTGGTAATTGGTTATCGTGGTCTGGACATGTGATGTAGAGGAAAGAGGAATTTTTTTAGTGAACGATGGTTTCTCATGAGATCGAAGAGCAATACAACAAACTTGAGAGGTGTCAAGGGACACCTGGATGGAACGAAGTTATTATTATTATTTAGTACAAAAAACCAGTATACACTCAACAAAAATAATATTCGCGACACCACACTGTTCAATGCGAAATCGAAAGACGAAACGAAAATAACTGGCTTGCTTTCTATGAAATAGAGAGAGAGACAGACAGAGAATCACGCACACGCCGCTCGGCTTACAACAATAGGAAAAAGTGGCGTTACAACTTTTGGTCGTATGAAAAAAGTGTCGTTACAGATGTTGGTCTTAATTTTTTTCGTCGCAACGCGCGATAATGAACTTCTTTCCAAAAACTGAACACAATAAATTATTCTCGAATAAAATCAAGTACTCCTGAACACGGCTCGTATTCTCAGGAGGTTCCTTTCCGAGCTCTAGCCACGGGTAGCTTTGGATGCGAGTGGGCGACGCTTTTTTATATTTTTAAAATGTTTTTTTTTATTATTTTATCATTACGTGTGAAATAAATGAAGGAAAACATACAATGTATATCGGTTAAGTTGTAGATAAAGTCATGTGATCTGACGCACTTGAATGAAAAAGATACAAAAATAAGTATGGTTGCTAGTTGGTCTCACGTTTTTAAATTCCAAGGTCAGTTTTTAATCAAAACATAATAAGTTAGCAAGATACGATTTATGGAAATAAAATTTTTATAATTTATACTTGTGTTCATGATAAGTTTTTTCCGGATTTGTTCAATAATATTCCGTTTCATCAATGCAGACTCATAAACTAGTAGTATGACAGTTGTATGACAAAAATAACAGTTAGTCTTTGTACGTGTATTCTATCTGACAATGAAATAAATTAGTCTGACACTCTGATCTGTATTTCCAAAAAAAAAATAGTTCATGAGATAACTAAATTTTGCCCGCGGCTTCACTCGCGTTAAATTCGGGGTAACACAGTTCCCCTTGCGCCTTATTGATTTGTAATAGCAACGCTAAGTTTTCTCTTTTCTTCCCTCTTTCTCCTTCACATCCCACTTTTTTCAAATAAATCTCCGGATTCTCTCCCGTCTCCTGGTGCCCAACTATCTCTGTACCAAAATTCATCGAAATCGGTTTAGCCATTAAAGCGTGAAGAGGTAACAAACTCACTTTCGCTTTTATAATATTAGTAAGGATAACGTAAATTACTATTGAGTCAATCTGAAATTTTCGAATAATTATAATAACTCCACCCGCTCCGGGCGGAACAAAAGAAAGTGCCAACTTTGTACTGACTAAAACCCATCCTTCTTTTGCCCGTTGTGTTCCGGGGCCCGGGGCATCTCTTTTTAAAAGCAATTTCTGACTGAGTTACTAATAAAAAAAAGAAAGAAAGAAAAACTTTTATTTGGGACTCGCACAAAACAAGTATAACAGTAACAAAATAAAATAAAATAGTACAGACAAGGTTATTGTCTGTGCGAGGCCAAAAAAGGTCCCTGTCTCAGCATAAGCTGCGATATTTTAAGAATAAAATAACACAGCGCTGGTATTCTGACAGGGCCAGTTAGTGGTATCACGGACACAGAACGGAGCACATATATAAATAAATATTCCATTTATAGATACAGAGATTAAATTACAAAATAATAGATAAATACAGATGGACAAAATTAAAATTATAATATTCTTCATGCAAAAATAAACTACCAAATTGACCAGTACTCAATAGCCCAGCGCTCTAAATATCTTTATCGACGAGACAAAACGATGGAACGCGTGGATGGAACCGTGATAACGACACAAATGCAGATGCAATACTTTCCATCACCTCTTTCTCAAGAAGTTACTCAACTTTTTCAAAAGTGTGTCTTCAAAAGTTATCACCGGTTACCTTGATACCCCTTGAAACTGGTTGTCGATCAGAAGCCACCTACCTACCTACCATCGGTTGAGAACATGTGATGTGTAACCACCTTTCGCTTTTCAAGGGGAATTTCTCTAGCAGACAACTGTTAAGGCGAAGCGCTATCTAAATATGTATTTACTTTCTTGATATATTTTAAAATATTATTTTTTTGAAAAAAGAATCCTATGAAATTAAGTCTGCCTATGTTATCATCTCTATTCTTGTTTCATTCTCCCATTCTCCCCTGTCAGTTGTTTCGCAATTCATCCATCTTTTCTTGTCTTAAGCTCACAGGGGTTTTTAATTGGCTACCGTTTTGTGGGCAATTTGGATATTCTTATGGACTTGCTTTTAAAAACTAAACCATCTCTCGTATTAACTTCCTGATTGAGTTAAGCCTGGTTTTTTTGAAGGTATTGATAATTATTCGGTGGTAAACACTTATTAAAAAAAAAAAGGATATAATAAATTAAAGTTATTGACAGTACCTAAACATTTTATAACTACTTACATAATTTCTAATTTATTTATACATATCTGTAAGATTACTGTTGCCAGTTCCAAGATAATTCATTAACGTAGCTAAAAATAAAAGGACCAGTGATAAAATCAGCCTCGTGTAATAATCTTTCTTCAATGCAAAAAAAAACACTTTCAGATATAAATATCATCACCCAGTTTCCACAGCTTGTTGATGATTCCTAACTTCGAAGTCAAAATATATCCGTCATGATTTTCTTCCATCTAATAGGTGTCATCGTCTTTCTTCTGCCCTAATCCTTATCATTTTATTTTGGGTCTTCTCCCATGTTCCTCTATTGGTCGTCATCTAAGCAGACATCTTCTCTTCGTCATATTATTCATATAAACATGTTTTCTTTGTGTCTTCACATTGGTCTGGCAAAGTCGTGCTTTGGGAAGTTATCTACGTTAGTAACTAGTTTATCCAAGTATAAGAATACCCATTCATATTCATAATTAAAACTTTTCTCACTACATTTTCCTGATCCTTTATGTATCTTCTATTTTTATAATATAAAAATGAATCGCAAAATATGTTGGTAAGCGCATAACTCAACAACGCCTGGACCAATTTAACTTTTTAATATTTGTTGAAGGCCAATGATGGTTTTTACGGCGAGAAAAAAAGTTAAGGCATTATACGTTTTTCTATAGTTAAGGTAGGTAGGGTAGAAAAATTGCATTGCAACGCATGGCCGAGGCACAGCTAGTTTTCTATAAAAAAAAAACATGGCTGCTAGCAACGCTCGAATTTGTACTTTGTCCAACCAACATCGCCTGCTGTCCACCGACACCAAATGAAGCAATTACTGTAGTACTTAGGTAATTGTAACTGGCTATTTTTGCTCCACAGCGAGTCTATTGGCTCCCAAGGGCAAAGACCTCTATTCGAAGTTATCAACGCGAGATAATTGCGGCCGACATTGTTTCCGACCGCAGCGCGTTATGTAGGCGAAAAACAGAAACAAACAATTTGTTTTGTAATCGGTTTGTTTGAAAATTTGATCGTTGTGCTGGTTTTACGTTTATGCAACATCATCTGCATAGCCTGAACTGTTATTTAGCTGAGTTGGGAAAAGGTTAAGCAGATGATGATCTGCGTTATTTTTTTCAAGCTATGTTGGTATCGGCTTCCGGTCTAACCGGAATACCAGTATTGTAGATGGAGCCACTGCTTATCTAACCACCACAACCCAGTTAGTACTGGGTAGTAAAACATCCCTTAGTAAGACTCGTTGTCAGATTTTGACACTGACTACCTCTAACAATTGTCAAAGGCGTGGACACCAAACTATGATAACGTGCTTTCCGACGTACAGAAGAAACTCGGGTATGTAATGGGCGGTCGAGCACGGTTTATCTTCAAGAATAACCCGAGCAGCTGTGGATAATCAATGAAAATATTATGGGCTAATTATGAAATAGAGAAGTCGACCTATTTTCTGAAAGACTTCATAAAATCTCTGTTTGCTGCCTATTCATGCATACAAACAACAAATACTTTGCATTGCCGTCATTTTAGTCCAAAGTTCCAAACATTTTCCCTTGAAGTATTTGTGAAATATTACCCGCAGCATGTCACAATATTTCAAGGATAAATAACTTACAATCTGTCACATTATTTCCAGCCATTAGGCAATGCACTGACTTTCGCATTTCACACTGTCTCCGTATGCTATATATAGCATAGCTATTAAACGCATCACTAATCCGCAAAGGACTATTTTACGTTTTAAAAGACATTGTCACATATATGTGACAGGCGCGTGCCCTATACGCCAACGATCACATGTGACAAAAAAATCGGTAAAATGACTTTCTTAGCGTGGTGGGCACGCCCGTATGTTTATACTCTGCCGTTCAAAAGAAAAGCAGCGTTAGACCGTTGTCATTAACGTTGTTACTGAGAATTTCCTGAAGGGAAAACCCAATAGATTTTTGGCTGACTTAGGTATCGAACCCAGGACCTCAAGCTCAACAGTTTACCTTCAGGCATTTTTTAAACTTTGTCAAATAAATATTTTCTGTCTTTCGTTTATTATAAGTCGAGAGTATGTCGCCTTAACGCGGTGCGGGGTCTCGCGCAGCTCCGCGAAAATTTCACTTTCGCTTGCTTACATAAACTACTGCGACCTTTAATCGAATATCACGCGATTTGTTATTTATGCCGCGTCTGTCTGCGTGCAAACTTATGGTGAAGTTCTGTAAATTATGAGGAAGAATATTTTGTTCCTTGGAATTGTTTTCGTCATAATTTTCTGGTCATGTTTTTTTTCCCTGTCAGCTATCATTTTTTTTCTTTTTTACCATAGCTTAAACAATTCTTCCATCTTGTCTTTGTCAACGAGCAGATGATGGTGACGTCGACCCCATTAATTGTAATGGGGTCAACGCAGCATGCCTTCTTATCACATAATTCTGTGGTGCAAAGAATTAAAAAATGAAACTGTATTCGATTAACACTTTTACTGCTTTTTTAATCTAAATGTAATGATTGCTTTATAATAACTGACAACGACAGTGACAGCTCTAGAATGTAAACCGATTTGAAACTCAAATCGGTTTTCAGACGTCATGTCAGAAGTTATAATCCCATTTCTAGCTATTGGTATCGATTCGGCTGTCGCAAACTAAACTAAAACTAAATTATAGTGTTCTAAAAACACTATAATTTAGTTTATTCCTGTCAAACGACGTTTCCTCTTTTGAAATTTATTAAAATGACACAACCATACAATAGTTTGACAGCATTAATGATAGTTTCGTTACTTAATTTAGAGAAAATGGCAATCTCGCTATTCTAATATTGACATTTTTCACCAAAAATAGTGGTTTTCAAGCTAAAATGGAATATAATTAGATGTCATTAGGTATGTCATTTTAATATTAGTCTAGTTTAATCCGGTGGTTCATCAGAATCGCCATCATTACTACTGATGTTGCTTCAAATTGTGTGGTACAGGATAATGTAAGGGACTGTTTTAGGAGAAAGAAAAAAAAATGTCTACATTGCATTGTTTATATTGCATTGCAAGTCGACCTCCGTTGTCTAGAGAGCTGCTGCTAACAATTTGTTGCTTGTATCTAACGGGGTCAGCAGATGCACAATGTGTAATACTAACAAAGTATTCATAATTCTGAAAGTTTTACATATTGTGTACTCAATCTGTTCTCAAATCTCAATCACGTCCCGAAAAAATTTTCTGCCTTACCTACCAGTACCTGAGTCATCTATCATGAATCAGTTTATAATGTTTCCATTTCTTGAATAGAGCTTCCTTTCTGTGTGGTGGGCCCCAAAAGCCTCTTCATCTTCACGGTTCCTAAGACTAACGGTAACGCAAGATGGTTTTCTTTATCGTTTTAAGAGCGGTAATCTACCTAGCCTTTGTGCCAACTATGTTTGGGTCGCTGCATGCAGCTGAATACCAGAATTCTAAATGGAGCAACTGTCTTTCTGACACCTGCTGCCCTACCATGACGTCTTAAAACAGAACTTATTCCACTGAGGGAAAGAGACAGCGCTATATAGGGTGTCTAGGACCATCTCATTCTCGCACAGGAATAAGAACTGCTATAAGATGTCATGGTAATCCTACAGATCTTCAGATCAGTTTAATACGATACCTATTGGGGGGACGTGTTGTCATTGACTACCTGTAACAACTGTCAAAGATTACAAATGACAGCCGGGAGTAACAGCTTAACGTGTTTTCTAAGGCACGAAGAAAACTCGGTTTAAAATAGGTGGTCACTCATTCACTAATCAACTGACGCACGACCTCTTAGTTTTGAAAGTAAATAAAATAATTTGCAAAAAGTGTCTGTCTGGATACGAACCTCCCATCAACTACCACTGTACTAAACTAAACATATGCTGGAAACTTTTTTTTTCGTGTGGAAATCCTCGATGGATGACCTCTGTGGCCTGTCAGACCCCTACTGACTAAAACCACACGTTGTTCCTTCTCGTCACTTCTGGCTGGGTTTCGGGGACTCACTGGCATTCATTGTAGTCATTGGCTACACAATCACCCCAGCAGTGACGGTTTGCTTGTGGCAAACCTCTTCAGGTACCCGAACCCTAATTAAAGTGGAAAGCAATGATCGATACACTCCACGTCAATGTTGTGTAAACAAATCGACAAAGAACGCAAAGATCTCACAAACGTCGCTTTATCAGATAATCACATGTACGTACATAGCATGCCGCATAACGATGATAACGCTAATGATTGTTTGATAACCACTTGTATTGTTGGGAATTCATCGTTCATCATAAGCTTGGAAAAACATTATTTCTGCTGACACACTGGACTTGGCTGGCTCTGCTTTGCTGACATCTCTTTGAGGCGCGCGTGAAACACTAACGCATCGTCGACACGGCCTATATCGTCAATAGACGGACGGACTGTGAGCTACCGATTGCTCACCGTCCACAGGCCCGCATCTACGGTGGCCGGAAGTCGTCTCGCGGCGGCTGGGTTGGTTTGAGGTTCTCTCCCTTAAACGCCCGGCCACCTCCTTCACTAGCATGACTGCTTCGCAGAAAGAGGTGACCGCTTCCTATTCCTTCTCGCTCCGGACCATGGACGTGGGAGATGTCCGCCGCCGATCGCCTCTAGCTCGGGCACCGCGCTGGTCAAACTGGACGCCGGGAGGACGCGGTGGAGCACACAGTGGCAGCTGTGTGCTCCACCGTGTCCTCCGGGCGTCACAATGGTGACACCCGGGCGTTTCCTAACGCCATTAAATCCCTCCATTAAAGAGCTGATGTTAAGTTGTAGATTTAATTAAGAACATGGATACTCGTAAATTCGAAATTCATTTTAATATTTCTTTTGATAGTGTCTCTTTAGTATCTTTTAACATTTACCTTAACGTTTATTCGAAATCAGTTTATATCACGAATTGCAATACAAACATAATTGCCTCAACATTAAAGATTTCTCCGGAACGATTCACTTATTTTGAGTCATAAACTGGTTATACAGTTAGTCACACATGGTTGCGATAATGATTCGTAAATAAAACTAGCTCTGCCCAGCGGTTTCACCTGCAGCTCAACTCCTGAGTGTCTTACAGTGATGTTATATAGCCTACTAGCTTTTGCACACGGCTTCGCTTGCGTTAAATTCGGGGTAACACAGTTCCCCTTTCCTGATTTGCAGGTACTTGCTACGTGTAGTTTTTGCCCTTGCGCCTTATTGACTGTAATAGCAAAGTTAAGTTCCCTTTTTCTCCCTCATATTACAAAACATAAAAAAAACTGCTGCCTATATTAGTCTCCCGGGTCCCAACTATCTCTGTACCAAAAACCATCAAAATCGGTTTAGCCATTAAAGCGTGAAGAGGTAACAAACAAACTCACTTTCGCTTTTATAATATTAGTAAGGATAGCTATCGATAAATGGTCCATCCAACATTAAAGTATCCGCCGGGGTTGTGCCTTGTGGGTTGTTCGAAAGAGATACCGCAGCCCCGGAACATAAAGGGTAAAAGAAACAACATGGGGGTTTTTGTCCGTAAAAGTGACACCACACCGCACGAGCAAGGGAAGTTATTTGATGATTTTACATCCGCAAAAAATAACAATAATTATTTTTTCAGTTCCTGAAATTAGCGCGTTCAATCGTAAAAACCAACTCTTTAGCTATGTAATCTAATATATAAAATTCTCGTGTCACAGTTTTCGTTCCCATACTCCTCCGAAACGGCTGGACCGATTTAAACGAAATTTTGTGTACATATCGGGTAGGTCTGAGAATCGGCCAACATCTATTTTTCATACCCCTAAGTGAGCAGCGGGTGAAACCGCTGGGCACAGCTAGTGTATATATTCGTACTTATGTCTCATATGCATTACAGAAGACTATTGATTATATCAGGGCTATTTATTTATTTATTTATCTATCTAGAAATATAAGTAATCTATATAATAATCGCCTATCTGATTATATTTTGCGATAAGTTTGTTATTGTTCGCCTTTATTTATTTTATGTTAGCGACCCACCCTTTCTTCGCAATAAATACAATCGAATAATGACAAACATTGAGTTTCATATGCAGCAACTTAGCCCAGCACTTGGGCTATGAAAAATAGATGTTCGCCGATTCTCAGATACTCGATATGCACACAAAATTTCACACAGATCGGTCCCGCCGTTTCGGTGGAGTTTGGTAACAAACACGACACAATAATTATATACATTTGATTTAGTTATTCAGTTTTACCTATTGTGTTATGAATTGATCCGGAAAACAATACCAAAATGGAATTAATTATATTACATACTTCATTAATACCAATTTAATTCAGTATGCACAATAACTAACATTGTTTAGAAAACCAGTATGGTAATATAATAATGATTTGTGTTTATTTATAATGCTAATATTTTTCATATCATATCAAGTTTATTAGAATATTTATAACAATGTTACAATGCCAATTTTCACCAAGTCTAAGCGACACTTAATTTTAAACTTATTTTTATTTTGCAAAAGAGGGCAATTCGTTCAATGTATAAATTAAGTCCTAGACACTCCCTCAGAGAAAAATTTAAAGAGATTAACATACTAACCGTGCCCTCTCAGTTTATTTACGAAAACCTTTTGTACGCGCATAAAAATATAAAATTGTTTAAAAAATACAGTGATATCCACGACATAAATACAAGGAACAAACACAAATTTGTTGTTCCTGCAACGAGGCTCAAAAAATAGGGGGTACATTCACATGCCAATGTATACGTTATTATAATAAACTGCCAAGCGATATTCAAACACTAAGCCTCAATAAATTTAAATCTTTTATAAAACGTAAACTATGTCTCAAAGCTTACTATAATATTAATCATTACCTTGAAGATAAAAAGGCTTGGGATTAAGCTGCTCTAATATAGTTTACTCAGTGAGTGTCAAAATTTGCCTTTGTTTCATTTATTTATTGTCTATTCCTTTATTCTATACACTTTGACATTAATGTTTACTTTATTTTTACATTCTTTTTATTATTATTATTATGATTAGTGACATTTTATTTTCTTATTATTTTATGACATTTTATGATTTCATTATGATCTCATTAATTATTTATTTTTTTATTTTATTTGTTTATTGTAAATGTGAGGACCATGTGGATCATTTCTTTTATTTACTTTGTTTTTTTTGACGAAGGTCTGGCAGTTTGAGTGCTATAAGCGACCTACACAAATGTCCTTTTTTTGGTATTGTTCGTCGTGTCGTTGAGCTCCTTGGGTTATGAGTTGAGCTACACGATAACTGACAAATGCTTGCACTGACTGGACAGGTCCACTCAATCTGTGTGGTGCTTTCTTAAAAAGACCATTTCAGACACTATCTGCATAGTCCTCATGTAAGTTGACCAAGATTATTTTGTCTGGACTTTAAAAGAGACTATGACCTCTGAGTTTGTTTCGGCTGTTTCTTCTCAGAGTAGTCGGGTACGAAACACCGGCATCATCTAGTTTTAAAAAAATATGACGTGTAAAAGTGTTTGTGAAAACCTACTTGCAAAATAAACATCATTTATCATTTAAACATTTGTGGTTACGACTGTAGATAATCCAGGTTTATATTGTGATGTGGCAAACGGTTATAAGGAACTTTGACTCAGTGATTTATGTGTTTCAGTACCTTGCATGTACATTGTACAGTCAACAAAAGAAATACCTTTTCTTGTCATTCAAAAGTGCCTGTTCAGGTCTCATCCAAATAAATACTTTGACTTTGACCGGGCTCAAACTTTTCTTTATAATCGAAAAAGTTAAATTTAAAAAACCAACAGTTCATTAAATAAATTAAAATTTGAGTTGTAGATGATCTAACTTTGTCTACCTTACTTTTTTTTAATGTGTTGTTTTTTTTGTATTAATTCTTGTATTGTGTCTTTTGTTACATCAAATAAATAATTTATCTATCTATCTAAGACGTCCATCAGTTTCTAAGAAAATTCAACTACATATATCTGACGCGTCAGGTTACTTAACTCTTTTGCCGATTGTACATAGTTCTCAGAATGAGTTGGGGGAAACCATTCGGTAAAAGTGTTAAGTGTGGTTTTCCTGGATTATAAATATTGTAGCATAACACCACGCCTGTAACCCTGAGAGATTAAGCACGGAGCGGAAGGGAGTGTCAGAGTTTTACTTACTAAATAAAGGGGCCGAGGTATCTTTTTCGAACAACCCTTCACCCCGCAGACGGCGGCACTGGCAGGCCCCTCTGCTATGCTGACACCTCTTTGGGGAGCGCATGGAACACGAACGCTAGTAGCTAGTTTATTATTATACATCTTCAATAGAATACCATCGTCTAAGGTTTTTCCCAACACATGACATTTGTTTGATTTTCATAGTGCCATTCTCTTTCACATAAACGTGCCCCTTTTTTTTTTTTTTTTTTTTTTTTTTTTTTTTTTCGGGTGGGAAATCATCCAATGACTTCCCCCGCTCTGGGTGGAGCGGGGGGGCATGTCAGACTTGTACTGACTAAAACCCACCCATGTTTCTTCTATTGCCCTTTACGTTCCGAGGCCGCGGTATCTCTTTCGAACAACCCGCAACCCCGGCAGGCAGAGGCTCTGGCAAGCCCCTCTGCTTTGCTGACACTCTTTGAGGCGCGCGTGAAACACGAACGCGCCGTCGACACGGCCTGTCGTCAATCGACGGACGGACGGTGAACTACCCATTGCTCACCGCCCACAGGCCCGCATCTACGGTGGCCGGAAGTCGTCTCGCGGCGCCCGGCGCCATGGGCGTCTCCCGCGGCGGCTGGGTTGGGCAGATGTTCTCTCCCTCAAACGCCCGGCCACCTCCTTCGCTAACATTACTGCTTCGCAGAAGGTGGTGACCTCTTCCCATTCCCTCTCGCTCCGGACCATGGCCTGAACCAGGGCCGGACGCGAGAGATCGCCGCCGCCGATCGCCTCTACGAGGGCACGGCGGTGCTCCGCCCAAGCCGGGCAGATCGCCACTGTGTGCTCCACCGTGTCCTCCGGGCGATCGTCACAATGGTGACACCCGGGCGCTTCCTCCCGCCCGATGATGTGCAGGAACCTCCCGAAACTTCCGTGTCCGGTGAGGACCTGCGTCAGGCGGTAGGTGAGGACGCCATGACGCCTCTCCAGCCACTCCTCAAAGAGGGGACTTACCGCCACTATTGTGGCGTGCCCTGCACGGGGTTGCGACAGTCGCTCTCTCCATGCCACCATGAGATCGCACCGGAGGTCTGCCCGCCTAGCGGCAACTTGCCGCGGCAGTGGGTTTTCCCCCCGGTGTAGTGCCTCCGCGCGCCACTCAAACAGGCGCGCGAGGACTATCGCCTCCAGATCCCACGGTGGCAGTCCGGCAAGGAGGCTTGCTGCCTCGCCGGAGATCGTGCGGTAGCCCCGGACAAGCCGTATGGCCACCACCCTTTGGGGCGCGTTCAGATAGTGGGCGGCGCGCCGCCCTAAAGAACGCGCCCATACTGGGGCCCCGTAAAGGGCCATGGACCGCACGACTCCGGCATAGAGCCTACGGCAGGAGGCGTTTGGCCCCTTGAGGTTGGGCAGGAGCCGCTTGAAAGCAGCCCCCGTCCGCTCGAGCTTGGGAGCCAAACGTCGGAAGTGTTCGACGAAGTTCCACCGGCTGTCGAGGACGATTCCCAGGTACTTCATCGTCGACCCGACGCCGATGCGAACCCCTCCTACCGTCAACTGGGATCCCGACGGTGGCGTGTTTCCGCGGCCATGAAAAACCATGGCCTCGGATTTGTGCAAGGCCACCTCGAGACCCAGTAGCCGGATCCTCTCCACGACTATCTCAACCCCGCGTGTCATATTGTCAGCCGCCGCCTGGTGCGACCCCCCCTGAGCCAGGACGAGCGTGTCGTCAGCGTAGCAAACTACACTGACGCCGCTGGGGAGGTCGGCGCGCAGCACCCAGTCGTAACCGATGTCCCACAGGAGCGGCCCCAAGACCGATCCCTGCGGGACACCGCACGACATCTCTCGCCGGTTCCACTCTCCAGAGCGACCGGGGTATATGACGGCCCTGTCCGTCAGATATGCCCCGACCACACGACGAAGATAGGTCGGCATCCGGTGGTATTGGAGTGCCTCCCTGATGCAGCCCCAGGGCATGGTGTTAAACGCGTTGGCGATGTCGAGAGACACCGCCACGACAACCCCACCCCTGGACACTGCAGCCCCCGTCGTAAGGGCTCTCACGCGCATGATGGCGTCCACCGTCGAGCGCCCCTTGCGGAAACCATACTGGTGCTCCGCAAGATCCGGCCCCGTCCCCACAAGGTGCCCGACGAGGCGGTTTGCAATTACTCTTTCAAAGAGCTTGCCCACCTCGTCGAGCAGCACAATGGGCCGGAATGCGGACGGAGAGTCCGCAGGGCGCCCCGGCTTCTGAATGAGGACCAGCTTCCCCGTCTTCCAACGAAGTGGGAACTGGCCTCTCTCCAAGCATGCGCTTAGGAGCCCTAGTAGTCGGGGCCCGAGAGCCTCCAGGGCCAGGACCCAGGCTTTTCCATGCAAGCCGTCGGGTCCCGGGGCGGTGTTTTTGGCTTTCAGCCTGCCCACCGCCGCTCTCAGATCCACCCCAGTCACCTCCGGAACGTCGTCGTCGTCGTTGTCCTCGTGGTCCGCTTGTGGCACCGCAAGCGGCGGAGCCATGGGCGGAGGAGCATGCTCCCCTCGCGAAGGGAACAGAGCGCTCACCACATCCTCAACTAGTTGGGGCCGGAGACTCTGCGTCAGCGGGGGGGCCCTGGTGCGGAGTTTATCCCGCACCATCTTGTATGGGCGCCCCCACGGATCCCCGTCCAGAGACTCCAGCATCTCCTCGCGGGCCAGATCCTTGGCCCGCAAGACACCTTCTAGGAGGGCGGTCTTCGCCGCTCTGTACCCCTCATACAGCTCCGCCTCGATGGCTGCCGCATCTGGTGTTCTGATGCGGAGCCTGCGGTGCCTGGCGTACCGGTGTCGCGCAGCGACGCATGCCTCTCGCAGTGCCGTCAGCTCGCGCGACCACCAGTACACCTGACGCCGGGCGCTTCCAGGCCGGACTCGGGGCATTGCCACGTCACAGATCTCAGACATGGCCTCCTGGAACCAGTCCGCCTCGTGGTTAGTGTCGGCAGGCCTGTCCGGTGATGACACCCAGGCCTGCACGATCGAGGCTTCCAGGAGGAGCTCCCGGTCCAGCTGTTTCAGCGCCCAACGCGGACCACTCGGGGCCTGTAGGACCGGCGCGCTGGAGGTCTGGGTGGAGACGTCGAGCCGGATATACCGGTGATCGGAGTAGGTCTCCACCTCCTCCATGACGCGCCAGTCGACGACACGCGGCGACAGAGCGGGGCTCGCGAACGAAATGTCCACCACAGACTCGCCCCGCATCCGCACACACGTGGGGACAGAACCCCGATTTAGGACGACCAGGCCTGTCTCCAGTGCCCAGTCCTCCACCATCCTTCCCCGCACATCCGTGTAGCGAGAACCCCAAGCCAAGTTCTTGGCGTTGAAGTCCCCGAGCACTAGCACGGGGAGGGAGGGGTTACCGACGACGACGGTCAACTCTCTGAGGGAGTTGTGGAACTCGGCGAGAGTTCGGCTCGGGGAGAAGTAGACGCCCGCTACGACCATATCCCCGAACCGTGCAGCGACGCACCCCTGACCCTTCCTGACACCCTCGAAGGACGGGGTACCGGCGGCGGCCGACGAGATGATGGTCACTGAGCCGCTCAGGTCCTCAACCCAGTCGTCCCTGGGGAGGACAAAGTACGGCTCAGCGACCACGGCGATATGAATCGACCACTGCGCCATGCTCTGGAGCAGGAGATCCTGAGCGCAGGCGCAGTGGTTGATATTCGCCTGGAGGAGGCGCAATGGGGCCGTTATTGGCACTCCATTACAGCCCCCTCCTGGGCTCCCTCTGTTGGCCCGGCTGCCGCCGCTGTGGCGTCAGCGGCGGCAGTGCTAGCGGCGGCAGCAGCGGCGACAGCTGCGGCGGCGGCGTTGGTGGCGGTGGTCGCGGAGGACCTTCCCCTGCCCCTAGTTTTGGCGGGTGGTGCGCAGGCCTTGCCTCCCGCCCGGTGATCGGCCGGCCTGGCCGCCGTCGCACATGCGTCGCAGTGCGGCGCGGCGTCGCAGGTCACGGCCTTGTGACCGGGCTGACCGCAGCGGAAGCACAGGCGGCTGCGGTCCACCTCCGAGCACTTGACTGCCACGTGGTGACCCACGTGACAGCGGAAGCACCTCAGAGGTCTGGGCTCCAGCAGTTTGACCTGCGCGGAGACCCAGCCCACCAGGAGCCTTCGGCCCTCCACGATCTTTTTGGCCGCCGTCACGGGGCAGCTAACCGTCACAGTTCGCATGCCCCCGTAGTCAGGACGTACGGTGCCCACTGCCTTCACCTGGTCGGCAGGGCACCCACCAGTCCTGACGACGGCAGCCACCACCTCCTCTTCCACCACGGAGTCGTCCAGGCCTGAAATGCGCAGACTTGCGCACTTGACAGGCCTGGACACTCGGGCCTCGTCCGCATCTAGGGACGCCCTGAGCTTTTCAGCCAGGGCGTCGGCGGACGAGCTGTTTGCTGCACCGGGTATCTCCAGCATTCGAGCCCCAGTCGCTGTGACTCTAAGCCGGAGGCCCCCGGTGATCCCGAGCTCCTGCAGGTCCACCGCCGCTTTCGCCTTAGCGAGCACGTCGCGGTAGGTCACGCCCCTCTGTTCCGCTTCCGGCTGTAGTGTAAGCACTACAGCTGCGGTCTTCGGGGCGCGAAGCCTAGCCGCGCCGTTTCGCTGCCGCTTCTTCTGCGCCTTCTTCTTCGCCGCTTTGGCCGCCTTGCGCCCCCTCCTCTTCTCCCCGACCACCTCCCACCCGGCTTCGGCCGTCGGAGAGTCAGGCGAGGGGGCGGTGGCGGCGGCTGGCGCTGGCGTCTTCGCCGCTTTGCCCTTTTTAGGGGCTTTCCGAGCCGGTTTCGGCCCGGCCTGCACCGGATTCGGCGCGGCCTGCGCCGTTTTAGCCGGCGCCGGATGCGACGAAGTCGGATTCGCCGAGGTCGGCGCCGGCATTACTGGGGCTGACCTCGCAGTGGCAGACGCGGGTTTTGCCGGGGCCAGCGCGTGTTTTGCCGGAGCCGGCTTTGCAGGGGCAGCTGGGTTCTTGCCACTCGACCGGCCTGATGGCCTCGGTCCAGCCGCCACGGCCGAGTATGAGGCCGCCCCCGGACCCCTTCCTGCCGTCCCCGAGCCCCCTTTTGCCGGCCCAGTGGCCCCGCCTGGTGTGACCGGACCCTTGCTTGCCGCCAAGGAGGGGCGCAGAACAATGCCCTCCAGCACGGAGAACCGTGCCTGGAAGGCAGCCATCTCTTGCCGAACCAGGTTGAGAATGCGATCCTCAACCGGAACGGCATGGCTTGCCGTCTGCTGCCCCCCCTCTGGTGTTTCGGGGGACCTCCTCTCCCGGAGACCGGCCAGGTCCGCCTGGAGCCTCCGGTTCTCCTCTAGGAGGAGTTCCGTGGCGGCCGTCAGGCGGGCCACCTCCGCCCGCAGTTGGGCCACCTCGTCCGACGCAGGAGGGGGCGCAAAGCTGGCTTCTGCTGCCGCAATTATGGTAGCCGCGGCCGTGCCCACGGCCTTAAATTTGGTGGACTTCTTGATTTTGTAGGCCACGTCCTTGACCGCGGCCTCCACTGCCTCCGCAAACCTGGCCTTACGCTCCTGGTTGGAGCCGCCATCTGCACTTGCCTCCGCGCTCGGGGAGACCTCCTCAGGGTCGGAATCGTCCGGGGGCCCCCCAGACTCACCAGCCTTCTGGGTCAGAGGGCCCTCGCCCTTGCCTCGCCCACGGCCACGCACTCCACCGCGCTCGCGCACTCCACCACGCTTGCTAGTGGGGATCTTGCGTGCCGAAGCCAGCTCCCCTTCGGTGGTCGACCCCTGGTCGTCCACCTGCCTGGGCCGCTTGAGGAAGGACTTGGCGTCCGCCCTCGTAGCAGCTCCGGCCCTTTCGCGGCGGGAGCTCGCTGAGCTTCCCGCGCTCACCACACTCGATGCGGTGTCGGACTCGCACCCCGCATTTCTGTCCTCCCTCTCTTCGTCACCCGATTCTCGGTCGGGCACCTGACAAGAGGTCAGGTCTTCGACAGACCGTGACCTAGTGGAGCCTCCTCGGCTCTTGTTGCCAATGGCAAGCGGAAGATGCTTGTTAGCCCCCCCAGAGTACGAAGGGCTTGACGGCCCCGAAGGAACCGTGGCGGACTCCCCAACTGCTAAGCAGCTGGTACCGCCCTGGGGTATCGTTTTTGCAATCATCTTGTGGTCCATTTTTGTGTTTTCCTTTGAAGGGTGAGGTCCCTGTCTCCCACTCTCGATAGCCTACGAGTGGTCACCAGAGGTCGGCTAGTTCCCTGGCGGGGCGCACTAACGACTGAAATACCCGTCAGCCATTCATCTCCTCGCGGTGCGCCGGCGCTTGAGATTCGGGGTGATTTTTTATAGAGGTTTTCTACCTCGCGGTCCGGGCGGTTAAGCCAAGACCTTCGGTCCCAACGCGAGTCGTGATCCACGACACTCCGTTTGGGGTTACGATATCGACGGGGACAGAGAAGGAGTGCTTCCTCTGTCTGCTCGGGGCATGGTGAGTGCACACCGAGCCCGCCCTTGCTCCTCCGCTGTGCCCTCTGCTTATCAGAGGGTCACGCGGAACAACGCACCGGTGGTCCGGGTTGGACCCCTCCCACGTCAGAATATTCGCCACGGACAGTGGTCTTCCCCAAGGGATAGGAATTTCTCCCCGTTACTCGGGGAATGCCACTGTCCGCGCCCAGGGTGCACCGGCCCAGCAACTGCTGCTCCCACTCAACGGATCGAGGAGGGCAGCAGCCACTAGGCACACGTGGAGGTTTTCTGACTTTGCACCCCAAAAACGTGCCCCTTACGATAATAAAATCAATTGAAAACAAAGGAAAACCTATATCTCGTACACGACGACCAAACAGTGTTAATCCTTACTAATATTATAAAAGCGACAGTAAATTTGTTTGTTACGTGTTCACGCCTAAATGGCTAAACCGATTTTGATGAATTTCGGGCAACTATTTCTGTACCAAAATTCTTCAAAATCGGTTTAGCCATGTAGGCGGGAAGACGTAACAAACAAACTCACTTTTGGTTTATAATATGTGTAAGGATACTGTGTCATGTTCTAAATAAATGTATTTTCTTTCTTCCTGTTATCTTGTAATTATATCAGCAATGATACTAATGTTTGTTGTTTGATTTTCTTTACAGGTAAATAATACGAAATTATACACCTACAATGATGGCCATGTTGCCCACAGCTATCTTCTGTTGTTCTGGTAAAGTACCTTTTGTAATATTTGACTAATAAAATTGTGCTCCACGGTTCCGCTCGGCTTCTTAGGATCGTAGCGTGATGTAATATGGCCTTCTATAACAAATGGGCTATCCAAAACTAAAAGATTTTTTCAAGTCGAACCATAGCTCTTGAGTTTAAACAAACTCTACAGCTTTAAAATCTATCTTTGTCTTTAAATATAAAATTCATGTGTGACAGTTTTAGTTGCCATACTCGTCTCAAAAAATTGCATTCGTCGTAACAGTCGTAATCGTTATTTTTGCCTTCCATAAAATCCAGAAAATGAGCTGAGCAGTGAGTGAAACTGCTGGGTGCAGCTAGTATATACTATGTGTCCGGTCACAGACTAGCGATATTCTATGTACTTATATAACAAACATTCTAGTACTTAAATTTATTGATTTTCAAAAATAAACTACCTTTTTTTTTTCAAAAAAGTTTTCAATACTTTCGTTGATTTGCATATTTTTTTGGACTTTAATTTTGTTTTTAAAGTTACAAATATGTAAGCTCATCATTTCTTAATTTAAACGATAGACAATATTGTTGCTCTCTGAATAAACCTATTTTCGTCTCAGTAAGACCAACTAACTTTGAGAATATGATTATTTTTTGTACACGCATAGAGAATATCTCAAAATGGCTGCCAAAAAGCGGGGAAGTAAATTATCCCCAAGTGTGTAGCGTATGGCGCGTCGCCCACACGACCAACAGTCGAGGCGCGGGCGCGTTAGGAGCGTCGCCCACGTGACATTTGTAAAGAAAATCTCACATAAGAGGCACGCCCCACAGTGGGCTGAAAATCGGCTTTCATAGACTTAGGCATTTCAATTTGCAAATGCCGGATTTTTTTCCAGATAACGCTGCTATTAGTTATTACTATATTCAAAAATTACTCCCGAGACATTCTGCACAAAAACGAAGGAATTATAATTTTTTTACGAAAAACTTGTATGGAGCCAGTATGAAAAATCGAATTATCTCTTAAACAGCAAGGAAAACCGTAATATCCTTACAGGGGGTCTTAGTACTAATTATTTGTGATTTTTTGACATAAGTACCACGCGTAACGGTCACAGCTGCAGAATTTAAAAAAAAAAATAATAATTAAAAAAAAATATTTTTTTTTCGAAAATGGTTCGTTTTATTCATCAAATCAACAAAATTAGTACTAATTAGCTACTATTATCTCCCTGGCCTAATTAAAGACTAGCGTATAACAATACAAATCATAAATTATTATCCTATACGGAAAAGTGAGTAGGTAATTAGGATTATGAGTTCCAGTAAATACTTTACCATTATTAAGGACTTTTACCAGTTAACATAGGTAAATAATAATTAATTCCAAGTAAAGTTCATTTAGTTGGTTCTTAAAATCCACTAAATACAATAAAACAATTTAAAACATAAATATAAATAAAACGATTTACACCAATAACAAAATAACTAACATTCAATATCACTCTCATCTGATTCTAATTCGGAGTCAGAATCCAAATTAGTAATATCCAAAAACTCGAACTGAGATTCTGGTGACTTAATTAAATCTAAAGTTTCAACGAAGAAATCCTGTTTTTTCTTAACGTCTAGCTTCGGTCTTTGTGCAGAGATCAAAGGATCAGATGAAAGAATAAGGTTGTTCAAGATATCTTCATTGGTAGCTTGCCTGGTCTTCTTGCGCGAATGGTGTTCCCGAAACCTCCTAAAATCTTTGTTGCGGGCTTCTAAAGCTTCTTCTGAGAGGGTACCGATTGGAACAATATCATTATTGGCGATTATGTCTGCACCATGTATCAGCAACTTATGGACGGTAGATGACATGTGGTACCAGTCGTATAACTCCACGTACTTTTCTGCAGTTATTCGGGTATATTCTTTAAATCGGATAACATTGATATGCTCTCCGGATGTTATTGCTTGCAGAATCACAGCAAATCTTCTAACAAGCTCTTCATGCCCTGTAATGGCTGCTGTTTTCGCAGGAGATTCGAAGAATCTTCTTGCTGTATTCCCGTCATTTGTTGTCCCTGAGCCTTGCTTCACAATATCAATCAGAAGGTTGAGTTCATCCTTAAATTTTTCCTGAATATATTTTTTTCTTGTTTCTAATAATGTCTTATGCTCATTTTCTCTTGCAGCCCACTGCTTAAAATCAAGTCTGTATGCTATATGCAAAAGACATTCCATTGTATTTATACGGGCATGTAACGATGACAATCCAAATTCCAAAGCACTATCGGATACAGTCTTTGTTGATACACAATCCAAGCGGTTCATTTCTGAAGGTTTAGATAAACACAGGTAACAGGTTGCGTTCGATCTAGCTTCTGACAGGTAGGTGCAGATTTTAGCGTCAATCATTGTCATCTTCAGTTCATGAGTTACCTTATTACTGCTGCACTCAGTGGGGATAAGGGACTTAATTTCGTCATCCATATGTCTTTTGTGACTCACCACAACTTCTTCACTCTCCTTCACAAATGTAAATTGCACAGTACGGCAATATAACACTGAGCATGGTTTTGGATTCGTCCATATAGTTTCATCTCCAGCATCAGTAGTCAGAAGTAAAGGCACCAAGGACGTCATAAATATACTGGAATCGTCTTGCTGCCCCTCCATTTTCTGTTTGTATCGGCTTTGATTTGAAGAACCATCAAATCCCCACTTAGATATGAGCTTTTTGATGCATAAAACGAACCATTTTCGAAAAAAAAAAAAAAATTTTATTACTTTTTTTTTTTTTAAATTCTGCAGCTGTGACCGTTACGCGTGGTATGTCAAAAAATCACAAATAATTAGTACTAAGACCCCCTGTAAGGATATTACGGTTTTCCTTGCTGTTTAAGAGATAATTCGATTTTTCATACTGGCTCCATACAAGTTTTTCGTAAAAAAATTATAATTCCTTCGTTTTTGTGCAGAATGTCTCGGGAGAAATTTTTGAATATAGTAATAACTAATAGCAGCGATATCTGGAAAAAAATCCGGCACTTGCAAATTGAAATGCCTAAGTCTATGAAAGCCGATTTTCAGCCCACTGTGCGCCCCAACGAGATTTTCTTTACAAATGTCGCGTGGGCGACGCGCCTAATGCGCTTGCGCCTCGACTACGCCTCGACTGTTGGTCGTGTAGGCGACGCGCCTTAGAGGATGTAGATTGTAATGTAATTTTTTAGAGGGGTTTAATGCTATTAACTAGAAGAAAGTTTAATTAGCACCCGATTAATATTATATTATACATCGCACGTTTTTTGACTAATTTGTAAGTAGGTGTGTATTGCGTCAATTACTTAGCACTTACTAGTCAATATAATCAGTTAATCACGAAGATATCGTACCGGCTACTCTTGCTTTGGTTTACTTAATATTGCAAATAGCTACTTAAATAGTTCTATCGAAACCTAACGCAGAAATCAAGGAAATTAGGTAAATACTGTTACGACATACTGGCGAACAACATCGTTAATCTGTAGTCTATTTTCCTATAATTAAACTAGCTGTGCCCCGGCATGCGTTGCAATGCAATTTTCTACCTTTCTACCTACCTGCCTACCCTACATACCCTACCTACCCTACATACCCTACCTACCCTACCTACCCTACATACCCTACCTACCCTACATACCCTACCTACCCTACATACCCTACCTACCCTACATACCCTACCTACCCTACATACCCTACCTACCCTACATACCCTACTTACCCTACATACCCTACTTACCCTACATACCCTACCTACCCTACATACCCTACCTACCCTACATACCCTACGTACCCTACCTACCCTACATACCCTATCTTTTAAGTTGGATCGAACTGCACATGGTGTGCGAATTTTATTATAATCGGTTAAGTGGTTTAGGAGTCCATTGAGGACAAACATTGTGACACGAGATTTATATATATTAAGATAGTGTATCGTAGAAAATGTCATTGGTTTTATGGCCTCTTAAAGACTTTGATCAGTTTTTCTATAATTTCATTGAAGCCTTCAATTTCTTTATAACAGTTAGTTCTTTGTGGATTGCGTAAGGAATGATATTAAAGAGAAAAGTGCTTCATCCCTCCTCATTACATTGTGTTTGATAAATGAAGGTGGATATTTTTATTCGAATTAGCTCCTCCGTAGTCGCTCTAGGTCGCAGGCATTTAGTGTCCCCTTAAATAAACGTTGATTCAATGAGTCAGTTAAAATTATCATAATTCTCTTGCCCTTATCCAAAATTATTCGAGGCACAGTATGTCTTCTTCTCTACTCTTCTTCTTCTTACTCGTCCTCTTAAGTGACCAATCGCATCTCGCAGGCAGTAGCGGCGTAAGGGGGGGGCGGCGGGGGCGGTCCGCCCCGGGTGCCAAGCATCAAGGGGTGACAACCTGCCGGGGTTGCGGGTTGTTAGAAAAAGATACCGCAGCCCCGGAACGTAAAGGGCAATAAAAGGAACATTGGTGGGTTTTAGTCAGTAGTAGTAGTCAGCAAAATTCTGACGCTCCCCCGCTCCGCCCAGAGTGGGGAAAGGTATTTGATGTTTTCCCACCCCAACAAAAGGGGTGACAACGGAATGCCAAGCCAGTCGTGCAGATTAGTAGCCACTGGCGCATCTGCACGACAAGGTCGGCGCGGGCGACAGGGGCAAGTTGTTGTGTGTCGATCAAAGCAATCACAGTTGACACTTGGTCAGTTAGCCAGTGTTATTGTTTCTATGATGTGATCGTTTAATCTGCACGCGAATCATTATCTGGATCAATTTTGAAGTTCATAGCACCTTCTGGTTCTCTGGTATCAAACATACCACAGCAAGGTGTTGAAAGTGACATTGAAACAGTATATAGTACAGGGTGGCCAGTTGATAGGCGTTCAAAAAAAAAATTAGATGCCTTATGCTAAGGGGTACCCGAATTACCGCCATGTATGTTCCGCGATTATTTTTAGTTTAGGAGCTAGAATTTTTTTAAGTACTATTTTCAAAATTTTCACCTAACATTGGTTTTTATTTTTTATGTCTTTATTCCTATCATTTTTAGATATTCTTTTTTGTGGAAACTATTAGCGATAACAATAGCTACCATGCAAAAAAAATCCGTTTGCCTAGGCATTCTAGAACTTACCACAAAATTAGTCCAAAGTTCAAAATTACCATTAGAGTTCAATAATCAAAAATGTTCAGAGCTTAAAAAAAATAAGTTAGGGGTGCCAGAGGTTTCTAAATGATCTTAAAAACTTCTATGGACCTTCAACAGACAAAATCGATAAAAAAATATAGAGCTTGATCGGGATTATTTCCTGTAATTAGCGTTGATAGCAATAAAGGTATTTTTACAGTTATTGTTATAATTTGGGATTTCTTTATTTTTGCCACTTTTAAGATAAAAAATACGGTAGATAGTTTACAAATTTTATTAAAACACGTTACAAAAGGTTTTCAAAGTGCCGCCTTACCACAGAAATGCACAAGCTACATCTAAGGAGGAAATTGTCTTTTAGTTGTAAACCATGTCTTCTTTGTTAAGTTTACGTCTGACAGCAAAATTGGTCATTGGTTCTCCAAGAACTCCTTGTAGGTGGCTCCATCGAGCCTGGACGGCCGCCTGGCTAGACCGTTATTCCGTAAGACCATCAAATTTTCAACACCGCTTCAGTGTGAACATGTGGTCCGGCGTTCTCAACGGTGAACTAATTGGCCCATTCGAGCTGCCGTCCAGGCTCGATGATACGCACGGGAAACTAACAATGAAGAAGAGCTGAGACGGAAAATTGAAGAACCGGGAAATGTTGTAAGAAGTAACAGAGAAGCCTTTAGACAGCTAAAAGACAATTTCGCCCGTAGATGTAGATTGTGAATTTCTGTGTTAGCGCGGCATTTTGAAAACCTTTTGTAGGGTGTTTTAATAAAATTTGTAAACTATCTACCGTATTTTTTATCATAACAGTGGGAAAAATTACGACATCACAAATTATAAGAATAACTGAAAAATTCCTTTATTGCTATCAAAGCTAATTACAGGAAATAATCCCCGATCAAGCTCTATATTTTTTTAACGATTTTGTCTTCTGAAGGTCCATAGAAGTTTTTGAAATCATTTCGAAACCTCTGGCACCTCTGACTTATTTTTTTATTAAGCTCTGAACATTTTTGATTACCAAACTCTAACGGTAATTTTGAACTTTGGACTAATTTTGTGGTAAGTTCTACAATGCCTAGGCAAACGGTTGTGTTTTGCATGCGAGCTATTGCTGTTGCTAATAGATTCCACAAAAAAAGAATATCTGGAAATGATAGGAATAAAGAGATAAAAAATAAAAACCAATTTCAGGTGGAAATTTTGAAAATATTACTTAAAAAAATTCTAGCTCCTAAACTACAAAAAGTCGCGGAACATACATGGGGGTAATTCAGGTACCCTTCAGCAAAAGGCATCTATTTTTTTTCTTTGGACGCCTATTAACTGGCCACCCTGTATATAGCCTGAAAATCTCGATACACAAGATGAAAGATTATAAGAAATTTTCCATGTTTATATTTTTTTTTTATTATAATTAAAATTATCTTACTTCTACATAACTTGTATTTAACCTTTGTTTCTAATTTAAAACCATTATTTTATTTGTTTGTTTAAAGTCCGTTCGCATGGTAAACATTATTTAAGTTATAAAGGGAAACCTATTATTAGCCTTACTACACTATTTTATATTTATTTGTAATGCATTATATGTATCGCCGTTGGTTTTCTAAATAAATAAATAAAAAATAAAAAAAGAAGATAGAGATTAGCAACAAGAAGAATATGACCAAGAAAAAAACTTTTTTGAAAAAAAAAGTCGAAAATAACGTACTTAACTTTTGTTGGTTTCGTTGAATTTTTTGCTACCGACTTCCGGAAAGTTATTTTCGACTTTTTAGTTTTTTTTTGGAAGTCGGTTATGATTAAAAAAAATATTCTGCAGTTTTTGTATAACAGATTTTCGTCAAAGAATTTAATTCATGGTGGAAGCTAAATCCTTAAGTGTCCGAACACATAACGAATTCTAAAGGTTAAATCTTGAAATGGATTGATGCTTCAAAAATCTATTGACCATGAACATCAAAATGTTAAGAGACCAAGAGAAACAAAGTGGAGTGCCTTTTAGATGTTTTTCTCTTCCTGGTACGCCAAAATCATTTCATCAGACAAAAGAGGGTTTTTTCAGAAGTAGTTTGACCTAGGAATAGGACATGCTATCTATATACAAAAAGTAAACGGGTAGTGTCCAAATATGTACATTCAAAATGAGTTCAATATTATTTTCGATAGTACTGAAGTACTATCATCGAGTGTTACCATCTTTTTTTTTAAGCATTTGTGTGGCTTCAGTGATTTCTTGTAAAAGAAGTTTCTCAAATGTTTAGTTAGGTAATAATATCTTACTTAAAATTTACAATGACCCAAACGCGACCTACCAGTCTTTCCATATTGCCCATTGTAAAGGACCGAAACGTAAATTTTGATATTATAGAATATTTAAGCAAAATAAAGTCACGCAATCGCGTTTAGTATTTTGAGGGTGCTCAATAGAAAGTCGCCCCGGGTGCCAACCCATGCTACGCCGCCACTGCTCGCAGGTCAATCTATGAGGTTGTTAGCTGCTCAACGGGGCTATCCTGTGGGTGCCTTGAGAGTTACGCCTCCAGCTACCCTACCATGACGTCTTAAAGCAGAACTTATTCCACTGAGGGAAAGATGGTGCGACAGAGCTATACAGGGTGTCTACACCCTGTATAGCTCTGTCGCTTTCCCTCAGCGGAATAAGGCCTCCAGGCAGGGGGTCTTTTTCAAGCCACATCATCTTCAAACTCATAACTTTTAATCAAGCTGTTAGAGTCAAGATACGAGTAGCCATGTTTACGTCTTGCCAACCGTTACGTAAATTACTATGTATATAATTGTGCGCACACGTTTAATTACGTGTTAAAATGGTTTATCTGTGGGTTTAACGACGTTGTTTTTTTATTGAATAAAAATCCAACACAGAATTGCGACGATACGCTCATAAATTTTAGAACGCGAAGTGAATATGCATAATATAGATAAGCAATTAAAATTTCATTTAGTTGGGAGTACTGAGATAGTGACACTGACAAATAAGGTTACAAATTGACAAATTAGAGAACAATCGCTCCCTTAGGCACTCCACCTAGACTAGCCTTGCCTTTATTATGCTTAACTAGCTTTTGCCCGCGGCTTCGCTCGCGTTTAATTCGGGGTAACACAGTTCCCCTTGCGCCTTATTGATTTGTAATAGCAACACTGAGTTTTCCCTTTTCTTCCCTCTTTCTCCCTCGTTTCCCACTTTTTTTTTTATTGTCTATTTCCGTCTTTTGGTTCCCAACTATCTCTGTACCAAAATTTTTGCCATTAAAGCGTGAAGGGGTAACAAACAAACTCACTTTCGCTTTTATAATATTAGTAAGGATTATCTAGTTCTAATCGAGACTACTTCTATAAATTATCACTATGCTATTTTGTTATGGCTTCGTATTGAGTTTTAAATTCAAAGGAAATAAAGATCATTATGATGTTGGCAGCGATGCAAAAACAAAGGTAACACAACTGTGAAACTACTGTAAACAAAACTGTCTCGCCATTTAGCATACAATAATAACGACACATTTTGGGTCAAACGTCAAAGTCGTATCGAGAAACCGGGCTGTTATCAAGTAGTTGTTATCGATATGTGCAGTAAAATAGGGTATTGCTCTCGATAGCTGCGCTCACAATTTCCTATTTAAATATATTTCGATTGTGCAATTATGTATGTTTTTGTTGGTAACACAATTGAATTTAAATACGGCAACAAAGTGGGACAAAGAAGGGCCAGTGTTGGGTACAATTTATTTCGTTTCTTTACCTTTGACCAGATCAGCCTAGACGACAAGGAAAAAGCCCTTTCAGACCCATTCATATTTACACAAAGATTTTCTATAGGTTTGACATAAAGTTTCAAAGTCAACAAAGTTTTCGCTAATAGAATATCTCTTCAGCTAATAGAATATCTCTTTGTCTATGCTGTCAGAGTTTCGCAACCTGTGGTTGTAATGTATACAAGGTTGGGCACCCCTGCACTGTCAAATTACTCTGCCGGTTCTTGCATAGTGTGTTGTGCATTATATCTTGCGATATCCATGTCAGTATTATATTAATCTCAGATTGTAGAAAAAAACTTCGTTACATTACAATGTATTAAACGGGTACCAAACAGGTTGTATAACCATACATAGTCGATAGAAAACTGATCCATGTTGATTTTTTGTGCCCTTTAAGCGCTGCGCTAACAAGGTAACTTAAGTTGTTGCAACAAACAACTTTGTAAAAGGTTTCTGTTAAGCGTTGCCAATTGAAGCAACGACAATTTCGCGGACTTTCTTAAAGTTATATAATATTAGTTGCACCTCGTGGTTTTACTCTTGTAAACTAGGATGTTGCACATATAAACCTTCCTCTTGAATTACTATCTGTTGCTGGAAAGTCATTAAAATCCGTTGAGCAATTTGAAAGATCTAAGCGAACAGACAACCCTTTGTGCTGTCAAAAATCAACCCTCTAAGTCTACGCAGTCAAAAGATATGGCTGTTTATGTCACAAGTTTGAACGGGACCCTCGGTGCGCGAGTCTGACTTGCTCTTGGCCGGTTTTTAAGTTTTGGTCAACATGGCCTAAATCTCATGCTGTTTTAGCGAAATTACCAAGGCAAGGCTGTCAGCAGGGCTATCTGCTCCTTAGGGACCTGTCCTTGCAGGCGTTGCACTGAGAGAGTTCTAGATCTTTATTTTATACTACATAGGCTTGCGTTTGGCTGCAACTCGGCTAATGTAAAGCGATGATGCGACCTAGAGTGCGCGCTTGCCTGAAAGGATGATACTACTAAATTGCCCGCTGACATTAAGAAGCTACCTATTCATATCTATTTAAGAATAAATTATAAACAAACCTAGTCCAAAAATGTTACTATAACATAAAATACTACTTTGAAAAAAGATAATAGCTTTATATTAATTAATTTGCATTATATTATTTGTCTGATAGGGGAGAATGGAAGAAGAAAACGTGTTGCGCCGACCCCAAATAGTATGCGACAAGGGCACGAAAATGATGATATTATTATTTAACTTATTCATTTAAATTTTATAAATGTATAATTTAAATGACTATTGTATGTTATTTACAATGACAATGCAATTGATTGAAAAGAAAATATATAATACGAATAAACAATATTATATTTGCACACCTTGGTAGGTTGCCTATAAATAATACAATGTACTTTTGAACCTTTTGTAACATCTATGCAATATGTGTTATACATATAATGAATTTAATTTGAATGATCAGGCGTATAATAGTCGCTTTAGCGCTTTGGCAGAACTATAATCCTTACTATTAATATTATAAAAGCAAGTTTGTTGGTTTGTTACCTCTTCACGCCAAAATGACTAAACCGATTATGATGAATTTTGGTACAGAGATAGTTGGAACCCTGGAGACGGACATTTTTTTTTTTAAATAAATGGGAGAAATGAGAGTGAAAGAGGGATGACAAGGGAAAACTTAGCTTTACTATTACAATAAATCAGGCGCAAGGGTAAAACTACAGGTAGCAGGTATATGCAAATCAGGAAAGGGGAACCGTGTTACCCCGAATTTATCGCGAGCGAAGCCGCGGGCAAAAGCTAGTTAGATAATAATATGAACTGCGTTACCATTCACAAAATTAACCATTTTTAGAATTTAAACATAATTCATATTCTTATTCTATTATGATTCTGCCGAAAGCGGCCATTTTAGACCCCCGGATGTGTTTTCATGCTGATGTTGGCAACTGGGTTAAATGGGTGAAATGGTCATTGTGTCCTTGACGTAACGATACGTATCACTGGTCTTAATAACTAGCTTATATGAACGATCGCTTATATACCCTAACCACTGCAAATAACGTAATATTATTTCCCTGTAGCACGCCTTATTAAAAATCGGTCCTAAGATCGTTAGCACCAATTTTTTGCTCAACCTTTAAGTTTGTACCTCGTTTCCTGGTGTTTTTGTGCGTAATTCGCATTGCTAATTTATAAATCGCGTTTGTTTTAAAGAATTGGTCTTTTTTTGTTTTTTATTTGAGAATTAATTTGTCACTGTCATGTGAGCAAGTAAAATTAATTAGTCAAGATTTTCTGGCTCTGTATGTTTTTTTTTTTTGGGGATTTGAAATCATCAGTTAACTTCCCCCGCTCTGGGCGGAGCGGAGGGGAATGTCAGTCTTGTACTGACTAAAACCCACCCATGTTCCTTCTATTGCCCTTTAAGTTCAGGGGCCGCGGTATCTCTTTCGAACAACCCGCAACCCCGGCGGCTCTGTATGCCTTTTTGATATACTTTACTGTTTTGATATATCCAAGATGCTCACACTGCTTACATAATTTCTTGGTCTTTGTATCCATTTAACCAATTCAATTACCATTTCAATCAAAACACTTCATCGGCCGATCAGTGCGTTGACCGTAATACCGACATGCAGTTAGCTGAGCCAACGGGACCAAGGGATTACCATAAAATGTTAATGGACGTTATTAATAAACATTAGCACCGCCACAAGTAGGCTGTAGGACACTGTTGGTCCTCTCAAGGACTGATTTTTATCATAACTTTCACACTTTCGCACCACCTGTTCTCTGACGGTCCTAAATACTGTCTACCTACATCCTATTGTACACCCCTCCCTCCCCTCCCCCACAAGTGCCACTCCGCGGTGTGTGTCCACGGTATACTTACACAAAACTGCTATTAACTCTCGTTAATGTGTGTCATGCGTTTCACACAAGTCTAGACTGGGCCGTATCTAGGCAATATGCGCTAGACATTCTAGGCTCAGCCAACTCGGTAACCGGGTGGCCTGCTTGCACACTTGCGCGAGCGCACCTTTTTGTACGCGCCGTACGCGTTTACGGAGATCGTTGGTCACAATTATGTTTGTTAATTATCTGGCATCGGCTTCTGGGAAAATATGTGCTATGTGGATTTAGTAGAAGTGCGACTGGTTGGTTTTCTTGCTGTGTTTTTAGGTCTCGGTTGAAAAGATCACGGATGCTGTTGCGCATGCGTGGTTGTAATTTTATGGGTGGGACGGTGTATGGTTAGCGACTTGCTGGGTGTGGAGGCAGCCTTACAGTTTGTCGATTGATGTCAAACTTTGAAATTGAAAAGAGGCTCATGCAAGTAAGCAATACTGTTTGTGTGATGTTGGTTAAGTTTCCGATTGGTTAATGTGGTTGTTTGGTTAGGTTACAAAAAATATGTGTTTACCAACATTTGCGCTGATGTGTGCTCAATCCACCTTCGCACCTGCTTGCACAAAGGTTGAATAAACTATTGCCTTTTTTACCTTTAACTTCACCTGTAACTCGCTATGTTAACAAATCTTAGTTGCAGTTGTTTTTGAATCAATTCTCGGTGGCCGATTGAGCTGAAATTTTGCATACATGTTTAGTTTGGTGGCAATGCGTTGTTACCTAGGTCATATTAAATAATCTACCATTATAAAAAGTAGGTATTAGACTTCTGTACAAACAAAACACATTAAAATTATAACAACATATATTTATGTCAATCGAATTGGCATATACTGAAGGTTTAATAATAATACGTTTACCAGCATAATAAAGATATAATTATATTCTTATTATGTTTTTTTAGTTTATTGAACTAATATTTATTTATTAAAAAGGTCACCGACACCTTCTGTATAAAGCACCTTAAAAAATAGAAATTATAGTATTGGACTTACTAATTAACCAACATTTTTACATAATGAGTACAATAATAATTATGTATTTATAGTAATATTTATCAATATAAATACAGATTACCTTAGATTTGGTATCTAAGGTAATCTGTATTTTTTTTTATATTAAATTGTATTGTCTATTCCCAAAAACAACATGACAAAAGTGACACCACTAACTGTCAATTACAATTCAACTCGCACCATCTGTAATCGACACAGGGAAGCGAGTAATATTGATTGTAATCAGACGTAGGTACAGCACTAGTAAATAAAACATTTGGCGGGACGCTGGTATGAATGACAATCATTTGACAGACGAGGAAGTTGACGTTATTGATTTAATGTGACGTGTTGGGGTACATTTGCAAAGCTGCGACGCGGATACACGTACAGACGCCAGCAGGTCAAACTACCCGAAACTGTCAATTTTTCCCAATGAACCTCGAACCTAATACTTTAGAAATAAAGTCGAAAATCTATCAAAGAAATCTGGCAGATTGTAGTAGCTTGATGTGCAGGCGTCTGTACATTCTCTAATAAGTGTTAAACATGTCGTAAGTCTATACGGAACCCTTGGTGCGCGAATCGGACACACACTTGGCCGGTTTTTTGACTTCTGAAGTGAATTGTCTCACCCTTACATCGATTCATTAGGAGTTTATTCGGCACTAGCTTTTGCCCGCGGCTTAATTCGCTCGCGTTGAATTCGGTATAACACAGTACCTGCTACCTGCAGTTTTTGCCCTTGCGCCTTATTGATTTGTAAGAGCAACGCTAAGTTTTCCCTTTTCTTCCCTCGTTCTCCCACATTTCTCACTCTTTTTAAAAAAAAAACATAGCCTGTGTCCGTCTCCAGGGTCCAAATTATCTGTGTACCAAATTTTATCAAAATCGGTTTAGCCATTTAGGCGTGAAGACGTAACAAACTCAGTTTCGCTTTTCCTCGCACCTCAGTGTTTACCTTCTTTCTGGTAAATAATTCGGTCTTGTCGATGCCTTGGTTTTCCCCGCCTCGTATAACTGTTTTTTATACTGACGCCTTAAATGTTTACAATTTAATGATAATACATTTAACCGTGTGTATTACATGACATGCATTTTACATAACGTATAAATAGCAAGGTCATCCATCACCTGTGCACGCTATGAGATAATAGTTATAATGTCTATAGAAACAGCTGATCCACTGATGAAAACAAAGATGTCACCCTCACCAGCTTTCCTTGACTTATAGGTACATCAGGACGTTGAACTTCGTCTTCTTCTTCGTTTTCTCCATGCTGCGAATATCGACTACGTACGATGCGTGTCCAACTTCTTTAGTATGAAACCTCGCGCCTCGCGGCACATACTGCCATTGATAATCTTCTAGCATTTGACCATTAGGATGGTCCTAAAATTGCGGGTTACTCGAATGGATACTGCGGCCCCGGGACGTAAAGGGCAATGGTAGGAACATGGGTGGGTTTTAGTCAGTACAAGTCTGACACTCCCCTACGCTCCGCCCAGAGCGGGGGAAGTTATTTGATGATTTCCCACTCCTAAAGCGTGTATTTTCCCCTTCATCATATTTGTTTCATTCGTTATCAAAGCAAAATAGAAGGAATTTCTCGGAATTAAATAATAAACAACCTTAATGCATGGCTGCTGCATTCCGCTGTGGGCACAATAAACAAATCTTTACTAAAAACAAAGATACTACGTCAATTGCCATGACGTCAGGAGGCGCCGAGATATCCTTGGTCACAAAAGTACTTGCTCAATCAACATAAGAAGATAGAGAAAAGGTTTACAAACACAACATATTGTTAACTAGCTTTTGCCCGCGGCTTCGCTCGCGTTAAATTTGGAGTAACACAGTTCCCCTTTCCTGATTTGCAGGTACCTGCTACCTGTAGTTTTTGCCCTAGCCCTTTATTTATTGTAATAGCAAAGCTAAGTTTTCCCTTTCCTTCTCTCTTTCTCACTTTTTTTTTTAAAAACAAGAAAGAAACAAACTCACTTTCGCTTTTATAATGTAAGGATTGCTCACTTTGTAAGGCAGTTTATTTTTTTCTGATGTGAAATCATGAGATGACTTCTTCCGTTCTGGGTGGAGCAGAAAAAAGTGTCAGAATTGTACTTACTTAAACCTATCCAAATTCTTTATGTCCTTTGTGCCCAACCCCGGCAGGCAGTGACCCTGGCAGGCCATGCTTTTTTGAAATCAAATCATTTAACTTCCCCCGCTCTGGGCGGATCGGGGGGGCGTGCCAGACTTTTACTGACTAAAACCCACCTATGTTCCTTCTATTGCCCTTTACGTTCCGGGACCACGGTATCTTTTTCGAACAACCCGCAACCCCGGCAGGCGGTAGCCCTGGAAAGCCTGTCGTCAATAGACGAACGGTGAGCTACCCAGTGCTCACCGTCCGCAGGCCCGCATCTACGGTAGCCGGGTGTCGTCTCGCGGCGCCCGACGCCCGGGGCGTCACCCGCGGCGTGGCAGACCATGCTGACATCTCTTTGAGGCACACGAACGCGCCGTCAACGGTCGGTAAAGTAGTCGTATGCGGTCTTTGAGATGTTCCTAAGTGCCCATGTAGGGGTCAAGTGGCCGTGTATGTTAAATAAATTATTTTGTTATTATTATGAATGAGACCATTTTCTGGAACTCTTTCGGAAATTTGGTAATGTGGAATAGACTTCGAAATTTCATGAAGTGGTTTTGAGAATTCGATATTTTATGGAGACGTATTTTTTTTGTAAATTTGGTGTTTATTGTAGTTGAATTTTTTTGTGCATATTCAGTAAGTCTGAGATTCAGTTACTATCTATCTTTCAAACCCCTTAGTGTGAGAAGGGGACATGAGCAGCGGATGAAACCGCTGGGCACAGCTAGTATTCTACATAAATAAATAATTAAAGTATTACCTTTTATTCCGAATGAACACAAACAATGACACATCGTAGGTCATAGATAACGATATAAATTGTTTCACATTTGTATATTTGTAATAATTTTCCTTGTAAGTACAACATTGTTATATTACGTAGGTTCAATAATATAATCAAGTAAATTGACAATAAAAGTATTTTGTACTGAATTATTAAATGTTTCAAAATCTGAATAAATATAAAATCTCTAGCGTTGTACCTATCAAGGTTTTTTGAAGTGTTTTCTTTACCTTTGATTTAAGTAAGTTGCACTTTTATTTATTATGATGATTCATTGCTATTTGCCATGGTGAAATCAACAAATTAAATTATATGTTGTGAATATGAATTATTTCTGCAAATAAATGTGTAATAAATAAGCTTGTGATTTTCATGCCTAGTATGGACCGGGGTTGCGGGTTGTTTGAAAAAGATACCGCGGCCCCGGAACGTAAAGGGCAACAGAAGGAACATGGGTGGGTTTCAGTCAGTAAAAGTCTGACTAAAACCCTCCCAGCTCCGCCCAGAGTGCATATATATTTCTTTTTTAACCAACTTTAGGTAATTACGCATATTAGAAAATAAATGATTACTTAGGTATTTAAAAAAAAAACATTATTTTCATCCTTACTCGATTAATAAGGTTGAATAGTACCTGCTCTTACTACCAGAAAATATGCAACCAGATTACAGCATCGCATGAGCCAATGTTTTCAGTTTTGGGAGTAAACAGTCCGCGAAATTGCACATGAATACAATTTCCGAGTGTTTCTGCACACTGTTTGGAAATTTTCATGATGATTGCGTCTCGCAGTTTTGGAATCGTTCATTCCAGTGACGTTTGAAATTGCTCTTTTATAGCCCTGATATTATGTAAAGTTCAGAGCGAATTGATAAGCAAAACAACTTAAATGAAATTCTCATCACGAACTCAAAGCATTCTTTTTCTAGTTAGACCATTACAGACACTTTTTATCATCATTTTCCTGCCCTTATCCCATTCTATTTGGGTCGGCGCATCACGTTTTATCAGACGTCACGGCATCATTTACTCCTTGCTCCTTCATATCATTCCTCACACAATCAATCCATCTTTTCTTTGGCCTTCCTCTCGCTCTTCGTCGATCAACATTGAGATCCATCACTTTTTTAGTCACATGTCCTTCGTTCCTCCTCATTACATGTCCATAACAGGCACTTTTGAATGTCATAAAAATAATAAAGATGCTGCTACAGTCACAAGACATAATAACTTGCGAAAGCACTGTTGCCCATTCCGAAGCATCTGTATGGAAAAAAACACAGTGTCTGTGTTTTAAGTGTGGATATTTGGCAGTCGTATGAAATAGCATATATCTAACCAACAATCAAATTCCTGGGATACAAACATGCATTGTATTGTAGAGTTTTCAAAATTGTTATTGCTTAAATTATATATGTACAAATAACAAACCATAGATTGCATTTGTATTAACGAGCATACTACCAAGTCGCATTACAACTCTTGGTCTTATGTATAAGTATTTTCTTAGCATCATCTGCTTAGCCTTTTTCTTGTTGGGGTCGGCATCCAGTCTAACCGGATGCAGCTGAAAACCAGTATTTTACATGGAGTGACTAACTATCTGACCTCTACAACCCTGTTAGTACTGGCTAATGCGATACCCCTTGCTAAGACTGGTTGTCGGACTTTTCGGATACTAACTTCCTGAAACGATTATCAAAGTTCTATAAATATCAACCGGAACCATCAGCTTAACTTGCTATCCGAGGCACGGAGCAAACTCGGTATGTAACGGGTGGTCACACATCCACAGACCAACTTCAGTAAGCGCCGCTTAACCTAAAGATCGACCCGAGCGGCTGCTATTATTTAGCCACGACCTCTTCTCTCCCTCCCTTGTCCCATGTGACCTCTTACATACTGCTAAAACATGGCCACACACGGCAGACATACTATACCGTTATGAATACTATGATATCCATATTAGTAAACATGACTAAACAAACAACAGTGTGCGTACGCGCCGACGACGTCCCGCAGTCATTACATCTATAGCATATAGACCTAATGTGAACCTAGCTTTACACAATCCATGCATTTTGTCTTTGACCTTCCTCTCGCTCTCCGTCCATCAACATTCAGATCTATCACTCTTTTAGTCACATGTACTTCGTCCCTCCTCATTACATGTCCATACCAAGACAAAAAACTCCCTTTCATTTTTTCTGTAACAGATGCAACTTTTAAACTTCCTCTAATATAAATAAATATCTTGGGACAACTCACACACGGCTATCTGATCCCAAGCTAAGCAAAGCTTGTGTTATGGTAACCAGACAACTGATATACATACTTATATAATTTATAAATACATACATATAATAGATAAATAATAAAATAATATCTTAATATACTCATTCCTTACTTTATTCATTCTTGTCACTCCACACATCCATCTCAACATTCTCATCTCCACTATATGCAGTCGTTTTTCATCTTCCTTTTTTACAGCCTAGCATTTTGACCCATACAGTACAACGGTCTAATCACGGACTTGTATATTTTCCCCTTTAACTTGAAGAAAAATTTATTTGCCAGAATGTAGGTGTACAAGTAGTATTGTATGATCTTAAGATGGATGAGGTCCGTTTACATTATACCATTAAATGTGGTGTGCTAATATGGATTAAATAATTAAAAGTGTCGCAATATTACATCAGCTGTTATGAATATGATTGTTTTAAATGTCTGATTTTATATAAGTTCAATGACTTTGCTTGACATCATAAATGTCCAATTTTATTTTTAAATTTAAATATTAACAAGATTCAAGATTCATTTATTCGCAAAATCATGTGTAGATAATACATGGTATGATGCTTAATATAGGTGTTACAAAGAATATTCAGGCTCAACATGTTTGACCATGGCTGGTGTAGCTGTAACGCACATGTAACTTGTTATAATGTCAAAATAAGAATAATGATAAATAAATGTCAATTTTAAAATAAATTAAATTATAAACCAAATTCCTGTGTCAATTTAAAACACAAATTCAATTAATTTATCTTTTTTTGAACACAGACAACCGTAGACGGGAACTCTTTCAACAAAAAAAAAACTTGTTTTTAGTTTCTAGTTCTACATTCTTGCTTATCGCCACCTCTATGGCACATGCGTAACTGACGCCATCTACATTGCTAAACTTTGTAAACACAACTACTACTATCTGATAACAGATTAAATAAGCATACTCTTACCCAATTGGCTGGTTGGTCTGTTATGTAGGTTTTGGCTCCGCGCTGCGTTGACCGGGTCATGTTGTGTAAGATGGCTGGGTCAAGGTTGTTTAGCTCTGTGGCACTACATGTGTAGTATGTTGTATTGTATGCTGTTTCTTTTTTTTTCAAATTTGGCGACGGTGGTTTTGGCACCTTCAGTAACATCCATTCTATCAGTTCATCACGATATTGTCTATTTACCATTTGTATTAGAAGTATAGCACCTTGTACTCAATGGTTTAACCTCTTTATAGATACTGTTTATGCCTGAAACGTATCCAGATAGTCGGTAATCTTTTTATCACGCCACGCTACACTCATAAAGTTCATAGCGATAAGATGGGATAAAATCTCGTTATCTATACTGATAACATTGCGAAGACAATAACATCGTACTGATCCGACGTAAGATTTAACCCGGATACCAACAAAGCGGCGGCAAACGGAATTCGACGACATTGGTTGAAATCGTCATCAGGACTGAAGACTCTCGCTTCTCTCGTGCGTCACAAGAGGAGCGAGAGTCTAGGATTTACAGCGAACTGAAGATGCAAGATTTCAAATCTTAAATCTTCAGTTCGCTTGTCTTGTTGATGATGGTAATCGGGGCTTAACACGCACCACACATACGGTTGTGGTATGTTGTGGCAGTAGTGCGGCGAATGACCCAGTGGAGACGTTCAAACTGGCGGGGTCAAGGTCTGGGTCCAGTAAAACACATTGAGAAACACCAGTCCGTCTCAGTAGCTTTTGATTTGTAATGATCATTTCATTAGAAGGAAATGGGTTACCGAATCGAGAGTGTCTATTGAATGGTACAATATAACGTCATGAAGAGATAAGAAGATTGACTTAGTCGTAAACAATATCGTAAAAGATACATACAATCCAATCAGGATTGTGTATGTGTGTGTTGTCGGATTGGATGAAGGAAAACTTTATTGCAAAAAAAAATAACCGACTTCCTAAAAACACAAAAAAGTGGAAATAGCTACACTCGAACACCTTTTTAAAAGTCGGTTAAAAAGGTATAAATGATAGTGCGATGGTTAGCGGGGAGATAGCAAGCAAGAGGAGGGACATAACATGAAAAATATGATCGTGTTTTAGTTTAATGTGACTTTTCGCGTTTTTTTTTTTGCGAATCCTTGAAATCCTTGTCTCTAGTTCTCTGTACTTTTTTGTCTACATTTTGTCTATGCGTACCTCAGACACAGGCCCCACAGGTGTGGGCCGACCTTGTAAAGTTCAAGTGTCTGTCGGAACGGTTATTGGCAGTTGCCAGTTCACATCGCTGACTCAGCCTTTGTCTGCCGCCATTGTTGCCTCATTGTCGCGTCCGGTTCGATGGAAGCCGAGTTTAGCCGAGCATGTTTGATTAGGTTGGACCTTGGGATACGACGAATTGATCTTTTGTGAGGAAACGATTTTCTATTGGTAGTTTTGTTGGTGTTGTAGTTAATGATTTGGTGTTATTTATGAGGAATATTGTTGTGTAGGTAGATGTAAATAAAGCGCAAAATGCACATCTATTGTCGATGTGACCACTTGGAGATGGTTTGAAACCAATAGTGGAGTTTTGCAACTTATAATGATGCCTATGATGAACTGCAACTAATTTTAATTATGAATTAAGAGATATTGGTGCCGATTTTGTCGAACCACCAAATAAATAAATAAACACGGTTTGTCTTTGTAATTTCAAAAAAGATCGTTTGACAGGAATAAACAACATTTTAATGGTTGTAAAAACAATTTTAGTTTAGTTTGTGACGACAGAATCGTCGCCATTATCGTTGGTTATTGCCCTACCATCTTCAGCTTGTAAAATATGCGGATGAAGGTAGCAAATATAATAAGGGTGAAAATGAATTTGTCAGCTCTCTGATTCAACTACTAAGGCCTATCTGAATCACTTATGCATTCAGCGCTAAACGAATTACCATCGTTTTATTTCTGAAAATCGTTAGAAGATGGTAAAACAAAGAAGGAGTTCTTGCATACCGATAATCCTGGCATGAATTTAGGTGGAAATGTGTTCATTTCGATATAATCTTAACCAACCTTTGAGATAAATCCTTTCTTCTTCATATCATTCCTTACACAATCCAGTGTAAGGAATGATTATGAAGAAGAAAGGAGTAAATGATGCCATGACTTCTGATAGGGGAGAATGGAAGAAGAAAACGTGTTGCGCCGACCCCAAATAGAATGGGACAAGGGCAGGAAAATGATGAGCCTTTGAGATAAATCCCGCAGCATTAAGTGAAAGTCATCTTTCACGTCTAACCGATGCACAACATCTGATCTTGGAACCTACAGTTGTGCAACGTGCGCTCGCGCAATGTGGTAACATAACACCGTGTCGGCTTGTGTCGAGGTCAGCACCCACACCATCGCTTATCGATTGTGAATTTGAATTAGTTTAGTTTCTACCTTCAAAGTACTGTACAACTTACAATTCTTATTTACAATATACAAATCGCTGACGAAATTAAAATGGCGTCTTATCAGAATTAGCCGAAAGTGGCTACAGATAGGGTTCCAAAGAGTAATGCGGTGGGTCTAGAAACGGATACGGGACGAGTTGGGGGGCAAAATAGCTACAGAAAGAGGACAGAAGGGAGGCCACAAAATTAAAATGGCGTCTTATCAAAACTTGCCGAAAGTGGCTACAGATACGGTTCCAAACAGCAATGCGGTGGGTCTAGAAACAGATAATGAACGAGTAGGGGGCAAAATAGCTACAGAAAAAGGACCGAGGGAGGCCTTTGACTGCAGTTAGATACATACGATGTCGAACGAAAACTTCACAATGTTTTAACTTTACCTCCCGAGGCGGAAACTACTATTGTCTTTGCTAAATACTTTGAAAGATAACTACAGTATTAAAACTACAGCATTTAGCTGCGTTTTGTTGGAATATCTAACAATTTCCTCTTTACAGCAAGACTTTTATTACTTCCGTACAGTTTTAGCATATATATCAGAAAGGAGTTTTTTTTTTATTATCTGTGGCTTTTAGTTTGTTTGTTTTCTTTCTTGCCATGACCATGTTTATCGTATAAGATTATCCTTAAAATGTTTATTTTGTACTGTAGTTATGGATGTGACTCAATATTCTTTTCGTGTTTTTTTTCTCAAGTTTTTTCCTTACTTCTCCTGACAAGTAAAAAGAATGAAATAATGTAATGAAAGTAAGAAGAATAAATTCATCAAACTTATTTTGGTACACACTTCCTGAAGTGTGTACCAAAAACAGTTTGATGAATACCTTATACCTGCAAATATTTTATTTTTAACCGACTTCGGAGGAGGAGGTTCTCATTCCGACTGTCAAAAATCTATGAACCAAACAAAAGTCACCGACTTCCGGAAGTAAACGTATTTTTAGTGTTTTTTGGAAATCTGTGTATTATAGCCAAAAAGTTTTGTTTTTTCCATTCTTATTTTACCGTTACATTCTCACGATGATGTTACAATTAACTCAGAGAATGAAAGTGACTCCGTTGACCTTTCTCACGGCATTAGTTACTAATTGAACCATCGCTTTCATAATACGAACATCAAAATTGATCGGTATTTTTTTTAAAAAAACGGTGACTGGGTCGCGGATTGGTGTCACTAGATCTTTGCCTGCAGCTTCCTTGCAGTCAATCATGGCCTGGTCATCATCCCAAGATTGACTCTAAGGAAGCAAGAAGAAATAAGTGGTTGTTCTTATTATCTTTTTACTTATTTCTGGAGTAAACGTCGCTTGTTAGATCCTTACTATTATTATAAAAGCGAATGTGAGTTTGTTTATTTGTTTGTTACGTCTTCACGCCTAAATGGCCAAACCGATTTTGATGAATTTTGGTACATAGATAGTTGGGACCCTGAAAACGGACATAGGCTCAAAATGAGAAAAGGGGGAGAAAGATATTTTTTTTTCGATCATCACGCGGGTGGGTTATAATTAGCGTTAGCCCAAAGTAACTATACCACGCTGACGAAGTCGCGGACGAAAGCTCAGTAGCACATAATCAATCAATGCTCAGTAGAAATCTGACACTCCTTTCCGCTTCGCCCAGATTGAGAGGAGTCATTTGATTATTTCCTATCAGAAGAAAAAAATACCTAACACATAATGAGAAAAGATTTAAACATAAACGTACTTTCCAGCATGGTTGCTTCTTACCTAAGGAACCAGGTTTGTTTGATTGATGTGCCAGTTAGCATGCCAAGAATGTCATCCATTTCGATGTTTATCTTAAGCAGATGAAAAGACAATCGAGTTTTGCTATTTGTTTCATTATAAGCGAATACTTTGTACGGAATGGATGGATCGACTTGTCGTGAGGTAGTTGATGATAGAATTGTTTGTTTGTGGCTTATTGTGGTCTGGTCTTTTGAGAAGCTGGGTTTTGACTTCATGTGTATAGACGAGCTGGTATTTGTATAGAAGTCTGAAGCGTTACGATAGAACTTTTCAAAAGGATTGACGTCAGGGTTTTTTCGATAGCTTATGTCAGTGACATAAGCTACGACGATAGTGACGGTGACGATAGTGACGATAGAAAACTTAATGTATGGAACATTGAGTTTTCCATCGTAGCGTGATCGCGTCGCTATCATTATTACCAGTTTAACCAGACCGTAAGGTCAAACGTATAAACTATAAAATAAATGTGATCTTTGTGGAGCCCTACGATCAGCACTTTATATACCGATTAGCTTCCGCCCGCGACTTCGTTCGCGTGGCAAAACTTTGGGCTAACGCTAACTTTAACCTGCGTGATGATCGAAAAAAAAATATCTTTCTCTCCCCTTTTCTTTCCTTTTTCTCCCCCTTTTCCCACTTGTTTTGAAGGCGCAACAAACAAACAAACTCACTTTCGCTTTTATAATATTAGTAAGGATTTTAGTAGCGTGGCTTTCCTCTGAAATCATGTAAGATGTAATATCGATTTTGCTCGGTTAGAAACTACTCACGATAAATTCAATTTAGCAGAGTACTCACCTTTTTCAAGATCAACGCCTTCTTACTTTTTGTACGTGTTTCTGTCCGGAGTTATGTTTCTTTTAGACTGTCTTGTGTTTGGTCTACTAGTCGCTATTAGCATAACTGAGGATGAGTCCGAAGTTCGGTTCCCAGGTTGGGCAAAATACATACTGTTTCTTTTTTCACCACATCGGGATTTCTCAGTTGCAGCTGAGTTTGGATTCGCGCCCAGGTAATAGCAATACGCTCGCCCCATTTTGCATAGGACCAATAAATATGGGCAAACTGTTGATGGACGGCGAGCGAGAGGAAGGCCAAAGAAAAGATGGATCGTGTAAGGAATGATATGAAGGAGACAGGAGTAAATGATATGGGTGAAATGAGGGTGTAGCGTGTAGCACACCTCTGCTTAACACTTCGCAGATGACATACGTGATGTTATGTGATTTCTACAAAATCAACCTATACTAAACTATTATATCCTGATCTCTCTACTACGAATCGCACACCGTAGTAGAGAGATCAGGTTTAAATGGTTTTGTGTAGCTTAATGTGCCGCCGTCTGTACATTCGCGAACAGAATTGACCGATTACTGAAATAAATCAACAAACGTCACGTGTAACGAAACTTGGCTTGCAATGCCGCTGCACGCTGTAGCCACAGGCGACCTTGATGCAGAACATCTTTATGTAGCACTAAGCTATTAATACTTCGTATCATACATTAAGAGTGTATACTGTGGACTGATTATGTGATTTATTATGTTAGTTTTAGGGATAGTAGATAACTAAGGAGCTCGTGGCTAAATAAATAGTAGCCGCTCGGGTCGATCTTTAGGTTAAGCCGCGCTTGCCTAGGTTGGTCTGTGGATGGATAAACACCCGTTACATACCAAGTTTCCTCCGTGCCTCGAAAAGCACGTTAAGCCGTTGGTCCCGGCTGTCATTTGTAGATCTTTAACAGTCGTTACAGGTAGTCAGTGTTCCGAAAGTTTGACAACCAGTCTTACCAATGGGTATCGTATTACCCAGTTTTAACTGGGTTGCGGAGATTAGACAGTCGCTGCATGTAAAATACTGGTATTCAGCTGCATCCGGTAAGACTGGAAGCCGACCCCAACATAGTTGGGTAAAATCTAGGCAGATGATGAGGGATAGTAGATAACTGTTTGCAAAGTCATTTTGCAGCGTTAGGTTAATGCGGTGTTCATGGTTATAGGATCCTATTGAACCCTTTAGATATGCTAATGGGGTCAATTGTGATCCTATTACAAAAATATACATATAATAAAAAAAAAAAACAGAAAGAGACTTACACGACGTACAATACCACCACAAACTAACAATGTTTTTATTTTTTTAACATTACTATGGAGTTATGTTAAAATTTTAATAAGTACTCTGGTACCCAAGGTTAGATTAAACTTGTGTTATGGGTACCAGTTTTACCTACAGAGTTCCTTTTAATTTAAATAGTACATTAAGTTAAAACAAATGAAATAAAAAACAAAAAAAAGATAAAAAATACAACAAAATAAAAAAAAAAACCTCAGCATAATATGGCGTTTATGTTCGTGAGTGTGATTGTATGAGGAACGCGTGAGTGTATGTGAATTAGTGAAGAATGTGTGGGGGTGTGTGAGTGAGTTAGTAAAGATTTAGACTATATTATTAACTAGCTTTCGCCCTCGGTTTCGCTGCGTTAAATTTGGAATAAGACAGTTCCCCTTTCCTGATTTGCAGGTACCTGTAGTTTTTGCCCTAGCGCCTTATTTATTGTAATAGCAATGCTAAGTTTTCCCTTTTTTCCCTCTTTGTCCCTCATAACTTTATTTTTTTCCAGGGTCCCAACTATCTCTGTACCAAAATTCATTAAAATCGGTTAAGCCATTTAGGCGTGAAGAGGTAACAAACAAACTCACTTTCGCTTTTATAATATTAGTAAGGAGTAAGGATTTTAATCAAGACTGCTCTCCGTTCTTCTGTCCATCTGTCACCAGGCTGTATCACATTAGCCGTGACATTTAGGCAGTTTAAATAAATACAGTGATGTGCATCCATAATGCTAGCTAAGTGCTTGAGTGTTGACGACGTGTTCGACTCAAATTACATGCGTCATTAGTAATTATTGTTACATTATTATTTGATGCGTAATCTCTGCATTTAATCCTTACACGTACCGTTTTATCATACGTATTATCCATGTGAATTACATACATGTAGTATGTAAATAAACCTCCATGTTATTCGTTATTCTTCATATCTTTTGAACCGACTTCAAAAAAAGGGAGGTTATCAATTCGACTGTTTAGTTGTTTGTTATGCGATTTCTCCGTCGATTGCATAGATATCAGAAAGGAGGAGATATGCCCATTTCTATGGTCGATTGTATCCCGAAGCGGAGGGGGGATCCCCATATGGATTTATGTATATTGCTTAGGTAATTTATGAATTATCTTCTTTAATATATATTTTTCCTTCTAAAGTATATGGTCGATAAGTATGTTAATTTAATATCTCTTAGTAGCAATGAAAAGTGAATACTCTGCTAACGGACGGTGAGCAATGCGTAGCTCACCACTCGTCGATCAAAGTCTAAAACATCCTTCTGCTCCGCCCAGAGCGAGGACCAGGCCAGGACCTGCTACCCTACCATGACGTTTTAAAGCAGAACGTATTCCTCTGAGGTAAAGAGATAGAGCTATACAGGGTGTCTAGCACCATCTCTTTCCCTCAGTGGAATAAGGCCTACAGGACCTAGAATATGAACGCGAAAGATTAAAACTGTCGGGAGCCACTAGCATAAATCACAGTAAATAAATGTAGTAATATGCAACGCGAACGGTGCTTCCGCAGGTCACAACCCCTCTTCGGGGACGGCTGCAAATTGGATCGATACCTACTCCGCGTCCGTTGCCTGTCAGCCCACACTCCTATACATTAATTTTCATAGCAACGGCGACGCTGTCGAACCCTGAGACGTGTATTGATATAAACTTTGTAACACCCACTTCACCTGCTTAGGCGTTGAATTTTCCAGAATCCTTTCTTAATGGAGCTATCTGTATGCACAATTTTCGATCCGCCCAGGAGTGCATGTTGATAGTCAATAAAACGGTTGTATATTGTATTGCGTCCCGTAGTTTCACTCGCACAGACCGGGATAAAAGCATAATTATGTGTAAATTTAGGGTATAATCTACATACCGAATTTCGTCCAAATCTGTTTAACCGTTCAAGCGAGAAGGATTAACAAACATACACACAAACACTTACAAACTTACACCTTCATGATTGTGATAGATAGATACATTTTACGCATTCACAGCTTATTCGTGACTGACAGACGTTTTTATAGGAACATTTACATTTTACTGCTTTCTTTACGATTTTGGATGTTTAATTAAGTTGTAAATTGTTCGAAAAGAATCTACTTTGTGCTTAGAAATTGAATCTTAACAAAGTAAGCAATGGCCTTACTTAGTTCGCGTGCTCTAACTGTAGATCTACATACTGCATTACGTTGTTCTAAACTCGCATGCAATTTGCATATTAAATTCTATAAAGAAATCACTACTATTTGCTTGTGCCTTAACCGGCCTGGAGGTTGATAAATCCATGAATGATTGTGAGCATAGATGGATGTATGGATATTTGTTACTCTTTCACTACAAAACGGCTGAACGGATCTTAATGAAATTTACCACAGAGGTAGATTATAGTCTGGAATAACACAAAGGATACTTTTTTTCTACAAGTTCAGCGAACTGTTATGTAGATAATATAATTTATACCATTACCTTTTTTATTCCTCTAGCTAACATTTGTATATTTTTGCGACCGCAAATTGTAAAATTTTTCTTCATTTCCATAACGCAAAACGTTTTAATTTCACCCATCGAGCTCAAGGTTACAAACAACCGTCGGCTTCAAAGCCCTTCAACTGAAAACAAACACAAAACAATCCTTTCTTTATTAACTGACGGGAAAGGCCAACCTGTGGGATGCGGTCTCGTGTTTACTGAGCTTTGAGCACGTGAATACAGAGGGGAACCTTTTGGAAATGACACGACCGGAATTGGTATAGAGGTGTGCCCTAACAAAAAAGTTCATGTACATTGATTTACAGTACGTTATTTTAAAGCTTACATGTAGGGTTTTACAATCGGTTATGGTTTATGATCAAAATAAGCGGGAGAATAGTAACATCGTAAGATGACAATGTAAATGTCAATCAATGCAATGTCCGAATATAAAACCACACAATCAATGAATAAACATATTTTAGGGAAATGTATTTTTTTTTTAAAAGACTTTGCCCCACTTACCTAAGAAATTTCTCTTGTATCGTGGGTGCGTTTACAAACATTTAAATTCACATACACAAAGTACCAGACCCGGAACAATTATCTGTAGGCCATACAAATATTTGTTCCGTGCGGTGATCGAACTCGCGACACGTAGCGCAGCAGTCAAACGCTTAGCCATTGAGCCAACAGTGTCGTCACAAAAGTTTGATGATAGGTGGATGGATATTTGTTAATCATTTACGCAAAAACTGTTGTATGGATTTGGATAACATTTGGCATACAGTTTATAATCTGGATTACACATAGGATACTTTTATCGCGATAGAACACATCAAATATTTCATGCTTTCGCAAATTGAAGTTTTTTGGGAATAGCATCTCGGCGTTCTATCTATGAGGTTGTTAGCTGGTCAATCGGAATATCCTTGAAATGAAGGCCTCCAGCCAGGGGATGGGGAAGAAGTCGCTGGCGACAGCTTCAAGCAAGGACAGTTTAATTTATTGATTTTGCAGTGACTACGCAGTTAATAAATTATTAAATATAAAAATGCCTTGTATTTCTAGTATTTTTTTTTTAATTATTTATTTTACAATAACTTCGCGGGTAAAGTAAAGGCCTCCACCAAAAAAGCCCAATTATCTCTATCTTGAGCTAAATTCGTCCAGTCTAAGCCAGTCGTTTTTTATGATGTCTTCTGACCATTTCGTTAGTAGTCTTCCTCTACAGCGCTTTCCTTTTGGACCTTCCCATGATGTCAATCTTTTAGTCCAGCGCTTGTCCGTTAATCAGACTACGCAGTAGGGCTCATTATTTATTAACCCTTATCTGAGGTAATTGAATATCTACTCTTTCACCTACACCTATAACCATCCACATTCATACTGAATAGATGCTCTTCTTCAAATCCAAAGTCATCATCATCTGTCTAGCCTTTTCCCAACTATATTGGTGTCGGTTTCCAGTCTTACCGGATGCAGCTGAATATCAGTATTTTACATGGAGCGACTGCCTATGTGACCTCCACAACTCAGTTAGTACTGGGTTATACGATGTCCCTTGATAAGACTGGTTGTCAGAATTTGACACTGACTACCTGTAACGACTGTCAAAGACCTACAATTGACAGCCAGGACCAACATGCAAGCTTAACATGCTTTCCGACGCACGGAGGAAATTCGGTATGTTACGGTCGCAGCTTAGCCTAATAATCGACCCGAGCGGGTGCTATTATTTGGCCACGGGTGGTAACAAATAATGTTGACCAAGATAAAAGGAATAAATGACATAAATGGAGATCAAAAACATTGTAATCTAATACAAAATCAACAAGGACGCACAATTTTAATTAAAGAAAACCTATAATATACGATGAATACACGCGATACAGTCAATTAAATCAGGTTCAATCATATTCCTCGCGGGCAGAGCGGTGAAAATCGATTGCGATAATACACAGAATTAAAATGGCGCGCAGATTACAGCTAAGTACGTATTTGCCAGGGTCGTTCGCTACAACAAGTGTGCAGTTTCCTGAAATTAACTTAAACGTTCATGGAACTAGATTATTTATCGTCTGAATTATGGGCATGTGACGAGGAGGCACGATTATCATGACTAAAGAAAGTGTTGTAATTAATGTTGATGGATGGAGAGGGAGAGGAATACCAAGGAAACGAGACGGATTGTGAGAAGAATGTTAAAGAAGAGAGAGGGGTAAACGATAGCGTGACAGTTGACAGGGGAGAATCGAAGAAAAAAATGTATTACGCAGGCTCCAAGAAAAATGGGACAAGGACAAAAAAAAAGAAAACTAAATCATTTAGCGAGTTGACTGTCAACTTGGCGAGGTAATGATTCTGGAGACATATCACAAAATATTTCACCGACATCCCCACCTTATCATAGTCACTGGAGCATCACAAATCGTATATGTACTTGCAATGTCCACGTCTTAAATTTTTACTATCATAAGAAATAGCTTTCTTTGATAAATTATAAATTAACACTTTTACACATCTTTTTTTTTAAACTAGATGAGGCCGGTGTTTACCCGACTACTCTGAGAAGACACAGCCGAAACAAACTCAGAGGTCATAGTCTCTTTTTAGGTCCAGACAAAAAATCTTCATTATTAACCTAGAGAAGTAACTGCTTGACATAATTCTCTCCTTCTTGACAACTCCAAATGAAATATAAAATGGCCGCATTAACTATTCTATTTGTTCAACAATCCAGTTCTCTGCTTGTCTGCATAGTTTAATTATTGTTATTATGTTCAAGGTGTTTTACGTATGCAAACCTGTGTCAACGTAAATCTTTACAATTATTACATAATTAGCAATAATCGTCAGCAACATAATCCAACAATACCAAGACTAAAGGTAGGAGCACAATACTGTAACTTGTTGCGTCAGAAGCATATCGGTTTTATACATTTCAAATCAAATCAAATCAAAATATTTTTATTTCACAAAGGCCTACATGGGCACTTATAAAACGTCGAGAAAAGTTGCATTTAATGGTCTTCATGCCGGTTTCGGTCAATCTCAGCGGAAATTTTACCATTGGGATCCTCCAGGGTAATCCGGGCTACAACTGAGAATTTTGTAATCAAAAACTCAATAGCTCATTGCCGAACCGGGAATCTAACTAGGACCGCTTACGACCACAAGTCTAACGGGGCAATACATACATTTAGTATGTTTAGAAACACATTTTAACAGTGTGTAGCTGCCCGAATGTTTTTGTTTTTCTTCAGTAGTGTGTTTGTATCTTAAGAATAATTAACATTTTAAAGTCATAGTGATTATTATGTTAATTCTTGTGAAAATAACCTAAGCTGCAACTGCTTTTCAAACGGTTTAATGAGGTATTGTGTTTGGAGTAATTAGTGTAATATCAAACGTTATTTGTAATGCATAGTGGAGACAAAGTGGGCATATTTTATGCTAATGTTGCAACCCGAGACAGTATCATCAACATTCAAGCGTAAGATAATTATATTATGATAGTCGTGGGCATTTTACTGGTTTGATGGACGGAGAGCGAAAGGAAGGCCAAAGAAAAGATGGATGGATTGTGTAAGGAATGATATGAAGGAGAAAGACGTAAATGATGCCGTGACAGGGGAGAATGACCCCAAATAGAATGGGACAAGAGCAGGAAAATGATGATCATGTTCCGGGGCCGCGGTATCTCTTTCGATACAACTGTCACCTGACATCTATTTGTGTGTGGAACACGAATGGGCTGTGATCACAGCCTGTTGTCACTAGACGGACGAACGGTGAGGTTCTCATTGCTAGTCGTCCACAGAGTTGCGCCTACGGTGGCCGTGTGTGGTCTCGCGGCTCCCGACGCTCGGAGCATCTCCTACAGGACGTTCGAGGTTCACTATACGGAGCAGTGTTGGAGTTACATCTTCCCACTTAAATAAAACCACTGATGAAATCATTCCTATGACTCAATCGTATCATCACATGATTTGATATCTTATTACATCGTTGCCGAACTCGTTCAATTGATTGAAATTACAAAGATTCAGAGTCAATTGGAAGGTCTTCTCATAATGTCTGTATTGATTTTTCGCCTTTAAGATCAAGATGCAATACTCCTGGCTAAATAATAGCTGCCGTTCAGGCCGATCTTCAAGGATAAGCAGTCCTATCCGGGGTTGGTGCGTGGATGGCCACCTATTTTATTTTTTTAAACGTTGCCCCACACTAGGAATTTCTCCTATATCGTTGGTGCGGTTACTAACATTAAAACTCACATACACAAACTGCCAGACCCGGAACAACTATCGGTAGGCCATACAAATATTTGTTCCGTGTGGGAATCGAACCCGCGACACGCAGCGCAGCAGTCGATCGCTCAGCCACTGCCCTAACCGTGTCGTCAAATATTATATAACGAGTTCCCTCTGGGCTTCGGAAAGCACATCCAGCGTTTGGTCTTGGCTGTCGTTTGTAAATCATTGAAACTCGTCATCGAGTTGTCAGTAGCCCACAAATCTGACAACTAGTCTTGCCAAGGGGTATCGTAATACCAGGTATTCAGCTGCAGTGGGTTAGACTGGAAACCGACCTCAACACAATTCAGAAAGGCTAGACAAATGACTATAGTATGTCAAGGTCCAAAACCGTACCAAGATGTGTCATTGTTACCAACTTCAATTTAGAGCAACGATATGCATTTCAAGATGTCAATCCAGTGATACCAACGTCTACAATTAATCTTATATAGTTAATTAAGCGTGGCTGGTATTTATCAGTGGCATAGTAACTAGGAACATTGCTCTAAAGTGGGCCAAACCTATCAATTTGTTGCCAGTTGATTAGTTTACGATTCTGATGACCACACATGACACATTATGATTTGAATCATTCATTTTGCGTATATATCGTATCGGAGATATTGGCGGTTAAACTTTTAACTTATTGACAAGTTTTTAATGATTATATAACTAATTATACCTTCATGAACACCGTACCATGAAATTGTACCACAAAAAAATCGTTTCCAAGCAACTTTTCATGTAGCTTGTTACTTCGTGTAAGTCTAGCTACCGGGGTTGGTTCAAAAGAGATACTGCGACCCCGGAACATAAGAGTAAAAGATCTAACATTGGTGGGTTAATCAGAAAAAGTCTGACCATCTCCAGCTCCGCCTCGAGCGGGGGAAGTTATTTGATTTCAAATCCGATCTGCCAAATAAAAACACTCAGGTCATTAACTTAAAGAACAACTGTGGCGTTGACAATCTAATATTTAGCTCTTTCCATCTTGTGCCTTTGTCGTAATGTCTCGTTCTCCCGGCAAAAACATGACAACGTTAAGACGGGTTCGCCAACATTCGGGCGGCCATTTAAGATGGGGTTTTAGCATGGGTTTTGTTTACATTTGGTATCGCTTCTCGTTGGCCGTACTGTAGTTTCCAAGCATTTTTTTTTTTGAGTAACTCGTTACCTAGATAAACAAAACATGACGTAGTACATAATGTTTGGTTGACAGCTTAGCGAAAGGTCTGTTTACAACTTATATTAAGTGCTAATTATATCACTAATAGAATCAAGTATTTCTTAAACCTTGTATAGTAAGTACTTGGTTTAAGTGCACTACACATGCATGTAGATCAACTCGAAACACTATCTTCTTATTACTATAAATATACTAGCTGTGCCCAGCGGTTTCACCCGCTGCTTACTTAGGGGTATGAAAAATTAAGTCGACCGATTCTCAAACTTGCTGAATATGCATAAAAATATTCATAAGAATCGTTCGAGCCGGTTTGGAGGAGTATGGGAACGAACATTGTGACACGAGAATTTTATATATTCGATTTTGAACTTTATGTACAATAGTGGTACATACGCGGACTTAATGCCATAGGTACATAACCCATTCTCTACCAGTCAAACCTTTGGGTTAAATACGACAACATTGTGATAGGGTATAAAAAATGATATCTAAAAACTTTTCTTTGAGAACTACTTGCAGATACTTATCCTTACTAATATTATAAAACCGAAAGTGAGTTTGTTTGTTTGTTACCTCTTCACGCTTTTATGGCTAAACCGATTTTGATGAATTTTGGTACAGAGATAGTTGGGAACCAGGAGACGGACATAGGCTAATATTTTTTTGAAAAAAGTTTGATGTGAGGGAGAAAGAGGGAAGAAAAGGGAAAACTTAGCGTTGCTATAACAAATCAATAAGGCGCAAGGGGAACTGTGTTACCCCGAATTAACGCGGGCGAAGCCGCGGGCGAATGCTAGTAAATTATACAAATAATAAATATATTAAAAAAAATATCAGTAGTAACTATGACTTTTAATTGGAATCTGTTTAATCGGACCTAAATAGCAGTTACGAAATTAATTGTAGTTTGTAATACAATGTAATTGTAGTTTGTGGTTAAAAGTGATTAGTAGTTATACTAAATCAAGTATATTATAAAGGTTCTTATCTAGTCCGAAACAAAACTAATGTCATCACTATTAGCTTATCTAAGTACTAAGGAACTACTTGTGCTCGGTCTGAACAGCTACCCTACCATGACGTATTAAAGCAGAACTTATTCCAGTGAGGGAAAGAGACAGAGCTATACAGGGTGTCTAGCTCCATCTCTTTCTCACACAGAAATAAGAACCGCTATAGGATGTCATGGTAACCCTACTGTAGGCCTACTATGACATCTTAAAGCAGAACTTATTCCACTGAGTGAAAGAGATGGTGCTAGACACCCTGTATAGCTCTGTCCCTTTCCCTCAGCGGAATAAGTTCTGCTTTAACACGTCATGGTAGGGTAGCTGCGTTCAGGCCGGTTGTTATCAGTTTACATTGGCAAAGTTTACTTGGTAACACCATATTCTATTGCACATGAAGCCTATCAGATTATGTACACTAACTTGTAGCCATATTTTTCTTTTAAGGATAGGAAATCGTGAAAATAATTTCCCCCGCTCTGGAAGGTGCTGGGGGAGTATAAGACTTACTGACTAAAACCTAGCCCTGTTCCACAAAAAAGTTAACTCAAAAGGTACCAAAATAAAGTTAATAAAAAAATTTAGAGGTGTCTAGGGACACCCGGATGGAACGAAGTTCCTATAGAAATGAAAATATCTGGCTTGCTTTCTGTAAGAGAGAGAAAGACAGACTGACAGACAGAGAAACATGCGACGCCGCACAGCTTACAATGGCTTACTATAGCAAAAAGTGTAGTGACAACTTTTCGTAAGAATTTTTTCCGTCTGGCCCCCTTTCACAACGCGCGATAAGGAAACTTCGTTCCAAAATTTTAATTCAAGAAGTCTTAACCCTGGGGCCTTAGTCTGCTATTACAATAGTGTAATCTGCTACATACTAAACTTGTCAAAATCAACCATTATGCGATCAGTGATCGACCATTCTGACACTATTGTAATAGCAGACTTAGGCCCCTGAGGTCTGGCCTTTATTTTGGTTAAAGAATCACCATTGTCATCCAACGTGGCAATGCTACCAGGCTACCAGCATTCTGGGCACTTTTTCCTTATTGACACCGATGTAGATGAAGTTTTTGACGACCAGTATTTTAGTTAGGTACACTAAATTTTTATTATAGACTAGCTTTTGGTTGGCCGCAGCTTCGCTCACGTAAAATTCTAGGTAACACAGTTCCCCTTTCCTGATTTACAGGTACTTGCTACATGTAGTATTTGCCCTTGCGCCTTATTTTATTGTTGCTTTCTCCATCATATCTTAATCGTTTTTTTTTAAATAGCATATGTCCGTCTCCAGTATCCCAACTATCTCTGTACCAAAATTCATCAAAATCGGTGTAGCCATTTAGGCGTGAAGACGTAACAAACAAACTCACATTCGCTTTTATAATATTAGTAAGTATTGTATTTACCTTTGCAATTAATAAGAAATCAGTTAAAAAATTTAGCGTTGTGAAATGCATGAGTCATCAGTTCATCCATTGTTTATAAATATGCATGTAACCTGCCATGTTCTACTTCTCTCTGGTCAAAGTCGAGTGTTCATTGACGAGTAATGCCCTTAATTACTATCTTGTTTACAATCTAATTTTGGTACGCAATTAATTGATTTCGTGTTTTTGTTATTTTGTGCGTTCTCTTTAGTTTTATTTCAGTCATACGTCGTTTTATTTGCTGAATTTTATTTGAGGTTGTGATATCCTTACTAATGTTATAAACGCGAAAGTGAGTTTGTTTGTTTGTTACCTCTTCACGCTTTAATGTCTAAACCGATTTTGATGAATTTTGGTACAGATATAGTTGGGAACCAGGAGTTTTTTTTTAAAAGAGGGGTATGAGGGAGAAAGAAGGAAGAAACGAGAAAACTTAGCGTTGCTATTACAAATCAATAAGGCGCTATCGAATTTAACGCGAGTGAAGCCGCGGGCAAAAGCAAGTTATGTATAATTAATGTTTAATGGAGAAACACTGTCTCTCAAGTCACAGGTGAGAACCAGTTTGGGAGCCAGGGGACATCCGTTCACAATGACAGTACGACAAACTTATGATGTCTGTAACATTGTTTACTGTTTTGAAATAATGTTTTTTTTTATATAAAACGTTGCCTAGGAATTACACCTGTATCGTGGGTGCGTTTACAAACATTTAAACTCACATACACAAACAGCCAGACCCGGAACAACTAACTATACTATATAACTAATATTTGTTCCGTGCGGGGATCGAACCCGCGACACGCAGTGTAGCAGCCGATCGTTCAGCCCCTGCGCCAACTTTGTCGTCAATTAAGTTGCGTTTTTGCTGTGTTAACTTCATAAATACGGAGACCGCTTCGTGCCTTGATCAGTCTTTCTGGTTGGCAAATCCCTTAATGTTTGTCAACCAGTCTTACCCAAGGGGTTCCCCAGAACTGGTTTCTCGACACCGGATAGACAGCCACTCTGTGTACAATCTGATATTCAGCTGCATTCAACTAGACTGAAAGCTGACCCCAATTTAGTTGAGAAAATGCTGGCAGATTAAGTTGCAGTCTGGCGGTTAGAAAAAAAACCGGCGAAGAACGTGTCAGACTCGCTCATTGAGGGTTCCGTACAATCTTGCGACGTAATCTATTCTAATATTATAAAGCTGAAGAGTTTGTTTGTTTGACTCAGGGACTACTGGTTGGAATTGGAAAATTCTTTTAGTGTTGGATAGTCCATTTCTTGAGGAAGGCTAGGCTATATAACATCACGCCCCGACCAACAGGTGCTGAGCAGCGTGGGTACCTGTGCGGTGGATTTAGAGTTGATATTTTTTACAGCACAGAGGCACAGACTTGAGTATATGGTTTTGATTTCAACTCGATACCTTCACGCGTTCCCGACATAAAAGGCCTTGACAGACAGACAGGCGGACAACAGAGTGATCCAAGGAACCCTAAAAATTACGTATGTTACTTTATCAAGCAGCCAACGCCATACCAAACTCATCACTTAGACTTCTGCTTACCTCTTATGGGCGACGAACGTGACAGATACTATTGTATGCAACAAACAAGAGAGTAGCTTCAGGTATGCGCACGAAGTTGTACTACATAGTATTCTGATCATTGTTTTCAATTCGATTACTTAAATAAATTGCGTACGTATAGCGAATGACTCATTCGTGATATATGTACATAACGTTGGACGAACATGGGGATCCATAAAAGAAGCAAAGATAGAATTTTAGTGCATTAAAATGGACGGTGACCATGTAAAGTAGAATAATAGATGCCAAGTTACACAAACATACAACAATAATAATTAAAAAATATGGTCCTTATTTATTTACTAATATTATAAAGCTGAAGAATTTTTTTGTTTGTTTGAACGCGCAAATCTCAGAAAGTACTGGTTCGAATTGAATAATTATTTTAGTGTTGGATAGTCCATTTCTTGAGGAAGGCTATAGGCTATATAACATCACGCTACGACCAACAGGTGCTGAGCAGTGTGGGTGAAACCGCGGAGAACAGCTAGTTTATTTATAATAAGCACACCAACAGCACGGTAACATACAAACAAATTGAAATAACTAACATATAAAAACTGCATTTCGGTAACCATGCAAATAACAGGTATGCCTGACATATAACATTATAAACATTAGAGAAAGGATTATATAACAAAAATTGTGTCAAATAGATCTAAAACTAGTACAATTAAAAACAAAAAACAATTCAAGATAAACAAACACTTATGGTTCACACTGTTTATATAGGGAACGTCTGTACGTAGCGAAACTTATTGAGAAAACATCAATAGGGAAATCCGTCAAGTTGGACCGATCATTAAATAAAGGCATAGTACATATTGTAGAAGATCGCAGCGATTTTTTTCCGTAAAAAGTAGATCTTGGGTGTATTCAAGTTGGCCACCCCTGTTATATAGCCTTGCCAAACGTTATGACGACTGTCTAAACGTAACTAAAGTGTGCACAATAATCCGAAGTATCTTTGATAAGGCACGGCACTACAAACAGTATAGGTTACAAGTCATAACAGTATCTCACTAAACCACTTAAAAAGTAAAGCTCTACATCAAATACAAAGACTTACTCAATAACCAAGTAACAACTTAACCAGTAAAGCAACATAATCTCAAGCTTGGAACTTACTTTGTTTTTAAAGACTTCCTAGAATACCCTTATTTTTGAACACATTGTATTTGAGACGGAAATCACACAAATTCGTTCGAATAATCTGCAAGCTTTACATTTCAGCTTGACCTCTAATGCCCTGATTGTGGCGATAACTTACAAAGTAAATGTTAAAGGAGGCGATATTTTGCGTACTTTGTCTTTGGTATCGTTACAAAATGCCTTTTTATTACAATCTATCTGCGACCTCCCCGATAGGAAACTATAAATAAAGATTGCAGGGAGATACAGTCGAATGAGGGAGAGAACCGCAAACCAACCCAGCTGCCGCGGGAAACACTTCAGGTTTCGGGTCCTGGCTACCGTATATGCTGGTCTGGGAATGGTGAGCAATGGGTAGCTCACCGTCCGTCCGACCACTGACGACAGGCCATATCGACGGCGCGTTCATGTTCTACGTTCGCCCCAAAGAGATGTCAGCAAAGTAGTTAATAAACCGTCATGAGGGCACAAAGTAAGAAACGATTAATGGACTGTGTGAAGGATGAAATGGCTTAAAAAAGGCAATATGGCTACTCATTACATTACGATTAATGGAGAAAAACCAACGACCATAATGGTCGTTGAGAAAAACGAATTGCCCAGTACTAACTGGATTGTGGAGGTCAGATATACAGTCGCCCCATGTAAAATACTGCTATTTATCCGAGTAGACTACAGGAAGCCAACCCCAACATAGTTTGGAAAAGGCTAGGCAGATGATGACGGACCCCAAAAACAATGGTAGGAGAGCAGTAGGATAATGATAAGGCTATAAATATCACGTCAAACACCCATGGATTAGCAAGAGGACCCTCAATTCCTGACCACAAGTCAAGCAAGAAGAACAAATACTTCGTAAAATTACTTCATGCGTTTTTTCCTCTTCAATTTCAAGGAAAAAAACACATAGACGGCACAACCACGCTATGTGCAATAAAAAGGCAAAGACTTAATTGGACTTAGTCATAATGGCATTGACCGTCCTCGTCCACCAACTGAAAATTTATGTAGAAACTTATATTGTAGATTATCTTGTTTACTTTAATAACTGACCTAAACAGCTTATCATTTGAAGTTGAGACAAAACTGGTCACACGAAAGGTTCCGTACCTTCTTTATTACAAACGAACACAATTAATTTATTAACCTTTTTGTCCCACTACTGGGCAAAGGTCTTCCCCATAACGTCTCTCTGATCTCTCTTTGCGAAGCTCTCCGTCCAATCTCTGACAAACGCCTCTAAATCCAGCCATACACGGATAGCTTGAGCAGTATGCCAGTAATCAACATACACGACTGCTCGTGCAGTCAAATTCAATTGCTTGAAGCTGGTATTGATCACAATTTCAATTTCATGGTCGAGAAGCGTGCGCGACTTGAAATGTAGAGCGCTGGAATGGTAAATGCGTGGGAGCTGTTGACAACTAGAGCAGTCGGAGTATGCCTGACGACTGCATCACCGTGCAGCAGACCGCCAGAAGCAGTCGCAACTGCTCGATCAGTTCCTTGTGTATGTTAACGTAGATAATAATAATAATAATAATAAAATTGTTTATTTTCTCCACACAAGTTACTTAATGCTAGAACTTTACAGAAATGCATGGTCAAAACGTTAACTTTGTGAGAGACTGGTGCCTGCAGTAGGTTTCAGTAAAAATCCTGTATTACGGGTCACCAGGGCCCTTCCGCCGTTGAACAATTTGAATCTAGTTCAAGGAGTGCAGGAAACAAACAAAGGATGCATTTTAAACAAAAACAACAAAAAATAAAGAAAAAAAAAAATAATAAATTACAAATAAAAATTCTAAATGATTGTGGAAGTTTCAGAATGTGTGTAAGAAATCTGTGAGTGGGTGAGAGAAAGGTGTGTGGGCGATGACTTGATGTGTAATTGTGTATGTGGTGTGAGAGTATGGCGCGAGTATGGTTAGCTTAGGTTAGGCATGAGTAGGATAATTGGTCGATGCAGCAGATAGGATACTTAACTAATTATATAAAACGGTCTGTTTATTTTGAGGGGATCAGTAGTTTTTCAGTTCCCTGATAGTCTAGAGATTTCAGATACGAGGTGACTGAGGTTTTACATTTGTATATTGTTAGGGGATAAATGTTGAGTATTTTATTTAGTTTGTTATACAGATATGGTCCAAGAAACAAAAAGAAATTCCGCGGATGTGAAGAGTTGAATGCTTGAGTTTGGCATACCCTACCTTTTCTGCGTTTGTCTTTACATAGGTTCGGGTCATATTGCACTAGGGAGTGCTCCCTTAGCACTGTACGCAAGACGAAGGATTGTCTAACAGTCAGAACATCCCAGTTCTTAAAAAGGTCTACGGTAGGAAACAAGAAAGGGAGACCGGCGCCGACTTTGAGTATGGCTCGCTGTGCTCTCTCCACTTCAATTAGATGAGTCTTGGCGGCACCTCCCCAGCATGTTATACAATAATCAATAAGGGATTGGCAAAGGGCATCATAAACCATTTTAGTGATTCGCCGGTCTGCTGTGTGTCTGAGAGTTTTGAATATATATATTAGTTTACGTAACCGCGTTACGAGGGTTTTTAAATGCGGTTTAAAGGTCAGGAACTGATCTATAATGACACCAAGATATTTGATATCTTCAACCCTTTGAAGTGTCGGACAAGAGCATATGATGGAATCAGAAGCACAACTGTGGCAGGTAATACCTAAGTAGGTTGGAGGCAACAGATTGGACCTATGGGCAAACGTAACATATTTGGTTTTTTTTACATTCAAGGTCAGGATATTGGATCTGAGCCACTCGCAAACTTGGTTAAAACCTTTTTGTGCAGTATCGAAAACCTCTTCCCAGCTCTGTCCGCAAAAAAAAGAGGGCGGTGTCATCAGCGAAAGTAACAATTTTACCACAGTAGAGCTGAAGCTGGCAAAGGCTGTTGATATACACCAGGAACAACGTCGGGCCGAGTATACTGCCTTGTGGAACACCATATTCAACAGCTATTTCATCACTCAGCCACCGATCAATCCGAACTCTTTGCGTTCTGCCTGTCAGGTAGTCCCTAAGTAATTGAAGCGGAACACCTCTTACGCCAATCTGCTCAAGCTTTGTGAGTAAGTGTGGAATAGAGACTGTGTCGAAAGCTTTAGCGAGATCAAGGAACAGTGTTAAGCATTTCTTCTTTTTGTCTGAATTGGTTATGATGGAATTTAAGAGTTCGTGAATCGCATCATTTGTTGATCTGTTAGTACGAAAACCAAATTGTGCAGGCGAAAGAAGATTATTTGTTTCAAGATAGTTTGTTAGTCGACGATTTATAAGCCGTTCCAAGATCTTGGACAAAGTAGGTAAGATGGAGATAGGCCGGTAGTTATCAACGAAGTCTCTTTCACCTTCTTTGTGTATAGGTTTAATAAGCGCCTTTTTAAATGCTCCAGGAAAAACACCAGACGCCATGGCCAATTTGCAAATGTGAGTAATAGGAGCGGTAAGAAAATGTATATACCTCTTTAAGATCTTGGAAGATATCTGATCAATACCTGCTGCACATTTCTCCTTTAAACCATTAATGAGGAAGAATACTTCTTCTTCATCAGGAGGGAGTATGACAAATGAATTGATAGGATTAACAGAAGAAAAGCCCTGTGATACTTCGTTCGCACACGTTCTGCTCCGCGTTTGATCAATAGTTTGTTCCGCAAGTTTCCTGCCCACGTTAGCGAAGAAATCGTTAACTTTATTTATATCTTCATCTGGGTTTAGGGATGTTATAAGACAGGAAGCGAAGTCTGAAGGTTTGCTTGAGCCGCTTATCTTTTTAATTGCATCCCATAAGTGCTTTTTATTCCCATTTGCATTTTCAATCTCTTTTTTGTCGTAGGTTCGTTTAGCTTTTTTAATAATAGTGTTACAGAAATTACGATAACGTTTGTAGGTTAGTCTAACAGTTTCATTTTCGGGATCTCGTTTAAGCTTTTTATGGAGGTTATCCCTGTTTCTCATACAACGAAGTAACCCTTTGGTAATCCATGGTTTACTGACCCGTTGTCTTTTGGGAATTTGGATAACACTAGTATTATCGGATATTGCAGTAGATAGGTGTGTTACAAGTAGGTTGGCGGAGATGTTGGCATCACTAGACTCAATGATAGGCTGAAAGTTAGTATTTCGGATGGTTACATCGAGGGTTTCGAAATCAATTATACTGGACGTTTTATTGCAGTAATTTAGATGAGATTTCAAGTTTAAGCTAATAGCAACAGTTTCGTGGTCCGTGATAGATGACTCAATTATGAGACAGTTAGCATCTAATTTAGTTTTAAGCATTATGTGATCGAGACACGTGCGCCCATGCGTAAGTGAAGTATGACCTGGGAGCAGGCAGTGACTAGCTAATACATTTAAGTACTCGTGTGAACGTTTGTCGGGACTGTTAGGGGCTATATCGATGTTAATATCACCGCAGAGAACAATGTTTTTATACCTACTTAATTTTGAGAGTAGTGAGTCTATAGAGCTAATAAAGTTAGACGTGTCGGTTTGACTCGGGGGGCGGTAGATTCCGATGATACACGTTTCTGAGTCTAGTTTCAGCATTAGACAGTTGGCGTCATTTATCTGAGGCTCTTCAATGGTTACTTTCAGGTTTCTGTTATAGTAGATCACAACTCCTTCATTTTGGGTTTTATGAGACGTCGTAGCTGCATAGTTATAGTTTGCGAGATTAGGTATGTTACGAGCTGAAGGAAGCCAACATTCTGAAAGGACCAACAAGTCCCAAGCTATTTCTGATCTTTGTAGAAGGGTGCTGAAATTAGGCATGTTGCAATTAACACTACGAATATTTTGAGAAAGCAGATTGAGGGTGGGATTCTTTTTTATAATATTTTTTTTTACATCATCTATGTCGCACGTGAACGTTTTGGCTATCTGAAGTGAGTCAAGATCTGAGTGCAAGGTTTCAATACTTTGCATACTTCAAAACAAGCTATGAAGAAGAATGTCGCGTGGTGTACGCGACATATGATTGCACAGGTAATTGAAGTTTAATCTCTGATCTCGACCGTAAACAGCCAACATGTTGTATAATGCGACATGACGTAAAATAAAATAAACAAAGTTTAACAATACATACCAAACCATATACATACCAAAAGTTGGCTCGCTCAAGAGATGTGTGTTGAGTGAGTGGGGTAAGTTGTGAGTAGTGTGTTTGACGAGAATAAGGGTAGAATGTAATTGAGTGTGAGTGACTGGAGTTCCACTTATAACAACAAATAAAGGTATAGCATAACACAAGTTGCAAGAAAGTTTGGAAAGTTATGACAAATATTGATAACATGGCTATAATGACATGACAATAACTTGCTGTAGTAACTAGAGGTAATTGAAAACATACATACAAAAAGAAAAGCGATTGCGCATGAAATGACCAACAAAAGAGTTCTAGTCATTGATTGCTTCGCAACGAAAGCTGCTGCAATTGCTCTTCATTCTTTATTATGATGTACTGACTATCGGCGTTTTTCTTGATCATAACACGTCCATTAGAAGTCCAGCAAAATGTATAATTGTTTGTCTTACAGAAGTTTCGCGCAGCATAAAATATCTTTCTGGAAAGTGAAGTGAGCTGTTCTGCGATGTAGACAGGAGTAGGTGGCACATTCAGGCCCAGATGAGTAGAGTTGATTTTATTCTCGGGGTTCTTGTTATTGAATTGTTTTGCCGATGCCAGAAAATTGCTTTTTAGTAGGGTATTAGAGAACTCAATGCTGATGCTTGATGTCTTGCTTTCCTTCTTAGATGGGAACCTCGAGACATCTCGAATATCATTTGTTTGGATGTCTACTTCTAAAAGTTTTGAAAGTTGTTGTACAAGAGAGTATAGTGTATTCTTACTTTCTTGTGCCAACTTAGGTACGTTACGCAGTTCGACGAAAGTCTTTAAACAGTTTCGCTCTACGGAATCTATTTTCTCTTCCAGTGAGCACATTTTTATGGCCATGGTGTTACGTTCAATTTCAATTCCTGTAATTTTTGCTTCTAAGGAGGTTAGTTGGTCCGATATGTTTGAAACGTTTTTGTCAATTTCGGTATTAGATTCCTCTATTTTTGAGTACTGGGTTTTAATATCCATTATAAGAGTCTCCAATTTGTCCAATCGCATATTTTGAGAGCTAACTAATTCTCTTATCATGTCCCTCAGATCACTTGTAAGCTCATTTTTTATGTCCGAATGGTCGCTCGAGGGCCGGCGACGCTTAGCGCGTTGCGTGATGTTAGCCGGGATTAGGTCCGACATGGAATCTTCTTCAGCACATAATTTTTGAATATCAGGCTCCGAGCGTGACGGTTGCTTACTTGGAGAACCCTTTGGTGGTGTTTTTAACATATTGCAAAAAAGTAAGAAATAAAAAAGTCCAAAAAGAAGAATTCGTCTTCGTCCGGGTTCGAACTTGCGACACGTTGCGTTCAACAGAAGTGCGGGTTGGGTCAACCGCTAGACCACTCGTACGATATCTTGCCTGACGAATTTGGCGTTCTGTAGTTAAAAATGTCCAGCGTGTGTTAATGACCGTAGCTTACTTAACAAGGTCAATGACACCACGACACAAAGACACTTTTTAACGATCACTTTTCGATTGATTCAAACTGTTTTTGTTGATAACTTTAGTAATAGTTTATGTACTGATGTAGTTTTTACACTGTTTTACGCGGTAAGATGTTGATCACGCACTGATTTGTTTCTTATACTCCTCAACGTAATAAATACCACTTTTTCGAATAAAATGAACGAGAGGTCACAGTAACATGTGTGCTCGCGACGGCGGTCGTGCGGGGGCTGACATCCAGCCATACACGGATAGCTTAAGCAGTATGGCAGTGATCAACATACACGACTGCTCGTGCAGTCAAATTCAACTGCTTGAAGCTGGCATTGATCACAATTTCAATTTCATGGCGAGAAGCGTGCGCGACTTGGAATGTAGAGCGCTGGGAAGGAAATTGCGTGGAAGCTGTTGACAACTAAAGCAGTCAAAGTATGCCTGACGACTGCATCACCGTGCAGCAGACCGCCAGAAGCAGTCGCAACTGCTCGATCAGTTCCTTGTGTATGTTAACGTAGATGACTGCTATGCAGTCGTAGCTTGAAGCAGTCCATACTGGCTGCTACTGCCCTGGTATGGCCAGCCTAGTCGTCACGCTAGCGTGTTGACGGTGTCCGTCCTCTGGCACCCAATGCGTGTCGAATCTGTGAAAATTATTCGGTTCAAGGTTTTGTGACAGACCGACGAACAAAAGAGTCTTAAGTAACAAGGTCCCGTTAGCCCTTCGGGTCCTGGTCCCTAACAAGACAAAAAAACCGAAAGCAACAAAGTGGTACTCGCAGGTGAGGCGATATCGTTAAAACATATGGACCAATAAAAACACTTCGCTCAATGTATGAAACCACAAAGTACTACATTGTATGGAGTTTGTTGAGCAGCGGTTATTTGTTTCGACGACATTGTCCGTAATGTGGGTGGCACAAGTGATAAATAAATAGCGGAGGAAAGGAAAATAATAGGTATTTATTTGATAGCACAATCATGTAGCCTTTTTTTAGTCCTTTTTTCTTGGAGTCAGCTTCCAGTTTGATCGGATGAAGCTAAATACCAGTACTTTACATGAATCGACTGCCTATCTAACCACCACAAGCGAGTTCTGGGTAAAACGATACCTGTTGGTAAGATTGGTTGTCACATTTTGAGGCCACTGACTACCCGTAACGACTGTCAAAGATCTACAATATACAGCTGGAACCAAAAACAACTAATTTTAAATAAAAACTACACGTTTCCGCTTCACACTTCTGCGACAGCCACTTAATAATTGAATAAAGAACACCCAGCACTTACAATGTTCAGAAAAGCGTCCGTTGACATAAGACATTGCTTTTATTGCACGTTATAAGACATGCCTGTTGCCAACGGGATTCCAGCTTTACAATTAGTATTATTTGTTTTGTTGCCACGAACAAAGTATGCCTACTGCGTAGGTCTGCGTAGCAACAAAGTATTTGCTACTTTGTTGCTTCGTTTCTTATTTGATTTTTTACTTCTGATTTTGCACTGCAGTGACCTCAGTGACCTTCATTCTCAATGTGATAAGGTTTATGTCTAAAGTAAATATAAGTGTGAATAGACTGTAGTCGGTTCTCTTTTCGGATTTACTGTGATTGATGAATCTATTGTTTGTGTCAGCTAAAGAATTTTAATCAGTGCTAATTGAGGGATTCCAAGTGCCCAGTCTTCTTTTGTATAAAACGAGCACTTGACTTCTAGTAGTCATGTTCAAGGTTACGTTGTATCAATCATTATATGCTCTACTGACATGGATACCTGAGTGTACCTAATTGATTTAGTATGTGTTTTTGTAAGAGGATGAACGAAAGATGATTTTTCTTATGCTTTTTAGTGTTAAGGTGGACGAAGGATGTTTTTTTTTAATCGTTTTATCATATCTTAATTTAACTGTACAATAGTTGAGGTGTTTTCTGTTGTACATGTTTTTATCTAAGAATAAAATATCGATCTCTTTTCTATGTTCTTAGACAAGATTGAGGCCAATTAGAATTTAAAAAAAAACAGCTGTTTATTAAGCCTACTGCCTCCTCACAGTCCGGACTTCAAAACTATGAGAGGGAGTCGGTTGTATCTATACAATAAATAAAAGTGATACACTTTTTTATTTTGTGTATCTGTCTGTTTGACTAACCTTCGAAAAGGCTGCACCGATTTTGATAGGAATTTTACTGGTAAGATAGATAGCCTATGTTTATTATTAGGGTTCCGTTGAAAGAATAGGGAAGCACTATTTTAAAAATATTCCGCGAACGAAAGTTACGGGCAACAGCTAGTTTTAAATATAATGCTCAGGCCCAATGGATGGATGTCACATGGCTCCGGAGTCTTGATGTCAGGACTTACCGGCTTCCTCCTCCAGTTCTTCATCACCGTTGAAGTTCCAATTTTATAAACGCATGTTCTAATTTGTGTTATCGTTGTTACAGATGCTGCAGGAGAAGCGCTTGTGCATCCTGGGCGCGGAACTCTCCGAGCTGGACACATTCGAACGGCTGATGCGGTTCGCTGGCTCGCAGCTCAGACTGTTGCAGTGTTTCCAGGTAAAAACATGTGGTTTGTTTAAAGAAAAAATGCTGTAAAGCGACTGCTTTACGGTACAACCCACAACCATTCGACTTCATGATCCGGGGTTGAGGGTTGTTCGAAAAAGATACCGCGGCCCCCGAACATATAACTTAATAGAAGGAACGAGGTTGGGTTTTAGTCAGTAAAAGTCTGACAGTCACCCTTGCTCCGCCCAGAGCGGGGCAAATAATTTGATGATTTCCCACCCGAAAAGAAAACAGTCTCACGATGGTGTAAGTTTAGGACTCCAAAGGTGGAGAAAGGAATGTAAGAAAACACTTGCTGCGTTCTACCCAGATCATTGCTGGGTTGGGCGTAATACTTACAAAGGCAATAATTACATTCATTTTGACAGTTCAACATAACGTATTACTTACATCGCTGAGTAGATGATTTTATCCTACACTAGCTGTTCAACGCGGGTTCACCCACGCTGCTCAGCACCTGTTGGTCGTAGCGTGATGTTATATAGCCTATAGCCTTCCTCAAGAAATGGACTATCCAACACTAAAAGAATTTTCCAATTCCAACCAGTAGTCCCTGAGATTAGCGCGTTCAAACAAACAAACAAACTCTTCAGCTTTATAATATTAGTATAGATGTGGAGCATTGGATTGGGGTTTTCTTCAAAATCGTTTATGTCGCAATTTTGTACGGAACTCTTGGTAGGCGAGTCTGACTAGCTCCTAGCCGTCAGTTTTTCCAAAAATGCCAACCTATTACGTCATTATATTATCTAAAATAAAGTTCTGACGTAAAACCTGCTTCTCTATCGTTAAAAGGTATATTATAGCGAGCTGTCCGAACAGATGACTCTCTTGTCACGTACACACTTAGTAGTAAACAGCTTGTGTTTACGACGGACGCCATGACATGCGCATCATATTCGTGTGAGCTATTTATTACCTCTCATTTTGAATTTACATAAGTCCTGTCTCTGCTATGCAAGCTGGCTTGTAGAGTTCATTAATCTCTTTTGTGTCTGCTATTGTTGCTTTTAAAGGTTTCTTGAGTACGCGATCTCGTTCGTACCTCAAAAGGAAAAAATGGAACCCTTACAGCATCACTTTGTTTGGCTGTATCCCGGGAAAGCGTGTAGATTGAGAGTACTAATAAAAACTATATATTGTAAGACCCGGCGCCCATTATCGGCATCGGCACGACTGAGGATTTTAGGTGGCAAATAGCAATATACATTAACATAATGGCAATAAAGTAATTTCCATTATATATGTAACTAGCGGCCCGGTACGTGCTTCGCTACGTATTTACAAAAAAATGTGATGCAGCGCCATCTGCCGGACTGATTTGTGAATCTAAACCATTCCCAGATCCCCTTGAACACACACAAAAAAATTCATCAAAATCGGTCCAGTCGTTTGAGAGAAGTTCAGTGACATACACACTCACAGAAGAATTATATATATAAAGATAACAAAAATACCGCTTCGGTATGCTTGAGGCTGCTGTATCGGCAGCCTTGAGAATGCTTCGGGATGCTTAGGCATCCTTCGGTACGCCGCCGGCGCCGAGGAACACGGGGATAGCTTGCTTAAGGACGCCTCGTCATCCCTAAGAACGTTGCAGCATGCCAAAGCATAATTTCCGAAGATGTGCGCTTGCATGTAGGATGCCGAAGGATCCTTTTCCTTGCCGATGTCGATAATGGGCGCCAGGCCTGAGTCTGTGGACCTTAAGAGCTGTGAAAAAAATCAACCCTCTAGGTCTACGCAGTCAAAAGATATGGCTGTTTACGTCGCAAGTTTGTACGGAACCGTCATTGCCCGAGTCAGACTTGTGACTTGGCCGGTTTTTTGTTTGTCGGACAGTGTAAGGCTTTAGGTTGAACAAAAATATGATTTACAACCGAAACACGTTTTTACTTACAGAATAATGACCGATGAAAAACAAGCTAAGTTTATGTAAACCCATTGAATGCCTTTCTCACGAAATACTGGCCCAAGACTTCCACAGATATAAGGCTGCCCGCAGCAGTCTCGAGTCTCGACTGAGCAAGCTGGCTACAGTACTTGTAAATGTGCCTTTAGTATTTAACTTACTCGTTTGATGCTAGCATTATTTTCCACTTCTATTTTCTAGGTAGTTGTTGCGGATCTGGCTGTTTGTGTATGTGAGTTTTAATGTTTTTAAACGCACCGAAGACACAGGAGAAAATCCTAGTGTGGAGCAAAAGTTAAAAAAGTCAGTGGAGGTTAGTGGAGTTAAAAAAAACCCCATCCTATTAGTCTATTACGTCATTATCTACAATATAGTCCCTGGCGTAAAACGTGCTTCTCCATTATTGAAAGGATTTGCGTCAGAAACTATATTTTTGTAGTCTCCTGTCACGTACACGCGCAATAATAAGCAGACTGTTTGCGACGGACACTTTGTCATGCTCATCGCAAATATTGATCCACGCTCCGTTAAGTCCTAGGGCTGGTAGACTTGTGACTATCCTAACTTCCTTACTAATATTATAAAAGCGAAAGTGAGTTTGTTTGTTTGTTACCTCTTCACGCTTTAATGACTAAACCTATTTGGATGAATTTTGGTACAGAGATAGTTGGGAACCAGGTGACGAACATAGGATATTTAAAAAAAAATAGTGGGATGTGAGGCAGAAAGAGGGAAGATAAGGGAAAACTTAGCGTTGCTATAACAAATCAATAAGGCGCAAGGGGAACTGTGTTTCCCCGAATTTAACGCGAGCGAAGTCGCGGGCAAAAGCTAGTCATTAATATTTGACGACACGATTGGCGCAGTGGCTAAGCGTTGAACTGCACTGCTACGTTTCACGGGTTCGATCCCGGCATGTAACAAATATTTGTATGACCTATAGGTAGGTAGGTATAGGTAGTTGTTCCAGCTCTGGTTGTTTGTGTATGTGAGTTTAAATGTTTCTGAACATATCCACGATACAGGAGAAATTCATAGTGAGTAAGCTACGTTTAAAAAAAAAAAGAGTTATAGAAGCTGTCGTTTTCCGTCCTCGTCAAATTTTAGGTGACTATGCTTAAAACGCAATAATGTAATGGTTATGTGATTTTTTCTTTCTTTTTTATTATTTTACGGTAATCGAAACGTGCCAAAACACATGCGACCTGTCTGATCTTTGCCTTGTATATACACAGTCCATCCATCTTTTCTTCACCTTTATGATATAAGGGAAAATTAGTAAATGATAGCTTCATGATGGACAGGAAGAATGGAAGAAAATACCTTGCGCCGACCCCAAACAACATTTTTTATTAAAGAAAACATTGCCCCACACTATGATTTTTCCTGTATCGTGGGTGCGTTTACAAACATTTAAACTCACATACACAAACACCCAGACCTGGTACTACTATCTGTAGGCCATACAAATATTTGTTCCTTGCGGGGATCGAAACCGCGACACTCAGCGCAGTAGTCGATCGCTCAGCCACTGCGTCAACCGTGTCGTCTTGGGACTAGGGACAAGGGTAGGCATATCATGACATAGGTATATTCTTGTGTTATTTTAATATTGTGACTCTTTACTTAAATCATCTCAGGTTTTATCTGGTTTCCCAGTATAAATAGCCGTGGTAATATAGAAACTCACACAATAATCAGGTGATAAATTGTCGTTGCAAATTTTTGTCTTGTCTCTGATAAGACCAATTATGTTAAATGCAAATTAGATAAAAATAACATGATTGTGTTTAATCCGCTGATAAGAGATAACGTTGTTTACTTTATTTATACTGTAGCTAAATAATAGCGATTCGTCGATTTAGGTTAGGATAAACCGCGCTTACCTGGTCTGCGGATGAGTGACCACCAGTTACATACCAAGTTTTCTCCGTACCTTGTTAAGCTTTTGGTCTCGGCTGTCATTTGAAGATCTTTGACAGTCGTTACAGATAGTCAGTGAGCCCAGTTTGACAAGCTGTATCGTATTACCCAGTACTAACTGGGTTGTGGATGTCAGATAGGCAGACGATCCATGTAAAATACTGGTATTTATCCGGGTAGTCTGGAAGCTGATCAGAGCATAGTTGGGAAAAGACTAGGCAGGTGACCAACATTAGGACAACAGAAGGGCAATTTGTATAAAAAATACAACACGCTCCTTCTGGGTCAATCGGCTAAACACGTTCAAAATATTGTTGAAAGTCATCTCGTCATTTAAATTAGCATTGTCATCCAACGCGGTTGGGGTTGCAGGTTGTTCGAAAGAGATACCGCGGCCCCGGAACGTAAAGGGCGATAGAAGGAACATGGGTGGGTTTTAGTTAGTAAAAGTCTGACACTCCCCCCGCTTCGCGAGGGAATTTTTTGGATGATTTCCCTTCCGCAAAAAAAAAACTAACGCGTTAATGATTTCTGTTGACAGCAATGCGTTTTTGACGCCCTATAATTATTTTACGATTTTTATACTTGTATATTTTTTTATTATTATTTGTAGTTTATAGATAATAATTATTCTTAAATATAAAAGAAATCATGACTGATATAAACTTGATAATGCAGTAAATTTTTATGTATTTTTGACAGATTTAGGCTGCGTTTAGTATGCGAACGTTTTCGGATTACTAGTGTTGCCCCTGGTTGCTTCTCAGGACCTAATTCTTAAATAATAGCCATTTATGCTCTTTATAGTCTTACACACAGGTCCAACTTAGTCCAGGCAATAAGCAACTGTGCTCTATTAGTTAAGACGTTTTATTTATTGTTTAAGTGCCCCCTTTTTATAAGTAAACGTTTCTTTTTTATATTATTTAAACCGCGTGCCAATAGACTACCTCGTTGGTTTAATAGTCGCAAATGCGACTGCTTAAGTTCTAAGTTGGGCGATTCGATTTCTAGCTTGGACGACGATTTATTGGGGAGAAGTTTTACTGAGGAGCAGCATGGCATTAGGCTCGCCCCCTAAATAGTATTTGAGCTAAAGTTTAATCGTGAAATTTCTCTCTCCAGGCAGTGATAGAGCACGGATCGAAGCTATCGACAGAGCTAGCGGGCAGCTACCTGTCCAAGGTCGAGAGTCCTCGCTACAGCAGAACTGCGCTCATTCATCTTGGACTCAGACTTGGTAAGTAAGTAGTTTAAAAAGCATAAAAAAAATCCACAAACATTCTTCCGCCATTTAAATCGTCCGATGAAATAAAAAAGTGTGATTAACAAGTGTTATTAATTTATTTTAAAAGTGATCAGGCTCCCCTTTTTTTCGTTGTTTTCTATCAAATAAATTTTCAACTTTATTCGAAAACATACATTATGGATATTCATAAGAAAGTTTGAATTCTATCCGACAAGCCTGGTTGACTATCTCGTTTGCAAAATGTATGTTTAATTGTTTAGCGCATTCTGGATAGTACAGACATTTCAGATCTGCACAGAGGGTTTAAATTGTCCATTTTAATCCTCTTTCCCTCTCTTTCCCCCCGCTACTTCGTTCGCGTGGTCGGTCGATGTGATGATCGTAAAAAAAAAATATCCCTCCCCTTTTCTTCCCTCTTTTTCTCACTTTTTTAGCTTATGACCGTCTCCAGGGTCCCGACTATCTCTGTACCAAAATTCATCAAAATCGGTTGGGCGATTTAGAAGTGAAGACGTAACAAACAAACTCACACTCGCTTTTATAATATTAGTAAGGATTTTCACGAGTATCTGACACCCAGAGCTACCCACAATCGTTAAGATAGGGAAGCGAGTACATTAAAAATTGCACATTCACACATTAGTCGCCCACAGAATTACATCATGTACTCCTGAATTCAAGGCTAGTTTGTTGAAATACAGTGGCATAAGCATGGGCGGAAGAGCGAACGAGCTCGTGGAAGAATAATACCAGTCACTCGATCTTTAGGTCCGTGGTTGGGTGACCACCCATTGCTCACTGAATTACCTCCGTGCCGTGTATAACACGTTAAATTGAAATTGAAAATAATTATTTCAGACCAGGCACATAAAGTTACAAGTCAATTTAATATTAGTTATGTTAGTAGAAGAAACTTAAAAACTATGTTAGTATAATTTAAAACAATCAATATGTTGGACATGCATGAGCGACCACTGCCTCAAGATTAGGCTGTTCACTCTGTCCGACAACACAGTCAGAAGCCTGTTGGTGCTACCCTTTTGACGAGACCATACTTGAGAGACTTTCGTGCCTCCGGCAAACATGCCGAAGGCACTGCACCGGTGCAGACAAAGTAGTATGTAACCCAACAGTTTGACAACCAAGGGGTATCGTATTCGGGGTTGCGGGTTGTTCGTAAGAGATACCGCGGCCCCGGAACGTAAAGGGCAATAGAAGGAACATGAGTGGGTTTTAGTCAGTACAAGTCTGACAATCCTCCCCGCTCCGCCCAGAGCGGGGGAAGTTATTTGATGATTTAAAAGGGGTATCGTATCACTCCATACTAACGTGGTTGTGGAGGTCAGGTAGGCAATCGGTTCATGTCACGACCCCAATATAATTATGTAGTTGTGAAAAAGCTAGGCAGATGAGATTTCCGCTCTAAAAGTTTTTTTTAATCTCTTTGCCCTCTTCACACTCTAGATTTCCGGGGTTGTGGCTTGTTCGATAGAGATACCGCGGCCCCGGAACATAGATAGATAGAATATTATTTATTATGTACACCATACAAATGACAAGAATAACAATATACAACTTATAATAGGGTGACACAATGGGCGGTCTCATCTCTAAAAGCGACCTTTTCAAGACCACCTTTGGATGGATTTAAAGGAGGAGATACAGTACTGTGGTGTTTCATTTTACGAACGATTAGCTATATTTATAAAAAATACATACTTATATATAAAAACATATAAAATAAAGGCCAAAAAAAGGAACATGGGTGGGTTTTCATCAGTAAAAGTCTGATCTTCCCCAACTCCCGAACAGAGAGAGCGCGAGAAAAAAAGCTCGTAGATTTATGTCTATAATGTGTCTTTCCAGGTGGTTTCCTGAACGAAGCTGGTTGGTACGCGGACGCACAGCGCGTGCTGCTGCGCGTGCGAGATCTCTGCATGAAAATGCCTCCCAGCACTCACTACAAGAGGCTCACTCTAGAATGTTGCCATAGGTAAGAGATTCCCCAAATGTTTAGTTTTTTCTTATATTGATTGAGATTGTAAGTGTAGCTCTTTACTAATTTAAAACTAGTTACGTGTTGTTGTGTGCCGCAGCCATTTTTTCTCTCACAACTAATTTCAAATAAAACGTTTATTAACATTATGCTGTTGACCTGAATGAGTGTTATGATTAAGTTCTATGTATAAGGGGCGAGCGTATTGCCATCAACTGTAGCAAAAACCCGGACAGAGAGCTGGTAACGAGCAAAATAAAAAATAATGTAACGTCACGCCTGAATTTCTGAAGGGTCCCATAAGTGAGAGGGGTCTATTGTCATTGACTGGGCTAAGACCCACACTCCGTGGTTGCTCGTGAGAAATATCTGATGGAAAAACGCAGTAACACTGACCCACCTGGGAATTAAACCCAGGACCTCACTTTCAACCGTCGCGCTTGCTACCAGTGCGCCAACGAGGCAGTCCAAATTCAAATAACCATTATTAAGAACCTAGCTGGCGCCAGCAGCTACGCCCGTGTGATATCAAAAAAAAATCCTATGTGTTATTCCAGACCCTAATCTACCTCTGTGCCAAATTTCGTGAAAGATTCGTTCAACCGTTTTGACGTGAATGAGAAACAAACATGCATACATCCTCACAAAAAATCGCATTTATAATATTAGTAAGAAGTAAGATCATTTTCTTCGTCAGGTTACTAAACACACAGTCAGCATACTGCTGCTTCACTGGCGCCGCGGAGACGTACGAGTTGGCGCGGAATCTACTTGGAGTGCCCGAGGACTTCATGGCGGAGTGGCCCGAAGGCCCCATCGCGCTGGGCGACGCCGACGATGAGAGCGAACTCCGCACTGAGAGATACGAGACGCATGCCAGGTATGTTTCGTGAGAAACCAAGACCAAGGTATGAGGGTTTAGTTTGGGTTGCAAAGAACGCCTAAGTACAGCCGTGGGTAATATGGAGCTACCTATATTTTGGCTTATCTGTAAATATCTTAGAAGTTAAAGGATCATGACCATCAACGGTACTAGTTTTTCTCATGCATCAAGATAAAAATTATATCACAATTATTTTCTTTATTTTTGAAGACATTCTGCAATTAGAATGCGAATTTTGTATAGGGTTTATTTTGTAAACTTAATAAGTTATGAAATTGTTTTGATAAAATGAATTACCTACTGCCGGCTATTCTGACGTTCAAGTGTTGTCATAATTAAAATAAGTAAATATATTGAGAACTGTAATTGTTTTTTTTTTGCATACGATTACAAATTAATATAAATGTAAAGTCATTGGAAAGGTAAATCGCGAGGTTTTTATAAATAATAAAGTGAGATGTGGTGTGTTTACTGTGGTGGTCTACACTGTAGTCGTATTAATATTTTTCTTTCAAAACCAATTTCACTTTGTTGGTTATCGATACAAATGAATGATTGCATAGATTTTTTTTTAATTATCTTGCTTCGGTTTGATATAAATCGAAACTTTTTAATAAATTAATGATTATAGAACTAAATCAGTCATTTGAAATAATTATGTATCGAGTGTATTTATTCGAGTAATCGATTTTTATTTAAAATCTAAAGTGGCAACATTAGTGTTGGTGTTTCAAATTGAATTTGTCATTGTCAAAAAGTCCAATGACAATTGCGCGTGGTGCATGCTAAGTTTGTTCATTGCGATTTAAATATTACATTTTTTTTTTGTTTTGATCGAGGCAAAGTACTGATTTATTTAAGTCTCTATGCTAATTAATCTGCTCTCCAAACTACGACTTATAAAGTTACCTCTATACACGACGGATATTTCTATTTTGAGGTTAAGTTACGTTTTCTAAAAAAACTTGGAAATGCGGGTTTTGATTCCAAAAAAGCAATTGTAGACGTTTATTTGGTTAATTTATAAACCATCTAAAACAACTTTGGAATTGATGCAACTCTGAACCGTGGTCCATATTGTCGTGGTCATTCTCCTTTGGCCCACTTCATGGATTCTAATTGAACTGAAAATCTTACATAATATGTATTGTTTGGATGTAAAAGCATAGTTAGTTGGGTGACGTCATTCGAAATCCAAAATGGCGGGCTAGTTATTTTTTATATGCATACACTTTTGATGTATGATATGGGTATCAAATGACAGGAATTTCTGAGTAAAATACGAAAAAGTGTGTATCTTCTGATTTTATTCAAAATTGTCATTTTAAGGTGTGTCCAAATATCGAGCGGCAATCGAGCGCGGCTGCCGCGCGCGGCCCGCCGCGCTGTGATTAGACGACTGCCGCGCGCGAACGCTTCTGGCTACCTGCCGCGCGCGAACATTCTTAGTAAACATTCGGCAGTAATTGTGTTTGGACGTATTTCTGCGCACAAACATGGACAACGAAACATCGACTCGTTTAATTGAAATGTATGGATCTTTTAAAGAGTTATGGGATCCTCGACAAAAGGAATACCATAATAAAAATAAACATGAAGACTTGTGGAACGAAATAGCCAACAATTTTGATCTTCCCAAGAAGGAATTAAAGGCTAAAATGAAAAGTCTTTTAAGTTCCTAAGACGAGAAAGGAATAGAGAAAAAACAAGCAATCTTCTAAAAAAAAATACGTGTGGCACTCGGGGACTCCCGCGGTAAAGCTATTGCATATCATTTTTTATCAACTTATGCACTAAATAAAAACAATCTAAATAAAATATTTAAAAAGTACTTCCAATGAAAAGAAGTCGCATAAAGGAAAACAAGACCTTGGGATTGATCCAGCGTAATGTCGATTGACTATCCGATTAATATATAACTATATATATATAATAGCGTGTTTGGTAGAGAATCGGATAGTCAATCGACAATCCCGATTCTAATGTTCTCATTAGAATCGGGATTGAAATAACTGAGCGTATTGTGTAAACGACGTTAGACAAGCCACTACTCCGTGCCCGTCGGAGTGGGGAGCGTCAGTTTTTTTTTCGTTACGGAATTTCTGGATTTGGTCCCCGCGCTCAAGGCCCGCGATAGAAGCTTCCTCCTGGTTGAGTCACATATTAAAAAATGTTCTTTTTTAATATGTGACTCAACCAGGCTATGTAAATGTTCAAACTCTTCCAAGGTTAGTCTTAAAAACTGTGGTGTCCGGTAATTAATTTCATAATTGATTGACTCAATATTCTGTAACCTCCGTTGAAAAAGTGGTTTCATCCAGCATTTCCTCGTTAAAATATGTGTCTTCTTAGCTCTTTTACACATTTTTTTAATAATAAGCAGAGCTACGACACATGCGACCGCTTTCATTTTAGTTCTGATGCCAACTGAAGCGCGCGGCATATCTTGGTTGTGCCGCGCAGTACTGCCGCGCAAACATTAGTTGGCTTTGTCCAAACTAGAGCGCGGCAGAAATGTGTCCTACAAATGCCGCGTGTTGCTGCCGCGCTCTTGCTGCTCAAAGTTTGGACACACCTTTAGAAAAATCGTTACAGTCAAATTAATACGTTGTAACTTTTTTCTTGCCTCAGATGTTATTGCAGGCATGTAGTATTTTAAAAAATGGCAGGCTTCGCGCGTCGGTTCTATTTTGATTTGCAATCATTATAACAATATCCCAAATAAATATTTAAAAAAAGTAAATTCAAGAATTCTTGTATGAACGGTTATTTTTTTTTCTCAACTCTCCCATGGCTCACAAGAAAGCGCCCCATACCACTGGGTTGCAGATACATTTACCCATATACCTTACCCTATTTCGTTTGTGTACGCCGTCGGTCAAATGTTCAAACAAAATGCCCAATGACCTATATTAGGCAGAATTTTACATGTAGTCAGATGCTTGAAAGTCTAAAAACCAGTCTTATCAAGCAGTATCATATTAGCTAGTTGGTTGTGGAGGTCAGATAGGCCCCATATGAGAGATTCAGCTGAATTTGGTAAGATGGGAAGCCGTTCTTAACGTGATGATGTTAGTAAGCAGTCGTGTCGTTGTGTCGGCAGCGTGGACCTCGCGGGTGCGTGCGGGCGGTGCGGGGCGGGCGCGTGGGGCGCGTGGTCGCTGTCGGCGCGCGTGTGCAAGGAGTTCAGCGCGCTGTTCTTCGTGCGCTGCGACTACTCGGCCGCCTACGACTGGGCGATGCGCGCGCTCAAGCTGCTCACGCCGCACACGCCGCCCAAGTGAGTCTCAGCACCTATGTAATATGCCTCATTAGTAATCGGCGTGGCTCTTTTACTGACTAATTATAACTTAAGATGAAAGCGCCAGAGTAGTACGAGATAATCAAATTTTCTGTCGTTTTGTGCTTTCTCAGGTCAGTCTAAAATTGCATGTTGATTTAAATATGAATTGTGCCCGCAACACGTATTTATTTACACAACTATCAATTCATATAATTCCATAAAATGTGTTTTAGTCAATCAATAGGTAAATTGAACCCAAAAAAGTTGTTATTTTAATAATAATAATTCGGTAAAACCATATTTTTTACGCTAGCAATTTATATTTAAATAAACAAACAGCCTATCAATGACCTACAAAATAGAAGAAAAAAACCAGAGATACCCTGGCCACCCTTAACTGAACTATGATAACCCTTAACCAACCTGGTTCCAGGATAACAATCGAAGTCCTCCGCGCTTGCGGCAAGGCCTGCGTGGTCAAGCGTCGCTTCGGTTCAGCCGGTGTGCTGGTCCGGCAGGCCGTCGCCCTCGCCCGGCAGGCCTTCGGCCCGCAGCACCCTCGGTACGCCGCGGCGCTATTGGACCTAGGGTTCTACCTGCTCAACATCGACTCTATCGTGCACAGCGTCGCCGTGTATGAGGTAATGTGAAGATAGGACCTTTGAACACACACACACCCACACACACATAATATGACGCCTGTAATCTCCATAGGTTTAAGCAGAGGTGTAGTGTTGAGGTATTATAAAGACTAACGGCGTTAGAACCGACCTGGGAGGCCACTGCACTGACCATATTCCTCAAGATGCTGTCGCTCGTTCCATATGATGGTACCATATCTATGTTAAACTCGCGATATGTTAACCCGACATTGTCATTGCAACGCGCCAGTGCTCATCATCTCCGTGAACTGAATATTGGTGTCTGGAATGTCATCGCGCGCGTAAACAAATGACTGTGCTATGATGTCAGAGCACATGCACTTACGGTCCGCGGGCAAATATGCGTTTGATGTGAGAGGGCGCGTGCGGCGCGCGACTTGTCAAAAAACAAATCAGAACGCTACCTACAAATCATTGCGTCTCGTTCTATTAACCTACCATTTGCAAAAAGCGTACCACTATTTTTCTAATATTTATTGATTGCTCTATGAAAGAATGCAATATCTGACAACCAGTCTTACCAAGGGGTATCGTATTACCCAGAACTAACTGGGTTGTGGAGGTCAGATAGGCAGTCGCTCCATGTAAAATACTGATATTCAGCTGCATCCGGTTAGACTGGAAGCCGACCCCAACATAGTTGGGAAAAGGCTAGGCGGATGATGAATGAAAGAATGCAATGTACCACGAAGCGCAGTACAAACCAATACCATATACAGTCATGCGTTTAAAAAAAAGCTTTAATACTTTGAGATAAGTTCTAATTTTTCGCAACAAATATGTTTTTAACGCAACTAGTTACTATGAGTGAAGTACAAATACATTTGTGCATTTGTAGACACGAATAACGAATGAATTTAAATTTCTCTCGAAGTTACAGCCTGTTGAAAATTTACCAAAAATTAAGATTTTATTTTTGATCCCTTCCATTTTTCCTGTAGTGTAGTTATATAAAATAGTTGTGTTTGTGTGGTGCAGGAGGCGCTGTGCTCGCTGCGGCGCGTGTTCGGTCGCAGCAGTCTGCACGTGGCGACGGCGCAGGAGGACCTCGCGTACGCGCTCTACGTGCTGGAGTACTCCTCGGGACGGTTCTACAAGGCACGGGACCACGCCGAGCGGGCCATACGGATCATAGAGGTACACTATACTTTGTAGCCTAATTCATTATCTTATTTCCTCCAGTTTATGCTAGCTGTGGCCAGCCATTTCACCCGCTGCTTAGCTCATCGTAGTCGTAGCGTGTTGTTTTATAGCTCATGTTAGTGACTGAAAAAAACCTTACTTCTTATTGCCAAATTTCATTACGATCCAATCAGCCGTTTAGTCGAAAAAAGGTAATAATCAAACAGAGTTACTTTCTCATGTATCCCGCCCGCATGATGATCGAAAATAAAACCTATATGTTATTCTAAACTATAATCTAACTCTGTGTAAAATTCATCAAGATCCGTTGAGCCGTTTTGACGCGAAAGAGTTTCAAATATCCATTCTCATAAACATTCACATTTATAATATTATATTATAGCATAGTAGGATGAACCTTATTCAACATTTTAACACGAACAAATAAAATGTTAATATAATTAAAATTTATCAATATAAAAACTAAAAAATAGTCTTCATGGAAAGATTATTCTGTCTATCACATTAACTTGGATGAAACTAAATGTAGTTGTTGTCTGACTTCAGAACCTGGTCCCGCCGGATCACTTGCTGCTGGCGTCCGCCAAGCGCGTGAAGGCGCTCATACTGGAGGAGATCGCACTCGACACGCCCGCCGGGCAGGACATGACCGGTGAGACTATGGACCACTCTCTACTACTGCCAACTCCTAGTACTGTGTCGAACATGTTGGACTTACATAGCACATGTTACAAACAAGATAAGACTGCGACTAACTGTGACTGTGACGGGCCTGTTGGTCTAGTGGTTAGTGGCCCTGACTGCTGAGCCGGAGGTCGTGGGTTCGATTCCTACCCAGAACAAACTGTGTGTGATGAGCATGATTGTTTGTTCTGTGTCTGGGTGTGATTTATCTATAATATGTATGTATTTATAAATTATATAAGTATGTATATCAGTGGTCTGGTTACCATAACACAAGCTCTGCTTAGCTTGGGATCAGATAGCCGTGTGTGAGTTGTCCCAAGATATTTATTTATTTATTTAACTTGGATGTAGCGCTCTCCAGCTGCTACTTTACACGTGATTGTGCGTCACAGTTCTACCTTAAAGGAGCATTTATTCGGTGGCAGCATCTGTTTGTGATGAGTCTTAGCTAAGTAACTTAGAGTTAACTTAAACTTTGTATGGACTGTTACACTATCGTTATCACAAAATCAAAGTAAGCTGCTATATTTTTACAATATCCCAACATAGAAAAAAAAACATATTTTAGTTATTTTTTACTACTTAGCAAAATGTATCTCACACTCCTAGCAACATTCGGTCAATTAAGTCCAAATCGTTCTGCTAGCGTTTCTAGGGCCTCCCTCGGTGACGACGACCTCACAGACTTATCGCATACTAGCCTGGCGCCCATGACTTCGCCCGCGTTATATCGAAAAAAAAATATCCTATGTGTTATTAATATAATCTATAATCTACCTCAGTGCCAAATTTCATCAAGATCCGTTCAGCCCTTTTGATGTGAAAGAGTAACAAACATACATCCATCCATCCTCACAAATATTCGCATTTATAATATCAGTAAGAGGGTAGTAAGATATTGTTTGTTTCCAGCACCGACTCTGCTGGAGGAGTCCGAAGCTCTGCACAAGGCAGCGCTGCAGCTGTCCATGATGGCGTTCGGCGAGAAGAACGTGCAGACCGCCAAGCACTACGGCAACCTCGGCCGTTTGTACCAGAGCATGCAGAAGTTCCAGGTCAGTTCAGTGTTTGCTTTTTTGCGATTCTTGTACACAAGTGAGTCATCAATTTTATAAAGTCAGAAGGTGCTTAAGGCGCGTCGTTCACTGCTAAGTCGAGGCGACGTCGCAGCCGGGCGAGGATAGGTCTCTGCGTAGCGTCGAGGCGCAGGTGGCTATGTCTAAACGCAGCTCCGCACGAAACCAAATCACAAAATGGCGGTGGAGTCGTGGCTCGTCCGCCCCGCCTTCACCTCGCCCGCGCTGGAAATCTTGTATATGAGCGCACTGCCATTGTTAAGAAAATCTTGTTGCGGCGTGCCTCTCATGCGCCCGCGCCTCAACTGCACCTCGATTGTTAATCGTGTGAGCGACGCGGCTAATAATTAACCTTCAAATTGTTTCTCATTTTAAACAGTTTCAGAAAACTCTTCATTCAACCTTTATATTTTACTTTGTTTATGGTAATAACCTTTAAATAAATTAACTCAATGTATATAGTGCTGTTTGTGCTAACATTTAAATTTCTAGTCAGATATTATACGTGAGGACTTGTTATTGGCTTGCTAGTCAGTGATTTGGTCTATATTTTTTTTTTGTCAAGTTCTTGTTATAATAAGTCCTCCATGCTGAAATAAATAAGTAAAAATCTCAACATTGACTAGGCACAGTCTTAACCGCTAAGTGTAGAATTATTATATCTTGCCTAAAGGTATTTTTAAGAGCACCAAGGAAGTGATTCTGAAAAATAAATAACCCCTCGATAGATAAAGTTCATATTATCTGTGGTTGAATTCCATGATTTGCACTAAGACGAAGTTCGCACGGAGCTTTGTCATTCTTGTCTATGAGAAATGTCATAGGGGCCGTATTCACGAGCGCGAAAATCGCGGCCATATTCGAAATTTCTATACGATAATATCGGAAACTGCTTGTGTTGTAATAAAAGTAAAAGTTGTTTTTTTTTTATTTGTTTCAATAGATGCATGTCAAATAACAGGAAATATTATTTTCAGTCTCTTTTTATACTAAACTAGCGTTGCAATGCAATTTTTCTACCTACCTACACAAGCACCTATACTGCCTTAAGCTTTTCTTCTCGTCGTAAAAACCATCCTTGGACTTCAACGAATATTAAAAAAAAAAGAACTTGTTAAATGGGTCCAGACGTTGTTGAGTTATGCGCTTACCAACACATTTTGCGATTCATTTTTATATTATAGAAGATAGGCTTGCACTCGTTTGCAATTGGCCTGATGTGAACCGGTGATGTAGCCTACAACTTCTCTAGAAGATATCGATTTCCTCGAATATTCTTTCCTTACCTTGCTTTCTCCTGTAAATCAGAACATTACTGTAATCTGTCAAAATTTTCTATTACTTCCAGGCGGCTGAAGAAATGCACCTGAAGGCGATAGCTATAAAGGAGGAACTCCTAGGCCCGGAAGACTACGAAGTGGGCCTGAGCATCGGGCACCTGGCTTCGCTGTACAACTACCACATGAACATGCATCTCGCCGCGGAGAAGCTCTACCTTAGATCTATCTCTATTAGTGAGTACTCAAAACGACACCAGTGTCATCTAAATAAATATTGTCCCCTGTATAACGTATGACTTGTGCCCAGTGTTGCCAGTGTTTTTGGCATGTTGGGATTTTGTATCTTTTTAATGAAAATAGAGGAATTCTTTCGTCGAAAGCTGGGTATAGTAAAAAAAAAAAAACGAATATAATCAGAAGTTTTTGAATATTTATCTTTGTATTTAGGTGTAAATTACGTTCACAGACCTATTTTAATAAAAATATTAAATGCACGGGCATGTATGTGCGTAGTTGACGGTCCTTTATTGTTGCTGTTTAAAAAAAAACAAAATCAAATATTTTTATTTCACATAGGCCTACATGGGCACTTATAAAACGTCGAAATAAGGTGCACGGTTCGGGTTGGTTGTTTCCTATGGAGAAGAGCCGATCAAGAAACTCCATGGTTACTCTTTTAAAATCATTTGGTTTTACAATGTTGTTGTTACAGTGTTGGTACTTAAGTATGAGAGGACAGAGTAAGCCCGACAGTAAGTCATTGCTTACTTTACAGAAAGTAAAATAAAATAATACGTTAACAAAAGTTAACAAGTATCTACAAAGCCAACACTAGTTTTACTACTAGTTTAGTGTACTGTACTGTACTGTATATTATGATTATTTATAGTTTTAAATGTATTTTGATTGTGTGGAATTAATAAAGCTTTTAGTGTGCACTACCTAAGTATTAATCTTAGTGCTTATGCAAGAAACTATATATATATATATATAGCTTCTTAGTTCGTCTATTCTTAGTGCATTAAAAGGCACTAAGCTGGCAACACTTAGACTAAAATAAGAAAAATATAATATTACGCGGTTGGTGCAGTGGCTGAGCGATCGAATGCTGCCCTGCGTGCCTCGGGTTCTGTCTTAATGTAATGTCCTGTCAAGTTTTTTGTGTGTGCATAAATAAATACAAACATTCTCATTCCAGGCCTGAAGCTGTTCGGCGAGCGCTACTCGGGGCTGGAGTACGACTACCGCGGGCTGGTGCACGTGTTCACGCAGCTCAAGCGACACGACCGCGCCAACCACTACAACCGACTGCTGCAGCACTGGCAGGGTACGTCACCCACACAACCACACAACGGACAGCTCTACTCTCTAACACCAATTGTGTAGTTTCGTTTTCCCGCTCCTTAGCACATTTTATTGTTTTTGTTCTGCGGATTGGAAATCCTTACTAATATTATAAAGGCGAAAGTGTATTTGTTTGTTACGTCTTCACGCCTAAATGGCTACACCGATTTTGATGAATTTTGGTACAGAGATAGTTTTTTTGGGACCCTTTTTTTTTTTTTTTTTTTTTCGGGTGGGAAATCATCCAATGACTTCCCCCGCTCTGGGTGGAGCGGGGGGGCATGTCAGACTTGTACTGACTAAAACCCACCCATGTTTCTTCTATTGCCCTTTACGTTCCGAGGCCGCGGTATCTCTTTCGAACAACCCGCAACCCCGGCAGGCAGAGGCTCTGGCAAGCCCCTCTGCAATCACGAAAGAATACCTGGAGACGGACATTTAAAAAAGAATATAAAAAAGAAGAAAAGGGAAAACTTAGCATTGCTATTACAATAAATAAGGCTCTAGGGCAGACACTACAGGTGGCAGGTACCTGTAAATCAGGAAAGAGGAACTGTGTTACCCCGAATTAAACGCGAGCGAACCCGCGTGCAAAAGCTTGTTGTCAAATAATTACCCCTGCTTTGTGTTAAGCAGGGGGTGTCAGTAACTGACTAAAACTCTTCCATGGTCCTTCTTTTGCCCATTGTGTTCCAAGGCCGCCGGTTTCTCTTTCGCGAACAACCCGCAATCCCGGGCTCCGTATCACTTACGAACATAAGATTCTAATCTTATACTAAAAATTAATGACAACCTGATTGGATAGTTGTTCCTACTCCCGATGTATTTACAAAACCCATGAATCGAAATGTGATTGAGAGTAGGGTTCATTACAAAATATCGTGCAGCCTTTGAATGGTCCTGTATGTTTGTAGACGGACTTGAGAGTAGACCCCAGGTGATCGGATACATACAGACTGATTGTTCATTGAATGCGTTCCTTAAAATGGGTAATACTGAAACTAGGGTCACCTAATTTCTAAACTCAATGTCATGCTTGACACTGTTCAAATTCCATTGCACCTAATTTTAAATTCGTATCACTTTTAACTATCCAAAAATGATGCGCTCCAGTTCGTAAAGTTTAAGTTATTCGAGTTGAGACCTAAAAGCGACTGTTGTATCAAACTAGGACACAATTCGTTGAAGGTTTAGGGGTATGAAGAACAGGGTGGCAAGCTCACCATCCTGCAAAAAAAGGAAGGATCCTCCGAACAGATGGGTGTCGTGTCTGGTGGGCCACTGCCCGACAGTTGTTGTCGGGTTCTCGTATATGGCCTTCTCTCGCGGCAATTTTTTGAGTAGTTGCATAGATAGCGCTGTAGTACTTTTTGCAATGTTCCGAATTGTAGTGTCGCCCCAAAGGTATTTCTGCCGACTTTGTAGGCTTGAAGTTACGTGTCTGCCGATTAATTGAGTATCAGTTTTATAGAACAATCGTTATAAAAGTCTGTATTCTCTTCTAGAAAAGCGCAGCGCAGTAACTACCATGTTTTAATCAAGCATGAAGAAAAAGCTTTCGATAACTATTTTCAAAACCTTAACTTTTGTATTCACAGAGCTGCGAGAGCAGTCTAAAGCTGAGCAGCAGCCTGCACTAGGCGATGAGCAGATCATGCCGCTATCAGATCTCCACGCCAAGTTCTTCGGGCCCAACGACTGAGCTTGTACAATGTCGCGCGGCTTGAGAATCGCTCCCCGTCCCCAACATCTTGAGGGACGTTAAACAGTGACCACCCACGGGACTATTATATAATTATAAGGCTTTTGACTACACAAAATTACAAATAACCTGTTTAACGTAGTGTTACAGAGGTTTCATTCAGATATCTGGTGCCTAATACATAGTAAAACGCACTGAGCAAACTGTAAATTGACAAGTTTTGAAATGAAACCTCCACCGCTTACTAGAACGGGTTTTGTGAAGTTGATACGGAGTGGGGGAACAGTCAGCTCGATATAATACTCATGTAACTATCTCTATGTGTTCTAGATTCTATTGATCAATCTATCATCGCACATTGACGCAGGAGATGTTCACTGGCTCTTAACCTGCTCAAATATTGTACATACGTAACATAATCATAATCTAAACTTCTTCCCGAAACCTGTACTAGATATATTAGGTCCGGGACACATATATAGTGTCCGTATATCGCCAAAGGCTATGCTAAGTCATAAATTGTAATCGCAGGCCATATTTATGTGATTGTGCCTAACTATTTGTTTGTTTAAACGCGTTGTATTGAGCTATAGTGTGTGCCGGCCTTAAGTTCGTGAGCGCGTGATGTATACGTTCTTATGAACTCTTGCGCATAAGAATTGGCGACTTCAGTAGCTTACTGCGTATGTTCCTCTATATTATATCAGAGAGTTACACTATCAAAATTATTTGTTGACGTTTTTTCCTGTGCGTAAGAATGTTACATAGTTTAAATCTTGATTGTAAAGAAAGAGGCTTATAAAATTAAGTGAAAACAAATATTTTTGATACTGTAACGTCAGTGTTATGTTACTCTGTATGTATTTCGTGTAAATTTACTTTAGTTTCTTTTGCTTTCGCGTAAATTAGGTTTAGAGATTCGATGTAATGTATGAATGTGCAATCTTTAGAGTTGAAATGTTGTATATATTGTTTGTTTAATTTTTTTGCCAATGTTGCCAGTTATGGTCACAGTTTATTTAGTTGAAAGTACTGTAACTCGTAATTTTACATTAACAAGTCACTTGATAAATTATTTCTAGTATTCAATTAATATTTGCTTTCAAGAAATCATGATTTGTCACTGCCGTATTTTCTAAAGATTTATCTTGTATGTAAATTGTAAAGAAATCAGTTTAAAAGTAGTTCAGTAGGAAAAATGAACATATCTATTTTCGCTTTGCAGAGAAAAATAAACTCGTATAAAGAGGATTTACTTGGTAACAAAAAATCGTAGGTAATTATTTATCATACTTTGTTTTCCCAGCATACATTAACAGCTGGGTGTGTTTATAAGTATTTTTATGGAAGTTTTTAAATATTGTATTGTAATATTAAATTGTAATGTTAGAATCAGTTAACGGATGGCTGTAACGTGCGAATGGCGTGCGATTAAATAAGTTTTATGAACATGTATATCGCAGTTTTATTTTATACAACACATTTGCAAGCAGTCCAGTAGGCCTACTATGACATCTTACTCCAACTTATTCCACTGAGTGAAAGAGATGGTGCTAGACGCCCTGTATAGCTCTGTCCCTTTCCCTCAGCGGAATAAGTTCTGCTTTAACACGTCATGGTAGGGTAGCTGATTTCTTATGATTCATTTACATGTGCATACAACACAAATGATTACACATTTTTAACGGTTCACCTCTATTTAAAAAAAAAACGAGAGGTTAAATTTGAGTGTTTAGTATGGATGACAATGCACGGTTAGTTAAGCGATTTCATTCTAAATTAAATTTTTGGACTTCAAATATGACGGCGAATACGAGGAATTATTTTTAGGGTTCTGTACCTCAAAGGGAAAAATCGGAACCCTTATTGGATCACTCGTTGTCCGTCTGTCTGTATATCTGCCAGTTAAGACCCTCTATCTCGAGAAGCGTGAAGGTATCGATTTAAAATAATAAAACTCTGTAGTTAGAGAGAACCTCAAACCAGATGTAGCCGTTTATGTCGCAAGTTTGTGCGGAACCCTCGGGGCGCGAGTCTAACTCGCTATCAGCAGATTTTTTCAACTTTAATATTTATTCATCGAGATGAAAAAATTCCGGCTACCGAAAGCACAGGTTTGTAGACGGTGAGCAAATAGTAGCTCACCGTCCGTCTGCCTACGTGAACAGACCGTGTCGACGGCGCGTTCGTGTTCCACGCGCTCCTCAAAGAGATAAATAAATAAATATCTTGGGACAGCTCACACACGGTTATCTGGTCCCAAGCTAAGCAGAGCTTGTGTTATGGTAACCAGACAACTGATATACATACTTATATAATTTATAAATACATACATATTATAGATAAATCACACCCAGACACAGAACAAACAATCATGCTCATCACACAAAGTTTGTCCTGGGTGGGAATCGAACCCACGACCTCCGGCTCAGCAGTCAGGGCCACTAACCACTAGACCGACAGGCCCGTCAAGATCTATACCTGCTAGGGCTGCAGGTTGTTTGAAAGAAATACCGCGGCACCACAACACAAAGGGCAAAAAAAGAAACATGGATGGGTTTTAGCCAGTACAAGTCGACTCCCTCGTCAGTCCAGTGTTGCAAGCGCGACTGGTGAGCTAGCTCCAATTCCTGCATCAAACGGTTTTATTGGGATTTTCCATTAGGATTTGATTACCAGCCAGTTCCAGTAGCCAGTCAGTAACTCATTACTTAGGGTATTTTATCATGTTTTAAATGAATCGATAGTGCGCGAGCGCGCTTTTGCAGACTCGGGTAGTTAAATGAAAAGTAATGTAAAAGACTATACATTATTCTATTACGGAACTATAGTTTAATATTGTGATAAAATAAATTGGTTGTGCGCGCTTGTTGGTTTTGACGCGCTCTTCCACGCTCTAATGACCACCGGCGTAGGTTTGGGACAGTCTTGTAGCGATCCGACATGTGCGGCGTTAACCAAGGGGTGATAACAAAATAATACAAACGATTACATTAAAATTGCATTTATTCGTAAATCAAAATTAAAGCTACAAAGATAAAAAAGAAAATTCGAAGTGATTCGATTCGAGTGGAATGCAAACGTTCCAATAAACAATTTTATAAATTAAATAAATATTTCCAATTAACATTTTTTAATACTATCTCAACAGGCAACATTTTTTTATGAATTGACAACATTGAATATAGGTCTCCTTAGTTTTTTACCCTTGTAGGGTCCTATTTAAACATTCCGTTCACTGGGAAGTAGATAAAACCGACATATAACTATTTTAAGAACATCTAGTATTCTTTCAAGTATTTACCAAAACCTTCTTTCATTTCAAAATACATATTTTATCTATAAATATCTTCTGATTAATGAATTTGTCATAAACTATAGGCACCACTAAGGCAGGAAATTGTGTGAATTCGTGTGCTAACATCTAAATAGTGTACTGTTTCTTTCTTATTCCTAATTATAAGCACAATAAGCAAATGTTAATAAAATCATGTCGGTCTACCGTCAGGGAAATAGTTGTCAAGCAAATTGACAACTTGCAACAATGTGCAGCAATACAGGGTTAATTGTAAAACACCGGCACCCTCTCAGAACCATGTTACCAGCGTCATAATCAACAACTTTTGTTCTATGACATTTAAAAATTTATCATATTTTAGTTCATCAGATTTTCATACAAAAAAAAATTGAACGCTCTAAATGTTACGAAATCTATGCGAAGCAAACGTACCTACGGGGACAGTGCGCGGCAGGTGTAGGTATGTAGGTACAGCAAACGGACGGAGTTGAAATGTGTTAGATAGGACAACGAAATCTTGATGATTTGTTTTTGGGAAATGTATAAAATTTTGTAAAAAATCATAGAACAAAAGTTGTTGTTTATGATGATAGTAATACAGTCCTGCGAGGTTGTCGGTGTTTTACAAATAACCCTGTATATGTATCCATATTTTCATACAAATTTGCAAAAATGACAATATAACTCTTAGAATTTCTGAATGAATAACATTTAAATTTAAGGAATATGTAAGCCTGTTTAAAATGTGTTTGACAATTATTTATTTGACCGTACTCCTCTACCAACCTAGTTGGGGACAAGTGTGATGTTAAGTTTTAGTAAAATCAGTCGTATACTTCGCGGGTTATCGTCATTAATAAATAGGCTGTCGTAATGTAGCCTGTAGGCCATTGATGAGAGGCACACTGTATTCGAGGTTGAAGTTTTGAGATTCTCATTTACTGCATTTATTTGTTTTTTGAATCAATTTCCAAAGTTAAATCATAATGATTGAATAATCAGCTGCCTACATCTACATATTAGAGCTTAAAATAAACCATGTCTTAATTATTAAAACATTATGCACTACAAGTTTTAGGTCCGTCGACCGAATACATTTTATAATGTAACATTCAACTGCAAAAACACGTATAGATGCAATCTAACTCACGAGGACAGCTTGAGTACACATACAATATCTTATTCTAGCTGCATACGACACAGAAGCTTAATTTTTTGTAGAATTATAAGTAAATGGAGGGCTGAATAATAGAATAAGCTGTCAAGACATTCAATACCTAGAAACAGACGGCACGAGTGGCCACAATTGCTCAAAGACAGATGTTTATCAGTCAAACGCGAAATCTAGGACATGATAATATTCTCTAGCCAACCCCATTTGCTTATTCCTTGAATCTTCTCCTTAAGCAGGTCCCAGGAGAGCCACCAAAGCGCGCTTGTAGTCTCCCGAAGTCTCGCCCTGCTGACGTGTCGCAAAACCAAGATGGAGTTACCAAGTAGTTCCGTGTGGCGTCAATAGATGGCGTTGTGTTCAAAGAAGGGTTGTGGCATCCAGGTGCGCATGCGGCGTGCGGAAAGAGAAAACGCGACATGATTAGTATTTTTGTGGGTTTTTGGAGACCCGGAACCAAGATATTTTTAGTAGGTTTTTTTTTATTTGGTTACAGGTCTAGGAAATTGTGGGTTATTTACTTATTAAGACAAAGTATTTGCCAGATAGGTACCTGATTTAGACAGGCTAATTAGCATAATATACTTAATAAATATGGCGAATACAATAAAATTGTATTTTTAAGTGGTAGGGCCTCTAGCTTATGAAAATGATGATGATTCTTAATTATGAAGATGCCTGTAGCTACAACAGCCATAAAGCTCTATTTTTTTATTTTTAAGTACTGAAAACAAATGGTTCTCACCTCCTTTCCAATCACGGTGGCAGAGAATTACAGAAAATGTGAAAAATATTAAACCACATTACATACAACAACAAAAATAATGTTTTAAGTCGTAAAAGTAACAATGAAAGCACAGATAAATTTAAATAAAAACGGGAAAAAAATATGTCTCTAAAAATATTAATCTTTGACGAAGAACGCATGCTTAGATTCGAAAAGATAAAATAAGAAGCATTATTTTTGTGCTTATAATGTGCTTTAATAATTGTGTACTTAAACCGAAGAAATACATCATTGGATGCGCCCTCATCGTACTAAAGTCGCGCGAAAACGTGTTTCTGAGAAGAATCAGCTTAAATATTCCGCATGGAGTGATATTTAGTATGAGCGAGAACATGCGTGCATTTCATATGCGATTGTCTGCGAAATACGAACGCAATATATTTTTTTTTGAAGTGACCGATATTTGTAAAGAAAATCTCGTTGCGGCGTGACTCTGATGTGAGATTTTCTTTACAAATGTCGTGTGGGCAACGCGCCTAACGCGCCCGCGTCGCGACTGCGCCTCGACTCTTGGTCGTGTGGGCGACGCCCCTTAGTTTTCCAAGATTGGTTAAATAGTTGCTTCCTAATTTTGGTAATTGATTAAAATGGTTCAGACTGTTGAAATTTTCGGTGAAGTTTTGACTGTTACGCATCGTCACAAATAACGTATCTATTGATTAACGATGATCATGAATTTACTATATTTATGATGGAGATATATTTATATATAATAATAATTGTAGCATGTTCAGAGATTGGGATAATATTTTTTAGAAATAAAAGGTGACTAGCAAAAAAAATTACAGCAAGTACTTTAGCCAATTTTAGTGCAGTGCGTTCAAGCATTCGACTATTACAAAAGGGGGCAGTGATTGGCTTGTTTTTCGTGATTTTTAGTGCTGATTCGGAAGGCACCTTGTATCGTAATGGACAATTCAAAAATTCAATGAAGTAACCAAAGAATCTAAGTTTTAAATTAATCTTATGAGAGCCACGGTGAAGTCCAGGTTTCTATATTAGATGACAATATAGAAACATGGACTTCACCTAGAGCGAACTAAGATCTGAAGTTCTAGACCAAAGTCTTTGGTCTAAAGTTACTGAAATACCAAAATAAGCTGACCTCACATGTCATTTCCAAATCAGCAAAATATATAAGAACCGAAAGAAAATTATATAATAATTAAAGTTATTAAAAACTCCACCACCACCCCCACCATCCACATAGTCCAACATACCGATAGATCACTCTGGAGAGTCTTATCATACAATCTCTCGTATTCCGCCTTGATGCTGCCCAAGTCTACCTCAGACCTGCCCACAACGATCCTGACCAGGGTCTCATCCGAAGTGCCGGCGCCCTGCATGGCGTTGCGAAGCCGGGCCGCGAACCAGGCGGGGGCATTCTCCACACATTCAACTGGAATTGAAGGTTCCAAGATATTATACGTACCCTAATCTCGCTTTCCAAGGTCTTATCGTATAGTCTTTCGTATTCTGCCTTGATGGCGCCGAGGTCAATCTCGGAGCGGCTCACGACGATGCGGATGAGGGTTCTGTCATCTGTCCCCATTCCTTGCATCGCTTTCCGGAGTCGGGTCGCGAACCAAGCCGCTGCGCTTTCCACGCATTCCACTGAAAATATTTGGGTGGCGAAGAGATTGGTTATTTTCAGTGAGGGGGTTATTATGCCACACAGTTTATTAAAGACTTTGGAAGAAGCGTATTTTATATTTATGTTAGTGAATACAGGCTGGCTTTTAGGTTTGTCTGTCTAAACTATCCCACTGCTGGGCAAAGGTCTCTTCTCATACAAAAAAGGTATGGGATCCACGATTTCAGGCTTATATTAATTGTAAGTCCAGATTTCCTCACGATCCCGATGTTGTCCTATGTCTGTGATGTCTTAGATAAAGAAAGATTTTTTTTAGAAAGTAAAGAAAGGAAAAGAGGCGACGCACTTAACAACTAGGCCATCACAACAACTATTATGAAATATATAATAATTACAAATATGAAAAAAAAAAACTACTGAGGGAACTCTGAATAACTCTGTTTCATTTTATAAAACAGTAGAAAGTTATTATTTAACAAAGCTTGCATAGCTGTGATGATATAATAGTTGAAGTGCGTTCAACCCGCTGTAAATGGGTGACAAGTATACTAATTAATAACGACTGTTATGAGCATTCTCTCCATATTAGCAAGTTGCCGCTATGTCGGTGGGCGCCAGGAATTTAAAAAATAGATATTCGATTCGAAGAAACTATTGCGCAGTCGCGCTGCGACAGAGGACCTCGCGGTTTAATAACTACGCGCTTACCTAGTTTAGTCTGTGGATGTGAACGGGTCACCCCGTTAAATACCAGGTTTCCTCCGTGCGAATTTTCTCCGTGCCTCGGAAAGCACGTTAGGCTATTGGTAACGAATGTCAATGTTCTACAAATGACAGCTGGAACCAAAGGCTTAACGTGCTTTCCGACACACGAAGAAAATTCGGTATGGAACGGTTGGTCACCCATTCACAGACCAACCTAGGCACGCGCAGCTTATCCTAAAGATCGACCTGAGCGGCTGCTATTATTTAGCCACAAATATAACTTTCTATCACCCCGAATTTCTACCCCACTTAATATTTCATGCAACATACATAATATATCAAAGGACAAAGCCGGTAATTCGTGTACAATATCATTAATGGGCTCCTTCCTGTGACGACATGCGTCACGCACGCGGCTCGCACGGCTTGGACGTAATGTGGCACAGCACACAATTGACTCAATTACACGCGTCTTACGACTATGTCGCGGTATTGGCACGCGAGCGCATATCTCATTTTTTATTTATAAACTGATTAGAATGTAGTTGAAAGTAGTTTTTTTAGCTTCTTCTCCGGCAAAATTAAATGATGTGACAAACAATAGTTTAAGAACAACACAGTGGTCAACACAGAATTGTGTTTCTCTCACAGAATATCTTATTTTGATTGTTTTTTTTATTGTTCCGTGTAGATACGGAGATGTGTTGGATCAAATTAAAAACATCACTAAACTGTGTAGAGATTTAGGTTTAGTTTTTATAAGTAAAACTGTGTAGACATTTAAGTTTAGTTTTTTTTTAACTTAGCAGAGACTAGATTAAAAATATTTTCTGTGTACGTACCTACGTTAAAACTTTAAAAGCTATGCAAGGCTATCTCTATAAACTTTGGCACGAAAAGCGTTTTGGTATAGTTTTAAATTAAAATCTGTTGATTTAAATAAATCAGTCAAAATGCTACCGACCAATAGCCGACAGGGCGTCCTTGAGCTCGCCGTCGATCTCTGCCTTGATGGCCTGCTCGATGGTCCGGCCGGAGATGTTCTTGTACTCCTCGAAGATCTGACGCAGCTGCGCGAAACTCTCATGGGCCAGGATCTGTCAGGTTTTAGAATGAATCTGTGACTTAGTGTGGATAAATGCCTTCACCGTTTTCTCACAAATCATTTAAAACATCATTCAATTCGTGTGCTATACAGGTGGCAACAAAACATACATCAGGTTGTGGAACCCGGTCTGCCAAAAAAGCTGTATCGAACATGTTTGTAGGCCAATTAAATACTCCATCTCATCATTTACTGTAGTTTCTAATATACATACCTTTAATAAACACACACATGCGATGTTACACGCTGTTACAGTACAGATAGCAACATCTGTGTGACTTGTCTCATAGTTTTCTTTTTAGCAATATGTTTTCTTGTATAGATTCTTTTTTACCAATTCGTTGTGAATGAGTGGACATGGTTAGCCTTATATATTCTTAGACGATCGTTAACGTTTTTTAACGTATTATTTTATTTTACGTTTTGTAAAGTAGCAATGACTTATTGTCGGGCCTACGCTGTCCTCTCATACTTAAGTACAAACGCTGTGACAACAACATTGTAAAACCATATGATTTTAAAAGAGTAACCATGGAGTTTCTAGCCGGTTCTTCTCCATAGGAAACGAACCGTGCATCTTTTCTCGACGTAGGCCTATGTGAAATAAAAATATTTTGATTTTAACACGTCACGGCAGCCCTGTCTTTCCCGGGCTTTCTGAGACGCCCATCTTTACTCACTCATACTCTTTACATCTTCTTCTGCTAATGTCTCTACTTACCCTGTTAAACACCTCTTCATCAGTGCCCCACTTGGCTTCCCCGGCGTCGAACAACGCCTGCGCATCCTCCCTCGCCTTCTCGGGGTCAACGCCAACCTCCTCGTCTCTGGCACCCTGTCGGTGGGCAGACTATGTCAACACGTAGTCAGAGTTCTTTCTATACCTTGGGTGAAGCGATCAGTACCTGTGTTTGTGTCTTTGGTCTAAAGGAAATTGAAAATATTGTAATAATATAGAACTCGGATACGATGAGGTAAACTTAAATTTTTACCATCATCTGCCTATGTATGTTTAGGTCGGCTTCCAGACTAACCGGATGCAGCTGAATAGTATTTTACATGGAGCGACTGCCTATCTGACCTCATCATCATTTTCCTGCCCTTGTCCCATTCTATTTGGGGTCGGCGCAACACGTTTTCTTCTTCCATTCTCCCCTATCTCACGGCATCATTCACTCCTTTCTCCTTACACGTTAAAGGGTTAAAAACCCACTTAGTAAGACTGGCTATTAATTGGCCTTAACTGTTGGTGGTTTGCGATTTTCAAAGTAATATTAAAATCTATGTAAATAATGTGCTTACAATAACGAATTCGTATTCAAAATGCCAGACAGAGCAGCAGGGAGCAGACTCTAATAAATATTAATGTCAACGGCGCGCGGCCGCAGAAAGGTCTAGTTACCGCGAAACTTTATACCAGTTTATTTCATAATACCATACATAGATATTGTATATCTGGTAGTTATTAATTACTATGAACAAAACTTGATTTGAAAAAAAATTCTCTATGTCACCAAAAAAGTCAGTTATTAAAATGAAATAAGGGTCTGATGTTTACGGAAATCAACACTTTTTTAACATAAAAATAACAAAAACTGTCCCCCAAAACACCCGAGCTTTTTAAATTCCATTTGCTTTAGTTCGAAAGGAAATAGTGCCAGAAGAACTACCGAACAGACAGAACTGTCTGTTAAAATAAAAAAAAATGATAACATATTGTTTGAACTTTATTAAATTTAAGTCAAGATAATTAGGAAATAAACGGTCAAAAAGGTATTCCAATAAATTAAATACTATGGTGTTAAACTAACATTAAAAACCACTCTAATCAAAAAAAACTACAATCAATACAACCTTGAAATTGACATGCAAACTTAAACAACACGCAAGTCACATTTCTAGCTAAAACTAACATTTTACACAGAATCAATCGATAAATCATATCAAACAGAACACGTACACACAGCGACATATTAAGCTATACATTTTGATAACATATAATTTTGTATAGCTTGTTGTGTGGTCATGTATACAACCATGGTATCGACACAAAAGTTACTGATCACAACACTCCAAGGACACTAAATAGTTGGCAAAAGCGAAGTCAAACGAAAAATTAATGGTGCGTGCATTAATAACAGTGGTCCAAAATGGGTTTTTAACAGAATCATAATAGGATCATTGACGGCACAGTTGGCGCAGTGGCTGAGCGATTGACTGCTGCGCTGCGTGTTGGGGGTTCAATCCCGCACGGAACAAATATTTGTATGACCTACATGTAGTTGTTTCGGGTCTGGCTGTTTGTGTATGTGAGTTTAAATGTTTGTAAACGCACCCACGATACAGGACAAATTGCAAATGTATTGCAACGTTTTTTAACAAAAAAAAATGTTTATTAGACTCAACAAGTTCTCTTACTTTACTAAGTAGTCATTGGAGCCTCATTTTAAGCTGAATAAGCCTGTATTAGGAGACTCCGCTCTTCCATACATTGTTGGTATTAACCGGCATAAACTTGTTTATCAATAAAACAATGTAAAAAAAAGCGTTGGTATTAACTTGTTTACCAAAAAAACAATATTACGAAAATTTGTCTTTGGTGTTAACTATTTACTTGTTTATCAACAAAACAATATAAAAAAACTAATCAAGTAAATAAAAAATAATGAATTACCCACGTGAAAGTTCTAAAAATGGTGTGACCATTTTAAGAACTTTCACGTTATGGTTAATACCGACGCAGGTTTATACATATTGTGAATTGTCACTTTGTGGTCATTTTACGTATAGTAACGTAATTAATATTATTGACCTATTATGATTCTGCTGTAGCAGCCATTTTGGACAGTCGGAACTTTCACAAAGATTCGATCACAATGAACATTGGGGGACATTTGTAAGGAAGTCTTTATGTTCATTGATAAAGTGATGTGAACACGAAGATCTTAAACGAACACAACGAGATATGGAAACCGGCATGCTTTTTATTTTGGGTTGGGACATCATCAAATAACTTCCCCCGACTAAAACCCACCCATGTTCCTTCTATTGCCCTTTACGTTCCGGGGCCGCGGTATCCCTTTTGAACAACCCGCAACCCCGGCAGGCGGAGGCCCTGGCAAGTCCCTCTGCTGACATCTTTTTGAGGCGGGCGTAAAACACTAACGCGCCGTCGACACGGCGTGTCGTCAATAGACGGATGGACAGTGAGCTACCCATTGCTCACCGTACACAATGCCCATCAATAGTAGCTTATATATGTAGATAGTTTTTAGTTTTGGGTAGTTAGACTTTCAATCTAAAGCGTTACGTGCAAAAGATAACACCGCCAAAGCTTCATCTAAATACATTCTTAACAATCACTGATTAATGATGTTAGTACATATTAGTCCCATTCCAGATTCCCAATATACAGGGTGGTTTGTGAGTCGGTGTTCCTTCCACCCTGTATATGTATTTATAAGTCTTACATGCCATATACAACCTGACAAAATATAATTACTTGGCTTAACTAAACAGAGTTTCGCTAGATTATTTAACTTGACCTAAGTTAAATAATCTAGCGAAACTTTGTAGACGTTACCAATATCTACATTGATAGACATCACATGACTACCTCGGTGGTCGAGATGCAAGCTCGAATACCGAGCATGAAGTCCTGGATTCAATTCCCGGGTCGTGCATAGTGTTATTGGGTTTTTATATCAAGAATATCTCAGTAGCGGCCACGGAGTCTAGATTTGTGCACGGTTAATGGCAATAGTCTCATCATCATTTTCCTACCCTTGTCCCATTCTATTTGGGGTCGGCGCAACACGTTTTCTTCTTCCATTCTCTCCCATCAGACGTCACGGCATCATTAACTCCTTTCTCCTTCATATCATTCCTTACACAATCCATCCATCTTTTGTTTGGCCTTCATCTCACTCCCCGTCCATCAACATTCACATCCATCACTCTTTTAGTCACATGTCTTTCATCCCTCCTCATTTCATGTCCATACCAAGACAAACAACTCCCTTTCAATTTTTCTGTAACATAACTACAATAGGCTATGAACTTAAAACACTACTTGAAAAATGCGCCTGTACTACACGAAGTCACTATGTGACTGTAGTACAAGTCTGCCTAATCCTACGGGGAAAAGAGGCGTGATGTGTAAAGTACACAGTACCTGTCATGGCCTCTTTATCAACACAGTAACAGTAATTACGTTCTATAATCGCTTCAAGTAATTACTAATGGCCGTTGACCACCAAAGACAATAGTCAATATATTTTTTTCGCCGCATCGTTTTACTTTGTATACAGCCTAGCCAAGTAACAATATTTTGTCAGATTTCTCTGGTTTTACGTAACAATGGCAGGAATAAATAAACAATGTTCATGGCAACAACACTGCTTACATGTTACTGGACATTGTCCTGTTTAGTAATCAAAGATGGCGACTGTATATTAACAATAGTCGTCGTTAGATAAGTTGCAACTGGCTGGACTGGTTTTTTTTTATTTCTACTTAGAACCTTTTTTTAGTTGCTAAGCACGAATCTACATAATTATTATGTAGATTGTGGCAATATTTCTTTTACGTTGATAGTTTTGACAAGGTATAAAATCTCAACTAAATATTTTCTACATAAACATAGTTTAATTGCCAATAAAAACAATGACACTAATAATTGTCAAAACTTGTTTGTTATGCTTTTCCCAAAATTAAAAAAAAAACCATCTAAACAAACCTACCTTTTTCGACTTAGTAAAGTGTTGCTAGCTAATCAGTCTAGCCGAGTCACCAAAGTACATGCAGTTGCTAAACATAATACTTACAGTCACAATGAGGGTCAGTAGACGACGGAAGTCGCCAGAAGTCTCGGAGCACATGTGTTCGGCCAGGGGACGGTCATACACTGTACATAGAGGATCATGTTATTCATTGGAAGTGATCAGTCTTTTCCTTCTTTATGTGGACCCCGCTTCTTGAGGGGGCCGATTTCCGTACTTGATCCTTTTAATTGACCATTGTACGTATGCCGTGCACCTAGGTGCCGCTATTCGAGACTCTAGACAGACCATCTCCTTGCAGAAGCAGATGAGTGTGATCAGTCTATACACAGGCTAAAATAGGGGCTGTAAAAACTTAAGACATCGAATGCTGAAGCTAAAGATTCTATATTCCACTAGCTGTGCCCCGGCATGCGTTGCTATGCAATTTTCTACCTTTCTACCTACCCTACCTTTTCTTTGCTATAAACCTCACGGAGCCCGAGACCTTTCCAACGAATGCAAAACCGTGGAAATCGGTTCGTGCGTTCTGGAGTTATAGCGTCAGGAAGGAAAACCCGACTTAGTTTTATATAGTAGATATTTTAGCGTTTTTCATTTGTTTTTAGGCTTCCGTACCTCAAAAGGAAAAAAACTGAATCCCTATAAGATCCTTTTGTTGTCCATCTGTCAGTCAAGACATTTTATTTCGGGTACGCGTAAAGGTATCGAGTTGAAATTAAAACTACATATACATATGCTCAAGTCTGTGGTACCTTAGATCTGTAAAAAAATCAACCGTGTAAGAGTACGCAGTTAAATATCCGGCTGTTTATGTCGCAAGTTTTTGATGATGATTTCGGTTTTTTTTTAATCTCCCCATTATTAGATAAAGTTTGTTAGAAAGAAATTTAATGTTGTATTTAAGTAGATTGTTTTGTTGTCTTTTAGGCACTGCCGAATTAGCAAACCGGACTAATTATGAAACCTCTCTGTAAAAATTTCGTAACCGCCATGTTTCATCATCAACAATATTGACTGAATCTTTTGTAACTATTTCACATTACTTTTGTAACATAGGACATTCAACTTTATCCATGAAATGACTCATTTAAAAAAGAAAAACAGGTACAGAAGCCATTATTTGTTTTATTTTTGAGTAATTAAACTTGATACGTGCCTTACACACGAAAATATAACCTTGTACTTCTTTCCGAGTTAAGAAAAAAAAATCCACAAAAATGCTTACGTATTTTTAGAAAAAAAACATCGTTTCTTATCAAAATGAAAATAACGAAGTTCAATACAAATATTCACTCCTGATTTTTCTTCTAAAATTACTCCTTTTTTTGGGGTGGGAAATCAACAAATAACTTCCCCCGCTCTGGGCGGAGCGGGGGGAGCGTGCCAGACTTTTACTGACTAAAACCCACCCATGTTCCTTCTGTTGCTCTTTACGTTCCGGGGCCGCGGTATCTCTTTCGAACAAACCGCAACCCCGACAGTCGGTGGCCCTGGCAGCCCCTCTGATTTGAACAGAACTTTACTTAGATATAATTAAAGGTACTCACTCCTCTCATAAGCCTGTACGATGGAAGCGATCTCCTGCTTGGTCCTAGTGCACAGGATCTCGACGAGAGTATCCTCATCAGTGCCCATCCCCGCCATGCACTTGTTCAGTTCCTTGCAGAGGTACTCTTCGGGGGGCATCATCAGCGCCACTATCACGTCTTCAAAGTGACCGCCCAGTTCTGACTTCAGGTCTTCGATGATGTCCTAGATGGTAAGGTAAACGAATGGTCAAAAATTGGAAGGAGCTGTTCCTATTTAACTCAGTTTTGTAGTTAACCTTTTGCCTTTTGGGTCATTTTGGCTCGTTTGCAGTCTTTGTGGGAAATTCGGCGCGCAAACATTAGTGCAACCAAAAGTTTTCAGAATTTACAAAAAAAAGTGAAATTTGGTAAGTGTTGCATGTTATTGCTCGTACACTTGAACAGTCGAAATATACTTCTGATGAATTTACAGCATTTATTAATAAAAAAAAAAACTAACTCTAACCACCTCATAAATACTATACATCCATTGTCATTCATGGTATACGTTTGTAAATTACCTTAGTACAAACTTTAATTAGATAAGTACCTAACGACTTGCAGAACAAAAACCCTATTCAAGTTTTTCTCAACGCGTCATTATGTATTTTAGCCTTGAGAAAACGTACAGAATCACCAAAGCAAGCACCTTACCTATCCAAGAACGATGGTGATGTTTACCTGAGTGAAAGAGATGGTGCTAGACACCCTGTATAGCTCTGTCTCTTTCCCTCAGCGGAATAAGAATTGCTTTAAGAGGTCATAGTAGGGCTACTGACCAGGTGAAAGGTTTTAACGTCAGAGAATAAACTCTGAATTTTGACCAATTTGCCCAAAAGTTGCCAGCTTACCAGACAAAACTGGGATCCGTCAACTCGAGAGGCTAGCTTACACTGGTTTTGTTATAATTGGATGCAGCTTACTGTACGCCAAGAAGCATGACTAATGTTACATATTTATATTGTGCTAATGTCTTGACGAAGGTACTTATGGAGTGAGGTGACCTTGATAACAGATTACGTGTATCTAGCGCTCGAAACTAGCGCACCATGTAATATGCATGGCATGGGGATTTAAAACAGTTCGGAACAATCAATAAATGTTAGCCGCAGTGTAATGGGAAAGCTATTATTAATCATTATATTATGTATGTAGCGGATGGGTCATCGTCAAATAACTTCTCGGAGCGGGGGGAGTGTCAGTCTTTTAACTAAAATCCACCCATGTTCCTTGTATTGCCCTTTATGTTCCGGGGCCGGGGTATCCCTGGCAAGACCGGCTCTTTCACTGATATGTCTTTGAGACACGCGTGGAACACTAACGCGCTGTCGACACGGCCAGCCGTCACTACATACGGAGATACGGACGCGGGACGGTGAGCTAAGTATTTTAACCCTTGAAAGCCAAGCTGATTGTATCAGTTCAGAAAGTACTTTTTTTGCGAATGGAATTAATGATGAGAATGATGATCTTCATTCTCTTCTCGAAAACATAGCATTGCTATTACAATAAATAAGGCGCAAGGACAAAAACAGCTAGCAGGTACTGTGTTATACCGAATTTAACGCGTGCAAAGCCGCGGGCAAAAGCTAGTACTTTATACAATGGAGTCTTGACGAGCTAAACTAGACAAGGAGAAGACTTCTCGTTCGATATTCACGTTAAAATTGAATAGATATACGTTATGATGACGCGTGTTTGCTCACTGTCTATTAGCAGTATTAGCTTAGTGAATCTTTTGATATATTTAGCTATGATAGGGAGACCGTATGAGTAACAGTTTTGTTACAATAATTTCTCTGAACTTCTGAAGTCTAGGTATGTTGTTAATGTTTTCAGTGTTTAATTGTATATTGCAATCACTTGTGCAAACATTACAAGTTACACTATTAATTTGTTATTGTTCTAGATAAAATAATGAAATCGTAAGTGTGTAGTCGCGGGAGACGCTCCGCTTCTGCTCCGCCCAGAGCGGGATGAGTAATTTGATTCGATTTTAGTGAAATGGCGTTTCAATCCCGATTAGCGGAAATTTTGGGGCCAACCAAATATAGGAAATCCTACAAATATTATAAACGCGAAAATTTGTATGGATGTTTGTTACTCTTTCACGCAAAAACTACTGAATGGATTTTAATGAAACTTTACAATAATATACCTAGCGTATACATCAGAATAACACATCTGCTACAATTGATACAGATTTATTGTATATTCTATCACCACGCGAGTGAAACCGCGGAGCGCAGCTAGTATTTGGCAGTCCTTAACATAGAATTTAAAAGTAATGATAATATAAGACTTACCCTTCCATACTCATGGGTGAAGGCCTTAGAGATGGCCTGTCGCTGCGCATTGGACCGCGTGGTGAGGATGTCAATGATGGCTTGCTCGTCAGTCCCGAAGCCTTTCATGGCGGCCCGGAGCGCTGCGGCGTCCTCTGTCGCGTTGAAGTTGGGGATCCCCACGACTGTTGGGTCACGCTGAATAGAAACAGATTGAAATGAGTTTTGTAAATTTAATAAACTAGCTTTTGCCCGCGGCATCCCTCGCGTTAAATTCGTTCTTTCCTGATTTGCAGGTACGTGCTACCTGTAGTTTTTGCCCTTGCGCCTTATTTATTGTAATAGCAATGCTAAGTTTTCCCTTTTGTTCCCACTTTCTCCCTCATGTCTCACTTTAAAAAAAATGACCTATGTCCGTCGCCATGGTCCCGACTATCTCTGTACCAAAACTCATCAAAATCGGTTTAGCCATTAAATCGTGGAGACGAAACAAACAAACTCACTTTCGCTTTTATAATATTAAGTAAGGATGCTGTCTGGTCAGAGCAGGTAGTATTTTTTTTGTTTTTAAAAAACGTTGCCCCACACTAGGATTTTCTCCTGTATCGTGGGTGCGTTTACAAACATTTAAGCTCACATACACAAACACCCAGACCCGGAACAACTATCTGTAGGTCATACAAATATTTGTTCCGTGCGGGGATCCAACCCGCGACACGCAGCGCAGCAGTCGATCGATTAGCCACTGCGCCAACCGTGCCTAGTATTATAAAATATGCGGATATTTTTGGTCAGGTTTATTGTTTCTAAATAAAAATAACAAAGGGATACCACGCTTTTACTCATTGTGTGTCATTAAGTGAGAAAGAAGGAGTTCCTGGCTAAATAACGTGCCTCGTGCCTAAATATTTTAGCGGAAAACCATTGGTCCTGGCTGTTATTTGGATTAAAATTTTAAGCTGAGTTGTTGAGGTCAGATAGGCACTCAAACTTTAGAGAGCTGATTTCGTCACATCTCTAAGGGTTAATAATATGGTTTTCATTTCAACTCGATACTTCTGTGCGTTTCCGAGATAATGGGTCTTGACAGACAGACAGATGGTCAACAAAGTAATGTTATAAGGGTTTCTGTTTTTCCTTTTGAAATACAGAACCCTTAAAAGCAGCCCCAAAGCATAAATCGGCATTTTATTTTATGTGGCGCTAGTAACTCAAACTAATTAGGAAGGAGTGTATCTCTAAATGGAAGTCATTAACATAAATTTGAAAGGTCACACCTTATTGTATGAGTAATATATAATGAAGGCCCTTGGGAGCTTGCATGCAGTGTTAAAATTATGCTTGATAATTTAATGAAGACTGGCCAAATATGTGGTTATTGTGATTAGGGAAAAAGGAAGAATGATAGTTGTATCTGTACAGTTTTCATGCCAGTTTCAGAATGGTATCTGATGAGATTACGAGCAGCAGTATAGAAGTATCAAAGAAAATATGCTGATTTGATTTTGAAAGAGCAACCATGGAGTTTGTTGCCGGTTCTGCCTCATAAGAAACAACCAACACAAACCATGCAAGTTTCCTCAACGTTTTTTAAAGTTTCCATGTAGGTCTATCTAATATATTATATATAAAAAAATTAATCCCCATTTCTTTGGTCATAGCATCATGCATGAAGGGCTAGACCAATTTTGATTATTCTTTTTTCACAAACAACAACAGGTTCTTATGAAAAAAAAAATGCGTAGGTAAGGTAGGCAAGGTAGCTAGGGTAGAAAAATTGCATTGCATGCCGGGCACAGCTAGTGTGAAATAAAAATGATTTGATTTGCTGCACTGACCCCAAATACATTGGGTTAAGGGGTGAAGAAAAATAAATAAAATAAATAGAAAAGATCTTGTGTACTATTAAAAATTGGAGTTATGGTCATTTATGTGTGACTAACACTGCATGCTCATAGGTAGTCCAGTCATAAAATGATACATGAATGAATCATTGATATTAATATTCAACTGACATACTACAAAGTACATCAACCTACTATAAAATTATAATGAATGGATTCCACACTGTGAATGCAATTACAAGTTCTTACAAGAATACTTTTAAAGGCAATTAAGTATTTATGTACAGACCCCTGCACATATAGCTACTACAATCTGTCAGATTTCTTTGATAGATTTTCGACTTTATTTCTAAAGAATTAGGTTCAAGGTTAATTGGGAAAAAGTGACAGTTTCGGGTAGCTTGACCTGCAGGCGTCTGTACAACTGTAGAAATATTATTACTATGTGTCTAAGGACTGGCAGTCTTAATGAATACGAGAAAGATACATTTTTGAAACTTTCACTTTTTAATTATTTATTTTAAAAGATCTTATCAAGTGCTTGCACTTTCTAAATGGATTTAAGGCTGAATGTTGAATGAACACTTAACTAGTTTTATAATGACTGATTTGGATATGGTTAGGAATGCAACATTTGAGCACAAGGAGCTGGATTTGATTGTAAGACTAGAAAAAATGTTGGAATATTGTAACAGTGGGCCAATTTCAGTTTTGGTTTTTTCTTTAATGAAGACAAAGGCTTTAACCAACTTCAAAAAAAGAAGGTGATTCTGAATTCACTGTAATTGTTTCTTGTACATTTGTTACACAATTTTTCTGTTGATAATGAGTAACCCTAAAAACGGACTTCCAAAAATTAACTAAGGAAAATAATTTTTTATTTCTGCAAATGAACCAATGTTAATGAAAGCCAACTCATTAAATACCTACTTTTAGACAGTAGATACCTTTAATCATAATCAAGTTTACATCATTTGGGGCCACTCATTCAGTGTCAAAAACAGGTTTACAATTTACAACTATTTTAAGCATCAACATACAAGCATGGCCTATCTATGTTGATACTAGTTTTCAGATTCTCATCTCAGATCGCGTAAAGAAGAAAAAATACACATATATATACATTTCAAAAAGACATATGAGATGAAACTATCCCAGTATCTATCTATAGCTTGACTATTATATGAGCTTTTTATTTCCCCCCCGATTGTTGTTTACTCTACAAAGACGCGCTGGGTCAAGGTTGCGTGTCCTACCCTGCGCCCTAATTTGTATTCTGATGTCATCGGGACCCGCCCTACACCCACCATTACCAGGAAATAACGGATAAAATTAATCGAATACTCACTTGGAACACCATCTTTACTATTTGACGTAGCGTTTCTTCGTAACACAAAAAGAATTAGAGATTCGATCACACAAGATTTTTTTTAGTTCTTTTAAAGACTGACACAATTTCACTGGATATCTGTAAATAAACTAGGAATGTAATTATACTGCAAGAAACGAACACTGTTTTATTCACGTAATAGGAATTAATTTATTGAATTACCGGAGCTCGTTGAGGAACAACCACCACAGCAGCCGATTAAACTGAAACTGTCAGTGTCAAACTGACAGCGACAAGTCACGACATTGAAGTATAAAAATTGTAGAGCTAGGACGGACTAGCTAGAACTACAGTACAAACAACTCGATTCCACAGTAGTCGATATCTTTAGAGAAAATATTATTAAAAATTACAAAGATATTATTTAGAGCTTATTTCTCAGTAGAAATAAGCTCTTGAGATGGCTAAGCTGTATTTAAACGTCTGCTAACATTCGCCATAAAATATATTTATTTAAAACTAGCTCGTTCGCAGTTTTATATCGCAAGTTTCCTCTGGTAAAAAACGACCTACCACTTAAAATCCGCAAAACCATGACGTTTAATTTGGTATCACAAGTTTCAGCTAATGACTAAATTGCCACGATCCTCGACTAATACCTAAAGAGGCTCTCGTTACGGCAGCTGGTTTAACGGCTGGATTCTAAACGGTTTACATATACACGGCTGATGTTAAGTTCTTCTCCTTGGAGCCCTGACTGCCGCCGCCGGTAGCTCGGACTCGGTGCCCGTTACTCACCAGTAACGGGCACCGAGTCCGAGCATTCGATAAATAAATAAAAAGAATATTAGGTCACCACCTAATATTCTTTTATTTATTTATTTCTGTTTAATGTTAAATTACCGACACCGAACACTTGCAATCCAAACTTGACCACCTACAAGAGAAGTTAAGTTCAATGACTACCAAAATATAATACCTCTGAACATCTAATGAGGGAATATGTGTTGGCAATGAATGATCTGGTGAACTCACAAACCAATAGCTGTGAGCACTGTCAACCAACTTCAGATGTACTTACGCCAGACCATTCAATGACAACATGTAATGCCACCTTACCGCAGCCATGTGTTAACTTGCATATTCCTAGAAATAGTTTTAAAAATCACTGCAAACCAAGTGTAAATAATGACATAGTAATATATTGTGATGAGATTGGAAAAGACCTAGGTAGTTTGTTAAAAGATGAATATCCAGGGCACTCAGTTATAAACAACTGTATGCCAGGATGTTCATTATATTATATAATGAAGGAAATAATTAAATGCAAATTTAATAAGGACACTGTATTAGTCATTTTGATAGGTAATAGAGGAAATGTCAACAAAGGGGAATTGCTCCATGGCGTCCTCACCTACCGCCTGACGCAGGTCCTCACCGGACACGGAAGTTTCGGGAGGTTCCTGCACATCATCGGGCGGGAGGAAGCGCCCGGGTGTCACCATTGTGACGATCGCCCGGAGGACACGGTGGAGCACACAGTGGCGATCTGCCCGGCTTGGGCGGAGCACCGCCGTGCCCTCGTAGAGGCGATCGGCGGCGGCGATCTCTCGCGTTCGGCCCTGGTTCAGGCCATGGTCCGGAGCGAGAGGGAATGGGAAGCGGTCACCACCTTCTGCGAAGCAGTAATGCTAGCGAAGGAGGTGGCCGGGCGTTTGAGGGAGAGAACATCTGCCCAACCCAGCCGCCGCGGGAGACGCCCATGGCGCCGGGCGCCGCGAGACGACTTCCGGCCACCGTAGATGCGGGCCTGTGGGCGGTGAGCAATGGGTAGTTCACCGTCCGTCCGTCGATTGACGACAGGCCGTGTCGACGGCGCGTTCGTGTTTCACGCGCGCCTCAAAGAGAGTCAGCAAAGCAGAGGGGCTTGCCAGAGCCTCCGCCTGCCGGGGTTGCGGGTTGTTCGAAAGAGATACCGCGGCCTCGGAACGTAAAGGGCAATAGAAGAAACATGGGTGGGTTTTAGTCAGTACAAGTCTGACATGCCCCCCCGCTCCACCCAGAGCGGGGGAAGTCATTGGATGATTTCCCACCCGAAAAAAAAAAAAAAAAAAGGGGAATTGCTCCAATACCATAATACCTTATCCAGCTTGAATTTAAGACAAATTGTATTGTTTACATTTCCATTATAGTACAAGTTTGCCACAGGAAGAAAATTACATTCGATATAATATGAATAGGACATTACATAATTTGACATTTCATAGTAATGTGTTCCATTTGATTGACACCAATAACTTTGTTGGTAACTATTTTTGAAGAGAGAGAAAAATTTAAAGAGATTAACATACTAACTGTGCCCTCTCAGTTTATTTACGAAAACCTTTTGTACGCGCATAAAAATATAAAATTGTTTAAAAAATACAGTGATATCCACGACATAAATACAAGGAACAAACACAAATTTGTTGTTCCTGCAACGAGGCTCAAAAAAATAGGGGGTACGTTCACATGCCAATGTATACGTTATTATAATAAACTGCCAAGCGATATTCAAACACTAAGCCTCAATCAATTTAAATCTTTTATAAAACGTAAACTATGTCTCAAAGCTTACTATAATATTAACCATTACTTTGAAGATAAAAAGGCTTGGGATTAAGCTGCTCCAATTTAGTTTACTCAGTGAGTGTCAAAATTTGCCTTTGTTTCATTTATTTATTGTCTATTCCTTTATTCTATACACTTTGACATTAATGTTTACTTTATTTTTACATTCTTTTTATTATTATTACTATGATTAGTGACATTTTATTTTCTTATTATTTTATGATTTCATTATGATCTCATAAATTTTTTATTTTTTTATTTTATTTGTTTATTGTAAATGTGAGGACCATGTGGATCATTTCTTTTATTTACTTTGTTTTTTGACGAAGGTCTGGCAGTTTGAGTGCTATAAGCGACCTACACAAATGTCCTTTTTTTGGTATTGTTCGTCGTGTCGTTGAGCTCCTTGGGCTATGAGTTGAGCTACACGATAACTGACAAATGCTTGCACTGACTGGACAGGTCCACTCAATCTGTGTGGTGCTTTCTTAAAAAGACCATTTCAGACACTATCTGCATAGTCCTCATGTAAGTTGACCAAGATTATTTTGTCTGGACTTCAAAAGAGACTATGACCTCTGAGTTTGTTTCGGCTGTTTCTTCTCAGAGTAGTCGGGTACGAAACACCGGCCTCATCTAGTTTTAAAAAAGATGACGTGTAAAAGTGTTTGTGAAAACCTACTTGCAAAATAAACATCATTTATCATAAGTAAGATAAATAAATAAAGGATATAACACCAAATTACTGTTTTATTGAAAATATATGAATGACCTTAAAGTGAAATCCTTACACAATTTGAACCTCTAGAAAACAGCAAATGGTACATTTTGATGTTAAAAAAAATTATTACGACGACTTAAGTCTAATAAATCTAAAAGTTAAAAAAATATACTTAAATATTGACAAAAATGAAGAAATTGACATTTAAAATACAGTAAATTACATTGCATTTGTAAAGTAAATAGACGTTATTTATTTATGGATTGCCAAAGACTTAATAACTATTACTATAAACATACTGTTAGTATATTTTTGTTTATGTTTACATAATGGTGAACTTGTCACAAATGCACACAGTTTTAACTCACAGTTTTATGAAAAACCTTTGTTTCATCGACATTTTAAAAGCATTAAGTTCACTCATACTGAAAATAATTGATGAATGAGCTTCTACCCTACTATGACGTCTTAAAGCAGTTCTTATTCCACTGAGGGAAAGAGACAGTGTCAGATGTATATAGAATGCACAGATGTTATAGTAGCCCTTCAGGTTGTGCAAGTGCAAATTCATCACTTGAGTATGGGTAGTCACTTAAATAATGTATTTTTTTAGGACGTAACTTAACTTAATACCTAAGGCTTCACACGGCGTTGATCTGTGCAGTATATTGCAGCATAATTTTCTTAACACCTGGCAATACCATAATTGCTTTTGTTTTTAACTGCGAACATTGGGTTATAGACTTTTACTGCCAAATATCATGCAAGACAGCGCCGTGTGACCAACCGCCACTACTAAACACATCCTTTAAAAAATGCAACCGTTGTCACTTGGTCAGATAGTCGGTCCATTAGGTAAGATTACTCCCACACTACGATCCGGTAGTCCCGCTCGATACTGTCAACGTAGTAGCCATTCATGAACGGACTCGGAAAAACGTCGCTCAGCTGGAAAATATAGATTTTGAATTGAAAATATTTTCATAGCGTGGCGAAATATCCGACGACCTTGTATGAGTGTATGAACGTGGAAGTAGCAAAAGGAGAGGATTGTATGATTTGATATGCTACACACGTTCGGGTCGGCACATCCAGACGTGTAGTCAAATCAAATGTATGTAGATATAACTAGGTTCCGGAAAAAGCCGATCTCGCTCGCTCCCAAAATTGTGCCGAGATGATCATAGAATGTAACTGTGTGCACATATGCGGGATCTGTAGGCCTACTATGACGTCTTAAAGCAGAACTTATTCCACTGAGGGAAAGAGATGGTGCTAGACACACTGTATAGCTCTGTCTCTTTCCCTCAGCGGAATAAGTTCTGCTTTAAATCGTCATGGTAGGGTAGCAGGACCTAAAATTGCAGATTAATTATGTCATGCAAATACTGCCGCATCAATGTGCTGAACCGAAAGTGTGGAGCATCCCTAAATATATAGATGGTGATAGGTAGATGTGATGATCGCATGGAAAAAGGAATGACGAAAGTGTAATTTGTAACAAAGCCTTGTATTTATTAACCAAAACACTTCTTCAGAAATAAAGATTCATGTAGAAGAACTGTCTCCAAAATGTGGTGGAATGAAAGTTCAAGAAGTACCTACACTCCACTACATTTGCAGTTTAGGTATATCTGACGATGACAGCAGACACTTTAGTTTACTAATCAACACTGATTTGGACAGTGGGATAAAATAACTAAAAGGCTTAGGACAGCTAGGATAACTTAAATAAAAATTTCATTTACGTTTAAAATTTTTAATTACGTCAATATTTACAGTCTTCTCATTAATTTTAAACTACATTAATTACTATGAGTCACATTTCAAATGGCCACAAATAAAAAAATACATCTCTCTATACATTTCAATCAAACAACTACAAAATAATTTCAGCCGATTTTAGTTTTTAATTCTTATTTTTACAAGTTGGCAACAACCCTTTATTTTTGTTCATTGGCAATAACGTAAAAATGGCGGTTGGCGGCAAAAATAATGTTGTTAGTCAATCCATAGAGCGGTTTATTAGCAGGTCTGAAACTGGTAGTTATGACAAACATGGAGGTATAACTAGTAGTAGTGGCATAGAGTCGGAGACAGAATAGCAATACATCAGTAATTAAATAATAATAATAACAATGAGGCAAGGACATTTTTTAGGTCCAGCCGTGAGAGTAAACAAACCATAAATATAAATGATTTAACTAAAACCTAAATTATCTTTATTTGACATATATTTATGTATTGTGCATAGTATTGCATTTATTACCTCTTAGTTCGTTCAGTAAGAAAATTTGGAGATTTCGCTGACAACCTAAAAAAACATTGTTTTACAGCACACTTTTATAGATTACAAAAATTGGGCTTCTATAGTTAGGTATTTATTTCAAAAACTTTTCTGATACACATATGCGTTCTTTGTATTTTCAATGTGCTGCACGCAGCTCTTCACTATTAGTCCAAAAAACAAACAGGATTTTCTTTCTGTCTTTTTCCCCTCTTTGCCATGCCAGTTGGACTTAGACAGCTAATAGAAAACCGCCCCATGATGTAACACCCTCGCCTCAGTCTGTGAGCTACCATCTCCTATGCCAGTGCTTTCTCTTCAGGCCGGAAAATGTCAGGGACTGGGGAAGAGCGTCAAGAAGTAAGAACAGGGGGTAATAACATGACGTCATATAGCAGTTCTTATTCCTTAGTGAGAAATAGATAGGGCTAGACACCTTGTATAGCTCTGTCTCTTTCCCTCAGTGAAATATGTTCTGCTTTAAGACGTCACGGTAGGGTAGCTGGGGGGTTATCATGATGTCATATGGCAGTATTGTTATAATGTGTGGGAAAGAGACCGCTATGCGGGACGTCTAGGACCATCACTTTCCCAGACCATGTTAATATTATAAAAATATTGCTATTAGAAGCCATGGTATGCCTTTGGACACAATTAGCATGCAAGAAGTCTCACAGCACTTTTGAGAAGAACTGTCAATCAAAATGACGCGGTCTGTCATTTGGGTATTCAAATAAAAAACAGACTGTGGTGGCTAAGCGATATACCAAACGTTATGTTTCACCAAAAGTTTATTAACAGCTTGCGTTTCAGTTGTCCCTGTCAGACAAAATTTTTTTTAATGCATAAATTCGAGATAAGGTTTTGTTTTTTTTTGCCACACACTAGGAATTTCTCCTGAATCGTAGGTGCGTTAAAATAACATACACAAACAGCCAGACCCGAAACAACTACCTGTAGGTCGTATAAATATTTTTTCCGTGTGGGGATCGAACCCGCGACACGCAGCGCAGCAGTCGATCGCTCAGCCACTGCGCCAACCGTGCCGTTAACTAGAAATGTATACAATATGTTGATTTGCATCCTCGCCAAAATTTAGGAGGTGCTAATAAAAGTCATAAATAATCAATGAAAATTACGGTACCTGATCAATAATAATATACGGCGCTATTATGATGTGTCTCAGTCTGTTTTAATTTAACAGTATTAAAGAATATCTCCACTTCAAGGTAGAGAATCACCTACAAAACAAACAGAACAGTGTGCGTGAGCGTCGGCGCATTCGTATCATACACCGGCATGCGCGCACACAGGTATACGTCTACTTAGTTACCTACTAAACACGCAGCGTGCGTTGACCCGCGCATCAGCTGATTAATAAAATGCTAGTTTTGCCTAAAATTACGTTTTATTGCAGTCCTGCTATAAACGGATAATCCTAAAATCGGTAAACTTAGATCTCTAATAAAAACCAGGTTCACACACTGTAGGCTTTTTATTACATGGAGCGCGTGCGCGCTCGCCCGGAAAAATAATAGTGCATTGTAGGTAAATTCGGTCCAACGCGCATCGTTTTATTTAACATAAATGGTTTTGTTTTTTAGTTTTGGTTGATTTTAAATTTTCCTTCCTACTTAACGGGCTTAGGGACCGGCAAAAATACCTCAGTTGGTGTACCGATCTGAAAATGTTTTCTACTTATTGGAGAAATGATCATGATAATGTTGTCTAGGTATTAGGTATTGGGCGTATTGGCGTAGTTAAACATTTGAAATCAACTTATTTACACTGGTAATTGATTACGCTAATAACGTATTTACAAATGATTGTTTATTTAGAAATTAATAAAATTGGTAAGTAGGTACCTTATGTTACCCGGAGGAATTGTTCGAAATTGCCACCACCACACACCACACACACTTTAGGCACACTCACTCGACGTAGGCTATCTCCACTAATGGCATACAAACGGACCATCTCCACCAACTCAACATTGGAGTCATTTTGCGTTATCTTGCACTAAAATAATTATAACATACGATGTACCGAGGGCGCACCTGCCTGAGGAGCGATATTTTTATTTTTTAGCGAGCGTTTTCACTGCACAGAGACAAGGTCAACACTGAGCGGGGGCCAGCTGGGCGGGTCATAAGGGTAAAAGTGGGGGTGCGCGAGCGCAGCGTTAGGCACTAGAAATACGTGCAATAGTTTGTGTGTTTGTGTGCATTCGCTTTTTTGTAGTGTGCGCAATTTTATTGTAAAGGTAGGAGCAGATCGTCCGAGTGTAGTGTACACTTACCGATTTCTGAAAATACGAAAAAAGTAAAAAAAAAAACCTATTTATTTTATTATCGATTCGGGTTGAGAATCATTAGCATAGTTACGTCCTTGAATTTGGCGAGGATGCAAATCAACATGCTGTATAAAACACGGAATAATGGTTTTAAATTTCAATGAAGATGGCTTCATGTAGTTGTGAGCCATTTATTTTTAAGTATGATATCGAGTTTGTGACCAACGCATTTGACAAATTAGACATTTACATTGAAATTCATGGAATAATCTAGAAGCACAACTTGCAAAGATCTACACTGTGGCGAAATATATTACACAAAGAAGTAGAGTAAGGAGTAAGTTAGAGGTATATCTAATAAGATACACCTATGATTTATCCTTCGGATATAACAGGTCTGATGTTATAAATATATGTTTTAATGTCCCCCAGTCCATGCAATCCATCATACATTAAACCAATTACTGACACACACAGACTGACGGCACACAAATTGTTTTACAATAACCCACAGACAACACAAAACCAAAGCGTTATTTTGATCACCACTTACAGGTAGTTAGAATATTCAACTTTATTGTTTTGAGCATTCTAAGTTCTAATATTCATAACAAACAAGCCTTTACCCGCGGTTTCATTTGCGAAAATTATCTTATAGAAACGTTTTAAATATAATACTAGGGGATAATGTAGCTCTCCCGGTAATTCCATAGATAACAAATACATACATCCAAATTTACAAACATACAAACCTTACCTCTCTTTAATAAATTAGATAAGATTCGCTTGTATGATATGAGAAGTTTGTCTTCAAGACTAACATAATATAAATACAAGGCTTTGCTTATATATATATATCTTAAATAAATAAATACACATTTAACTGTGTCTACAATATCTTTATGCTTCTTTCTCCTACCTTATTTGGGATATTTTATTTAATCAGACAACATTTTTAAGTGAATGCAGGTGTGTCTAGGGTCCTAGTCAATGGTGAATGCGACTTTCAGCGAAGGCGCACAGTAATTATGTCATTTCATGCGCTTTTCCAAGGCGAAATAATACCAGCCAAAATTGTTAAAGTTGTATTAAACCCGACTTTTAGGTTAACTTTTTTATTAGATATTTAGTTAAAGTTAAATAAATAAATGGCACAACGAAAATAGCCATTTATAAAAGCATTTCATGCTACAATGGCCTCTAAAAGTTAGTTGAATTTTCAGTTCTAATGTGATGTCATTTTAAATTCTAATATCAAATGTTTGAACTGCTACCCTACCATGACGTCTTAAAGCAGAACTTATTCCACTGAGGGAAAGAGACAGAGCTATGCAGGATGCACCATCCCTTTCTTACACAGGAATAAGAACTGCTATAAGATGTCATGGTAACCCTACTGTATTCAGTAATCAGAAACTTACTGATATATAATTTCTCGGCAACTTAAAAGAGTACTTTATTTTATGGCATAGACTACAACTCAAACAATCAAGACTATGATTTAAAATGACAGTTAAATGACACATTTTAAGTAGCTTTTGGCGACCTCTGTATCTTTCTTATACACACATTGCAATATGTACAGCCACGGTCAATAAACCTTATATTTACGCAAAGTTCAAAAGCAATTTTCCCCTAAAATAACAATCCACATCAAGAACATTCAACATTTTTGAGATGAGTGTTTTAATTTCTTAACGAGAAAGGATTAAATGATGCCGTGACGTCTAATAGGGGAGAATGGGAGAGAAAACGTGTTGCGCCGACCCCAAATAGAATGGGACAAGGACAGAAAAATAGTAATTCGATTTATTCCGCGAAATTTACGTCATCATTTTATTTACCAAAAAAAAAACTTTAAAGACAGCTACATTGGTTGAGTGGTCGAAACCACAACTGCGCTACTGACCATGAGCTCTTGGATTCGATTGCCGGGTCGAGCAAAGCACTATGCGGTTTTTCATTATGAATTTCTTAGTCCACGCAGTCTAGATTCGCGCCCGGTATATGGTAATAGGCTCGTCCCTAGTTTAATGGAAATTGAATTAGGTACACCTCTGCCCAACCCTACAGAAATTACAGGTGTGATGTTGTGTTTTACTTTAGGAGAAAATTGCTTTTAAATTCTGCGTAAATGTACGTACACATGACAGCAGGTCAACCTATTCTAAACTATTGTAACCTGCTACCCCACCACGACGTCTTAAAACAGAACTTATTCCACTGAGGGAACGAGACAGAGCTATACAGGGTGTCTAGCATCATCCCTTTCTCACACAGGAATAAGAACTGCTATAAGATGTCACGGTAACCCTTCTGATCTCTCTACTACGGATCATACACCGTAGTAAAGAGATCAGGTTAAAATGGTTTGGTGTAGTTTAATGTGCCGTCGTGTGTACATCCCATAATACGTTCAATACTGACGACAATATTTATTCATTATATTGTGCTAACTTATTCACAAGTCAATTTATCAATGGCACTCTTAATCATGAAAGAAAGAGACAAAGCTATACGTTAACATAACGTTAGAAAGAGACAGACATATTTTTGCTAGTAAAGAGTGCCATAGACAAAAGCTAGTTAGTGCAAGAGTCAGTAGAAACTCTTACTCACCATACTTGGGTTAGATTTAGTTGGCGTCTGAGGTGTTTTTGGTTGGATTTCATCTTCTTCTAGGATACATTCTGGAAGAAAACAATAATATTTTGTTATTTAAAAAAAAAAGAAACGTTGCCCCACTCTAGGATATTTTCCTGTATCGTGGGTGCGTTTACAAAACTTAATCTCACATACACAAACAGCCAGACCCGAAACAACTATCTGCAGGTCATACAAATATTTGTCCGTGCGGGAATCGAACCCGCGACACGTAGCGCATCAGTCGATCCCTCAGCCTCAGTAATGTTTTAACAATATTGTTATCTACTAGCTTTCACCCGCAACTTCGTTCGCGTGGCATAGTTACTTTGGGCTAACACTAACTTTAACCCGCGTGTTCGTGTTCCATTTTTTCCTTTTGAGGTACGGAACCACAAAATAATCCAGAACCATTATTTGAAATTATTTATTTATTTTGCAATATTATGCGTAAGAAGGTGGCGTCAGTGCTGTGCAGAGTGGGAGGAAGCACCAACAGCATTTTGAGGGTGTTTGCCGAAAGGATGGATGGGCCTACCCTGGGTAGGTTTGTCAAACTACATGTCTTACATGAGCCTTGATAAATCTACCTGGGGCTGAGTTTGGTCACACTATTTTTATTTCTTTTTTTCTATAAGTACTAACATAGGTTTTAATGATAATACTAACACAATGTGGGCCAATGTAGTCTGTAAATAAAAGATTTTTATAATTAATTTTATTGTGACGGCTAAAAATGGAAAATGGTAACATACAAAGTTTCTATCGCAGTCATAACATAAGTATGCTTTCGGTAATAGATTTATTTTAATATATTGATGGCCATATTCTATTTTTAATTAACCTTGTCTCCCGGATATTTTTATTTAATTTATTATTGTACATGTTATAAGTATATAACTTTATTTAAAGTTTCCTACTAAACAATAACAAAATTGTAGTGTATGGCAACACTTATCCACAGGTTATCTAAGGTCACAATATTTTCGTCTCAGTGACTTTCCGTGTGCACTGGGGTTCAAATATTTGGGCTAGTATGTAGTGATAAAAAGTTTAATACAAAACTGTTATCGATTTGTAGGACGCGTGGCTATCCCGTTTGTTTTGAATGATGTGTATTTTTGTTTATTCTGGTCGTCAGTTTAAAGTACGGGTGCTTGTGGGTCAATAATAACAGCCGCAAGGACCCATCTTTAAGGTTAAGCTGTATGGTGATACAGATTGTTGTCCATTGCTCCGAATGAGAGGTCACACGTATATTTGTTATTTTATAAGCAAAATAATTGGAAATTGATACAAATAACTTTAAATATATTTTAATTAGCTTTTACCCGCGGCTTCGCTCCCGTTAAATTCGGGGTAACACAGTTCCCCTTTCCTGCTTTGCAGATACCTGCTACGTGTAGTTTTTGCCCTCGCGCCTTACTAATTGTAATAGCAATGCTAAGTTTTTCCTTTTCTTTCCTCTTTCTCCCTCATTTCCTATGTCCGTCTCCAGGGTCCCAACTATCTCTGTACCAAAATTCATCAAAATCGGTTTAGCCATTAAGGCGTGAAGACGTAACAAACGTAAAAACAAACTCACTTTGGCTTTGATAATATTAGTAAGGATAACATAACGGCTAATTTTAATATTTTTTTTATATTCTTGTATGTCCTCCTTTTTCCTAGGTGGGAAATCATCACAAAACATCGCCCGTTCTACCCGGGAGGCGGACATTAGCTATTTTTTTTTAAATTGAGAAATGAGGGAGAAAGGGAAAACTTAGCTTTGCTATTACAATAAATAAAGCCCAAAGACAAAAACTACAGGTGGCAGGTACATGCAAATCAGGAAAGGGGAACTCTGTTACCCCGAATTTAACGCAAGCGAAACCGCGGGCAAAAGCTAGTAGGATTTAATGGGCGAGTGTGTCCCAAAGTTTGATTAATTATTAATAAAATATATAAATACATTACAAGATAAAAGATAACCAGCCTTGTTTACGGCAAAATCGAAACCTTAATTGAATTACTAAGAACTATTGTTTACAAATAATTTTGTCTGGATGTTAATCTTTGTTTGAACAATAACAACCTAGATTGTTCGACGAGTGTGTATCAGTCTATGATCCCTTGTGGGGTCATGAGACAATAGTGCAGGAGAATGATAGCACTTGTAGTTTGTAGTAATCTAATCTTAGTTTGTAGGTTAGTAACCCAGTTTGTACACCAGACATATATCAATGTGTGTATTTACTAACACCACAGACTACCTACAGTACTGTATCTCCTCCTTTAAATCCATCCAAAGGTTGTCTTGAAAAGATCGCTTTTAGCGATAAGACCGCCCATTGTGTCCCTATTGATAAGTTGTATATTGTTATTCTTGTCATTTGTATGTGTACATAATAAAGAATATTCTATCTATTTATCTATCTGTCCTGCGCGGTTTTACCCGCGTCTTTAGTTGCTACCCCGATCCCAAGGGTAGTAGCATGATGTTGTATAGTCTATGATACTTCCTGATAATGTAGCTTCCTATTAGTGAAAACTTTTTTGTTAAAAAAAAAATGTTCATTATATTTAGTTATGGTATTATGATATATCTCTTATTTTATCGAGTATTCATTTTCCATTATTAGATACTAAAAGATTAGCATATCATCCATATAGACATAGAGAAAAGATAAATAAATAAATAATAATAAATAAATAATAATAAATAAATAAATAAATAATAATAATAAATAACTTGGGACAACTCACACACGGCTATCCGATCCCAAGCTAAGCAGAGCTTGTGTTATGGTAACCAGACAACTGATATACATACTTATATAATTTATAAATACATACATATTATAGATAAATCACACCCAGACACAGAACAAACAATCATGCTCATCACACAAAGTTTGTCCTGGGTGGGAATCGAACCCACGACCTCCGGCTCAGCAGTCAGGGCCACTAACCACTGGACCAACAGGCCCGTCAGATATGTATGTATGTGTGTTTCTAGTCTAACCGGATAGCTAACCAGCGTTTGCATAGTGCGACTACCTATCTTACTTCTAAACTCAGCTACCGGGTAACACCAAGACCCTGGGCAAAACGAGTAATCTTTTTATATGGGAAAACATCAAATAACTTCCCCCGTTCTGAGCGGAGGAGAGTGTTAAAGTTTTACTGACTAAAACCCATCGATGTTCCTTCTTTTGCCCTGAATCTTCCGGGGCCGAGGTACCTCTTTCGAAAAATCCGCAACCCCGGCAGAGGATAAGTAGTCTAGGTTATCTACTATAGTGAAGCATTTAGTCCCGGATGTCAATTGCAGATCTTTCAGAGTCGTTACGAATAGTCAGTGGGTCGAAAATCTGACAACCCGTCTTTCCAAGGGTCAATCTCTAACTGATACTGGTGTCCAGCTCCATCCGGTTAGACTGGAACCCGACACCAAAATAGTAACTAAGTTAGTTAACGCTAGGCAGTTTTCACACTCACTTTGATTCGGCAACGTCAACCAGAATTGATTCTTTAATGTACATCTCAAGCCGGGCGGCAGTCCAAGTGTCTTGTCTCCGTTCACCGAAGCTGCCAGGATCTTCGCCGCGTCCACCAACAGAGAGGCTTGCCAGGACGCTGCGTATATCAGTCGCATTGAAGACTGTGCGGCCGTGGAGCAGATCATCGGGTAGAGGGACTGGTGACGACGTAGATTGTAGAACGAGATGCCTGCAATGAAATGCTCTTGGTCAGTTCAACAAATAACAGAATATCAAACGGTTATTTTTTAGCATAAACAAATAAATGGAATGCGCACGCTTGTAATCCTCGTAAGACTGGTTTTGTGCCGGTTGATAATCAAATCAAATCATTTATTTCAATTAGACCATTTTTTTGGGGTGGGAAATCATCAATTAGCTTCCCCCGCTCTGGGCGGAGCGGGGGGAAGTGTCAGGCTTGTACTGTTCCTTCTATTGGCCTTTATGTTCCGGGCAAGCGGTATCTCTTTCGAACAACCGGCAACCCCGACAGGAGGATGACATAACTCAAGAAGATGACATAAATCATTTATTTCAATTAGACCATTACAGGCACTTTCACAAAACATAATAGCTTGTGAAAGTACTGTAGTTGCCCATTCCAAAGCGTAGATCTCTATGGAGAAGAATGGGCAATGGACACTCTTTTAAATTATAATATTTTTACAAAACCAAAATGGATACATCATTCATGTTAAGATTATAAATACATGTGAGAACGATGTAGAAAAACGAGCACATTTGAGCATCCAACAGAGTAAAAGCAAAAACAAGAGTTTAATAGATAAATAAAATAATTAAAACAAACCATGGCGGCGAATGGATAGTAATAGACATACGGTATGTCTATTGCTATCTGGTCTGGTCACGGAATAGAGGGTATGTCACATACCCTCTATTCCGTGGGACTAAAAGATAACTGACGATCATAAAAGCGAAAGTGAGTTTGTTTGTTTGTTACGTCTTCACGCCTGAATCGCCAAACCGATTTTGATGAATTTTGGTACAGAAATAGTAGGAAGCCTGAAGACGGACATAGGCTAAAAAAATGTGAGAAAAGGGGGAGAAAAAGGGGAGAGAAAGATTTTTTTTTCGATCATCACGCGGGTTAAAGTTAGCGTTAGCCCAAAGTAACTATGCCATGACATGAAGCTAGTAATTCCATAAAGTAACGATAAACAGATTAAAAGAAATTAATAGAGAAGTGAAATATTTCATTAAGGGTCTTTTTAGGGGATCCGCACCTCAAAATACAGAACCCTTATAGGATCACTTTGTTCTCCATCTGTCTGTCTGTCAAGACCCTTTATTTCGGGAACGCCCACGCGTTTCCGAAATAAAGGGTCTTATCTGTTATCGAGTTGAAATAAAATCTTATACATATTTAAGTCTGTGGTTCCTTGCAGTTGTGAAAAATCAAACCTCAAAGTCTACGCAGTCAAAAGATATGGTTGTTTATGCCGCGAGTTTGTACGGAATTTTCGGTGAAACCCCCTATTAATAAAGTGTGTTGCCAAAAAAAAATTCAGATTTTTTTGTTGTCTCTGGCGTTTTATACCACCGAATTTCAGCAGTCAATCTACTAAGTACCTTTTGCTTTCTTATAACTACCTTAATTAATATTGTAAGTACATACTTAATAACCCAATCTTCTCAGGTTTTTTATTTCATATCTTATCTAGTTTTTTTAATGACGGCCAGGATGTTGACATGGACATTTGGACATTGAAAAGTTATTGTACTCGATTTATCGTTAATTGTATTGTATTTATTACCAGACTACTTAATCATTAAAATATAGGTGAATATTATGAGCCAGACTGTAAACATGTTATTTGTAAGAAGATAATCATAAAAAAAACAGTTGTGATTTGAAAGAAATCTAGATTGATTATAAATAATTATGGTGTTGTTATTTGTTTAAATAGTTAACAATTTACTTTTTTGTCTTTTTCTATCTTTTTTAGGGTTCCGTAGTAAACTAGGAACCCTTATCGCTATGTCTGTCTGTCCGTCCGTCCGTCCGTCCTCGCTTAATCTGTGACCGTTAGCGCTAGAAAGCTGAAATTTGGTACCAATATGTATATCAATCACGCCGACAAAGTGGTAAAATAAAAAATTGAAAAAAATGTTTTATTAGGGTAGCCACCCTATATGTAAAGTGGGAAGTGATTTTTTTTTTAATTTCAACCCTAACTTGTGATATATTGTTGGAAAGGTATTTAAAAATGAATAGGGGTTTACGAAAATCATTTTTTGATAAGGTCAATAATTTCGGAAATAATCGCTCCAAAAGTAAAAAACAATGTGTCCCCCCCCTCTAACTTTTGAACCATAAGTCTAAAAAATATGAAAAAAATCTGAAAAGTAGAACTTTATAAGCACTTTCTATGAAAATTATTTTGAACTTGATTGACACAACAGTTTTTGTACAAAAAAGACAAAAAGTTGTACAAAATAATTTCTGGACTAAGTTTGTAGTATAATCGTATATGCAAGCTTTTTTTGTAACTTTGTTTACATATTTTACTATCCTGAACGTATCTTTCTCCAAACAAAAAAAGAATTATTGAAATCGGTTCTCGCAATCCAAAATTACCACCAAAATTGCACGTCTTTGTATTAATTAGTAACCCAATTCCCCGAGAGATGGCGCTGTAGGTACTTATTACATTGGATCGGGTATTACCGAATTGTTCGGGAGCGACCTCATAACTGGGAACACTTATTGTGACGGACGGGAAACTACGGAACCCTACACTGAGCGTGGCCCGACACGCTCTTGGCCGGTTTTTTTTACAAATATATTATTTATTCATTTTAAAAAATATTTTTAAATGTTGTTTTTAATCTCTCAAAAATGGTCCCCACCGACATCGGGAACAGACGTTAAGCAGACGACAACCTCCTTGGTTGAACTGCGAGATGACATTCATAAAAAAAAAATGGATCATCAGTCTGAGTTCGGCACGACTCGGGTGTACACACCGCATCGACTTAGGTCGGTCACGTTTGCGCCCGCTTCCTGCTGAGTTCAGATTAGCGCCTACACTGTGCGAAGGTGGTGTTGGTAATCCACATTACTGACGTACAGGGCACGGTGCGCTTAGGGTTTTCGGTAGGGTTTAGTTAGATTATTTTATTCCTTTCATTCATTTGTTATCTTTGTGTTACTATTAATGTACTTAGTTATTAGTTTAAATAAACTATTTATTGTCATTTGTGCAAAGTGGGTTTAGATTTATCTCCTCACACTGGACCTTGCCACAGTGTTAAATTTTTGTGGTTTTGACTTTTTATTTTATTTATAATATTTATACCTGTTTGACATTCTGATTTTTTATTGACTTGACTTTGTTTATTTCTTTGTACCTTTAATGTAATGAATATTATGAACCTGTGTCTTGTCAGAATCCGTTATCAATAAAATACTATGACTATGACTCTTTGTTCCGTGCGGGCATCGAACCCGCGACACGCAGCGCAGCAGTCGATCGCTCAGGCACTGCGCCAACCGTGCCGACAAATTTTATTAATTTTAATTTTTAATATAAGTAGTTGTTTTGGGTATACAACACTGCCTAACCCTTTGGCGTTTACAGTTTATTAACATAATGTTATGTTACGTATTATCTCCAATTCTACACACAGTTCAAATGAAGTCACTGTATCGAATTATATCTCGACTAATTAACTAATTAAGTCGTTATCTGTTATCAAGAGTGTTGTGGTTGTATGACATGTTTCTTATCGGTCAGATAGCCAACAGAGAGTTGTGGATAGAGGTCATGTACCATGCTAGTAGGCTCGGGAAGATAACCGCCAGTGTTAAACATTGGGGGTAGGGTTGAGTCAAGAACTTAGAACAATAAAATTAAAGTGTTACGTAATTGGGTTATCTTTTTTATAAAAAAAAAAATCGTTGCCCCACACTAGGGGTTTTCTCCTGTATCGTGGGTGCGTTTACAAGCATTTAAACTGACATACACAAACAGCCACAACCGGATCGACTATCTCTAGGCAATACAAATATTTGTTCCGTGCGGGGATCGAACCCGCAACACGCAGCGCAACAGTCGATAGCTCGGCCTGCGCCAAACATGTCGTGAAACGTTATTGTAACACAATTGTCTTTGAGAACTGTCAAAAATGGAGCAGGTTCTATTTAAGACAGTTTTTAGGGTTCCGTAGTCAACTAGGAACCCTTATAGTTTCGCCATGTCTGTCTGTCCGTCCGTCCGTCCGTCCTCGCTTAATCTCTGTGACCGTTTGCACTAGAAAGCTGAAATTTGGTACCAATATGTATATCAATCACGCCGACAAAGTGGTAAAATAAAAATTGGAAAAAAATGTTTTATTAGGGTAGCCACCCTATATGTAAAGGAGGAAGTGCTTTTTTTTTAATTTCAACCCTAACGTGTGATATATTGTTGGAAAGGTATTGTTCAACGTCAAACAAATAATAAACTCATAAGTGGGAACACTTATTGTGACGGACGGGAAACTACGGAACCCTACACTGAGCGTGGCCCGACACGCTCTTGGCCGGTTTTTTAATGTATGTTCACCGTTTACTCAACCAACTATGGACCGATTTTCATAATAGTTTTTTTGGTTCGAAAGTGTATACTTCCGAGGTGGTCCTACATCTTCATTTTTAAATGTATTGCTCTGTTAGTTTATGAGTTATCGTCTATAATACATATTGTCTTTTATGTCTGTATGGATGATCTGCTAATATATTTTAGTAACAATGGAAAATGATTAAAAATTGTGTGAGATATCATCAATATCATACCATAACTAAAAATGCTGAAATAATAAAAAAAATAGCCAACTTCCAAAAAAAAACAAAATCTTGAAAATAACTTTTGTTCCGGAATTCGGTGGTAAAAAGTCAAGGAAACAAATAAAAGTCAATTTTTTGCTCTCTGTGTTGTACTTAGTCGAATTATTTGTAACTATTTTAACTATTGTAACTATTTTGTATGGATGTAAAATAAATATAGGTGGGACGGGAATTTTACTGGCAGATAGCTGTTATTTTAAATGTTAGAGTTGCTTGCTAACAAAATTAAAACCCATGAAATTGTTAACAAAGTTGGCTTCAAAGGCGGAAACAATATCTTTATAATAATATCACGGGAAGAGCGGGCATCAGCTAATTATTAATTAAATGCAAAATTTATTCTGTATACGACTGCGTACATGTGCACGCTGGACTGGGTTCAGTACAAAGATATTAGTGTTATCTTAAGAGTTATCGTAAGATTACTGCTAAGTCTTGACCTACAGAGTACATGAACTGATTAGCATCGTACTATCGTTATCAGTAAGGATCACTACGCTACTGATAAATTATAATCAAAACAAATAACAATACTTTGGCGTAAATCAAAGAAAGAATAAGTATATTGCTTATTGTCTATCTGAATAGACTTAAAGCAATATACTTATTCTTGTTATTTTGCCGTCTCTGAAGACGGCAAAGAATCAGGGGTCGCCAAGTCAGGAGATGGGAAGATGACTTGAAACGGACAGCGGGATCATTCTGGTTGAGAGTAGCAAAGGGAAAGGACCCATTGGAAGCGTATTCCAAAAGACACCCCGATCTTAGGGACCTGTTGTAACCCTATGTTTAGGAATAAAAGGCTATCATTATCATTGTCTAATCCAGAGGAACTTGTAGCTAAATAATAACAGCCGTGAGGATTTTCAAGCTAAGCTGAGCTTGCCTAGGTTGATCCATCATCATCATTTTCCTGCCCATATCCCATTCTATTTGAGGTCGGCGCAACACGTTTTCTTCTTCTATTCCGCCCCTATCGGACGTCACGGCATCATGTACTCCTTTCTCCTTCATATCATTCCTTACACAATCCATCCTTCTTTTCTTTGGCCTTTCTCTCGCTCTCCGTCCATCAACATTCAGATCCATCACTCTTTTAGTCACATGTGCTTCGTTCCTCCTCATTACAAGTCCATACCAAGACAAACAACTCCCTTTATTTTTTTTTTGTAACAGGCACAACTTTCAAACTTCCTCTAATATACACATTCCTTACTTTATCTTATTCTTGTCACTCCACACATCCATCTCAACATTCTCATCTCCGCTACATGCAATCGTTACCATAAAATTATTATCATCTGTCAAGCCTTTTCCCAACGTTGGGGTCGGCTTCCAGTCTAACCGGATGCATTTGAATACCAGTACTTTACATAAAGCGACTGCCTATCTGACCTCCATAACCCAGTTAGTACTGGGTAATACTATACCCCTTTGTAAGACCGGTTGTCAATCTTTCGGGATACATCGATGTCGATACATCGACTGTCAAAGATCTACAAATGACAACCGGAACCAACAGCTTAACGTGCGTTGGGTTACGTTGGGGTCGGCTTCCAGTCTAACCGGATGCATTTGAATACCAGTACTTTACATAAAGCGACTGCCTATCTGACCTCCATAACCCAGTTAGTACTGGGTAATACTATACCCCTTTGTAAGACCGGTTGTCAATCTTTCGGGACACTGACTACCTACAGGTAGTCAGTGTCGATACATCGACTGTCAAAGATCTACAAATGACAACCGGAACCAACAGCTTAACGTGCGTTGGGTTACGTTGGGGTCGGCTTCCAGTCTAACCGGATGCATTTGAATACCAGTACTTTACATAAAGCGACTGCCTATCTGACCTCCATAACCCAGTTAGTACTGGGTAATACTATACCCCTTTGTAAGACCGGTTGTCAATCTTTCGGGACACTGACTACCTACAGGTAGTCAGTGTCGATACATCGACTGTCAAAGATCTACAAATGACAACCGGAACCAACAGCTTAACGTGCTCTCCCAGGCACGATCCAAAAAATATAAAATTAGCGATATATTTAAATATAAACCTTTGATCTTACGTAATATTATAAAAGCGAAAGTGAGTTTGTTACCTCTTCACGCTTTAATGGCTAAACCGATTTTGATGAATTTTGGTACAGAGATAGTTGGGAATCAGGAGACGGACATATGCTATTGGATTTGAGGGAGAAAGAGGGAAGCAAAGGGAAAACTTAGCGTTGCTATTACAAATCAATAAGGCGCGAGGGGAACTGTGTTACCCCCCATTCTACGCGAGCGAAGCCGCGGGCAAAAGCTAGTATTTTGATTATAAATGGTTTCTATGCCAGGAAAATTGGCAAACATTAACAAGAACATTTTTAGCATAACTTGAAAGAAGACCATGTCTTGAGTTATGTAATTTTTGTCACTAACAAGCGATTTGAAGGTCCGAAGGAAATTCGACCTTCTGCGTTCCGGATACGTACCACGGTCCGCCTGTAGCCGACCGCTGGTCTAACCGGTCTCAGTAGGTTAGTCCGGTCACTTTAGACATAAAAATAGTGGTCAAATAACAATAATACCCGGACAAACAAATATTATTATAGAGATGGGGTTTACCATCCTTACTAATATTATAAAAGCAAAAGTGAGTTTGTTTGTTACGTCTTCACGCCTAAATGGCTAAACCGACTTTGATGAATTTTATACAGAGGTACAGAGATAGTTGGGACCCTGGAGATGGACTTAACCCTATGTCCGTCTCCAGGGTCCCAACTCAGTTATTTTTTAAAGTGAAAATTGTTGGAGAAATAGGGAAGAAAAGGGTAAACTTAGCTTTGTTATTACAATAAATAAGGCGCAAGGGCAAAAACTACAGGTACCTGCAAATCAGGAAAGAGGAACTGTGTTACCCGGAATTTAACGAGAGCGAAGTCGCGGGCAAGAGCTAGTTACAAATAAAGTTTTAAAAATCCCCATAACAGTCTAATTAAAACCACTTCTTTTTTTGAAGCCGGTTAAAAATTGAACTTACCTTGTGATTTCCTATTAAGATAAAACTCGAGCGTGCCCTGCCATAGGTCCACCTTCACGCCTATAATACTGCCTTTACAGAACCCGGTGTTATCTCGGCTGACGGAGGCGTTGTGTCGTAGGGCTCCCGTGTACGACAGCCCGTAGGACTCCCCGTCGCGGCCTAAGAAGGAGGTGAACGTGAACAGGGAATCCGCCATGTTGACTTTGTTCGTGCCGAGGCCTACCATCTGAAAACAAAGGAAGTTAGAAATTAGTATACTTCCTTCATTTATTGTTTTCGTCACATATAATTAAATGTGACGAAAACAATAAATAAGCGCAGGAGCTGAGTTATCGACTGCTGGGTTGCGTGTTGCAGGTTCGATCCCCGCACGGTACGATTATTTGTATGGCCTACAGATAGTTGTTTCAGGTCTGGCTGTTTGTGTATGTGAGTTTAAATGTTTGTAAACGCACCCACGGTACAGCACAGCAACAGCCCAGTCCCTCGGAAAGCACGTAAGCCGTTGGGTCCCAGTTGTAATTTGTAGATCTTTTACAGATATGTCAAATATGCGCTCCTTGTAAAGTACTGGTATTAAACTGCACTGCTTGATCTCTCTCTCGTCGTGTCGGATTGGCTATCGGACTATGAGAAAGTGGGAACTTAGAGAGCACCTGTGCCTGCGCATACACTTGTGCACACTATAAATCTCCTGCGGCGATGGCTCTAATCTCTCTGAGATTGTCAGAAGGTCTATATTAGCTTCAGCAAATTAAATTTCAAATTCTGCATACATGTTTGATTTGGGTGTCAAGTATGTTGAGCTCAGAGACGTAGTTTTAATTCCAAAATGGCGGACTTGCATTATACTTTTTTCATGGTTTCTCATTATGTGGGTATCAAATGGGTTTGCTGATAAGAATACAAAGCGTGTTTTTTTTATTATTATTGACGATATTATTTATTATGAACAATGTATTAAATATGAAAAGTAGTTATGTATGAAATAGATTTTCTTGTTTAATCCTAATACAATATTATTCCCATACATATGAAGGCCTGCGGCTAGGGGTAAAAATGCTCAATTCAGCTCTCAAAATTGGTACACGAGGCCTGTCTGACATTTGCCTTAAAACATAAACAATTATTTACACAGCTTTCATTATACACAGACAATCAATATTTGATCATTTTATTCAACCACGGGCGCCAGCGCATCTTCTCAACAAATATATTTAAGTATTTTATGAGCACTTCTCATTTTCGCCGAGAATGCAACACCCTGTAAGTAAACGTACATTCATAGTATGTTTAATGTTTACTTCACTATTTACATCGGAAGCGAAACAAAAGGTCAATGGTACAGCTCTATTTTAAACTTTTCTAGAAAAACACATACATCATTAGTTTGAGCTTGTTTGTCAATATTGACATTGTGGCGCCTTGCCAACGTGGAAATAAGCGCTCCCAGAACAACACATGTAGATTTCATTCGTTGTTTTTTACCTAGTTCTTTGTATGAATTTGATTATCCAACCGGTTCATCTTCATTTCTAATATACCTATCTAGTATTAATATTAAACAGTCTGTAAGTGTAATACTCACTCGGACATAAATATTATGTCTATGTTTTGTACAATTATTAACACTGCAAATATTAGAACTTCTACTAATATACCTTTTTACAAGGAAGGCGGGGGAGTATTGTCGCTCACTCCGGCTCATTTAAACTAGCTAGTAAGACAACAGACACTAAGGTACCTTCTGGCTCTCAAATAGTTAAATTTAAAAAAGGGGCTAAGCAGAATTCCTTGAAATTATTCCATCAAAATATTCAAGGTTTCTCTTCAAAACAACTAGAGATTGAATTGTTTTTAGAAAAAACTAAGTTTGATATTGTTTGTTTCACCGAACATTGGTTAAAAGATCATGAAATGTTAATTAATTATGAAAATTACAATGTAGGCAGTTGCTTTAACCGTAAATCTAAGATGCGTGGGGGTTCACTAATCTTAGTCAAAAATAGTATTAAATTTAGAAGTCGTATTGATATAGTTGATCTATCGGTTGAACATAATATTGAATTGTCTTGTGTTGAGCTAGATAAGCATGTCGTAGTGTGCGTTTACAGGCCCCCAAATTATCAAAACTACTCGATATTTGAGTCAGTAATGGAAGATGCTTTGGCAAAACTTGCAACAGGTAATAAATCGCTAGTCATCTGTGGTGACTTTAACATCAATATTTTAGATGAAAATTCAAACAGCAGTAGATTCTTAAATCTTTTTAAATCATTTAATTTGTTGAATGTGTTTTCGGAGCCAACCCGAATTACTACAAATACCGCTACTTGTATCGATAATGTTTTCTGTTGCTGCGACTTCTTAGATAAATCCATTGTAAATTACCTTCCCTCTGATCACAGCGGTCAAACCGTTGTTTTCGAGTCCTACACATCATCACAAAAAATTCAGATACAGTCTAGACAAATAACACCCAGCAATTTAAATAAATTTAATAATAATTTAATAAGTAGTCTAGGCATTCCGGGATATAATATTAATAATGTAAATCATTTTTATGAGGAATTCTTTTCGGTTGTCTACACAGAGTTTAATGAGACGCTAAAAATAAAAACTAAATCTATTAGCCCAAAGTTTATATTTAGTGATTGGGCAACTAAGGGTATAAGAAAAAGTAGGGAACGACTGTTTGAGCTTTACGGCCTTAAGCCTTACATAAACTCGGAAACATTCAATCGCTATGTTGCTACTTACTCAAAAATGTTTAAAAACACCTGCAAGGTAGCTAAAGCCTTATTCATAAGCAACAAGATTAAATCCGCTGATAATAAAATTAAGACGGTTTGGAAAATAATCAATAGTGAAACTAATAGAAATAAAAAATATAATAATGATATAACACTAGAGTCTTCACGTGGTCTTCTAACCACTAAAAACGAAGTTGCTCAAGAATTTGTGGATTTCTTTACTAGTTTCCCAATTAAAACTACAGAAACGTTAAATTCCTCACCCTTGCTTTCTGTTGACTTATTAAGAGCAAACGTTTTACCATGCCCGGTTGAGTTTCAGTTTAAACATATTAACCCCACTGTAGTTATTAAAGCTTTTAAACAAATAAAAATCAAATTAACCGAAGACCTTTGGGGATTGTCTATTAAAGTTTGTCAAGCTATCATTGAGACTATAGCACCGTACTTAGCCTTTATATTTAATTTGTGTGTGGACCAAGGAGTCTTCCCGGACCTTATGAAATACAGCAAGGTAATACCACTGTTCAAATCTGGGGACAGTAAAGACACCAATAATTATAGACCCGTATCCGTTTTGCCGGTTTTCAGCAAGGTGTTTGAAAAGGTAATGCTTAACCAAATGCTCAACCACTTTAACACCAATAAAATATTACATGAAAAGCAGTATGGTTTCACCAAAGGACGTTGTACCACTGACGCCGGTGTCACCCTATTAAAACACATATTTACTGCGTGGGAAGAGGCACAGGATGCCATAGGGATCTTTTGTGACCTCTCAAAAGCATTTGATTGCGTGAACCACGAAACCCTTCTCTTAAAACTTGAACATTACGGCCTAGGGAAACTTGCCCTTAGTTTAGTTAAATCGTATTTAAATGATAGACAGCAGCAAGTACAAATAAATGGTGTCAATTCAATGGGTTTAAATGTAAAGATGGGTGTACCACAAGGATCGATATTAGGTCCCTTCCTCTTTTTAGTATATATAAATGATCTACCCCATTTGTTTAAAAACCAACCACAAATGGTGTTATTTGCTGACGATACCTCTTTAATATTTAAGATAAACAGACGTGCCACAAATCTTGACGACGTAAATAATGCCCTAATGCAGGTACATAATTGGTTTACGGCTAATAATTTAGTATTAAATGGGAAAAAAACGAAGTGTATAAGATTTGCTCTACCAAATGTCAAAAACAGTGAGTGTGACATAGTATTGAATCAAGAGAAACTAGAATTCGTCGAAAAAACTGTTTTCTTGGAAATAACACTCGATTCAAAGCTACAATGGGGTCCGCATATAACATCTCTTGCAGGACGCCTTAGTTCAGCAGCATATGCTGTTAGAAAAATCCGTCAGTTTACTGATGTTGATACCGCGAGACTAGTCTATTTTAGTTATTTTCATAGTATAATGTCATACGGTATTTTACTTTGGGGACGGGCTGCAGACATCGAGTCTATATTTATTCTGCAGAAAAGAGCCATTAGAGCCATATATAACCTACGTAGGCGAGATTCTTTAAGGGAACAGTTTAAGGATATTAACATCATGACAGTACCTTGTCAATATATTTATGAAAACATCATGTATGTCAGGAAAAACTCGCATCTTTTTAGTAAAAGAGGTGACAGACACAATTATAATACTAGAAATAGGGACCAATTAGTTCAACCAGGTTTCAGGTTAGCTAAAGTAGACTCATCTTTCATGGGGTACTGTTTGAAATGCTACAATAAAATACCTCCCCACATTCTTCAACTGAATGAAACGAAATTTAAATCTTGTATTAAACGCACACTATGGAGGCAAGCATATTATAAGTTGGGGGATTATATTGATGATAAAAATGCTTGGCTCAATGCTGGTCCTGCTCCTCAAGCATAGGGGTAAACTCATTAATAAGTATCCGAAGCTATAGTGGAAGCTGCAGAAGATTGTAAGACTATCTTTGCAATGTATAGAATCAATTCTCTAGTATTGTATAATTATTAAGCCCATATGTGAGTGCTATGTATTATCATTGACTTGACGAAGCCCTGGTGGTTAATAGTGTCATGCTCACTTAAATGTCTCGCTGATGGTGGCGGGTGTGTCGGGTCATTTAGCTCCCTTCAAAATGGTCGAGCTGAATGGGGCTGATCCATACGTCATGTTCGTGAACGGGCGCTGTCAGTTGGGACTGGTCATTTTTTAACTACCACGGTCATTTTTAATTTATTTAGATTTAAATTGAATTTTGTTTTTTATTTACTCTGGACGCTCTTACTGTGCACGTCTTTCTACATCGTTCTCACATATTTGTATAATCTCAACACGAATGATGTAAATACTATTTTGTAAAAATATTAGAATTTAAAAGAGTGTCCATGGAGTTTCTTGCCCATTCTTCTCCATAGAGATCAACGCTTTGGAATGGGCAACTGCAGTACTTTCACAAGTTATTATGCCTTGTGACCGGGACTGTAGATTCATTTTGTTTCTTGACATTCAAAAGTGCCTGTAATGGTCTAATTGAAATAAATGATTTGATTTGATTTGATTTGATTCTGTCTTTGAAAATTTGTTTATTTAGCTACTTCTAAGGAAAATCCTTTTTTGGAAGAGTAACCATGGAGTTTCTTGCCGGTTCTTCTCTATAGAAAACGACCAACCCGAACCGTGCATCTTATCTCGACGTTTTATAAGTGCCCATGTAGGCCTATGTGAAATAAAAATGTTTTGATTTTAATATTGGATTTTTGAAAGGAAGAAGAAGAATGCTCAAGGAGGATATGGGGAAGGCTCCATATATTCTTTTTCTAAGCCACCTAGAACCAGCCTTCATGATATGCATCCAGATCGTCTCACCACCTCTGTCTAGGCCAGACTCGGTGGCGCCTTCCTTAGGCACCATCTCGTTGAGACCTTCCCCAGTGGTCACGTGACCTACCCAATCCCATTTGAGCATGGAAGCCTGTAGTAATTACTGTTTTTGATCGCAGCGTAGTGTTCCGGATTTTATAAGCTCCTTCCCACCCAAAAGGAGCAGTTTAACAAGACATAAATAAATAAAAAACTGGTATTTCAAGTGAATCGGTATGGTCATTGACACCATATTATTTTATTTACAGGTCTATGTTAATTTGTTCTTAAAGCCTTAGATCACCGTCCGTCCGTCCGTCAACTGCAGTGATCCGGTTCCTGTTCCACGCGCACCTCAAAGATATACATCGGACTTAAACATATTTGGCGAAATGTGAGGATTACGTGCGATTTACGTGAGTTTAGGAGTGCAATACCTTCTTGTCGTTATGGATTTTAAGCACTTGAAGGTCTAGTATTACCCGTTAGCTTTGTGGAAGTCAGATAAGCTCCTGGGCCGTGTGAAGTAATATCAGCAAAGCAGATGGGCTTGCCATGATCACTGCCTGCCGGGGTCGAGGGTTTTTCGAAAGAGATTCCGCGGTACCACATGGTTTTAGTCAGTAAAAGTCTGTCATACCCCCCCTTGCGCCCAGCATGAGGAAAGATTTTGATGATTTCCCATAAAAAAGGCTTATTCACTAGCTAATTTATTTTAATTTCACGTCACCCATTTTCGTCTCCTTATCCTAATTTATTTGGGGTCGGCGCACCGAGCCGTGTTCTTCCATACTTCTCTATTACGCGGTCATCTCGACAGTCACCTCCTTTCCAGTGATGTCATCATTCGCAGTCTATCCATCGTTTCTTTGGTATTCCTCTACTCTTATAGGTACTCCTTACCCTTTAGGTACTACTAGCTCATGACAGCGGCTTTGCTTGCATAGAGTTTGGTAACTGTTCCACGTGTTTGGATAACCGCGTCAAAAAGTATCATATGTGTAAATCTTGGTTATTAATTATCTGTGTGCAAAATTTCATCTAAATCCAGTCAATAGTTTTGCGTGAAAGAGTAACAAATATCCATACATACGTGTGTACATCTTTAAAACTGCATTTATAATAATAATAGCTGTGCCCAGCGGTTTTACTTGCGACTCAGCTAAACAAAAAATGACGACCGATTCTTATACCTACCGAATGTACCTACTCATATTTACAAAATTTCATAAAAACCGGTCAAGCAGTTTTGAAAGAGTATGGCAATTAAAACTGTGACTTTGGCAAGCGCATGACCTTTTTAATGCCAAGTTGCAATCGTTTTAGTTTTACGTCTGATTCTCTTTCTATTCCAATAAACATCGATTTTTATAATACATTATCACAGAGAGTATCACAACGAGGCGATGCATCAAATTGTTATCACCGCTGCTCTATGACACGGCTATTCTTGTCACTTGTTTTTTTTTTTGTATTGTATTTGAAGAAGGCCATTCCTCATGATTTATTATTTATGTAACCATTTGCTGTTGCTAGTTAGCAACTAATAAATATTTACTTATAATAAAAAAAAACACGCATTATCCTAAGGAAACCCATTTATTTTAATACCTATATCATAGGAATGCATTAAAAATAAGTAGTCCAATATGGCGGAATTCCAACGATACCGCCAAATTGGATTTAGAATGACGTCATTTAGCTAGCCATGCGATTGTCAACCGAACTAAACATGTAGGTACCTAAGCAAAATTTCAGCTAAGATAATAAAAAAAAATACCGGTCAATTATTTGCTAAAAAAACTACGACCCAGTTGGCCAGTTGGTGACATCCCAATTTCGTCAACCTTGTAGCATTAACTTAGCTAGCCATATGTCGTAGATAAATAATTTAAGGCTAAATAAAGATTACGATATGAAACATGCGTAAGATGATTACTGCCAGACAGACGATGAGCCAAACAAAAGATAACATATTTTATGAAAGAATATAATCTTAGACTATAAAATAAAAATAAGCCAAACTCTGGTGTCTGCTTTTACATACTTATCTTTTTAATACTTGAAAAGGAAATTATTGCAGGAGTAAAACCGGTATTTTCAAAGGAACTTATCTTGGTTTTTGCGGATGGGCGACCATCAAATAACTTGTGGGAGTTGTGGAGTGTTAGATTTTTTACTGACTAAAACCCACCCATATTCCTTCTTTCGCCCTTTATGTTCCCGGGCCGCGGCATCTCTTTCGAACATGTGTGGAACTCTCTACCGGCTTCTGTGTTCCCTACCACATACGACCCGTCTGCCTTCAATACACGGTCAATAGGCATCTTCTGGGCTCGCTCGCTCCATCGTAGACCTCATCTGTCGCTTACCATCAGGCGAGATCGAGGTCAACAGTGAGTTCATTCTAGCACGCGAACGTGCCGTCGACACGGCCAAGAAGCTTAGTTGACTTCCACAAAGCTAACTGGTAGTGCAAGACCTTAAAGTGCTTAAATATCCATAATGACAAGCTATTGCACTCGTAAAATTACACACCTAAACCTCACATTTCGATATAATTAAAAAAAAATACATCTTAGGCCCATAGATACATGATATACCTAACAGACAAACATATAGGTATATCGCTAACACAATTAGTGTATTATAGTAGCACTTCACTGTGTCACTGCATGTTCATGTGGCACTTGTCCGTGAAAACCATCAACTGGGCATAAATCCAGACTGGTTCTTACTCAGAAATTCTTGATGGAAACCACCAAAAACAAAACTCAACCCGGAATCGAACCCAGGACCCCAGCAGTTGCGCTCGCGACCACTAGACCAATGAGGCAGTCAAATTGAACTAACAATGTTTTAGAATTAATATTATTCATGCACTTACAATATCAGTCCCGTAAGGCTCCGTCAGCATCTTGACTTCCCAGTAATAATGGTAATCATTGACTAATGGAGTATCTCCCTTCACCGCAGCTGTTCCGGAGCTGTAGAACGGGTGGAAGGTGACCTGCTTCTGTTCAGGACACATCATGACCCAGCTGGTGCCAGCGGTTACTGGCATCTCCCAACGCCATTCACTTACTGGAAGAAGTTGAAAACGGTATTTTTATATTGAGTATTTGAGTTACGAAAATTGGTTAACAAGTTTTGTATAAGATGGGTTTATTCTTGACCTCAATCTTGCCCAAAAGAGAGAAATGTGGTTTAAGTGAGAAAGAGCTAACCTAAAAGAAGCCTATTAACTCGCAACTTGAGTAGACCTGGGCTATATGAACTAGGGAACAGACACAAAAGCAGGGAATTCCACTCCTTGTCTGAGAGCATAATAAAGGATGCATGTAGCATCTTTATCATGCGCTCGCATTTCGTGCGAATATGTGCAATATCACCAAGGTCTGGTGGTCGTTGAATGAGCTTACTTTTGCCTAGCCACCTACTCCGAGAAGAAATTAAGTTTTCCTTTTGCAGCATTTTGTTGCTTAGTAACAATCATCAAAGACGCAAATGAACACCTTAGAAGTCGTTCTTTGGCTGCGAGTTGGTACGAAAGAGATATTGCGGCCCCAGAACACATCGAGCAAAAGAAGGAACATGGTTTTAGTCAATACAAGTCTGACCTTCTTTTAAAGATTTATCATAAGAAAAGAAAGAGGACGTACTTTAATCATGTGAAGTTTGGACAATGGGGAGGGGATCCGACAAAAAATTCAATTGATCATGATGGGGGGTGAGGTGATAATGTGCAAATTATTTTGTGGGAGCAAAATTTGGATTTAAAGTTGTTAAGTTGTACCAACAAATTTGACAACACGGTTGGCGCAGTAGCTGAGGGTTCGATCCCCGCACGGCACAAATATTTGTATGGCCTACAGAATAGATAGTTGTTCCGGGTGTGGCTGTTAATGTATGTGGGTCGTGTTGTGTGAGTTAAATGTTAGTAAACATACCCACAGTACAGAAGAAATAGGTACCTAGTGTGGGGTAACGTTTAAAAGAAAAGAAGAAAAATGTCTGATTAAAACTAAATAAAAAAAAAACGAAGTGTTATAAAAACATTTCCAGTTTAGCCTGATAAATGGTTAAATTATTTGGGCAGTTACATTTTAACACACAAATCTTTTGAAGTTTTTGTTTTAATCTACTTAAAAAATTATCTACCCTACAAGTTTATTGGAATCATTCTTCCAGTTTGAAAAGTATCTTGTAAACTTCCTTTCTATAATACTAGGTATTTCAAGGATTATGCTGAAATGATAAATTTCCACAAAAGTTGACTGATATCTATCTTAATTGCAATGTAATTGTGTACTTTAATTAATAACATTGTAATGAGAGCAGATGCTGTAAGATTGCTGATACAAATACAATGTTAGCAAGATAGATTACTGCAAGATTCCGCTATGAGTTTGCACTATGGGCCTATCATTTTGCCTTCGGTTTCACTCTCGTTAAATTCAGGGTAACCCAGTTGCCCTTTCCTGATTTGCAGGTACCTGCTACCTGTAGTTATAGCCCTTGCGCCTTATTAATTGTAATAGCAATGCTAACTTTTCCCTTTTCTTCCCTCTTTCCTTATTTCTCACTTTTTTAAAACATACGTTAGCCTATGTGTCTCCAGGGTTCCAACTATCTCTGTACCAAGATTAATCAAAATTGGTTTAGCCATTAAGGCATGAAGACGTAACAAACAAACTCACTTTCGCTTTTATAATATTAGTAAGGATTTCTAGAACAAGAACAGTCCAGTAAATTTGACAGAGATTTGAAGTACAGTACTGATGCCAATGGCGACCAGCAATAATGTTGCTCAAACCTAATGATAGACCAATGCAATTAGTCTTTTTGAATTCAAGTATTTGGACAAAACAATGTATTTAATATCGGGATTTGTAATTCCATTCTTGCCTTTCCAATGTCCGAGAAAGCAAAAGAATTGTATAAGTTAGTCATAAGTAGATCGTAAGTTAGTTAATTAGATTATAAATATAGCTTTTTCTGCACTGGGTGATGTGGTCGCTAAGCGACAAAACCCTTTAGATAAATAAAAAAAAAACAAATGCATTTAGTCTGTATGTAACTATAATAATTGAAATGGGCAGGAATCTAACCAACTACAAGTGTTTCAGAGAGTAATAATAGTAACTAGTTATACTGCTGCAGTCTGTAATATAAATTGGGCGGTTTTAGAACTGTAGTTTGTTTGCGGTAACCTCTTGATGTTTGTTTAAGTCTTTTAATTGTCCACATCAGTTTGAAAATTATTATAAGGCACTCTAGCTTTTACACTATGAAGGTGGATCAAATAACAATTCCCACCTTGGATGTAGAGTTGTGGCCACCAGCTCGTCATACAATACAATATGTGTGTAAACTTATATGTGTATCTTTAAGTTCAGCATACTAATGTCTCGTAGCTTGCTGCAATCTCAATCAAAAGTTGCATCACTCATTGTAGAATCCATTAACTTGATCTTTAACATTGATAGCCTTCACTACTTTTTACCTACCTACATACAGTATGCATAGCAACATAACTAATTGTAACTCTCGTGAAATGGCTCACAAAGTAAAAATATGAGGGTTCCGATTTAGCCATTTTGCTACAGAACCTCTCAAGATTCAGTATGTCTTTCTTTCAGTCTGTATGTCACAGCCATTTTACTCCAAAATTGTTGGCACCATACAGTTGAAATTTGGAGAGTATGTGTTTTTTATGAACCCCTATTCATAGGGGGTGGCTGATCAGAGTATAAATCTAAAAGATTGATGGATTACATAAGGTATTATACAAAAGAAACTGAAGAAACAAAATGTTATTCAGTTTTTCCTAAATTGGTAATAAAAAAATATGGGTTAGGGGAAAATTTAAAAAAAGGTTTGCTGATACCAGCTGACATGGAACCGAGATAGGAAGATGATGATAGGTATTTTTGGTGACAAGAGATCTTATCACCAAAAATAAATTTAATTTGAAAGGTCAACTGTATGGTACTCACAAGCTGTGATGACCAGGTGTAAGGAATATTTATGGAAAAAAGAGTTCATTGGAGGTTCAAGTGGCATTCTGTAGTTGTTGCTTTCTATTTAAGGGAAAATACTGTGAGTGTTTCCCCCCTAAGATGACCCACTGACCCAATGTTTGTAGCTCACAGTTCCAGTGTTTGTAAGTATAATAACGCAAATAAATAGACTTCATTTAATTCGGACTAATTAGCATACCTCTTGTCATAGTTGTGAAATTATATGGCAAGGAGGACTAGAAATAGTTAAGAAAATTAACTATTCAGACATTTAACATTTTAGGTTTATTATTTTTTCATGGGACTCTGCAGTAATTGTTGTATACATCTATTCTGCATGCGCTCTTCATGATAAATCATTGACGTTATTTCGATGGGGAGGTGGAAAAACAAACTTACGTAAACGTATACCTGTTAGTAGACTTACTATTTGAGTGCTCTCCACAAGCACAACCACCAGTGTTCTCCCATGGTGTAGGTCTGCTTTCGTTCCAACACTGGCAATAGGGCTTCGCAATCCTCTGACGATCGTCATTACTCCTAAATCTCGATGTTAGCATTTTGTCCGCATAAAATGCACACTGACCAATAAAAACTTTAAATTCACTCGTAAAATGTCACAAACCTCAACTAAACATGACAATTTCACACTTGATTAAAGAAACAAAACAAAATAATGAATAAATTGCACTACTGTTGTACAGTTGACTTGGTAATTTTTGACAGACTGATTTGAAAACTAACTAAAGTTGAGGGAAGGAGGATGTGGTTACATTTATCAACTCTGATCGTTCAGAAATACGCCTTTGCTCAGCTGATGATTTTGGTTTTTGTTTTTCGTTTTTTTTTATAGAAAATTTTTAATTTTATTCTTTATCAAGATATGTTTTATTAGAAAATATTTTTTTTAAGATAAAGCAGCATTTAACATATTTTTTCAAATTAGGTTTTCAAGTTAGACTGCGTAATTCTTTTTACCTGTTGTTTTTCTGAACGGTAGTAAAGGTGTAGAAGTTTCCGGAAATTACTACACATTTGGGAGGTAAATTTAAAATGTTGTTTTTATCTAGTCCAAGATTAGGACAACTATTTATATTAATTACAAAATGAATTGATATTATTTTGACACATAAATAAATTTAGAGAAAAAAACGATTTCAGAAACTAACAGAACTTTCGTGAACAGAAAATTAAATGACTTACGTTTTCAGCTTATAGTTTTTCCATAATTGTAAAACTTCAAAAGAATTTTATTTTAGTACTAACTCATAATTACATAAGAAATTTTGTGTTTCTAATTATAAAAGTATTTGAACAAAATAATACTACCTATTGATTGCGAAATCATGGTGCGGTTGGTAGTTCTGGTTGTTTTGCTTAGCGCGCGCACCCCGCCCACAAATGGCTGTCAAGTGCAAAAGTGAATTGATGATTTATTTTATTATATTTTAAAAATATAACACAGTAGATTTATGTCCTAGTGTATTAGCTATGTATTTAGATAGTGTATATATTTTTTAATAAGTGAGAAGGTTTTATATTGCCACGTCCGTGTGAATATACAGTGAAACTAGTCATGAATGAATGGATTGTTAGTTAGGTATATATTTGATAATTAATTCCCAGCTGGTCTTGGCCTGTGATTTCATTGTAAAGTGGGAATAGCGTAAATAAAAAGGTAAGGTAATTTTGTATGATTTCAATTTTTTGTTTAACTCTTCCAATCAACTGAAAAATTGATTTAATTAAACACAAATATTTTCGCACAAATATAGGCGTCGAAACGAAGAAAAACTTAGATTATTTACATTGTAGCTGTTATGTTTTGACAAAGAGAGTGTGGCAGGATCATCTACAAAATTAAGGATTTAACTTACGCCTCCTCCTCCCCTGAGGGGTCAGGAAATTACTAAACTAGGTGTGACATAGTGACAGATTTAAAAAATAGGTCAGTACAGGTCAATCCATCCACCCATTGTATGTAAGCACCAATTACCATAATAACAGATCTGTAGTTCACAGCTGATTATTAAGATTATCATTTGTGTTATCAAATATTGCAAAGTAAATATTGTAAAAAGAAAACATAATTATTTTATGATATATTTTTTAATATAATTATCTTCAATTAAAGTTAATTCAGTAGGTAGTGAGAGTTTTAATTACCTATACTCAAAGAAGTCAATTTTTTTACGAAATATAGCTATTTTTTGTCATTTACAATGGGCCCTAAATATGTCCCTTGTGGCAAACTAAATAGGTGTATGCATCTACCTTCCATTACCTAATTACTACCTGTTATACCAATATTTTTCTTCAATTTGGTAAATAAGTAAATAGTAATAGGAATACTCTAAAGAAACATATTCTATTTTCATCAATACTTTTAAATTACCAAATATTTTAAAATCCATTCCTTTATCTAAATTCTATTATTTACTTTGAACAAATATGTAGTAGTATGATCTTCCACAACAAAAATGTAACATACAAAAACATCTGTTTTATGTTAACAAAATACACAATCAAAGTTTATTACATGTATGAGTCAGGCATACCGGGATTGGAATTTAACTTGTGAAAAATAAACTTTGGTATGCTATCTAGTAATGACGGTCTAGATGTAATCCTTTGTTGTAGGAATAAAAAACATATGTGACATTTTAAATACCAGCAATAGTGAATTAAGATCAAGCAATTCTTTTATTAAAATAGATTGTAAAGCTATGGTTAGGTCAATAACACAGGTTTTTTCAATAATAAAAATAACTATGCTAATTGGACCCTGTTCCCAATGCTGGTGGACTACTATTTTTTTAATTTTTAAATGATATTTTTTGTTGTTTTATAAGAATATGTAAAAATAAAAAAATATGTACTTATAGAAATGAATAAAACGAAATAACTATGCTAGTAATTAGCATAGTTATTTTGTTTCGCCTCTAGTATAAATAATATAAAAAACCTTTTATTTCTCAACTGAAGTAATTTATAAAAATTTGATCACTATGTATGTAAGTAGGTATGGGTGATTATACAAAAGTTGGGTAACTCTTAAGGATATTTTGTTTACTACAGTTTTTAAATCAGATCTCTGCAAAATCGGGTGTTTATGATAGCTAATCTAATGAATATATTGTTCCAAATCGGGCCAGTCACTTTTTTACGTAGATTGTGAGATATTTAGAAAAAACAGAATTTGACTGCCAGGGGACTGACGAGGGTGACATAGTACTGATAAAAAACACAATTTCTTAAGAATTGTAATGGAATTTAATAGAACTAAGTACAAATCTCTTAGGATTTAATTATGGCACATATTTTTTAGGTATTAAAATCATAAAAGCATTTAAAAATAATAATTAATACTTGAAGAAAATACTATCTTAGTCTTCTAAACAGCCTTAGTATTATTTTGAGGTAATTATACATAACAATATGTATTTTTCTATTTATTGTTAACTATTTCTTAAAGCTGTTGATTCTCCTATGTCTCCCGCGGCGCTCCGCCCAGAGCTGGGCAGACCGCCACTGTGTGCTCCACCGTGTGTTGTGGCCGTGAGGCACACACACACAGTGGTGATACCTGCGCGGGGCAGATCGCCACTGTGTGCTCAACCGTGTGTTGCGGCTGTGAGGCACACACACACAGTGGTGACACCTGCGCGTGGCAGATCGCCACTGCGTGCTCAACCGTGTGTTGCGGCCGTGAGGCACACACACACAGTGGTAACACCTGCGCGCGGCAGACCGCCACTGTGTGCTTCACCGTGTGTGGCGGCCGTGAGGCACACACAAACAGTGGTGACACCTGCGCGAGGCAGACCGCTACAGTGTGCTCCACCGTGTCTTGCGGCCGTGAGGCACACACACACAGTGGTGATGTCACGCGAGGCAGACCACCACTGTGTGCTCCACCGTGTGTTGCGGCCGTGAGGCACACACACAGTGGTGACACCTGCGCGGGGCAGACCGCCACTGTGTGGTACACTGTGTGTTGCGGCCGTGAGGCACACACACAAAGTGGTGACACCTGCGCAGGGCAGACCGCCACTGTGTGCTCCACCGTGTGTTGCGGCCGTGACGCACACACACACAGTGGTGACACCTGCGCGGGGCAGACCGCCACTGTGTGGTACACTGTGTGTTGCGGCCGTGAGGCACACACACCCAGTGGTGACACCTGCGCGGGGCAGACCGCCACTGTGTGGTACACTGTGTGTTGCGGCCGTGAGGCACACACACCCAGTGGTGACACCTGCGCGGGGCAGACCGCCACTGTGTGGTACACTGTGTGTTGCGGCCGTGAGGCACACACACCCAGTGGTGACACCTGCGCGGGACAGACCGCCACTGTGTGCTCCATCGTGTCCTCCGGGCGATCGTCACAATGGTGACACCTGGGCATTTCCTCCCGCCCGATTATGTGCAGGAACCTCCCGAAATTTCCGTGGAGGACCTGCGTCAGGCGGTAGGTGAGGACGCCATGACGCCTCTCCAGCCACTCCTCAAAGAGGGGACGTACCGCTACTATTGTGGTGTGCCCTGGTCCAAATGTACCATGGCATTGGTTTTAGATAATCTTTTATTGCTAAATATAATGATGTTTTTGTTTTTCTTTGTATTCCGCTAATATAATGGGGTCACTTTTACTGGCCAAGCGAGCCTTTTCGGTTTCTCTCTTTTTCTTACAATATTTTCTCTAGTGAATCTGTATTTAACGTGCCGCATGACGTTTTAAACCGAAATATTAAATAGAAATGTTTATACATGGTAACAATTAACATAAAAGTGCTCTAAAATAAACAAAAACATCAGTACCGTGGAAACACGTCAGTCCTCTGACGCAATATCTGACAAAAGACTGACGCCAGCGGACTGACAAAAAAGACATTAATTTGAGTTTATAATCAGAACTTATGTTTTTTTGGTCGTTTCGAATATCAACCGACTACATTTTGACAAATCATAGTTAAATATGTATAAATAAAAATAAACCTCAGGTTACCAAGAAAATAACGACTGACCAAAAGACTGATATTTTGACTGGATCAGCACGTGAATACGACGTAAACTCAACTCTAGCACTGGTACAGCAATGGTGGCCACGAAATGTTGCAGTCCACAAACAACTTCATTACCAACTTTAGTATTTAAACAGGGTTTTGATTTTGAGTCGGTGATATTTGCCGAGAATTTTAAATTTAAACAACACACAACGGACTGACGAAAAAAACTAAACACAAAGTTTATTTCTTTCTTTTTCATAAAGTTGTAAATATTACGTTATGAAAGTTGCAGTATACATAACTGTGTACAACACAGATTGTAGAGCATTTAAAAGTTTTCTTAAATCAATGATAATGTTTAATACATAGTCGGTTGATTGCTGGTTTCAGGGATTGTGACATGCCAAAGGACTGATATTTTAAGGATTTATTGTAATTTTTTATTAATTTCTATTTCAAATAAAGAGCTGAAGTTGGGTGACCATATAAAAGACTTTTAATTGTTTGTAAATTAAATGTAATATCAATAAAATATAATAACACTTTGTATCTATCGGCTGATGACATTGAGTTACCCAATTTTTGTATATTCACCCGTATATTTATTTGCATGTTAGTTGATTAGTACTTAACTTAAATCCTAGGTTGGAGATGCCACCTTATTAAAGATAATTATGCTTTTAATACATAAATTATCATCAAGTAAATTCTCCTTGCAGCAACTCCAAACAATGGTCCAATGTCCGGTACACTGAGGGCATTGTACGGCCACTGATATTCCTTCATCAGCTAGCACCGAGGCGTTCCAATGCATTTTTGGATAGATAAACGCAGCCAGTGTGCCTACACCGGCCGTCATCGTGTTCCATCTTCACTTTCTGCTGGTATGTGGAACACTTACTGGTTATTGTCATGTTTGGAAAAGTTAGTAAAGAAGTAATTGCAGGTTTTGGTCTGGGTCTTATTTTTTTTTCATCTATGTTGATAAATATGTTTCTTCATCTGAGAGCCTATGCTGATAATAGTGTATATAATTTGTTGAGCAAATTTACACCTTCTTAAATGCAGTCAAATTCCCATTTAATACACAACATACACACCACACAGTAGTAATTTGATTATGCCGACAATTATGTTGGTAGTCAATTTGCTTAATAATTAATTTGCCTCGCATTACTCTCAAACTATAGTAATTCCAACAGGCTTGTTTCTTGGTGTGATGTCACTACATGGGTGACCTTTTACTCGGAAGATTTTAATGATAGTAAACAACCAGGTGTTTGTACAGGGCGAGCGCGGGGTCGCGTGTGCGCGAGCGGGGGCGGGGGCCGCAAGGGCATGGCGGCGCCCGTGCACCGCTTCGCCGCCGTCGACTGCCCGCCGCGCCGCCCGCACCGCTCGCATCGACATGCTGGGTAAGTCATCAGTAGTTTACTGGCCAGTAAGTGATTCAGTGTACTTTTACAATGGAACCCAAAAAACGAACAACAAAATACAATCTCTTAGGCCTCCACCGATGCCAGCGGTCCACGCAACGCGGCGGCAAAACGATGAGCCTAGTCTATACGTGGAAATACCAGCCGAGCCACCTCAGCCGACTATCGCGAGCCTTGCAGCCGCCCGATCTGTCACCCCCGATACGTTACTGCGGACCGCAGCGCTAGGGCTCCACCAGTCGCCGATGATGGCGCCACACCTCAAGTTTGGCATGCTGGTGTCTTTCGCGCTGGCTACAGTGTTCTTGGCTGGAGCCAAGTACTACTTTGACCGGCAGGTGAGCGTGAGTCTATTTCTGATGTTTATTTTTCGTAATAAGTTAAATCAGTAGGATTTCATCACTTTTTGAACGTCAAAGTACACAAGAGACAGTTTTAGAAAACACCTGCTCTCGCAGGGCTAGTTCTCTCTCTCTCTCCCTAGAGTTTAAGGTAGGAATAAAAAGTGCTGAAGCACTAAAACTTCCCAGCAATACATGTGTCTGTTAGGTTAGAAGAGGGGTTGATGACCTCGTACCTATTGAATACGGAAACTGTATTCGAGAGCCAAAAGACCGGCCTTTGCAAAGATGCCCGGCAGATGCTTATGACCAGTATACCTATGACGTCTTAAGGTTAAATGAATACCCATGCTTATCAATGCTGATACAATAGTACCTATTACCCTTATCTATAGTCGACCTTCTCTTAGGGTCGAGACAAGTTCGTAAAACTCTTGAATCGTTCATCCAAATTATCAAGCATATGAGATTATACATACGATCGTATTAATCGTATCTAGACTTCTAAATACTAAAATCAGAAATGAGCAGGCAATGAATAAGAAATAATAAATCGCATCTGCCGATGTGAAGATGTTTTCCAGAAGTCAATATTTGGATTTCGCTTTAAAATATAGCATACTAGTTGTGCCCAGCGGTTTCACCCGCTGCTGAGGTCCCCCTTATCACTTAAGGTTATGAAAAATAGACGTTGGCCGATTCTCAGACCTACCCGATATGCCAACAAAATTTAATACAATCGGTCCAGCCGTTTCGGAGGAGTTTGGTAACAGACACCGCGGCATGAGAATTTTATATATTAGACTAGCTGTGCCCAGCGGTTCCACCCGCTGCTCACTTAGGGGTATGAAAAATAGATGTTGGCCGCTTCTCAGACTAACTGAATATCCATTAAAAAAATTAATAAGAAACGGTCGAGCCGTTTCGGAGGAGTATGGGAACGAACATTGACACGAGAATTTTATATATTAGAAGATTTACATCTTATGATCTATGAGTTCGCTTTGTTAGTTCACGTTTGATCTAGACTAGGGTAACAGCATAGTTCGTGAGAAGATAGTCATCGGTATTTAATTGCCTTGTTTGTTGAAATCTGAAAAATCTAATCGCATGTTGTACTGTAAAATAGCGACATAGACACGTACACAGTGAACTTTGGTATTTAAACTAGACACACAGAATAAATAATTGTATAGGCTCAATAGGTCGGCTCCTTGTCATGCTTGCTGTTCTCGTTCTGAATTCAAAGTGGGAGAACTGATTCAAAGGTTTATTGACCTTTTTTATTTATTTACTAGCTTTCGCCCGCGTTAAATTCGGGATAAGACATGCGCACTGTCTTTCCTGATGTGCAGGCACCTACCTGTCACCTGTAGTTTTTGCCCTAGCGCCTTATTTATTGTAATAGCAATGCTAAGTTAAAAAAAAATAGCCTATGTCCGTCTCCCAACTATCTCTGTACCAAAATTCTTCAAAATCGGTTTAGCCATTTAGGCGTGAAGAGGTAACAAACAAACAAACTCACTTTCGCTTTTATAATATTATAGTAAGGATTGGTTATGAAGTAAACATTAGCACTAGCTGTGCCCTAGGAATTCTGCTTTTGTTCGTACACAAAAAAAAATTAAATACTTCTTGTATTATTTTTTTTTTTTGTGTAACAATTCCACAACGATTTGCATATTATATTTTGCGTTAAAAGCTATGCAAGTACAACTCTCTAAGGCTATCTCTATTAAATTTAGCACTTTAGCGTTTTGGATTAAAATTTTACAAAAGCGGACTCAATGAGACTTTATGGCTTGCTTTTTTTGAGTCCATCGCTGACTTCTTCCAATAATAACGCTGTTCTTTAGGGCTCAATCTAAAGTATTTTTGGTCTATTCTCAATGTCCTGCGTATCTCAACTGGCCATGGGGAATAAAATCCTAAAATGAAAGAATCTTCGGCTATAATATACTTTAAGAAGCCGCACGTTTCCAGACTTTTGGAAGTTTTTGACGGATTTTTGGTCCTCTCCAAATAGTTTTTAGCAGCTAATTAGAAACTGTCTTCTCAGGAGTACAGGTACAGCCAGTGCCTTGCTTTACTGAACTCTTCTCTCTGATTTGTAAGACAGATCAGGTAAAGCAAGGCAGGGACTGTGCTAAGTAGAATCACATATTTATATAGCTGAACTTCCATCGTAGGTTATACGCTCGGGAGGAGGCGCCGGCGGTGGAGGAGAAGCGAGTGTGGTGTGCGCGGCAGTAGCGTGCGTGTGTGGCGTGGGCTGCGCGCTGTCGCTGTGTCGCGCACGTCCGCCGCCCGTGCTGCCGCCGGAGCGAGTGTCTAGCACCGCGCAGCGAGACCGCCATGTCAGCATATACGTGGTAAGTAGAAGAAATCATTCGGGACGGTAAAGGACCATGGGTCCGCTTATAGCTGTAACGTGTTGATAAAAAAATAAACTGTAGGTACAGATATTCCTTTGGTTTTTCTCCTGTTTTCCCTACTTTGGTAAAAACCAAGCAAAGGTCGTTAAAATACTGAGTATTTGATATGGGTATTCTAAGCCAAGATTTTCTACTTTCAGCCACCGCCATCAGAGCCTTCAGATGATATATCGCTCGCAACCCTCCTGCAGTCCTCAGAGCGATCACAGCCTGCAACAGAGCAGTCTCCTGAGGCGCCGCCCCCGTACAAGATCGCAGTACTGATGCCCGGCCGCGACGCTAGCCCTCCGCCCCCTGCTTATAGCTCGCTTAGCTAGCTAGCGGCGCCCGTGAGCCAGGAGTTTATCATATAGACTGCATATGAGGGTAAGGTTTTACTATCAGAGCGGTTTTAAAAGACACCACAACCAATAATACAGGTTTTTACAGAATATTACTTAAATGGTAGTTTTATTTTGTTCGTTGGCAACACCAGAGCTTTGATTGAAGGTGTTGCCAGTTTTTTTGGTAGCTTAGTAAAACATGATTTTCAAGTTGAATAAAATAATGGATTATGATAATTAAGTTTGCAAAAGCTTTGTACAGAATGTCAATGAGTGATGTTTTTATAGATTTAATTAAAAATGTTTTATGTGGCTTCCATGAATTATAGGATTTCAAATAGAAAACCAAATATTAAAACTATGCGCTTAAAATGGCTCAGATTGTGAAGTTTTATGCATTACATATATTTTTACACGTAATTTTAATATTTAAACTCAAGCATTTTGTAGTTAACCTATCTAAACCTTACCCTAGACTAGTCTATATGTAATCAATTATATCCTGACTCACGATTATCACCCTTATTGTCACAAAAATGATCTTAAAATCTTCACGATCACCCTTTTCAATTTTTCCCACACTTTCCTATGATTCCAAGGTTTAATACCCTTCCCGGTTAATATTTAAAGTTTTGGCACTGTTCAATAATAAAATTCAAGCATTGGTAGTGTTTTTGAACATAATAACATACATTAAAAATAGTCCAATATTTGAATTCTTATTTAAATTTTGTTAAACTTGATGGTTCAGATTTTGATGAACAACTTGGCTTTAAATAAATTATAGAAATATGCAATATATCGAAATGTATAATGTTATTCTGCATCTCACAATTAAGTGAGATGTATTGAAAACAAGATGGCAGAAAATTGTGCTTCAACTTAATTTGTAACTTTATACTTCAATTGAAAACTGTAAAATGCTTTTCGCTTTCTTAACTCCCGAACAGTCAAGCGGCATTATTTTTATTTAGTTGTTCAACTCCATCTGAACCTTTAGTTTGTCATAAATATTTTAATGATTGCGTTTTATGGGGAATTTTAACAAAATTAATTCGGGTATGATTGTAAGTTGGTAATTTAAGATAAATTATTGATGATTGCTGTTATTAACCTGTGTGGTTATGGTGAAAGAAGAGTATTCTGAGGAAATGATATCGCCTTGCTTACTCCGCTGAATAATTGGCTAGGAAATGCCAGTATAGGACATAAGATAGGGTAAATTGGTGAAAGAATTAATTTCTTAAAATTCTCCATAAAATTACTTGATTTTCGACCTTAAATCGATGAAAACAGAAGTGAGAATTGTAAACGATAGAGTTATGGACAAAGAAGGTATGGTATAATCCTTAACGGTCAGTCGTCGCCGTTTTAACGACAAGATATTTAACTTTTATCTGTCCGTAATTGCAAGACCGATTGCGATGTAAAGTCAAAGAAGTTCATTGCTAAGCAAATTTACTACCGACATAAATTTTCCATATACAAATCTTAACTGTCATTCTTTGACAGTTGTAAGACATGACCTTAATATTGAAGTAGGCTGTCAACTTGCTTAACAATTAATTTCCGACAGTAACCAACATTGTATTTTAAGAGTTTAACCAATCATCCCATGGTTCGTAAGTCGATTTTAAATGTAAATAACAATAAATACGGTGTTCAATGATCGGCAAAAAAAAAATGAAATATTTTTAGAATTGTCTCGGAAATTAGTTTTGTATTGCATATAACGATAGAGAGATAATCTTAAACCCCATTTATTCTGTATATGTTTAGTATAGTACATATAGTTTAGTATGTCTGTGGTAAGCAAACTGTATATAAATGTGCTGTATTTGCTTACAATCGTCCATCATGTACCTAATCTGCGATAATTTCTAAGAAAAAGCACACTTGAATTACCAACTGGTTTAATCCTGCCATTTTAGAAAGGCAGATTGGGTATAAAAATATGACATTTTGTAAGTCTTCATGCCATTAAAATCGCACATCAGTGCACAGCCAATGTCATAAATTTGAAACCTGCCGATAACAGGGTTGCCAGAGGAAATCAAATAAAATTTTACCAGACTAAAAAAACAATACGCTTGGTAGTTTTTCGAAAGTTTTCATGCACAATTAATCGAAGTTTTTAACACTTTATGCATGGTACTATAAGAAGTCTGTTTAAATTAGATTAAAATCGAAAACTGATTATAAATTACTCTGGCAACCCAAAGCATACTGATTATTAAATCTGCAGGATTCATTCGTATAGTTCATAAATGGCGAATTGATAACAATATGGTAGCTGTGTAATACTTCTTGTATATTTTGAGAATATTTGTACATTTGTACGGAATAACCAGACCTATTGACTGAGATATCGACGCACAAAGAAAAGTTATCGCTTGGAGTACTGGTTATCTTGTAAAAGTGAACACATGATCAGGCTCAAATTACCCCAAAGGTTGGGAAGTGGTATACCTATAGCACACCCACACTTTGCTAGTTATTTTTTTGGTATACTGGGAAATTTGAAGTAAAGGACGAAATACTTTTGGATTCAAACTTTATCAGGAAGAAAGAAGAGCATAATATGGAACCTCAAAAGGAAAAAAAGGTACCCTTATTAGATCACTTCGTTGTCCGTCTGTCTGTCAAGACCACTTTCGGGAACACGTGAAGCTATCGAGTTGAAATTAAAACCATATACTCAAATCCGTGGTTCCTTAGAGTTGTGCAAAACTCATATCTCAAGTCTACGTCGTCAAAATATATGGCCGTTAATGTCGCAAGTTTGTACGGAATCCTCGGTGTACGACTCCGACTTGTACGCGCGACGGATAGTTGTATTTTGACATTAGTCTCATAGAACTTATGTCAAAATACAACTATCCGTAAGCAAAACGAGTCGTTTTTGTTTATTGGAACGGGGTATAACACTTGCCTGGTTTTAAAAAGTACACAAGAAGTAAAGCACCGCCAAATAAATATAATAAATAAATAAGTCTAGTCATGTTAGCTCTAATGAATGTGATGTTAATTTAGTTGAAGTTTTACTTCGTTGGCGTTTGCAATACTATTGTTTTACAAGGGATCCTGTTTAGAAAGGAGGTCGGTTCGTCTTTTATAACAGACGCTTCGTTATTAAAGATTGTATATCTGTGAGTTTGGTGTTTTATTTATATCCATACATTACTTTACAAGACGATTAGAAAGTGCTTTAACATTAAAAATAGATTACGTGAGATTCTCAGACTTACCGAATATACATAAATACATACTTTTGTTGTTGTAGTAAAAATGTTCAAAGGAATCGGGAATAGTAAATGATTATACAATATCAATGCTCACATTTAATATATTTTCTATTTTACATAACATTAAGTACAGTGATTGTGTCAAATAAGTTATTAAAATTACAAGTTACACTAAAAGCGGGCCACCGTGGAATCTTTGATTTAAGTATATTTCTTTCTTTTACATTTCTTTAAGGTTTCTACTCAAATAACCAGTTTGGTAAAATATTTATAGGGTCTGAAAAAAAAATTCATCTATTAAAAAACAACAAAACGTTCTAAATTGTATTGACGTCATAAACAAAAACGGTCTCAGAAGGTAATTGTAGTAATTTGGACACAACTATCAATATATCGTTACAAATTTTAAAATTATTAGTTTGGTGTCCAATTTACCACAATTTCTTAAAAGGCTACCTTTGAGACTGTTTTTGTTTATGACGGCAATTCAATTTATTACGTTTTATTGTTTTTTATATAGGTTACTTTTTTTTACTTATTTAAAGAGGAATACATAAATAGAATTAGTTCTCGATAACTTATACCCTCACGGATTGGACAGACATAGCTGCTTTGGGTGAATACTGTTGCAACTCAAAAAGAGGATTTTTTCAGTAGCCTTGATTGAGGTATAGTTTACCTCAATTTATTTCAAACTTTAAGTATTTTTGTGGTCCCACAAATACAAAAATTGAGATAACGTTATGAAGATTACTGAGAATACGGACTATCCTGCGTCGCAAACTAACTCTAAATTGTAGTATTTTGTAATAATACAGTATTCCCAACGAGTGACATATTGTACAGTTACACCTATTCTCTCACTGAAATGGTCCACTAAGGCCGCTATTAATTTACATAAGAATTACGGTGACAGTGCACTTAACATGACAAATACACCTGGTACACACGACACTGTTTTGATAGCCAGGGAAACTAATCGTTTATCAAATTGGAACATTTCTTGCCGTGTTATAGAATATGAAAAGTCTGAATTTATATGCATGTCAACAATATTTCTCCTTTAAAAAGAAAAATATTTAATTTCCCTGACTTATTTAGCTTGGAATGATAACGAGTTTTAACATTAATCCAAATATATTTTTGAATAATATTTTAGTACTTTAGATCAACTCTATCGTGTGGACCGGTCATAACACAAATGCATAAAATACAACTATTACAATTTGGTGATAAAATTCATATAAACTATTTTATATTTAATTCTCATACTATTATAGACACATAAGTAAATAATCATAAAATAAAACCATTACATGGAATCTATGTACATCATAATTGTTTTTTTTTTGTCATAAGCCTCGTTTAGTAGTCATCATATTAAAAAAAAAAAAAAACAAAATAAAAAAAACAAAAAGAAGAAAAAAAGCAATAGTCCTGCAAATAATTAAAAAGCATTTTTATTATGTAGCGACATATATATCAATTTGTATTTAAATCGATAGTTTTTGAACTAAAATTGAACTATTATTTAGATAATTTAATGGTAGAACAACATTATGGATTGTAGCCCAAATTCATAGACAAAACAAGACCTGTCAATAAGTAATAACAAGCCCTTTTGTTGATTTAGAAGAGAAGTTAAGAGTACCAGCCTCAGCTAACGATATTTAAAGGGATTGGAGGGGGGGGGGGTAATGGAATGAATTCAAATAAAAATAAAGATCCTTCTACAACTATACATACAAATGCTGTATCTAGCAACCACTGAAGAAAACGACACTCATTCATAAGTTAAGAAATTTATTTATGATTACACCACAGATTAAAAATTATGACTAGCCGTAGCTTTTAAGTTATATTTAAACACGTAAGCGCTCATATGACATGGTCAGTTACATTTGAAATGATTCAATTGACTAAAGTAACATCGATATGTGTGCAGCATTTTACTGTCACATACACAGAGAGGCTATTTCATTCATAAGAATATTTAATTAAGGAAAAATATAATGTTATATTATTGGGATAAGAGCGGATAAATGACGATGATGATATAAATAACATTTAACTAAACACTTATTATAACATTAAAAAATAAAAATTACAATTTAAATACCATTTTACACTGGAAGATATTGGTATGTAATGTACAGACAGCTACATTCAAAAGTCACCATTACCGTTTTCTAACTTATAAATGCAGGTGACTGTACAATATAAATAAACAGAATTTTTGGACTTCTGTTTATGAAATAAATAATAAAAATATTTAAAATAAAATTTAAGTATACATTGTATCATTGGTCTTGAACAACATCTATATTCGAAGAGCGTGTCAGTCAAGGCAGAGAGGCTCAGAAGGCCCTATTACATTAAGATATGTAATAAGATCAATTACACAGGAAATATATCGGCCTAACTCGTAGCAATATCCAAGAATAAGGCTGCTGAAGTTTTTCCTAGGATAGAATATAGCTTTCAGGCAGATATTCGTAAGTTCAAGTCACTAATTTTTTACGTATAATAATCTATTCACACATCACTGGTTTAACCGGGCTTATTACCCCACCAGGGGATACAGTTTACTTGTGTGGGTATGGCCTTCAGTTTTCTAGAAAATAATTTGACTTGCAGAACATTTCTCACTACATGTAACCCATCCTGATACGAAAAAAAAATTGGTTGCCTGTAAAGTCGGTATACGGGCGAAAGTTTTACGTGACAACGACTTTGAGTGGTAAAATAATTTTAATGTGAATATTCATTCGTGTAGTAGGAAGAAGGATGAAATAATAGTAACAATTTAAAACATTTATTTATACAAAGAAGTTCGAGTGGAAGGGACGCGTGCCTTTCACTTTTTATGTCTGTCTCTCTCGCTCTTAGGCGGGCGCTAACCATGCCCGAGTGGAAGGGACGCGTGCCTCTCACTCGCTTTCATTGTGAGCGCATAACGTGAGCGGAGCGTAACGCAGTTTCTTGAAGTGTCACCCGGCAAACCAATTTATAAGACGTTGTCACGTCAAAACTTCTCACCTCTCTCTTTTTTTTGGGGTGGGCCATCAACACCTTCGCCTCTGGGCAAGGCGTGGGGTAGTGTCAGACTTGTACTTACTAACACCCACCCATGTTCCTTCTATTGACCTTTACGTTCCAGGGCCGCAGTATCTCTTTCGAATAACCCGCAACCCCGGCAGGAAAGTAAAAGCTGCCTTAAAAGCCATTACCCGTACTGTGTGAACAGAGTTTTAAAAATAAAGTAAACTAAGATTAAACATCAATTAATTAATAAGGTATTATTTTACCAGCGTTTCGGTTAAGAGATCATCACGCCGTTTGTCTCAATGTATAATTGCAGCTAAGTCGTCCAGGATCAGGAGGTCGTTACACTCGTTGTATCTCGAACAGTTTCACATCCGTGTCGTACCATATGGGCGGGTCCACGTTGCTGTAAAGACAGAATTATAAGATAAATTAAACATTAAAAAGTCAAAGGACTTTTAGAATAATCAGTATGGCGCTTATGGGTGAAATAAAAAAATAATTATTAGTGACTACTGGTTATTGGGACGAAGTTCCTTATCGCGCTTTGCGAAAGGGGGCTAGACGGAAAAAAATAAGACCAAAAGTTGTCTGTCTGCCTCTCTCTTTAGAAAGCAAGCCAGTTATTTTCGTTTCGTCTTTCTATTTCGCATTGAACAGTGTGGTGTTGCGACGATTATTTTTGTTGAGTGTATACAGGTTCTTTGTACATAATTTTTGTTTGGTTGCATTCCTTTATTTAATTATCTTTTGTTGTTTTTTCTTATGCAAGTTAAGTAAAAACTATTTCAGAATCATGTGTATAGCTGCCTTACCGTATATAAATGACGCCCCAGAGGTAGGTCCGGAACCACGCGGCCGTGCCTGCGTTGGCTTGGTACTTGCGGATGAGGATCGGGTGCGGCACGGGCAGCAGCCCCACCAGCGTGCCGTGCTGCAGGAAGCGCAGGATCTCCGACTCGTCGGTCAGACCCCTGGACCACGAAAAAATGTTACATGGAATTAAAAAACGCTGGTTATAAGTGAATTTGTCTTATAATGTCTTGTCCACAGAGAAAAAGACACAACTATTCTTTAGGTTTTGTTATAGCTCGGATGTTGGAACGACTCAAACTCAAAGCATTTATTTCAATTAGACCATTACAGGCACTTTTGAATGTCATAAAAAAATTCTGCTTAAATCAAAAATCCCAGTCACAAGACATAATAACTTGTCAAAGTACTGTAGTTGCCTATTCCAAAGCGTAGATCTCTATGGGAAAAAACTCCTCTTTTAAAAAACAATATTTTTACAAAATCATAGATACATCATTAATGTTGACATTATACATCTATACTTACTAATATTATAAAGCTGAAGAGTTTGTTTGTTTGAACGCGCTAATCTCAGGGACTACTGGTTGGAATTGGAAAATTCTTTTAGTGTTGGATAGTCCATTTCTTGAGGAAGGCTATAGGCTATATAACATCACGCTACGACCAAAAGGTGCTGAGCAGCGTGGGTGAAACCGCGTGGAACAGCTAGTACTCGTTTAAATGTGAAAACAATGTTGAAAAACCGGCCAAAAGCAAATCAGACTTGCGCACCGAGGGTTTTGTACAAACTTGCGACATAAACGGCTATATCTTTGACTGCATAGATTTAGAGGGTTGTTTTTTTTTCACAGAACAAGGGTCTACGGATTTGAGTATTAGTTTTTCAAACACTTGTAGCTACTAACCGTGATCAAATTGTAATGACCCCAAAAAATGTTTGTTGAAGATGAAATGACAGAATGAAAATCGAAATATGAATATTCAAAAAAAATTAAATCAATTTTGATCCAAAAGAGGTTGGGCGACAGAGAGGATGGAATACCCACTCTGTTACATACTCACTTGTCGATGCATATCTTCTCTACTTGAGGCACTAACACCTGCAGCAGACGCATGATGGTCTGCAGCGGGAGCTTGCCGCGCCAGCTCGACACCCACTCCGCTGTAGGCCTCCACTCTCCGCCCGACTCCAGCTCACGACGACCCGTGCTGGTTACTTGGATGCTGTTCCTCTGGACAAATATAAAAGTTAACTTAAACCAGGTCCAGAAAGCGGTGGTGTAATGACTAAAGATGCGTACCACGAGGGCTAGTTGGTGATGAAAGATAGTTTGTGGAAAGTCCTTACCTGGCAATGGGGCAGCATGATCTGCCTAGCCTTTTTCCCAACTATGTTGGTATCGGCTTCCAGTCTTACCGGATGCAGGAAAATACCAGTATATTACATAAAGCGACTGCCTATCTGTCATTCTGTCCTCCACAACCCAGTTAGTACTGGGTAATACGATACCATTTGGTAAGACTAGTTTTTAGAGTTCGCGACACTGACTACCTGTAACGACTGGTAGAGAGTCTACAAATGACAGCCGGGTCCAAAGAAAGGGCTTAACGTGCTTTCCGATGCATGGAGAAAACTCAGTATGATGTGTGGTCACCAATCTACGGTGCCACCTAGGCCAGCACGGCTTAACCTAACGATCGACCCGAACGGCTGGTATTATTTAACCAAGAACTTCACAATATATCATTATGATATCAAATTAAAAATACAAGTAGAATATGTCATCTAATTTCTAAAATTAAAACTATCGAAGGTACTTACATGCGTGACTGTCCTCTTCTCATTCTCCTCGTCCATATCAACATCATCTGGGCGATCCTCTCCATCCGGCCCCGCCCTCTGCGGCAGCAACCTATCCCTGGGCTCCCGGCTGTCGCCGTCCCCGTCGTGCGGCGCGGTGGTGTCGGTCGTGTTGGCTGTGTCGGCCGGTTCGACGGTGTCGCCCTCTAGCCGTTGTGGTGGCGGGTGGGCTGATTCGCGTTCTGTCATTGTGCTGATAGCTGTGTGGAGAAGTAGTTGTAATTTTTATTGATGGATGACAATGGCATGTAAAGGTATCTAGGATTCCAGGGTTGCGGGTTGTTCGAAAGAGATACAGGGGCCCCGGAACATAAAGGGCAGTAGAAGGAACATGGGTTTTAGTCTGTACAAGTCTGTCACTCCCCACACTCCAGAGCCCAGAGGGGGGAAGTAATAAGATGGTTTACCAACTCACAAAAAAAGATATCTAGAATTTTTTCGAAAATCTTGCACAAGTTCATAAATGACTCGAATCCTAGTATTATAATTTTAATTTTTGGTTTTGAAAGTTTGGATTTTTGTTAATATTTTACACAAAAACTACTGAACAGATTTGGTACGCAGATAGTTTACAACTTACCACAAAACTTAACACAAATAAAACTTCTAATCCCAGTAGGACGAAAGTTAACTTGGAAAACAGAATATTAAAATCACTGTATAGTTACCAGGTGTCTCAGCAAGAGTAGGGTTGAGCGTGCCGGGTTCAGCCGGCTGTGCAGGCCGCGAGCCTTCCATCGGAGTCTCCGCCACTGACTCGGCACTCCGAGACCTGATAAATACACGTAATTATTAGAAAATTACCCTAAAAATTTCGAAGCATAACCCTTGAGACATTTCCCATTTTCTGAAGTCTTTTTCAATTTTTTATCATCTGTATATCCGATTTAAAAATGGGATGAAGTTAATAACATTAAATTATCCACTATCCCGATTTTGTGCTTAGAGGTGGAATATGACTGAGCCCTTCTCAGAGCTGACGAGTGTGTAGTAGCAATAGGAATCTTATAAGCTTATTCATCATCTTTCATTCTAACCCGATGCAGCAGAATACTAGGTTTTTTTATATACAGCGACTTCTAATCTGACCTCCTCAACCCAGTTAGTACTGAGGAATACGAAATTATGTTATAAGCTTATTATGTCAGTACAATTTGTGTGGTAAATAATACTTATATAGACGAGCGGTGCAGCCTTTAATTAGATTCTAATATTGTACATATCCCATATGAAAATATTTGAGCGTTTCTATCAAATTTATCAAGAAAAGGTTTCACGAAATCAATATTTTTCAAAGTATAAAAGTGGTCACCAATGAGTGAGTTTTTACTCTCATATTTATCCTAGTTAGAGGTATTATCCGTATTATCAATAATAAATTAGTAATTTAGTAACGTGCATACAGGTATTGCTAGTAATTTTATATTAACATGCCAATGCAATTGAAGGTTAAGGGAAATATTAAAATTAACAAGACTCTCAGAAAGTAGGTATTAGTCTCACAATTTTATTACAAACTTGGACAGATTTTAATCATCATCCTTGCCAGAAACGGGTTCCTTGGCAAAATCCTAGGCAAGTCATGAGAATTAAAATACAGGACAAACATACATAATGCATTTGTCAAAATGGATGAAAGGCGATTAGCAAAATGAAATATTACGGTGAACGTTGAAACAACAGTACGACCTACAAGACATACACAAATTTGTTGCATAGATGATACCCTCGCAAATTTGGTGCTCACACAATCAAAGTTCTCAAAATTATGTACAAATCTCCCAGAAAAAGTACGCGCTTCGACAATAATCGTATATTTTCTGAAAAACTAATTCTCGATGGTAAAGATCTAATATTTATATTATTACATCTATGGAAGTAATACTATGTATTACTATGGTTAGGACACAACAAAATAACTACTTTATGCAATTCAGTTTCAATTCAAAATACTTTGGGACAAAATAACAGTACCAAAAAAAATTACGTGTAAAAGTTTTTGGAACCATTTACAGAAATAGATATGATTTATGATAGATAGTAAAAAACTTTAAGCTCATGTATTTGTATCAGAATTCTATCCTTTGATTTATTTTTGGGGTTTGTGCTAACACAAAAACACGACGATTACCGAACAGCATACTTTTTCTGGTTTAATTGTTTGTAGAAATGAAAACGAAAAAAGATTAGGTTTTATTTTTAGTTTCTGCCTAGCCTGATTGACAAAACTAGTGAGTATACATGTGGGTGTGTGTTAAATGATTTGCTAGCAATGCGCGTATACTAAATACCGCAGTCGTTGGACGGGCAGCACTGGCTTAGAGGCAACTCCGTTGGCTATAGGCACTTCAAGGTGTAGTGGCGTTTGGTCAGCTGGGGACTGTTGTAAGCTAGGTGGGTAGACAACAAATAATTCATAAAATATAAGCTAAATATTGGACAATTGTCCCGGATAAGGACTAATTCCTGTAGGTAGTAAAACTAAAAGGGGAAACATGAGGAAAGGAGTCAACAAAACTTAAAGAGGTTTGAGTAGGCTTGTTTTGAGTTTATGGTTCTGAAGAACATGTGTCATCCTGCTTATTTAAAAGAAAACGCAAATAGTTCAAAGCATTGTAACTGTTTTGAACTCCTGCAATTTAATGTTTTCTTTCTGGAATTTGCTAGTTAAGGAGTACGTACCTTGGTAGTGTAGTCTTATAGTGCACTTTTCCCTTAGCCCTGCCGGTCGCTAGCGAGCTAGCAATGGCACCGTGCTCGTGCGGTAGCTTGGCTAGTTAATAACCGCGTACTCACCTAGGCAGTGTAGTCTTGTGGTGCACTTTTCCTTCAGCCCTACCGACCGCTAGCGAGCGAGCAATGGCCCGTGCTCGTGCGGTAGATTAGCTAGTTAATAACCGCGTACTCACCTAGGCAGTGTAGTCTTGTGGTGCACTAGTCCCTTAGCCCTGCCGGCCGCTAGCGAGCGAGCAATGGCACCGTGCTCGTGCGGTAGATTCGCTAAGTTGTGGAATACTGCTCGCTTGCGGATTATTGTGTACACTAGGTTGGAGTTACCTGTGAAAAAAATAATCTCACTAGAAGCCTAGTAGTTTAACATATTAAGTCGTCTGCTCAGCGAGAAGAACCGATCATTAGTTTTAACATGACGAATAGAAGAAATGCGTAGTTTAAATCCAAGTAGAATAATTCCAGCGCAATCTAAATAAATACAACTGTTGATTTTTTTTACAGATACACACAACGCGCTACTGTTTATACAATTATTATTTCACAAAAACTGTATGAACATTTGATCCAAGTAATTTATAAACTCACCATCAAACTGGTACTGTATCATATTATTAAACATCTCCAGTAGAAAGAACACAAGATGATGATGATGCGACTGAGAGAACAGGAACCACGGAGTGCTGAATGCTTCCAGTAAGTGAAGTAGTTTTGTCGACGCCACCATTGATAACGTCTTCAGGTACGGAGATACTGCAAAAAATACTAATTTATAACGGAATCGCGGGGATTTACTAAAATATTGTGGAGGATGAGACAAGAAATGTTATTTTTTTTCAAAAATGGTGAGGAATAACCTGTAGGGCGCGTATCTATGCTAAGTTAGAGGGCACATCCGCGCAACAAAAAGGAAAAAGCCACTCGTATTAAGATGCCTAATTGTGACTAGCTCAGCTAATCCAAAAATGATTTAGTGATTGTGGACGGATAATTTTAATCTCTGATTCGCACTACCCAATAGTTTGTCAGTATTTACAAAACCTACTCACCATTGACGAGTATAGTGAGCAGACAGTCGAACAGCGGCTGCAGCCTCTGGTGGCCAGTGGTGATGATCTTGTGGAACACGACCACCAGCAGGTCAGCGTGGGAGCCCGTGAACACCGGGATGTCCATAGGCACGGTCGCCGTGTAGGGCTTGTTCAGCCGAACGCCCAGGTTGCGCTCGCCGGATAGCAGGAGAAGAATGAATACGCCGATGTGCATTAGTCCTACGCGCGCTGGAGAAGGTAAACGGTCAGTAACCAATTAAGACTAGTTAAAACTTATAAGAACAGATCTCCAAAGAAAAGTTATCGTTTCCTGAATCTTCGTTAACCTATTAGCAAGCAAGTGGCTAATATTACCATAAATAGATGCCATTTTTGTATTAGCACGATTATAATATTATATTAAGAACTCTTTTCCTATCTGCCAAGCCTTTTCCTAACTGTTCGGGTTATAACACATATTTACTAGGTAATACGATTATACGATACTGGATACCAACTATGAATCCTAAAACAAACTTCATTACTATCGAGTGACATGATCGGTATAGGTAATCTAACAACGCAAAATCTTAGAAAAAACACGTAAAATTGAGAAGCTTTGCCTTAATGTACGACAATGATGATGATAATTTGGCAACACGAAGATTACCGAAGCGTATGACTTTTCTGGTTTTACCTTACATCGGTGTAACACAGTGCTAGTTTTTAACCAAGCACTAGGCAATCAAAAAAATGATATTACATTACCTAACAATATTCTAGCAATCTCTATCTATACTAATATTATAAAGCTGAAGAGTTTGTTTGTTTGAACGCGCTAATCTCAGGGACTAGTGTTTGGAATTGGAAAATTCTTTTAGTGTTGGATAGTCCATTTCTTGAGGAAGGCTATAGGCTATATAACATCACGCTACGACCAACTGGTGCTGAGCAGCGCGGGTGAAACCGTGGGGAACAGCTAGTTGTACAATAAGATTTTTCTAAAGAATGGCACATAGTTACTAGTACTTTAGAAACTTTTTTGCGGATAGGAATTCATCAAATAACTTCTGAGTATCAGACTTTTACTATCTAAAACCCACCCATGTTCCTTCTTTTGCCTTTCACATTCTGGGGCTGTGGTACCTCTTTCGAACAACCCGCAACCCCGAATCTACTAATATTTTAGATACTGACAAACAATTATTAATAGTTAACTTACATTGATCAGCTCGCGAGTCGTTGAGGTGATACAATATCGGTACTAGAACTTCAAGCACGTCACTGCTCTTCAGGACGTAGTACATGAATTTCTGAAACAATCATAATATTCACTTACTTTTGTAAAAACGTAGTTTTTTTTATTGTAAATAACAATAACACAAAAAAATCAGAAAGAGGGTAGATCGTTCTGTCTGCTTAAAAACAGAATCTAAGCGCAGGTACAAAATAATTATAGAAGGTATCGGATACCAATCATTTACAGTTTTTATAGCAAGTTTAATTTGATATTAAATAAAACAAATAGGATTAGCAGAAAATATGAGGAATAATGTCAACATACTTTATTATAATCACACATCTTCCAAAACAGAACCAGCAACTCCTGATGCAAGTTGACCTTCTTAGCCGAGTTCGGCAGATAGGTCTGCGCCAAGGGATTGTTCAGGAGCCTGGTGACCCCTCGGAGGATGAACTGGAAGTCCTCATCTCGATGGATCCGAGATAGGTAGTTGATGAATAGATTGTCTGGGAGAGTCTGCATAAAAACGAATGTTCAAGAGATTTGTTTTGTTTAAGACCTATTCCGACCACCTGCAATAGCACCGTCATACAAAAAGTCTTCTTTTTTGCTTGACGTAAATTTTGTGACAGTTTTGTTGGCAGTTTATTAAAATAAAATCCGCTTTTCCATAAAAAAAGATTGTGTATTTTTTAATGTTTGTATGGAATAGCTATTTCATCATGTCTAGATATACTTTACACTTTGTATGGTGAATAATGCATTTCCTTAGGTGGTTAAAACAGGCCTTATTTTTTTTATATTATTGTTTATTTAGTATATTTAACGGTCATACCGTTATCATCTGTTTCATAGGTCCCAGCTGTGGCTGGTAACACAAACAGGAATGTTTTATTAAATAGCATTTTACTCTTAGAGGTAGAATATTACCCAAAAATATGGAGCTTATGAATTTTGGAGAATTCTCTTATTTTACGTTTGACACAGGATTAAGTGACCTTTTTCTTGGCATAAATGAAAAGGTTGAAAAGAGATCAAGGGGAAATTAGTCAAAAATATTTTTTTTAAATAAAAAAATGAAAACTGTGCAAATGTTCTTACTTCATCGGATTCCTCATTGATAGCGTTACTTGTGTCATGGTCTAGCGTCACTATCAATACTTGTAGAGCTACCTGCAAAAAGTTTTAAGTAAAGTTAGCGTTGCTTTATGATGCCTCATTTGTCTATGGTCATCTGTCAAGAATATCACAGTAGCAGTCACGGAGACAGGATTTGTGCTCAATTGATGGCAATAGGCTATCCCCTAATTGTTGGTGTATGTAGATACAACATTGCATAACCATATATGCTTACTTCAACGAGCGGTTCCAGCGTGTCTGCGAAGAGAAGGTGGTTGTAAGGCAGACCGAGTCCCACGGGGTCATAGGAACACACTGTGTTTACTAACGACGTGAATAGAGGCAAAGCGTGGCGGTTTTCAGGACTAGTCAGGTACCTGTAAAAAGAAAGGTAATAAGTCATAGTATTATAGCTGACAGGCTAATTACGAAATAGATAGTGAAAACAGTAAATTATAAAGTTGTTAATAACATGCCTCCACAGATATATAACAATAACTACTAAAACCCGAAAGTTAAAGTTTAGGTTTTTTATTTTATTTATGATTTTACGTTACTACAAACAGAAATAAAAGCCCTGCATGAATGAAACTCACGCAATCCACTTATTATGATGCGAGGCAGCATGCGAAGCGGGCTTGTAGATAGTCTCGCTGAAACAAGTGAGCATCAGCCGCAGTAGCTCGGTCCTGGCTGCCTCGTGGGTGGAGACGCGCGGCGGGGAGCGGGCGAAGCCCACGCCACCTGCCCAGATGTACTCGCAGCTGTCCAGGGACGACAGCTCTTCTGCTCGTTCCTGGGAGGATTTAAGTCACGTAATCGTAACTATTACTTAAATTAAGGGGACACAATTAGGTTCCATCTTCGGAAACAATCTACTTCTTTCTTTATGGTGTGGTGTCTAACCTGATGTCAGAGTTTTTATGCCACCCATGGGCCTTTCACTTGGTTTTACATGTCGTCGAGAAATATGTTTCAGGCTGATTTTCTAACGATGTTTTCCCTTACCGAAGCAAATATTTTCAATACGCAAATGAATTCGAAAATCACAGATGTTGGGTTTGAACTCGTGATCTATGGAGTCGGCAGTCCAACAGTCATACAACTAGACAATGAAACGGTTTTTTTAAATGATAAATGATAAATGATAAATGATGTTTATTTTGCAAGTAGGTTTTCACAAACACTTTTACACGTCATTTTTTTTTAAAACTAGATGAGGCCGGTGTTTCGTACCCGACTACTCTGAGAAGAAACAGCCGAAACAAACTCAGAGGTCATAGTCTCTTTTAAAGTCCAGACAAAATAATCTTGGTCAACTTACATGAGGACTATGCAGATAGTGTCTGAAATGGTCTTTTTAAGAAAGCACCACACAGATTGAGTGGACCTGTCCAGTCAGTGCAAGCATTTGTCAGTTATCGTGTAGCTCAACTCATAACCTAAGGAGCTCAACGACACGACGAACAATACCAAAAAAAGGACATTTGTGTAGGTCGCTTATAGCACTCAAACTGCCAGACCTTCGTCAAAAAACAAAGTAAATAAAAGAAATGATCCACATGGTCCTCACATTTACAATAAACAAATAAAAAATAAATAATTAATGAGATCATAATGAAATCATAAAATGTCATAAATGAAAATAATAAGAAAATAAAATGTCACTAATCATAATAATAAAAAGAATGTAAAAATAAAGTAAATATTAATGTCAAAGTATATAAAATAAAGGAATAGACAATAAATAAATGAAACAATGGCAAATTTTGACACTTACTGAGTAAATTAAATTGGAGCAGCTTAATCCCAAGCCTTTTTATCTTCAAGGTAATGATTCATGTTATAGTAAGCTTTGAGACATAGTTTATGTTTTATGAAAGATTTAAATTTATTGAGGCTTAGTGTTTGAATATCGCTTGGCAGTTTATTATAATAACGTATACATTGGCATGTGAAAGTACCTCCTATTTTTTTGAGCCTCGTTGCAGGAACAACAAATTTGTGTTTGTTCCTTGTATTTATGTCGTGGATATCACTGTATTTTTTAAACAATTTTATATTTTTATGCGCGTACAAAAGGTTTTCGTAAATAAACTGAGAGGGCACAGTAAGTATGTTAATCTCTTTAAATTTTTCTCTGAGGGAGTGTCTAGGACTTAATTTATACATTGAACGAATTGCCCTCTTTTGCAAAATAAAAATTGTCTGAATATCGGCGGCATGGCCCCACAAGAGAATACCATACGACATCACACTGTGGAAATAACTAAAATAAACTAAACGGGCTGTCTCTAAATCAGTCAAATCACGAATTTTTTTAACGGCGTATGCTGCTGAGCTAAGCTTTTTTGACAACTTATCTATATGAGGGCCCCACTGAAGCTTAGCATCCAAAGTTAAGCCTAGGAACACTGTATTATCTTCCGGTTTCAACTCTTCATCTTTGATTAGTACACTAGTTTCCACTTGTCTAACATGAGGTAACGTAAACTTAATGCATTTGGTCTTTTTTTCATTTAGAAGTAAATTATTAACGTTAAACCAATTAACGACCTTTGCCAGAGCGCTATTAACATCGTCAGTAGCTAGCTGCTGACGTTTTAGTTTAAATAAAAGAGAAGTGTCGTCTGCAAACAACACTACATCATGATTATCCTTTATGAGGTAAGGCAAGTCATTAATATAAATAAGAAATAAAAAAGGGCCAAGAATGGACCCTTGTGGTACTCCCATGCTTACTACAGATCCGGGAGATCTTTTCCCGTTTACATCAACTCTCTGAATCCTACCACTCAAATATGACGTAAGAAGATTCAGAGAGGCGTTCCGGATTCCGTAGTGGTGTAGTTTTCTGATTAATGTTTTATGGAGAACGCAATCGAAAGCCTTGGACAAATCGCAAAAAATCCCCAAAGCATCACATTTATCTTCCCAGGCATTATAAATGTGTCCTAGAAGTTCAACACCGGCATCAGTAGTTGAACGACCCTTTGTAAAACCGAACTGTTTATTATGCAATAACTTATGTTTATTGAAAAATCTTTGCATTTGATCTAAAATTATTTTTTCAAAAATTTTACTAAATGTTGGTAGCACTGAAATTGGTCTATAGTTAGTAGGGTCTGATGTACTACCCGATTTAAACAATGGTATTATTTTACTATTTTTCATTAGATCAGGAAACTCACCACGGTCAATACAATCATTAAATATAACAGCTAATGAAGGAGCTACAATGGTTATAATGGACTTGGCAACGTCCACAGAATGACCCCATAGATCTGCGATTTTGCTACCTATACTTATAAATCAATCAAACTTTCAAGAACCAGTTTGAGGTAGCTGTCTTATTCCAAACGAAAAGTCTAGAAAGACAGAAAATAAGTTTATTTGGCACATGCTACAAGTGCACACAACAATCCAGCGAACCTTCGGTCAACTAATAAACGACGCTGGTTATCAAAAAATCTCCGTGTCAGTAAAGGTTGCAAATATTAATACTTAAACGCTAACTCATAATTCTAGACGATAATTGCCAGAAATGTCATCGATGTAACATAGAACAAACAAACCTCGAAGAAACAAGGTTCGACGTAAGACAATCTGTTCGCTGTTTATACACGATAAACAGCAAACAGAAAAAGCGCATTATCAAGGCATCGATATACCTATAGTCCATTTAAAAAAAAAACGCTGAATAAGTAATATATAGACTTCATGCAGGGAACACATTCAAAAGCTCTGACCGAAAACTCGTCGTTAAGTAGTTACTCACTAAGCTTGAAATAAAAATAGAATAGGTATCAATAATATGTGTGCACAAACGGCATGCCAATTAACTACACTACTTTATCAATCAGACTATAAACACAAAGTGGTGATTCGCTGAAAGGACCTTCACGAACCATTGTTACAACTTACAAGTGATTGGGCCTTGGCCACTTTATGAGTTCCTAACTAAGTTACTAACGCAATCGCTTCCTTACAGATAACAATACAAAATAATTAATAATACTTCATTTTAATTAGCATCCTGCTGATTAGATTTGATAGTACTCATAATATGTAACGTTCTCTAGTACAGTTACACTAGAAAAGGCGTGCGCTTCGGTAATGTTTGTGAACGTCATCTCCACGAACTTCATCCTTTTTTTACGGTAAGTCGTTGGTTGTCATGGCAACCGGGGCTTATGGTTCAACGTGATCGTGTTCTGCCCTCGCTCTACTAAGTACGCAATTGATAAAGTTGTTGATAAGGCACACGGGGAACTGAAGCTGAATGAGTCCACGTTCCGCCCACGCAAGTTTCGTTCCTAGATAATTTATTTCCTTTAGTAAAATATTGAATGACGTAAAAGGGACGAGGAGTATACCCTGTGACAGGATTGAAAAGGTTTTGAATGAAGCTATCAAAATCATGCAGGCGTTTTCCTTAGTGTGTTGGGGTCGGCTTCCAGTCTAACCGAATGCAGCTGAATACCAGTATTTAACAGAGCGATTGCCTATTTGACCTCCATAACCGAGTTAGCGATGGGTACTACGCGATATAATGATATATATTACAGTAGATAGAGAATTAAGGAAGAAGAAAAGGGCGGGAGAGTGAGAGTGAAGTCACATATTTAAGTATATACGAAAACCTTTTTAGCACAAAACGAAAATCGGCCACATGTGATATGGATTCAAGCACTCCGATCGCCCTTAAATCGAAGCTTAACTCTTCGAGCACAAGAGTCACAAGGGGTTGCTCCGGGGTTGCGGGTTATTCGAAAGAGATACCGTGGCCCCGGAACGTAAAGGGCAACAGAAGGAACATGGGTGGGTTTTAGACAGTAATGCTAAGTTTTCCCTTTTCTGCCCTCTTTTTTTTTTTAAAAAAAAAAGCCTATGTCCGTCTCCAGGGTCTAACTACCTTTTAACCAAAATTCGTCAAAATCGGTTAAGCCATTGGGGCGTGAAGTCGTAACAAACTCACTTTCGCTTTTACAATATTACTAGGGACTCCGTCGCTGTTTTAGAGAACGTCCTAAACAAACTGACTGTCGCGCGAACAAGCGACCGTACTAGAAATCGTTGTCGCGCCGAACAATTGTGTGACGTATGAACGCGAATTTTCGAGCGAAGATTGCTTTGTTTAGGACGTCGGGGTACGAGTCTCATCTAGACACTTAATTCAATATTGATATGAGGATATATCGACAGTGAGGCTATGCTTATTTCCCATGAGTATGTAGCTGATAACAAGGGTTTAATACCCATGGGTAAATGCATGCTAACATTGTTTAAATAAGGGTACGATTTTTATCCCAATAGTAAGTAAGTTTCAGTGGGATAGTGAGTAAGTTTCCTTCGGATTTTACCGCGGCAAAACCTTGTATGACAACAAAATCATCTATACTTAGAAAATTAAATTAAAAATACAACCTAAAACACATATTTTACTACTAAAACATGTTGAACTTAAGTGGTTTTCGATGACGTCACAAAAACTAGCTTAGTCCATTAGTACCCGTTGCTAAAGAGAACAGACATGGCGGACAATACAGTGATTAGATAAAAAATATATATTATCTATGGATCAATACTTACGGGGCCAGCTCGCTTGGTTGTGGCAACTGTGAAGTCTGGGCAGAATAGCAGATCCTGTGGGCAAACATATTGGAATTGAAAACTATTTTTATATTGAAACATCACGCCTCTAACTCTCAATGGGTAAGGCAGAGGTGTAACTGATAGTACACCCATAAACATAATATTTGGCCAAGGCTGTATATGGCCAAGGGGCTTGCCAAGCCCACTGCCTGCCGGGGTTGCGAGTTGTTCAAAAGAGATACCGCGGCCCCGGAATGTTAAGGGCAAGGAAGGAACATGGGTGGGTTTTAGTCAGTACAAGTCTGACACTCCCGCCGCTCCGTCCAGAACGGGGGAAGTTATTTGATGATTTCTCATCAGTAAAAAAAAGCCTGTATATACAGCCTTAATAACACTTTCGCTGCCCAGTCCAAATTATACAATTTATTTTGGACTCATATGCTGAACTCTGGGCAGTGAAGGTGATAAATAAATAATATAGTAGGTACAGTATTTGACATCAAGTAATTCTAATGAAACCTGGACTTCTAGGAGAAAACTTAGTATTTATAAGAATAAGCTGGGCCACTAAAGTAGCACCATTTGTTGATATTTAACATTATTAAAAAAAAAATTAGGACAGACGGATGGAGATCCATATTTTGTTAGTATTACAAGCAGCTTATACTCTAGTGTTAGTAGCACTTAAAATAAAATATTTAAACAAAGGATGACCTCCAAACAAAAAGCCCAATATTTGGAATATAACTCTTAGGATATAGCTGTGACTACTACACACTCTGTATATCAGTGGCGCGGTTTTTTTGCATATTATAGCTTAAAAGCCATAACATTATTTCTTATATTTAAATTGCATTGATTTTATCAATTTAGATTTTTGTTTAAATATATTCTATAATTACAATTTGCCCTTTTAAAAACCACCAAAAAAAAACTTCGAAACAAAAACCTCTGAAAATATGAAAATAATATCTAAATATTGTACCGTTACATAATAAAGATTTAGCACACAGTTTATAACTATAAACAATACAAAGATAATCTCTCTCACTCACACAGACAGCATTGATAAGAGACTGAGCAAGTGGCACGGACTCATTCTCTGCGGCCGCAGGGAGAGAAGACCAGAAGAAACCATGCCATTCTGGTTCCTCCAGCATATACGGTAGAACTCGTGTAAGTAAACGGGCACAATTTAAAGCTGAAAAAAAAATTGAAATTAAAAAGTGATTGAGTCTGTAGCAATTACAAAGTTTAGGTTTATGCTAAGTACTTATTTAATTACTGTAATCAGTATCATAGTATTGAAGCTTATTACTGTGCCACTGCAGGGCAAAGGCCTGTTCACAAACAGAGTAGGTACAAGCATTGATCACCACTCTAAGCCAAGACATGTTGGTGATTTCAGATTTAAGTTATTTTTTTTCTTTTTTAGCAAAACATTGCCCCACACTAGGATTTCTCCTGTATTGTGGGTGTGTTTACAATCATTTAAACTCACATACACAAACAGCCAGACCCGAAACAACTATCTGCAGGTCATACAAATATATGTTCTGTGCGGGAATCGAACCCGCGACACACAGTGCAGCAGCCGATCGCTCAGCCACAGCACCAACCGTGTCATTTCTCACTGTTTAATATGATTCATGTTTTATTTATTTATTTATTTAATATTAGGCTTCTCAACAATTCAATGTTCTGTTCAATGTTCATAATGTCCTTATGTTGAAGTTTCCTATTTAATGAATCATCACAAATTGAAAAATTATTCAGTATTATAAGATCAATACAAGATAAAATTGTGCCATACATTAATAATACAGGAATAGGAATCAGTAGGAACATACTGTTTCCGATTTTATTTACATACAGTCATTTATTTAAATTAGAGAACATTACACAAGCTGAAATATCACTAACCACTAGCAATAACACTAGGATTCCCTGTGCCATGGAGACTAGACTAAAAAGTAGGAAACTAGGAACAAGTAAATTGACCTTATTTTATGGTTTGTAAAATGTCCAGATTTTTGCAGTGGTTTGGAGTTTGATCCAAAAAATCATACCTGTCTGTTGCTCTCTTTGGGTCCTGCAGCTGCTATCTACCATCTTCACCAGCTTTTCTACAGCCTTATAAACTAGCGTCGCGAGATTGTTGGGAGATTCCTCTCGTAAAGCCCGGATCTCCGCACCAGGCACCAGTGCAAAAACATCCTGAACGTTGGTCACGCTCTCTGACCAGAATTGGTCCCAAAAACTATCATCTCCTGAGTCGATAGGCTAAAATGAAATCATTACATCAAGACTCAACGCTAAGTTCGTAAATATATAAGTTGCACGAGATTCAAAGTACTTACCTGAGTTTTAGAGGTAAGCTGAACGACAGCTTTCCTAAAGTTTAGTTTTGTGTCAGCGTTGCCCATTTTTCACGATTTCTAATTGTATAAATAAATTAAATCCATCTCATCGTACGTTCTCATAAAAACAATGAAAAATGACAAACTGACAGATGATTGACTTGACAGAGGACGACGTGTCAAAGACAAATAACGAACCTTTTGAAATGCAGGAAACTATTTTTTCAGCTTACGTGTAACCTATTATTTTGCTTTTTCTTCAGTCTAATGCGCATTTAATATAATTTTAATAACACTTATTTAAAATCATAATAAAGTAAATCAATCAAAATTTTGGGAAACGTTGATGGAAGCTTTTCTCGACCTTTTTACTAACGAAGAGATAATCCCTAAGTTTTTACCTGAGTGAGACACAGCGGGTTAATTTGCTGATATTCAATAAAAACCAGTGATCCAAAAATACGTTATTAATTGCTTAATTAAGAACTCTTTGGTTGGTCAGTCAATATTGATCTGTGCTCTCTTCTTTTGTCTCGCTTGACACTCCTGTCAGTTGTCTATGGATATATCTAATCATTTTCGAAGTGCTGGAAAATGGCTGCTGCAAATATTGCCCGCAGTGCTCTGAGTGGATTATTTCGAAAATCCACTACCATTAGGATACCGGTAGTATGCCGGCTCTCGACTGTTGCCCTGCAGCAGAAATATAGCTCAGTTAATGCTGTCCTAAAGTCATACAACACCCGGTACCATCAGAATGGGGTAAGGGTCTCATTAGTCAATACAACTTAAAGTTCTGCATACAAAGTGTTTTATTTAGGATAGATTTGTGGCAGTGACAATACTGGCACTATATTTATGTCTTTCAACCCAAAGAATAGTCTTTGCTGAAATTATAACCTCAATCTTGTTGCATAACAAATGTGTACAGTGTTACCCAAAATGTTTAGGTCCAGCAAGCACAACAGTACTCGTCAGGTGGGCACCACAAACCCTCGCCAAAGGAAATAGAGGAACGAGTGCTGAAAGTTTGCCAGGCCTACGACAAACTCAGTTGTATGAAGGTACATACATAACATTTATTTCCATAATATTCTGTTTCAGGCCCTCCGCAACTACAGTCACGGACCCCCGCTCTCATTAGAACTTATTAAAAGTAGAGTACTACTTGTTCTTCAACTTTATGACAAAATTAACCCCGAAAAGGTAGCCTATACTGAAATTATTTATGTTCTGAGCGTTCTTGCAAAGTGTTGTCTATGCTTTACTGACTTACAAAAGATTTCGGAACTAAAACATGTAACCAATAAAACATTTCTCTTTTTTCAGCTGAGTGTAGATGTCCACTTTATAAATGACCTTGGTCTGGACTCTCTTGATCATGTTGAGGTCATAATGGCAATGGAAGACGAATTTGGCTTTGAAATTCCTGATGGGGATGCAGAGAGGCTGGTTAGACCCAAAGACATTATCCAATATATTGCAGACAAAGAGGATGTTTATGAATAAAATGAAATTTAAAAACAGTAGCATTGTCTTTGGAATTTAAGACCAGTTGTGCTAATTGCCTACTGAAAATTCAGTTTAAAAAATTCCAGTGCTTTTATAATACAACTGGCCTAAGATGACAAGACATTGAGCTTAGGGTTTGATTTATTTTACTTGTAATTCAAATAAGAATGAACAATGAAAACCATGCTGATCGTACTTCCATCTCTGAAGTTGTAAAAAATGTAAATTCTGTTTATATTGATTATATGCCTGTTAGAGTAGATCATTTGTTTTTCATTTGGTAAATATCGATACCTGGACAAATAAATTGCTTCAGTTACAATTCTATGAGTTTTCATTAACAGTAAATTAACCTTTTGACCGCCAATGGCATGTATAGATGCCATGCGCAAGCGTGCCCTGTGCGCCACCGACATCTATAGATGCCAAGAAACAGATCATAGAAAAATACAAAATAAACATATTAAATCATTACTTTAACGTGTTTTATTGATACATTTGATTTCATTGAATTTGTGGCTTGGCGTGGAGGGCACGGCGAAGCGTTATTACTCTGGCGGTCAAAAGGTTAACTTAAAACTTCATGAAAAGCAACTGATGAAATACTATGCATTTGCCATTTTCCTGCAGTTTGTCTATAACACATAGCAGATCTTTTTCATTATTGTGATATCATCAGTTGTTAAATAACATGTTACAAAAAACTTGAAAGCTTTTTATTTTAGAACTTGTAAACATCCCAACACAGGGTTTACATACAATACATCCATATTTAAAAACCTTACTTGAAATCTATCCCATCTCATGTGGATATCTCCTTTCTCCCATCTATTGGCCTTAACCGGATGATGCTGACAACAAGAATACTTGAAATCTATCGACTTAAGTAATGAAACTGAAGAGCCTGACATCTGGTACCATTAATGCTCTGGTTGGGATTTTGTGCTTGTGATTGCTTGTCACTGGGAGAAGTCGTGACCTGGATAGCATTAGCTTAAAAAAAATGGTAGGCCAATTCTTTAAAAAGTTTACATCATGATCTTGAGGCTGAGTAAAGGCAGAATTCCTAGGGCACAGTTAGTGCTAATGTTTACTTTATAATCAATATCTTATAAATGACTCATCAATGGCCACTTTTCCAGAATATTTACTTGATACTTTTTTCTTGCCACACATGAAGCGAATTAAATGGCCCCGCCATCTGACCTTTACGATTTGTAAATGTGATTACAAAATAAACAATCCAATTATTTAAACAACATTCAATTGTGGCCTGTTAGTTTGTAATGCAGTGCCTAGATGGCGCTGCTACCAACATTCATAACGGAGAATTCCATAATCTAGCTTAGGTAGGTACCTACCTTCCCGAAATAGTTGTTTGTTTACTCAAGTTATCTTCGAAGTTCCGTTCCAGCAAGATTGCATAATATCTTCACGGTGGTTTTATGATGTTTTAAATTTCGTGCCCGACGTTGTAACCGCACTAGGCTGGCAATGTGGTTGCACACCACACTTAGGGTGTCGATAATATTGGCGGGGTCAAGTGGGGTGTCAATAATAGGTGCTTTTACCCTACCTACCATCTTGGAAATAGAAACAAAGGCGCCGATCTACCCACATAAATATAAGTCATCCAGAAATAGTAGTAGCTGCTCTATTGACTCAAGGCACATTGCTTATCGGCCAACAGTTCAATGCACAACAGTCAAGTGATAAAAGAACAGCAACGAGATTCTATCATACAAGCTTTTGTCAGTTTACCGCTTCGAAAGCGAACCATTTTTCGACCACTTGTTGGTATCCGATTGAGTTGAAATTTTGCACACTTACGCATGCATGCATTTTTGACAGATATGACTTGATCCTGTAGCAAGGGTCACTCAGAACCTACAGATGTTAGGAGTCTCAAATTTTACATGGGAACAACATTGTTACAAACATCTTTGCTCTTCATTATATTAGTATAGATAGATATAGATCGATTTAATTAAGCGGCTCATGTCTATGTTCCCTCCTAAGGCGGCGTTATTTATGTATTCTGTGGAAACTAAACAATTTAATGTGCACTATCAGATGGCTTCAAATAGTTGCCCTACATACTTAAAATGACGAAAGTACGTACACATGCAATTTAACTGGGTCTGTCTAGGGTTTTCCGTCAGTGTCTGGCGGTGAAGGAGCTGAATCATCAATTCATCAAGCTAAAGAGTGTTAATTGAACCTAGTAACTATATGACACAACTTTGATACCTGATATCTGCCAACGCCGCCTACTTTTTAATAGACTTCAAAGAGGAAGTGGTTTTCGTGTACGTATTTTTTTTTGTATGTTCACACCTCTATTACTTACTCCGCCAACTGTTGACCGATTTTCATAATTCTGGTTTTGTTCGAAAGGGTACCTATTAAAACTTCCGAGGTGGTCCCATAGGTATTGATTTTATTTGTATTGCTTGGATAGTTTTTGAGTTTTCGTCTATAACATATTTTTTTACTGTTTATTTCTGCTAATACTTTTTAGTAAAAATGGATATTCGATAAAAAAAATTGTGTAAGATAAAATTTACCTATAAACGTCATGTTGAATTTTTTGGACAAAAACTAACATTGTTTGTTTTGTTGACTTCTTGTTGTTTTTTGTCATAATATCCAATTCTTACCAGAAAGGAACTTGCAGTTTCGGCAATAAGAAAATGACGAACAGGATATTTCTCTACATGTAATGGGACTATTTCGTTCTGAAGAAGATAAAAGGCAATCAATAAGAGTTTGACCTTAATAATCAAACAATTGGAGTAAAAGAAAACAAAGTTATTGAGAATCATAGTATTTATACAACTTTATTTTGAAGAAGTTTCACATAGATAAAGGAGATGGGATCAGAAATACGAAATGTAGTGCTAGCAAAAAGTATTTTCAGATTTGACTAGTCGGTAATGGTAGACATAAGACATTGAGATTAAAAACACATTCATCACATATCTATGGTTTCTATTAACAGTTATGTTTATTTCAGTAATTATTAACATTAAGTAGTACAATAGTTTATTGATTGAAATTACAACATTATTCCTGCATCTCCATTTATCTTTAAGAAAGAAAGATACTCTCTAAGCATACAATAACATGTATTTACAGACTAAGCTCGCGACATCTACGCACCGCACTGTTCTTACATACACACATGCATGAGTCCAGTTCTCATATTATATTACACCACTATGTACACTTTCAACTGAAGTTCGCAGCCTCAAGATATATTATTCTTTTATTAACAAAAAACAATTTAAATACTGATACTCCCAGTTCCTCTACTGCCAAATATGGTCAAGTTCACGCGGGCACAGACAACAACAGCGTATTTACAAAATAAATAACAACAAAACAATCACCGACGTCATCGATGAGGAGTCTACTGCAGCTATCGCTACGGAACTCGGTCACAACACAACTGATTGTTCGACGGTAGGTTCAGCACGATGCCCACTGGTTATGAAGTTATCGTAGTTTGGCCCGGCAGCGGGCGGCGCGCTACCTGAACCGGTTGCTGCGCGCGCGGCCGGCCGAGCGCAGCCGCCGGGCCGCGCTCGGGTCCACGCGCGCCACTCGCACCACCGGCTGCAGCCAGTCGCCCAGCCCGTGCAACGCGCGCTTCTTTTTCTTATTATCTTTATCATCAGTCTCTGAACGCAATTTTCGTTCCTCTTTCTCCTCAGCCTTCGCCTTTTCGGCCGCTACCTTCAGCTCCTGTAACGTCTTTTCTTTGCTATCTGTTAGTGTCTGCTCTTTACTGTCAGATATGTCCATGGGCTCACATGGTTCTTCTATTGAATCCTCTGTTATGGTCTTGTCCTGCGAGTCACACTCTGATTTGTTTTCTATGATAGTCCTATCTTCTTTTTCAGTCTCTGATAGATTGGTGTCTTCCTCGCTAATGGTGTCCTGCGTCGTGTCGTCGTCGGGCGGCTCTGCAGACGACCGGTCTAAACTGCTTTCCACTTTGTTTTCTGACTCTACACTGTTCGTTCTGGAGCCCTTTTTAGTTTGCTTCTTTTTATTCGGCCAGCCTGTCCGGTTCTTCTTTTTGAATTTGCCACGTCTTCCTCGGGGTCTGTCTTCCGCCTCCTTGATCTCGTTCCTGATGAGGTCGCAGTTGTCACATTCGGACACAAGGCTGGATACGTCGGGTAAGTTGGTGGAGGTGGTGACGGCGGCACCGCCATCCATCGCCTCGTCCGACACGTCGTACTCCGCCGCGTCTTCGAACACTTCTGAGAGAAACTGTTGTAGTCTCTCGGACGCCTCCTGAGTCTCAGATATGACAGGATCAGTTTTGACATTGCTATGCGTGTCGCTAATAGTGTCCTCGGACGCGGTGGACTTGTTGTCGTCGTGATGCCTGCGACGTTGTACAAGGCCGGCCGAGCCGAGAATGGCGAGCGTGGAGGCATGTTCCCGCGGAGACTTGCGAGGGTGTCCCTCCAGCGCCAATAGCGCTGCCGCTGTGCGCTTCCTGATCTTCTGTTTCTTCATTCCGCGCGTCCCGTAAGACCGCGATGGTCCTGGTTTGTCTTCTCGTTTTACTAAGTCGCTCAATGGACAGCAATTTGGCTTTAAAGGCGGTAACTGACCGATTTCATACGGTAACTTTGGCGATTTTGAGTACAGTGCTGTAACAAAGAACACAACATTGATTAGAATCCAAATGATAAGGCAATGATTTATTATATTTCATTGTTCTACTACTTACCGAAATACTGGGGTATATTTTTAGCTAGTACTTTGTCTTCATCTTGTCTTTTGAAAGTTTCAAACCAGGGTTCACTGTGTGGAACAGATTCGAAGGCAAACTCTAACTGCTCTACAGCTGGGGTATATTTTAACCTCCCATCTTCCCACTTCATGCATTTCTCTATAGGTTCTTCTCTCAATGGACTGATTTCAGGGTCTGGTGGAGGCGGTGGCTCTGCAGGCACAAGTTGTTCAACGACCTCGGGTGGTTCGGGTGGTGGTTCATTATTCTGTACTTTACAGGGCACTCTGCGCGCCCGCTTGGCAACAGCGGGGGCTCTTTTCTTCCGCCGGCGCTTGTCCTCGGACCAGCTGTCCTCCTCGGAGGAGTCCTCCTTGAGTGCCAGCGGTCGCGCCAGGCGGCGGCGCTCGGCGGAGGGCGGCGGCGGTGGAGTGAACTTGCGCCGCGCACTCAGCTCCTTGTTGTCGTCGTCCTCGTCGTCGTCGTCTGAGGAGGACGTCGAGCTCGTGGAGCTGGCGCGCTTGGGGAACATGAATTGTTCGGCTTCGTCGCTCAGTACAGACAGTTCCGAGCGCCGCACCTTCCTGAACTTGACGACTAGAGGTTTAGTGCCGTTGCACGCCGGCGGCGAATCTTTCCTCTTGTTAGCGAACCCACCGCTCGATCTCAACTTGGTGCTGACGCCGACTACTTTGTAGTACTGTCGGTCCTCAGTGAGCGCTTCGCTGGCTCGCTTGCTGCAGCGCGTGTTGTGTTTCCTCTCGTCGTCTACGACTCCGTTGCGCCGCGGGCTCAGGTTGCCGTTGACGGTGGAGTCAGGTGACTGCGATCGCTTCGACCTCTTGTTCTTAGGCTGTTCGACGTCGCCGTTGCACATCTTCCTGAGGGAGCGCCTCTCGCCGTTGATGGGCGTGGCCTTGTCTAGGAAGCTGGAGACGTCAGTGCCGGCACCGATGAGCGAGTCGAGCGCGATGAAGTTGGTGTGGTTGCGCACGAAGGCGAGGTGGTGCGGAGAGCGCCGGTGCAGCGCAGCGTCCACGTACTCAGTGTTGCACATCTCACAGTAACCGCCCTTTACCTCTTTATCTTCCTTCTCTTTGATCCTAGGGCGACTTTTTCTCGTCATTCTGTAAATAGAAATGTTTCGTCACTATTAGAACACATTTAGTAAATCCAGTAATCCACATGAACGCAACTACTACTTACTTCTGTATGGCAATATCTTTAATATGTTGGTTGGTTGTAGGAAGCTTTTCTGGAGATTCCTTTTTCTTTTCTTTCGGTGGGTCCGGTTCTAGAGATATCTCGGGCCATTCATCGAATTCCTTGTAAATGGGCCTGCACAACCTGGAATTGTACAGATATTTGAGATTTCTGTTTGTCAGTGAGTGAAAAGACATACGTTTCTTATAAATGTTATTTCATACTTGTCCAAAAACTCAATCTTGATAAAATGTTTAGTGAAGAGCGTGACATGCGCTTTGCGCGACGCCGTGAAGAATGTATCATACAGTTTATCCAATAGACTTATAGCCTGAAAGATTAATAAATATTTGTAAAGATATATAGTAATAAAGCGCCATTAAAATATAAATACATAGAAATATTAGAAGAAAAAGAAAAATTGTTAATAGTTTAGTAGACAGAAAGTAGCATGCACAGAATAGATAATTGCAACAAGCTCTAAGAAGACCTACATAATCTAACTATTATTTTTATCTTACAAAACTGTATGAATATCAAACACAATCTTAATTACTATATTGAGGTATATAACAAGGTATCAATTTCATGGATATGAAGTAGCAAAAAAGAATTCATAAGCCCCTATTGCTAAGTATTTACATAAATACATGTGTATTTTGGTTTGAGCTTGTACCGTTTGAATATAACTAGTGCCACATGTTATCCATCAAACTCGCACCTTCTCTTATGTTAAGGGGTGCATGTGTGGTGTGGAGAGTGTACGTGGGGAGGGGTATACCTTCTGCACAGTGAGCTGTATGTACTTGTTGTTGGGCGAGATGTGTGGCGGGTCCTGCCGCACGCGCTCGAGCATGGCATCGGCGCGCGCGCGCCCCTCACGCCGCGCCCATCGCGCGACCCCGCACGCCCACACGCCCCCACCCACGCCCGCAGCTCGGTCTCGCACCACGTGCGTCACGCGGGACGTTAGGAATACTTCTTGTTGCTGGAATGGAAACACCTTTGTTTATCAACAAGCTGTTGAGTTCACATGTGTGTCTTAATGGTCTAGTTGTCAGTTGCTAAATGTTCTAAGTTGGCAACATTGCATGCTGAAACAGCTAGCCGCTTTGATTAGTTGTAAAATGAATTGCAACAATTTCCCATTTAAAGGTGAAGAAGGACTATATATTTTGCATATTTATTTTACTGTCAAGGAATGTGTGTAGCGTTGTAATTTGATCAAAACTCAGCATGTAAGTGGACGGTCGCTTATAAGACCCCCATTTAACATGAATCCCGTGTTTGTGTTATGAACTTAAGACGGCTGACTTACTTTCTTCAGAATTTAAATGATTTACAAGACAATGAAGAAAAAAAAATGGGCTTACAAGCAGAATGGTTAAAATTCTAAACAGATTTTTTTTCAACTAAAAGTGCTAGAAGTGGCCTTATTTATTTATGTGTATGTATGTACAATGTGTGTTTCAAAATAAATTTATTTCTGGAGATCAAAATAGTATAAAATGTGATGAATGATACTACAATATAGATTTGTTATTACAATTTTGCCACATTTGTCCCCAAACTATTTAAGGATATGAGGTAAATTACTTTTAAATGCATGAGAGCCCTGTGAGTTGCTTATTGCCCAATGGACCGATGATTTAAAGAAGGTGGGAAGAAAGGATATTGCCAATTTCATTGTGTTTACAATTTCTTAGTTTTAGGTATAAACTGTTTTTCATCGAAATCATCATTGGTTATTGTTGGGTTGGTTTCCAGTCTAACCAGAGGTGGCAGGATCATCATCATCAAATCATCATTGGTTATTGTTGGTTTGGTTTCCAGTCTAACTAGAGGACTCCGGTTACCAGTATTTTACATTGAGCAACTGCCTATGTCCTCCACAACGCACTTAATACTGTTGTTTGTAATAATTTACTACGTCTGTGTGCAACTTTAAAGATTCTCAAAAATAACAGAATTGGATGTTTATTACAAAGGGGTAGTGAACATCAGTTTCTTCATACTGTGGGTTTTATAAGGTATGGTCAGGTCTTAACAGAGTTATGAGGGACGAAAAGCATATATTATCTAAAACAGGTTCAGACATCATTTTCTTGCTCATCCCAAATTAAAATTCATTTTTGGTTTTATTATCAAATGTAGCAAGTTTGCGATAAATTTTGCAAACCTTATTATATTATTTTTATCCAAAAATATTTGTTCCATCTCCAAATAAAATGAGAGAAGGACAGGAAGATGACAATTGTTCCCAAATAGTTTTATTCGTTATTGATTCAATATACTTAAAAACCAACATCCCACAATCTATAAATATAACATGTGGTTGAATCATAAACAGTACCTACACTTGTAAATAAATGAATTAATAATGAAGATAAAAATAATAGATAACTACAAAAGTGGTGTTGTATAGTAAAGTGTTAGTATTAAAATATATTATTCTCAAATGTATATAATTTATGTATTCAAAACAGTTTTGTCCTCAAAAGTAACATGCTTAGGCAAATGTTTTTAAGGCGCAGTATTATGTCGTTGACCTTGTTCATACATTTTGACGTTGGACTTTACTGCATACGTTTGTCGTAAAAATACAAATAAATTTGTATAAAATTAAATATTAACTATTCAATCAAAAACAATCCATCATTGAACGCAGTTTGGCGTTGAAAATTTCATTGTATACTTTTGATTATAATTACGATTAATATTGAAGAGATAAACTGCTTTAAAAGAAAATTTAGAGGTGTGTTTGAATATTTTTTTTACATATTTTAGTATATTTAATTATAATTTGAATTCCATCAATGTATGCGAAAAAGCCTTAAAAATATCATATTTTTTTCAGTGATTAAAATTATGTATGGTTTAAGAGATACACTGCGTTAAAAAACTTGATTTTTGGCCGTTCTCAAGAAATCTTCACCTTAAATGATGTCTAAGCAACAAGTTGCCCTTAGTTTTTAGCTGTTTAAGAAATTTTACATAACTGCATGTGTTACTGTGGTATATAGTTAGGTACCTATTGTGTGGTTCTGCTAACCTTGCAATTACAAGTTTACATTTGCGCTCTATATTCAAAGGTTGTCAACATATAAAAGCTGTATTTAATGCATCTGTCGGTAATTACATACATCATCATTTTATCATACATTTACATAACAGACCACTCAAATATATTTAAAACTATTGATATTATTATTATCACATTTGAATGTCAATAAAAACTACATATAAAGTCAACTGAACAATAATATTTTAAAGTTTTAATTAGTTTAATGTTGCCAGCATAAAATTTAATTAAAATAATGATTAAGAAAATACAGGAAATATGTGGCAACTCTTATAGGAATTGAGTGTCAGCAAAGTGTTATTGTTTAGGTAATATGCAGTGTGCAGTGACATTATGTGAAAGTCAGCATTGCACCAGGCGACAAGCTGACCTAATACGCGTAATGTATGTGTCGCAACGGCTACCTACTCGGTGCTAGTGTCGGCGATCGCTCGGAGGGCATTCTCAGAATATGTTATTGAGCGATGCATGCGACGGCACAATGTAACGGGGCGGGCATCAGCGCCGCGAGTTATCGACGCGCCGGAATACACATCGCCGAGTTTTCCTTGAAATACGCTCGACACAACGAGACGACGCCGGCGGGCCGCGCCATCGCGCCCTCCACGACTCGCGCCAACCGTCCCGCGCAAAAAAATAACATCTACATTACCACATACAAATCTCACCCTTAAGACATTCTACTTAAGACTCACAACCCCTTGACTGCATGAAAGCAATATCAACTGTCAAAAATTAAGCAGACACACGCGTAACCCGAAGGAAACTACATTTCAAACGGCTTTTAAAATGGATGTAGTGCAACGCAGCGCGAGAGAGCGCGCCGCGCGGCCTCGGCCCGCTGCATTTCGCGGAGCGGCGGAGGTGGCTCTAACGCGACCGTACAAAAGATGACCTAAAATTGAACGCAAGCTATGCGACCCACTGGTCGCTCCAACTGTATTTAAACTGTTTTCTAAACAATTCTGACACGATCGTTGTGTCGGTACGCACGTGTGGGTAATATACACTGTATATACTTACATAAAAACCGTCCGCGAGGGCCCCGCGCTCCGCTTATCACAAAAATAAGTAACTATATACTAGTCACTCAGACGACCACTATGTTCGTCACTCATAGATTTACCTTCTGTCGGTAAATGCTTTCAAATTGTCTGTAGCACACATTGAATTATGTGATTGTGGATTAGTTATGCAACGTCTGATACACTTTATAAACGTATTTATACACAATTGATAAATAAAATCGAAAAAGTAACAACAAACACAAATCTGTCATACAAGATGGAGATATTTCATGTTAGTTCATGTTTGTGACACTGAGAGCGCTGTTGTCAGGTGGAAGGGGAGACGCTTCTCATTGGTCCGTCCAAATTGCGTTCCAATTCACAGAAATCTTGCGTTCCGACAACGATTTACCATGAATTTTAGAGAAATAAATCAAAGAGAAACGTTAATATTATAACCAAAATAAATACATCACGATGAATTTATTGAGAAGATATTTATAACAACACCTAGTAATATAATCATTCATAAAAAAATACCAAGAATTAAGTTCCAAGAGCGTTCTTAGAGGACCGAATAATGAAACAGAACGTAAATAACATGACCAAATGCAGTTAGCCTGATTACAAGCCATACAAATTAAAAAATACTGCTATCCCTGTTTTGGTCACACTACATTATACATAACCAAAAATATTATGTGGCAACGTAGGTACTTAACAGTGCTACTTCGAGGCGGTGTATTTTTGGCGGTAAAAGCTTTAGTACTCACCAAACCCATGTCTTGAATCCTGCGAGATATGGATCTAGCCAAACCATGGTCTTGAATATCCAAATAAAAACAGAAATTTCTCCTCACTGCAACACACCAACAGTATTACGATAAAACTGAATAATAAAAGTACTGTTTCGGCAAAATAGGTCACATTGAAAATATGACGCACGCACCTCTATTATATTTTTCGTCTAAATTCAAAGTTGATACCATTTTTGTCATCAAGGGTACCGATAATCCACGAACTTTAACGGCACATAATCAATGCACATTTATCTACAGTTTCATTGCTTTTGTATTTGTGATGAAATAATTATATAAGTTTACGATTCGACGAAAAAAATTGGGCAAAATACATTTCGTAAAATACGTTTCGAACGTCGAAATGTCATTGACAGCTGTGATGAATAGAGAAAAGACTTTCTGTTTCTGTAGATCTATGGTAAATGATCGATAGTGCAATCGATATCACGTTTTTTAATTTTGTAAAATTAGTAAGTACGGGCACTTTTTAAAATAATCTTTAATTTCGTTAATAGAAAAAAAAATAGAATTTCTTAAGACCTTGCACAACTTTTTGTTAGAATAATTTAATCAATTTGTGCATTATGCAGAAGGAAAATATCACTTGAGAAACACTTAAAATACAAATACGGGTACGGGTTTGTAATTTATATGGGTATGGTGGGAAAATCTTACTCAATAAATACTCCGATACAATAAAAATGTTAAATCAACTCCATTCGTTTCCATAGCCGCCGACCGGGACGCGTATAGGTAGGCATCGGCAGTACATGACCGTCTATATAGCATTTTATTGATTGCTCACGTGTTTGTATGTAGCCGTGGACGTTCATGTTACATAGTTATCTAGGTACAGTAGGTATGGCTGCCCGGACCGTTTATTTTGCACTGTAAAAGCTATGTAGGTCGCCCGGATGTTTACTTAGAATCGAGCCTACTTTGCCTGGGCTGGATTTACACATTTTCGTTCACGTAAAATAATATCTGAAGTTTAATTATTATCTAAAATTTATAAAATATTTGATCAATGCACTTCCACAAGTTTTAATGAGATTCGGTAATTTTAAATTTATAAATTACAAGTGGCGAAGACAAAGGCCACATAGGCTGACGACACGAACATAACGATTATTAATTCTAAAAATAATCGCACGTTTTAAAAAACTTTGTTCTAGGTTTAGAGGCAAAATCTGAAAAGTTTGAACTGTTCTGAGATATTATTTACCCACTAACAGCAATGGCTTGAAGAGAGAGAGAGTACTTTGTCTTTGTCATACCTAATAGAAGAAAACCACGCTACTGCTAAAACGCAAGCGATCTATTTAGGCGTCTCCGAAAGTTAATATGACTTAAGGCTTTAGTAGGTTTAATAAATAAGAGAGAAAATTGTTAGGTTAGCCCTGCTTTGTGATCATTATCATCATCATCTGCCTTGCCTTGCCTGCGTTATCCCAACTATGTTGTTGTCGGCATTTTACATGGAGCGACTGACGCTCAACGAAAAGTAGACATTTTGATATCGTGGTGAATTATTTGGAGCCATTAGATTGTGTCAGACTATCGTTTTTTGATACCCAGTGCTTCAAAGGTTTTTATTTAGATACCAGTCACGCTATCTATTCAAAAAGTGATGTAGCATTAAGGAGAACTTAACCTATCTAGCTGCCAATAGGTAGCGCTGTTAAAAAATTTACTCCTGAATGGCGCTAAGTTTAAATTTTTGAGAAACGAACATCATCATCGACTTGCGAAGGTTCGGTTAATATTAATGGCCTTATATATTTTGTTGTCGCCGAAACTCGACAATCGTGAATTTTCGTCCGTCGTTCAGATAACCCTAAGGGCGACGCACGCCAGCTTTTGAGTTAGGCGGCGTCAGGAAGTGACAAAAAAACAGATTTGAGAAAGTCAAAGCGTCAGCGCTTGAATGGGAAGAAGGCGGGCAGAAAAATAGATTTTAATGACGGGTTTAATTTACTATTATATTAGTTGTTCTTAAGCTCGGAAAATTAATCACCTTGGACAGGTTCGTTGTTTCGATCCTTTTTATAGGAGTTACTTGTTCGACTTACAAAGTGAAGATCCAAGAGGAATTGGCTAAAACAGTGAGCCCAACTAGCTCGAATATTTGGGACAACGCAGGGTGTCAATTTGATTAAGGGCAAGAATTTTTTCGAGCTTGGACTGAGAAGGTGAAGATTTGAGAGTGTAGTGACATAGCTACATACCCAGCAACCACCAGTACTAATACCATGCAACCACATTACCATACCGTACCTCCGAAACAACCATAATTTACCATATGTTTTTGACATTTCCTTTAGAAAACAGTGAATCAATCCGCCTTGAAAATGACATCTGTCAGATTTGACATTAAAGTGTAGTAAGCAAAAACGGCACAGTTGGCGTAGTGGCTGAGCGATCTACTGCTGAGCTGCGTGTCGCGGGTTCGATTCCTGCACGGAACAAATATTTGTATGACCAACAGATAGTTGTTTCGGGTCTGGCTGTTTGTGTATGTGAGTTTAAATGCTTGTAAACGCATCCACGATACAGGAAAAAGTTCCTAGTCTGGGGGAACGTTTTATAAAAAAAAAAGGTACTTGCGCAAATAAATTGGTAATCATGTTTTTCGATCGTTTATTTTTAATTAATGTTTTCTTCAAAATATTTATTTAAAAGCGAGGATGTGTTAAATCATATGCCACCATATAAACGACTGGTTTTATTCAGCCATTAAATTAATATTTAGTCCACTGATTTGTGTGGGGATACGAATTTGTTTTTATAACATTTGGAATCATTCCAAATCCTTTCTAATATTATAAAAGCGAAAGTGATTTTGTTTGTTACGTCTTCACGCCTAAATGGTTAAACCGATTTTGATGAATTTTGGCACAGAGACAGTTGGGACCCTGGAGACGGACATAGGCCTTTTTTTAAAAGATTGAGATATGAGCAAACTCCCAACTATCGCTGTACCAAAATTCATCAAAATCGGTTTAGCCATTAAAGCGTGAAGAGGTAACAAACAAACTCACTTTCGCTTTTATAATATTAAGTAACGATGTGCTATCTTGTTACTGTTGTATTTATATTAATCCTTTTATATATTTTTAAAATAAACACACAATAATCGCTGAGTCCACATCCCACATGTCGACTTCCACTTCACTTCGTATACAGTAATATTCTTGATTAGCTTATCTTTCTCGGCTTTCACCATCTTTGAAGGGCCTGGCTTATTCACTAATTTCCCGACCATTTATGCCGCCGAATCTGTCTTTTTTTGGTTTAGGAATCGCAAGCACAAGTTCAGCTTAGTGAGCGGACCGGTGCTACATGCAAGCGGCGCTTGTTTAATCTGAGGGGCGATATGTCACTGGCAACTTTTTGTTAAACCTAGAAAATTTCATTTTAGAACAGAGGCTAGGCATCATGTCCTGCTCATGAAAGTTGTACACAATCACTACATAGTATAAAACAAAGTCGCTGTTGCTGTCTGTCTGTTGCTATGTTGTATGTATGCTTAAATGCGTTAATGCGGTTCAAGAGGAAGGTTTATATGTATAAACTACTACTTCACGCTATGACTCTTAGGGGGTCAGTAGCGGGTGAAACTGGTGGGTGGGTCGCTAGTAGATCATAAAATAAAACAAAAGGACCCACTTATATTAAACTTATATAATTAAATAAAAGTTAACATTATAATTTTACAATATTACATTTAATATACATAGCCACTTTGTAAAAATTCTTATAATTATGTAGATATAGTTAAATATTATTTATAAATATGATAGGATGATATAAGAACTAACTAAGATAAAACGAGACAGCTTATAAAAATATATAAGCGTGGGGACACACTATCGAGAATATTCGCGCCATTTTCTTTTATGCTGTACTTGCGTTTGACGCCAGCAAGCTGTTAAAGCGCTTTTGTTAGCAGCTGAGTGGGCTGTGTGATTGTGTCAACAAAGCTTTAATTACCGCAAAGCGTTGCAGCACTGAATTTTTTTGAATTTGTGAGCTGATTGTTTCAACTTCAGCTGCCCCCTACCATGACGTCTTAAAGCAGAACTTATTCCGTTGAGGGAAAGAGACAGAGCTATACAGGGTGTCTAGCATCATCTCTTTCACTCAGTGGAATAAGTTCTGCTTTAAGACGTCATAGTAGGCCTACAGTTTACTTTTATGCGTGGAATAAAATTGACATCTGAGAGTTTTTGTATGGTAGTTTTATTGGCAAAATTATTACTCATGTCAAATGACGTAGGAAAAACGGGCCCTAAGGTAATCTAAGGCGGGACTTAAAAAATGTCTCAATGTCATATTCTGTCAAACAGAATTATAATTTCTGGATGTTGTGACCCCGCGCTGAATCTGAGTGAACGGCGATAAATGGTCAAGTGTATTTGAACGTATTTTAGTTTTTTTTGTATTGTACAAACACAGAAGCACGACTTAAAAATTTAAAAATCTAAACTCACTTAACATCAGTCTCAAATTCGTCGACTTGACTGATTGAAGACAGTCACAGTTACAGTGCTGCATGGTTATTTTGGCGCGTTGGTTTAAACTGAACTGTCGCCGCCATCTTGTTTTTTCGATACAATTTCCACAGACAATTTCACAAATTAAGGTGGAAGCGCCAGAAAAGCCCTCGAATTTAAATTTTTAAATCAACATACAATCTCATACATTTCTGGCGTTTTAAACTTAATTTAGAGCTACCAACAGCGTAGTTCTAACCACATTATTTTGGCGCCAAAAATACCAAGCAACAATGTTACCTCAATACGTTTTTTTAACTCGTTCACACAGAAAAAAAATACCCAAATGTCATTTAAATCTAAATAGTTTGAACTAGCATGGACAATGTATTTATTTCATTAACTAGGGTGTCCTTTAAACAGTGTTAATGCGACTGGCTTTCCTCGCTTTGTTCGCCATTGGTGTCACCGTTGAGTACAGGCGGGATGGGCGTCTTTATAAGCGGCGCTGGTATCACCTGTGGAAAAGAAAGCTATTGATACTTGCTACTGTTTATTTGAAATGTGCATAACGCACATGCAGACGATACGAAAAAACAACTGTGATTTACTGTGCTCTCTCACTGGCGAAGAATTCCTATAAAAACGAGAGGAAATACTGATTTCTCTCTTTCTTTTAAGTTAGGTACTTATTTTTATACAAATATTTCGTCAGTGTGAACGCACAGATAGACATCAATGGAACAAATACATAATATCTGAACATAATTATACTGATACACATACAACACAAAGGATTACCGGTTTTTGCCTGTCGATTTAAAAGTATCAAAATTGCTAGTTTATTTTGAATATAAGCTTTCTTTTTTTAAGCCTGATTAAGCAATAAGCTTGTTTTGGAAAGTTGGTACTGTCAGCAAAGAAACTAGATTTACATGTTTGTCTAATTGGACACAATGAATATTACCTACACTATTTTTAGCGTTTATTATTTAGTTAAGACTTTATGCTATTTTAATTTAAAAGGCACTTTTCGTTTTTTCGTCATGATGTGTTATGATTTAAACATATTAGTTACGACTTTCATTATTAACTGATAGTTAATATAAATCCTTAGGATAAAACAAAAAAAGCCTATTACTAATAATGTCTTACGGGTGCAAGGCGAATAGAGACCTTATCAGGCTCAGAACTATAATCCATTCAATCATAACGGTTGATCAAGAACTAAATAATACCTACCTTTTAAAAAAAAAAGCTAAACAACGATATACAATAGAATGTGTTTACAACGAGCAAGTGACTGAGCTCGCGCCATTTTGCGACTATGTATTTGTCGACTGTCACTTGAATGCGTTGCGCAGTCTTTGCCTGCGTCTAAGATCAATCTAAATCCATTTACTTATGTATTTTTTTTTCTTTCTTATAACCCACTTTTATGATTTAAGAGCTATAACATCATCAATAGAATTTTTTCGTCTTTCGTTCCATGCATTTTGACATCGTAGGTGCTGTTTTGTAGGATTTAGTTCTGTTCTTTTTTTTTTTTAATAGTTGAGGGAAAAATTATATATGGTCGGGTTCAGAATGATGTACTGAATACGTAGTAATCGTTTTTCGCGTCGGTTTGTCCTGCCACCCTGTCTATGAACTAGGACTAAGGTCATTTTAGACTCATAGCCAGATGCCAAAGCGAATAGGTTTTATAAGAAGACTGGATGCGGATACAGAAAATTTTATTGTCTGACAGCACTCCAGTATAATATCTGTTGAAGTACCATGCCTGGAGTCAGTAATTTGTGAAAGGTATTATTAATTTAACAGATAATTAAAGTTTTGTGAATAAGGTGTGGATAGACCTTTTGTAACGTACATACATTCAATGTTATAATGTGTATGTATGGATATTTTACTACACACGAATTTTCTATTTTATCCGACACCATTCGAGTTAATATTCTCCATCATACCTTTTCACCATATAGTGGTTGAGCATCATTTAAAATTGCCACTGTACCTACAATATGCTTATGCTCCTGCTGAAACTTCTATAAGGGACTTGGAAGTAATCCATGCGATTATTATTAAAAATACTATTCTAAGTTTCAAACACTCAAATATTGTTAGTTTGATTCTCGGATAGAATGTTTACTATGGTTTATATTTTAGTCTATTGTAATTTTTTAGGATTGTGAACTTCGATTATGTTTTCTAATATGATTAACTACTTTTTAACCTTACACCTGACTGCTTTAAGTGAATGTCATCAGGGGCCATTAGTATGTAACAGATTACCAAACTTGTCAAAAGTAACCATTATGCGATCAGTGATCGACCATTCTGACACTATTGTAATAGCAGACTAAGGCCCCTGGTCTCATGATGCCACGATGATCTTTGCTTGAAACCCATTTGGGAAAGGAACGGGGAAAGAACGGTATGGTGTGGCACCAATATGGGGACTATTGGCACAATATAAAACACCTTTACCAATAAATACATAAACGTATAAATATCCAATAGAATAAACACACATAATTTTGAACGGAACAAATAACACGTTTTTATTTTAATAAAAATATTTCCGCCTCCGTCAAGCAAACACACACAGATAACCACCACCTGTCAACTGTCACTTTTCCCGCCAAAAAGTGTCAAACCATGTTGCTGTAAAATTCCATAATTCAACGGAGCATGACTCGTCATTATATTATGCGAATTAATAATAACGAGTTCGACTTTCAAGAATTAACTCGTAGGGATTTACGAGGCTGCTCGAACAATTTAAGTTTTCTTTAGATCTCATTTGTAGAACTAAAGAAGAACATCAAATCTGCATACAAGCCCAAAAAGATTATGGGCCGTTGATTTATTAAATTTATAGAACGACCGTACCTTCATGGAAGAAAAACAGGAAGACGGCGTGTGACACGTCAACTCACTAGAATCGGAAATTGTAGGAAGCCACTGGAAGAATAAAAGTGATTTGTTTTTTTCCACAATTTGATGCAAACTTTATTTGTCAAAGACAATACTGCCTATTGACTTTTCCATGGACGACTGCGTGTGATATGTGCCATTCAACATGCTCAGCCATTTGCGCTAATCTTTGTGTTGTTTATAAAAAAATAACTTTAGTCCAGTGAACACGGATATTTGTGAATTAGTAATCTGAATGCCTCTAAAAATAGTATCATCTGTAAAATAGTGTTGTCCTTCCCAAACAATTAGCATGATCACTAGAAGTAATTCCGCGGTAAATTACGGTTTTTCACAACAACATCTATACTACCCATGCTATCTATGCTATGATTTGCTAGCTCATGCTTCAAACATTGCGTACTTGGACCTCAGCCGCTTCTTCGTCGTCCTGTCAAATAAATTACTTTTTAATATTTTTTTGTTTTTATTTTTTTTTTATGATTTTTCTTGTCTCTGATATTACTATATAGGAGTAATTCAGATTGTTAATGAATAAAAGATGAATTAACGTAAAAGTAGTGATGAAATGAATTTGGTAATCATTTTATTTATGATTAGAAGAAATTCTTAAAAGTATATTGTTGAAAATCCAGTTTCAATTAGTGATTTTAACTATTATTTCTTACAATTTATATTTTTGTTACTATTTAAACGTTTGCAGCTCGCATTAATTGTTCATGGCTAACATCTACATTGCACTCATACATGTAGTTAACACCATGTCTTAACAGCACGATAAGACACAAGTATTTTTAGATATAAAAGGTGAGCCGCCTATCATGCAGGATTAACTGCCGGCGACATAATAGATAAAGTTAACTATACTATATTCTATTATCAAGGTTTAACTATTTGTTTATAAGATATAACTGATGAGTACAATTTAGTCTCTTATAAGTAGACCAGCACGTTTTAGTCAATCATTCTGAAGAGTTACGTTTTCAGACGAGATTAGTATGGTAAATACAATTTCCTCAATCAAGGTTCAAAAATTTCAATCTTTGTCCTCGTATGAGGCATAAATAGTTCTACGACCGTAGAATACAGAACTAGTGTGTCCTGTGCCTCAACTGAGGTCTAGTTAGTTGACTCTACGTCCTCCAAAGAGGTCTACCTAATTAAACTAAACGAGGTCAAACTAATTGTCCTCATTTTGAGTCTATGTAGTTCTTCCTAAGTCCTCGTTGAACTAGAACGTTCTACGTCCTCCTAAGAGGCTACGCATGGACATCCACACGTGATACTTACAGAAGGTTTGGGTCGGTGCGTGTCGACGGCCGGGACCGACAGCTTGATGTGTTCCTCGCGGCAGCCGTATGCGACCGGCGTCAGCTTTATGACCGTGTGCAGCGGCACGTGCAGGTACGGCAACTCTTCTGTACGACACGACAAACGTTACTGGCTGTGAGTAATGGCTGAATTCAGGAGTGACTGATATACAACATTATTTTTAGTATATGCAAAACCTGAATATAGTTTGTTCCGAATAAGTAAGTAACTGAATCGATTCCAATAATTTTTACACCATGTTGTATTTTGTCCCAAAAATATTAATAAAAGGTTACGAGTTGGACACTTATTAGGTATACGAAATCATACGGCGCGCAACAAGGTCACGGCAGGTCAAAGCGGCAGTACACACGTGCGGCGCCTTTTGAGCCGCGCGGTGACCGTGTTTTTTTACGGACAGCCAGGTAAAATAACAAGCTTATAAATTTCTGATTTTTCATGATAAAGTTCTGAAATTTTGTACATAGATTCTTCACATAAACATACTAGACACGTGTTTCGGGTTTCGCATAAAGTAAAACTAATGTTGTATACCCCGTCAGTCTTGGGTCATAAGAAGTACGCACAGTTAGGGTGAGATCTAGGCGAGAAGAGCAGAATTTTAGTTAGTCCTAAAGCAATGAAGTGAATTGTCTTAATATAGATAAGACAAGACCCAGTGTGTCCGTCTTGAAGATTGAGAAATCAGAAAAAAAAATTCTAGAAATCTGAACTCAAACTTCAGTTGTCTCTCCTGACATTTGATGAAGTTCTAAATAGTAAGAAGACCGGAGTTGGCTCTCACCAGCAGACTTATCCAGGAAGTAAGCCAGAAGACACCTCATCACAGCCTGGTGCGAGACCACCAGAACATTCCCCTGCCTCTCCAGCTCCATGATGACGGGTTCCAGCCTGGCCACCAAGTCCTCGTAGCTCTCCCCGCGAGGGTAGCGGTAAGCGAACTTGTTGGCGTCGCGCGCGTTGAAGTCCGATGGGTATTTTTGTTGGATCTCTGCGTAGGTCATCTCTTCGCAGATGCCCTGGAATTGAGGAAGGAGGGTTTTTTGAAAAGGTTTTTACTTGAAAATTGAATGACGAAGATGTTTATAAAGGAAACATGAAATAATTTTATGCCCAACATCCCATTTTTGGAGAAAAAATACTCCTCTTGCTCTGGGCGGAGCTGAAAGCAGTGTGTGCAGTGTAACCTGGCACTGACTAAAACCCGTTCATGTTTCTTCTTTGGCTCTTTGTGTTTCAGTACAGCGCCATCACTTTTGAACAAACCCATAGCTCCAGCAACTAGTGGGGAATTGTAAATGGCTTGTCGTTGATAACGTCATTATTACTTTATTATTGTTAGCTATAAGGTCACCTAAAAGAAATAAATTCGACATATATTTTTTATGTATGAGTATGACCACGCATAACATTTTACAAAATGCCTCCAATTACAAAAGAATTGAAGTTGAGTTCTTCTATATGCAATACGAACGTGTACGCTGAAAACCCTTGGCACAAAAATAAAAATCAGTTCTCACCGCATCAATCTCATTAAGAGCCTTCCACCTCTCCTGGGGTGCCTTGACATCCTTGACAGTCTGTATAGCCCTCTTCATCCAGGACGTCCACACCCGGAGGCCGGGGATCTGTTGCTGGTCGATGTAGTTGGCGAGAGCCTTCGCGTACTGTCGGCCCCGCGCGGACAGGTCGCTGTCACCGCCTATACGGCCTACTATGTTATGTGTGCTTTCACCATGCTGGAATTGTATAAATGTTGTTTTTAATGACAGTAACAATCATTGCAATATTACTGCATACTACTACTTATCTTATCATCTTATATTGTAATTTTCTTAATATACAGGGTTATTTGTAAAACACTGGCACCCTCTCAGGACCATGTTACCAGCATCATAATCAACAACTTTTGTTCTATGACATTTAAACATTTATCATATTTTTGTTCATCAGATTTTCATACAAAAATAAAAATATTTAAATTAAACGCTCTAAATGTTACGAAATCTATGCGAAGCAAACGTACCTACGGGGACAGTGCGCGTCAGGGGTAGGTATGGTACAGCAAACGGACGGAGTTGAAATGTGTTAGATAGGACAACGAAATCTTGTTGATTTGTTTTTGGTAAATGTATAAAAATTTGTAAAAAATCATAGAACAAAAGTTGTTATTTATGATGATAGTAATATAGTCCTGCGAGGTTGTCGGTGTTTTACAAATAACCCTGTATAAAATTCTCGTGTCACAGTTTTCGTGCCCATACTCCTCAGAAACGGCTGGACCGATTTAAACGAAATTTTGAGTACATATCGGGTAGGTCTGAGAATCGGCCAACATCTATTTTTCATACCTCTAGCAGCGGGTGAAACCGCTGGGCACAGCTAGTTAAAAATAAATATTATATGCCGGCAACAACGACTAGCGTAGTGCGCGAGCGCAGCCGCTAAGTAGACAACTCGAACGACCACCGACCGAACACGTACTTGATAAAAGTGTCTAAAAGTCTAAAAACCTGTACAATACTATTCAAATACTCTGTTTCATATTCTTAAAGAAGTGAGTTTGTTTTAATACATAATTATACTTTTTAATTATAAAAAAAAACTTTACAGTTATTGTTTTTAGGAATCATGGTTTTTACACTTTTTTGTATTATTATTTCTGCATTTTATGCATGTTTCACTTTTAGAATTCATAGTAACTTATTGTATAGATGATGTAAGTTATGTATCAAACACAATTTCAATTGTTCCTGATAAATATAAATAAAAATACGTTTTGGGAAAATTAACTTTACACCTTTTCAATAATGTTCAGTTTGTTTCCGTATGGTTGGTGCTGTCAGAGTTGCTATACCGCGCCTGGGAATCTGACTTGGCTTTAAATGCCGTCGAGAAACATCACTCCGGCATGCTTTTATTTTAATATCAACTTAATTTCCATGTTCATAAAGTTGATTGGAAATAACATGAATTGGCTACAACATTTCAGTAAGCTCAAAACAAATTGTAGCTATATTACTTATCATCTTATCAATAGAAAGGGAGTCGTTTGTCTTGGTGTAATGAGGAGTGATGAAGGACATGTGACTAAAAGAGTGATGGATCTGAATGTGGATGGACGGAGAGCAAGAGGAAGGCCAAAGAAAAGATGGATGGATTGTGTACCTAAGGAATAATATGAAGGAGAAAGGAGTAAATGATGCCATGACGTCTGCTAGGAGGGAATGGAAGAAGAAAACGTGTTGCGCCGACCCCAAAAAGAATGGGACAAGGGCAGGAAAATGATATAGTACTTATCATATTAAGCACACCGTCGTAAATATATATCAATTGTTAAGTGTTATATTATTTGTACCTTTTCTTCTCTTTTTTACATTAATTTTATTTCTGCTATCTATGTTTGCCGCATCATACTATACACTAGTCAATAGCACGAGAGCTGTTTTGACAACAAGACGCAAGCGTTAGCCGTGAAGTTAGCGCTTCTACAGAGTATGGACTGAAGTTCGTGCGAACTGACTGCGAGGCGACGAGAGAGCAGAGTGACGCGGACGGACTCTCTTCTCTTCTCTACAGTGCCTGCCGCCGTGCGAACAACTTGTCTAGTAACTGTACTACGACTCGTTGTGATAATTGTGCCTAGTATATTGTTATTGTTAACTCGATAGTAAATTCGTGGTGTGACATAAAGTTAATATCGTTCGTAAGCCGTTACCCACATATTGCCCACACACAATGTTTTCTGGTGAAGGTTCTCACCTTATTAAGCAACCTCATCCGACATATATAAAACTAGCTGTTCCACGCGGTTTCACCCACGCTGCTCAGCACCTGTTGGTCGTAGCGTGATGTTATATAGCCTATAGCCTTCCTCAAGAAATGGACTATCCAACTCTAAAAGAATTTTCCAATTCCAACCAGTAGTCCTTGAGATTAGCGCGTTCAAACAAACAATCAAACAAACTCTTCAGCTTTATAATATTAGTATAGATATATATATAAAATAAATAAATACTCACCCTAGTCAAATAAATAGTCCGAGGCACAATATGTATGTTCATGAGATAGTACACAATCCGACTCTGTATATGTCCCTCATGCTTATGTACAACGACCTTCTCCCCAGTGTCGTAGATCTTCATATAGCTATAGTCAGACTCCATGCTTTCGTCGAGAGGCTCGTACTTCTCCTTGTAATGTTCTATCCGGAGTAAGAAGTCGTTCAGGACATTATCTGTGTTTTGAATGTTTGTGTAGTCTGGGCTGCTTACTTTTACTTCCTGTACAAAAAAGTTGATTATTAGCTATGGAATATATTTACCATACTAAGGCCAACTAGCAGCGATACGAAAGGTCATTAACCTAAAGAATAACTGTGGCGTTGACAATCTAATATTTAGCTCTTTCCATCTTGTGCCTTTGTCATAATGTCTCTTTCTCCCGGCAAAAACATGACAACGTTAAGACGGGTTCGCCAACATTCGGGCGGCCATTTTAGATGGGGTTTTGTTTACATTTGGTATCGCTTCTCGTTGGCCGTACTGTACTTCTGTACAAACATTTAAATTCACACACGCAACAGCCAGACTCGGAACAGCTAGGTCATATAAGTATTTGTTCTGTGTGGGGATTGAACCCATGACACGCAGCACAGCAGACAATCGCTTAGCCAACCGTACCGTCAGTCAGTCATTTGATTGATACATATAGATTGCACTCAAACTCAAAGCATTTATTTCATTTAGAGCATCAAAGGCACTTTTGAATGTCATAAAGTCAAAAAAGATGCTGCTACAGTCCCAGTCACAAGACATAATAACTTGTGAAAGTACTGTAGTCACCCATTCCAAAGAGTAGTTTTTCTCTATGGAGAAGAATGGTCAAGAAACTCCATGGACACTCCACTGGTTGCATTATTATACATATAGGTGAGAACGATGTAGATAAAGGAGCGCATAAGAGCGTCTAGACTCTTGAGTATAATCAAATAAATAATTAAAAAAAAATAAAAAACACGACTGTCAAGTCAAAAAATTAACTAAAAAGAAAAAAAAAACATGATGTTAGTTTTACATTTGCCGATGGAATGTGTTAGGAACCAAAATGAAATGGAATCGAAAAGGGAACAAAATATTCCATCGCAGTCGGGGAACTTTTTATACATGAAAGTATAGACTGCGATGAAAATTTTTGTATCGCTGTTACATTCCTTTTTTTGGGGCAGTTGTGTAAAAAAAGATGAATTAAATAAAGCGTAGCAGGTAATAGATGACCAGTCACAAGAGACAGCTCTTCACCGTGCCGTGTCTTTAACACAAGCAAAAACCTGCCTTATTGATGTACCTCACCATAATATTTTGTTCAATAATCCTAGGGTCGTCACATATGGACTCCACGAAGAACAGCTTGAAGCCCATCTTGTGGACCACGATGTCGCGAATCATGCGCCGCCGGTCGAGCGTTGAGTTCGTTGCGTCGAAAACCTGGGGGAAGAAAGGTTTGTTGTTGTAGACATAGGGTTTAATTTGCTTTAGCACGTTTTTATAAGAGAACTTATTGTGCCCAGCGGTTTCAACTGCTGTTTAGCAGCCCTTAATTCGAACTTGTAGTTCTTGAGTTTTTGAAGGGTACACTAAACGGAACTCCTACTTGGATCCTTGGTCTTGTCAGACAGACAGACGACTACCGTACTAACTCCGTGTGTTCCCCAGATAAGGTTCTGGGGAACGCACGGAGGTATGAAACCACATACTCAAGTCTGTGGTCCCTCTACGCAGTTAAAAGTAGCCGTTTATGTCGCAAGTTTGAAGGGAACAGACTTCTGTCTCTGTTTTCGTTAATACTCACAGCGACTTCTCCGCCCTTGACAAGCCACTCGCAGACATCATGCAGGGCGTCCAGCGCGCACTGCTGCCGTATCGCCATCGCTTCCTTATTGTCTGCGCGGAAGAACTCATGGCTGGTGTAGGCGGTCGTCGCGTGCCGCCTGTATTCGCCAAGATTGAACACTGCAATAGAAGGCATGAGCCAAATGAGGTATCATTAACGAATAACAAACGCAGTATGTGTGAGGGAGATCACAGGATATTGTATAAAGATAACCCCCTGTATATCATCATGTATGTAATGTCTGCACGCTCCAACTTGGCTGCAGCAATAAATAAAGTTGTGGAGTTGCAAGGAAATAAAAAAAAACCTGAAAATTACCGTCATGACTTAATTTTTTTGAGCTATTTATTTAATAAGACCGTTAATAGAATGTATTATTTATATCTGCACTAAATTTTGGCAGCATACTGCATTTAAACCACGTGTAAGATTCTTTGATAATACAATAACAATAATAAGGTTGTTTCAATTAGTACCACTGCGGGCATAACATGAAATTATAATGTAAAAATAATTCAAAATGGCGGTTATGCGCCAGGGCGCGGTAATTTAATTATACTACGTTTATTATTGGTTATATGGACTAGCATGCCTGAAAGATATTTATCGACACCATGTAAAGCCAAGTCGATGGCATGGGTGGCATAAATATTTTCTCTTTTTTACTCTTACACCAGGCACTAACCGTGTGGTTTGTCATTAGGTCACAAACTGCACCGGTGTTACCCGCGGTTAAAAAAGAAAACGTTAGGGAATTATGTGATCATATCACGGGACACCGCATTTTTCAGGAATCAAAAGCCACGTGTGAATCCAGAAAATAAGATAACTTAACCTTTCGTGTGTCTATGACGTGGATCCACGCGAGACACAATGCGTAATTAATTGTGTCTGTATCATAGACACACGAAAGGTTAATACCAAATTTTATCCAAATCCATTAAGCCGTTTGAGTGTGAAGGTGTGACAAACATTAAAACGTTCGCCTTTGTAATATTACTAGCTGTGCATGCGTTGCAATGCAATTTTCTACCTACTCTACCCTACCTACCATAATCTTTCAAGTTAGATCAAACTGCACACGGTGTGCAAATATAATTTTAAATCGGTTAAGTAGTTTAGGACTCCATCGCGGATAAACAACGTGACACGTGATTTATATATATTAAGAAGATATAGTGTGATTATTTTTTTATTTAATGACTAGCTCTGCCCAGCGGTTTCACCCGCTGCTCATTTAGGGGTTTAAAAAATAGATGTTGGCCGATTCTCAGACCTACCCGATATGTACACAAAATGTCGTTTAAATCGGTCCAGCCGTTTCGGAGGAGTATGGGAACGAAAACTGTGACACGAGAATTTAATATTTTAGAAGATTAAGAAGATATAGTGTGATTATTTTTTTATTTAATAAAATAATTGCTGGCTACAACGATACCCCTCGGTAAGACTGGTTTGTATGATTTTCGGTCTTACCTATTGGCCACGAAAGATTTACAATTTTAATGACAGTCGGTAAATCATTTAACGTGCTCACCGACACACGAAGCCTACGGACCGATGACTGTGTTGTTATAAAATGTATCGATTTGTTTGTATTTACGGTACATTTTGCCTTGAAACTATTTAATTACTTAGTGCAGGCTATCTTTTACGTCAATGCAGGTTAAGCGTAGTTGTTGATATAACAGAACATTACCACCTAGGTACTGATATAATGACGATATGCCTCGTGTAAGTATGTAAGTCATAAGTCATTTCTTTCAAAACAATTTACGTTGTGTCGAAAATAAATTAAAAGACCACATTTGAAACTTTGGACAGGTATAAAACGAATTTCGATAATCTCCTAAATACGCCTAGTGTTTTTTTTATATTTTTCTCCCACATTATTATTTGGAAAGTCATGTGACGAATTACTTAAGACATTTACCCACTAATTCACATAGAATAGAAACATTCATTTCGGCAATTTGTTGCATCACAAAGTCTGAACATCTTAAGCTGGTGCAGATAGGCGTAGGTACTTAGTTTGGTATATGTCATAGCTTTCGATTAAAAATGTACATTTTGACGAAGGTCATAGCTGGATCATATTCAGGTCTCAATTCGATCGGCTTTTTTCCGTATGGTTCCTCTAAAAACATACATATTTGATTGCTATAACTCATGTCGAACATAGAACAAGCACTTTTAAAAAACTTTAGTTGGAGCAAATCCTACTAATATTATAAGGGAAAAAATTTTGTGTTCACCAAAAATACTGATCGTGCACCAAATATTCTTTCCTGAATGCTAAAAAAATGCGTAGGTTAGGTTAGGTTAAAACTGCGACCCCCTACGCACGAGCCGAGCGAGCGGAGCGAGCGGTGCCGCGGCAGCGGCCGGCGAGTGCCAGTAACGACTTGCATTAATAGAAAATGGATAAAGATATAACACTTTTTTATTGTAGTGCTGTCTTCTAACAGTATAGTATAATTGATTTATTTGATGAGCAAATTTAGTGTGCAATTCAGTATTTTTGGTGATAATTTCGAATATTTTGATTGAAAAAAGGGGATTTACAGTTAAAGTATTAAATACCATCCATATTATAAATGCGAATGTTTGTGAGGATGGATGGATGTTTGTTACTTTTTCACGTCAAAACGGCTGAACCGATCTTGATGAAATTTGGCACAAAGGTAGGTTATAGTCTGGAATAAAACATAAATAGTTTATTTTCGATATCACGCGGGCGAAGCCGCGGGCGCCAGATAGTAAATCTATAAATCAAACAAAAGTCACCGATTTCCGGAAGTAAATTTATTCTTCGTCGTTATTTGGAAGTCGGTTTTTTGGCAAAAAATATTTTTTCACCCTTTTCAGTTGTGTGTGCTACATTAAAAAAAGAATTTTAAAAATCGGCTCACAATGTACGGAGAGCTCCTCTTTTTTTTTGATGTCGGAAAAGGCATCCTTTAGAAAAAGAAAATGGAGAAGAACACTCACCTCTAGTATTAATTCCTATCCAGTTGAGATATCTGGACAATTTCTTGGAGATGTACGTCTTGCCGCGGGCCGGGAGGCCGACCATCGCGATCACATGTGGGATATTCACATAGTTCGCTCGTTCACCTGGGGAACAACGAAAATAATTGTTAATAAAGTTTCAGGGTCTTTAAACATTTGTATATACACATAATTCCCTGTTTAAATCTGTTTTTGTTTTGGCCGCGGTATGAACAACCCGCAACCCCGGCTTCCTAGCCTCTTAATTCTTACTTTAATATTATAAAAGCGAAATTATTTGTTACGTCTTCACACCTTATTCACGGCTAAACCGATTTTGATGAATTTTGGTACAGAGATAGTTGTGACATTTATTTAAAGTGAGAAATGAGCGAATAAGAGGGAAGAAAAGGGAAATCTTAGCTTTGCTATTAGAAAAAATAAGGCGCAAGGGCAAAAACTACAGGTAACAGGTACCTGCAAATCTGGAAAGGGGAACTGTGTTACCCCGAATTTAACACGAGCGAAGCTGCGGGCAAAAGCTAGTAATATTATAAATGCGAATGTTTGTGAGGATGGATGGATGTATGGAGCAACGTAAAAAATAAAAAAAATGTCTGGAATAACACATAGGATGCTTTTTTTTCGATATCACCCGGGCGAAGCCGCGGTTACCAGCTAGTTTAAAACATGACCTTCCTACTGGCCTTTTTATGTAAGGAACTCTGCTGTGCAAAATGCTACCCAGTGGTTGTGTGTTGGACTTTTTTTTAATAGATTTGTTAGCACATTTATAGTACTGATGTGACTTTTACACTGTTGATATAAGGTTTAAATTGCATTGACTGCCAATCGCTCATTAAAAGCCATGTAGCCTACCAATTTAGTGTAGTTATAACAAATCTATCGCGTGATTTTTTATTGCTCATTGTAGAGGCAGATTCATTAAAAGAGTTACTGGAAATTGAATCAATTATACCTTGGCCATAAATGAGAGACAAAAAAAGTATCTATGAATATGAAACGATGGGTAAGTTACACCATTTATAACTCAGGAATGGCTAGACTGATGACCAGGGGTCCAAAATGGCGGCTCAAGCAGAAACAGGATAAGTTATTAATATGAAATTCGTTGCCATTTTTAAAATGGTGACAATTAACATTATTAATTGCATCTGTCACCATTTTATATATATATTTGTAAAAATGTTGCTCCACACTATGAATTTCTCCTGTACCGTTGGTGCGTTTACAAACATTTAAACTCACATACACAAACAGTCAGACTCGGAAAAACTATCTGTCATACAAATATCTGTTACGTGCGGGGATCGAAACCGCGACACGCAGCGCAGCAGTCGATCCCACAGCCACTGCGCCAATCGTGTCGATACTGCCATTTTAAACCCCCAGTTAGTAGGATTAGCGTCGAAACACTTGAAACTTCAGGATTATAAGATTTGAAGTGGTCAATTCAGTTTGATATGTAGGTACTTAGGTAGGTAGAAAAAGGTGCATTGCAGTGGAACTAGCACAGGCATTGCTACTATTATTACAATAAACTCTACGCCCCATGACTATGTCACTCAAACCTCAAGCATTAATGAAAATAGATTCAACTGGAATCTAATTTAAAGTAATGCTTCAGTTTTAAATGATGTTCATGATAAACCTAAGAAAACTTCTTCTCACATGACACTACATAATTATCATCTAACTTACATTATTATTTTACAAACAATAATGATTACAGCAGACATAATAAAACTTCTTATATGGCACAAAAATGTATACCGAAAACATGATTCATTTAAAACGATGAGCATTTTTATCTATTAATACTTATTATATGTGTATCTATCAATTTACAAGCATACATTTGATACCTCTAGGTACTGTAGCAGGTTATCATCAAATAACTACTTGTTTATGCCCAGTATTAATACTTGTGTGTGTACCTATAATGTTTACAAGCAAACATGTGATACCTCTATGTACCAAGCAGGTTATCATCAAATAACTACTTGTTTATGGTTAGTTTTATGATATGCTTGTCTATGTAAATGTTTTGCAGGCTATATTGACTGTTGGCTTCATTATGAATATTACATTCTTTATTGCTACATTGGGTAAAAGTATCTTATCTACAATGTGTAAAAAAAAGCACTAATACTTATAGGTAGGTACATATATCAAGTTTTTTTTTGAGGTGGGTAATCATCAAATAACTTATCCGTTCTGGGAGGAGCTGGGGGGAGTATCAGACTAGTACTGACTAAAACCCACCCATGTTCATTTTATTTCTATTGCCCTTTACGTTCCGAGGCCAAGGTATCTCTTGCGAATAACCCGAAACCCTGGCAGGCAGAGGCCCTGGCAAGCCCCTCTGCTTTGCTGACATCTCTTTGAAGCGCGCATGAATCACATATATCGAGCTTTACGCAGTATTTTGTGCAGTTATTCTAACCACAATTTGTTCTCGGCATAAACACATTTTTTTATGTGACTTCAAGAAAAGTATTTGAGAACTTGGGAACTTGCAGAAAGACTGACCTTACCTTATGCCTACCTGTTGCTGTTACCTTAAATGTTTTGCGCCTTTCTTTTAGACTTTGTATATAAATATTATAATTTAGTAAAATTTGTTTTGTGTTTGTATGAAGGGGTTCACTCTTCAACTACCAACCTGAGGATGATTTTGTTTTACTTAGGGAAAGCTATGTTAGCCCTGTGTGTCATAGGTGTGGATGTCGAATTTCTCCGAAGGGAATATAGTACCAGGGCTAAAAGTGGTCTCTATTTTTATCAAAATCCATTTAGCAATTGTGTGTATATGTATCATACATCCTGACAAACTTTTGAATTTAAATATTGTTAGGATTTTATGATGTTATGACACATTTGCATAAGAATAAAAAAAATATGATTTTATGTACACAGGATGGCAGGTTGTCCTATTCTAAACTATTATAACCTTATCTCTCAACTACGAATCACACACTGTAGTAGAGAGATCAGGTTAAAATGGTTTTCTATAGCTTGATGTAGTGCCATTGTGTGTTTGTAATAATATGAAAACAGTTATATTTAAAATAATTCTAAATTCAAAGTTCTAAATTATAACATTCAATATTCAAGGCAATGACGGATAACTGCCTTATGATGTTGCCACATTGCTTTTCATACACTCAATATGATTATGAATATAAAATCAATAATCAACCAACAAGGTCAGTCAGTCTAATAGGTCATAGAGATGAGAACAATAAATTTAATGGGTTCATTAAAATAAAAATGATTGCAAAGTTATCTTGTCTATGCTAGCCGTTTTTGGTTATCAGTAGGTTTGTGGGTTTCAGGCAGAATTAGTAATCATCTGTGCTGTCTTCTTATCTTATTAGAAAATGTGGGATTCATAATGTTTTTCTGCCTATGAAAAATGGATACTTTTTATCTATAAATTTTAAATATAGTGTAGATAATAACTAAGATGACCTTCTGACCATAAAAGCATATAATTATTTTTATTTGGGCTACTACTATCTGTGAGTTAATTTAATTTATGATATTACATTTCTAAATTTTGTTCACATACATAATATTTATGTATGAAACACAAGACCCTATTGAGTTATCTGTTTAGGATTAGCATATCTAAAGTATTTTATGTACAGTTTAAAGATGCTATCATATAGTTGCTATCTGACACATTTATTCTTCACTATGTTCTATATAAATACAACTTCAAGCCTACCATAAGATATGGTGGACACGTTAATTCGATTATAGCATTTATCTAACAGATAATAATCCATCACTACGTTAAATTAATTGGTTAACCATCACCTCATGCAGTCACTGGTTTTTATCAAAAAACGACGTAATGATACAAGTTCTAATAAACTGGATGTTTCGATCTCGTCGCCATAGGAAGTATGTATGTCCTTGTGACGACAGCATGTAAACTAGTACTAAATTGTCCATCGGAATTCGCGAAACAACAGTTTTCACTAACCATCACCAAAATACTGCTTGTTGAGGTACTTCCAACCTTCGGCACGTTTATCTTCTGATTCCATAGCACGCTGATTTATTTACTACCACTGTTAGAAAAATAAATACGTGTTTTTTTTTAATAAATTCAATTATTTCACACTCGATCAGCACCGCCGACGGCAGTACGCGAACTGTCAATGTCAACTTGAAGTGAAATCTGAAATCGATTGACGTGACAAGCATGACAGCAGAATTTACCAAGCATGGACAAAGGTCTTTTAAGAACCTTTTTTATTAGTTTCGTAAAAAAAACATGTTCACCATATTTTTTCTTTCATACTACTTTGCGGTTAATGTCATTTAGATGTTTGTGTTCTTTGGAACAACTGTCGCTTGGAGTAAAGTGAGGCCCGAGATTGAATACAAGCAAGGAGAAGCCTATGCAGGTCCAACTAGGGCTAAGGTAGGCTAGCATAAGCTTCTAGGCATCTACCAAAAGTGGTTGAAGTCGGAGTGTGGAAGATAATGATGCCAATTGCATTCAAATATGTATGTATTTACGTAATTTCACTATTCCTTCTTAACAAGGCCTTTTAAACCGATTAATTAAAAAATGTACTGACGACTGATGTGTTGAAGATTAAGACGAATGTAACCTTTGTAATAATGTTAGCGAGAGAAATGCGTCAGAGATCACGCCGTGTGTTGATGAAGCCAGTTGACGACATCCAAACGATAACCTTTACATAAATTGCATGATAACAGCTCATAATATTTCCACGTCAACATAATAACTAATCGTTCCTAAGTCTACTAAATAATGCATTTAATCGAGGAATTTCTTTGTCTTAATTTGTTAAAAATTGTTGTGGCAATGGTTTCATAGATGTCGTTGCTTGTATTGATTTAAGATACTTTACGACTGTTGCGAGCTGTTTTGAGAAAGTATTACGCCGACTATTTTAAAATTTTGCAAAAATTTACTACTAGAGCTTTTACTCTGAGATGGTCTTCCTCCCTTTATTGGCATAGCAATAGGAGCAATGAGTAAATAGCTATGTTAAACTTCCACCTCAGTCCAATTAAATTTGGTGCATAATCTCCTCGGATTCTAAGTTTGAATTTCAGAAATTTTACCTACATTGGATTTTAATGTGTTTTATCTGCGTACCTAGTAAAAATGTAAGCCCTGTGAACTAAATTGGATTTGAGATTCGTTCTAGCCTGTAAATCTATAATCCACTTTTAGGTAATCCGCCACAAATGGTTTAGGCACGAGCCCGGTTATATTTACTGCATTTATATAGGTAGTAGTGTATACTTTGATTCGACAAGAATCAACACCGAAATACATATTACTTTGCGGTAAGATACCATTAACATTGTGGCGTTATTCAGATTGACAGTGGAGGTAGATCTACCTTCTATCAAGCTACATCGTTGCCCCCCGACAGTAATAGATTAAAAGTAGTTGAGAGTGAACTTCCTGTTTATTTAAAATCTGATTTTTGGAGTTTACTTTACGTATGTATAATTCGTGTCGCCATATAACATACAGGTGAGGCTGGTGAGGGAATTGTTCTTGTTGAAGTGCAGTTCACTGTGCCTAGTATTTGCAATTTACCAAGTGAAAAGCGTCACCGAATACCCACTGTACTACTGCTATCTTTTTCGATCGTCTAAACGGAATTAGTCATTTTGATGCAAAAACAAGACAGATAAAGCTTGAAGCAAATTGGGTTTGTCGATGGTCAAAAGGATAACCGTTGTTTCGCAACACTGCTTACCTACCGACCATAAAAGACCTAATTGGTAATTATCTATTCAATGTAAAAACTTTAAAGCAAAAATAGCGCTGTACGAATATCTTATCTATTTCTATGTTATTAAACTAATACATGGTTCGGGATCGTTTCGATAGATGGCGTTAGTGTCGTTCCTTAATTAAAATCTCTATTAAAGTAGTTTTTTTCTGAAAAGTTTCCTAACTCTTGACTTATTTTATTAAGACTGATTATCAGCCTTCGTCCGGACTTTGTCCGGTTTTGGGGCTTTTCATCATTTTTTTTTTAGTTTATAATTATTTCAACTAGCCCATTCACTTCAATACTTCTAAGTATAGAGATATTTTAAGAAATAAGTTTGTGAAAATTCCATATGGTTTTTTCAAAACATGAAATTATAATATTTCTAACAGTTCTACTGTACCACTAAATTACGCAAGTCGAAACTAGTTCCTATTACATTCCATTACTTATTCTAATATCAGGACCATAACGCGGTAATGGCAACTCTGAGCCGCCATTTTCAAAGTCCACACATTTTCAAAGGCGCTAACGTGTAAATTGACAAACATTTGTTTACCAATACATTTGTGACGTCAGGCAGGCAGGTCTTTGAATGAAAGTGAGCAATGTTAAGGTGGGTGGGACGCGCTAATTTAGCTCGATGCTACGTCATTGGTTGCCCTTGACATTGTCTCAAATTGTAGCCAGATATTACTGTAAGTACTGAATACATGAACTATTAAGAATTTAAGATCAAAGGGCTTATGGATATACTTGTCGTTAAGAGTAAATTTCCACTTACAATCTTGCAGGCACTCTCAATCTTGAATGTAAAGTTCTACTCTATGACGGGTTGGTATTCCATCATAGTCTAGGAATTAGGAACAACAATTGACGCACAGCGGGGCGTAAAAATAGCATTTAAATAATTGCTATTATAGTGCGCTCAGTTTGGGCAGAGTGGACACACCTACAGCTCTACATCTCTTGAATGTTCCCTTTCTCTGCCAGAGATTCAGAGCGTCATGTTTTATGTATCGTACGTATGATCGAGATAATAGTTTAGCCATCCTGTAAACATAAGTAGGTAGGTGGTTTAATATTCGCCACCATTTAGGTTTTTTAAATTTTTAGGTTAGAATTACTATCCGTCTAGATTAGTCCGGACATGTACGCCTTTGCCTTTTGGGTCAACAAAAAAACCGGACTGAATTTCAAAATACCGTCGCCATTTAACTTTTTGAACAAGTCCGGCTTACTGTCTTTTTAAAATCCGGTTCCGTAACCCAAGTACCCAACGTCCGCCGACATTTAAATCTAGCCCGGAAATGTCAACTATAAATACAGGTTATACAAGATTCTTACAAAATATATATCTCTAGGTAGGTACTTGAAATAAATTCCGAAATAATAGTAACAAATCATAACCTATAACATTACTGCCGGTAGCTGTACGTACAGACGCCAGTAGGTCAAGCTACCCGAAACTGTCAATTTTTCCCAATGAACCTTGAACCTAATATTTTAGAGATAAAGTCGAAAATCTATCAAAGAAATCTGACAGATTGTAGTAGTTTGATGTGCAGGCGTCTGTACAACAATACAATATCGTACTTGACAAGGCATTATGTGAATAAAAAAAGTATGTTATATGTATATAGATAAAATAAAAGAAAGTAATTGCACAGACACGTCAGTCGTCTCAGTTACCCGTCGATGGCATTATTAGTCCTGTTACAGGTAGTGATGTTAAGAACTCGAGTCGTTGAGTCCTAATTCAATAGACTCGACTTAATTTTACAAGACTCAGTGAACTAACTGAACTCGGAGTCTTGAGTCGAGCCGAGCTTCAGTCTTTTCATAAAGACTCGAGCGCTAAAATAGAACTCGAGCTTTAAAAAGAGCTCGAGTCTTAAATAGAGCTCGAGTCTTAAATAGAGCTGGAGTCTTAAAAAAGCTTTAGTCTTAAAAGAGTTCGAGTATTATGTCTACAACGTATTAAGGTTAAATAATGTTAACAGTTGCAGGGTAATCCAAAGGTTTAATAAATAGATTTACGAGTACGTCAATTTTTTTCAAAATTACCAGATTATTCTGTCCTTTATTATACATACTTATAATGACATCGGGTCAATTTTGATACATACATATTATAGATAAATTGGACCCAGAAACAGAACAAATAACCACTAACCACTGGGCCACGGAGGCTTCATTTAACTTATGTATTTTCTTCTGCCGCTTGCCTGTTATTGAAATAATAATAATAGAAACAGTACTTCACTTAGGCCCGTGTATATTAATAAATAATATTGAAATTATCTCTTAGTGTGTAATACTTTATTTTCTTATTTCCTTATTCTACAATTAAGTTTTAGATATCAAGTAAAATGGTATAGTTTCATAATTTTCGAAGACTTATTCTGGTACATATCTATTCAGAATCGGAAAAACTAGGTAAACTAGTATCTCTTAAACTATCTGCCTCTCGTACTTTCCGTATAAATGTTAATATCCTGGAGTAAGTCATAGTGCGTTTTATTTCGGGTACTCGATCCATCTCAAATGCTATCAGTTTAGCAAATTCTTGATTCCTTGGGTCACTCGGTTGTTCTGAACCAAAATCAATATCTTTTAGTAAATTTGTACGAGCTCGTACCTCACACGAGTCCCAGCGATTTCTTTGATACACATTGGAATCTATGATATCTTCATGTTTTACCTGCGTTTGTTTATCGACTTTTACTGAAGTTGTTGATCCTGATAATTTTCTCTTTTTAGGGTTCCGTAGTCAACTAGGAACCCTAAAAAGTTTATTCTATTCAAGCTTCCATGTGCCTTGCATCGTGGCTAGACTTTTTTAATTCAACATTTTAATAATATAAATATTAGTAAGTACATATAAATTAATGAGACTGTCTTATTATTTTTTGATGATTACAATTATTTTTTATGATTAAAATTATTTTTTATGATTAAAATTATTTTTCCTATTAACGCTTTTATTTTTCAAAATACGCTTTACGAATATATCCCAGAAAAGTAATATTTTAATGCCTGATTTAATTAAAAAGGAACTCCTAACGGAATAGAACTCGAGCGCGACTCGCCCGTAAAAAGGACTCGAGCACTAAAGGAGACTCGAGTCTCAAATTGCGCTCAAGAGCTCATATGGACTCGAGTTCTCTAGTCTTGAGAGTTTTATTGTAATGAGTCGAGTCCTGTAATTTGTCAGTCGAGCTCAAAATTTAGGACTCAAAGACTCGAGTTCTTAACATCACTAGTTACAGGGGATTTAGACACAATTGACTAAAGGTCTGCTTGTGTTTAAGGTCTGCTTAACTCTTCAGAAATTTCTAACGATAATAAGAAAAAAATAATAAACGAAAGTGTTAATATAGATAGACACTATTGACAACAAGACTATTGAAATAAGGGTATAACAGTTCGTCACTCAACAATATTGAAGTGATAGAAAGATATCATTTGTAGTGAGTAGCCAGAGCCACTGTGGTGACTCGTGTGATCGATTGGGGGTTAGATAAGGTTCGGGTGAGACTTATTGGCAATTTCTACTCATCTGATATACAAAATTACATGTGTAATACGAGGTATTCCTCAAAGCGCTCCCGTTTTGAAGCGCTCCCATCTAAGCGCTCCCGTTTTATTCCTCTAAGCGCTCCCAAAAGGAGCGCTTCAAGGAGTTCTTTCTTCGAGCGTTCCTTTTGGGAGCGCTTAGAGGAATAAAACGGGAGCGCTTAGATGGGAGCGCTTCAAAACGGGAGCGCTTTGAGGAATACCTCTGTAATACATGTAATTTTGTATATCAGATGAGTGAAAAGTTTTGTTCATCGGACTCATTGATCCGAGCATTGATAACTATCTGGAATTGGATGTTGATCATGTACGAAAGTTTTTGGCAGTTTTCAGCATTGACACAATAGAAAATTGTTGGCTTTAATTTAAAAACCGGCCAAGAGCGTGTCGGGCCACGCTCAGTGTAGGGTTCCGTAGTTTCCCGTCCGTCACAATAAGTGTGAAGTCACTTATGAGTTTATTATTTGTTTGACGTTGAACACTAGAGAATTGTATTTCCTAATTAATACTTTAATTAATAATGTTGGATTGCGAGAACCGATTTCAATAATTCTTTTTTTTGTTTGAAAAAAGATACGTTCAGGATAATAAAATATGTAAACGAAGTTAAAAAAAATGCTTGCATATACGATTATACTACAAACTTAGTCCAGAAATTATTTTGTACAACTTTTTGTCTTTTTTGTACAAAAACTGTTGTGTCAATCAAGTTCAAAATAATTTTCATAGAAAGTACTTATAAAGTTCTACTTTTCAGATTTTTTTCATATTTTCTAAACTTATAATTCAAAAGTTAGAGGGGGGGGGGACACATTGTTTTTTACTTTTGGAGCGATTATTTCCGAAATTATTGACAATATCAAAAAATGATTTTAGTAAACCCCTATTCATTTTTAAATACCTTTCTAACAATATATCACACGTTAGGGTTGAAATTAAAAAAAAAATCACTCCCCACTTTACATATAGGGTGGGTACCCTAATAAAACATTTTTTTTTCAATTTTTATTTTACCACTTTGTCGGCGTGATTGATATACATATTGGTACCAAATTTCAGCTTTCTAGTGCTAACGGTCACAGAGATTAAGCGAGGACGGACGGACGGACGGACGGACAGACAGACATGGCGAAACTATAAGGGTTCCTAGTTGACTACGGAACCCTAAAAATGATGATTTGGAGATGGGATGACTTAAAAAGATACCGAAAATGAATAGAAGATAGGATATCAAGACACATCCAGGTTACTAATATTATAAAAGCGAAAGTGAGTTTGTTTTTTACCTCTTCACACCCAAATGGCTAAACCGATTTTGATGAATTTTGGTACAGAGATAGTTGGGACCCTGGAGACGGACATAGGCTAACTTTTCTTTAAACAAATGAGAAATGAGGGAGAAAAAGGGAAGAAAACTTAGCATTGCTATTAAAATAAATAAAACAAACACTACAGGTAGCAGAGGTACCTGTAAATCAGGAAAGGGGAACTGTGTTACCCCGAATTTTACGCGATAAATCCCTAAGCTCAATGAAGGCGTGCTATAAGCCCAACTGTGAACTACAATAGGCTGAATTGATTTTACTGACACAAACCGATAGAAGGATAGTCTATTTTCTATCTGATAGTCACGGCTGGAGTACAGAATAACAAATGAGAAAAAACAATAACTAATTTAATATCTTTAATAGCATCTGCCTAGCCGTTTCCCAACTATGTTGGAGTCGGTTTTCAGTCTAATCGGATGCAGCTGATTATCAGTATTTTACACGGAGCTACTGCCTATCCGACCTCCACAGCCCAGTTAGTACTGAGTACAGACTTTCGGAACACTGTCTACCTGTAACAACTGTCAAAGATCTACAAATGACAGCTGGGACCAACGGCTTAACGTGCTTTCCGACGCACGGAGGAAACTCGGTATGTAGCAGGTGGTCAGCCATTCACAGACCAACCTAGGCAAACGCGGCTTAACCTAAAGATCGTCAAGCCGAGCGGCTGCTATTATTTAGCCACGAGCTCCTTTAATATCTTTAATAGCATTGGAGAAAATGCCACTCTCCTTAATTGTTTGTTCATGTGCCCCGTTATGATACCACGCGCGTGCTCGATACCACAATCAGTAGGAAATACCAACGCTATATGTATACATTCGAAGGACAGTGTAGAAATAAAGACACACCAACTTTTTCATTTTACTAATACCTACCTAATTCTTGCTTGAAGCCTTGTGATTTTCATTATTTTTTATTTCGTTTTGTTCAACTGCCTTCTAAGTTTATCTGACAAAGATCGTCAATTACATTAGGACAATTCCAAAGTTTTTAAAACTAATCTTTTAAGTTGCTTATCTGCATAACTGATAGATTAAGTAGGTTTAAGTTTATCTTTCACTCTTTTTCTCGCCAATAATTTAGGTTTTATTTTCCTGCTCATTTTTGCAGTACTAGTTCAGTAAATTATATGAAAATGCAGAATTCTAATAAACGTTCATAATTCACTTTAATATGTTTACATAATTATAAACGTTTGGTAAACATTTATGTCGTGTTGACCATATTTATGCTACACGTGCTTGCATATTAGCGTACAGTACTGGCACAATTAAAACCATTTATCCAGAAAGGAAAAATAACGAGAAGAATATCTTAAAAATAAAATCGATCAGTCTATCAGTATTCAGATCATATCCTAACCGCATTGATTTGAGGGTTGACGAAAACATAAGGTGAATTTAAATCCAAACTTTATTTTGTATTCCTTAGGTTTAAAATAAGGTAAAGAATGATTCCAAAAGAGCATTTAAAATCTCTTTTCCTTAACGTATGATACAGAAAATAAATACTAATTTTAAACTTACCTACCGATATCTGGGACTAAGATTTTATAGAGCATTTTCTCACAAATAATAACCTAACAGTTTCTAATCACAGTGCAGTTGGCATATTGCTCATGAATGTATTTGTAAGCGCAACTTCAGAGGCAGACATGAATGGAATCATCAAGGAAATTGCAGCCTACATGCTATTACCGCGTCCTGTCTCCGGCATTTGACCGAGTCATCTGACGCTGGGAATTACAGTTCACGACAAAGATAGTAAAAAAAACATAGGATAATATTACATACAGTCTCCTTTTAGTTCATTAGTGACGGATGAGTCAAACGTTAAGTTTTTGTAGTAGTCAGCTCTGCGAACGATTGGTAAAATAAAAGAATGTCCTTTGCGGGCAATCAAGGAAGTATTTTAGGACCGGGCTTTTATTTTCATTCGTAACGTCTTGTTTTAATTTGAGCAATTTCTTACATATATCTAATATTTTTGGAATGTGCAGTAAGTGACGTCACAATTAATTAACACGGTCATCAAACCGATTGGAAAAACCTAAGATTGTTTTAAAGATAATACGTGATGTGGTTACGTTTTTTGTAATCTTTTTCGTCATTAAACATGCGATGCAGTTGCATACTATCTATAGTATTTGTGTTACTCTAATTGATTTTAAATTTAAAAAAAAATACCTGGAACTGATTGGTGATGTCATCAAAGTGATTAGATAAGGTGAATCCAGTTATTTCCGAATAACTACAGTTGTCAGAGCGATAACAACATAAATGTTGTCATCTACTGTTTATTTATTTTTGTCGATTGACGGTTTTATCTTAATTGTCATTTTTATGTAGACATATTTGTGTGTCATTTTCCTTTGTATTTAGACAATTATCTGAACCAAAATTCATCTGAAAACAGCCTCCTGAATAAGTTTTTGTTAACGAGATTATATTAACAATGTCTGAATTTTGCAGATCGAACTCCTTTCAATGACCTTATTGGTTCTTAAGACATAAATAATTGAAATTATCCTATAGGTGGTCAATTTGAACTTCCAATCGTTTGTCTTTAAATTGCAGTCAGTCTTGAATGGATATTGGGGACTCTAGGTGTTGGTCCTCAAAACCTAGTTGTGGTCTTTAGAAAAGCGAACAACACAGGCAATCTAGATTGATTTATGCCTGGATTGTACACACAACCCAGGTGAAAAGTAACACAGAGTACTCGAAGCCGATAAGGTTTCATAACGCACCTGATATCAAACGATTGAGAACAGTCTATTGTTTTCACAGAGTTTATTGACCTAGACGTATCTAGGAAAATTGATTCAAGGAGGTTTCATATTGCCTTTTTTAACCGAAAAGGATATATGGCATAATTTGTTATGCGAGAAGCCAATGAGATACAAGACTAGGTAGAACGTAGGACGAAGATTCTAATTTACTAAACTATAATCATTTTTAGGGTTCCGTACCTCAAAAGAAAAAACGGTACCCTTTGATCACTTTGTTGCGATAACAAATCACGACACGGTTGGTGCAGTAGCTGGTAGCTGAGCAATCGGCTGCTGCGCTGCGTGTCGCGGGTTCGATCCCCGCACTTAGCAAATATTTATATGGTCTTCAGATAGTTATTGAGAAGAAAATTTAGGTACATGTCTTCAACTTTTAATTCTAGACCAAGACTTCTATTTACACATCAAAACTAGTAATTCTTTAATTGGAATCTCAATCTCTATTCACCATTTAGAGGTGATTCCTTACTCCTTCAACTATCTATTCCATATTGATATTAATTAAAGCAACTATTTCTGCAATATGCGTAGCTACAGGTCAATTAGAATAGTTTAAGATAACTCTAGATTAACTGTATCATATAAACAAATATTGATAACTAACTATCTCCGCCATATTGAATACCTTTGTACCTACCGGACTTAGCAAGGTAAATAATATGTAGATACAGCAGAAAATATTGTCACTAATAGCAGTGCTAATATGTTGATAGTACTTTAAATGTGTGAAGCAATTTGTTCTCATTAGTCATTTCAAAGTCTATACTGCATGTTTCTGAGTTCAAAGTTCACTGCGATAGTAAACTATAAACAACAAATTACTGTGTACCGAATATTTTCTCATTGGTTAACGCTTGGTTAACGCACAATGTTCAATAGTTTGTACATACTTTTATCCTTACTTCCTTAATAATATTATAAAACCGAGAGTGAAGAGTTTGTTTGTTACCTCTTCACGCTTTAATGGCTACACCGATTTTGATGAATTTTGGTACAGAGATAGTTGGGAACCGGGAGACGAACATAAAAAAGTGGGTTATGAGGGAGAAAAAGGGAAAACTTAGCGTTGCTATTACAAATCAATAAGGCGCAACGGGAACTGTGTTACCCCGAATTTAACGCGAGCGAAGCCGCGGGCAAAAGCTATTTATATATAATTCAGTATTAAGTAAATACACTAAAATAAAAATATACATCTAAATTGAAATGTCCGACGTTTTCATAAGTGGTAAAAAGGGGGAATTACAAATGCACATGACGACAAATAATAAATAATGGTACATAAAGAGATAATAAATAGTGATACAAATCAAAGAAAAGACGGTTGTGTCGAGTGAGGAATGACATAAATGAAAACGAGCCAAGTGCGAGTCGTACTCGCGCACTAAGGGTTCCGTACCATTATTTGTAAAAAAGAACATGTTTGTTGTACGCGAGCCCCTTAAATATTTAGAAAGAATGATTATGGTTTTAAATATTTTAAATTGATATGATTATAATGTTTATTTATATTCCTATTGTATCGAAAAGAAAGAAGATGTTCCTTTTCTGAATTAAGATTCAGAAAAGGAACATCTTCTTTTCTTCAAAAACCTTCCAAATGCGAGTCGGGACTCGTGCAGCATGGGTTAGAGTTATTTGCGGGCTATTAGAAAGAGATACCGCGGCCCCGGAACATAAAAGGAATAGAAAGAACATGAGTGAGCTTTAGTAAGTACAATAAGTCTGACACTCAGGGGGGAGTGTGCTCTGCCCAGCGCGGGGAAAGTTATTTGATGAGTTTTATCCGCAAAAAAAGGGCTCAATGGCTATATCTTTTGACTGCATAGACTTGATGTGGTTTTAATTTCAGTTTGATACCTTCATCCGTAGCCGAGTTTTTTTTTAATCAAAATTTCTCCTGTATCGTGGGCGCGTTTACAAACATTTAAACTCACATACACAAACAGTCAGACCCGGAACAACTATCTGTAGGCCATATAAATGTTTGCTCCGTGCGAGGATCGAACCCGTGACACGCAGTGCAGCAGCCCATTGCTCAGCCACTGCGCCAACCGTGTCGTAATTTGTGCTATATGTTTGTATTTTTTTAATAATTTAAACGATGGACTAATAGGATGTAATTACTTAGAGCCTGGAAACTACCCTATTATAAAAAAAATAATCTTAATTTCACGTTTTTTCCTCAGTTTTAACCTTACTTTCACGTGTTTCAACCATGCCAGAAATTATCTCTGCACAAACAATGTACAGACAATAAAAAAAAAACTGTCTATGTACTTTACTGTGTACATAATGACGGCTCATCATCATTATGTACATACAGCGTGATTAATACATGTTTTTAGTGTTATCTGTACGTGTTTCAGGATTTATTTTAAGAATATTCACCTGTTTGTATCTAGGTTTATAAATTGTGACCTTCGCTTGAATGGTTTTTCTCAGAATTATAACGGTGTGTAAGCATCAAAAACTTTTTCGTGAAAACATCATTCAATGAGATTAAATGAACTTGAGAAATGAGAAAATAAATAAGAAAATGAATGAAATGATTATTGTTCTATCAAGAAATACTTGTTACTGTCGCTATTTACTTATATTTAATCAACATAGAATCTGACAACCCACTGAAAATTGTATAAACCGGCCAAGAGCGAGTGTTCCACACCAAGGGTTCCGTACAAAGTTGCGACATAAACGGCAATATCTTTTGACTGCGTAGACTTAGAGGGTTGTTTTTCACAGCACAAAAGGACCATAGACTTGAGTATATGGTTTTAATTTCAACTTGATACCTTCACGCGTTCCCGAGAAGTTTGACAGACCGACAGACGCACAACATATAGTTATCCAATAAACGTTCCGTTTTTTTCTTTCGAGGTACAGAACCCTAAAAACGTAAGGAAAACTTGAGAGGTGTCAAGGGACTCCTGGATGAAACGAAGTTATTATGTACAAAAAACCTGTATACACTCGACAAAAATAATCGTCGAGACACCACACTGTTCAATGTGAAATAGAAAGACGAAACGAAAATAACTGGTTTGCTTCCTATAAGAGGGAGAGAGAGAGAGAGAGAGATAAACACGCGCACGCCGCACGGTTTACAACTATAGCAAAAAGTGTCGTTACAACTTTTGATCTTAATTCTTTCCGTTTAACCCCCTTTCGCAACGAGCGATAAGGAACTTCGTTTCAAAAATGAATTTTGCGCTAAAATATTATTTACTAAGTTCGTCATATCGTCAGTTCGGAAAATGTGGAGCACTTAAACATTAGCATTTGGCTACAACAAATAAATGAAATAGTCTTTAGGTAACAGCTGTTTCGAAACGAATAATAATCGTCATTTGGCACTGCTAGTGACAATTGAGAAGCTCGTCGTGATTGCGTAGAACAAAACGTCTTTGTAAACAAACAATCTTTCTCTACATCTATACTTCTATACTAATATTATAAAGCTGAAGAGTTTGTTTGTTTGTTTGAACGCGCTAATCTCAGGGACTACTGGTTGGAATTGGAAAATTCTTTCAGTGTTGGATAGTCCATTTCTTGAGGAAGGCTATAGGCTATATAACATCACGGTACGACCAACAAGTGCTGAGCAGCGTGGGTGAAACCGCGTGGAACAGCTAGTTCACTATATTCCTGCTTCTACGTAAAATGCCGAATTGTATTTACTACAAATGTATCGAGAGTAGATTTCTTGAATTAAGTACATTAAATTGCAATAATAAGTTTTTCAGCTAACTGCGATTGTTATAAGGGTACCTCAAAAGGAAAATGCGGAACTCTTATAGGATCACTGTATTGTCCGTCTGTCTGTCAGTCAGTATGTATGTCCCGCCTGTCAAGACCATTTATCTCGGGAAGAGGCAAAGGGATAAAGTTAAAATTAAAACCTATATACTCAAGTCTAGAGACTTACCCCCGAATACTGAAACGTCACTCCAAGTTTAAGTCTCACTTAAGTTTAACAGAGACTCAGAAGTGACGTTTGACCATACAAAATCTAAGAGCTGCTCAAATGTTAAGCAGCCCTCACATTTTGAGTGACGTTTCAGTATTCGGGGGTAAGAGGGTTGATTAGACAGCTCCAAGGGACCACCCCTTGGAGCTGTCAAATCAACCTTCTAAGTCTACGCAGTCAAAAGAGATGGCCCTTTATGTCGCAATTTTGTATGGAAACTTCGGTGCGCGAGACGGACTCGCGAATGGCCGGTTTTATTTTTTAATCCTTCTCTATAGCTCGCCTATTTAGTTACTCGTAGTAGTAGCTGATTTTTTACTAATCGAGGAGTTGGGATGTTGGGAACCAGCACTTTTGCGTGTGAAAATTGTTCACATTAATGTTTTTTTCTTCTTCTAATATCCTTTATATCTGCTATTGCATCTACTGTGTTTTATCTTCACTGGTAGAAAATTGTGTCCATTGTGGCATTAAGTCCGCCTTTTTACAGGTTTTACGTTTGTGCATAAAGTTTTAATAAAGAAATAAATATAAGACAGCCTCTAAAAACACACATTTAAAAACATTACACTCGGTGCAAAGATAAGCTACAGCCAAAACGTTCGTCTATTGTCAATTAAGGCACAAGAACAAAACACGTTCTGCCTTAGATCATGTTCTACATACGACCAAGTCTTACGGTAAGTGGTTAAATCCAGTAAAGAATCGTGATTAATTGCACGTAGGATACCACGAGACCTAGTCGAGATGCAACCGGTTCAACAGACTTGCAAACTTGCAGTCAAGGTCGATTGTGAAGAAAATAGAATTTATGATGACAGTCGTTTTTTAGCAGACTTTTCACAACACTCGTTTGAATAATGTTTTCGGTCACGTGTTGTTTTTACATTACATTATGTTATATTATATTATGTTGTTTTAATGTTTTTACATCGATATTCGCTTGCCTTCCCTTCAGTATTTTCCTTTTTCTTTGGATTCTAAGATTGCTGTGACACTTTTTGTCTGTGACAGTTTTTTTTTTATTTGTAGAGCGTATTTAGGTACTGACAAACCGCGATTTCTATCGCATCGAAACATGTTTATGAGCCAAGTTGTTAGCCTCTTCTTGAAGAAGGAATTAGCAAGTTCATGATGAAAACACAAGTTTTTATTTTGTATTGTGTAGTTTCGATAATGCAGTAATTTAAACAACAGGATGGGTATAAAACCGAAAGAAAAGTCATAAATATCAAAAGATCATCATAAAGTAATTAAAACGTGTACCAGTATTATATAAAGACATCTTATCTCGACGATATCGTCTCAAGTGCACTGTCGAGCGTCAAAGTGTAATCTTCAAACTTCGAACATTCAAACCGCAATTTAGTCGTTTTACTAAGTCGAGTGGTCCACCATTTTATTTATGAAGAATGTATTTTGTTTTTCGCTGACCAGAGTGAAGCAACTTTGTCACGTCATGTATGCGTATTCAATCATAGCTCAGATACTAACATTCCAATTTTGAAATCTTAGAGTTTACTCCTTAAGAATCGATTTTCATATATAAGGCGCCCGGTATGAGAAAAATCCGAGGGGTAAAACCTACTAAAGTAACGAAAATGTGTCACGTTTTTGGTGCGCACCTTTAGTGCGCAACTTTCTAATTTGGCTGTGAGTGTATTAAGACGTACATATGGTATGCTGTATAGGCGACTATACCTATACACTATATGTTATTGGGCTTGTTTGTTTCTATCAGTGTCGATGTATTTATATTGCTATTTTTTAGTCAAGTCAAGTCAAGTCAAGTCAAGTCAAGTCATTTATTCTTTGCAAACATGGGTAATTTGTACATAGATGTTTTCATATTATATAGTGCTCCATATTTTACCGTCGCATAGGCATGCAAATAATATTCGAAGTTAAATTAATGACATAATTATAAATATACATAAGATGTTATTGAAAATTATTAGAAAATAAATGTCAAATCATAAAAATTACAGAAATGTCAATTATTAAAATTAAAATAATGTCAGACTAGTAATAATAATATACAATTACAATTTATAACATTAGAACACAATTTTTAAAAGCTAAATTAATGACATAATTATAAATATACATAAGAATTTATTGAAAATTATTAGGAAATAAATGTCAAATCATAAAAATTACAAGAATGTCAATTATTAGAATTAAAATAATGTCAGACTAGTAATAATAATATACAATTATTTTTCAATTATTTTTTTTAAAGAAGTATTTAAAAATGTATTTGTAACAATGAATAAAGAAAACCAAATATACAATTACAATTAAGAACATAAGAACACATTTTTTATCGTACTAAGAGAAGTGTTTTTTTTCATTAATTTGTGAATTTACCCTTTCATATGATATTAATCTTTTTTTAGTTGAATAAACTCTTTTTGCGTATGGTTAGATACTCGTACTTAAGGAGTAAACTCCAGTCGTGCGTCGGAGCTGACACACACACTTTTTTTTTTAATTTTAAGACATACCGTACTCCTTAATTCAAAACAGATTCACTGCAATTTAGTCGAGTGTTCTACCATTTGTTTTTTCAACGTTGAGTAGTAGTGGCCAGTGACAGTTGCCCCTTTTGAATGAAATAAGCACAGAGCATGAATAACCTTGAGAGAGGTAAAGGGTGTCGAAGGCCAGTTTTGTAAACCATTTAGAAGTGGTCAGACAACACTGTTCGGCCGCTCGATACGAAACCTCGCGAATAAGTAAAGTTCGTCGTCCTCGACATACTCTCGTCACTCCTGACGATGCTATAAACCTGCTCTAGGAGAGCAGCAGGGAGACTAGCACTTTACGTAAATTTAGACGCAAAGGGCCGTGTTTCCGTCCTCGGCAACGAGCCCCGTCGTGACGTCCCGGTAACTGCCGCACCCGTCCCTTGATAGAACCAGCTCGCGCTGCTGACCCAGTAAGTTCAAATCAGTCCAGATCCAACCTGTCCCTTTGCTGTCCTCCCTCAGCGAAGCCCTAAGCCGAGGTTCATACCCCACAGGGGGTGCCCTTAGCGTGTGGTCGCTTAGTTTGTAAGTTCTTTGCGCTGGCTGGAGGTCTTATTTTTTTAAGGCATCCGACAGGATTCGCCCGGTTAAACAGACAGACTAACCTCCTTGGTTGAAATGCGAGATGCCATTCAGAAAAAAAAAGTGTGTGTATCAGCTCCGACGCACGACTGGAGTTTACTCCTTAAGTACGAGTATCTAACCATACGCAAAAAGAGTTTATTCAACTGAAAAAAGATTAATATCATATGAAAGGGTAAATTCACAAATTAATTAATTTTTTTGGCGCCCATATGATTATTTTCCCTTTTTAGGACTCGAGTGGAAGGAGATAGTCAAAGAAAAATAGCACAGATGGCGTGACGGATTATATTGTAGATACCAATAAAAATCGGCTAAGTGCTAATCTATAAATACGGCAAACAAATCATGTTTGTTCTATGTTATTTTAGTATTTGTTGTTATAGCGGCAATTACATCATCTGTGAAAATTTCAACTGTCTAACTTCATGTTCATGTTCATGAGCTTATAGTCTGGTGACAGACGGACAGACGGAACCCTAAAAAGAGGAGTGTTATGGTAAATAGCTTTTTGTTTCTAAGGCATTACTATTTGAGTATACATTGACATACTATTATTAATTTATTAAGTAAATGATGAACTGAGAACAACAGTGTTTTTGATAAAACTATCAGTCGACGATGTTATCTTAACGATTAATGCTTTTATTTGTTTATTATTGTTTGAGAATACATTGTAGATTCAGATACCAATGTTTATTAGGGAATGACCTCTGAGATGTATAATTGATTTGAAGAAAAAATGGCTTTTTAGAAGATAGTTCAGCGTCCGTACGTCTGACGCCTGTCTTGTGTTATTTTTTTAATTAAGTAATTCATTTATTTCAAGAAATTTTCCCATGAAATTATACCCTACATTATTCATACGTAACATTTGGTTTTGGTTTAAGGTTATGTTATAAAATATTTTTTTCAAAACACTTTCTCGAAAACTGGCTCTCATTTGCACTAAGATTACACGCGTGCTTGTTTTCATTTATCGTAACAAGGGCTTTCATTATTTCTGTATAATCACGGATAACAAGAAACAACTGCTCAAATACCCATAGCCGGTTGTGTTTTTTTTTAAATAATTGTCTTTACCATTATGTTAACCATTATGTTATTAGTAGGTACCTAAGTATTTGCACAACACTAAAAAAAATCTAAAATAAATACCTACCATTTAACATATTGTTTTGTCATTTTAGTTAGCTATCAAAAAAATCACGGAAAACAAAATAAAAACACAATATTCTAAAACCGTTCAATCGGTTTCTGGCAATTAAATTCCGTTCATTATTGTTGAACATAGATCGCAACGTTAATCACTGTTATTTGGAACACGTGAGTGGAACGCGTATTATCGGGAACGATGACCGGTCCGAATTAGTTTTTATTGGTGTTTACCAGACACAGTTCAATAGACAATGTAAATTAACCGGTTTTGCAGATCAATCAGACGGTTTACTTTACGAATAGACCATAGGTACATCACTACAAAGTCGTTTCCTGCTGTCTGTCTATCCCTATGTATGCTTAAAGCTTTTAAACTACGCAACGGATAGTGTTGCGTTTTTTAAAAATAAAAGATAGTTATTCAAGAGGGAGGTTCAAATCAAAATCAAAAGTCATTTATTCAAATTGGGCTGATAATCAGCACTTTTTAAACGTCAAATTACAAGAGACAGTCCCATAAATGCGCCCCGCCCTTTGCCACTTTTAGTCTTTTAAATAAAGAAAACAACAAAATAAAATAAAATATAGAAAACGAGATACTCATATTAAATTCTACAACACTATTCTCTTTAGTCATAAAAAAAAACAATGTTCTGACCATAAACACGTTTATTACGCTTTACACGTCGTTTGTTATGGCAACGGTTTGCATTACACAATTTGTTGTGCGGTTATCTTGGTCGCACCACGCGGTACTCTCGTGATTTTTCACATTATCAGCCAACGCAGCTGCCCGGGTAAATTAAATACCTACATAGTTTATAAATACAGGTTTTTCGCACTCTAGGCGTGTAACAGTCTGGTCTTTTTGTTCGATATTTGGAACGAAGTACTCGGTCAAGGACACGACGCGGTGGGTCGCTGGCAACAAGTATTTTTGTTGATTTTGGAGAACCAGTGACTGTTATGTTATTTTCAATGTCAGCTTAGGGAAAATCGTGAATGAAACATAAGTTTCTTGTACTGCAATAATATATTGGAGCCCTATTGACTACATTAATACAGTATAAATGATTTAAATGTTGGTTTAGTTTCAAACCAATAACAAGTTAAATACCCATTCAAACAAAACAGTGACTCAGATCGGGTTGTTCGAAAGAGATATCACGGCCCCGGAATACAAAGGGCAAAAGAACGGAAATAGATGGATTTTGGTCAGTTAAAAGTCTGACGTTCCCTCCCGCTCCGCCCAGAGCGGGGGATGTGATTTGAAGATTTCGCATCCCTAAAAAACCTTGTAGCGATATCACTTTTAATTCTTCAGGATAAATTCTTTAATGAACGAACGAAAATCTCGACTTTCAACAGAAATTGTTCAGGGACATAAAATAAATTAAACTATGGAAGAAGATTCCCCATTTATCATTTTAATCGCAAGATTTTAACTAACTAAAAGGTGAATAATGTTTTCGTTAGGAATTTGTTTCGAATATTCAAAATAATGTAGATATCTATAAATCTTTACACTTTGTCATCGTAGAGAACATTAGACATTTAAAACATGTGACATTGACATTTGTGTCTTCTAGAACTAATCAGTCAAGAATATTACGATTATACAGGGTGGCCAGTTGATAGGCGTCCAAAGAAAAAAATTAGATGCCTTATGCTAAGGGGTACCCGAATTACCGCCATGTATGTTCCGCGATTATTTGTAGTTTAGGAGCTAGAATTTTTTAAGTATTTTTTTCAAAATATTCACCTAGCATTGGTTTTTATTTTTTATGTCTTTATTCCTATCATTTTTAGATATTCTTTTTTGTGGAATCTATTAGCGATAGCAATAGCTACCATGCAAAAAAAAAACCGTTTGCCTAGGCATTGTAGAACTTACCACAAAATTAGTCCAAAGTTCAAAATTACCATTAGAGTTCGATAATCAAAAATGTTCAGAGCTTAAAAAAAAATAAGTGAGGGGTGCCAGAGGTTTCTAAATGATCTTAAAAACTTCTATGGACCTTCAACAGACAAAATCGGAAAAAAAATATAGAGCTTGATCGGGGATTATTTCCTGTAATTAGCGTTGATAGCAATAAAGGTATTTTTACAGTTATTGTTATAGTTTGGGATTTCTTTATTTTTGCCACTTTTATGATAAAAAAATACGGTAGATAGTTTACAAATTTTATTAAAACACGTTACAAAAGGTTTTCAAAGTGCCGCCTTACCACAGAAATCGAAACGATCTGGCAACACTTTAAGTGACAAATACTTCAATTTCTCTTCCTGATATTTTATTCTTGTTTTTATTCAAAACATTATTTTTAACAGTTTTTACAAATACTTACATCTAAAGTTGCAATAGCTGACCCTCATTTATCGATTTTTAGTGCAAAATGATTTTAATTTTCTCAAATAGAGTCAAAAAGAAAAAATATGACATGAGTGACAAATGTCATTTGTAAAATCAAAAACATGATGAAATGAAGATAAAAAGAAAATGTTGACCAGATCAGCTCACGCCAGAAGCGCACGCCATCCACCTCCGGGCTCGTCGCTCAGCTCCGCCGCGCCGCCGCCGGAATCCAGCCTCGTCGTGAGTGCTGTGACACCGGCCGTGGCAGTTGCGTCGAGCTCGAGCGACGAGTACTTTTCCCCGCCCACGACGCCACCACCAGTTCGTCGACGAGGAAGACGCCGGCCGCCGGACGGTTTAGGACCTCGGGGCCCACCGGCCTCTGATAGGGTCCCAGCTCCCGGTGGAAGTGTGCAGCGCATGCGATGGACTCAATCCATCAATGAAAACGTCATGCGCTCATACTATGGGGCTACAGAGGGAGGAAACAACCTGACCGCGTACCGTGTTCGGATGCTCTCTCTGTTTCAGGTGCTTGAGCCAGCTGTCAACGTGTCGGCGCAACGACTGTCGGATCAGGTGCGGGTTATCCAGCGTAATCGTATGTTGGATGACACCGTACTTGATCGCTTACGAACTGAAATGCAGAGTAGCCAAGTCATTACCTCTTCGTCGCAGGCTGTGGTACCACCACAGCCCCACCAACTAGTTAATCGCGTTAACGAGGTAAGTAATGACATGGCTACTAATGTAAGTACCCAGTGCAGTGAGGAAATGAGGAGTACTTTGGAGGGTGCGATTCGAGAATATCGGTACATGTCGCCCGAACTTAGACCACGCTTACCTCGTTTGCCCATGCATAATAAAAATAGGGCGCTAGTGGCTGCTCTGGATTCGCAGTTGTCAAGCTATTTTGACAGCTGCGAGAACCTCACTGATGCTCACTCAATCCTGTATTGTGCGGCTGTAGCGGTGTGTCGTGTAGCTCACGTCAAATTTCCTGATGACAGAGCTACACGACTGAAACTAGCTATACCATTTTGGCAGTGCAGGATTGAGCGGCGTATTGGTGTGGCCAGAGCACTCATTGGCAAACTAACCTGTTTCAGGGAGGGTAACACACGACCTCGAGTGATGCGCTTTGTGAGGCGGGCATTTGTAGGGACTGATATAAGTCCTCCAGACTATATGTCCCGCATCACAGAGCGCATCGACTTCCTGAAACAGAAAGTGTATGCATGGGCAAACCGTATTCGTAGGTATAAGCGGCGGGTGGAAAGGTACACTCAGAATCGCACATTCCAAAGTGATGAAAGGTGGGTGTATAGAGCATGGGAGCGACCGGACCAAGGTGTGTCTGGCACGCGCCTACCGGATGATGACGCCATGTGTTTGTTTTGGCGCAGCATCTGGTCGGTGCCTGTCAGTCATACCGAAGGTGAATGGACTCGGGAAGTCGAACGAGCATGCGATCCAATACCAGAAATGGGGGCCCTAACAATCAGCCCCCAAGATGTAGCTTGTGCGGTCCGTCCGTTGCCTAATTGGAAGTCTCCAGGGCCGGACGGACTGCACAACTTCTGGATAAAGTGGTTCCAGAGGTCGCACGTTCGTTTGGCGGCCCTATTCCAGACGGCCTTAGAGTCAGGGTCGTTACCTATGTTTCTGACAACCGGTATAACCCACCTGCTCCATAAATCGGGTAGTACGGCGGAACCCAAAAATTATAGACCAATTACGTGTCTTCCGACACTTTAGAAAGAAAGAAAGAAAGAAAGAAAGATAATTTATTTGTCAAACATGCGTTTACATAAACTGAGTAATCAGACATGCAAGGTATTAAATATTATGTTGTGCTCGTCCATGCTTTGCCAATATCGGCGTACAAATTTTGAATATTTAAAAATTACATGTCATTGCGTATAATTTGAAATTTAATTACAAAATACATAAAAAATAAATGATAATTGATGTCAAGATATTATTGTATAAGTATGTCAAAAATTAAATGAAGTAGATAATTATGTCCAGTTTGTTCATTATTAAGCATTCAAAAAGTATCAATAGTCAATTAATTTAAAAAATTACAACATTAAATTGACATTCTTAATCATGTGTTTTCGAGGTCGGAATATAAAAGTCCTTTTCATTCAAAAAACTTAAAATATTGTAATACGCTTTATTAACTAAAAAACTTCTCAGCTTATTTTTGAGAAGTGACAAGGATAGTTCTCTCCAACTTTTAGGCAATTTATTGTATATCGTGGAAGCCATACAGAATATACTTTTACGCATAAGTGCTGTTCTCGCAGTATGAGAGCATACCCTACAGTTGTCACGCCTGTTACGTGGCACTACTTCATCCAATAGTTTAAATCGGAGTGGATTTGTTTTGACAAACACCGCTACCTCCAAAATATACAGACATGGCAAAGTAAGTATTTTATATTGTTTAAAGTAAGGCACGCAACTATCAGTAGGTTTAATTTTAAAGATTGAGCGAATGCATCTCTTTTGAGCTTTGAACACCGTGTCTTTTTTTGTTGAGTTGCCCCAAAATATGACACCATATCGTAGATGGGATTCTGTCAAACCATAGTAGGCTGTAAGAATTGCCTCCACACTTATTATAGACGACAATGTGTGCAGGGCATAAGCAGATTTACTGAGTTTCTTGCATAAGATTTCGATATGGGTTTCCCAATTCAATTTTTTATCAATGTGTAGCCCTAAAAATTTTGTACTTTCTACCTCTTCTATAGGCTGGTCATTGTAGTGTATATTTAAAGTACTCTTACTGTTGATCCTTTGACTAAAATGTATTAATTTAGTTTTGGTCAGGTTAATTTTTAAGTTATTATCATCCAGCCACTTTACCATAGAATTTATAGAATAATTAATGTCATTTTCATAGGTATCAACATTTTTACAAGGTACCGTTATGGTGCTATCGTCGGCAAATAGTGTCAGAGGTTGAGGGATGCCTTTCGGTAGATCATTTATGTATAATATAAACAAAGGGGGCCCTAGAACACTCCCCTGTGGCACACCAAACAAAACTGTACGTTCTGAGGACTGATATATAATTTCATTTTTACTTTTCATATTAATTTGATTTATATGTGTTATTTGAGTTCTGTTAAGTAAGTAAGATTTAATTAGATTGTTGACATTTCCTCTAATTCCATATACCTCAAGTTTATTTAAGAGTGTATCAAAGTGCACATAGTCAAAGGCTTGTGTCATGTCACAAAATACGCCACAGACTGGTTTCTTTTTATCAACGTTATATGTAACATTATATAAAAAATCATAAATGGCCATATTAATAGTTTTACCAATTCTAAAACCTTTCTGTTCCTCGCATATAATATTATGCTTTTCTATAAATGAATTTAATTGATTATAAATGTATTTTTCAAATATTTTAGAGATGATGGGAATCAGCGATATAGGCCGATAGTTCTCCATTAACTCCCTATCATTTTTCTTAAATAGTGGTTTGACAATAGAAACTTTTAAAGCATCAGGATACACGCCTGCACTAATGCTGAGATTGATGACATGACTCAAGTGAGCGCAGATTTCGTCCGCAACATGTTTTAATATATTCATAAAGTTCTTACATCCATTTTGAGATCTAAAATTACTAAACACATTGATGACAATTCAATCATGTCTGCTTCTCAAAATGGATGTAGGAACGGGTCCCGCGGTACTAAGGAGCTGCTCCTCATTGATATGGCCATTAGTCAACAGGTTCGCCGTTCTCGAAGGCATCTGTCGACATGTTGGATAGACTATAAGAAGGCCTATGACTCCGTGCCACATACATGGCTCATGAGGGTGCTAGAGTTGTATAAAGTTGATGCAACTCTGCGCACCTTTCTGATCTCGTGTATGAGGCAATGGAGTACAGTCCTTCGCTATCCAGGATGTCGGCAGATTCAGAGAAATAGTGAACCGATAAGGATAGAGCGAGGTATATTCCAGGGCGATAGTTTGAGTCCACTTTGGTTCTGCTTAGCCCTGAATCCTCTAAGCACGCTGCTGGAGAATTCAGGGCTGGGCTATCGATTGAGGAGAGGTGGTCGGGTTATATCTCACCTTCTTTACATGGATGACCTGAAACTCTTTGCCCCCAACGATTTGCAGCTGATGGAGCTACTGAAGGTAACTGAAACTTTCAGTAGCGCCATCAGGATGGAATTTGGTGTGGACAAATGTGCGGTCATGCATGTAAAGCGAGGGGAAATTGTGGAATCTGTGGGAACCCAGCTCTCAGATTCCATAAACCTTAGATCCCTCTCAGCAACCGAAACCTACAAGTATTTGGGGATGTCGGAAGCGCTGGGCATCAATGTTGCTGACATGAAGCAATCGTTGAAGGAGCGCTTCTTTGGCCGCCTGAAAAAAGTATTTAATAGTCTTTTATCAGGCGGAAACAAGGTGCGTGCTTTCAACGGTTGGGTCATGCCGGTTTTGATGTACTCTTTCGGCATACTCAAATGGACTCAAACAGAACTGGACGCCCTGGATAGGAAGGTCCGTACATTGTTAACGGCATTTCGTATGCATCACCCACGTTCTTCGGTCATGAGATTGTATATCCCTCGGAGTTGTGGGGGTCGAGGCTTTTTAAACGCCAAGACTCTCCACAATCGCGAGATATGCAGTCTCAGGGAATATTTTCTAGAATCAGACGTGGGAATGCATCGAGATGTGGTTGCAGTGGACAAAGGCCTCACCCCGCTCTCCTTGGCTAAAGAGAACTGGCGCAAACCTGTAGTGCTTGACACTAACGACCGCAAGGAAGTATGGCAGAGTAAGGAGCTTCACGGACGCTTTTTCCGGGCCCTACATGGACCCGATGTAGATCAATCAGCGTCCGTAGCTTGGCTACGTTTCGGGGACCTCTTTGGAGAAACCGAAGGTTTTGTCTGTGCAATTATGGATGAAGTTATGATGACGAATAACTACCGGAGATTTATTGTGAAGGATGGTACGGTTGACATATGTCGGGCATGCCACCGTCCGGGTGAATCAATTCGACACATTATCTCCGGGTGTTCTCGTCTAGCTAACGGAGAGTACTTGCATAGACACAACCTTGTAGCCAGGATTATCCATCAGCAACTTGCTCTAAAGTACAACCTTGTGGAATCGGAAGTGCCGTACTACAGGTATGAGCCCGACCCAGTTCTTGAACATGGCAATATCACATTGTACTGGGATCGCTCCATCATCACTGACAGGACTATTGTTGCCAACAAGCCTGATATAGTGGTGGTGGATCGATCAGAGCGGCGCGCAATGATTGTTGACATAACAGTCCCGCATGATGAGAACCTCGTGAAAGCCGAGAAAGATAAACAAATCAAGTATATTGACTTGGCTCGCGAGGTTGTCGACATGTGGGATGTGGACTCAGCGATCATTGTGCCGATAGTCGTATCTGCCAATGGCTTAATTGCCAAGAGCCTCGACCAATACCTGAGGAGGCTCTCGTTAGGCAGCTGGATCAAGGGCTTGATACAGAAAGCGGTACTCCTGGACACGGCTCGTATTGTTAGGAGGTTCCTTTCTCTGGAGCCCTGACCGCCGGTAGCTTGGACCCTGTTCCCGATACCGGTGGGCTACTATTTTTATATTTTTAAATGTTTTTTTTTTAATTTTTGTATTTAAGAAATGTTTAAAAATGTAATTTTATGTAAAGAAATCAATAAATGGACGAAAACTGTAAAAATACCTTTATTGCTATCAACGCTAATTACAGGAAATAATCCCCGATCAAGCTCTATATTTTTTTACCGATTTTGTCTGTTGAAGGTCCATAGAAGTTTTTAAGTTCGTTTAGAAACCTCTGGCACCCCTCACTTATTTTTTTTTTAAGCTTTGAACATTTTTGATTATCGAACTCTAATGGTAATTTTGAACTTTGGACTAATTTTGTGGTAAGTTCTACAATGCCTAGGCAAACGGATTTTTTTTTGCATGGTAGCTATTGCTATCGTTAATAGATTCCACAAAAAAGAATATCTAAAAATGATAGGAATAAAGACATAAAAAATAAAAACCAATGCTAGGTGAATATTTTGAAAAAAGTACTTAAAAAATTCTAGCTCCTAAACTACAAATAATCGCGGAACATATATGGGGGTAATTCAGGTACCCCTTAGCATAAGGCATCTAATTTTTTTCTTTGGACGCCTATCAACTGGCCACCCTGTATGTAGGTATGTATTGTGTTTATGTTTTTGACACAATTCGTAATATTCTAGAGAAACCCAGTTTTTTTATTCTTTATGTATGTTTGTATTTATTCATCATTTAATTAAATTAATTACTATATATATACAACCTATAAATAGACACAAAGTAATAATAAAAATATTAACAAGTAAAGAATGGAAAATTACAGGGTGTAAAAAAATTACCCAGAAGTTGTGCGATAATAAAACATCCGTTTACAGATTAAAAACAAAGTAATCTCGCTTAACTTATATTATTTACTACGCGGTCATTTGCGTGTGCATCTCTGAGGTGATTGCCACGCGGATACTCGTCAGAACCTCATGCCCATTGCTCTAACTAGCAGAATATTAAGTTATTATTAGAACTGCTTATTTTAAACCCGTGGTCACTGCCGCTGGAAACGTGGAATCGAGAGTTTTGTAGTAAGTTAACTAATTCATTAATAGCAGGACACATTTTAAAAGTAAAGTAGGTAGCTACAATATGCAATGAGTAAAATATATTGAAGAAATTTTGAGTCTGAATGAATGGTGTAAAATAAGAGAAGGGAAAGATCTGAATGATAAATAGACTGTTGAAAAGATAAATAAAGACGATATTAAGGCTACAAAAATGGTGACTACGGTGCTAATGTCTAATAGTGACGTATGGATGAAATAGCATAATGCACCAACCTCAAATAAATTAATACAAGGAATGGAGAAAGAGAAATAGGTGATTACAAGTACTAGGTAATTTTAATAAGAACGTAATTGTTTCCGTTTAAAAGAATTTTGTTATTTTTGTGCTGGGACAGATCCATAAACATTGGTACCTACTGTTGATATTATAGTTATTTGGCTCTATGCCAGCTTCAGGGCCTATCTACTATCTATCGAGCACGTATTATTATTTATTTGGCACAAAGAACAGTTGCTTCAATATTGTTTACTACTTTCATGGAATACTTCCGTTTGAGTTAGTTCTATTACATAAGTAAGAAAATCAACTAATAAATGTTTGAAGTAAACTTCAAAATTAATTACGTTGTAAATCAATTACCAATAGTAACAGTTCCGCATACTAGTTACCAGAAACATCACTAACTGAGGTAACTGTCAATATTATAATGCCCAAATTAAGTAGAGCTATTGGAATTTCACTTCTTGGTCTTGTACATGGGATCTAAAATGGCCGCCTAACAAAATCATAATATTTTAATAATTAAACGTTACCATTCGTAAAACGGTCAAAAAATGACATTTCACAACATTAAGTGCGTTTGTGACCATTTTAAGATTTTTAACGTATTTCATATTATGATCCTGCTAAAGCAGTCATTTTAAACCACCGGGTTTATTTATTTCGTGGAAGTCTTATTTTTTATTTTGCTTGGCTATGTTTTATTTATTTTTAAATCCTGTTCACTGTTTTACCCAGTATAAGTGAAACAAATACTTCTTAATTTCACTGTATTAATATTATTAGCACAGCGTAGGCATGCTGCTATCGCCGAGGCAATTAACAGCTCGTTCCTTATTAAATTCTATCTACGAGCTTTTTTAAATGAAAGACCAATATGACCACACCCTCTTTCACACTGCCAAAAGTTTTCATTTCCATAATTCAAATGTTATTTGGAGGCCAATACCTGTTTGGAATAATATGTAAATAAACGATTCGAAAAACGAATAACAGTAGGTACCTACGCATTTGTTAATGAACTTGAACATTTAACTCTCCGTGACCCGAAGCGTAAAATTAGTCACTCAATGAATTGATAATTGATTAGAATATTACAAAATAGATTCCCGGAAACAAAATCTAAAGCAGCTAACCAATTTGAGTACAGTTTGAAAATTACTTGCAATGCACCTTCCGTGGTATACCTTTTGTATTGGTATTCTTTCCCATTATTGGTCCTTCGAGCCGGATTAAGTAAAAAAAACCTTTAATCACGGAATTAAATGTTACGTGTTTAGCAAATATAGCACAGCACCACATGTTTATTTAGTAAACACTAAACAAATAAGTATAATTTGTCTATTGTACTATTTACATAGGTTCACGTGGTGTCTTGGCACCGCTCTGCGCCAAATGTAGATTATGCTTATCGTATTCATATTTCCGTAGCTATACTTTTGAGTATGGATAGTGAGCTATTTTCTTAGCTAGTCAATCGTAAAAGAAATGAGATATACTATTATTTATATATTATAACATCGTGCCAGTACCTAAAATAGTACACTAATTTAGAAAGCCTGTATACGTCCCGCCATTATGTTTAAGCCTCACGTCCTGGTTGCGGGTTGTTCGAAAGAGATACCGCGGCCTCGGAACGTAAAGGGCAATAGAAGAAACATGGGTGGGTTTTAGTCAGTACAAGTCTGACATGCCCCCCCGCTCCACCCAGAGCGGGGGAAGTCATTGGATGATTTCCCACGCGAAAAAAAAAAAAAGCCTCACGTCCTAACGGGTGATCCAATTGCCAAACGATCAATCTATGTTTTGTTTGATTTTTGGAAATACCTAAAACATACTAGTTACATATATCTCGCCTGTAATCTCTGAAGGCATAGCTAAAGATAACTATTCACACGTGTTTCTAAATATGTTTAATTCCAAAAACATAGAATTCCCTTTTGAATAAAAGCCATAAATTATCATATAGCTAAGTCTTTCTATATTTTTGTTTCGTATTTTCTTGATAAAATTGTAATAAAAAAATTGGGTCATTTCCTACACCTTGGGAAGGCCTTCATAACACAGAGGCCGCACTGCAAGATACTGAGGAGTATGACCTTCATGAAGACGGCAATGTTGGCTCGCAGGATCGATATTACACAGACAGAACTCCTTGCTCTACATTGACAACGCACTTGAATTAATTAGAGGGGTGAGACACTGGTACTTTGGTTATAAAAAAAAAACCGGCCAAGAGCGTGTCGGGCCATGCTCAGTGTAGGGTTCCGTAGTTTCCCGTCCGTCACAATAAGTGTTCCCAGTTATGAGGCCAACCGAACAATTCGGTAATACCCGATCCAATGTAATAAGTACCTACAGCGCCATCTCTCGAGGAATTGGGTTACTAATTAATACAAAGACGTGCAATTTCGGTGGTAATTTTGGATTGCGTGAACCGATTTCAATAATTCTTTTTTTGTTTGAAAAAAGATACGTTCAGGATAATAAAATATGTAAACAAAGTTACAAAAAAAGCTTGCATATACGATTAAACTACAAACTTAGTCCAGAAATTATTTTGTACAACTTTTTGTCTTTTTTGTACAAAAACTGTTGTGTCAATCAAGTTCAAAATAATTTTCATAGAAAGTCCTTATAAAGTTCTACTTTTCAGATTTTTTTCATATTTTTTAGACTTATGGTTCAAAAGTTAGAGGGGGGGGGGACACATTTTTTTTTACTTTTGGAGCGATTATTTCCGAAATTATTGACATTATCAAAAAATTATCTTAGTAAACCCCTATTCATTTTTAAATACCTTTCCAACAATATATCACACGTCAGGGTTGAAATTAAAAAAAAAATCACTTCCCACTTTACATATAGGGTGGCTACCCTAATAAAACATTTTTTTCAAATTTTTATTTTACCACTTTGTCGGCGTGATTGATATACATATTGGTACCAAATTTCAGCTTTCTAGTGCTAACGGTCACAGAGATTAAGCGAGGACGGACGGACAGACAGACATGGCGAAACTATAAGGGTTCCTAGTTGACTACGGAACCCTAAAAACAACAGAAAATAGTAAACTAATTTCAATCATAAAAATGTTGTTACAGTTGTGTCATATTTCAAAGTCTAAGAACGATACGGTCAAAGGTAATAAGAACATTTGAACAAAAGTCAGATAAATAAAGGGACAATGTTTAAACTATGATTAAGTTATGCAACATAAAATATGTTAAAATAAAAACAACGCTTTTGTTTAGACCAGGATCAGTTAGAAGTTACCGGATACTAATAAACTAATAAGTAATGTGTCATGTCTCATTGCTTGCTTTGTAAAAGGTTAAGTCCCTCTCCCACGTCGGAAAGGTGAATGAATCGTGTTATAACTAGATTCCTCCAGCTCCAATGTCTGAATGACTGCTGTGAACTTAGTTCTTTCAAAGAAACAAGTTGTTTAACTACATTTAATAAATTTGAACCCCAGGATAGACCCTTGCCAAACACCAATGAAAAAGACACATATTTTCTTTAAAACGTTTGATTAATAATGTACAATATTAATAAGAGATAGAGAATTGTAGACAGTTACTCTACCAATACATAATATTAATCGACAAAACAATTAATCAGATATATTGGTTCGGAAATGGTCTATCTCGAAATAGACGACTCGATCAAACCCGTAACACGATTCGATTAAAAGCGAACGTTCGCAATACCGTATTATTGAAACAGCTGCGGTTTTCAAAATCAATTTTCTCAAGAAAATTAGAATTTCTATTTAACAAGAGAAACTATAACGTATATATTTTTGCGGTATCCCTGTTTCAGCTGGTAAACTATGTCATCAATTATTTATAAAATGCTTTGCTTTTTAAGAGATAGAAAATTAAACAGATTTTTTACTAGGTAGCTTGCTTACCTAGTAAAAAATCTGTTTAATTAATCAAAGACTTTCTATAACTGTCTGCTCTACCTATCTGCAAAACTATTACATATTTGGAAAATAAATTGTTTTTTTTTTAAATGTCATTTTAACGATAACGAGATCGCAACACAAGATGGTGGTGTAGATACACCACGATCTTGTGTTGCTGTTGCTTTATATTGCTGTAGGTTGGCGCCCGCGCATCCCGTTTGTTTATTTCCTTCTCCTTCTATCATTCAGCCCTTTTTTAAATCATTCCTAACTCAACCTACTCATCGTTTCGTTTTGATTTTCCTTTCAGTTATCTTACTATAAAAGTTATATTCATCATCCTCATCGTCATTCGAAATAATGGTGAGAAAAAAAACCTGGCTTTGAATCGGCCCATTATAGATCTTACCTAATACATAGAGACAATGTTAAATATGCCATTCTTATCTTTATGATTGCTCATAATATCTACTTGAATTTGTATACGTGCAATCAAACATCTACTAAATAAAGATTCATTGACTAAAACAATAACTGTCTTTATCTTTTTACTTTATCAAGAAGTTGTAGGATTATTTGCCAATTGTACACTATTATCTTGAGTACGATGTAAATTATCGTTAATTCTTAAACTTCGTCATCGATATGCCTCGTGACGATTGCTCAAAGTGGGGCAATTCGGTATTTATAAAGAAATCGTTGGAGACATCGATCAGAAATCAGAGAGAAATACATTTTTGACTGAGAAATCTAAACTGGATGCTACAAGTTTATCCATCATTTAAATGCGAGGCTGGATGAATCGTGGTCTTTGCCTGGTTCTTGGCAATCACCTGCATGAAACTCACGTTAGTCTTTAACATAACTGGCGAGATGTGTGTTAACCTTTACGGGGAACTTTAAAGGCGATATGTCTGTCTGAGCAAAAAATAAACGCACAAATAAACCAATCAAAGTTTTATGAACAAAATTCTTGCATGTTATCCTGTTCGTTTTGAATTATGAATGTCTATGGTTATTGTGTTATCTGCTGTGAGGCTCTGTTGTATTTATTTATTTATCAAAACCGGTATTCTAGAGTAGGTACATACTTGTTGTTATTATAAACCAATAAACGATCGGTTACAGGTACATGACAGACTTCGTCTTGATTGTGGGTCAACGTAATGCAAGGTCGCAGTTCTGTGTAGAATCAATTATGGTGGACAATTAATGTTATTATTGTTTTCATTTTAACTTTATAAAAAATAATTGATTGTTTAAGAAGTATTTATTTGTATCCAAAAGTCAATTTGATTGCATGTCGTAGTATTTTACATAATTAGGTATATAAATTATTTCAAAATGAAGAACTTCCATTGAGGTTTAGTGGGCAGTTTGGGGGCTGGCTCTAGGAGGGCACTTATTAGAATTTAATTAAGTCATAAACAAGGTAGGTATATAGTAGTCTGTAGTAGATATACAAAAAGTTTACAGCATCCCCCAATTTCATGAAAACCGGTCGTCTATTAAACTTAAATAAAATTACGATGATAAAACAACGTCTGTACAAACAGTAGTAATTAACTTGTGGGATAATAGTTCTAGGTATTATGGAACCATAAACACTAACTATTTATGTGTCATCAAAATAAACAATGCTCTCTGCTATACCATAATGTCACAATATAATAGAGTCGATTTAGATTTAATGAACAAATCATTATTTTACAAACGAACACAAAGGAATGAATTTAGAAAACAATTAAGAGTTCGTTTGGCTTTTGATCAGCATTCTTATTAACTTAGTTGCCTTAGTAGATAGATAAGAAATACCTATATTTCTTTGAGCTATAATTTTGCATTTATTAACATAAAGTACAGGATTTCGCATCATTATAGCTTGCCATATTATAATAGCCAATACTTGGGTATTCCTAAGTCAAAGTGTTATAAAACATAAATCAAGTTTGCTCTTAGACGACAGAAAGGAAATATTGTTTTTGATTACTTATAAAGAAAAGTAATTTAAATATTCTACATGAACTATTCAAAATCAAAAGTCATTTATTCAATCTAGTCAGTTCAAATCATGCTTTGTTTTTGAGTATTTACCTACCTAAATAAATAAACTGCACAGGTTGTTGTTTCAAAAGAACGAATTGTTTATAGCGTATAAGTCTTCAATATGTATAACTAGGTACCTACTTCGTTTCGACTGCTAAAGGACCACAGAGTAACTCAAAATCGAATGAAATTGAACGAATGAACGTAATCCAACGATCGAACATTACGACACCGCTATGACGAAACATTAATTTACATTTTAATTACCTATTGGAATCATGCGCACAACTGACTATCATAGCTATCTCTCCCTCGTGTTATTATATCGCTGTTATAAATATAAATACCGCTACGTTACAACCGCTAAGCTGTTTATAATCGATACACATTAGAGCGCGACAGGAAATAAAATGTTATAGACTTGATCGTCCAGTTCCGTAGACATATTGCAAATTGACGGAACATGAGCGGGAGAAGAACGTCGTGAGCGTGCAGCTGTCACCAATTCGCGCGTCCGGCGTATTTTTAGTCCGACATAACTATTATTCTAGAGTAGCTCTTATAGTTACCTCGTATAGGGAACGGCTTCGTCATGATAGTCTCCGTGGTCGGCGGCAGCAGCCGCTGGGTTTCCGGCGACATCACACTCGGGCACAGATTCAACTCATGTTTTTTACTATCACTACTACTGTTCACGCCGCCGCGAAGTCGCAGCGAGGGCGACCCGTTTGGAACATCCATCTGTGTGCGCTATCGAAGCATGACTGAGAGAATCGAGCAGAGGCGCACGCTCGCGATGTTCGATGTCCACAGCTGATTGTAGTGCGTGTTGGGTGAGACAGCGATATCTGCGCGTGTTCGTGTCTGACTGCTCTAGCATGCGCTGAGGGGACGACATTCAAGTGCAAGGGCGATCAGGCGGGCAGGGCGCGTCACGGTGCTCTCACGAAGTGATGGGCAGCTTGCCATTCAGCTAACGTAAACATTTCCGAGTAGGGTTAGCATTTGGAAACGAAAAGTAAAGATGGAAAACCGGACATTTGGAAAAAAAGCATATTTCTGCAGTAAATATTCTATTAACCTTTTTCTAAGCCAAATCACTCGAATGAAAGATCCAGGCAAATGACAAACCCAGATAAATTCTGGGTAAGGGTCGAGAAAGCTGGACAGGTCCGGGCAAATAAAATAAACTCAACCCTTTTACATGGTGTTGCCTGCTGGCTGTAAGTTAGTACGAGTACTATTATTTATTCTGTGACTGTAGTCCTTCGGAAGTTGAGGGATTACAATGTTAAGTCCTACAAATCCAAAAATGTGGTAGCCCTACTTTCAAGATCTGTCTGAATCCCTAATGAAGTACGGGATACATGTGATTGTCTCGCTCGGATTCACTCGTTAAAACATGTTCGAAGACTTACAGAAGAAGGGGGACATTGAAGCCAAATAAGCGAAGTGAATTAAATTGAGCATAGTATGGACACAGTTGACGATTGATAATATTGTTCAAGTGTAAGGCCAAAGCCAAGATTCGGATGCGTCATCGAGATGTGGCAATAGGTATTTCATTCAGTCAGTTACGTGACTATCGTCATCTCATTGCAATTTGAAAATGCTGCCCAAAGAGTTCAAATGTCTAAAGTTGAGGTAGATGTAAACGTAATTCATGTCATTCAATTATGTTCATTCAAATACATTCAGTATCGTTACAAAATTGTCGTGCAGAGTGTAAAAAAGGGCTCTAATTTTGGCTTACCTACATGAATATGGTACAGCACGGTTTCAAATAAGCTTAATAATTACGCAACTTTGTAGATGTTTTGTGAATTGAAATTCATTTTAGATTTAACTAAACGTTTCTTTTTTTAATTATAGAGGCGTCAAGAAGACATTATCTATATAAAGCCAGATGCAGAAAGATACCCTGTATTTTTTCTTTTGACATAAAAGCTTAGGTTTAATCCACAATTTGATGCTAGTAAGAAAAATCTTACGATTTAAAAGAGTGTGTTACTTATTTATTATGCCTTGTGACTGGGACTATAACTTCATCCTTTTATTTCTTGACATTCTAAAGTGCCAGTAATGGTTAAATTGACTTTAAGTGAAATTAATAAATCCTATTGTAAATTAGTAATCGTCGTTATCTTTAGTAAATAAAAATAAAATGCATGGTTTCAACTGTTGTTGACACACAATGAAACAAATGTCTAGTTAAGATACCTATACGTTGCATTGTTTCCCGCCCCATATCGGTCAACTAGTGTAAAAGCAAGCTGTTTTGTCCAATCATCGATATATTTTACAAGGCCTTAAATTTTATAACTTTGTTTGCTTGCTTAGACTCTGGCGATGGTCTGGTGATGAACAAAGAATGGTTAGAGAAGTAAGGAATCCTTACCTACTAATATTATTAAAGCGAAAGTGGGTTTGTTTGTTTGAAAAAAGTGGGTAAAGGGGGAGAAGGAAGGAAGAAAGAGGGAGAGAAAGATATTTTATTTTCAGATCATCACGCGGGTTAAAGTTAGCGTTAGCCCAAAGTAACTATGCCACGCGAACAAAGTCGCGGGCGGAAGCTAGTTAGTAAGTTTATAAAAAGAAGTTTGAAAATGGCACTAGTTTCAGAAAAAAATAAAGGGAGTCGTTGGTCTTGGTTTGGACATGTAATGAGTGATGGATATGAATGTGTATGTTAGGATACAGAGACGAAAGTCAAAGAAAAGATGGATGATGTAAGGAATAACATTAAAGAGAAAGGGGTAAATGATGCAGTGATGTGTGACAAGGGAGAATATAAGAAGATAACGAGTTACGCCGACCCCAAATAGAAGGACCAAGACGAGACTGCGGTGCACTTAAATAGTGGCTAATACCTTGATACTTTGCCATGACGAAACAGTGGTGTACTTAAAAAGTGGCTAATACCTTGATACTTTGCCATGGCGAAACAGTGGTGCACTTAAATAGTGGCTAATACCTTGATACTTTGCCATGGCGAAACAGTGGTGCACTTAAATAGTGGCTAATACCTTGATACTTTGCCATGACGAAACAGTGGTGCACTTAAAAAGTGGCTAATACCTTGATACTTTGCCATGGCGAAACAGTGGTGCACTTAAATAGTGGCTAATACCTTGATACTTTGCCATGACGAAACAGTGGTGCACTTAAATAGTGGCTAATACCTTGATACTTTGCCATGGCGAAACAGTGGTGCACTTAAATAGTGGCTAATACCTTGATACTTTGCCATGGCGAAACAGTGGTGCACTTAAATAGTGGCTAATACCTTGATACTTTGCCATGACGAAACAGTGGTGCACTTAAAAAGTGGCTAATACCTTGATACTTTCCCATGACGAAACAGTGGTGCACTTAAAAAGTGGCTAATACCTTGATACTTAGCTATCTGCTATTGTTTTGCAAGACGTATCGGTCAACTTGCAACAATAAAAGTGTGTTCTTTTGTTGTCGGGGGGAAACTTTCAAAAGGCGACCGGTCTAAGTGTTTTCTTTTGTTGTCTTTGGCTTAAACTGATAAACCTTTTTTTTTGTTGTCGGTGGGAAACCTTCAAAAGGCGATCGGTCTTTGGGAACAAGACCGGACAGTGTGGGACATTCACCGCACTAAAATCACCCCAGGTGATCACCATCTGTACATGAGAGGAGTCCTCGTTTCCTGTTAATAGACCTGTCCGGAGCCCCCTCTGCGCAACGTCTGTTGAGGTACATCCCTGGGGCTAAACTGATTAACCTAGAGACTATTCAAGGTCAATACATTGCAGTTTAGACAACTCCATGCCTTTTTTTTTTCGGGTGGTAAATCATCTAATGACTTCCCCCGCTCTGGGCGGAGCGGAGGGGCATGTCAGACTTGTACTGACTAAAACCCACCCATGTTCCTTCTATTGCCCTTTACGTTTCGGGGCCCCGGTATCTCTTTCGAACAACCCGCAACCCTGGTCGGTTCATGCCTGATCATGCGCAGTTGCAGTTGGAAATTAGAATGGCCTAAGGAATTTGTATAACAAAATCTTTACTTTGCTATTTTAGTTTTGTCGGGAACCCTAGAATATTTTATTAACCTGACTTCTTAGGTTTATAGTTCATCGTGTAACGATAGATAGGCACTAACTGGATAATTAATTAACGAGAGGTGTAATCAGTTTAGATAAACTAACAAACACATCGGTAAGGGAAAACATCTTGAGGAAACTTGGACTTATAATTAACTAGTTTCTGCCCGCGGCTTCGTCTGCGTGACATAGTTACTTTGGGCTAACGCTAAGTTTAACCCGCGTGATGATCGAAATTCTCTCCCCTTTTCTTCCCTCTTTCACTCCATTTTCTCAGGTTTTTTTTTTAAATTAGCCTTGACCGTCTCCAGGGAACCAACTATCTCTGTACCAAAATTTATCAAAATCGGTTAAGCCATTAAAGCGTGAAGAGCGAACAAACAAACAAACTCACTTTCGCTTTTATAATATTAGTCAGGATTTCAGATGAACATAAACCATGACCAATTATTAGAATAAATCCTCAATAATTTATTACTATAATACCTCTAGGTCGGTATTTTTGCTATCTTTAAAGTTAAAATCTAATATATTAAATTCTCGTGTCACAGTTTTCGTTCTCATACTCCTCCGAAACGGCTGGACCGATTTAAACGAAATTTTGTGTACATATCGGGTAGGTCTGAAAATCGGCCAACATCTATTTTTCATGCCCCTAACTGAGCAGCGGTTGAAACCGCTGGGCACAGCTAGTATGTCATAAAATTCTTTAATAGGTAAAGATACACATACCTATATGAGTATCCTTAATATAGGTACTCAAACAACTATATCATTGTTAAGTATACAGTGCGGTTAATCGACTATCGTGTTACCTAATAGCTGTGTACGGAGGACAATGGATGAATGGGCGCGTTCATGTAACACGACACACTGTATTCAGAACTACTTGCTAAGAACTAATGGCGACATAATCAAGCCCTACGTATGCAAAACTACAACACAAATTATGTTATCTGACTCTAACGAGACTTAAGGAAAGGGAGAGACGAGAGGATAGGTGGTCGGTCTGCTGTCTTCTAAGAAAAGGGTATTCGCTCTACAGATAAGTAGAAGACCTACTAGACCAAGGCCTAGGCCAAGCCACAACTCAATTTCTTTATTAGTATCCGGCATCATTTCGGCGAACGTGAGCTTAACCTTGGGCCCGCTTACTGTCGCATGGCAACCATCACGTCGCATCGACCAAACCTGAGCATTACACAACAGTTCGCAGCAACCGATCACATTCACACATACGTGAGACGACCCGCGTTTTTACACCACCAAGTGTATTCCAAATAGTTTCTGAGTGACTAGTTTTGTGTGGAGACAGACAAGACACGGCCCTACCAATTTATCCCACTGAAAAAGAGGAAACTTAATCATTTTGAAGTCTGCTTTGTCCTCTAGTAGGAAACATTGTGGAGTGGAATACTTCTATCCTTGGGCCACCTTCCAGCTGATGAGGAGAAGATACTGTACTTACCGCAGGCGTCCATTATCGTATAGCTGGGCAAAGCTAGACCGCGACATAACTAACAGGATGTATATGTTCAAATCTTACCTGGATTCCTTGCCAAAGAACCGGTCGGATTACGTCGCAGATCTAGAAATCCCAGACATAAAACTGACTCCGTACGAATGGACAGATCTAGACGACTACTACTACGATTTGAGGAGAGGCAGCTACCTCTCTGACAGTTTGAGGGATTATCACGTCAAGTCTACGCTCAGTACAGACTCCAGTATACCACTGTCCAGGGCGATGACGGATTCTGAGATCGACTACGAGTTTTATAAACGGGTAATTTGTTGATGATACAGGTACTTACCAAGCTTAGTCTGAAAAGCAGTCTTACCAGGGGATATCGTATTACGCTGTACTAACTGGGTTGTGGAGGTCAGGTAGACGATCCAAATAAAGTAAATGGGTATATTTCTTTGCATAGAATGGGGAATAAAAGGATGTTAATTTATTTTTGTGCAGGATCCTACCTTTATAATTATAGCATGCAAATGTACCTATTTAAACAATTTTTCATTACATAAAAATGTACACCTTACCTATCTAATTAGTATCCATCCATATATACAATTATGTACATTAAACATAGATGACAACGATAAAAGTACCTTCACCAAATGACCCAAATCATCATCGGCGCGTTCGTTGAGCTCCTTGTGTTATGAGTTGAGCTACACGATAACTGACAAATGTTTGCACTGACTAGACAGGTTCACTCAATCTGTGTAGACCATATCCGACACTAATCTGCATAGTCCCACCTGAAACTTTGGGGGCTATTTCGCGCGCTTTCGTAATCAAAATCGAATCGGAATAGCGATGTCCACCGCGTGTTCGTGTTCCACGCGCGCCTCAACGAGATGTCAGCAAAGCAGAGGGGCCTGCCAAGGGAGCTGCTGGGTTGTGGATTGTTCGAAAGAGATACCGCATACTATGTTTGTCCCAATTCTGTTGGTTTTTGTTATCGAGTGGTTTGTTTGCAGTACAAGAACTACAACTATACAGACTCGTGGGGACACTTGCGAGATGCCGTGCGCGCCTTCCCCTCGGACTACATGGCGTCTCTTAACAGGTGCGGTTTATTTATTACTAAACCTTCTTTAATCGTATTTAAGATCAGAATCGAAATTAAGCTTCGTTTGTGCTTACGCAGTAACTGCAAAGATCCTTAACTTACAAAGAAAACTTCTCAACTTGAAATGCGATCTCGTTTGAAATAGTTTCTAACTAGGTTTTTCTATAAATTATAACTTTGAGAAAAGCTGCTTTAATTTAATTTTACATTCAGATTCCAAAATTCCAACGTCTCTTTTCTTAGATGTTTTTAGCATTAAATATATGGAAATAGAATGGTGTTCGGACAATATATTGCTACTATCTAAATCATATCGTATCGTTCAGTCATTTTGAAGTTTAAGGTACACTAGAGAAAAGCGTCGAATAACAGTGAATCGAGTAGGTACTCGTATGAATTGTTCTGGGTGCACTTGTCCCGTTGTGAACATCACTTCTCCATCGAGCAAGATCGAAGGTACAGCAGTTCTAGGTCCAATCAACTACCTTAACAAATAAAGGTAAATGTAGACCAAACGTTTTTGATATGAACTTCAAATGGATACCTCCAGACGTTTCTGAGAATGAGGGTTTAGACTTTTGATAGGCGGAAAACTATGTAATCCAATCCAAGGTTCCCTTTTGAATGAACACAACCCTGAAAAAGAGATATATTTTTACTTATCTAAAATAGCAGCTTAAATTTACTCATTATATTTACAGATACATTCCCCTGGACACGGAAGTCGACGAGGAAATACTTAGTTCAGAGGCACGCTATGCCGCTGAGCTGGCAGCAAATCGGCGTCGGTACAACGAAGAGAGACGACGTCGCCTGCAGAGGCAGTTCGATGAGAAGTGCTGCGTCTACTCCCCTGGCGATCCAAGCCTGGTCGAGCTTCAAGACGCGATACGGAAGTTGGATATGAAGGTCTACCGTTTAAAAGTTTGTGATCTCTGAAAATATAAGTAGAGCAAGTTCTTTAGAGTCATTGTCATGTCAGCCATGCTAGTGAATTGACATGTCAGCCATGTTTCGGGACATCAGCCCTCTAACAATAAATAAGTCAGTTTTAAATAACACCACTTTAACGTCAAAAATTACTAGGGACAGTTTCCTGAAAATTGCGCCCGATCGACACAATTATCAGAATTGCGCTGCCCAAAGATTTCAACGTGAAAATGAATATAGTAGAGAGTACAACCATGTTATGGAATGCCCTTTACCATCCTCAAAAATCATCATTGTCGTTCTCCTACCCTGATCCAAAATCCATAAGCAAGTCCTCTTTCCAACTACACAAGATTTTTCTGTCATGGTCATACATACTTACATTTTACTAATCATCCATTCTTATTGTTAGCAGGCAATGGAAGCAGACTTGGCCAGCACCAAACCGTCGCAGTGACTTCACACTTCGAATTCACACTTCAGACATTACCTTTAATAGGTTCTTTTAGAATTAAGATGCACTGATGCACAACATACATCGACTTCATTCACTGATAGACAATGCACAGCGTAACTCGCCGTACCCAGCGGTAACAAGGAGTATGAGATTTAACACAAGTTTTCCTTTTGTTATAAAGGTGAGCACTAAGGGAGAACTTCCCCGGAAAGGGATTAATAGAGGGTAAAAATATATTTTTGCTTCCGTCTAAAAGCATAACAAATAGCACGCCTTTGGGGGACGTCAATTAATAACGTGACGCGTTTAAGAGAATTTAGCTGAATTATACCCCATCTCACGAGCAAACAAACAAGCATATATTAACGTATTTGCAAATATGTAAACGTATGTAAAAATATGCTTTGTGGATAATCTCACGTGAGGAGGTTAGGATGGAGTAACGGGTTCAAGTCGGTGTTGATAAAATCATCTGACATATTTAATGGACGCCCTCTTTACAACCCAATTGTTTTGATGAACTAAAAGCACCATCATTTAATCAGAGGGAATTCTTCGGAATTCACGTGTTTTTTTTTAATTTACAGCTCAATATCGGCTTGTATGATATTGTCTGATTCTGTGATTGCTTGCAGAACCTGGAAGCTGATTTGGCCAGCTACAGACCTCGGCTGAGAAGCAGATTAGCATTGAATCGCCTCAGACGTTCACTTTATAATATGTATTGGATTTAACACAGTTTAAATCGGTCGGTGTATGATCCTTGAAACTTCTCTAACACGATTAGGTAAACACCGATAAATGTAGTAAGTGACAACCTTAAATTTTTAGATTGTATTAAGGCAAAAGATCACATCTGTATTTTCTTATAGAATTAGGAATTAAATTTTGGCTGTAACCTTATTATAAAGTCACTTTTCTACTGCTGTATTGAGTAAAGTTTTACTAACTGAGTATTTTGGAATCTATTCTGTTCCGAATTAGGCTTCATCTCAAAGCAGAAACCGATAAGAAAAAAAATCGTTTTAGAATTCTGCTAAGTGCATACATATTAGCGCTTGTTAGATAGCAACGGTTTATTCCTTGATATAATATTGAGAGTAATGTGGGTGCTACAAAAGAAATCCAGGCTACTCTCGGATCCTGCCAGAGTTTCGGGTTGTTCTCTACCGGGGTTGCGGGTTCTTCGAAAAAGATACCGCGGCCCCAGAACACAAACGGCAAAAGAAGGAAAATGGACAACCGTACTTTTACAAGTTATTATGTCTTGTGACTGGGACTGTAGCAGCATCTTTTTAATGACATTCAAAAGTGCCAGTAATGGTCTAATTGAAATAAATTATTCGGGTTTGAGTTTGATGGGTTTTACTCCAGTAAAGTCTGACAATAGTTCATTAACCTTTTGACCGCCAATGGCATGTATAGATGCCATGCGCAAGCGTGCCCTGTGCGCCACCGACATCTATAGATGCCAAGAAACAGATCATAGAAAAATACAAAATAAACATATTAAATCATTACTTTAACGTGTTTTATTGATACATTTGATTTCATTGAATTTGTGGCTTGGCGTGGAGGGCACGGCGAAGCGTTATTACTCTGGCGGTCAAAAGGTTAAAGGAAAAAGTTATTTAATGTTTTTCCATTTCTAAAAAGGCTACTCTCGGTAATCTATGATATGTTATAGCGTCTTTATGTAGACACTAGATATAGGTAAAGATTCAATAAAACTTCTGCAATGTGTAAAATGTAGTTTTAATGGGAATGACCTCCAATATCAGCTACAACAATGTACTTAACATTATTTACTACGACGGGCATCACAATTCTTCTGTAGTCAACGCAACTTTGCTCAACAATACGTTTAAGGACAACTAAATAGTTGACTTCACAAGTTGGAAGAGAAATTTTGACTATGGTATGGTATTGATTATATTTTAATTGATCGATTTAGTACGTTTTCAATTGACTTAAATAATGTTCTCACTTTGTAAGTGTTACGGAATAACTTTTTTTGACTAAACATAATTGAAGTTCTTCTGCAAAAAGTTTATTAAGTATTTCAGTCTTTTTAAGTATGATATCTCAAATTTTGTTCGAGTCAACTACTTTGTCGCCCACAATAACATAAAATATAATAAAATTAAAATAACTTCTTAATCTTTATTAAAAACATATTTTTGGGTAAAAATGAGATTCACACAACTTTGTTAATAAAATAAACTTTTGGGTTCAACCAATCACTGTTTCAGTCAATAGTTCAAAACAAATATCATTTTTCACTAATTCCTTTGCAAAATTCTCTTAGCTTCATTTGGAGATATCAGCTTATTGAAAAAAAACCTGTGAGTTACATTCATAATATTGTCCACGGTAATTTTTTAATAATTTAAAAATGTATCTACACATTACCTCAAAATAACACGGTCGAAATAATGCGGTCTTTTGTATTTTTAATCTGTCATCTCTAAACCAAAGACAATTTTTCGCGGTATTTAATTCACTGGCAGATATTTCTGACTTTAGACACAGGTATAATAAAAATTACAGTGAACAATTTTCTATCATCACAAGCAATATTGTAGCTTAATTATAATGAAGAGAATACAAGTTGCATTATCACTTAGGCAAATACTGTCAACATACAAAACATGGTAAGTGAATATTTTTATTATATTAGAAAAATAATATCATAGTGTGCAGATCTAAGGAATAATATAATATCCAGATTAATAACTAATCTTACAATAAGAATGCGCATTTAACAAAGAATATTTGGTAAAATTAGGTACTACAGTGAATAAATACAAGCAGTGTAGATGTAGACGTTGAGTTTAGGAAGACATTTGTAAAGTTGCGGTTTGCGATTTATTCTTATTATTGCTAAGTAAATAGAAATTTATCGTAATAACTACGAACGAAACAGGCACACAAAATATTAATTTCACAAGTTGAATAAGGGCTGATTATACCAAACTAAACGCGATGTCGCGATCAACACGTTTAAACTGCGTTCATGATCTGTCATAATCAAAATACTATAGCAATGGTAGCTGTTCAGTTTTATTGACGAAAAGGCCCTGAACGATTTCAACTCAAATAAAATAGCTTTTAACGTACATACCTGCTTGTATTCATTCACTGTGTAATCATCATCACAATCACTTAATAATTAGCGAAGAACTAAACGATTCGCTGCCCTTACTAACTGGACGTGCTTAATTTATAAAAGGCAATCTTAACCTAAGGTAATTATGTATTACTTTAATATAAAGTAAATCGAGATATATATTTGTTAGAGGCATCGCCGATAGCTGTGTGTTTTAAGCTAAGGATATTACATACGTTTTCATATTATATTCAGTTTTAAGGCTAATGCCACCATTGAAATTGAACTACGTTCAAGAGCTGTCATTGTCATCATAGCTATAGAATATTGATAATGACAGCTAAGATCTGTCAACGTGGTTTAGAAGCGTTGGTGAAAGCAAGCCTTTATTTGGAACAGTTTAACTTGCTAACAATACTTCATTAATAACACTGGGCATTCACATAAATAGTAGTTTAGTATTTAATATCACAACATAACATTCAAATCACCTGGTAAAAACAATTCCATTTTCAATAATTATCCTTAGCTTAAATAAACAAATATTAAATACTCGAAGATTCATACAATTAGAATACGAATCGTTGCAAATAGCACTAGACCATTTTAATAATTATATATATCATTACGTCTTTTGTACGAGAATTATGTCTACAAGTGCACAAACTGAAAACAGACAGAATAACATGAAATCCAAAAAACATATATTTTTATCACATATTGTTTCTACTCATGCATTGATTTTGTACCCCATGCTACTAAGCGATCAAATTCGTATTTGAACCATTAGTAGTACAGCGTCATAAGTTCAGAAAAAAATATTAACTAGAACTGTTTTGATTGTTTGAACTTCGAAATATTGTGATCGTTTAAACTGAACGGTTTTTCGATCAATCAGAATAACAATAAAATTAGTGAACTATCATGCAAACTACAGTAAAAAAATAGCAGGCAATTTCAAGACAAGCATGCAAACAAATTGCAGACGTAAGCAAGGAATAGGATACAGTAGAAAATAGGTTCGTGCGTTTGGCAGTGGCCTGAAGCTTTCCCTTACCCATCGAATACCAACTCACTAAACCAAACATCCCACATTACCCAATTTATAAACGCAACCGTCCTTATAAAAAATATTTTCATGAAATAACTTAAACGCTTTCAACATATAAGACATTGCACACACTTGTTGACTTTTGCATCAACAGACAAAAATCGCAAAACATTTAAGTCGTCACAACCATTTACACACATTTTCTCATTATAGGATATGATTAACATATTACTTTTATCCATAGATGGTGGAAATTTAAATGTCTTAAGCGACAGCACGCCTTCGGAACTCACAACGTTGCAGTTGTCCACATCAGTGAAAGTCGAAAATTCAACAGCATGTTTTTCACTTACAGTATATTAATTTTCCACTATCATTTTAATTGTTGATGCAAAAGTTCTGTTATTTTCTTCTCAATTTACCTTTTCCCGTCGCTTGGCAGTCTTGTCACCGTCGTTGGCGCCCTCTACGCTAGCGTTCAACAACTAGTCTAGGACAACACTTAGTCTAACAACCATTATCACTAAACTACACGCATTCATTAGGCGATGTCGTTTGTCGCGGCTGGATTTGGGTTGATGCAGAACTTTATTGTGATTTTCCAATAAAAAGATTGTGCAGGCTTTAAGATCAGCGCTTGTATTTACTTTGTCACTAAATTTTTTTCAAACTTTACTTTAAAAAAATATATAAGTATTAGATTATTACGATTATAGTTCACTTAATTTGTCTTATTTTTTATTGACTTTTAACAAAATTGAAGCTTTAAATGTGTTTTAAAAATTTATGTCTAAGTATATCAATATAATTTCGCATCATCCCACAAAAAACGACTAGTCACAAACACAGTCATGTACCTCCCAGCCTTATCTAAAGTTACAACGTTTCACTAGAAGCCGCTCTAAGTAACACACAACTTGTTACTGCAAGTCATTCTTGGCGAACATTGAGAGTTAAGGAGAAGAAAAAGATTACAACATGTAGGATTTTAGACAGGAGAGCAGTTACACATTACACGACAGAACTCGTAAAAAATGGTTTGTTTTCCAAAATGTCGGTAATGTGATGCGCTCTCTTAGGGCACATTACTCCAATTAAACGGATGAGATCAGAACATCTACAATTCAACACTGCGTTCAAGTCCTGTCATTGCCATAGAATATTAACAGTGACAGGTCTTGAACCTCGTTTAAATGTGTCGATCACAACAATTTTTATTGGTGAAATCAGCCCTTATAAGAACGTTAGGACGGGTGTAGGAAATACATTTTTATCATACAATTTCGTCACTATTTTAACAATATATTTTAGTAGTATAATTTCTTGCGTTTTGTCTCACAACACACTAATGTTGTAAATAATTGAATACGTACGTTTGATACAAAAATATGACTTTGTTAATAAATATACTTTGAAAGGAAGAGCATGGAGTCAAACTGTGCGCACACGTGTGATAGCTGCGGTTTGTGGTTGAAATACAGAACTTTATTATACGCATTGAAGATTAGTTTATTTCATTTATTATTATTTTTCATAAAGTTTGTGGTTGAAAAATTGAAAATGCTTGCAGGTGGATTCGCCACCACAATAATAGAACTGTTGACAATGGCTTTAGACTTCTAAGAACCAACACCATGAACTAAGATATATTCACAAACAGAAATATCATACCTAACATATTTTTGTAAAACAATATAACTTACTCATAAACGTTGAAGCAAAACATCGTGATACTTTAATAAAACCCTGTACTTTAACCACAAAAGCGAATTAAATTCTAAAAGGAGTTACATAAAGTGAGAGAGTGCAAGCACGAGACACCACAGACACGAGAACACAACACGTAACAGACAGATGCAAACATGAGACAGTTACACGTAATTGACACCTTAGCACATTGATACGTGAGACGGACAAAGTCGTTTGTTTGGAGCTCCGAAGACACACAGAAAATAATAATAGGCCTTATGAAAATGTTTTTCTAGGTGAAATTACTAGCAAAACGTGTATTAGGCATCATTAAGTGGTAAATGTGACTGATAGGTTTTCGAAAAATTGCTGTCATTTATCTTGTTTCTAGTAGTCTTGGAATACGTCGCTCTTTGGATTTTGATTAGACCAAAGAGCTAATCATTGCTTGACGGGCCTGTTGGTTTAGTGGTTAGTGGCCGTGACTGCTGAGCCGGAGGTCGTGGGTTCGATTCCCACCCAGGACAAACTTTGTGTGATGAGCATGATTGTTTGTTCTGTGTCTGGGTGTGATTTATCTATAATATGTATGTATTTATAAATTATATAAGTATGTATATCAGTTGTCTGGTTACCATCACACAAGCTCTGCTTAGCTTGGGATCAGATATCCGTGTGTGAGTTGTCCCAAGATATTTATTTATTATTGCTACCGCAGTACCCCACACGACCTTTTATATTTTACCTTGCTAGATTTTCTCTTCAATGAGGGACTAACCGAAAGAATGTGTTTTCTTAGGGACTGACGTCGAACAATGCATCCAGCATACGGAAGTTCGAAAATCACGCATTTTTAATTTTTGATCTACAAGTGTTAATATCAGTCGCTCAGATTGAACTTCTGGTTAAACCGGGTTTGCCTGGTTTGGTCTGATAATGGGTGACCACCCATTACGTACCGAGTTTTCTCCATGCCTCAGATAGCACGATAAGCGATTGGGCCCGGTTGTCATTTGTAGATCTTTGACGGTCGTTACAGGTAGTGTCCCGAAAGTCTGACAACCAGTCTTAGCAAAAGGTTTCGTATTTGCCAGTACTAACTGGGTTGTGGAGGTCAGATAGACTGACTGTCGTTGCATGTAAAATATCGGTATTCAGCTGATCATTGAGAAAGCTAAGCATATGATGAACTCCACAAGAACTCAAGACAGACCGCTAGGTGTACTGTAGTATCAAACAGTCTTACAACATTTTTATTTACCAAATTCTTGAAAACAGTATTCAAAATTTGATGTGTGCGGAGCTCCTAACACTTAAATACTATTCGTTTTATGAAGCGAGCACAACGCGGTAGGAATATCCGTTTTCTAGGGTGAATGATAAGATTTGAGTACAAAACTTACAAAAAACTGGACACTACTGACAGTAGTTTTGATGAACGAAAATGAATAAAGAACATTGAAGATGGCAACTGAGAAGCTAATGGCGCTAGTATTGCCAGTTCCCTAAATAGTCCGTTGAAAATCTGGACATGGGACATAGCTACAGTAACGCCATCTACATTTAACTTCAACAAGCCATTCTCATTGCGTCAAAACTTAGAACTACTCATTTGTTCTCAAATCTCATCACACACATAATTCTTTCGATAAAGATTTGTTTTAATATTTATTTGTTAATATATATTTGAGTGCAAGAACAGTACGGAAGGTAGTGAGAACACAGAAAGGCAATGAGCTGAGAAGAAGGGAAAACTACTTGCACGCTTGACCTTACAATTTACTACTCTTCATGAAGTTAGGATGTCTGAACAGATTAGCAGCTTGACACGCGACTGACAGCTATATTAGGTTTAACGTTTAGAAGATATTGGTGCCGATTCTGATGAAAAGTCGGATTAAACTAGCCTAATATTAAAATGACATACCTATCTAATAACATCTAATTTTATTTCCACGCCATTTTAGTCGCGTTTAAAAATAGTCCGATTTAGCTGGACCCTTCTATCATTAATGCTGTTAAATGGTAATAATAACCTTATTGCAGTTTTTTTGTTGTATTGACATTTTTGCATCGTTCTCACATATTTGCATACTCTCCACATGAATAATGTAATACTAATTTTGTAAAAAAAATTGTGATTTAAATAGTGTCCATGTAGCTTCTTGCCCATTCTTCTCCATAAAGATCAACGCTTTGGAATGGGCAACTACAGCACTTTAACAAGTTATTATGCCTTGTGACTGGGACTGTAGCTCCAACCTTTTGTTTCTTGACATTTAAAAGTGTACTGGTCTAATAGAAGCTTCAAAGTTTTGAGTTTTAAAGATTTTGGCCGTTGCTTCCAGGACTAAGCGTGCAAGTACACAGATGGGAAGGAAGTTTAAAATCTGTTTTGTATAATAATATCTCTTTACATGCTAAAGCTCTCCTGATATGTATACAGGCCGTATACAAAAATAAACAGCTCTACACTTTCACAACAATGTTATAATATCAACTTATTTTATTTGTATAGCTGTTGTGAGAATGATTAAAAATCTTTCATCTTATTTTCAACATGAAAGTTTTGTGATCCCACTGTGTCAGATTCATCGGGGACTGTTCAGCTTTTTGCTTGACGTTTTATAATTAATCTGTAGTTTTTTTTAAATAATGATTTTAGTCTGTATTATTAAAAATATTAATAAAAAGTAATCATAAATAGCCGCCATTACTTTGTGTTGACATTCAAAATGACAGCTGTCAAATATCAAACGCCAAGCTGAAGCTGCATTGACTCCGATGGTGCTTACAAAGCGGGCCAGTCTTTCGCATCATTGCCTTCAAGTGTCACAGGACATAACACAGATAATATACAACCACTACCATATTGTCATTTATTATAACCTTCAACAAAGCAGTGTACCTTAGCTACGCTACACTGGGCGATCCCATGAGTAAGCTTACGTTACGCCACTACATATACTTACTATACATTACTTATTACTCAATACCATTGCACCAGTCTCCATACGATATATATCAAAATATATACACTTAACAATTACCTTAATTACAAAAAAACCAATTACACGGAAAACATAATAATCACAGCGTTCAAAATCACAAAAAATTGAAAATAATCTGTCTTTTTCAATATTAAAATGTTAAGTGTCTTAAATACATGAGATCCTCGTTATAAAAATATCATCTAAAATATAGCAAAATATATATAATTAAAAATATACTATCACTATAGCTAGCAACATTAACAATATTGAACGTTAAGCAATATGTTTCCTAAAAAAGTTCCAATCAGATTTTGGGGTTGCCAGAAAGGAAATTATTTTATAAGAATGTTACCACAAAATTTTAGAGCTTGGCCTGTCTGTAAGTCAAAGTATCATAGCTTGATAAACAATTTCTCTAGCCTAAAATATTTCCTCACTTTACTATTTTTGTTTCTAATATGCTATCTTTTGTAGCTTAAACCAGAACCAAGCAGTTAATTTTTACCACTCTCGAAAACTACATATGAAATAAAGCGTCTGAGTCAGACTTACGGCAAATACGTGTAAATGTATAAAAAGTAACTGCAAGCATCAGTTCTTACAAACAAATGTGTACAATATTATAGCGAACACTACGTAATTCTTATTTGTATATGGCAACCACCACTACGGTTAAACACGAAACGCTTACAAAACTAGAATTAATGATCTCTCTCAGTGATTAGTTATAAGCTTATTATTTGCTTTACTGGCGTCTCCGTTTCTCTAAAGTTGAACAATTTGTTTTTCATAAAAACGTTTTATTTATTTATAAATACATTTTCAAAGGTTAAATTCACAACATTTAAAAACAAAAGAAAATCTACTGAAATTAATAAAATTCTTACTGTTTTCACTTTGACAGATGTCAAAAACTTCGTTGACAACTGTCACTCGAACACTTTTTTTTAGTGAGTGGTTTTACATTGATAATTGACATGCAGATTTACAAATATACATTAGTGTCTACGGGCCATTATACAAGGGGATATTACAAGCAAAGATTGTCTCAACTTTTGAGAAACTTGAGCACACTAAATAACCCGGCTACCCTATCGCTCCGATTGGCTAACGAAACGAAACTCATGCGTTTTGATATGTCCATCTTTACCCTAGCGTTTGGGAGTCGATTTCAAATATCGTTGGAAGAAACTAGTACATAATTACAAATGTTGAAGTTGGCAATATTTTTCTTTGGCATTTCAATTGGTATATTGCGCAAATGACTAGATACTATTGCACTATTTTCACAAATTGTGTTTGATCGTTAACCGTATTGTATTGGTATCAATCAGCTATACTTTAAAATTAACTCCCCCTTATCCAAAATGTACCCACATTTTGGTATTACAGACTCTGTGATGGGACTGAAAAGCGTCGTCAAAGCAGTAAATTGAGCCTTTCTTTGAGTGATAGCAAGCATTATACAATTCAAAGGCAAACACGATAAATGTCCTCAAATGCACTTCGAATTCTAATGTTTGCGACCAAAATACATTTCAGCTTAAAATGACAATGATGCTGTCGATGAAACAGCCAACATTTGTGGTGGCAGGTTCCTCTCACTTAACGCTTCGTTATAAGTAGTCCAAACTTTAACGCTTTTATCAACCACCACAGTTCTGTCGTGTGTGGCCCACGATCATGACAATAGGCCGGAATCGGTGCGATAGAATATCCTAAGGTTAAGTATTGACGAGAATCAAACACGCCTCGGCTTCCCAGGGCCGGGACACTCCGCCGACTTGATGATGGAGGACGCGAGCGGCTCGCGCGCCCGGATGGGATCCATCTCCATGAAGCCAGGGTTCAGGATAATGTTAGGCACTAGTTCCATCACGTCTTGATCCTCGACGTAGTCTTTAGGGTCTTAGGAGAGGTTGTGGGTAAAGTTAGTATACATACCGTCACCGAGAGTGGGTGTATTTGTTTGTTAGTGTGCGCCCGCAGTCCAAGCGTGCGTTCCAAGCGAGTGCGATAGAGGGGAAAGAAGAAAAAAAAACTCGAATGAATAAAAAATTGGCAAATACTGGCGGTCTTCATTATTAAAAGATTATGCAAAAGTCATGCGGATAGATCGAAGAGTGGAAATTTCGCTCGGAATTCGTCTTTATCAGCATAGACTTATGAGCGATTATCTAATGTCTACTTTATGACAGCAAAATTGAAGAGACGCAGTAATACTCGACACATTTTGCTGTTGGAGACGAATTTCATATTTTGGAAAGACGACAAGAATCTTTGGTAAGGAAATATATGTTGAAAATAGATATGAAATTCGTCTTTAAAATAGTATAATGCACTTGAGCGCTATGCCAAGCCACTTTTTTTTTTATTAAAGATCGTCTAAAATCTCAAAAATCTAAATCTATTGTAAATAAGCAAGTTGTAAGTCGGCATTAGAGCTCTAATCATATTGCTTTAATCAATGGTCGTTTTGAAGTGGCATTTGTGTAAGGGGCACTATTTCAGTGTAAAACATAGCCAATAATAATGTTATATTTCGAACCGGCGCTGACAACGAGGACATATTGTGCGATACAAATATCGCTGTTAATAATAAAAATGATGCGTACTTGCTTTTATATCAGTCAAACTGTATGTTATGACAAGTCTATTTCATAATGTAAATGAAATTCAAAGTATTATTGATATTGAAATTTAAAGTATTAATAATATTGAAATTCAAAGTATTATTTATATTGAAATTCAAAGAATTATTGGAAGTGAAATTCAAAGTATTTTTCTATCACTAGTTTAGCTACCCACATATCTAGAAATTTTTATTATATCTGTTTATTGATGAAATCCCTAATATAAAGAATAATATTAAATCTATAACACTTTAGATCACTTACACTGCAGTTCTTTTTATGGAATTCATGTTATTCTGTCACTTAAAGTTAACTTATATCTTTTATAGTGCTTAATTTTAGTATGATTGTGCATTTTATGCGATATATTAATTTAGTTATTGCATTATAAAGTTTTCTATCGAAGCCTACCTAAACAGCTACTGTAGTTTGTTATACTTACAAGCAGAAGATATAAAATAGTGGTCCTAAAGAGTAGTTATAGTGGTCCTGAATTTATCACGAGATAGTGCAAGTATATTTAGTGTATTTTTTTTTAAATTATATTTAATTCATATAATTATTTACTAATTATTTAAAGGCAAGATATTATTAATGGAATATATTTTTTATTTATTTTATTTAAATAGAGGCTTTCATAAATGTAACTGTTATAATGTCATTTAAAATTATCATAAACAAAAATATTAAATAAATTTTATAATTGTTATAAAAATCACTACGATGTATAGTTATCAGAAAACAAGATATTTTTATTTAAAACCATATTCCCACGGAATGATTAATATTATTTGGAATCTATATCACAAAAGTATTAAAATCACAAAACAACCATAACGTCAAAAACAAACAGTTTTGGCAAGAATAAAGTAAACTACGTAGCGGTAAAGCTTTTTATTCCTAAATCTAAACGCTTAAGGCATTTATACGAAAATATTTTATACTTACTTTTTATAATAGATTGACATGCTTTAAATCCTACGAAATATAGAATTTCCTCTTTATATATTTTAAATAATTATTATCAATTTATAAGAAGCGCGAATTTGAAACAGTTATTCTTTTTTTATTAATAAAATATTATAACGAGGTAAATGAGTTCATAATAAACTGGAATTATGTTATTTAATTATAAGTATATCTTTAAAATATCATCAAATGTTTATATTACATATTTATTTTATAATTGAATAAATTCTAAGATTACTTTTTTTTCATATTTTTTGTCTTTTAATATTTTAAAGCTGCATAATTATTGCAAAATGTTTGTTTAAAGCGATTTTTTTATTGTTATTTTTGTGATGTTAAGACACAGTCTTTTATAAAGAATGGCGAACAGTAAATAATTGAAATATTTGAATGACAGAATAGTTATAGAAACAGCTTCTCAACTAGTTATAGCAGAGTTCTATTGTTATAATTGACGTCCTGTAGTTATTGTTGGTCCGTATACTAATGTCAGCTGGAAAGTATTCCTTTATACTGTTATATCATCGTATTAGAGTATCAATGACAAAATAAAAACAAATTTCTTTGCCTCAAAATTATAGCTTAGGATGGATGGAACTTAGCATGCATGTATGTACTTTTTCCAGTATTAACTTGTGTGTTGGTTGGTGGGCTTATGTTCCCAATAGAATTAAAATGAAAATGCCGTTTCTGAGCATTTCTCCACTTTGGTCATACCAAACTACCAATACTTTTTTTTGCAATGCATCACTCGTCAAAGCACTTGCCATTTAGAGGGTTTTTTATCCTTTGGGAGTTTTTAGATGATGTATGTATTTAATATACTAGGAATACTCTCCAACAACCTATCTATAATAATACAGTAAATATTTAGCAATATTATCGCAAAAAGGTAACTACTTAAAGCGAGATTCAATTGATTGCTTTTTTTTGGTATTATAGTTTATTTTTAAATAATTATATTATTTGCATAGCACCAATCGAATAGCGTAGAAACTAATGAACGTTTGGAAGTGTATATTATATTTTTGTACCATTTGTTTATTTTTATAAAAATCTAATATTATACTTTAAAATATTTGTATTTGGAAGATTATTATTTAATTATTTAAAAATTGGCACTATTACACAATTTATAATACTTGTATTTTTATATTTTATATTATAGAAAATTCCAAGCTGTGCGCCGTAAATTGTAATATCGTGCTTTGAAATATCTAAGTAATAATAATTATTATATTTTGATTATGCTCTTTTTAAAGTCTAAGCGTTTCAATTATTGCAACAATAGGAATATTTTTAATATCATAAAAAATAAGGTTTAAAATTCAATCGACAGTTCGACAGAAACTCTCATAAATATAATATTTAATAAATTAATTAATAAACCTACCCCTACTCATCTATTCTTTAGATGCAAATGTCCTAAGCCTTATTATTGATCACCTTAACGGTTCATCAATCCACTAAAGGTTATTATTGTTCATCTGTACTGGATATCATATCAAGCTTGCACCATAAATGTCTTATTTTTCACTGTGTTGCCATACTCGCATGACCGGTCATTAAATACATTTATAATATTCAATTTAATTTTTTCAATGGTTAGAAAGTTAATTAAATTGAGCGCTAACAACGTCGAGTTATCGTCAGTCGAATAATTTGAACGATTGAATTTTTGATTGGTAATGGTACTTCTGGATAAATGATCATGATAACCAGCTACCCTACCATGACGTCTTAAATGAGAACTTATTCCACGGAGGGAAAGAGACAGAGCTATACAGGGTGTCTAGCACCATCTCTTTCTCACACAGGAATAAGAACTGCTATAAGATGTCATGGTAACCCTACAGATTCACTTCAAAACTGTTCAATAGCGCGCAACTGCAACTTCTAGATCAATGATCGATCATTCGACAAACCGATCAAAAACTAAATCGTTCAATTTTTTTTCATTCTAATTGAATCGACCAGTCACGCTGGCAAGCGGTCGCGCTAGCCCCACATGAAGTAGAGGCGCGGCAGCGGCTTGTGCTAGGGCGCGGGCTCACCGTGGCGGCGCCACTCGCGGCACAGCACGCAGCACGTGCCGGCCGCCAGCACCACCAGCGTGCCCATCACCACGCACACGGCCGCCACCCACGTGCGCGTGTCGAACTGCTCTGCGCCCGAGAAGAAATGCTTGTACAGCTCTGTAATGTAAAACAAAAATCTATTGGAATGTGTGTATATGTGTTAAAGATTTATCCATTTTCAACAGTTTTTGATCAGTATCTACTGATCTAGACATTTCTCACTAGCGAAGCTGGAGATTTAGAAGTAAAATAAATGATCATAATGTCACTAAGTCTAAAAAATTTGTTAACACACAGGCTGCTTGGTCTGAACTCTTTAAAAAATCTAAAAATATTGACACCCATTATGAGAACACTTTGTTGGGCGCCAATATATGAAAACACTTTGTTGGGCGCCAATATGAAAACACTTTGTTGGGCGCCAATATATGAAAACACTTTGTTGGGCGCCAATATATGAAAACACTTTGTTGGGCGCCAATATATTAAAACACTTTGTTGGGCGCCAATAAATGAGATTGATACTGTGTCCAATACTCATTAGGGTTTCACAATACATTACACACGGGATCTGTCTGACCACTGAAGTTGGTTTTAAAACAGAACTTCAGGCCACTTTTACTATAACTTTATAAAATCTGTCTAAAATATTGGCCCCCACATGGGACCGTTTTGTTGGGCGCCAAAAAGTGATTATGATATTTCTATGGTTGTGATCTAGTGATTCACTAATTCCTACGCTGTTTTTTTTGGGAAATCATCAGCCCGTCGGGGCGTGTCAGACTTTTAATGACTAAAACCCACCCATGTTCCTTCTGTTACCCCGGACTAATTCCTACGCTTCAGTCACCAAATCACGTTGTAGCAGACAGCTGGCAAAAATTAAACAATATTAGCTTACAAATTGTACTGTCACTTTTAGAGCTTGATAGTATCAGTCTGTTTAACAAGACTCACCAGCCTCCTGGTCACTGTACAGTGTTGTAGCAAGCACTTCTACTGGCGGTCCCGGCCCCAGAACATTGGTCGCCCAAACTCGGAACCAGTATGACGCATTCGTGTCTAGGTGGTACACGTCTACTTGGCGCTGAAAAGTCATCAACAAAAATAATCTATGATATGATAAATGTAAATGTCAAACGTTTTTTGAAACGGAACATATTTATTTAGGCGAAAAGACCAATATGCTAAATTCAAACGTAAACAGAAAGTAGAAATTTGTGTCTTACGGGTGCGCCAAATAGGCAAAGTTCAGCCAGGTGCTCGTTTTTAACCGTACCTGATGTTGAAAACTACTGAATCAAAATTATACGTTGCAAACATATTCATTCAGTACATGTAGATCCAAGCAATTAAGATGGATCTAGTCTCTAGACATATAGTTGAAAGCAGATGATTTCGTAAATCAAAATATCCATTTACCGAATTAGGACTGATATGGTTGGGACTGATAGGCCTCCATGGTTCCAGGGTGCCGTTGACAGGCGCCGCTGAGCGATACTGCGCAGTGAAGTCTATGATGGGATGGCCGCCATCACCGGCCACGTTCCACAGGATCAGCGCCAGGATGGTGGACGCGTGGACTGTCACGTTCACCAGCGGTGGCGGCTCCGCTGAAGACAAGAAAGGTTAAAAAGATTAGGACACACATACAGAATCATGGTATTGATTAAAAAACTGGAAATGTACGTTCACTGCCTAAGTGTATTGTACCAAGTTAAGAGTTACGAAGATTTTCTGAATACTTTTAAAAAGACCATTTCAGACACTAATCTGCAAAGTTCGTTTATAAGTTGAACTAGATTTTTGTCTGGACCTATTTTTTCTCTGAAGTAGTCGGATACGAAAAACGATCTGTAAAAGTGTTTGTAAAAAACCTACTTGCACAATAAACAGCATTTATTCTAAAGCCTTGTTTCATTGCGTCGATATTTGACGCAAGAATAAACAATTTTTCTTCTTCTTAAGCTAAAACAGAAAGTTTGAGTAGATCAAAACAAACAAGTAAACCCATAGTAATGTCTATTATTTGTATTCAAATTTTCGGTCCTCTCAGCCAAAGAATAAATATTACGTTACCATGATTTGCAATTCAAAGTAAGTTATTCTAGGCTCATTATTACGAATTAATATAAGTGTATAAATTCTGCTAATTATTTCCACTTTAATGGCTTTATTCATTTTTTGATACGCATCCTATGTATGTAGGTATAATGTATCTTGTCAACACCAAACTGAAGTGCTTGTTCGGCCAAGCGTGCCAATTATGATATTACCTCAAAGAGTCATAAAACATTTTTACAACAATGTAAAAGTTAGCTATGGAAAGGGCGCCTCAAACAGGCGATTTATACGGCGTGTCCTAACTAATATTTATAAAAGCGAAAGTTTGTTTGTTACCTCTTCACGCCTAAACGACTGAACCAATTTTGGTACAGAGATAGTTGAAAGAAGAAAAAATAGTTTTTTTTTTAATAAAAGTGAGAAATTAGGGAGAATGAGGGACTAAAAGGGAAAGCTTAGCTTTACTATTACAATAAATAAGGCGCAAGGGCAAAAACTACAGGTGGCAGGTACCTGCAAATCAGGAAAAGGGGAACCGTGTTACGCCAAATTTAACGCGAGCGAAGCCGCGGCGAAAGCTAGTTACTAAAATAAATTTAATTTCGACTCTACCGAAAACAAAATTAAAATTTATTTATTGCCACAAAGAGACTTGTACAATACCACTTACAAACTAACAATTTCTTTAAAATTTTATCATAACTTCATTTGGTAAGTAGTAAATTGAACCCTGGCACCCAGGGTAAGATTTAACTTGTGTTGTGGGTACCAGTGCTCTCTCATGTTCTACCTACAGAGTTCCTTTCAATTTAAATAAAATGGAGACGTGGTTTTAATGAAACGCATTAAGTTAAGTTAACTTAAGTTAAAAGTACGCATTTATAGCCTGTAAATATCTATTTTATCTATATTGCAACAGGTTTTAAGATGACTAATATAATTATAATGGTTATCCTGCAATTCAAAGCGAATTTGCAATATAAATTAATTTAACCTTTGTCAGTTTACCACATCGTGTTAATAAATCTGAAATATTTGATGTGGAACTAATGTATATAGGTTAGCCCATTGTTTGGTAAAAAATAAAGTTATAATAATAATTTATCATTAAATTGAAATGCATAATTTTCCGCGAATGGTTTTATTGTATATGTACCTATATTTGTGCACAAGAGTAGATTGGCTACAAATAGGTACTGTTTGTGTTCAAAGGGCAAGCAAAAGGTAAAAAACTAAAGAGGTATAACAACTACCTACCAGGGCCAACTTCGCTTCAAAACAAGGAGATAGTTTGGTGCCGCAATAAATAACTTGTAACATGGTACCATCAAATCTGTACTCACGAACAGCCAAAACGCTACCATTTTGGCTGTTCGTCAGTGTAAATTTTCATTCGTTACAAATGTATAATATAATCTTTATCATACCCTTTTTGCGGACATCATCAAATAACTTCTCCGCTCTGGGCGGAGCGGGAGGGAAGTCAGACTTTTACTAACTAACCCCCCCCCCCATGTTCTTCTTTTGTCCTTTATGTTCCCTGTAATCCGCAACCCCGGCAGGCGGTAGCTTTGGCAGGCCCCTCTGCTTTGCTTTCATCTCTTTGAGGCGCGCGTGGAACACGTCCGCGCTGTCATCACTAGACGGAAGGACGGTGAGCTAACCATTGCTCACCGTCCACAGACCCAAATCTACGGATCATCATACCCTTATCCTAATTTACTTGGGATCGTAGCAGCATGTCTTGTTCTTCCATTCTCTAGCAGTCACTCCTAATACAGCAATATCATGATATCATCCCATTATACATACATATAGTACCTACATATTCCGAAAACCTCAAAATATTCCTAACAAAACCTGAACTCGACAAGATCCAAAATCGAAATATTTAATTTCACACAGGCATAAAAAAGAGTCGAGAAAAGGTGCACGATTCGGGTTAGTTGAACGGAGAAGAACCGGCAAGATACAACATGGTATTTTTTTTTAATGTTCACAATGTTACAGAGTTAATAAAACCTGGAAGGTAATGTAACTTCCTGTAGACATCTAGGTAGCCAGCGTGACGTACGAGTTAGTGCCGCCGTCAACATGATAAATGTTGAATGCATGCACGGAACACGAATACCTATCTGTGCACCGCCATGTCCAATGTAATCGGGCAAGCGTGTTTCCGCTACGCTCCACAGTTTTGTCAAGGACATGAACAAATCACAACTAAATAGGTAGGTAATTAAGGTAAGTTGTAGGTTTTATGTTAAAAAAAAAAAACAACACCAGCCAGGTTGGAATCGAACGACGCACCGTGTGTTCTGTCATTGAAAGAAACGTAACGAAAATATTACCCGTGTTAAAAGGTAAACTTACTTTTGCTGTTGGAAAACTTATCCCCATACATCTATAGGTCGCAGTTAGTTTACCAACTGCAATTCAGTTTGTAATCAATTGTTTTTTGTGATGCACCTACAAAGCTGTGTTCGTTTTTTTATTACTGATATTGCTTCTTGCCAAATTTCGTGATTCAAGGTCAACGAGAAAAAGCCTATAGATTTAGATTCCCGTTGCCAATGTACGGGAAATGCGTTAGAAGTGACCATATCTTTGATTGCGCAGACTTAGAGGGTTCATTTTTACACAACAACAACGGACGGCAAAGCACAGTATTTATTATTAACTAGCTGTTCCTCACGGTTTCACCCGCGCTGCTAAGCACCTGTTGGTCGTAGCGCCAATATATAGCCTATAGCCTTCCTCAAGAAATGGACTATCCAACACTAAAAGAATTTTCCAATTCCAACCAGTAGCCCCTGAGATTAGCGCGTTCAAACAAACAAACAAACAAACAAACAAACTCTTCAGCTTTATAATATTAGTATAGATTTCACTCGATGCCTCCACGCGTTCCTGAGATCTTGACAGCCAGACAGACGGACAACAAAATTATGCTATAGGGGTTCTGTTTTTCGTGGTACGGAACCCTGTAAAGATAATATGAACTAGAGAATGATGATTGCTAGGCAAAGTTGGATGGTAAGCTAAACTAGACAGGCTAAACCACAGGCACGAGCTACTGAGAAATAATCATCATTTCCCTGCCCTTGTCACATTCTATTTGGGGTTTGCGCAATACGTTTTCTTCTTCCATTCTATCAGACGTCACGGCATCATTTACACCTTTCTCCTTTATATTATTACTTACACAATCCATCCATCTTTTTTTTTTTTTCTTTGGCCTTTCTCTCGCTCTCCGTCCATCAACATTCAGATCTATCACTCTTTTAGTCACATGTCCTTCACCCCTACTCATTACATGTCCATACCAACACAAACGACTACTGAGAAATAATAATAAAAACAAAATTAAAACTTTCATACGAGAAATTGGGTTGCAGATTGTTTTCATTTCCTAAGGAAAAGTTTGACGTACTGTGTTCATGTGAACTGCGCAACTCTCTCGAGAAACATAGACATTAGTTGCAGACATAGCCTTGTAGATTCTTAGACGGTTTTTAACTTTTGTTAACGTATGATTTTATGTTTTGTAAAGTAAGCAATGACTTATTGTCGGGCCTACCCTGTCCTCTCATACTTAAGAACTAACACTGTAACAACAACATTGTAAAACCAAATGATTTTAAAAGAGTAACCATGGAGTTTCTAGCCGGTTCTCCTCCATAGGGAACGACCAACACGAACCGTGCACCTTTTCTCGACGTTTTATAAGTGCCCATGTAGGCCTATGTAAAAAAAAAATGATTTTCTTTGATTCAAAAAGCTTTTTTCTTAATTCAGAACTAGGACAAAGATGCCGAGACTCAGAGCAGCCAGCAAGAAATTTGAATTGAAAACTAGGGCAAAAATGGCACGCTGCTAAAACCAGCACGTGTAAACATCCACAAAACCACACATACACCAGTAAGTAATGACATAAAACCACGCTTCAGTGAGCAGCGTGTGAACGAGCTCCTGCAGATTAAATCTCGTACATTTTAATTCAGAGCGGAGTACATACACACGTGCACAAAGCGTCCGTGCGTCGTTTATTGGATGCATAGCGTCATTGCATAGCTTCTGCCTATGTTAACTTCAATGCCCATTGTCCGTTTCATAATTGAGAACGGTAAATTAGATTTTTCAGATTACGTTGAACGATTTTTTAAAATAAAATAAGTCGTTTATTTATAAAAAGGGGGCACATATACAATAAAATAAAGCATTTAACAAACAAAAGAACACAGTTGCTTGGACTAGGTTGGACCTGTGTTTCAGGCTAAAAAGAGCATTAATACTAATTTCAAATAAATAAATTAACAGTAATGTAAAATTAAAGTATCATAAATGAAAAATTACACAAAAAAATATAAAGTAAGCGTTTTATTTGCAGACACTTCTGTACTGACTTTCCTAGTTGTGTTCTTATTTGCGTTTCAATATCTTTAATTCATTTCTAGATTGTTTGTGCTGGTATGTGGTCTTGGGTTCGATTCTTAGGTCTAGCACGTGTTATTGAATTTCCATTATCAAATATGGCAATAGGTTCGACATTTATTACTTAGCAACTAAACCTAACTGAAACATTAGATGACTATAGAATAGAATAGATTTTATTGTACCTACACCAAAAGTTCAAACGACGAAGTTGACGACACGATTGGCGCAGTGGCTGAGCGATTGACTGCTGCGCTGCGAATCGCGGGTTTGATCCTCGCACGGAACAAATATTTGTATGGCCTACAGATAGTTGTTCCGGCTCTGGTTGTTAATCTATGAGTTTATTTTTTTAGTTTGTAAACGCACCCACGATACAGGAGAAATCCGAGAAAGTGTGCATCAACGTTTTTATATAAAATAAAAATGTTTTACAGAATTTTCTAATTCTATGGTATCAATGAAGGTCTTATCGCTGATAGCAATGTCATACAGACAACCTTTTGATGGACTGTACAAATATAAATTCGGGGTAACACAGTTCCCGTTACCTGATTAGCAGGTACATGCTACCTGTAATTTTTGCCCTTGCGCCTCTTTTATTGTTAATTGTAATGCTAAGTGGTCCTTTTTTTCCCCTCTTTCGCCCTAATATATTTTTTTTAAATAGCCTATGCCCGTCTCCAGGGTCCCAACTGTCTCTGTACCAAAATTCATCAAACTCGGTTTAGCCATTTAGGCGTGAAGACGTAACAAACAAACTCACTTTATTAATATTAGTAAGGATAACGAGGGGTAGTGTGTAATGGTATGCCTATTACTAATTCTACAAAAACGATTAAAATAAAGGTATCTTTAAGTCCAGAAGGCTCGGAAAGCCTAAAATTGTCGTTTCAAACCTTTGAAGCTAAAATTTACTTCCATTCTACATTTTCGCCGAGCCCCAACAACTTGGCACCAAGGACTCACGTCTCCGGCTTGCGACTGTCCAACTAGTACCGTATTATATTTGGCATTTAAACGGAATGCAGCCCACGATTCCGCACAAAGGAGTAGTTTGTAAGAACGTGATACGAAAACGGTGAGTTGTTTACTATACCATATGTGAAGAATTATTTTTATTTAATTAAGGTTCTCCAACAGTTGTTACAGATATCGTTATAGTTTTTGACGGGCCTGTTAGTCTAGTGGTTAGTGGCCCTAACTGCTGAGCCGGAGGTCGTGGGTTCGATTCCCACCCAGGACAAACTTTGTGTGATGAGCATGATTGTTTGTTCTGTGTCTGGGTGTGATTTATCTATAATATGTATGTATTTATAAATTATATAAGTATGTATATCAGTTGTCTGGTTACCATAACACAAGCTCTGTTTAGCTTAGGATCAGATAGCCGTGTGTGAGTTGTCCCAAGATATATATATATTTTATTATATAGATAGGAACTTACAAATAATTGTGTCTTAAGTCTCACTGTACAACCAATTGGGTAGTTGACACCATTAACCAATAATTTAAAAACACATTTTTTTCTGAAAGAACACCTTATTCTAGACCTGAGAACTCCATTCATTTCAAAATAACTTTAAAATTCGATTTTTAGTTGCTTTTAAATCAATAAATACTTGCATCATTGACTTGACAACTTAGTGACGTCATCGGTTGCGAGTCTCATACAAAATCTATGGGGGAAGCACGTTTTGACAGCTCATCAAAAATACATCAATTGATTGGTGGTGTCAACTACCCTATTACAGGCAAACACCACATGCAAAGTGCTCTCTGTAGTTAAAAAAATAACTTTTAAAATTCAGTGTACTGAAATTCTAAATAATCCTTACTAATATTATAAAAACGAAAATGAGTTTATGTATGTTTAGATATATAAATCTCCAGGGTCCCATCCATCTCTGTACCAACATTCACCAAAATCGGTTAGGCCATTTAGGCGTAAAGACCTAACAAACGATTAATAAACAAACAAACTCACTTTCGATTTTGTAATATTAGTAAGGATATGCTAGTGGACATAAAAGTAGCAATGGATTACAAGCTCATGCAAATTCATGAGGGCGGAACGACGGGACAAACGGGACAAAGTTGCCTTTGTCCCGTATGCATTCAAATGGCTTCCTAAGGACTGAAAGAGACGCATTAATGTAATCTACCCTTTTTACATAGGCACGGTATGTCGCTTCATTTCTGTTAAGAACGAAATACTATTAATCAAAGTTTTTTGTTTTTGATCCAAGCTAATATCCGGCAGTCTTATTTTTTTTTTATTTGGAATTCATCAAACAACAACTTCCCCAGCTCCGGGCGGAGCGGGGGGAATTAAGAATTTTACAAACTTTTTTGCCCTTTGTGTTCAAGGGCCGCGGTATTTTATTTAATAAACTTTACGCAAATCTATAAATAGGCTGACTTAATTCCTAGGACATTTTGAACCTGTGGGTGATGCAGAGAGAAAACAGAAAGCGGTATTGCTTCCAAAAAACCCGGTAGGCGCCACGCTTTCTCGGTTTTTTGTTGAAAACCTAAAAGACCTATGTTTATTTATATATTTAGCAGTAATGCGCAAAATGTACAAAGGCGGATTTAATGTCAATGGCATTCCCTCTACCTTTATGGAGACAAATTGTGACATATTTGTCACTAGAATACCCTTGTTTTCTTTGCGGATGAGAAATCATCAAATAACTTCTCCAGGAGTGTCAGACTTGTACAGACTAAAACCCACCCATATTCCTTCTATTATCCTTCTATTGTTCTGGGGCCGCGGTATCTCTTTCGAACAACCCGCAACCCCAGCAGGCGGTATCCCTGGCAGGCCCCTCTGCTTTACTGACATCTCTTTGAGGTGCGCGTGGAACACTAATGCGCCATCGACACGGCCTGTCGTCAATAGACGGACGGACGGTGAGCTACTAGAACACCCTGACATCGAAACCAGATCTCACTACTAACAAAATCAAATCAAATCATTTGTTTCAATTAGACCATTACAGGCACTTTTGAAAGTCAAGAAACAAAATGAATCTACAGTCCCGGTCACAAGGCATAATAACTTGTGAAAGTACTGTAGTTGCCCATTCCAAAGCGTTGATCTCTATGGAGAAGAATGGGCAAGAAACTCCATGGACATTCTTTTAAATTATAATATTTTTACAAAATCGTGTTTACATCATTCATGTTGAGATTATACAAATATGTGAGAACGATGTAGAAAGAGCGTCCAGGTCGTCCAAAATGTACGGATGGCTGCGGAACCAAGTGTACACCAGGTGAGGTACTCTTATGGCGCTGCATTGTTTCGTTTGATAGCTTCACTGATTGGGATATGGTGTGTGTGCAGTGAAGTGGCGTGCCTACTGGCCAACAATGCGACAAATAATGACAAAGAACCTGTTTAAAACCCTTAACATCATGAAGAGTATAGTTTATAAAGGCCATTCAAACTTCCAAGCTTGTATGAAAGTACTGCTACTATCCTAGCGAGGAATAGGCCTGGGGGTACGCCATTGTACCTATTTAGTGTTGTAGGAAATAAAGTACAATTCCATTTAATACTCTGGTTTTTATCGATTTCAGAACCCCTTCAGTGAACAACCAAAATAAATCCACAACGAACAGCCATAATAAAAAGCAAACAATACAATAATTTCACATTTAATTGTTTGTTTTCTGGACTCATTTCAGCGATTCTACCTAATAACAATTTATAACAATAGAAACTCGCGTGCGTCTTATCTCAACACGTTTCACCCTTGGCATAAAAACAATAAAATCCGGGCAACCCCAGCCAAGCCGTCTGTCGAATCGCGGAGTGTGTCCGTCAAAATATGCCTAAACCAACGTCGTCGCGTGTTTATCAACAATAAAAATATACACGTGATATAATGTAACTAGCTGATATGGACGTCACGTCAGCGGTATAGGGTTTGCAAGACGTGTAATTAACTATACTTTACGGCGTTTTTTGACGACTTCTTTCCCCTTTCGTTTGTTCATGAATTTTGATTTAAAGCATTGACGTTGCAATGACTCTTTTCACACTAAACATTTTTAAATAAACTTACTAAGCTTACGATAAACGGTATAATGCAAACAAAATCGTAATCTTACACCGACATCAAGCCTTTCAGATTGGAAATCTCTTGGCGAAAGGCAGTGTCAGAAAATTACCGACTAAGAGCCATTGATGTCCCTTTGTGTTGTGAGCCGTATCTCTTTCGAACGTCCCACATCCCAGTTAGGGATGCCCTAGTATCTCACTGAAACATAGGATATATTTTGTATGCTATTTATTTTAATAGCAGAGGCTGCTCGACAAGTGAGCGGTGTGGAAATTATATATTTGTTCCACACCACACTCTACTTCAGAAACCTTACTGGAAACACTTGCAATCGGAGATTCTTCCTATGCCATGGTCCTGATTGTCAATTTAATCCAGTCCTTTGTCAGACACTATTGATTGATTTTACTACAAGTAAACTGAATCAAAACAAATCATTTATTTCAATTAGACCATTACAGGCACTATTCAGTGACATGAAAACAAAAAAAGATGCTGCTACAGTCCCAGTCACAAGACATAATAACTTGTGAAAGTACTGTAGCTGCCCATTCCATAGCGTAGATCTCTATGGAGAAGAATGGGATAGAAACTTGATGGACACTCTTTTAAATTACAATATTTTTACAAAACCATGGATACATCATGCATGTTGAGATTATAAATACATGTGAGAACGATGTAGAAAAACGAGCACATTAAGAGCGTCCAGAGTAAAAGCAATAACAAGAGTCAGATCATTAATCAATATACAGCTTCTTGCGTCCCTCTCAGCAATATTGTACATACAATAGGACGGAGAACATGTACGAGCAGACTCCATAATGAGGAAACAATGAAAGCATATTAATGAGTCGAGCAGATCGATGATCGACATAGTGATATAAAATTAAGATGAGAACATGGCTGTCTTTATAAAGATAATAATATTTTTATATTAAACTAGATTTAAATCGTTCTGTCGGCTTTTAAACATCCACCTGCAGTAACAGATATATAGAATATTAGCTGCGCCCCACGGTTTCACTCTTGAAGTGATAGAATATACAATACAGCTTTATGAATTGTAGTCTATGTGTTATTCTGATATATTTTCTATTTATATGTTCATAAGTTATTGCCTGAAAGAGCCACAAACATACCTACAAACATCCTCACAAACTTTCGCATTTATAATATTACTAGCTTCCGCCCGCGACTTCGTCCGCGTGGCATAGTTACTTTGGGCTAACGCTAACTTTAACCTGCGCGGATAGAAAAAAAATATCTTTCTCCCCCTTTTCTAACTTATGACCTATGGCCGTCTCCAGGGTCCTAACTATTTCTGTACCAAAATTCATCGAATTCGGTGAATCGGATGATAATTTCACTATAGATTCTGAGAACTGAAAAAAGGTTCAAGACTGAAGACCACCCCAACAATAGTGTAAATCTGAATAACAAGTGAAGGGTTTTTGTAACCATAATCTGCTTGAACAGGGGTCGTCCACGTTGCGAAACCCTAATGAGGTTGTAATCCTATTAGCGGTCGGGTGAAAGTGTTAAAAACGCAAAGTGGTTTATATTAGTAGGTACTAAAACTGTAATATGAAAAACAAGACTGCAAAAATAAACTTGATAGAATTTCTTACAATCTATACGAAGACATCTAGCGATCGCTATATTAAATTTCCTGTGACCTAATCAGATTTAAGAAACTTTCTGGATCGAGACTCTTCATTGGTTGAAATAGGTTTCAATTTAGTCTGTCCGTTTCACAAACGTGCCCTAGTTGGGTCGAAATCTATATTTTGCACATACCAACTCAAGCCTGGTCCCATGGGGTAAGCAGAAACCATAGAACGCAAACTGCTATGATCCTTCCAGACTTCTTTTGTCTAGTCTAGTCATACACACGGAGGTTGTGGGTACTACGCACATAACCTTTCTTATGTACTTCAGCAATAAGGTCAGTATGGGTCCTTCTAGGCCGCCTTTCAGGCGTTACCTAAACATGATCGTAAACTGTCTTGTATTGGCAACACCGATCTTATGGCGCGAAACTGCTGTCAAATGGTGGCAGCATATTTTAAAATCATGACCGTTTGTGTCTACAGAGGTGATATAAGGGCTGTGCACCAGCGAAGCGGCCTCTTTCTCGGACTGACAAAATGCTATAAAACATCTTACTGTGTATTCTCGATAATTGTAAACTTGTATCTAGATAGTAATAGTTATAATTTTGCTTCCGAATTTAGTTTAGAATATCCTTGTTATGTGTAAAAAAAATAGTTACGATTTTTTTATTTATTCATCATATAATTAAACTAATTACTATATATATACAAACTTTAAATAGACAAACTAAAAATAAAAATATATACAAGTAAAAAATGGAAAATTACAGAGCGTCAAAAAATTCGTCCGTATCGCAGTCAACAGGAAAAGTGCCCAGAAGGCTGCCACCATTGGATGGCAATGCTTAGTTTTTGTGCAAAAAACAGGCCAGCCCTCTGGTCACGAGAAGAGTCGACCAACCGCTTGGCGATTTCTCGAAATAAATAATAAATCCTTGTTATATCAGATATATAATATTTCGCTTACAAGTAATTTAACACTTGTAACCAGAATTCCAAGCTACGTCCGCATCCAATACTCCGGTCTCCTAGACCCAAGTATGTACGAAAAGCGACCGTTTACACGACCCAAATATTTGTTGATTGTCGCTCTATTGATCTGCGGGGTAGGCTAGACATCCAATTAACATAGTAAACAAACTAGTTGCGATTACGTTGGAAAATTCGGCTAGACTACTTGATAGAAGCGAGGGTATTACGGAGTTTATGAACGTTTTATGGTAATGTGACGTAATGGCAGGGGAGCAGTTGATTTTAAAAGAGTTAGGGGGTTATTTAATTTGATTGTCGGCTATGGGTGTGTAGGTTGAATTTCCAGTTTCATTAACAGTTCCCTTGATGAATATTGTGACTGTATGATAGGGACCTATGGTTAGTGGAAAGTTAAACACGTAGAAGGTTGCGGGTCTGTGGCCGGTGAGCAATAGGTAGCTCACCGACCGTCCGTCCAGTGATGACAGGCTGTATCGACGGCGCGTTAGTATACACTAAAGATAATAATAATTAATTAATTAAATTGTGTAATATACATTAAAGAGATGTCAGCAAAGCAGGACTGCCAGGGTTGCGGGTTGTTCGAAAGAGATATCGCGGCTCGGACATTAAGGACAAAAGAAGGAACAGGGTGGGTTTTAGTCAGTAAAAGTCTGACACTCCCCCCATTCTGCCCAGAGCAGTTGAAGTTTTTTTTTTAAATACCTTTGCTCCGCACTAGGAATTTCTCCTGTATCGTGGATGCATTTTCAAAAATTTAAACTCACATACACAAACAACCAGACCAGGAACAGATCTGTAGGCCATTCAAATATTTTTTCTGTGTGGGTATTGAACCGGCGGCACACAGCGCAGCAGTCGATCGCTCAGTCACTGCGCCAACCGTGTTGTCGTTAGGTATTTAATGATTTACCATTCGTAAAGAAAAACACATAGTAGTCTAATTTGTCAATTGGTTTGGTAATGGCAAGGTTCCTCTGCCACCTTGATGTATCATAACTCCTCATATTGTACAGACGCCTGCACATCAAGCTACTACAATCTGTCAGATTTCTTTAATAGATTTTCGACTTTATTTCTAAAGTATTAGGTTCAAGGTTCATTGGGAAAAAATGACAGTTTCGGGTAGCTTGACCTGCTGGCATCTGTACATCATTCACTCAAACTAAACGAGTACTAAGACTGCACAATCTGTATAAAAGGGTTTCCCCAGCCCAATTAGCAATTGTAATCTCACAGCCCTAGTTCAACAATACGTGTCATGAACAAGCACCGTTGCCCATAATAGCCGACACGAATTTATGAGAAAAATGGCCAACGACACGTCATTACGTCACTATGGTTAAACCACAAATGACTGCTGACCTATCCCTCTCCTGTATTGCGAAACGAATTGGACGTTTAGAGGGGATGTACGGTGCAAGCTGGAAGGTCAGCTTATATTGGCTGATGCGTAATGACAGTCATTACGTGGCCTTCATACGACGTACGCGTCTTCAGTACTGTGGAGTGGCCATGTATGGGGTTTTAGAAAGAATATTCTTAAAGTAAGCGATGTTAATTTTATGTAGGATTTATTTTGAAAATCTTTGTGGAAAACTTGGGAAAGAGGTTATAAAGCAGACATGCATTTTAAGTTTCAAACTTAAGCGCATGAAAAGCTTAAAAACACTGTAAATGTTGAAGAACTATTTGAGTAAAATTACTTGCTTAATCTTAGTCTTCCTTTACTCGATTTTTTATTAAAAGACATTTCAATTTCAACTCGATTTGCCGAGCAATTAATTGGGTTTCAAGTTGAAATCTCGGATCCGTTTTCCACGGTTACGAATTGGCGAAAGAACAGCGATTTTTTCGCTCCATTGTCATTTCGATAATAGCACAAGAGAGACAATTTGCTGGGAAATAATTACGTGCGGTATAGGGACACCTGTGACGGTATTGTGCGAAATAATATCAAAGAAACACAGTTGGAATACGTAATGAAGTGTCTCTTCTTGTTTGTTAAAATTGATTAATTAAATTGTGTTAAGATTGTGCTTGTATGCAGGAAAGAAGTTCGCGACAAAGAATTAAATTCACTAGATCATTTTCAAGGTTTACCTGGTCTCGTTTACGCTGTCCGCACAGCCTGTCGTTATCAGACGGACGGTGAGCTACTTTGCTCACCGTCCACAGGCCTTATAGCCCGGTACTAAGAGTGGCTCTAAAGAAAGCCTTTAGAACGCAAACACGGTTCACAATAATAATTATGGTCCAACATTATGGTATGAAGAAACTGGATTTCGCTTAACCATGATTGACATAAATGCACCCTGAGATTTTACAGAAACGTTTTCTCTCTATAATATTAAACTATGATAGATGACGTTAAAGCTTGGAAAATAATAAATAAAATAAATAAATAAAAATCTTGGGACAACTCACACACGGCTATCTGATCCCAAGCTAAGCAGAGCTTGTGTTATGGTAACCAGACAACTGATATACATACTTATATAATTTATAAATACATACATATTATAGATAAATTACACCCAGACACAGAACAAACAATCATGCTCATCACACAAAGTTTATCCTGGGTGAGAATCGAACCCACGACCTCCGGCTCAGAAGTCAGGGCCACTAACCACTGGACCAACAGGCCCGTCAAAATGCTCAGTATAGAAAGCTTATAACTATAAGCCTTTTGAAAGTTATACGGTTAGCATTTCTAAGAGTTCGTTTGTAATGTTCCACGTCAAAGAGTCCTTTGCAATAGGAAAATATGTTTTGGAATAGGTATGTAGAAGGATTTTTCTTTCATGATTGAAAAGAATTTTGGCAAAGAAATCGTAGCAATTTTTCTTCGAAGTAAAGGAGTCCTTTAGAGGTGCTTGGATGGTGTAGGTGAATAAAAGACTAGCACTATGGTACGAATCGCGGAATAGACCAAACAAAATAAATAAGGTTTTCAGACTAATCGAAGAAAATATAGCAGGACGACCTCTGAATATCACGACGGCCAGTAGTTTCACATTAAGGTAAAGGCTCCCGTTTCTTAACATTTTGTAGTTTTACTTCTTTACTATTTTATTTTGTCTATGTACCTACGTTAATTTATTTTTATTTATTAAACTTTATGCACAAGTATAAAAACATTGTACAAAGGCGGACTTAATGCCTTGGGCATTTTCTACTAGTCTACCTTAGGGTGATGCAGAGCGAAAACTTAGTAGGTGCAGGGTGCAAAAAGATTGAATTTTAATACAAAAAATAGACATATACTTAATGATAAATACTTATATACATACATACAAAAAAATAAATAACAAGAGAGTTCAAAATACAAAGATACATAAAGAAAAATCTACAACCATTTAATTAGGAGACGAATCTGCCAGTTTCTTAAGCAAATGTTCCCAAGCTTTCACTTTGAAAGTGAACCGATTGGTAGCCATCCTGGTATTCAGAGGGAGTGCATTCCACAGGAAGACCGCCTGGACAGGGAATTAAGCTTTGAGAAAACCATAGCGGTGAGAAGGACATCGCAGAAGGCGGTTATGGGAAGAACGAAGATTCTTACTGTGCGCAGAGCATAAAAATTGAAAATGTGAAGCTAGATAAGAAGGGGAAGTAGGTTTACATGTATTTTATTTTTTAATCTTTCAGTCGCATTGCACCTACTATGTTGTTGTCTCTGCATAACCCTAAGGTTGACTGGTAGTAAATGCTCAATGCATTAAGTCCGCCATGTAAGTACACTGATTTTTTCATGTGCATAAAGTTTTAATTTATTTTTCTCAGAGCCTCACATTAGAAATCACATTACGAGAACAGTTGTTGAACGTTTGCTCACTTGTGCGGCGCGACTACTCCATCTTTTTATTTTTCGGATTGCAAATCATCAAATAACTTCTCCCCCTTTGGGCGGAGCGGAAGGGAGTGTCAGACTTTTACTGACCAAAAACCCATCTATATTCCTTATTTGCTGTGTGTTGCTTGTGTTCTGGGGTTGCAGTATATCTTTCGAACAACCTGGAACTGGTAGGTAGTGGAGGGCCTCTACCAACCTGATACTTAGCAACACATACAAGTACCACTATGCTTCTGCACTATGTAATGTCATCATGCTGAGTGGTGACCGATCTGTCGCAGTCACGACGTGCAAGCTATTTTTATTTTGTCCCATACCTATATGTAGGTATTTGTAAATGTTTGTGATACTATGCATGTTGAATGTTTATTTTAATTTTTCTTTGTTATTTTGTTGCTCGTCGTAATTTGCGACTTATAAATGCTTTTTCTTTCTTTCTTCTAATGTCCAATTAACCCTTCTATTTAAATAATAGAAGGGTTAATTTTCAAAAATTGCATTTAAACTTCGTCTAGAAATAAAGAGAATAACAATTATAAATTCTGTGCCGGCGTTGGAGTCAGAACAAAACTTTTATAAGACTTTCTCAGTGCATTCGAGATGGGTATTATAAGTCTATGTTTACTGTAGTCTAGTTGTCGTACTGTTTCAGGAGTTTCATAACGACTGTAGTTGTTAGTTGTTAGACTTGTAGGTTATGTCGTGCTGCGTTGAGTTTGGATTGCGTTTTTGAAGGCGCGTTTACGTTGGTAGAGTTAACACTTACCGTACTAATGTAAACGCGCCTTCGTTTAATTATCGTTGTCAGTAAAAAGTATGCTTTTGGGAGTTTCTGCAAGAAATCATATTAGTGAGGCTTCGCTAAAGTTTATATTTATTTATTCAAGTGCGACTTAGACTTGCCTTGCCTATAGACTTTATCGTCTGTTAATAATGTTTTTATTTATATACAAAAACTTAATACACAGTAGGCAGGTTCGTGGTCGTACGACGACATATGACTACCAATTTACGCGGATCTCTCATTGAGCAGAAAATCTATACAAAGAGAGGCCGAATGTGTCGCCGTGTGTATGTACCACCCACACACAGATCAGATAGGAAAAATCAGTAAAACCTAACCTCCTATTCTATTATACCACAGCATTTTACCAAGCCAAGTCAAGGTTTTTAAAGTATTTGTACAGAGAAACGTGTGGCAGACTACAACCAACAATAATTAACAGGGATGTGTGTGGATATGAAGATTCGATTATGAAGATATGGATATAGGAATAATACTATACCGCTTTTAGTTACGGTCACAGATATGAAATTACTAGCTTTTGGCCCGCAGCTTTGCTTGCGTTAAATTCGGGGTAACACAGTTCCCCTTTCCTGATTTGCAAGTCCCTGCTATCTGTAGTTTTTGCCCTTGCGCCTCATTATTGTAATGGCAATGCCAGTTTTCCCTCTTCTTCTATATTTCTCACTTTAAAAAAATAGCCTATGTCTGTCTCAGGGTCCCAACTATCTCACCAAAATCATTTAAATCAGTTTAGCCATTTAGGCGTGAAGACGTAACAAACAAAGTCACTTTCGCTTTTATAATATTAGCAAGGAAGTAAGAATTTCGGCTCATCCTCTAGTGTCAGATAGCTCGGCAGATTTAAAAATTTAGAATTTAGAATAATTTAACAAATAATTACCAATTTAAACTAGCCTGAAGACGCATTATCCAAAGGTTATAAAAAATTATTTACCCACTTTGAAACTAAATAAGAACTCGTAAATAAAAGGTAAGATTTACAATGTTAATTGTATGTGACACGTGCAGCTTGTGTGACAAGTGACGGCTCGGTCGGGCAAAACAAACATAACCCTGTCATAACCTGTCATTACTACGCTTTTCTCCGAAACTGTCCAAATTTTTGTATAGGCTTCAAATATTTATGACTAGCCACCGCCCGCATAGTTACTTTGGACTAACGCTAACTTTAACCCGCGTGGTGATCGAAAAAAAATATCTTTCTCTCCCCTTCTTCCATCTTTGTCCCCCTTTTCTCACTTTGTTTTACCCTATCTCTGTACCAAAATTTATCAAAATCGGTTTGGCCATTTAAGCGTGAAGACTTAACAAAGAAACAAACTCACTTTCGCTTTTATAATACTAGTAAGGATTTCGCATATCTGAGAGATTCGGATAAGTCATTTGATGATTTTCCACCCGCAAAAAAATCATCCCTCTTGATGAACCGAAAAGGTTTTCCTGTTTTTATCCCAGTTTAAATTCAAACTCCGAGCATATTTCAATTGGACCGTAACAGGCACTTTTGAATGTCAAAAACAAAAGGATGAGAGTACACTCCTTGTCACAAGGTATAATAACTTATGATTGTAGTGTAGTTGCCCATTCTCTTTTACAGCTGTTATCATTCACTTCACCTGTCCAACTAGTATTATAAATGCGAATAATGTTTGTGAGGATGTATGAATGTTTGTTACTCTTTCACGTCAAAACGGCTGAACGGATCTTCATAAAATTTGGCACAGAGGTAGATTATAGTCTGGAATGACACATGGGATCCTTTTTTTTCGATCATCAAGCGAGTGAAGCCGCGGGCTCCAGGTCAATAATGAAAGGGTTTGAAAAAATACAAGAAAATGTGTTTTTAGTTTTTTTTTTTAATATAGTACTATTAACTATTATATTTATTATACTCACGTCATTCGTTTGTAAAAAACACCAAGCCTCTGATTCAACAGCTACCTACCATGACGTCTTAAAGCCGAACTTATTCCACTGTGGGAAAGAGACAAAGCTATACAGGGTGTCTAGCCCCATCTGTTCCTCACACAGGAATAAGAACTGCTATAAGATGTCATGGTAACCCTACTGCTCACATATTATTCCATCACACGTTTATTTACTTAATCATGCGATATTTACAGAGAACTAAGCTATTAAATATGAAATCACTTACAACGAACTAATTATTTCATCCCGTATATTACGTATTGATAAAACTAATTAACATTCTCTGTAAATCAATACTGTGCAATACATCAATGAATACAGTGACCGTGAACAGAAATAAAAACCGGCCAAATCCATTTCATCCTTACTAATAATATAAAAGCGAAAGTGAGTTTGTTTGTTACCTCTTCACGCTTTAATGGCTAAACCGATTTTGATGAATTTTGGTACAGAGATAGTTGGAAACCAGGATACGGACATATGCTAATTTTCATTTTAAAAAGTGAGATATGAGGGAGAACGAGGAAAGAAAAGGAAAAACTTAGCGTTGCTATTACAAATCAATAAGGCGCAATAGCAAAAACTGCAGGTCTTGGTGTGTTATACCGAATTTAACGCGAGCGAAGCCGCGGGCGAAAGCTAGTTATCTATAAAAACAGCAAAAACATGTTTGTAGTGATGAGATACCGCGGCCCCGGAACGTAAAGGGCAAAAGAAGAAACAGCGGGGGTTGTCAGACTTGTACTGATTAAAACCCTGGAATCAGAACAAGTCTGACACCCCCCGCTCCGCCCAGAGCGGGAGAAGTTATTTGATGATTTCCAATCCGAAAAAAAGACACCCCACCCATGTCCCTTCTCTCACCTTATATTACGTTCCGGGACCGCGGTATCTATTTCGATCAACCTGCCACCCGGTAGGGGTTCGAGGATGCTGGAGTCAAGTCTTCGTAAAAGGGATTCGCCCAACAGTGGGATAGCATATCCAAATAATAAAAAAAAAAAACATTTTACACTGTAATGTGTGAAACATAAAGAATATAAACGAAAAGAGATAATGAAGAACGGAAAAAGGTACAACCCTAGGTAACAAGACATAAGAGAAAACCAAACAAAAATGCGCCCCCTCTTCACCACAAGCGTCATTAGCAACGTATCCGTTTCCGAGATAAGATATAAGAATATCAGAAACAATGAATGCGCGAAGGGAGAGTATCTCACAACGTATGTTAACCACAAAACCACACCATCAAATAACATCCCAACAGTTTATTTACTCTAGTGGTTATAAGCCTGCTTTTGAACATGACGTCCTGGGTTGCATTCGCAGATTGGTCAAAGTATTATTGCGCTTTCTTTTAGCAGCATGATGTTTGGATTTTTGGCCAGGCTTCTATAATATGTTGATAAAACGAAATATTGAGTTTACTAGGTAGGTAGGCCTTTGAGGATCTAAAAGCGCGCTTTTGATGTATGTTATTTTACCGTATTTCGACACCATATTTGTGTGCAGTAGATATTGAAAATCTGTGTAAGAGGGAGGAGCTTGCGGCTAAATAATTGCAGCCGTTTGGGTCGACGTTTAGGTTAAGCCGCGCATGCCTAAGTTGGTCTGTGGATGGGTGACCGATACTAACATAACGAGTTTCTTCCGTGCCTATTGGTCCCACCTGTCATTTGTATATCTTTGACATTTCTTACAGGGAGTCAGTTTCCCGAAAGTCTGACAACCAGTCTTACCAAGAAGTATCGTATAACGTAATATTAACTGGGTTGTGGAGGCCAGATATGCAGTCGCTCCATCCTACTAATATTATAAATGTTTGTGAGTATGTCTGGGAGGATGTTTGTTACTCTTTCACGTCAAAACGGCGGAACGGATTTTGACGAAATTTGGCACAGAGGTAAATTATAGTCTGGAATAAAATAGAAGATTTTTTTTTCGATATCACGCGGGCGAAGCCTCTTGCGCCAGATAGCATAAAACACTGGTATTCAACTTCATCCGGTAAAACTGAAAGCCAACGTAGTTGAAAATAGCTAGGCAGATGATGATGAGATACTGAAAAAAAATGTCCTAATATTCTTATGAACCATTGTCTCCCTACTAGGCTCATTTTATCAGATTGCTATTTGTGTCGCTTGGATTTGTATTGCTCTCATTTGTATAACAGTGTAATAGATTTCCTTCGGCACAATGCGCACTTTAAACTGTTCTCTAGGGGCGGCACAACTTCACTGCTTGCTTTGATACGATCGATGGTGATGAATTATTCAGTTTGACGTTTGAAAATTTAATGGACGTGTGCAAATTGTGCTATTTTGTATTGGTGTCCTCTGATGACCTTCTTATGCAGTTAAAAGATATGAATTGAGACTATACAAAGAACAGCTAGAAGTTGTCAATACTATAATCTACTATATAAAAATAAGTCGGGTTTTCCTTCCTGACGCTATAACTCCAGAACGCACGAACCGATTTCCACGGTTTCGCATTCGTTGGAAAGGTCTCGGACTCCGTGAGGTTTATAGGTAGGGTAAGTAGAAAGGTAGAATATTGCATGTTATGGTATACTAGCTGTGCCCCAGTATGCGTTGCAATGCAATTACCGAATGACTTACCGTACCTATTTAAACTACACAAAAACCTATACTGCCTTTAGATTTTTTTTTTTTAATTAAAGAATGGACATCTGTAAAAGGCCACTGTTTGAAAATGGCTGTCTAAAGGCTAAAAGGCTGTCTTTGTAGGTAGGATCAAACCTGTCCCAATAAATATGTCAAAACCACAACAACAACAAGGTTACAAGGAGGATGTTATTCCGAGGAAAATTGTTATCTTCAATGCTGATTAGGTACAGTCAGCAAAAGAGATAAGTGACAAAGCGAGTAAGAAACAGTTGAATATTTTAACTTACTAATAAATACTGTGACTTCTTTGATTTAATTGTAACTAGGGCAAAGTAACAATGTGTTTTTATGTTAATTAATTTATAATTTAGTTAGAGTAACTTTTCATTTGACTATATAATTTATATTTCACTAGCTTTCGCCAGCGGCTTCGCCCGCGTTAAATTTGGGGTCCTTGCGCCTTATTGATTTGTAATAGCAACGCTAAGTTTTCCCATTTCTTCCCTCTTTCTCCCTCACATCCCACTTTTTTAAAATAAAAATTAGCCTATGTCCGTCTCCTGGTTCCCAACTATCTAGGTACCAAAATTCATCACAATCGGTTTAGCCATTAAAACGTGAAGAGGTAACAAACAAATAAACAAACTCACTTTCGCTTTTATAATAATTATTACTAGCTTTCGCCGGCGGCTTCGCCCGCGTTGAATTCGGGGTAACACAGTTCCTTTTGCGCCTTATTGATTTGTAATACTAACGCAAAATTTTCCCTTTTCTTCCCTCTTTCTCCCTCACATATAATAGGCTGATCATAGCGCACTATTACCCAAAACATGACCAACCACTGTATACTTCACCATTTGCCTAGCATTTTCCCAACTATGTTGAGGTCGGCTTCCAGTCTAACCGGATGCAGCTGAATATCAGTATTTTACACGGAATGACTGCTTATCTGACCTCCACAACCCAGTTAGTACTGGGTAATACGACACCCCTTGGTAAGACTGGTTGTCAGACTTTCGAAACACTGACTACCTGTAACCACTGTCGAACATCTAGAAATGACAGCCGGGACCAACGGCTTCACGTGCTTTCCGAGGCACAGAGAAAATTCGATATGTAACGGGTGGTTACCCATCCACAGAGCTACCTAGGCAAGCGCGGTTTAACCTAAAGATCGACTTGACCGGCTGTTATTTTTTTTTTTCATAAAAAAACGTTGCCCCACACTAGGAATTTCTCCTGTATCGTGGGTGCGTTTACAAACATATAAACTCACATACACAAAAAGTCAGACCCGAAACAACTATCTGCAGGTCTTGCAAATATTTGTTCCGTGCGGGAATCGAACCCGCGACACGCAGCGCAGCAGTCGATCCCTCAGCCACTGCGCCAACCGTGCCGTCAAATTATTAACAGTTAACGTAAATCGTTACAGGTATTATTTGGCCACGAGCTTCTACAACCACTGTATACCTACCTATGCTTCACAAATAAATATTACTGATTTTTGGATCCTGGTTACTTAACTCTTTTACTGAGTGTACGTCCACAACATTGTGCCCTAGGTCACGCGTTACCGTTTATGTTCTACGGCTATTTTATTGTAAAAGACAACAATGGCCGGAATAATCTGATTTATCGCCGCAGTTACGACTGTAAATGGGTTAACATAAATACTACACTTGTTAAAGAAGTGTACTGTTTTTGTTGACATTTTATTTTCAAGGTGAATTAAATTTAGTTATCGAAATCGATATCTGGGTATCAGTATCTTAACACTATAAAACATGAACAAAAACTTGAGAGGTGTCAAGGGACACCCGGATGGAACGAAGTTATTATTTATTATGTACAAAAAAGCTGTATACACTCAACAAAAATAATCGTCGCGACACCACACTGTTCAATGCCAAATAGTAAGACGAAACGAAAATAACTGGCTTGCTTGCTATGAGAAAGAGATCCAGACAGAGAAACACGCGCACGCCGCACGGCTTACAACAATGGTCTTAAGCATAAAGTGTCGTTACAACTTGTGGTCTTAATTTTTTCCGTCAAACCCCCTTTTCTCCGCACGTTAAGGAACTTCGTTCCAAAACCACATCATTCGAAAGTCGATATTTTGTTAACTTTGTTTGTCACCGACTTGTTTTGTAACGAAATAATATTATGACATCGTCATGTCATCCACAACACACCAAATAACAACCGCTCGGGTCGATCTTCATGATAAGGCACGCTTGTTTGGGTTGGTTCGTGAATGGGTAACCACCCAGATTCCTCCGAGCTTCGGAGAACACGTTAACCCGTTGTTTCCAGATGTAAATTGTAGCTCTTTAATAGTCGTTACTGGTAAAGCCGTTGTTCCTAGATGTAAATTGGAGATCCTTAATAGTCGTTACAAGTTACTTACTTTCAGTCCGCTTAGGACTGAAAGTCTGACAACCAGTCTTACGTTAGTTTTGTACGATAGCTGTTCGAAAGAGATACCGCGGCCCCGGAACATAAAGGGCAATAGAAGGAACACTGGTTTTGGTCAGTACAAATCTGACACTCCCACCCGCTCCGCCCAGAGCGGACGAAGTTATTTGATGTTTACCAATCCGCAAAAAAAAGCAGTACCTACTAAAGCTCTCCAGCAAAAACAAACCTGAAATATACCGGTGTACGTCTAACTACGCTACAAATAAAAATCAGTATTGCTCATAATTTCATTCAGCGGAATAAAACAGCGCTTACAAGTGCTGCTTCAGTTAAAGCGGCATCATTAATATGGTGTGCTGTGTTTAAACCTTTTAAGCGTCGCATAATTCCTTAACAGGTGGCTACTTATTGAGCACTAAGTTCAACTTGACGTGGAATTGATACTTGACGACGATGAGTTGAATGGCTGAGCGTGGTCTTTGAAGGCAGGGTACGAGCTATTCAAGCATAACTTGAAATAAGTGGAAATTCTTTGTGACGTTTTGTGTAATCTACTTTGCTTGACGGATAAAGAACCTTCTCCTTCTCTGAAGTCGGTTAAAAACACAGACAAAGAGATCCTCTCGCATTTACAATATCAGTAACAATTAACAGTGGAACAAATTAGAGCTGTTATTCTCTATCTCAATGAGACATATGAACTAGAAATAGTATAAAACTGTAGTCAAACACGAATATTAACGAATGGCAACTATTAACTAGGCGCCGGGATCAGATACTCCGGCAACAAACGCTGTGGCTCAAACTTCGTTAGAGATGCAGGATCGCGCTCAACATGAGTTAGCTGAAGTTATTAGAAATTTAGACAATTTAGAATGGTTAGAGTTATTTTAGTCAAAAGTGTTGTTTGTTAGTTCAGGCTTTATGTTAGCAAGAACTACTCTTTCTAGTTTTAATGTCGGGCAGGTACATTTGGACGGACGTTTGAGGGAGAGTTTTAAACCAACCCAACCGCCGCCGCGAGACGACTCCCGGCCACCGTAGATGTGGGCCTGTGGACGATGAGCAATGGGTAGTTCACCGTCCACCCAGTTACAAGTCAGAATATTAAGCTAATTATTTAACAGTGTCGACGGCGAGTTAGTGTTCTACGCGTGCCTCAAAAAGATGTTAGCAAATCAAGGGGAGAGAGTCAGACTTTTACTGACTAAAACCCATCTATTTTACTTCTTTTGCATATGTGGTTTAGGGCCGAGTTATATCTTTCGAATAACCCACAACCCCTGCAGTTAGTGGGCCTGGAAGGCGCTTTAGCTGTGCCGACATCTCATAGAAGCGCGGGTAGAACACGAACGCGCCGTCGACACGGATAAATAGATAGCTTTATACCCTGAATTAACACATAGGTTTCTTTTTATCTTGGTCTATGTGGGTGAAACCGCAGATATACTGGGTAGTATTCATATGCTAATAACAAGTAGATATATGAGTTAAAAGAATAATGTGTTCCTTCGGGAGTCTTCTTTTAAAAATGTCTACAAAATTATCCAAACATTATCAGGCAATTAATATTCGAGACCCATCCGAGCAATATTTTATTCATTCCTATAACTTTATTCAGGATAAAACAAATTAAGCCGTAAACGAAATTCGTATAATTGATTAATAAGTATTGAGTTGAGAAAGGTCGAAAAGTTTTAATTTTATGTCAAGGAAGGGTAGAGCCAGTTCTCGTACCGAATTATCTGAAAATATGTTTTAATAAATTCTGAAAGCCAATTTAAATAAACCTTATGTCAACGTAAATGTACAGACGACGGCATATACTAAACTATTATAACCTGATCTCTCTACTACGAATCGCACACCGTAGTAGAGAGATAAGGTTAAAATGGTTTTGTGTAGGTTGATGTGTTGTTGTGTGTACAACCACAGTAGTTAATTTGGGGTTTGACAGATTGACTTATTAGAAACTTGATGAATCAAAATGACAAGTCTCATTCAAATGACGCTGATAATCAGTACTTTTTGAATGTCAAAGTTTACAAGAGACAGATCCACAAAACGCCCGCCCTTCGCCTCGGGGAAGAATTGGCGGAACAAACTCCCCAGCAGCACATAAATCACTGCCTGTTTTGTTAGAAAAAATCCGATTTTGTATAATGGTTTGTACGGTTAACTTAACAAAAAATCTCTTAAATTAAAATATTGTCACATGTATCCTTACTAATATTATAAAAGCGAAAGTGAGTTTGTTTGTTTGTTTGTTACCTCTTCACGCTTTAATGGCTAAACCGATTTTGATGAATTACACATTATTACAGGTACAGAGATAGTTGGGAACCAGGAGACGGACATAGGCTAATATTTTTTTGAAAAAAGTGGGATGTGAGGGAGAAAGAGGGAAGAAAAGGGAAAACTTAGCGTTGCTATTACAAATCAATAAGGCGCAAGGGGAACTGTGTTACTCCAAATTTAACGCGGGCGAAGCCGCGGGCGAAAGCTAGTTATAAATAAAGCCTCCGTGTTTAAGATCGTGCCTTCTACAATGGAATAAGTACCTCAAAGAAAAATAAATATAATTTATTAAATAAAATCCTTACTAATATTATAAAAGCGAAAGTGAGTTTGTTTGTTTGTTTGTTACCTCTTCACGCTTTAATGGCTAAACCGATAGTAATGAATTTTGGTACATAGATAGTTGGGAACCAGGAGACGGACATAGGCTAATTTTTGTTTTAAAAAAGTGGGTTGTGACCTGTGAGGGAGAAAGCGGGAAGAAAAGGGAAAACCTAGCGTTGCTAATACAAATCAATAAGGCGCAAGGGGAACTGTGTTACCCCATATTTATCGCGGGCGAAGCCGCGGGCGAAAGCTAGTAATCTATAATAGTAAAAAAATAATATTGTATTTTCTTGTTTTAGTTCTATCTGATATTTTAATTATAATTGGATTTAGATATATGTAAATATGTGTACACCAGAAATGGTAGAATATATGAGGCTGTAATATGAGTCTGTAATAACTAAAAATTATAATAAAAAAAACGGTTTTCAAAATCTATAAAAAACACATACATACGTCTACCATTTAACTTGTTCCAACCATTGGTTAACCCCTATAGGATTTTTTAGCTCCATGATGGTGATACAAACATAGTTGCTAGTTTCAACAGTGAGTTTCTTTCTTCCTTCACTACTAGTCCCACCATGTACACGACCGCAGGGAGATCAGGCGCAATCTGCTTTCCGAAGTACGGATGTATACAGCCAACCCGTGACACGAAGCCCGGGGTTATATAATACCCACAGTTCCTGCTAATTTTGTATCGTTTCATAGCGAATTACTCTGATATCGACTGTGTTGTGGATGTCTGATAGGCAGTCGCTCTATTTAAAAGACTAGTTTTCAGCTGAATCCGATCAGACTAGTTTTATTTAAACGTTACCCCACACTATGAATTTGTCTTGTATTGTGGGTGCGTTTATAAACATTTAAACTGACATACACAAACAGACACACCCGAAAAAACAATTTGTTGGCTATACAAATATTTGTTTCGTGCGGGGATCGAACTGGCCATGCAGCGCAGCAGTCAATCGCTCAGTCACTGCGTCGATCGTGTCCGCTAGGGTCTCGGTCAGCTTTCGGGCCCCAATATAGTTGGTAAAAGACTAAGCAGATGATGATGAGTTCCTACCACTTTTTCAAACTCCGAAATAACCTTTTAGTAACGTTTTATCTAGTCTAGGCTAATAGCATAAAGAGGAAAGATTTTGTTTGATTGTTTGTACCGAACATCTTTTGGACTGATAGTAACCATTTTTAAAAAGCCAAAGCTAAATAATCAGGAAGTAACATAGGCTATATAACATCACGCTTCGACGATTTGTTTTTTTTTTTTAAACGTTGCCCCGCACTAGGAATTTCTCCTGTATCGTGGGTGCGTTTACAAACATTTAAACTCACATACACAAACAGCCAGACCCGGAACAACTATTGGTAGGCAATACAAATATTTGTTCCGTGCGAGAATCGAACCCGCGACACGCAGCGCAGCAGTCAGTGTCGTCAAGGAGCAGACAGTAAAACCGCTGGCCCAGCTAACAAAAAGATCATAAAATGGTACTCACTTCGCACAGTAAGATTGACTCTGTCGACGTAAGCTGTCTCGTTTTCTACCGAGCACTCGTACAGGCCTGCATCATCTACAGCTATGTTTTTAAGCAGCAAACTGCCGTCACTCTGAAACAATACAGAATGTATTATTAAGATACTAGCGGCCTGCAAGTTATTCGATGATTTCCTGTATGCAAAGAAAGTCAGAAGTATATGGGCGGCATAAAAACTCAGGTTAGTCATTAACTATACGATAAGGAAGTAAGTGAGTTTTGTGATCTGTTTAATCATTTTTTTTTGCAATAGTTGTCAAATCACATATTTATATCACCCTTGTACTGAATAGTTACAGTACTGATAGCAACATCTGTGCGACTCGTCTCTTAGTTATTATTTTGTTTTTGCATTTTTTTTTCTCTTACTTTTGTATAGATTCTTTTCTACCAATTCGTTGTGAATGAGTGGACATGGTTGGCCTTGTAGATTCTTGGACGCTTGTTAACTTATGTTAACGTATTATTTTATTTTACTTTTTGTAAAGTAAGCAATGACTTATTGTCGGACCAACGCTGTCCTCTCATACTTAAGTGCTAACGCTGTAACAACAACATTGTAAAACCACATGATTTTAAAAGAGTAACTATGGAGTTTCTTGCCGGTTCTTCTCCATAGAAAACGACCAACCCGAACCGTTCATCTTTTCTCGACGTTTTATAAGTGCCCATGTAGGCCTATGTGAAATAAAAATATTTTGATTTTTTGATTTTGAAGAAGAATTAGAAGGTTAGGTCAGCGAATCCTCACACCTGTACGATGGCTTAATGACTAGGTACGTGAAATAGGTAAGCTGTATTTGGTACCTATTAGATAGTCACTTTGTATTCAATACTATGAAACCAAGCCTTTCCATGAATTTAACGAGCACTTATAACTAACAATAAACCAGAAACAAATGAATACAACATTGTTTTGGTGTTTTTGCAGTGGTCTACAAACATATCTATGTCGTATTTTCCTCAAAAATAAAAGTATAAAAGCCAGACTTCACATACGCACGTCGACACTTCAAACTACACAAAACCAGTTTAATTAAATCTCTCATTGTACAGGAAATCTTCAAAAGCGAGGCTAAGTTGTACTGGAGATGTGCAGTCTTTGATGTGTTGGCGTGTGTACCTTCGACTTATTTGGTCTCGAATTCTCGATATTCACTTGTGACCTCCCGAGATATCGCGTGACAACAACAAAATACTCGAAGTTATAATATGGAGAATTTTTGTAAACGAAGTTAATATTTTCAGACCGGGGTTTGTTCTTGCTTGTTCAGGCGCGTTGGATGGGAAATCATGAAATAACTTCCCCAGCTCTGGACGGAGCGAGTCTCATTCTATTCCCCACTTTTTGGCAGCCATTTTGAGATATTCTCTATGCGTGTATACAAAATTATCATATTTCTTAAAGTTCTGAGGCGAAAATAGGTTTATTCAGAGGGCAACAATATTGTCTATCGTTTAAATTAAGAAATGGTGAGCTTACTTTTTTATAACTTTAGTTTTCAACAAGTTTCGTAAACTTTTTTGTCAAAAAAAAGGTAGTATTTTTTTTTAAATCAATAAATTTTAGTACTAGAATGCTTGTTATATAAGTACATAGAATATCGCTAGTGTTGACTGGACACATCTGCACAGAGTGAACAGTAGAAGGTTATAGGGGAGACTGGGGTAGCAGTGGGAAGAAATAGCTTAAACTAATCATGAATATTATATTTACTACAGGCTGGATTTATGCCCGGATGTTGGCAATAGGCACGCCCCCTATTATATAGGACTTAAACATAACTGACTGTAAGGTACACTTTGGCATAACTCTTCGGGGATTACATAAGTGATGTTAATGTTATATTATACTAGCTTCCGCCCGTAACTTTGTCCGCGTGGCATAGTTACTAACGCTAACTTTAACCCGGGTGATGATCGAAATAAAAATATCCTTCTCTCCCCTTCTCTTTCCTCTTTCTGCCCCCTTTCTCACTTTTTTTTAAATAGCCTATGTCCGTCTCCAGGGTCCCAACTATCTCTGTAGCAAAATTCATCAAAATCGGTTTGGCCATTTAGGCGTGAAGACGTAACAAACAAACTCACTTTCGCTTTTATAATATTAGTAAGGATTTACTAACCCTATATGGGTTAACCTGCCATTCCATAACTTGCTTACGGTTACGATAAGGATCAACTAAGGGGAATCGGTAAGTGGTGTGCCAGGGGGCGTAGGTAGTTGGACTACTGACCTATTTAATGCACTGATTTTTAAACCCCAGCGTGCTTTTAGATTCTATTGGCACGGACGCATTTCTGTATACCTATGCACGTAAATACTACGTATGTATTAAAAGGTTTTGAAGTTTTAAAAGGTGTATTCAGAGCTACAAGGTTATAGCCTTGTTTTTCCCAAGTAGTATGTTGCATGGTGATTTATGCAGGTATATGGTACGGTACCAAATACATGGGTTTTATGGCTCCAAGTATAATGGTGTTTCCTCCAAGCGAGTATTCACCTGTAATTTATCAAACTCAGTTTATATTTTTTACAAGGGGTATAGTATTACCCAGTATTAACTGGGTTGTGGAGATCAGATAGGCAGTCGCTCCATGTAAAATACTGATATTCAGTTGCATCCGGTTAGACTAGAAGCCGACCCCAACATAGGTGGGAAAAGGCTAGGCAGATGATGATGAGTTTAGATTTTTTACAAAAAACAAATAAATGATGTGAAAGATTAGGGAATAAATATTAGAGTGACGATTGACAGGCCAACCCAACAACGGGGACAGAGGTAGGAAGATGTCAAGTCGACGCGCGCCTCAAAGAGATATCAGCAAAGCAGAGGGGGCCTGTCAGGGCCACCATGTGCTGGGGTTGCGGGATCCGCGAGAACCGCGCGAGTACCGCGGCCCCGGTAAATAAAGTGCAAAAGAAGGAACAGGGGTGGGATTTAGTCCGTATAAGTCTGACACTTCCCCCCGCTGCGCCCAGAGCTGAGGAAGTTATTTGATGATTTCACATCCTGCCTAATATTATAAAAGCGAAAGTGAATTTGTTGGTTTGTTACCTCTTCACGCTGTAATGGCTAATGCCCGGTTTCAATAAACAGAAAACGACTCGTTTTACTTACGGATAGTAGTATTTTGACATAAGTTCTACGAGACGTATGTCAAAATACGACTATCCGTAAGCAAAACGAGTCGTTGGGCGTAAATTGATGATTTTTGGTACAGAGATGAGTTGGGAAGCAGGAGACGGACATAGACATTAAAAAAAAACATGCGATATGAAAACTTAGCGTTGCTATTACAAATCAATAAGTGTTTTGTAATAGCAACGCTAAGTTTTCCCTTTTCTTCCCTCCTTCTCCCTCATATCGTATGTTTTTTTTTTGTCGTGCAAGAGCAAAAACTGCAGGTAGCAGCCGGTATACCGAATTTAACGCGAGCAAAGCCGCGGGCAAAAGCTAGGACCCAAAGAAAAAAAGAGTTTGCAAAGGATCAAGGATTTTGATTTTAAAAGGGACGAATGAAGAAAGACACAGAATAACAGTCACAAAAAGCACTAGGTCAAACATATAGTACCTAAATTGATCGATCACATAAAACGACAGCTGTCATTTACAACCCAACTTCAGCCTAACATAAAGATCTAAGTGAACAACGTAAAATTTACGACAAAAGTCATTACGTGATTAATACCCGTAACTTAATTCCACCAAACATCAATATTGGCGTCCGAACGGCAATTTTGACGACAAAGTTTAGACGGTGAACTGAGAAAATCAGGTTATCGGGATTTACGTGATACTTTGATATGTAGACTTTAGATTTCTGACGTAACTATATATCTATAAACGAGGTGGTTCAGTTTGTAGGAAATAACCTCTTGAACTGCTGGACCGATTTTGTCGAAGTCAGACTCGCGCACCGAAGGTTGCGAACATTTTTTTTTTGTAAACGTTTGGCAGACACTAGGAATTTCACCTGTATATTGGGTGCGTTTTTAACAGTTACATAAACCTATACAAATTGTTACATAAAGTTATTTCATGATTTCCCATCCGAAAAAAAGGGTAACATCTTTTAAATGCGTAGTAGACTTTAGAGGGATGATTCTTTCAGAGCTCCAAGGGACCACAAACTATATGGTTAAAGCTATATGGTTTTAATTTCAACTCGATACCACCACGATTTCCTGAGATAAAGGGTTTTGACAGACATACAGACAGAAAGGTGGACAACAAAGTGATCATATATATATATATATCAATTTGAGTTACTGAACCATAAAAATCTGTCGTCAGTAAAAAGCTACATTATTCCTAAGTTTCATTCCACTAATATAATATTATAAAGGCAAAAGTGTGGTATATGTAACTCCTTGACGCTCAAATTGTTTATCGGATTTGGTTTAGATTTGGTAGGCACGTAGGTTTTTAACTCGGTCTACGCGGGTGGAACCGCGAGGCGCGGCTAGTATGCTATATTTACAAACCCAAGGGGTTTATTTCAGCAGAGGCTAGATGTTAGTAAATCTTGTAAACAAGCTTGCTCACTAAGAACAGTAATTTCTTTTGTCAACCAGGGAACACTAACTTTTATTAAAACCTTTAAGCGTTCACTGTACAGTCTTTTAAGATAAGATCAATCTTCAGGTTATTCCGCACTTGCCTGGGTTGTTCTGTGGATGGGTGAACACCTATTACAAACAGTGATTCCTCCGTGTCTTGAAAAACAAGTTTATCCGTAGGTCGTGGCTGTCATTTGTAGGTACATCTATGACAGTCGTTACAACTATAGTACGGCCAACGAGAAGCGATACCAAATGTAAACAAAACCCATGCTAAAACCCCATCTAAAATGGCCGCCCGAATGTTGGCGAACCCGTCTTAACGTTGTCATGTTTTTGCCGAGAACGAGACATTACGACAAAGGCACAAGATAGAAAGAGCTAAATATTAGATTGTCAACGCCACAGTTGTTCTTTAGGTTAATGACCTTTCGTGTCGCTTCTCGTTGGCCTTACTGCAGTCAATGGCAGAAAAGTCAATCAGACTTGCATGCTGGTTAATAACATTCAGATTTATTTCAGTTACAATAAGGTTCCTACTTGGGTACTACCGTAAGAGGATATTACAAATTTGGGAAGGTTATATCAAGGACATCGCTGTCCCAGAAATCAGACTTCACACTAAGTCTGTCTTTGTGATTTTTGTCTTCTATCATCATCGTCTACCAAGCGCTTTTCCGATTACACCAAGGCCGGTATTCGGTCTAAGCCGGATGCTGCTGAATTTTACATGCAGTGGCGGTCCATCTGACTACGAAATGTGAATACAAAATGAGATATTCCTATCAATAAGTAAGTATCGGGTTAAACCACCAGAGTGTGACCATGCTTGAAATTTGGACCATCGATATTGGTGACCCTTGATTAGTTTTTGGATGGCGTGTCTGAGTGTGGCAATTTACACTACTTTTTTGTATTGGGTTAACACCTGTAAAATCGATGTAAGTGGAATGACAAGAAATAAATATAAAGTAATACCTTTTTTTTAGGGTGGATAATCATCCATCCATCCAACCATGGAGTTTCTTGCTCATTCTTCTCCATAGAGATCAACGCTTTGGAATGGGCAACTACAGTACTTTCACAAGTTATTGTGTCTTGTGACCGGCACTGTAACTTAATATTTGTTTTTTTTTTGACATTCAAAAGTGCCTGTAATGGTCTAATTGAAATAAATTATTTTGATTTGATTTGATTTAACATCAAATAACTTCCACCGCTCTGGGCGGAGCGGGGCATTTCAGACTTTTACTGACTAAAACCCACCCATGTTCCTTCTAATGCCCTTTACGTTCCGGGGCTGTGGTATCATATATATAATACCTTGGTTAACCCTTTTGCTACATCCATCAGTTTCTATAGACAACTCCAGAAGGTCATCAAAATAAGGAAAAATTACTATGTTAAATTGACTGCCTCGTTGGTCCAGCGGTCGGAAGCGCGACTACTAAGCAAGAGGGTTTGATTACCAGTTCGGTAAAATTTTTATTGGCGTTTTCGATTAGGAAACTCTTAGTAGCAGTCACGGAGCCTGGACTTAATGGAACATAATGGTACTTAAACATTTGGAGAAATGTTAAGTACACCACTACCTAACCCTTCAGGGATTACAGGCGTAATATTAGGTTAAATTAAATCAGCTAATAATTGCGAAAAAATTATTGACATAAATGTGTTGTAAATAAAACAAAATCAAAATAAGTCTAGAAGATGTCAAATATATAATATACCTATTAGCTTTCGCCCGCGGCTTCGCTCGCGTTAAATTCGGTGTAACACACCAAGCAGACCTGCAGTTTGTGCTCTTGCGCCTGATTGATTTGTAATAGCAACACAAAAGTTTTCCGTTTTCTTCCCTCGTTCTCCCTCATATCCCACATTTTTTTTAATAAATATTAGCCTATGTCCGTCTTCTGGTTCCTAACTATCTTTGTACCAAAATTCATCAAAATCGGTTTAGCGATTAAAGCGTGAAGAGGTAACAAACGAACAAACTCACTTCCGCTTTTATAATATTATAGTAAGGATATCCTACTACTACTATTTGGTGATTTTTCACCATTATTATGCGAAGTACGACGTACGTATGTTATTCAACGCGGAAAATTTCACACGAAAAGCAATCAGAATAATGTCGGTAACTCAATTCTGGCAAATGCCAATATTTGCTAAGGCAATTTTAGTGGCACCGGCACCGTTTAGGCCGAGCTTCGAATTATGTAGGCTTCGGGCGGCCTTGGTTCAAGCCTTGAACTGCGATCGATATGGAGTGGCCCACGTCTGTCGGGCCCAGGTATCAACACTTGTATACAGCGTGAACCAAAAAAAATACTAATAGTATAAAAGCGAAAATAAGTTTGTTTGTTTGTTACGTCTTCACGCCTAAATGGCTAAACCGATTTTGATGAATTTTGGTACAGAGATAGTTGGGGCCCTGGAGACGGACATAGGCTATTTGTTTTAAAAAGATTGAGATATGAGGGAGAAAAAGGGAAGAAAAGGGAAAACATAGCATTGCTATTACAATAAATAAGGCGCAAGGGCAAAAACTACAGGTAACAGGTACCTGTAAATCAGGAAAGCGGAACTGTGTATTAACCCGAATTTAACGCGAGCGAAGCCGCGGGCAAAATCTAGTGTGGTCATATTTAAAGAAAGTTGGGTCCAACAACGTCATGGCGAAAAAAGAAGTGGTGTATGGGCCAGCTGAGTATTTATTTAAATTCGACCTTTACATGCACTTTTCAAAGTCAAAAATAAAAGGATGAAGTTACAGTCACAAGGTACTATAGGTCCTATAGAGGCAGGGTTGAAGGTTGTTCGAAAAAGATACCTCGGCCCCGAAACACAAAAGGCAAAAGAAGGAACATGGGTAGGTTTTAGCCAGAAGAAGAAGAAGTCAGACACTCACGTCCGCTCCGCCCAGAGAAACTGGGAGAATTTTATTTGGGGATTTCTCATACGAAAAAAAGTTCCTATGGCGAAAGTTGTTTGGTCAATAATACCAGCCCATAACTGTCTCACTTCTGGGAAAGGCCTCTTCACATTCAGAAAAGACACTAGCATTGAGCACCACGCTTGCTTAAGACGGGTTGGCGATTTCAGACTTATATTGATCACTAGCTGTGCCTAGCGGTTTCACCCGCTGCTTAGCTCCGTTTAGTGTCATAGCGTGATGCTATATGGTTTATGTAATTATGCAATTATTTTTGTCAATTCTGCTAAGGAAAAGCGATTTTCCATACAAACTATACAAACTTTCCTGCCCTGTTTCACGTCCTTAGGGGTTCAATTTTGCAAAACCCCGTCTTATTGAGCACCCTCGTACTAAAAGGATCCAATTTGCAAAATTTCAGATTCCTAAGACTTCCTGAGATTTGTGATGAATGAGTCACAGTGATATTCTGATGTCCAAGATAAATTTTCGATCTACACTACATCGTTAATACAACCATATTTTCCTGATGCATACTATTTCAAAACCATGTAGCAGTACTTTACTTATGGAAATAGTTGTGTGAGTACACAGTATAGTTCGCGAGGGACGATGCCCGGAATTTGTATGCAAACGAATAGGTTAAACTGTGCTACTGTGTGAACTGTGTCTAGTTTCATACCCGCTATGTTCATGTTGTATGTTAATAACTTAAAACTACAGGTAAAAAAGCCTGCAAATCACGAAAGGGGACTCTATGTTACCCCGAATTTAACGCGAGCGAAGCCGCGGGCAAAAGCTAGTACTAACTTATAGCTTTATCCAGTTAGACTGGGAGCCGACCCCAACATAGTTGGAAAAAGGCTAGACAAATGATCCTATCTAAAACTTCTACGTTCTATGTTTACAAACACAGAACCTAGAAGTTACATAACCTTTCTCTGGCTTACATCACTAAAACCAGGCAAGTACTAAGTAGTTACATTATACCTAAACTGGGCAGTAATCTGTTATCTCATCACGATTGATTTGATTAGCCATTACTTCATGGACTAGCAATAAAAAAAAATGCCATATGGAGTGACAAGCAGTAAACAAGCCCACAAAACTTCGTTTTTTATTACATTCGTAGAAATACACATTTTCTTCGTTTCGCCTTGGATATCATCAGATAACTTCCTCCGCTCTTGCGCGCTTCTATTGCCCTTTATGTTTCGGGGCCGCGGTATCTCTTTCGAACAACCAGTGCAAGTGAGATTCTCCCCCCGCTCCGCCCAAAGCGGGGAAAGTTATTTGATGATTTCCCATCCGCAAAAAAGGGGTATCGACCAGTCTACTCAAGGCCTTAAAAATATTTTTACAAAACCAGTAAAATAGACGTGCAAATCGTTTTAGTAACTGCTAAAGTAATTTAGGCACTTTCCAATGCAGTGGCTTATCAGTATTTTTATGAATACTTTTACAGCAGCAGCCATAAGTTGATATACAATGTGTCCCAGGGATAAGTGACCGCCCGCCGTTTTTTAAATATTTGTACAAAATTATTAATAATTACGTCTATATTTGTGACTTAGCGGGGATACACTGTATATAATTTACTAAATGATTGATGTCTTGCAGTTAGGAAATTTAATTTTCGGAGAGGTTCTTTCTCCACAAATTTCTATGAAATATTCTGCCAAATAAGATAACGTACACTTGTTGGCATGTTGTTACAAAACTTAAGCTATAAACATATATAGCTTTTGCCCGCGACTTGGTTCACGTGGCACAGTAACTTTGGGCTAACGCTAACTTTAAGCCGTGCGATGATCGAAAAAAAAAATATCTTTCAGCCCTTATCACAATTTAATGATGATAAAAAAAGAATATCTTACTCCCAATTTAAAAAAAAAGTCTATGTCCGTCTCCAAGGTTCCAACTATCTCCATACAAAAAAAATCATCAAAATTGGTTTGGCCATTAAGGCGTGAAGACGAAACAAACAAAAAAACTCACTTTCGCTTTTATAATATGTATAATATGGTAAGGATTGTAAAATACTAAAGCAAACAGGAACCAATCCATTCGCATACATTCAAAAAATACATCTAAAATTCTCAATTTTAGTCTGTAAAAATTATCAGATCATTTTGATCTTTAAACTGTCTATAAAAGGAGCCTTTTTAAAGCTTTCTGTATTCTCATCTCGACTTTGGCATATGTGTGGATTGAATCCTCTTTGCATAAGTACTTAGATCCCAGTAGTTCTTGCTGTTGGTCCCTTAGTGCTTAGAAACTTGACCCATCTTGTTTGATGCCTCGTTCTAGCTTCACGCCCGCTACACCGCTCCTAGGTCAATCTACACAAGGGCTGTCCAATAAAGCTTGATATCACCTCAGTGTTATGAAAATACCGTTCGAAAGACCCACAGAACCCTAAAAGATTCGATTAGCTCATACTCAAAGGCTCCATTATCTGATTGGCGTAAATTGAGCGTCTCATTTGAAGCGCTCGACGATCTGATAAAATAAACATGGGCTTTGGATAATATTATCAAGCTTAGGTATAGATCTTGTGGAATAAACAGGTATTTATCTAGAACAGGCAATCTACCTGAAGTGTTCGCTTTCCTGTCAAAGGCACTCTGCAAGATATTGTCGTTTCGCAAATATTTATTTACGATACGAAATAGCGAGAGCTGCTTTTGGAGACGACTTATCAAATTCTGAGAGAAACTTTTAAATACGATAAGGTAGTTGTGTCGTGATGGGCCAGAGGTTGGCCAGGAGGAGCGCCTAGCTTCTCATGCATGAGGTTGTGGGCCAACTTCAGGCAAGTATCATTGTGACTTTTTCAATTTAAATGTAGATACTTTCTTAAGTTTATCTAAGACATCACAGACATGGAGACATACCGGACGACGGGCGCCGCGAGACGACTCCCAGGCACCGTAGATGCGGGCTTGTGGACGGTGAGCAATGGGTAGCTCACCGTCCGTCCGTCTATTGACGACAGGCCGTGTCGACGGCGCGTTAGTGTATCACGCGCACCTCAAAGAGATGTCAGCAAAGCAGAGGGGTTTGCCAGAGCCTCCGCCTGCCGAGGTTGCGAGTTGTTCGAAACAGATATCGCGGCCCCGGAACGTAATGGGCAATAGAAGGGAACATGGGTGGGTTTTAGTTAGTCAGTACAAGTCTGACATTCCCCCCGCTCTGCCCAGAGCGAGGGAAGTTATTTGATGATTTCCCACCCCAAAAAAAAAGACATCACAGACATCGGTGCAGGAAAACATCATGTGGAAACCTGGACTTAAAATTAATATAAGTCTGAAATCGCCAACCCGCCTTAAGCACGCGTGGCAATCACTGCTCGTGCCTTTTCTGTATGAGAAGATGCCATTGCCCAGCAGTAGGACACTCATAGACTGATATTATTAGTTTCATAAGGTAGAATTCATTGAAGAAATAGTTCCCAACATCGACACTGCAGAAATAAATTAAGCCTGAAAGTAAACCTGCTTTCCAGCACTTTATTTATGTGAGACTTTTGGGTAATTTATGGTTGACTAGCGAACAGCGACCCGACGGCGGGTTTCCTTGCGTAAAATTAAAGTAAAACGGTTCTGTAAACTCGTTGTGAGTATCCGTGGAAATTGTGTTAGACCTCTTGTAGTGGGTTTTCGACATTAGACCTCATTTCAGGAAGGCAACAACCGTCGTTGAGTTTGTTATTATCTTATCATTGAATTTGATGCTGGGCTAAACATGAATAGGAAAGTTGTTTTATTGTCTAAAAGATCTTTTGAAAAGCTTTTCTTTCTTTCTTATGACAAGCTCGTGTTTCTAGACCAGATGGACAACTCGAACAAGGCAGGGTAGAAAAACCGGCCAAGTGCATGACGAACTCGCGCACGAATGTGTCCGTACCATCCTACTTCCTACTAATATTATAAATGCGAATGTTTGTGAGGATGGATTTGTATTGTAATTGTTTCACGTCAAAACGGAGGCACAGAGTTAGATTATAGTCTCGAATAACACATAGCAACTAAAGCTAAAAACTTGGGGGTAATTATGGATTCATATTTGTCTTGGACTTTCCAGGTTGCTGAAGTAAGCCGAAAAGTGCATTACACGTTCCACTCGCTCAAATGTCTCCAGAGCTTTCTGCCTCTGAAGACTAAAATTTCTCTTGCACAGACTCTCATCCAGCCCATCATAGACTACGCCGATGCCTGTTATTTGGATGCCACCGAGGAGCTCTTAAATAAACTTGAGCGTTTGCAAAATATCTGTATCCGTTTTGTTTTTAACCTTAGAAAGTATGATCATGTTTCCAACTTTCGCAAAATACTCAAGTGGCTCCCAATTCGACTTCGCCGGAACTCTCGAATATTGTGTTTGCTTTTTAACATCCTTCATAACCCTAAAACGCCATTCTATCTGCGGGAACGTTTTTCCTATTCCCGACCTTCTGATGCTCCTTGTAGATCGCATCTTAGGAATCTCCTTAAACCCCCTCCCCACTCTACCGACTTCTACTCCTACTCCTTTACTGTTCACGCTGTGCGGTTGTGGAATTCGCTTCCGTCTGACATTAGGGACTGCAAAACTGTTTCAGTTTTTAAGCGTAGAGTGAAAGAACATTATCTTTCTATTTCACCATAGTTGCATTGGTATTTATTATTATATTTTATATTGTATTCATGTTATATATTTGTCTTTGTATGTGTGTTAGTATATTCTTACACTGTATTTAGTCATTATTTGCTTATGTTTTTATGTATTCTTTTTTTCTCTTTTTTTTACGCACTGTGTCTACATCTCTTTTTATTTACTTTCCTTTCGCGGGTATGCTGGAAGAGATTTCTTTAGAAATAAGCATTACCTTTGTACCTATTTTCTGTTCCTGTGGTTTTTGTTTCTGTATTTAGTGTGTATTGTATGTACATAAATCGTTAAATAAATAAATAAATAAATAAATAGGATACTTTTTTTATATTACCCGGGGCGCCAGCTATCCTACTTCCTACTTAATATTATAAATGCGAATGTTTGTGAGGATGGATGGATGTTTGTAATTGTTTACGTCAAAATAGCTGAACGGATCTTGATGATATTTGGCACAGAGGCAGATTATAGTCTGGAATAACACATAGGATACTTTATTATCATCACGCGGGCGAAGCCGCGGGTTCCAGATAGTCATCGTCAAAGGTAAATTACAAAGTGGATCCAGTAATTAATGAGAGTCATCTATTATGGCGAATATTTGGCTTACCAATTAATGGTCGATACTCACTAATGACGCTTCATTCATTATTAAGAGCTTATCAGAGCATTTCACATTATAATAAGGTATAATGAACGAGTCATTTGGATTAAAAGCATTTGGCCTGCACTGACTGATTCGCTTTTCTGTTAACATGATTGAATAGAATAGATTCTTAGGTGTTTTATTAGTTTACTCTTAGTGTTTATTGATTTAATTTAGTGGCTTTATCCAAATGAAAGAATTAAGAGTTTTGTGTAAGTCCACGAGTTTTAGTCGTTGCGTAGTTAATATAACTTACAACTTTTTAACAAAAGCATCATTCTACTAATCCTTACTAATATTATAAAAGCGAAAGTGAGTTTGTTTGTTTGTTACCTCTTCACGCTATAATGGCTACACCGATTTTGATGAATTTTGGTACAGAGATAGTTGGGAACCAGGAGACGGACATAGGCTAATCTTTTTTAAGAAAAAGTGGGATGTGAGGGAGAAAGAGGGAAGAAAAGGGAAAACTTAGCGTTGCTATTACAAATCAATAAGGCGCGAGGGGAACTGTGTTACCTCGAATTTAACGCGAGCGAAGCCGCGGGCAAAAGCTAGTAATATAATAAAAGGCGAAAGTTTGTTTGTATGGATGTTTGATCCTCTTTCACGAAAAAACTACTGAATGGATCTTGATGAAATCTGGCACAGAGGTAAATGATAGTCTGGAATAACACATAGGATACTTTATTGCCGCGGGCGCCAACTAGTCTACTTAAAAAAGACAAGTCGTGTTAGTTACACTATTTATATCTCAAAAACGGCTGAACCGATTTGGCTGAAAATTGGTGAAGGAGGTAGCTTAGAACCAGGAGACGGATATTTGATAGCTTTTTATCCCGTTAGGTTGGGTAGAGTAGTAAATGGTGCATTGCAAAGCACAGCTGGTAGAAGATAAGAAGGAACTAACTGTAGTGGTCTACATTGATATTGAATCAAAGGAATCTGACGACACGATTGGCGCAGTGAATAAGCGTTTGACTGCTGCGCTACGTGTCGCGGGTTCGATCCCCGCACGGAACAAAAATTTGTATAACCTACAGATAGTTGTTCCGGATCTGGCTGTTTGTGTATGTGAGTTTCAATGTTTGTAAACGCACCCACGATACACGAGATATTCCAAGTGTGGGTTTAAAAAAAAATGTTAGTCACGGGGAAAAGCCTTGCGTATGGGATGACTCAGACTAATAGAAATTGTAGTAGTAGCATCATGAATTTGCCTTTGGAATTTCAACGACGCCATTAGTATCATGTCGGATCATATCTGTCGACAATAATTTCACAAGATTTCGTTTACATTTTCGTTCTAAACTTTGTTAGGGACTAATATCTTTGGCAGTCTTTATTATTTCTGTGTTCCCCAACCCAAAGATGAAATATTATGTAACTAGCTTATTTATTACTCACAACGAAAATAAAAACCCACCCGTGTTGCTTCTATTGTCCTTTACGTTCCGGGGCCGCGGTATCTCCCTCGAACAACCCGCAACCCCGGCAGGCGGAGGCCCTGGCAATGACCATGACCAGGCTTGCTTAAGACAAGTTGGCGATTTCTCGCGGTCGAGTGGTCGCAACAGTGGCTGCTGAGCGGTTTTTAGTTCAATTTAGGTCGGGCCAAGTGTTATTGATATTTTCCACCAGGAACTTCTTAATAGAAATCACGGAGTGTAGATTTGTGCCGATTGGTGGCAATGGGCTTGCCCCGTATTGAGTAGGAAAAACATGACAGTTGGTCATTTTATTCACACGACATTTTCTTTTCCTGATATCAGTCGTGTCCACAGATGTCAGAAAGGAGTTCTTATATATTTTTATGGTCTGTATGTCCGAGATAAATTTACTTAACATTGATGTAAAAGCAGAGCTTAAAATTATTTAAAGTGAATATAACCAGTATCATACGAAGATTCCAAGGTCACCGTACTGCATAAAAGGGGTGTCCTAATAAACATTATTTTTCCGCACGTGGAAACGCGTGGGGGCTCGGCAATGCTCGGTAATGCTCGGCATTAATCGTGAGTTATGTGAGGACGTGGTGTGTTCCACTTAGAGGGTTAAACACAGGATGTAGAGAATATGACCCGCCGTTTATTTCATGAGACTTGGCTTCCGAATACGGCCAGGTACAGTCAGCAAAGGAGATAAGTAACCAGCCTCGTCGGATACAGTTGAATTCTTCTTATAAAATCAAAATATTTTTATTTCACATAGGCATACATTGACACTTATAAAACGCCGAGAAAAGATGCACGGTTCGGGTTGGTTGTTTCCTATGGAGAAGAACCGACAAGAAACTCCATGGTTACTATTTTAAAATCATTTGGCTTTACGTAAGTCATTGCTTACTTTACAAAAGTAAAATAAAATAATACGTTAACAAAAGTTAACGAGCGTCTAAGAATCTACAAACCGCGGCACTACTTTAGACATTTCAGAAGTTTGTTTTGATGCAGCGTTGTTATAAGCGTTTGACTGTTATTGAGATTTTCCCTAATATTGGAATTTCTTAGCGTCTAGAACGCTTGAAAGCTCGCTTCGTGCTTCATTGATCCGATTGACCTAAAAGGTTTTACATGGTGGCATAACTGTCAAAATGTGTTGTTGTGACTATTGGCTATCGAAACACACCTCTGCCTAAACACTACCCTACCCTTAAGGGAATAGGTAACAAGCGTGATTTTATTTAACAAGATTGTTAAAAGGGATCCGTCCGTCTATTGACGACAGAATGTGTCGACGGCGCGTTCGTGTTCCACGCACGCCTCAAAGAGATGTCAGCAAAGCAGAAGGGACTACCAGGGCAACTGCTTGCTGAGATTGCGGGTTGTTCGAAAGAGATACCGGTCCTGAACGCAAAGGGCAAAAGAAGGAACATGGTAAGTTTTAGTCAATAACATTTTGATACTACCCCTCGCTCCTTCCAGACCGGGAGAAGTTATTTGATGATTTCCCATCGGAAAAAAAGACATATTGATGAAACTGGTTTGGAAATAAAGGCTAAAATTAGACCGCTTTAAGCGCGACAGCCTGAAGCTCGGAAAACTGAAACATTTTGTTACGTAACACGCGTTGTACGAGTATTTGTAGCCTTATGAAAAGCTTATACTTTACGCCTCGTTTATAAATAAACGTAAGACTCGTGAATTCCTGCCGGGGTCGCGGGTTGTTCGAAAGATATACAGCGGTATCGGAACATAAAGGGCAATAAAAGGAACATGGATCTCTGCATCACCCTAAGGTAGACCGGTAGAAAATGCCCAAGGCATTAAGTCCGCCTTTGTACAGACGCCTGCAGGTCAAGCTACCCGAAACTGTAAATTTTTCCCAATGAACCTTGAACCTTAATACTTTAGAAATAAAGTCGAAAATCTATCAAAGAAATCTGACAGGTTGTGTGTGATGTGTGCTTGATGTGCAGGCGTCTGTAAATTGTTTTTTTATACATGTGCATAAAGTTTTAATAAATAAATAAATAAACGGGTGGGTTTAATTAGTACAATTCTGACACTTCCCATTGCTCCGCCCAGAGCGGGGGAAGTTATTTAATGATTTCCGATCCGCAAAAAAAGGGATATCGACCAGTCTACTCAAGGTTCCAAAATACTTTTACAAAACCAGTAAAAACTAACTTTAGGCGTCATTATTTAAAAATAACTTCAGGTCATGCAAATCGTTTTATTAACTGCTAAGTGACACTGACACTTCACCCCACTCCGCCCAGAGCGGGGAAGTTATTTGATGATTTCCCATCCGCAAACAAAAAAAAGACTCGTAAATCAAAACTGGCATTGTAATAAAACAATAGAAATCATCATCTGCCTAGCGTTTGTCGGCTTCTAGTCTAACCGGATGCAGCTGAATATCAGTATTTTACATGGAGCGACTGCCTATCTGACCTCCACAACCCAGTTAGTACTGGGTAATACGATACCCCTTGGTAAGACTGGTTGTCAGACTTTCGGGACACTGACTACCTGTAACGACTGTCAAAGATCTACAAATGACAGTCGGGACCAACGGCTTAAAGTGCTTTCCGAGGCACGGAGGAAACTCGGTTTGTAACGGGTGGTCAGCCATCCACAGACCAACCTAGGCAAGCGCGGCTTAACCTAAAGATCGACCCGAGCGGCTGCTAATATTTAGCCACGAACTCCTCCAAAAAAAAAAACAATAGAAATACAAAACAATAATCATCTTCCAAAACTTTGTAAAGAAATATTTATCTTCATGATAAATTACCCAGATCTCGAAAGAATTACCCAAACTGCTATAAGTGTCGTAACTTAAGACCGCATGAAATTGAACTAGATCTTTATTACTGTCTAGACGGAGTTTGATTAAATTTTCCCAGTTACTAGAATGTACAGAATTCAAGAATTGGTAACAAGATACAGTCCATTTATTCTTACTTTACCTTAGCTATGAAAGGCTGTCAAAATCTGCCGGGGTAGCGGGTTGTTCGAAAGAGATACCGCGGCCCCGGAACATAAAGGGCAAAAGTGCGTGTATAGTTACGGCACGGTTGGCGCTGAGGTTGCTTTATAGACTGCTGCGCTGCGTGTCGCGGATTCAAGCCCAGCTCGGAACAAATATTTGTTTTTTTTTGTATGACCTACAGATAGTTGTTTCGGGTCTGGCTGTTTGTGTATGTGAGTTTAAGTGTTTGTAAACTCACCCACGATACAGGAGAAATTTCTAGTGGGGCAACGTTTTTTTTTTTAAACAAATATGAGGGAACATGGGCGGGTTTTAGTCAGTACAGGTAACTCCTCCCTGCTCCGCCCCGAGGCGGGGGAAGTAATTTGCAAGTAATTTTCCTTTCTCTGGAGCCCTAATCACCGGTAGCTTGGACCCTGCTCCCGATACCGGCGACTACTATTTTTATATAGGTATATATCTCGTTTATATATATTGTTTAAGAAATATTTAAAAATATAAATTCCTTACTAGTATTATAACAGCAAAGGTGAGTTTGTTTGTTACGTCTTCACGCCTAAATGGCTAAACCGATTTTAGTGAATTTTGGTACTGAGATGGACCCTGGAGACGGACATAGGCTATTTTTTTAAAAACAAAACTGGGATATGAGGGAGAAAGAGGGAAGAAAAGGGAAAACTTAGCATTGCTATTACAATAAATAAGGCGCATGGGCAAAAAATACAGGTAGCAGGTACCTGTAAATCAGAAAAGGGAACTGTGTTGCCCTGAATTTAACGCGAGCGAAGCCGCGGGCAAAAGCTAGTAAATAAATAACTGTGAAACCAGGTTTATGTTAGACAAATGTTGTCAGAGGTAAAGCAACAGTGTATACATTAGCGAAATCGTGACTGATATTCTACCTCACGCGGTCATGCGACAACATAAGGGTCATTGAGAAAGGGGGATATTCTCGTCGACCTCGACGACGATCGATCAATTGTTATTTATTGCACTCATGAAAATTGTTTTTCTTTTGGAATTGTTTTCCAAGTTATGAGGTTACCGGCAATTCTATAAGCATTATGGCGATGGAAACTCCTGTCTCGCGGGACAAAGTATCGATATTGGCAAATTGAGAATTAAATACGACGCACCCCTCGAAGAATTTATAAAAGCAGCAATTTTTTTTAAGAAATTGTCCTTATTATTTCCTCCTTCTCACAGAGAACTTGTGTTGAGTCCACCATGATTTTTATTCTTAGGTTTGAATTTAATTGGTCAAACCTTGGAAAACTACGTATAGCAAATTGGTGCTAATCTTAGATTTCAATATATTAATACCGCTACCAACACTTGATAAACTCACCAGCTATTGATAAAGCGACTACCTTACGCTTTATAAAGCAGCTACCTACGCTTGATAAAGCGGCTGTATTGTTTAAAATAGCTTGAATGCGAATGCAACTATAGGTTAGTAGGCCGCGACTTGCCCTTTTCTATGAAATTGATCCGCATGGATAGGTCATTCGAAGAAACAATGGCGGCCTCTTCTTGTCTAGCAGACTTGTGTTTGTTCTACCCATAAATGAGTGTTCATTGTTTATGGCGTTTTTTTTGCTGTTTTATTCTATATATCTTTATTTAATTCTTATCGACTGACCGTATCTATACTAATATTATAAAGCTGAAGAGTTTGTTTGTTTGTTTGTTTGAACGCACTAATCTCAGGGACTACTGGTTGGAATTGGAAAATTCTTTTAGTGTTGGATAGTCCATTTCTTGAGGAAGGCTATAGGCTATATAACATCACGCTACGACCAACAGGTGCTGAGCAGCGTGGGTGAAACCGCGTGGAACAGCTAGTCATTGATATTTTCATCAAAAGTGTGTAACTGGTTAACTTATTTGAAACGATTGATGGTTTAAGTTTGACTTTATTAAACTGAGTTTAATGAATTTCAAGGGTGTCACGAACAATTTGATTCTTTGATGGAGATAGTTTTTTAAATGTCATTCTTGGTAAAAGATCTATGAGTTTTTCTGTTTGCGGGTGGGAAATCATCAAATAACTTCCCCCGGTCTGGGCGGAGCAGGGGAGTGTCAGACTTTTACGGACTAAAATGTCATGTTTATGGGGTAATGGTAATGGGGCCGCGGTGCCCGCGGTATCTTTTGCGAACAACCCGCAACCCCGGAAGATTGCCTTTGCCCGCTAAAACAGGTAAGATATGAGTATAGGCTTGGGTGCATTACATGCTAATTTATTAATTGATTTCCTGCATTTGTTTTTAAAGTAATATCTGATGCTAAGTTATAGATGTTGTAATTACCTAGCTAGACCAATCGCTGAAATGTTTCCCGTAATACATAAAAACAATAAATAACTTTTTACCTAGGTAATCCTTTACAGACGAGTTTTTCAAACGATCAAGTCAGGTATGATGGTTCGCGAATGTAGGTCAAACCACAATTATTATTTGCAAATGTTTACATTTACTAGCTAATCAATTTAGCACTTTATGGTTTGTTTATCAGAACCTGTGTTACTTTGCGGAACTGCTCCATAATATGTCGCTTTACAAGAAGTAACATAGGCTACATAACACCACGCTATGGCAGTTAGGAGCAGAGCTGCGGATGAAACCACTGCGCACACCTATAAGTACGGCCAACGAGAAGCGATACGAAAGGTCATTAACCTAAAGAACAACTGTTGCGTTGACAATCTAATATTTAGCTTTTTCCATCTTGTGCCTTTGTCGTAATGTCTCGTTCTCCCGGCAAAAACATGACAACGTTTCGCCAACATTCGGGCGGCCATTTTAGATGGGGTTTTAGCATGGGTTTTGTTTACATTTGGTATCGCTTCTCGTTGGCTATAGTTCATCATATTTGAAAATGGATTTGTCACCATTTACGGCAATAAGTTGATACATAGAATAATAATCCTTACTAATATTATAAAAACGAAGGTGAGTTTGTTTGTTACGTTTTAACGCCGAAAAGGCCAAAACGATTTTGATGAATTTTGGTACAGTGATAGTTGGGACCTTGAAGACGGACATAGGCTAAGGCTAAAAAATGTAAGAAAAAGAGGAGAGAGAGGGAAGGAAAGAGGAGTGAAAATATTTTTCTTGATCATCACGCGGGTTAAGGTTAGCGTTAACCCAAAGAAACTATGTCACGAGGACGAAGTCGCGGGCAAAAGCTAGTATTTAATATTATTAACCAGTCCAAAGACCATAATTATCAGAAATCTGTAGGTATCCTTAATAACTGCTCAAGAAAATGACTTAAAAAAAGAAAGAAGAAAAATTTAATAACACTGCAGGGCAAAGGCATCATCTATCTATCTACTTAGTTTAAAAATATTTTAATGTTTTAAGTATGTACAAACTTATGCAGAAATAAATATTATTTCTAACCATATAACAACCTGTTCTGATCCCTTCGCTTCTTATTTACCTAAATAAATTAAATGTTACAATGTTTTAAATTAGGTATTTCATGTCAACAATACATGACAGTGCACGACGTCTGTCGATAGACATCATATGAAGGACACGCTATACATAGAGACTGCGTGATAAGCTGAACAGTCTAGCCATTTTAACCATACCTAGGTTTATCTGCGTTATGTCTGTTCAGCTTAGTTAGGTATAGAAGACTCATATAAGTTACTAGCTTTTGCCCGCGGCTTTGCTCAAAAATTTGTAAGTTAAATTAACTACGCAACGATTAAAACTCATGGACTTACACGATACAGGTAATTCTTTCATTTGGCTACTAAATTAAATAAATAAATACAAAGAAGAGTAATCTAATAAGAGACCTAAAAATATATTCTACTAGCTTTTGCCCGCGGCTTCGCTCGCGTTAAATTCGGGGTAACACAGTTCCCCTTTCCTGATTTACAGGTAATATACAGCTAGCTAAGTAATACGGAATACGGAGCCACGTATTTTTCTTATAAGACAGGCAGAAACACCTGATACAATTCTCGATTGATTTGATCCTTACTTACTCCTCTTGTCTCAGTAGCAGCCACAGAGTATGGATGCCCAGTTGATGGCAATAGGGTCGCCCCCATTAACATAACTGGCGAAATGTAGGTGTACTATTTGGTCACCATTGCCCTTCAGGGATAATAGACATGATATTTTGATATACTAGCTGGCGCCGCGGCTTTGCCCGCGTGATATCGAAAAAAAGTATCCTATGTGTTATTCCAGACTATAATCCAGCTCATGTTCAATTTCAATTATGTCGCTTCCTGATGTCTATTCGCTTAGATCTTTTAAAAACTACTAAATTTTTCAGCGTGATTCAAAATACAGATCTATTTGTATAATATTAGTATCTCCACTGCAGCGCGGCGTTGCGAAGCCGGCGCAAGGCGGTAGGGTTAAATAAAATTGATTACTTAAAAAAAAAAAAAAAAAACTTTAAAAGCTGCAATTTACTTCCTTGCCTTTTTATGAGCCAAAATGTTTGTGTACCTACCACAATCCATCTAACTACAAAACACTTATGTAGATATTAAAAACTCATCAAGTATGTTTACAAAAAAAGAATGTGTTGTGGCAAATACGGGGGGAAAACCTAGTCAGTGTAAAACGGTTACAAAGTTACTATAAACAAACTAAGCGACTGTTCCCCTCACTGCAGTTTACGGCATTATAGCAAGGCATTTGATTCAAAAATCATATCAAGCATTTCATTGACTGAAGGATCAAATAAGATGGTAAACTGAACTGGTGGATGGTTTATTTCTTAACCAGCTGCTTCCCGCGGCTAGACCCGGGGGACCTCGAGATTTAAATTTTAAAGTAGCCTATGTGCTATTCTAGACTATAATATATCTCAATTTCAAATAGAACCGTTCAGGAAAGAGTAACAAATATCTATACATCCTCAAAAGTTTGAGCATTTATTTATATTATAAATAAAAATAAATAAAATCATTTTATTTCGGATAACACAAATATGATATTATGAGGATACTAGCTTTCGCCCGCGGCTTCGCTCGCGTTAAATTCGGTATTACATACCAAGCAGACCTGCAGTTTTTGCTCTTGCGCCTGATCGATTTGTAATAGCAACGCTAAGTTTTCCCTTTTCTTCCCTCGTTCTCCCTCATATCCCACTTTTTTTAATAAAAATTAAGCCTATGTCCGTCTCCTGGTTCCCAACTATCTCTGTACCAAAATTCATCAAAATCGGTTCAGCCATTAAAGCGTGACGAGGTAACAAACAAACAAACTCACTTTCGCTTTTATAATATTATTATAGTAAGGAGTAAGGATAAGGATTATGAGTAGGATGTAGGATTAGAGTGTGATCCCTTTTCCTGTAAGAAAAACGGCCAAGTGGGAGTCGCACTCGAGCACCTGGGGTTGTATACTAAAATAATTAAAGTGCCGTAAATAATTACATTGCTCTAACGAAAGGATAAACTGAATTGAAGGACAAACTTAACTTTGCCGCTGAAAAACCAACCAACCAACTGCAATGAAGTCTGTATTATTTTTTGTGATGCCTCTACAAATTTACGGTTCTCGGATTTTCCCTTTACTGGTATTCTATTGGCATTGCTTCTTGACAAATTTAATAATTCTAGGCTAACGGGAAGCACCTTATAGATTTAGCTTCCCTTAGCGAATGTATGAACAGCCATATCTTTTAATTTTGTAGGCTTAGAGAGTTGAGTTTAATTTCCACAGTTCCAAGGGACTGAAAACCTCCGGATTTTGGTATTCATTTCAACTCCATACCACAAACACACACACATTCAGACCTACACAGAGACGAACAACAAAGTGATTATGTAACGGTTCCATTTTTTTAACTAGCGACCCGCCCCTTCTTCGTACGGGTGCAATGTAGATACTTATGTTATACATAATAATAAACCATCCTCTTGAGAAACTCGTGAAAGCCGAAAAAGATAAGCAAATCAAGTATATTGACTTGGCTCGCGAGGTTGTCGACATATGGGATGTGGACTCGGCTATCATTTTGCCGATAGTCGTATCTGCCAATGGCTTAATTGCCAAGAGCCTCGACCAATACCTGAGGAGGCTTTCGTTAGGCAGCTGGATCAAGGGCTTGATACAGAAAGCGGTACTCCTGGACACGGCTCGTATTGTTAGGAGGTTCCTTTCTCTGGAGCCCTGACCGCCGGCAGCTTGGACCCTGTTCCCGATGCCGGTGGGCTACTATTTTTTATTTTTAAATGTTTTAATTTTTTTTATTTCATATTTAAAAATGTAAATATACTATATGTCAGTAAAGCAATAAATGTACGAAACCATCCTCTTAAATAACTCTATCTATTAAAAAACCAGATCAAAAGATCTAAGCATGAATACGCATAGTGACAGACATAGAGCAGGAAGCGAGTTTGTTTTATACTATAGCTGACGCCCGCGGCTTCACCCGCGTGATATCAAAAAAGTATCTTATGTCTCAGTGGCGGCGTAGCATGGGTTGGCACCCGGGGCGAGTTTCTATTGAGCACCCTCAAAATTAAACGACAAATACTAAACGCGATTGCGTGACTTTGTTTTGCTTAAATCTTCTAATATATAAAATTCTCGTGTCACAGTTTTCGTTCCCATACTCCTCCGAAACGGCTGGACCGATGTAAACGAAATTTTGTGTACATATCGGGTAGGTCTGAGAATCGGCCAACATCTATTTTTCATACTCCTAAATGAGCAGCGGGTTAAACCGCTGGGCACAGCTAGTATTCTAAAATATCAAAATTTACGATTCGGTCCTTTACAATGGGCAATATGGAAAGACCGGTAGGTCGCGTTTGGGTCATTGTAAATTTAAAGTAAGATTTTATTACCTAACTAAACATTTGAGAAACTTCTTTATAAGAAATCACTGAAGCCACACAAATGCTTAAAAAAAATGGTAACACTCGATGATAGTACTTCAGTACTATCTAAATACTATAATATTATAAAGCTGAAGAGTTTGTTTGTTTGAACGCGCTAATCTCAGGGACTACTGGTTGGAATTGGAAAATTCTTTTAGTGTTGGATAGTCCATTTCTTGAGGAATGCTATAGGCTATATAACATCACGCTACGACCAACAGGTGCTGAGCAGCGTGGGTGAAACCGCGTGGAACAGCTAGTCGAAAATAATATTGAACTCATTTTGAATGTACATATTTGGACACTACCCGTTTACTTTTTGTATATAGATAGCATGTTATATTCCTAGGTCAAACTACTTCTGAAAAAGCCCTTTATTGTCTGATGAAATGATTTTGGCGTACCAGGAAGAGAAAAACATTTAAAAGGCGACTCAAAATGGCACTCCACTTTGTTTTTCTTGGTCTCTTAACATTTTGATGTTCATGGTCAAAAGATTTTTGAAGCATCAAGGCGCATTGTCGTGGTGCAAAATCCAAGAATTTTCTTTCCACAAATCTGGCCTTTTTCGGCGAATTTGCTCTCGCTCAAATAATATTCTTTATTTACCGTTAGACCTTCCGGTAAGAATTCAGAGTGCACAACACCGCGATAGTCAAAGAAAACAGTCAACATGACTTTGACGATTGATCGACTTTGGCGTGGTTTTTTCGGTTTCGGTTCAGTTGGAAGGCGCTACTCCGAAGCTTGTTGACTAGTTTGCATGTCAAACTCGTAAACCCACGTCTCGTCACACGTCTCGTCACCAGTAACAATGCGTTTCATGAATGTTGGGTCCGAACTGACTCGTTCTAGCATGTCCTCAGCGACTTTCATGCGATTGAGTTTTTGGAGAAAATTCAGATCTTTTGGGACTAGCCGAGCAGCAACATGTTTCATACCCAAATGATTAGTTACAATGGTACGGATCGACTCGTGAGATACAGAAAGTTTGGCGGCTATCTCTCTCAGAGTTGAATGGGGATTTTCAGTCACTATTTTCTTCACTTTTGCGATGTTAACTTCAGTTGCAGACGTTGACGGCCTACCAGAGCGAGGCAAATCTTCCACCACAACTCGACCGTTTTTGAACGCTTTGAACCACTCATAAGCACGAGTTTTTGATAAAGTCGATTCACCGTAAGCCTTCTGTAACATTTTCAGTGACTCCGAACACGAAATTCCATTGGCGATGCAAAATTTAAGACAAACCCTTTGTTCGATATTTTTGTCCATTATGAAATTCGCAATACACACTATATTTATGATATTACTAAAACCAGCACTGTAAATATAAATAACAGATGCAACTCAAACTCCGCGCCAAAATGGAAAACAGTTGTGCCAATCTAACAACTACAAAAAAAAACAAAATTTGGAACCATAAACAAATCATCCATTCCCGATACTTTTTTGACTGAATGTATTCTTCTTGTTGTTAATCTCTACCTTCTTTCATCTTGTGTATCAAGATTTTCAGGCTATTTTCCCGGCGTCCCCCCATGCAATGCATTTTGGCTCCTTGTTTGTACACCATCTGTTTCAATGTCACTTTCAACACCTTGCTGTGGTGTGTTTGATACCAGAGAACTAGAAGGTGCTATGAACTTCAAAATTGATCCAGATAATGTTTCGCGTGCAGATTAAACGATCACATCATAGAAACAATAACACTTTCTAACTGACCAAGTGTCAACTGTGATTGCTTTGATCGACACATCAACAACTTGCCCCTGTCACCCGCGCCGACCTTGTCGTACAGATGCGCCAGTGGCTACTAATCTGCACGACTGGCTTGGCATTCCGTTGTCACCCCTTTTTGTTGGGGTGGGAAATCATCAAATATCTTTCCCCGCTCTGGGCGGAGTGGGGGAGCGTCAGAATTTTGCTGACTACTACTACTGACTAAAACCCACCCATGTTCCTATTATTGCCCTTTACGTTCCGGGGCTGCGGTATCTTTTTCGAACAACCCGCAACCCCGGCAGGTTGTCACCCCTTGATGCTTGGCACCCGGGGCGGACCGCCCCTGCCGCCCCCCTCTTACGCCGCTACTGTTATGTCTTATTCCAGACTATAATCTAACTCTGTTACAAATTTCATTAAGATCCGTTCAGTGGTTTTTACATGCAAACATCCATCCAATATTAGTAAGATTATGTTATATTGCAATCAAACGAAGTCCAAAAGAAAAATAAATGATCATAGGACCTTACTACACAATGGAAACTGCTTTTTAGTAGAAATGGTGTTGAATAACAGGCACTTAATCATGGCTGTCTAGCGGTGCGCTGTGGTATGCAGGTGCCACATTTTTTCCCGGAGCGCAGCGAACAAAAGTTAACGTGACGGTTACACAAGGCGTCTGGGAGGAGTGTTTTATGGCTAAGTAAGGCTACGGTTATGCTGCAGTTCTGAAAACGCTTCGAGCGAAAAGCTTTAAGTGAAAAGAAACTTTAATGATAGTATTTAGGATAAGCTATCATTATTGAGGAAACCCCGTCAATAAATTGCGTGTGTTTTCAAAATACATGCAGCTTCTAATCCGTATCAGACCACTCTGGGAAGGTACACCGAAACAAACTCCAGAGATCACTAACTAACCTAAGCTCTGAGGTCAGTATATACATATATTTTTTTTGCTATATTTTTGCACTTGACAGCAACTCCCCTTATATGAAGATGTCGCGGCCTAGGATGGAGTACCCTTGTACAAGAAAATCTAATACCATTGACTTATATTGTAAACCGATTTCATAAATCCGTAATAACCTCTCAATTCTGTGTTCCAATCTTAACCCAGATAAAACAACTCAAGTCGTCGTAGCACTGTAGAAAAAAACGCTACGAAAACTCGTAGGTACCGCTACGGGGCCCAGCCGGCCGGGTTCCTTTTGAACTTGTGACTTGGCTTTTTGCTACGTTGCTACGAGCAACCAAACCTAGCTAAGTAGAAGCTTATTTTTATTTATAAAAAGAAACAATAAAAATACATTATGCGTTATTTCTTACTAGCTTTTGAACGCGACTTCGCTAGCGTTTAATTCGGGGTAACACACTACTTGTAGTTTTTGCCCTAGCGCCTTATTTACTGTAATAGCAATGCTAAGTTTTCCCTTTTCTTCCTCTATCTCCCTCATTTCAATTTACAACAAAAAATAGCCTATGTCCGTCTCCACGGTCTCAACTCTCTCTGTACCAAAATTCATCAAAATCGGTTGAGCCATTTAAGCGTGAAGACTCAACAAACAAACAAACTCACTTTCATTTTTATATTATTAGTGAGGATTACAAACATAATAATAATGTAGCCGAGAGCGTTACAGCCACAAAGAAGCATTAGCACGAAATTGGTATTTATCTCAAAGTAGAAACCATTATTTTACAAGAAAATCAGGTTTGAATTTTGCAAACATATTTGTGCTGTTGACTGTACGTGTCGTTTAGTGTACCGCCAGAGGTCGTGAACGATACTTAGAAGCAGTTAACTTAATGCAGGTGGCTTCCACCATTTTTATATTTCTTGCCATGCTAACGCTGGGTCTAGCCGCAGTGTCGAATGAATTATGTGAGGCGGTGGAGCTATAACTTAGATATACAGCTATAATAATTTTAAGTACTGAACTTTATGTATTAGACCAACATGGTGTCTAGATGTTCTTCAAGTTATGGCAGGAAGCGGAGGTGCCCTGAAGTTTGCAGCAGTGTACTAAGAAGTTTGGGTACCACGTCTTGTTGGAACAATGCTTGAAGACGTCAGTTAGAGGTGATCATTTTGTACATCAACTTGTTACCAATTTTGTATAAGTCCTATGTTTTATAAGGCATTTACTGTATTACATATAAGATATCGTTTAATTAGTAAGTTTAATCGTTGGTTTAGTTTAGGTAATCGGTTCGATTGCCGGGTCAGGCAGCATTATTGAGTTTTGAGTGTTGGGGGCTAGACGGAAAAAATTCTTACGAAAAGTTGTCACGACACTTTTTGCTATAGTAAGCTATTGTAAGCTGTGCGGCGTCGCATGTTTCTCTGTCTGTCTGTCTGTCTCTCTCTCTCTTATAGAAAGCAAGCCAGATATTTTCATTTCTATAGGAACTTCGTTCCATCCGGGTGTCCCTTGACACCTCTAATTTTTTTTAACTTTCTTGGTTCACTAACAATTGTTCATACTGCTTTTATGCTTAAGGTATTAATAATTACTTAAACACGTACGTCTGTACGTAGTGGCATTGGCTGCTACTCCGCGTGTCGCGGGTTCGATCTTCGCTCGGAACAAATATTTGTGTAACCGAGAGGTAGGTGTTCCAGGTCTGGCTATTTGTGTATGCGAATTTAAATGTTTGTAAACGCACCCACGATACAGGAGAAATTTCTATGCAACGGTAGGTTCTCGGCTATTACATAGGACTTAGATAATGGTAATTAGGTACGCCCCTGCTTACGCGCTTGACTTTAGGTGGTTTATTTCATGAAAGAGAAAAGGTTTTTCTGTTTTACGGTGAAATTACATGAAAGTTCATGTAATTTCACGTCATGACTGACCCCGCCCCCGCCCCCCCCCCTCGCTCTGGCTGGAAATAACTTGCCCCGCTCTAGTTTTCCATTATTGTTCCACAATATCAACGCAGGAAGTATCCAGAAACATAATCCATTGTAACGTCCCTATTTTCCAAGGTAACTTAAATGGCGCACTTGCATCCTCATAAACCATATTACTACATGGTTTCCACATCTTCATTAACCCACCCTCAACCTATGCCTTCAAGACACAGCAACCACAAAGCAACTAACAGTCGACACTCGTAAAACACTTTATTACCTTAGTCAACGATAAATTAAACTCTGCAGCCCAAGGTATAAGCGGCAGCGGGTTACAAAGAAAACTGGCGACATAGCAAAACCGTATAAGAACTACCGTAAATCAAGTTCACTATTTTATGTTTGCCTACCCTAGTTTAAGTTCTGTGTTTTGTTACTAATAACTTTAATTATTTCAACTAATAAGTAATTATTTTGTCACAAGTCTGCTACCATCATCAGCCATCATCTGCTACCATAACCGTAGGGTTACCATGACATCTTATGGCAGTTTTTATTCCTGTGTGAGAAAAAGATGGTGCTAGACACCCTGTATAGCTCTGTCTCTTTCCCTCAGTGGAATAAGTTCCGCTTTAAGACGTCATGGTAGGGTAGCTGTTCTGTGTTAACAACTATCCATATTGTGTACCGATAAACATCAAACAAAAAGTGTCGACTACCTCTACTGCATATTTGTAAGTATGTTGAATTGTGCAAGGTTGTTATTTTTGTTTTATTGAATAAAACAAGTTTTTTTTTAACTAAGACTATAACTTGATACAACTTGGAAAAGTTATGAACACTACAGAGAGTATTAAATGAGAAACGAGCAATAAATACCTGCGTCTTGCTAAGAAACGAAAATTAATAGAGAAGTTAAAAGTTGGAGTGTTTATTTTTAGTAGTTTCCGCTCTGGCTTTTCTCTATTTTGTTTTATTTATTTGGGAAAATAAACAGTTACCTATACATAAAAGCTTACACTTTTTTTTGGGGGGTGGGTAATCATCGGGGGGGGGGGGAGTGTCAGACTTGTACTAACTAAAACCCACCCATGCTCCTTCTATTATCCTTTACGTTCCGGGGCCGCGGTATCTCTTTCGAACAACCCGCAACCCGGGCAGGGCAATCTTACACTAAGTTAAAATAAATAAGGGTTATAAATGTATAACCTACGACATTTTCCACTACGTATATTGAAAGTTATACACGTGCTTCTAAGGAGACTATGGTCGGTAATTCCCTACGAAACGTCTTGCCATATATGTCTTTCACAGTCTACGATAATGTAGCGTCAATGGAATCTGTAAGTCCGAAATCCTTTATAATTTTAGCTTAGACTAACTCATGCCCGCAGTTTTACCTTTTTGAGTTCGGTAATTGTACCTCGGTATCAATCCAGGAAAAAAACTATCCGCGTCATAAATTGCATTCATATCCGTAACAACCATTCATACAATCTCACATTTATTATATTAGTAGGATAGTCGTATTAAAGAATTGTTTTCTGAATGAAACTTGTAAGTGTAGACTGTAAATAATAATTATGAATGTAACATTATACCCAATGGTTGAAGTATGAATGAAGTTTTTCAATACCTACATATGTTATGCAACTTGATTGTGAATGAACGATCAAGGATCATGTAATCATTCATGCATACAAGCGTAAGTGGTTACGCTCAAAAAACAAACAACGCCATCAACGTACTTTAACAATCACAGCTACCCACTCCTGATTTCCACGGTTCTACGACTGAAGAAACACTTTTAGATTTCTTAATAAACAAGTTTAAACCTAAAATAACCATTTCGAGGAAATTTCAAAACGTTTCATTGACATTTCCCGTGACCCAAGGGCTGGCTTTTTCTTTGGTTTAGCGTTGCCATACGATGTGGCAACGCGGCCAGTCTCTTGGGGACATTGCCAGAGTTAAGGACGAATTTTTTGACGCTATTATTAACTTTATTTATAAGTTAGGTAGTTAATTCTTTTAATTTTTATTAAATAACCTTTAAACAAAAACAACAGCAACATCCGTTGCATACTTTAAAAGATTAACACGGTCATTTAGCTATTATTTATTTATTTTATAAATGGTAGTTACACAGCTGATAATACAAAACGTTTTTTTTTCATATTAAACATTACGCCAATTACGAAATGCCTACACAGAAAAAAGTCAACTAGCTGTGTTCAGCGGTTTCACCCGTAAAACTACTCAGCTCCTAAGTACCGTAAGCCCATTTTTTTTTAATAATACTTTGCCCCACACTAGGAATTTCTCCTGTATAGTGTGACGTATACAAACATTTAAACTCACATACACAAACAGCCAGACCCGGCAAAACTATCTGTAGGCCATACATATTACATAGCTACTACAAATACCGCGTTATACGTGCACAGATTAAAGTAAAGAATTTTCAAAATTGGATCAGTGGATCCACAGATTACCTCCTACAACTTTACAAACTTAAACCTCTTTATAATATTAGTATAGATAGGACACCTCGCCAGCTACGTTTGGGAAGTCCCCCCGCCAGTTTTCTAGTCATCTAGTCTAGCCAGCAACATCCCTGATGCTGATTCACACTTCATACCCCCCTAGAATCCTGTAGCTGACTCACACTTATCAGAGCAGCAGAGCCGCCATCCCTTTTAACTTACTCCTACACCCCGTCTAAATATGAGTCACTTCCAAAGGGCAACGCACCCTCCCTCACTTAATGCCATGCACCCCCGCGAAGTCGTGAAGTCGCCTGAATCATAACCACGGACTGCAAGACGTATGGGAACTGTCCAACTTTGCCAAGTGTAGTAACTTTTGCCGAGGCGGATTTTAATTGAAAATTTTTAATACTTTTGTGTGGGATATGGAGTTATTTAAGAAGAAATAGTTGGTTTTTAAGTTTTTTTTAAAGCTTGGTTCTTAGCTTTTAGTGTATGTGTGAATCAATACATATCAGCACTAAATACATGGTTATAATAGGATCCAATTCAAACCGTCTAGACGTGTTCAACGCCATACCCCACATATATATTTTTTAATTTTGCCCCACACCACAATAGGAATTTCTCCTGTATCGTAGGTGTTTTTACAAGCATTTAAACTTACATACACAATTAGCCAGACCCGGAACAAAAAATAATGAACAATCGTATTATATGTTTTGCACTTTCTCTCGCCTATTATATATAGGGAAACGTATTTAATGCGATTAATTTGTATTTATATTAAAAGGAATTTTCCATGCCCCATGGTCATGTCCTTTACATTCAATTGCAAAACTAAATTAGTTTTTTCGTAGTATCCTAATAAAAAACAAAAATACAGAGCAGCTGCAGTTTGATGAAAGAGTCGTACATCCATTTGGCTACTGTACCTTAAAAACAATTCTTCATATCAAATGTATCCGGGTTAACTTTCCGAAGAAATCGTATCGAAACAGCTGGCGGCCGTTTTGTTAGGCCTTAGTTGTTCAATAACAACTGGTGCTAGACAAAAAGTTTGAATATGCGATGGACAATATATATTTATGTCGCGTATATTCTTACAACTGGTTCAAGTACGCGTGTCCTTGTCTCATTTGTGATCATTATTTTGTAATTTGTTTGTAGTTTTGAGGATTCCGGACAACAAAGTAATCCTAAAAGATCACTTTATTGTCCGTATGTCTGTCTGTCTGTCAAGACCCTTTAACTCGGGAACGAGTGAAGGTATCAAGCTGAAAATACAATCATATACCCAAGTATGTGGTCCCTTGGAGGTGTGCAAAAGTCCACCATTTAGGTATACGCAGTCAAGATATGACTGTTTATGTCGCAAGCTTGTACGGAACCCTCGGTGCGGGGGTCTGACCCTCACTTGGCTGTTTTTTTTTATGTAAGGGCGATGATGTATCCTGTATTATGCATCGAACCTTAGATCAATCCATCCTACCTGAACCTTTTTCGCCGAATTAAAATTAAGTATTTTACAGAACATTAATGTCCTGACATTTGCGTCAAAGTAATGAATGATTCTGTAACTTATCTTTCGCTATATTCTTTTCTACGACAAAATCTATATTTATCGAGTGGGTTTTGATCAAAATATTGCTAGTAATTATAAGTGTCAAGCCATTTCTGAACTTCCAATTGCTACGGTATAAAAAGCTGTATATATCCTGAATGTCATCAGAAACTCTGGTCCGGAATTCCCGATTCAATTTCCGGGAACACGATACATCATTGACTTATATGAGGCGGGAAGTTACCATTAGGCACGATTTTTTCCGGACCTCTAATTCTCTGAATGTCGAGAGCCTAACAGATACAAACTTTCATATATCGATTGTAACGAATTCTTTCTGAAGTGATGATGGATTGGAACACAGCTGTTTTACATCCACACACTTGCTGCTATGAAATGAAAGAAAAGTCAGGGTTGCCAACGCCATGAACTTAAAACCCATTTTTATTTAATGCTATTAAAATAAGCATTGTTATATTATCTGGATGCATCTAACACTTTGGAAAAATACTTTCAAATGATTAAGACAAACAGAAGAACTAACTCTTTAAGTTTTCGGGTTTTCGCCAAGCGGTTAGTCGAGTCTTTACGTGACCAGAGCGCTGGATTTATCACCTTCGCCTTCTACAAAAAGAAGGGGATTATGCTCGTGGCTGGAGGCCTTAACTTCAAGTTACCTATAGGATAGTCCGGTTGAGCCGTCAACAACCTCTTAGGTCTAACCTCATCACAAACGAGATGCCGTTAATAAAATTAAAAGAATTTTATATTGTTTTTTGTTGAACTACACACAAATAAAGTGACAGCCTTTGAACTTCTTCGATCATTATGATCCACGTGCGCCTCAAAGAGATGTCAGCAAAGCAGAAGGGTTTGAAAGGGCTACAGCCTGCGGGGGTAGCGGGATGTTCGAAAGAGATTCATAGGGGGAAGTTATTTGATGATTTACCCTTCCGCAAAAAAAAAACTAGCAGCATCGTATCCTTTTCGGTGCTATAGCTCATCTATAGATATGACGAATATCTAACACATTAGTCTGGGATAATGATGATGTTACACTATCGCAATTTGTGAGGTCATTTCGGATGTATGCAGTTAACTTTAATGTGTTCGGTTAGATAGCGAGTACACCTAAGTTGGAGCGGTTATTGCCGCATGACCTCCATAACCCAGTTAGTACTGGGTAATACGATACCCCTTGGTAAGTCCCCCCTGGTTGTCAGACTTTCGGGACATGGACTATCTGTAACGACTATCAAGGATCTACAAATGACAGCCGGGAGGAGCCAACAGCTTAACGTGCTTTCCGAGGTACGGAGGCAACTCGGTAAGTATGTAACGGTATGCAAACGCGGCTTAAAATGAAGGTCGAACTGTGCGGCTGCTATATTGGCAAAACTATATGGTCGATTAATTCAAACATCATATTTATGAGTTGAGTTAGTTTAAATAAATAAATCATTTTATCTAATATATAAAATTCTCGTGTCACAGTTTTCGTTTCCTCCGAAACGGCTGGACCGATTTAATCGAAATTTTGTGTAGATATCGGGTAGGTCTGAGAATCGCCAACATCTATTTTTCATACCCCTAAATGAGCAGCGGGTGAAACCGCTGGGCACAGCTAGTTTTCGTATAAGATGATAATGTGGATACAATGGATACTAGGCAGTTGATGGTGTGTGCATCGAATTATTTCACTGCCACAAAAAGCCTAAACGCATTAACGTTTCATAAAGACGTTAATGACTTTAGTTGCCAAAGGTTAACTCGGATGACGATCTGTGTTAACCTAAAAGGGGTTAATTACACATAATAGCCACATAAATCTTTGATCGTACCCAAGTTAAACGGACCTATACGATTTAACACGGTCTAAATGGGTCAAAGCCGAAAACGCCAAAACACGGAGGAGGCTTTAAAACAAAAAGGAAACAAACACATCATTAAAATAACAAAAGAAAAAAACTTGTTTTTGTCAGTGACAAACGCGTTGAAAACGCAAAAAAGAAACATAATATCATGACAATATTGTTGCATAAACATACAACCTTATTGTGTACGACAATAGGGACCATTACATCGCACGGTTGCTTTTAGCACGCTCATTGTCTATGATTAAACGACGGTACACCGAATGGCTTTGTACTGTCATGAGTCGCGGGAATCAGCCATTTGTTTGCAACCGCTACTTGCAGATGGACGTGTGTGAAAAGAAAATCTGGGATTGATTTAAACTATCACTGGGGACATTAAAACTGTGTTTATTGTGCCTCCAATGTATCTGTGCAAATGAGAAAACACAAAAATAAAAAATATACGTGTGGCACTCGGGGACTGCCGCGGTAAAGCTATTGCATTGCATTTTTTATAAATAAATTAAAAAAAACCTTATGCAATAAATAAATATTTTTTTTAAATACCTATAAAACATTTAAAAAGTACTTCCAATGAAAAGAAGTCGAAAAAGGAAAAACCAAGACCTTAGGTTTGATCCAGAGAAATGTCGTTTGACTATCCGATTCTCTACCAAACACGCTAATAGAACATTGAAACCATGTTGGAAATAACTGACCGTATTTGTAATGAAATTTCTTGTTAGGCTTTTTCGTTACGAAATTCTGGCTTCCGTCTCCACGCTCAAGGCCCGCGATACAAGCTATGCAATAGCTTAATAAATGTACCAACTTTGACATATCGATGCACAAGTTCATGACAAGCAACGCCACCTTGCCGTGTTCCACACGACCTCCAAACAGATGTCAGCAAAGCGGAGGAGCCTGCCAGGGCCACCGCCTGCCGGGGTAAATGATTGTTCGACAGAGATACTGCGGCTCCGGAACATAAAGGGCAAAAGAAGGAACATGGATGGGTTTTAGCGAGTACAAGTCTGAAACTTCGCTCTGGGCGGAGAAGAGAGATCTTCTCCGCCCAGAGCGAAGGAAGTTATCTGATGTTTTCCGATCCACAAAAAAGCAACGCCATCTTGAACTGTACACTTAATGTGGCCATACTATACTTTTCAAAACTTTTCAGAGGTTTTAATCTCTTCGGAAACCCACGGAATTGTTTTGTTTTCTGCCTTAACTGAAGATGACAGAGCACAAACTGATTAAGATCATAATTGTATTAAGTCTCGCGATGGCTCACACAGCAAAACGCGAGCGCCGCTATAATCCGATTATAATTGACGACTATCATAACTAACTCCATATATCCATAACTTGTGCTGTACCTACAACTAACAGATTAACATGTTTTTATTTAGTGGTAAATAATAACTTAACATAGCGCCTGTAATGCCAGGAGGGTCTGCCAGAGGTGTACCATATAGAACACTCACATTTCGTCAGTTATGTTGACATTCCATGTCCAAAAAGCCAAAAACTAGCATGTTTAACGTCAAACTTCATTTACAAGTAATTTCGTTTGACTCTTCAATATAATACTTTACTTAAGTGGTAAATAAATGAGTCACAAATACACAACCGTTAGTAAACACACATTTTTGCAGAACAAGCTAACGATAAGCTAGCGATGAATCAACAGAGCAATTTAAAAGAAAAATACCCAGTGCAGGGAGAAATTTAAAAATTGCAAGCTCGCTGAACCCAACACTAGAATGTTTTCGAACCGTTTCATTTTCAGGATAATAAACAGCTAGCAAATACAGCCACTATTTCAAAAGGTCCCGAAATAAAACCTTTTTATTAAATTGATACATGGTCTGAGGCGCCAAACATCGCGGCTCATATATCTAAGAAAACGTTTAAGAAAGCGGAAGCTATATCTGGACACAAAGAACGTGGGGGATCTCATCCGGGGGAGGTAAGGGTGGCTGCAAGCCAGATGGGATATTGATAAAAGACACGTCCGGTTATCCGGTAGGTATGTCTGGCGCTTGACAAATTATATTGCGGACTAGCTTACGGATTTTTATAGCTTTTGGTATCGGAATGAAGAAATCTCTTATGAAAATAGAACCTTGTCAGGCTCAGGGAAAGTTTTTAATACACTTTTATTCGCTTAACCTGTAACTATGCAAAAGTATCTTAGACCTTGAATTTGATCCATTTTCCGATTTCCAATTGAGCTGAAATTGTGCATACATGTTTAGTTTGATTGACAATGATCAACTAACTGACGTCATTCTAAATCCAATATGGTGGCCTCCCACAGATAACGAAATAGTTTTTACTATGGAATGTTCAAACTTACAGCTCTGGAAAGCAGCTAAGATGTGCCTATTATGTTCAGCTTTTTTGGTGTAATATTTATCCATTTTTGTTGCAATTTTCCAAAGTATCTTAGACATTTTTAATATAATTTTTCAACTAAGAGTTTTTTTTAAATATATTTTTGTATAGAGGCGGGGAAAATCAAGTCTGCTAGTAGCACGGAGCAATATTGCCCGGAGCAAAAGGCTTGTGACAATAAAGCTGTTGTGAGGTTAAAACGTCGAGGAGCAAGTCCCACTCACTGTTGTAGAGGTAACAAAAGTATGTTATGTAGTTTTTTTTTATTCTTTTACACATTTTTTTCAGTAGGTACTAGTATGTTCAATCTGAGTATCTAATATTATACAGATCTAGTATCAAGAGGATGCGGATTATCAAGGACGAGGAAATATGACACTAAAAATAAGGTAGTTTCCAGGGTCAAAGTATCTATTTCTACCGTCAATCTATTTAGACCGTCTTTTAGATTATTCAAAAATAAAGGATACCTACGTATTTTCTAATGGGAAAAAATTTTGTGTTCACCAAAAATACTGATCGTGCACCAAATATTCTTTCCTGAATGCTAAAAAAATGCGTAGGTTAGGTTAGGTTAAAACCGCGACCCCTTACGCACGAGCCGAGCGAGCGGAGCGAGCGGTGCCGCGGCGGCGGCCGGCGAGTGCCAGTAACGACTTGCATTAATAGAAAATGGATAAAGATATAACACTTTTTTATTGTAGTGCTGTCTTTTTCCTGATGCTCGTTATGACATATTTTAATTAACATATTTTGGTGCACATTCAGTATATTTGGTGCAACACAGGCAAAATTAGGTAAACGAAATGGGAATAAATTGAAGTACTTTTAAATACCATCCTTTTCTAATTTGCAAATAAGACCAAAAATTACAAAGATAGCCAATTAAAGTTACGTGAAACGTTACGTGTTGCTGCGTACATTGTATCTCACATACACAAACAACCAGACCCAGAACAACTATCTGTAGAACAGTCAAATATCTGTTCCGTGCGGGGATAGAATCCGCGACATGCAACGCAGCAGTCGATTACACAGCCACTGCGCCAACCGTGTCGTCAAAACATCAATATAGCCCAAGCTAAATACAACAATTTTCGTGAGCAAAAACCGAGAGACCGCTTTCAAATTGAAGTCGGTGCTGCATCTGACGTTGACAAGGTTTTTGCGGCCATCAACTTTGTAGCTGACCTCAATACAGTTGGGAGGGTAGTTCCAGTAAATGACAGGATTTGTGAGGTAGGTCAGGAGATTAGAGCTGTCATCTCCTTGGATGTTAATTATGATTACGTCTTGTTTTTGAAATACGTTGGTTTTATTTTCTTAAATGTCATGGAGGCAAGGGATTTTTGAGAACAAATTGATTTAGGTGTTCCATTGATAAATGTATTTTTTTAAATCTTTTCCCCACCCCACCACACTTAGAATTTCTCCTGTATCGTTGGTGAGACACAGACACATTTAAACTCACATACACAAACAGCCAGACCCGGAACAATTATCTGTAGGTCATACAAATATTTGTTCCGTGCGGGCTTGGAACCCGCTACACGCAGCGAAGCATTCGATCGCCCATTTAAGTTTATTTGCAACATTTCACGCCTAAACAATTGTGTTAATCATATTGAATTTTTGCATAATTAATTATTTAATCTTCGTTGTCAGATGTACAGAAACGGACAAAGGCCAAGGTCGCTTTAGATATTCACTTTAATTATTATACTAACACTAGCTGTGCCCAGCGGTTTCACCCGCTGCTCACTTAGGGCTATGAAAAATAGATGTTGGCCGATTCTCAGACCTACCCCATATGTACACAAAATTTCGTTTAAATCGGTCCAGCCGTTTTGGAGGAGCATGGCTACGAAAACTGTGACACGAGGACTTTATATATTAGATAATCAAGGAAAAGAATCAGAGTCACACCAACCAACGCAAAAACCAGCCATGACATTCTATAACATAACCTCAAACATCCAATTTCTTATTCAAATACGCACATTATACAAGATCTAGACATTTCGACAACAACAACTGTACCACGTGGTTTTATCAAACGTAGAGGAAATCAATGCAGAGTTTGCCAAGGCCGTCGAATCAACTATTTAATGTATTTTTAAAATGGTTATAAAAACTGCCAGTGACATTTTTTCGGATGAGAAAAGATCATACCTCAGACTTTTTACAGACTACAAAAACCTATACATGTAGGAACATGAATAGGTTTTTGTAAAGTTTTAGATATGTCTTTAGTCTATGAAATTTCCTTTGTTATAAATTTAAAAATATAATAAAAAAAAGAGATGAGACGAAAAAAAAAAAAAAGAAGGTTTTTTAGCCTTTCGTGTTCCGGGGCTCCGGTATCTTCTTCGAACTACCGTTCTTGCAACTCCAGCAAGGCTGCCAGTGACTGCTTTGTTGGTGTAATCATCCCGAGGTGATCGTCATCCTGACTTTGGTCCATACTTTTGTCCCAAGTTCCTTGGGGTTGCGGCCGGCACAAGACGTTTTCAAATAACTGTCACGCTATTGTTTAGTATTTCTTCTTCCGCATAAAGATAAAATATTTAATTGTCTCAATGACGATGAGCACACAAAAAAACATACACATATTTATGAATACATCAGGACAGAATAAAATGGGTGGGTTTTTGTCAGTAAAAGCCTGACACTCCGCTTCGCCCAGAGCGGTGGAAGTTATTTGATGATTAATCTCAACATGAATGATGTAACCATGATCTTGTAAAGTTATTGTGATTTAAAAGAGTGTCCGTGAAGTTTCTGGCCCATTCTTCTCCATACAGATCAACGCTTTGGAATGGGCAACTACAGTACTTTCACAAGTTATTATGTCTTGTGTCTGACTGTAGTTTATTTTTTTAGTTTCTTGACTTTCAAAAGTGCTTGTTATAGTCTAATTAAAAAAAGCATGATACAAAGCTATATTGCTTACTGTAGTTATTCCTTTAATTATAAGTGAGTACAATGACCCCACAAAGGTTCCATTCCTCAACCCACCCCCTTTTGGGATTACGAGCATAAAGTTATGGTCATAAAAAGTGTTTGCAGTACATCGCTCGCGCCGGTTGAACGCCACAGCGGCTGTGATTGCGTGTAATTATTGTAAATCCAAACAGGGGTAAGTGGGATTGGATTGAAGTGGAAATGGCTGATACCGCACGATCTATTTACCAAATTTGACGACACGGTTTGGCGCAGTGGCTGAGTGATCGACTGCTACGCGGCGTCTTGCGGGTTCGATTCCCGCACGGATCAAATATTTGTATGAAATACAGATAGTAGTTCCGAGTCTGGCTGTTTGTTTATGTGAGTTTAAATGTTTGTAAATGCACCCATGATACAGGGGAAATTCTTAGTGTAGAGCATCGTTAGTTATTTTAACTTAGAAACTCTGAAATATTGTGCTGCATTAATGAAGAGATGAAAAAAGCTTATCAGTGTCTTGACTACGTAAACGTACTACGTACACTTGAATATAAAAAGTCTTGTCATGAAAATCTATCGTTTTTAATGCGCCATGCGCCTCTTACTTGCGCCTTTTACTTACCGATTGTGAAGAATTTTGGTACATAGATAGTTGGGAACCAGGAGACCGACATAGGCTAATTTTTATTAAAAAAAAAAAGTGGGATGTGAGGGAGAAAGAGGGAAGAAAAGGGAAAACTTAGCGTTGCTATTACAAATCAATAACTGGAACTGTATTTTTTTTAAATATTCAATTACAACTGCAAAATGATTTACATTTTGGCGGACATGATATTCAAATAAAATCAAACGCCGAAATAATTTCGACCTTATTCTTTCGATGTGCTACTGTCGTATACTTGTGTCAGTCCACGCCCAGTCTGCAGCTAGCCTCACCTCCGCCAATACCTAAAGATTTGCTTCTTACCGCGCCTTAACTTGGCGAACACAACACTAAGCTTACCGCTGCAATTACTGATTTTAAGGTGCTCCCACACCGGGAGCATTCGCCTGTAATGTAACAATTCAAGATTCAATTTTGTACGGAAACAAGTGAATCTTAAACGTTACATTACAAGTAAATGCTCCAGGTGTGGAAGCACCTTAATACATAGAACATCCACAATCTCATTAAGTTAAGGCAAACAGCCCAGGGGCCTTAGTCTGCTATTACAATAGTGTCAGAATGGTCGATCACTGATCGCATAATGGTTGATTTTGACAAGTTTAGTATGTAGCAGATTACCAAACTTGTCAAAATTGACCATTATGCGATCAGTGATCGACCATTCTGACACTATTGTAATAGCAGACTAAGGCCCCAGGTATGGTGAAACAAGCTCAAGATGTTAGGCTAGATGGAGATAGAGTCAAACTTTTGCTTATGTGTAGGTTTGTGGAGACAAGATTAAACTTGTCCATTTACCAAAATGTCAAAAGGCGAGGAGATAAGCGAACCAAGGCCTTACCTAAATTAATTAGAAGGATTTAAGCGGTGCTGTCAAGTTATAATTTTGTTGATTAATATATTTTCTCTGAGTATACAGTTTTTTTTATATATTTATTGAAATAATTGAATTTCAAAAATCCATCTTTCAAGTTTTGATGTCACGATATAATTATCATGTAGAATATGGTGGAGAACACATAGGCTTTTAATCCCGGTCGCCTTGGGATAAATTTCAACGTCCACGCGGGCGAACCCTCGGACCAGAAGCAAGAACTAGTATTTATAAAACGAAGGCCCCAGAAAAATAATCCTTACTTTCTTAGTAATATTATAAAAGCGACAGTGAGTTTGTTTGTTACGTCTTCACGCCTAAATGGCTAAATCGATTTTGATGAATATTGGTACAGAGATAGTTGGGACCCTGGAGACGGACATAGGCTAAGTTATTTTCTAAATAAAGAGAAATGAGGGAGAAAGAGGGAAGAAAAGGGAAAACTTAGCATTGCTATTACAATGAATAAGGCGCAAGGGCAAAAACTACAGGTGTTATACCGAATTTAACGCGGCCGAAGCCGCGGGCAATAGCTAATAGGTAAATAATAACTTGATTCCACCTCTACTAGAAATGAACCTGTATCTCAGTTAACTTTGATGTGGTTTTTAACGTTAAATTTCGTAAACATCCAAAACCGCACGTCAATCACATAAAAGCAAAGTTTTTGATGCCACATTTGCATTTACAGCTCGGCTTATCGTATGAAATGAAAAAGCAAATCCACATTAATTCCTGAGAGATGTTGATTAAAAATATTACTGAAAGGGAGAAACGAGGGCAAACATTGAATGACTCGTAAAAGTAGATTACTATGATCATAAAACTCGGCTATTTAATGTTACGTACATGTATTGCTGAAAGCGATGTTGGTTATTATATGAAAGCTACAAATATTGATAAATGAGTTAAGAGGTAAGGTAGAAAGATTATGCACAATCCTACAGTTCGGCCAACGAGAAGGGATACCAAATGTAAACAAAACCCATGCTAAAACCCCATCTAAAATGGCCGCCCGAATGTTGGCGAACCCGTCTTAACGTTGTCATGTTTTTGCCGGGAGAACGATACATTACGACAAAGGCACAAGATGGAAAGAGCTTAATATTAGATTGTCAACGCCACAGTTGTTCTTTAAGTTAATGACCTTTCGTATCGCTTCTCGTTGGCCGTACTGTACTAATACTAGTAGGATTGTGCTTAATCTTTCTACCTTACCTCAATATCTTAATCGTATCTTATCTTATTTACTTTAATTAAGAGAACTGAAAATATTAGTAACTTTGATGTTCCCATAATATTTAGTTAATAGTAATACTACAATTTCTATTGGACATAAATTTCATCATTTTGACGTTGATGGCGTAGTGTGACCATTGAAAAAAATGCACCAGTTGCCTATTTCATCTGGAACGCAAAGGGCAAAAGAAGAAACATGGATGGGTTTTAGTCAGTATAAGTCTGACACTCCATTCACACTCACTCAGTCGGCAGAAGTTGTTGATGTTGGGCAATCAACATCCGATCAATATCCGAGAAAAAAAAGACTGGTTGTCAGACTTTCGGGTCACTGACCTGTAACGACAGTTCCTCAGTGTCAATGAAACGTGTCGTAAATAATTACTGTCTTAGTTAAACAGTAAGAATTTAATTTCATGAGAAGATAACCATCTGCCAACGACATTTAACACACCAGACCAAACATATAATAGTCCGCAAGTAATTAACTAACTGGATAGTTTCTGATCCCTCGCCCTCCTCCATTTAATTGGAATAAGTAGGAGCCTTGAGGATACCCCGGTTGAATGACCTCCCGGATTTGGAAGCTTAGACGAAAATAATAATTAGAAGAAAATTGATTTCACAGATACACTGGATTAGGAGAAAAAAGGAATAGAGCAGAAAACTTTGATTATCATTTTGTATTGTATGTTATAATGGGCTGGGGTCGGCAACACCACGTGCAAAGCGTGTATATAGGGTTACCAGATATGCACTCAAAATTTCGTACAAATCGGTCCAGCCGTTTCGGTGGAGGACTACGAACGAATACTGTGACACGAGAATTATAAGTTTTTTTTAAACGTTGCTCATTCTGGAATTTCTCCTGTATCGTGGGTGCGTTTACAAACATTTAACTCACATACACAAACAGCCAGACCCGGAACAACTACCTGTAGGTCATACAAATATTTGTTCCGTGCGGGGATCGAACCCTCAACACGCAGCGCAGAAGTCGATCGCTCAGGCACAGCCAATCGTGCCGTCAAATTTATATTTTACATTACACCCGTGCAAAGCTGGGGCATGTCGCTAGTTAATAATAAATGACTACAGTTCATCTCCAAACTCACTGGTAAAATGTCACAAACTCACAATAATGTCTAGAAGAGGAAAAAGCCGCAAACATTTCAATTTTCTCCAGCTACACAGTCATTTGTGCGGAGTTAATTGAAAATTAGAACAGAATTGTATACTAGTTTCTTTGTCCCCCAATATACTACGGGTTTTATATACCATTGGGCTTAGTGCGACTTTGTAGAACAGCCAGTGGAATCAACTGGCGGTTTTTCTGTTTTTCGATCATTACAACCTGGATTCCGAGTGAATCGATTTCTTATAGACAAACGTGTTCCACCCTAGGTCACATCATCGCTTCACATCGAGCGAGTTGCGGCCAAACCCAAGATAAATTAGTATAAAAAATTAAAGCTTTCTAAGTATTACAAATTGCGTAATAATAATTATCGACTAATACTTAAGGAGGCTCTCGTTAGGCAGCTGGATCAAAGGCTTGATACAGAAAGCGGTACTCTTGGACACGGCTCGTATTGTTAGGAGGTTCCTTTCTCTGGAGACCTGACCGCCGGTAGCTTAAACCCTGTTCCCGATACCGGTGAGATACTATAGGGAAACAACTATAAGGAATATGTAAAAATACAAAAAAATATGAGTATAAATGAGTAAACGAAACTATTACCAAGCCTATTTCGATGTTCTTATTTATACTTTTACTACATTGGGGTCGGCTACCCAAACCGTCAGTTCTAATCAGGTGCAGCGGTATAGAAAAATAAATAGTGACAGAAGAATAAATAATCAAAATCACGTTTAGTAAACGTGTTTGGTTCCATGACTTCCATGATTGTTTTAGCGACCATGTCAGCTTAAAACTTATATTGAATACATGATCTGACTTCAACGACGGCGCATTCGAATTCCACGCGCGTCTCAAAGAGATGTCAGCAAAGCAAAGGGGCCTGCCACGGACACAGTCTGCTGGGGTAGCAGGTTGTACAAAAGAGGGAACAGGGGTGGGTTTTAATCAGTAAAATTCTGACACTCCCCCCTGTTCCGCCCAGAGAGCGACGGATGATTTCCCATCCGCAAAAAATATACCCTTAACATAAACGCAGATATGAACCTGCATGTCCATCGTTTAACTGGAAAAACATCATGTCTAGACGATACGACTTACGATATTAATACGATATTAATGACTGATAAGGATGGGAGAGACCCAGCAATGGCTGACATTATGAAGATGGAAATTCGTACAAATTCAAATCGAGTAGGGTTTGTCAGTTACAAAACCTGGCACTGGACTCCCAGTATTGAACTTGACAGAGCAATAAAAGGATGTAATTCGTCAGCTCTATCAAGCTACATCTGCTTGGATCACTATTAATAGACGGAGCACTGTCCGAATTGAGACATTGGCCAATTTACTTTACGGGCGGCCATCTTTGAGAGATCTCGACACAATTGATACTGCGGTATTGTTTTGCGAGGAGATTTTTATGGCTTTTCGTCAGTGAGGTAAATAACGTTAGAATGTTTTCGTATTTGTAGGTGTTATTTTGTCTATCCCTTAGGGCACTACTGGTGTTACGTTTTGTTATTTTCGTCCACTACTAAATGGTACTTACTTCAATATAATTGGCGAAAAGATTCATGGAATTGGTACACCGATGTCTAATCCATATGTGCGTATAACCGTAATGTTATGCTACGTCAAATTATGTAAAATCCCTAATGCGTAAGTATTTATCGACAATCGACAAGACTAGCGACTTATCTGTAGTATTTTAAAAGTAAAATCTATCAGAAGAATGAACTGATACATACACAGCATTACGACAAAACATTTGTATTGAACAAAACATCCTTTACTCGTTTGTTAAATCTTAGACGTAAAAGCAGACACGTACCGAACGAAAGACAATGCTCCCAAGCGTGCCGGGATTAAAGATTTATATCACTTCCCAGCGGACGAACTATCCGGCATTCAGAGCAAAACAAAACCAGTTAGAAATTGGTCCACACATCCCCCTGTTCAGAATTTCGTCAACTTATCCCCAGAAACGAAAACGACACCGCAAATCCTTTGAGAATCAATAGTAAGTGTGTCGAGATTGTTGTCCTTCTTCTAACGAGTCCGAGAGAATGAGACGGAACATAGTGGGGATCGTTGATTATCTCCAAATGAATACCAGTTGTATCCAGATTTTTCGAGGTCGGCAGTGGACAGTGGGGACGATCTGCAGTAGATAGGTAGCTATAAAAAATCTGATAAATAAGATATTTGGATGTAAAGTGTGCCAGATTGTTATAATTGTTTTGTAATAGTTACAGTGACGATAATTAATGATGACGTTTTAGCCTCGGCCCTTGGCAAAGGGATACAAATCTTTCAACATTTGTTCCTTTAACGTCTCTGAATTTTGAATGATTTATTACGACAGGTCTGTATAGGGTTTTATAGTCCTTATTTATATTAGTCAGAAGCTTTTTTTTGCGGATAGGTATCATCAAATACCTTACTACTTACTTTATCTCTTTTACTGTCTAAAACCCACCCATGTTCCTTCTTTTGCCCTTTAAGTACCGGGACCACCGTATCTCTTTCGAACAACTACTGAAACCTAGGATTACCTATCGAATTATGCATGCAATGGGTAGTGGACAACAAATAAGCTATCGTGTTGAGTAAAATGTCTACTGGTATTCGGTTCCATCCGGCTAGATTTGTAGCCAACCACAATATAATTGGTAAAGGCATTTGGATGGTACAGGTTTATATTGTTCCGACTGTTTGTACCGTGTTGGTGTATTTATAAAAAAAATGTGATGTTATCTTCGTCTTCGTATGTTCATTGTTTTTTTTTTTAGTGTTCTCGTCGTCCCTGCAACGAACAAAACTGTTTCTTGCAAAACTGTAAAATAAGAACACCAATTTCTCCCATGAAATATGGATATTATTAAAACTTATCTTCAACGAATCTTCAAAAGCGCGGCACATAACTGGTTTTTCATCCCCTAAGCTATGGCTGAGTTAAGCAAATGGAAAATGCACGACCCTAATCCTGATTAAGTGCATTGAAGGGAGGAATTACACTCCAACCCCCTAGAAAAGGCTCCACCATTAAAATACGCCATTGGAAATGGCAATAAACGATTTCGATGTTATATTTGCATTTAATTTTGTAAATTGGTTCCATAACAATATATTGAAGCTGTTGAAATATACGTTTTGGGGAAACCAACACAGGGTATCTACTTGAATTCTGAAGTTTATCGTTTTATGATCGAAATTCTTTTTCATATTACAAATGCGAAAGTTATGGAAACATCCATACATCCTCACACACATGACATTGTAAAACCAAATGATTTTAAAAGAATAACCAAGGAGTTTCTTGCCGGTTCTTCTCTATAGGAAACGACCAACCCGAAACGTGAACCTTTTCTCGACGGTTTATAAGTGCCCATGTAGGCCTATGTGAAATAAAAATATTTTGATTTTGTTTGTTACTCTTACGCACAATAATTCAGAACGAATTTTTTATGAAAATTCTCCCACAGACAGTGTATAACCTGGATTACGGGCAACAGCAGTTAATTTATAATTCATCTTAATGGGTTTAGTTAAGAGTCTTATCTTTCATTAGATTTCCAAAGTTACGTAATACCATAGCATCATTTCCGAACTTTACTTCTACATTACTAGTTTGTTTTCCTCCTGAAATTGGGTGAAGTGCTGCAATCTACAGATTGTTTGTCAAGAAACTTTTACTGTGTTTACCTTCGAGAATGTAAGACGAAAGTTAAAACTGATATTCAGAACAATAAGTTGGCTTACGCAAGTAAATGAAGGTCCAAATCTTCCAGAGCGAAACAAAATTCTTTTACATTATCCCCGTCAATTTTTGGAGACACTTATCCGACACACAATGAGGAGGCTTACAGACAGTAATCATCTGCCAAGGACAATGCTCTGGCATTGATGCTGCCAGAGAAATATTAAAAACAGGATGCTGCTAATGCTTTTATCGATATTCTCATTCCCTTTACCACCAAAATTGTATGTTAGGATTACACGTGGTGTCGATAAACAGTCACATAAGCCTGCTGTTTCGGGGTCTATTTCAACTAGGTTTAGCCCGTATCTTTAAATGGTTATGGTAAATTATGTTACAAGAGTCAAAAGTATTCTATGACGTAATACAGCACGCTGTTTACCGGTTTGCCAAATAACATCAAGTAAATTACTTTCGTATTAATTTTTCAGTACTGTTACAGTTTAGGTTTTTAGGTTAAAAACGGAACCCTTATTGAATCACTTTGTAATCCGTCTGTCTATCTTTGTCAGACCCTTTAACTCGAGAAGGCGTGGAGGTATTGACAAAAACTAAAATCTATGGTCCCTTGAACAGGGGAGGCACAAAAAATTAACCCAAAACGGCAATATCTTTTGACTGCGCAGACTTAGCGTCTAAGGTATTACCGTTTATCTCGCAAGTTTGTATGGAACTCTAACGCCCGGTTCCAATAAGCAGAAAACGTTTACGGATGGTAGTATTTTGACATAAGTTCTATGAGACGTATGTCAAAATACAACTATCCGTAAGCAAAACGAATCGTTTTTGATTATTGGAAGTCCACCGCCCGGTAAGTGCGCGAGTCTGGCTTGCACTTGGCTGATCTTTTTTTATTAAAAAGATGTCAGTGTTTTGGGCCAATCACGGAATGCATTTATTCTCAAACAATATCTGATTGGTAGTAATTCCCTCACAATAGTAATCATACTTCTCAACTCAATTGATAGCAGACACGCAGGCACCAACTGTTTGCTCTAAATTGGTTGCAAGTGCAAGGTTGATGCGGTCTACACCGGTATGCTCTGACGTCTATTTGGTCTAGTTAGACACCTAGGTCCAGAAAGGGCGCTGACCTAATTAACCCCATCCTGTTTAAATGTAGATAGTATATCGGATAAACCCCGGATATTCATAGCTTATATCCAGCTGTCTTGGTACGGTTCAAGGACATTGTACGGTGTAATATAGACCATGTTGCGTCTCTTAATTAAATGCTCTGACGTCAAAGTATACACTATTGATTGTAGCTACGTGAGCCAAGTTTCTGACAATTACACCTATTCAACTATATAGGTTATAGCGTAATTTGTTCAGACTAGATGAGTTCTGCAGTGCGCTGCTATTGTAACACTACACTATCTGCTAAGCCTAAACAGATGCAGCTGAATACCAGTATTTTATATGGAGCAACTGCCTATCTGACTTCCACAACTGAGTACTGGATAAAACGGCCTTAGATAATACACCCCTTGCTAAGACTAGCTGTAACGACTGTCAAAGATCTACAAATGATAGCCGGTACCGACAGTTTGACGATTCTCGAGAATTGTGTCTCGAGAAACTCGCTGTGTAAAGAGTGTTACCCATTCACAAATCAACCTAAGCAAACGCGGTATAACCTAAAGGATCGATCTGAGCAACTTTTATTGTTTAGTCACAAGTTCCTCGTCCTCTACCATACATAGGGCTGTATAAACGTGTAATTAAAAGCTGTGATAGGGGTCGCAGATCTACCAAACATTGTATTGTATGCAAATCGCTTACATATTGCCAGTTCGGGGCACATCTGCACCGCTATTGTGTAACATCACTAGCCTACGAGTTGATTGATTGAACCAGTGAACGTCACTGATATGATTGGATCCCCACCGCCTATATAGGTACCGATATTCTCTCTGAATAGAGGCCTGAAAAGGCCGCCGACCCAATTAGCCTTTGACCGCTGATGGTTGAGGTTTGACGGAGGGAAAGGCGCATCGATAGTTGTCGGTCCGCTTTAACGAACTCATTCTTTATAAACTTGTGGGTTTTGTAGAGTCGATAACAAAGGTTTGAGTGGAGTTTGTGTCAGCCTAAATATAAAACTCAAATCACATATCGTCGTTGCGACATTAAGACCTTTTATGTGTCACTTTTGGCAAAATCACTTTTTTACGCCCGACTTTTCGACTTTTGAAGCTCTATCGAATGCAAAAACTGCCATGTGTATACGACTATTTAAACATCATTTATTTACCAACTAGCTGTTCCACGCGGTTTCACCCACGCTGCTCACCACCTGTTGGTCGTAGCGTGATGTTATATAGCCTATAATAATGCCTTCCTCAAGAAATGGACTATCCAACACTAAAAGAATTTTCCAATTCCAACCAGTAGTCCCTGAGACTAGCGCGTTCAAACAAACGAACAAACAAACAAACTCTTCAGCTTTATAATATTAGTATAGATAATATTAGTATAGATTCCAAAATCATGGAGGTCATACACAAGGGGTGGACAGAAACTACAGAAAGCTTCTTGTTACGATCCATGAATACCTTCTATGGTACTCGTACGTCACCTATATAGATCTAGTCATATACGCACGCTGGTTACTAGTAACAGACAGACCTTTCTGAAGAGCGCCATCAACAATGTCAGTATCCCGAGAAATTCACTAACAACTGTCTTGTATATTATTAGCCGCGTCAGTTTAAAGCCACTTCGAGTAATTAATTTTTAGAAGGTACTGTCCTGCATATTAGTCTTCTTTACAAGGTGTCGATTGCAATCTTAATTGAGTTGGCCTAGAACTGAGCCATGACCACTTCCAGTAGCTTCCATCAGTTCCTGTGATGAACAAACCACAGGACACGCGGGATACGATATAAGTGCACTATGGTTTATGTAACAGTACAACATTTACACTTCAGGGCAGAGTCATAGGTGAATCTCCAGAAAAGGTTTTTCTTGCTCCGTACTCCATAGCAACCAACTTGGGGCCGATGTCTATTTAAACTTTCAGATCAGCCATAGTAACTCATGTCTAGGATCAATTTTCAGAAGTTAGAACGTATGAGTTTGCTAAGGATGCTAATAATGCTTGCTGATGCTTTTCGCAGACCGCTCGCCATTGAGTGGGGTAGTGGGGTACACATTTCAGAAAGCTATTTCAGCTTTTCAGCCTTTGCGTCGTCGTCATTTCAGTCTATGGACCTCCACGGCTGGACGATGGCAGACGAGGCCTATCCTCGTCTGATTTCTGCTACAGCGTACGGTCACGATCCGCCTGCATCCAGCTACTCCCCGCAACCTTCACCAGTCACCACGTCATCTGTCCACCTGCTGGGAGGCCGTCACAAGCTACGGACTTTGATTTCTGCCCATTGACGGTATAGCTTTGCTATTCAGCGAGCTATGTTGACAACACGAAGCGTCACGAGGGTATTTAGGTTATAGTAGTACTGTATATTTTGAAGCTTCCATTAGTGTGTCCTGTGAAGATGTAAACGCAAGACACTTGACATTATATCTTGTGTTAGAACACAAGAGATAACGTTAAGTTTCCTGCGTTTTATTCAAAGACAAAAGCAAGCCTGCTTTTCTTTTAAAATTCGTTTCATCTTTCCGTTTTAGAAACAAAAGGTCTCTAAGGAGCTCCCACTTCTCATGTAAGCCATCTGCCGTGTGACACAATACTTGTTTGTTAGATACATATTTAATATCTTCGTTGGAAAGATTGTGTATCATGAAAATTATATACTTTTTCGTTGCGACAATGTAGAAGCTGGAGTGACAGATTTGGAACAACCGTAGACGATGTTTTATTTGCTCCTATAGTTAAAGCTTTAATGGAACAGGAATGACAGATTCAGTACGGACGAAGCGTGATCAATTTCTTTATAACGCTTAAATTACAGAGTTCGACGAAGACAATTTAATAAGAGAGAACATTTCTGCAGCTGTACACGTGTCACGATTTTCATACATTTAAGTACTTGACTTTAATATTAATTGTTCAGTGGACGTTTTTCAGAGACACAATAAATGACGTAGTTTATATGACGGGCAATCCAGACCGTTTGGAACCAGTTGATAGTGTAATAACAGTTATCGTTAGCATAAGAAGAAAGTAATTATCGTTTTGAAGCTCTATGCACCATACATGGAAGTTCTAACTGCAGTTGAAGAACTTATAAACGTTAGCTTTAATAGTACCTGCATTAAAAAAAATAGAAGGATGAAGATTGTTAGCAAATTCTTATTGGAAACTTAAATATGCTAAGCCGATATATATATATATAAGAGATAGCAATGTCATTTTTGGAGTGGCTGACGTTAATAGTGAAACATTAAAACAGACACAAAGAGAAGACAGGCCCCTAGCGTAGACATAGTGCAGACTTTAGTAAGCACTTTACTTAATGAATTAGAATAATTCAAAAAGAGCCTAGAAATTTAGGCGACAGTCACTGAGTCCAACATTCACCAGATGATTAATTCTTCTTATATTGTAAATATGAAATTCATGCCTCAATCATGCAAAAACGGTTTAAGCGGATTTGCCTAAAATTTGTCACGCAACTTGGATTAACAGATATCATACTTTTATCCTGGTATGATATGGCACAGCCCACGTAGACGAATGGCAGAATATAGTTAAAGAACAAATCAAAACAAAGATATACACTTTTATATTCTTAGTCCCACACAAACAAATATTTTAGACAACTCTATACAAAATGAAAATTATACCGTCACGATGACACATAAACTACTACCATTTTTCCAACGTATAATTATCGATAATCGTCCTGACTATTAGTGAAGCTCCCCCAATTCTCACTCGGCAAAAGCTTGTAAAGGATTACGACGTAGCCAGGTGTGAAAGGCCATTAGGGACATAGGGAATATGATACCATCATAACACAATTTATCATATTTACATTCGTACCCCTCAAACCTGTGGTTACGTACACATTCAATTACGTAAATGTACAGGTTGATGTGTTATTTTCAATATTTGATGAACTGAATAAACAAAGAAATGTCACTGGCAACAATAATGTTAGCAATCTAGAGGGGGTCGAAAATAAAACGACTTGCTTGAAAGAAACACAATATTTCACTGTCAACCTGAGGTTCAGAAGCTATTCATTCATGTTTCCAATTTTCTAGCATCGATCTTTGGAAGGACATAAATAAAAATGAAGACTATAAAAGGCATGGAAGCTACGGTAGTCAACGTGATTTCTTATAGACAACTTTGCATAAGCTATTATTTACAAAAGTAGGCGTATGTGAGAGAGACTTTTGTAGGGTATTGTGGCTTGCAGTACCTTCCTTTGGGGTAGTATTAAGATTGGAAATCATAAATCTAGGACAACAGCAATCTAGTCTAGAGGTATTTTCAAGGGCGTAGCAGACATCTGAAGTTAACTAGCATACGAAAGTTTTCTGTAGTCTACGCCTAAAATACATATAGATATAGATACACCCTTTTTTGGGGATGTAAAATCATCAAGTAACTTCCCCCGCTCTATGCAGAGCGGAGGCGAGTGTCGACTATTTCTGACTAAAACGCAGCTATGTTCCTTCTTCTGGCCTTTATGTTCCGGAACTGCAGAATCTCTTTCGAACAACCCACAAGCCCGGCAGGGTACAGGCACTTCTTAAGTGCTTTTCTAATTCGCTAAAAGGCCAACAAACCATATTTTTAGATTGGCGCCCATTCTTGTGATTGCTTTTGCCATAAATAGCCGAGAGGCAGTAAGTATATCGTAATAATGTGGTTGTACCACCCGCGAGTTTTGCTTCTAGACTACTGCAAGTTTTAAATGCAATTTCCTTGTTTGTGTTTGTGTAGTTTGCTCTAGAATTTTAAAATTGCATGTTAATCATTTCTGGGATCTTAATTAGAAGAGGTTTTTTGTTTGCGAAAATATAAAAGTTATGTACAGAATTTTTGGGTTGATTCTAAAGATTACTGGTGTTGACAACTTGCCAACTTACTTAAATGCCCAAAGGCTTTCGCTCCACGGAATATTTGTAAAGAAATAAAATACGGTTCACAAAATATTCGTACCGAGAAAGTTTCTACAGATTGGCAGTTTGGCACCTAAAAAAATACTATCCTATTTTTCCTCAGCTGACATTTAACTTTTAACTTTGAATAGCAAAGGTAATCTACTCGTTTTCATTTCATTTATTTTTCGAAGAGGATTACGGGTGAAATATTCGCCACAGCCTCGCTAGGCTGGTTTTCATATAAAATACCGTAATTTAGTCTTCCTTTATGCTCTAACGACATGGAAAACGTACAGGATTTTATGAAAGGTCCTCCTTTGAAAATGGGACAAAATCAATGATCCGAATTCCTCTGCACAAGGCACAGTTGCTTTAACATATTTGAATTCACCCCCCTTCAGTTGAGGACATCGGACTCAACCCGGTTTTGAACATCAATAGCGGACGTGCATTACAAAGTCATGATGATGGTTCAATATAACTGTTTTTTTTTTGGTTGACAAACGAAATTGAACGACGGGTAAACAATGAATCTAATGATTACTTACGAATACTCGTAGGTGGTAAACTATCTCAAACATTAAAAAACGCTCCAAAAATTGTATATTTTCCAATGAATTTATCCATGGGAGATCCATGGATTCATTTTTAATGTATGAGACGGTTCTTAAGCGTAATATTAAATCTACGAAAAACTGCGATACCTCCTCTTCGAACATGTTAGTTGTTTTTTTATAACAAAGTATATTTGTACAAGTGTTTACATACTAAAACAGGTTTTATCGTGGTTATGTTCTTCACGAATGCAAACACTATTTCTATGGGTAAATAAAGGTCCAACGCACACGATTAATCAATATTACGTAGTTGCTGCATCGTTATTCGGTGATACTTTGACTTTTTATCTGAAGGTTTTAAAAAAGTTACAAACTTTGAAATTGAAACATTGTTCACATATCAACCTACCCAGAGCTGGCAACTTGGCAAGACATTGGTAAATCTAGTCTCATTCTATTTGGGGTCGGCGCAAGAAGTTTTCTTTTTCCATTCTCCCCTGTCACACGACACGGCATCATTTACTCCTTTCTCCTTCATATCATTCCTTACACAATCTATGCATCTTTTCTTTGGCCTTCCTCTCCCTCTCCATACATCAACATTCAGATCCATCCGTTCGTCCCTACTCATTACATGTTCATACCAAGACAAACGACTCCCTTTAATTTTTTTCTGTAACAGGCGTAACTTTCAAACTTTTTCTAATATTTTCATTCCTTACTTTGTCCATTTTTGTCACTCCACACAACCATCTCAATATTCTCATCTCCGCTACATGCAATCTTTTTTCATCCGCCTTTTTAAAAGCCCAGCATTCCTATTTTGCAAGGCCTCTGTTAGAAAATTAAGAATCCATGTGTCATTTTTGACAATTATGTTTACCGGATCGATTCGTAGTCGTTTGTCCATCAGTATAAACGTGACACTGAACTACAAAACCACTAGACATTTTATGAGGAAACGTAAATGTTTTATGAACATTAACTATGAATGGTGTGGAGAGGTTTATTATGGGTACTAGCCGATGATTGTTTACCGGAACACTATAAAAAGAGAACGATTATGGGCGGGGAAATAATTTGTTTCCTATACCGAGTGGCTCCCGGATTCACAAAAGGAAAGTGATGGGAGTTTTATTGCTTATGAGCACCCTCATCAGTTCGGCAGGTTATGGAGGTATGGAAGAAGCCATTTTAGAGATGCGGGCGGTCGAGGAAATGGATTTGATTTAGGATCCTTACTTTACCATACATAACATTGGATCTGACTACTAGATACTACAACATAGAACCAATTGACAAAAAGGTGCAGAAAATAATCAAGATTTAGTTAAGTCTAGATAGAATACTAGCAGTGGAATTTGGAATTTTAATACCATCGCATGAAACACCTATTGATCTGATCAAGATGCTAATGTCAGCAAGTTCAACCAAATGTCCAAAATGAATTTTATGAACGCCAGACTTATAACACATCAAAGAGACCAAATATAAGTATGTAATTTATGCAAACCGATTATTTTGTCCGCCGAATAAAGCCATATTTTACCAGTAAACGATTTACCATTTGAGGGTACTTACATTTATAATCACACAATCGCTCTGACTTCAAATAAAATATTTTGAACAAAACCAATAAAAGTTTTAAGTGGTTTTCTGGCAAATGTTGTTTGTTCACAACATAAAGATTTAGGTACATAGATGTTGAGGTCGAATGAATAACAGCGTCGTTCAGATTTTATTTTATTTAATGTGCTTAGTTTTTGCACGCATTTGATGACTTAAGTGATAAAATTTTGGCAAATGCAAAGTATTGTTATGACCTAAACGATTATGGATAAAACAAGCAAGATCTTCAATATTTCAAACATATGTAGACAAAGCAGATGCCCGGAAGATTTATCGGTTAGATGTCCTGAGAATGACTTTAAAAAGATAAATCTGATGACAGGATGAAAGTGGAAAAGAACTATCGAAGATACGGCTTATGCAGCAAATTTATCAGGGCTAAGAGAGTTGATAATTAGCCAATTCTGAGTGCCGCAGTCACTATTTACCCAAGGTTAGAGTGCACCTATGACCTGTTTGGACCCAGAAGAAAATTGCATCTCCTATTGTTTAGGTATGGTCAGTCTCCGCTGGATTGCCGCCATAACCGAAGATCAGAAACGACTATTATAACGTATCCGAGCCTACCAAAGTACGGTTCATATTTCCGAAGGTTCATAACCCAGATAATCAATCCATCAAAATAATGACACCACGTACTATCATTATTTCATCACGTATAATTTACACGGGACGAGGAAAATGACTTTGTTTGTGGTCTTTGAACCCAACAATTATTGATGCACGTGGCATTCAGTGGTGCTCGGAATATATTGATGGCCATTAGTTCCGCTATCATAACAGAAGATGTGCGTAAATAAATTATTTAGACTGTTGACGCACTGGCGCAGAAGTAGGACTTGCTTCTCATGACTTCATTGTGACAAGATCACAAGCCCACCAGAACTTTATACGGAGTTATTGAGTCGGAGAATATATCTTATTGCGTCAGTGTCGCGCTGAAACGTATGACTGTCTCCCGGCTTCCCTTCGCATGAAAGTGGTCGTGCATTCCTTATTTAGACCGAAATATCTCTGCGTTATGTCGGATTAACATCAGTAGTAGGTGCGCGAATTTTCGAGCATCTTCAAGACTTGCGAGGTTTTAGTTGGTAGGATTTCAAAATAACTCCCGATTTCTCTAGACCGAGGAAATTCAAGACTATTTTCCATTGAGATAAAAAAGAAAAGCTATGGGATAATTTCCGATTGTCCTAATGCCAAATTTATACAAAATTTTCCTAATAGAAGAATGGGATATTTTTTTTTGGGCAAGTTATTAAGTACATCGGGATTTATCTACTCCAAGCTTCTTTCTACATTCTGTACCTAAACTTATTGTTTTTTTGGGAATTTAATCTCATCGGATTCCTATTAGTCTAAATGACATACAGGTATTTTCCAAGTGTGTAATTTTCGCAACAACTATTATTACCTCGAAATAGGCCAATTATACTCTTGTTGCTGTTATAACTTGAAATTGGACAATTTAGCTCCTTGCATGAATATCGTAAACAACTAACTGGCTGGCTGCAAATTACAGCTGTTAACATTGCATTTATGATTTAATTTAAAGACGTAATTTGCCCTAGGCTGTGGTGACACAAGAAAGGAGTATATTAAAAAAAATAAAAATTAGGTTGTAAGAAAAAGTTTATTACTAAACAAATACAAAAGTATGCCCTATCTTTAAAATAATCCTAAACAACAACATGATGTATTATTTATTTATTTTGTTTACTTCAGCAGCTAAATATTTTTCTTAGTGTTTGGGTTTAATCTAAGAATGCAGGAATTTTCGAACCGTTTAATATTTTTTTTAAATTAAATCTAAACTCACCAAAACTTCATGGTGTGTTCTGTTACCCCTGTGCACCCACTGCACATTAGGCACAGGAACTGTCTCTAAACTGCCACAGGGTACAGTCACATTAGTGCCCTTGTCTGCAGCTACATCCCTGATCTCCACCTCCTCGGACAGAGCCAAGGGGAAGGCTACAAAAAATAAAAGACATTTTTAATAAATAAAAACTATAATTAATTACAAAAAAAAAATTGGTAACGGAATTAAATGAGGGAATACAATTAAAAGCCGGTTTTAACACAAATGCAATTTATTTACCTTCTAATCCAAGGCAGAACACAGACAACAATATACGCTCGAAAAACATTCTACTAAAACTACATCTAGACACTTAGAAAAAAATCTCGAGCTATACTTTTTGTAAAGTAAAAAAGATTTGTTCCCTATCTATTTATTTTACATCACACAGAATTAATTAAACGACGGAAGGCGAAATAATAGGAAACGAATCTCACAACAAACGTCTTCACTCCATTGATAAAAGGCATAGACTAATTTAATTTTGTCGTAAATTATGTTGCTATATATCGTTTGTCGCAGAACAATATTGCTATTCAAAAAATGAAATGTCATTTGTAAGTTAAGGTAGCTGTATATGAGCGAATGTTTAACTCTAGAAACATTTTAGAATTGTTTTTAAATGGATGGCTTTTTTTGTTTTAACTATTGAAAGATTTTTCAATGGTTTCTAAGCCACTTTTATTCGTTATTTAAAACATAAAATGGAAAAACAATTGGACGGTCATGAGGTCCAACCTTTAAACCCATAGACTAGCCAAGCAGTATGTTTTTAGTAGGAAATCACAGTGGAACTGAAAATGAAATGAATTTTGTAAATCAATTCAGTTTTGGAATATTATATTTTAAATTTCGTAAATAATCACTCGAATTCTGGTCAACTTGTGATTTTGCGAAAGTGACATTTCATTTTTCTGACAAGTGTCAGAAAGCCCTTGTCTACGGTTTTACAATGCATGATCATAGACTAAAATATAGATTTTCTTCGGATATGGCCGCTGTTTCGGCAATACAACATCTGCAATGTTTTGTAAATTCATTTTTATAAAATGAATAAGGTGTTTTTTACTTATGTATAGTGATTAGCGGACCGTGTACAGTGCTGTGATATTTGTAATGGATGCAGAGAACGAGTACGAAATAAAGAGAGTTCGTGAGGCCATACAAACGATTGAGACTATCCAGTCCATGATCGACGTTTCAGCTGATAGACTTGAGGGTTTACGGACACAATGCTCGACGAGCGCCGAGCTGACGCAGCAGGAGATCCGGACCCTGGAGGTAAGGGTGTTAACCTTCACAACTCGTTATACATCAAGGGGAAATGAGTAATGCCCTTGAAAGTATTATACCGAGAGGCCGGGCTTCAAGGACTTTGCTGCACTCAAGGACTGGGGTGAATAGTTCATTGCCGTAGTGGAAATCGTTGCCGTACGCGCGCGCCGCTCCCTCTTACCTTGAATGTTTACCTTTTTTAATTTCACGCGATAAAACGTTTTAGTAGTAATTTTGTTGGTATTTGAATTCTCATGCCTCAGTTAAGTTGTGAAATCTATTTTAACATATAATTAGACACATAATGTGCGTTATTATACCCAGAAAAGTAAGTTTTTGTGTGAAGAATTCGCATTATGTGAAATGTTGCACGTTTTTAGCATTTAAATGAGATAAAAAATGCATTCCTTAAGAGAGAGTAAATAATTGCCAGTTGTTTGGTCAATAGATAAGAAATCTAATAATTTACATTAATCTACTGGTTTCTACTGCCACAGATTAAGACTATAATAATACATTGTCTTTTTTATTAGACCTAATTTTATACCTACCTAATATAGACCTTATTTATTCTAATCACTACTGATTTCATTTATTCTTGAAATTATTTGCCATGTTATACTAACTTCAACCAAGTTTTTCTTTTTGTTTGACTTTTAATAATAAATTAGAATATTGCATGTATTTTTACTAATATTTTAAACTTGCCTCATAATATTGAATTCAATTTCTCTGAAAAAGTACACAATATTAATATTTACATCTACAAAAAATATTACTACTGTTGCTTTCTGTGTTAATAATTAGTACCCAACCAAAGAAGGAACTTGTAGGGATAAACACCATGGCTTTCTCATGTAACAATATTACTAAGACTGCCCAAGTTAAATCAAACAAACAATACATTCAGACAAATTGATAACCTCCCTTAACCCCCTTTTGGCAGTCTAACTAACTAATATTATAAAAGCAAAAGTGAGTTTGTTTGTTACATCTTCACACCTACATGGCTAAACCAATTTTGGTACAGAGATAGTTGGGACCCTGGAGATAGACACAGGCTAACTTTTCTTTAAAAAAAAGTGAGAAGTGAGGGAGAAAGAGGGAAGTAAATAGAAAGCTTAGCTTTGCTATTACAATAAATAAGGTGTTAGGGCAAAAATAATGTGTGTTACCCCAAATTAAATGCGAGCAAAGCCGCAAGCAAAAGCTAGTGAAACTATAAATACAAGAATGATTCAGACATCTGCCCCAACCAATGCCCTTCTCTCATTTACCCTAAAAGAAACCACCAACAATTCTTGACTCAAAACAATGAATCATTATAAAGCCATAGTTACATAAATCAAAAATTTGTCATAACCTGGGTTGCCAATGTCTCCCCATAATCTGCCTAGCTCGCCTTTACCCAACTATGTTGGCAAGGACTTCCAAATTAACTGGATGCAGATGAATACCAATTAACACTTTTGCTGCCCAATCCAAATTACACAATTTATTTTGGACTCTTGCACTGAGTTCTGGGCAACGAAAGTGTTAATAAAAGGTAATATAAAACCCCTTGAAGACTGGTTATCAGACTTTTGGAACACTGACTACCTATAGCAACTATCAAAGACCTACAAATGAAAGCTAGGACTAATAGCTTTGTATGCTTTCTGAAGCATGGAGGAAATTTTGTATGCAATGGATGGTCATCCATCCACAGGTAGACCTTAGCTCAAGCATGGCTGCACCTTGAATACTGACCCATGCAGCATAGTCTCAAGCTGTTCCAAACTATTTGCCAATGTGTCATACTGCCATATCATTAACAACAATGGTTGGGCTGCTGAGCCAAGTGATTCAATGTTAATAGTTATGCATCATCACACTTAAGGATGCTTTAGATGCCATTGATTTATTGTTTTCACTACTACACTGGTGGGCAATGATCTTTAAATGGTTGAATTGTTTAAAGAATGTTTGTAAGTTACAAATAAATATAGAGCTAAAATTTGTTTAATAAGTTTGGATGTACATATTGGGTTATCTCCGGCATGACCGATCCGATTCACAATAAAATCGTTCGCTACTGGTAAGCTACATTACCAGTATGTCATAGGCTATATTCTGGTTGTTCCTATAGGACATTTACCAATAAAAAGTGCACTGATTTCGGTTTTAGTTAAATTAATTTACTCCTTATTTCAGACTCCGGTGTTACAGTTGCTGTCTTTTGTTAAAAGCCTCATCGGTCTTTTTCAAACTCTGATTAAGGTGTAAAAAGAAGTAAATAAAATAAAGTCAGTTCAAAGATTTGCTTGCTATCTTAAAAAGCTGTCACTTATGAAACTACTATACTCAATTGGGTTTTTGTAAGTGTGAAGGTTTTTTAAACATTTGTGATGATTATAGACACATGTGTTTTATAGAAATAACAGAATGGTATTTTGTTTGATTGTAATTGAAAAGTACGCAATATGCTTATTTCCAGAACTCCGGGTTCAAATAGTTTATTTTTTTGTGTTGATACTCCATTTATCAAGGAATGGCTATATATAACATTATGCTGTAGACGTCTTTTACAGATAGACTAGAAATTAAAAGAAAAAAGATTCAAATTGCTACAAAGTTTAGTAGTAGTTTCTAATAAAAAATGATTCCCTGTTTTCCTTGGCCACGACAGCATGTGTGAACGGTTGGGCCAATTACGCGAATTTTTTTTTTTTAATATTTGTTTAAGTCCAAGGATGGTTTTACAGCGAGAAAAAGAAAATGCTAAAGGCAGTATAGGTTTTTGTGTAGTTTAGGTAGAAAGGTAGTAAAATTGCATTGCCACAGATGTTACAGGCACAGCTAGGGTACAACAATTATTGTTAACAAATAACATTCCGATTTTCTTTCACTTGTGACTATGTATAAGCAGTCTTCATTAGTAATAATATACAATTAAATCAATCTTCGACTTCATTGTACAATCTTGAACAATAAACATTGTTTATGTTACATATAAATGTAGTTTGTTGACAAATATTGTTTATAAATAAATTGAGGGTACTCATTTGTTTTTAAAAACAATAAAATTATGTTTTATAAATTATATAACAGTTGTGTGTTGTGAGACGAGAGTTCTATTGGTTACAAGCCTTTGCCTGTGGCTCTGTTCTTATGGTTGGCAATTACCCCACGGGAAGACACTGTTTTTTTTTTTTGTTAATATGCTCTGGGATAATGTAGCCTTTCAATAGTGAAAAAATATCGGAATCAAGTCTCCAAATATTACCTATGTATGTCTAAACTTACTCTTTATCTCTGTGCCAAATTAATAATTAATTCCTGTATACCAATGCCTAAGGAGGAAAGAGTGGTACTCTTAGACACGGCTCGTATATATTGTTAGGAGATTCGTTTCTCTGGATCTCTAACCGCCGGGTAGCTGGGAGCCTGTTTCCATACCAATGGGCTACAATTTTTTGTTTTGTGTAAATTTTAATAAGGAATATGTATTGATATAAAAAATATGTTTAAAAATGAACAGCCCACGCAGATTTGGCGATGTGCAGCGCAATGGACTTATTATATTTCCAGTGGGAATTTTAATATTGTCAATCATGAAGCTCGTTAATAACAGTCGTACGGATCGATCTTCAAGCTCCATGCTGGCCAAGGTCGGTCCGTGGATGGGTACCCAACCATTACACATATAGCTGCCTCAGTGTTAGGGAGAACACCTTAAGTCTTCGATCTCCAAATTTTACAGGTTGTCAGTGGCCCGATAGTGAGGCACCCGGTCTTAGTCAGGGGTAACGTAGGTTATCCAGTTCTGCCGATCCCAACATGGTTGGGAAAGGCTAGACAGGTGATGATGATGTTCGGTTTTAAAATTTTTCCATATTCTCACTATCAGGAATGATGTCGAGTCGCATTGAAATTAGAAAACGCGTTCATCTTTAAAAGATTCCAAATCTATACCAATTATTGTTAATGCAAGAATGATTTGTTACGATTCAGTGATTGTACGATTCTCGATGCGTGTTTACAATTCGCCAGATACTTTGAAAACCTCGATGAGAAAGTAATTCACTGAATTATTTGCTACTAGCTATAATAAAGACAATAATTACAACCATGATTAAAAGCGTTTTTCGTCTTATTCGGTGCTTCAGGAGTCATCGAGCTGCTTTCATTACAAGCTTAATGTCCACATATTTCTGTTAAGTCTTCATAGCATCTTTAACTGACAGAATAAGCAAAATTTTTCTTCCTTGCTCTTTAATGGCGGCCAATTTTAGTACAGACTATCCATTGACGAAGGAAATGCGTGTATTCTCACCTCCCTGGACAACAGTCGCTACGAATGCACGGACAGAGACTAGGCAGAATAAAGGCCATCATGATTCCCGAGACACGTCCTGTGATACTGCCAACTTCCTAATTCCGGCCTGCTAAAAAAAGATTAATTTCGCCTTTTTGGGCTTGAGAAATCGTATCCAAGATCTTACGTTCAGCAGTCGCGCTTGTAACTGTATACTTGTATCCTTGTGCTGCATTTTTTTGGGGTGGGAGCGGGGAGTAGTGTCAGACTTGTACTGACTAAAACCCACCCATGTTCCTTCTATTTCCCTTTACGTTCCGGGGCCGCGGTAACTCTACACAATCGCCCCAGCAGTCCTCTATCGAACCACCCGCAACCCCGGTTGTATCCTCCATCGGCCTTTATCAAAGATGATCAGAACTGTATTTATTGTTTAAACACCGCATAACCATAGGCTTTCTGTTCCAGGGCAAGCTGGTGAAACACTTCTCCCGGCAGCTGGTGATAAAGGCCGGCTTCGGTGAGGAGCTGCGGCGTGAGCTCGGTGACGTGCCGTGTCTCGCGCAATGGCTGAGGGTGGTGGGGCTGGGCCCCGATTCTATCGAGGTATGTACATGGGTGGTTCTCCGAAATTTGGTTAACTTTTGACGTAATTTTGAAAGTGGTGTTTGTAGTTAAATATCAGTACAATTTATATTCTATACTGTGGGTATAAGATCGTCTTTGCTGCATCTAAAAGGACCAGTCACTTTACTTGATATTTTTAGAGATATTTATGATTTTTAAAAAACAGTGTTCTAGGGACTGACGAGACGAGATAGGGACTGACGCCAAACACGCTTATATTGTAAAATCACATTTTTATTACAAAATCTACTGTAATAACTAATTATCTCTTAAGTTCTATGAACTATAATCACATTATGATTAATTATGCACATGAAGATACCTACTGTATCAATATTTCTTAACAATCAAATTTCACTTTGAGTTTAATACTTACAAATTAATAGTCTTTTGAAGTAATTAACAATTATTATAAATAATCAGCCTTCTAAGTAACTAAATTATAATTTGAACACAATATTCAAACTTTCATTATTTATTATAAGATCACAAATATTTCAAGTTTAAAATAACTAGTACCTAATATTTATCCTTATCACTATTTGTTTCACTTCTCGTAAATATTACACTATTTATACACTATTTTCTCTTGACCATTAGATAAGGAACTTTTTAAACTCTGTGCCATCTTCATTGCAAACTTTAAGCATTGTCACTGTCAGCTCTCCATCATCATCATATTTTGAGCAAATTGCGGCGTATCGGTATTCTTTACCCCCATTAATTACTAAACTAGAACATAATCAAGACATTTTCCTGCGCAATGTGGCTCGTACTTGCTAACGGCATATCATAATCAAAATTCGTGGACACATCTGAAACTTGAAGCCGCTGTGTATTGGTTTGGTACGTTATAGTCTCCAAGTTATAATGTTAACAATCAATATCAACACAATTTACAAGCAACTTAGTGACTTCAAGACGTTCAAAGGGCTGGTTATAAATATGACCCGAAACTTGATGCACTAATGGAGTTCCTTTAAATGGTTTCTGCTCTTTCTCATGTTCCTTGATCATTTTGTTAACGTTTTCTATATCAACATCTTCGATAACAGAGGTCTGTATATTTGAACACCTTTCTCGAAGCACAACCACAAAGTCTAACAGGCTTGTAATGTCACCTCTAAGCTATGAGTTGGACTGCAGTACGTTTGCATGTAGCTCCGACTTCATCAGGTGCGCCTTTCCCATGTCTCGCCTCATGGTATGTTTCACAGCCAGTGGATAGAAATCCTGGAGTCTGCAACCCAAAATATCGTTTTATTTCGATATTGATGACGGTCCTGTAACCCTATAGGACCGTCACTCTAAAGATGCAGGTTTTTTTATACAGAGGATGGCAATCCCATGAGGACAGGCTGTAAATGTGCCCAAATGGCTCCACCGTTGTGATATAAATTTAATGACAGAGTGCAATGAGACGTTACTTTATCCTTTATGTAAACTACCACTGTATGCAAAGAAATTTGAGTCCTGGAGCCGCCAAAATGACACGACTAAATTTCTTGGTTGCATTTTGTCGTGTAGTTTTCCGAGAATCCCATGTGAATTAAAACTGCATCCTTTTCTGTAAGTGACTCTTTCAAAACTTTCCTAATTATATATTGATGGACGATGTTCTAATCTTGTTGGAATAATTTTGGAAGATCACTCTCTTCTAATTGCATGACTAAATCACGAGGTTTTGATTTGAACATCTCTTAATCATTGTTTGACTGCAATGTCTTTACTATTATCAAACTCCTTGTTTGGTAAAATCTTCATCGAGCAGTCCTGGCAAGTTCTTGCTAAGCATTTTTTCGAATTCATTTTTTGAACTTCAAATTGATGTTTTCATGATTTCTTCCAATATTTTTTATGCAATTTTCTCTTTAGACAATGTGTTTTTCTTTCTAAGCGCCATATTCTACAACAAATACAAGTATTATGTTTAAAACCATTCATCACACAGTATGACAATCAGTCCCTAGATGTGGCGTCAGGCCCTAGTCACTATTACGGCTAGGGCCTGATGGTCTAGGGACTGACGAAACGAAACAAAATCAAATGAAACCCATTATTTAAAGTCATCATCAAAACCATAAAGCGGTCAAAATTACAAGGCACATCATACTCATATTAACAGTAAGTAATGAGATAAATTAGTTATTAATTATATTTAATATAACTTACCTAGGGCCTGAGAGCTTGACTGGCACAGCGCGTGTTCCCGTATCTAGTCGGCGACTGCACTAATAACAAAATGTTTGCCGCGGCTTGGGTCGTGTTTGTAACTAACTTAACAGCGATACTATCGCATTGTGTGAGTTATGAAAGAGCCATATGTTTGGATGCCGCATATTTTTGAATTTTGTAAATGACTAGGGCCTGATACTGTTTATCGCTTACACTTTTTGTCTTGAAATAATGTGATGAAAAATATTGTTATTATAATTAAATCGTAATGACAATGTTAGTAATGAATTAGTAAATGAATTTAAATAGAGTTTGGTCAAATTATTCTTACAGAAATATAATTACAGTGAAATTAATACTAAATTCGGGAGATCTTACATGGCTAGGGCCTGATTTTTGGAGTAAGAAATGTATTTTTTTGGAATTAAAGAATATTATGTTAAATATGAAAATGAGTGACTGAATAAAATGGACTTTATAACATCGTTTAGTAGTTTCAAATATTGGATATTTCTTTGATATTATTGCGAAAATTGATGCTACTACCAAGTTAACCAAATTTCGGAGAACCACCCACATATGCATCTATCATGAGATTTTGTTTTGGGGTGGGAAGTCATCAAATAACTTCCCCCGCTCTGGGCGGAGCGGGGGGGGGGGGGGGAGTGTCAGATTTGTACAGACTAAAACCCACCCATGTTCCTTCTATTGCCCTTTACGTTCCGGGGCCGCGGTATCTCTTTCGAACAACCCTCAACCCCGGCAGGCGTAGGCCCTGGCAGGCTCCTCTGCTTTGCTGACATCTCTTTGAGACGCGCGTAAAATACTAACGCGCCGTCGACACGGCCTGTCGTCAATAGACGGACGGACGGTGAGCTACCCATTGCTCACCGTCCACATTGTCTATCACGTGTAAGACATATTTTTGGGCGGTTGTTTTACTCGCGCAGATGTACCAATCTAGTTGGAAAACCCGACGCACACGCCAAAGCCTTTTTGCGTCTTTTTAGCACTGATCATGATATTTTTCAATAAATGCTCTCAAGCTTGCAATAACGGCCCCCCGTACGTACCGCAGTCCGCGCTTGTTTTCACAGACCAGCTGAAGTGTTAAGCATGTCATGAAAGAGATGTGGCATAATTATACTCTGTAGTGAGTGTAACTAGGCTGCTCATTATGATGATGTAACCGTACAAGATTATCTGTGAATAGGCAACACCTTTTTTCGGATAAGAAATCATCAAATGACTTCTTCCGCTATGGGCGGAACAGAAGGGAGTGTCAGGCTTATACTAACTCAAATCTAGTCATGTTCCAATCAATTTAATTTTAAATCGACGATCTTACTACTTCTTTCACACACTCTTGCTCATTCACTCACTAAGCACTTTCATTACCACATGCAAGATTCGAGTAATTGCTGAGGACACGAGAAAAAGTTTCTAAGTGATGATATAGACGTGAGATAATGTTGGTAATTATTGTTGGCCCAGTATTTGCAAGTTTGCATGACTATAGAGATTTCAGCAACTTACGTGTCTGGAGACATATCTCACTTACAAGATTTGAGTCATACGATTGTCGGTGATCTCATCAATCGGCCTGAAATTCTGAAGTTTAGCCTCCTTGTCGATGACTTAAATTTTGTTGGACGACACAGAGTTTTGGAATTAAATTATCAACTAGATTCTAGAGGAAATGTTTGCGAGAAAATGCCAAAGGGAGTGTGTGGTATTACGCGAATGGATAAAAAAATAAGGAGGCACATAAGAGGGACTCTGAAAAAGTCGCCGGTGACTAAAAAGATGTGGTAATCGGTGGTCGTAGTATGGGTGTGGAGGAATGAGGAAAATGTCGTGAGGAAAAGAGTGTCTAAAAAGGAGCAGAGGATGACCATATAAACGATGGATGGACTGTGAAGAATTAAATGCCTAGAAAGGAGTTATCTGATGGCATTACGAACAATAGATAAGCATGGTAGATTAAAACATCCTGCGCCGACCCTAAATAAATTGAGATAAGGGTTAAAAGGATAAGGAGTAAAAAAGAGGACATAAATATTTACAGTTAAATAATTAAACACTTGAGGAAATAACAGCTATTGTTAACCTGTTTAAAAATTATCGTAATATTTAGATTATGCATGATAAGATAATGACGTTCCGGTGTGGACTTTCTAAGATGTATATATTCGGTTTATTTTCGCAATCATATTACACACATTTGTCATCAGTAACTAACTTATTTTACTACGAACATAAGGGCATACGTTGAAACTCGTCTATAACTTCGACCTGTAGACGTCGGGCGATTCAGGAACGGTTTGATTGAGAAGAAGTTTAGCAGTAACGTCTTCTAGCTCTTGGGACGATGAACACCTGAGATTTGTTGGTTGTTATACAAGTATGTCAGTCAATTTGACAGCAACATCAGAGTTAGCCAAGTGGAAATATTTAATAGTCTAGTCGGTGTACTGTTTGGTATTTCTTGTTATTTATGTACATTATGTACATAATTATTTTAAGTAAATGATAGCGTTCTTTATATTTGACTAGCTGTTCTCCGCGGTTTCACCCACGCTGCTCAGCACCTGTTGGTCTTAGCCTGATGTTATATAGCCTATAGCCTTTCTCAAGAAATGGACTATCCAACACTAAAAGAATTATCCAATTCCAACCAGTAGTCCCTGAGATTAGCGCGTTCAAACAAACAAACAAACAAACTCTTCAGCTTTATAATATTAGTATAGATGTCGAAAAAGAAGTACCCTATGTGTTATTCCAGATTATAATCTACCTATGCGCCAAATTTCATCAAGATCCGTTCCGAACAAACATCCATACATCAATTCATCCTCACAAACATTCGCATTTATAATATTAGTAAAGATTTGCAACTTTAAACTCTATTAACAACGTGCGCTTTTCTTCAGGCGGTATGTTCTCGCGTGGCGTCGTTAGAGACGCTGCGGGAACGCTCCGACCACGAGATGCGCGCGCTCCTCGCTAACGCGCGCGACGAGGAGGTGCTGAGACTGTGTCGGGCCATGCAGCGGCTCCGGAGTTACATAGGTAAGTGTGAATTAATGACCTAGCAAAATCTAGGAAGCAAACACACCCTATTTCCGAAAATAAGACCGAGTTACCATAACGTGAAAAACTTAGGACATTTGAAATCTTATTTTACCGCTTGTAGTTCAAGATGGTATTTTAAATTCTTATTTTTTGAGACTTTTGGCACGCAATATACTGTCTTAGGTGCTTGGCAAGGGTGGTTTAACTTGAAGATCGATCTGAGCGGCTTTGACTTGAAAATGTACAATAAAATTCTGGTGATCACAATCTGGTAATGCTAACTAAAATCTTCAACAATCTTTAGATATCTCAGGGACCTCGCACTCTACGTATATACGACTCTGATTTTTGGCATGCTCGGTTGCTATCTGGAACAAAAGTGGTTCGACGCGTTGTGCTTCAAAATTTTATTTCTGGTTGGAGTCGCGTCATGGGTGTGGCCGTTTAGTGCTCGGGGTATCTTCAGTGGACGGGTGACGACCCATTACATACCGACTTTCCTCCGTGTCTCGGAAAGTACGTTAAGCCGTTGGTCCCGGCTGTCCTTACAAGTACATCTTTGTCGTTACAAATCAGTTTCAAATCCAGCCTTAGCAGGGGGTTTCGTATTATTTAGTACTAACTGGGTTGTGGAGGTCAGATAAGCAGTCGCTCCTTGTAAAATACTGCTCCCGGTTAGACTGGAAACAGATCCTAACATATTCGGGAAATGGCTAGGCAAATGATTGTCTTCAAGTTAACTACATATTATTTTTTTCTTCTCCACAGAGGCACTGGGTCGCGGCGAGGGAGGTGCAGAACTGCAGTTGTTCTGGGATTCATGGGAGCGCACCGTACGGGCATCGCCCAGGGCTCCCCGAGCCAGGCATGCCAACCACGAACATCATGGCACGCCGCATAACAAGAAAGGTAATGGTACTGTCAGGTCATTATGAGGAAAGATGACGGTTTCTTAACGGCAAAGTTGAGGTTGTGCTTCTACAGTTTATCTTTTCGTTAAAGCAATGTTCATTCCCACTAGTTAGTACCAAACCGCAGTGCGCGACTACGACTCGCACTTGACCGGTTTTTAACACTTGCAAAACATTTGACACCAGATGTGGCTAGTATAGTGTTAGTGAGATTTGTATTTTTGCACTACAGCTTGATACTGTAGTGTGAGTTTTGCCAAAATTGTATAAGAAATTATACTGACTGGTTTACAAGTATTATACTCTACAGTAGCGTCCAAATCGCGTTATTAATGTTACAGCTTGTTGTTTTAATCGACTGTCCTTACCAACATTGTTGTTCCAGGTGGCAAGTCTCCTCCCACACCTGTGGCCAAGCGGAAACAGAACAGCACTCTCCCTCCTCCCGCCGCGCTCACCAAGTCACGCTCGCATGAGTCGCAGCTGTCTGTCAGACCGGACGCGTCAGACCTCAGGTAAGTAGCAGTAGAAAATACTACGTTTACTCTTGGTAAACAACTAAACGGTAAAATTGTGTAGAAGCGTTGTAAAAGGTGTTTTAAGTAGAGATGAGTCTGATCTGGGTTTGAATAACTTAGCCAGCCTCATATCGTTGTTGGAATCGTCAACTTTCGTTAATTATGAGCAAATTAATCAACTGTTGTAATTTATTCATAGCCGATTTTGACAGGCTTTTTTTCGCAAGCCCAAGTCTCAGCAGTTCGTTAATAAGAAGCAAAAAAAAGAGTTGCACAGAGTACCGACCCCTGAGGGACTCCAGCATTTATAGTCATTTGATCACACGAGCAACCTTCAATAACTACTTGTATAGACCGCTCCCTCATCAAATCTGATATCTGAGCCATGAGCCATGAGCTAAGCTATGTGATTGAAGCTTGTTTGTAAGGTCATCATGCTAAACCCTATCAAAGGCATATGAGATGTCCAGGGAGACCGCAATCACTTCCCCATTTTCTCGTGATGTGACTGGTGTACGCTAGAAAATATCCAGTGGACCAATTTAGGTGGAATCTGTATTGCTGATCGCTGAGGAGGTCAATAGATCCAAGGTTTCGTACCTTCCAGGAGTCTGTTGAGAAGGATTGAACGTGACCGCGAAGGCCTGTAGTTTGTAGGGTCAGCACGACGACCTTTTTTGTGCACGGGCTACACGTTAGTAAGCTTCCAGGATTACGACACTATCATTTCCCTTCTTTACAGTGACAACAGCCAGTCGTCCGCCGTGGGTACAGTGGAGGTGACTCCGCCGGCGTCCCCGCACGACACGGAGTCCGAGAACACGCCGCAACACCGACCGCCGGCCTACTACAACAATAATGTAAGACGCCCCTACTTATTGCCACGCATTTGTACAGTCTAGCGCTTTAGAAGTTTAGAATTAGACCATGCTCTGGAGGAAGTAGAGTTTATTTTTGAATAAACTGTGTGATTTTAGCCATGAAAGGCATGTCTTTAGCACTATAATTACACTTAGCAACGCATTTGTTTAGGATAGCGCTTTAGAACAACCTTTGCAGAATTTAGAGATTTGTATGATACCTTGTGTGAAGCTGTAGAGTTTTCTAGGACCCCCTGTGTGACACGTTGGTTTTCTAAGATACCCCTGTGTTGTTAATCCTGCAAATAATGTTACCAGCTAGTATAATCTTCATGTTAGGTTTAGGTATTGCAAAAACAATTAGTAGAGGTAAATCTAGGTATATTTGTAGATTTGCAGGAATAATATTGACCTTTGACTGGTGACACGGTTCTTGTGTAGCGTAACTGGTGACGAATAGCCTGAGAGCCTTCCTGAAGAAAGATTATCCTTAATCGGTTCTTTATCATCAGTAACACTTTCTTCGGTTTTCGAGTAATTATCTTGCTTTAGGACGAAGTTTTCGGGAACATTTGCAGTTTCCGATACACTTGAGTCTTCCTCTGCCAGTCATTCTACAATTTGAGGATTTTTAAGTTGTGTTTGGTACTACATTCCACTCTCAATTCTGTACGCTTCTTTATTGGTGGTCATGATTATAAATTGCAACTGCTACAATACGAAAAAAATATATAATAATGTCGTAAAAACCGGTACATAAGTGGCCAGATAAGGTAGAGACCCCTGCCGCACTTAATATCAATGTAACATATATTATTCCGTCTACAGTGTTGACGCAACTCAATTCGTAGGTACTCAGGCGTTGTTACAAAGGCAACGCGATAAAATAGGTAAACATATGGTATAACGGTGAAGCCGCTCGGCCTGTGGGAACGCTTGTCACTAGTTAAAGGTTAAATATTCATCAATCATAACAAGCCATACAGAATAATAAAATTGCTTATTGTTTCGTGTCGATTGGCTAGGTTTTCAGGGGTAGCTGAAATATGTAGAAACTCAGAAAAACAGGTAAAGTTATGGCTAGGCAATTATTGTCACGTTAGGTTATTTAGGCCAGTGATTTGTATATATAAGAAGAATTTGAAGCCCTCCCGCTTGCAAGTTGTTCGTGACTGTAGACATAGGCTTGTTGTATTTGGGAGAAGGAGGTCGGGCGGGCCCGGCTCGGTTCGCTAGCTAGCGCGCCGGCCGCGGGCAGCGCGCGCGCCCGCCTGGCCGCGCTCGTGGCGTGCGCCTGCGCCGCGCCGCGCCGACGTCCAGCGCACACACAGGTGGGTACTCACACGCTTACACGACGCGCCTACCAAATAAAACGATATACAAGCACCCTTAACGAAATCTAAAACCAGTTTTTGTGACCCCTTTGGAACCTTTCAGTTACGGAGATATTGGGGGTCAAAGTTTTTAATATAACCTTACTTTAAATACTTTTTCGACACAAAGTCTTGAACGCATAACATTGGGTTCTACCGTAGAACGGGATTTTTCACCCCAAAGGATAAGCGCTAAGTAAGCTACGCTACGCTGACGTTCCGAACCAAACCTTACAGTTTCTTTATTTGTGCGAGCGAAGAAAAATACATCATCCTTGACCATAGTCAAATACATTAACAAATAAACACACTCATATCTCTTGAATATACTTAGTCCTAAATATCGATAGACTCCATTCAAGATACATGCACACAAAATCAATGATGAATATTCTCTTTTCTTAAACAAAACTGAACCAAAACACTTTAATCTTACTTCATTAGGCGTATTTGTCAAAATGTTTACGTTATTTATGGTAATGCAAAGTATACTTTATTGTTATTGAACAGACGGGCCCTGACGTCCCGACAAAATTTTCGGTACCAACAAATCCCTGTTATCATTTAGAGAAGTTTTATGGGTAGTACATGTTTGTCACATGCCGGACAAACTGTGGGCTAAATAGCAAACTGGTTCGCGTTCGCGGCACGAAGGAGATGGTGACACGAACTATATAGGTTCCATTAGAGCTGGAAGTAGGACGCTCGGTTTCGTGAAGGAAGAAGTTGTGGAAGGCCAAGAGTTACACAGAGCAAGCCAAAAAAATTGTCGTTATGGGTACATAGAAAACCGAAGTGACACTCAGTATCTGGGTTTTGGACTTCGGGACTCCAGATAGGTTATTGCTTCACGTAAAATACTGATATCCAATCGTAGTATCAATTTTATTTCCTTGTAAAGACTTAAATAATATAGGCATAAAGGGCTTTGCCTAAAATATATTAGCAACTGCTGCTTTTTTGCATCTGTTTAGGTGTGTAGAGTACTTCTATTCAAACAATGCTTACTGTGGCAATTCAGCTTTAAAGTACAACGGTCTCGAGTTATGCGTCCTCATCTATAACGCGTATTAATAACGATTGCGTGCATGACCAGTTGTATGGACGTGGACAAAGCAAAATAAGTGTGTATGGATCGTCATAGTCGGTGGCGTTCTATGGTTTTAGCCTGCCCCTTTGGAAAAGGCGTTTGTGTACTCTCACATCTAAGAAAGTTAAAGTGTCGAGATAATCTTCTATAAAAATGCACTATTTTTGGGCACAGTCCTTTGATGTAAAAAAAAATACCTTTTGTTACCTCAATTAACATCAATAGTTTGAGTTTGACATGCAGTTAGACTTAAAATGGACTCCAATATAGTTGGGAAAACGCCATACAAATTTACATTGCAATTTAATTTTGTATTACCTAAATAACGTGAATATTTCCCCAAAAACGCGTACTGTCAAACGACACCAGCGTACAGCTCCGTGACCCGCCCCCCTCCCCCCGCAGGCGGTGGTGGTGGGCGTGGCCCCGCGCTCGCCGCGCACGCCCACCGTGAGCCGCTGTATGGCGCACGACATCGCGCACCGGTTCACTAAGACCTTCAATATGATTGCGACGTGCGACTACTGTGATAAGCAGATGCTATTCGGGTCGGGGTTGAAGTGTAAGGAGTGCAAGTTTAAGTGTCACAGGTATGGAAGTTTATTTAAGCTTTGGTTTTTTCGCCTTTTTTAACCTTTTGAACGCCAGAGCAAAAAGCACGCGCGTACATTCCTACGTAAATTATTGTCACATATTTGTGCTGTTGGCGTCCAGGGCACGCGCTTGCTTGTCACATATTCGAGACAATGGCGTTCAAAAGGTTAACACTTTTATTAGCTTCAAAAAACTATTCTTATAAGTTAAATTGAACTTACTTTCCGATGCTAAGTGTTTTCATTCTAAATCCATTTTCACAAACTACTTTTATGTAGGCACATAAAAGTGTTAGTCTGTCAAAATGGATTTTTACAGACGACAAAATGTGTTTTTTTTAGTTTTCCGTTTTTAACCATTTACTTATCGTTCATCTTTATTCAAAACAGTATTGGAGTTATTCATTTAACAATCGTTCATCTTTATTCAAAACCAATATTATAGTTATGTATTTTAGTCGTTCATCTTTATTCAAAACAATATTGGAGTTATCCATTTATCAATCGTTCATCTTTATTCAAAACAAATTTAGAGTTATTCATTTACTAATCGTTCATCATTTTTCAAAATAATATCTGAGTTATCCATTTAATAATCGTTCATCTTTATTCAAAACAATATTGGAGTTATTCATTAAACAATTGTTCATCTTTATTCAAAACAAAATTACAGTTATCTATTTAATAATCGTTCATCTTTATTTTAAACAATATTAGAGTTATTCATTTACTAGGTAAACGTTCATCATTTTTCAAAACAATATTGGAGTTGTCCATTTAATAATCGTACATCTTTATTCAAAACAATATTAGAGTTATTCATTTACTAGGCAAACGTTCATCATTTTTCAAAACAATATCTGAGTTATCCATTTAATAATCGTTTATCTTTATTCAAAACAATATTGGAGTTATTCATTAAACAATCGTTCATCTTTATTCGAAATAATATTACAGTTGTTCATTTACTAATAATTCATTTAATAACAAATCTATATTTAAGCTCTATAAAATACTACATTTCTTGATTATATTACACGTGCAAAAATTATGTAAACAATAATGAAACCTTGTTCGTTTCAGGGATTGTGAAAGTAAAGTACCTCCATCGTGTGGTTTACCGCCTGAATTTGTGGACGCTTTCAAAGAAAAGTTTCACAAAGACGGTAAGTGTGAGATTCAAGATTCATTTATTTGCGAAAACATGTTTATAGCACGGCCAACGAGAAGCAATACCAAATGTAAACAAAACCCATGCTAAAACCCCATCTAAAATGGCCGCCCGAATGTTGGCGAACCCGTCTTAACGTTGTTATGTTTTTGCCGGGAGAACGAGACATTACGACAAAGGCACAAGATGGAAAGAGCTAAATATTAGATTGTCAACGCCACAGTTGTTCTTTAGGTTAATGACCTTTCGTATCGCTTCTCGTTGGCCGTACTATAGATAATATACATGGTATGATGCTTATTATAGGTGTTACAAACAATTTTCAGGCTCAACATGTTTGACCATGGGTGGTGTACAAATTATGTCGAAAGACAGTCACATTTCAAAATACAGTAATATAATTAAATCAACAAATTAACATTAATAGAAAATATAATAAATTAGTTAGTTACGTCATAGCGATTTATAATATCTGTATGACCTACAGGTTGTTGTTTTGGGTCTGGCTTTTTGTGTGTTTAAATGTTTGTAAACGCACCCACGATACAGGAGAAATTCCTAGTGTGGGACCTTAAATATAAAACCAACAAAAATACAAATGAAAAAAACATATTAAAAAAATACTGGCATTCAGCTGCATCCAGTTAGACTGGAAATCGACCGCAATAAGGTTGGGATAAAGGCTAGACAGATGATGATGAGGAATTGTATAATTTTATAATTAACACTTGAAACGGGATATTTACCATGTTCGTTATTTATATCGAGTTTCCGATAACCCGTTTCAAGTGTGCTTATAATATTAGTAACCATGTGTTATTGTTAAAGGTGGTTACTACGGCTACGTGTCCCCGCAGCCGGGTCGCGGCTCCGGCTTCCTGTCGTCTCTGACGCATCGACGTCGGCCGCATGCGCCGCCCGTACAACACCATACTGTATGTATCTATAAAATAAAATAAGAAATTACGACTTTAGTAAATGATCTCTGTATCGCTGCGGTTAATCTCTTACTAGCTTCTGCCCGCGACTTCATCCGCGTGGCATAGTTACTTTGGGCTAAAGCTGACTTTAAACCTCGTGATGATCGAAAAATTTCTCCCCCTTTTTTTTAGCCTAAGTCCGTCTCCAGGGTCACAACTATCCCTGTACCAAAATTCTTCAAATTTAGATTGGCCATTTAGGCGTGAAGACGTAATAAACAAACTCACTTTCGCTTTTATAAAATTATTAAGGATTTTTAGGGTGTCCGTAGCTGAAAAGTTAAAAACAGACCCTTTATAGGATCACTTGTCCGTCTGTCTGTCAAGATTCTTCATCTCGGGAACTCGTGTATGTATCGAGCTGTGTAAAAATGAACTCTCTGAAACTACGCAGTTAAAAGTTATTTTCCTATTCTATATTGTTTTCCTACATTGTTCTCACATATACACTTAAACAACTTACGTAGGATTTTGTGATACTAAACTTTCATTTTAGAAAATGCCCATGTAATTTTTTGCCCAGTCTTCTCCATAATATCTGCGTAAGTATATAACGGATTGTCAGTTTGTGTTATGTGTATATGGATTGTATGTGTGTATGTGTCAGGGCGGGCCCGACTCGTCGTCCACGACGTCGTCGTGCAACAGCTCGACGCCGTCGTCGCCCGCGCTGGCGCCGCCGCTGACGCCGCACCACGCGCCGCACGCGCACCACCCGCCCACCACTAAGCAACAGTTCCACTTCCCAGGTATATACACAATACTATTACTATTAAACAACGTACAATTGGGTAGTTGACACCATTAACCAATAACTAAAAAACACAATTTTTCTGAAAGAACACCTTACTCTAGACCTGAGAACTCCATTCATTTCAAAATAACTTTAAAATTCGATTTTTAGTTGCTTTTAAATCAAAAAATAGTTACATCATTGACTTGACAACTTAGTGACGTCATCGGTTGCGACTCTCATACAAAATCTATGGGGGAAGCGCGTTTTGACAGCTCATAAAAAGTATATCAATTGATTGGTGGTGTCATCTACCCTATTTTAACAAATCGGTTATTCGTTTGTACGAGTTACGAGGTCGCAATTGAACGTACACGCATACGCGCGATAACATGGACGACACGGTTGGCGCAGTGGCTGAGCGGTCGACTGCTGCGCTGCTTGTCGCGGGTTCGATTCCCGCACGAAACAAATATTTGTATGACCTGCAGATTGTTGTTTCGGGTCTGGCTGTTTGTGTATGTGAGTTTATATGTTTGTAAACGCACCAACGATACAGGAGAAATTCCTAGTGTGGGGCAACGTTTCTTTTTTTTTAAAGAAAAAGTAAAAGAAAATGTATCTTTATTTTCTGTCCTTGTCCCATCCTATTTGTGGTCGGCGCAACACGTTTTCTTCTTCCATTCTCCCCTATCAGACGTCACGACATCATTTACTCCTTTCTCCTTCATATCACTCCTTACACAATCCATCCATCTTTTCTTTGGCCGTCCTCTCGCTCCATCCATCAACATTCAGATCCATCACTCTTCTAGTCATATAAAAGCTTCAGCCCTCCTCATTAGATGTCCATACCAAAACAAACGATATCCTTTAAATATTTCTGTAACACGCGCAACTTTCAAACTTCCTCTAATATACTCATTCCTTACATAATGTATATTGCCAGAATTAAAGATTATTTCGTTGCTTTGCAGAAGTAAAGCCGGTGGTGTCTAGTCCTAACCACGTGTCGCTGCAGTCGCCGGCGAGACAACAAGACAACAAGGAAGACCTCACGGCTAGCGTCAAAAGTGGTAATTACAACTTTAAATAATGATCACATATAGAATAGAATAGGTTTTTTGGAGTTTATTGGAGTTTACTCCTTAAGAATCGATTTTCATATATAAGGCGCCCGGTATGAGAAAAATCTGAGGGGTAAAACCTACTAAAGTAACGAAAATGTGTCACGTTTTGGTGCGCACCTTTAGTGCGCAATTTTCTAATTTGGCTGTGAGTGTATTAATACGTACATATGGTATGCTGTATAGGCGACTATACCTATACCTTTCATATGATATTAATCTTTTTTCAGTTGAATAAACTCTTTTTGCGTATGGTTAGATACTCGTACTTAAGGAGTAAACTCCAGTCGTGCGTCGGAGAGAAAATAAAAAGTGTGTGTATCAACACACACTTTTTATTTTCTCTCAAAAAGGTACATTCTTTGGTTCATGTCATATTATGTCAAATCAGATTTGATATAAACTTATTAGATAATATTAGATATCTTCCTTGGAATCCATTTAGAACGGAACGACGATTGGAAATCATAGATATATTATGAATAATCTCAATGGATGTAACCAATTCTAGTTCAAAATTATTTTACACTCTTTGCAGTGCCCTACAGAGTCCGTAATTGTACTTTAGCTTTAAGCCCATTTTAAAATCTTCACACATTATGGAATGCAATTAAAGATATGAATATGAACCATGATCTTGTAAAAATATTTTTCGATTTATAAGAGTGTCCATGGAGTTACTTGCCCATTCTTCTCCATAGATATCAACGCTTTGGCATGGGCAACTACAGTACTTTCACCAGTACTATTATGCTTTGTGACTGGGACTGTAACTTTATCCTTTTTGTTTAATGACATTCAAAAGTAGTGGTCTAATTGAAATAAATGCTTTGAGTTTGTGTTTTTGACTTGAATAGCCAATTACATTATTTTTTTGTTTGTTACGTCTTCACGCCTAAATGACCAAACCGATTTTGATGAATTTGGGTTCAGAGATAGTTGGGACCTTGGAGACTGACGTATGCTAAAAAAATGAGAAAATAGCGGAGAAAGAGAGAAGAAAAGCGGAGAGAAAGATATTTTTTTTTTTCGATTATCACGTGGGTTAAAGTAACTATTCCACGCGGACGAAGTCGCGGGTGGAAGCTAGTGATATGATATTGAAAGTTGTGTGTGTGTTTCAGGCGACAGTTCCCGCTGCGTGTCGCTGTCGGGCTCGGGCTCCACGGACAGCGGCTGCGCGCGCGCAGACTCGCTCGACCAGAACAACAAGCACGACGACCGGTGGCCGCGACAGAACAGTGTGAGTACATCACTACGACCTCCTTACCTAGCTGGACGGGTAACTAGCTTATCCACATTTGTCACAACTTGGATATTCTCGACGTTCTAAAAGTACTTATTAATTCTTACACACTTCTATTAATAAGACCTCTAAATAAATACATTCTCAGTTACAATATCATTTTATTAATTTAGTAAATTCCGAACAATATTCACTGTTTATGGCCTACGTGAAATAAAAATATTTTGAACTAGTTGGCGCCTGCGGTTTCGCCCGCGTGGTATTGAAAAAAAATGTTATCCTATGTGTTATTCCAGACTAATGTACCTCTGTGCTAAATTAATCAAGTTCCGTTCAGCCGTTTTGACGTGAAAGAGTAACAAACATCCATACATCCATCCGTCCATACATCCATCCATCCATCCTCACAAAAATATAGCATTTATAATATTAGTAGGATTTAGTTAAGTAATATATACATTTATATTTTTATGTTTGTGCACTTATGGTATGTGCCAAATAAACGTATTTTCTTTTTTCAAATGTTTTCTAAATATATTTTATTTTAAACATTTAGAAAACAAAGTGTTCTTCGGTGTTTCCTTCAGGATTTTTTCAGTAGCAACCACGGAGTCTGGTATTGTGCCCGGTTGATGGCAATAGGCTCGCCCCCTAATACATTAGAATTAAAAAACAAAACTGGTGAAATTTGAGTGGCACCATTACGTACACCTCCTAAAACTCCCCTGACAACACTGTTGGCGCAGTGGCTGAGCGATCGAATGCTATGCAGCGTGTCGCGGATTCGATTCCCGCACGGAACAAATATTAATATGACCTGCAGATAGTTGTTCCTGGTCTGGTTGTTTGTGTATGTGACTTTAAATGTTTGTAAACGCACCCACGATACAGAATAAATTCCTAGTGTGGGGCAAGTATTAAATAAAGAAATTCGTGTTAGTTACTCCACTTATAACTCAAGAACGGCTGAACCGATTTAGCTGAAAATTGGTGAGGAGGTAGCTTAGAACCAGGAGACGGACATAGGATACTTTTCATCCCGGTAAGAGAAGTAGGGTAGGTAGAAAGATACAAAATTGCATTGCAACGCATGCCGGGGCACAGCTAGTTTAAAATATAAAGTACGTGCAAAAGTAATCCCTCTTTTCATAAACTTATCAACAACATTTTAACAATAATTCCCTTTAAACGGTAAACTTAACCCAGACACACAGTAGGCATAGTTCCGGTCATTATTCCGATAACGCTCCGAGGGCGGTCTCCTTGCGATAAGAAATGATACATGACATTAACTCGGTATTGTTGTACTGCTCCCGTCACTTTGAATTTCGAAGTTATGTATGTAGGAATAAAGCAATAAACTATTTAAATAATAGATTTGTATCCTTAATCTATTGGTGGTTTTAAAATCAGTGAGCTGGATGTAGTTGGTGAACTTTTCAGTTGAAACTTTGTGATAATGAAGCTGTCTTCTCGTAGTTTTAAATTATTGTGTCAGTTGATGTACTAGATATGTTTTCGATGTATAAACATGTTTTTTTTTGGATGGGAAATAACCCTAAAACTCTCCTCGCTCTTATAATTGAAAATATTGTTTTTTTTTTTGTAGTGATTTCATGAACTAAGTGTTTATAATGAATGTACTAACAGAACTCGGTCTATGTTTTATGTTAGCTACGATTTTATTTTAATGTGAATGAACATTAAGTTTTTTAATATTAGTGTATGTTACAAAGTGGTGGCTAATAATGTCTATATTTGTACGAAGACGTATGTTGTTTGAAGAAGTGAGTATTGCGGTATTTTTTGTGTGTTTAGGTAATGTTTTTTTACACTAATATTATGAAGAGGTACAATAATCTTTGGAACTGCAGAAAGTCTTAAATGGCCACTGTTGCAGAACCACTAGTATCCTATGATAATGATATGAATCACTTTGAAATTCTTAAAATAGATAGACGCAGTTAATTTAATATTATGAATTGTCACTCTGTGACCATTTTATGAATGGTAACGTAGTTCATATTATTAACCTAGTATGATTATCCTTAGTGTCATAGGCATTAAAGATTCCCTAGGTAATATTTACGCATATATCGGAGTCAAGGCCACAAACAAAAGCTAGTCTTAAATAATTCTGTTTTCATTTTGTTGATTCATGATATCTTGAAAATATTAGCGGAATTAAACCAACTCTTTTCTTACATTTTTGTAAAAAAAAGGTTTTTTTTTTTCAAACCTACATTTTTATAAAACAATAGGGTATTTTACTCTATATGAAAGAAATTCTAAAAATATACAATTCAGATAGCTTAGGCAATAAGCAGTCCGAAAATGTTAAATTTAGTTAATAAAATAATAACTAAATAAATTTTAAAATTGATTTCAAAGTTTTCACTTTTTTAGTCTGTTGTTTTACTAAGCGAAACAGTGTCCGCCATGATTATTACGTCATATGGTCAGGTAAACAAAAAGTGACAACTGTCAACTGAGCAACTATTACTATTTTTGTATTAAAAAACCTTACATTTTAATTTTTATTGAAATAATAGTATTAATACCATGGAAGAAATAAATACTGCCATATAATAATACCATAAACTATAGTGAAATATACAACTAAACAGAAAGACTAATAACAGCGCATTTGTTTACATAACCAACTGACGTCATGACCACAGAGTAACATAGCGTCAAGAGTTTTTGTGATTTTACGCGCGAAAATAGAAATTGTAAAATTGAATTGCAGTTTTATGGCACTTATCGATTGAATATTTTTTTTTGTTTTTTTTGGTGGTTTACTAACCCCCTAGGATCAAAATGAGATACTTTTTAAAAATGGGTGTAATACCGTATTGATATTTTTTTTACCAAAACTACTATGTTGCGTTAAAACATCCTTGTAGAGGATAACAAATAAAAAACATGTTACAACGTTTGTTAATTGAATTTGTTTTTGTCAACAGCTATCTATGAAAGAATGGGACATCCCGTACGACGAGCTGAAGCTGTTCGAGGTGATCGGCACGGGTCGGTTCGGCACCGTGTTCCGCGGCAGCTGGCACGGCGCCGTGGCCGTCAAGGTGCTGCACGTGCTCAGCGACGACTGCGTGCCGCTCGACACGTTCAAGCATGAGGTCACTACCAGATAATACTCCACCCCTCTTTCTGCATCTGGCCTTGTATATTCTTAGACGCTTGTTAACTTTTGTTAATGTATGATTTTATTTTTCGTTTTATAAAGAAAGCAATGACTTATTGTCGGGCCTACTCTGTCCCTCTGTCTGTCTGTCTCTGATTTTGAGATTAAAAATAGAACACTAATACAACATCATTATTTTTCGTGTAAATAGTACCTAAACTTTTGTCAGAGTTTTTATCGCAGCCATGGCCCTATGTCTATTGTAACATAAAGAGTACCCCTTTAATACCTAATTGACATTATTGTTCCCCAGGTCGCTACCTTCCGAAAGACCCGACACGAGAACCTGGTCCTGTTCATGGGCGCATGCATGAAGCCTCCGCGCCTGGCCATCGTGACGTCACTGTGCAAGGGCATGACGCTGTTCACGCACATCCATCTGCGGAAGGACAAGTTCACTGCCAACAAGAGCGTTATTGTGGCGCAACAGATATCACAGGTTTGTACTACATATTATACAGGGCGGCCAGTTGGCAGTGTCCAAAGAAAAAATGTTTATGCCTTATGCTAAGGGGTACCTGAATAACCCCCATGTATGTTCCGCGATTTTTTGTAGTTTAGGAGCTAGAGCTAGCATAAGACATCTACATTTTTTCTTTGGACGCCTATCAACTGGCCACCCTGTATATAAACTGCATCATCTGAATTTTTCATCCTTACTATCAACATACAGCTCAAATCATAAGACGGAGCAGGTTAAAATTTGACAGAAATCTATTATGTATTCAAACCCCAATAAGTGTCATAGTGGTCATCAGGATTTCTATTTTTAAATCTTCAACTTATAAGTTCAACAAAAAAAAAACATAGCTGAAGAGGGCTACCACAACTGTCGTACTACCAAAGAGCTGTGGGCCATCCTGACATAGCCCAGAAAGCAATACGTCAGAAGTTGTTAAAGATGGTGGAACAATCTGTAGTAGGGTTGCCATCTTATAGCAGTATCCTGTGTGAGAAAGAGATTGTGCTAGACACCCTGTATAGCTCTGTCTCATTCTCTCAGTGGAATAAGTTCTGCTTTAAGACAACATGGTAGGGTAGCTGGATAACACCAACAACCAGTGGTCGACATGAGGTCAACAACAGCACTGTAATAAGCTATTATTATTACGTAATTAAAAGAAGATACTTTAACATTAGTTCACAATTTATTATTTATCTATAATATGTATGTATTTATAAATTATATAAGTATGTATATCAGTTGTCTGGTTACCATAACACAAGCTCTGCTTAGCTTGGGATCAGATAGCCTTGTGTGAGTTGTCCCAAGATATTTATATTTATTTATTTAATTTTAGCAATACATGTCACACAACGAAATAAAGGATATGTTAAATCTTTATTAAACACTTGAGTATTTGAATGTCTTTGCAAACCAGCCTGCTGACACATGTTTTATTAATGTTATCAGACATCCACAGTATATAGTCATTTTAAATCTCTAGATTTCTTACTTCTTCTCATTCAAAAAAACACTGACAAGAAATTTTGTTGATGAATTTTTAAATGATAAATCGCTATGAAGTAACTGACAAATCTATTTTATTTTCTATTAATGTTAATTTTAATAAATCTTTCGACATAATTTGTACAGTCATAGTCATGTTGAGCCTGAAAATTGTTTGTAACACCTATAATAAGCATCACACCATGTATATTATCTACACATGTTTTTGCAAATAAATGAATCTTGTATTCCAAGTCTTGCTACATCACCATCTGTTGCCCCCAGGGTATGGGCTACCTGCACGCCCGAGGCATCATCCACAAAGATCTGAAGACGAAGAACATCTTCCTGGAGAACGGCAAGGTCGTCATCACAGACTTCGGCCTCTTTAGCGTTACCAAACTGTGTTTTGGAAACAAGTTAGTACAAAGGTTAATACAACATTTTGCACTTTACTTACTTTAGTTTAAGTTTAAAGAGGATAGAGGCTGTTAACCATATAAACATATTTCTCTCGTTTTCTCACAGGAAAATAAAAGTAATACATTTTTATTTATTTAATCAATAAGTTAAGACGAAAAAACAATCCTTTAATTTTTTCGGTCTTAATTAATATTTGTAATATATAAAAAAATTGTTTGTATGCGTTTGCGCCACTATACTCTCCGCTTTCTGTAAAAGGTTTGAAGTTTCGCGCCCGCCATCAGATCGCTATGATAGACCGCAGCAATACAATTATCCACAGAGTATCGACTTTCTACACTCCATAAAATACAACTTGATTAAAGTAACACCTACTAAACTTGACCTTTGATATTATCAAAATAATTAATTACAGGTTCATATTTATGCTGTTGCCTACAGTGCTCATTTTTGTTATAGTTTTATTATAAACTGTAAGACTTCCATCCCCACTCCGCCCATCCGCTAGAAAAGGTACTTAAATGAGAGATCAGTACCGAAATAAAGTACCGATCCTACGTTTTCTTCATAAAGCGTTCTTAAAAATATAACAAAGTGACCCCAGCAGCGACTACAAGCATATTATACAAATTGCACCACTTGCATGACGCTAGTGAGATATCTTTATGTATTACACTAGCTTTTGCCCGCGGCTTCGCTCGTGTTAAATTCGGAATAACACAGTACCTGCTACCTGCAGTTTTTCCATTGCGCCTTATTGATTTGCAATAGCAACGCTAATTTTTTCCTTTATTCCCTCTTTCTCCCTCATATCCCACTTTTTTAAATAAGCCTATGTCCGTCTCCTGGTTCCCAACTAATTCTGTACCAAAATTCATCAAAATCGGTTTAGCCATTAAAGCGTGAAGAGATAACAAACAAAAAAACTCACTTTCGCTTTTATAATATTAGTAAGAATTCTCGTGTCACACTTTTATCTCATACGGGGAGTATCAGAAACAGTTTAACCAATTTTTATGAAATTTTAATTGTAAATTCGGTAGGTCTGAGAATCGATCGTAATTTCACCTAAGTGAGTGGACCTTAGTGCGGGTGCAACCTCTGAGCACAACTTACAACTTCATTCTGAATATAAATAACAAAACGACTATTTATAGCATGTTACGGTATCATACACAATATAACACTAGTTTATACTAATCACATATTTGAATCACGTTGTCTTCGTTAATACAGTATTTATAAATATGACCTAACAATTAACTTTTGTTTTAAAAAAAAAGAACTTCAAAAAAAAACCATCGCGAAAATTGCTGCACAAGAATCTGTTGACGAGTAACCAAACTTTCAAACTATGGTTGGTTAAAGCTCAATGTAGATGGCGCGGCCATAGCTTGGTTTTAATCTGACTAATGAGGATAATCTACATTGAAATATAAAATAACGTCATTTTTTTAACCAATTGACAATGTTTGGAAGATAAGTTCAATAGATATAGATCAGTTCAAACTTTATAAAGGGTCAGAAGTTGGCTACGATTGGCGTTCTCCGGTGATGCCTAAAATTGAGTTCTGCGCAGTTTTACATTTTAGTTTAAACCATAATACATGCACAGACCGTTAATTCAAAAAAATATTTTAACTAGACCATTACAGGCACTTATGAATGTAAAAAAAAACAAAATGTGAAAGCTGCAGTCCCGGTCACAAGACATAATAACTTGTGAAAGTACTGCAGTTGCCCATTCCAAATCGTTGATCTCTATGGAGAAGAATGGGCAAGAAACTCCATGGACACTCTTTTAAATTAGAATATTATAAAAAAAATCGTATTTACTTCATTCGTGTTGAGATTATACAAATATGTGAGAACGATGTACAAAGACGTGCACAGTAAGAGCGTCCAGAGTAAAAACAAAATTCAATATAAAAATCTAAATAAATTAAAAATGAACCGTGGCAGCTAAAAAACGACCAGTGTCAACTGACAGCGCCCGTTCACAAACATGACGTATATATATACTCGCAAAGTTTGAACTATACCATCCCAATACATTTCAGTAACGTAAACCAACCGTGCCCTATGACAATGTCATTCGAAAATCAAATGATTCTTGTAACATAGTGTGTGAAACTAAATTTCTTCATAATCTAATATATAAAATTCTCGTGTCACAGTTTTCGTTGCCATACTCCTCCGAAACGGCTGGACCGATTTAAACGAAATTTTGTGTACATATCGGATAGGTCTGAGAATCGGCCAACATCTATTTTTCATACCCCTAAGTGAGCAGTGGGTGAAACCGCTGGGCAAAGCTAGTTATTATATAAATAAGTACGAATAAATTAACAATTTACCAATATTAGGAGGGATTTCTCACTATAATTATTTAAATGTTGCCCTTCTTTTGTCTATGAGGAATACAGCATTATTCTACCATCTTGCAATGATGTGTAACAGCAAGTTTCATCAAGAACTACCCTTACAACGCTTGGTTCCCTGTTTTTGCTCACTATAAGAAGATACTGAGTTACCGTCTACCCATAATTGGTAGAAAAAAAAACAGCTAGTGTATAATATAGATTATATTATGAAAGCACGTACTTTTCTGCTGGCATTGTAAATTTTCACCTTCTGATCAAAATTGATCAGCAACAATGACTAACTTGATTTGTTTGCACGGTTATAACTATTTGGGATATTTTATTGTGAAAGCTCTTCAGGTAAATACGACACGGTTGGCGCAGTGGCTAAGCATTTCACGGCTGCGCTACGTGTCGCGGGTTCGAACCTCGAACAAATATTTGTATGACCTACAGGCTGAGTTTAAATGTTTGTAAACGCATCCACGATACAGGAGAAATTCCTAGTGTGGGGCAAAGTTAAAAAAAAAGACTGTCCATAGAATATACAGTTGTTCTGGTAAATAACTATTATAATTATGTCAAAAATAGCTTTTTTTTGGCTTGATTGCGATTATGACTTGAATAACCAATTACAAACTTTTTTGCGCATGGGTTATCATCAAATAACATGGGGTATGTTCTTTGATGCTCTGGGCGGATCGGGGGGAGTGTCCAACTTGTACTGACTAAACCCACCCATGTTCCTTCTATTACCCTTTATGTTCTGGGGCCGCGGTAAGTTTTTCGAACAACCCGCAACCCCGGTTCAAGAATAATGTAACAGTAATTAATTGTTTTATCAATCTAACCGTGAGGTATCGTATTACCCAGTGTTAGTGCAAATAAATGAAACAGGTCTTCTCATGTGAGGATTTTTACCCACCTGGGGTGGTGCTATCCGTGGTGTTATCCCTACAACCGGTGAAATAATAAATGATATGTAATGTATGTCGTGTCCCCCTCAGCCTGCGCGGCGACAGTCTGGGCATCCCGGCGGGCTGGCTGTGCTACCTGGCGCCCGAGCTGTGCCGCGCGCTCACGCCGCACGCCTCGCTGCACCTGCCCTTCTCTAAGGCCACCGACGTATACGCCTTCGGGTATGTAATGCTATTTAATTAACACTTTCGCTGCCTAGAACACAGCGAATGAGTCCAAAATAATAATACGCTGAGTTATGGGCAGCGAAAGTGGTAATAATTTATGAACACACAGTAGAAAAGACAGGAAAAGGAACATATAAAATTTGAGTACAAAATTATTGCTTATTTCTTAAGAAATTATTGCCAGCAGACCTGCGAAAGAATATATGAGAACAAAGTGTAGACGATATTGTGTGAGAGAGTACGAGAAAAATATGTGTGTGTGCCTTAACCTATAATATAATAAATACTTGTATAAGTAAATACATAATGCTTAAATATGTATCCATAAATAAATACATAAATTACGATGGAGAGGACAGATAATATATGTCTAACCGCCTGCGGCAAAGGCCCCTTGTATGTATGAGTGCAGTACATCATTCACATAAAAAAAGATTTATAAAACGTAAAAAAAAATTGCGGTTCTTAAATATTTAGGAGCTATTATCCATACTAAAATACCATCTTGTTGTGTACAAAATGGTATTGTTTTACCGAAAAAGTAAATAATCTGTAAAACTGTAGAAATACAATATTTTTAAAGTATACATTTTGTAATAACCTTCGTGTGGGTTTTGCAGTACGGTGTGGTACGAGCTCCTTTGTGGCGAGTACCCGTTCAAGAGTCAGCCCCCTGAAGCCGTCATCTGGCAGGTCGGCAAGGGCGTCAAGCAGTCACTAGCTAACATGCAGGCTTCTAGAGATATCAAGGTAACTTACAACTCTTATTTAAATAATCGACAATAACACTAAAACCTGGAACAGTTTTCCTGTCGAACGTTGGTAGTCTATTAACCTCTAGAGCCCCCGCGGCTTTTTTCTGACGTAAAGGTTTCATAGATATATTGACAAGGTACTGTCATCCTTACTAATATTATAAAAGCGAAAGTGAGTTTGTTTGTTACCTCTTCACGCTTTAACGGCTAAACCGATTTTGATAAATTTTGGTACAGAGATAGTTGGGAACCAGAAGACGGACATATTTTTTGGAAAAAAGTGGGATGTGAGGGAGAAAGAGGGAAGAAAAGGAAAAACTTAGCATTGCTATTACAAATCAATAAGGCGCAAGGGGAAATGTGTTACCCCAAATTTAACGCGGGCGAAAGCTAGTGATGTTAATATTTTTAAACTGTTCCCTTAGAAAATCTCACACCCGCACATTTGTTACTGCTGTTCTCGGCTCCATAACACCATCTCCTCACGGCTCGGGCGTGAATTCCGCCTCGACCGCAATGGCAATTTCTTTACTTGAATCAAAATAAGCAATTTTTTTAAATTAATTATTGAATATGTGTTTGTCTGTTTTCAGGACATTCTAATGCTGTGTTGGTCGTACCGCTCGTCGGAGCGTCCGGAGTTCCCTCACCTGCTGACGACGCTACAGAAGCTCCCTCGCAAGCGTCTGGCGCGCTCGCCGTCGCACCCGGTGCACCTGTCGCGCTCCGCAGACTCCGTGTTCTGAGCGCGACCAACACCCGGCCCGCCTATGGAATCCCTTGATGCCTAAGGGACTGTCTCCACGAGCGAGAAAATCGCAGCGATATCATCGTCGTGCCACTTTATAGATAACTAGCTTCCGCCCGTGACTTCGTCCACGTGGCATAGTTACTTTGGGCTAACGCTAAATTTAAACCGCGTGACAATCGAAAAAAAATTCTCCCCCTTTTCTTCCCTCTTTCTCCCCCTCAACTCACTCTAAAAAAAATATCCTATGTCCTTTTCCAGGGTCCCAACTATCTCTGCACCAAAATTCATCAAAATCAGTTTGGCCATTTAGGCGTGGGTAACAAACAAACTCACTATCGCTTTTATAATATTAGTAAGGATATCGCTGCGATTCTTTCGCTCGTGGAGACGGCCCCTTAAAGATATAGAAATACGTGGCACGAACGATAATATCGGCGCGTTTATCTTGCTCGTGAGAGGGTCCCTAACACAAGTACGCCGGCCGATCATACAGACGAACAGTATCGTCTGAGTAGCCCTGGCTGTATACTCGACACTTGGTGTTCCTCCGTTGGTTATATCCTTGGTGTTATCCGGGAGGGAGGAAGGATCTTTCGATCGAGTATACAGTACCCATAATAAGTAAAGTGTGGTATAGTTGTTACTAATAATAACAGTCGCACGGCTCGATCGAAGCTTTGCTTACCAAGGTCGATCCGTGAATGGATTGTAACTATGCAGTGCGGAAGAGACAGGGCAGAAAGAAAGGCTCACTTTTTTGGCTTGTTGCATCCGTATTAGACCTAAGCAAACAATTCAGTTAATACTGCGTTCAAAAACAAGGTGTTAACTTTAATGTTGGTAAAAAAGGTTAATATATTAAAAAAAAATACTAAATTGATAGACTTTTCAACAACTATACCAAACTTACCTGCCAACCTTCACCACTAAAAGTATTCGCTCACAAATCTCGGAAATCCATGAAGTAACTATTTAAAACTGTTTATTTATAATCTGAAGTGTCAAATGGATTTCTTTGTCTTCAAACAATTTGGGAGAACAATTCTGATGTATTGAAAGTTATTTGTTTAATTAATTTGTAATTTAATGAAAATTATATCGGCCAAAATTTCGCATAATTTTTATTTTAATTTTTCATAATTTATTGAATTGTTAATGACACCAAATAAGATGACGCTGTTGATAACCTTAAAATATGATGCTTTTGGGTGTTCCACGTCACAGCATCAATATATCCATATGTTGATTATGCCCGTGGAGAGGCGGCACACATGCAGAGAACAGATGTAGATGCATGTTGCATGCTGTTTCTCAAGGGCGGGAGGGTGGTGCTGCATCCTGCATCCACGCCTTCTTTCTTTATCGTAACTTTGCTTAACATGCCGTCGATAAATATTTTGGTGATTGTAAAATTGTAACATTTATCTTGAAAAAGACCCCAAGAATTGTTCTCCCAACTTGTAAACAAAAAGTATAACAAATTGTTATATTCAGTATAACAACAAACGGGTTTTCGATACTTAGTATAAAACATTTATAAATAAAATGTAAAATATGTTAATATTGTCTATTGTAAGTAAACAATCTTGATCTCTGAGTAATCGATAGAGTAAATTATATTTTCGTAATTAAAATAATAATTAATTCAAGTAAAAAATGGAAAAAAAAATGTGAAAACGACTGCTTTGTTGATAGAATGTAAATATTTGTACAGTGTTACAATTTTGCTGTGATTGAAGAATCGAATGTTCTATAAAGAAAAGCCATTTCTAACTTTTTTGCTTGTAAGAGTTCAGCTTCTCTATGATCTGGAAAATAAGCACATATGTGACCCCAAGGACATAGCTGTCCTTATAAGATTTGAGCTAACTCTTTTTAAAAAATGACTATTTAATGGTTTTTCTTATTTAGGCCAATCAAAGTGAATGCACTGATCTGAATATCAATATGAAAACTTATTAGAATGAAAAATAAAAAGAGAAATGTAACAAATACAACAAAAACAAACAATTGAAAATGAGTCCTGCATGAAACGTTTCTGACATCATTATAACGAGAGAGTAGTTCAAGATAAAAAAGATTGTTAGTTTTTGTAATAATCAAGCAATATCTAACATTGAAATATGTACACACGACGGCACAGCAATATTTACAAAACCATTTCAACCTAATCTCTCTACTACGGTGCGCGATTCGTAGTAGAGAGATCAGGTTATAATAGTTTAGAATAGGTTGACCTGCCGTTGTGTGTACAATGGAAAATAGCGTTAAAGAAGGTAACTACTGTGGGGTTACCTTTATGACATAAGGATTGTTTTGGTATTGGGAGAGAGACGATCTGTCTCTTTCCCACACGTTCACAATATTGTTGTAAAACGCCATGGTTGCCACAAGGCCTACCGTTTGAAACTAAACTTGGAGAGAACTATAAATGCTTTTTTGGTCAATGGCAGAATAATAGAATCCACAGAAATGTATCTTCAAGAATATTTTGTACCCTGTTTATGCAAATAAATGTATTTTTTTGGAGGCTCACACTTCCAGCACAGTTTTGGTTCCCCGATAGGCCTTATTGTGAAGGCCTATCTATTATTGTACATCCTCAAAAATATTGAAAGTACTAAATACACTAAGATCAGTGCATTCAAAAAATATTCTGTAATAGTCTAAGAGTTGACATCTTTCATACCTACTACATTGTTTTCTTAATAAAACATCTCTTGTAGCCCATTTGCGGTGCGACACGAATTTATTTGATATTACATAGTATAACGATAGTTCATTTCAATGTAACAGTCAAAATTTTAGCTATAGATAATGAGATTATTGGAGTTGTAGTAAATCTGATGCTGTTAAATCAGTCATGATTTAACAGCATCAGATTTTCATTAATAAAAAGCAAAGGCTATTACGTAGACTGCACTCAGACTGGGCTCACATTAAAGCATTGAAATGTGAGCCTTATATTGTCTTCCTTGTGATAGAATTTTCAACTTTTGCTTGAAAAAAGTACGACTCGTAGAAGCGTCCATTCTAAATTAATTACAAGAGTCGAGTTTGTGTAATGCCTGAAGAAGTTAAGAATGTCTGCAAACTTCCTAACTTAATCCGTCAGTTTCTTAAAAGGATCCAATAATCTCTTTATAACTATTAAAAACGAAATATGTTTTGTAAATAAAAGAAAATAACATTCCTTTTCGTAGGTTGTTGAAGTTTAAAACTTGATAGTCACTATTCAAGTTGTAGGACATCAGTTTGTATCTTTTTAAAAGTTACCACTTTCTTGTATCGTTGCTAAGAGGCTTATCGTTAGTCTAGGCTGAATACTGACGATGTTTGTGCTATGTTGTCGTTTTAGATGTGGCTGTGTTCTAAAATTGTGTGGTTTAAAGTGAATGAAGTGAGTTTCAGTGCTTTATATGAACAGGGTTAAGTGACAAATGGATAGTGCTGCAAATGTTAAACTATTGACAAGTGTAAGATTTTCATAAATTGATTACAATTCTTTGTAAATTGTGTATAAAAACTTATGTAAAATAACGAAAGCGACCAGTCACATCTAAACCGCAAAAAGCTCTCATCAAATCATCAATTAGCAAACTTATCATTTAAAATGAAAAAAAAAAATCGAAAATAACAGCTCATTATTTTATTGTTTACTAAATTATTGTTATAAAGGAAAATTGTTCTGGTCAGTTGACTCCTATTATGATAGTTTGTAATAAAAAGTGATGGCGTCTCGCAGAACTGTAAATATGAAAATTGTGAGGCATCCTCCATTTGTAATATATATTTATTAGAAAACAACAATGGTTGGAATGCAGATGGATGTAGTTTTACATTATCTATTGAGATTTGAAATGATTAGGTTAGTTGCATTTGCCAAAATAAATTTCCCGATCACTGTTTTTCATTGTTTTATTTATGTTAATGATTTCATAACATTCTACAGGATGGTCTGGCCATCTTGACAACCACAATTTGCTATAAAGACACTACAGAAATATTAAAAAAAAAAATTTTTTTAAATTGTTCATTTGACTTGCCCAAGACAAAGTAGTAAAAAAAAATATAAGAATAGAACTAATAGAATGTAACTATAAGAAAGGCACAACACAATATAAACTAGTCTTTAAGAAGGCTTAAAGGCCCCTATCTCAAAAAGGACTTAGGTATGCAGTATGCACAATAATCATCTGCCATGTCAGAGAGGCATAAAATGATACCTAGATAATTTAATCTCTACTCCACAACCTCCTGATTTGCATAGAATAACTTTAACCCTTAAATTCGCACAGATGCATATCTGCAACATAGCCGTTTTAGTCTGTGAAAATATAAAAGAAATGATTGACATCTATTTTTGAACGAATATTCCTTAGACTTTAATATTTTTTTATTTATTTTTGACAATTAGCGGCAACAACCTCTTTTCAAATTGGAATTAAAAAAATAAATAACCTGCGACTCGGTTGACGCCAAGTGAAACGAATTTTCTAAGATGTGATTTGTGTTTTTCGAGAGTTTTTCCAGGTAAGATGGTTATTGTTTTTTTATTTATTGATTATTTAGATATTCCTAAACATAAAAGTAATACTAGTTTTCAATTATTTATCTGTTTTACTATTGTAATAAGGAAAAGTCGGTTTGATTTATTTCTGCAACATTGCGCACTGTTGGGTATTTTTATTTCTACAACTACTATTTGAACTACCTACTAAAATTAGTGATATTTTTTCGATTGTTTTACTTACATAGCATTTAATTTTTTATATATATTTTTAGGATGCCGCGAAATATATCAGATGGAGACATAAAACGCTATTTGAGTACTTTGTACGATTCCGAAGATGGAATGGAGTCATCAGACGATGATGAAGAGGCATTCTTTAGAAGTGATTTGGAATTGCTTCAAGCTTTAGAAGATGAGGAGCAAATCGCCTAAAAAATAATGAGCTACCCGATAAAAAAGCTATTATGAAAATATGCTTTTCTTTGTAGAGACAGTCAGTAATGTGGATGGGGTCGATCTATGTGCCTTAGTTTGGAAAGATAACAAGCCAGTAACTTTACTTTCAACATATACAGGATCAGCGCCAGTCACCACAATCATTATAAATATGATAAAACACAGAAACTAAGAGTACCTGTGACCTGTACCCATATTATAAAAGATTACAATACCCACATGGTCGAAGTTGACTTATTCGATAATTTCATTGGGAGGTACCATATAACTCGAAAGAGCAGGAACTGAACGAATAGATTGTTTTTCCATCTATTAGATATGTCAGTAATCAATGCATGGCTTATGTATAAAAAAATATTTGTAATAAATAATAATAATGACATAATAAATAAAAAGGCACTAAACTTTTGCAATTTTAGGCAGGAGTTAGCCAATGCCCTATGTAATATAGGTGGGCCATCTAGTCTCGTCAGCAACGGAAAATGTGGCCGCCCTAGCACCAGTTCATTAGAGGCTGAATTGCTTCAAAAAAGAAAAAGGGGATTAGCACAGCCTGTGCCACCTAAAGATGTCCGCCTAGAATGCACAGGACACTGGCAAGTCTTTGGTGACAGAGCCAGGTGTAAATATCCTGGGTGTAAGGGGTATACTTATACTAAATGTGAAAAATTTTGGGTCAGCCTATGTTACAATAGAGAAAATAATAGTTTTTATAAATTTCATAACTAAAAAATAAAAGTTTTTATATGTTTACTTTGTTTTATTTCAACTTTTATACTGATACAAAGTTAAGGGTAAAATTGATCGTAAATGCGCAATGTTGCAGATATGCATCAAAGCATTTTTCAGTTTGTTCAGGGTATGTAGGTATAGAAAGTCACTATATTTATATGTTTCTGTATTCTAGGCATTATTTTGAGATAGAAAAAAATTGTTTCATTAAAAAATAAAAAATCGCGAATTTAAGGGTTAAAGTAAATGATAAAGGGATGTGGATAATGGTGATGTAAGGGTTCTAAAAAAAGCAGAACTAAAAGCTGTCTTGGTCTTATAAATATAAATTTATCAAATTATCATCAACATCAAAGAAATGTTATGAAATATGTCCAGCCAATATACTAGCAATATTAGAACACATGCTTTTAATCTCATCATTGCTAAGATATTCTGATCCCAATATAGCATTCCCTAAGGCAATAGTTTCTCTCATAGTGTTAGCTTTTATCCAAATTCTGCCGTTCATGCCCGCTGCCAGTTCAAAGGGCCATTCGTTCTTCAAGGAGTTTAATAATGGGCACTCTGGGTTCAAAATCTTTCTTATTAGATTTAAGGAGCATTTGAACACGAAACCATCTTCTAATACGCCTAAACGACCTTTCTTCCCGTGAGAATCGACGCACACGATTTCTGGCTCCATATCTTTACTTGCTACTAGCATTTTGGCATATACTACGTCGCCGGTTAATACTTTTGGTCTGTTCTTCTTTGTTGCACCTTCGAAGGAAAGGTATGATAAAGATGCAGTACAACTGCCTCCAACATCGACTCGAAATATGTCTCCTGCCTTCTGCACCACAATTCCTATAACATTCTCTCCGCGTGCTGGAATGTATCGTTTCTGATAGTTATCAACCCAGTATGTGTTAGGTGCACGTTTCCTTAAAGTACCAGCTTTTGTAATGAAAATCCCATCGATTTCTTTTCGTAATCCTGGTCCGAGGATAACTTTGCCTTTCTCGCCAACTGCAGCAATTTCTTCGGAGAAATCTCCTGGTAGAACAACGTCACCAACTGATACCTTCATGATTAATTCTTTATATCATTTGTTTGGGAAATAAGTTTTATTTGTAATACACAAACTAACTCACACAAATAGCTAACCTCAAAGTATGTTTGTTTTGACAGGACAGGTCAGGAGAGCTGTTCCTTCGAACATCGAACTTGTTATACAGATAAAAAAACAGGCTTCCGTTTCGTTCATCAAATCAAAATATTGAACAGTTTACTTACATGAATTTGCAATGTGAATTTGAGAACATCTTCTTTTTAGAATTTGCAGTGATTTGATGCCAGTGTAATAAAATAATTATTGACTGTACCATTTTCTTGGTAGATAAAATGTGTCACTAAACGTAACAAGACCATGCTGGACAGCTGTCATATTGACAGTGACATATTTTTAGTCTGTGCTGTATCGCACGTGTTTTTATTTGGCCGAATGTTTACATCTTTAATTTTACCAAAAATCTTTATAAAATGGTAGCAACAGTGCATAGTGACGCCATCGTTTACAAGGGCAGTAATTTCTTTCGCCAAAGGCTGTTGCTAGCTACACTCAGTGGTCGCACAATTAAAATAGAAGAGATTCGGAGTACCCATGATGACCCAGGTCTCCGGGAGTACGAAGTGAGTCTGATACGACTTCTGGACAAAGTCACGAATGGAACGAGGGTGGAACTGAGTCAGACGGGTACTTCTGTGTACTACCAGCCCGGGATATTGGTTGGCGGGCAAGTTACACACAGTTGCAGCACACAACGGGGTATAGGTTAGTATTAACTTATTTTTGTACAAGTTCTTATTGTAATATTGGTCAAAAGGAGGTGTAAAGCCAAGTCCTGTTAAGTTAGGTACATTGATAGTTCTTATATTTCTCTTGGCCATAATACTGCCACCATCTAACAAACAACCCTAAAACATATTATTTTTAATCGAAATGTGTTTCAGGTTACTATTTAGAAATCCTGCTAGCCCTGGGTCCTTTCTGTAAGCAGCCCTTAAATGCAGTCCTCCAGGGAGTAACACACAGTGATCTAGACGTCTCAGTAGATAAGATCAAGACAGCTGCCTTGCCTATACTTTTAAAGTTTATATTAGTTGATGATGGGCTGGAATTGAAGGTTGTCAGACGAGGTGAGTCCATTTGTGTCCAAACATTTATGCTTCAATGAAGTTAAAAGAAAAAAAAAACAGATGTCTATGCCTACAGTGCACTGTGATTGATAGGTGACTGGCTGGTGACATGCTTTAGGCAAAAAAAAAAACCTTAACACAGTTTATTTTACTTGTTTTTGATAACTCAAAAATTTGGATGTGGAAATTAACAATCCATATTTAGCAACAGTGAGTCAGTTGTGTGTTCATTGTTAGTGTGTCCAAGTTATTTCAAAACTAAGTTAATCATAGACCAGTTTAAAGTTTTCATTTTGTAGAAGTATTTCTAACAATGAATTTCCAGTGTGTGGTGGTTTTCCACAGAAACTTGCCCGCAACTTCATTTGCGTTAAATTCGGAGTAACACAGTTCCCCTTTCCTGATTTGCAGGTACCTGCTACCTGTAGTTTTTGCCTTAGCGCCTTATTTATTGTAATAGCAATGCTAAGCTTTCCCTTTTCTTCCCTCTTTCTTTATTCCTCAATCTCTTTTTTTTAAATAGCCTATGTCCGTCTCCAGGATCCCAACTATCTCTGTACCATCCACAATTCAACAAAATCGGTTTAGCCATTTAAGCGTGAAGACGTAACAAACAAACTTACTTTCGCTTTTATAATATTAGTAAGAATTTTTTGTAAACTAAACTAAATTATATTCCAGGAGCACCACCCCTTGGCGGTGGTGAGGTAGTATTCAAGTGTCCAGTTCGGCGCAGCCTGCGTCCATTACAGTGGAATCAATGGGGACTGGTGAAGAGAATACGAGGCATAGTATACGCGCTGCGGGTGTCGCCCACAATGGCTAACAGAGTTGTTGATGCAGCTAAGGGGGTGAGTTTATATTGTCTTTCTACTCCTTCGCTCCGTTTTGGTAGTAGTACAGGGAATCGTGACCGCTGACTGCTACTGAAGATATTATAATCACTAACACAATGCGGATCAATGTAGTCTGTTATTTTAAACTTTTTGACCTAGCCACCGCTCTAGCAACTATTAGCTACTGAAGTGCCATGATCTCCAGAAAGTTAGTGACAGATGGTGAAGGAAGAGGTGTATCCTGCTGAGGAGCTCCTTCTATACGACATGAACGACGGAGAACAACTCTGCTTATAGTTTAAGACTGATTGCAGATAGCACAAAAAATAAATAAATAAAATTACAGGTTATGTTGAACTTCATCCCGGACGTGTACATCAATACGGACCAGTGCCGTGGCTCCAACGCGGGCAAAAGCCCCGGGTTTGGCATCAGTCTCGTCGCTGAGACTAATGAGAGGACCTTCTACTGCGCTGAGTCTGTAAGTGTTCCTCTTACATAACATAACGCCTGTAATCCGCGAAGGGGTAAGCAGGGGTGTACCTAATAGTCGCATACATTTCGCGAGTTATGTTTAAGTCCTATGTAATTAGGGGCGAGCCTATTTCCATCAACTGGGCACTAATTTAGACTTCATAGCTGCTACTAACAGATTCCTGATGGAAATACCCAGTTTTTAACCCGTTGAATGTCGTTAAGTTCCTATGGGGGAATATAAGAAAAGATGCCAGTGCAAACTAAGTGTTTAAGTACCCATGGGGGAACTTTATACGGTATAGCTATCGGTTAAACGGTAAAATCTTCGTTTTTCTGAAGGCCTACCCCGCTAAAACTTTCCTCATAGATTCGTCGCAGTTTCGCGCGTTTATTGCGCACGTGCGTTGCAGAAATTGCTAAAGTGGGAAACGTTTAAAAAAAAACATTATAATTTTTATGCCTTTCGCCTTTCTATTCAGGTTCGACGCAACACGTTTTCTTCTTCCATTCTCCCCTACGTACGTCACGGCATTATTTACTCCTTTCTCCTTCATATCATTCTTTACACAATTCATCCATCATTTCTTTGGCTCTCTCTCTCTCCGTCCAATCAATATTCAGACCCAACAATCTTTTAGTCACATGTGCTTTAAACATTAAAAAAAAACATTAAAAATGTATTTATTTCACCCAGAAATCAACAGACGTTGGAAGCGGCGACATCACACTACCCGAAGACTTAGGTCGCGTGTGCGCTCAGCAGTTACTAGACGAGATACACCGTGGCGGCGCCGTCGACTCGTCCTTCCAATGGCTGTGTGCGCTGTGGATGGCACTCGGGCAGAAGGACGTCAGTGAATGTGTTGTAAGTATTTTCTGAAGGGATCCCTATTCTAAACAGGACCTACGACTTCATAACAGAGAATGCTCTTTTTTGAACGTACAAAATTGTGTGTTATTATAGCTCTTACGTACCCGGCCTGACCCCACTGATTATTGACAGCTGTGATCGAAATTTTGTCAGGATATTATTTTATAATATTTATGTGAGTTCGATGTGACGTATTAAATCCGTCTCTGTACATACGTATGGTTAAAGATTTCAATAAACATATATTTAAGACGGCGCCGCGACGTCGTCGTCGTCAGAGAGGTGGCGAAATGACCTAGACGCGCACTATGATAGCTGGTTCATGGTATAGATACCGCACGTAAAGAGTATCTGGAAATATATGGGGAGGCGTTTGCCCACCAGTGGGACATTAACGACTGATAAATAAAAGAAGTATGAAGTGGAATTTTTTTGTTTTTTTACGAAAATATTTTGATACTACCTTTTTATTGGTAAATGGTTTATCAGCTGAATAGATACAGCATTCCACAAATAAATCAATAAAATATGTATTTTATTTAATTTACCAAATACAATTATATCTGCTAGGTACGATACCCGGTACTTGTCGGAAGATAAAATAAAACAGAACAACATTAATCAAATGTTCTATTCCCTAGATCGGTCCCCTCTCAGACTACACAATAACCTTCCTGCAACACCTCAAAGAGTTCTTCGGCGTGATGTTCAAACTAGAGGTGCAGCGCTCAGGGTCTGAAGACGAGGAATCTGATGATGAAGAGGTCACTCCCGCCAGCAAGATCAAGATGACCTGCGTCGGTATAGGATATGTTAATATTAGTAAGAGGACGCTGTAATTTTGTATATAAATTTTAATAAACAGTATTTTAAGATTGAGTATTTTTTTTCTTAATAGAAATAAATTTGAATATTGGTAATTGTTTCTATAAAATATATTCGAAATCAATTCCATAACATAAAACTGGAATATGGAATAGACTAGATATAAGATAGACTAGAAGAATAGAAGAAAAACCAGGAAACCACCCGGCAAACCCAAAAGCTACTGTCCTGTATCACAATTATATGCTGGTCAAAGACAGCTATATCAGCAATTGACCCAGCATTATTAATTATACATGCTGGCGTAAGCTCTGGCAAGTTTTGCTTCAGCTAAATCCGCCGACTAGCAGTACATTAGAAAACGGAAGTCACGTGTCGTATTTGTTGACCTCACGGCAGCCTACGACACCATAAACATAAAACTAATTGGCCAAGGAAGCACACAGTAATGACCATGGTTTTGTGCACATATTAAGCGAATTCCCATACAACCACTTATTGCAGGTATGCTTTCAGTTTGGTAAGTGTCAACGCCATCGTTGGCCAAAAAACGGTCTTCCTCAAGGCAGTGTATTGGCACCGACGCTTTATAACATCGAATACCAATAAACTCATAGAAGATACAGTTGTGTGCATTCCACCCCTTCAACATGAACTCAAATCGGAACTGACACTTAACATCTGGTGGCGAGGTAATAAGGTCGAGCACTGCTTGAGCAAAAAGTATTTACATGTGACGTAAGATAGTGCACTAATGGAAAAAAAAAACCGGCCTAGTGCGAGTCGGTCTCACGCACCGAGGGTTATATCGCTTTATCTTTTGACTGCATAGACTTTGACTGGTTGAGTTCAACTCCATACCTTCACGCGTTCCGGAGATGAAGGGTCTTGACAGACATACAGACGGACAACGAAGTGATCCTTAAGAGTTCCGTTTTTCTTTACAAAACAGAATTTCATGACCGGAAATAATTTGCTCCGTCGCCTGATTTTAACCAAATGGGTAGTAGCCCGATGTTCTCCCATTAATGATTGATGCTTTTCCCATAATCGTAATAATAACTTATGTCGACTGACTACTAAGGGAATTTTAATAAAACCATCATGTAATTTTAGTATTTTTATTTGTCTCAATAATCCTATAGCTAATTGTAAAATAATTAAGGCACATTCTGAAATGTATGTAATCCACCACAGCGGGTACATTCAGGGTCTCTCTGCCTAGTACCTATATACTTGTATACGAACTTAGTCTACGAGTATATTATTGGCAGTGTTCGTACGAATTTGATACTAAAGTACCGGGACTTGACTTAGAATTATAATTACAAGGAGTAAACTGCATTACAAAGAAAAGAAGGACTGAATATATTCCTAATAAGGCTATATTTTGTCTTTAACCTTTTGAACACCATTGTCACATAGACGCGACAAGCCAGCGCGTGCCCTGGACGCCAACGACACAGATATGTGACGAAAGTGTAGGTAAATATACACTAAGGCCAACTAGCAGCGATACGAAAGGTCATTAACCTAAAGAACAACTGTGGCGTTGACAATCTAATATTTAGCTCTTTCCATCTTGTGCCTTTGTCGTAATGTCTCGTTCTCCCGGCAAAAACATGACAACGTTAAGACAGGTTCGCCAACATTCGGGCGGCCATTTTAGATGGGGTTTTAGCATGGGTTTTGTTTACATTTGGTATCGCTTCTCGTTGGCCGTACTATAGTTTTTTAGCGTAGAGGGCAGGCGCATGCGTTAATGTTCTGGCGTTCAAAGGTTAACATAATTATGCTAGTCAATGACACAATAAATTGACAAAAAGTTCATGTCAGACCTGTCAAATTCTGCCATCGTTTGTGGTTACTCCTTTTTTTACTAAAATATTTTATTTATAAAATTTAATTTACTTTTATTCAGTCAACGATGCAGGATAGTTAAATATCACATAGATTTTTCTCAAAATTTTGAAATCATGATAATTAACATAAATATAAAGATACATTATAAGACTGAATAGAAAGGCATAGAATGTGATATTAAATTAAATACATAATAATTTTTAATCAGTAAAGTAAATAACTAAATCACGATTTTATTTTTATTTACACATTTTTGTTTTCGTTGTATTTTTTTCAAGTATTTAGCTTGTATGAACTTTTGTAAATCAATTTAATTAGGTAGGTACGTACTTGAAATAAATACCTACTCGATAATTTGAGGAATCGTTCGTATTTTTGATCGTTTTTTTTTTAAATTATTGCAATGCAGAATTTTCTTCGGGTGTAATACCTACAACGTTACATTGCATACATGCATGGTCGTTAAAATAGTCCAATTTGTTTCTAATTTTCATTAAATTTTCTATGAACCACTTGATTTCTTGACTTCTCTCAAGCGTCCTTCTCATCGCATCCAAGACCTGCCGACCAGTTACAGATCCCTCCTACAGGGTCGAAGCTAAGGCCTTTAGGACAGACGTACTCCCATCCTAGGAGAGATCCGTTGTCAATGCGAGCGCAGGAGATGAACTTCTTACACGATTTCGGGTGAGGGAAATTACCGATGTCTAGGCATTCGATTTGACCTGTGAAAGAAAAAGATGCGATTAGATGAATGGACACAATAAATAATCTTCTTCAATAGAAAATACCAACGACTGTAAGAAGATTTTTGAGGTATATTAGGTGCAGAATGTCGGGGAAATGTAAATTTGCAAATCGCGAATGTTGTCTATTATCAAACCATACCGAGAAAGAAGTTGGACAACATGTTTTCACCATCAATTCATCTTGTAGGTTATCTACAAACTACAAATAGACATAAAACAATACTAATAATATGAATTCATCATCAGTTTATAGTTGCCCGCCCCCTTTCAAGACAAAACTTTCTCCTATAGCACGCCACTGAGGCAGATCCTGTGTCACCTACAGTATTCATCTACAGAACCACCACGTTTCATTACAAACCGTCGTTCGTTGTCGACAAACTTAAACCTATCTTAAAATGAAGCATTCTTCACATGTAATATGGTCCTATTTTTGGCATGCTTATAAACACACATTTCGACGAAACTGTTATTATTACAAAATCCTAAAATCTTACCATTCTCACGCATCACTATCTTAGTTCCTTCCACGTATTTGACAGCCACCTTCTCATCGCTATCATCATAGTAGTCATAGTTGGCTATAGGTCGGTACGTCTTCTTGGGGACCTTCGGAATCTTCTCGAAGGGCTGTTTGGAAGGCCTTCGTCGTGGTACAGGGGTTGTGGACGATGGTGCCTCGGTGGGGCGCAGGGTGGTGGATATCCTGCGCTGGATCTTCTTTCTGATGACTTTACGGGTTGGTGCGGTAGCCGGGGTTTGAGGGGTCGTTATTGGTGAGAGGTATTGGTATTCCTCTGTGAAAACAGGAGAGGGTTTACAGTTTTAAAGACATTATGACTGAAGAGCATAATGGCATCTACTTGCAAAAAAAATGTGAATTTAGAATTTTTGTTTCTTAGCAGTAAGTCGTCAAGATATTTTGCCAAGAGATTTATTATGACATTGACTATCGCGGACTTATAAACCTTATAATTATTCATTCACACGACTAGTTTATGTAAATTACTTTATGCAACTGATATTTCTAAGCAAATTGGAACTTTGATCAATTGAATATATTTTTAACAAACAAACAATAATAATCAAGGAACTTACCATCATAAGTTTTAGTCACAGGCGACTCCAGAAGATATTCTCTGGTAAAGTACGAAGGCTCCTGACTAGGTCCAGTATACGAGACCGTGGAGTAGCCTGTATTCTCCACTGGCACCGGTATCAGCTTCTCAGTTCTATATCTCTGAGTAGAAGACCTCTGGACTCCGGTATACCCAGTTGGAGCAACACTGGTTGAAGCTGGACTAAATCTGGATCCGCTTCTAGAGAACTTAGTTGTAGCTGTAGATTTTGGCACGAAAGCTGATCTTTGGGAGTTCTCAGTTGGTGTATCTGCGAAGGTTGTTATTTCGAAGTATCTTGTTGGTGAAACAGGTGCTGATGTCGAAGAGATTTTAGGAGCATTCAATTCCGTTTGCGTATTATCGTAGGAATTCAGTGTTGTTCGCACAAATTCTTGGTTTATCGTGTTCTGGAAGTCCGTCGAAGGGAATTTCGGGACGTAGGTCGGAGATGTCTTCGAAATTAATTCTGTTGAAGTATCCAGGTACGTATTAGCAGTAGTTCGAGTGAATTCTGAAGGTACTGTGTTCGTTGGGAAGTTTGTAGCTGTTCCCTTTGGAAGGTAAGTGTTTTTAGAGTAGAAGTCAGTTTGTGTATCGTACGCGCCTCCGAAAGTTGTCCTGACAATGTCCTGGTTAGTCTCCGTATTAGGATAGTTTGTAGAAGGTGACCTTGGACTGAACGTAGTAGTAGCTAATTTAGGAGGTTCATAAACATTAGTATTTAAGGTGTAATCATTCGGATTTGTTCTTATAAACTCTAAATTCGCCGTATTTGCTGTATTCACAGTGTTAGGATAGGCAGTCGATTTCGGAATTTCATACGTTGTAGTAGATATCTTAGGAGCATCAAATTCTGGAGTGAATGGCTCATTAGAAGTTGTTGAAGCGAAATCAGTCTTGTAAATAGTTGATGTTGTTGGGAACTTCGGAGCTTCGTAGTCAGTAGCTACTTTAGTATTATCAAAATCAGTAGCTATTTTAGTGGTATCGAAGTCAGTAGCTACATTAGTGGTATCATAGTTATTGGAGTTCTTGTATGCCGTAGTCTGATCGTAGTTTACTGTGCCCCTATATACTGGAGTACTTTGATATTCATCATATGTTGGTGTTCTGCTGACATCTGTGTATTCGTTGTACTCACGGCTCGTGTATTTATATTCTACAGTAGTTTGAGTCTTTCTGGTCGGTTTGACATCCTCTTCGTAGTCGGGTATGCTTGGTATGGGTGCTGTTATAAGTTTGTGTGCAGCTATCGCTAGAGCTGTTTCGGCACTGAAATCTGCAAAGGAATTTGTGGTGTCAGTGAAGTGTTTATGCAGAGTGTTCAGTTTTAGGCATTGGTAACAGCATTAGTCTGGGTAACATTGCATGAAAGACTTATTTACAGGTTAGAAAAGATATCACCTTTTAGGTGATAATTTTTATCCTTTCTTGAAATAAAATAGTGAGAATAAATGCTAATAAACTAAAAAAAACAAACTATATGCTCTAATTCAAGTTGTTATTCATGATCTAATTTATAAAATTCTCGTGTCACAATTTTCGTTCCCATACTCCTTCGAAACGGCTGGACCGATTTAATTTTGTGTACATATCGGGTAGGTCTGAGAATCGGCCAACATCTATTTTACATACCCTTAAGTGAGCAGCGGGTGAAACCGCTGGGCACAGCTAGTTAAAATATATAACTCTAGTTATAACGACGAATAGGAGTACGAAGAGAGAAGACATGCTGTGCCGACCTCAAATAATTTAGGATCATTATCAAAATCTCATCTTCTATCCTAAATTCGTATTACTCACCTTCAGCAGTCGTTTTCCTCTCTGTAGACGTCTCCTCCTGGCTCTTCACCTTTAGAAGTTCGTTCAACTGGTTCTGCTTAATGGTTGCGCTGTACTTCTTGCTTTGTCTCTTGTTCTCTTCTTCGTTAGTTGCTGAAGGGTTCTGGTCTTTGACATCGTCCTTCAAATTGACTAGGGGACGACGTTGGACTTTGTTGGTCTTTTTGGGTGCCTTAGGTTCTAGAGTTGGGTCCTCGATAGCATCTGATAAAATATATATAAAATATCATAAATTAAAGGGTTCCCTCTATCTGGCAGAATCTCGATGCTCCGAAATTTATTTGGCATAACACACTTAGCATAATTTTCTTTAAACGAACATTTTAAAGGCATAAAAATTATTTGGTATAATTATCGTTTGGCATAATGTTTAAAACTTCGAATTAACAATGGCATACTTTTAAGGTGGCAGAATTACATTTAGTATAATTACGATTCGCAGAGTTCAAATTTCGCATAATATATTATTTGGTATAATTTCACTTGGTATACTATGCAGACGGCAGTAATTGCTAGGTTAGGTTAGGTTAAAACTGCGACCTCCTACGGCTACGGCCAGAAACGAGTTGCGTTAATAAAAAAAAAGAGATTGTTTTAAGTAGGTTACCCGGAACTGAACTATTTAGATTAGGATACCTAATTACTTATTGAATTCAATGACACTATGTCAAATTCAATTAAACAATAACTAAAATAAATGACATTCTTTTAAAGAAATAATTAATCAAAATAAATGACAAAGATGACCCTAACTATAAACTTTTACGATATAACAATTCTGCCGTTTAATTGATCATCGATATAAAATATATTATGCCAAAAGACGATTCTGACTGTGAACTTTCTGCGATATGATGTTTCTACTTTTTAAATATTATGGATATGAAGTTTATGCCTAGAGATGATTCTGACTTACAAAATTATGAGTTTAGAATGTATGATAAATGAGTGTCTGCTAAACTATTTTCTGCGAACTGAAGTTTATGCCATCCGTTGTTATGCAAAATAAAATTATGACATAAAAAGTTCTGCTATAAAGGGTGGACCCTAAATTAAAAACTCGAAACAAAAATTTTGGTAATATGTTTTTTTTTTATTTGGTGTACTTATTTTTATTTTACTCATGAAAAGCTTTCTAAAAATACTAAATGTCGTACAAAACTAATGACTGAAATGCAACCTTGCAACAATTCCTGATTATTCTACGCATCCGTCACCGCCTAAATAACTGCAGTAGTTGGTACAGCTATAGCTGAAAGAGCAACTGCAGTTGTTATATACATCAGCTGAACTATTCACTTACCAATATCACCAATGTCTTGCAGCGACTCTTCATCCTCATACGCGTTCGTCACCGCCTGAGGTGCAACAGTAGTTGGCACGGCTGTACTTGGCACGGCTGTAGTTGTAGGAGCAGGTGCAATTGTCGTAGTGGTGGTCGACGTGGTAGAGGGTACCAGGCGCCGGCGGCTAGCCACACGGAACGGGCGACGGTTCACTAACGTTGATGTTGATGATGTGGAGAGAGGCGCTGCTGTTGAGAATGTTGTGGCTGGAAAATTGAAGGGGATGTTAGTTGTTGCTAGTGAACCAAGGCTGCGGGTTGATTTGAAAGAGATAATATTTAAGTTAGTGCAAGTCTGACTCTCCTCTACTTTCGAGTAATTGATGAAAAAAGAGAGTTTACGCTATCCAGTAGCATAAACTCTCTTTTTTCGGTGTATCTTGAGAACAAAAATAATGTTACAGATTAGCCTGTTAAAGTGCAGATGGATTAAGACATGAATGTCCTTGTCAAGTGGCCTTTAGTATTCTTCGGCAGTTGCCTATCGAGGCAGCTAACATAACTAGAGATTCTTTAAGCGAATACCACTTCATGCGGCAGCAATTTTGCTTAAAAGGTTATTGAACCTAAGACATAAAAATGTGATAATTTTATAACTGTATCATGATATGGAGGAGCTCGTGGCTAAATAATAGCAGCCGCTCGGGTCGACCTTTAGGTTAGGCCGCGCTTGCCTAGGTTGGTGTGTGGATGGGTGACCAACCGTTACATACCGAGTTGCCTCCGTGCTTCAGAAAGCACGTGAAGCTATTGGACCCGGCTGTCAATTGTAGATCTTTGACAGTCGTTACAGGTAGTCAGTGTCTCTAAAGTCTGACAACCAGTCTTGTCAATGGACATCGTATATCCCAGTACTAACTGGAAGTGAGATAGGCAGTCGCTCCATGTAAAATACTGATATTCAGCTGCATCCGGTAAGACTGGAAGCCGACCCCAACATAGTTGGGAAAAGGCTAGGCAGATGATAATTATGCTGTAGATATGAACAATTTATTATGCCATAAATACGCATTGCAATTGCTTAACTAGAATGCGAAATACGAAGTATTAATACCATTTTAAGCTCTATTTCTTCCATTCATTGTCATAATCAGAAATGATGCATACAAAAGTTTGCAAAATAAACATAAATGCAAGGTCTTTTCAGACATTTGTTAAAACAAACAAGTGCTGCTATTGTTCGGGCTCAAACCGTGAAATGGCCGGACGCTTACCGGACGGGTAGACGGAGATACAATGTATCGTTTCAATTTATGTGGTGTGGTTGTGGGACTATTTCTTACAGGGGATTTTCTTAAACGGCTTTTTAACTATTGATGCTAATGAAATTATACAATGCCTCTTGTCAAAGAATACGAAATAATCATGTAAAATGGTGAAAATGAAAAAAAAAGGTTTATTTTAGAAACCATAAATCGCGAATACATGGGGTAGGTACGTTCGGATACCCTATGCATGGAGATTTTTTTTTTACGACGTCGCTATTTGAACCATTTTATTTATTTGCTATGAACAGGGATAATTGACGTTAATGTCGCTATTACGAACAGCACTGCGCCTAAAAAAAAGATCTTTTAGAACTAACGAAACCGAGGCAAAAGCGAAATCTTTCTTCTTATATATAAAATTCTCGTGTCAGTTTTAGTTGCCAGTTGATTTTTATGAATTCATACGTATTTTGGTAAGTCTCAGAATCGGTCGCAATCTGTTTTTCATACCCCTAAGTGAGCACCTGAATAGCACAGCTAGTTCTCTAAAAAACAGAATACCAATTAATTTTGTCTCTATAAATCTTCCAATGTTGTGTGTAATCAATTCGTCGTGACGTCTACCTACTAATAAGAGGGTCGCGAGAGAATGTACGACGAGAAATTAAGAGCATTTCATTGGTAATAGCATTCAATACCATATCTAGCATCGGTGATGCAACGCGAACTCGTTCTCGGGACATACTGACTTCAGCGTACGACATTTACTCTGCTGGTCTTGTGGTCATAAGTGTTACTGGTAAGCATCAGGACCTGAGCTTATTACCCAGGACGAGTAATAACTTTTTCAAATTCATACTCCAACCACTTGTTCAATTAGACTGTTACAGGTTTTTTTTTTTACATGTACTTATTAACTGTCAAAACTTAAGAGGTGATGGGACTAACTAAACTTTTTCGGCCTCAATACAGCTTTTGTATGGACAAAAAATACCAGCTACCCTACCTTGACGTGTTAAAGCAGAACTTATTCCGCTGAGGGAAAAGGACAGAGCTCTTCAGGGTGTCTAGCACCATCTCTTTCACTTAGTGGAATAAGTTCTGCTTTAAGATGTCATAGTAGGCCTACAGTTTTACATGGACATTCATACGCATCCGTTTCACTTTGCGAATTGTATAAGCGTAGTTAATAGCTAATATTTTGCGGATGGGGAAACATCAAACAACACCAAATAACATCCCCCACTCTGGGCGGAGCAGAAGGAAGTGTCAGGCTTTTGCTGACTAAAACCCTACCCACGGGCAAAAGGAACATCTTTTGCCCTTTGTTCCGGGGCCGCGGTAGCTCTTTCAAACAACCCGCAACACTAGCTAGTCTCTAAAGCGGCAGATCCAGTCACAGGGACTAATAATTTGTGAGAGAGTTGCCCTTTGCAACGCGTAGATCTCTATGGAGAAGAATGATCAAGGAAATCCATGGATTTTCCATGTGGAATTTCTCAGCACCCTAGTCTGGTTTTTGATGACAATTGGCCCGCCTTCTATTACTAAACATAACTGCTAAATCTTCGGGGTAACAGGGAACTTGATATCATGATATCATCATAAACTAGCTTTTGCCCGCGGCTTCGCTCGCGTTAAATTCGGGGTAACACAGTTCCCCTTGCGCCTTAATGATTTGTAATAGCAACGCTAAGTTTTCCCTTTTCTTTCATTTTTCTCCCTCACATTCCATTTTTTTTTCAAAAAGCCTATGTCCATCTCCTGGTTCCCAACTATCTATGTACCAAAATTTATCAAAATCGGTTTAGCCATTGAAGCGTGAAGAGGTAACAAACAAACTTACTTTCTCTTTTATAATATTATAGTAAGGATGCGAATGTTTGTGAGAATGGATGAACGTATGGATATTTGTTACTCTTTCACGTCAAAACTGCAGAACGGATCTTGATGAAATTGACACAGAAGTAGATGGTCTAGAATAACACATAGGATACTTTCTTTCGATATCACGCGGGCAAAGCTGTGGGGGCCAGCTAGTAAGGCTGTATAGATGACGCAACGAAAGTAAGCTCGTGCTCAAAACACACTCGAGACGAGTTCACGCGTAAGACATTGATTAATTTGATCCAATTTCTGCGCCACGAACGTTTCATCATCTGTCTGTGTGTTCGCGGTGTGGGAGAAATGCTACTACATTTGCTAATTGAGAAAGTCGATACGATATAGACGCTGCGCTGTCGCCTACGCTCGGTATCCTTATCAACATTAGGTATGGCAAGTCTTACTACTTTGCTAAAGTAAATGGTATGTAATAATATAGATACTTGGTCTTCCTATTTAAGTTTTCTAAGGAACACCTTGTTGAGAATATCAATCGTATTTTGGCTGACAGACTCGCGCGCCGAATTCCGTAAAAAATTGCGACATAAACGGCCATATCTTTTGACTGCGTAGACTTAGAGGGTTGATATTTTCACAGCTGACACACAGACAGACAGACGGACAAGAAAGTAATCCAATTAGGGTTCCGTTTTCCCTTTCGGACCCCTAGAAAACAGGAACACCTTAACATTAAACTAAATGACATAAATACATAATGCCAAAAGGGCCTCAGTTCAGCATAATGCCTGAAGGCAACACAAGACCGCCACCTGACGCTGATTTTCAGCCGCAGCCTACGTGTGCCATACGCTCGAAAACATATACAAACACATAGGGATAGAATAAGGGGGGAGATAGAATCAGGTGTCGCTGGATTTACTACATCTTAGAAGTCAGAAGTCGCTGGTTGCTAAGAAATAAAAGGTATACTTAACGTTAGTATAATAAAGCGAAAAAAGAACAACAAAACCAAATTACTGACTATCAAACGAGCTTTATCTACCAAATGAAAAAAATATCACGAAATTATTTTTATATAGAAAGAAAATTTCTAGAGGAATAAATAACATTCAATAAAATACAATCAACCCCATCATAATTATTAACATGCTTTTTCATCAACTAGATTGTCAGCTAGAATTACAAGATTACAGCAACTTTTATATCGTAATCAAAACAAGTAATTAACAAGAAGCACGTTACCTACCACACGGCAATTATTTATTTATTTTAAACATACGGTAGCCATTAATGATGACACGCCAAGTAACTACCGAACTACCCATTTAATTGTGTGGTGAAGGTAGGTATGTTTTTCTTGTGGGGAAATCTTTCAATAACTTCTCCTGCTTTGGGCGGAGTGGAAGGGAGTGTAAGACTTTTACTGAGTAAAACCCATCCAAGTTCCTTCTTTTGTTCCGGGGCCGCGGTATCTTTTTAGAACGACCCGAGACCCCGTTAGGCTGCGTTCCTGGAAGGCCCGTCTGCTTCACTGACATCTTTCTTGATCTTCTTTGAGGCGCGTGGAACACAAATGTGCCGATGACACGGCCTATCTTCACTAGACAGACGGACAGTGAGCTAGACATTGATCATCGTTCACAGGCCCGCATCTACGGTATAGTTTCAGATTTAGCCATCCATAATGAGGTTGTGGGTTCAAATCCGGTCAAGTACCATTGTGACTTTTTCAATACTTTCTATAGTTCATCCATCAGTGAAGAAAAACGTCGTGAGAAAACCTGGACTTATAATTAATATAGACAGTAATAGGCTGGTATTATTCTATATTTATAGTACCTACCTAAATAGAGAAGAGTGTCAGAGAAGTAGGGAGGCCTACCAAACAGTGGGAGATTCCGGGCTAAAATAATGATGATTATAGTACTGTACAGGTTTATTAAGATTGATCAAACCTTCAACAGTTCAAGCTAGTGAATACTCAGGTTATTAAACGAAGAAATAATAAAAATAGAATAGAATATAAATGTTTTTTTTTTACTTGAAGTCTGTTCTGTTTCTCTCATTCTGTCATGAATTTGATAATCTAAATCTCCAAAAAAATACTTTTATTGTTTCTATATTTTTAAATTACTAATTACTCGCTAAATATTCTTCAGCGTTTGATAGTTTATTTCCAGTACGCGTGTTATTGGCAAAATTGTCACTCGTCTACAAAAGCCATTAATGAAGAGTTGAAGTTTAAACTAAAATATTATCTTAAAGTATTTTATGCTTCTTTTAATATGCGTATATTACCAAATCCCTACAGTATTTACGTATGTAATTATGGTAACATCTTACCACATATCATGATTGGCGGTTTACTCAGATGCTCAAGTTTATTACACCTCGTTAGTGTAATGTGTAGAGCAATTATTTAATCCGAACTTGTATCGTGTGTGAGCAATTTAAATGAGTATTGAGTTCTTTTTATTATGTAGTTCGTTACTACATATGAAGTAATTGGAGCTCTACTTATCCATGTATGGGACGGATTTATTTGTGCATTTTTTTCTGGTTCTGTACCTTAATTTATAAAAACGGAACCCTTATTGGATCTACTTTGTCGTCCGTTTGTCCGTCTGTCAAGATCCTTTATTTCCGAAACGAGTGGAGGTATTGAGTTGAAATTAAAACGATATACCCAAGCCTGCGGTCAAAAGATATGGCTGTATTTTTTTTATGTCGCAAATTTATACGGAACCCTCGGTGCAGGAGTTTGACTTGGTCTTGGCGTTGTAAGCATTTAAGTAAGCTGAACTCATTATGTTAAATGAATTATGCCCGTTAACACAGAGAAAATTATGTTTGTCAACATCAGTAAATTAACTTAATGTTAACCACAAACGGGTGCTTTCAATTATAACGACAGATTTATGAGTAACTTTTTCAATTCATATGTACTTTTTACAGTTTATCTAAGACATTAGTGAAGGAAGGCATCGAAGTAACTAGCTTTTGCCCGCGACTTCGCTCGCGTTAAATTCGGGGTAACACAGTTCCCTTTGCGCCTTATTGATTTGTAATAGAAACGCAAAGTTTTCCTTTTTCTTCCTCACATCCCACTTTAAAAAAATATAGCTTATGTCCGTCTCCTGGTTCCCAACTATCTCTGTGCCAAAATTCATCAAAATTGATTAAGACATTAAAGCGTGAAGAGGTAACAAACAAACTCAATTTCGTTTTTATAATATTAGTAAGGATTGTCTATTTTCCGAACGCCTTTTAACTGAGACCTAATCAGACTTTTGGTGCATTCTGAAAATTAGTTGTATTAGATTTAATAACGATAAAAACATAATCAATTAATAATATAATATATTGCTCTGCTCAGGTCCCCCTTATCACTTAGGGGTATGTAAAATTGATGTTGACCGATTCTTAGACCTAAACGATATGCATACAAAAATCGGTAAAGCCTTTTTGGGGGAGTTTGGTAACAAACACCGCGACACGAGAATTTTATATATTAGCATTTATTTTAATTTAATAAAGTATATTTATGTCTCATAAACAGACACAAATAACAATTCAAGTTACGGTTACACGTCACAAATAAAAAAAAAACGAACACATCGCACAAAGCGCAATTAAAACGCACAATTTGGACCAACACGCAATACTTTAACGATGATTGGTCTCAAAGCCTCCAAACCTGAATGTAGTCGTAAGGCTTTCCACCACCACGAGGTGAGTAGGCTGTTCGCTAGGAATACTCCTCCGATAAAATTGTTACATTTCCCTAGATGCGCTGGGCACAATTTTGGTAGAAAAGCATAAATGGAGTAAGGTATCCTTACTAATATTATAAAAGCGAAAGTGAGTTTGTTTGTAACGTGTTCACGCCTAAATGACAAAACCGATTTTGATGAATTTTGGTACACATATGGTAGGGATCCTGGAGACCGACAATAGCATTTTTTTAGCAGTGAGATATGAGGTAGCAAGAGGGAAGAAAAGGGAAAACTTAGCATTGCTATTACTTATTGTAACTTTGTTTATTACAAGGGCAAAAACTACAGGAAGGAGGTACCTGTAAATCAGGAAAGGGGAACTGTGTTACCCCGAATTTAACGCGAGCGAAGCCGCGGACAAAAGCTAGTATTATATATTTATTTCACACAAATCACTATCTACGCATCTTCGTTCATCTCGGCTGAAAACCCAGACCTGAAAAGAGCCCGCTACGCATTCCCGCGCGACTCAGCTACACACAAACACACATTGCCACACAGCCTCGCCATCATCTCCACAACCTTGCATACCTCTGGTATAAAACCAGCCCAAACGATAATCTAAGGATTAGGATATAAAACTGTTTTAAGTCCGTCACATCAGGTCTAAGGTCCAGTTGAAAACCAGCGTCGGGCACTAGCTGCTCCGAAGTTTGCTGAACTGGGCCTATTTGGCGCAGCCGTGAGACACACAATTATGTATTTGCTATAATTGTTTAGTTTTAAGTCTTTATCTCATTTTGTGTGCACTTGTGGCATGGGCCAAATAAATGATTTTTCTTTCTTTTTTCTTAGGAAAGCCACGCTGTTAACACGTTTCCCAATGGCATTTACTTACTTCAGACACCATGGAACACGCGTGGCTCAACCAGATCGTGGGAACTGCAAGGTTCTGTGTTTTTATGAAGCACAATTTTATTCATAGTTATCGTGGTTAAACACGACTTTGTTTTATTAGGTACTAGCTTCCGCCCGCGACTTCGTCCGCGTGGCATAGTTACTTTAGGCTAATGCTAACTTTAACCCGAATGATAATAAAAAAACAACTTTCTCTACCCTTTTCTTCCCTTTTTTATCACTTTTTCTAGCTTATGTCCGTCTCCAGGGTCCCAACTATATCTGTACCCAAATTCATCAAAATCCGTTTAACTATTAAAGCGTGAAGACGTAGCAAACAAACAAACTCACTTTCGCTTTTATAATATTAGTAAGGATTTGTTTTCGAAAACTTATATGCTAACTATAATAAACACTTTCTATAATAGTCGTGAAAAACCACATGAACACATACGTTGATTAGGGTTGAGTGCAATCTGTTCGGTCTAGTTTCTCACGCCTTTGTAAGTACGGTACGATTGCGAGACAGGCTGACAGCAAGCATGCGTGCAGCGTGCAGCGTAGGGGCAACCTTGATGCGGATGATTTCGTGTTTGTCATTGTGTTGCGACAGTGATTGTAATTGTTAGAAAAAAAAAAACTTAATAAAGGATATAACTTTTTAAACTGTCATGTTCACTAACATTATGGGTTATAACAAGGGGAATTATATAAATAAGAAACATCATGGTAACCGTTTCAAACGTTACTAATAACTAGCTGGGGCCCGAGGCTTCGCCCGCGTGATATCGAAAAAGTTTCCTATGTGTTATTCCAGAATATAACCTCTGTGCCAAATTTCATCAAGATCCGTTCAGCAGTTCTGACGTGAAAGAGTAACAAACATCCATACATTCATCTATCCTCACAAACATTCGCATTTATAATAATCTAGTAGGATGTGAAGTGAAGCTGGTATTTTTAATTTTTAACAATGTAATTTCTTTACACGTCTCCGCGAAGTTATGCTTAGTAAAATGGTGAACTCTCTTTCTGGTTCCATAGACAGAGTGGATGTAGCTGGGAAGCCACCAGAACCTTAATTTATTAAGAAACAGCAATAGGGTGGTTATCCATTCAAGTAATTATCCATTTATTATTTTGGCGGACGCCAGCTAGTATTTTCATAATCTATACTAATATTATAAAGCTGAAGAGTTTGTTTGTTTGTTTGTTTGTACGCGCTAATCTCAGGGACTACTGGTTGGAATTGGAAAATTCTTTTAGTGTTGGATAGTCCATTTCTCGAGGAAGGCTATAGGCAATATAACATCACGCTACGACCAACAGGTGCTGAGCAGCGCGGGTGAAACCGTGGGGAACAGCTAGTTTATTATATGTATGTTACTAAGTGTGCTTGTTGCAAATAATTTAAGGAACATGGGTGGGTCAGTAAAAGCCTGACTCCCCCCTCCCTCTCAGAGCGGAGGAAGGTATTTGATGATTTCCCATTTTAAAATAAAAATATAGCTACAGATTAATAATTGTATTTACAATAAAAAAAATCGACGTATTTCGTTACTGTGATGCCGTGAATTCGTCCTAGAATTCCCCACAACCCATAGCGCTCTCATAATCACCCAACGTCATCTTTTCCAATCATCTATCATACATATCATTCTAGCCACTATTACGTGTAGCCAATGAAAGTGAGTTGCTATCGCCAACGGTCACGCTTGACCGGTGGCTTTCACTCATCTCTGTACATAATTGCTATTGTTGCTGTCTATTGACAGTTGCTATTTGTATACTTATAACCGTTACAAGCTCTTTCCCGCGGCTTCGTTTGCGTTATCGTGGAGAATTATTCCACGAGGACGTTTAAATATAACATTTGACGCTCCGGGATAATGTAGTTTCCCATGAGGACAATTATGATCAGAATTGGATCAGGTGTTACGAAGATTACCTCCAACATTCAGATTTACAAATGTTACCGCTATAGTATTAGTTGCGCCCCGAACTTTCACCCGCGTAGTCCAATATAAGAAGGTTGTAATCTATCTGTGTGCCAAATTTTTATCATCATGTTTAATAGTTTTTGCGTGAAAGAATAACAACCAACTATCCACCCTCATAAAATAATAAATAATATTAGTGGGGTTAAAAAGCTTTGCTCGCGTCTCTGCTCTTGCTGTTAATGAAAATTAACGTTTTGCAAATAGCATAAATGACACTCGATGATAATGCAGTTTCCCGTTAGTGAAAGTATTTTCTAAATCCGATTAGTAGTTCTGAAGATTATCCTCTTGGACCAACAAACTTACAAACAAATTTTACCCGTTCATAATATAAGTATAGATAATAGTAAAAGACTGAGATTTTACACAAGAATAGAGCTTGTTTTATGCAGATTTTTTAGTGTTTTTACAGTTTTTAAAAGTGTGGATAATTGTTGTGTTATTGTAATAAATTGTCTGACTTCTTTGATGTTTGTTTTTGTGGTTATCGCGGTCGACTTTCGAATTCTTAGTGTTAGATTTTATTCATGCTTTTAGTTTTTATGATGTTCCGGATGTTTTATGTATTCAAAGATATAAACGTTACTTCCTCTTGGTTTTTTTTATTAGTTTTTATCTACTATTATTCTAGATTTCTAGAATATTAAATCGCTTAATCTACGTCGCTTTTGTGTGTACATAGCTTTGATATCTATGCATTCGATTTTCAAACAAGACACTAAAGGTAACTAGTAAGTATATTGAATTTATTGCTTCCTACGAATGTCCTTGAAACAACCATAGAGTTCATAGTAAGCATTTTTTTTTTCGAATTGGATTTCATTAAATACTTTTACCCGCTTTATTCGGAGTGGGCGTATCGGACTATTACTGACTAAAACCCATCCATGTTCCTTCTTTTGCCCTTTGTGTTCTGGGTCTCCAGTATCTCTATAAAACAACCCGTAATCCATAGTAAGCATGCCACATGATTGGGTAAAATTTCATAAAAACTGTTTTAAAAGAAAAAAAATCAAACTTTAACGCTTCACTGTGCAAAAATCTCACAGATCGACATCTCAATAAATTTCTCATTTAGTTACGCAACGGTTAATTTCCGTATAGATCAGCCGCGAAAGGAACTAGCTGAAGAAATGTTAATTACTGCGATTACACTCACGCGAGCTCGTGTGATGAGTCCAGCAGTTTAGTAGAATTGCGACACGAATGGATAGACATTATGAGGTAAGGTTGGATAAAATTGATGTGTTTCCGAAAAGTTGTGGTCGATGGGGTCACTGGTGTTTATTTGGTTTCATAAAGAGTAGCATTTTAAAAATCAAAGACACTTTTTTAAGGGCCAACGTTCAGTGGAAACAACACTAGCCAGTTACAAAAACAAAATTAATAATAATAATAAATATCTTGAGACAACTCACACACGGCTATATGATCCCAAGCTGAGCAGAGCTTGTGTTATGGTAACCAGACAACTGATAAACATACTTATATAATTTATAAATACATACATATTATAGATAAATCACACCCAGACACGGAACAAACAATCATGCTCATCACACAAAGTTTGTCCTGGGTGCGAATCGAACCCACGATCTCCGGCTCAGCAGTCAGGCCACTAACCACTAGACCAACAGGCCCGTCATTAAAAAAACAATTAAGTGCAAATCGGACTCTCTCTCGGACTTGCGACATAAACCAGTCCATCCAAAGGTTGTCTGGAACATATCGCTATTAGCGATAAGACCGCCATTGTAACCATAGATTCAGCACTTTTTTGTAAAACTGTTTTTTTTTTTCAATTTTGGTGTGCAATAAAGTATATTGTATTCTATAAACGGCCATATCCGTTTGCCTACCAAGACTTAGAAGGTTGTTTTTTTCGCAGCTCCAAGGGACCTTAGAGTTGAGTATATGAGTTTTAATTTCAACTCGATACCTTCACGAGTTTCCGAGATACAGGGTATTGACAGACAGAGAGACAGAAAACAAAGTGATATAGGGGTTCCGGTTTCTGCTTTATTAGGTACGGAACCCTAAAAAGGGGTGGGAAATCATCAAATAACTATCCCTGCTCTAGGCGGAGGGGGGGGGGGTGTCAGACTAATTGTACTAACTAAAACCCACCCATGTTCCTTCTATTGCTCTTTACGTTCCGGAGCCGCGGTATAACCAGTGCTTAGCTAATTTCGTTGCAAAAACAAACCTAATTTAACTCGACGCGACAAAACAGGCGTATTAATTAAATAAATAATCACTGTAACCACTTATCAATTCATAAGCCGGTAGTAAGCCTACATGTCTAAATATGATAATGATCCTGACAGCTGTGACAGAATGGTGTCACGGTGCTGACGGAGCCTTGAGTTTGACAGCGGAGATGGAAATGCACACATAAAACAGCATTAAATACAATCAATTATGTTGTAAGTTGTAACAACTGTCATCTAAGCCCCACACTAGGAATTTCTTCTGTATTGGGGTGCTTTTACAAATATTTAAAATCACATACATAAACAGCCAGACCCGGAACAATTATCTGCAGGTCATACAAGTTTGCAGTCGCCGTGCAAACTTGTATGACCTGCAGCCGTGCAGGATTTGATCCCGCGACTCGTAAAGCAGCAGTCGATCGCTCAGTCACTGCGCCAATCGTGTCGTCAATTACCGAAGTTTTTGGCTAAAAAAATATAAAAATAGTCGTGCTTTGACTCGAAGAAAGACAAGACTTAGGCACAAGAGTAATGCAAGCAAACAACAAAAGGATATTGATAAGTATTGAGGACTACGGCCGGTGGTACTGACGAAATAAGTATGACAAAATACACAAAAAAAACCGTTAAAAAATGTGTATGATATACAAAAAACTTTGAAAAAAGGTTTCAAAGAAAACCAATTCTGGAGGACTCTATTCATTGAACCTGTAAATAATGCAATCGTGTTATTTTCCAAAAGAAAAACACAAAACGATGAAGAAAAACTATATAATTATAGAAGCACACTATACTAATGTGTTATATTGAACTAGCGGTCATTGCTACAAGAGTTCATAATTAATTTGACCCTGCCAGAAGACTTGCTAAACAAAGCATCATTCAGCAATCGAAATCAACACCAGCAATTTCAGAGTGGTCGAACAAATCATTTCGAGCTGGTCAACTTAGCAAGCAGATGTTAAACCGTTCACGGTCAAGACGTTGCCACACAATGGATGCAACTGACTGTTTCGTCAGCCATCGTTATTTCAATGTATGGGGTATAAACAACATCATTATGGATAGCGCATTTAAGGTTCTTTGAGCAAGACGCTCGTTTGCGACAATAATTTGTTTATTAAAGCTTTTTGCACAAGTAATAACTGTACAAAGGCGGACTTAATGCCTTAGGCCCTTTCTACTAGTCTACCTTAGGGTGATGCAGAGACAAAAAACAGTAGGTGCGTTAACAGAAAAAAAAGATATTAGAAAATAAAAATAAAAAATAATAATCTCTGGAGCCCTGACCGCCGCCGGTAGCTTGGACTCTGTTACCAATACCAGTGGGCTCCTATTTTTGTATTTTTTTATATGTGTATACAAATTAATAAACTGAAAATAATAAATATGAATATATAAATAACTATAAATACTTATACATATACATTAATAAAACAAAAATATATAAAGTTAAGAGACCGTAACAAGACAACAGCCACAAAATGAACAGCCGCTGCATCCTGGACAATCATTAGCTGCAACAACCTTGCTAAATATTGAGTGATTTTTGATCTCATTAAAAAAATCTGTTTCTGTACCAAAATTTTACACTAAAAATACTGTGACTTTGAATAATCTTTACTCGACGGTTTGGACCTTACCTATGTAATTGAAGTGTTTATTCTTATATTTTAACCTTAGTTTAGTTTATTTGTGTATAAAGTTTTAAAAGCAAAATATACCCATATACTTAGATCGAAATAAGTTTAACTTTAAAGTAAGCCTGACTTATAGGGTAGCTCCAAAAACTGCTAGTCTACGAAACATTATTTTAGCAGGAGAAAGTTCTGGGTCACCACACAGCCGACGGGCGCATCATTAGGCCGCTTACATAACGAGCCACCCATTGTTAGGTGGAAAGTGTATGGGAACGTTAGTGTGACATCACCTTATGTATTTAGGCTTTATTGTTTTTGGCGCGACACGCCACGTGGGTGTCGAAAGATGGGGATTACATCAGTCAAAATCTCATGGAATTTATGTATGAAATAGTGCCGTGTCTGATGAAGAGATAACTCTTAGGAAGCAGATGGAAACACGCAATTTGGAAAATATTTCAAGACTAGCTTTTGCCTGCGGCTTCGCTCGCGTTAAATTCGGGATGACACAATTCCCCTTTCCTGATTTACAGGTACCTGCTACCTGTAGTTTTTGCCCTTGAGCCTTATTTATTGTAATAGTAATGCTCTAAGCTTTCCCTTTTCCTCCCTCTTTCTCTCTCATATCTCTATCATTTAAAAAAATAGTCTATGTCCGTCTTCAGGGTCCCACTATCTCTGTACCAAAATTCATCAAAATCGGTTCAGCTATTTAAACGTACAGCATATGTTCGGAATATTGAATTTATACTTTTTTAATAGCTTATGAAAGAGTGATTTCTTTTGAAATGCATTATTTGACAAAGTCGTCCACTTTTGAAAATTGAGCAATATAAATGAAAATGTTTGTAGATTTTTTATACTTTGCTTGTTTTGTAGATTTATTAAAATTTGCCCGTTAGATATTCTTATAGTGAAGTTAGCTTTAGTTAATAATCAAATGACATTGGAATTTAATAAAGCAGAATAATAATTGCAAATGTGGTTGTATTGCTAGAGCTTTTGTGTTTGATAAACTTCGGATGATAAACCATCATGTTAGAAATGTCAAGTTTAAAAAAAAAACACATTTTTGTAAAAAAAACTCATTTTTTTTTATAAAAAAAACTCTTCATATTGTCATATATCTGATGGAAGCGCAGTGGCTAAAAGATTGACTGCTGCGCTGCGTGTCGTGGGTTCGATCCCCGCTCGTAACAATTATTTGTATGACCTACAGGTAGTTGTTCCGGGTATGGCTGTTTTCGTATGTGGTTTGAATGTTTATAAATTCATAGTGTAGGGAAACATAAAAAAAAGGTTTTCTTTTCATGTCAATTTTGGAATTATGTGTGTGGTATCAACTGGCTTGACACCCCCTTTGTAAAAAGAAGTTGTAGATCCCTTCGTCAGGTATACCGGCGGGAGTTATATAACAGGCACCAAAGCAAGTTGAAAAGGAAATAACTTCGAGTCTCTACACTAAGATTTATGTTTGGATAAGTTACTCGCCAATGTGAGCAAAACTTGTTATTTTATGCAAAGAGAAAACTCGTGACAGGAAACGCAAGATATGAAGAAAGATGCAAGGCCGACAGGATATCATCATTAAATATAGATTTACATTGCAGATATCCGTTATAATGTTGCTTTAAACATGATCTGAATGAGTATGTATTTAAAGACTATTGGCTAATGCTCCATTGAATTTGAAAACTCTGGGTTTAAGTCAGTGGTAATGCTATATATCTGACCTTCGAACCCACAAAAGGTAACCACGTATTTAGTATATAATAGGCTAGTTTGCAAAAAAATAATATTAGTTCGTCTTTTTTCGCAACCAGTGACGTCACACGTAACTTTAATGGGCTATATCTTTGTCATTTTTGGTCTAATTTACAAAAAAATACTTAGGTATCCCTTATTTTTGAATAATCTAAAAGAAGGACTAAATAGAATGTATTTATTTTGACTTTGGAACTATCCTATTCTGAACTTCCTGTATATTTAATATTTTTACACACTGTGTCTACGTGCCTTATTATATTATCTTATCTTCATCCTCGGGTGACGGGTGTCGTGTCTGGTGGGCCATTGCCCAACAGTTGTTTGTCGGGTGCTCGTAAATATTATAACTTCGCGGAAAGCTTTTCTTGCGCGTTGTAGGAATTTTGCATACAGTGGTTGCATAGATGGCGCTGTAGTAATTTTTGCCATTGTCATATTTGTGTCGCTAAAATGGTATATACTACCAGATCTTATTATTCAGATCAGACATTCCATTTTACACCAAACAAAAATCTCGTAAACAATTTTTCTTTTTTTTTGATTGACAGCGAAACCAAGTCCAATAAATAACTGCCACATATTTATGGTGAGTTCTCTTCTTACATCCAAGTTTTCTTCTTACATCCAAGTTATCTTCAGAACATTGCGTGATCTTGGACTTGTAACGTTACTTAGTTACGCACCGCTACCGGTGTGCCAGTTACTGTATCACACTGAACTATTAAACTAATTTGAATATTTCTAGACTGTTTTCTGTTGTTGGTTAACTATACGGCACGGCTGGGCCAGTGGCTGAGGGATCGACTGCTGCGCTGCGTGTCGCGGGTTCGATTCCGAACAAATATTTGTATGACCTGCAGATAGTTGTTTCGGGTCTGGCTGTTTGTGTATGTGAGTTTATGTGTTTGTAAACGCACCCATGATACAGGAGAAATTCCTAGTGTGGAGCATTAAAAAAAAGCGTTTGTTTGCATTCAGTACCAATGTACTTTGCAATACGATACCCCTTTGTAAGACCAAATGATAAAATTTCGGGACACTGACTACTTGTAACGACTGTCAAATATGATATACTAATTGGCACACGCGGCTTCGCCCGCTTGATTACGAAAAAAAATGTTTAAAAAAATTATCCTATGTGTCATTCCAGAGTATAATCTACCTCTGTGCCAAATTTCATCAAGATCCGTTCAGTCGTTTTGACGTGAAAGAGTAACAAACATCCATACATCCATCTATCCATGCTCACAAACATTTGCATTTATAATATTAGTAGGAATAGTAGTATAATAACAGGCGGGACCAATCCAGCCAGTCGGGACTAACCGGATGAATTTTAGGAGTAGTATTTTAGGAGCTCATAGTTAAATAAAATCTCCGGCCCGGTTCGATCTTAAGCATATGAAACGCTTGCCTATGTTAGTCCGTCGATGGGTGACCACCCGATACATACCAAGTTTCCTCCGTGCCTCGGAAAGCATGTTAAGCCGTTGATCCCAACTCCCGGCTATTATTTGTAGACCTTTGACAGTCGTTACAAGTTTGACAACTAGTCTTACCAAGGAGTGTCGTATTACCCAGTTTTTCTGAAGGTCAGATAGACATTCGTTCCATATCCTTTAGAGAAGAGTCAATCTTAAAAAAAAAACCGCTAATTTACGTGGGCAGGCTTTTACAAAGGTAACTTTAGAACGTTCTAATATAAAACCCAATAAATATACAGACTAGCAAATCTGTACAAGTCTGATATCACTACGATCTATTTTACATAGTTTAAATATAATTTTCGCATTTATTTGACATCTGCAAAGGCGACCGACCTCTGTGGAGGTCCGTACCGCACTGGCTACTGAGACTGAGGACAACGTCCCCGGAATGTCTAGGTCGTAGCTCTAGGTTGTATACTTGTTTGAGTTTATTTTAGCTCTTAGTACTGGCTGAATGGGCTGGTTTACTGTTGTAAAGTTGGTAGTGTGTTCTTTTTTTGAAAAGTGATAGATGTTCATTTGTTTTGAGTTGAGGTTCCTGTAAATTTATCCTTTATGTGCATATGTCAATACTGTTGGATTGAATGAATGTGTGGTCCCTCGTATTTAATATATTCTAAGGAACTTTTCATAGTGATGAACGGAGGTGTAAAAGATTGCATTTCACACCTACAGATTCCATTAAAGGTATTAAGTCCATGTTTGTATCTACCCTATCGTCTTGATCTTTTTCATCCTTGTATTTTTATTTTGTAAAACGTCTCGTATTGCGTTTTATTTAAGTAAGGTCGATGATATCATACGGTCTGCTTCGATTAAATTAATACGTAAACAAATAATTTGTATCGTTTTTTCCGATGACACTCCGAATTAAGTTTCAAGGCAAGTCTAGATTTCTAGATTCTTACCCAGCTTCTACGTTGTCTTGTCATAGTATAAAATCAAGTTAGTAACTTGTTATGAAGCTGTTTCTAGAAAGTTTTATAATGGCGTTCGAGAGTTCATGAACTTGGTAGTTTTAACTTGTCAAATTCTTCGTAAAAGAATTGTCTTTACCCATAGTTTGTGATGTTGTTGTACTTTCAGTCGAAAATGATATAGATTTTTGAAAATGTTCACTCAGGTTAGAAAGACCCAGAAAATTATTAATGAATATTATTAATAATCACTAGAAATTCAGTGTTGTTAATAATCACTAGACCATTCCAATAGAAATTCAGTGTTGTTTGGACCAATTAATGGTCTGAAGTCAACTGAATTGAGCATTTGTTCAGCTGTGTAGTTGGCTTTTAGACTGCAATAAGATTATTATAAGAGGAGGAACACAAATGTTAGAACTGCCTTCTTTTAGGGGATGAGAAATCATCAAATAACTACCCCCGCTCTAGGCGGAGAAGGGTCAGTTTCAGACTTTCACGGACTCAAACCAACCCATTTTCTTTCTTTTGCCCTTTATATTCCAGGCCGCGGTATCTCTTTCGAACAACCCGCAACCACTATGGTAGAACTGCCTTAAAAACCACGTTTACTTATATTACTAAAATCTAAGATGCGAACAATGGTATTGAACTTCAATAAAACAACACTAGGTACATGACTTTCATCTATGGTAAGGAGAGAGTGACCGATTTCTCTTGCTCTATAGCTGGGGTCATGCTCTATGGTTCTTGTTTAGTCGTTTATGTAATACTGGTCAAAGGTGAGAGAGAGAGAGAGAAAGAGGTGCTTTAAACTATGGGTAGAAGTTGGTATCGTTATGTTTATTATGAGCTAGAGAATTTAGAGCTAAATACAGTTTTATTTGGCAAGATTTTTGGCGTAAGTCTTAGTTTGAATTATAGACAATGATAGAGTAAAGATTGACAGGGGAAAATGGAAGAGAAATTCGTATTTGTGACAACCCTACTACTATAGCACCAGGGCAAGATGATGATGATAAGCTTTGACCGCCATAATCATGACTATGACTACATAAAAAACTTTTAAATTTGTTTTAAAGGAAGAAATTGTAGTTTTGGGTTTTTGACGGAGCGGTCAAAGGGTTGAAAAACAGTTTAATCGAAATCTTGATTATGTTATTGATTCAGAAGCTTTGTAGAAATACCCAAGTTAAGGACTGTGTGCAAAGCTTGTGCGTCTATTAGACGTTGGCCTGGCTATAATGTTAGACAGTTTAAGAAACCTTATAAGTACTGTAATTATCGAACTGTAGACTTATTTATGTTTAGAGGTATGAAGAACAGGGTGTAAAGGAGAACTTTACACCCTGTTCTTCATACCTCTCCTTCATCCTCTATGGAAAAGGGAGGATCCTCCGACCAGACGGGTGTGGTGTCTGGTGGGCCACTGCCCGACAGCTGCTTGTCGGGTGGTCGTATATCTGCTAACTTCGCGTACAACTTTTCTGGCGCGATGTAGGAATCTTGCCGTTAGTTCTCCAGTGGCTGCATAGATGGCGCTGTAGTTGTTTTTGCCTCTATATATTTGTGTCGCTACATAATTATGCTTTCGGAAACCAGCATGATGGGAATTAAAAATCAATGAGGTTGTTTATTCTTTCACATTCATTGTAAAATTCAGTGAGAAGGTTCTCAATTCATCTCAAATGTTCTCACATGCTTTGAGCCTAATGCGATTTGAATGTCAATTGTTTGTAACACCCATCAAATCAGAGACCTTATTGTTATATCTGACTGTGGGCGTTTATTGTGTACAATGCGTAAGTACATATGGTTAAGTACGTATGACTGATTCCGCCCACTGACTATATACCGCCAAAAATGTATAATCTCCAGCTATTTTTGTACCAGGCCTTTATATCTTTAGGAGTATTCTAGTATCTTCAGCTTTAAGTCACCCATCTTTCAAACTATTTATTTTAATATAATTAGGATCAAAAGTGGTAGTTGATGGCCCATCTCCATAGCATACAAAAGTTTTTTTCTTAAATTCAATATACCTTCTCTTGAATTGTAAAAGACCTAAAATTATAGAAATATAGGAGTTTATTCTGAAACGTTACTTCAACGTAAGTAATTATTTAACCATAAATATTTTGGTCAATTTTAACCAGAGTGAGCCTTATCTAGACCATAGAGAACTAAGTATTTCAATCAATCCCCACGTTGGTAAGTCAATGATCCACGTCTTCCCTTCTAAAATCTATAGTTAGCACTTACAACTACCATTACACCATGAAATCGTGACGATAGTCAATCCGAACGACCTTCGATTTCCACTCTATGAGTAAGGACTCCGGCGGAAAAGTTCCGATTGTTTTAACATGTTTTAAAACTTATGTTAATAATTAATTACTAAATGGTGATTATTTGTCGTGACACGTGTCTAAAATTTTGAAAAAGCGTCTTTATGCTTTGTCCCTTGTTATCTAAATGTTTGCGAAGATTTACAAAAAAAAACTGAATCTCTATAATATAACTGCCTAAATAGATACTGAAATAATCATAAAATTAAATAACGAAAGTTAACACACACGCACTGATGCATTCCAGCCCTTGGTCAGTTTTAGAAAGTATAGTAGCAATGTCAAATCATGTTCTATAGGTAAACCTGCAACCAGCTTCACCGCAAATTTCCCTTCGGCTTTCCATGGAAACTGTGATAGAACCTACAGAAAATAAACACAAATAGCTTTGAGCAAAACCGGACTCACCGTTTGCCCCCCCAGGCCGCACTCGAACAAACTTGCGAGTCGGCCGCTCAGTACGCCGCACGCCTCCGTTGAACGTTGGCCGACGCGAAGCATTTTCAACCTCATTCTTCGCAGTCGCACCTTTTTTCTCAAGCTCAGCTTCTTTACGCGATTTAAATTTGGAATTCCCGCGTCTAGTGAACTTGTTTGTGGTGGTTTCTATTTTATCTGTGGCGGATTCCGTCTCCGTTGTGTCTGGTGGCGCCGTCGCTTTTGTACGGCGAAGGAAATTGCGCTTTGCAGCCTGCGGACAAAAAATAAACGGTTAGTAAAGTTTTATTTTATTTATTTGTAAAATCGTTTTCTTGTGTAGAGTTGTTACCCGGGCTTGACCTGAAAGGAATGTTGTTTATTGCTAAATACGAACTACGTAGAACTATTTCGTGGTATAGCTTTGTTTGTATTCCTATTTGTAAGGTCGTCACAATATCCTTAAGTTATCAAAATGTGAACATTATGCAAAAGTCAACTTGAACTGTGAATTGCGCAATATATGTACAAGCGGAGGTATTTATTGTAAATTATATAAATGAAATCTTAAAAATCGAGAGATCCAGCGAAACAATCATTAATATTAAATATTGTCGTGTTTAATATAGGTAATTTGATACCTACTTTAAAAAAGTTATCTCGCATTAAGAACTATTAGGCGTTTATAGAACTTTTACGCATTAGTTATAGCTATTAAAAGCGAGTGATGAAATAAGGATAAACATTGTTTTTTTCTAGAACTAATTGGCAATTTCCACACGGAGTTTATTTTTTTACGAAATAAGTCATGGCTTGTCTATGGACAAATTAGTGTTGTTGAGATGTAATGGCGCGAATTACTGTGAAGGTGACGTTTGATTGTGGTTTAGGGATTATTTCAACTCATAGAAGGCGTAACACAAGACACTGTGGTTTCCTTTGCGGTTGAAATTACTGAATTGAAAAAATTGTGACCCACATTACCACCCACTTTATTTGTTCAAGTTTTGGATTAAATTACTCACATCCGGAGTTTAATGTTAGGAATAATAAAATATTAGCAATATTACTTGCAATGTAATCGCTATTGCTAAAAATTAAATTAGAGTAATTGTAAAAAAATGCATTGTTTTATGTACCTTCACACTAGCAATGTGTTAGTAATGAATGTACTTAATAAAATTTAATTAGGTAGGTATTATTCGTTGATACTTTTATAAACATACACCCTTTAGAAAACATTTCTAGTAAAAATAACTTTTCACATATTAATCAAGCGTCTTCATTGTATTTTTGTCGTGAGTTGTGATAAAAAAAAAACATATTCGCAGCAACATTATCTACATAATTAAGTAGATGAGCATAAAATTATTTAATTAAAATGGAAATCGTTCTTTTGCTCCCAGTCCACGGATATAAAAAAAAACGATTACCCCAAACTTGTTTTTAATTCTCACAAATCACGTGTTGAAACTTGAAATCCGACATAGCTAAATATTTAAAAATATGCCAAATCACCATAATTTGAAATTCTAATGTGTTATGTAATTATTTAATTGTAACGTAGGACAGATTTAGTGGTTGTAAATAAAGATTTTATTGACTTTGATTTTTTTATGGAAAATTTTGGAAATTCCATCGATTTTTATAGCTTTTACGCAACGTGGTTTCCACACACGTAGAGAGCCATAAGATAAGGGCGCACAATATACAATCCTAAATACAAGATATCTGACAGGATTTCTCTACAACAATTTATACGTCGTATCCTATTGTAGGTTCTACCTATACCATAGAGTTATTACATGTTTTGCTTGATATTATCTTAGCCGCTTTCGGTGGTTTTTTCCTCAAGTCAGTGAAAACCAGTCAAAAAAACTAGTTTGGGTAAAATAATTTATTACGTAAAGAATTTCTATCTCATTTAAATTTTAAATCAGCGTTCGTGTCTTCATAATATTCTGTTTTATGTTCTCTAGTTTTTTATTAGTAGATACCTACGTTCTTTCTTTTCACGTCTTTTAAATTAGTTTTATTTTTGTAATTTATGTGGCGTTTCGAATTATCTTCTGTTTTGGTTACCTACCTATATTAATCATATTACACACATTACAATTTGTTGTATTTTTATATCAGTGCGTTATATAATACCTACCTATTACAACTATATCAATAAAAAGTCTTCTTTTCATTACAAATGTAAATAAATGATATTAAAGAAAGTTTATACATTATATAATATTTTCACAACTGACAAGGCTGCATATCACTACTTCCACTGTTAAAAAAAACGAAAAAAGAAATCGCAATGTGCGCGCGTCGCTGTTGATTCTGTTTATGAATCAGAATCATAAACAATTTGAGAATATTTTTAAATTCATTCATATCAATTAACGCGACTTTATGGTTTAATCATAAGGTGAAATCTGATATTAATTAAACATATTTCGGACAATATCAGGGCTTTATTGTCTGTGGTAAGATACGGTCGGTTGCCGCACAAACTGAGCGTGACGCCTGAGAGAAGTTTGTGATGAGCGAAGCGGAAACATCTGTCATTGTAGTTTTATTTATTTGTTAGATTGAAATTCGAAATTCAATTATTCTTCTGTTTTGACGTTTGCACGGTTAGTAAATAATAATCAAAGTCGAAAACTTACAACCTACATTTACGAGGCTTTCTTTCGTTTTTCAAATATTTTTCATGTAGCTTTTTTTTTCTGTAAATAGATTAATGATAGATACCAGTATTATAAAACTAAGTTGAAGTTGCTAAATACTAATAGTTGGCTTATTTGGAATTATCTTAAAATAATGTTAAAGAAACCTGTTTACCTTAAATTCTCCCAATTAATTTAAAGTGATTTATTGCAAAAAGATAACACAGGTGTTCAGCGTGTAGCCAATACCTCGTGAATCTCTTACATAACAGGTTTTAAACACTCCTCATTACTCAACCCGATAATAAAGGTTATATGGTAAACCTAAGGTCTCTACTGACCCACTAAACTTAGGTACAAAGGTATATATGTACTTAATCGGGTGCCAAGTAGGACGATAGAATATGTTATAGGTACAGCTATCGTGTAATTATATCCACCGTGTATAAAAATAGCATATAAGTACATATAGTAGGTATGTATATATATATAGTATGTATACTTGGCACCATACGTTGTTATAGGTACCTATATAAGAAGTCGGATAATATGGCACTTTTTAAGTGCTTCTAAGGTTAAAATCATCGATATCTATTAATTAAATTACAAAAATTGTTTCAAGATTCGAATTCGAAGAGAGATTAGAACTGGCAAGCAATGAAAAAATGCAAACGCAGCCCCGAACACCGTATTCTCTTTTCAAATATCTGTCAAAGGCGCATGTACCGGTATGGTTAAACTTATAAGGATCTAATATTGCCAATTCGGTTTGAGTATCATCATGAAATAATCAGAATAAGGCTGCGGACAGACTGAATCAATAGTTTGCCAGTTAAATAGATATGGTAGTCTTGATCTAAGAGACACTGATAGAGAATAATCTGTTTTGTATAGATATATTGAAGTTCGTACTGTCAAGGTACTATTAAGTACTGATGTACTGTTTAATCTTGGTAAACAGGTTAATTCGCAGCGTTCTTAGGCGTGACAATGATGAAGCTTGTTTATGGTACCTGTCTCAACTGATTCATGTCTTGCCAACAATTTAAATCATAAGGTCTTGTACCGTTCGTCATTGGCACACCTTATTTAATTAGCATTATCATACTGACTCATTTAAAATAAATGCAGTATGAATGCACCACGTGGTTTGGAGTTGGTAATACAATATTTGTGAAGATATAAGTTTTATCATAATGATCTTAACTACCAGAATTTATTTTTGATAAAAGCTCTATTTTTCGTGTTATTAACTTGATGTTGATGAACGGAGAGCAAGAGGAAGGTCAAAGAAAAGATGGGTGGATTGTGTAAGGAATTATATGAGAAAGGAGTATATGATGCCGTGACGTCTGATAGGGGAGAATGAAAGAAGAAAACTTGTTACGCCGACCCCAAATAGAATGGGACAAGGACAAAAAAATGATGACTAGATTTAATTACAGGACTAAGATGAGGTAAGCGGGTTGACGTTGATAGCTACAGTAATTATGAATGAAGATAATTTTATTATAGCCCTAGATTAAGACCCCAATAAATGAGGATAAGAGCAAAAGATCATGATATAGGTAGGTACCTATAGCCTTAATACATTATTATAGTTACCACTCCGACGTTAAACTAGTTAACAGCAAAAAAGTGCATCAGCAAACGACATCGGTCTCTAAAATAACGGCCGACAATTTAACCTTTTTTTACTTTTTAAGTTTTTGCAATTTCAGAATCATTGCACATAAGTTTCAACACATTTTACAGTTGGTAGGTGGACATGTCACATACGTATTTAAAATATGTATGCACTTGCGGAGTGTATTATAAAAATAATGTTGCAAAAAACGCTGGTTGCTTTAATGTGTTCTTAACCTTAGATCGTGACAGGCCCATTAAGGTACTTATGTCGCGAAATAAAAAAGAATGGAGGCAAAAATGTTGTATATTTTAATGATGTTTTTATAAAGAACTGGTTCTTGATTTGTAGGATTAAGGTTTAATCGGTTACTTTACATATTTTGTTGGAATTTTCCTTGTTTTGTATCATTTTAATATAGGTAAAACCTACTTATAAATAGTTCATTTGATACATAAATGATATTAGGTTGGTACTAGACATCTATTTTTAAACTTTCTGCATTTCACCAAAGCACCACATTCTATATGAAGTGCATAGGTAGGTATAATAAGCTATTTTATCAAAGTCTATAGTTTCTATGGTCCATGTTATGGCCAACTAGTCGATAAATTTTGGGATAAATCAATTTAGATTGCTATCTTTTTGTAATTATCAAGTCAGATACTCTACTGAGACTAGAGTATCATCATCGCTTAGACCCTCTTATCAACTACTTGCATCTAATAGAATATTTACGATTCACATAAAATCTGTGTTTTCGCTTACAATTTTAACCACTGCAATTTGAATGATCAGTAATCAGAATTTCAGCATGCCAAAATCCTTACAACAAAACTTGTTTTAACGACTAAATAATACGTGGTAGGCGTACAGGTGGGATGCTCAACATTCGTAACATAATCACACTACAAAATCACTCAAGGTGATCAACCACTGATCATCTCAGCACAGATTATAAAATACTCTTGTAATTGCGACCATACTCGTTCTAGTGCCCTTGGGATATATTATCGTGAGTGAAGATTTAATATTCCATATTTAAACTCAGTAGGTAGTTTGGAAGGTAAACAAGAATTTATTGTATTTGCGCGGCAATTTAGGTTAAGTTTCTTTGCATTTCCGTGTCGATGGTGGTGTAATGTAGGTTATGAAAGAAAAGTAAAGATTGCTCTATGGTCACTGGGTTAAAAATGCTTCGTTTGAAGAGCGAATGTTAAGAGCTTGGTTTTGTTGATTTATGTTTCCTGTTAGAACACAGATGTCGTAATGATTATGTAAATTGGCAGTAAAGCTGTCACTTAAAAACCGACTGCAAATTCTCGCTATTAATTTCCCCTCGCTGGAGGCCGTACTCTCAAGGCGGACCCACAGGATAGGATAGTCTGGTTGAGCAGCTAACAACTTTATAGATTAAACAGCAAATGGCCACTAAAAAACATTATTATTAATGATTTATTTTTAAACAATACCCATCTTGTGATGTTGGTCGCCATCTTTATTTTAGTCGCCAATTATAAACATAACTGGGTTATTAGCATTTGCTTAACTTGATAATAGCAGATTACATTAACTGGTTCCTCAAAGGCATTTGTAAATACTTAATGGAAGCAGGTTATGATAACTATCAGTGTTTACTGGCGATCGTCGCATTCCTACTGACATACATCTAAGTACCTATATTTATAGCTTTCGCCCGCGGCTTCGCCCGCATAAAATTTGGGGTAACACAGTTCCCCTTGCGCCTTATTGTTTTGTAATAGCAACGCTAAGGTTTCCCTTTTCTTCCTTCTTTCTCCCTTACATTCCACTTTTTTAAATAAAAATTAGCCTGTCCGTCTCCTGGTTCCCAACTATCTCTGTACCAAAATTCATCAAAATCGGTTAAGCCATTAAAGCGTGAAGAGGTAACAAACAAACAAACTCACTTTCGCTTTTATAATATTAGTAAGGATTAGTCTGCCTAGTTCAACGTAGCTAGCTTTATTTGCCTAAATTGTATAAAAAAATGAGAGTCGGTCTCTGGCAAAGAGGGTTTCGTACAAACTTGCGACATAAATGGCTATATCTCTTGACTGTGTAGGTTAGACGGTTAATTTTTTCACAGCACTTAGGGACCACAGACTTGAGTATCTAGATTTAATTTCAAATCAATACTTCTACGCGTTCCCGAGATACTATAAGCGATAAGTTTGTTTCTCTTGAGATATGGTACAAACCCTTACAGTGGTAATTCAGACATGAATGCTCAATAAGCAATTACGTACTTCGTGTAATAACAGAGTTTTGACAATTCATCTCAAAACAAATGATAGCTACAAAATTTTGAAAAGCGAACATAATATTGTAAGTAGCTAAACTAATTAGTTTTGGACGACCAACAATAAGCTTCTATTAAGTTAGTAGTTAGCTACCTACACGTTCACTGAATTACAAACGATCATTAATCTTTGTTTTATGTCATCCATGTAAAGTTGTAGTACAAATGTGTCTTTTTCAATAAATATGTACGTTTCTAAGTTTTCAAGTCTTGGACATCACAGATATCGGTGAAGGGAAACATCGTGAAGAAACCTGGATTTATAGTAAACTAGCTTTTGCCCGCGGCTTCGCTCGCGTTAAATTTGGGGTAACACAGTTCCCCTTGCGCCTTATTGATTTGTAATATCAACGCGAAGTTTTCCCTTTTCTTCCCTCTTTCTCCTCCTAACATCCCACTTTTTAAAAAAAAAAAATATTAGCCTATGTCCGTCTCCTGGTTCCCTACTATCTCTGTACCAAAATTCATCAAAATTGGTTCAGCCATTAAAGCGTGAACAGGTATCAAACAAACAAACTCACTTTCGCTTTTATAATATTAGTAAGGATATGAGTCTGTTAAAACTTAGCGTTGCTATTACAAATCAATAAGGCGCAAGGACAAAAATTGCAGGTAGCTGTTACTGTATTATACCGAATTTAACGCGAGCGAAGCCGCGGGCAAAAGCTAGTCTTTCATAAATGCTTAATCTTCTTCACAACATAGCCAAAAACGGATGAATACCCATTTAAAGGTAAAGTATTAATGATATAGGAACTGTACAATTAAACCAGATTTTAATCTTCAGTCCAAAAAAGTTAAAGGCTGTATGCCGAACAACAATACCGTACAAAAAAAAAAACACGGAAGCCATTTTGATTGCGAGTTGATTGGTATCATAACAATACGTACTGTGTTGTTTTAATTATGTTTATCAAACCATCGGAGTCCCCAACATGATCGAACGAACTTAAGTGTTATGTAGAACGATTTTTAGACTAAAATGCGACATAAAAATGGTGAAAGATAAAAATGTATAAGCATATTTTCGAGCATTTAGGATTTAAACTCTGGGACCGTTTGGGTTCGAGTGGGCACAGCCTTTTCCAGGAAAATACGAAACATACTACTAAGTATACTACTATGCAAAAAGACTATATGTTTTTCAATTTTAAAATAGTCTGAATGCACGCTACATTTGTTTCGTGTGTTCGTGTGAGTAAGATATCCAGTATTGTGTCAATTAAATCTATAAAATTATCTGGTCGCCCTTGCGGTACTAAAAAAGGTGCGAAGATTGATTGGATCATGGTGAACCGGGCTATTATTGAGGAATTTGGCCTTACATGTACTAAAGATAAAATAGGAGTAATTCTTGTTCCTTTTAGGACGATCTTTATTTCAATCTCAGTCTTAATCTGACAAAATTCAATTATGGTTTACGAATGTTTAAAGCCAGCGGTGTAAGGAATTGTCATGTTCCATTCAAGAAAACATAATATTATTATATTGAGTTTACTTAACTTTCGAAATGGCTTTTATGTTAGCTAAGCTAAGCCCACCTTAGTTATCTTATGTAAAATGCTTACATATAGTATGACAGTAGGTAGCTTCGTAAATGTGTGTTGGGTTACATAGGCTAGCTTTCCTTGTTAATAAAGGTTCTTTATTGTAATCCAACAGTTATGTAAAAACCCAGCCACGTAAGACTAAAAAGACCTTAAATACGTGTCACGGTCCTATGCTTCATGATTTGCAACACACATTACTCCATTCGCATACCAAAAACCCTCACAGACTACTCTTACTATCTCTTGTCAAATGACGTCACATCTTAGGTTTAGCAGTTAATAATAATAATCTTTTTGGCCATAACCGGAATTGCCCTGCCATCTTGGTTTATCAAAGCATATTCCACAGACAATTTCATAAACGTTTACCAACAGCGTCTCCTGTCGATGTCAAAATATCGCGAAAAGATCCTTGTAGCACTGTAGTTACATCCATACAACATCTATAGCACATGTAAACACAAGTTTTACGCTACCCTCATGAATGTATGCTCATCGCGATCCAACGACTTGTGAATCGAGTTAAAGGTCATTTTGAGTGCTGAATAACAATGTTATTGCTTTACGATATAATACGGAGCAGGAATGTTAAGTGGAACCTTTGATTTTTCCTGGTAGTTGGCCGCTTTGAGTTGTCTATGGAATTGCTGGGGTTCTTTATAAAGAAAAATGTGTTTTTATATTGTTGTAGTTTTCTGCGAAGGTTGATTGTTATGGAGGAAATGTGCTGTAAGTGGTAAATTTTTCTGTCATGTTTTATTTTATATTAGGTCTGCCTACAATTTGGTATAATGCTGTCGCGCCAATAGCATGTTTTGTTTCAGGCTATTTGAATCAACAAAAAAGCTAACAGATCTTAAACTTGTAATAGTATATGAATTATAGAATAACAAATATATAAAAAGAAACACATAGCTAATTAAATCTTTAAGATACCGTTTATTTTTTTTAACGAGGAAGTATTAAAAAAGCGTAACTCTGCTCACGATTACAACACAATTTCAATTATCAATTCTGAATGCATTAATTCTGAATAATAATCATCCATCCTCAGTGTCAGTTAGTCTATGTTATCAAAATCAATAATTGAGCAAAAATCTAAAAATATTTGTATGTACGTGATGGAACGGTTGGCCATGAAACTAGTGTTTTTTTAACCACTTGTATTAAATGTGTAAAAACATGCGTCCTTGTGATGTCATAGTAATGGTGGTCGCACCACTCAGTGGTTTATAAGAGCTTGTACTTATTTTGTAAAGGAATCATCTAATTTGTCGTAAATTGCTAATTGAATTTCATGCTTGCCCCGTTACCCGTTAATAATTGTTTGAACTAGCAACTGTTTCTAAATTGTCAATCAAGGTGTAAAAAATAATTCAAATCCAAGGAGACACAACATTTGAACTATTTCTTTTTAATTTTTAATCATTTTTTTTTTTTTGCAAAATATAAAGTTTAGGTAATTAAATACGAACAAATTATCTTCCAGTGTAAGAACATGTATACAAACATTACCTACATTTTTATGTATCATTATTGTGATTGCACAAAGTAGCCATGACACCCATGACAGTTTCTCATTTTCCCGCGCAGATTGTGACAGCTAACTCTAATAATGTGAAGTTTTGTCGCAACATTTTACTCTATGGTATTCAGAAGTTAACAACTAACTTTTATTACTGCTTGTGTGAGTTCCGTAGCCATAAAATGCTATAAAACGATTATTTTTAATTAATATGCTCATCACAACCACTGATATACTTGATTGGTTGATAAGCCTTAAATCTAATTGAAACCTTATTAAAATTAGTTAGGACTTGGTCAGAAAATTAGACGAGTAAAAAAGAAAATAAAGGAAAGTTATTTGTCCAAAACATTTCACTGTCCTTTTCCAAATTTATTCAGGAGATTCCTTCTTCTATTACTTATAATCTCACCATTCGGCACATTCTGAATATAAATATCCAATAAGAAACCCATTGACAAAGTTTTTTTTTTAATAACGCATAAATCAGAGTTCAATACAATGTTAGGTATATTTTTTTATTGAACTCACTATAAACTAGATCTGTTCTGATAAAAACAAAAAGACATGAAACATAATATCACCCAGATTGCCAATCGACCATGGTAAAAAACGTTCATGTTGAATGTTCATTCCCATTTTAATAAAAAAAAGGTTTTTATGTAAGTCGTTGCGAAACTACGCAGTAGGTCCATATTTCTTAATGAGATCTTGTATTCGATTTGTGGATTTATTTATATTTAACATGCTGGAAAATAAATGTTTCGTAAAACTACGAGAGTTGATCATATTTTGATGATCAACGCCAGTTTTTATTGATTAAAAATTTAAATAGAGAAATGGCCCAATTGACTAATATAAATATTGAGCTAATTGGGTCGTCTCTGTATTTTGCCTTTCATAATTATTACGAGGAAATATTTTTATATAAAAGCATTATTTAATTCGTCTCATACACATTTCTATGAGTCAAATTTGACACTAATTCTTCTAAATTGACTACAGATTTAATTTTATGATTCGTTATTAAAACGATTTTCTCGACTGCCTCAGCGATTAATCGATAATCGACTCTACGAGGTAGGTAACACGTTTGTCATAGTGGCCAGCATTGCTCGGATGCCATGCGTGGGCCTTGGTCGCTTTGTTAGTATTAGGTACAATATCCACACATTAGCATAACGGCCACAAACAGCCAGTTATATAACTTAATGAGATTAAATTCCTTTACATGTAGTCTGTATACGTTTTGTTTTTCCTTTACCATTTATATCAAAGAAAGGCATGCTGTTTAATTTTTTAAATCACATTTGCGTGTCTCATCTTCATTCCTTTAAACTAAAGTTGCAGAACTAAACGTACTCTCGTTATTCTTCGAAATTTGTGAATATACCGTAAGGCATCGTCGAGAGAATTTATTTATACCTATATACTAATAATATTATAAAGCTGAAGAGTTTGTTTGATTGTTTGTTTGAACGCGCTAATCTCAGGGACTACTGGTTGGAATTGGAAAATTCTTTTATTGTTGGATAGTCCATTTCTTGAGGAAGGTTATAGGCTATATAACATCAAGCGACGACCAACAGGTGCTGAGCAGCGTGGGTGAAACCGCGAGAAACAGCTAGTATTAACATAAACGTAGTACCCATCCGTTTTCTTAAGAGTATTTTAGCTTTATTAAGATAAAGCTAAAATACTGTTGCAATAATTTAGTTTAGGCATTTTTATAAATTTGTCTATCTTTAATATACAGTGGATCTTTGTAACCTTCCAAATACACAAATACTGTGAATTTGTGTCTTTGTTGAAAACCATAAGTTATTATAGCTTAATTTAAAATAACCATAAACCATATTACTTGGTCTTAATCCTGACTCACGCAGTCATGACTCACTTCTTCATCTGTGTCGGAACTGAGGGTCCACTTACATGCAATTAAGTTGCCTAACCGCGTTGGCAACCACATCTGACCATATCTGACCATGTGATGATGTGCAACCAACACTGATATAGGCGGATGGCGTTCTTGTAGTGTGTGAAAGCGATTTTTGTTGTATGTTATTAATTATTTCTTATGGAGAAAATCTTTTAATAATTTATTTATCGGTGCAGGGTTTGACAGTATTGTACTGACAGAAAACTTACTCATTTCATTCGCGAAAGGTAAGACAGAGTTGTAGCAAATACAAGCTTTTTAAAATATGTTTTAAACTGAATATTGGATTGGATGTTGTGTTCGTAACTATTTTGTTCGTCATTATTGTTTGTTTTAAATCCTGGCAGTCATGACAGACTTTTTTGCCATCCTTTCCATACGCTACTTACTACGACCATAGCGTAAGCCGGCTATTCACATAGAGGCGTGCCAACGTTAGTGCTGTTTGACCATGAATGGGATTTGCATAACGTCTGACGAAACACGTCAAAAATGGCGGCAAAACCTGAACGATGAGCTTTCTATTTAATTAAATGTTAGATAATTATTAGTGTTAACGGCTTCCTCCTATGCCGATTTATTGAGGAATGTGACATGCGCAATGATGTCTTGTTTAAGTATGTTTGTGCGGACATTGGAATCGCTTCATTCGTGCCATAAGAGGTCATAAGATTGCGGTAGTAGTACCTTCGTCCGTAAACCTCTTTAGTATGGGCTGAACTTAGTATCGAATTAGGAGTAAACATCAGTACGATGAGTAAAAGATAAGTAAACGCAGTGATTTGATTTAGGTACATATGCAACAGCCTACATTTCAAAATAATATGCTGTAAAAGGCTTTAATTCGTTATTTAAACAAACAAAGAAGTACCGGATGACAACAGCAAACTACATTGCGATACACGAATGCATAATCTATGATCAACATCGTAAAATTTTTCACACGCATTTTATAACGACCGCATTACTTAACTGTATTCAAGTTAATTCGTTTGCATTTATGTCTCAACGGAAAATATCTTCTAAAGTACAGGAAATGGTCTCATTACACAAATATGCTACACTGACCATACATATTCAACCTTCTTAGAAACTCTTTAAGGAAATCCATAGACCAAACTCACTCAAATTAACATTTCAAGTAGGCAAAGGAATTTAACAAAAGGTCCTGTTCAGCCTATTCGGAGCAAAGTGAACATTACATAAGTCATTACCGCATCGGTTAATGTAACGTGAATGTGAACCAGTTAATAAGCAAGTTACCGGTTAATTTGCGAAATTACCGGGTATAGTGAGAAACGGAAGCGGAAATGTGAAATTGTGGCAACACTATCAATTTTTTTTCCGTGGTAATATGTAATTAACATAAATTTGTGATGTGATGGTTCTCAAGTTTTATTTTATTCCACGATTCTTGTGATTCATAATTTACTTCAAAAATAAATTATTTACGCTTGCATTATTTTTTGGTGGTTAATGTACCACGCTTTAATTTATAGCATCTCTAACATTCTTACATTGTAAAAAGCAAGTTTTAAGAAAAAAAAACCGAATGCATATTTTTTTTTAAAGAATTCTGTAATCAAAATAAAACACAGAGCTATAACTTGACATGCGTTCTATTTATATCCGACCATAAATACTAGACTGAATTAGTATAAAACATTTGCTTTTAAACGAACTCGATACTCAATGACTTGTAAATATTGCCCGACCAATATTACCAAAAGTACAAGTATATGATCGCACCTCGTTATGTCATTACGAAACTCGTCAATAACTACTTCGAGGTGTTATTTGCTTTTATGAAGTAATATGAATGGAGGGCCCCATGTGTGTATTCTTAATATAAATAAGCTTTGGTATGTGTACCATTAGTGCGAGGCAATGTCAAAGTTTGTACAGCCATCATTTCTAGTCTATGGAAGCAGCCGGTACTACAGCTAAGTCTAAGCTGGTCTGTGGATGGGTGACCAATCGTTACATAGGTACCGAGTTTCCTCCGGGCCTCGGAATGTTACTCAATCCAAGCTGTTGGTCCCAACTCTCATTTTTAGATTTTTGACAGCCGTTATAGATAGTCAAGAGTCCCGAAAGTCTATCTACCACTTTTACTAAAAAATATTCGTAGGTAATGCTTATTCATCATCTGCCTAGCCTTTTCCCAACTATGTTGGGGTCGGCTTATTATTCGTAAGTAATCGCTGACCTATAATAATTTTAACTTATTACAGAGCTTGGTGGTTTAAAGAAACACTTAAATTATAAATTTATTTTTGAATTAGACACATTGTCACTTCATTCATACCTATATCACGGCTTTGCCACAATAACTCAAACTAGCCCAAGTACTCACCGACTTACAACAGTCACAGCCTAAGAGATTACCACAAAAAGTGGCCAGTATCAAATCGAGCCATAGATTATTAGGTGATCGATAGAAAAACTGCCATAGATATTTATATATGTTTTAATTCGCCGAAGTATGAGGAAACGAGTGTTTATGATGTGATTAGGTGTTTTCTATATCTTTATTAGGAAAGTAGTTAAGTTTCTTGCGTTTTATACTTTAAGGTTTGACGATATAATACGTAACCTGTGGATTTATTATGGAAAGGAGATCATTGCTATTAAATATATTAACGTTAGTTTCGCATTCGTTTCTTATTTAAAATCTTATCCTATTATAATCATATTTTAATGCGTAAAATTGTAAGGAGTTTTCTTACTCTTTTATGCAAAAAACTATTACTTAAATGGTTTCGAATGACACACAGATATAAGATTTTTTATAGTATTCCGAGGAACAATCACCAAACACCACGCGAGCGAATCCGCGGGTATGAGCTAGTAGCATTCTAAATTGGGATCACGTTAGCACATACCTATAATCAGTAATTATCAGAAGGTTAGCAAAGCTCCAACGAATGAATATAAATCACATGATTAAATATTTGATTTATATTTATAAGATCGGTTATTTAACTCGTCATTAAGTTAATAGAAATCATATTTCGATTCATTCACTAACGTCTTCAAAATATTTGTCAAATCAAGTAAGATCTGATTCTAAAAAAATGCAGTCATGTGATTAATCCTGAATATAACAGGAAAGTATAATCACAACAGCAGTAGAAGAAGCTGATAACGACATTTAAAATAACGGTAATTTAAAAAAAATATTTTAATAAATATACGTAAATAAATATATATCTTTATAAAGAGCTAAACGATACGTAGGTATCGACAACTCTAAAAAGTCTCTTTATTTATGGCCCAATTAACATTAATTACAATAACAAACCCATAATTTATTAAACCGGTACTACCAGCTCTAAAATAGACTTTTTATAGATTCTGGCAATCATTCATTCGAATCCATAAACCACTCGAAATTCAAAATAATTTAAAAAGAAACAGTAATTAAAAATAGAACGTTGAAATCAAAACGTGTCACCATCATGATCTGACGTAACCGTTAGATAATATCTCGCTTAACAAGTCATTGCTCAGAGAAAGTAGTTTTCTCTGCTCGGATGCTGCGGATCTGTGGGTGAAATGTGCGCGCGAATTAGATGAATTGATGGGTTTGTTCAGCATATAGGTGCTATATTGATATTACAGCTACCACGATAGTATGGTTCTTAGTATTGTTGAGGTATAACTACGATAACGCTTTTATTTTGTAGATAGTAAGAGTGGTTATTGTAAATCAAATGATACTGCAGATCATACAAGATTGAGCGAAGAATTATAATATTACCGTTTTAAGCTAAAGCTAACTAATATTGGCCGCAGCTTTTCCCGCGTCGAAATGTATCCCAAGGGAACATAGTGTTTGTCAGAAATTTAATTAAATAAATGTGAACGCTTAACAAACATACATACATCCATACATCCTCACAAACTTTCGCATTTATAATTTTACTAGTTTTTGCCCGCGGCTTTGCTCGCTTTAAATTCGGGGTAACACAGTTCCCCTTGCGCCTTATTGGCATGTCATAGCAACGCTAAGTTTTCCCTTTTCTTCCCTCTTTCTCCCTCACATCCCACTTTTTTCAAAAAAATATTAGCCTATGTCCGTCTCCTGGTTCCCAACTATCTCTGTACCAAAATTCATCGAAATCGGTTTAGCCATTAAAGCGTGAAGAGGTAACAAACAAACAAACTCACTTTCGCTTTTATAATATTAGTAAGGAAGTAATGAGTAAGGATAATAGGAAATGAGACTAGCTATTTATTTTCCTTATTGGCAATTCTTTCAGTCCCATGTTTTATATTTCCACTAACGGAGGAAATTATAAAATTTTATAAGAAGCTGAATGTAGCTACAGCAACTGGATGTAGACCTTTTTAAGTGCTCTTCACTTAACTCGATAACTCAAATTAGGTTACTACCAAGCAATTAGCCACTCAGCAAGTCAGCAATGATCTAGTCGCTGAGAGCGTCCCACCTTACGTTTGCTGATTTGCGATCTCCACTCAAGATCAGTTTATATTTAATTGGATTAGAGTAAAAACACAAGAGAAAAATGGCGTAGCAGTGCATTATGAAGCCACAGTAATATAACTATTTGGCAATGCAGTAACTCTCAACTGCATGGACGATGAGTAAGCAAACAACAACAACTTGTTTCTCTATAAAACCAGTGTGGCATTACCAACCTTATAAAAACAACTTGCGAACTCACAAGATTCCAATAAAGTATATAATGTAGTGAAATCTACAGCCAGTAGCATCGTGCATCAAGAAACCGGCCATTCCTCTCAGATAGCTAACAACTCTCACAGCTCGCGTGGGAACCAATCGTAATTTATATATTCACTATACACCTATTTATGTTGTCTAGACAGAATATATTTTAATATCTACTACAGTGATTTAACATTACAAACACCCTTTTTTTGTGGTGTGAGAAGTAATCAAATAATTTCCCCCGCTCTGTGCGGAGCGAGGGGGGGGGGAGTGTTAAACTTGTACTGACTAAAACCCACCCATGTTCCTTCTTATGCCCTTTATGTTCCGGGGCCGCGGTATCTCTTTCGAACAACCCCGGCAGGCGGTGGCCCCGGCCGGTAGGTGGTGGCCCTGGCATTACAATATTACAAACACCCTTAACGAAACATAATGGAACTTACATATTCTTCACATCTTTGCGATATTTTTTTTTTGTTTAGGACTATATCTGGGAAGGTTCTAGTTATATTCTGCCCTGCTAAGTTCAAAAGAGGTAACTCAAAAATAAATGTAATGCTGGTTTAATGAAATCGGATAGCGTAAATAAATACGCATCAAAACTATCTATTTAGCAGCTATATATACTATATAGCAGTATCTATTTAGAAACTTTAAATCTAATAAGTAATACAAAATTAAACATTTCGTATGGTGAAAACCAAACTATTATTTTCTCGAAACCGGCTTTCTCTGAGATACCGCTTTTGTAATTAGCGTGGCAGTATTGGAGATCAACGTAAATTATGTAATTAATGATAGACACAAGTGCCATGTAAGAGAAGAAACTAATGCCAATAACTTTAAAACTAACGTATTTATTCATCATTGTCTCAGAAAGCCATGGAAGGAGGATGAAGCATGACAGCGGGAGCCAGAACCATCTGGTGATATGAAACATGGACGCATGCAAGGAAACCTCGATGAAGAAGTTTGAAGAACGTCGGGGAAGATTAACCTGAAGAATTATCAAGCGATGTTAACAACAGTAACGAAGAAGACCATGGGGATGTTGATGAAGAATTTTATAGAATGTCGGGGTAGATTTAAGAACACAACGTTGATAGAGATTGTTAAATAAATCAAGTCAATTTGCGTGTTTCCTTGATTGACCTTCAACCCTTATTCATCATCCTTCCTGAGTTTACTATCTGACGTAGGAAAGTGAAATTTAAAGTAAAATAGGAATGTTTACAGACAAACATGTAATTTGATATTAAAAGTCGTGATCGAGGTATTACTTTTACTCCGATCGTAATAAAAACTACATAATTGTGATCAGAACTTTCACTTTAAGAAGAATCTTAAATACTGGTAGGTAAATATTAAACTTATATACCAATTTTACATAATGTTGAAAAAGAATTTTATGTAAAATTCAAACACGATGTCCCACTTTTTAGTGTGAAAGTAGAAATTCCAATTTCGAAAACAAAATGGAGTAATTTTATATCAAATTAGCAATGAAAAGATACATTCAGCTGCCCAACGAGTGCCTCAGCAATATCCATTCTATAAAAAAAAAATTGCCAAAAAGATAGTCAAAAAATACTTGAAAATATGTTGACTTTCGTCTGTGACTTTTATATTGTTCGTGGTTTTTTTTTTGGAAAAATGATTTTTCTAGTAATTAAGTTCTGGTATGATGGTACCTATATTTTGAAAAATCGGCCAACAGATGGCGTAGAATAGCCGTAACAAACATGCGAAAAAAAAACTTCGTATTGAGAAAATCCTCCTCTTTTTAAAGTCCGTTAAAACTCTATCCAATAAGGTATTTACCGAGCAGTTTTGCTTTTTACGTAGACTCAAGATATGACTATGCAAGAGGTTATCGATGTAAGGAGGTTAGTGTGATGCTATCTTTCAAAATTACGAAAAAAGACAATACTGATTCTATCTAAAAACAGCCTACAACACAAGGAAAATAGCTTAATTCTAAACAATCTGCTTGATATTCATAGCAGCGTCTGCTAAACCGGCCCCCAAGTGGGTCGTGGATGATACAACACTGGCAATTTATTGGCTAGTATTAGAGAACTCGAGGTCTTACGTAAATGGAAACAGAGTTATTTTGAAAAAAAAAATATCATGGCGAACTTTGACCTCATATTTTGAAAACTACAATTTGATGGAATCAAATTACAGATATATATAAAATAAAGTCGTGTTAGTTACACTATTTATGACTTAAGAACGGCTAAACCGATTTGGCTGGAAATTGGTGGGCAGATAACTCGAACCAGGAGACGGACATAAGATTTTTTATCCCGTTAGATTAGGTTAGGGTAGGTAGTAAAGGGGCATCGCAACGCATAGGCACGGTTAGTATCATCTAAAATAAATCGGTATATGGAGGTATTCTTTTAGCAATCTAGGAACAGTACGTATCCAAGTTACTGGAAAAGTCAGATTAAAGACAAGGGCATTTAAAAATGTGAAACCATTCACCATCAACCATTTCATTTCAAGAAAACTAAAGAAGCATCATCAATGCAAACAAAATGTTTAAAGTTTACAAATCCAAGAAGCTGTTTTGTCAAAAAAATAAGAATGAAATGCACAAGATAGACTACTGAATCATTTAAACTCAACCATAATTTAAGATTCATTCAAGCTTCCATTCCATACCTTAAAATGAATCACTATAAAGGCTATTTTACTGTAATTTATGTCCGAACAACAAAATCTTTTGTCTGATACAACATATACATTCTACAGAACAGTTGCTAACTTTTGTCTGAATCATTAAACAAATACATTCTACACAACAGTTGCTAAGCTCCCTACGGCAGGCACCAGCAGTATGATGAAATCACCGCCGACCATGTAAGTACGATGAATGAGTAGACAAATACAGTATACAAGTAGGTTCGTATAAGAGAATCACGAGAATCCAGTATCATAAGATGCGCAGGAGTCACGACTAGTCGTTATTTATTAATGTGGCCTAAGGTTTGAACCCCGTATAGCTGCTGATGACAAGATATAAGCAGGTATTATATTAAGTTTTGGAGTGAATAGACTAATAATATTTTATCAAAATTGTAATATTACTTCCGCCCGCGACTTCGTCTGCATGGCACAGTTACTTTGGGCTAACGCTAACAACCGCGTGATGATCGAATAAAAAATAAAACTTTCTCTCCCCTTTTCTTCCCTCTTTCTCCCCCTTTTCTTACTTTTTTTTAGCCTATGTCCGTCTCCAGGGTCCCAACTATCTCTGTACCAAAATTCATCAAATTCGGTTTAGGCGTGAAGACTTAACAAGCAAACAAACTCACTTTCGCTTTTATAATATTGCTAATCAGGAAAGGGGAACTGTGTTACCCAGAATTAACGCGAGCAAAGCCGCGGACAAAAGCTATCACTAGCCTCCACACTAGGATGCCCTGTGTCGTGGAGACTAGTCTCCTACAGGATAAATAGGCACAAGGCGACAATAAAACAACGTAAGATTAATTGGGACCCAGCTTACCTAAGTTTAAGTTTCATTTACCGGCTGTTAGGCTAAGCGTAAAAGTGAAGGGCACTAGGTATATGCTGACAATCTCATGTGTGATTAAAATTCTAATGCAATGCAGGTCATTGCTATTAAACTATATTTTTTACGTTAATTTTGTCACCTGTTACCATGAGCTAATTTATTATAAAACTAGCTTTTGCCCTCGGCTTCAGTTGCGATAAATTCGGGGTAGCACAGTTTCCCTTTCCTGATATGCAGGTACATGCTACCTACGGTTTTTGCCCTTGCGCCTTATTGATTTGTAATACAAAACTAAGTTTTCTCTTTTCTTCTCTCTTTCTACCTCAAATCCCACTTTTTTTTTTAAATAATATTGCCTATGTCCGTCTGCTGGGTCCTAACCTATCTCTGTACCGAAATTCATCAAAATCGGTTTAACCATTAAGGCATGAAGAGATAAAAAACAAACAAACTCACTTTCGCTTTTATAATATTAGTAAGGATATATACTGACTAGCTTTAACCACAGAAGTTAATTAAAACTGATGCGTCAGCAATTCAGTAACAAGTTGTATGTTGATTAAAATATGATTTGCGACAGCGTATTTATTTATTACCGAGTATTATAAACGATTTTATGCGGATCTCTCATCGTACGGGAAATCTACAGTGTACGATTCGCTGTTGAAAGATCAGCATAAACTGGTTTTGTCTATACCACCTTCTACCTACCTGTCAGAGCCCTAAGGAATCTTAATCAAATTCCCACAATATCCTTTCTCTTATGATAAAAGTGATCGTTGCTAGTAAGTCATGGTACAGTTTAGATATAGCTAGATCGAAAACTAAGAAATAATCGCTTGTCCTATTACCGCAAGAATTCTGTATTACGCCTGAAGGCAATGATTTTATTATAGAGCGAGACAGTATAGCCTAACGTAAGCTTCAAATTAAACATTTTCATAATATCTTCATATCCATGGATGAACAAACAATTTAATTAAAATGTTATATCATTATTATTGTACATATTTTCAATTAAAAAACCAACTACAAAAACAATAAATGTGGAAAATTTTACTTTTTTTGGAATATGGGTATGTTTTTTTTTAAAAGTACAACTACTGACTAAAACGATTCCGTTACATCTCACATTATAAATTATTATCGAGTATTCGTTTTTCATTGCTTCTAAAATGTGTCCATATGCATTACAAAAAAATGTCTCTTTCGATTACAAATATAATTTTGAAAATCGGCCCACAATTGACGGAAAAATCGCGTAAGAAACATAAAAAACTAGAATTTAGAACCTCTTCCTTTTATTTAAAAAAAATCAAAATGTTTAAAAATCAAATCAAATCATACATACATATTTATATCACCCTTGTTCTGAATAGTTACAGTACTAATCGACGTATTGTCGTCCCGTTTACGCTGCAAACTCGTGCTTAGAGCATCTGATTCTCAATAGAAGCTTCAACGTTATTTACTTTCAAATTCTGGTCATATCTATTAAACTTGTAGTGAGCAAGTGAGCCTCTTTATACATTTATAACGACTACGATTCCGACAGCATTATTCAGTTAAACCTTTTCACGTCTGCCAAATATTCTGACAGATGATTAACTGTTGTGTCAAACATTCACAACGTCAGATTTGACAGAAGATAAACCAATCGGAAACCTTATCTGACTATCAATACCTCTGCTAGTTTACGGATGTTTCAAGCATACAGGTTTAATATCAGAATCATTGAGAAATATAATGTGTCTACGGATTGGAATGGCAAACCATTCTATCGTTTGTTTATCTATGAGTGAGTCAGGAAGGTAAATTAAACCCTTATGTATGAGTTTAAACTTTCCAATGTGTTATAAAGACTTTTTGGCCTTTGAAGAAAAAAAAGGGCGCTGTTATTAAACATTTGAAAAGTGTTTTAAAAACAAGATGGCCGCGCTACTACAGATTAATGACACGCGCCAAAATGTCTACATTTCAGTGCAGTTTGGACTCATACATTTTACCTACTGTTGCGAAATAAAAATTGTGGATCTATTTACGTTTATGAAAATTGCAAATGTTTATTGCACTTAGAAAGGATAATAAATTACTTCGTTTACGCACTGATAAATATTCAGTTTCGTTTTAGTAACAGTTTTAATTTTGTCTAGACATCCAGTTGTTTGTAAAGAAATTGACAAAGATTAGATGTTTCCGCAATTTACAAAATATCATGTAAGCTTTATTTTGAGTTTTTTTTTGTGTATGTGTCTGCAATAAAGATATCGTAAGATTTTTTGTGTGTTTCCATGTAATGTTTTTGTTTAAGTTATTTTTCTACTAGGTATTTAATAACATAACCCCTGTAATCCTCGAAGGATTAAGCACAGCTGTACCTAATAGCACACCAACATTCCCCAATCCCATGTAAAAGGGGGCGAATCTATTGCCATCAACTGAGCACAAATCAGGACCAAGTGGCTGTTACAGAGAAATTCCTAATGGAAAATCCAATTACACTGCGAAAAGAGGCAACGGGGGTACGTAGTTATTTTTTTTTTCGATGCGCAATAATTTCTAATGACGAAATGTCCACACCATCATGTATGCGCCACGCCACTGAGAAAATCTTTTGACTATGAGAGTCAATTGTCTTTCAATAATAGACAACTATTGTTCTAAGCACGGTAAGAAATAGTACAATGCAGCTTTAAAAGGTGACGATAAAACCTCCATTACAGTAAAAGGCTAGGAAAAAAGATATACAAAAACTATTCGTTTCTAGGAACTAATTTGTCTAATTAATGAAAATAGATTTGTTATAAAAAGCGCAGTAGGTATTTTAAACCCGAATAAGTAATTTTAAAGATAAATTTAACCTAAGATAGTTTGAGATTTTCTTCGACTGAGATTCGCGGACGCATTGTTTTTTAAATTCTACGCACAGTGATAAATTGTTTAGTTATTACTTAATTCAAAGATATTTTGAAGTCTTATAGAGCAGACATTGGATTATAATTCTCATGCAAAGATTTTCGATTTTTACATACAAATGCTCCTTTGACAACTGGGCGTGTGTGATAGACAGAAGAATTTCTTATCAAGCAGTAACAAGTATTGGATTACGATTTTGTTCGTCTTGTACCGTTTATCACTCCGTAAATATTTGAATGTATTTGATTCCATTATAACATCTGTCCCCGACAAAGACATTCAATATGTCTTTTTTATTTCTTTGGTCCATCAAATATATTGTTTTAAAAAGTTTCGTTGTCTACAAATGCGATGACTTTCCAAGTAGTACATGTCAACCTTATAACTTACAGTAAAATAATATAGAATTAAGCACTTACCTATAAATCCCAGTCTTGATTGAGCACAAACACGATAAAAAGACGTATCAATTTGTGCTAATATACGTTAAGATTTAAATTTAAAAAGATATTGTGACGACTCTGTTGATGGAAGGGGTGCGAGCACAAAAGATGTCCGACAATATTGTTACAACTAAAATAACATAAGAAATAAATTCTAATACTTTATTACAAACCTTTTTCTTAGAATGTTACAATATTTCATTCACATTATTACATAAAACATCCCAATCCTAACCATTCGTATGTACATTTAATGGTAACGATTAATAATTATTAATATAATAATAAAACCTTTAAATAAGTGTAATCTAATCATAACCTATGACATTTTGTAAAGTGAAAGTCTCTTCTACCAAAACGAACTAATAAATACAATTATTTGGTACAATAAAACTTTCATTAAAACCTAGAATATTATTAAAGCTATTAAAATCTCTAAGAAATATGACTATAATGATGTTGTGTATCTATATATACAAGTTTTCCCATCAGTATAAAAGAGTATTTTCAAAATTATCATGTTAAAATATTACGCCTTAAAAGATCAACGAATGACAATTTTAAAACTTCGCATTTTCTATAACGATCATATTTTAGGATTCAGACGAAACGTGTTTGCATTATTTTAAACCAATTATACAAAGAATATCAGTCGTTCATGTTATTATGGCCAGAGAAACCGGATCCTACAAGTGGGAGCCGCATAAATCTAGTTAGAACTAGATTCAGCCGGACTTTTAAGTGTCTCCGGTGACGGGAGGTGTTGTTGTTTTTCTTGGGAAGAAGGCTGGTCTAAAATTAGGTCTGATAGGTTTGAAATAAACCTTTCTCTCTGTGGTCGTCTTTGGACTTTCTGTTGTGAACGTTTTAGCTGTGGTAAAGGTCTTAATAACTACTTTGGGAGTGTTGTTTTTCTTCTTAAGATCTACTGGGACGTTTTGAACTCTGTTTGCACTGAAACGTGATTTAGACGGACTAAAAGTGGTTTTGTTCGCTTTCTGGTTTAAATTAGTCGCGTTTATTTTCTTAACTGTTCTGGGAGCTACGCTTGGTCTAGTAAAGTTTGAGGATTTTATTATTGGTCTTCTAGGGAATCCGAATTTTGCCCGTTTCGCATCTAAAGGCGATATTTTTACTGTAGTAGTTTCTTCAGGTACTGTTTCAGTAGTTGATGATGCTTCTGTCGAAGTGGTGGTTGGGACCTCTGTGGTTGCTTGTGTTGTAGACAGCATATCTATGATCGGACTTGAACTTGACGGAATTTCCGTTGTTGTGGTCGTTGTCGGTGTAGTCGAGGAAATAGTTGTGGATGTCGTAGAAGAGGGAGAAACAGTTGAACTTTCAGTTTGTGGTAAAACTGAGATACTGATTATGGGATTTTTCTTTGAAGCCATTTCAACGGAAGAACCGCCGTTAAATTCTTGGCCTTTGGCAAAAGTAAGAATGCTACGACCTGACTCAGGTTTCAATGGGGTGATTTTAACAATGTTAACTTCGTCTTCCTGGCGAGGTACTGATGCAGAGTATACGACAAAAGGTTGATTTTTATCATCATTTACTTTACGTGCCATTAGTGGGTTCTCAGTTTTGAATAACCCTTCTAAAGGTAAAGTGGATGGGTTAGTCAACATGGAACGTGGTGTCACTATTTCGAAACTTTTGGCTGCTCTCACTTTTTCAGTTTCGTATGCTGCGGGAACGAATTGCCAGGAAGCGAACAGTGGTCCGTCATGTTCCTCATCAGTTTTGTTTTCTTCATTTACGTAAGATAAGAAGTCATCGTTGGGTAGATGTTCAACATGATCTTTGTTTTCATCGGTTTTAGAATCAGATACTTTCTTGATATGTCTGTAGGCTTCGTTAACACTCTCCGATGCAACTAGATTTTCTCTGGGCGCGTCAGGGTAAGTTTCAACTAAAGCCCTCGCATTTCTTGCCTCATCAATACGTATATGATTTTCAGGTGGATTCTCAACTGGATATATGTGACCAAATTTAGTTAGATAAATTGGAATGTCATCCTCGACTATTTTGATAAGACTAAATCTACTGACTTCACCAATTTTGTCAATGACTGGTTTCTTTTCAACCATGATTTTGCCTTCCTCAATGTGAGTGGTTTCATTATTTTTATTTATGTGGTGTTTATCTAATTTCGAGTTCACTTCAACAACTCTTGTGATTGAAAATAACTTGTCGAATTGTGTCTTTATGATGGGTGGTGGTGGCTCAGATGGCGCAGTTGTAGTAGTTGTAGGGACAGTGGTAGGTACTGGTTCAGTTGTTGTTTCCGTATTAGGTACAGTGTACGCAACAGTATTTTGTACTATTGTCGTTTTGATTTCAGCTTCAGTTTGTGCAATTGTAGTAATATCTTGTGTTGTAGGGTAGTATGTGGTGCCTTCTGTACTCTCTAAGTAATCATCAGTACTGTTGTCCACTTCCATTTGGTATGTTGCTGTTTCCATGTCATCAATATTTGTTGTGGATGCATCCTCAGCTGTTGTGGACTCTTTACCGTCAGTCGTAGAAGTAACTGTGAGGTAATCATCATCAAATGATGTAGTGGTTTCACTGTCAGTTACTGCAGTAGTTGTTATATCATTAGATTCTTTCTCAACTCCTTGAGTTCCATTCCTAATAATAATTGGTACTGTACCTTTAGGTCTAGGAGCAGCTACGGGGGAGTTGTAACCTGGTGGAACGTTTTGCACTCGTTTTTTACCATCAACAGCTGGTTTGTTGCTAAATCTAGTTATGATTCCAGTTCTGTTTTGTGAACTTGGGAATCTTTTCGGAAGTTCTGTTGTAGAAGTAGAAGTTCTAAATGTATTTGAGTTTACTACGCGGGGTCTAAAACCAGGTCTCCTTGTCGTGAGAGAAAACCTTGTTGGTGTCTCATCCTCGTCAACTGCCTCTTCATCATAATGTCCCTCTTCTTCTTCATCTAACAACTCTTCAGAATTAGCAGGTTCTTCACCTTCTTGTTCAGAGTCAGGTTTCCTTGTGAATAGTTGGTTTGGCGGAACAAAAACGAACGGATTATCCGATTCTGTATCTTCTTCAAGATTTTCGTCGTCGTTATATTCTTCGTCATCTTCAAATCTTTGAGTGGTTCTGGGAGTAAAAGGCTTTCTAGTAAATAGTTTAGAAGAGAATGGTCTCCTGGTACTTCCAGATGGTCTGAACAGTGGTCTGTCTGCAGTTGCGGGACTTGTGTAAACGCCAGGATTGTATTTCCGGCTAAACACTCTAGTGGTCGATGGTACTGACGATTCCGTGGACGGTGTGTATAACTTCTTTCGTGGCCTGTAAGGTAGCCTAGTTCTGCTTGAAGATGTGGTTGATACTGTAGTGCTCACAGTAGTAGTTTCTGTTTGAGAGTCATCAGTTTCAGTAACAGGTGGTTCAGTGCCCGTGGTGTTTTTGTATTCTGAAATGTCTACAGACTTTCCCTCAGATATAACTGTCACCTCCGATTTTTGTTCTGTCTCAGAACTTGAATCTGTTTCGATTTTTACTTCACCTTCAGACTTTTCGGAACTTTCCTTGTTTTCTTCTGCAGTCTTAGAATCACTATTCGTACTTACTTCAGCATCAGATTTGGTTTCGGTTACTGTTGCTTGGTTTTCCGAATTTTTAATTTCATCTGTTTGAGTATTTACAGCTTCAGTGGTAGTAGGTGCTACCGTTGTGGGTTCAACTGCTTGCTCGACTGGTAATTCTTCTTTTGTTTCAACAATTTTTTCTGTGACCTCTTCCTTTGGCTCAACGTTTTCACTCTGTGACTCTAACTTCACCTTCTTTTCTTTGTAAAATTCAGTTACTTCTTCAATGATCGGCTCTGTTACAGTTTCAGTAGTTGTGGTAGTGGGTCGCGTCTTTTCTCCATAGTTTAATTCTTCAGTAGTAGTGCTTCTGAAATTATTCAGAGCGCCAACAGACTTTACTGTTAGTTCAGCTTCATTTTCAGCAGGTTTCAGTTTCTTGCGAATGATTTTCCGAATCCTTTGTGGGCCAGGTGCGGTAGGTGCTTCAGTAGTAACAACTGGTTCTGGAGCTGCTGTTGTTGAAGTTGGCCTACGTCTGATAACTCTGAACCTCTTTTTACCAGAATCATCAATAGGTACTGTTTCAGTGGGAACATCGTCACTAAGGGCTACACCCGGAGCTCTGAATTTCTTAATAATAACTCTACGTTTAGGAGTTTCTTCAGTTACTTCGCTTTCTTCACCGTCTTCATGTTCTTTTTCTTCTCTGGCACTTTCCGAAAGTAAAATATCATCAATTCTACCTTCCGGTTCATCGTCATCATCATCATCATCATTGGACAAGGTTTGCTGTGTAGTTGATTGACGAGAAGGGAATGGTAACTTTCTAGCTACGATTCTTGGTGAAACTGTGGGCGTTGGCCTGGATCTTCCAAAAGGCAGGCGAGGTGCAATTCGTTGGGGGGTTATAGTTTCATCAGGTGCTTCAGTGTTTTCATCATCATCCGCGTCAGCTGAGGCAGTTGAAGAACGTGTAAAAGGCCGTGGAGTGAATCTTGCAAATGTTGGTCTCCTCTGGGCGAAAGAAACGGATGCTGGTTGAGCAGAGGACTCTGTTGTAGTACTTACTGTGAAGCGGCTTCGTCCACGCGGGAGAAGGTTTGGTCGACTAGTCTCAACTGTAGCAGCGGAGCCCTCACTATCAGGTATTGCATCAGAGGCAGTGCTAGTAAGGGGCCTACGGAAACGTCTATCAGCTCGAGTACTAAAGCTAGTAACTTGTCGCGGAACAAATTGTGGTTCCACTTCAATCGGAGTCAAAGAAATTACTTCATCCGGGTTCAAAACTTGGGGTTTAAACGAACCCCTTGATACAGGTGAAGCAGCGGCGGGGATAGAGTCATCACTTCGAGCAGTTTGTGATACTTGGAACCTACTTCTAAATCTCCTACCGACCGGACCGGTTTCTCTAGGTATAGCTTCATCGACTTCACGACTATCTGGAGTAGTAGATCTAATTTTACGAGATACCTCAGCAGAATCGTCTGAATCCGAAAATATTTCGTTCGGCCTTGCCAAAGGTCGCCGACGGTTCACAAAAGCATAATTCCTGGGACTCACCTGTGTGGTGCTTGATGGGGCTGCTGTACTTGGGGATGGGGTGGTGGAGCCTCGCCGTCTGATCAGAGGTCGCCGAGTGGGGACACTTGGTGGTGCTGGAGTCGTCGTAGTGGTCGTAGTTGTAATCGTCGTTTCGCCTACTGTAGTTGGAGCTGGCGTTTCAGTCTCAGGAGTTTCGATGTCGTCAGAGCTCGGGGAGTTAAGTAAGGAGGATATTTGAACGGAAAGGACAGTAGTAGGGTCAGGGCTACTAGTTTCTTCAGTGGCGACGGTAGTGGAACGTACTCGGAGTACGGGGGCTTCAGAGCTTGGCTCTTCAACGGGACGGGAGGTAGAGCGTGACCGTACGATAGAGGTATACTGGGGTTGTGTTGATATCTCTCTTTCTAATGCAGTTTCTTGGACTTCAACTTCTTCTTCGGAATTTTGGTATCTGGAAAACAATTCAGGATATGTTAAGTATGCACAAAAAAAAAAAATGAAAAAATTGGTTGGACCGCACAATTTTTCATGTAAAATAATACTTACTGCACAGTTGTGGTCTCCTCAGTGGTAGGTCGCTGTCTCCTGATGGTTACGTATTCTGGCTGATTTTCTCGTCGTGCGCTCAAGATATCCAGCGAGTTTGGCGAGTCCGATACCGAAACAAAAGGCTCTGACCGTTCAAACAGAGCGTTTCTGTAAAAAAATAAAATAAAACTAAATAAATATTTTTTACAGACAGGAATTGTAGTCGTTTAAAGCAAAACTTTATACAAAATTATAAAAATAAACACGCTCAACATGCATTGAACAATACTTTTATAACCTATGATAAAATTCCACTCCGACAGAATTCAGTATGATAATTATGATTCTAAGAATCATAAACTGAATTCCTGGAAATAGTATGATATTCGACACTACCTGTATTAATTTGAACTCACCTTGAAGCAGTATCATCAGCAGTATCCGAAGTTGTAGGTCTCGCTCTACGAATATTAACATACTGCAATGGCTTGGTAGTTGTTCCAACCCGGGACTCTGTTTCTACAGACTTAGCCCTGAGGATCTGTTGTACTTCCTCCTCTTCGGATTCGTCTTCACTCTCTTCACTTTCTGGAGTTTCTTCAGTTGGTTTGGAACCACGTTGACGGTTGATCGTTGTGTACCTGGATGATATTATAGTTTATGAATATGAAGAATCAATATGAAGAAGTAAAACAGAATTCATATAAGTAGTTCGTCTTTTTGTAAACCAGTGCAGCGGTGTGATTAGATTACATTTTGGAATTTCAAATGCTTCATTTAACCCTTCACACAACATTAGTTGCGTTTTTTTTGCGGTGTCGAGCATTACGATATTGTTTCGAATTCTTCGGAGTTCGATACAAAATGTGTTGCGTTAGTTAGGGTCTCAGCTTTTGAATCTACTTATTTCAGGGCAGTAAGTTACTTACTGTGGTCGGTCCTTCCTTATCAGCTTGTCTTTATCACTTGATGGTTCTATTCCAGCATTCTGTGGTCCTCGCCGACTGTTCTGTCCAGAACTTTCGAGGATACTGTTGGGTCCAGTGTATCTGAAGAAGACATTATTTTATCATCATTAGATTTCTTCATATTCGATGTATTTTTTTTATGATGCCTTAATTAGACCATGGTTGCATATAAGCCTAACCAATTGAACGGTAATTAGCTCTTCAACACGTAATTTCATTGGTTTATATTTTTTGTCTGAACCCAGCTATACTTTTTTAATTGGTTGACAATTTCATTATTCAATTTTATGTAATTATAGTCAAGTACAAATTGATTTCAATTTAATATTACGGATTTTTATATGTTAATGTTAAATGGTAACTAATAATAATTATGTAGTACCTGTTCTGCCCACGTGTCCTTTCCAAAACTTTTTGGTAAAGCTTCTTTTTGTAAGGAGAAGGTGTGGTGGTGATGCCACCATCTGTGCTAGCCTGGGTGTTCTCCCCGAAGCGAAGTTGTTTCTCCAGCTGTTCAATACCGCCTGAAAAAAAGATAAGTTTATTTAGACGTGATAATTCTTCCAAAAAGTAAAGGATTATTTGGGATCACCATTATAAGTTAAGTTCACTTAATCAACGTATAATGTTAATTCTAGAGTAAGTAAAAAAGTCAAATATGTTTATTTGTTATACCTTCAAGCCAGTCTTCTATATTTTATCCGGGTAATGAATAGTAATAAAATATTGTACTCACCAACTTTCTTGATCAGGTCAATCAATTCCTTGATAACTCTGGGGTCCTCTGCATCTTCATCAGTTGGGTCTTCACGAGATTCGTCTTCATATTCCTCTTCCTATACAATATAAAAAAAACACACACATTTACATTTAATGCTTCATGATCCCTTAATATGAAAGAGGTTATAATGTACCAACAGTCAAGTCTATTAAACTTTCGTCAGTTTTAGAATACGTTCTTATGTCTAGTCAGGACACAAAGCCTTGGAACACTTTATAATAAAGATCAAAATCACTTGCACTTTCGACCAATGTCGATTTGACATCAACCACTTACCTCAGGCACAGGAGTGGTAGATGAAGTAGTCCTGAACAGCGAAGAGCTCTTAGTGCTCAATCTGATGGGCTTCCTAGTGGTGGTCGTGGTAGTGGTGGTGCTGGTGCTGGTGGTGACGGCCTTGGTGGTGGGGGCGCGCGTGGTGGGCGCTTTGGTGGGTGGGTCCTTGATCTTGCACAGCACGTTGCGAGAAAAGTCACAGGAGTCAGCTGCCTTGTTGAAGAAGAGACCTGGGGAAAACAAGGAGAGTTAATTCATTTTTGGCTCCAGTCTGTATCTTAGTACAAACGTTAGGTTTAACGATTGATAACGATATATCTATTCAAGTTATTTAGGTATCAAAATTAAGGCAAGATTAGTAAACGGTGTAAGTATATTTATTTGTCATGTGTTATGATGTTATTTAAGGATCTTAAAAAGTATTTTCGTGCCGGACACATTCTGCTATAATGCAAATTTAAAACAATTTTCCATATCATAAAAATTAACACCATAGGTACTGGTATAATACATACGTTTATACACTAAACTTAGTATAGACAAAAAAACACGATGTCAGTGATACATATAAGTATGTCAACTAGAAGTTAGAAAATTATTGGATACTTAAAAAAAAAAACCGCTCCATAAAAAGTTTCCAAGTGCCTAGAGGAGCAGATTTTATTGTATTAGGTTAATCGTCGTAAACGTCGTCGGATCATTAGACATTTAATTGTTGTAAACTCTGTTGATAAATTGCTGAACTACATAGAAACTATGGGTGATCTTACCAGAAGGACAAGTGAACTGATGAGCCACAATCCCAAGGTTGGAGGGTCCGGAGTCGAGACACCAGAAGTACTTCTTGCAGTCGCGGGGGTGAGGGTAGAAGCCTTCGTCGACGCACTTGAAGTCTAGAAGGAACACATGAGAAATAAAACATCGTGATAATTAGGGATCCGTACCTCAAAAGGAAAAAACGGAACCTTAATTGGATCACACGTTCTCCGTCTGTGTCTCGGTTTGTCTGTCTGACAAGACCCATTATCTCCAGAACGCGTAAATGTATCGAGTTGAAATTAAAACCATAAACTCAACTCTTTGTGCTTACGAATCTTCTGAGTTTACGCAGTCAAAAGATGTGCCGTTTATGTCGCAAGTTTTGTAAAGAACCTTCTTTGTTGCCCTAGTCTTATTAGCTCTTGTATTTTAAATCGAAAGAGGTGGAGGATTTCAGGCCAGTTGACAATATAGAGGAATCAAAAATCAATTCGCGATTTCTCGGAGGCCTTTGATCAATCTAACCACGACCAAACTATGAAAATACAAGACAAACATTACCTGATCCTGGATCGGGAGTGGTTGGTGGTTCCGGAGTGATGATGTTCCATGCTGGAGTAGTGCTTGTAACGGTGGTGCTAGGTTTGCGTCTGTTGCTCCTGTTCAAATATAAAATACATGTAGCGACACAAAGATGCAAGTGGCAAACAGTACTACAGCGCCATCTATCCAGCCACTGAAGAACTAACGGCAAGATTCCTACATCGCGCAAGCAAAGTTGTACGCGAAGTTAGCATATATACGAGCACCCGACAAACAACTGTCGGGCAGTGGCCCGCCAGACACGACACCCGTCTGGTAGGAGGATCCTCCCTTTTCCATAGAGGATGAAGAACTTTACACCCTGTTCTTCATACTTCTAAATACAATTAAAAACATCACCAGAGACCCCTTGCCACTTATTAATGTTTTTATCTGTTGTATTTTCTTATATGGGGTGTAAAAGAACTCTTTATGAACCCGTCAACCATGCATTCTTTAAGTAAACCATTTTTTTGGGGTTGCGAAATTACTTTTACAGTAGAAATCAATGTCACGCACTTAAAACATCTTGCTGATGGATGCATTGAATAGTACAGGAGTTGGGGGATTACTTAAAGATGAAAAATGTTAGTGAAAAAGTTGTCAATTTGACCCCAACTAATAAAAAAAAAAAATTAGGGGGAGGGGGGTACTTTTACATTCAATAGAAACGCTATCAAATTACAAAGATTCTGTTTAGTTAATGTTTCACATAGTTAACTGTCATGATGAACTGACCAAATACAAGTATAATATGGGTTAGTATGTCAACTCACTTAGAAACTGGCTTGGGTGTGGTGGTAGTGGTCGTGGAGGAGCTCCTCGGCCTGCTCTTCCTCCTGGTGCTGGTCTGTACCTTCTCCCTGACGTCGGTGGATCTGTTGGGGAAGGGGCCATTGGTATTAATAAGAAAACATGACTGATTTAAGAAATATTTCAGAAGATTTATACAATGCGAAGTTTTATACGCGACAAAGAAAATGGCTAAGTCAAAATATCGGATCCATCGGGTTTTTTTTTTTCAAAAAAATTGTTTAGAAATCAGTTACAAATCAATAAAAAATAGCCTGACAGATACAGAAGAAGAGAATCTGCTAATAGTTAACGAAAAAATTGCAGGAAAAAAGTTACGCAAGGTGGTGACAATTTAAAAGGATATAATATTTCGTACTCACCCGAGCTTAGCGAAGTAGGATTCCTTGGCAGCTTCGATGAGCGGGTAGGGTTTGTCGTGACAAGCTCCACGGAAGTCATCGTTGTCGATAGACCAGAACATAATACCTGGAATCAAAAGATAAGATTTTTATTTAGTTAATTAAATTACCACCAGTTGTATTTTTTTAAGGTTTTGGTTTTTGTATTGTGTAAAAATAAAAACCAGTCAATAAAATTTGAAAATATATTAATATTTTAATTAAACATTGTAAAGATTATACATAGGATTTAAATTACACATGACAAATCATCATTGAGGAAAGTGAGCACCTCTTTCAATTATGATCTGTGCCCCTCGAAGAAATCTCGGCCGGTTATGAACAAATAATGTTTTCCTATGACGTTATAATATTAATAATCCGGGCGGCTCGTTACATTTGGATATTTTTAATGAGCAATCGTCATTGCTACAGAGTCTACATACACAGGTCCAATAGGGCAGTTTCCTATTTTTTTAGCCTTTGACTTAGAAACACACATGGACAATTAAAATACGTAGTAATGTACGAAGGAAGTTACATTCGTGACTGTCACATGTCAAGAACAAAATCAAGTTGTGGGTGACATTGGCAGTAGTGCTGAACGCAAAAAACGAATCAGAAAGAGGGTAAACCATTTTGTCTGCTTATAGACATCTACCGGCAATAACTTTAGTTCATGATCATGGCGTGTGCAACTGCTCTGAAATATCGGAAGCTTAACAACAGCACACACGGTAAATAACCCGTTTTAAACGAATAAACGAAAGAATTAAAAACAAGGTTGCTGAACAGTTTATTCTGGAACTTCCTACCCACTTTTGCTAAAATTGTTGCTACTATAAAGTAGTGGTAGTAGCTTGTAGGTACTGAAAAAGCCTATGTCAAAAAATGGTCATTTTCCGGTTTAAATAAATTTAACTGACCTCCAAGACCATTCTCAGCGACGTATTCCGCCTTCTTCCTAACAATATCCACATCATCGTAGCCGACCCACTGGTTGCCCTTGAAGGCGACGGGTCCCATCGCGTCAGGGTTGGGGTGCATCACCGTCCACTCCTCATCCTCCTCCTCTTCTGAATATTCCTCAGAATCTTCATCAGATGCCTGGCGTTTCTTCGTTTTGGGTTTTAGAGATTCACAGATCTGAAAAAAGGAGATTTTTTAAATATTGATTAGATTAACTAGTTTGTTTTTTTAAACAAAGCGTTTGCAAACATCTAAACTGACATACACAAACAGCCAGACCCTAAACAACTATTCGTAGGCCATACAAATGTTAGTTTCGTGTGGAATCGAACCCGCTACACGCAGCGCAGCAGCCGATCGCTAAACCACTGCACCAACCGTGGTCTTTGGTAACGGATTTAAGCCGAATGAGATTATTTTAGCATTGATTGACCTTGTAAGAAGAGTTACAGCAAAGAGAGATTTCATCTAAAACTATTATTATAAAGAGGTAAAATTTGTAAGTTTGTTATACAAAATAACTCAAAAACTACTCAACCGATTTAAAACATATTTTAACATTATAAAGCTACATTCTTACTGACTAACTTAGGCTATATAGCATCACGCTACTTGCTATTGGAGCGGGACAGTAATCACAACAGCGAGTAACATATAAACATGTCGACATGAGCCTTGGTGCTTGACATTGTTGTTTCGAATCGTATATCATAATCTATTGACAAGAATGTCGTTTGGTGACAAGTCTCCGATGTTGTGACAACTGGTACCAATTTGTTATCAGGTCCGGTGATCAAAATTGAAACAATGAAACGTCAAGACAGTTTGATACAAACGATAGTAATGCAGAGAAAAAAAGTTAAACGCAATATTGCACTCTATTTTCCGGATGGGAAAACATCAAATAACTTCGCCTGCTCTGAGCGGGGTGGAAGGGAGAGTCAGACTTGTACTGACTAAAACCCACCCATGTTTTTTCGTTTTGCCCTTTATTTTCCGGGGGTGCAGTACCTATCTCTTTCGGACAATCCGTAACCCTGGTGGCCTTGGCAGGCCCTGTGTTTTGCTGACGTCTTTTTGAAGCGCGCGTGGAACACCGTCACTAGACGGAAGGACGGTGAGCTACCCATTGCTCACCGTCCACAGACCCGCATCTACGGTGGGCCGAGACTCGTCTCCCGAATTTAGTACCCTTTTATGTAAACATTACATTAAAAGATATTCTTGTTCTCTTTCATATAGGTAAGACTCCAGTTTCTCCTTACCTCATAATAAGCCAAATATCCCTTTTCTCTGGTAGCGTCTCCCTGTTCTCCAGGTCCGTCAGCCGGCGAGCCGATCTCCACAGCGTCAGGGTTGAACAGCGTGTAGGAGCGTCCGTAGGTCGGGATACCCAACACCAGCTTGGATGGGTCAGCGCCGCTCTCAATGTAGAACTTGATCGTGTAGTCCTGGAAGAAGAGAGGAATATAAGATTTTGTGACAGAAGTGGCATATAAAACACGGTCTTTTCTTGTTTAAAAACAGTCACACGAGTTATGGTATCCTAGTATCTGAGACCTAACTAGTAACCATCAGGAGTAGATGAAACTCAATGTGTGCCATTATCCTCTGCCATTAACGTCGAGTATATAGTTATGGAAATGATAGCAATAAATTCCAGATCTGCCTCTTTTTTGAACGATAACGGAGTAGCTAAGTCACTAGCAGAACCCAATTCAATCAATACTTGAGATATCATCACAAGTTAAGATATTGATGGACAAGCCTTTGTAATTTTAGTAAAAAATGCAACAATTTCGTGACGTATGTTAACGTGCTCAATATCATTTTTGAGTTCCGTACCTCAAAAGGAAAAAACAGAACTCATATAGACTCACTTTCTTGTCTGTATGTCAAGACCATTTCTATCTATATAATTATATCTTCCATCATCTCGGAACTTGTGAGTTCAAATTAAAAACCGTATACTAAGGTCTGTGGATCCTTGGAGGTGTGTAAAATCAACTCTCCAAGTCTCATCATTTTCCTGCCCTTGTCCCTACGCAGTCAATAAAATGTCCGTTTAAGTTGCAGATTTGTACGGAACCCTTGGTACGCAAGTTGGGTTTTTGTCAGGCTTTCAAATACCAGTTTTTGACTGGTAGCAGTGCATGGGGCACAATGTCGGTGACCTTGGTACCGCATTGTATGACTACCGGTCTTTTAAGGTCAAATCGTGAAGACATTTTAAAATGCCTACGTCTAGCAGCCGTCTACAATAGAAGCTGATCTGATTGATTGAAGGTTTAACCGGTTTTCCAGAGTCGGGTAGTCAAAAACTTTAGCTGAGTGAGCTACGCATGACAGTATTGTCAGCTCCAAAGCTTAGATAGTGAAATCAAAATCTTGTTATGAAATTGACCGAACTACTCCGAAAGAGTTTTTAGCTCGTTTACCGAAGGATCTAAAAAAGCGGTTATGAGCGATCATGGAAATGTTTTTTCTTTTCCCAGCTATCTTTTGGTCAGCTTCCAGTCTAACCAGATGCAGCTGATACAAATGAAGGTTTATTAAGCTGACAAAGTTAAATTTGACCGCGCAAAAAATGATGTAATGTAATTCTGACAAAAGAATGAATTATCATACAATTATTTATTGCATTCTATCTATGCTCTTATAAAAACCAACGTCTTTCTCGAGTCACTCCCTCAAATAGAAGTATTTTATCATTGTCATCGTCTTTGGTGACTGGGCTGAATCTTTTGACTTGTCTAAAGCTTTTGATTCTCTGAAGCTGTCAGGCACACGTTTCCCTTTAACATATTTGTTAAGTATGTTGGCATTTGCCAGAATGTTGTGTATCTATTTTAATCTGTTTTCATTTTTCATAAAAACTATCTACATTTTGGTAGTCAATCATATTTTAATCAACAAACAACCGGCGGGTCTATAATATGAATTGTGTTACCATTCGTAAAATGGTTACAAAGTGGCAATTCACAATATTAACTGCGTCTGGAATCATTTTCATAATTTTAAGTTTAAATTCATTTTATTATGATTTAAACCGGCCATTGTGGACTCCCTGATACAAACACCAAGATTGCAAAAATTAAATAAACAATTTTAGTTTCACAGGCATGCAGGCCTCATTGCTTCCTCCTTAAATAAACGTATTTTCGTTTCTTCTATACTTACAATATTTAGCTCGTTGTCAACGCTGTACTCGTTGGGTTCCTCCAGAGGGTAGAGGGGTGCGTGGTGGTTGACTGCTGGCTCGAACGCCGAGTGGTAGTCGTACGACAGCAGGTTCATCCAGTCCAGGTATCTGTAACAGATTTGTTACATTAGGAACCAGATCATCAACATTTCCCTGCCCTTGACCCATCCTAATCGGGGTTCGGCGCAAAACGTTTTTTTCAACATTAAAGATATTTAGAAAATTCAATGTGCTCTAAGGTTGAGTAAAGTGTCAACGTGTCACATTTTTTTTTGTGACGGCATCTACAATTTTTCGGAATTTGGATTTTCCCCTTTACTAGTGCTTTATGATATTGCTTCTTGAAAAAATTTATTATTCTAGGTCAACAGGAAATACCCTATAGATTTTGATTCCTTTTGCGAATGTACTGGCGATGCAAAATAAACGGCTATCCCCCGAATACTTACACGTCACTCAAAATTTAAGTACCACTTAAATTTAACAGATACTCAAAAGTGACGTTTGGCAATACAAATTCAAAAGTTTAAGAGCTGCTCGAATGTTAAGCAGCCCTCAAATTTTGAGTGACGTTTCAGTATTCGGGGGTTAATCTTTTAATTGCGTAGACTAAGAGAGTTGATTTTTTGGACCGCTATTTGGTATTTACTTCAACTCAAAAGCTAAACCCGTTCCTGAGAAAAAGGGTCTTGACAGACAGATGGAAAACGAATTGACCTATAAAAGTTCAGGTTTATCCTTTTGAGCCACCAAATCCTAAAAAGGTACTTGGTTTTCCTATCCTAGTTTATCACCTTTGACTTCTTCACTGCACCTGTAAGCGGGCACACCCGTTAGACTGGAGAATTTATTATTTAGGCTTGGGTAAATTTTCATTTTTATACATAACTAGCTGTTCCACGCGGTTTCAGCCACGCTGCTCAGCACCTGTTGGTTGTAGCGTGATGTTATATATCCTATAGCCTTCCTCAAGAAATGGACTATCCAACACTAAAAGAATTTTCCAATTCCAACCAGTAGTCCTTGAGATTAGCGCGTTCAAACAAACAAACAAACAAACTCTTCAGCTTTTAAATATTAGTATAGATTAGTATAGATTGGTGTTTGCTAGCTGACAATGAATGAAGAATTTCTTAATTTTTTATAATTTCTTGAGATGACAGATGTGTTGCTGGGGAGTTTGCTCCGCTACTTCTTCCCAGCTAAAACACTAGGAAGTGGCGAAGGGTATTGCGTTTTTGTGGGACTGTCTCTTGTAATGTGACGTTCAACAAGTGCTGATTATCAGCCTAATTTGAATAAATGACTTTTGACTTTGAATCATAAATCTAAATTCATACTTAACTCTGATATTAGAGAATGCGGAATAATATCAGTCGGTATGTATCTCAATCAACGTTAACACCTGACGTTCCATAAAAATGATTTCAAGCCTGCCATGGGAACTCACAATCATTAAATATGGTCCGAAACTAATTCACCTTGACCTTTCCAACTCATTCGGATTCCATAGTGGCATGTTTTGTTTAACCAGTCCACCTACGCACTTCTTCAGTTGTTAATAACATCATTATTTTCCTACTAGCTTTTGCCCGCGGCTTCGCTCGCGTTAAATTCGGTATAACACACCAAGCAGACTTGCAGTTTTTGCTCTTGCGCCTGATTGATTTGTAATAGCAACGCTAAGTTTTCCCTTTTCTTCCCTGGATCTCGCTCATATCCCACTTTTTTAAATAAAAATTAGCTTATGTCCGTCTCCTGGTTCCCAACTATCTCTGTATCAAAATTCATCATAATGGGTTTAGCCATTAAAGTGTGAAGAGGTAACAAACAAACAAACAAGCTCACTTTCGCTTTTATAATATTAGTAAGGATTATATTATTATTGATTATATTTATAACTGGTTAGACTGAAAGCCGACCCCAACAGGGCCAGGAATTTGATAATATTGTAGTTTATATATTTCTACTGACTGATACATGACGACCTTACATTCGCAGATGATTATGTATTTCCTGTTCAAAACAAATTGGATATTAATTATGTGGGTTCAAAGACGGGCCTTTGTTTGGTGTGTTATTAAATAACTGTGTCTGTTTGTAGGCGAATAATGATGTTAGTGCAAGTGTTATTCGATTTTATTGACGTTTAAAAGTGGGGTGTAGGATATTGTTGGAAGGGCAGCAACAACCGTACTTGACACCAAATACATTAAGATTCCGATAATGATAACGGAATAAAAAGGGAAAATAATTAATCAAAATCGATTTTTCTGTTTAGGAGCTGCCACAGATACACAAACCTCAAACTTATAAAACCTCTCTTTTAAAAAATATACTAATCTTGAAAATAGTATACTACACTGGAGACCTATCTTCCTATATTCTCAATTCTGCTTTATAATTTTTCATGTAATACACCATTTATCTACCAGCCTTGTATACATTATGGGATGCAATAAAGTATTGAGTATTGAGTATTTATGCTCTGAATATAAAAAATGTATTTAAAACTGGCTGGCGCGAGCGGCTTGGCCCGCGTGATATCGAAAAAAAAAAGTATCCTATTTATTATTCCAGACTATAATCTCTGTGCTAAATTTCATCAAGATCCGTTTAGACGTTTTAACGTGGAAGAGTGACAGAACAGCCATACATCCTACACATTATTATACTGATACTTATCCATCCTCACAAATATTCGTTTTTATAATATTAGTAGGACCTTATTAAATACTTGGTGATTCCTTCAAGATATCTTCACAAATTGTTGTGATTAACATGCTAGCAGGATTGTAAGTGTTGACATCGACAATATCTGCACTAAAGTCTATTAACTTAGCGTTGATTTTCATCACTCGCTACTTAACCAAAATCGTAAACTAAGCCATTGTCTTCAAAACCTTTGCGTAAATATCTGAACACAAAGCTAAACGAAGGAACCAGAGCGTTGAGGGACGGTAGAGGAGAATTAACACATCTCATTGTTTAGAACTTAGCAGGGCTGGCAAGATTTCATAGCAATTGGCATGCAGTAATCTTAGGTGTTATAAAAGTGACATTGTCATTTGAAGACACATACGCAATACTTACATAGATGAAGCTAAGTAACGAAAGAAACCCTTACTAATGTTATAAAAGCGGAAGTGAGTTTGTTTATTTGTTTGTTTGTTACGTCTTCACGCCTAAATGGCCAAACCGACTTTGATGATTTTTGGTTCAGATATAGTTGGGAGCCTGGAGGCAGACAGGCTTATTTAAAATAAAAGTCAGAAAGAGGGAAGAAAACGGGAGAGAAAGATATTTTTTTCGATCATCATGCGGGTTGAAGTTAGCGTTAGCGTAAAGTAACTATGCCACGCGGACAAAGTCGCTGGCGCGAGGTAGTACCTATATCCTACATAAATGAACCTAAGTAAAGAAAACATGATTATTTGGCATATATGCCACAAGTGCACAAAAGAAAATAATTACATCCAAACAATAAAAAAGAAAATGTTGTGTCTCACGGCTGCGCCAAGTGGGCCCAGTTCAGCACACTACCAAGCAGTTAGTGCAAGACAGTTTTTTCTAGAGTTTTGGCGCTTTTTTCTATTCTGTCTACAAAAACAGGTAATGACATTAGAAGGTTCGCATAAATTTACAAAGGGCCATAGAAGATACCGCGGCCCCGGAACGTAAAGGGCAATAGAAGGAACATGGATAGGTTTTAGTCATTACAAGTCTGACACTCTCCCCCGCTCCGCTCAGAGTGGGGGAAGTTATTTGATTATATACCTTTTTTTTGGGTGTGGGAAACACCCAAAAAAAAGGTATGAAATCTAACAAGTAAACAGTGAAACATGAAACTGTTTGGTAAACAACATGATACCCAAAACTGATTAGCATCAAAAAGTTTTCTAAATTTCTACATTTTTAACTGCAAAATTACCCCAAAGAAGCATCGTTTACACATCACTCTCCCAAGGCCTTCTACTTGCATAACCCTCCTTCCATGGTCACTATAGCAATTCCCATTGTGTATTCTGATGCATTGTATGCTTCATTCAAATCAGCTGGTACTTGCGAAACGGCTAGCACTAGTACTTGCTAACATTGGAACTTTAAACGAGGCATGTGATGAGAATTTGCTGTGGGATTCGAAGGTAATGAGGATTGTGGTGTGTTTTACATTGAAAAATATAGAATTGTTTTTTTCTGTGCCTTTCTGTATTTAGTGCAAATATACACTATTAAAAAAATAAAAAATAAGTTTTTTACAGTCTTAAAAGAAAAGTGTTGTAATGATTGAGAAAAAATATTTTTTTAAACATGCTGATCGCAAATCCTATCTAATAAATGATATCTTTAACTCTATGCCAGACCATAATTATGAAGCCAAAATCATTTCTGCCCTGCCGCTGAGAATGATATTACAACAAGAAGAAAGACTGAGATAGAAGGTCGATAATACAGTCAAAAAAAGAGAACTTATTTTAAAAAAAAAAACGGTTAAAAATCACAACAGAGTCACAAAACAAAAGAAGATACTGAAGCTTTAAGGCTGATGAGTCAATCGTTGAGGTGTATTTAAAAAAAAAAAGTAGAATAATTAAAATACACACTGAAAAGCCGTTCCAACAAGTTTATAAGAACCTCGTATTTACCAAGAGATTTATTACAAGTTCATCCTTGTGGGTATCTACTTAAAGTTGCCGATTAATTTCGTATTATTCAATCATATAATGTGAACGGCGAGGCGTAAGCTCAGCAGCTTAAACGTGTTAAGCCTGCGCCCGCGTCGGTTTAGGCTTCACATTTACAATCATTAAAATTCCGATTTCGATCGTGTGACATTCTTGTTGGGGGCATGGATTTTAGGTTGTACTGAGTTTAAAGCGGAGAGCGATTATATTTATATCATTACTAGCTTTGCCCAGCGGTTTCACCCGCTGCTCAGGTCAACTTCAGAAGAGGGCTACCCGTATCACTTAGGGTCTTAGGGGTATGAAATATAGATTACGACCGATTTTCAGAAATACCGAATGTAATATAATTTTTTTTTAAAAATGAAGCCGTGTAACTGATTGGACTAGAGGGCCTAGTAAAAAGCATTTCTTTTTCAAAGAGATTTGTATTTTTTAGTCAACCTAACACTTTCTTAACGCTTATAGAATGTCATTTTGTTAATATAGAAATATTTTTCCATGTATTCACTATACCATTCCGTACCTCCATATAAATGTCATAAATTTTGGCAGTTTCTTTTAATTGATATGATATTTTTATGTGGGGTGGTGCTGAATGATGAATTGAATACGTGGAATTTGTGCGTCGATATTCTTTCCACTCCATAAAGATATCAAAATTAATCTCAGAAATGAATCAATACAATATTTTATATAGATATCCAAAAAATATTCTTCATTCACACTTCTATGATATTTCAAGGACTGTATTTTCAAATCGTTCCAAAAGTTCATCACAATAATCGCCTATCACTTTCACCGTCGCCGACTTATTGGGCAATACGACATTGAACTAGTAAATTAAGCAAGTGTCGTGATGTGTATGACTAGTGTATGACTGTATGTATGTAATGTGTGTATGGAGCAACGTATTTGCATGTGACAATTAAGTATTTGCACTGTGTAGTGTTTGGTAATTTATACAATGTCATGTTTGTTCGATTTCAGTTTGTTTTGTAATGATTTTAAGGTGTGTTTTGTTTTTAAATAAGTAGGGATTTAAGTTGAATGTCAGACACAAAATAGAAGTCAAATAATAATGTTTTTGCATAATTTATAAAACTAGTCTGAAGTCGTACCTGAAAAATTTTCAAATTGAATTTTGTAAGAAAATCTTTAGTTTAAGTAAACCTTGAGGTTATTTCTTTCTTTTCTTTTATTTGAATGCCCCTCTTATTATTATTGTTTCTAATAATGGGGACTAAATATTTGCTATTGTACACATTTTCTCCTTTTTAGTCGTGAAGGTTAGTTTAGTAAAAGTTCGCTTTATTAACATGTCTTAATGTTACAACATTCATTTACTGTTTTGCTATGTAAGTTTCTTCGTGTACAAATAAATTATAATTATTATAATGAGCCGAAATAAAACAAAACTCACTGATTTAGCGTCTTCACATCAAATCCCTTCTGTATATACTCAATTCCGGCAGGAACAGCCATGGTCAACAGCAGCCTGGGTTTGCCTGTCTTCTCGGATTCTCTGTCGAACTGCTCTCGGAGCTCCTTCACCAGCTTGGCGTAGTTCTCCCTATCCTTAGGTTTTCCTCCGTCACGGAAGGCTGGATATTCCCAATCCAGGTCCAAGCCGTCGAAGCGGTTCTGTCTGAGGAACTGTGGAAGGAGATGGTTTTGTTAAGAGTGATAACTGACACTTGAGTGCAGTGTCGGGATAAATCCCGTCACACTTGTGTGGTACTTCCACCAGCTAAGACACTGGATTTGTCTAATACATATAACACAAACACTTTTAAAATACTTTGATCTTCGTTAGTTTCGGTATTTTTCGGTTACTGGTGAACTATTTTATTTTGTTTATTCATTTTAAAAAATACATTTTTAACATTCTTTTTTTAAAACAGTGGTCTTTCGGTATCGGGAGCAGGGTCTTATCTACCGACGCGGGGGTCAGTTCTCCAGAGAGAGGAACTTTCGATACAAACCGTGTCCAAAAATACCGTTTTCTGAATAAAACCCTTAATTATTTTTCATCCAAAGGTTGTCCGGGGGGGCCATGGATAGGGCGGCTACCATTCTTTTTCATTAATCTACTTTAAATACTACTATCTTCAAAAATCTAATTGAGAAAAAGTAAGAGAAAGGAAATTGTTGAAATCAGAAGAATTCTTAAGTAACTCGGTTTACAATTAAATGTAGATCACCAGTCAAGGTTACGATGTATTTTCGAGAGTTGCGCTTACGAAAGTCGCATACTTTCATTGTATAGTATTATTTACATAAAAGAAACAATATGGCCACTAAAAAGTCACATACAGTCCTTTCATAGTTTACGTCAGATAACAGCAACTGAACAACAACCTTGACAAAATGGAAATAAGGATCATTGTTATTTGGCCGCAACACCCGAACCAACAGCCTAATTACAACCAAATAGAACACTGTCATTTTAATAGTGGGAAAGAATTGTTACTGTAGTAAGTAATGACACTATATTAAGATCATTATTCATATTCACATTAGAAAACTTCGTAAAATGAACAAAATGCTATTGTGAGAAAGGCACAAATAGTTTATAGCTGTGCAAAAATTCTCAGTCATGACTACCGTATCATTCGTAAAACATTGTACTAACATTTTCTAATCTAATTTCACGTAGAAAGGTGCTACAATGTAATTACAGGTCTATGGAGAAAGTAATAGACTTGCAAATGCAGAGAAGCTTTCGTTGTGCAATATGTCCGATGTGTTGAATGAAGATTTTATCGATGAAGAGAAAATTATAATGACAACCGACTTCAAAGATAATGTGATTTGTATTTTATATGATGTCTATTGACAGGTTGATGATCATCTTTTAAACTACAGGAATAATGACGGTTATGATCGTTTAAGTAAACATTTGAGATAAAATCATCATGATGAAATTTAGATTTCAGTAGTCATTAATAGGTTTTTTGCCGATATTCAGTATATCACCTGCTAAAGTGACATGCAACTGACATATATAGATGGATCGTTTTTTTTTTATTATGTAGGTCCACCATACAAATTATAAGAATAACGGTATACAACTTATAAATAGAGTGACACAATGGGCGGTCTTATCGCTAACAGCGATCTTTTCAAGACAACCTTTGGATGGATTTGAAGGAGGAGTGACAGTACTGTAGTTAGTCTGTGGTGTAACATTTTTAATATTTACACAAAAACAGAACGTTGACAGTTATGTCAACGTTCTGTTTGTTTATTATCTCTGAGTTTTCCATAATATAAAGCATTAATTGGAATGTGTGTAAATCTGGTGTTGGTTCACAAATATGGCGCTTAATATCGTGTCCTACGTGCTGGTGACAGCCATTAGTAGAAGTAACTGACAGAATTTTCTGCTCTTTTTAATTTTATTTATGGCAACATTGATAAATTATAGTCTGTATTATTTACCTTGATGGCGTTCCTGACGAACTCCTTCCTTCTCTCCCTGGAGCCGACCATGGGAGAGAACCTGGAGGAGCCCTCGTTCCATCCGCCGATGGCCAGCATGGTTTTCAAATTCTTGTTGTATGTTTTCAATCCGGTGAATTTGGCGTAACCACCTGGGATAAAGAACGAAGTTAAGTTGACTTTTAACTGCGACTGAGTGAATTTTGTCGTATTATCACTAATATAGTAATATTGAAGCTCATTCGACAAATTATAAAATAACTCTTATTAACTTTGACAAATCTTATTATTGGCGCCCAGCAAGGCCTGTATTGGGCGCCAATTTGATTTCAAAATAAAGATTCTTGAAAATCTAGTAAGTCTAGAAAACATGAGTGGGTAATATCAATAACTGAACGGTCAAACTAAGACATAAGTAAAATTTCAAAAAACAAGAATGATTGTTACTTTATTTTTTTTTTATTGGCGCCCAACACGAGCCTTATTACCAAAACAATAAAAGTGGACCATTTTTTTAAAAGGAGCTGCAATTTATTACATACATATAAAACAATTGAACTAAGCCAAAGAGAATCTACTAACCTTTCTCTATATCTTGATATTTATCAAAAGGCTTGAAAGTGTTCTCCTTGGTGAATCCACCGAAGGCATAAACAAGATGTGTGCAGAGGTAAGGGTTAATGTTCTGGGGGTTGAACCTCGCGGTGCCAGGCCGGTAAACCGACCAGTTGGTGTAGTAGCATACCACACGGGGCTCGCTGGCTGATGCTGAAACAAAAATGGAGAGTTATTAATAAATTGAATAGATTGAGCGCATGTCGCCATCAAACGTCAAGTTTGGCGAGTAAAATTGTTTAAAATACAGAAAAACTGTTTAAGAAATAAAAAAAAGATAAAGTATTGGAAGTCTGTAAGGCTGAAAAAACTCAAACTGGACTGGAAATTATGAGTCTCTCACTGATATCCCTTATTATATGGGAAAAGAGTTACTTGTTAACTTACAGCTAGATTTACCGAAATAACATTTTGTAAAATTTGTTTTACACACTGTACAATCACTAGCAAAAACATGTATACACCTACCAAAATTCAAACGCGCTTTCCTTATTCTGTCTGATTAAACTTTTACGGTTCCACGAACATAGTATTTTAGGTTTAGGTACTCCCAACGGCCGCCACTAAAACAGGAACCAGTGGTGGCCGTTAGATCAGTGCATTATTATATGGACAAATATTATTTGGAATGTTCCAACGTCCGCCACTGGTGGCCGTTGGGACAAAAAATAATGCACTGATCTAACGGTGCCTGTTTTAGTGGTGGCCGTTGGGAGTAAACCGTATTTTACGAAATAAGCCTTATCCCAAAGTAGAAATCATGTTTTCACGAGAAAATCGCTTTTGATTTTTGGTAGATATTTACATGTTATTGCTCCTGACTGTACTTACGAAGACCAATCGACTTATTCAAAACCACTATAAGCTGAGCTCTGATTATACAGAAAGCCCATTTAAAGCGACGGTACCACGATACGATGACGCCAGCTCAACAAACACTGCGCTGATGCAAAGTTACAGAATAAAACATGGCATTTAAATAAAATTACTTTTATATTAACTAGCACTAAACATACAATCGTTCACATAGTTGCGTAAACCAGAAACATCTTAGATGAGCCCAAGAGAACTTATATAACGATGTTTTATTTTGCGGACGGGAAATCATCAAATAACTTCCCCTGCTCTGGGCGGAGTGGGGGTGAGTGTGACTTTTATTGACTAAAACCCACCCATGTTCCTTCTATTGCCCCATATGTTTTGGGAACACGGACAACCCAGAGCTTTATTCGTCTTAGAAATAGAAAAACATGGGTTCTGACTTAAAAATACAACAACAAGGAAGCGTAACACGACATTTGTAAAGAAAATCTCGTTACGGCGTGCCTCTTATGTGCCTGCGCCTCATCTGCACCTCGATTGTTGATCTTGTAGACGACGCGCCTAATGCGCCCGCGCCGCGACTGTGCCTCGACTGTTGACCGCGACCCCGGAACATAAAGGGCAAAAGAAGGAACAGGGATGGATTTTAGTCAGTAAAAGTGTCATACTCCCATCCGCCCAGAGCGAGAGAAAGTATTGAGAGAGAAATTTCATGAATAACAATAATTATAACGATGTTTAAACAAGGTTCTCTTTAGCTATAGTGTAACATGATGGTTTTAGAGCTGCTTTTGTAACATGAATCACTGTAGTCCTGCTGTGTTAAGGTTATCGTGATGACCACGTAACTCCCATTCTCTCTTGACTTATTTGAAACTAGCGTTTGCCCAAGGCTTCGCTCGCGTTATATTCGGGTAACACAATTCCCCTTTCCTGATTTGCAGGTACCTGCTACCTGCAGTTTTTTCCCTAGCGCCTTGTTGATTTGTAATAAATAGCAAAGCTAAGTTTTCCCTTTTCTTTCCTCTTTCTCCCTCATATTTCAATCTTTAAAAAAAAATTGCCTATGTCCGTCTCCTGGGTTCCGACTATCTCTGTACAAAAATTCATCAAAATCGGTTAAACCATTTAGGCGTGAAGAGGTAACAAACAAACTCACTTTCGCTTTTATAATATTAAGTAAGGATATCATTAAGTCTGTCTTCAAAAAAATGACAGATCCAAAACGATGTTCTAACGATGCCAACTAACACCGCGCTTTCTACCACCAAGCTATTATCTATACTAATATTATAAAGCTGAAGAGTTTGTTTGTATGTTTGTTTGTTTGTATGTTTGAACGCGCTAATCTCAGGAAGTACTGGTTCGAATTGAAAAATTCTTTTAGTGTTGGATAGTCCATTTCTTGAGGAAGGCTATATAACATCACGCTACGACCAACAGGTGCTGAGCAGCGTGGGTGAAACCGCGAGGAACAGCTAGTAAGTAATACAAATTCTCTTTGAAAAGCTCTTTGTAATCGTTTAACGGATCAAAAACGTTTTATAGTATGAAAATTAAATTTTAGGTTTGATTAGATTGCTTCACTCCTCATTTGTTTTATGATATCATATGTTTTAATAATTTAGTAATCGATGGAATTTGAAGCTATATTTGACTCACTGCAAATAAATTATTTCTTGATTTGTAAAAAACGACTCTGAAAAAAAGAGATGCTGTTAGAATTTCTCTCCATAATCAGTTCCTTCCAAAAAGATTCTAAGTATCTCACTCTCCTTCCAATAAGGTTCTAAATACTAAACAACAGGAAAAACTAAAAGAGGAAAGGGATGCCTTATCCTTCCTTACATTGGAACACAACAGGCACCCAAAATTCGGAGTTAATTGACGGGTAACCCATAGATAGTACAGGAAGATACAGTTGAAGAAAACTTCGACACACTTGATTAATGTTGCACTTATTTATTAAAATACTAGTTGTGCCCAGCGGTTTCACCCGCTGCTCACTTAGGGCTATGAAAAATAGATGTTGGCCGATTCTCAGACCTACCCGGTATGTACACAAAATTTCGTTTAAATCGGTCCAGCCGTTTTGGAGGAGTATGGGAACGAAAACTGTGACACGAGAATTTTATATATTAGAATGAGATGCTACGAAGGAGTACGCTTTTTCATTTTCTAACTAATTCTGCTCCCACAACTGTCCATATACCTCGCCAAAGTCTTTCCAAGGATCCTTGTCCCGAGCCACTTCGAATCATCTTTCTGTCTCTGATGGCACCAATTGACTGGAGACTTTTACCCAAGGGCGTTGTACATGCGGCTAGTGAGTCCCACCCAATCACTCTTTAGCCTGGCGGCTAGTCAGCGTCCATTACTTTGGTCTATTATTGTTATATTTATGGTAAAAATGTAAATAATAATAATATCTAATAATAATATCTTGGGACAACTCACACACGGCTATCTGATCCCAAGCTAAGCAGAGCTTGTGTTATGGTAACCAGACAACTGATATACATACTTATATATTTATAAATACATAATTTTTTTTTTATAGATAAATCACACCCAGACACAGAACAAACAATCATGCTCATCACACAAAGTTTGTCCTGGGTGGGAATCGAACCCACGACCTCCGGCTCAGCAGTCAGGGCCACTAACCACTAGACCAACAGGCCCGTCAATAACAATGAAATTTTCCAACTTTTCCCGGACATGGAAAGCAGATCGACAAGCGACTAGTAACTTGTCAGGCGTGAAATAACTAATGTTATGCCTTTACAAATGGCGGGTTGCACTTAATAAGGCATATATTATAGTTCTTGTTACATACTTACGTGCAATGATTATTGATCTAGTTTTCATATATTGTTACTTGCAAAGAAATTTTCATGATGAGATTTTTGTGATCTTTTAATGAATATGGACGTTTTACTGATTAGGGTTTCAGTATCCAAAGGCTGACACAAGTGCCCAGAACTAGTGACTGATGAAAAAATGTGACTGATAAAATAAATATTTGTAATAAAATCTATCTGCCCTTTAATTTTCATCTCATTTTCTTTTGTTAGTTTTTATATGACATGACGTGTTAAGTTTACGAAATATTTCGATTATGTATCCGAAAATATTCAAGTAATGAACCAAAACCACCGATTTAAAACCATAAACAAAATAAAAACAAAACTCTTGATTGTTTCATCAACCATAGATAAATATAATCTGCAAACTTTTTTATTTTATTTATGCTTAAAACTGTTTTTAGAAATAAAACAATAGTTTAGTTGGCAAATAAGATTTCCGCACGGCTGGGTTTCTAGACTTATTGAATAACTGAAAGTGCAACTTTGGTACAGTTTGTCTCTACTAGCACTAGTTCGCCGCCCGGTGCTGCCTGCTTGTCAGTATGACTAATGCAGCGGAAAATTATGAAGAAAATAATACTTTATTTTGTGCAGACCGTCCGTGACACCTGCAGTAGGGTTGTGTAAGAATGTCAAGTTGTTGTGTTTATTTTATTAAACTTATTTAGTTTATTATTACTATAAAACTAAACTAAATAAGTTTAATTTCGGCCGTATGACCGAGTCACATTGTAATAAAAAAAAAAACTTCGCCCCACACTAGGAATTTCTCATGTATCGTGGGTGCGTTTAAAAATTTTAATTCACATACACAAACAGCCAGACCCGGAACAACTATTGGTAGGCTATACAAATATTTGTTCTGTGCGTTTTGATATCAGTTAGGAAAAAGAAGATAATTGGTTTTATTACGTAGGTACATTTGTTATTAATATGTTTTGAAAGCATCTACAAGTCGGTAACAGTTTCCGATTGCGTCCCTTCGTCCTTACATCGGCTTATATTTATTTAAGAAACAGAAATAAACGGTTATTTGTGTTTCTTAAATAAATATAAGCTCAGTTAGTAAACAGTTAAGTTTATTTGAAACCTTTTTTGTTTCGACGTTTAAGTAAGATTCTTTTCCTTAACGTTAAACGTTATACGCCCATACGAAAATCCCCAAAAATTTGTCATTTCCAAGAATTGCTTAGTGTACAAGAAGGATTCTGAACCTTGCAATAAGATTTCATTGAGTCATTAACTCAATTTTCGAAGAAGTTGATCTCCTCAAAGATCTTATTCTTTTATCACCATTCATTAATTTTTTTTTTTTTTTTTTTTTAAAAAAAACGTTGCCCCACACTAGGAATTTCTCCTGTATCGTGGGTGCGTTTACAAACATTTAAATTCACATACACAAACAGCCAGAGCCGAAACAACTATTAGTATTTTATTTTATTTATTAGTAGGTCATACAAATATTTGTTTCGTGCGGGGATCGAACCCGCGACGCGCAGCGCAGCAGTCGATCGCTCGGCCACTGCGCCAACCGTGCCGTCATTATTTTGCATCCATTTTATTTCAAACACTCCTTCCATCGTTCTTTTGTCGTTTTCTTCACCACTTCTCATAAATAGCCATACACATTCATATTTCTAAGTTTCCTACATAAAATATCAGTAATACTAACTTAATTGGAGGTTCCTCTCTCAAGAGCCCTGACCATTGATAGCCTGGACCCTTTTCACGATAGTGGTGGGCATCTTTTATTAGGAATAAGCCCGCCACACATGCCCAGACCAACAGAAAAGCGCCGGGATAATATTAATGCTGGTAGGCTACTATTTTTTATATTTTGAAGATTTTTAAGAAAACTTTTCCTTACTAATATTTTAAAAGCGAAAGTGAGTTTTTTTGTTTGTTACCTTTTCACGCTTTAATGGCTAAACCGACTTTGATGAATTTTAGTACAGAGATAGTTGGGAACCAGGAGACGGACATAGGATATAAGGGAGAACGAGGGAAGAAAAGGGAAAATTTAGCGTTGCTATTACAAATCAATAAGGCGCAAGGGCAAAAACTGCAAGTGGTAGGTACCTGCAAATCGGGAAGGGGATCTGTGTTACCCCGAATTTAACGCGAGCAAAGCCGCGGGTGAAAGCTAGTATGTGTATGAATAAATAAAGAGATTAACTTGAACAATATAACAACAAAATGAATGACGATTCAAAATGTTATTCACATTGCTGTAACAAATATATAACCTCAAAACATCTGCCACTGTATTTAGCAATCAAACGCTAATTATCTTCATGTACAAAACTTAAGCTATTAATAAAAACTATCATACAAGTTACAATACATCGTTTGTCAATCAACAATATAATTAATTTAAAATTATTTATTTGTTGCCACACTTGTAAAAAAAAATATATGATTGACGTGAGGCAACACTGATGCACGCTGATATTTTCGAATCATGAATGTCGATATAGCGAATATAATATGGTGCTCATTTTTGGTTCTTTTGTATTTGGAGTTTTGCTATAAAATACTAGCTTTTGCCCACGGCTTAGCTCGTGTTCAATTCGGGGTAACATAGTTCCCCTTTCCTGATTTGCAGGAAATATGCATAAAAGCGAAAGTGAGTTTGTTTGTTTGTTACGTCTTTCCGGCTCAACCGATTTTGATGAATTTAGGTACAAAGATAGTTGAGACCTTGGAGACGGACATGGTGATACATTTTTTAAAGTTCGAAATGAGGAAGCAGGATGGAAGAAACGGGAAACTTAGCATTGCTATTACAATAAATAAGGCAAAAGGGCAAAAACTACAGGTAGCAGGTACCTGTAAATCAGGAAAGGGAAACTGTGTTACCCCGAATTAAACGCAACCAAAGCCGAGGGCAAAAGCTAGTTAAATATACATGGAAGCTTGTATTCGACACAAGACATAAAAGTGTCCGTTACGTCCGTACGTTTGCGCATCGCCTAAACGCATTGTCACCGTTAACCGATTGAGCAGCTATTGCGTGTTTTAACGCTCTTTAGTCAAGTGGCCAGTGCTTGACATCTTGGCTTAGATAAACCGGTTGCAGAGGCCAATAGGGCAGGATTATCTAAGCTTTTGTAACCTTCGTTATGCATTGGTTATGTAAAGACATGAAAGAACATGTCGTCTTCAAGTCTTGCGGTGACCATGCTATTTTCCTACGATACTAACTCCCGATCCCTAAGATACAGACTGTCTATATGTATTTGTATTCTTTATTTCACACAACTAAAAGAAAGATACGCACGAACTGCAATTTATAGATAGAAATACATTGGAATCACTCATGATACTAGCTTCCGCCCGCGATTTCGGTCGAGTGGCATAGTTACTTTGGGCTAACGCTAAATGTCAAAGTCAATGTAAATGTGTAAAAATGTGTCTCAATTTTTTTGCCTATGTCCGTCTCCAGGGTCTCAATTATCTCTGTACTGTTAAATTCATCAATAAATGTTTGTTAACGCACCCATGATACAGGAAAAATTCCTAGTATGGGCCAACGTTTTTTTTTAAAAGAAAGAAAGTTAAGATTCTTAGTATTACAAATGAGTCAAAGTACTCAATGTTGTGTTCAGTGATTCATTTGTAAGCATGCAACAAATTCCCAAAGATTCTTACAACAATCGCAATGACATTTTACTTTAAAAGGATGTTGAACTCTCCTGAGATCAATATCCTTGTCAAAGCAAAATGCTATTAAAATCTAAGTAACAGTTACATCATCTGCCTTACGTTTTCCCAACTATATTAAAGTGGGCTCGACCTTAATATTTTACCAGATTCAGCTGAATACCAGTATGTTACATGGAGCGACTGCCTATCTAACCACCACAACTAACTGGGGTAATAACTGGGTTATGAAGGTCAGCTAGGCAGTATATCTATGTTTCGTATTCTTATAAAAGGACACCCCTTGGTAAGACTGGTAGTCAGAGCTGTGGGACACCCACTATCCATAACAACTGTCAAAATTCTACAATTGAAGACGGAACCAACATCTTATAGCGGTTTCTGAGGCACGAACACGGTATGTAACGGTTGGTCACCCATCCACAGACCAACCCCAGCTAGAGCAGCTTAACCTAAAGATAAAACGAAGCGGCTGCTTTATTTAGACGCGACCACGACCTTCTCGTTTAAGTTTCCTAACAGTAACATTTCAAAAAGACGAAAAAATTACCAAAAAACAAATACTTGTCTATGGGAAGAATGGAAGAAATAAAAAAAAAAACAAATCAAAAATGGAAGATAAAACCTGTTGCACCTGCCCTAAATAAAAATGATGATGATAATTCCTTGTCTATGCATTTTGCTAGACCTTGCAACTCGAAGCTTCGTATAAAAGTACAAACATAAGTTTAAAACCGATTAATCTCGTGACTCACAATGCGAATTCTTGAACAATGAGTAAAGCCTCCAAGATTATGTATGGATGCACCTACCTATGTATGTGTCTATTTTTGTACGCCTGACTACAGTATGCACAATGCATTGATAAATCTTTTGTAATTTGCTTTAGGTTTACATAAAACAGTACTCAGTCATCTATTTATTAAATTATTTCATTTGCAAAAAAAAAAGAAAAAAACAGGATGTTTTTATTTCACATAGGCCTATGTGAAATAAAAACATATTGTTTTTTTTTTAAATGAGCACTTATAAAACGTCAAGGAAAGGTGCACGGTTCCTGTTCGTTTCCTATGGAGAAGAACCAGCAAGAAACTCTATGGTTACTTTTTTAAATCATTTTTATATTGACTTTACTTTGTAGTGTAGTGAGTAAGGATTATTTCTAATCATTAAGTTTTATATTGTTATTTCGGTTCTCTTTCTACATTGTGCTCACACATTTAAGAACCAATATTGAGCCCAGGATTATGAAATATCTAACTTGAGTTAAAAGGAGTGTCCATAGAGTTACTTGCCCATATTTCTTTGTTGTCGTGTATACGTTTCTGGGGGTCTACTCTCTTTCTCCGAAACGTAACTTCGTTAACGAACGAAAGTCAAAAGTAGTTACGTTTGTAACCCTACTCTATATCATTTTGCGTGAATTAGTGTAGGTTTAGAAAATTTTAATGTCAAATAAACTTCGGACGTCCGAAATTTCGAAAAGAATGAAATGAAATGAAACCGTGATAGAAAACGTTCGAAGTTTCGGCCGCAATTTCGTTTTACGTAGAATTAGAGTAGACCCCCTGAAACGGGCAGCGATAGTCCATTCACAGTTATCAGGCCTGTGGCTTATTTTTCATTCTTCACAGATCTTTTTGAATCTTTCATTTGAATTTTAATATATTTCTTGGTTTTATTTTACTACATAACAATTGCATGGATGGACGAGAGGTGGAGTTTTTTTACCTAACAGTGCGACAATACGGGGTCGTACAAAAATCGAAACCTCCGATTTTGATAGGTAATAAATCAGTAAAGAATAAAAGTCAAAGACAAAACCAGGAAATGGAACACACCTCTGTCTGTAAGATGGGTTTAAACCTTTTTTCGATTAACAGACGGTATTCAAAAAAGCTACAGACGAATAAATCAGCAAAGAAGAGTTTATAGTCTGTGGTTACCTCCATGATTTATTTCCAGTGTCATAAAACCAGTAAGGTACGAAAATATGTAGGTGTGTCGGCAAACATGCATTAAAGGAATACGTAAACTGGTAATCATGTATCTGCTATAAACATTGAATAAAAGGTCATCATTCATTGACACCGACTGGCGGAAGAATATGGGAAGAGTAGCTTTTACTTTCAGGGACCCGTAGCAAAATAAAAAAATATGAATTCCTTATTTTTTTGACATATTTTTTTTAGTTGGAAATACTTGCTTAGTAGTAATGGTTGTTTATTACGTACGTTAATCTTCATTTTGACTACGGAACCTTTCGCCTAGCAACGACACGTATGTTACTGTTTTTTTAATGTTTTACTTAAATATATAAAAAATGGTTTTGAAGGACACAAAAAATACGACTGGAAGTACCAGGAATTTATGCATGAGAAGATAAATGCAGACACAAAATAAACCACTGTCTGGGTGAGCCATATTTTATTACCCGAGGCCAGCATTTTCAAAACGAAGAGTTGTGGTTCATCATCGTTTCTTTTTTTGAAAAGTGTGATGTTACAAGAAGTTTTTTCAATATTATTTTATACTTTAAAAGACGATTTCAAATTAAGAATGGTAAACGTGTCGCTTCAAAATGTTATTGCATTTTTGGATTTGTAATTGCGTGTTCCTCTACAGCGCTTTCCTTTTGGACCTTGCCATGAGGTCATTCTTTTAGTTCATTAGAGGAAGACCACTAACGAAATGGGCAGTAGACATCATAAAAACGGCTGGCTTAGATTGGATGTATTCAGCTCAAGATAGAGATAATTGGGCTTCTTTGGAGGAGGCTTTTACTCGCGGAGGGGATCTTGTAAACTAAATTAATTCAAACATAGTTTAATAAAATTAAGAAAGATATTAAGATGAGTTATTTTGTATTTTTTTTTTTTTTTTACTAGAAATACAAAGCTTTTTTATTTTTATTTATTAATTGCGTGTTGGCATTTGTTATTGTTTGTTTTTTGTGTGATGTTTCTATGGATGATTAAATTGAAAAGCATTTTTAATGAAGATTCTTTTAGAAATTTAACTAGGTATTTAGTCCCTTTTTTCTGTCCCCTTCATAAGCAGCGGTATTGTTCGTTTCTGTTTTATTTAATAGGGTACTGTCGAGGTTTTAGAACAAGTATCAGTCAAACTAGATTATTAGGCAGCCTGCTGAAAGCTACATTCGGTTTCCCAAAGGATTTTTAAGAGAAAAAAAATTAAAGCGTCTGAAAAAGTATATCAAATTGAATTTTGTAATTGTAAAAGTATCATTTTCACCTTAGTGATTAACTATTTAAAGTAGAAAACCACCAATTAAAAACCAGTAATTTGACCTGGGTAAATTAAGTTTATTTTCTTCTCCTCTTCTAACTGCAGGTACATATCTTATCTTCATAATGTAAGTACACCATACATTTGTGTATGTACATAGGTACATAAGTAAGTAAAGGTCATCACTCTCTGCGCCGGCGCAGTGCGCGGGAGTACGTGGGACTAATGACCCATTGTTCAGGATTCACTTCCATCCACTCACGATTGTATGACATTGTAAAATGCTATCAGTTTTACTTTGAAAAATCTACCGTTGGACTATGAACCTTAGTTTTCCTGACTTAAAGTTCTTTTTGTGGTTGAAGGTTAATTCTTGCGTTTCTCAAACCTTTGCCATTATAAGATATTTTTAAAGGATGTTTAACTTTGTTGAATCAGCCTCTTTTAGAAAATTAAAACGTTGTACAATAGATCTTAACTAGTAACCAATAGAGTTCTTTTATAGAATTGTAGGTTGGTTTTTGTAGAGCTTTTCTATTTTGAACTTTCATAACACAGAAGATGCGCTGGAACTCACGCAGTTATATCCATAACTACGTGAGTTCCAGCGCATCTTCTGTGTTTAAGATATGTGTCGAACTTTGTTGAAAACTGTTAAGTTACTTAATGCCCCGTTCCAATAAACGTATGTCAAAATACAACTATCCGTAAGCAAAACGAGTCGTTTTTGTTTATTGGAACGGGGCATAAGAGTTAAGAAGTAACATGATAGACCGACAAAAAATAATATTTACCTGTTGATCCTAATGCTATTACTGCTAACAGTAGCGACAGCCATATTGTGACTTCCTGTTAACAAAAAAAAAACAACATTAATATAAAATCGATAACAAATGTTAGGAGCGATCTAAAATCACGAAAAAATAAACCTTTCATCGCTTAAGACAAAACCACGAGTATAGAGTAAGCGAGTACAGTTTAAATAAATAATTAAATGTTTAGAAGAACCAGCAATTAAAATCTGCCGAAAAACAAACGAAGGTCTCTGCGCCTTTGTCTTGTATTCAGATTAAATTACAAATTCATTGTTAATCAAGCTTTTCATTTTGCTTGACAAATAAAAAAGGTATTATATATTTCAGAATGTAGTAGTCTACATTCTGAAAGTAAAATCTATGATTCCATTTTTTTTTATATACCACAGACTACCTGTACTATTGTCTCTCTCGTCTCTCTGTCATCCATCAAAGGTTTTCTTGAAGAAGACCCTTTGTGTGTCACTCTATGTGAAATGATGTTATTTGTATGGTGTACATAATAAACAATTAATATTCTATTTTACTCAATCATTTACCAACCGACCACAAGAACCAGACACAGCAACCATTTCAAGAACTTGAACCACACACATGAACTCGACCACACCATACAATACAATACATACTTCCTTGCAATACAATAAAGCAAGAAAATAAGCAAGAAAACCTTCATTGTGCATTGTTTGCGATACAATGTTACTTTTGAAATGGACTAAAAAGATGCGCATGCGGCGGTCGCGCGTTGATGTCTTTTGCATGAAAAGTTCTTAATGTGACTGCGGTTGAAAAGTGAAGGTGTGGTTTTTGTATCGATTTTAGTTTTTTTCTTTTTTGTAACCATAACATCACGGATGTTTATCAAAGGAGTTGCAGAGGCGTACCTACTTCACATCCACATTTTGCTGGTCCTGTTAAGTTCAAGCAATAGGGGGTGAGAATACTTCCCAACCGTCCCTTGCAAGAGCTAGCCCGCGCTGCTGAGCCAGTAAGTCCAAATCAACCCATAAATAATATCACTCACATCCAGCTTGTCCCTTGCTGTCGCCTAGCGACGCCCTAAGCCGAGGCTCGTACCCCACAGGGGGTGCCCTTAGCGTGTAGTCGCTTAGTTTGTTAGTTCTTCACCCTGGTTGAAGGTCTTAATTTTTAAGGCATCCACAGGATTCGCCCGGTTAAGCAGACGACAACCTCCTTGATTGAACTGCGAGATGCCATTCATAAAACAGGGTGAGAATATTGCCATTAGTAAAAATCCACTCACTCATTTTATATTTATAAAAATTTGGGGTAACACAGTTCCCCTTTCCTGATTTACAGGTACCTGTAGTTTTGGCCCTTGCGCCTTATTGATTGTAATAGCAAAGCTAAGTTTTTCCTTTTCTTCCCTCGTTCTCCCTCATTTCCCACTTTTGACGACACTTCAGTTTGACTGCTGCGCTACGTGTCTTGGGTTTGATCCCCACACGGAATAAATATTTGTATGACCTACAGATAGTTGTTCCCGGTCTGGGTGTTTGTTTATGTGAGTTTAAATGTTTGTAAACGCACCCACGATACAGGAGAAATGCCAAGTGTGGGACAAATTTAAAAGAAAAAAAATGCCCGCACTAAGGATCTCGTCGGACTGTTTTCTTGTAGTAGTCTTTAGGACGCATAAATATTTGTTAAAAGACGCTCACGAGCCAATAACATGACAGAGAGAAATTAAAACCTTGCTACGACTATTTTATTCAAGGTGAACTACATGAGAAAGAGTCTCTACGCGACGGTTTAACCAGTTTCTCGTTTTTTCATTAATTACGAAAATATTCCTTTCCGCCATCTTTAATTCACGACGAGTAAGTTCTTACTAGTTGTTAAGGATATGTCCAAAAGTTTATGTTAATTCCTGACTTTAAATGAGTTGCTGTGGCAAATGCAGAAGTTACTTTTGTTCGTACAAATTACATTGGAGTCTCAAGCTACTGCTGGGGTCGTTGTCCGAAAGGGATACCAAGACCCTGAACATAGGTATAGGGCAGGTAAGAAGGAACAAAGGGTGGGTTTTAATCGGTAAGAGTCTGACACACAACCCAGAGCGGGGGCAGATTTAATGACTTCCGATCTGCAAAAAACTAAAAAAAGAAGCGAAGCGAAATATTATTTAAATTTATTGGGAATTATATATATTGGGAAGCGATATCTGTTTCAAACAACTCGCAAGCCCGACAGGCGGTGGCCCTGGCAGACTCCTCTACATCTAATGTACCTGAATTAAAAAAAAAAAGAAGACTGCTTCTAGTGTGTCTTCATCTTTTTATGATGACTGAAATACAAGGAAACAAGGTCATAAAGGTCAATAGTGACACATGGTGTAAACACAATGCGCTTGAAATGGGGTCAATTGAAACAAAGAAATTGTTGCAGTTTTGTCATAAGCGCGAAAACTATTTCGTTATATAACCATTCTGAAATGTGCTGAATACTGGCCAGATATTTCGTATGACAGTTGACTTTAGCTGTCAGTGTTTTAACTATTATTATTTAATCAATTGCTTAATATAATCGCGCAAAAAATGCATCAATTTGTTAGCCTATTGAACGCCATTGTCACATATATGCGACAAGCAAGCGCATGTTCTTGACGCCAACAACACAAATATGTGACAAAAAATTAGTAAAAATGAGTGGATTGGCGTGGAAGGTACGCGCGTGCGTTTATGCTGTGGCGTTTAAAAGGTTTAGCTCTAGTTAGCTTACAGAACAGAGACCAAGTTAATCGGAGGGCACGGCCAGTGCCCTCGCCAAGTCGAGCGCGAAGCAAACACTGCCGTACCATCCTTTACTGGAACCATTTCGCCGTATTTTCAGGCCCCTATTTGAGAACCTTTGAATAAGACTAGAACGCAGAAACTTTTGTCATCCAGTAAGCTATAATTACATACTTAAAATCCAAAATTTCAAGTCCGTAGTTCATTTAGTTCCGAAGTTAACTGAAAGCAAAGTTTCGCATTTTCGACACTCACTCACTCACTCATGATCATCAAAATAGAACTAGTACTTCCCACGCGAGCGAAGCCGCGGGCAAAAGCTAGCAAAATAATATAATGAGATAATCTTTTTCTCTGTGCTGCTAACTTGAAGAATGGTTTCCTTTTTGAACGCTCAAATCTTTAGATGGGTAGAGAGGAGTGTGAAATCGAAGTTGTTTAAAAATACAACTATCAGACAGTTAAGGTGGCCCTTTCATTACATATTCTATTCTCGCCAATCGTTAACCAAACAAAAACCATTAACCACACATGAATTAATTACTATTCACCACGCAAACACTCCAATTAAGTTATATAGGTTGATGTAACCGTTATCAACCACTGAAGGTTGCTGACCAACCAGGCGCAACCGTTAGATAACAGTATTGTAACGAGCCATGAATATTCAATTGTTTTTGTTGGTTGGGAATATGGGGCGACTGTGTGTTTTACTGTGGACTGGCTATGATGGTATAGTAGTCACATGCGCTGCTTTGGAGTGTGAGGTCCTAGATTCATTATAACTATATATATTACTGAAATATAGTAACTTTGTGTAGAGTCTGGGTCACCAAGATACAGGCTGTGCCTAGTTTGGGACTCGCTGATAATCCTGTAAGTTTTCTGTTATGACTTACTTAACAATTATGTACTTATGCTAACGAACAATGTGTACGCTAAATAAATAAATAAATAAATATCTTGGGACAACTCAATCAATCAGCTCTGCTTAGCTTGATCCCAAGTTAAGCAGAGCTTGTGTTATGTTAACCAGACAACTGATATACATAATTATATAATTTATAAATACACACAAATTATAGATAAATCGCACCCAGACACAGAACAAACAATCATGCTCATCACATGTGTCATGTCCTGGGTGGGAATCGAACCCACGACCTCCGGCTCAGCACTTCAGGGCCACTAACCACAAGACCAACAGGCCCGTCAAATGAATTATCAGTGTTTTTTTATAATGTCGCGGACTCTAAATTTGATGGCAATAGGTTTGTGTCCTATAACGTAGAACCAAAACATTGAAGAAAAAAATACCTTTGGCGATAGACGGTGTTAAACTTCGTGGTAAGTTGTTTAGATAATATAGCGCAATCTGTTACTAAATTGATGGTTTTTGATTTATTATATCTATAATAAATATCTTATCTTGTAAGAAAAATATATGATTTTTGGTCGAACATAACATTTTTCTCAATAAATCACACATCGCTATTCATCTCACTTTAAGCGTACAAAAAGAATATAATCACAGATGATATAGGATGTATTTTTAATAAGCTTCTCTCATAAGGAAAACGCATCTCAAAGAGAAAAAGATAACAGTCTGTAATGTATTACGTTAGAAGCCAGTTACATTGTGACATAACTTTGATCTTTGAACTACAATATGGCCATTATAGTTGCAAACGGTACATTCAGAGCGTGTCAATACTACTAATATTATAAATGCGAATGTTTGTGAGGATGTATGGATGGATGTATGGATGTTTGTTACTCTTTCACGTCAAAATAGCTGAAGGGATCACGTCAAGATGCTGACCTTTTTTTCGATAATACGCGGGGGTAGCCGCGGGGGCCAGCAATCTTACTAATCTTATCTTACTAATACAAAACGGCTGAACAGATCTTGATGAAATTTGGCACAGAGGTAGATTATGGTCTGGAATAACACATAAGATACGGCTTTTTTATATCACGCGAGGGAAGCCTCGGGCGCTAGGTAGTAAAGATTACAGTGAAAAGGTACTGTATCAAACTTGCAGTAAAATAGCTTGTACAGTTAGTCGCAAATTTGTGGTACCACTGAAACCAATGAGTTCGGGCTCAATACTCATAAAATCGATGTCAATAAGCCTACATGGGCACTTATAAAACGTCAAGAAAAGGTGAAAAAATTGTGAACCCTAACATTACATTATGTAACTAGATAAGTGAGTGATTAAAAAACATCTTTAATATCAAAAGTGAGTGATTAAAAAACATCTTTAATATAAAAGTCTTAAAACTGACATGGTTTCAAACATTATAATTAACACATGAAAAGGGATATTGGTGACTCAATACAAATAACAAACATGGTAAATATCCCGTTTCAAGTGTTAATTTTATAATCTTGAATATAGCACTTTTTTGGATTTGTTATATTGGATTTGGTTTGTCAAATAACTTCTTCCGCTCTGAAGAAAGTGTCATACTTGTAGGTACTCACAAACCCCACCCATGTTCCTTCTTTAGTCGTATCTATTTTGAAAAACCCTCAACCGCTGGAATTGTTATTCCTAATATAACTCTGAAAGAGTTCAGTGACCCAAAAAATCTTTAAAATATAATATGCACTTCAAACATAGAAGGCACAAAACAAAATAATAGAAATACTAGAAATAAAATAACATTTCCCCATCTATTATTCATTGCAGCAACATGAACTCAATAACTCAAAATTCCAATGTTAACCATAGTTAACCGATTAACCACACGTATAACTAACGGTTACTCGACAGTAACCCCTTGGCCACGAGTTACACGATCATCGACACGCGCGAAGCGGTAACAACATGGACTGAAGCTGATCTGACTAAAATATGTCTGAGTTTCAAAAATGACGAATATCATAAATACCGGCCAAGTCCGAGTCAGACTCGAGCCCCGAGAGGGGTTCGTGCAAACTTACGACATAAATGGCCATATCGTTTGACTGTGTAGACTTAGCGGGTTGATTTTTTGCACAGTTCCAAGGGACAACAGATTTGAGTTGTATACTCAAATCGTATCGTAAAAGTTTTAATTTTATCTTGAAACCTCCGTGCGTGCCCGAGATAAAGGATCTTGACAGACAGACGAACAAAACGTGATCCTATAAAGGTACAGTTTTTCCTTTTGAAACTTATGTCCAGCAGTGGACTGCGATTGGCTGATTAAATACAATTATGTTTGAAGCTTTCACGGTTTCTAACCAAACTTACACTCACGTAAGGGATATATTCACAGAACATATTTAGTGACAGTGTAAATTTAGCTTTTACTCGTATGATGCTATGTTCATCTTGACTCAAAAAAGAGACGAACGCGCGTGTCGAATGATGCAAGTGGCATCGACTGAGGTCGTGCACGAGGTGTCGCCGTTGGGTAACCGCTACTGTGGCGCAACGATGGGCACCACTGACTTAACTTCAGTTAGATAATGTAATTACTGTTTACATACTCGTTGAACATCGTCTGATAAGGCTGTGTTGGTAATACGATTGTGATTTGATAGCATTGTTAGAATCATATCAGTATATCTTTCTTCGCGGGTTTTAAATAGTCTTGTTGCTGTGTTCTAATTACTGGAGGGAAAATCATCAAATAACTTCCTCAGCTCTGGGAGCGGGGAAGTGTCAGACTTGTACTGACTAAAACCCATCCTTCTATTGCTCTTTACGTTCCGGGCGCGCGGTATTTCTTTCGAATAACCCGTAACCCCGTCAGGATATTCAGCTGCCTTATTAACGAACTATGAGTAAAAGAGGTATTTCTGTACTGAAAGATAAGGAGAAGCGTCGACGGCGCGTTTGTATTTCACGCGCACCTCATAGAGATGTCAACAAAGCAGAGGGGCTTGCCAGAGCCGCCACCTGCCGGGGTTGCTTGAGAGAGATACCGCAGCCCCGGAACGTAAAGGGCAATAGAAGGAACATGGGTGGGTTTCTAGTCATTAAAATTCTGACACTCCCCTCCCCGCTCCGCCCAGAGCGGGAAGTTAATTGATGATTTCCCACCCCAAAAAAAGAGATCAAGTATAGAAAATATGACATGAGTAGGTTTTTTTCACATTGATTTAAGACAGAATAAGTGCATAAGTAAGGCAAGGTAGTTAGTTACAAGATTTATGCTTTTAGGTAATGTTAGTAATTCAAAATAAAGACACGCTGAATTCAGTAAAAGACAGGAATAGAGAAAAGGTAAAAACGGAATACTTATTTCTAGAGAAATCTCTTCCTGTAATTATCTACATTAACAAAAAAAATATGCTCAGAGTTTACAAATAAACAGTCGCTGATGGCGAAATACTTTCAAGTGCTTTCTACCAGTTAGATGTACAGGCCGTTTGTATTTTTGATCGGTTTTGTAATATGGTATTGTATGAATGTAAATAATAACTAAAAACCCTTCTTAACACCCTAAAATAACGCCCTAACACTGACAAGATTTTCTTCTGTTTTTGTGTTCCTGTTCAGCTATTACAACGTTTCTTTGAAAAAATCTTTAGTTAAAAATTAACATAAAAAAAGTAATTGATTTAAAAAAAAACACTGTACTACACTAGTAATTCCTTTATATTTACCCAAAAACAGTCTAAAATCCGAAAATCCCACAAAAGATCTACAAGTTTTACCCAACTTATATAGTAGCCGGAGTTTACATAATAAATTGCATACTCTATTGTTATTGCTGTTCTATGTTCGCTTGCATAACGTTCACAGCGTTTAAAAAGCGCTTTGCATAGAAGAACAAGGAAGTGTGGAGCCGAATGATTGGCGTGGTGTAATGTTGTTAACTGGTGTGTTAATCTAATATGTAGTGTGAAGCACACATGGGAGATTATTGTAGAAAGACGGTATTAGAATTGAAAAGTGTTGGCTAAAGTAAATGATCTAGGATAGGGGTTTATTTATGTATGTGAATGTTTCTATGACGGACCAACATCACAGCCATTGGATTATTAATTTTATTTTGTTTTGATTCAGTTAATAATACAAAAGTTATAATAATACTAGCTGTGCCCCGCGGTTTCACCCGCTGCTCAGCTCCAAAAAAGTATAGAGGATAAGTATGTATAAATACGTTAGTACACATTATCCATCCATGTTCCCCAGAGATACCAAGTCGCATTACCAAGCTGCATACAGTTGCCTCATCTGTGGCACGGGAAGTTGCCCCACATTGAGTAGTGGTCTGTAATGACTTGCAGTGGTCACTTCTCATTGATTATTGTGGCTATCACGCCGACTTCCTCTGAGGCAAGCAGGGATACAGTGAGACACGCCTTAAATGATAATATACTGCTATGGTTAATGTGTTGGTATTCATTTACTTAAATCGATTGAAATGACGAGTTATGCAGCTTAACAGACAGACAGACTGGCGGAAAACTATATCTTATAAGGGTTCTGGTTTTTCCTTTTATGGTACGAAACCGTAAAAACAATGGTACATTGGTCTCGTGATCCCAAGAAAAGAGCTGCGCTTTCTAGGTCGGGATGAGTGTTGTTGGGTTTTTCGAAATATATCGGATTTACCAGGGAGTTCAAAAGTTTCGTTTAACCCGCGTGATAATCGAAAAAAAAAATTTTTTTCCCACTTTCCTACCGCTTTCTCCCCCTTATCTCACTTTTTTGCCTATGTCCGTCTCCAGGGTCCCACTATCTCTGTACCAAAAATCAAAATCGGTTTTGCCATATAAGCGTGAAAGTGAGTCTGTTTGTTTGTTTGTTAGGTCACAAACAAACAAACAGACTCACTTTCGCTCTTATAATATTATAGTCTAGTATAGTATAGTATATAGTAAGGATGATAGAAACATATGCATTCATAAAAACTAAACTTGCCTGATATGTCTCAATAGCTTATATAATCTGATATAACTTCGTGATAGGTTGGTTATACTGAATCTTCTCCTAATTCGCGCATCTTATATCGTCCTCATTTTTTGTTCAGGCATTTAAAAGGTCGTATTTATTGTACAAATGTAGTCAGTGACAGGGTAACCGCCTAGTTATAAGGATGATTCTTAAATTTCAACATGATGACCTGAATGATGCAATGCTTCTTGTTGAATGTGAATTCTACAACAGAATTCTTTGTTTTTAGGCCAAAGAACGATGCTTTTGATAGTAGGAGTAATTTTTTACATGAAAAGGAATTTAATACTCGCATTTTGGGACAAATACTTTTGATTTTATAAGTAAAATAAACTAGTGAAACATATAGAAGGTGATTGTCTATTGTTACACATAGTAAAAAACTTCGCGAAATAATTTGACAAAGGCACAAGATGGAAAGAGCTAAATATTAGATTGTCAACGCCACAGTTGTTCTTTAGGTTAATGACCTTTCATATCGCTTCTCGTTGGCCGTACTATACTTATTTTCATTAAAAAAAAATAACCAAACCATAGCAATATCACACTATTCTAACGTCAACGCGAACTTCCCATAGATCCACGTTATTTATATGTGAAAGTAAAATTATATCATATTGTTGGCACAAACTATTGTTCCGTGGGAACATTGCGGGTATTACGGTATATTTTTCTCATTTTGATTTTGAAAACACTGCACGATGACATGAATAGTCCAAATTTTATTTCAAAAGGGTTGCCAGTAAAATTTCAGAAGTTTATGTTACAAACATTACAAATTATGCTATGGCAACATTTATAAGCGGACAATGTCAAATGTCTCTTTATATTTAGTTCACAAATGAGGAAAATTTTGTGAGGAAAGTTTTGAGTATGGCTATGGACAGGTATAATAGTAGAGAAAGACCAAAGGCTCGATGGATGGAGTCTGTGAAGGATTAATTAATTAAAACAAAACGGAAGGGGGTACTAGACGACCAGTCACGACTGACAGCGCCCGTTCACGAACATGACGCATATATCAGCCCCATTCAGCTCAACCATTTTGGGAACTAAATCACCCGATACACACGCCACCATCAGCGAGACATTTAAGTGAGCATGACAAACTCTCAACCACCAGGTCAACCGTCGAGTCTAGTTACATGGGCATTACAATCCTTACTAATATTATAAAAGCGAAAGTGAGTTTGTTTGTTACCTCTTCACGCTTTAACGGCTAAACCGATTTTGATGAATTTTGGTACAGAGAAGAACCAGCAGACCGACATAGGCAATTTTTTTTCAAAAAAGAGTGGGATATGAGGGAGAAAGAAGGAAGAAACGGGAAAACTTAGCGTTGCTATTACAAATCAATAAGGCGCTACCGAATTTTACGCGAGCGAAGCCGCGGGCGAAAGCTCATTTTACAATATTTTGAAGTAGAATCTATACAACGCAAAGATAGTCTTACTATGTGAAGAATGGCAAGAATGGAGGTGTCTAATGAGATTACAAGTTATAGAGTAGTATTGAAGAAGCAGACATGCTGCACTGACGACAAATAATTTGGGAAAATGATAATGATGGAACATGATGAGGAAGGCCAAAGAAAAGATAGATGGATTGTGTAAGGAATGATATAAAGGAGAAAGGAGTAAATGGTGCCGTGACATCTGATAGGGGAGAATGGAAAAAGAAAACGTGTTGCGCCGACCCCAAATAGAATGAGGCAAGGGCAGGAAATTATGATGATATTAATTATGTACAATGATGATTTAAAAATATCTACAATCCTAAAAGGGTTAAAGCCGCGTGCTTTAACTAGTATTACATAAACTTTCAGGTTGTGTCGCAAATGATCAAAAGTGTATGTAAATGTATTAGGAATTAAATGTAAGGAATCGTCTCTTAAATAAAAAAACCTGACCAGACCAAGTACGTTAAAAAGTATACCTGTGTAGTACTTATGTATACCTACTTTCACAAACTGGGTTCCACATACTACAACCAGATTCGGAACCTATTTAAAAACATGTCAGATGTCGAGGGACACCCGAATGGAACGAAGTTATTATTTATTATGTACAAAAAACCTGTAAACACTCAACAAAAATAAGCGTCGTGACACCACACTGTTCAATGCGAAATAGAAAGAGGAAACGAAAATAACTGGCTTGCTTTCTATGAAAGAGAGAGACAGACAGAGAAACACGCGGCTTACAATTATAGCATAAAATAGAATCGATACAGTTACTTATTCTGAACAAACTATATTCAGGTTTCGCATATAATATACTAAAAATAATTTAGTATGTATAATTTTTTAATTTGTTTAATTCCTTAATTTTTTTTTAATTGTTGTTGTTTCTTTCCTTTTTTTCCTTACTTATTCCACTGAGGGTAAGAAGCTATACAGGGTGTCTAGCACCATCTCTTTCCCTCAGTGGATTTTGTTCTGCTTTAAGACGTCATGGTAGGGTAGCTGGTTTCCTTCTTTTTGAGTCTAATAAAAACTTTTATCATTCTTCTTTCTTGTGTTTACGATATTCTAACCTCATACGTTTAATGCAATATTTATCTCAATCAACTGGACCCTAAGGCAAGAATCCAACATACGTCGGTTACGCAACAGCCGCGGGATCGATTCCTGTGCGAGGCAGCATTCTTCGGACGAAAGCAGTCATTTCACTTTCAACGTACGCACGAGTGGTTGATACTACTTTTTGTTTGTAACACAATCATTTGTTTTATTTTTTCTAGACTTACTGTTTGACAGATGTGTTATTATTGAAAACTAGCTTTTGCCCGCGGCTTCGCTCGCGTTAAATTCGGTATAACACACTAAGCAGACCTGCAGGTTTTGCTCTTGCGCCTGATTGATTTGTAATAGCAACGCTAAGTTTTCCCTTTTCTTCCCTCGTTGTCCCTCATATCCCACTTTTTAAAAATAAAACAGCTCTATGGTATTCCAGCCAGTAAAAGACTAAAGAAGTATTGTATACAGTTTGGAATCCGTTCACAGTTCCCTAGCTACCAAGATTCTTGTGAACTATTCAAGCCATTCGAGAGCTCACGGCTCTACCAATGAATTCGTGCAGTTAATATGTCACGGTCATCGTTCTAGATATTATTTACAGTAGGAGCAGTTGGTCTGCGGAAAAGTTATGGTATTCTGTGGGAATATTTGTTAGGCTGTGGTTAAGTCATGACATAAGCGGGGGCCCTAGCCGAGTTCGCACGTACTGTAAACAGGTGTTTAAATATACAATAGAGTATATCTAATATATATAATTCTCGTGTCACAATGTTCGTTCTCATACTCCTCCGAAATGGCTCGACCGATTCTTATGAAACTTTTTATGCATATTCAGTAAGTCTGAGATCGGCTACTATCTATTTTTCCTACCCCTAAGTGATAAAGGGGAACTGAGCAGCGGGTGAAACCGCTGGGCACAGCTAGTTGTATTTCAAATATTCTAAACGTAACTAAAGACGACGATTTTTTTTATTTAAAATACAAGGTTCCTGTATTTTAGTTAAATTGTTTGCAACAAGCATAATCAGGGGGGCTTATTATGGCCAGTTTGGCAGAATCAAAAACAATAAACTAGCACTTAGCACAGCTAAAAACTTAAAGTTAAAAAAAAAATGTTGAAGATGAAATGACAGAATGAAATTCGAAATATGAATATTAAAAAAAAAGCAATAAATGTTCGTGAAATACATTGAAGTCGTTTTGTATGAAAAAGTTAGTCTACTCTCTATGGTGTGACGTTATGGACCACTCTATAATAAAGATAAAGACATAGTTGCTCTTTACGCGCCAAAGATAAGATCTTTACGCTCTTATTCCATGCGGAGAAGAAGCATAATTACGTCATTTGTTGTGACTACTGGATGAGTAACGGGCACGCTTGTTTAAGGGCATTGACATCTAAGTACTGTGTTAAGTCCACGTGCTTTTGTTGTAAATAAAATCATATTTATTTAACGTCCATCTGGATCTGGTGAGGATAATGTTGGATAAAGTGTGGAGGGCTATAAAAGTAGAGTGTTTTTGGTAATAATGTCTAACAGTTGAGTAGTGAAACTTAGTGAAACATATAGCGATCGCTAGAAGGAATACTCCCCTAAAAACATTTTTTTTAAAGTCTTTATTATGTTTTTTTTCGATTTTTTTTAAGTAGATCTACGAGCTTAACTATGTTGGAAGAAAACTAGGCAAACGATAGACGGTTAAGCAGAGTCAAAAAGCAATCTGTCAAATGCAATTCTCTTGTTTTATCAAACGAAGGATACTTCAGACTACCTCATAAGGTCCTGGTATAGATTTTCAAAGTGTTATTGGGTTTTTCAATCAGAAGTATCTCAGTAGAAACCTGAATTTGTGCACGGTTGATGGCAATTGGCTCAACCCCTATTACATGGGACTTTTATATAATTGGAAATGTTCATGGGGGTATAACGTATACCTCTGCTTAAATTTTCGGGGACTACAGGCGTGATGTTAAATTTTCACGGCACCTATTCTGCTTACGCTTTTATTACACATCATTATCATTTTCCTGCCTTGTCCCATTCTATTTGGGGTCGGCGCCACAGGTTTTGTTCTCCCATTCTCCCCTACCAAACGTCACGGCATCATTAACTCCCTTCTCCTTCATATCATTCCTTACACAATCCATCAATCTTTTCGCTCTTATTAAGCTTACACTATAAAATAAACTACAAAGTTTAAACATACAACAACAATTTACACGTACCACCAGTTCCAAGAACAGGTAAATATGATCTGTAACGAGCATCCACTTTCCCCAACACTAGGAAGTGTATGTTGCCATCGTAAAATGTAGTGAAACTATCATTAGCCACGGCTAGTACTCCGTGAGACTGTGCTCATATGTCCTGTGTTGAACGTGGGCTGTGTTTTAAATAGTTATTTTTTAAATGTTGCCCTACTCTAAGAATTTGTATCGTGGGTGTGTTTACAAACATTTAAACACAAATAGCCGGAACAACTGTCTGTAGGTCATACAAATATTTGTTCCGTGTGGGGATCGAAGCAGTCGATCGCTCAGCCACTGCGCCATTGCGGGTTGTTCGAAAGAGATACCGCGGCCTCGAAACGTAAAGGCCAATAGAAGGAACATGGGTGGGTTTTAGTCAGTAGAAGTCTGACATGCCCCCCTGCTCCGCCCAGAGCGGGGGAAGTCATTGGATGATATCCAACCCGAAAAAAAAAACCACTGCGCCAACCGTATCATCGGAGATGCTCAGACTGTATGTGTTGTCTCTGACATCTTATTACAAGAATAAGACAATAACAATTAAAATATTCAGTCCGTTAACTCTAACATTCCTTTCCCTATCCAAATTTGCCCTTGCCCATTCTATTTGGGGTCGGCGCAACACGTTTTCTTCTTCCATTCCCCAATCAGAAGTCACGGTATCATTTACTCCTTTCTCCTTCATATCATTCCTTACACAATCCTTCCATCTTTTCTTTGGACTTCCTCTCGCTCTCCGTCCTTCAACATTCAGATCCATCACTCTTTTATCAAAATTTATTCGTTTCATTACTATATTCATAAATTGTAAAATCCTTAGTAATATTATAAAAGCGAAAGTGAGTTTGTTTGTCTGTTTGTTACGTCTTCACGCCTAAATGGTCCAACTGATTTTGAAGAATTTTGGTACAGAGATAGTCGGGACCCCGGACATTAGGATAAAAAATTATACGAAAAGGGGAGAAAAAGATTCTGTTTTTCATAACACGGGTTAAAGTTAGCTTTAGCCCACGCGGGCGAAGTCACGGGCGGAAAATAGTAAATAAATAAAATAAGATGGCCGCCTATAATTCCAGTATGGCCATAGAGTATGACTAGAATGCCAATTACGTTAGTTTGAAATAGCTTCCAAGTTCTAATACCTATTAAATGTGAATTACTTAATAAGTTAGTAGTATGTATTTGTTTGAAATGTTATTAGTGGCCTTATAAGACAAGTAGACCAGCAAAGTAAGGAATGTTATTTTATTAGAGCAGCGTGCTTAATACATAACGTTTAAATCTCTTTCCTCGTTGGGAGTTTCTTTTAGTTCAATTTATTGATGAACTAGGTGGCACCCGATAGAACACACATTTGTTATCTATGTGTTTTTCCAGACTATAATCTACCTTCGTGCCAAATTTAATCAAGATTCGCTCAGTACGCTCATTCAGCTGTTTTGTCTTTAAAAAATTGTTTTAGATTATCTATGCGCACATTCTGACATACGATTTTTATTTTATTATTTACCTTGTTTTAGGAATCGAGAACAAGTATTATAAATACAACGAATAAGTGTCGTAGTAACGGACATCTATAATTTTTTCCAAGGAAACGTGAAAAATAAAATATTTATGTGTAAATAGCATTATAAAGCTCTAAAAACTGTTAAAATATTGTAGAAAGAAAATATTTATTATTGTTCACAGAATTATTCCTAGGGCGTGTTGAACACAAATTACGCTCTCCTGTAAACCTCGGGTTTTGACTTAACCTTATGAATGTCGATCTCTTCTGCAGCAAGTCCGCTAGAAAAATAAAATCACTAAGAAGTTTACCAAGGAACCAATAATGTATGGGCGCAGAGCAAATATCCTTCATTTCCATTCAGTAGTTCTTACGTGAGAGAAAAGTAACAAACATCCGTTTTTGTTCAAAACAATCTAGTGTTATGACAATTGTGCTAATTGTACTGCTCTGTTGTGCTTACGAAACTGAAAATCTGTGTTTGTCAGCTACAAAGGTAACATTGTTCTTGAAATGATGCTCTGCTTCCTTAATCTTCTTCTGATTTAATTTTATTTACGGTCTGTTTAGCATAGAGGAATTATCAAAAGATAACATAGTTAAATATTTGTATAAGCAATTAGATGATTTCCAAATGTGACATATGTTACTTCTTAGATAATCATACTAATGTTATAAAGGCGAAGTTTTGCATGTGTGTATGTTTGTTACTATTTTACGCAATACTAGCTGTTCTCCGCGGTTTCACCCACGCTGCGCAGCACCTGTTGGTCGTAGCGTGATGTTATATAGCCTATAGCCTTCCTCAAGAAATGGACTATCCAACACTAAAAGAATTTTCCAATTCCAACCAGTAGTCCCTGAGATTAGCGCGTTCAAACAAACATACAAACAAACAAACAAACAAACTCTTCAGCTTTATAATATTAGTATAGAAGTATAGATTAGTGAACGAATTTTAATGATCTCACACAGATAGTGTAGAACCTGGATTAACATTTAGAATACATTAATCCCGGTAGAACGATAACGTGGGACAAACTACATTCGGGCAACGCCACTGGCAGGACCTAGTGTGTCGTAAAGTTTTTTTGAAATTTTTAACCGACTTCAAAAAAGGAAGAAGTTCTCATTGTATTTTCACCAATGATTTTTATCATTAGGTATCATTTTGTTCGAAAGGACCTGGTGACTTTTGTTGACTTCTGGAAGTAAAGCTATTTTCCACTATTTAGTTTTTTTTTTTGGAATTCGATTTTTTTAGACCATTGTAAAGTCAGAAAAGCCTCTAAACTCAATCTGTGCAACACATGGAAAAAACATAATTATCTCTTAAGTGCGAACCATAATGAGGTACTTAATAAATCCAAAAAGTTGTTAAGAACGTGTCCAAATTAAGTTGAATTTATTCGTTCAAGTTGCCGACCGGTTAAGCAAGCCTTACATATATTCACAAACATATTGAAAACCTTTGCCGACGTAAGTTATTTAGATCAATTTCGTAATACATGGACGACATAATTTATCGTTGAAAAAATCATATTAATTTAGTATTTCATTAACTTAAATCTGTAGGCCTACTATGACATCTTAAAGCAGAACTTATTCCACTGAGTGAAAGAGATGGTGCTAGACACCCTGTATAGCTCTGTCCCTTTCCCTCAGCGGAATAAGTTCTGCCTTAACACGTCATGGTAGGGTAGCTGTAGACAGAATATCTATTCGAGCTTTCAGTTTGCTTATGGTTATGCGTATACCTTGAAGTGCTCACAACTTCACAAGCATATTATTGAATTTGATGGCACCGTTCGAGTAGTGGCTGAGCGAATGACTGCTGCGCTGCGTGTCGCCGGTTCAATCCCCGCACGGAATAAATATTTGTATGACCTATAGGTAGTTTTTCCGGGTCTGGCTGTTTGTGTATGTGACTTTAAATGTTTGTAAACGCATCCACGATCCAGGAGAATTTTGATAATTTACAATACGCAAAAAGATAATCGCATATTTACAAATATTCCAACAAAAATGTCACAAAGACTCAAATATCTCAACAGCACACTAACGGCATTAGCATCGGCTGTGCTTGTGATATGCGCACGCGCAAGTGAGGCGTTGCGCCAGCGCCGCTCCAGTTACCGCGACAGTCGTCACGCGACGCCGTGAATTCCGCAGATCTGTTAGTTGAGTTAAATGTTAGTCTTGTGTTATAGACAGAGATCCTACCTTCGTGCTCTTTTGTCTTAATGTAATGTCCCATAAAGAATAATTTAGTAATTACTAGCTTTGCTACTTTAGTAGCTTAGCTTTTTTTTTAGCCAAAAAGAAACCATGTTACATCAACTTACAATAAATTGGGATAAAACAAGATGATGTTAATGATCAAAATGATGCATAATTTTGCCTTGATATATTTTCGACATCCATGATAACACGAGTTATGCTGCAACAAGCAACGACCTCCAAAACCTTAGTAAGACATGCACATGGCGTAGCAATACGATGACCTAAGTGTATTATGCATAGCTAAGGTCACAAGCGGTCAAGAACTGTAGAACGACACAGAAGTGGGCTATATGCCAAAACCAAACTACCATAGAATACCAATCTCAAATTCCTAATTCAAAAACCCAAGCCTATTACGCTAAATACCATAGACAATTCGACATTCACACCACACACAATTTCTTTCACCATAGAACAATTAAAATTCAAATTCGAAGGCACAGGTATCCCTTACGACATCCACTTGACACTATAACGTGTTGAGGTTGCAACTCGATGTTAACTCGCTTTTGCGAAATGTTTGTGACCTTTTGACGACACTTGGTAAGTGGTAGATTGGGTAGAGAAACTTTTTAAAGACTTGCAGCTTGGTATTTGCGGTTTTTTTGAGAGGCAGAATGATGAGTCATTTAAACTCTTTGTATAATATCCGCCTTGGGCATATTTTTGTATTCTTAGTATTGTTATTTTATTGATAAATGTCTTTTATTGATTTCTGATGGTTATATATTAATGGATGGTTTAATATTTCAAGATGGGGATCGAGCCCGCGACACGCAGCGCAGCAGTCATTCGCTCATCCACCACGCCAACAGTGCCTTCAAATGTGATGAATAAACTCTTTGAACCGATCTCCCAAATATATATTTTTTATGTTCCTTGATTATTAAATGGTTATTTTGCCTGAAATAAAACACTTTTTTATTTATTTAATATGATTTTATTAATTGTCTAAGAAGGTTAAAACAAGACGTAGGTCACTTCATACAACATTACATAAATAGCACGTAACATATCACGTTGACTGGCCTTGCCCCGCGGCTCCTGTTACATTTTTATAGCATTATGTCATTGATATGCTGTGGCACTTTTAATTTATACTCTGTGGTTCTTAGAATAGCACTCGTGAGGTGTTGGCGGATGTTTAAGTCTTTTTTATTTAAGGCGCGGTTTGTGGTAAAAAAAACCATTAGAATTATAAAAAAAAAAAACGCAAGTGCGAGTACAAACTTGCGACATACACGGGCAGATCTTTTGACTGTGTAGACTTAGAGAGTTGATTTTTAAATAACTCCAAAAGACTACAGAATTGAGTAAGTGGTTTTAATTTCGCTAGATACCTTTACACGTTTCCAAAATAAGCTTTGACAGACTGACAGACAGAGAGACGGAAAACAAAATAATTCATTAAGGTTTCAATTTTTTTGATTGAGGTACGCAACCCTAAAAATCTACTGGGATAAAATTAAGTTATTGATAAACATTTCGTCGTTGAAGTTCGTCACGTAGGTCAAAATAGTAACTTTTCAGAAGAGAAAAAATCACATAATTTAAGAAATTATTTGATACGATTTCTCACCCCCAAAAAAAAGGTAGTCCTATATGTGCCACACTCCTATAGTGGGTTGAACAAAAATATCAATGATCATGGTGATCTTTATCATCGACAACCCAATTTCACCTACATCTAAGCGTAGATCTTTCTTCGGTTGACACAATACGTCAGAAAATTAATACTTTTTGGTATTTTTCAAAAACGTTCAAGGTAACAATGACAGCAATGTGACTTTCATGATATAGATATGTTGTTATGTTTGTCTTAGCAATGCGGAAGTCACTTAGCACTATGTTCTTAGCGAAACCAACTTTAATTAGTAGTAACAAAACAAATCTTTACTGATCTTACAGTTGAGATGATAATAGAAAGAGAGAGATTTAGGAAGTGGCGAAGGGTGGGCGTTTTGGGGGACTGTGGGCGTTTTGGGGGACTGTGTGTGTAATGAATGACGTTTAAAAAGTGCTGAAGGGCTACTATGACATCTTATAGCAGTTCTTATTCCACTGAGGGAAAGAGATGGTGCTAGACACCCTGTATAGCTCTGTCTCTTTCCCTCAGTGGAATAAGAACTGCTTTAAGACGTCATAGTAGGGTAGCTGATCATCAGCTTAGTTTGAAAAAAAATACTTTTGTTTTTATATAAACGCAAGTGAAAGATTTTGAAGACAACAAGAGTACTTTACTTAGACCTCAATAACAGACAGTTCTGTTAAAAAAAAACAACAACGTAACGTTGAATTACAAAATCTTATGCTAAAATCTTAATTCACGCTGCAATACTATCTAGATCAAAAAAGAAACAACAAGTTAATGCGCAAATAATTGAATTGTACACAATTATCTTCTAAAAATAGTCTAGAGTGGCTATCGGTAGATTATAGTACAGTTAGCAAAGTTAGTTTAGTAGTCAGAGTATATCTATCAAACTGGTGAGATAGTTCATTTGGTGTTTTAATTGTGTTTCACATAATTTTAGGTAGTTTTTTTAAGAGGAAAAGGAAATTATTTGATGATATTTCTATGATTTAAAAATAATCGCCACTAATGAAATCTGGCTAAATATAACATGAAACTGATGTCAATTTTAAATAAGGATTGTTTTTTAGCAACTGATTTTCCCGCGTTGGGCGTAGCAGAAGGTACTGTCAGACCCTCTTTTTCCCTTTGTGTTCCGAGGCCGCTAGTTAGTATCTCTTTCGAACAACTTACACACTTGGCAGGTCATAATTACACTAACAATTTAGAGCAAAGATAGAATATTTGAGGAAATAAACTAACCGTCCAGACCCAGTCGCCTATCTTTGGGTATGCTCATTCCGTTGTAGCCCATTTTAACACATTCCTTCAGCCGTTGTGGGTTACCAAAACAAGTCTTATTCCAACTAATAAAAGTGAAACAAAAACCCTCTCAATCTAAATGTTAGTTTGGCTGCACACCAAACTGTTTCGCCAACAGTACTACCTAGTAATAGTTGTGGTGACGTCACCTGCGCAGGCGCGACTGGCAGGTGGATGCCAGCCGGTTCCGGTTCGCTCTCACTTTCATTACATACGAGCTTGTTCGTGTTGTTGACTCGAAGTACGCAAATTGTGGGTGTTTGGACATTGTCTAGTATGTTATGTTGGCAAGTGACCGAATAGCTGTATGACGAATGAATTGAATCTAACGAGCGTATTGTTGATTTACTATATGACAACGTCAAGAAGTAGCAATTTTTTGACAAGGAAGTTGTTCGTAGGTGAAGAAAATAAAGAAATGGTTTAAAAAAAGACCTCTAATTAACTGCTAAGAAATTGTTTGTAAAGATCAAAAAAGCGTAACTAACTGGTTTAGGCCTAACAAAACTGAAATTAGAAAGACAGCTATTCCATATTCATAGCTATTGCATAGAGCGTACGAATTTGCATTTGTATAAATAAATACTAAGGCCTGTCTTTCTTAGTCGTCCCATTCATAGCCTCTTTGCTCCACTGGGAGTTCCTGTGTCGCGCATACGTGATTTTGCACGTCGTTACCTACTCTGTCCACATACGGGAATCGAGACAATACCGACCTTAAAGGAGAGCCATTCATGCAGTAACGTACTGGCTGGATAAACAGTTTTTTTTTTCTTTTGCAACTGAGCCGATGTCGATTATTCTGCCAGCGTCATGTGGTGAACAGCAAAAGATTATGTTGTTGAATGTCAGAATAAATGATGAAAATGGAAGAACCAAACGTGTTAAGTCAACTTCAAATAGAATACCACAAGGGCAGGAAGATAATGATTTTAGAATGCCATTGTCGTTTTTTTTTCTAATTAATAATTAAAAAACAATAAGAATAATAACTTATAGCGAAATATGGAAGAAAAAAATACCCTAAATAAATTGAGTTAAGGGCAAAGTCATGTCGTGATGGCCCAGAGGTTAAAGCCTCGTATCTCATGCACGACGTTGTGGCTTCAAATCCGGGCAAATACCAAAGTGACTTTTTAAATTCGCATATACTTTTCTAAGTTTATCTAGGACATCACTCTCCCGTATTGAGCAAGCGTGGTGATCAATGCTCGTGCCTTCTCTTTATGAGAAGAATCCTTTTCCCAGCAGTGGGACAGCAATTAGGTAGCTATTTTTTTAAAGGCAAGAGAACTAATTCTTCTCTAAAAAATATGAGCTAATCGTTACCTAAGTCCTCACGTAATCTACCATCGAAAACCTTAAGCCACATTATAACATCGATTACAAACTACTACTAAATTGAATAAAAACATCGAAACAGAAACTTCAATTTGTCAACGTCCAAGTCTCCAGTAATCAAGGTCAATTACATCACGTAGTCATTCGGACACTGGTCAGGGTCAACATAGACCATCTACATGTTAAATTAGACTATTTTGATAAACTAAACATGTGCTTAGTCGATTTTTTTTCTCGATGCACAATCGTTTCCGAGTCCGAGGCTGAATAACAAGTTTTGTCCTTGCCAAGAGAATAGCGAATGGTGCATTGTTTATGCGCTGTTAATGTTATTTAAATATAGAATTGATTCCTGTTTATTACAGTTTTATTTTATTTTTATATTACTTGTTACAAATCAAAACATTGCTTAAGAATTTAGCGGACACATAATTATATCTATTAATAATTTATATCATCTGCTAATTGATAATAATATTCCCTGTGGCAATTAAAAGCTATTTCTTTTACAGTTTCGTTTTAAGTAATGAACAGGTTTCTTTTTGGGTTCTATTTAATTAAACAACGTCAATGATACCAGGAAAAAAAATCCGGTCATATTCCTTTTCATCTTTTTTCCGAACAACACTATCAAAACCATAATTGTTTTGTATCTGTGTTCAAAAGCTCACGGTGAAACTTTAATACATAGTATGTATATTAATCATAGCTTTCACGAAGGTCTGAAGACAAGCAAATAGATAATGCTGAACATTGACAAATGAGTTTCACTATCGTTGTGAAGGTATGTGTCAAGATTAACCGATACGATGGGGAAAAGTCGGGAGAGAAACGAATTAGATTTTTAGATTAAAGAAACGTTGTGTTGTTTACACTATTATAGATAAGAGGTAATATTAAGTAAATATTATAATAAGAAAAGAAAAATAGTTGTTTTGTAAACATGAACATTTTATTATTAGCTAGTTAGAAGAAAGAAAGTTAAATAGGAGTAGTTATAGACATTTATTATCTAGATATAAGTAATAATAACATCGTAATCTAAGAAAAAAACTTTTTTTAGTAAGTGAGGTCAAATAAAGGCTTTTTTATTTTTATTTATTAATGTGTTGTTTTATGGCAAGTAGGTTCGTCGAAAAGATAGCTGGGCAAAATTGTTTTCTAAAAACAATAAGCGATGATTTGGAAGACCAAGGCGAAAATGCCGAGATAAAGGAACAAACGTGAGAATTAGAGGAAAGCTTTTGACAAGCAGTAAATCAGTTTACGCTTACTATTAAAACAAACATTAAAGACATAATAAAACCGGTGTTTTTAAGAGATATTGCGCCACCGGAACATGGGTGGGTTTAAGTCAGTAAAAGTCTGAAATTCGCCCCCGCTCTGCCCGGACAACAAAATTCAAAGTATATCGTAATTACTGTATCGATTTTAAGTCCAACTTTTCAACCCCTAAAAATTAAAACATAAGTTGAGTTGAAAGTAATTCAAAAAATGATAAACAAATATACCTTGTGGTTTTGTTAGAAAAATAACAATAACCCTCCTCTTCGATCTTAAAGGTTAAGGTAAGCTACGCTAACCTAGGTTGGTCTGTGGATGGGTTATCACCCGTTACATATCGGGTTTCCTCCGTGCCTGGGAAAGCACGTTAAGCTCAAGGCTCAATCTTTGACAGTCGTAACAGATAGTCAGTGTCCCGAAATCTGACAACCAGTCTTACCAAGGGGTATCGTAATACTCAGTACTAACTTGGTTCTGGAGGTCAGATAGGCAGTCGCTCCACATGAAATAGTGGTATTGAGTTGCACCCGGCTTGTCTGGAAGCCGACCCAAATAGATGCTAAAGACATCGTTCCACGACACCTAGGGGCTGAGCAGCGAGTGAAGCCCCTAGGTGTCTGTGTAATAAAGTAAATATTCTTTATTAAAACCCGAGCATGGCTGCTGACTAAAATGACTCATGCATTCCTCAGCCTGCTAGTACACCCATTCATATTAACTAGACTATTGTAATATGCAATTACAACTAACTAATTATAACTCTTGTTCGTAGCAAAAAAAAAACTTATGCAAACATTCCGAAATTCAAAAGAAACTTTAATTTTTATATCATTATCTGCCATTTTGTCCACGAATTGAAAATAAAAGCATAATTCGAACAATTATTATTATTTCAAAATTAGAACACCGTCTACACGCCAGCCCACAGACAATACAATACAAACAGCCAGTTACAAAATGGCCATTGCTCAATGGATTTTTCGCACGCAGAGTTCATTCGTTCATATTAATTCTACAATTGAAAATCGGCTTTAGGCTGCACAAAATAAAGAAATTAACATAAAATAAACAGGAAACAGTAAACTACAATTAAAATATTTGCGTTTGACAACAAATCGTCTAAATGATTAATTAGAATCGTTACCAATGTAATCGATTAGCAAATAAATCGACTAATTATTTTATAATCTTTTTTTTAATGCGTATTATGATGCAATGTTTAGCGGCCTGTGATTTTTTACTTTTACGCTTTTACTAAATACTTTTGTTGATGTAATACTTTGGAAGCTTATACATTTAAATGAAAAGTATACATTATCGCTTGTCTTGCTATACATTTGTTTAAATATATACGTGGATTTTCGAACTATTTTTGCTGCATTAAGTATTATAACATTAATATAGGATTCCGATTTTCTGCATACGGTATCGAAACCAATGGGTGCAATGAAATGATTTCTGAAAACAAAACCTTCTGAGAACACCTGATGGAGTTAAATAAATAGAGCATGAAAATGTAGACGATGAAAGATTTATACGTTATTTATTTTTTATGGCATCCGTTAGACGAACATAATAATATACGAAGGTTACATTTTCCCACATTTGACAACATATCAAAAACTGGAAAAAAGCATAATATTTCAGTTTTCAACATCAAGGTGATGGCAATGACCTAAAAATATAAGAATTTAAATTGATATTTAAAATGGCGACATACGACAATCTAGTTACATTAGTCAATTAAAAGTAAATCTAGATCGGCAGCCATTTTTAAATGATTTCGTGTCAGTGACTGTAGGAAATACCATTTCATGCGTATGCCAATCACTGGGAGCAATTATTTGTTTTATTAAAAAGTGTTGATGATAGAAAGCCGTTTCCTTGGCGTTTATTTAACGATTAATAGGGTATTTTACTCTATATGAAAGAAATTCTAAAAATATACAATTCAGATAGTTTAGGCAACAAGCAGTCGGAAAATGTTAAATTTAGTTAATAAAATAACTAAATAAATTTTTAAATTGATTTCAAAGTTTTCACTTTTTTTAGTCTGTTCTTTTACTACGCGAAACAGTGTCCGCCATGATTATTACGTCATATGGTCATGAGAACAAAAAGTGACAACTGTCAACTGAGCAACTATTACTATCTTAGTATTTTAAAACTTTACATTTTAATTTTTATTGAAATAATATTAATCATACCACGGAAGACATAAATACTACCATATAATAATACCATAAACTATAGTGAAAAATACAACTAAACAGAAAGACTAATAACAGCGCATTTGTTTACTCAGGTCATGACGTCAGTTGGTCATCATGACCACAGAGTAACATGGCGTCAAGCGTTTTTGTGATTTTACGCGCGAACATAGAAATTGTAAAATTGAAATGCAGTTTTATGGCACTTATCGTTTGAATATTATTTTTTTGTTTTTTTTGGTGGTTTATTAGGACCCTAGGATCAAAATGAAATACTTTTTAAAAATTGGTGTAATACCGTATTGTAAGTGCTTTACATTAACATTGTATCTATAGGCTTTTAGGAGATTTGTTTAAGTTTTAAGTCTGTCTTTAAGTTTAAAATACAGAGGTGACAGAATGTTCTGATATGGGGCTTGTGCCAAAACAGTCAAATATTAAATCAGTAAATCCACTTTCCTGTATTTGTTTGGCCACTGTACTCTTCGTCTGAAAAAATCTCGTGGCTTACCTGAATAGCATCAATGAGTAAAGGAAGTGGAACGTACCTGAAAAAATAATAATAAAGAAACCATTAGTATTTATATACAATTTCAAAAATATTCTATTGAAAATTGACACGATGCTTCATCCACCTTTTGAACGCCATATTCACATATATGTGAGAATCAAGCGCTTTCCCTGCACAACAACGACACAAATATGTGACAAATTATGGGTGTAAAATTGAGGTAAAATGTGTGGCTTGGCGTGGAGAGCACGCATGCGCGTTCATGATCTGGTGTACAAAAGGTTAAGAAAACAATACAAATAACACATTGGTAAACGCCAATCACATCCTTCGATTTTGAAAATGGAAAGCCCGTTCGGGCGCGGTCGGCTCATCTCAGCCGCGCCCTATTACATCACTTCGTAATATCGCTTTCTACAACGTAATTTCGTTAACATGGTATGCGTTGTCCAATACAGGTGTTTGGTCATAAAAAAAAACTTGATTTTGTCATGATTAAATTCAAGGCAAATATGAGTATTATGTAATGACCCTAATTCACGAATGAAACTTGTTGGTGCGTCAGCCCTGATTTAAAATATTAAAATTGATTTAAGTAATCGACGATTTGACAGGTAGGAATCGACTACAACATCTATACAAATTACACATCTAGGCATTTCGTAATACAGAAGTAATCTGGAAATCTTAAATAAATTCTTGTAACCTAGATACATTTTCTGTAGTAACTTAGTTTTACTCATAGTAAAGTTCCTTTAGATAAGGAATTTGCAGGTCATACCAATAAGGACAAGCTAGAAAAGCACAGACAACTACTCCTGCATTTAGTTTAAAAAAAAACAAATACCATAGATACGGAACTTTAACACGCAACCTTTTTACTACTTCCACATTCTAATTTCAAAGCGTTGAAATTAACCCATAAAAACCAACGCTACCGTGAGTAATTAGTCAACTTAAGGGCTAAATAAGGCTGTACAACGTTGCAACAGCTTTTATTATAGGATCAATGGTGCTAATGTGGCCCTTAAAAAATAGAAAACAAAGACGGCTATGTCTGAATAGTGATGCGGCGCTTACACATAGATATAATAAGAACTGTGTGCAACGCTGTCTTCGTGTTTAGGGACATCACTTTGCGGCTCGAATTGCAAAATGTGTGGCGTAAGTGACACGCGAATAAAGTCTTAATACAAAGCCCTGATTTATGCAGTTCTGATTATAATCCTTACTAATATTATAAAAGCGAAAGTGAGTTTTTTTGTCTGTTACTTCTTCACGAATAAATGTTTAAACCGATTATGATGAATTTTGGTACAGAGAGAGAGAGTTGGGACACTGGAGACGGACATAGGCATTTTTTTTAATGTGAGAAATGAGCAAATCAAGAAAGGGGAACTGTGTTATCCCGAATTCACGCGAGCGAAGCCGCGGGCAAAATCTAGTATTTAAATATATTTATATTACAGACCTATTTAAATAACACAAACTAAGGAGAGTTCATCAGTCCCTCCGCTCCGCCCAACTGGAGAAGTTATTTGATGATTTCCCACCCTTAAAAAAAGGTACAATTCCGCTTCCTCCTATGTCTTGTCGTACAAAACGTTTAGTACCGAGTTTCAGAGAAATGAATCATTGGTATTCTTAGTGCAGCACAGTGCAGGGTTACCCCGATACGTTATTGGCTAATTAATATGGCTGCAATACTTAGGTTTCGTAATGAGGGCTAATTCTAGTGCCAAGTATAGAAAATGGAAAGTTTTATACCTGAATACTACGACATTTTTGCATAAATAGGTGCAGTTGGCTAATATATCATTCTTAATGATTCGGATTATTCAAAAGAATAAATAATTATTAAATCACTTCGCCTTTTCTGCACTTTCAGCAGTTTCACACGCTTTTCAAGTCCCCTTCTGAAGAGAGCCTTTATCACATTTAAAGGTTGTCTTGAAAAGATCGCTTTTAACGGTAAGACCGCTCATTGTGTCACGTTATTTATAAGTTGTATACTGTTATTCTTGTAATTTGTATGGTGCAAATCGTCATCTGCCTAGCCTTTTCCCAACTATGTTGGTTTCGGCTTCCAGTCTTACCGGATGCAGCTGAATACCAGTTTTTTACATGGAGCGACCATCGAATTTGTATGGTGCACATAATAAAGAATATTCTATCTATCTGTCTATCACATAAGGGAATGAAAAATAGATTACGACTGATTCTCATACTTACCGAATATACATATAAAATCTCATGAAAATCGTTTCGGAGAAGTATGGCAACTAAAACTGTGACAAGAATTTTATAAACATGAAGAAGAAGAGATTTCAAAGAGGGCAATCTTCAGAACTACTAATACGATTTCGATCAAAAAGTTACATTAAAGTCAAGTATAGCTAGATTAAACACGTTTCTATGGCTTAATTTCCGTACACAATGGAAGAAAAGCCGCAAGGAAAGGCTAGTAATGAATAAAATCATACTGGTATGCTTGATTATTTCAAAATGCTTTGAAATAAATTCCTGAAATTCGTTGCTCCTTAGGTATAATAAATGAAAATAATGCAATAAGTATTGTTACATTGTCAAAATGAAAGGCATTGCAATTATTTTAAGTGCAACAAAAGTGCGGAAACAGCTTGCGAAAAAAAAACCTATTGATGAAATCGCTGGTCCGGTTTTGTCCCCAGTTGTCCCTCACTACGAGTGATAAACCGGCCAAGAGTGAGTCAGACTAGCGCACCGAGGGTTCCGTACAAATTTGCGATATAAACAGCCATATCTTTTGACTACGTAGACTAAAAGGGTTGATTTTCAGCACAAAGGGACCATAGAGTTAAATATATGGTTTAATTTCCACTCAATATCCGCATAAAGGGTCTTAACAAACAGACGGACAAGAAAGAGACCCAATGAGGGTTTCGTTTTTTCCTTTTGAGATACAGAACCGTAAAAAGGGAGGTTGAAAAGGCGCGTCCACTTTGCGATCGCTACGTCATAAAATAGCAACACATAGGTACTCAAAGTAAACAAAAACTAAATAAATATCTCTCAAAGCAGGAAGCAAAAATGAACCTTACATTCAGTTATTCAATGTCAATGACCAGTATGGTATGGTGGAGAACATTCGATATATGAATGTTAAGTGCATTTCATAAATCGAACGTACAGCTTGCAATGTACAATTATCGAAAATTTAAAACTGGTTTCATAGGTAATGTTTTCTTAATTTAAAAAAAAAACATATCTATTAATGATACTGATTGTGATTGTTGTAAAGAAATAGGGTGGTAGACACCACCAATCAATTGATATACTTTTTATGAGCTGTCAAAACGCGCTTCCCCCATAGATTTCGTATGAGACTCGCAACCGATGACGTCACTAAGTTGTCAAGTCAATGATGCAACTATTTATTGATTTAAAAGCAACTAAAAATCGAATTTTAAAGTTATTTTGAAATGAATGGAGTTCTCAGGTCTTAGAATAAAGTGTTCTTTCAGAAAAAATTGTGTTTTTAAATTATTGGTTAATGGTGTCAACTACCCAATTGTTATAGTGGCCCGAAAGTTTGTCAACCAGTCTGCAACTGTCAAAAGATGAATAAATGACAGTCGCGACCAGCGGCTGATTAAGCTTTCTGAAGCACAGAGGAAACTCAGTGCGTAATGGGTGGTCACCCATTCACGGAATGACCTAGGCAAGCGCGACTTAACCTGAAGTATGTTATTTATAAGAAACTGATCAATGAAATCCAATAGTGATAGAATATAGGTTAAGTCCGTCATTAATTTCACATTTTCTTTGGAATTCGTAAAAAGAATTGAGAAAAAAATAACAGACATCTAACGCAATTTAAAAACTATAATTTCATGCAATTATGACACCTAATAACAAAATTATAAAAATGATAATAGCTTAAAAAAGTTACATAATCTGTCAACAGCGACCCCGATTTTTGATTAGACGTTTAGATTTATAACTTGTAGAATGTATTTTTAGTAACAGATAGCCGTAATTTATCACATTTAGCAATACAATCTTTCCCTGGACAGACGAAATATATTTTAAATAAAAGATTAACACAGATATTTAAAAAGTTTCTCAATCAATTTAAGTCGATTTTTATGTTTACGGACTTTGTGAACTAATTTTTTCTCTGCCAAAGATATGATGCTTTTCATGGGAACTGTACTTAATCGTAACTCTGACAATAAATATATGACGCCCACAAATATTCTACCCCGCCTATATGGTAGGGCTATTGCCTGCCGAGGTTGCGGGTTGTTGGAAAGAGATACTGCTACCCAGGGACACAAAGGGCGAAATAAGGAACATGGATAGGTTTCAGTCAGTATAAATCTGATACTCCCTTCCTTAAAAACATAAGTAAATTTTAATGTTTGTTCTATTAGCAGTACCCCTTTATACCTTCCCCTTTCCACAAATATCCACTTTCCCCCTTTTTCTCTTGCCGGTTCTTCTCCATAGGAAACGACCAACCCGAACCTTGCACCTTTTCTCGACCTTTTATAAGGTCCATGTAGGCCTATGTAAAGTAATATATTTAGTTTTTTTTATTTGATTAGATTGTCTGAAAGATATAGCCATCAACGATAAGACCTTCTTTGTAACTATCAAATAGGGAATATTATAAAACATTATGTGTTTCACACTAAAGTTATTCTATTCTATATTAGAATTCAGACTCATTATACCCTTTCAAAATATCTAATTACTTCAAAAAACCTTAAATATAAGCAAGCCTAAACAATTTCCCATGCTATTTTCCACCATTGAAGCGCAACGTTCGACCGACGCAAGCGCAGACGCGCATAGCTCGTGTCAATCAGTTTAACGGTAGATTTCACTCTGTTTAGCATAGCCGTGGTAATTGTTGGCACAAACTGACCCTTAGGTCATGTGTTGCCACATTTTTGATGCTACAAGTGGATAATTAGACACTTTGTTACGTAATGCTGTTGTTTGGCTGAAGAAGTTGTGAAATAGGAACGTAATTTTGCAATACTGAATAAAAGGACTTACTTCACGTTAAACGATCATTTACAACAGAATCAGAAATCATTTATTTGCTAAAACAATAATATTATTTTAACTTACACTTATAGTTTACAATGCATTTTTTTTAAATGTCTTGTGTAATCTTATGTACCTATGGCGTAGTGTAGTGTATAAATTGTAGCTCAAATTTATTTGGGAAAATTTCCTGAAATAAATGAATTATTATTATTCAGTGATGAGCTGATGACCGCAGCTTGTCCGCGAGGAATTCGGTAACTGCTCCAAGGGTTGAAAGACATCCTATTTGTTAATGAAGGTTATAAAGTAACTATGTGTCAAATTTAATCCAAATCTGTTCAGTAGTTTTCGTGAAAGTGTCATTTAGCTTTAAACCGAACCGAACCAAATTCATTTATTTGCATAACACATGTGGAACAGATGTGACAAAGTGTTCAAAAGTACACTGTATTCTAATCTAGGTGTGCAAATACATCTTTATCCTAATTGAAGCTCGAAAGCCATCGCGCGAGCACAGGCAATATTTCATTAATCATTTTCTTCGCACGACAAGCACGCATCGTGCCACCGTATGACCCGTGCCTTATAGGACGACGCCTAATATAATTACATTGCGTGACTCTCAAAGTAGTATTAACTGCAGCGACTTCCTGGACGAATAAGGGTCGACATACATGACCGACTTTTTATCATAACTGTCAATTACTAAACGTAGTTTCAAGTTATTTGAATTACCCATTCAATTTGACATAACTGTCACAATAGCCCACAAAAAGAAACAGTTACAGTTCTGTCACTGTCAATTCTGTCGAAATTAGTACGCTCCTTAAAAAAGGTGGATGAAAAACGATAGCATGTTGCGGAGATGAGAATGTTGAGATGGATGTGTGGAGTGACAACAATGGATAAAGTAAGGAATGAGTATATTAGAGGGAGTTTGAAAGTTGCGCCTGTTACAGAAAATTGAAAGGAGTCGTTTGTCTTAGTATGGACATGTAATTACGATGGATGAAGTATATTAGACTAAAAGAGTGATGGATCTGAATGTTGATAGACGGAGAGCGAGAGGAAGGTCAAAGAAAAGATGGATGGATTGTGTAAGAAATGATATGAAAGAGAAAGGAGTAGGTAAATGATGCCGTGACGTCTGATAGGGAAGAATGGAAGAAGAAAAGATGTTGCGCGGACCCCAAATAGAATGGGACAAGGGCAGGAAAATGATGATGACTTTCATAAATATAACGGTTGAATTGAAATTGTTGCTTCCAGAAATAAAATAGAATGCCAAAGAAATTACAGTACAACATTAAAAAAACAAAAAATGTACTGACTAAACTAATCGGTTTGTTAATGACAGCTTGACAAGAGTTTTAAATTGACATCTAGAGAAACAGTGTCAAAACTGTGTCTATTGTATTTAAAAAGCAAAAAGTATCAATAGCAAGAGCCGTTGTGTAAAACAATTTGTTTACAAGAAATTGTAATGAATTTCTTTCTTTCTCGTTGCGTCGGCGCAACCTCTTCACAGATCATTGACTGCGAAATCCATCAATGAGTCTCTGTGTTTGAAATCTTTGTTGAAATTCTGCACGACATCTAGGGTATGCACGGAAAAAAAAATGTTTTGTAAGAAATAAATAGTTTAGTAGCAAAATTGTAAGTTCTAATTCTGCCTCTTCACGTATTAATTGCATTAAAATTTTACCAGTGTTTTGGGACTATATACAAGTTGCGCAAAATTTAGAAGCATTTCCCCTTATAAAGCTGTGTAAACGAATGTTGACACACTTTTCGTAGGGCATACTGCATATTCAATTTCAATCCTTTTTACTGGCAACCCTGATGAGCCCTGCAACGACTCACTTTGTTGGCAAGTAAAACAAGCCATCCAACCTTCTAATCTGATCATTTTGAACGCAGCCTTTGTCTCGAGTTTTTTAAGTAGGTAATCTTTACAAATAGCAAGCCACTTAAAATAATTACTTAAGACTGTTTTTTTGATCTGGATGTTGTAGTCGTGTTCGCCTTCGTGTTTCACGAGCGCCTCAAAAAGATGTCAACAAAGCAGAAAAAAAGGGAGAGAAAGAGGGAAGAAAAGGGGAAAGAAAGTTTTTTTTTAAAGTTAGCGCTAACCTAAATTCCTTCACTCTGTGCGTAGTGGAGGGATTGTAAGGCGTTCACTGACTAACACCCACCCATGTTCCTTCTATTGCCCTTTATGTTCCGGGGCCACGGTATCTCTTTCGAACAACCCGCAACCCCGGCAGGATTACATGAGCCTCATGCATACTCGGTAAAACGTGGGTGTGAATAGGCCTCTGCCTACCTCTTATGCGAGTACAGGCGTGATATAATGTATTTAATTACTTATGAAACTAGTAACACAAGTGATTGATGTCGTAATTAAGACTGCTATGAGCATAAAAGTGGCTGTACTTTCTTTTTTTAGCGCTAGAGTAACGATGGATGAGGAGATAAGATGTCGTAATTAGATTTTCCGGAAATTAGCTACAATTTTATAGTTAGTTTGTAGAATCTGCAAGCTTAAGAGGCTTTTTTTGCCGATGGGAAATCATTAAATAACTTCCCCTGCGCAAGCCGGAGCCGCGGGGAATGTTAGACTTGTACTGACTAAAACCCACCCATGTTCCTTTACGTTCCGGGGCCACGGTATCTTTTTCGAACAACCTGCAGCCCCGGCAGGCGGTGGCCCTGGCTGGTCCCTCGGCTTTGCTGACATCTGTTTGAGGCACGCGTGTTACACGAACGCGCCGTCGACACGGCCTGTCGTCAATAGACTGACGGACGGTGAACTACCCATTGCTCACCGTCCGTCCACTATGGCCATGGTATGTCAAATATGGCCTTTTCCCAACCATGTTGATTTTGGATCCGTCAAACTGTTTAAGAGTGAAGGAGTGAAGTAATAATAAATTTCTTGGGACAACTCACACACGGCTATCCGATCCCAAGCTAAGCAGAGCTTATGTTATAGTAACCAGACAACTGATATACATACTTATATAATTTATAAATACATACATATTATAGATAAATCACACCCAGACACAGAACAAATAATCATGCTCATCACACAAAGTTTGTCCTGGGTGGGAATCGAACCCACGACCTCCGGCTCAGCAGTCAGGGCCACTAACCACTAGACCAACAGGCCCGTCAAAATAATAAATAATAGGAATATAGTGCTCATATCAATTAACACTATATTCCTTATTCATTGACAATATTCACACAAGTATCTGGTACATCCTCAACGCCATCAGAAAAACCGATCCCCAGAACATCAATCACACCATTCCTCACCAAACCAGCCACCACTCACCCATAATACTAACCACTAGCTTCACAACGGATACGGAAGAGATGAGAGGATATCCACATTTCTATATAAAAATATACCGCGGGTGTAACGCCCTGACAAGTTAGTGGTACTGGTCCGACTTGATCTACCGGTGTGGGACGGATACTGTGGCTACTTGTTTCAATGATTGATATCTGTACTGTTGGTAATGACACCTGTGTATTATATCTTTGGTGGTGATGAAGTTCCGTGGTTGTCTGACATTATCCTATCGTCCCAGCTATTGGGATTCTTGACATTCAAAAGTGCCTGTAATGGTCTAATTGAAATAAATGATTTGATTTGAATTGGTTTGATTTAGCTGGGAAGAAGAAGTGGGGGAACAAACTCCCCAGCAACACATCTGTCTGTGTGGTTAGAAGGACCAGATTTTATACAATTCTGTTTATCACAAGGTAAGAAATTATTCATTAATTGTCACATGTCAGCTAGCAAACACCAATTATGTATTTAAAAATAAAAATTTACTATTATTTCCATTTTTCTTATATAAAAAATCTCGTGTCACAGTTTTAGTTGCCATACTCCTCCAAAACAGCTGGACCAATTTTTATGAAATTTTATATGTATAATCGGTAGGTCTGAGAATCGATCGTTATCTATATTTTATACCCCTAAGTGATAAGGCCTCTCAAGAAACCGCTTGGCACAACTAGTCTAATATAATATAATGTACTGTATTTAAATTAAGAGGCTAAGTCCTCTTTTATTTTACTCATTACATGACGTCACGCCTGTAATCACCGAAGGGTTAGGCAGAGATTCACCTTATACACCCACTTTCCACCAGTCACGTTTTAAATGGCATGTTAAAGGGGACGAGCTAGTTCTTTGAGCAACCAGGCACAAAGCCAGACATTGTGTTGGAAAAAACCCTAATAAAACTTTGCCCGGCTTGGAAATTAAACCCAGGACTGTATGCTCAGCGGTCGTGCTTGAGACTACTTTTAGCAATAAGTAAGTAGGTCGTAGATAAATATACTATTGGTTGAAGTCAGAGCCTGCAGAGTAATTCAAATGTAAGTGGTTTATCTTTAATTCGATCCCTCTCACTTCTCGATGGCCGACAGATTGATATAATTTGCATATTTAGCGTCCAATATAATTAATAACTCGCAGATTCCTTGGATGTGTTTCACAAGGCGTGAGTTCGGAACGCGGTGCGCAGGAGTTTCGCAATCAGCGCGCACCGGCTCAGCTGCTGCGCGAGCGCCGCTTTCACACGTCGCTTGCTACAGTCGTGCTGGATGTTGGTGTGTTTTATAATTAAGATGGAAGCTGTTTTAATAGATGTGTCACTTGTCCCACCCAGGTTAACGGAGAACGGGAACGGTGAGATACAGCACATGTGACTAAAAAAGTGAGGAATATAAATGTTGATGGGTGGAGGGGATGACGGCACGGTTGGCGCAGTGGCTGAGCGATCGACTGCTGCGCTGCGTGTCGCGGGTTCGATTCCCGCACGGAATAAATATTTGTATGACCTGCACAGATAATTGTTTCGGGTCTGGCTGTTTGTGTATGTGAGTTTAAATGTTTGTAAACGCACCCACGATACAGGAGAAATTCCTAGTGTGGGGCAACGTTTTTTTTATATAAAAAAGAGGGAGACCAAAGAAAAGATGGAACGATTCCGTGAGTAATGGTAGAACAGAATATAATTATATAGTACATAATGCATGGCTACGTATATGACATTTTTTCCTGAACTCGCTACTTCATTCTTTTCTACAGAATAAAGATGAATTTCATCTTAAATCGAGATATCACTGCAGCAAAACCAGCAGAGCCTATCACTATTCACAATTATGAGCTTATTGGAGCGGAGTAGACCGCAGCCGGATTACTGCCAACCATTTTGTAGCCATTAAATCTAATTAAATACCAAAGAAAGAAAAAAAAAGGCCGCGAGCAAAAGAAAGTGATTTACGCAAAGGTGAATAAAATCTTTGTGATTTTTTGCTGTATTTTTGATTGTTGGTGTAATGTAGTTATGATTCGATTTATTACTTTGCTTTAACAACATTTAGGTGATGCTTAAGAATTTAAAGCAGCAGAAAACGAATTTAGCGAGTTTATGAGAAATCACCAAATAACTCCCCCCGCTCTGAAAGCAGCGGGGGGAGTGTCAGGTTTGTTTGTACAAAAAAAAGGTACAAAGGCAAAAAAGAACATTATAGGATCACTTTTTCTGTCAATACTCTTAATTCCGGAAACTCGTGAAAGTTCGAATTGAAATTGAAACCGTTGTGTTTAAGATTTGAAAACATCAACCCTCTAAGTCTACGCAGTTATGGCCGTTTATGCCGCTTTGTACGGATTCTTCGATCCGCGAGTCCAACTTGCTTTTTTTTGTTTAACCGTACATTTTGATCAGCAAATAGCATTAATTCCTACATAATATAATTATAACATATTTTAAGAACTCGCAGAACCGAAGAAACCACACGAGAGGGTTTTGTACAAAAACATGAATTTCCACAAAAATATTCGCAAATAGAATTTCACCATTTAATCAACAGTAAATATTACGAAGCATAACTTACATAATTACACATTAGAAACTTTCTTTAGGACATAACAATGAACACTCTTGCATGGCCTTGGGCGTCTTTTAAAAGCTTAGACACAACTAAAAAGGCTTACGTAAGAATATGTACAATGTTTGATTTCTAATACTAATATTTAATAATGCCGTGTCTGTTTATCTTTGCTTTTAAGATTTAAAATAGTTCTGTATCTGATTACAGATAGTCAATGATTAACGTTAGACTTAAGCGCGTCGCCCACACGACCAACAGTCGAGGCGCAGTCGAGGCGCGGGCGCATTAGGTGCGTGGCCCACAAGATCAACAGTCGAGGTGCAGTTGAGGCGCAGGTTCATAAGAGGCACGCCACAACAAGATTTTCTTTACAAATGTCGTGTGGGCAACGCCCTAATGCGCCGGCGCCCCGACTGCGCCTCGACTGCGCCTCGACTGTTGGTCATGTGGGCGACGTGCCTCACATCTGCCTAGATAAATACATCTCATTTAAACTAGCTTTTCCCCTCGCAGTCCCACACATACTTACACTTCTACTCAGCCCCCATAGCTCGCAGCGTTTTTTGTACAAATTGTGATTATTGCCATAACCTGTACGTTAATCAACATGAAAATACCTATCGCTCGAGCATTATAAGATTGTATTATTTGCTGAAATACTTTTTTTATTAATATTATTTTTCATTTAAATGGTTCAAAGTCTCAAACTTTTTTTGTAAGCAGCCTCTTAAAGAATTGTGACATAACGTTTCGATTATGTATAAAGATAGTTATTTGAAAACCGCAGAGCACAATAATTCCCATGTCGAAACTAAAACAATAACAACATTCAATTTAATAAAGATACAATTGTGTGATAAAGAGTACCAAAACAATTGTCATTCAATTTGTTCTCACACATAAACGATTCGATTCTATTTATTTGCGATATCTAGTCGATTCTATAGTAGACTTTCACTAAATCGATTAATGTTTTGATATGGACTTGTAATCGAATGACGGAATCAATTTTGATTCATTGTTACCTGCTTGCAATATCAGCATGTTTGAGAAATTCAAATGATTTTTTTAAATCTATCTCATGGCGTTTAAAAAAGGTTTTTTTGCCAGATTTAATGTTGACAGTTTTATTTTAAAAAATATGTACATATTTTACATTGTATAAAATGAAGTCGCTTTCGCTGTCTGTTCGCTTATACCTTTTAAACTGCTCAACGGATTTTAATGTAGTTTTGAGTAATAGATGGAGTGATTCCAGAAGGTCTATTTGTATAACATTATTATCTACATTGGACCCGTGCACATAGCCGAGGCGGGTCTCTAGTTTATTATAATTTTAAAAGTACTAATTACGAAACTAGCTTTCGGTGTCAAATTCTATTAGGAAAAAGAATGAATATTCTTAAAACATCAAAACTAATAAATAAGGATAAAAATACTTTTAAAAATAAGAATATGTCGATTACCTTGAACTTTCAACAAGGGTTACATAATCATCATGATTTTCTCTAATAAATTCAAGTAAAAATCTTTCTAGCCACTTACTAAAAATGTTATAGTTATGGTAAAAACCACATTAAAAGTAAATATTCACACTATTATAATAAATCAACCCTTTGTTCATTATAATAATTTATCAATTATTATTTTTATTTAAGCACTGAAACATAAAAGCCGAATTCCTGTTTGTGCTCATCTTCTCATTTTGCAATCCGTCGACTGGTTTTAATAATGTCAAAGTTGACATTTTAAACACTCGTTCGACCTTGCAAAAGGCCATATCCCTATTAACATACCGTCTTGACATTTCATTTTGTATTTTAATATTCAATTGTAAGGTCGCTTTTCCTTTCTTTGATGATAAAGTGCTATTTTTGAGGTTTCCGGCGACTGGGACCGCAATTAACTAGGACCGCGGTCCCAGTCGCCGGATCCGTAAAAAATAAATATTTTTCTTCCAGCGACTGGGACCACTCATAGATAACTTAAAAAAATCTATTATTCAAGCCAACATTAGTACAGTCAAACAAAAAAATTTATAAATTATTTATATAAATATCATTGACTCGTTCTAGACATGATTTTATCTTATGCGCTTAGTAATAGCCCGTTTTGACATAATTTACACATGCAGGTAAATACACACAAAGGGAATAGTGTGGTATAATACTATCCCTCTCTAACTTTATATTTTAACACAGTTAGGCTGATTTTGTGATAATTACTTACATGACTTATTTTGTGTGAAGCCATAACGGCCATTTTAAACTAATTGTGATTGACATAGATAGTACCACGTTTATTATTTTTATTGCGTTTTTTTTATCATATTTACGGTTCCAGTTAAAGACTGATTTTGTAATAAACAATTACTTTCTGATTGTTAATTATTTATAAATTGTTGATTGTTATGCACGATTTATGTGTTTTTTTTGTTGTTGATTGTTGTTAACACGATCTAAGTGTATGTTTTTATCCCAAGCTCGAGCGGACGGGGGCTGCTTTCAAGCGGCTCCTGCCCATTCTGAAGGGGCCAAACGCCTTCTGCCTGCTGCTCTATGCCGGAGTCGTGCGGTCCAAGGCCCGACACGGGGCCCCGGTATGGGCGCGTTCTTTAGGGCGGCGCGCCGCCCACTATCTGAACGCGCCCCAAAAGGTGGTGGCCATACGGCTTATCCGGGGCTACCGCACGATCTCCGGCGAGGCAGCAAGCCTCCTTGCCGGACTGCCACCGTGGGATCTGGAGGCGATAGTCCTCGCGCGCCTGTTTGAGTGGCGCGCGGAGGCACCACACCGGGGAGAAAACCCGCTGCCGCGGCAAGTTGCTGCCGCTCGGCGGGCAGACCTCCGGTGCGATCTCATGGTGGCATGGATAGAGCGACTGTCGCAACCCCGTGCAGGGCACCCCACAATAGTGGCGGTAAGTCCCCTCTTTGAGGAGTGGCTGGAGAGGCGTCATGGTGTCCTCACCTATCGCCTGACGCAGGTCCTCACCGGACACGGAAGTTTCGGGAGATTCCTACACATCATCGGGCGGGAGGAAGCGTCCGGGTGTCACCATTGTGACGATCGCCCGGAGGACACGGTGGAGCACACAGTGGCGATCTACCCAGCTTGGGCGGAGCACCGCCGTGCCCTCGTAGAGGCGATCGGCGGCGGCGATCTCTCGCGTCCGGCCCTGGTTCAGGCCATGGTCCGGAGCGAGAGGGAATTGGAAGCGGTCACCACCTTCTGCGAAGCAGTAATGCTAGCAAAGGAGGTGGCTGGGCGTTTGAGGGAGAGAACATCTGCCCAACCCAGCCGCCGCGGTAGACGGGGGCGCCGCGAGACGACTCCCGGCCACCGTAGATGCGGGCCTGTGGGCAATGAGCAATGGGTAGTTCACCGTCCGTCCGTAGATTGACGACAGGCCGTGTCGACGGCACGTTCGTGTTTCACGCGCGCCTCAAAGAGAGTCAGCAAAGCAGAGGGGCTTGCCAGAGCCTCCGCCTGCCGAGGTTGCGGGTTGTTCGAAAGAGATACCGCGGCCCCGGAACGTAAAAGGCATAGGCAAAAATAGAAAGAACATGGGTGGGTTTTAGTCAGTACAAGTCTGACATGCCCCCCCGCTCCGCCCAGAGCGGGGGAAGTCATTGGATGATTTCCCACCCAAAAAAAAAGAAAAAAGTGTATGTTTTAATTACGAAAGTTTTAAATAACAGAACTGTAGTCAGTGGTTGTTTTTCTTATGTCAATAAATGATGTTTTTAAATCAAACGGATTTTTCTTCAATTGTTACATCTAAAAATTTTTTGTTTGACTGTACATTTTTTTTTAATTTCAGTTATCATATAAGCGGTCCCAGTCGCTGGAAGAAAAATATTTATTTTTTACGGATCCGGCGACTGGGACCGCGGTCCTAGTTAATTGCGGTCCCAGTAGCCGGAAACCTCCTATTTTTAATACCCTAACCAGTTGCCTTAATTTGAATTTTTTCCGTGTTTAACACAAGAATGTCACATGTTCAAAATTAGTCGAGTTGCCAAACAATTTAGTCGATTAAGGATTGCTTTTTATTAATTTAAAAGTGAAATATTTGTGGTATTTTTTTTTTTAAATTTATAACCGGCCTATCACTACTATTATTAGGATTTTAAAGGTCATGATTACAAAGTACAAGAGTTTTATTTGTCAAGCAAGAAGTATTTTAAGGTGTTGATACGCGATTTGGTAGATATAAATTATTATGTAATTTTCCTACAAACTACTGCTGGGCAAAGGCTGTGCAGTGTTTGGTCTTTCCTGGTATTGACCAATAATCAGTAAAGAACGAGACTATACATCAGGTCAGGTATTATTTTTTTTAACCTGCCTCGGTGACGACGATCTTCTTAATGCATCTATTGTGTGACGATGCAGGCCCATCTGTCCTGACTAATCTTTAGAAACGTGATCTGTAAATGTACGTAGGACAAATCAACTAAAATCTACCAACAAGGCAAGGGATGGTAATAAATATGTAATGAAATAATAATATAATTATATTTCATTCAGTTTTTGAATTTGTCCCTATGTTAATCTAAGAATAAAGTATATTTAAGTTCTGTACTTGTAATCGCTAGATGGCGCCTATGAGCAAGAATGGCGGACCTCTTTTGGTCGATCAAGCATAGATTTTATAAATGTTAACTGTCATTGTTAGTTAGGTTATGTTCTCATTTTTATTGTGTCAAGTGAATATCGATGAAGATTAATAAAAGGAACAGACTAGTTGTAAATTAAACTTTAATAGTCGTTTCTTTGTTTTCAGGTAAGATGACATAATATTTAGGTTTATAATTTGTTTCTTATTTAATTTCTTATGTGTGAGAATTAAAATAAACTCTTTGTTTTCAGAGCAACACTATTGTTTAATTTTTGACAAATTCTTAAGAAGTACAACTAATAGTCTTATAAAACGACTATTCTAGTTAAAAATAACAAATATAATGGAAAAGTTACGATTCAAATTTGAAGTATTGGGATCTGCAGATGGTAAATCAAATATTATATGTATACCCTCTATTGAGACTCCAAATGGAAATGTATACGCGGTTCCTGAAGAATTTAAACCAGTAAGTAAGCATAATGCTATATATTCTTCAGATATATATATGAAAATAAAGAATTCGCTTAAGGTGAAGATTTCTTGAGAACGGCCAAAAATCAGATTTTTTAACGCAGTATATCTCTTAAACCATACATAATTTTAATCACAGAAAAAAATATGATATTTTTAAGGCTTTTTTGCATACATTGATGGAATTCAAATTATAATTAAATATACTAAAATGTGTAAAAAAAATATTCAAACACACCTCTAAATTCTCTTTTAAAGCAGTTTATCTCTTCAATATTAATCGTAATTATAATCAAAAGTTTACAATGAAATTTCCAATGCCAAACTGCGTTCAATGATGGATTGTTTTTGATTGAATTGTTAATATTTAATTTTATACAAATTTATTTGTATTTTTACGACAAACGTATGCTCATTTCCTCGCTCCCTGCACCGCGCCAGTGTTCCGCGGAACGTCATCGAGAACAGACGCGTGTCGCTTTTCTCCGCAGCTCGCAATCATATTATTTTGAAAAAATGGGAAATAAGAGTAACAGTGGGAAGAGATGGAAAGCTAATCGTCGCAAGCACTTACTTCAGAATGTGCAGAATATAGCACGAAAACGGTAAGAAACTTTATTTTAAAAAGTAAATAACTTCGTAAATAAGAACGTTTCCTACAACTTACTTCGAAACATATTTGAAATCGGTTTATCGAATCTCAACACTCGGCCACTAAATTATAAGTACCTATAGTCAAGCTGTCCAGCAGCTGGCCAGCTGTGCTGAAAAATAATATATCAATATTTTTTTTAGATTGGCGAATAAGCTAAATGCTACTCATAAACTGGATGATACTGTTTCTCAATTGGATGACAAGTAAGTATGGTCTTTCAACCCATCACAATCGACAGCCTCCATGGCACAGATAAGATAATAGCAACCACGAAACAGACACATCACTCCCATTGAAACGCAAAAATATTTTCGCAATAGCCTAATAATAAATGATAATAATCGTAAGTAAAAATACAAGCATAAACGTACTAACTATCTAAAAATGATAAAATAAACAATAGAATAGACATAAATAGGTAAGTAATTATTTATTTGAAAATCACTCTCGTACGCTAGCGCTCTAGGCGGGCCCTAAACCGCCCGGCGCGGCGCGCTAGTATTACGCGCGACCTTGGGCGAGTGTAGGTACCCTATTCGTGAGCCTGGAACTTTTTCCCAAAAGAGGGTTATGTGTTCATCAGTATATTTATATATTTGTTCCTTTGTGGTGCTCTAGAGTCCAAACACATGGCCAATTTTTGATGATACCTAACCTACTTACGTAAATTATTAGCTCAATAATCAAAACTTACTATACAGCGTGTTTCATTTACAGAAACCGTTTTTTTACGTTGGGATTACTTTTGTGTAGGTACCTAGGCGAACATTGATAAAATAAAAACACATTATCAAGCGAACTCGTTAGGGTTGTACAAGATTAAAAAAAAATGAAATAATTGCCTTTAAAGGGTGTAAAAGTACCTTTAACGAGGCTGCTAGGCATATTTTCACCATCATAGCAATATTTTTTTTTGTGATAGACCATACCTGGTTACCTTGTAGTTCCGGAGATATTGGGTGAAAAAGTTGTATTTTTTTTTTAATCCAAGCTTTTGATGTTATAACTTTAGTTTAAATACCCCCGTACTGTACAATACAATGCAACTATGAACACAATCGTTGGAGTGCGTTACAATGACACTCTGTGTTTTTGAGTTTAAAAAAAATACAAACTGCTGTCTTGCCTTCTCAGAAATATTCATATACAGTCACTACCTGTGCCCAGCGGTTTGACCCGCTGCTGACTTAGGGGTATGAAAAATTGATATTGGCCGATTCTCAGACCTACCCGATGTGTACAATGGATTGACGTAAACCTAATAAGTTCACTCGGATGAAGTAGCAGGCATAATCTAGTGAATATTTTAATCCGAATTGTATTATTGCAGTTCTACTATTGAGCATCCATCATCATCCATTCTCCACGCAAATGAAATGCCATTTCAAGAAAAAGACAGGTAATTTTGCGATGATTGCTTTATACAGTGAAACCTTGTTAAGTGGGACCTGGGTAAGTGAGAAACCTCCATAACTGGACCTCATGCTGAGGTCCCGACACCTTGGCCCTGAATCACCTCTGTTAGTGGAGAGCCTGGTTTAGTGGAATACCTCTTTTAGTGAGACTAATTCTCTCGTCCCTTCAAGTCTCACTTATCCAGGTTTCACTGTAGTACTTTTTCCAGTGTCAAGTTTACAATATCTTAAAATAATTATGATCAATTTTTTGAACTAAACCTAACTTAGCAGAAAAACAGCATCAGACAACAATAAAAAAAAATCGATGTATTATTTTACACATATTATAATTAATTATGATATTTTTTTGCAGGCCTACTACTGAAAATCTATCATCTGTCATTGATCTCGATGTAAATTCACATCAAGAACTAAATCAAATTACCACTTATGAAGCAGAAAGGTAGTTCAAAATTGCGTTTTTTGTTTGTTCAAAACTTGCATGTTTGTGAAGGAGCTCATGGCTAAATAATAGCAGCTGCTCGGGCGTATCTTTAGGTTAAGCCGCGCTTGCCTAGATTGGTCAGTGAATGGGTGACCACCCATACATCCATACATACCGAGTTTCCGTTACGAGTAGTCAGTGGTCCTAAAGACTGACCACCAGTCTTACCAAGGAGTATCGTATTCTATCGTATCCCAGTTAGTACTGGGTTGTGTAGTGAAGATAGGCTGTCACTCCATATAAAATACTGGTATTCAGCTGTATCCAGTTAGACTCCGACCCCAACTATGTTGGGACAAGGCTAGACTAGATGATGATGAAAACTTGCCTATTTGAACATAATAAATATTTCTTAAACTCGTCAGTATTACAACATCTTTTTTATTTTGTTTTGTTTTAGGGAAACTGAAGAATTGTCAATTGGTAGACGTATATTAAACATCAGTCATTTCTTTAAATCACTCCAAGAAATATCAGACCACGGACCTTTAGACTGCGGTTTAAAATCCATTGACATCGTATCTGAACGATTTACAGGTTTAATGACTAAATTAAAACTAAAATGTCGTTTATGCAACATGACTTTTATAATAGAGGGAGACAACACCCCAGAAGAAATGAATTTAAATACATGTGCCGTAGCTGGTGCAATAGCAGCAGGATGTGGACATACTCAACTTCTGGAAATCACGTCAACTCTAGGACTTCCTGAGATCTCACAAAAGTTATTCACCTTTCATATGAATATAGTAAACAAAAAATGGGAATCTGAAGCGTTAACATCAATGAACGAAGCTGCTGAGGAGGAAAGATGTGCTGCCGTTGAAGAGGGTAGAGTTAATGATAAGGGAATACCAATAATTGACGTCATAGCAGATGGATGTTGGGGAAAAAGATCTTATAAAAAAAATTATTCTTCATTGTCAGGCGCAGCAGCCATACTTGGTAAACGAACCAATAAAATATTATTCATGGCTGTTAAAAATAAATTCTGCTACACTTGCGCTAGAGCAGAAAATAAAGGGATCTCGGCAAAGGATCATACTTGTTACAAAAACTACACAGGTAAATTATTTATATGAGTTCAAAAATTGAAAAATGTTTATTTGTTTTGTCAAATGAATAACTTAACGTAAACGGTTAGCCTCATTATTTTGAAAGCTAAATAAATATCTAATGCATCATGTCGAGATAATCGCATTAGAGAACTAAAGCTGTTTGTTTTTCGCTTACAGGACCATCTACTGGTATGGAGTCAACGATAATTGTCGAAGGATTTAAAAAAAGCATAGATATGCATAATTTGATATATGGCAGAATTATATCAGATGGTGACGCTAACACATATTCAAGGCTTTTGCAAGAAAGACCGTATGAAAATTTTACTATAGAAAAAATAGAATGCCGAAACCACTTGCTGCGAAATTTTTGCAACAAACTGCAAAGTCTTACTACAGACACAAAATTTCTTATACGGTTCAGAAAACTCCTAACAAAGAAAAGAATTTTGACTATGCGAAAAGTAGTAGTAACTGCAATTGCAAAATACAAGCATACTGATAATGCAATGCAACTCCATGCTGATATAATGCTTGCTGCAGACCATGCTTTTGGTCAACATACTACATGCAAGCCATACTTTTGTACCAAACTAGGCGAGGTAGAAGATGTTGACAAAGACTTTTACACAAATACTCTTTGTCAAAAAGTGAAATTAATATTATCCCAACTAGCCGCACACTCACGCAGTTTGTTGCACGATGTTGATAGCAACTCTGTGGAGAGATATCATAGCATTGTTGCTAAATTCGTAGGTGGCAAAAGAATAAACTTTTCTCAAAAATATCAATATCAAATGAGATGTAATACTGCGGCTCTATCTTTCAACACAGGAAAACCTTTATGCATCTTGCATAAGTCTATTGTAGGCAGAAGTCCAAGAGGACAAATTCGTAAATTTGAAATGAAAAGAATAAAGAAACTTAAAAGTTCTAAAAAATATGCCAAGAAGAAAAAAAGGTCATTTGAAAATCAAAACTTCTCTTCCATCAATTACGGGCAAGATTGCGTGAAACCTGATATGCCAGAAGAAATGCTGGAGGAATCAAAAAGAATATTTTTGAAAAATTTAGAGAAGAATGAAGATGAAAGAATAAGAATTGAACGAGGAACAATACTTCAAAGTGAGTCAAGTGAATGGCTCGAATTAAGAAGGAATTTACTGACGGCTTCAAATTTCGGTACAGTAATAAAAAAACGTAATGATATAAGTTGTGCTAATATGGTAAAGAATTTGATTTATAAAAACCCAATAGACCACGTTAAATCAATTAAACATGGGCTAGAATATGAAAGCATTGCTAAATCTCAACTAGAAAGAGAAAAATTGATAAAAATTAATCCTTGTGGGCTATTCATAGATGAAGAAATCCCATTCCTAGGTGCATCACCGGATGGCATAATAGACGAAAATACCATATGCGAAATAAAATGCCCTATAAGTGCATATAAATTAGGACTGGAAAGAGCGATAGAGGAAAAAAAAGTTACTTTCTATAAAAAAACAAAATATAATAGTAAATTGACAATAAATAAGGATCATTGTTGGTATTACCAAATTCAAGGCCAACTCCATATAACAAAAAAAGAAAAATGTTTATTTGGCCTATGGTCGGGAGAAAATAAGTCAATCCAAACAGATATTATATACAGAGATGACAACTTTTGGGAAGTAAAAATGAAAAAAAGACTAATTACATTTTACACCGAGTGTATTTTACCCGAATTAGTTGACCCTCGACACCCACGAAAAATGCCAATAAGGGATCCCGAATACATCATTCGTGCAATGGAAATAAAGCGAAAACGCCTAGAAAACAAAGAAAATCTAGGTAACAGGCGCACACATACACATAATAACTTAGAAGAAGTAATAAAGGATGCTGACAGAAATGATGAAGAGATGATTTTGTCTTCAGAAGAAAACCCGCCAAATGAAAGTGACGACGACACAGTAGAAGATCCAAACGCAAAAAGAATGTGTTGTAGACAGCTAAACTTCACAGAATTCTGAAATGAAATCTTTCTCTCTCAATCTAGCTTCAATAAACAATAATAGTACCTATACAAAAAATGGACCCTACAATTGAAACACCCTGTATAAAACCCACCCACCCTATTTTTTTGTTTAGAATCGAACTAAAAATCTATTTACGTAAGAATTAAAAAAAAGCTTTGATGATCCTAAATTATTATTTATTTAATTTTTTATAGAGCACTACAAAGAAACACATATACATACACACACTCAAGGTTGCGCATAATGTGCCTTTATTTATGATTATTAAATAAATATTATTTTTTTATCGATTGTTGTTTTTATCTCCTTTGTACAACCCTAACGCGCCCGGCCGATGTCAAAGACCGAGGACAAAGCGTCCTTGATTTTCGGTATGCACGCAGAAGGTATGTTTTGACTGCCGAGTAGGATTATTATCAAAAAGTAGGCATTGAAGGCGTTGCTATTTACGCGTAGGGTTTTTGACTACCTTAGTTTTTTTTTTTATATTTTAAGTAAGTAGGTACCTACTAATAAAAGTGAATAAATCACTTTTATTTGTGAGCGAATTAGCGGGAAAAAATGTAGGACCAAAATTTTATTATCTAGGTACACAAAAAAGTAAATCAATAATTTATAAACCAGTAGGTAGGCTAAATCTGATAATATTCAGAAACACTGCTTTGAAAAGTGTTACCTTTACGCGTGCGACGCATCGCGTGCGTATCCGTGAGATATGATACCTACTACGCGTAATTTTAGTGAAGGGGTGCGCGGGGAATTCTCGGCGGTAAAGTCCATTTGAACAAGGTCAACGGTATAATACTGCGCCTTAAAAAGAGATATCAAACTCGATCTATATGGATCCCTCTGAGTACAGAATTACGGAAAATTTATCTTGATGAAGGAGACAATTTACAATTTGGGGACCAGTATTTAGAAATCATTACCACTGATACGAATCCTATAGTACATAACACAACTAAAAATATACCAGAGAAGAAACCGTTAGTAAAAATTGCAGAGAGGTTTTTAATAGAAAAATTTAATAATAAGGTCAATTCGGATCAATGGATTAATGGATTTGAGACTGAGTGTGAAAGAAACGAGATTATGCAAGATTGAAATATTTACTTGAAAAACAGTGTCTAGATTAGTATAATAGTATGATGATAAAGATGACTATAGATTCCAAATGGGTGGAGTGGAAAGTTAATTTTTGTGAAACCTATGGCAATAAAGGATGGTCCCAGGTCAGGTATGCTTTTGCCTTTAAATATCATGCAGGATCATTACTTGAATATGCTACGAAAAAGGAAAGGTTACTACTCGAAATAAACAGACATATTGATACACAAACATTGATAACCCTTATAGTAATGGGATTACCAATATATATAATGGATAAAATTGATAAAGATAGTATAACAACAACGGCAAGTCTATATAATGAAATCGGAAAACATGAATATGTAGCAAATAAAAAGAATTTTAATAAAAACTACAAAAATAACTATGAAAATAAAGAAAAACAAGATAAAATAAAACCATGTAGAATTTGTGAGAATTCTGATAAAGGAGTTCGTTACCATCCAGAAGAAAAGTGCTGGTTTAAACAGGCACAAAATAATGGTCAAAGAAAGTATAATAATAAAAGTATAAATAACTCGGTGATTGATGTTGAACTCAATAGCAGCAATACAAAAAACGAGTGATAGCACCATTAATTCAAGTCAAACTATTATTAAATGAACAGCTAGAAATATTTGGAATATATGATTCGGGCTCAAATGTATCGGTAATAAATTCCAAATTGATAAGACTAAAAGGAAATATACAAAATAATATAGAATGTGATAACTTAATCACAATTAATGGTGTTAAAAATACTATAGGTTTGACAACAATTAAAGTTAAAATTTTTGATATAGAAGAGAATGCTGATGTATACATTATTGATGGAGAACAATTCAGATATGATTTTCTAATAGGATTGGATATGATAAAACAATTCAGATTGATACAAGATGAAAATATGAAAATCACACAAATAAATAAGCCGCTAAAGATAGAACAAGAAAATAAACATATGAGTAATAATGAAGACAAGAAGAATCACTCAGGTTTAATACATTTTAATGAAGATATTGAAAAAGAAAATTTCAAAATTAGTAGAAAAATCCTGAACAGTCACCAAGAAAAAGAAATAAACGAACTCATAGATACTTATAAGACAATCTTTGCAAAAGATAAATATGATATCGGCACAGTTAAACAATATGAAGCACGTATCGACCTACTTATGGATAAATATTGTTGTAAGAGACCATACAGGTGTTCCATAGAAGACAAAAAAGAAATAGAAGATCAAATTGCAATGTTGTTAGACAGAAAACTTATAGAAGAGTCTTATAGTCCATTTGCGGCACCCGTGACGTTAGCTTATAAAAGAGAAGATGGTAAAAGAACAAGACTGTGTATAGATTTCAGAGATCTAAACAAAATAGTAATTCCTCAAGCTCAACCATTCCCGCGTATTGAAGACTTAGTGATAAAGACAAGAAACTCAAGATATTTCACAACATTAGATGTCAATTCAGCATTTTGGTCCATTCCGCTTAGAATTGAAGATAGAATGAAAACTGCCTTTGTAACTCAAGAAGGACATTATCAATGGACATGTTTGCCTTTTGGTTTGAAGACATCACCAGGTATTTTTCAAAGAATACTTAGTAATATCCTAAGAAAGTACAAGCTCACGGATTTCGCAGTAAATTATATTGATGATATTTTGGTATATTCTAATACTTTTACAGAACACATAGATCATTTAAAACGATTATTAGAAAGTATAAAAAGGGAAGGTTTCCGTCTAAAATTCACAAAATGTACATTTGCTTCTGATTCAGTTAAATACTTAGGTCACATTATTCATAATAATACTGTACGTCCAATCAGGGATAATTTAGTCTCAATTAAGAATTTTCCAAAACCAGAAAACAGAAAAAATGTAAGACAGTTTTTAGGGAAGATAAATTTCTATAATGAGTATATACCAGAACGTGTCATTCGGTTAGAACCACTACATAGTCTGCTTAGAAAAAACCAAAAATTTATTTGGACGGAAGATTGTCAAAAGTCATTTGAAGACATAAAACAATTACTATGTTCACAGCCAATATTAGAAATATTCGATTATAATTTGCCAATAAATATTTATACTGATGCGTCAATAGAAGGAATTGGAGCAGTTTTAAAACAGACTCAATTAGATGGCAGGGATAAGCCCGTTGCATATTTCTCTAAAAAGTTGAACCAATTACAAAAAAAGAAAAAAGCAATTTACTTAGAATGTTTAGCAATTAAGGAAGCAATAAGGTATTGGCAATATTGGCTAATAGGTAGACCATTTACTGTAATTTCGGATCATAAACCTTTAGAAAATTTAAATATTAGATCAAGGACTGATGAGGAATTAGGAGATTTAACATATTATTTATCACAATATGATTTTAAAATAAAATATGCTCCCGGAAAGTACAATGTAGAAGCGGATTGTTTGAGTAGAAACCCAGTATTAAACGCAAAGGATGATACAGATGAGCAATTAAAATATGTTAATTTGGTGAAATTAAATGATTTAGTTACGGATCAGGAAAACAATGAAGAGATTCAAAAAAATAAAATAAATTTATTAAAAAAAAAAAATATTTATTATAAAAAATATATAAAACAAGATAAAATAATAATAACGGAAGAATTTAGTAAAAAACTGATAAAAGATGTTCATGAAAATATGTGTCATTTAGGAGTGAAACAGATGTTATATAAAATCAGTTCAATATATACATCAAAGAATTTAACGGAAAATATAAAATCATATTGTAGAACTTGTGAGGTATGTTTAAAGAATAAAACTAGAAGACAAGGGAAATATGGTCTCATGTCACATTTAGGTCCAGCCACAAAACCGTTCCAAATTGTCTCGATAGATACGATTGGAGGTTTTGGAGGTTCACGGTCAACAAAAAAATATTTACATTTGTTAGTGGATCATTTTACGCGTTATGCATATATTGTTAACTCAAAAACACAGAGTGCACATGATTTTATTAAACTAATTAGAATGGTCACACAAACTCATAAAATAGATATGGTGTTAACCGATCAATATCCAGGAATTAACTCTGCAGAGTTTAAAAATTTTTTAAAAGAAAAATCTATACAACTCATCTTTACAGCAGTGAATTGTCCATTTTCTAATGGTTTAAATGAAAGGTTGAATCAAACTATTGTAAATAAAATAAGATGCAAAATAAATGAACACCAAAATAAAAAGTCATGGACAACTATTGCTCATGAATGCATAAATAAATATAATGAAACACAACATACAATTACAGGATTTGCACCAAAATACTTATTGGATGGGTCAAATGTATCTTTATTACCGTATGAATTAAAAACAAATGTAACTGAAAAAGAATGGATTAGAGATAGAAAATTAGCATTTGAAAGATCAATACAATCACATAACTATAATAAACAATTATTTGACAAGAATAGGATTCAACTTAAATTTGAGATAGGAGATATGGTGTACGTAGAAAATGGAAATAGATTAAACAGAAATAAATTGGATATTTTTTCAACTTATATAAAACCCTATAATATAGCACTATGATGATAATGATCGTAAGATCAACGTTATTGGGTACACCTCTTCGAGAAAAAAGTGTCTATGATCACTTAAACTTCGTAACAGTCAAAAACTAAATATTAACTCATAAAGTTACACATCTTCTTACAAATTAGTACTACAAACTATTATAGCACTAGTTCAATAGTACTACAAGTCCAAAGCCTGAGCCCACAGACTTATAACTTCGATATGCAACTTTGTTAACTGCCGAACACCGGGGACGGCACTCAGCACTTAATATTTTGAACTTAATGTGTATGCTGGTAGGGTCTTAAATAAAACAACTACTGCATACTGATCTAGATGTAGTTATATTTTAATAGCATCGCATGACCCTAACCAAATCGGTGTAACCAAACGATAGCGCGATCTATTTCGACGACAACGCCATCTAGTTACGTCTTTGGTACCTTTACTTTACCTAACCTTTCGAACCAATCTTGTTTTGGTTTGTCCTGGATGAACGGTTTCATCATAAACATACCGCCCACCAAGGACATTATTGACGGAATGTCCTTCTTGGACTAGGTTTGAAAATTTAGGTTACAATGTGGTCTTAGTTCTAGAAACAAAAATATAAGAAAACAGATCTAACATGGTAAACTTAACACTATTTTAAATAAATTATGCTTAACAATAACATGTGTAAAAGTTCAACAGTTTTAAAAAGGCTCTATCACTAGTTTGGTAAAATAACAATTTCAGTGTTCATCTAAAATTATTCTAAACTTAATTGATCTTATAAAATTAAGGTAAAAGTTGTATACAAATTAATAAATACATTTATAAATAAAGTGTGAGTAAAAAATTAAAAAGTTGATCTTAGATAAGTTTACAAATTCATTGATCTGTCAACGGTAAAATACAAAGTTTTGAAGTTGGTCTCTTAATAGTAGAAGTCTCAGTACGTAATGTGACCACACGAGTGATATTATCATCACCGGGATGTTTTTCGACTATGCGACCTAACAACCAACGACTTGGTGGTAAATTGTCTTCCTTAATTAATACAATATCCCCTATTTTAGGCTCAGGGATTTTTGAAGACCATTTATATCGGTTCATAAGGTTAGACAAGTACTCTTGGGACCAGCGCTTCCAAAATGACTGTAGCATCCTTTGAATAAGTTGCCATCGCGTTAAATAACTTATATTTGTGCTCTCGTAATTATCATCTGGCACATTAAGTATCGGTTCACCGACTAAAAAATGTCCAGGAGTTAAGGGTAAAAGCTCACCAGGTTCATTAACATTCATGACGCTCAATGGGCGTGAATTTAAACAAGCTTCTATTTGATTGAGGAGTGTGGTCGTTTCCTCGTACGTCAATGTAGCTTCACCGATGACCCGTTTAAGGTGAAACTTAGTGGACTTCACTCCAGCTTCCCACAGCCCGCCGAAATTAGGACTATGTGGGGGAATGAAGTGCCACTCTGTCCCGTTGGCCTCGAGTTGTTCTGCTATTGACGTTTGAAGGGAAGCCAAATGTTGTAACTCCCTGGCAGCACCTACAAACGTAGTTCCATTGTCGCTCCATATTTTGGCGCAATGACCTCGACGCGATACAAAGCGTCTGAAAGCAGCTAGAAAAGCTTGGGTGCTCATGTCGCTAACGACTTCCAAATGAAGTGCACGAGTGGACATACATACGAACAAACATATGTAGCCCTTGTACGAGCGGTGGCCACGCCCCTTTGTTGTCCTAATATTTATAGGGCCGGCGTAGTCAGCACCACTGTGGAAAAATGGTCGCGCAGGAGAACACCTAACAGTTGGTAAAGACCCCATCATTTGGCACTTGGTACTGGCGCGATGTCTGGTACAGGTCACACATTTGTGTACATGACGTTTGACTAGGTTTCTCACTCCTATAACCCAGTAGGCTGACCTCAAATAATTTGACATTAACTGAGGACCTCCGTGTAGTGTTCTTAGATGCGCATCGGCCACTATAAGGTTTGTAAGATGACTAGAGTTTGGTAATACTATGGGGTGTTTTATCGCTTCGCTCAATGTAGCTTTCTCAATTCTACCTCGAACTCTGATGATGCCTTTTTTGTCAAGATATGGACAAAGCGAGTTTAATTTACTAGATTTTTGTTGTAAATAACCTTTCTGTTGTAACTGTAAATATTCGTTTGAAAATATTTTCTTTTGTGTTTGTCTTATACAGCATTCTAAAGCTGTTGCTAATTCTAATCTTTGTAAATATCTTCGTCTAACATTATCCTTTTTTAAAAATCGTCTGCAATATGCAATAACCCTTATAAGTTTTTGCAAAGAGGAATAACGTTCGAAAATGGAATGCTCTGGAACCACAGCCACATGTGCTCTTGTTGATTCCTCCAAATCTACATTCAATTCAATTGACCTGTTGTACATAATAGTGGATTCTTTGAGAAATAGTGGTCCAGAAAACCATAAAATATTCTCTTGCAGGGCGCTGGGTAAGATACCTCTTGATGCGCAGTCTGCTGGGTTGTCCTTGGTTTTAACATGAAACCATTGAGATGCTTTCATGTTGGTCAATATTTCCGAGGTACGATTGGCTACAAACGTCTTCCACCGGCTTGGATGGCTGTTGAGCCAAGCCAACACCACTGTTGAATCTGTCCATGCCCTGATTTTGTCTCTCGGAATATTGAGAACATCTGATGTTTCTATCAGAAGATTTGATAGCAGAACTGCTCCACACAACTCTAAGCGAGGTATGCTTATTTGCTTAACGGGAGCTACTCTGGTTTTTGCAACCAGCAACGAGAGATGACCTTTGCCTGTAGCATCTATTGTTCGCAAATAAATCACTGCAGAATATGCTGTTTTGGAAGCGTCACTGAAGCCATGTAGCTCAATGTCGTCGGATGACTTCGTGCCGAGCCACCGAGGTACTCGAACTTCGCTAAGCAGTGGCAACTCTTCGCGGTAAGTACTCCACTCCTTCACTAATTCAGTACTTAAATCTTCATCCCAAGAAACGCCAGCAAGCCACAATTTTTGTATAAATGTTTTTGCTAACACTACACTGGGAGCCAACCAACCTAGTGGATCAAACAAACGAGCTATATCCGAAATAATTGTTCTTTTAGTTATAGGTGCAGTTGTCAGCGGCGGAAGATTCACCGAGTATTGGAAGGTATCTTCGTTGCGGTTCCAGGTAAGACCCAAAATTTTTATTGTGCTATCTAATTTGATTTCTAACCCTCTCTCTTCTTTATAATCTTTGTCCTCTAATTTATTATTTTGTATGATACAACATTGTCCCTTTGTTTGGTCCTTAGTTGTATGTGTACTAGTTTGATCTAGTTGTTCTTTAACTTCATTTCTTTCAACCACTTCTATCGTTTTTAATATTTCCATGCTATTACTATTCCATTTTTGTAGTTGAAATCCACCCTTTTGTAGTAGTCCTTTTATTTGTTTATATATTTCTATGCCCTCTCCTATACTACTGCATCCTGTCATCAAATCGTCCATGTAAAACCCATTTAAAACTTTGTCTGCAGCAAGTGGATAATGTTTTCCTTCATCCAGTGCGAGCTGCTGCAAGGTTTTGACGGCTTGATACGGCGCAGAAGCTGTTCCAAAAGTTACAGTCACAAGCTCGTAATCTTCGATTTCTTTATCTGGACTGTCACGCCAGAGTATTCTTTGAAACATTGCGTCCTCGTCTGCTACCGTAATTTGACGGTACATTTTAACAATGTCCGCAACAAGTCCTATTGGATGCACTCTCCATCTTAAAACCGTGTGACGTAAATCGGCTTGCAAGGTTGGACCAACCATGAGCGTATCATTTAACGAAACTCCTTTGTTGTTCTTTTCAGAAGCGTTAAAAACAACACGAACTTTAGTGGTAGTTTTGTCGTTCCTAATAACTGCATGATGTGGTAAATAAATCGCTAAATCTCGTTTACGATCATCATCTTTCACCTGCCTCATATGACCTAACTTTAAATATTCATTTATAACTTCTGTGTATTTTTCTTTTAAATCTTTGTTCTTTTCTAATCTTCTTTCCAGTGCTAGAAACCTTGCTTTAGCTATGCTACGTGAATTTCCAGCTTGGCAGGGAGGGTTTTCGTCTCGGAAAGGTAACCTGACTATGTATCTGCCATTGCTATCTCGCTTAGTTGTATCTCTGTAAAACTCTTCGCATTTCTTCTCTTCTGGTGTAAATATCTTTTTTGAACTAATGTGCTCCTCTATTTCCCAAAATTTCCTCAAAATATCCTCATCTTTAACTTGACAATGCATTACCTTTATGTTATTTATTTTATTAATTGAACTATTATTTTTTTCAGAATCAATAGCCCCGGACAGTACCCATCCCAATGTAGTACTCTGTGCAATTAGTGTACCAGAAGGACTTTTCACTAGCCCTTCCTTAATTATGCAGCTGTACACATCAGCGCCTAACAGAATATCGATTTTGTTGGGTGTGTTAAACTCTGGATCTGCTAAAGTCAGATTGTTTAATTCTAACCAGTCGAAGGTACTTAAATTAAGGCTTCGCTCGGGTAGGTAAGAAGTGATCTTGTTTAACACATAAGCTCTTAGAGAAAACTCGAAACTTGGGTCGACGCGAGATTTAATTTTTAATTGTACCATGTACTTTGTCATGGTTGACCTATTATCTCCTAATCCTGACACGAACCCTTGAATTGGAATCTTCTTTAGGCTAAGATATTGAACTGTGGCCTCTGTTATAAAACAAGCCTGCGATCCTTGATCTAATAAAGCTCGGACTGTCTGGAATTCACCCGATTTTGACGAGGCCTTTATTAGCGCAGTGGCTAATAAAACCTGTCTCGGCTTTGATACCTTTCCTGTGGACAAGCAAGAAACTATCTGAGTAGCACTAGCAACAGAACTAGTACTATCACCAGTTGGCTTGTCGTCAGGGTCATGCCGTTTGTTGTCTGACTCGCTGTTGATATGCAGCAAGGAATGGTGACGCCTTTGACACACCCTGCAATTGGTGTTCTTTTTACAGTTGTAAACTGTGTGGTTGCTACCTAGGCAGTTAAAACAAATTTTATTTTTGCCAACGAATTCACGCCTTGCTTCAAGTGATTGTTTAGCAAACTTTTTACAGAAACAAAGTTTGTGACTCTCGGAGCAAAATTCACATTTCATGTGTGATGATGGATTTGTAGCAAGCATAGTTTTAGGTGTATGGTTGTTTGAATAATTATTGACCTGGTGACCTGAAACCCTTTTTGGTTCTATGCACTCAAACGCGCGGAAACGTTGTTCTAAAAACACTTTGAACTGTTCAAAGGTAGGAAAGTCATTGCTAGAATCGCTACTACTGACACTTAACTCCCATTGCTTACGTGTTTCAGGATCTAACTTGAATGTCGCTATATGTATGATAATTACATCCCATGTGCTCACATTTATACCTAAGTTTGCCAATGCATTCAAACAGTCACTAGTGGTATCTAAAAGTTCCTTTAATGATGTCGCGGATTCAACTTGCATACGTTTAATACCGAATAGCCTTTTCAAAATGCAGTTAGCGAGGTACCTTTTATTACTGTAACGTTTGTCTAACAGATCCCAGCACTGACTGTAATTGGCATCCGTTATTGGAGTATTCCGTATCAATTGCTCAGCTTCACCAGTAAGATGACTTTTTAAATAGTGCAATTTCTGTACATTATCTAAACATTCGTTTTTGTGCACAAGAGATACAAAAAGATCATGAAACGTCGTCCATTCTCCATATTTGCCAGAAAACATTGGAATGGCGATCTTTGGTAACTTAACTAATGAACTTGCTGACTTAGGTGCACTACTAGAATTACCATCACTATGTTGTACTGGTTCCCTAACAACTCTTAATTTATTAAGCGTTGTTTTCATCAAGCTTTTGTAACTTATGTAAGTGTCTTCGGTTGTATCATAAATATCAACAATCTTTTGCTCAATATCATCTAATTTAAAGTTTTGGTAAATTTTAGTGTTGGTATCCTTAAACGAATCCCAATCCTTTTCTAATAATTCTTGTTTAGTTTCAATATATTCGACAGTCAATCTGTCTTTGGGACTCTTTTTAAAATTAATTAATCCTTTAGTGATAACACTTTGAAACCCTTTTAACACGTTCATTAACCCCTCCATTTTGGAATAATAAAATAAAGTAAATCAATAAAAATAAAGTTGCTATAAATGTATACGTTAATTTGAGTAAAAGTTGATGTAAGCAAGTTGATATTTCATAACAATAAAAATTCAACACGTATATAAAAAATGTTCTTAAAACAACTAGCTAAGTCGAAACAAAATACAAGTTCAACAACTGAACGCAAATTTTCTAAGTCCTAAACAGTTACTCAGAATTTTACAAGTCTTTAAAATCACATACAATCTGTCGGAAATCGGGCATGGATTCCCCGTTCCGTCGTTTTTTAAGAATCTATTCTAAGTTCTAAACTAACATGCACGAATAAATAATATGTTACTAAAAACTAAAGGAAATTTTTCTATGTCCTAAAATCTACTTAAAATTGTACAAGTCCCGAATTCTTCATAAATTCTTGTCTAATTAACAAGGAACAAATAGAGTTCAAAATGGCTTGTCTTTAACTGGATTTGTTGTAATGAAATTGTTCAATTACTCACGATTTGCACTTCACTCACACTACACGATGATTGTGGCGCGCTCTGGTGGCGACACGATGTACTAGATGTGGTGACCCGATGAACTAGGTGTGACGTCAGTCTTCTGATGTCACGTTGAACTTCCGTGACGTTCTTCCCTCTGACGATCCGTTGAACTGGGACGATCCGTTGAACTGGATACGAGTGACGTACACGATACGGTCACTTTGACACGAAGAAAGTAGCGTCCTCTCTATTGCCACTTTTCAGCTGATGCTGCTGAGCCTTTGTCCACTGCACTGGACAAAGCTGTTGATGCCAATGCGGGTGCCGTGTACTCTTGCCGCAGCGATCCACTGCGAGTACCACGGGCAAAGCGAACCCAACAAGTTGGGGCCGCTCACTCAAAAAGCTCTCGATCGGGCTCGATGGACCAATGTTAACTGCCGAACACTAGGGAAGGTACGTATTTACGCGACCACGTTTTTGTACCAGGTTTTTGCTTCTAAGTACGTACACCAGGTACCGACCCGAAAGACTTGCAAGACTTTAAAGTATTTTATACGGCTACTCGGACTCTCCGTTGCCCGTCGGCCCGCGCTCTTTGCACTTAGAAATGATCCATCGTTCTCGCTCGTACTTTTCACTATAAAGATGACTCACTTGGAAAGTTAACTTTGAATATACGGAATTAAGGAACAAATATGCTATTTGATTTTTCTAGAATACCTATTTGCCAAAATTAGTGTGCCCGCTGTTGCTCAAAAGTAGTAGGTACTGTTACGGTTTGTCTTTGCAAGTATTTATTTGTATACGCGATTGTGCTCCTTATTTATAGTAACTCACGTTTCAATTTCCTATGCAAGTATTTTTTATACCAACAGGACTTGACTTGTAAGTAGGTATTTATTTGAAAACGCGATTGTGCTCCTACTTTGTACAACGTTAGGGATCAATTTCCTGTTTACATACAAAATACTTGAAAGTATCCCGAGCCCTGGTTTTAGGACGTGGTTTCTTGAAGTAGACGTACTTCGAAGCCCTGGTACACGATTTTGCAAGTACGACCCATGTCTACCGAACACCGGGGACGGCACTCAGCACTTAATATTTTGAACTTAATGTGTATGCTGGTAGGGTCTTAAATAAAACAACTACTGCATACTGATCTAGATGTAGTTATATTTTAATAGCATCGCATGACCCTAACCAAATCGGTGTAACCAAACGATAGCGCGATCTATTTCGACGACAACGCCATCTAGTTACGTCTTTGGTAACCTTTCGAACCAATCTTGTTTTGGTTTGTCCTGGATGAACGGTTTCATCATAAACAAACTTAAATGTCAGAGGTGAGAGCACAGCACGACTTTGACATTAAACCAACGGATATTTTTAATAGTCTATGGTCTATAAGCGTTATAATATGCCACTCTAGCGATTTGAAGCACGCAGTTCATGTTCCTAACTCTAAATGCCTCGGGTTTTATGGCTTTAGGTGTGATGGCTGATTTTTGTTATGCTGATGTGTTTTATGTATCCTGTGATGATTGTTAATTTTATTTTATTTATTTGGGAAAACAAACAGTTATACATAGAATCATACACTAAGTTATAACTACAATACATATTCACAATATATATAAATACACGCGTTATTCTAAGCTGTTAAAACAGAAAACTAGTACATGTAAACTTAAACATCAACACAAAACACAGAGAAAGAAAGGTAAAACATAACAAACTATTAAATTAACTAAGTATTACAATCTATCTTTTTTTCGGATAATACTTTAAAATTTTTAAGGAGTGACAGAGAAAAAGACAGAAGAAAGAGAGAAGAAGATGGGAATTACATTTTAATAAAAAAGTAAGAGTCTTAATCTGTAAATCATTATCTGCCTAGCCTTTTCCCAACTATATTGGAGTCGGCTTCCAGTCTAACCGGATGCAGCTGATTACTAATATTTTACATGCAGCGACTGCCTATCTGACCTCCACAACCAAGTTAGTACTGGGTAATACGATACCACTTGCTAAGACTGGTTGTCAGACGGTCGGAACACTGACTACCCGTAACGATTGTCAAGTATCTACAAATGACAGCCAGGATCAACGGTTTAACGTGCTTTCCGAGGCACTTAATACGGATATTTTTGTTCCAATGCTAGTTTAGTAGTGTCCTCAACTAGGTCTAAACAATTAACTATGCAGAGTCTTAATATCTAAAAACTACAGTCATCGGTAAATAGGTAATACAAGTCGTTCCTTTCGCTATTTATTTATTTATTTATTTACCACTAATTTATAGCACCTTTACAGACAAGTCCTATACGATGCTATAAGACACCAAATTATACAATATACAAAAAGAAAAAACAAAAATACACGTTAATTAAATTAAAACTAAACTAATACTTATATTAATTAAATATGGCACAGCATTTTGATTAAAATTATTCTTAACGAGTCATCATTAAGGGAGGTGGGTACCCCTCTCCATTACGATCTGGGCCCTACGAAGAAATCTCGGCAGGTTTTGCCCAAATATGTCTTCCGACATTGTTATTATATTAATAATCCGAGCGGCTCGAGAAATTGGGGTAAACTTGAGCAAGTTAGTCCTAGCCGTTGGCACTTCTAAAAGTGCGGGACGGCGGCGCGCTCCCACGCAGCCGTCCGGTGCGCAAAGCCGCAGCGCTGCCAGCACCTCGGGGTGGTGCAGCAAACCCAGCAGTATGCTCGCCACGTACTTAACTAGCGCCACGTCCCTTCTTACTGCCAGCCTGGTGTACCCGACCATGCCCAGGACGAACAGCGTTGGGTACATCAGGGGATTAAAGGGATACACTCCGTACTTTTTAAGGTAGAGAAATCTACAGAATTTATTTTGTATTTTTTCCAACATTAGGCTATATTTCCCCTCATGTGGATTCCATATGAATGCACTTGTTTCAAGGTGACTTCTTACTAGTGCATTATACAAAACCCTAACAGCAGCGGTATCAGCAAAATCCTCACACTGTCGTAAGATGAAACCAAGATTCCTAAAGGCCCTACCACACACTTCCACTATGTGTTTGCGGAACGTTAGCTCAGGCACCATCTGCATCTGAGAGCGGCGGTGGGCAGGCTGAAAGCCAAAAACACCGCCCCGGGACCCGACGGCTTGCATGGCAAAGCCTGGGTCCTGGCCCTGGAGGCTCTCGGGCCCCGACTACTAGGGCTCCTAAGCGCATGCTTGGAGAGAGGCCAGTTCCCACTTCGTTGGAAGACGGGGAAGCTGGTCCTCATACAGAAGCCGGGGCGCCCTGCGGACTCTCCGTCCGCATTCCGGCCCATTGTGCTGCTCGACGAGGTGGGCAAGCTCTTTGAAAGAGTAATTGCAAACCGCCTCGTCGGGCACCTTGTGGGGACTGGGCCGGATCTTGCGGATCACCAGTATGGTTTCCGCAAGGGGCGCTCGACGGTGGACGCCATCATGCGCGTGAGAGCCCTCACGACGGGGGCTGCAGTGTCCAGGGGTGGGGTTGTCGTGGCGGTGTCTCTCGACATCGCCAACGCGTTTAACACCATGCCCTGGGGCTGCATCAGGGAGGCACTCCAATACCACCGGATGCCGACCTATCTTCGTCGTGTGGTCGGGGCATATCTGACGGACAGGGCCGTCATATACCCCGGTCGCTCTGGAGAGTGGAACCGGCGAGAGATGTCGTGCGGTGTCCCACAGGGTTCGGTCTTGGGGCCGCTCCTGTGGGACATCGGTTACGACTGGGTGCTGCGCGCCGACCTCCCCAGCGGCGTCAGTGTAGTTTGCTACGCTGACGACACGCTCGTCCTGGCTCAGGGGGGGTCGCACCAGGCGGCGGCCGACAATATGACACGCGGGGTTGCGATAGTCGTGGAGAGGATCCGGCTACTGGGTCTCGAGGTGGCCTTGCACAAATCCGAGGCCATGGTTTTTCATGGCCGCGGAAACACGCCACCGTCGGGATCCCAGTTGACAGTAGGAGGGGTTCGCATCGGCGTCGGGTCGACGATGAAGTACCTAGGAATCGTCCTCGACAGCCGGTGGAACTTCGTCGAACACTTCCGACGTTTGGCTCCCAAGCTCGAGCGGACGGGGGCTGCTTTCAAGCGGCTCCTGCCCAACCTCAAGGGGCCAAACGCCTCCTGCCGTAGGCTCTATGCCGGAGTCGTGCGGTCCATGGCCCTTTACGGGGCCCCAGTATGGGCGCGTTCTTTAGGGCGGCGCGCCGCCCACTATCTGAACGCGCCCCAAAGGGTGGTGGCCATACGGCTTGTCCGGGGCTACCGCACGATCTCCGGCGAGGCAGCAAGCCTCCTTGCCGGACTGCCACCGTGGGATCTGGAGGCGATAGTCCTCGCGCGCCTGTTTGAGTGGCGCGCAGAGGCACTACACCGGGGGGAAAACCCGCTGCCGCGGCAAGTTGTCGCTCGGCGGGCAGACCTTCGGTGCGATCTCATGGTGGCATGGAGAGAGCGACTGTCGCAACCCCGTGCAGGGCACGCCACAATAGTGGCGATAAGTCCCCTCTTTGAGGAGTGGCTGGAGAGGCGTCATGGCGTCCTCACCTACCGCCTGACGCAGGTCCTCACCGGACACGGAAGTTTCGGGAGGTTCCTGCACATCATCGGGCGGGAGGAAGCGCCCGGGTGTCACCATTGTGACGATCGCCCGGAGGACACGGTGGAGCACACAGTGGCGATCTGCCCGGCTTGGGCGGAGCACCGCCGTGCCCTCGTAGAGGCGATCGGCGGCGGCGATCTCTCGCGTCCGGCCCTGGTTCAGGCCATGGTCCGGAGCGAGAGGGAATGGGAAGCGGTCACCACCTTCTGCGAAGCAGTAATGTTAGCGAAGGAGGTGGCCGGGCGTTTGAGGGAGAGAACATCTGCCCAACCCAGCCGCCGCGGGAGACGCCCATGGCGCCGGGCGCCGCGAGACGACTTCCGGCCACCGTAGATGCGGGCCTGTGGGCGGTGAGCAATGGGTAGTTCACCGTCCGTCCGTCGATTGACGACAGGCCGTGTCGACGGCGCGTCGTTCGTGTTTCACGCGCGCCTCAAAGAGAGTCAGCAAAGCAGAGGGGCTTGCCAGAGCCTCTGCCTGCCGGGGTTGCGGGTTGTTCGAAAGAGATACCGCGGCCTCGGAACGTAAAGGGCAACAGAAGGAACATGGGTGGGTTTTAGTCAGTACAAGTCTGACATGCCCCCCCGCTCCACCCAGAGCGGGGGAAGTCATTGGATGATTTCCCACCCGAAAAAAAAAAAAAAAAAAAAAAAAAAGGCACCATCTGCACCCCCAGATCTCGTACCTGCTGGACAAGCGGTATTACTACACTGTCCATTTTGTACTGGTGCCGTAAAGGAACACGCGCGCGAGTGTAGCTCATCAAACAACACTTATCGACATTAAAATGAAGCTTGTTAGACTTGCTCCATTGAACTACGTTGTCGATATCCGACTGGAGCTTATTACAGTCTGTAGTGTCTTGAACCTTGAGGTACAACTTCAAGTCATCTGCAAACAGTAGACACTTTGCCTCCTTCACGACTGTAGGCAGGTCGTTTACAAATAAAATAAATTCCAAAGGCCCAATATTACTACCTTGACTCACCCCGGAAAACGTAAAATAAACCCTAGATTCGTGTCCCGCATACTCAACGTACTGTCGTCGCTCGCCAAGGTAGCTCGCAAAAAATTTAATTAAGTGCGGTGTGAATCCCATTGCAGAGAGTTTGCACAAAAGCATATCGTTATCCACGGTATCGAAAGCTTTCCGGAAATCAAAGTACGCCACATCCACCTGTCCCCCAGCGTCAATGACAGGCGACAGGTAGTTAACAAATGACAGCAAGTTACCCCCCGTACTGTGACCAGGCCGAAAGCCGTGTTGAGCGTCAGATAGTTGTGAGCTCACTTGTGTGTAAATACTTTTATGTAACACCGATTCAATACCATCATTATGTCTCGAATACCAGCCATCTTTAACATGATATTAACGCATCTGAAGGTCTTCTCCATTAAGCAATAGAGATCGCATCACATTCCTTCATTGGTAAAAAAGATTCGTGATTGAACTATAACAGTTTCAATTTTACTATAGGGGTCTAAAATGGCCGCAATAATATGAGAAAAATCAGAGGTGTGTGTACGTGTGCTTTTATTTGGGGATGAGAAATCATCAAATGACTTCCCCCGCTCTGGGCTGAGCGGGGGGGAGTGTCAGACTTGTACTGACTAAACCCCCCCATGTTCCTTCTATTGCCCTTTACGTTCCGGGGCCGCGGTATCTCTTTCGAACAGCCCGCAACCCCGGCAGGAGGTGCGTGTCTTGGGTTTAAACTCGAGACTTATGACTTAGCATCCTAACGATCACACCACTCTATCACTGCCTCATTAGTAACTAGAAAAGAAAAAAAATGACCGCTATAAGTAGAATCATAACTTACTTAATATTATAAAAGCGAAAGTGAGTTTGTGTGTTACGTCTTCACGCCTAAATGGCCAAAACGATTTTGATGAATTTTGGTACCTACAGAGATAGTTGAGATCTTGGAAGCGAACATAGGCATTTTTATTTAAAGTGAGATAAGGTGGAGAAAGAGGGAATAAAAGGGGAGAGAAAGATATATTTTTTTTTATCATCACGCCGGTTAAAGTTAGCGTTAGCCCAAAGTAACTATGCCACGCTGATGAAGCTAGTAGGTTACTAAAATTATCACAGACGCAGTTAATATTGAGAACTGTCGCTTAGACCTTCGAATCTCAAAGTACATATATAACTTTAAGTTTATTACCTTAATACCTAGCCACAATTAGCAATACCAGTAATTTGCACAATGCTTGTGGTAATACACTGTAATCTGGTTAAACAGGTAGGCGGAGCGAGGTTCGCGGTTTTGCACCATCGACATCGAATGCCATACAGTTACTGCATATTCTCCTAGAAATGCGGTTTTTATCTATATTTTAATTATGCCCTTAAAAGAACTTATTTAAGGTATTTTTGATCAGTGCTCTATTGAAGAGCAAGTCACACTTAATTTAGAGAAGAATTATGTTAAGTATGACTATGTCGTACCATAAAGTATATAGTTCAAAAAACGGTATTCATATCATAGTAGCTTATAGAGAATTTAGACATACAATCTTCTTCAAATTGTAATTTATTTCATATTGTATTTGTATGACCGAAGATTTTTGTTACTTTACAAAAACTAACTAGCTACTTTAACTACAACCAATGACCGTTTTACTATTTCTTCCAAATTATTAACCTATTATAAATTTTGCTTTAGTCGCCATTTTAGACCCCCAGGTCTTTATAACTTTCTCATACATGAAAATAGTGAAATGAAAGCATTAACTTCTAACTTAAACTTATCATAATGATGATGCCTTCTAACCGATTTCGGCCGCAGCGACTGCATTGGACGACTTTCTAGGGTGGTTGTCGACCGCTTTGGTATGCTCTTAAATGGCTACCATAGACAACTTAGACCCAAAAACTCCAAGCATTAAGTGGGCATGCTAGAACACCATTGACAACTAATCATAATAATTCATAAGTAACATGTACAGTGTACCTCCGTCCGTGTGAAAGTGTACACTCATATCTCACGAACGAGCGGATTATTGTAGAAAATGGACGAATCATTACGGCGCGCTCACTTCCTCAGTTTCTTTACATTTTGTTATTTTTGTTTTGCTTATGTAACTGCCTTTGGTTAATGTCCTCGAAAGATATGCAAGGTTGCATTGTTACGCGGTCTACGGACTGTAGTATAGGTGCTCTGCTTTGTAGCTAAGTTAGAAAAATAATAACAGTCACGGCATATGTGCTTGGACAATAGAATTAAATAGAAAAAATAAGTATCTATAAGTTAAACTTAAAAAACAATAGACAAATTGTTTCAAACCTTAATATGAATTGTCACTTTTTGTCTATTTTACGAATGGTAACTTAATTCATATTAAAAATCATTCCTTCATTTATGCGGTCATTTAAAACCCCCAGCTCTATTTAAGCCGATTTCACTTACAACAGTAACATACCATTGAAAATTAAAATAAATCATTCATCAATTTCTATTAACCGTTCTAGGCCGTACAGGCAATTAATATTTGTCTAAATTACAGCAGTAAGTAAAGGAAATCAACTGGAATATTAATAAGAACGAAACCTTTAGTCACGCTCCGGCGCCTGCGCAGTCGCTCTAGTACGCGTTGGATAATAATTTGTACTTTTTCTGATGCGTGTTTTTTTTTGTAATTTTTGCGGGTTGTTCGAAAAAGATACCGCGACCCCGGAACACAAAGGGCAAAAGAATAAACATGGGTGGATTTTAGTCTATAAAAATCGGACACTCCCTGCCTCTCCGCCCTGAGCGGGAGAAGTTATTTGAAATATGCCATCACTAAAAAAAAAAAAACTATGAACTATTCTCCATATTTAGCGCTAGATTTTGTTAGTCATCATCATCTGTCTAGCCTTTTCCCAACCATGTTGGGGTCGGTTATCAGTCCAAACGGTTGCAACTGTATATCCGTATTTTTAAGTAACTTCCATATTATTTCAAAAACTAGCTTTTATCTACGTTGGTCATCAATGTCAAAAAGCTATTTTTTGAAAAAATATAATATCCCAGACTTTTTTCTTAATTAACTTTACAAACACATACTTATGTCACCATATTCCTTTCTTAATTAAAACCTTCATGGGCCTGTCACTTTTTAATTCGCTTTTCATAGCCTCATAAAACTTAATATTGAATGTAGTCATCATGAAAGTGATAGTGCGTAAAACGCAGTTATGAAACCACTTTCTTGCTTCGTTAGTTCTGTTCTACAATTTCATTTATAAGTAACTAGCTTTTGCCCGCGGCTTCGCTCGCGTTAAATTCGGGGAAAACAGTTCCCCTTTCCTGTTTGCAGGTACCTGCTACCTATAATTTTTGTCCTTGCACCTTACAATATTGTAATAGCAAAGCTAAGGTTTCCCTCATTTCTCTTTTTTAGGGTTCCGTAGTCAACTAGGAATCCTTATAGTTTCGCCATGTCTGTCTGTCCGTCCGTCCGTCCGTCCTCGCTTAATCTCTGTGACCGTTAGCACTAGAAAGCTGAAATTTGGTACTAATATGTATATCAATCACGCCGACAAAGTGGTAAAATAAAAATTTGAAAAAAATGTTTTATTAGGGTAGCCACCCTATATGTAAAGTGGGAAGTGATTTTTTTTTTATTTCAACCCTAACGTGTGATATATTGTTGGAAAGGTATTTAAAAATGAATAGGGGTTTACTAAGATCATTTTTTGATAATGTCATTAATTTCGGAAATAATCGCTCCAAAAGTAAAAAACAATGTGTCCCCCCCCCCTCTAACTTTTGAACCATAAGTTTAGAAAATATGAAAAAATCTGAAAAGTAGAACTTTATAAGGACTTTCTATGAAAATCATTTTGAACTTGATTGAAACAACAGTTTTTGTACAAAAAATACAAAAAGTTGTACAAAATAATTTCTGGACTAAGTTTGTAGTATAATCGTATATGCAAGCATTTTTTGTAACTTTGTTTACATATTTTATTATCCTGAACGTATCTTTTTTCAAACAAAAAAAGAATGATTGAAATCGGTTCTCGCAATCCAAAATTACCACTGAAATTGCACGTCTTTATATTAATTAGTAACCCAATTCCCCGAGAGATGGCGGTGTAGGTACTTATTACATTGGATCGGGTATTACCGAATTGTTCGGTTGGCCTCATAACTGGGAACACTTATTGTGATGGACGGGAAACTACGGAACCCTACACTGAGCGTGGCCCGACAGGCCGACACGCTCTTGGCCGGTTTTTTAAATTAGTCTATGGCCGTCTCTAGGATCCCAACTATCGGTTTATTAGGCGTCGACGTAACAAACAAACTCACTTTCGCTTTTATAATATTAGTAAGGACTGTTGATTATGTTGATAAGGTTCATTGTTCAGCCACTTCTTCTTCGTTTATAACCAGCCTCTGTTATATCTAAGATCTCTAAGATGGGAAGACCCACCATGCAGACGCAGTACTTGATAGTAGAAGTCACATGACCGACGGTATGATTGGCGCACTGACAGCGGTTGACTGTCACGCTGCTAATCGCGGGTTTGATCTTCGGACGGAACAAATATAGGTATGGCCTACAGAAAGTTGTTCCGGGTTTAGTTGTTTGTGTATGTGAGTTTTGTTTATAAACGCACCCACGATACAGGGGTACAGAATTCCAACTTACTTCAATAGTCTACAACTTGAGTATTAAAATTTGCTGTATTAGTGATGAATCTTTTATCTTCTTACTAGCTTTTGCCCGTGGCTTTGCTCGCGTTAAATTCAGGTAACACATTTTCCCTTTCCTGATTTGCAGGTACTAGGTTTTCTTCCCTATTTCTCCCTCATTTCTCACTTCAAAAAAATGCTTATGCCCGTCTCCAGGGTCTCAACTATCTCTGTACCAAGATTCATGAAAATCGGTTTAGCCATTTAAGCTTGAAGACGTAACAAACAAACTCAATTTCGCTATTATAATATTAGTAGGGAAGTAAGGATGAATCAAGGTCAAAGATTTTTATTTATTTATTTTCCTTCCTTTCCCTTTTTTTATAACATTATTGTAATAACAACAATCCCCATATACATATGCATAGTAAATTCAATTCAGAATCTCGATTCGTTTCTGATAGTTTCGATAACGCCATTAGTTTGATCGTAACATTCATTTCAACATCTTGCCACCACAGATAGTAACTATGAATGTAGTCAATTCTAAGTTAGAGAGGCAGTTTAGTTAACTAGGTGATCGGATTGTAGCCTAGATTATATGTACAGTTAGCGAAACTGATAAGTATCCAGACTCGTCAGATAGTTGCTTAAAATGCATGATTGTTCTCCAATAAAGTTAGATTTAGTTGATAGAAATAAACTGTTCATTAGATTAATTAAATTTGAGTTAAAGACGTCCAATTATCCAACGACGGCATGGTTGGTGCAGTGGCGGTGTCGCTGCGTGTCGCGGGTTCAATCCCTGCACGAAACAAATATTTGTATGACCTACAGGTAGTTGTTTCGGGTCAAGCTGTTTGTTTATGTGAGTTTAAATGTTTGAAAATGCACCCACGATACAGGAGAAATCCCTATGTGGAGCAACTGTTTTAAAAAAATGTTTCTATAAATAAAAATAAGTATTTATGTCTGACAAACCTGGTTATTTATTTCTTGTAGTGACTGTACATACATTTTAGTTTCAGATTTATGGTTGCATGTATCAAATGGTGGATTGTTTGATTTATATGGGAACTTTACTTTGGAGGCTTCGTACTAAATAAGTCCATACATTGAGATATTTTGATCTTATTCCCATAATATCAAGCGGTTATTACTCTCCAAATGCTTATGTTTGCATTTAATATAAGGTATAAACATAAAATACCATAAAAAATTACTTATAAGGACTTTTGATAGTTTAATAGGGTTTATAGTTATTAGAAATCTTTCGGAAACAATCTTTGGATTAAAAACCGGCCAAGAGCGTGTCGGGCCACGCTCAGTGTAGGGTTCCGTAGTTTCCCGTCCGTCACAATAAGTGTTCCCAGTTATGAGGCCAACCGAACAATTCCGTAATACCCGATCCAATGTAATAAGTACCTACAGCGCCATCTCTCGGGGAATTGGGTTACTAATTAATACAAAGACGTGCAATTTCTGTGGTAATTTTGGATTGAGAGAACCGATTTCAATAATTCTTTTTTTGTTTGAAAAAAGATACGTTCAGGATAATAAAATATGTAAACAAAGTTACAAAAAATGCTTGCATATACGATTATACTACAAACTTAGCCCAGAAATTATTTTGTAAAACTTTTTGTCTATTTTTTACAAAAACTGTTGTGTCAATCAAGTTCAAAATAATTTTCATAGAAAGTCCTTATAAAGTTCTACTTTTCAGATTTTTTTCATATTTTTTGAACTTATGGTTCAAAAGTTAGAGGGGGGGGGACACATTGTTTTTTACTTTTGGAGCGATTATTTCCGAAATTATTGACATTATCAAAAAATTATCATAGTAAACCCCTATTCATTTTTAAATACCTTTCCAACAATATATCACACGTTGGGGTTGAAATTAAAAAAAATATCACTTCCCACTTTACATATAGGGTGGCTACCCTAAAAAAACATTTTTTTGATTTTTTTATTTTACCACTTTGTTGGCGTGATTGATATACATATTGGTACCAAATTTCAGCTTTCTAGTGCTAACGGTCACAGAGATTAAGCGAGGACGGACGGACGGACGGACGGACGGACGGACGGACAGACAGACATGGCGAAACTATAAGGGTTCCTAGTTGACTACGGAACCCTAAAAATGAAGACACACGACGATGCTGTTCTAACTTTTGGTGCACAAATGACTTTAATATTTGTAATATTACAAAATTTTGTCACAAGAACAAAATAAATGTATCTTATTAATATTTATTTTTGTCATTGGAATCAAAATATCTGAAGATTATCACGAAACGTTTTCTCATTATTATTTGGACCACCTGTGAGACACACGATATTAGCTTTGTTTTTTTTCCTTTGAAGTTTTTTTGGTAACGTTAAGATTTTTTTTGTAGTGTTATTTTTTTTTTAATGTTTTATTGCTTGTGGCAAGTGTCAAATAAACTTGTTTTTTGTCTATTTCAAATCAATAATGAAGATGCGTAAACTTTTTCTCAACGCGAAATATCTCGACTATTACGATACCCACACATTCACATACAACCGAAGATATTTCCAATTACCACGCAATTTTAACCTACAAAATATGTGGGACAGTGTACAAATACTAAAAAACATGGGAATATAAACATTTCACTCGTAAAAATAAAGGCTAAAATCGCGTGTGTATGTGATTGTCAAATATTACGCAGATCATGCAATGTTTGAATGGGTGAAGTGAATTTGGTAACGCCTGGTAAGTGGCGAACTCACGCTATAATCCTAGCCTTCAAGGGGTAAATAGTTTTACAAATAGAATGTATGATCGATTCTGCTGCTTTGAGAAAGTAGATTTCGCGTGAACCAACTTAGTAATAGTATACTCTACTGAAATAAAGATAACGTTCTAATACAATTGTTTATGAAACATGAATGACTAAAAGTAAAACAAAAAAAAAATCCATATTTTAAGTAGTTAAAGTAAATTCGCCGCATTAAATTGACATTAAAAATGACATAGGTATTTCTCTTACGTTGTCAATGATATTTGAATAGCATTGTCTCGCTATGATTTATTATTAAGTTACTTTTATTTTATTTTTTTCTTTCTTTCTTTCGCTTATTTATTTTTGTAATGATAGCTTAGAGGTGTGTCGTTCGGACAACTAAGTCCTAGGTCTCGAGTTCAAGACATACACCTCAGATTTTCGGATTCATATGTGTATTGTTTAATAATCACTTGCTTTGGTGGAAAAAAATATCTTCAGGAAACCAGCATGGCCGAGAGATATTCGAAGGCGTGTAAAGCCAAGGTAAAAGCCGGTGGTATATAAATTATACTCTGATACTAGATGAGTACTAACAACACCAATTTACAAGACGACTGAAAATAATTTTCTGTCGGTCTATGCGAATTTGCGATCTTCACAAAGTTTTCGCCCACAACTTGAAGACAGCAATCTAACTTTTAAAATCTCAGCATTTTTCATTTCCATAGGAACAAATAGACTCATCGTATTTAAATTCTAAACTCGCAAATCAACTTTCGATCCCCACGTCAATTCATCAATAAGGAACCTATTCTAGAAATCGTTCGACATTGCAAGTGTTTCGCAAAATTGCCGGCGAAAAGTGAAAGAATAAGTAATCGATCGGTAGTCGAATCACGTCGCACTTTCTCGCACATCTGCGTAGAATGTATCGCGCTTTGAGAATATACCCCGAGGTTAGTGCTGCAGTTTCTAAATGAGATTATTGGGCATGAGATGACTGTGTAATGATCTTTGGAATGGTTTTGCGAATCATTTCCTTTTCATGCGAAATTTTAATAAAAATACCAGCTAAGTTCGAGTCAGTCTCGGGCACCGAAGGTTCCGCACACACTTGCTACATAAATGGCAATATCTTTTGACTGCGTAGACTTAGAGGGTTAATTTCAGCTCTAAAGTACAACAGACTTGAGTATATTGTTTTAATTTCAACTCTACCTCTGCGCGCGTTCCCGAGATTTTGACAGACGGACAATAAAGTGATCCATAAGCGGTCCGTTTTTTTCTTTTATGGCAACCCTAAGTAACGTTTTTTTTAATTGTTAAGTTTTTGGAAATGTCCTGCAATATTCTGATAAAGCAGAATACACACATTCCTGGATACAACCTGACGGTGGTGGGTTAATAAGGTTCCCTCAAAAAAATACGCTCAAATGACAGTGAGCTGGTTTGGGCACGCGGGGCCCCATTATGCGCGGGGCGCCATTTTGAGTGGGGCCCATAGCAATTGCTACTCTTGCTACATGGTTAATCCGGCACTGTCTATCTATACAAATAATCCTTGCTCAAAACGATATCAGCTTATCACAAAGGTGACATACCTAATCAATACTACATTATTTACAAATACAGGAATCAGAACCTTCAGAGTCAATCACAATAACTCACGAACACAATCACAAGGAATTTAAGGCCACAATTGTTTTGATTACCTTCTTCCATTTTCAAGATAACATCAACACTTAGATATCTAATACGTTTTTCTATTGTACACTCCGAAAACAACCTTGTGTTGAACCAGCAATGGACAGCTAGATAGATATCGCTTGAAACTGTTATATGCCTATTCTGTGTTTGTTTTTCGTGAGAATGACCTTTTTGTTAGATTTTTGTTAGGAATCACTGACTCGTGTAGTATTTTTACTTTTAGTTTTTAGCTTGTTACCCATTCATTGTTTTTTCACAATGGAATAGAAACGCCCTTCTGTAAGATAAGAGACTTCAAATTTGAGGCCTATATGTGTGAGGCCCTTTGTGAATAAGGCATTTTGAGTCAACTGACACACTTTCAGAAGCAGTCAATACGAGGCACGTGATTTTGAGTTGACAAAACAGTAGGATCAGTTTTCTCGTTAGTCTAGTGGTTGTGACTGCTGGGAATGACGTTCCCGGTACGATATCTAGGTCGAAAAGAAAACTGCAGGGTTCCTTACAAACTTGCGACATAAATGGCCACATCTTTTGACTGCGTAGAGTAAAAGTTTTGATTTCACAGCTTCAAGGGATTACAGATTTGAGTATATGTACAGTTTTAATTTCAACCCGACACCTCAATGCGTTCCTGCCGGGGTTGCGGGTTGTTCGAAAGAGATACCGCGGCCCCGGAACGTAAAGGGCGATAGAAGGAACATGGGTGGGTTTTAGTCAGTACAAGTCTGACACTCACCCCCGCTGCGCCCAGAGCGGGGAAAGTTATTTGATGATTTCCCACCCAAAAAAAAAACCTTACCGCGTTCCCGAGATAAAGGATCTTGACAGAGAGATAGACGGACAACAAAGTAATCCGATTTGGGTTCCGCTTTTTCCTTTTGAGTTATGCAATCCTCAAAAAATCATCATTATTCTGCTGCCCTTATCTTCTTTTTCCATACTACTCTATTATTCACTATCAGGCACAACAAGTATATTATATCTTAGTGTAATCAAATTCCATTGTAAGTGATTACAATTACTCAATCAATTGTCAATGATTACAGAAAAAACACGTCATTGTTTGCAAACCATACATATGCAATCGTAAGCCGACATTCATTCAAAATCTCTTTCTGACTTGTAATGAAGTTTACAACAGAGATTTATCGTTGATAGCGGTAACTAAAAAACCTTAATTTTAGTTTTGTAAGCGTTGTTCATAAACTAAAACAGATAAATATTTTTCTGATCACTTTTAAATACTACATAGTTTTGATAAAAAACGTTTCTGAACGGACTCCAAAGTATTTTGATAAACCGTGTTTATTGCAGAAAATAGACTTGAACAAGGAACTTAAACAAACTACATAATTACATTAAACTTTGTCAAACACTTCGAGAATGCCATGTCAAAGGACCATGGGAAGAAACGTCCCCACCAACCAACAGATTAGAAACACGTGCCATTTGAAAGATCTACTAGAATAGAGAACTTTTTACTATGGCGACCTATGTCAAATACATGGGGTTTAGGTTTTATGATATATTGTATTTTTATATATTTCTTTCACTTTTACTAACACATTTCCTTAGTGTGAGATAAATAGGGTTAAAATATGGTGATCATAAAAATGTTTTCAATTAAAGAATAGCTACCATCCAACAGAATTAAAACAAGTGTCATTTGGAAGACCTAGCTACTAGAATAGAGATTTTTTATAATATTTATTTTGTTTCCTTTTGGGATCGTGCGCAGAGTTCCCGCGAACCTATTAATAATCCAAGAGACTCCCAACCAAACGCTGAAGAGCTCTTAATTCTTCTCGAACCTGCACTATACCGGCATTGCAGAAATCTGAATCTGAGACCAATCCCAGCGCCTATAAGGCTGTAGTGTTTCTTTTCGCGCTAAGGAGCTATCATATTACCCAGGGTGGGGTGGCGTTGGCGGTTAGTTTGGATATCGGTAATGCCTTCAACTGTCTGCTTTCGGATGCTATCAGGGCGGCATAAGTTTGTCACAGAGTGCCACTTTACCTGCACTGCATCATCGGGGCTTATCTTCGTGACAGATATATTTGCTATGTCGATCGGGACGGTAGCGCTCATCGCAGGAAGATTATGTGTGGAGTTCCACAGGGACCTGTTTTAGGACCTCTCTTATGGAACCTCGCTTACGATTTGGTTCTGCGTATTGATCTCCCCGATGGCATTAATATCGTTTGCTATGCGGATGACAACCTGGTATTAGCTGGAGACGGCTAAAGAGACTATTGAGCTTGCAGATCTGGGACTAGAAAAGGTCGTGGCTGCGAAGGGGGTATATAATTAGCGCCACATAAAACTAAGGCGCTTTGGTTCCATAAGCTGCCAAGGACCAGAGAGCAACCCAGCTTTTCAGTCAGAGTTGGAGATGCGCAAGTTCAGGAAGGACGATACATTAAGTACCTTGACCTGACTTTGGACGGTCGGTGGGGATTTGAAGAGCACTTCGAGCGCCTAGTTACCCAAGTTGGAAAGTTAGTAAGCGCTTTGCACAGACTGTTGCCTAATCTTGGGGGGCTACGAGAAGAAGTTCGCAGCTTTTACGCGGGGGTTGAGCGATCAATGGAAGGACCATTGATCGCTCAACCATATGGGGCGCCTGTTTGGTCAAATGGGCTGTCAGGCGTCCCACGCTGCAGGACTAAAATTAACAGTCTGCAGCGGAAAATATCTATCCGCATCGCACAAGGATACCTTACTGTGTCCTTTGAGGTAGCAACTCTCCTGGCACGTTTCCCACTGCTGGATAGATTTTGGCAGATATGGACCCGAAGGTTTACAGCCGAATTTGCGCTGTCAGTCATAGGGGTGATAATGTGCCAGGAATCACTGTGGTAGGAACGGCGACGCGCGTTAAAGCGGCTGCAGCAGCCGCAATATTCACAGAAGCGTGTTGTCGAAGCCGTCCTAACAAACCTTTTTTTTTTCGGAGTGGGAAATCATCAAATAACTTCCCTCACTCTGGGCGGAGCGGGGGGAAGTGTCAGACTTTTACTGACTAAAATCCACCCATGTTCCTTCTATCGCCCTTTACGTTCCCCGGCAACCCCGGCAGGCGGAGTGTCTGGCAGGCCCCTCTGCTTTGCTGATATCTCTTGCTGATATCTCTCTCGCTGACGGACGGACGGTGAGCAATGGGTGGCTCACCGTCATACACAGACCCGCATCTACGGTGGCCCAGTCATTCGCTCTTTCCATGCCACCACGAGATAGCCCCCGGTTTAGTGCCTCCATGCGCCACTCATACAGGCTTGCGAGGACTATCACCTTCAGATCCCATGGCAGCCGCTGCGGGAGACGCCCCGGCCATCGTAGATGCGGGCCTGTGGACGGTGAGCAATTGGATAGCTCACTATGCGTACGTCAGCGTTCGTTAGTGTTCCACGCGCGCCTCAATGAAATGTCAGCAAAGCAAAGGGGCCTGCCAGAGCCACCGCCTGCCGGGTTGCGGGTTGTTCGAAAGAGATACGGAACGTAAAGGGCAATAGAAGGAACATGGGTGGGTTTTAGTTAGTACAAGTCTGACATTCCCCCCCCCCCGGTCCGCCCAGAGCGCAAAAAGTTCAACTTATTTGATGATTTCCCGTCCGCAAAAAAAAGTTAGTAGTGTATCGTTTAACATATAAGTTAAAATGTATATTAATTAACTGAATACTGTTAATATTTTTCAAAGATTTTCCGTTTGCGAACCAAGTGTTTTTTTTTTTGTATATAATTGTCATTTGTTTACGTGTAATTATGCTTTTTGTTTGTAGAAAATAATGATTTATGTTAAAAAAAATATATTTATTTTTGGCGTATTTTTTAAACCCCATTGATTTTGAAACTAACACAGTTACTTTAGGCTTTTCTGGGTTCCAGTGAACAAATCAAGACGCATCCCAAGACTGTTGAAGGGTGGGGACGGGGTTCATACAAAATCCCCCATGGTCCTTTGCGTTCCTGTTTCACGCACCTCAAAGAGATGTCAGTAAAGCAGAGGACCCTGCCAAGGCTACGGATTATTCGAAAGTGATACCGCGGCCTCATATAAATAGCAAAAGAAGGAACATGGGCGGGTTTTAGTCAGTCCAAGTCTGTCTCTACTCCCCTCCGGTCTGCCTAGAGTGGGGGGTGTAATTTGATGGTCGGATCGACTTCAAAATGGCAGTGAAAATCGAAACATTTCTGTTAGCTTACAAATGAAGCTTGTAAGCATACTTGCTCGTCCAGACTTCAGGTCAGAGGTGATACAAGCGAAAGTCCGAAACTTGCATGATTACTTGATTAGGAAAGTAGTCACGGTTCTGCTTGTTTTCACGCTTAATAACCAGACGATAATTATTAAAATCCTTTCGCAGATTCTTACATTGTTTTATTGATGCCATATAAAACAGATTTGTAAAAAACTAGTGTTTATTTATGGTTTTTACAAAAAAAAGGATCTCTCATTTCTCTAAATCTTTGCTATTATACTAAAGAATTTAACTTTAAAGATAGCCACAATACACTTGGTGATTGATGTATCCAAATACCCCGAAAAAAACAGATAAACGATATTAAACTTCGGCTTAGTTTAAAAAACACAAAAATAAGTATTACGTAAACAGCATAATCGACAATTCGCATAGAGCATTCCGGCCTCGTTCGTAAATCCGACAAAACAAATAATTACGATATCCCTTGAGGAAATATTGATAGAAAGTCGAACGTTTATGCTTATTAGCTAACACTAATTACCGCTACAACTTAAGTAACGTAATGTTGATTGCGACATGACTATGAGTTAGAATCGGTAGGGAGGATGGGATCGATAAGGAGGTTAAGATCAGTGGCTTCTAACTTCCCCCTCTCTGGACAGAGCGGGGACTCCTCCCCTCTTTGAGGTAGCGTTAGCACTTAAAGCAAGGTGTTTTTTTTTTCGAATGGGAAATCATCAAATAAATTCCCTTGCTTTGGACGGAGCAGAGTGGAGTGTCAGAATTTTACTGACTAAATCCCAGAGATGTTCTTTAGCCTTTAATGTTCCGGGGCCGCGGTATCTCTTTCGCACAACCCGCAACCCCGGCAGGCCCTTCTGATATTTAACACTTCAAGTATGAAGTACAGAGGTGGACTTAATGCCATAGGTTTTCTACCAGTCAACCTTTGGGTTATGTAGAAACAAACAGTAAGATAGTAGATTTACAGGTATATATCTGAGATTTACTGCAAAGAACTTTCAGTCTATTTGTGTCAATGTGTTACCAGAATAAATAGAAATGTTTTAGACTTCGCAATCGGATTGGCAAAAAGTTAAACGTACACATGGCGACACAACAAGCTATACGTTTCTAATATTACACGGCCTGGTTATGTATAAAATTCCCGTACCTTGAGAGATTTGCTTTTACCGCTTTTGTATAGCTTGAAAAATCGTCGTGCGTACTCCTAGAATCTATGTATTACAGACTATTTTTGCATTTTACTACTTAAGCACACATATATAATGTTACTAGTTTTTGCCCACGGCTTCGCTCGCGTTAAATTCGGGGTAACACAGTTCCCCTTTCATGATTTGTAGGTATCTGTACCTGTATTTTTTGCCCTAGTGGATTATTAATTGTAATAGCAATGTTAAGTTTACCCTTTTCTTCCCTCTTTCTCCCTCATATTAAAATCTTTAAAAGAAAATAGCCTATGTCCGTCTCCAGGGTCAGATCAAAACCGGTTTAGCCATTAAGCATGAAGACGTGACAAACAAACTCACTTTCGCTTTTATAATATTAATAAGGATTTAAATCCAAGATGTTCAAGATCAAAGCTTTTGATTAAGTTTACGACTACAAAACGGCACCGTTTCCTCCTCATCATCATAAAACCAAAGAAATTCCTCCATTTCCTTGCAAACCAAAGATTTCGCTGGCAGTTCTCACGGTTACTCGCGATTGCTCGCGGTTGCTACAGACAACCAGCACCCGTAGATCATGGTTGCGCAACCATAGTTAACTGAATTAGTGCAATTAGTGGTCCTTAACGTCATTAAGATGGTTTTCTAATCAATCTTTATGGATTGTTTTTAATTATGTAGATAGCATGAAGTTCTCAAGTGGTGTAATTTCTGGGACGTCTTTTATTTTTGTTGCTACAACGTAAAATCCGATTCTCTTGAAAACGATGAAGTAATTTTCTGGGTGCTAAGCTAGAAAGGAGGCAACGGATAGCGTAATCAAATACGCATGTAATGAACTAAGTCCATAGTATATATTTAAAACTTAATAAACAATTAAATCATTCTGTAAAGTAAAAGGGCGAGTCGGATTTGCGCAACAAGGGTTCCGCAAAAAGAGACATAAACGGCTATATCTTTTGACGATAGAGTCGAGTATATGGTTTTAATTTCAACTCGATACCTCATCCTACAGACAGATGGACACCAAAGTGATCCAATAAGCGTTCAGATTTTTCCTTTTGAAGTACGAAATCTTTTATATGAAATGCCTTTGTGACCTCCTCAAACTAAGGCCGTTTTCAAATCAGACGGTTGATGTCGGACTGCCGCCAGACGGTTGTCACGATCATGAGCAGTACTGCTGCCGGACGACAGCAGTACGACGCGACTCGTCTTATTTGAAAGGGTACGCGGCTGCAGTGCGATCGAATTTTCGTTAATAATTATTACGTATGCATAAAAACGTCGACACGTAACGAAAGAACACGATGTGTTCGCCGCACTAGCAAACAACGACTGAGGTGTCACTATATACAATGTACTCTGTGGACTGAGGCACGTAGGTATATACATCGTTGCCGTCCCGCCAACGGACGTGCGTCGTACTGCTCCCGCACGATCTTGTATCGAGTCCTTTTGTATGAAAAATCATAATCGCCCGAACGCAGTACGATAAACGGACTGCAGCAGTCCGACATCGACCGTCTAATTTGAAAGCGCCCTAATTACTGCGTCTCTTGTACTGCCTTTAATATCATAACCCTTGTTAATAAGTAGTATTTTTAAATTATTTAAGGACATTTTAATGTGTAGCGTTCAGCGTTTGTCTTCCTATCCATTGGAATTTTCTATCGACGCAACTTATCAATACTTGTGATTTAAAAATTGGAATATGTAATCAACAAAGTTGGCCAATACATAAAAAAAACAATCGTATTTTTAGCAGTTTTGAGATAAAACTTAAACCAGTCCGTAATAAGGTGACTCAAGAACGAGCTATGTCGATAATACCAATACTCGTGTTCCTATATAAGGCTTATAGGTATGTATATGGGCTAAAACAAGTTTAAATTCTTTACAATACAAGTATTCTTAATAATTAAACAAACAAGTGAGTTTTTCACTCACATTCACAGAATATACTCTCGCTATTACCGACACACACAAACACACACCCACACACACACACACACATTTAAACACGCACACACACATTTAAACACGCACACACACATACACTCATACTAATACACTAACATAATCACCTTACTCACCCCTTTACACACACTTGATTTGTTTTATTGTTATAATTTTTTTTTTTTTTTCTGTCTATATTGTCTTGTTTGTCTTTATGACACATTTTGCTACGGAAGAGCGGAGCCTCCTAACACAGGTATTATCTGCCTAAAAGGAAGTTCCAATCATAAATATTGTTAAACGAAATTTACTTTACCAATAAACTATTATTATTATTATTATTTTAAGTTTTGTTTTATTCGTTTCGATACCGTGGTTTCTTTTTAATAAGCATGCAGACTGACAAACAATGAAAACAAGATTACTTTTATTTCTAATACTAACATTTACCTGCAGGTCGCTCAAGGTAATCCTTATTCTTACTAATATTATAAAAGCGAAAGTGAGTTTGTTTGTTTGTTACCTCTTCACGTTTTAATGGCTTAACCGATTTTGATGAAGAAATTGAATTTTGGTATAGACATAGTTGGGAACCAGGAGACAGACATAGGCTATTTTCTTTAAATAAAAGTGAGAAATGAGGAAGAAAAAGGAAAACTTAGCGTTGCTATTACAAATCAATAAGGCGCAAGTGCAAAAACTACACGTATGAAATTTAACGCTAGCGCAGCCGCAGGCAAAAGCTAGTGCAGAATAAATATCCTCTCTATGTACCTAATCCACTTTGTTTATATCTTCAAAATTCTGTTCATTCTGCATTTGACAGGATGCAAAATCTGACTCATAGACGAGTTATAAAACGCATCGGAATTTGGTATACACTTATAACTTTGTATATAAAGCCTTATATAGCCTCTGAATCATCTGAACATCTAAATGTTTGGTAAGCGGAACTTTAGGTGACGTAAGTTGACGCTTGAACTTTACTTAAGTGCTTATGTCAAATGGAAGCTTTTATTGTATTTTAAAAGTCAAATGGAAGCTTTTATTGTATTTTAAAATGTGTTGTTTTAATTCAAACCATAATTTCCATAAATAATTACTTTTCAATTCAGATTAGTTTAAATCTGGTTAAAGAAACATTGTGTTTATAATAATCGTATTTCTGTCTCCCAAGATTAGAATACGTAGTTTGTTTGCCCAGACTGGGGGAAGTTATCCATCCGCAAAAAAAAAACATGATATGTGTAGATTTATGTAGTTATTCTAAGTCTCTTTTTGTAAATTTGCTCTTGTATATCATGAATTCTGTGTGTTTCGTTACAAATTATATTTAGTTATTTGTAATTAGGTGACGCCCGTGGTTTCGCCTGCGTGATTTCGAAAAAAAAAGTACCCTATGTGTTATTCCAGACTGTAATCTACCTCTGTGCCAAATTTCATCAAGATCCGTTAAGCCGTTTTGACGTGAAAGAGTAACAAACATCCATATATCCATCCATCTTCACAAACATTCGCATTTATAATATTAGTAAGAAGTAAGATAGTAGGATAATAGGATAAACTTAAACTTTGGAGGTTGGCGAGTCTGGAGTCAAGTAGTCTATTTCAAAGTAATATGATTTTTGACCTTTATAGTATGTGAATTATGTCATACGTTACGACAGAAGTACTTCTATTGTCATAATAGAAGTGTTTGGTTTCTATGATCTTTTGTTTTTTTAATGCACTATCTTATTTTGTTACGGGAAAATCACTCTTATTAGCATCAGTTAACAGCACTAATACAGGTTTTTCTTACAATAGCTAGCTAACAACTAAACAAAACAAAAGATTACGACTGTTTGTTCAAAGATCTAGGCAGAGGTGTAAGTTTACCTGTTGCCTGTAGTTACCCTTATATCAATTTATGACTGATAATATCTACCAACCAGCACTAACCATACCTTATCTACTGTATATTAATAAATAAGTACCCGTTGACATTGCACAGGCGCACCCTTGAGGCCAACCGCTGCACGCTGTAATGTAAGACCCGTTCTATCGACACTGCAGATTAGTAAGATGGAGGCTGGTCATGTTGCTACCCTCTACTCTTGTTTACTAGTTTATGTAGTTGTTCCACGGAATCGTGTCACGAGGATAAAAAGCCGATGTGTTAATTCAGGTTATTCACTATCTGTGTGCCAAATTTCATTCAAATTGGGTCAGGAGTTTGCGTGAAATGATAAAAAAATATATCTCCTAAATCTATCGATAATATAATCCTTGACTTTTGCTTTTATAATATTTGATGGGAGTAGGATTAACATTGACATATAATGAATAGATAATTATAAATGTTAGTGCCCAGAAATGAATTTATGTCTTTTTATCAAATAACTTCAGGAGCGTCACTCTTACTGACTTAAAACCCACTTATGTTCCTTCTATTGCCCTTTACGTTCCGGAGCCGCGGATATTAAAAAAATACAGTTCCGTGTTTTAATAATTTTAGATATCTCTTTAGTCTATAAAATTTCCTTTGTTATAGATATAAAAATATTATGGTAGTCGCTGAATAAGTTAAGAATTTAGAGACGAAAAAAATTTTTTCGTGGTCTTTAAACATTTTTTTTTCATGGTACAAGACCACTTTTGTAAATTGATTTTGTTTAAGTATTTACTTTATGTATTGAACTATACATGGTACTTTTTTTTTGGCTAGTGGCATGTGCAGATACGGCCAATTTTGCGACGAAAATCTAGACTTTTTACGAAGTGTTTGCTTTGTACAGCGCATTAAAGTGGTTTTGTATAGCTTGATGTGACGTCGTGTGTACAAAAGTTTTGAAAGAAATGACTCGAGCTTTGTAGAGGTAAATGTTTAATTAACGTTTCACTGATGTAGCGGTTACTTGGTGGTTGGTGTGTAAGTTATAAATGTTTTACATGAAGCAATATAAAACAATTATAACGGTTATTAAAAATGTAGTAAAAAAAATGTTCACGGTGTTGTTATTAACAGGATGCAGTTGAATATATGGATTTTGCAAGGTTAATGTAACACCACAACCCAGGTGAATCAATTCTGAGCAGTTCGAAACCCGTTATATTTCCAACCTAGATTGTTTTTTTTTTTAATAAAACGTTGCCCCACACTAGGAATTTTTCCCGTATGCGTGTACAAACATTTAAACTCACATACAAAAACAGCCAGACCCGGAACAACTATCTGTAGGTCACACAATATTTGTTCCGTGCGGGGATCGAACCCGCGACTCGTAGCGCAGCAGTCAAACGTTTAGCCACTGCACCAACCGTGTCGTCCAATTAACTTATGGATCAACTCGAGCGGCTATTATTTGGCTTCAAATTCGTCTACAGGCTTCTAGGGCCATTTAAATTAGTATCTACATATAATGACTCGGACACACAAGAAATATACAAAACAAAAAATACAAGTCAGCATTAAATATTTTTTACTTACATCAAACAAGATTGACAAGTGTAACGCTATCCTACATTAAGTTCTTCTATAAAACACGATCAATCCTTACTAATATTATAAAAGCGAAAGTGAGTTTGTTTGTTACCTCTTCACGCTTTAAGGGCTAAACCGATTTTGATGAATTTTGGTACAGAGATAGTTGGGAACCAGGAGACGGACATAGGCTACTTTTAAAAAATGGGAGAGAAAGAGGGAGAAGTGAAAGGTTATTTTTTAGGTGGGCTGTGAGGTAGAAAGAGGGAAGAAAAGGGAAAATTTAGCGTTGCTATTACAAATCAATAAGGTGCAAGGGGAACTGTGTTAACCCGAATTTAACGCCATCGAAGCCGCGGGCAAAAACTAGTATGTTTATAAACCACAGAGTAAAAAACATCGTTATGAAACAAGTCGTGCATGTTGCCTGTATCGGTTTTTTATTCAACCTTTTTTTTACTCTATTTGTGTCTAATGAATTTGACCTACTGATGTCATTAATTTGAGATACCATTAAATTAAATGGTATATGGTTGATTATGGTGGTATTAAACAACGGTCAAGGTCGGAAAGGGCAAATACCGGATCTAACGAGCTTTTAAAGGAAAATTGCGGTTTTTAAATCATCCTTACTTAAGCGTCAGTTTTATGTGTCAGGTACTCGTACCTGCCTGATGCCCTAATGAGAACGATAGTTGTACCAATTACTAAGAATAAGACAGGGGATCTCAGTTCTGCTGCCAACTACCGGCCAATCTCCCTTGGTACTGTCCTAGGCAAAGTGTTGGAACGTCTTGTGCAGCCCTTACTGTTGAAGAATATTAAGATTAAAGATGCTCAGTTTGGTTTCCGCCCTGGTTTATCGACTGACCTAGCTATATTATCATTGAAGTATACGGTAAATTATTACAAAAGTCGTAACACTTCGATCTATGCTTGTTTCCTGGATCTGAGTCGCGCTTTTGACCTGGTGAATTATAATATTCTTTGGGGCAAACTGCGGGACTCAGGAGTCCACTCGGGTTTAATAGGTATGCTTCAATACTGGTACGGAAACCAAACTAACAGTGTTAGATGGGGTGACGTCCAGTCGAGAGGGTACACATTAAAATGTGGCGTGCGTCAAGGTGGGCTGACTTCTCCGGACCTTTTCAATATTTATATGAATGACCTTATTGGGGAGTTGAATAGGGCAGGTGTTGGTTGTCACATAGGCGGCGTATGTTTTAACAATATTAGCTACGCCGATGACATGGTCCTCTTGAGCCCCTCAATAAGGGCCCTTAGGCAGCTTGTTGCTATATGTGAGCGTTATGCTAACTCTCATGGCATGGTTTATAATGTCGGAAAAACAGAGATGTTAGTATTTAGGGCTGGAAAGGGACCGGAGAAAGTCCCGGAAGTTAAAATTTATGGTTCACCAGTAAGGGTTGTACGAACGTTTCGATATCTGGGCCACGTCCTCACTGACGATCTCACAGATGATGCCGACATGGAACGGGAAAGACGGGCACTCTCGATTCGGTGTAATATGCTTGCGCGCAGATTTTCACGCTGTAGCACGTGCGTTAAAAAGACATTGTTCCGTGCATATTGTCTATGTTTTTACACATGCCAGCTTTGGACAAAGTTTAAAAGGTCATCATTAAATACCATGCGTGTGCAATACAACGATGCGTATCGCATTTTGATGAAATTTCCTCGGTACTGTAGTGCGTCGAGCATGTTCGCTGAAGCGAGAGTGCCTGACTTTTATGCCGTTATTCGTTCGCGAATAGCTTCGTTCAGCAGCATCCTCCGAAAATCGACCAATCGCCTGCTGAGGGTCGTGGGTGAGGATTGGAACAGTCCGATCCAAATGCATTGGCTCAAAGTCCACCGGAGTTCAAATCGAAAATAGGTATTGTTTGTTTGTTTAATGTCATATTCAATTTAATTATGTAATTTGTATTCAGAATGGTGATATATATATCCTATATATATATTTTATGTATTTTATAAGTATTTTAATTTGTGTTTTTGTATTGGGTTTGATGCCTTTAGAATAAATAAATAATAATAATAATAAGCGAAAGTGAGTTTGTTTGTTACGTTTTCACGCCTAAATGGCTAAAACGATATTGATGAAATTTGGTACAGAGATTTTTGGTACCCTGGAGATGGACATAGGCTAGACTTAGCTTTGCTATTACAATCAATGGCGCTAGGGCAAAAACCACAGGTAGCAGGTACCTGCAAATCAGGAAAGGGGAACTGTGTTACCCCGAATTTAATGCGAGCGAAGCCGCGGGCAAAAGCTTGTAAGTATATAAATCGTATAAAAAGGACTTCCTAAATAATTTATCGTTCAGTGGAACCAATAACAGATAGTTCGTGAATTTGCGACTGGCGGCGAACGTCGTACTTTGACACATATGTACTTTAGTACGTTCATTAAATGTTTATATCCCGTATCCAGAGTGCAATCCATAATCAGTTTCGACCGGTTCATTTGATGTTTCAAAATATCGAAATTTTCGACTCAGAATCGAATACCTGAATTTTCTTCTCACGATTGAGTCATAGCCACCAAAAAAATCATCTACAGCAATACTCTACTCGTTTCACTTACATAACTCATCTTTACACGTAACAAAACATATAAAAAGTACTAAATAAGACACAAATAAAAAATCATTTGAGTAGCACCTTTAGGTGAGCGCGTTGAACTCTTTCGTATGGCACAGCGATACGGCCAATGAATGAGTGTATTGAGCTACTGTGAAAACTTGAAAACTCTCACTTGACAAGTTTTATCGTCAAAAGCGAAAGTTTTTATTGAAGAAGTCGAAACTCTATGGTGTTTTATTACTGTTGTGACCTTGAGTAATCGGTTGCGTAGGAAATTGGTGGATATTAACTTTTATGTTTACTTTTAAGGGCACAGTAGCAGAATTGAGTAATTATTATTACTTTTTATAATGGATATGTTTGCCTTTAATTTTAATTGAGCAATACGTTTTTTTTTTTTATTTGCATAATGTCTGAGGCAGAGCGCTAGTAGCGATTTTTAAATCTACGTTCTATTCAACTACAACCTCCATCAAAAACATTTGAAAAACGGCACTAGCTTCGTAGATTTTCTACATTATTAGTTCTGCTAAGTCACTAACCATTCCATAGTACATCTTTTGTGAATAAGCCAATATAAGCAACAAACTAATATTGTATAAACATATATCTCTGCTACAAGTATTATCTGTGAGAAGAGCCGGAATAGCAACCGCGACTGCGACGGGGAATGTGCGCCTGCGCAGCCAAGGACGCGTCGCCAGTACTCGTGCGCAGACCGAGCGGAATTGTACGTTGTATGATTGTAAGCAAATGTAAAATGTATAATATGCCTTGAATTCATTCTTATATGGCTAGTTATAAGAACTCTAAGAAAAATTTAAATTTACATAGAGCATTAAGTAATGGAAAGGGAAAGGTTCAATGAACTGACTTGTCGCAGTCACGTTCTGCAAGATTTTTATTTTTTTTTCGTTCTTTATGAATTTATAAATGTTTATGATGGTTTCTATGTTCTGTTTTTTTTTGTTATTTTTGTGCGCTCGTCGTTATTGCGACTTATAAATATTTTTCTATTTTTTAATAAAGTAACCCGGATTTTCGGTTTTGTGTTTACGCCAAGCATCGTTTGATTTAGAGGCTGGTTTACTATGATTAAAAACATTTCCTAAAAACTTAGTAACAAATCGAGATACTAAAATATATTCACTAACACTAGGCACATTCTAAGGTAGGTCATTTCTCTTCCCAACTACGTTATTAAATTCAGCTGACTATCAGTATTTTACTTGAAGCGACTGCCTATTTGACCTCCACAATATATTTATCAACTGGGTAATAAAATACTCCTTGGTAAGATTGGTTGTCAAACTTTCGAGCTAAAATCTACAAATAACAGCCTAACGATTTTTTTCTAAGGTAGATACACCTATGATAATCACTTCCTGGATCCAACGGCTATTTTTGAAAAAAATAAGATGTCTTAAATAAAAAAAACTAAATCTAAGAGCGTCTCAAGCAAAAAGGACATGTGACGTTGTTTATCAAATACTTCCTGGATTCTATGAGTAAAAAATATACACAGTTGATTTTGCAAAACTTTTAAATCGTTACCTGTCACGATTTACTCATTTTAAACTACTCCATAATTACAATAATTTAGGTATTTTAGGTCATTAATTTTTAAAACTAGAGTTAATAAAAAAAGATTGATTTTTGCACAACTTTAATTTACTTTGCCTGATTATTTCTAGAAAACATGTCACGCTTACCTACTCCTCTAAAAAATCGGTAATTTTCGCCATTAAGCCTTAGAACAGGTAGTGCCCTCATTAGTACGCGCTAAACCAGTTCCCTAATCCGTGTTGATCACATGATAGTATGTCGTTTGACCTTCGCCACAATTAGAAGAACCAGATCTTAACGTCGTGATAATTATCAATAATAGGCAGGTGTTCGTGATTTTATTATAGTAGGTAAGTGAGCACAGTATGCCGAGGTTGCGGGTTGTTCGAAAGCGATACCGCGGCCCCGGAAGATAAAGGGCGGTAGAAGAAACATGGGTGGGTTTTAATCAGCAAAAGTCTGTCACTCCATCCCGCTCCAGCCAGAGCTCCCGCTCAGCCCCAAAAAAAAGTATGCACAGTCTCTATCAAGTCAGGCTGGCAATTTACTCGGATCTGTCAAGAATGTCGTGACTAAATTATAACTGCTGCTCGGGTTGATCTTGAGGTTAAGCCATACATGCCTAAGTTGGTCCATGGATGGATGATCACCCATTACACACCAAGTTTGCTCTGTGCCTCTGTGCGAAATTTCTCAATCGGAAACCGGGAAAATTAATTACATAGTATATTAGTTATTTACAGTTGAATCTTATAGAAGGGAATTAAATATATACATACACCATAAATAAATAGTCCGTAGAGTGTGACTTTTTAATTATAATTTTTGGCATTATTCCCAACGAGGGTCACACGACTTAAATTGTAAGCCAATTCTTGCATTACTACTTCAAATGAGCCACTCAAGAAAGATACTAAAACCTGTAGGGTTACCATGACATCCTATAGCAGTTCTTATTCCTGTGTGAGAAAGAGATGGTGCTAGACACACTGTATAGCTCGGTCTCTTTCCCTCACTGGAATAAGTGCTGTTTTAAGACGTCATGGTAGGGCAGCTGAGAACGTATCCGTTATTGTAATAATTAATCGACAAAAAGCCATCTTTGGGTCAAGCCATATCTTTTAGTCACACATAAATTATTGTTAACTTCTATAACTCCCATTGCCTTGAACATAAATCAATTACTGTATATTAATAAAAGACACTAATTACACAGCAAGAATTCACTCATTTTAAACATAACTCGTGTTCCATTAGTGGTTGACCTACATATCTTTACAAAAATGCCATAATATTGCATTGTTTAGTTAAATACTTATTAAATACTAACCTTTACTCCTGACTTTCAAGCTCTGTTGCTATGCCTCTAAATGTTATGCCACAATAGGTTGTCATAGAATTTGAACTTGTGACCTTTAGTCTGTTTTAGTGCGCTTTTAAGTTGCGGCTATTGTTGCTAACGATTTATTTTATTGATTTGGAAATACCTGTTTGCATTTATACAGCACCTTCACTATAATTTTTATTTTTAATGGCGTTTTATTTTGAAGTGCTAGAAAAATTAAAAAAAAAATTGTACGTTATTTTTAACTCAGCCAGTAACAAAATAAAATTCATACTTTAACCTGTACCTTAAAATTAAGTCAATATACTTAATCAATTTGAAGACGTCATTTGAATACGTTAATATTATTAAAATTAAAACTTGACCAGTGATTTTAATAGCTTTACCTAAAACATTTTTTTAATGTTATATCCTTGACAATTCACGTATTTTAAATTCACAACATGTATTGTATGTTTTAGTAGGTACTTTACTATGTATGCTTTTGTAGATGATATCAATCAGACTTATTAGTAACTGCTGTAGTGCTTGTAAAATTTTGATTTTGACGGGCCTGTTGGTCTAGTGGTTAGTGGCCCTGACTACTGAGCCGGAGGTCGTGGGTTCGATTCCCACCCAGGACAAACTTTGTGTGATGAGCATGATTGTTTGTTCTGTGTCTGGGTGTGATTTATCTATAATATGTATGTATTTATAAATTATATAAGTATGTATATCAGTTGTCTGGTTACCATAACACAAGCTCTGCTTAGCTTGGGATCAGATAGCCGTGTGTGAGTTGTCCCAAGATATTTATTTATTTTTATTATTAAAAATATACTAAAAACTGCGAGAAGGTACCTGACGTTCAAAAGTACTTTGTTTTCACAAATAAGAAACTTAAAGTACATTTTTTAAATTATTCAATTATTAGCTTTTGCTCGCGTTAAATTCGGGGTGACACAATTCCCCTTTCCTGATTAACAGGTATCTGCTACCTGTAGTTTTTGCCCTTGCCCCTTATTTATTGTAATAGCAAAGCCAAGTTTTCCCTTTTGGTCTCTCTTTCTTCCTCATGTCTCAATCTTTTTTAAGAAAAATTCCTATGTCCGTCTACAGGGTCCCAACTATCTCTTTATCAAAATTCATCAACATCGGTTTTGCTATATAAGAGTGAAGACGTAACAAACAAACAAACTCACTTACCAAACAAATAACTGACGTTCAAAAGTACCTTATTGTCACAAATAAGAATTTTAAAGTACATTTTTAAAATTATTACTTGTTATTACAATTTCATTGGTAAGTACTACGTCAGAGAACTGTGTAAGCTCTCAGTTTGGTACTAAAGTAGTAAAACGTTTATGGATCTGAAATAAGTCTGACATCAAAAGTTAACGCTACTGGTTTTCTCTTCAATTCTACATTAAGACCGAAGATAAAATCTGTTTAGAATGAAAATGATAATCGGTTCGCATTCGTATCTCCGGTCCAAATGAGTTAGTATTACGTAAAATATATTCAAACCTGTATATTCTGATTAACATTCCGAACGCACGCATTGGTATTATAAGTTAGTTGGTATCCGAATGACTGGTTTTAAATGTAGCTTTATCCTTGTTGGGATCAGCAGTTTTGACAACATCCTTTATAAGCAATTTTGTTCTGATTCGAACCAAAACTTTAAAATTCGAATGTTTGATCGTTATTTGTTCGGATGTAATTAAATAAAAATATAAATAAATATCTTGGGACAACTCACACACGGCTATCTGATCCCAAGCTAAGCAGAGCTTGTGTTATGGTAACCAGACAACTGATATACATACTTATATAATTTATAAATACATACATATTATAGATATATCACACCCAGACACAGAACAAACAATCATGCTCATCACACAAAGTTTGTCCTGGGTGGGAATCGAACCCACGACCTCCGGCTCAGCAGTCAGGGCCACTAACCACTGGACCAACAGGCCCGTCAAATTGCAGGTCACACCAACAATGAAACTTCAAACTTAACGTAACAGTTCAACTAATTAGATTGGATGGAATTTCTTCTCTTTCTCTCATTAAATCTGCACTATGAAAACATCCACGTAAAATTATAGCGTTCTCAAATTGCTTCAAGGTCTTTCAAACACCTCAATTATTCTTATCGTAGACTTCCCAGTTCGGCAAGAAAGTTTACAAACCCGATCATTACTGAGAACCATTAGTGAGACTCTCTTATTAGTTTAACGACTACTTATAACATATTTACGTAATGTAAGCACTTACTTAGTGCAGTTAGCTAATTATAATCCGTTTTAATTGAGTTAATGTAGAAATTAGATTCTTCTAATTTTCATTTTGCGTAACATTCTTTTTCGGATATTTGGTGCCTATTTTACACTCCCGCTTTTTTAAAGTCTTCTCTATTCATGATTATCTATGGCACCATTGAACGACTTGGTAGATATCACGTCAGCGTGACTGAAAAGGCTGCCTAACTCAAATGGGACTAGGCAGGATATGTCTGTGGGATTAAATAGCAGGAAACTGTTGCACTGACACGGTGTGGCGGGATCGCGGCAGGATTCGAAGGAGATGGCTGGACGAAGTATACAGGTTCCAACAAAACTGGAAGGAGGAGTTACGGGTTCGCTCGAAATTAAAAAAGGGGGAGGCCTTTGTTTAGGAGTGGGACCGAGCAGACTTCTAGTCTGCTGAAGGGACACATCTTGCATAATTCCTCACAGTTGGTTATTAGGTTAGTAATCCTCATCCTCACAGTTATTTCATCTGACAACAAAATAAATAAATCAACGCGAATATTAATTTGTTGTCACACTTAAAATCTCATTAATTCTGTATCTAGAGAATGTACATACCTTACCCGCAGTAAGGTCATAATCGAGGTATATAGTACTTATATGAAAATATACTATCGTCGTATTTTTAAGCGCTAATTAACTTCTCAGTTTATGTTACTATTTACAATATAATTAATAAATTGTTTCAACAATTGTAAAGAAAGATCTTAGATTGAATTACCTGTTTATTTCCTAACCGCGCATAGCCAAACAGAGAAATCGCAAAACAAATCGAGTGAAATTCCAATCGATTTTACTGAATACTACGATTGTATACCGATTATACTATTAACCAGTTTGTTACCCAACCTAGCCGGGCTCAGATGAATTCCTCGCCTTTCGTAAAAGTGTCCAATTTTGACGATTACGTATGACTTATGGAAATAAAGCATAAGCTGTTACGAAACTCGAATAACGCACATTAATTAGGCTGTATCATACTAATTTACTGGCTTTCTTGCATATAATTTAAAAATAAAAGTTTTTCTATGGTATTTTTTTGTTTGTGGACCATTTAGTTTTTGTTAGCTTAAAAATAGAACTTACCATTTTAAATATCGTATAAAACCAACTCGTCCTGTCAAAGTTCCCCATCCTTATAAAACGTAAGTACACAAAGAATCTATAGATTGTACTTTTAAAACACTACTGTTATTCACATTATTCACAACATCACATGCGAACTAGATCCAAATCACATTAATTAAAAAAAAACTATATTGACACTGGCCGTGAACACGCGATTTTAAAAAAGTTATGAAAATTCGCGTTCGAAATTCAAGTTTTGGCGGGAAGCGTTCACTCGCGCGGGCTGCGCGCCACAGACTGCCAACATGGCCGCCTATTTTTTTGACGGTTCACACGAGTCGATTCACTTTCTACGACCTTACGGCGTATGCGACTCGTAATTAAACATAAAGATTTACGTAACACACAGATGTAACCCGTGTCAAATTTGATTTCCGCAAATTTTTCTATTTAAGGACACCGGTGCGCGAAAAAATGAGGTTTTTGGCACTTATTTACTGAAGGAAGGTCAAGGAACGGTTCAAACTTTTTTTATTTCAATTTTAACACACTTTTCCATTGAATGGGTATAACATCCAATCGAATATCCCATGATCAAAAATAAGAAAAAAAAAAATTTATATCTCAAGCAGGTTACAAATAGTATAGTCGGGTCTATCAAAAAGCGTCACTCAATAATGTGTTTTATTTATCTACCAATTAAAGTATGAAATTTCCTACTTTAAGCACTAGACTTCTAAGCAAATACATTTGTCACATACAACAATATTGTAACAAGTTCTCGACCTTATAATAAATGGTAACAGATCCGGTTCACCTAACCTTCGAGATAGATCGAATGACTTGGTGAACTACAGTTCAGGCTACAATCCAAAATTGACTTTTATGACTGATGATATGGCAGTTAGAAAGAAAAACTTTGACTGCACCCGTCAATTTACGAAACCTTTTTGTTGCTTTGCTATACCGATATGTTTTAATGACTTGCGAAAACTTTGTTAAAGTAGAGAATACAATTATTAGTAAGGTAAGTTATAGAAATCCAACATTAGAGTTAACCTACAAGTGGTGCTAATAACAGAATGATTCCTTAAAATTAATGAATGTCATGAATGCCTCGTGAATCTTACTCGTTATCATACTGCCAAAAAAAAATATAGGTACATAATTATGACTTCTCGAATCGAATCGAAATCGATTCGAAGCGTTTAGTTTCTGAGAAAAATTATCGTTCGTAAAATCCGTATTTCCTATGCTTCAGTATTGAAAACACACCTTTTTGATCAAAGCCAATATGTGACTGTAATAGCGAAATGTATTTCAATAGTATCTTTGTCGTAATACACTTTTTCTTAGACAAAAAATAATGAGCAAGTAGCACCAGTCAGTCGAATTGATTTATTTAAGCGGCTGCAATTAAACGCGATACAGTTTGTGAAGTCGTAAATACGTAGTTTATCAACTTAATACAAAAACATTGAACAATCAAAAATACAGGAAGAGTGCATTGATAATAGATTGATGAATTGATGGTTTTTTTCGGTGTCCAGAAATTGGTATCACATTTTTTACGATCTAAGTAATGAATTACTTTAAGGTGTAATATTATTCAGAGTCTAATTCGGTTAGTTTCGGCAATTCAAGTCCAGAAATCTGTAGTTAAGGACTGTTATGTATGGGAGAATAAGACCTAGTTAGGAATGAGAATTGTGTAGCGGCAATTAACCTGCACTTCAGCAGGATCATATTAAAACGTACACACAGAGGCAGCAAGCCGCGAGACATTAGTATCACAATCAATTAAATATAATTATGTATATGTTAGTCACGTATTCCATTACAACTTGATACAACTCTATGCCAGGTCAAGACTGATTTGAGGCCTACAAAAAAAAACCTCGAATAAAAAAGAAATAGTAAATGAGAGCCTTCCATATAATTAATAAGCCCGCGAGCGAACTCGGAAAAGACCACAGTCTTGAAATATTTTTTAATAAAATCTTTGACAAGTTTTTTCGTAAGGCGCGCCGGTCTAGCCTGCTACCGACTGCATTCCAGCCTTTTCGTTGAACCGGTCACGCGTGATCTAGGACACATGTTGAAGGCTTGTGTGATGGAGAAGGGCACTTGGTGTGGTAATTTGGCAGTTATACTTTTACCCGACTGCGTAGCACCAAAGACAGGGTTATGTTTTTCACGCTTAGATATCTTTAAATAAAAATAAAATAATAAATTAATATCTTGGGACAACTCACACACGGTTATCTGATCCCAAGCTAAGCAGAGCTTGTGTTATGGTAACCAGACAACTGATATACATACTTATATAATTTATAAATACATACATATTATAGATAAATCACACCCAGACCAAGAACAAACAATCATGCTTATCACACACAAAGTTTGTCGTGGGTGGGAATCGAACCCACGACCTCCGGCTCAGCAGTCAGGGCCACTAACCACTAGACCAACAAGCCCGTTGCCTATTTGTGTCCTTCATAGCCGCGAAGTATCTGGTAACATACAATGTGTTGACTCGTCAAAACATGGCCATCTATGAAATCAGAATAGTCAATTTAAGAATAATCTATTAAAAAAATGGTATCATGACTGCTAAGTAAGACTTGAGGAAAGATTAGAAAAAAAACCGCCCGTCCAAGTCCAAGTCGGACTCGCACACGGTTCCCTTCCCTCTTCAATATGTATTTTATTCTGTTTTTTAGTATTTATTGTTATAGCTGACATATACATATGTAAATACACTAACTGTGAAAATTTCAACTGTCTAACTATCACGGTTCGTGAGATACAGCCTGGTGACAGACGAACAGATGGACGAATAGCAGTCGGAACTCTAAATAAACCAGCCAAGAGCGTGTCGGGCCACGCTCAGTGTAGGGTTCCGTAGTTTCCCGTCCGTCACAATAAGTGTTCCCAGTTATGAGGCCAACCGAACAATTCGGTAATACCCGATCCAATGTAATAAGTACCTACAGCGCCATCTCTCGGGGAATTGGGTTACTAATTAATACAAAGACGTGCAATTTCGGTGGTAATTTTGGATTGCGAGAACCGATTTCAATAATTCTTTTTTTGTTTGAAAAAAGATACGTTTAGGATAGTAAAATATGTAAACAAAGTTACAAAAAATGCTTGAATATACAATTATACTACAAACTTAGTCCAGAAATTATTTTGTACAACTTTTTGTCTTTTTTGTACAAAAACTGTTGTGTCAATCAAGTTCAAAATGATTTTCATAGAAGGTCCTTAAGTTCTACTTTTCAGATTTTTTTCATATTTTCTAAAGTTATGGTTCAAAAGATAGAGGGGGGGACACACATTGTTTTTTACTTTTGGAGCGATTATTTCCGAAATTATTGACATTATCAAAAAATTATCTTAGTAAACCCCTATCCTTTTTTAAATACCTTTCCAACAATATATCACACGATAGGGTTGAAATTAAAAAAAAAACACTTCCCACTTTACATATAGGGTGGCTACCCTAATAAAACATTTTTTTCCAATTTTTATTTTACTACTTTGTCGGCGTGATTGATATACATATTGGTACCAAATTTCAGCTTTCTAGTGCTATCGGTCACAGAGATTAAGCGAGGACGGACGGACGGACGGACGGACGGACGGACAGACAGACATGGCGAAACTATAAGGGTTCCTAGTTGACATGGAACCCTAAAAACAATCACAGAACTTAATCGCGACAAAAAATCCAAATCTAGATTGTTTTTTAAAGTGATTTTGGCATGCTCGTGAACCAGCTGTACTATGTATTTCCTGTGGATCTGTGGAAGTTTTTATTGAGTAGGAAGTCATGATTCTTTACTGCAAACAGTATTTTTGTACCTTAAATAAATTATTGCTTCAAGAGTGGGACCAAGGTTATTTCTTTAAATTTCGGCTCGAACGGTTCGAAAATATAAAGTTACCAAAAAAGGTTACTATATTTACGAAGGCTCTGCAGGCGCAGCAGCAGCGCCAGCACAGCTCAAAGAAATAAAAAGATGGGATGGCACAAGTTACGTCCTAAAAAGCCTAAAGGCCCACCAATATGTGTTTTCTTTTAAAAACAGTTACGACACAAGTCAGCAACAAGAAATTTCTCCGGATACTTTTTTTTTAAATTTCATTGACAAATAAACTTTCCTTGGTCGTCGTATTCCGCACACGGCGGCGTAGGCGCAAAACAAAGGCAATTGTCGCAGTATCGCGCTGAGCAGAGGGTCATCTCTTAACAATGGACAATTTAGAATTTAGTTTCGTGAGCCTGGCTATGATTGGAGGTTCTCCTACCTTGAACAGAAATATTTAAGACTTGCCTTTATCTTTACCGTGCCCCTCTTCGCAAGGTTCAAGCTTGTATTTCAAAAACCTGACTCATGCATGTGAAACAGTGTTTAATTGAATATTGGCACTTGTTAATATGTGAGTTGGCTTTTTTTCTAATTTATATATAGGTTTTTGTTCATAATCTGTAAGTAATTGTTGCGTAGTAATCTGATTTTAAGAATGTATTATTTTTTTGTATTATATATTTAAAATAAAATAAAATCGACGTAAGGATCTACTTAGTTTATTTTTAACAACTGTAATGAATTCTATTTGCGTGATAAATTCAAGGGATCTAAAAAGGCTACTGAAGTAGAAGCAAAATAGTTTAATAATATGAATTACGTTACCTTTCATAAAATGGTCTCAAAATGACAATTTACAATATTATCTGCGTCCTTGACCATTTTAAGAATTTTTACGTCATTCATATTATGATTCTGCCAAAGCGGCCATATTACAGCCCAGAAGTGCCTTTTAATCGCCTAATTGAAATGGTTTGTCTTAGACATTGGTAACCTTAAACACATAAATTATTACATTCTCTGTATCTTCTGTCCTTACCTCCTCAATGGCATCGCCATGTTTGTCTCGACATCCGTGACAAGACTGCTGATCAGATGAAATTCTGAACAAGTCAGTGAACTTAACAACGCGTTATGAAATCAAAGAAATCATTAATTAAATTCCAAATGATCTTAAGTGAAATGTTGGGTCGCAATCAATCACAATATTTTAATTGAAGAGTTTTTTGATGCCCTTTTAAAATATTTTGTTCTTAGTTTAGTTTAGATCGGCAATAATTAAAAATGTTCTGTGCTACTTAAAATTACCCTATATAAATAACTTTTGATTTACCGAATATCCTGAAAAGAATTATAAAAATGTGGGATGAGCGAAGCGAGCTAAAAACTTTTCGGACACTACCATTTTTGTCTGGCATAAGATAGGTAAAGATATTTTTTTTTTGTTCTTTGGCCACTGAACCGATTTCAACTATTCTGCCAGAGTCACGTGATGGGCTAAGTAAAGTTTATTTTGACAGTTACTCATAGGAACTTGGCCCCTTTTAAACCGCGGTGCCCTGAGCACTTTGTCAAGAGTGTCCAATAGAAAAGATGACTCTTACCTTAGAGATTTGAACGATACTAAAAGGGCTTAAGCAGCTTCACAAATCCTTACTAATAGGTGTTACAAAAGCGAAAGTGAGTTTGTTTTTTTGTTTGTTATGTCTTCACGCCTAAATGGCAAACCGATTTTGATGAATTTTGGTACAGAGATAGATGGGACCCTGGAGACGGAGAAAGGCTAATAAAAGTGAGAAAAGAGGGAGAAAGAGGGAAGAAAAGCAAAATCATCGCGCGGTTTAAAGTTAGCGTTAGCCCAAAGTAACTATGCCATGCGGAAGAAGTCGCGAGCGGAAGCTAGTGTTCAATAATTTAGTTTTTTTTTTTCAAATTAGTAAGTGCACAATTAACTATGTCATTAAGATTCTCTAATGTCCGTCCATCAGTTCAGCCTAATGTCCACCAGCCCGGACGCTGACGGCACTTCAATAAAAACCTTGCAACGGAAACGGATATTATAACTATTATTACCAACGTTGCAATTGACTTTCAAAGCACGCGTTCTATGAATTTTGCATAAATATGGAAGTTGTCGAATAAAATGTTTATTGTATTCATGGTTTTATTCACACATTATGAATAATTTCTTTGATTCATTATGTGAAAGGCGGTCATCAATTATATTTTTGGTAGGTGCGGTATATTGGCATTACTTAGGTAGGTACTAGGCCCAAGCCACTGACTTGATGAGGCGCATTCCATCTTGTCACTGTTCGGCCTGTGAAGAACGCTGTGGTTACCTCACGTGGCCCTACAAAGCCTAGAAAACGGAGAGGATATCCATGAGAACTACCACCCCTCAAAAAGTACCTAAGTAGTTACCTACTTATGTGCAGGCAGGTCAGCTTGATGAGGTTAGATGCTGTGGGCTCCTAAATAGTACTTCCTTATTTGAATCGGATTTTGTTTGTTCATCGAAATCAGTCCACCGGACCTTTTCAGATATATGCCAGAGCAGGCAAAAACACAATCATTATCTAATATATAAAATTCTCGCGTCACAGTTTTCGTGGAAAAAACACGGCTGGACCGAAACGAAACTTTGTGTACAGACGCCAGCAGGTCAAGCTAGGGCACGCCACTATAGTGGCGGTAAGTAACCTCTCTTTGAGGAGTGGCTGGAGAGGCGTCATGGCGTCCTCACCTACCGCCTGACGCAGGTCCTCACCGGTCACGGAAGTTTCGGGAGGTTCCTGCACATCATCGGGCGGGAGGAAGCGCCCGGGTGTCACCATTGTGACGATCGCCCGGAGGACACGGTGGAGCACACAGTGGCGATCTGCCCAGCTTGGGCGGAACACCGCCGTGCCCTCGTAGAGGCGATCGGCGGTCGGCGATCTCTCGCGTCCGGCCCTGGTTCAGGCCATGGTCCGGAGCGAGAGGGAATGGGAAGCGGTCACCACCTTCTGCGAAGCAGTAATGCTAGCAAAGGAGGTGGCCGGGCGTTTGAGGGAGAGAACATCTGCCCAACCCAGCCGCCGCGGGAGACGCCCATGGTGCCGGGCGCCGCGAGACGACTCCCGGCCACTGTAGATGCGGGCCTGTGGGCGGTGAGCAATGGGTAGTTCACCGTCCGTCCGTCGATTGACGACAGGCCGTGTCGACGGCGCGTTCGTGTTTCACGCGCGCCTCAAAGAGATTCAGCAAATCAGAGGGGCTTGCCAGAGCCTCCGCCTGCCGGGGTTGCGGGTTGTTCGAAAGAGATACCGCGGCCTCGGAACGTAAAGGGCAATAGAAGAAACATGGGTGGGTTTTAGTCAGTACAAGTCTGAAATGGGGAAGTCATTGGATGATTTCCCAACCGGAAAAAAAAAATGCAGGTCAAGCTACCCGAAACTGTCAATTTTTCCCAATGAACTTTGAACCTAATTTTATTAAAAATAAAGTCGAAAATCTATCAAAGAAATCTGACAGATTGTAGTAGCTTGATGTGCAGGCGTCTGTACATATCGGGTAGGTCTGAGAATCGGCCAAAATCTATTTTTCATACCCCTAAGTGAGCAGCGGGTGAAACCGCTGGACACAGCTTGTTTATGTATATAATTGCATTCAAGTTAAACTTCAATTGATATGGTCAGCGTCATCTCTTACCGACAACCGAAACTAAAATTTGCAATTTGCTTAGTGTTGCTATCTAAAATAATGCTAAATCAGGCAGATTTTTAAAATAAAAACGTGCAAACTTAATTTTCCTGACTTGTAGATGTAGGGTAATAATATAATTTCTTTTATCAGAATGTTAATTATTTAATTGAATCAATTATTTATTTGTATTACAAAAAAAGTACTTGCCTTTCAACGGGCAACATTACAAAGCAAGTGTCAAACGAGGTATCGAAGAGTGTGGACGGCTGTTCAATTATGTTTTATTAAAATTATGAAAATAAACGAAACATTCTAAACCAATTATATTTGATAATAATATTCTGAATTTACCTTATTGAAATGGTGTGAAAAAGTTTTGTATCTGTGAAGTGCGGCGAGAAAAACCAGCAAAATGGCAAAGTGAGTGAAAATATGATTCTGTTTGGAATCTAAGTGGATTACTGGATAGTAACTCAATATAAAAGTGTCGCCTACGCTATGTTGCGGTTGATTAGACACGGCTGATGAAATCTCGTATTACGGATGTATTTAGTCTTCAATAATATTATGGAAAATACAACCATAGGTCTATATTTTTCTAAGTAGGCGATGTTTTCTCGTCTGCCTAGCACTTAATGAGATGTCGCAACAATGTTTAGAGCCAAGAGAAATGTATTATTTGAAATTTTATTTAACAGAAAGAAATTTTGTTTTATTCAATTTGGTATAATTATTTCAAATTATTAACTGCTTATATGTAGCAAAAATATTTGACTACAAAAATACTTACTATGAATAGTTTCAAGCTTTCTGTTATAATATAACATTCAAAGCAAGACACAAATCACAAGCTAGTATAAAATTCCAGGCCAAGTCACAAATAGTTTAGATATCAGGAGTTCCACCATATGGAGCCTTGACACATCCAGGAGACGATATGGCAAACCTCATAGAAGATGTTAGGACAAGCTGGATAGAACAAACTACCAGTGGCCCGCCTTAACCTTAGATCAGAAGAACTGGAAGTTGTGAGGAAAGGCCTTAGCCCAGCAGTGGGATGATGTAGGATAACAATAACAGTACCTCATTAGGAGTACTAGTATAAATGAGACTATGACCACTTGTGTGCTTCAATCATAGATTAACAAAATTACTTTCGTGTCTCAAATACTTCATTTTCATAATACCAATAGTGAAACATCTAAGTTCTATTTTTAAAGCTACAAAAATAGCAAAATTCTTCCTGAGTTTAATTATCTTCTGAACTCAAATATGTCTTGGATGTGGAGTTGCAAATACAACCTCAATTCTGTCTCTTTTTTCTTACAGTGTTGAATAAAAAAACTAAAATATTGTCTTTGCTTGCAGGGAGATGATGATAGTGTTTGTCTATGACACACTGTGTTGTACCTCTGAGGAAGACGACCCAATCAATGCCGTGTTGTACTTCCATCCTGGATGGGTGTCAGACACACAGCGACATGCACTTGCAGGACAGGTTGGTGCAAATTTTGTGTATTTATAATAGTACCTGGGTTAATGGAATAATAGTTACTGGGAGGGACTTTCGCAATCATGTTATGATGAATGTTATGGGCAAAGGCACCTATGAAACAATCTTTTCAGTAAATGGACAATGAGCTGATAGCTATGCCTTTTGTGCTCTATCCGGTGGTGATAAAGCACAAAAAGGCACAGGACAGGACAGAAGGTGTCCTGCCCTGTCCTTTTCCCAGAATTGCCTTAGTCCAGCAGTAGTCTGCTATCTGATTTGTTTGAATCACACACACCAGTTGCCTTGTCTTTGACTGTTTTTTTTTAAATTATAAATTGGGTGTTAATATAGTTGTGTCTTTGTACATTCAAAATTGCCTTTATCAAAATCAGTTGCAACCAAATATGCTAAGCTATTTGCCATTTAAAAGTGTAGATTATCAGCTAAAAGATTAATTTTAGCCTTGACCTTATAATTTTATCTCTTATTTTTATAATTATTGATATCCATTTGCTGATTTAAGTCTTAATGCAATTCAGTAGATTGTCTAGACACCAGAATGTAAAAACATAAAAAAATTAAGAAGACCATTTTTAAGACAATCCTTGAAAACTGTAAATAAACAAAATAGCAGCTCATTACTGGACGAAAAATTTGACAACATTATTCTGTGACATTAATAAAGACTTCATTTAAGGAATGCAGCAAATTATTTAAATCGCAATAAAGTTACATATTTCATACCTGCATTAATAAGATTTTCAAGTACCTAATTAAAACAATATAAAAAATAGTGGCATATATGTCAAAAGTAACTTCCTTAAATTTTGTCATTTGCCTAGATTTTTCCAACTGTATTGCGGTCGACTTTCAGTCTAACCGGATTCAGATGAATATCATTACAGTAGATATGATAATACGATACCCTTTGGTAAGACTGGTTGCCAGTTTTTCGGGACCCTGGTTTCCTGTGAATACTGCCTAAGATCTGCAAATGTAATAGTAATTTCTTAAATAACACCAGTCTGCCTATCCTCTTCAGTTAATCCCTCAAGGTCGTTACGCGCCGAGGCCAGCTTAGCTGTCTAGCTATATTCAGTCTTAATCTATGACAATACGGTCCCTAATTGGCTTACCTTCCCAATTCTCTAGCTTATATCGTATGCCAGAGAATTCACAAGGGAATTTAAGATGTTAGAATAAATTTCGAGTAACTTTGTTTTTGCTATCCCGAAAACTCGCGGCATCAAAAACATTCCGTAATATTAATGTTTGAAGCTTCTTTCATTCATTTTACGATTTTGTTGAAGAGAATCCGTTAATTAATTCTATAAATGTTGGAAATGTGTATGTTCATCAGGTTTGGCATTATTTTTCTGATCTACGTAATTAACACAAATCTCCGAGTTGTTCAACCCGGTTCTATGTGGTTTTGAGACCGCTATAATAAATCCTGTCTATAGGTGACCGCCTTGTTTTTGCTATTGGTTGTTGTAAATTGTTCACTCACAAATTAACCATCGTCTGCTCAACATTTTATATGACGAATATTTTGGGGCAGGGGCCTGAATTCATAAGATACATCCTTAAACTTACTTGACCACATTAAAGCGACTAATCACCTGTTACAAAAAGAAAGGTAATATATTTTTTGCACATGTAGGTACACAAAAAAAAACCAAACAAAAACTTGTGAGACTGTGTGCCTCACGGTTGCGCCAAATAGGCTCAATTATTCAACAATTAAGCTCTTCAATGTCACGCCAACCCGCTTCCGAAGACCTTTATCCAACTCTTTTAATAAACTGATTAGAAAGTGTATTCTAACTGATCACCCTGTAGAATGTACAACCTGTTCAGAACGCATCAGTTATGCGAACGGGCATGGTTCCAAAACTTGTTTTAACTGTCTGATATGTAGACGAACTTGAGTAATCTAATTAGCTAAGTATACTTGTCTTCTATGGATCATTCAAAAGAGACTAACGCTGACGAAGTATGAGAATGAATTTTGAGGCACGTTGACGTATGTGTGTTTAGCTAATTTACTTTCTTCATCATCATGCTCCTGCCCTTATTCCAATTTATTTGGGGTCGGTAGTTAATGGAAGTCGCGGTCTACAACTAGTTTTAAATAATTTTGGAACAGATTTATTAGGATAACTCTTAAATTTTAACGAAACGGGACGAAACCATTTGACTAAAAGAGTGGTAGAATAAATGTCGGATGGAGAGGGACAGGAAGGCCCAAAAAACATGGATGGGTTGTGTAAGAAATTATATAAAGGAGAAAGGAGTAAATAATGCCGTGACGTCTGATAGGGGAGAATGGAAGAAGAAAACGTGTTGCGCCAACCCCAAATAGAATAGGACAAGGGCAGGAAAATGATGATGATGCAGAATGTCTTTTTCTTCCACACGTTTTATTACTCGTCATCTCATCAAAAAACTCTTTTCTTGCTATATTATCATTCACACAGTCCATCCGTCGTTTCCTTGGCCTTCTTCTTCTACTATACGATATCTTTGCTTTTTATGCACTGGACTTGAAGGTGTCTGATACATAAATTTAGTGGCAAGTTGCAATAGACTACTGTTAATTGAAGATATTTATATTATTTCTATTAATATCACCTTTTTATCGAAATCTTCTTGCGCGGTGATATTAAAACGAATAAATATTCATATTGTATTAATGCATCTTGTCTGCCTCAACATTCCAAAGAATAACGTTTTCAAAACACGGAATTAAACGTGAATTGTTACGTAAGCTCGGTAATCTATGTAAAATGCCGAATTATCGAATCCTCAAAAGGTAGCAAGCGTAAGGTCAAATGAGCAAGCTTATTTATAGATGAGAGACCGTGTCAATGCTTTGTTTTTATCTTTTCTAGGAAAAATACTTTGCAGATATTTTTAATACATACATACTTAGTATTGTCTCTGTATACAAGACAGTCAGCAAAGGAAATAAGTAACCAACCTCGTCACATACCGTTTGAAATTTTCTTAAAAATCCATAAATATTTTCGAATATGTATTAAAAGACAGTTAGGTACCTCATTCAAAACAACAAAGTGCTCCTATAAGGGTTCCGCTTTTTTCTTTTGAGGTACGGAACCCTAAAAATTATATTTTACTTACAACTTCGCACGTTTTATCGTATTAATTTATAATATACCGCAGAAACGTTTTAAATATAGCATAGGATTCCTGGAAATAATAAAGATTATCCCTTTCTTGAAAGGATTTTCGGTATGTCATCGGTAGTTCCGAAGAGCAGACCCTACATAAAAAAATAAAAAAGCTCTTATTATTCCTTACAAACTATTCATAGGTACGAAAAAAATAACTTATAAACAGTAAAAAGGTTAATATGTTGTTAATGTAAAATATGGAATTAAATTAAAGACTTATTACTATATTAGTTAGTTAGTATTGTGTGTTGGTATCTTCTCTTGTATTTTTCTTATGTTCTATGTAAGGACCGCCTGTGGCGGTAAAAGCCTCCTCCAAATGCTTCCATCCATCACGTAGTCAGACCCTACATACAAACTTACAAATTTTACGTGTTTATAACATCTTAAACATACACAAACTCCTGTACTGCACAAACATCTGTTGAAGATTTTCGTCAGCAATTTCTTTAACCATATTTTCCACTAGGTCGTGGGCGCAGCACACTGCATCAAGACGCTGTTCTCCCAGCCAGTCGCCATCACGCTGCAGAGTGGCAAGTTCATAATCAGAGAATATGGCAGATACATATTGGTAAGTAAAATAAGGTTGTAATGTCTTAGCAGTAGTATTACAACTATTACAAGTTCCTCAAACAAATCATCTGCTCAACCTTGTCTTGATTGTGTCAGGTTGGTTTTTGTCATAGAGCAACTGCCTATCTGATCTGAACAAGACCTCTCTGTTCCCCGGAGAGCATTTTCAAATAATTTCCTTAGTCAAGGTCGAAGGCCCCGGCAAGAGTAGACTAACTTTCGATCGACTTTAGCAGCTATTACTATTTTAACCGACTTCAAAAATAGATTAGGTTCTATGTTCGACCAAATTCCTTTTGTTTATGTATGTTCAACGATTACTCCGCCAACTGTGGATGGATTTTCATAATTCTTTTGTTCAAAAGGGGATACTTCCGAGGTAGTCCCATATAAATTTTAATATCGTTTGGGTAGTTTATTATTTATCGTTTATAATATCTACGTTTTGTTTTTCTTCTGTATATATGGATAATCTGCTAATATATTTTAGTAACAATGGAAAATGAACACTCGATTAAAAATTGTGTGAGATAATAAAAATTGTGTCGCCTATAGTGACATCACAACTTGAACAAATTAACAATGCTTATCTACATCTGAAAATCTATAATTCTATCTCCACTTCCCCCACACTCTCCAGGCAATAGGTAGCGACAGGAACATCCCAGACTGGGTGCTAAAGAACCGCGCGAACCTCCTCACCTCAATGATCAAAGTGTACCACGGCGACCTTCAAGTCCTGGCCGGTCAAATGGAGGACCAGCGACGGCTCTCGGAGAAGCTGTACCAGGTCTTCGAGACTTATCTACCGGTGCTGCAGTACGGGTGCCATATCTTTCAGAGGGTGCCTATGTTGACTTTGCCGAAGGTAAGAATTTTTAAAACTATTTGCATTTTTGTCACCAGAGAAGCCAGGGCAGAAACAGATAACGAGGCGATGTACTGTACACGCTCACCGCAAAAAATTACCTTTATGAGGGATGTTGGCCCTTTGTCCAATAGTGGGGTACTAAAGGCTAAATAACAGTAAACAGATGAGTTTGTTGAGATGGATGTGTGGAGTGTCAAGAATGGATAAAGTAAGGAATGAGTATATTAGAGGAAGTTTGAAAGTTGCGACTGTTACAGAAAAATTGAAATTGAGTCGTTTGTCTTGATATTGAAATGTAATGAGGAGGGACGAAGCACATGTGACTAAAAGAGTGATGGATCTTAATGTTGAAAGACGGAGAGCGAGAGGAAGTCCAATAAAAAGATGGATAAATTGTGTAAGAAATGATATGAAGGAGAAAGTAGTAAATGATGCCGTGACGTCTGATAGGGGAGAATGGAAGAAGAAAACGTGTTGCGCCGACCCCAAATACAATGGGACAAGGGCAGGAAAATGATGATGAAAATGATGAGATTGTTTATAGCATCTGCGATCGCGATTGATCTTGGGGTTTTAGGTTCGATCATCGGTGGTGTGAAGAAAACATGACCTTGGATTCTTTAACTCCGTGTTCAATTCTAATGTTTATCGAAAATAGACCTTTAATTTTCACCTGTTATGGGGTCATCACAATAATACGTCATGTTCAACTTATGCTAGGCCCTCGACCTTAGCGAAGTACACCCGCTCACCGTCACTTACCGAGCGCAGCCATCTGCCATTTTAATTTGTAATCTACCCAGACAATATTATACAGTCTTCAATTCTTCACATACCTAAAAACAGGAGTTTAATTTAGTTAAACAAGCACCGGAGCTTGACACTCAAACTGGGGCTTCGAGCCGGATTTATTAGTCTATTATTATTATTTATATGTTTTTCTGTCCCATTCACCTCAGTCAATCCTCACGCTATCATTGAACTTTCCATTCATTCATAATACAATTAATAGCAAAATCGTCTTGCTAATCAAAACCCACATCCTTGATAGCGATATCGAGGTACAGTTGCCGTTTCGAGTGTATTTATATTTACTCGGCGCTTATCAAGTGTCGCACTTCGTGCAAATATTATGAAGTGTAACAGTTGCTGAAGTTAGTGCCACTGCCCTGTCGCGGTATCTTATGTGGTAGCGAGGAATGAAATATATGAAGATTAAAATGGCGGTTAATGATCCAAAAAATTACAGGCTGTGACAGCCTCGTGTTTTACTATCAGGAATTTATAAGAAGTCTGGATGTGTTCGGTTGCTGGCAATAGGGTCGCCCCCTATTAGATGGGACTTAAAAACTGTCGAAATGTGGGTGTATTATTATTAAGTACAGTCACAAGCAATACACTACATTACATTATTTTCACTTTGTAAAATTGAAAACGATGTTCTCGTAAATTAACGGTTTGCTACCTTGAGATAAGAGCTATTTATTAATAGTATTGTTTGCAAAAGAGACAGAACTTTTTTTTGGGTGCCTTCAAGATTTTTAGTACCAAAATACAGTATACCACATTACACGAAAACGACATTAGATGAAAAGATGACGCGATGTTTAGTGCTTCATAGACACATCCCATCATTGAACATGTCTGTGGGTAGTTCTATACGGCTATGACATTCAGGGTAAAGCTTTAATGGCTTTCAGTCATGATCAGAAATCGAGGTAACGTTCCAGATTGTTCCACCAAGTTACAGCGAAAACAGTACCTATTGTATTGTATAACGGGTTGATGTCCGCAACTCCACGTCTGAGACGCGTATTTTGCGTATGCGTAGGAATATTATTCGATCCATCCCAGCTCCACGAGAAACGCAAGCAGCGCCTTGGTGTTGCTGACGATCGCGCGAAGAGTAGGTACCTGGGTTTCCGAAGTACTTTGCATTGTATGGGGCAAACTGGGCAGTGCAAAAGCACGTGGGTTGCTGTCTCGTCTACCTCCATGCAGGCTTGGCACAGTGGGCTGTCTGTGACTCCTAAGACAAGGAGGTGTTTATTGAAATACCAATACCTATACAATATCATTAAGTGGTCGATGAACACTATATAAAACATCATTTTACGTCTTTATTTTGTGTTTTCAGAGTGCAACATCCATTTACATGGAGTCCATGCAAATACTGGAACATTGTAGGAAAAGCAAAGGCGTGTTAGGCGGTGTCATCTTATACAACAACAAGTAAGTTATAATGGTTTTTTTGCGGATGAGAAATTATCAAATAACCTCCCCTAATATAGCTGAGAAATGTGGAAGACTGTTAATTACACGTCTGCATAACGCTTCAGAGATTACAAGCGTCATGATATATATTTTGTTCTTTCCAGAATAATCTCGACACAGTTACCACCAGGTCTAACCTCCTACCTGACCGTAGTAGATCCCTACAGGATAAAGTCTCCAGCCGAGACCCTGGACACGGAGACACCCTTGCCTTTAGGTGCTCAGCTCCTAGTGGTTTATGTGGGGAAAAAACTGTATGATAACCTGAAGAGGCAGGTGGATAAGATTCAGGAGTTCCAGCAGAATGGAGAGGAAATGATTGCGAAGTTTAAAAAGGTCAGCAATTATCAATTCTAGACATTTAATTTGTAACTGGTGTGCGGTAATAGTATATTTAGATTGAAGTCGGGAAACTGCCATTGCGGCTGCGGCAGAATTCACACCCGAGCCGTAGTCGAAGTGTAAGTCGGACTCGCGTACCGAAGGCTCCATACAAAAATGCAATAAATGCCATAGCCTTTGATAGCGTAGACTTGGAAGGTTGATTATTTCACAGCTCTTGGGACAACAACAAACTTGACCATATGGGTTTACTTTCATCTCGATATCTCCACGTGTAATGGGACTTGACAGACAGACAGACTGAAAATAAAATGATCCTATAGGGTACCGTTTTTTCCTTTTGAGTTACTAAACCCTTAAAAAGGGTAAAATCATTTTTTTTGTTATAACATTTTACGCAAAGCATTGTGCCAAAGTATACATTGAATAGTAAAAACCTGGATTAAATAAAAAAATATGATAATGTCGGAACTTTGACCCTCAATATCTTTGAAGCTAGAAAGAAGTTTTCCAGGTATAGTCTAGTGACTTGGGAAACTATCGCAATACGGTAGATGAAGTGAATTATTAAAAAAAAAACCCGACTGCGTAAAAAGTGAACCAAACTACACACCTAAAATAATTAAACTGAAAAGAGAAAAACAAGTAGGTACTGTAATCTGGAACTATGAAGTACAGTCAGGACCCATTATTGGAGTGTGAGCCGTTCTAGATTTTAATTGGTCCCGACTGTGTGATGATCAGGTGAAATCTTCGTTAATGGTACTTTTACACCGTTTATTAGCATCACCGTGTGGTAGTTATAACGTACAGTCACTACGTCACATTACTCATATTAGTGATAAAGTAGTTTTATGACTAAACTCATTGATAACAGCGCGGTGCACTCGAACATTAGTTTTTACGACTGCGCGTGTAGCTAGCTGAATTGGATGCACAAATACTCTATAAATAATCATCACAATTAGATCCTGCTTCCGACCCACCAATTGTGTGACAACACGGTTGGCGCAGTGGCTGAGCGATTGAATTCTGCGCTCCGTGTCGTGGGTTCGATCCCCGCACGTAACAAATATTTGTATGGCCTACAGATAGTTGTTCCGGGTCTGGTTGTTTGTGTATGTGAGTTTGAATGTTTGTAAACACACCCACGATACAGGAACAATAATCCTAGTGTGGGGCAACGTTTAAAAATAATAATAAAATATGTTTTTTTTACTACTTTTTCAAAAAAGATTAATAATTAAGTTAAAATAATGAGTAAAGATATAATAATAGTCCTGTAGACCGTTTTCGGTCATGCCGTACAATCTCAGCGGAGATAGGTCACACGTGCGGACACAAGTGCACTTTTTTCTCACACTACATCTTATATCAGGAAACCTTACCTTTAAACCATTTACATACATGAATTTTACAGATAACAAAAATTTTATCAGCTAAATAAAATTCTCTTCACAGAACCAAGAAGTCGAACGCGAGAAACAACGTGAATTCCCTCAAACTGGCATGAAACGGGACAAATCTCTACTCTTCACCGCCGTCCCCGAAGAGGACCATTCCATGATATCTCCTCCCAGTAGAGAGGAACGGAACCCTGCCGAGGAGAGGGAGAGGAAACCACCTTCCATGCCAGACGTGGTCCCTTTCACGAATAAACCAAGACAGAGACCAACGAAGCTATCACTAAGTTTCAAAACACAACAATCCTTAGACGAAGAAGCTCAAGAGAATGATAAAGTCTTCACTGGTCAAACAAGTGTCTGCTCCACACCCATGGTCGAGTACAAAAGACTCCACGGCAATATGCTCTCAATCTGTCAAATCCCAGAGACACAGCAAGACAGCGACAAATCAGATTTAGAACCAGACGTCCTGAAAAACATAGAAAATTGCAACAAAATCAACATGGAAAACGAGAAACGGGACAACAAAATGGTTTTGGACATCAACTGTATTGCTGACCATTATATTAATAAACCTGAGCCTATTAGGAAACTGGCTAGCGTAACAGACCTCCAAGAAACGATTAAAAAGCTATCGAATCGTGCGACTTCCAAATTCAAATTGAAAAAGTCGAAAATCTCCCTGAATGATGATACTCCGTCCCCTGAACATACTCCTAAGAATCCTAGCACTATGACCATCAACGATCCTTTATTCCCCGTCTTTAGAAACGACGGTGTTGCCATATCAGAGTCCCTTTTTAACCAGTACCTAGAACAACACTATTCGAAAATGAAAAACGATTCCAACGACAATATGTTTACTTTTAATATGAAGTTATGTGAGCAAGAGAAATTTGAAGATTTTGATTCGGAATTGAACAGGTCCCCTCAAAGAACGCCGAAAAAGATAGCGAAGAAAGATTCGACGAAGACGTTGCCGAGTGATCAGTCTAGAAGGAAATCTTTGTCTTTACCTTTGAAGTCTTTGAATGAAAGTACAGATTCTCAAATAGGTAAGACTGCGTTTGTATGCGATCCTTATTTAACATTCTGAATGTGAGCACAACTTTATGGGTACGATTCTAAAAATCGGAATATCTTGATAAAAAGTTAATCCATCACGAAATTACCGTTGGTATCCCAGTCTTGATTTGGGCTGGTTGTTTGTAATGAACTCGCATTTTTCTCTCGGCGTATTAATTTGTCTAAATGTTCACCGTAAAAGAGCCAAACAAAACGTACCCTATTGATTTACTTTAAAATTCATTTTTGTCGCGATAAATGCGAATTCTTATACATGTTACAAGTTTGGTATACAATAAATTATTCGTATCCATAGGTTCAGAAACGGAAGCAACTAGTTTCAAAAAGAAATTGACTGGGGTCCAACTGACGCCCCTCATGGAGAAACTAAGTCACTTGGCGTTCTCTGATAAGTCCAGTGGTTACAGCAGTCGGGTGATGACGCCTTTGGAGCTCCGGGAGTTTCTTACGCCCGCTGCGGAAAGGCAGATCACGTTTACTGATAGGTATGTATGCTTTTCATAGCTTTAGTTGCTTAGGTTTGTGATGATCGGCATCGCCATGTTTTATCAAAAAATGAGATAGTCCTTTTTGGGGTGGGAAATCATCAAATAACTTCTTCTGCTCTGGGCGGAGCGGGGGGAGTGTCAGACTTGTACTGACTAAAACCCACCCATGTTCCTTCCATTGCCCTTTATATTCCGGGGCCGCGGTATCTCTTTCGAACAACCCGCAACCCCGGCAGAAAGTATATAGACCGGCCAATCTCAGCGAAGATTAGCGATCGGCGATATTATAGTGCACAAATGTGTGCGCAAGCGCAGGTGCAATCTTTGTTCCCTCACTCTCAAAGTCCGATAGGACGGAGAAAATTGTCACTCGGGTCTTTTTCCACAAGTATTTTATTGATTCAGCCAATATATTCCAGATGAACGCAACTTTTGAGGCGCTAATGCCTTGGGTGGAACAAACAAAAATGTCCACTCGTTGTTACACTTATAAAGCTACTTAACCGAACTATCCTGCTATAAGCTGAAATTAATTTAAATTCACTTATCCTTAGCCCTGGCTACAAACTACTTCTTTAAAAAACGATGATCGCACGCTAAAGGCACCTTCTGCGGGGTATGGGCCTCCGGCTAGGGAGTCGTTGAGAGAAAAGGGCTGGGTCAGGTTATAAACAAAAAAAACTGCTAGTGCTTTGTATCCAGTATTCAAAACCATTTTAACTTACCAGGCCAAAAACCCAGCGCCAAGATTCAGAAAGTGATGATGATTCAGACAGCGACCTGGAGCTACTCCCGGAGTACAGCAAGCACGCCGTCAAATGTGCGCTGTTCGTGAGTGGCCTGCACAATATGGCGCTGTTGGCGCTTGTCGACACCGAAGCAGCCAATAATGTGGATACTATTAATAGTTTGGTAAGTGATATTGGTAGAAATTGAAAATTAAACCTTTGAATTATGTCAATTGGGATGGAAGTCGTATGAATCATGATTTAGATTTATTGGATGTAACTTGGTTGACGCGTAGTTCATCTTCGTGAGCAAACTGAAACCTTTTCCTGATTTGCAGGTATCTGCTACCTGTAGTTTTTGCCCTAGCGCCTTATTTATTGTAATTAAGCTAAGTTTTCCTTTTTCTCCCTCAAAACTCACTCTTTTTTTTAAAAAAAAATAGCCATGTCTCCAGGGTCCCAATCTCTGTACCGAAATTCATCAAAATCGGTTTGGCCATTTAGGCATGAAGACGTAACAAACAAACAAACTCACAGTAAGGAACAGTTCGCGCGTTGCGTTATGTTGAAAGGTTTTTCAAACATTCACTTGATTTTTTCAGTGGGAAACCTCTCTAAACGCGCTAGGGCCAATCGAACAGAAGTGCATGGAGCCCATCGCAGCTGTGGGCGAGGCGACCGACTACAGCTACCTGACGCTGGACCCTGACTGGGGCACGGTGCGCAAGGGTGGGCCGTGGGCCGCACTCGACATCGCCACCATGGGCCTCATACATAACGACTTCGCAGAGGATCCGGAAATGTCCGAATTTATATTGAGGTAACTTTTGCATGTTTATACTTTGATGAGACCAGTAGAGCTCTAGACTGGTTCGATTATAAGTTTGGGGAAACTAACATTATATTTTGGCCACAAAAAGATTTAAAATCGTTGAGATGTACTTCAATGTTGGTACTTAGGTAGTGAATTCCATACTGAGAAGACCGAGCTCATACATACATCCCACAAAAAATGATAGATATGAGTTTCACTATATATGCGAAAGAAACGCGACCAACTTTTGGATGCAGCTAGGCGAATCTACGATTTAAATCTTCGTCATAGTACATTAGTACTCGAGCAAACTTTTAAATACGCTGAAATATGGCGAAATATGGCTCACGAAACACACGTTATTGTTACAGGAGCGACGAGAGCGTCGTAGTAGGTTCAGTATGCGGCGGAGCTCAAGTTTACTACCAGGAAAAGGGAGCCCGAGGGGCCGGGCCTCCGCCCCCCTCGGACGCGCTGGCTGTAGCCCCGCTGCGCGCGCGCCGGCGCCTGCACCGCGACCACGCCACACTGCTCTTGTAACTAACTAACACCAAAAGAACTGCTATTCACAGGTAAACCAAGAATCAGAAAAAAATAGGTTCTGTCAAGTTTTCAGTCATGTATAACATACTAACAATATCGGAGAATTGTATGCTGAAGCATTGACAGTCAACAAAGTGAGTTTGCCTTAGCATCTGGTGTTTGTAAACGTTGCATGCAGCTCTTTCAGTAATTTTACCTCTGAATTTTCTTCATCGTTACAAACACAGTACAATAAGTTTCAAATGAGAATAGATTGCGCCATTTTGTGACATCATTGACATCTATCTGTCAACTGTCATTTGAAAACTACAGTAAAAAATACTTGCGCATAAAAATTAGTAATTAAATAACTTCTGATCTATAGGTTGCCTGATAATCAAGGAATTATTAATATACGGTTTCTGCCACTGACTCTTCCGTCTAAATCAGTGACCTTGCTGGCTGTTATGTCAGAAGTAAAATAAGTGAAAGAACTGCACACTTGATTTTTGTAAGATAGGGTGTTAAGGATGTCAAGATACGCTATTATAGTTCTTAGTGTTTGACGTATGTGGTCGAAACACGATAGTGCAATTACCATGGGAATTGCATGGGATCGAATGTAATTAAACCGTTCGAATGAAACATAGATGTTGTATAGATTGAACAGGTTAGCAAAATGTATGTTTGTTAGGTTCTGAAAAGTGTTAATACGTGAAAGTTTGACTTCAATATTCGCAATATTTCGCTAAAACGTATAATTTATGCAAAAAAAAATGATTTTGTGTAAATGATTCGTTTTGCAAGTAAGATTTTCTTGAAAGACATTGACAGAAAAAGTTATGTGGGTATTTGAACGAAAAAGAAAGTATGTTTTAATCAGCTGAAGTAAGATTTTATTCATTATGACACTTAAAATGCTATTAAGCATAATGACACACTGAAAATCAGAAATATATTCTGTATTTTATTAATCTAATGCACGTTTTTACTTACACTAAGAGACACCTAAAATAATATCAAAGGATAATGTAATTACTCAAACTTCAAGTCTTGGCGTTGAGCGAAGTGTTGAAAATCCAACAAAGCGTGTTTATTTAAGCGGTCATAATGCGTAGCTTAATGTTAGTAAAAACAGGCATAATATGCAACAAATGTTGCATTGGTTACATTTTATTGTAGCCATTTTAGATTTCTCGACACAGTAATCACATATCTTAATCAATGTAATTAGGGAGTCAGCAACGTAAAGTACCTACATAATACCAAATAATCTTAGTACCTAAAACCAAATACTGATCCATTTATAAAAGCCCTTGAGTCACATATTCTATTTGTATGTTATAACAATTCCACATACCTACCTATATTATGTTTATTGATGTTAGTGATACTGATTTTTATCACAAACAACGGATTTTAAATTCGTATTCCTTGCAGGAAACATCCTTGAGATCCCATTGTTCAATACAGGTGTATTGAATAATAATTTATTAATAACCGCATTCTCGTATCAGAGATCAGCTCAACTGGCTGTCGTTTTCCCAACTATGTTCGGGTCAGGTTCCAGTCAATCCGGGTGCAGCTGAATACAAGTATTGCATGCCCAGCCGTTCATTTTGCCAAGAGTTCTATAAATCTCGAATGTGAAAATGCGGTTTTAAGCCCCTATAGACCCAATTAATTGTCAAATAATAGGGTACTTTGCCAATGTTCTAAGGCGTAAGTCGTATGGGACAGTTAAATTAGAATGTTACCCACTTAAACGAGTGCTTGTAAATATTGCCAAATTGTTGTTTAGATGTAAGAATAATAATTAGTCGAAAGTTTTTTATGAGTGTCACACCGGTGTCTGTATTATGAAGTATTCATCATAATCTTTTTATACATGAACGCTTATTTTCATAAGCAAACACATATTGAGCAGCTTTTCCAGTGCTGTTTTGCACCAAAATATGATATTGTGCCAGAATACTTAGTGCCATTTGGTTAGCTTTTAGAATTTGATGTTATTAGATTATTTTTGTTATATTTTTTTAGTGTGACTGTTGGTATAATTCCATCTAAGTGAGGACAGAAATAATAAAAGCCATTTTTCGTTCTTGTGGAAAACGAGGCAGGGTTAGAAGAAAACTTCAATAATAATATAATTGTTTATTTATGTATGTACTTGCATCATCAACTTCTGACCATGAGTGCTCTGCGGTGCCTATTCGTTGAAAAGGCGTTATTCACAAGAACGTATTTGGCCTTCACCGATTGATTCATACCAACATTGTTATAAGGGGTTTGAAAACCACTAGGGTTATGTAGGTCCATCTATTAAAAATATAAATAATAGTAATACATACCTTCTTCCTAGCTATTATATTTCTTGCAAATCAAATCAAATCAAATCATTTATTTCAATTAGACCATTACAGGCACTTTTGAAAGTCAAGAAACAAAATGAATCTACAGTCCCGGTCACAAGGCATAATAACTTGTGAAAGTACTGTAGTTGCCCATTCCAAAGCGTTGATCTCTATGGAGAAGAATGGGCAAGAAACTCCATGGACACTCTTTTAAATTATAATATTTTTACAAAATCGTGTTTACATCATTCATGTTGAGATTATACAAATATGTGAGAACGATGTAAAAAGGCGTGCACAGTAAGAGCGTCCAGAGTAAATAAAAAGCAAAATTTAATTTTAAATCTAAATAAGTTTAAAAATGAACCGTGGTAGCTAAAAAATGACCAGTCCCAACTGACAGCGCCCGTTCACGAACATGACGTATGGATCAGCCCCATTCAGCTCGACCATTTTGAAGGGAGCTAAATGACCCGACACACCCGCCACCATCAGTGAGACATTTAAGTGAGCATGACACTATCAACCACCAGGGCTTCGTCAAGTCAATGATAATACATAGCACTCACATATGGGCTTAATAATTATACAATACTAGAGAATTGATTCTATACATTGCAAAGATAGTCTTACAATCTTCTGCAGCTTTCACTATAGCTTCGGATACTAACCAATGAGTTTATCCCTATGCTTGTGGAGCAGGACTAGCATTAAGCCAAGCATTTTTATCATCAATATAATCCCCCAACTTATAATATGCTTGCCTACATAGTGTGCGTTTAATACAAGATTTAAATTTCGTTTCATTCAGTTGAAGAATGTGGGGAGGTATTTTATTGTAGCATTTTAAACAGTACCCCATGAAAGATGAGTCTACTTTAGCTAACCTGAAACCTGGTTGAACTAATTGGTCCCTATTTCTAGTATTATAATTGTGTCTGTCACCTCTTTTACTAAAAAGATGCAAGTTTTTCCTGACATACATGATGTTTTCATAAATATATTGACAAGGTACTGTCATGATGTTAATATCCTTAAACTGTTCCCTTAAAGAATCTCGCCTACGTAGGTTATATATGGCCCTGATGGCTCTTTTCTGCAGAATAAATATAGACTCGATGTCTGCAGCCCGTCCCCAAAGTAAAATACCGTATGACATTATACTATGAAAATAACTAAAATAGACTAGTCTCGCGGTATCTACATCAGTAAACTGACGGATTTTTCTAACAGCATATGCTGCTGAACTAAGGCGTCCTGCAAGAGATGTTATATGCGGACCCCATTGTAGCTTTGAATCGAGTGTTATTCCCAAGAAAACAGTTTTTTCGACGAATTCTAGTTTCTCTTGATTCAATACTATGTCACACACACTGTTTTTGACATTTGGTAGAGCAAATCTTATGCACTTCGTTTTTTTCCCATTTAATACTAAATTATTAGCGGTAAACCAATTATGTACCTGCATTAGGGCATTATTTACGTCGTCAAGATTTGTGGCACGCCTGTTTATCTTAAATATTAAAGAGGTATCGTCAGCAAATAACACCATTTGTGGTTGGTTTTTAAACAAATGGGGTAGATCATTTATATATACTAAAAAGAGGAAGGGACCTAATATCGATCCTTGTGGTACACCCATCTTTACATTTAAACCCATTGAATTGACACCATTTATTTGTACTTGCTGCTGTCTATCATTTAAATACGATTTAACTAAACTAAGGGCAAGTAGCAGTAGTGTAGTAACTGCATCATAGATCGTTTTGAGCTCATTCTACTCTTGCCACTAGGAAATAAGTTATTCGGCCAACTCTAGATAAGTGTTGCTATAGAAAGCAGTGTTGCCAATTTAATATTTATTTTCATAGACAGCTGAAAAATTCTAGTCCTTCCAGAAATTATCTTGTAGTCTTTAACTTCGCTAATACACCTTTGTAAGGAATGTGTTGGTTTTTTACAATGAATGTCCGTCGATGTTTCCAATGGATTGAAACTTGTTCAAAAGTTATCTTCAAGGAAGAAAATATGGTGTAATCCTGAATAATTGACGGATAGTCAAAAATAAAAACAGTCTGTAAAGTAAAGCTGGTTGCTATATTGAAACTTGTATTTTCTATACTTTTTTATTCTATGTAGTTTAGTCCTGCGACTAAACAGATTCGTCTAGTTTAATCAGCTTAGCAAATTAGTAAGTATATTGTTGTAATGTTGCTTGTCAAGTACCTAAAGTGTACCCTTATTTTAGCAGTATTATATGTACGCATTCCAGATTTTTAAAAGTATCTTTGATTTGAAGCAGTGTAACAGTGGTAAACTACAATGAGACAAACTAGTTGACCAATTTGATTGGTCATCTGTAAATATTCTCTAGACTGCATTTTTGGGTTATATCAGAAATCTTGTTATACGAAAACGAGTCGGGTATTCGTCTAAGGTTAAAGTGCATATTCCTAACTGTTTCACACGAATATGAACTTTAACCTAAAACAAATAGTTAAAATAAAACTGCCACAGTACTTGCATTAAATTAAAAGTTCGCTAGATAGGTATCAACAATTCTATGGAATTCTTGGGAAAGATAAAATGCTGCCTTTGTACTCAAAATCGATGTTAACTAAATGACAAAAAACAAAGTCATTTTGATACCTTTATTTAAGTTGTTAGCGGCTTCAAATCAAACATTGCTATATTTGATCACATTCCACGTCCCGTAGCTTTAAGTAACACAATTCCGCCATAATTGAAATCGCGTCCAATGCAGTTATGCTAAAGAAACGATCATACGTTGCCATGAAATTGTTTTTAATGTTATTTGTATATTTTACGAGTTTTTAAGTTTATTAGCGGTTAGCGTAGTCGCCATGGTGAGTGCCAACACGACACAATTATGTGGTATACATATTAATAATAATTATACATAAATAATTGTTAAGAGTTTTAATAAAAATCTGATAGTGAGAATATTGTTATTCTTTTTTCACTAATATAGTACCCACTATTCTAAAACTACTTTGCATAAAAACTGTAGTTTACTTTTGCTAAATACTTTTTTTACTTAATTTAATTTGAAAATACGCACTTGGCACATTGAAAGTTTGAAAAATGATGTCGGGAAAACAGGTTGATGAACTAACAGCCTAGTGCGTTTATATCCCCTATTTTTAAGAAGTCTATAATATTTTTTTTTATAGTCACGTACATTATGGATGAATTCTACAGTAAAGTATTATTACAGTCTAAAATTCTGTGTATTTACAGTTTTTATGCAACCAAATCTCACTATTAACTAAATGCCATCAATATTACATATCATGTAACTAATGAAATTACACTAGAAATAAATCAATAATATATATAACAGCAGGGTATACAGCATTTATTGTCGGTCTGTCTGTCTGTAAAGACGTCGCTAACGTTGGGTCAGGAAATGATTTGACTTGTATGAGACCCTTTCAAGCAGTCGAGAGCAAAGTTTAAATTACTGTTTGAGCCAAACTTTTTACTGAACTTAGAACTTTCTCGATGATAATTATTTTGTAATGACTATTTTTATTAATAGTTGTTGTAGCACAAGGAAATATTTGATTACTGCTCTGTTATATTTGCACTATAACATAGCCCATTTTCATATTTATACCATTTTCCTGCACCTAGCCAATTATTTACTATGATTATCATCTTCCTGTTTGTTCAAAAGCCAAAATATACATACTGTGGGTCTCAGTACATAGGTTCGAATATTCCCAGACCCCACGCAGCGTCGGTCGAGAAAAGAAAGGACATAATGGATAGAGAAGGTGGGACGAACCAAACTGAATGAAGAAGAACCATAATGACGTTACAAAACTATTGTTTATTAACAAGTCGTACAACACAACGCTACTCTAGAACGTGAGGCCAGACTCGATACAACCGAATACATAATAATACATATGCTAGCAACACGAGAAATGCATGGTCACGTCGCCACAACGCTAGAATGTATCGTACGGTAGTCGGAAGATAAAGAATATGATCTATGCGCGCGCGACTTCTCTCTTCAATGTCTTCGCAAAGCTTGGGCTTCCTACTTAGCGGCTAACTCGATCATATTCTTTTCGCTTCGACAAGCCGGTGCCGTCGGCTGCGACAGCACGGACGCCCGGCGGCCGGCGGCCGGTCCCGATTCCGGCGAGCGCCATTTCGAAAGGACTTTTCAATCAAACATTTTCAAAACTTCAACACAGTTAGTTTCAAGGAACTTCATCCTTTACTTCTTGTTTCAATACCTTTTCAAACAAACAAAATCAATATTAGACTTAGTGTTAAATCTTTATTAAGAGCTAGTTTTACATCCTAGAGGCAACTATGCCCGCGCGGGCGTTACACGCTAACTTATGCTAGACCCTTTCATCACATTATAATTAACACAAAGGAGCTTCTCTCTTGGGGCCGCGCGGCCGGCGCACGGGTGGCTGCGGCCCGCCTGTTACAGAACGTTCACGTTAACATTACGCTACACTAAGCCGGCCGAACAGTATATAAATGCATAGGAGCCGGTCGACACATAGTTGGGATCTGTTGTATCAAAATGCTATGCTATGTCTGAAGTTGAACTCAGCATCACGCACTTACTAATAACGACCTGCAAAGTCAAAGAGGGGAGTAACTATGTGTTAAACCACTACATTATGGTGCTACAGAGTGAGGTGGCAACATTACATCTATCAATTTATTCTTTTACATCAATGACTAATTACCATCACGTTACTTTGTTTGCTTACACTAAGTATTATCCGCGAGCGATAACAATACGACTGGAACCATGTACTTAATCAGCTAAATTGTTATCCAAAACTGATCGCGCGAGGATAATACCAGTAAATCCCCAACATGCAGGATATTTTGTAGAATAAATTGATAGAAAACAGATATAGCAGACAACATTTATAAACTTATTCCTAATTAAACTAAAAACAAAGATTCAAAGACAGACCCCACTTCAAACAGTCACATACATTATATACAGGAGTTTTGTAGCAAGTTACCAATTTTAATGGAAGAGCTTGTGCATGCCCATTCTTTGGTATATGAAAAGGTTTCTTTGAAATGAATAAGTACAATTTTTCACATAGTTATTGCAAAGGTTTTATAAGCTGATACACAAAGTAATCTAAATAATTGAATATTTTGTCGAGTCAATTGAAATTATAATTCATTTTTAACTGACACTGACTCAAGTTAACCTATTATAACAAAAAGAACGAATAATGACTTTGTGTCGAAAATAAAATAACATAAAAGAGTAATATTATACATTATTTTTGTACAATTTAGCTTGAGCTTCAATCGTCATACATATTCTCACATCGAGGGGGTTATAAAGCTGTACTGCACATTTAGCGAGTCAATTAAACAGGGCTACTAAAACTATCATTCAAGAAAAGATAACAGCTATATCTTCTATTTTGAACTCATCATCTCATAACACAGAACTTTCCCTATGCCTATCTACCTAATCAACTATTTACATAGTTACTATATTAATTTTACTATACAGCCAAAAACGGTAAGAAGAATTTAGACACACTTGCTGCAGTTTGTGCAGATGAAAACCAATAAGTGTCCAGTGTCACACATAATATCAAGACTCTCTTGTAACTTACTTATTTAATGTAATAATGGCATGTCCACTCTGTAAGCTTTCAAATTTTTACCACCCACCACCGAAAAATAAAATTAATAATTATTTATTTGCACATATCTTTCTGAATCGATATGCAAATGTTATTGCCTACATTTCAACTAGCCTAAATAGCTAGTAACGTCTAAGTTTGAGTAGCCCTGCATGTATCGTGCTCCAAAGATTTGGTTTACCAGCAACATGGTCCCTTCCGCGTTCTATTAAGCGTTCTTTTGGTTTGTAAACTAGCAATATCGAAATGACGCCTAAAGCCTTGTTGGCACTTTTATAAGAGAAACTAGTAATTTAGTCAAATGACTTTATTTCTGCAATAAATAGACAAATATGACCATTTTGTACCAGGCAATATGTAAAAAAAACTGATAGATTTCAGCAGGTATTTACCATAATTTCAGACTTTTAAAAATAATTGCCAATCAAGATGATCGAAAATTCTTCTTGAACAGTTTAATTAAAAAGGTATCCATTTCGGAGGCCATTTTTGTCTTACTTTGATGGGCGATGTTATCTCTTATTTGACAATTGAATACATATATGGATTTGAAGTAATTTTCAAGCAGACATGTAAATAACGAAAACTATTTCCGAAAACATGACACAAATCTGTTGACTAAAATACTAGTTTGAAAGTTTTTTTAAGAATGAGTTGTAGTAATTACTGGCAAACCAGTCATCTGGGTTGTTGTTAAAAGAGCGGACAACGTGGGTCTACCGCTCCTGGTGGTAATAGGACTTACGCGGCGAGTAGGAGCGTTCTCGCTCGTAGCGGCGCCGGCGGTAGTGCGGCGACGGCGAGCGGTGTCGGTAGCCGCGGTGGTAGTAGTCGCGCTCACGGTAGCCGCCGCCCGAGCGGTAGTAGTAGTCACTGCGAACGGAAATTCGAATGTTATAGTATAGAGGATAATTGTAACGTTATTAGAGGGAGTGTGCGATAACACACCAAGCTATATAAAAAGAGTTTATTTCAATCTCACATTGTAGTGCTGTCGGATGTCGTTTTTTAATCGCACCACAAACAAAGCGACAGAAATCACTAATACTGCTGCTGATTCAACAAGTAACTGTTAAAAATTTAATGAATAGTAAATTGAAGAGCTTTTTAAATGATGATATATCTTAATAGCGCCGTGTGCGCAGAATTTTTCACAATGTGTTAAAGCATACAGCGGTAATTCACGAGTTTCCATAGGGCCATAGTTCAGGTGGAGATTCATAGATGATTGTGGCCTGTGTCAAGTGTATCCTGTATGGCATAACGTGCGTGTGTCCGCAACTCACATCCAAAAAGCGCATTTTTAAGGGTTATATCATTTGGTCTACCCCTAGCTCCCCAAGAAACGCCAGCAACATGTTGAATGTCTTGCTGTTTGTACACACGGCAACAGATCAACCTATACAAAAGCTCTCTCAACTACGGATCGTACACCATAAATTTCAAGTACAATGAGAGATCCGCATAAACTGGTTTTGTATAGGTTGATGTGTCGCCGTGTGTACAGCAAAATGCGGGTCGGGTTTCATTTTGGTGATCATTTACTATTTTTGTCTGCTATTTGTTACTATATCTGGTGGTTAGTTAAACATAAGCCTTACAGAAACAGATGGGCGCTACTCAAAGTGCCAAATGCGTCGCCAAATTTTGACCGACCTATTTAATTATTATCGATAAGCTAACAATACTTTTTTTATTTTGCACATTATTTTGACTTAAATTTCGCTTCACTGCTAAAACCATAGCGATCTTTATTCTAGTAACTATAAAGTTACTAGGTACTTGTCTTAATGATTTCGATGAGTTTGCAAGAGGGAAAATAAGACAGAAATTAAAAATACTCACTCTCTATCGCGGCCACCACGCCTGTCGTATCCATTGTCACCACCTCTGCTTACGCTGTAAATAAAATAGATTTGTTTATTTATGTATTTTATTCTTATTATAAGGTTGACTTATATCGCTATGGGAATTTTCTACTCTTGGCCTTTGTTTGTTTTTATTGACGCGTTCAGAAATTATCTTATTAATTACTGATTCGTATTTAAAAAATATATCACAAATAGTATTGATTCTCGCAAGTTTATACGAAAACCTCGGTACGCGGTTCCGACTCGTACTTGGCGGGTTTTTTATTATAGGAAACCTAACCTTTAGTCTTGGTAAGAATGTGACGAAGTAATGTACAACCAGGCCTTAAATAAATCGCCAAAGCTTGAGGACAATTTACTCTAAATCCGGTTATTAGTATTATGATCTACCAACACATAGGAGTCACCCATTTCACTCTTTAAATGAGTGAATTTCTATGTTGGATGCAAATTTATAAACCGATAAGTTGATGTTGTAGTACAAACAACGACACATCATGTGGTCCTACAAAACCCAACTACCGCACACCCCAGATTCCCGTACACAGTACACACGACATCAAATCAAACTATACAAAACCATTTTAACCTGATCTCTCTACTACGGTGTGCGATCCGTAGTAGAGATCAGGTTATAATAGTTTAGAATAGGTTGACCGGCCGTCGTGTGTACATCACTTTTCTTAAAATGGTCACAGACACAGTCAAAATTGACAATTGTCAGTTTGTGACCATTTTAATAATTGTAACGTAATTCATATTATTACAATACTGATAAAGACTACTACTACAATAGATTTAAATTAACATAAAATTTTCCTTGGCAATCGGGCAAAATAGCGTACAAAAAGAAATTTACTGTGGAGTTTGTTCGTAAATACCATTTTTAACTTTATTTTATTTGAAAATTGGTTCATATTAAAATTAATGCAAATTGGGCGATAATATTTTTGATCAGAGGGCTCTACCATAAAAGGTGCACCTTGTTCGGCACATTTTAAACAAAAAAAATACAAATGAAATAACAGCAGAACAGTATCAGCTCGTTTAGAACGGAAAACTGCGTTCAGCATCTAGATCTACTGCAAGCGCCATTATAGCGGGATGGCTAGAGAATGGGCGGGTACGGTAATATAGGGACCAAACAGTAATATAAAATCACGGAAAATATCCTGTAAGCGAGAGTTCAAATATATCTATCACACGTGTGTATTACCACTAAACGTCTGCCTATAATTATTTAAAATGCAAAATCAAGCTAACTTTGGGGGAGGAATCAAGCTAACTTTGGGGGAGGAATCAAGCTAACTTTGGGGAGGAATCAAGCTAACTTTGGGGAGGAATCAAGCTAACTTTGGGGAGGAATCAAGGCAACTTTGGGGAGGAATAACAACATAAGACATTGTATACTTACGTAGGTTTCCCCATATAAATGCCGGGTGTCGGTGTGTGGGCTCGCTGCGTGATCGAGAAGTCCACACGGATGCGACGTCCGTCAATCTCCATTCCGGTGCACTCGTTCTTGGCCACTTTGGCGTCCTCTTGGTTCTCAAAGTAAACGAAGCAAAATCCTCGGGAGCGACCGGTCTGTAAAACGTATTCGTTATAGACTAGTATTGAAGGCAATAGCGGTAGGTTAGGCCCAAAATTATTTATTTGCAAGTTTTTGTAATTGGACGTAGTTAACCCTTTTGCTGCCCAGTCCAAATTATACCATATATTTTGGACTCATACGCTGAGTTCTGGGCAGCGAAAGAGTACGGAAAGAATCCACTCCACATAGTAAGTCTATGTGGGGTGTCCTTTACATTTAAATACGTCCAATTGGTAGATTACTATCTACCAGTTTCCAGTTTATGTTATCATAATTTGACTTGTGACCATTACAGAAACAATCCCAAGAATATTTCGCCAACTTCTTTAGCGCATGCTTCAAAACCTCTTAATATTATGAAGTCTTTCACATGTGTGCTACATAAGTTTGTACTCGTAAAAAATATGATTATGAAAAGTACGCGCGCTCTACAGTTACAGCGTGGTCAATGAGAAACGGCGAGGTAACGAAGCAGTGTGAAAAGTGCCTACATTGGGAAAACAATGTTAATTGTAGTGTCGTATTACAAGTTGCCTGGTAAATATGAACACATTCCGTGGATTTGATATCGCCTGGAGAGAGATTAGAAAACGAGATGATGCTGCTTTACTCATCTATACTAATATTATAAAGCTGAAGAGTTTGATTGTTTGTTTGAACACGCTAATCTCAGGGACTACTGGTTGGAATTGAAAAATTCTTTTAGTGTTGGATAGTCCATTTCGTGAGGAAGGCTATAGGCTATAATATCACGCTACAACCAACAGGTGCTGAGCAGCGTGGGTAAAACCGCAGGGAACAGCTAGTTTTTAGATAAGCACGCACGCGTTTGCATTTTGAGTGTACTTCTATACTAAATGCCTAGATTAGAGCATGATTGCATAACAAATTTGGAAGTAAACCTTGTAAGTAATAAATAAGTATCAATGAAACTCACCTTAGCATCAATAACGACTTGTACTTTATCCACAGGTCCATATTTAGAGAAGATGTGATTGATCTGCTGTTCAGTCGTGTACAAACTCAGTCCAAACACTCCAAGGCATCTGGACGGCGTTGGATTCTCCTGTTGACGGTACATGGGGTCTATTTTCTTGGAGACGAGTCTCACTCTTTATAATGCTTTGAAAAGCTACAAAAGATATTGAGTTTTGTTTTTTCTTTTGGCTTTCATTTTGAGTAGACAGTCCAGTATTTACTGTGGTACTCAAAAGTATCGTAATGATACTGGTATAACAGATTTTAAAGAGATTTTAAGAAAATATTATTTAAGAGTAAGACTTTTGATCAAAGACTAACACAAGAGTAAAATTTGAAGGGGATACTGAAATTTATTTTTTTTTTTCATTGAGCTGGTTTTATAGTGAATTTAATTGAAAAAATTGAGCTATGGCCATTATTATTTCCATATCAATTGTTGATAAAGGTGCTTTAGGTTTTAAGTCAGCTTTTACAACAATGGCTCAGAATAGCTCAATAACAGCATGCATTAATAAAAACTTATCAATACTTAAAACTAAACTTACAACTAATATTTTGCTTTTGCAAAATATGCAATTGGCATTTTGGGGACTGTGTGATTAAAGGATTAATCACGAAATAAACCAATTGCTGCATGTTCCGACTGTTTTGTCAGATACTAGTCGCCATTTACGACAATCAGATGCAAACAGTTATGCTTGCTTCTGACATTTTCTTTGTTGCTTCAGTACACAATGGCCATTGTTTGTGTATTATTTATTCTTATTCATGGAACTTTAATTTGTAGGCTTTATCAGTGACTCCAAGTAACTAGTATTATACATTGTACATTAAATTGTTACACAGCTGTTTTATTGTCACGTCTATGGGTACATCTAGCTCATTCATAGATGTCCAAACATGGGCCACTGTGTACAAGCCTTTATTTAGCATGCGGGGACAACTTAAAACTAGGGAGTAGTACAAAAAAAAGGTATTCACATAAACATCACTCCTCACCCTGTCGCCCATGTGCCGCCGGCGGGAGGACATGGGACTGTGACTGTGGGAGCGTCGATAGGAGCCCCGCGGCGAGTACGAGCGGCTGCGGGAGCGCGAGTACCGGGAGGAGCGGTACCCGCGCCGCGCAGAGCCCGACCGCGACCGCGACCTGGAGGCGGACCTAGCGTCAGCGGGAACGCTCAAGTTAACATGCAAGAACACACAAAGCGGAAAGCTAAGCTGCTTTTTGGTGACTGCGTGTTGGATTTTGACATTTTTTACTATAGGTGCATCCACACAAAATTTACTTTTAATCCATCAATACATGGCTTATTTTTGTTAAAATTAAGTACTTAGGTACTTTTAGTTGTTAGTTACCAAATTATCTTATTCCAACAAAAATGACATTGGTGTGGATACACCTAAAAAAATTGGGACCTAAATCAGAGTTATTGTTATAATCATAAATGGTGCATTTAGTTTAACAACTGAGCCTGCTTATAATAGCCCTATTACTGGCCTGTTCTCTCTTCAGTCAGCCTTTTACTTGATGGATGTAGACCTCTCCTATTATATTTTAGCCGGTACTGTCCCACTGTTTCCCCCAAAGGCCAGTAAACCTCTCCAAAAAGAACATTGACTAAATACAAATTCTCATTTAAACAGGCATAATTAAAACAAAGTAAACTTTGTTTCAAATATTTTGAAATGTCAAAATCCAATACATAGACAATTTCGAGTTTTATTTTATTACGAATTATTGTTTGTTCTGGAGTTTTCCATCATTACATAGAGTTCAACCAAAAAGCCTATTATGTTAGCAAACAAAGCAAGTTGTCATGGTTTCCTGCACACAATATTATTGATCACACATCAACCATCTTGTCTATACTGTGTAACTATGGTTTTAAAGTAATTGGAAACAGCATTTGTATGATAGATAACATGGACAATAAAGTGTGACAAATTGATTATTTGGCTTGCGTGATCAGTAATATTGTGAGTTAGAGCCATTGTTAATAGACATGCTTATAAGATGCAGGGCTTAGGCACACATTAAACATCTGCCTATCCTTAACCAGTGACCGAAATGATTAACTGACAGATAAGAAATTGCAATATCTATACTAATATTATAAAGCTGAAGAGTTTGTTTGTTTGTTTGAACGCGCTAATCTCAGGGACTACTGGTTGGAATTGGAGAATTCTTTTAGTGTTGGATAGTCCATTTCTTGAGGAAGGCTATAGGCTACATAACATCACGCTACGACCAATAGGTGCTGAGCAGCGTGGGTGAAACCGCGTGGAACAGCTAGTTAGACAATATGCTCAGATAAACGCAATTACACTATTTGATGGCATTGTTACAATCCTGAGGGGGTTGACATGAGATGACTTCAAACTACATTGAAAGAAGGTTTTCATTTGTCCAGAACTGAATACTATCTGGAACAACTCTACTTGACCCTAGTCTGCATCGGCCTAGTCTTTCCTTCAAGGTTTGGCTTCCAGTCTGACTAGATTCAATTGCATACCTTTATATTATCTACAGCAACTGCCTATCTGACTTACACAACTCATGGGTTAAATAAATAATATAATAAAAGAGAATAATTATTTTAACTTGTATTTTGAAGCTCAATTGTGAGAATAACAGGATATTAAATTAAATATAAATTAATTGTAGATACAATATGCTAGGCCCATTAGTTTTGATGACCTATATTTATGTAGAACTGGTTTGCCTCTAAGTTATGGCTTTAACAAGATTAATCATAATAAGTATACAAGTCAATGAAAAACAAAAGCCATTATAATTGCAATGTTGATAGTTTAATGTTCATTTACGTTAGTTTCTCTTCTATTAAGGTTAAAATTTAATTAAGTTGAAACTGTAATAAATCAGGAAAGTAACTCAAATAAAATGAGTTTGTACACTACTGGACATTTGAGGACAACCATTCTAGCTATGTAAATATTAATTAAATGCTACGTTATTTACTACTTTCTTATCAGTCACCGCGCGCCCCACCTCCCCCCAGACATACAATATTATTGATAAAACTGTTGCTACGATATTTTTGTGACTATCGAACAAACTAAGTACTATCGAAAAAACAGATGCCTATCGACTAGCAAATTACTATGCGAAATCGTCACGAAAATATCAGCAAGGTCGTCAACTCTAGCATAAATGACTACAAAATTTGCACTTCCCGAGTCGCATGTAAACTATGTTTGAGTTTAACGATACACACCATTGCGCAACACACGCGAGCGTTACCCTTGAGATCGAGGTTATGAGTATTTGTTAGTAAAAACAACGTACAATGTTGAATAGTCGTTAACTTTAGGATACTATCCAACAAACTACCACAACCAACAATTAGTAATAGCAGACTTACGGGCTCCTATATTTTCTGCTCGATGCTTTTGGCGGGGGCGGCGTCCTAGACCGGCTTCGGCTGTGGCCTCGCGACATTACGGCGGGCTTCGGTGCAGGCTCTCGAGACCCGTTACGAGTCCTCGAGCGACTCCTCTGAAATCACCCAAGCGATATTATCGTCATTAAATATAGAACGATCCGCCGACAAAATAAAACACACGCGGCGGGAATGCGAGTCGGACGTTACAAACTACAGTTAATAATAGTACCTCTCGATCTGACATTTTATCCGACGTGATGAATCCGATGAACAAAAAGAAGATAAAACGTATTCAATCTATTTTTGATGCGTAAAATTCGAATAAAATTTCGTGAGCACACCTCAATCGCGTACAGCAAGACACGAAAAACAAAATGGCGTGGGTTAGTGTTGTCAACTCCGTATGCTAATTATTTTGAAGAACATACTATTTGAAATTAGTCGATTTTACTCAGGCCCACACTGATTAGTCATTACCGAACGCAATAAAAATATTCAGTGTAATGATGTATCGTTTCTAAACGAGCACAGACCACAGTTTTAGTGGCATTATCCCTGCTGTCAGAGCTGCCAATCGCGGGGAAAATCCCCGATTTGCGGGGAATTGACGGTTGGCGCGGGGAGAGCCCGGGGAATGACATAAATCGGGGAATCCAGACCGAATCGGCTAAAACAATTTTATGTCGGATATATAATACTTTACAACTAAAAAATCCTGCTCAACTGTCATTTGAACACGATTTCGTATTTCTGAACGCATCCATCATCATTAAATATAATTACTGCGAAAATATAGCAAACTTAATATACAGTGTGTCCGGACATGGACTAGCGATATTCTAAATACTTAAATATATACTATTTTAAAGTACAATTACACTCTAGGCTTAGGTCCAATACACTTCCCCGCTATGTGGCAGCGATTTCGTTTTTTTTGTTGAAATATGCTCTATGCGAGTACAAAAAATATCATAAATCTCAAAGTTTTAGTCAGACTGAGATAAAAATAGGCTTATTCGAAAGGCAGTAATATTGTCAACCATTTGCAATACAAAACAATGTGTTCACAATTCCATAACTGTTGAAAAAAAAAATGTGATAGTCGAAAAAAGAAACAAAAATTATGCAATTCAACCAATAACTGTTAATCACTACAAAAACATACCCGACAACTTTTTTATTTTTTTACTCGATCGACAGATTTTGAGCTAAGCTACAATACAACATAAAATTCACAACTGTATGTCTAATACTTTAAGAGTTATTGTTGTTTGAACATAGCGTATGCGCACGCACAAAAGGCCTTTGTTAACCGCTAGAGTGACATTTATGGCATTCACATAGAAATGACCATCTCTGGTGCCACGCAAATCCAAGGGCGGTGCGCCCAAGCTCATTTCAACATGAATTTTCAGTAAATGTGTGGGCTGGCATAATGAACGATAGACTGATAGGGCCATTGGAATTGCCACCTACATTAAACGGCGCTAGATTCGACACAGTTTGCGGATAGCCTCATGGACCTACCTCTATCATACCGTCGGCGTATGTGGTTTCAGCTCGATGGTGAACCCGCGTATTTTTCTCGAGCAGTGAGAGAATATTTGAACAATAATTTATCGCCGTGGATCGGTCGCAGTGGTGTAGTAGCGTGGCCGCCTCGCTCACCCGATTTGACACCCTTAGATTATATTTGTGGGGTCATATGAAGCAAAAAGTATACGCTACAGTTCCGAATACTAGGGAAGAACTTGTCGCAAGAATTATGGCAGTCGCCGAAGAAATTAGATCCGATTTGGATTTAATTAGGCGCTCATCAGTCCAGGTGGCACAGAGAGCCGTAGTGTGTCTACAAGCTGGAGGTGCTTTAGATATTTTAATCATAGTTTAATAATGAAAAAAACTGTAGCTGCATTGCATAAACACATCATCCGTCCGCTGCTCGACCGATATCTACAATGCGAACGACGCGCCACCACACATACTATTTAGGAACTACATTTGTTTATTAATGTCAGCTCGTTCCTATTGGCCGTGAATATGTAATGGGAGACCTGTTACTCCCACCATTATATTTTAGTATTAAGCCTTGTACATATTCCTGTAACCCTCAGTCTATTCGCTACCTCAATACAACTCGTAACACCTAAGACATCTGGAGTATTATTTACCACACACCACCTAAGCGCTACAAAACTATAAATAAAATCAATATGAATGTTATGTGTTTTTAATGATTTCCTGTTTAGGGTTCCGACAAAGGCCTTTTGTGCTTGCGCATCCGCTATGTTCAAACAACAATAACTCTTAAAATATTAGACGTACAGTTGTGAATTTTATGTTGTATTGTAGCTTAGCTCAAAATCTGTCGATCTAGTAAAAAAAATAAAAAAGTTGTCGGGTATGTTTTTGTAGTAATTAACAGTTATTGGTTGAATTGCATAATTTTAGTTTTTTTTTTCGACTTTCACATTTTTTTTTCAAAAGTTGTGATATTGTGAACACATTGCTTTGTATTGCAGATGGTCGAAAATATTATTACCTTTCGAATAAGCCTATTTTTATCTCAGTATGACTAAAACTTCAAGATTTATGATTTGTTTTGTACTCGCATAGAGCATATTTCAACAAAAAAAACAAAATGGCTGCCACATAGCGGGGAAGTGTATTGGACCCAAGCCTAGAGTGTAATTGTATTTTAAAATAGTTAATATTTAAGTGTTTAGAATATCGCTAGTCCATGTCCGGACACACTGTATACTACTATACTTTTCCCAATAAAATAAGGGCCACTAACAACAAAACGATTAAAAACAAAACGTTTTGTACCTGCATTAGAATACTCGTATAAATAAGCAGTGGGGCCCCTTATTTTAATTTGAATGGATGTAGCCTGTAAACTTTTATGTATTTTTTAAAAGTAATTTATAAAAGTTTTAATACTGTTTTATTCAAAATTTGTTAAAAAATAAACAAATTTTGAATAAAGCAGTGTTTTTATTAGAAAAATATAAATTCTGGGAATATGTGGGGAATAAATCTAAAACTAGCGGGGAATTGACACCACTGACGTGGGAAATCATGATTTTTTTATTGGCAGCACTGCTCCTGTATAGGTAAATTATTTTACTCTGTGCATTATCCACATCACATTGCGGCATGTGTGGTGTGATTCGCTCAATATTTTATTTAATTAAGTTTTTGCGTAGATATGACTGACAACGATGTACAAAATGATCCCTCAGGAGACCAGCCTCAAGAGAAGACTGCTAAACAACTAGAGAAAGAAGCAAAGAAAGCTGCAAAGTTGGAAAAACTCCAAGCTAAGTTGGATAAAAAGAGCGCAACGCCAGCTGTGCAGAAAGATAAACCTCAGGTAGATTTTTGAGCCTTAAGATAACGCTGAAAGAATTTCCTAAAACAACCTTAATTTTTTCTTATAAGAATGTATTTTCTGCCGCTTTGTTGAAGCGAAATTCTTAGGTTAATTTCTTGAAGCCTTGCATCCGCAAGTGAAAGGTACCGCAACATTGTTAGTCACGTTGCATCAGTCTAATAGTCTTTTAACGTGTAATGCTATGTGATCCGTATTACATTAAATGAGACTGATTGTAGCAATCTGAAATTGACTAGTAGTAGGCTGACACAATAGGGCAAATTTCATAGTTATTATTACAAACCGCCTTTAATTAAACTAAGTTCTGTGTGAAACAATTTCATATGTGTGTGTGCAAAATTTTGCCTGCATCCACAAAAACGGCACTTAAATCTTGTCATATATGCATTTGCTACATATGACAGCAACAATCTGCAGTGAAAAAAAAACGGTATTATTATATGAGAATAATTATAAAAACTGTCTTTACAGTTGCATCAATTATATATTTCGTGTTCTAATGTGTTGTGTACAGTGCTGCGTATTTTTTCTTTTAAGTTATGTGTGATAATATGCCTTTAAAACGAAAAAAAAGAGACCCGGTCTTCACAGTCCGTGAAAAGGATATCCTAATTCAATTGGTGGGTCAACACTATGCCGTACTGGAATCAAAGAAGACGGACACTGTGAGCGTAAGACTTAAAATTGAAGAGTGGAAAAATGTTTCACGGGAATTTAAAAGGAAATCCAGCATATACCCACGACACTGGATAGTCCTGAAAAACTGTTGGGAAAATTTAAAGAAAAGGGCTAAAAAAAAACAAAGTTTGCATTTTTGGAGAACAAGTATGTATTATGATTTCCCATTTTGTATAATGTAGTAAATCCTTAGTTAAATTAATTTTCATTAGATGTACTAAATTATCCAACTCACAAAATGACTTTTTTGAGATAAATATAGTTTTTTTGTCCTTTTAAATAAATCCTTTTGCTATTTATTTAGATAGGTACATAGAATATTCTTTATTATGTACACCATACAAATAACAAGAATAACATTAAACAACTTGTAAATAGGGTGACACAATGGGTGGTCTTATTGTTTAAAAGCGATCTTTTCAAGACAACCTTTGGATGGATTTAAAGGACCAGAAACAGTATTGCAGGTAAGTCTACCTACAATACTGTTCCTCCTCTAAATGTAACATTTTTCAAAATTAATAGCTACATTAAAAAAAAAACAAATACTTACATATTAAAACATTTAAAATAATAATCATCAAGAGCAAAGAAGTATTTAATATTGTTGTTTAAGGAGGGAGATAGTGCTTTTTGATCAAAATTTTGAAAGTGGACAATGTTTGAGCGCTCCTTACAGACATGGGCAGGGCATTCTATAGCCGTACAGCTTGAATGTAAAGGATTTATTGTAGAAGCTAGTAGATAGTTTATTTATTACCAAGTAAGTTATATATTTATCTCAAAAGTGTAATTATGTGGATTGTATCCTTTTTGTGTATGTACAGACGCCTGCAGGTCAAGCTATCCGAAACTATCAATTTTTTCCAATGAACCTTGAACCTTAACACTTTAGAAATAAAGTCGAAAATCTATCAAAGAAATCTGACAGATTGTAGTAGCTTGATGTGCAGGCGTCTGTACATCACATATTATATTATCATTTATTATATTATACGTCAAATATCATTTGAATATATATTTTCCATTCAAAGGAGTTGCGCCACCAGAAATAAATGAAAATCCAATTATACAGAAGGTTCTGGCACTTATATATGATGGAGTAACAGATTCTCATACTAGTGACGATGAAGATAGGGACCATACTCAAAGTGAGAATTCATTTCATTTACTAATTTTCTTTTATAATTTTTAAAAAACTTTGTACTTAAATAAAATTGAAAAAATTTCAGGTTCAGAAAGCAATAGTGCAATAGAGTCAGAACAGCCAGCAGCTTTATTGAATCTATCTGGTATGTATTGTATAGATTTAAGGTGAAAGTATTTAATGAATAATATTTAAATGCAATGCAGTCGTTTAAAATATGAGTTTACAGATTTATAATCATATAAATCAACAATACAGCCTTCTTAAGATGTTCATTTTATGAAATTGTTTCTTATTTGGGTAAAATGAATGTATGGAGTTGTATGCATGATATAAATTATTACAAGTCCGTAGAGCCATATTTCATTCGCTCGCAATTTATATTTTAATCAACATACAACCTGATACTGACTGGCCAAATTTTTAAAAAATCCTTACTAATATTATAAAAGCGAAAGTGAGTTTGTTTGTTTGTTACCTCTTCACGCTTTAATGGCTGAACCGATTTGGATGAATTTTGGTACAGAGATAGTTGGGAAACAGGAGACGGACATAGGCTAATATTTTTTTGAAAAAAGTGGGATGTGAGGGAGAAAGAGGGAAGAGAAGGTAAAACTTAGCGTTGCTATTACAAATCAATAAGGCGCAAGGGGAACTGTGTTACCCCAAATTTAACGCGGGCGAAGCCGCGGGCGAAAGCTAGTATTATATAAAAATTTGTTTCACGGGCAACCCTGTCGATTCACCTTAAGCTTATTTATTTTAATATTCTGACTGGTGACAAAAGCCTTTTCTCTGAGATCCATACAATCAGTGATTAAGCAGAATTTATAAAATTCTGCCTGCTACAATCCTTAGGCGTCGTCCTAACTGGCAAGGATCGTACGATGACACGATGTGTTCTCGTCGTGCAATAAAACATTTCCGAATTTCAACTAAAAGACTGAAGAAATGTGTATCTTTGAACTCATTGTGAGTCGAAAACGTATCGTACGATCGACAGGAAACTGGAACGCCGCTTTACATTCATGATCACAAACATCATGCTCATCTATATTGCTTGTATAAACTTAAAATTCAAGCATATACTAATGTAAAACAGTTTAAATAAGAAGCTTTTAAATGCTTTTTTTCAGATACAATTAAAAATGAGTCAGATTCAGAAGACTATACTCAGGTGCAAGAAAGCAATAGTGCAGTAGAGTGCAAGAAAGCAATAGTACAAGAAAATATTTTTGTGGAGCCTTTTGCAACAACAACAGTATCTGTAAGTATGCTGGATTTTACCTACTGAAATAAGCATTATATATTATTTACGTCGTAGAGGTGTACCTAAAGGTACATACATTTCGCCAGTTATGTTTAAGGCACTGCTATAAGCTCGCCTCCTATTCCAGACGAACCTATTGCCATCAACTGTGCACAAATGTATCATTAATTTCAACATCTTCACAAATTATAGTGAAAATTTCTTTGCAGGTCCAGCCCCAGTACAATGCAGCTATATTAACTCCAGTAAATCCGATTCTGACTATATTACCACCCCCACCAATACCGTGCACACAACTAAGGTTAGCAGTAACACATTTAATTTGACTTCAAGTGATGTGATTGGTCGTTGATTGAACCAATCACAGACAATTACATGCACTTAATTTTTTTTTCTGTGATATTCGTTTGATCGGGTGAAAAGATACTGTCTCCTCAATGTTAGTATTTTTTTTATTAATTTTTAGCTTATAATTTGCGTAATTTTTTTTTCAGGGTTCACACTGCACCTGTAGCTATGGTTACGGCTTCAGGGATACCGGCACAAGTCACGAGGCCTATAACGCCACCTGAAAGAGAATCTCCCTTAAACACACGAAGAATGGACTTCCTATTAAAGTCAAGCTTGCGAGATAAAGAGAAACATGAAATTGAAATATCAATAAAAAGAGAAATATTGAAGCAAGAACAATTAAAAACTAGACAGGAGCAGATTAGACTAGAAATGTTGGAATTCGAATTGAAGAAATTGAGAAAATAGATTTAATATTTGTATTATTTTAGCATATACCTATTAGAATATATAATAAAATAAAACATTTTATATCCTTGTAAATCTGAAAGCAACTCAGTTTTTATGTTAACTTTTCACGAGGAAACGAGTGCTCAGATTGTAATGAAAATATTACAAGACAATTTCAATTACTAATTGTCAAAAAAAAAATAATTAAACTCCTACAACAGACTAGTTTCCAAAAAAAAAAAATATTAGTCCGCCTTAGTAGATTATTCCAAAATAAGGGACACGTAAGGGTCACACGTATCTTTAATGGGCTACATCTTTGTCATTTTTCTAATTCTAAGTTTTTCTAAATCTAATTTACTTACAAATAAAAAATACGTGTCCCTTATTTGTAAATAATCTAAAAAACGGACTAAATAGAATATAATTACTTTGACCCTAGAAGGTACCATATTTTCTAATATTTACAGCTCAAACACTTGTGACTATTGCGGCCATTTTGTGTAATAACTTTTAGTAAAATAATTATACAGATTGTATAAGCTTTATTTCAATTATTGCAAAGATTGCAATTATATTGATGTTATAAAAAAATCTTAGCAAAAATTGAAGTACTTTTCAAATAAAAGTGTTTCTTATTTGTGTTTATTATCTCATACGATGCATTTTAAAATAGCTTTCCGTTTTACCAAAAAATCGTAACATAAAATAATAAATACTAAAAAAGTATTTTATTAGTAAATAATAAAAGTACGTGTAGTGTGTGTAAAAAGCAAACAAAAATAAGTGTTGCACATTCCCTATTGTCATGAGAAACATAAGGATAGAACGGATATAAAGCAAGGCAAACCGCGAACCTAACGGGTACGAAGTCGTGGGTAACAACTAGTTTTAAATAGTTTTAGGATAGATTTATTAGAATAAGTTATATTTTAACGAAGCGGGAGGAAGCGCGTTTGACTAAAAGAGTGATAGATATAAATGTCGGATGGAGAGGGAGAGGAAAGCCAAAGAAAACATGGAAGGATTGTGTAAGGAATGATGATTAAGGAGAAAGAAGTAAAGGATGCCATGACTTCTGAAAGGGGAGAATGGGACAAGAGCAGAGGAGATGATGATTTTAAATAACTTTAGGATAGAATTAGAATTAATATTATGTTTTGAACCGCCTATTTTGTTATGTGCCTGTTACAATTACATGTATTATTTTAAGACTGAATAGCGTATACATTACTGACTTTTGACCGTCGCTTCGCCTGTCTGGAGATCGGAATTATTAATAGTATAAATTACCGTAACCTACCTTATGGGCTACCTTTGTGTCGTAGACGTGAACATTGTAACGGATAGACATACTTACCCATTTTTGTTTTTAGTAACGTTGTGTTAGTAATTGTTTAACTGTAAATAAACCAATTCATAACTATGATAACATAATGTTTTATTAGGTATAGTTTATCACATACCTTTCCACCTTAATTGATTTAAAATATAACACAGATTTACGATTAAATACAGTTTCGCTTTTAAAATCAAGATCCGGACCTAGTCGCACAGTGAGTGATGAAAGTATTTGGCGTTAGCTAAACGAGTAGGATCGATAATATGCCAAATACCGACATAATTTAATAACTTTAGAGCAAAACAATATTGTAATTGACAGCACCTGAACACAGTCTAAAAACTTCAACGCCAAAATTCAGGCGTTCAGTGATTAAATATGATGCCTGAACTGCGGTGGCTTTCTGCTGTTGAAATCAAAATTGGAGAACTAAAAGGTTACCATGACATCTTATAGCAGTTCTTATTCCTGTGTGAGAAAGAGATGGTGCTAGACACCATGTATAGCTCTGTCTCTTTCCCTCAGTGGAATAGGTAAGTTCTGCTTTAAGACGTCATGGTAGGGTAGCTGAACTTAGTTCAAAGCATCTATGTTCAGGTTGATTTGTTCACTCTTTGGTGAAACATATTTTTAACATAGCTAGAAGTAAACCAGATATCCATAAAGAATGATTGAAAAATATTTTGATAAGTCACAATAAATAATTTTATCTATAATATGTCATAAAAGGTTCGATAAAACAAAAATAAACTATCAGGGATTACTTAACTTGCTATTTCTCTTTGTTTTACAAACAGTAGTTAAATTAAATAAGTGTTTACAAGATGTAACATAATAAAGTTGCACGAGCTCTTGAAATTCGCAAAAAAGCGGGAATTTTAATTAATAGGAACTGATGCGATGAGCTGATTTACATATTGTGTGGATAAACTAAAGAAAAGGTATGAATTTCCAAAGTTCATAATAGTAAAATTGTTCAGTTTCAATTCCTGATTGTTGGTTTACGTGAGTTACAATGTTATCAAACACACCCACAATTAGCCCTCATTCGTAATTACATTTGTAATTAGATTATTTGAGTAGCTATTGCCTTGTTCACTGATTAGTTAGATCTATTAACGGTAAGGTTTCTGGCTAAAAATACCACGTCCATAACGGTATAAAAAAATTAAACGTGCTATGCCGGATGTGTGTTCTTGTCTTTTCAGTCAAGCTAATAAATAAAATAAAATCGTCTATTTCCTTTTATTTTTTACTCGCCTGATCCACTCCTAGGTATAGTCCTAGCCCCATTTACTTTTTGCGATGTTGCGCCTCCCCACCAGTTAACGAAAGACCGACAGTCTCCTCGGTTAAAAGGGGTCGAAAAATTATTGTATGACGCGTGGCCTCAACTAACTTCCGCCATGTTTTATCTTATTTTCAACTGTTGAATCTATTACACTAGTAAGTGCACAATCAGTACAACTGATTTTAGTAGCCACGCTTAAAACCCGTAGTAATAAATAGCTGTCTTCAAAACAAACGTGATGTTTGCGGCAAAATCTTCTCTAACGCCACATTTCCGAAATATATGTTATCAAAGTTTTTTTTTAAAACTTACCCCACACAAGGAATTTTACCTGTCTCCTGTATCGTGGGAGCGTTTACAATTACAAACATTTAAACTCACATACACGAACAGCCATACTTGGAACAACTGTCTGTACACTATACAAATATTTGTTCCGTTCAGGGATCGAACCTGCGGCGCTGCGTGTCGTCAGGTTGTACTGATGGCAAAGATTGTAACTTTGATGGATCTTAGAAACGTGACGTTTAAGAAAATTTAGTCTCATACAAAATTTGTTTGTTCAAGTATTGATGCCAGCTTTTAAATAATACAAGTTTAATACGTGGGACCCTTAATCTTCGCACGCACTTATTCTTAAAACTCTTCGTCCCTCAGAAAAAGGTGAAGGAAACAAAAGCGAATGCGGTGTACACAGCGGAGACAGCTCCGGGTGAGAAGAAGGACATCTCTGGTTCCATGCCTGACGCGTACAGTCCTCAGTATGTAGAAGCAGCCTGGTACTCCTGGTGGGAGAAGCAAGGCTTCTTCAAACCTGAATATGGAGTAAGTATGAATGTGGAAAACAAAACAAAAATTTTGAATTGCTTTTGCATGTGTGTTGGGTCCACCGGTTTCTAAGGAATAAACAACTACTTATATCTGACGAGGCTGGTTACCCTTCAATAAAGAAAAAAAAAAATATTGGTGGAATACCTCCTTTTTAGAAGTCGGTTAAAATACTAATAGATCCTTACTAATAATATAAAAGCGAAAGTGAGTTTGTTTGTTACCTCTTCACCGTTTAAAAGGAAAACTTAGCGTTGTTATTACAAATCAATAAGGCGCAAGGTGAACTGTGCTACCCCGAATTTAACGCGAGCGAAGCCGTGGGCAAAAGCTAGTGTAGAAATAAGTCTTAGCCCAGGAAGGTTCTTACTCTTCTACGAGGACGCTTTCCATTTTGCCCTATTTGTTTTTAAAGCAATCCGTTTCATTACTTTCTATTTACAGAGGAAATCCGTCCTGGAACCAAATCCAAAAGGCAAGTTCGTGATGGTGATCCCTCCTCCCAATGTGACGGGCACTCTCCACCTTGGTCATGCCCTCACTAATGCCGTTGAAGATGCACTCACGCGGTGGCACAGGTAAATATATCGATGTTTAAAAAATCAATCTCATTCATCAAAGATTTGGTTAAACTAGACTTCCAACTCTACTCAACTTGTAAGTCTCAAAATCTAAAATCAATAAAAAATGTGTAACCTACATCTTTGATTAATAAACTTATTTTTAATGGTAAATCCTTAATCCTTACTATCCTTATTAATATTATAAAAGCGAAAGTGAGTTTGTTTGTTACCTTTTCACGCTTTAATGGCTGCACCGATTTTGATGAATTTTGGTACAGAGATAGTTGGGAACCAGGAGACGGACATAAACTAATTTATTTTATTTTAGAAAAGTGGGATGTGAGGGAGAAAGAGGGAAGAAAAGGGAAAAGTTAGCGTTGCTATTACAAATTAATAAGGCGCAAGGGGAAATGTGTTACCCAAATTTAACGCGGGCGAAGCCGCGGGCGAAAGCTAGTCTTCAAACAACTTCTCACGCTCTGAGCGGAAGGCTGGGTAGTGTCATACTTGTACTGACTAAAACCCTGTTACCAATGTTCCTTCTTTGCTCTTTGGGTTCTGAGGGCCGCGGTATCTGTTTCAAACCCCTATTCTGTGAGACAAGCGTGTAACACGAACGCACCGTCGACACGGCGTGTCGTCACTGAACGGACAGTGAGCTACCCATTGCTCACCGTCCACAGGCCCGCGTCTACTAATGATAAGACCAGGCCACTTAAAACTGATGATCCTTGCGTACATCTTGCAAATCCAGGCCTAGATTCTAAATACATTATTCAAGTATATCTCTACTTCAACAGGATGAACGGTAAAACCACCCTGTGGAACCCAGGGTGCGACCACGCCGGCATCGCCACGCAGGTGGTGGTGGAGAAGAAACTATGGCGGGAGGAGAAGAAGACCAGGCACGATCTGGGACGGGATGAGTTCATCAAGAAAGTCTGGGAGTGGAAGGAACAGTTAGTCCAACTCATTTACAATATTTTTGTAGATCTATACTAACTCTTCATTACTATACTTAGTAAAGAATGTTGAAAGGAAATCAAAACACAATTTTTAGTTAATCACTCGGTCACAGCTGAGTGGACAGCCGAAGTTTAATTTTAATGTTTTTATGGCTAGAAAATTTTAAAACAAAAACACGTCGAGCGAAATGTGTGTAATGTATGTTATGTACTATCCGGCTGAACTATATGCTAAACATCACTTATGAGTCTCATATTCAGATTTTCCTTATTCGGACTAATATCGACCCATTAATAAAGTACTCAAAGCTCAAATTCAACTTTTCTCTGCAGAAAAGGCGTCCGCATCTACGAACAACTCCGCTCGTTAGGCTCCTCCTACGACTGGTCGCGCGTGCGCTTCACGATGGACCCGTCCATGTGCCGCGCCGTCAACGAGGCTTTCATCCGGCTGCACGACGCGGGCGACATCTACCGCGCCAACAGACTGGTCAACTGGTCCTGTACGCTCAAGAGTGCTATATCTGACATTGAGGTGGACAAAGTTGATCTCACTGGACGCACGTTTATGAGTATACCTGGGTATACGAGTAAGGTGGGTTGTGTTTTTTTACTGTTTTGTTTGTTGACTAGCTCTTCATTGGCGTAGATTTCGTATTTGTAAAAAACGTTGCCCCCCACCAGGAATTTCTCCTGTATCGTGGGAGCGCTTACAAACATTTAAAATCGAAAACACAAACAGCTAGACTCGGAACAACTATCTGTAGGCAATACAAATATTTGATCCGTGGGGAGATTGAACCCACAACACGCAGCGCAGCAGTCGATCGCTCAGCCACTGCGCCAACCGTGTCTTCAATTTCGACAACAGCGCCACCTACTGGGTGTAACTATAGCTAAAACATTACAAGAAACCAAAACGTTAAAACCTTACAAATATCGTAATCTGTGAATTTGATAACAATCTCTTTCTGACCAGTTCAAGTCGATTAATTCTATATTATTATGTTGATGCTTTTTATCTACTACTAGCTGTGCCCCGGCATGCCTTGCAATGCAATTTTTAACAAATAGAAGTGCGTCGTCAAAGGTTGTATCAAAATCACCTCTTGTTATTTCTTTTTTTTTCGTATATTTTAATACTTGTTCTGCTATTCGGCACGGAGACAAAAAAAAAAACAAGAATCATGAAAATCGGTCCAGCCGTTCTCGTCTTATAAGTGTACAAACCCGACTTTGTTTTATATATCAAGATTTGATGTTGTTATTTTATAAAGATACCAGCATCTAAGACCCTACTAATTGCTAAACCTTGTTCCAGGTGGAATTCGGTGTGCTAGTCTACTTCGCGTACAAGACGGAGGATACCAACGAGGAGATCGTGGTAGCCACCACTCGTATCGAGACCATGCTGGCTGACGTGGCTGTGGCCGTCAATCCTAATGATACAAGGTATGTTGGCACTGCATTCCTCAGTCAGAAAGAGACAGAACTATACAGATGTCTTTCCCACACAGATGCATCGTTTCTCGACGTTTTATAAGTGCCCATGTAGGCATAAGTGAAATAAAAATATTTTGATTTTTTTTTGAAGATCGACGGTTCCTACGTACATAAGGTTAAGTCAAAACCCGAGGTTTACAGGAGAGTGTAATTTGTGTTCAACACGCCCTAGAAATAATTCTATGAGCAATCCTTACTAATATTATAAAAGCGAAAGTGAGTTTGTTTGTTTGTTACCTCTTCACGCTTTAATGGCTAAACCGATTTGGATGAATTTGGTACAGAGATAGTTGGGAACCAGGAGACGGACATAGGCTAATTTTTATTAAAAAAAAAGTGGGATATGAGGGAGAACGAGGGAAGAAAAGGGAAAACTTAGCGTTGCTATTACAAATCAAACAGGCGCAAGAGCAAAAACTACAGGTCTGCTTGGTGTGTTATACCGAATTTAACGCGAGCGAAACCGCGGGCGAAAGCTAGTAATAAATATTTTCTTTCTACAATATTTTGACAGTTTTATGAACTTTATAATGCTATTTACACATAAGTATTTTATTATTTCATGTTTTCTTGAAAAAACTGATAGATGACCGTTTCTACGACACGTATTCGTTATATTTATAATACTTGTTCTCTTATACGATTTCTAAAACGTGGTTAATAAATTAAATAAAAATCGTATGTCAGCATGTGCGCATAGATAATCTAAAGCCAATGATACAATAAAAAAATACCATTTTCGACATGTCTTTATGTACGTAGGGACCGTCGAGATATAAGTAATACGAAGGGATAAACGAAATAACGAATATATTAGAGGAAGTTTGAAAATAGCGCCGGTGACTGAAAAGTTTTGTGGTAATCGGTTTTCTTGCTATGAACCATGGGCATTATCATCATTTTCCTGCCCTTGTCCCATTCTATTTGAGGTCGGCACAACACGTTTTCTCCTTCATATTATTCCTTACACAATTCATCTTTTCTTAGGCCTTCTTCTCGCTTTCCGTCTATGTTACATTCAGTCATAAAGCTATTTTTTTAAGTGTGAAATGAGCGAGACAGAAGAAAAGGGAAAACTTAGCATTGCTACTACACTAAATAATGCGCAAGGGCAAAAACTACAGTTAGCAGGTAACTGCAAATCAGGAAAGGGGAACTGTGTTACCCCGAATTTAACGCGACCCAAGCCGCGGGCAAAAGCCGGTGTTATAGTACAAAAATAGCTGGTAATTGAATGATAAGCTTTAATCCAACCGTGCAATGTTTTTCATTATATTCTGTTTGGCAGGTACAAGCATCTGGTTGGCAAGAAGGTGGTACATCCATTCGTGAGCCGGAAACTGCCGATCATAGCCGACGACTATGTAGACATCGACTTCGGAACCGGTCAGTATAAAACAATCATAGAGCTAGAATTCGCTGTAAAGATAGCTTTTGGCCGAAATTCATATAGAAGTTTGCCTAGTAAAGTAGGCTAGGAATATCAACAGTATTCGTATAAGAATAAGGTTCTGTAGTAACATCTGTTTCGCCACATACGAACAATCAAATAAATTGAGGTATGGAAACCAAAAAAAAAATCTATTTTACATACCCCTAAGTGATAAGGGTGGCCCTCTTCAGACGAAGACCTGAGCAGCTTGTTAAATCGCTGGGCACAGCTAGTTGTATTTGTGAATAAATTGTAAAATCTTAAACAGGTGCTGTAAAGATTTCGTCAGCGCACGACGTGAATGACTACGAGCTCGCCAAGCGTCATAATCTGCCCTTCATCAACATCTTCGATGATGAAGGAAAGATGCTGCCCAATTGTGGAGCTTTTACTGTAAGTTAAAATAAAAAATATCCTTACTAATATTATAAAAGCGAAAGTGAGTTTCTTTGTTTGATACGTCTTCACGCCTAAATGACTAAGCCGATTTTAATGAGTTTTGGTACAGAGATAGTTGGGCCCCTGGAGACGGACATAGGCTAACTTATTTAAAGAAATGAGGGAGAAAGAGGGAAGAAAAGGGAAAACTTAGCATTGTTATTACAATAAATAAGGCGCAAGGGCAAAAACTATAGGTAGCAGGTACCTGCAAATCAGAAAAGGTCAACTGTGTACCCCGAATTTAACACGAGCGAAGCCGCGGGCAACAGCTAGTATACTATAACAAAAGCCTCTCGTCTAACTTGCGTGCCCGCATACGCCTGCAATGTTGGATTAAACATTTTAACAGTATGTTTAGAAGTCACAGATTATAAACTAGCACCATAGGTACACCTCTATAACATTAGTATTCAGGAGAGATCCAGTAATCCACAGAGGAAACTTACTCGTAATTTTCATAATTATTAACAATAGGGTATGAAACGCTACGACGTGCGCCGCGCGATGCCCAAAGCGCTGGAGAATGTGAATCTGTACAAGGAGACGAAGGAACACGCCATGGTGGTGCCGGTGTGCAGCCGCTCTAAGGATATCGTGGAACCCATGCTCAAACCGCAGTGGTGAGTACCTTGTTCAAGTCATTGGCAACATTTGTACTACAAAAACCGACCTTAATGGTACGCCATAAAGTAACTGTCCTTGTCATTTTATTGCCAGAATGTATGATTGGCTGAATTAATAGTATAAGTCAGGGGTGTCCAAACTAGATGGGAGCCAGGGCCAATTAAAAATGGCCGCAAAATATTTATAAAAATAAAATACTGTTAATAATAATATCGTTATTTTATTATCTACTTTTTCATTAATTTGTCTTTTACAATTCTATCAACATCAACCTCAATATTAGTGGTAGCTAGGCGCAGTGCGTGCTTTAAATAAAGTTAAGAAAACTACGTTAAAGCTATTATTAATAAAAATAAAGTATTATTATATTATATGCAGTGGGTACCTACAGATCTCTTTGTAGTCGGTGTAACCGAACCGGACTTTTTTAAGTCGGTTAAAAAAGGTTCTACGGGCCGCAATTATCCCATCCGCGGGCCATGGTTTGGACAGCCCTGGTATAAGTGACTATACTTAACGACGTGGTTAGTTTGAGACGAGCCAAAAATGTAATTCCCCCAGGTTTCGGTTAAAATACCGGGATTCGACACCGCGACGGAAAGTTCTCTTTTAATGAACAGACGCTATTTTTATCCGGCTTAATCTTCACGTCGCGTCGTATAAGTGAATTCATAAACTTTGTGTCGTAAAGTGAAAGCGTAAGAGTCATCACCATTTTCCTGCCCTTGTCCCATTCATTTGGGGTCGTCGCAACACGTTTTCTTCTTCCATTCTCCCCATATCAGACGTCATTGGAGTAGTCTCTTGGCTCCCTTACATTAAGACGCTAGAGAAGCTTTTCTATTTATGCTTCAATGTTTGACTATCTTTATTTGCTATCATCACCTTACGCTGCGCTCTTCTTTTACCCTACAATGTACCTCATCTGTCCCCTGAACCCAAAACTGACCACTGCATCACCACAGGTACATAAAATGCGACAACATGGCTGCCGAAGCGATCAAGGCAGTAAAAACCGGTGAGCTGAAGATCATCCCCGACGTCCACGAGAAGACGTGGTACCATTGGATGGAGGGCATCCGTGATTGGTGCATCTCCAGGCAGCTGTGGTGGGGGCATCGGATACCCGCGTATAGGGTGACGTTGCCTGAACCAGAGGTAAGAAGGATGAAGTTAAGATTTGGCTGGAAGTAACTTGTAGCAAATTGGTCGCTGGTTACTTAATCCTAATGTTAGAAATCATAGGTAGCAACTATGTTAAAAGGTTGAAAAAGCTTTTGCAATATAATGCATAATATAAATGATTGATAATAATAAATCTTCATTAATTGTGAAAGTTGTAATAAGGAATATTCATTACTTTATACCATAGTTTTATTTACAAGGATTTTGGTGCAGAATTCCAGAGTATAGGTCTATTTATTTGATAAGGTACACACTGAGGTATATTATCAAAATTTAAGAAAGGTTAAGTTAATAAGTAATGTCATCCAATCTACTAAATATAATAAATCTGCAAATACAAATATAAACATCTTCATCTCAAATTCCTTGGTGCTACCAAGGAATTCTGCGAAGCTGAAGGCCCTCACGTGAGCAAGACAGCACCGCGCCGGCGCCACACGCGCTCCGGCCGCAGGAAGTCGCGCCGGATCCGCGCGCGGCGCCTGGCGGATTCCGCGCCGGACGGAAGCGGTACAGCTGTATGTCGCTGCATACGCGTGGATGTAGTGGCTTTGTGTTTCATTTGCATGGCGTTTTGTGTACACTGTTTTTTTTTATTGGTTTTTATTTCACCGTGAAAAACCTAGCCAGAAATATGGTACATAAAATGTTCAAACAATTAAAAACATTACATGTTTCACAATTAACTGGTTTAAAAAATAATAATAAAATCACTCCATAGTAATGTCCAATCTGTAATTGTTTAACTCATTACTAAATAACTATAATATACCACTAAATGTCATGTAGGTATCACTGAACTAAATAAAAAATAATTGTAAATGTTTAATGATTAATCCAGTTCAAAGTTGGGATACTATAACAAGTTCAAATACATACAATCAACAACATTTTGTGTCTCAAATAACATTTTTTTCTTATTCTTTTTGCAATGCAGGCATGTGTCAGTCAGGTCAGTACAGAATGAAAAGATTGGATGAACAGGATAGAATTATATAAAGCCATGGGGTTGTATTGTTGAGTTTATTTTTTGAATTTTAATGCGCATCCCCGTAATAAGACTCGACTAAATACACGCTTATACTTTTTTTTAATAATTATACTAGCATAGAGCTTTTTTATACTGCTTTACTGTTTAAAGTTAAAATTAGTTAAAATATTGGTTTAAAAGTTGTTATTTTTGTTGATATGTTTTTATTTTTTTGTTGCATATTAGTTGTCCTTTAATAATGTTTCATGTAAACTCAGGAATATTTCCCAAAAAAATGAATAGTTAAGGTTCTATAAAAATAACTAGGCAAGTGCAATTCAGACTTACGCACCAAGGGTACCGTACAAATTTGCAACATAAACGGCTATTACTTTTGCCTGTGTAGACTTGGAGGGTTTATTTTATCACAGCTTCAAATTTCATCTCGATACCTCCATGCGTTTTAGAGATAAAGTGTCTTGCCAGACAGATAGACAGTCAACAAGGTGAAGAATCAGTTTGTTTTCAGTCTGTCTTACACAACAACATTTTTAAAATTTTGTTCTTTTGTACGAACCCTGAAAGAGACCTTATTTTTCCGTGAATGTGATTCTTGTTTATTATGGCCATACCTGGGAACTTTCTAGTTGCAGACATATTGGAAGTCAAAGCTCCAAATTTTTCACAACTTTCAATTTCAAACTTTACATTAAAGGCCTCCACGATCCTGTACTATTTAATAAATCCATCAGAAAATGTCAAAAGCGATTCCCAGAAGAAAAAAAAACCGTAGTCACTTTATTTTATATTCAAAATGCATGGTTGACGATTTTTTTTTTGTTTTCAATTTATTTCAGGATATTTTCCCATAAAAAGAGCCACAAATTATACATACATAATATTATAAAAGAGAAAGTTAGTTTGTTTGTTTGTTACGTCTTCACGCCTTAATGGCTAAACCGATGTTAATGAATTTTGGTACAGAGATAGTTGAGACCCTAGAGACGGATATAGTCTAAAGTCTTTTTTAAAGTAAGAAATGAGGGAGGTAGCAGGTAGCAGGTACCAGCAAATTAGGAAAGGGAAACTGTGTTACCCCGTATTTAACGCGAGCGAAGCTGCGGGCAAAAGCTAGTTAAAATATAAATGGAAGTTAAAATAAAATCACTTTGTTAAGGGTCCGTTTACGTCTTAAATGGCATTGATTGCACTTAACATAATACAACTTAAACTGCTTTTTCCTCCTCTAGAACAAAGACCAAGAACTCTGGGTATCCGCTCATACGGAAGAGGAGGCGCTCGCCAAAGCTACCGCGAAGTACAACGTCCCTGCCGCTGACATACAACTAACTAGGGATGAAGATGTGCTCGACACTTGGTTCTCGTCCGGACTGTTCACTTTCTCTATATTCGGGTGGCCGGACCAGACTGAAGATTTGCAGGTGAGGTATAACATAAGTACTGTTATCACTAAGCTATTTACTTTGAATAAAAGCGCACAATATAATATTTTTAGTAATATCATATTTTAATTTACATTTTGCTTGTATCAAAACCTACTCTTCTTATTCTATTCTAACTTTAAAACTATACCTGAGTATTTAAACGTTATGGTATACCAGCCAGCATTGGTTAGGTTATAAAACCTCTTACAGTACTCAGTGATCGGAGGCCCTAGCACAAACGCGCGTTCTGAAGCTAAACATACCGAACCGTATTTATGAAACGAGTATTTTAAATGTTAAATAAACTTATGTTTATTTAACATTTAAAATACTAAATGTTAAATAAACTTACTATTTTAAATGTTAAATAAACATAAGTTTATTTAACATTTAAAATACTCGTTTCATCTAATATATAAAATTTTCGTTGTCACAGTTTTCGTTGCCATACTCCTCCGAAACGGCTGGACCGATTTAAACGAAATTTTGTGTACATATCGGGTAGGTCTGAGAATCGGCCAACATCTATTTTTCAGACCCCTAAATGAGCAGCGGGTGAAACCGCTGGGCACAGCTAGTAAATAATATAATTTAAATAATTACGTTTTGCAAGGAACGCAACGTCTTCTCAGATATACTTTGCGCGCATCGGCATTTAGTATTCATTATCTCATTTACCGTGTATCTCTTTACCGGTATGTTAAATGACACTTCTGGTTGATCGGGTGCTAAGCCGTCAACCGGCAATCACAAAAAATACTACAAAGATGTTCATGATGACACGTCGATACTAGCAATACGGTATTACACCCATTTTTAAAAAGTATTTCATTTTGATCCTAGGGTCCTAATAAACCACCAAAAAAAACAAAAAAATAATATTCAAACGATAAGTGCCTTAAAACTGCATTTCAATTTTACAATTTCTATGTTCGCGCGTAAAATCACAAAAACGCTTGACGCCATGTTACTCTGTGGTCATGACGTCAGTTGATGACCAACTGACGTCATGACCTGAGTAAACAAATGCGCTGTTATTAGTCTTTCTGTTTAGTTGTATTTTTCACTATAGTTTATGGTATTATTATATGGTAGTATTTATGTCTTCCGTGGTATGATTAATATTATTTCAATAAAAATTAAAATGTAAAGTTTTAAAATACTAAGATAGTAATAGTTGCTCAGTTGACAGTTGTCACTTTTTGTTCTCATGACCATATGACGTAATAATCATGGCGGACACTGTTTCGCGTAGTAAAAGAACAGACTAAAAAAAGTGAAAACTTTGAAATCAATTTAAAAATTTATTTAGTTATTTTATTAACTAAATTTAACATTTTCCGGTTGCTTGTTGCCTAAACTATCTGAATTGTATATTTTCAGAATTTCTTTCATATAGAGTAAAATACCCTATTGTGATCACAACTAGATTACTGCGAATGAAATGTAATGAATTACAATCTTCTCATGTTTATAGCCTAAATAGCGACTAATTCGTTTTTCACAAGACGTCAACGCGGTCCTAAATAGTTACCTATATCTACAGTACGGCCAACGAGAAGCGATACGAAAGGTCATTAACCTAAAGAACAACTGTGGCGTTGACAATCTAACTCTTTCCATCTTGTGCCTTTGTCGTAATGTCTCGTTCTCCCGGCAAAAACATGACAACGTTAAGACGGGTTCGCCAACATTCGGGCGGCCATTTTAGATGGGGTTTTAGCATGGGTTTTGTTTACATTTGGTATCGCTTCTCGTTGGCCGTACTGTATTTACTGATTTTTTTTTATAGTTTTTTGACGACGTCAATACGAGCCGGCTGTAGGTATACCTATTAAATGTTGTGTAAAAAAAGGAATTACCTACATTCGTACAGACGACAGCAGGTCAAGCTATACTAAACTATTATAACCTGATATCCCAACTACGAATGGCACACCGTAGTAGAGAGATCAGGTTAAAATGGTTTTGTGTAAGTTGATGTGCCGCCGTCGTAGCATTACGCGTTTTATCCCCAAGAGGTTAGGCAAGAGCCACAAAACGTCGCCTGTTTTTTTTTTCTAACTAAAACCCATTCATGTTCCTTTTTTTGCCCTTTGTGTTCCGCGGTATCTGTTTCTTATTTGCTACAAATTTTGACAGGCGTTCTACCCGGGTACACTGCTGGAAACGGGACATGACATCTTATTCTTCTGGGTGGCGCGCATGGTCTTCTTCGGACAGCGGTTACTTGGGAAACTACCCTTCAAGTAAGACAAATGTTACTTTATTATTTTGTTGATAGAGTCGAGAATGTTGTTTTCTTCCTATTTTAATTTTATTAGTTTTTCTAAAGTGTACCACTACTGGGTAAATATTTTACGGCGGTGGCGAACCTTTTGGAAGATTTGGATGATTTCATTAAATAGATGTTATATTAATTAAAAAAAAAGTATTGTGTGGTTTTAAACTTTTTTCCACATTATAGACTAAATAACTAAAAAATATTGGAATAATATTCCAACTATAGGCGCCGCCATATTTGCCTTGACTGCTCTGACGATCGCCTTTCACTTTATCCCTACTCCGCGGCCGACCGTCACGCGACATGCAACACACAGACGAAAAAGTTTGAGACGATGTAATAAAAGTTTCACTTTAAAAATAATCTAAACACTGTATGAATTTAATTGATATTTCATAGGAAGCCTTTATTTTGTGATAAGCATAAGATCATTAAGATCCATCAGGTGTGACGCAGGCCTCCACACTGTCAGGGGAAGTGAGCCAGTGCCATACTCACATAATCTCAGGCCGTTTTGCCGTCAGGGTAGGCAGACACTACCGAACGCCACACAATCCCAACACAGCTTTTTCGCCTCTTCAAAACCTAACTGTATTTTTCTTTCTCAGAGAAATCTACCTGCACCCAATGGTCCGGGATGCTCACGGCCGTAAGATGTCCAAGTCTTTAGGCAACGTCATCGACCCAGTCGACGTAGTCCGAGGGGTCACGCTAGAGACCCTCCACGAACAACTGGAGGAGTCCAATCTGGATCCTAAGGAAGTGGACAGAGCCAAGCAGGGACAGAAGCAGGACTATCCGAATGGGATACCGGAGTGTGGGACTGATGCCCTCAGGTTGGTGATTACTTGTGATTTCTTCTTCTCGAATTTTCTCCGACCTGGGGGTCTAAAATGGCTGCTTAAGCAGAATCATAATCCTACTTATATCCTTACTAATATTATAAAAGCGAAAGTGAGTTTGTTTGTTTGTTACCTCTTCACGCTTTAGTGGCTAAACCGGTTTTGATGAATTTTGGTACAGAGATAGTTGGGAACCAGGAGACGGACATAGGCCAATTTTTATTTAAAAAAAGTGGGATATGAGGGAGAACGAGGGGAAAACTTAGCGTTGCTATTACAAATCAATCAGGCGCAAGAGTAAAAACTGCAGGTCTGCTTGGTGTGTTATACCGAATTTAACGCGAGCGAAGCCGCGAGCGAAAGCTAGTGATACTATAAATGCGAATATTTGTGAGGATGGACGTATGGATGTTTGTTATGCTTTTACGTTAAAAACGGCTGAACGGATGACGTAAATGACGTTGCCCATACATTTTTACCAAAAACCAATACTTAAAGGAAAGGATAAATAAATTAAGGAAGGATAAATTAATTAATCTTATTCTTTATAATGTGGTTAGTGTCTAAACCTTTTCAAATCATCAATAACTTCCTCTTCTAGAGTATTAGACTTCTACTGACTATAACCACCCCCTGTTCCTTCTATTGCCCTTTACGTTCCGGGGCCGCGGTATCTCTTTCTAACAACCCACAACCCCGGTAGGCGGAGGCCCTGGCAGGAATCTCTGCTTTATTGACATCTCTTTGAGGCGCGCGTGGAACACTAACGCGCCGTCGACACGGCCTGGACGTGTGTTGCCTTTCCAACGAGACCTTACTCGAGACTCCACAAGTTTAATAAGGAATCTCTATGACCAAATACTGTAGTTACTTGTTTCCACCAGGTTCGCCCTATGCGCGATGACTCAAGGCCGCGACCTGAATCTGGACATCCTGCGCGTGCAGGGTTACCGGTTCTTCTGTAACAAACTCTGGAACGCTACCAAGTTCGCGTTGCTGTACTTCCCTAAGGACACCGTATACGAGGTCAGTACTGAGTAGTGGTGGAGATAGGCAAATGTTCTGTTGCTATTTTTATTACGAGTTTTATAATTTTTCCCTTTTTTGAGGCATTTTGTGGAGAAGATGACTGCTTGGTGCACTGGCTTTCATCTTCTGTACAAGGTGACACTAACACTATGGATCTCCGGCATCCGAAAATAACTTATTATTATTAAAACCTAACTAAAATAGGTTAAGCTCGCTCTTGCACATGATAACGTTTACTTTTTTAGGGTTCCGTAGTCAACTAGGAACCCTTATAGTTTCGCCATGTCTGTCTGTCCGTCCGTCCGTCCGTCCGTCCGTCCGTCCTCGCTTAATCTCTGTGACCGTTAGCACTAGAAAGCTGAAATTTGGTACCAATATGTATATCAATCACGCCGACAAAGTGGTAAAATAAAAATTGGAAAAAAATGTTTTATTAGGGTAGCCACCCTATATGTAAAGTGGGGAGTGTTTTTTTTTTTAATTTCAACCCTAACGTGTGATATATTGTTGGAAAGGTATTTAAAAATGAATAGGGGTTTACTAAAATCATTTTTTGATAATGTCAATAATTTCGGAAATAATCGCTCCAAAAGTAAAAAACAATGTGTCCCCCCCCCTCTAACTTTTGAACCATAGGTTTAGAAAATATGAAAAAAATCTGAAAAGTAGAACTTTATAAGTACTTTCTATGAAAATTATTTTGAACTTGATTGACACAACAGTTTTTGTACAAAAAAGACAAAAAGTTTTACAAAATAATTTCTGGACTAAGTTTGTAGTATAATCGTATATGCAAGCATTTTTTTTAACTTCGTTTACATATTTTATTATCCTGAACGTATCTTTTTTCAAACAAAAAAAAGAATTATTGAAATCGGTTCTCGCAATCCAAAATTATTAAAAAAAAGTATTAATTAGGAAATACAATTCTCTAGTGTTCAACGTCAAACAAATAATAAACTCATAAGTGGGAACACTTATTGTGACGGACGGGAAACTACGGAACCCTACACTGAGCGTGGCCCGACACGCTCTTGGCCGGTTTTTTTTTACAATGTGTGTGTAATTTGTGACGGTAGAAAATGACAAGAAAATAAAATCAAAATCAAAAGTCATTTATTCTATCTAGGGTGGTGATCAGCACTTTTTGAACACAAGACAGTCTCCCAAAACGGCCACCCTTCGCCACTTCCTAGTGTTTTAACTGGGAAGAAGAAATGGCGGAACAAACTCCCCAACAACACAATTGTCTGGCAAGTTTGATAAACTAACTAATTCAAGGTGTAACCATAATAAGCACAAGAGGTCTTGGGCGGTATCTTGGACCCTGAAACTGAACATTTTTGTTCTAAGACTTTTGTAAATTTTTTGTCAATTCCTATACGAAGCCCAAAAACACTGCTCGACTCGGGAATTGAACCCAGGGCTTTACACCCAGCAGTAAATACTCAGAACTAGACCAACGAGGCAGTCAGTTATACTTTTTCAAGCTTGTCCCTCCATTCAAGGCTCGCGTAAGATAGAACGTGAGAAAGAAGACTACAAGAAGTTCATTGGTATTCTTACTTAGTCTATTTATAACATAATTCTTTATTTATGACGTCCAGGTGCACACACCAGCCTTACCTTCAGACCTGGCTCCAATGGACCGCTGGATGCTGTCCCGGCTATCTCTTGCCGTCAACAAAGTAAACGCTGGTTTCTCTTCCTACGACTTCCCGTCCGCCACCACGCACTGTTACAACTTGTGGCTTTACGATCTCTGCGACGTATATCTGGTAAGTTCAATTTTAACAGGCGAAAGACATCAGCTATTGGTCGCGGCTGTCATTTGGCTCGTGTCAAGTGGCCCGAAATAGCTCATAATTTTGTATTATTTATTTATTTAACCTCTCAAGGACCGCCATTATTTACGTCAACTATCCATCAAGCACCGCCGGGCGGGCTCTTATCTTAAGCGTAATCTGATTTTAAGACGTACCTTTACTACAAATACAGTTTTAAATCGGTCAGGGTTTGGTAGCACAAATTTGTGCCAAAGGGGCTCAACGGTAATACTTGTTTACTGGTACGTTTTTGTGCCGCTGGGGCTCTAGAGGTTAATAATTTATATACATACAGGGAAACATCATAAACAAAAACATAGAGTACAAAGGCACAGCTTATTTCAAAAGAAATTTCTACCAGCAAGCCTGCGAGAGGAAATATGAAGAGTATTAAATTAAGTGTAATGCAATTGTGAAACATGATTTTGATTGCTTTTGTCATCCCCAGGAATACCTTAAGCCAGTCTTCGCGTCCGGTACAGAAGCGCAGCAAGCGGCCGCTCGCAGTACTCTCTACACAACCCTGGAGTTTGGACTCAAGCTGCTGAGTCCCTTCATGCCGTTTGTGACCGAGGAGCTGTTCCAACGCCTACCCAGGAAGAACACCAGCTGCCCGTCCATCTGTGTGGCTAGCTACCCTACTGTGAGTCACTTACACGCCGAATATCAATAGGCGAATAATTGTTTGTGAATTTGGTCATGTATTAAGATCCAAATCCACTATAAAAAGTAGTTTTTCATTTGCTTAACGGTAGAGTTAGAGAGCAGAGGTTTTAATCGGGATCTCAGACTAAACTAAAACCGACATTTAACATCGATGAAGTAAAATATCGCGTCAAAACCTGGACTTATAATTAACTAGCTTTCGGCCGCGACTTCGTCCGCTTCACTTTGGGCTAACGCTAAATTTAAACCGCGTGACGATCGAAATACAATATCTTTCTCTCCCCATTTCTTCCCTCTTTTTCCCCCTTATCACACTTTAGCCTATCTCCGTCTTCAAGGTCCCAACTATCTCTATACCAAAATTCATCAAAATCGATTTTTTCGCATCTCCTAATATCTTACTGCTTCCAATTTCCCAGGATGCTGATACACCTTGGCGATCAGAAGACTTAGAATCTGATGTGGATACTGTTCTGAAAATGGTGCACCTTATAAGGTCTACTCGTTCGGAGTACAACATAACCAATAAGCAGAAGACCACGGCTCATCTCATCATATCACCGGAGTTGAAGGTAAGGAAATTGAATGAGAGGTTTTGTTTTTGTAGTTACGGAAGATAGCCATCCAAATCCCAACCTCCCAAGAGTCCCAAGTGTTTAGCAATGACACATGTTTAAGCACATCCAGCGTGGCCGCAGAATTAATAATCCCGAAGCTATATAAGATATAGTTTGGAAAAGAATGAATTCAAAGCAGATCCGAACATGATAATTTATTGATCATACGAATGTAAACTAAAAATTTTATTTTGCCCCGTACTAGGAATTTCTCCAGTATTGTGGGTGCGTTTACAAACATTTAAAGTCACATACCCTAACAGCCAGACCTGGAACAACTATCTGTGGATTATACAAATATTTGTTTCGTGCGGGGATCGAAACTGCGACACGTAGCGCAGCAGTCGATCGCTCAGCCACTGAACCATCATATGTGAAGGAATTGCTTCAGAATGGCAGTAAACACTTCCTAATCGAATGTTACCTGTGGTTTTAATACCAAATGTATCTAATCGCTCTTACGCACTAGCGGTTACCGCAGGGCGACTAATCGCGCGGTTTGCCGCTTTTCCAGTTTAAACGGCTGACCGCTAAGCGGTTGGGCCGCTCAAACAAATCGCCTAATGGCCAACCGCTGGTGCGTAAGGTCCCTAAGTTGCATAATAACTTTAATCCTGTTTTTGTTCTAATAGGTCGAAGCCCTGAAAGGCTTGTTCAGGAGTGTGCAGTCACTAGCCAACAGTGAGCTGTCGGATGCTAAGCCTCCCATTGGATGCTCCATACTGACTGTATCAGATAAGATCGAAGTGCATCTCGTTTTGAAGGTATGTAACATAACAACACGGCTTTATTTTTCTTTGTTGTAGTCAGGGATAGTACATCCATGTTTCAAACTTTTTGTAGGTTTCTAAAAGTGTTGACGGCCTTCAGCTTATGACATAAACTTTGTTCTATTCTGCCAACAAAAATAATCTGCACTTTTATTAGGTTACTGTACAGGTTACATTATTAGGAACACCCTAATAGTAAATAACATAATAGTGTAACCTGTACGTTAAATTAAACACCATTTTGTCTCCAATGCGCACGTCTTACTAGCACGGCGGACCAGAAGCGAGTGTGCGGTCCGTGCAGCGAATGCCTGACCACACCCCCACCACCGCTCGCCCTACCACTAAACTTGTCGGTATTTATTATACACTACAGTTACTAACATTAATTCGTTCTTACAGGGCCTTATCGACCCCGTAAAGGAGTTGACGAAGCTAGAAAAGAAGAAAGAAACCCTCTCCCAAACAATTGCCAAGTTGCAACAAGCTATGGCTGCCGATGATTACGCAACCAAAGTGCCGGCCGAAGTGCAGAAGACCAACTCGGAGAAACTAGCGCAGTCTCAGGGAGAAATCGAAAGGTTACAAGCTGCAATGGAAACCTTGAAACTCATGTAGATGAAGAAGAAGTTGTTCACAGTGCTGATAATATTCTGCCGTAACGTATTGTCAAAATAACTGACTTTAGATAGCGATAGAGATGGAGCTATGCTAAGTATCGCGCCATCTTTTTCACGCATTGTCAAGCGACCAGTAAAAAACAGAAAGAACTATACATTGTGTTCGATATTCCAAATGTTTAGTACAATTAATAAAAATAAAATGGAAAATGACAACAGGATTTCATTGGCATTGTATTAACTGATTAAATAACGGTACAGTTAGTAAGCGTAACTACCTCGTGAGTCTCTCGTCTACCGAATACGGCACAAACTTTTTATACCTACAGGAAGTTTTAGTTTTAAATATTAGAGTTCAAACTTTAGAACCCTCCAGTAATTTTAATCGCCAAAAAAAGACCAGTAGTGGCCTTGTACCATTTGTCGGAAATTGCATTTTTATTTACATCCATTTTCTTTAGAAAAATCTAGAAATGTTACCTTAATTCAAGTGAGACCAATTTTTGGTATTGTTCTAAGTGAAATATCTTTTATTTATTGCAATAAACTATGCTTATTAAAAAAGGTGTGCGTTTTCTTTGTTTCCTATCTATAATATTTTTATTTCACTAAATTACTCTATTGATACGTTGTGTCGGTAGTGGCACTTGAACGTCGATAACCGACCTTAGGCAATTGTCCCACCAACGACGAGAAAACGACTAACTATCGGCTATTTTCTCACTCAAGAAACGTACAATAGATATACTTTCCGTGTGAACAAAAGAGATGCATATACAAACAGTCGATCGCCGACTGTTCACTCTGCCGGCGAGCACTCGCTTCACTAGTTTGTCGCTGAGCGAAAGATAACACTCGCTCGGCGATACTCGCCAAGCGATTAGAACTCACGCCGAGAGAGCAACCGGTGGTCATGTCATTTGGTCGCGTATGAGGCCGTAAGACTGACTGTACGCTAAACTGCCGCGAGCGAGTGGTGCGAGTAATCGCCCGCCTCACTCGCTTATAGCCGAGCTACACGAATATCGGAACTACGCACTCGCTCCCCGCGTCTCGCTAACTCGTTTATAGTTCTAGGTCTACTCGTTAGTCGTTGCTGGTGAGACGAGTGCCTTACTCCTACGAAAAATAAGTCGTCTAGACAAACTGCACACCAAGGCCGTGCAGCTTTAGACTTTCATGCCGTCGTACACAATTTCAAGAAAAACACGACCATGATAGCAAGCTTGGTAGTGAATTTAGTCAGTTACTTTTTTTTTTTTTTAGTAAATTTTGTTGGCATAGCCAATCCAGTCCTGTAAACTTTTTATACAAAATCAAATAGCTACATTTCCGAACGACCACAATGACTGCCACTTTTGCGAACATGACACTGACGTAATGAAGTTGCGTTTCGGTTACTGAATTTTAACAATTTTCAACGTACGTAGACGGTGTTTTTTTCGCTCTTTCGAAAAATTTAATTGTCTATCCTGTTGTCAATTTGAAATGTGTCATACAATCAATTATACTGGAACGCAGCCTGTGGTTATTTGTGTTTTTTTTCTGTGTTTACCATTACAAGAAAATACAGTATTTCAAGAAGATAAGCCTTTGTAAAATTCATTAATTACTTTGAACTTAGTAAAAGGCAAGCGCCTGTTGAGAAATGGAGTTTCCTACACTTGGTGAACACTGCCAGTATCAGAACTGCAATCAAACTGATTTTCTGCCTCTCCAATGCAAATGTGGCAAGGTATGCTGCCGGGAACATTTCAACGAACACTGCTTGTCTGGTGAATGCGAATTGGCACCAAAACCCAAGGAAGTTAACCTCAAAAATGACGACCAAATATTCAGATGTTCAGAAAAAGGATGCAGGAAAGGAAACCTTCATGAAATGTTGTGTTCAAAATGTAATAAAAATTATTGTATTGAACATAGATTTCATCCGTAAGTACTCAATTACAGATCCAGTTATTTAATAAAAATGAAGACCTGCTTAATCCTGTAAGATATAAAAACGAAACTCATCCCTCCATTAAAAATGTGTCACAATCGTTCAATATTTTTTATTTCCAGCACTTGTCCTGAAATTGATGATGATACAATGGCAGCCAAGATAGAACAGTTTGAAGCTCCAAGGAGACAGTTTAGGGAAGCTAACAAACATTTGCAAGAAAAGGTATGCATCTTAATTTATCAGTTAAAGAAAAGTCTTTTGCTGGAGTTGCCACATAAATAGTTTTTTTTTTGTTTTTGAATTGTCTTTTTATCTTCTCTATGGACACTGCTAACATGCATGTTTGGCTGTACCATTTTCCCATAAATATAGTTTGGGAACAATATCTCGATTTAAAAGAGTGTCCATGGAGTTTCCTGTCCAGTCTTCAAAGAGATCTACACTTTGGAATTTGTGACTACAGTACTCTCTCAGTTATTATGCCTTGTGACGGAGACTAGCTTAATTTTATTGCTATCATTGTATTGACTCAAAAGTGCCAGTTACAGGCACTTTTGAGATAAATACACACACTTCTTGAAATAAATGCTTTTGATTTGATTCAATAAGTTTAACGACACGGTTGGCGCAGTAGCTGAACAATTGAATTCCCGCACTGGCTGGTTGTTTGTGTATGTGACTTTAAGTGTGGGGGGCAAAGTTTAAAAAAAAATAAAGTTGAAATCTAAAAATTTACTTTTAGGCAATTCAAAGGCATTTTTTGTGATTACAGATCACAGAAAACATTCGTAAAGCCCTTCAATCATCAGCAAAAGTGAAGACAGCTTCAAAAATACACCTCATGAGAATAAAACAAAAGGCAGTCGGCCCTAAACCTGTCCCACCTTCGGACAGAGTATACTTTGCCATCAAAAAACCTATAAATATGGAACCCAAACCAATAAGAATCATTCAAGAAGAGGATAGTATCACTAAGTTTGAGTCTGTGACTTTAGATCCAGATTTAAAAGATACTGTACCAATCTTTATCAGTTCAAAATGGAGTCTGGGTCGTTCTATAGACAGTATCTGTGAGTCTTGTAATATTAAGAATGATAACAACAAAATCAGCTCAGTAAAGCTTCGGTTGTTTAGGCAGTTGGATAGTTACTGCATAAGTCCTTTAAAGATGGACGTGGAAATATTAGAGCTGATGAAAGCTGAGGTATTGTTAGAAGGTGACAAATTAGTAGTGGAATATATTGATAGTAATGTGTTGAGCGAGTTAGAAGAACATGCTCAGTTGTTTTTGAGTATGTAAATAAATTTATGTAGACAGATTTTCGAGTTTTTGTTTATTCTTATTAATTATTTAATCCCCGCTATTTAAATTCGTTAATTTTGCCTCTAAAAATTTGCCCTTTTTACGGATGGGAATTCATCAAATAACTTTAAGCGGCAGGGGAGGGGTAGTATCAGACTTTTACTGACTAAAACCCATTCATGTTCCTTTTTTGCCATTTATGTTTCGGGGCCGCGGTATGTTAAAATTAAAACCGTCAATTAAGTTTAAAATGTAACGGTATTTATAAGGGTATGTGATATTCAAGGATGGAACACCAATAAAACTTACTAAATTAAAAATAAATAACCATATAATAATGTCAACATAACTTAACTTACAACTATACACTTAAAGCGTTACTTCACTACTGTCTTTACACTGTGACTGACTTCTCTGGTACGTGACGGAGTCTACGAGTGGCATCAACTGCGCAGGCGCTGATTGGTTGGTGTGCGCGGTGGGGGGAGGGGTCGCAGCCAGTTTATATTTCTCCACCAACCAATTACAGTGTCCTGTCCGCGCTATTAACGTGATGAAGTCTCTTCGGTACTGTTTTGTCAATATCGCGTATAGGAACGGGTTTGCACAAGCGTTTAGGGGGTAGAAGAATACTAGAAGCACTTTTCCATGGCTGACATCGACTAGTGGGACGCCTGCTAGTGCCGTAATGCCGAAGAAGGCGACGGGCGCCCAGCAGAGCAGGTCTGTTCCTATCAGGAGCGCCATCTTGTTCGCAATCCGTCTCTCAGCCGCAGCGGCTGCGCCTCTCCCGCCATAGCTCTCCCCTCCCCCCAGAGACCTGTATATCTGCACGTAGCACACTACGATCGTGACCCACGCCAACGCGCTCACCATGAAGATCGCTCCCTGATAAACGGCATCTCCCACATCCTTGCTTTCAACTGGCAAACATATTGAGGTAGACGAGTAGTCTGATACGCCGATCAGCGGCAAGCCAGCCATTAGGAAGGAGTACAGCCAACCACCCATCATGATTTTCGCCGCAGCTGACAAAGAGATTCTCCTTTCTAAATAAATTGCATACGTGATCGCGAACCAGCGCTCCAACGTGACTATTGTAAGAGTAATGACGGATAGCTGTCCAGAAAATACTGATAGGAAGCCAGCGATTTTACAACCGACACCGTACTGCCAGTCGTAGGCGTAATTGAAGAACTCCCCGTAAGACCTGAGGTCTACCACGGCTAGCATGAAGAGGTATAAGCCGGTACACAGATCGGAGAATGCGAGATGGCACATGAGGAACCTCGGGACAGTTATCTCCGTGTGGTTTGTGAGGAGGACGAGGAGAACAGCAACGTTGCCTACGACCGCAGCTGCGATAACGAACCACACGCTTGCGCGGAGCCACGACCAGCCCATTACGTCTTCGCAAGGGTTGAGCGCGTCTGGCGCTGGCGTGCATTCCACCTTCCGTGGGCTGAAAAAAAGGATAACAAATGAAGTTTGTCCTGCCATTTTGAGAAATCAACCAAGAATCTAAAATCAAATTTAAAATAGGCTAGGTATATAGATTCTAACAATGCAAGCGAACTTGGTGAGTTTACTAACTAAGGGGCCTAAAACAGTCCCCAGAGGTACGCCCAGTTAAAATATCTACCTTACTAAAGCTTGACGTTTGCCTTGGCAACACTTACTTATACGGCACGTCAGTAGTTTTACGTTCCAATACCAAGCACTACTATCAACTCAGCCTATGCACTGGACAGTGGCCTCTCCCAATCTGCGCCAAATACCTGTCCTTCGTCTTCCACAAATGGTATATCTCCGCCAGCTTACTTAGGTCGAATTCGTAGGTAATACTCACTTAATACTAAAATTCCCGCACTTCGCCGATATGGTAGCGACCCCCAGGCTGCTGTTGACGGGGTCATGGAACTCTCCCTGGTCATCCTCATCCTCCCAGCTGCCGGAGTCGGAGAAGTACTCGTCCATCATGTTCGCGTCATATTCCTCGCTTGTCGTGGCTGTTGATACGTCGTCTTCTAGCGAGTCTCTGGGTAAAGGTTTTGTGGTTATTTAATTGATTTATAAGTTTTGTGTCCGAACATGTTAAGTATACTTAACATAATATCACACCAGTACAGTTCGAAAACATAAACAGAGGTACCAAATATTACCACAGCATTTGGCAAGTTATTGTAATAGGGGGAGATGTTTCTTTTTTCGATTTACTAGCTGTTCCAGAATGACTGATATTTGAAATATTTGTCGTTTAGTTATTTACCGTCAGTGCTTCTAGAAAGGAAGAGCATGGAAGGAAGAACCTGCTTTGTTTCATTGGTATGAGCCTAAAGACAAATCTCTGCCAAGCTTGACACAGAGAACTGCGACAATTTATTGAATATCACGTTTAAAAAGGATTTCTAATATTCTTATGGTTTTAAATGGTAGGTCAAAATAATTGAAAAAGGTCTTACGTGATGTTCGAATTGTTCTGAGGCGGCAATATCTTGATCGGCTCCAACGATCTACGCTTTCGGAACCGCGGAGTCCTCTGCTGACCGCCGTTCTCACATTTCTGAACAAAACAATTACGAATGTTGAATAAACTAAAATATTACTTGTCTTTAAATCTGTTTACAAGATCTCACTCTGCTGTTGTTAAATTTTTTTTTTTATATAGGTCAGTGGTTGGATGAATCCATCTGATGTGAAAGCTAAAATCCCTACAACTTGGTGATGCGGCTTAAGCCAATACCGCATGGATATGTGTCCCGCACAAAAATGGAAAATGGATTTCATTTAAACTGATGAAAGTATTCAGAAAGTAGAAAACAATTGACTCTCTACTCAAACTTTGATTTGATTTCGATTCCAGAAGTTGTATGATATCTTTCAGTCGCATGGCAAAAGTGTGCGAGATAGACATACGACTTCCCCAATCAAAAGATTTGATTGCTTGCAACGATTTTGACAAGTATCTGCTCTAGTGTCTTACTTAGCATCAAGCATTTCAGGTTGATTCCTACCTAACACACTAAACCAACGGTACTGAAGTTGGTATAGCCTTATTGTCTTACCGCTTGCATGAGAGCCACTTGGGTCTCGAACAGCTTGTGTCTCGTGGGGTTGTGTCGCTCGGGAAAGCGAAACGCGCAGCAGTGGAAGTGATGCGTCAGGTACGCTTTTTGGAGACTCTGGGGGTCGAAACATGGTGTAGAAAAGTTATTTTGGGGCTCATTTTATGTCGATGTTTTCCTTCACCTAAACGAGTTCCTTCGGTCCTGCCGGGGTTGCGGGTTGTTCGAAAGAGATACCGCGGCCCCGGAACGTAAAGGGCAATAGAAGGAACATGGGTAGGTTTTAGTCAGTACAAGTCTGACATGCCCCCCCGCTCCGCCCAGAGCGGGGGAAGTCATTGGACGATTTCCCACCCGAAAAAAAAAGCCAGTTCCTTCAAAACGACAAGAAAAACCTACTACTTATTTTGAAAGACTACGCCTCTACTTCACCCCTCGGGATTCTCGGGATCCAAAACAGGGGTGACGTTAATATTATGTTATTCTTTCCCTTCGTTGAATAGAACTACGCCTTCCCTTTTACGAGTATAATAACTATAAGTAGACCTGGCAGGAAGTAAGGGGTGGCTTACTTATGGTGTGTCAATGTTTTGTCAAACAAAACAAGGAAGCGAGGCGATGACATTGACCTTTCTTTGGTAAAATAAATGAATAGATATAACTCACCTGAAATTCATAAATCGATGGTATGTATTTCAGCGAAGGCGTCTTCTCTATTCTAAGGGTTTCTAAGTTTTGTAGTCCTGCGGTGGGCAGGGAGGTAATAGCGGTGTTACTTAAATCTCTGAAACAATATCATAAGCACGATTTGATGAGCAAACATTGCTTTTTCTTCAGGTTACTTTTAACCATCTAAATGGTACTAGATATGCGTAGGTACTCTTGATCCTAAACTCGTCGAAAAGACGAAGATTAGGTTGAAGATGGAACGAGCTAATTAAAAAGTAGTCTATTAACCCTTGACTTGAATAGATCCAGCTTGTATAAAATCGGGGGCATAAACGCAGGCAGGGAATTCCACTCCTTGGCTGAACGCATAAATTCTCTTAGTCGTTCATTTTGAAGTTTTGACAGAATGTCCGTGGTCATGGCGGGTCCTCCATAACTGCAGACGCTGCCTTCGCGATCCTTTTTCCGGCCTCTATTGGCAACATGGCGAACACAATGCTGCCACATGGACTTTGATGACAGATTTGAAGGAATCGTCCATCAGGTTGAAAAATAATAGAATTTCAGGGACCGCAATGGAGATTCTCATGTGATTTTTCCTTAATTATCCACAGCTGGTAAATTTCCCTAGACTTATATTCTTAATCATGTAATAATAGTAGGTAGTATTAAGGCCGTGTAACATGCTCCATTAAAGAGGCTAGACAGCTACTGTTCTTTACCGATTGTGCGTTTTGGCAGTTTTATAGGATACCACAAAACTACATTGAAAGTGCAGGAAACGTTTAAAATGATATGAGGACTTACAATTGTCGGAGGAGTAGATTTGACGCGAAAGCATTCTCGTCTATGTGTTTCAGTTTATTGTTGCCTCGGAAACTCCTGAAAAAATAATACACCGTGGGTTAACTAATCTTTACGTGTTTTGGCATCCAAATAATCAGATTTTTCTAAATATCAACTTACAGTTTAGAAATCTGTGCATTTTTAAACGCAAACGCCGGAACCTCTTCTAGCAAGTTGTAGTTTAGAGATCTGTTAAAAAAAAAAACAATTATAAACTTAGATCATGTCATGGCAACATATTGAAATTGATTTTTATGATCGAAATAGCTTAAATTTGCCAAAATATTTTACTCTAAACAATCGTGAGGCAGCTCCAGTATTGCACGAGGAACCACGAAGTTAAATCGTTCCACAACTTAATAAGTAGGTATTAAAAATGCCTATAACGTACCGAATTCGTCTGTGGACGGTAAGCAATAGGTAGCTCACCGTCCGTCCGGGTTTTCAGAGAACGATACCGCAGCCCCGGAACACAAAGGCAAAAAATAAAATGGACGGGTTTTAGTCAGTTCAAGATCGACACTCCCTTCTGCTCTGCCCAGAGCTAAGTTAAGTTATTTGATAGGTAACTAGCTTTTGCCCGCGACTTCGTACGCGTGGATTAATAGTTCCCGTTCCCGGGGGATTTCCGGGATGAAAACTATCCTATGTCCTTTCTCGGGTCCCAGACTATATCTGTACCAAATTTCATTAAAATCGGTTCAGTGGTTTAGGCATGAAGAAGAGACAGACAGACAGAGTTACTTTCGCATTTATAATATTATATTAGTTTAGAAGTTTAGATTACCCTTCCAAAATCTTGGTGTGAGCTACCGCACGGTAAACATATTAGTAATTGTGCTCTTCGGTTTTTAATTGTTGTTTGTGTTTAAAAGCAGTGTTTTGACTAAGTTTATTGAAAAATGATTACTGAACAGTTCTAACTACTTAACTATATAGTGAGTGCGCGAGTCGGAGTGTTAATCTGTGATTAATATGCAATATTAATCAAAACTCATAAGACACATACCGTCAATAAGTGATAACGCTAAGTGTTTACTCAAAACGCGTAACCGACGCGCTATACACAGCACTTACGACGTTCTTCTCGCGAGCTCGTTAACACACTGCTTGCGGCGCAGCTGTTTTGGACTTTGGACTTACTTTACTTTAAATAAGCATCAAAAGTAAATACAGCGATTAACTTATTTTATATGCTGGTTAACTGTTACTTAAGCAACTAACGTTAAGTAAACATGGCAACAAGAATATGGGGATGCTGCACCAGTGACAGTTCTAAAGAAAAATACAGATTTGTCAATTGCACTCGTTGTAATAAATCGTACCACTTTATTTGCTTATCCATCTCAGAATTACTTAGCGAATCAGAGGCTTATCGCGATTGGATATGCTCGGACTGTACAAGCATGAGTCAGCACCTAACGTCCACTAAGAAAGACTGTACTCCGATCCGTAACATCTCCACTACTAGAGGAAATAAAAGACCTGCCCTGAATTCTCCCCCTGAAACTGCTCCGTCAGTCACCAGCGAGGACGTGCGTTCTATCGTGCAAGAAGTTATAAAAGCAGAGTTAGCTATTCTTCTACAGCAGATAAATAGTACTATTGTGAACACTGTCAATAGGGAGCTGGCCCCAATCCGTGAAGACATTGAGGAATTTAAAAAGTCTTTGAATTTCCACACAAACGAATTTGATGCGTTTAAGTCGGAACACGAGGGGTTAAAAAATACTATGAAAGAACTAAAAGGTGAGAACATAAAACTGCAAGATACAGTGGGGGATCTTAAACAACGACTGAATTATTTGGAGCAGCACGCTCGAGCCAACAACTTGGAGCTGCAATGTTTACCTGAAAATAAACAGGAAAACCTATATTCAGTCGTCAAACAGTTAGGTTCTGTTGTCGCATGTAAGATTAATGATGGTGATATTGCACACTGCACACGGATTGCAAAACTTAACACCAGCAATTCTCGCCCTCGGTCCATTGTGATCCAGCTTGCCTCTCCGAGAATCCGTGATCAGCTGCTGGCTTCTGTAATCGAATATAATAAAAATAAAACCCACGACAAGCTCAATACCGCAGACTTTGGTATAGCTGGCAATAGGTCTCCTATTTTTATCGTCGAACACTTGTCTCCAGCTCACAAAGCTCTTCACGCTGCAACAAGAACCAGAGCAAAGGAAAACGGCTATAAATACGTCTGGGTGAGGAACGGTAGAATATTTGTCAGAAAGACGGACGGCGATGATCATATTTTAATTAAAAGTCTAGATACTCTAAATAGTCTAAAATAATGTATTAATCAATCAATATTGTACTTTTCCATTTTTCTTTTTTCTGTTTTGCGTGTACTCGTACTTAAGTAAATATTTAAATTCAATAGTTTGCAAATATATTATCAGAATAGTAGAGGGTTAAGAACAAAGACACACACTGTATATCGTAACATTGTCTGTAATGATTACGACATAATAATTATGTCTGAGACTTGGTTGAATAACTCAGTACTGAGCAGTGAGCTATTTGACGACAGATATGTGGTATATAGGCGGGATAGAGAAAGTTCTAATTTTCAGTGCACTAAGGAAGGGGGTGGTGTTTTAATTGCCGTTAAGAAACAAATTAAATCTAAACGTATCAAAGATTGGGAAAGTGATTGTGAGGACCTATGGGTGAGTGTTGATTTACCAATTTCATCTACCTTTCGTCGAATGGTTCTCTGCGCAGTATACCTGCCTCCCCCTATACGCCGTTCTTCTCTGGAGCATTATTTAGATCACTGCAATGCTGTTTTTGAACAATGTAATGGTTCAGGGGTTTTCATTGTGGGTGACTTCAATTTGAGTAACATTGACTGGAGTTTGGCAGGAAAATCGGCTAATAGGCCTAGCTTGCCTAGCACAAGCGAAATTTTAATTGACTTCATAACTGTTAATAGTCTTAATCAATTTAATTTAATAACAAATGATTCTGGTCGCATATTGGATCTTGTTTTATCATCACATTTATTGTGTAGCGTTAGTGAAAGTATAAATCCAATTAGTAATGTCGATAAACAGCATCCACCTCTTGATATCGTTGTTTCCTTAGGAAAAGAAGCTAGTCTATCATACAATAATAAAACGAAAAGACCTAATTTTCATACCAAAAATTATGCACCAGTTCGTGAGTTCTTGAACGAAATAAATTGGGTTGAACTTTTTGAGGGACATAGCGATTTAAATAGGATGTTGGATGTCTTTTATGAGAAACTTGATTATGCTATAGGTAAATTCATACCTACAAGGGCGCCAAAAAAACATAAATTTCCCCCGTGGTTTAATCATAAATTAATTAGAATGTTAAAATTAAAAAACAACATAAGAAGGAGATATAATAAATATAAAAACCCAATGGATTTCATTGAATTAAAAGTGCTTAGTAAACGCTGTGAAACCATGGCTACTCTTTGTTACAACAATCACATCATTAATATAGAAAACAAGCTAAAGAATAATCCTAAGTTGTTTTGGACGCACGTAAAAAATAAAAGAGGGGGGTCTAGTACATACCCCATGACTATGACAGACGGGTCAAGTTTCACGTCTGATGGTACCACAGTATGTGAAATGTTTGCTGTCAACTTTTCGTCTGTCTACAGCCATGATCAGGAATTAAGCAATGAATATTTACAGCCTCTCAGGAATAGCAGTCTATGCTTAACAAGTCCAACAATTAGCAGTGAAACTCTACTTAAAAAATTAAAAAGCTTAGATGTTAACAAAGGTGCCGGTCCAGACGGTATACCACCAATATTTATCGTAGCCTGTGCGGAGGAGTTGGTGAATCCACTTATGCTCTTATACAGCAAATCATTAATGTCAGGCGTATTTCCATTGAAATGGAAAATAGCCAAAGTAGTGCCTATACATAAATCAGATGACAATGACGACGTATCTAACTATAGGCCCATCTCAATTCTCTCGACGTTTGCGAAAGTGTTTGAGTCACTGCTCAGTCCGCATTTCCAAAATCATCTAAAGCTATTTATAAGTGATCATCAGCATGGATTTGTTGGATCACGATCAACAAGTACTAACCTAGTTGGATTTACGGAACTGTTGATCGGTGCGGTAGACTCTGGTCTCCAGGCAGACGTCATTTACACTGACTTTAGCAAGGCTTTCGACAAAGTCTCCCACAAAATACTATCTTCAAAGTTGCACGCATACGGTATCATTGGGAACTTGCTAGAATGGGCAAAATCATATTTATCAGATAGATCTTTCTTTGTTGTGGTAAATGGCTATCAGTCCAACGTTTTTAAAATCTCTTCTGGAGTCCCACAAGGTTCACATTTAGGGCCTATATTTTTCAACTATTTTATTAATGACATTCCCAGCTGTCTACGGAACTCAGAAATTTTTATGTATGCGGACGACTTGAAATTTCTTAGAATAATTAAGTCTGACAGAGACTCCTCGCTTTTACAAACGGACCTTAACAGCCTCATCCAATGGTGCAAAAACAATAACATGCATTTGAACTCAAAAAAATGTTATCATATTAAATACTCAAGAAAAAATAAACTTACGGAGACAGCATATTACATTAACGAGGACAAGGTCAATGAAGTAGAAACAATTCGGGATCTTGGAGTTTTATTTGACCAAAAATTAACCTTTGCACCACACGTAGACCAAGTATGTAAAAAAGCGTTAAAAATGTTGGGGTTTGTCATAAGACACTGCAAAGGTTTTCGTCAAAGTAAAACTAAAATCTTATTGTACTACAGTCTAGTTCGTAACATTTTAGAATACTGCAGCGTGGTTTGGCGACCGCACTATACTGCTCACAGTTTGCGGATTGAACGCATCCAAAAACGTTTTGCCTGGCATCTAGCTTTTTCTGTAGGTAAAGCAAAAAAAACGCCTTCTTACAAAGACAGATTAATGCTCTTCAAAATGCACACCTTAGAAGACCGAAGGCGTTTAAACGACGCAACTTTTGCATGTAAAATGTTGAATGGTATTATAGACTCACCGACGTTACTTGCACGAATTAACTTTCGCGCTCCTCCAAGGATTCCACGTAAACCCATAACTCCACTTTGTCCTCCGCAGAGAAGAACGGTGTTGGGATCTAACTCTCCATGTGCTAGATTTTGTAAGGTTTTGAATAGTTGCAGCGATCGAATTGATTTACACTTTGATTCTTTCTATAAGCTGAAGTCTAGTATTCTTAACTGTTTTATCTGATTTGTTTTAATTGTTCGTAAGTATTTGCATTGTTTAGATATACACAATTATTATTATTTTTCATTAGTTTTAACTTCGCTTGCCAACTCTTAGTGCCTAAGCTTACATTTATGTAATTTATAATAGTTCATGTGGTGTTTACCTTTAAGTAATTGTTACACTGTTAAAGTTTTAAGACATGTTAAGTTTATTCAAGTTCTTGGTGTAAACAATTGTTGGTAGACCAAATAAATAAATAAATAAAAATAAATAAAAACGTACCAAATTTTGAAATTACTATCGGTAGACGTTTAAGTTATAAATTCTACATGAACATCCAAACCAAAGATCGAATATAGGTACCAACATGTAAAGACAAACAGAATCAAAGAATACTAGTCAGTGGCGGCGTAGCATGGGTTGGCACCCGGGGCGACTTTCTATTGAGCACCCTCAAAATACTAAACGCGATAGCGTGAGTTTATTTTGCTTAAATCCTTACTGATATGATATTATAAAAGCGAAAGTGAGTTTGTTTGTTTGTTTGTTACCTCTTCACGCTTTAACGGCTAAACCGATTTTGATGAATTTTGGTACAGAGATAGTTGGGAACCAGGAGACGGACATAGGCTAATATTTTTTGGAAAAAAGTGGGATGTGAGGGAGAAAGAGGGAAGAAAAGGGAAAACTTAGCGTTGCTATTACAAATCAATTAGGCGCAAGGGGAAATGTGTTACCCCAAATTTAACGCGAAAGCTAGTATTCTATAATATCAAAATTTACGTTTCGGTCCTTTACAATGGGCAATATGGAAAGACTGGTAGGTCGCGTTTGGGTCATTGTAAATTTTAAGTAAGATATTATTACCTAACTAAACATTTGAGAAACTTCTTTTACAAGAACTCACTGAAGCCACAGAAATGCTTAAAAAAAAGATGGTAACACTCGATGATAGTACTTCAGTACTATCGAAAATAATATTGAACTCATTTTGAATGTACATATTTGGACACTACCCGTTTACTTTTTGTATATAGATAGCATGTCCTATTCCTAGGTCAAACTACTTCTGAAAAAACCCTCTATTGTCTGATGAAATGGTTTTGGCGTACCAGGAAGAGAAAAACATCTAAAAGGCACTCCACTTTGTTTCTCTTGGTCTCTTAACATTTTTATGTTCATGGTCAATAGATTTTTGAAGCATCAATCCATTTCAAGATTTTCTTTTTTTTAAACAGGAGAGTAGACCTTCAGAATTCGTTATGTGTTCGGACACTTAAGGATTTAGCTTCCACCATGAAGTTTTCTTCTTGGTCATATTCTCGTTGCTAATCTCTACCTTCTTTCATCTTGTGTATCGAGATTTTCAGGCTATATACAGGGTGGCCAGTTAATAGGCGTCCAAAGAAAAAAATTAGATGCCTTTTGCTGAAGGGTACCTGAATTACCCCCATGTATGTTCCGCGATTTTTTGTAGTTTAGGAGCTAGAATTTTTTTAAGTACTATTTTCAAAATTTCCACCTGACATTGGTTTTTATTTTTTATCTCTTTATTCCTATCATTTCCAGATATTCTTTTTTGTGGAATCTATTAGCAATAGCAATAGCTAGCATGCAAGCCTAGGCATTGTAGAGCTTACCACAAAATTAGTCCAAAGTTCAAAATTACCGTTAGAGTTTGGTAATCAAAAATGTTCAGAGCTTAATAAAAAAATAAGTCAGGGGTGCCAGAGGTTTCTAAATGATTTCAAAAACTTCTATGGACCTTCAGAAGACAAAATCGTTAAAAAAACATAGAGCTTGATCAGGGATTATTTCCTGTAATTAGCTTTGATAGCAATAAAGGAATTTTTCAGTTATTCTTATAATTTGTGATTTCGTAATTTTTCCCACTGTTATGATAAAAAATACGGTAGATAGTTTACAAATTTTATTAAAACACCTTACAAAAGGTTTTCAAAATGCCGCCCTAACACAGAAATTCACAATCTACGGGCGAAATTGTCTTTTAGCTGTCTAAAGGCTTCTCTGTTACTTCTTACAACATTTCCCGGTTCTTCAATTTTCCGTCTCAGCTCTTCTTCATTGTTAGTTTCCCGTGCGTATCATCGAGCCTGGACGTCAGCTCGAATGGGCCAATTAGTTCACCGTTGAGAACGCCGGACCACATGTTCACACTGAAGCGGTGTTGAAAATTTTATGGTCTTACGGAATAACGGTCTAGCCAGGCGGCCGTCCAGGCTCGATGGAGCCACCTACAAGGAGTTCTTGGAGAACCAATGATCAATTTTGCTGTCAGACGTAAACTTAACAGAAAGAAGACATGGTTTACAACTAAAAGACAATTTCCTCCTTAGATGTAGCTTGTGCATTTCTGTGGTAGGGCGGCATTTTGAAAACCTTTTGTAGGGTGTTTTAATAAAATTTGTAAACTATCTACCGTATTTTTTATCATAACAGTGGAAAAAATACCGAAATCACAAATTATAACAATAACTGTAAAAAGAAATATTTAAAAATGTAATTATATGTATGTAAAAAATAAATAAATGTACGAATAACTGTAAAAATATCTTAATTGCTATCAAAGCTAATTACACGAAATAATCCCCGATCAAGCTCTATATTTTTTAACGATTTTGTCTTCTGAAGGTCCATAGAAGTTTTTGAAATCATTTAGAAACCTCTGGCACTCCTGACTTATTTTTTATTAAGCTCTGAACATTTTTGATTACCAAACTCTAACGGTAATTTTGAACTTTGGACTAATTTTGTGGTAAGTTCTACAATGCCTAGGCAAACGGTTGTTTTTTGCATGCTAGCTATTGCTATTGCTAATAGATTCCACAAAATAGAATATCTGGAAATAATAGGAATAAAGAGAAAAAAAATAAAAACCAATGTTAGGTGAAAATTTTGAAAATAGTACTTAAAAAAATTCTAGCTCCTAAACTACAAAAAATCGCGGAACATACATGGGGGTAATTCAGGTACCCCTTAGCATAAGGCATCTATTTTTTTTTCTTTGACGCCTATCAACTGGCCACCCTGTATATATATACTATATACTGTTTCAATGTCACTTTCAACACCTTGCTGTGGTATGTTTGATACCAGAGAACCAGAAGGTGCTATGAACTTCACAGTTAATACTGTATATAAATACTTCACACAGATAATGATTCGCGTGCAGATTAAACGATCACATCATAGAAACAATAACACTGGCTAACTGACCAAATGTCAACTGTGATTGCTTTGATCGACACATCAACAACTTGCCCCTGACGCCCGCGCCGACCTTGTCGTGCAGATGCGCCAGTGGCTACTAATCTGCACGACTGGCTTGGCATTCCGTTGTCACCCCTTTTTGTTGGGGTGGGAAATCATCAAATACCTTTCCCCGCTCTGGGCGGAGCGGGGGAGCGTCAGAATTTTGCTGACTACTACTACTGACTAAAACCCACCCATGTTCCTTTTATTGCCCTTTACGTTCCGGGGCTGCGGTATCTTTTTCTTTACCCGCAACCCCAGCAGGTTGTCACCCCTTGATGCTTGGCACCCGGGGCGGACCGCCCCCGCCGCCCCCCCCTTACGCCGCTACTGATACTAGTTAGGTACACTCATATACCCACAAACCACGTTACATATAAGAATGTAGGTTTCTAATCGACCTTTCCACGTACCTAGCTGCTGCCGCAATAAAGATAATAATTTTCACTTACGGCTGCAATTACTTGAGCAAACTAATTAAGGCTAGATTAGAGATAGCGCAGGATAAGCATCCAGTTATTTACCAAGATAGAGATACGACTGTGGAATGAGACAATACTGAAATTGTTCTGTTTCTAATAGAAAATGGTTAGTTGTCTAGCTGTTTCCTTATTAATATTATAAAAGCGAAAGTGAGTTTTTTTGTTACCTCTTCACGCTTTAATGGCTAAGCCGATTTTGGTACAGTGATAGTTGGGAACCAGGAGACGGGTATAGGTTTATATTTTATAAAATAAAGTGGGATATGAGGAAGAACGAGGGAAGAAAAGGGAAAACGTAGCGTTGCTATTACAAATCAATAAGGCGCAAGGGCAAAAACTGCAGGTAAATAAATAGGTACTGTGTTATACCGAATTTAACGCGAGCAAAGCCGCGGGCAAAAGCTATTTAACTATAAACTGTATAGGTTAAGAATGGTGAGAACATCATTTGAGTACTTTTTTTTTCGGGTGGGAAATCATCCAACGACTTCCGCTTTGGGTGGAGCGAGGGGGCGTGTCCGACTTGTGCTGACTAAAACCCACCCATGTTCCTTCTATTGCCCTTTACATTCAGAGGCAACGGTATCTCTTTCGAACAACCCGCAACCCCGGCAGGGTCATTTGAGTACTTGAATAATTTTTTTAACAATCAAAAAATAGTGCTTCTTTACCAGAATTTTAAAAGTGGACAGGGTTTGAACTCTCCTTACAGACACGGCCAAGGCATTCCATAGACGTTCAGCTTGAAACTGTTAAGGATTTATCGTAGAAGCTAGTAGAATGCATAGTCAACCCATACCAAGAAGGGAATTGAGAAGCTCTTAGTAAGTTTGTTGATTAAATATGAATAAATTGGTTGCAACGGGACCAATGGGAGGAAATTCATTCTTCACATAAATTACGAGCCATCGCATTTATGAAAATAAGGTATAAAACCAAGGAAACTAAATATAAAATAGCACATGTTGTGTATGTACCTAGGGACTTACACTTGATCGGCTCTCACGCGCAGGGCATGTGGCGACAGTCGCCTTATGTGGTTGCCCTCTAGGTCTCTGAAATGGGAGAAAGACAAAGATTAGAAATATCTTCACCAAGGTAGAATACACACACCGAGGCTGTGGGTTGTTCGAAAGAGATACCACGACCCCGGAACTAAAAGGGCAAAAGAAGGAACATGGATGGGTTTTAGTCAGTAAAACTCTGACATTCCCTTCCGTTCCGCCTGGAGCGAGAGTTATTTGATGATATCCCATCCCTAAAAATCCCAATGAGAAATAAAATATGTTCAGTTGCTAAGCTGTATTTACGCATATACAATGTGTCCGGTCACGGACTAGCCATATTCTATGTACTTATATAACAAATATTCTAGTTCTAAAATTTATTGTTTTTTTTTTACACTAGGTACCATTTTTTTCACAAAAGTTTACAAAACTTTCGTTGCTTTGCATATTTTTTTGTTTTTTTCTAAAGTTACGAAAATGTAAGTTCATCATTTCTTAATTTAAACGATAGACAATACTGTTGCTCTCTGAATAAACCTATTTTCGTTTCAAAACTTTAAAAGATATGATTATTTTTTGTATACGCATCTATAGAGAATATCTCAAAATGGCTGCCAAAAAGCGGGGTAGTGAATTAGACCCAAGTGTGTATCGTAATAGTACCTATATACACTCGTTACATACGTATCTAGAATATCGCTAGTCCATGACCGAACATATTGTATATTGTTCGTGAAGTTTCCAATAATGCTTTAGGAACTTTTTTACCCAAGGGATTGAAGATTGAAGGTTTTTAAAGGTAAAGCGGTACTCACATAGCTTGCAGATACGCGAGTGAGTTGTTATCCTTCTTGTAGTCGTGCACGTGGCTCAGGTTGGGCACCTCCACCAGCCCTGATGTTGTGATGATACTGGATAATTTACAAAATTACGATAACACATAACAATTAACGAGTCGTTGAAACGTAGCTAGTTTAATTTTGCGATCCTTATTTCTACATAAATGTCCGCAAGATATTAATAATACTTTGTCAAAGGTGCAACTGACTGGTAAGGACCAAATGCGGACCGGCCAAGCCACGAATACCGGACAGTTCACTGTCTCAAACCGCGTATTTAGTTTTTTTTGTTTACTCTACGAATATCTCCATTATTATGGGTGCGTTCACAATTTTTTTAACTCTCACACACAAACAGCTACATCCTGACCCGGAATACAAATATTTGTTTGGAAATTGAACCCGTGACATGCAACAGTCAACCGCTGCACCAACCGTGCCGCCATTGATGTGCTGGGTTGACCGAAAATCCTTACTAATATTATAAAAGCGAAAGTGACTTTGTTTGTTTGTTACGTCTTCACGCCTAAATGGCAAAACCGATTTTCATGAATTTTGGTATAGAGATAGTTGAGACCCTGTAGACGGACATAGGCTATTTTTTTTAGGGAGAAAGAGCAAATAAATGGGAATAGTTAGCTTTGCTATGAAAATAAATAAGGTGCAAGGGCAGAAACTACAGGTAGTAGGTGCCTGCAAATCAGGAAAGGGGCTGTGTTATCCCGAATTTAACGCGAGCGAAGCTGCGGACAAAAGCTAGGCAAAAATAAATGTTTTACGGTCTTGGATCCTAACACATTTATTTTTGTTTTTAACAAAATTATCATTTAATTAATTAATCCCATAGAACAACTGAGAAATAGTAGAGCTGCTATAATGAATAACAAGAACTGAAATATATAAAAAAAAAAACACTGAGATTAGTAATTGAAGGGCTCAATAAATCTTCTAACTCAGACCGCTCAATTGATATTCTGCATTTGAAAAAGGCCGCTATCACGTAGATAAGCCCTATATTATGCTGATTCAAGCGATCAATAATTAATCTACATATATATAACTAAGTAGCAAATACCTATAATAAAAAATTATAATGCTAGGTACAGTAACAACCTAACAGTAACTAATATGTAGATACACATGGAAACCAAATTATGCAGACTCAATGTATTATTATCTTTTAAACATAAAATTCGTGAGTTTCTTCGCAAAAGTCTGCAGTATTGTCACATCGTTAATGTTTTCGCAATTGTTTTTATTTTTATTTAGTGTATCTATGTATCTATTCTGTGATATACATTTGTAGTACTTTGTTTTATATTTATAGTATTTTATGTATCTATCCTTACTAATATTATAAAAGCGAAAGTGAGTTAATCTTTGTTTGTTTGTTACCACTTCACGCTTTAGTGGCTAAACCGATTTTGAAGAATTTTAGTACAGAGATAGTTGGGAACTAGGAGACGGCCATAGCTTATTTTTATTTTTTTAAATGGGGATATGCGGGTGTACGAGGGAAGAAAATGGAAAAATTTGCGTTGCTATTAAGAATCAATAAGGCGCAAGGGCAAAAACTGCAGGTACTGTGTTATACCGAATTTAATTTGTTTGTGACTATACCCATGGCATGAGTCATGTCTTGTTGTGATAACGAACAAAACAATAACAAAATTAAATACATACGTACAATGTGCGCAGCTCAGGCAGCGATGGTAGCGGCGCCACGCGGTGCAGACGAGGCGCTTGCGTTATAAAGCTGAGGAAAAACAACTTAATTATTTACTTATACAAGGGAAGGACATAGTTTACTTTAATTTATTCTGAGCTGAGGTATGAGAAACCAGGGCATTTAAATCAACATATTATCAACCAATACAAACACCTTCGACCTAGTTTTGATAAGTCAAAAATTATTCTATCAAAACTACTCGAATATTTTCTTGGGACTGAGATCAATAATTTCAAATGTTTCGTTCAAATGTTCATCCTGAAGATATATGATCCGGATTAGATGTTGTCTTTTGAATGGGATAGGTACTATTAAAGAAATAAAGAAAATTGCTTTTATTCAGCATTACCTATTAAACACAAAAAACAGGAACTGTTTAAAATTGAACTGAATAAAATAAAAAATGCCAAAAGGGCTTCAGCTCAGCATAATGCCAAATGGCAACACAAGGCCGCCACGATTTGCTGCAGCCCACGAGTGTCATGCGCTCGAAAACATAAATAAACACATTAAGTACTAAAGTCTAAAATATACTGCACAAAAACCATCCGAAAATGTCACGACTCTTAATTATAAAACAGCAAAACAAAAGATTTAAGTCCCATTATTAACAAACAATAGATGATGATGTTCTTAATATATGTTAAAAATAGTATTAAAAAAAAACTTGAGAGGTGTCAAGATACACCCGGATGGAACGAAGTTATTATTATTATGTACAGAAAACCTGTATATTCTCTACAAAAATAATCGTCGCGACACCACACTGTTCAATGCGAAATAGAAGGAGGAAACGAAAATAACTGGCTTTCTTTCTAAGAGAGAGAGACAGACAGAGAAACACGCGCACGCCGCACGTCTTACAAGTTTACAACTATAGCAAAAAGTGTCATTACAACTTTTGGTTTTATTTTTTTCCGTCTAGCCCCTTTCGCAACGCACGATAAGGAACTTCGTTCCAATATGTTGCATTTTAAATGGCCGATATGTGTACTTAAGTGGTTTACCGGTAATTGGCTGTCACTAAGAGCCATTTGTAATTGAAACTTCCGCGATGATTCGACTTCAGCTAAGTACAGACGCCTGCAGGTCAACCTCGCCTTGAACCTAATGGTTTAGAAATAAAGTCGAAAATCTATCAAAGAAATCTGACTGATTTTAGTAGCTTGATGTGCAGGCGTCTGTACATACCTATTCTGTGTGAAGATGATAAGTCACTACACTTAAAAGTACTCCACCGAATGGTAGTCACCACCTCTTATTTTGTGTGCATTGAGGTATGAAGTTTAAGTCGAAAGATTCCCGCCTGAACTAATGCGATGTTGATCAGGATCCCGATTAGTGACCATAAATGTGTATTTATCTTAGTGCGACCTCTTTTACCTTACTACCACAGTTTCTAGCACAACTCTTTGCTTATAAAAAGTTCATAGATCAGAGAGTCAGTCAGCCAGTATTTGTTTGTTTGCCACGTGTTGATATAAGGTGCAGTATACTTTGTTCCTGCGTCATGAAAGTTTTAATCCGTGATGGAGTTTGTTTGCATTCACGCCCAAGTCCCAACGTAGCTACGACGCGACGCTACGACGCCACGGGTCAAGTTTCTGGTACTTTGCCAAAAGACGCGTTAGACAGACACCGAATGTTACTCGTTGATGGTTATGGTGTAGGTCTTTGCATGACCATCTCTTGTTCGCTGTGCTTACCACCATTCTTCTGTTTTTGTCAGGGCCTATACAGTTCAATAGCTACGAGTGTTTAATTTGGGGTTTGTTCTCACTGTGCCTTGTTTTTCGGGGAACTTTAACTTAGATAACTTTACTCCATCAAAGTTTATTTATGGAAGTAATAGCTCTTGTTAATTAGTAATTCATCAAGCTAACTAAAATCCTACAAATTAGAGTACAGTAAAAGCTCCTTATTAGCGCTTCCTTCATTCGCGTTTTCACTAATCGCGGATTTAAAAAATGCGACCCAATTCCTGTATTCGCGGCTAAAAGTTTCTTTATTCGCGGATCTAAAAAGAAGATTTGACTGAAACCGACTTGGAGGTAATGCTAAATTCACTGCCCATTGAAGAAGAGCTTTCAACAAGCACTGGAAACGTCTCATTTAATTTGAAAAACCTTAGTGAAGGCTTAAAAATGGCAAATGAGGTTTGCGATTTCTTTATGAACATTGATCCGTGTATGGAACGAAGTCTTATTTTTAAGAGGCAAATTGCTAATGCGACTGCTGCGTATCAGTCTGAATTGCAGGAGCTTTTAAAAACTGCCAAGCAAGAAAAAATTACAAAATTCTTCAAACCATTGCCTAAACCTAAAAATAATTAATCAAAATGTTCAAAAACTTTAATTAAATTGATTTTTTTAAATATATACCTATATTTTTTATTTTGCCACCTAAGAACGTAGCCCCTATAATCCTATGTAAATTACCATTCCGTATCACAGTTTCTGTATTCGCGGCATATTTATGGAACATATACCCCGCGAATAAAGAGCTTTGACTGTACTTAATGAAAAAAAACGCTATCTACATAAGTAACTACAAGTCAATATAAGTATACCAATATGAGTTTTAATTCTATCGAATACTTACAAAGATTTGAGATTAGGCATCTTAGTGAGATCTTCAACGGCGATGTGATCCAGTTTAGGGGCATCCATTATTGATCTGAAACCAAAAATAACACTTGTAAATCGTGTTTCCATGCCGATTTGAGATATGAACGAACGGATTGTAGTCTTAACAAATAATTCATTGATAAGGATAAGATTATAAACGACATATTTGTATTTACGGATTTAACATTGCATCAACACAATCAATCAAGCCTAAATATGAAGACAACCACATTTATATGCACTGCTGCTGCTGATTTATAAGATACTAGGTTTTGCCCGCGGCTTCACTCGCTTTAAATCGGGGTAATCGGGTTTCCATTTCCTGATTTACAGGTACCTGCTACCTGCAGTTTTTGCCCTTGCGCCTTATTGATTTGTAATATCAAAGCTAAGTTTTCCTTTTCTTCCCTCTTTCTCCCACATTTCTCATTTTTTTTTTAAATTGTAACAACTATCTCTGTACCAAATTTCATCAAAATCAGTTTAGCCATTGCTTGCCATTGCTTGCACTGACTGGACAGGTCTACTCAAATCTGTGTGGTTTTTTCTTAAAAAGACCATTTCGGACCCTACTCATTTTTTTTAGGGTGAAATCATCAAATAACTTCCCCCGCTCTGGGCGGAGTGTCAAATTTTTACTCACTAAAACCCACCCATGTTCCTTCTATTGTCCTTTGCGTTCCGGGGCCGCGGTATCTCTTGCGAAGTTTCGAACAACCCGCAACCCCGGCAGGCGGAGTCCCTGGCAAGCCCCTCTGCTTTGCTGACATCTAGACACTACTCCTCATTGTCCTCATTTAAGTTAACCAAGATGTTTGTCTGGACCTCTGCATTTGTTTCTTTTTAGAGAAGTCGGTTACGAAATACCGGTCTCGTCTAGTTTACAAAAATAAATGACGTGTAAAAGTATTTGTAACAACCTACTTGAAAAATAAATATAATTTTGCGGGCCTGTTGGTCTAGTGGTTAGTGTCCCTGACTGCTGAGCCGGAGGTCGTGGGTTCGATTCCCACCCAGGACAAACTTTGTGTGATGAGCATGATTGTTTGTTCTGTGTCTGGGTGTGACTTATCTATAATATGTATGTACTTATAAATTATATCAGTTGTCTGGTTATCATAACACAAGCTCTGCTTAGCTTGGGATCAGATAGCCGTGTGTGAGTTGTCCCAAGATATTTATTTATTATTATTAATTTACTTACAGATGCTCAACCCGGTGCAGGTGGTACCCGGCGGCATGGATAGCCTTGGCTGTGAGCCTGGTGATGTTAGTCTGATGTAGTACCACAGAGACGCTCTCGCTCATAGCGTGACATATTGCCTCTCTGCTGCCTGTAACAATAGATATTACGTTATTCTTATTCTTCCTCTTCTAAAAACAAATACACACTTGTTTTGACCCAAAATTCAGCTATGCATACTCTGCTTAATGATGTACTTGTAACATTAAGAAGTCATCATCTGCCTAGCGTTTTCCCAAGTATATGATGCAGCTGAATACCAGCTGCATTATGGAGGATATTTTACATGGAGCGACTGCCTATCTGACCTCCACAACCCAGTTAGTACTGCGTAAAGCGATACCCCTTGGTAAGACTGGTGTATCGTAATAGTATATTAAAACACGTGTTACATAAGTATCTAGAATATCGCTAGTCCATGACCGGACACACTGTATACATTTTTTTTTCTTCTTTGGCAACTGAGCCGATGTCGACTATTCTGCCAGGGTCTTGTATACATTTTTTTATATTTATGTCATTTAATTGGCGAGAAGTCATTCAAAAAAATATTAATAATGATATAATTACGTACCTAGATGTGAAAACGTCGTGCCTGGCTAAAGAATCAAAGAGTAAAGATACCGCCCACCCTTTAACTACAGCCCAAAGATTTAATCAAATTATCCCAAGTTTCGGCAAATTGAATCTTAATCAAACATTTCGTGAGTCAGTCATCACATTCGTAATTGTTTGTTATTTGCCCATGCATCCATAGAAATAGAGCGTAGGTGCTTACAAGGTCTTGGAGTCTTGGTCAATAGAACATTACAATACAATATTAATAGAACTATAAGGTAATCATTGGAGATGAGATATTGGTGTGTTTTCGAACATGTGGCTTGTGTATTTTATTGTACCTAATGTCTGATGTATGTATAGGTAATGTGTTTTCTTACTGTCCCCCAGGGAATTTCAGCATGATGTATTTTATATACAATACACTAGGCAAAGCAAAAATGTGGACAGTACGGAAATTACGTACTACTACCTATAAGCTATATTATTGTAAAGTTTTATTAAAACCCATTCAGCAGTTTTTGCGTTACTCTTGCCATAAAAGTCCATACATTCATCCATCAATGCAAACTTTCAGGTTAATAATATTAAGTAGTAGGATAATTTTTCAGAGAGTTTTCTTTGTTACATACATAAAAACCTATATTGATTTATTTTTTAATGTGGGGCTTCTTCTAGATTTATTTTTTAGTGTGGGTTCATCTTCTAGGAATTCATAATATTTATTTTATGATCCTAGTGCGTTTCTTACTGTTTGGCAATCTGTAGATTTACGATCAACTCAAAGATTTTTTCAAGTAATATAGATTATTTCAGTATTTGTTTTTTTTCTTCTAAAAGCATTCCAAGTTCATAAAAAACACTTCGTTTTAAATATATTCGCGTACGAGGTATATAAATAAATAAATATCTTGGGACAACTCACACACGGCTATCTGATCCCAAACTAAGCAGAGCTTGTGTTATGGTAACCAGACAACTGATATACATACTTATATAATTTATAAATACATACATATTATACATAAATCACACCCAGACACAGAACAAACAATCATGCTCATCACACAAAGTTTGTCCTGGGTGGGAATCGAACCCACGACCTCCGGCTCAGCAGTCAGGGCCACTAACCACTAGACCAAAAGGCCCGTCATATGAATGGAATGTTTGACAGATAACGTTAAACTATACATTGATAAAGAGTTACGTTAGGACACTGGCAGGACACTTCACATCGAGTCCTGTTTGTCCTGTAACTAAGTGTGCCAGGCTGGTCGTAAATGTTTGGACTGAATTAAACTGAACTGACTCGCAGAAAAATATCCCGCTGCAAGAAATAAAACTAATGTCCGTTTTCACTAACACTAAGCCACGCCTAAATGATTGTTTAAATAACACTGCGCTATTGGAATTTAAACTCTCGACCGCTCTTATTGATCACTAGCTGGTTGCTCCCGATCTTCGTTCTTGTATAATGATTATAAAATAGATCATTTTGTATTTAAGTAAGCAAAACTTGACATTGCGACCGGGCCGGAATTGACAAATGAGCCGCTAGGAGAGGGTGTCATGAAGCCGTGATCAACAAATGTCGTTTTTCAATACATTCGCGGATAAATCCTGACTAATATTATGAAAGCGAAAGCGAATTTGTTTATTTATTCGTTTGTTACGTTACGTCTTCACGCCTTAATGGAAGAATTTTGGTAAAGAGATAGTTGGAACCCTGGAGACGGACATAGGCATTTTTTTTAAATTGGGAATAGAGGAAGATAGAGGGAAGAAATGGTAAAACTTAGCTTTGCTAATACAATCAATAAGGCGCAAGGGCAAAAACTACAGGTAGCAGGTACCTGCAAATCCCGAATTTAAAGCGAGCGAAGCCGCGGGCAAATGCTAGTACACAATAAGAGCCTGTTTTCGAGGAAGTTTATTGAAAATATTTTATGCTAATTTCAAAAACTCAAAGAACAAAAGTGGTCCAGTTAAGTCTGAGAGACCTCACGTAAGGATTTGCGTCTATTATGTTACACTTTGTATAAACACTTTTCAAACAACAAACGTTCTGTTTACTGCTTTGCTACCCTTTTTTTTCTGGTGGGAAATCATCCAATGACTTCCCCCGCTCCGCCCAGAGCGGGGGAAGTCGATGCCAGACTTGTACTGACTAAAACCCACCCATGTTTCTTCTATTGCCCTTTACGTTCCGGGGTCGCGGTATCTCTTTCGAACAACCCGCAACCCCAGCAGGCGGAGGCTCTGGCAAGCCCCTCTGCTTTGCTGACTCTCTTTGAGGCGCGCGTGAAACACGAACGCGCCGTCGACACGGCCTGTCGTCAATCGACGGACGGACGGTGAACTATGCTCTGCTACCCTACCATGACGTCTTAAAGCAGAACTTATTCCACTGAGGGAAAGAGACAGAGCTATACAGGGTGTCTAGCACAATCTCTTTCCCTCAGTTTCCGTCAGGGTAGGCCTACTGATCTTACTCATCAAAACAAAGACAGTTTAGGTCCCGTAAAACACTTCCCTTTATAACAATAAAACAAGCGATTTATGTTCTCCCCATCACTCGATAGTAGTAAAAGAGAACACCGAACAATTACAAGACAGTTGGTCTATCGTTAACTATGCGGCACATCAAGCTACACGATCCCAGTATAACATGGCCTCGCTTCTTAAAGATTTCTCTTACAATTGTGATATTCTCAAAACTGGTTTTGTATCGCCGCGTGTGTACTCCTTTGTTTATTATTCTATTACGCTTAACGAACTGCTGATGTCTGGGATCTCTCAAACGTCCCACAAATCGCTGTGTCGACACGGATTTGCTGAAAATATTTGCGAAAGTTTCACATTGAATATTAGACGCCATTTTCTTGGCGTTTTCAGGATTCCGTACCTCAAAGAAAAAAAGGGACCCTTATTGAAACACTTCTTTTTTAAAACGTTGCCCCACACTAGGAATTTCGGGCCTGTGGGCGGTGAGCAATGGGTAGTTCACCGTCCGTCCGTCGATTGACGACAGGCCGTGTCGACGGCGCGTTCGTGTTTCACGCACGCCTCAAAGAGAGTCAGCAAAGCAGAGGGGCTTGCCAGAGCCTCCGCCTGCCGGGGTTGCGGGTTGTTCGAAAGAGGTACCGCGGCCTCGGAACGTAAAGGCAACAGAACGAACATGGGTGGGTTTTAGTCAGTACAAGTTTGACATGCTCCGCCCAGAGCGGGGGAAGTCATAGGATGATGTCCCACTCGGAAAAACAAAAAACACTAGGAATTTCGCCTGTACCGTGGGTGCCTTTACAAACATTTAAATTCACATACACAAACAACCATACCCGAAGCAACTACCAGTAGGCCATACAAATATTTGTTCCGTGCGGGCGCTAAGCCACCGCACATTCGTGCCGTCTTGTTTTCTGTCTGTCTGTCAAGACCCTTTATCTCGGGAACGTGTGGAGGTATCGAGTTAAAATTTAAGTCATATTGTCATGTGGTCCCTGTCATCATTTTCGTGCCCTTGTCCCATTCTATTTGGGGTCGGCGCAACACGTTTTCTTCTTCCATTCTCCCCTATCAGACGTCACGGCATCATTTACTCCTTTGTGCGATGAAAAAACACGCTCTAAGTCTACGCAGTCAAAAGATACAGTTTACATGGCAAGTTTGTACGGAACCCTTGGTGCTTAAGTCTTGTTCTTGGCCGGTTTTGCTTGAAAGATAATAATATGTTGTAGTGTATTCATGTTTATAAATGAATGAGTGGTGAATGGTGATGGCATAACATGTCAATCAGAAAGACTGCCAGTTTGTCTACATCGAATCCTTACTAATATTATGAAAGTGAGTTTGTTTGTTTGTTACGTCATCACGCCTAAATGGCTAAACCGATTTTAATGAATTTTGGTACAGAGATAGTTGGGACCCTGGACACGGACATAGGCTATTGTTTTCAAATAAGGCGCGAGGGCAAAAACTGCAGGTAGCGGGTACCTGCAAATCAGGAAAGGGGAACTGTGTTACCCCGAATTCAACGCGAACGAAGCCGTGGGCAATGGCTAGTAACTTAATAAAAGTAAACTAAATATAAACAAAAATCAGTTAATTAAATTTAACTAAATAAAATGCGGAACCGATTGCGATTGTGCTCTTTTGTCTATTAGTATTTTTACATAATATTTTTTTTGGGTGTACATATAAAAGTAAATAAATGTTACGAATTATGATGACATATTATTGTTGACGAATGTTTTTATTTACTTCTTAGTAGCTAGTTGCGCAGTAGCAAGTAAATTGAATCTTTTATAGGGATACCGTGCCAAATTGAAACACTTCTTCATCACATCCATATCGAATTTACTAAACGTAATATACCTAACATTTTGTCTCCAGAAAAGATAGGATAGCTTGCCAAGGATATTTGGCAACGATCATCTATTTACCGAAAGGCATCAAGTATTTACGGAAGCAACTAATTTGTATTCTAAATATGGTACATTTAGCAACGCTCGTTATGAAATATGTGGTTACTAATTTATTGCCATAGCTTAGATGCATCAAGGTCTACCTGGGAAACACCAATTTATTTTACATATCTATTTTCACAAATCTATGCAGAAAATAAATAGAGTTAAACAGTCTGTTTGTTACTTAAAACAAAGCTTTTTACTAAATGCTTTTGAAAGTACTTATAACAAAAACCCTTAATTTAATATATTTTCTAATCTCGGCTAATCTCTGTAACGTATAGGCAGATAGTTGATGTTATAAGGACCTTACTTTGGGATCCGTACTACACCGTACATAGTACTTACTGTAATTTAATTCAAGTGAGAAATTGCAACTTGCAACCGAGGCGGATTTTACGCACGACCTGCCAGGCGAGAGCATTATACAGCCGAGAACAGAGGTGTCAAATTGTCACGTGAATCAAACGATGTTTTTCAATACAATTCGGAGATATTAAATAACAGAAAGAAAAATACTTTTGTCACTACGTAATCAATATGAAACTACGATAATAATTTGTCTTTTTCCCGCGCATCTTCTTCTCATACTGAAGGAGAAACAAAGGCATGATATTGCCAAACAGCCTAATGTTAAAAATAAGAAATTCAAATATTTTTGAATTCAGAATTCAAATGAATATCAATTTGTTAGTTTCGGCTTTGTGTCTATGAAACTGCGAAACAAGACTTCTGAATCTTTTATTCTCAATGTTATGTTTGCTTACACCAGTGCCAATTATATCTGCTTCCCTCGTTAGGAAGCATACGCGCGATGTATTTACAAATATTATTCAATGTTGTTCCGCAGATGAAAGAAACATTTCATGTTACAGTTACAGCTGATTCCAATTGCGTGTTACCCGTTTTATTGTAAACAATCCGTCTTATTTGTGAAATATATCATTTTACAAACATATGATTGTATCTTCGCTTTTGAAGAAGCATCATGAAATGTTACAAGTGAGTGTAGATTATAAATGTTAACAGAAGAAAAAAAACAGAAGCAATTTAAAAATATAATAAGTTAATAAGAAAATTAAACCGGCCAAGTGTGTGTCAGACGTGCGCACTGAGAGTTCCGTACAAACTTGCGACATAAACGGTCATATCTTTTGACTGCGTGAAGTTAGTGTCAATTTTACACAGACGGCCGGCACCAACTGCTTAACTAGTCCATGAAGTCAAGAGTATTAAGGCTTAGTTTAATCATAATCATGAATGATTTGCGTTGGACGAGCGCATCAGCATCTGCTTGATCTAATTATGAATGATTTGCGATATCTATTAGTTTTTAATCGACTTAAAAAAAGTGTTGTGTTTGTACGCGATTTCTTCGTGAATAGTGGGCGCTTTTCAAAATTCTTTTTGTAATTAATAAGTTACACATCCGAAGAGGTCCCATATCAATTTTTGATTTAAAGCTCGGGTAGTTATATCTTAAACATATTTTTTCTTCCGATGCTTTTGAATCATATGCTCTTATTATCTTTAAGTAACAATGGTAAATGAATACCCCATAAAAAATTGTGTGCGATACTATCATACCACAACTAAAACGACTGAAATTAAAAACTTTTTTGCAAAAATAAACCGCCTTAAATTAAAAAAGTTGAAAATAAATTTGCTTCCAGAAGTCGGAAATCGTCGTAATTTTGTTTTTTTTTCATGTTTTTCTTGGCACAGAGTTTCGGAAAAAAGGTGTTCTTTACAGTTTAATTTGCTTTTTAACCGACTTCAAAAAAAGGAGGAGGTTCTCAATTCGACTGTATGTTTTTTTTTTTTTTTTTTGTGTTTGTTACCTCATAACTCAGGTCTGTGTGAACCGATTTTGATGATTCTTTTTTTATTCGAAAGCTGGTGGTTGTCGTTTGGTCCCATAAAAAAAATATCAAGATCCGACAAGTAGTTTTTGAGTTATCTTTAATAATACGTATTAGATTGACTTCGTGTACGTTGATGATATACTCATTCGTCGATTATATTTTAGAAGTTGTCGAAGACAAATGATCAAAAAATGGTATGTACTACTATGGTTTGGAAGGTCATCGCAGTAATTTGGTGAATGATCTTCAGTGATATACAACGGCACTCTTTAATAAATGACAGCAAATCTGCCGTGATTGCTGCAATCACATGTATAAGTATGGGTTTCGCCAGGGTAGGTAGGCGAGTGGGAGCAGGGTGACCGTATCCCCTCCCCACCCCTCACCTAGTCATTAAGAAACATAAACATCAGATCAAGTATCAGCTGTATCCCCTAGGGGATGATGCATATGATTTCTGAATTGGTTTAATACTAAAGCATAATATAGATACTTAGTATTTAATCTATAGCTTGATGTGGGACTAAAAATTGTATCTAAGACGGGACTAAAGCTAAAAATAAAAACTTTTTAACCGTGTTTGCTTATTATATCATAATACTATAACTTAAAATGTTGAAATAAAACCTTTTTAGTAAAAAAATCAAACCGACTTCTAAAAAAAACTAAAAACTGGAAAATAACTTTATTTCCGGAAGTCGGTGGTAAATAAAGTCAACGAAACCAACAAAAGCCACCGATTTCCGGAAATAAAGTTATTTTCCAGTTTTTAGTTTTTTTTAGAAGTCGGTTTTATTTTTTTACTAAAAAGTTTTTTTAAGGTTACAATGCATGTAGTAAGTAGGTATTCGATTCGGAAATCTGTTTCTTGCACGTGATTTCTTTATAAGAATACTTGAAGAGTTACTATTCTCCAACGATTTTCCTGGGACTACCAAGTATCCCTCCCGTTTTCAAGTCCATATGTACTTACCTAAGTACATAATGTACGCTACAACTGTAATGAAACGGTCACGGAGATCTAACGAGCTCTGTCAACACAAAATCACGACTTTTACATCAACTGTGAGTATACACTGATTTGTAACAGCGCAGTTACAGCTGTAAAGGTTAAACGAAACAAAAATACATTAACCTCCTTATTCTATTTCATACGCAATCTTTGGCTACTGAGCTCTGGTTTTTTTTTCAGTATATTTGCCGAAAGTCTTCGGATATACAGGTTGTGACAAGATAAACGCTTAAACCTCCCGTTGTGTTTCGACCCATGAAACTGGATCGTAACTTTTGTTCTATCACTATTTATTTATTTAACGATTTATGTACACACTGAACATAGATAAATAAAAGACAGAAACAGAAAATAGGTGCTAAGGTAATCCTTTTTTCTAAACAAATCTCTTCCAGCAAACATGCCAAATAAAAAGAGATATAAACCCAGTGCGTAAAAAAAGAAGAAAAAGGACTACATAAAAGTAAGTAATAAAGATTAAATCTTTATCTATTATCTATTATCTATTATCTATTATCTATTATCTATTATCTATTATCTATTATCTATTATCTATTATCTATTATCTATTATCTATTATCTATTATCTATTATCTATTATCTATTATCTATTATCTATTATCTATTATCTATTATCTATTATCTATTATCTATTATCTATTATCTATTATCTATTATCTATTATCTATTATCTATCTATCTATCTATCTATATATATAAAAATGGATTGCTGTTCGTTAGTCTCGCTAAAACTCGAGAACGGCTGAACCGATTTGGCTAATTTTAGTCTTGAAATACTCCTGGAAGTCCAGGGAAGGTTTAAAAGGTGAGAAAAATTGGAATAATTGTCGGGAAAACCCTCAAAACCGTCCTTCTTTATTTCCCATACAAACGTTTTCTAAATAAAATGGAGTCAAAGAAAGTACTAGGCTTGCATGAATTCACGGTGAAATGTCCCATACAAACGTTTTCTGAATAAAATGGAGTCAAAACCCTAACTAATACAAGCGAAAGTACTAGGCTTGCATGGATTCACGGTGAAATTAATTCCAGCAGTTTGATCTGTGGATTCAAGTTCTTGATAGAACCAACTGCGTTGAGATAAAACTACTAGGATCGCATGAAATTATAGCAACCTTTGCCAAGGTTTGGAAATGGATGGGTTACCACACGGGGACAGGTTAAGCAACTCTTGCCAAGGTTTGGAAATGGATGGGTTACCACACGTGACACGGGGACAGGTAAAGCAACTCTTACTAAGGTTTGGACATGGATGGGCTACCACAGGGGGCCAGGTTAAGCAACACTTGCCATGGTTTGGAAATGCATGTGTTACCACACGGGCCAGGTTAAGCAACCCTCACCAAGGTTTGGAAATGGATGGGCTACCACAGGGGGCCAGGTTAAGCAACCCTTGCTGAGGTTTGGAAATGGATGGGCTAACACAGGGTGCCAGGTTAAGCAACCCTTGCCAAGTTTTGGAAATGGATGGGTTACCACAGGGGATAAGGTTAAGCAACCTTTGCCAAGGTTTGGAAATGGATGGGTTACCAGACGGGCCAGGTTAAGCAACCCTCACCAAGGTTTGGAAATGGATGGGTTACCACAGGGGGCCAGGTTAAGCAACCCTCACCAAGGTTTGGAAATGGATGGGTTACCACAGGGGGCCAGGTTAAGCAACCCTTGCCGAGGTTTGGAAATGGATGGGCTACCACATGGGGTATAGGTAAAGCAAGCCTTGCCAAAGTTTGGGAATGCATGTGTTAGCACACAGGCCAGGTTAAGTAACCCTTGCCAAGGTTTGGAAATGTGATTGTGTAGAATGCAAATGTGTCCCCGCACCCCAGCCAGAAGTGACGAGAAGGAACACCGTGTGGTTTTAGTCAGTAGGAGTCTGACAGACCCCTCCGCAAAGGCGGAGGACATCCATTGAGGATTTCCAAACGAAAAAAAAAAAAAAAAAAGGGGGGCAGTAGTAGAGTTTTATTCAAAGTGCCTTCGATCCACGAATTCGTAAACGATGATGAACACGAAAACGATGTCCTTTTGGTAAATCCACAATGAAACAGAAAAATGATGTTTTCAATGACATATTTAGTTCCTATCACAATCTGTTCTTTTCTGCATATTACTCTTACAAAATAATGTCGATTTTTCACATCTGCCAGGCGACCCGTGACGGCTCACATTTTTATTATTATTTTTATATTTATCGTTAAAAATACTAAAATGCTGTAGTGAACAGCATTTTAGTATTTTTTTTGTCTATACGCCAAAGAAGTATAACTTCTAACGCGTGTACATAAGTACACACACTTCTTTTTTTTAAACTCCTAGGATGTGCCTGGCTTACCACCGCACAATTTACGCCTAAAGGTTGGCTCCGTAGTAAGCTTCGAAACATAAACCAACCAAAACGGCGCAAACCAGTACGCATTTGGTGGTTAGAAAATTGATGAACAATGTAATTTACGCGACGTATAGTGAAAGGAAAATTCAAAGGTGAGGAAGTCCTCATTCTGACGATCCCGATGATCGCAACCGATTTGCCGTTCGAATTTAAAAGACTTCAATATCCGATCCGTCTTACATTTGCCATGACCATCAACAAATCACAAAGCCAACCCTTAAAAGTTTATGGTTTGAATCTAGAACATCCATGTTTTTCCCATGGTCAATTATATGTGGCATGTTCACGGGTCGGAAGACTATCTGCGTTGTTTTGTAGAAAACAAAAAATGTCGTGTATCACAAGGTACTTAAGTGGAGACCAACCTATGTACTGAAATGCAGAAACAATAATAAATGATTAATATACTTAATTTCTTTTTCAAAGAAAAAAAAAACTTAAAAAATTCGAAAATCGGCTTATTATTTATTGCCTTTATGGCGGAACAGAGTTCGCCGGGTCAGCTAGTAATATATATAATTCTTCTGTGAGTGTGTATGTCACTGAACTTCTCTCAAACGACTGGACCGATTTTGATGAAACTTTTTGTGTGTGTTCAAGGGGATCTGGGAATGGTTTAGATTCACAATTTTGTCCGGCAGATGGCGCTGCATCACATATTTTTGTAAATACGTAGCGAAGCACGTACCGGGCCGCTAGTACCTACAATATAAAATCCTTACTAATCGAAGAAAGAAGTCGGTTGAAAAGCTATGGTAGTCGTTTTCACAACGAAATCCATCGATCCCGTGTATATGAAACAACGTACAAAGTAGCAAGTGCGATGCACCGACACCATCGCATGACATCTGCACACGCGAGCCACCTACTCACTCCACGTTATCTCACTATCAATGTTTACGACTCACTCTTATAGTAAACAATTCGTTAATTCACCGATATCTCATAAAACTACGTAGTAGCTACAGATTGTGTAATACAGGGTTATAGTACAGACGCCAGCAGGTCAAGCTACCCGAAACTGTAAATTTTTCCCAATGAACCTTGAACCTAAAACTTAATGAAGTCGAAAATATCTCTAAGAATTCTGACAGATTGTAGTAGCTTGATGTGCAGGCGTCTGTACCTTCATTCTAGTGCAATCTAAGAGGGCAAGGTATTATTTTTTAGCTAAGTACTGCCAATGCTAATGTAGTAAATTCAAAGCTTTGATAAGATTTAAAGATATCGCTTTTGAAGGTTGTTCGAAAGAGGTTTTTGTTGCCCTGCTCCCCTTATTATTTTATTTCTGAATAAGTTTTAATTGTAATAACTCTAATAATTGTTATTTGTGTTACGTTGTGCTGCGTCACTAGAACGCAGCTGTTTCCTAGAAAAGTACAAAAAAATATAGAAGAGAGGGTATAAATAAGCGTTTTTTTTAAATTGTTTATAAAGGATTCTATCCGTAAGGATTTAAAATGATGTACTTAAATGCTTCGGATATCCTCCACACAATAATGATGTAACAAGCTTATTCCGAACAAAACAGATTTCTCAAGGTTACATTACAAAGCTTGAAGAAAATTCCATGTAAGAGAGTCTGAAGGCTAAGGTCATTTTAACAGAATACTTAAGCTAATTAATTAGATGAATGATTAAGTGCTTTAAGGTTACTACAGTTAGGGCCCGTACACAGCCTCGGGTAATGAGACCTTCAAACCAATTTGCTTTAAGCATAGCGCGCGTCCCCTGGATGGACATCCGTGTCGTAGTGTGCGACGACAGACAACTTCTTTCATTTGATTTTTTAGCTCTCAAGTTGTCTAATCCCGCAATCATAGCACAGCGTCTAAACATCGGGTACTCATAACAAATGGAAATTAAATAGTTATTTCATTTGTTTTTTTTCCGCACTCACTGGCGCAAGACGTGTGCCGCTAGAACGTGTAGCTTGTGGCCACGGGGTAAGTAATTAAGTGCCTACTTAGCGCATACTACAGCCACGTCAATCAATATTTATTTACGCTCGAGTAACAGGGAGGGCTTGCAATCAAGAAAATTGAAACACAAACTGTTGACAATTATTTTAATTGAATTAATAAAACAACAAACTGTTATTGCCCGTCTCCATAACACGCTTTTATAACGCACTAACAACATTGTGGATGTAATTGGATAACACGTTCATAGTTTTTTTCTACATAGGCCATCATCATCTGCCTAAACTAAACTATGTTGGGATCGGCTTCCAGTCTTACCGGATGCAGCTGAATAGTAGTACATAACTCATAACATATACTCGTTGGTACATAAGACATACGATACACTTTGCTAAGAATACTTATAAAGATTTTCGACCCACTGTTTAGCTGTCACTGTGTAACTGTCAAAGATTTAAAAATGACCGCGACCAACTGCATAACGTGCTTTCCAAGACACGGAGTAAACTTGGTATGTAATGGATTTTCGGCCATCCATGCATAACTAACCTAAAAATCAACCCGCGATCAAGCGTCTGTTATTATTTAGCTAATTTGACCAGCCTGTTGGTCTAGTGGTTAGTGGCCCTGACTGCTGAGCCGGAGGTCGTGGGTTCGATTCCCACCCAGGACAAACTTTGTGCGATGAGCATGATTGTTTGTTCTGTGTCTGGGTGTGATTTATCTATGATATGTATGTATTTATAAATTATATAAGTATGTATATCAGTTGTCTGGTTACCATAACACATGCAAGCTCTGCTTAGCTTGGGATCAGGTACCCGTGTGTGAGCTGTCCCAAAATATTTATTATTTAATTTACTTTTCTACGTAGGTAATAAAATAAATAAAAAATGCAGGGAGAAAATACAAAACGATATTTAGTGTACCCCAATTTCTTTTGTAAATTACCGTTTTGTGTTGATTAGTACAAATTAGGAAGGTCCGGACAAGTCATTGTGTTTTATTTGCCTGTCAAGGAGAAAGGAATAAATAATGCGGTGACGTCTGACAGGGTAGAATGGGACGCGCCCACGACACAGGAGACATTCCTAATGAGGGGGCAACGATTTGTAAAAAATATTATTAGAATGGGACTAGGGCAGGACGATAATGATGAAGTATATACCGCTGTCAGAATAGTGAGAGTTCTGACAGCACAATAACAATTTATGTCATAAACAACTTTGTTTTTCTTTATTTCTTAGAACTTATAGTTTTATTGCATGCATGTTAGCACGTGTTATTGTTATTAATAAGAATAATAACTCAATGGACTTACTATGGCTAAGATTATTTAATTCAAAGGAATTACATAAATATGGGTAACTGGTTTTTATTAATAAATGCAGGAATGTTTCGTAATGTTGCTGACTATATATGTACGATCATGCACCTAGACTAGATTATTGTAAAATAATATTATTATTATCTTCTAAAATCTGTCTCGAGGAGGTACAAATAGTATTTAATATATGCATTATAATTTTATTGAAATGTGTTGGTACCTTATTGTGATTTAATCATTTAAAAATATTATTTATAAAATACTAGCTGTCGCCCGCGGTTCGACCACCTGACTTATCAGGTGGTCGTCGATTATCTTGGTAAAAGTATCCTATGTGTTATTCCAGACTATAATCTACCTCTGCGCCAAATTTCATCAGGATCCGTTTAGCCGTGTTGACGTGAAAGAGTAACAAACATCCATACATCCATCCATCCTCACAAACCATTTGCAATTTAAAACATTAACTAGGAAGGATTAAACATTTAATAGGATTTCAAATCTTAATTCCAATATTAAATACCTACCTACCAATAAGTACTTAATTTTTTATTTCTCTAAAACAATTTACTATCGCCAGTCTTTTATTGGGTAGGCGCCTACATTTCGTGTTAAAATTCTAAATTCAAAACTAGGGCTTATACTTTTAAAATCATAAACGCAACGCAACGGTAATAAAATAAAAATCCTATTTTAAGCCGCGTTCCATTGCGATGAGTTGGATTATCTCGATGTTATTCACTTTCCGAGTCTGAAAGACAATCGATAAACACTCGTAGCCGTACACTTTATGCTAAAGATAATAACAATTGAAATCCGTTGTAGCTGCACAGTGGAAAATTCCTGTATTTATTATGAGATTGGACTCGATAAGGTAAACACATGGTATTTTATAAAAGAACAAGCTATCAAGTCATAATTTTTATTTAAGGTTTATCGTTCAAATCAAATACCTACCTAAATCAGGATATATATAGGTGTATAATTTTATCGTTGCAGTTCATATTTTTGTCTTGTATATAATTCATTTTATGTCGGTAAGTTTTAAACAAAAACTAATAATTAGTGAATATCTACCAAACAGTTGTGAAAAAAGAACATAAAAGGTTCTGTACTTTGCGATAAACGACTATATCTTTTGACTGCGTAGTCTTAGAGGGTTAATTTTTGTACGCACAAAGGGACCACAGACTCTATTAGGTATATGGTACTAGCTTCCGCGCGCGACTTCGTCCGCGTGGCATAGTTAGGTACTTTGGGCCGACGCTAACTTTAACCCGCGTGATGTTCGAAAAAAAAAATATCTTTCGCTCCCGTTTTCTTCCCTCTTTCTCCACCTTTTTTTAACCTATGTCCGTCTCCAGGGTACCAACTATCTCTGTACCAAAATTCATCAAAATCCGTTTGGCCATTTAGGCGTAAAAACGTAACAAACAAACAAACTCACTTTCGCTTTTATAATATTAGTAAGGATTATTATCAATACCTCAACAAAGTGATACAATAATCCGCTTTTTCCTTCGATGCACGGAACCCTAAAAAGTAATTAGGTGTACGAGATCATTAAAACATAGTTAAAAATATTAAGTTATCGTAAAAGTTTGTTGCAACACAGCATCAAAAATGCCGGATGTTATTAATTTATATAAAAGCACTATGCTGTCTTTAATACCGGAAGTACACATAAAAGAAACAAATAACAACAATGTTGACGATTGTGTTGTTTATTGCATACAGGTACTTAATTATTTTATGAAAATGTTTATATGTAAGTCTTTAAGCTCACATGGTTACTAATATTATTATTAACACTGCCAAATGAGTTCATCCGTGATTTCTGCGATGTTGCAAACGCCATGTTTGCAACATCGCAGAAATATCGGAAACTCGAAAAATAAAAAACATGGTAAATATCCCGTTTCAAGTGTTAATTATAATGTTTATATGTAATTTAAGGTGATATTAAAATTCGATTTAATCGTGTAAATTGCTTATGTGATAAATAAACGAAAACATGAGGGTTATAATATGGTAATCGGCTAGGAATTTGGACAAGTAATTTATTAGGGATGTACTTCAATTATTTGAACAAGCTCTCTAGAAAATAATAACAACAAAACCAAAACGACAATAGCCCCCAAATCTCAAAGTACTGAGGAAAACAAATTAATTTAGTTCTAAGATCATGTTTCCCAATGCCATAGCAAAAGAAAGGAAGTTTTTTAGAAAAGGTGTACTTAATTGCATCACTGCTAAATTGATAACATGGACGGACAGTATAGGGTGTGCCAATCAGAGCTACACGCACTCTCACTGGCATAACCTGGGTTGTTCTGGGTTATCACAACACCCACGTGCAAGCTCTTATATTGCTCCCTAAAGCCAATCTAATAAAGTACTGAACTTAATAACCGCCTGTATTCAACTATAGTCTCTATTTACACAATCTCACATTCGCTTTATAACATTAAAAGTAAGTATTCGAAAACGTTCAGAAATTAAAAAAAAAATAACTGCATCTGAAAAGTCTGGTTGAAGCGCACAGTGTAACAAACGTAATTTTGAAATAAGAAATACGCTTTCCACAGAAAACATTTTCCTGATTTTAAGAATTTATTCATATTTATAGATCAGGGGTTGCCAACCTGGCCGGACCCTGTACGATGTACCAACGATATACTTCTAATTTTTTTTAAATGAAACGGAATAGTTCAGTACCACAATAAGAAACGCGCAGTATTTTGGTGTTACGTTACGCACATGTTACACGTATTTATTTTGTTTGACTTTCCGCGATCGACTGGACTAATAGCCTCCATCCATCCATCCACCCATGCTATAGATGATTCTGGTGGTTGTTGTAAACAATTTAACTGAAATACTAAAGGATAATTGTATTTTCTATTCAGAAAACAACGTATTTACGGTGTACGTAGCGCCCTCTGCGCTGCGCTGGTAATAATCTCTTCTGTAACTAATTGTGGCCTTAAACTGTCTGATGCATTATATTGATGTATCGCAGACGATGCACTCTGCATTCTATAAGGCATCTTGTATCTAAGACAGATTCCATTAATTGATTTCTGTTTCAATCTATACTAATATTATAAAGCTGAAGAGTTTGTTTGTTTGAACGCGCTAATCTCAGGGACTTCTGGTTGGAATTGGAAAATTCTTTTAGTGTTGGATAGTCCATTTCTTGAGGAAGGCTATAGGCTATATAACATCACGCTACGACCAACAGGTGCTGAGCAGCGCGGGTGAAACCGTGGGGAACAGCTAGTATTTGATATCTCGCTTGCTAGCCACCCATTAATGGTAACATGCAGATTTGCTTCTTTTGGTGTAGCGTAGCACGGTTTGCTATAGAATAGAAGACCAGCGTATGGGGGTAAGTTAGGTATAATACCTTTTTTTTGGGGACAATGAAAAATCATCAAATAATTTCCCTTAAACTGACTTACAAACCCATCCATGTTCCTTCTTTGCCTTTTGTGTTGAGGGACCGCAGTATCTCTTTAAGCAGCCCGTAACCACTTAAATCAGGCAGTTGCCCTGGTCCTCTCCGTCAATATTCAGATCCTTTCCACAAGGCTTTACCCAGTAGTGAGACAATTGAGATTTAAAACAAAACACCCCCTGCGTTTTGTTTTAAATCTAAGTTTAAGATGGAAGTTAATTAACACTTGCAATGATCTTCGTGACTCTGAGATTATGTCATAAACACGACAAAATCTACTATCACAACAACTTCACTGACTAAAAATAACCTCGATTATCTAAGTCTTTATATTGAGCAAACAAGATAATACATAATACATTTTTATGAGATTTAAAGTGCCTTATTTGTTAAGTTAAACATATTTTTACAAAAACCGCGTGGCAACAAGCCCGTCATTTATGAATAAATGTAAACGTGTATGTAGGTAATCCACTTAAAGTGAACTCGCTAAAATCTTTGACAAGTTTATAAACAAATTTTTTTGGTCAAACAAGACGAAAAGATAAAACAACCGGCCAAGTACGAGTCGGTTTCCCACACAAAGGGTTCGTAGCACCAAACAAAACGATACAAATATTTTTTGATGTTCATTTTAAGAAAATCTCACTCAACAGCAAAACTAACATTGTATTTCTTAGTAAGTTACTGAAAAACAAAAGTTACGGCTGCAGTTTGAAAAATAAAAAAGTCCCATATCTCCAAAACGAACTAGCAAATCCTAGTCAAACCAATTTTCGTTGAAGTTTTTTCAACGTTCTATATACTTATTATTAAACCGCTCGCTCTTAAAAAATGCTATCGACACTTTTTTAGAGCTATCGAGGGACGTGTATGGAGGGCCATACGTACATATAAATTTGAACAGTAGGTGCCTCCTACAGTTCAAATTTTAATAGTGTGGGGCCTATAATAGTCTTGGAGTTAAATGGATGTGGCATACGGATAGGCGAATACTAAAAAATCTGACGCACATTTGGGCATGGTATCATTATGTTTACTTGAGTTATTATTACGTGATGGTGTGTTTCACGCAAACCTAAAATAGTGTCAGATAAAAAGAATAATATTTATCTAAGACTATTTTATATCCGGGGTTGCGGGTTGTTCGAAAGAAATACCGTGGCCCCGGAACATAAGGAGCAAAAGAAGGAACATGGATGGGTTTTAGTTACTAAAATCGGGGGAAGTTGATTTCTCTTCACAAAAAACAGTGTGGCCCTTTAAATATGTTTATTTTTGTAGTATTTGTTGTTATATCGGCAGTAGAAACACATCATTTGTGACAGTTTCAACTGTCTAGCTAACTACATATTACGGTTCATTCCGCTATGAGTATAGCGGGTGTTCGGGTCATATCGGGGGAAGTTATTCGTTTATTTCTCACCCCTATATACCTACATTATCCTTGTTGTAAGAGAATCCCCACACACTCATCACGGAACCTCAGAAACTACAAGTGCTAGGAGTCTCGAATTTTGCATGTTGGATTCTTTGAGGATGTAGGATGTCAGAAAGACGAGATTAAGCAAAGTTCAAGCTGGTGAACAGCTAGTTATAGAATAAAAATTTAATACGTAATACGTCTCTAAAATAGACCGTAATTGTTCTGAAATTATGAATACTTTCAAAGAGTCAGACAGATTTGAGGTTGGATGGAATACGACAATTTAAAACGATATTTTCTCCACTCCATTTACAAAATTCATTTGTTTCAGTTTATGCAAAGACCTGATTACACGAAACGGTGTCAAGAATGTTAAAAAAGTTCCGTGTGGTAGGTAGCTAATGAAGAACCTAAAACAGCTTCGGCCAATGTGAACACCGATCGCATTAGTGAATAATCATAATGACATTATATTTGTAAAGAGACAATAGATTGTGTTATTAAACAAATTGATTAATACGCGCCTTGATATTTGCATAATTGTAAGATCTGTCTGCAAGACTATTCAAACTAATGAGACAACACAATCTGCACATTAATATTTATTATTTGAAGTACTTCCGTGATGGCATACCATTTGCTAAATCGATGTTCAGCAGCCATCATTTTAAGTGACACCTTACCTAGGACTATTGTTTATCTTATCGACCCTGTTTCACCACGGGCGATGCGTATGGCGTCAAAGGATACTTGCGTTCGCCTTTTTGTTTTGGGGTGGGAAATCATCAAATAACTTGTTGTCAGACTTGTACTAACTAAAACCCACCCATGTTCCTTCTATTGGCCTTTACGTTCCGGGGCCGCGGTATCTCTTTCGAACAACCCGCAACCGTAGCAGGCCCCTCTGCTTTGCTAACATCTCTTTGAGGCGCGCGTGAAACACGAACGCGCCGTCGACAATAGACAGGCGGACGGTGACGGACCCATTGCTCACCTTTCACAGGCTCGTGCGTTCGTCTCATGATTTCTAATAACACCAACACGTGCGTCCTTCGCCGTTTGATTCCCGTCGCCGGTCTTGTCTGAAGACAAGGTTTGGTGCAACGGCTAAACGATTGGCTACTGCGTTCCTTGTCGTGGGTTCGTTGTCCACATGAGCCAAGTATTTGTATGGCCTGGTTGTTTCGAGTCTGGAGTTCAAAATGTTTTCTCTACATTTCTTGTCGCACTAAGTTGTCGGTTTTTCGTTTAGCTTGGGTGGCCAAGATATTGTTTCTTTTTTGCATGGATACTGCTTAATAGTAATATTAACATGGCTGGCCGGCTTCGTCCAGACTATAACCTACCTCTGTGCCAAATTTCATCAAGATCTTAGTTGAGTCGAATGAGTCACATACAAACATTCGATCTATACTCACAAACATTCGCATCCTTACTATTATTATAATTATAATTTATAATATAATTATAATATATATTTAATGTTATAAAAGCGAAAGTGAGTTTGTTTGTTTGTTACCTCTTCACGCTTTAATGGCTACACCGATTTTGATAAATTTTGGTACAGAGATAGTTGGGAATCAGGAGACGGAAATAGGCTATATTTTTTTTCAAAATTTGGGATGTGAGGGAGAAAGAAAAGGCAAACCTTAGCGTTGCTAAAAAAAATCAATAAGGCGCCAGGCGAACTGTGTTACCCCGAATTTAACGCGAGCGAAGCCGCGGGAGTTCGTAATATTAGTAGGAAGGAAGTAGGATATTATGGCTGATTAGTGAAAACAAACATTAAAAATTCGTCGGCATAGAATTGAATGGACGTAAATACTTTGACTGTCCACCTTTCAGTCTAACTCGAGATTTTTATTTTTGTTTCGCTTTTCTACAGCATACAACTACAAAATTGACGTAATGTTTATGATACGTTTGTAACACGATTTCTCCGTTTGTAACAAAATTTTCTTCCGAAGGTGTCCCATTTCAATTTTATTGCTTGGGGAGTTTATGATTCATCTTCGATAATACATATTTTTTCATCTACTGTATGTGAATATGAATAATCGATATCAATTGGTGTGAGATACCTACCATTACTAAAAAGGCTGAAACAAAAAGGCTTTTTACAAAAAAAAAAAACAACTTCCACACAACAACGGTCAAAGGTCACTAAATTCCAAAAAGAGACTTTTGTTTATTTCATCCAGCGTTTCTATATGATGTTTTATTACAGAGCAGACAAAGGTTCAAAATCTTGAATGCCTTTAAAACGCGTATTTAATATTTAGGTAGAGTACAGTTTGTATTCCTATACAAAATATAGGTATAAATATAAAGCCAATACTGAAGTGATTATGGAAATATTTTCAGATAGCCTACAGCCTAGTTCGTAGATATTCAAGACATAACAATGCACATTGTTACTTCAAAACCATGTTTAGTTGTTCAGCTGATGTAAACATTTTCTATAAAATATTTATATACGGTAACGTGGATTAATAGATCATGATGTTTATACCGGACATCGTGGACGTCACAGTCCCGAATATGAATTTGTTGTTATTTTTATGCAGATAATTGCAGCAGGATAAGCACTTTTTGGAATTAATACTGCCTCTGATTAACAGTATAGTTTGATTAGATGTTAGTAAGATTTAAGTATTTTTTATTCCTTTTAGGGGAAATGAAATTTAAAGTAAATAGGAGCATTCGCACGGCCATAGTATGAGAGTAACCACGTTACTCTTGTCATCTACGGCAGTTTGGAACCAAGAGCCCTACAAGAGGGTTGAAAAATGCTTTTCGTCGACATAAGGACAGGGCTTCACGTAAACGGTGACGAGCGGAGCGTAGATGAGATGCGGAAATCGACAATCCTGTTGGCTGTTATTTACTTTTTTTCTTTCGTTTCTCCTGATTGAAGAGACTTGCACATCTCTTCTCCGCTTATTACCTATGGCAATTTAGAACCAACCTTCGACGTAACGTAACGTTTTCGTTGGCATAAGGACAGGACTCCAACTAAGCGGTGACGAGCGGAGCGTAGATGAGATGCGGAAATCGACCATAATCTAATTGGTTGAAATCATCATTTTTTCTTTGGTTTCTCATGTGATTGGAGGAAACTTGCACATCACCCGTTTCGACTCCGCTTTATTGTGGTCTGGGTTTATGTCAGGCCAACACATTTTTGACTTTTACATCATTGATATAATTAACAGAATGGAATATCGAAGTGGTAGCAAAGTTGACTGTCCAAGCTGTTAGATAAATAGAACATCCTTAATTAATATTATAAAAGTGAAAGTGAGTTTGTTTGTTACGTCTTCACACCTACTTTGGTACAGAGATAGTTAGGACCCTGGAGACGGACAAAGGCTAACTTTAAAAAAAAGGCAGAAAAGAGGGAGAAAGAGGTAAAAAAGGGGTAAACTTAGCTTTGCTATTAGAATAAATAAGGCGCTGAGGCAAAAACTACAAGTAGCAAAATCAGGAAAGGGGAACTGTGTTACCCCTAATTAAAAGCGAAGCAAAGCCGCGGGCAAAAGCTAGTTATTTATAATGTATTCCATATGAATTATAGAAATTACAGTCTATAACTTATAAATTGGGTGACACAATGGACGGTCTTATCAAACATTCATCGAAAATAAATTATTCTCCAAATATTTATCCGTGTTTATAGACAATCCACGAAAAAGTACGTCCGGCAATAAATCCGCTTTATTCAGACATTCTCGTAAAACAGTACCGTCTACATAATAAATTAACGTAAATAAGTTCATTTGATGCGCATGGATATTTTATTATCATATGTTTGTTTATTCTGCTGACTGTAGGCGGGTGTTTTTGTAACTCGGATAATTCCAATAACAGTTTAGTATGTTGATTGTTTTGTAGGTATTATTCCAAAAAGTGGATTTATTCACATTATATGTGATTAGAGTCTTAGTCTACGGCAGAGTCCACAGTCCAGTTTAGTTGAAAGTTGACACAGGTACGGCGGGCTGCATCAATTACCCTAGGTACCGCAATTCAGTTAAAATTAACTTTTAAGGTATCCAATTATCATTAATGAATTTGAAGGCACGGTTGGCACAGTGGCTGAGGGATCGACTATTGCGCTGAGTGTCGCGGGTTCGATTCCCGCACAGAACAAATATTTGTATGACCTGCAGATAGTTGTTTGGGGTCTGGCTGTTTGTGTATGTGTTTTTATATGTTTGTAAATGCACCCACGATACAGGAGAAGTTCCTAGTATGGGGGAACGTTTATAATATATTTATATATATATATATATATATATTGACATATATAGAGTGTACTGCATCAATATATATATATATATTGATGCAGTACACTCTGTGAGTTCGTTTTCTTGGTGGGAAACTGAAGTGGATTAATGATCAATACTTTCACCCATACTTACCCCTGCATTTTGGACGTGGAGATATGGGGATCAGTCCATCAAAGACTACAAAAAAGGCACCAGTTCATCAGTCATCAAAGATATAGTCTTTTGTACTATATCTTCGATGTGTTTCTAACCATCATCAGTTACACCCCGAGCCGAATCGATGTGTTTATCAGTGTTGCTTATATCGCACTGTTAAACACTATACCAAATATTTTGAAGGCTTCTGAACTATTGCTTTGCTTTTTAGCTTGAAAAAGCTGCTATTGCAAAGAATCAAACCTATTGAACTGTCAAAATTAATGACATTTCTGTAAGGCTCTAGACAGATCGACCGCATTACAAAACTGCAATCTATCCGCAAATTGCAGTTTGAATGCAGATGACACTAGATGTTGCAATAGAACTCCAAACCAAATGTGCAGTCCGATTGCAGTTCAATTGCAGTCGGTGTGCAGTTTAATGATAAATGATGTTTATTTTGCAAGTAGGTTTTCACAAACACTTTTACACGTCTTTTTTTTTAAAACTAGATGAGGCCGGTGTTTCGTACCCGACTACTCTGAGAAGAAACAGCCGAAACAAACTCAGAGGTCATAGTCTCTTTTAAAGTCCAGCCAAAAAAAATCTTGGTCAACTTACATGAGGACTATGCAGATTAGTGTCTGAAGTGGTCTTTTTAAGAAAGCACCACACAGATTGAGTGGACCTGTCCAGTCAGTGCAAGCATTTGTCAGTTATCGTGCAGCTCGACTCATAACCCAAGGAGTTCAACGAAACGACGAACAATACCAAAAAAAGGACATTAGTGTAGGTCCCTAAAGTTCTATTGCAATAGTGTCAATTGCATTTAAACTGCAATTTGCGTTTGGATTGCAGTTGAAATGCGGGCCGTCTGTCTAGAGCCTTACATAATAATCGCTCCATTGCACCCTCGTGTGTAAACTACATCTTATTAAATACTGCCTGATACGTAATGCCAGCAAAATTAACAGTTTGGCTAAAAGCTAAAGTGTACCGGATTTAAGTTGGTCATTCATGAAAACTCTTTTAAGGCACCATTTTTAAAATACATTAAGGCCTGTAAAAACCTTGATACAATCGCTAAGTATGCGTCTAGTCTGTCACTTTTGTTTGACTACCTCATTAGTTTCAATCAAACTGTCTGTGGTGCGAGCCACGCGATTTTCGTAATCACTTAATGCGCCATAATAGTCAGAAGACACACAAAAATGGTCGAAATATGTACTACGAATGATATTACTACGTCATTTTGTTTAAAAAATTCTAGAAAAAGTTAAATTACGTCCATATGTTCCCAGCTATATGTTTGGCCTATGTAGTATAGGGCGCATATTTTTATAAACTGTACACATTTTTTGATAAACTGTTTCCCCCGGCTTCGCCCTCATGGACGAGGAAATTTTTTTTTGGAGATCCTACCGAACTTAATTTTCGATATCACTCGGGTGAAGCCTCGGGCGCCAGCTAGTACATAATAAAAAAGACAGTTAATTATTGTGAATTCCGATACTCTTAATTGCACAGGGCCATTTTGGACATTGTCCTTCTATATTTTGATTTTGAATCCAAATCCGTGCAGCTGTTTTCAACAAGAGTAACAAATATCCAGACTTCTATTCCATGCATCCTCTCAAACTTTCATTGATAGAATGTTTTAATTAGCCAAATGTCAACTTTCTCTGTTTTCTTTTGTTGCGTAGCAGTCGCAGCTACGCCGTAGCCGCTTGCTACGAACTTAAAACCCAGCGTTAACTAAGTAGGTACTCGAAAACAGCCTACCTAAATATTTAATCATTCAGTCTCGTGATTTTTTTCCCACTGTTTTTGTTAGTTTTATTTGAAACTGATTTATTACAAGAACCTTTGACGTCATCGCATTATTTTTGTATACTGAGGAACTACGATATCTGATAAGGGTATTTTAGCAGCTTTAAAGTATTTGTAACATGGAAACATTAATCGTAACTGACGTAGCGATGGGCTACATTTTTGTTGTATAAATAACAGTTTTGGGAATGTCAATGTTGATTTAACTAACGCATGAAATAAATTTAGCTCATTTCGAACGATTTTGAAATTGAAAATATTTATTAGGCTCACTATATTATTCTATTTATCTTTTAAGATACTTATAGCGCTTGTCAAAAAATGAAACCAAAATACCAAAAGTAAGTCGTCTTTTCGAAAATCCTTCGTCGCACGTTTGTGTTCGGGCCTCTGAAGGGCTACTATGGCATCTTATAGCAATTCATATTCCACTGAGTGAAAGAGATGGTGCTGTATAGCTCTGCCTCTTTCCCTCAGCGGAATAAGAATTGCTTTAAGAGGTCATAGTAGGGTAGCTGAAACAGAAGCTACCGCACGCTGTATCGGGAACGTCAAGATAATTTACGAAGATTTTTTTTACCTAAATTTCAATAATCCATTTCAGTTAAATTAAATTAAAAATATAAGACAAGTTGTTTTTACTGACTTAAAAAAGGAGGTGTTTCAATTCGAGTGTATTTTTTGTATCTTTGTTACGCGATTTCTCCGTCAATTGAGGGCCGATTTTATTTACTCCCCAAATGGTCCCAGAGGGTTCCCTCTATCTGGCAGAATCTTGATGCTCCGAAATTTATTTGGCATAACACACTTAGCATAATTTTCTTTAACCGAACATTTTAAAGGCATAAAAAATATTTGGTATAATTATCATTTGGCATAATATTTAAAACTTCGAATTAACAATGGCATACTTTTAAGATGGCAGAATTACTTTTAATATAATTACGATTCGCAGAGTTCAAATTTTGCATAATATATTATTTGGTATAATTTCACTTGGCATACTATGCAGGCGGTGGTAATGGCTAGGTTAGGTTAGGTTAAAACTGTGACCTCCTACGACTTGCGTTAATAGAAAATAGAGATTGTTTTAAGTAGGTTACCCGGAACTGAACTATTTAGATTAGGATACTTAATTAGTTATTGAATTCAATGACATAATCTCAAATTCAATTTAACAATAACTAAAATAAATGACATTATTTTTAAGAAATAATTAATCAAAATAAATGAAACTTATAATGACAAAGATGACCCTAACTATAAACTTTCTACGATATGATAATTTTGCCGTTTAATGATCATCGATATAAAATATATTATGCCAAAAGACGATTCTGACTATGAACTTTCTGCGATATGATGTTTCTACTTTTTAAATATTATGCATATGAAGTTTATGCCTAGAGATGATTCTGACTTACAAAATTATGAGTTTAGAATGAGTGATAAATGAGTGTCTGCTAAACTATTTTCTGCGAAGTGAAGTTTATGCCATCCGTTGTTATGCAAAATAAAATTATGACATAAAAAGTTCTGCTATAAAGGGTGGACCCGGTCCCAAAGGCATTATTTTATCTACATATCGATCTATGAGTTAACTTCATGTTAAATACATGATTTTCTTCTAAAGCATATGGACGATATATGCTAACTTATCTCTTAGCAGCTATAAAAATAAATATTCGATAAGAATTTATGTGAGACACCATCATACCTGCCATTAAATTTACTGTAATTAAATTATCATTGCTGAAATAAATAAAATGGCCAAAACATTCCGCCTTCCAAAATAAACACCAAAAAGACAGAAAAATAAGTTTGGTCCCAGAACTTGGTGGCAAAAAACCATCAAATATAGAAACGTCACCGACTTCCAGAAGAAAATAAATTTATTGGAAGGCCGTTTTTTAAAGTAAAATTCTTCATACATATATATATTTATTTCGGAATGAATTAAAATAACGTAACGTAACAAAATAGCGTCAAAAAAATAAAAAAATAAGATAAAACAAGGATTTTTTTATTTGAAATTCGTTCCGTTTACACGCACTTGTTTGCTATAGGGCCTTTGAACGCAGTTTGTTGTTATGGCATAGTTTCATGGTGGCGCCATTTGCAATAAAACGGTAAGTGATCGTCTGAAGGTGGTCGCAGTCGGCTCTTTACTGGTAAACAGCTTACATTAGTAGGCTTTTATTATTATGTGGCGTGTTCACCAAATACATAAATTAAGATGATCGTAAATAAGTACTTCAGGAATATATTTTCATCCAATCACGAACTCACGACTGCGTTTTGCTGACGTGTTATCAAAAGGTATCATGACGTACTGTATCAATTAGTTAACAGTAACTAATAAATATCCCTTTTTTTTTTTTTTTCGGGTGGGAAATCATCCAATGACTTCCCCCGCTCTGGGCGGAGCGGGAGGGCATGTCAGACTTGTACTGACTAAAACCCACCCATGTTTCTTCTTTTGCCCTTTACGTTCCGAGGCCGCGGTATCTCTTTCGAACAACCCGCAACCCCGGCAGGCAGAGGCTCTGGCAAGCCCCTCTGAATAAATATCCCTGACTGTACTTCCTTACTAATATTATAAAAGCGAAAGTGAGTTTGTTTGTTTGTTTGTTACCTCTTCACGCTTTAATGGCTGAACCGATTTGGATGAATTTTGATACAGAGATAGTAGGGAACCAGGAGACGGACATAGGCTAATATTTTTTTGAAAAAAGTGGGATGTGAGGGAGAAAGAGGGAAGAGAAGGGAAACCTTAGCGTTGCTATTACAAATCAATAAGGCGCAAGAGGAACTGTGTTACCCTCAAATTTAACGCGGGCGAAGCCGCGGGCGAAAGCTAGTTTATTATAAAAATGGTTTTATGAAATTAAAGGCGCCTTTTTTTGGGGTGGGAAATCATCAAATTACTTCCCCCACTCTGGGCGGAGCGGGAGTAGGAAGAAGAGTGTTAGACTTTTACTGACTAAAATCCACCCATGTTCTTTCTATTGCCCTTTACGTTCCGGGGCCGCGGTATCTCTTTCGAACAACCCGCAACCTCCGCAGGCGGTGGCCCTGGCAGGCCCCTCCGCTTTCCTGATATCTCTTTGAGGCGCCTTTAATCAGAGGGGCTTGCCAGGGCCTTCGCTTGCCGGAGGTTGCGGGTTGTTTGAAAAAGATACCGCTGCCCCGAAACATAAAGAGCAAAAGAAGAAAAAACCCACCCAGGGTTTGATTTCACATCCGCAAAAAACAAGCATAGAGTCAAAGAGCTATTTTATATCCGGTTGGTTTTTATTATCATCGTTTTATCAAATTATCATGCTACGTGACTCGTGGGGTTTGGTGAGCTGATGTATGTATATCCTAATTCCGATGTGTCATTACAAAAATAACGTTTAAAACAGTTATTTTGAACAAGAATTTTACGTTGTGAAATACTAGATTTTGCTCGAGGCTTCGCTCGCGTTAAATTCGGGGTAACACAGTTCCCTTTTCCTGATTTGCAGGTAACTGCTACCTGTGGTTTTTGCCCTTGCGCCTTATTTATTGAAATATCAAAGCTAAGTTTTCCCTTTTCTCTCCTCTTTCTTCCTCATATCTCATTTTTTAAAAAAGTACCCTATTTTCGTCTTCAGGGTTCCAACTATCTCTGTACCAAAATTCATCTAAATCGGTTTAGCCATTAAGGCGTGAAGGGGTAACAAACAAACTAACTCACTTTCGCTTTTATAATATTAGTAAGGATGTAGTATTGTGCAATGTGTTACTTTGATACCAACAACGGTTTTCCGAAAGCGAGATTTCTAATCTTAATATTCCTCTAATATTTCCGTAATTAGAAATGTTTTCAGGTCTCAGATCTAGAACGAAAAAAAAGGTTCTTCATTAAGGGTATTTTACACCTAATACAAACACGCCCTGCATAAACAAAGAAAACTAGTTGATATTTTTTCTGTCATAAATACCTTTTCAGATAACGTTATTGGGAACAGCAAATAATGTCATCAATCATTACCTACAGAGTTCTGTCCAAATCACAAACTGTTAGCATCATGCCATTTAAAGTTATCACAATAATCGTCACTATATCAGGCACAGATAACAATTTGTTCATCCACTGTTTGTAAAGATATTAAATAGATTCTATTTTCGGTTAGCGATATCTTTTTCTAGTATCGATGTTGATAACCAATGTTAAGGTGTTTACTGTTTACAACCGGTTGAGTTATCGCTTTTACACATAACGATTATTTTATGTGTGCAGTACATATTGAAGGAGGATTTTGAAGTGGAATTAAGTATAGATTGTTAATTGCATTATTAATTAATCACCTCCTGATTAATCCATAATGTAATTAACAATCCATCAATAGAAGAAAACATATGTATTATAGAAAATGACTCATAGGTACACTACCGATAAAATTTATATGGGACATCTTCGGAACATATAGATACCTTTTTGATCCCACGAGTATTATAAATCCGGATGTATGTATTATGTTTGTGAGGATGGATGGATGTTTGTTACCCTTTCACGTCTAAACGGCTGAACGGATCTTGATGAAATTTGGCACAGAGGTATATTGTTGTCGGGAATAACACAGGAACTTACTTTTTTTCGATATCACGCGGGCAAAGCCGTGGGCGCCAGCTAGTTATAAAAATAATTATGAAATCGGCACACATTTGCCGGATACTTACAAAGAAAAAAACCAAATTCAGAACCTACTCCTTTTTTTAAGTCGGTTTTAAAATAACATCGACTTCGAATTGTCATAGGACAGCTTTCTAAAAGTTGGTTAAGAACAAGTTGGTATTATATGTTTTAGTTTTCACACTCATGCACTCGTTAAGATGTAATCAAGTAGGATCATGGACATTAAACTATTCTGCCTAGGCTAAACAAAGTAGTACAACGGGGTACGTGACAGGTCGTCAAACTACAAGTATGACTGTTCAGCTCAGCGGGCGGCAAATTGTGGGGCAGCGCAATTTGCACGCACATCCGAATATATGGCCAGATGCTATAATTGTATTGCATTGTATACTTACAGCATGCAATAAAATACAAGGAAACAAGTATACTTGTACTTGTTAGTATATTTTCTAGAAAACACAAATTGTAACTTAGAAAATTGCGTTTATTCAGCATAATTAAAAATTTAAAAAAACACAGGGACACGTTAACATTAAACCAAATAAAGTAAATAATGCCAAAACGGCCTCAGCTCACCGTAATGCCAGATGGCAACACAAGGCCGCCACCTGACGCTGATTTTCAGCTGCTGCCCACGAGTGCCATACGCTCGAAAACATTAGGAAAGACATTAATTCGAAGATGGTTTTAAACTACCATCATCACGTTATGACGCTAGCAGCTGCGCAGCTGAGCAACGCATCTGGTAAAACCGCTGAGCACAGCTAGTTACCTATAATTGTCAAAAAGGCTGGTTTTCAAAATCAAAAGTTATTTATTAAAATTACATTTGCACCCTGCACCTACTATATTGTTTTCTCTCTGCATCACCCTAAGGTAGACTGGTAGAAAATGCTTAAGGCAATAGGTCCGCCTTTGTATAATGTTTTTATACATGTGCATAAATTTAATAAAAAAAAAAATAGGCTGATAATTAGGACTTTTTGAATGACAAAATTACAAGAGACGGTTCCGCAAAACGCACGCCCTTTGACACTTACTAGTGTTTTAGGAAGAAGAAGTGGCTGAAAAAACGAACCAGCAACACTTCAGCTACATCCGATTTGGCTAGAGAGCCGACCAGTAGGTACCTATATGTAAAGAAAACGCATGAATTGTCAAGAGACTGGATGAGACTCCGCACACTAGGGAATCATGACACAAGAACAGAAATATGAGCTACCAATGATGGTGTTGTTTATTAAGACAGCAAATTAAAACTATTTAAAACAAACGGTGCAATTAGAATCAAGTCTGCAAAATGACGTTTCTACAAATATAATTGATTGTAATAAATATTATGAATGAGATGCGGTCACCACTCGTACGCACGTAATCAATCATTGTATTATTGAGCACAGATTAGCAGCCATGGATATGGACCATTGTATGGAAAATATAAACATATCGATGACACAACGCATTATATAGGACGTGCCAAATGTCAGGTTACTAGGATTTCACTAGCTGAATCATAATCTACCAAGCTTTATCCCAACTCGATTTACAGACTAACCGGATTCAGCTGTATATCAGTATTTTACAAGGAGACTTTTTTGCGGATTGGAAATCATCAAATAACTTCCGCCGCTCGTACTGCCTAAAACCCACCTATAATATGTTTCTTTTTTTACCGTTTATTTTCCAGGGCCGCAGTATCTCTTTCGAACAACCCTCAATCCCGGTAGGCCCCGCTGCTTTGGTGACATCTCTTTAGCATACAGCATAACTGCTTCGCAGAAGGTAGTGATCGCTTCCCATTCCCTGTCGATCTGAACCATGGACTGCACCAGAGCCGGACGCGAAATATCGCCGCCGCCGATCGCCTCTACGAAGACACGGCGGTGCTCCGCCCAAGCTGGGCAGACCGCCACAGTGTGCTCCACCGTACATGACCCCACTGAACATGGAGCGTCTCCCTATCTAACCTCTACACTGGGTTTTACGGTGTTACCCCTTTGTAACGCCACTCTCAAACGGCTACAAATGACCAGAGGCAGACTGTGAGATTGTGGGGCCCTGGACCAATACTATTTGGGGGCCTGTTTAATTAACCATGTAATTACCCTTATGTCAAAAAACTGTTACTTATCGATAATGATTACTAGGTACATACAACGACACATCAAGCGCATATCCAGTATAATATAGCCCAGCTTATTAGTAGTTTTTCTTATGGTAGAGTTGTATACCTGCCAAATTACAGTGTTTGTTTTTTTTAATTCATAATTGTCTATTGGCTTAAATGGTGAGTGAGGGCCCTTCACCCTCAAGGGGCCCTGGGTTACAGCCCAAAAAGCCCTTGAATAGATCCGCCTCTGATAATGATAGAAGGGTCCAACGGCTTAGCATGCTTTCCGATGTACGAAGGGAACTGTACCTATGCAAAGGGATTGTTACCCATGTTCAGACGCGGCTAACCTGAAGGTCGATCCGAGCGGCAGTCATAATTCAGCCACAACTTCCTTAAATACGACATGTCTACTAAAATATTTGCATGCACATAAGGAATGTATAATCACGGCCAATTGCGAAAATTGTGTGGCTTTGTGCTGATTGGAAAACTTCGGCCATTCAGGGTCTTTCACGGCGTTATTTATATTTGATCAACACACACCGACCCTCACGTTTGTCAAAATTGAAGTGACAATGGCCCAATGACCGACAACACCGCTAGTACCTTGACCAGTGATCTTCACTTTACATTCGGTGACTAACTTTTTGTTATATGTAAAGATTGGCCGGTTTTGTAGAATCAATCCTTACTTCCTTATATAAAAGCGAAAGTGAGTTTGTTACATCTTCACGCCTGAATGGCCAAACCGATATTGATGAATTGTATTACAGAGATAGTTGGGACCCTGGAGACAGACATGGGCTATTTTTTTAAAGCGAAAAAATGGGGAGAAAGAGGCAAGAAAAGGGGAGAGAAAGGCAATTTTTTTTCGATCATCACGCGGGTTAAAGTTAGCGTCATCCCAAAGTAACTATGCCACGCAGACGAAGTCGCGGGCAGAAGCTAGTAGGATAATAATATATCCTCCTCCCTTAAATCCATCCAAAGGTTGTCTTGAAAATATTGCTTTTAGCGATAAGATTGTATACAGTAATTCTTGTAAAATGTATGGTGTACATAATAAAGAATATTCTATCTATCCATCTATTAGTATTGATTGGTTCGTGTCGAGAAACGTTAACATAGTTACCTCCTTGAATTTGACGAAGATGAAAAACGACATATCGTTTACTAGCTGTTCCACGCGGTTTTACCCACGCTGCTCAGCTCGTAGCGTGTTGTTATATAGCCTATAGCCTTCCTCAAGAAATGGACTATCCAACACTAAAAGAATTTTCCAATTCCAACCAGTAGTCCCTGAGATTAGCGCGTTCAAACAAACAAACTCTTCAGCTTTATAATATTAGTAAGTATAGATTAAGACATGGTTTGTAATTATTTTGAGCAAGCACTCGATTATAGCGGATTGACGGTTCGTTGAACAATCTGACATAATCACTACAACAGGATTATGTGTGATGTTTACTGTAAACAACTTTACATAAATAATAGAAGACGACAGTAATGTCTGATGGTAATTATTGTGCATAATGTAGGTACTACTATTGCGTATTGAGAAATAACATCAACTGGATTTTAAAATATGGTAGTTTTTTGCAAAATTAAATGTATTTTGCAAATATGGTGGTTAAACATAAAGAGAATGAGGGAATGTTGTGAGGAAGACCTTAAAAACGATGTTTTGACTGTGTTAAGGATAATATGGCAAGAAAGGAGGTGACGGATGAGACGACGAGGCCAGGAGTCTAAAATGGCCGCTTTTAGAATCATAATACGATAACAATATTAGGATACAACATTCCTAAATTGGTCTCATGCGCAGTTAATATTGTGAATTGTCACTTTGTGACCATTTTACGAATAGTAATTCATATTATTATCAATCTATAGCTATAATTGTAATTTGTGTATATTATTGTTTTGTGTGCAATGAGGAATAATAATAATCTAATATGATTCTGCCTTAAGTGGCCATTTTAGACCCCCAGTGGCCAGTATTAAAGAAAAAGTCATGCTGCGCCTACCCCAAATACAATGGAATAGGAGTAAGAGAATGATAGCAAAATAATTCTGCCTTAAGTGGTCATTTTAGACCCCCAGTGGCCAGTATAAAAGAACAAGTCATGCTGCGCCGAACTCAAATACAATGGAATAAGAGTAAGAGAATGATAGCAAAATATTAAGGTACTATTTATTAGAAAAACAATAAAATAAACACCAATTTGTTGATTACCTATTTCTGGAATAGGTTCAGACAAAAGAATTATTTATCATAATATTCGGGACACGGGTCGTATATAAGTTATAGCATTTCGTACGCACACAAAACTGTTTTGGTTGAATATATAATATTGGAATAATGTTGTTCTAGTTTTGTTAAGGTTTTCTTCGTTCTAGTAAAATTAACTTGATTAATCAGTGGTACAAAACAGTAAATTAACTGTTGAGCTAGCAATCGTTGTTTGCCAAGTATTTTAAAACTAGCTGTTCCCCACGGTTTCACCCGCGCTGCTCAGCACCTGTTGGTCGTAACGTGATGTTATATAGCCTATAGCCTTCCTCAAGAAATGGACTATCCAACATTAAAAGAATTTTCCAATTCCAACCAGTAGTCCCTGAGATTAGCGCGTTCAAACAAACAAACAAACTCTTCAGCTTTATAATATTAGTATAGATTACATTTCTGATTGTAATGTGCGTAATGTAAAGATTTCCTAGGAGAAGTGAAAATATATCATAGATCTCCTATACATTTTAAATGAAATGATTAAAATGACTCCATTATATACATAAAAAAAATTGGAAATCAATTAAGCTACCTCCATTATACGCTATACGTAATTAATTTGTTTCTGAGACCCTAGAACGAGTTGGCGGCGTTAATGTAACGAAATAAGTCGACTTTTGAATTGAATAAGGAATAAATAAAATTGGTTTGGGACCACCTGGGAAGTAAATCCTATCAATCTAAAAAAGAATTTTACAAATCAGTCCAGTCGTCTTTGAGTAATCAGTGAACATACATAAAAATTAAGTCGGTTTAAAATACAATAGGTAATTATCATGTAGCATTTTAGGCACACTCGCTATCCTCCATAGATGAATAAATTATGAAAATATTACATGTGAAGCGGGCATATTTCATTTATAACTTTTAAATTAATTTAGAAGCATTTTTAAACAAAAGGTTTTTGGCTTTACAGTTCATGTTTTTCTCGTTTCAATTTGTTGTGTTTAACAGTTTAGTTTTTCAATTTTCTTTTGCGATCTTCCAGAATATTCACAAATAATCCAATAAACCTATTCGCGGCCATTGCATCTACACAACAACTGATAAACACACATACGATGATTGATGGCTGTTTGCCGACCACGCGCGGTTTAACAGATTACTCGTCTGTTGTCGTTTCATTAAAAACAATCATTGTTGTTTGGCGTCGTAAGTTAATAGCTATTTAAGGTACCAGGAAAAGATAGTTGTGAAGAATAAACGTTTTTTTTTTATGTTGCCAGAATGAATCTGGATTGACATATAACGTAGCAATGTTGCCAGCCTTCTGGACACTTTTCTGCTTTACAGCGAGGTGGATTTTATGTATTTTTTCATTTCAATACTTGTATACTTATATATTTTTTTACATTCATCATATATTAATAAGTTGGTTATTCACAACCCCGACCTATTTCAGAAAAGACGGACATAGGTATAGCGACTTGTGTTCTACAGTTACATTATGTATCTACACTAGCTGCACCCCGAGGTTTACCTGTGTAGACTGGGATAAAAAGCAACCAACATGTAAATCCAGCTATCTACAAACCAAATTTTATTAAAATTGTTCCAGACCTTGAGTGTGAAGGAGTAACAAACATACATATAGAATAACAACGAAAACTGTACGTTTCCTCGACGTTACTTATCTATAATAATCAAGAATGTTAATGCAGACATATTAAGTGGCATTACTTAAAGATCATAAAACACGGCCCAGCTCTGGCTGCCTCGCAAGGGGCCAGCAGAGATAACTAAATAGATACCACAAATGATAACTAATATTATAAGCAAACAGCTGGTGTCGGTACTTCACAAACACTTGATCACGGAGGATGCGCGTGAGCACTCAATTAAATTATAATTGAAACATATACAAAGATTCATGGCAATACGCGCAAATTTTGCACAATAATCTGAATGTTGCGCAGTATTAAAAACTTACTTTTATTCGTTGCTCTAAATGTAAAAAAAAACTGAGAAATAAAATTTGACCCATTTTCAATTCGCTTCTGTAATTGTAAAAAAAAAAACAAAATAAAAATCTATACTACTATTATAAAGCTAAAGAGTTTGTTTGTTTGTTATTTGTTTGAACGCGCTAATCTCAGGGACTACTGGTTGGAATCGGAAAATTCTTTTAGTGTTGGATAGTCCATTTCTTGAGAAAGGCTATAGGCTATATAACATCTACGACCAACAGGTGCTGAGCAGCGCGGGTGAAACCGTGGGGAACAGCTAGTTAGAAATAAAATTTGACCCATTTTCCGGTTTCAATTTGAATTGAAATATTCCATTGTTTAGTTTGGATGACAATGCATGTCATTCTAAATACAATATGGCGGAATGTTAAAGATAGTGGACTAGTTATGTAAACCCATGACATAGGTTTCCTAAGAAGGATACGAAGTAGTTTGTTTAAACTTTAATATTTATTGTAAGGGTGAATTTCGTTACAATATGTTCTGCCCATAACAATGTCTGGACTTTAAAAGAGAATTATGTGCGTCTTGTATTTCTTGCAGTTTTAGTTTAGTTTTTATTCGGCAAATCCGTAATTGGGTTTTATAACCTTTCTGGAAAGTTACTTTTAATTATAGGGGATTTTATGCTGTAAGATAGTACGAACACCACGAAACTGAAGTTTTGGGATGATAGACATGTGGGCTGGTTTTACCAAGGCCTTACAATGACAGGGCAGTTCTTTATGCGACCATCGGATATCAACAACTGTTGTTACAACCATTAGTATACTATAATAGAGGCTAGGCAAGAAGTATTAAGAGACCACCTTTGAGCTTCTTTCAGTTTCTTTTCAGAATAATCTGAGAAGGCACTCAAACCCCTATATGAGATTGTATTTTTTAATCTTTATGAAAATGATAAACGTTATATTTTAAGACATCTTTTTGGCTTTGTCATCGTTAAACGATTGACAGAAATGATGACGAATCCTGTTTTAAATCCTTGGCGCTAAACGTACTCATATAATTTGAGAACCTACCGGGGTTGCGGATTATTCAGAATAGATACGTCGGCCTTGGAGCACAAAGGGCAAAAGAAGGAACTTGGATGGGTTTTAGTCAGTTTATGTCTGACACTCAATTCCGCCCCGAACGGAACAAATTATTTGATGATTTTCCATCCGAAAAGGAGCTGAAGAACACCAATGGGGTGTGGAGAATTCATTGCTTATTTATTTACGTAAGGTTAAATTAACCATTTAGAGATTACTATGAAAAAAAAAACGAAGAAGCACTATGTCCAAACTCTGATGCTAAACAGTTCTGCCCATCACCAATTTGAACTAAAGTACATTCCCTAATACCAAAATGTGAAGTTCAGTTAATTACTAATTGCTATGAGTCAAACCGGATCGCTGAATCTACCTTAATTCCTAATTGAATCCTTGCTGTCTCAATTAGTCTTAATCCATTTAATTGGCCTGGATAGTAGTTCATCGTTGTTCCAAGAAGTCAGGGTTCCGTACCATTTTGTCTAACCTATTTGTCATTGAATCGAAATGAAACATTTCAACTCACACGTGACCATTACGTACGCAAAAATATGTTTATTAAAAAAGAGGTACTTAACTGTTCATAAGTTAGTTTCCCTGTATCTCTTGTACAAACGCCTGCACACCAAGCTACTACAATCTGTCAGATTTCATTGATAGATTTTCGACTTTATTTCTAAACTATTAGGTTCAAGGTTCATTGGGGAAAATTGACAGTTTCGGGTAGCTTGACCTGCAGGCGTCTGTACATTCGGGATTCCCAACATTCACTAATCCTTACTAATATTACAAAAGCGAAAGTGAGTTTGTTTGTTGGTTTTGTTACGTCTTCACGCCTAAATGACCAAACCGATTATGATGAATTTTGGTACAGATATAGTTGGAACCCTGGAGACGGACATAGGCTAACTTTTTATTAAGTGAGTTTAGGGGGAGAAAGAGGGAAGAAAATGGGAGAGAAGATATATTTTTGATCATCACGCGGGTTAAAAAGTTAGCGTTAGCCTAAAGTAACTATGCCACGTGGACGAAGTCGCATGTGGAAGCTAGTTTGGTAAATTATAAACCAAGATCTCTCTCCGGTGGTGTCGGAATGCCGTCAATTAGACTATGAATTTGAGGGAACAGAGAGTGTACCTGTGCCTGCGCACACATTAGTGCACTATAATATCTTCCGCGCCAATGGCTAATCTCCGCTGAGATTGACCGCTGTGGCCGAAAACGGTCAGACCATAATTATATTATATCAAATAAGTGAATTATTTATTTTTATAGTGTATATTAGGTTATTGTAACCGTATATTATCAATATTTATGAATTTGGTCATTATATTCAAAACAATAAATTAGTTTAACACTTTTCCTTCAAAATCATTTTCATAATAGTTAATATTTTAAAAATAGAATCATAGAAAAAACAAAATGAGAATTAGTTTGTTACAACATGATAATTAATGTTGTCTTATAAAACTAGCAAGAAATTAAACATCAGCTAAAAATAATACACAAAGGGTTTTACCCACAAAAAAAATGTGATAACAGCTTACCCAGTAAAAGGAGAACAATGGTCCAAACAAATTGTCGCCGAAACATCTCGGTCACAGTAAATAAAACACTATTCACTTATCATCCTTTTCTAAATTTTCTAAACATTGTCCATAATTATAAAATAAACACTATTTTTCTTCTAAACATCATTATATTAAAAACACAGCAATTATTACTCTATTTAATCATATCGTCCAACAAATATTTACAAAAACACTAATAAACTTTCCAATATTAGTTCAGGCCACTTATATTTTTAACAAAGCATTTATCAACAATTTTCTTTTATCGTAATTTACAGGAGGAGTAGCGCGAAAAACAGGTGCGCTCTCCACGCCTTCAGAGTTTCAACTGAGGGCTTGGAAAATCTCAACGTACACGAGTTTCCGGGCATAGTCAATGACCGATTTTTCTGTCAACGTGCTTAATAGTGATGTGTAACTTGTCTTGCAAGACCACAAAGATAGCATGTTTTCTTTCTAATTGACATGTCATTGGCTGAAAATAATAGTCGCGTTTTGATGCTTTTTAATTTGCCAGTTTATTGTAATACTCAAACTATTTAAAAAAAAATAAAGCCATATATTACTCCTTCATGACTATTTGCAATTAAGACATATTTATTTTTCTTGGGTGATTAACGACGCCCACTTTCCTCCATATTTTTTCGAAAGCTACTAAATTAAAAATCACAAATAAAAAAGAATTGATTTATAGCTATTTAACGATTATGCTCAGCATGAAAATAAAACAGTAACAAACTGTTCGTTTTTAGGGTGTAATAAATTTTTACGAAAATTAGTTTGAATAAGATTTGTTATTTAGGTTTTGAGACTTAAGTTTTTTTTTTTCATCAAACTACAGACGTAACGTTGTGATTTTCAGACGAACTAACTTTGTTTTGCGGTGTTGCGTGTAATATTCCATTTAATGCGAATGAGCGTTAAAAACATCGTTACTATATTGTTTGGCATCAGTTTTTTGATGACTAAAGAGCATAGATAAAAATAGTTTTCACGCTATAACTTAACTGAGAAAGATGATAGGTACCTGGAATGTTTAAATAACGTAATAAATAGGTGCCTGCTCAATATTTTTCAAATTACAAAAATCATATCACACAGTGACAATAAAGTTCAAGTAATCGATTAGTAATTATTAAATTTCAACGTAACCAAGTAGGTACCTATAGATAATAGAGGCTGCACTTCAAAATTAAAAGATTCAGGCTGATTTAGTTCAAAAACTGAAAAAGCCATTTTATATAAACAAAAAAAAAGGAAAATATCTAATGGCATCCAATTTTTTTCCGATTCTAAGGCCAGATGCTTTCGATTCGTAAGTAGGTGGTATATACATACCAATAAGGTTTGTTAACAATAATAAAAAAGGCATTCGATGAAAAATGTGCATTTAAAATATATCTACGTTAAAGTTTCGAAATATATTTGTATAGACCACTTTGAACTAGCCGTAAATCATAATTGAACTGCGTTACGTACAAACAGAGAGTTTTGGCGTCTCTCCAAACTGCCCATGTGGATTTATCTTGTATTTTTATCGATTTCATGTCAGGAATCTCCACGGAAGAAGTAAAAAACTGTTACATAGGTACATGATACAATTTAAAATATTCGCTAGTATATCCACCGTATATATGACTGGGTTAAAAAAGATGTAACATTATTACAATGATTACAGGAATCTTGGTATAACGCATCATCATATTTAATTAGGTAACAGAATAATTGTTTATTGTGTCATATAAACAAAGAACAGTGAATATCTTGTAAAATCAAAGTAAGCTTAATGAAACAAAATATTACTAAACACAGAAAAGTCCAACGATTTTTCTGTTTCTCCTTAAGAACCTTTTTGGTCAAGTAATTTATTTCAAAACCCACTGGCCATTTTAAGTAAAAAAAAAATAAGACGAGATTTTTTTCTTTTTTTTCAGCAGCAAATGGTTTTTTTTTATCAAATAACCAGTACGTACCAGTAAGTTTGTTTATTTGTTACGTCTTCACGCGTTAACGGCTAAACCGATTTGATGAATTTTGGTACAGAGATAGTTGGGACCCTGGAGACGGACATAAGCATTTTTTTTTAATAGTGATAAATGAGGAGAAAGAGGAAAGAAAAAGGAAAACTTAGCTTTGCTATTACAATCAATAAGGCGCAAGGGCAACAACTACAGGTAGGTACCTGCAAATCAGGCAAGGGGAACTGTGTTATCCCAAATTCAGCGGGATAACACAGCCGCGGGCAAAAGCTAGTATATCATATTCCTGTGGTTCACTTAACATGATTATTTTTAAATATTTTACGATAGTCTTTAATACTTTTTTTTTCTCTCATTCCCTAAGCGATATGAGGTCAAAGCGTGGTGTGCTGGCGCTCTGCCCATCCCATTCATAGACAAGCGGTGTAAGGATTTATTTTTAGTTGGGCCACTTGAGTCTTGAATGGGTTATTTTTGCAACCCTTCACACACGTCAGTAACTATTGACGTTTGAAATATTATTGCGTTAGTGAAGGCCATTCGTTTCTATCGTATAGTAGTAGTTTATTGAAACTGGTACAGTAGGTCGCAAGACAGTTTAAACGAATCCAGTATAAGCTGAAACAGCATTTTGTTGAAACTTTGTACTATTCGGTACGTTAAACCAATGCATTGTTAAAGTATTAGTACTAACCAACGCGTGGTCGACTTTTCGGTAGTAGTTTATTGAAACTGGTACACAGAAGAGATTTTACAAGCAACGGGGTATGAGTATCTAGGTATTTTACTATTTCTAATTATGTGCTTAATTAAATAAATTGTGTTTTATTACATTTAGTTTTGTTTTATTGCCTAGCGATCGATACTTGACCATAATTAAATGTAAGTATAAGGTTTATTTTTAAAAGAATTTAATAAACCTATTTCATACACCAACTTATATTAAATATAAAATGGAATAAACGCGTAAAATTTTTGTAAGTATTATAAGGCAAACAACAGAAAGGGGGGCGTGCGATTGAGCCCTTACCGATTTCCCTAAAACAGTAAAAAAAACACTTACATATTTATATGTGGGCTCGAGAATCATTAGCACAGTTACATCAGTTGGATGCATGGAGTCGAGGATGTATTTAAATTAACACGTTTGTTGCATTATGAGATCTATCAGATCTCTTGCAGGACTTCTGTATTGTGCGTTGAATATTATCGTGTCGTTTCACTCCTTGCGGGAGGATCTAACGTGTAAAGTTCTTTTAGTATGAGAAAACTGTATCTTTAGGAGACTCATTATGTCTCAAACGCTCCAAAAGGTAGGTTAGTTTCGAGATATTTTAGGCCTCCAAAGCACCAGCTGAAAGTTCTTTAAAAAACATGGCGCAGGGAACCTGCATAAAGTTGTAACATTGAAAACTTGTAAAAACTCACTGTTAATATCTCCATATTATAGAAAGTTTACAGATATATTCTAGAACAAAAGAAAATGATGGCAATGACGGGCATGACAAGTGCTTTTCGGTTTCTATAAGGATATTATGTACACCCAATATTTTTCATTGATAAGCCATCCATTAAAAGCGAATGGCCGAATAATCTCCAGCAATAACAATTCAGTAAATCGTTGAACAGCGAATTTTTATTGCGAGTGTTTTATTTATTTAAAATCATTACTATTTACAGCCTTTTACTATACGCAATTACCAAATGAACTAGCGATTCGCCCCGGCTTCTGGCCTTATTTACCGACATAAATATTTTATGAACCTTGATTACCTGCCGAGGTTGCGGGTGGTTCGAAAGACATACCGCGGCCCCGGAACATAAAGGGCAAAAGAAGGAACATGGGTGGGTTTTAGTCAGTATAAGTCTGGTAAGGAATATCAGACTTGTACTGACTCTGCTCCACCCATGGCGGCTGTAGTCTTTTGACGATTACCCATCTGAAAAAAAGTGGGAAAATATAAGGGAAGGTATTTGTTGATTTGCAATCCGCAAAACAGAAAAAAAACCGACTCATTTTTCCGTTTATTATTTATAAGGCAATAAATAGTAGGTGCAGTTTACGACAGTAAAGTTGTTTGTCAAAATGTTCAAGTGTAGGAATTTATTGTTATACAAGATTTTAAGATTATCGTTTTATGATAACAATTTTATTTATAACACCTTTGAAGTCATCAAGAAATTCATTTCGTTACAAACAAAATAATAAAACTTCTTTGTTTTAAATATTTACCCATCTATACTAATATTATAAAGCTGAAGAGTTTGTTTGTTTGTTTGTTTGAACGCGCTAATCTCAGGGACAACTGGTTGGAATTGGAAAATTCTTTTAGTTTGGATAGTCCATTTCTTGAGGAAGGCTATAGGCTATATAACATCACGCTACGACCAACAGGTGCTGAGCAGCGTGGGTGAAACCGCGAGGAACAGCTAGTCTGTTATAAAATGTGTAATGTATCAATCATTGACAAGTTTCTATCTTAACAGAATGTATTAATTTTAATAACGTTTAGTTGACACTTCCCGTGACCCAAGGGCTGGTTTTTACTTTGGCCAGAGGCTAAGCGTTGCCATACAACGTGGCAACGCGGCCAGTCTCTTGGGGACATTGCCAACTGACAGCGTTGAGGACAAATTTTAACGCATTTTTTTTTAGTTTATTTATAAGTTGGTATTTTTAAGTTATTTTTGTTTAGTTAATTGAAATAATATAACAATTTTGAATGCCATTGTGAAAGTCTATTGTTAATTGATGTTTAATTCGAATGGATAAAGAATTTTATAAAGGTTTTTTCTGGGAATAACATGTACAGAGAGCTATTTCTAACCCCATATTGTCCCACTTTTTTTCGTCGGATGAATAATCATCAGAGTATCAGACTTGTACTGACTAAAACCCAACCATGTTCGCTCTTTTGCTCTTTGTGTTGGGCAGCGGTATCTCTTACGAAACAACCCGCAGCCCTGATATTGACACTGCAAGGCAAGTTCTTCCCCGCTTTCCTTTATTCCACTTTATGCTTTACTTTCTCTAGCCAATTTGACAAGATCGAGTCGGGACATGGCGCACGTTTTTTTTTAGCGTCTACTCTATTTGATGATGCTGACCGATCGGTCCCCTGCACCCTGTAGTATGATCCACCCGGTCCCACTTTAACCCCGATTCATCGTTCACATTTTAAAGAGAACTTCGGATGGGTTTTATTCAGTAAGGTGGAAGGTATTTAATGATATTCCATCAGAAAAAAAAGTCAGCTCAAACATGTAGTGATTGCACAATATCGTAGAGTGTCCAGAATATTTGCTTGGTTTGTTTGCGTCCATTAATCGAGAATCAATGTCCTGACGCTCTGCTCGACTATGATTAATTGCCCCTCTGACGCAATCTGAGACAAACAAACTGTGCGTTTCGTGTAGGCTTCTCTCACAAACTTTTTGGGAATTAATTGAATGAGGATACCGTTTTGTGTTGGTGTGGAAAGTTTTCAATTTTTCTATACTCCCTTATTTATCTTTTACTATCGACCCGCTCTGGTAGATATAAAAAACAGAAAATCACTAACTGTGAGTGAAATTTCACATGAAAGGTCCTTTTAAGACATAGGTGCTCACTACGACGGGATTTTGAAAAAATGAACCCTCTTTGGGGTGAAACAGGGTGACAAAGTTAAAGTAGGTATGGAAGAACGCTATCCTTGGCGGATTGACTTAAAATTTTTGCAGAGCCAGCTTGCACGAAATTAATAGACTATGTAACACCAAACTACGACACTGAGGAATTGAGCAGCAGGTATTGGCTCGTATACTAATATAATACATATAAATTTAATTGTTTCCTATTTCTTCTTTCTTCCTTCTTTTTGAATTTAAATCCGTTGAGTAGGATAAAATGGTCTAAGAGAGCAGACTTCGTTTTATACTATGTAACGACACACATACATTTTTTAATATTTCAATTTCTTTTGCTTTTGAGAAATGAACCTCCTCACAATGCTGACCATATCGAGCAGTACTGCCTTTTGAATCTAAACTCTTGATCCTAGCGCCTAAATAGGATTATTTTCTTACCGAAAACTCGTTCTCGTTGAAAAGTCAATTAGTTCAGTCAATACCATATAATAATAAGGTTCATCTAAATAGCGCATTCCGTTTCTAGCCCATAAACAATTATGCGGGCATTATCGTGGCTGTTTCTAGTTCGAGCCAAATTGCATGCTTACTAATTGTGTGCGGAAATTGACATAGGTATAATTTATTTTCGTATTGAATCCTTTTATACTTCATGGTACTTACTCATAAATGGCCTGACTTTTAAACCCAATGGCATTTGATGTGGGGACCACTCTAGTCTGTTGGGGACAATACGAGCTGTCAGTATTAAGGACGAACATTAGGTAAGCTGAGAGTCCTACCTGTTTTTTTGACGGGCCTGTTGGTCCAGTGGTTAGTGACCCTGACTGCTGAGCCGGAGGTCGTGGGTTCGATTCCCACCCAGGACAAACTTTGTGTGATGAGCATGATTGTTTGTTCTGTGTCTGGGTGTGAATTATCTATAATATGTAAGTATGTATTTATAAATTATATAAGTATGTATATCAGTTGTGTGGTTACCATAACACAAGCTCTGCTTAGCTTGGGATCAGATAGCCGTGTGTGAGTTGTCCCAAGATACTTATTTTTCATTTATTTATTAAGCTATTGCATAGCTTCTATCGCGGGCCTTGAGCGTGGAGACCGAATCCAGAAAATTTACCACCAGAAATTACGAATACGGTCAGTTATTTCAATAACTATTCTTACAATATTTTATTAGCTTGTTTGGTAGAGAATCGGAGAGTCATTCGACATTACGCTGGATCAAACCCAACGTCTTGTTTTCTTTTTAAATATTATATTTAGATTTTTTTAATTTATTGCACTAGTTATTTTTATCTATTGCATAAGTTAATAATAAATGCTCTGCAATAGCTTTGCCGCGGCAGTCCCTTTGTCAAATCAGTACAATCCAATATTGTATATACCTAAGTAAAGACATACACAACTTACAAACTAATGTTAGAACACAAATACCTTGGTTAATTAATTACATGTCAAAGTTAATAACAATAATAATCCATTCTCCTACATACCTACACAATAACAATGCACACATTACTTGTGGGTACAGTTTGAAGCAATACTAGCATCATCATCCAGTATTTACAAATAAGGCCATTAGTCCTATCCGCTACGGTCATCAAGAGACTGTTGGCGCTGCCATTCACCCGTCATATCAGGGATGCGATACGCTTCCGAATAATAGCAAAAAAGTCATTAATATGTGCCTTTTGTTTTGGGTGGGAAATCATCAAATAACTTCCTCCTCTCTGGGCTTAACGGGGGGAGTGTCAGACTTGTACTGACTAAAACCCACCCATGTTTCTTCTATTGCCCTTTACGTTCCGTGGCCGCGGTATCTTATCGACGGACGGACGGTGAACTACCCATTGCTCACCGTCCACAGGCCCGCATCTACGGTGGCCGGGAGTCGTCTCGCGGCGCCCGGCGCCCGGGGCGTCTCCCGCGGCGATGGAAGAGGCCTTGATTCGGAAATGGATGATGGCGAAATATGCTCCTTTTTTCTTGTTTTATCTGCGTCCCGTTTCACAAGTGTAGACCGGGAGAAAAGGTAGCATTAGATATGCTACCTTTTTCACCAATACATTTTCCACCAACCTTTGATACCATAAATTTTTTTTGAACGTGAAGTAAAGTGTGATGATAAAGGCACTTTATTTTTTAGAAGAGCCAAAGCCACTGGCTCAATCGGCTCTAAAACCAAAGTCACGCCTGGCTATGTGCTAATTAGGATGTTTGTGCACAAACACGGCACTCGTACTTATTTGTATACTTTTATTTTGAGTCCAAAGAAACGTTATTAAAAAATAACTGATAAATTGTGTTGTGTCCTTTTCTGTAAATGTTCATTATTTACAAACTACAAATAGACATGCCTAAACTAATAATAGAGATTTATTGTAAAGGACGGCACGGTTGACATGTACATCAGTAGGCCTACTATGACATCTTAAAGCAGAACTTATTCCACTGAGTGAAAGAGATGGTGCTAGACACCCTGCTATAGCTCTGTCCCTTTCCCTCAGCGGAATAAGTTCTGCTTTAACACGTCATGGTAGGCTAGCAGGTCCGCGTGAATCAATTCGTCACATTATCTCCGGTAGCTCTCGTCTTGCTAACGGAGAATACTTGCAATGCAAGTCTTTGCTGTATTTTGGATAAAGGATTATCCGTAGGCAACTTGCTCCAAAATACAGCCTTGTTGAATCGGAACTGCCGTACTATAGATATATGTACCCGACCCAGTTTTTGAACATTGTACTGGGATCAATCTATCATCACAATAGCTTTGTCATTACAAAGCTATTGTGGCCGGAAAACCTGATATAGTGGTGGTGGAGTTTAAACGGATGACTAAAACCTCGTGAAACCGAGAAAAATAATAAAAATAAAGTAAATTGACTTGGCACGAGAGGTTTTCAACATGTGTGATATAGGCTTAGCGATCATTATGCCAATAATCATAATTATCTGCCAATGGCTTAATTGCCAAGAGCCTTGACCAATAACTATGGAGACTCTCGTTAAGCAGCTGGATCAAGGGCGTTACAGAAAGTAGGGTACTCTTGGACACGGCTTGTATTGTTTGGAGGTTCTTTTCTCCAGAGCCCTGACTGCTGTTAGTCTGCTCCCGATAATGGCTACTATTTTTAAATGCTTTTTTGTTTTATTTATATTTGAATAAGAAATATATTAAAAAAATATATAAAAAAAGAAACTAAATATCTCCAAGTATGAAAAGGAAAGATAATAACAGCTACCCTACCATGACTTCTTAAAGCAGAACTTATTCCGCTGAGGGAAAGAGACAGAGCTATACAGGGTGTCTAGCACCATCTCTTTCACTCAGTGGAATAAGTTCTGCTTTAAGACGTCATAGTAGGCCTACAGGGCGTCTAATAACAGGAAAAGTGCTCAAGAGGCTGACAGAAAATAAAAAAATGGTTTAACTTACTTAATCCTTACTAATATTATAGAAGCGAAAGTGAATTTGTTTGTTTGTTACGTCTTCACGCCTAAATGGCTAAACCGATTTTGATGATTTTTGGTACAGAGATAGTTGAGACCCTGAAGACGGACATAGGCTATTTTTTTAAACAGTGAGAAATGAAGGAGAAAGAGGGAAGAAAAGGGAAAACTTAGCTTTGCTTTACAATCAATAAGGCGCAAGGGCAAAAACTATATGTAGCAGGTACCTGCACATCAGGAAAGAGGAACTGTGTTATCCCGAATTCAACGCGAGTGAAGCCGCAGGCAAAAGCTAGACTTCTCTGTGTACGTACGTGACCTTATCAACATTGCAGCCTGTGTATTTATTTACGTTCAGCACACAACGGCCTTGCCTGTTCACCCTGACTTGGCGAAGCCTTGGACGTTAGTAGTACCACCCACCCCAACAAGGCCATTCGTACGATTTCCGTCGTACGCACCCCAATGAATAGCAAACCCTTTAGACAAACCTATGCAATGGATGACACGTGTAATCACAACTGTTTGGTAAAAGTATGGGTACTAGAAAGCACCAAGTTTCCGATATTTTGGCGATGTTATAAACGCCATGATCACGGATGAACTAAAGTTATTGCGGTGGATGTTTACGAACAGAAAAACGATCTACCCTCTTTCTTATTCGTTTTTTGCGTTCGTTACCACTAACACCGTCACTCACAATTCGATTTTGCTCTCGACACACAAAACTTACTGTATCAAGCAGCGATCTTTTTAAAAAACATGTAAATAACAAACATGGTAAATATTCCTTTTCAAGTGTTAATTATAATTTTAGTAACCATGTCAGTTTATAGAACAACCAAATGTTGTTATGGGATGTGCAGTTTATCTATTTAATAAATATGTAAACACTGTCTCACACACTCAAGTAGTCGGGTAGCTGTCACGAATGTCAATTGTCAATGGTCTCTCACCACGGATGGCGGGAAGGGCAAGGTGAAGCGGACCGGGTATTGAGACTTGGTTGTGCTGGAGAGCTTTTTCATATTTATTAGATTTCCTCTCAATAAACGTACATTCTTTGGTTCATGTTATTTATGTCTATAATGGGTTCGGGACCTGTATGACAGATCTCCAGGCTCTCACCCTCTTAAACAATAGTATTGTGTACTAATTTGAACACATCAAGGCCTTCACGTACAGAGAGGAATATTTAAAAACTAGAATAGGAATTTTTTAAAATTAAGCAACAAAATAATCTGCGAGTGTGTAGTGAATGGTGTGTGTGTGTGTGTTGTGTATGTGTATGTGTGAAAGAGTATGTTTGTAAGAGTGAATATAGGTGTGTGTATTGAAATATGGTCTACTAATTTACTATCAAATTTATTTTAAAACAGCTAGAATATTTTCCGTCTCAGAATAATCCAAATCAAGAAGCCAATTCATTATTTTTGCTTTACATTTGGATTTGCACAAGGGGTATATGTTTAAGATTTTGTTATTGCTATTATACACATGGCTGCTAAGGCGCTAGGGCAAAAACTGCAGGTACTGCGTTATACCGAATTTAACGCGAGCGAAGCTGAGGGCACAAGCTAGTAATATGTATAATTTGTTGTTATAAGCAAATCACTACAAAGTATAAAACAAAGTCGCTGTCGCTGTCTGTCTGTTGCTATGTTGTATGTATGCTTAAATCTATAAAACTACGCAACGGATATTGATGCGATTTTTTTAATAGGTAGAGTGATTCAAGAGGAACGTTTATATGTTTAATACTTTACGCCAGGGGTCGGCAACCTCTTGGCAAGCAAGGGCCACAAGGTGACAAAATCATCTAAAGGCGGGCCGCAGTTATTATACTCATAATAATTGGTAATATTCCATAAAAAAATATATGTCATTATTTTTTTTTAAAACATAGGGAATTTAATTCGTAGACGTAATACTTACATTATGTTTGTTTGGGCTTTATAGCTATAAAACAAGAGAAAAATAAAGAAATGCAAACTACAAGCTACCTTCCTAAACAGGAAACCGATTTCACATAAATTTTAATGTGATGTCTTTTTTTTTCGGGTGGGGAATCATACAATGACTTCTCCCGCTCTGGGCGGAGCGGGAGGGCATGTCAGACTTGTACTGACTAAAACCCACCCATGTTTCTTCTTTTGCCCTTTACGTTCCGAGGCCGCGGTATCTCTTTCGAACAACCCGCAACCCCGGCAGGCAGAGGCTCTGGCAAGCCCCTCTGCTTTGCTGACTCTCTTTGAGGCGCGCGTGAAACACGAACGCGTCGTCGACACGGCCTGTCGTCAATCGACGGACGGACGGCGAACTACCCATTGCTCACCGCCCACAGGGCCGCATCTACGATGGCCGGAAGTCGTCTCGCGGCGCCCGGCGCCATGGGCGTCTCCCGCGGCGGCTGGGTTGGGCAGATGTTCTCTCCCTCAAACGCCCGGCCACCTCCTTCGCTAGCATTACTGCTTCGCAGAAGGTGGTGACCGCTTCCCATTCCCTCTCGCTCCGGACCATGGCCTGAACAAGGGCCGGACGCGAGAGATCGCCGCCGCCGATCACCTCTACGAGGGCACGGCGGTGCGGTGCGGTGTGGTTTGCGACAGTCGCTCTCTCCATGCCACCATAAAATCGCACCGGAGGTCTGTCCGCTCGTCGGCAAGATTCCACCCGGTGTAGCGCCTCCGCGCGCCATTCGTACAGGCTCGCGAGGGCTATCGCCTCCAGATCTCACTGTGGCAATCCGACAAGAATGCACGCGGCCTCTTTGGAGATCGTGCGGTAGCCCCGGATTATCCTAATGGCTACCACCTTTTGGAACGCGTTCAGGTAGTGGGCGGCGCGCCGCCCTAAATAACGTGCCATGGACCGCACGACTCCGGGTCTACGGCAGGAGGCGTTTGGCCCCCTCAGATTGGGCAGGAGCCGCATGAAAGGAGCCCTAGCCCGCTCGAGTTTCTGAGCTAAACGTCAAAAATGCTCCACGAAAATCCCCCGGCTGTTGAGAACGATTCTCAGAAATTTCATAGTTGACCCGACACCGATGCAGACACTGCAGCCCTCGTCGTGAGGGCTCTTACGCAAATGATGGCGTCCACCGTCGAGCGCCCCCCGCGGAAACTATACTGGTGCTCCGCAAGAACCGGCCCCGTCCCCACAAAATGCCCGACGAGGCGGTTTGCAATTACTCTTTCAAAGAGCTTGCCCACCTCGTCGAGCAGCACGATGGGCCGAAATGCGGACGGAATCCGCAGGTCGCCTTGGCTTCTGTATGAGGACCAGCTTCCCCGTCTTCCAACGAAGTGGGAACTGGCACCTCTCCAAGCATGCAAGCACCTTAGGAGCCCTAGTAGTCGGGGCCCGAGAACCTCCAAGGCCAGGACCCAGGCTTTGCCGTGCAAGCCATTGGGTCCCGGGGTGGTATTTTTGGCCAAAGAATAGTGCTCAAATGCTCATCTGAAAGACGAAAAATATATTTATTTTTTCTATAATTGACAATTGAAAAATTGTAATGAACTGCTTGGCAAACTTTTACATTTCGTCAAAATCAGATGGCATTTAACAAGATCATTGGATTCATAGGAGCTTTGAGCATATCAGCTAGTATGACACCTTTCCGAGTGTTGCCGAGTGGGTTAAAAGGCGCGCTTATTTAATGCGTTGATTTTGAAAATAATTATTACTTATTTACAAAACATTCACGGGCCGCAAGGACACGTCCGCGGGCCGCGGGTTGCCGACCCCTGCTTTACGCTATGACTCTTAGGACCTCCTAAGAGTCATACATAGTTATATTATAAATAATCATGTTTATTCGTGATATTCTGTTTATAAACACATATTTTTATTGAATTTTAAATATGCGCCTCCTTTACTCTAAAAAAAACGCCGGTTATAAGGATTCAAACAGTTGTTTATTGTTATCCGTGGTGAAATCAGAAAAAAATTAGAACCATCGTTGCCGTAAACGAGAAAAAAGCACGCATGTGAAATACATTGCATAATCATGTTTATTCGTGATATTCTGTTTATAAACACATATTTTTATTGAATTTTAAATATGCGCCTCCTTTACTCTAAAAAAAACGCCGGTTATAAGGATTCAAACAGTTGTTTATTGTTATCCGTGGTGAAATCAGAAAAAAATTAGAACCATCGTTGCCGTAAACGAGAAAAAAGCACGCATGTGAAATACATTGCATATTGGACTTAATCGTAGTGCATAAGAGTAAATTTTCGAAGAAGTGTATTGAAATATGTCATTTCGTAGCTACTGCGACTACTAGCTACGCAGCAGCTACGTCGTAGCAAAGGAATGCGGTGTAGAGCATTTTTTTTCGTCCAGGCAAATGCTATTTTCCTGTTTTACAGCCACGTTAACCCGTCACATCACATATCCCTCCAATTTTGTTTACTTCGGTAGGTACACCCTTGGTAGAAAAAAAATGGACGTTCATGTGATTTGGTGTCTGATTTATCGTCCAATGTTACTACTGTTCTTCAGTTTAACAAGTACATACCTAATCAGTTAATGGCAGTATATAAATGACCAGAAGTTGTTTTACTCGATTTTATTTGCTATCTTCAGTCGCGTGATGTCATTCATGAAATTTTCAGATTGTAAATCGGTCAGCGGGAACAAACGGATACAAAACCAGCGTAGTTTACGATGCCTAGCGCCATTAAAGGGACTATCAAAGGTACATTAACAACGATTAACGACCCATTAACTTGTTGTTTGAAGCTTTTGAAAGTAATTGTTACGATGCCGCATTTTAAATAATGTACTTTGATAGAGAGTTAGGTTTCACCGTGATGAGTCCAGTCTCGTCGAGTAACTATCATATTCATTAATGGTCGACAGACCTCGATCACCACCCCTTCAGGTTTATGCGCAGGAAAAATAATAGATGATGATAATTTTCTTTTTTAAAGTTTCCATTAAAATATTTACAAAGTCCCTACATTTCCACTGAAATAAAATTACAATGGTAGGGGTGCTAATGACCCCAAATAGTAATTGACTCCTGAATCGAAATATTTTAAGTGTTTTTAATATAACGCCATCTAGTAATGAATAGAAATATTAAAAGCAGTGCTGCCATCTTCTGGACATAAATAAAAAGTTACCATAAATATAGAGTTACTGTTTTTAGTTACGGAAGTTGGTAGAGATAATTTAAAAAAAATAAAGATATACAAATTACTGTTAATGAGATATTTCGAGTTATGACTGTTTTCTTTACAATATTACAAAACATAAGATAGAACAATAAATAATCAAAATCAAATGCCCTATTATTTTCATTACCTGCTATTTTGTCTATGCCTTGCTCTATTATTTTGCGCCTGCGCTCTTGATGGTCTACGCGACGTACCTAAAATCATTTTGTGGAAAATTTGAAGTTTGTTGTTATTTGTGACAACTTATAATTCATAATTATTTATGAAAGCTCCGTGCTAATTACCATTCCAGGCGCGGGGCAAGATTTCACTGTGGTGGTTAGCCTGGATGCGTTCAGACACTATACTTCGAGCGGTGTACGGTAGCCATCTTGGAATCGAACAAAGCTTCAGATGTGTAGTTTGTCTGTTTATCAATAATTTTTGTGCATTTTCTTGTAAATAGTTTGTATGTTTAGGATATGTACGGAACGTTCGTCCATATGTGTAAATAGCTATGGCTGCGACAAGGAAATTACAAGGTAATTTGTTATGTTATCAGGTTAGAGATTGATTGACCCCAACCGATGTAGGTACGTGTTCTAGAGCATTATTGTCAATTGATGAGACCTCTGGCATACTGGAGCCAGTGCTGGCGAGCAGAATATGTGAAACGTGTGTTAGTTACACGAGTACAGATCGCAATGCGTACAGGTGGTCGGTAAAACTTGACAAACTGCCGCGTTTCTTACGATTATAGTACTACGGACACGATTTTATTGTTATGAACTATCAACATCGACAGCCAGTCGATCGTTATCAGGCCTACCCTCTGTACTAATAACACAATCGCGAAGCAGAGAATTGTTTTTAAGTGATACCCTCAGTGAAACAGGTTTTTTACATTAATTCAATAATGTGGTTTGCAGGTGAAATAGACAGGTGTTTAAAAAAGGTAACGGAGGGCGTGGAGACGTTCGATGACATCTGGCAGAAGGTACACAATGCGACGAACAGTAACCAAAAGGAGAAGTATGAGGCGGACCTCAAGAAGGAGATCAAGAAGCTTCAGAGGCTACGGGATCAGATCAAGTCGTGGATCGCCTCCGGGGAGATTAAGGATAAGAGTACACTTTTAGAATATAGGAAACTAATAGAAACAGTGAGTTGATATCCCTTTTATTACTTAGTATAAGATTGTTGATATAACATACATTATTAGTGGTCTTCAACCAACATTTGAATACAAGTTTGTGTCCATTATAGATGAACTCTCTGTTATCAATTCTTATTGACATTCAAATCAATGTCAAATAGTTGTATTTAAGTAAAGTCTGTTGCTACATACCAAATATTTGATATTTTAGATCTAATTTGTCTTGAACTTTTTTCAAACTTTCTTATTAGGTTATTTTAAAGTGGTTGCGCTGAGGTAGCCCGTGACATTCAAGGTTTCCTACATGTGTATCTAATTGCCCATTGATAATTTGTGATCTTAAAAAATATTATTTTCAGAATGATAGTCAAAAAACCTCTTTAAGTATATTTATTTGAAGCTTTCACTAACTTACAACTCTGTATTGACAGTATTTATTACAATTCTGTAAATATTTACCTAACCAATACAAAACCGCGGATTGCTAAAAACATCATATAGTTTGAAATTTGCGGGCTACCCTGACACTTTCCACTGCTGCATCAATATCCATGTGTTTTAAATGTATTCTTTTATGTACTGTCTACCCTCTATGTGCCCTGTCAGGAACCTAGCATGAACATTTTTTATTTATTATCATTTATTTTGATAAAATTGATTGTTTTTTGTTGGTAAAATCACAGCAAAACTGGCATGGTCCTGCAATCAGTTAAATAGGAATACACATTTAAAAGGAATAAAAATAAGGGTAATCTGTTGATTCTATTATCACACCTAGGATGCACATATTCAACTTGGACTTTAAAATCAGAAACTGATCAAAACCCTTTTAAAAACCATTTTTTTTAATATCTTCATTTACTGTTCTATTATTTTAGTATTCAGCAGGTATATCTTTTCTCTATTCATCCCCTGTGTGTTGAAATATAACTCCATACTTAATGGGGAATGTGGACAAACATATCCTAAAAATATGTTCTAAAACTACACCACTCGGTTATTAGTTACTCCCATTAATATATAACAACCCGGAAAATAACCAGTGAGGTATAATTTAATTGATAGAATAGTTATGCAGAAAATATCTCCAAAACAGATGTTTCCATCATGAATAAATCCTTAAAATAAATCTAGTCCAGTTGGATATTGCCATTTGCTTCAGGTCGAAACCAACATCCTGAATGCACCTGACCAGTTCAACTTTATGTCCCTGATTTTGACGGAAGCATGACTATGATAAGAGCCTATAAATATTTGACTATCTCCGGTAATTCTTTGTGAATGTTTGTTGGCAGAAACTTCATGTAAAAATCAAATTTTAACTAGTTAGAATTAATGCGGGTTGGAATTCAACCAGTGATTGCTGTTAAAACACCTTGATATGTTTTAGAAACTTTCCGCACCTAATTATTTAGGGTTACTATACCGGCCAACTTTCTCTTTCGTCATCTATTCCTTTACATTCTAAAAGTCAGCGACGCAGACTCATATAAAAAATAGTTCTGTATTAACTTCAATCAAACATTTATTGAACAAACTCCTTCAACAACTTATTTTCAATAATGCCAATTGACTTTGTCTGTGTTTGTGTGCATATTTTTTTTGTATTTTGACAGTGTTGTCAATTAAATGATCTAGCAACTGAATCTAAAATCATAGAGTAACTAAAATTTCTAAAGTTTACTCACTCCCAGAAAACAATTTTAAATTAGCAATAGTCTCTGCCAAATAGCTTAAAATGCTGACCAGATTACATTTAATACAGATAAGTAAACCAAATGCGTGTGCTTTCATAAAATAAGAATCATACTAAATCAATAATAAACTGCACTTTTTAATGAATGAGATAAACAAACAACTTTCGATATTTTAAATCAGAAATTATCCAATACGATTTCAACATATGTGATTACAGACACACCCCCAAGTTTCATAACATTACGAGTGAAGTGATCTGTCTTCCAATCAGTGACACAATCCCTTATCAGTGAGATAAGCTTGCATTTCGTAATACGAACTAAGGAATAAGCATAGCAACGCCTTCAAAATTCGTCCACAGAGGCTTAAAGTTATTACAAAGTTCATTTATTATTACGTTTTATAGTTACTTTGCTTGTTGCCCCCAAGTAGTAGTTTGTGGCTGTCGTACTGAAGCTTTACTTGTATTTTGTGTATGTCCTTATTTTTAGAGATTTTGCTATTATGGTCTTAACATTAATAAAATAGAATATTGGTACATTTATGTACACCTCCTTAAAAGACTTCTAAATAAAAACTTCTTAAAATAATCACCAGTTTTTTTTATTAAGTAAACTTTCTTTATTTTCATTTGCTTTACAAGATGTGCCTAAAATTATGCGGAATCATGATCCCAATCGACTCGGAATCCTGTAAACAATCTCCCATGCATCAGATGCATGTCTGACACAGATAAAACTGATTTAAATTCAGAGTCAACATTCAAACGAATGCAACAGTGCTTTAATTCTGTTTACGTGTTTTTTTGTTGTCCCCAATATTACAACTGAAGCTTAAAAATCATAATCACAAATTCATTGGACTGAATTATTTTTCTGCTCAATACAGTGTCTTGTTTATTGTATTGTGTATTCAATTAATATTATTAGCCTGGATTTTTGTACTGCAGGGAAAAATAAATAACAAAGATACTCATTTGATCTTTATATTTCATAAACAAACAAAACAAAAAGTTAAGATGCCAAAGGTAGAGTTCCTAGATAATAACGATGTTGAATTCAACAAGTCTTAATATCAATATTGCGATTCGAAAGGTTAAATAATACCAATTTCCCGCCATTTATGGACAAAGTCGCAATTGACTACTTTTTTTTAAAACAAGCCAGGATTGTGTTTTCAATTTTGTTTTCAACCTTTTTAAGTTTTTCTTTTTATTTCTTATGTGTAAGCATGGAAATATTTGTCGCAACTTTCCAATCGATGTATTCAGTTTTTATTTCTCTGCTTTGTCTTAAAGCAGATCATATTCACCGTATTCAGTTGTTATTCTTGTTTTAAATAGTTAGTCAAGTTAAAAATGAGCTTAAAAAAATCGCTATATGCTCGATAGCGTTCGGCGGCGTATCACGTGCGAACGCACATGAAGCCTGTTGGGCAGGCCGCCGCCGGCGCGAGTAGACGAGCTTCGAGACCGCGCTTCGTAGGGATGTTACCAACCCATATGGTAAGCCATCAGAAAAAATAGGCTGCCATAAGCTAGGGTCAAAGATACCAGCAGGGTGTCCACTATCAGGAAAGTTGACAAATCAAAATCACCCTGGGATAGTGGAAATGTACAATTTGCTGCAAAAATTCAAAGGAATTCGTTGATTTTGGTGGGAGAAAATACAATTGGCAAAAATAGCGCATTGGAATATCAACGTTCATTTTCTCTCCTAAGCAGTGGATACCCTGTCAGAACTGTAGGTACTCAGCTCGCCGCACATGGGCCACTGGGCACAGCCACGATTGAACAGCTCCAATATTTATTCATTTTGCCTTTCTCCAAAATGTTAAAATACTGGTTGGTATGATTCGTGTGGCTGGGCTGATGAACCTTGGGTGGTGAGCCCTTCTATAACAAAAGTAAATTCAGCTAGGTTTCCTGTAAAGAGTCACCTAAATTAAATAACTTAATCAAGAAGGTGATATTAAAAATCGATGACAGTCAATATTTTAAACACTAAACCAACAATAAATGAATTAGTTTTACCAATCAATTCTCTTAACATAATGTTCTATATTACTATTAAAAACTTCATTTTACTTAAAAACATTGATCATGATTAACTTCACTATTAAGTTCACAAGCATTTAAAAGTTATTTTAAACATAGTTTTTTTAAATTATTTAAATACTTTTTTTTGTAAAATCAATTTATATTAGATACACACACGAGGTATAAGACTTATTTCCTCTTTAATACATTCTAGTTGTTTTAAACGAATTACCCTTCTATTTTCAGCAAATGGAAAGGTTTAAAGTAGTGGAACGGGAGACGAAAACGAAGGCGTATTCCAAGGAGGGTCTGGGTGCGGCGCAGAAACTGGACCCCGCGCAGAAAGAGCGAGAGGAGATGTCCTCGTGGCTCGTCTCCTCCATCGACGCACTTAATTTACAAGTAAGTATCTTAGAAACACGGGAGTGTGAGCAAATGCAGTGGTTATATGCGGGGAACGGGCGGGATTCAAGCTACGCATGTAGGGTAGGGATTCCATCACATCACATCATCATTATTATCATCAGAAAAATATAGGTAGGTACAGTATAATTTTTTATGCACCAAAATGTTACGAGCTCTTTACAATATAGTAGTATACTTGACGCTAAAGCCTAATGGCTCATTTGCGGAGACGCGGTGTGGCGTCGCGCGGCACGTTGCACATTTTTCGGCGCATGTAGCAAGCCGCGTTGTAACGCTTCATTTCCAACAAACGCGCATAAAATGACTTCTAATAAATCGAAAAAAATGTCTTAGAAAAAAAAAACGAGCCGTCTCCGTAAATAAGTCTGAATTTTGGTACTTTAAAGACGTTGCAATTTCTAATCTCACCGACAGTCAATGCCAAAATGTAGTTAATTTAGGGAACTCCTTGATAGATTGAGACCGAGATTAGAATGATACAATTATCAGTACAAAACTGACATCAAACGAAAAGTATTGATACAAAAACATTGATAAGGCTGTTAATTTTTCCTAGTAAAGTTGCTTGCCTAACAAGTAAGACCAATAGTACAGTATTGAATAGAAGTAATGTAATAATCCATAATGAGGTGTAGAGCATCGATTAAAGTATCGATACTAACTCGAGTATCGCTTGAAAAATATGAAATCCTTACAGAAGTATCAATACAACTGTAGTATCGATACTTTTTTTCGAATTGAGCTTGATGTCACGCCATACTTAAGCTATCCCTCTCGTCTAGTATTTCTCTTCGTCACGTGCTTTCCATTTTTTTTATTCTTCCTACTAATATGCGCACACTTCATTTGTTTGCCACTCCGTGTAGATATAGGGGCTATCGCTTGCGAGTGGCATTGCAATGAATATTCTCATCAGTAATGTTCACAACACTTTAAGTTGCTAGTATTTCTATGATTTCCACCGCCTTTTGCCATCATCGTTCGCCCTTCACAAAATTAAGATTACCGTTATAGACAGATTTTCACGGTTATAACATAATTAAACTAAACCTCATGAGAAATCTGTTTATCGGTGCAACACTTCGTGCCGCAATGGCTGGGTTCCGGCGGCTTCCCGGTAACTCGGTCGTATGCCGCCGGGCTGGGCAAGACTCGCGGTGGCAACGGTGCGCGCGCCTCGCGACGGTTTCGCAACGCGCCGCCAACTGCACTGGTGTGTAGATAGAATTAAATCCTGCCGGAGGATCCTCAGAGTGTCTTCACACGAAACGTTTGTCCAGGCGTGGACGTCACGTTGTCGCCGCGTAGTCTCTGTGTAAACGCGTATGCTGCGCTAGCGTCACGTAGACGTAAATGAATCGGAAATACGTCGTGTTGACGAGGCGCTTGCGTCGCGTTTGTGCGGGGATTACGCCGCGTATACGTTCGACGATGGCCTCCGCCGGACCGACGTCGGATGCGAAGACACCCTTACTCCGGCTTATGTGTCAGTTACCGTTAACATTCGTCCTCTGGGCGAATCCAGGGAAACCTAGTGTAGGCTCCATGTGGTGTTGAGCTGCGTCGTTAAGATTGGTATTGCCATAATCACCGTGCTTCGCAGACATGGTATACAATCAGCATGATATACACATACACGACACACATTTGATCATATAACACTGGTAGAGAAATGCTTTCAATCAAAATACAATTTATTAAATAAAGGTAGACTACATTCTCTTGCGGAAACAATGAAAGAGACTCCAGTAATGCTTCCCACGACATTGCAACCTACCCTAAGTCCTTGGAGAGCTAACCCCACAGACATTGAATATATCTTGGACACCGTCGGTCTTTATTGATCAACTAAATTGATCCTAAACCGAGAGGTATAGACATTATTTAGTATGTGCTTGACCTATAGCCGATTTCTGAATTGAGTAAATTAAGTTTAAACTTTACATGACGTTTTAAGAATTTTGGAAACCTTAGTAGGTGTTGAAGTATTCATATCATAAGGTGTGTAAAATACTGTTAACAATGTATGCCTTCTGTGTGTCAGTGCCAGCATTTTAACTTATAAAATAAGTTTTTAATGTTATAAATTTACATTGAGTCTTACTGTAAAACGTGATTTTTCATCCCTAATAAAAAGCTATTTCCTAGCAATAAGTTTTGCTTAATTAATTTGATGTACATAATTTTGTTTGACGACTTCGTGAAGGGTCCGTTTATACCGTGTATACACTTTAATACTCAAATCAGAAACTGTGCATTAGACATGTTCTCGCCTCTAGATGTATAGTTAGACAGCTCTGCGACAATAACAGGACAAACTCTTAGCACGTACTTTGCGGGCTAAGTAACGGTTATAGACTTCGACCTTAGTGATTGTGTGTAAAGGCACCCTTAGATTATATAACTGCCCCTGTATGTAACCAGTAGATAAAAACTATGTGTTACACTAAATAATACTAATGTCGACTTTCTCCATTCCAGGTTGATCAATTTGAGTCTGAAATAGAGTCACTCTTAGTGGGTAAGAAGAAAAGATTGGACAAAGAGAAACAGGACCGGATGGAGGATCTTAAATGCAAGCTGGAGAAGCACAGGTTCCATATAAAGAAGCTAGAGACGCTCCTCAGAATGCTTGACAACATGTCCGTTGAAGTTGAACAGGTTGGTACTAAAAACTTCTTTTCAATACTTTTTATTCTAAGACTTTTTTTTCAGCTAAAAGTGTACTGTTGTGTTGACAAGTTGAACAGAAAAAATGTTTTCTAAACGAATTAGTGGTTGCATTAATGCAATGTGTTCAATCACACATTTTTGTAATCAAATATCTATCTATTTGTTGCTTATATGTCACGGAAATAAAGCCGTGAATATGATACCAAACTTGCTAGGAAGCAGACTTTATACAAAACGAGAAGCGCACGCGCTGATCAGATAACAGATCGCTTCTGTTCGTTTATTACAGTATGATCGAGTAATCATAAATCAATTATGTGGATGTTCTATTAATGCCAGACGATCTAGGTCAGTGAAACAGAGAGTATATTGAGGCAGATCAGTAATAATGACGTATGTCTAAGTAATAATTTGGTGAATGTGCCGAAACGCCGATGTTTGGCTTGCATCCATTTCAGTATGGAATTATTTCCATTTACTAAAGGAAGTTTACCCGATGTTTACGTCGTAGGTACTCAGACTACCTAATGCCTTTTTCAGTGTCCTCACTATTGATCTAGGTCTTATTAAAACTCTAAAATCACTGGGTACTCGAACTACCCAATATTTTTTTCAGTATGCTCTTATGGATCTTAGGATGTGCCAGTTATGCATAAAAAAATTGTAATAGTTGAAACCAGACTGCAAAATTACTGTATTCAATGACGATTGAAAGTCCCAGATAAAATAAACAGTCCCCAAACTATTGCTGACTATGTGTTGGCACCGGCAAAGTATTCACAAACAAAAACATGTTAAAATCTATTTTTCTTTTTCTTAGATTATTTTCGTATTTCATCAGACAAGTTTTTATGTGAATATTTCGCCAGTGCAAACTCACAAACTCGAATAGTGAGACATTATATCCCCTCTATCTTTTAATTTTATATGACTGTATTTACTTGTATATTTATGTGTACCAAAAACCAAATTTAATGACCAATCTTTCTCAAGTCTAAGCAGGTGTACCTTACATTGCAGATAAAAAGGATAAAGGAAGACGTGGAGTACTACATCGACTCGTCGCAAGACCCTGGCTTCGAAGAGAACGAGTACATCTACGACGACATCCGAGGACTTGACGACATCGAGCTCAGCGGCGTCGGCCTACCCTCCTCTGCCACCACCGATAGTAACAACAGTAATGACTCCGCGGGATCTCCTACCAGTATGCTCTCAGGTATGCAGAACTTTACTTTATTATGTAAAATTTTAGTTAATGCATGACCAGATTAGACAAGAAATCTCTGTGTGTGGAGCTAAATGATTGCCTGCTGCATTGCGTGGTACGGGTTCGAACCCCGCACTGATCAAATATTTGTATGACCTACATTGATAGCTGTTGCGGGTCTGACTGTTTGTGTATGGCATGGTTTTAAATACAGGGTGGCCAGTTGATAGACGTCCAAAGAAAAAAATTAGATGCCTTATGCTAAGGGGTACCCGAATTACCCCCATGTATGTTCCGCGATTATTTGTAGTTTAGGAGCTAGAATTTTTTTAAGTACTATTTGCTAAATTTTCACCTAACATTGGTTTTTATTTTTTATGTCTTTATTCCTATCATTTTTAGATATTCTTTTTTGTGGAAACTATTAGCGATAACAATAGCTACCATGAAAAAAAAATCCATTTGCCTAGGCATTGTAGAACTTACCACAAAATTAGTCCAAAGTTCAAAATTACCATTAGAGTTCGATAATCAAAAATGTTCAGAGCTTAAAAAAAAATAAGTTAGGGGTGCCAGAGGTTTCTAAATGATCTTAAAAACTTCTATGGACCTTCAACAGACAAAATCGGTAAAAAAATATAGAGCTTGATCGGGGATTATTTCCTGTAATTAGCGTTGATAGCAATAAAAGTATTTTTACAGTTATTGTTATAATTTGGGATTTCTTTATTTTTGCCACTTTTATGATAAAAAAATACGGTAGATAGTTTACAAATTTTATTAAAACACGTTACAAAAGGTTTCAAAGTGCCGCCTTACCACAGAAATGCACAATCTACATCTACGGAGGAATTTGAGCTATAAGCAAAGATTCGGAAGCGTATGTTAGTCACCAGCCCGCACCGAGCTCGCGGTGGAAGATTGGAATGCTGGAGGGCCTAGTACTTTCCCTAAAATGTTTAAAGCACATAATACTACTTCATGTATCTTTAAACAGCGACGGTTCGCCTGTTCCCAAGTATAGTTGCTTAACTTTGATAGAGATTAAACACTCTATAACTTCTTTTTTTCAACCAAATACTAGATACCTATTTTCTATACAAAAAATTACATGATGGCAAAACATTCCGTATTCTGACATCCTGTGGGTGTGCACTCGTACGTGACAAAGCCGAACCCCCAACAAATGTAGCCTACACAACAAAATGCCTCGTCATTTTAATGAAAAAACCGTGACTAGCGAATTCTTCAAGACTTATAGCATTTCTGTAGGATTCTTTGCTACATACATCAAGTTAAATGGAATAGAACCAAATTTTTTTTTGTAGATTAAGGTTATTAGCATAACTACGAATGAAGGATTGGTTGCAGTATGATATCACATGCGATTGTAGCCGAACTAAAGAGGTTTTATTGTGTTGGCAGTCATGAAAGAGGTCAGGCAACCCAAGCAGCGGTACTTTTTGACGCGAATCTAATCACTAACTTGGCAAAGCTTAATCGCAATAAAAAATATCCCCAAAAAGTATTGCAACATGTAGTATGTCTTCGTCCATATTTATTAAAAGTCTTTGTCTATGGTTTATTAAAAAAAAAAACATTTTCTTCTCTTTCCCAGGTACAAGTCCAGTAACATCACCAACGTTAGAGGTACACAACCATTCAACAGACTCCATAGACGTCGAAAAAAAGAAAAAAGAAGAGATCATAACCAAAGTGAGTAGTGACACACACATACATACGTCATACCATTACACATATATTTATTATAATCATTATCTTACCAATGTACTGCTACGTGGAGTTTTGATGTGGATTTTCCAAATTGATTGCTTTGTATGATTAGTTTTGGGTTCTAAACTAATTTTCGTCAATCGAATCTTAGTAGTGATATCGTGTGTCGAATCTTTTCGATCTATCGTTGATTCGTTACATTAGTTTCTTGTAAAGTATTACATGTAAAACTAAATGGTTTTTCGTGTAAACTTCAATAGAATTATGTTTACACAAATTGTCCCATACATTGTGTATGTATCAGGCTGCTTTGGTTAATAGAAGCACCGAGTATTCTTAACAATATAGTTCGTTACTGTCCAATAATAAAAAAAGGTCCCGTAAGATACGCCATGCTAAGGCAGGCTTCCAAAACAAATATAGATGATTGAGGAGTCAGTCCAGTGTCCCTACAAATATTCCACTGTTTAAGCAATTAAGGTTGCTTATCGTTTGAGGGGTTGGTGTTTAACAGAAACAACGTGATGCTCTTACGCTCCGTATATTGACACTACTTCAAATTTGTGGACTGTAATATTATATTATAAACTATAGCTCAGTAGGTACTTGCTTACATTAACGTTTTAGATCATTTGTACATTCCGCCCACCAAAGAACATCGTTCTTTAGTCACTAGTATATTTTTATAAACTAAGTTAGTACAAAACACGACCTTAGAGGTCCCTTATCCATAAACAATACAAAAAAAACATCGAAATGGTAAGTTCAACCAATCAAACTAAAATTTAACCACATAATAGTTGGTGCAATTACCTGACTCAAACTTTGTAAGTGCACCAGCTTGGGATTCAAAAGTAAAGTAACACATAATAATAAGTAAAACAAAATAGCAAGAAAAAACAGGTAATCATTAAATTTGAATACTTACAAAACTAACACAAAAGAAGTACCTTTCGACATTCAAAATCAATAGCACACTTAATTAGTTTGACCCGCCCACGTTTGTTTGGGTTACAAGATTTCTCAAAATTAAACAAAAACAGAAAAGACATACTTCACATCTTGTTTATGACACAGTTTTATAGTAGTTTATAGTAACACCTTAACTCTAAGTGTAAAAAAAAGTATAATGATTAAAGTGTAAGTTATAAACAAAAGTAAAATTACTTAAAAGTAATACAAGGAAATATTTTATTTAGTTATAACGCAAATCTTGCTAAGTGGACGCTTGTATTCTCCTGTTTTACATTTAACTGTTACGACACGGGTTATATTGTCATGACCCGTATGTTTTTGTATAATTTTACCAAGAATCCACTTAGCCGCGGGAATGTTATCCTCTTTTAAGATGACAATATCACCAACTTCTGGTTCAGTACCTTTTGAATTCCACTTATAGCGTTGACTTAGACATACTAAATATTCTTTTGACCATCTACTCCAAAAGTCGTTTACAATCTTTTGAGTAAGTCTCCACCTGTCCAAACCTACCACATTGGAGTTAGAATAATCCTCATCAACTATATTAATTAACGGCTCGCCTACCAAAAAATGGCCGGGCGTCAAGGGTAGTGGGTCATTGAGATTGTCACTAAGTAAACTTATAGGTCGTGAATTCAAGCACGCTTCTACTTGTGCTAGAACTGTCGCCATTTCCTCATAGGTAAGTGTAGCAGTACCGACTACCTTACGTAGATGTGTCTTGGTACTACGAACGCCTGCTTCCCACAACCCACCAAAATTTGGGGCATGTGGTGGTATAAAGTGCCACGTTGTTCGCTCTAACGTAAGTAACTCTGCTATTTCCTTAGGAAGGGCCGACTTGGCACTGTTGAACATTTCTCTCATTTGTTTGTCAGCGCCAACGAAATTAGTGCCGTTATCGCTATACAAGTCTTGACAGTGGCCTCTTCTCGCAGTAAAACGCTTGAACGCTGCTATAAAGCCTTTAGCAGTCAAGTCAGTAACAGCCTCTAAATGTATCGCTCGTGTTACCATGCAAACAAAAAGGCATATGTAGCCCTTATATGACTTAGAACCTCTACCTGGTGAAAATCGTATGTTCACCGGACCACAATAATCTACGCCAGTAGATTTAAATGGTTTACTGGGTTTGACTCTTGCCTCTGGAAGTGATCCCATTACTGGTACTGACTTCTTCGTGGAGTACCTTAAACAAACGACACATTCTCTAAAACACTTCTTGACACGTTCTTTTGCTCGTAATATCCAATATTTGGTTCTCAAGAGATTCAACATAACCTGTGGACCTCCGTGTAATGTCTTGAAATGAGCATCGATAATTATGAGCATGGTAATATGATGTTTAGCAGGCATAATTATTGGATGTCTCGTATCATAGCAGGCATCTGAATGTGATATGCGGCCGCTGACTCTTATAATCCCTTTTGGATCTAAAAACGGACAAAGAGTTCGTAAAGAGCTATTTTTAGATACACATCCTCGAGTCTTCAACTGTTTGATTTCATCAAAAAACGCGCGATCTTGAATAAGTTTAATCAATGCCATTAAAGTTTCATTTAATTCGTTTGCGGTAATAAATTTAGGTAAAATCGGTCGTTCATTTTTAGGTAACTTTAAAGTCAATATTCTCCTACAGTATGACACAACTTTTAATAATCTCGATAATGAAGAAAATCGTAACCAGACACATAACTCATGAATATTAGATGAAACAATTAATGACTTGATTTTCTCTTCTTCATGTGTATCTATGGCCTCTGTGTTGACCTTTTGTATGTTTTTCTCTGCCAGCCATTGAGGTCCTTTCCACCACAGTGGATGGTTTTTCAATTCTCGTGGTTGTAAGCCTCGTGACGCGCAATCGGCGGGGTTCGCATCAGTGGAAACATGTCCCCACTGCTCGTAATCTAAAATATTTAAAATCGTGGATACCCTATTACTTACAAATGTCGCCCATCGGCTTGAACCACCTTTAAGCCAAGCTAGGACAACTGTGGAGTCTGTCCATCCGTATAAATCCTTCTTGGGTATGTCCATCACCTGTGATACTTCAAAGATCAATTTAGCAGCTAATGTTGATCCACACAACTCTAGTCGTGGAATCGAAACTTCTTTCTCAATAGGCGCAACTTTGGTTTTTGCAGTGATTAAATGTACATGTATATTATTTGATTCATCAGTGACTCGTATGTAAACTGCAGCTGCGTAGGCCGCTTGTGATGCATCTGAAAACACATGTAACTCCGTTTTAGAGGCTCGAGTTACGTTTAACCATCTTGGTATTGTAAGCTCCCTTAAATCAATTAAATTATCTTTGTATGTTATCCACTGCCTTAGTAGATCTTCCGTTAAGCCATCATCCCACGCAAGACCTGATTTCCAAAGTCTCTGTATAAATATTTTAGCAACAACAACTACGGGCGCTATCCAGCCTAATGGATCATATAATCGTGCTATAAGAGACAGTACTCGTCGTTTTGTAACCAGCTCCTCTTTGTCGTCAGGTAAGCTGAGTACATATTTAAAATGGTCAGATTTTCGACACCAATTTACTCCTAGTACTTTAATTGAATTATTTACTTTAATTGGTGTATGCTGGTCTCTATATTGTTCTCCACTCCTGCCTATGTGATTTAAAAAGTTTTCACTGTTACTGTTCCACTTTTGGAGTTCAAATCCACCAGATTTCATCAGCTCGTTCATCTCATAGTGTATTTGTAATGCTTCCGTTATTGTTTCAGCACCTGACATCAAATCATCCATATAATAATCTTGTTTAGTTATTTGCGCTGCTAACGGGTATTTATGTTTCTCTAACTCTGCTAGTCTTTGCAAAACCTTAACCGCTAAGTATGGGGCGCATGCCGTGCCAAACGTTAGCCTTACAAGCTTATAATGTCTTATATCTTCGTTTGGATGAAATCTCCATACGACTCTCTGAAAATCAGTATCGTCATCAGCTACTCGGACCATTCTATAGAATTTAGTTATATCCGCTACTAGTCCTATTTTGTGAGTTCTCCACCTCATTAAGATATGCCTAAGATCTTGTTGTAATTTAGGCCCTACTAGAAGATCATCATTTAACGATACGTTATTGGTTCCTTTGCTCGACGCGTTGAAAACCACTCTCACCTTTGTAGTATCTTTATCTTCTCTCACCACTGCATGATGAGGAAGATAGACTGCTCGTGGATTTTCTATCTCTTGCTCATTAACTTCCGTCATGTGGTTTAAACTCAAATATTCCTCAAATACTTTATGATACTCTATACTCAATTGAGGATCGCGTGATAATCTTCTCTCTAAACTTTCTAACATTTTGATAGCTCTCTGTTTTGACTGGCCGTACTGACACTTAGGATCATCAGTCGCAAAAGGTAACCTCACTATAAATCTTCCACTATCATCTCTCACTGTGGACAATTCAAATAATTCTTCACATACCTTCTCGTTTCCAGTCATTTCCTTTTGTATTGTGTTAGGTTCATTCTCCATTTCCCAGAATTGCTTCAGTAAATCAGTTTCTTCTATATGTACATGCATGCTAGTCAGCTGACTCTCTAGCGGCGAATGGGTTTCTCGTGGTACTTTCCCTGAAATAATCCACCCTAAAAGTGTGTTTTGTGCAATAAGACTACCCTCAGATTGCCTAACAATACCATCAAGTAATATATTTCCATACACCTCCGCACCTAACAGTATGTCAATTTTACCCGGTGTTGCATAGGTAGGGTCTGCTAAAGGTAGACTATTAATTTCGACCCACTCATGACTTTTTAGATTGGCTGTGGGAAGCATAGACGTCAAAGAATGCATTACATAGGCGTTAACTTGGATCGAATTTGCTGGATTATGGCGTGATTTCACTTGAAGTGAGACTCTGTGTTTTATTCTCGAATGACCATCTCCCAACCCCGACACAAAACCATTTACTGGTATACGTTTTAGTCCAAGTAACTGAACCGTAGCCTCGGTAATTAATGAGGCTTGAGACCCTTGATCTAATAAAGCTCGAATATATTGTTTACAACCTTGTGCATTAAATACCTTAACTCGCGCCGTGGCCAGAAGTACCCTGGCAGGCTGCAGCTCCTCCCTCGTAAATGTAGTAGTAATGTGGGTATCTCCTCGTGATGTGGTCGCTCTCTCGTGATGTTCACTCGGTGATGTTGTTACCTCACTTGCTTGTTTGGTGCTCTCGATTTTCTCTCTCTCGAAGTGTAGTAAGGTGTGGTGTCTTCTACCGCATTTCTTGCAACTCATCGATTGACGACACTTGATGACTGAATGTGTAGGTGACAGACAGTTAAAACACAATCCCGTATTTTGCACGAACTCTTGTCTTGCCTTCGGTGCCATGAGCCCGAAACGTGTGCACTGGTAAATATAATGGTTCTCGTGACACACTGCACACTCAGACTTTGGTTTGTTTTCAACGGACGTGTGGAATGTTTTAGGTTTCTGTGCATGCTTCATTGTCTGTGTTGAACGTTGAGTTGTGGAATCAATCATCTCCAAGGCTCTAAATCTGTACTCTAAATAGTCTTTCAACTGCGACCAAGTGGGTAATCCATCTGTAGACAAAGTATTAAGATATTGTTCCCACTGTTTTATTGATTCCGCGTCCAACTTTGCGACGGTTAGATAAACAATCATTTCATCCCAGTTATCTGTTTTGATGCCTATACTCTGCAATGACTTCAAACACGTTGATGTGGTGTCTAGTAAATGTCTTATGGAATTCGATGACTCAGTTTGTAGTTTCTTAAGCCCAATCAGGTTATTCATAATAGCATTGCAGTTGTAACGCTTGTTATTATACCTCTTTACTAGTTGTTTCCACGCCTCGTCATAATTTGCTTCAGTAGTTGCAAAGTTTCGTAAAAGGTTCATCGCTTCACCCGACAAATTACTTTTTAAATAATGTAGTTTTTGAACTGACGAGATGGTTTTATTATTGTGGATCAGTGAAGAAAACATATCATAAAACGTTTGCCATTCGTCGTATTTGCCTCCAAACGTAGGTAGGGTGATACGTGGTAGCTTAACATCACTGTAGTTGTTCTCAATATTACTACCTGCTGAAGCGATTGGCGATTGAGAAAATGACGGTATCAAAAATGGTTCCAACGCTTCTAGTAAACTAGTTTTATATTGAACATAAAGTTCCTCAAACTGTTCGTAATAGCCCTCGGTGAAATATGCTTCTTTTTTCTCTTTCGAAGCTGTAGAAATTATAAGTTTATGTCCCTCTTTGAATTCTGAATATTGTTGCTCAAGTACCTGCATTCGAGTTTCTAAATAAGGTCGTTTAATCCTTTCTTTCGGCGTTTTCTTATAATTTCTTTCGGCTGCTTTCAAATTGTTCATCAACTGTTCTTGCAAAGTAACTAACTTCTCCATTTTAATTGTATTTTTAGACGCGTCACTGTTATTATCCCAACACTCTCACTATTATAGTTATTTTTTACTGATTGTTCTAGTCTTAAACTCACTTGTTAATAACTAAATAGTTCTCACTTCACTGAATCGGTCACCGTAATTATTTATAACTCATTATAAAACGTCTCATAATGTGTGTGTTGTCGATCACCATTCGAATCCTTATCTAAGGAATGCGTTCTTTTGTTCTCGCGGCACTCGACAAAACTCGCTCGTAGGTGACACAATCCGACTCGATTGGACCATATGTTTAAGCAATTAAGGTTGCTTATCGTTTGAGGGGTTGGTGTTTAACAGAAACAACGTGATGCTCTTACGCTCCGTATATTGACACTACTTCAAATTTGTGGACTGTAATATTATATTATAAACTATAGCTCAGTAGGTACTTGCTTACATTAACGTTTTAGATCATTTGTACACCACAAACGGCGGTTTTTTTCCATATTCAGGAAAATACACCAGATTTACATAATTTCTACAAAAATCTGTCTTTTTTATTGTTCAGAGATGATTAAAAAATCGGTCCCAAGTAAAAAATGATTGGCCAAGTAATTACCAATATATTAACTAATTTAATGTTCTATTATCATATCTAGAACAACACGGGCGTAACTAAATAACACCAATTTTACAAAAGAGACGCATGCCGATATATGTTTGTTATAAATGACTTTTACCCTTCTGTAAGGATGGTGTGCTCACTTTTACGCCCTTTTTGTTCTAGGTGTGCGATCTGTCTTTTTCACCGACGATTCATACGAACTTGGTAAGTGCTGCGATATTTTTATTAATTTAGTTCCTCTTTTAAAAAAAAGTCAGAACAAAATACACCTTTTGTGGCTATATAATAAGTGCTAAAATAAAAACAAGCACAGTTCTGCATATTTTACAACCATCTTGTCTATTAAAGTTGATTCACCCAAAGTAAAACCTCTTTACATCACGAATTTACCGTGAATTTCTCTCAAAAATCCCCCTAGCCTGTTGATGGCAATCTGTAATGAGGTAGCCTAAAACTTAGCTAATCCGTGCAGACAGGTCACGCACGACAACATTCAAGTGTTTGTAGAATAACACTACATTCTAGAATCTTCTATGAAAGTCGACCGGAAAAGGTTTTCTTTGTTCCTTGTAAAAAAAAACTGCCCAAGTCCGAGGGTTCCGTACAAACTTGCTACATAAACGGCCATATGCTTAAATTTTTTCACAGTTTTAAGGAACTGGTCTTAATTTCAACTCGATACCTCCAAGAATTCCCGCCATAAAGGGTCTTGACAGACAGACAGACCGGTGACCAACAAAGTGACCCTACCCTTTGAGGTACGGAACTTAAAAAAAAATACAAACGAACCCAAAACCAATCTTCAAGTTGACACAAATGGTAAAGTGATGTGTTGATATTTGCAGCCGGTAAAGCCACTGCCGCTGCGCGCGGTGAACGCGAGCGCGGTCAGTAACAGCACGTGTAACGTTAGTTCCTTGCTCAATAACTCCGCAGCATCCACCAATAGGTCAGTCCACTGACACCAAGTGTAATTATTACCACCTTTATGTAATTTACAAGCCACATTGATTGAGGATTATTTTAATGGAAGATACGTAGATTTAATTATTTTTTGAATGTACGTAATTAATGCAATTAGGTGTTAAAAATTGAATCCTTAAACATTCAGCCCCACGACATGCAAACCTATTTACTTAAAAATTTTTCGTTACTAAAGAGTAATTAATTTTGGAAAAGTAAGAATATTGCATTAGAAGTCGTTAATTTTAATATCAAAATAAGGTATGAGGAGACCAATAAAAAAATAAAATAAAAAAACTTACAGAATTACCCTGCTAACCAGTGGAATTCTAAACTGCAAAAATCCGGTCAGAACTATCATGTAACTTGAAAATTTGAATAAATAACAGGGTTTTTTTGCTGTGAACCAGATTATCTACCGGTTAAAAAAGTAATTACTATCATGCAATCGTATCATGAAAGAGATTATTTTTACAAAATAACTATAAATAAAATACATAAAAACAGGTCATTCGAGTTTATGAACTCCAAAATAATAATTATCATACATTCTATAATTTAATTGCCACGTTTTTATTATAGCAGTTGAATCGCTATAATGCATTTCATTATCTTCCGTTGAAATGGTCCTCAACACTCGAATATTATGTAGTTAAAAATCACATAAAAATGTGAACACAAAAACTTGTTCCTAAGTTATTTTTTTGTTCTCATTTCATTGCGCGCATGATTCAAGCTCATTATAGAATAACTACTTTAATTTCCAGATTATTTGTATTATGAAATTGGGTATTTTGGTGCAATAAGCTTAAAAAGTTACAGTTTTGTTCAAGTTGTGGACTTAAAATGCAGTAGTTTGTTTATTTGTGAATATATTTATTAAAAACACGATTGCTTGCACAGCTGTTCACAAAATCACACCAATTATTGCCATTTATATTAATTAATTAAGTATATTTTACGGCTACAAGTGCATAGGAGTACATTTTTAAATCTGCCAATACATAATTGCCGCCAAACATTGTAACCTTACAAGCTTATTGTAACAGGGCAGTTAGCGACATCTCTTCAAATCTCAATGAAATATCTAGCAGACGGATTCGAGACGCGTGTTGCATCCTATATTGATCTTTGCGTCGCAAGCAATAAGTTTTAAAGTCCATTAGTTGTAAGCACGCGATGTGCATACTCATAATTTATACCTACTGTTATTGATTTTATGTGATTCTATTTATAAAAGATAGTGTAAGTCACTTGTGCAGTATCGGGTACGCATATTCTGCTTACTGATAAGAGTTTCTTTGATATTTGATCTTGTTTCTGTGTGTTTTGGGGGAAAGAAGGATATGTGTAGTGTTAGTAAACATATTGTGTACGTTTAGCGTCAACAAGTGTCGCGTGGTTTCAAGGGCAGTTAAGAGGGGTTGTCTGCTTGTTGAGTTTTCACTTTTCAAGTTTTCATCCGTCTGACGTTGACAAAACATGTTTTGTATTGATTTCGGACGTGTGAGACACTTTACGCTTCAAAATTTGCTGAAACACGTTACTGAATTGGATGCAACTAGTGGTTCAGTTGGTTCTGTGACTAAATTCATTGTTTGTCGTTCGCTGGTGACATTGAGATAGAAGGGATGTGTCTAGCATGACGTTAGCGAAGTGCTGCGAGCGCTAGGTTCAGTGCAGTGAGCGTGCGTGTATGTGCAGTATAAGCAACAACACGGGCGGCGCGTCGGGCGCCAGCACGCCTAGCAAGCAGCCGGCCGTGCCCAGCCCGCCGCACGCGCCGCACGTGCCGCACGTGCCTCACGCGCCGCACGCGCCGCACATCGCGCACGTGCCACACGTGCCGCACCACCACGTGCGACAGCCCAGCTCCAACACCAATACCAACAGCAACAGTAACAATACCGGTGAGTCACTTCTACTTGTTTACCAATGCTTGTCTGGTTGTACCCTTTGCTTTCTGTAAACCTGAATGGACGAATCAGCTGTGAGACTTCGTGACAGTTTTTACTAGAAATAGAGTTTATCGAGGCCTGGAAAGGAAAATAAACCGTATTTTAGAGAATATAATATTAAGATAACTTTATTTATTTCAACGTTTTAGATACATTTTTTTAATCTGGCTGTGGATACCTGTGATATGTTGAAAACAGGATAATTAACACTTTATTTTGTTCAACAGTAAAAGTATAACGAAGTGAATGTAGAGTGAAATTGTATAATGTAGTGAAAAACAGTATACTACTGTTTTTAACCATTTAGTTGGCAACCCTAGGAATACACCGACACGAAAACGGTTACCATGTATTCAGTACATTCTTAACCTTCCCACAAATAAGTTTTTCGTCGTTAATTTTAAATAACATTAACTGTTCCACACATTTATTGTTATTTTGTAGGAAACAGCTTTTGTTTAATTAACCGACGATAAAAATATTTAAAGGTTCAAAATGATGATCGAATTTGAGCGGTTTCGCATCGCTTCCACCCTTTTAAATTAAACTAAGACGTTTATTATTTGTTGGAGAATTCGCCTGTCTTTTTTATATTTTCACTTTTCACAATTTAATGGATTTCATAAAGGTTTTATTTTAGAGGAACATTAATATTTGATGTATAAATCTAATAATATTAATGTTCCTCTTTTTTAATGTAATAGTTGGTTTATTTATTTACGCTATCAAATAATAGTGAATTCATACATATTTATTTATTTACTGCTTTTCTTATTCAATGGTAACTATGTCATGTGTTGTCACATTTTATGATTTGTGTATTTACAACTTGTAAATTAAATATTCGTACAGCTGTGAGTCCAGGTGTGTTTACACATTGTTTTATGTCATGTGTGCTATTATTGTCTCAGCACAGTTGTCAATATTGTATTGTTAAGTTGACACAGACATTGACATAATTTATGATGATATTTTTTTACTTTTTCTTCATTTATTAACAATCTTGTAGTAAATAATACAGCCCGGTTTAACATAATTGATTTTAAAGCGACAATACAGATCTTAATTCACATTTGGTAAATAATTAAGTGAAAAATACCAGCGAAAAGCGAGTCAGACTCGCGCACCGAGAGTTCCTTACAAACTTGCGACATAAACGTTCATATCTTTTGACTGCGTAGACTTGAGGGTTGATTTTCTTATAGCACAGAAGGATACTATTTCAACTCGATAAAGATAAAGGTTCTTGACAGACAGACGGACTACAAAGTCCAATAAGGGTGCCGTTTTTCCTCTTGAGGTACGGATCCCCAAAAAGGAAGATTTTATTTTCCGTAGTCGTTCATTTGTATTTTACAGGGTTCTTATACTAAATTATGAATAACAAGAATTTGATAACATAGCGATTGAAACAATGACCTACAGTTGTGTTGCTGGGGAGTTGGTTCAGTCACTTTTCTCCCTAGTTAAAACAATGGTAAAGGCTGGGAAATTACGGGGACTGTTTTGTGCTAGTTAAAAAAAAAACAGCCTAGAGCAAGTCAGATCCGCTCACCAAAGATTCTGTACAAACTTGCGACATAAACATTTATATCTTTTGACGGCGTAAACTTAGAGGGGTTGATTTGGACTGACACAGGAAAAAGGGACCTCAGAGTTGAGTATATGGTTGTAATTTCAACTTGATACCTCTATGTGTTCCCGAGATAAAGGGTCGTGACAGACAGATGCATGGTTCACAAAGTGATCCAATAAGAGGTCCGTTTTTCCTTTGTAAGGGACCTTAAAATCACTAATTATGAGTCTAATTTGTGTTAATTACTTGAATTTGAAACAGACTTTGAGCGGTTTGAGGAGGAAAAAACTTAAAATAACTTGTTCAACATTCGTTATAGAGAAGATGTACCAATTCCTGTTATTTGGTGCGTCATCAGCGAACTTTCACTTGTTTATTTAAGGATTTGGCAGAAAATATGAATTCAGTGAGATAAGGAAGTGTCCAGACACATTGTAACTGACAATAATGCTTGCCAAAATAATTATTTAGTGTGATTGACAAGCGGAATACTAAAATAGGTCCATTACAGTCGTGGTACTTATCAAAAAAATATGGTTCCAAACTCAAATTAAATTACATTTTACATAACCAAACAATTGCGAAATTTCCCAACACAATACCCTCATTAAAATCAATTATTATTCGTTTCTGAAACCACAAATTCCGGCTGAAACAACAATTGAAACATGGCACCGCCATCGAACTTCCTCCAACAACGATAACAACACAAACAAACAGCAAGCCAAGCATAATTAAAAACACACGTTATCAATACAACTAAACGCGATAACGTACGCTTCCATTGTTTACAAAATAAACAGAACGTTTATCGACGCGAATGAATGGAACACGGCGACCGACAAACTTCTTACGAAAACGATTAATCGCACATTGGCATTCCGCCAATATTCGTAAAATTTGCTAAAAACTGGCCGTAAGCCAGCGCGATGACATGGCGAGAGCGTCCGCTCAGTCACTAGGCTGTATCGGACGAGACCTGTGCCTAACTTTAGAATTAATTAAGAAAACATAATAACAATGGTTTCCCGCGCGAATGTAGGATAAATATGGACGATGGTAAAGATATTGTTGTCGAGTGTTGTGTGTGCATGTTTTTTTTCTCAAAAGAGTTTTGATGGTGTTGTGAAATAACGCGGGTATGTCTAGAACTGCGTAGTTTTATGTTTTGTGTGGTTTCCGTGAACTTCAATGGCGGTTACATAATTTTTTTTTTGTTATGGTGTGTGGGTTTATGGGAGACGTCCATTGTTCGATTCTACATGACTGTTTTTGTTGCTAGGTGAGGGTACCTAAACATGGCCACGCTGTTTTGATATGCTAGAAGCTCGTAAGCTATATCTTAATCATCTTTCAGCAGTTTAAATTGTTTAATGCCAATAGAAACCATTGGAAATGAAAACAAATTCGATTTTGCAAATGGCTATGTTGTTTTGATTTTGACAGCTGTTGTAATGTCAAATGTAGTACGTTTCGTAAACTTGACATTGTGTTCTGTGTTTGTACATGTTTACTATATCTAATACCTAACCTATTTATTTGAGTCGTTATCTACAGTTTCCTAGAGAATTTAGTATAGTAAAATTGAAGGTGTTAAAACTTTTGTTTTGTCCAATAACTGATTGGCATGGCGCATCTTATCTCTTATTGGCACGTTTTATTATAACTACCTGTCATTCTTGGCTCACTGTTTTCTTTGTTTGTGACAATAGTGCTTTATTTTCACATGGGTGTTAAAGTGGTAATATTAACAGATGGTACGTTATTTATTTAACAAGAATATTATTTACTGTTGATGTGAAAATTAATTTATCATTTATTTGTTGTGTATTTATTTACCTATAAACTTGCTTTTGAATTTATAGGTACTTTTTTTTTATTAATAGTTGCCAAAATAAATGACGTTTGTGCTTTAATGAAGTTAAATAATCTAAATTATGTTGTGTTCGATATGAGGGTATTTGTAAAAACTTAAAAACGCGATCTATGCCTAACTATAAACTCACGACTTTTCCTCTGTCCACGTCACTTATTACGATCTTTCCTTAACCTTCTTATAACTAAAAACTGAATAAGTTTATCCAACGCTACTCCATTATTATTATTTATTGCGTTTGATACAGAAACATCCGGTCGTTCGTCTTCATTAAACATTTTGTATTCACCCGTTTTATATAGGATAGCCATAAAAATGTTGTTGCTTTCATAATATTTATAAACGTATTTATTACAATATCATACAATATCAAAGGGGTCGTTTACACAACATATTATGTCCGATCGACCGATACGTCACAAAAACGACATTTTTGTAAACTGTATTGTTCAATTTCTTTTGATCCGTTTATTATTGAGGACATACGAAAATAAATACTGAAATGTGAACAAAGAACAATCACCTCCTCACCTGTCCATTGAAATGTTAATTTTTTAGGACTTACACAAGTAGTTTGAGAGATATATCGTAAAAACCATTTCGATCATCGCGCGGCTTAAAGTTAGCGTTATCCCAAAGTAAATATTCCACGCGGACGAAGTCACGGGCGAAAGCTAGTTTAGAATAAAATATAATATACTTTAGAATTAATGAATAACGGTCTTCTTCTACTTAATGTTTTAAACTTTTAATGAACATAGTATTTAGGAAGCCATATTACGAAATACATCTTAATATCTTAAGATGGAAAGCGTTTTTTCAAGAGAAAATGTCGAGTAAATTTTGCCAAGTGTTTACATTGCCATATTGCTATACTTCTATAGTTACAATGTCTAAATCAGACATTGTCTAGCTAAAATTATAGGATGTAAAAGAAATACTGGATTAATTTAGTGCCACAACAGCTTTAAATTACAATATCAAGCAAACTAAACCTACCAGAGAGTTACGAACTTAATTACCGCTGAAGTTCTAAAGCTACCTGAAGCTCTAAAAGTGAAAGAGAAATTAATAACACAAACTAGGTCAATTTGTATTGATCTGCACCGGTCGGCTCCTTTGGTATGAATAACACGTATTTAAACAGCGTAAGTTTTAATGAAAACTGCTTTCAATCTGTTCCCTACTTGAGGACGCTTTGATGACTTGTAAATAGAACATTGAATTCTTTATTACTGTCACTTGTAGATCTTGGACAGTCGTTATAGTGGCCCCATAGTGACAACTAGCCTTACCAAGAGGTATCGTATTGACAGTATTAACTGCTGCCCGACCATGACAAATCAAATCAAATCATTTATTTCAATTAGACCATTACAGGCACTTTTGAATGTCAAGAAACAAAATGAATCTACAGTCCCGGTCACAAGGCATAATAACTTGTGAAAGTACTGCAGTTGCCCATTCCAAAGCGTTGATCTCTATGGAGAAGAATGGGCAAGAAACTCCATGGACACTCTTTTAAATTCTAATATTTTTACAAAATAGTATTTACATCATTCGTGTTGAGATTATACAAATATGTGAGAACGATGTAGAAAGACGTGCACAGTAAGAGCGTCCAGAGTAAATAAAAAACAAAATTCAATTTTAATCTAAATAAATTAAAAATGACCGTAGTAGTTAAAAAATGACCAGTCCCAACTGACAGCGCCCGTTCACGAACATGACGTATGGATCAGCCCCATTCAGCTCGACCATTTTGAAGGGAGCTAAATGACCCGACACACCCGCCACCATCAGCGAGACATTTAAGTGAGCATGACACTATTAACCACCAGGGCTTCGTCAAGTCAATGATAATACATAGCACTCACATATGGGCTTAATAATTATACAATACTAGAGAATTGATTCTATACATTGCAAAGATAGTCTTACAATCTTCTGACGTCTTAAAACAGAACTTATTCCACTGAGGGAAAGAGACAGAGCAATACAAGGAGCACCATCTCTTTCTCACACAGGAATAAGAACTGCTAAAAGATGTCATGGTAACCCTTCTGGGTTGTTAAGGTCCTATTTAAAATACTAGTATCCAACTGCACCCGGTTAGATTGGAAGCCGACCCTAATTTAGCTGGGAAAAGGCTAGGCATAGCTAGGATAATGATTCGATTCTCCATTTTAGACTGAACCAACCTCTTAATGCCAAAATAATTAAGGTAAACGCGCAATGCAGGGGGGGGGAGGATTATTCATTAATTGTTTTCTTTAGACTGCCTCATTAACGACGGGCCTGTTGGTCCAGTGGTTAGTGGCCCTGACTGCTGAGCCGGAGGTCGTGGGTTCGATTCCCACCCAGGACAAACTTTGTGTGATGAGCATGATTGTTTGTTCTGTGTCTGGGTGTGATTTATCTATAATATGGATGTATTTATTAAGTATGTATATCAGTTGTCTGGTTACCATAACACAAGCTCTGCTTAGCTTGGGATCAGATAGCCGTGTGTGAGTTGTCCCAAGATATTTATTTTATATTTATATTTTATTTATTAGTCAGGTTTTGTCTGTTCTGGTTAGGTTAGCATGGGTCATGGGCCTCCGAAGCAATTGATAATAGGGTAGTTTCCAGGGTCAAAGAAATTACATTCTATTTAGTCCATCTTTTAGATTATTCAAAAATAAGGGACAAGTATTTTTTATTTGTACATTAGACCAAAAAAGACAAAGATATAGCCCATTAAAGCTACGTGTGACGTCACTCGTTGCGAAAAAATGCAGCAACGCGTGACGTTTGAATAATCTTAAAGATATACTAATATATATATATATATATATATATTGAAACCAGCCTATTCCTCCGATTATACGGCGAATGGCCTGTTGATCTAGTGGTTAGTGGCCCTGACTGCTGAGCCGGAGGTCGTGGATTCGATTCCCACCCAGGACAAACTTTGTGTGATGAGCATGATTGTTTGTTCTGTGTCTGGGTGTGATTTATCTATAATATGTATGTATTTATAAATTATATAAGTATGTATATCAGTTGTCTGGTTACCATAACACAAGCTCTGCTTAGCTTGGGATCAGATAGGCGTGTGTGAGTTGTCCCAAGATAATTATACATGTATGATGTTATTTTAGAGTAAGTAAAGGTGTGAACCATAATTTAACTTTTCTAGCACACGTGCTTACTTAAAGGCTTAAACAAAACCGTGTATGAAAGCGTAGCTTGCAGAAGGACCCAATCTTAGACTCGTTCGAATCATTAAGAATGATGGAACGAACATTTGGAGATTTGAATTTTTTACAAACCTCCTTTTGAAACATAGAAAAACGTTACCCTACACTAGGCATTGCTGCCAGTATCGTGGGTGCGTTAAAAAACATTTAAACTCACTTATACAAACAGCCAGACCCGGAACTGGCGAATAAATTCGCTCGCAAGTCTTTTAAAACAAGACTTATATCTTGAAAGTTAGGTAAAAAAATAATAAATATCTTGAGACAACTCACACACGGCTATCTGATCCCAAGCTAAGCAGAGCTTGTGTTATGGTAACCAGACAACTGATATACATACTTATATAATTTATAAATACATACATATTATAGATCAATCACACCCAGACACAGAACAAACAATCATGCTCATCACACAAAGTTTGTCCTGGGTGGGAATCGAACCCACGACCTCCGGCTCAGCAGTCAGGGCCACTAACCACTAGACCAACAGGTCCAGGCCGCAGGCAGGTAGTTGGCGAGTTACCCTGAAATTAAACTGTATTACTCACGCATTTGAGTCACGCTATCAACGTGCACCTCAATTGTCAGAATGCTCAACATTTGTTTGTAAACAAACAATTTACATTACCGCAAGGCGTAAAGCAGTGACCGTTTTACATGTACACACAAGTTCTTTTCGCGTAAAACTACATACCTACACAAAGGTATGTAGTTTTACGCGAAAAGAACTTGTGTAATCATCAGGATAATTATAGGAGGGTACTAGCATACATTTATAAGAAAATGTAGCAGCAATAATCCTTACTAATATTTATTTAATATTATAAAAGCGAAAATGAGTTTGTTTGTTACGACTTCACGCCTAAATGGCCAAACCGATTATGATGGATTTTTGTACAGAGATAGTTGGGACCCTGGAGACTTGAGAAAAAACAGGAAGAAACGGGGAGAAAGAGTGAAGAAAAGAGTAGAGAAAGACATTGTTTTTCTATCATCGCGCGGCTTAAAGTTAGCGTTATCCCAAAGTAACTAGGTATGCCACGCGGACTTAGTCGCGGGCGGGAGTTAGTAAATAATAACAGGCCATTACCGTCCTACAGTCATACCAAGGGGTATCGTATTATGCTCCCAGTACTGACGGGATAGGCAGTCTCCTCCGCTGAATACCAGTACTTTATATAAAGTACTGGTATTCAGCTGCATACGGTTAGACTGGAAGCCAATCCCAGATGATGACTTTTAGATAAGATCTATTACATAATTCTACCTTATAAGTGTAATGTTAGCAAAGCCAGGGGCCTGCCAGGCCATTGCCTGCCGGGGTTGTGGGTGGTTCGAAAAGGTTGTTGTATGTTGGCGGAGATGTTGTCGGTCAAAGTTCCAACGTTTTCCCTTTTTTTTTTAAATCCATGTTTTCAAGTATATAAACTTGACTTTAAATACCCCAGTATTATTCAATGCATACGCCAAAACAATGTTTTGAATTAAACAGGATTTTTCACCCAAAAAAGTTTCGTTTACCAGCCTTTTTTTTGTCAAGATACTTTATTTATAATGTTTAGAATGAATGCTTGACGATTTCATAATAGGTAAGTTTACACCCTGTGTGAATGGGTTTCAAAATACTTGCTAAAAAAATCACTCGATCAATCCAATCCCTTTTAAAAGTGGCTAAGTGTTTACACATTAGCGCTCACGACTGCAAAAGTAACGTAAATAGCAAATACATACGTCACAGAATCCTTGTACACACGTTTAGTACCGTGAAATGTATTGATAGTGCCCTTACGTTAAACGTAGCTGTAGTACTACGGAGTCACTCACACAGAATCGCACGCCACGTGCGGGCGTGCGTGCGACTGCGTTTGTTTGTAAACAGAAAGACTTGAGGCGTGAGCGATAATCGGACGCGTTTTATGATTTTTAGTGTTGTGTATTTCATGGTTTTGCTATGATAAGGTCGTATGTGATAGTTGCTTGTGGTGAAATGAAAGTCAATTATATTCAGAAGCAAACATTTATATGTGAAATATAGGTTTTAACATATTGGCGCTATGTTTTGCCGTAAAGTTGTACAAATATTGTTAAACAACAAAAAAAATACAGCAAACATTAAAACTTTAAAATAAGCCGTCTGCTTGATGAGATTTCTCATCGACAATTTCTAGAAGCTTTAACAGTCGAGTTTTCAAAAGCGATGATGCAACTTTTAAAACATTTTTGCACATTTTAACATGACGCAGTTTCATACAAATTTTCATCCCATAATACAAAATGAATGTGTGAAAGATGATATGACAAGAAGGGTGTCCGATGAAAGGACGAATAATACAGGTGTATGCAAGGAGAAGACATGCTGCGCCGACCATAAATAACTTGGGATAAGGGCAGGAGAATGATGATGAATGTCAAATGTATTTTCAAGTAGTAAACACAGGGCTTTATTGTTTACGTAATATAAAAAAAATGCGTTACAAAAATCATCCATTTTTTATGGTGATAAGCAGGAACCTATATGACGCGTGTTACGATCTTTTTACATTATTTTTTCTTATTTCGCATATTCACTGCTATACATACGCCGGTTGTGGTAACCTCATAATGCCATAGTTATACGTCAAAATACAATTAACTTAAAGACTCATGACACTTAAACAACAGTACTTACGTGTCCTTATTTCTGTCTGCAGATTATGAACTAGGCAGCCAGTCTGCGGTCAATCTGACGTTCGGTAGGCACGTCGGATTGACTGTACATCGAATCTCCCGCCTGGTTGCCTAGGGTGTTAATAATTGTAAAAAAAAAACTAGTGTGCTGTTGAAAAATAAACAATTTGAGAATATTTCAGGTATTTATTTAGGTAAACCGATGTTTGGTTCGATGTGATTGAACGGAAGAAGTTAATGTGTTGTGTTTTATTGCAGAAGTAGTGGAGAATGGTCCGGTGTCGACTACACCCGCGCACACAGCCACGCATCTACCGCCTGCGCCCACGCAACCACCACCCGTGAGTACTTGAACTTAACTACTTAATAATCAGCCAATGACCCTATGAGCAGCCTTATCCATTTCCAAACGATTCTGTGTTTTCTGGTGGGGGATTTAACGCCAGTATGTCTTAGATTTTAACTTCTAACTAGCATACATTACTCCATTGCTGGTCAAATCCACCCACTCCGTTTTCTTCATATTTCTTTCTTAGTTCGGGCCAGTTTTTCACTGTTCTAATGATAATATACAGACATAACTACCTCAAAACTGCACATCGATGTTTTGTCTTGCCTTAAATATTTCACCAATTCTTTCATTCTTTAATACTTTTCCAATGAAATTCTTCACGCCTTTATTCGTTATTTTTTACGGAGCGATAAGATTAATTCCAAGACATTTTATGTAGAAACCAGAATAGATTGAACTCGTGCATTAATATAGCATTTGTTTCAACAGACGTCGAAGAGTTCGTCAGTGCCGCTACTCGGATCGAGCGCGAGTGCGAGCGAAACAGCGGCGTCCCCGCTCACCGTGAACGGGCCCAGCCAGCCGCAGCATCACACGCCGCAACATGTCGCCAACAAGTACGTACTCACTAGGGAATACAAATCTCGCGAGATTGGGACTCAAGAGAGATCTCGCGAGTTTATGAATATCATTGCTGCGAGATCTCGCCCATTTCGAGATCTTGCGAGATTGGTAGTTTTGTGTTTTTTTTTTAACGCAAATAATCACGATAGTTTAGTGAATTTAGGAAAAAAATAATAAAAATTACAAGTGTTATAAGATAAACATTTATTTACACGAATTTTATAAATAAATTTTTATGAATCAAACATTATTTGACGTTTATGTCTATAATTTTGTAGTAAACTTTGAAGTACGTATCTAACATATGAAAGAAACAACCATGTCCTTAATACCAAACAAAAATACTCTTAGTAAAAGCAGTTCTTTTGTAACAAACTTATTACTTAAGTTAAGTTGACTTTTAAACTGAGATATTATTATCAATTAGATATTTCAGATTAATTAACGAGAAATACCAATTAGTCAGACTATTAGGAATTGCTTGAATGCTTGAGTACAATCTCGTTAAACTCGCTAGATCTCGCCCCTTATTTTATCCGAAATCTCTCGCTAAAAAATGCCAAAAGATCTCGCGAGAACGAGATTGCATTCCCTACTCACAATAGTGCTTAGGTATTGTATTGTTTTTAATTCAAAAAAGGTTCGCTTTTGTCCACAAAACGCCTGATTCTATAAATGATCAGAGAACTCAGAAATCGGTAATTAAATCCACATACTGTAACGTTGTGTTCATGTCTTCTTTCATAATCAAAGCTGTAGTTGAATCTTGAAATCGGAACTGATAACACGATATTTTTGTTTTAATGAAATACCCAAAACCATTTCATTTCAAACTATAAAGGACGCTTGTCGCGAAATACATTTAAATAGTCCTAATCCGTAATAAAACAATAAATTATTATGAGACATTATTCTAGTTACGGATATATTGGGAGGTCATCAAACTTCAAGTTTTACACACAAGCTTTTGTTTTCTATGATTTAATAATCTATGATCTTTTAATATCACAATTTAAAAATTGTCATTTAAAAAAAAAGTCTTTCCAGCAAATTTTTGCATATTTTGATGTACAATATTCATAGTTGACAGTTTCGTATCCATACCGGCAGAGCTATGACAATGTACGCCCTGAAACCGGGTCGCACAGTAAACCGGTTAGCTCATATTTAGGTCAAGAGTAACAAGGTCACTAGGTTCGGAGGTCAGATAGAATAGGATCAAGGACTTCTGGCATAGACTAACTTTTATGCACTAGTACTTGTTTTTATTATTTATAAGTTGAGTTTCTGATGGGGTAGGCAGATATACTAGTGCTAACTTAAACATTGTAATTTTATAAAGGTTATGTATTTATATTGCTTTATTACGCTTGAGTATTTTGTTTGAAATTAGTTTCTCTTTTTTTCATTGTGAAATATGTTGAGCTACAACATTTTTGAGCATACTGGCAAAATTTTTAGCGCAGGAAATGTCTAAGCCGGCATTTCTCCACAACGGTAAGCATGTAGATATTCGCGTTTCTATAAACAACAATAGATGACGAAATAGTTCAAAAAGTTTTACAGCAATATTTCAAGTGTTGGGCTAACAAACATGGGTGTTCAAGCATTTTATTTTTATTTCACACAACATTAAAAATAGACACACATATTTGTATTGTAATGATAAAACTTAACATAGCGGTGATAGACCGATCAGCGCGCCGCGTAATTATAGTCGATGTTACCATCTAGCATGACGAGAACGTCGTGAATGCTGAGGAAGAGGAATAACTGAAGTTTTGAACTGAAGCTCTTCATAGGGCTGACGGTAGGAGGGGTTCGAATCGCCGTCGGGTCGACGATGAAGTACCTGGAAATCGTCTTCGACAGCCGGTGGAATTTCGTTGAGCACTTCCGACGTTTGGCTCCCAAATTCGACAGACGGGGGCTGCTTTCAAGCGGCTCCTGCCCAATCTGAAGGGGCCAAACGCCTCCTGCCGTAGGCTCCATGCCGGAGTCGTGCGGTCCATGGCCCGACACGGGGCCCCGGTATGGGCGCGTTCTATAGGGCGGCGCGCCGCCCACTATCTGAACGCGCCCCAAAGGGTGGTGGCCATACGGCTCATCCGGGACTACCGCACGATCTCCGGCGAGGCAGCAAGCCTCCTTGCCGGACTGCCACCGTGGGATCTGGAGGCATTAGTCCTTCCGCGCCTGTTTGAGTGGCGCGCGGAGGCACTACACCGGGGGGAAACTCCACTACCGCGGCGTAAAAATATTTTTTGCGTACAGTTACTTTGTTTGAAGTACATAATGATTGGTTGACAGCTTCGTGAGTTGTTCAATCAGTACAATCCTGCCCAAAAATAGACTTATTCTGTTGGCAGTTGTTTTAGTTCCTGTTTATATTTTTTTGCAGTGGTCGAGTAAGCGAAGCGTCGAGTACAGCAGCGCTCAGCGCGGGCAGCGGCGGCACGCCCGCCAACGTAGCCGGCGCTGGCACCGCGTCGCTCAAGAGCATGGCGCAGGAAGCCGTGCATCGCGCGGGACTGGACCAGACACACCAACAGGTACTACCCACAGACACGCCCGCCAACGTAGCCGGCGCTGGCACCGCGTCGCTCAAGAGCATGGCGCAGGAAGCCGTGCATCGCGCGGGACTGGACCAGACACACCAACAGGTACTACCCACAGACACGCCCGCCAACGTAGCCGGCGCTGGCACCGCGTCGCTCAAGAGCATGGCGCAGGAAGCCGTGCATCGCGCGGGACTGGACCAGACACACCAACAGGTACTACCCACAGACACGCCCGCCAACGTAGCCGGCGCTGGCACCGCGTCGCTCAAGAGCATGGCGCAGGAAGCCGTGCATCGCGCGGGACTGGACCAGACACACCAACAGGTACTACCCACAGACACGCCCGCCAACGTAGCCGGCGCTGGCACCGCGTCGCTCAAGAGCATGGCGCAGGAAGCCGTGCATCGCGCGGGACTGGACCAGACACACCAACAGGTACTACCCACAGACACGCCCGCCAACGTAGCCGGCGCTGGCACCGCGTCGCTCAAGAGCATGGCGCAGGAAGCCGTGCATCGCGCGGGACTGGACCAGACACACCAACAGGTACTACCCACAGACACGCCCGCCAACGTAGCCGGCGCTGGCACCGCGTCGCTCAAGAGCATGGCGCAGGAAGCCGTGCATCGCGCGGGACTGGACCAGACACACCAACAGGTACTACCCACAGACACGCCCGCCAACGTAGCCGGCGCTGGCACCGCGTCGCTCAAGAGCATGGCGCAGGAAGCCGTGCATCGCGCGGGACTGGACCAGACACACCAACAGGTACTACCCACAGACACGCCCGCCAACGTAGCCGGCGCTGGCACCGCGTCGCTCAAGAGCATGGCGCAGGAAGCCGTGCATCGCGCGGGACTGGACCAGACACACCAACAGGTACTACCCACAGACACGCCCGCCAACGTAGCCGGCGCTGGCACCGCGTCGCTCAAGAGCATGGCGCAGGAAGCCGTGCATCGCGCGGGACTGGACCAGACACACCAACAGGTACTACCCACAGACACGCCCGCCAACGTAGCCGGCGCTGGCACCGCGTCGCTCAAGAGCATGGCGCAGGAAGCCGTGCATCGCGCGGGACTGGACCAGACACACCAACAGGTACTACCCACAGACACGCCCGCCAACGTAGCCGGCGCTGGCACCGCGTCGCTCAAGAGCATGGCGCAGGAAGCCGTGCATCGCGCGGGACTGGACCAGACACACCAACAGGTACTACCCACAGACACGCCCGCCAAAGTCGGACGAACAAAGGGGATTATGGGGTCTTAGTTCATTCGCTTCTCTCGCTCACCTGACTCCGCCAGCCCCTTCGAAACTAACCTCTCCGAATTGGGGTGCACCAACCCCAGAGCTCGCTCCGCTCGCTCTTGAATAGTATTATAATTGTATTTAGCTGCCCATTCCATCATTTAGTACCTACTTATATTGTAGTATAAAATGTCTCTCCATGTTTTACTGTCTCAGTAATTTACCAAGTGCTGTCCAATGAATAAAATAACTGTCTATAAATGTTACACATAAGGTTGAAAGCAAGTTCATTCATTGACACCATTATCTGTTTCAGAACCTAAGACGAGGGGCACCCTTGGCGCAAGCGCACATTCCTCCGTTACTGGGCGTCGCACCGCTCGGCCCACTACCACTTAACTCTGTAAGAATAACCTGGTTTATTTGCTTTTTTTTACAGGTATACTCAGAAAGCCGCGTAAGGAATACCTACGCAATACGTGCTTTTTTTGGGAAATCAACAAATAGCTTCCCTCGCCCTGGGCGGATAGAGGGGAAGTGTCAGACTTGTGAACTGACTAAAACCCACCCATGTTCCTTCTTTCGCCCTTTACGTTCCGGGGCCGCGGTATCTCTTTCGAACAACCCGCAACCCCGGCAGGACGCATTACATTCATCTTACTATTATAATAAAGCTGAGAGTTTTATTCTCTCGGTTAAACAAGCAAATCGCAGGGATTACAAAATATTATTTTGGTGTTGGATAGCCCATTTATCGAGGAAGGTTATAGATTGTATAACATCACGCTTCGACACATAGTAGCTGAGCAGTGGGTAAAACCGCTTAGCAAGTCAGCTTATATCTTCGATACAATATTCGCTTCGATAACTTAAGGTCCTCTGTTGGAAGATGAGGGTCAAAACACGTTAAAAGTAAGGTGGTGATCAAATCCATAAAATAAATGGGTTAGGTTAAGGTGTAATAATATACATACATTTCCCCAGTAAATTTCAAGTGTCGGTCACCAAACGGGCACATTAACTTCTTGCGTATTACGTCTATAATGAACAAATTGTCAAGTACGTATAAGGTCTTAGCTTCAGTAAGCTAAACCTTAGTCTAATCAAATTAATGATACTGATATATTTGCAGGAACATCAGCTACAATTCCAAATGTTGGAATCATCGTTCTACCACATGCCGCACCCTTCCGACTCGGAAAGAACGAGGGTATATCTGCCGAGAAATATATGCCCTACGCCTATATACTACAATCAGGTTAGTTATATATTTATTACAAGTTTGTTTTTACGTTGCCATTGATTAAACTTGTTATTTTAGCTGTCTGAAGTCTATTTGTGCCTTAATTCTTTATTATTATCAAAGGTATATCAGTAACAAATATAATTATAAAAATTTAGAGGTGTCAAGGGACACCCGGATGGAACGAAGTTCCTATAGAAATGAAAATATCTGGCTTACTTTCTATAAGAGAGAGAGAGACAGACAGACTGACCAGACAGACAGAGAAACGTGCGACGCCGCACAGCTTACAATAGCTTACTATAGCAAAAAGTGTCGTGACAACTTTTCGTAAGAATTTTTTCCGTCTAGCCCCCTTTCACAACGCGCGATAAGGAACTTCGTTTCAATAACAAGTAATTAGTTATTTTTCTTTATAGTTTTAGAACTTGATGACAATTTTGTCGTATTTGACCCAAAGGATGACTAGTAGAGAATGTCTTGTCGCATTTAACCCGCTTATGTATCACTATTGTGCATGAAGTTTAAATAAATAACTGCGCTTTGTTAACTACTAGTTTTCCCACAGTTGTGCAAGGTCAACTGGAGTTGCTATATAGATATGTGAAGCAAAGTATCTGAGCTATTATCATATTTAAAGGTATCTTAAGCAGAACTTGGACAAAACATCTCGTTTTGTATTACTTTTCATTCAAACTTGCTTCAAAATTAGTGTTAATTGACAACCATATTTGTCGACGTTTAATCGACAATGTAAGACACCAAACAGAGTGTAAACGAAATGCCGTTTCGCATCCTCATCAAACTTCAGGAGTTGGTCATTGAAGACATAAATAATCCATTAAAATTACTGTACTGGGCGACATTTTTTATGGAATAAAATCATCGATTAAAAGATACAGGCCGCTCGTGGTGTAAACTTACCGATTTCCGAAAACAAGAAGTTGAAACACCCACCCATTTTATTATTGATTCGGGTCGTGAGTAATTAGCATAGTAACCTCCTTTAATTTGAAGAGGAAGGATGCAAAAAGACAACTTGTATATGTCAAGCCATTTTGACTTATTATTTTGTAATGTTTCCAGGTCCTACTCCCGCACTCGGATTCGGTGGAGTTCTTCCAGCGACTATCCACGGAAACGTTGTTCTTCGTGTTCTACTACATGGAAGGCACGAAGGCGCAATACCTCGCCGCCAAGGCGCTCAAGAAGCAAAGCTGGCGCTTCCACACAAAGTACATGATGTGGTTCCAGAGGCACGAGGAGCCGAAGGTTATCAATGAGGAGTATGAACAGGTGAATACACTGTCTGTGCGGTTGGCCCATTCAAATTAAGCTTTTACTATATTAGTAACCTTTGACAAAAGCCTATTTTACAGTCTAATCTTATAAGTTGGGCTCTAATAAGGAATATACAAGCAATGCAACATCTATTTTTAAACATGCACTGTGCTGTTTCTGTAAACAATATGGTGCACTTAATATATTTTCTAAATACAGCACTTATTTTACAATTTAGTATTTTATGTTGCTGTTTTTGGTAAAAACGGAACGCAAACTCAAAACACATTGTATGAGATAATACCGGTAGTGACTTTTTTCTCAAGTCTTTTAATTCCTTCATGCTGTATAATAATGATGCATAATGTTAGAAACAACCTTTGGCTAAGCATTTGGAGTCTGATTTAACTGGATACCTTGTAATGTTATGTGTGTTTTGTTGCAGGGCACATATATCTACTTCGACTACGAGAAGTGGGGCCAGCGCAAGAAGGAGGGCTTCACGTTCGAGTATAAGTACTTAGAGGATCGTGACTTGAACTGAGCGTGACAGTGTACAGTAGTGTCGCGCGCCGCTCGCCGGGCCGGAGCCGAGTCGCGCCGGGTCCGGGCCGGGCCGCGCCGGGTCCGAGCCGGGCCGCGCCGGGTCCGAGCCGGGCCGCGCCGGGTCCGGGTCGGGCCGGCGACTTCATTCCTTGTTGCAGTATTGTACTACAGTGCGTGAGCCTGTGATGGAACCCGAGCTAGTGCCGCGAGTGGCTTACCCTCGAGACTGTGCCGTCGGTCCCGCCGCTACTGATCTGATACTGACGCGTGACTCCATGGATGATGTTGAATGACGTGTTGTCTGCTACATATTTGTTTGTGTGTGAGATTAGCCGTAGTGTATGGGTGACAGTAAGCACGGGAGGCCTATTGCCCGGCGGTGGACAGCTGTAGACTTAATACTTCTGTCAGTACTACCGACGTCGTCGCACAGCTCTCGCGGGCGAGGGCTACTCGACGATCACCGCGTACATTAAGTAAATTCTAACTTAAACAATAGAGTGTATTTGAACATATTCTGGCAGTTTTGTAAAATGGAATAATTTGTGAGGACGAGAAGTCAGTTAGTATTGAAGCCGAAGTGTTTGTAAACTGTACACAAGAACGAACAAGCGAAAGATAACGTGAAGATTAGTTTCAGCCATACAAGGTTGTTAGTAGCGAAACATGTGATATTGTTATAGGGGCCCGGGCCGGCCTCGACTGCGCAGCCCTCGGTGTGTGCCCGCGCTTACTGCGAGCGCGAGTGTGTCGCGACCCGCAGCGGGACGCGGGCGTCGCACACCGACGATAGCTAATATGATGTCAAGTTAAATCTCCATTAAACGGCTAACGCACATTTTAATTGTAGTACTTTTATTGGAGAATTTCTAGGAGCGGTTGGCTTTAAAATATAATTTAATAAAAATTCGCAGACGTATTTTACGGACTGGCAAGATTTGTTAAAGGAAAGTCGATTCGAGGACGTCCCGGGTCATTTGTTTTTTAACTTGTGTATAGACATTGGAATAGTTTGAAATTATTTTAAGTGCTAACTCGCGCGCACCACGCTCTTTGTATTTGTGATCTTAATTTTTGTAGACTGACTAGTTTTCTTGTAATTGTGATCAATACTGACGAGTGTCAATGTTCTATGAAACGGATAGTTTCGCGGGACATCAGCAGGGGCGTGGTGCGTGCAGGGAGATACCTAAATATAACTACAATAAGGACCTCCAGTGTGATTTCATTAGTTTGCTAAGTAATACACTTTTTCACCTCATTATGTATATTTTAGTTAGTGCATTTAAATTTGAACAAAAGTTAAATTATGTAAGAGCATGCATGTCACACTGCCAATGTATTATATTATTGGATAGTTATATGGTATATATATAAATTGTACTTATTTATTGTTTGTGATAAATTTATCGTGATGCACCGGCACCGCTTTGGTATCGAGGTGAAAGAGTATATTATGGAAGGTAACGTGAACGCGAACGCAATAGTCTACTGCCAGATGAGTGAGTTCTGTGAGTTCCACCAACCAACACGTCTTGTTTTCCATTGTTCGTCAGACCATAGTGTAATTTTGTATTTAAATATAAATCATAATAGTTGCACACGCGTCGCGCAGCTCAATTAGATCCGTGTTGGGCCGTGTCCGTGTTGGTTGCGACGTGTGCCAGTCAGTCGGCCTGGCCGAGTGTTCCAGAGCGTGTAGTATGTTGTTGCGACTGCGAGCGACGCCGCGGCGAGTCCCTAGTTAAGCGGTAGGTAAGCGGTAACTGCGCGCGATCTCGTTTATTACGTGCGTAATGTTGATAGTTTTCACTTTTGTAAAAAGTCTATCGTGAGAGCAGATGATGAAGTGGTAAATAATTTAAAAAATTATCTGTACAGTTCTATTTGTATAGAAATAATAAATAATGATTAAAAAAATTAAAACAACGTTGTGATTTCTTCCTAAACGCTTAGTTTTAAGTTCGTCGGTTTTTACAAGTGCGTGCGCCAATTTAGGGCGCGACGCCATTTTCGCATTTCTTCTTTTTTTAATTTATTTTTATTGAAAGAAATGACTGTTTACTTTTAGAATAAACTGTAAGAAAGCATTGAAAACAATTTGTTTCGTTTGAGGATCACTCTGATTCCCAGTACTTGTATGGAAATTATTTGTGCAAAATTATTTATCCCAATCCTGTTCAAACATGTGTTAGTACAGGCTGATAGTTGCTCACTTTTTTGGAACTTAGTAAGAGATTTAGAATGTAGCAATGCAGCTATCTTCTTAAATCAATGAGTTGAGAAAGCCTTTACTTGTGTTAGATTACCTTGCTGAGCCAATGGCCTTAAAGTTAAGGAGTCTGATTGCTGACCGTACTTACTTCGAACCCCACTCTTACCCAAGAGTGAAAAGTATTTCCTAGTACACAAAAAACCAAAATAAATACACTTTTTTGGTTCGTCCGCACACAACACATTTCTTGAGTAAACGATAAAATAAACATATCATCATACAAATACGGAACTCACAATTCCTTTCAGTTTTTCTACTCCACTATAGTTTCCAATACTATCTATGTATTTTCCAGATAGTGAAAACCAAATAAATTGTACATTTGGTGAGCACACGTATTTCTTAAACATAATTATGTTGAATAGGGGTTTCAAAATGCAGGGGATTGCGAACGCTTGTTTTTATGTGCATGCAGAAAGAAGAGACATAAGATACGCCCTTGATACAACGATATCTTGAGAGTAAGTATAAGATACAGAAAGAAAATCTTGTTGGATTCAATATTACCTATAAACAATACATTAGGTGTAACATAAACGCAAGATTTCTCCGTAGTGTCCCAGACGAAGAAACTAAATGACTTCTACTACCTCCTTTTAGAAACTACTTTAGCTAATCGCGTTAGTTACTATATGAAGTTCCAATTAGAAAAAAAAGAGGCCGAATACATAACCTCTTTTTGTTTTAAGTCTTAAAACAGCGTGAATATTTTTATAGGTATTAAAAAGATCAAGAATTTCTCCACGAAAAATGAAACGCCAGTGATAAAAATTTAAATCATTTATTTATCGTTTCCTCTTCTTGCCGCCATGCTTGACCTTATTGTTAGGTTTCCCCTTGATGCGCCTGCGCACGCCGGCCGCCTCCTCCGTGTCGTCGTCGGAGTCGGCGCCGCGTTTCTTGCCTTTGATGTTCTTTTTGTCTTCTAGCTCTTTCATTTCCTGCGTGTGAAAGAAAGGTGGTTATCATTTATAATAGTATTTGTGAAATTATTAAGTTATAATTAGATGAATTTGGCGTTCTGTTCATAATTATCTTATGATCTATAAATCTTTTGGCGCTTGATACAAAATTGTTTACTGTCACAGTTAGCACAACAAATTAAAAATCTCCGAATACGTCTAAATGTACTGAACATTTAGACGTATTCGGAGATTTTTAATTTGTTTATATTTTTATTTGTTAACTTTGGGAAAATTATGTAAGGAACCACGCAAGCACGGAGGTCTTCAGCTTTTCCAGGGAAGTTAAGGATTATGATATTTCTGATCTAGATACGGATATAGGAATAATATTACAACGGCTTCGGATAATGCGCTAGTTCTGGATAGTTTTGATTACAGATATTAGAAATTTAAAATAGTAAAAGTAAAATACAAATCATAAACAATGTAAATTGCAAGAGATATAACTTTCGGTAACGGAGCTCCATACCACCCCTAGTCTTTTCCTATTGCTTTGCACGATCTTAACAAAGCTGCACCAGAATTACTTAACAACTAGTGACAAATTACTGTTGAGAATAAATGTGAATAATATTGCAGCAATAACGTACGATCTTTGTAAGTCGCTGCGCTTCGGAGACTCTTTCCTGCAACACCATGACCTCGCTTTCCTCTGTCTTGTATAGTGGTAGCTGCTTGCCGATCAGCTGCTCTATGCGCTGGTACAGTTCCACGTCGTACTGCAAAGAAAAAAGACTGTATAAGTTACAGGAAATAGGGGAAAAGGTAATAAATTAGGGGAATAAGCAATAGATACTATAGATCTCCGATTTTTATATTTAAACTCAGTCTCTCGTCTCGTCTTTTTGCCCTGAAAAAGTAAATTTAGAATCACGACAATCTAGTTGCATTTTAGATATAAGACGGTTCGTTTTAGTAAGTATAAATTTCTTGAGATAACCGTGTATTACAAGAAGGAAGTATTTAAAATATTAACTTCATTTAGATCATGATGACAATGAATATAAATACTAATGGATCAAGAGGGAGACCGAAGTATGGATTGTGTGATAAATGATATAAAGGAAAAAAAAATGTTATATGGAGTATGCGCTCTCATTTAGGTACTCTAAATATGGAACAAGGAAAAAGGTCAGGATAACCATTATGATAATAATATGATGATCATCATCTCCTTAGCCGTCCCCAACTATAGTCACGTCGGCTTCCAGTGTAACTGTTGCGGCTGGCTGAATACCAGTATTTCACATGGAGTGATTGCCTATCTGACCTCCACAACCCAGTGAGTCCTGGGTAACATGATACCTCTTAGTAAGACTGGTTGTCAGACTTTCGGGACACTGGCTGTCAAAGATCTACAAATGTCAACCGGGAGCAACAGCATACTAAATATTATACAATATTTTATTGTTGTTTTGTGTATGTTATGCTGTAAATGTGAATCTTTAATTTGAATCGTTTATTAATTTTAATTGCACATTTTTAATTTTAATTGGATCTTTGACATCAGTTTTTTTGATCATACCACCCATCTACACATTATTGTTGTTACTTGTATGGTGTACAAAATAAAGAATATTCCATTTATCTACATAACGACCTAGGCAAGCGCGGCTTAACCTATAAATCGACTTGTGCGGCTGTCATTATTTCCCACGAGCTCTTCAGCATGATAGCATGATGAAAACGGCATTGCAATGTTCCATACCTGTGACACAAAAGTGATAGCCTTCCCGGCCCGCCCCGCTCGCGCCGTGCGTCCCACGCGGTGGATATAGTCTTTACTGTGCAGCGGGATGTCCAAGTTTATCACCACGTCCACATGAGGGATGTCTAGACCTCTGTGGGTGAAATGTATTCACTACATTTGGAACCGGATTAAATGTGTCATAGACATGGGAAATAAGTAAATATTGTGTTTATATCAGAAACAGAAGATCATCATTCGTAAAATGGTCAATTAGATCAAAATCATTTATTTCAATTAGACCATTACAAGCACTTTTGAATGTCATGAAAAGAAAAAAAATATGCTTCTACAGTCCCAGTCACAAGACATAATAACTTGTGAAAGTACCTACTGTAGTTGCCCATTCCAAAGCGTAGATCTCTATGGAGAAGAATGGGCAAGAAACTCCACAAAATGATAATTCACAATATAAACTGGGTCTGTGACCATTTCAAGAATTTTAACGTAATTCAAGTTATGTATAGCCATTTTAGACCCCAACCCAACCCCACCGACCCCAAGATGTATTAGATGTATCAACTCACCTTGAAGCTACATCAGTACAAATCAGCACGGATCTACTCTTGTTCTTGAACTTGTTCAGCGCCGCTAACCGCTTGTTCTGCGACATCTGCCCGTGCAGCGGCACGGCGGCCAGCCCGAGGTTGCGCAGGAGTAGCGCGGTGCGGAGTGCGCCCGCGCATGTAGCTACAAACACGATGAACGAGTTCCCTGACATCTCGTTGAGAATATGGACGAGGTATACGTCCTGGAAAAGATAGTGTTTTATTTACATAAAAAAAATTAAGATAAAGTTTTTTATGAAGTTTATTGTGGAAACCTGTAAAAACGCATTTATTTTACTGCGACTGAAACAGAGGAGCAATATCGTACACACGGCGACAGATCAACCTATACAAAACCAGTTTATGCGGATCTCTCATTGTACTTGAAATTTATGGTGTACGATCCGTTGTTGAGAGAGCAGCATAAACTGGTTTTGTATAGGTTGATCTGTCACCGTGTGTACTAAAACTGAAAATAAAATATAATCGCAGCATTTGCCAACTGACTTGTTTGTTTGTCAAATAAATGAAACAATTTACAATGTGTCCGGTCATTGACTAGCAATTTAGGTATATGTATATATTTGACAGGAATTTTATCTAAAGCTATGAAAAACCAGATTTATTTTTCTTTTGTAATAGCTTTTATGAATTTGATGGAAATATTCAACGTCTATTTTCTTATAAACATTGCTGCATATAGCTGTGGATGCATTTACAAATATTTTAACACACACACAAGCAGTCAGATCAGAAACAACTAACCCTTGGTCATACAAATATTTGTTCCGTGCGGGGATCAAAAACTCACACTCAGATCAGCTTTCAATTCCTCAACCACGGCGCCAACTGACTCGTCGATGGAAAACATTACCATCATACTATACTACATCAATTTTCCTTACCTTATACTTTACAGGAATAAAGAGATAGTACTGCAGCAGCTTCTCAACTGTCTGGTACTTGGTTGACACCTCAACCTTCACAGGATCCTGCAAGGAGGCACGCTGCAGCTTCTGCACCTTTTTAGTCATGGTGGCTGAGAACAGGTAGGTGCGTCGCTCCCGAGGGATCACGCGCAGGATTTTGTCTACTTCCACCTCAAAATCCATGTTGAGGATGCGGTCAGCTTCATCCATTACCTTTTGGAAAAGCATAGAAGAGTTTATGGCCAGGGTGTATGACTACCTACTGCAGTTGTGGGTTGTTCGAAAGAGCGACCCTGGAACATAAAGGGCAAAAGAAGGAAGCAAAGTGTTCGGGTCATTCACTGAACAATAATTAACCTGTCAGCATAAATGCGACACTGCGCTCGATGCCTATATTATTTTATACATTAATTAAGTAAAACATGTCAGTACGCTTTCGGAGAGCATATCGGGCGCGACTCAATCTCATCTCATTAGTTTTAATAGTCTTTCCATTTGTAGTAGTTTAATCCGTATTGTTGAAATATATCTTTATAATCTTAAATCTCGTTTTATCTCTATTTCATCCCAACCCCAAACACAAAGGAAGGTTGGTTTTAGTCAGTAAAAGCCTAACAGTTCCCCTGCTCCGCCCAGAGAATGGTAATTAAAAAATTGTATCCAAGTTAAATATTATAATGAATACTAGCTGTGCCCACGGTATCATTTGCATAGACCGGGATAACAAACACATGTTAATCCAGGTAAAAGTTAACAATGTTATAAACTATTGAAGTTCAAATTTCATCCAAATCTGTTAAGCCATTTTAGCATGAAAGAGTAACAAACAACTAATAAAAGTCAGACAACAACTTTTATCACGAGCACTCACCAAAAACTTAAGAGCCTTTAGGTTGAACCCCTTGGTATTCTCCAGATGATCCACAAGTCTTCCAGGAGTTGCAATGATGATGTGTGGCTTCTTGGACAGCATGAGGGACTGAGCCACCATGTCCATACCTCCCACTATTACTGCACATTTCACTCCTATACTAGCTCCTGCAAATAATATGTATATTTAAGAACTCTGGAATAACCTGGATAGATTAGGGTAGGCAGTAAATTTATTTTTTAACCGCTGCCCTTACTAGAAATTTCTCCTGTATCATGTGTGCATTTACAAACATTGAAACTCTCCAACCGTGTCATCAAATATTGCAAGATATTGAAGTTTGGAAAGACAATGGGAGCCTCTGTCTTGCAGTGGGATAGGAAATGATGAATTGTAATTTATAAGTGATTTGTTAAGGACTGATAAGTGATTTTGTCAAGCTTTATGGTGGCTTAGAAGTGGAGGCATGTGATGCATACTCAGCGTCTCACAGATAACTAAAAATGTAAAGTTTGCCGTTGTACATGAGCTATATATATATTGTAATTTGTGTCTTTGTTATTGTTTTGTGTGCAATACAGAATAAGAATGTGTTTTTTTGCAGCTTTATATTAGATTTTCCTTGCTGTCATAAATTTTTAACTGTTATAGCTACAGAGACCATAATTGTCAGGCCACTATAAAGTTAGAACAGAACAATGCCCACTAACTGAATTAGCGAGGATGGATGGGCACTTTCATAATTAAAAATGCAGGAAGGTATTAAGCTATGTTGAGTGAGAATGGAAGTCAAGTTCCACTCCAGCTGAATACACCACGGAAAAGGCTAGGCAGCTTATGAATAAAGAAATGTCATGAAGTACTTAGGGGAGGCATTATCGAGAACAGAAACAGGCTAGAAAATTAATTAGATGTTTGTACTCACCAAGAGCTTCAAACTGTTCTGATATCTGGAATGCCAATTCTCTTGTGGGTGTCAATACTAGTGCAAAATATCGTTGTGGGTTCTCTAACAATGCTTGTAAAATAGGAAGGGCAAAGGCACCAGTTTTGCCAGACCCTGTTTCTGCCAAACCAATGATGTCTTTTCCTTGCAACGCCACTGGTATTGATTCCTTCTGGATTTTTGACGGTTTCTTCCATTTTAACTCTTCACAAGCTTCACATAGCACTTCTACAACTCCCTAAAAGTGGAATGATTTTGAACGATTTATAAACATAACCTCAACTTCAAAACTTTTTGTAATATTATGTCTACGAAATAAACAGTGAGAAAGGTAGTGAGGATTATTAGTTAAGATGGCACAAAGGAACAATATTTTAAACGATTTTACAGTATCGTGTGATTATTAACACATGCAAATCGCACTTACCAAATCTTTGAACGTCGTGTTATCGTCCTCTTCTTCTTCAGCTACCACTTCTACTGGTTGTTCTTCCTTTTCTTCGGTCTCTGATTGCTGGCTATCATCGTCACTACTTTCAGTCTCCACGTCTGGAGTCATCGTCTTTAATTAATAATCTTCACAGCAGAAACTCGGAGCATAAACATGTGTATCTCATGAATGCTGTCAAATGTATCAAATTAACAAATTTTTATGTCAAAAAAGGCAAGTTCAAAATACTAGTTTCTTGCAGAAGGATGTGGTAATTCATAATAATGCAAGAGATTTCTTTTCATATAATAAACCATTATTATGCATCAAGTATAATTGTTCTGTTTCTGTTCTACACATAGTAATTATAAAACCTTGTAATCTTAAAATTTCATGTAGGAGCAAAAACTTAAAATTACGACACAGTATTGAGTTTTTGAACGCAACCTGTTCTTTAAATGAGTACGTTCAAATATCCAATTACCTATTAAAAAAAAAGGAGAAATTTCGAAAGTGTTAATTTTATTATAAAATACATATTTATTTAAATAAAACGATTTAATTTTATAAGTTATTTCTAGTTTTTCTAAATGCTGCAATCAATAAAACAAATAGAATTCAAGAATAATTTTCATATTGATTAATTAAATTACGAAAGTATTTCGCATCTGATTCTGAACGCATAAATAAACAGCTAAGCGTCGTGTTTTAGAGGTTATGCGTCGGTTGTTATTGTACTAAAATTCCAGATATTTCGCAAGAATAACTCCTAAATCGACGATAAATCATGGCAAAGCATCATCCAGATCTTATCTTCTGTAGAAAACAACCTGGTGTGGGTAAGTAGAACCAACCTAAATCGGAAATGACATCCAACTTTCAATATTTGATTTTAAACTATTTCTTACTTTCTTTTTAGCTATTGGCCGTCTGTGTGAGAAATGTGACGGTAAATGCGTGATATGTGACTCCTACGTACGTCCCTGCACCCTAGTGAGGATATGCGACGAGTGTAACTACGGATCTTATCAGGGTCGATGTGTAATATGCGGAGGCCCCGGTGTATCGGATGCTTATTACTGTAAAGAATGCACTATACAGGAAAAAGACGTGAGTTTCATTGGAAATTAATTAATAGGGTCGCCTTTGAGGCGGCCAAAATATATTATTTCACACTAGCTGTCTTGCCGGTCTCACCCGCGTCTTTAGCTTGCTGCTTGGCTCCCAAGGGTAGTAGCGCGATGTTGTATAGCCTATGTTACTTAGACATGCGAAATGTAGCTCACTGAAAAGAAAAGAGAGATACGCTCTTTTAGCTCTTTAGCTCACCGAATAACTCTTTTAACTCTTCAGTTCAATTGATTAGTTGCGAGCTAGTCGAGCTACAGATCAAATTGAGCCGAATTACTTTACGCAAGTCAAACGATACAACTGGCTCAGTGGCTCTTTATAATCTTTAAAGTTCTGTAGTTCATTTATCTCAGTTGCGAGCTATAGTAAAATTAGCTTCATTGGGTTGTTTTGTTTTTATTATAAAATAAATAAATGATTGATTTTCCTTCATACTTGAACATACTAAGGACTGTCAATCTAGATAAATAATATTTGAAAAGCTAACTAATTGAGAGTATAATGTAATGAATAGACGTTATCATTTAGATAAGCGTATTTAAAAATCATCATATTATTTTACAATGCGGTATTGAATTGAGCCGAAAAGTTGGTTAGTGAGCGACATGCGAAATCGTTCACCTGTTCGTCGGGGCAGTTCGGACATTGTCGGTTGTCGGGTCGCTGGCGGCACCACTCGTTACTTGCAAAGCCACAGAGTATAGAGTCAATGAGCCGTTGAGCTAAAAGAGCTAGTGAGCTATTTCGTGAACGACTGAGCGACTGAGAGCTAGATTGTAACTAAAGAGCTAGTTCAATTTTATCTCTCAATCGCGAGCTACCCATGTCTAATGTTACTTCCTATTAGTGAAAAATTAAAATTGGTCCAGTAGTCTGGAGCCTATTAGATACAAACACATCTTTCCTCTTTGTAATATTAGTATAGATAGGCCCACATGGGAATATTAAACTTCAAGAAAAGGTGCACTGTGTCTGCTTGTAGTACCTGTAATCATTTCTTCTCGATAGGTTAAATAAAAGCTAAACAATTGTTTTGCTTTCTTGTCTTGAATGATACTGTTGTTGTAAACCTAGTTTCATATAAATTTTACTGTTTTTTTTAAACTTGTCTACTTAATTCAGATAATCAATCTTGTTACTTTGTTACAGAGAGATGGCTGTCCAAAGATTGTGAACTTGGGTAGTTCTAAAACTGACCTGTTCTATGAACGGAAAAAGTATGGGTTTAGAAGACATTAGTTTACCTAGAATAATTATAATATAATTGGTATGTATTTAATGTGAAGGGACTATTATTATACTTGAAAGTGTATGGGGAAATTAAACTGTATATCCCATAAGTTGTCTGCGATTGTCATCATTCATATGCTAAAGGCTCAGCATAGACCAAACAATACCTTAAAGTTAAGGATTTTATTACATTGAATAGTATACCCACAAGTGTCTCAAGCCCGGTTCCGATAAACAGAAAACGACTCGTTTTGCTTATGGGTGGTAGTATTTTGACATAAGTTCTATGAGACGTATGTCAACATATAACTATCCGTAATCAAAACAAATCGTTTTTTGTTTATTGGAACCGGGCGTCAAAGAGTGGGCTTCTCTGCACAAGAATATCTGTGGATCAATTTTAATGTCTGTCATTGAATTTTCATTCAACATTTAACCTTTTGACCACCACAGCCATGACATAACAAAGCAAAATGTGTTTATTATGACTTAAATGTACACACAACAGCACACCAACCTACACAAAACCATTTTAATCTGATCTATACTATGGTGTGTGATGTGTAGTAGAGAGATCAGGTTATAATAGTTTAGTACAAGTTGACCTGCTGTTGTGTGTACATTAAGATGAAATTGTAGTTTGGACTATACAATTTCAAATTAACAATAAATCCTTTGTTTTCTGGAACTTTTTGGTTTGTATCAGCTTAAAAAAAATGGTTGCTACTGTTTATAGCATTCATTGTATAAAAAGTGTCTATGGGATTTACTTGCAGCACACATAATTATTGACTGAAAACAAGTAAAATAATATTGTTTTGATATAAGTACTTTAATAAAACACATTGACACCCTCTTATTATTTATTTCTGTTTATATCTCTCTGATTATACATCTATATGACTACTTATGTCTAATCTATTTACATGGAATCTTGCTATATAACAATGCTAAAATCTAGAACTAATTCAATAGGTACCAAAATACAACATCTGTTCACAAACTATTTTTTATTGTCCACTAAACTATTTATAACAGCAATATCTACATGCACAAATACTTATTTATTTGTCTTGCAGTATTTATTAATTTTTGTGATAGTTAATTATTCAAATTGCCTTGTGGAAGCGATAATATGGAATACAATTTCATTACATTTCCATACAAGTTACCACTACCAATTGGGTTTAACTTTGTCCCTGAAACACATCACATTAGTTATAATCAAGCAGGCAGTTGAAACAATTGATAGCTGCCTGTATCCTCGTCTTCCCCACTTTATTAATGTCCAAATTAACACTTACTGGAACATTATAGACCTTGTCTACTTCTCCAATTTTCTACAGTTAATGCCTTACATTATCCGATCCCTCTTCTCTTCATTCAATGCGGGTTATACTTCACATCCACCACAGACAGTAATTACAGTCCATAAAACGAAACTGATGCCAACTGTATGTTCTCCTCCAATTTTTTTACCAACTAAAAGGTCACGGGTGAAAGTCAAATATATATAAAAAAAAAAAAACTATTTCGCTGGGTTACACTATGCACGGTTTGTGCGTCGAAGTCCCTTCTAACCCGTTTAAAACTTCCACTATCTAGTGCTTCCCGCACTGGTTATACTGCCCGCCGAAGTGATTGGGTTGGTCCAAATGTTGGCTTCATTCGAATTGGCGCCTGAGTATGTTGGCCGCGCCGGTATAATGGGCGAGCGAACACAGACACTGAAATTATGATAAATATTTAAAAACTTGAATTGCAAAATAATCAGGAAAAAGCTTTGATCCATCATATATTCGGCCATTATGAAATACAGGAATGCGGGTTGTCATCATTCGAGCCTATATATAGACTTCTTTAGCTGGACTTGGCTTTACCAGTTCTCCAAATATCGCTGCTTACATTTGGAAGGATTCTGAAAATATCTTCGACTTGTACCTAAACTGAAAATTCTTATATATGTCAAAGCCACTTCTGATTCGCCTAGGCCTTCAAAATGTTGTCCCATCTCCATATTATTTAAGGCCATCTCTAAGTAAAATAAAGGAAGATACCTGAAATGTCTAAATCACACGTGGTATGGTGTAGTGCTGCAATTAAAATTTTAAATTAATTTATATCATGCTTTTAAATTAGAATAATCTTTAGTATTAATTAGGTATTATGCTTTTTGGTGTGTCGTGTATCATGCATTGTAACAGCCCTTAGGTTTGTAACTGACCTCCCTTCGTTCTTGTTGGAGTATCAGCTGAATCCAAATATTGACCTAGGAACACCATCATAAATTATTAGATTTCGCAGTATTCCAGAGTAAAATCTTTTGCATGAATTAGCTCTGAATTCAGCTTAATCAAATTTCAAATTATCCAATATAGTTTTTATGATCAAACATCATCTATCAGTGCATTCCAATGGAGATGTTTAAATATGAGGTTTTAGACGGTCATCGAATGGTTTTGGCAACCTCCGTCTTTTTCAAATCCTCACATAAAAAAGCTTTCCTGACATGTACTTTCTATTTTATTATTTTAAGTAGTTTGTTCCCGTCCCTCCATTCTCTCCCGAAATTCGGACTCCAAAGTGCCAGTATCTTTGTTTATCTACCTATACTCACGAGTTAACATCCTCCAGCTTCTTCAATAGCCTCTCGTTCTCCCTACTCAGCATTTCTTGGTCCCTCAGCAGCGTGTCCCTGACTCCGAACAGTTCGCTGTTCTCGGTCCTCAATGCGGAGTTCTCTTCCATATGCAGTTGAACGAGATCCACCAGTTCTGATTGTGGAAGCTGATATAATTTGTTTGGTTCTATTTGGGTTGGCGTTCGGCGATGACCTTGACCTGAGGAAGAATAATTAAAAACAACGTTTAGGTAAGCTTCGCAAGTAATATAAAAAATTGTAGCCAAGTTTCACTTGAACTCCTATAAAGTACACGGCGCTAGAATGGAAGAAGTATAGGTCAGATTTTCTAATATTGTAGAAAAGGCAAGCGAAATAACTGGTTCCTCAAGTATTCTTCGGAATCCTGCGAACTTCATTAGAATCTGCCCCTTTATACATGACAAACGGTCAGCTCGGGAAGTTATCGACGCCATCAGCCAACTTCAGTCTTAATGAAATAGAAAAAGTTCCTTAATTGTTCCTTACTGTAGGCATCCAAGTTGTAATCTGTCTGCACGTGCAGTGCGGTTCTCAGATGCTGATTCTCTGCTTGCAAAGCTTCTACTTCCCTCTTCAGGCTTAATATTAGGGCATCTCTTGCGTCCTGAAAATAAGCAAATAAGACCACATCATCAGTGGAAAAGGAGTTAAAAGTTGAAGTAGCTATAAGAAGAGGCTAAACTTCTCAGGCGAACTTGCTTGGACTGTTCTCATGATGTCTCCGCATACCGGTCGTTACTCACGGCACACCGTTTCATGAGATGAGTCAAAACAACGGCAAAAGTTGCACTAATGGTCATCATAAAACCAATCCTTACCATCTTGACGATAGGTTTCGTTTTGATCTTCTTGGCGCGCGCTGCGTACCGCAGTGTGTTGATCGTCTCACTGAGATTTGATCTCGTTGGTGCTATGCAGGCGATCTGGAAATATCAAAATGAAACATTAAATTGACTTTTTGGAAATGTTAGTTAGGTTTTTTTTTATGAATTTGCATTATTACATACATAAACGTAAACTTGTTGCACACGCAAATGTTCTATGGTTCCATAGAACCTGCTACGATGCACACAAACTACATTTGGCTCGTCCATATTCATGCATATTATTCTTACCATAAGTGTGACTCCATTTCCTGCGAGGCTGTCCGCTAAAAGTTTGGTAAGCTTGCTGTCCCGGTAAGGTATATGCCCTCGTTTTTTACCATCACTCAGCTGAGCTATGCAGTAACCTGAAAGAAAAATAATTCGTGTTATCTGGTCATTCGTATTGGCAGGTTCTGAATTAGATGTGTCAAGGTAGTTTCCAATTATCATTTTAACTATTAACACCCTGTACAAATGCGGTGCTCCTTAATACCTGCCAGCACTTCTACGGACCTTATCAGTGATGGGATTGTCTCGAAAATAAGAAGATCGATCTCAACTTACCGAGCACCATGAGACTCCTATTAATATTATTAGCTTCCTCCAACGTCTTCCCAGTGCTATGCGTCCGCTTGGTCATCTCACTGCCGGCCAAATCCACAAAGTTGATCTTCCCGTGCGTGGAGCAGACGACGCCGGCGTCCTCGCGTAGATCTCTTCGCACTCTCACGCAAAGTAATGTGTGCGAGCGAGAGGAGTTAGAGTTCATCGCGTGCGCTCCAACGGCGCGGTTGCGCATGCCTGGTAGCGGATTGAAGAAGAGATTTTAAGTGGACTGTTTACCCATAGTTAGATGGTTATAGGTAATATGACTCGACTTCATCGGGGCGGCTAAGTCTCACTTCCAACTGGCCATTGCCATGACGGTGTGTGGGTCAAAATGATGAGGGTTTCTATGGAAACTACTCTACACAAAACTTCAATATTTTTTGTAACTGCGAGCTTTTGAAGTGCACATCTGAGCTTTCAAAGCAAGACAACCATCTTAAAATATCTCGCAAAATGTAAAAGGAAAATGTTCTGACGAGAAGTCGAAATACTGAAAAGGGCCTAACTAACCTTCTTCTAGAACTGCAAACAAGTCATCAAGCGTTTCACAGTCCACTGTAAACTGATTCTCCACGTAGAAACTCCTGCTGTCCTTAGACCACCGCACTTGTAGTGGTTTTCTAGAACTGCCCGGGTTTAGGAGATCTATTACCTGTAAGAAAACAAATTTTGTTAAAATTGTGATCTTATGTACAGACGACGGCACATCAAGCTTCACAAAACCATTTTAACCAGATCTCTCCACTACGGTGTGCGATTTGTAGTGGAGAGATCAGGTTATATAGTTTATATAGGTTGACCTACCGTCGTCTGTACCAAGAGAAGAATATGATACTTACAAATTATGCAATGGTTCGCTGTAGCATGGTGCAGGTGACATTAGATGACTTTAATGATGTTTAAAGGCGCTTCCTCAACGGGGTCATTCGCCTACAATTTCAAGGTTCGATTTTGAACAGCAACCGGTGAATTTGAACATATGAGCGAATGCTCTCGGTAAGTCTCGCCTTTGGATTTTTACCTTTTCATTGTATATTTCTAAAAAAGACGCCTTCAAAATGAAGTTTGACTCCGGTCTATCGCTGATCAGCCGGAACAGGTAGATGAAGGAGCGGACCATCAGTCCGTGTTCGGTGTGGAAAGGACTGGCGCCACTCTCCACCTGAGAGGAACAAAATGAAGGTTTTATTGAAGTAGTCTTTTCAGTACAGTCGCACTGGAGGTATGCATGTTGGCTGAGCTTTTGGGCTCTAGGTTCCAGTCACACGCCATCGGTTTAGCAGTGTTTGGGAATAATCAGTAGGAATTTCTTAATATTTTTTTTGTCACTGCGAATTTCAAACATAGAAATTTGAAGTTGGCTGTACAGCCCTGCTTACCGCGTCGGGAACAGGCGCTTTTGTATACTTATCATTGATGACTAATTTGTCATATTTATATTGAAGCGACAACAATGTGTGAAAAAACGTCACAGCGTCTGCAAGTGCCTCAAGGCCGCAACTCATCGATACAAAGTTGTTTTAATGTCCAATTGATTTACAAGCTAACGCTTACATTGTTGCATCGTAACAGGTTAGTAAACACAAAGTTATAAAGGCTCATAAACTGAAATACATCCTAGCTAAGTTATCGATAGTTATTGCAGATAATCGGGCAGTTCAAAGCACCATGGATGAGTTATAGGTAGGTGATAGGTTCAGTATTTAAATATTATTATTGGCTATCCGTACTTAATATTATAAATGCGAAAGTAACTCTGTCTGTCTGTCTCTTCTTCACGCCTAAACCACTGAACCGAATTCAATGAAATTTGGTACAGATCTGGAATCTGGGACCCGAGAAAGGACATAGAATAGTTTTTATCCCGGAAATCCCCCGGGAACGGGAACTATAAGTCGTGAGCAAAAGCTAGTTATATATAAATCCGCAAAACTGGACAGGATTGCTCCCCCGGAAAAGTGGTTAGGTTCCAAAACCAGAAAGTTGATGGCTTGATGGGCCGGTGGACGGTGATGGGTAACTCGCCGTCCTGTCTTACAACGATAGGCTAGTGTCTACTACGGCGCATTCGTTTTCAACGCATACATTAAAGTGATGCCAATTAAAATTTCCAAGGGCCGATGCCTACCGGGGCTGCGGAATTGTACGAAACAGCTACCGCGGCCCTGAACCCCAAAGGGCTAACGAGGGTAATTGGATGGGTGTTGGTCTATAAAAGTCAGACAATCTGGCGGGCATTTTGGGAGACTGTCTCTTGTAATTGAGAATGGACGTTCAAAAAGTGCTTATATCAGCCTAATTTGAATACCTAAATGACTTTTGATTTTGAATCCCTTTGGCAGGAACCCAGAGCGGAAGGACTTATTTGATGATATCTCAACAGAATTAAATCCTAGTCATTTCTGGCTTCCCTCTATTCATAGGAATCCCAGAAACGTACCAGTCAATCAATCTACTCGGTCCATATACCTATAGCAGTCCACTGCTAGTAAAGAGCCTCTCATAAGCTGCGTTACAATGTCCTCTGTCTTCTGCAACCAGTTCATATCCAGGATCGTAGCAGATACGATGTTTTCACGTATTTTCTGAGAAAATATCCCCTTTTAGCCCACTGTGGACGTGATAGCAAGTCTTCATTTCTATCGTGTGGGTAGTGCCTTATTGGTGTCAGAGTTTATAGTTAGTATAGGCTTGGTAAGTGAGGATTAGTTAATTTTAACAACAATCGTTTTGAAGCTGTTTGAATGCATTGTATGTGTAGTTATGTGTACATTGCGTGACACTACATGTTACGCGGCATGGTTTTACCGTGATTACGAATATTTTAATTGTCGCCCGTTTGTAACAAGCTTATTGTGTGACTATGTAATGCTTTGTTTATAATAAATACCTATGTAGTATTAAGTAATTCCAGACTGCTAGAGTAATAGGTAGCCGTTAGGTACAAAAGTAATGGGATATCTATTTACTTGTGAGGTCGCAAAATACAAAACCCCATGAATGAAAAACATATTTGAAAGCAAATCGCGAACCTAAGGCGTATGAAGTCGCGGGTCACAGGTAGTTCGATATTAAATCAACCAATACACGCGACTGCTGGTCTCTCAGATCCAACCTGCCCCTGTGCTGGACGCTGGTTCTCCCCAGCAACGCCCTAAGCCGAGGCTCGTATCCCACAGGGGTGCGCTTGGCGCGTAGTCGCTCAGTTCGTAATTATTTTGCCCTGGCTGGATGCCTTAATTTCAAGGCATCCACAGGAATGGCCTGGTTAAGCCGATAACAACTTTCTAGGTTGAACTGCGAGGTGCCATTCAAAAAAAATCTGTCAACCTGTGACCCACCAGACACCCGTCTGGTCGGAGGATCCTTTCTTTTCTATAGGGGATGATGCCATTACACCCTATTCTTCATATACCTGATATGAGTGTACACAGTAGATACCTATACACCTCTGTCTACCTCATCGGGAAGATAGGTGTGAAGTAATAAGTTCAACAGTTAATTCACAGAGGGGCCTGCCAGGGCCTCCGCCTGCCGAGGTTGCGGGTTGTTCGAAAGAGATACCGCGGCCCCGAAACGTATAGGGTAATAGAAAGAACATGGGTGGGTTTTAGTCAGTACAAATCTGGCACTCCTCCCCGCTCCGCCCAGAGCGATGGAAGTTATTTGATGATTTCCTATTCCCAAGAAAATAATATTTCATTCAAACACATGACACACAGCATGCATGTCGCGTGCCGTTCGTTACGGCATTGTTTTAGCGTGATTACGTTTTTAATTGTCGCTGGTTTGTTGTGAAGCTTTGTTGTTAATTTATAGATAACTTATTTCACTTTCCATTTGTGGTTACACGTATACACGGCGTATATACGGCCCTCTTAACTGCGACGTTTTTTCTCAGCGGGCACTGGTCGGGTGCGGTCGGGTTAACTTCGGAGCCCCGAAAAAGCAGTTTTATTGTATTTATGAAAATAGTAAATACTCACGCAAAAAAAATTTTTCATTAAGACCTTTTCAAAAACAAAATTATTTGATGTAACTTTCAAAACGTTTTCATGACATGACTTATTTCACAGAACATGTTTCAAATCTTAAGTTTAACCGTGTCGCATTCGTGTTTGTTTTTAAAGAGATACTTAACTAATTTATACCAGTTTTTGACACAGCTATTGGTAATATGTTTTACTTTAACAAAATAGTTTAACATATTGTTCTTTCATATATTTGTAGATTTCTCCCTTTAGGTTCAACGACAACTTCCCAAAACGTCCACCCATCCAAAATGTCCACTACCCAAAATGGTAATTCCCTAAATGTCTATTTCCCATTTCGTCCATTTCCCAAATAGTCCGTTTCTCAAAACGACTACTCCCAAAACCTAAAGAGATTTCCAGACGAACAAAAAAGTTTAAAATTTGTAAATCCTCGCATAAAGGGAAAGTTTTTCTTCGTCTCTATGCAGTGAACGTGCATATATTAACAGGTGCTGCCAGTGATGTAGGTCAAAAAAGTTATTAAGATAGCTTATTGTGCCTGTAATTCTCGAAAGTTTCGGCAGAGCTGTACCATGGTACACCCACATTTTAAAAAATAATAAAATAAATATCTTGGGACAACTCACACACGGCTATCTGATCCCAAGCTAAGCAGAGCTTGTGTTATGGTAACCAGACAACTGATATACATGCTTATATAATTTATAAATACATACATATTATAGATAAATCACACCCAGACACAGAACAAACAATCATGCTCATCACACAAAGTTTGTCCTGGGTGGGAATCGAACCCACGACCTCCGGCTCAGCAGTCAGGGCCACTAACCACTAGACCTTGTTTGTTTGATTTTGTTAGTTACCTATGTTTAAGTGTAATGTACTTAATAGAGGGCGAGCCTACTGCCATCAAACGGGCACGATCCAGACTGCGAGGTTGCTAAATCAAAAATTAGCAACCCCCGATGGAAAACCCCAATAATAAGTTGTCCGACCCGAGGATTGAACCCAGGATTTTAGCGGCCGCGCTTGCTAGCACTCCACAAACGACACAGTAGATAATATATGGAGTCTCTTCGTCTCTTGTAGTAGTAATAGTTATTTCCTGAAGTTCTTGTCAGTGTTAGATAAGCCACGACGCAGCTGTACGTGTCGAGATTACTTCACACCACGACGACTGAGGACGTCGTGGAGTATGTACGTGTGAAGACAAACTGGACTTTGAGAGTCGTGCAGTTGGAGTCGCGCCATGACATTAATTTTAAGTCGTTTGTGGTGCGTGTGCCGACTAGCCAATTGGACACCCTCCTCAAAGGAGAGTTTTGGCCGAAGGGTGTCGTGTATCGACGTTTTTGTGGAAGGATACCGAACTCGCAGCGAAACACGAAGCCGTCACCTCGTGTGCAGTAGTATTTAATTTTTATAAAATATGTATTAGTTTATAAATTTAAGATTATTTGTGTATAGTATGTATGGGCCTTTGATGCCTGAAATAAATTGATTTATTATTATTATTATTTTGTTGTTCTTTAATTTCCTTCTCTTACGAGTAAGAGAGTACAAATACCCTACCCACGGGCCGGAGCCAAGTTTGTAGGGGGAAGTTTAAATGGAGAATGTGGATGAAATTGTAGAAGAAGTAAGGAATTTCCGGGTGATGCGACAGGTGTTAAGAATGGTGGCTTTTTGGAGTAGATGGAGTGTGTGGGATGGCATGTGTAAAGTATTAAGACTTTGCATAAGGGATTTTGGAACAATACCAGTGGAAGAAAGTACTATAGGGACGATGTGGACAGTTTGTGCTTTCCACTGAGTTTTTATTTCAATGGCAAGGTCTTGATATTTATTTAGCTTTTCTGACATTGTGGTTTGAATATTGTGTGAATTTGGGATAGCTATGTCTATTTAGTAAACTATTTTATTGGCTTTGTCGTGAAGGGTTATATCTGGCCTATTAAAATGTATAGTTTTGTCTGTTACTATCGTCCGATCCCAATAGATTTTATAGTTATTATTTTCTAATATTATTTCCGGTTTATATTTATAATATGGTTTTATTTCGCTTACGAGTTTGTGTTGGAACGCTAACTGTTGGTGTATAATAGCGGCAACTTGGTCATGCCTGTGCTTGTAGTCCGTCTGTGCTAGTGATTTACAAGCTCCTGTAATGTGTTGTATGGTCTCAGAGGCTGTGTTGCAGTGTCTGCATAAATCAGTCGGCTGATGAGGGTCTTTAATTATATATTTTCTGTAATTACGAGTGGCTATGATTTGATCTTGGATCGCTAGCATAAAACCTTCCGTCTCTGGAAACAGTTCGCCTCGTTTGAGCCATTCGTTCGACTTAGCTTTGTCGACGTGTGGCTGGCTCAGGAAGGCTCGATGTCTCCCGTGGAGAGCTTTGGCAGACCATGCGGCAATTTTTTCTTGTGCGTTTATGAGTTGCTCATTTATTTGAGTGTTCCTATTATGTAGGTTAAGTGGCGTAAGTTTTATGTCGTTTTCCGTTACATGTTTGTGTAGTGTTGAATTTTCGGATTTATTATGAAAGTATGATCTGAGTGAGAGAATCTGTTTGTTGTGTAAGTTGTGTATGTCTATCAGACCTCTTCCTCCTTCTTGTCGCGGTAGAGTAATTCGATGTATACTTGATTTTGGATGGTGTTTTCTGTATTTAGTAAGAGATGTATTAACAGTGCGTTGTAATTTTTTGATATCTGTGTTTGACCAGCGAATTATTCCAAAAGAGTATGTGAGGATGGGTATTGCGAATGTGTTAATTGCTTTTATAGTATTTTTAGAGTTAAGACTGGTTTTCAAAATAAGGTTTAGGCGGTGTGAGAATTTATTGACTAATTCTTGTTTTATCGTCTTTTGGTGTATCTGCCTAGATTGCTTAAAACCAAGATATTTATACGAACTCTGTTCATCTATTGGCTCTATTATTTGGCCTGACCCAAGTGTGTAACTGTTATTTTGTACTTTTCCTTTTACTACTGAAAAGATTTTGCACTTATCAACTCCAAATGACATACAAATATCATCAGAAAATTGTTGAGTTGTGTCAGCCAATTCGAAAAGTGCATCTTTGTCGGCTGCATATAACTTGATGTCATCCATGTACATAAGGTGTGTAAGTTTATAATGTGTATTGATGTTCGTTAGTGCGTACCCAGCTTCTGTTTTATCAAAAAGGTGCGAGAGTGGATTGAGTGCCATACAAAACCATAGTGGACTTAAGGCATCTCCTTGGAAAATCCCACGTTTTATGTAAATTGGTTCAGTAGCTACAGTTGATGAAATGGAGTTAATTTTAAGAACGGTTTGCCAACTTTGCATAGTAGTTTCTAAAAAGTGTTTCAGTGTTGGGTGTATTTTATATAGACTCAAGACGTTTAATAACCAGCTGTGCGGAGCTGAGTCGAAAGCCTTTATTATTATTATTATTATAAGTGAGTATTGCTGTCATTAATCACATAAAAATGTCAAGCTAAGTAAATATTTTTTTTTATAATTATGCTGGTTATAACAATACTTATAGCGGCTGGGATTAAACAACTTCATTCTGTGCTGTTAGGCTCAGCAACTGGGCTGGGCCAACCTGCACTGGGCCCATGTGGTGCAATATAGCCCAGTTCTTACAAACAGGGCTGATTTATTAGTAGTAGAAAGTTCTAGGCTGGGGTTACACTATATCAACTGCGCTACCTTTCTCCTTCTTATTACAATAATAATCACGTGAATCGTCACAAAAATCGCGGAGAAATCGGTAAAAATAAGTTGCCAGTCGAATTCGACACCTGTTTACGAAGTCAGTTAAAAACACATCTACCCTCCCAATGACGTGTCATTTCAAATTCTACCCACGCAATTCCTGTAACCATAGATGGCCCGCTTATCTATGAATCTGTCGCAATCATAACTCATCAATGCACCACACACACACATGGATATTTCCTCGTGTGTATATATGTGTGGACGATCGATAGTACCACGAGGTCGGAATCGACTGTCATTCCGAATAGCTGTTATTAACTCCTGTTCACACTAAATAGTAGAGTTAGGGACGTCTGTTTGTACGTATGTTATTTTCTGATTTCCATGATAGGGGTTCGATTTATGATTTACGTATTGCCTGACTTTATATTTGTTACCGAAAATCAATCTTATTTATTGATTTATTTATGACTTCCGAAAGTATATATTTATGTACACACAAAACACATAATGATGGAAACGAAATAGATACAGACAAAAGAGCACAAAGGTACTGCATATTTCATTTAGAATTCTCTTCCAGCAGACTTATTATAGAACAAATCTTCTTTCCGACATATTCTCCTTAAAGATAGGCTCGCTTCAACCTGTTGTGTTCCTAGGGGCCACCCTAGGAACACAACAGAGATTTTAACTCTTCCAAAATATAAGTGATGACTTACTAGGTTTTACAGAAAAAACATAGGATATTACAGCAGGTCCAGAGTACTGAAGAGACGCTTACCAATCCTGGAGGTCCAGTCAAGGTGTGAGTCTTCCCACTGCCGGTCTGCCCGTAGCAGAATGCAGTACATGAAAACCCTTCCACCGCCATTTCTAGTAGCCTCTTAACACCGGAATATTCCAGAACGTCATCCTGATTAGAAACAAAAGAAACATCGAATGTAAACAGTCGTAAATAAATAAAAGTGATCTCTTTATTGATTGCGGGACCTATTCTGTGTGTGCTTTATGTAGTGCAAAGATAGACGTAGACGTAGGTCTGTGGATGTGGTGAGCAATGGGTAGCTCATTGTCCGTCCGTCTACATGTTGCGGTCGTGTTCCACGCGCGTCTCAAAGAAATGTCAGGTTGCGGGTTGTTCGAATGAGATACCGCGGCCCCGGAACACAAATTGCACAACACACTCTCTTCCGCTCCGCTCAGAATGGGAGAAGATATACCATGCCCCCTTCCGTTTTTTTTTTCTGATCGTTACCAAGTCAAACGATCCCTCGCTCGTTTTGCCGCATCCTGCGGATACCAGCGACCCCACAAGGTCATCTAATGCCTGCATATGCAAAAGAGTAGATCAAAATGAAACACTTACTTGCGTTGCCTCAGGTTCGAAGACAACATTGTAAGAGAAGACCTTTGCCTTTTGTGTGGGGGTGGTATTGTGGCAGATCACCTGGCCTTTACCGGGGAATTCTAGCAGCGTGCGCTCCCCGCAGGATCGCTCCTTCTCGCTGATTGGACGGACTCTACGGAAAATATGAACAGGCTGCAATTATGTAGGAAATCAATATCAAAAATGTTTATTTGTAAGAAAATGTGCAACTATAGACCTGTAGCCCTGATTCCAATATTTTCAAAAATTTTTGAGAAAGTAATTTATAATAGACTCAATAATTACTTTGAAAAAAAACAACATTTTTTGTGAGGAACAAATGGGATTTAGACAGAACAAAACTATTAATATGGCAGTGTACAATTTCCTTAAAAAGATACATCACAACATGGACAACAGAAAACCGGTTGCAGCAATGTTTATGGATATGACACGCGCCTTTGACTATGTTGACCATAAAATACTACTGAATAAGCTCTATAGCTATGGTATTAGAGGTAATGTACTTAAGCTTATACAATCGTATTTAGAAGGTAGAAAACAGTTTACTCAGATTAGCCAAGTCAACATTAAGACAAAAACTGAAACAATATACTCCTCAAGTACTAGAAAAATGTTGTATGGTGTTCCACAGGGGTCTGTGTTAGGTCCATTACTTTTCATCTGCTATATAAACGATTTCCCCAATGTAACAAGTCATCAGATGTGCTTATTTGCAGATGATAGCACTGTAGTCTTTGACAAGGGTAATTTAAAAGAAATAGAATTAGACATAAATTCAAACCTTGTGTCAATAATAGAATGGCTTAATGCCAACAATCTAAAAATTAATTTGACTAAAACTAAAATAATGGACTTTAAACTTCGACAAAGAACCCCGACACAATATCAAATCAGATACAAAGGAGACGCAGTACTAGAATCTAAAACCACAAAGTTTTTGGGATTGCACATTGACAATGATATGTCATGGAAATCTCAAATTGATAGTGTTTGTTTAAGACTTTACCGATTCTCTTATGCCCTATACATGTTAGGTAAAATCGCAAACAAAACTGCCCTCCTAACAGCATACCACGGATATGTAGCCTCCACACTAAGGTATGGACTTATATTTTGGGGTAATGCTGCAAATATATCGTCCGTACTTTTGGCACAAAAAAGATGCATCCGAGCCATCTCTAAATTAAAGACAACAGATACATGTAAGCCGCACTTTAGAGTTTTAAATATTCTGACCGTACCATCGCTGTATATCTATGAGGTTCTGATGTTTGTGAAACCCAATATCCACTTGTTTAGTCACGTAGAAAGTCAACGTCGCTCAGATAAGATAAAAACAATAGTTACTAAGACTGCTTTTGCTTATAAAAGTGTCTATGCAATGGCACCCATATTGTACAACAAACTACCTTGTGATATTAGAAATATTAGAAATAGTAATGAATTCAAAAATAAGCTCTTTAAGTTACTAAATGACAAGGTATATTATTCAGTCAAAGAGTATTTGGATGACAAATTCTGATGAACATTTATAATTTATACAACATTATTTTACTTAAACTCTATGAAACTTTCATGACATGTTCACTACTATATCAACATAATTTTGGTGATTTGACATGCTACTCGTACTCTTGACATTATTATTATTTTTTTGACATTTACCCTATTTTTATTGACACAATTTTGATATTTTGATATGCATTGCTACATTTAATACTATTATCATTTTATACTTAACTGATTTTGTATGCCTATCGGCGGGACATGGTTTGTACATTAATTTATCGAAACACCTGTAATCACCTATGTTCACAAAATGAATAAATGAATTGAATTGAATGAATTGAATGATTTACAGCCAAATCTTGAATCTTAGACAAGTTTTTTTTACATTAGTTATTGAGTTTGGGAACATCGATCAATCGAGGGCGGAGTCGTACCTTCATTTTGAAACTGATTGTGAGAAAAATATTCAAGGACGTACTATTACGATGGCTTGTTTGATAATATTGTTTACTTACTTCATAATTGATGATTTGTAATGAGAAAATTCTCTAAAAAAATGCCATAAAATGCTCTAAATAAATGTAACATTATTAAAATTAAGAATCGCTTCACATAAAATAAATTCTGTCTTTACCATACGAATTTGTTTTTTTTTAACTAAGGCATTTGAAACCTCACATTCGATGTCTGATTTAATCATTGTTGGAGATGTAACAAATTTTTTTTTGCTGTTCTGTTCTAGTATGCTTGTATACTGCCTAGCGGTATGTATGTATAGGTATACCGATGTATTAACCCTTTCGCTGCCCAGTCCAAATTATATAAATTATAGCAGCAAAAGGGCAGCGAAAGGGTTAAGTGAAGACTTGTAATATGGCTGTCAATCTTCTTTGCAATTTTTTGTTATGTTATCTTTAGCTGTGAGTCTTCCATGTTTGGCAAATAAATATAATTATCGAGTACCTAAGTAGAGCAGCGCTTTACACAACCCTCATTTTAAAATGAACAACGAGTTTCAAAAGTTTGCATCAACGTTTCGCTCCACACATAACCAAGGTGCCGTTCTAAAGAGTATCGATTTCATTACCATCAAAAGAACGTGTCAACAACCCGAATACATAAAATTAATGTTACCATCGACAGATAACAGGGTTTTGCTGTTTGTCTGTCAATTATTTGGCGATTTATAGTTTTTGAATTGTCTCTCTAATTATAGAGGTGCATTGCTTACCTACCTTACATAGTTATTTAACTGTTGATGGACGTGACGCATTACAAATCCTAGATTATTATCGAAGCGTAGTCATTGACTCATCGTATATTGAATCGTTTTTTATTACAATTAATTAATAGGGGCACGGTCATGTGTTGTAGTCTAAGACTTCATGGACTATAATATCTCCTTCATCTGGGCTAGATTGGTCTAGTTTATAACAGTCACATGGATCAATCTTCAGGCTAAGACGCGCTTGCCTGACGTTGGTCCGTGGGTGCATGACCATCCACTACATATCGAGTTTCCTCCATGCCTCAAAAAGCACGTTAAGGCGTTGGTCTCCGGGGTTGCGGGTTGTTCGAAAGAGATACCGCGGCCCCGGAACGTAAAGGGCAATAGAAGGAACATGGGTGGGTTTTAGTCAGTACAAGTCTGACATACCCCCCGCTCCGCCCAGAGCGGGGGAACTCATTGGATGATTAGGTACCCACCCGAAAAAAAGAAAAAAAAAAAGGGCGTTGGTCTCGTGTAAGTGGACCAAAAGTAAGACATTTGGTCTTAGAACAAAATATTTCATATGCTGTTTCTAGCTAAACTCACCTAACAACGACGTTGATGTTGTCCTCATCAGCATTGAGCGTGGTGCTAGAACCTCGCGTGCTGACTCGATCCAGGCTGCCTGCTCTGCTGCTGCCGCTGAAATACCACAGAGGCTTAAGTATGAAAATAAACAGTATTGACTACTAAAACTGCTATGGCCATTTCTTGGATCTATATAGATAGATCGATAAATCATTTATTAGATTCAGCAAAAGACACAATACAAAAAAAAACATCACACAGAAAAATGGGAACACATTAAAAAAAAGTAAGGTAGACTAAGTCAGATTGATCCATAGGCATTTAGACACATCACATACCTACATTTATAAAGGTCGCCCACTCTACTGAGCGGTGTGTGTCTCAAGATTGCACCAAATAGGAGTCCAGCTAAGCATAATGCCAGGTAAACTACCTGACGCTGGTATTCTGCTGAATCCTGCTAGTGACACACGGATGTCGAGAAAATGTGCGGCGAATATAATGTAGGTCGGTTATCAATAGGAAAGATTTCGTATATAAATAGAAAAAATAATAAACTTGATTATCACAGTATAGGTAATATGTGTAATGAATGACTGTAGGGTGGAAGAGATACTGCCGCATAAACGGTTTCTATGTATTCAATGTTTAGGTCAGCTATTTGATCATAAGCATTATTTTACGTAAGTAGGAAAGTAAGTACTGTAGTACTTTTAATTTCCACCTTAGGGCCTATGCACACTACGTTTTTTAAACGCGCCGTCGACGCCCGTTTGTATCGATACAGACGCGATACGCACGCAAGTCAGACGCAGCCTGTAGACCTTTGCACACCTGACGCGCTTGTGTAGCGATATAGACGCGCGTGTGTAGCGATACAGACGCGATACAGACGAGATGCAAACGCTCGATGCATCAAATCGCTACTAGCGTAGATTCACACTTCCCTTTCCCTCGTTGCGGGCGAAACCCCGTCCGTAGGAAAGGCGCGCGCGCTATCGCTCGTATCGGTGTCGCGCGTTTGAATCGATACAGACGCGCCGATGCCGCGAGTTTGTATCGATACAAACGACAATAAACTGCTCTGCAGGATAAAAACGCCGGCGACGCGCGTTCCCAAAACGCGGGTCAACGGCGCGTTTAAAAAACGTGATGTGCATAGGCCCTTATGATTCCGTTTGAAAATATATTTTTCATTTCTTTTAGCCATTTTGTGAAATATTTTTTCTGACTGAAAATAACCAGAGCATCTTTACATTTAAAATTAAAATGAAACTAAATAAATATTTCGTTTTTAATCAGGTTGAGAGAGACTTTGTTTCTTTCATTTCGACACTCTGATTCACCACGCAAAATAAAGTAGGTAGGTACTTATTTTTGCGTCCTTAAAGTTGGCATAAGTTGGCAAAACCTGAAATAACGTACAGTACTTTAATAATAAAGTAAGGGTGGCAAACCGCGGGGCGCAGCTAATGTAACTAGAAATTGTGTCCGTTATGCTAGCGTACCCCAGAGCTAGATCGAGTTGGTTACTATGCCAATAAACTCTGTGTAAATACTGCCTAATTAGTGTAAAAATAAAAAAAACTCTTCCTCTTTAGTCTAGGAGATAAACACCACTTTCAATGGGTACGCTAGCGTCACGATCAAGCTAGCGTACCCATGGCCGTACTCGAAAACGGCTAATTGAAAAGCAACAGAGTTTACACACAAAAACTCTGTACAAATACTGCTCCCGCTATGCAAAATTTCATAACGATTACTCTTGTAGGAACGGAGATATTGCACAAGACTTTTCAATGACCTTCAAAGCGGGCGTTATGGCAGCGTACACATCATAGTTCTTATAGAAACGGAACTTTTTTTAAAATAAATGCTATATGTATAAATAGTGTGTGAAATTCTGACTCTATTAGTGTAAATACTTTATGCGAATTCGCAGTGAAATAATCAAAACATTTATGTTAAGTTCTAGGAACAAATGTATTGACGTACAGTTGCGAACAAAATGAATTAGTAGGTAGTGAAATTATAAAGCGTTGGATAAATAAATAAATATAGCGTTATTTTCTAATATAAGTTTGGTAGGTGTGGTTTGATATAAATATTTTCGTTATTAATTAAAATGATTACCTTCTTATGTACTAATTTACTGTAAAAGTTGGTTTGTGTGGAATGGAACATGTGCAATGCTATTGTGAAGTAGACTATAATACTTTCTCCCTCGCACTTGCACTTCTTTGGCAACTCTCATGGTCGGGGAATAGGGGTTTGCGGGTGGGTGGGGTAAGGATGCGCGGAAAAAACAGTAATAATATGGTTATACTGTAAAAGAACATAATAATTGTTTTTGGCAAAATGAATGTTATTTTTCTGATAAAACTATTTATTTGATTTTTTCCAATTGTTTCATTTTCAGTGAGAACTATATCTACCAATTAATGAAGTGAATATCCTCCTAGTTCAGTATTTCATCACGTTTGAGTTTTACTACTGTATTAAAAAAAAATGTTAAATAACTTTTGAGCATATCTGTACCTGTACTATGAACAGAAATTAACATAGATTTTTTATATATTCCAGTGCGAATTCGCATAAAGTATTTACACTAATAGAGTCAGAATTTCACACACTATTTATACATATAGCATATATTTTAAAAAAAGTTCCGTTTCTATAAGAACTATGATGTGTACGCTGCCATAACGCCCGCTTTGAAGGTCATTGAAAAGTCTTGTGCAATATCTCCGTTCCTACAAGAGTAATCGTTATGAAATTTTGCATAGCGGGAGCAGTATTTGTACAGAGTTTTTGTGTGTAAAATCTGTTGCTTTTCAATTAGCCGTTTTCGAGTACGGCCATGGGTACGCTAGCTTGATCGTGACGCTAGCGTACCCATTGAAAGTGGTGTTTATCTCCTAGACTAAAGAGGAAGAGTTTTTTTTATTTTTACACTAATTAGGCAGTATTTACACAGAGTTTATTGGCATAGTAACCAACTCGATCTAGCTCTGGGGTACGCTAGCATAACGGACACCTAGAAATTACAGACAGGAGTTAATCTATACTAATCTATACTAATATTATAAAGCTGAAGAGTTTGTTTGTTTGTTTGAACGCGCTAATCTCAAGGACTACTGGTTCGAATTGGAAAATTCTTTTAGTGTTGGATAGTCTATTTCTTGAGGAAGGCTATAGGCTATATAACATCACGCTACGACCAACAGATGCTGAGCAGCGTGGGTGAAACCGCGTGGAACAGCTAGTCAGCTATAATTTTTTTCATTAAATAAGTTAGACAAATAAAACAAATTGTCTATTTTCATTGATGAAATTGTTACTTTATGGCCAGTAATATGCAAGGGTCGTTTGTTTAAAGTCCAATTGACCTCGATATCAATGTTAACATCTATTAGATGGTCGAACTCCGAATGGTCATTTTTCTCTATAAACTGTTTTCTTTGTACACACGACGACACATCGATCTATACAAAACCAGTTTATGCGGATCTTTTATCGTAAGGGAAATCTACGGTGTACGATCCGTAGTTGACAGATCTGCATAAAGTGGTTTTTTATAGTATGCTGTGTCATCGTGTGGACTCTTTGATATTAGAATTTGCCCATTTTTTATGCATGAACAGTAATAGCGCTAGCGGAATCGTTTAAGTAATAGATAGTTATGTCAGAATATTGAATTCGTAGTCAAGTATGCATTCTAGAAAAACAACTGTTTTTTTTATTAATGTGTACTCACAAAATACTTACCTAATAAGAAGTCAAATTAAGACAGAAGGCATTGGAAATTTCTTCAAGCAGATCTGCGCGAAGAAAGTTGGATAAGATATGTAGATAAATAAATAAATAAATATCTTGGGACAACTCACACACGGCTATCTGATCCCAAGCTACGCAGAGCTTGTGTTATGGTAACCAGACAACTAATATACATACTTATATAACTTATAAATACATACATATTATAGATAAATCACACCCTGACACAGAACAAACAATCATGCTCATCACACAAAGTTGTCCTGGGTGGGAATCGAACCCACGACCTCGGCTCAGCAGTCAGGGCCACTAACCACTAGACCAACAGGCCCGTCAAAACATTATGCAAAGCTTTTGAAGGCAAAAATATTCGTTTGGGTTCGTAGATAACGCATCAGATTTATAAAATATCATAGAGGATTTTCTTGTCAAGAAAATGTGGCATAATGATTGTGCTCGTTCTAGGGATCTAAAATGGCCGGTTAAGCAGAGTCCTAATAGGATCCTTACTAATATTATAAAAGCGAAAGTGAGTTTGTTTGTTTACATTTAAATGGCCGAACCGATTTTAATGAATTTTGGTACAGACATAGATGGGACCCTGGAAACGGAAATAGGCTATTTAAAAAAAAGTGTGAATAGGGCGAGAAAAAAGAAAGAAAAGGGGAGAGATTTTTTTTCGATCAACACGCGGGTTAAAGTTAGCGTTAAGTAAAGATACCGCGGCCCCGGAACGTAAAGAGCAATAGAAGGAATATGGGTGGATTTTAGTCAGTAAAAGTCTGACACACGCCCCCGCTCGGCCCAGACCGGGGGAAGTTATTAGATGATTTCCCACCTGCAAAAAAAGCAAAGTAATAATATATATTACGTATTTTTATGTGTTTATTAAGAAATATTTAAAAATGTAAACTTATCCTTACTAATATTATAAAAGCGAAAGTGAGTTTGTTTGTTTGTTTATTTGTTTGTTTGTTTGTTACCTCTTCACGCTTTAATGGCTAAACCGATTTTAATGAATTTTGGTACAGAGATAGTTGGGAACCAGGAGACGGACATAGGCTAATATGTTTTAGAAAAAAGTGGGATGTGAGGGAGAAAGAGGGAAGAAAAGGGAAAACTTAGCGTTTCTATTACAAATCAATAAGGCGTAAGGGGAACTGTGTTACCCCAAATTTAACGCGGGCGAAGCCGCGGGCGAAAGCTAGTATGTAAATAAATCACAAACGATAAATTACGTTAAAATTCGTAAAGTGGTCACAAAGTGACAATTCACAATATTTAACTGCATCATGACCATTATCTTATTATAAATCAGCACATTTTAGCGCTGCGCTAAATGTGCTGATTTATTCCTCCTTACGTGGAGGTGGTGGGGTCTTGGAATAAGTACTGTTTTAAGACGTCATGGTAATCCTACTGGTAATTTATGAATTACTTTAACATCAAACATAATCACAACCGCATCGAATTTAATACCCAGTCATTTGACCATAACGCTAAGGAAATGTGTTCGTCCAAGCGTTTCCGTTGCGTGGTAATCAGAGCTCTCACGCCATGCCACCATGATGGATTATGGTTGACGGTTGACTTTGAATAAGAAGTGGGTAGTATTATATTAAGAAGCAAACACGAGCTTTTTTTTCATGTATATAAAATAATACTAGCTGGCCTCCGCGGCTTTTCCCGAGTGATATCGAAAAAAAAAGTATCCTATGTGTTATTCCAGGCTACAATCTACCTCTGTGCCAAATTTCATCAAGATGCGTTCAGCCGTTTTGACGGGAAAGAGTAATAAACATTCAAACATCCTCACAAACATTCGCATTTATAATAAGTATATTAGGATAGTAGGATTTGTCGCACAAGCCGGAATTTAATAAGCTTTATTCTTCTTAATTTTTACCTTTCTACACAAAATAAATCAAAAGTGATCTTCATACTGGATTTAGTGGTGAACCTATCCAGTGATAGTGGATTATGGCATGCGGCGTCATTCAAACCACATACTGAAATCGAAACACGTAGAATGTTTGGAAATTAACAACGAGTGGACCGCGTTAACGTGAATGAAGCGTTTTTTTTTGTTTACAAAAACCAATTTGATTAACTTTGTTTCCACTTTCCAGTAACACTGCTTTAATGAATAATATAATACTTAGTTAAAACCACTATCATTAATTACACTTGGCTACCAAAAGTAAGCGTAGCGTGATTCATATTAGGGCAGGAACACACTGAAAGTTCTTAGAAATTGTTAAGGCGAGTGTCTCACCGACGGCGGAGAAGCCACTAGCGATCGAATGTTAGCTCAAGAGACGTCCAAAACATAAAGGTTAGGTTAGCAGTAAAAGAGATTTATACCTATCTAGGTATATTACTAGTTGACTGTTCAGTAACGCCTCAATGCGGGCACCACACTCGCTGTGGTTTCGCCTGGGACATATTCAAACTAAAATATAGTCTTCAGGCGCGTCGCCCACACGACCAAGTATGTGGTGTAGTATGTGGGAAGTTACGAAGGATTTAAAACATTTCTAATCCCTGCAAGGTAAGGTGCTACAATTAAAGTTTACTACCTAAGTCGAGTAACGTCTATATATTTCTAAAACAAAGGACCAAAGAAAAGCTAACCTGTCTGTCCCAATACTTCTTAAATCACTCGACTAAATTGGTAACTAGCTTGGCATTTAAGATTATTAGAAGAACACACAGCTGCATCGGTAAATCGTCATTAACTATCTAGTCTTTTACCAACTAAGTTGAGGTACCACAGCTGAATACCAGTATTTTACATGCAGCGACTGCCATTTGACCTCCGCTAACCAGTTAGTGTTGGGTAATACGATACAACTGGGTAAGATAAGACTGGATCTCAGACTTTCATGACACTGACTACCTGTAACTACTGTCAAAGATCTACAAATGACAACCGGCACCAATAGCTTAACGTGCTGCATCCGTATTTTATTTTTCTAAAATCCCACAATCCTGCAAACTGTTGCGGGTTGTTCGAAAGAGATACCGCAGCCCCGGAACATAAAGGGGAATGGAAGGAACATGGGTGGGTTTTAGTCAGTATAGTGACTCTCCCCAGAGCGCTCTGAGCGGTGGAAGTTACTTGATGGTTTCGCGCCCCAAAAAAAACCTGCACACTTTGCTAACAAAAACTTAACTACCACTAGTTATTCGCTCTGGCTTATCGCTAATCGTTGTCCGAGGGACATGGGGCTTCGACAGAACTAGTTGAATATTCAAATAGTTTAGGGTGTGATTGACAGCTGCTGCGCCATATATCCAATGGACTAAATGCCAAGGGCTCTCTTATTGACCTCCGGCTATATTAATGAGGCTTTCGCTCTATTCACATTGATTGGGCGTTTCTAAGTAGTCGTTAAATTGGAGTTTGCCGTTGATTTAAAGTAGGGTCGTGAAGGTCATTGTGTACGATACTGCCGGACCTATACGTGACCAATATCCTGGCCGTGACCTCTCTAACCCGAACGATGAGCTGAAGACGACACTGTTTGGAGGACGGTTTGATACGGGTTCTATCCTTGCACGGAACAAAATTAATATACCAGAACAACTGGTCTGGGTCTGGCTGTTGTGAGTTTAAATGTTTGTAAACGCACCCACGATAAAAAGAAGAAACTTTTAGTGTTGCGCAACTTAAAAAACAATGAAGTACGAGTGTCACGAGAGAGTCACATCTTTACTTGATTCGTAACTTGAAAGATAGAATAGTTTTGGACCCGATTTTTTTCAATTTTAGTTACTTACCCCCGAATACTGAAACGTCACTCAAAATTTAAATCCCACTTAAATTTAACAGATAGGTACTCAAAAATGACGTTTGACAATACGAAATCGAAAGTTTAAGAGCTGCTCAAATGTTAAGCAGCCCTTAAATGAGTGACATTTCAGTTTTCGGGGGTCAAAAGTGACGTTTGACCATACAAAATCTAAAGTTTAAGAGCTGCTCAAATGTTAAGCAGCCCTCACATTTTGAGTGACGTTTCAGTGTTCGGGGGTTAGTTTGATAAACTGAGTGCCTGGGGGTCTAAAATAGCTGCTTTAGCAGAATCACAATAGGATCATAATATAAATTTGGTAACCATTCAACACCCTTTTTTTTGCAGATGTGAAATCAACAAATAACTTCCCCCGCTCTGGGCGGAGCGGGGGGGAGTGTCAGACTTGTACTGACTAAAACCTACCCATGATCCTTCTATTGCCCTTTACGTTCCGGGATCACGGTTTCTCTTTTGAACAACCCGCAGCCCCGGCAGAAGGTGGCCCTCTGCTATTTTAGATCCCCTGTATGTCGGTTTCGTAAAGGGTTCATTTAAACCTTGTATAAGATGTTTACCTACGGTCATACCACTCTTCAGTAGTTCACGGTCAAGGTTCAAGGCACCTAGGTCCTCATACAACTTATAGAAAAGTTATATTAATAATTCAATCCGATTTATGACTTGTTACGTTATGGCAAGCAATGATACAAATTGATTAATTACTGCGCCTTCATAAGGTCAGTTTGTATTGTTGGTTTCCATGTATTATTTGTGTTAGTGAAATACAATGATTTGTAAGGAATGAGTCATTAAGATTGTGGGTGGAGTTTAATCAATTACGTTTTAGTTAATTTAGTTTACTTTTAAAGAAAGTGTTTCGCAATAATTTTGTGATTCACGGATTTACTGGAAATATTTCGGGTCTAGGGCAAGGACTAAATGGCTTATGAATGTTATAAATGGGTCCACCCTTTATAGCAGAACTTTTTATGTCATAATTTTATTTTGCATAACAACGGATGGCATAAACTTCACTTCGCAGAAAATAGTTTAGCAGACACTCATTTATCATAAATTCTAAACTCATAATTTTGTAAGTCAGAATCATCTCTAGGCATAAACTTCATATCCATAATATTTAAAAAGTAGAAACATCATATCGCAGAAAGTTCACAGTGAGAATCGTCTTTTGGCATAATATATTTTATATCGATGATCAATTAAACGGCAGAATTGTTATATCGTAAAAGTTTATAGTTAGGGTCATCTTATTTATTTATTGTGATTAATTATTTCTTTAAAATAATGTCATTTATTTTAGTTATTGTTTAATTGAATTTGAGATAGTGTCATTGAATTCAATAAGTAATTAGGTATCCTAATCTAAATAGTTCAGTTCCGGGTAACCTACTTAAAACAATCTCTTTTTTTTTATTAACGCAAGTCGTTTCTGGCACTCGCCGGCCGCTGCCGCGGCACCGCTCGCTACGCTCGCTCGGCTCGTGCGTAGGAGGTCGCAGTTTTAACCTAACCTAACCTAGCAATTACTGCCGTCTGCATAGCATACCAAGTGAAATTATACCAAATAATATATTATGCGAAATTTGAACTCTGCGAATCGTATTTATACTAAATGTAATTCTGCCACCTTAAAAGTATGCCATTGTTAATTCGAAGTTTTAAACATTATGCCAAACGATAATTATACCAAATAATTTTTATGCCTTTAAAATGTTCGTTTAAAGAAAATTCTGCTAAGTGTGTTATGCCAAATAAATTTCGGAGCATCAAGATTCTGCCAGATAGAGGGAACCCGTTATAAATATCAAAAATTGAAGGGTAACTGATGAAAAGTGGTATGAGCTTAAAATTAGTTGATAATAAGATGTAACTCTCGATGTAACCTGTCAGGGCCACCGCCTGCCGGGGTTGCGCGTTTAGAAGGAACATGGGTGGGTTTACGTCAGTAAAAGTCTGAAATTCCCCCGCCCAGAGCGAGGGAATTTATTTGATGATTTCCCATCCGCAAAAAAACACCTTGCTTCGAGTACTAACGCCACCTCAATGGGACAGCAGCAGGGTGTGGTCGTGGAGCTGTGTCGCAAACTATACTCCAACTCCTATAATATTGCCCCAAAAACATGCAGCCGATACGACGACGCTGTAGAAATGGCGTAGTTCTAGGCCATTAAATATAAAAATAGTCGTGCTAGCGACACGAAGAAGCAACATTGTAATTGCAGAAAAGACGAGAGAGAGAGTTTGAGGATCTCTCCCTTAAACAGCCAGCCTCCTTCGCTATCATAACTGAAGGTGACTACTTCCCATTTCCTCTCACTCCAGAACTTTGCCTGAACCAAGGCTGGACGCCCGAGGTCGCCGCCGCTGGTGTCCTCTGCTAGGACTACCACAGCCACAGCGGTGCTCCGACATACCACATTGTGTTCCACCATGTCCTCCGGGCAATCGTCACCACGGTGACACACCCAAGCGTTTCCTCCCGCTCGATTTATGTGCAGGATAAGTAATTACTTAAGATCAAGTAATTACTTTAACTTGACCATAGATACGGGGGTAAGTCCTTACTTACCCCCGCCACTTTGTGAAAATGTCATTGAGAGGAATAGAAAAATTCTTTGACCTCGTAGTCAATCTAGAGAACATGACATAGCTCTCCTGCCCTTGGACCAAAACCAATTCCGGAATATAACAGGTAATCGATATGTATCATAAACTTTTATATTTTGTTGAAAATTTCGTTTTCATGAATGAATAGCAGGATCATTAGCAGCAACAATTTGGATCAAGGTTTCACGCATCAATACTCCATTAACTTCTGAATGGAAAGAGTTAGTCGCTTTACAGTAAGTTTAATTCGTTTATAGTGATAGTAAGTGTAATTGCTAAAATGTAGGTTTACGTCATTTGTACGGTTAGGACTAAACTGTTTTAAACTAACAGTTCGTTGATAATGTTAGTTGTAAGGGAAGGAGTTTTGTTAATCCACCCTTAACGGTGCCGATAGGCACGTGTTCTTAATGTAATTGCGGCAACTTTTTTTGTTCTAAACCATAACTGGGAACGATCCAGTTACAGAGGAGAAAGATATTAGGGTCAAAGTTGCAACAATTTAGTGTAATTATTTATAACAACACTAGATGGGTATATTTTGGTGCAATCTTGAGACACATATCGCCCAGTACGGCCCAGTAGGCGACCTTTATAAATGTTTCTGATGTGTCTAAATGCCTATGGGTCAATCTAACTTATTCTACCTTAATTGTTTTTTATGTGTTCAAAATAAATGTTTTATCTATCTATCAATTTCACAAGTAATTTTTTATGCAAGTTACAATTTTTTAAACTTTACTTTAACCCGTTGAATGTCGTTAAGTTCCTACGGGGGAACATAAGACAAAATGCCAGTGCAAGTGTCTAAGTTCCCACGGGGGAACTTTATACGCTGTAGCGTGTCGGTTTAGTGGGAAAATATTCGTTTTTCTGGAGGTCTATCTCGCTAAAACGTTACTTATAAATTCGTCGATTTTGTGAGCGTTTTCGCGTATTTTTTGCGACATTCAACAGTTTAAATAGCTTTCCGAGTCCCGTACATCGATTAACACAATGTTTTCAGTGAGTTCTACTGTAAATCGTAATTTTTCAATAAAGTCGTTTCCAGAATTCATTTCTGGCGAAGAATAAATTAGTTCGGTGTACGGAATGCATGGTTGATGGCTTCGTGAATGTTAGATTTGCACCCTGTGTGTATGAGGGATAATTTCATCGTGTACCACGATTCGATTACGAGTAATACAGCAGTAAGGAAGAAGAAGAAGACATGCTATGCCAGGGATAGCCAACTAGTCGATCGCGGCATGACAAATAATATAAATACGTCTAACAGATACGCGACCTAATCACCATAAGTCTGCGCTTATTATATTGTGTGATTTTTAATAAAAAAATACTATAAGTAATTGGTAGATCGCACCGGAGTTCGTCCGTAAGAATTAGATCTTGGGTGTATTCAAGTCGGACACCCCTGTGCTATGCCGACTCCTATTAGTTAGAGATGAAGGCAGGAAAGTGTTGGGGTTGTGTTCTATCAAACTCACGGTTGATTTGAAAATAACTGGATAACTAACAAATGGCGAGGACATAGGACATTCTGTATTAAAGCACATTTTATTAACATTATTCTGAATTACAAAGAATATTTGATAAACTAAAGTTTCAGAAACATAAACAAGAAAATTTTAAAGAGACTTTTCATGAATACAAGACTAAGTAAAGTGGAAAAACTTTAATACAAAACTTAGTTCTTACCACTTAGGCAATAGTAAGAACAACAACCTCAAAAGTCATAGGTGTTTGAAACCACTTACAACAATAAATAATTCATAGAAATTTTGATATTTGTCAAAGTGTAAATTAGATAATGATAGTGTAGAATAGAGGTGTTCTATAATTACATCCTTAATTCTTACTAATATTATAAAATCGAAAGTGAGTTTGTTTGTATGTTACGTCTTCACACCTAAAAGGCTAAACTGATTTTGATGAATTTTGGTACAGAGATAGTTGGGACCCTGGAGACGGACATAAGCTATAGGGTTTATTTATTTTTAAAGTGAGAATTGAGGGAAGAAAGAGGATAATTTAGCATTGCTATTACAATAAATAAGACGCAAGGGCAAAATTACAGGTACCTAGCAGGTAAACTGTGTTACTCCGAATTTAACGCGAGCGAAGCCGCGGGCGAAAGCTAGTTTAACTATAAAAGCGATTTCTAGTGATGTAGCCACGTTGCGTGTTTCACCCCACTATGATTCATTACTTCAGGAGCGAAGGAAACTTGCGTACAGCCTATTTTGTTACTCATGCTTTTAATCTTCGGGTTAAGTGGAAAAGAGGAAATTGGGTAGTTTTAGTTGGTAAGTTTTAGTCATTTATGTAGATTTTTTTTCTGACTAATTCTGTGGTTTTAGGTACTAACAGCTATTATTCACAACTTCGTTATTGTTAAGAGCCTCCCTATTAAAAAAATTGAAACTATACGTTCTTCAAATGGTAACTAGTACCTTAGTAGGCATCAAAAATGCCTGAAAAATACATGTAAATATATGATATTCAATTTTGCAGATGTTTTTTTTCATACATTGAAATAAATACAGACAGAATATTAAATGTGACCATTTTTGTGCAAATCTTTTTAATGTACCATTTGTTTTTCATTTTAAAATCCTTTTCGTAGGGAGCAAATCAAATCAAATCAAATCATTTATTTCAATTAGACCATTACAGGCACTTTTGAATGTCAAGAAACAAAATGAATCTACAGTCCCGGTCACAAGGCATAATAACTTGTGAAAGTACTGCAGTTGCCCATTCCAAAGCGTTGATCTCTATGGAGAAGAATGGGCAAGAAACTCCATGGACACTCTTTTAAATTCCAATATTTTTACAAAATAGTATTTACATCATTCGTGTTGAGATTATACAAATATGTGAGAACGATGTAGAAAGACGTGCACAGTAAGAGCGTCCAGAGTAAATAAAAAACAAAATTCAATTCAAATCTAAATAAATTAAAAATGACCGTGGTAGTTAAAAAATGACCAGTCCCAACTGACAGCGCCCGTTCACGAACATGACGTATGGATCAGCCCCATTCAGCTCGACCATTTTGAAGGGAGCTAAATGACCCGACACACCCGCCACCATCAGCGAACATTTAAGTGAGCATGACACTATTAACCACCAGGGCTTCGTCAAGTCAATGATAATACATAGTACTCACATATGGGCTTAATAATTATACAATACTAGAGAATTGATTCTATACATTGCAAAGATAGTCTTACAATCTTCTGCAGCGTCCATTATAGCTTCGGATACTTAGTAATGAGTTTACCCCTATGCTTGAGGAGCAGGACCAGCATTGAGCCAAGCATTTTTATCATCAATATAATCCCCCAACTTATAATATGCTTGCCTACATAGTGTGCGTTTAATACAAGATTTAAATTTCGTTTCATTCAGTTGAAGAATGTGGGGAGGTATTTTATTGTAGCATTTCAAACAGTACCCCATGAAAGATGAGTCTACTTTAGCTAACCTGAAACCTGGTTAAACTAATTGGTCCCTATTTCTAGTATTATAATTGTGTCTGTCACCTCTTTTACTAAAAAGATGCGAGTTTTTCCTGACATACATGATGTTTTCATAAATATATTGACAAGGTACTGTCATGATGTTAATATCCTTAAACTGTTCCCTTAAAGAATCTCGCCTACGTAGGTTATATATGGCTCTAATGGCTCTTTTCTGCAGAATAAATATAGACTCGATGTCTGCAGCCCGTCCCCAAAGTAAAATACCGTATGACATTATACTATGAAAATAACTAAAATAGACTAGTCTCGCGGTATCAACATCAGTAAACTGACGGATTTTTCTAACAGCATATGCTGCTGAACTAAGGCGTCCTGCAAGAGATGTTATATGCGGACCCCATTGTAGCTTTGAATCGAGTGTTATTCCCAAGAAAACAGTTTTTTCGACGAATTCTAGTTTCTCTTGATTCAATACTATGTCACACTCACTGTTTTTGACATTTGGTAGAGCAAATCTTATACACTTCGTTTTTTTCCCATTTAATACTAAATTGTTAGCGGTAAACCAATTATGTACCTGCATTAGGGCATTATTTACGTCGTCAGGATTTGTGGCACGTCTGTTTATCTTAAATATTAAAGAGGTATCGTCAGCAAACAATACCATTTGTGGTTGGTTTTTAAATAAATGGGGTAGATCATTAATATATACTAAAAAGAGGAAGGGACCTAATATCGATCCTTGTGGTACACCCATCTTTACATTTAAACCCATTGAATTGACACCATTTATTTGTACTTGCTGCTGTCTATCATTTAAATACGATTTTACTAAACTAAGGGCAAGTTTCCCTAGGCCGTAATGTTCAAGTTTTAAGAGAAGGGTTTCGTGGTTCACGCAATCAAATGCTTTTGAGAGGTCACAAAAGATCCCTATGGCATCCTGTGCCTCTTCCCACGCAGTAAATATGTGTTTCAATAGGGTGACACCGGCGTCAGTGGTACAACGTCCTTTGGTGAAACCATACTGCTTTTCATGTAATATTTTATTGGTGTTAAAGTGGTTGAGCATTTGGTTAAGCATTACCTTTTCAAAAACCTTGCTGAAAACCGGCAAAACGGATACGGGTCTATAATTATTGGTGTCTTTACTGTCCCCAGATTTGAACAGTGGTATTACCTTGCTGTATTTCATAAGGTCCGGGAAGACTCCTTGATCCACACACAAATTAAATATTAAGGCTAAGTACGGTGCTATAGTCTCAATGATAGCTTGACAAACTTTAATTGACAATCCCCAAAGGTCTTCGGTTAATTTAATTTTTATTTGTTTAAAAGCTTTAATGACTACAATGGGGTTAATATGCTTAAACTGAAACTCAACCGAGCATGGTAAAACGTTTGCTCTTAATAACTCAACAGAAAGCAAGGGTGAGGAATTTAACGTTTCTGTAGTTTTAATTGGGATACTAGTAAAGAAATCCACAAATTCTTGAGCAACTTCGTTTTTAGTGGTTAGAAGACCACGTGAAGACTCTAGTGTAATATCATTATTATATTTTCTATTTAGAGCTCCCTAAAGATACAAATAAGTTACCAACGTCATTCCCTATGTCCCGGGCTAACTTTTTGTTAAATATTCTAACAACCAGTTCAATCATATCTGCGTGAAACAAATAAATATTATAGGTATTTTTATCGTTGTTTGTAGATTATTAAAAAAAAATAGGGTTGGGCGCGAAATTGACGGAATATCGACTAATCGATATTTTAATTTTCAGGTGTTTCAATTTTAAATTACGACATTCAGTCTAGATAGACACATCCTTTTCAACGTTAAAGTATAATGAATGAAACCGAATGATTGAAAATTGAAACGAATTACATCACTCTCTTTAATAGGCTAGGTTATATAGAAAACGGATTGGATATGAAAATTTCGACACCCACGACACGACAAGTCATCGTTGCCATTTTAATGACGTCACATTTACCTGTAACTACAAATAATTATATAATTTAGTTATGACAAATCGTTTCGAAGGTGTGCAGAAGTTAGTTTTTGCTACGAAAGTGGTGATTTTGAGTCCCGACCAATCGAAGGATTCTATGATTGATTCACAGGAATGAGATTTTAAAGTAGAATCTCGAACAGTGCCGAGGGATTCTAAGACGAGATGCTAGAAATTTTGCTCTTGTGTCACAAAACTTAAAACTTCAGGAGCAAGAACACTTGTTACTCTGATCTTATCGAATCAGAGAATGATGACGTAGTGTGAAGTGTGAAAAACAAATTGTTGGACAGGTTTGCGTGTTGTTGCTCAGAAGTTAAGTGTACCTTTCGCTTAAGTAAACCTAAAGGAGTCTACACACCAAACCCGCCGACCCGCCGACACAGCCCGCCGACATTAAGTCGCATATGATATATATATGATATTTGGGTCGCCGACACCAAGCCGTGTCGGCTGCGTGAAGGCTGTGTCGGCGGGTCGGCGGGTTTGGTGTGTAGACTCCTTTACGATGGGGTACCTAATTCAAGAGAATTAGGTAATTATTTGCATAAACAGTGGATCTAAGAAGATCCACTGTTTATGCAAATAATTTCGTGGCTAAATATTATTAGCCATTCGGATCGGTTGATTGTCGATAAGTGACCAGGCAATACCTAGTTCCATCGTACCTCGGAGAGCACGTCAAGCTGTTGATCTAGCTAGGCTAATCAATTCAACATTTTAACAGTCGTCAAAGGTAGTGACTTGAAAGTCCAAACCAGTCTTTCTAAATGAAAATAAATCGATATTTAAATTTCTAAATCGTCTTCATAGTGTAGGAATCTGATTTAATTGTACTTATCCGCACAGACTTCACAAAAAACACTGGCCACAATAAAAAAAACCGAACTTTTTTAATATAATAATTTGATTACATAGGCTGAAGTTTCCCCTTATGTATAAACTCATGTACATATAGGTGCAATATATACAAAATCGTAACAATATGCAAAAAAGCCATTTATGCGTATCTATTGAACTTATTATGACGTCAGCTTCGTCTAGACCAGAGGCCCTAGCATGAACGCAATAAAATTAAACGTGTTTTCAATCCGATTTTAAATATTCTATTTAAATCTAGTTTTTTGTTTAACTTTGGGCCATTTTAGTAATGTGTTTTGTTTCGTGGGCGCGTTTACAAACATTTAAACTCACATGCACAAGCCAGACCCGGAACAACCTGTAGGTCTCACAAATATTTGTCCCGTGCGGGGATTGAACCCGAGGCACGCGGCGCAGCGGCCATTCGCTTCAACACTGCTGTCGTTATTATTAAGTTACTATCCTAAAACAATAAGACCGTACTCTCGTATTATGGCCTCAGTACTTAAAATCTAAGTTGCGAGTTGTTCAAAAGAGATACCGCGGCCCCGGAACTCAAACGGCAAAAGGAGGAGCATGGGTTTTAGTCAGTACAATTCTAACACTCTCTTCCGCTCCGCCCAGAGCGGGGGAAGTTATCTGATAATTACTACTTTTTATTGAAGTTATACTTCTTTTGGCGCGATGGAGAAAAATGATGAGAGTGATTTGCGCGCGCAAAGCGACATCATGAAGTTAGTTATAGGTGTTCTAGTAACTATGTTCATGTTGTATATTCTAGTATTTTTATATTTAGAACACGTGTTTCATAATAAGTAAATATTCTTTTGGTGTTTTTATTAAACTATTGCATAGCTTTTAAATCAATTTCACATTCCAAGCTACCCTTGCCGAAGTTTGGAAAAGGATAGGTTTACACATGGAGCCAGGTTAAGCAACCTTTGCCAAGGTTTGGAGTTGGATGGGTTAACACACGGGGACAGGTTAAACAACCCTTGCCGAGGTTTGGAAATGGATGGGTTACCACAGTGGGCCAGGTTAAGCAACCCTCACCAAGGTTTGGAAATGGATGGGTTACCACAGGGGGCCAGGTTAAGCAACCCTTGCCAAGGTTTGGAAATGGATGGGTTACCACATGGGGCCAGGTTAAGCAACCCTTGCCAAGGTTTGGAAATGGATGGGTTACCACAGGAGGCCAGGTTAAGCAACCCTTGCCGAGGTTTGGATATGGATGGGTTAGCAGTTTAGCACAGGGGCCAGGTTAAGCAACCCTTGCCGAGGTTTGGATATGGATGGGTTAGCACAGGGGCCAGGTTAAGCAACCGTTGCCAAGGTTTGGAAATGGATGGGTTACCACAGGGGGCTAGGTTAAGCAACCGTTGCCAAGGTTTGGAAATGGATGGGCTACCACAGGAGGCCAGGTTAAGCAACCCTTGCCAAGGTTTGGAAATGGATGGGTTATCACAGGGGGCCAGGTTAAGCAACCCTTGCCGAGGTTTGGAAATGGATGGGTTAGTACACAGAGCCTGGTTAAGCAACTCTCACCAAGGTTTGGAAATGGATGGGTTATTAAAGTTTTTTTTCTTTACACCAAAGAAGTATAACTTCTAACGCGTGTACATAAGTACACACACCCCTTTTTAGCTAGTTTATGAGTATCATGACAGGTGTTAAGTGTCAGTAGATTTATTTCCAAAGGCGTGGGTAATGATAATGTTCGAGTACGTAGGTACCTAGCCTTGATCGTGGAAATGCAATATATCTGTCTCGAATTACGTCGATCCAATCTCGGTAGTACCTATCTAAATTAGATATATAAAATACTTTATTGTGACTTTCTGGTAGATAAATAGTTTTTTATACTTGATTGTACCTACACCAAAATTTATACACCGCTGTTTTACATTATTACTAATTACTAGAAAAACAATGAAATATTTTTGTTTCACCCGACTTCAGCAAAGCCACAGGGAGAGTCATGATTTTGATAGGCTGTGTATGTACGTATGTGTGTTTAGAAAAGCTGTACCCGACTAGGGCTTTTCTCTTTGCTCTGTTCTTGTTGTACATTAACCATGTTTAATTCAGCATCCTGAAAATCTTGATCCATACTTTTTATAGTCGTTTTTTTTTATAGTCGGGTTTCAGTCAAATGTTATTTATGCCATCAGACCGTCCGTGATTGTAAGAAAACAATTATTAAATCTTCAGCGTTGTTTACTTTATTTTGTAGTGATTACCATGAAGTGCAAGTAAAAACTCTTACGTATTCTTGAAAATGCATCCGAAACATTTTCCTAACCAAAGCTGCCAAAATCTTTCTTCAACCCTTTTGATAAGTTTTGGCCAAAATCGTCTGACTGATCAGTGAGATCACCTTACCTGCCATTCCTGGAGCGACTCCGTAAGCTGTCATCGTCCCTGCCCCAGCCCTTGGTGAGGTTTGGCAGGCCGAGTACACTGCTGCCTTTTGCCATACCAATGCCAGGCTGGTCTGTGCTTCGAGCCTTGCGTGTTTTTGGCTCTTTGTCTGGTAGAAAAGGAAGAAGTATTGTAATGTGTAACGTATTATGTTCTTTCTCTATAAACTATGTTAAAGTTTGTGTATTTAAAGACATTCTACGTAACATTAACATAAGAAAAAAAAACGACTCCAAAAAAACAGTAAATATGTATTATAAGATAACTGATAGACAAGCAATATCGATAAAATAAAATTTATATGGGGGTCCCATATGAATTTTATCTGTCTTCGGGAGTATATATACCCTTTGGGTTAAAACAAAATAATTGACCTACAATCGACGGAGAATTCGCGTAACAAACACGAAAAAAACATACAGTCGAATTGAGAACCTCCTCCATTTTAAAGACGGTTATAAAGAGGCCAGTTAACAGAGGTCGAAAAACTGGGAAGTAACCGAGAAGTAAGTTTGAAAATTGTTATTTTGGTGGGTATTTAAATGGTAGCCTAGTTTATAAACGAGGGATTTTTTTTTTATGTGTGTATAAAACCATACTGACTAGGTATAAGTACTACATGAACTTACATTTTGTACTGCCGGCGAGTGTTTCAGCCGACTTGGATATACTCCTCGACAAAGCTGTAGGAGGAGCCCTCATGGGAGTCGCCTGACGCTGCTGGTACACCATATCGGAACTCCCAGGATGGAACAGTCGGAGATTCTTCAGCGCCATAACTTACAACAACCATTTTCACTTCTGATCAACATTTGAAACGTTCTATCAGTTCCATTAACGCAAATATCGGCCAGAGTTCGATTTTTAATAAAAAAAAAAACCAACGATACAAACAAGCATATGTTTTTGATAACAATTTCACATGATGCGGGCAAAGTTAGTACTTTTTTTAGAAAGTTAACAAGTCGAACAAATATACAAAGCTTTTATAAACAAAATTTACGTTACTTTAGGAACGATAATTAGCCTCATAAATAAATAAGTAACACTGTCTATTGAGCCTATGTCATAATAATCGATGTTTCGTCGTTATGTCAATGCCGTGTGAACAAAAACGTGTCAAACCAAATAAAAAATTTAAATAACGTAATAAACACTCCACTTAATTTAACTATGTCAATACAATATTTAGTTTAGAGATTAATAAAATTGTTTAACTAATGGCGCGAACGGAATAGCGGGAAATATTTTTCCACAATATGGCGGACCCTAGTGTCACATACGCGCGCGAGGCACAGACTGAAGTGGTTTCAGCCAGAGCCATAAGGGTTGTTTTAGAACTTATTTGTGTGGTATGTTATTGAAACGTAGTAGCTTTCTTTCAATGGTGATTTATGTGATTATGATAAATTGTTCTAAGCACGTTTGGAAACTAAATTTTGGATCTGTTTTTAATAAATACTTAGATATAAGTATATCCGAAATCGTGGTGATGTTGGATGATGGATTATCATTTATCACTTTACATTTAAGTAGGTATAGACACAGCAGGTAATGAGTTTTTAGTAAAATAAAATTGAGATTTTGGTGTTGGACGTGTATGTTATTTTCTAGGTAACATCATAACAGTACTACGAAATCCTCCAAACTTTAATAGTAAATCCACATTTAGCCAGTTTTGTTTAAGTCCCAAGTAATTCAGATGAGAGTTGGTTGGTTGGTGGATCCATGGCTGCTAGTCTGCTACTGAAAAATCTTTCAAATTCATTGCAACAACGGGCTAAACTTGGACTACCTAACTTTTTGGCCTTTGATAAACGGGGTTATAAAAATAAGGGACGTTGTAGGTCTTTTTTGTAATTTATTTACGCGGTTATTTTTTTTTTATCTATGGTAGATATAAAATCCTATTTTTTTATTGCCCTTAAATCCCAAAAAACTCCACCCCTTTTTTGTGGTGGGAAATCATCAAATAACTTCCCCCGCTTTGGGCAACCCCGGAAACTCCACCCCTTACCCCAAGGCATACTACACCGGAGATGCGGGTTGTTCGAAAGAGATACCGCGTCCCAGAACATAAAGGGCAATAGAAAGAAAATGGGTGGGTTTCAGACAGTACAAGTCTGACCCTCTGCTCCGCCTAGAGTGGAAAAGTTATTTAATGATTTCCCATCCGCAAAAAAAGGTATATTAGTTACAAACAAACCGGTAAGGTGACATTTGTGGACGAATCAAGATTCTGATGTGATCCCCGTGAGCACTGAGTATCTATAACTATTGAGATTAATAAAGACTTAGATATTAAAAATGTTTTTTATTTATAATATGCGATATTGGCTTTTGCGATTTATAAAATGAAAATTGCTAGAATTTTCGACGAACTAATTTAGTTGATGATTTTATTAGATATCGGACGAGTATTGGTATCTAAAAGAAGTTCACGCGATATGCACATCAAGTGTTTTCAGACCATATTCAATAGTGTTTGTTTTGATGTCCATTAGCACATGAAAAAGACAACTTTACTGTAATTTGGCATGAACTTTATTTACCTTTCAGGGTTTTATCGATCGACATAAAATGTAGTTCTTATATACTAGTATTTCCACCAACAATGTTTTGTTATTTGTAAAGATGCATGACATTCTAAAAGTTTTTGCGTACGTCATTTTAATCAGTCACATTAAAGATGCTCCAGCACCAGCGCACGGTGCAAACGTCACATAAATACGTATTTTTAAATCTATACTTCTATCTATACTAATATTATAAAGCTGAAGAGTTTGTTTGTTTGTTTGTTTGAACGCGCTAATCTCAGGGACTACTGGATAGAATTGGAAAATTCTTTTAGTGTTGGATAGTCCATTTCTTGAGGAAGGCTATAGGCTATATAACATCACGCTACGACCAACAGGTGCTGAGCAGCGTGGGTGAAACTGCGTGGAACAGCTAGTCAAGAATACAACTAGTATTACAACTACAGCAGTTTAGTCAAATACAGCACATTCAGTTTCAACCGCCTTCAAAAAGGAGTAGGTATATCAATTTCAATTCGACTGTACTTTTCTTTTACTTGTTGTTACGCGATTTTTCCGTTAATTGTAGGCTGATAATTACAATTATATCTATCTTGCTTCGGTAATTTATGAGTTATCCTTACTAATATTATAAAAGCGAAAGTGAGTTTGTTTGTTACCTTTTCACGCCTCAATAGCTAAACCGATTTTGATAAATTTTGGTACAGATATAGTTGGAACCCAAGAGACAGACATAAGTTATTTTAAATTGGGATATGAGGGAGAAGCTTAGCTTTGCTATTACAAATCAATAAGGCGCAAGGGCAAACACTGCAGGTAGCAGGTACCTGCGAGTCAGGAAAAGCGAACTGTGTTACCCCGAATTTAACAAGAGCGAAGCCGCGGGCAAAAGTTAGTCTTCTCTATAACATATTTTTTTCTCGTACTGTGTGTGAATAATAATTATTAATATGCTTATATCTTTAAGTAGCAATAGAAAATCAATATTCGATAAGAATTTGTGTAAGATACCATCATACCCGATTAAAAAACTATTTGAAAAACAAGCAAAAGTTACCGACTTCCGAAAGTGAACTTATTTTCTGTCTTTTGAAAAAATGATTTTTTTGAACACACATTTGAAACGGTTTTTTTTAAGAAAACCTTGCCCCACACTAGGAATTTCTTCTGTATCGTGGGTGCGTTTACAAATATTTAAACTCACATACACAAACAGCCAGACCCGAAACAAGTAAGTAGGTACCATGTCATATACCACCGGTCATACAAGTATTTGTACCGACCGGGAATCCAACCCGCGACACGCAGCACAGCAGTCAATCGCTCAGCCACTGCGCCAACCGTGTCGTCTAATTTAATTTTTATGTATTTGTAGGTGTGTGTTTGTATTTGATTTAAATTTACTCCATGCACTCGTGCTTGAGCCTTAAGGGCCTCAAAGACTTAACTGACTATGTTCCTAATCCAATGTAAATATTTCAGCAAATCACCTTATTTCATAGTTCACCAAACCAAACCACGTAACCACTTGGATGTACCCATTTGTATAATGTTTTGGACCAACAAACATAATAACAATCATTAAACCGTGTTACCAATTTGACAGAATATCTTATTCCTTACAAGCTATAATTTGTTGTTGATTTTACAATTACATACAAAAACATAATTAATTTTATAGATAATTATGTAGGTACTAGTAAATTGGCAATTTTAGGCAATTAATTATATAGTGAAGGACTTTTAGAGATAGGCCGACTATGACTTTAGTCAGTTAAGCTGATCATAGGTTTGGATGGTTTTCAGCCTTTACGGAGCACTAACACAGGACTACCCATCTGACCTCCACAACTCAAAGTCGGATAAGATTCCAATTATTTTCAGATATTTACCACTAAAACCAGTAGGTCTTCCATTACCCAAAGGCTGACTGGTAGAAAATGAATAGGACGTTAAGTCCGCCTCTATAATCTGTGCTTTACGTGTTAAATATTAAATACTCCTTGGGCTACATGTCAGACTTTTGGGCTCTTTGCTACTCGTAACTATTATCAAGGATAAAAAACTAAATATTAAAAAGATTTTTGTTGATTTATACCGAATAGACTCCGAAACTACTGGACTTATTTTAACCATTTTTTCGTCAATGATAGAAAGCGAACCACTTTTTCGTCATGAAATAACATAGGCTATTATGTATATCATTACGCTACGATACTTAGGAGTTGAACAGCGGGTTATCATCATCGTCGGTTCATTGTGTCATCGTAGGATGAAATCGCTGATTTTGATTAATTTTTGTACAGACATAGTTGAGACCCTGGAGACGTACCTACATAGACTACTTTTTGTCTCTTTCTAATCACCCACATTCCTCTGCCCCACTGCTCTGCTCCCAATTTTATAATGAGACTTTCCGCAGTTTTCAAGTTTTATTTATTTATTTGTTACCAACGAAAATTACCTCCAAATCTGGAAAGGGGAACTGTGTTACCCCGAATTTTAATTTAAGCCGCGAGCAAAACCTAGTAGTTTATATAATTGGTAGCAATCATTTTACATTTAAAATCTAAAGAAGAATTTAGCCTTTCTAACGTCTGTTGCCAGGTCCGAAGTCATAGCCATTTCACCCTGCGATGACCGACACAAGGTCGATCTATTGTCTCGCCTGACAATTCAGATTGCTATCCATCGTTATGTATAGTTATTTCACACTTTACTTCTGATTGAACAAAGACAGTGATCCTTATCGGCTTTATTATAAGGTTGGTGTTCGGTTGCTGTCACTGACAAGTCTGTCAAATGACAAAGATTTTTAACCACATGGAAATAAGGTTGTTGTTGGATTGCCACTGTCAGATGTAAATAATGTGTGAAAGGACTGCAGGTACTCCGAGCTATCAATCATGGCCGTTATGTAGTTGGATCACGTCGAAAATTACAATAAATGGTTCGTATGATTGATTAACTGAAAGATATTGATATTATTAGTGCGAAGGATTTATGGAAAGAAAAACTAAATATTTTCTTATAAGTAACATGAATACAGTACGGCCAACGAGAAGCGATACCAAATGTAAACAAAACCCATGCTAAAACCCCATCAAAAATGGCCGCCCGAATGTTGGCGAACCCGTCTTAACGTTGTCATGTTTTTGCCGGGAGAACGAGACATTACGACAAAGGCACAAGATGGAAAGAGCTAAACATTAGATTGTCAACGCCACAGTTGTTCTTTAGGTTAATGACCTTTCGTATCGCTTCTCGTTGGCCGTACTGTAGTTTATTAATTATACAAACTAAGTATGTATAAAAACGGATACAGGGTATCCCTGAAAGTTAGTTATTGAAGAGTAGCATGGACAAGGTCCTCAATGTGCAAGCAGTTCCAACTGGTTGTCCAATTGAAGATTGTGTGAATACAAAGAAGACTGGCAATGGTAATTATTTATTGGTGTGTGCTAAAAACTGCCCATATAGTCATGAAGTTAATTTTAATTGCACTAAATCCTGCCTGGCCTGTTAGCATTTTTTTAAAAGCGTCCCCCCTCACTAAGAATTTCTCCTGTATCGTGGGTGTGTTTACAAACATTTGAACACACATACACAAACAGCCAGACCCGAAACAACTACCTGTAGGTCATATTAATATTTGTTCCGTGCGGGAATCGAACCCGCGACACGTAGCGTAGCAATCGATCGCTGAGCCACGCCAATCGTGTCGTCAGATTTGATCCTGCCTGGTTTTTTATCGTTTATTATCGAGTCTAGTGGTTAGTGGCCTTGACTGCTGAGCCGGAGTTCGTGGGTTCGATTCCCACCCAGGACAAACTTTTTGTGATGAGCATGATTGTTTGTTCTGTGTCTGGGTGTGATTTATCTATAATATGTATGTATTTATAAAATATATAAGTATGTATATCAGTTGTCTGGTTACCATAACACAAGCTCTGCTTAGCTTGGGATAAGATAGCCGTGTGTGAGTAGTCCCAAGAAATATCAAAAAAATATTTTATTTGCTGTTCTATTAAAAAATTCATAATAACACTCGTAGAAGCGTTGGTTTTTGCATTCGTGTCCAGTCTCTGGCAAAATATAGGGAAAATTTATCGGAATAAGGGAAGGCAAAGTCCTAAGACTTCTATATGGGTGTTTTGTAACCGTTTATACTCGTGGGTAGGCACTAGAAATATAGTCTAGTGACTTGATAAGTTGTTGTGTCTATAAACTCTTCAAGTAACTTGCGAAGATTTGTTTTAATACTAAGTATGGTACGAAAGCTTGCAATTGTCCGCAACTATCCTGATTTTCGCGACGAGAAAGCCTAGTGTGCAGCATGGTTGAATAAAATGAACCCGATTGACTCTAACTTTGAAGCTATCATTATAAATATAAATGTTATTATCCTTACTAATATTATAAAAGCGAAAGTGAGTTTGTTACGTCTTAACACCTAAATGGCTAAACCGATTTTGATGAATTTTGGTACAGAGATAATTGGGACCCTGGAGACGGACATAGGCTAAGTGAGAAATGAGGGAGAAAGAGGGAAGAAAAGGAGAAACTTAGCTTTGCTATTAAAATAAATAAGGCGCAAGGGAAAAAACTACAGGTAGCAGGTATCTGCAAATCAGGAAAGGGCAACTGTGTTACCCCGAATTTAACGCGAGCGAAGCCGCGGCCAAAACCTAGTAATTTATAATGAACAGTAAATAGATAAACCGGTAGTAAACTCTGATGGATCGCACACAATGTGTGGACTCCACGATTGGTGGATCGCACATAATGTATGCAGAAATGTTTTCTTTAGATATAAAGCGACACTGCACCTCGATTTTCACAAAAAAAACCCCATCGCTTCGTGCTATCGATCGTCGAAATAATTGTTGGACTTTATTATTGTTTACGTTTTCGTTTACAATTAATTATTCACGGTTCGAAGCGGATAGGAGGGTGGCAGGTTGTTGACACCTTTGCCCTTTGTCCACTGATTTTTGGTAAAATATTGACCTCTCTGGTTGTTTTTATTTTTTCTTTTGTAATGTCAAGTGCTTTAATTGTTGTCAAGCAGTATTTCCGGTAAATTGTCTATGTTCGTGTGATACGAAGTGCATAGAGAAAGCTTGTTACTCATTTATGTTTTTTTATCAATGGAATTAATTTTGGTTTTCACAGAAACCTATTATTATTTACTAATATTACCTATACATATACTATCGTATACCTATTTTATCTTTCGATTCTCATAGGTATCTCAAGGGGTCCATCAGACCCGTACTGACTAAAACCACTACGCTACTCCCTCGCACACTTGGCAGCGCTATCTAATGCGTTTCTGCCACTGCCAGAAATCGCGTTAGATAGTCTGCCAGACTGCTGCTTGCCCTCCTTTAACACCATCTGGGGACGGGTGGGCGGTGTGGGTATTTGAGATTCGCACCCACTAAAACCCCACCATCTTTGCCAACTTCCCACTTTTTCTTGTTGGGTATTCGAGTTGTTTAACGCTGGCTACTTCTTCCCTTTCAAAGTCAAAATCAAAATATTTTTATTTCACATAGGCCTACATGGGCACTTATAAAACATCGAGAAAAGGTGCACGGTTAGGGTTGGTCGTTTCCTATGGAGAAGAACCGACAAGAAACTCTATCCTTTAGTACCCTATCGCATGTTTGGGGACACTGGGTAGAGCGGAGAGGTCGGTAAGACTCGTACTGACGAAAACCACATCGGTGTTCGCTCGCACACTTGTGTCAGGGGGCATCGGACTAGTGCCAGCCCTATGACCTGCAGGCGTCGTAACCCTATCGTATGTCTAACCCAACTTGGCAATTACATGAATAACCCAATTCACTTAATTCCATCACCTCTTCACTCTCATGTCTCCACCTCTCTTTCGTACCAATCCAACGTCACTATTCCGATTAAATATTATCGATTAGCCGTCAATCAATTCCGTTGATAATAGCCTTCCGTTTGATTCGTCAAAACAAATTGCCGGCATCTGGGTCACACACGATTAGGGTTGCCATTACGAAAATTGAAAATTCCTGACATAAAACTGGACATTCGAAAAAAAACGGAAGAATGTAATTTTTAAGCTTCCTAATTTCATATTTTCAGCAACTCCGACTTTTCTCCCAAGGAGGTTGGCAGCCACTACAGAATTTTGCCTGCTACGATTCGACATGCATTACATATTATACTCCTTTTAACCAACTTTAAACAAAAAGAGGAGGTTCTCAATTCGACTGTGTCTTTATTGTTTTTGTTACCTCAGAACTTTCGATTGGCTGAACCGATCCTTTTAGCTGCAAAGCTGGTATTTCCTGTGTGGTTCCATTTAAATTTTGCTTCGTCCCTTTCGTACAACTGTAGGCCTAAAAACATGGGTTACGTTCAAATTCTCAAAATGGTCTCAGATGCAGTTAAGTTTATGACAATTTTACGAACTGAAACGTAATTATTATCCTATTATGATTGTGCTAAAGCGGTCATTTTAAACCCCCTTATCATATATTTTTAGTAGGTACTCTAATAACTCTTCTATTATTTAAAAATAAACGTAAATCGAAAAGCACTTACAAATGACAATGATGGATAAACTCTCGACAGGCAACCCGAAAACCTGACTTCCTGACTTATCCGGACAGAAACCAACGGATGGTAACCCTACACGCGAGTAGATAGTGTGTTAAGGGCTGATTGAAGTCAAAGCGTGGCCCAATAGCCCGGGGTTTTTAGTTCCATATTAAAATAGGCCGTTAAACTAAGCTAGCCAACCTTTTTATAAAAGACGTCTGGCGACTGGCAGCACGGAGGTTGAAATTTGATTTAAAAAAAAAAGAACTTGGTATTGGGATTTTATTTGGCAATTAGAGTAGTTCTAGTTCGTTGTGGGTTTTACAAGTTTTGCAGTTATCTGAAAGTAGTACTTAACTAGCTCACGTTGTAAAAATCTCCGTTAGTGTCAATTGCCTTGACCCCAACAATTTACTTGGTGTAAGCAGCGTTATCTGCTATCATTACGCAGTGCGTAAACTATGGTTTCCCATAGTATAGAATCTTCTCAGCCACCTTGACCCTAGTTTAAACACAGTTTCCAAAAACTTGGCCAAATTACTGACATCAGAATAACCGGGGAAGTTGCACAATCACACGAAATAAGTAGCTATGAAAAAAATTGGCGTATTGACATAAAAAAAACTATGAATCACATCGCATAGTTCCAACGTCACTGTACAGGGGGCGCTGGCCGTCACGCGCATGCGAACAAGAGTCGGTTTAGGCGGGAACGACATCTGACAACCTATCAAAAATGTCAAAAACCGCGAATTGTTTTGCTGGGCCTCGGTTTGTAATTGAATGTAATTCTACGTTTGACTATGGCAATAACGGTAATTTGCAATCTAAATTACTATATCTATACTAATATTATAAAGCTGAAGAGTTTGTTTGTTTGTTTGTTTGAACGCGCTAATCTCAGAGACTGCTGGTTGGTATTGGAAAATTCTTTTAGTGTTGGATAGTCCATTTCTTGAGGAAGGCTATAGGCTATATAACATCACGCTACGACCAACAGGTGCTGAGCAGCGTGGGTGAAACCGCGAGGAACAGCTAGTTTACAATAAGTGACAGCTGTGGGTTTACTTACGACTTCGTAGGTTCGCAGTAAATAAACAAAGGTAAAAGTATTAGTGAGTACCTAGTCCCGCGGTTTTATCCATCCATTTAACCTGTAGTGCCTCCCTTATCTCATAGGACAAGTCTGTACAATTATTTTAGCCAGTAATTTGTGCGTACACTACAAATCATGAGTCAAAACCTCGCAAAACACACGAAAGCCAATTATTTTAAACGCTTATTGTACAAAATCATATCTGATTTTAGTAACTAATTGGTATCCATCATTATTTCCGGCTATAAAATCAATGATGGGAACTTTTTGACCTCTCAAAACAATTAAACATACCATCATATCATGACGCTCAAACTTAAGTATTTTCTTCGACAGCTAATAGATTTCTAGGTAATATCCTTAAAACCATCAAAAACTTGGAGGATTAATTAACTTACTTTTTAATTCTGTATCTGTGTGGATTTTGTTTATTTTTCAATACTACAAGCTGTGCCCAGCGGTTTCACTTGTTGCTTATCTCCTTTTCTTTACCACCCTTATCATTTAGGGGTATGAAAAATAGATTACGACCGATTTTCACACCTACCGAATATACATATATAATTTCATAAAAATCGTTCGTTTCGGAAAAGTATGGCAGCTAAAACTGTGACACGAGAATGTTAAGTACCTATGAATTTTTTTTTGTAAACTGAAGTTTAGTAGTATTGTACTCGTATCTTCTCTTTTTGTATCGAACTGGAAGGTATTCGTTTGAGTTGTCGAAGTGTGGAGGGATGGGATGTCTCTACTTCAAAAGGAAAAAAATTGTCTGGCTGTCAAGACCCTTTGTTTCGGGAACGCAAAAACATTTTTTTTTATTTCACATAGGCCTACATGGGCACTTATAAAACTTCGAGAAAAGATGCAAGGTTCGGGTTGGTCGTTTCCTATGGAGAAGAACCGGCAAGAAACTACATGGTTACTCTTTTAAAATCATTTGGTTTTCCAACGCGTACTCAAGTCTGTGGACCCTTAATTGGAGCTGTGAAAAATTCAACCCTCTGAATCTACGCAATCAAAAGATATGGCCGTTTATGTTGCAAGTTTGTTTGGAACCCTCGGAGCGCGAGTCCGACTCGCACTTAGCCAGGTTTTTTCTGCACAATTCGCATCTCATCTGACGCACTGCCTTTTTTCAGTTGGGAAATCAACTAATGACTTCCCCCGCCCGCGGAGCGGGGGGCATGTCAGACTTGTACTGACTAAAACCCACCCATGTTCCTTCTATAGCCCTTTACGTTCCGGGGCCGCGGTATCTTTTTCGAACAACCCGCAACCCCGGCAGGCAGAAGCTCTGGCCGAATCGTCTCCCAGCGCCCGGGGCGTCTCCCGCGGCGGCTGGGTTGGTTTGAGATTCTCTCCCTCAAACGCCCGGCCACCTCCTTCACTAGCATTACTGCTTCGCAGAAGGAAGTGACCGCTTCCCATTCCCTCTCTGACGCATTGCCTTAAAGATACCTTTCAATCTCATTAACAAACACCAAACACTTCCATACAACATGCTAACCAAATCAATCATGTTTAAATCTTACATGAAATAATTTGACGATAGTGTGCGTCGCTACGGTTCGTTGGTTTTCATAGCGGAACATACAAACAGCAGTCGGCACAATGACGTGTCAGACGCGGTTCGATGCCCAGCACTTTTTGATTTACTTGTTTTAATTAGTTTGTTTCCATTTGGTCACGATTTTTTAGAAAATGCATGATTTTAGAATACTGCTAAATGGTAAATCATCGAATAACTTCACCCGCTCGACTGGGCGGAGCGGGGGAGAGTGTTAGACTTGTACTGACTCAAATGGGTACCTAGGTTTTTGTTCCTTCTTTTGCCCTTTATGTTCTGGGGTTACAGTATTTATTTCGAACAACCCGTATCCCCGGCAGGCGGTGGCCCTGGCAGATCCCTCTACTTTGCTGAAATATCTTTGAGGGGCGCGTGGAACACTAACGCGCAGTCGACTGTAGTCACTGGACGGACGGACGGTGAGCTACCCATTGCTCATCGTCTACAGACACGCATCTACGGTGGCCGGGAGTCGGTGGCTTGAGTTGACAAGCTTGGTTTGAGGTGCTCACCTTACGTACATTTTATTAGCGCGAAGAGTAAATTTTTATGCAGAATAATGCCAAGGCTCATTCCGTGCATTCGGCATTGTAAATGATTACCCATGGAATGATTCGTAGAGAAGACTGAGAGCGAGAGATCCTGCTCCGGTGGCACTCGGTCAGCTTAAAACGGCAATACAAGAATAGTGGCCCTCATTGTGACTCTCATCCGCTCCATGTGGTTCCTCCACGAAGAAGCAGCCATTCGGGGAGAAAAGACAAAATACAGTTTTTTTATTTGTTACTAGCTTTTGCCCGCGGCTTCGCTCGCGTTAAATTCGGGGTAACACAGTTCCCCTTGCGCCTTATTGATTTGTAATAGCAACGCTAAGTTTTCCCTTTTCTTCCCTCTTTCTCCCTCACATCCCACTTTTTTAAAATAAAAATTAGCCTATGTCCGTCTCCTGGTTCCCAACTATCTATGTACCAAAATTCATCACAATCGGATTAGCCATTAAAGCGTGAAGAGGTAACAAACAAACAAACTCACTTTCGCTTTCATAATATTAGTAAGGATATGTCTTTGTTTCTATCTTTTTACAAAGTCCTCTTAAAAGGTAAAAACATAACTGTTGAACAAAACATTATATAGCTAAAGAATTTTGAATTTGAAACACTAATATTCGAAAAACAATACTTTAGTTATAATTTACGCAAAAAGCGAACCTTTTCATATTTTTTGTTTCATTTATAAACAAAACTAAACTTCAGAAGTATGTTTTCGACGAGAAGTGTATTAATTAAATGAAAATGATACTAAATGAGACTTAACGGCAGCAAATGCGTAAACAAAAGCAAACTAAAAACTGCGCACAGATCAAGACTGCTGTTAATAAGAAATTCCTGTATAAAAACCCAAAACCAAAACTGTCGTATTTTCAAAACGTCCAATGGAAACAGTTCAACTAGTTTTAGACAATAGCGCTTCCCCTTCCTGCTTCAGAACCTGCGCAGATTACAAGCTCTGCTATTATTTAATTTTGGAAACATCATTCTCAAGATAATCATGTAAACCAGGTTTTCTATACCATAGACAAAGTAGCTGTAAACTATTTGTCATGAAGAGTGAATGACACTTGATGTGGGCACGTTATGCACCGTTGTGCGTATCATGTCAAAGGTCCGCATGAGAGTCAGATTGTTCAGGGCATATCGTTTCTTCCAAAAAAAACGAAAACATGGAACACAATACCTAAATCATTGGTTTGAAAAACAAATGAAAGTTGAAAAAAATTTCGGATACCGCGCACCGAGAGTTTCGGACCAACTTGCAACATAAACTGCAAATTGCAGGGACCTGAAGGGCTACCATGACATCTTATAGCAATTCTTATTCCACTGAGGGAAAGAGATGGTGATAGACACTCTGTATAGCTCTGTCTCTTTCCCTCAGTGGAATAAGAACTGCTTTAAGACGTCATAGTAGGGTAGCTGTTACCTGCAGTTTTTGCCCTTGCGCCTTATTGATTTATTATAGCAAAACTAAGTTTTCCCTTTTCTTCCCTCTTTCTCCCTCAAAACCCACTTTTTTCTAAAAAATATTAGCCTATGTCCGTCGCCTAAGTCCCAACTATCTCTGTACCAAATTCATCAAAATCGGTTAAGCCATTAAGGTGTGAAGAGGTAACAAACAAACATACCACTTTTTTTTTGGGGTGTGAAATCAAAAAAACTTCCTCTGCTGTGGGTGGAGCGGGGGGAGTGTCAGACTTGTACCTACTGACTAAAACCCACCCATGTACCTTCTTTGCCCTTTACGTTCCGGGGCCGTGGTATCTCTTTCGAACAACCCGCAACAAACAAACTCACTTTCGCTTTTATAATAAAATAAATAAATAATAATATAGGTATAATATGTAAGGATAAAGTAAGGATTATATCGGAGGTTTAATTTTAACGTTCAGATTTAATTTTAATGTTTTAATTTTCATTTTCATTTTTGATATAATGTAATTTTGATAATTTTATTTATTTAATTTGATGATTTTATATTTCTTTCATACATTTTGTTGTAATTGTAATTTTATTTTGTCTTTAATTTTAATGTAATTTTTTATTTTAAATGTAATTTTGTTAATTTAAATTATTTAACTTTCATGATTTTATATATTACTAACATAGTTTTGTACTCACAAAAATATGAATCTTTGTGTTCGATTTAAATAATTAATAATATCACGCAATATTTTAACATCACGCACTAGCTATGAGCATAATTGGCGCCGTGAATTCAGACAAATCCTGTCTGCGACATTGTTTGAAACGTGTACGCTGTTATCATTAACATCTGGCCTTTAAACTGAGCGATGGCTTCAGAGCCCCATGCAAGGCCTTCGCAAAACAATCAAATACTTTTTTGACTTAATTAAATAATTGCAAAATAGTTTCGTACTTCCTGGACTGGCAGAGATGAGAAGACTATTCATGAAATTCGTCACTATGACGCGGATAGTCGGTATGAGCTTTCAAAATACGAATTAGTTTAAGTCATATAAGTCCAGTATTTCAGTTGTCATCATCTGTCTAGTTTTAAAATTTAAATATTTTGAAAAGGCGTTTCAATCTAATCTTTATTTAGCCACGTTCCTCTTCCTTTAATCGATTTAAAAGAATTGAGCTGTGCCCAGCGGTTTCAACCGCTGCTCAGCTCCTCAGGGTCGTAGCCTGATTTTATAATAAATAATCCTTAGGTACTATTATTATAAAAGCGAAAGTGAGTTTGTTTTTTGTAACGTCTTCACGCGTAAATGGCAAAACCGATTTTGATGAATTTTGGTTTGGCACAGAGATAGTTGGGACCCTGGGGACGGACATAGTCTAATATTTTTTAAAATGTGGGTTATAAGAGAGAAAAAGGGAAGAAAAGGGAAAACTTAGCATTGCTATTACAATAAATAAGGCGAAAGGGCAAAAACTACAGGTGTCAGGTACCTGTAAATCAGGAAAGGGGAACTGTGTTACCCCGAATTTAACGCGAGCGAAGCCGAGGGCAAAAGCTACTATAATCATAAAGCAAGCCAATGCAAAATTGCAAATCAATGCGGCCAAGGAATCGCGTACTCCCATATAAACTTTCCCACCACGTTTCAGCCCCTTGCACTCCCCTGCAAAATTCCGACTTAGTGAGCACCTCCTCCACGCCAAATTTGACACTCCTGGAAATTGCAGTTTCTGAGATTTCGTGAAGATTTTCGCTTTCTTTTCTTTTCGCGATTTTCGCTTTTATGTATAAACATATAATTATACTAGCTGTTCTACGCGGTTTCACCCACGCTGCTCAGCACCTGTTGGTCGTAGCGTGATGTTATATAGCCTTCCTCAAGAAATGGACTATCCAACACTAAAAGAATTTTCCAATTCCAACCAGTAGTCCCTGAGATTAGCGCGTTCAAACAAACAAACAAACTCTTCAGCTTTATAATATTAGTTAAGGATGAGGGGCATTATTTCATCTAGATGTTTTTCAAAAATTCTACAGTATTGTAGGACAAGATTCCGGATAATATGCTGACTAAATGACACGTTAAAATCCATTAATATCGCACAGAAAAGAGTTGCGTATTCTTGAGACACAATGGAAAAACCAATAGACAATATCCTCGTGACTAATGTTGTTGTTCCTTGAATTGATTAAATGCTAATTAGCAAGTCTTTATTTGCAGTAATTGCTCTAGAATGAATTTCACTTATATTATGCTCAGACTTATATCGTTTACTAGCTGTTCCACGCGGTTTCACCCACGTTGCTCCACCCGTTGGTCGTAGCGTGATGTTATATAGCCTATAGCCTTCCTCAAGAAATGGACTATCCAACACTAAAAGAATTTTCCAATTCCAACCATGAGATTAGCGCGTTCAAACAAACAAACTCTTCAGCTTTATAATATTAAGTATAGATAAGTATAGATAGTATAATAATAAATATAGTATATAGTATAGTATAGATTAAAACTTGTAAAAAAAAACCTTATTCAAGTGCATTAATGCCTTGGACGTTTTGTACCAGTCAACCTTAAGGTGATGCATAGAACATCAAAAACTTAGTACCTAAGTGCAATGTGACAGTGAGTTTGTTTGTTTGTTTGTTCTTCACGCTTTAATGGCTAAACCGATTTTGATGAATTTTGCTACAGAGATAGTCGGGAACCAGGAGACGGACATAGGCAAATTTTTATTTAAACAAGAGCGTGTCGGGGCACGCTCAGTGTAGGGTTCCGTAGTTTCCCGTCCGTCATAATAAGTGTTCCCACTTATGAGTTTAAAGGTGGAGGAGCGTGCAACATTACACGCTCATCCACCTCTAAATTGCCTTAGCATGTTCTTAATAGAAGTTTTATGTAGTTATAAGATGCCGCCAATGCCAAGGAGAGACCAACCGAACAGTTCGGTAATACCCGATCCAATGTAATAATTTAAGTACCTACAGCGCCATCTCTCGGGGAATTGGGTTACGTGCTTTCGTTGCAGTTTTCGGTGTTAATTTTGGATTGCGAGAACCGATTTCAATAATTCATTTTTTGTTTGAAAAAATATACGTTCAGGATAATAAAATATGCAAACGAAGTTAAAAAAAATGCTTGCAAATACGATTTTACTACAAACTTAGTCCAGAAATTATTTTGTACAACTTTTTGTCTTTTTGTACAAAAACTGTTGTGTCCATCAAGTTCAAAATAATTTTCCTAGAAAGTCCTTATGAAGTTCTACTTTTCAGATTTTTTTCATATTTTCTAAACTTATGGTTCAAAAGTTAGAGGGGGGGGGGGACACATTGTTTTTTACTTTTGGAGCGATTATTTCCGAAATTATTGAAATTATCAAAAAATGATCTTAGTAAACCCCTATTCATTTTTAAATACGTTTCCAACAATATATCACACGTTAGGGTTGAAATTAAATAAAAAATCACTTTCCACTTTACATATAGGGTGGCTACCCTAATAAAACATTTTTTTCCAATTTTTATTTCACCACTTTGTCGGCGTGATTGATATACATATTGGTACCAAATTTCAGCTTTCTAGTGCTAACGGTCACAGAGATTAAGCGAGGACGGACGGACGGACGGACGGACGGACAGACAGACATGGCGAAACTATAAGGGTTCCTAGTTGACTACGGAACCCTAAAAAAGAAAAGGGAAAACTTAGCGTTGCTATTACAAATCAATAAGACGCAGGAGGAACTGTGTTACCCCAAATTTAACGCGGGCGAAGCCACGGGCGAAAGCTAGTGTTATAAAAAATCCTTACTTCCTTATTTAATATTATAAAAGCGAAAGTGAGTTTGTTTATTTGTTTGTTTGTTACCTCTTCACGCTTTAATGGCTGAACCGATTTGGATGAATTTTGGTACAGAGATAGTTGGGAACCAGGAGACGGACATAGGCTAATATTTTTTTGAAAAAAGTGGGATGTGAGGGAGAAAGAGGGAAGAGAAGGGACAACTTAGCGTTGCTATTACAAATCAATAAGGCGCAAGGGGAACTGTGTTACCCCAAATTTAACGCGGGCGAAGCCGCGGGCGAAAGCTAGTCCTTACTAATATTATAAAAGCGAAAGTGAGTTTGTTTGTTTGTTTGTTTGTTTGTTTGTTACCTCTTCACGCTTTAATGGCTACACGGAATTTGATGAATTTTGGTACAGAGATAGTTGGGAACCAGGAGACGGACATAGGCTAATATTTTTTTGAAAAAAGTGGAATGTGAGGGAGAAAAAGGGAAGAAAAGGGAAAACTTAGCGTTGCTATTACAAATCAATAAGGCGCAAGGGGAACTGTGTTAACCCAAATTTAACGCGGGCGAAGCCGCGGGCGAAAGCTAGTAATATTATAAAAGCGAAAGTGAGTTTGTTTGTTTATTTGTTTGTTTGTTTGTTACCTCTTCACGCTTTAATGGCTAAACCGATTTTGATGAATTTTGGTACAGAGATAGTTGGGAACCAGGAGACGGACATAGGCTAATATTTTTTTGAAAAAAGTGGGATGTGAGGGAGAAAGAGGGAAGAAAAGGGAAAACTTAGCGTTGCTATTACAAATCAATAAGGCGCAAGGGGAACTGTGTTACCCCAAATTTAACGCGGGCGAAGCCGCGGGCGAAAGCTAGTAATATTATAAAAGCAAAAGTGAGTTTGGTTGTTTGTTACGTCTTCACGCCTAAATGGCTAGACCGATTTTGATAAATTTTGGTACAGAGATCGTTGGGACTCTGGAGACGGACATAGGCTAATATATGGTTTTTAAAAAGAGGGAGGACGAGGGAAGAAAAGTGAGAACTTAGCTTTGCTATTACAATAAATAAGGCGCTAAACAACAAAACTACAGGTATCTGCAACTGAAGTTGAACTGTGTTATTCCGAATGCAACGCGAGCAAAGCCGCAGGTAAAAGCTAGTACACATATACATAAGTACATAAGCAAAATGCAAAAGGAAAGAGAGGTAGAGCTACAAAATATGAAGAAAAAGTTACAACAAATTCATATTGAGGCGAGCCTACCAACTTCTGAAGTAAGTGTTCTTTACCGTTTTTATTTTATTTTGTTCGGATGGGAAATCATCAAGTAACTTCTTCTGCTCTGGGTGGAGCAGAAGAGAGTGTCAGAATGTTACTGACTATAACCCATCCATGTTACTTTTTTGCTCTTGCCATTTTTTTTCCGGGGCCTCGGTATTTCTTTCGAACAACCCGCAATCCCGGTGCAAGCTATAAGCTTAAATGTGAAACGGTGGTCTGTGTAAGAGATCGTTGTAATGTCTCTCTCTGTCTCTGTCTCTGTATCTATACTAATATTATAAAGCTGAAGAGTTTGTTTGTTTGTTTGTTTGAACGCGCTAATCTCAGGGACTACTGGTTGGAATTGAAAAAAATCTTTTAGTGTTGGATAGTCCATTTCTTGAGGAAGGCTATAGGCTATATAACATCACGCTACGACCAACAGGTGCTGAGCAGCGTGGGTGAAACCGCGTGGAACAGCTGGTTAAAAATATGTCACAAAAAGCGTTTGCCCATCTAGCCTTCATGCTTCACAACCTAGTTGTGTGTGAAAACAATCTTTTGGTAAGACTGGTCGCTGAACTTTTAGTATTAGTAACTACCACTAACGACAGCAAAAAATCTACAAATGTGGTACAGATGGGTCTCGAACTATGGTATGTGTTACAGTCAGTAAGTGGGATAAATAACGAACCTCGACAGATAGAGTTGAAAAAAATCCATGACATTATACATAGCATACTTACTGTGCCCAGCGGTTCCATCCGCTGCTCATGTCCCTCTTATCACTTAGGGCTATGTAAAAAAGATAGAAGCCAATTCTCAGACTTACTGAATATGCATGAAAAAAATTATAAGAATCGGGCTGTTATGGAGGAGTTTGGAAATGAACATTGTGCGAGAATTATCCTTACTAATATTATAAAAGCGAAAGTGAGTTTGTTACATCTTCACGCTTTCATGGCTAAACCGATTTTGATGAATTTTGGTACAGATATAGTTGGGAACCAGGAGACGGACATAGACTAACTAAGTGGGATGTGAGGGAAAAAAGGGAAAACTTAGCGTTGCTATTACAAATCAATAAGGCGCAAGGGGAACTGTGTTACCCCGAATTTAACGCGAGCGAAGCCGCGGGCAAAAGCTAGTATATTAGATATAGAAAACAAACAGTTAATTAAAGTAATTAAATTTGATTTCAAGACGTCCATCAGTTTCTAAGAAAAAGTCAACTTTGTATATCTGACGAGGCTGCTTAAATTAGGTACCTATCTCTTTTGCTGACGGTATATGACCAACATGGAACAACAAGAAATTACAAAGCAACTCCTGTAAATAAATGACAACTTGCGAAGTTTAAATCACAGCTTAGCCGCTTAGCTCTTTGACCCCGTTCCATGACCCCATATTTTGGAAAACAAAGTCAAAAAACTCTCGATCAATGGTGCAGGATACATGGGTAGCTATGGGTAGCTGCACAATACCGACCCAGTGCAGTCACTTGAAAGATAATTTACCTCTGACAGCGTCAACCCAAAACCAACCATATTGTGAGGAGGATAAAGAGCACTGTAATTTTAACAGACTAGTCTGTGATTGCAAACTAGTGGCAAGCTACTGGGCATATCATCAGGCCATGATAAGTTGAAGAGTAATATACTCATATTTACAGTTCAACCCAGATAAAAAAAGTGAACATCACAAAGAGACTTACGAAAAAAAAACAACGTGCACAAAAACAAAAAAAGTTTCACAAAGACAGTGACAGTAGACTAGTAGTAGAGTAGACTAGTAGTAGAGTAGTAGAGCAGTACTGTCACTTTGTCTAAGAAACGATGAATGGACTGTGTAAAAGATGGAGGTATTAGAATAGAATTAACTCATCATCGATCTAATCTGTTACTGAGAAATCAACCTATTGGAATAAGATTAAAGATCACTATTAATTTGACCCAAATAGCTGATGGTGACCTTACAATTGTTAGTAGGTTGAAAGGGAACTGGACTGGTCATATCTGCCACATGTTGGAGTAGCAATGGACAACAATAATCACTCAGTGGACACCATAAAACAATAAACGAAACAAAAGGCAAACCCAGAAGGAGATGGCGGGAAGAGCTGTGGTCTTTCTCCAAAGATTGGCAAACAGTCGCATTAGAATTAGAGTGCGCGAACTGGAAGGAAGGAACGGAGGTTCTGACAATCCCCCCGCTCCGCCCAGAGCGGGGGAAGTTATTTGATGATTTCCCATCCGCAAAAAAAGAAAATGAAACAGAGGCTTACAATAATAATAAATGGTATTCAGACTAAGGTTAAAAAACTGCAATAGGACTGGAGGGCCTAGGCGGATGGGCAAACAAAAAAACAACGATCGCCATAATTATTATAAGCGGGGGACGTATGCGCTGCAGCCAGTCTGCCATAACGCGTCCGCGCATCCACCTGCGCATAGAAAACAAATATTTAGTAAATACTTTTTAGTTGAAAAACTTTTTTTTATAATGTAAAAGCTGAAAAAAGTTTTTCGTTGATAGAAAAGTTTAGTTACACGGACACAAATGATGAACTTTTTATATTTGTAGTTTTAAGTTTGAAACAAAATGGAACGGCTCATGATTCTGGTAAGTTCAGTTTTATTGTTGCAAATGTATAATGTTTAAAAAAGTTAATACAGCCAAGACTTCTGGGAAAGAGCTTTTTCACTGTCCGTCGCTCGAATGAGTTTAGTTTTACATCGAATTGAGATCAAGACCTGTTTCTCACTTCAGATGAACTTTTAAAAATAACTTAATTGGAGTAATTTTAAAAAGCTATTTGTTTTGCTATTTGTTTTGTATCTCAGTTATTTTGTTTTTCGAATGTCATTTCGCAGGAAGACTTTTTAAAAACTCTTTTAGATTTTTAAGCGTTCTGAATTCAAATTGCAAAAAAGGAACACGTTTTTCTTCTTCTTCTTTTTTGTTTCTTTAATATTTTAAGGCCGTTATTCATAAACCAAACTAGGTATTCGTTTTTGTAATGTTAGATATTGGTAACCGTTATATCCAATAGCACTTGCAGGAAAACACGCATAAAATTAACAGTAAGACGATTATTGTTAATGGAGAAAAGGCAATAAAATTCCCTAACGGTAAACGGCTATTCTATTCTTATTATGATGCCAACTGCTCGTCTCATAACACTATAAGTCTTAGGCCAAACATTGATGAAAAGAGTATTTTTCAACTAGTCAGCATATGCCGCGTCACTCACGAAATTCGTTTTTCTCAGGATTTTTACTATTTACCGGTCAGTTGTACTCGTAAGTTGATTAAAATATAAATCGCGACTACATCAAGAGTTATAACCATAATAATATCCTAACGACATACATGTATCATTAAATCCTATTTTTAAGTTTTAAGTGAAATAGTTATTTTTGGGATTAAACCTACCCTTGGCGGGTTCCATACAAATTTGAGACAAAATCGACCATCCATATCTTTTGACTTAGAAATAAATATGATTTTTGCACAACTCCAAGAAACCACAAACTTGAGTATATGGTTTTATTTTCTACTTGATACCTTTACGCGTTTCCGAGATAAACTGTCTGGACAAAAAAGTGATCTTATAAGGGTTCCTTTTTCCTTTTGAGGTACAGAACCCTAAAAAGATAGGTGACCATAATCTACTACTCCATTGAAGGATGGCAAAACTTCCATCTGCTCAATGGTCGATAATGTGTGGGCATTAATGCTAGCCATTTATTATCTATTTAGTATTCATAGCCATAAAATATAGCAAGAATGAAAAACTGTTTATTAGATTCGCACTGGGCAAAACAATACTTTATTATTTAAAAAAAAGAAAACTGAAAGTTAAAAGAAGAGAGAAAGAAAAAACTTAAGAAAACTTAAGTTAACTTACCGAGTTTTCTCTGTACATCGGACAGTACGTAAAATTGTTGGTCCTGGCTGCCATTTGTAGATATTTCATAGTAAGGTGTTACTAAAAGAGTGATGGATCTGAATGTTGATGGATGGAGAGCGAGAGGAAGGCCAAGAAAAGATGGATGGATTGTGTATGGAATGATAAGAACGAGAAAGGAGCCAATGATGCCGTGACGTCTGATAGGGGAGAATGGATGAAGAAACGTGTTGCGCCGACCCCAAATGGATAATGATAATGGGACAAGGGCAGGAAAATGATGATGATAAAGGTACTAATTGAAATTTGAAATTCTGACATAGAGTTTTACTAAAAGTTATCGTATTATATGTATTAAATGGAGGTCAGATAGGCAGTCACTCCACGTAAAATATGGGCATTCAGCTGCATCCGGTTAGACTGGATTGTGAATGCCACGCCATCATCACGAATCGCGTGACTGGCAAATCATATTGCACTATACACAATTTTTTTTTTTTGCGCACGTGTTTTCGTCAAGTAACTTCCCCCGCTCTGGGCGGAGCGGAAGTAAATCAGACTTGTACAGTCTAAAAACACATCCATGTTCCGTCTTTTGCCCTTTTTGTTCCGGGGCAGCGGCATCTCTGTCGAAACCCACAGCCCCGGATACGCTACAACCACGAGCTATTTAAAATAGAGCTAGTTAAAATTAAAATTTTGACATGACTATGTCATGTGATATTTAAAACATTTTTTAAACAAACACGCGTAATGTCTATGTCATAATTCGAAGGCACACAATGCCAATCTTTTGTCTCCATTAGCCCAGGGTCGTGCACAATTATAAACCGATTATTTCAACGGATGTATGGCTCTGTAGCTCTCTGGCTCCTAAACAATGCAAGCGAGCTCTCTGACTAGTTCGACTATGTTTGTTTGTGTTATATAATTTGTTAAAAGTCCCAGTTCTCACGGTAAGGAGACAAGTGTAAATAGCTTTATTGTTTACGTTTAAGGTCGGAATTTGGAGCGTTTTATGATTTTTGGGGAATTGCTGTTTAATAATTTCATACAGTAGCAATTTCACGGAAAAAGCTCCATGTGGATTTTAAAAATGAGTCTTGGTATTTCAAACACTAGGAATTTCTCCTGTATCGTGTGTGCGCTTAAAAACATTTAAACTCAAATACACAAAAAGCCAGACCCGAAACTACTACCTAAAGGTAATCCAAATTGTTCAACGTGCCATACCGTCGCCAACCGTGCCATAGTGTCGTCAAACTGCCAAATTCATCTACGGCTTTTCATTTTGCACGTGATATAAGTTCAAGTCCTTGAAGTTTCAGTGACAAGATCTTAATTGCTAACACACACCACACGTCTATAGAACCAAACCTGTCTTTCCAGTCAATTACTGAGCTTGGAGTTACTAAGTAGGCAATTAGTTGTGCCGGCACTCTTTGTGTAAAGTTCCTCGCCTTGATAGACCACCCACTACGTCCAATAGCTTGGTGAAACTGGCGCGATTCCGCTGGATGGAAGATAAAGAGAATTTGTCCACGTAAATACGCTTACGGAAAACCCACATCCTGCTCTGGATATCTTTTGACTTATATGATGGTGATAATCTTCCTTTTTGGTGTGATAAGTGCCAAAGCTGGTGTCAGAGTTTTATGCTGCCAATAGGCTTTTTTTGCGGGAGGGAAATCATCACATTACTTTCCCCGCTCAGAGCGGAGCGAGGAGATTGTCTTGTCAGTCCCACCTGTTTCTTCTTTTGCCTTTTATGTTCCGGGGTCGCGGTATCTCTTTTGAAAAACCCGCAACCCCGGCAGGCGGTGGCCCTGGCAAGCTACTCTACTTTGCGGTTTGACGGCGCGCCCGGAACACTAACGCGCCGTCGACACGGCCTGTCGTCAATAGACGGACGAACGGTGAGCTACCCATTGCTCCCGTGCCTATAAACCTGTGGTTTGGCTTTACAAGCTATCGAGAAATATTTTCAGGCATGCTGGTTTGGTCACCTCATGATGTTTTTCTTCACCACAGCACATGTTTCCGTAAATCAGAGGTGTGTTAGGTTCTAAGTCCAGATCTAGAATTTCAGTCTTGGTAGATATCTATGTTGATAATGATAGGCGGAAACAAAAGAGTCTAGTTCATTCCATTCTATGGAGATCTACGTTTTGGAAAGGGCAGTTAACCTAACTTACTATAATTCCTAGAAAATATTAATAACAAAGTTCCTGAAAATGGTTTGGTTGAAATTATCAAAAAGGGGATGTTATAAGTTTCAAATGTGTATTTGTGTTTCTGTGTGAGCATCATAGCTTCTGAACGGATGAACCGATATGATATTTATGGCATTAAGTATAGGCCAGTGGTTTTTATGAAGCAAAAATTCATGTGTGTTGTGCAACACAAACACAATCACGCATCTACAAAAACTCAGTAGTCATCTTCCTGTTCTAAATTATATGCAAACAATACAATACTAAATTAGGTTGTGTCCTTCATTTTGGACGATTTTCTCTTTGTGTACGATCGTATGTGATATCATACTATTGTTTTTAGAGGTCGTAGGCTTGTTCAGGGCAATTTTATGGTATTTTTTGCATATATTTGAAAGAACAAACAATGCGTAAGGTTTTGTTGTAGTTCAAAAAGCATGGTAGTAATGTAGGATCGTTTGTAGTACATAGGTTAAATTAAGCAGGACGATTGGCTTTTTCATCAAGTATAATAATCACGAATTCATAAAATAACCTTGTCAGGTCAATTATATCAACCCGGAAAAATGTTTGGTCGGGTCCAAGCGTCCAAACAACGGTGAATATTTTCAAAGAATCATTATAGGTTTATTAGAACACATATTATCATACTATATTCTCAATAAAGGTCTCTTTTGTACACAAATCTACAGAATAAGATGATTATAACAACAAATTGTCAATTTTTTGAGTTCTAAATTCAAAAATATTTGTATTTCATATTTTTGATATTAGGCTGTCTAGCGGGGTCTGACTTTTGCCTTTTTTCAACCTGAGAATAAAACACGCGGAAAAAATCTTATAGTTTCATAGCGATAAATGACAAAAATACTTTTCATTCTATTATTTATTTTCTCTGTAAGTGTATTGTAAAACGTTTTTTGATTCACATGATAATTTGTCATTGCTGTTTTCGGCTCTATAACACCTTCGCCTAACGGCTCGTGTGTTAATTGCGCCTCGAACGCAATGACAAAGTTTCCTCTCTTGAATGAAAACGTACTATTTCCTGGTTAATATGCCTAGTGTTGTACTCCGCTTTTCGTAAAAACTATAAGGGTTGTGGATTAAAATTATTATTACTGACATCGACAACTTTTTAAAAGTATTCCCTTAGCAACACTGGTGGACAATACTACTACTTATTTAATCATGAGTATTTAAAAAAAAAGTCGTATTAGACACTTTTTCCGCTAATGACATCGTCATCGATGGTCATCATCTGCCTAGCCTTTTCCAAACTATGTTGGGGTCGGCGTCCAGTCTACCCGGATGCAGCTGAATATCAGTATTATACATGGAGCGACTGCCTATCTGACCTCCACAACCCAGTTAGTACTGGGTAATGTGATACCCCTTGGTAAGACTGGTTGTCAGACTTTCGGAACACTGACTACCTGTAACGACTGGCAAAGATCTAGAAATGACAGCCGAGACCAACAGCTTAACGTGCTTTCCGAGGCACGGAGGAAACTCGGTATGTAACGGGTGGTCACCCATCCACAGACCAACCTAGGCAAGCGCGGCTTATCCTAAAGATCGACCCGAGCGGCTGCTATTATTTAGCCACGAGCTCCTCAATCTTCATGGATGGTGGACATTAAGATATCAAAAACAAACAGAACTCTGGTAAACAATCAAAGTAACAATCTCAAAATACCTAAAACTTAAAAAAAAACAGCAAGACAAGGTGTCTAGCACCATCTCTTTCCCTCAGTGGAATAAGTTCGGCTTTAAGACGTCATGGTAGGGTAGCTGGTCATTTCAAAGCGTGACCATAGGTTATGAAGCTATCATTAAATATTTTTTCCAACTTCATGAATGACTCACAACATTGTATCTATGATTCCCAAGACAGACAGATAGACAAATTACGCAAATCATATTTACATTAATACAATTACGTCTAGTTTTTCACAATAACTTGCCGACGCGGAAACTGCTGGACAAAAAACGACGAAACAATCCACTCGTAGTTAACGTTGCGTGATATTGACTGATCTTTATGAGATAATGCTTATGAGTGTTAATGCAGTATTTATTACGAAGCTCTTTTGTTTTAGATTTGTTTTTATTCATTGTAATTTTAATTACATAATATTATTCACGTGTGGCGGTGTCGTTGGGTCCTTTTTTTCCGATGGGAAATCATCAAATAACTTCCCTCACTTAACTGACTAAAACCCACTCATGTTCCTTCTTTTTCTTTTTGTGTGCCGCGGTATCCCTGCTTTGCTGGTCATGATGCGTCTCTTTTAGGGGCGCGTGGAACGCGAACGTGTCATCGATACGGCCTCATACCCGCGTCTGCGGTGGCAAGGAATCTTCTCGCGGTTGTTGGGTCCTTCCGATATAATTAAGATAACATTGTAGTTTTCTAGCTCCCGGTAACGTAAGTCTTAATCAAAACTGGCGAAATCAAGGTGTGGAGTCTTACCCTTCTGGGATTACAGGCTATAATTATCATTCTCTAGGTTTTATTTAGACTAGTTTTGGAAATAATAAAAAGAGCATCTAAAATTATTTTAAGATGTAGGTGGACGTGAAAGAAGCAAATTTTGCAGAATACGTACTAAACATATCAACTTTTTTGTTCCAGGTTCTATTTGCCTACACCATAACCTGTCTCCAATATACCTCAGCAGATGAAACAGTCTTATCAGATGTCTTAACAGCCATTAAGACTGAAAGCACCGACGCTGACAAACTAAAACGACAGAGCAGAAGTTATTATGACTACCGGTATGGAGCACCTAGGCCTTTGTACGACAGGCTAGAATACTCCAGACAAGAATACGACAGACCGCGATGCGGACGATGCGACGATCGAAGAGATGATAGAGACGACGATGATTACGATAGACGAGATAGATACGACGATGACAGACGCGGACACAAGCCAACATACGGCAATAGATACGACAACAAAAAGAATTACGACAGCGACGAAGATAGATACTCAGACAGAAAGAACGGACAAAAGAATGGAACAGAAGAAGAGAATGGTGACAACAAAAATTCTTACGACGATAAAGACGGCAGACCTAGCGGAGGCAGCCGAAGAGGGAGTGATAGAGACAGGGATAGGGATCGAGGTCGAGACAGGGACCGCGACAGAAAACGAGGAGGTGACCGTTACGATGACAGAGATAGATACAGACCAGACTATTACGACAGATTCCTGAGAGAACGCGATCCCTATAGGGAAAGAGATTACTATGACGATTATAGAGGGAGAAGACCATCGTATGATAGGTACTATCCTAGCTATGATGATGGATTGAGCAGATACGATGGCTATGCTGGAGTTAGGAGGCCAACTTATGATGGATATGATGATGGCTATGGTGGATACGGGCCGAGTGCTGGCAGGGGACCGCATGACAGGTAAGAGACTTTCGATATTAGTTTTATAAAGGAAGGACGAAAGATGTTAACACCTTTAAGAAACCTAATATTCTCGACAAAAATGCTTAGGTTACCCACCAGTAGCGTGCCCAAAAGCCAAGAATACTGTAAACCCATAAGGCAAGCGGACAGCGCAACAGCATATACTGCCGAACGCAGCCGTCCTATAAGAGACGCTGTATGCGGAAACCATTGTAGCCTTGAATCGAGCGCCCCAAGAAAACAGTATTATCGACAAATTCTATTTTCCCTTGATTCAATACTATGTCTCAATCACTACTTTTGACATACAGGAGAGCAAATCTTGAAATCTTGTGCACTTATCTTATCACAAAGTGTGTCCTGTTTCCCATAACAGCAGCGAACAATCTCAGTGCCAATCGAACCGTTGAAAATGACATTATTATATGACACATTAGTGGAACTAGACCATAAAACTAACGATTGCAAAGTTCGTTCACACATAACTAACAATACAATTGTCCACTATACTGAAATAATGTCGAACACATCAATACATGACGCTTTCACCTAAAATTCAAAATGGCAATACGAATTATGGAATGTAACGGTTAAAATGGCGGGTTATTTTCCCGCCTTTGTGGACCGCCATTGTTGTTTTATTGAACTTTATGTGATTATAGATTTGAGCTTGTTAAATTATTTGTTTGTTGGGATATTGAAACCTTTGTTACATAGGCTGCGAAATTCGAGTTAATTTAATTTCACGGTTGTAGCTCTTATTAACTCAAACTATTTGGTTTATTGTTATACCATTGTTAAAACCTATAATTTGGTGTGTTTTTCCAAGTATGTATGAATGTAACGACTTACCAAGATATTCGTTAACAAAAAGCATTTCATTCTCACGAATTAAAATCACATTACTTACTACAATAACCCACAAACGTAGTACCGTAAAGTCTTTGGCTAGATAATCTCGGGATTCCTCTAATTCCGTACAATTATTCAATTTGCAGACAATCAGATGTTTCGCGGGTTTGCAGTAACAGTACACAGGTACTGTTAGGTTAGTTGTTAGGACGTTCTTGTTGACGGAATTAAGAATGGGCACACTGAAAGCAATTGTTTCTGATGCAACTGTTACTTCTTGATAAGAAGTGGATAACACTTCTTGGCTTGAAAAATCCCTTGTAAAACATTACGGGAAAAAAGTTAGGAATTTACGATTTCACTTAGTGAAAAGTGCATTCCGAAGCCTTGTTACCTAACTTCAAATAACTTCAGCAGTGTAACCTTCGTTATCTATTTAGTTTAAGGTTCGTGATATTTCTCCAAAGGCCTATGTAGTCTATTAAAATTCTTTTTGATTTTAATTAACTTACTAACTAACTTAATAATAACTTAACGGCCTTAGGGCCGTTTCTGGCCCCCCAGTTCATATTGGAATCCTATAACGTGTATTTCAAAAGTGATAAAAATCTGGATGTATATCTCAATGGACATGCACGCAAACTGCAGCGGTGGTGTATTGTCTTGTCAACGACGCGACGGCTTGATCATTAAAATGCATAAAAAGGGTGCTCGTCTGCCGTTTAACTAAATGTACATTGTTTTTCTGTTTTTCGTTTAGATACTGCTGAATTTATGAGACTGCTTTTTTTGCTGGTAACCCGTCTCAATTTTATCACGTTCTTGATAGAGAGAGAGAGAGAGAAGCTTCTGTAAACAAGCAGCTAGCAAATTTAGCAGTGGAGAGGAGGCAAATTCCGTTGCTAGAATATTCTACTATCTGTTTGCTATTTTATTTTCTAAATTATCTTTCTTCTCTTTTATAAAATGCTCGTGTCGCAATTTTAGTAGTAATGCTCCTCCGAAACGGCATGACCGATTTTTATGAAATTGTATAGGTATTTATTTTAGGTAGGTATGAGAATCGGTCGTAATATTTTTTATAGGTAAATAATAAGCTAAGCTAAGCTAAGTGATAAAGGATGGCCCTCTTCAGAACGGGACCTGAGCAGCGGGTGAAACCGCTGGGAACAGCTTGCAAACATATATATTTCATTTCAGTTGCCCGGTGTGCGAATACTCTTAATTCCCAAGCGGTATTTGTATTTTACTGCCACCATTTTGATTTTCCGTTGTCTGGTCACGGATTGGCGGTTACTGACCATTTGTTTTCATTGTATTCGAACTTTAAACTGAGGTTGAAGCACCTATTTTTTGTTTTTATATTTAGGTATGTGGTTTTTGATCTATAAATAGAGTAAAATACTAATTCTAGATTTTACGAAACGAATTGTATTCGTGAATGTCAAGAAAAATTAAGAACAACACGCTTTTCCCATTGTTGCCTTTTCTGAATCCGAATGATTTTATTATTGAGAAATTCACACCCTATATTTCTCTTTTACCCTTTAGCCTCTACTAGCCTTCTTGATCATGTCTGGATCATTTTGTCGATATAATAGTCTAACTTGAGTGAGTTTTCCTTCCACTCCTCCCAGTTTTATAAGCCTTTCCAGATAACAAGAATATCATAATAAAGTTATCAGCCTGCAAAACTTAAATCGGAGCTCCCTCAGGGATAAACTTCTGTAATAAAGTTCGATTCTTTGTTAGTTTCAGGCCCTGGGATGAAACTTACCGAGGGCAGGCAGGATGGGACGCGGGTGGAAGGGGCTACTATTTCGCGTCCGGTAGACCTGAGTATTCCAGGTAATGAACGGGACTTTCTACTCCTTTAGATCAACGAAACCAACCCTAATTGTGCAACTTTTCTCGGCGTTTTATTAATGTTAATGTAGGCCTAAGGGACGAAGAACATGTGACTAAAAGAGTGATGGATCTAAATGTTGAAGGACGGAGAGCGAGTGGAAGGCCAAAGAAAAGATGGATGGATTGTGTAAGGAATGATATGAAGGAGAAAGGAGTAAATGGTGCAGTGACGTCTGATAGGGGAGAATGGAAGAAGAAAACGTGTTGCGCCGGCCCCAAATAGAATGGGACAAGGGCAGGAAAATGATGACTGTAGGCCTATGTGACATAAAGTATTTTACTTTTAATGGGTATCCAATGAAAGGGTATGCTGAGATTTAGAATACTAAATTAGAGAGCGTAATTTTTTAAACTAAAACATTACATTAACTCGTGCATGATTAACTAGCAATATTCTTTTGCACTTTTCAGACCTCAAGACACAGGCTACCAAAGTGTTAGCTACTCTGGCTACGGTGGAACCTACCGCGACCCTTACGGTCAAGGGGGTGGTGGCTACGGCCAGGGAGCTAGCTACAGCCCAGCTGGATACGGTCAAGGAGCTAGTTATGGCCAAGTAGGTGCTGGATACGGCCAGTCCGGGTATGGACAAGGAGTTTCAGCAGCCGCTTATGGACAAAGTTTTGCTGGATATGGACAAAGCGGTGGACAGGGTAGTGGATGGCATAGTGTGGGGGAGAGGAGGCCTTATAGAGATGAGAGGTGAGAGGGATCTATTTGTAATTTTTTTTGTGTAATAAAAAATGAAAAAGTAACAGCATCATCATTTCTTCATTATGGTCGTCTGCCTAGGGTGTTCCGATCTATGCGAGGGTCGGCTTCCAGTCGCACCAGATGCAGCTGAATACCAGCATTTTACATGAGCGACTACCTCGGTCTCAGTTACTGGGTAAGACCTTTGTGACACTCGCTCGTTTGAGGCCGCAGTTTTCAGATGTAAATTTGGGCAGGCGTACAAATAATAGCCACTACAGGTTTTTTTTTTACCCTTTAACAAGGGTGAAATAACACAATAGAACTGCTACCCTACCATGACTTCTTAAAGCAGAACTTATTCCACTGAGGGAAAGAGACAGAGCTATACAGGGGGTCTAGCACCATCTCTTTCTCACACAGGAATAAGAACTGCTATACTACTACACACACTGATTTTAAAACATTTCAATATGATGTATATTTTTACAGTAGAGTAGTAGATTAAATACAGCTTTAAAAAAAAACAATAAACTAGCACGTTTGGCTGCTAGCCGTGATCCAAAAACGTAAAGAGCCCAAAAAATATTGTTGAAGTTGAAATGACAGAATGAAATTAGAAATACGAAAATTTAAAAAATCAATGTCGATCCAAAAGGAAAGAGGTTGAGGCAACAGAGAGGGTAAAATAACCACTCTGTTACTCCAGTTCATGAGTCTCCATGGCAGATATTAGGGCTTCTGACAAAGGGGTGGTACTTTCATCCAAGCTTAAAGTTTGGCTTGCCCTTATGTCTCTTCATGATGTTAGGGTTTCTGAACAGCCTGCTAGCTTTATGGGCTAGCCGTATGGTTGCCCTCTAGGCATGCAACTGCTGACTACCCTCTTTCAGTTACTCCTCAGCCCCAGAAAACATCTCTGTAACTTCTGGATGGGTAGCTAGCTATATGGTAGCTACGAATCGATGTAGATGTGAAAAAACGTGGCTTAAGTTGTATGATCGACCTATGCAGCTTTTCCCTTTTAGCAGCGACACCTACATTGATCTTAAACTTTTATGACTTATAAACAACGAAGTTATAGAACAGAATCATAATATATTTTACGGATTATAACGTAATTTATACCTAATATTTCAAGCACATTTAAAACAAAGAATACAAGTCACTGCTATATAACGCGCTCAATAATAAATAACTTCAATCAATTTAATTACCCTCCTATTTCATACTAATTGTTAAGACTACAAGCTTCTGCTACTCCTGGACAACAAACATGTTTTAAATGGTATACTTTATGGTAATCTGAAGAAATAAATGAATTCAAACCGTATTATCCTATAATGATTACCTAAATCAATGATGTCATACTCACTATTGGATTATCATTTAAAAAAGTTAATGTACCAACATCTAGCTGAGGTGTTTTTCTGGTCATCCTTTGCCAGGGCTTCGTCAAATATATCTAAATATGTGTATTTCTTCTCCTTTCCAGCGGCGTAAAGAAACTGGATAACCGGGACAACTACAATCAGGACACAAAACGTAGTCAGAACAGCTACGAGCAATCTAGCCGTCAACCAGCTAATTATGGCCAAACGGCCAACTATAACGGCCAGAGCGGTTATCAGCAAGCTTATAGCCAGAGTAGTAGCACCACTCCAGGAACCAGCTATCTGTTCCAGAGGGAAGATGAACAAGTCACTGTGAAAGTGAATGAGACTACCAAGACGCCATCTTAGATTTTTGGTGTTCTTTTTTTAAATATTTTGTGGTTGACTTAAGTGCTAAAGCCAGTTGGCAGCTAGAGAATTTCGTGTCGATTATTGAATTCTCTTTTGGTTAACGTCTTACTTTTAAAAGTGATGTCTTTCTATTCTAGATGTCAGTAAATATTCATAGTTATAAACGCGGGACTATTTAAACTTAAAGCTGAATAAAAATCAAAAATGGCCAAGCGCAGTCGTTTCAATAAAAATCTAGGCCAGCATATTGTGCTAGCTTAGTTAGTAGTGCGGTGCTTAAGGCCGTAAATTGACGTTTCTTGCAACGTATAGTGTGGTATTTAATGATGAACTGCAAGTTATTCTTTAAGAATACAGAGTCGAGTCAAATTTCATAGAGTTGTCTGTGGTCAGCTCTGCTCGACGATGTACTCTTAGAGAATAGCTCTACGGCCCATGGAAATGTTTGTCCGAACTTGAGACCTTAGGCTCATTGTCTTGGCCGTGTCGACGGCGCGTTAGTGTTCCACGAGATGTCAGCAAAGCAGAGGGGCCTGCTAGTGCCTGCCGGGGTTGCGGGTTGTTCGGAAGAGAAACCACGGCCCCGGAACATAAAGGACAATAGAAGGAACATGGGTGGGTTTTAGTCAGTACAAGTCTGACACTCGCGCTCCGCCAAGAGTGAGGGAAGTTATTTGATGATTTCCCATCCGCAAAAAAGGCCCCATTGTCTCATTCAAGATTCCCTCCAATTAAGTCAACCATGAAACCTCTTCACTCAAACCTACACAGTGATGTGTCATTAGCGTCTTGTGTCAGGTTGTCGCCTCTGACACTGCCCCATGGCCTGACACAGGTCTAACGTAAGCGTGTTGCGTTCCCACAGTTAGACGTTTAAATATATTTAATTATTGATAATTTTGTCATGTAATAAACGTAGTTTTAATATGGGCTTTGTTTTATTTTTATATTGTCTTGAACCCTAAGCTTTTGGGTCAAAGAGATGACGCGGCTCCACAACACAAAGGACAGAAGAAGGAACATGGATGGGTTTTAGTCAGTGCAAGTCTGACACTCCGTCCCGCTCCACCTAGAGCGGGGGAGTCATTGAAACCCATGTTAAAGAGCTGCTCTATCTACCATCACCTCAGTCTCGCAGTCCAGAACTGAGCAGAAGTCTCTCCCAAGCTACGCCACACCAGCAACACCCTATCCTCAGTCTTCCGCATCCAGTTTGACCCAATGACCTATAAAGGTCGTCGGTCTACTTAGCTGCGGTGAAAGGTGTCTGGGTCTCCTCTGGTCCACTTGCTTTAACCCCGACAACAGTCAAGGCCGGTAAACGACCTCTTCAGCTAGCTAAACCTGCAAACTATGTCGCTGACTCGTCTTTTTCAGGTAATCTCTTTACGGTTTAATCCTTTGAAGACACCTTAACCACAGCCAATTTTGCGGAACCATGGGTTAGAAGATTTTTGTATAATGGCCTGCATATGTCGGCCATGTTACTAATTAATACAAAGACGTGCAAGAAGTTTTCAGTGGTAATTTTGGATTGCGAGAACCGATTACAATAATTCTTTTTTTGTTTGAAAAAGCATACGTTCAGAATAATAAAATATGAAAAAGAAGTTAAAAAAAAAAATGCTTGCATATACGATTATACTACAAATTTAGTCCAGAAAATATTTTGTACAACTTTTTGTCTTTTTTGTACAAAACTGTATTGTCAATCAAGTTCAAAATAATTTTCCTAGAAAGTCCTTATAAAGTTCTACTTTTCAGATTTTTTTCATATTTTCTAAACTTATGGTTCAAAAGTTAGAGGGTGGGAAAAAGAATGTGTCCCCCACACATTGTTTTTTACTTTTGGAGCTATTATTTCCGAAATTATTGACATTATCAAAAAATAATTTTAGTAAACCCTTATTCATTTTTAAATACCTTTCCAACAATATATCACACGTTAGGGTTAAAATTAGAAAAAAAAATCACTTCCCACATTACATATAGGGTTGCTACCCTAATATTTTTTTTTTCCAATTTTTATTTTACCACTTTGTCGGCGTGATTGATATACTTACATATTGGTACCAAATTTCAGCTTTCTAATGCTAACGGTTACAGAGATTAAGCGAGGACGGACGGACGGACGGACAGACAGACATGGCGAAACTATAAGGGTTCCTAGTTGACTACGGAACCCTAAATATGTGTTTATTGACACAAAATTAGTCAAACGTCATTTTGATTAATCTTGCGTCAATAGACACCTTTGTTAGAAAACAGTTCATTACAAATCGCAGTTATCTGTCAATCTGATTTCTTTTTTGTTGTTGTTTAGTTACCTGTTTTTAGACCACGGGCTCACTAATAACTACAGAACGCTGTTAAATGATAAATGATGTTTATTATGGAAGTAGGTTTTTCTAAAAAAAACGATTTTTTTTTAAAGAAAAAAAGTAAGCTAGATATTGCATCGCATATAGGTACTCTTGTGCAAACAAGAGGGCGATAACATAAGGGCTGCCATGGTTGTGAGTTACCTTTATCTCTGATATGATGTCGGCGCATCACGTTTTCTTCTTCCATTCTCCCCTATCAGACGTCACGGCATCATTCACTCCTTTCTCCTTCATATCATTTCTTACACAATCCATCCATCTTTGCTTTGGCCTTCCTTTCGCTCTACGTCCATCAACATTCAGATCCATCACTCTTTGTGCTTCATCCCTCCTCATTACATGTCCATACCACGACAAACGACTCCCTTTCATTTTTCTGTAACAAACTTGTCTGTTCAAACTTCCTGTAATATACTCATTACTTACTTTATTCATTCTTGTCACTCCACACATCCATCTCAACATTCTCATCTCTGCTACATGCAATCGTTTTTCATCCACCTTTTTTACGGCCCAGAATTCTGACTCAAACAGTACAACAGGTCTAATCACGGACTTGTATATTTTCCTCTTTATCTTGAGGGGCATCCGTGGGTCACAAGTTGTTTGCCAATGACCTGTCGCTATTTCATCCATCCTGCGTTGATCGGGTGCGTTACGTCCCGGTCTACTTCACCGTCCCCTTGGATATCTTGACATATCCTTGTTTAAGACTCAAATATTGTCTCATCTGGCGCAATGTTGTGAATGCTTGGAATCGAACCCCTAAATTTTAATCTACCTAAGTTTCACTTAGCTACCTTACCTACTCATATCAAACACTAAGCCTCAATAAATTTAAATCTTTTATAAAACGTAAACTATGTCTCAAAGCTTACTATAACATGAATCATTACCTTGAAGATAAAAAGGCTTGGGATTAAGCTGCTCCAATTTAATGTACTCGGTGAGTGTCAAAATTTGCCTTTGTTTCATTTATTTATTGTCTATTCCTTTATTAAACTTTGACATTAATATTTACTTTATTTTTACATTCTTTTTATTATTATGATTAGTGACATTTTATTTTCTTATTATTTTCATTTATGACATTTTATGATCTCATTAATTATTTATTTTTTATTTGTTTATTGTAAATGTGAGGACCATGTGGATCATTTCTTTTATTTACTTTGTTTTTTGACGAAGGTCTGGCAGTTTGAGTGCTATAAGCGACCTACACAAATGTCCTTTTTTTGGTATTGTTCGTCGTGTCGTTGAGCTCCTTAGGTTATGAGTTGAGCTACACGATAACTGACAAATGCTTGCACTGACTGGACAGGTCCACTCAATCTGTGTGGTGCTTTCTTAAAAAGACCATTTCAGACACTATCTGCATAGTCCTCATGTAAGTTGACCAAGATTATTTTGTCTGGACTTTAAAAGAGACTATGACCTCTGAGTTTGTTTCGGCTGTTTCTTCTCAGAGTAGTCGGGTACGAAACACCGGCCTCATCTAGTTTTAAAAAAAAATGACGTGTAAAAGTGTTTGTGAAAACCTACTTGCAAAATAAACATCATTTATCATTTATCAAACACTCGTTAGCAACGCCTTCTATAATTGTTTAAAAAAACAGGTTGAAGGTTATGAAGTGGATTTCAATCATTTCTTTTCCTATTTTTTTATTGTATTGTTATAATACCTACCACAAACAAAACCAAAAAAATACCCGAAACAAAATAAAAAGTAAAGCATAATCATTTTCATGAACGACAACTAACGCCATCTGTTAGGAGATAGAAAAACTATTCAGTTCGCCATCAACAGCTATAGCAAAACTTAAAATGCGCTGAGCACATAACCTCAGGGTAGAAATTTTCTTTTTAATTAGTTTATTATTGTTATGGGCAGACATCATTTGGAATGTAGTAACTATGGAGTTTCTTGCCGGTTCTTCTCCATAGAAAACGACCAACCCGAACCGTGCATCTTTTCTAGACGTTTTATAAGTGCCCATGTAGGCCTATGTGAAATAAAAATATTTTGATTTGATTTGATTTGAATGTAAGCGCCAAAATATTAGTGCTGCATTTGATATTGATACTCTGTATGTCATGTTGTGTTACGGATTGGTTTTCATAAGTCTGCAAATGTGACAACCAGTCTTATCAAGGGTATTCGGTTTTTTTTGACAAATAGTCAATTTTTAAGATTTTTTGACGTTGGCTATTCTTCTTAAATGCCCGTGTTCACACGCATCAAAAATAGTGAAAATATAGGGACACAATTTTTTTACACCAAACGATTAGTCAAAAATTTAACTTGCTATTCAACAGAATGGGGATCGCTCATTAATTGCAGTTAGGGAAATCTGATTCTTCTAACCTGACAGACAGATGTGTTGCTGGGGAATTTGTTCTGCCACTTCTTTTTCCCAGCTAAAACACTAGGAAGTGGCGAAGGGCGGGTCGTTTTTGGGGGACTGTCTCTTGGAATTTGACGTTCAAAAAGTGCGGATTATCAGCCTAATTTGTATAAATGACTTTGATTTTGCTGGCCTGTTGTGCAATTTATTTAGTTTTTTACTTAAATTTCGCTGCACGTAGCGATTTATCAACATACTATCGCAGCTCATATTATTTATTACCTCTTGTAGTAAGAATGTGAATTACCTACTTATTGATTGAAGCAATTAACTCTAGATATGATAAAAAGATTACTTTTGATAACAGATAAGTGTCCGCCGATCGGCCACTTGGCATCGGGTTCTTGTAAGGAAATAATCTTACCATTTTTAATTATTTTTTCAAATTATTATTACCGGAAAAATAACTGTTGTTTAAAAATCACAACTTAGATGTAAAATAGAATCGCGAGTGGAATTTAAATTGTTTTTTGGCAGCTCAATAAATGAACATAAAACACAAATGCAATCATTAATTCGCTTAATAGAAACTTCTTTTGAATAAATAATTGCATTAATTATGTTATAAAAAATTTAACGATTACTTTTTAATTACATTTTACTTAACCACTATTTCGTTGCCAAAAAAACATTTAAAACAATTTTAAATCACTAATAGGTCGCGATAATTCGGATTCGTTGCAACAATGGCGGACTCTGTGCAAGTGGCGGAACAATCCGCATCAAATCATAATTCAGTGGAAGGCACGCAAATACTCGTGCAAGACACGCAAGTGCACGCGCCAAACACGCAAGTCACGGAAGTGACCGTGGAAGTAACGCCAGAGAACGAGCAAGACTCCGGTGTGCAGCTGAAGAGGGACTTGCTGCAAGTTGTTGCTGATAACGAACAGGCTGCCATGTTGAAGAACATGAATGAGTGAGTCTTTCATTTTTATTGATTAAGGATATTATTAAATTCTTGATCGAAACTAACTTGCAGCTTATATTTTTGTGATAAAAGGTGCGGTTGTGGCTTAGACAGTTTGGTAATGCAGCAATTTTTAATCTATGGTACAAGTCAATAGAGTGTCAACACGACGACATGCCCATGGGGCAGACTGCTCTAAAAGTTTTATGATCTGTAGTTCTAAAACCCTAACTTCAAGAATTCATGATGGGGGTTATAACAGCAAGTTAAGCTTTAAGCTTGTATGAAAGTAAAATGAAGTTTAGGAAAATTCCGCAAAAGAAAAACCAAATTATTCGGCAAAGATATACAACAGAAAGCTGTAACGTGTCACGTTTGATATTTTTTATTGATTTACGCCTACACGTCGGCAAATCCTTGAGAATCCGTTCCAAATCATATAATTATGTATTTTATCATTAAAAGACGTTTATTATCGTTATATAGGTACTTACGTAAGTGATAAAGTATATGAAGTGTGTTATTTACAAGAAAAATGTTTATAGGTAACAATTTATCGAGGATATTTTTCGATTGGTTTTTATTGACGTTGAATCATTGTCATTTGCACAAGTTGAATACTTAATTATGTTGGTATAATGTTTAATTTGAATTGATTGTTATCGAAGTTATCTTTTTTCAAGGTCTTTTGCAATTTTGTGACCGTCTGTTGGTAACGAAGAATGTGTTGGTTTGATTATTTAGCTAGACGTAGCTAATTTTTTATCTTTATTTCAGGTGGATCACGCATAAATTCTTTAGCATTCGTTAATCTATGTTAGTATAATTGACTAAGTGCTCAATAAGGCCTTCAGTCCTACTAGCGACACTGCCCAGAAAAATAACAAAATATATGGAACAAATTTTCTTTTAAAATTACCGTTAATTAAAATTTCTATAGATATAGTTCGGTGTCCTATCCACCTTGTATGTCCTATATATGATTGGAAAATAAAAAAAAAATGAATTTCTAAGTATTTACAATCAACAGCATCTTCAGGAACGTAAGTCAAAGATGGCGTTCTCCAAGGTTCAATTTTAGGTCCGTTTATGTTTCCCGTGCGATCTGACAAATTCGTCTTCTCACAATATGTGTGAAAAGACGTTCAGTTTGAATCATATATTTTTTTGCTTTCCTTAATAAAATGTCGTACAGTCATGTGAACACCAGGAACATTTGTTCTCTTTCAAAAATGGTTTCTCATAAAACTGCAATGCAGAAATTAAGTAAGCAATTAGCTGTTCTCTTAAACTAAGAGATGGTTTACAAAACAATGGGACTTTTAAATACGCATTTTATTTTTAAAACTCATGTGTGGTAAGATAAATAAATTAGTGTGTCACGCTTTTGAGAAAATTATCTTCGTTTTGAGCCATCATTTCTGAATGTTTATTGTGTTTTTGACGTTTTCTTTTACTTTGAAATGGCTACCCTAATTATGATCATTTGCCTTATTCTCCAAGCTTAACACAAGAAGATTTGCAGTTCAATCAGTAATACATAGATAGATAGTGCGCTATACACATGTATACACAATGTTTGATTCTGCATGATTAGGCAGTCGCAGAATCCTTACTAATATTTATATTTTACTAGCTTTTGCCCGCGGCTTTCCTGAGTTGCACTTTTTGCCCTAGCGCCTTATTTATTGTAATAGCAAAGCTAAGTTTTCCCTTTTTCTTCCCTCTTTCTCCCTCATTTCTCACTTACAAACAAACAAACAAACTCATTTTCGCTTTTATAATAGACTAGCTTTCGCCCGCGGCTCCGCTCGCGTTAAATTTGGGGTAACACAGTTCCTCTTGCGCCTTATTGATTTGTAATAGCAACGCTAAGTTTTTCCTTTTCATCCCTTTTTCTCCCTCACTTCCCACTTTTTTAAAATAAAAAATAGCCTATTGCCGTCTCCTGGTTGAAGAGGTAACAAACAAACAAACTCACTTTCGCTTTTATAATATTAGTAAGGATATAAGTAAGGAATATAAAAGCGAAAGTGAGTTTGTTTGTTTATTACGTCTTCACGCCTAAATGGTAAAACCGATTTTGATGGTCTGCGCTTTTATTTTTCCTTAAACGCACATAATTCTACTGGTGCATCACACATGTTTGACCACACTCATGTTTTACAAAATAAATATATATTTATCTTTTTAAAAATACTTCCGCACGTTCAGAAAATGCCTTTAAGTAAATCCCTAATTGCGTCCACGGACCGAAACTGATTCGTAGATGGTATTTTCCGAAAGGAGTTTTCAGTACCTACCAGCCAAATGCAAGCCGCGTATCTACAAGTCCTTATTGTTTTGGGTCAGTCTAGCTGTTAAACAAATACTACTGCTTAGATATTTGCGGCTCCCGAACATAATGTGTAGTAACGCTGAAGAAAACATATTTTATTAATTCATTTTCGTTCAAATACAGCATGTATGTAGTAGAAAAAGAGAGAAAAATTAAAGCAGCTTTCCTGTTCTGTCCTGTATTCCGGGGTTCTATGGAGAAAATTGTGCAGTTTGATGATCTGAATCACACTTTTTTTTGATGGGATAATCGAATCGCAAAGGGCCTGACGGGACCTTTGAATTTATAACATAACCACATATTTCTGGTACATGCATCATAAGTCCGTACCAACCTAACCAAAGTCATTTGATTCCCATTAGACCTATCATAAATTAATAACCGATGCAGAGCTCTATTTACAAACCGTTTGTAATGCGTCCACTTCAATGAACAGCGATACAGTTCGAACAGTCTTCAATTAATATAAATTGCTCACATTCACTGTGGCGACTGATTGCTATGCGCCTTTCTGTTTATCGTAATTACTCCGTTACTTCACTTGCGTCATATCTTGCATGGATATAGTTAAAAATCGGGATGTATGCCTCCGGAGAATAGATGCCCCGATTGTAATTACTCAATTCATGGCTTGAAACGCTTGCTATTTAATCGATTATCTATCGATTAAAATATTTAAGCTCTATTAAGTGGAGCGTGTGTTTTGGCTCTCTGCGATTGCAGTAGAAGGCAAGGCGCGATCAAATTTTGTGGGGAAATATGCTTTGCTTTTTTCTTTCGAGTGGGTCGGCTATACTAAACGTGATTTATTGTCCGTAAGCAGAGGTCCGCAAAAATCGCTACTACTTTAGAAATATCAGAGATAAAATGTTTTTTACTTTTTATGAATGTGTAGATGTAGAACCAAAGTCTCCTTAAAAATATTTAGTTTTTTTTTAATGCATCTTTCCCGACCCTATCTAGCAGCTGTTGCTTTTGGGTTTTATTAAAAACCAACTAGGCACATCTATTAAAAAGTAGTTGTTTTAAATTGAGCTGGCCACATCTTCAGGTATGCTTCCGAATAAGTTGAACTTCTTAATGATAAAAATGCAGGAATAGCCAACGAAATTGTTTTTTTTTTTAATATTGTTAGGCTCTTGCCTGATTGCACGTTGTTTAAATTATGATTCGAGACCATAAAACACATGGTTTTACTATTTTATTTTCAGTCATTAAAATTGTCCATACAAACCACTCGGTTCATCTAATCGCCTTGATGATTTTATTAAATAGTGATTCAGAGGGATTTAATAAACTATATTGATGATTTTATTGATCATAGTTTTGTAGATAAAACTCGGGTCTAATCAAATCAAATCATTTATTTCAATTAGACCATTACCATTACAGGCACTTTTCAAAGTCAAGAAACAAAATGAATCTACAGTCCCGGTCACAAGGCATAATAACTTGTGAAAGTACTGTAGTTGCCCATTCCAAAGCGTTGATCTCTATGGAGAAGAATGGGCAAGAAACTCCATGGACACTCTTTTAAATTATAATATTTTTACAAAATCGTGTTTACATCATTCATCTTGAGATTATACAAATATGTGAGAACGATGTAAAAAGGCGTGCACAGTAAGAGCGTCCAGAGTAAATAAAAAGCAAAATTTAATTTTAAATCTAAATAATTTTAAAAATGAACCGTGGTAGCTAAAAAATGACCAGTCCCAACTGACAGCGCCAGCGGTCTGAAGATATTTATTTCAAATGTTATTTCACGCACATTCATAGCTCAAACTAAATTGTTTAGCAACAAATATATTGATTGTAGGAGTATTTTCTTTACCAATTTCCTTAAACTCTTGTCGATTTATGCCGATGTTCTGTAATGAACCGAATCTAATCTAAATTGTCTTGAGATAGTACCCGATAGCCGAACGTTGGAAAGATAATAATTGAAGGTAATTTACATAATCTTTCTACGTGATTCAACGTTTACTTACAGGCAGTAATTAATTTGGCTATCTACATTCTTAAGTATTTGTTACATAGTACCTATACATGCTGGGTGTTAACCTACTAATATTATAAATGCGAATGTTTGTTAAGAAAGATGGATGTATGGATGTTTGTTATTCCTTCACGTCAAAACAGCTGAACGGATTTTGATGAAATTTGGCACAGAGGTAGATGAAATTCTGAGTCTGGAATTAAACATGGAATACTTTTTTCGATAATCACGCGGGTGAAGACTCGGGCACCAGCTAGTAAACTACTATGTTTCCACTACTTTACTAGCTTAAAGAAAGGCCATTCCACAAAAAAGTTCAATAACTTACTGGACCTTTTTAGGGTTCCGTACATCCAAAAGAAAACACGTAACCCTTAGAAATATACATTTTTGAACATCGCGCGGTTTAAAGTTAGCGTTAGCCCAAAGTAAATATGCCACGCGGACGAATTCAAGGGCGAAAGCTAGTGCTTTATATTTATGTGTTGCCATTTGCGGTTTTTGTTTTGATTTTCTATTGCACCTGCAGGAATTTAGCAAAAACCCTGGGAAATATGCCAGTTGGAAAGCTGATGCAAATATGGTAGGTATTTTACTAATGAGTTAATTAATACTAATCAGTATAGTTCGCAATTAACCCTTTATCACCCAATAAATTGGGATTTATTTAATGTTAAATATTGGAGATGATTACAAAAGAAAATACACGTACTTATTTCAGAATTTTAATACTTTTTATCAAACAAAACAAATTTACAAAAATAAAGGGTGTTGCTTTTAGGTAACATTGAGGTCGACATTCTTACTTGTTTGGAATTCCGAAAACTCCAACCGCCTCCTCTACCTTGCTGACATCCCGAGCCGACTAGCGAGCGTAGACTGCGCCGTCGGCACGGCCTGTCACTAGAAGGACGGACGGTGACCTATCCATTGGTCACCGTCCACAGACACGCGTCTACGGTGGCCGGGAGTCGTTTCGCGGCACCTGACGCCCGGAGCATCTCCCGCGGCGACTAAGTTGGTTCGAGGTTCTCCCCCTTAAACCTCTCCGCTCCTCCTTGTCATACTCCGTTTCTCTTCTTCTACAGAGAATTAGGTATATATATCAAATAAACATGGAAAGTATTCAGTTCTAAATAATTCGGGTGTTGAAAGCTGATGCTCTCATTTCACATTAACAGACTGATATGAGGCATAGATTACTGAGATAAAGACATTAATATTAATACGCACGGCCTTTTTTAGATGGGAAATCATCAAATAACTTCTCCCAATCTGGGTGGATCGGGGAGGGGAGTATCAGACGTTTACTGACTAAACCCCTTTCCGTTCGTTCTTTTGCCCTTTTTGTTTCACGGACGTGGCACGTTAGCCTAACATAAAATATACATTTACGTGGATCGTGAATTTATTTCCAAATTGTATCACATTGCAACGCAAGATTATCATTAAATATAAAGTATCTGCCAAATGTGTATAACCTCCGACCTCCTTGGATTAATACCATTATACTCAAAGAAAAAAGTGAGCTACCTTACGGGGTCACATTTACCAATGTCTACCAACACGTGTGCGTAAGATAAAGCCCGTAAACCGATCCAATAAGTGCGTTGTTTGTGTAGCCCAGCTGTAAACGAAAATTTGTAAAGATAGTAGTACTCGAATAGATAAACACAGAATTTCTGTGTCGTGCTGTGTGAACTTATGAAATGTTTGAAATCTATAATGTGTCCAACGAATCATCAGTTATTTCTAATCTTAAATATTGTGTCAATGCTTGTTGAAGAGATAAAATTCTCTCAAGTGGCTCAGAGAGGTGGAGAAAAGTGTGAAGTGGTGGTATTACACTGCATTATCACGTTACGATATCTTCAATTTGAAATGATTCATCTCTTTTGCCACTCTCTTGTTGTTTTCATGATCCATTCAAGACAGTCCATCGACCGTTTCTATGCTGATCAAGGGATTTGTTTTCTAGTTGCTAGTGATTGATATGCTGCTGCTCTTTTATTATCGTTCTTATCTGTTGCTATGCTCCTGTTCATTTTATTTGTTTTTACAATTATTTGACCTTCGTTCTTGTCCTATTGATTTGCTTGCTTAATTAGTTTTTAAAACTTCTGTGCCGTTGCTCTTGTCAAGTCTTTTTAGATTATCCACTATCTTTTAAATAAGTTAGTGCCCCATTTAAAACACATAATAAAATGTTGGCTGATAATTAACCACTAATCCTCTTATCAGTATTTTACTGATACATGACTGTTTTGCTTTCGTTATGGTCCCTTATATCTTCATAATGGTTCTTACCTTCTACTACCCCAAGTTGGAGTCATTGTACCTTATCAAAAGTAAGCCTAGTCTTCATCGAAGTATTTATTTATCTGCCCACACATGTGTGCTTAGCTGGAATACACAGAACACATTGATGACACAATGCGCTCTCACTTGACCGGGCCGCGGCGGTTCAGTCACAGAGTACATTGTATATAGTGACATAGAGACGTCACTCGCACATTTTGTAGCGCCCTCTGGTAATGAGTAAGTACAACTTTTCATGAAGATATATATACGTATAACTACACCTTCATATCTGTAGTAGGATTTGTAAAATCTGGGGACTTTCTATTGTTTGTTGTATTTTCTTTAAGTTTATGTAGTAGTTTTCTAAAAATAAAACATTATTTACAAAACATAAATCTTTTATTTTAATCTTTTTTTTACAATATTTTAATGCCTAACTCCTGAATCTTATCTTCCACACATAATCTTTCCGTGATCCACATAATAATTTATTTGTGTCTTTACACCAATTGTAAATGAATAAATTAGTGCTTAGTATCTTCAATTTTTGAAATTAATTGCACTTTGTGGCCGTTGCATTTAATAAAACTATAATCACTTTCAACTATAAGTCAAAATAATTCACTTGCAAAGAGAAAAACGGATACGGATACTTTGAAAACGAATTAGTTTGTCATTTGCTCGCGTTGCGTTCCTTTATTACCATTCAGAGCAGTTTAAAAAAATTATGAATATTTTGCATTTGTGGATGATTTTATCCATTTAAACAAACATAGTCGGATAAAACAATGCATTCAAAAGGTATTATATTTCATTATTTATTTTTATTTCTCATAAAAATATTTTGATTATCTAATAAAAATCTGAGTAAAACGGATCTTATTTTTGGACTTTCCCAATGAACATCTTGAGAAAAGCACCATCTACCGTTAAGTAAGTCAAACTCTTGATATTCCTATACGAGTAAATTAAAAATCTATTAAACTGAGTGTGTCCCTGCAAAGGAAGAAGCCTACTCTAATTGGTCGGCTATGAATCGGTCACTTTTGTTCTAAGTTATAGCACCGTGGGTTCAGTACCGTGCCAACCTCCGCGGAGTTTCCATGTCAGCCGCCAAAACGCTGGCCGTTAGCGACACTAAACTTTTTAAACTTCGAACTCGTTGAAATAAGAATTAAAAAATTGAGCGGGAAAAGTGACAAGTGGAAATATTGTTGCAATTTTCTGGAGTTTGAAATAATCGTGTGTGGATATTGAAATCTATGTGTTTTAGATAAGAAGTGATAATAAAATCGATTGGCACATGTTGTAAGGTGTATTGCAGGTTATTTCTCGTGTTGTGATGCACCGTGGGGTGTCGAATGTTTTGGAGTAAGCAAAATTCGGTTTGAGCAAGGTGAGTCGTGCATTATTGCGGTCATTGACTTTGAACTTTTTCAGACATGTTTCGTTGAGCGAGTTAGTAAGTGAACCGATGATAATTTTGAGTATCGCGAAATGCGATTGCGATTCCAAGCATTGGTTTTTGCAAGGTGTTGAAAAATATTTATTATCTACATTCTTTAATTTTATTTTGATTAAGTAGATGTATAAAAAATATCATTATTATTTTTGAAAATAGAGAAAAGGGTAATGTTTCTCATTGGATATTATAATCAGCAGTAAAAAATAAAAACTTTGTACCTATATCTGTTCCTGTCTTTACTCTAGGTATTCAGTGTGTACATACATCGTTAAATAAATAAATAAGTAGATAATACCATCGATAAAGACTAATCAAGCGAAGCGAATAAGGTTCCTATACATTTTAGTAGATAGGTACCTCAATCCTTCTGTTTCTAAAAATATTTTTTTTGCTTATCCTACTTCTTTCGACCTCCCAACCAAATATAATATCGCTACAGTATCTATAACACGTTGTTCATCTGCTAAAACTTCCGCACTTGTTTACTGATTGTTTTCATCTGCCAACAATGTTTTCATAATGCGGCTCATTGTTTATAGATTATGGTTATATTTATCATCACTAGGCCCTACCTTATTAGTTACCTACAGATAAACCAAGAAATATCCCATGCTGAAAACTGGGTTGTGAAGTTCAGATAGGCAGTCGCTCCATGTAAAATACTGGTATTCAGTTGTATACGGTTAGACTGGAAGATGACTTTAAAATGGTCGAGAAGATGATCTCCCATGACAACCAGTTCAGACCTTCTTACCCACTGCCTTTTTCCCGCATAGCCATGTATTTGTGAAGACAACATACCTAGATTTCTTTCTTTATTGATTTAAAGGTGTATGTGACGTATGGCAATGCGGATATTCCAGCCTTCCTAATTAATGGCTATGCAGATATTGTCATAGCCTCTGACCTAAATTGTTTTATAATTCACTAGAAACGAGCGGTCGTATTTTCCACCTCTTTGGCTCAACCAACAAGGAATGGGTAGTGGGAAGTCCAAAGTATCAGAACATTTTTAATAGGAAGTGTGTGAAATCATGACTAACTTCCAGTGTAGTTTTAGGAATTCAGCGATAGGTAAAATTCAAAGACTATTCATGCAAATTTGAGATATACAAATATACTTTTTCGTATGACTTGCGAAATACATCATAATGCATTATCTATAATGCAAATCTACGTATTTCTAAAAAGACGTGTAGAGGTAATCAAGGCATTGTTTGCCGACCACATATTCACTTAACATCAAGTGAAACAAAAGTTAAACATAAGTCTAATAATAACAAACAAATCACAATAGCAGTAAGAGAATAACAGGGCTGAGGATATTCTATAGGTATAAAGTGTAAAAACAATGCCAAAGACTTCTAGGACAATTGAGATATTCTTCGGAATCTCCACAATCAATATTAATTATACTCAATGGAGGTGATTGAAGCAAGAATAAGGTTTGTGATTCATCATGTTTGTTCGATAATGTAAATATTATAATGTTGTCATTGTCTACGTGTGTCTAAGAAGTCATTGTTACCAGGTCTGACGAGTTCAGTACTCGTCGAGAACCAGAATTAAATGTTATGCAAAATATTAAGTGGAAAGATCAAGACTTGGATGCAAAAACCACCCTCTCGCCGGTAAAAATATGCACCAGGGATTCTTGTTGCTTACCTACTTGTTGCAGAAACTTATGTCTCAGTTCTAGGCTGACTCAATTTAGATGGTCAACAACACGCTAATAAGGAGAAGCGAACAAACTGATACTCAACCCGTGTTCAAATGTCAGCAAAGCAGAGGGGCGGGGTGGTGGGTTGCGGGTTGTTCGAAAGAGTTACCGTGGCCGCGGAACATAAATGACAATGGAAGAAACATGGGTGGGTTTTAGTCAGCACAAGTCCGACACTCCCCACCGCTCAGAGCGGTGGAAGTTATTTAATGATTAATATTGCTTGAAAGTCGGAAATTATTCTTCTGCTTCTATCCCAATTTATTTCCCAAGTGAACATACTATCGAGATAAAAAAGTACCTTGACGTAATAGAGATTATACAACGTCTAAAAAAAGGAGCACTAATACTTATAGGTAAGCACATATATCATGTAAAGAATACACTGTGAAAGAATCATAATTAAAATCAATGATACAACTTTTTTTTCGTTTTACCGTTACTTCACTGTTACGACCCTAGGCGTTCAGGTCAATACGGCGAGAAAATTAAAAGACAGACACTTTTGAACCTAAAATCTTGTAACCCAAATTTTCTAGGGTTGCTGTTTAAGAATATTTTAAGTTTACAACACTCGCAAACACTAAAACATTGTCAGGATATGAAAGTCAGGAATGAAAAACGACATTTTGGGTGCGTTAGTCAGAGAACAGCGTAAAAATAAAGAGTTAGTGAGACAAGAAGCTGACTAAAGATGCTTCGGTATTAATAATTTGTCATTATAACCAACAAGAAAAAAATATGAGTCAAAATAGTTTAGCATGGAAAATTTATGACTATTCCCTGCAAAATTAATTGAAACGAACTGCTTCCGACAAAACATGCTTGCTATACGTCAACAAAAATAACTATTAAAATTTTATTAAAAAATAATTTCTGCTTTCAAAATCCTGACCTATGACCAAACGAAGTTTAACTAACAAGATTTGAACGATTTACATCGCTTGATTGTCCTCACCATTGCAATGTATCTCAAGTCTTTAGATACAGATAATACTGCAAATGTCTTCATTATTTACCTAGTTGGTTCCAAAACGAATTAATTTACATGGTCTAATCGTAGGTTCTAGTCTAACAACAGAAGCCAAGCATTAAGCTAAACAGGTTCTGCTCAAAAACGATGAGAAAAAACATCGCATAGCAACCTAGAAAATAGAAGAAATGTTTCAACCACCTACCTACCTAGGAGCGTGGTAGATTACCTGCACTAGGCACAACTAAGGCTGATTATGCTACTAAATCAAGGAGCTCGTGGGTAAAGAATGACAGCCGCTAGAGTCAAACGTCATTCCGGTCCGCAGATGAATGACCACCCATACTGAATGCTAAATTTCCCCCATGCCTCGGAAAGTACGTTAAGCCGTTGGTACCACCCGTCATTTGTAGATCTTTGGCAGTTGTTACATCTATTGTGAGAGTCTCCGAAGTCTGACAGACCAGACTTACGAAATGCATGTCATATTACTCAGTACTAACTAGGTTGTGGAGGTCAGATAGGCAGTCGCTTCATGTTACTTACTTGCATAAATGTTCAGCTTAGTCCCCTTCAAATCAGTTGAGCTGAATGGGGCTGATCCATACGTCATGTTCGTGAAAGGACGCTGTCAGTTGGGACTGGTCATCTTTTAGCTGCCACGTTTCATTTTTAATTTTGCAATTGAATTTTGCTTTTACTCTGGACGCTTTTACTGTGCACGTCTTTTTACGTCGTTCTCACATATTTGTATAATCTCATGAGTAATGTAAATGCGATTTTGTAATAATATTATAATTTAAAAGAGTGTCCATGAAGTTTCTTGCCTATTGTTCTCCATAGAGATCAACGCTTTGTAATGGGCAACTACAGTGCTTTCACAAGTTATTATGTCTTGTGACCGGGACTGTAACATCAACATTTTGTTTCTTGACATTCAAAAGTGCCTGTAATGGTCTAATTGTATTAAATGCTTTTGAGTTTGAGCTTAACTGAAAGCCCACTCCAACAGAGTTGGGAAAAGCATAGACAAATGTGGGAATGCCACTAAAAATAGTATCGACTAATATAATGACGAAGATAGATCTTCACCAATACATTCCCCACGTTATTTCCAGAACGAATCCAATAGTTTCTTTAGTCAAATATTGGTGTTTGAATACACCATACAATTTTAAATGGTCATGATGAGCATAATAATTGACCGTTCTACAAATAGATTGCTATCTTTCTATCATTGCTAATGTTGTCAATCGAAATCACTTTCACCGGTTATTTGATCTGTTTGAATGTGACACTAACAGTTATGGAGATTCGCTTCCCTATCTAAAAAAAATTAAAATAAAAAATCTTGGCGCCTTACTAGGATTTTATCCTGTACTAGCTGTTCCCCACGGTTTCACCCGCGCTGCTCAGCACCTGTTGGTCGTAGCGTGATATTATATAGCCTATAGCCTTCCTCAAAAAATGGACTATCCAACACTAAAAGAATTTTCCAATTCCAACCAGTAGTCCCTGAGATTAGCGCGTTCAAACAAACAGACAAACAAACAAACTCTTCAGCTTTATAATATTAGTATAGATATATCGTAACATTTAAACTCACATACACGTATTAGGCCATACAAATATTTGTTCCGTGCGGGGATCGAAGTCGCGGCACGCAGTGCAGCAGTCGATCTCTCAGCCACTACGCCAACCGTGTCGTCAAATTGATTTTGTATCGCAAATGATTCTTCAAACACTCGTTTTTATTTTTATTCAATCTGCTTCCATTCTTTGATAAAATACTGAGTTAATATTAAACTTTACTTTTCACTTATTTCTTCATCATGTGGTGACTAACCTGGTGTCAAAGTTTCTATGCCACCCGTAAGGTTCTGACTATCAGGCGAGTTCTGCCCAAACGCAAGCCTATTTAGTACAAAAAAACCCGAAACTTTTTATCATAGCTTCCTTTTATGCTGAGAAATAGGAAATCTATAATCTACCACTTTTTATGTTAAAATTATCTCCTTGGCCGTACAATATAATGCATCAATCAGCTCAATGTTTTAAGTGCGTATCATTGAGTTCTAAAACACTAGGAAGTGGCGAAGAGCAGGGCGTTTTTGTGGGACTGTCTTTTGTAATGTGACGTTCAAAAAGTGCTGATTATCAGCCCAATTTGAATAAATGACTTTCGTTTTTTTTTTTTTTCTAATTTAAATTGTACTTCTTCAGTCCAAAAAAAGTTTACACATACCAGCAATAATTTCTGCGTGAAGTTTACTTAGTTTGTTAAATTGAATGCATGGTTGACAACTCGTGAAGGATTGGTTCACACACTATTTAGTTAAGAAAAGTCTAGACAGAGATGAAAATTAAATGTGAAACTTACTACTATTCAACGCAAAATATAAAAGCCATTAGAGAAAAGCAATATTAATGAATAGTTATATTACATTAAACATCATGACTAGAATTGGCTTTAAACGAATGTAATTTTCACAGCACGTCCCCATACCATAAACAATCTCTTCGATCAGCAACTTAAACCATAGACAATAAACATCAACACCTAATCTATAAACGGTTTTACGTTGACCAGTACACACGTTTCTATGGAGGAAAGGCCGTTATTTACGACATTTAAAGGCAAATGGCTATAAAATTGTTAAGTGCCAATAAAAATGGAAACTATTACATTCATGTCAAAAAGATAATATCTACTTTGTCACACTAACTTGTACCATTTCTCATTGCTATTTTCAATTTATCCCAATGCACAATTTTGGCGGAGATAAGAATGTGCTAATACCGTTGAATTAAAAAGGTTTTTTTTTATTGATGATGTTGTGAAAAATAAGAAGTAATTTTTGAAAAAAAAAATAGGAACAATAAACTAAATAAATATACAAAATGTGTGGGATGTATTGATGTTTGTTACTCTTTCACGTCAAAACGGCTGAACGGATCTTGATGAAATTTGACACAGAGGTAGATTATAGTCTGGAATAACACATAGGATATTTCTCTTTCGATATAACGAGGGTGCCAGCTACTTTAAAATAGTTTGTCTTTTATTAATAATGCTGATTAAACGCAATGTTCTTTTATTCTCTCGTGAAGTAATTCCTATCGCATAAATTAGAATTAAAAAAAACAACTTGAAAGTTGTAAGTAATGGTAACATTTTCACCGCCAATGCTACTTTCCCTCAGGATCTTTAGAAATTGTGCCTTATGGGTCATTGATTAGGTACATACTTACTTTTAACATAACACCGGTAATACTCCATTAAACATGCACGTCTAAACAATAAAGGTTATGTTATTTATCGCTATAACAAAAAGAAATAAAGAAAGCCATTGTATTAGATACGTAACAGTTGAGTCAGAAATCCATAGACTATATATATGTACAGACAGGCGAGGGCATTCCGTTCAATGCCAGATAACATATGTATGAGATTGTTTATGGTCTATGTAGTTAGGTATATTATTCTGACTTCACGTTAAAGAATAGAATAAGAAAATACAATTCTTATTATTATAATATCAACCGAAGTAAAAAAAACAGGCCAAGTACAAATCGGAATCGCACACCGATGATGGTTCCGTGCAAATTCACGACAGAAACGACCATATCTTTTGACTAAGTAGACTTAGGAGCCTGATTTTTTTACAACTCCTTGCGTTCCCGAGTTAAAGGGTCTTGACAGACAGATAGACCGACGGACAAAAAAGTGATCTTATAGGGGTTCCGTTTTTTTCTTTTGAGGTACGTAACCCTATAAACCAGGATATTTAAAGACACAAAACACAAAAACTTACAGAAACAACAGGATACAAAAAAGTGATCTTATAGGGGTTCCGTTTTTTTCTTTTGAGGTACGTAACCCTATAAACCAGGATATTTAAAGACACAAAACACAAAAACTTACAGAAACAACAGGATATTTAACGTGCTGACTATTTCTTTTGAGTTCCCGGCATTATCCGTATCGTTCAATTTATATGTTGTTTCTCTGTCTCTAGCATATTTAGGGCTTAAACTGTATATCAGGATCAACGTCCTTTTCTATATAAAAAAACCGGCCAAGAGCGTGTCGGGCCACGCTCAGTGTAGGGTTCCGTAGTTTCCCGTCCGTCACAATAAGTGTTCCCAGTTATGAGGCCAACCGAACAATTCGGTAATACCCGATCCAATGTAATAAGTACCTACAGCGCCATCTCTCGGGGAATTGGGTTACTAATTAATACAAAGACGTGCAATTTCGGTGGTAATTTTGGATTACGAGAACCGATTTCAATAATTCTTTTTTTGTTTGAAAAAAGATACGTTCAGGATAATAAAATAAGTAAACAAAGTTACAAAAAATGCTTGCATATACGATTATACTACAAACTTAGTCCAGAAATTATTTTGTAAAACTTTTTCTCTTTTTTTTTACAAAAACTGTTGTGTCAATCAAGTTCAAAATAATTTTCATAGAAAGTCCTTATAAAGTTCTACTTTTCAGATTTTTTTCATATTTTCTAAACTTATGGTTCAAAAGTTAGAGGGGGGGGGGACACATTGTTTTTTACTTTTGGAGCGATTATTTCCGAAATTATTGACATTATCAAAAAATGTTTTTAGTAAACCCCTATTCATTTTTAAATACCTTTCCAACAATATATCACACGTTAGGGTTGAAATTAAAAAAAAAAATCACTTCCCACTTTACATATAGGGTGGCTACACTAATAAAACATTTTTTTTTAATTTTTATTTTACCACTTTGTCGGCGTGATTGATATACATGTTGGTACCAAATTTCAGCTTTCTAGTGCTAACGGTCACAGAGATTAAGCGAGGACGGACGGACAGACAGACATGGCGAAACTATAAGGGTTCCTAGTTGACTACGGAACCCTAAAAATGAACTAGACAAATAACCATTACAGTATGGGAAAGAGACAAAGCTATGCACGATGTCTAGCGCCATTTCTTTTCAATTCGATTTTTTTTTAATATTATTTCTGCAGTCAGCCCCAGAGCTATGATCAGAAATGTTGATCATAATAAGCCAATTATATATACTCGAATAACTCGGAATAACTTTATTCGATAAAATTAAAATAATTCTTTAAAATCGTTTGAGTTCATATTGATCCGTTGAGAGGATATTATATCAGCCACATTAGACCAGAGGGGCTTGCCAGAGCCTCCGCCTGCCTGGCTGGCGGATTGCTCGAAAGAGATACCGCGGCCAACGTAAAGGGCAACAAAAGGAACATGGGTGGGTTTTAGTCAGTAAAAGTCTGACACGCCGCTGCGCCCAGAGCGGAACCAGAAAAAAAGCCATATTGGACAAACTACAATAACTGCAAACTTTTAAATTCGTCGATATTTCATTACATCAACTTATTTCTTTTTAAAGAAAAATACCTACAACAGCACACTTTTAAACAAATTTAATAATACCCTGATTATGAAATATCTACGTTAAGTAACTAATTAACTGAAATCGTGTCGACAACTAATGTTAGTTTACACGCGTCAAGTCACTAAACTTTAACCACAGATATAAAACCACGAGCTGTTCGTCGAGCAATTTATTATTATTCGAAGTGGCAATAAATTATCTGTAGAACCAGTAATTATGCTTTTAGATTATTTTAATGAACAATCAATGAGAAATGGCAAGTTAATCGCTTGGGGCCATAAAACTGGTTTCTCTTGGCAAAATTATTTAATGCATAGGAAAACTACGTCATAAGGAAAAAAAACGGGAACGTGTGGTGATATCGAGTTCAAATTGAAACCATATACTGAAGTCTTTGGTCCCTTGATGCTGTGAAAAAAATAAGCGCTTTGAATCTATGTAGTCAAAAGTTGTCACGACACTTTTTGCTATAGTAAGCTATTGTAAGCTGTGCGGCGTCCCATGTTTCTCTGTCTGTCTCTCTGTCTGTCTGTCTCTCTCTCTCTTATAGAAAGGAAGCCAGATATTTTCATTTCTATAGGAACTTCGTTCCATCCGGGTGTCCCTTGACACCTCTATTTTTTTATATTAATATTTCCCCACACAAGGAATTACTCCTGTATCGTGGGTGCGTTTACAACCAAACAGTATAAATTGTATAACGGTGGAAATAGAACAGAAAATGAAGTAACTATACTTAGTAGGTTCAAAAACAACAAAAACAGAAGTACGTTTGCGTTACCTTCATACCTTTTTAATAATTGTAATACCTACATTAAGGAAATTCCTATAAACGAATTCTTCTTTATAAAGTTTTATATTTTATTTTTATTACCTAAATACCTATGCCTATTGTAATAGATGATGTTGCCACATACATAGAAAACTGCGGTGAAGCACGTATTGTAGACTAGTACTTACCAATGAATGCGTAATTAAAATGTATTTAAAACAAACATACTGCACGATTCTGGGAATGTATTGGTCACGAATAACATAGAATTATTTTTTTTATAAATTTTGTTGAAGATAATTAACCCAACTTTTTTGTTAAATTTGACCTTAATGCTTAATCAGTAAACCTTGCAGCCTTGTTCAGAATACTTATTCTGTATTTTAGATGTATAACACAAAGAATAAGTACACATCATCGAATTTTTTTTGTTCCATATAAATATTAAATATACATTTTAAATATCTTTTATTTTATGTGCTCGTCTGTATCGCGGCTAATCAATATTTTTCTTGTTTTCTTACTGAAAAAAATCATCTATTTCTGACGAGTATGTTTCTCGCTGTTGCTGATTGTACATACTGTAATATGTTTAGTGCAAACTACGTATAAAAGGTGAATTCAAAAGTTTCTTCTTTTCTTTATTTTAATTTAAAAGAGTGTCCATGGAGTTTCTTGCCCATTCTTCTCCATAGAGATCAACGCTTTGGAATGGGCAACTACAGTACTTTCACAAGTTATTATGCCTTGTGACCGGGACTGTAGATTCATTTTGTTTCTTGACATTCAAAAGTCCCTGTAATGGTTTGATTTGATTTGTTTCAGAGATTCAGAAATCTTTAATCCTTTTCACAAAGTAAAAAACAAAAAGTTGTAATTATTCAAACAGTATGATTAATGTAGTTACTCAGTTGTTTAAACAAGTTATACAGTAATCCCAAGGTTATGTTTACGCACGTATTTTCTGGTTAAATCATAGTAAGATAGAAAATAACGACCTAATTTTAACTAAACTTCCAGGAGATATAGTTACATACACATCTATTGGTAATGTAATAGATCTAGAAATAAAGAAAGAAAATTGCGTTTATTCAGCATTATTAAAAGTAAAAAACACAGGGACACGTTAACATTAAACTAAATAAAATAAATAATGTCAAAAGGGCCTCAGCTCAGCATTATGCTAGATGTGCAACACAAGGCCGTCACCTGACGCTGATTTTCAGCTGGTGCCCACGAGTGCCATACGCTCAAAAACATAACCAAGCACATAGGTATAAAAGTCACAGTTGACAACAGTAATAAGATGCGGTCCATATTTTAATTATATATATATCACTGGCTTTCAACAAAATGTTGGTTCAGTATTGGTATAGCTCTGCCTATCCCTTCAGAATCGGCGTCATTCTGTCTCTACGGCGGAGCAAAATATTGTTAGAAAACAGTGGAGCAAAATCTTCATCAATCATAGAGGAAATAACAAAGATAAAACCTCCTTTTTAAAAAAGAAGAACACGCGAGGCCTATCCGCCCGGGTCACTTAAACAAAACGTATAATGCTCGGGAACTGAAAACCACAGGAAAAACGCTAGCTTAATAAAATAATTTGTGTTTAATAGACAAAATTGTAACAATATAAACTAAAACTAAGAAATCATGTATCTGAAATGTAGTCATACCGCCAATCACAAACACGCATCGGAGGTAAAACGTTTTTATCAAGATTATTTGTATCTCATTTTAAGTAAACCTATGTATTGTTCTTATGAGAATTAATTATTTAAACATATACTGTTAAATTAAAGCAATGAAATTTAAGAGTAAAGAAAAAGAACTGTTATAATACCTTAATTTAAGAAATATTTAATTGCAAATTTAGCTTTATTAAGCTAGCATTCTCAGTTTCTAAGTTTCATGGCTTTTGTAAGTGACTCGGATTCACTGCCTTGTACTTGATCATTAAAATCATACTAGCTTTCGCCCGCGTTAATTTTGGGGTAATACAGTTCCCCTTGCGCCTTATTAATTTGTAATAGCAACGCTAAGTTTTCCCTTTTCTTCCCTCTTTCAGCCCGCACATCCCACTTTTTTTAAATAAAAATTCCCCGATTTCTCACTTATTTTAAAAACTATGTCCGTCTCCTGGTTCCCAACTATCTCTGTACCAAAATTCATCAAAATCGGTTTAGCCATTAAAGCGTGAAGAGGTAACAAACAAATAAACAAACAAACAAACTCACTTTCGCTTTTATAATATTAGTAAGGATATCCGAAATTTTCATTGGTTAACCCTGTTAAAATCAAGTTTTTTTTCAAACCACAACATCAAAACGAGTCGTATTAACTACGACATATAATTGACACTCAAATCGGTTCCCAGGAGGAGACAATCATGGGAAATACTACTGAGTGTAAAAAACATTTCTTTCCCATACATAATGTACAGTCGCAATCAAAAACAGGGAAGGGGAAACGAATGCAATGAATTCTTCCCATCGTTTTCCTTATGCCTTCGTCATGTAAACTATATAAGTAAATAATGTAAATCTTGTTTACATGTTTGAATTATTTAAAACCATTAAAGACTAATGAGTATTGTTTACGCGGAAACGAAGTCATCTCTGTTTATAGGACTTACGTGTTTTTAGGAAAAACATTGTCCTGCTACCCTACTATGACCTCTTAAAGCAATTCTTATTCCGCTGAGGGAAAGAGACAGAGACATACAGGGTGTCTAGCACCATCTTTTTCACTCAGTGGAATAAGAATTGCTATAAGATGTCATAGTAGCCCTTCTGATTTTTACCCGACTGCGGCAAAACATATAAACGGAAGGGTTATGTGTTTGACCTGTATGTTTGTGTGTGCACATCTTAATGAAGAAGCTGATTCATCAAACTCATGATCAGTTTATATCAATAACCTTTGCACCCGAACTGTTGCGAATTTTCGATGACTCAATCCTGTCATTTATCTTTTTATTGACAAACTATTTATAGAATAAATGTTTATAGATACCTGAAATAACTCGATGGAAAGATTTATTTAATAATATATAAATAACTACCTGCTCCACGCGGTTTCACCCACGCTGCTCAGCACCTGTTGGTCGTAGCGTGATGTTATATAGCCTATAGCCTTCCTCAAGAAATGGACTATCCAACACTAAAAGAATTTTACAATTCCAACCAGTAGTCCCTGAGATTAGCGCGTTCAAACAAACAAACTCTTCAGCTTTATAATATTAGTATAGATTTATTGTATACTATAATACTGTGTAATGTTTGTGAGGATGTATGGATGGATGAATGTACGGATGTTTGTTAATCTTTCACGTTAAAACGGATCTTGATGAAATTTGGCATAGAGGTAGGTTATAGTCTGGAATAACACATAAGATACTTTTTTATTTAGAAATCACGCGGGCAAAGCCGCGGGCACCAGCAAGTATAAAATAAAGGGAAAAAATTTTGTGTTCACCAAAAATACTGATCGTGCACCAAATATTCTTTCCTGAATTCTAAAAAAATGCGTAGGTTAGGTTAGGTTAAAACTGCGACCCCCTACGCGCCAGTAACGATAACAGTAACAGTAATATAACACTTTTTTATTGTAGTGCTGTCTTTTTCCTGATGCTCGTTATGACATATTTTAATTAACATATTTTGGTGCTCATTCAGTATATTTGGTGCAACACAAGCAAAATTAGGTAAACGAAATGGGAATAAATTGAAGTACTTTTAAATACCATCCTAAAATAAATCAGCTGACTTTTCAACTTGTTTGCTTATTATGAAAGTTACAGTTTTGATAGATCATTTTTAAAATCAAAGTAACAAAAAAAAATCCCAATAAAAGCAATTACTCATTGACGCAAGCTTATCAAAGTGATTTCTCACTTACATTTTAGGTGAGGACATTTGTAATGATGCCAATCTGCTAAACCGTCACGTACACTCGAAGGATTCATGACATCATCTTGAACATGACTCAAGAAACACGAATTTTGAACTGTCAACAAGGATTTTGCGATTAAGACTTGTTTCTCCATATGCGTCGGGTAAAAAAATACGATTTAGGCGGATTGTGTTGGCAAAATAATCCTAAACTATGTTTTTTAGAAAAAGATTTCTTGAAGGTGAAGTACCTACTAGCAGAATTTTCCTTAGAATCAGTTTTTTTTTTGTAAAATACTTTGCCCCACACTACGAATTACTCCTGTATCGTTGGTGCGTTTACAAACATTTAAACTTACATACACAAACAGCCAGACCCGGAACAACTCTGCAACTCACACAGGCTAAGCCGCGGGCGCCAGCTAGTCTAAACTTATTTTGATAATACTATTAAGAGGAAAGATTTGTTTGTTTGTTTGTATCGAATAGGCTCCAAAACTGCCGGGCCGATTTTAACAATTTTTTCACTAGGAAGCTACATTATCAGTTAGTAACATAGGCTAAACAACATCACGCAGAGCGAGGAAGCAACTAAAGACGCGGGTGAAACTGCACAAGACACATAGTGTTTAATAATAAAAATGTAATACTAAACACTCCTAAAACTACGCGTGCAAATTCACCGGTGGAGCACCGCCTGCCTACAAATTGAGGACATCCAGGAAATGCAGGCGAGTTCATACCGCCCGGAGACCCTGAAAAATTTACAAGCGACTAATTGACAATGACTTACTTAAATCTAGACAGGATACCTAGCAATTGTGGTTGGAAGGTCGTTGACTTAACTGTTAATTGAAATAAATAAAGTTCAGTTACTTCTGTCAGTCTAAAATCTAATGAAAAGACAACTAGACGGCAAAGCATTACATAGTATAATTATGCATATTAGTTTTGACCTTTAAAACTACGCAACGGATTTTGGTGCAGTTTTAGCAATAGATAGAGTGATACAAAATGAAGGTTTAAATGTATTATATACTAGTATATTGGTATCCACATTGGGTGGTACATGAGTCGCTAGTGCTACCCTACTAAACCTACTAATACTTATTATAATCGTACTATATAATATTATAAATGCGAATGTTTGTGAGGATGTATGGATGTTTGTTACTCTTTCACTTCAAAACGGTTGAACGGATCTTGATAAAATTTGGCACAGAGGTAGATTTGTAGTGGTCTGGAATAACACATAGTATACTTTTTTTACGATCATAACGCGGGCAAAGCCGTGGGCGAAAGCTAGTGCTAAATAAAAGTTAAAGAGAATTTGGAAAAAAGTATTTCTGCCATTGCATGAACATATCCTCACACAATTAAAACATAAAAAGTAACTCGACTGCCGTACTAGTTTTAGAATGACGACACTATCATGACTTGCATTCGAGGAGTAATAATACTGGAGACGGCAGATAAAGAATGCAAACAAAAAATTGAACTAGGAACCTCTTTATACTAAAAACTTATATCAAGCAAATCGCGAACTAAACAGCTACGGATAACACCTAGATTATAATAAGTTCTAAACGAAAACGACTTTCCTTCCTATTTTCCACTTTACCCTATCTAGTACTATTTCAGCCCCCCATTAAGTTGGAGTCCATCTCATCACGTTATGACATCTTATAGCAGTTCTTATTCCTGTGTGATAAGGAGATGGTGCTAGACACCCTGTATAGCTCTGTCTCTTTCCTTCAGTGGAATAAGTTCTGCTTTCAGACGTCATGGTAGGGTAGCTGTTAATCACAGTGCTTACTTTTATCATGATTATAAATAGTATTTCTGTGTAGCTTTTATGGTGCGGGCTATATTTAGCTGTGGACACTTATGGGCTATGCGTTATGTGGCTTATATCCTTCATCATTACGTGAGCTTCCGCTATGCAAAGTTCAACCATAATCCACTGCATTTTATAACGTGACTTATACCGTAACAATTGGATGTGTTTGCAGAAAGAAACGTTGCTTGTGTTGAGCACCTTTACCGGGTGTGTCATCACGTATTCAGTCATCCATTTAGAAAATTTTTATTGATAATCTGATAAAAAGCACTAAGTGCGAGTTGGACTCGCGCATCTAGGGATCCGTACAAACTTGCGACATTAACGGCCATATTTAGACTTAGAAGGTTGATTTTTTCACAACCCCGAGAGTATATGGTACCTCTATCAATACCGCGTTCCCGTGATAAAGGGTGTCCCTGCCGGAGTTGCGGGTTGTTCGAAAGAGATACCGCGGTCCCAGAACATCAAGGGCAATAGAAGGAATATGGGTGGACATTCCCCCCGCTTTGCCAAAACGAAAAAAAGGGGTGTTGACAGTCAGACAGATGAACAACAAAGTAATCCTCTAAGGGTTCCGTTTAGCTATTCCACACATTTTTACCGTGTAGGTACAGCACTTTTGTTAGTTTTTTTTTTATAATATTTTTCCCCTTGATTCTTCCACCTATTCTCTATCAACAGCCTGTCCCAAGCATTGACCATTACCTTCATTAAAGCCTTCACACAGATATTGGATACACCCATTTAAAACTGCAATGTGCTAGCCTCAAATAAAGGCTATCTTTTCAAAATCACAATGCTTACAAACAAGTATCGTTAAGTAGATAATAGTTCCTTCTTAAATATTCTAGACTACGTTTGGTTAGCAACTTATCTCAGGTTAAGGACCGGTATTATGAAAGGTTGATATGATCACGACTTTTCTATTAACCGCGTGTAGTCGTGCAGTGAATTGACTGTTGGGGTCGCCTTCCAGACTAACCGGAAATAAGATTTTTTTACATGGAGCGACTGATTGTGACCTTCAATACGCAGTTAATATTAAGTAAAACAATACGCCTCGGTAAGACTGATTATTAGACTTGCATACTATTTAACGACTGTCAAAGATCTACAAATGACAGCCGTGTCTTAAACAGGCTTCCAAAAAGGAAACTCGTTATGTAATGGGTGGTCGGCTTGACCTTAATTAAGATCGATCCCAGCGGCTGCTATTATTTAGCGAGGTCCTCATGGTTGCTCATTAGTCCACTACTCATTAAAAATCTACCAACAAGATAATGTACCAGACAGACAGAGGATGTCTTTTGCGGATGGGAAATCATCAAATAACTTCCCCCGCTCTGGCTGGAGGGGGGGAGTGTCTTGTACTGACTAAAACTCACCCATTTTACTTCTTTTGCCTGCGGTATCTCTTTCGAACAACCCGCAACCCCAGCAGGTGGTGGCCCAGGCAGGTCTCTCTGCTTTACTGGCATCTCTTTGAGGCGCGCGTGGAACACAACACGCCGTCGCGTCGACACGGCCTGTCTTCAATACACGGACGGACGGTGAGCTACCCATTTCTCCCCGTCCACAGGCCCGCAACTTACTTTTTGTCTTAGAGAAAATTCATGCTAAAGAAATAGTCCTCCGAATTAAGAAAGTTTTCACAGTCTAGTTTTTATTTCTGATGATAATTATTCACCACATATGAGAATCGATAAGACTTACCAACGAATTTGTTTAATATAGGCTGCACCTTTACGTCATGTTAAACCGTGTGTCACGATCTTGTGCATACGAGGAATGAGGTCATATACCTAGAAGTTGAGAAGGCTTTTGTATTTATGTGCGAAACCTAAGGTACCTAATGCATATGGATGGCTGGGAATTTTCCCAACTATCCATATATATTAGCTAGGAATTGACATCGCTAGGCAGATGATTAGTGTTTTTATATTAATACTAGCTTTGGCCCGCGGCTTGGTTTGCGTTAAATTCGGGGTAGCACAGTTCCCCTTTCCTGATTTGCAGATATCTGCTACCTGTAGTTTTTGTCCTTGCGCCTTATTGATTGTAATAGCAAAGTTAAGTTTTCCCTTTTCTTCTCTCTTTCTCCCTCACATATTAATCTTTTTTTTTAAAGATTGAGATGTGAGACGTTAGCCTATGTCAGTCTCCAGGGTCCCAACTATCTCTGCACCAAAATTCATCAAAATCGGTTTAGCCATTAAAGCGTGAAGAGGTAACAAACAAACAAATCAGGAAAGGGAACCTGTGTTACCCCAAATTTAACGCGAGCGAAGCCGCGGGCAAAAGCTGGTAATATTATAACTGCGAATGTTTGTGCGGATGGATGTATGGATGTTTGTTTCTCTTTCTCTTCAAAACAGCTGAACGGATCTTGATGAAATTTGGCAAAAAGGTAGATTAAAGTCTGTAATAACACATAGGATACTTTTTTTGATATCACGGGGGCGAAGACGCGGGCGCCAGCTGATAATCATCTAATCGGACTGACTGCGTCAGGTCAAAGTTGGTATAACAAGAATTCAAACATTGAGCTTATTCGTGTATGTTTCCACGTACTCCCCATTAACGGTTTATCCTGAAGGGGAAATAAATGAATTTCATATGTTTCTAACAGTATTTTGGTATTAGCGATGTCGACGTGAAATTGTAATTCTGCTTGTGACCTAATTTAAGTGTTTTACCTACCTGAGCGTTACTCATGCTTGAAAAAAACTGACGAATGTGTGTTTCTAGGTAAATTGCTTCAGAAAACATAATATTCATTAGTTTCTTTGTAAGTTATCTCCTGGAACGTAGGATATAAGTAGGCTAACTTCAACGATTCATTTGACTCAGCAGGCAGTCTAGCATAACCATAGATATCAGAAAGGAGTTTTTTTTTTTTAATTTCTACCCGGAACAGTTTGCTCCTGCTTAATATTTACCTCATAGGATCCAGAGGTGGTGTTTGTCACGTCACACTTCACCAATCAAGGTTTTCTGATTTTGGGGATAAGCCTTTAAAAATATCACTGTCATTTCATTTGTTGGTGTATGGTCAGTCTATTGGGATAGTAATGAAAGGCTCAAGAGTCGAATGCCAACTGAATTGTATTTCATGACAACCTTATTATTGTACATTGTTAAGTGTGGGCGTGTGTCCCCCCACACATCTTTCAAAATATTCTACTTCCTACTATCCAACTCCTTATCAATATTATAAATCCGAATGTTTGTGAGGGTGGATGGATGGATGTATGGATGTTAGTTACTCTTTCACGTCAAAACGGCTGAACGGATCTAGATGAAATTTGGCACAGAGGTAGATTATGGTCTGGAATAACAATTTTTTTTTCGATATCACGCGGGCGCCAGCTAGTCGCTTTAAATATAATAACTTTTCTATGCAACAAACCTTGCTGTTAAAATGTAATGTATAAATAAATAACGTTACACTGTAATGCAACAGCCACAACTGCAAATGACGTCATAACAACATGAACTTTCAAACGTCAACTCCATTCCAGCACACATTTAGGAGACTGGTTGTCGGATGTGCTATGTAGGTCGCGGGCGTGGTTGTGGGTGCGCCACCGTGGGTTGATGGGTTGGCGACTCTTCCTATAGCTCTATAGTTTCCATTGCTGCTGTGTTCTGACCTGTCTTACAAAATGTCACTAAGTTTTGTTATTGATATGATATGATATTTAATGTGTTTTATCTCCTTACTAAAAGTTCGGTATCGTTGACCATAGATATCAGAAAAGAATGCTTTTAATAAGTATATGTCGTTGACCCTAAGATAGATAAAAATATCGATGATATCCATCCCGCGTGCTCAATGGATTCTTGCTACCTTATTACAATTGATACTGTAATATAAAGACCATCGAATTCTAAGATTTTGTATACGCACTATAGGAGCACTGTCTCGTTGGTCGAGTGGTCGAGTGTGACTGCTAAACATAAGGTCCTAGGTTCGATTCCCGGGGTTGAGCAAAGTATTTATTTATTTTTTTATTGGAACGAAGTTCTTTATGGCGCGTTGCGAAAGGGGGCTTGGCGGAAAAAGATAAGACCAAAACTTGTAGTGACACTTTTTGCTGTAGTTATAAGCCGTGCGGCGGCGTGCGCATGCTTCTCTGTCGGTCTCTCTCTCTCTCTAATAGAAAACAAGCCAGTTATTTTCGTTTCGTCTTTCTATTTCGTATTGAACAGTGTGGTGTCGCGACAATTAGTTTTGTTGAGTGTAGGTATACTTACAGGTTTTTTTTCTTCCCCAGCATTCCGTAAATTAAGCTGAAATTCCGAATGTTCGGCAACCCTATATCCTCCTACGATGAATTCACAAAAAACGTTCTAAGAACAATAAGGAAAGAACAGTTCCCATTCTTTTATCGACAAACACACACGTTGGTATGTTGATACAATAACTCGGAAGGTAACAAGTACAGTTATAAAACCGCCGCGCCTTGTGGCGCCATTTTTATGTCATCGGTCCCCATGGGCGCTGTAAAGGCAATCCTTACTAATATTATAAAAGCGAAAGTGAGTTTGTTTGTTTGTAACGTCTTCACGCCTAAGTCGCTTAACCGATTTTGATTTGGATTTTTATGAATTTTGGTACAGTGATAGTTGAGACCCTGGAGACGCACATAGGCTATTTTAATAAAAAAAGATTGAGAAATGAGGAGAAAGAGGGAAGAAAAGGGAAAACTTAGCATTGCTATTACAATAAATAAGGCGCAAGTGCAAAACCTACGGGTAGCAAGTACCCCGAATTTAACGCGAGCGAAGCCGCGGGCAAAAGCTAGTATGGCATAAATTGGAGACGGTAGATGTTATAGCGAGTATTATCAACTGGGTTATTAATGAGTTCACAGTTATTCTTTTAAGGGCTCATTCATTTGATGATTTGCCATTAGAATAAAAATGGTTGTAAGAATAAATTCTTGAAAATTATGAAAATTTGTCAACGTATATACCTTACGTTTACACTGCGCACTTGGTGCTTAGACCTTACAAATACTGAAGCCGAAAAGCACTGGTACTCTACGTCAATTTTTTTTTTAATAAATCTGCCCCACACTAGGAATTTCTTCTGTATCGTGGGTGCGTTTAAAAACATTTAAACTCACATACACAAACAGACAGACTCGAAACAACTACCATCAGTCATACAAATATTTGTTCCGTGCGGGGATCGAACCTGCGACACGCAGCGCAGCAGTCGGTTGTCTATGTCTAGCAACCTGCTAGCACAGAATTAACAAAAGTACTAACGGTTCTTCTTATGGACGGAGAATATTGAGGATTCAGGATTTTTTTTATACCAAACCACAACCAGCAGTAACTCGAAAGTTTTGTAAAATGTATAACCTTTTAAATGTGCATTTAAACATCAGATAAGCGATTGTTATAACGTGGAAGGTATGTCGGAAAAGGAACTGCAATGTGAAAGCGAAGCTCATGAGCTTGAGAACTGAGAAAGTGCGGAGTAGGTCGTAAATAATATTACTTGAAATTATACACAGTAGGACAATAGAAGAAGGTTATATGGTGTTTAGACATGAACATTTACAGTTACTTAAGCTAAATATTATGTACTAGCTGTTCCACGCGGTTTCACCCACGCTGCTCAGCACCTGTTGGTCGTAGCGTGATGTTATATAGCCTATAGCCTTCCTCAAGACATGGACTATCCAACACTAAAAGAATTTTCCAATTCCAACCAGTAGTCCCAGAAATTAGCGCGTTCAAACAAACACACTCTTCAGCTTTATAATATTAGTATAGATATTTTGTAAGCAATAGCTTACTTTTTTATTTGCCCCTGGCTGGTGGCCTTAAATTTCAGGCACCCATAGAATAGTCCGGTTGAGCAGCCAACGACCTTATAGGTTAACCTGAAAGAAAGAAAGAAAAAACATTTATTAGTCGCAAATTACGAGGAGCGCACAAATAAAAAAAAAATAAACATGCAAAGCATCATAAACATTTACAAATACATATATGGGACAAAATAAAATAGTGCACGTCGTGACTGCGACAGGTGACACTCAGCATGATGCTGTGCCATGGGAGCCCACAGCACAGCGCTGGTTATCAGTGGTCAACCCGTGAGCTAGGCAGACGATGAGCCCGCCGAACCTTCGAAGTCTAGATGTATACCCATTTTATAACAGTACCCCCTTTTCCCAGTCCCAATCTTTTCTTTAGGGCCATTACAATTCATGAGATGATCAGCACATATGTACAGAACTTTTTTGTGTGCCAACGAGTTTGGGCTTGGCTGTGTACCTCACAGTACATCGACTTATGCTTGACCTTATAAGGGGAGTCGTCAAAAACCATAAATTATATAGACACTTAGTCATCCGCTCGCGAATGTCACTGACATTTGCTTTTTTCGGCAATAACTCAACTTTCCAGACAAGTCGGTTCAGTGAAAATGTCAGAGTATCTTGGTTTTTTAATACCAAAAAAGAATGTCACTTTAAAAGGTTTTGGTAGGACCATTTCATGTCATAATTCCACACTTTTATTATTTTCCCAAATAAATAAAATTGAAGTATCTGTTTGTATCTAATATAACAGTTCGATCCATGGAATTTCTTGCCCATTCTTCTCCATAGAGATCTACGCTTTGGAATGGGCAACTACAGTACTTTCACAAGTTATTATGTCTTGTGACTGGGACTGTAGCAGTATCTTTTTTGTTTATATATGGCAAACAAAAGTGTCTGTGATGATTTAATTTAAATATCAATTTGAGTTGGAACAAACACTGAATATTTTTTTATTGAATGTGTGTACATAGAAGTATATACGGTAAAAATACTGTTTTAAAAATAGATCCATGTTTACCTAATGTATCAAATGATGCCAATTAGGTATTAACTGCCTTAAACCTAATTAGGCTAATTGCGCACTTCGCAGGATTCATCGACTTAACACTTGCTTAATTCGTGGCTATTTTTAGTATCTATTCCAGGTCAATATATGGCACAATTAGCGCAGTGGCTGAGTGATCGACTGCTGCGCCACGTGTCGTGGTTTCGATCCCCGCACTGAACAAATACATACATATAGTTAATCCGAGTCTGGCTGTGTTTGTATGTGAGTTTAAATGTTTGTAAACTCACCCACGATATACGAGAATTTCCTAGTATGAGGCAAAGTTTATAATTTACTAAATGGCGCCCTCGGTACGCCCGCGTGATGATCGAAAAAAAGTATCCTATTTGTTATTTCAGACTATAATCTATCTCTGTGCCAAATTTCGTCAAGAGTTTCCGTTCAGAAGTTTTTTCGAGATACAGGATCAAACATACATTCACAATCACAAACATTCTCATTTATAATATTAGAAAGATAGGAAGTAGGATATTATAATAGGATTTTACTTTTCTTTATATTACGTAGGTAAGGTAAATCATCACGTATGTAAGCTCCAAAGTGTTAGGCAAAGGTTTAACTTATAGTACAACCCCATTTTGCCATTTATGTTTAAGTATTTCAATGTTTGTATAAGCCATCTTTTCCTACGACATCTCTGACCGATTTCGGAATAATGTTTTAATTAGATATGCTAACGAAATGATGATGTGAGAAAATTATAATTTATATTGTTGCAAAATAAATTAAACATACGGCCTTGATAACTCGTTTGAACATCTGAATAAATTTAAATAAATAAAAACTGTGTTGTATATATATAGCTCTAATATTTCTTTAACCAAGCTATTTTAATTTTGCAACACAGATTTTCAGATTCTGAATCTAATTTATGTACAAAAATAAACTAAGATTAAATTAGATTTATTTCCAAACATATCATTAAGTCTGCTCTAATTGTCCATTCAGGTTAATTTCTGTAATTAAAAACGCTCATTTCGTAATCGCTTTAAAAGTAAACATAGAATTTGCACAGCAATTACTGAATTGATAACACTTTGCTAAAATATTTATGAGATAAGTAGTAAGTAGTTGTGGCAGACGCACTACAAAATCGAAAGCCATTTATTCAAATTAGGCTGATAATCAGCACTTTTTGAACGGCACATTACAAGAGACAGTCCCACAAAAACGCCCTGCCCTTCGCCACTTCCTAGTGTTTTAGCTGGGAAGAAGTGGCGGAACAAACTCCCCAGCAAATAATATCGTGGAAATAATAGCGTGGTAGCCCCACCAGCACATATTGGATTTAGAGAGCGTTGATAGCCCTCTGCGTGTGGCTAACCCACAGATTGCAGGTGTAAAGAGTTTGGCAAAATGCTTTAAACAGAGTGATTTTTACCACTAAACTACACCCTCTAAACTACATAGAAGGATAGGATTTCTATTATTTATAGATCTTACAAACTAAAAAGTCAATGCATATTTCAACTTCAGCTTACCCCCCAAAGGATCTGAGCTTGATGATGCTTTATTACAAAATAAAATGGGACTAATCTGTATCCTAATCACTCTGATAACACAAATTTATCTTTAGTGCAAATCATAAAAGCGCGGTTCTAAAGCGAATTATTTTTTAAAGACGTAAGCGGCCTTGTTTTTGTAGATAAGTGGAAGATATTTAAAATTAGTGCAATCAGTAGAAATAATTAAAATAATTTGATCGCATCAACGGATATAAGCGGTTTAACTAAATATGTATTTTCAATTTTGACATCTTATTAAAATAATTTGCTGGCATCAACGGATATGTGTGATTTAACTTTGTAAGAATTTCAACTTACGGCTAAGTTTAAATAGATGAGATAATTAAAATACTATAATACTTTTGACATAACTGGTTTTAGGAACCTAAACATCAAATATCTTCCCCCGTGAGCGTAGCGGAGGGGAGTGTCATATTTGTACTGACTAAAACCCACCCATGTTCCTTCTATTGCCCATTACGTTCCGGAGCCACCCATGTTTCTTCTATTGCCCTTTACGTTCCGGAACGTTTCTCTTTCGAACAACCAGCAACCGCGGTCTGCCTGACCCTTCAGGTGAGTGTCAAGGCCCTTTATCTCGGGAACGCGTGATGGTATTGAATTGAAATTAAAACTATATAATCAAGTCTGTGGTCTTTTGGAGTTGTGGAAAAAATAATCCTCTAAACTTAGCCTTAGGAGGAGTATTTTACAACAATAATTGGTGACATAAACGGCCGTATATTTTCTAAAACATATGGCCGTTTATGTCGCAAGTTTGTTAGGAACCCTCGGAGGGCGAGTTCGACTCGCACTTGGCCGGATTTCTTTTTGTTTTCTGGATAGATAAATATTTCCCATTTGTTCATCCTTATATTTCTAGCCTTTTCACAAATATGTTGCGGTTCGTTTCCAGTCTAGCTGGATGCAACTAAATAATTATCATTAGATAAGTTAATATAATATGAGCCAATCGTACTCAAAAATATTTGATTAAATGGTCTAGTTCTCTAAGTAATTACACAAATAATACTAAGCCAAAGTAGGTTGTACTGAACAAAACAAAGTTTTTTAAAAGAACACAATATAGGAAACGTTAATTAATTAATTTTAAACACAATCCTTAGGGAAATATTCTATAACTAACCGCAAACTAATAAGGTACAGTCAACAAAAGTAATAAGTAAGAGGCTCGTTAGATGTAGTTTATTTTATCATAAAAACCAATGAATGTTTTTGAATAAAAATAAAATTAATTTGATAGAAAAAAACAGTTCATTAAATAAATTAGGTTCGGGTTGAAGACGTCCATCGATGTGACGACACGGTTGGCGCAGTGGCTAAGCGTTTGTCTGCTGCACTACGTGTCGCGGGTTCCATCCCCGCACGGAACAAATACTGGTATGATCTGCAGATAGTTGTTTGTAAAAGGACTAGCGTAAAAAAAAACGTTGCCCCAACGTATTTTTCTGTTTAAATATGTATGGGAGATGAACCTTCAGTTTCTTAGAAAACAGTATATCTGACGACTGGTTACTTAACTATTTTGCTTACTGTACATTAATTACTAAATATGTATAAAATTAGACATGACATTAACGATGATGTAATTCAAATTGTGTCAAACGCGGTATTGATCCGTAATAGGGAGCCGTATTAATTGGACGAGAATTATTGTTCCATTTATTTATTTGTACACATATATATACCTATATATATATATATTACTAGCTGTGCCCAGCGGTTTCACCTGTTGCTCACTTAGGGGTATGAAAAATAGATGTTGGCCGATTCTCTGACCTACCCGATATGTACACAAAATTTCGTTCAAATCGGTCCAGCCGTTTCGGAGGAGTATGGGAACGAAAACTGTGACACGAGAATTTTATATATTAGATTTTACATTTTTTTTTAACTGCATAGACTTGAGCGTTTATTTTTTCACAGTTCATGAATACGTAATAATTTCATAATTATCCGCATTGTATCCGAAACTGGTATTGAATTATTCCTATATCAATCTCCAGATCGGAAATTTTATATCCAAACATGTCTGGAACTTATCATATTTCCTTCCTATCAATTAGCGACATATCAATGATAGCTGTTCCACGCGGTTTCACCCACGCTGCTCAGCACCTGTTGGTCGTAGCGTGATGTTATATAGCCTATAGCCTTCCTCAAGAAATGGACTATCCAACACTAAAAGAATTTTCCAATTCCAACCAGTAGTCCCTGAGATTAGCGCGTTCAAACAAACAAACAAACTCTTCAGCTTTATAATATTAGTATAGATTCATACGTAGGGACTTTAGTAACAGGATTAATCAGTAAACAAAGTTACTAACGATCCAGGGTGCGCCAAAAATGATGTGGGCGTAGGCACACAGAAGCCTGGCTCCACAGGAACGTGTTATGCAAATAAAATAGATAAACCACTTGAAGAACTTGCGTTAGTCTTAGTTCAAGGTCGGAAGTACCGCACGACGAGGTCATGGACGATAGGTAAGGTTTTAGATCGTGAGACATTGGGAGTTTTGAATGAAAACCTTTGGGATATGCAGCCAACTTTCAACTGCACTTTTTTTTTGTCGCTACGACTTATTATTTTTATATGTTGTTCGCCCAAACTTTGCCTTTTCAACCGCATCGCCAGTGGTAGCACGGAGGTCGTGTTGACTGTATATTTTTGGTTTAAATGGGAAAAATAAAAATATTTAAGCCTACATAGGCCACGCCTGTGGACGGTGAGCAATGGGTAGCTCACCTTCCGTCCGTCTATTGACGACAGGCCGTGTCGACGGCGCGTTAGTGTTCCACGCGCGATTCAAAGAGATGTCAACAAAGCAGAGGGGCCTGCCAGGGCCACCGCACCGGGTTGCAGGTTGTAGGAATGTTCCGGGACATAAAGGGCAAAAGAAGGAACATGGGTGAGTTGTATTCAGAAAAAATCTGTGTGTAAAAAGAGCAGGGGAAGTTATTTGGTGATTTCCCATGTTTCCACCTTCGATAATGACGTAGTAGTTTATAATTGCAGCTAAGTAAGAACTCGCTCACACTTTTCATCAACTCTCACACATCTCGACACTCGGCCATCAACAGCTAACTCGTCGTCACGGTCTAGAACACTAGAATCTCGATCTGCACACAAAGATTCCGTAAGGTCAACGTGTGCTCTATCTAGAACCGCGTAGGATGCCTGTCGCCATACCTGGGGCTATAAACTAATAATGTTTGCCATAAATAATTGTGAGATATTGACTAGATTTAAATTGGTATTGTAAGTCTTTATAGCTTTTGGTTTTGATGATGAGAAAAGATCTTGAGTGCGTGGGCCTTATGTTCCAAGTCTAATGCAAATTAATATTTTGATCATATGAAACTAGAATCAGACACATCATACAAATATTATAAATGCAAATGTTTCTGAGGATGGATGTATGGATGTTTGTTATGCGATTTCTAAGGCGTTTAGAGGCCGATTTTCAAAATTCATTTTTAAAATCAAAAGGGTACTCATATAAGTAAAAGTAAGACTTTTATAAATTTTATTAATGTGTTCCATAATACATATTTTTTCTTCCAATGTAAATGAACGATGTGCTAATACAAAAAGGAATTCTCGATAATAATTTGTGTGAGACACCACTACTAAAAAGGTTGAAATAAAAACTTAAAAAAAATAAAAAGACAGAAAATAAATTTTAAACCTCCTTCTTTTTTGTAGGCGGATAAAATAGATTTTTCTGTCTTAATTGACTCCAAATGATAAATTGTTATCACACAGTTTTGTCCGCAATACATAGGTCCCCTTCACCGTAAATATCAAACGATATTTCGTCGATAATATAATAACACATCACATTTCAACTCACTTCCTGCCTTTCACATCTGTCGAAAAATTAATCAATAAGTAGCTTTAAAAAAAAACTTTGCATAAATTACTAAATCCTACAGACTACTGCAAAAGTAGGATACTACTTTCTACTAATATAACTACTAATATTATATGAGTTGGTAAGGATGTATGGATATTTGTACATTCATACATACCAACTTTCCACATAAAATACTTAAAAAAAATTGAGTGGTGCCAAGTGTGAGTCGGACTCGTGCACGAAGGGTCCCGTGCACAGATATAGACTGACATAGATAACGCAAGTAACACGATTTGTATGAAAATCAAGCATGCCATTTTCTGACTACCTACTATAGTGTCGCATGCACTATTTTTGAGCGATTTGACGTCTATTGAGTGATTGACGACAGTTTTTACAATTTATTACTCGCAATTAACCATTTTATAGTTGATATCTGACGTCCGAATAGTGGCACACCGATGCAGACTGAGCACAAAAGTAACAGCTTGCGATTTTTAATCGTAAACTGGGCAGGCGAAGAAGTCAGTCTTGCGTTATCCCATGTGGTCCCATGCTTTTGAAACATATATTTTATTCAATTTTTAGCATTTGTTGTTAAAGCGGCAACAGAAATACATCATCTGTGAAAATTTCAACTGTCTAACTATAACGGTTCATGAGACACAGCCTGGTGACAGACGGACGAACAGCTGAGTCTTAGTAGTAGGGTCCCATTTTACCATTTGGATACGGAATCCTAAACATGCGTTCATTACATTTGAATGAAGCAGTAAAAATACTCTTTCCTTCAAATCGAATGAACGGATTTTTATGAAATATCTCTCACAGATAGGATTTACACACATCCTACTTTTAACGTCGTTACTATGTTTGCTTGAAATAAATTTCGCAATACACGCAGGCGCAACCGCGGGTGACGGCTAGTATAATATATCTTTACAATCTCTATTATATGATTGTGATGCTGATTGACTAAGAGTGGTCTAATTTGGAAGGTCACCTTCAGAAACTGCATAAGTGTGTTGAAATTATTGATGAAAGAAGAGTATTAAGTAATGCCACCATTTAAGTATAAGTATTATTAAGTTCGTTGAGTTCGATTCAAATGCAATACTTTCTGCGATAGATTTATATTCTTTGACACTATAAAGTAATGTAGCATCATCATCGGCTTGCAGTCTAACCGGGTGCAGCGATATAAATAAATATCTTGGGACAACTCACACACGGCTATCTGATCCCAAGCTAAGCAGAGCTTGTGTTATGGTAACCAGACAACTGATATACATACTTATATAGTTTATAAATACATACATATTATAGATAAATCATACCCAGACACAGAACAAACAATCATGCTCATCACACAAAGTTTGTCCTGGGTGGGAATCGAACCCACGACCTCTGGCTCAGCAGTCAGGGCCACTAACCACTAGACCAACAGGCCCGTCAATGTGAAATACCAGTATTTTACATGGAGTGACTGGTTCTCTCACCTCCTCAACCCAGTTAGTACTAGGTAAGACTGGTTCTCAGACTTCGGATCACTGACTATGTGTGACGACTGTCAAATATAAACAAATGAAGACCGGGACTAACAGCTAATGTTTCAACGATGTTATATTGAATAAATAATGTCTATACTGCTGTAAATCACATCATTAAAAAAAAAACTTGGAAGAAAACAAAGACGACACGGTTGGTGCAGTGGCTGAGCAATCGACTGCTGCGCTGCGTGTCGCGGGTTCGATTCGCGCACGGAACATGAACACAGACCATCGGCATTTGGTTTATTTATTTTAGCCAAACAAGATGGATTAGTAACAGCTTAAATTCCGTTTCAATAATATTGGTAATTATTAGGAAGTTCCGCATCGAGTCACCCGCGTCGGCCGCGTCCCATATTAATACAATATTTCCGACGTTTTCCTTGCAGGAACCCACGTATTATGTACTATCGATTGGTGATAACATGTCATTTTCCACGAAACCCGATAAGTGTGATCCTCGTTAAGCAGGATAGTAATTAGTGGGTTTAACGTCGACTTACGTAAATTGCGAGGAAAATATGGTAATACAATGTACACACGACGGCACATCAACTTACACAAAACCATTTTAACTTGATCTCTGCACTACGGTGTGCGATCCGTAATAGAGAGAACTGCTACCCTAAGAGATGGTGCTAGACACCCTGTATAGCTCTGTCTCTTTCCCTCAGTGGGATAAGTTCTGCTTTAAGACGTCATGGTAGGCCTACAGGTATAATAGTTTAGACTAGGTTGACCTGCCGTCGTGTGTAGTACGTATGTATAATGCTACTTCTATACCCATGAGTTTGTTCATGTTGTCGAGCGCATGGCACTCGTGGGCAGCAGCTGAAAATCAGCGTCAGGTGTCGTCACTTGAAGAGTCTATTATTTTTTAATAATGCTGAATAAACGCAGTTTTTTTGGAGTTTACTCCTTAAGAATCGATTTTCATATAAGGCGCCCGGTATGAGAAAAATCCGAGGGGTAAAGCCTACTAATAAGTAACGAAAATCGTGTCACATTTTTAGTGCGCAACTTTCTAATTTGGCTGTGAGTGTATTAAGACGTACATATGGTATGCTGTATAGGCGACTATACCTATATACTATTACCTTTCATATGATATGAATCTTTTTTCTGTTGAATAAACTCTTTTTGCTTATGGTTAGATTCTCGTACTTAAGGAGTAAACTCCAGTCGTGCGTCGGAGCTGACCCACACATTTTTGTTTTTTCTTTAATGTTTTTTAAGTATAATTTTCGTTACTATGTACATAACTAGCTGTGCAAACGATTACACTCGCTGCTTAGCTCCTAAGTCTCATAGCGTGATGTTTTATAGCTTAGCAATTGTGCACTATAACATCTCCCGCGCAGATGGCTACAGTCTTCACTATGATTGGGTATCGTGGGCGAAAACGGTCAGGAGGACTTCATAGATCCTTCTGCGAAGTCATGCTAGCGAAGGAGGTGGCCGGGCGTTTGTGGGAGCGAACCTCCAATCAACCTAGCCGCCGTGGGAGACACCCCGGGCGTCGGGCGCCGCGAGACGACTCGCGACCACCGTAGATGCGGGCCTTTGGACGGTGAGCAATGGGTGGCTTACCGTCCGTCCGTCTATTGACGAAAGGCCGTGTCGACGGCACGATAGTGTTCCACGCGCGCCTCAAAGAGATGTCAGCAAAGCAGAGGGGCCTGCCAGGGCCATCGTCTGCCGGGGTCGCGGGTTGTTCAAAAGAGATACCGCGGCCCCGGAACTTAAAGGGCAATAGAAGGAACATGGGTGGGTTTTACTCGGCACAGTCTGACACTCCCCCCGCTTCGCCCAGAGCGGGGGAAGATATTTGATGATTTCCCATCATTAAAAAAGGGACTACATAGATTATAAAAGATATATCAATATAATCGCCCCCTATTACATGGGAATACCTAACAAATGTGGATGTACCATTAGGTTCACCTCTGCCGACCCCTTTGGGGATTACAAGCGTGAATTTATGTTGGGTGTTATCCTTACTTAATAATATTATTATTATTTCTTAAATAAAGTATCAGATTTCAAGAATAGCCTTGACATCTGATACTTTAAAACATCGTAAATAGTAAACGCCGTAACCATTGTTTAAATAAAATACATCTGCTCGAAATATTGAAGCATAAAATACAAGCATATAACGTAACAAGATAAACGGACTAAACAAAAGGATCGGGTGTCATGATCGTGACATAAGAGTACCCTGCAGTATTCACAAAGACTTACCAAACCAGTCTGCTTTCCTACTGTCATGCGTTCTGGCTTTAAAAGTCCTATATTAATTACTAGTTGCCGCTCAGAGGGGGTTGATTTTGACAAGTTTAGTATGTAGCAGATTACCAAACTTGTCAAAATTAACCATTATGCGATCAGTGATCGATCATTCTAACACTATTGTAATAGCAGACTAAGGCCCCAGGACTTCGTCCGTGTGCCATAGTTAATTTGGGCTAACGCTAACTTTTCAAACGCGTGATGATCGAAAAAATATCTTTCTCTACCCTGTTCTTCCCTCTCTCTCTCCCCTTTTTCGTTCGTCTCTAGGGTCCCAACTATCTTTGTACCAAAATTCATCAAAATCGGTTAGGACATTTGCGCGTGAAGACGCTTTTATAATGTTAGTAAGAATAATGTGTTAAATAAATAAATAAATGTGTATTAGTTTAGAATACTCCTTTTTCCGGTAAGCCACCGAAGTGTTCAAAGGTCTGACATCAAAACAAAGAATACTTGTGCTGTTAGAAAATCACCACCATAATAATATTTACAGTAATATTCTACACATTAGCCTAATATTTAAGATTGCTTTTCAAAAACAAAATACTACACTAAAAGTTCGTATGCAAACTAGACTGTGACGCGTGCCAGACAATTTCCTGCGAACTACAATGGCTTAGATCAGATAGAGCTATTTTCTTGTTAGGTACACAGCTAACGGTTTGTTTAGGGTTGCTGGGTTCCTAGGTAAAGTTAAGTGTTTGCACAAGTGTTTATGAAAACCATAAAAGTGCCGCAAAAAGTTCGCGACTAGCCACAGTGAGATTGTGTCGAAAATAGAAGCGAGATGTGTGTGAGTGACAGTGGTTTAATTAATTGAATTTGTATAAAGTTTTTTAGATCTTAGTGTTATTTTTTTTTTAATTAATCCGTTTTATTGTCTTCCAGTGCGGGTCTAATAAAGAGTTTTTCTCTCTTTCTTTGAAATGCGTACCGAAAGAGGGTAGCACGTTTTGTCCATTTGTAAGTAACTACTGGCAAAAACATCAGTTTATCCTTGATCATGGCATGTGCAACTGTGTCGAAATATCGGAAATTCGAGAGATACTCTCCCCTGTCAAACGTCACAGCATCATTTACTTCTTTCTCCTTCATATCATTCCTTACACAATCCACGCATCTTTTCTTTGGCCTTCCTCTCCCTCTCCATACATCAACATTCAGATCCATCAGTCTTTTGGTAATGGCATGTTAAGTTATGTATCTCTTAAACTTGTAAATAACTTAAACATAAACGATCGATTTTATCTTTATTAAATTTATTATGACACAAGTAATCGTGTCAACATGGTAATTTAATTACCAAAGTCACGTTAAACTGTTACGAAATGTTTTATGATTAGGAAACATCGTCTTCTCATTTTCTGCCTACCTTTTTTTGCGGATAGGAAATAATCAAATAACTTCTTTTCTTTCTTTCTTCCTTTTATTTAAAAAAACGTTGCCCCACCCCTCTCCTTCTTCTCTTCTATCGTGATTTATTCGTTCTCCTGTATCGTGGGTGCGTTTAAACTCACAAACACAAACAGCCAGACGCGAAACAACTATCTGTAGGTCATACAAATATTTATTTCGTGCGGGGATCGAAGCCGCGACACGCAGGGCAGCAGTCGATCGCTTTACCACTGCCAACCGTATCCGCGAAAACTTCTCCCGCTCTGGATGAAGTTGAAGAGTGTCCGACGTTTACTGACTAAAACCCATATAACCCTCAGCGGTCTGGTGCCGTGGTATCTCTTTCGATCAACCCGCAACCCCGGCCGCCGGCCCTGGCAGGCCCCTCTGCTTTGCTGACATCTTTTAGAGGCGCGCGTGGAACACAAACGCGCCGTCAACACGGCCTGTCATCACAAGACGTACAGACGGTGAGCTACCTATTGCTCACCATCCACAGTCATTAGATTGACATCGAATACGCTATTCAATTCCTTAAAACCCATCAAATAAACAAAACAGGCTTAACACAAGCATGACCACTTGTTCCAACTAATAAGTTATAAAGCACATATTTGTATGAAGGGCCTAACTATCTTTTCCCTTATAGTCTAGTCAACATGTTCAAAAACGTGTTAAATAGAAATAAAGCTCCTAAAAATATGTGCGATGGCTCATTCGATTCGGAATGACGTCTAGAAAAATGTTTTTTAAGGGTATATTAGCACATAAAAAATTGCGATTGTTATTAACAAAATAAGATAAAAAAAAAGGTATTTCGTTTTTCCTTAATAACTTTTAGAATAATAATATTTAAGGAATTTTGAAAAAAGATCCTAAAAGAGGAGAAAATTTCCAATAAAAAAGTCCTAACTCCCGGAACTCTATCTATATTATTTATAAATTTTTTTTAACGCTGAAAATAGGGCTCCGCGAGGGTGTTACGGCATAGGCGCGCCGCCTAAAAAGCCGGTATATCACCTAAAATAATTTTTTTTTAATATTAAATGACAAATTAAAAATTTGAAAAAATTATGGTGTAATGTAGACACTTGAACGAAAAAAACCTGAGCAAAAAAAAACTTTTTTGTCGATTTTTCAAAAAGTTACAACATTGTTAATTAACCAATTTTTTTCCAATCTCTGTTTTTATAAATTACGGCATAACAATTAAAATAATTGATCTATAAATTTTTCGCTTCGTGGAGCTCTTTTTATTTAGGTACTTAATAAAGTTATGCAAAAAAAATTAATTAAAGTTAATTATTTTGTTAATTATAATTTTTTTAAATTAACTAAAAATGAAATTTCTAAAAAATGTTATTAAAAAAATTTTTTTTTGGTAATGTATTATTATTGCTGTTTTCGCATCTAATATAGCTATTAATTAACAATGGAAAAAAAATTTTTACGTCATTTGTTAAGAAATTGTTTATCAACAAATAGACTATTTTGGGATTTTAAAAAATTTTTTTTTTACTATCTTATAGCATAGGTGGAATAATGATTTTAAAAAAAAAAATTTTTCTTTAATAAATTTTTTTATTGTTTATAATCGTTTTTTTCATATTTCAATTGTTTAAATAATTAGTTAAGAAATTATTTTATTTTTAAAAATAATCATTGACCCTTTTCAATGGAATGACAGAGAAATAATTTTTTTTTATAATTAATTTAATTGTTTATTAACTTAACAATTTTTTATAAACAAATTATATTAACCGTTATATTTTTTTTCGAAAACTTCAAAAAATTACAAAAACAACCATATATAACAAAGTTTAGAAATTTTTTTTTTTGTATTTTTTACAACACTTTTAAATATTACATAATAATGTAATTACAGCCGTTACATTATTTGTCAAGTTAATCATTGCTATAACTTTTAAACTATTAGAGATACGGTAAAGAACATTCAGATCATTTTTCTTAAGGATTTATTTATCTTTAAATAGAATTCAAAATCGATTCTGTAACTATTATTTATCATTTGTTATAAGCATTTATTTATAAAAATTGTAGATTTTTTTTTCATTTTTTAAAATTCCATAGATTATAAATTGTTAAATAATATAGATACAGCTACGGACTCAAGATCTTTTTTATTCTATGATAAAATATCTTTCTAATTACGCATTAACTATAGTAATATCCATCTTTGTTTAAATAATATGCTAATTCCAATTTATTTATTTAAAAGTGTTGTAAAAAATACAAAAAAAAATTTTTCTAAACTTTGTTATATATGGTTGTTTTTGTAATTTTTTGAAGTTTTCGAAAAAAAAATATAACGGTTAATATAATTTGTTTATAACAAATTGTTAAGTTAATAAACAATTAAATTAATTATAAAAAAAAATTATTTCTCTGTCATTCCATTGAAAAAGGTCAATGATTATTTTTAAGAATAAAATAATTTCTTAACTAATTATTTAAACAATTGAAATATGAAAAAAACGATTATAAACAATAAAAAAAATTATTAAAGAAAAAATTTTTTTTTTAAAAATCATTATTCCACCTATGCTATAAGATAGTAAAAAAAAAATTTTTAAAAATCCCAAAATAGTCTATTTGTTTATAAACAATTTCTTAACAAATGACGTAAAAATTTTTTTTCCATTGTTAATTAATAGCTATATTAGATGCGAAAACAGCAATAATAATACATTACCAAAAAAAATTTTTTTTAATAACATTTTTTAGAAATTTCATTTTTAGTTAATTTAAAAAAATTATAATTAACAAAATAATTAACTTTAATTATTTTTTTTTGCATAACTTTATTAAGTACCTAAATAAAAAGAGCTCCACGAAGCGAAAAATTTATAGATCAATTATTTTAATTGTTATGCCGTAATTTATAAAAACAGAGATTGGAAAAAAATTGGTTAATTAACAATGATGTAACTTTTTGAAAAATCGACAAAAAAATTTTTTTTTGCCCAGGTTTTTTTTGTTCAAGTATCTACATTACACCATAATTTTTTCAAATTTTTAATTTGTCATTTAATATTAAAAAAAAATTATTTTAGGTGATATACCGGCTTTTTAGGCGGCGCGCCTATGCCGTAACACCCTCGCGGAGCCCTATTTTCAGCGTTAAAAAAAAATTATAAATAATATAGATAGAGTTCCGGGAGTTAGGACTTTTTTATTGGAAATTTTCTCCTCTTTTAGGATCTTTTTTCAAAATTCCTTAAATATTATTATTCTAAAAGTTATTAAGGAAAAACGAAATACCTTTTTTTTTATCTTATTTTGTTAATAACAATCGCAATTTTTTATGTGCTAATATACCCTTAAAAAACATTTTTCTAGACGTCATTCCGAATCGAATGAGCCATCGCACATATTTTTAGGAGCTTTATTTCTATTTAACACGTTTTTGAACATGTTGACTAGACTATTAAGCGCCAACCCTAAGTTCTCTAGCTTACACGTTGGCAGTGTTGGTAAACAATCATTTACTGAGTAAATAATGTACTTTCACTCAGTCTATATTCTAGGAAGGTAACGTCTTAGGTTGCGCTGATGAAAGGTACAGTTGACAAAACAGATGTACCCCAAACATAGATATGTCTATTTATCTGCAAATCTGCACTGTGCCTGTGTAGTAGAATCATGTTACAACCAAATCTTATCTCTCAAAGAGGACTGAGTTCCAGAACTACGACCAGATCAATAATTATATAAATAACTAGCTTTTGCCCGCGGTTCCGCTGGCGTTAGATTTGGGGTAGCACAGTTCCCCTTTCCTGATTTACAGGTAACTACTACCTGTAGTTTTTGCCCATGCGCCTTATTTATTGTAATAGCATATAAATATACTTTTCCCTTTTCTTCCCTCTTTCCCCCTTATATCTCAATCTTTAAAAAAAAAACTTTAAAAAATAGTCTATGTCCGTCTCCAGGGTCCCAACTATCTTTGTACGAAAATTCATCGAAATCGAACAAACAAACAAACTCACTTCCGATTTGATAATATTAAGTAAGGATTTTGTGCTACATGAGACATTATTTTTTCGGACATGTCCGTCCGTGTATCCTTACTTCCTTACTAATATCTATTCTTAGCAGAAACAAAACTAAAAAGATATAAAAAGAAACAACTTTCGAAAACACCGTTAATATTTATTGTTAAGATTTACAAATTACAAAACTAGAAAAAGTAATATTGGCTATCCAAACGGGTAGAGGTTTTCCTAAGCAAGTTCACCGCACGAAAAAGGGTCGAAAATGAGCTTGCAACGACTTATATAGGCGCGAGGTGGCGATTGACAGCTATCTCTTTCTCTTGGCGGATGTGACGTCACTTGTCTGCTAACACGGCCTCTCCTGACTGGAGGACGTCCTCGTGCTCCTGTACCCGTAGCTGTGCTGCACCAGAAGTACTTGGTACGGGCTCTGATATTATCACATCAGAAGACACATCGCTGCATCTGGCCGCTTGCTCAGGCGTGGACTCCGTGTCATCATCATTACAGTCTGCACCTGGTAACATAGAAGAAACAACTTGTTCATTTCTCTTATTCTCAAAAATAAAACGCAATTCCAGGAAAATAATTTTCTTGAAATTACGTTCACAGTGATAATGAAATTGGGGCGCTGCAGACATCCCAACCGCATCATCACCGTTAACCAACTAGTATTACAGTATGACGGAGTCTCTGGCTCCACCAGAGACACCGGCCCACCGTGAACCAAGTTCACGCACAACAACCGTAAGAGACATAGGCACTACGTTAGCATATCTCACACCTCCCTGTGGCATAGGCACTACGTTCGCATACCACAAGGCCCATATGGCATAGGCACGACGTTAGCATACCATATGGTCCCTACACTTGCATGACATAGGCACGACGTTAGCTTATCAGCAAGTGTAGCACAAATACCCTTCGAAAGAAGTTGCACAGGTCCCAGGAGTCCATTCCCCTCGCAACGGCACCATAAACTCTGCCGCTGCCTGGGTCGCTTTTCCATATGAGTCTGCCAGCAGTTGCAGCTCGTTTCGACCATGGGGAAGCGCCTTGACCACACGGTACGACTCGCGCATGCCTGAGTCAAGCTTGCCAGCTGCTTGTGCCTGTTTTTAAACAAAAACAAAAGAGTTTACATCATATAACCGGGGAGTTCTGCGATCAGCGTTAGCAGTTGCGTCCTGCTGTTGCTGGTTAGCCTTTAAACGTTCTGAAACCCTCTCTCACTGCATTTCTCTGAGATTCACGATTTGGGTTCGTGCTCTCTAGGACAACATATCTGATAAGGTGTCGTATGAGCAGTGTAGCCGCTTCAACACCTACCAAAAGGTTTAAGGGAGATAGCTTAGTGGTTCTCTGCGTTGTTATATTCAAGATTAGTTGCAGTCGCCACATGACATTAGTTGCGGTTGCACTCTATGCGAACCATGTTTGACAACGTTCGACAATAACTAGCTAAGCCAAGAAATTGACGAACCTGTATAACCGTTTTAGATGCCTCAACCAAAGCTTGAACCTTTCTTGCGCTCGGCTGTACCTGACTTTGACTTATGGTACGTGCTAAGTACTCTATTTTAGTGCCGAGTCTATCAAAGTTTGTAAAACCTTACGCAGGGTTATGTAGGCTTCATCTATAGTGTGGCACATTATAAGTACAACGTCGATATAAACCACTTGCCAGATTCCAAGCGTCTAGAAAGAGTTTTTGACATTTTACGCTGATATACAACCGGTATTAACAGTGGATGTCGCGGTACCAGTAATAAAAAAAAGAAAATTCGTCAATCAAATCAAGTATTTTTTTCAAATTTAGTGTGGTTAAAATAGTCTTAATCGCAGCACCTTCTACCCGGATAGACACCGAAGTACACATAACCTCATTCACGACACGGGGCCCGCGAGTACATAGGTGACACCTTTTCGATTTCGACAGTACATCCGTACCAGCAATGGTAGGGGTGTTCATATACACACAACATGCAAGTCCACTTTCAGAGTTATTTCACTAAATTTTATAGGCTAAGTGACAAAATAAGTCTATTCAATTTCCCGACTACCAATGCCTCTCAATACTCTGAAAACAGGCTGGCGCGCACATCTAAAATGTATTAATAAGGATGAAGAAATTAGCGATATATGTACATGTGCCACTGTCAATAAGGATATCAACAGGGACCCCCTGTATAACCGCCACAACAATATCTTTGTTCTTATCAGAGCTTTCTTGGCAATGATTAACATTCTTGGTAGGTATTGCGAGAATCTGATTTTAGTTTAGCAAAACAAGTTTCAACTTTATGTCCAGGCTTTTTACAGAAACTGCATGGCTCGGATTTATGTGAATTTTGACCAGAAGGACTTTTCTTATCATTGTCACTATTAGTGTTACTCAAATTAGGTTTAGGTTTTTTAGTACAATTAGATTGCTTATGGCCACGTTGGTCACACAAGAAGCATTTACTCTCATTAAATTGCCGTTTGAGACTACTTGAATTATTTAATTTTGCGAAATTTTCATCGTTACGGGAAGTTTGGTTGGAATTTTTATTAAACGTGTTTGATTTAACGTATATCGAAAAGAATTCTACCAATTGATTCGGCATCAATTTTGCGTTAGTCGCTGAGGCACGGATTTGCGGATCAGTTATACCTCGTATCACTATTGCTGAAATTAGCTCATCACTCAAACCTCTAACTATGCGCAATCTAAGTAATGCCCGGCGAGCATAATCAGCGTACGTGGGGTATTTGTCCGAATCAGTGCTCATAACTTCATATAAAATATTAGCAATATCCGGTTTTCTAGGGCACAAGGGCTTGAACTCCTTCTTAAAATTGCTCCAGCTACGGTCATTAGTAACCCATTCATTGAGCCAAGTCCTAGCATCACCCTTAAAACAATTTCCAATACGAGAAAGGCACTCATTATCATTCCAATAATTTAAAAGTTTAGCACGGTCTACTTCCTCGCACCAGGTATCTATGTCGTTGATGCTTGGATCGAAGCTCGAAATATAATAAGATTGGTTAGATCTCACCGTAGTGTTGATTGATCGAATAGCTTCGATTATGCGTTCGGCAGCGCCAGCATTGCGATCAGCTGCAGCACTGGCGAAAAGACCCGGCGAGGTTGAAACCACCGACTCTCGACACCCTGTCGCAACTGGTTCCTGCGTTCGCGCCAGCGTTATTGGGGATGCGCCAGCACTCGGCTCACGTGGTCGTGGCCGCGGGGATGTATGGCGCCGTTCCTCCAATGATGTCAGCCGATCGAATATTTGTTGCATCTGTTCAGATAATACACTTTTAGAAGATCTACGTCGTTTTCGAATATGCTTGGGACGCGAGTTAAGTCGACTAGGATTCTTTTCACAACTACCAAAATGCGAATCACGGCTCTTAGAACGACTTCTGCTTTCACGGCTATTGTTAGGCATATTTACACTTTCACCGACGAACAAAGCAATAGCGAGTATTTAAATACTCACACAAAAAAACAATTAAAAAAATAGCTAATTACCCTCAAGGTAAAGCAAAAAAAAAGCAAAGAATTTGCAATACAAAACTGCGTTAAAATATATTCGATAGCACAATATCGTCTTAAACGGTAACCAAATTGGAACGTACTCACCACATTTTACCACCTTACCACATAAAATTACCATAAAACGTAGGTAGGTAAATAAAAAATCCGTTAGTTTTTTTTTTTCAAATTGAATAGCCAATCTACTTTAATGTGCGGAACGGATCAGGGCACGTATGAACCGAATCTCACTTCTGATCTTAGCAGAAACAAAACTAAAAAGATATAAAAAGAAACAACTTTCGAAAACACCGTTAATATTTATTGTTAAGATTTACAAATTACAAAACTAGAAAAAGTAATATTGGCTATCCAAACGGGTAGAGGTTTTCCTAAGCAAGTTCACCGCACGAAAAAGGGTCGAAAATGAGCTTGCAACGACTTATATAGGCGCGAGGTGGCGATTGACAGCTATCTCTTTCTCTTGGCGGATGTGACGTCACTTGTCTGCTAACACTATTATAAAAGCGAAAGTGAGTTTGTTTGTTTGTTTGTTACCTCTTCACGCCTTAATGGCTAAACCGATTTTGATGAATTTTGGTACAGAGATAGTTGGGAACCTGGAGACGAACATAGGCTATTTTTTTATAAAGTGGGATGTGAGGGAGAAAGATGTAAAAAAGGAAAACTTAACCTTGCTATTACAAATCAATAAGGCGCAAGGGGAACTGTGTTACCCCGAATTTAACGCGAGCTAGTCATACAATATACACGTTGATGCTGTCTGTACCTTTTCATACGTATCATGTTATCACAATTTATCAATTGTTTGTTGAAGGTAGAGTGGTACTCAGCGCTTCTGGAAACGTTCTCTATTGTACAATATAATTATAATCTATTGCCACTACCACTGAAACGGCCAATTGAAAATTATCTATCAATCAAGGCTGTTGAAATAATTCACGTATTAGTCATTGATTATGGAAAAGTACTAAAAATCGTGGTTAATAATTCGGTCATTAGAGGCAGCAGAACTATACGAAAAGTCCAGCTCATAGCTAAATAACCGCCGCTCGAGTCGATCTTAAGGTTAACCCGTGCTTGTTTCCGCAAACCGCATTAGTCCGGTAAATCCCTTAACCTTTAGTCCCGCTTACCATTTGTAGATCTTTGATTGTCGTTAAAGGCACCGAAAGTCTGACAACGAGTCTTACAAGTGGTATCAAATCATCGAAGACCACATTTATATATGTAGCGATAGTCTATCTGACCTTATCAAAAACACAACCACATCTTCTTATTTGTTTTTTAAAATTAAAATATCTATGCTAATATTATAAAGCTGAAGAGTTTGTTTGTTTGTTTGAACGCGCTAATCTCAGGGACTACTGGTTGGAATTGGAAAATTCTTTTAGTGTTGGATAGTCCATTTCTTGAGGAAGGCTATAGGCTATATAACATCACGCTACGACCAACAGGTGCTGAGCAGCGTGGGTGAAACCGCGTGGAACAGCTAGTATTTAATATTTACGAACCTCACATACACAAACAGCCAACCCCAGAACAACTACCAGTGTGGCCATACAAAAAGTGAATACTTAGGCATTCGAATACACCACTTTAATCATCATCATCATCACTTCACTTTATCGTAACGCCCTTCACAATCAGCATTACACTACAGACCTACATTTTATAAAACTAAGAGACACTGTAACTCACTTTTATTACTACCGTTAGTGACTTTGTATCGGCGCCAAGGGAGGCTGGTCGTAAAAAGATCGTAATTTATATTACTTATCCATAGCACAAGGATACAGTGACATCATAATGTCTTTACAATGTTTATACGACTTTGTTGGCAGCCTTGAAGAAAGGAACGAAAATAATTAAATTAAAAGATTACTTCGGTTAGGGTTGGTCCTTTTGTTACCGTAGCCTATGCAGTGTATGTGTGATGACACGGTTGGCGCAGTGACTGAGCGATCGACTGCTACGCTGCGTGTCGTGGGTTCGATCCCCGCACGGAACAAATATTTGTTTGCCTATACATAGTTGTTCCGGGTCTGGCTGTTTGTGTATGTGAGTTTAAATAAAACGATCATATACAACGTATATAAAACCAGATCGTCAAATCGAATTTGAAATTAAATAAATAAATTATTAAATTACGTTAGTTACGAAATAAAAATAAATAAAAATCTTTCATATTTTGACAAAAGGATTGTATGCAAAAAATACCAATACTTATTATATATTTTTAGTCTTAGTATTTTTAGATTTTAGTCTAAAAAACGCTGTCTCGTATCTATTTTTTGAGTTATGTCATCCTTGTTGCAAATTAGCGACTTGATCTACCTACCATCTTTCAACATCAATCAAGATGATATGCGTTTAATAGTAATTTTTATGAGATCATTTAATTAGTAACCTCGATTCAATCAAAAAAAGCCAAATGTCATGAGCCTTTTCAATTTGAATGCGAGCGTTATCTACACAAGGAATTTCATATCGTTAATAATTTAATTTGGAAAAATTTCGATAAGGACATTCATTTTGTAATAATCACAGTCCTATTTTTGCTTGGTTTTCCTCCAAAAGAAATTAAAAATGGGACCTTTTTCTCATATTCGCGAACCATCTAAATGGGCGAACCCCTCATTGCCGAGAACTTCAAAAGTCCAGAGTAGGGCTATTCTCTAAGCATACAGCGTCGAGCTTAGCGCTGCCGCAACGTCAAGTTTCATAGACAGTCGTGTGGGGTCGGTTCTGCGCTTGTCGCCGTATTCTTAGAGAATAGCCCTACAGTAAACGTTAATCTGACACATCGCATACCTAATTTCACGTTTCCAGTCCATTCAATTAGTCATCTTTATTCCAAAGTACTAGTCTAGTTGATAGTCAAGAAGAAGAAAAGAAGAATTAGATACATCATCTGTGTGACTTATAAAAGTAACCACAGACTATAAATAATCGTCATAGATAACGTAGTAGAATGAAACAGGTAAAAGTTTAACCTCTAGAGCCCCAGCGGCACAAAAACGTGCCAGTAAACAAGTATTAACGTTAAGCCCCGCTGGCACAACTTTGTACCACCAAACCTCGACCGATTTAAAACTGTATTTGTAGTAAAGATAAGTCTTAAAATCAGATTACACTTAGGATAAGAGCCCTCCCGGCGTTGCTTGACGGATAGTTGACGTAAATAATGGTAGTCCTTGAGAGGTTAAGATCAGAAATAGACAAACGAATTGAAACAGAAACTAATGCTGACAACCCTACTGGTCGGCTGAACCATTCAATTGATACAGCGATTAGTATTCACCGCATGATCATAAGCATGATGGATTCAAATGAGCGCTTAATTTGGCATGAATAACGGATTGAGCCATCATTGGTGGTGCTAGAACGGGCCAGCCTTTCTATACGGAGACATTGTTTCCGTGTGCACTTTAATTGTTAATATAACACTACAGCTGTTACCTGTACACTTGTGTTCTTAGGATTTTGGTTTGCGGATGGGAAATCACCAAAAAACTTCTCTACTCTGGGAGCGGGAAGGACAGACCTGTACTAAGTAAAACCCACCCATGTTCCTTTTTTTGCCCTTTCTGTTCCGGGGCCGCGGTATCTCTTTCGAACAATCCGCAACCCCGGCAGGCTTTAGCCCTGGCAGGCCCCTCTGCTTTGCTGACATCTCTTTGACACTAACGCGCCATCGACACGGCCTGTCGTCAATAGACGGACAGACGGTGAGCTACCCATTGTTCAACGTCCACAGGCCCGATTCGTATACACTCCTCCCCGCTCCGCCCAGAGAGGGGAAATTTATTTGATGATTTCCCGCCCCAATCATATCGGGCATCATAATCGAACATTTTTTTGACGTGTCACAATATGCGTTATGTCACTATGTCCGACTTTGTTTTAAAGGATTTTATATGAAAACTTTGCTGTGTAATTGCTTCATTATAAACGTTGGTCAATATAGGCGGAGTCATAATAAACGAATTCTACTGTAATTAAATTGTACTTTTTCGTCGTTTAAACTAATTTAGCGCCAGTAGTCTTAATATTATTTCTGATATGAAATGATAATAGTTTGATCATATGTAACGATACGATTGTAATCAGTGTGTAATTACGTAGGTAGTCTGTGTTTTTAATTATGTTTTGATAAATATGTATTTAGTATGAGTTTACTGGTCATATAATGTATCAGGTGTCGGTGACTCCCTAGGTATTCGCGGAGGTGAGGCTAGCTGCAGACTGGGCGTGGACTGACACAAGTAAACGACAGTAGTGCATCGTAAGAATAGAAATAAAATAAGTTCGAAAATATTTAGGCGTTTGATTTTATTTGAATATCATGTCGGCCAAAATGTAAGTAATTTTGCAGTTTAAATTGAATATTTTAAAAAATACTAGTCTATGAAATTTCCTTTGTTATAAACATAAAAAAAAACATGATGATTGTCACTGAAAAATTGAGAAGTTCGAGACGTTTTTTTTTCCGTGGTTTTTTTAAACATTTTTTTTCCGTAGTACCACTTTTGCAAACTGTTTTTGTTTAAGTGTTTTCTTTATGTATTTGACTATAACCGTATTTTTTATGGCTTACGCTATGTACAGATACGGCTAACTTTGCGACGAAAATTTAGACTTTCACAGGGTGTTTGTTTTGTACGGCGTCTTAAGCGCCTCGCTTCTAATGCTTGAAGTATGAATTCAAATCCGTAAAATACATGACCAGGTGAATGCTATTTGAAAGTACATACAAGGACGTAGTCAATATAGAAGTTACCTCAGTTCGATGCTGATTGAAAAACTTTCACTGGCAACGCGTTAACTATACTTAATTAACTTGGCGCATCTTAGTGAAAACTCACGTATGTAGGCAGTCCTGTAAGTACTAAAGCTGTTAATTATCTAATTAAACACACACGACTGAGTAAGTCGGAGATAACGGATTCTGTACATTGGATAACTACAAAGTTTGCATTAAAAAAAAAAACACTAAAATTACGCAAAATAAATTTACTTGCGGAAGTCTGTGATTTTTAATTGATTTATAGATTTTTTTGCCGCCAACTTTCGGAAATAAATTTAATTTAATCAATCAATCAATCATTTATTTTGTAGAACATAGGTGTTTACAGGTAGTATTTAGGAGATATGTTCACTATGTTTCTCATATACTACCTGTAGACACCTTAAATTCCGTCTTTTTAGTGTTTTTTTGGAAGTGGAGTTTTTGATTTAATCGTTTTTACTTATCAGAATTAGTTTCAAAGCTTTAAATGAACAACACACGAACACTATCTCTTCACACTACTCCATTTCGTAAGTGCATCAAAAAACTTCGTCCAGACATCCGTACGTTTTACAAACTGTTTAGGTGATAAGGTCGAGGTTTGCTTGTTCGGATATTAAATGAAACGACGTGCGGTTTGGACAATGATCTATTGGACACTACTTATGAACGAACGTTCGAGTAACTTGAATACATGAGAGTACATAGCTATATGCGACAGTTTTAAAGCAAACATACCGCCCACCAAAAGGGATTACAGGCCTTTTCGAAAAAATAAAAAAAAATTACATGCTACCTTACCTTACAACATTACAAAACATTATTAAACATGCATCTTCAACAAGTATAAATTGCAAGTTATTGTTACTCGATTTACTGTAAATTTGAAACTTAAAACATGAATAATAAATTGACTTATCCTAATAATAACAAATAAACATTATAACTAAAGTTTATAAACCTGGGCTTACACACAAAGACAGCTAACCAATTTAGTCCTCAGTACTAATCGGTAACGCACATAGGTTTGCAATTGACCTCCGTGTCAGTTTACCATTGTGACGTAATGTATAAACTCGAGTTATTCCGTCCTGTCCAGGGTGTTTGTCTGTAATTCGTGCTAATGCCCACTTACTAGGAGGCATATTAAAATTTTTAATTAGTACAATATCGCCGACCTCAAATTCTTTGGTTCTTTTTAACCACCTTGTTCTTTGGTTGAGGCGCGAAAGGTATTCCGTTTGCCAACGTTTCCAAAATCCTTGAACCAGTCGTTGGGTGTGTTGCCATCGGGATAGCTGATTCATATTGGCTGTGGTATAGTCACGGTCCGGTATAGTAATTAGTGCTTCTCCGACAAGGAAATGTCCAGGTGTTAGTACTTGTATGTCATCGATCAAATCCACATCAGTATTAATTGGCGTTAAAGGGCGAGAATTGAGGCACGCTTCTATCTGTGTGAGTACTGTGGTAAATTCTTCAAATGTTAAATTCATAGACAATATTTTTCCTAGATGCTGTTTAACAGACTTAACGCCAGCTTCCCAAAGGCCTCCAAAGTTTGGACTATATGGCGGTGTGAAGTGCCACTGTGTTCCTTCATTTGCCAGTTGGTCAGCTATAGGACCGGGTACTTGTAATCCAGCTTCTTTCCACATACTACATAATTCTTTGTTGGATGCCACAAAGTTCGTCCCGTTATCGCTCCAGATCTCAGTACATCTTCCTCTTCTGGCCACAAAACGTTTGAAAGCTGCAATGAATGCTTCAGCCGTCAGCTCGCTTACTAGCTCTAAATGTATAGCCTTCACTGCCATGCAAACAAAGATGCAAATGTATGCCTTGCGGGGTTTTGCCCCTCTTCCCTTGTAATTTAAAACATACACAGGGCCAGCAAAATCCACTCCACTTCGAGCAAAAGGTCGCGAAGGAGTCACCCGTGCTTCAGGTAAGTCACCCATTATTTGTTTTCTACTAGCAGCTCGTTGCCGTGTACAGGTAAGACATCTATGAATGTAATTCTTCACCAGACGTTTGCAACTAATAATCCAGTATTTACTCATCAGGTAAGTAATCATCATTTTTATTCCGCCATGCATTGTTTTCAGGTGTGCGTCGGCCAACACTAACGATACAAAGTTGCTTTTCTTACCCAGTATCACAGGATATTTTAGGTTCTCATCGGCGTCAGCATTTCTTAATCTTCCGCCCACCCTGAGGATATTTTGACCATCTATGAATGGGTTCAATGACTTCAGATTGCTACTGTTTTTTACATTTAACCCTTGTTTTATTCTTTTAATTTCTTCTGAAAACTCTTCTTCTTGCACTCTTTTTATACAATATTCCAAAGCATTTTGCAATTCTTCTGTTGTCATCTCTTGAATCAGTTTCTCAGGATATTTCTTCATATTTAAGACTCTTTTACAATGTACTATTACTCTCAATAACTCCGTTAGTGTATCATATTCTTCAAATTTTAAGAATTTCTCTTCTCCTTCTGTTACATTTACGTATGACTGTATAGGTTTTTTTATTTCTAAATCTGTGGTTGACCTTGAAGGTTTGGTGAATTCTATGTTTTCTTCTGTAAGCCAGGCAGGGCCGTTCCACCATAACATTTTCTGTTGTAGTTCTGATAAAGACGTTCCTCTTGACGCTATATCGGCTGGATTATGTGCCGACTGCACATGGAACCATTGGCTACTGCTTTGGTTTTCTAGTATCTCGACTACTCTATTTGCGACAAAGGGCTTCCATCGGTTTGGTTCTCCAACTAGCCACGCTAATACTATGGTTGAGTCAGTCCATGCGAAGACATTGTGTGAGTGGATTCTCATGGCTTGACTCACTTTGGTTAGCAATTTAGCTAGCAGCGTAGCTCCGCTAAGTTCGAGACGTGGTAGTGTAATGGTCTTGACAGGAGCTACCTTGGTTCGTGATGCAATGAGATTTATCTTGATGTTACCTTCCCTCGTTTGTATACGGCAGTAAACCACAGCTGCATAGGCCCTTTCAGATGCATCGCAGAATCCATGTAACGTTATTCGTTCTTTATCAGTGCTAATGGTATTCAACCAGCGTTTGATTCTAAGTTGATTGACATTTTCTAAATCTTTTCTAATAAACTTCCACTGGTCTTTAAATTCTTTACTTATTTCTTGGTCCCATCCTCTTCCTTCTAGCCACAACCTTTGTACTAGAAGTTTTGCTGTTACAATTACTGGTGCTATCCATCCTAGTGGATCAAACAATTTTTGTAAGTCTGACAGAATAGTTCTCTTTGTTATTTGATCCGATGATAGAGGTTCTAGTTGTAATTGGTAATTGAACTCGTCTCTGCCGAGATTCCATGACAGACCAAGAGCTTTTATGGTGCCGTCCAGCTTCAAGTCTAGGTTAGCCTTTGTAGTGATTTTGTAGGCATCTATAGACTTAAGAAATTCGGTATCATTAGACGCCCATTTTTGAAGTTCAAAGCCTCCTCGCTTTAGAATGGTAATGATTTGCTTACTAATACGAATTGCTTCTTCTGTTGTATCACAGCCTGATGTCAGGTCATCAACATAGAAATCTTCACAAATAATTTTAACAGCTTCAGGATACTGTTCACCCTCATCTCCTGCTACTTTAACTAACGTTTTTATGGCAAGATAAGGCGCAGATGCTGTACCAAACGTAACTGTTTTTAATCTGTAGTCCTTGACTTCAGGTTGTAGGCTGTTTGGCTCAAGATGGGGTCTGACGCTGCCACGCCACAATATTCTATGGTAGTCTGTATCTTTCTTGTCAACATGTACCATTCTATACATCTTCATGATGTCACTAGCAAAACACACTTTGTGCATCCGCCATCTCATTATTATACTTCGCATATCTTCTTGGAGTACCGGGCCAGTCATGAGCTCGTCATTCAAGGATATACCGTTACTTCCCTTGCATGACGCATCAAATACAACTCTGACTTTCGTGGTCTCTTTATCACTTCGAATTACGGCGTGATGTGGTAGGTAAACACATCGGTTGCTTATCTCGTCTTTAGGAACTTCTTCCATGTGTCCCATTGTTAGATATTCTTCAAGTACCTTGTCATATTCTTCTCTTAGTTCAGGTTCCTTTTGAAGTCTCCTTTCTTGTTGAATCAAGCGGTTCATAGCAATTTGTCTCGTATTCCCATCCGCTGATTTTGGTTCATTGGTACGAAATGGGAGTCTCACAACGTATTGTCCATTGCTGTTTCTTCTGTATGTACTTTCATAGAAACTTTCACATTGGTTTTCTTCTTTTGTGTATGTCCTCTTCGAATCTGGTTCTATCTCCCAGAGTGTTTTCAATAAATCTTCTCCTATTATTTGATGATGCATTACAAGAACCGACTCTGTTTGTTGTAATTTATCTTCCACCTTTCCGAATAAAATCCAGCCAAGGTTTGTTTTATGTGCACATGGTGACCCCGGCGGACCTTTGATTAATTGGTTCTGTACAATTTGGGCATACACATCTACACCCAGCAGTAAATCAATAGACCCTGGCTGACAGTAGTTAGGGTCAGCCAGGACTAGTCCTTCAAGATGAGGCCAATAGCTTGTGTTTATCGTGCGGGATGGTATTTTAGTAGTCAGTGGCTTTGACATAACATATGTTTTAACTTCCAAGTTGAAATCTTCACATCTTGATTTTACATTGATCTGAACTACTTGTTTGATATCTTCTCTCGTTGATCCCACACCTACAACTGTACCTTTGATAGGATATCGCTTGGCCATGAGTTGTTGTGCTGCTCGTTCGCTAATAAAACTCGCTTGTGAGCCTTGATCGATTAAAGCTCGTAATATAGTTGTATAATTGTCTTCACTTGTCACCTTTACGATTGCAGTTGCTAACAACGATGTGCTTTGTTTTGTAGAAACGTGTGATGTCACCATTGTAATGTCCTTCTCTGTTTCTTCAATCTTCTCCATGTTGGTATGTAATGTCACTTCGGGTTGTTTGGTTTCAGTGTTGCCCGTTGTGGTTGGTTTTGTGGTGCTCTCTTCCTTATTTTCATGAAGAAGTGAATGGTGACGTCTTTTGCATATTCTACAATTTATTGGTATGCGACAATACCTCACAGAGTGTCCGGGTGCAAGGCAGTTGAAGCACAAATTGTTGACTTTGATAAACTCGCTTCTTTGTGTTGGTGATTGTTTACCAAACTCCTTACAGTGGCTAAGCGTATGATTTTCTTTGCACATTTTACACGTTTTATTGTTCTCCATATTAGTTGCTGCGTGAAATGACTTCTCTCGAACATATACTGAACTTGTCTTTTGTTTTGTTGGTTCTGTCAGTTCTAACGTACGAAATCGACATTCGAGGAATTTACGAAACATTTCGAGTGAGGGAAGGCTGTCAGGATTTTCACAATTGCTGCTCACATAGTTTTCCCAATCTTTGTGGGTTTCACAGTCTAGTTTTTGCACTATGACGAATATTATCACAGGGTCCCAGTTATCGGTCGGCACATTCATATTTTTAAATTGATGTAAACATTCAAATGTTGTATCCAGTAAATTCTTGATAGAACTGGAATTACCCACGGTAATTTTCTTAAGCGAGAAGAATCTTTTCATAACTGCGTCAACATTTATACGTTTGTTGCCATACCTTGCTTTTAAGATGTTCCATGCTTGTTCGTAGTTCGTATCTGTCACTTGTATATGTTTTAATATCGATGCGGCTTCTCCACTAAGACTGGTTTTCAAATAATGCAGTTTTTGCACGTTACTTAACGCCGCGTTCTTATGTACAAGTGTATTAAATAAATCATGGAACGATAACCACTCTTCGTATTGTCCACTGTACGTAGGTAGCTGTATTTTCGGCAAAACCACTCGTGTTTGTTGAATATCACTAGGCACAGGCGACGAACCACTAACGTTAACTGGTTGACAAACCAATAAATCTTTCAAGTCAGTTATCAACGTTAAATACAACTCTTCATGTTCAAAATATTCTTCGTTAACTATGTAGGGTATTATGTCACGCTTCTCCTTCGGTACGCTTTGCATTATTTCACCGTAAGCTTGTTTATATTCGTTCCAATAATCTTCAACACATTTAATACGGGCTTCAATATAGTTTTTTTGAGCTAATCTAGCCTTTGGGGTCTTCTTTAAATTAATCTGGGTCTTCTTCAAAGTATGTGCAAGGTTTTCCACAATACTCAATGCTTTTTCAACTTCCATAGTCGTAATGAACTTAATAAGTTTTAATAATCAAACACTTAGCACTAAATAACTCGAACACTTCGTCGTCTTATCGCGATCTCTTTGTTCTCGGGCGGCCGGCGATATCGGCAGCGAGGTCTGGTTATGCGGCTCGATTATGGACCATATGTTTAGGTGATAAGGTCGAGGTTTGCTTGTTCGGATATTAAATGAAACGACGTGCGGTTTGGACAATGATCTATTGGACACTACTTATGAACGAACGTTCGAGTAACTTGAATACATGAGAGTACATAGCTATATGCGACAGTTTTAAAGAAAACACAAACAAAATGCCATCCTGAACCTGTTTATTTATAACTTTGAGCTCTTTATTTAGCGTGATTGTAGCCACAAGGTGATTGACTCCTATAGTCCATTTTGGGACTTGCTTTACCAAAATAGTCCTCAGCAACCATGCTTGAGCTAAACACACAAACACATCCTTCTCACGGGAATTTGCACCTTAAATGTTAACGTGTAAGGTAGGTAATAGGGTAAGTGGTATTGTAAGGATACACACGGAACACAAATATGCCAAGAGAATTCTTAATTTACGTAATTGGGCACGTTTTCGAATTGAATGTGAATTTGTTAATGGACCAAAATCTGAGTGCTTTAGTCTAGTCACGATTTCCGAAGGTTTGATTTGATTTTTATGTAGTTTCCGACAACGGGAACCGTAGTTACATCTATAGCGGTAATAAACGGAAAACAAACGATTTTGCTGAGTAAGGCTTAGCAGTTCTTGCCAGGGTTGCGGGTTTTCCGAAAGAGATACCGCGGCCCCGGAACATAATGGGCAAAAGCTGGAACATAGGTGGGTTTTAGTCAGTAAAAGACTGACACTTCGCCCAAACCGGGGGAAGTTACTTGGTGTCTTTCCATCCGCAAAAAAAAGGCCCAGCACTTTCACAGCTTTGCGTTATAAATAGGTAAATTCTAATCTAAAAGCAACTGTTTTTTCACTGGAGTTAGGTAAGTATACAAAATAAGTCTCGAAATATTGTCTTTACTTCTTCTTTAAAGTCTAAACTGAATGAACTTAATTCAATTTTCAAACCAACTAGGTCTTACACTTACGGAGTCGTACGCATTTTCGCGAGTTTTAGTTAACCGTAATACTTACTATGGTAGGTATGAAGTAGTTTAGTTTTATTTTACCCGCGCAAACCTGGATAAAAAGCCTATGTGTTAATCCAGAGTAGGTATAAGCTGTCTTGATACCAAATTACATCCAAATCCCTTTAGCCGTTTGAGCGTGAAGGAGTAACAAACGTACGCACACATATACAAACTTTCGCCTATAAAATATTAAGGACCCGTTTGTCATTAAATGTCTATCATTAAAAGATAACTTGTGCTAACGTGCTGACAAAGCGTCCATGTAAAACCTGTCAAAATGGGTAACAACAATTAATTGTTAACAAAGTTACCTGGCGATTGCAAAACCCTATGTATTAGCAGTAAGACCCAAAGTATCGAAATAACTTCCATAAAAGCTCCTTAATCCTTGTATTTCTTTGCGAAAATTCAACCTTTTCACCCTCACTTGACCCAGTGTCATAACTAAAACAGTTTGTGTTCACGTTCAGTGACCGCCAATGAAATGGGCCAGGCAGGCAGGCAGGTGGACGCACGCGATGTCGCTTTTATTAATTGAGCGCGGATTTGCGGAAACGCCACTATATGCTATTTGGGGAGCGCTTGAGTGGGCAATGTGCTTTGAAGAATGTTATAACTTAGTACTTAGTTCTGTGATTTAAGCATCGAACTTAAGCTTGGTTCTAACATTAATGAGATTTTATGACGTTGCGGTAAAGTTGTAAAGTTATTTAAAGACTTAAGAGTGAAGTGAGCAATGTGGTTTTCAGAATATTCTGGGGAAACTTTGATATTTCATTAAAGGTCTGCGGGTAGTATTTATAACCATGATATTGCTTAAGGTGACGCTGACATTCCTTACCAATTTTATAAAAGCGCAGTTGAGTTTGTTTGTTACGTCTTCACGCCTTAATGGCTAAACCGATTTTGTTGAATTTGGGTACAGAGATAGTTGGGACCCTGGAGACGGAAATAGGCTAAAAACACTTTTTTAGCCTATTTCCGTCAAAATCTTTCTCTCCTCTTTTCTTCCCTTTTCCCACCAGAAAAGGGAAGAAAAGAGGAGAGAAAGATTTTTTTTTCGATCATCACGCGGGTCATAGTAAATACGCGCCACGCGGATCAAATCGCGAGCGGAAGCTAGTACAACAATAAATTAAACTGCAAGTACGACATGACATTCCCTGTCTACAATTCTACATACAAAAATTCAATCAAATATTTACAGGACATCATTTCTTGATCTGTTCTATCATCTTTTTGAATGATTTCTTCATCTTTTCTCTTCCTACAGGTTATCAACCCCGAATCGGGAACAATTCTATCTCGATACTTAAAAAAAAAAACCATTCTGAAATTCGTTTTTAAAATTCTTTTTCAAAGCCATACTAATCCTCCTTATATGAGTTACTTTTATCTTTTTTTTTTACAATTTACGTATGATCTAAAACAATATTAGCACATTTTCTATCTCTGCTGTTAGTCACAATGACTAATAAAAGCCTATAAAATACGAATAATATTAAATGGGACGTGAGAAATTAATAACTGGGTCAATGCAGCGGACGGCGCTATCAACTCAGTAAGTACTAGGGCTGAAATCCTTACTAATATTTTAAAAGCGAAAGTGAGTTTGTTTGTTACGTCTTCACGCTTAATACATGACTAAACCGATTTTGATGAATTTTGGGACAGAGACAGTTGGGACCCTGGAGACGGACATAGGCTTTAAAAAAAGTGAGAAATCGGGGAGAAAGGGGGGGAAAAAGGAAAAACTTGCTTTGCTATTACAATAAATCAGGCGCTAGGGCAAAAACTACAAATCAGTATCTGCAAATCAGGAAAAAGGAACTGTGTTACCCCGAATTAAACGCTAGCAAAGCCGCGGGCAATGCTAGTCATAGATCTTTCTACGTCTGTAATGTGTTCATGTGCAACTCTGTCGATGACGTCAACGTAACACTGTAATCAGCTCTATCTCTGATTTACGTCCGTCATTCGATTACCGATATCGATAATTTGTGATAGGTAGGTTTTGTATACGACTTTTTGCAATTACCGTGGAAACGCAAAGCCGAGCGGTTTATACAGGATGATACTAGCGTTAGTGTTTGCATGCGATTCGACGTCATTGGCCACATTAGGGTCCGTTCACACAGACCGACTCGCAGAGGAGAGCAAATTCTTATCACGTTGAAAATAGAGTTTTTAGTATTTGTAGTAAGGTTTATTTTTGCATGTGCACTGTTTTTGTCATTAAGAATGCTTGAAGGCGCTTGGTGTGAAATAATAAGAGAAGGTGACCGACTCCGATCGCGTTTTTCGATCGTGCAGCCGTTTGGCTCCGATTGCATGCTCTTTAACGCTTGCGCAGCCGATCGGCTCCGATTGTGTGCTCTTTCTCGCTCGCGGTGCCGATCGGCTCCGATTGACCGCCATTTTGATAGTACAATCCTTTCAAGGAGCAAGCAACAGCCGGAATCAAGAATCTGCTCTCCTCTCCGAGCCAGTCTGTGTGAACGGACCCTTAGTCTTATGTTGCCATACTAAATACTACTATGTCACTTTATTAACACGTTCTTTGTAATTTGAGATCTATCAGATCTCTTGCAGGACGTTTGTATTGTGCGTTGAATATAATCGTGTTATTTCACTCCTTGCGGAAGGATCTAACGTGTAAAGTTCTTTAAGTATGAGAAAACTGTATCTTTAGGAGACTCATTAGGTCTCAAACGCACAGAGTAGATTAGTTTTGACTTTTGAGATCTTTTAGGCCTCCAAATCACCAGCTGAAAGTTCTTTGAAAATGATAGATGTGATATGAAAATGAACATATCTGAGATAACCAAGAGTGGCCCAAATTTGTTTGGTTGGGTGATATCCTTTGACCCACTTAAATGTTTAGATTGGATGAAATTGCATAGTCAGCTGGTTCACGCCACTGGCACATAACACACATTTTAGTTATTATATTAATTGACTTACTTATGTCAATCAAATTGGTATGAAGGAGAAAGAAAGAAATAATGCCGTGACGTCTGATATGGGAGAATGGGAGAAGAAAACGTGTTGCGCCGACCCCAAATAGAATGGGACAACGGCAGGAAAATTATGACTACAACAAAACACATGATACACGATGTCGTCATCGACAAGCACTTTGCACTCACTGCAGATTATCTGAACTACTCGGATTCCTTTCATGCAATATTTCCTTTGGGCCTAGAAAGTGGCATGCACTTTTAAAGATTTTCGTATTTCTGGAACGCCAAATTTCAACATAACCCTTAAAGCTAAGCTAAGACTTAAGGTGGCTTAGTTTAATCCAAAAGAACTCTACTTTTTGTACTTCTTGAGGCCCTCTTTATTAATGCGAGTCTCTTCCTCATATTCCCATCCACCACCACCCTAGTTGTTCATCAGACAGGGAATTCTCTTTCTACAACCAAAAAGAATAACAATTTCAGTAAGTCTCAGTAAACAAACCAAGTAAGCACAATCCATTTTCTGTGAACTACACCACCGCCCTTAAAATTCCACGAAAGCCACGCTACCTACCCACATCCATTTGATGAGTAATCGTTTAGTCTTGCTGGAATCGTCCCGAGTCCTAATGTCATGATATTTTAGCATAATGTCAAGAAAGTTGACATTCCCGCAAAATATCACGATTTGAGCTAATTGAGCCGCAGACCACTGCAGTACGACAGTTTTGGTGCTTCGGTCTTAGTATACCTTCGTAAAATATTAATGTAGTAGTAAAGACGGTTTTGTGACTTTCTATGTTAAGCAGAGAGTTAAGTACCTATTTGAAGCACTTGGAAATACGTACTTACATATGATACTGAAGGATCAATTATGATTTCCATGACTAAAAATTCCATTAATGAAAGTACTGTAATTATCAATTTTAGTTGTAACTTATGGTGAATTATTTTTTTTGTCAGGACAAATCATCAGCTAATTTTTCCACGTACCATCATCATTTTCTTGCCCATTGGATTTGGGGTGGCACACCACGTTTTCTTCTTTCGTTCTCCCCTGTCTGACGTCACGGCATCATTTACTCCTTTCTCCATCATATCATTCCTTACAAATTCCATCCATATTTTCTTTGGCCTTCCTCTCCCTCTCCATCCATCAACATTCAGATCCATCATTATTTTAGTCACATGTGCTTCGTCCTTCTCATTTTACCACTTACCTTGTGGGACAATTGCCTATATTTTGTTTAACTGTTTTGTCTTGTGCGAGTTATATAAATATTGTTTCTTTCTTTAATAACTATTTAGAAATAACAGCCATTCATCTTACCGCACACCTAATTATCGAAATTTTCTTAACTTGCTCATTAGTCGTTAAACTGACAAAGCACAAACACAACTATTAATTTGTCGGATACAAATAAAGATTTGTGTGCAGACAATGCAACTCTTTCTATATTATTATTTACCGTTCCCAGGGTGTTAATGATGTTGTAAACACGATAATTAAGTACCCTTTCGGTCTCCAGGCTCATGCTACCTATTCAGTTGAATGTTAAAAGTGGTCAAAGATGGGCTACAGCCATTTTTATCATGCGTGTGTCAGTTCGTCGAAACTGGGCTATCAATGTGATTTTAGTGATTTCTGTTATATTGTTTTTGTTAGTGCTAAGCTGTCCAAAGCATGGTAAGTGTTTATTGAATAGGTAGAGAATTTGATCATCATCTTTTTCCTGCCCTTGTCCCATTCTATTTGGGGTCGGTGCAATACGTTTTCTTCTTCCATTCTCCCCTATCAGACGTCACGGCATCATTTACTCCTTTCTCCTTCATATCATTCCTTACACAATCCATTCATCTTTTCTTAGGCCTTCCTCTCGCTCTCCGTCCAAACTGATATATTAATGGTCGGAATTAGCCCTTACAGCCAAAATATAATAACAAAGTTTAAAGTTACTGCTTTGATTGTTTGTAATTGCATGTTTAGTTTTGGTCTTTTTAAATCAATCTTCAACAGAGGTTCTCCCGACAAATTAAGCAATGAAAAATAAGTAAAAAAGTATGATTATGTTTTGATTTGATTATGTGAAACGGAAAAATTGATTTTATTTTTGACAATTTAACTTGACACGTGGAAACATGTTTGTTTTTGCCTGTGCACTGTACCTAATCTGAACGAAAATTGTGATAATTGCCATTATCTAATCCATTTCCTCGTTTGTCCACAGGCTCTTGCGGCCGGTGTCAGTGACAGGCATGATGGAGCACGCGCTGGTCCACCGTGAGAGGGTCGGGGTGCAGGACTTCGTGCTACTGGAGGACTTCCGCTCCGAAGCCGCCTTCATCGACAACCTCAAGAAGCGGTTCAACGAGAATATTATCTATGTAAGTCTGTTAAAAATAATAAAGTGAGTAGCCACGGCTGGGACGTAGTTCTCCTGTTAGAGTACCGGGACTTTGAAGACATCTTCTCTTTTTTTCTTGGACATCCTTTTCGTCATTTTCTCACTAAGGTACCTATTTGTTTGCCTTTACCGTTGTGGGAGAAATGGTGAACAAATATATGTCACTAGCTTCCGCCCGAAGATTCGTTCAGCCGTTTTGACGTGAAAGAGTAACAAACATCCATAGATCTTCACAAACATTCGCATTTATAATATTAGTAGGATTACATTACATTACATAATTTGCTTACACATATAACGTGGGTAAAACTTTATCTCCTTATTCAAGGCCATTACTACTGGGTCTGGTTTTCGCGACTCAGACATGGAGTTGCCAGCCCGTTATACAATACAATACTGGGTCCCCTTTTTTGGATGAGAAACCATCAAATGACTAAACCGTTGTAGTCTGTTAATCGTTGTAACGTGAGTGTGTGAGTGGAAAGGAGCGTCATACTTGTGCTACTTCTACTGAATAAAACCTAGGCATGTTCCTTCTTTTGCCCTTTGTTTTTTTGGGTATCTCTTTGGAACCAACCCGCAGCTTCGGCAGGCAGTAGCCCTGACGGACCCCTCAGATCATTTTAAATGACTGTAACAATATCCTTCTCCACAGACGTACATCGGTAACGTGCTCATATCCGTGAACCCCTACAAGCACCTACCCATCTACACGGAGGAGAAGACCAAGCTCTACTACAAGAAGGCTTTCTTTGAGGCACCACCACACGTGTGAGTCTTCTTTAACAATATGTAATATCTTGTGTACAAATACTTATGTAAGGATTCTATTGGAGACTTCATCATTATATCTATATAAGGTTAGTCTAACAACGACCTTTACCCTTTAGGTAATTTTATTTTGAACTAGCTGCGCTCCTCGGTTTCACTCGCGTGGTGATAGAATATACAATATATCTTTATGAATTGTAGTCTATGTGTTATTCTGAAATGTGAGTTATATTATTGTAAAGTTTCATTAAAACCCATTCAATAGTTTTTGCGTGAAAGAGTAACAAACATCCATACATCTTCACAAACATTCGTATTTATAATATTAGTAGGATAGAGATAGACCAATGGGCAACCTCATAAGAAGTAGTAGCTGAGGTTTTTGTTAGACCCATGTTCTACTGCCGTTATTACTAGTAAATTATATTTTTATCTAGATCCGCGTTGCTTTCTAGCCGGTGTAGTGATTTAGGTACTAAGTTTTTTTCTGTATTATTACAATTCACGATTATTTTTATTTTATGGAATTCTTTGTAAGTCATATTATGCACCATTTTGTTCACTACAAATAAAAAAAAAAATGTGGAGTCGATGGGAAGTCCATCCTATCTATCTAGCTATGACATCGTATATTTAAAATGTTGCCATATTATAATATTCTAATCATGCATCATGTAGGTACGCATGTCTAGACTTGGCAACCACGCAGGCTCCGTCTGTTGAAAGATAAAATACATATTAATATGTGATAATATTATATCTTTAGGTTCGATAATATTTGGATTAGCATAGTATAACAGATTGGATAAGATCTAAATTATTTTATTAAAAATAGTCAATAAATGTTAATGGACGGAGAGGTAGAGGTAGGCCAAAGAAAATATGGATGGATTGTGTAAGGAATGATATGAAGGAAAGGAGTAAATGATGCCGTGACGTCTGATGTGGTGGATCGGAAGAAGAAACCTGTTGCGCCGACCCCAAATAGAATGGGACAAGGGCAGAAAAATGATAATGATAAATAGTCAATCATATGTCTGTTGATAATTAACTACGTATTGTTTTACACTGGATAATTTCTACATACCACCAAAGATTAGAATATACCAGTAGGATCTTACAACGAAAATAAAAAAATAATGCAAACTTGTCTTGATTAAGTTGTAAGCATAACCCTTAGTAGTCAAATAAAAAAATATTCAAATAACAGGGTCAAATCAAACAATCCAAAAAAAAAAAACGTGGTAGGTTTTACAAATCGGGCACTTAAAGTTGAATCAGTCCATTTGACGATAAGTTTGGCGTTTTCAGTAGCGTCCATCAGCTTCTGTGATGTGATGAACAAATAACGGGTCAGGCAGGACACTATGACGGCACGGTTGTTGCAATGGTTGAGCAATCGACTGCTGCGCTGCGTGTCGTAGGTTCGATCCCCGCACGAAACAAATATTTTTATGACCTACAGGTAGTTGTTTCGGGTCTGGCTGTTTGTATGTGCGTGTGTGTGTGAGATTAAATATAGTAGCGTATATTTGCCCCCTTTTTTATAAATAAACGATTTTATTATTATTATTATTTATTTACCTGTTTATCCCTCCGGGAACGACATAGTGTTCTGTTATCATTAAAAATAATATTGTTTAAAAAGCATTGGCCAGTAAACTATCCATGAGCGTAGGACGTCCATTCCCATTTTATCTCCGACCTACGCACCTTTATTGATGGCACTTCCACAGTCAACTATTTCTGAATACTGATAACAGTAGATAAAATGACACAAACTTTCTCATTGTACTTTCCCACACGTCAAATGTCAGAGATAACCTCGTTGATCCATTCATATCTTTGGATCGCCTCTCAGGCATTCCGACGACTAATCCAGATGATTTTTGATAAGAGAAAATGCGGTACCGACATTTGGTTCGAAAATTCTGGTGATTAAAACCCTGACTATACATAGGCGAATAGTAAAATTTTGTGGAGGGTCAAACGCCTATCTAAATACGATATATCCTTACTAGAAGCGAAAGTGAGTTTCTTTGTTTGTTACGTCTTCACGCCTAAATGGCCTAACCGATTTCTATAAATTTCGGTACAGAGATAGTTGGGACCCTAGAGACGGACATAAGCAAGACATATTTTTTTTAAAAAAAGGTTGAGTTACAAGGGAGAAAGGGGAAAGAAAAGGGATAACTTAGCATTGCTATTACAATAAATAACGCGCAAGGGCAATAACTACAGGTGGCAGGTACCTGTAAATCAGGAAAGGAGAACTGTGTTACCCCGAATTTAACGCGACCGAAGCCGCGGGCAAAAGCTAATAAATCATAAACCAGTAACAGTATTATTCCTTCCAACCAAACAACAAATGTAACGAATGTATATGTACTTTGTGACAATACATTGTCTATAACAAGTACCTCGATACTATTTATTATTGAGCTGATAATGGCCACTTATCTACTTGATAACAGTACCTAATGGTTATTGGGTGTTATATATAATAAACTCTACGACAAACGAGAACCGAGGTTAAAAATATCCTCTCAGCAGCATTTGAACGATCTTTGGTAGATTATTCGTCAAAACGTAGGTGTAATTTCCGAAAATTATGCTACATTACCATTTTTTTATAACTGGTTTTTTATAACTGGATGTGTAAATAATTAGAAAAGCCATAAAAGGGAGTGATAGTAGCATATACCTATTTTTTCTACACTTACAAATTCGCGCTTGCGCTTGCTCTGTAAGTCATTTTAATAACTATTTTCTGTTACAGATTCGCGATCGCAGACAACGCATATCGGTCCTTGGTATATGAACACAGAGAACAATGCATCTTAATCTCAGGTACATAAGTTGTATCATTTAAAGAAATATTCAAAACAATACAACAAAATTAATGTAAATAATAATGTTAAAACTAAAACTTTTCTGTCCAGGCGAATCCGGTTCCGGCAAGACAGAAGCCTCCAAAAAAGTCCTAGAGTACATAGCAGCAAGAACAAACCACCTACGCAACGTCGAAACAGTTAAAGACAAACTTCTACAGACGAATCCGCTACTAGAAGCCTTCGGAAACGCTAAAACCCACAGGAATGATAACTCTAGCCGATTCGGAAAGTACATGGATGTACAGTTCAACTATGAAGGCGCGCCAGAAGGAGGACATATCCTTAACTATCTGCTGGAGAAGTCCAGGGTAGTATCCCAGATGTCTGGAGAAAGGAACTTCCATATCTTCTACCAACTGCTAGCCGGCGCTGACCAGGAATTGATGAAGCAATTGAAGCTACAAGGAAGACCTGATGCTTACAAGTACACGACTGATGTGGTAAGAAATAAAATAAATTATCATCAAACTTATTATAAAAATGAGAGGGTAGTAAGCAAAGTATATAATGTAAAATACTGTTGACGTAACGCCGAAATAACAAAGGGCTCAACAGACTACCTTGTAGGATCCCAAACATTTAAATGAAACATTTATTTAAAAATTGAGGTACAATTCTCATAACTGTAGTATTCGGTGCATTTTAACTTAACTGACAATCAATATTTATACAACACCTAAAATTAAGGTTTCACTTAAGATTTGCATGTTCTAAACAAGATCGAAAGCTATTATCAAATCTTAACACTTAACAATTTCACCGTTTTCCAGGCCAGCGCAACGAACCAGCGCAACAACGACGCCGAACAGTTCAGGACAGTCCAAGAAGCCATGAAAGTCATCGAAATTGGACAATCAGAACAGACAGAGATATTCGAGATTGTTGCCAGTATCCTCCACCTCGGAAACGCGAAGTTCGTATCGAATGACAAGGGCAACGCTGAGATCCTGATGCATGATGCTAACACAACCAGCGTGGCTGAGGTAAGACATAATCATTTTAAGGTTTAAAGTAATAGATACTATTATTGAAAAGTTAATATTGTCTGTTATTATGGAGCTTCAAATTTTATATGTAATATTTTTTGTTGCGTCGGTTAAAAAATCAGATACGCTCTATTCTTGATATGTATTCCCCATTATTATTGAGCAAAGGATTCAATTGATGTAGAGGGTTATATTGATGATTTAATGATTATAACTCAGTAAAGCTATATTTGTTTTGAATCCTATTTTGATCAATATACAATCTGACACTGACCACTGTAAATTTTGCAATAAATTTCGATCTACTTGCAAGTTACCTTAGCGTATCCTCCATAATATCTTACATCCTCCTCAACTCTCATAACAACATCCTCAGCCTATATCCCAAATCGCCAAACGGTTCCAGAACAATAGTATTTATGTTAGATCCATTAATTTCGCGCCATTGTTCGGTTATGTTTGTTTAAATACTACTATTTGACTGCTATTGTCTTCCCCTGAAGGAATGACGTCATTTAATTCTAGGTGTTACTACACCTGAAAGTTTAACCTCGAGATTTTTGTATTAATTTACCTCATACTTATTCGTGGCTCAATTTGTTCAGCGTAAAGTTGTGTTATCAGTAATGTCTGAATCTTAGATTTTTAGACCTTGCTGCACTAATTACTAGCTCTAAATATAACGATTAATCAGAACAAAACATCACGCCTGGAATCCCCGAAGGGTTAGGCAGTGATGTACCTAATAGCATGCTCACATTACGCCAATAATACTGCCATTCATCAGGCACAAATCCAGACTCCGCGGCTGTGACTATATAAGTCAATTTCAAAACAAAATTGACTTAAGTTCTTATGGCTTCCGAACAAGATTGACTTAAGTTCTTCTGGCCGCCGAGTCTAGTATATAATTAAAGTAATAAATTTGACACAAACGCATGTTACATTAAAACAGATATAGGTTATATTGAAGATTCATAATTTAACGTCTGAAGGGGGAGAATGGAAGAAGAAAACGTGTTGCGCCGACCCCAAATAGAATGGGACAAGGGCAGGAAAATGATGATACATTTTTCAGATCAAAGTTTGATCTGAAAAAGTTTGATACATTACGAATAGTCTAGCTAGACAGATCCACAAAACACTACGATAAAAAGTAGGACAGAACCCTAATTACGTGCTACACTTTTTTATTGCACCTTGAAGGAATTTTAAGAAATTCGTACCAAAATGTCATCACACATGCTTTAAAAAAATGTTTGCTCACTATCGTCAAAAACGCAAATAATTTTATGGAACTGTCAAAATGCGTCCCACAGTGTAACCCCGCAGACATATCAATAATTAAATTTCTCTTAATGCAACATTTAATATATAGGAACACTAGCTTTTGCCCGCGGTTTCGCTCGCGTTAAATTCGGGGTAACACAGTTTCCCTTGCGCCTTGTTGATTTGTAATAGCAACGCTAAGTTTTTCCTTTTCTTCCCTCTTTTTCCCTCACATCCCACTTTAAAAAAAAATATTAGCCTATATCCGTCTCTTGGTTCCCAACTATCTCCGTACCAAAATTCATTGAAATCGGTTTAGCCATTAAAGCGTGATATTAGTAAGGATATACATAACATATCAACAGTCATAATCTCTATAAATGATCCCAATGTTTCTTAAACCCCTGCTTTCCTTGACACCAATCGGTTACAAAATTGTAACTGAACTCAACTCACCTCATACAAAACACAATAGATCACTGACTAGCAACACATTTTGCCAGACAATGATTTATTCGAAGTAACAACGGTTTTTGACCTAACCCGTTTGCGATAACGATCTTCAACGGAAAGATGATGTAGCGTAAGCGTTACAATTCGTATGAAAACGTCTTTATTTGTTACGATAATGTTAGTGATAACCCTAGTTTTGAGGAATTGCCTCAGTTCGTGGTGTTTTGATGTCACTGGTCTTGAGCGTGTCTAGGTGTACTTTAAATTCAAATCATTTATTTCGGATATCGTCCACATTTGGTTATTATTACAAAATGCTTAAAACCTATGTTAGTCTAGTTTGTCAGTCTTACATCGATAATGATACGAGTATGGTGCATTATAAGCAGGATCAGTTAAGGTTCACACTGTCTATCTAGACTCCATTCAGGACGTTTAGTGCTGCCCCGCACTCTGCGCAGCAAGGAGGCGGTTTTCTTCAGTATACTAGCATGAAAGCCATCAACACGAGCCTTTGCTTAAATCCACTTAAGAGATCTCTACACTACAAGATCAATCCACTTTAAAGATTTATGCGTTTATGGAAACCATCTGTTGATTATAGAAACAGGAGCAGGTATCTTAGTCTTTCTCTATAATTGTAGGTAATTATGAACATTCTATGAACATTCTTCATCATGTGCATCCCTGTTGGTATGATGGGCGTGAAAGACTTCGAGATGCAAATTCTCACCAATTTTTATTTTAAAACCGATCAAAAACATCAATGCTCGACGGTCTAGATTTCTAGAATCTAAGTCCATGTTAACAGTGTCGATGTCCTGGAGATGTTTCCACATCTCAGTCACCACATCCAGATTGGTATTCTTTATTTATGCATACCTACTAGAAGTATTAACATAGCATTTATTTTAGGCTACGCCCATAGTGATAGTGGCAATGGACTTACTTAAGTACTCGTATTTATAGAAAAAAATGGCTGATTTTGTGTGGAGTTTCATCCATTGTCGTAGCATTGCAGACTCCCAGCTATCAGTATATACACTCAAGACAGGGTTGGTTGGTATTTTACGCAAGATTTTAACAATAACGTTTATTGCAGCAAGAAAGTATACCTAATGATTCATAAACTATTGGATTCGCGAAATCTTATCTTAAATACTGTTTTCCCTTTATTGATAAAGCCGTTTTCCTTATTCAGTAATCGAAACAATTACTGTCATAGAAACAGTCATATTGTTTTCAACTAGCTTTCACCCTTGACTTGTCCGCATTGGGGTTAGAATTACTGGCAGGAACTTACTACTAAGCAGGATGAAAGCATCTAAGGTTGCGGGTTGTTCGAAAGAAATACCTCTGCCCCGGAACACAAAAAGCAAAAGAAAGAACATGGATGGTTTTAGTCAGTTTATGTTTGAGCATCCCCCCTTACGTTCCGCCCAGACAAAAAAAAGTATAAAACCATTTTAAGTTCCAAGTTGGTTTTTGATCAACCAGTATCACTGTTTCTGTATTTGTAGAAATCTGTTCAAGATAATATATAATGAATGCAAAAGTAAATCTACTTTTGCATTCATTATAATGCAATACTTAGCTGAAAATCTAGGAGCGGTTAAATAATATTTTCCGTTCTGGGCGATCGACTATCAAAAATCTACAAATGACAGCCGGGATCATTTGTAGATTTTTGATAGTCGTTACAAAGTTTTACAATCGGTCTCACCAAGAAGTATCTTTTCACCAAGTTATAAACTGGGTTGTGAGGGTCAGTTAGACTGACCCTCACAGGGTCAGTTAGTCAGTCGCTCCATGTAAAATGCTGGTAGTCAGCTGAATCTGGTAAAACTGGAAGCCAACCTCAATATCTTTGAGCAAATGCTAAGTGGATGATGACTAAGATCGAATGTACACACGACGGCAGGTCAACCTATTCTAAATTATAATAACCCTCTTTACTACGAATCGCACACCGTTGTAGAGAGATCAGCTACCCTACCATGACGTCTTAAAGCAGAACTTATTCCACTGAGGGAAGAGACAGAGCTATACAGGGTGTCTAACACAGGAATAAGAACTGCTATAAGATGTCATGGTAACCCTACTGCTATAAAATGGGTTGGTGTAGGTTGATGTGCCGTCGTGTGTACATAGAAGTGCGATGACTAGTTATTTGTTTTTCTTATCTTTTTATTTTGTAATATTTGAGATACGATTTGACTATTATCGAGGTCAGTGATGTTGGACAATGAAACACGGTAGTCATTTATGGGGAACTAGCTTTCGCCCGCGGCTTCGCCCCCGTTAAATTTGGGGTAATACAGTTCCCCTTGCGCCTTATTAATTTGTAATAGCAACGCTAAGTTTTCCCTTTTCTTCCCTCTTTCTCCCGCACATCCCACTTTTTTTAAATAAAAATTAGCCTATGTCCGTCTCCTGGTTCCCAACTATCTCTGTACCAAAATTCATCAAAATCGGTTTAGCCATTATAGCGTGAAGAGGTAACAAAAAAACAAATAAACAAACAAACAAACTCACTTTCGCTTTTATAATATTAGTAAGGATGTCATAATGTTCCTTAATCATCATCTGCCTTGCCTTTTTCCGACTATGTTGGGGACGTCTTCCAGTCTAACCGGATGCAGCTGAATATCAGTATTTTATATGACCTACTGCCTATCTGATCTCCAGAACTCAGTTAGTATAAGGTAATACGATACCTTTTTGTGAGACAGGTTATCAGACCTTTGGGACACTGACTATCCGTTACGACTATCAAAAATCTACAAATGACAGTCGGGACCAATGGCTTAACGTGCTTTCCGAGGCACGGAGGAATTCGGCATGTTCTGGGTGGTCACTGGTCACCCATCCACAGACCAACCTAAGCAGCGCGGCTTAACCTAAAGCTCCCCAGCGGCTGTTATTATTTAGTCACGAACTCCTCCAATGAAATGGATTTCCTTTCATATTTGTGTAACATAATTTCTTTAATGCAGTATTACAACACTTTATCGTTCTGCATTGTACAAACATTGTGTAAACATATTGCACAAAATCGTTTTAGATTATCTTGTAACATTTATTTATCATTTGCTGTGTGCAATATCAAATATGTCCATTTCCTGATACAATTTTATTTCTCTCATAAATACGATACGTCGTCTGTTCATCTATAATAGATGAATAGAAGTTAAAGTCTACAATAGATGATCTATTGTAGACTTTAACAGTCCAAATACGATATCATCCATATTAACAATCCCATCTTCTTCGACAGCTCTTAAAAGTAAGCGGCACAAAACTTCGCGAAGTCCTAACAAGCCGTACCATCAGCGCCCGCGGTGACGTCGTGTGCACCCCCCTGGACGTGGAACAAGCGCAGTACGCGAGAGACGCGCTGGCCAAGGCTATATACGACAAGCACTTCAGTTGGCTGGTATCCAGGCTGAACGCATCGCTGGCGCCTAAAGACAAGGACAGCCAGTCATCTGTCATTGGAATCTTGGATATTTATGGATTTGAGATCTTCCCGAAGAATAGGTGAGTTTTAATTTTAAAATACATCATCGCCAACAATTATTTAGCTGCTGGACATGTTCCTTTTTTAAGTTACCCCATCTTCTACTAAATTCCCTGGATCTGTCACTCTGGGTCAGATGGGAAATACTAAATTTGATCAGAATATTGAGGTATACGGAACCGGGTAAAAGGCAACTCAACCTCGATGGAAATGGAAGGATTTTGCCCGGTGTTGTTTTTAGGGGTATAAAGAACAGCGACGGGAGTTTGCGTGTCACTTGTAATGAGAAATTCAAAAAGTCTTGTAGAATACGCTACTGTAGTAGTACTGTATGGTCTTCACAGCAACATACCTTGCAAAACTAACTCAAACCTCCTTCTCCCATAGTTTTGAGCAGTTCTGCATCAACTTCTGTAACGAGAAGCTGCAGCAACTGTTCATCCAGCTGACCCTGAAGCAGGAGCAGGAGGAGTACCTGCGCGAGGGCATCGAGTGGGAGCCCGTCGAGTACTTCAACAACATCATCATCTGCGACCTCATTGAGGCCAGGCATACAGGTAAACAGCACTTAATTTTACTACCAAGTCCCACTATCGTCATTTGGTCGGCTTCCAGTCTAACCGGGTGCAGCTGAATATCATGAAGCGACTGTCCATCTGATCTCCACAACCCAAGGCCAGAATGGTTCCCTATGTGTTAAATTCTCGTAATCTGTCTACACAAAAACATTTGTTTACTGTTATCAATGTGTCATTTACTTCTTCCCAAAACACATTACCGTTTATTCGAAACTACGACTATATTATTCTGATTTGTAAAACAACAATCACACGCAGCTAGTATAAGCGACAAGAAAAATCCCAGGAAATATCAACTTATTTGCTGGGTTTAAAATATAGATAGTTTTAAATAGAACAGTTTCAAACTTTCTTTTATCCTATAGGCTTTATCTCGATCCTGGACGACGAATGCCTCAGGCCGGGAGACGCCAGCGATCTGAGCTTCCTGGAGAAGTTGAATCAGAAGCTGGAGCCACATCCTCACTACAAGTCTCACCGTCGCGCTGATATCAAGACCCAGAAGACTATGGGACGTGATGTAAGTGCTATCATTTCTTTAAAACTGAATCTCGTTATGTCGAACTTCGCCAGTGTGGTAAAAGATGGGAATCTTTATGAGAAGAACTAGCTGTGCCGCGACATGCGTTGCAATGCAATTTTCTACCTTTCTACCTACCCGACCTACCAATTAGAACGTGCGTCGTCAAAGGTTATATCAAAATCACCTCTTGTTTTTTTTTTCGTAGGTATATTTTAATACAAATTTTGCTATTCGACACGCAGACAAATTAACAAAATCAAGAATTATGAAGATCGGTCCAGCCGTTCTCGACTTATAAGTGTTCGAACAAACCCGACTTTGTTTTATATAGATGTGAATATCGTGTCTTCATTGGAAGTATCTCACAAAAACTCACTGTAGGTTCAAAAGCCCCCTCGATTTATCCAAAATCAAATTATCAGATCCAAACCTAATGTCTTTTGGACTACTTGGCAACGACTCTTCCTCTCTCCAGGCTTTTTCGAGTAATCGGGAAAAAACATTAAAAATCCGGCCAAGAGCGAGTCAGACTCACCCTCCGAGGGTTCCAAACAAACTTGCCACATCAACGGTTATATCTTTTGACTGTGTAGACTAAAAGGGTTGATTTTTTTACAGAACAAAGGGACCACAGATTTGAGTATATGGTTTTAATTTCTCGATACTTCCACGCGTTTCCTAAATAAATGGTCTTGACAGACAGACAGACATACGGACGGAGAACAAAGTAATCCAATAAGGGCTCCGTTTCTTTTTGAAATACGGAACTGTAAAAAGAACCTTCTCCTTTTTTAAATCGGTTAAATAATCCTTGACACACAATCCTGTGCTCAAAAAGTATGTTTTAAGAAGGAAAATGAGGCATTACGCAAACGTGTTCATGCTCATTATATAAAGGAACCGAGGTTCTGACCGTCTAGCTGAGTAGAGTTGATTAAAAGTAGGTAGCATTGTAATTCTGGGTACGTACATAGTATGTTTACGTATTGTATGTGGTGTGAATTTGTTGACTAATTGGCATAGACAAACCATGTTTTCGATGTTGCCATAACAAAAGTGATCAAGGTACAGACGCCTGCACATCAAGCTACTACAATCTGTCAGATTTCTGTGATAGATTTTCGACTTTATTTCTAAAGTATTAGGTTCAAGGTTCATTAGGAAAAATTTACAGTTTCGGGTAGCTTGACCTGCAGGCGCCTGTACCTACATAACTGGCTAATACAATACCCCTTTTTTTGGTTTGGGAAATCATCAAATAACTTCGCCCGCTCTGGGCGGAGCGGGGGGTTGAGCAGATTGTACTGACTAAAACCCACCCATGTTCCTTCTATTGCCCTTTATGTTCCGGGGCCAAGGTATCTCTTTCGAACAACCCGCAAGCTCGACAGGCGGTGGCCCTAGCAGTACTACCCAGTAAGAAAAAGGCTAGGTAGATAATGTGAAAGGATTTATTCGTAGAGTTGCATCCTAAAACATACACCATTCATAAGGACCAAAATCAATTAATCAATGATGTCACACTATGAGGTAATTTGAATGACATTAGGTGAGAGTGCATGCCAAAGGCAAACAATGGTGGCATTGTGTTGAAATGCTTTCAAATATTATTATAAAATAAATTCTTGTCGCCTGCTAGTTCGTGAGGTGTTGTGGTCGAGTTTAAACGTGGGTCATCTAGTATTTTTTTATGGTGGTGGCGAGGTCAGATTACAGAGTTTGACCAGTGATGGATGGCGGATGGTGGTCAGTGTGGACTAAGCTTTAGGTGTTTTTGACATTCAAAAGTGCCTGTAACTGTATCATCATTATCCTGCTCCTGTCCCATTCTATTTGGTGTCAGCGCAACACGTTTTCTTCTTCCATTCTCCCTTATCAGACGTCACGGCATCATTTACTCCTTTTTCCTTCATATCATTCCTTACATAATCCATCCATCTTTTCTTTGATCTTCCTCTCGCTCTCCGTTCATCAACATTCAGACCCGTCACTCCTTTAGTCACATGTCCTTCATCCCTCCTCATTACATGTAATGCCTGTAAATGTCTAATTGACTAAAATGCTTTAAATTTGAGTTAGGTGTTCGAAGTATGTAAATCGTAGTCTTTACTCTGCTTGTGTAGTTTTCAAGTCTAGTGACGTTAGTTTTCGAATATAAACATTGAATAAATAAGTTCAAAGTTCATATTTCTATGTAAACTGTTTCTTAATTTAACAAAGTCCAAGTGTGTTCTATAATCTTCTGTCTTTGTGGTCAATCTGGTAAGCTACCTATCTCTTTCTCAAACTAGAATATAATTAAAACAATACGTTATAGACAATACAAAACGTCATAGTAACACCCGTTAATGAGTCTCTTATTTCCTTTCCATCCTACTCAGACCCAGTGTATTTTAACATTTATAACAAAACTGGTTTTGGTTATTGAAAAAAACCTGCCAAGTGCGAGTCGGACTCGCGCCGACGATTCCGTACAAACCTGCGATATAAACGGTGTTTTATTTGATTGCGTAGACTTAGAAGGCTTAATTTTTCACAGTTCCAACGGACACAGACTTGAGTACTTATATGGTTTTAATTTCCAATAAAGCTCTCCGCGTTCTCGAGATTAAGGGTCTTGACAGACGAACGGACAGAAAGAGATGAGTGAAAACTGTTTTAGTTGGTACTATATCCCATTACAGTTATTAAGTGTCTCGGTACACCTATCAGCCTAAGACCCAAGACATCTTGTAGTTCATTTCACCCAACAGCTGTTTCCTCTTAATTCTCAGGAGTTCTGCCTGGTCCACTACGCGGGCGATGTGACGTACAACGTGCACACCTTCCTGGAGAAGAACAACGACCTGCTGTTCCGGGACATTCAGAGTCTTATGGCCAGCAGTCAAAACACCATCGTCGCTAGCTGCTTTAAGGTAAGTTTACATAACTTTTCTCTAGTCACTCTTATGCCCTGGAGACCTACCATGACGTCAGAACTTATTCCACTGACGGAAAGAGATGGTGCTAGACACCCTGTATAGCTCTGTCTCTTTCCCTCAGTGGAATAAGTTCTGCTTTAAGACGTCATGGTAGGGTAGCTGTTTCTGCTGTTGGATATACAAGTTTTGATCCTGAACTGTGCGTTGTAAATACAACAGCATACTTTTAAATAAAAGTATGCTGTTGTATTTACTACGCACTCTCTTTTTCAGTATGTACATCTAAATAGATGTACATACTGAAAAAGTGATAACTATAACCAGGTAGTTGAGTAGAAATTTTCTAAAAAAAAACTGTGAGTATTTCCGGATAATGTTAAATTTATTTAATCGAAAACAAACAGTTCATTGAATAAATTAAATTTGAGTGCAATACATTTATCGGTTGTTAAGAAATGTTCAACTAAATCTGACGAGTCTGGTTACTTTATATTTTTTTGCTTTCTGATATCTGTTTATTCAGGTTTTGTTCATGTTTTAGACAGTTAAAACATAGTTTTCCTATCATTTTTGGTAAAGGTGGACCTAGAGTATGAAAGAGGAAAATGAGATCCTTGATGACTTTATCACTTTTCCTTATGACTCTTATTAAGCTCAATTTAGCAAACCCCTGTTTTACGATGAGCTTTTCCGACGACTTCGGTATAAGTTTTTAAACGGACCTGGTCACCGATATCATTTATAACATTTAAAACGGGTTATTGACCATGTTTAGATACTATTTATTGTGAGTTTAGAAAAAAAAATTGCGAAGATTGACTCGGCTTAAGTTTTTTTAATCATTTGGTTCCCGAATGTTAAAGACTATTTGACTTTATTTTATTCCTTAAAATTTTAGTCGGTTTTTGTAAATCATATTACTGATTTCAGGACGTCAACCTAACGAGCAAGAAGCGTCCCGAGACAGCGATCACTCAGTTCAAGAACTCATTGAACGAGCTGATCAAGATCCTCAGCAGCAAGGAGCCGTCCTACATCCGCTGCATCAAGCCTAATGACGTCAAGGGGCCTAGTAAGTACTAAATACTTTACTTTAATTGACGACACGGTTGGCGCAGTGGCAGAGCGATCGACTGCTGCGCTGCGTGTCCCTGGTTTGATCCCCGCATGGAACAAATATTTGTATGGCCTACAGATGGTTGTTCAGATGTGAGTTTAAATGTTTGTGAAAGCAACCACAGAACAGGAAAAAATCCTAGTGTGGGGCAAACTTTAAAAATATATTTAGGATTAAACCTAAAGCTGACGTCTAAAATCTTCTGGGTCATAAGTTTATGAATGTGTAAATGTAAAAACTAAATTTACAACAGCATATTAAGAAACCATGTAAAGTAACTACAGTATCATCAATTAACTTGATCTTCATCAGAGTCGTCTGCCCCAAAGTGGTGTTGTTTGCCCCACAAACGATGGGACACTTGATATCGTGGGATACTTATCCTGTTGTGAGCACGTCATTTTATAGACGCCACTGGAAACGCCAAACTCGACGCAGTTTGGCTGGCTTAATTTAAATTCTCATCGACACGCTGAGAAGAAGCCGTTTATAATTATTAACAGGTTCTTTTCATGGTGAATCTTTTTAACCTCTCAAGGACCGCCATTATTTACGTTAACTATCCGTCAAGCACCGCCGGGTGGGCTCTTACCGTAAGCGTAATCTGATTTTAAGACTTAACTACAAATACAGTTTCAAATCGCTTGGGGTTTGGTGACACTGTGCCAGCGGGGCTCAACGGTAATACTTGTTTACTGGTACGTTTTTTGCCACTGGGACTCTAGAGGTTAAAAGTCTACTTTAGGAAGAAAACTTAGTCTTATTTAGTGAAGTAGGCATCAAACTGTAACACTGTGCTTGTTCCAGTGCAATTTGACGACAAGCTAGTGTCTCACCAAGTCAAGTACCTCGGTCTGATGGAGAACTTGCGCGTGCGACGTGCTGGCTTCGCGTACAGGAGGACCTATGAGGCCTTCCTCGAGAGGTATTTATCCAACTAATATTGTAAACGTGAAAGTTTGTATGGATGTTTGATATTCTTTCAGGCAAAATCTACTGAATAGATTTAAATGAAACTTTACAATAATATAGCTTGTACATCAGAATAACACATGGGCTACAGTTAATATATTGTATATTCTATGCCCACGCGAGTAAAATAGTACTTGCTTCGGTGCAGGCAAACAACGTGAGGAAACCAGCATGTCTGAGAAATATTTCTTGCCGGCATTTAAAACAAATCAAATCTATCACTTTTGAATGTCAAGAAACAAAATGAAGCTACAGTCCCGGTCACAAGGCATAATAACTTGTGAAAGTACTGTAGTTGCCCATTCCAAAGCGTTGATCTCTATGGAGAACAATGGGCAAGACACTCCATGGACACTCTATTTAATTAGAATATGATTACAAAATCGTATTTTTTACATCATTCGTGTTGAGATTATACAAATATGTGAGAACGATGTGCACAGTAAGAGCGTCCAGAGTAAAAACAATATTCAATATAAAAATCGAAATAAATTAATGAAATCAGAGGTCCATAGGCGGCATAGAAACTCTGACATCAGGTTCAACAATAACCACACGATAAAGTAAGAGAGACAAAACTATGCTAGTGGCAGCACCCTTCGAAAACAAACAAACTCTAAACCCTGGCTTCTTTTTCAGATGAAAAAATAGCATTACATGAGCGTAAAAAATTGCTCGGTCATTTTTAATTATTATTGTCATGTTTTTTTTCATCTTTATATGTTATTTGAGTTGCATCTATAATTTAGATTAAATACAGTGCTGCAACTAATATAAAAAATATATTATACAAGTAAAAAATGAAAAATTACACGGCGTCAAAAATTGTCCGTATCGCAGTCAACAGGTAAAGTGCCCAGAAGGCTGGCAGCATTACCGCGTTGGATAGCAATGCTTATTTTTTGTGCAAAAAACAGGCCCTCACGGTCACGATAAAAGTCGACCAACCGCTTGGAGAATTTCTCGAAATACTACATATTTTTGATTTGATTTAAACAACTGCAGCAGCTTCACCAATTTGACTTGTTCTCTATCCGTCAGGTACAAGTGCCTGTCCCGCGACACGTGGCCGCATCACCGCGGTCCCGCGCGGGATGGCGTGCAGAAACTTGTCGACGTGCTTAACTTCGAGAAGGAGGACTATAGGATGGGCAAGTAAGTACATACACATACTTTTATCTGTTAGTAATAACAAGTAGTATATAGTACAAGGGTGCTTCTTTCTTTCGAAAGTGGAAAGAACCCGTGATGGTTGCGGGTTGTTCGAGGTTGCAGGTTGTTCGAAAGAGATACCGCGGCCCCGGAACGTAAAGGGCATACTTTTGTCAGTAAGAGTCTGACACGCCCCCCCCCCTCCGCTCCACCCAGAGCGGGGGAAGTTATTTGATGATTTCCCACACCAAAAAAAAACCCATGATAAAAAAACAATTGCCGGGATAGGGACGGTCTCCGACATTTGACGACACGATGCGCCAGCAAAGGCTAAGCGTTTGACCTCTGCACTACGTTTTGCGGGTTCGATCCCCACACCGAACAAATATTTGTATGGGCTACAGATAGTTGTTCCGGGTCTGGCTGTGTGTGTATGTGGGTTAAATATTTGTAAAAGCACCCACGATACAGGAGACCCTCCTAGAGTGGGGCACGTTTATTAAAAAAAAAAACATTCTGCTAAACATCGTCACTGTTGATAATGGCCAGGATTATATCTGTAGGGAATCTTAATAAGTTTTAAACTTCATCAATATTCTTAACCACTCTAGAAAGAATCGATCTTTGAACACCTTTTATTCTTTGTTTATGGAAAAGGTAAGGCCATTTCAAAGCAGACGTGGTCTGTGAACACACTGTGTGTGATTCGCATCTTTGATACCTACTCTATAATACAGAGCATCAAAGATTCGCCACGAGCTCCTCACGACCTCTCGACTATAATATAGAATCTATACTATAGTCGAGACGTCGTGAGGAGCTCGTGGCTAAATAATAGCAGCCGCTCGGGTCGATCTTTAGGTTAAGCCGCGCTTGCCTAGGTTGGTCTGTGGATGGGTGACCACCCGTTACATACCGAGTTTCCTCGGTGCCTCGGAAAGCACGTTAAGCTGTTAGTCCCGGCTATCATTTGTAGATCTTTGACAGTCATTACAGGTAGTCAGTATTCCAAAAGACTGGTTGTTACGTATTACGTACTACGCTGGGTAATACGATTATTACCCAGTACTAACTGGGTTGTGGACGTCAGATAGGCAGTCGGTCCATGTAAAATACCGATATTCAGCTGCATCCGGTTAGACTGGAAGCCGACCCCAACATAGCTGGGAAAAGGCTAGGCAGATGATTATAGTCGAGAAAAACCGTACTAATTAAGATAAAGAACCACTTGATCCTAACCACTCCAATCAAATTTCAGCACAAAAATCTTCATCCGCTTCCCGAAGACGCTCTTCGAAACTGAAGACGCGTACCAGCTGAAGAAGAACGATATCGCGACCATAATCCAGAGCAGATGGCGCGGGTACTGGCAGAGGAAGCAATACATCAAGATGAAGCAAGCGGCCATCATCATACAGAAGTGGGTCCGGAGGTTCCTCGCGCAGAAGCTGAAGGAGAGAAGGAAGAAGGCCGCTCTGGTTATCAGGGCTTTTATTAAAGGTGAGGATTTTGATGATGGCAGATTTTTTGAATGGTTGCCAAATCTAGATTTTCCTGGGGGTTTATTCACGAAAGCTGGGTCAATTTAAAATAATTACGCTTTAAGAACTAGAACAAAAAAAATTTTTTGTGCAAGCAGACGTGAATCATTTCTTAATATTAGGAGTTCGTGGCTAAATAATAAAAGTTCTTCCGATTAATTGTTTTGTAGATGGGTCGTCATCCATTACATGGTACAGAGTATTTCCCGCGCCTTGGACAGTAACTTAGCTTATCAGTTTCGGTGCCCAGAACTCGGCGTATTTTGGACTTATTCGCTGAGTTTTGGCAGCGAAAGTTTTAAAACCAGCACTGACTGGCTCGTGGAGTTTAGGTAGTCGCTCCATGTAAAATAGTGCTTTTCAGCTTCATCTAGTTGGACCACCGACCCCGACATAGTCGGGAAAAGGCAGGCAGATGATAATTCATCATAAACATCACTAACCAAGTCCTCTCATTACCAGGTTTCATCACCCGTAACGGGCCGGAAACTCCGGAGAACCGTCGCTTCCTGGGCATCGCGAAGGTGCACTGGCTGAAGCGGCTGGCGACGCAGCTACCGTCGCGTGTGCTGGACGTGTCGTGGCCGCCGTGCCCCGCCACGTGCCAGGCGGCGTCGCGCGAGCTGCACCGCCTGCACCGCGCGCACCTCGCGCGCCGGTACCGCCTGGCGCTGGCGCCCATGGACAAGAGGCAGTTCGACCTCAAGGTGCTGGCTGAGAAGATGTTCAAGGGTGAGTGACTGGCCTTCTTCCTTAAATATTATTTTGTCCGTCTTATACACAAACTTCTGTAAAACGACTTCGGGGAAATTCGGAATGCGAAATTGTACTAAAGCCTTACGCATAATTATTCCTGGTGATGCAGGGTCGAAAGAGATACCGCAGCCCTGGAACAAAAGAGCAAAAGAGGGAACATAGATCAGTTTTAAGTCAGTACAACTCTAACACTCCCTTCCGCTCCTGAAGTCTTTTGATGATTTCCCATCCGAAAAAAAGGCTTGAACTGCCAATTTGGCTACATCTCGAGTAAAGACATAGAAAACTTTTTATCCCAATAGTTACTCCTCGTGGAATAAAATCCAACCTCCATACGAGCGAGGCTGGCTATACTAATCAACCGTGTAACAGTCCATTTGAGAATCAGACCCTTCACCATTCATATGTATCTAAGTTTTATTTTATCTGCTCCAGGTAAAAAGAACAGCTACCCAAGCAGCGTGAGCGAGCGCTTCAAGGAGGATAGACTCACGGGAGAACACCAGACGCTAAGGAACACCTTCATGGCCTCGCCGTCCTGGCCCACTGGCGAACAGCTTATTGTGAGTGTGGCGAAATCATTTCTAATGAACGACAACCTTTTTGTTAAATCTTAGAGAAGTACCAGATCTTAGAATTGGTATGGTCATAGTTATATCCTGAACTTAATTCTTAGTTCATTAAGTCTCGGGCTCTCGGAAGTTTCTGCATGCAGGGCCACCTCTGAAGAGGCACCGATACACCTTACGAAATTCAAGCATACCAGTTTTCGTTGCAATTGCTTAAGAGATTCGCTTCGTAATTTTCTCAGCAAACCCAGTCATTATGGGAATCCGTCCGTCATCTTTGGGCGTCCGCCATCTTTGGGTGTCCGCCATCTTTGGAAGTCCGCCATTTTGTATTTAGAATGACGTCACTTAGCTTATCCATTACCATGCAACCTAAAACGTAACGATTGCTAGGAAGCGGTTTAAATTTACCTACTCCTTAAATTTTTTATACAGTTAGTTAGATTGTTACATACAGGTGTACCTAACAAAAGCGATTTAAAAATAACTAAGTAAGTAATTTGTTCCTCCCCTAGTACTCATGCGAGGCCGTGAAGTACGACCGTCGCGGCTACAAGCCCCGCGAGCGCGCGCTGCTGGCGTCCGACAAGGCGCTGTACGTGCTCGACGCCAGCAACCGCAAGACGTACAAGTTGAAGCATCGTCTGCCGCTCGACAAGCTCAGGGTTGTCGTCACCAACGAGACCGATACCTTGGTGCTGATCAAGATCCCGCAGGAGTTGAAGAAGGATAAGGTGTGTAGTAAATCTACCTTTATTTTTGTAGGAATCCGATGGTACATATTAAAGATGAAATTGCATTGATACGCCTTTTTTCGGTTGGGAAATCATCAAATAACTTCTGACATGCTCCCCGCTCCGCCCAGAGCGGGGAGCATGTCAGACTTTTACTTACTAACTGATAACTATGACTAATTGATACCCTTGAGATAACGCTGAAATGTCTTATCGTCGTTGAAGTTCAACATCATCACAATTTTTGGGTGTTTTGACATTTTGATGCCATTCGTTAGAGAATCGGAAGACCAATAATTTTAGCCAAGTGTTTCTACATTAGGTAAAACTATAATAAAGTATACATAAACAGTTAATTGATATTATTATAGTATCTATACAATATTGTTCGATTTTTAGAACTTAAACGACGTTATGTGAACACTGCATGAATTTACCTTTTTTTAGGGTTCCGTAGTCAACTAGGAACCCTTATAGTTTCGCCATGTCTGTCTGTCCGTCCGTCCGTCCGTCCGTCCTCGCTTAATCTCTGTGACCGTTAGCACTAGAAAACTGAAATTTGGTACCAATATGTATATCAATCACGCCGACAAAGTGGTAAAATAAAAATTGGAAAAAAATGTTTTATTAGGGTAGCCACCCTTATGTAAACTGGGGAGTGATTTTTTTTTAATTTCAACCCTAACGTGTGATATATTGTTGGAAAGGTATTTAAAAATGAATAGGGGTTTACTAAAATCATTTTTTGATAGCGTCAATAATTTCGGAAATAATCGCTCCAAAAGTAAAAAACAATGTGTCCCCCCCCTCTAACTTTTGAACCATAAGTTTAGAAAATATGAAAAAAATCAGAAAAGTAGAACTTTATAAGGACTTTCTATGAAAATTATTTTGAACTTGATTGACACAACAGTTTTTGTACAAAAAAGACAAAAAGTTTTACAAAATAATTTCTGGACTAAGTTTGTAGTATAATCGTATATGCAAGCATTTTTTTTAACTTCGTTTACATATTTTATTATCCTGAACGTATCTTTTTTCAAACAAAAAAAAGAATTATTGAAATGATTGCGAGAACCGTCTCGCAATCCAAAATTATTAAAAAAAAGTATTAATTAGGAAATACAATTCTCTAGTGTTCAACGTCAAACAAATAATAAACTCATAAGTGGGAACACTTATTGTGACGGACGGGAAACTACGGAACCCTACACTGAGCGTGGCCCGACACGCTCTTGGCCGGTTTTTCAATCTGGAGTCGGACTCAACTGAAGTTTGTGCGAACCGCCAGCATAGAGCGCTAGTCTGTGGAATTCATTTCCAGCTTGTCCATGTCCCGGTCCTGGATATAGAGATATCTTCGAAGTTCAAATAAATTAGGTTTCTTCTAGGGTCCTAGGCAAAGACGGTTCTAGGCAATCGCGCTACACCTTAGCAGGCGTCATCGCTTCTTAAATCTACTAAGTTTTAATAAAATGTCTTACCCAAAAATATTGGCCTATCTCTATTTTTCTTCAACAAACGATTCTAGTCATTACAGCTCCCTTTTTTAACAGAAACCATTCGATTGCAATGCCAAAGACAATGGACGTGCAAACTTATTTTATATATGTGAAGTTTGCGAGACCTAAAATGACCATCATTCCAAATTAAAATGTTTGCATTGCAGGGAGACCTGATCATCTCTGTGTCGCACCTGATCGAGTCGCTGACCATCATGACGGACTACACCAAGAAGCCCGAGATCATCGAGATCGTTGACACCAGGACGTAAGTAACCTTAATACGACTGTCCATCTAAGCAAGGCCAACACAACCAAGTCCTATCCATTTTGATGGTGGCTTAAAAATGAGTCTATTACAATCTGTAGTGACACAAATATGAAGAGGCAAAAAGTACTACAGCGCCATCTATGCAACTACTGAAGAACTAACTGCAAGATTCCTACATCGCGCAAGCAAAGTTGTACGCGGAGTTAAAATATATACAGCACCCGACAAGCAAATGTCGGGCAGTGGCCCACCAGACACGACACCCGTCTGGTCGGAAGATCCTCCCTTTTCTATAGAGGTTGGAGAACTTTACACCCTGTTCTTCATAGGAACCTGTAAAAATCTAATACCCCAATATAGTTTGATAAAAACAAAGCATGTTTAGGCAAGCAGTTGGTCCTGCTTATCATTCCTGGATTTTTGACAATTGTTTCTACGAATAGTTAGAGCTCTGAAAATCTGAACAGGGATATTGTATCGCGCTATGGAGGTCAAAGGCAGTCGCTTCGTTTAAAATATTGGTATTCTGTAACTGCCTGAAAATCTACCCCAAAATACCTAGTTCAGAAAAAGCTAGGTAAAGACAAGGTATTGGTCTCCTGTCTTCATTCTTTAACCCGATGTTTTTTTTTCTATCATTACTATTCTAGATTCATATGTATGTATCTACATATGAATCTAGAACTGTAGTGTATGTACCAGAACCATCCATGGTTTACACTTTCTGTCAATTTCCAGCATCGCGCATGACTTGGTGAACGGCAAGCAGGGTGGCACCATAGAGGTGCAGAACGGTCCGCAGCCCAACATACACCGCGCCAAGAGCGGCAACCTGATCGTTGTATGTATACCTTTACTTTTTTTCTTCAAAACGGTAATTGTAAAACTAATGGCGCTAGTGTAGCTAGTTAAAATCATAGGCATTGGTTAAAAATCTGTGAATGTATCGCTAGTTTAACCGTAATTAGTTAAATTGGCGCCTAGATAAGGTCGCGCCATCGACCCATCACAGAGCTTTTCCTTCATTTTTATCATTTTAAATTGATATTCGACTAGAAATGTCACATCGACAGCGATTACTTAAATTAACTCGCTAAGTAGATATTAAGTAGGCGAACGGCATTTATGGAAGCGATTCTGGGTCCTTGATACTCCCGACATCTTTATTCTATTCAATCTTTTATTTATTTATTTTTAATTTTCAGATTGCAACACCCTGAGCGGTCCAGTATTGCACCAAACTAGTTACTACACGAAACAACGATGTTACTGTACGTAGAATTAAGTTCAACTATTCCATTTCGTATTGCATAGTATTTATTGTTAGCACCAGTAATTGTGATGTGCCTACCGCATTGTAAATAGCAATAACGTTCCTTACAGGAATACCTACCCGCAAATTGTATTAAAAAAATAAGTAATACTACCCTCCTTTTGTCAACTTTATTTAAAGTCAGTCTTTTAAAATCAGTATTTTGGCTGAAACCTTATTATAGAATAACTGGGTACAATTATTCTCTAGGTATGGTGGGCACATTGTACCTAAATATAACTATGTTTGGTAATTTTATCTTGGCAATAAGTGAAGTGAACAACAACTAGTTACAATTAAGTTTTATAAATATTATAATTATTATTTTGTGTTTATGTACTTATTTTTTATTCGAAGTTCTTTATAGTTAAGTGCTCTATGTATAGTTTAAAAATAATACAAATCCTTGTTGTTTGATACCTAGAGTACATAACTGTAACAAGCAATCCAATTACAATTTTATACCCAATTATGATTTTTTATAAATTATTGATGAAAGTAAATAATTATATATTTATGAATACGTTTTAATATGAAGCTTTTATGTATTTGATGTGATATAATCTTCATGAGATTTACGTACAAAGTACTTAGTATTTTTTGTATGCCATAAAACTTAGGTATTGTCAGAAATGTGTCAATTATTACATATTAATTAGAATTTTAAAAATCCTGCAGAAGGGTATTCTTGTAAATAAAATCTTAAATATTTACTTGCTGAATATAAATAGTAAGCAAGTCGTACCAAAGGTATTTTCAAAATTATTGAGAATGAGAAATGGCTAGTTAAATTAATGATAACTATCACTTCTAGGCATATTCTCAGAAAAAATATTATATTTATATTATAATTGACACATTTCGTTTTGTTTGTTAAAATGGATAAGCTGAATCAAAGGTGCCTACTATAAGGAAACAATTTGAATTAGTGTTACAATGAATATATTTTATAAAAATAAGATCATTGTGGGTGTTCTATAGTTCGCGTCGGCCATTGCCTTCTTACACAATTTATGAAGGCCTATTGTGTATTTAAATGGCGTGTTTTGATTTAATTCGCCGTATACAATTCTTGATGGGTACGCAATAGGCCATCGTGACAGAATGGCCATATTTTTTAGGTACAGGCTATTAAGTGCCTTGTTTATATAAGCCAGTTCCTTTGCAGTCATTTTAAATAAAGGTATTTTAATTAAAAAAAGTGCGTTTTTATTTTGGAATCATACGTTCCGTTTACGTTCCGGGGCCGCGGTATCTCTTTCGAACAACCCGCAACTCCGGCAGGCGGTGGGTCTGGCTCCTCTGCTTTGCTGACATCAAATTATTTGGCAGGTTAAATTTATCAAAACACAAAAGGAATTTCGTCTAAAACTATGTTGCCAGTACAATGACAATCAACACAACAGATCGAGTTTTTTTCTATTAATACTGTTTATAAATAGAGTTTTCTACTGTTTCTCGCAAAAACTGCTGAACGGATTTCGATGAAATTAGGCAGTTTGTAACCTGGCTTTTTATCCCGTTAGTTATTACTTTCTTATCTCAAAAGGGGGACGCCTTTGAAAAGTTTTGCACCGCACATTACTTGTGTTGGTTGGTATCATCTATTATTGATTAATAATGCAATGGGGTTGCTATACAAATTGGGTTACAATGACATGAATTACAAATTCTTATAAATAGTGCCTGACTGTTCAGAGCTTTACAGTCTAGATTGTTTTCGTTTACTAACTTAAATAAATCACTAAAGGCTTCTCCTAACTATATTTACATTTCATTGTCTTCGATAATGATGGTTCAATCTATGATTTCCAATCCCTTCGTTAAAGACTTTTTGATTGCCCCTAAACTAACTTGCTCTTCGCAAATAGATAAAATAATATTTTTATTTTATTTTAGGTAATTATATGCGAAGCCAATTTTGAGAATGAAATGGCCTGGCTTATTATGTATTTAATACATCTATATAAATTACTTACAAACTACAAATTTAAAAAAAAAATGTACAAGTATAAAAATTAGAAGAAGAGCATCTTAAATAATCATCCACAATGCTGTCTATAGGAAGTGTGTATATGATATCCCGAAATAGCATTGTTATAATAGATCTGTATATGCATCGCAAAAAATAAAATACAAAATCATATTTCATCATAGTATAATTATTTAAAAAAACATTAGGTACATTTTTACAATTATTATTATCATAAAATGTGATAACAACAATCCAGAGTTACAGTGACAGACAATCGTCTCTCGCCTACTTCAGTCTTTCTATAAAACGAAACATCCCTGAGTTAAAACTGTGAACTTATAACTGGATACTTTAACATGGAAGCGCCTAAGTAGCCCGCGCATTTCAAATTTTTTAACGTTTTAATAAATTGTAGATCAGTGTTGGGTTGTATTTTGATTAATATATGAATCGCGACCGTTACAAATCTGATCTTTTACATCCTTCGAAGTTCATTCTCATCTAATGTCATAATCACCCATTTAATGACCATTTCATTTGCACACACATTTTATGGTCGTGCATCACATTTATTTAGAGATACAGCCTGACACTTATTTGCAAAAAAAAGAGAATTTGATTTTGCGGACTTTCCCGGCGCTTTCACCTTAACCTGACTTTATCATTTATTTGATCAATATTTTTAGCAATACATGATATATCAAGATCTAGGCCATGCCCTTTCCGCATTCCGCCCCCAAATATTAATTTGCATGTGTGTCTGGACGGCGATCCAAGCATTCACTGATGTTACAACATCCCATCAAACATTATACAAAACATTTCTGAATCACAAACTACCCACACAATTTACAACATAAATTCGAAGTACCCCCGAATAAGCACACCATATAAAATATAAAAAATGACGATTATCTCCGAAACTCCGGATTATTTACACGATGGACTCGCGTCTTATAGCTAATATAATACAAGGGAACATAGTCTTTCAGCCGGTGACTTACTAAGATACTCGATATTGCGAAACTACGTCGAAAAAGGCGAAAATTCACAAAGATTTACGGTTTTCACCTTGCCTTGCGTAGGCTTTTCTGGACTTTCTTAGGGTCGGCTTCCAGTCATACCGGATGCAGCTGAATTCCAGTATTTTAAATGAAGCCACTTTTACGGTACCTTATGAATTATAAATCAGTTAATATGACTGGTTGTCAAGACTTCAAGGCCACTGATTACTTGTAACCGTGTCAAAAAGATCTTCAAATGATAGCCAGAACCAAACGTCTTAACGTGCTTTTAGAGACACGTAGGATATTCGGTATGTGATGGATGGTTACCCATCTACATACCGACCTTAGCAAGCGCGGCTTAACCTCAAAAGTTTTAAATTACGGTCTTTTGAGAAGGAATATATCTTTTACAGAAAAAAATACCAACTGATTTGAGTTATGCTACAATAATTAAATTTTTATGCATCCTCACGCCTTAACCCTTGTAGAGTAGGCAGTAATTAAATCCCTTTTTATATCATCGTTGGCAAGCATTAAATTCTTTCAATTTTTATTTAAGCATGAATATCATAAATAATAAGTCTAATTTCACTTTTGAATTTTCGCTTTCTCGACCAAAACAATATCTCTCATTAAAATGCAGGGAAGTATATTGTATTCTATATACATTTCAACGAAATTCATAGAAGACACGTCTTTAAAAAACGCAAATAAAACTTCGCATATATTTACAGATAATTGTTTAAAAAAACTAACGCAGCCGCTAACGTTATAAGTTAATCTTTACATCCAATAATTTGTGAATAGACAACATGATATATATATATATATATATATTAGTTTTTTTTTACTAGTTCACCTGCCAGTGATATGAAACTCATGAATATACATACACACTTACATAATAATATAAATGCCAACTAAGTCAGGCCCAATATTGCTAGTTAGGACCTATTATTCGAACGAAGAGCGATATGCATGGATATGTAGAATTTAGTAAAAAAAAAACCTTGATAACGCATGCATATGTAGCCCGATTTGGTATAAATATTACGATTATTTCCAGTCAATGGCACTTTTGCAAAAACTATATTTATTCCGAACCTTTTATTAACCTTGTAACTGCTGATGTGGGGCCGCTCCGGCCTAGCAACAATAATAATAATAACAAAATCCTGGGACTTCCTCGCATGCGATGCACACGCTGCTTGCTTCGAATTTAGAGAAGCCAGGTCATTTATGTTTTATTTTTTAAATATATTTAAGTTGCATAATAAATTTAGACCTCAAAATGAGAAGGCCACTCTGACCCTCACGTCAGAGATTACGTAAAATAAATCACGTCAGTAGCCTAACGATAAATAAACACAACTATACATATCGCCCTAAATCAGCAACATATTTGGGACCCAACAAGAACCTAACATTAAATATATAGGTAAAAAAAAGTTTGCGAAACGAAATAACTGAAATTCAAAACAACTCAATTCCGATTATACATAATCACAGAACTCGTAGACTTACATTAAATATATAAACAGATAACACTAACAGAATGCTGCTTACCCACCTTTTAATTATAGCTATGACAAGACTTTAATGTTATTATTTTATTGCGCAGATATTGCATTCGAAACTATTTCTACTGATAATTCTTTTCTTTATTATGACGAGTGGTTGCGAGTACAGCGAGTTCGGCCATATTTTATTAAGGCCGTAAGCATCACGTTCAAACCTAATTCCGTCATTAGCAACTCGCTCAGACCAGACATTTATGTTGTGTTTGATGTTTATTTCTCGATGACTTCAACGAAATGAAAAGCGCTCGAAATGTTTCGCAATAACAGTAAAATCGCTACAATCTACGGAATTTTATAATGTTCTGTCAAAAGTATCAAACATGTTCTAATAAATTAAATATTCGATTTGTTCTGCAAAACGCTTACAAAATGGCAGTTTTTATTAGACAATTTGTCTGTAAAGCGTGAGGTTTTACTTTATGGTGGAATGGGTTTTGCTCTTATTTGCATTTAATGTTGGCAACACAAAAATTGTTTTTTTTTTACTGCTGGCAACCCAGTATCTTCATTCAGTCTCAGATTATCAAAGAATTTCTAATTCGGTTGAAAGGATAAAAGCAGAGGCAAGATAGAAAAGAGATCATAGCCTTAGGCACTTTGTAATCTGCCTTACATGACATGGGAACAATGAGACTCGCCAGTCTTCATGAGAGGAACAGTGCTGCCAACTGCCAAACATGATCATTTTTGTTACAACCACAAGGACTCATAACAGAAATAAAACAATTCGTTTCGCTAAATAGAAATTAAACAACTGTTCTTATTTAAAATTAATTATTCTAGTTTACATTATTTACAAACATATGCACAGGACGCCTGACATCCGTCCGCGGTAACTAGCGCTATGCGATACTTTGGTTACTACTATTTTATCATACATTTTGGTACGCGTTACGTTCAACGCAATAAGTTAAATTGCTTCACAGGGTTCCGCACCTTTACTAAATTCAATTTTCATAATAAGATTATATTTTTATTAAAAACGTAGAAATGGAAATTTATTCAGACTATTCACTCCAACATCCATAGTTAGGATATCAGATTTGTTGTTATAATTTTGTACTGAATATTCGCAAATAGTGCAAGAAGCATAGCATAGTGCTAAAGTTTCTTGAAGAACACAGCCTTCATCTTAGGAGCTAACCATACATGAGATTGAAGCTAATATTAGACTAGGCACAAAATCGCACTCGCACGGAACCCACACTTCGTCACACACCACAGGCTACAATTTATACTAGATCACATCGTCAAAATTGGTCTAAAGTAAGCACCGTTTCTTCCTTTTACGAAAGTATCTTTTGCAATGAATTCTGTACTATTTCACTTGTCCCAAAGCCTCTTGCGGCGGCTCGGTAGGTTTGAAACCACTTTCAGATTTGTAAGGCTCACTTTTAAAGTCTTGACTGTCGTTTTTGGTTTGGTCTTTGTCCTCAGGGTACCCTCCGTAGGGCTTCTTGCCCTGCGTGTGGTCCTGCTCGCGCATCTGCCGGCGACGCTGCTTGGACCACAGCTCGTGGCAGTCCTGCCACGTGGGCAGCTCGGGCGCAGGCATCCTGGAAATAGGCGGGAGGTTAATGGTGTACCTAACTAGTGAGGTGCAGGGACGCATAGCTTGATCTCGTAGAGGTTTCCGGTAGATTGTGGATCCTAATGTCACTCATAATCTGTTCTGGGCAGTACCAAGTGTTTCCTCAATATAAATTAACCGAAGATATGAGCCCAATCTGCAAATCGGTAAGAGGTATGTCTGCATGAAGGAATGCCTGTAGGTCTGTGTATAGTTTATCACAAAAACCATGTATGTGTGGACTACGCACGTACGTACAAGTATGTAGTATGTACCACGGAGCAAACGTGTATTGCCCTGAAATGATTCTGTTGGATGAAAACAACACCAATTTGTTATGATAGCACTCATTCACTCCATACTTGTTGAATCTGTCTTATGTCAGTTCGCGATACCGTCGATGGCAGCTTCTACCATACATTCTAAAACCTGGATGATTGAACAATATACATAATCAATACTCACGGGGTCTGATAATCCCATTTGGTATAACTAAAGGGATAAGTTTTTTATTAGGTCTTTAACTCCTAACATATTCCCAGCCTATTACCAGGTATTACTACTAGATTTGTTTAAAGGAACTACTGCATTTCGAAGCATATAAAGGCCGCCATTTGTAATAATGTCGTTTGTATGCAGTCCCTTTGAACAAACCTTTAACATAATTCTAAATTCAGTCATTCAATCATGTTATTACACAAGTATTCATACATCATCCCTTGTTTTTTTTTTCAATCATGCAATTGATATTTGGATTTTTTGTATCAGTTCAAATAAGTGTTGCTTATCAATCTGCTGAAGTGACACTTCTCAGGTTACTTGATGAAACATGGATGGATGTAAAATTGATGGATGATGATGATCTTTCTTCATTCTGGAGTCGCCATTTACGACCAAATTCCAAGGAAAATGATGAAAAAGTCATACTGAGAATCTGCATGCATTATGACATGATTATACTATGTATTCTAATGTAGACATGCAATGAAATAAAAGATGAAAAACATTTCTTCAACAAATATGTTTGCTCTCGCTTAACCTTCATAATTTCGCGCATGGGCTAGCATACTTAAACTACCATCAATTAATCAATACTTTACTCAGGACACCAACTTAATAACAAACACATTAACTGTCGCATGTAGACGTAATCCCTCGTTGGAGGCTTTTAAGATCCATCCGTCACCTCTTGGTAATCCTATCTAAATGTATCTGAATGACCACCCATGGTGGACGATAGGACTATACCAAATCCATTTGATATGCACACTTCTATAAACGAACCAAGAATTTTTGTCCTTCGACGAGTTTTGTGTAAATACCAATAACTGCATTATGGTTTCCCTTTTCGGTCTTAGAGGTTAACCTTAATGGAAAAATTAGTTATGGAAAATCGCAATCAAAATACCCGACCTGGGAATCGAACCCAAGACCTAACGCTTAGCAGTCATACTTACGACTATTCATTTCGATACATGGTACTGTTTGGGCAGGTTTCGAACCCGCGACACAGAGAAAATCTTATGCAACAATCAGGTAATCGTCACTTGGCAACTAGCCTCTCGTCAGTTGAAGGCATCATACCTACAGTCCTACAATGCCAAGCAAAAAAACCAAAGTCAAACACAACTCACTGCTCTGGCACCACATTCTTCAACCAGGGGCTTTTCAGAGCATCCTCGGCGGTGATCCTCCGGTCAGGGTCCAGCTCCAGCATCCGGTCCAGCAGCGTGAGAGCCTGCGGCGGCATGAACGCGAAGTGTTCGCGCACGCAGCGCTTGTGGAACTTCTTGGGGCGCAGAGTGTGCCACAGCGGCAGGTTCACGACGTTGGGCCACACGCCCGGGACCGGAGTACCGCACACGCGGGAGATCATCTCCAGCTGCATCATCTCCACGTTCGCCTGTCGGGGAGTTTGTGTTCATAACTAATACTTGGCTTTTAGATATTGCCAATAGCTATAAGACCGCCATTATAACCATAGCACTTTTTTGTAAAAAATCTATTGTATTTTTTCAGACAACTCATGAACAAGAAAAATGGGAGATCAGATCCATTATTTGACGATAATCACCCACAAGTAATAAATACACACAATAATCAATAATTGTAAGATGCGATGTAAATATACACAATACATAATATCACACCTGTATTTTGAGAAATTACTGATGGACCATGCAATACCATTTTTCAATGGAACCCAGGACCCCAAACCCAGCAAACACTCGACCTTCGAGGCAGTTTACCTGGAACAGCGGATGCTTCAGGAACAATTCGCCCAGGATGCAGCCCATGGACCAGACGTCGACGGCCGGGCCGTACCGCTCCTCGCCCAGCAGCAGCTCGGGCGGCCGGTACCACAGCGTGATGACCTTGTTGGTGTAGGGTCGCTGCCGGTCCTCGGCCGACCACAACCGCGCCAGACCGAAGTCGCCGAGTTTCACTTCGCCCCTGTTGAAGTTGGGAGTGGTAGTTTAGAAAACGAAACAATAGTACAAGAATAGGAATCCAAAATATCAACATATGTGTAGTATTAATCTGTTGGTAGACGTAAATAAGTAGCAATTTCCATTAATCCAGCTTATTCCTGTTTGAGCAATCTTATTTTCATCTATTTATATCATAGTTTTTAAAAAAAGGATTTTGAAATCCAGAGTCAAAATTATGGGTCAGCATTACCTTTGTGTCATTTCTACATTCTTGAACATACAAGATAGACAGTAAATCTAACATTGTTGTAAATGTAAATAAATAAAATTAATTTTTTTTTTCAGGTAGTACACCCATAATTACAACTAAACATTACAAAATACAAGAGAATATATATATATATATATATATATATATAACTAAGAGCTGATAGACAAGAAAAATAAGGGTAAACACTAAAACAAATACAAACTCACTTATTATTCATCAGTATATTGCTGCACTTGATATCTCGATGCAGGAAGTTCTTCCGGTGGCAGTATGCCAGCCCGTCCAGCAGCTGGCGCATGATGGACGCGTTGTGCGACTCCGTGAAGTCCACCATCTTGGACTCCAGAAGACCCATCAAGTCGTGGTCCATGTACTCGAACACGAGGTAGAATGAGCCTTTGTCCTGAGAAAACATCAAGATTAAATTAAAAATAATATTAAGCTTCTGTCTCTCTGTGAAATGATAAAAACTAGGCATGCCAAGGGTAATAATTATTATGTAATATGCCTCACGCTGTTTTAGGAGCAGTGGTGATGAAACAATTTGCAGAAAAACAATATGTCTGACCGGGAACTGCTGAGATGACAAGTAATAGAGAATTATGGAAGACTAGTTGGCGCCTGCGGCTTTGCCCGCGTGATATGTGTTATTCTAGACTATAATCTATGTGCCAAATTTATTAAGATCCGTTCAGCCGTTTTGACGTGAAAAAGTAACAAACATCCATCCTCACTAACATTTGCATTTATATTATATTATAATACTAGCTTCAGTCCGCGACTTCGTCCGCGTGGCATAGTTACTTTTGGGCTAACGCTAACTTTAACCTGCGCTAACTTTAATCATCGAAAAAAAATATCTTTCTCTCCCCTTTTCTCACCTTTTTTAGCCTATGTCCGTTTCCAAGGTCCCGACTATCTCTGTACCAAAATTCATCAAAATCGGTTTGGCCAGGCGTGAAGACGTAACAAACAAACAAACTCACTTTCGCTTTTATAATTAGGTATTTAAAAAAAAAAAACCATCACAAAGTGACCATACCTTTCTAAAGTCCATAGCATCCTGCTTATCCGTAACGATTTCTCGTAGATTAACAATATTCTTATGGTTGAGCTGTCGTAATATCTTGATCTCTCGTACGGCTGTGATGGGGAAGCCTTCCTTTTCGTTTTCAAGGCGCACCTTCTTGAGCGCGACAAGTTGGCCTGTGTTCTTGTCGCGAGCCTTGTATACTTGGCCGTAAGTACCCTCGCCAATTTGGGTGATAACCTGGATTTAACAAAAGTATTTAAATTAGTATGTTTTTTGGAACATTTATGTTCTAACATATTGCTAAGATTGGCTTAACTGCAAAGTGAATGAAGTTATTGTATGTTATTGGGGGCATACAAATTCAAACTGTTGTTCTTGAAGGATAAAGAGACGCTGCTGCTGCTGCTGCTGAGATTGTAGAAAAAGGACAACCACTATTTTCCAGCGTCATTGCTATGCAAGTGATTAAAAGTCTACATTAGAACATGCAACAACCATTTCATATACTAGACTCCGAATAACATGATAGCCGACTATGTGTTAACTAATGTAACTTAAGCATCTTCCACCAAGTAAAATTTCTCATAACTGAGCTACACTTTCAACGGCACACTCCTATATAATCATGATTATTTAAATTGAATGCAGACTTAAAAGTTATAAAAAGTAGCGTCACCTGGAAGCCATCGACGCACTTCTCGCCCCAGTCCTTGGCGTGGTGTGTGGGCGTGGCCACGGGCACCACCTTGGAGCCGCGACGCTTCAGGATCCGCGGCCGCTTCAGCTTCGAGCCCGACTGCAACACACACATAACAACTAACAGCTGATTCGGGCATTACCACGTGGGAGACCAGTCATCTTTAGACTGCTGCAAGTATTGGCGTTATCAACCGATGTAAACTGCTTGCGTTATGTATGGACTAATAAAACTTTCGCTAAGTGAGGCTTGTACTTCTTACATTATGACGGCACAGCAAAACGCAATTCTCAAGACTAAGATGTAAGGTTCCAAATTGCATGCAGCATTTTTGTAGTTGGTGGACATAACTGTCGAAGAACGCCTTTATCGTAACATTACATCAAGCCAGTAATCCCCGCAAGGTTCAAAAAGCCAATAACACTAGTCCCGACTCGAGAATCGAACCTAAGATCTCTTGCTCACCAGTAACACTTACGACCACTATACCAATGTGAGGATGTCCATCTTGAAATCATTTAAATCTATAAATCCAGGGATGATTTTCTGTGTCATCAACTATCTTTGCAGTATTAGCAGTTTGTTTCGGAAAGCTGAAAATCCGATCGAGATATAGTTTTTTTGTATTTCTTAGACTAGTATAAAAGCACTACATACATTATCCCTGGCATGCTTCCTGCTGCTGAAGACGTGTGAGTAGTGGTCCCGGCGCGACGTGGGCGGCGGGGTCCCACCATCCAGCTCGTCGCCCGACAGCTCCTCGGAGCCCGGGATCACTGTGATGCCGGTTGGTGGACGTTGTTACGTTCATTTATTGTTGTCACACAGAATAATAAATATAGCTACTAAGATTTTGAGACTGATTGTGTAATTATTTCCATTTTTAGGTAAAAACTAAAGCACAATTTGACTGCCATTTCCAACCACCACCTCTTCCCAGGTAAAACACTAGGAAGTGGCGGAGGGCGGGCGTTTTCTGTAAACTTTGACATTCAAAAATTGTTGATAAAGCCTAATTTGTATTAATGAATTTTGATTGTACTTTGTGATCATTTATCTCAGTTATAATAAAAGAGAGATAATTTTAAATAAGAAAATTATACACGCAACTTAAGAGGCATTCTGAAGCACAATACCGTTACTTAGCAACAAAATTTTATATTTAACTATGTTAATGATAATCTAGTTCCTCAAATCATCAAACTTTTCGATTTAGCTTATTTGGTACCCCACTGGTTGTTGATTCCACTATAACTCAACCACAGATAAATCTTTCGATTACTCATTAACGTTTAATGAATTAATACTTTTTTATACCTATTTGTTAAGTTAAGATCATATTTTTGTCTCACCATTCTCAGAAAAGGAACAAAATTAATATTCTGCCACAACTACCTCAAAATGTTGTAATTCTAGCCTTACTAGGTACTTACCAGGTGGCATAGGTAGGTTCATGATGCCAGTTCGCTTCGGTTTATCTGGCTTCTTGACCGGTGAGGGCGACGGTGTACTTAGAGGGCTCTCATTTGCTAACGTCTTCAGATCTTCAACCTGAAAATAAATATGATATAGTAAAACCTGCATAGTATGGTATTAAATATGCTTCGATGCTATGAATAAGTAAGTAGTCCTTATAATTTGTCTTTGTAATTGTATTACGTCTGTCACATCACATCACATCCCAGATCCAGTTGAAAACAAGCATCGGGCACTAGGTGCTCGGCAGATTGTTGGGCCTATTTGGCTCCGTGAGACATACAACATTCTTTTTTTAATGTTCAGTTTTTTTTTGTTGTGGCAATTGCTAAAAATGTTAATGTTAAATTAGTAATTAGTTACACTCAAAAATTAGGCATTATGCAGTAAAACATCCAAGAAAACTTAATTTTCAAAGTTATGTCAATTTATGAGGCTGAGAAGTTGTAGGTAGACATAAGAGTTGTGTCCTTGCTGAATGATGAGTGAGGTTACCTGAGTATTAGGCGGCATGGGTAGCTTGGTGAGGCTCCTGGGCTTGGGCGGCGCGGGCTGGCAGCTGTGCTGGTACACGCTGTCCACCACGCTCGGCCGCGCCGCCGGGGGGCTGCCCGACAGCGGGGGCGTTAACTGCTTCTAACAAACAAACTAATTCTTGTAATAAAACATTTTCCTTAGTTTATAACTGCGAATACAATTATATTTTGTGGTGGTACAATCTAAAAAAAAAATAATGTTTCCACTTTATTCAAATAAAATCCAAATTAACACAAAGTAATATTCAGCCGAATTGAATCGACAGCTTTATCAGTGGCAGTTCGCTGTTATCAAAAAGTAACTAGGTTAAAGATCAGCTCTGTTTGAACATCAATTACGCAGAACAGTCCGCAAAAACGCCCTTCGTCCATTTAAGTGTTTTAGTTGGGAACAACTGGTGGAACCAACTCCCGAGCAATGTATTTGTCTGATTGGTCAGAAGGAACAATGCATGTCAAAAAAGAGTATACAGACCTCATTAGCAGCAGCAGGCTCGGCTGGCGGCGGAGGCGGTACGGCCTCGCCGTTGGGCTCGCTGCGCTCGGGTTGGTCGGCGCGCTCGGGCCGCTCGCTGCGCTCGGGCGGCTCGGCGGGCTCGGGCGGCTCTAGCGGCGCGCAGAAGGAGCCGAACTCTGGCGGCGGCAACATGGGCGCCGCGGTGGAGTCGTCGCCGTCCGGCATCGGGATGTCCACCACGTCGGCACCCTCTCGCGTCGCCGACCCGTTCTCTTTGGACTGCTGGGAGGGATAGAAATATGTCAAAGTATGTACGTAGTTATTGTTCGGCTATTAAAACCAGAAGGGCGTCAAAAATAATAGCAATCATAAAATATCTACGACGATCACATTTAAAGACCTTTGTGAAGAATGATATTCCTTTAGACCTAACGGTTGAAACCTAACAGTAGATTCATATTCTCCTTCAAAATAAGTTTTCTAACCTGTGTGAGACTATCGGAGGTCATGTTGGACAGCTCGTCAATGGTGAGTATCTCGGGGTTGTTGATGGACGTCGTGTTCGACAGCGCGCCCTGAGACTCTTCCTCCTTCTGGTTCAAGATCTCTTGAAGTTTCTGCAGAAGGAACAAGCGTTAAATTCACAAAATACATCTAAAACGGCCGAAATAGAATTGTCCAGAAAATTACTAATGCACTTGGGCAACAGCTAAAATTGTATGACTGGGGTGGGGTCTGTTTTTCCGGACGAGGATAAATAGATGGCCAGGACGATTGTCTAGCTCGAAGAGGGTCTTTCAACACAACCCAGACTTCCGAAATGTTACAAAATTGTATGCAATGCTATCTGATGAACTTTAATAGTGCTTACAAGCTATCTTGAAGAAACAATAAAAGAATTGAACATTAAATTAGCAATTAATATTGGTTTTTATGCTTACCTTAGCCCTCTTATGCTTGTCCTTGACTAGTTCAGCAAATAGACTGGTATCACTGATCTTCTCCTTGAAGTCTATCTTGCGTTGCAGCATCCTTGGAGGGCTGGGTGACTCGTGCTTAATCCTGCTTAGAGCATTTATTTATTAGTATTTTATGGAATTAAGTGGCATTGCTTTATGGAAGGGGCATGTCCAACAGTGGGCATCAAGGTGTGGATGATTCAGGATTCTTACGTTTGAGCAATGATTTCAAGTACCATGTGATGTAGAACATCATGACTTTGACCAGACACCTTTTATCGTATGGATTTCTCTCGAACATATTCGCTCATACCACCTACATCCTGTCAAAAGTTAAAATGTGGTCGTCACGGAGTCTGGATGCGTATCCGGTTGATTACAATAGTCTCGTCACATAAAACTGGTGACATGGGTGTGTTCTATTCGCGAGACGACTCCTGGCAACCATTGATGCGGGGCTGTGGACGGTGAGCAATGGGTAGCTCACCGCCCGGCCGTCTAGTGACAACAATCCGTGTGGACGGCTTGCTCGTATTCCACGTGCGCCTCAAAGAGGGGCCAGGGCCACTGCCTGCCGGGGTTGCGGTTTGTTCGAAAGAGAAACCGTGGCCGCAATACAAAGGGCAATAGAAAAAACAGGGGTGGGTTTCAGTCGGTAAAAGTTTAACACTGACCCCGCTCCGCCCAGAGCGGAGGAAGCCATTTGATAATTTCCCATCCCAAAAAAAGGGTATCATATTAAGGGCACCTCCGCTAAACCCTTCGAAGATGACAGGCATCCTGCTAAATGCTTACAAATGTAAATCAAAACCATACCTATGCCTATCTCTGGGTGAAGGCTCCCGGTGCTTGGCGCGGTGTCGCGGCGGAGACTGTGTGGAGCCGCGCCGTCGGTTGCGCGAGTTTGAGCGACGGCGCTTGAGGGAACTACGGCTATGCGACCTGGGCACACAAAGCATTGTTTAACATGCTGTACGGATGGATAAAATTACACCACTACCTAGAATTTGTTAAAATAAGCGGGGTGGAAGTTTAACACGTTGCAAGTCTCGAAGACTCAGAGTTATCTAATGGACCAAATACGTAGCCCTTATTACTACATTAATTGATCATATATTTTGTTTAAGTATTTCATCCCAATTGGCTGCATATATCCAGTCGGTACAAGAGTGCGGCGTTACCGGTGCGAAGGCTTGACGTCCCGCTCCCGGTGCCGGTCCCGCGAGCGCGTGCGGCGGCGCCGGTGCGGGCTGCGGCGCCGGTGTGCGCGGCGCGGGCTGTACTCGCGCGAGCGGGACGACACCTCGTGCACGGGCGAGTCTGGGGGACACGGGTATGTCAGTATTTGTCATTGAAACGCTTTACGTATACGATATTGTGGAAATTTTTTGTTTTAAATCACTGTCAGATAAGATACTGGATACCAAACGATTTTAAAAGAAAGAAAAATCATGTCGAGTTCCTTGCCGGTTCTTTTCCATAGAAAAGACCAACTCGAACCGAGCACCTTTTTTCGACGTTTTCAAATGCCAATAAAATTGTAGGCCTACATTGGCATTTAAAAACGTCGAAAAAAGGTGCTCAGGTGTAGACTTACATCATTACATGGGTATTTAATATGTGAAATAAGAATATTTTGATGTGATTGACTAGGTCAAAATGTATGAAAAAGCAGTTTTCTTTCTTTACGTTTAAAAACTGTATGGTGGGGAGGCAAGCCCCCCTTTTTATTGGTGATAACTGCTTGTGCGTCTTTATTCTTTGCACCCTGTACTACGTAATTACTTAATTTGTGCTGTGGATTCCAAATACTCGACTTTTTAACCGAGGGAAATTCGATCAGGTTCAAGATTCTCAGCCTTGTCTATTAGCAAGGTCACTTTATATGACCTTTCATTGTATTCCAATTAATAACAATCGTCATGTATTCGACGTCACAGCGTAAATAGGTCAACAAGATCGTTTTCAATTTATGATACGTACAGACAGATTGGACGAAGAATAAGGTATGGAATTCAATCAGAGCCCTTTAAACGTCAAGCACTGGGTTTGCCGTTATATCAATAACTAGCTTTTGCCGGCGGTTTCACTCGCGTTAAATTTGGGGTAGCATAGTTGCCCTTTCCTGATTTGATAGCAAAGCTAAGTTTTCCCTTTTCTTCCCCATATTCTACTAAAAAAAATAGGCTATGTCTGTATCCTGGGTCCCAAATATCTCTGTAACAAAATTCATAAAAATCGGTTTAGCCATTAAGGCGTGAAGAGGTAACAAACAAACAAAGTCACTTTCGCTTTTATAAAATTAGTAAGGATTCTACAAACATGTTAGGAATTAATTTGCATTAGTCACTATTAATCAGGTTTTGCTTTACCTTGTTTCAGCGTATTTTGTATTGTAAATAGCGTAGGGCGCTGGAGCGTCTACCGCGCGTGCCAAACGTTAAGTGTGCTGTTAGATTTTCAACACTATGCGCAAAGCCTAGCGTTTAAAATCAAATGAGTGCATGAGCTTAAAAGACACTTATCTCCGTGAATTAAATAAATTAACTAATTTTTTTTTTTTTTACTATTATATATTTTTGCTAATTCTAATTGTAACGGTTTTTAATGTACTTCGTTTTGTATGTTTTATGTCTAACAGATAACTTGTATGTTTGGTGTAAACTATTAGTAGTATAAGTTGGTTATAAATAAATAAAAAATATGGTTTTTGTTTATAGATAACGTGTGACCGACTATGCATATGAAGCCCAATGTTAAATTATTAAATCAAATATATCAAATAAAAATTAAGAATTATAATTGAATAGACTGGATGATATTACATCTAGGCAGTTTATTTGAAGCTTTTGGCGTAGCCGGGAGACACAACGAACATATTTTGTTAATCCTTACTAATATTATAAAAGCGAAAGTGAGTTATTGTTTGTTATGTCTTCACGCCTAAATGACCAGACCGATTTTGATGAATTTTGGTACAGAGATAGTTGGCACTCTAGAGACGGACATAGGCTATATTTTTTCGAGAAAAGAGGGAGAAAGAGGGAAGAAAAGGGGGAAAGTGAGGTATTTTTTGTTATTATTTTATGCAGGTTAAAGTTAGCGTTAGTCCAAAGTAATTATGCCACACGGACGAAGTCGCGGGCGGAAGCTAGTTGTTTATTTATGAGTTTTTTATTTTAATTTGGGCGCAATTGTGACACTTGACAAATAAACATGGATTTCTTTCTTTAAACTCGAGTGAGTGTTAGTGTTGTGTGGAACGCGTATTACCGGACACCATGATGGGCGACTGCACGCGGTGCTGCTCGTGCCAGTAGTCGCGCCGGCCGCGGTCATACTCCTGCTCCGGGTCCGAGTCTATGGTCACCGTATCGTGATATGGCGGCGCTGATGGCGTGTGCGGCGTTGTGGATTTCTGTCTTCTCCTGTGGAAATACAAAAAATATTAGGAGCTTCTTCAATTAAACATAATTTCTATTAGGTTCAACTAAATTTGATAGCGACTCTACAAAAATAGCTGGTATGGGAAGACCAAACAAAACCCTCTAACAAAATATTTTTCTTTTTTGTTTTCACCGTGTTGGATACGTATATTTGCAGTTATTTGCAGTTTCGCTACACAAATTTAAATTCACCTGGTACAATGTGAGGGCCATTGAGATATGCCCATTCAATAAGAAAACCAAATTTTTCAGACAGACAAGATATTTGAAAACACGAAGCGTAACACATCAATCAGCTAAACTACCATGCTTCGTTAAAATGTGATGAGATATTTCATTTCGTACGACTAACGACGGACTATTTATCAAGTATTGTAAATCGTTTAGATTTTCGGCCAGAAATTCTGAACTCGACCTACTAATAAGGTTAGGTTTTTCGGTAAAATACTTACAAAACTAAGAGAATAATGTTCGATGTTTGAAAACAACGACACAATGTCCTCTATCCAGAGACAAGCCGATTATTCGAACATTTGAATGATACAACATAAAGGCCGTGGGCTTCCACGGAAATAAATTAAATTCCAATGAAATACAAAAACTCTTATGTTTTAGAATTTCGACCGTCGCTGCTGTACTGTACTCCGAGGGGTAGCTATCGAGCGTGCAGTTGCGTTTTCAACATTTAACGTAAAGTGAGAGACTATGTTTGTATAACGTTATTTCATATTTCCACTGTGGTCTTGCCAATACCTAGGCTAGGTTTCCACCCAAGATGAGCGAGGCTACACATCCTCGCGAGGGATGTGTAATACATTTGGTTAGTTAAATACACATCCCCCGCTACACTTAGGTATATCTTGTGGGAACGCAGCCTTATCCCACATTTTTAAGTAATCAGTAAGCACACTGGACCCAGAACTAGAATAACATATGGATATTTGTGGAAGGCAACCGACAAAGTGAAATTAAATATTACTTCATTCCCTTACTCAAAAACGTAAATGACATCCTTATAACATTCGCTAGGCAGATTACGGAAATTTACGAAGAGACGTCTTACGGGAATTCTTTGCCAATTAACGGACTTGGATCTTAATGAGGTATTGGCTATGATTGTCAGTACACATGAACTCACACCTTACTATACGCTTCCTCACAATGTTTCCAGGGCTGCATAACTTCACGTTTGTAATCCCAGGCAGTGGTCTACCTAATAGTACCAACACATTTCTCCAGTTACCTTTCAGTCTCAACCCATAATATAGGACTGGTATACTAGGAGCAGCTTATACACGCTACAAGAGATAACAGTGGCCATTTATTTACATACTAGCTTTTGCCCGCAGCTTCGGTCGCGTTAAATTCGGGGTAACACAGTTCCCCTTTCCTGATTTGCAGGTACAAAACAGGTAGCAAAGCATTTTTTTCTCTTTTCTTCCCTCTTTCTCCCTCATATCCCACTTTTTTTTTTAAATTTGCCTATGTCCGTCTCTCTCTTAGCGTCTCGTTAGCTCTTGAGTAACCTTTTGGGAATAACACTACCTAGATTTAATTTAATACAAAACGAAAATTACACACTTTAAAACTGATTGTATTTCCGAGCAAAAAGTGACTCAAAACTGTAAATTTTCTTTCGAAAACTTCACCAACTAACTGGCTAAGTTTTATCAGAATTCGAACATACTTTCAAAATGTCTGATAGAAGAAAATAAACTAAAGTAAGTAGGTATGCATTCAAATTATTGATTCAACTACTTTACTAACAATTATTTACATTTGGACATTGAAAAACTAGGACACGATATTACTAAAATTATTAATCAAAATAATGGAAGTAGATGTCACCTTAGTTTTTTTTTATATAAATTATTAACCAATACGAGCAGTACCTACAGACATGTGTCGCCTTTGTTCACAAACGCAGCTACTAGATTCAAAACGCAGAAAATGACGCGTAATCCCAAAGGATTAGGCACAGCAGTCTCTTATAAAAGTTTCAGGTTAGGTAAAGTAGACTCATCTTTCATAGGGTACTGTTTAAAATGTTGCAATAAATTACCTCCCCACATACTACAACTGAATGAGACGAAATTTAAAGCTTTTATAAAACGCACACTGTGTAGGCAAGCATATTATAAGTTGGATAATATATTTAAGATAAAAATGCTTGGCTCAATGCTAGTCCTGCTCCATAACCAATGAAGTTATTGAGGAAACTGCAGAAGGTTGTAAGCCTATCTTTGCAATGTATAGAATCAATTTTCTAGTACCGTATAGTTATAAAGCCCATATGTAAAATTCCGCGAGCTAGGAATCGATCCGCAACTGCCTCGTTGGCAGGACCTTAGACCCTCTAAATATCTATAAATAAATATACTAACATGATGATAGGCCGGACTATAGGTGATTGAGTCTGTGAGGTGTCGCATACAAGCGCAGGTGAAAGCTAAGTGAAGCGCCGTAAAATATTCCTTATGGTAATTAGCGAGATTTAAACTCTACGCGTGATGGTACAGCAAGAAATAATGAGCTAGTGAGGCCCGAGGCGGCACCCGGTAAGGGTGGAATGTAGTGACGTGTCGTGAAAGTTCCACATTACCAACATCCCTAACTTATTTCAAGCACCGTCTTCAATAGTCCTGTAGTAGGAACTCCCTGAACTGACGCTTTTTATAAGGTATCGAAAATCATCAAATAACTTCACCCGCTCTGGGAGGAGCGAAGGAGTGTGGCAATCTTTTACTGACTATAACCCTTCCATATACCTTCTTTTGCCCTTTGAAACCCAAGCATGCAGTGCCGGACTGAGGCTATAACTAACTTTTCTATGAAAACAAAACCGGTAAGGACACCCCTTTTGGGATAGGACCCCCTTAGAGCATAGCTGGAGGAGAGACAGACTGGATGGAACGAGATCATTATTTAAGCCCGCCTTTAGAACAACAGGCTCAGCCTTGCGAGGTGGTTCGAACAAGTGCTGGGGGGAGAAGTTGAATGGATCTAAATCGACATGTCTCCACTTATATTGTTTTCAAACAAGCCAAATTACTGTGATAAGATAACTCAAATATTTGTCACTTATTTTTACAGATTAAGATTATTCGTTTTATCATATAAAATGCACAATTTGAAAATTAAATGCAATTTCCTACGTGTAAAAGTCGTTGATAGACTATGTCCCGGAAAACTGATCAATTAAAAAGCATATATTTTTGCATAAAAGTGCCTTTTAAAACATAGGCGAGCATAAAGGAAAGATATTTGATTTTTGTAATTATGAATAGAAAATTCATTCGTATGAATTTCGTCACCTGTGAAGGATGAGAAATCTAACCAGGCATGGTTAGTTTATTCGGCTTCAAAAAAAGGAGGAAGTTCTCAATACGACTTTTTTTTTGTTACGCGATTTTTCTGTCGATTGTGGGCCAGTTTTCAAAATACTTTTTCTATAATCGAAAGGGTATACTCCCGAAAGGGTCCTAAAGGATTTTTATCTATATTGCCCGAGTAATTTATGAGTTATCTTCTATAATATTTTTTTTCTTCTAATATACATTGTAAATGTTATAGACGATAATTATGCTTTTACCTCTTAGTAGCACTGAAAGATGGAAGAATCGATAAATAAAGATGACAGAGGCTAGATATAAGATATTAAAGCCAAGATATTAGTTAATTGATGTCAAAGGTGGACGGGTACCACTTAAGCGGTGGGCAAACGCAAGTTCTTCATTAAAAACTATATATGGCAATAGAAGAAACATGGGTGAGCTGGCTGGAGGCCTTAACTGCAAGGCATCCACAGAACTGTCAGCAGCGGTTAAGCAGACAACGACCTCATAGGTCGAACTGCGAGATGCCATACAAAAAAAAGACATGGGTGGGTTTTAGCCAGTTCAAGACTGATACTCCCCCCCCCCCCCGTTCCACCCAGAGCGGGGGAAGTTATTTGATGAATTCCGATCCGTAAAAAAAACATAACTTTCTATATGTGGGTGTACTATTAGGTACGTACTGCTCTGCCTAACCCTGTGGCTTTATTATAGGCGTGATATTAAAACGTTGCCCGACACTAGGGATTTCTCCTGTATCGTGGTTGCGTTTACTAACATTAAAACTCACATACACAAACAGCCAGACCCGAAACAACTACCTGTAGGCCATACAAATATTTGTTCCGTGCGGGAATCGAACCCGCGACACACTGCGCCAACCATGTCGTCTATTTCCCTTTATATATCACGATATTGCATCGGTATGTCACAATTTGAGCTAACTCACATGTAGAAACAGTACCAGTCTATAGACCTCAATTACTAATATCCGGATGATTCATAGAACTTGCACAATGTGATAAGAGATTGATAAGTATTGTTTACTTTCGTACCGATGGGAAACGCATTTTTGATGTTAAATAGCACTGATTTGACCGGAAGTCCATTAATTTTAAATGTCTTTTCATTCTATTTAATTACTCCAGTTGATTAGGAGCATATTAGCTGTGATAGCTAGTTATTTTTCACTATGAATTATGGAACATTAATCAAGCAACGATTGCATGTCTCAGAAAAATCTGGTAGTCTGAATTTACGCAATTTGATAAAAAATCAATGAATTTTACCTAATGTTTAAAAATCACAAAAAAAAAAAACGATAAATTTCAAAATGAAACAGATAATAAGGGTTAGCAACAATTTCCATGCATATAGATATTTAAATTAAAAACAGATTATGGCGTAAAATTATTAAATGTTACGTAAATAGGAATGTGGTCTGGCATGCAGTGGTAAGACAATCAATTCGAAGTGCAGATAAAAATGACCCCTTTGACAGGGGTATTAGTGGCTAATACAGTGTGATATCTAACCAATTTCCTTAAAACAACAAACGCAGGACCTCCCTGTTGTATCTTGGACCACAAAATGACAAAACTGACTACTTGAAATTTGTAAACTTTGTACACACGACGGCACATCAACTTTCACAAAACCATTTAACCTGATCTCTACTACGGTGTGCGATCCGTAGTAGAGAGATCAGGTTATAATAGTTTATAATAGGTTGACCTGCCGTCGTGTGTACACTTTCGCGAACAGCTGATCATCGAGAATAAAAAAGAAAAGTAGTAGTAGTAAAGTCTAAGGCGCGGCGCAAACGTGGACACTTTTGTGTCTTGTGTCGGATACAAGATACCTAATACCCAATTCTATATAACCAGTATGAAATCTGTCGCTACAGGACACAGCAACTTCTACAACTCTATAGAAATCGGTAACTTGTATCTGACACAGGACACAAAAGTGTACACGTTTGCGCAGCGCCTTACAAGTCATAAAACAAAGGTTGTTCACTTAATAGTCTAAGAGACCACTGAAGAGGTCCTGAAGTGATTAAGTTACACCTTGTATGTACATAGCTGAATACCACAACGTAGTTGATTTGAGTTATTTGAAACACCCCTTACTTTTTTAACCGACTTAAAAAAGGAGGTTCTCAATTCGTCAGAATCTTTTTTTTGCGATATATTTAGTTTTAATTCCGCGAAAAAGATCCAGGTTTGGGTGCAGAATGCAGCACCGCCTCCATTGAATGGTTAATCACGTTAATTATGATTGCTTTCCCTGCTAGTGAATATTTTGCAGGCGGGAGAGACAAATACTAGAGCAGATATTTAAATAATATTTTCTTTTCTGTTTATCCTAGGATAGACTATGCCTAGCACTGCTATGACAGACAAATAATGATGATCAAAATCTAGGTCAACTTATAATCATATGGCTGGAGTTTGGTATCTTGTAGAATCAATCAAAGTGAAATAAAATCAAAAGTTTAATAGTTAAACTTTTCGAACTTAGGACAATAATTTTGAAGAATATCTATGATTGTTTTCACTAAAACTTAGTGGCACCTAACTGGATACCTAAATGTATGTATTCCTTTAGTTGTTGCTTAATAACTGCTTAAGCAAGAACTCTGCAATTCAGTGACTATGAATGCCAGTGAGGAGTAGTGCAAAATATAAGCTTGTCAAAAAATTTCAAGTCCACACTAGTTATTTTTGCATAAAATATCAGTCTTCAAAACTTTAAATCTTGCAGTTAGATATTATGCAAAATAAAGTAACACCAATTACGTTCATAAACAAAAGCTATATAATATTATATTATCTCTACCTACACACACACATTTTATCTACGACAACACATAAGTACATGCTCAATAAAAATGTCACTCACAAATCACAATTATTCTGTATAGGAGGATATGATCCTACTATATGATGGACATGGACAGGCATCCAGGTGGGGCTAGAAACCATAGCAACCAATATCCCTTGGTTAGTTATAGAATATGTAAACACTTGACAACAAATTAATATAACAAATTATTAATTTATTATATTACCTATATTGTTTAGTAAAATATAATATTGTCAATACTGACTTTTAGTAGACCCACATTGTAGCAAACATGGATTAGTTAGAAAATGGAAGGCTAAGGAATTTATCTAGAATACTAATCACCTTTTGTTAAATGATAATTATGTTACATGAAACAGACATACTTCTGTCATAATGAGCCAACCCACAATCTCTCTTAATTCAGTTGAATATGTACACTACACTAAATTTTATTATTAACTAACTGTGCCCAGAGGTTTCATCCGCTGCTCATTTAGGGGTATGAAAAATAGATGTTGGCCGATTCTCAGACCTACCCGATATGTACACAAAATTTCATTTAAATCGGTCCAGCTGTTTCGGAGGAGTATGGGAACGAAAACTGTGACACGAGAATTTTATATATTAGATTATTGCTATTCAGTGAAATCACCCTTATATGCATCCAAATCGTATGTTTAGAACATATTTTTTTAAAAATCAAAATCAATTACTTGAAAAAAAGGGAAAGATATTGCTCTGGTTTAGTACATTTTGGCAGAACTAAAGTTACGCAAGTCTATCCTATATGACCACAGATTTTGATGGTAGCTTAAGTGAGTTAGAAAAAGATGTGGAAAGCTGAACCCATTGCCATCATGGAATTAAAGGTAAGAGAAGACAAAGAAAAATGTGGTTGGTCTTGTTCTATGGCATCTAGATTTGGGATAATAAAATCCACTGTAAGCAGTCCATTCCTTTACTACTGTGTGTTTCTATAAAAATGATAGTACAGTCAAGGGTAAAAATATGTATACAGTGTAATTCATTTAACGAGATTCACATTTTTTTCACATTCCAACATTAAAATAGATTAACCTACAAGAAACTCACTCTAAAATATGTTAACTGTACATTTTCCTTCCCCCTTGATTGTACAAACCAGCCTGATAGGCTGTGGCAGCTTCATTGACAACATTCTAAAGATCCAAATAGTTATATAAATTAAATTTCGGAGCAGTCCCTGCAGTATAATGGAATACAGATGTTAATAAAAAAATATTTCTCACCTGACAGGTGGTGATCTGTCTCGATGCGGTGAGTAAGGCATGGGCATGGTGCGGTGCAGCGACGGCTCCCGGATGAACGGCCGGTGGCGTGGCGACTCATGGCGCATCAAGGGCGTCATCGACGGCGACACCGGCGAGCACGAACCCCCATTCCTCAGCGGAGACGACCCCTTCTCCCACTCGCTTACAGGCACCTGCTGGTACCTCTGAGGACTTGCAGGCCTTATAGGCTCCTCAGGCACATTATCATCTGGAGACACACTCTCTAGACTTGCTGATCTTGACCTATTCTTTGACTTCTTCTTCTTCTTTTTCTTATCTTTTTTTCGCTTGTCTTTCTTTTTCTTAAAACTACCATGCTCCTCTAACTCTGGTTCCCGTTCATCATACTCTGTGCGTCTCTTCCTTGGCACAGATGAATCCCTCAATGAATACTCCTCAACAGCCCGACGACTCGTTGTTGTCACTGATATTGTCTTGTTATCTACAAATGTACGGATGGAATGGGACTTCCTCGTCCTATCAAGGTCATCAGCGATATGCCTGCTGATTGAGCTTGTTTCACTATCAATCTCACCAGCCTCTGGAGCTGATAATGCCTCCGAACTGACGTCAGAATACTCCACAAGAGGTTTGAGAGAATTGACTGTAGCATAAGATTGTTCATGGGAACTACCTGAATGTGACTTATGTTTCTTGTGAGCGTGTTTCTTATGCTTCTCCTTGTGGTGCTTGGTATGCCTCTTATCGTAGCCTCGATCCATGGCCGACTGGGGCGGCGCCCCCGTCGTGTGTCGACACTTCACATCACTTCAACTGAAACATAAAAACATTTTTATGACAAATATCTTATTATGATTGACCAGAGTAAAGCATTTGAATTAGACATGATAAGCAATAAGCTGTACAAAGTTCATCTTATCGCAGAAATAACACAAAAATAAAATAAAATTATGGTTAGTACATACCTACAAAACTTCACAAGGTTGATGTAAATAAAAGTACATGATCGGTGATTGTCAAGCAGTACTAAATGGTTGACTGTACCCGCAAATCTAAGCACGTAGACAAAAATTATGGAGGTACACAAACAAAAAAATCAGGAGTTCCTAAATCAAAATAGTCATCACTTTAATCACTACACAACAACTGGTTACTGCGAAAATTAATTTCAAAATAGCAAAATCTAAAAATAAAACAGTCGTAAGCACTCGCGATTTTAGATAATTCCAAAAAATTATAAACAAATCACGGCACTGCACAAGCACATGCAACAAGAATGTAGGATAATGGACTTACCTGACTTATAAACGGACGTGCGTCCGTCACACGCACAACAAATACTTTTGCAATATCATACGAATTGTGTAAGCTAAGGTATTAGTTTCTTGTATATTTTTTAGTTTCAGCAGGCTTTCTGCCCGTAATATATAGTTATCTTAGTTCTTTACTCTTTATATAATCTTATTTCGCTAATCATAATCATGAAGAGCGCATAATTCATGTAATTACATCGGATTTATATTAGGACCAAGAACGTCGATTTTAGTCAGCCATTTGCTTTTTTTCATTCATTTTCTTTCATCATCGTTTAGTGTTGTCCTCATTTGAGCTATGCGGTTATGTTGGTACAAACTCGGCAGAATGACAACTTTATTCGGTGTGAAATTCTTCGAATCGATACTATTTTGTTTTAATCGTTATTTTCCAAAGATCACATTTTACATTGATTTGGCCCAAGAGTTAACACTTATGGCAAAAAAAAAAACCTTTTTAGTAACATTGAATTCAGTACACTGCAAATCGCACAAAAAATATTTTACTAAACCAAAGCGATCAGTAGTGAATTTCGTACAGAGCACAAGGTATTGAATACCTCCTCCGATCATAGTAAAAACATTTTGTGATAATGCACTAACATTAAATTGTTTTTTGTTTTTAATTAGTATAATGTTGTGCTTTATATGGAGTGAATTCATTTTATAATTTACTGCTATTCAAATAGAACAAAATTAAAGATACAAACAATTGTAATAGTGATAGGTTCATTTCCATAACACAAAAATTCCAATTCCAATTTATGTGGTGAAATCGATTTAATCATATCTTTTACAACACTATTAATTTTGACTTGTGTTGGCGGAAAATTCGAAATGTGCCAATTTCGCCATTTTTAATGGTCTCTCTTACTTGGAGTAGTTTTTGGAAAAACAATAAATAATTTAATTTATATAAGATAAATTTCCACAAGTGTTAAACATAAATTTTAGTAATAAACAAGTCAATCTCTTAATAAATATTAAGTAAACAATTTTAACTCATGTGCATCCGCCGGAAGTGATTCTTTCCGTTTTGCGTTGCATCGTCTTCTGAATTGTAATTGTCCAAAGATTGTAGGTAATTTTATATTTTTACTAGCTGTGCCCAGCGGTTTCACCCACTGCACATTTAGGGGTCTGAAAAATAGATGTTGGCCGATTCTCAGACCTACCCGATATATACACAAAATTTCGTTAAAATCGGTCCAGCCGTTTCGGAAGGGGTATGGGAACAAAAATTGTGACACGAGAATTTTATATATTAGATGTTCTATTAGTGAAAATAGACCTAATTTCAAAAAGTTTTTAAAATACTGATAGACACATATTAAATGTAATTAATTTTCGTTGACTAATGTTTTCTCGAAGTTAGTGCTGCGTTAAACGGCAAAAAGATGTGCCTAACTTGCCATTTCAAATTTTTCCCATCTTGGTAGAAACTGATTATTACTTTTATTTGTTGTTGAATTCAAACGTGATATGTTATTGATTTTAGTACATACGATATAATTAATTAGACCTGTTTTTTTTATAAGAGATCACAAAAGTATTATATTTTCGCATTTTAAGTACAAGTTCGTTAATTTCTATTCCTTTTTGAACACTTTCATACGGCAACTCTGTACAGTTCGCGTGCGATTTGCGTCCTAGCGCTATAGCATTTATTTTGCTGATAATTTTGTAGAATACAAAAGTAATAATCAAATACAAAACTAATTTATGATCAATACAGTGTGTAGTGATTTATTAAGATAACATCTATGATAATATTGTCACGAAATTAGTCACAATGACCCCTGAGTTCACGGCTGCTAATGCTAGTACATAGTGATATTACCCAATATGGGATAGAAATTACAAACAATTCAGCAGTTAATGTTGTTTATTTAATGTATTTAGTTTTTGTACAACGCCTGTGAACCTTTGATAGTTGGAAGTAAATCAGAATATTGTATTATGGTTACAAATGGTCATTTTAAAGTCATTGAACCTATGCGCGGCGTGGTGACACTGTGCAGTGACTTGTGAATCGGAAATATGTAAATAAACATGAACGATATAAGCTTGAAAATAGTGGAATCTCAGAAGAGCCACGGTGGTGTTGATGTGTCTCCGTCGGGGGATGCAAGTGCCGAGAATGAAGTGGATCCGCTGGCTTTAGACGAGGCCGAAGTTGACCGAGTCAAGGAGCCGGTATCTCTGGACGCGGTGCTTGAGAAAGTTGACGAAGAAAAGGCGGGAAGCTGTGATGATAATGCCAAAGAAAAAGTGATTAGTGAGAGCCAGAATGGAAGTAGTGTTAGTTTCGTAAATGTCCAGTCTGAGAATGAAAAAGGTAATGTAGGTTTTTGTCTAAAGTTTCAAAAGTGATGCATTCTAATATCATGCTATGCTATGCATATAGCCGATCTTATGGCTTTAATTTCAGACGGAAGCATCTTACACCTTGTATAAATAAAACTACATTTAAAAGCATTCCAAGAATGCAATTGATTGCATGCACAGTACATCTATTGTGGTAATTTGTTCCATTAGAGCTGTTTTACTTTTCTATTATCCACTGCAATTGCAATATCAAATAATGTAATACAATTCTAGACTTAGGTGCAGAGATCAAGTAGACTCAATTGTAGGCATTTATTTTAAATTTAGAAAGATACCTTTGCTATTTTTGCATTGTGAGCTTTGTTTTATGGCATTGCTTTGACTTCCTTAAATAAACTGTGGTTACTGTAACAACCTAAATTTTCTAAACCCAAAGGTCAGACAAGTAAATTCAAAAGCAATTCAATTTTAAAGGGTTATAATTAGCTTGTTTAGATCAAAAATGCAGTCGCTTCATTTAAAATAATGGCATTCACATGCATTGAGTCCAGGTATTAAACTGGCTTTCAGCTGCATCTAGTTAGACTGGTACTCAACCTAAATGTAGTTGATAAATTCAAATCCATTTATTATTTGTCACAGGTGAAATATTAGTTCCTATTATTATTAAAAAATAGCTCGCTGTAACCTTTAAGGTGTAGGTACAATATTTAATGCGCCTTTCAATATTTGTTTAACATTAAAATGTTAAATCATTTGAGTGCAACATCCGTCATTCCAAACATCATGCATATCAGTTGCCAATTCACAAATATTTTACAAATTAAATCATACAAATTAAAATATTCATTGAAATAAATTTATTCATTGATGTCATACAGATTAAAATATTAAAAGTCTAGAATAATTCTAGATGATCCAATCACCTATCTTGGCCTTTATCCCAATTATTTAGGGTCTTTGTCTTCTATACTTATTTATTACCCATTTTCTCATCAAGTACCACTTTTCTTGTCATAGCCTCCTTTATACTGTCCATCCATAGTTTGCTTGGTCTTCGTATACCCATCCACATTCTTCTTCATCACATGCAAACTGCATACCAAGACAGATGATGTAATATGGTAATCAAAATATAAAAACAAATTTTATAGACAACAATGAACTCTATGGTGACTAATTTCTGAAGGCAGATAAACTTTTTGATAAATTGGTTTGTGAAGTATTCATTCATTCATCAGCTCAAGCTAATATTATAAGCTTAACATTCAGAACCGCATAGATTCATCAAAGTCAGTTGTTTACATATGGAGGTCAAAAATCTACTATTAACCCGTTGCACGATTGTTTTAAAAAATGTAGGGTAACAATGTATGAAATTTGGCACCCGTCTGCACACTTTGTCATGCGAAGGATTAATCACAATTCAGAACATTGTGAATATCTGTGATTGTTGGTCTCCTGGTGAATACACACAAATTAACATGGGCATGACCACAAATATTATATTAGACTTACTGATATTGTATCACTAATACATTCAAAATCTTTCAGAGGTATTGATCAAAGAAGAGAATAGTCCCACGGTGGTTGCCGAACCCCTTTCCCCAGAACCCACAACCCAAACAGACAATGAACCTGCAACCATTACTAAACCGGTCCCCATACCAGAAGTAATAGTTGAGAAACCAGTTGCTTCGGAAAATGTGGTTGTAGAACCTGTGGTCCCAAAAAAGGAACCTAGTCCTGTGAAAGAGGAGCTTATGGTTGTTGAGGAACCAAAGAAGTTCGAACCAGAAGCTGATGCGGTTATGACCGAAGTGGTTACAGTTGAAGAGAAGGTGGAACTTAAAGCGGAGAAACCTAAACCAAAGCCAATGAATGGGGACGTTCCTAAGGTGAGTGAAATGGCACTAATTATGTTTAATGAAGTTTTAATTAGGAGTATTATAAGTAAATATGGGTGGTTCTCCGAAATTTGGTTAACTTTTGACGTAATTTTGAAAGTGGTGTTTGTAGTTAAATATCAGTACAATTTATATTCTATACTGTGAGTATCAGATCGTCTTTGCTGCATCTAAAAGGGCCAGTCACTTTACTTGATATTTTTAGAGATATTTACGATTTTTAAAAAACAGTGTTCTAGGGACTGACGAGACGAGATAGGGACTGACGCCAAACACGCTTATAATGTAAAATCACATTTTTATTACAAAATCTACTGTAATAACTAATTATCTCTTAAGTTCTATGAACTATAATCACATTATTGATTAATTATGCACATGAAGATACCTACTGTATCAATATTTCTTAACAATCAAATTTCACTTTGAGTTTAATACTTACAAACTCTTCTGTCTTTTATAGTAATTAACAATTATTATAAATAATCGGCCTTCTAAGTAACTAAATTATAATTTGAACACAATATTCAGACTTTCATTAATTATTATAAGATCACAAATATTTCAAGTTTAAAATAATTAGTACCTAATATTTATCCTAATCTCTATTTGTTTCACTTCTCGTAAATATTTACTACACTACACTATTTTCTCTTGACCATTAGATAAGGAACTTTTTAAACTCTGTGCTATCTTCATTGCAAACTGTAAGCATTGTCACTGTCAGCTCTCCATCTTCATTATCATATTTTGAGCGAATTGCGGCGTATCGGTATTCTTTTCCCCTCATTAATTACTAAACTAGAACATAATCAAGACATTTTTCTGCGCAATGTGGCTCGTATTTGCTAACGGCATATGAATTCGTGGACACGTGGTTTGGTACGTTATAGTCTCCAAGCTATAATGGTTACAATCAACATCAACACAAGTTACAAGCAACTTAGTGACTTCAAGACGTTCAAAGGGCTGGTTATAAATATGACCCGAAATTTGATGCACTAATAGAGTTCCTTTAAATGGTTTCTGCTCTTTCTCATGTTCCTTGATCATTTTGTTAACGTTTTCTATGTCAACATCTTCGATAACAGAGGTCTGTATATTTGAACACCTTTCTCGAAGCACATCCAGAAAGTCTAACAGGCTTGTAATGTCACCTCTAAGCTATGAGTTGGACTGCAGTACGTTTGCATGTAGCTCCGATTTCATCAGGTGCGCCTTTCCCATGTCTCGTCTCATGGTAAGTCCACGTATGTTTCACAGCCAGTGGATAGAAATCCTGGAGTCTGCAACCCAAAATATCGTTTTATTTCGATATTGATGACGGTCCTGTAACCCTATAGGACCGTCATTCCAAAAATGCAGGGTTTTTTACAGAGGATGGCAATCCCATGAGGACAAGCTGTAAATGTGCCCAAATGGCTCCACCGTTGTGAGATAAATTTAATGACACAGTGCAATGAGACGTTACTTTATCCTTTATGTAAACTACCACTGTATGCAAAGAAATTTGAGTCCTGGGGCCGCCAAAATGACACGACTGAATTTCTTGGTTGCATTTTGTTGTGTAGTTTTCCGAGAATCCCATGTGAATTAAAACTGCATCCTTTTCTGTAAGTGACTCTTTCAAAAATGTCCTAATTATATATTGATGGACGATGTTCTACTCATGTTGGAATAATTTTGGAAGATCACTCTCTTCTAATTGCATAACTAAATCACGAGGTTTAGATTTGATCATCTCTTAATCATTGTTTGACTGCAATGTCTTTACTATTATCAAACTCCTTGTAAAATCTTCATCGAGCAGTCCTGGCAAGTTCCCGCTAAGCATTTTTCCGAGTAAACGATCACAGCAAATTGTTGTCCGTGCAGTTGATATGTTGCAAAATCAAGAACATTTGCATTTTTTATGGTATGGAACTTCAAATTCATGTTTTCATGATTTCTTCCAATATTTTTTTTGCAATTTCCTCTTTAGACAATGTGTTTTTCTTTCTAAGCGCCATATTCTACAACAAATACAAGTATTATGTTTAAAACCATGCATCACACAGTAGGACTGTCAGTCCCTAGATGTGGCGTCAGGCCCTAGTCACTATTACGACTAGGGCCTGATGGTCTAGGGACTGACGAAACGAAACAAAATCAAATGAAACCCGCTATTTAAAGTCATCATCAAAACCATAAAGCAGTCAAAATTACAAGGCACACCATACTCATATTAACAATAAGTAATGAGATAAATTAGTAATTAATTATATTTAAAATGACTTACCTAGGGCCTGAGAGCTTGACTGGAACAGCGCGTGTTCCCGCATCTAGTCGGCGACTGCACTAATAACAAAATGTTTGCCGCAGCTTGGGTCGTGTTTGTAACTAACTTGACACCAATACTATCGCATTGTGTGAGTTATGAAAGAGCGATATGTTTGGATGCCGCGTATTTTTGAATTTTGTAAATGACTAGGGCCTGATATTGTTTATCGCTTACACTTTTTGTCTTGAAATAATGTGATGAAACATTTTGTTATTATAATTAAATCGTAATGACAATGTTAGAAATGAATTAGTAAATGAATTTAAATAGAGTTTGATCAAATTATTCTTATAGAAATATAATTACAGTAAAATTAATACTAAATTCGGGAGATCTTACATGGCTAGGGCCTGATATTTGGAGTAAGAAATGTATTTTTTTGGAATTAAAGAATATTATGTTAAATATGAAAATGAGTGACTGAACTAAATGGACTTTATAATATCGTTTAGTAGTTTCAAATATTGGATATTTCTTTGATATTATTGCGAAAATTGATGCTACTACCAAGTTAACCAAATTTCGGAGAACCACCCATATCTTGGGACAACTCACACACGGCTATCTGATCCCAAGCTAAGCAGAGCTTGTGTTATGGTAACCAGACAACTGATATACATACTTATATAATTTATAAATATATACATATTATAGATAAATCACACCCAGACACAGAACAAACAATCATGCTCATCACACGAAGTTTGTCCTGGGTGGGAATCGAACCCACGACATCCGGCTCAGCAGTCGGGGCCACTAACCACTGGACCAACAGGCCCGTCATCATTATTATACATCATATGTGTAGAAAAGTAATAGAAATGAAGTGATAACCCACAGAAATAAGACATCATGCTTCGCACATTTATTTATTTTTCAACATATAATTACATTTTTAAATATTTCGAAAAAGCATAAAAAAACATTTAAAAATATAAAAATAGTAGCCCACCGGTATCGGGTTCGGGAACAGGGTCCAAGCTACCGGCGGTCAGGGCTCCAGAGAAAGGAACCTCCTAACAATACGAGCCGTGTCCAGGAGTACCTTTCTGTATCAAGCCCTTGATCCAGCTCCCTAACGAGAGCCTTCTTAGGAACACCTAAGAAGACCAACAGGTCGAGGCTCTTAGCAATGAAGCCATTGGCTGTAACGGCTATCGGCACAATGATCGCTGAGTCCACGTCCCACATGTCGACAACCTCGCGAGCCAAGTCATTATTATTACCCTTTTGTTATATGGTCTTTCTTATTGGTCTACTAAATTCACCATAATTTGTATAAATACTGCTTTTATCACTGTAATAGTCTATAAGGCGTCAAACTCATCATCATTCAACTGGAGAGGGTCCTGCAGACTGCCTTTTCACTCCAAAAGTTGGCACATCTATAAGCTTGGCCTGCCCCTGGAAAATACTATTCTTCCTGATGTTAGGGTTTCTGAACAGTCTGTTTGCCTTATGGGCTTGCAGTATCGTGACCTATAGGTACGCCACTAGGCACATCATGACCGACATCACTCCATTTGTATTTCTGTTTATTTAGTACTGAATTCGTTTGTTACTTTGTGCTACATTACATTTTGGACAAAACTTGAAATTCCTGATAAAAGACCATATTGTTAGTTTGATACCATGGGTCATTCAGATGTAAACAAATACACCTTATAGTTCGAGAGGGGAAGCGGTCACTTCCACACACATGTCAGCAAAGCAGAGGGGCTTGCCAAGGCCTCCGCCTGCCGGGGTTGCGGGTTGTTCGAAAGAGATACCGCGGCCCCGGAACGCAAAGGGCAATAGAAGGAACATGGGTGGGTTTTAGTCAAAAGTAAAAGTCTGACACTCCCCATCTCCCCGCTCCGCCCGAGCGGGAGAAGTTATTTGATGATTTACCATCTCAAAAAAAACACCTTATATTTTCAAGCTAATAGTGTGTTTGTGTATGAAACACACACCACGTAGACGTGTCCGGCGGTCCCAGCTTAACGCAGCATTGTCAATGCTTTTCACACCAACCAAGCATGTCACAAATGTCATATCGTATAGAAACAGACGCCTTATAAGGCAGTCCGTGACAAGTTGCGCTCAACGCAGTGCCACGAATCTTCTTATCTGATCTCGTCTTTCACTCATTAAATGTCGCGTAATTTATCCAAAATAGCAGTTTTTGTGCAATTGACATAAAACTGCATCGAAACTTAGTATCCGTTGGAATGGCCATTTTTTTTGGAAATCGTCATGAGCGGAAAGGAATTTCAAATTTGTACTGACTAAAACCCATCCATGTTATTAATTTTGCCCTTTGTGTTCTGTGTGCTCTTTCGAACAACCTGCACCCTCGGCAGGCAGTGGCCCTCGCGGGCCCATCTGCTTTGCTGACACCTTTGACGTGCGCATGGAACGCTAACTAAGACTAAGATAAGAAGTCTCTTAGTTATATTCGAAACGTATTGGTTCAGTAGCCTTTTGCCTTAAACTGTCACAAAATGATGTTATCACAATTTGTCTCTCGCATTGAAAAGTAAAACGAAATATTTCAAATTTTGTTTTTACAGTAAAATATGACCTTAAAATGTTCAGAGTTGGCTAAACAAACAGTGTCTTTAATTTTCTACGAAACCAGTAATAAGTTCTTCACTGTGATAATGTCGAAGTCGTCTTTAATTATAAGCTTCTATTTAACTTTTGTTGTTAGTAAATTGGTTAGTTAGTGCAAGTTGCAAGATTTGACCAATACATACAGTATTGGTCAAATCTTTAATTGAATTTCAAACCAGTTCCCCCAAACAGATTGAGCTGTAATTTTAGTTCACACCTTTGGTTCTGGTGACGATACATTTTTATGAGAAACATAACTTCATTCTGCAACTAGGATCGTCTACGAGAGAAGTCGTCAACAATAGCAGGGACGCAAAACGTTGTAAAAGCGTTCAATGTTGATAGATACACCATTTTTTTTTCATATAATAGGTACATGTTTAAAAAAAACCAGTAATTTAAAAAAAAGGAATGACTCGTTAGTCTGAGGTGGAAGGTCCGTTCCTAGATCGTGCAGAGTAATACCTTTGGGGGACTATAAGCGTGATGTATAAGAATACGTTATATTAAAAATCGATAACTTATGCAGCATCTATCTAGCCGGGGCTGTGTGATGGTTCGGAAAAGATATTGCGGCCACGGTACACAAATGGCAAAAAAAGGAACATGGGTGAGTTTAAATCAGTACAAGTCTGACACTCCTATCCGCTTCCCCCAGAGCGGAAGAAGGTTGATGATTTCCCATCCGAAACCAAAATGCAGGATACATCAGAAAATTGCTCGCGTTTACGATGTTAGTCAAATGGAGAAAATCGTTCAGATAATGGTGACACCATTCTGTTAAATACTTTAGAAGTATATAATAATATTAATCGATAAAACTTAACTCTGCATTTGACCCAAACCGCTTGTGCATAAAAACTTGTTGCAAAACGACCTTCCCTGACACTTGATCTCAACCAAGGTCATGTTGGCCAAGCTGTTGGCAAAGTTGAACAATATGGCGTTATTGTGCTCCGTCTGTGCCAGCCTCGTAATAATACAATGTTATAATTTATTCAGTACTCTCTGTAGATCAACGCTGATTACGATTTGGACTTTTTTGAAGATGATGAGCAGCCACAAAGTGGAGTAGAGTTAAATAGATTCACCGGACGTTAGAAGCTTCAGTCGTGTGTGGAGGTGTGTCCGGAACCGCGTTCTAAACTTGTATATGTCACAATTTAGCGACACGGTAGGCGCAGTGGCTGAGCGATCGATTGCTGCGCTGCGTGTCGCGGGTTTGATCCCCGCACGGAACAAATATTTGTATGACCTACAGGTAGTTGTTTCGGGTCTGGCTGTTCGTATACGTGAGTTTAAATGTTTGTAAACGCGCCCACGATACAGGAGAAATTGCTAGTGTGGGGCAACGTTTAAAAAAAACAAGTTTTATTGTGTACACCGTATAATTCTGAGCACATGATGTTAAACCAATTTTTGCTTAGCGGTAAGAAACTCCCGTGCCTCGGAAAACACGTGAAACTTTTGGTCTTGCACCTTATCTCTTCTATCTCCTTATCGTTCTATCGAACTATGAGGGTGAGAGAACAGAGAGTGCATCTGTGCCTGCGCACACTCTTGTGCTCTATAATATCTCCCGCGCAGACGGCTAATCTTTGCTAAGATTGACCACCGTAGCCGATAATGGTCAGAACATACGTGTATATAGTGTCTACATAAAAATATTTATTTTTGTACGTAGAACATATTAGTATGGTCAATGATCTCATGAATTGAAATGTACAAGGTCAAGTAAGGTCAGAAATTAAGGTCATGGCACTGCAGTTATCCCATTTATAAAATGTGAAAGTTTATTACTCTTTCACTCGAAAACTACCGAACTGATTTTGATGAAATTATTCACCCAGATAGTAGATAGCCTGTATGGACAACCTGGTGAAGCTGCGGGAAACAGCTAGTTAAATTATCTGGAAATAGGATTTTGTTGGTTGTTTGGAGGAACTTTTGTTGTTTCAAAAGCGGACCTAATAAAAAGTATTTAAGTCTTCCTATTAGTTGTATTATTTTGTGACAACGGTGATAATTGTACAGTTTGCATGAGGTTGTGGGTTCGACTCCCGCGTCGGGTAAAACTAGCGACATGTAGGTGGTCTTGTGAGGTTACACCTCTGCCTAATTTCTCAAGGATTACAAGGCGTAATTGTTAAGAACCATCAATGCAGTTATTAAAAAAAAATACCGGCAATAAAAGGTACCGGCGGCCACGGTTATTTCTGTTTATTGTTAAAGAGGATTATTGTATACAAAGAGTTTATAGTTAAAGATAAAAAAAAGAAATTCTGACGCATCGTCACAATACAAAATCCATTTAAATGATAGTACTCTGCAACGTAGTAATACAACTGTGTAAAGAATTCACGTCTGTTTATGTTATTGCACAAAGTGTTGGCCGCTACTTCGTCACCGTCGCTATATTAATATTCATACACAAATTACAATAAAACCCTTTTAATTTAATCTTGGAAGAGGTTCATGCGTTACGGGTAGAAACGAAATATATTTATTACACATAAAAAAAAACGATACTTATAAAACATCGAGAAAAGAACCACGGTTCCGGTTGGTCGTTACGTATAGACAAGAACCGGCAAGAAATATATGGTTACTCTTTCGAAATAATTTGGTTTACTTACTTAAGTATGAAGAGGATAGCGTTGGCCCTACAATAATTATAATAAAGAATTTCGAACAACCCGTGTTGCCAAAAGGTCAGGCTGCGTCTTGTAAGCATAGTGGAATTATGTGGTACAGTTAATAAGGTTCAGTATCGTAAAATCTTAGGTCATAAAAAACATCGATATTGACCCTTATCAATACCCCTTTATGGTGTCTATCTTAAAAACACACTCTAACATGTTTTTTCTTTCTAGGAGGAACAAGGTACAAAAAGACGGTCCAGCGAAGAGGTTGACACGGAATCTCCATTAAAGAAGCTCTGTATTGAAGTAGAGAAGACGTTTCCCCAACACGACACGATGATCAACGACTACATACAAACAGCAACGAAAAACAACGTAGATGAAATACAAAGGCACACAGAACAATTACTGTCAGAGATACAAACACTAAGAGAACTCGCTCAAAAGAAAGAACATGAATGGAATAATATATTACACCTGAAAAAAGTCAAAGAGGAGATCCTACTCCGACTTTTAAGACGAAAACAGGTTTTATCCTTTGAAAAATCCGCGGAAATCAACGGCGCAGAACGGGATAGAGATCCATTCGACTATCTTAACCAAGCAAAGAATTTGGCCATAGATAAAAGCGACGAGATCTCAGGGCTAGCGCTCAAACAACCTGGCTCAACCCTCAGTCCAATGATGCAGTCGCAAATGATGCCAGTCACTTCGCATTTCAACCCCATGGCGGGTCTCCCACCGCCCTACGACAAAGCACACATGTCGATGCCTAAACCAGTATTTCCACAACAAATGATGATGCCTGGTCACTTGACCGGGTTCCCTAGGGATATGAATGGGCAGCTTCCTGCTAGCTACCTTCCTATGGGTCGGCAAGGTCCCACGAAGGATGTAAAGTCTATAATAGCAGATTATAGGCAGAGGAATCCGGAAGTCACGCCCAGAAGAGGACGCAGAATGAAGTCTATTCTAAATCCTAATATGATGAACGCACCCCGACCTATAGCACCGAAACTGGATGGTATGAACAATCTGAACAACCTAAATATGCTGTTTAATAATCTAGATATGGTAAGTGCTTTTTTATTTCATTTTAGTGTAGTTGTTAGTGTGATTTCAAATTGTTAACAATTGGCGACATTTTGCTAGTCGATCGTAAATTAAGAAAGAATCACAATTTGTCAACAAACATGTACTAAATCATCATTTTCTTGCCCTTGTCCCATTCTATTTGGGGCGCAACACGTTTTTTTCTTCCATTCTCCCCTATCAGACGTCACTGCATCGTTTACTCTTTTCTCCTTCATATCATTCCTTACACAATCCATCCACCTTTTCAATGGCCTTCCTCTCGCTCTCCGTTCATCAACATTCAGATCAATCAGTCTTTTAGTCACACGTGCTACAAACATGTACTAAATAACATATTAATATAATGTCCACGCAAACCATAGTTTACTCCTGCCGGGGTTGCGGGTTGTTCGAAAGAGATACCGCGGAACGTAAAGGGCAATAGAAGGAACATGGGTGGGTTTTAGTCAGTACAAGTCTGACATGCCCCCCCGCTCCGCCCAAAGTGGGGAAGTCATTAGATGATTTCCTACCCGAAAAATAAAAAAAAAAAACCATAGTTTACTCGACGTTCATCAATCCCATATTTGCTTATTATTCGAATTTCCTTAACACATTTTATATGAAACTAGCTGTGCCCAGCGGTTTCACCCGCTGGGCACAGCTAGTTAAGGGCACAGCTGGTTAGGGGTATGACAAAAAGATGTTGGCCGATTCTCAGACCTACTCGATATGTCCACAAAATTTCGTTGAAATCGGTCCAGCCGTTTCGGAGGAGTATGGGAACGAAAACTGTGACACGAGAATTTTATATATTAATAATCCGACAGCTCAAAAAAGAAAATTCTTAATTTAAAACCAACATTTTCCACCCCACCTTTTGTTTTTTTTTATCATTAAATGGTTCCCATTAAAAAAACATTCTTAGAATTTCAGACCCTTTCCAAGTTTGCCTTTTTCGTAAGAATCCATTAAAAAACCTGTCCTTCCTAGAAGTTAGTCTTTTCGTATCACGATTCACATTTTGTAAAGAGAAAATAATTATTTAATCAATGCTCGGATTTCAAAAGAATGTAATTTGTTCGCGAATGTTTTTTGATAAAAGTTTTCTTGTAGTTAAAACACCTGAAACAAGTTTTAATCTATGGCTATCTATATAGAAATGTTATCAAAAATTTAAGAAAAATAGTTGACAAACAACATGAATGAACACATCTTTTTGTCGAATCTTGTGGAAAGCAAGTTAATATAAACTTTGTAGGTATATGTATATCATATAGAGAGCAGTGACACGGTTTTTCAGTACCCATGATATTTACCGAAAACTAAATACTGTTTTTGTACACTCTACTCTCCGTTTATGTTTTTTTTCTATAAAAACGTTGTCCAACGCTAGGGGATTTCTCATGTATCGTGGGCGCGTTTACAAACATTTAAACTCACATATGCAAACAGCCAGACCCGAAACAACTACTTCTAGGTCGTACAAATATTTGTTCCGTGCGGAGATAGAAACCCCCGACGCGTAGTGCAGCAGTCGATCGCTCAGTCACTGCGCTATCTGTGCCGTCAATACATACAAATTCCCTTCCAGTTACATATATGACGTATATCCTTTATTTTGTCTCTATCAATCTCTAATCGTCCATTTTTCAACTGATTCCAAGTTGTGAGATTAAAGTTCCAGGAAGTTTCGCGAAGAAACCCTGAACCTTGGTCTGACATTACCAACCTCAGCAATGTTGTGATCGAGCGCATTCAAAAACAATATAATTTTATTTCACACTAGCTGTTCCCCACGGTTTCACCCGCGCTGCTCAGCACCTGTTGGTCGTAGCGTGATGTAATATAGCCTATAGCCTTCTTCAAGAAATGGACTATCCAACACTAAAAGAATTTTCCAATTCCAACCAGTAGTCCCTGAGATTAGCGCGTTCAAACAAACAAACAAACTCTTCAGCTTTATAATATTAGTATAGATTAGTATAGATAGGCCTACATGGGCACTTAAAACGTCGAGAAAAGGTGCACGGTTCGAGTTAGTCGTTTCCTATGGAGAAGAACCGGCAAGAAAGTCCATGGTCACGCTTTTAAAATCATTTGGTTTTACCCTCATTGAGAAATAGCGCACGTCGGATACCCGGTACATTACAGTCGAAAAACATATAATATATCTATTTACTAGGTACTTACATCACAGTTCGGACCTAGCATAGACTATCGTTAGAACTTGCAGGCGAGTCAATAATCTAATTTGTAATTGTGTGCCTTGACCTCAATTGTCAATGACTGTCTGAGACATGGAACAGTACTGGCCCACAAGTTATGGCGGATAGACGCTCATTGTGGGTTGATGAGGGGTTATGATCTATGTTCACGGGTTTTTAAGGGGTTTTTCAGGGGTAACTGGGGTGTGGAGAGGTCAGATGGTGAGAACTCCATCTATAAAAATAGATAAATTTTAAGTATCTGTTTGTCATTTTAAAATATCAGCTTTTTACTAAATGCCTACGGTACCTACCTACAAAAATCTTTTTAGGGTTCTGTACCTCAAAAGGAAAAAAAAACGGAACCCTTATTGGATCATTGTCCGTCTGTCTGTCAAGACCATTTATCTCGGGAACTCGTGGAGATATCGAGTTGTTGAAATTAAAACCATATACTCGACTCTGTGGTCCCTTTGTGTTGTGAAAAAATCAACCCTCTAAGTCTGCGCAGTCAAAAAATATTCTTTTTGTTTATGTCGCAAGTTTGTACGGAACCCACGGTGGTCAAGTCCGACTCGTACTTTGTCGGTTTTTTAATTCGTGCTCACTTCAAAGAAAATAAATACATTCCTTGTTTCTGATTGGCTGAAACGACGCCTATTTTATATACGTGTTGTACAGTTCTTTATCGGATCCTATGGAAAATAATCGGCAAGAAATGCCATGGTTCTGTCTTCTACAATATTTGTCAAATTACAGTAACTCAAATTACCATACCATACGCCGCGCCGATAGCCCATCGTCAATAAAAGGTGTACTTTCCCATAGGCATTAAAAATTGAAACTGTTTACCGCGAATGGCGGCGCATCGATATACTGTAGGGCTGGTTCGGGTCATTGTCCTGCATGGAGTCTTGAGGTTATATTCATAAATAAACAGTTGACTACCTATGGCTGCCGAACGAGCAATTTTACATGAAAATGTAGACATTGTAGTTTTTCTTCGATCATTTATTGAACAGAAATTATTGCTGGTGTAGTACTTGTGTGCCTATTAGACAAATATTGGTTTTCTAAGGGTTTTGTAAAAAAACGGAACATGATGATGGAAAATCATCAAATAACTTGCAGGGGGGGGGGGTGTCAGACTTCTACTGACTAAAACCTACCCATGTTCCTTCTATTGCCCTTGTTCCAGGGCTGCGGTATATCTTTCGAACAACCCGCAACCCCTAATACGGAACCCTTATTGATCACTTTGTCGTCTGTCTGTCAAGACCCTTTATCTCGGTAAAGCGTGGAGGTATCAAGTTGAAATTAAAACCAAATTTGTGGTCCCTTAGAGCTGTGAAAATATAAACCAATCCATCAAACTTGCGCAGTCAAAAGAAATGACCGACTCGCACTTGGCCGGGTTTGTTTTTTAAGCTAATCGCGGACTTAACATGTACGAAGTCGTGGGTTCCAGTTATAGTAGACGATATACAAAACTAGTTGATACTACATGTAGCATAACAGTTGTAAACTTTAATAATACCATGCATCCAACCCACGACACGTAAGGGAAAACACACTTTATAAACATTAATACAAAGTACTTTTTCTAACGCATAAAAAAGCTAAGATATCTATTAACCTTTACGACACGAATGTCTATAGGTGAGTGACAGCGCGTTACCTTGACCTAATATATGTACGCTAGGATTCCTTCGGCCTTCGATCAATCAACTAGTCGCCAGCTATTACTACTAATTATTGGTCATTTTGAACTAGCCGCACCCCGCGATTTCACCCGCTTAGACCTAGATAAAAAGTAGCCTCTGTGTTATCCACGGTCCAAGCTCTCCCAGCCACCGTAGATTCGGGCCTGTGGACGGTGAACAATGGGTAGCTCACCGTCCGTCCGTTTATTGACGACAGGCCGTGTCGACGGCGTGTTAGTGTTTCACGAGCGCCTCAAAGAGATGTCAGCAAATCAAAAGGTCCTGCCAAGGCCAACTCCTGCCAGGGTTGCGGGTTGTTCGAAAGAGATACCTCGGTCCCGGAACATAAAGGGCAATGGAAGGAACATGGGTGGGTTTTAGTCAGTACAAGTCTGACACTGCCCGCTCCGCCCAGAGCGGGGGAAGTTATTTGATGATTTCCCACCCAAAACAAAAAAGTCAAAGTTCCAGGGTTCCGAATATTTCGGAAGAGACATGAATGGGTTTTAGACGCATCCTTCCGCGCCGCCCAGACCGGGAGGAGTTATTTTATAGTTTTCCACCAGAAAAATAGCTATTGGGGCTATTGCCGCTTCTTGGTAGGTGAAGTCACCAGATTTACATAGTATTGTTTCTTAGAATAGCGATCTGATTGGAAGGTAAAGGAATCTATAATATAATTTACAAGTCTTGCAACTGAATTGATTCATATGCCACGTACTATGTAGTTAAGAGGTGGTTCACATCACGAACTTAACCTTAAACATTCAGAGATTGGTTATTAACTGATGTTGCATAGATTATAAAACATAAATGCAGTCTTGTATCATCATCTTCTTCCTGCCCTTGTCTTATTTTATTTGGGGTCGGCGCAACACGTTTTCTTCTTCCATTCTCTCCTGTCAGACGTCACGGCATCATTTACTTCATTCTCCTTCATATCATTCGTTTCACAATCCACCCATCTTTTTTATTGCCTTCATCTCCCTTTCCATCTATCAACAAAAATATTTATCACTCTCTTAATCACATGCGTTTCGCCCCCTCATTACATAGTCCATACCAAGACACTCCCCTGTCAAACGTCACGGCATCATTTACTCCCTTCTCCTTCATATAATTCCTTTCACAATCCACCCATCTTTTCCTTTGCCTTCCTCTCCCTTTCCATCGATTAACAAAAATATTTATCACTCTTTTAATCACATGCGTTTCGCCCCCTCATTACATGTCCATACCAAAACAAAAACAGTGGCTGAGCGATCGACTGCTGCGCAGCGTGTCGTAGGTTCGAAATGTTTTTTTCCGTGAGCACGGAACAAATATTTGTATGACCTGCAGATAATTGTTTCGGGTCTGGCTGTATGTGAGTTTATTTTTTTGTAAACGGACCCACCATATAGGAAAAAATCCTAGTGTGGGCCGTATACTTAAAAAAAAGATACCATAATTTATTCAGCGCAAGCGCGATTGCTGAGCTAAACCTTGCTTTGATTCCCAGGAAATTTCTCAGTAGCAGCTACTCAGCCTGGGTTTGTGCCCTGTTGATGGCAATGGGCTCGCCCCCAATTACATGGGACTCTTCCCTCGGAGGTTTTAGGCGTAAAGTTATGTAATGTCGCCACTGGTTTCTTACAGCTTCCTCTCAGTATAAGTCTTAAGTCGCTGGCAAACAAATCCGTGAAATAAACGGAAGTCACCAACTTTCGAAAATAAACTTATTTTATGTCTGTTAATTTTGAAAATGTTTTTTTTTCGTTTGATTTTGTCAATATTTTTTTACTGTTTTGTCTTCTGCGAAGCAAATACTTAATTTAATACTTTCTTTTTTACGTCAATAAATAAAAAATACTTAATAATCTTAGGTCTTCTAAATCTTAGGTTTTCTAGGACTTAGTTAAAACTTACGGAAATCATCCTGAGGGAATCCCCTCACGATGTTTTCCTTCACCGATGTCTGTGATGTCTTCGATAAACTTTAGAAAGTCACATTGGTACTTGGCTGGATTTGAACTCACTACCTCATTATATCATAAGAGGCACTTAACCTCTGGGCCATCACGACTTCATAAAGATTAACACACTGGATAATTTTGTATCTCGGATATGATTAGTTTGGTAATGGTCCCACGAAATAGTACTATATTCCGTAGGACCATTACCAAACTATATTAGAGCGAACCCGCGGGCATAAGCTAGTTCCTAAATGTAACGCCTGTGACTAAAGAGTTGAAGTAGGTATAATGCGGCCTTCTCTGTCACACAAGGTGAAGGCATTTATACCTTGTGGATTATTAACTTGTCTCAATACTCTTAAACTTCATTTCAGAATCAAAAAGCGATGCTAGAACGGCTCCAACAAATCCAAGCTGGTGGTCTACCGAACGGGCTGTCTTTTAAAGATGTGCTCGTTCAATTCGCCAATATGCAGCAGGCCAACGCAGGCCTCATGCCCAACAGACCACCGGAGACCATCACCAACAGACCTGAACACCATATACGACCTGAGAGGAGAGGAAGACCGGAGAGAAACCATGAGGATGCTCATATATCAGTCAAGCACGCAGAAAGACTGGCTTCCCCAAGTCCCAGATTGCCACCACCACCGCCTTACCCCGAAATATCCTTACTACCCGTTACCACAAGCCAGGAATCAACACAACAAAACTCCTTACTCCATGGCATTCTCACAAAGGTATCTATTTTTTCCAGACATATCATTTTTATGGCTTGTAGAAATACTCATATCCCAGCTTCCATTAATATTTTCTTTTTTTTGTATATGGCAATAATGCTTGCAAACTAGCTTGAAATGAGTGTTGCCAACCTTCCAGCAGGCGTTACCTGCGTCTCAGAGTTACTCCCCGACGTTGGCTAAACTCCTCATGTCGCCGGAACGGAAACAGAGTGCGCCAACGTTACCAACTTTCGGTCAGGCCAAGGTACCACTAATGTACGACATTATAACAATTGGTGTGCTGATTGGCCTTGATCATTCCAAATTCAAAATTTAGTCTTTAAGTTATTATGATATGGTTTTTAAAGAGTTTGGAGTTGTGTTTTTAAGGTTCTGGCACATTGGTTTTTGCTCCACGCTTACATATTATAGCATTATCTATGGTAACTTTTGCAAATTGGAGTCTTAAAAAGATATTATATTTGATTTGATGTTTTTTTTTTTTTTGATATGCCGATCTCGTGCCTTAGACATAATGTGCCAAAATCTTGACTACTTTTTAAATTATTAAGAGCAAGTTCCATAATTTTAAATAGTGAACATAATTTTCAGTGCAACCACTCAAGTATAGTTGTACTAAATACATTGCTCTTAACACTTTACAAATAAAGCTCCATTTCTTTAATATATTAAATTATTTGATTTGATTTTTGAGAGTCTGGCAATACTCATTGAAACATACATGCCACCTCATAATCATAAACCATAATATCAAATAAAACATTAATATTATGAGCAATACGTAATTAAGTATTTATACAAAGAAACTTATATATTCCTGTAGGCAAATATATATTTTGAACCCATATTTATTTAGTTAAGAACGATGCAATGAGATAGCCTACGAAATTCAAATTTGCTCACGTTTTTTTGCAATGCTGGCTAGTGTTGTAAGTAGATTAAAAATGATATGCGACTATGAAAGATTTTTAATGCCATTGAATGACTCTTTCATGAAAAAAGCCAATGCCAGAGAGGATTAAATGAACTCCAGAGTTGAATTGAAGATTTTACAAATAGTTGTTCTGGCTCTGTTTGTTTGTGTATGTGAGTTTAAAAGTTTGTGAACGCACCGACGATAAAGGAGAACTTCCTAGTGTGAAGCAACGGTTTTTTTAAAGCGAAAATTGATAGTTATTATAAATTTATACATACGCAACGTAACACGTTGCTAAACGTATTTTGTTCAACAAACAGCTCGCTAATCACTTGCGAATTGCAAAAATACGTAATAAAAATTTAATTTCGCGGGCTATTTTGGTGCTTCTCCCTTATATAGCCAAAAATATTACAATCATGTACCATCGTAACAGAAAAATGTAACCGTAAATTTGTTATTTATTTACATTAAAAGCTTTTTGGTCTAGTTTTTTGGCATAAACAAAAAAGAAAAAAAAAAACAAATTCAAATTATAGTCTGATAACAAAAAATATATTTTTATATATCTTTAGTTAATTGGTGGTTTGTTTAAATTCAAATGTAAGCTGTCTAGAGACTAACCTCACTAGTGCAGAATGGCATGGAGAATATTAAATGAGAATAAAATCGAACGAAGGTTTCGTACAAACTTGCGACGAAACCGCTATATCTTTTGACTGTGTAGACTTAAAGATTTTTCCATAACTCCAAGGGACCACAGGTATATGGTTTCAATTTCAACTCGATACCTTCACGCGTTCAAGAGATAAAGGGACAGACAGACACACAGACGGACAACAAAGTGATCCAATAAGGGTTCCTTTTGTCGTACGGAACCCTAACAAGACAAGCTATGCAATCGAAGGGTTGTTGTTGAAGAGTTCATTCCTCCATTAGTATTTCATAAAACAGTCATTAAATATGCATAAATGAATTAAGAGGGGAGTATATCAATACTCCCCTCGATTTTAATAATAGTACAGTAATTTGGTGCTAAAAAAATAAGTTACCTAGGAAGTAAAGTATTCCGGGAGTTTTGAAAATTGGTAATTTTATAGATTTCAATGTGCTTTTTGCGATTTTTTTTTTGCGTTTGGCGCCTGTACGCTAAAGCTATTAATTTTACAAAAAAAACTTTATACATAAATTATAGGAAATTTTACTCTAGTTTAATTTATGATATTATATAGTCTGAAAGGAGATATTGTCAAAAACTGTTTTTAGACGCCATTTTCCAATATGCAAAGTTAAAATTCGCTAGGATATAATATAAGATTAACATTTTCAAAACTCCCAGAATATTTTCTAGGTAAAACTACCAAATGATGTACTATAATTACAATTCTGTAAATACATACGTATTATTGTCGCAAATCATAAGTTATTTAACATACGGCCTGACACTGATATGCAAATTACAAAATAACTTCAGAAGTAATGATTTTTCGCGGGTTACCTTGGCACTTACACCATGAAGAAGTAAAATCTTTTCCCGCCATTCTGCATTAATGAGTTTAGTTCCTAAGAGGGTAGTGGCCGTCTGATTGGCTAACATGACTGCGCCCCTAACCGATCAATTGAATATCTAATCTGTCAAACAATATTATATGTATTGGCTTAGGGCGTACATTACAAACCTTATTATGATTGGAGTTTATTCTCCTAACAGGGTATATAGTCAAACTAGAAGGTAACTTGCCAAGGGGCATCGTATTACCCAGTACTAACTGGGTTGTGGAGGTCAGATAGGCAGTCGCTCCATGTAAAATACTGTTTATAAGCTGCATCCGGTTAGATTGGAAGCCGGCCCCAACATTTGGAAAAAGTCTACTAACAGCGTATATAAAAGTATAGCATTATATATATTATTTAAATGTAGTTATTGGGTTAATATAAGTCTTTAAACTGACATGGTTACTAACATTATGATTAACATTTGAAACGGGATATTTACCATGTTTGTTATTTTTATCAAGTTTCCGATATTTCGGCGATGTTGTTAACGCCATGATCACGGATGAACTGAAGTTATTGCGGGGGGATTTTTACTAGCAGACAAAACAATCTACCCTCTTTCTTATTCGTTTTTTTGCGTTCGTTACCACTAACACCGTCACTCACAACTCGATTTTGGTCTCGACACACAAAAGTCACTGTATCAAGTAGCGATCTTTTCTCACAACTTTTTGGGTTTTTACACAATTGAACCACTAGATTCAAGGCTCTTGATAGTTGAAACCAATCTCGGTTGAAATTCCTATATTCGGTAATCTCAATTACTTCTCTTACCAATCTAGGAATATAGTGGCGTTCTGTCGAGATGACCTGTGGGTTATGTAATTCAAAATAAAAAAAGTGTGTGTGTCAGCTCCGACGCACGACTGGAGTTTATCTTAAGTACGAGTATCTAACCATACGCAAAAAGAGTTTATTCAACTGAAAAAAGACTAATATCATATGAAAGGGTAAATTCACAAATTAATGAAAAAAAAATAGCAATATAAATACATCGACACTGATAGAAACAAACAAGCCCAATAACATATAGTATATAGGTATAGTCGCCTATTCAGCATACCATATGTACGTCTTAATACACTCACAGCCAAATTAGAAAGTTGCGCACTAAAGGTGCGCACCAAAAACGTGACACATTTTCGTTACTTTAGTAGGTTTTACCCCTCGGATTTTTCTCATACCGGGCGCCTTATATATGAAAATCGATTCTTAAGGAGTAAACTCAAAAAAAAAGAAAAATATCGGAAACTCCATTCAAATAACAAACAGGGTAAATATCCTGTTTCAAGTGTTAATTATAATATTGGGTTAATGTCTAGTTCTCTATATTGTCTAGTAATCTGATTCGCAAAGCATGCTCTCGGATACAAATTGCATGACACACTAATACATTTGGGTTCTTTAAAAAAAAAAACCTGTTTCTTTAACTGTCGATACTTAATTACTATATGCATAAAGTTACGTCCTCTTTCCTTAAATATAATAGGGAGGTACTCCACAATGCCAATAATAAACATTTAAAAAATTGGGGTAATACAAAAATATGGACGAAAGTCATTTCTAAATCTGCAATCAAGAAAATCTATATACTCCTAAGCTTCTGCATACAACACTGAAAAATTGGAAAACTGCAAAACCTTAAACACAAAATTATATTATTATTAATATATTTTTAAAATAACCATGTTAATCTAAATAGTCATACAAAACAATTGAAGCTACATCTTGACTATTATTCTAGAACTGCGGTGAGATTACGATTACGCCGGTACAGCCGACCCCGCCGCCGGAACCTCAGCCTGAGAAACCTGAGGAGGTGGTGCAGCTGGTGAGTTGCCCTATTTACTTCATCATCTGCCTAGCCTTTTCCCAACTATGTTAGGGTCAGCTTCCAGTCTTACCGCGTGCAGCTGAACACCAGTATTTTACATGGAGCGACTGTCTGTCTGACCTCCATAACCCAGTTAGTACTGGGTAATACGATACCCCTTGGTAAGTGATAACGAATTGAAAATGACAGCCGGGACCAACAGCTTAACGTGCTTTCCGAGGCACGAAGGAAACTCGGTATGTAACGGGTGGTCACCCATCCACAGACCATCCTAGGCAAGCGCGGCTTAACCTAAAGATCGACCTGAGCGGCTGCTATTATTTAGCCACGAGCTCCTTCCTCCTCCCACGAGTTGCCCTATTTACTCAAAGGATATAATTGTATGTAGCCTTGACGTTACCTGAAAGTCAATTATATTGGCAGTTGACGTAAATCGATCGAGTTTACGGAGAATTTACCTGCAGTAAGTAAAGTTACAATGGCTATGAATATGACTTGTTCGCACAGTGTGTTATTTTCCCATAGGTAGTTGCGGACATGTTGGTTTTATTTTCATAAGTTACACCTTAATAAAGCGTTGGTAAAAATACTCGTTTGGATATTTCACTTTGTTTTGAAGATTATTATTTGGTGAATCTTCACTGTCCTTTAACAGATTTTAGTCTGTAATTTTTTAATAAGGCTGATGCTACAAAGTGCGCTGCATCGTCGCTGCGCAGTGACTATGATAAATGAGCGTTACGCGAGCGCCTGTGACGTGTGATCTGTGAAATCACAGTGTTGCGTCAACGCACCGGCAACGCCCGTCCTATTTCAGCCTAAAGCTAGTGTGAGATTAAAATAAAAATACAGATGAATTGTTGGTTTTGTAGTGTAAATATTGCTAGTCCTTAATGACAAAGAAACGAGAGTAAATAAAAAAAAATTCTACTTAATTACCCGTCGCATTATATTTTCTGATTATATTTTTATGACGTACGTTTGAGGTACATTCCTCCGGTAAATATTAGGTAACCATAAGGTATATAAATATATTATTTTTATTATCATCCCTCATTCAAAACCACATTTTTTGGATTGGCTCAGGTCATCTTATGTCATAAGAGATCATCTTATGACTTCTCCCGTTCTGGGCAGAGCGGACGCGAGTGTCAGACTTGTACTGACGAAACCCCATCCATGTTCGTTCCTATAACTTGTGTACTGGGGCCGCGGCATCTATTTCGAACAACCCGCAACTCCGGCAGGCAGTGGCCCGTCAGGGCCTCTCTAATTCTGACCCACTCATTGACTCATTGACAAAATTCAATTCTAAGGCTCATTTGACTAAAAAAAAAAAAAAAACACTCTAACCTACCTCTACTTTTTCCAGGACGACGAAGAAAGTCCCGCCTCCGAGGGCGAAGCATCGGGCTCTCCCTCGGGCTCCGGGTCAGGTCGGCTCGTGATCGACGAGGGCGGCAGCGAAGCCCCGGCAGAGGGCAGCACGGAGCAGGCCGACAACAACGACGACGCGCCGCTGTGCCAGGGATGTCGCCGGAGAGACGCGCAGTTCGTGTGCGCGGGCTGTGCCAACCAGTGGTACTGCAGCCGCGAGTGTCAGGTGAGAGCGGCAAATGATATGTTGTTATTGAAGGCACCAAGAAAGCACTCTCTTTATACGAATATTTGACGAGCTTGACCCAAAAGCTCCTTACATCCTTAAAGGAGTAATTTTCAAGACAAAAATTGATTATTCAGCTAAGGGATAAAGCAGTGTCTTATGTCTGAGGCGCAATAAATATATATTGAATTCAAATATAGGGAAGGAGTCCTATTGCTCTCGAGTGTAGTGGGGGGGATTCATAATGAACTGTAACTTTTTTCGAAAACTTTCATGGAGTTTTTCAACTGTATTTGACGAGGCTGGTTCAGTTACCATGCATGCCAGCTACAGACCAAAATAATAAGCTAAGAGTGGTATTCAAGCTTGCCCAAAAAGTACACTTTTATTTCTGGATTAATTCATTATGTCCGCGACATCGCTCACGTGGAGTTCGGTATTTGTCCACATACTGCCTGGATTAAAGGGGTCCTCTGTGTTAATCCAAGTTATAAACTACCCCTGTATCATTTACACGAGGGAGAACAAACAGCCCATATGTACGTACATGCTAACAAACGTTTTCATTTAAAGAATAAGTAGGATTATTAATCAGACTAAAACTATCTTTGTTCCTCCGTTCCAGGTGGCTGCATGGGACGAGCACTCAGAGATGTGTTCGGGGTAACTACTAGAAGTATAGTGTATAATTATATACAGTATAACGTACGCCGTCTATATACCGTATATAAATATAATATACATTAGTATATAGTTGTATTGTACAGTGTAACGCGGCGCTTGCGAGTCTCAACACTAAAATAGAAGTTTGCCTTAATTCGAATAGAGCATATATGTGAATCTCTTGTTTGTTCTGTGTATACACAACGACACGTCAAGCTATAAATACCATTATTCAATGGCATCGCTTTATATAAGGTGTAGTTTCGCACTGTTAAGACGGCTTCTCTCGGTCGGCTAAAAATTAAAATTGGAAATGCATTAGAGGACGCGTAAACGCAGCCGTGCGTGGAGGTGTACTACAGCTGAGTGGTGCGGGGCGGGGAGGGGGGGGGGGTCGGTTAGCTGAGCCCCCCTGCTGTCTCCACACCCCCGTTCCCTGCGTCCAGTGCGCGCCGATGTTAAGAGAAGCGATCTCAACACGTATCCTTGTCAAATTTTAGGAAGTGGTCAATAAGGTATAAATACTTGATTATAATTGCGGGAATCAAAAATAGAAAACACTCGTTCTTTTTCGTTGTTTAAATTTAACGGTATTTTAGTTAGGGTGCGCGGGCGCCAGTTTAGGGGGGAATAAACGTTTGCATTTCATGCAAAATCGCGATTATAAGGCAAAGAGCAGACAGGCCGCCGTGTACACTTACAGATTTCCTAAACGCAAAAAAAAATAAACAAATTAACCATTTTACTATTGATTATCTCCTTCAATTTGACAAGGATGCAAAACGATAGCTTGTATACATTTTCCGTACAATGAGAGATCCGGTTATAATGGTTTTGTATAGCTTGATTAGTCGTGCATACAGTGCGGTCGTTTTTATTTCGTGAAACTTTATTTATTAACCTATGAGTCTTCACTCAAATTGACAATAGACCAGTTTCCAAAAAAATCAAAATATTAGTCCGTCTTTTAGATTGTTCAAAAATAAGGGACACGTATTTTTTTATTTGTAAATTAAAATAAAAATGACAAAGATATAGCCTATTAAAGTTACGTGTGACGTCACGCGTTGCTGCATTTTTTTTCGCAACCAGTGACGTCACACGTAACTTAATGGGCTTTTTTACTAATTACTTTGACTCTGGAAACTATCCTATTGTGTCTATAAATACCATACGAGATGTGCTTGTCGCGCGATCTAGGGCGCGTCGCCCACAGGACCAATAGTCGAGGCGCAGTCTGTATTTTTCAGAAATTATCTGAAAAATATGAAAATATCAGATATTTTCCTTTGAAAAGTTTAAATTACTCAAAGTTTTTATTTTCTTACAAAATCGACAGTAGCTTGTAAAATACTTAAATAATAAATAAAAAGCAGAAAGACGATCGCACCCTTATTGTAACGTTCCCAAGGTTTAATTTCATTTATTGGTGTTCCACGAGTCGTGTTAGACGACATGGCATCTCATGTAAAAATAAAGTAATATTTCTCGACTTTAAATATTGTAATGAAATTGTTGGGTTATGTTTAATTTAGACAATCGGACACCTTCATTACGGATTTAGAAGAATAGGATTCCAAAATTGGAAGATTATAAGGTTACCTGATAAGTAAGGTAATTGTTACAATTTCGCAAATACTGAATATGAAGTCCTTTTTTTGTGGCAGACTTTTGCTGACTAAAACCCAGTCATATTTCTTCTCATGCCCTTTATGTTCCGGGGCCGCGGTATCGCTTTCGAGCAACTCGCAAACCTCGCATAATAAGGTCCTGGGTTCGAGTCTGGGTTGAGCGAAGTTATTGAAAACAAAAATAGATCTGTAAGATCTATTACGAGACTACCCCACGCTTTAAAAAAAAACGGCTTAGCTTGTCACAAGTTAATTTATTGTAAATCAGTTTTCTTACATACCCATTTCTATTTCATAAGGGCAGCTAATAATACTTTTTCATTACCTTTGTTGGGGATCTAATAACTTCCCCGTTCTAGGCGGAGCCGGAGGAAGTCTCAGACTTTTACCGACTAAAACCAACCCATGTTCCTTTTTTGCCATTTATGTTCCGGGGCCGCGGTATCTCTTTCGAACAACCCGCAACCCCGGCAGGCGGCGACCCTGGCAAGCTACCAACCAAAATACCAACACAATCTAAATTAAACATCACTCAACAAAATATATAGTGTCCTAAAAAAGATATTCCTAGTAGAAAAGCCGTATTAGCTGTGTCATAAGCCTAATATTCGTTTGATAACTAGATTTAAGTATAGGATATACAAGTATTTATGATTTCAACACCTACCTGTTAAATTATTCCTTCTTTTTGGGAGCACTGAATGGCTGTATTAGGAAAGAAATACTAATGACTGACATTTATGATGTCATTTGACATGGTCGCCATTTTGTTTTGGTGTTACCAGTATATTGAATGAATATGGATCTTGAACATAACTGGCAAAATGTTGGTGTTCTACATAGGTATAGCTATGTCTGCTTGCTCTTTTGGAATATATAGACGTAATGTTATGTTTATAATAGTTGATAATATTTTTTTTTATTTATAAAATTTTGCTTTTTACAGCCTCTATCAAATGACGTCACAAATGTTATGCCGCTATTTCTGTGTCTTAATATATGTGCTAAAACGACCACTATAATTTAGAGGATAAGGTGCACATTTGTGTATTTATTTTGTTCCTAAGGTTAATAATGAATTTTGACTTAATTTCGTATCCAATCTTTTTGACCAACACTTTTGTGCAAGAAAAGCATAATAAAATTGACTGATTTTGCAAATCTATAGAAAAACTAAAACAAAAATCGTTTCTATTGTTAGCTACCAGCTAAATGTTTATTTATTTATTATTTACATATAGGATGATTAAAAACTATGACATTGTTATCACAGAGTGTACATACAAAAATATCCTTCAGTGATTTTTCGTCGCAATATATTTTTTGCCTAATAAATAATAGTAGACACAATTACTCGAATGGTTTCGCATTTCACATTTGTTATCAAAAGCACGTAGATTTAATTGCCTTTGTTTTTTGGCTTTTTGTAAGTGTCTCAAATATATTTTTTTAATATAAAGAAATTTAAGTTTTATAACAATGCGAAACAGTTCGTGTCTAACATAGAAGGCTGTACCATAAAATGTATTAAAGGTACATCTCTACGTAGTCCCTCAGGAAATACGGGCGCGATGTTATTTTCATAAATCAATATAATTTTTACTTTCACAGTATATCTTGTCTCATTTTACTCGCAAGTAAGAATACACTGCCTTAACAAAAAAACAGCCAATCACGTACACCCATTACCGTAAAAATTAGGCCATTCCTTAAAACGCTATGTATAGAAAATACAGTGTTAGATATATTCATTATTTATGAATGAATAATTACAGGTAACGCGTGTGTTCTGAATTGTTCCAATAACTGTAAGATGGTTGCATAGTTTTCAAATCAGCCTATAAATGTATTAGAATTAATCGATTTTTGTAAGAAATATCTATGTGTAAGTTTATAATGCCTGTTTTCACACCGAAATGTCTGATAAATGCCGCTCTACCAGCGCACTATGAATTTTACAAGTTCATATCAGCGCAATAATATTGAGATGGATATTTAGTGTTGAAATTCACCGCTCGGGTCGATCTTCAGGTTAAGCCGCGCTTGCCTAGGTTAGCCTTGGATGGGAGAGTACCCATTACGAACAGAGTTTCCTCTGTGTCTCGGACAGCACGTTAAATCATTTGCCCGAAAGTTTGACAACCAGTGTTACCAAGGTTACCCAGTACTAACCGAGTTTTGGAGGTCATGCAATTACTCGCATGTACTGGAAGCCGACCCCAAGATAGTTGGAAAAAGGCTAGACTGGTGATAGAAGACGGGCATTAGTGATTATTGTGTAGGATCCTGATTAATCTCCTTGTACATAAATCAGATTCGATTATTTTCGGGCGTTTCCGCTTACCACGAAATATTGACCAATCAGCGTTGTGAATTTAAATTTATAACTGCCAATGATTTGAAATACATGTTTCTTTTTTTTGTTTAATAAATGGTATAATTCAGAACACAGCGTGCCTGAAGTGTGTATTATATAAAACATAAAGCGAAATAGTATAAGTTAGCATATAGATCGTAAGATTAATGTAATTATGTGAAAAACAGTTCTTTTGGACTTATTTAAAACTGAAATAGAATTCAAATTATTTTATAATAAGCTTGATATTGGACTGTGTGAAATGTCTGTATGGGTTTTTTTTTCTCATTATTCGAATTAACAGGCGACTAACTGTGTTGTTTACTTGCATGTAGCAAATGAAACGCTTCGTTTCGTATAGTCAGGGAAATAGATTAATTACCAACTTATGTCCGTATTTAGTTATGTGGACACAGAGTGCCAATCTGCCAAAAGAATAATTTCTCTGATTATACATGTACATTGTAAACATTTCTTAAATACACAGTTGGTCCCGGTAACTAATAAACTCATGACCGTTTACACTAGGTCGCTCCAAAGTAAAAGGACGCTGATGGATTTTCAACGCTTGTTTCAGCACTCTTTAAGTCGAAAATCCAAGAACGTGCTTTTATTCAAACAACCGTGTTGCTATCATCTGCTATTAATAGTGACTATGGGAATAAAAACTATTTCACACAATCCAATATGCAATAACAATCGAAACATAACATAAGGGTTTATTTTCTACAATAATAAACATTAATCGAGTATTATATTGTAATATAAAGGAGCGTTCTAATTTTCTACACTATGTGCAGTGCCAAAATATATTCTTTGGGTAAAGTTGACAATGTTCTTTGTGGATTGACCGGGCTAAACTAGCAATTTTGGTTGAAACACGTTGTTTAAATATTTTTATTTGTATTGTGGGTGCGTTTACATACACATACAGCCAGACTCGGAACAACTTTAATATATAAAATTTAAATAACATAAATAGTTGTGTAAAATTTTCGTGTCACGGTGTTTATTACCAAACTCCTCCGAAACAGGTGGATAGATTTGTATGAAATTTTTTGTGTATATCGGGTAGGTCCGAGAATCAGCCAACATCTATTTTTCATACTCTTAAGTGATAACGGTGGCCCTCTCCAGAAAAGAGGATGAGCAGCAGGATCACACACACACACACACACACAGCTACTGTCTGTATAAAATCGTTACAGGTAATTAAGACTATACTAAGACAACGTATCGCTTCAAGATAAAATACCTGTACATACTCCGATCATTGTTTTATAAACAAGGTATATATTTGCTTTTCGTACCTTGAAAACATACTTATTTTACAACGTAATGAGGATGAACTACTTAATTTTATATTCAATATACTTTGCAGACGAAATATTTTAAGGTCGCGAAGTTTTATATCGTTAATGGCTCGACAATGTTCGGTATATTGTCAACTTTACCCATTTATAACTAGTTTATTTTCAATCAAACCTGAGTTATTCATTTATTTACAGTTTATTTTTATCTTTAGGTCTCAAAATGAAATAAATTGTTGGAAAATGTATCCCATGGAGGGATTGTTTTTGTTTATAATTTAAGTTTACCGGATTATCTGTACAAATGGGGCATATAGTGTTCAAATACTATTTTTAAACTGTGGCGTTAAGATAATTATCAATACCTAACTCAAATACTCGCATTCTCTGATGTTTTCCACAGTGGGAAAGTTGACAGAAAGTTAACTTTTATGTATTATAAGGCGGGAATCTCATCTTGTGATAATAAAAATATCAAATGTTGTTTTCGGATCATACCAAAATGTGCTATAATACCAGACACAGTAAGTTCTAATAAGGAAATCGCATAAATTTTAAAATAATTAAAATCAACAGAGCCCGCTAAACGGGATCATCTAGAGATAACTTTTAAAAGCTGGAAGGTTTTACAAATCATATCTGTAGGACATATTAATAGACTATCAGCTGAGCAAGAGATCATAGATTTGATTCCCGGGTCGAGTAATGGTGTTATTGGGGTATTCCATTAGGATAATCAGTCTCGGAGCCCAGAATTGTGCCCCGGTAATAGTCTCGCCTATGGGACATCATATGGGACTTAAAAACATACCTGGCGAAATATTGGTGGTACTATATACGCCTCTGTTTAACCCTTCAGGAATTGAAAGTCGTGATGATATGTTTTATTATTATTATTAGTAGGTTTCGTTCACTTGCACTAAATGCTTAGTTGTTTAGCTATGTGAACTCCTTTTACACAAGATTGAATGTTGCCTCTTTTGTGTACTTGGAGTATGTTTTTTGCGTCGTTAGACTTTGAACCTTCGGGGCTGTCCTTTGGAAATATAATAGGTCGTACCTTTCACAGTCCTTACCGTGTGTGAAATTTCCGCTTTTAAAAACATGCGGTGTAAAAAATTGCTAAAAACAAACGTTTTTGGTTGTGTTCGATCAGGGAGCCTAAAATTGTCGGTTTGGCAGACCATAATGGGATAATATGAATCATTTTTAATTTAATGGCATCTTGCTGTTCTACCAATGAGGTTGTTATCTTGTGGGTGCCTTTAATTTAAGGCCTTCAGCCAATGGCAATACTTATATACTAAGAGACATCACTAAGGGCACCCCCTGTGGGGTACGACCCTTCGGGTCAGGGCGTCGCTGGGGGGTGGGGAGGCAGAACAGCAAAAGGATAAGCTGGATCTGAGTGCCATTATTCGTTGGAAATGATTTAAGTTTACTGACTGGGGACTACGTTGTGTGAATCAAGTTACTATTCGTAAAATGGTCACAAAATCTTCCTGCCCTTGTTCCATTCTATTTGGGGTCGACGCAACATGATTTATTCTTCCATTCTCCCCTATCAGACTTTTCGGCATCATTTACTCCTTTCGCCTTCATATAATTCCTTACGCAGTACATCCATTTTTCTTTGGCCTTCCTTTCCCTCTTCATTCATCTACAAAGTGACTACTTATATTTACTGCGTCTGTGATAATTTTAAAAATTTTACTGTGGCCACGACGAGAATCTCGAATAGAATAATATGACAGCAAAGAGTCTTCACGCAACACTACTACTCGACTTAGAAGGCTCTCATTGCGCGACTGGGCTTAGACAAGGCACACATAGTAAGTAAGGCTTGTCTCGGGAGCACCAATAGCAATCTGGATCTTGTTTGTTCCTAATTCCGATGGATATTTTTAACGTTATTCATATTATTATGCCTGCTAAAGCGGCAATTTTAAGCCCTTGGTTGAAGTAAAAGTTCGTCTGTTCGAGCCCCTCCATGTATTTTGGCTTTAGTGTTGTTTAGTTGAAACGCCACAGTGTCTCAGTGTCTTCACATCGACTCGTATGCTCGTGTCTGTAACGCTAGTCACGTTTTTTGTTACCTTAAATAACTGTTTATGTATTTTGTAACTTATGTGTTATATAAGAATAAATCACTACTGTATTTCATGATTGTGTTTTTCTTTTCAACCCTTTTTTGTTACCCTAATAAATGCAAGTAAAAACCTTAACGATCAGAGGTAGTCAGAAAATAATGTTGTTTTTTTTTTGTGGTCTCTCAGCAGTGATTCGGCTTAATAATGAAAATATTTCAAATCAAATCTAAATATTTTATTTCACATATAAAACTTTTTTCGCACTTATAAAACTTCGAGGAAAAATGCCCAGTTCGGGTTGTTCGTTTCCTATGAAGAAGGACCGGCAAGAAACTCCATGGGTAATCATTTAAATTCATTTGGTTTTACAATGTAGTTGTATATAATATAGATATAACTAAGTAAAATAGTTTGTAATAAGGTATGATGTGGCTGACATATCCTTATTTGGACAAAAGCCCCTATATGGAATCAACAAAGAAAAACCCTAAACTAAGCCGAAAAGCACTTGTTCTCTATGGTGCCTGGGAAAGTTATAGTTACCTACAGAGAAATTGGGGGTTAAAAACGACCATTTTTTTTTCTTTAGAACGTTGTCCCACACTAGGATTTTTTTCCTGTCCATTTTTCCAAATCACCAGTGATTTTGGATGACAACTTTAAATCCTTCACTCTTAACGATCTCTGTAATCTTCCTCGACCAGTGTGTACCTCCTTCTCTTTTCACCCAGTTACAGAAGGGGAGGTTAAACGGGCTATTACATCTATTTCCACGAAAGCAGTGGGTGATGATGGGCTCCAACTTCAGATGCTTCTTCCTATCCTTGATGACCTTATTCCTGTAATCTCACACATTGTTAATTATTCTCTATTTACAAGCTCCTTTCCTTCAGCTTGGAAGAAGGCGTATGTCTTGCCTCTTCCCAAAGTTCCAAATCCCTTTTCAGTATCTCAGTTTCGTCCAATTTCCATACTCCCAGTCCTCTCCAAAGTCCTTGAGAGTGTTGTTAATAATCAACTTTCTCAATACTTTTTCTCTAATAGCCTGCTTAGTCCTTTCCAATCTGGATTCCGCCCTGGCCATAGTACTGTATCAGCCTTACTTAAAATAACGGATGACATCCGATTGGCCATGGAAAACCGACGCCTGACGGTGCTGGTTCTGCTGGACTTCAGCAGTGCTTTTAATTCAGTTGATTTTGACATCCTCTTAGGTATCCTTTCCTCTTTAAATATATCTTCTTCTGTGACTGCTTGGTTTGATTCGTATCTTCGGGGTCGCTCGCAGTCGGTACATTTAAATGATGCTTGCTCAGATTGGTGCGATCTTGCTGCGGGTGTTCCCCAGAGTGGCGTCCTTTCTCCTCTTCTCTTCTCTGTTTTTATTAACGCTATCACTAAAGTACTTAATTCTCATTATCATCTCTATGCAGACGACCTGCAGCTATATCGCCATTTTAACCTCGAACAGCTCCCTGAGGCCATCGATGCCATCAATGATGATCTTCAAAACATTAGTCAGTGGGCTAAAAAATTTGGACTATTAGTTAACCCAATTAAATCACAAGCTCTCATTATTGGTGGCAGATACTTCATCAATTTACTGAATCACCAGTCAATACCGCCTATTATTTACGATGGTGTCGCTACAGCTTATTCCAAAAAAGTCAAAGACTTAGGAGTGTTCTTGGACTGCAACTTATCTTGGAGCGTTCACGTTGCTGAAGTAAGCAGGAAGATGTTTTGTTCTTATCGATCCCTTAAACGTCTTCAAAAGTTTCTGCCATTTAAAACCAAAATCACTCTTGCTCAGTCTCTTCTTTTACCTCTTCTAGACTATGCTGATGTCTGTTTTCTTGATGCGACTGAGGAACTTCTTGATAAGCTCGAACGTTTGCTGAACTTGTGTAACTATTCGCTTAATTTTTGGGCTTCGCAAGTACGATCATGTGTCAGAGTTTCGGAAGCAGCTGAAGTGGCTACCAATTCGGCAACGTCGAGATTCTCATACACTTTCTGTTCTCTTTTCTGTTCTTTACAATCCTAAAGCTCATTTGTATCTTCGGGAACGATTTGAGTACCTTGTTCCTAGAGGTAAACCTTGTCGCTCATCATCGTCTCTTCTCCTTCGTTTCCCTCCCCACTCTTCAAGTCGGTATGATGGATCTTTTACTGTTCGTGCTGTACGCCTTTGAAATTCACTTCCTCACTCCTTGCGGGATAGTCCCTCGTTAGACGTATTCCGAAGAGGAATCAGGGAACATTTCCTGTCAATATAATCAATATGTATGTATGTACCTTATATATATATATATATATTTTTTTTATCTATTTATGTATTAATTGTAAGCAATTTTTATTTAATGTAAGTGAACTAACAACTGATCAGTTATGTAGGTAAGTTATTTTAAGCTTTTCAATGTTCTTCTATGCACATTATGTACCTATCCTATTATGCAAATATTGTAATCATTAAGAAAGGTTTGCTGTAAAAAAACCCAATTCTGGGTTAAGCTCGCCGTTGTACATAAGCTGTATATTGTAATTTCTGTGTTTTTATTGTTTTGTGTGCAATAAGAATAAGAATAAAATACCTGCAAGGTATTCAATGTATCTTTGCAGCCAAAACTCTTAACCAGTCAAAAGTACTATTGACTAGCAAAATCAGTCAAAAGTACTTCTGATCGTATGCTTTAGTCAATAGTACTTTCGACTAAAATAACAGTTAAAAGTACTTTTGCCCAATGGAGCTGATAAAAAGTACTTTTGACTAAGTGATTCCGTCAAATGCAGGTCGTTTCTGGCGTAGGAGGTCGAGTTTTAACCTAACCTAACCTAGTGTTAGTTATTAGTGCTTTTGACTGATGCTTTATTGGAGTTAAAACTACTTTTGACGAAGAGCGTCAGTCAATAGTACTTTTAACCGCAAATTTGCAGTCAAAAGTACTGAAAAACCAATAATTTTTAGTCAAAGCCACTTTTGACTAACCTGTTCAGTTAAAGTACTCTTAATACTTTATAGATAGAAAATTTTACTCAAAGGCAACATACCTTTATTTTTGAAAAGAAAGAAAACGACATTCAAGGATTTTTTTTAAATTCGCTTGCCGCACACGGTAATCTAGTTCCAGCACACATTTAGTGTAAGTTACTGAGTTTGATGTACAAAATGACTTATAAGCGTTTATTATTTTTATTTTTAAGAAAACCTTACGGAGAGAAGAGTTTGGAATTGGGACTACTTAATTGAAGGGCTATTTTCAACAAGAGTGTAGGTATTTTAGTTACAAGGAATATTAAACAAGTCTCGCTTACTAGTGCTCAGGTAATAAATTAAAATCCAGTCTATAAAAATAATCAATTTTAATGAGTCGTAGTTGTAGATAACATATAACATACAAGATAACATTTATGTACTTACACATGTATCCAAAGCGCTAATTATAAAATATGATCAAATAATGGAAGTTTAAAAACATAATATACTTAGGTTTTTTTAACAAGAAATAATAGCAAATGATTTCATTATTTGTTTGACAATGTACCTACTAAACACTTAAACAAATATGTTTTCAACACAAATGAAATATGAACTTAACGAAAGTGTAGAAATGTTCTGTTCGATTTGCAACTTTCGGTTTTACTACGAAAAGTTGAAAATCCAACGGCAAGCTGAAGTCCTTTACGTTTATTTCATATTTCGTTATATGACAACAGGGCGTATTTATATACGCATATTTTCTTAAAACTAACGATTGACATCCAATAATAACTAAATTATGCATTGATTACAACGTAATTTCAAATATACAAGAAATAAGGCACAAAAGAATCTTGACTAGTTTTGGCGTGTTCAGAAAGTAAACATTCGAATTTGAACCTTGTGGTAATGTAAAAATTACCATATTCGTATGAAGAAATATGAGCAAGCTTTTGTTTCAAATATGAACATTTCATGACATACAAATTAGGAACACATTTAAATATGAACCTTGTGCAGTTGCAAGAAGTTTCCTTTTCAATATTTAGTGTTACCTCTACGCACATACTGGCTGTTTCAACATTAAAATTCGATCACACACAAGTGTATGTATTTAAACTCTGAACACGCCTTAAAAATAAAAAAAAAGCTGACGAGAAAATATTTGGGTAATAATTAAAACAACCGGAAAGGCTGACTACAACCGGCCCAAGTCTATACATTAAAAGTAAAATATACACCGAACAAATATACAATTAAACATATTGTTTTCCTAAACTTGATTACCAGCACATCGTTTGTTTGCGAAAATAAAGACAAAAAAAATAAAAAACATGGTTCAGCATTATTTTTTTAAATAGACTAAAAATATTTTTTGCGTTATGATATTCTTTTGATAAAAGGCAAAAATCTTTTATCAATAGGTGAATGATTTATACTTATTACGTATTCCGTTACTTAATTTCATATAAAACTTCAAATAACATTGAAAAATCATATTTTTTTGCGTTATGTCGTCTTTGTCGCAAACGATTATTTACCCATTTTTTTAATATCTTTTAATCTGATTTTTCTGTAGGTTTGTTATCATAGTTTTATTTCAGTAATTAAATCAAACAATCGGTGGGTTTAATTTTAAAACTGTTTGTTTTAATCAAAATTATTTTTGGGACAGATTCAACGCAATTGCAGTTGCAAAGCAACTTCTTTTAAATTATAATTCTTTTTTTTTTCTTTAAGCATTATTTGAAATAGATTTGCATTTGCATTGATGAATTTAATAAGTCACAACAACATAACTGTACCAATTTAACTTAAAATATCTTATCAAAATTGTACACACCCCGGCAGGTCAACCTATTCTAAACTATTATAACCTGACCTCTCTACTACGGGTCGCACAAAGTAATAGAGAGATAAGGTTAAATGGTTTTGTGTAGGTTGATGTGCTGTCGTGTGTACATTAAAATTAATCTGTATACTTGGTGGAGAGAACATCGGCGCTAAACGGTTCCCACGAAACTTACAAACTTTTCGTAGATAATTAAACAAAAAAAACAGCTGTTCTATTTAAGGGGTAGGAGGGGGGGAGGGGTAGAACAACATAAATATTTTATAGTTTCTAACATCGGTGTCCCATCCACACCGTTATTTTTCTTTGGTTTTCTCTTTTACAACAGAATTACACATTGCATTACACATTACACATAATGACATAAGAATAAAAAAATATAGCACCGTTACGGATAGACCGGACAATATGTACATTTAGTAAAGTATTTTAAAAAACTTCATTTATAAAAATATGTTATAAACTAAAGAAGATTGAGCAGTTTTTGAACTTTTAAAGCTAAGGTATGGCTTAAACACACGCTTAACTTTAGTAAGTGTTTAATAAAATGTTGTTATTTAATATTCAGTATAGAGGTTGTTCAGAGCCAACGTAAATTGCCTGGTGAAACTTTTCAACCCAATAATTTTCTAAACTTTAATTTGTTTATAGAAGATGGTTTTCAGCAGGCCCGTAAAGTTTCACCAATGACTTTAATTTGAACCTGAAATGTAGTCTAAAAATAGAAAATCTAGCTATCTAAATATAAGTAAGGTAGTATTTTATACGAAAAAGTTTATAGGTATGGCTAATCAAAGAATATAAGTTCCTAACTCTGTAATTATAAAGATTAAAGTTGCATATTTTATAGAAATATATCTCTTATGTACGCAGGACTGATTCATTGCATCCGAACACACTTCTTGTAAGGAAAGAATCGTTTTTTACATCATCTAAACAACTATACATTTACAAAAATACAACAAATTATTATACATTGGTAATTCTTACAGAATGTACTAAATTACTTGTAATTTTTAATAAAGTGTGTACAAGATTATAAAATTGACATCGATTTACATCAATAATACAAAATATACAATAGGTACTTTAGTAATTCATCCTTAACACAATGAAAATGTGAAATGCCACAAGTGATTGGATTTACAACTCTTACAAGTAAGCCGAAGGTTGAAAATCAAACAACACGTAAATTTCCACTAACGACATTTCAAATTGCCCTCAACGACATAATTTGAAGACATAATCATAATAAAAATACCCTTATAAACACAACTTCGTTGTTCTCTTACTTTGAGATCTACAAACGTTACTTAGCACGTACTTAGCCTAAACATTATTTCTGTCACAGTCGCACAACTGACAAAGTGTACGTACAAGATAGAGACACCCGTTCGAAATATAGTAAGTATATAGCAACCCCAAGAGGTACGTCGCGACCAATAAGAGCGTCCCGCGGTCGCGTTCCGCGAAGATACCAATAGGAGGTATTCGCGCGCTCCTTTCCCGCGTTCAAGAACGCGTTGCATGCGCCGGGCGTCTGCGCCGGCAGTCCGTTGCTTACGCGCCTACTACTCGCACGCGAATTATAAAATCCGAACTTATTGTTTCTTTCTGTGAAATACTGTGAATGTGTAAAAAGGGGATTAAACTATTGTTTCCATTGTTCAACTTAACTCAAGACTATTATTTTCCCGTTCCCCCTGAAACCTCTTCTCATATGTGGCGCTCCAACGTGTTTTTCGTGTGACAGTAGTGCAGTGAACTTTTCTTCATAAGTGAACGTTTTGTAGTGACTAAAATGCCAGTGACAAGGAGTAGAGCGGCCAGTTTGAGTCGGAGAGATGATGCTAACGACGCATATCCCAACCTCTCACGACCAAACACGCCGCCCGCGCCGCCCGCCATGCAAGATGGCGACGACGCATTCTCTTCGCCGCGCGCCGACGCAAACGCTACGTTCTCCAACGAAAACGTGGCGATGATTATCGCTTCTCTCCAACGCTCTCAAACTGAAGCATTCAGGGAGTTGCTCACCTCGGTGTCGCGGGCGAATGCATCCACTCCGGAATCACTCACCTCACTAGGGCAGAACACCCTAGCTCGCTGCAAAGCAACATTCTCCGGCCGACCGAAAGAGTCGGTTGAGGCATTTATAGATGCTATAGAGGCATATAGTGACTGCGCGCAAGTTACGGACTCAAATATTTTACGCGGTTTAGCCTACGTATTTAAGGACGAAGCGGCCACGTGGTGGCAAGGGATAAAATACTCCGTGTCATCATGGCGGGAAACCAAAGAAAACTTATTAAGTGCCTATGGTGACCGCCGACCGCCTCATCGCATATACCTAGAAATATTTGCCTCGCCGCAAGGCAATGAAAACACCGACATCTTCGTGGCACGCGTTCGCGCCCTTTTCGCGCGCTTGCCTAAGGGTGATATTACAGAATCGGCTCAAATAGACATGACCTACGGACTTCTCCACAGCCGAATTAGGAAAAGGCTACGAAGAGAAGCGTGTCATAACTTCTACGAATTACTCCGCCTCGCACGAAACTTAGAAGACTCCTTCGATGAAAAGAACATCATGACACACACGACGAGTGAGCAGCGAACACAACCGCCGTCAACATCAACGTCGTGTCCACAATCCGCCGCGCGTGGCAACGCCGCCGTTCGTGATAACAGCCGCGCCCCCGCGCGCGGTGGCGCCCCTTCAAGTACCTACAACTACGGTGCACCCGGCGCCGCGGCGCAGAGTCAACCCGCTCCGCCCGCCCCTGTTCCAGCCTCGTCTTTTCCACCGAAGCAGGACTCCTCAAAGAGTCAACGGCCTACCTGCGCTTACTGCAGGAAGTTCGGCCACTCTAAGGAGAATTGCCGTAAGTTGCAAGCGTTGCAGATTCCAGGTGAGAGTGATAAAACTAATAAACAACCTAGTGGTCAAAGTTTTTATTCCGTTCAATCTCGCGCGTCTGACTCTATTGATAAAGATGATAATATTATTATGTGTGATAGTGTTAACAGTGTTTTAAGTCTTAATTCCTATAGCCATGATTCAAACAACTTTATTCCACAAGAAAATGTGTCTAACTATTTTCATAAACTAGGGGCTAATATTATTCCCCGATCTAAAACTAATAATAAGTGCACCTCATTCGATTTTTCTAAAAACAAAAAGAACATTGCCCATATTGATGAGATAAAGAAGAATGGTCAAAAATTGTCTCGTAATATTTTTTGTAATAATGTAAAGGAGAATGGCCAAAAATGTTCTCGTAATATTTTTTATAATAATGTAAAGGAGAATGGCCAAAAATGTTCTCGTAATATTTTTTGTAATAATGTAAAGGAGAATGGCCAAAAGTATTCTCGTAATAATTGTTGTAATTATGTAAAGAATGATGGGCAAAAATGTGCTCGAAATTTATTTTGTACTAATTTTAAAGATAATGTACATTTATGTTTAACCGATGTATGTTTGTGTAACGATCGTTCGGGACCCTCTACTGGTCGCGATTTACGACCAATTTTTAATATTTCTATATTAGGGTTTACCGGTTCTGCTTTGATAGATACGGCCGCCAAACATTGCATTGCGGGTTATACGCTATATACTCTCCTTCTACGTCAAGGTCATCCCCTCAGCTCTTCGACACGCGAAGTTAAGCTTGCCGACGGTGTAATCCGTACCATGGATGTACTTACCACCACGTTAGACGTGTGCTTAGAGACGGCAGTTATAACGATTCCCTTTCTAATATTTCCCGACTCGACAAATAACGAGACGTTGTTAGGTATCGATTTTATAACCGCCGCGGGAGTAGTAATAGATTTTTTCAAAGAAATCTGGTATTTCAGCAGCTTTGATACAGTAAAATATAAATTGTACTTCGAACCTACCTCGCGTGACGTGTCCTGTGCCTCGACAGATATACTTAGGGACGATGAAGGTACATGCCTTAAACCAGCTGAGCGACAAGCGCTCGCTGCCGTTCTCACCAGGCACGCATGCATCTTTAAAGCAGGGGGAGGTCCAACACCGTATGCGGAACACCGCATTGATACAGGTGAGCATCCTCCAATTGCTGTTCCTCCTTACCGATTAAACCCTTCGAAAAAGGAGCTGATGAAAGCTGAAATAGGTAAGATGTTGCAAGATGACATTATAGAAGAGTGTGAATCGGCTTGGTGTTCACCGGCGCTGATGGTGCCGAAGTCCAACGGTGGTATTCGCTTCTGCGTCGACTACAGGCGTTTGAATGCAGTCACCAAAGCTGACACATATCCGATGCCACGCATCGACGAGTTACTTCAGAGCACAAAACGGGACTGCTACATGAGTACGCTAGACCTTCGATCCTCATACTGGCAGGTTAAGGTTAGGGAAGTTGACAGGGACAAAACAGCTTTTGTCTGTCCTCTAGGTACTTTTCGATTTAAGAGAATGCCGTTTGGTCTCCGCAACACGCCAGCTACCTTTCAGCGTCTTATCGATCGTCTCCGATCCTGCTCTGCTTTACAGGATGTAACTCTATTAGCTTATTTAGATGATCTATTGGTTATATCTCAGGGATACCAACAACATCTGCAAGACCTCGAGGCAGTTTTTAAACGTCTGGCCGAGTTTAACCTCCATGTAAATAGGGAGAAGTGCGCTTTCGCTCGAGAAAGCGTTAAATATCTCGGTCACGTTATAACACAGAAAGGTGTTTCCACCGACCCTGGGAAGGTAAGCGCTGTCCTCGAGATGATGGTTCCAGGTAATCTGAAACACCTTAGAACCTTTTTACAAACATGCTCGTGGTTCAGAAAATTTATACCTAACTTCTCAAAAGTCGCTGAACCATTGACTCGCTTGACCAAGAAAAGTCAAGTCTGGTCTTGGGGCTCTGAGCAGACCCACGCCTTTAATGAGCTGAAGAGTCTACTGACCACAGCTCCAATACTGGTGCAAGCCGATTTTAATCGTCCCTTCATTCTGCGAACTGACGCAAGTAACTACGCCTTAGGCGCAGTTTTATTACAGGGCGACGACAATCAGGAAAGGCCTATTGAATATGCCAGCCGACTCCTCAATGCAGCTGAACGCAACTATTCCACAACAGAACGGGAAGCACTCGCTGTAGTGTGGGCGGTTGAGCGTTTTCGTCCTTACGTGATTGGAAGTGACCACCAGCCTCTACGTTGGTTGTTATCACTAAAATCACCAGCAGGTAGATTAGTCCGTTGGGCTCTAAAGCTTCAATCTTTTGATATTCAGTTCCAATATACCCCAGGGAAGGCGAATGTCGTTGCTGACACGCTGAGCAGACCGATATGTTCTACCGATACAAGCGACAGTTGCGGTGTTTGCTCTGTCATCTGCGATCTACCCGCTAAGACACCCAGTCAGCTTCGCCTAGAACAAACTTCGGACCCTGAAGTGGATAAGATTGTTAAAGAGCTAGAAGGACCTGATGATGTTGCATCTAAAAGATGGTTAGAAAGAGGTTACCTCATGGATCAAGGAGTTCTGTACCGTTACAATCCGGACTCCGAGAGTGAATCTCCTCAACTAGTCATACCTGCCGGTCAAGTTGCAGCTATTTTGAAAGAGTTACACGACTCTCAAACAGCTGGCCATCCAGGTATCAATCGGACATACCAAAAGGTAGCACAGCTATATTATTTCACAGGGATGCGGAGAATAATCACCGATTATGTCTTAGCCTGCATCCACTGGCAGCGGTATAAGGCTAACAACACTAAACCCCCAGGCCTACTCCAGACACCAGTCATGAACCAGCGGAATGAGGTGTTGGCCATGGACTTGTTCGGCCCACTGCCGGAAGGAGACCAGGGGGAGAGGTGGGTCTTTCTTATTGAAGACACTGCTACCCGATGGACGGAGCTGTTTGCGTTAAAGGAAGCAACAGCAGAGGCCTGTGCTCATGTCCTTATCGAAGAATATTTCATGCGGTTCGGTTTACCTCGCAGGATTATTTCGGACAACGGTGTCCAGTTCGTTTCCGCAGTGATGCGACAATGCATGTCAGTGTTAGACATCAAACAAAATTTTGTCCCGCTGTATCATCCACAAGCTAATCCTGCCGAGCGAAAAAACCGCGACCTTAAGGCGATGCTGGCACATCTCGTGGGAGATGATCACATCTCTTGGCCAAAGAAATTACCACTGATTCGTTTTGCTCTCAATAGCGTAAAATGTCGCACAACGGGCAAGTCACCGGCTTATTTGACCTTTGGTAGAGAGATGCGGTCACCCACAGAAGTTGTTCACGACCTTCGGGCCATCAGAGCTAAAGAAAACTTTGTCCCTCAAGTGACCCCCTACCTCAAAAACTTCCTGCATTCACTGTCAGCTGTTCGGGAACGCGTCGAGATCGAGCAGGATAAGACGAAGCGATACGCCGATGCTTCGCGCCGTCCCTCTGACGCCTTCGAGGTAGGTGATCTAGTCATGTTGAAATCACATTTGTTGAGCAAAGGATCAAAAGACCTCACTTCTAAATTTTACCCTCGCCGAGATGGCCCTTACCAGATTACAAAAAAGGTAAGCCCAACCACGTACACCATTGCGAACACAGAACAGCCAAATGTAGATTTAGGGAAGTATCATTCCGAAGACCTAACACCTTACCGAGGTAGCGACAATTCCTTACCAAAGCCCGTCAATCCCAAAAGAAAACGTGGACGTCCAGTTAATACTGATGTAGGGAATATACCAGTCCAGGAACGAGGGCGTTCTCCAGAACTGGAGGGGGAGTATATAGCAACCCCAAGAGGTACGTCGCGACCAATAAGAGCGTCCCGCGGTCGCGTTCCGCGAAGATACCAATAGGAGGTATTCGCGCGCTCCTTTCCCGCGTTCAAGAACGCGTTGCATGCGCCGGGCGTCTGCGCCGGCAGTCCGTTGCTTACGCGCCTACTACTCGCACGCGAATTATAAAATCCGAACTTATTGTTTCTTTCTGTGAAATACTGTGAATGTGTAAAAAGGGGATTAAACTATTGTTTCCATTGTTCAACTTAACTCAAGACTATTATTTTCCCGTTCCCCCTGAAACCTCTTCTCATAAGTACTTTTTTTTGCGAAAGGGAAATCAAATAACTTCCTCCGTTCTGGGCGGAGCGAGAGCGAGTATCAGAATTTTACTGACTAAAACCCACCCATGTTGTACCATCTTTAGCCCTTTATGTTCCGGGGCCGCGGTATCTCTTTTGAACAACCCGCATCCCCGGCAGGGTATAGTACGTACTAAGTTACGTTCTTAGATCGTCAGATGGAGTCACTATGACGTCTTACGATAAAGCCAGCGTAGTTCGAAATTCAAATTATTGCGTTTTTTTTTTAATGTTCCATGTCAATGTCTAATTGAATGTTTACTTCACTTATTTATTTAATGGCGTTTGTGGAAAGAGACACCACAATTTTGCCAATATCATGTACTAGACCATCAAACGCTGGAGATTATATCAGTAATAATCATTGTTGTATAGAACACAGCAAAGAGATTAAATACAAATTTAATATATTTCAATAAACAAAAAATAATCATTTTTCTGCGCAGATATTTCAGAGACACACAGTTCTTCAGAAAAATAGCTGTTATAATTTTACAACCAAGACGTCATAGTAAATCACCTGGAGCTTAATCTATTTACAGTATATACCTTTAAAGGTTTGGTGAAACCTGTCCGGACAGGTTGCAGTGTCCGGGATCTGCCCATAGCAGTTTGACAGGACCCTTATTCTTACATCTGTATAGTTTTCTTAGGGTTCCATATCTCGAAAAAAAAAACGGAAGCTTTATAGAATCACTTAATACTCTATCTCGGGAACGCGTGAAGGCATCGATTTATGTACGGAACCCTCGGTGCGCTAGTCCGACTCGCACTTGACCGGTTTTTTTAACACTTCCCAATAACAGGTAGGTAATAACTTTTATGACGGATATTGGGTAACTGTCTCCAAAAAATATTATCATTCAGTCAGTGATCATGAATAGATGGAAATGCGCCATTTTTAATCACTTATTTGGCACTACGTTGATATAGTAAAAAAAAACTTTTTATGCTACTCCTTTTTTAAAAATCGAAAAAAAAACTGCTGTTCTAAATACAACTGTACCTGCTTGACCCAAATGTGTGGAACAATGATTTTTTTCACGATTTGATGTTGGTCCCATAGAATAAGTTGTTCTATATCACAGTTTAATATGGCCTCACTTTGTATTAATTTCCCGTACAATGGAAACAAAATCTTGATTGGTTACCGCGAGTGCAAAGTGAAGTTTTTTGGTAATTATAAACTGTCTTTCTTTCGTACATTTTGTGCAATGTTCTTGGGTAGGTTTCATTATTTTATTACAAGACACAATTTTGGTGACAAGTTTATCAAAATTTGCTTTACCTACTTAATTTTGAGTAGTAGGTACACACTTATTTTATAAACATCTATTACGTTTAATTACGACAGATTAAGTATACAATACTTTTAAAAAAGAAGACCTCCGGAAAATTTTGAAATAGACGAGTTTTTTCACGAAGTAACCATAAATCCGTTTTTCTGTCTTAAACTCAAAGTATAAAATACTCAAAGTAATATTATCCTCCTAGTCAAAAGCCATCTTTTACTTCAAAACCATAAACAATTTTCACTTATTTCCTCCTTAACACTGACTTTGTGCTGCAAGGGTCTATTGGCGCTCCAATGACATTGACAGGGGAACGTTGATTCAGTGGCGGTAGCTTCACACATAAGCTTAGCTAAAGTCCCGCACCAACCGTACTACAATGAGACTATGAGACCTTTAAAAAATACAACAGAAGTTTAGCTTAGGTCTTTGGCTTGCCCATAAACTTTATCTTCATATCCCTAGTATGCAATAAAGTTGGCAATCTAATGGCTGATGGTGTAAGTATAAATAAAACAAGATGGCGACTTTAGTTAGTTCCAATTATAGCCACGCGCTAAAAGACCCTTGTACAGCTTTACAAAAAAACCTTGCGAACTAGATGCTCCGTCTCGTTCATTTGACGATGAAAACGACGTTGCTGTCTCTTTCCAGCTGCTCTTCGATCTGCAAGGCTGACAGGCCACTCTGACAGCAGAGCTCGTCGAGGCATACTAAACCGTTGTAGGTGCGCACGAGTGGTTGACTGTGGTCGCTTAAGATCGAGGCCGTGTCATCGTTGTGTAGTGTTATTGGGAACTGGAAAATAAAGGTATCTTGTTTATGGAATGTTAATGTTGCTTGTCACAGAGCGAACACTGGACGGTACCGTCGACGACAGTACAGATGGGCTGTGGTGACATCTTAAGTCAGGATTGTGCATTTACAAGGTTCAGTGGGATTACCATGACCTTTCAGACGTCGTGCGAAGAAGATGGCGTTAGTCGTTCTCTATAGCTCCGTCTCTATCCCACTGGAGTAACAATGAAACAACAGCGCTGTAAGATGTCAAGCCCTCAGATATACACTAATCTGCAGTACCGCTGTCAAATATCACGGTGTTTGCACTTTTGTAGATCATCGACGTATTATAATAAGGTCTAAAATAAAATGACTAGCTATATCATTATAAAATCCTTCTCACCTTATACACCCTTCTAATCAGCCCCTCGAGTACTCCAAAAAGCACCAGCTTCCTCTCGTTGATGGCCATCTCTTGAGGCTTCATCCTTCTGCAGAGATCTCGGATAGTGCTACCGTAAGACATGCCCGCATACATGCGGAATATGTCGCTGACTTTCGGCAACTGACGGGCTGGCGAAAATGGAAAGGACTATGTTTAAAAAAGGTTTTTTTTTAATGAGTTGTGAGGTTTTCCTAGCTCGGTTGTTACTGGATCCAGCTTTTAGTTATGAAAGGCCATCTGTGAAAACCACTAAAATAAATAATTTAGTTTAGACATTTTATACTTCTCATTTATTTACATCAATTAAACTAGCTAAGCATACAAACTAAATATAGGCACAAACCAATAATAAAAATATGATGCGCACGATTTTTTAGACGCCCTGTTGAATTTTTTAGTTGTATGTAACCTTTTAATAAAAGGTGAGTCTCAGTATTTCTTCACCTAAAGAACAATTAAATATACTATGCATGCCGAAATTAATGGTACAATTTGAGATCTATTCTTTAATTAACGTCTGTGCCTTATTAACGCAAATAAATGTTGTTGATTTGATTTAACCATTGCATAGGAAACATGGTAGGTAGTCAAAAAAATAATAAATAAAAAATCTCAGCATTAAAACAGAGATAACAGATGCTTGGAAAACCCGCACGAATAATTTATACATTGAAATGTATGGAAATGCGTGACTTTTACTTACGTGTTCTCGCGCAGAACTCCACACACTGTCGCTGTAGCCCTGCGCATCGAGTCAGCTGCCTTAACTTAGGTGTTGCACTGTACACCTGGAAATTAGGGGTAAAGAAGAATGAATAAGACGTCGTAGCGAAAGCCCAAGTGCCCAATTAAAGCCCTGTATCGCAACTGAGACATCATTTTTGAGTCAAGGATTCGCTTGATCTAATTTTTACTGACCCCGTCTAATTCTAGGTCCTGCAAATGCATGCCAGTAACATGAATAGTGGGTAACTTCCCCGTTCTGGGCGGGGGGAGTGTCGGACTTTTACTGACCCACCTATGTTATTCTCGTCCTTTATGTTTCGGGGCCGCGGTATATCTTTCGAACAACCCGCAACTACGGCAGGTAAAGCAGTTTTGTTTTAATCTTATTACAAAGAGATAGAGCTAGACAACCTATACAGGCTTGCCTTTTCCCATTCTGGAATGACTGCTTTTAGACGTTATGGTAGTCCACTGCTTTACCTGATGTTGATCTACGTTTTTCCTTCAATGTACAATACATTTTAACCTTGAATTTTGCGGAATTACGAGGATTTCCTCATGCAAATTTCCCAATGCGATGTGTCCCATGGCTTTTTGAGGCGAAAGCTTTCGGAGGAGAATGTTCCCTTCTTTTCCCTCCTTGGATGGGGATCATGGAGATTCTTGAAGGTTATATCGTAGACAGACAGTTTGATACTTACAGCACAATACTGAAAGATGGGTACAAGCGTGACCACACCGTAGTAGACTAGATTCTGAACACACGCGCGAACCAAACTGATCTCCACATCTGTCAGCGCCGCGATCTTTGAGACGTGGTTGAACCCGTCTATGTAGGGCAGGATCTGCAACAATTAGAGATAACTTGTTAGTCGGAAGAAGCTTTCTATTAGACGTTCGAAATCAGGTAGACCTGGGTTGAGGATATGGGATTCTTTTCATTCCGGTAGGTCATTAGTAAACGATGCGGGATCCCCGTGGGTCAAGCCGCGGGATAAGCACCTGGTACCTTATGAACAAGCCACAGGGTATAAAATAGAAAGCCTACATTTTTTAATGGAACCTTTAAGATAACGTTAATATTGGTTGAAACAATGTTACCAAATAACTGGATTTGTTTTTCGGGATTGGACCAGTTTTTTGGGTAATTAGTATATTTTTTTATATGGATGGAAAATCATCAATAGCTTCTCCCGCTCTGGGCGGAGCGGAAGGGAGTGTCAGACTTTTACAGACTAAAACTCATCCATGTTTCTTAATTTGCTCTTTGTGCTCCGGGACCGCGGTAACTCTTTCGAACAACCTCTAGGCAAATAATACCTGCTTGAGTACATTTTTAGATTGTCGGTAGTCCAGAATAGATTTTTCGTAATAGCCAACTTATTGTTAGATCCATGCTGAACTCTGGTGTTAACCAGGTTAAAAGTTTTGGGGTTATGGGTTTCGTTTATATTTGGTAATTAAAAGTGGTGACCAGAAATAGACAATTTCCCGATTCAGCCAGTGAGAAACGTCTATAGTTGTAGGACAGCAGATTAGAGGGCCCCTATGTTCAGCAGTATAAATTTGGAGGTTACTTCGGAAAAATGCCCTGGCTGGAGGCCTTAATTACAAGGCATCCACAGGAATTGCCTGGTTAAGCATATGACAAACTCCTAGGCGGAACTGCAAGATGCCATTAATAAAAAAAATAAACTTCGGAATAACATAACATTAGTAACCAGGAAGCGAGACAGCGGCGGCGTCCAATTTATTTAGTAGTCAAATAAATCATGGAATATTCCGCCATTATTTTTACGTACAATCAACAGAAACTTTGAACTTGGCCTTCAGAATCTATTCTGATTAAACGACACAAACATGTTGGTATTTGTACAATCAAACGATAAATGAATCGAACTTTGTAAGTCACATCAGGAAACACTTAATGCAAAAGGTTCAGAAAAAAAAATAAACTACAAGTAGGAATAAGTCAAGAGATATGAGTATTTGGGTTGAATCTCATCTGGCAGAACGAGAGAACCAGAGTGGGAATGCTCTCGCTCACCGCAGCATTGACGATGTGATCGCCAGCATGCTGTTTCTCGCTCTTGCATATAATAGTTCTGAGCGAGCGAAAAGGATAGGAGCATGGAAAAGTAGGGTTCTGCGCTGCTAGATGATGTTCAAATCTTGTACGATTAGTACTATAGAGGTTGTATACCATTAACCAAACCCGAGTGCAGGCCGGTTTGTTATGACGTTCAAATATTAGGTTTTTTTTTTAAATAACGAGATTCTGCTTTCACAGGTTGTGACATGTATTGCTTAAATGATAAACTAAAATATAGTTTTATTACCAGTTTGCACGTGATTTTGGTAATATTGTGGTATATCTCGTCCACAAAAGCCAATAATTAAGAGTTGAAGTTGGAATCTACCAGCTCCTTACACTACACATCAATGTCCGCCAGAGGGACTACTTTTCTTAGCTATGTAGAAGACTGGAAAAGCTAAAATGAAGCAGATTGACAAAGGCTACTTAAAAGTTTATGTCAACCCCGTTGCAAGTCGTTGCAAAAATAAGCAACAATTTTCGTAAATCTACGCTTCAGATGAATGACATTTGAAAGGCGGTTTTGTGGAGTACGCTGGCTATTTGCCGCCATAAGCACAGAGGTCACAACTGTATAAAATATGTCAAGAAATAAGCCTAACGAAACAATAAAGGTCAATTTAGTATGGTTCCTTTTTCCGCATGCGCTCTTATCTAATGAGTGTCTTTCTAGAAAGTTGTATGTTAGGCATTGGAACGAATGATTTATTACAGATGGAGACCGAGATAGAGAAAGATTAGCGCGACATTGCATGATATCCCATGGTAAGAACTATAAGTCCACAGGTTCTTCTGTATTGTCTCTGTTATGATCATAGTACCAAATCTTCATAAGCGGTATTCCTTACATTTGGCGTAGGTCCAGCCATGGAGCTTTTATAACAAATTGTTGTAATGTTTGTATAACCTGCTTAGCGTGTTGTAAAAATAAGTTCAATGAGTGGTTGGAAATTGGGGCATGTTGTGATGAAATGCACTGCTATCGTTTGTTTTTGGGAGAAGCACGCCACGAAACACTGCGACTCCTAAAAGCCAAAACAAACAAACCACTAGAAAAATTCCGAGGCAAAGTACCTCAGTGAGTTCGGGAGACAAGATTCAACTGTTATATATCCCGTAACGAAATCAATGAAGAGAACAGCGGAGGAGTAAGAAAAACGTATTTACCACTTCCCTCTGAATCAATCAGGAGACAGAACAGAGCTTCGTTCACGTTGTGCAATGAGAAACGAAGATCTTAGCAATTAAAAAGAGGACGTATTTTAAGAGCTAAAGAGACGGGACTCTGGTTTATCATCGGGTTGGGCAGTCCATCATTAGGGCAGACTATGTACATAGAGTATGTAGCACTCGCGTACTTTTGATGAAAAAGGTAGAGAAGAAAATTGTCCTATATTTGAATAAAAATCAAAAAAATGTAAGTTTGAAACACCCTGTTGCGAGAGCTGTCCGAGTCTTACGTTCCAAGGGCGAAGCGGAATGAAGGGGCGACATCTAACGTCAAAAACAACGTCATGCGTCATAATCCTTACTTCCTTACTAATATTATAAAAGCGAAAGTGAGTTTGTTTGTTTCTTTGTTACGTCTTCACGCGTATATGGCTAAACCTATTTTGATGAGTTTTGGTACAGAGATAGTTGGGATCCTGGTGACGGACATGGGCATTTTTCTTTAAAAAGATTGATATATGAGGGGGAAAGAGGAATAAAAAGGGAAATCTTTGCATTGCTATTACAATAAATAAGGAGCAAAAACTACAGGTACCTGTAAATCAGGAAAGGGGAACTGCGTTACCCCGAATTGAACGCGAGCGAAGCCGCGTGCAAAAGCTAGTTAATCATAATTTTATTAAAGGCGCAATGTTTGTAATATGTATTCATTTTATTTTTTATTTATTTTTATATTACTTATATATATACTTATACTTTCTATCTATAGTGTTGCGTGATCTCTTTGTATGGGCGCACTTGGCCTGTTTTTGAAACGAAGTTCCTTATCGCGCGTTGTGAAAGGGGGCTAGACGGAAAAAATTCTTACGAAAAGTTGTCACGACACTTTTTGCTATAGTCAGCTATTGTAAGCTGTGCGGCGTCGCATGTTTCTCTGTATGTCTGTCTGTCACTCTCTCTCTTATAGAAAGCAAGCCAGATATTTTCATTTCTATTTCGCATTGAACAGTGTGATGTCGCGACGAGAACTTCGTTCCATCCGGGTGTCCCTTGACACCTCTAAATTTTTTTTTTTCATTTTGCAGGTAAGTGTTAGGTTGTATGTTGCTTTACATATGAATCGCAATAATAGGGTAGATGACACCACCAATCAATTGATATACTTTTTATGAGCTGTCAAAACGCGCTTCCCCCATAGATTTTGTATGAGACTCGCAACGATGACGTCACTATTTTGTCAAGTCAATGATGCAACTATTTATTGATTTAAAAGCAACTAAAAATCGAATTTTAAAGTTATTTTGAAATGAATGGAGTTCTCAGGTCTAGAATAAGGTGTTCTTTCAACTACCCAATTAAATGATCAATCTCATAAGTTCATTAAAGTCATTCTATAGCATTAGATACGCTAACTAACGCCCGGTTCCAATAAACAAAAGACGAGTCGTTTTGCTTACGGATACTAGGATTTTGACATACGTCTTATAGAACTTATGTCAAAATATTACTATCCGTAAGCAAAACGAATCGTTTTTACAGAATGATGGTGACGATAGATGCTCACGCGAGGGCACATAGCCCAGGGCCGTGAAAGGGGCCTAAATGCGCGTGCGCCGGTCGAGTGCACAGATGCGCTCTGTTGCTACGCTCGAAGTGGGCCGGTTGCTAATCAGATGCACTATTTGTCTCACCACTATGCGGGTTATTATACTGCTGCTAAGTGCGTGCGTACTGACGTGATTTACATGCTCAGGAGTATGTGGCGGACGTGACTGTGTACATATATATGCAGTTCATATATTAAGTATAAATTTATGAGCTGCTTACCGTTTGGATTGGATGTTATGCCCGGTTTCACCCTAGCGGATTTTGGTTATTGACCCACAACCTCGTAATAAATTGGCTTTGTCCGTCTCCAGGGTCCCAACTATATCTGTACCGAAAATCATCAAAATCGGTTTTGCCATTTAGGCGTGAAGAAATAACAAACAAAAACAAAAAATCTCAATGAAATGAACATTCACAGTACATTACACCTGTATTCAATACTAGCTGTTCCTCGCGGTTTCACCCACGCTGCTCAGCACCTGTTGGTCGTAGCGTGATGTTATATAGCCTATAGCCTTCCTCAAGAAATGAACTATCCGACACTAAAAGAATTTTCCAATTCCAACCAGTAGTTCCTGAGATTAGCGCGTTCAAACAAACTCTTCAGCTTTATAATATTAGTATAGATAATATAATGTATATTCACATTACAAACATCACGCTGTTATTCCCAAAGGGTTAAATGTTATGTGAAAAATATCATAATGCATTGCAAGCATTCTGTGCATTTTGGCCTTAATCCCAATATTTATACATATCATATTTGTTGTTTGATTTGACGTCTCATGATAACGATACCGCAGCACATGCGCCTGATTAGCGTCTGTCCTAGATGCTGCATGGCAACAGCGCACAGGCGCAAGCGCAGCCGGTCGGCGGCGGCGCTAGCGCAGCGCGACGTGACTTATACGTGTGTTTTCATTTGTGAAATTGATATTGCTTGACTGGTATAAGTAGGTTGGTTTATTCAATAGATTCACTGAACGTATTTAAAATATCTGCCTATTAAAAAAACTTCGCCTACCCAACAATGGGACAATTGACAGGTAGGTAACAAGAATCAAACAAAATATCGAAAAAACCTGGGTAATTAAGACCAATCTCTTTTCTTCATTTATTTATTTACTAAAATACTGGTGAGAGTCAAGATGGCGGGTGTACCATAGCGAATTAAATTGTACTAATTACCATTAGGTCAAAAACAATTGTACCTCTTTCACAACGAAATTATTTAGAAAATAAGGTACACCCGCCATCTTGACTGTCAATATTTTGACTTAGGTACTAAATAGTACATTTTAGGTACATTTTTTTGGTAATTAGTACAATTTAATTCGCTATGGTACACCCGCCATCTTGACTCTCATCAATACTGACGGTTTTCGCGCTGTGATTAGGAAGAAAGTTGGGTCACTTATGAGGAGGGTGATGATAGTTTTTAAGTCTGCTTTTGGATCAAGAAGTCCGTAAATTAAAGATTGAATTGAATTGAATAGTGGTACATAGGCTGACTTAATGCCATAAGGCATTCTCTACAAGCCAACCTTTGGATTTAATAAGACAACATTATAATTTATTTTCTAATAAAGTGATTCCTTTCTTTCTTTTTAAAAAACGTTGCCCCACACTAAAAATTTCTCTTGTATCGTGGATGCGTTTACAAACATTTAAACTCACATACCCAATCAGCCAGACCCGAAACAACAACGGGGATTGAGCCCGCGACACGCAGTGCAGCAGTCGATCGCTCAACACTGCGCCAATCGTAGCGTCAAACATAAATGTTGGCACAACAGAATACATCTCAATTAATCACATCAAGCATTTTCCTCTGGTATCAATCTAATTGATGGCTGGGTAATCATTATAAATTAATGAAACATGCAACCGCATGCGCACCGTATCAGTTCCAACGAACGCGTGCACTTGCTAACGTTACATTTATATAACGTCGTACCAAGTTTAGTGTTACAATACTAGGAAACATGTTTACTAGATAAACTGACAGGTACTTGGTGTGTTGAAATTGAAAGAAGTCACGTTATGATGGCCTAAATGTGTTTTAAATCTTATTGAGAAGAGTGAGGTGGTTAGGGGTAATTAAATGATAGCCGTTCAGGTCGATCTTTAGGGTAAACCGTGGTTTGGTTTGTAGATAGATACCCATCTATATACAAACCAAACCGAGGCAACCACGGTTGTATAGGTATGGAACGGGTGGTCACCCGACCACCCGTTCCATACCAGTGGCGGCGTAGCATGCGTTGGCACCCGGGGCGACTTTTTATTGAGCACCCTCAAAATAAAACGGCAAATACTAAACGCGATTGCGTGACTACTTTTTTTTGCTTAAATATTCAATGATTTCAAAGTTTACTTTTCGGTCCTTTTCAATGGACAATATCGAAAGACTGGTGGGTCGTGTTTGGGTCAATGGAAAACTTAAGTAAGGCTTTATTAACTAAAATTTTGAGAAACTTCATTTACAAGAAGCCACTGATAAACAAATGCTTAAAAAAAGCTGGAAATAGTGTAGATGCTCCATCTCTTGTATCGACGTTTTCGTTGCTGCTGCTGGTGTCGCACATGTTTTCGAGTGTTTATACAAGTTACTCAGAATGATTCTTTAGTGATTTAACAGCATCGTGATGAGCATTCCATCTAGTCTCTACTAAACTTTTGCCGCCATACGCCTGCAATTTTCATTAGAAATTCCTATCAATGTGTGGATGACGAAAAAAACGAGTTAACCCGTTTCTACTGTTCCGAAATATGTTTCACTTAAACTGTCATTACCGGAGGAGTGCACCCCAATTCACCCCATATAAATGTATAGCAATTGATTAGCACAAAGCATAAACAACGCTTTTAGCTTGTGTTCTTTAATTATTGCTTGTACACCACCATGAATTCTTGCCACGATAAGTTTGACTGCAGTTTTTCCAGCTATAGGGAAGAAACCTAGAAAAGATTCCTTCACTGCAACTTCATAGCCATCAATAGGAACATATCTTATAACATGACTCATCTGATCTACATGTAATTTTGTCTGGAGTGCTATCGAAGATAACTCCGAAATATTGAACACATTTTGAATGTCTTTGGACAAAAAGAATCTACTCGTTTACTTCTTGTATATTAAAGAATTATCCATCTTGTATATTAATTATTAAGAATTGAACATGCTATCCATGTTCAATTCTTAGCATGTGCTCTTTTAGCACTAGTTCAAAGAGCACTAGGTCATATTTTGACAATAGATTAACTAATTCAAAAAAAACTCTCTATTGTCTGATGAAAATCCCTCTATACTTTTTTTTGGGTGGGAAAACAGCAAATAACTTCCCCCGCTCTGGGCGGAGCGGGGGGGCATGTCAGACTTGTACTGACTAAAACCCACCCATGTTCCTTCTATTTATTTATTTATTTATTAAGGATCTCCAACAAAAGATGTACACAGATCATTTAACTTAAATTATGGACGACAATAGTATCACGTAGGTGCACTCCTTCACTTACAGGAGACCACAGCATGCACAATACAATTAACTATAAGCTAACAAAATAACAGTTCATATATTATAGAATTAAATAAAAATAAAAAGTTTGTAATACTTAACTAAATATTGAAGCAGGTTGTATTTGGAATTGAAATTAGTTAATTTAAAATTTTATGGAATTTTAACAATTTTATGAAATTTTAATAAATTTATGAAATATTAACATATTTATGAAATTTTAACAAATTTATGACATATTAACATATTTATGAAATGAAATTTTAACATGAATCATTTAGAAACTTTCTATATTTAACAAGAGAGTCACAAATGTCAAAGTTGGTTGCTTTGGCTAATGCGTTATATTGTCTACAAAGTCTTGGTACAGCGGCGTAATGACCTAGGTTAGTTTTTGAGCCTGGAATGTAAAATAATTCATATGTATTATGCCTAGGAGTCCGAGTTGGAATTTTAATATCCAGAGAGCTCAAAAGTTCATTACAATCAGTGGTTCCACTAAATACTTTATGAAGGAAAATAAAGTCCAGTTTCTTCCTACGATTAGCTAGTGTATCCAAGTGATAATGTTTCAATCTTTCAGAGTAGCTAGTCATTTCTATTGCCATTTACGTTCCGGGGCCGCGGTATCTCTTTCGAACAACCCGCAACCCCGGCAGGCGGAGGATCTGGCAAGCCCCTTTGCTTTGCTGACATCTCTTTGAGGCGCGCATGAAACACAGACGTGCCGTCGACACGGCCTGTCGTCAATAGACGGACGGACGGTGAGCTACCCATTGCTTACCGTCCACAGGCCCGCATCTACGGTGGCCGGCAGTTGTCTCGCGGCGCCCGGCGCCCGGGGCGTCTACCGCGGCGGCTGGGTTTTTTTGAGGTTCTTTCCTTCAAACGCCCGGCCTCCTCCTTCACTAGCATGACTGCTTCGCAGATGGAGGTGACCGCTTCCCATTCCCTCTCACTCCGGACCATGTTCTGAACCAGGCACGGATGCGAGAGATCGCCGCCGATCGACTCTACGAGGGCACAGCGGTGCTCCGCCCAAGCTGGGCAGACCGCCACTGTGTGCTCTACCGTGTCCTCCGGGCGATCGTCACAATGGTGACACCCGGGCGTTTCCTCCCGCCCGACTATGTGCAGGAAGCTACCGAAATTTCAGTGTCCGGTGAGGACCTGTGTCAGGCGGTAGGTGAGGACGCCATGACGCCTCTCCAGCCACTCCTCAAAAAGGGGACTTACCGCCACTATTGTGGCGTGCCCTTACTTTAGAGGAAGATTTTGGCGTGCCAGGAAGAGAAAAATATCTAAAAGGCGACTCAAAAGGCACTCCACTTTTTTTAAACTTAAGTCTTTTAACATTTTGATGTTCATGATCGATAGTGTTTTGCAGCCTCAACCCATTTTAAGTTTTTCCATTTTTCAAAACAAGAGAGTAGGCCTTTAGAATTAGTTGTGTATTGAGATACTTAAGGATTTACTTTCCACCATGAATTAAATCCGTTGACGAAACTCTTTTTTGGACCTTGATATGGTGCTTAAGTATGCAGCAAAAATTTTTTCTGTATTTGGTAAGGTTTACTAAAATCATTAGGAATGAAAACGTTGGCTCATTGATTTTGTTTTTCTCAAGATCTTTGAACAGTATCTACAAAGGGGCCGACTCTACTTCGATAGGATTCACTTCCCGCTTTAACAATTCTAACTCTCAAATCATCAGGCATTGGTGCTAGTCAAGTAGCAACATTGAAACGAGTAGTTTCATGCAGCTTTTCGTCATCGCTTTCAGTTTGCTGGGATTCTTATTCAGTCACCATTTCGTCCCTTTTTAACCGACTTCAAAAAAAGGAGGAGGTTTAGAGATTTTTTATACATCATCTATTTCAACGTCACTTTCAACACCTTGCTGTGATGTATTTGATACCAGAGAAGGTGAAGGTGCTACGTACTTCAAAATAGATAAAGATAATGATTCCCTTGCAAATTAAACGATCACATCATAGAAACTATAACACTTGCTGACTGACCAACTGTCAACTGTGATTGCTTTGATTGACACATCAACAACTTGCCCCTTCTGCCCGTGCCGACTTTGTTGTGCAGATGCGCCAGTATCTAGTAGGCTACTAATCTGCGCGACTGGCTTGGCATTCCGTTGTCAGTTGTCACCCCTTGATGCTTGGCACCCGGGGCGGACCGCCCCTGCCGCCCCCCCCTTACGCCGCTACTGTTCCATACCATATTTCCTACGCTCCTCGGAAGGTCCCGGCTATCATTTGTAGATGTTGGACAGTCGTTATAGACTTTAAAAATAATAAAAAGTAAAAAAAAATATAGTAGGATTCTAAAAATTAATAATATAAAAATTAAAAGAAATTGGAATATTGGAGTTGGAATATTATAAAAATTAAAAGAAAAATAATTTACAGGCGATCTGAGGTTGCGAAGGTGAAGAGGGTGAGTTAAAACCTCACCCTAAAAAATGAAAAAAAAAAATACTATTCTATTGCCCTTTACGTTCCGGGGCCGCGTTATCTCTTTCGAACAACCCGCAACCCCGGCAGGTACTGCGCACCCACTTTAATACGGTTTTTGTTTTTACTATCTAAAATGTCAGAAACTTCAGTATTTTGTCAAGACTAGACTATGCGAAACAGGGTTTCCCAAAATGCTAGTATTCTGACATGCTAACTCAAAAATAAAAATGATTTTGGATACAAATGGCATTGGATAATAATTTTTGAAACATAAAAAAAACCCAATAAACCAAACTAAAATCATTCCGTAAGGTAAAAACCAAACTATTACTTATTTTTCTCGAAGCTGGCATTCCTTCCTGCCTTTGTATTTGGCTCGGCAGTATAAGCTTAGACGAACCTTCTTTGAATGCAGTTATTTATTAATGTAGAGCTAGCTTTTGCCCGCGGCTCCGCTCGCGTTTAATTCGGGGTAACACAGTTCCCCTTTCCTGATTTGCAGGTATTTTTCGTTGTTAAAAATGAGTGTGTGTACCGATTTTTACTTTCTACCTTGAAAATTCCGGAATGCTCCATACAAATTTCCACCCCCTATTTTAGGGAAGCGGGGGATTAGAAAGACACAAAAGGTTTATGTCCGTTTCAAGGTCCCAACTATCTCTATACCAAAGTGCATCAAAATCGGTTTAGCCATTTAGGCGAGAAGACGTAACAAACAAATTCACTTTCGCTTTTATAATATTAGTAAGGTTAAGTAAGGATGCCTGATATACCTACGACCAAGTTTTTTCCACTTATACTTACCACTTTACTGTTACCCAAAGTCCCAAGACACACACAGGTTCTCAAAGGCCAAACGTTAAGTGAAACTAAGTGAATGAAAGGAATCAATCACTTTAAGCTATCAAATCAGTCTCAGGTTCCGCCCTTCAATCTCATAGTACACTCTTAGCATAAACAATATTGTCTGTGCTTTTATAAGGTTTGCGTTTACTATTATATTATACTAGCTTTCGCAAGCGGCTTCGCCCGCGTTAAATTTGGGGTAACACAGTTCCCCTTGCGCCTAATTGATTTGTAATAGCAACGCTAAGATTTTCCTTTTCTTCCCTCTTTCTCCCTCACATCCCACTTTTTTAAATAAAAATTAGCCTATGTCCGTCTCCTGGTTCCCAACTATCTATGTACCAAAATTCATCACAATCGGTTAAGCCATTAAAGCGTGAAGAGGTAACAAACAAACAAACTCACTTTCGCTTTTATAATATTAGTAAGGACACAGATAATATAATACTAACGTACAGATACTCCATCTCATACAAAGAAACGTGACCGCCATAACTTGCTCATTTCTTCGGGCTATTCGGGCTATTTTTTTTTTACTCACAACGGCGCTAGATGGTGCTTGCACCGATAGTTTAGTTTACACAAAGAACCAATAGATGGCGATAAAACCATACTCTATACAAAATTATGGTAGCCGTTTGACCTTGAAGCTTACGATACTCGGCAATCGCCTACTTTGCGATAGCGCATGATTTCTTGAGCGTGGGATTATACTATCTATGGCGTGGGGTATAGGTCCATGTTTTTCGGCAGACTTAGTTATTTGTTAGGTTCGGCGTAAACGTTAACGCAAATTATGATAATTATCAAGTATTTAAATCAATTAAAATTATTTATAATATCGAAATAGCTCTTGCAATGATAGGAGACACTGAGACACAGGGCAGGGAGTTATTTTTTAACAGACTCAGTTTCGTGTGTGTAATTTTTTTAATTTTAATTACAAGTTGTTACTTAACTAAGTAGGTAGTAATATTTGTATGTTGTGTTGGTACCTACCTATAAAAATAGGTAAATATACTTACCGGCTCGGATATTAGGCGCTAGATGATAGAGTGGGGATAACCTTGCGCTTTGTACTGTACAGACGCCAGTTCCCAATCTCCACTTTGTCAAATCTAATTTAGTTTGTTCGGCCGCAGTATATACAATGTACTCTGTGGCCGCAGTCAAAGGTTTAGAAATTCTACAGTTCTGGCTAGGTTGACCTGCCGACTGCTGATGTCTGTACGCTTATAGAAAAAACACTTACGAGATGTATTTAAAGAAATTTATTCTCAAAAAAGACTACAGTCATGAGAGTCGGGCAGTGCATGAGAACTTGAGATCCAAAAATTTATCTTCTGCGCATGTGAAGTTAAACAAGCGCTCAAGATCCGTGCCATTTACTTTCCATTCTAATATTATCCAACCACTTACTGGCATATTGAACTGAATGTGGGGTTGAGTTTGTCTCAGCCCCACATTCAGCGTAAAATACCTACAAGCTAATAAAATGCAAGCGTAATTTATGAGTAGGTATAGGTAGGGGTACCTTTAGATTCGAGTCGCTTAATGTACCTACTTATCAGTTTCATTTGAATTGCGTTTTATGCTACAAGACGACATCTAACTTAGTCCAGCCCAGTCCAGACCTTGGAACCAGTTCTTTTTAACAATTATTATCCGATGGCAGTCCTTAATACAAAATTGATCACTTCAGAGTCGGTTCTTGGTAATTATTATAAAATATACAATAAATATAATAGAAATCGGATATTTTGGACGTGTCATGGTAGACGTTCTCGTGCCGCCTTCAAATGTAATTAGAGCTTGTAATGTACCTACTTATGCCGCTGGGCTAAATCGCCTGCCTTAACCCAGCGGGTTCGTTCGCCAGGCTGGCCAGGTTTTGGTGCGCAGAGGTCTATCCAAATACGAGGATGATGATGATGATGATCTTTGTTTGAAGGAAAAATTTATAAAAAAACACAATAAATTATAAATAAAAATAAATAAATATCTTGGGACAACTCACACACGGCTATCTGATCCCAAGCTAAGCAGAGCTTGTGTTATGGTAACCAGACAACTGATATACATACTTATAAAATTTATAAATACATACATATTATAGATAAATCACACCGAGACACAGAACAAACAATCATGCTCATCACACAAAGTTTGTCCTGGGTGGGAATCGAACCCACGACCTCCGGATCAGCAGTCAGGGCCACTAACCACTAGACCAACAGGCCCGTCAACAAATTAATATTTTTTTTAAATAAGTACTTTATCATTTACAATGAGTAAGTAGGACTGCCTCGTTGGTCCAGTGGTCGCAAGAGCTACTATTGAGCAGTAGGATCTAGGTGCGATTCTCGGGTGGGACAAAATACCAATACCTAATCCTATGGGAAATAAGGCGTAATGTTATGTATGTATTAACTATTAAGTTCATATATTACTTTTTCTGCTATTTTTGAAGTTGACTGAAAAATTAATAAGTTTGCCTTTGCCTTTCAGTAAAATACATAAAAAGTAGATACAGAATAGCAGACAAAGACATACAACAAGACCTTTGGGTATATAATTGAATCTGTAGGTCCTACCTATGTAATTGATTTATCAAACAGCATCCACCTGAAGATTAATAATATCATACATAATTATGAAGAACGATGATTAAACATTTATTTTGAAGTAACCTTAATTTTGATGAAGATTGTAATGATTTTTTGCGACTTTTGGCTTCAAGGACTTTATTCCCAAAGTTGACACTTGAGACCGCAAAATTGTAAATACCTATATTATTATTCTATGGCGCAGATTAGCGTTTTATTCATAGATTATAAGAAAAGTAGGTTTTGTTGTTCTATGTCCGAAATATATTTTGTTTTACTTAATATATTTGCATTTCATAACTATTTCATTCTATCTAAATAGGTATGGTATGTATCATTTAGGACGTGTAGTAAAACTTAAAACAACGCCATCTATTAGCACAATTAACACCAAATGAGTTACTTAACCACAACGTAGTACAAAATTTTCTCACCAGAGGCAACACCATAATATTATTTAGTAAAATCATGGAATTTGGAACTAGGAGCCCATTATTCTCGATTTTTGTGTTATGGGGATTTTTAAAAACAAGAACATACTTCTTCCAAGGTCAAATTTAAACAATTACACAAACTTCAAAAACAAATCGATACACATAACGCCATCTATTGAGGTTTTTTTGAACTATTTTTTCTTTCTTCGCAATGAGACCCCATGGTAAGGACTAGCTTTTGCCCGCGGCTTCGCTCGCGTTAAATTCAGGGTAACACAGTTCCCCTTGCGCCTTATTGATTTGTAATAGCAACGCTAAGTTTTACCTTTTCTTCCCTCTTTCTCCCTCACATCCCACTTTTTTTTTCAAGTTTTTTTTCGGTTTAGCCATTAAAGCGTGAAGAGGTAACAAACAAACAAACTTACTTTCGCTTTTATAATATTAGTAAGGATTGTCGTGTTTACATGGATATAGCATGGTAATAGAGAATATATAGTCTTTGAGCATGGTAGTCACCTGGGGTTGCGTGTTGTTCGAAAGAGATACCGCGGCCCCGGAACGTAAAGGGCAATAAAAGGAAAATGGGTAGGTTTTAGTCAGTAAAAGTCAGACACGCCCCCCGGGGATTCGGAGATTTATTTGATGATTTCCCATCCCAAAAAAAGCATGGTAGTCATGCTACATGCTTGCAAACACGTAGATTTATATTTTTTTTTATTAAGGAATTGAATAGCAAATGGCAACAATATAATAGAACCAAAACTTTTCTACATAAAACAGTTTCCTTATACTGGTCATCAATAAATGAGATAATCTGTAAACACGTGGCGACATGGTTGGCGCAGTAGCTAAGCGTTTAACTGCTACGCTACGCTGTCCCAGATTCGAATCCTACTTATAATATTGTAAATACTAATGTTTGTGGGAATGTATGGATGTTTGTTACGCTTTTACATCAAAACGGCTTAACGGATCTTGAGGAAATTTGGCACAAAGTTAGATTATAGTCTGGAATAACACATAGGATACTTCTTTTTCGATCATCACGCGGGCGAAGCCGCGGGCGTCAGCTAGTACACGATAAATGTAAGTTGGTCTCAGTTTGCGATAACGTTTCTTTACAACAACAAAAAATATCTTATACCTTTACTATATTTAAAAGTAATATGTTTTCATCTTTTCTAAGTCAGAAAACAATTTATTTCCCTTATTTGTCTAACGTTTTCGGTTACTTTCTCAACGCGTGTGTGTTAAGGGAAAAACATGAAAACTCAATTCGCACTGACAGAACCGTTGGGGTGGTCTCGAGGGATGTGACCTATCCCACATTTGATTCTGCTGGCTACTATTTAGCCTAGAGTAAGTAAGTCTGAATCTGTATAATGTGTAATGGTTGATTTTCAGAAACCCCTAGGTTCTAGAGAGGAGAGGGAACTTTGTTGTGTTAGAAATACAACGTAACAGCTCTAGCAGGGAAGGCGGCCAATAGTCCAGTCGATCGCGGTAAGGCAAACAAATTTATAAATGACTAGCTTCCGCCCGCGACTTCGTCCGCGTGATATAGTTACTTTGGGCTAACGCTAAAAAAAAACTTACTCTCTTCTTTTCTTTTCTCACTTTTTTTAGCCTATGTTTAGGCGCAACAAACAAACTCACTTTCGCTTTTATAATATTAGTAAGGATTTTGAATAAAAAAAGACTAAATTATGGTATAAATACTGAACTACACTAATCAAATCAAATCAAATCATTTATTTCAATTAGACCATTACAGGCACTTTTGAATGTCAAGAAACAAAATGAATCTACAGTCCCTGTCACAAGGCATAATAACTTGTGAAAGTACTGCAGTTGCCCATTCCAAAGCGTTGATCTCTATGGAGAAGAATGGGCAAGAAACTCCATGGACACTCTTTTAAATTCTAATATTTTTACAAAATAGTATTTACATCATTCGTGTTGAGATTATACAAATATGTGAGAACGATGTAGAAAGACGTGCACAGTAAGAGCGTCCAGAGTAAATAAAAGCAAAATTCAATTTAAATCTAAATAAATTAAAAATGACCGTGGTAGTTAAAAAATTACCAGTCCCAACTGACAGCGCCCGTTCACGAACAAGACGTATGGATCAGCCCCATTCAGCTCGACCATTTTGAAGGGAGCTAAATGACCCGACACACCCGAAAGCGATACCGCGGCCCCGGCACATAAAGGCCAAAAGTAGGAACATGGGTGGGTTTTAGTCAGTACAAGCTTGACACTCCCCCTACTCCGCCCAGAGCGGGGGAGTTTATTTGATGATTTCTCATCCGTCAAAAAAAGGGTTGCCTTCCCAAGAGATAAACTTTGTACACGCGTTCAATTTTGATAGAATAGACCCAATTTTCTTGTTATAACTTTTATACAATGTGTCCGGCCATAGACTAGCGACTATTCTAGATACTTATGTACCGAGTGTTTTAATATACTATTACGATACACACTTGGGTCTTATTCACTTCCCCGCTTTTTGGCAGCCATTTTGAGAGATTCTCTATGCGTGTACAAAAAATAATCATATCTCTCAAAGTTTTGTTCTTACTGAGACGAAAATAGGTTTATTCAGAGGACAATAATATTTTATGGTTTAAATTAAGAAATGATGAGCTTACATTTTCGTAACTTTAGAAAACAAAATTGAAGTTAAAAAAATATGCAAATCATCGAAAGTTTTGTAAACATTTTTATAAAAAATTAATGGTAGTTTTTCTTTAATCAATACATTTGAGTACTAGAATGTTTGTTATATAAGTACATACATAGAATATTGCTAGTCCGACCGGACACATAGTATAAGCTTGTTCTGTTTAATAGTACCTACTATTAATTAACAGTCTGGAACATTCCTTAACTACCTGTTTACTTTAAAATGACAGATAATACACCATAACAAAATACATTTTCCTTATTTGCCAAACAATACATGAATTAACGATGTTTACCTATATTCTGTAAGTAAAGACCTTGACTCCACCGACCTATGACTCCATTAATAGACAAGTTATCATACAATAGACTGAACTGTTTGACCAGAATGTGAACTGTGATCTTTCATTTCGTCTATTTAGGTCACTATAAGGGCTTAGCTGCCTGCCCTTATTCCCTGTTTCTTTTTGTTTTCCAGGGCCACGGTATCTCTTTTGAACAAGCCCGCAGCCCTGGCAGGCATCGTGATGGGGCACTCACCCATTTCGAGGTTTTTTTTTAACGGCATCTCGTATGTCAACCAATGAGGTTGTTAACTGCTCAATCGGACTATACTGTGGGTGCCTTGCATTTTAGGCCTCCAACCAGGGTTAAAAACATAGAAACTAAACGACTGCCCGCTAAGGGCACCATCTGCGGGGAGTTTGGGCTTAGGTCATCGCTGGGGAGGAAAGCAAAGGGACAGACTGGATCTGAGTTCCATTATTAGGGGGGTTGTTTTGGTTTATATTCTGGCTCAGCTATGCGGTCTGTCTCGAGCAAAGAGACAGGGCATAGAGGGGGGGGGGGGTGTTACGTTGACGGCGATTAAGAGATGTCAGCACTCTTGCGACTTGAGTACCTATATAGTTTTAATTTCAACTCGATACCTCCACACGTTCCCGAGTTACAGGGCCTTGACAGACAGGCAAACAAAAAAGTGATGCTCTTATAATGGCTCCGTTTTTACCTCTCTAAAAGAATAGGTATAGGGATTACCTACTACCGATATACGTATTGTTATCTTATCTTCAAATTCGGCTTGAAAATACCGAGTTACAGTGAATTGCCCCATGATTTCCAAGAACTATTGATAAAAAACAGTAGTGCAAAGTCGTTTAGTTGTTTATTTTGTAATCGCGAGCTCCAAGCAGTTGCAGGATGACCTCATCAAAATATGAGACAGATAACTAATTCCCATGCCATACTGATAGCGTGTGGTCTAAGTGAAAGTCGCTATCGCCTATGAAATCTGAAATCATTTTGGATAAAGAAGTTTCTGTCCTAATGTGTTGTCTAAGGCCTAAGCCACCTGCCAGGGTTGCGGGTTGTTCGAAAGAGATACCGCGGCCCCGGAACGGAAAGGGCAATAGAAGGAACATGGGTGGGTTTTAGTCAGTAGAAGTCTGACACGCCCAACCGCTTCGCCCAGAGCGGGGGAAGTTATTTGATGATTTCTTACCCTAATAAAAAAAGGCTTAAGCCACGGTATCCATGTGGTGTATACTTAAGATTTAATGTCGTTGTTACATTATTGATGGAAAAAATTGGATTTTTTGAGGAGAGGTTTCTATACAGCTGGGATGAGATTTGTTAATGTGTTTTGATTCCCATTTATTGAAGTTATACTTCTTTTGGCGCGATGGAGAAAAATGATGAGAGTGATTTGCGCGCGCACAGCGACATCGTGAAGTTAGCTATAGGTGTTCTAGTAACTATGTTCATGTTGTATATTCTAGTATTTTTATATTTAGAACACGTGTTTCATTATAAATAAATATTCTTTTGGTGTGTTTTATTAAGCTCAAATCAATTTCACACTCCAAGCTACCCTTGCCGAGGTTTAGAAATGGATGGGTAACCACAGGGGGCCAGGTTAAGTAACCTTTGCCAAGGTTTGGAAATGGATGGGTTACCACACGGGGACTGGTGAAGCAACCTTTACCAAGGTTTAGAAATGGATGGGTTAACACACGGGGACAGGTTAAGCAACCCTTGCCAAGGTTTGGAAATGGATGGGTTACCACAGGGGGCCAGGTTAAGAAACCCTTGCCGAGGTTTGGATATGAATGGGTTAGCACGGGGGCCAGGTTAAGCAACCGTTGCCAAGGTTTGGAAATGGATGGGTTACCACAGGGGGCTAGGTTAAGCAACCCTTGCCAAGATTTGGAAATGGATGGGCTACCACAGGAGGCCAGGTTAAGCAACCCTTGCCAAGGTTTGGAAATGGATGGGTTACCACACGGAGCCTGGTTAAGCAACTCTCACCAAGGTTTGGAAATGGATGGGTTACCAAAGTTTTTTTTCTTTACACCGAAGAAGTATAACTTCTAACGCGTGTACATAAGTACACACACCCCTTTTTTTTTAGTTCCTTTTCTTAAAGTTACTGAGCAGCTCTCAATTGTGTAATGTTTTCTTTAGAGGAAGGACGAGCGTAAAAACCATTTCTTACGTAAATTGGATACCAATAATTACTTCACTTTTTTTTTAATTATTGGCAGCCTCAAGACTCATGCTTTCAGAACACTTGCTGTTTCGACCTTCTACCCGCTGCCGCACACAACTTGGACCACACAACATACACGTGGAGCGCTCAGCGTGCCATAACTATGCGCGTGCGCCGAATGCAATTAACGGCTTTATTTGTTTATTATCGTATTGTTTTCATTAGTATTTATATCCCAGTCCATTCGTATTAGTCACAAGGTACTTATGAGTGACTAGAAAGTGTATTGTAACGTGTTCGAGTAAAGGGCCAGTGGTATTCTATTTGAATCTTCGGCATATAAATTGTAGATCGTAGGTTCGAAACCAAAAAGGCATTTATCTTTGTGTGTTTTTAGGGTTCTGTACCTCAAAGGGAAAAAGGCAAAAGGGAACCCTTATACATTTTAATGCCCGTCTGTCTGACCAACCAAGTGCTAGTCGGACTCAAGAATCGAGGGATCCGTACAAACTTGCAATATAAACGGCTATACCTTTTGACTGCAAAGACTTAGAAAATGGATTTTTCACAGCTTCTAGGGACCCCAGATTTGAGTATAAGTTTTGGTTTTGATTACAGAAGGGCTACTATGACATCTTATAGCAATTCTTATTCCACTGAGGGAAAGAGATGGTGCTAGACACCCTGTATAGCTCTGTCTCTTTCCCTCAGTGGAATAAGAATTGCTTTAAGAGGTCATAGTAGGGTAGCAGGTCAATACCTCCACGCGTTCCCGTCATAAAAGATCTTGACGGACAGACAGACGGAAAAAAAAGTGATTCTATAAGGGTTCCGTCTTCGGGCTTGTGGACGGTGAGCAATGGGTAGCTCACCGTCCGTCCGTCTATTGACGACAGGCCGTGTCGGCGGCGCGTTTGTGTTTCACGCGTGCCTCAAAGATGTCAGCAAAGCAGAGGGGCTTGCCAGAGCCTCCGCCTGCCGGGGTTGCGGGTTGTTCAAAAGACATACCGCGGCCCCGGAACGTAAAGAGCAATAGAAGGAACATGGGTGGGTTTTGGTCAGTAAAAGTCTGACACGCCCACCGGCTCCGCCCAGAGCGGGGGAAGTTATTTGATGATTTCTCACCCCCAAAAAAAGGGTTCCGTTTTTTCCATATGGTTATGAGTTACGGAACGACCACAAGGTACTATAGACTTAAGTATATGGTTTTAATTTTAACTCGATTCTTCTACGCGTTCCCGAGATAAAGGGTCTCGACAGACAGACAGACACATCACAAAGTGATCCTATGAGGGTTCTGTGTTCTCCTTATAAGTTACGGAACCCTAAAAGGATTTCATTGAGTCATTGAACTTTGGCACGGTTGGCGCAGTGGCTGAGGGATCAACTGGTGCGCTACGTGTCGCGGGTTCGATTCCCGCACGGAACAAATATTTGTATGACCTGCAGATAGTTTTTTTGTCTATGTGATTTTATATGTTTGTAAACGCACCCACGACACAGGAGAAATTCCTAGTGTGGGACATAGTTTAAAAAAAAAAACACGACACGGAAGTTATCGTGTTTATTATGCTACCCTAGCTAAAGGCAATGGATACCGCAGTTGTAGCAACATAATAATCTTAGTGAAAAACAATTCTCATATTATATTTCAACCTTGTGTAGGCAGGCACGTGTTAGCTAAGATCCAGTACGTCTATGAATGCAAGTCAAGTGCATTGTTTATTTGTGTTTAAACCTATATTTATATCTTGATCATTTTATGGCCAATTAGTTTTGCATACCTACAAATTAGAAGGTGGCTTGTTGTATAAGAATTAATCTGGCATATATGGCATTTTCCGATGATTATCCTTATTGGATCATCGGTTGTCCGTCCGTCTGTTTGTCTGTATGCCAAGAGTTGAAATTAAAACCATTTACTCAACTGTGTAGTCCGTTTTTGCTGGGAAAAAATCAACCCTCTGAGTCTACGCAGTCAAAAGATATGCTACCCTACCATGACATGTTAAGCAGAACTTATTCCGCTGAGGGAAAGGGACAGGGCTATACAGGGTGTCTAGCACCATCTCTTTCACTCAGTGGAATAAGTTCTGCTTTAAGATGTCATAGTAGGCCTACTGGTTTTAGTTTTTTTTTTCTTTAAAGAAACGTTTCCCCACACTAGGAATTATACTTCTGCATCGTGGGTGCGTTTACAAATATTTGAACCCACATACACAAACAGCCAGACCCGTAACAACTATCTGTTCTGTAGGCCATACAAATATTTCTTCCGTGCGGGGATCGAACCCGCGACACGCAGCGTAGCAGTCGATCGCTCAGCCACTTCGCCAACCGTTTTTTTTTTAGTTTGTACGGAACCGTCAGTGTGGTTTTTAAAGCAAATAGATAATTTTATTATAAAGTGTGGGTGTATCTCAAAATCAACATAACAGCGGGTATCATCAAGTTTTGTTTACATTTAATAAATCAATCGTGTTGTGAGCTCTTCAAACGAAGTGCTCTCCAACAAAAGCATACATTTTTGTTGATATTGAAAATGTGAGCCAATGAACCACTCAAAACGATTATCTGTTTTGTGACTTTGATATTGCAAACACGTGGATTTACACCATAGCAGTTAAAGCTTCGATTTTACAACACTATAGATATTACGAAACATCACACATATCCTTACTAATATTATAAAAGCGAAAGGCAGCCCTAATGCACTTAGTATCGTGAGTAAAGCCTTAGTTTAAAATAATGCCCATGACTCAATTGCACCCTGTATAGCTCGAGCTCCTCGCACGTGCTACCCGCTCGTTAAAACAAACACGAGCAAAGTCCTGCCGTCAACGAGCCGTCACACCATGACCCTGACTTATACCGGTCGCCACGTGGGAGACAATCTATTGGAACAGATAAATCCAGAGGTCGGGTTATTTATGTACAGACGACGGCAGGTCAACCTATACTAAACTATTATATCACTTATTCCACTGAGAGAAAGAGATGGTGCTAGACACCCTGTATAGCTCTGTCTCTTTCCCTCAGTGGAATAAGTTCTGCTTTAAGACGTCATAGTAGGGTAGGATATCTATCTATCATAGTAGAGAGATCAGGTTAAAATGGTTTGTGTAGATTGATGTGCCTTCCCCTGTACTTGCATCGAAATGTGGATGTTATAATTATGGATCTTCCCGGGATTTCTAACGGAAAATCCCGTGTGGCTATATTACAGATAATTAATAATAAAAACAATATTCCTTTCATATTTGGTATTCGACATGTTTACCGAGTATTTATTTATTTATTTAAACTTCATGTACATTAGTAGTAGATACATAGGTGGACTTAATGCCTGTTGGCCGATTCTCAGACCTACCCGATATGTACACAAAATTTCGTTTAAATCGGTCCAGCCGTTTCGGAGGAGTATGGGAACGAAAACTGTGACACGAGAATTTTATATATTAGATAAACTAATAAATACAATTACAAAAAGTATTCGTTGTCGGCCGAATATTCGGTCAGTTTGGTCTTACTTTATTGTGAGAAATTAAGCAAGTTTTTGTGGCATGAAAATTACAACATTCGGGCAGATTTTGATTATAACTGGCTGGTGGGCGTTTGTATTGTGACTGAAGGTGATAATTGGAAATAAGACACGCTGGAAATCAAATATTTTAATTTATAGTCATTTAACTGATTAAATATTTTACCAAGTAATTTAAACTTTGGTAACTTTAAACGCGATCAATACGTTAAACTTTACCAATTTCTACTTTCAGCAAGGTCACCGAGCCTAAATAGAATGGGACGTGGATAAAAGATGATGACTTAGGTTAGTAGTTCAGTATATAGACACAATTATTATAAATTACAATAACTTAAATGAGAAGACAGGTAAATAGTACAACAGCCAGAAGCAAAAAGCAAATCACATTACTACCATTGAATAAAAAGGCGAAATATAAACGTAGAAACATAAGTAGGAAAATATACCTCTGTTTAATATTAAGTCATAGAAACTTCCAACCTAAAAATAACCTTCCACAAGCAAGCAATCTCCAGGGATGTACTTGAAAAATTAATCTCTCAACAAAATGTAATATTATATCAAAGAGGAGTACAACTTTAAGGAAATTGGGATTCGTAAAGACGATTGACATTCAGAAAGCAGTAACGCTTGTGAGCCTGAAGTACCTGACCAACCGGTTATTTTGTAAACAGGGAATCGAAAAGCTTTCCTCCTTAAGGCGCAGTATTATGTCGTTGACCTTGTTCATACATTTTGACGTTGGAATATACTGCATACGTTTGTCGTAAAAATACAAATAAATTTGTATAAAATTAAATATTAACTATTCAATCAAAAGCAATCCATCATTGAACGCAGTTTGGCATTGGAAATTTCATTGTATTCTTTTGATTATAATTACGATTAATATTGAAGAGATAAACTGCTTTAAAAGAGAATTTAGAGGTGTGTTTGAATATTTTTTTTACACATTTTAGTATATTTAATTATAATTTGAATTCCATCAATGTATGCAAAAAAGCCTTAAAAATATCATATTTTTTTCAGTGATTAAAATTATGTATGGTTTAAGAGATACACTGCGTTAAAAAACCTAATTTTTGGCCGTTCTCAAGAAATCTTCACCTTAACGGTATTCAATCAGATGAGGTAGAGAATGGGTGCGTGTGTAGGCGAGTAGAAATTGTCGTTGTTTGGATGTAAAACAACAATTATTTTGCAAAAAAAATCTTCCAAAAAATGTTGTTTGTTTATTTCGTTGACTTTATTGCCACCGAATTCCGAAAGTAAAGTTATGTTTGCCTTTTTTTTGCAATCAAGTTTTTAATTTCAGCTATTTTTTTATGGTATGATGGTATCGCACACAATTTTTTAACGAGTTTTCATTTTCCATTGTTACCAAAAGAAATGGGCTGAGTTGATCTCAACTACCAAAGCAATATAAATAAAACTGATATGAGACCACCTCGGAAATATAATCCTTTCGAAAGAAAAAAATAATAAATCGGTTTAGCCATTTAGGCGTGAAAACGTAACAAACAAACAAAACTCACTTTCGCTTTTAAGGTCGATGGACCATTATTTATCCAGGCTCTGGGCTGCAGACATGTGCGTGCTCATGTTCATGCAGCCAATTAATGTGTTTTGTTTGTTTTTTATTTTATTGAAATTACTAACATAGGCTAAGTTGATACTTAACACTATATGGATCGCTTGGTCTGAAATAAAGATTTTGATTTGATTTTTTAATATTAGTAAGGATTTCAAATTACTTGTGTAGGCATTTAATTTTTTTAAAGCAACACTGATAAAAAAAAAACATTGTCGCTATCAATACAACCGGCTATCATGAACACGTTTTCAATAAAAGTTCCAATAACCAAACATAAAAGGCATATGGATCTTTACATTTAGGTTTACGACACGTGTCAAAATATATTGGTCAATGGTTTTAGTAGAAATGACTCACAATGTTTTTGTAAATGATTTTGTTTACAATGTCTTACCATTCGTATAGTTCTTAAATATCGAGCGACTGAATGTTTGTTATTGGAACGAAGTTCCTTATCGCGCGTTGTGAAAAGGGGCTAGACGGAAAAAATCTTACGAAAAGTTGTCACGACACTTTTTGCTATAGTAAGCTATTGTAAGCTGTGCGGCGTCGCATGTTTCTCTGTCTGTCTGTCTCTCTCTCTCTCTCTCTCTCTTATAGAAAGCAAGCCAGATATTTTCATTTCTATAGGAACTTCGTTCCATCCGGGTGTCCCTTGACACCTCTAAATTTTTTTTTCTTGTTTTCATAGTGCTTAATTATATCACGTAAATTAGTAGTTACACATGTTTTTAATTATTTTTTAGGGTCCGTTCTTCAAAAGGAAAAACTTGAACCCTTTTTGAATCGCTTTTTGTCCGTCTGTCCATCTGTCTGTCAAGACCCTTTATCTCGGGAACATGTGGAAGTTTCGAGTTAAAAAAGGACACAGACTATTTCATCATTGATTCATTTCTTGTCACAGACAGACAGGACAAACATACGGATAAAAAAGTGATTCAATAAGGGGTTCAGTAGGCCTACTATGACATCTTAAAGCAGAACTTATTCCACTGAGTGAAAGAGATGGTGCTAGACACCCTGTATAGCTCTGTCCCTTTCCCTCAGCGGAATAAGTTCTGCTTTAACACGTCATGGTAGGGTAGCTGTTTTTTCCTTCCGAGGTACACGGAACCCTAGAAATAGTAACTATCCAATCAAGTTCCCGGTAAAATTTTTGGTTTACACTGAAATTACACAACTTCTTTGGGAACTATTTTCTATGGTATTTCATATAGTTACAGTTTTCGCCCGGAAAGTCTCGCATTTAAGTCTGTATTTTGTTAATACAGGGTGAATCCTTACTAATATTATAAAAGCGAAAGTGAGTTTGTTTGTTAACTCTTTACGCCTTAATGGCTAAACCGATTTTGATGAATTTTGGTGCAAAGATAGTTGGGATCCAGGAAACGGACATGAGCTAATTTAAAAAAAGTGGGTTATGAGGAAGAAAGAGGGAAGAAAAGGGAAAACTTAGCTTTGCTTTTACAAATCAATAAAGCGCAAGGGCAAAAACTCCAGGTAGCAGGTACCTGTAATGATTTACAGTACGGGGTAACACAGTTCCCTTTCCTGATGGAAAGGGAACTGTGTTACGCCGAATATAACGCGAGCGAAGCCGCGGGCAAAAGCTAGTTACTTATGCAAATAGGTTGTCAAACTCACTATTTTCCATAAAATATGATGTATTCAATATCAACTGAGAGTCAGTCTTAGCAAGGAAATCAGGACGATTAGGTTTCTACGATGTCTCATTCTTAAAGTGAAAATAAGCGTTAGAAGAAAAAATTACAAATTGTGAAAACCTTGTTGAACCCTAATTCTATTATTTTCATTTCTACTACCTATTAAATTTAAACATGTAACGTTTTTGTGACGCATATTTACCGAACCTGAACTATTTATGTATTCCCTTTTTTTTAAATCAGTTTAAGGTTGATCCCTAATTATCACTGAATTTTTACGCATTCTACCAGCAAAGGGAGATTAAAAAAGGTTGACAACCTATGCTTACCAATATGTACCTAAGCAAGTGAGTTTGTTTGTTTGTTACGTGTTTGCGCTTAAATGGCCAAACCGATTTTTATGAATTTTGGTACAAAGATAGTTGGGACCCTGCAGACAGGCATAGGAATAAAAAAGTGAGAAAAGAGGGAAAGAGAGAATAAAAGAGGAGAGTAAGATTTTTGACACGGGTTGCGTTAGCCCAAAGTAACTATGCCACGCGTATGAAGTCGCGGGCGGAACCTAGAAAATAAATAAAGCTTGTTCGAAACCCTTGATACACGAGGCCAACTAGCACTTGGCCGGGTGATTTTCAATAAAATCCCACAAATGTTTGCCATATTATCCAAGCACAAAAGATCCATACCGCTTTCAAAGTTCAAATAAACTCAAAAGCCGTTTTCAAAGGCCCTAAAAGGTTCAATCAATTCGAAACCAAGTCTTTTGGCACACACTAAACATTTTTTCCCTCTTAAAAACTTTGTAGAGCTTGTCGGAACTAAACTAGCGTATTGAAGGTCAGTTGAGCGTAAAACTTGACCTTGTGATAATCTGGGACTAGTGTCTATTGGTACGAGTATATCGCGCGTGACCTCAACATGCTATGTTGGGCAATGATAAGGCTTTGGAGGAAGCTTCGGGCGTGAATTTATTTCGTTTTAAAACGTCTTTTCCATTTAACGTACGTAATCGTAAACCGCTTGAAATAAGAAATATTGATGTCGCTTTGTATGGCGATGGTAAGTACTAAGCATAGGCCGCACTTAAAGATGAGGCCCACGCTAATGGCGGGGCCCCACAACCAGGATCAGTCGGGTCTGCGCGCAAGTGTTTGTACCTATCTCCCGAGAAACCTCTACACAACTTGATAGTAGACGGCAAGGATGGCGCAATGGCTGTTGGCTGCTGCTCTAGATCTGGCAGGTTCGTTCGCGGGCACGGTAAAAATATTGTATGAACTACAGATATTTGTTCCCGATTTAGGTTTTATTGTGTGTATTTTAGTTTAAATGTTCAAAGACAATTCTAGGTATGGGACAAAGTTTTTGCAACGAAATAATCTTATGATCGGATGCGAAACATATTCGATTAAATCAAATTCTCCAACGATATCGGTAAAATACTGAGTCGCGGTGGCCTTCACACTGTTTGAACTAATACAAGTATATGCATATTCATTGTTTATTAGTTCCATGTTCCATGGTAGCAGAACGCAGCGCAGGGATGCTCAACATTTTTGTCAAAAATTAAATGATATTGGGGGTGGGATTATTAGGTTGTTAAAGTTAATAATCCTTACTAATATTATAAAAGCTAAAGTGAGTTTGTTTTTTTGTTACGACTTTACGTCTAAATGTCAAAACCGATTTTGAAGAATTTTGGTAGGTACAGGTATAGTTGGGACCCTGGAGACGGACAATGACATGGGCAATTTTTTAATTCCTTTTTTAAAGTGAGAAAAGGGGAAGAAATCTTATATTGTGGTTTTCGCAATTTTCAAGGTAGGAAGCTAAAAAATCGGTACACACACTTTTTGTTACCAACGAAAAATACCTGCAAATCAGGAAAAATACCTGCAAACCCCGTGTTACCTCAAATTTTACGCGAGCGAAGCCGCGGGCAAAAGCCAGTACTTATATAAGTCCGTATTAGATACTTATTAATCGACTGATTAGAGGGAATCCATAATTAATTACAATAATATATTATTTTAGCTTAAAAGAAGTAGGGTTGGGTTAGCTAGGGTATAATTGAGAAAAGCAAATATTGGCCAATAAATAAATATGTAGTATGTAGATAAGTACTGTAGAGGTCTAATACCATTGATCAAACCTTTTACAGTACAGGCTGGTTTGCAAAAACGTTCGAATACTCCAGTTTTTAAAAAGAGAATTAAAAAAAAACGGCCAAGAGCGTGTCGGGCCACGCTCAGTGTAGGGTTCCGTAGTTTCCCGTCCGTCACAATAAGTGTTTCAACTTATGAGTTTAAGGCCCTGCGCAGACGGCACACTTTTTATGCAATCGAGTCTGCGGCGCACAAAAAGTCTGCATGGCGCGCAAAAAGTTGGTCGCGGATTTTTCACAGACTCAACGCATACGACGCACATCTTCAATCATTTTAAATTATCATTTAAAATATCTATCATGATATTCTGCCTTAGAAGTATCATAAATTGCTGGTCTGTTTTGTATTTCTTGAATTAACATAGTTACATCGACCTCTGGCGCCTTAATAATAGATCGCGTGCGTTACGTCCACCCCTAGCAAATGCAGATTGCCGATTAAAGTGTGCGCCGTCTGCGTTAGCGCGCGTTGAAGCAAACGTTCAATTTTTTTCACACACTGTTTGTGCGGAGCGGCGCGCCGCGGCGCGGTGTGATCTGCCCGAATTACACGGATTTTTTGTGCGCCAGACTTTTTGCGCGTCGTGTGCGTTACTGCATATAATTGCATAGGTTCTATTTTCGCAGACTAAAAAGTGCGTCACGGATAGTCTGTCGTCTGCGCAGGGCCTAAAGGTGGAGGAGCGTGCAACATTGCACGCTCCGCGGCACGGCGGCAGGCGCTCCGACTTGTGACGGTTTTTAGAGCGAACACAAAGGGGAGCGCTCAAACCTCGACGACTAATTAGATTATGCACTCATAAATAAAATAACGAATATATTCTTACTTTACCACGGTAGGTCATGAAAGCACGGAATATATTAACATCGATGACGTCACGACGATGACATAAATGACGTCATTACACAACGCCATCTATCGAACCATTTATGAACTGGTTTTTACCTTAACATCTTGATGGTGTTAAAAAATGAATTTTAGTTTTGTTCTAAATTGCCTTAGCATGTTCTTAATAAAAGTTTTATGCAGTTATAAAATACCGCCAATGCCAAGGACCAACCGAACAATTCGGTAATACCCGATCCAATGTAATAAGTACCTACAGCGCCATCTCTCGGGGAATTAGGTTACTAATTGTAATACAAAGACGTGCAAGAACTTTTCGGTGGTAATGTTGGATTGCGAGAACCGATTTCAATAATTCTTTTTTGTTTGAAAAAAGATACGTTCAGTAAAAGTATTTTATAAAGTAAAGTAGTTCAGTTAAAGTATTTTATCGTGATATCGGAAGAAAAGGTATCCTATGTGTTATTCCAGACTATACCTCTGTGCCAAATTTCATCAAGACCCGTTCAGCCATTTTGACGTAAAAGAGTATCAAGAAACATCCATACATCCTTCACAAACATTCTTTCAATTACGTACGTAACTATACTACTTACCCCACAAACAACAGTACCTACTTACTTATTTTCTGGTATTGTAATTGAGTTTTCAAAGAGATTAAAACAAAAATGCTTTTACTCAGACCTAACCTCATTTAACGATATTAATATATGTTATTCATGAAAGCTTAAATAAACCCAGTACCCAAGAGGTACATTCGATATTAAAGCGGGTTGTGTTACCTTTGACGATAAAACCCATTAGAAATCTAATCCGAATTTATTATGTTCGAAATGTTTGGAGTTCAGTCGAAAGGATTTGTCATTTAACACGATTTACTAGTACGTAGGGTCGGCTCGTTTATTTTTAATGAACCAACGTTATCAAGCATGAAGAGCCTAATCGTGACGAACGGTGGGCAGTCCTCTTGATGGTGAATAACGTTAAAAAATGTTAGTACCTATAATAAGGCCAACTAGCAGCGATACGAAAGGTCATTAAACTAAAGAACAACTGTGGCGTTGACAATCTAATATTTAGCTCTTTCCATCTTGTGCCTTTGTCGTAATGTCTCGTTCTCCCGACAAAAACATGACAACGTTAAGACGGGTTCGCCAACATTCGGGCGGCCATTTTACATGGGGTTTTAGCATGGGTTTTGTTTACATTTGGTATCGCTTCTCGTTAACAGTACTACTTATACACAAGAATTTACACGCACGTTCATCACGTAGGACTGAAGCTGCATTTCTGCATGTGTGGGTATGTGAAGGACCCTGTCACAGGTACCTAAAAAGTTTATTCGCTTGGCCTCCTATGACAGAGCGATACTGCAGTTTTACAATTATTCTTTCTGTGTCGAAAGACGTTTTCACAATTTTCATCAAGCATTATTGTCTGAACAAGCCCGCGTTACCGCTGGCGGGCCCTGCACGTATCCCCGTATCGGTTCACTTTTGTATGAAACCGCGCGGGTGTCCGTTTAACGTAATTTCAGCCCTTAGACTTTTACTGAATAAAACCTACCAATGTTCGTTCTTTTGCCCTTTGTGTTCCGGGGCCGCCATATCTCTTTCGCACAACCCGCAATCCCGTTGAACTAAATCCCCCATATTGCAACTTTTTTCAAAATTGTCAGTAGTTTTATTTGATTTACTAGCTTTTGCCCGCGGCTTCGCTCTCGTTTAATTCGGGGTAACACAGTTCCCCTATCCTGATTTGCAGGTACCTGCCATTTGTAGTTTTTCCCTCGCACCTTATTTATTGTAATGGCAAAGCTAAGTTTTCTCTTTTCTTCCCTCTTTCTCCCTCATTTCTCTTTTTTTTCACGTAGACGTAACAAACAAACTCACTTTCGCGAAAAACAAACAATAATAAAAGGATATTTTTACCAATAAATTGTATTCTTATAAAGTAAAAAGAAACAAATGAAGACCTAACAAATACCAGACATTATTGTTCTGGACTTAGTTCTACCAAGTTTAACATAAAGAAAAACAAATGGAAAACAAACAGTGAGAACGCTTCAAAAGAGTTTGAACAACACCATTCCACTTGGTAACAGCAAATACAATAAAGAGAAACTAGAACAAACTCAACCTTAAAACAAAAGCTATAGTATTTATAACGTGTTAACAGTCTGTCGTAGATAAGTGCAATACACACTGAGCCCGCCGGGCCGTTGACAAAGCTCGGCGACACAACCCGGCGGCCTATATGAAAAGTGTCATGTCGGCAACATGCGCCGCACGTGCTGCCCGCCGACATGTTGGAGGCTTTGGTACGCCTGCGCTCAGTTGCCCAGCGACGCACGACCTGTAGTGCTGACTGCCAAATAAATTTCTGCCGCCGACATGCCGCCGACTAAATTTTCCGACTTCTATTAAGTGAAGCCGCCAACCAGACCGCCGACAAAAAGTTGCCGACATATGTTTGGCGGGCCAGCGGTCTCAGTGTGTATTGCGCTATATGCTTACTTCATGCTAAGTCAGATTCTCTGTACAAACTTGCGCCATAAAGAGCAATATCTTTTGACTGCGTAGACTTAAAAGGTTGATTTTTCACAGCAAAAAGGCACCACAGAGCTGTATAATATGGTTTCATTTTCAACTAGATACTTGCATGCGTCCGTGACATAAACTTTTTCTTGGTCTTGAGAGATAGATGGATAAAAAGATCTTATAAGGGTTCCGTTTTTTTGAGGTACGTCTGTTTTTAAATAGTCAAACTATACCCTACCTGATAAGCACACAAAATTACATACAAATCGGTCCAGCCGTTTCGTAATGTATATATTAGAATAAACAGACAACATCAATAAACATACTATAATGTATATCCCGATAGGTTAAGATCACACCCTTGACAAACGTAGTCACTTTTATAGAGGACTGTGAATGATTTAGAAGGCCTTCAGCCTGCATATTTCTTTATTTAAGATTCGATGAATATTTAATTTTTTATCATACTCCTCCGAAACGGCTGGACCGATTTAAACGAAATGTGTACATATCAGGTAGGTCTGAGAATCGGCCAACATCAATTTTTCATACCCCTAAGTGAGCAGCGGGTGAAACCGCTGGGCACAGCTAGTGTAAAATATAAATTTGACGGCACGGTTGGCTGTAGCAGAGCGATCGACTTCTGCGCCGCGTGTTAAGGGTTCGAGCCCCGCACGAAACAAAAATATTTGTATGACCTACAGGTAGTTGTTTCGGGTCTGGCTGCTTGTGTATGTGAGTTTAAATGTTTATAAAAGCACCCACGAAACAGGAGAAATTCCTAGCGTGGAGCAAGGTTTAAAAAAAAAAACACGTGCTAATAAACATGATACATGATAATATCTACATTCGCAGTATCACGTGTAATACGCATTATTATGTTGTTTTGACGCTACTCAAACTGGGTAAATAATTGTCTAGGTCAGTTTCGAACTAAGTAGTTTTTTCTGCGCTCGCAAAAAATATAAATAATGTTTTAAAGACTTGCTATAAAAACTGTTAATGTAACAGGAAGTATCAAGATTGATTAGCTTGTAGAATCCTTACTTATATTTTAAAATCGAAAGTGAGTTTGTTTGTTTGTTTTTTTACGTTTTCACACCTAAATGACTAAACCGATTTCGATGAATTTTGGTACAGGTATAGTTGGGACTCTGGAGACGGATATAGGCAAACATTTTTTTTAAAGATTGAGATATGAGGGAGAAAGAAGGAAGAAAAGGAAAAACTTTAGTTTTTTTTAGCATTGCTATCACAATAAATAAGGCGCAAGGGCAAACACTACAGGTAGCAGGTACCTGTAAATCAGGAAAGGGTAACTGCATTACCCCGAATTTGACGCGAGCGCAGCCGCGGGCAAAAGCTAGTAACACTATGAAAACAGCGAGTTTTTATTTGATATGTCATAGTTTTTTTTTTGCGTATTGGAAATCATCAAATAATTTCTCCTGCTCTGTGCGGAGTGGGGGGATTGTCAGACTTTCAATGACCAAAACCCACCCATGTTCCCTGTTTTGCCGCGGTATCTCTTTCCAACAACCCGCTATCCCGGCAGGCAGATCCCGGCAGAAAGTGGCCCGGGGAACTTATATGACAATTTCCCATCCTTAAAAAAGGTACCTACTTATATGTTTTAAAGCAAACGAAACTTTCCATCGTAATTATTTCCAACTTGCTTTTGCCCGCGGCTTCGCTCGCTTTTCCCTTGCGCCTTATTTATTGTAATAGCAATGCTAAGTTTTCCCCTTTCTCCCTCATATCCCACTAGCCTACGTCCGTCTCCTGGGTCCCAACTATCTCTGTACCAAAATTCATCAAAATCGGTTTAGAAATTAAGGCGTGAAGAGGTAATAAACAAACAAACTCACTTTCGCTTTTATAATATTAGTAAGGATTCCGCTCACAACACAACATACTGTCAACATCCATTTTCGTACCACAGAATTTACCGTAACCTTGTATTTGATTGTGCCCAAAAATAGACAAAACAAAAGAACACCTACGAAAATATTATGGCAGGAAGATCTCGATAAAAAAACAGGTAACGGACGCGGAAACAATGATGTTATCACCTACTAACGTTTGCGCGTGGCTTTGATTACTTGGAGGTCTAAAATTGACACATGGGATCTACTGGGATAAGGAGTTTTCATCAAATAACTTCCCCCGCTCTAAGCGGAGCGGAGGGGAGTGTCAGACTTGTACTGACTAAAACCCACCGATGTTCCTTCTATTGCCCTTTACGTTCCGGAGCCGCGGTATCTCTTTCGAACAATCCGCAACCCCGGCTAGCGGAGGCCCTGGCAGGCCCCTCTGCTTGGGATAAGGGGTAACCCGCGCGTAAGACTTACCAGGATAGAAGAAATGTCTATTATTTATCGTATACTAGCTGGCGCCCGCGGCTTCACCCGCGTGATATAAAAAAAAAATATCCTGTGTGTTATTCCACATATAATCTAGCTCTTTGCCAAATTTCATCAATATCCGTACAGCCGTTTTGACGTGAAAGAGTAACAAAAATCCATACATCCATCTCATCTCATCAACCATCCTCACAATGTAACAAACATTCCCATTTATAATATTAGTAGGATATAAGTAGGATTACCGTGGCTTCACTTGCTTGGGCCGTATCAGGATATCAATGCTGTGGCATGGCGCCATATTGCAGCACCATGCTGAGATGGGGAATTTTGGCCTCATACATTAATTGTTTTTTTTAATTGTTCTTTATGTTTGTTGTAATTATTTTTAACTAGTTTTGTTGTATTATCTTGTCCTGTGTGAGTCTAATGAACAGGTTTCTTTCTTTTTTCCATGTCAGAAATGAACCCATGGAATGAAATTTGTAGATTTGATTGTAGTACCAGGGTTTAGGTTGAGCGCCCCTGCAACGTCGCTCTTCTAGATTGTTGTCAAGCAGTTTACACGATTCTATAAATACGAGGTGCGATCACACCGCTGTGTTATATTTAGAGTTACTCTTCTATTTAGCAGGGTTATACGAAGCGGTTGGTAACCGGTGTGCTTTGATAGCCTATCGTTGACTTTAGTCCGATTTTTCAAGTAGGTATGTTTGTTAATACGGTACAAATGTGACCCAAATAGTCTTGAGTATAAGACACAAAATGTTATAAAATTATTTCATGTCAAAACTTGAAGTAATTTTATTGTTTTATTTAGTCATTTATATACTTATTACTATATTTTTAGAGACTTCAATCAAATAACTTCCCCAACTCTGGGCGGGGGGAGTGTCAGACTTGTACTAACTAAAACCCACCCATGTTCCTTCTATTACCCTTTATCTTTCGAACAACGCGCAACCTCGGCAGGCAGTGGCCCTGCCAGGCCCCACTACTTTGCTAACATCGTGGAACACTATGCATGTTATGTGGAACACTAACGCGCCGTCGATACGGCCTGTAGTCAATAGACTGACGGACGGTGAGCTACCCACTGCTCACCGTCCACAGGCCCGCATACAGGGAGGTTCAGGAGACCAATGGCCAAAGTCGTAATGGACTCATCCATTTTGGCAAGCGGCATTTATAACATGACTAGCTGTGCCCAGCGGTTTCACCCGCTGCTCAGTTAGGGGCATGAAAAATAGATATTAGCCAATTCTCAGACCTACCCGATATGCACACAAAATTTCGTTCAAATCGGTCTAGCCGTTTTGGATGAGTATGGGAACGAAAACTGTGACGCGAGAATTTTATATATTAGAAGAAGATTCACCAGTGCGGCTATTATTATTTAGCTACAAGCTTTTTGGGACACAAATCATAATAAACATAAAAGGTTGGTATATTAAGCCACCGACCTCCATGGGGCTCCATGGTAAGCTGTGTTAGTGGGCCATGCTCATTATAATATACCAAATTCGGCAAATAGTGGGCGTTGGATAATAATCACATATAAATTGACAGTTTGTTTGTCTATGACACTGATGGTTACTGTCACTGGCCTCTTTGGGCATTAGCCACCCTATCCATCGTTTCTTTGGTCTTCATATACTCTTTTAACCATCCATATTGATACTCAAAACTCTCATTTAATTTTCCCCATACGTCCGCTTGTAATGGCCATACCAAACTAAGCAATGACTTTCAGACTTCATCTTGTGTACTCGTTTCTTATTTTATGAATTCGTAACACAATACATCCCCCTTTGCATTCTTATCTCAGCCACGTAAATGCCTTTTTAGGGTTCCGTAGTCAACTAGGAACCCTTATAGTTTCGCCATGTCTGTCTGTCCGTCCGTCCGTCCGTCCGTCCTCGCTTAATCTCTGTGACCGTTAGCACTAGAAAGCTGAAATTTGGTACCAATATGTATATCAATCACGCCGACAAAGTGGTAAAATAAAAATTTGAAAAAAATGTTTTATTAGGGTAGCCACCCTATATGTAAAGTGGGAAGTGTTTTTTTTTTTAATTCCAAACCTAACGTGTGATATATTGTTGGAAAGGTATTTCAAAATGAATAGGGGTTTACTAAGATCATTTTTTGATAATATCATTAATTTCGGAAATAATCGCTAAAAAAGTTAAAAACAATGTGTCCCCCCCCCTTTAACTTTTGAACCATAAGTTTAGAAAATATGAAAAAAATCTGAAAAGTAGAACTTTATAAAGACTTTCTATGAAAATTATTTTGAACTTGATTGACACAACAGTTTTTGTACAAAAAAGACAAAAAGTTGTACAAAATAATTTCTGAACTAAGTTTGTAGTATAATCGTATATGTAAGCATTTTTTGTAACTTTGTTTACATATTTTATTATCCTGAACGTATCTTTTTTCAAACAAAAAAAGAATTATTGAAATCGGTTCTCGCAATCCAAAATTACCATCGAAATTGCACGTCTTTGTATTAATTAGTAACCCAATTCCCCGAGAGATGGCGCTGTAGGTACTTATTCCATTGGATCGGGTATTACCGAATTGTTCGGTTGGCCTCATAACTGGGAACATTTATTGTGACGGACGGGAAACTACGGAACCCTACACTGAGCGTGGCCCGACACGCTCTTGGCCGGTTTTTTAATCTTTTTTCTGCCCTAACTTTCTGATCCGTACAAGCCTATAATTTTAAAAATGGTCACAGACGTTAAAATTATGAATTATCTTTGTTACCATTTTACGAATTTGACGTAGGTAGTTCATATTATGATTCTGCCAAACCAGCCATTTTATGACCCCTGGTAAATTAACCATTGTTTTTTAAATGTTTCGATTAAGGTTAAGGGATAAGTGGGCGACAAAATGGCGGCAGATAACGAAAACTCATCATTAGATTCCTCTTTACATTAGATTCTCTTTAGAATTTTTGTAATTAAAAAAAAAATTGTTTAGGCATGTCTCCTTAAACTTTCCTTTAAAAATATTTCCATAAAATCTAATTTCGTTTTTTTTTTTAACATGACAAAATACATCTATCATATGGAAAAATCCACCCAGACAGTTTGGCGATACGAGTCCCCAACAAAGACTATTTGGTAACCGGATACAGTTATCGAAATAGTATGCAATTTAGTACATAGGGTAAGTTCGCCCTTTCGCGTCCATCGCCCGGTTCGCGTCCATTTTACGGATCTCCCTTTGAAAATGCTCGAAAATAAGTATAATCACACAATAATAATATGGAAAAAAATTACCGCTAATACCTCAACGTATAAGAGATATGCACATATAGACAAAAGTTCCACCCGCCACGCTAATCCTGTCTAGAAAAAATATTTTGTCACGGTTGTTCAACAGCAGAGTGCGGATCCACGGGATGTAGATAAAAAAAATAGTGTGCAGCGGTGCGTTTAACGGTAAGTATTTTATTATTTTATGTGATTTTTACGAAACATAGCTGTGTCTAGACATTAATAATGAAAAAACGAATACTGTGAATTATTAATTTGTTTGTTTTTTTTAAAGTTAACAGTTAAAATAAGGTGGACGCGAATTACAACACCGAATTTATAAAACGTGCACTTTGCGTCCGCAGTGGACGCGAACTCGTCTAATTATGTTTTCTTTAGTTGTTTATTTTTATGTGATTAAAATATGAAAGAGAAATTGGATTTTGGTTTATTTTAACACTTATAGCGTGCAATTGTAATAACCAATTTGCGTCCACATTATCATGATTGTAGTAAAAGATAGACAATATCGATTTAATCGATTACACGTGGACGCAAACTAGACCTACAGGGATAATATTGAATAGCAAATTGCGTCCATTTTTTCATTTAATACAAATGATAGCATAAATATATTTTATTTATATTTTTTTAATAATCTAAAATGTATAGTACAGTTTTGATTAAGACTGTGAGTTTAAAATTCAATTATTACTAGTGAGAGTTGAGAAGAATAAACATGTTTTTTATTGTATTTTTATAATGCTAATTAATGTTGATTTATTATAACTTTAATCTTAAATAAATAAATTGTTAAAATCCAGTCTTTCTTCAAATTGTATTAACAATATCACCCCTATATTCCTTCTTTAAACTGGTGGACGCCAAATGGTCCACTGGTGGACGCAATTTGGATTTTGTGGACGCAAAGTGGGTAAAAAGCCTAATTGTGGAATTTGTCTATTTTAAATAAAAACACAAGGAGTTTCGAACAAAACTGAAAGCTAATCTTAAAATAGACTATATAATGAACGCATTACGTTGATTTTTTCATTGAAACTAGTGCTGGGACATTTTTATTTTCTCCTTCAAACTTGGCAACTGCACTAAATGGACGCAAACAGGCGAAATGACCCTACTCACCTTGTATCTAATCTAAGTAGAAGGCTGTTTAAAGATAAAGATTTGGTGCTAAATCAATATTTATTATCTGTGTCTATACCGGAATTTTAAGAGGGGTTAGTGACCCTTTGACATGTAACGGTTTAATCGTAAGATAGTTGCTATGCTGATTTTGTTTGAAACCGATTCCTTTAGAAGACGTAATTTTTATTATGAAAAGAAAGTTATAGCATTTGCATATCGCACACCTAAAACCGGCCAAGACAGAGTCAAAATCGCGCAACGAAGGCGAATTTAAACAACTTCCTACTAGTACTAGAGTATGACAAACTGTTAACACAAAATAAATTAATAAAAAAATTTTAGCTCTTATGATAAAAATTCCAAATGAAACTCGACTAACACAGTTACCTACACCAACAAAATATCTCGCTTAGATGCGTTCCCTTCGAATGATTCGAGCATTCCCTTTCCAAGGTCGCTAGGGCAGGCGAGCCAGCGATGGCTGGGGCCCTACCAGTTACCTGAAGGTCGGTATTTCAATGGTTGTTTATTAGGAAGCACATATTTGTTTATTGACGCAAGTAAAATACAATGTGGAGCGAAGTGTGTTAACATACTTTACCGCGGAAAAAAAATGTCCGGAGCGTATACTTTTTTTGGTTTAAATGTAGGTAAAAAGGTATGTGTTCCGGCTAACTTTGTTTATTTGCCATGAATATCGTGTAACTGCCAACGAACGGTTTGCGCTGTAGCCTGTATCTTTGCCATTTCTGTTAGCGAGCGATTTTAATTCAGAAGAATTCGATAAATTTCATCTGAGAACAAATGCCGATTTTTTTTTATAGTATAAACAAATATTTTGAAGGCATAGTGTGTATCAATAAAATTGTAGCACATAAAGAGCATCCGCCATCTTGGAATTTAACGAGCATATAAAATTTTCACGCGATGAACCAATGGCCACTGAATGAAGTCATAAAAACATAGTAAAATCGTGTAAAAATAATGTTGAAATTGCACGTCTTTGTATTAATTAGTAACCCAATTCCCCGAGAGATGGCGCTGTAGGTACTTATTACATTGGATCGGGTATTACCGAATTGTTCGGTTGGACTCATAACTGGGAACACTTATTGTGACGGACGGGAAACTACGGAACCCTACACTGAGCGTGGCCCGACACGCTCTTGGCCGGTTTTTTATAAGCTTAAGGTTTGGTACCACAATCTTTCATCACTTTAGAATGTATAGTCTGCCTAGTGTGCAATACGCAGTAGGCCTGGTAAAAAAGCTATGAAAATCAATTGAGGAAACTAGGTCGTTCCGTAATTGTTATAATTAGCTACCAACTTTAATATGATTTAAGACTTCCTGCTATGAAATAAAATGTTATTTAAGTTACACTTTGGCAAACAATCTGGCTTCATTATTTCGTTATCAAAAGTCAATATCTTTAAAATAACAGTATTTAAAAATATGATGGTCACATAATGTGGTTTGAATAATAATAAATTAAAATATTTTAAAATGGGCGTGTTATATTTTACTTTATATTAATTTTATGTCAAGCTACGTTCGTCCAAAAGCCGTTCTATAATCCTGTTATGTTGACAAGACCAGTTATGGGTGTCCAAACTTGAATAGAGTAAACTTCACCATTAACGATCAAACAAAAAATTCAAAATTCGAATAGCGCCGGCGCTAGTGCTGCGACTGAACCATTTGCATAATCGACTAAACTACTCGGTACCGTTTATTAATCGACTAACAAGCAAAACGTAACAATGAACCGTAATTACGGATTGTGTGATAATTACAATTAGTTGCAAGTTTTTTTTATGGATTCCCTTCTGATTTGAAATTCCGACACATTTATTATGCGTGTAATTCGTTGAAGGTCTTCGGATTTGTTAGCCACATACTTGTAGAATTTGGGATTCTGTCTGGTATTTCGAAGCCCCTAATAGAAACTTACAACCGGCGTTTCCTAAAGACATTTCGGTAAATTAACCACGGTGTAATAGAAGTAGATAGAAAATTTTTAGACTTAATAAAAAAAAAACTCTAGGTTTCTAGAATAAAGAGAACATAACATTTCGAATGGTTTTTACGATTAGTGCAGCAAAGCATGAATATAAAAAGTAAGTACATGAATTATTTTATTATAATAGTACAATTTATATCAGCTTTAAACGTTATTTAAAACTGTTTCTGCAAACAAATATTTTTTTTTACGGGCGGTGATCTCTTAAACACATTGTTTTGCAAGAACCGTTTATTTACTACGAGTGTTTTTACTTTTACAAGTGTTATTGTATCAGTATGTAAAATACCTATTTTTATAGTATGGCAACCTTGAAATTGTTTGAATAAGTATTAATAGCTGAGAAACCGGTGTTTAATTCGTAAACACGTTATAAACTGGTAAATAAGTTTCAATTTAATTGTTATTCTTGTTTTTATCTCGAAGCTTGATCTATAAAAACGATTAAATCCTGTTATTAAAACAACGCGTGACTGCAGATTGGACGCATCTACATATTAATATGAGAAGTAAAAACAATTTACGGAACTGTTAGAGTAACGCTTCGAGAGTTTAAAAGAAGCTTGGCATTTTTAATTACTTGTTAATTATTATTTACCATGCCATGAGGTTGCGCTCCGGACATATCCCACTGAATAGTTTTGCTTTCCTAGTGGGTAAAGCTGACTGTAATCTGATTGAAGATGCATTTCATATTTTAGTGGAATGTGTCCGGAACGAAGCTGAGAGGTTTTCTTTTGGGCTTGCTTACGGCATTAACTTACACGACACCGGTGTCTGCAATACCATTCTTGCTTCCTCCTTATCGCGGGAAGCGAGACTCATGTATAAAATTGTTGATTGTGCTTTAAAACGTAGATAAGGAAATAATTAAGATTAATTTTAAGTTTAATTTGTCTGTAACTATGGGGATGATATGATCATGCATGATCAAATCCTCTTTTTCAATAAAGATTAAAAAAAAAATCTACCCAAAACCATTTTACCCTGATCTGGGGCCTAAGTCTGCTATTACAATAGTGTCAGAATGGTCGATCACTGATCGCATAATGGTTGATTTTGACAAGTTTGGTAATCTACTAATACACTGTCGTCATTATGACATTCCACTGGTCAGTCACTGACAGTCCATTGAAAGAAATTGCTTAGAATGGTAATCTCGTACATAATGACAAACGAATGACTGACGCATGCGGTAATCTGCTAAAATTTTGACAGTTCCTTTGATCATTCATCTACCATTACAAAGTCATTGTGCAGTCATTGCTTTTAGTAGCTCGGTTTGACAAAAAGTGTTTGCTATCCATCGTGTTTGTGGAGTATTGATTGGAGAAATATGTTCACGACGAGCTAAAGAATATTTATTAAAGATATTCATGCCCTATAAAGTGGATTTACATGTCCGAAAACCACATTTTTCATGATTTTTAGCGTCGACCTACACTGCCATCATGCGATGATCGTAATTTACGGTCTTGGACTTTACAAGCGTCTTGCTCAATAACTTAAGAACTTCTAATGACGTTTACATAAGAGATTTTAATTCTATTATCTTAATTGCCACCCAACCCATATTATTTTTTAACCAGAAAATAAAATATTTATAAAAATAACGAGGTGGTGGTGTGACTTAAATATTCGACAGTACAGTACCGAGCCAGCGGAGGTTTGAATGTCAAGTACCTGAAGGGGTCCGTATATAAAATGTACTCTGTGGTCTGTACAGAACTATATGGTTAACGTTAGTTTCTTACTGACGTTAAAATCACATTTGACTGTGACAGCTAAAACATTATTGAGTTGTTTTACAAAAATTGTGTTACTTATGAGTAACACAATTTTTGTAAAACACAAATTTCAGTTTGACAAATTTCAGTGTTGGATTGGTTAGGATGCATTATGTAGATCATTTTAAAATCATCATTTTATATTTTTTAAGTTGACTAAACTTGTTAACATAAAATGCATCGGGACAGGAAAAATATATTAAGTTAATAAAATCTGGCTTGAATAAACGTTTAAAATGTGGCAGTAGTTTTTCGAAAATCATTTCTACCAACGGGTTTTATAATAATGGCAATACTACAATGTCATTCTGCTACGATTCCATTACGAGACCACTGGACGACCAATGATCGACCATTGTAATTTAGCAGATTACGAACTTTTAGCACAATGACAGTGGGATCGTGTTGGAATGACTAAGTTATATAAAATAGCAGACTTGAGGCCCTGATCGCACACCGTAGTAGAGAGATCAGGGTAAAATGGTTTATAGATCGGGTTGTAATAGTTTAGGATAGGTTGACCTGCCGATGCCGTCGTGTGTACACAGTTCTCCTGACCGTTTTTCGGGTACAGTGGAGATTACCCATCTCTGCGGGAGTTATTATAGTGCAGGGGTGTGTGCGCAGGCAGAGGTGCACTCTCTGTTCCCTCACTCTCATAGTCCAATGGGACGGCAACCGACACGACCGGAGAGAGATTAAGCTCAGGACCAACGGCTTAACGTGGGAGGCACGGGGCTATCACACCGCCAACCTTAAAACTCCAGGCTGTTACTTAGAATTTTCTTATGGAAAACCCAATAACAAGTTTTGCTTGACCCGGTAATCGAACCCAAAACCCCGTGCTGAACCCGCGCTTGCGACTAACATGTATCAATTAAGCAGACTGTAAATACTAAATACAAAGCTGAAATATTGAATATAGCATTAAAACTGAATACTCTAAAAGTCCATTTTGCGTTGTCATTATATTTTCATTGAATAGTTGTCTCTTGTCTAGACGTGTTAGCCAATATTTCATAATATTTACGTCTAGATTATGTGTAGAATTGTAAGTCTTAAAATAATTAAATAAGCATCGCACGCCATATGCTTACTGTTTTCGTCGATTTTAACGATCCGCGATCGACAACTGTCCATAAATTATTTTTATGGATTCTATTGTCTGAAATGACTATTTGGCATTTTTTTAAGGGGTTTGTAGACGACCAAGATTTTTTTCTAGTGTTGTTCTTGATTGCATCGTTTTCAATACATATTTTAAACTATTCGATTAAATCATAGACTCATTTACTGTTATAAATTTTGAGCTACTGCGTTAATATACTGGCCAGCATTAACTTTGTATGCAAACAAAAGACTATCATGTACATAAAACGCTAGACTGCAGGCGTAGGTGGCAAATAAAACTAGAACTCCAGAACGGTCTGGCTCAGCCATTGCTTTACATGTACATATTCAAATTAGACTATAAACGCAAGAAAACTAGCTCCTAATAAACACGTATCATGATGTCACTTGAGACGAGAATATAGCTTCCTAAATGGTTGAACTCAATGACTGCAAACGGGCAACTTTACACTAACTAATTGGGCACAGTTTTACCGGAATCAGTCGCTATTTTGGTGTGCAATAAAGTATATTCTTTTAGAATCTCTCTCAGAATTTACTTTATGGGCTAGTGGTGTAAATATATCAAGAAGATGCTTGATTGCACTTGTCGCACCAAGACTGATAGCGATATGAAGCAAAAATCCTTGTGAAACTTTATGTAACAATAATTTAGGTACAGACACTCCACTTTAAATATGGCCATGAATAACAAAGATTTATGCAAATATTAAAATGATATTCCATATTATTAACATGTTTTTGGATAAAGGCATGTAATATATTGATATAGAGTTCATATTGATAAGATAGTAGATAAGAATATACCTAGTCAGTCTAGACTGCATAATATAGATATTATACGAAGGTCATGCTGCCGTTATTAGCATGTAAGTATGTGAGTTGTTGATGGCCCCTTACAGTCCTTACTATATCCTTACTAATATTATAAAAGCAAAAGTGACTTTGTTTGTTTGTCACCTCTTCACGCTTTAGTGGCTAAACCGATTTTAATGAATTTTGGTCCAAAAATAGTTGGGAACCAGGAGACGGATATAGGCTATTTTATTAAATATTTTATTTAAAAAAAAAGGGGATGTGAGGGAGAAAGAGGGAAGAAAAGGGAAAACTTAGCTATTTCAAATCAATAAGGCCCAAGGGGAACTGTGTTACCCCGAATTTAACGCGAGCGAAGCCGCGGGCAAAAGCTAGTATGTAGATAATGTTTTTTATGAACTTTTTGCTGTTATGACAAATTCGGCATCTATGAACTGGAATATGTCTAATATTATACCTTTATATGTTTTCAGTCTGAAAAATGTATTTTCTAAAATTTCAAGGTTTTCGTAATAGATAAATGCATATGGTAACAAAAAAAAAAACATTAATTTGATGTAATGTGTGTTTGTGTCAATGATCTTAATATTCGATATTCAATGAAAACAGTTCATATTTTTCCTGTATAATGACTTTCCCGATTACCTACTGCTATTGCTTGGGGGCATTGAAATTATATATAACGATTAATAAACAGATTTCAATTTTGCACAAAGCACTTTTTTATTTATAGATCCCATTCATCTTCATAAATATTACTAAAAGGAAAGCCATTCCTTAAGACCAATTATTTTAATATTTTTTATTTATTAAAACTTTATGCACATGAATAAAAAAAAACACTGTACAAAGGCGGATTTAATGCCTTGGGCATTTTCTACCAGTCTACCTTAGGGTGATGCAGAGATTATAAATGTCGCACGAAAATGTATATGAGATAACATAAAAGTTGCCACGTTCATAACGTGGCAACTTTTATGTTACCTCTATTACAATCAAAAAGTTGCTCGTCTACGCTCTAACACTTCCAAATTTAGGTTAAGCACGAGCAACGGCTCATTACGACACATAGCAACAACCATATTTATCTTTGGACACGCTCGACATACAAATTATCTTTTTATAACTCACATTATAAACCGGCTGTGTTTAGAACATTATATTGTAGCATTGCAAAGTTTTGTGAAACAAATGTTCAGTTTATTGTTGATTTTGAGTTCTATAACCTAGACTTTTGGGATTTAACGAGACTTAAAGAGTAAAATAATCAATAAAAAAAAAATATTGCTCATGAATAAATATAAATCAATGTAAGATTCAAACATCAGAAACGGTTTTTTTCCAAATTAAGAAAACATACGCGCCTGCGATTTAAAAAATAAACACATACGACCAGCGCCGCAGATTCCATTTATGAAATTCGAATACAAATCCTAATCTAAAATTGGCAATCAAATTCAAAACAGCTTGAATGACGGCGCAAGAGAAATACAAAAATATTATGTTAAAGATCAAGTTGTTATGTTTTTTATCCATATTTATCTCTACGTGGGTGATAAAAATAAGCTTAGCCGTCCGTCATTGACAATCTCGTCCCGAAAATTGGATCAACATCGTGTTATGATGACATGACGTTAGTCAGTTCGAGATATTCCGGAAATCCAAGAATTAAAAAAGATCAAGAAACGAACTTGAAAGCCCTCCGAATGCCCACGTACATAAAAATGAGATAGGTAAGTAATTATCGTAAAAAAGTGATGTGATCTATACTTATTCCAACTACAATAGTGATGTCCCACAACCTAGATTTAGTCGATTCCTACTTTTAGCAACGAAAAATCGACTAAATAAACGTTTGTAAATACATGTTAAGTAGGACCGCTCTAAAAATAAACACGACACCAAATTCAGCTGACTATTATGCCGTATGGGCCGGCGCCTAATGACCTCGATATGGTACAGGGCCATTTATTTGACGAGCTATGGCCCCAGGCACTGGTGCGAGTACCTACTCTGTTTATCGGGTGCATTCTATTTAGTATTCGAATGATAAACAATGGGTGTTATAAATGTGGTGTGCAGATATTAATGGTTTCGTTAACGTAATTTATTAAAGAGTTTAATATTATTAATGATGGCAGACTTTTTGGTTTAAATGTGACAACTGCGGAATTGCAGCCATTGCTCTTCTCATTTATCATATTGATTGATAGTGGCATCCTCTGAGATTACACTTAACTGCGAACGAAACAGTTAAATCAAAATTTATAGTTTTGGAAATGTCAATATGTATATTTGCATTTGTATACAAATTAGGTTATCTTAAACCTGTTTGTCTACTTTGCAAGCAAATCATATTTGACAACCAGTTTTCTATTTTCAAAACTAAACCTACAAAGCGAACACAACAAATTAATTTAGACAGCCGCAGTTAGTGTTTTGTTTTCTTTACTCTTCGTTTCATCATAGACATTATTTCTTTTTTTTTATTGTAAACGTAGTGTTTCGTTGCGATATTTACAATAGAATTTGTTCTTCCCGCTTGCAATTCAGACTGCCATACATCTACCTCCTTGAAGTAATATGCCATGAGGAGCCCAAGGGACCGGAAAAAGTGGCTCCACCACGGGAGAAGGTCGCGAGACTAACTGGTCAAAACCAATGATCAGTTGTCACATTGACTCTAATCCTCTCGATCGGAAAAACTGGAAGTAGTAAGATATAAAGAAGTTTGGCTATAGTTCTTTCTGCGCATGGGGCTTCCCTGGTAGCTCATAAACAGAACTGTGGATGTCTCTAACTATTCTCAATCTTATTGTGATCTCTTTAATCAGTTTTTTTACAATAGTTATCAAATCACGTATTTATATAACCCTTGTTCTTAATAGTTACAGTACTGATAGCAACATCTGTGTCATTTGTCTCATATAGTTTATTTTCTTTTGCAATATTTATTTGTAAAGTAAGCAATAACTTATTGTCGGGTCTACGCTGTCCTCTCATACTTAAGTACTAACGCTGTAACAACAACATTGTGAAACCAAATGTTTTTAAAAAACTAACCATGAAGTTTCGTGCCGGTTCTTCTCCATAGGAAACGACCAACCCGAACCGTGCTCATTTTCTCGACGTTTTATAAGTGACCATGTAAAAATATTTTGATTTTGAGTATGGAGAAGCCATTGTCCAGTAGTGGTATACCGCAGGCTAACACTACCTCTGCAGTAACGGTGTCATTGGGTCTACAAGAACCGGTTAAAGATAACATAGCAATTAGATGTCCTGCCACTTAACCGATACGAGAACTGGTCTGACAAGTTTTATTGAAGTGATGTGTAGGCAATACGGTAGAGAGAATGGCCTGCTCACTTTTTGTTTTAAGTGGGATCCGTCAATGTAAACATGGTTATAGGTTTCGAAGATACGAGTATATCCGAGACGGACGGACGGGCCTGTTGGTCTAGTGGTTAGTGGCCCTGACTGCTGAGCCGGAGGTCGTGGGTTCGATTCCCACCCAGGACAAACTTTGTGTGATGGGCAAGATTGTTTGTTCTGTGTCTAGGTGTGATTTATCTATAATATATATGTATTTATAAATTATATAAGTATGTATTTCAGTTGTCTGGTTACCATAACACAAGCTCTGCTTAGCTTGGAGTCAGATAGCCGTGTGTGAGTTGTCCCAAAATATTTTATTTATTTAGAAAATAATGTGAAATTATCACGATTACCTGTATGATTACATGTAACTGACGATGCTGTGAGAAAATGTTCTAAGTTTTGTACTTATTTCGTGAAAACTGCCGCAAATTACATTTTATTCAATACTAGCTTTTGCCCGCAGCTTCACTCGCGTTTAATTCGGGGTAACACAGTTCCGCTTTCCTGATTTGCAAGCACCCCTACTTGTAGTTTTTGCCCTTGCGCCTTATTTATTTTAATAGCATTACTAAGATTTCCTTTATCTTCCCTTTTTCTCCCTCATATCAACTTCTTTTTTTTTTTTTAAATAGCCTATATCCGCCGCCAGGGACCCAACTATCTCTGTACCAAAATCCATCAAAATCGGTTTGACCATTTAGGCGTTAACACGTAACAAACAAAATCACTTTCGCTTTTATATTATTAGATAGGATGAAGCGTGCCCTACAATTTGGATAAAAGGCATAAGAAAACTTTCTGAGGATGACATTGAAGAAATCAACTGAAATATAAAGAAATTGCATCTGGGTGAAGTCATCATCTTCCCAGCCTTTTCCCAACTAGGTTGGGGTCGGTTTCCAGTCTAACCGGATGCAGCTGAATATCAGTATTTTACATAGAGCGACTGCCTATCTGACCTCCACAACCCAGTTAGTACTGGGTAATACGATACCCCTTGGTAAGACTGGTTGTCAGACTTTTGGGACACTGACTACCTGTAACGACTGCCAAAGATCTACAAATGACAGCCGGGACCAACGGCTTAACATGCTTTCCGAGGCACGGAGGAAACTCGGTAGGTAACGGGTGGTCACCCATCCACAGATCAACCTAGGCAAGGGCAGCTTGACCTAAAGATCGACCCGAGCGGCTGCTATTATTTAGCCACGAGCTCCTCATCTGCATCTGGATGAAGTCAACCTACCATTATTTTTCGCTGAAGGGCTAGACAGAGGTGTGTACCTATTGTCTCATTATGTAACAGGGCGCGAGTTAACTGCTGGGTACGAACCCAGACTCCGTGGCGGCTACTGACAAATTCCCTAATGGAAAAACCCAATAACACTAACAGAAGCGGTATAGAACCCAGGACATCATGCTAAGCAGTCACGCTTGTGGCCACTGTACTAATGAGACAATAAAACAACAAGAAATCTGAGTAACCAAAATTAACGTGCCACTTTTCTCATTTTATAGTTGCTGGCAACATTGAATAGCCATAAAATCAAGCAGAAATATCGATGCAATCACCACCGCAACTAGTGTTGTTTTAACAAATCGTCTATCCATCGACATCGCATTAAACTACATTATGAATCAACAGCCGTATCGTGGATTCTGTTAAAACTGGTTGGATTTCGTAACGCACTGAAAATAAAACGCATAGACTGACAACCCGTTAGTTTTGTTTTCTTAACGTAGTATAGGGCTGCCGGTTATATCGATGTTTTATTCTTTTTGTCTATTCCCTGCGATTTGTGTTTGTTTTTAAATACCTCTGGATTGGAACATTGGAATTTGTGGTTGAAAAAGAAAAAAGTATTTTATTGAAAATAGAACATACAGTTAAACTAGAAAAGTTATGTGCTTCGGTAATCTTCGTGTTTCTTAATTGACACGAACGTCGCCACTACGTAAACCCGCCTTGCGCGCTTTTAATTTAGTTTTTCACGTAAATAGCCTTTTTTAAGGATGGAAAATGGAGAGGGGTCTGTGTCAGACTTTTACTGACTAAAATACACCCATGTTACTTCTTTTGCCCTTTATGTTACGGAGGTATCTCTTTCGAACAACTCGCAACCCCGGCAAGTGCCCTGGCCGCAACTCTCCCGATGATGTGACCTAGGGTTGAGCACCCTTTTTAAGAAAAAAACTAATTAACACGAACTCTGAATAGATCCAGGTTATAATGATCAGAGAACAGAGAAACCGGGCTGGGAATTGCGTAGTTTCTAGTCTGCAGTCCACACATTAGTCACACAAACACGTGCTAGTTCAATATTTCAATGAACTACGTTTTCCTGCAAACACAAAGGTTGGCATCCCTGGCCGGTAGGCACGCGTCCCGAAATATTCTGTGTACAATATCAGCGGGTTCGACGCACTCTTTATCTGCATGCTACATTTATAACTACCGCTAGAGTTCAATAATAACATATATTAGTATTATTGTTACATCCTTACTAATATTATAAATGCGAATGTTTGTGAGGATGGATGTACGGATGTTTGTTACTCTTTCACGTCAAAACGGCTGAACAGATCTTGACGAAATTTGGCACAGAGGCAGATTTTGGTCTGGAATAACACATAGGATACCTTTTATTCGATATTACGCGGGCGAAACGTAGTCCTCACTAAAAAAAAATGAGAATGTGCGTTTGTTTGTTTCTCACACTTGACCTGAAAGGTTGATGTAATTAGGCATAAGGGTAATCCATGACGGGTCTGCGGCTGGTGAGCAATGGGTAGCTCACCGTCCGTCCGACTAGTGGCGACAGGCCGTGTCAACGGCGCATTCCTATTCCACACTCAAAGAGATGTCAGCAAAGCAGAAGGCCAGTGCCTACCGGGGTTGCGGGTTGTTCGCAAACGATATCGCGGCCCCGGAACACAGAGGCCAATAGAAAGGACATGGATGGGATTTAGTCAATAAAAGTCTCACACTCCTCTCTCCGAGATATTATTTGTTGATTTCCCATCCGCGAACAAAGAAAAGGGTAAACCATGACGCAGTTAGAATAACAACTCAGGATAGTTTTATGACAGTACTTATGTCTTTTATCTAAATCTAAACTAATATTATAAATGCGAAAGTAACTCTGTCTGTCTGTCTGTCTCTTCTTCACGCCTAAACCACTAAACCGATTTTAATGAAATTTGGTACAGATATAGTCTGGGACCCGAGAAAGGACATAGGATAGTTTTCATCTCGGAAATCCCCCGGGAACGGGAACTATTAATCCACGCGTACGAAGTCGCGGGCAAAAGCTAGTGTGTAATAATTTCCGACAACCGTATGACCGATGCCGCGGACAAAACCTGAAAAAAAGTCCCAAAAGTCTCGTGGTTTTGTATTTTAAATAGCCTGACGCTTTTAGAAGCGGTCCGCTATTTCTTTTCTAATTCATTTCGATGTAGAATCCAAGACAATCAAATTGTTTCCTGAAACTTTTTCACTGTTGATTTTAACTTTAAGGAGTTGTAGTAGCTTGAGAAAGGAAGCTTGTTAAGATTTTCGCTTCTTAATGCAGACTCTAGTGCCCGTCCAACAATAGGTGACAAATGTAACCTAATACTTAAATATTATAGCACCTTTGAAACTTCAACTCTCAGCACTGAGCAGAAGTTAGATATTCCAATATTGCGCCTTTATTTCGGCATTCATTAAGGTGCCTCCTGTCGTAAGTGAAATTGGCTAAATCTGTGACTTTATTCCTGCTGTTTATGAGACAGATAGTACGAAACCAGCGCCAATGTAACTAAAATAATGCAGTTTAAGTGAAATAGTAGCGACATGGTTCCATTTCCTAGACATATTTACGAAGGAAATAATAGTAGAAGTTATTATTCGAGTGTTTACACACGTGCATGACATTAAGTATTTTATGGCACGTGTTTTAGAAAGTAGAGAAACGTTTTAAATAACAAAATGAAAAGCACAGACTTGAATAAGGCTTCAGTTCTGGCCTATTACCAGGACTAATACTGTTTTAAGCCATCCAGGAACCCATTGAAATATACACACAAAAATTCTTCCAAATCGGTCGAGCCGGTTAGAAGGGATGTAGGTGACATACCTACACAATTACACACATAAAGTAAAATTCTATATAAAATATTATATTAAAATGATGAATAGAATTATTATGCCATACATGTCAGTTAAAGGTTATTGAACCGAACACATTGTGCGCTCAACTGATAGCTACCGAACGGTAGATTAACATACAAATTCATTAAAATCAGGACAAAATTATGGGACCTAAGCAAACTAATGTAATTTAAAGTGACAGTGAATATTAAACTAATTTCTTCAGAAGGGTCTGAAGAAATTAATTTAATATTCGAATTTATTACAATTAAGTAGATTAAGTATTTTATGAATAATATGTTGATATTGCATTGATCCTATAATCTGGGACAGAAAGCACAAAAAAATATCGATTCATAAAAATTAGAATTGTGAATCGACTAAAATGTTGTCATGACAAAATTACGGCCCTATTCAGTAATATAACCAGCACCAAAAAATTCAAACTGGCTTGTTCGAAATGTCAGGCGTCCGCTAACGAAAAAAGTTTATTGCATGTGTCACTGTAAAAGCTCGAACTACGGTAAATCTTAAGATTTTCCAGTAAAACCTAAGATTTACCGACTATGAATGGTAAATGACCATAAAAGTTTGGGATTCGAATTTTTACCATCATTCACTTGGTAAATCTTAGGATTTGCATTCAAGGAACGGTAAATGTCGAAAAAAATCATCACAACTTTCTCTCACTCACGAGTCTCACGACTCAGAGTACCCCGACTCGGATAGGTTAGGTTGGAAGGCTAAGGCGGGAGCGTAGCTCCCGCCATAGCCTTCGTGGTTTTTTTTAAACCACCCAGAAATAGGAGGATTTGATTGATTGATTGAATTTTAATATTCAATCGTTTAAGTACCTAACGCTTGAATATTTGTATGCAAAGTGGGTAGGTACAACGTTAACTCATGAGGTATACAGTATAACTGAGAGCATTATTAATTGCTATCCTCATTAAATTATCCGGGAATGTATAGGTAGCGAGTGCAATGACCGCGCGCAACATATTGGCACAAGTGCCGACCATGGACTGATAGAATAGGTACTTTATTCTCATAACACATTGTTCCACGACACTAAAATTAAACTTAACAGCGATACGCCGCGAATAACAGGCGCGATTGATAATAATTATATTGTGGACAAAACAACTGGGACGCATCTGGTTTTGTGCAAAACAATTTAAAATGATTGTGTTGAAATTAAAAACTGAGATACTTTGATAACATTGTTTCGTTAAATGCGCGATGGAACAGAGAGATAAAGTTTTTGGTCGAATTTCAAAATAATTGGTTACTATTCGTACTTATATTTTAGAGATGAGACATCTAAAATCTTATAAATTCAACTAAATAAGGCGGATAGTTTTTTTTTTAATATAAAATTTTTACTAAAAGTCAAAGAGTCTAGTTTACCAGTTTTTTAGTTTCTTTTGCACAAGTACGTCAAATAAAAAAAAAATTTGCATTCGAAATCCGAAACGAAACTGGCCGAGCATAACACAAAACAAATGCTTAGTAGCCGCGTACCCACCTAGCGCACAGGCTCACGCGGCAGCCTCGCGAGCCAAATGCCTCGGCTGGTGTGGACGTGCCTCGGCCTGCCTCGGGCGCGCGTTTGCTCGACCGAGCACGGCTCGGCCCCGAGCCATGTGTTGTCGGTAAACTTGACGCGCTCAAAGGTGCCTCAGTGAGCGCTGTGCGTTAGGTGGGGACGGTTATGTTTTGGCTCGCGCGCGAAGCTACTTCAAGTTTTGTCTCTTGCCGTGTTTGTCTTGTGTAATTTTGATATCATGGGCAGTCAGGAGGAGTCAATCCAGAAGCGTCTAGGTTTTTTCTTGATACGTGACTGTTTTCGTTTCTTTAAACAATAAGCAGCTAGGAAAATAGGTGCAGCTGAAAATGCACGACTGTCCATGACGAATACTCTCGGACTTATGATGGCTCAGCCTGCCTCGCGAGGCGGCCTCGTGTAAATTGAACAAAACTACTGAGGCTGCCGCGCGAGCCATCGCTCGCGATCCGGACACCGAGGCTGCCGCGCGAGCCTGTGCGCTAGGTGGGTACGCGGCTAATCACACATAAGCATTTTTTCAGAGAAAACAATTAAAACGTTGCCAATATTGAGTACATCAATAAGCGCCGAAGAAATTTACTACTATAAAGAATTCGAATAGTATGCAAATGTTGACAGATGTGCCTCAGACGATGACCAAAAACAACTAGTTTGACTATAAACAACTAAAAGTTGCGTAAGATTGTAAGCATTTAATGTTTGTAGCACGATAAACGATTTGAAGAACCTTGTGGTTTCCTTTTAATAATCAGAAAAAACACAACATCACCTCGATTTTAGTCAGTCAAAGTCTGATACTCCCTTTCGCTCCGCCCACAGCGGAATGTGCTATTTGAGGACTTCAAATAAGAACTCGTCGGGACACCCACATTTTGGCAGTTATATTTAAAACCTGTATGTATGGGCCTCATGATCATAAACTAGAAAAAAAAAGTTATTTTTACACAGTACAAAGAGATTACAGATTTGAGTATAAGGTTCTAATTTCAACTCGATACCACCACGCGTTCCCGAGATAAACGAACTGACACAGACAGATAGACAGACCGACAACAAAGTGATCTAATAAGGGTTCCGTTTCTTTTCTTACGTACGGAACTCTAGAAAGAATTACATTATAAAAGATTAACATTATTGTACTCATGTTCACCTACAAACGTGTCACCTATATGTTGATGCCCAACATTGAAAAAAAAGTGTAGGTCGTGTATTTTTTTTGTTACTTGCAACACTAACCTACATCAATTACTGACCTATAAAGTTTGAACACGTAACGCATTCCATCAGTTGCGGATAATCAAGTTGTCAAGCAGACGCCTCGGCCCCGACCGCAAAATTGAGTTTGCCTATAGATAAGTTTCCTTATCTGACAACATGGGATCTAAAAACCTAGCCTAGATCTTTAGATAAGATGAAAATACGTGTTAAGATTTACTTGAATAATCTATCTGAAAGATTAACGCCCCGTTCCAATAAACAAAAACGAAACAAATAAACAAAAACTCGTTTTGCTTACGGATAGTTGTATTTTAACATACGTCTCATAGAAATTATGTCAAAATACTACTATCCGTAAGCAAAACGAGTCGTTTTTGTTTATTGGAACCGGGCGTATACCCAAATGTGTCAATGTTGATGTCCAGCGAAAGTTTTTAGTTAAACTTAGTAAGTAATAAAATAAAAGTGAATTGCTCGAAAATAGTAACTTAATTGAGCCATATATTTGTTAATTAGTCAGAAGGACAGCAATAGTTGTTCCGGTTCTGCATGTTTGTGTATGCAAGTGTAAATATTTGTGAACGCACCCACGATACAGGAGCAATTCCTAGTGTGGGTTATCAATCACACACGAACCTCGTTTAAAATATATATTTATAGAAAATCGGTTAAACAGCGTTATTTTCTGATAACAGTCATTCGATTGTCCTTGAACCTATGGACTCTTTTCGGGATGGGAAATCATCAAATAACTTCAACCACTCTGGGCGGATCAGACTCAAACCCATCCATGTTCCTTCTTTTGTTTTTTGTGTTTGAACAACTCGGAACAACGGCAGGCAAAACCCATGAACCCTACTTTAGTTTCGGCAGTTTATAACTCCATCGCAAGAACCACATCTTCGGTCCTTCGGTGCCGGAAGACAGACCTGAGATGTGTCTAAATTGATAGATAGATAGAATATTCTTTATTATGTTCACCATACAACAGACAAGAATAACAATATCAACTTGGTGACACAAAGGACGGTCTTATCGCTAAAAGCGATCTTTTCAAGACAACCTTTGGATGGATTGCTACAAATTGCTACGTACTGGCCGGTCTAAACGAAGGCGATCAAAGTTATCGACAAGAAAAAAAAGATATTCAAATAAGGCTATCTTACCTGATTTGTAGTCAGATCCCACTGGTCAGCGACGAAGGAGTGTCTGCTGTATAGGAAGACAGGAACCTGGTGGTCTTTGACAGGAGTTGGATCGCTGTTCACCCTAACAACTGTGAGATGAGTAGTCGTGGTGCCAACTGTTGACAAAAAAGTCAAGTGATTAGAAGAAGTACTCGAAGGAGACTCATCGGCGGTTAGTGAGATATTTTTAATTAAAAAAAACCTAATAAAAAGGCCCGACTCGAGAATCGACCTAAGAACCTCTTGCTCAGCAGTTTCGCATGCGACCACTAGACAAAGAAATATTGGCGATAAGCGTTCTATTACTTAAATATCTTACAAACTAAGATAATCTAAAACTTTTCGCATTTTAACTGCAATTCTGCATGAAATGCGGAACAATGAGGGGACAAGAACGTATGGCAAAAAATGTTGCCATAACCGATGTTGTTAAGTGCACTGAAGTATGTAGTGATGCGAATGATTTGAATAATCGATAATACGTTTTTAGTCGATTATCCGATATTTAAAGTAAGACGCATAAATTTAACAATCGATCAAAAACTCTTTTTTATCGTTTTAGACTTAAGTTGATGGTAATAGTAGACACAATAAATAACGGTCTCAAAAGTTAAATCTATATGTATCTCAATATCCGTCTTAGAATAATGTCTGTAGTAGAATTTAAAATTCACTTTAAATTGCATTGTATTTTTGTTGTTGTTATATTGTATTATGCTAATTCTTTAAAATATTTTCATATTTATACAGAAACTAGCTTTCGCCCGCGGTTTCGCCCGCGTTTTATCGAAAAGATCCGTTAAGCCGTTTTGACGTGAAAGAGGATCAAGCAAACATCCATACTCACAAAGAATAGGATTGGATCAACAGAAATGTGGGAAGGTCTAATCAATTCAAATAGTACACCATCTGTTTAAGAGCTAAAAACACGTAGCTCAATTAAGTACTCTGGCTTAAACACATTTACCGGGAATGCTTTAGACATAAAAACAAATTTCGTTAATTTAAAATGATTGCGTGCGTGCAACTGAGCACAATGTGTACGCAAAAAAATATAAATCGCGCGTTGCTAAGTGCATTAGAGGTAGTGAAGCGAAAGCGTGTGCAATTGATTAGAAATATCGATAAAATACAATGAACACTATTCAAATATGATCAAAGATTTAAAAAAAAGTATAAGCTAAATAAAAAATAAAGTGATATAAGGGGGAGAAAGAGCCGGGGTTGCGGGTTGTTCGAAAAAGATACCGCGGCCTCGGAACGTAAAGGGCAATAGAAGGAACTTGGGTGGGTTTTAGTCAGTACAAGACACTCCCCCCGCTCCGCCCAAAGCGGGGGAAGTTATTTGATGATTTCCCATCCGCACAAAAAGTGTCTTTTAAATTCAGGAACGATCACAGCCACCAATCAAATTTTACAGTCTTTATTGCAATTTATTTTGATTTTTCTTTTGTTTCGAGTAAAAAAATGAATCGTTATAATGCCTATGTAGAAACCTAACCTATCCTAATAACCGTATAATTCTTAGCAGTAAAACGAAGGTTATCGCGATAACGTACAGTAACTAAGTGCATACGGACTGAGGAGAATTACTGTGACCAATGCAATTTCTTTGTTCATGAATATTTTTATAAAAATAAGTGGAAACTGATTTGTAATAATTGTAAAAGTAAGTAATATTTTTTTATTTATATTGTAATCTATTACATACAGTGCTATTTATTTCTGATAAATAATATCATTCAAACACATTCATAAAGTAAACAGGTAGATAAATAAATATATAACCAAAACAAAAAAACAGTAATTTAAATACGATTCTGATCGTTTTGCCATAGAGTCACAAAACTACAAAAAAGTTTAGTTGCTTATAAAATTATGCCTCAAATTAAAAAAAAAAACTTTCACTTTAAATTGTTAAATACGTATTTGTTTAACCTACATATAGTATGATATTACGTCAAAATTGCGTGGAATTATAACGTTAAAATTCATAAAATCACCACAAAGAAACAATTCACAATATTAACAGCGTTTATGATTATTTCTCGAATTTTAAGCTGCCATTTTCATAATAAGAAATGAATTCATTTTTTGAAAAAAGAATTCCAATAGTCCCCCCATCCCCATTCCATCACTACATCATCATCTGCCTAGCCTTTTGGAAACTATCTCGGGGTCGGTTTCCAGTCTAACCGGATGCAGCTGAATATCAGTATTTTACATGGAGCGACAGCCTATGTAACCTCTAACCCAGTTAGTACTGGGCAATACGATATCCCTTGGTAAGACTGGTTGTCAGCCTCTCGGAGCACTGACTATCTGTAACGACTGTTAAAGATCTACAAATGACAGCGGGACCAACAGCTTAACGTGCTTTCCGAAGCACGGAGGAAACTTGGTATGTTAAGGCGCTGTACAAAGCAAACACTTTGTGTAACATCTAGATTTTCGTCATACCAGAAGCCAAAAAATACAGTGTATAGTCAAATACATAAAGAAAAGACTTAAACAATAACAGTTTATAAAAGTGGTCTAGTACTACGAAAAAAAATGTTTAAAAAGACCACGGAAAAAAAATTATCGTCTCGAACTTCTGAATTTTTTCAGCGACATCCATCGTATTTTTTTATCTATAACAAAGGAAATTTCATAGACTTAAAACATCTAAAACTTTTAAAACACGGAACTGTAATTTTTTAAATATTCAATTAAAACTGCAAAATGACTTACATTTTGGCGGACATGATATTCAAATAAAATCAAACGCCGAAATATTTTCGACATTATTTCTATCCTTTCGATGCATTACATTTCGATTATTCCAGCCTGGATTGTCAACGGAAACTGCTATCTTGAGTCTCAAGCATACTGTTCAATATTATACCGATCGTAAGACACCGGTGTACGCCTGTTTCCTTGACCTCTCGAAGGCCTTTGATCTTGTTTCCTATAAGGTGCTTTGGGACAAGTTGAGGGACAGGGGTACTCCTGCTGAAATACTAAAAATCTTTCAGTACTGGTATGCCAATCAAAAAAACCAGATAAAGTGGTCTAACTCTCTCTCTCCAGCATACAGATTGGAATGCGGTGTGAGACAAGGGGGTTTGACATCCCCTAGGCTTTTCAATCTCTATGTTGATGGTCTCATCACGGAGCTCAGCAGCATGAGTGTTGGATGTCGAATTAATGGAGTAAGCGTCAACAACATTAGTTACGCGGACGACATGGTGCTGCTGGGCCCGACTGCTGGGGCAATCAAGGAAATGCTGAAAGTCTGTGAGAGTTATGCTGCCTCACATGGACTTATTTATAATGTCACTAAAAGTGAATATATGCTCTTTAGGGTCGCAGGTAGATGTCCAGATACGATACCGGATATTATCAAGGTGAATGGCCTCCATTTAAATAGAGTATCCAAATTCAAGTACCTTGGACATTTCATCACCGACGACCTTAAGGATGATACGGATATTGAAAGGGAGCGTAGGGCACTGGCGGTCAGAGGTAATATGTTGGCCCGTAGATTTGCTCGGTGCTCTGACTTTGTGAAAATTACTCTTTTTAACTCGTACTGTCAGAGTTTTTACACGAGCAATCTATGGGTCAACTACACCAAAAGGTCGCTGGATGTCCTACGCGTTCAGTATAATAATACTTTTAGGATGTTGTTGCGGCTGCCCCGTTTCTGTAGCGCTTCGGAAATGTTTGCCCAGGCCCACACCGACGGCTTTCACGCCATAATGCGCAAAAAAACTGCGTCGCTACTGTGCAGAGTACGGAGTAGTCGCAGCTATATCTTGAGAGCTGTGGCAGAGAGCTATACTCCAAATATTGGGCGTTTTGTTCAGAGGTTGATAAAGTAGGACACAATGTTCCTGCTTTGTCAGCCTTTGTTTTTTATGTTTTATTTATCTTTAATACTAACACTAGAGTATAAGCCGTTTTGTAATACTAACAAATATGGATCTCCGTTGTCTGAAATAAATGAATTTTATTTATTATTACTGTCGTGTACTTGTATCAGTCTACGCCCAGTCTGCAGCTAGCCTCACCTCCACGAATACCTAAACATACCGAAAGAGAAAGGTGGTCACCCATCCACAGACCAACCTAGGCAAGCGCGGCTTAACCTAAAGATCGACCCGTGCCCAACTATTATTTAACCACGAGCAACTCAATCCCATCTCTACAACATCTATCGATAAACAATAAAGATAAAACTGTTAGAAACACAAGTGTATTGAGAAACTTCTTAATTGCGATGCGTCTGGAGTTACTTTTCTCACACAAAATAGATCGTTCATTGTTTAAATCGCGTGCACTTCTATTTATAGGCGAACTCTTGTGACGCCCTGCGGCTTGACTCTGATTTAGTGCATGTTTTTATAACATTCGTTGTTTATTCGCATCTATGTGCATTATTTACAACCTATATAAATACATACAGTAATATATTTTTTTTTAACAAATGCGTTGGGAAATAAATGAATTAAATAATATTTCCGCCAAAGTATATTTCAAATGGCTCCAGTATTGTACAATAAATTCGTTGACATTTTAATTATCTATACTAATATTATAAAGCTGAAGAGTTTGTTTGTTTGTTTGTTTGAACGCGCTAATCTCAGAAAATACTGGTTCGAATCGAAAAATTCATCCTGGGAATAACACAGTAAAAAAGCAAAAACAAAACACACCAAATTTTTACTTGACTTTAAATTTAAAAATTACTTTTTAAAATCAGTTATTTTATTACTCAAGTTAAACTGTCACAGGAAAGTGAACAATAATTTACAAAATATTGTAATGTATCTCATATTTTAAGACTACCATAAATAATAGCGACATACATAAATGAAACATACTAGAGATATTATCTTACGATAGAGAACATAAATGAAGAGTGGATTAGCATAAAAAACAGTGTATCTCAGCACGCTTATAAATCACTTTTAATCCGAATGAATTGGCATGAGACGCTGAGAGAGAAAAGTGATTGTTTACGTTTCAATTTAACACGTTTTTCTTTGAATTTATATGTGACTAGCTGCTCTGAGCGATTTCCACCGCATCTTTGGTTACTGCCCCGCTCCTGTGAGTAGTACCGAGATGTTATATAGCCTATGTTACTCAGTAATAATGTAGTTTTAGAATGGTGAAGGAGTTTTTCAAATCGGATGAGTAGTTTTTAAGTTAAAGCATAGCAAACAAACAAACTTAGCCTCTTTCTAATATTGTCATTCAAATTTTTGTTATGTACGAGAATCGAACCCGCGGCACTCAGCGCAGCAGTCAATCGCTCAGCCTGTACGTCAACCGTGCCGTCCAATTAAAAATTGCAAGTAAATTAACATTAATTAAAATACATTTAGAATTTCAATAATAACAATCAGAGTGAATGAAGGTATGTACAACTAATTATGAATGTCGAGTAAAAATAATAAAATATATCGATATAATCAATCACAAAATTACATTATCATAAGATAGAATGTCATGTCATGAATGACTGTTCCTAATTTAAATAATAAAATTCAGGTTTAAAGGACTCTAACGTCACACCATAGATAATCTACAGAATAAATAGTCCCTAATCTACTAACGAGTAAAATTGCGATAAATCGGCTTACTTGACGTTTTTATCGGCACAATCACTACATAGTATAAAACAAAGTCGCTTTCTCTGTCCCTATGTCCCTTTGTATGCTTAAATCTTTGAAACTACGCCACGGATTTTGATGCGGTTTTTTTTAATAGATAGAGTGATTCAAGAGGAAGGTTATGTATAATACATACATATTATAATAGAGAAAAGTGGGGATTTTCAAAGATTTGAAACACCCGTGCGAAGCTGGGACGGGTCGCTAGTTCATTATAATTACCAGATTAAATATATACTGTCTCACTGCAGGGCTAAGCTTCCCTTTCCTCCACCATCATCCATATTTCTCTAGCGCGATTGCAGGCCAATCCTTACTAATATTATAAAAGTGAAAGTGATTTTGTTTGATTGTTACGTCTTCACGCCTCGCCTGAATGGCCAAACCGATTTTAATGAATTTTAGTAGAGATATAGTTGGAACCCTGGAGACGCACATAGGCTAAAATAGGTGAGAAAAGCGGGAGAAAGAGGGAAGAAAAGGGGAGAGAAAGATTTCTTTATTCGCTCATCACGCGGGTTAAAGTTAGCGTTAGCCCAAAGTGACTATGCCACACGGACGAAGTCGCGGGCAAGCTAGTTTATTACGCTTAATTTTAATAATATCTCGGTAAGTATAACAGAACAATATTGCGGGCAGATTTAATCTGACTAGCACTTGGCAACATTATATTTATGCTACTGATAATACTAGTTGTAACTCGAGTACCACTACATATCAATCTGGCCTGAATATCGAAATAAGTAGAAGTAGAATAATAATATTTAATAAACTATATAGGTACCTACTAGCTGCGCCCCGCAGTTTCACTCGCTGGTGATAGAATCCTACTAATATCACGAATGTTTGTAAGGATGGATGGATGGATGTATAAATGGGTGTTTGTTACTCTTTCACGTCAAAACGGCTGAACGGATCTTTATGGGCACAGAGATAGATAATAGTCTGGAATAACACATAGGATGCATTTTTTTCGAAAAGCTTGTAAGGATAAATAAAAGTTTTTTTTATTTATCCGACACAAGACAAAGACGTGTCCACGTTTGCGCAGCGCCTTAACGTCAATAAGCTCGACTTGAACGGGTTAGTATTAAGCCACGAACTTATCTTTCAAACACAAATATTAAAACTTTCCCGGCGTTGTAAATTAAACGCTACCTATGCGTGAAGTTTAAGTGGTCTACTATCTAACTAGAGTGAAGGTAGCTGGTACACCAGGAAACGATATTTTATTATAATTAAAGCCAAAGATGATAACGTAATCACTATAATTTTCTACTTGAAACTATATATTATTAAACAGAAAATCACTGACTGAGACAAAATTATTTATAATTCAAAAGTCAGTTCCCTGTTTTTCATTTCATTCACCTTTAAAATAAACCGAAAGTTAATACTGATCTTAGTTTAACTGGGCTGTTTTTTGGTGTAAACGCTGACTAGATGTTGAAAGCCCGATTGACCGATTATGTTCAGTTTTATTGGTGCAACTCACCCTTATCCAGTGCCGTATTATCCATAAGGCACTTTAGGCCAGTGCCTAGGGGCCCACTATGACCAGGGGCCCAGAACTCAAAAATACCTACGTAAGATTTTCCTACTCTTTGTTTCATTTTTAAATGACTCCGATACTTCGACCTATAAATTGTGGCCAGTCTTTTCACTTGAAGGAAGGCAATACAATATACCTTTGCAATGTGATGACTGAAGTCTGTTGTTGATGACGGTGGTACCTTCATTCTATTTCGTAATGTAAACAGTAAAAAAATCTAAATTGCGTGGTATCAAAAGGGGGAAACGACATGTGCCTAGGGGCCCCGAGATCATTAATCCGGCCCTGCCCTTATCTATATATAGATATATGAGAAAATCACTGCCTCACTCATCACAAAATCTCAGAAACTACAAGTATCAGTCTCACATGTTACATGGGGATCCTATTAGGCCATAGATGCTTACTAAACTAAGATGGGAATTAAAAAAAAACAACCCCTAAGGGGGTGAAAAAGGGTGGCAAAGTTTGTATGGGAGAACGCGATTCCTTGGCTGAATTGACTTGAAATTTTGCATAGGCATGCTTTCACGACATTAATAGACTATTATTGATATAAATAACATCACGACACTAAGGAGAAGAGCAGGGAGTGAAACCGCTGGACACAACAAGCTTTGCCCGTGTGATATCAAAAAGTATCTTATGTGTTATTCCAGACTATAATCTACGTCTGTGCCAAATTTTATCAAGATCCCTTCAGCCGTTTTGACGTGAAAGGGTTACAAACATCCATCCTCACAAACATTCGCATTTATAATATTAGTAGTAATACTCGTTCATTAAAGTAATAGATGTAAAATGGTCGATACAAACTAATTATACTTGTTTATCCATTATATCTGGAGCTTTAAGTGAAGTAAAAGAGAAAGAGGTAAACAGAAATGAATGAAAATCGAGTTTTAGATTTATGGAATATCACGACTGTAATCTCCGAAGGGTTAGTTAGAGGTATACCTACCATAAACTAATAAAAGTAATGCCAAAATCCTCTGGGCGGAGCGGGGGGGAGTGTCAGACTTGTACTGACTAAAAAACCCACCCATGTTCCTTCCATTGCCCTTTATGTTCCGAGGCCGCGGTATCGCAACCCCGTCAGAAGTACACGACCGCAACCCCGGTAGAAGTACACACTATGGTAAAGCAATTAAGCTTTTGAGAATGTGCCAAATCTTTTCTGAATCCATGTGAAAAAACACGCCCCATCAGACGGACCGAACCAAACTCCTGGTTGCTACTGAGGAATTAATTGAGTATTAGATTAAGTTAGTAGAAATCCGTTTAATATGGCCCCACCTACACACCAAAGTAATTTAATTATCAGATAAGCCTTAGATTCGGCATTAGGGATTGGATTACTTCTTTGTACTAAAATGATTGTGTAATGCGATCAGCGATCACAAATCCAAATTAATTGTCTCTCTCTACCAACTTCCTAAGTAATATTATAAAAAAGCGAAAGTAAGTTTGTTTGTTACGGCTTCAAGCCTAAATGGCTAAACCGATTTTGATGAATTTTGGCACAGAAATAGTTGAGAACCTGCAGACGGACATAGGCTAATTTTTAAAGTGAGTAATGTGGGAGAAAGAGTGAAGAAAAGGGCAAACTTAGCATTGCTATTACAATTAATAAGGCGCAAGGGCAAAAACTACAGGAAGCTGGTACCAGCAAATCAGGAAAAGAGAACTGTGTTACCCTGAATTTAACGCGAGCGAAGCTGCGGGCTAAAGCTAGTAAATGCAAAATTTGGCCAATGGTTATGTCCCAGAAAAACGTTCGTCTTCCACGCGCGCCTCAAAGAGACGTCAGCAAAGCAGAGGCTTTGCTGACGTCTCTTTGAGGCGCGCCCCTCTGGGCCTGCCAGGGCAACCGCTTGTCGGAGTGAAGGGTTGCTAGAAAAAGATACCGCGGCCCCGGAACATAAAGGGCAATAGAAGGAACATGGGTGGGTTTAAGTCAGTAAAAGTCTTACAATCCCTCCCACTCTGCCCAGAACGGGTGAAGTTAATGATTTCCCATCCGAAAATAAGGTGAAATCTAACATATTTCATTGTCTGTATGACATATTGTATGTATAACATAGGTGTATGCTAAAATACATATCTTACGGAATATTTATATGTCATCTCTCAAGTCATAATGATTCGTTATCACAGTAAATGTTAATACATACAGTAAATTACATAAGGACATGTAAATACATAGCTCACGTGATATCTCAAGTAGGTAAATAAATAAGTTGAGTACTTATTTACTTTATTTAGACCTGCTCTTTCCAGCTTTACGTATTCTATTATTGAAATACGATGTTATGTTATTACATATTATAACAAGCTGAGCCCAGTGGTTTCAGCCCCTTAGTGTCGTAGCTTAATGTTATAGTCAAATAGCTGGCGCCCGCGGTTTCGTTTGAATGAAATGTGTTGAAAAGCGTTTCAATTTTAAGTGTGAACGCGGAATCAAAACCAAAACTGTTCCCATGAAGTTCTAAGGAAGTTTTGAATTTCGCAAAATTTTTAAACCCTTAATATATTTAGCCTTACCTACCTCGTGGAATTTAATAAAAACTCGCACATTGACCACGATAAGATTAAAAGCTTTTGCGATTATTTATGTTATCAACCATTGATAAAGTTCAAACTGTTTCTAATTTTAGTTACTTCCGTTGTTAGTCGATCACTTTCCGCGTTTACCGATATAGTTAACGATGAAACAAAGACCTAACAAGTGCTTAATTATTTACTTAATCGCAGTTTAAAACATGTCCAGGCTGGTATCAGAGAATGATGCAATTGGCCTCAACTGTTGCAAAGATATCATCATTATAATCATTACCTACTTACTGAAACTTTCATATTGGGGCAGATGGCCCAGAGTCGTCTCACAGTTGCCATACTTCTCCGAAACAGCTAGACCGACTTCTGTGCCTAAACCGTTCGGCCATGTTAGTAAAATATACAATAATTATAGTATTGTTGATATTTTTTATAATATTGATGCAAGGTTAACCAAATATAAGCCAACTGTCGATTAAAATTTTGCAGATTAATCCATGTTTGCAGAGCCATCGACAAAGGCTGTATCTACAGCTGATAACGGATAACACATAGCCAGACGAGTGATTACACCATGTAATCGCAAAATAAAAACCTATAGAATATGTAAGTACTTCACGAAATAGCTGATAAGAAGTTTATGAATGTAACATTAGTCCTGGCGAAAGGTATGTTTGTAATGAAAAAACACAAGATCCGTCCACAACTGAGGACAAACAGAGAAAGTTTAGAAGGTATTAGGAGAATCTGGAGTCAGGCTGTTTGCTGACGAGACTCTTTAGGGATAAGCAGACTAGTTCCTAAACCTAATCATTGAAACGTGATGGTTTAAGATAAATATGATGATAAGTAAGATAATTTGTCAATTTCCACAACAAAAAATAGAATTAAAAAATTATAATCTAAGCTATAAAAATAAAAAAGACAATGTTGTGTGTCTCACTGTACGATAATATCTTTAAAGCACTTACTAAAGCATTAGCAAAGAAAGATCAGCTAAGCAGCCCAGTTAGGTAACAACAAAAAATCATAACATTTTGATAGAAAAGGCCAGCCTAATCTCCAGGATTATCAATGAATGATTTAGTTCATTTATTAAAAAATTAAAGTAAACATTTCAAACTTAAAATGGCATTATTATTTAATTTTGACCTTGACTGTAGTCTACACGTATTGCCTGTTTTTTATCAATCAGTCGGCCTGGCGTATAGGTGCTGCATCTGTATGTTTTTTGGTTACTATATTATTATTATTATGCAATATAATAAAACTGTTATCTCTCGCGTGATAACGGGTTATCGCTTCACTGATAACGATGTTTCATTAGTAATTAACTCTGACAGATTTTTTTCTGTTATCTACAAAGAGTTTGGTAATTTCCTGTGTTTCTGGAGATTTATTGAATTTCCTTTTAGTTACTTGGTACTTTTTATACTTAGTAGTTATTTTATCCGTTATTTTTTAAATGTGTACGGGTTAACTGTGATATAACTTACATACTGTTGTTATTAAGCTTCCAATTTTACTTTATATGACTACTAGCGACACTGTATAGCGTGCAATATAGATTATAATGTACATATAAACATTCCTCTTGAATCACTCTATCTATTCAAAATACCGTTTATAAATCCGTTGCTGAAGTTTACAGATCTTCTAGCAGATCAGGACAGACAGACAACTGGAAGCGACTTTGTTTTATAGTACGGTGGGATTAAAATGGATAGATATTAAAAACATAAATGTCTTCTATGTATAAAGCACAAATTGACAAGTATTCCTGCGTGACAAGACTTTACATAACAAGAAAAGACGCTTGCATATACACAATAAATCGTTTGTGACAATGTATGCAAATTTTCAAGTTATGAGTTGTCTATGAATTAATTTTCCTAGTGTTTGACAATACACCACAATACTTTCATTGTTAAAACAAATGACACGCTCTCTACTCAATTTGTATAAATTACATAAATAAAGTTGGTTGTTAAATTAAAACAATTTAGTAATGGACCAAGGATAGTTCCTGAGGGTACAACAATTACCACTGAGAGTAATTGCTCCCAGGAGGGCAGAAAATGAAGATGGGTTTTAATTAACGTTGTTATTATCTATAAGGTAAACTTAAAAGAACAACAACATTTAAATGAGTTTCAAAATGTAAAGATCTACTTGACGACGTAGTCAAATGCCTTTGACAAATCAAAAATACAAGGAAGGGTAACAGGATATTTTCAAAAGCTGGTGCGGACTTTTTATGATTTAATTTAATTAAATCCAAAGCATACTAGACTAATATTAATAAGAGCAGTCATCATGATTTTAAAAATTATAATAATATGCTAACTATTAGTGATTCATATTAAAACAAATGTGTTATAAACATGAATGTAACAAATTACTAGGTAAGGAACGTTTGACAGAAATTAAAAGTTCCTGTCGGTTATAACAGGAAACTAGAATCGTTACTTCTATTCATTATTGTAATTATAATCAGTATTTACCTATATGATTAAAATGTCGGACCGCAATTTGTATGCCAATCTACGGCAAAATAAAAGGCGCAAATAAGGATAAAAATGAAATTAAAATGGCAAAGTAACCACGTGGTTATAGTCACGATTAAACCCGGAACATTTAACAATAAACTTAGTTTCACATTTGTATGCAAATTAAATTAATACAAGGATGAGCAATTGCGTGTCAGTTGTAATTTATTATCACTTATGTACACATGGAGAATGTCGCTAGCAACACATAATTTTAAATTATTTAACAGGTAGGTACGTTGTTACCTACATATTTTTGGTGTTTACGATCATTCTATGTTTTCTATACAACAACTTCTTTTTTTGCGGATGTGGAATCATGAAATAATGTAAGACTTTTACTGACTAAACCCGACCCAAATTCCTTATTTTTTTGCCTTTTATGTTCCGGGTGCTATACCTCTTTCGAACAACCCGCAACCCCGCATTTTAATTTCTTTGTTATTGTAGTAAAGACTAGAGCTTTCAATACCGGTATTACGGGATCCCGTAATACCGTAATCACGGATATATTTTGGTCTTTTTTCAATACCGGTACTGACGAGCTAATACCGTGATTACGGTATTACAATCATTTTTATAATTTTAATTATTAATTAGATATTATAGTTAATCTACTAACACGTTTAAAATATAATAATAACATAACAAGACAGTCTCATAGAGACAGTGAGAATATGGCTGATATGACGATAGAAGAACCTTCTTCTTCTTCTTCAAGTTGTAAAAATGAAGACACGTCCATACAAAAGCAATTAGAAAGGGAGATTTCTGAATTGCCTAAAAGTAAGGATGCGGCCTCGGCTGTAACCACAAGTTTGTGTTTTGATGAATAATAAGTGTAGAGAAAGATGTGTGTCTTTGAAACTGCTGAAGACGTGAGATATTTCTAACGGCGGCATACAAATATTTACTGTCTGATGTACCGAAAAGTGTTGAAGCAGAGCGTGCTTTATCGTCAGTAGGCTATTTATGTAACAGGCTAAGAAGTTTGCTTTCTGATTCAACCTTAAATGCACTTTTTTTTTGCGATCACACTTTAAAATAAAAAAAATAACGAAAATATCTTTTGATTAAAAATGTTTCAATATGATATATAAGTTTATATTTTTATTATTGTTTGTCAGCAAATTTGCAAAATACTATTTGATTTATTTGGGTTAGTAAAATTCAAACCTAATGATTGCTGTAATTATAAATTTAAACTGTATAGATCTCATTATCATTGTAAATTGCATAATTTAAGTTAATTGCCTACTCCGATATTACATTTAGTTTAAGATTTGATTACGTTTATAAATCCTAGTCCTATAATCAATCAATACCAAATCAGTATTTGTCTTTGACGGATTTGGAAACAAAATACGTATTTAAATGGTTTTTTTAATGCCCTAATTAAAGTTCTTATGAACCTTAAAAGAATCCATTAGAAGGGATAAAAGTCAAGCGCTAGTTTTTTTTTTAAAAAAAAAGCTTGAAAAACTTGAGTTCAATACCGTGATCACGTGATCACGGTATTGAAATTTCTAATACCGGTACTGATACCGGTATTGAAAAAATCCGGTATTTGAAAGCCCTAGTAAAGACCAACCGTACTTTACCGTACCATCTGAAATATTATTAATAGTACTTACTATGTTATCTTACACAGCGGTAGGTACGTATTTCCTTAACATTCAAGTTCTTCTTGAGAACTATGCGTATAGCTAACATCCGCGAACAAGTATATGCTAATTACGTTAATAAAACGTTCAAATCTATAAAATGCGAGTTTCGACACTTGTGTCAGCGCTAACATTGGGATATTAGCACTTTCGTGTGTTTACATTAGCTTTATTGTAAGTATCTTGGTAAACAAAGAATGGTGTTGCGTTTGGATATAAATAAAATAGTCAGCCATGTTTTGTTCAATCCTACAATGCCGTATATACACCGACGATGAAAAGGAGGTTCTCAATTCGAAATGTATATTTTTTTTTATTTATGACCACGCATAACTTTTTACTAAACGTTCGATTTTAAAAATCTTTTTTTTTTAAAGAACGTTTCCAAGTTCTTTCATGACACACATAATAGAAACCTACGTTTTTTGGTAAAGACTTGAGATACCAATGGAGTCTACCCGCTTCTACGACAAGTCTTTAACAGTTGTAGCAGTATGGAATGAATTGCCTGTGTCGGTATGGTGCGGTCCAACCTTGCGAGTCAGACTCGCGCACCGAGGGTTCCGTACATCATTCACTCCTTTCTCTTTCATATCATTCCTTACACAATCTATCCATCTTTTCTTTGGCCTTCCTTTCGCTCTCCGTCCTTCAACATTCAGATGCATCCCTCTTTAAGTCACATGTGCTTCATCCCTCCTCTTTACAAGTCCATACAAAGACAAACGACTCCCTTTATTTTTTTCTGAAACAGGCGCAACTTTCAAACTTCCTCTAATAAACTAACAACTAGAAATATTATACATATTTTGTATTTTGTTGGACAGCACAATAATGTGTTGAATTAGATACCCATATACCAACACGTTATCTGCATAGCGCAGTAATGAGTTCTAGAAAAGGTTAATTGATGTGATTACGTTAATGACCCGATCCGAGAACTGTCACTGATAGGGAGTATTAAGTTCCAATATTTACGTAATATACATTAATAAACATTGGTGTCAATTCTGTTGTCATAAACGAAACTTAAACTAATCTAAAAATCACTATGATTTTGTTGATTTCTGTCGAACGACGTTTCCTAATTTGAAATTGATTAAAGTGTCACAACTAACTATAATATAGCTTGACAGTATTAATGATAGTTTGGTACTCACTCAATTTAGAGAATAGCACAGTCGCAAATTGACGCTTTTCACGAAAAAATGTGGGTGTCAAGTTAAATCGGACTATCATTAATCGCGATTTAAACTTTGTGGAATAAAATTAGATGTGATTGATTAGGTATGTCATTTAATCTTAGTCTAGTTTAATCCGGCGGTTCATCAGAATCGGCACCATTATGACAAAACCCAATAATCTTAGTTTTTTTTTCCATTTATATCGATTTAGGCCGTGCGCTGCGTTAGGCGGGCGCACGGCGCGGGCGCCCGCGTGGCGTGCTGTTTCATGTAATCTCATAGATCAGCGCTGCGTGCAACGGGTCGCCCGTCGCAGCGCTTGGCCAATGGCCGTGCGCTGCGTTAAGAAACAGCACGCCACGCGGGCGCCCGCGCCGTGCGCCCGCTTAACGCAGCGCACGGCCTTAGGACCTTTGTTTTCTTAGAACATATCGGTCCCTTCAACCCGACATGTCAGTTTAGTAAACAGGTTATGGACGCGAAAATGTGCATATTATTTTTAAAATCAGAACGCTGCACGCTGCCGTAAGCGTGATGTATCTAAAGGCCGAAGCACACCAGATGCGTGGCGTGACGTGATACGTGCACGCACCACTTGTAATGTATGAAACTGCAAGAAAGGTGTCAGACCAGATGCGTGACGTGTGCACGCGCGTGACACACGCACGCAGAGCCGCATCTTGTCACAAACCGAGTCCGTGCGCGTGTGTAGCGGAACGGCAACGTTGCACACGCGCGTGCAGTGATGACGTTGTATTATTTGGCGCTCCCTGTTAGATGCCAGACCGGGCACGCACGCATACGTATCGGCCATTGCTGCACGTGCGCACGCACGCAAAGTTGTATTTATTTACAAACAGAAAGGTGTTTACGAGTGTTTTTTTTTCGCAATGGAGACAATTTTAAAAGAAAAGTTCATAGAAATCGTATAATTTATAATATTCACTGCATTCCTCTCTTCTATTATTAATATCATGGACCCAAATTCTCTTTGTAGCAGCAGAATATTCTTGGCATAATAGCAGCAATAAAGCTTCTTCATCAGAAGAACTGCTGTTGTCTAACATCTTTTCGCTAAATGATCTCAACTCCAAATGCCGGCTGGCAAGGTGGCTCGCATGTGCGTGCAGCAGTTCTGCGTAATGCGTTGCGTGCGCGCGCGACGTGTGCTGCACCGGTCTTGGCCGGTGTGACAGTGCTCGCACACGCGTGTGCACGTCACGTTACGCGTCACGTCACGCCACGCATCCGATGTGCACCGGCCTTAAATCATTAGTATGAGTCGCAAATAGAGTTTTACGACAGGTACAGGATCTAAATAAGTTTTACAAAAACTTTGATGAAATAGGATGACATTAATTTTGACTTTTGCTTTCAAAAGTTCTGTGAAGCTGACAAAACAAAGTTGGGGAGAAAATTTAAGTCGGTTCAGTAACCAAAGAAGAAAATCAAGATTACTGTGAATATTACAGTGCTTCTGGAACCTATACCGGGAAGCGCAATGATAAAACAAAATTTTAAAAAAGAATCGCAGTCTCAAATAATATAGGTACCTACACGCAATCACATAAAAATTCCTTCTGATTTTGGACATGGCAAAAATGATCGATGTTGGTACTCAATATTGGCATTATGTTGCATTTTATTAGAGGTTGGTATTACACCACAATTTTTCCAATGTATAAATGAACATTATCACATCTTCGCACAGTTGATTAAAATAGGTATATAGCAGCTGACATTTATGACACCCTATTGTTGTTAGTCCAATTTATTTGAAGCTCTCGCATGATATTTATCGTAATACAAATACGGGTGAGTTTTCGATACCGCAGCGGACGTTAAACTGGGCAGGCACATAGCAACAGCTTTAAGAAACACGGTATTCTCTTGTTTGAATATGTTATGTATTCAATTGAATGGACGGAAATTTCTATTTTGAGGCACCGGTTTGATGTGGGCAGTAATTTATTGCAAATACATATTTATGACACCATCGAAAATTCATAAATTATGAGTATCAATACATGAAAACAAACCTGCTCAAGAATCGAAAAGAAATCTTCTAAAACAGTTAACAAAATAGAAAATCCACCAAACAGGGGTAAATTTTTAAAGGGTAACATCGGTTTTTTTCCAAAATATTATTTACTTGTGGCGCTTGACTAAAACCCGTTTACTTTAAATAAAACATGAGCATATTTTCTATTTAATAAAATAATATTATGTTGTTTTGAAATATACCTAGTAGATTTTACGATGTACTTAACGTTATGATAATGAGGTAACAAAACAGCACTAATGATGTTTGTTTTAAATATATTTTTCGAAAATAAAAAAAAAACTTATGAATTGATGTCCATGCGGTAAACAAGTATAGGTAATTTTTAATCACTATTTCGCCTCATGGTCTTACCGGGATAGCGGTGAAAAACCATATTCGAGGTTTTTGCTCATTATATTTTTTTAATTTCTAGTTTCGGAGATAAAAAGTAGCTGTGTTTAATCCAGAACAAAATCTATTTTGAACCCAATTCCATCCAAATCTGTAAAGCCGTTTGAGCGTGAAGGAGTAACAAACTAACAAACTTTGGCCTTCATCATATTAGTGTGATTGTGCGTATCTGAGGAAACTTTAGCAGGTAAACAAGTGCTCAGAATGGTAAGGTACCTACTGATCATGATTTTCCTGTTCTTGTCCTATTCTATTTGGGGTCGGCGCAACACGTTTTCTTCTTCCATTCTCCCCTATCAGACGTCACGGCATCATTTACTCCTTTCTCCTTCATATCATTCCTTACACAATCCATCCATCTTTTCTTTGGCCTTCCTCTCGCTCTCCGTCCTTCCTACTGAATTTTAATTAAACAGGTTTTGTGATTTTGGTGGAGCGATATGGGGTAGTATGAATTCAGAACAACAAAGAAAGTTAATTGTTCTTCCTCTTTGAACTTTCAAGTTAATTATTAATTAATAAGCGAGCTAGACCGTTTCATTGTAACTTTATCAAAGAAGTTTATCGAAGTGTTTCACAAAAATGACAAAGAGAAACATCTTTGATCTCGAATTCGTTTGAAGGCAATTTCTTTGCAGTTTTTAATAGAAACTATTATGGGTTCTGCTATTTGGTAATCAACATAAATGTCGCGTAAGGTTTAAAATCGAGGCGCCTAAAATTGGGGGGCGGTATATGTACCTGCCGGAGGTGCGTAGTTTTTTTTCATGAAGTTCACGATTCAATTGACGCATTTTAAGATAATTTTGACGGATGCAACGTCAAAAACGTCACAATTAACGTTCCGTTTCACCTGTGGTAACTGATGATATTTTTTTGAAATCAATTTAAAATACTTTGACGCAGGTCCGACAGCTAAAATTGCATGGCGCTTGAGTTCAACCCCCTGGACGCAGTGAGAAAATTTTCTAAATAGGGCCACTCGATTTTAAAATCGAGTAACCCAACCATAATCGTCTATTTTTATGAATCGAGTGAGAATTTGACTATCGAGCGCTGATCTTGTTTTTGTTAAATCTACTAATAGCATCTGTCAGCAAGATCTCCACTTGATTCAGTAAAGAATTCAATACACGATCTCGGAAAAGCATAGAAAGGAAGAGAGAAGTTTATTTATGCAAGTGGCGTGGGATGTACCGGATGATGATACCAAATCTGGCACAGAATTTGGTCGTAGCGTCTATCACTCCCGAGATGAACGTTTCTTGTTATCGTCATTCAACTAGAATTTTAGAACGTATTTTTAAATTCAAATTTTTTAAATCTAGGTTCACACAACTCGCAACTGGACAAGTGAAACCCCCAATAGGTTACACAAACTAACTAACTAGCTTTTGCCCGCGGCTTCGATCGCGTCAAATTCGGGGTAACACAGTTCCCTTTTCCTGATTTAAAGGTACCTGCTACCCGCAGTTTTTGCCCTTGCGCCTTATTTATTGTAATAGCAATGTCATTGTTTCTTCCTCATATCTCAATATAAGAAATAGCCTATGTCCGTCTCCAGGGTCCCAACTATCTCTGTACCAAGGATTAATTTCGTCAGTTTTATTCAAGTTCCATGAAAAGGCGGCACGCCTTTTGCCATTGACCGAGTACTAACCCAGACTCCGTTTATTCTAGGCATGTATCTAAGTATCAATTTTACCTGTAAGTGTACACATCCTGCGGCTGTTGATGTCCTGCATCACTTGCCGCATCACACCGCTGAGTGCCTTAGCTTCGCCAGAAATAGACTGTTTCGACAGCCATTCTGTCTCTAACTCCATGGATAACTGTGAAAAAGAGATTATAAACATTAATATCATCAAGATTAAGTTACTATTTGCTTGTAATTAAGTTACAGGATACAAAGTTTTAAGTTTGGAAGTGGAACTACAAAACGTGAGTCCAAATGAATAGTTCCATTCCAAACTTTATTTCAAACAAGATCCTTGTTTTTATACCTTTTCAATGTATTTAAATATGTCCCCATATCGAACTTTCCTCCATAATGGTTAAGACATTAGGATTGCGATTGAGAATAAATGAATACTGGAAATATTCAGTTTGAGTTTATAAGCAGAGAGAATTAGCATTTACTTGTTGTGGGGCATCCGAAACGATTGCAACAGTATCGCTATACCTTTTGGAGACATCAAAATCTTATACATATAAATGCCGAAACGACTGTCATTCACTTCTTAATAAAAAGCGGAGTGTACCATTTATATTTACGTGTCGTTGAGCTATAAGATTTTATCATATTCTTATTCTAGTTGGGTCAGATGGTGAGAGAGGTCAAATGGATCCTGTGTACGTAAGTGAGAATAGTGGCGCCAAACTCGTAGCATAGAGGACCATTAGGATACTATTATTATCGTAATTATTTAAGTAACTGTTATTATGGCTTGTTGGTCCCGGGAATCACTGCAAAGACTTAGTAAGACCATTTCGATTTTGGGGTCGCTTCTATTTGACAAATGTTAAGGACTGACATTTCTGGCAGTCATCTCATTTGAAATGTGTGATCGAAAATATGTTTATACTAGCTGTGCCCAGCGGTTTCACCCGCTGCTCGGTTAGGGGTATGAAAAATAGATGTTAGCCGATTCTCAGACCTACCCGATATGCACACAAAATTTCGGTCAAATCGGTCCAGCCGTTTTGGAGGAGTATGGGAACGAAAACTGTGACACGAGAATTTTATATATTAGAAGATGGATATAAGGAGGTTGATGAAACCTAAAACCAGTTAATAAACGATACCAGTACAATAGACGATAGCCATTTGCGAGCAGGTGGGTGACTGCAACTTAACTGAAGATGTTTCTTCTTATCGATCTGACTAAATGAAGATAAGAATAAGAATCATCATCGAATTGGCTTAATTTCTAGAAAAAAACATGTTCTTTTTTTATGGCACCCCGCAGTTGAACCTATGAGGTCGTTAGGGTTCCGTACAAAATTGCGACATATCACATACATAGAGCGTCCCATGGAGCTGTGTACAAATCAACCCTTGATTTTGTACACGGCTGCATGGGTCGCTATGCTTAACCGGACTATTCTGTGGATGCCTTGCATTGAAGGCCTCCAGCTAGGGGCAGAAAAAACATTTCATAAGCTGGGTCTACATACCAGGTATTCTGTAAGCTTCTTAACAAGAGGCTCGAGGTGCACCGTCCTGGCCCACGCGTCACAAACAAAGCAGAGGTTGAAGTAGTAAGCGTTGCGCGCGTATTTCTTGTTGTCTATCCGCACTGGGAAGCCCAGGATCTTCGACCCGAGGAGGGTTCTGGGAAAAGAAATATAGTTAGTTTTAATGATACGGTAAGAAAAAACTAACAGTTCTACAGCTGAGGTATAGTTTTAAACTGTCATATTAATCGGAGGTAGAGATAATGGTAGATACGTTTTATTTCGTATTCTATAAGCTTTTTTTTTTTCATTATACCCTAAAAGAGCACACACGTAGGGATAGGTTGAATACAATCAATTATGAAAACTACGCACACAAGTCCACAGGAAGCTCTTATCAAGATTATTATTTTATTTTCTATTGTATTAAAGTCCAAGTAGAGCCACAAGACAGTGATCTTGAATGAGTGATGGCTTGTTAATTTGTTGCTATGCAGGCAGGTGCACGGAAGCTAGTGGAGCTGAGCGGAACGGTAGCCATTATTCGATAGGCAAGTACCGCGTGCATTAATACCGGTAGCATCACTTTTTAAAGACTTCTAGGTATTTCACATATGCAAGAACGTTATTAAATTGGGGAAACGCGTTTCTATTTAAAAAAGCAAAGAAAATCGTTTAAGAACAGATCATTAAATGAATAAGATTTTAGTTTTATTTTTGCTTAAGTACGGCTAAAATGGAAATCGTTGATATTGTACAAAAAAACAAAACTTATTTTTATTTCACAAAATACTCGTTGAAACCTTAAGTTACAACGTATATATTTATCATAAATTGTTACACTGTCGTAACGACAGGTAGATAGGTGGATATGCAAAGTATTTATTGAATAAAATGCAAATGAACAACGACAGGTAAATAATTAAGTACGAAAATCAGGTAAAGCTGGCTGAAATCAATTAACTACGCTCTTTCTTAAGTAACGACCAGTGAAATTGACAATGTCGGGTGAAAGATGCAGGAGAAAATAAACAGCTGAATCTCAGCATTCTTTTTATGTCTGCACAAATAAAGAAGTGTAAACTATAGTTTTATGCAAGATTCAATGATATGTTTACAAAATATTGATTTTTTATGTCATAGTTTTGAAACTACCCGCAAAAATACTTACACTGTCAAAGTGCATCTCTGAAGTTGTACTTTCGGTATGATATAATGACTAACTGTATCAAAGATATCTTTCGATATATAATTTTCTGGCACTTGGCATGTTATCTTCGGCCCAGCGGTCGGATGGAATTCACACAAAAATATACAACGAATCGGCCCTTCCTGCCCACAACCTTCGTAATACTTCACTTTGCCATCCATCGTAAACAAATAAATTTCAATCAACACATCACTCACATATTTCTATTTACACTTTAATAATACACTCATAAATACACAACGACGGAACTTTAAAGAAGTAAAGTGACACACTAAATTTATTTTCATTAACGTAAATAAAAACTGTTTCCACGCACTAATTGATACACCCACTCCTTCCGCGTTTTTTAATCGACTGACGTAATTTTATTGTGGTTATTTTGTTGATAATAAAATGACGTTTTAATTTAGTGTTGCCAGTAGTGAAACTCAATATTACCCTTCTGAATTTTCGATTGGCTGAAAAGATGGATGCTTTTTTGATAATGTTTTAAAAAAACATCAATCTGTAAATACTTTTAAGAAATCCTTTTGAAATAGAATCTATGGATAAAAATACATACAGAATGTATGTAAAAAACACTTTCTGTTTCTGAACGAGCACACTACAATTAAGTGAAATGTCATTCATCTGATGTCATTGTCAATTTTCTATTGTAAATATTTAGGTTTATAAAATTAGGTTTAAAATGGATAAACGATCTTGCAAACTATTGATTGCAGCGACAGGTAGCGTAGCTGCCTTAAAAATACCGATTCTAATAAAATCCCTATTAGAAATACCCGAGGACGAGTTGACTTATGTTTTTGAGGTTATGTTTACAAAGAGTATTTAGTGTTTTCAGAAAAATAACATAATTTTTACTAACATTACTTTTATATATTCATAGGTGCACCTAATAGTTACGGAACATGCAAAACATTTCTTCAAAATGTCGGAACTTCCTTCAGATGTCAAGGTTTACGATGATAGCTTGGAGTGGCAAGCCTGGAAGTCGAGGGGTGATCCTGTGCTGCACATAGAGCTTGGAAAGATGGCTGACATCATGGTGATAGCTCCATTAGACGCCAACACGCTGGCGAAAATGTCACAAGTAAGTGGGACATCCATTTTTATTGAAAAACATTGGAAACAAGACCAAATTGTTTGAAAAAAAACTACAATATATTTGACAGCAATATTTTTGTGCCTTATATTTTTTTAATTTTACAGTTGTGTTTCAATTTAGGTATAGGTTTAAATGTGAGATGGTTTTGTATGTGTGTACGATAATATAGTATTAATAGGTAAAAACTGTTTGTTCAAGTTAGTAGCAATAAATCCTTATCCCCCTTATTTCCTGATGCCTTTTAAAACTTTTTGGTATCTATTATCTCCACTGCGGTCAGCACTTTTTTTTATTAGATACTAAAACAAAAACACATTCCATTAAATTCCAGGGCTTATGCGACAACCTCCTAACTTGTACTACTCGAGCATGGGACATCTCAAGACCACTTCTTTTCTGTCCTGCAATGAACACAAGAATGTGGGAACACCCTATCACTTCACAACAGGTGGCAACACTGAAAAGCTGGGGCCACATAGAAATACCACCAATCAGCAAGAAGCTAATGTGTGGTGATACTGGTATTGGAGCTATGGCTGAAGTCGAAACCATCGTGGAGAAAATAAAAAGTGTTGCCAATGAGAAATTCAATGTCACATTTGATTGAAACTTTTTCTTTTTTATAAATAATTTGGTGGACTGCAAAGTTTTTCTGCCAAAGTTTTAAAACGCTTTTAGGGCTTTTTAGGCCAGAGCTAGTGTTGGGTAAATCGGGCTTAGCATTTTTAACTTAATTGCATTCATCAATTTAGTAGGGTGTTTGGAAAGCAAAAAGAAAAGTTAGAAGAATGTAGGTTCATACTTCTGCTCATTTTTTTTTATACATATTTATAACTTTTATATTGCATTGCAACATTATTTGCACAATATTTTTTCATGACATGTACTAATGCTATAATTTGTAGACTTTTATTTTTAATATTTCTATTACTTGACCTTCCTCTTTTTTATAATAATTAGGCTGTGGGCTATGACTTATTAAAACATCAATCACTGTGTGTGAGCAGTCGAAAGGCTAATATTCCATTTTAGCGTAATTTAAGAGCTTTTGAGCTGTACAAAATTAAGGACCAAAGAACTATGATCAAATTATTTTAGCTTTATTTTCAGATTAGGTTGTCATAGACCAATGGCCATTTTTTTTAATCACTCTGTGGTCTTACTATCTGATATAAGGAATATTGTTACAGTAAGGTATAGGAATTATCTTAAAATTTTAAAAATGCATAGAATAAAGTAGTAATAATATATTGTTTTAATGCTTATTTAGTTTATAGTTTTGTTTTATCACATCCAGAATGATGTACAACGAAGGAAAAAGTAGATCTTTATGTAACTATTGGCTTTCTATACCAGTGATTTTGACATTGACCAGAGGGCCCAAAATGGACGCTTTAGCAGAATCAAAACAGAATACTATTCATTTACTAATATCCTTTTTTTCTGTTATCGTACCTACCGTTTTTTGTCTCTGCATCACCCAAAGGTTGACTGGTAGAAAATGCCTAAGGCAATAAGTCCGCCTTTGTACATTTTTTTACTTGTGCATAAAGTTTTAATAAATAATTAAATAATGACATTTGATTTGATTTGATTAAAAATGATTCATTGAACAATGTAGGGAACAATGTAACAATTCATAATATTACTGCATCTGTGACTATTTTAAGAATTTTAATTTGATTCATAAATTAAGATTCCGCTAAAGCAGCCATTTTTAGCTTCCCGGACCCATACTATGTAAAAAAAATTTAAGTTTTTTTTAGATTTATTTTAATTTTGCTGCAAAGCCTAAATTATTGATGACTAGTAATGTTTATTTATAGTCAGTTTTATTTTTGCTAAGAGCGAGAGATTTTATACCATCGTATTTTATTAAATCGCATATCAGCATACGCGCATGTTTTCGCGTCTTATTTCGTCTAAAAATAAATAGAACACGCGTATTCTGGCGTGTTCGTACAGGTGGAGAGGTATCTCTTGCTTATCCACTCAAGCGTTCAGGCCGCGCAGCTAATATCCAGTCAAGCGTCCATGGCTAATAAGGTATCCAAAACCAAGGGAGCGTTGTACGTCCTGGATACTTCATTAGCCATAGCGACTACTTTTATAAAATCAACATCTATGAAAAATGTACGGTACTACTTGAGAGTTTTGTTAGTCGAATCGATAGCTAAAGAAATACTCAAAACAAAAAACAGATGGCAGTATAATATAGCCTTGACGAATGGTTAAAAAATATTATTCTTCAGGCGCAGTGTGTTGTTCTGTGGTGTAAGATCAACAAGTGTTTTTAGATTATGTCGTAAGTACTTGAGTTTTATTTATTTTTTCTTAGATTATACATCAAAATAAACTAGATGATTTGTGCTTTATAATTACGTATACATAGCACAGTTTTAATTGTAAAATTGAGTCATATTTTGAATTCAAAGTATAGGTGTTTCGAAAAAAATTGTCGCTCTTCAGTACTCGATCAAATTTTAGTTCTATTTACGTTGTGTTTCAGTAAAATAATATTTAGAGAACGAGTAATAGTTCGTAATAAACATAATAATGCACTTTAAAAACGTAAATATACTGTATTCGTGGAAGATTCCTTAAAAATATCATTGTGTTCCTCAGGTTTTTTGATGTGGATTGTTTAGTATCCACGGACGTAACTACAATGGTTCAAAATAAGGGTCGGTACAAACGACAAAATATGTTTGCAATATTTTTGCTGTTTTGGATGTAATGTTTTATTCGGTTGCTTGGTGGTGTTTCATCATGCTTATATCTCACACTTTTTGTTCTTGTGATTTAGTAATGTTGTGTTTTTTTATGATTGTCGGATTTTGCTCTATTTTTTAATTTCGCTTTACTAACATGAAGGATATGTTCTAAGATTTCTACTCACTTTATTTTCCTTGTGTGTTTGGACAATTTACTTAATTCTCATATTTAATAAAAATCACTAACTAGGTATCGGTATACGAATTTGCGCGTATTTCCTTAGTTGTTTTTGAAAATATTGATGTCGTAATCGTAATATACCATGCGCATTACAGGCTTATTGGAAAAACACTAACAACCTTTTCTGAGATATTATTAGCGTTTTATTTAAAACCCCAACTAAAAAGCATTACTACCTTTTTTTAAGTTGCGTAAAAGTGTGTGGGAGGCCTTAGGCGGCCATATTGCTTATATTTTGCGTTCGCGAGCGAGTCGAAATCACTCCGACACATCACGTTAAAATTATAAACAGAGGTGTTTTGTTTTGATTAATTTAAGTACTTAGCGTTAACAAAACATAAACATCCATGCACCAAATGAAAGGACATTACGTCTAGTTTGTTGTGAGATTGTTTTATTGGTAAAATAAACAATATTATTGCGTTGTGGTACGAATTAATAAAATTTATATGTTTATTTTTCTCCAAATTCAAGGTTCACACCCGTTTTTAATATCTTAAATTAGATTTTTAGATAATTAAATATACATAGGTTAAATGTGTGTTCTTCTATAAATTTTTCGTTGTTTTTTACTTTACCCTAGCTAATGTAGTTATGTAGGTTTTTGTCACAGCATGCGAGCGCGGTAGCGCTTGATTCAGGGCCGCGCGTATCTGGACGTTCAAGGGTATATTGGTTGCGCGGCTTGGACGTACAACGCTCCTTTGATTTTGGATACCTTATTAGCCATGGACGCTTGAGTGGTTATAAGCGCGTCAACGCTCGTACCAGTTGCGCGTGTGGCAACACACATGCTTACGTGCATTTCCAGAAACAAGCTTAAACGCGCCGAAAATACGGTTATTTACAACCACCCCTAGCATCAAATATCAGTTTATTTTTTCAGATACTGTGTATAATTTTATTATGTCAATTAATATACTGGAATATTTAGATTGGGTATCACTGAAATTCCAGTTTTGTGTTAGTTAATCCACTGCCTTCATAAAAGGCAAGGATTTTTTTTATTTAAATGTTCAATATTTAGATTTAAGGTGCTACTAAATGACACATTATTATGATTTTTTTATTATCAAAGTTAAATAAAATCACTGTTAATTAAATGTATGTTTTATTTATTGCATCCGAATACTGTCACTAATGCTAGCGTACATGCGATACTAACATAAAATCAGAAATCGAATACGAACATACGATAACTATACACAAAACGTTTCTATAAATTTCTACTAAACTTAAATAGTTCCCGAATACACATGAAAGTACAAATTAAATATTTATTAGTAAATATATTGAAAGAACATATACAAGTGATTTCAAGGCGTATAATAGGGTTACATTTCTCAAAACTGTGGGAGGGTATGATTAAAATGGTGTTTATAATCTATTTAAAATGTATATAGCACTCGGAATATTTAAAATCTGTAGTATGAAAAAGTAAAAACCCCACAAGGGATATTATTTAGTTTTATAATTATCTTGAATAGGCACATACTGTACACATTGCACGTTTATAATTAGACTTAATTACAGAGAAATACTATTCAATAAATACAGCTTAATATAATAGGTAAAGTGTACAAATATAAATAGTATAAAATACAAAGATTGTACCTAGATTGCTAAATCATTGCCAAGAAATAACAAAACAAAACGCCAAGCTATCATAAAATTAAATTAACTTCATATCCTAAAAGGGAATAGAAAAACTCATCAAAAACATTAATTAAATGTAAATAATTAATTACCTGGCAATACTGAAGCGATCTATGGTCTATTTTACCTCTATGGTGGGGTAAAATGGTGGGTTAAAGTTACCTATTATTAAAACACTATCATCCGTATTCGGGAAATAATAATATTCAAAATGTTTAACTTGAGAAACCGTATCAAGAATAATACACAACATATTAATAATAAGATTCAATATTAAAGATGTCGTCCAGTTTTGCATTCATTTCCTGAAATGAAGACAATTTTGAGCGGTTTTTAGAGGGGCATATGTTTTGGGAGTAAATGAAAAAGTGTAGAGATTATATGAAAGAAGAGGCTTAACCTGAATTATAGTTTTGGAATTTAACAAGCGTATTCCTAAAGTAACTACACAACATAGGTGGCAATGGCATTATGTGTATCTTTGTATCAAACTATATTTCGAAATCATACGTGGATTCAAGACGAAATGTTTTCTTATTTGTTTACTCCCAAAACAGTATATTTTCAAAGAAATGATCGCAAAACTGACCTGCAGACATTTGTGCGTGTAAACTTGTTACTAAACATAACCCTGTATATTTTATACAACTCCCGAACGAATGAATTTGTCATGACTTAGCGAAACCAATATTTTAAATCTAATGTGCGGATAAGCACCTCTATTTATTAACATAAGCCTGAGTGCGTAGCTATTTAAATTATTCAAATAACATACCTAATAGTAAAAAAGATCTATTTTTAGATCGTTCATTACAAAATCATATTTTTCTTTTAGTGTATTAAACTAATTAACGAAATTAATTATCTTCTTTGAATTTAATCATCCCAAATCAAATTATAGTAGTATATAATTTTATTGAATTATAAGTATAATTTTAATTGTTACGCGCTAATATAAGTGCTCAAGCATCAATATATTAAATATTCACTGGATCAATTAAATTATTAAACTTAAATAATCGACATTACAATGTAAAAGTACCGATTTCAGGCATAATATTAAATATATACGTACCCTAAAAATTATATTGCCCGCTTACATTCTCAAGTAACTTGAGTTAATACATAATAATATAAAAAATACAATATTTACATTATCTATTTTATGCGAATACAGTTCTGAAATTGGAACTTTCACAGGCAAAAAAAAACATATTTACAATGATAATTAAAATAACTTATTCGAAAATTCAATCAGAATATTACCAGATCAAAAAAAACAATTATTTTATTGGGGAAAACTGTTTGTATACAAAACTTAATCTAGATGGAATAGAATCATATAAATAATTACAGCTATAGTGTCATGTTAGGACTAATCAGATACATAATAGAGACACAATCGTTTCTGTTGTGTGGCGATAATAATACAAATATGTAGTATATCCTGATACGACATCTAACGGCTTTTATGTGTATTAGTAATCAAACTACCAAGTGATAGGAATTTGAACTCAACTGTAACACGATGAGGTTCATTTCACAAACACATGCAATTTAATAATATCTTAATACAGTTCGTAACCAGTAGATGTCGTATCGTGCAGTAAAATAAATTTGAACTATCACAAGTAGGTAGGTAAAAATGCTATATTATAAATGCGTATGTTCCATACTATAATATTAAATATTACTAAAAATCGTTTATTGGTTCGTAATTATGTATATGTGTACATATATAAGGACACTGTTATTAATACCTATACTATATTTAAATCGAAAAACTCGCGTTACAAAACCTGTGCGTCTATTTTTAAAGGCCATTTTTGATCTAGCGGGACTAAGTACCCATAGCTTATTGAACTATTTTACTATGAAATTCAGGTGTTTGTTGGTCCTATTCTTCGATTCTAAAGCTGAGATTCATGAAAAAACTTTTTTTTTTTGCATAATTTTAAGTCTGCAGCTATGGGCATGTAAACGGTACTAAAAGCTAAGCTTCCGTATAGAAAATAAAAAACTCGTGTAAATGGTATCGTAGCAAAATACTGGTTTTCGCTGTCGCGCGTGGAATGGTATGAATCGTAGGCGTATCAAAGTTAGTATACTCTAACATATATTGCACCCAGTTTTCGGGGTAATTATTTATTAATGGCAACACTTTTAACGGTTACAAAAATTCAAATTGTCTGTTTCCATTGGACGTTTATAACTCCGCACCTTTTAGGCCAAAAACTACAAGCCAATAACATTGAATATATTTAAAAAACGTTTTTAAATGAGTGCAATATACGCGCAATACAAAATAGGCACATCGTTCAAACGACGGTTTCGTTTTGTTTGTCAAACATTGCTCGCGTGTACTTCGAAATAACTTCGTAAGTAGACTTGATGAGCTCGCAGCGTTCCTCAATCTCACAGTCCGTCGGCGCAGGCGCCACTCTGTACATCGACTTCTTCCTATTACTTTCAATATTAACGGGAAACTCAGTCAGATTATCTTCGATATTATAGATAGCTATCGACTGTTTTGTGTGGACCATCTCTAGGTCCTTGCGGCGTTTCTTTTTGTCAGTATTGCACCTAGCGTTGATGGATTTGACGGCGTTTTGTACGGGGGATTCCAGTGCATCACTGGAGTCAAGTTCGTATCATACGTCCAGTTCTTCTAGTCCTTTGGAGAGTCGGTGTGAGTTGATGCGGCGGCGGTGGGAGCGTCGTACGGCGTCAGCGCGGCGGTAGGGCTCGCTCCGCAACCCATGTAGGATGTCCTCTAGGGCTCCGTTGTACACCTCGTCTTGGTGAAGCAGCTTCTTTTCGCCGACGGCCTGAGATTTCGTTTTTAATTCGTTGATTACAGCCTCCTGTTGATAAAGAAATTATTAATATTTTGATAACTTTTTTTATTTTAATATTTGGGATAAAATCGTGATTCTAAGGACGATTGCTACAATGGCGGATTTCAAAGTCATGCTTATGCTGCTAAATAAAGAATTCATGTTCTACGAATAATCAAGCCAAGGGAAATAGGGATTTAAACCAATTACGTTTAGGTTTATTTTGAAGTGATGGATTTTCTATCTACTATAACAGCGTTTTAGCCGGAACTTAGATGATTAAATTTGATACTAAAGATCTGAACACAAATAACAAGGAGCGAAAGATTTTGTAGCACTAAATATTAAGTTTAATAATTATAACAAGTAGCTTTTCAAGTCTACAAGAATAAGAAATAATATAATAATTAGCATAATAAGTAAACACATTCCCTGTTAAGTCCATGCAAGTGCAGCGTTAAGACAAAACATATATTTACACTCAATTTCTTTTGAAAGGTCATCGAACTCAAAGGAGTTGTCAGACAAAATAATATTTACCAATTTTCTGTCTTCGTGTCAAACAAAAGAATATCGGCAGAAGAACGCATTTAGAATTATGACAAGCAAGATCTAACTTAAAAAAAACTGAACAAGTGAGAGTCATACTCGCGAACTGAGGGTTCCGTACATAAACGGCCTTATCTTTTGACTTAGGGGGTTGCTTTTTTCGCAGGTTTAAGGGACCATAGACTTGATCTATATGGTTTAATAAATTCATTTCGTTACCTCCACCCGTTCCCTGTCTTTTGAAAGGGTCTTGACAGACAGACGGACGGACGGATCTAATCATTTATGGATTCCGATTTTTTCCTTTGGAGATACGGAACTCCAAAAAATTAAAATTAGAGCCCCGCCTTCGATTTCATTTTCTAAGCTCGATATGCCAACTCTTTCCTTTTGTCTGACAAGTTTTCATGTTAAATACGAACAATGATAATGCATGACAACTCAATAAAGAAAAAAAAAAAAACTCAAGTAAAAAAAACATATACGTCTTCAATTGCTTTGAGTTTAATTATTGAATCGTCTTAACCTAAAGATTGACGGCTGCTATTATTTAGCCACGAACTCCTTTAAGTTTCAATGACTGTAGACTTAGTAATAACATATTTTCGCCATACAATAATATATAATAAAAAAGGCCCGTACCTATATATCCTCTTTTCTTGGCCATAAATAGAACTGTATTTCTATAGTTTTCTTTTGTTTCATCTAAAGGTAATATCTAAAGCACGGCCAACGAGAAGCGATACCAAATGTAAACAAAACCCATGCTAAAACCCCATCCAAAATGGCCGCCCGAATGTTGGCGAACCCGTCTTAACGTTGTCATCTTTTTGCCGGGAGAACGAGACATTACGACAAAGGCACAAGATGGGAAGAGCTAAATATTAGATTGTCAACGCCACAGTTGTTCTTTAGGTTAATGACCTTTCGTATCGCTTCTCGTGGCCGTACTATAGTTCTAAATTTAAAATTACGCTCATTCCATGCACCATACCAAAACCTACTCACTAACCTATTATATAACGACTATAATTCTTTGGCGCAGGTTTTTACAAAAACAGTAGCAACATACAATCCATGCACCGAGATGACGTAAGTGTTAAGAGTGTGTTGTGCAATGTGTTAATATCTTTACTACCCTCAACAACCAGTGAGTGTAAGGTAACAAATTCCAACTCCAATTTCACACTTCTATTCTAGGATTATCCTGTTCATTGTGTTTGACGTCAAACGAATACAAACAACATTGAATGCAGACTGTTATTGTGGATTATTCATGGGGGCTTAAAATGGCCGAATTGACGTAAAACTTAACTTATTTTTACGAAATGATTGTTTGATAAATAATATGTGTATGTAAATAATATGTTTTTGCCCTTGTACCTTACTTATTGTAAGTTTTGCCTTTTATTCCCTCATTTATAACTTTAAAAAAAGCGTTTGTCCGTCTCCAGGGTCCCAACTATCTCAATACCAAAAATCATCAAAATCGGTTCAGCCATTTAGGAGTGAAGACGTAACAAACAAACTCACTTTCGCTTTTATAATATTAGTAAGGATTAACCATTCTGGCTGGAACTTTGTGCATCCAAATGGTCTTTTTAAGGAACCATTTTAGGCCGTGCGCTGCGTTAGTCGTGCGCACGGCGCGTGCGCCCGCGTGGCGTGCTATTTCATGTAATCTCATAGATCAGCGCTACGTGCAGCGGCTCGCCCGTTTAACGCAGAGCACGGCCTATTACATGAAACAGCACGCCACGCGGGCGTCCGCGCCGTGCGCACACCTAACGCAGCGCACGGCCTTAGGCCCCCTCATTTAAGTTTTCATGCAAAGTTGTAAAACGAATCTATCTTCTGTCTAAAATCTGTTTTAATTTTATAGCTGCTTTCAAACATATAAACACCGTAAATGTTTTATTTTTTAAACAAACATAAAACCTTTTGCATGTTGTAAGTATCGTTTAACACCAAAAAACATCTCCAGAACAAGAATCCATAACCCGTGCAACGGCACACCTCTATCCCAAATACTCTAGAAGACCTACCCCTACCTCAGTGAAGGTTACTATGGTCGTGTGCATGCTAGGCGCGTGGGGGGTTAACAACCAGTCCGGACTTGCCCCAAAACATGCTGAATCTTTCTCATGGTCATTAGTCACACTTTGGCCCAGTTTTGGTGTGTAATAGTAGTAGAGGCTGTTATTTAGTAATGTTTAACTGACTTTAACTTCTCAAGGACCGCCATAATTTACGTCAACTATCCGTCAAGCACCGCCGGGCGGGCTCTTATCGTAAACGTAATCTGATTTTAAGACTTATCTTTACAAATACAGTTTTAAATCGGTCGGGGTTTGGTGGCACAAATTTGTGCCGCGGGGCTAAATGGTAATACTTGTTTACTTGGCAGGTTTTATAACGATGGGGCTCTAGTGATCAAAACGGAATGAAAAATAACTGGGTCCCAAAAAAAAGTATCATAAAAAGCTTCAACTACGGAAGTCGGTAGCAAACAAACTAAGGCGCTCTTAAATGGAAATTAAATGTTTTTGGAATCACATGTGACTCAAAGAGTGATCGATCTGAATGTTGATGGATGGAGAGCGAGAGGAAGGCCAAAGAAAAGATGGATGGATTGTGTAAGGAATGATATGAAGGAGAAAGGTAATCATGCCGTGACGCCTGATAGGGGAGAATGGAAGAAGAAAAAGTGTTGCGCCAACCCCAAATAGAATGGGACGAGGGTAGAAAAATGATGATGTTAGAAGTCTCCGATCCGTTTTTTCGTATCCGTTTTTTACTGTTAGCAAACTTATATATTTATTTACCAAGTTTTTATTTAAACAGTTACTGTGTAATTTTTCGTTTATCTGGTAGATGGCGCAGTGATAGTGATAGCGAATTAGGCCCAGTATCAAAAAATTGTGAACAAATAAATTTGTGGAAATCTTCAGGGATAGATGCAATCGTGGAATTAATATTTTTGGGTGCAGACATGAAACTGCTATGATCGAAAATACTTCCTCCGAGTATTATAGCAACGTGCGTTTTTAACCGACTACGGCGAAACAAAAATGAGGGTTATGATTTTATTGAATGTGTCCAACCCACATACAACACAATGTTTTTTTTTATTCTAGCGTAGTATTTTTATGCTTTTTGTATATTAAATATCCGAAAGAAACCATTTAGTAAGCCATCTACATCCATTACACACCAACCAACCCCACCTGTGGTTAGTACACACGCACACTCAAGTGTCCCCGTCAGTGTGAACTGGACTTACTCCTATAAGATAGGCCTTTAGCCTGGGCCCCTGGAGGCCTACACGGGCTCTAGACTGTGCCTCAACTGTGACAAGTGTTGCTGCAATAGGCCTGCGCTGACAGTCGCGTAGTTAAACCTCTGTGAGAAAGTTTACGGTGTTACCATCACCTACTACGAGTTTTTTTGGTAGTTTTTTTTCTTATTTTTGGTTATATGGCAACACTGGTAAGAAGTATTTTGAATTTATTGTTCGGATTACAACTACATTTAATAAAAATGACTAGAGTTCTACATTTTTTTCCTTTTGGACTGTATGTTTTTTAAAGTACTTAGTAGATTTTACTAGACAGAAATAAAATCGATTTCTACCAATGTTGCCACATTACCCGTTAAATGTAATACACCACCACCGCTAAATGACATGTTACATCATGTGTTTCAATGTATAATGTAGTCTACCTGTCACCTCAAATATAACAAGATTAATGCACATACTCACTCACATCTTTCAGTAACAGATTGTAAGTGAAATAAAATCAAACATCTTTCTTAATCACCTTTGAGAGAAAGTTAGCAAAAAAAAGTTTATTGAAAAGTAAAAAAAACTTGGCTATGGTATTTGGGTTAAAAAAAAACATCATCATCTGCCTATCCCAACAGTGGTTTAAAATATAATTGAAAAAAAAAAACATCGGGTCACTAAAATATATTCAAAAAATATTATTCGCAATGTTAAACAAAAAGCGACATCTCCAAAAGTGATTAAGAAAACTCAAAAAGTAAAAAAAAAAAACAAAATTAGTGGAAAATATGAGTACATTATGGAGAAACAGTCGAGTCACGGCTACTGTAGACAGAATGCATCAATAAGCCACAACACTTTGATTATTGCAAAGACTATCTTAAATCCGCTGGATAAAAGTGTTATTTTTAAATGGAAGCAAATATAAATTAAGACAATATCGGGCACTCACATTAAATAATAAACATGGTAATTATACCGTTTCAAACGCATGAATGCTTTAAAGGAAGTATTCGTCTGCCATTATAAAATTTAAAGCCAGCTCTACACGCATCCGCAGATGTCACGTTCGCCGAAGTATAGACACGGTAATTTACTCGTCTGTGGTAGGTATTTATAGACGGTAAAGGCGTCTGCCACCAATGTGACAGACGCGTATGTGAAGTGTGTGCGAGGACTTGACAATTGCACACACACACATATACACAGAACATGATACAACCCCTGTTTTATTATAGTGAAGTAACCATACTGATCGACACGGAATGGCTGAGAAAGACCGGCCGACGAAGCCGACGCGGATACAAATCAAAACGAGGTAAATTACTGTCTTAGTTGTCCCTAATCCTGTACACACCCAGTAGTGACTGTTTCAACTTGCTGTAATCAAAGTGTATTTGGCTTACAACTCTACGACAAATACTGTCCATTCACCTTGGAAGCGTTATGTAGAGCCATTGAAGCGAATCTAACAATTAATGCAACAATATTTTAGGGGCTAAGCGCTGTTTAGTTTTAACTAGCGACCCGTCCCAGCTTCGCACGTGTGTTACAAATCTTTAAAAATCCCCACTTTTCTCTACTACAATATGTATGTATTATACATAAAAACCTTCCTCTTGAATCACTCTATCTATTAAAAAAACCGCATCAAAATCCGTGGCGTAGTTTCAAAGATTTAAGCATACAAAGGGACATAGGGACAGAGAAAGTGACTTTGTTTTATACTATGTAGTGAAGAGTAATATGGAGTTAGTAACATTTCTTTCCAATTGTTTAGTTTGTCTCTTGTATGAGGAACCAATCAAGCTATTGAAAACCAGTTTATGTGGTTCTCTCATTGTACAGGAAATTTATACAAAGTGAGGCCATGTTATACTGGAAATGATTAGCTTGATATGTCACCGTGTCTCTCACTTTATAAACATTCACGACTACAATCAGTTTTGATTAAATAGTCGGAAATCTGTAAAATTGTATAACTGCTTTAGTACTTTCAATTAATATTTTGAACATTATTTTTATGCCTCAGACGTGGAGTTGCGGACACCAGCCCGTTATACAATACAATACATTATTTTTATGTGTCATTAATTAAGAAATTTGTGAAACTGGCAATATGAAATTTAAACAGTCCGATGACTGTTGCGCTAACTAAAATAACGCGTCAGTTTGGTCAATTCTGTTAGAAAACTTCAAAGTATTGATTCATATTTTTTTTTGCTTTTTTTTTAAATTAAATTCCTCAAGTTCTATCACGAAATACACTTCCCATAAAAATGTAGTCCTTCCTAAACAGCGCTCAACCCCGCTAGTCTCCCTCCCACGCGACATCCGTCCGTACTGCTGCGCACACAAGGTCCACAGTGGCATACCTGTTGTTTCTTCTGCATGATCTTAGTTTTGTTAGGGTCGACATGTTCGGCCTGCTGCGCAGCTTGCTCCAGCCTGCGACGTTGCTCGTTTTCGGTGTCCGCTTGCTGTAATGTTAGGCTGATTAGTTAACTATGGAATTGGTTATACGGAACACGCCACGAGAGACTCCCGGCCACCGTGGGGGGGGCTGTGGACAGTGAGCAAGGGACGCTCACAAAGGGCAAAAGAAGGCACATGGATGGGTTTTAGTCAGTACAAGTCTGACACTCCTTCCGGCTCCGCCCATAGTGGCAGAAGTTATTTAATAATTTCCAGTCCGTAGTATTCTAAACATATTTTGCATCCCGGGTTTTATGATGATCCATACTTCGATTTCATGTGAAATAGGAATGAATCAGAATATTACACGATGTTCTAGAATGATCGATCGGCACTTATATAGCCGTCGTGTTTGCAGGAGCTATCAGTCTGATTTTAGTGCAATACTTTAGTGAATCAGTATTCAATTTGTGACTCATTTGTGTTTTTTGGTTAATCAAATTTTCGGTGTTATTTGGTAGAGTTATAATTTATCCCATACATAGCTTGTTGAGGGCACCAATAGGTTATTTGGTCCCAGATGTGATATGCTTGTAGTAATATATGTAGTTCATTACCTTGAACGCCCTCGTGAACCTGACGAGCAGCGAGAAGAAAGCGTTGGCGTCACAGCCGCGCGGCGCCTCGCCGAAGAACTCCACGCACATAGCGAACGAGTCCTGGTACAATATACATTTATTATATTTATTTTTGTGAAAATACGCAGTTAATTGTCAAAAAACTATATTGGGTCGTTGTTTGTTATGAGACTATTTTTAAGATGAGACATCGAACGAGGTCAAAGGCCATAATCTATTTTTAAATTGAGTCATAATTGTAGTCAAATCATATAAGCTAACCATGGTCTTTATAAATGATGTTTATTTAACAAGAAAGTTTTACAAACACTTTTACGGGTCGTTTTTTTTTTAAACTAGACGAGGACGGTGTCCCCCGACTACTTTCTGAGAAGAAACAGCAGAAACAAACTCAGAGGTCATAGCCTCTTTTAAGGTCCAGACAAAAATCTTGGTCAACTTCCATGAGGACTATACAGATTGATTTACACAATTAAAAAAAAAATTGTAGGCAAAAGCTAGCAAGACCTTAAAGGAGTTTACTAATGATACGAAATACAATAACAATATTTTCCGATGCTGTTGGCTCCAGGCCAGGGCCAACAATGTACGGGCGCAGAGGAATATTGTTTTTTTTTTTAATGTTCCTTTAAAGTGTTACCCATACCTGTGCATGTTTGGTCTCTGCCCTCAATCTCCTCAGTTTATCAGCCGCATTCGCTAGGAAGTCCCTGAGGACATGTGGGGACGCTCTCAGTCCGTCCCTGGCTTCAGCCTCCTTCCTCACAGCCTCCATGCCGCGCTCTAGCTCGCACACGTCTCCTGCTACGTTCTCTAGCGATACTAGAAATAAGATAAACAAAAATAAATATAAAATAAACAAATAAATATCTTGGGACAACTCACACACGGCTATCTGATCCCAAGCTAAGTAGAGCTTGTGTTATGGTAACCAGACAACTGATATACATACTTATATAATTTATAAATACATACATATTATAGATAAATCACACCCAGACACAGAACAAACAATCATGCTCATCACACAAAGTTTGTCCTGGGTGGGAATCGAACCCACGACCTCCGGCTCAGCAGTCAGGGCCACTAACCATTAGACCAACATGCCGGTCAAAAAAATGGTTTAGTTTGTAAGCGATTATAGATAGAATATTCTTTATTATATTCACCATACAAATAACAAGAATAACATTAAACAACTTATAAATATGGTAACACAATGGGCGGTCTTATCGCTAAAAGCGATCTTTTCAAGACAACCTTTGGATGGATTTAGAGGAGAAACAGTAATGTAGGTAGTCTGTGATGTAAAATTTATTAACTTAAGCAAGACGGGTTAAATTCGCTTGATTTTGAAGTATGTAGAAAATTAGTGTCAAGTTGCAATTCTTTTTTGTTTTGTTTTCCTTCATCCAAAAATCTTTGTTTGAAGTGGTAATAGTTCAGTTCAAACTTTATGTTCGGCTCGGAAGCTGCGAGTGGCGGTCTGCGCAGGATCATACCTGCTGCTCGCTCTGAGGAGAAAAGGTGGAGGAGGGGGGTGGGGTATGAGTAGGAGGAGGGGAGGTGGAGGAGGAGGAGAGGAGGAGGAGTGGAGGGTGAGGATGGTTGGAGGACGTGGAGGAGGGAGGTGAGGGGGATAAGGTTGGGAGGAGTAGGAGCAGGGGAGGCGTAGGAAGAGTAGGGGAAAAAGTGGCAGAGAGGGGCGATAGATGAGGAAGAGGAGAGGCGGAGGAAGTGGGTTAGAGGTTTCATTATTAAGAAAAGTAAAAAAAATAAGTGAAACTCACCTTGAGCAGCCTTATCAATATACAGCAGCTCAGTATCAAAGTTCATCAACTCTGGGAAGTTCTGTCTGATCGTCGCCACAATATAATGCAGCAACGACACCCTCTTGTCAGTCGCCTTCGTATCCATCAGCGTATCCAACGACTGCAGCTTGAAACCGTACGCCGGCCCCCTCTTACTACTATTCAAGTAGTTCCCGAACGCAAGAATAATCTCCAATACATTGCGTAGTTTGTTCGAAGATTTTACTGAGGAAGACCCAGAAATAATGGCATGGATTTGTGGCGTTATTAAGTGTATGTTGTCGAAGAAATTTCCCATGTAACTCATGATGGATAGTTTCGCTGATATTCTTTCTACTTTTGCTAGTTGCATCAAGAATTTGTCTTCTTCCGTAAGTTGGTTAATTGGTTTCTTTTCAGCTACGTATTCCTTGTAAGCTTTTTGTTCGGCTTCTGTGGGCACCATGCGTTGAAGTATCTCGACGCTTTCTAAAGGTAATTGTTTGAGGTCTAAGTTGTTCACGGCTGCGATTACTTTCTCAACTGGCGTGTCGAGTTTTCTTCTTGAAATTGCTAAAAAAAAAATAGTTGGTTATTTATTTATGCACACAAAAGAGCACAAAGGTCCTGCTTCCAGGCCTGCGAGGGGAAAGTTGTGAAAGAACCGTATAAACTTGTAATATAAATGACCATATCTTTTGACTGCGTTGACTTATGCCCCGTTCCAATGAACAAAAACGAGTCGTTTTGCTTACGGATAGTTGTATTTTGACATAAGTTCTATAAGACTTATGTCAAAATACAACTATCCGTTAGCAAAACGAGTCGTTTTGAGGAGTTATGAGGATTGCTTTTTTCACAGATTTGAGTATATGGTTATAATTTCATCTCTACGGGCCCCCAAGCTAAAGTATCAACACATACAGACAACAAAGCGATCCTTTAAGGGTTCCGTTTTTTCTTTACGAGGCACAAATCCCTAAAAAAGATTGTCGATGATCCGCTGAAGCGCATAGTTTTTCTAAAAATGTATGAAGACGGTAGATAGTATTTTTATTAAATTTAAAGTTACCTATATTCCTGAGCCGCGTATGTTCGAGCAGCGACACAGTGTCCGGCTTCCGGAACCGTTTGCTGGGGAAGGACGCGAGTGTGTCGGTGTCCGTGTCGAGTTGCGGACAGGCGCCACCGATGCGGAACTTCTCCTCGAACTCCGTGAAGTTTATCCTCCGTCGGGGTCGCTCCTCGTCGAGCTCGTTGAAGATTGTTCCTCGGACCTGTGAATAGGGAGGGGGAGGGGGGGAGGGTATTCATTATATTTTTTTTTTCAGTTAAAATTGGTACAATAAAATTTATTAATAATAGGCTACGTTCTAAGGAATTCGTATTGCTAACTCCTAATAAATGATAGGAACGTAGCCAGTTTCAGTGGTTGGCGTAGTCATTATTTAAATAAATTATACTAGCTGCCAGGGGCGTGCACTCCTTATAGGCAAAAAGACACTGCCTACCCTAGACTCCATAGGTAAAGAAAGAAAAAAAATCAAAGAATAAACAAATATCTAATTAATTTAAACTTTTTTTATAAATTCCTAACGTAAAAATAATAGCAACGTTCCACAACGCCCTAAATTAACACTATGGCAGGCGTTTCGCGTTCAACAGATCGTCACGAGCGAATTATAGGCAAACTTCAATAGTGCCTTTAGTTCATTGATAAATGTAGGCATGAAGTATGCGTGTGTGTGTAAAACCTCGTGTACAGACACGTCGTGTATGGCTCACACAGCGACGTATCTCCTGCGGCATGAGAAGCCAATCGGGGGCCGCGATTCATGTCGCAATTCGTTGCGACATGAACAGCTCGTTGCATTGGTCGGTACAGCTCAGCTTTTTACTGATTGGCGCTCAACAGAGATTATACGACAAGTTGAAGAAGTCATTAACTATGTACAATTCCGGTTGAAAGTGATGCAATTTTATTTGTCAACATTTTATTATCAAAATTTTGAAATGTTTATGTGAAGTTTGCAGTTAATATTTGTTTTTTGTGAATAATTAATTAACGAATCGCAAATTCAGTTCGATTTGTTCTAAATTCTATAATGTGTGTTTGTTAAAAGTAATAAATGGTAGGTTTTCTCAATTGTCGTTTAATGAAAAGCTTCAAATAGTGTCGAAAGGTAGATGTGTGCTTGAATTACCAGCATTAACCCAGCAAAAAGGTAATGTAAGTCGTAAATTTAATAAGAAAAATTATGAAACATACTCCTGGCTGTGTGGTTGCATACACACAAATAAATTATATTGTTTTCCGTGCCTGTTATTTAATTCGAATAATACAACAGTGTGGAGTCATTCGGGGTATACCTACAGATTTACATAATTTCTATTCCGCGGCAAAAAAGACTAACTAACACGTGCAATTGCGGAATCTTTCCTAATTTTCGCGGAAAAAAATACGCTGCCTACCCGGTCATTAGACCGTGTGCACGCCTGTGCTAGCTGCATCCCGCGGTTTTACCCACATAGACTGATATATACATAATGTTAAATATCGTGAATCACTCTATCGATAGCTGAAAACTGCATTAAAATCTGTTGAGTGGTTTAAAAGATCTAAGCAAACAGAGAGCGGAGGCGACTTTTAAAAATAAATATTGTGGATTGAAAAGGGTTTATATTTTTATACCCTTTTCAATCCTCAAAATTTATGCTGGTGATGATGATGATTATGCGTTCGGACTCATAACTATGATATCATAATTAGATTTTTCATAATTTTAATGTTTCTTTGAAAACCAACTCACTTCTCTCAGGATTCTCTAATTGAATGGGTGAAATACTAAAGTGATTGAAACTCACCTGATTGGGCTTGAGCGCGATCCAATTGAGCGTAGGCAACTTATACTTAGTATCCACCTTCCTCTTTATAGTCATAGCATCTGTATGCATAGGAGGCGCCATCTGACCTGGGGCCGGGGGCGCGGGCGGGGGCGCGGGCGCGGACAGCGGGGGCGGGGGAGGGGGCGGAGGACACGGCGCGGGAGGGGGAGGCGCGGCCGCGGGGGGCGCGGGCGGGGGCGGAGGGGGCGGGGACTTGAACGTGGGCGTGTCGCCGTTGGGAAGGGGAGGGGGAGGGAGGTGACCGTTCGTTGTGCCGTTGCACATCGCGTGTGTTGATATAGCACCCACTGGAAAGTAATGGTATATTTAATTTAATATTTAATTTCAATATAATATTATAATTTCGAATGTTTGAGAGGATGGATGGATGTTTGTTACTTTTTCACGTCAAAACGGTTGAACGGATCTTGATGAAATTTGGCCTGGAATACCACATAGGATATTAACACATAGGATACTTTTTTTCGATATCACGCGGGCGAAGCTGCGGTCACCTCTACATCTTACTAATATAATGGTACTCTTCCACGTCCAAACGCATGAACGGATCTTGCAAAGCTGGACAGTTTGTTTCGATACTTCGTATCTAATATTAGGAAGTGATGATTTCGAAGCTGTTTTATGTAATTTGTGCCCAACGGTTTCACTAACTGCTGAACTCCTGTGACATGGTTGCCATGTTGCAGCACCATGCAGAGATGGGGGGAACTTTTGGCTTCGTAAAGACAATTCATAAAATTAGTCCTATAATTTTATGAATTGTCTTTTTAGGGTTCCGTAGTCAACTAGGAACCCTTATAGTTTCGCCATGTCTGTCTGTCCGTCCGTCCGTCCGTCCGTCCGTCCGTCCTCGCTTAATCTCTGTGACCGTTAGCACTAGAAAGCCGAAATGTGGTACCAATATGTATATCAATCACGCCGACAAAGTGGTAAAATAAAAATTGGAAAAAAAATGTTTTATTAGGGTAGCCACCCTATATGTAAAGTGAGAAGTGATTTTTTTTTTAATTTTAACCCTAACGTGTGATATAGGTATTTAAAAATGAATAGGGGTTTACTAAAATCATTTTTTGATAATGTCAATAATTTCAGAAATAATCGCTCCAAAAGTAAAAAATAATGTGTCCCCCCCCTCTAACTTTTAAACCATAAGTTTAGAAAATATGAAAAAAATCTGAACAGTAGAACTTAATAAGGACTTTCTATGAAAATTATTTTGAACTTGATTTACACAACAGTTTTTGTACAAAAAAGACAAAAGTTTTACAAAATAATTTCTGGACTAAGTTTGTAGTATAATCGTATATGCAAGCATTTTTTAACTTCGTTTACATATTTTATTATCCTGAACGTATCTTTTTCAAACAAAAAAAGAATTATTGAAATCGGTTCTCGCAATCCAAAATTATTAAAAAAGTATTAATTAGTAACCCAATTCCCCGAGAGATGGCGCTGTAGGTACTTTATTACATTGGATCGGGTATTACCGAATTGTTCCGTTGGTCTCTCCTTGGCATTGGCGGTATCTTACAACTACATTAAATTTCTATTAAGAACATGCTAAGGCAATTTAGAACAAAACTAAAATTCATTTTTTTAACACCATCAAAATGTTAAGGTAAAAACCAGTTCATAAATGGTTCGATATATGGCGCTGTGTAATGACGTCATTTTTTAAAAGTCGATTTTAAGATTTTCCGTGCTTTCCGCCTTTAAACTCATAAGTGGGAACATTTACATTTATTGTGACGGACAGGAAACTACGGAACCCTACACTGAGCGTGGCCCGACACGCTCTTGGCCGGTTTTTTTTATATTTAGTTTTTGTTGTTCTTTTTTTTTTAATTAATTTTGCTTTAGTGTCTTGTCCTGTGCGAGTCTAATAACAGATTTTCTTCCTTTCTCCTTTGTTTCGTAATGTCATGTTAATGCCCTTAAACCATTTTCGCACTAATGCCTTTCTTATGAAGAATCGGTTTAGGGGCACATCGGCCCCCAAACTGTTATTTTGAGGGCCTCGTGTAATCAAATTAAATAAGTATTGATTTTAAAAAGCTTTTTTAGCCTCTTTCCAAAGCGAAAACCGACGTAATGTATAGATAGATGTTTTAAAGACCCAGCTTATAGAACCACAATCAATAATCATTGATAGTTCAACATATTATATTAGCAAGGTTCAAAATCGTAGTCAGACACTCACTGGAAGCTCCTCGGGGCAGGGACTTGGTGAGAGACTCCAGTTCCTGCACCTTGGACTCCAGCATCGACTGACGGTTGCGAGAGTCCTGCTGCGCGCGTCTTAACGTTGATACCTGGAGAGAAATCATTAGACATGTTAAATATTTTTTTATTACGATAGCATAAGATCTAAAACTGTTTGGTGATTGAAGGCTACGACAAGGGATTTTTACGTGACGAAGTAAAATAAACCATAACCCTTTATTTCCAAGATAAACATTTCTAACACATACAAACACGACATCGCATTGCACTTGTTTTTTAGTTACTATGATAATTATTGAAATTACAACTATAATTTCTGGATGTTAAGGTATTTATTTATTTATTTTATTTTTCAGCTTTGTCAGATAAGAATCTCTAGCAGGCTCTGAAAGGGCAGCTTATATCCCTGAAATATCTTTATTAGGATCTAACCGACAATAACTCCATTTATCAAATTAAATTAGTTAGAGAAACTCAACGGCCGCCATACTTCAAAAAATTACAAAAACAAAAGAGAAAAGAATATGACCCGCAAAAAAAAACAATCTTTATATTAGACAATCATATCTGTGGAGTTTCACCAAAAAAATTAGTTTGACCCGTAAACACTAGTAAGTATCATACCTCCTCCACGACTTGTCTCCTGGCCTCAGCGAGCTGGTCTCGTTCGGCTCTGACGGCGGCCAGTTCGGACTCCAGTGTGGCCAGCTTCGCTATCGCCTCTCTCTCTAACGCCGCCATTCGTTCGTGTGCCTTGAACAATACAAGGAAAGAAAATTGTGAACAAGCGAAATGCTGAATCAGCCGACATTTTGGGTCAAGTGATAGTTAAAAGTTGACTGGTCGAAAATGCCTATGGTATTAAGTTCGCCTTTGTACTTTGTGCTTGAAGTGATAAACAAGTAAGGTTTTGCATCTGTGTATACATACATATACAACAAAGCAAAACCAGCTGTTGTCTACTATTTCGTATGCGTGGGAATGTCGTGCTATTCCAGATTAAAATCAATTTCTGTGCCAGAGATTTCGTCCAGATCCATTCAGCCGAATTGGGTACCAAACATCCATCCATCGATGGCGCGTTAGTGTTTAACGCGCGCCTCAAACAGATTTCAGCAAAGCAGAGGGGATCCCAGAGCCTCCGCCTGCCGGGGTTGCGGGTTGTTCGAAAGAGATACCGCGGCCTCGGAACGTAAAGGGCAAGAACAATAGAAGGAACATGGATGGGTTTTAGTCAGTACAAGTCTGACGCTCCCCCCCACCCCCGTTCCACCCAGAGCGAGGGAAGTTATTTGATGATTTCCCACCCAAAAATTATGTCGTTTCTGTTCTCAAAAGTGCATTCTATTAAAATACTTCCTGATCGTCAGAAATCGTGAGCTAAACTTACATGTCCTAACTCATCTTCTAGTTCGTTGACCTTCTCCAAGGCGGCGGTCTTGGTCTCGCTGTCCTCCATCAACGCGGCCACGTCGAACACGTTATCCAAGTATGCTGAGATTTGAACCTGAAACCATTTATAAAGAGTTTAATAGAATAGGGCTAAGCTTCATTTTTAATTTAATACATAGGAAGTAGAGTCCGCATTTTTCAAAATTAATTTGTGAAAAAAGTTGAGCATCGGACTGCCAAGTCATAAGTCTCGAGTTCTAACCCAAGACACGCAACTCTGATTTATGTGCATATTGTATAATTATTAAATTGCGGACTTAATGAATTATCTTTCTCTGCTTTCACGAGGTTCTCGTCATGCGGTACCGTTATGTCAACAATCATTTTTATTATTATTATTAGGGCTAACATTATTATAATTCTTCTTCCTTTGATCAGAAAAGATATGCCAGCAGTTTATTTGCCAGACCCTCTTCTCTAAAACGACCATAGTGGTATTCTACAAAATGTAGGCTGACTAACCTGTAAATCATCGCTCTCACACAACCGCAGCCTCTCGAGATAGTCGTCCAACTTGAGCGCAGTGAACTCGTACTGCAGATGTACCCTGAAGTTCATGTCTTCAACAGAATGGACGATTATGTTTACGAACTGCATGCACGCCACCTGGTGGATGAGAAGAATATTAATATGGTGGAAGAAATAAATAGGGCGATAAATAAGGATTCGTTAGGGGAATATGTTTAGCAGACTTTATATTAATTAGCCAACGAGAAAAGATGTGAAGGATTCGATTCGAATAACATTGGTTGAAATCTCTGGATCTCAGAGTCTCGTCAGTGATTTCTGTGTGATGCTTTAGTATAGAATAACCTTAATAACAACTATTTTACAGAATTTGTTAATTCTATGGTTACAATGGCGGTTTTATCGTGGATAGCGATATCATAAAGACAACCTTTTTTTTTAAACGTAACACTAAGAATTTATCCTGTAATTACGTTTACAAACATTTAACAACCACTTGCAGGTCATACAAATATTTGTTACGTGCGGGGATCGAACCCGCAACACCCAGCGCAGCAGTCGATCGCTCGGCCACTGCGCCAACCGTGCGTTTGGATGCATATACTTCGAGTCTAGGCCGAAACCTAAGCTCATGATTGAGGTAGATATATTCATAAAAAAAATTGATCAATTGGGAATCGAATCCCAACCGTGCAGGCAGCACGCACAGACGACGTGCACGCCTCCCCAAACATAACACTCATTTCATCCAAACCTTTACATGAAAAATTTCGAAAAACTCACCATAAACTCAATATGAAAATTATCATAATTCATAAAGTACTCCATCAGCGTATGGAACCGCCTCGGTTCTCCGACCACCTCCTTGAAGTTGTCGAAGGCAGACAGTATGATCTGATGGCCGCCCTTCACCAGGCATATGGCCGCCAGGAGTTCCAGGACTAGAGCCTTGGTACGGAGCGAGTGGTGGACCAGTGAGAGGGCTATGCTGTTGATTGCTTCTCGATGCTGTATTACCATGTTGAAACCATACTGGAATTGGAGAAAATGGATTAATTTAGGCCTCTTGTACACACACGGTTTTTCGCCGTGAAAATCCACGGTAAATTCGCCGTGTGTAACCACGGTCGTCAGTGTTATATGGACCACTATGGAAGCTTGTAGACGTGCACGGCGGTGCCACGGCACGGCGCCGCCGCCGTGTGCGCCGTCTCGCCCCCTCGGCGCGCCGCGTCTACGCACGGCGTTATTTTCATCAGTGTTGTATGGCAGTCTATGGGAGTGTGTTGACGGCGCCGGACGTATGCACGGATTCGTTAAAGTTTACATACGCTGATTCCCGATTTTGTTATAAAATGAGCATAAATCAAGAATTATTAATTACATTGATTCAGGAAAGGCCTATAATATGGGATAAGACTATCGATGATTACAAAAAATAAGCGGCTGAAATATGATACCTGGAAAGATATATTTATTCATTTACAGCCTGCAAAGCTCCAAATAAAACCGCTACTGAACCGTACTTGGCCGATGATGTCTCTATGTGGTGATGAAAGAAATAAATTTGTCATGTACAAGCTCTTACGTTTTTTCAACCGTACGGCTAACATGCCGTACGGTTGAATAACCGTGACGTCGACAAGAGGCCTTAGGGTCGTTGGTATAATATACGTATTTGAGTGAGGATTTGTATTGGATGGCCAAATGATAAACTTCTTCTTCCCAGCTAAAACACTAGGAAGTGGTGAAGGGCAGGATGGTTTTGTGGGACTGACTCCTGTAATGTGACGTTCAAAAAGTGCTGATTATCAGCCTAAATTGAATAAATGACTTTTGATTTTGATAAATGATGTTTATTTTGCAAGTAGGTTTTTACAAACCCTTTTTACATATAGGTTTAAAAAAAAAAGTAGATTTCGTTCCCGACTAGAGAAAAAACAGCCGAAACAAACTCATAGTAAGGTCCAGACATAAATCTTGGTCAACTCACATGAGGACAATGCATATATGTAGTGTCTGAAATAATATTTTTAAGAAAGTACTGCGAGCAGGTCATTCAAAAAATTTCACACATTTGTTTTTAAACTAGATGAGGTCTGTGTTGTCTACCTGATTCTTATCTGAAAAAAAAAATCCGCAACAATCCCAGAGATATTTTTTTAATGTTCATTTATTGTCTTTAAAACATGAGGACAATACACATTGACATACCTTATTATTCATAATAGCCCTCATACACATGATGCAGACATGTATATCATCGGTGGAAGCTCCCATGTTGAGCCTGGCCGCATGCCTGGTGCGTCTCCTGGCGACGGCCGGGCTGGCGGCGCCCTCACACTCGGCCTCCGCACTGCGCGCTCGTCTCCTCCAGGAGGCTGACATGGTAGACCCAGTCTCTGTTGGACCGCTGCATTCTGATGTTGTGGTGTTTACTGGGAATGGTGAGATTAGTTGGTGAGTCAAAGAACTGGGAGAAGGTCGATTTAAATAACATGCAATAGGTAAGTATCAGTTTAATCTTTATTACACAAGAAGTGTTTACATTTTCTGTGAAGTCCCTGACTCCAGTGCTAGGTGAAAGACCTGTGTTACAGGAGCCAGTGCCCTCTTCCAACGGAGATTTTACAGTGTTATGTGCAACCAGATTAACAAAACAATAATATTGAAAAATTTACACGACTGCCGTGACAAAAAAATACTAAAAAGAAATAATCATGCATGGAAAGGAAGAAATTTAAAAAAGTGTGGGTGTTCATTTAGTTATCGTACCCACCACAATGCATTTCTATACTTTTTCAATAGCCTATCTATGTTACTCGGACGATACAATGTAAATCAATTCTATTCTCAATGGAATAAAGAAACTCACGTCGTACATACAAACATACATGAACCCTGAAAACATAACATAACACTCCGTAGTGGTGTAATTAAAGGTAATTGGGACTGGTTTGAAATAAACTAAAATATGCAGTAGATAAATCAGTAATACATGTGTTGTATACTTGGTTTCGGACAGTACGCATGAATTAAAAAAAAACAACATTGGTATTTGCCCGGATTTGAACCACCAACCTCATGCAATGAGACCGAGTCGCTTAACCTCTAGGACATCACGACAGTGTACCGCCCAAAAATATTACAATCGTGCTAATAAATGAATGACCATTTTCATTGTCCTATATTACTTCTGTTTCCTCATCGGCCAAGCTAAATCCGTGAATTCGATTCTAACCTTGGTTAATCCCATCGCTGGACTGACTCCTGGCGAGCGCGATCCTCTGCTCATGCCGCATCATGCTGAGCCTAAAGCTCAGGTAGTCGATCAGCACGTCCAGACCTTGGTTCTGCTCGTTCAGGAACTCGCGCACCCATCTGGAAACGTAAACGTAATAATGTTTATAAATGGTCACAAAATTAACTAGCTAAACTCTGCAGACGATATCGATGAGTTTCACTAGCTTATTTTATTTAACCCTACAGAGTCTAATAATACATTATTAGAACACAGGCTCGTTTCTCCCGGGGTTGCGGGTTGTTCGAAAGTGATACATTGTGGTCTTAGGAAACTAAATAAAAATCCGACATTAAAATATATAAAAAAGTTCAAAACTACTTTATAATATATGTTTTATATGGTTTCCTCAGCCAAAATGTGAAGCTTCTAAAACATTATAGAGTGCGCGCAAGATCACTGTGCGCAAATCCCTTTCGCACTTCTAATCAGTTTCAGCATAATGATTACGAATAATTACTTTGAAAACCAATAAAATTACACTATGCCGAAAGTAATTAAATGGGCTATAAGAGGCCAAGGATATATTTTTCAATCAGATCTATCGCGCGCAGTATCTTTCCCGCCCTCTACTTATGGTGAGATTTATTCAGCCCCAGTTCTCCCTGTCAGGAAGAAATACGCGAGCATATCCTTAAACGGCACATAATTTCCTGGCTGCCGTCCAAACAGATATGGCAGTGCACTATATTCCATGTCTCGATGGCCCGTGAGTTACACGCGTGCCTGTAGTGGTAAGGCTGCTGTCTCACTGCCGGTTAAGCGATTACGTTTTCGCTCCAGCTACCGAACAGAACTTATTCCACTGAGGGAAAGAGATGGCGCTTGACACCCTGTATAGCTCTTTCTCTTTCCCTCAGTAGAATAAGTTCTGCTTTAAGACGTCATAGTAGGCCTACAGAAATGGATAAGAGATTAAAGGTGCCGTGTCACCGGGTTTACGTCTTGTTCGAAAGAGATACCGCTGCCCCGGAACATAAAGGGCAATAGAAGGAACATGGGTAGGTTTTAGTTAGTACAAGTCTGACACCCCCCCCCCCCCGCTCGGGACTCCCCCAGAGCGGGAGAAGATATTTGATGATTTCCCACGCGTAAAAAAAGGTCCCGTGTCAGTAAAATGTAGGTATGTAGACCTCCTGACCGTTTTCGACCACGGCAGCCTATTTTAACAGCGATTAGTCATCTACACGGGAGATATGTGCACAAATGTGTGCGCAGGCACAGGCACTCTCATGAGTGAGGGAACAAAGAGTGCACCTGATTCAGATTGTACGAAAAAAACATAAATACCTGTAAAATATATGAAATACACTTTAATATGACGAAAAGCTAAAGCTTATAAGTTTGTATATTTGTACTTTGGTTGATCTTAAGAACTATTGATCACATTCAAATCATTAAGGGGAAGTTAAATTATCTTCAATTGTAATACATTGTATTTAGGAAGTTGCCGTAGGATAACTTTTTAGACCATACGGCCAACGAAGCCGCGGGCAGAAGCTAGTGCATAACATGTTGTGAAAAATAGAATTGATAGCTGAGTGTCCACACTGTCGGCGAAAAAAAAACAACTCGTGGCCAGAGACTTTATTGTAGCTGAACTCGCTTCACACTAATCGCCGGCGATGGGACTGGTGCCTTACGCATCTGACGCAACTATATCTGCTTCATTCTAAAGTTGCGTCCATAATGTAACTAACGTAGTTTACAAGTCTCAATGGAAACAATAAGCTTCGGAGTTAATCTGTCACTACTTTTTTCTGTAACAACTGTCAAATTTCTACAAATGACAGCCGGGAATAACGGGTTAACGAGCTCTCCGAGGAACAGACGGAACTCGGTAGGAAATGATGTTATTATTTAGCTACAATCTCCTTTCTTCCTTAAAAAATAAAAAATCTAAAGAAGTACTCACTCTATGTGATTTGTTCGTAAGGAAATCTCCAAGTCCCTGAGGACTTGCGTCGAAGTTGAGTCGCCGACCATCTTTCGTTTCTGAAAAGTAAGTATTAATTAAAAAATAATACCAATACCAAGTAAAATAATTCTTTTGCCTATTATAGATGACGTAAAATTCACAAGATAAGCCTTTTAAGGCACCGTAGATGCGGGCCTGTGGACGGTGAGCAATGGGTAGCACACCGTCCGTCCGTCTATTGACGACAGGCCGTGTCGACGGCACGTTGGTGTTCCACGCGCGCCTCAAAGAGATGTCACCAAAGCAGAGGGACCTGCCAGGGCCACCGCCTGCTAGATATGCGGGTTGTTCGAAAGAGATACCGCGGCCCCGGAACATAAATGGCGATAGAAGGAACATGGGTGGTTTTAGTCAGTGCAAGTCTGTCAGTCCCCCCCGCTCCGCCCAGGCCGGGGGAAGTTATTTGATGATTTCCAACCAGAAAAAAAAGCCTTTTAAGGAATGAGTTCCTACTTATCAAAGCTACAAACCGCTAGATTTGTGCCCGGGCGGATAATGGCAATGGGTTCGCTCCCTTTTACATAACACCAAGATAAAACTGTCAAAATTTGTCTGCACTAAAATATACCCCTGTACCCCTTCGAGAAACACAAGTGTTGATATCAACCGACACCAACCAATTGCAATCAAAATATTTCACATAGTACATGGGGGCATCATCGAGAAAAATGGACGGTTAGGGTGGGTCGTATCCTATGAAGAAAAACCGACCAGAAACTCCATAGTTACTTTTTTAAAATAATTTAGTATAACAATGTTGTTATGTTAGCATAGACTGGACGATAAGTCGGTCTTACTTAAAATAAACATACAGTAAAATAAAAAAAGGATTGTGTGGTTTCATGAAACCACGGTAAAAGTGAAACTTTTTTTCACATTATAGACATTTAGACGTCCCTACTGCGCGACCGACCGTCACGCGACATGCAACACACAGACAAAAAAGAAGTTTCAGACGATGTAATAAAAGTTTCACTTTAAAAGTTAACAAGCTCCTAGGGATCACAAAGACCTACGTATCCCCTCATTCACAATCGGTATTAAAACCTTATTCCCTTATCTAGAACAATCACAACCAATACTCCCACAACGGATTCCAATAAATAAACAAAGCTTAAACATTACAAACAGATAACAATGCCGCCAACTAATCACGAAGTCTACGACTAAACATCCGGAGAAAGTCCTCCTGAGAAAGTGCTCCTCCCCGTGCACCCTGAGACCTGACTGAAGGTATGTTTGTATGTGTAGACTGTAGATCACGACTGCACGAACAGACGCTAACATCATGTGGATCGAGAAAGGTCAGGTATGCACCATACGTTGGTAAGGTAAAAGAGGATTTTTATGAGGAATGCCTAAAGATTTGTATAAATAGAGTTATCTTTAGTAATCTTTTTAAAAACTTTGCTCTCTCTAGGAATTTCTCTTATGTCGTGGGTGCGTTTAAAACATTTCAACTTACATACAAAAGTAGCCATACCCGGAAAAACTACTATACAAATATTTTTTCCTCGTGGGGATCGAACTCGCGACACGCACCGCAGCAGTCGATCACTCAGCCACTGCGCCAACCAAGCCGTTACAAAATCTTTAAAGCAATCTCATCTTACAATTCCTGAAATACCTATTTGAAGAGAAATGAGTAAGTAGATCAGGATTGTATTAGGTTACTACCTGCTCCCATAGGAAAACAAGCGTGAGTTTGTGTATGTATGTAAATGAAATAGTCACCACGAGTAGTGCGTCTGTTACCTACAATCAACTCCGCTATTTATGTACGACCTTTTTTTTTTTTTTTTATTATAAGCCACTTGTGTCCCACTGCAGGGCAAAGGCCTCCCTTCCTTCCTCCCATTTTTCTCTGTCTTTTGCTAATATGACCCAGTCCTTTTCGTAGAAGTCTAGCTCGTCACGCCATCTCCTTCTGGGCCTACCGCGTCGCCGGGTTCTGTTGTGTACGACCTTACTGACGTAATTGTATTATGAGTATTTATACGCTGATACGAAAAAAGCAAAACTTCTCATCATCTACTGCTGAGTATTCTCCTCTTTATTCTCTAAATAGGTTTGCGTTTGGGCGCAACTCGCCCTAGGTGAAGCAATGATGGGGTGGAGCACGCTTGGCTATAAGAAACCTATTCACTCAGCCTCCATTCTTGTCTACTTCCCGTTTCTGTGTTTCCCTTTATTTAAGTGTTGGTCTTTTAGTGATATCGCCAGCATTTTTTATGTCAAACTAAAATGATGCCGAATCCTCCGATACAAAGACGCTATCACAATTTACTACCCTCCCGATATTTAGTCCCCCTATGGACCGTAACACAAGTGCTCCATATCTAGCGAAAGTTCACGTATATCACAAGGAGATAAGACAATCTACGTCCATATACGTTGCACTAGCATTCATCTCGAGTCTCGGCTGTATCTGCATTCTGTACCCCAATTGACGATGTGGTACAAGAGAGGAGATACAGCGTTTTTGTTGATCAAGTTTTTGTGAAGTAATCATTATCAGCCTGCCGGGGTTGCGGCTTGTTCGAAATAGATACCGCGGCCCCGGAACATAAAGGGCAATAGAAGGAACATGGGTTGATATTAGTCAGTAAAAGTCTGACACGCCCAGAGCGGGGAATGTTATTTGCTGCCCCCCCCCCCCCCCAAAGTAAAAATTATCAATATGATATGGCTTTGCCATGTTTGCCTTTCCTATATCGGTTGCCCCTATGCTGGCAATATGTAAAAAAAAACCTGTCCGATTGTATTGTATTGCTATTGTATAACGGGCTGATGTCCGCAACTCCACGTCTGAGGCGCGTATTTTGCGTAACTTGTGAAAATAAAATCGCCCATTTTTTTTTTTATAAAATGTACTAAAATGAGGAAACTTTCATGGCAACACAGGAACGCGGGCGGCGACACTCCGGCCGTTTCGGGTAGCAACGTGATATACCAACAATAAATTGAGGATCGTACTTACTAATGGCGAATATATGGAGTTGTCACTTCTTAAAACTTTGTTATATTTTAGGGAAAAGGTTGTTGTAGTTTGGTACAAAATCACGCATTTCAAATTCATCAATTTATTTTCATGAATATATTGTTATTTATTTTTTTGTGAATTTCATTGGTATACCTACCTACCTATAATATGTTTCTTTCGGATGGGACCTGATTTTTTAACATACCTGATTCTCACGACTGTCACAATCACAACTCTTGATGGGGTCAAAATCGAAATCAAAATATTTTTATTTAACATAGTCCTACATGGGCACTTATAAAACGACGAGACAGTATGCACGGGTCGGGTTGGTCGTTTCCTATGTAGAAGAACCGGCAAGGAACTCTACGGTTACTCTTTTAAAATCATTTGGTTTTACAATGTTGTTGTTACAACTACAGAAGGCCATGAAGTTATATTTATTTAATAAAATTTAATGTATACAACTAGCCTTTGCCCGCGGCTTCGCTCGCGTTTAATTCGGGATAACACAGTTCCCCTTTCTTGATTTGCAGATACCTGCTGCCTGTAGTTTTTGCCCTTGCGCCTTATTGATTGTAATAAGTTTTCTCCTTTCTTCCCTGTTTGTCCCTCATAAACCAATTTTGTTTTAAAAAAAATTGTTTATGTCCGTCTTCAGGGTCTCAACTATCTCTGTACCAAAATTCATCAAAATCAGTTTAGCCGTTAAGGCGTGAAGACGTAACAAACAAACAAACTCACTTTCGCTTTTATAATTTTAGTAAGGATAGTGGTACGTAGGCGGACTAAGGACTTAATGCCATAACGCATTTTCTACCAGTCAACCTTTTATACGCTGTAAAGCTTGATTAATACCATAGAGCTTCTGCCCATCACCTCCACCAATCACAGTCGAAGCACGACGCTACAATATGTGAGTCAGACATGATTACAGCCTGAGACGCGATCATGCGACCTTTTCGGTAATGCGACGCGATTGCCGTGCGACCTCAATAATTAATATAAAGGAACAGGTCAGAGATTATCACCTCGCTCCAGTAATCTACATGGAAGATAGTAGAAACGGGTGTTTTTTTAAAAAACAAAATAAATATGAATTTAGATTTGTGTGATATTGATGAAAAAAAAACGAAAAAACGGAATTCTTATTGAATCATTTTGTTGTCCGTCTGTCTGTTTGTCTGTCAAGACCATTTAATTCGGAAACGCGTGGAGTTATCGAGTTTAAATTAAAACTATATATTCAACACTGTGGTGCCTCTGTGCTTTGAAAAACCTCTTTCAAAATCTAAGCAGTCAATAGATATTGCTGTTTAAGCAAGTTTGTACGAAACCCTCGGTGCGCGAGTCCGACTCGCTCCTGGCCGGTTTTTTTTCTAAGTTATGTAAACAATTATCAAAAAGCTCTAAAAGAAAATCACATCAGATACAACTAGCATGAATTGAGAAAGTCACTGAGCTAGCGCCATATTGAGACTATTTGTCAATGTCAATTGTCACTTGAATGCTGGCAAATTCTCCATATACATTGATGCGCAGTCTTTGCTTGTGGCTTGAAACCAATCTAAAGCCTTTCACGTAATTTTTTTGGCAACAAAAAATTATCAAACAAACTACTTCGATGTAACAGCTATGACGTCATCAAAATGGCGCGGCCTCAGTAACCTTCTCAGTGTAAATGCACCAAACATTGCTTTCTTTTCAAATATAACTAAAAACATAACCTCCATCATGCCAAACTTACACATCCGTCTCCGAAACCTCTCAGTCCTCACATAATAACTTTACACGGTGCCTCGTGATCTTGGAGCCCCGAGGTCAAGTGGCGCGCCGTTGGGGGCCTCGCCTATCTTTTGTTGTATCTCATCGGGATTTACTGTTAGGCACACGCTAGCTTAATTGCCAGTTTAGTTTTTGTAGGAATGGTGTTTCTGGCTGGACATTTTAATGTCTCTATAAAAAGTTAGCTAGCCTTTTCCCAGCTTTTTTTCAGGTCGGCTTCCAGTCTAACTGTTAGGACTGGATACTGGGTAATACGATACCCCTTGGTAAGACTGGTTGTCAGACTTTCGGGACACTATTGAGTCTATCTGTAACGACTGTCAAAGATTTACATATCCCGGATCAACAGCTTAACGTGCTTTCCGAGGAATGGACGCAACTCGATACATAACAGGTGGTCACCCATCCATAGACCCACCGAAAGCGCGACTTAACCCATAGATCGACCTGAGCCGCTGCAGACTTATCTAAATTTCATCTAAATCGATCCAGACGTTTAAGCGTGAAAGAATAACCAACATACTCACACATGCCACCTTTCGCCTTAATAATATTAGTATGATGCTTTAGTTTCAGATGGTCTCAGCAGATTTATTTAGGGTACTCATGAAGGCTTTCCATTTTAGTCATTAACTTATGAAACATTTGACAATGAATAAATGAAGCCTAAACCAATGTGATAGCCGATATTTTCGACACCTTTTCAATCAACTTTCGATTGGACCAGTCCGTAGGGGCTAAAATATTCGCTTTGAACAGAATTATAATATGATTTACGATACAATTTGTAAAATGGTTACAAAATGACAACTTTGTCTGCCAAAATTTATCTGTGGCTACTTACTTAAGATTTTTAGCGTGATACGTGTTATTTTCCTATTAAGATTCTCAAAGCGGTCATTTTAGGCCTCCTGGATAATCAAGTAGCCCAATGCAAAAGTTGATTGACGTGAAAAATCTTTAAGTTTGCCATAGTTCACTTCCTCAAAAGTGCCAGACAATCGGACCGTATTTGAGAGTGCATTATAATTGTAACATTACAATGGGTATCTTATTACATTACTTGTATTATATGCTACAGTGATATCATTTCTCACGTAGTCATCAATAACTTGAACTGTGTGAGATTGGAGTATTTGGTATAGGCTAGTTTCTTAAAAAAAAAAATTAGTCCGTCTTTTAGATTATTCAAAAATAAGGAACACGTATTTTTTATTTGTAAATTAGACCAAAAATGAGAAAGATGTAGCTCATTTAAGGTACGTGAAACATCACGTGTTGCTGCATTTTTTCGCAACGTGTGACGTCACACGTAACTGTAATGGGCTATATCTTTGTAATTTTTAAAAGACGGACTAAATATAATCTAATTACTTTGACCCTGGAAACTACCCTATTGTACTTCGCAGCTTGTTCATGCCTTAGGCGTTGCTCACATGGATTGCGGAAAATGTCCCCCGAAATGACAAGTATTCTACGTGTCCAGGTTATGAATTATGTGTAACAAATTTCAACAAAATCCATCCCGTAGTTGTTGCGAAGAGTAAATAAAAATTCAGTATATGTGTTGATGGATGTCAAGTAGTCCTAAATGGAGGTTTCGTCACGATGTGTTTCTACACACAGAACAGCTGGGTCTGGGTTTAAACCCACCACCAACATACCGTAAATCGAGGGCAATTGCAAATGGCGTACCATATCGGATTGTTCCAAGGCTAATGCTGTAAAAGTTTACGTATTCAGAAAGTATTGGTTCTCATTAGCTGGGACCGAAAGACCAAAACTATTACAAATGACCTCAATAACAATAAATAATAAAAAAAAAAACAAATATAGTGCTGAAAAACAGTAAACGTACGGTTTGCACAAATTAACGTAAATATATGGATATGACCAAACCGTGAATGGCAGATCGCAAATATAATATTAACTAATTATAGAATACTGTATTTACTCAAAAATACAGAAACTATGTTGCCTATGATTACACACTCATGTACAGACAGCAAAAGAAAGAAGTAACCAGACTCGTCAGATACAGCTGACTGACTTTGTTCAGAAACTGGTAGACATCTTCAACTCAATTTTGACTGACTGTGTGTTTTCTATCAAATTAAACTTACACTTTATCAATAAACTTTACTTTATTTGAATACATTAAGGGAGTCTCTCCGAAAAGAGTTTGAAAATGGTGATGAGTATCTTAAAGAGGCAAGAAAAAATTCTAAAATACATATGCAATACTTTAATTCATGCTCTTCATTTTTCAGATTAACGCATAGGTTAAGAAGTTAAATCACAATTTGCACATTTTATTTCAGTAAACATGAAAAAAAAACAACTAAATTTTTGCACATTTTTTTATTGCCTTTTAAGTTATTACGTACCATTTGAAAAACGTATATTTTCACACTTTTTTTAGGGAGGGTTCCCTAAAAAAGTCTTAACGGATTCTTAAGAAAATTTAATTTTTAAGAAAAAGTAATTTTTATCTCTTTTGCTAACTGTACAAACTTTTGGACGTGTTGGAATCACTTACGAAGTGTGAGAAAAATGGGTAAATAAAAAACGCCACACTGGCGCCTGTTGCTCATGTTTTTGTCGCCATTACCGAGAGTAGGTACCGAAAGATGGCGCACAAACACATAGTATAGTATGTTACAAGAGCTATTCGACTAACATAAAGTCTCCTGCTGTGGCAGTTTTAGGAGCTGACCCATGGATGTTATTCTTCACAATGATGAAGAGACGCCAAAGTAACTAGGTGTTACCTGTTATCTTTTCGCCATAATGACTGAAGAGAGTGAGAAGCTTGGCATTAATTGACCCAGGTCAATTAGTCCTAACCCAGGTTAGGACATAGGATACTTGCTGTATTTTTTTTTTTATAATCATCTTATACTAACACCACCACATACAAGTTATCGGTTGGTTAACAGTCACAATTACAATTAGCAAAAATAATAATAAAAATATAATATATTTATTTTTCAAAATGTCGTATCCTGATAATACGTATCTTTGGACTTATTTATGAGCTGCACGCAGGCGAGACCGAGGATATAAGCTAAGATAGTAGCAAAAACTACTATACTAAGATCATTTACAAATGTCCTTCCGTGGTTGTTTCAAGTTGGACCGAAGCCCGGCCCAGGAATCAAACTCCGGACCTCATTTTCAGCAGTAGTACTTGCGAACACTAGACCAAACGACACAGTTAAGTTGAAAATTAAACTCCTTTTAAAAAAAAAAATTGGTTGGTACCAATATTTTATTTTTTGGTTTAATTTTCGCTAAGACGAAGGCAAAATCTTCTAATACATTAATTATGTTATTCGATTAGAACGGAAACTCCGGAAACAATTAAGTGAAGTCCTCAATAAATGATTGAGTTCTATATAACGACCATACTCACAAACTAAACCGAACTTAACCAACATCTACACAAGGAGCAAAATCGTTTAACTATAACAAAACACGTTTTTTTTATAACTGTTACACTATGTACTTGAATCAAGTGCTTGTAAAACACGGATCAATCAAGTCTCTATGTTTGAAGCACCGTTGTTGGTAACGGTACCTATTTGTAAAAAAAAAATGTTGATTTATTTTTAAAGATAACTTTTCCTGCTATCCCTACGATGAGGTGTACGTACATCTGTATTCTGTACATTTATAAGTCATCTTCATAACCTTTAAACAAATATGTTAGAAGTGTCAACGTTATCTACCCGATTTTTAGGGTTCGTACCTCAATAGAAAAAACTCGAGACTAAATAATAGCAGCCGCTCGGGTCAGTCTTCAGGTTAAGCCGCGCTTGCCTAGGTTGGTCTATGGATAGGTGACCACCCGTTACATACCGAGTTTCCTCCGCGCCTCGGAAAGCACGTAAAACCGTTGGTCCCGGCTGTCACTTGTAGATCTTTGACAGTCGTTAAAGATAGTCAGTGTCCCGAAAGTCTGACAACCAGTCTTAAGGGGTATCGTATTACCCAGTACTAACTGGGTTGTGGAGGTCAAATAGGCAGCCACTCCATGTAAAATGGAAAAACGGAACCCTTATTAAATCACTTTGTTGTCCGTCTGTCTGTCTGTCATGACCCTTTATCTCGGGAACGTGTGGAAATATCGAGTTGAAATTAAAAGTCGCGGACGGAAGCTAGCAATATTATAAATGCGAATGTTTGTGAGGATGGATGTATGGATGTTTGTTAATCTTTCAAGTTAAAACGGCTGAAACGATCTTGATGAAATTTGGCACAGAGGTAGATTATAGTCTGAAAAAAAAAAGCAAAAGAGGTATTTTTCGATCTTACATACTAACGCGCGGAAATAGGAACGTTAGCAAATTAATTTACCGGTAAAAGCATTTTTTTGAATAGTACACTGTTCACAAAAAAAAATTATATTGCAATAACCACTAGTATCACAGTTGTTTCGATGCTACACTATCATGTGAAGTATCGGCACACAACCGATGTAAACACCTGCGTCTCCGTTTACGAAAAAGCTGCCAAACCACAGCACAGGTGTTTTGTATGCAAGCTTTACATACTGCACGAGAATTTATTTAAAATTAGCTTAAGCCCGCGACTTCGTCCGCGTGGCATAGTTACTTTGTGCTAAGGATAACTTAAACCGCGTGATGATCGAAAAAAAATATCCTCCAACTATCTCTGTACCGAAATTCATCAAATTCGGTTTGGCCATTTAGGCATGAAGACGTAAAAAACTCACTTTCGCTTTGATAATATTAGTAAGGATATCGGTCTTGGTACGTAATCATATTAAAAATATAAAGACAATAGTTAGTGTGTATGTTTGTAACTGCTTCACGCTCAAACATCTGAACCGATTTGAATAAATTTTGGTGTGTAGATAGCTTATACCCTTGATAAACAAGTAGGCTTTTATCCCAACCAGTATCATATTTTGTGGGTTTAAATTAGGAGAAACCCATCCATGTTCCTTATTTTGTCCTTTGTTTTCCGGGACCACGGTATCTCTTTCGAACAACCTGCAACACCGGCAGATGCCCTGGCGAGCCCCTCTGATACTCTTACCACTGACGTGCGGTTTCTGTACGTTAGGATGTTCAGCTGGCAAGCTGCGAGTAGTATTCAGGTTTTTGCATTTTGATTTTTTATTAATAAGCACATGCCCGCAGCACCGGCGTTGCCCGCGTGATTTTTTTTTTTTTTTATTATCGATAGGCTCGCGTTTGACCACTATCTCACCTGATGGTAAGTGATGTGGTTGACGATGAAGCACGCTTACCTACAAATAACCTATTCACTCTTGACTTGAAGACCCCCAGGTTATAGCTGTCAGGAAATACAGACTCCGGCAGGGAATTCCACTCCTTAGCAGTACGCACAATGAAGGTATTCCCAAACCGTTTAGTGCGTGTGGGTGGGTAGTGTGAATTTCAGTAATTGTCCTACATCTACCAGGATAAAAGTATCCTATGTCTGTGCCAAATTTCAGCCGAATCCAGTCAGAAGTTTTCGTGTAACAGACTACCACACATACATTTATACATCCTCACCCACTTTATCATTTACAATAATAGAAGTCTTTTGAAACTTCTTCAAAACGTCATGGTCCAGTGGTTGAACTGGCGGAAGTCACTACTGTGATCACGCGATCAGTACCTAGACAACGTAGTAATTACTAGGTTACCTAGTTAATAAATCCTGTAATTTTTCCGCGAGAACGTGCAAGATGGTAGGAAAATAGTCGTTAATGTGCCCACGCAGCTAACTTGTCATTATTTGCACTAATGCTTTTGCGATCCTTGAGCTAAATGTTTATACCGTAATTTGGTATTCAACGACTGAGTAGAATACTAAATTTCGATGTTTTATTGCCTTTTTTTCCGTCTGTAATCATGAAGTAAAATACGGACGAATTTATCAAAGCACCAATGAATGTTTAAGTTCAATTAATCGTAATCCGAAAAAACATAGTTATTTTTTTATTTTATAAAACGTTGCCCCACACTAGGAATTTCTCTTGTGTCGTGGGTGCGTTTACAAACATTTAAACTCATATACACAAACAGCCAGACCCGTAACAACTATCTGTAGGCGGGCATAAAAATATTTGTTCCGTGCGGGAATCGAACCCGTGACACGCAGTGCAGCAGTCGATCACTTAGCCACTGCGCCAACCGTGTCGTCATTAAATTCAATTATACATACATTGCAAGTTTAAATAAAAGCTTGGAACAAATATAATCTACGACGATCAAAACGAGATGACGAGATGTACAGTGGGCGACATCAATTGGGTACACTAGAATTATGAAAAAAAAAAGAGAAATCTCCAAATCCAATCACTTACATCAGGACAAGACAAACAACATCTCGATTGATTTTCTCCTATTCCTAAACAAACAATATAATCTGAATCCGCTGTACATAAACAAAACTCTTTATATGATAATGAAATTTGTACATAAAATCTACTACACCATTACGCTTAGCTAAGGGCTTTACCACACTAGCGATTTGCAGCCGGTCTTCAGCGAGGCAACTGTTTAGAAGAAATTCTGGAACACCTGCAGGATTCGCCCATAATTATTCTATCCAAGATACGATTTTGTACCAAAACAAGTAAATCTGAAAAAATACGGTCAGGGAGCACCATGACATGCCCGTTGTGTGTACGTAACGATTACGCGACGTCTTCGCCGCATTTGCGTGACGAGAACGATTGACGTATGTGTACAAGAGAGAGGGAAACCAGCGTGCATTGCGAAAACGTGGAAAACGCGTACCCGTGGCTTGGTCGCTTCTCTACCGCAGAAAGCCAATGTACAAATCGCTGAATATACGGAAAACTCGTCGCGTAGGTGCGACTAAATCGCTTCTTAACCGCAGAAGCCGGATTACAAATTGTGAGAGGGATTCAAGCATATATTCAATATACTAGCTTTTGCCCGCGGCTTCGCTCGCGTTAAATTCGGAGTAACACAGTTCTCCTTGCATCTTATTGATTTGTAATAGCAACGCTAAGTTTTCTCTTTTCTTCCCTCTTTCTCCCTCACAACCCACTTTTTCTTAAAAAAATTACCGGTCCGTCTCCTGGTTCCCTACTATCTCTGTACCAAAATTCATCAAAATCGGTGTAGCCATTAAAGCGTGAAAAGGTAACAAACAAATAAACAAACAAACTCATTTTCGCTTTTATAATATTAGTAAGGATTGTGAAAATTTGGAGAACACGCCGCAAACCCGCGTCTATATCGCTTGTTAGTCGCAGAAAGCCAGTTCACAAATCGCTGAAAACACGCTGTATAATCAGCAGTGTGATAGCGCTCTTAACTTCTACAGTACAGCATCGGGAATCTGTTTGTTTGTCCCGAATCTAGAGGTCATATCAATAACTGGTAATAGTTCAAGTTTACTCTGTGCTCAAAAGTGGGCCAGATATGACGTGGGTCATTATTACAATTAAATATGTGAAGGTTTTCAATGAGGAGGGTCTTAATGATTTCTACCAATACGAAATTACAAAGCTTCAGAACATTTCGTATTTGTTCAATTAGAAAAAGCCAGTCACTGCAAAAATGCAATTTAATTGTAGATGAGTAAACTGGAAACAATGAAACTGGCACAACCGTTAATTAAATTCATCATGAACTAGACAACAAAGAATAAACGAATAAAAAAAACAACCGTTTAAAACGAAAACATCCCTGGTAGTGCTTTCCAATTTAGTTGTTCAGTGTAGATAGAGCCATGATAGCGCAGACACTGATAACTGAATCAAATGACTGAACGACGTCTGGGTTTCGTATCAAAGGCATGACTTGGCTACAGTGACTAGACAAAACTCCTAAACGATAGGACATAACATCACGCTAAGAAACCCCAAAGAGGTTAGGTTGTAGACGTGCCTACAGTTCGCCTGCATTTTGTCAGTTTTGTTTAAGTTTCATGTATATTGACAACAAATATTTGTATGACCTGCAGATAGTTATTTTGGGTCTGGTTGTTTGTGAGTTTAAATGTTTCTAAACGCACCTACGATACAGGAGAAATTCCTAGTGTGGGGCAAAGTATCATATAAAAAAAAAAACACCTAGCGAACCGGGCAGAAAGCTTTCAGGATTTTACTGAAATATATCTTCTAGAAAACCGAATAATACTTAACCCTAACTAGATTCGAACCTGGAAGTTGTGCTTGGCAGTAGCGTTTGCGACAACTTGACCAAAGTGGCAGCAAAGTAAACGACAGTAGTAACTCGCAATTGAAAAGCCAATAAAGTTGTGAACAGAATTCCTAATAGATACCGAGTTTTTATAAGATTCCCAGAGCATTAAACGAAACCTTAAACAGCAATACCCATTAGTTGTAACGATCACTTGAACAGAAGCTTGGGAAAGGATTGCCTACAAATTAGAGCTGGCCAGCGATCCCTATCGATAAAACGTGATGTATTGCTCATTGTTCGCGACATGTAACGGGACTGGCTGCTTGAGGGCTTTCCTATGTTGTTGAGTAGGAAACATGGTGTTTTGACATTGGAAGTTACATGAGCTGACTTAAGGAAAACATTGAGATACTTACCTATACTATTTATAAATCTGGCTGAGATAGACTGGTTTTTAAGACGGAGAATTGGGTGTCGTAAGTCAATATGAGTTTAAAAACTATAATATAAATAGACAACTGGGACAAGCTGAATGCGAAGGCGAGAACTGAATATAAATTCAACTAAAGAGAGACCTATGTAGACGCCCCGGGCGTCAGGCGCCACGAGACGACTCCCGGCCACCGTAGATTCAGACCTGTGGACGGCGAGAAATGGGTAGCTCACCGTCTGTCCGTCTATTGACAGACCGTTTGTCCGTATCGACGGCGCGTTAGTGTTGCACGCGCGCCTCAAAGAGATGTCAGCAAAGCAGTGGGCCACCGTCTGCCGGGGTTGCGAGTTGTTCGAAAGAGATCCCACGGCGCCGGTACATAAAGGGAAATAGAAGGAAAATGGGTGGGTTTTAGTCAGAACAAGTCTGACACTCCTCCCCGCTCCGCCCAGAGCGGGGGAAAGTATTTGGTTATTTCCCATCCGCAATAAAAAGGCAGATCTATGTCCTATCCAGCAGCTGTGAATATGCTAAATAAATGGGCAACAGAACACACAAGAAGAAACTAATTTGAATGAATCATAATAAGAACTGTAATGGACTGGATATTGAAGGCGGTATTGTACTAAACTGGGTAAAGGCATAGACGAACATTTATGACACGGTTGGCGGTTGGTGAAGTGTTGTGTTCGATCCCCGCCCTGAACAAAATCTTTGGTTAACCTACACATAGTGGTTCCGAATCTGCTCTGTTTGTGTATGTGAGTTTAAATCGATACTTAATATTATAAAGCTGAAGAGTTTGTTTGTTTGAACGCGCTAATCTCAGGGACTACTGGTTGGAATTGGAAAATTCTTTTAGTGCTGGATAGTCCATTTCTTGAGGAAGGCTATAGGCTATATAACATCACGCTACGACCAACAGGTGCTGAACAGCGTGGGTGAAACCGCGTGGAACAGCTAGTGTTTGTATACGCATCCACGATATAAGAGAAATTCATTCATTCGTTTTATTTAAAAGAAAGAAATTGCGTTTTCCAGATACTAGGAATATGTAGAAATAGAACCATCATTAATTAACTTCAGCAAAAAATATAAGTTCGAAATAACACCAAATCAAGAAAACGCAATCCTATATCAGTTTTAGTACACAACTAGCTGTTCCTCGCGGTTTCACCCCCGCTGCTCAGCACCTGTTGGTCGTAGCGTGATGTTATATAGCCTATAGCCTTCCTCAAGAAATGGACTATCCAACACTAAAAGAATTTTTCAATTCGAACCAGTACTTCCTGAGATTAGCGCGTTCAAACAAACAAACAAACTCTTCAGCTTTATAATATTAGTACACAATAGTGTCGTACCCACAAATTGCCAGCGGCCACAGATCTCTATCGCTAGGTAATGCCGCTCATTGTTTACATTACAGACTGTAACGGTATCGCCGAATACGGAAAGCAACTTTGTTCCAACTTTTGTGCAGTATCCTTTGACGGTGAAGAGAACAATGTAGTAGGCTTGTGGCTATAATAATATCATCAACAAAAGTACATAAAAATCCTAACTGTATTTTGGCTTAAGTATCATTATGAGCTTGCAAAAGTCATTAGGGTGGGTCTCGATTGGCAATGATATTAAATAATTAAATTCATTAGATGGATGAAAAACCATTTAACTGAACTAAAATAAGATAAATCACAGCGACGTAGCAGCGGTTAATTAGCAGTGATTGTTACACTATTAAATCTTTTGCTACAAGTTTCTTAAGCATTGCCTTATTCGATTCTTCCCTCTCAAGGCAAATTTTGTGCAATATTTTTTTTTTTCACTTATTTTATTTTATTTATTGGGAAAAACAAACAATAACACATTCAATATAAAGCATAATAAAGAATAACAATCCCTTGCTAAAGCCAGTCCGCGTTGCTGAGCCAGTAAGTTCGAATCAGTCCCCAAATAATATCATCCAGATCCAGCCTGTCCCTTTGCTGTCCTCCCCCAGCCTAAGCCGAAGCTCGTACCCCACGAGGGGTTAGAGCGTGTAGTCGCTTAGTTTGTAAGTTTTTGCCCTAGCTGGACGCCTTAATTTCAAGGTATCCACAGGAATCGCCCGGTTAAGCAGACGACAACCTCTTAGGTTGAACGGCGAGATGACATTTCGAAAAAAAAAAAACAATAAACTAGACCCAGTCTTTTTTCGTTTTCGGTCCATGAGCTCCATGAGATATAATAATATATAAAGAAGTATAAATAAATATCTGTCCGTATGTACATACCCTGTGACTCCTGGAAGCTTTCGGATCGAGGTACGTTCTGAGCTTGTTAAGGTAGTGTGCTGGCGAGTCCTTGGCCTGCACCATGTCCTGATCGCAGATGATTTCCCATTTCTTCTCCAGGTCGTAGTTGCGCAAGAGTTTCGCTTTGTCTGGAGGGAGGTCCATTGACGCCTGAAACAAGAGATAGGTTACGTTAAGATTTTGTTTGCTGAAGTAAACTTAAAGGTATGAAAAGCCGTATGCTCGATAAAGTTACCAAACAGCTTTTTTTGGGACATTAAATTATCAAATAACTCGTCTCGCTCTGGGCGTTGCAGGGGGGAGTGTCGGACTTGTACTGACTAAAACCGACCCATGTTCCTTCTTTTGCGCTTTATGTTCCAGGGTCGCGGCATCAGCTTCGAACAACCCGCAATCACGGCAAGCGGTGGCCCTGGAAGCCCCCACTGCTATCGGTAAAACCTTAAGGTAAGAATTTTCAAAACTCATTTTGCTTCTCATCGCCATATAGAAAGTGTGTTAGGCTTCAATGCGAAATTTTAAAATATTATTCAGTAGAAGTTTCTCTAAAGTCTCTTAGCGCATAGATGGCAAAAAGTCAAAAGCCTAGCCCAAAGTTCAGCCACGCATATTTGCTTGAATGATGCAACGCATAGATCATCAAGTGCGCCTGTGATCGGGCATGCGGTGAAAGATGGAAAATAGGCAGTTGCCTATGGGATGTAGCCGCATATGAGATTTGAGCTGTCTATGAACCCTTCTGTAGAGATTATCTATGGTCCGGCCGACTGAATATCTATACTAATCTATACTAATATTATAAAGCTGAAGAGTTTGTTTGTTTGTTTGAACGCGCTAATCTCAGGGACTACTAGTTGGAATTGGAAAATTCTTTTAGTGTTGGATAGTCCATTTCTTGAGGAAGGCTATAGGCTATATAACATCACGCTACGACCAACAGGTGCTGAGCAGCGCGGGTGAAACCGCGTGGAACAGCTAGTAACATAATAAAAGCAAGACCTCCCATGTGGACTTTCGGACCATGAAACTGTTCTGATCTGATCTATTTCCGTCAACAAATGTCTATAAAAAAACCGGGCAAGTGCGAGTTGGACTCGCCCACCGAAGGTTTCTGTACAAACTTGCGACATAAACAGCCATATCTTTTGACTGTGTAGACTTAGACATATGATTTTTCCACAACTCCAAGGTACCAGAAACTTCAGTACATGGTTTCAATTTCAACTCCATACCTTCACGCGTTACCGAGATAAAGGGTCTTGACAGACAGACAGATGGACAGCAAAGTGATCCATTAAGGGTTCAGTTTTTTTTTCCATTCAAGGTACAGAACCCTAAAAATCCCATCAGTATTTACATAAAAAGCCTATGATTGTATTCAATCCTGATGGATTTAGTATCCGAACAAGGATCGCTAACATTGAACCAGTTTCCAAGATATTGCCTTTACGTCGGTAACGGTATCTCCTGACAAATAGGGCTGATACTAACTGGTAAATTATACATATTTTATGATCCTCATGTGGGTGGTTCTTGAATAGGATCTGAAGAGTAGACTGTATAGAGGTATCAGATATCACGGCCCCGAAACATACACGCACACACATGAACATATGTGTATGTATGTTTAACGATTACTCAAAGACGCCTGGACAGATTTGCAAAATTCTTTTTTGTTTTGTAAGGTATACTTCCCAGGTTGTCCTATATCAATTTGGTAGTTATCATAATTTGTTAATCTTTTGTATTAATGAATCCTTTCTAATATTATAAAAGCGAAAGTGAGTTTGTTTGTTTGTTACCTCTTCACGCTTTAATGGCTTAACCGATTTTGATGAATTTTGGTACAGAGATTGTTGGGAAACAGGACACGCACATAGGCTAATTATATTTATGTGAGGGAGAAAGAGGGAAGAAAAGGGAAAACTTAGCGTTGCTATTACAAATCAATAAGGCGCAAGAGGAACTGTGTTACGCCAAATCCCCAAATTTAACGCGGGCGAAAGCTAGTAATCTATAAAAAATAGTTTTTTTTTTTGTGGAAATAGGTTTTTTTTATGTCAGACATAACATAATCTTGTAGCCAGGATCGTATTCCTCACGAGTGAAATTCCCAACAGTCAATAGTAGGGGCATGTTTTTTCTTATTTTTTTATTTCATTTATTGGTTTTTATACATGGTTTTTATAATTGTTTTTTTTTTATTATTATTAGCGACCCGCCCCGGCTTTGCACGGGTACAATGTAGGTACTAATATTATACCTCGCATGACTCTATCCATTAAAAAAAACCGCTTCAAAATCCGTTGCGTAGTTTCAAAGATCTAAGCAAATTAGCAAACATAGGGATAGATAGACAGACAGCGGGAAACGACTTTATTTTATACTAGCTGGCGCCCGCGGCTTGGCCCGCGTGATATCGACAAAAAAGGATCCTATGTGTTATTCCAGACTATAATCTACCTCTGTGCCAAATTCTATCAAGATCCTTTCAGTCGCTTTGACGTGAAAGAGTAACAAACATCCATACATCCATCCTCACAAACATTCGCATTTATGATATTAATAGGACTATGTAATAATGTCTGTCTATGGGAGCTTTTTAAGTTCCGATGATTTGGCTAGTTTCAACCTTACATCTATAGCAATGAATTCAACACAAGTCCTACACTTTGATATACTGCCAACTAACAGGTGAATGTTCCCGACTGCACACTTGATCTAATACAATCGCAGAGTCGAATCTAATCTGATAAAGTCGTTCCGACGCTTTGTAGTGAACTCAAGACGTGTCGAGAACTACTGGAGATACCTCACTTAAGATTTAAGTATACTTTAGTTGAAGAATGCTTGGCTGTTTGAAGTGCTTGCTAATTTTCAAATTTCGGAACAGCAGTTATAGTATAATCTATACTATACTAATATTATAAAGCTGAAGAGTTTGTTTGTTTGTTTGAACGCGCTAATCTCAGGGACTACTGGTTGGAATTAGAAAATTCTTTTAGTGTTGGATAGTCCATTTCTTGAGGAAGGCTATAGGCTATATAGCACCACGCTACGACCAACAGGTGCTGAGCAGCGTGGGTGAAACCGTGGGGAACAGCTAGTATATCATATGAGCTTAAGTTTACCAGCTGTTGCCGACGACCTTCGTTCGCGTGATAAGTTAAGTTAATCCTTATAAAATTAGCTGTCTGCCTGTATTCCGTAAATCGATCCAGATGTTTCGGAGATGAGTCGGAACAAACGGATAGACACATACAAAAATGCAAAATTAACTACATACAAAAATAACTATTAAAAACCAGTTAAAATCTTTGATTTTGAATACCTGACATTTACTACAATTATTATTTATCCTTACTAATATTATAAAAGCGAAAGTGAGTTTGTTTGTTTGTAACGTCTTTACGCCTAAATGGCCAAACCGACTTTGATGAATTTTGATACAGAGATAATCGGGACCCTGGAGACGGACGTAGGCTAAAGAAGAGAAGGGGAGACAAAAATTTGTTTTTTCGTTCATCACGCGGATTAGCGTTAGCATAAAGTAACTATGCCACGCGGACAAAGTCGCGGGCGGAAGCTCAATGTTTCTAAAAGTTATCGGTTCGCGAACTCACCATCGACGCTGCGTAGACATAAATCGTCGACTTTTCCGCTATCGTAAATACAGCTATTTATTACAGTACTGACAAAAACGGATTATTTATCACGACTTAGGTTTTATGACGGCGGGTTGACGGCAACCTTGTGTCTGAAGTTTATGTAAAACCATCACTTAGGCCTCAGGATAATGTAACTCAGTAATAATAAAACATAGATCATGAGATCCTGGGTTCGATTCCCGGGTAGGGCAGTGTTGTTGGGTGTTTCTATAAAGAATTCAGTAGCAGCCACGGAGTCTCTATAACAGACTCGCCCCACAGTTTACAAATTTTATTAAAACACCCTACAAAAGGTTGTCAAAGTGCCGCCTTACCACAGAAATGCACAATCTACATCTACGGAGGAAATTGTCTCTTAGTTGTCTAAAAGCTTTTTAAACTCTGAATATTTTTGATTATCGAACTCTAATGGTAATTGAACTTTGGACTAATTTTGTGGTAAGTTCTACAATGCCTAGGCAAACTGTTTTTTTTTGCATGGTAGTTATTGCTATCGCTAATAGATTCCACAAAAAAAGAATATCTAAAAATGATAGGAATAAAGACATCCTTACTAATATTATAAAAGCGAAAGTGAGTTTGTTTATTTGTTTGTTACCTCTTCACGCTTTAATGGCTAAACCAATTTTGCTGAATTTGGTACAGAGATACTTGGGAACCAGGAGACTTTGACTATTTTTTTTTTTAAAAGAGTGGGATGTAAGCGAGAAAAAGGGATGAAAAGGGAAAACTTAGCGTTGCTATTACAAATCAATAAGGCGCTGCCGAATTTAGCGGGAGCGAAGCCGCGGGCAAAAGCTAGTAAAAAATAAAAACCAATGTTAGCTGAAAATTTTGAAAATAGAACTTAAAAAAATTCTAGCTCCTAAACTACAAATAATCGCGGAACATACATGGGGGTAATTCGGGTACCCCTTAGCATAAGGCATCTATTTTTTTTCTTTGGACGCCTTTCAACTGGCCACCCTGTATAGCGGTTTATGAGATACAGTCTGTGGACGTACGGATGGACAGCGGAGTCTTAGTAATAGGGTCCCATTTTACCCTTACCCTTATAAACTGAACATTGCTGTTGAAAACTCGTGGTAACCCACCCTATCAACGTCGGTATCAAAACTCGTCTACGCATAGTATATACATACTTAGGCTAAGGACAAACTGTTTAAGTGCACTCTGTACACTAATTGGTAATGGCCAAACTAAACTAGACTAAATTGGACAGTTTGGGATTCGCGCCATTCGGCCTAGTCTACACAATGTAGGAGCCAGATGGCTTAGAAAGTTAGGTCGTTTAAACTTGTTGTTTTAGGAGCTTAATTAGTTTTCTTTGTATCGGGTTTGTTTTAACTAATGTTCAAGTATTTCGTTTTAAAATTTGAATATGAATAATCTATCCAATTTTCTAGGGGTAAGAACTTTAAAAAGATCAATCAAGATAAGATTTCTGCCATTTGTAGATCTTTGACAGTCGTTACAGATAGTCAGAGTCCCGAAAGTCTGACAAGTCTTGCTAATGAGTATCGTATTATCCAGTATTATTGTAAAGGTCAGACTTTTGATTTTGATGTCATGTATGAATAAAGAGTACCCAATTCTTGAGTAGATTAAAATCTCCAAAAAAGTAAAGATTTTATTTTTGATTGTAATCAAAATCTTTCCAAAAGGTGAAGCTTACCAAAATGCCAATATAGAATCACTTTCGCAAGGTCGAGACGTCACCTTGTCGATTCGCAAGACGTCCATCAATCGTAAGCCGAGCACGTGCCAAGTGGACTTGACCCAGACCTGTTCGGAAAGCTTAAGCATCATCGTAATCTGACTCAACATTCAACACTTGAAGGGTGTTACGGAATACAGAAGCACCTGCGGTTTTTTAAACGGAAGATGATGGAAGATGGTTCGTTGATTTGATCCTATGTGTGTAGTCTTTTGGATCCAAAATGAAAAGTATTTATTTCAAGTAGGCCAGTTACATTTGGACTATCGATACAATGATAACAATAAAAATTAAGCTACAGTCCCGGTCACAAGGCATAATAACTGAAAGTACTGTAGTTGCTGATTCCAAACCGAGCAAGGAACTACATGGCCATTCTTTTAAATCTGGATTTACATATATGAATACACATGCATAAGCATATTTCCCCAGGGGGTAAGCAGAAGATTCAGAACGCCACGATTGTTACTCCTTTGGATTCATCCAGAATCATACAAAAATTAGGTCATGTAAAGAGGTGTCATTGTATGATCGTCATTCCAAATCTGTTGTTAACAACTTCCCGTGGGTGTCAAAAGACGTGTTCAGGGTAATGAACACAAATGATCTTATAACCGCATCAATTTACGTCGTCTGGTACGCACAGATTCTCATGCGTGTGGTCGTTCAGCAAATCCAAGTTACTAAGCCCATATTTCGTTAAACCCCAATAATTATCAACGACGAAATTAATAGGCTTAATAACATTTATGGAACATGCTCACACCCATGCATAGCCTCCATTACCCGGTTTATTACTGCAACATTGCCTATCGCGGCAAATGAGACTCATCTCCTATGATTCACTACTTCAACTCCTGCAATTTTACCAAAACTAGACCTTTACACCTTTATTGTAAAGATATAAAGGTTAGTTTGAAGTGGCTGGACTGATTCAACATCTCGGTGGCAAGATGTTCGTATTAGCATAGACGGTGTGTTCTCAATTATGATGCTATGGGCGTGATCTTTGGAGTCTTAGGTGTGGTCTTTAACTTAATTTGTTGGTAGCAAATACCGCTGTCGACATTGCGAACTCTGTTATTGTCAACTAATTTGGCTAGCTGACGACTAAAATTTTAACCGACTTAAAAAAGGAGGTTAAAATAAGTTAGGAAGACGATGTCAAAAAATCTATGAATCAACTAAAAGTCACAGACTACCGCAACTAAATTAATTTTCCATATTTTAGTCTTTTTTTAGGAAGTTGTTTTTTTCCAATACAGTTTTTTTAGTTTGCAACAGATTTTGGATGAAATATAGATATTCAAATCAGGTTTTAAGGTACTTGTCGATGCACCCGAAGACAATGAAATATGACGTTTGTGGGTTTCGGAACAGGAAAATTAAGCTTCAAAAAGATTGAGGCTGAAGCTCAGGTACGGCGAGTAATTATGCAAGAACAAGTTGATGACCTTTAAGTACTCTCATGAAATAACTGGAGATAGAATTATAGAAACATGTGATACTTCATTTTCTGGTGGTCTTATGGGCCTGCTAATGACAAATTTCGAAACAAACTTTAAATAAAAATACCCGAAAAAATCTCCAAAACCCCATGATTCAAATAGGAATCTCAAAAAAATAACTACCAATAAAACACGGAATCTAATTTCTCAATCAACGAACACATTTTTCACTTAACGTAATTACTATGGTACAAAAAAGTAGCTGATCATGCAGGTGAACGACCTAAGTATGTGTTTGTGGCATGTCAATATTGGACATCATCACAAGACCACTAAATGAATAGCCATGTTGAATAAATTAAATACGGTAGGTTCTATATTCTCTTGATGAGGAGCTCGTGGCTAAATAATAGCAGCCGCTCGGGTCGATCTTTAGGTTAAGCCGCGCTTGCCTAGGTTGGTCTGTGGATGGGTGACCACCCGTGACATACCGAGTTTTCTACGTGCCTCGGAAAGCACGTTAAGCCGTTGGTCCCGGCTGTCATTTGTAGATCTTTGACAGTCGTTACAAGTAGTCAGTGTGCCGAAAGTCTGACAACCCAGTATTAACTGGGTTGTGGAGGTCAGATAGGCAGTCGCTCCATGTAAAATACTGATATCCAGCTGCATCCGGTTAGACTGGAAGCCGACCCCAACATAGTTGGGAAAAGGCTAGGCAGATGATGAGGTTCTTTATTCTCTATTGAGATCTTAGAAGTGCCTTTGTATGTGATAGGGAAATTCTGGAGAAGAAAGGCAAAGAATCAATCAAATAAAAAATGTTAAATGATGTTTATTTTGCAAGTAGATTTTTACAAACACTTTTTCGCGTCGTTTATTTTTTAAACTATGTGAGGCCGGTGTTTCGTACCCGACTACTCCGAGAAGAATCAAACTCAGAGGTCTCTTTGAAGGTCCAGACAAAAATCTTGGTCAACTTACATGAGGACTATGCAGAGAGTGTCTGAAGTGGTCTTTTTAAGAAAGCACCACACAGATTGAGTGGACCTGTCCAGTCAGTGCAAGCATTTGTCAGTTATCGTGTAGCTCGGCTCATAAATCAAAGTGCTCAACCAATTTGTAGCAGCATCATCATCAACAACACAAGGAAACTGAACGCATTTATACCCCCGTTCCATTCCGTCGAAGGTGGAAAAGGTTTCCGAAAATAATTTTACTAACTCTGTTATAATTTCAAATAATTGAAACTGATGCATCATCTGCGTAGCCTTTTTCCAACTATGTTGGCGTCGGCTTTCAATCTAACCGGATACAGCTGAATACCAGTATGGAGCGACCGGCTATCTGACCTTCAGAATTCAGTTAGTACTGGGTACTACATTACCCCTTAGTAATACTGGTTGTCAAACTTTCGGGACACTGACTATCTGTAACGACTGTCAAAGATCTACAAATGACAGCCGGGACCAACAGCTTAATGAACTCTCCGAGGCACGGAAAACTCTTTATGTAATGTAACGGGTGGTCATCCATCCACAGAACAACCTCGACAAGCGCAGCTTAACCTAAAGATCGACTCGAAAAGCTGCTTGTATTTAGCCACAAACTTCTCCAATAACTGAAACTGATAGAAAATCAATTTAAAATCACCATAAACTAACAAAACAGCTTCACAAAGTCAAGTCTACCATTGACAAGTCTCAAGATGTTTCGGACCTCTAACTATTCAAGAACTAAGTCAACATTCGCCCTTGGGGAGTCAGCAGAATTGAAGTGCCATTAGTCATGGTAGGCTATTAGCTATCAAGTTCGAAGAACGGTTCTAGTGTACTTTGAAATTATGTTGATAGTTTATTTATAAGTGATTGTTTTAGCTGAGTGAGTTATGAGAGGGAATCCTACTTATTTACCTCTTCTCAATATCCTGGATAACATATCCAAATGTCCACGAACTGAAGAAGCGTGCATCAGCTAGTAATAATATTATAAATGTGAAAGTTTGTGATGGCGTAAGGATGGTTATTATACTTTCACGCAAAAACTGCTGAAGTGATTTTTATGAAATTTGGCATACAGACATTGTATAAAAAATAGCACATTTACGCACGGGCAACGTTTTTTTTGATGTTGGGAAATCAAATAAAGGAGGGGAAGAGAGGTAACCAAAACCATTCTAACCCACCTATGTTCCTTCTTTTAGCCTATAAATTCTGGGGCCGCGGTGTCTCTTCCGAACAACCCGCAACCCCGCCAGGCTGTGTCCCTGGCAAGCGCCTCTGCACACAGGCAACGCTGCGGGCAAGAACTAGTTTAAAAAAAAAGTGTAATGTTTATATATCAAAATTCATATCTATCTGCCACGCCACCAGATCTAGCCAGTTTCCGTGCCCTCTCGATATTAAGACAAATAGATAATTAAATCCTAAATTATAACTGCTTTCTAAGTTATTAATGGTTCTCCTTATAAACTGTATTCGTACCTCCTGGTTCATTTGTCATTGTACCTGTCACCGTGGGTATTGTACCTGTTATAGCAAGTTCAGAAATAAAACCAGATTTATAGTAGTTTATTACTAAAACAGTGATTTTGGACATAATTTATTTTCTGTTAATTGTTTAAGATTCGGCCTCTTTTGGTAGTATAATGGCGATATAAAAGAAAAAGTTTGAAAGCATTCGTGTTAGTCGTGATTAATGTGATGTTAATAGCTCTGCTATTCTTTTTAATTTTTGAGAAGTAAAACGTGCCTCTGTTGTCTTTCTTTGTTTTATTAATTAATGTTTTTAATCCAGAAATGATAAATCAGAAACACGGTACGGTTAGCAAAACTCAGATTTAGTCCGTTCAAATCAAATTTATTTAATGAAATGTTTGTTTTCTATTAAACAAATTTAACTACATATATTCGAAAGCATTCGAGAGCCTTGTTACTTGTCACTTTTGCTAACTGTACTTGATATAATGACTGAGTATTTTATGTGTCTATGTTTCTGATGAGTAAAGACAGTTCTACTAACTCTATTTATAACTACACTAGCTGTTCCCCACGGTTTCACCCGCGCTGCTCAGCACCTGTTGGTCGTAGCGTGATGTTATATAGCCTATAGCCTTCCTCAAGAAATGGATTTTCTAATTCCAACGAGTAGTTCCTGAGATTAGCGCGTTCAAACAAATAAACTCTTCAGCTTTATAATATTAGTATAGATATAAATTATTATGATCTAATGTCATAACACAGTGTAATAATGACGATAGCTTTTTAGTTTGTAATGACATTGCGTTATTATTTCTTGTGCAAGTTGGATGAAGCAAATAGAGTATACAAGGATCGTAGAAAGTGGTGGTGGCGTTCTGTTTTATAATTTCTTGTCATAAACGGAATTGTATAAAATCTGGTTCTTCTAACCTGACAGACAGATGTGTTGCTGGGGAGTTTGTTCCGCCACTTCTTCTTCCCAGGTAAAACACTAGGAAGTGGCGAAGGGCAAGGCGTTTTTGTGGGACTGTCTCTTGTAATCTGACGTTCAAAAAATGCTGATTATCAGCCTAATTTGAATAAATGACTTTTGATTTTGTGTTCTCTGCCTGCCTTAGGGAAAAGGGCGTGATATCCTTACTATTATTATAAAAGCGAAATCGAGTTTGTTTGTTACCTGTAATTCACGCCTAACGTCCGGTTCCAATAAACAGAAAACGACTAGTTTTGCTAATGGAACCGGGCGTAAATGGCTAAACCGATTTTCAGAGATAGTTGGGACCTTGGAGACGGACAGAAGTTCTATGTTGGACTGTATTTTTCCTCCGCCAACTGTGGACCGATTTTCATAATTCCTTTTTTGTTCGAAAGGGGCTTTTTTGTTCCGAGGTGGTCTCATATCAATTGAATTTATATAACTTAGGTCGTTCATGAGTTATCGTCTGTAATACATAGTTCTCTCCTATGTCTAAATGGATGATCTGCTAATATCTTTTAGTAACAATGGAAAAATAATTCACAATAAAAACAGCTGAAACAAAAGACTTTTATTTGCAAAAACAAAGTATTTTCATGAATACATATTTCTTGTGCCTCCACAGAAGTTGATTGAGTCTACAGAAGGATACTTCTGTAGACTGAAAGATTATCTTCTCCGACTTCCTCTCAAGAACCTAGGAGCCTAGGCTAATATAGGCAAAAACAATGATGATGTTCATTGATAACACACGGCAATACACCGCGATGCCGTCACGCATGTGTTTTCGAATCGATTCAGTAGAGCGAATCGAATTCTATGCAAATGCGTGACGATCACGACTGGGGACTTAGTGATGTAAAGTCTAGATCGTGAATATATCGAGATTTCGTGGTTAATCGATAACAGGGCGGCAATTTACTATTGGTACGAAAAAGTTGGTGGGAAGGCAAAGATGTGTACCTATGTAGTATTCTCTGCATTTTTATTGTAGATAAAAACATTCCTGGTGAAATGTGGGTGCCTTTAGGTACACCTCTGCTTCATCCTACGGAGTTAACAAGCGAGATGTTATGTTAGAATCTTTCTACCATCTCTAAAAATTCCTCACTCCGATTCCATCTGACCCCAAGCGAATGTCTGCTAGATATGCGTCACAGACAGGCGCTAGCGAAATAATTAGATTTTCTACTTTCTAATTAGGTACGGCGTGGCGCCGGCGCTTCCCGCCTCATTAGACGCACATGCTCGTAAATAGACCATGAAAGTGCATGGACTTTACCAACTTTATGGTTTGTTTTTCTTTTTACATCTTCGTTTTTTAAGGGTTCCGCACCTTATAAAGAAATAACGGAACACTTATTGGATCACTTCGATGTCTATATGTCTGGTAAAACCCTTTATCTCAGAAGTCGTGGAGGTAAGGAGTTGAAATTAAAACCATATACTCAACTCCGTATTCCCTTTAGCCAGTGAACCAAATCAACTCTCTAAGTCTACGCAGTCAAAAGATCTGTCTGTTTATGTCGCAAATTTGTACTGAACCCTTGCAGAAGTCTGACTTACACTTGGCTGGTTTTTTATAGCTTTGCTAGTTCTATGACTGTAAGAGCGAAAATTGACTGTTTTAATTTACTTGGTAGTGTCGTCAATCCTCTAATTTAAGCTTCTGTAAGCTCTTGGTAAATAATAACAGAAAATCCGCAAGGCAACTTTATAACATAGTGAGACCACTCCGTGCCTTGGAATCACGTTATTCTGATGGTTCTAGCTGTAATTTATGGATGACTATAACACTCATTAGCCTTATCTACACTTATTCAAAGCTTCAGAAGTCGGCGACGAAAAAAAGACTGAATTATACAAACAAAAGTTTTGCAGGTTTGCTGGTAGACATTTCTTTTGCAATAAACTGTGCTTTCGTAGTCTGTTTTTTTTGTTGTTACCTTATGTTGTTTCCTGCGTGTACATAATTCCTTACTTAATGTTATAAAAGCGAAAGTGAATTTGCTTGTTTGTTACCCCTCAATGGCTAAACCGATTTTCATTAATTTTAGTACTGAGACAGTTGGGACCCTGTAGACGGAAAAATGTAAATAAAAGTGAGAAAAAGGGGAGAGAAAGATATTTTTTTTCGATCATCAGGAGGATTAAAGCGTTAGCCCAAAGTAACTATCCCACGCGGACGATGTCGCGGGCGAAAGCTAGTTATTAAATAAATAGTCACCGATTTTGAAACCAAAGTTTTCATTACTGTCTTTGAGTCATCTATATTAATTTGATTTCTACACATTTATATTCTTTACAGGATGAAACACGAAAGCAATTCCCCAAACTCATTAAGTATACGTAACATCACAACAAAATTCTCATAAAATTTCGTTTTATTGTTTTTCTCATTTTAATACTTCATCTTCCGCCTGTGTTCCAATCATCCAGAATGACTCGTAAAGTCTTGAGAGGATCGTAAAGCATTCGCGAGAAGACTGTATTATGTGGTGCCTGTGGCCAGGTGTCAATGTACCTTTGTTGGACTTGGTAGCCATAGATAAACGGTAAAATATGATACTCTTTGGCATGTTTTTCCAGAGTTTACACCAGGGGTTCCCTAACTTTTTCACTATGAACCCCCTTTCTTAAGAACAAAACATTCGGTGCAACGGGGACAAAGTGATAAAATATAATAATAATTTTATATTAATCAGAAACAATAACTTGAACTTTTTTTCGCAAATATTTTCAGTATTTTTTAAGCCAGTATGTATGTATGTTACCAAGTTTGTATAAAGTATTATGTGGTACGTAAACGCGGGTAATGTGTAAATAAGGTCCTATACCACACTAATACCCCACGCCCCCTTGCAGGTCTTTGCGCCCCCTAGGTTGGCGCGCCCCCTACTTTGAAAATCCCCGGTTAAGACCTTAAAATTTTGTGGCGTTTGCCGGGTTTGCGGGTTGTTCGAATAAGTTATCGCGGCCGTGGAATATAAAGGGCAAAAGAAGGAACGTGGGTGGGTTTAAGTCAGTAAAAGTCTGACACTTGCCCCCAGCTCCACCCGCGGGGAAGTTATGCCACGTAGTATGGGTATGGCACGCTTACTGGGCTTATTAACAATAAATCTTAAAATCTGAATGATTCACTGCAAATTACAGTGAAGATATTGCTATACAATATTGATCCTGAAATGCCCAAATTAGTAAAATATTAAACAATATTTAACAATGTCGTCTACATCGAAATTCGTTGAATCGTTCACATCTCATAATAATATGTGAAAATGATGCTTCTATAAAAAGAATATCACAAAATATCTTAATATTCAGCATTGCAAAATTAATTCCAAAAACTCCATAAAATTACACATGAACCAATCTTTCAAATTGATGTTAATAATAGGCGCGGGCGCACCAAAACGTACAGCGCAGTCTAAACAATGCAACAAACTAGTATATGGTAGAACAATACCAATTTAAACTGATGTTGCCTATTTCCACTCAGTCACGGTCAATTCTTTATTTCAAGCTACACATATTTACTGAATGAAACGACTGTGTAAACTTAAAAAAAGACTATATTTAGTTAACTAGAGACGTGAAAGAAATTAAACCCATAATTTATCGATACTCTTTTCAATATTAGGTATCGATAAATCAATCGAGATTTATCGACGTCGATAGAGCTTGTTATTAGAGAAATAAATCGTCAATTTATAGTTATTATCGGATTGTAAAGCGATAATTCAATTTTGAACGTTGTTTATGGAGATATTGAGATTCTTGAGAAAGGCAACGTAAACTACCATTGTATTATTAATCAAATATCTACTGAACTAGCTGAATTGTAAAAGCTATGAATAGGACAGGAGTTCTTAGTATTTATAACTGTACATCAAAGGAGACATTTTCATTACGAAATAATAGGAAATGACAACGACGCGTGTTTACTCACAACGCGAGCGGATTCATTGAAACCAATGATTCAATATTCTATAATTAAGTTGATAAACAGAATATATTCATACATTTTTCAAGAGTGACATTGTAATGAATCACAGTAAAGACAATGAGGAAACTCGTGTCTTGAATTACAACTCGATTCCACCACGACAGCTTGACGTAACTGTGTTAGAAATCAGATGTAGATATGACCATTTAAATATATATAACTAAGACCACCGTGTCTCTAAAATAGCTGCCATAAAAGGCGATTACGAGATTCGAATATCGAATTTTAGAGCAATGAAATAACCTCAATGTTTAATAATTGCGACGTATTGATACTACAACCATTAAGTTCATAAGACTCTATCCGTTCACGGTGATTGCAGCAATTTTCTTTCTTAACATGGATGAACTTTGGACGTTCAGTTGACATATTGATGACCAATTTAGCATAGAAAAGCTTTTTAAAAGATTTGCATTCACATTTAGAAAGAATATAACGTCGACGTCACAGAAGAGTTATAAGCAAGAGAATTAAATTAAAGATTAATTAATGCAACTGTTAGTAAATCAAAAGGAATTTTCTGAAAAGAGTTCATGGGTCATTCATTCATAATTTCTTACATCATTATCTTAACTAGGATACGATAAAACATGCATAAATGACCAGAGGCTATAACAACAAAAGGAAACAACATAATTACATTAGAAAGCAAGTAATTAAGCGTTTCAAGGAATCGCATCGATACATTCGCGGCTTCCCGATAATTCATCGATAACTATGGCCCAGCACTGGCCGATGAATCAGACGAAGACAAAATAAACTTGGTACGAATATAGCCCGCGACCTTCGGGTGAGTCAATCACTAAATACTTGACGAAAGGGAGACTGAATCGAACCAACTCCAAATTATACCCCTGACATAAAAAGTTGGAACTTGTTTTTAATAAAGTGGACCATAACTTGTGTTTTGGAACGGGCGGTACCTGACGTACCTGTAAGCCAAGTTTTGTTGCAAATTAAGAATTATTTTTGACTTAAAACAATTCAACGCTCCTCTGTGTTTATGAAATTGTAAATAATTTTGGATATTATTAATATTTCTATTAGTCAAAATCAAAGTAAACCACTTATTTAAATTAAAGCATTAACATGCTTTCCTGAAAGACAAGCCTTCCGTCTAGCTTCGGCACTAGTCTCCCAGAATATAACTAAATCTGGAATGTTAACGAAACCTAATAATGTAACTAATTATTTGTTGTGGTGACAAATAAATGATTACTTTTGATCGTCAAACATACGGAAACAAAATTGTATGAACAAAAAAATAAATGAAGACGATAAATCTATTATAACAAACAGCACAAATGTTTTATAACTAAAACATTTTAATAACAAAAGCATAACGCATAAAGCTTCATCTTTAAACAGAAAAAGAAATTCATGCAACCCAAACAAACAGATACAAATCTGCCAAGTCGTTAAGGAGATAATAGCAAGACAAACGTACTTTCCAACAATATTGCACACTAATGGTCTATTTGGACGACATAATAATACGCTACAGTAAGCACTCGAGAATCGAGAGTTGCTTATTGACACTTCCTGATAATAATGACGCACATCCGGTAGTAAAGTATACTGATATGCAAAGTTTTGTTTACTTGTTTGTGGAGAAATTCGGGGAAGATTGAACAGCAATTGCAGCTTTGAGCTTGAGAAGTCTATGTGCAACATGAAGAAGGCAACAATAGTAATTTAAAAAGACAATCACACTGATTAGATTACTATATAAAAACTATTGGAGGATTTCGTGAGAAGCAATTTCCGTTCGGAGTCAGTACGTCTCCTGAAAAGCTATTTTGCAACATTTGATGTAACTGTCGTTACATAAAATCGAATATATTGCTGAACTCAAATAGCGTTAAGATAAATAAGTTTCTTTCATGCATGACTCAGAAAAATATATAAACACTCACGACACTCAACAATAAGATTAGTAGCGTCGTTCAAGTTTTTGCATTCAATATTCAACTTCTATTTTCACGTTTTGTTCATAACAAAAATAAATTTGATAACCCAAAATTTATTTAGCCCACATTGGGCGACATATTACACTTATTTAGACCATTCCAGACCCAACATTGAGAAGAACACGAATTTGGCTAACTTGAAAGTGAGTATAAACCTTTTTTGTTTGTTTTTCCTATTCAATTAATTTTCAAATCATATTAAATTCATGTCGACAACTTCACAAATCGATATTTCGCGTGCAACTATGCCGATCGTCGACGGTTGCGTGACGGTCCCTCTGAGAGATCATCCGATTCTTGGGCGCTACCGTCCCGGGAGCTGTAATTTTGATCGATGTGCTAGATTTTCGCTTTCTACAATTTTACGTGGATGTTGTAGTTGAAAGGGAGTCGTTTATCTTGGTATGGACATGTAATGAGGGATATAAAGGACATGATGTGACTAAAAGAGTAATGGATCTAAACGTTGATGGACGGAGAGCGAGAGGAAGGCCAAAGAAAAGATGGATGGATTGTGTAAAGAATGATATGAAGGAGAAAGGAGTAAATGATGTCGTGACGTCTGATAGGGGAGAATGGAAGAAGAAAACGTGTTGCGCCGACCCCAAATAGAATAGGACAAGGGCAGGAAAATGATGACGTTGTAGTGAAACTTGTTTGTTTTTGGTATTGTTGGTTAAGAGCATACATCCGCAAAATTCACTCAATAGTCAAAGTTAATCATTTTCGACTGACAATAAAGCAATAATGTGGCATCATAAAAATACTGGCATCATATGATTGGAAATTTCAAAATCTACTGCTTGGTTGAAACATTTTAAAATATTTGGGTGGTTTTCCCATAAGAACAGTTTTTATTCAAAGCCTTTTTTAAATGATGTCGACCGTCTATTCTGATGCCAAATACTAGTAAAACCATAAATAGAAACTGTTAAAAAAACTTTTAAATTTAAGTATGATGCGTGACTGCGTGGTGATAGTGACACAAGAATTAACAAACGTAATAAAGGTATTTTAAACCCTGGAACTCGTTTAATTCAGCAATATCAGTATGACAATATTATTTTCCAGTTACAGATAATATTTTGTGTCTGCAAACTTAATAATATTAAAGATGAATAATATGCATCGTGTTATAATGCATATGAAAAAAACCTTTTTGGTGTAAGTCTTCCTTGAAGAGACAAATTATCCCAGACACAATAACAAAAGTATTTTAATTCAAACTTTTAACTACGAAGGTGGCACCAACAGCAATTAGTAAAACCAGGCAGTTTACAGCTTGAATTAAACAATACTCCTGTATTTTTGAAAAACGTCAGTAAAATACGAAGAGTCCCTTCATTAAAATCCAAAGAATGTAAAGGAAAAGAAACGAGTGGAGTTTCACACGACGTTGAAACGAATGAGGAATACACATGACTCACTGCCGATCCGAAAATAGCGACCAAAACGGTTTTAGCCCTAACCCTAATCTTTCAATTGTATGCTCATTCGACAAATGTAGTTTTAAGTAACTATAAATCAATATTCGGTTTGTAATGTGTTTCTTGTTATTTAGACGGAAGACGGTGTAAATATAGATCTTTGATTCACCCTCGCATGATGAATAGGGAAAATTATAGACGCGGTTACTTTGAAACTGGCTAGTCACAAAATATGAATGACTAAATACTTAATATCAATTCCGCTAAGTATGCATTAAACAACATTGAACTTCAAAATAAGGAAAAGTAAACGGTTTTTGTTAATAGCAGTTACAAGACTTTACATCAAATACAGACAATAACTTTGTAGCTAAAGTTTCAAGCTATTGCATAGCTGCTATCGCGGGCCTTGAGCGTGGAGACCGAATCCAGAAATTTCGTATCGAAAACACCTAACATTACGAATACGGTCAGTTATTTCTATCGCGATTCCAATAATATGTTCAATTAGCGTGTTTGGTAGAGAATCGGGTCGGCAATCAATTTTAAGCTGGATCAAACCCAAGGTCTATTTCTACTTTTTGGGACTTCTTTTCATTAGGAAGTACTTTTTAAATATTATATTTATATTTTTTTTTTAATATATGTATTGCATAAGTTGTTTTTTTAATTTATTGCATAGGTTGATAAAACCGCGGTAGTCCCCGAGTGTCACACGTATTTTTTTGTTTTAAAGCCTCAATGATTCATTTATGACAACAAACAAAAAGGCAGTATCCCAAACCTTTACTTCCTCAAGACAAATTAAGCTTCAAGCATATCTGCATCGTGAATCGTACAACTAAACTCACCGAACAGACAGATCGACGTCCCAATCCTTTCTAATATATACGACACATTAGCGACAGGGTCAGAGCATGGTTTAGCATGCCTGCATACCTTTGTCGAATGGCACTACGGGTGGGCATTGACAAGACCTTAGGAATGGTTTAAGCTGGGATCATTGACATTTTCTGAAGATATTATAAGTAACTTTGTCCTCAAATTCTTAGAAAACATATATTCGCATTTGAATTCTAAAGGTTCAGGAGGAAATGGTCAAGGAGAGGACTAAATAATAGCAGCCGCTCAAGTCGATCTTTAGATTAAGCCGCGTTTGCCTAGGTTGGTGTTTGGATGGGTGACCACCCGTTACATAACGAGTTTCCACCGTGCCTCGGAAAGCACGTTAAGCTTTTGGTCCCGGCTGTCATTTGTAGATCTTTGACAGTCGTTACAGATAGTCAGTGTCCTGAAAGTCTGACAACCAGTCTTACCAAGAGGTATAGTAGTACAGTCGCTCCATGTAAAATCAGCTGCATCCGGTGAGACTGGAAGCCGACCCCAACATAGTTGGGAAAAGGCTAGGATGATGGTGATGAATTCTGAAAGTTCAAGTTCATCTAAGGTTACATTCTTTTACCGTCTTGTTATACAGCTCTCTGAATATTCAAGTATGATAATCTGATAATGGTAAATGCAATTGATTGTTAAGTGTCTTGTTTACAGACAATTGCTACTTGCTTACTTACAGTAATGGATATTTAGTTGTCTATAATCTGCATTCAGAAACAGCTTTAAACCTTATAAGGTAAAGACTACAAACAGATACTAATCTATGTCATGTAATATGCAAAATGTAAATGTTAAACTTAATTATGTAACAGACGGAGAAATTAATGATTAGATTGCTATACGGTGATGATTTTCTTGAGGATTCCCCGACTAGCTTGCTTAGAACAATGGAGTGATCACCTGAAAAGTTGAGATCAAAGGACTCCTTTTGAAATACAATTTCAATCAAACCGACATACACAAAACCCCGAACATAATATGAAAGCACTAACTGGCGGCCAGTTATTTCAGACTATTATCTACCTCTGTGCCAAATTTCATCAAGATCCGTTCAGCCGTTCTAACGTGAAAAAGTAACAAACATCCACACATCCATCCATCCTAACAAAAAATTGCATTTATAATATTAGTAGGATAGGATTCAAAGCGAATAAACAAAAAACTGCAACAACGGTTTCTACAAATAGACAAAAATAACTCCAAATACTGGTGGTCCAAAATTGAACAACATAACCATGCCTCTTACCAAGGCAAAATTCCCAATAGTGCTATGAGAAAGCCAGTATGTGCATTCAGTTCAGTAAACCCATAAACGTATTTTAGATGTCTAGGCCAGTCCAAGTTTATGTGTGTCTAATTCTCCATACCTTTGTAAACGATACCTTAGCTACCATTTCAGGTTCAGAAGTAGAATTCCTGTTAGGATACTATACTTAAACTTATATTTACACTAGCTTTCGCCCGCGGCTTCGCCCGCGTTAAATTTGGAGTAATACAGTTACCCTAGCGCCTTATCGATTTGTAATAGCAACGCTAAGTTTTCCCTTTTCTTCCCTCTTTCTCCCCCACATCCCACTTTTTTTAAAAAAGGGATGTGTGTACTTATGTACACGCGTTAGAAGTTACACTTCTTTGGTGTAAAGAAAAAAAACTTTGGTAACCCATCCATTTCCAAACCTTGGTGAGGTTGCTTAACCTGGCCCACTGTGATAACCCATCCATTTCCAAACCTCGGCTATGCAATAGCTTAATAAAAACACCAAAAGAATATTTATTTATTATGAAACACGTATTCTAAATATAAAAATACTAGAATATACAACATGAACATAGTTACTAGAACACCTATAACTAACTTCACGATGTCGCTGTGCGCGCGCAAATCACTCTCATCATTTTTCTGCATCGCGCCAAAAGAAGTATAACTTCAATAAAAATTATATGTCCGTCTCCTGGTTCCCAACTATCTCTCTACCAAAATTCATCAAAATCGGTTCAGCCATTAAAGCGGTAACAAACAAACAAACAAACTCACTTTCGCTTTTATAATATTAGTAAGGATTTCCTTAATAGTCGAGTTAAACGATGTGATGAATCAAGCATCAGAAGAGAAATAAATGGGAATGAACCGAATCACGTATTCATTTTTTTACACGAGCTTTTGCCCGCGGCTTAGATCGTGTTTAATTCAGGGTAACACCGTTCCCCTTTTCTGATTTGCAGGTACCTGCTACTTGTAATTTTTGCCCTAGCGCCTTATTTATTGTAATAGCAAACCTAAGTTTTCCTTTTTTTCCTTCTTTCTCCGTATTTTTTTTTCCTATGTCCGTCTCCAAAGTCCCAACTATCGCTGTACCCAAAATTCATCTTTATTAGTAAGGATTACCCAACCCCACTACTACTAATACAACCCTACGATAGGCATTGGTTTATGAGTCTAAAGTGTAACCGATACTTTGACATTCAGAGGTGACATTCTTGTGATCTAGTCGGAGACCTTAAAGGCAGTATTTAAGTTTCAACAGAACATTGACGAAAAACGAAGTCAATGACGATACACAGAGGACATGTTGACAACGTCGGAACAGTAACTTCGATACTATCTAATCAGGTTGGCTGTTTTTGTTTCCCTTTAGAGGTAAACTAGCTTTTGCCTGCGGTTTCGCTCGCGTTAAATTCGGAGTAACACAGTTCTTCTTTCCTGATTTGCAGGTACCTGCTACCTGTAGTTTTTGCCACTTATTTATTGTAATAGCAATGCTAAGTTTTTCCTTTTCTTCCCTTTTTCTCCCTCATATCTCATTTTTTTTAGGGATTTTCCTCTCCACTGTAAACCATACCTTAGCATCCCGTCGACGTCGTCGGTTCAGAGGTGACATTCCTGTCCTTATTCTGTCTTTAGTCTTATTTGTGGGGTACACGAACAATGGTGTTGGAATGAAATATGTTAGGGATCTTTGGACTCTTCGATTGGATGGGAGGATATTGATGTGCAGAGATGATATTGATTTCAAAGGTACTGATGCATATGGATTATCTTGCGGTTTTATATCAACAGCGGAGTTAATATTTCAACCGCTAAATATGCTGACAGCTTGTCAGATTGTATGATGACCTATCAGTTTCAGTATTATACATATATACACCAACAATTTTTGACTGTAATTAGCCTATATGCTATAAAAGTTTGCGATTTTGAATGGAAGAATGTATTTTAGTCTTTTATGCAAAAACTTCTAAACGGACTTTGGTGCAATTTAGCACAATGTCACACAAACACTTAAACAAGTCCACGCAGAAGTCGAGGGTTAATTATCAATACAAAAACAATCCATTGATAGACAAAACATTATTTTTAAAGTTATGATGAAATAATATCAAAACCAGCAAATAAAATAGTTCTCTATGCCCAAGAAGGGACTAATAATAAAGATACAGTTCTCGATAAAGCATAAGCTTGGTACAGATACATTAGTCAAGTCGGATATAACCATGGCGCCCCGTGACTCTAGCATTGATTGGCGACCCTTCACTTGCATTACTCACTATCGATTTGGTTTATTTGCTCAATTCAGAGGACTGTGATTTTACTAATTGTAGGCACGAATGGTCACAAGTTAGTCTGGGTCTGGCAAACGGCAAAACGTAAAGCAAAAGTTTAGCCGCAAATGTAAAAAGACCATATTATTCACTTTTAAACTCCATTGAATGAATAGCATGATGAATGATATGAAAGAAAAAAATGGTGACCAATCAAAACAATGACGAGGCGGGCATAACTCATCTGAATGTTGATGGACGGAAAGCGAGAGGAAGGGCCAAAGAAAAGATGGATGGATTGTGTAAGGACTGATATGAAGGAGAAAGGCGTAGATGATGCCGTGACTGATAAGGGAGGATGGAAGAAAGAAAACGTGTTGCGCCGACCCGAAATAGAATGGGACAAGGGCAGGAAAATGATGATGATGAATGAATAGCATGAGAGAAAAAGGGGGTGGATGCTGACTATCCACATACGATATAAGTAATTAGGTTTTATACAACATCACAGCGATATACGTTGGGCAGTAGCCTACCTAGAAACATCACCATAGTCGGAAGATTTTACTATTTATATGATGAAGAAACACAAGAAGATAAGTAAGAAGTAGATAAAAAAATAACCACAATATGCAAAACGAATTTAAAACAACTTCAGACAGCAATTTATGTGAATGTAACAGTCCCTTGTAATATACCTCCACCATTCCGAGAAACAAAATTACCCAACCGTCAAATGAGCCAACCATATTTAGACCAATACGATGGGAAACGAACACAAATAATTTATTTGAACATCCATTCTCTGTTTATCGCAGAGATTATCAAACTAATGAATATAAATAAGACGTTTTTATTGAATCACTGCGTATTTAGTTTAATCCGACATCAAAGCATACGAAAGGCAAATTACTATTCGAAATCAGCAAGGGTCGGATTATTGGGCCGTTAACTTGAGTGGCAAACTGTGTATAGGATGGAGTAAATTGATTGATTGTTGTTATCTTTGTGAGCTTCATAGATAGCCACACGATTAGACAGATATTTGATTTCATAGTAAACCGCAGTAGATTTTGCCTATCGATAGTTTTCTTGTCATTATTCTAATCTATCTAGTCTGCCCAGCATGTCGTTCTTCAATACTTCTCTATTATACCTCTTGTCAGCAATAACCCAATTTCTAGCCATATCATAAATTCTAAACCTACTCTCAAAACCACCCACATTCATACTAAAATCATTCCTTAATTTAACATCTCGTCTCATTCACACAATCTCCACCAAGAAAACTCATATCTTCAAGAGTCGGCAAATAAAGAAAAATAATATACTGTTTCAGTTATTCGTTTTCTCGTGAAACTCCTAATAACTTTGAGAAAACTTTGTTAGGAGTATTTTTATATTATGGTGTTAGTAATGTTATGACAGGAACAGTTGATTCTTCTTCCATTAAAGAGTGTTTATATGTTCTTCCAATACTGTAAAAAAACGTTCCGCGATGACGACCATTATACCATACAACGGCAGTCCGTAATATTTCGCCTTTACTAAGTCTGACTTCTCATCCATTCAAAAAGTAAAAGCTTTCTTCCTCACAAGGAGCCACTGGAAGCAAACTGCAACAAATAAAACGCCATCAATCAATGGCATCAGACAACAATGGGCTTTTCTGCCGGTTCTGACGAGTGACGTCACACTGCGGTATTTTGGTCACTGTGTTATGTTTGCAAGTTAGTCTGACCAAGCAGTTTTGACAGTCATCAAAACATTGGTGTTCTGGTTGATAGAACTTGAGTATTTAGTAAGAATAGCTGCGTGGAGTGTGTCAACCTTGATGTTTTGTTTTGTAGCATAAGTAAGACTTTAAGTAAAGGGCGTAGGGTTTGGATTGATGTTCCGGTTCCATGGCATAACACAAGCCGAATTAATCAAAACGTACCCACTGGCCCATGACGATAGACAAACCAATATATAAGCATAACAAGGGAAGGTGTAGATAATTTTAACGTACCATAGAATAGTAGGGTTACTATGACATCTTAAAGCAGAACTTGTTCCACTGAGGGAAAGAGATGGTGCTAGACACCCTGTATAGCTCTCTCTCTTTTTCTCAGCGGAATAAGTTCTGCTTTAAGACTTCATGGTAGGGTAGCAGCTCATCGAACGTTATATTTAACAAGCAATGGTAGGAAAATAGGCAAAAACTGGAAGCCTATTAACACATATTTGCAGTTCTCTATTGACAGTGACGAGGCCTAAAAACGCAAATAGGCACGATTCCGGTGCGGAGCCAACGAACCGAGCTGTTAAACCATTCAATAGAGTTTCATATTACTACTGTCAACGGCTATTGAAACGGGACAAGCGGTTCAGATATTAGGTGCATTGTTCTAGGATTTCAAAACGGTTGATAGATTTTAGAACCTGGTAGAAAACGGCTTTAAAAGAAAAAGCCGATGTAAAAATAAAACTTCTAGCACTTTCTGACTCGAGATGTTAAGAAGGTTGTCTAGATGTTTTTCTCATCAGGTTTTCCATGGTATTTAATGTCGAACGGTTAATTTACTATCCAAGCTTTGGTCCTGTATTTGACCTACTAAACGCTCATTCTGTAAATAATACTAAGTAGGATTATGTATCTCAGGTATCCGGTTCGAAGGACCAAAAGATCAGGAACAGTTAGTTCTTGGTGCAAAAAAATCACATATACTCTACCTAAAGTTTTACCATTTTGCAACCCTTAGTTAGAGCATTAGATCAATAAACTTATTTAAGTTCATATCCAGAAATAAGAACAATACCGGAAGCAGGGGAGACACGGGTATGGGGGCACGGTCGGCAGTTCGATGGCCTACCACAAAAACTTAATGCTTCGATTGTTCGCGCACATCGCATATGATGCAAATGTGACTAATCTCATTGTGTCATAGAAGCGATTATGTGACGCTATGTCACTGTGGTGTGACAGACAACTGTGGAATGTTTAGTTTTTGTTGGGGTGGTGACAATGGTATGCAAAATGTTTCTTGTAATGTCTTTATGGCTGCGCTAGCAAAAACCCCTTTGAATATCGCGCTCACAGATTATTCCGCTTGTGATTTGTTATGATGACAACCGTGTTTTTAGAGGATCCGTACTCCAAAAGGAAGAAACTGAGCCGTTATTGGATCATTTTGTTATTAGTCTGTCTTTCAAGACCCTTTATCTCAGGAACGCGTGGAGATATCGAGATAAAAGTAAACCTTATACTCAAATCTGTAGTCCCTTGGAGCTGTGGAAAAATCAACCCCGTAAGTCTACGGCAGTCAAAAGATATGGCTGTTTATGCCGAAAATTTGTACGGAATTCATTGCGTGAGTGTGACTTGCTCTTGGCGGGTTTTTTTGTTCATTCTTGAGTTATTGTTGACCTTAGACATTTGATTTGTGTTTTATCTTTCTATGTCTAATTTGTTTCTTAAATTAAAACGAACGTTTTGATTACACAATAAAATAATATTGCTCTTGTTTCACGATAATTTGGTATTATATGTTATCGTATGAGTAATTTTATACTTTATTAAATAAGTGCTCGTCCTGGCATTTCTTAGTCTCCTCTGTATACCGTTTCAACAATCCTTACTAATATTATATAAAAAAATAAAACCGACTTCTAAAAAAACTAAAAACTGGAAAATAACTTTATTTCCGGAAGTCGGTGGCTTTTGTTGGTTTCGTTGACTTTATTGGCCACCGACTTCCGGAAATAAAGTTATTTTCCAGTTTTTAGTTTTTTTAGAAGTCGGTTTTATTTTTTTACTAAAAAGTTTTTATTTCAACATTTTTAGTTATAGTATTATGATATAATACGCAAACACAGTTAAAAAGTTTTTCTTTTTAGCTTTAGTCCCGTCTTAGAAACAATTTTTAGTTCCACATCAAGCTATAGATTAAATACTAAGTATCTATATTATGCTTTAGTATTAAACCAATTCAGAAATCATATGCATCATCCTCTAGGGGATACAGCTGATACTTGATCTGATGTTTATGTTTCTTAATGACTTGGTGAGGGGTGGGGAGGGGATACGGTCACCCTGCTCCCACTCGCCTGCCTACCCTGGCGAAACCCATACTTATACATGTGATTGCAGCAATCACGGCAGATTTGCTGTCATTTATTAAAGAGTGCCGTTGTATATCACTGAAGATCTATCACCAAATTACTGCGATGACCTTCCAAACCATAGTAGTACCTACATACCATTTTTTGATCATTTGTCTTCGACAACTTCTAAAGTATAATCGACGAATGAGTATATCATCAACGTACACGAAGTCAATCTAATACGTATTATTAAAGATAACTCAAAAACTACTTGTCGGATCTTGATATTTTTTTTATGGGACCAAACGACAACCACCAGCTTTCGAATAAAAAAAGAATCATCAAAATCGGTTCACTCAGACCTGAGTTATGAGGTAACAAACACAAAAAAAAAAAAAAAAAAAAAAAAAAAAAATACAGACGAATTGAGAACCTCCTCCTTTTTTTGAAGTCGGTTAAAAAGCGAAAGTGAGTTTGTTTGTTTGTTACGTCTTTACGCCTAAATGGCCAAACCGATTTTGATGAATTTTGAAACAGAGATAGTTGGGATCCTGGAGAAGGACATAGTCTAATTTTTTTGAAAAAGTGTGAAATGGGTCCGAAAGAGGAAAGAAAAGGGAAGAGAAAGATACATGTTTTTCGATCATCATGCGGGTTAGAATTAGAGTTAGTCTAAAGTAACTATGCCACGCGGTCCCAACTAGGCACCTTGGAGACCGACATAGGCTAAGAAACAAGTGAGAAAATGGGAGAGAAAGATATATTTTCTAAGATCATCACGCGGGGTAAAGTAAGCGTTAGCCCAAAGTAACTATGCCACGCGGACGATGTCGCGGGCGGAAGCTAGCTATTTTATATTAACGGTCCTTTCACAATTTATCTATTAGATGATCATTGAAAACTTTTCAAACATTGAATCTTGAAAAGAACTCGTTAATCGTAACTTTGATAATCTTAATTTTTTCCTTCGAGTGTTCAACATAGTAAGCTACTATTCCTGATCTCTATAGGGTGTGCAATGTGGCCTACACCCGCAGCCGCTATGCAGCAGTAATGACAAGCATGTGGGTGCGGGTTCGACGCCCGGGTCGGACATAATGGAGCGATTGTCGCCGCCCGTTAGACGCCCACCTCGGTGCCTCGAACGTCGTTAATATATTATTAACTTGGTTCTAGGTAAGCGATTGATCTCACAATTTAGGAACAGGTTGGAAATAATGGAGGAAGATGTTGAACTCGACACCTTGAAACCCACCAGGTGGTTTCAAGACATCGAGACAGCTGTCAAGATTAGGAGTAGGGTCCTCTGCTAATTAAAACACACAGTACTTAATTCTAATTGACAACTACAGTACATTGACGGGCTTGTTGGTCTAGTGGTTAGAGGCCCTGACTGCTGAGCCGGAGCTCGTGGGTTCGATTCCCACCCAGGACAAACTTTGTGTGATGAGCATGATTGTTTGTTCTGTGTCTGGGTGTGATTTATCTATAATATGTATTTATAAATTATATAAGTATGTATATCAGTTTTCTGGTTACCATAACACAAGCTCTGCTTAGCTTGGGATCAGATAGCCGTGTGTGAGTTGTCCCAAGATATTAGATATTTAGGAACAGGTTGGAAATAATGGCGGAAGATGTTGAACTCGACACCTTGAAACCCACCAGGTGGTTTCAAGACATCGAGACAGCTGTCTAGATTGGGAGTAGGGTCTTCTGCTAATAAATACACACAGTACTTAATTCCAATTGACAACTACAGTACATTCACAAGTTAAAATGCTTTGTGATTAGGACTGTAACTAATTCTTTGTTTTTTTTTTTACATTAAATAATGCCTTACTTATCGACGCCTTAGAGTGAAAACCTCGTAAGTGTAAAAGAGGTAACTTTTCAGGAGGAAGAACAAATTGAGTTTTGTAAAATTTTTGTACGGCGTCTTTTATGATTTTTTATTAATTAATATCGAGATTCAACCCGCTTTTATATCCAGAACGGTTCGATACTATAAGATTGTCCCAAATGTATAAAATTCTACTTACGAGTATTCACGCCAAACTGACAGATGCGAGTATTTACGAGGTTCTCATTTACAGTCATAAAAGGCGCTATGAGTATCGAATGAACAAATGAGTCAAATCAGGATATGCGTTGCAAGATTTTCTTCCTAGAAACGCAATAAAATAAATTTGAGCAAAAATGCATTCCCGAGGTTTTCACTCTAAGGCGACGTTATATCCTTACTAATATTATAAAAGCGAAAGTGAGTTTGTTTTTTTTTCTGTTACGTCTTCACGCCTAAACCGGCGAAGTGATTTTGATGAATTTTGGTACAGAGAATATTTTGAACTGATTTTGATGAATTTTGGTACAGAGAATATACTTATTTATTTATGAATCCTATATAGAAGATATATTTTTCAACTGTTCATTTATGATTATCCTTGATAACTATAGTCACTTTTTTTTTCAAATTCGAATGATATCAATAATGATGCCAATAAAGACAATTTTATTTGTTTTCTTTCTTTCCTAATATCATCATCATTTTCTTGTCCTTGTCCTATTCTATTTGGGGTCGGCGCAACACGTTTTCTTCTTCCACTCTCCCCGTATCAGACGTCACGGCATCATTTACTCCCTTCTCCTTCATATCATTCCTTACACAATCCATCCATCTTTTCTTTGGCCTTCCGCACGCTCTCCATCCATCAATATTCAGATCATCACTCTTTTAGTCACATGTATTGTCTTTTTTGACGGGCCTGTTGGTCTAGTGGTTAGTGGCCCTGACTGCTGAGCCGGAGGTCGTGGGTTCGATTCCCACCCAGGACAAACTTTGTGTGATGAGCATGATCGTTTGTTCTGTGTCTGGGTGTGATTTATCTATAATATGTATGTATTTATAAATTATATAAGTATGTATATCAGTTGTCTGGTTACCATAACACAAGCTATGCTTAGCTTGGGATCAGATAGCCGTGTGTGAGTTGTCCCAAGATATTTATATTTCTTTATATCCACGCACGAAAAATGTTTTCTAAAACAATAGCAAGTCTAACAATTATTTCTACATTAGAATAACAGAAGCCACCCCATAATCAGTTAGGTAAAGGTCGAAAAGTATCGACCGGCTTAAATCTGGGTTACCCAGTAAATTTGTAAGCCCGATGCGGACAAAACCATACTACTGTTTCAAGCTTTTATTTATCAATAGCTTTGGTGAATCTTTGGAGGAGCTCGTGGCTAAAGAATAGCAGTCTTAAGGTTAAGCCGCGCTAGCCAAGGTTGGTCTGTGGATGGGTGAACACCCGTTATATACCGAGTTTTCTCCGTGCCTCGGAAAGCACGTCAAGTTGTTAGTCCCGGCTGTCATTTGTAAATCTCTGTAAGTATGTATATAAGGACATATTATATGTTTGTTGCTCTTATACGCAAAACTACTCATTGGATTTTTGATAAAACTTCATAATAATGTAGCTTACCTTTATATCAGAATAACACAAAGGCTACAAATTCATAAAGATATTATGTATATTACTATCACCACGCCAGTGAAACCGTGGGGCGTAGCTAGTACATAGTAATTATGTACACATCTCCTTAGGGATACTTGTATACATATGAGGTCCCGTTTTTCCCATTTCCGCATTTTTGAGTAATCTAAACTGTTGAATTTATAATTTACATTCGGATTGGATCCGTCGAAACTGTATAATGAAGGCAAAAATTAAGATTATTCGCAATACCCAGCCCGCTGAGGTTGATTTGATTCGGCCTTACCTGGAACAAACAAGAATTCAGAATTAATTTTACAGTTCACTGTGACAATTCTCACGGTACATAAGGAATCGAGTTTCAAATTCTGATTATTTTATTTGATGACTTCGTGTTTAGTTTCAGCAAAATTTTACATTTTATCCGTCAACCATTGCTTCATGTATAGAAGGATATTAAAGTAAACTTATAAGTCACTAGCTGTGCCCAGCGGTTTCACCCGCTGCTCACTTAGGGGTATGAAAAATAGATGTTGGCCGATTCTCAGACCTACCCGATATGTACACAAAATTTCGTTTAAATCGGTCCAGCCGTTTCGGAGGAGTATGGGAACGAAAACTGTGACACAAGAATTTTATATATTAGATGTTAGTAACAATTATTTTTATTACTATTTGACACAACCTTGTAGGTCGTGATGCATCTACCATTATTTAAAAAAAACGGCAAAAAGAAACTTGTTTGTTGTATGGATCCCATACCTTAAATAGTTATTTTATTCCTGTTTTTAGTATTTATCATCATCTGTGGAAATTTCAACTGTCTAACTATCACGGTACATGAGATATAGCCTGGTGTCAGACGGACGGACAGCTGAGTCTTAGTAATAGTAATGACGTATATAAATGACGCACGCAACGATGAATTGTTGCATGGAAAGACTTTGCCATTGCAAGTAATCCTTACTAAGTAATATTATAAAAGCGTAAGTGAGTTTGTTTGTTTGTTACCTCTTCACGCTTTAATATCGGATCAGAGATAGTTAGGAACCAGAAGACGGACATAGGCTTTTTTTTTTAAAGTGAAATGTGAGGGAAGAAATGGGAAAACTTAGCGCTGCTATTACAAATCAATAAGGCGCAAGGGGAACTGTGTTTCCCCGAATTTAACGCGAGCGAAGCCGCGGGTACAAGCTAGTAATATAATAATGTAGTAATGCATTGTGTAGATTACATTATACCTACTATTTACATAAAAAAAAAGATGAGCAGTATTCCAACCAAGTTGCCAGCGCGTATGTCACGTTAATTGTCTAAACACGTCTCATTTGGGTCGCCAATTAGCAAAATAGGACATAAAACAATTAAACCAAAGAGAAACTGGATGTGAATGTTGTCTAAGTTTCGTCTAATCAAGCACATTTGTGTCGTATTACAGTCTTGGTAAGGAAAGTTTATTATTTAAATGCTTTATCAGTCTTGACTATTTGCATGGTAATAACGTCAGTGGCAAACTTGTATTATTAATTAATACATATTTAATCATTCATTTATTTATTTGCAACGAATGTGTGTACATAAAAATACAGATGGAGAAATAGGAGTGAGCCATGCACATACTGCCTGAAAATAGGCATGCATGCATTGCATGCATGTATTAATTTAATTCAATAATGATACACAGATAAACATTCCAAAACGGCCAGTACGTAGCAGTAACTAGATCAAAATTACAAGAACCAATTAAAATTCTTAGTACCTCAGACATAGCTAATGATGATGTCAGTCTTACCAAGTGAGTACCAACTGCACCTAGTTCAAAGTACCCATATGGACTACACATATGGTTTGAACCCACATTACGTGTCAAATCACTTGTATAAATACCAAGGTGTATCACTAAAATGGCGTGGCTACGTGACTCATATTGTTTTAAAGTTTGTGATAGAACCAATAGAACTAAATGTTTTTAATTCCGAGAGGTATTGATAGTATGACAATATTGTGATAAAAGGCGTGGAAGAATGTTTTAATATGGCTACGTGTATGGTTATGGAAACTTGGTGTTGGCGTCAAATATACAGAAGCGAGATGTATTTATTACTCCTCCCAGCCTATACTACCAGGGTTGCAGTTTGAGAGATACCGCGGCCCCGGATCACAAAGGGCAAAAGAAGGATCATGGATGGGTTTTAGTCAGTATAAGTCTGACACCGCTCAGCCAACTCTGCCGCGGGAGAAATCATTTGTACCGCTGAACGCTACACTACTGGTATTTAAGAAGACAATGTAGGTACGCAAAGTCTTCTCAATGAGAACATTTTACGTACAACAGTATTGTCTGAATGAATGTATAATGTGATCAATGTAAAACTTCCGCATCTCAATTCTTTTGGTAGACAGCTCCCGACACATGCTTACAAATGTTTGAGCGAAGTGTTAAGAGATTGATTGATCATCTTTACTTTATCCCAAAGTAGATTTTGATCAGCCAGACGTTTAGCTCAATAATGTTGGCCACGTAGACAAGCATGTTCTAGAATTAAATCGAAGGTTTCCAACGGCCACCACTAAAACCAATGGCAGGGGCAGTTGACAAAATAAATAATTTTTATGCTAACGGCCCCCAGTGGTGGCAATTTAGTGGTGGCCGTTGAGACAAATAGTTGGAATGTGCCAACGTCCACCACTGGTGGCCGTTGGGAGTAAACCAAAATCGAAGACATGGTGATACTACGGATACGCACTGGGGACGCAGTAGTGAATTACGACCTACTTCCTACAAAGCTAAGGTAGAAGTGGAAACGTCATTTGCTGACCACTAACCAGAAGATGTTTTCAATACCTACATCGTCATCATGTGAATAGTCTGTTTCCAACTATGTTGGAGTAGGCCTCCAGGGTTATCGAATGCTGAACCCTGTGAATCCAATACACTATATTATCTGCAGTTTTTTTTGGGGTGGGAAATCATGGGAGCAGGGCGCACTGTCAGACTTGTACTGACATAAACCCACCCATGATCTTTCCATTGCCCTTTACGTTCCGGGGCTGCGGTATCTTTTTCGAACAACCCGCAACCCCGGCAGGGCTATATCTGTAGTTACAGTGTTTTGAATTAATAACTTCAATTCGATTTCTTTTTGCCCGTTACATGACCATTGAATTCAGGACCCTGAATTCAATTTTTGTTTACATATAAAAATCTAGATATAATCGTAATGCACAAACACTGTATTTAAGTAAAACTAAAGGCAAAATACAGTTACCGAAAATGCAGCATAATATGTTTTCTAAAAATTTGTCTTTTGTAGTTACTGTGTATTGAATTCTCAAGGTAAGCCAGCTGAATACCAATATTTTACATGGAGCAACCCAGTACTAACTGGGTTGTGGAGGTCAGATTAGCAGTTACTGCTAATCTGACCTCCACAACCCAGTTAGTACTGGGTAATACGATACGTCTTTGAAAGAGTGGTTGTCAGACTTTTGGGCCACTGACTATCTATAACGGCTGACAAAGATTTACAAATGACAATCAGGATCAACGGCTTAACGTATTTTCCGAGACACGGATAAAGCCCGGTATATAATGGGTCTACGGACCAACTTCGGCAACGTACGGCTCAACCTTGAAGATCACCCAGTGCCGCTAGTATTGGAACGAAGTTCCTTATCGCGCGTTGATAAGGGGGCGAGACGGAAAAAAATTAAGACCAAAAGTTACAACGACACTTCTTGCTATTGTAGTTGTAAGCCGTGCGTGCACGTGTTTCTCTGTCTGTCTCTCTCTCTCAATGAAAACAAGCAAGTTATTTTGGTTCATCTTTCTATTTCGCATCGAACAGTGTGGTGTCGCGACGATTATTTTTGTTGAGATAATATAGGTTTTTTGTACATAATAAATAATAACTTCGTTCCATCCGGATGTCCCTTGGCACCTCTCAAGTTTTTATTAATTTCATCTCAATAACTCCACGCGTTCCCGAGATAAAAGCTTTAAACAGACAACAAAGTGATCCATTCGAGTTACGGAACCCTAAAAAAAATTATCAATTTAAACTAAAAAGCTCATATAACAAGCGTTTTCCATGCAAACAATAATACAATACGTAAAGCAGTGTTCACACAACACTGGTTGCACTTGGAGGGCGATTGTAAAGGGCCACCCACTCCCTAAATGCCCACACTGTAGTGAATACCGCTGAAACAATTGATTCGTCAAGTTCGTCCGTCTGTGGCGACTGCTACGGGACGAGGGATTAACTGATAGCGATAAAACTCTGAGTATTTTGAAAACGTTTTAGAAATGCTTCAGTTGATCTTTGCTAGTCGATGTTTTTGTTTGCGAACACTGAAAATGTATCAGATATTATTTGAATATGTGGATGCGAAATGACAAACTAAAAAGAAGCCGATTTCAATAAATCGCGATGGATAAATAAGCTAGTTATAAGGTCATCGATCAATTTTTTTTGCTTATACTTTTACATTTATATTAAGAGCTAAAGTAGGTTTAAAAAGGAAATTGTGGTAAACGACGTACCTGGCCGCAACAGTCACAGGCGATTGAACTGTAGTAGAAAATTGTAGAACTTTAACGTTTTGGAACGACGTTCCTTATCGTGCGTTGAGAAAGGAGTCTAGACGGAAAAAAATAAGACCCAAAGTTGTAATGACACTTTTTGCTGTAAGCCATGCGGCGTGCGCGAGTTTCTCTGTATGTCTCTCTTTCTCTCTCTCATAGAAAGCAAGCCAGTCATTTTCGTTTCGTCTCTCTATTTCTCATTGAACAGTTTGATGTCGCGACGATTATTTTTGTTAAGTGTATACAGGTTTTTTTGTACATAATAAATAATAACTTCTTTTCATCCGGGTGTTTCTTGACACTTCTCAAGATATTTTTTGACAAGTTCTAGTTGAAATTAGTACTGTTTTTTATTTATCTAAGTAAAAAAAAAAGTACATGCAAATTCGCTATAAAACCCGCTTTTAACTTTTAATTTACACCGCACCGAAGTCAACCCTTCAGGTCGACGCCCTATGTAGTGGGCACGGCTGAAACTTTCAGCGTGTCACGGCTGCGTTACTCAAACGTGTCTGTTCTGTTACTTTCTATTACGAGACAAGCTTCTGTACGAAAGACGTCAGAATAGGAATAAATAGTTTCTTTGGTTATGCTTTAGTCTGTACAAGGTGTTATATAATAAACGCTTTACCTCCCGTGTGTTTTCTCGGACCATGGAAGTTAACAACTCATGTGCCAGAAGTTCTAGAAATTTGCAAATCAAATAGTCTTTGTATAGGAACAGACGCTATCAGCTGATAAAAACATTATATTTTTTTTAAAGTTATTCATTTTCATGGTTCGACAGTCCACAGATGTCTTAAGTCTGGTCACCAGAGAGGTGTTGTGCTTGATATGTTACACCTTGTATAAGTGACTAGCTTACGTCTTTGCTCGCTTTGTGGTCCCACGAAAACGTTTTAGATACAGACAATGACACGCGGGAATAATTTAGCGTCCCATTATCGGTAGTTCGAAGATTTAGCTCTATATAATATTAGTTTAGAAGATTTCAAGCGACAGTCGCCAAATTACTCATTTTCCTATTTCCAATTTATCTGTAGTCGGCGCACATCCTCTTATTATTATTCATCAGCCACCATCCTTGCCATAACATCTTACTGTAGCGTCTCTAACAAATTGAGAGAACAAAAACTTTTTTTTTAGCTCATTACCGCGGCGTTGCCCGCATGATGTCCGATACTAGTCGAAGATCGTTCTACCGGGATTAAATATCAAGGTTATGAAATATCTGTATGCCAAATTTCATCCAAATACATTAACACGTTTGAGCGCGAAGAAGTAACAAACTATACACACACACAAACGTCTTTATTGCGTGTAGGATCGTTGATAAACTGAAAGTAACAACAGCCTACTCAAATACAGAGACCCAATAAAGCACACACGACATTTCTATTAAGAATGCATGAAACAATTTCACCCCTGTCAGTCCTCCAACATGGGATGGGATATGATCGTATTTGTAACGTCACTTGACGTGAAGCTGGCTTAATGTCGGCACTCCGGCTTTGGAGGGCTGCTCTTAAGTGTGGAGCTGGAGTGAATTGATTTATAAACTACGATGGGAACAGATTTTAGGAAAATATTTTCCCAATTGGAGAGTTTATTGATCAAGTTTACATAGAGTACACAACAGTAATTACAGTACGGCCAACGAGAAGCGATACCAAATGTAAACAAAACCCATGCTAAAACCCCATCTAAAATGGCCACCCGAATGTTGGCGAACCCGTCTTAACGTTGTAATGTTTTTGCCGGGAGAACGAGACATTACGACAAAGGCACAAGATGGAAAGAGCCATATATTAGATTGTCAACGCCACAGTTGTTCTTTGGGTTAATGACCTTTCGTATCGCTTCTCGTTGGCCATACTGTAGTGGTAATGCTAGTAACGGTTGAAATGACGAATTCGAATTTATGTACTTAGATATATCTTAGCAAAACCTACATAAACGATTGCAAAGGCAGACTAGGAATTTCATCTTGTCAATGATTCCACTTCTGATACATATTAAGTAGATCAATAATCAAAGGATACGTAAATAGTTAATATGGTACGATAGGCTGGGGTTTTAACAATTTTCAATATGTACAGATTGTTTTTTAAGCAGTAATATAAGCTAAATTTGAAATAACACAAAATTTTTGTATACGATCCGGAAAACTGACTGAGGTCTTGTTTCCCGGTTTGTTCGAAAGAGATTTCGCGGCCCCGGAACGTTAAGGGCAATGGATTATGGAAGGAACATGGGTTGGTTTTAGCCAGTACAATTCTGACACTCCCCCCTCCCCTTGCTCCACCCAGGGCGGGGGAAGTTATTTGATGATTTCCCGTCCGCAAAAAAGAAGATCTTGTTTCGAACAAATTTTTCGTTTATTACACCCAAGGGTTGCATTTAAATACTGCCCAAATAAAACCGTATCCTAAGACCACTCATTATATTAATACGTGCGGAAAGTATAATTATACACATTTCCCTCACATAAATAACCGGAGTTATCATCAGGGACAGCCGACTCCGTGTAAACAAACCCTGCGGGGTGCGGCAAACAACAGCCCTTAAAATATGCGCATAATATTACCGCAAACTCACATTAATAACGGGAAATATAGAGAGTCAAGACGGTGTAGACTTGCTATTTTGATTTCTGGAATTTTTAAACGATTAAAAAGTGGTTTAATACATGTTATAGTGCGGGCATGTGGACAGTGAGCAATGGGTAGCTCACCGTCCGTCCGTCTAATGACGACAGGCCGTGTCGACGGCGCGTTAGTGTTTCACGAGCGCCTCAAAGAGATGTCAGCAAAGCAGAGTGCCCTCCCAGCCCAGGGCCTCAGCCTGCCGGGGTTGCGGGTTGTTCGAAAGAGATACCGCGACCCCGGAACGTATATAAGGAACATGGGTAAGTTTTAGTCAGTACGTCAGTCAGTTAGTCTGACACTGCTCCCCGCTCCGCCCAGAGCAGGGAATGTTCTTTGATAATTTCCGACCCCAAAAAAAACATTTTATAGCAATGCATATTTATATTATTATCATTCTCATTTCCCAGTGATCGGTGCAGCATATCTTCTTCCATAATCTGGCGCCATAGTTGGCGGAGCTGCTGAGCGATTGACTGCTGCATTGCGTGTCGCGGGTTTGATCCCCGCACGGAAGAAATATTTGTATGGCCTACAGATCGTTGATCCGGGTCTGACTGTTTGTGTTATGCGAGATTAAATATTTGTAAACGCACCTGGGATACAGGAGAAATAACATAATTATGGAGACAACATGTTCTATTAAAGAAAAAAACACATCAGAAGTTACAAACTTACTATCCTTCACACATTTCACCCAAAGTTTCTTCGGGCGTCTCTTTCAACTCCAATAATAATTGATTCTTATGAAAATCCAAAGGCCATGTAACTAATTTCAGAGTCAATGATAGCCAAATTCTTCCCGTATTTGCTTGATGTCACAAGAGTGATTGAACAACCGAAAAAGCAGCAACAAAGCTAGCCCAAATTGTTTGTACTAGCATAACTTTCTAGTTTCCAGATGTATCTAAAATCTGGGCGTTACACGAAACATCTGCCGTCCGACTTTAGTGAGTTTCCGAAGCACGAGACCAACTAATTCAACTATACTCCTTGAATAAAACTTGTGCGTGCAACTGGTTTCTCGTGACTTTGCGAACATTGTAAACTATACAAATTAATGGACACATCTGGCGCAGTATAGCCTATAATAAAAGCATCTATATTCGGTCTAGGTCCTGCGGGGTTTGTCAGTAGAAAACCAGACAGAAGTATTGCTGGAGAGTTCATTCCTCCACTTCTTCCCAGCTGGGACCTGGTTAAGAGTGGGCCTCTTGGGGAACAGTTTTACTTGATTGTGACGTTTAAAAAGTTCTAATTTTCAGCATTAAATGACTTATGATTTTGCAAGAGGAGTTGATATAAATCAATAACACTACAATGTTGCCAAGAGAATGCTTAGGTAATCTGTACATTGTTAAAACATTACCTGTTTTTAAAACCCTTGAACTTGGCCTCCAAGAACCAATATACGAAGTATATTTCGCCACAGTATAGGCACATATTTACATAGAATATAATTTAATAACTTGTGTGGCAACCAGTTATCAGGACTGGCTGAAAAGCCAAGATCGTCACGTCGTAAAATATACAAATTCATAGACACGGCCGGTGGAAGTGCGAAGCTCTATGATACGGCACGTTCATGTTTTGCAAGTTATCTATAAGTTACCACATTTTACTGACCTATATTATTACACATGTTATTATTTTCTACTAGCTGTTGCAAGTGGCTTCGCCCGCGTGGACATCGAAATGCATCCCAAGGGAAGTACCGGGTTGCAAAGTAGCCTATGTGTTAATTAATCCAGGTTTCTAATTATACTTTCTTTGAGATATTATATCAAAACCGTTCAGAAGTCTTTTCGTGGTAGAAACAATGCTCACAAACTTAAGCTTTTATAATTTTAGTGGAGGAAATAATATAGATCTCCTGACCGTTTTTCGGTCACGGCGACCCTTCTCAGCGGAGATTAGCCGATGCGGGAGATATTATATTGCACAAGTGTGTGCACAGGCACAGGTGCAATCTCTGTTCCCTCACTCTCATAGTCCGATGGGACGGTAAATAATCGGACACAGGGTAGGAGATCTGGCGCAGGACCAACGGCGAAGTAGAAAATAGGGTGTGTAAAGTTACCGCGCATTTTGATTATTGTTATATATTTTTCTTGCTTATTTACTTTATGATACAAACAACGAAAAGACTATTTTGTTAAACTTCATATCTACCTCTTTGGCTGGAACATCATTAATGTCATATTCGTGACATTTGCATAACATAAAATAAAATCAGCTCAAAATCAATAGTATAAAAGGTCCGCAGAAAAGGTCTGGAGGCACAAAATGTACAAAGGAAAAAAAACATCAATAAAACAACGGTTAATTAAGAGTATAATAACATTTTACGCTTTTTAATACATTTCACAAGAACCCCGGACATCATTAAAGAGGCCCTTAATTTCGCCACACGCGCACAAAACAGTATACGTTTTACAACTCCCAAAATGCATAATAAATCAATACTGACCCAGAAAGCCAGCTTCCAAGAGCTTAAAGTATCAAACATACAATATACAAAAAAGTTATGTTATAATGCTGCGCTTTAGTTTATATTCATACTAGCTTTCGCCCGCGGCTTCGCCCGCGTTAAATTTGGGGTAACACAGTTCCCCTTGCGCCTTATTGATTTGTAATAGCAACGCTAAGTTTTACCTTCTCTTCCCTCTTTCTCCCTCACATCCCACTTTTTTCAAAAAAATATTAGCCTATGTCCGTCTCCTGGTTCCCAACTATCTCTGTACCAAAATTCATCCAAATCGGTTCAGCCATTAAAGCGTGAAGAGGTAACAAACAAACAAACAAACAAACAAACAAACAAACAAACAAACTCACTTTCGCTTTTATAATATTAGTAAGGAAGTAAGGATAACATAACATCTCGCCTCTAATCTCCGTAAGGTCAGGCAGTGGTGGACCAAACAGTACAACTTCATTGCGTCAGGTATGTTAAGACCCTAGTTACAGGAGCTTATTGCCGTCAAATAGGACTCCGTCGTCGCCGTGCTACTGAGAAATTTCTGATGAAAAACTCCAACAACGCACCCGACCTGAGCATCGAATCCAGGACCTCTTGCTAGCAGAGGGGCACAGCCAGAGTCACCGCCTTCCGGGGTTACGAGTTGTTCGAAAAAGATACAGCGGCCCCGAAACATACAAGGGCAATAGAAGGAACATGGATGGGTTTTAGTCAGTACAAGTCTGACACTCCCTTCCGCTCCGGAGCAAGTTATTTTATCAAAAAAAGCTCTTACTTAAACCAATATAATTAATAACAATATAGAATTAACATACATGTTAGTAAAATAATTAATGTATACGTGTAAATTCCATATTGCAGGTATATATTGCCCCCTATTGCCATCAACCCAGGAATCAAACCCAAGACCTCAAGACCCGGAAAACCAAGACCAAGACCCTGATGAGCCATGGGTAGCTCACTGTTCGTCCGTCTATTGACGACAGGCCGTGTCGACGGCGCGTTAGTGTTTTAAGCGCACCTCAAAGATGTCAGCAAAGCAGAGGAGCCTACTAGGGCTATCACGGGTGGGTTTTATTCACTACAAGTCTGTAACTCCCACCCGGTCGGGTTATTCCCGCTCGGTAACACCCTTTCGTCAACACTGTTGACGATCGGGAAAAAAAAGTTTCGTTCGTTCACAGTGTTGACGAACGCTACTTATTATTTCGGGTAATTCCCTTTCGGTAACACCTTTCGTTTCTGTCGTCAACACTGTTGACGATCGGGAAAAAATAGTTTCGTTCGTTTGCAGTGTCCATGAATGCTGGTTTTTATTTTTAAAATATGGAAATAAAAATAAAACATATAATGGATTTTCAAAATGTTTTAATGGATTATGTTAGATCTTTTAAAACACAATTAACTAGAAAATAAAAAAATGGCCTTATCATGTCGTGCATAATAACCATTTTACACTTTGATAAGTAATAAAATTGTGACACTGATTTAACATAATCAAATATAGTTGAGAAAGTGACTAATGAAAACTAAGTACACTATTATGTATCACAGATAATCATCTTATTTACACTAATTAAATAACGAAACTATAACCATAAACCTTAATATTTTTATTTTGAGTAGGTACCTAAAATTAAAATATACCTAATTAAAAACACTAAAAATAAAATATTTCAGATAATCAAGTAAAAAATAGTTGATTATCTGCGATACAAAGTTCTTTATTTACTTGATTATCTGAAATATTTTATTTTTACTGTTTTTAATTAGTGTACTTAGGTTATTATGCATGATAAGGCCATTTTTTTATTTCCTAGTTAATTGTGTTTTAAAAAATCTAACATAATCCATTAAAACATTTTAAAAATCCATGACTTGTTTTATTTTTATTTCCAAATTTTAAAAATAAAAACTAGCATTCATGGACACTGCGAACGAACGAAACTATTTTTTCCCGATCGTCAACAGTGTTGACGACAGGAACGAAAGGTGTTACCGAACGGGAATTACCCACCCGGTCCACTCAAAGCGGGGGAAGTTATTAGATGATTTCCTATCCGCAAAAAAGAAAACCTCTTATTCAACAGACACATTCGCGACCACTAGGACCAACGAACCTCCAAAATAATGTTTAGGATACCAATTACATTAATAGTGTGAAAGTTGCGCCTGTTACAGAAAAATTGAAAGGGAGTCGTTTGTTTTGGTATGGACATGTAATGAGGAGGGATGAAGGACATGTGACTAAAAGAGTGATGGATCTGAATATTGATGGACGGAGAGCGAGAGGAAGGCCAAAGAATGAAAAGATGGATAGATTGTGTAAGGAATGATATGAAGGAGAAAGGAGTAAATGATGCCGTGACGTCTGATAGGGGAGAATGGAAGAAGAAAACGTGTTGCGCCGACCCCAAATATAATAGGACAAGGGCAGGAAAATGATGATGATAGTGTTTTATAATAACAGCCACGCGAAGTGGTCATTTTTTTTCGTTCACGTTTTGTTTGCTTTCGTGATATAATATGTAGTTAAAAGGGCTGGGTTATAGTTCCGGGTTTAACAAGGGCAGGTGGAGTGGCACAAAAGTTTATTATAGCTCGTTAATTTTGTGGAGCTATTATCATTAGCTTTAATTTGTATGATATGAGGATACTTTTGTTTAAGGTTTTTCCATCAGGAATTTCCCTAGAGTGTGGATTACTTATGTAGAATATACTTTATTACACAACGCAATCCTTACTTCCTTACTAATATTTCCTTACTAATATTATAAAAGCGAAAGTGAGTTTGTTTGTTTGTTTATTACCTCTTCACGCTTTAATGGCTAAAACGATTTTGATGGTTTTTGGTACAGAGATAGTTGGGAACCAGGAGACGGGCATAGGCTAATTTTTATTTTAAAAAAGTGGGATGTGAAGGAGAAAGAGAGAAGAAAAAGGAAAATTTAGCGTTGCTATTAGAAATCAATAAGGCGCAAGGGGAAACCCCAAATTTAACGCGGGCGAAGCCGCTGGCGAAAGCTAGTTCAAACATAATTGTTTATTGTTCTATCTTCTAATTAATGTGTAGTATATCATTATGGTGTCATAATGTTCGTTCCCTTTTAGTCCTCTGAAACGGTTCGACCGATTCTAATAATTTTTTTATGCATTTTCAGTAAGTCTAAGAATCGGCTACTTTCTATTTTTCATACCCCTAAGTGATAAGGGGGACCTTAGCAGTGGGTGTAACCGCTGGGCACAGCTATAGTTAATATACATTATCCTACTATTATATTATTAGTTTATTATTATTAGTTCCTTGTAAGTTTAGTATGTATTGATGTTGCTGTACCACATAAATAAATAAAGAACTTCACTATTCACTGGATAGAAACAAGGGTACAAACTCATATGAGAATAAAGTAGCAAAACAATCAATTTTCAAAGTGTTGTTTGTTTTAAAGCGTTTTTATTTATTCTTTTTAGTCAACTGCTACTTATGGCACATTTTATGTGTATAGAAACTCCTTTGTTTGTATAATTCCATTTGCGTCCAATGTTTGTTATTGATAGTTGTTTTTTTTATCTTTATGTTATTGACTTGGCTGCGGTCTTTTGAGTAACTACATGAGAAATTTTTAAAATTAAATAATATCATAAAGAAGATCGGCAGCCTCAGTGTCGCTCTATTTGTGAAACGATCATAAACGAAATTGTATGCATTTTATAGATCGAGGACAGTAGTTTATTTTCCCACTTAAAGTGTTTTTTTATTTTGCGGGAAAGGAGAGAAAAAGTATAAATAAAGATTTTGTTAAATCAGAAGTAGAAGTAGCAATAACTAAACAGAACACAGGGTGTTGCAGTAGTCATTGCCATTTTCAGTAGAATATTACTCATTAGTAGAATATTAATGTTGGCTGGATGGTTAAAAACTAACAATCATTTTACTATGACATTATGAACACCTTTTTAAAAGACATTGTACGAGTGCATTGTACCAATATTAACCATAAACTGACTATATTTTCAAGTAATTAAAGAAAACAACATAATTAGTTGTTTTATAGTTTTTACCTGGCAACATTAACCACATTTTTGACAACTGTCATTTGTGAGCTGTCAGTGTCACAGTCGTCAAACAAACATATTTTGCGATCCGTGTAGCATTTGTTATTTGTTTGTTTACTAACTCATTAAACATAAATGAGTAAAGAAAACTGTACTGATGAAGAACAATAACTTGCTACAATCATTTCACAGTGGATACAGTGTCAAGTAAATATATTTTCTTGTCTTTATAAAAACATTTTCTTTTTACATATTTCTGTTGTTATGGTTATTGAATGCATGAATTATTGTTTTAGCTTATTCCTTCTGATGAAGCATGTGGGCCATGTTGGCTACGAGCTCAAAGAATATTGCATTGCAACACTAACACCCAAAACTCTCAGTTTAACACTGGTGCTTCGGAAGAAATGTCTGTTTCCCCACACCAAAGCTCTCAACATGAGGAGATTGAAGATTGCTGTGTGAACTGTGACAAAAAGCTGCTGTCTGCAGAAAATAGCATGATCTGTCTTTTGAAAGTGATCGTTTTATGAGAGTTATAAAGCTGTGGACATGTCCTAAAAAAATATTATTAAAAAAACAAAATACCCGACTGCACACTAAAAAAAGAGTAAAACAAGCCCCACAATAATATTGATCAATCAAATGCTAAAAACTAATTATGTAATACCGTTTAAACAATACCTATATTAAAATACACTACAATATGTGTTCGTAATCGATAGTTAAATAAACAGAAACTTATTTTGAATACAAATTTACTGAATATAATTTATAAATGTTGATGGAAAGCATCGCAGGCGGGGACCAACAGAGGCTTATTTATAGTCATTTCGGTTGTGCACCATTTAGCAGAATTTTCGTTGGTGGCGGTCAAGGTGGTCCCCGCCTGCGATGCTTTCCATCAACATTTATAAATTATATTCAGTAAATTTGTATTCAAAATAAGTTTCTGTTTATTTAACTATCGATTACGAACACATATTGTAGTGTATTTTAATATAGGTATTGTTTAAACGGTATTACATAATTAGTTTTTAGCATTTGATTGATCAATATTATTGTGGGGCTTGTTTTACTCTTTTTTTAGTGTGCAGTCGGGTATTTTGTTTTTTTAATAATAATTTTTTTATTTGTAACTTTTTAGCTGTTTTTATTTAACGAAAATGTTGTAGATGTAGAAGACTATGTATATGTAAGTACTATTTTAAATTATTTCGACGACATTTGGCTTTAGATTACGAGTGATGTTACTCCGCAACATAAATTTACCGCCAATCTGGGCTGTTGGTAGTGAAGAAGAAAAAGAATTAGGTGAGTCATTACTGCTGAAGATCCCGCAAACGTTTAAGTTCAGTTAAAGAACATTCGTCGTGGGGCCGGTCCAACAGCTTTTTTGGGTCAAGTGTTTTTATTGCTAACCCAGCAAGTGTTTTAACACGGCTTTATGATTTGCAAACCCTTACATAGCATTTTATAATTTTCGTTCATTTATTTGTTTTTCTAACATATCCTTATATTTTTAAACATTTCTTAATAATAAAAAAAACATAAAAAAAAAAACATTTAAAAATATAAAAATAGTAGCCCACCGGTATCGGGAACAGGATCCAAGCTACCGGCGGTCAGGGCTCCAGAGAAAGGAACCTCCTAACAATACGAGCCGTGTCCAGGAGTACCGCTTTCTGTATCAAACCCTTGATCCAGCTGCCTAACGAGAGCCTTCTCAGGTGTTGGTCGAGGCTCTTAGCAATTAAGCCATTGGCTGTAACGACTATCGGCACAATGATCGCTGAGTCCACGTCCCACATGTCGACAACCTCGCGAGCCAAGTCAATATACTTGATTTGCTTATCTTTCTCGGCTTTCACGAGGTTCTCATCATGCGGGACTGTTATGTCAACAATAATTGCGCGCCGCTCTGATCGATCCACCACCACTATATCAGGCTTGTTAGCAACAATAGTCCTGTCAGTGATGATGGATCGATCCCAGTACAATGTGATATAGCCATGTTCAAGAACTGGGTCGGGCTCATACCTGTAGTACGGCACTTCCGATTCCACAAGGTTGTACTTTAGAGCAAGTTGCTGATGGATAATCCTGGCTACAAGGTTGTGTCTATGCAAGTACTCTCCGTTAGCTAGACGAGAACAACCGGAGATAATGTGTCGAATTGATTCACCCGGACGGTGGCATGCCCGACATATGTCAACCGTGCCGTCCTTCACAATAAATCTCCGGTAGTTATTCGTCATCATAACTTCATCCATAATTGCACAGACAAAACCTTCGGTTTCTCCAAAGAGGTCCCCGGAACGTAGCCAGGCTACGGACGCTGATTGATCTACATCGGGTCCATGTAGGGCTCGGAAAAAGCGTCCGTGAAGCTCCTTACTTTGCCATACCTCCTTGCGGTCGTTAGTGTCAAGTATTACAGGTTTGCGCCAGTTCTCTTTAGCCAAGGAGAGCGGGGTGAGGCCTTTGTCCACTGCAACCACATCTCGATGCATTCCCACGTCTGATTCTAGAAAATATTCCCTGAGACTGCATATCTCGCGATTGTGGAGAGTCTTGGCGTTTAGAAAGCCTCGACCTCCACAACTCCGCGGGATATACAATCGCATGACCGAAGAACGTGGGTGATGCATACGAAATGCCGTTAACAATGTACGGACCTTCCTATCCAGGGCGTCCAGTTCTGTTTGAGTCCATTTGAGTATGCCGAAAGAGTACATCAAAACCGGCATGACCCAACCGTTGAAAGCACGCACCTTGTTTCCGCCTGATAAAAGACTATTAAATACTTTTTTCAGGCGGCCAAAGAAGCGCTCCTTCAACGATTGCTTCATGTCAGCAACATTGATGCCCAGCGCTTCCGACATCCCCAAATACTTGTAGGTTTCGGTTGCTGAGAGGGATCTAAGGTTTATGGAATCTGAGAGCTGGGTTCCCACAGATTCCACAATTTCCCCTCGCTTTACATGCATGACCGCACATTTGTCCACACCAAATTCCATCCTGATGGCGCTACTGAAAGTTTCAGTTACCTTCAGTAGCTCCATCAGCTGCAAATCGTTGGGGGCAAAGAGTTTCAGGTCATCCATGTAAAGAAGGTGAGATATAACCTGACCACCTCTCCTCAATCGATAGCCCAGACCTGAATTCTCCAGCAGCGTGCTTAGAGGATTCAGGGCTAAGCAGAACCAAAGTGGACTCAAACTATCGCCCTGGAATATACCTCGCTCTATCCTTATCGGTTCACTATTTCTCTGAATCTGCCGACATCCTGGATAGCGAAGAACTGTACTCCATTGCCTCATACACGAGATCAGGAAGGTGCGCAGAGTTGCATCAACTTTATACAACTCTAGCACCCTCATGAGCCATGTATGTGGCACGGAGTCATAGGCCTTCTTATAGTCTATCCAACATGTCGACAGATGCCTTCGAGAACGGCGAACCTGTTGACTAATGGCCATATCAATGAGGAGCAGCTCCTTAGTACCGCGGGACCCGTTCCTACATCCATTTTGAGAAGCAGACATGATTGAATTGTCATCAATGTGTTTAGTGATTTTAGCTCTCAAAATGGATGTAAAAACTTTATAAAGTGTCGGAAGACACGTAATTGGTCTATAATTTTTGGGTTCCGCCGTACTACCCGATTTATGGAGCAGGTGGGTTATACCAGTTGTCAGAAACATAGGTAACGACCCTGACTCTAAGGCCGTCTGGAATAGGGCCGCCAAACGAACGTGCGACCTCTGGATCCACTTTATCCAGAAGTTGTGCAGTCCGTCCGGCCCTGGAGATTTCCAATTAGGCAACGGACGGACCGCACAAGCTACATCTTGGGGGCTGATTGTTAGGGCCCCCATTTCTGGTATTGGATCGCATGCTCGTTCGACTTCCCGAGTCCATTCACCTTCGGTATGACTGACAGGCACCGACCAGATGCTGCGCCAAAACAAACACATGGCGTCATCATCCGGTAGGTGCGTGTCAGACACACCTTGGTCCGGTCGCTCCCATGCTCTATACACCCACCTTTCATCACTTTGGAATGTGCGATTCTGAGTGTACCGTTCCACCCGCCGCTTATACCTACGAATACGGTTTGCCCATGCATACACTTTCTGTTTCAGGAAGTCGATGCGCTCTGTGATGCGCGACATATAGTCTGGAGGACTTATATCAGTCCCTACAAATGCCCGCCTCACAAAGCGCATCACTCGAGGTCGTGTGTTACCCTCCCTGAAACAGGTTAGTTTGCCAATGAGTGCTCTGGCCACACCAATACGCCGCTCAATCCTGCGCTGCCAAAATGGTATAGCTGGTTTCAGTCGTGTAGCTCTGTCATCAGGAAATTTGACGTGAGCTACACGACACACCGCTACAGCCGCACAATACAGGATTGAGTGAGCATCAGTGAGGTTCTCGCAGTTGTCAAAATAGCTTGACAACTGCGAATCCAGAGCAGCCACTAGCGCCCTATTTTTATTATGCATGGGCAAACGAGGTAAGCGTGGTCTAAGTACGGGCGACATGTACCGATATTCTCGAATCGCACCCTCCAAAGTACTCCTCATTTCCTCACTGCACTGGGTACTTACATTAGTAGCCATGTCATTACTTACCTCGTTAGCGCGATTAACTAGTTGGTGGGGCTGTGGTGGTACCACAGCCTGCGACGAAGAGGTAATGACTTGGCTACTCTGCATTTCAGTTCGTAAGCGATCAAGTACGGTGTCATCCAACATACGATTACGCTGGATAACCCGCACCTGATCCGACAGTCGTTGCGCCGACACGTTCACAGCTGGCTCAAGCACCTGAAACAGAGAGAGCATCCGAACACGGTACGCGGTCAGGTTGTTTCCTCCCTCTGTAGCCCCATAGTATGAGCGCATGACGTTTTCATTGATGGATTGAGTCCATCGCATGCGCTGCACACTTCCGCCGGGAGCTGGGACCCTATCAGAGGCCGGTGGGCCCCGAGGTCCTAAGCCGTCCGGTGGCCGGCGTCTTCCTCGTCGACGAACTGGTGGTGGCGTCGTGGGCGGGGAAAAATACTCGTCGCTCGAGCTCGACGCAACTGCCACGGCCGGTGTCACAGCACTCACGACGAGGCTGGGTTCCGGCGGCGGCGAGGCGGAGCTGAGCGACGAGTCCGGAGGTGGAAGGCGTGCGCTTCTGGCGTGAGCTGATCTGGTCAACATTTTCTTTTTATCTTCATTTCATCGTTTTTGATTTTACAAATGACATTTGTCACTCATGTCATATTTTTTCTTTTTGACTCTATTTGACCAAATTAAAATCATTTTGCACTGGAAATCGATATATGAGGGTCAGCTATTGCAACTTTAGATGTAAGTATTTGTAAAAACTGTTAAAAATAATGTTTTGAATAGAAACAAGAATAAAATATCAGGAAGAGAAATTGAAGTATTTGTCACTTAAAGTGTTGCCAGATTCAGATTTTATAATAATTATTATTATATTATTAATTAATATGAAGAATTTAAGAAAGAACCAAAAAAAAGAACGGAAGAACGAGTTAATTAATTAGAAAGAACGAATAAATTTAAAGAGAGAAACACGAAAGAAAAAAAAAAAAGAACGAGTTATTTATACTTTATAAGTTTCGCGTCAGACGACGAAGTATCGAAAAAATCGCTATTTAGAGACGACCGTCAACGACGTGTGTGTGTCGTGTGCCCGCAATCGGGCTGTATACTCGAGCATATCCCCCTCCGCACCGCGCCGCGCGCCGCATGCCAGGCCACGCCCTATCTTTTTGCTTGCTAACGCATGAGTTGCTTTGCGTTGACGCAGAATTAACATGTTCCCGTGGGAATTTTGAGAAAAAACGTATCCTATATTAATTACTCCCGTGATTGAAATGAATCTAATGATACCGCATACATATTTTTTTAAAGGGAAATTTAGAAAAAATATTATTATGTCTTTATCCCGTGGGACTTTTAGGATAAAATGTATCTTATGACACTCCCGTAATCAAGACAAATCTAACGATACCTCATACATCAAAATCCATCAAGCCGTTTAGGCTACAGGTGGTCACAAAGGAAAAGACATACATACATACTTACATACACTCGAAAAACATTACCCTCCTTCTTTGGCAGTCGGGTAAAAACGTAAGTTACAGGCTATTATTTTTATAATTTCTTAACTGTATTAGTAAGTAAAAGTCGAAAATTCAAAGAGAAATAAATTGTAAATACTTTCTTTTTAGATTATGGACACCGATTATGTGTGCCACAAATGCTGGGAACTTGTGAACCATCAGGTTTTATCTGAAATTGAAATTCCAGAAGAAAATACAGTGCCACACTCTGGAAACCAGGAAATACCACAGTAGCAATACATTACACTGCCAAACGTTCAACGAGCTGCTGACGACACTAAAAGGCATTGCTTGTTCCCTGACTGCAGGAATCTTGAGCGATACCATATTCCAGTCATAATTTAAATATGGGTGCTGAGTTTTACATACCCAAATGTGCAAAGATATGCGGTTACTGCGTGGGTAGAAACATGTTTGGTAAATTGTACATATCCGAAAACGCAGTAGACCATTTTAATCATTCTCAAATCAAGGATATGGTTTTCATATTATCACAACGGTTGGTGCTCTCATGTAATGTAGCCCAGGTACCATAATAGAATGGTACCTGGGCTACAGTCACCAGGACAATATAACTCCACCTGCGCAGTTTCTTGATCAAGTCTTACTCCGGCTAGATTCATAAATAATTGTAAAATATGCATAAACAATTGTAAAAAAAACTGATTGTTTCATTTTATAAAACAACATCCTTATTACTATTACCTGCCTACCTCATAGATACATATACATAACTAACAACATTATATCAATCACCAATCTGATGCTTCACTCAATTGCTGGACTAGGTTTCTCCTAAAGCACAGCATTAATACATTCCTATATACAGAGATGACAAACAAGCATAAGCAGCTGATGTTCCAGCAACATCCGAAGACATAAAAGACCTGTTGGTTTAGATAATACCCTCCTGTAGGTTACACGTACATACCTATACGTTTCGCCTCAAAAGAAAAGCGCTATTAAACTACTATTATTCTTTAAATGTGTAGATAAGTACCTACTTTGCATTCTAAAATGAATTTATCTGCTCAATAATTAATACACCTATCTCAGGTCAACTAAAAAAAGGTCTGAGATAGCTATATTATTATACGTTTCACAACACATAACCTAACCTTTATGGTAAATATTTAAAACGATTTTCTGTCAAAACCCCACTACAAAAAAATATGCTATGATTATACTTTATGTTATTAGGCCTTAGATCTATCTCTTTCGGGTGTTTTTACTAATGAACGCGAAGTATAAATGCGACACTCAAAGTACATGGGGTTTTGCCAATCTTCTTTGAGTCGCTTTTCTTGTAGACGCGTTGTTGTAACTACGCAACTGATTTTAATGCGGTCTTAAACATAGTATAGAGAATGTATTCCGAAAAAATCATGTGTACCATTTAATGAGCTATTATATTTGTTTATTTCAAATCACGTTCTTGATAATGGCTCTAATGATTTTGATGAGTATTTAATAACCAATCTAGCCAGGGCTCATAATCTGCGAAAAACCAATTTAGCTAATCTGGGAAAACTCGTTTTCTATATTATTTTTACCGAACTAAGTTCGATCGCTTACGTAAGTACTTATTTAGTTTAATAAACTCATAAAATTGTAATGAAAATTTCATATTTCTTCTATTCACGAAAACCTTAGTATTTTTATATGCTTATCTGGAGATTTTCATGCATATATTTTACTCCATACTCCATAGTATTGCCAAAACAATTTGCCAACCCGTTTATTTGGCAGGCTGTAGGGACTTTCTGCGAGCGAAAATGTATCGTACTTGCAACAAGACTAATAGATGAATGTCGATGGACGGAGAGCGACAGGAAGGCCAAAGAAAAGATGGATGGATTGTGTAAGGAATGATATGGAGGAGAAAGGAGTAAATGATGCTGTGGCGTCTTATAGGGGAGAATGGAAGAAGAAAACGCGTTGCGCCGACCCCAAATAGAATGGGATAAGGGCAGGAAAATGATGATGACTAATAGAATCGAAATTGGATCATACTTGCTAAAAAACTAGAATGTGCATGTGAATTTGTACTACAAAGCTTGTGCAAAGCAAATACCTTACGTGTTGGTCTAAGAAAATCGATAGTGGCTGCATAAATAATGTCAACTCGCGGCCACTTATAAGCTGTATTAGTATCCTCAGTAATCGTTACTTGCGGAAAATTACAACCGTCTGGGTTTTCCGGTCGTACTTCAAATAGATTGCAGTAAGATAATTTAATTAAACATCTGTAGGTTTTAATTAAACATAGTGGACGTTTAATCTTGCATGGATCCGGTAGAGTTCAACATGACTACAAATGTCCATTTGCTAGATTCTGCAGTTTTAAATAGTTGCAGCGATTGAATCGATTTTAACTTTAATTTTTAAGTTGAACAAATGACCAGAGCTACTATCTATCTTTCAAACCCATCTCCAGAAAAGAAGCTGAGTAGCGGGTGAAACCGCCTGGTAGTAATATAATAGTTTATTTATTCAAATAATAGACACAGTTCGAAATAAAGTGGCAAAATACAATATAGACAAAGTGCCTATGCCGAACTATGATAAAATATCATAGTTTAGTACAGATATGATTATGGGACACAAAATTTGTCTATGCATACAAAAAAAAATATAAACTCTGCCTCTTAAACTAGGAGATTTGTCCATGGATCCACATAAGAAACTCGGTAGGTAATAGATGGTAAGCAATCCACAAGCAACCGCAACTTTATCTTCACTCGACTGATGACATTATATAGCCACGAGCTTCCGATATCAAAAAGTGTTTTTCTCATTAACAGTTAATATCATGCACATAACCAACAAAACAAACATGACAATATCAAGCATCTGCCGCTTCCACGACGTGCTAGCGGTTGCATTCAAGTTGTATTGCGTACGCGCATCACGCGACGCGCTTCCTTCCCGTCTTCTGGGAACTGTGACTGGTGAAACTGGTTGGAAATTAATATTTGTCCAGTGGGAATTGGGGAAACCTGGCTTGGGGAATAATATGTCTAGGGAAAGCAACAGTGGTGATGTCTAGTACAAGGAAACTTATTCTCATGGGAAGGATAATTAATTGATTGATGTTTGGCGGGTTCGATTTCCGCACGGAACAAATATTTGTATGACCTACAGGTAGTTGTTTCTGAGTCTGGCTGTTTGTGTATGTGTCTTTGGACGTTAGTAAAAGCACCCACGATACAGGAGAAATTCCTAGTGTGGGGCAGATATTCAAAAGAAAAAAAATCTCTTGTGTTACGGTTATTAATATTCAGAACTTAACCGTTGTTTTAGTGAAAAAGAGTGGTATTTAATAGTTCTCGACTGGAGAACAAAACTGTTTCGTCTTTTAATATTCTTCCAATCCAGCCGACTACTCCCTACTACCTACTAACTTGAATTACTTTGTAAATGATACCTCATAATAATATAACATAACATTCTTTGAGTAATCCTCGAAGGTTAAGCAGAGGTGGCCCAAATAGTACACCCACATGTCGACAGTTATTTATTTATTAATGTACGCACAAAACACATATTATGGAAAAATACATACAGAAGACCACAAAGGTACCGCTCATATCATTTAGAAATCTCTGAAAATAAACAAACATAATTATCCTACTATTTTAAATTGTATAATATTACTAGCTTTCGCCCGCGGCTTCGCCCGCGTTAAATTTGGGGTAACACAGTTTCCCTTTGCTCCTTATTGATTTGTAATAGCAACGCTAAGTTTTCCATTCTCTTCCCTCTTTCTCCCTCACATCCCACTTTTTGCAAAAAAATATTAGCCTATGTCCGTCTCCTGGTTCCCAACTATCTCTGTACCAAAATTCATCCAAATCGGTTCAGCCATTAAAGCATGAAGAGGTAACAAACAAACAAACAAACTCACTTTCGCTTTTATAATATTATATAGTAAGGATAAATGCGAATGTTTGTGACAGTGAGGATGGCTGGATGTTTGTTACTCTTTCACTTCAAAACAGCTGAACGGATTTTAACGAAATTTGGCACAGAGGTAGATTATAGTCTGGAATCAAAATCAAAAGTCATTTATTCAAATTAGGCTGATAATCAGCACTTTTTGAACGTCACATTAAAAGAGACAGTCCCACAAAAACGCCCTGCCCTTCGCCACTTCCTAGTGTTTCCCAGGCGCCAGCTAGTATCAATATAGAATAAACATACATACTAATAAAATAATAAATTTTTACCTTCAATTCCTAAGTAAGGGACCCTATTGCCATCAACCCAGGAATTGAACCTAAAACCTCATGCTCAGAACTCGCGCTTACAACCATAAAACCAATCAAACACCCTTCTATTTATTAAATGTTCAAGACGATAAATAAATGACAAACATTGTGAGACAGACAGTACATTGAGGTAATACACAAACGTTTCACAACAGCTGAGTCATTCATATTGAGCGAGTCGAGCGAGCGAGCGTTGGATTGGAGACAAAAGGTGTTTCAACTCCAAGCCTACAAAGCGAAGTCGATATTAAAGGGCATTAGACTTCAGACGTGAGATACTGTATTGTCAAACTCAGAAGTGATTGTCGTAGTATCTGTGTGGTAAAGTCAAAGAGGAACAGAGGGACCTGGAGCCTTACCCCCGAATACTGAAACGTCACTCAAAATGTGAGGGCTGCTTAACATTTGAGCAGCTCTTAAACTTTAGATTTTGTATGGTCAAACGTCACTTCTGAGTCTCTGTTAAATTTTGAGAGACGTTTCTGTATTCGGGGGTTAGTCTGCTATTACAATAGTGTCAGAATGGTCAATCACTGATCTCATAATGGTTGATTTTCACAAGTTTAGTATGTAGCAGATTACCAAACTTGTCAAAATTAACCATTATGCGATCAGTGATCGACCATTCTGACACTATTGTAATAGCAGACTAAGGCCCCTGCCACGGCCACCGCCTGCTGGGGTTGCGGGTTGTTCGAAAGAAATACCGCGGCCCCGGGACATAAAGGAAACATAGGTGGGTTTTCGTCAGGATTCCAAATGATCAAGATGACGACAAGGTTGGCGCAGTGGCTGAGCGATTGACTGCTGCGCTGCGTGTCGCGGGTTCGATTCCAGCACGGAACGAATATTTGTATTGCCTACAGATAGTTGTTCCGGGTCTGGCTGTTTGTGTATGTGACTGTAAATGTTCGTAAACGCCCCCACGATACAGGAGAAATTCCTAGTGTAGGGCAATGTTTTAATTAAAAGAAAAAATAAAATAAAATGTATGATTGTTTTAATATCTTTGTTCTATAAATATAACTATCGATAATCCTTACTGATATTATAAAAGCAAAAGTGAATTATTTGTTACGTCTTCATGCCTTAATGGCTAAACCGATTTTGATGATTTTGTACAGAGATAGCTGGGACCCTGGAGACGGACATGAGCGAAGAAAAGGAAAAACTTAACTGTGCTATTACAACAAATAAGGCGCAAGGGCAAAAACTACAGGTAGCAGGTACCTACAAATCTGCAAAAGGGGAACTGTGTCACCCCGAAATTATCGCGAGCAAAGCCGCGGGCAAAAGCTAGTAATAAAGAATTAATTCTAAACGATACAAATCAACTCTAAATAATATCTCAATACGAGACCTAAGAAATGAGAAAGTTATTGTGGTTGGCGATCAAAACCTTAGCTCGAAGCTCGAAGTACAGACGCCTGCAGGTCAAGCTACCCGAAACTGTCAATTTTTCCCAATGAACCTTGAACCTAATACTTTAGAAATAAAGTCGAAAATCTATCAAAGAAATCTGACAGATTGTAGTAGCTTGATGTGCAGGCGTCTGTACATTGTGCATGTTTTATAAGACGAACACCAAAAGTGACGTCAACATATGACATCAATACGTTTTTGAATAAAATGGACATATGCAGCTGGAATATAAAGTGGTATACATGCATTCAACGAACGTCAGCACTTTGTGAATATTGTTTATCGTTGGTATCTAAGTAACTAGTGAGTATAGTATAATCTAACTTTGCAACTATTCGATAAAAAAAATACTTGATAACGAATGGTGCTTAGTGGCCCTGGCAAACCCCTCTGCTTTGCTGACATCTCTTAGATGCTCGTGGAACACTAATGATAAATAATAATGATTTAAGTTATAAATACTGCTTTGAGTTATACTGAGTTTTGATTGCATAGGGGTTAGGAAATCCACAGAGGACATCGAACGTACAATACACATCGCCTAGACTCAAAATCGAAATATAAAATGAAGTACGTCGATTATGCGATAATTATTTTTTATTAGATACCCTGCCAAAAAGCTTCACTTTTTATCTTTGGCTTTCGCATATGCAATTATATACGCAATTACTGGATATTTCTGATTAAAATCCTAAACTTGCTTTATGCAAATAGTTTTACCATTAAAACACTCTTTCAAATTTCTTTTCATATGAAAACATGTAAGAAATTGTCATTTCTTACGCAAACAAACTTCTATTCGATTTATACTGAACTATGACACTATAAAAAGCAACCTATAAAAAGTAAACAACAATGAGTTATTCATCAACGGGCCATATGTTCCTTACGTCACTCACAACCGACCGATTCCTATGAATCGATACTAGGAATCGGAACTCTCGTAAAAAGGCAATTCCATTTATGAAGTCACGATATGATTTTATTATGATTGGATAGTCCTTCACTGCGTTGGTACCATTTTGTATAATTGAGTTGTGTAAGATTGCACTTACTTAGAGTGTCTTTGGAATACATGAAACTCATCTGGAATAACCTAATTTAAGACCATTTCAGACACTATCTGCATAGTCCTCATGTAAGTTGACCAAGATTATTTTGTCTGGACTTTAAAAGAGACTATGACCTCTGAGTTTGTTTCGGCTGTTTCTTCTCAGAGTTGTCGGGTTCGAAACACCGGCCTCATCTAGTTTAAAAAAAATGACGTGTAAAAGTGTTTGTGAAAACCTACTTGCAAAATAAACATCATTTATCATTTAATTGTGGAAATTAGCAAGCGGAAAGATTCAAAAGAATCGATTTTAAATGGATTTCTTGAAAGTAGCACACTGCAATTCAAGATGGCAGATTGATTGAGAAACAAGATGAATTGTCAATTTGTAATTCGCTCCACGCATAGAAATCCAAATACAATGTGCAGACGCCTGCAGGACAAGCTACCCGAAACTGTCAATTTTTCCCAATGAACCTTGAACCTTATTACTTTAGAAATAAAGTCGAGAATCTATCAAAGAAATCTGACAGATTGTAGTAGCTTGATGTGCAGGCGTCTGTACATGAACATTATACATATGTAAATGAAGCTCTTTTACACTCCATTTAATTTGAATCACGCGCACATTATTTATAAAACATACGTCAAAGTACTATCTGTGGTGGCAGCACTTTTTCCTCTATGTTATTATGGAAATCATCTATGAAAAGATTCTCTCTGGTTTTGAACAATTGAAACGCTAGCGACTCTGATTATCAGAAATAATTTAAGTTACGATTGTAAAAGACTAATATTTGAAGCAATAGCTTTTAATGTTGTTTCTCTTTACAGGTTAGTAATATTTGTACCGTAAGTGTTTAAATAAGTTGTATTTTCAAATATGATTTGTGATGTTCCTAAAAAATAAATTTCTCTTTACAGAGCAACAACCTTAGTTTTTGTTTCAATAAACCACATATTACAAAACAACATTAATTATAGCTGTTGTAAATGATGGAAAAGCTTAAATTTGAATTCGTTGTGAAACCGGCTGAAGATCCGAAGACAAATGTGATCTGCTTAACCTCAATTATGAACGCCGGTAACAACAAGTTTTTAATTCCGGAACAATTCCAACCAATGAGACAGCATACAGAGTTGATGAAAACTCAAACCTTTCAAAAAGTAAGGGCTACATTGCAAAGAAGACACGAAGAAAGACGAGTATGGATATCATTAACACCAGAATTACGTGAAACATATGCGGATGAAGATGGAAATATGCAGTTCATGGGATATCTGCTGGAGGAGAGTACTACTAAAACTCAACAGGTTTTAACGAATGAAGTATCAACAGAAACTCTTTCAAAAATCCTGGAAAGTTTAGCTGAATCGAAGAAAGAATCAAAGCAGTCTAATTTAAAGAAGTTATCTGAAAAATTAGTAATAGAAAAATTCACAAAAAAAACATCAAGTGTAACACAGTGGATGGATATCTTTGAAGCTGAATGTAATCGTATAGGTATAAATGATGATATTGAAAAGATACAAGTTTTTCGGTTATTTTTAGAGGATTCTTGTCAAGATTGGTATAATTCCATGCTTATTAAATACACAATAAATTCAGAATGGTGTAATTGGAAGGAAAAATTTTGTGAAACATATGTGGACAAAAGCTGGTCACCAATAAGGTATGCTTTTTTATTTAAATACAGGCAGGGTACATTACTGGAATATGCATTAAAGAAAGAAAGGCTTCTGTTAGAGGTAAATAAATTGCTTGATAAACATACTTTAATAGATTTGATTGCAATTGGGTTACCAAATTACATAGCAGATGAAATTGACAGGGATACATTGAAAAATACTGAGGATTTATTTAGTAGTATCCGGGGCCTAGAACATTTAATAGATAAAAAGATGACGGGGAAAAAAATAATAGATTGGGAAAGTAAGACAAAAGAAAAAAATATAAAAGGTCAACCATGCAGAATCTGTGAGAAAGAAAAAAAAGGGGCTCGGTATCATCCGGAATCTTTATGTTGGTTTAAAAATAAAAATGATAATCGCTCAAAAAAAGAATTAATTAGAAGTGTTAATAATTCTGAATTAGAAATGAGTTTAAATGAAATAGATCCAAAAAACTAATTATTCCACCATTAATCAAAACTAAATTAATAATAAATGATTCCATAGAAACATTTGGGGTTTATGATTCAGGATCAAATGTAAGCATAATTAATTCAAAATTATTATCTTTAAAAAACAACCCAAACAACAGTAACAGTAATCAAGCAAATTTAAAAACGATTAATGGTGTAAAAAAAGTCTATGGGAATAGTAACATTAAAAATAAAGATTTTTGAAATAGAAAAAGAAATGAATGTTTTTGTCATAGACGAACAAAATTTTGATTATAATTTTTTAATCGGATTGGATTGCATAACATCTTTTCAACTGATTCAAAATGAAAACTTAGAGATCACACAAAAAATAAAACAAAAAAATGATAATATTCCTGGCTTTACAGGTGACAAAATCGAAAACAAAAACTGTTTTGTTGATGAAAATAATGTTAAAGAATTAACAATGCAAGATAATTCCTATGTTAGCGATAAGTGTCAAGTTAACTTTAATGAACACATAGATGTTACAAACTTCAACATTACAGTAAATCATTTAGACAGTCAGCAACAAAAAAAAATTGATGAATTAATAAGCAAATATAACTCACTATTTGCAAAAGATAAGTATGATGTAGGCTCAGTGAAAGGCTATGAGGCACATATTGATTTATTAGTGGATACCTATTGTAGCAAAAGACCCTATAGATGCAACTTTGAAGACAAAAAAGAAATAGAAGAGCAAGTTTTAAAATTATTACAAAATAAATTAATTGAAGAATCTTATAGTCCTTTTGCAGCTCCAGTAACTTTAGCCTATAAAAAAGAGGAAGGAAGAAAATGTAGACTATGCATAGACTTTCGCGATTTGAATAAAATAGTAGTTCCTCAGTCGCAACCATTTCCACTTATAGAGGATTTAATGATAAAAACGAGAAATTGTAAATTTTTTTCAACCTTAGACATAAATTCCGCTTTCTGGTCCATACCTTTAAAAGTCGAAGATAGAAAGAAAACAGCTTTTGTTACTCAAGAAAATCATTTTCAGTGGACTTGTCTACCATTTGGTTTAAAAACTTCACCTGCAATATTTCAAAGAATACTAAGTAGCATCATTAGAAAACACAAATTATCCAATTTTACAGTTAATTTCATCGATGACATTTTAGTTTTTTCCCAGACATTCACAGAGCACATTCAACATTTATCTTTGCTATTGGAAGCTATTTCAAAAGAAGGTTTTAGATTGAAGTTTTCTAAATGTAAGTTTGCACAGGACTCGGTAAAATACTTGGGCCACATAATAAAAAATAATACCGTTACTCCATTAAAGGATAATTTAATAGCCATAAAAGAATTCCCTGTTCCAAAAACAAAGAAAAATGTTAGACAGTTTTTAGGGAAAATAAACTTCTATGGAAAATATATACAAAACATATCAATCATATTAGATCCTCTACACAATTTGTTAAGAAAAGACCAAAAATTTATATGGACAGAAGAATGTCAAAAATCTTTTGATAGAGTAAAAAAACTACTTTGTTTAAAACCTATTTTAGAAATATTTGACCCGAATCTTCCTATACATATTTATACAGATGCTAGTATTCAGGGATTAGGGGCTATTTTGAAACAACCACAAGAAGACGGAGAAGAAAAGCCATGTGCATATTTTTCGAGGAAATTAAATGACAGTCAGAAAAGAAAAAAAGCTATTTATCTAGAATGTTTAGCAATAAAAGAAGCGGTAAAATACTGGCAACATTGGCTCATAGGAAAAAAATTTAAAGTATTTTCAGACCATAAACCCCTAGAAAAACTGAATATTAAGGCTAGAACAGATGAGGAACTAGGAGACCTCACATACTATTTATCACAATTTAATTTTGAGGTGATATATTCACCTGGAAAAGACAATTTAGAAGCAGACAGTCTAAGTAGAAATCCAGTATTAGAATCACATGTAAATCAGGAAGAAATTTTAAAAGTAGTGAATTTTATTAAACTAGAAGACATTCAAAACGATCAACAGAAAAATGAAGAAATAAAACAGTACAAAAATAAACTTATATTAAAAAATAAAATATACTTTAAAAAGATAGGAAAGAAAAACAAAATTATACTTACTGAAGAATTTAGTAAAAAAGTAATAAAAAATGTACATGAAACTTACTGCCATATAGGATTGAAACAAACAGAAAATAAAATAAGACCATTCTTTGTAGCAAAGGATTTAACAATTAATATAAAAAAAATATGTGATAATTGTCAAATATGCATAAAAAATAAATCTAGAACTAAACTTAAATATGGCTTGATGTCTCATCTGGGTCCCGCTACTTACCCGTTTGAAATTGTCTCTATAGATACCATTGGTGGGTTTGGTGGCTCCCGCTCTACTAAAACATATCTACATCTTCTGGTTGACCATTTCACCAGATATGCCTATATACAGACATCAAAAACCCAAAACGCAGATGATTTTATAAAACTCGTTAAAAAAGTTATTCCTGAAAATAAAATTGGAATGGTTCTATCAGATCAATACCCGGGCATAAATTCTAAAGAATTTAAAAGCTTTTTAAGGAAAGAGAACATACCTATTATCTTCACTGCAGTGAATGCACCTTTCTCAAATGGATTAAATGAACGGTTAAATCAAACGTTAGTAAACAAAATAAGATGCACAATTAATGAAAAAAATGATAAAATAGCTTGGACGACTATCGCTCATAAATGCACCCAGAGATATAATGAAACCGAACACTCAGTAACAGGATTTTCCCCAACTTATTTAATGGAAGGAAAAGTTATAGATATCTTACCAGATGAGTTAAAAAAACATAAAACACAACATGAATTATTGAGAGATAGGAAAATAGCTTTGAAAAGAACTATAAATTCTCACAATTATAATAAACAACACTTTGATAAATCCAGAATAAATCACCAATTTAATGTAGGGGACCTTGTTTATGTGGAAAATGGTAACCGATTAAATAGGAAAAAACTAGATGAATTAAAAATTGGACCTTATAAAATATTAGAAAAATTATCAAACTCAATTTATAAAATTGATACGGGATACAAAAAGTTAGAATCAAACTTGTTTCACATTACAAAACTGATACCAGTACCGGAGCAGTTTTGTATATCTGGGGGAGGGAGATGTAAATGAAGCTCTTTTACACTCCATTTAATTTGAATCACGCGCACATTATTTATAAAACATACGTCAAAGTACTATCTGTGGTGGCAGCACTTTTTCCTCTATGTTATTATGGAAATCATCTATGAAAAGATTCTCTCTGGTTTTGAACAACTGAAACGCTAGCGACTCTGATTATCAGAAATAATTTAAGTTACGATTGTAAAAGACTAATATTTGAAGCAATAGCTTTTAATGTTGTTTCTCTTTACAGGTTAGTAATATTTGTACCGTAAGTGTTTAAATAAGTTGTATTTTCAAATATGATTTGTGATGTTCCTAAAAAATAAATTTCTCTTTACAGAGCAACAACCTTAGTTTTTGTTTCAATAAACCACATATTACACATATAAGTGGAATCACGATTATGCGACTACACCACGATTTGAACAAGTAACAGAAGAAAATATTTTTGTCAAAAATGGTTTTCTCGTGAATTGGCATGTAGTAGCAGAATATTGATAGAAGAGATAGGAATGGGGCAGGACAAATGCGATTAGGGATATAAAATAGTAGTTTAAGTGTTCCGTAATCAAAAGGAAAATAAGGAACCCTAATGAGATCACTTTGTTATCTGTCTGTCTGTCTGTCATGATGTCCCTTTTTTCAGAAAAGCGTGGATGTATCGAATTGAAATTAAAACCATATACCTACTTAAATCTGTGTTCCCATTGTGCTGTCAAATCAACCCTCGTTTTGCTTACGGATAGTTGTATTTTGACATAATTTTCATAGAACTTACATATGTCAAAATACAACTATCCGTAAGTAAAACGAGTCGTTTTTGTTTATTGGAACGGGGCATAAGTCTACGCAGTCAAAAGAAATGTGCGACTCTAGCTGGCTCTTGGCAGGGTTTTGTTCAGTAAAGGTCACTCTTGAAGAACCACTAAAATCCTATGCCCATTGAGTATTTATTTGGGACGACCATATTCTATAAGGCCATGATATCATTCCAATTGGCTACCGGAGCACAAATGGCCAATTGGCCATATCAATTACGTTGTTGTGTAATCGTGTACTTGTACATAAAAACAACGCTTGAATCTACAAGGTAAGCATTTGGCAATAACAACAAGTTTATGTACATTTGTGATTCACATGTTCTGACCTCAGTAGGTATTGTAAAAAGTAGGATTTCGTCATCGAGATTGGTAACGTTTAATTAATACCCTTTACGGTGATTGGTGATTGTGTAAGGAGTGATATGAAGGAGAAAGGAGTAAATGATGCCGTGACGTCTGATAGGGGAGAATGGAAGAAGAAAACGTGTTGCGCCGACCCCAAATAAAATGAATGATGAAATGGTGATTGGTGAACCTTGTTTTGGGTTTCATGGTACTGTTATAGAGGTCTGATAACATTGATCAAACCTGTGACTACCACCAGTACGGGCTGGTTTGCAAAGACATTCGAATACTCAACTTTATAAAAGATAAAGATAAAAAAAAATAGAATTGCTTTGCTTTGTTTTTTTTTTAATTTGTACTGCTGAAATGATGAACTAAAATATAATTTCAAAGTAGTTTATTCTTTCAATTACGCATATTAGGTATATTACACACCTACACAGTACAGTACCTACGTTTCTTTGAACAATGCTACACGGCCATTTTAATGTGATATTCCGGAAGTACCTATTTCCTCTAGTGACGAGGTTAGTTTTACAGGCGGGTCGAAAATATGTAAACACAACCTAACAAACAAATTATATTGTCTACAACCATTGTTCCACATTTTTTTTTGTCATATACGGCTTAAGAAGGTTTTAATTAAATTATTTTTTTACTGTTTTTATAACTTTCCATTATAGACCAAAATATGGAACTTTCGTTATGAACTTGTAGATAATGTAATTGTTTCTAACTTTCTAGCCAGTGTGGCTGACTGTACCAGGCATTGATCAATGATCATTATTAGCAACATACAATCTGTAGTCATACGCCAGATTAACAATTAGAATATCACCGTGTCACTAAGAAAAAAGTACGAGTAAGATCATTTTGATGTCCGTCTGTAATGACTCTTTATCTCAAGAACGCGTGGAGTAATCTAGTTGTAATTAAAACCATATACTCAAGTCTGTGGTCCCTTGGAAGCTGTGAAAAAATCAACCTTCTAAGTCCAAAGGTATGGCTGTTTATGTCGCAAGTTGTGCAGAAAACTCCGGATTTCTTTACCAATACTTATAAAAATTTTAAAGTCGGGTCACGCAGGCCGTCACATCACAGTATTCCTTCAAAGAATTAACATCCACAACAAAGTACACAAAATCAAAACAGCTCATATATTGGCATGACCGCAACTCGGTAATATCCGAGAGCTATCAGAGTAAGGAAGTCCACTGCAACCTATTTCGTTCCCCTTACTGCGACAGGGTACTATCATGCGACGATGGCGTGGAACAAGGATGCCGAACAAATGGGACGCGTGCCATTGGTGGCACGTGAAACAATATTTTGGCCACACCACTAAACGGTTTGCTTTTTTGTTCAAAATAACAAAGTTCACTATGAAGTATAATAAATTCACAAATTAACCCGAATGAACCTAATTCCTTTTGGTAGTAGAAGAGTGTGATGTTGTATTTAGTTTTATTATCCTACTTAATATTATAAATGCGATTGTTCGTAAGGATGGATGGATGCATAGATGTTTGTTACTCTTTCACGTCAAAACAGCTGAACGGTTCTTCATGAAATTTGGCACAGAGGTATAGGTAGGTCTGGAATAACACAGGATACATTTTTTTTTTCGATATCACGCGGGCTAAGCCTCGGGCGCCCAATAAAAACTAAGTCAATATTATTTATTGGCACGTGTATGGCCTCATTCAACATTTCTTTGGCAGAATGGCACGTTGATCCAACAGTTGGCCACCCCTGGCGTAGAACTTGGTACCTTATCTAAGTAAGCGTAGACCGACATCCTGCTTAGACCAATCACTCGAGACTGCAAACGTCCGCGTTTGTGATTTTGTAATGAAACTGGGCCGTGTGGTTTTGTATGCTGATTTTGTTAGACAAGTTTAATTTTATCATGCTCTTCCTTAGTGTTGATGAGTGCGTGTTGTTGCGATTCGTTCGTAATTACATCAACCTTGAAATCCTCAAAGGGTTTGGCAGAGGAGTACTCCCACATGGGCAGCACGGTTGGCACAATGGCTGACTGATCAAGTGATGCCCTGCGTGTCGGAATTCGATCCCCGCACGGAACAAATATTTGTATGGTCTACGGATCATTGGTTCGGGTCTGGTTGTTTGTGTATGTGAGTTTAAATGTTTGTAAACGCACCCACGATACAGAAGAAATTGGTAGTAAAACATTAAAACATTACACCACCCATATCCCATATAATAGGGAATGATCCTATTGCCATTACCCATAAAGGATCCATATTTCATGGCAGCTACTGTGATATTCCGGATATATTTATTTTCAATTTTGCCATTAATTAGGCCAAATAAATTTAAAAAATCCTGTGACATTGTCACCGCGTGGGAACTCCAAACCATTTTTGTTAACTATACTGCCGAGTATAATAATCGTAGCAGTAGCGTGAAAAATAGATTACAGTCATACACATCGTTGCAAAATAACCCACCCATCCGATAATAACTGTCACATGACGAGCAAGCTCCGTCACGCCACGCTATTGTTTCCAACAAAATTGCCATTTGGAAAGCGAAAACATTGCGCAAGTCTGAAAAAGGAAACTAGCAAATTATTTATTTTAACGGAATAGGAAAATGGGCAAATAAATATGTAATATGTGTAATAAATTTGCGGCGAGGGTTTCTCTCCAGCTCTAAGTGAAATATAATGTAAGTATACGCAAAAATATTGTGAAAGAATTCGGGACTTATTTTTGCAATAAATCTCTGTAACTTATGCATTGTTTATTGTGTGTATATTTTCCTTAAAATCATGGAAGAGTTCGTCGCTCAATAATATTACTACTAATATTATAAACGCGAATATATGTAAGTATGTTTGTTGCTCTTTCACACAAAACTACTGAATGGATTTTGATGAAACTCTACAATAATAATGCTCACATATCAGAATAACACATAGACACATCAATAAAGATTATTGTATACTAGCTACGCGCTTCAGAAAGCACGTGAAGCCTTTGATCCCGGCTGTGATTTGCAAATCTTTGACAGTCGTTACGGCTAGTCAGCGGCCCTAAAGCTTGACAAGCAGCCTTACCAAAGGTTTAATACTACCCAGTACTAATCGGATTGTGGAGGGCAGATAGGCAGTTGCATCCGGTTAGAAAACTTGAAATAGTGTTCAATCAAAAATTTGAACTGGGCATTATACAATGAATTTTGGACTCACACGCTGAGTTCTGGGCAGCGAAACTCAAGAAAATCTAACAAGCCAATTATAAAACTCCAAGAAGTTTTCAAGACCAACAACCGTTCATTAAGTGGTGCAAAAATAGGTTTTGATCATTGACGTCATCCGCTCCAGGATATTGCGCGAGAAGGACAACACAATGGCTTTTAGGCAGATTGGTCCTGTTATAAGACTTTATTGTTGAGTCGTCGCTAAGAATAGCGGGGATATAGCGGGTGGGCGGGCTCTTTAAGTCACTATGAATATTTGAGGTTATTCTGAGAATGTTATTGTGGTCTGGAGTTCATAAATATGATAAATGATGTTTATTTTGCAAGTAGGTTTTCACAAACACTTATACACGTAATTTTTTTTTAAACTAGATGAGGCCGGTGTTTTGTACCCGACTACTCTGAGAAGAAACAACCGAAACAAACTCAGAGGTCTTTTTTAAAGTCCAGACAAAATAATCTTGGTCAACTTACATGAGGACTATGCAGATAGTGTCTGCAATGGTCTTTTTAAGAAAGCACCGCAAACCATAGGTTAATTAGCTTTAAGGTTCTCTACTTTACAGCCATGGGAGATTGGAGGTTGCGGGTTGTTCTAAAGAGATATCGCGGGCCCAGAACATAAAGGGCAAATGAAGGTACATGGGTATGGGATTTACCATCCGCAAAAAACGGCTCTCTACTTAGCAGAAGATTTCAGCGAATCTTAGGTCTTAAAGACTAATCCAGAAGTAATTCTGTAATTTACATTACTGACTACAAATAAGGTTATCAACATATCATTAAACGAACTTCGCCCCACACTACGAATTTCTCCTGTATCGGGGGTGCGTTTACAAACTTTTAAACTCACATACACAAACAGCCAGACCCGGAACAACTACCTGTAGGTCGTACAAATATTTGTACCGGGGATTGAACCGAACAGCAGGCAGTAGCTCAGCCATTGCGCTAACTGTGCCGTCACAACGAGCCTGATGTAACGTGATAATGTGGCCATTGGTGAAGCACATTGGCATAGAAGAAACCGATTTATTCGAATTTCGAACGGATCCAGATTATAATGACAATTTCAAGTTGACGTTTCCCAAAATGTATGTGAGTTTAAACTACAAAACACCAAAAACAGTCTGGCATATTAGAATGGACAGTCCGTTCTTTACGCCAGACATTCAATCAAACCCAAATCCTTAACGCACGAAAAAGCGAAAGTTCCTTGACATTTTCCCAACCCGAATGAAGAATGACATCCAAATGGATGATTTTCTATTTGAGCACAATCGTTACAAGTTCGTAAAAAAACGAAATACGGGTTCAACGGAGCGACAGAACAATTTGTTAGGACCGTCTGCTACAGACTTTCAATCTCGTTGAGTGTATTGCACATCACTATATATGTATCTGATCTATAGTATACGTTAGTAATAAGTATACAAAGGGGTAACTACTTACTTATCAAAAAGTACATTAGCCTTTTCAACGAGAAGTTAGTGGTGTTTAAAGCAAAAAATTTTTTTTTTGTTTTTGTTGTATTTTAAATAGTCTTATATTGGGCCAACTACAAGTCGGACTTGCGCCATAAACAGTCATATCTTTTGACTGCGTAGTCTTTACACTCACAGCACTAAAAGGACTACAAGACCTGGAAGGGCCACTGCCTGCCGTGGTTGCGGATTGTTCGAAAGAAATACCGCGGCCCCGGAACATAAGGGGCAATAGAAGGAACATGGGTGTTGGTTTTAGTCAGTGCAAGTCTGACACTGATTTGAGTAGGTGTATGGTATTTCAACTCGATACCTATAAGTTCCCTAGATAAATGGTCAACAAAGTAATCCTACAAGGGTTTCGTTATTTCCTTTTGAGGTACAGAACCTCAGAAAAACTTCACGTCCATGCTATTCAACATGCACCAAGCATAGACCATAACAAACAGGTCATAAACGACTTCCACCACTTACAACCATTTTGTTCAGGCTCCTAATTGATGCTAATACCATATTTCCAATGTAAATTACGTACAAAGCCGTTTTACGAGTGTCATTACTTGATGACGGTGACGTCAGTAAGATGCTAGTGAATCTAAATACAGTTGAATAGGTAATCGTGGGAACTATATCTCACTAGCTGTTCTCCGCGGTTTCACCCGCGCTGCTCAGCACCTGTTGGTCGTAGCGTGATGTTATATAGCCTATAGCCTTCCTCAAGAAATGGACTATCCAACACTAAAAGAATTTTCCAATTCCAACCAGTAGTTCCTGAGATTAGCGCGTTCAAACAAACAAACAAACTCTTCAGCTTTATAATATTAGTATAGATTTGGAAACGTTTGTTCCTCTAAAGTCTAAACTATACTGTAGTGGAATTATAGTATTCTACTTTGGATGATATTTTAATTTCCTTTAATGGTCAAACAATAATTAACGCTGTAAATATTTAAAGCAATGGTCTACCATAAACTTAGGCTAATGTAACAATTTCTTACAAGTTAGCACTGTGCCCAATAAACATAATATTGTGTATCTGTGCCGCAAGCACTATGCTATAAGAATAATATATGATTAACTAAAATAAACAAGTTTAAAATAATATTACACGGTGGAATTTTATAAAACTCACACAATGTACTCAAACAAAACATGCAGAGATACAAAAAGGTAGAGAAAATAATTAATTAAACACATCACATAGTGGGATACAGCCAATTCATTGAGGAATTCTTAAGTCCGCCTGCACTATAAATCTCTAATACATTTAAGGCTAAACGAAATAGAAAAGAGATTAATTGCTGTTAATTGTTGGAAGATTACACAGACACAATGATTTTTACTGCATTTTATAGTTCTAGCGGGTCTGAAGGTAGGTAGGTAGGTAAACTGCTAAAAGTGAATGGTTGGTTTCACTATTTACGACCTGAAGAAACGCTACGTGCTAAATACACATATTATATTATATACTAGCTGTTTCCATTGACCGTTCGTGCGCTTAACATTATTATAAAAAAAATGTCTTCCCTATTTGAATCGAATTTTGTAAACAATTTCATGGGCTTCAACTTTGCGCACGTATTTTTTAACCTATTCAAAAAAAAAAAAAATACTTCTTATAACATCAGGTATCTACCTGTGAACGTCAAAATTGGATTAACCGTTTTGGAGATTAGTCGAAACAGACAGACAATTTTTTTAAAAACTTTTTAGTAAAAAATAAAACCGACTTCTAAAAAAAACTAAAAACTGGAAAATAACTTTATTTCCGGAAGTCGGTGGCTTTTGTTGGTTTCGTTGACTTTATTTGCCACCGACTTCCGGAAATAAAGTTATTTTCCAGTTTTTAGTTTTTTTTAGAAGTCGGTTTTATTTTTTTACTAAAAAGTTTTTATTTCAACAATTTTAGTTATAGTATTATGATATAATACGCAAACACGGTTAAAAAGTTTTTCTTTTTAGCTTTAGTCCCGTCTTAGATACAATTTTTAGTTCCACATCAAGCTATAGATTAAATACTAAGTATCTATATTATGCTTTAGTATTAAACCAATTCAGAAATCATATGCATCATCCCCTAGGGGATACAGCTGATACTTGATCTGATGTTTATGTTTCTTAATGACTAGGTGAGGGGTGGGGAGGGGATACGGTCACCCTGCTCCCACTCGCCTGCCTACCCTGGCGAAACCCATACTTATACATGTGATTGCAGCAATCACGGCAGATTTGCTGTCATTTATTAAAGAGTGCCGTTGTATATCACTGAAGATCTATCACCAAATTACTGCGATGACCTTCCAAACCATAGTAGTACCTACATACCATTTTTTGATCATTTGTATTCGACAACTTCTAAAATATAATCGACGAATGAGTATATCATCAACGTACACGAAGTCAATCTAATACGTATTATTAGAGATAACTCAAAAACTACTTGTCGGATCTTGATATTTTTTATGGGACCAAACGACAACCACCAGCTTTCGAATAAAAAAAGAATCATCAAAATCGGTTCACTCAGACCTGAGTTATGAGGTAACAAACACAAAAAAAAAAAAAAAAAACCTACAGACGAATTGAGAACCTCCTCCTTTTTTTGAAGTCGGTTAAAAATAGTTTTGTTTTACCGTGTATTACTTTCACATGCTTTCAGTAGAAAGCTGTTATTTTGAAGTTACAAGCAGTTACCGACGGTTACAATTTATTTATTTGTATAGATATATTCATATGACCTATGACATTAAACTCCCCAAGGGGCTTCAAGAAAAGGTCACAGACAAACAATACTATTTATTGAGCCAGCTACGCATTATCAAAGACCACAATGTGGGACGTTGGATGCCAAGCATTCGCCACAGAGCAACGACTGATGCTGCTATCGCAACTATCGATGTATCATTCTCTAGATATAATTGCTCATTACAGTGTTAGGGTTACCCCAAAATCTCTAGATTGCACTTTGTCCCAAGTTTTAGATCAACTCTTTATCCAAACTTTAGAATTAAACCCGGCGGATGGGAAATCATCAAATAACATCGGCCTTTCTGGGCGGATTTCGGCGGAGTGTGTTCTTACTTTTGTCTTTTATGTTCCGGGGCCACGGATAAAAATCCACACTTGAATATAAAAAATGCAACTACCAGGGTAGATGGAAACAAAGAAGGTATTATGAGAATGTGGAAGTCGCAGAATTCAGATCCAACTTGAGAGGGCCCTATCTCAAACAGCCGCTGAATCATAAAGGAATTTGAGGTGCAGATAGTAAATTCAGTAAATTCCGGCGACCATAGCCATCTCAATATTCCTCTGCACGGACTCCAAATAAAGGTCCACGAAAAAATAAACCAGTAACAAAGAGAGGCAGGAAACAAAACGAAAAGGTCGCTGGGGCTGGGTGCCACATGTGATGACGTCATGCAATGGCCGCCATGCCAGTCAGCTGGCGGCCTGGCGAGTGCAACGTTTCAAATCAAATCAAATCAAATCAAATCATTTATTTCAATTAGACCATTACAGGCACTTTTGAATGTCAAGAAACAAAATGAATCTACAGTCCCGGTCACAAGGCATAATAACTTGTGAAAGTACTGCAGTTGCCCATTCCAAAGCGTTGATCTCTATGGAGAAGAATGGGCAAGAAACTCCATGGACACTCTTTTAAATTCTAATATTTTTACAAAATAGTATTTACATCATTCGTGTTGAGATTATACAAATATGTGAGAACGATGTAGAAAGACGTGCACAGTAAGAGCGTCCAGAGTAAATAAAAAACAAAATTCAATTTAAATCTAAATAAAATAAAAATGACCGTGGTAGTTAAAAAAATGACCAGTCCCAACTGACAGCGCCCGTTCACGAACATGACGTATGGATCAGCCCCATTCAGCTCGACCATTTTGAAGGGAGCTAAATGACCCGACACACCCGCCACCATCAGTGAGACATTTAAGTGAGCATGACACTATTAACCACCAGGGCTTCGTCAAGTCAATGATAATACATAGCACTCACATATGGGCTTAATAATTATACAATACTAGAGAATTGATTCTATACATTGCAAAGATAGTCTTACAATCTTCTGCAGCGTCCATTATAGCTTCGGATACTTAGTAATGAGTTTACCCCTATGCTTGAGGAGCAGGACCAGCATTGAGCCAAGCATTTTTATCATCAATATAATCCCCCAACTTATAATATGCTTGCCTACATAGTGTGCGTTTAATACAAGATTTAAATTTAGTTTCATTCAGTTGAAGAATGTGGGGAGGTATTTTATTGTAGCATTTCAAACAGTACCCCATGAAAGATGAGTCTACTTTAGCTAACCTGAAACCTGGTTGAACTAATTGGTCCCTATTTCTAGTATTATAATTGTGTCTGTCACCTCTTTTACTAAAAAGATGCGAGTTTTTCCTGACATACATGATGTTTTCATAAATATATTGACAAGGTACTGTCATGATGTTAATATCCTTAAACTGTTCCCTTAAAGAATCTCGCCTACGTAGGTTATATATGGCTCTAATGGCTCTTTTCTGCAGAATAAATATAGACTCGATGTCTGCAGCCCGTCCCCAAAGTAAAATACCGTATGACATTATACTATGAAAATAACTAAAATAGACTAGTCTCGCGGTATCAACATCAGTAAACTGACGGATTTTTCTAACAGCATATGCTGCTGAACTAAGGCGTCCTGCAAGAGATGTTATATGCGGACCCCATTGTAGCTTTGAATCGAGTGTTATTCCCAAGAAAACAGTTTTTTCGACGAATTCTAGTTTCTCTTGATTCAATACTATGTCACACTCACTGTTTTTGACATTTGGTAGAGCAAATCTTATACACTTCGTTTTTTTCCCATTTAATACTAAATTATTAGCGGTAAACCAATTATGTACCTGCATTAGGGCATTATTTACGTCGTCAGGATTTGTGGCACGTCTGTTTATCTTAAATATTAAAGAGGTATCGTCAGCAAACAACACCATTTGTGGTTGGTTTTTAAATAAATGGGGTAGATCATTAATATATACTAAAAAGAGGAAGGGACCTAATATCGATCCTTGTGGTACACCCATCTTTACATTTAAACCCATTGAATTGACACCATTTATTTGTACTTGCTGCTGTCTATCATTTAAATACGATTTTACTAAACTAAGGGCAAGTTTCCCTAGGCCGTAATGTTCAAGTTTTAAGAGAAGGGTTTCGTGGTTCACGCAATCAAATGCTTTTGAGAGGTCACAAAAGATCCCTATGGCATCCTGTGCCTCTTCCCACGCAGTAAATATGTGTTTCAATAGGGTGACACCGGCGTCAGTGGTACAACGTCCTTTGGTGAAACCATACTGCTTTTCATGTAATATTTTATTGGTGTTAAAGTGGTTGAGCATTTGGTTAAGCATTACCTTTTCAAAAACCTTGCTGAAAACCGGCAAAACGGATACGGGTCTATAATTATTGGTGTCTTTACTGTCCCCAGATTTGAACAGTGGTATTACCTTGCTGTATTTCATAAGGTCCGGGAAGACTCCTTGGTCCACACACAAATTAAATATTAAGGCTAAGTACGGTGCTATAGTCTCAATGATAGCTTGACAAACTTTAATTGACAATCCCCAAAGGTCTTCGGTTAATTTGATTTTTATTTGTTTAAAAGCTTTAATGACGACAGTGGGGTTAATATGCTTAAACTGAAACTCAACCGAGCATGGTAAAACGTTTGCTCTTAATAACTCAACAGAAAGCAAGGGTGAGGAATTTAACGTTTCTGTAGTTTTAATTGGGATACTAGTAAAGAAATCCACAAATTCTTGAGCAACTTCGTTTTTAGTGGTTAGAAGACCACGTGAAGACTCTAGTGTAATATCATTATTATGTTTTCTATTTCTATTAGTTTCGCTATTGATTATTTTCCAAACTGTCTTAATTTTATTATCAGCGGATTTAATCTTGTTGCTTATGAATAAGGCTTTAGCTACCTTGCAGGTGTTTTTAAACATTTTTGAGTAAGTAGCAACGTAGCGATTGAATGTTTCCGAGTTGATGTAAGGCTTAAGGCCGTAAAGCTCAAACAGTCGTTCCCTACTTTTTCTTATACCCTTAGTTGCCCAATCACTAAACATAAACTTTGGGCTAATAGATTTAGTTTTTAGTTTTAGCGTATCATTGAACTCTGTGTAGACAACCGAAAAGAATTCCTCATAAAAATGATTTACATTATTAATATCATATCCCGGAATGCCTAGATTACTTATTAAATTATTGTTAAATTTATTTAAATTGCTTGGTGTTATTTGTCTAGACTGTATCTGAATTTTTTGTGATGATGTGTAGGACTCGAAAACGACGGTTTGACCGCTGTGATCAGAGGGAAGGTAATTTACAATGGATTTATCTAAGAAGTCGCAGCAACAGAAAACGTTATCAATACATGTAGCGGTATTTGTAGTAATTCGGGTTGGCTCCGAAAACACATTCAACAAATTAAATGATTTAAAAAGATTTAAGAATCTACTGCTATTTGAATTTTCATCTAAAATATTGATGTTAAAGTCACCACAGATGACTAGCGATTTATTACCTGTTGCAAGTTTCGCCAAAGCATCTTCCATTACTGACTCAAATATCGAGTAGTTTTGATAATTTGGGGGCCTGTAAACACACACTATGACATGCCTATCCAGCTCAACACAAGACAATTCAATATTATGTTCAACCGATAGATCAATTATATCAGAACGACTTCTAAATTTAATACTATTTTTGACTAAGATTAGTGAACCCCCACGCATCTTAGATTTACGGTTAAAGCAACTGCCTACACTGTAATTTTCATAATTAATTAACATTTCATGATCTTTTAGCCAATGTTCGGTGAAACATACAATATCAAACTTGGTTTTTTCTAAAAACAATTCAATCTCTAGTTGTTTTGAAGAGAAACCTTGAATATTTTGATGAAATAATTTCAAGGAGTTCTGCTTAGCCCCTTTTTTAAATTTAACTATTTGAGAGCCAGAAGGTACCTTGGTGTCTGTTGTCTTACTAGCTAGTTTAAATGAGCCGGAGTGAGCGACAATACTCCCCCGCCTTCCTTGTAAAAAGGTTTATTAGTAGAAGTACTAATATTTGCAGTGTTAATAATAACAGAAGAAAACATAGACATAATATTTATGTCCGAGTGAATATTATAAGCTAATAGCCTAGCTATTTTGTGTCTACAACTAGTAGGTAGAAACACACTACCCCGTGTCGACCTAAGTTTATCAACAACGTTGTTAATATCTAGATACATAAGTTTGTCACAATAGTGACCTACCAAAAAATGAACATGCTTATTCAGCATGTGAATATAATTATTTATTCGTTTTGATAGTTTTTCAAAGTATGGAAAAGCACACAATATTATTTTACGACAGTTCAACTTTAACAACTCAAAAAAGTTTGATGTCCCGATGAGCTAACGAATTGAGCTCATCATTTAGTGCTGCTGTTGCAATGCGGGTTTAGATTGTAATCTCATAAGATTTGTAGCGTTAGTCAGATTGGAGATAAAACCAGGATAAGTAGTTAAGTAGGTGCTTTGTAGACGATTTTATTTATAGTTAAAATGTTTATTAGTCTTGATCGGTTTCAAAGAAAATAAAATCTGGAATGAGTGCAAATGTTCATGATTTTTTAAAGGGGATACTATTAAAATGTCTACTAAGTCTTTACTTAAGACTTTACTATTAATTATATTGAAACACAATTCATGAAATTTGGCAAGAAAACCCGTCTACATAGGACCAGGTTTTATTTGTCAAAGTTGCTAAAGAAAAATATTTGATTAATTATATATTTTTGGCTTTACTTTATTATGGCGTTTTACACGACCATATAGCCAACCACACGTACACTGACATTTCCCTAACATACAAGAAATGTCGTCGGTCGCTACCTAATTTTTTATGGGATTTTTTTCAATGTACGGTCCCCGTTTGACATTTGGACGTTTCGCGAAAATGTTCGTTTTCCCATAAAAAAAAGATATAAATGGCAACGAAATAGGTTAATGGTGATCGCTCAAGCTTGTTATCCATAATGGACGAGCAGAGCTTTTATTACTCGATAATCTTTTATCACAAGTTTTCTCAAAATAAAAATAAATCTAGTAATAATTTGCCTAGCCATTTCGAAACTAAGTTGGGTTTGGCTTCCATCCTTACCGTATGCAGCTAAATACCAGTTTTAAGATGGAGCCTCCAGAACCCAGTTAGTACTATTTTCATGGTGTATGTTATAAAGAATATTCTATCTATATCCTTGAAGAATTATCACGTCCGGAACACCGCCTTGTATATCATGAAGGTCATGGGAACATTGGAGATAAGAACTAGCGAGCAATGTCCTATCATAATCTACGGTCACAACAATTGCATGGGTTAGTCATTTCCTTTATCAATGCTTCCGATTGCAACAGTCAATTTCTACGTATTATTTAGTGTTATCTCGGATTTATTGGTTCCGACGCAGTTTTCGCCGCTCTGTCCTCGTAGACCAGAAAGTGGTCACTCAATAAATGTTTGTATCGAGAAACAGGACATAATGTGAAAAGTGATTCACTCTTAAAGCACAAAACAACTGGTTTTTGCTAAATTTATAACAAAAACGGTCAAGAGCGATCAGACGCTCCGAGGGTTCCGTACAAACTTGCAACATAAACAGCCATATCTTTGGACTGCGTAGACTTAGAGGGTTGATTTTACGACACGATAAAGGGTCTTGCTTGACCAAGAGGCAGACAGAAAGACATACAGAGTGATTCAATATGGGTTCCGCGTTTTCCTTTAGAGGTACACTGAACCCTTATAACCAATAAAGATAGTGTTGCTTTGATTGAAACATAAAAATAAAAAACATATTTTTTCGTTTGTTTTCATTTATCGAAAGCAAAATCAAAAGTAATTTATTCAAATTAGGCTGACAATCAGCACTTTTTGAACGTCACATTACAAGAGACAGTCCCACAAAAACGCCCTGCCCTTCGCCACTTCCTAGTGTTTTAGCAATACTGCGACAAAAGACTTAACTTCCAAATTTAAACTGTAGAACAGCTAGGCTAAGTTCTTTTAATTAAAGCTAGCCCGAGATGTCCATGTAAGTTCTAAGCTAAATTGGCGAGCTCAAAGTTTTTCAATTAAACTTGAACACATGCAACAAGGACGAAGATCGGGTTCACACAGAGATTCTTCGATAAGGCTGTAAGAGTATGGACTGCGAAGAAAAGTGGAAACTACAATTGAACTAGCTTTTGCCCGCGGCTTCGCTCGCGTTAAATTCGGTATAATACAGTACCTGCTACCTGCAGTTTTTGCCCCAACGCCTTATTGATTTGTAATAGCAACGCTAACTTTTCCCTTTTCTTTTCTCTTTCTCCCTCATATCCCACTTTGCCTATGTCCGTCCGTCTCCTGGTTCCCAACTATGTCTGTACCAAAATTCATCAAAATCATGAAGAGCCAGATTTAGCCATTAAAGCGTGAAAAGGTAACAAACTCACTTTCGCTTTCATAATATTAGTAAAGATAGTGGCTTGGATGGTTAACTTATCCCGAGGCCACAACACATACGACGATTTGACGGCACGGTTGGCGCAGTGGCTGAGCGATAGACTGCTGCCCTGCGTTTCGCGGGTTCGATTCCTGCACGGAACAATTATTTGTATGACCTGCAGATAGTTCTTTCGGGTCTGGCTGTTTGTGTATGTGAGCTTAATGTTTGTAAATGCACACACGATACGGGTCAAATTCCTAGCTAGTGAGGGGCAACGTTTTAAAAACAAAATACTTAAAGAAATAAATAACAACTAATTCATTAAGTATTCAAAACCTGATGCTCTATGGTTTGTCTTTTACTACTACTCATAATTATCCTGCTCTTGTCCCATTCTATTTGGGGTCAGCGCAACATGTTTTCTTCTTCCATTCTCCCCTGTCAGACGTTCATAAGGTTTTAGTAAATAAAATGATTGAGTTATGGCTTTTGTTTGGACAATATTTAATTTTAACAATAAACATTGCTTTATTTACGTTGTCCAACAGATCCATTTGTGTGATATAGAGTAAGTATCAAATCAAGCATTTGTGGCGGTTTCACCAGTTTCTATTACTTTTTTTTACTTAAAGGGACAATTTACTTAATATTAAAACTTATCCATATTAGTAACACATCACGTCAACCACGTGTAGAACTCAATCAAAAGATGCGTAGTAAAGTATCGAGTGCGTTTTTTGTTAATGACCGTCCGAGGTCATCGACCCGGCCACAGTTCAGTTCAACACCGCTATCTGAGAGTTATCTCAGACGAGTGACGTCATCGATCCTGATGTCTAGGATGATAGGGAATTAATTTTAAAATTAATCTTACTTATTACAAATGCGAAAGTTTGTGAGGATGGATGGATAATGAATGTTTGTTAATCTTTCACGTCAAAACGGCTGAACGGATCTTGATGAAATTTGGATAGATACTTTATTTTCGATATCACGCGGGCGAAGCCGCGGGCGCTAGCTAGTTAATTATAGGTGACTGCGTCGGAGTGCTCGTGGGTAATCATTAATTTTGCACGGAGTGATCTTTCAGGTTAAACAACGCTTGCCAAGGTTGTTCTGTGGATGGGTGACCATCAATCCCGATCTAAATTTCAAAAAGGTCAAAGGCTGTCATTTGTAGATCTTTGACAGACGTTAAAAGTCAGTTGCCAAAGATTCTAGAATCTAGACAATCCGGTCTTACCAAGAGGTATGGTATTACCCAGTACTAACTGTGTCGAAAAGACAGTCGCTCCATATTGAATACTAGGATGCAGCTGCATCCGGTTAGATAGGAAAACGACCCCAATATTGTTCTTGGGATAAAGCTAGGCAGATGTTGACGATAAGCAATAACTGTTAGTTATTGTCATTCATTATTGTCTGTTAATTGGATATCTCTTGACACTAATTAATGAGTTGTTCCTTCTGTTAACTGTTGAATGATGTAGGATCTGCAGTATTGATAGCAATAAAGGGAACACTGATAGTAAATTACGTCATGTTCTCGTTAGTATAGTAACACTATACGAACATTGCAGTTATATTTTTGCACTTACATTAAAAAACCGTCTAAAAGCGAGTCAGACTAGCGCACCGAGGTTTCCGTACAAACTTGTGACATAGGTTTTTTCACAGCACGAAGGGACCACAGAGTTTAGTTATAATGGTTTTAATTTCAACTCGATACTTCCACGCGTTCCCGAGATAAAGGATCTTGGCAGACAAACAGACAGACGGGCACCAAAGTGTTCCAATAAGGGTTCCGCTTCTTCCTTTTAAGGTACAGAACCCTAAAAAAAACGAGGGTTTACAACAAAAAAAACTTTTTATATTTGCATGGCCTACAGACAGTTGTTCCGGGTCTGGCTGTTTGTGTATGTTAGTTTAAATGTTTGTAAACGCATCCATGGCACAGGAAAAAAAAATAGTGTGGGGCAACGATTTAAAAAACATAGTGTGGGGCAAAGATTAAAAAATAATATTGTAAAAACGAACTATATGCTATGTTTTATAGACTTTCAATGGCCTAATTGAAATAAACCGATTGCGGATCCAGGTTGACCGCTGTAGGTATAATCTAGAGCTCCTTTAGAATATGCTGGGTATGCACCACCTCCTGCAGTGCCCATCCTGCACAACCATTTGCACCCATCAGGATGTGAAGTAAGCAGAACGAACGAAGAGCTGTCCAGGTGGCTTACACAATTAACGTGAAGAGTTTTATAGATACGAAAAGAAGATTGGAAAAAATAGTTAGACTCAAAAATCCTTTCCTTACTAATATTATAAAAGCGAAAGTGAGCTTGTTTGTTTGTTTGTTACCTCTTCACGCTTTAATGGCTTAACCGATTTTGATGAATTTTGGTACAGAGATTGTTGGGAACCAGGAGACGGACATTTTTATTTAAAAATAGTGGGATGTGAGGGAGAAAGTGGGAAGAAAAGGGAAAACTTAGCGTTGCTATTACAAATCAATAAGGCGCAAGAGGAACTGTGTTACCCCAAATCCAACGCGGGCGAAGCCGCGGGCGAAAGCTAGTATGTAATAAACCGGAATAAGTAAAGACCACCATTCTATTGATCTATTATTTATGATTTGAATTATCTAACTGGTCCTAGGTTCCACTCCATCTATGACCGCAACAGACTGTGTGATTAAAAAACATTGTTACGAGACAAAACAATTGAAACGCATATTTATATAAACTTTTATCTTTATTGCATTTCATTGCAATACTCCGATGACATTACTAGAAAAATATTCCATTTGTCATAATAAACGATCGATCGATTTCTTATAAACTTAGAATTAATAAGAAGTCGATGAATACTTAATGACATTCGAAGCTAGTCATACGTTTTGTGACGATTTAAATGAATGACACACTCAAAAATCCCTAATGATGCAAAGAGGTTATTGGGCCATGAAGTTCCCATTCCGCAAATGAAGGCGTCTTTCTTTTTAGTAGAGAGAAAGACAGAGTTGTGACTTTTAAACCTAACATCGTAAATCAAAAATGGCTGAGAGACCTTTCTCGACAGCATGCGGCATGAAAATCATTGGATTTTCATGCCGCATGCTGTCGAGAAAGTTTTTATGCTACCAACGGATTGCCGTTGGTAGCATAAAAACTAGACTTCAGGCTAGGCAATCATGATCATTGTTCTGCAACTATACCAACTTATTCGGGGACGTTTCAGCAGTCACCTTTTAGCCAATTCATCCTACACACAGTCCGGGGTTGCGGGTTGTTCGAAAGAGATACCGCGGCCCCGGAACATAAAGGGCAATAGAAGGAATATGGGTGGGTATTAGTCAGTACAAGTTTGATACTCCCCCCCCCCCGCTCCGCCCAGAGCGAGGGAAAAGAAAAAAAAACCTACACACAGTCCATCCATCTTTCTTTGATCTCCCCCAACTCTTGGGCACGAAAACTACGAAACGTCGTCAACAACATGACAAACAGCTAGTTGAATATTTCAAAATCAATCGGAATGTTTCTTGACAACCAGCAAAAACCACAAAGTAGATACCTCATACCCTTTACCGCGCCCATCGTAAGGGCTTACATCACACAAACCAAGGTTTCTTTCGTAATGTTTTTACTACGATCCGTTGATTCTAACTCGCCGTAGTATTTCGTGGATACACGTAATTTCACGGTAAGTGACCACAGTGGCTATAGACACGTAATATTTTGTGCAGTCCGTATACAGTTCTTTAATAATTATTTTACTTTTAACAGCAGCGATGTAAAAGCGGCCTTATTTATAGAGGCATAAAGTTTACTGTAATTTGAATGAACTTGTCAGCAGCAGCAATCACGTAATTTGACGACAATTAAGAACACCGTGATTTGAAAAGTGATCTGGGGGTCTAAAATGACCGCGTAAGCAGAATATATGTATTACGCCACCATTCGTAAAATGGTCTCAAAGTGATAATTAAAAACATTAACTGCGTATGTGACCATTTTAACCCCCGAATACTGAAACGTCACTTAACAATTTGAGGGTTGCTTAACATTTGAGCAGCTCTTAAACTTTAGATTTTGTATTGACAAACGTCACTTCTGAGTATCTGTTAAATTTGAGTGGTGCTTAAATTTTGAGTGACGTTTCAGTATTCGGGGGTAAGAATTTTAACGTAATTCTGAATATTATTGTCCTACTAGCTGTGCCCAGCGGTTTCACCCGCTGCTCACTTAGCGGTATGAAAAATATATGTTGGCCGATTCTCAGACCTACCCGATATGTACACAAAATTTCGTTTAAATCGGTCCAGCCGTTTCGGAGGAGTATGGGAACGAAAACTGTGACACGAGAATTTTATATATTAGATTATGATTCTGCTAAAGCGGCCATTGTAGACCTCCTGAGGTAAAATAAATTGACTTTTACTGCACTTTTGTTTACAAGAGCGTTCAACTGTTCGACCAACAAAGAGGGTGTAGGTAATGTGGGGAAGTCAGAGTAGTCATGTGTCATTTCAGGATGTATGTTGATTCAGAGAAACATTTAAAATTCTGAGAATGTTTCTAGGTGCTCAATGACTGGACCTTACTTTTTCGTTTAGATCTTTTCGTCGAAGGACCAAATTTTGTTTTGGACTTAGAATTTTGGTTAAAGCAGATCACTGAACACGTGAAGAGTCAAAGGTTAATCATTCTCCTGCTTTGTCTGTCTTTTCCTTGCATACTTCTTATTACTCTTAATCTCTGCAGTCACCTCGTTTCTTAACAAATCATCCTACACACAGTCCATCCATCGTTTCTTAGATCTCCCTCTGCTCTTCTAGCCATCCACATTCAAACACAAAAATAATCTCCACTACATTTTCATAACTCCTCCGCATCACGTGTTGATAAAAGTTATAAAAAAAATACGATACAGCATGAGAATAACTCTTGCTTTCCTTTGACCGTGAAACTACTTTAATGATCATAATTAAATCTTCATAATTAAAACCGTAATTGTAATAATAGTCCAACGGTGTGTGAGTCGACCTTCAGCGGGTCTAGGCTGTGGCGCCGCTCGCGCATGTCGGGTAGGTACGTCAAGTGTAACTGTCCACACTCGATGCACTGTGGGAATGTTATCTAAGTTATTATACGCGATAGGTATGTGGGTACATGCGGTATGTGAACATCTGTGATGCGCCAGCGACGCGCTACGCGACCTGCATCGACATAGACTAGAATAGTTTGATGCAGAAATTAAGGCAACTTCCTTTTTCGCCGGATTTTTTAGCTGAAATTTGTGCCTGCATGAACTCCACAACCTATTTAGTACTGGGCAATACGATACCCCTTAGTATGACTGGTCGTCACTTTCGGTTCAAAGACTACCTGTGAGGACTACCAAAAATCTTTCAATGACATCGGGATCAACGGCTTATGCCCCGTTCCAATAACCAAAAATGACTCGTTTTGTTTACGGATAGTTGTAATTTGACATAAGTCTCATAGAACTTATGTCAATACATTAACGTGCTATTCGAGGCAGGTAAGAAACTCGGTGTGTAATTGGTGGTCACCCATCTACGAAACCGAACCAAACTATTGATACTTACATGAGAATTATTTAATCAGCTCGGACATCAGCAGCAACAAGAAGGGCAGGAATAAAAAAACAACAACAGATATTAAAACAACAAGAATCCAAGTTTAGTATTGCATATTTGATCTAATATTCAATCATATTATTATAATACTGGTCGTTGAAACATGAATATTTATGAAATCTCAACGGGTTATAGCATTGAATAGAAACCACAACAATGAGATATTTTAATAATTTTAGTGTCAGACTATTTACTAACATTGAAAAGGAATCTGTTTCATTGCGTCAATATCAGGGAATACTTGGGTGTGTAGGTATACTAGTATCTCAAAAGGACGATTGAAGGACCTTTTTGGAAAAACTTGGTCCTTAGTCGAAGAAAAAAAGTTTTTTTTTTTCTTAATCAAATATACACAAAAATATCTAAATGACTCTTTCTCAAGTCGCTTCATTACGCCAGATGAATAACCGGTAATCATAATAAGTCGGTTAGGATATTCCCTATTTCTAAAAGGTGAGGTCTGCGTGTTTACTTCTGAACGATGAGTAAGACTTTGGGCCCTCGGGGATCCTGTCCCTTGTCTCCACGTTACAGGAGCTGAGCGGACGCTACTGAAAACTTCGTCTACTTTAGCTTCCCGACCGATACGAAAAGAACAAATAAGCCCACTAAACGTAATATTTTGTATAACTATTTGAATAGTCATCACCGTCATCATCCAGTACTTATATCGCACGCCGCACATTATTATTCGCATGTTTTCCGTGCCGGTGAGTCAGACAATACGACCTTGCATGGACCTCGCAGTAATTAATAACCCATAGTTTTTTACCCTCAAAGTGGAACAGATTACGTAAGTAAAACTATGTTTGGACTGTGGCCTGTGCCGTGTCAATCTGTTCTTTTTTGCTTTTTCTAAATTCGGAATGTCACATCTGTTCCTTAAGTGACCAGGTGTTTTATAATTGTTAGTTTGTTTTTCCAATGCTTAAATTCCGGTTTGAGAGAACATGTTTCGCTGACTGATCATTTTTTGACTTTGTAATTATTATTGGCGAATCAGTTTAAAAGGCAAGATTAGTTCAACAGATAATATGAATATAATGTAGTGCCACGCTTCAGCTTTCGAAATTTATATTTTGACGTCAACTTTTTTTGCTCGATCCAAGGACAAGTAATCTGCAACTAATGACAGTTTCCAAGCAAAAAGTCATCCCTTCGTTCAATTATCTAGGTGTTTAATTATTACAATCTCACAATTAGTCACGTCACGACACAGTTGGCCACACGCCATCATTGTTGGTGTTCACTTACCTTGCAACATGATACATGGTGTTGTGTTGACAGTTATCGGATCTAATGGCGGAACGCCCTGTATCGGACCATGGTCGTGTAACTGCGCAGTTTGAAGTTAAATGGGAAGCGCAGTGCTAATATTTATTTTACAATGGAATAATAAAAACTAATTAACATAGCTAGAGTTGCACTGTAATGTGGGGCAAGCTGCATTGACATCCTGTCTAACTTCGCACTATTTATTATGATTATGAGCCAGATGTATCCCACTGCAGGGCAAATGCCTCTTTCCTCCCTCCCTGTTTTTCCTTTCATATGCTATTTGCCATCCTTTTTGTAAAAGTCCAACTCGGCAGGCCATCTCCTTCTGGGTCAACCGCGTCGACAGGTAACTACTACAATACTAATGCAATAAAGAGGAGATTTGTCTTATCAGAGGCTTTCAATGATTAATGAAAGACACCTATTATTATTTTGATGGTTTTCTTTTAGAGGAAGATCAAAGAAAAGATGGATTATGTGAGGAATGATTTGAAGGAAAAAGGGGTTAATAATAGGCCGACGATTTGACAGAATGAAAGAAAAAAACATGTAGAACCGGTTCCACGTGATATGGAACAAGGGCAGGAAGATGATGTTGGCTTTCTTTTGATGTGAAAAATGAAATTAAAGTTTCTACAGAAACTTCTCTTTCAAGTTTTTTTTTGTTGTTGTAGGTACTGTTTCCAGCTTCTTACGGGCCAGTTTTATTCAGTGGTCAGCCTCCAAGCTAAAACTAAGCTTATAAAAAGCTTATTACGCATAATATGACCATTACGCCTCCATACTAGTACCCACATAGAAGCATTGCTATAATTACATTATGTGACCTCATTAGAACAGTAAATGGCTATCGTTAGTTCCGACCGACGCAAGCGCATCCTTCCGATGCATTTAACGGACGTTTGGGAGCGGAAACTCTTAAAATGGAGTTAATTTATTACAAAATTATTCAAAGCATATTACAATTGGCGTTTAAATGGAGCTTTTTAGGGAAAATTAAAACTTTATTTTTACTGCTATCGCAAAAATTGCGGTTTGGTTTTTAAAACTTATAACTGTCCCCGCAATTTCTAATACATTATTATTATGTAAGTATACAGGAAAAAAATCCAAATCCACATTCATAAAATTTAACAGTCAATCAAATTCGAATATTTTTATGTCACATAGCCTCACATGGGCATTTATAAAACGTCGAGAAAAGGTGCACGGTTCGGGTTGGTCGTTTCCTATGAAGAAGAACCGGCAATAAACTCCATGGTTACTCTTGTCCCAATTGAGAAGATACAACCTTTAAAAGAAGTTAACTAAGCAACACCCTTTTAGATACAGAACCCCAAAAACCAGAACTGCTTGCTACTTCAAAAATGAAATGAGATTTCCTTTCCTTAATAACGTCTGACAGGGGTTTTAACATGGTAGCGTTCTCCCTTCACGTTTTGCAAATTTGCAAACTCATTCACTTTGATGAGGTTGTTTGCCTTTCTTTTGCTTTTTGCTTAGACTTTACGTAAATATGACTTAATTTACCTCTTTCACATTTAGTTAGTGCTGTTTTAAGATGAAGATGAATGAAAATCACAGCGTAAAATGTATTACTATCTATGAATATAAATGTTGTTTAGCGTACGCTTCAAAAACTCAGGAAGTACTGCAAAAATATTTTAGTGTTCGATAGCCTATTTAATTGTCGGGGACAGCAAGGCTATGCAAGATCACGCTAAGAGGCTAAGCAGCGGATGACACCGCTGTTAAAAATAAAATGGCAAGAAAATGAGTGATCCTACTCCACCAGCTACGAAGGTCAATATTAGTAACAGATGCGTATCAAGAACTAATACAATCACCTCAACAAAATGCTGGGCATCCTAGAAAGCTCTGGTACCATCTTCCTAACTGGCTTATATTAACTACGGCATGCTATTCTTTTCTGGTTCGTATCGATACTAGAGAAAAATAAGAATTATGCTATCAGATCTTTGCAACGTATTTCCAAATCCAATCAATTTCTGAGAAGGGAATATGGGAGATATACTATATGCCGCAATATGGGAGACACATATTATGACCAGCTGCACCTGAAGAATCTAGCATTGGTGATTATTCTCCCTAATACCCTAATCCTAAGAATGTAAAGAAATACAGTACAAAAAGTAACACAAAGATTCCCTAGCAAATACTCCGGAAAACAAATAATGTAAAGGCAAAATGTACAGTGGTATTTGAAACGATGACATAAATTCCGTGAATTAATAGTATGTTAAATGCGGCTATTACAAGGAGAACCAGACTCGAATAGATATTACGGCACAAACGAACATATTAACACTATAAATCTTCAAGTTATTACTTAACCCATAATATCGTTGATATTATACTTGGTATAGAAACCAGATGTGGGTGGCAAGCTGGCAAGTTTCGTCTTTACGTCGCGTTGGTTAAGGAGATTTTCATCAATTTCGTCAGTCTGCCTGAAGCACTCAAACTTCTTGGTAATGCGGGTCTTCCTCAAGCAGTGCCTCGCAAAAGCAGTTTCAATACCAAAACGTACAATTACCAAGCAATTTGCCTGTCAATGTCTTGTAAAACAGTTAAAAAGTCGTAATATCAAACAGGACACGTCCTACTAAATCATAACAACTGCTTCGAAAGATTTATTGAAACATTAATCGTGGACACCCGACAGCTGTAAACGCGCGATTATAAAAAGCAGTAAGAACACGTTCTTGATATCTTGCCGCATCGATTTGTCGCAGTGAATGTACCGATTGGTTCTGACAGGGTACGATGCGTGTCGCATTCGATTGTAGTGCGTTTGATATCATTACGGCGCCTACATACCGTTTGTCGCTGTTGCTTTATATAGCGTCTGCGATTTGCATGTCTGAGTCAGAGTCCTTTGAGCTTGAAAAGTCAGTCAGGTGATTTCAATGACTCTGGAACAGGGAAGGACAAGATTTGTTTGTCATAAAAAAAATCCCTTCTACGTAAATTGAAGCGTGCCATGATTTCGTCACAAGGTAAATTAATTGTAAATTACCCTAAGGTGCCGCTTAGGGTAATTTACAATTTCCCTGATGACAAGGTAGCCAACATCATGGTGACGCCTTTGGTTGACGATTACAATTTTCCAGGTCTGATGATCGTGATGTCTGATGAATAATGATTTGTGGTTTACCGAACCATTTAGTAGTTCGTTCTTCCCTTAAGGAAGAACAAACGATAAACTACTGGCTAAAATGGAAGGGGACTTCTATGTACGATCTGGTGAGCATAATTAACTTATTTTTCTAATTTTCAATTACTAAATGTGAAGTTCTGAACCAAATCTCGTTTGCATAAGGAAACAATTCAAAATTTGTTAAATTAGATTATTATTTGTAACAGGAAGTTAATAATGAACTCCTGAATTATTTAATGCCCAGCGTTATCCGCAAGACCTTGGCAATGCTTTATTTTTAGCGAATGTGTATACCTAAACACATTTACTACCTGCGCGCAACACTATTTAAAGTACACAACCGACTTGTTTTTAACAACACAGAACAATTCTTGACTTCCATAGTTACAATTTATAACATATATGACGATTGTAATCCCCTAAGGGTTAGACAAAGGTTGACTTAACGATCATCTAGTATTTTCCCTGGCGAAATTGTCAAAACTACATTTAGAAGAGATGTAATTGTGTTGTGTTGAAAGACTTGCGACTTGCGATTGGTGTGTAAAGATTTTTCATGCTTGAATGAATGTGCAACAAAGAGAGATGCTTTCATTCAACAAGTCAACAATTATGAGCAGTAAATATCACGTTCTACTATTTTAAAACCGTATGGAAGTTTTAATAGACTCCCACCATTTAAATCCCTCTCAAACACGTATCATCTAATCCCCATTCTATCTAATATCTGTTATTTGTACCAAGTCTATGTGGTGGAGGCGCCGAGGCACCCCATAGTCGTAGGAATGCAGCCGAGTCATGCGTCGCACGAGTGATTAATAGAAAACCTGTATGACAAGGCGCAAGACGGGATACGCAACTTACCACGGTTTTAGAAATACGCCGCTTATCATATAGCTGACGTAGGTAATTGCATCGGTGGAGGGACTTATAATCAGTAAGGGATCTGGTCAGTCGTCGCCATACGAAAACTTTGTGAATGGGCAAATAGAATGTATGCTAGGGAGCATTGATTATATATAGCTATTAGCTCATTTGTGTAAAGTTCGATATCAAAAAATATTATTATGCAAAGAGATATCAAAACCATTGTTGGTCTATCTTGAGATGCATGTGACAACAAGTGTTACAATAAGCAAAACAAAGAAGGAACGGTTTGCGTAGAAAATGACATTATACTTGGGAAGGACCTCACACATCATTTGTGTGAGGAAACTGCTGGTAGAAAAACACGTCCTGAACAAATTCCCAAAGAATTAGCGTAGGAAGAGGATGTTACGCTTTTTGAGCTAGAAACTACTAAAGTGTTGCCTATTTGAAAAGATCTAACAACAACCTGAGAAAGAAACTGAGAATTTCATGGCAAATTAAGAGGGCAGTATAGGTTAAATCGGAGAAAGCGTTTCATAACTATAATATCTTTCAATAGCCTCGAACTACGTTTCGATAAAAATAGATTTCTTAGCGAGACTACACAAACACGCAGATTCTTCGGCCTTTATCAATGATTACCTTCTACAGTCCTAGACAAATATGGAAGCTTCCGTCTGAATCACATGATCGGCCACTTAACAAACGAGATGTGTATTTAATTAAGGATAATCGTAATACAATGCATGCATAATGTGATCGTTTACAAAGCGATTCAACGTCGACTGTTATTCTATACAACAGCAGATATAATAAAAGATGGCTTACAATCTCGCAGTGTTATGTCAAGAGATGTGTCAGTAATGTTTATATTATTGCAACACTGAGATTGCTTATGCAAGCAGTGTGTGATGCGATGAGAGAGTAACATTTTATTTATCAGTTTCGGAGACCGAACAAATGGGCCTCACCTTTTATAAAGTTGCTACGAATAGGTGCAGTTGAACTAAACATTCTGATGTTTGGATTGGCACTGGTTAAAAATAGTGTAGTTTTTGCAATGGTTTTCATGGCAAACACGATTAAACCGATAGAACATACTTTGCTATCTTTGAAATCTGACTGCTGCCCAGCAGTGGAATGATGCAGGCTCACAGTATCAATATTAGTAAAATTTTAAACTAAGTAAAAGTGTCTTTCGTTCTTAAATGCTGTTTGTTCTTTTAAACTCTTGATATCCAATCCAGTAAGCCTATGAAATAAAACCTTTTAAGTGCTAATAAAAATCCGATTCAATCAACTCAAGCGCACAATTTACGTTGTCGGTCGGGTACTCGGAGAAAGTTAGTACTGGATAAGATCTACGAAATAATGTATGTACATGTTTTGTAGGATGTAATTTAATGTCTGTGGTACGTGATTTGGTTATCATCAAATACGTATCAACATGCGCGATGGTCCTTAAATGATAGATACTTTTTAATTGCTGTTTAGTTTTTCCTATAGTGTTTGAATTGAAGTTTTGGAAATACTAGTTTGCAATAGAACTAGCGCTATGATGCCTCATAGCGCCAGTTTTAAAACATAATTTGTCTACATGGACGACGTATTTCTACCAATTACCATAACGATAGAACTGTTGCAAACACTGATAAATATTTGGTGTCAAAATGGGAACACCCCATTTGAATAAAATATTCCAAATAGCATCAACGCCACTCAACTCCACGGTCTACCACGCATCACCCTGACGAGTTAATGACTCGTTGATTGCTGCTCCCAAGGCCTCGCAGTGACCCTATTTCAGAACGACCAGACCCAATGACTCACGGACGTCATTTGTTGGTTAAAAAGTCGACCGAATGACCTTGCTGTAATGAAGAGTTCCTGTTTTTGTATCAGAAGGAATCGCCAACCTTTGTTTACTTTTGTTGATTTGACTTGTAATGTGATCAAAGTCGGATTGAAAAACGAAATTGGGGTTGGAGGTCATCGGGGTTAATTTCGGTTGGAATGTTCAAGTAGTTTAATAATGTGTGGGTGTGTGGGAACTTGAGCTTGCGAGTTCCTAATGTTAAAACTGTTTCCATTAGTAAATCATTCCAAATATTGCGAGCATTTGCTGAAGCACTTATCTGATCAGATGGGTTACCATGACAACTTATAGCAGTTCTTATTCCTGTGTGAGAAAGAGATGGTGCTAGACTCCCTGTATAGCTCTGTCTCTTTCCCTCAGTGGAATAAGTTCTGCTTTAAGAAGTCATGGTAGGGTAGCAGATATTTTTGATAGAAATGCTTTTCGAAAACTATTATCTGTGAAATCACGTTTGCAAACTTCTGGATATTCAGTCAGTTAAACTTATAATAGAGTATTTATGATTCAACATTTCCTCGTACTGAGAAGATCGCTAATTTATTCATTAACCACTTTAAACAATTGGGATTCTAGAACAAGAACTTGAATCAAATGATGATTCATATTGCCCAGATGAAGATGATAATTTTAAAGACTGTGAAGTTCGCGATATTCCGCTGGATGCAGGCAGTGCTGGACTAATCGTTGAAGAGTTTTTGGAACATTTCAGTGTACATCCATATATCTCGGACTATAACAGTCACCTAATACTACTTGCAAGTTCTTGCTATGTTCAAACGTAGTCATTCACATAATGCCGGAAGAGATGTTAGAAGCGGCTAGTATTTTTAGTTTCTTCAACCATGACAGTTAATTTTAGGAGTCTAAAAATACAATCAACAATATCCTACACGAAGTAGCCACGAACAAGCTACGCGAAGCAGTAGTGTGGGCACAATCGCCTCGTGTAGCTGATGGCACAGTACAAAGGAAACCAGTAACCCAAGTAAGATAATTCCCTACGATGGAACAGAGCAGATGTATACGATGTGTTTAAAGGTGAGAGATCGTTGTGAAATCTAACGCGGTTGTTAAGGATGTCATCTAAACTCTTTGTTACTTTGCACGTACCTAACGACTTGTCTAGGCTCTAGATGCTACAGTAACCTCAAATGTATGCTCATAATTCGTGTTAACTCTTTGCATAGATTTAAATCATAATCGTTTTAGAGCGGAATCTATCACTGCCAGATATAGGCCTCCCTTTTTTATACACACTTTCCGCATCAAGGTGTTTCCCGCAACAAGGAACGCGTGTGTGTGAGTTGTTCAGAGTTGAAATACTGGTTGTTAATTCGAATGCGTCGGTTGTGCTGATAGTACAGAAATAGCCGGCCATCAATGGGGCTCTGTGCGCGATAAGGACGCGGGTGCAGCCCCCGACTCGCCTGTCGCCGCGACGTGTAGTCGCACGCACATTATTTGTGAGGAAGTTGATTAATTTGTTGTATCACACAACGAACGAAGACGTAAGATTTAATACAGCTGATCAATATTTTTTTTTCGGAAGGAAAATCAATAAATGACTTCTCCCGCGCTGAGAACGGAGCGAAAGGTCAGTCAGTCTTTTACTGACTGAAACCTATATAAGATTTTCATTTTGTCCTTTTTGCCACGGAATCTCTTCTGAACAATCTCGCAGCCCCTGCTGGCATTAGCTATAACGGGATTTTGCTTGACATCTTTGCTGTTACATCACTTGGAAGAAATTTATGTTCTCTGATTTGATATTAAAAAAAAAAGCAATCTATTTTCGTTGGAATAGGTATAATATTAGTAACAAAATACGAATGTAACGGCGGGGGCAGAATGGAGACAGTCTTTATACTTATAATTGTGATGTTTTGTTTTTTCATCAGGTGTACAATCACACTTACCTACTGAAGAAGTTTATAACTTTCAGTAAAAAAATCGTTTTCATAATAGGTACTATCTGTGTTTAACTGATATTTTATCTGTTCTGCAAAGGAAGTGAGGTTTTTTAAAGGTCATATTCATAACATTGAACCAATTTAATAACCTATTTTTTGCCACAGTTTTTTTTTAATGCAACGTTAATCAATGCAGTGATATGTTATCGTTTCTTGTAAATGGTTAATTAAAAATAATTGCAATTTGCATGCATATTTAATTAACATTTTCCGTAGAAAAAAAAGTAAATCAAACAACATTAACCTATTATCCTGGAAAGGTTAGACAGAAAAGTCCCTCACCTACATTTTTCACAGTTTCAGAAAAAAAAAAAATCTTTAACTAAATAAACCTTTTTGAAAATATATTTTAATTTTGTTTAATAATTCAATTATTTATTGTTATTATCTTATGTTTACTGTTACAAGGTTGTCACAAATTATTATTGTTTATTTATAAAATACAAATTGCCCTGATTTCTTATTTTATCAAACATAATACAATTAATATTTAAATGTAATTGTTTGTTATATTTAAATATATTCATGACTGTTGAATTACCATTAAACAACAACATTTATTCAGTAACTCAATTACCTACATTTTCCTCAAAAGTTACAAAAACAGATTCCATCCATTCATTGATTTAGAACCTACAAAATTTTAATTGATGGGTTACTTGCAGTTTTGTGTAAAATAAACCATTGTTTAAATTATTGAAAAAGGACTGATGTCAGCAAGGCGCAACTACACTTCTAAAGTGCAGTATTTCATATGGGTGGAAATTTCATTTGATCCACCCCAGTTCCCCGAGCGAGGCCAACAAAGCCTTGGTGCTACTGACAATCTCGCATGGAGTACTAGGAGAGGCTGTTGTGCTATCAGGTCAGAAATATTAAGTTTGTATGTTTTGTAACCATTAAATTGGGTTAAAGATAACCAAACTGGGTCTAAATGTTTAAGTTTTTATTATGCCCTATTCACATCCCTGCCAAACTAGCTTGAATATTATGCCGTAATAATCATCGCAGTAATCTTCAAAATATTATCCAGTACTAAGTGTGTTGTGGAAGTCAGATAGGCAGTTACTCCATGTTAAAAAGCGTTATTCAGCTGCATTCAGATAGACTGGACGCTGACTCCCGACTCCAACATAGATGTTGATTATTCAAAATGTTTATGAATTAATCAAAACTATTTTATTATTAGGAATGCAGCATATTGTGTTCTGTAATTCCTGACTATCCCCATTGGAGGAAATCGTAACACGTATTTTAAAAATCCTCCTATTCATTTACAAAATATCCAAGTAGATAACATCTAAATACCTAATGATAACAATACGTACCTCATTGATCTACTACCAGGAACATTAATAACACAAACAAAACCCAGAAACATGACAAATACATAGATTAAATAGGAAATGAAACATTTCTTTGGTCTTATCACACTGATACTTGTGTCAGGAACTTACTGTCGCAGGGTGATAGCATGTTTTGAAATATGAAAGCTGATAACGCAGTTGTATAGTTAGAACTTTTTTAATAGGTTCTTGTTATCATCATTGTTCTTGAAGACAGTTACCGTTTAGAAAAACAATGTTATCAAGCATTCAGGCACATGCCAGAAATTTAATAGTTTAAAATTTCATACCAAATTATGACTGGATATTGAGAATGTGTACCAAGATTTATGTCATGAATTATACTGTTTTTTGGACAGAATTATAGATGGTATTTAAGACAGAATGGCCCATTGAAAAAACATTAGGCCATAGTTCTTAAATTTATAAATTGTATTATAAATTTAAGAACTATGGCCTAATGTTTTTTTTATTATAATTCAACATATTCTTCTATGAGAAGCTGGATTTTTAAAAAAAAAAGCTATATGGCAATCCCTAATTTCTGCACCAAGAATACTTAAGAAAATACTATTTGTGGTTGTTGTTTTAATCAAATAGTACCTATTTAATTATGTCATTATACCATTCAATATTATTTGATTTTTTTTAAGAAAATCTTGCAATTTGAACTGCACTGAAAAGCTAAGATATTTTTTTTTTACCTCAATGAAATGTTATTGAAACAGTGTCCATTTTAATATTATGGTAGGTCATTGTGTGAGGACCTATGCAGGAGTGTGTTTGTCAGTTGCAAGATAAACTTGACAGAATCATTGAGTACTACTTTGTAAATTGTTTATTAAGAAACATTTATAAATGGTCAAAGAAAATGAAAATTAAACTGACAACTTTTAACTTATATTTTTGTCTAACACCTTTCTTGTTTCAAAACTTTGATTGTAATATAATTCCTTATGACAATGGTACATTAATTTGAACTATCCAATAACTAAATATAGATCCGACAGCCTAGCTCTATTGGACAGTATTATTAATACTGCAGGAAAACATAACAAAGACAGGAAACTGTGCTAGCTACAGTTAAACTGTCAGTCCGCGCAGTTTTATGCTAAATAACTTTAATAGCTACCAGGAATCACTTGCAAATGGTCTCGAGTGATCCTTTTAGTTACAAAAACACGTTTCGAAAACAAATAAGAATCACGATTACTTGCCGCAGTGTCGTTTAGGCCCACCCTTGCGACACATGGACTCATTAATAGCCGACCTATCTTGCGATCTTTCTCAGAAATATAAGTTCCTTCGATGAATATTTACTACGATCAAGCACCACGTTGTTTACAACATATTGTTTAAACATTGACGCGAGCGTTGCAGTCGCGTAATAAAAGTAACGTCTGCCGTTCACACGGTAAACAATGTTATGTTTGTAAACATAATGCCGGCAAATTTCGGTGCCAACACTCACCAAAACTTTGACGAAACGGTTCTCCAACTCGTCCCGGTCCGGCATCGGGGGTTTCGTCCGGTTCCTTGTCGACGGCTGCCGTACATGGTGACTCTTGGCCGACGCCACCGGCCCGTCCAACATTGTCTGCTCCCTTGAAGTTATCAAACCCATTTTACACTGAACACACAATCACTCAACGCGCACCACTTAGAACATTTTTAAACTGCATTATGTCATTTTTTTATCACAGACAAAAGCACAAAAACACGATTAGTAATAAATCAACAGGTCACATTACACGCTCGCGAGGAGGCGCAAAACAAGTTCGTCGGCAACTGCGGGCAACAACAAAGCGAACTCGAGCGAAGGGCGAAGGCCGACCAAACGTATGAACTGTCAGTGACGTGAAGTTAGCAGGAAGCGACTGATAAGCACGCGTCCAATCAGAATAAGAGTGTGTTCAGATACTACAATTTTTAACAGCGACTTGAAAGGTGCTGGTTTATTAATGAAAATACCCTTATTTAATTTTGAAACAAATAAAATGATTTTCTGCAAACACAGTTAGTCAAAATTTGATGTGGCAAAAAAAATATATTTGTAAAAATCACATTATTAGCTTCAATAGCACGTTTGAGAATATTGACTTCTCTATGGTTTTAAACGCATCTATCAAACAAAATTGACATTCAGTTTCTGCTTTTAAATTCATGAAGTTTTGAACACGTAACCTTTGTCCGCACTTTTAGTGCGTTAAAAATGAACTAATAATAAACCACCATGTATGGAATAAACAGCCGGTTTTTCCGTACCCTGAAAATTTTATAATCTAGATTTCTGTAAAGTTCGACTGAATTTGTTTCTACTAGGCAAGCGTGTTCCAATGGCAGCATCATCGCATATAAAATAATAGGTTGGCGGGTTGCACGTAAAAAAAACGTTTTATAACTCAGATGGTAATCTATCGGTATGCAAGATAATGTAAATATTAGGGTGCGTCCACATCTGGCGAATGTGCCGCAAATGTGCAGCACGCGAGCCGATTGCGAGCTGCCCGCAAGCTGCGCGCGTGCAGTCACTGCAATGGTTTAGTGCGCCTCTTTAGCGCAACTCATACAAGGCTCGTATAGAGCACGCGAGCGGCGCGCGATCTGCGCGCGCTCAGTTCTCGCTTCCCATTATAGCACCTATTTTTTTCCACGCATCATTTTTTAGATTTTTTTCTATAGTAATATTGATCTTTAGGATCCCATAATACTGGAAATCTTTTATATGTTTCAATTAAGCGTAAACAATTCTCCTCCGTCCACTCCATGACAACACGTACTTAGCCCCCAGTAATCAGAAACGAACTGAGCGAAATAACTAGCGCGCCGCCCGCGCGCTGATCGCGTACGGCGCTTAGGTCGCGCGCGAATTGCGCGCGGACGGCACAGAAGCGGCGCACGAACAAAAATTCACGCGCGCAGCTCGCGGGCAGGTCGCAAACGGCTCGCGAGCTGCACATTCGCGGCACATTCGCCAGATGTGGACGCACCCTTAGACCGTCTTATGAGACCTAACTTTTTATAGCGGCATTTTCCTGATAGAATGAACGGTAAATGGCTGTTCACCGGTTGTATCACTGTTGGGCAGATGTTGTCTCCCTCAAACGCCCGGCCACCTCCTTTGCTTACTGCTTCGCAGAAGGTGGTGACCGCTTCCCATTCTCTCTCGCTCCGGACCATGGCCGCCGATCGCCTCCACGAGGGCACGGCGGTGCTCCGCCCAAGCTGGGCAGACCACCACTGTGTGCTTCACCGTGTCCTCCGGGCGATCGTCACATTGGTGACGGGCGTTTCCGCCCGCCCGATGATGTGCAGGAACCTCCTGAAACTTCCGTGGCCGGCGTCAGGCGGTAGGTGGGGATGCTATGAGGCGTCTCCAGCCACTCCTCAAAGAGGGGTTTTACCGCCACTATTGTGGCGTGCCCTGCACGGGGTTGCGACAGTCGCTCTCTCCATGGCACCATGAGATCGCACCGGAGGTCTGTCTGCTGAGCGGCAATTTGCCGTGGCAGTGGGTTTTCCCCCCGGTGTAATTCCTCCTCCACTCAAACAGGCGCGCGAGGACTATCGCCTCCAGATCCCACGGTGGCAGTCCGGCAAGTAGGCTCGCTGCCTCGCCGGAGTGAGTGCGGTAGCCCCGGATCAGCCTTATGGCCACCACCTTTTGGGGCGCGTTCAGATAGTGGGCGGCGCGCCGCCCTATAGAACGCGCCCATACCGGGGCCCCGTAAAGGGCCATGGACCGCACGACTCCGGCATAGAGCCTACGGCAGGAGGCGTTTGGCCCCCTCAGATTAGACAGGAGCCGCTTGAAAGCAGCCCCCTTCCGCTCGAGTTTGGGAGCCAAACGTCGGAAGTGTTCCACGAACTTCATCGTCGACCCGACGCCGATGCGAACCCCTCCTACCGTCAACTGCGATCCCGACGGTGGCGTGTTTCCGCGGCCATGAAATACCATAGCCTCGGATTTGTGCAAGGCCACCTCGAGACCCTGTAGCCGGATCCTCTCCGCGACTATCGCAACCCGCGTGTCATATTGTTGGCCGCCACCTGGTGCGACCCCCCCTGAGCCAGGACGAGCGTGTCGTCAGCGTAGCAAACTACGCTGACGCCGCTGGGTACCTAGTCGTAACCGATGTCCCACAGGAGCGGCCCCGAGACCTATCCCTGTGGGACACCGCACGACAGTAAGGATACCCTCAGTTCGAGTAATTGATAACGTCAGCCATAGTAATCGAATTCGTGTAGTGATTGAAAAGATCTGCTTGTGTGATTGACAATAACTAGATTATTAATAAGATGTCTTTTTATTTGCGTTTGTTTGTTTAATATAAGGGCCTGTTGGTCTAGTGGTTAGTGGCCCTGACTGCTGAGCCGGAGGTCGTGGGTTCGATTCCTACCCAGGACAAACTTTGTGTGATGAGCATGATTGTTGTGTCTGGGTGTGAATTATCTATAATATCTATGTATTTATAAATTATATAAGTATGTATATCAGTTGTCTGGTTACCATAACACAAGCTCTGCTTAGCTTGGGATCAGATAGCCGTGTGTGAGTTTTTCCAAGATATTTATTTATTTTATATTTCCTTGATCTGTGATCTTGTTTCTCAGAGCTCAATAGAGATCCCTGCAGGTAGATAGCACCATGATTTGCTAGAAAGTAGGGTTGATAAATTAAAACACAACATTGTTTTTATATAATTTATTGGTTATATATCATTTTTATGTTTTTATTCGTAAAAAATTATAGCGGTAACGAGAACAATGTTATTGCCCGTGTTCTAATAAAATAATATACAATACACCAATATTTTTGTTAGCACCATTTTTTTTATATTTTTTCAACTTTTCTACAAACATACCATTACCTTATATTGCTACGAATGCATAGTAATAACGAAAAGTTTATGGTCTTTTTTAACTTTTTTCATAAAATGTAATTAACTAATATTTAAAAAAATCATTAGTTTGATAAATGGTGATCAGACGTAGGTCTACAACTAAATGAACTTATAATAGTCACTGAAGTGATGCGTCGCCCGCGGCGGTTACATAGCCGTTGTCGACGCACAAAGATAATTTGGTCCAGCTTCAACAACATTGAGTTTACACTTTTGTTAATCATTATAATGAATCTCCACATCGTCAGTACAGTCTTTGGTTAGGACAGAAGAGATATTCAGAGATTATATAACTTAAATTTATAATATCACAAGCATAATAAATTGAAACACTTCATACTTAGGAAGTTCAGTCATACATTCATATGATCTTTGTGTAAGAAAGCTGATAAGATTCATCTATAATTTAATAGAATGATATTTCGCATAATTGGGATGTCTATACTAATAGAAAATAAACTAACACCAGAGTGCATAACGTATAGTGCAGCTGGGGCAGCTGGGGTCGTGAAGCATTGCTAGGCAAACGATCTACAAGCGGTAAGGTAAAGTTGGCGACACTACAGTTAGACACAACCGACAAAGGGTACAATGCACCAAATACTATGCGAAGAACGTACAGTAATGTACATCGTCATTTTGTCCTACTACTTATGTTACACGTACTTTTTAATACTTTCAAGGCATATCTTGCGTTTACTAAATCCACCTTAAGCTAAAACTACACCTTACATTTTAATTGTTACGTTCCGTCGCTCCCGAGTGCGTCTTACATCCGATAAATATTACAAAATACTTTTTACTATATCTCGAGAGCGCAGAGAACGTGTCTATAACTACTAAAATCTTTAAAGGCACAATAAATGAGCTTATGGCAGCATCATGCCTACGATACGTATAAGGGACAACAATTAGAGACCTCCTGTACAACTAACGCAACGCTATGAAGGTCAAACTGAAACAAATCAAACACTACAACAAATGCTTGTAACCTTTGTATACTAATCTATAACATAATTACTCCCTATAGAATAATAACGTACCCCTCCGAAATGGTCCTCGCACTAGTACCGAAGGACCAGATTGGCTTAACTTACAGTCGATATTATGAGGGCGACAACTCCAAGGCTTTAACAATTGAAAGGTTGTTGTCGCCGTATAAAAACCAATATACCATGCAATTTACGGGGCAAAGAAGTCGAAAGATGAAGATATAACCACCACCAACAGCAGTCGCCAAATACTAAATATCATTATGCGGTACTTGCTAACTTATGATACAATACGGTATAATTCTAAGGCACATCAGGGTACTCGCCACCTTATGAAGATACAATGTGGTAGTTCCTAAAGTACACTAAGATTAACCATGCACCGGTAGGTATCCTTTGTACATAGGACCATTTTCCCGCTAAAGCTTTACCAACCAAGGCTTGGTCCTCGCTGAACATCGCGTCATGCTGCGACAAGCTTAGACTTGGCATCGCATCCGGAACCGCATCGCGTATACAATTTCTTCGCAACACGATTGAGAAGCAACGCTATAATGACACGCAAGGCGTGAGACATAAGACTTCTATTCGTAACGCAACGCAATGATCAGTTGGGACGCAAAGCTATCAAAACTGTGTAAACAGGTGTTGATACATAGGCTTTGCAAGTTATACATGTTAGTTCCCGAAGTTCAGTAGAGAACACTTGGAATTTGGTTACAGTGATTATAGTACCAAACGTAAATTAAAACATGCTTTGAAATTTACTACAATACGAGAAGTATCTCCATACAACAGGAAAAAATCTCCGAGCCTCATCATATGGTGACAGAGCGAGGTCAAACGAAAATAACAATATTTTGAAAAAAAGAACTTGTTGTGTCCTCAATTACCAGAAACGACATCATCATTGCTTCGTCAACTAACTCAGCAGTATAATTGTAGAGAGCAACTGCAAAACGTGCTGTTCAGATGACATAAGGATTAGAAGTACACTAAGATTGCTTTGTCTGTACCTCGGGGTGTGGACCATGAAAAGTTTCATCACTAAAAACGATCAAATTATCGTTGCTTCTTTACTAAGCAGCAATTCTGCTCAAACGTCGTGTTGTTCTACTAAAACAGCAGAGTACAATAGGTTTCGAAGTACACGAGATCTATGCGTGTTACTTAGGGTGTGATCTTGCAAAGTTCTCCATCACCATAGGCTATCATTGATTCGTCAGTAGCTTATCAAAAATATTGTGAGTCACTATTGATTCAAACAATAGATCGGTAAGTTCGTCGTACACTAACGATTTATGTGCGGGTGTGTCGGTATGCCGTACGTTACTTGGAGGAGGGGTAGTAGTAGAGCACGGCACAGCCCGGCAGCTGCCAGCGCGACGCGTGCAGCTCGATGAGCTGCAGCAGCGTGCGGCGGATGGAGGGCGCGGCGGCGCTGTTGAGGAAGGCGTCGCGCACGCCCGTCAGCAGCCGCTCCAGCTCGCCCGGCAGCTGCGCCTCCAGGTCGCGCCCGATGTACGTCAGCACGAAGAACAGGTTCTCCGTCTGGAACGACCAATTATTTTTTATTGGTAACATTGAGATCTATCGACTGACGTATGAATCAATGAAGACCGAATATGTAATTCATCGAAGACAGAAAAACGTAGTTTCAAAACCAAGATAGAAGCGAAAAATAGATTATCTCCTTGATATTCAAAGATGCTGATGTCGAAAATATAGTCTGAAGACCCATCTTCAGCAACGTTAATTTCTGAGGCATGAGTACTGTACTCACGTCGCTGGCGGAGGGCACGGGCTGCCGGATGCAGTCCTCGCAGCACTTGCAGATGAGCGTGAGCAGCACCTGGCCGGGCTGCGCAGACGCACCGCGCCGCTGGATGGCGCGACGTCGCAGCTGGCAGTACATCTCCAGCAGGAACGACAGGAATGCCATGAGGCGAGGCCGCCCGCCACTCACCGTGGAGCCCAACAGCTGGATTAATACAATGGTTTACAGCTGGGTTTTTATTTAGCTCGATGGATCATGAGACTCAACGAGTCCCTGCGACACAAGAGACTGTAACACAGAACAGGATTTAATAAAGAAGAGATTTTGACTTTGACGTGCAATGTTCCGTAATGTGTGGGACGCTCTACATGTAGATGAACCGTCCTCATTAGAAAACTGGCTAGGGAAGATTGGATAGTAACTCAGTTTGGAATCTATTGTGGCAGTGATCTGCCATATTTTGGGTTCATTGATTTCTCAGTTTATTCGTAATAATAAGCATGATAGAAGGAGTAGGTGGGGTGGTAGGAGTATGTGGGGGTGGAGGGGTGTTAAAATAAAAAGGCGTGAGGTGTTGTTACCTTGTCCCGGTCATGGTACCACTGCTGGCACGTGTTGAGCAGCGACTCGAGGAAGGTCTCGGTGTTCTCCTGCTCCACCACGGCGATGCAGCGCCGCGCGGCCGGCAGCGCGTACCGCGGGGACTCCACCGCGCGCGACACCAGGTGCCCCACGGCGTCCATGAGCGTGCGCGCGCACACTGCGTTCGGGTCTGATACGAGAACAAACACGTGTGGTAAGCGCCGTGTTTTGGGCCAAACATTTTGATTTACTCACATTACTATCGTTACTGTCACCAATGATGCCGTGAATGTAATAAATCTTTGAAAATAAGACCAAGTAACGGACGTAATGTCGTGCCCGATGAAGCTTTAATAAGACACTCGGGAGTTCCGTATATCTACGTAGAAAGTTATCATTGGGCCCTTAGAGATATGACTTCTAAGGCACTGTTTTTGAAAACTGTTCTGTCTATTTATGTTAACTAACCTTCGAGAGCCTTATCGATACACTCCTGTATCTCTGGCGGGAAGTTGCCCAGATCTCCAGCATCAGCCGCGAGCCCGAGCGCCGCCATACCGCTGGCCAGCGCATCAGCCGACGTCAGCGACTTGGAGCGCTTCAGGCCGGGAGTGAACGACTGCGGCCGAATGCTCTTGCCATTGCCGTTCGTGAGAGAAGACGGGGGAGACTTCTTCTTCTCCGGAATGATCGCTTGCTGAGGTTGCAGCTTGAAGTGGACGCGGGGTCCCACCTGGAATGTTTTTTAGGATTGATGTATTGGTGATTAAATTTTAAGGATGTATTTAAGTTGGATAAAGCCATGATCACGAGAGATTTTTGATCATGCTAGTCTCGTTATCGTCCTGCTTGAGAATTTATCCCACCGCGTGAGCCCAGGCACTTTGATTAGGGATCTCCGGATTTGCGAATCGAACGCCCTGTACTGTTGTTTGCGCTCTTTTCTTTTACTATTTTGCTAGTTTTCTATTTTCACGTACGCTGTTAATTGATATTATGTAAATGCAGGTTATTTTATTATTCTCAATATTTATGAGTTGTCTTGATTTCCATACTTCTTTTCACGGGTTGACCATTGAAAGCCAGCGCTGTGCTGTGGGCCCCCATTGCACAGCATTATGCTGAGCCATACTTGTCGCAGTCACGGCGTGCAAGCTATCTATATAAATGTATATCTTTCTATATATTTATATTTGTTTGTGATGCTTCGTTTATGTTTTTTTTTGTTATTTCGAGTGCTCGTCATCATTGCAACTATGAAATATTTTTCTTTATTTTTTTTCTAAAATGCGTAGTTGCATAACTCTTATCGCGTAAACGAAGCTTTATTGACAATAAAACTTAAATAATTAAATCTAAATGGTTAATTGCAGTATTGCCAATAACACAGAAAATTGCAGTATTGCCAATAACACAGAATATTGTCAATAGTGGGTCGGCTCTGATAGTTAATAACCGTTAAGTAATACGCGAGTAATGTTGAGTAATCTTACAGATTAGCTGAAGTAGATGAGGCTTTCAACAATGCTAACTATGGGAACACACCGTCACATATCAACATTATCGCCTGTCAATCTTACGATTATGAGGAAGCGTCTTGCGAAACTATCTCAGGCCTTTTGCCGCTGACCTGTTGGTTATTTGCTACCCTTACTGCAACAAGTAGGTATGGAGCAACCTAAGTAGTAAGTACAAGGGAAAACAAACCTTAATACCTAATATAAACCCAACTTTTATCAGGACAGCATTTAAATTTAGGATCAGTCTAGATTTGTATAAAATAAGAAAATTTTGCTAAGGTTGATGCGATGTCTCCTGTGATCTAAAGACTGTTAAAGCAGCGTTTTTCTATCAAGCCAAAATATGATTGCAATTTTTTACGGTATTGAATAAAGCACTGTCTCAGAAAAGCGTCTCTTAACGCGTCCTTGAGTCCAATGGACTGTGGGCGAACTGGTTTGCCTTATATTCTAGTTATATTAGCCCGCTGAAAATCTAGTAGAACTCCTGCATAATGTGTAGTACGTACCTGTGCATGTGGCACGTTCCCGCTGGAGGCGCTGTTGAGTAGCGCGTGCGGCGGCATGACGGGCCGGTAGTGCGGCGGCACCTGCGCGTGCAGCACTGCCGAGCGCGAGTGCTGGAGCCCCACGCTGGCGTAGCCGATGCCTGGCCTGTAACATCATACAGTAAATCTTAGTAAGAGGCACGAAGAAGGAAGAATAGGCGTACCCAATGCCTGACGTAGCGTGGCTACACTTTACTGCTTGTCCTTTTGCTCATTACGTAGATGGACCGACTCAATTTAGATAGCCATATCCTGCGAAGACGAAGTTAAGACAGTAGGTACAGCCTACGGGACAGAAAATGGCGTTGGTACTGTCTACCATTACCGGTATCACAAAATAAGTAGTTCGGTATTAATAGTGAAGCGATGGTACCTAATCTAATAAGTTATGTTGGGCGAATGGGCCTAACATAACTTAAGTAACATTGCAAGTTACATGACAGATGGAACTTAAATGGCAAAAAAACAATCTGGTTCGAAGGACCAAAAAGCACAAAAATGGTTCCAGTGCCTAATCTCATAGTTATCAAACTATGTTCCACTAAAAGCAAATTAATGACAATGAAAGATTCTGTGTAGAATCCAACAAATATAAAAATGCAGACAATCATCAATGATCAAAGACTTGGGCTGCAGGTAGGTATAGTACGGCCAACGAGAAGCGATACGAAAGGTCATTAACCTAAAGAACAACTGTGGCGTTGACAATCCAATATTTAGCTCTTTCCATCTTGTGCCTTTGTCGTAATGTCTCGTTTTCCCGGCAAAAATATGACAACGTTAAGACGGGTTCGCCAACATTCGGGCGGCCATTTTAGATGGGGTTTTAGCATGGGTTTTGTTTACATTTGGTATCGCTTCTCGTTAGCCGTACTATAGATAGTATAGTGTCTCTTATTAACCGCGCGCCTACGTTTTATGTAACATAACAAGAGATATGTGCGTACATAAATAAATGTCATGTACATAATGTGACAATACGACAAGATCGTTTATCTATGTACAAATTACAATGCCAACCATCGCAGCCACGCTCATAATTGTTATCTAGGTATTATAGAGATTAACAGCATCACGGAGTATAAACATTGTTATTGAAATGTATTACATAAATGTAGGACGACCACCTAGATGAACTCGGGTGAAATCGGCGCTGTTTGGTGTAAGTAAACACAGACACGCGAATTACATGCATTATTTATTAAAGAAGCCTTGTTGCTCTTGAGGTCGTAAGCGCGACTGCTGATCATGAGATCTTGGGTCGGGAACAGGTGGTATTGGTTTAGAGTCCCGTACCTCAAAAGGAAAAATCGGAACCCTTATTGGATCATTTTGTTGTCCGTCTGTCTGTCAAGACCCTTTATTTTGGGATAGCGTAGAGGTATCATTGTAGGCAATAAACAACTTTAACATTTTTGTCAAGATGTGGATGTTCTGTTCGGTACACATCTACCAACCCCTTTTTGAGAATTCAGGCGTGATGTAATGTAACGTTCGACTTTCAAAGACTCTTCCAAATCTTAATATAGGAAGAAACCGATTATATCCACAATCGAGCACAATTTCGGCGAAAAGCTCTGATTCATCGCAAACTGTTAATACTTCAGTTTATAGGTTGTAATTTATGAGCTTAATGTTAACGTAGTAGGAAATAATATCCCGTTAGAATAAACATATTATATCTTTGGCACTAAGTTCAAAGCGTCAGCATCAAATATTTCCGATTCCGACGTACTAATGGCTGCCTATATCTGTCCGTGAATTAAACTCTTTCTAGCCTTTTTGGCAGAACTTTTTATGTCATAACATTATATTTCATAACAGCGGATAGCATATAAATCATTTCGCAAAACTGCCAGCTTAAAAGTATGCCATTGTAAATTCGGACAAAGACATTCGGCCAAACAACAATAATACAGATAGGGTTACGTGTTCCAGACGTAGGGCGTTTCATTAAAATCCATTAAGTAGTTTATGCTTGAAAGAGTAACAAATATACATACATCCTCATCATCTCTCTCATACATATATCCTCACAAACTTTCGCTTTTATAATATTACTAGCTTTCGCCCGCGGCTTCGCCCGCGTTAAATTTGGGGTAACACAGGTCTCCTTGCGCCTTATTGATTTCTAATAGCAACGCTAAGTTTTCCCTTTTCTTTCTCCCTCACATCCCACTCTTTTTAAATAAAAATAGACTATGTCCGTCTCCTGGTTCCCAACTATCTATGTACCAAAATTCATCACAATCGGTTTAGCCATTAAAGCGTGAAGAGGTAACAAACAAACAAACTCACTTTCGCTTTTATAATATTAGTAAGGATATAGTAAGGATTTGTGTTCCTGCACTATACATATTTATATTATGTAGCAAAAGTTGCAGCACTGCCTGCATGATGATGACAGAGTTAGGTGATGTCAAGCTGTGTGTATTGTGTTCTTTCATATTCAAATCACCCAGCCATTACTTTTGAACCACTATTGTTTAAACAATTTTCCTGACGATAGACTAAATAGAACGATGAGGAAAAACCTGTACTACCTAAGGGAGCAAAGTGGTGGAACGCTTGGTTTAAAACTAATATTTCAATTATAACAGTGGCCAACACAGCTGCCATTACGATTGTTATTCATGGTGGACAATAGCTCAGTGGCGCGTGTCCCATAGCCATGAGCATAAACCTCATAAATAATAAGTGATCATTGTCGCGATGCCGCCCGTTATGGCGGTCCACTCCTGCGCAATGCCACGCAAATTGTTTCATTACGATAGGAAATGACGGCGAGGATTAATGACGAACTCATTGTGGATTTAAATAAGTAAGCACCTACAGCATGGACGAATCGATTATGAACAGTTAAGTAGTCATATTTTGGCTTTGAACTCACAGTTCTGGGTAAAGGGTCGAGAGGTATTAGGTTTTAAAATGGTTATAAGATTCGTAAAAAACCAACAAAACTTTGTAAACGTTGTTCAAATTGTTTGTCTTCTTGTATATTATGATACATCTAAATGCAGAGCGACTAACGACGTCCTATGACTAAACCCGAGAAACAGCATTAACAAAACAAGATCTATTGTAGGAATGCTAAAGACAGTCTCTGCTGCCATAGACTTTGAATATTCATCATACACATAACTCGGCACACTACACATAACACGCATTTACTGTCACCCAACATTACAATTACCTCATTCAAATGCGCCTACTTCAGGTATGTCAATGAACTTCAAATTATCAGTTTTTTTTAACTAAGAATATCCGGGCCTACGCGAATCGACCAATTATTGGGTCGTTTGATTCACAATTTGGTCTGTATAAAATAAGGTGGTTGCCAGAAAATTGGCCAAGGAATAAGCTGTACATCAACCTGAAGGCACGGAATTAGTTTTTAATTCAACCAAAATCAAATGAAAAAGATTATGAAAACTTTTTATCATCGGTCTTGTCGGATTGCTGTCTTATTGAACTATAAGAGAAAGAGACAGAGAGTGTACATGTGCCTGCGCACACACTTTTGCTCTATACTCCTGCGTCGATGGCTAAAATCTCTGAGACTAGCCACAGTAGCCGAAAACGGTCAGGAGGACTTTTATTTAAAAGAAGATGGATGCTACAACATTTATTCCGAAGAAAATAATCGCAAGTCTTGTCATATCAATAATAATTAACCTACGATTCTAGCGGTCGGTGCAATTCTCCTCCTGTCAGGGGTATTGCTTTGCTCCATTTACATCTTTCCTTTTCATGCAGTTCTCTAAACGCTAACCTTAACCCCTTCAAACATCTCTTCCGTCGCCCTATTTCCCATCAACAGACGGTGAGTCTCGAGACCTAGCATTTCGCAACCGGTACGCTGACACTGGTGCCTGTGATGATGACGTGTCACGGAATGGGCACAAGTGGCGTGTCCTGTCTGTGCTGCACTCCATTATCGGTTGACAACCAAGTGTTTATCTACTTTAGACCACAAACTCACGTGATAAAGAATACGAGGTGAATGGACGATTTGTTCACAAGTTCAGGCTCTTTCAATTTACATGATAAAGGAATATTTTGCAGGTGTGAACAGCCTAAGAGATGGATGTGTTCTTTGCTTGAAGATGTTTAGTAATGACTAAAATCTCAACGCTGTTGTATTTTGTTATTGAATTTGCAACCAAGTGCGATTTCTACCAAAGGTTCTCTTGGATAAAGTGCTGCTATTCGTTTCTAACTTTCTAATAATGTGCACTGTGTAGTAAACTAATTTTCTTCCATTAACTTTCACATCACGCACTATATTAGATTATAGTCCAACTGTTCGGAATTATTTTCATAAATAACTAACAAGCACTTGAACGATTCGATGCTGTCAGCTGGTAAATGTCTTTGAAAGATTTATGGGACCGTCTTAAATCATTACCTACTCTGACTAAACAAGATCTACATTAAGTTGTGGTAGATGAATGATCATGATTCTGTGATATAAAGCGTTGAATAACTTTTTTGTGACTGATAAATCTCCCCAAAGCTAAACTGACTTATATTTTACCACAAAACGACATTAAAAGTATTAAAATTGTTAACGCCGCTTAAATTATTTTATTACGAGGAGTAATAAAATAATTTCGGGGAAATTTACAACTGATATTTGATAGTTCCTAGTTTACGTTTACACTCCCAGCTGCCAAAAATCAAATGCTTTCAATATTATAGAAGTTTCGACATATTCAATTCACTCAATCTGCAGCTAAAATTAAACTTTCGAGAGCGCTTTGAAATTAAACGTTCATGTTTTTTTTTTTAAATAATGTCTGCAAGGTTGTAGAAGATAAAGACTGTTAATACGAAAAAACATTTTACTCACGAAACCTAAATTCGGTAATGTCAAGGTGATAAATATATTATCATATAAATGAGGTGCCTAGGTTTAGGAAATGATAAATGAAAATACATCGGAAAAGTGGCAATAGTAATTAGAAGAGCTACGAGAAACAGTATTTAATTAAACTCCCACTAGTAATTCTAAACAGTATATGTATATCGCTTTGTATCAAGTTAAAAACGAAAATTAAAAACGAAACGCATCTGTTGGAAACTTTGTCAAAGCAATCGATCAAATATTACATAAAGGGTCATAACAGACAATTGACACTGATACGTGTGGTCGGTGTGGGGCTGCGCTAAGGCAATTACGTATAAACAAGACACCTAATACCAGCGCTCGTGTTGCAGCCAGCATTCCGTGACTCACGCTCAATTGCACGCCAGCGCAACTTTTCTACGTACATCACGTCGATGTCTTCACAAATTTTATCGTTATTAATGTTCCAATTTGTTTAGGAAAGTTTTACAATGCATTTGGAATTTACAAGAAAAGGATGTTAAGACACAGTTTCGAATACGGGGAGGGAACTGTCGACATGGCAGCCAAACCACCTGTGTTGACAGAATTTGCATAACGTTCAACGAATGCCAATAGACATTACAAGTAGCCAATCAAATGAATGTGAGCAATTAGTGAAAATGGTAAAACTTAAGCGAATGAAGTCATATTTATAAACAGAGAATAAAACAGTGTGGTACTTCGACCTTGAGATCGAATAATGACAAGTCGACAAAACATTGGAATTGTCTCTAAAGTTAGATGAGAATGACGCACAGTCCGTTCTATTGAATGGATTCTGTTTAGTCTGAGAAGGAAGTCTTTGAGAGAAACAGTTTAAAGAGCTAATACGAGAGCCAAATCAAAGAGCCATCACAAATTATGAAAGTGTTGTGGTGAGTAATGAAAACGAATCGTAGAAGTCACCGATGTGTTTGGGATGTGGCCACCTACGCAATTTTATATTACATACACGCTTCTGCGATGCCAGAAAATTTTCACGTGCTTCCTCTATTAAACACAAGTAAAAAGATTTTTCTTTAAAAATCCGATATTTGGGTTACATTACAGACAATAAATATGCAGTAACTACATTTTGCTAGGAAATGTTAAAACTGTAGAGTTCTTAAAACATTTAACGGGAGTTTACTGGAGACTTTAATGAAGCTTTGACTATTTTGAAAATATAAATCACTGGGGAAACAATAACCTAGAGCAGAAAGAGATCAGGATCATAAACTATGATTTCATTCATTTCGTTTTTAAATAGATATTCAAGAAACAACAAAAGCGGCCAAGATATAACTAAATCCTACTAAATTAACGTTGTTTTCAATAGCATATTAACACAAATGATAATGCATCAAAAAATATAAACTAAGTCCAAAGTTAATAAATGTGTATAAATTCGTAAAGTGTAAATTAAACGTAAGAGTTGCTGATAGTTTTGATAAGAACCCCCACGCTTCAACATTATTTACATACGTCTCAAGACCCGCTTGTTTCCAACATTCAGTTAGATTGTTATAAGAACATTTTATTTTATTTTTACACGTATTTGTTCTGACCAGATATCAGCATCAGCCTTGTGACAACAGCTGTATACAAACGTACCGCCGTGGATTATCAATTCAATACCATAGAGCCAGCGAATACCAGGATCAACAAAGGACTATAAAACATACTTGATGTAGAAAGACAAAGTCCTCTTTACGCCAGTCACCGCAATTACAATCTTGAGTTTAAGTGGCAAGAACAATTCCGGGAGTTAAACAACATGGTCTGATTAAGAGCTATGTCTCTGAAAATATGTATGTACTTACAAGTCAGACGTAGAGTATCTTCCGCGAACCATTTTCACAACAAAACTTATTTCAATATGGACTAGAAATCACAAGACTATACCACTACATCACACTCGTCATCGCACTGTTTGTTTAAAATCTTGATGTTTACGCGAGCTACAATAAAATTTATCACTATCTTCAAATACAAATCTCAGTGCAAACTTGGCTATACTGCCGACAAATTACGTCTCATTTCCCTCTTAGCATCACAAGTTTATTAATAGAATCCAGTATCCGCGCATATCCTATCCCAAAGCTTACACTTTGATCGCTTTTTCAGCGCGCGGTGCATAAACTCTTCGGCAAGTGGGCGATTTGTCGGCGGATCACTCACGCGGCACTATTGAGATTTGTACTCAAAAATACGGAGTGTACGAGTCAAGTTCGTTCGTCGGAGGCGTTCGCGTTATAATTTCGTGGTTGTTTGGTCGCGGTCGTGTCGGGAACTCCGCGCGTCTCCCGGCGCGTGCGCGGACTGCGCGGGGCGGCACGCTGTTCGGCCCGTTTTGGCGCGCGCGGGCGTGTTCACGTCACCGTAGCCAAGAACAAAGTGATAACAAAAACTCTACAATTGATACTACGAGTACGTACCTACGTGACGCGAACATCAGTTTCGCACATTGTTTCACAGATTTTTGTTTTGTCTCTGTTGGAGCTGTGCCAACAGCGACCATCGCTTCCAGTCACGTTACTACAGTTGATGAGAAACAAACTATTCAACACCAACCAGAGCAAGGTCAAAAACCGTGTGGACGACGGAAAATTGTCTCAAATATTATTACTAAGGAAACTGCGGCGAAACTGGTAACTAATTAATTCACGAGGCAAACCAAAAAATGTAGTACGAAGTAAACCTAAACAGATAGGTAATGAAAAAGATCATCGTTTGAAGTCAAGGTTTTACATGGAGTCATTTCCCATCACATTATGCATGGCAATAGACCGCTATGGCTATGTATGGCGAGCATGAAGCTAAACTTGTCGGCAAGATTTTATCACACGAGTGGGTGCAGAAATTACGTGTTTGGTACCCGAACAGTATGGGAGCAGTTGGTTAGAGAAAAGAAAACTATAAATAGCGCCCAATGAACATAAAGACTTGGACATTGTTGATATTAATCACTATATCAAACTTAAAAAAGACGAGGACTAGCTATTACTTAAGGGTTGCACCTCTATCAAAACAGAGCGCATTTTCCCATGCTTTTATCCTTTACGAAACAGAGGTTGATGCCGAGCACCTCGTAGATGATGCAGCTCTCTCGCTCTGTTTGCTGCTAGATAAGTCGCAACCCTTAAGCAGGGCTTCGCACGCTGATTTTTGATTAGCCAAACGATTAGCTTAGCTTAGCTTATGAAAATTGGATAACACTCACCTATTATGAAGGTCGGCAGGCTTGGCCATGGTGAACTCCTTAGCGTGCACATTGAGCTTGTTGCCGGAAGCAGATGTGGAGCCACCTGCCGCTGTTGTGGTGGTAGACGCGCCCGAACTCGCAGCCGTGGTCGCCACGCCGTCTGTGCGGACACCTGGCGGTCAACGGTGGTCGTCAAGAGAAGAGGGAGATAGGACAGATGCTGTGTACTAGGTTATTGATGGAAGACAGTCATAGATGTACTGAAGCCCCTACTTTTAATGTAGAAGCTGTGTAAAGTTGTAACGTGGCTTTGCCATCAGGACGTGATTGTGTTAATTAAGGGGTGAAGTAACAGTGACATGTAATGATATGAGAGTTCGTAGTGGCAGAGGTGTAATGAGAGCAATAAATAGGAAAAGCGCCTCATCCCTCCTATCCGGAAGGGACATGGCAAACAAGTGTGTATGAATGAACAGATGGAACTTGGCCAAAGCACCGTGACACACTGACAAAATATAGATCAACTGGAAGTCTAAGCGTAGACTCAGACCGGATAGATTTCGTGTATAGACAAATTCAATAAAATTACATTCAAAGTTCATAAAATCTCCATGGTCGATGTTATTATAAACAAAAAAAACTACTTCACGGTCATTCCTGTTTTCTGACGAAAACAAATTATAAAACACGCTTAAAATGTAGATCAAGACCATAAACCAAAAAGGCGCCAAGTCTAAACAAAAGTTCCATTTCATTGTTAGAATGTTGCATTCTCTTCAGTTATTTCTATTTCATGTAAATACTCACATATACTAAGCACAAGAGGCCAGGCTGTTTACAAATACAATGCTATCTCTGTTCTAACCACTTATCACGACAAAAATCGGGCGAACGACTTCCAAAAACGTACTGACTGACTAGGGGCAAAACAAAGAGCAATTTGTACTAGAGTACTAAACGCAGTAGCAAGCCACACATTGATGGGCAAAGAAATACATAGCAAATACGGAACACCATTACAAAACCACGTGGTAAACATTGAAAGAAAACATAAGTTTAGTGAACAGCAGTTTTACAACAAACGTCACATACTCATAAATGTTGATACTAATCGGTGCAAATTGTTGATTCTTTTAACGTTCTTTTGACCTCACGACTCAGTATTTTAAATGCTTCATCTTCAGAGCTTGCTTGAGTCATATTCAGTCACTCATAAAACATTTTACAGAGAAACTGCGTCACAGTGTTTAGTAAAGTTATTATAAGATTTATTTTCGGATATCGACGCATGTATTCAAAGAAAATATGCTTTGGGTGGTATTAAATTATCGATAGTGTCTATCATCAGCAGCTAAAGTTCGGTAGGTACATTGCTAGACAAATGCTCGCACAATAACGTAGTACTGCTGTCCCCGTTGAGGTATCTCGGGTTTTTTAGGGGGGGCGAAAGGGCATGCCATGGCCGATACGATGAAGCATAATTGTCAAAATCAGATTTGTTGTGAAATTATTGGAGGGGAGGGGGGAGTAAAAAGTATTTTTTTTTCAAACCAAGAACCAGGTTTTTTAGAGCGACAGGGGGGCTGTCGCTCTCAAAAGCCTGGTTCTTGGTTTGAAAAAAATACGACCTATATACGACTAAATTATCAGACAGTAACATTGGTTCTTACACCTCCGCATTTATAGACGAAGTACAGTTAGTTTGATTGTGTCCGGTGCACCGCTATCTTCGACTGGTATGTGGGGCTCACATTGAAAACGTCATATTTTATGAATTGGAGCAGTTATCATGCTCTTTAAAAAGGCTTTAAAGAAATTCGATGAGAAAAGACTGATGTTTTCCAGTGGAGTAGTTATTTTTGGTCTTTTTGGCCAATAGATAACCCACAAATCCAGAAATTTGAGGTTTTTCAAAAAGGGAGCATAAAGAACGAAAACATTTAAAAAAAGGGAATACAAAGTAGTAAATAAGAACACCAGGAAACTGTCAAAAGTATATAAATTCTGCGAGACATAAACCAGCTCAACTAAAAAACAAACTATGAAACTATTGATTGAGACTTCAATTTGCTTGAACGTAAGTTCTAATAACATCTAACAGAACGAGACGGTCAACCATAATAACATCGAAAAAAAGGCAATCACCTAAATCTGAACCAAAATAATAGCAATATAGCAACAATATATAAAATCATCACGAATAATGTACCAAGCGTGTTCGTTTAATTGGGTAACCTAGATCATCGCGCGCCTCACGCGAGCCGTCCCGCTCAAATGCACAAAAGCGAAACTTTCATCCAACGATTTAATAGAAGTACGAATACAGTTTTGACTGAACAACTGAATATTGTAAATGACAATGATTTGAAATGATTTCATTTAGAGTTAAACTTTTTTTTAATGTTGGCTGCATTGAAGAAGCGTTTGAGAACGGCGACTACGAGTGTGACCACATTTTAGGACGAGGAATTAGCTAGCTAGCTGGTCAAAAGGAACTTATGTCCATGCAAGAGCGAAAAACACATCTTGTGTCGCATGTCGATGGCAATTTAAATTGTTTCGGCCCAAAACAAAGCCACGAGTTTCAGCTCCTGACCCGAGTAAGCAATAGGAGACACAGGCCATGATATTAAAAACTCCATCGTTCGTGGAACAGCACCACATTTACAATCTAGAGCAGACTCAGTCTTTAATGGATCGCCACTTGAACGGGTTTTTCTAACTACTTGGTAATTGGTGATATTGTGATCGGTTCAAATTGATTCTGTATCAATGTGTGGTGAGACAGGTCAGTTGGTTACACCCTAAATCCAATATATTCATTGAGAAACAAAGTTGTACAACATCGTTAAATTAACATTTGAACATTAACATTTGTTTGAATTCGGGGTCGAAGTGACATGTTGCTGGCCACATCCAAATTGATTGTAAGCAAAGTTGGTTAAGTCTTCAATGGACAACATAGCTCAATTTTGTTATTCATTAATGAACGATAAGGTCAGAGGACTCAGAGAGCCACCGGGGCGCGACCCACATTAAAAAGACAGCGAGAAGATTATTTATCCAACAACTTTTGAAAATATAGGGCTGGCTAGTTTGCACCCGAATTTAATGTCAAACTTGTAAATACAGAAAATAGTAAATGAGGTTAAATATGACAGACAAGTCAAAGACAAGTGTAGAACTAGAGTTGTCAGTTCCACAAAATCCCATGCTCAACTTTTTAAATTTCTCAACTCTAAAGCAAGCTGCCAAGAATAATACAGACATTTTTTATTTACATACAATTATTTCATTGTTTAACGTCGCCAAAACACTCATGTTTTGTGACGGAAATAACATATCCACCACCGAGATTCAATGTTGACAGTACACAAATACAGGCCAGTTTCAAACAATCATCTGAACAGCTAAATGCAAATAATTTGGCCATATCAATAACTAAAGCTACTGCTGCTGAATGCGTAACAAACCTGACGCATCAGAAACTGGTTGAGCAGCAGTCACGGTCACAGAAACCGATACCGGAGTCACGGACACGGGAGAAACGGACACCGGCGACACCTGAGCCACGGGAGCGACTGGCGCGACCGCCACCGGCTGAGATAGCGACTGTTTCACGATACACCGAGACATAATAATATCTCACTTTTATCACAACACATAAAACTACAAACAAACATTCGTCTGACAAACGCGTCCCGTCGCAACAAACATTCGACTGTCGACTTGTTCCAAATATGAAATTTGTTTATATTTAATTTTGGCGCCAATTTCACATAGAGACGCTTGCTAGCCAAGTATGTATTTACATTCAGCCTGTGACTTTTCGAGAAACGGTGTGATATCATAATAAAATCGATTACATTTGGGTTACATAAATAAATTAATGATAAATTAGTATTGATTGGAAAGTGGGAATGAGAGTCGATAAGAATTGAGAAAACTATCATAATAAAATTCTATACAGTAACGTGAAGTAGAAATAAAACTGATTAATAAAAATGTTTTTCTGAAAGTTCTGAAACATTGGTAAGCCAACTACCCCAGAGACTTAACTTTATCTCGATGTGCCTATTCTCAAAATAAATAAGCAAACAAGCACATCATAAGGTACATTTATAGTGGCATTGTTGAGATGCACAGATCCACTAGGACGATTCCCAACCAAATTGTTCAAGTCCTACCATCGCCGCCGTCAAGACTGGTTTCATAAAGGTTTTTCTCACTTACCGGGAGGCCTGTAGATTTCCAGCGTAGGCTTCCCTTTAGCATTGGTCAGGATCATGCTCCGTCTTTTCGCATTGTGGAACTGAAAAAAAAAAGATTTAAAGGAAAAATGTGAAAGTGACGACTTGGGACGAACTAATAAATAAGAGACAGGAAGGTGTAGATATTATATCCTTAGGTGATTGGATTGATTGAAAGGCCTGATTCAGAAGGCAGTACTCCTGGATACGGCCCGCATTGTGAGGAGGTTCCTGTCTCTGGAGCTCTAACCACCGGTAGTTTGGACCCTGCTCCCGATACCAGTGGACCACTATTTTTATAAATTTTTTGTTTAGGGTTTAATTGTCAAGCTTAGGGGGCGCTGTCGGTAAATATTTTACACTAGCTGGCGCCCGCGGATTCGCCCGAGTGATATCGAAAAAAAAGTATCGTATGTGTTATTCCAGATTATAATCTACCTCTGGGCGAAATTTCATCAAGATCCGGTCAGCCGTTTTGACATGAAAGAGTAACAAACATCCATACATCCATCCTCACAAACATTCGCATGTATAATATTAGTAGCATTAACTAATCTGTGGAAATTTTACTGAAAATGCCAATGAACGCGTTAATTTCGACTTCAACAACTCACAAAAAACAAATCATGTCCAACTTTACCCATTAGAGAACCATAGAATAGTGTGTGTATTGATCCCTGCGGAATATATGATTCTTCTTTTCAAAGAAGGAAACTAGTACGATAACTGTTTTGGCCCTTTTTTTAGGTAAAGGAAATCATTAAATAACTTCCCCCGCTCTGGGCGGAGCAGAGGGCAGTGTCGGACTTGATTTTTCTGACACAAACCCATCCATGTTCCTTCTTTTGCTATTTGAGGTCCGGAGCCGCGGTATCGCTTTAGAAAATTTCCGCAATTCACTGTTTGTGTATTCTGACTGGACAAGAAGTCACAAATTATTTCCAGATTTGCACCTCACTGTCCGAGGATGATGAAACCGTGTAATCATCTACTAATATAACATATTTTAATTCTTTTGTTTGGTTGTTACGTCATATTTAGGTACAGTCGCCTGCAGGTCAAGCTACCCGAAACTGTCAATTTTTTCCAATGAACCTTGAACCTTAATTAGAACCTTATTTAGAAATAAAGTCGAAAATCTATCAAAGAAATCTGACAGATTGTAGTAGCTTGATGTGCAGGCGTCTGTACTTAGGTCAGATATCATACGCAGATAAAACTTTGTACTTTGGTTCTAGCAGTTGGAGAAGAGCAAAAAAATACTTTTCAAAACAGTGCACAGGTGCAACTAGGTAAATAAAGGAGTAGTGACCTTTCCTGTTAATTCATTGCTGGAATTACTACTTCAAGTGCATTTTAATAAAGCATCAAGAGATGGGAACACCCACCAGTCTGATAGATAGACAGAATATGTGGTATAGTATGAGAACCGATTAATCCATAATATTTGTATCCCAGAAATCGGTTACGTAAATATTTAGTTTCTATTAAGTACAAAAATGTGTCAAGACTAATCGATTACAAAATACAGGCAAAGGCTATCGAGTTATGCAGACAGGACGTAGGCGTCGGAATAGAGCGTGTCGCGATCCTACCTACGCGTTAACTGCAATCGTACTAGAAATCCTTAGCACATACCAAGGTCTTGCTAACTAAATCAAACAATTGCACACTAGGCTGTTGCAAATTCGTAAAATATAGCCGCCATTTTTCGCTTTCAGTATGATACGCTAGGCTATTTTTGTTCCACGATGAGGCCCTTTGGGACAAGGTCATTCCTATTACAGTATTGTGTACAGGAGATGACGACCTATTTTCTGCCTATAAACAACATACGATCTCACAATTACAAATTCAAAGGAAGTCACAAAAATGTTTTACAGAAATAGTTTTAACTTACCTGATTATGATGCATGTTGTGATGGGATTGAGGACGTATGAAGCTCCTCTCCCGCATGATGACGCCAGGTGATGCAAAGTCCTGCATCCTGTAGCTCCTCTGCAGCTCGTTACCAACACCAATTTGAGTCTGCATCTTGCCGATTATGCTAATCGATTTAACGGATTCAAGCACTATGTTTAGATTATCTGTGGTACTGCCCACGGCTTCCCGCCTTTTATGACAGCTTGCCTTTTACTTTTTTAAAAGTTCACTGCTTTTTTCTTTGGTTATCGATGCACTCAGGCATTTAGTTTTGCATTTTTTTTTATATTTTAATACGTAGTCAGAAATCTCTAATTAGTTAGTTTATCCTCTATCGATTACAAAATTGAATATTATCAAAATAAATACACTAGATCAATGACTAGTATTATAGTTACTTTACGCAATGTCACACTTATTATGATTAAGTATATCTTTTCTATTTACAATTTTAAAATAAACAACTAACAATACAACGGGCAATACGCGTCAAAATGCGATTTGAAAACAGCAAAGCAATTAAAATAATGTAATAATTATTAGTAAAATAATCACAATTCTTATATTGTGACGTCACGTTAGAGATCACTATTTTTCTCTTTTTATATATGCATATATAAATGTACATAAATTAAAACCCTCTGTCGTGGCCACTGATAGAGGGCGTTCTGTCGAGATTTTTTTCGTTTTTTTTAGTACGGCTTTTTACAAGGAATAGTGCAGGTATATTGTAGTGCCTGACAGTCACCGAGCGATTTTTTACAATTTTTCGAGGGGCCGAGAAGTTACTTCTTCAGCGCCAAACTCGAATCGTTTCGTCGAAGGGGTTCACAGAACCCTAATCTGTAACAAGAAAAAAAAACTGCTTATTTAAGGTTGCATACCTTACTCATTGACACGGCGACAAAATGGTAAGCTCTATGGCTCCAGATACCTTGTTCATTTGTTTTAAAGATATCGTAAAACAAGGTAACAAGCTAATTAATAATATTCTAATAGGACCACAATAAACATATTTTTAACGAAACCATTTTCAATAACAAGTTCTTTTAACTTTTGTCTCTGTGAGATGATTCACAAGGCTAAGCCCAGTTTCCCAAAATGGCGGTAACACAACGCTGGTTTAAAGAAATATGAATGGATTTATAATGAGTCAGTGGATTAGCTACATTGACACTCCTTTGCGTCACATTTGCGTCGTAGATTTAACATAAACTGATGAATTGTAAACGACATTTCAATATACATAGTTATACGACCAGCATGACTTTCGTCGATGACGAGAAGGCTTTTGACAATGTGTCGAGAACTGGGACGTGTCCCACGCTCTTCATTACTGCTATATCGACCCGTTAGTGGACGTGCTGAAGGATCTATATACCTCGGTCCCGCTGCAGAACCGCATGCACACACTGTCTAAAAACTTACATATTAATAGGGGAGTGTGGCAGGGCGATACAATTTCACCGAAACTTTTCATAACAGTTCTCGAACAGACCATGAAAACTTTACATTGGTCCTGTTGCCTGTTTGAAACCAGACAAGATTGGTCTGGTCCATACAAACAGATCCACCATGACGTGCGATGCTGAAACATGGATTCTTACAAAGGAAGCTGTGTACAGACTGAGAGTTGCACAGAGAGCTATGGAGCATTCCATACTCGGCATAAAGTTTCTAATGTCGAAATCCGAAGACATAGAAAAGTCTCCGATATTGGAAAACGCGTTATGGATGATCTATAATTGAGTTGGGCAGAAAACCTAACAAGTAAAGTAAAACTTTGACCTGATGGCGTCCAAGGATTGGTTAAAGAAATTTGGGTTGTCCGCCAGCGAGATGGGCAAACGACATGGCACAAGAAAAGTGAGGCCTGTAGCCAGCAGTGCATCCAGGTTCGGTTATGATGATGATGAAATTGTTAGTCGACATTTTTGGCAGCTGTCGATACAACAAAGACACTTCTTTTGGGTTTCAGTCTCACGGACTAAAACTTGATATTTGCAATTTTGCAACAGAACCATTTATATGAATATTATGAATGGTACAGCGTATGCATGAATCTCTCTTATTAGAGGGTGTTTCGAATCGGAACAAACGCCGCCATCTTTTTTAATAGAATTTCCAAAGACAATTTATCAAGCGCGCTAAAACATCTAAGCAGTTATTGTACGGCGCGTACAATGGGTTATGAACACAGTAATACAAATTAAAAAGAAAACCTACGTTTTTCATTCGTTCTACATTTAACCACATCCGTTTACATAATATCCTTATATTATAGCTATTCAGGTGTGCACTTGAACACTATCTTTCAGTTCAGTAACCGGTTTACAAAACTACACATCATTGCAATTTGAAGGCAGTTGAAAATAAAGGAAACTAACAATTACGTGGATCTATTACGTCAACCTTGTATTCACTTTGAGCTGTGCTATAGGCGTAATTTTCACAATAATTAGGGCTAGTATTAATAGTTTTTGTGTAAAATATTTCGTAAGGAACTCGTTACCAAATAATAGCAGGGTCTCAAGTCAATCTTTAGGTTAAGAAGCGCTAGCAGCTAAGGTAGCCTGATGGGTGACCACCCGTTACATAAGCAGGTAAGGAGGTTAAGCTGTTGGTCTCGGGTGTCACATGTTGATCTTTGACAGTCGTTACAGTGTCCCGAAAATGTGACAACCGGTCTTACGAAGAGGTATCGTACCTAGTGTTAGTAGTTTTGGATTTCAGATAGGCAGTCACTACATGTAAAATACTTACACTACAACATAGTTGGGAAAGGGCAAGCAGAGTTGTAGCAATTTATAGGTACAGACGCCTGCACATCAAGCTACTACAATCTGTCAGATTTCTTTGATAGATTTTCGACTTTATTTCTAAAGTATTAGGTTCAAGGTTCATTGGGAAAAATTGACAGTTTCGGGTAGCTTGACCTGCAGGCGTCTGTACAACAAAATTTCTTTTTTTTCACTGCATTTGAAAAACCAGGTTTTTTACTAGAAAAGCCGAAAATCAGCTGCTAAACCATCACGTGGTATACTTCAACACTCTCGTTAGATTGGCCATTACTTCTTATTGCTTACAGCACTTGGTTACTGAATACTTTTGTTGTAAACTGTCCCACTTCTGGGCAGAGACCTTCCCGCATTCCTTCCACTTTGGTAAATGCTTTTAGTAAGTAAGTAAGTATACGGTCAACGGTGCATTATCTAAGTTCATCTACCTATCGTAGTAATATCTTAAACCTGGTTTCATTAAACGCTAGAACACCTGCGACCAGGATTTAAACTGAAATTGGCCATTTGGAAATCTCGTAACCGATTGCGAGCCCAAAATGGCCACTGTAGAAATAATCTGGCCTACTGGCGTATCCTCGATCCATTTCAAACACAATGCCAGTATGGAGCCAGTTTGTAGAACATGCCACACCTCCTGTCAGGATTTGAACGAAGTAAATGTAAGAGCTTTGTGGCTTTTTTTGGGTTTGAAATCATCATATAATTTCTTTGGGAGTGTCAAACTTGTACTGATTAAAACCCACCCATGTTCCTTCCATTGCTTTTTATGTTCCGGGGCCGCAGTATCTCTTTCGAACAACCCGCAACCCCGGCAGGCGTTGGCCCTGGCAGGCCCCTCTGCTTTGCTGACATCTCTTTGAGGCCAGCGTGGCACACTAATCGACACGGCCTGCCGTCAATAGACGGCTGCCAAGCTGTGTGGCCTGACAGTTTTGGTCTGACCCAATATAAGGTTTATCGACACGAAAAGAAGATGATTTAAAGCAAATATAATCGCTTGCACAATTCAGCCAATGTTCTTCAGTATGATGCAAAGTTCATTGATATTTCGTAACGTCTATGGTTTAAAAATATAGTTCATCTCGTTCCGCTCAATGAGCGTTGCAAGAGTATAAACAAACTTTTTATATGTTTGTACCATTTTATATGCTGCGTAAAAACAAAACGAACTAGATATGAAAATAGATACTATTTTAATGAGCTAGGCTAAAACATTTGTACTTACTGTTTTGTAAGAATTGATTTGAATAATTTATTAGATCACACAGGCTTGTAGACGAAATTTCATGGAAAAGCTCTGCCCTAGAAAAAGGCATGCGATCATGGTCTATTTATGGCTATCTTAATTTACTCAGTCCAAAACTGAGCTATATTATTTATTTATTCATTTATTTCAAGTAACACAGACCCATTTTAAGTAAAATTAAACACAAAACAGAAGCATTCTAATTTGAATTAAATCTCAGAAAACAATAAAATTACACCAAAAAAATAAATTATACAACATACAAATTTAATTTAAACCATAAATTATATATTACTAGCGACCCGTCCCAGCTTCGCACGGGTGTTACAAATCTTTGAAAATCCCCACTTTTCTCTACTATAATATGTATGTAATATGTATAAAAACCTTCCTCTTGAATCACTCTATCTATTAAAAAAACCGCATCAAAATCCGTGGCGTAGTTTCAAAGATTTAAGCATACAAAGGGACATAGGGACAGAGAAAGCGACTTTGTTTTATACTATGTAGTGATTATTGCAGATTATATTGTATTGCAATATTTGCAATCTCATAAAGTCTAACTTAGTAATTTTCATTGTAATTAAGTAAGTAGATTCAAGTTTTTTCTTTCCAACAAGTTTTTACTGCGTCATTTTCGTCGTGAATATGACGTGAACGTAGAAAACCACACTAGTCTGTCTGACATTGATGGCTCAATTATATTTTGTGTGTGACAGAAATATCAATGGAGACGAGCTAAAACTGCAGGGTGCGTTGAACTGCGCGTACGCAGCGGGCGGCACGACTGCGAAATGACTTGTTTTCACCTGAAATCGTTTCGCGGATTCGAGAAATGTTTCGTATGAAGAATACGAAGACAATAATGTGAAGTATGGAAGTATTATTTTATTATTTAGATATGTTTTTTTATGGTTTCAGATATGGATATCATCAACTACCTCTGGTTGGACTGGCTGCCTTTTCCCTATTATGTTGTGGTCGGCTTCCAGTCTAACCAGATGCACACGAATACCAGTATTTTACATGTAGCGACAGCCTTTTGAGGTCCACAACCCAATGAGTATAGGCCTACAGGGTACGACTAGGTAATACAACTTGGTAAGACTGGTTGCCAGACTTTCGTGCTTTCCGACACACGTAGGAAACTCGATAGGTAATGTGGTCAACCCATCCACGAATAAACGCGGTTAAACTTGAAAATTAACCGGAGCAGCTGTTATTATTTTCCACTATTTGACATAATAGAATTTTTAGCACCTCGTTACAATTTAATAGAAACCTAATTAATATTTATAAACGTAAAAAGTGCAGTTTAAAATGCGCTAAACAAGTTGTCGGTGTGATTTCTAATAAAAAAATACGAAATTAAAATGTTCCTGTTTACTTTACAATAATTAGTTAATTTTTGTTACGTAGTTGTAACATAGTTATGTTCTGAAATTAATTGCAGGTTTTTTCGCTTGAAGCGTTTTTTTAAAGAAGTATTTATAATAGTGGTGTTTGTATAATGTACTAGCTTGTGTTGTTTAAATTCGGGATAACACAGTTCCCCTTTCTTGATTTGCAGGTACCTGCTACCTGTAATTTTTGCCCTTGCGCCTAATTTATTGTAATAGCAAAGCTTAGTTTTCTCTTTTCTTCCCTCTTTCTCGTGCTTGCTTTGAGCTTGTAGCTTTAAATTCCTCCTAAGCCGAGGTCCAAACGTCATAAATTAATATCCCATTAAATATTTATTTTATTCTGTTACTAGCACGGTTTATGAGAAACAGCCTGGTGATAGACGCAGGGTTTCCCTATTACTAAGATTTTGCACCGTCCGTATGCCCGTCTTGACCTTCGGGTACGGAACCCTAAGCCTTTCAGGCATCTATAGTCGGGACCGAGGTTTTGCTAACGTACTGTAGATGCACAAACGTCCTATATTAAACGTTATTGAATCTGAGATAGAGTAGACAGTACAATGACTCACCGCTCTCTCGTTACAGCCTGTCGTTTCGTCCTCTGCACTAGAGACTCGTTCACGTACTCGTATTTATTTCACTGTAACAATGAGAAAGTTCATTTTAATTCGTTATTTAATTCATCAGTTGTAACGTGACAGTCGTGACGTAGTCAGTGTTCCGAAAGTCTGACAACCAGTCTTACCAATACGATACGTATTACCCAGTACTAACTGGCTTGTGGAGGTCAGATAGGCAGTCGCTCATGTAAAATACTGGTATTGAGCTGCATTCGGTTAGACTGGAAGCCGACCCCAACATAGTTGGGAAAAGGCTAGGCAGATGATGATGTTTCAGTTCTAAAGTCTTGTATGCTTGTTTGAAAAATATTGTGGGGTACATGATTATTTATTAATTTTAGAAATGGCATAATCCTTACTTCCTTACTAATATTATAAAAGCGAAAGTGAGTTTGTTTGTTTGTTACCTCTTCACGCTTTAATGGCTAAACCGGATTTGATGAATTTTGGTACAGAGATAGTTGGGAACCAGGAGTCGGACATAGGCCAATTTTTATTTTAAAAAAAGTTGGATATGAGGGAGAACGAGGGAAGAAAGGGGAAAACTTAGCGTTGCTACCTAATACAAATCAATGAGGCACAAGAGAAAAAACTGCAGGTAGCAGGTACTGTGTTATACCGAATTTAACGCGAGCTAAGCCGCGGGCAAAAGCTAGTAATATTATAAAAGCAAAAGTGAGTTTGTTCGCCCAATTGGCCAAAGCGATTTTGATGAATTTTGGTACAGAGATAGTTGAGACGGACATCAACTATTTTTTTTTTTAAGTGAGAAAATGGTGAGAAAGAGGGAAGAAAAGGGTAGAGCAAGATATTTTTTGTTTGATTATAACGCGGGTTTAAGTAAGCGTTAGCCAAAAGTAACTATGCCACGCGGACGAAGTCGCAGGCGGAAGCTAGTCATAAAATATCGCAGATATCACAGAGTAACACAATTTAGTTTTTTTTCTTATTGCAACATCAGATTTTTGTTAAGCAATTGAATTTAAAAACAGAATATCATATAAAAAAGGTCATATATAGTATTATCGTTGTAAAAAGACATTGTTATTGTGTGTACTTATGTGATTTTATTTAAGCAGATTCATTTGAAAAAATGCTGAATAAACGCATTTTTTTTCATCTTTTCTTTCTTTACCACCCACATTTCGCCTAGTCGAATTGTTCCGTGTAGATAATAGGGTAGAGTAATTGCCATTAGCAGGACACCAATTCAGACTCTGTGGCATGCTGCTGAGAAATTCCTGGTAGAAAGACCCAGTACCTAACTCTGCCCAAGCCGGGGATCGAACCAAAACCTCCGTCCAGTCAAACCATTCTTTACGCAGCCCATCCCTCGTTTATTTGTAAACTCAGTTCGTTTCTGCTTGCCAGCAAAAACAATTGCCTTATATGAGTGATCTCCTTTTAATTTAATTTTTAAGATTTTATTTTAATTGTACCTAACAAGCCTGCTTACTTATTGTTACATATTTATAAGACATCACTAGTTGGTATTGTCTATGGGCACTCTTCGTCCTGTAGCCCGTCTCTCATGTCGTAGCCGATTACAGTCTGATTTATTTAACTAAGCCGTTTGTTTCAATAATATTACCTCATGCCGTCGCCCCTGCTCCTCGGAGACATCCTCGACAACATAACATGGTGTCAGAAGTGAACAAGCCAATTATTTGAGGTAACAAACAATTTTTACAGTCACGTCGCGTCAGTCTAACAAAATTTGCTTCCAATATGGCTACCGAAAAAATCCAGCCACAAAATATTATGTTGCCGCCGCATAACTTCCAGCTTGACATAAATGCACCGAATATAGGGTTGGCATGGAAAAACTTTAAAACTTCACTCAACATCTATTTGATTGCGAATAATCTACAAAACGAGTCTGACCAAAGAATAGTCGCCATATTGCTTCACACAATACGGTATTACACCCATTTTTTAAAAGTATCTCATTTTGATCCTAGGGTCCTAGTAAACCACCAAAAAAAAAAACAAAAAAAATATTCAATCGGTAAGTGCCATAAAACTGCATTTCAATTTTACAATTTCTATTTTCGCGCGTAAAATCACAAAAACGCTTGACGCCATTTTACTCTGTGGTAATGACGTCAGTTGGTTATAAACAAATGCGCTGTTATTAGTCTTTCTGTTTAGTTGTATTTTTCACTATAGTTTATGGTATTATTATAATGGTGGTATTTATTTCTTCCATGGTATTATTACTACTATTTTAATAAAAAATAAAATGTAAAGTTTTATAATACAAAAATAGTAATAGTTGCTCAGTTGACAGTTGTCACTTTTTGTTTCCATGACCATATGACGTAATAATCATGGCGGACACTGTTTCGCTTTAAAAAAACAGACTAAAAAAAGTGAAAACTTTGAAATCAATTTTAAAATTTATTCAGTTGTTTTATTAATTAAATTTAACATTTTCTGATTGCTTGTTGCCTAAGCTATCTGAATTGTATATTTTTAGAATTTCTTTCATATAGAGTAAAATACCCTATTGGGCCTGACGCACTGAATATTTTCTACTCATTCAACACAGATATCACACAAATTACATATAAGGATACATAACATTTATTAACTTTGCTGACTGTATGTCAATATGGAACAATGACACATTATGTGCGTTATGGCTTCTTGAGCTCTCGATAACCAGAACAAGGTTAATTATTCAATGTATATGTGATTTGAAGAAGAACGATTCATCCATTCCACAACTATACTGTTTTGTATCAGATGAGAAATCATGCTTAGTAATGAGATGTATTGCTACGTTGGGTAGTCCTTTAAATGCATTAAGTTTACGTTACCTCATGTTAGACAAGTGGAAACTAGTGTACTAATCAAGGATGAAGAGTTGAAACCGGAAGATAATACAGTGTTCCTAGGCTTAACTTTGGATGCTAAGCTTCAGTGGGGCCCTCATATAGATAAGTTGTCAAAAAAGCTTAGCTCAGCAGCATACGCCGTTAAAAAAATTCGTGATTTGACTGATTTAGAGACAGCCCGTTTAGTTTATTTTAGTTATTTCCACAGTGTGATGTCGTATGGTATTCTCTTGTGGGGCCATGCCGCCGATATTCAGACAATTTTTATTTTGCAAAAGAGGGCAATTCGTTCAATGTATAAATTAAGTCCTAGACACTCCCTCAGAGAAAAATTTAAAGAGATTAACATACTAACCGTGCCCTCTCAGTTTATTTACGAAAACCTTTTGTACGCGCATAAAAATATAAAATTGTTTAAAAAATACAGTGATATCCACGACATAAATACAAGGAACAAACACAAATTTGTTGTTCCTGCAACGAGGCTCAAAAAAATAGGGGGTACATTCACATGCCAATGTATACGTTATTATAATAAACTGCCAAGCGATATTCAAACACTAAGCCTCAATAAATTTAAATCTTTTATAAAACGTAAACTATGTCTCAAAGCTTACTATAATATTAATCATTACCTTGAAGATAAAAAGGCTTGGGATTAAGCTGCTCTAATTTAGTTTACTCAGTGAGTGTCAAAATTTGCCTTTGTTTCATTTATTTATTGTCTATTCCTTTATTCTATACACTTTGACATTAATGTTTACTTTATTTTTACATTCTTTTTATTATTATTATTATGATTAGTGACATTTTATTTTCTTATTATTTTATGACATTTTATGATTTCATTATGATCTCATTAATTATTTTTTTTTTTTATTTTATTTGTTTATTGTAAATGTGAGGACCATGTGGATCATTTCTTTTATTTACTTTGTTTTTTGACGAAGGTCTGGCAGTTTGAGTGCTATAAGCGACCTACACAAATGTCCTTTTTTTGGTATTGTTCGTCGTGTCGTTGAGCTCCTTGGGTTATGAGTTGAGCTACACGATAACTGACAAATGCTTGCACTGACTGGACAGGTCCACTCAATCTGTGTGGTGCTTTCTTAAAAAGACCATTTCAGACACTATCTGCATAGTCCTCATGTAAGTTGACCAAGATTATTTTGTCTGGACTTTAAAAGAGACTATGACCTCTGAGTTTGTTTCGGCTGTTTCTTCTCAGAGTAGTCGGGTACGAAACACCGGCATCATCTAGTTTTAAAAAAATATGACGTGTAAAAGTGTTTGTGAAAACCTACTTGCAAAATAAACATCATTTATCATTTATCATTTATCATTTAAGACTATGATATTCAGGGTAAAGTCTATGTACCTAATACTTATGTTAAATTGTCTGATTTTATTCTAGTGTAAAAAAACAAGGGATAAGATTATTTAGGTTTATTAAAATGACACAAATACAAAGCACGTCTTATCTAGTCGTACGCCAAAATTATGTGCTGTACTCATGTGCGAAAAGTGACAGTCACTCATCAGCCCTCGCAACCTTTTCCCACTCCTCTGTACTAATCTATACTAATATTATAAATCTATACTAATATTATAAATCTATACTAATATTATAAATCTATACTAATATTATAAAGCTGAAGAGTTTGTTTGTTTGTTTGAACGCGCTAATCTCAGGGACTACTGGTTGGAATTGGAAATAGTAGATTATTAACCAAGGGGATAAAGCAGTGTCTTCTGTCGCGGGTGACGATTTAAACCGCGAGCGTAACAAAGGACTCGAGGTTTACTCCCGAGCGTAGCGAGGGTGTTAAAAACTTAAATCACGAGCGAAGCGAGGGATTTAAGACGAGTCCTGAGTGTAGCGAGAGATTTAAGTTTACCCAAGACTAAGACAGCTTTATCACCGAGGAAAATACTATACTTTTCGTACCATTTCCGAAAAAAATAATACAGTAATAATATGAGATAAGCATTTATTGAAAAGAATGACATTAAAAGTAAAAGTTAACATTCGAACATTGGTCCAATTATTTATAGAGAGAGCTACACTTTTGTTTGGTACATTTATTGTTGATGAGTTAAATTGCGGCAGCATTTGCACTGATGGAGTCCGGCAATACACTGTCAATGTAATGTATAACATTAACTTATTTATAAAAATAATCTTAACGTTTATGTACCTATTTGTAGAAAACAAAATCGCGACAAATTTCTAGACTAATTTTGTCTAAAAAGCAAAGGCATCAAGCTCATACGACCTCGTCGGTTTTGGTAATTTTATTTAATAATCATAACTGCATATAATTAAATGCGTCTTCCTTTTTAAAAAAAACCGGCCAAGAGCGTGTCGGTACACGCTCAGTGTAGGGTTCCGTAGTTTCCCATCCGTCACAATAAGTGTTCACAGTTATGAGGCCAACCGAACAATTCGGTAATACCCGATCCAATGTAATAAGTACCTACAGCGCCATCTCTCGAGGAATTGGGTTACCAATTAATACAAAGACGTGCAATTTCGGTGGTAATTTTGGATTGCGAGAACCGATTTCAATACTTCTTTTTTTGTTTGAAAAAAGATACGTTCAGGATAATAAAATATGTAAACAAAGTTACAAAAAAAGCTTGCATTACGATTATACTACAAACATAGTCCAGAAATAATTTTGTACAACTTTTTGTCTTTTTTGTACAAAAACTGTTTTGTCAATCAAGTTCAAAATAATTTTCATAGAAAATCCTTATAAAGTTCTAGTTTTCAGATTTTTTTCATATTTTTTAGACTTATGGTTCAAAAGTAAGAGGGGGGACGGACACATTGTGTTTTACTTTTGGAGCGATTATTTCCGAAATTATTGACATTATCAAAAAATGATCTTAGTAAACCCCTATTCATTTTTAAATACCTTTCCAACAATATATCACACGTTAGGGTTGAAATTAAAAAAAAAATAACTTCCCACTTTACATATAGGGTGGCTACCCTAATAAAACACTTTTTTCCAATTTTTATTTTACCACTTTGTCGGCGTGATTGATATACATATTGGTACCAAATTTCAGCTTTCTAGCGCTAACGGTCACAGAGATTAAGCGAGGACGGACGGACGGACGGACAGACAGACATGGCGAAACTATAAGGGTTCCTAGTTGACTACGGAACCCTAAAAAGATGCTTAATGCTTTATATACAAACTCAATGGTGTAAACACAGATGTAGTTCAGTATTAAGTATTCCAATTTTAAATCACATTCTCTCCCTAGGGCATGAATGAAATTCAGTACAATTTTCTTTCCCTGTTTTTGACAGATTAAAAATGACTATTGTTATGTTCGCTTTTTGGGGCATAGAATGTCACTTTTTTGAGCAAGTGGTACGAAAATTCTTTTAGTGTTGGATAGTCCATTTCTTGAGGAAGGCTATAGGCTATATAACATCACGCTACGACTAACAGGTGCTGAGCAGCGTGGGTGAAACCGCGAGGAACAGCTAGTAGTTTACAATTATACAAACTCTCTCTCACTCGCTATCTCTCTTGCTCTCTGTCTTTCTTAAACCAGGCTTGAATACGTCATTTACTGCACCCTAAGTTACAGAGTAAACTTATTACTAAATTACGCTCAGGTATCGGTCTATACCCTTTTTCCGATATTATATTTATATCCAGGAATTATTGTTAATCGCGAAACCTTCCATATTGGAAAGGAGCGGTTCATCTTACTAATGTCAATCGCAACATGCGTCATCGAAAACAGTATGGACAGCAGACTTCCTTACTCCCCGTTGTTTGCACAACAGGATTTTAAAGCAACTTCAAAAAATGGCTGTTATCATTCATTTTACTTTTGTCAATTAAATACCTAGCTGTCTATGATCATTGTGCCAATAGTCGTATCTGCCAATAGCTTAATTGCCAAGAGCCTCGACCAATACCTGAGTAGGCTCTCGTTGGGCAGCTGTATCAGGCTTGTTACAGAAAGCGGTACTCCGGGACGCGGCTCGTATTGTTAGGAGGTTCCTTTCTCTGGAGCCCTGACCGCCGATAGCTTGGACCCCGTTCCCCATACCGGTGGGCTTCTATTTACTATTTCAGTTTTCCATGTTTTATTTTACAAAAAATATAAGTCATTTTTTAATAGTTTCCTAGATTTGTTATTTAATGGTTCCTTTGTAAAGAAATGTCGTTTTGCGAAGTAACAATGAAATAATGCAAAACGTTTAATAAGTGTTTTCTTAAAATAAGTACAACTAACGAAGTCACGATTCGAGGACATTCTTAATGCACTGTAAAGAGAGTTGAAACGAGACTTGACTTGATAGCTTGCACAAAAAACTGAAAGAACGTGCAAAAAGTCTGAAACAAGTTAAGTTGCCTTTGATTCTTAAACTTTTCAGAACTTCTTTGCTTTCGTTACTGTAATTCAGGCTTATTGCAGTTATTTTTGAACTAGAAACTTCAGTCTTACTAACAAAACCCTGGAAACTAATTCTAGGGTCGGTAGACTAAACCACATAAGTCAAACTTATGTTGTTTATTATATCAAAAGATAAGGAGAATGATTGTGTTGAAAAGTACGCATTGGAGTTTAAATTTTAAAGATCGAATGTGAATTATGTGCAATTTTTGGTCGATGAGTTAATTTAAATTAATGTTGTTACATTAATAACAACAAAAAACAAGCAAAAAGACTTATGTGCTTTAGTCTTCCGACCCTAGAAAAGCAAATTTAGAGTCAATCATCAATAATTTAAAGATGCAAACACTATGTGAACGAAGCAATCATTATTATTGAAATAAAAACGCGAACACACAAATTTTCAGCGAATTTGCAAAAAATATCTATTTACTGACTGAATTTAGTGGTATAGTACTAGTTCCCAGACAGTTTTGCATATTCATAGTAGATAATAGAGATGACGCAGTTTATTCAGCATGCCGAGGAATATTTTAGAAATGACACATACCTACCTAGTACCTAATGTGAGCAAGAAATGCTAATTGAATACTCGATAGCTTAGGTTATCGCTTGCTTCTTTTATTTCAACGCTACATCACTTAACATTTTAATAGAATGAGCATGAAAATAGGAAGAAACTAATAATAAAAATATGTAAGTAAGTATATTGACTCGGCTCGCGAGGTTGTCGATATGGGGGACTCAGCGATCATTGTGCCGATAGTCATATCTGCTAATGGCTTAATTGCCAAGAGCGTCGACCAATATACCTGCAGAAGGCTCTCGTTAGGCAGCTGGATCATGGGCTTGATACAGAAAGCCTGACACAGCTCGTATTGTAAGGAGGTTCTTTTCTCTGGAGCCCTGACTGCCGGTAGTTTGGACCCTGTTCCCGATATCGGTGGGCGACTATTTTATATTAAGAAAAATTTAAAAATGTAAACTATATGTAAATTTAACAATAAATGAAATAAAAATATGTACAATAAGAGTTTCAAAATAAATTACAGGGCGTCAAAAAGTTCGTCCACATCACTGTCCACAAGCAAAGTACCCAGAATACTGGCAACATTACCGCATTGGATGCCAATGTGACAATAACCAAGCGCCATGCGGGAGAATTCGCGGCCATAGCGTCTTAATAAGTGAATTATAAGATTTTCCTCGATCTTAGTTGAAGTGATGCACTTGGTTGGTGTCTCTATGTCCTCTGACATCATCGAGTCACACATTCATTAAGTATATACATGTTTTGCAAGGTCGAGTGTCGACTTTTAAGCGAAAAATTGTAGGGAAACATCATTATTTGCCAAGCCTTTTCCTAATTGTGTTAGAATGGGCTTCCAGTCTTATCGGATGCAGCTGAATACCAGTATTTAACACGGAGCGATTGTTTATCTTTTATCTACAGCCCACTTAAAAAAGGACACACACGGTAAATCCTAAATGTTTCGGTGATGTCTCCATTGCAATGTGCGCAGTCCACAATACCTTCTCTACTCTCTGGTTTCATTTCTGTGCTACAAGGAAGCCACTGTCAATCTAGTTGCTCTGGATAGGCCTTTGCACAGAGGAGACTCCTCTCCTTCCACCTCTTACAAACTCGTCCTCCTTTTGAACCTGTTTAGTTTGTCCCACCATCTCCTGCCGCGACCTAGTCTCACTGTATCAGGTCACCAATTTGTCCTTAACACAGTTTATTTGAGGTCGGCGGAGGATCTCTACTTCTTTTACGTTTCTACTGCTTGTCAACTACCCATCACTTTATTTTATCCTTCACGCAATTGACGATTTAGGCGATTCTCACACTGCCCCGCATGATGCAGCGTAGCGCGTGGATGCGTGTTCTTCCGTTGCTTGTAAGTATCTCCGTTTGTATGGAAAACACGCACAGTCTAACACACAGAAAATGCATCCACGCGCGTTCACGCGGATCACGCGCATACACGCGGAGAAACATGCAACCCCGCGCGTAGGTGCGGGGCGAGACGCAAGGTATGGCACACCGAATCCCGCAGTGCCGCGCGTGATTTTGAATGGGCGTGACGTGTGTGTTTGAAAATGGATCTCGATATCGAATAAATGAGAGCCGCTGTGCATGAATCTACAAAACGCACCTACGCGCGTGAGTGCGCAAAAAACCCGCACGATGATGCAGATCTGCACTCCCGCAGGAACGCGCGTAGGTGCGTCGACACGCAATATGCAGCATGATGCGGGGCAGTGTGAAAACCGCCTGAGATTTTGTTTTAATTAATCAAGAAATTTGTTTTTGTTATTTCATTTTTCTTTACACTTTTGGTTACCATTGCCGATGTGACATTAATGTGTTTTTAATGGAGTAACACTGTCTCCCGAGTCACAGGGGGAAACCTAGTTTGGCGGCCAGGGGACATATCCGTTCACAATGTCTGCACAATAAATATAAGATGTTTATAACAATGTTCACTGTACTGAAACAAAGTATTTTTTTTATCTTCGTTTCTTTGGTAATAGGGAAACTCCCTCTTATTCCTGTTACATAGAACCTGAGGTAAATACGATTGAGATTTCCATCACAGCAGAAAAGCAAAAGATTCATCTGAGAATCAAGTAAATCAATTAAGACGCAAATCAAAATACCTCATTAAAAAAAAACAGAACAGAATCCATGTAGGCGGAGCATAATGACATCATCATGTTTACTCATGTACACACATGCTTAAAAGCGCGAGTATCAAAAGATATTATCTCCGCACTCAAGCGTTCAAATCCCAACTGTATCTTAACAAGCGAAGGTTGGTATTGCGATGTGGAGGTTTCAGAAGTTACGGCAGGATGCGCAGGAGATCTGTGGCAGACATTACGAAGTCTGCAAAGGTTCTGGGTCAGTGAGCACGCGCTGCTTTTGTTTTGTCGCGGTATCGATTCATTGATCGAATGGAATTAATCGAGTTTAAACACAATGAGCTTGGTTGTTGAGCGTCCTTGTGTTCGGGGCTTGGAGCGTGTTGTTGATTTGTGGTATAACGACAGATAATGTTTGATTCATGTCTATTTTCAGATCTTCAGTAAGTACTTTCGAGCCGGTTTTCCATAACGATTTTCTAGGATTTGAAATTTTTATAAACTTGATTTTGCACTGGCTGGATCTTCGGCGCATGTATTTTTTTTAATTTATTTATTTATCCTCCTCACAATTATCCTTACAGGCTTAACCTAATGCAACAGTGAAGCTATCAACTAATAAAAAAAAACACTCTTAACATCAAATCTCTTAATTTCTAAGTACTTAATAAAATATTTCCCTTTGCTTATGGCTTTACTGAACTAACTATCCTTACTAATATTATAAAAGCGAAAGTGAGTTTGTTTGTTTGTTTGTTACCTCTTCACGCTTTAATGGCTGAACCGATTTGGATGAATTTTGGTACAGAGATAGTTGGGAACCAGGAGACGGACATAGGCTTATATTTTTTTGAAAAAAGTGGGATGTGAGGGAGAAAGAGGGAAGAGAAGGTAAAACTTAGCGTTGCTATTACAAATCAATAAAGCGCAAGGGGAACTGTGTTACCCCAAATTTAACGCGGGCGAAGCCGCGGGCGAAAGCTAGTATTTAATAAAACTCTTGCAATGATTGTTTTGTCCATTGACTGGACCTGCTAACTGACCCTACCCTCGGCCCTACAGAAAAGTAGACTGTTCAGTCACATTGCTAGTCTTTTGACTGTCGTTACCAAACCCAAGTGTGAGTTGGACTCGCATACACACGGATCCGTAGCACTAAACAACAATATGATAACAATATTTTTAACCCTTATTAAAATTACATGTAAACTAGCTGGCGCCCGCGGCTTCGACCGCGTGATATCGTTAAAATGTATCCTGTGTTATTCCAGATTAAATTTACCTCTGTGCCAAATTTCATCAAGATCCGTTCAGCCGTTTTGACGTGAAAGAGTGACAAACATCCACACATCCACCCTCATAAACATTCATATTTATAATAATAGGATTTAGGAAATACTTATTTCAAATTTCAGTTTAGTAAATACTATGAAAAACAAATAAGTTATTTGTTTTTCATAGTATTTTAATGAAAATAAAGTTACGGCTGCAGTTTGATGCAGAAGTCTCATATCTCAAAAACTAAATGTCAAACCTAGTTTAAAACAAATTTTTGGTACCTATGTTTTTTATACGTACTACAATCCTAATTTTTATCACATGTTTCCTTCTCGTACTTTACAAATTAGAGGCCACAAGGACACAATTTGTACTGATTTAGAAGCAAAGATCTTATCAATAATTTATCGACTTGAAGATTTAGAAATATCGATGTAATTTTTATGAATGGTCGATATCTTCCCGAGCCGTTATAATTAAGAAGGATTTTTTTTCAATCCCCAAAAAAAGGAACTCATTCATTAAAACTAGGCTGATGTTTAGCACTTTTTGAACGTCATTGCACAAGACAGTCTCCCAAAACGTCCACCCTTCGCCCGTAGCTTATTTTCCGTAATTTCAAATTACTTACTCTACAAAATTTCAGCTTTAGCCAATGGTCTCGGAATAACTTGGCTGAGACACACAGACAGACGGACATAGCGAATCTAGGGTTCCGTTTTTGCTATTTCGCAACGCAACCCTAAAAAGATGCCAAGAAAAGATCGAAAAAAATTAAGTTCCTTTCACATGACATACCTGATGCGCTGACCTTATGCATAGGGTTGCCAACTTTAAAAAAAATATATTCAGGTCTGTGAAGAGTATTAAACAGTATTCTAGAAAAAATAACAGTATATAATTTATTTATTGTTTTAAATATATATTTTTTAGAACTACTCGCACAACTTACCAATATACAATCTTTTTTAAAAACTTCATACGCCTCACCACTTTTATAAGTGTAATTAAAAAAATGAAGAGGTCATTTTTATCAAATTAATAGATGCTCTATTTCTATCCTCCCGCCACTTAACATTAATTACTGAAAAAAACTCTTTCAGTAACTGCAGTATCAGAAAATGTGTTTGCATGCTGAAAACAGTATTCTGTATACTTTATTTTTGTTATTAAATACCTAGTTGGCAACCCTACTTATGCATGACCTAAGACTCCCGTAATTTTGTTTACATATCAAGTAAAAATTGCGAAAAATAAACGAAGTAGGCAGCTGACATTTTGAAATGTGGGAGTGTCTGAGCAAAGCACTTCTGTATAAATAATACCAAAAATCGTTTAGCACTCTACGCAATACGAAAGTCTAGATAACCTCAATTCACTTGACATGAAAAGGATGACTAGCTTCCTTTTACGTAATTTGCAAAGATCCTTTAATATGTTGTGTGTGAACATACATATCACAATTTGATTGGTAGTTATGTTATGTACTACGCGGGCACTAGGACCCCATGGCCCTAGTGTTTGAGCCGTTTGGGGTTCAAACACTGGGGCCATGGCCATGGGGTCCGAGTGCCCACATAGTATTTCGAGAAACCGCCAAGCGGTTGGTCGACTCTTTTCGTGACCGATTTAGGTACAGAGATGACCCTGGAGACGGAAATAGGCTATTTAAAAAAAAAAAAGATTGAGATATGGGGGAGAAAAAGGGAAAACTTAGCTTTACTATTACAATAAATCAGTGATCAGGGCGCAAGGGCAAAAACTACAAGTAGCAGGTACCCGGAAATCAAGAAAGGGGAACTGTAATATCCCGAAATTAACGCGAGCGAAGTCGCGGGCAAAAGCTAGTTAAATTAGTAAATGTGTGAAACTATGTATTTACATAAAAGCAAACGATCAACAAGATATAATCGGGCATTGTTTACCATCAGATCATGACTCACCTGTATGTCGGAAACCGGTTCTGTTAGCTGATATTTATTGTCCATTACTCAGGTATGCAAGTACATAGTCGTGTTATTTTAATGGTAGAGAGAATTATGATCGGAGTGATGGGATTTCTTTTCAGATTTTGGCAGTAGGCATTTTTTTGGTGAACTGTAGTATACGGCTGAAAGAGGCCTCTCCAGTCGAGACAATAGAACAAACTTCTAATAAACGTATTTATTGGTAAAAGTAAATTACACACAAAGCTAGAACACAACAATTTTTACGCTTAGGAAATTAATGCAAAATAATCAATTTTAGCTCTCAGCACTGACTAAATATTAGTACAAACGAGACCGAGTGCAGTGCAAGAAGAGAAAGAAGAAAGCATTTATTTTTTTGTTGGGTGACACAACCTTCCTTCCGGCTCGCTGCGTGTTTGCGATAGGGCGCTCCTTGTGGGTGCTTCATCGCTGTCAATGTGATGAAGCAGTCGACTGCCTCGGACACCATGGCCTTTCCTTATTTTATTTTATTTTATTAATGATCTCATCCGTCGTGCTCTTGCCACCGCCGGGGTGCCAGCTGTCTTAGAACCCACTGGCTTGGTACGCGTCGATGGAAAAGGGACCAAATGGTATGACAGTAATGCCATGGAAGTTGGGTAGATCTTTGGTGTGGTTTGTTTAATGTCAAGAAACACAAGTATAGTATAACTCGTGAAACTAAAAAGCGTTTATCGTTATGAAGAAGAATGGGCAAGATTATAGTGGCATATTGTTGTGGGTCGTACTTAAGGGCTCGAACCTAGCCAGGCACTTCATTTTGAGAGACTTTACTTTGTGTTCTTTATTTCATAACCTCTTGACGATAAGAACCAAAAAAACCCATCACTCTTTAAGTTCAAGAGGGAGATTATGGCGACATACTTAATCCTACTTGTAGACTTGTGCTTGCGCCTTAACAGTGAGAAAAAATATTGGTTGACTTATTAATTGCTGGTTCTCTAAGTAATATATACTACAGGATTCAATATTCCCGGACAATAATTATATACGAAATTCAATTCACCTTCCGCGCGACCAGTACCTAAGGAAATGGATTACTTTAGTTAGAGTCTTAGTTGAAATACCGCCGCGACGAGCGCCGTGGGAGTTAGTCTGCTGCCTACACCACTTACGATGCAATTTAAACTTGATACTGTTATTTTATTACCTTCATATAGCGTATGTACGAGGATTACTAACACAGAGCCTGAATTAGATGTAGCTGCAAATAGTATAGATATACTAACTGATAACTAAAGTTTATTTTTATGCATAAAAGAGAGGTACAATGACTCACTTCATCATGAAATCTCAGAAAGTACAGGTGTTGAGAGTCTCAAATTTAGAGTAGGTGATCCATTTAGGACGTAGATGCTCATTAAGACAGGATTTTTTAATCTCAACCCAATTAGGGTTGAATCAAGGTGGCAAATTTTCCATAGGCACACTACGATACGAAGCTGAACAGCGGGTGAAACCGATGGACACAGCTACATAGTTACTTTGGACTAACGCTAACTTCAACCCGCGTGATGACGACAAAAAATGTATCTTTAGAAAAAAGGGGGGGGGGGGGGGCAAAGAGGGGAAAAAAAAGGAGAGCCCCTTTTTCCCTCTTTGCCCCACCCCCTTTTCTAACTTTTAAAAAAAGCCTATGTCCCGTCTCCAGGGTACCAAAATTCATCAAAATCGGTTAAAAATAGATTACGACCGATTCTCAGGCCTACCGAATATACATAAAAATGCAATAATTAAGACATAATCAACATAACCTCTGTTCATCATCTAAAAAGGTAATAAACTAATGAGTTTGTTCTGCGACGATGTGTCGGAAGCCGTATGAGTCATCCGAGGCGCAAAAACCTCTCGCTGTGGGCCTGTGACTACTTGTGATGGCGGCAAAAACTACGGTCCGAAGTTGTTTGTTACCTCTTATAGTTGACTCGTGGATAAATGAGAGTTTTTACCGTCCGCAGAGGTAGGTACTTTCAGAAAGACTTCGTTACTGACTTTACTGATATAACTTTGGCAATTTTTAATGGCCGAATGAAGAGGAAATCTCTGTGTTCTATTGTACAGATGATGTATTTTATCGGGGCCCAGCCTTTGACTACGGCTTTTGCTGACATTATGTAATTTTATCTTCCACCAAGTCTCGGCCAATGATGCAGTTATAATTGTCCAAGCACGTCAGTTTGTACAGCGATAACAGCGATCTGATAAGGATATTATGATGAGAACAGTGCCTTTTCATTGAAAATCTCCTACTACATATTTTAATTTCATCACCAAATCTTACACACTCCTCCTCCTGAGTCCTCAATCACGTACAGCATACCATCGGACCAGTAACACTCGTATCCAAAGGGTTAATGAAAGAAGAACAGATCAGTAGGCCTACTATGACATCTTAAAGCAGTACTTATTCCACTGAGTGAAAGAGATGGCCACTGAGTGAAAGAGATGGTGCTAGACACCTTGTATAGCTCTGTCCCTTTCCCTCAGCGGAATAAGTTCTGCTTTAACACGTCATGGTAGGCCAGCAGGTCAGTATGAATGTCACGAAAGTTTGACAACCAGTCATACCAGGGCGTATAGTACTAACTGGGTTTTGGAGTGCAGTCGCTCCATGTAAAATACTGGTATTCAGCTTCATCCGGTAAGACTGGAAAGCGCCCCTTCACAGTTCGGGAAAGGCGAGGCAGATGATGAATTAAAGAAGATCACCATTATTGAATTTATTCCTCTTTGTTTTTTGAATTTTATTTATTTTTCTTATTTTCTTACATTTTATTTGCTGAAATACTTTTTCTTTCTTACCCCATAGAAAGTTGATCCTGATGATGTTGATTGTTGAAGTTGAAGGATCAACTATTAATGCTAGTTAATGTTAGTCCAAACTAGCCTTAGTCTATGCAAATAACCTAACAGGTGCTGTACAATGCCACGTTCGCCTACATATCTGCCTACGAGTACGACTGCGTCAGCGCATACCAACTGTATGCAACTTATTTACTGTACTGGTTGTACATAATAATAAGTCGTATGGGAAGAATGATATGGAGCTCGTGGCTGCATTGCTTGCATGGATTGCCCTGTGGATGGGTGACCACTGACATCCCGTTTCCTAAAGTGTTCATTGCGTGCCTCGGAGACCAAGTTAAGTCGTTGGTTGCGGCTGTCATTTGTAGATTTTTGACAGTCGTTACAGATAATCAGTGACCCAAAAGACTTACAACCAGACCTAGGGTTATCGTATTACTCAGTGCTAACTAGGTTGTGGAGGTCAGGTATACAGTCATCATCATTTTCCTGACCTTACCCCATTCTATTTGGGGTCGAAGCACAACGTTTTCTTCTTCCATTCTCCCCTATCAGACGTCACAGCTACATTTACTCCTTTCCTTCATATCATTCCTTGCACAATCCGTCCCTCTTTTCTTTGGCCTTCCTCTCGCTCTAAGTTCACCAACATTCAGATCCATCACTCTTAAGTCACATGTCCGTCATTCCAAGGTATGCAGTCGCTCCATGTAAAATACTGGTATTCAGCTTCATCAAGTTGGAAAAGGCTAGTGTTGGCAGATGTTTCTTCTAAGGAACGCGGTACATCAAACGATGAGCATACATAACGCAGTTAGCAGATAGCTTGCTAATTGAATGTCTAGGCAAACAGGCAACCGGTTCATGGCTGTGTTAGCATCGCCACGCATGCGCATTACACCCCATTTACATTTTGTGCTAATTTCATTATTCATAGTGCAAGAGATTTTGTATTCTAAATTAGGCAAGTAGAGTTTATTTTCCTTGGAGTTTATGCATCTTCATCAGCTTTACAAAACTGATGGAAAACTGCAAACTAAGATTGTTGTTGGCAGATACACTGTTATCAGCCGACTGCGGCGAAACCCAAACGAGGGTTATATGTTTCACCAGTATTTCTACATTATTTTTCAAGCCATTTTCATCTAATTGTAGTAAATACTTTACATATGTATAGACAACTTTACCAGTTTTTTCCAGCCTTATTATGGCTCTAGGTCAGATTAAAGATTGCTCCATGAAAAATACTGGTAGATATTCATCTGCATCTGATTATACTGGAAACTGACCGCAAAATAGTTGGAAATGTCAGTGATCAAGAGTTACCCCATGACATCTTAAAGCCGTAATTATTCTATTGAGAGAAAGAGACAGATCTATGCAGGGTGTCTAGCGCCATCTCTTTTCCACACTGGCATGAGTACTGCTTTAAGACGAGACGGTAACCCTACTGGTCAGTTTAAAAACTTATAATTGAAGAGGCTAGGTATCTTTATCTGTCTTCCCGGGAAACGACCCAATCTATATCAATTTACGTATTCCCTGCCACCCTTCTGAAATTACTTTATTTAGATCTAATCCATCAAAAATTCCTACACATCGCTGTCAAGAGGAAAGGCGCCCAGAAGGTTGGCAGCATTGCCATGTTTGATTACTTGCATAATAATTTGACATTGAATTTGATCCAGATAACATTTTTTTAACTGACTTGTCACTGATTTTAATTCCTCATATGTTTGGCTGAATATGATGAGATCTATGTTTATATTTTCTTTGGTTTTGTTTTGGTTTTTTCACTCCCTTGAATGCATTTGAATTTGGATAGCAATTCTGAACTTGATCAAGAAAGTTGTATTGTTTATTATTGTGGTTCTCTCTTGTACAATCTTCATAAGATGCAGCTGAATAACAGTATTTTACTTGGAGCGACTGCCTATCTGACCTCTACAACCCAATTGATACTGGGTAATAAGATTGGTAAGACTAGTTGTCTTCTGCCCATTATTTTCCTGCCCTTGTCCAGTTCTATTTGGGGTTGGCGCAACACGTTTTCTTCTTCCATTCTCCTCTATCAGATGTCACGGCATCATTTACTCCTTTCTCCTTCATATAATTTCTTACACAATCCATCCATCTTTTCTTTGCCCTTCCTCTCTCTATAATAGCTATAGATCCAGTGCTCCACAGCTGCTATGACTAGCCCTCAAGGCTGTTACTCATGCCGACAGGATATCAGTACTTACGCAAACATCTCACGTATCATCGTCTATATCCTTGTATGGTCTGCTGTATTTCGTATGAATACTGTTGCAGTTGATTAATTGAAACTTAATAATATGCCTAAGTGAAAACTACAGTCATTATTGGTTTTACGCGTAGCTAGTCATAATCGAGGTTTCTATAACTTTTTTCTGGGTCCTTTGATCCCGAGTGTGGCGTAGCCTAAAAAGTGGGGAATAAGTAACGATTTAGTAAATTAAATTAAAATAGCATACCTACTGCCCTGATTGCATAAAACTGTAAGAGCGAATGAAGTGAGATAGAGTGACTTCGACTGACGCTCGCATTAGTTGAGACATCATTTAAGAGTGAGTGAAGCTACCCATAAAATTAGAGCATCCTGATCACCCAAGCCAAGTTCTGAAGCCTAACCAAAAACAGACAATAGCGAGCTTGAATAATTTATTTTTTTAAAAGACGTCGCCCAAAAAAATACTACCACCGACTTCTGGAAGTAAATTTATTTTCCGTCAGTATGGTGTCTTTTTTTTTAAATCGGTTTTATTTTTACTAAAAAGTTATTTATTTCAGCTTTTTTATTTGTGGTATGGTTTTAAAGTTAGTTAAAATTATAGCTTTCTGGAACGCGACTACTACGAGCCTTATAATAACAATTTGAAGTTGTAGGAAGATTGTGTTGCTACACTATCTTAACACATTTCAGTTCTAGCGTAATATTTACTCATTATCAACATATTTTAGGACAACGCATCTATTTTAAACCAACGTCACAATATTTTAAGATTATGCCAAAATGACATTTTTCTCAGTGTATTTTCCTCTACGCGTCGGGGGTTGGTCCGCCCGGTAGCTACGCCCCTGTTAGATAGTTAGGTCTATTCGTATTTCTGGATGTTATAGACAGAGAGAAATAGAGTAGTCAGACTCATCAACGCTGACTAGGCTCTATGGGATTACCTACCAGCGACTGGACTTTTAAAACGATGAAGAAAACAATTATTTGGAAAGTGAGTTACAATTTAGTATCTATAATTTATTTAATCATCTTTTTTAATATTGTTTTTTTTAATTTTTGTTGTTCTCTTTTAGTAGTATTTTTTTGTTCTTAATTGCAAATCAGGATTGCATAACTTTTTTTTACGCGAAAATTATTTATTGTTAATTTTTCTATGGGTAATTTTTTCAATTGAATACAATATCTCGCTAACGTCAGTGAAAAGGGCTTTCATGAGCAGCAACTTGAATATAATTCTATTGTTTAAAAAAAAAACCATTGTCACCGGTTTTCTAATCTTGTATTTCCTATTCAAACTTTTGTTACTGCTAACGACAAAATAATGACATGCAAAGATACTGTTTTAAGTTTAACACTAACTGTTGCTTAGAGCTGAAACTTTATAAGAGTAACTAGGTTTTGAAATTTCTTATCTAATCAGACACTGCCTGTTTGATTAGCATACATTGTTTGTTTCACATGCAGATTTGCTGGCCAATGACCTAGCATTAAATAAAAACATGGAAATGCAATGGCCTTTTCATTGGGGAACTCTAAAATGCATCTCGTCAATTTTTTTATTATTAGCGTATGGTAAATCATCAAATAACTTCCCCCGCTCTGGTCGAAGTGGAAGGTAGTATCAGACTTATACTGACTAAAACCCAGGGGCTATGTCCAGGGGCCGCGGTATCTTTTTCGAACAACCCGCAACCCTGGCAGGCGGTGGCCCTGGCAGCCCCCTCTGCGTTACTGACATTTCTTTAGGCGCGCGTAGAACAAACGCGCCGTCAACACAGCGGCTATGCTTATGAAAGTATTTGATGAAGACGGAAATCAAAACCAGAGATACTTTGCTATAAGAACATACTTTACAAGACAACTTTACAATATAACATACTTTACAATGTACTTTACAAGACGGCCTCATGGTTCTATTGGTCGCTACTTCGCTAGCTAGACTGCTGTGCATGATGTCTTAGGTTTGTTTCCCGGCCGTCTGCATTTGTGCCCGATTACAGCGCAGGACGGAAACGCATCGTGTCATCGTACGATCCTTGTCAATAAGGATGACTTTGACTACCGATACAAATAGGTACATGAAAGATCTCAGCTAACTTTCAAAAGGTGACTAAGGTGTGGTCTCGAAAGCGTAGGACGTTAGAAACACTACAAGTACAAAGAGAAATTATTAACTTAGACCCTAGACAAAAGTTAACACGAATATTTTATACCTTGCAATACCTAGGTACAAGGTATACATATCATGTAAACTTACATATGTAAATGGAAACTGTGTCTTGTGTGATTACAGCTAATCTAGAAACAAATGAATAAATTAACGTTGAAGAATGAAAAGCTCTCCTATCACATTTTTGGGGTAATAGCTACCATTGTAACTGGCATAGGGCATTCTTACTCCAAAAAAGAGCGATCCGAACTATGGTCCGCATCTCTCAACAAGACTCTTGTAGGCCATATTTCAAAGAACTTGGCATTCTCACAGTGCCTAGCCTTTACGTAGTCGTGCTGTTGAACACTTTTAAAAAATATATTTATGATTATGAAACAGCCGAGGGTAGGATGGTAAGAGAGAATACGCGTAGGCAAGACTTTGGTAATAAAATCACCCCGGCGCGGCTCTTGGAATAGTGAAACACAGTCCACAGTATCAGGCAGTCAAAATATTTAATAAATTACCGTTAGAGTTAAAAAGCACACTGTACACAGTTTCATTCAAAGCAAGGCTCAGGGCCTTCTTGTTGGATAGATGTCTCTACTCCCTAGACGAACTGTAATGTGCTCAAAACTGATATGTAATTATTTTTTCTTTTTTGATATTATAATTTATGTATGCCTTTTATTAATTGTTTTTGATTATTTTATTTTAAATTAATTTATTGACATTGTGTTTTTATTAATTATGTGTGCATGACATTTACATTATTGGTTTGTCAATTTAATTTTTTATTTTTTTAATAACGTGTAATTCTTATTTTTTTTACTATTTAATTGTAAACTGTATACTAAATCAATATTCTGTTTCATGTTAAAATATTCAAATACAATTTAAATTGTTCCTGAATAAAAAAGAAAAAAAAAAAAACATGAGCGGCCTGCTCCTCCTCTTACAACTTACACTATTTAATTATTGCTCAAATTACAATTAATTAAAAAAAAATGACTGCAGCGCCATCTATCGGTAAAATGGCTCTATCATACAAGCACAAGAACATCGAATAAATGTATAATACTCAGAAGTAGTCCTAAACTTTGCTATACATTAATATAACGTTAATGCTGCATTAATATTCTAAACGAGAGTCCTTCAATTTTGGGTTGTTTTGGCGCGAAACTCTTTTAATACTCAATTTTTAGATAATTATATAATAATTCTGTCTAAGCGATAATCAATTAGGTCTCAACATTGTCATTACTTTCCTTGTGGTTAGTTGTCACTGCGACCGCAGCCAGGCTTTGCAAGCATTTATTTAGAAAACCAGCTGCGCCCCGTGGTTTCACCCGCGTAGACCGGATTTATTTTTATTAGAAAGGTTCTATTCAGAAATTGCATCTACAGACCAAACTTAAAATAAATACAACCGTATATTCATGCAAGCCTAAAAGTTTTATCATAAAATTCAAATCGGCCAAGGAATCGTGTTTCCTTTACTATCTTTGCCACCCTGTAGGCGTCGAATTTTGCAAAATCCCGTCTTAGTAAATATGAAAATATCCTTTTAAATAAATCTACTCGAAAACTAGCTCCTATTAAACTACTATTAGGTTCAATATGAAACAAAAACACACGCGTGCTTTTTTTTTATTTAACGCAAAGAGGGCTTCGACTTTTTTCTGATGTCACCACAGATATCAATAGACAAATCTCTATTGACAACGGTGATTTTTTTTTAAGAGCAAAGCGGCTGCGCATGTTTTGAAGGAGTTCATAGTTAAATCAAAAGTATATTATTATATTGTATTTATCAACAAATAGACATTTATTTGAGTTCTACTTTTTAAAATATTTGAAATTCTAATTTTATAAATTAGGCTGTTTAGCGGGGAAAAACCAATTAAATCATAGTTTCATATTGATTAATGACAAAAGTACTTTTTGTTCTGTAATTGAATTTTTCCGTAAGTGCATTGAAAACGTCGTTTGATTCACTTGAGGATTTGTCACTGCTGTTCTCGGCTCTATAACACGCTCGCCTAGCGGCTCGGGCATTAAATCAGGCGGCCGCAATGACAAAGTTTCCTCATTTATCAAAATGTACTATTTCTTCCTTCCACATGTAGTTTCTGAAATTTCGTGAAATCAATTATATTTAATGTACCCATATACTAGAGATGATTGGTCGATTATTTCGCATTGTTTACGAGTAGTCCGTACATTTACTGTCAGCGTATTTCTTTCTTAATTAGACTGCACTTGATATCTACCAACTACATTTACTAATTACGCGATCTTTCATTTCAGATTAGCATTGCTGTTAACTTTCTTACATATCCGAGTAGAGACAGGTTTTATTTTCACTTTATTTGGTTAATCTTAAGCTTATCAAGTCTGAATAATGTTAAAATGCAATATAACTTCATAAACGCGAACGATTACTGTAACTCCGTCGGTCGGTCTCAGTTTCAGGGGTAAACGACCTGAATCAATCGTCTGAGTCCATTCGCTATATTTTTTGTTACCTAACGCCGTGCTCAAGCGCGGGCGCACCACCAAAGTCGATTTTTAGCTGTTAATTAACTGTTCCTGCAAAAATATTACAATATCAAGTAACTAAAAACTAAAGTTATGTTTATCATTATTGCTGTTCTTTTGATCGCGTGACGATAGCGCGTTACAGGAAAGGTTTAGGTAAGTACCTATACAAAAATATTTCTGCCTTCAAAGTTCTCGTGGAAAGATCGCAAAGCCGAGACATCGCATAACGAATATTTTCAAAAACGAAAAGTCCGACCTGGTTCTATTTTATTCATTAGGATGCGATAACCAAGATTCAGTATAAGGCTAGGCTAACTTTAGCAATGACTATTTTTTTGCTTCCCTATAAACTTCAATGACGCCTCCGCGCTTAGTCATATAGGTACCTAGGTATGAGGACAGTGTGAATGTGTTTGCAGATTTATCTTGACGAGTTCAAGGATGCCAGAAAATGAGACTTTATGTTAATTCATCAATGTCGTAATATGTGCAATAATGTTGATGTTTACAAAGATGCCGGAGGTAAAGTGATCCACTAATTGACGCCTCCAAGCTGGGAGACATTGATCTTTAGTAGGTGTGAGTCGGTATTTAGGCCAGAGCGTAGTCTGCGGCCTATTGAGAACAGAAGCATAGACAAGAAAATCTATTTTTTGTCTTGCTCCTAACTAATTAACCGACTTGAAACGATGTTTTCACTTCAGCCGCTCCTGAATCATGTGCAGTCACTTTCATTTCACTTATTACTGCGATTATTTTAGTCGATGGTTTGCACTATTCGTTTTTGGTACTGAACACCCCTGACGCACGGGTTAACGCGGGTCAATTGTTGTAAACTATGTTCATAAGGTTAATTTTCAAGCGGGAAACAGACGGAGGAAACCGCGTAAAAGCGCAGCGTGAAACTCCCTCGTCAATGCAGCGTCCCAAAATAAGGCGCAACTAAATATAGACGTAGGAAATGCCTTTTAAACTAGATTAGTGTCAGTTTGTCACTGTGTATTGTAGGCGAGATAAATGTGGGGTTACTCACCAGAATCTTGCGCTCGCATGGTACAGCGTTTGGCGGATACGTGTTTATTTCACTGATATTATTTTGGTTCGCGTCGCCGCTCTTCGCTCGCGCAGATCCCGGTCGTGTGGCGCCCGCCCGGGCGGTGTGCCGACTGGCGGGCCGCGAGCGCGCTCGCAACACCGTGCTGTGTGCGTGTGTGTCGCGACACAGAACGCACACTGTGTTGCGTGTACAGCAGCGAATGGCCTCACGCGCTACTAAACGGGCCCTTCAACACCATCTTCGTAGGCAAGCCACACACTGCTGCACCATCCCACATACTTTACATTGGTACAAATTCGCATCTGTGTTGTTATTTACAAAGTGAGAATGTGGCACAAAGTCGCGAGCGCACGCAGTTGGAATACCCGTTGCGCACGATTCACGAACTATTCAACCATTGAAATATTGAAGCGATGTTTGGCTGCTCTACATCGGGTGTTGCTTTGATAACTGCGTTGTATTACCGGCATTATAAAAACATATAATGTAAAGATTCTCCAACCATAGAATCCAACACTAATAATTTTCTCAGTTTTTAAACAGTTCTATAATATGGCTTCGCTAACGTCATCAGTCATCACTCTACTAAATAAAAGCATGCAGGAATTAAAAAAGGAACACAGTTACATTTTAAAATATCCTGTATAATAAGAACGACCGACGGTACGGTTGGCGTAGTGGCTCAGCGATCGACCGCTGCACTGACTCGCTGACACGGCCCACGGGTTCGATTCCCGCACTGAACAAATATTTTTATTACCCACAGATGTTTGATCCGGGTCTGGCTGTTTGTGTTTAAATGTTTGTAAACGCACCCACGATGCAGGAGAAATTCCCACATTAGGAATTTCTCCTGCATCGTTGGTGAGTTTCGTGCAACGTTTTTGTTTTGATAAAAGAAAAAAAAAACCTATACATGACAATTTGACTTCCGCCGTTTATTATGAGTAAGATTACATTAGTTATTTTGTGGTCAGGAATAAGTCGCAACTTAGGTAGGTAAGTTAAAAGTAGGTACCTAGATGATACTTAGGGGTATGTACACAAAAATTTTGACATTTCGATCTGAAAGAGCACGTTCTCATGTTATTTTTCAGATGGTAAATCATGAATTGACCCGGCGAAGCCGAAGAGGGTGTCAGATTTGTACTGACTAAAACCCATCCATGTCACTTCTTTTGCCCTTTGTGTTGCGGAGCCACGGTATCTCTTTCGAATCAATCCGCACCTCCGGAAAACCGTTGCAACTGCAGCGTGTCAATGTACGATCGTCAGATATCGTCGACAGTACCGCCATCGTCACGAAGTGAAAGGCTACCGAAGCTGAGAACACGCTGAAAAAGCCGCGATTCGCGAGGTTTCATGTAATGTTATTATTACCTACTCTATTTTCAATACGTACGTTACGTATCATCATTTTCCTGCCCTTGCCCTTGTCCTTGTCCCTTCCACACTATTTGGGGTCGGTGCAACACGTTATCTTCTTTTATTCTCCCCTATCAGACGTCACGGCATCATTTACTCCTTTCTCCTTCATTTCTTACACAATCCATCCATCTTTTCTTTAACCTTCCTCTCGTTCTCCGTCCATCAACATTCAGATCCATCTCTCTTTTAGTCTCATGCGCTTCGTCCTTCCTAATTACATTATTTTCAATATTTAAGTAACACTTCTAGAATGCTCCACTCTGTATTGTTATGAAAATCATCCTTACGGTACGGTATAATTTAAAGCAACGCTGGTCCATCGTTTGTTCGATGGTAAAGGGGTTAGTGTTACAATAAAACTCTGGTTTCTCACTTAACATACGTTATCTCATTTACCATAAGAAAATATATATATATTGGATACATCAGCAACCTTACAGAGTTACTCATCCCATTGAGTTTTGGCGATTTCAAATTCTTTTCTTTAGCCAGTTAGAAAAAAAAAATATTCAGTCTTTTAGATTTTTCAAAAATAACACGTGGCAAGTAACGTGTGATGTCACACGTAACTTTAATGGGCTATATCATTGTCATTTTTGGTCTAATTATAAATAAGGGACACGTATTTTTAAATTTGTATTTAAAAATACGTGTCCCTTATTTTTAAAAAATCTAAAAGACGGACTAAATAGAATGTAATATCTTCGACCCTGGAAACTACCCTAGTCACATAAGTACTAATATATTTACTATATTAGCTGAGTCCAGCGGTTTTACCTGCTATCATAATTATTATGTTATACAGTCTATTAATTTCGTGAAAGCAAGCCGAAATTTCAAATCAATCCAGTCAAAGAATCGCGTTAATCCCATACAAAATTTCCCAGCGTGCAACGCTGTCACATCCCCTTATTTTTCAAAATCCCGTCTTTATGACACCTATGACCTAAAAGGATCCCCATGCAAAATTTGGCACTCTTAATACTTGTAGTTTCTGAGATTTTATGATCAGTGAATCAGTGATTTTCGCTTTTATAAATACAGATATTGATATAATCTTGCATGGTCTGCCGCCGGCACTGCCCACTTAGCCCCCTTAATTATATAATCTGTGACATCTGAAGGGTTACCATGACATCTTATAGCAGTTCTTCTTCTTGTGTGAGAAAGAGATGGTGCTAGACACTCTGTATAGCTCTGTCACTTTCCTTCCCTGCTTTTAGACGTCATGGTAGGGTAGCTGTTCTTCTTCCTAGCTCTATCCCAGTTAAAGTGAGTTCTGTTCTTCTAATTTTTAAGTGCCAGGACAATCTGTTTATTGTTTTCGGAACGGGCAGTTCTTTCTCCAATAGTTTTTATTGACTACTACATGTTGCAAACATTTTTCAAAGATCGCACGCTTTTAAACGAAATATTTTCCGCTCACAAAAGGCTGCCGAGAATTTCAGTCATAGAAATACAAAAAAGGAGCTCCTTTAGCTCCTTAGCGAACTGTTCATACGTCTTAAAAATCATTATAAATGGAGTAATGTAATTTTAATTTTATTTTAAGTAGTATAATTTTAAATATTTTTGAATTAAAATAACACCCAGAAATTCTTTAATTCAATAGGATGAGCAACTAACAAATATTATACATAATTATATTACAATTTCGCATTATAAATTTTACGTTAGGTACAGGTTTTTATACGTTTTAGGTTACATTGTACATCTATAATTGAGTTTTTGGTAAAACTATATTCTGGTGTATTTTTTTTAACTAAAATTGAAGAAGTGCAGCAGCCAAATATATCAGAGAGTCTTGTATAAATATCACACATCGGCTTTTAGAAAAGACTAGCTGTGCTCCGGCATGCTTGCTATGCAATTTTATACCTACCCTATGTACCTTTTCTTTGCTATAAACCTCACGGAGCCCGAGACCTTTCCAACGAATGCAAAACCGTGGAAATCGGTTCGTGCGTTCTGGAGTTATAGCGTCAGGAAGGAAAAGCCGACTTATTTTTATATAGTAGATTATTCTGTAGTTGTAAATAAATACATGATAACCATATTTAAATCAACATACAACTTAGGTACTGAATTTGAATTTCGCGGGTTACCATGGTGCATTGCACCCCCTTTAAGGCTGAGTATACACCTAAGATGAGCAAGGATGCGTGGTTGAGGAATGTGTGTGTGTAACAAACCAATAGTATAGCCTTTATTCACTGCTTGAGCTAAGCTATTGTGTGAGTGGTAGTTCCCACCATTCTCTAAAAATATATCGTTGAGCTTAGCGCTACGGCACCGTCAAGTTTCATAGAGAGCAGTGCCGGATTACCTTCACAATAACTGTAAGTCTATCCGACTCTTAAATCAATTCTAAGAGAAGTTTCTGCAGCCATACACATCATATATTTTACAAGCATAATCGTGGCTTAAATAAGTGAAGAAGAAAATTATATCTATAGGGATTACGTAAAGAAGTTGAAGTTGTGTAGTTGAAGAAGAAAAACTATTAGCTAAATAAATTAAATATTATAATATCTAGTTTTTATAAAGATTTCATGAAAACTAAGTGAATAAAACGTGTTATACAGTGAATTTGACGTTTCGGCTATGCGCCAATGTAAAAAGACCCTTATCGTTTAGTAAATTAGGATAATAAGGGAATAGGAAGGTATATAACACATGCAGATAAAGCAAGCAAAAGATAATAAAACAAAAATAAAATCAACTAATATATTTACTAAGGAATGTGCTACACTAAAATTAAACTAGAAACTTAGGACTTAACCCGAAAAATTGATCTAGAAAGTGAATAAATAACTAATTAATACAAAATTAACTCATAAAATATCAATGTTGATAAATGTTGAATTTTTTGTCATTCAACATTGAAGCTTATTTTTTAAATAATTAGCTAGGTGTTTTATTTTTAACTTCGATGACGAATAAATCTTACATTACTCAACTTAAAAGTTATAAACCAAATGAGAACAAGCATACTTTGGTCTTAGAAAACTCAAGTATTGGCGATAAACAAACATACAAATTAAGTTTCAAAATATTGTAACAAATTATATTTTTCATAATTTAAGTGAACAATGAAACTACAGATTCAGTCTAGCAGGATAAACCACATAGCCATAAAACTTACCAGAAAAAAAAAACTGAATTTAGAAAAAAGATACATACTTTTTTGTGCACTATTTAAAATTAGAAATGTAAAATCTACGCTATAAATTATAGACATAATTAGACGTGATCAGGCATAGATAGGTATGGAGGCCCAGCCCAGAAGATGCGCATGCGCGATTTCATGTTAACTTTCTTACATTTCAGTACGCTTTCAATTTAAGGACGGTGGCGGTCATACTTCGCAGTCCTTCGCACATTTAATGCTAGGCATCTGAACTTAGCTGTATGCCCGATTTCACCAACTAGACGTCACTTAACCATTGGTATTGGTACCAGAACGTAGGTTCCCAAATCCGTTATACTGCCGGAACGCTAATCCACGTTAAGGCATCCCAAAAGTTAAATGAATGCCTAAATAAAAGCGGCAATAATGTAATTCCCAACAGGCATTTATTTAGGTTTCGCTTAGTGAAAACGGTGTATAGAATATAATTTGATTAACTTAAATGAAGTACAAAAATGTTGTCCAACTTTAAGTTCAATTACATTTAAGGTGCTAAACCTACCAATTATAATATATTTTATCTTACAAAGTTCTAACAATTACGAGATAATAACGCTAATCAATTTATTTATAAGACTAATAGGTACATTAATAATTCGCGTATACTTTTTTACAATTTTTTGTTTGGGTATAATGTTTGTGTATCAGTTAAGTTTGTGACAATGTCGTATAGTAGCAAACTAAGTACGTAAATGCAAACTAATTTATTTTCAGTTCTAGATTTGTGGTGTCTACCCTCTTGCGAAAAAGGCGTGAGTTTATATATGTGTGTGTAGAGAACAACTATACAATATAAAAAACGGTTAAATAGTCTTTGCACATTTTAAAGTAACTACTAATTATTTTATTTTTATACATATTTTTTTTATTTTTACATATTTTACAAAAATTCAAAATAATGTAAATCACTAAGATAGAGAGAGTTTTTAGGAGCTTTATTGCACTTTTTGACTTTTAAATCTCTGTTCTGCATAGTGCGTTGAACATCCAACAATGCGCATATATATTTAGCTATATTTATTCTAATTTTTTTTAAGTCTGCCCAAAAACTAAATGATACACAGACACTAAATCCAGCTTTATATGTTACATTCTAATTACGCTGAATGATTACTAATCCTTACGTTAAATATCCAGATTATCTTATAGTCACACAAGCAGTCACATTGTTATTCATAAATTATAATTTATATGCTAGTCTGTGGGCGCTTCGGTTTTATTTAAAATAACCGTTTATATTAGTTTACTGACGTCATTAAAATTGAAATTACACTATCCTGTGCCCCCGATTTTACAGGCAACATCGTGAGAAAACTGGAAATGCGTGGGACCCTAGGTAGCAATAAAAATATTTTGATTTCATGAAAATTCTAGACACCAGGTTTAAAAACTAACCACACTAAAAAGAAGATAGTGCCCTTTTGTATTCTGGTTCTAAAGCAATTCCGTGCATTGGAGTCTTCCAAGGAACAGTTGGATATCTGATTCTATGTTCATTGGCTTTATACTCCTTAGCTCTCGATAATAAAGTGCATAGTTCAATGGTATAAAAAAACCCTCTGCTGTAGGCTACTTTTTTGTCTGCGTGGAGTTTTTCACTTATAAATGGTTGGTCCGTGAATTAGTCTGTTTTTTACATATTTTGTATGATAAATCTATCAAAACTAGAGAATATATTTTGAAAATAAGTAAAGATGTTGTCTAGATAATCGCTTCTATATTGCACGCTAGAATAGATTGAGAATGATTTCTGCTTAAATTCGAAAGGGCCACATCTCGAAAAGTTAGTTTTGTATGGGAGAGCCTATCAAAATATTAGTTAGCCAAACGAAGTGTGTAAATGCAAAAAGGGCAGCAAGTGAGCAAGTCTGAGTTGAGCAATTATAATGCGAGAATACTGGGTGTCTTTTTTGATTCGATAAATATATAAATAGAATTCATTCGATTTTTGCAATACAAATTAAATTTGATTTGATTTGTGGCCCCCTTTTGAATTTCTTCTTGATATTTCCCTACATCATTTGTTTTAGGATTTTGTACATTTGTTGAACTTTAACACAACAAACGTTACAACCAGAAAGGACAAGAAATGTCGTTATATATATACGAGGGGGTCGGATTTTTAAGCAATCGCTTGACAGGGTTAAAAGCGAATTTTGTGGTACTGTAGCATAAAAATAGTACTTTTAATTTGTAAGTTTTACTAGCAGGTAACGTCAGCAATAGGGTATTTTACTCTATATGAAATTCTAAAAATATACAATTCAGATAGCTTAGGCAATAAGCAGTCGGAAAACGTTAGATTTATTTAATAGAATAACTAAATAAATTTTCAAATTGACTTTTTTTAGTCCGTTGTTTTACTAAGCGAAACAGTGTCCGCCATGATTATTACGTCATACGGTCATGTAAACAAAAAATTGACAACTGTCAACTGAGCAACGTCTGTTATTTCTGTATTAAAAAACTTTACATTTTAATTTTTATTGAAATAATAGTAATAATACCATGAAGACGGTTTCGTATAAAGGAGTTAGCAACTTTCTAGGTACTAGCTTATATAACCTCCAAATATGAACAAACTTCCAAAAATATTTACTTTCCGTGTAACCTATTGTGAAAAATATTTGAGATAAGTAATGAATAGGTATAATACTTACATCAAAGTGATCTTCACAAAAGTACAAACGAGATTCCGGACAATTGTGTTGGATCCCTTCTCGGAAGTTGGAACCAAGTTCTTCTTATATTTAAATCAGTTGGCACTTGAATCCACAACTTGTCCGGTGTTTTAACACTAGTGTTTTTACATTCAGGAACAGCACACCAATGGTAAGGGTAATAACTCATTTTTAAATTTTAGTGAAATATACAACTAAACAGAAGGACTAATAACAGCGCATTTGTTTACATGACCAACTGACGTCATGACCACAGAGTAACATGGCGTCAAGCGTTTTTGTGATTTTACGCGCGAAAATAGAAATTGTAAAATCGAATTGAAATGCAGTTTTATGGCACTTATCGATTGAATATTTGTTTTTGTTTTTTTTGGTGGTTTACTAGGACCCTAGGATCAAAATAAGATACTTTTTAAAAATGAGTGTAATACCGTATTCTGTCAGTATCCCAATATAAACAATCACTTTGAGGCCTATGTTTAAATACTGCAATATACACGGAAGGCTATTTCTTACAAATAAATAAATAATACGTTTAACTTTACAGGCACACATACAGTTTATTTCACTCTTTAACATGAAGATAGGTATACAAAAAGAACATCTATTATTTTCGTTTATTGCCAAAATAGATATATTTTACGTACATTTTGTCATCACACAATATTTTCAAGTTTTCTCAAAGCAATATCGGAACTAGTTTTGTGTTTAATACTTTAATAAATAATCTATAGATGGTAATTGGATATATTTTTTGTTTAACATAAATGAATAATATAATACATACGCGAAATACGCGCCTCAGACGTGGAGTTGCGGACACCCGCCCGTTATACAATACAATATAATACATATGCTAAATCCGATCTAAAAAGAACTTGGTCATTGTCGCCGGAAACATACTGATGTGTCGTGTCGTGTCGTGACGCGTCAGATGGATATCGGTTTCATTTTTAAAGTGAAACTTTTAATACATCGTCTTAAACTTTTTCGTCTGTGTGTTGCATGTCGCGTGACGGTCGGCCGTGGAGTAGGATGTGAAAAACAGTTTCACTTTTACCATGAAACCATAAAACCACACTATCCTTTTTTATTAAATTGCCCCATACTAGGAATTTCTCCTGTATCGTGGGTGCGTTTACAGACATTGAAACTCACATACACAAACAGCCCGACCCGGAACTATCTGTAGGTCATACAAATATTTATTCCGTGCGGGGATCAGACATGCGACACATAGCGAAGCAGTGAAACACTTAACCACTGTGCCAACCGTGTCTTCATTTAATAGAGTTAGGGACATATTTGTTTTAAATTAAATTAACTATCGGTTTCATATTAAATGTATGAAACCGATAGTTTCTGGCGCGTCACGACGATTTTTTAGCCTTTATTATTTTACACAATTGCTGTTATCGCCCGTGTTAGTGAGCCAGCACTATTTCCCGAGATTCAAACGTAAATGTCAATAAATAAAATATTTCTCTTTGATGCGTATATTTTAGCCTTTAAATGATAACGGTCACTGCACTGACACAAGATAAACGAAGTACTACTCATACAAAGATGCAAAACCATTTAGTTATTATTTTTTACTAAGTTTCAATTATTCATCAATACTATAAAACAATCAATTAAAAAATCCTTTCCAAGTAATATCACCAATTGTTTAATCTGCACATTTTTAAAACAAAATCCGATGTATACAATTAATAGACTGGTTTACCTACTACAAGAAAGGACCGAAATATAAGCATATTTTTTTTAAATCATTTACAAATGCAAGGGACTTAGCATAAAGCTGATGCTGCAATGCTATTGGTCGATAAGCATAAATAAGTGCCATTGCTGTACGCCAAAATCGTCCTTACGGTGTCAGATCCATTTTTGGTGTAAGGTAAATATATAGCTGGCTCTACCTTGAATTTCTTACGAATGAAAACGATTCTTAAGATATCACAACTTTCTTTTCGGTATTCATTTGGCAAGGGTAAAATTAGGGCAGCAAATATATTGATAGTAAATCGGTTGGACCCTTTAGTCAATTATCCGTCGTGGTTTTGAATCGCGTCTTCCAAAATGGAAGATATCTTTTTGGCTTCAAAATTCAAGACTGTAGCTTTATTTAATGCTGAGTCTACAGCTAGCGTCTATAGTTACATTGTTTTTACATTGAGTTCTACTTTATTGATATAAATATATGATTTAAAGACTCATCTGCTTCTAGAAGGAGGTGGGCTGGCTAGACTAGTGGCCACCAGGTGCACGACATACGCACAATGGTCCACTGCAAGGACTAAGTGCGGAAACCGGACCTCCCCCAAGAAGCGGGGTCCACATGAAGAAGATGATTTAAAGGCAGTGGGTGGCAATACAACAAAAAATCACACTGGTTTTTTTATATTACGTTTTCTGTCAAATACTCAAATGATAGTGAATTTGGAAATAGAGCTCTATAAAGCTTAATTATAAGGTTCATATTGTGTAAAACACAGACAGGTCAGAGGTTGGATTTTAAATAATGGTGCAGTAAAGCGGGTATTGGAACTTTGAAAGGTTTTTAAAGTAACTCGTTTGATTTTAATACACTATATGATATTGAGTAGCATTAAGTGGTCAATAATCAAATGAAAAATACAAAAATCCAGTTCTTGTATCCAAAGTATGTTTCAAGCTTGAGTAAATCACATATAAATTCACCGATCACTAGTTTACAATTAACACTAGAGGAAATATTCACAGCACACACTTCCACGTTTACCGGAAACATTGGCGGCCAATGTTTGTTCAAATGTTGGGGTATCACTATAGTTGGCCATGTTTGGTCAGAGTCTGGTTCAGAACGATCACACTGGTGTTCAGCGATCATTTGTTTGGCGATGTGAGGCCCAGAGCGGCTGATAATAACCGTACCACGTTCTTCTGTTCTGTCTTGTCGTTTTCTGTAAAAAAAAAAGTAATGTTAGCTATTATATACTTGCAAGAGCAAAAAAAAGTCCTAAGAGTCCTAATCAAATTGAACGTCACGAGACCACGAGCGCTTCGAGGTAATTTTACACGTTGAATGCGTTGTTGCTAATACAGAGGGCGCCTTCATGTTTTACAAATATTTTCCCCATACTAGGAATTTCTCTGTCGTGAGTTTATTAATAACAATAATAAGCCTTTTATTAATAAACAAGTGTTACAAAAGATCCCTAAGTTTGGTGTGCCTTTTGGCATAGGCCTCCTCCAATTCCTTCCAATGGGTCCTGTCCCTTGCCATCTCTTTCTTCCAAGTCCTCTTCCCATCTCCGACGACCCCTGCTTCTTTTGGGTGTCAATCCTAGTGAGGATGTCTGTGAGTTTTGTTCTTGTTCTTATGTGTACAATCCTGACTCTGTCTTTGATTTTTAAGCCCCGCATGCTTCTTTCCATAGCACGTTGGGGCATTTTGCTAGCCTTTCCCTGTGATGAAGTGTTATTGACCAAGTTTCACAGCCATAAGAACTGGTAGAATATAGGTCTCGTTGCTTACGACGATACGTTTACAAATAAAAAACTCCCATTCACAACTAACCAGAATCGGGACGACTACCTGTGGGCCGTGCACATATTTTTTCCGTGTGGGGTTCGAACCCACGACACACACAGCAACACAGCAGCCAGTTGCCCAAAGATGCTGCCAAATAATACGAAGAAGATGTTCGTATATACGGTTCGTATATGCTTTTAAGCATAATCATTTTTGCCGCAATGTGACTGGCTGTGTGACTTATAAACAATTCCATTTAACTTATGTATTTTTTTAAAAGAGTACCAAATCTTGCCCTTTTGGAACGAAGTTTAGTAACGGCACGTTTTGCTATAGTTGTAAGCCGTGCGGCGTGCGCGTGTTTCTCTGGCTGTCACTCTCCCTCATAGAAAGCAAGCCAGTTATTTTCGTTTCGTCTTTCTATTTCGCATTAAACAGTGTGGTGTCGCGACGATTATTTTTGTTTAGTGTATACAGGTTTTTTGTACATAATAGATAATAACTTAGTTTTATCCTGGTGTCCCTTGACACCTCTTAATTTTTTTCTATTATATTTCGCTAGTCATAACCAAAATCAAAAGTAATTTATTCAAATCAGGCTGATAATCAGCACTTTTTGAACGTCACATTACAAGAGACAGTCCCACAAAAACGCCCCGCCCTTCCCCACTTCCTAGTGTTTACAGTAACAAGCCGTCTGAATTATATTCGGTCTCTGTATCGAAATGAACTGCGGGTACATACCATCGACTCCAGTGACGTGTTTCTCTAGGATGAGCTTCTCCTGCGCGACCTGATAGATTCCCTCCTCGATGGTGCCACTGCTCAACAACCGGTATATCGTAACTGGACGCGTTTGACCCATCCGGTGACATCTGCAAGGTAAAATGAACTTAATCAGTTTATTTGTAAAGCTCAAATATGTGTGGTAACAGGTATAATATTATTATAGTTCACTGTTTTGCCAAAAGTCGGCGCACAAAGTTTTGTTTGGTCAATTATAGGAATGATTTAGAAAAAGTAGCATACAGATGCTCCTTGTATATGAACATTAGTGATTACTATCTGCAATGAGGTGCCACTTGCAAAGCTAACCGCAGATGGCGCTACCAGCAAGTCGACCGCTGTCAAAAGTGTCAACGTGTTTAGCTTCGTGTTTATTGTTTGTTTTTCTAATTTTCTGTGTTTATTAACAGACTATGCGATGTATTCGGTATGGAACTTAAAAGCAAAATGAAAAAGGAACGGAAGTCTCATTTTTACGTCGCAATGTTTTCTTAATTTTGCATCTTCCTACTAATATTATTAATTCGAATGTTTGTGAGGATGGACACGTCAAAACGGCTAAACGGATCTTGATGAAATTTGGCACAGAGGTACATTATAGTCTGGAATAACACAGGATACTTTTTACTACTTTTTTCGATATCACGCGGGGAAGCCGCGGGCTAGTTAGGGAATAAATGTACACCGCTGAGTGTTTTGGTAACAGATCACAAAAGTCATGTCGACGATTCGCCCTCTACCGGGGGAAGTTGGAAGTTTGGATCCCCATTACAAAGGTTACTTTTATTAATTAGGTCGATTTTAAAACAAAAAAAATCTTGTGACACAAAATATACATATCTATAGACGATACTGATTATACTTGTTGAAAACAACTCAACTACAAAGCTATAAGATAATTGTATTTTAGATTAAAAAATCGACATAATCACGTTACATAAACACCGCGCGCTCGCGTGCTATGGCCTCAGATTCAACAGTCCAGTCACAAAGTATTTATTAGCCGTCTATATACAGAACCTATATACCAAATAGTGTACTCAACTACAGTACGGCCAACTAGCAGCGATACGAAAGGTCATAAACCTAAAGAACAACTGTGGCGTTGACAATCTAATATTTAGCTCTTTCCATCTTGTGCCTTTGTCGTAATGTCTCGTTCTCCCGGCAAAAACATGACAACGTTAAGACGGGTCCGCCAACATTCGCTTCTCGTTGGCCGTACTTTACACAATAAACCTCTGCTTATTCCACAGGAAATGCAAGCGTGAAGTAACGTGAGGTACCCACCTGTCCTCAGCCTGCTTATCATTGTATGGATTGAAGTCGATGTCGTGTATGATGACGGTGTCTGCGGCAGTAAGGTTGATGCCGAGCCCGCCGGCCTTCGTGGACAGCAGGAACACGAATATGTCCGAGCTGTTGTACTGGTCTATTAAGTCTTGTCTGGAAAATTATGTAAAGACTTCATTAGAGGTAAAGAAAGGAAAATTCGGTACCCTTATTGGATCTCTGTCAGGACTTTTTATCACAAGAACGCGTGAAGGTATCGAGTTGAAATTAAAACCATATTCTCAAGTCTGTAGCCCCTTTGTGCTGTGATAAAAGCAACCTTAAGTCTACGCAGTCAAAAGATATGGTCGTTTTTGTGCGAGTCAATGATAAATCATAAATCACTCAAACAATGTACCGGTTTCCTGAGATGTAGACCACTACACCCCAGAAAGCCTCAAGAACATGGAACTTGACACAAGAGGAACCTATTAAACTTGCTCTGCTGGTCTCTCTTTGCTTGTGCAGCAGGTGAAGTCGGGGCTGTGGATGATGTTGACACTTTCGGGAGTTACTACTACAGTTAGGAAACTTCATTCTACGTTTTTGAAGCTCCTTACCCACGGCTAGATTGTAGTTCTTACTATACATACCTATCAGTAACATTGGTGCTACCATCAAGCCTGATGTACTGGTACCGGCGGATGGTAAGGTAGGGCTCCAAGATGTCCAGCATCATGGTAAACTGGCTGAAGATTAGCACACGGTGCCCGTCCTCCTTCAACCGAGGGAGCATTTCGTCTAACTTCTGGAACTTCCCCGAGTCTAGGATCAGGTGTTCTGGTAGACCGAAGGAGCGGATACACTGGAAAATTTAATGAGAATATGTTTTAATGTGTATGTGTGTGTCTTCGACAGTTTTTTTTTTGTCTTAAACACAATTTTGCCGCATACTAGGAATTTCTCTTGTATCGTGGGTGCGTTTACAAACATTTAAACTCACATACAAACAGCCAAACCAGAATCTACCTGTAGATCACACAAATATTTGTTCTGTGCGGGAACCCGCGACACGCAGCGCAGCAGTCGATCGCTCAGCTACTGCACCAATACCGTCGTATTACAGGTAGTTAGCGACGCTAAAGCCTGACGACCAGTCTTACAAAGTGGTATCATATTGCTCAGTACAAACTGGGATGTGGAGGTTAGTCAATAGACAGTTACTTCATGTATATTGGTATTCACCTGCATCCAGTTAGATTAGGTATCAACTCCATACCAAAGAAAAAACTCTTTTGTAAAAATAAAAGTTTTTTTATTAAAAAAAAAAATTTTTGGATGTCAGTTCAGTTTTTTTAATTATGGATTATCTCATTTATCTCTTATTTTTTATTGAGTACTAGCTGTGCCCTGCATGCGTTGCTATGCAATTTTCTACCTTTCTACCTACCCAACCTTTTCTTTGCTATAAACCTCACGGAGCCCGAGACCTTTCCAACGAATGCAAAACAGTGGAAATCAATTCGTGCGTTCTGGAATTATAGTGTCAGGAAGGAAAACTCGACTTATTTTTATATAGTAGATTAATTTTCCATTGTTACTAAATAATTAGCAGATCTACCATATAGACATAGAGAAAAAGTATGTATTATAGACGATAACTCATAAACTACCTAAGTAATATAAATAAAATAGGACTACATGGGAAGCGTCAGCTTTCTAATAAAAAAAGAATCATCAAAATGAGTTCATCCAGTCAAAAGTTATGAAGAACATAAAAAAAACATGAAATCGAATTGATAAACTCCTCCTTTTTTTGAAGTTGATTAAAAAGGCTAACGCCCGATTCCAATAAACAAAAAAGAGTCGTCTACGGATAGTAAGATTTTGACATACGTCTCATAGAACTTATGTCAAAATACTACTATTGGTAAGCAAAACGAATCGTTTGTTTGTTTATTGGAACGGGGTGTAAGAAGGTGTTGAGGAAGTTAACTCACAGTATAATTCAAAGTAAGCTGATGTATCTGGAAATCCGACTTGCACAAGAGGTCCTCCCAGGCGTACTGCTCGTTGTTCTCCTTGTAGCCGGCGTCGCGCGCCAGCCGCGCGGCCAGCGTGCGCAGCGTGCCGTCGCGGTAGTGGTAGCGCAGCAGCAGCGGGTGGTTGGCCAGCTTGCGCATGTCCATCATCATCGCCATGCCGCTCTGCTCTGTGGTCGCGTGGATCTGGAACCGGAGTTATGACCATAGACAACACATTTTAGAAATAAGCCACCTACATCTGGCAACTTATCTACCCAAATTGCATTCTATTGTTTTTAATTTATAATTTAATTTTGATCTCATTTGATTTTCTTTTTGTAACAAGTTTCGTTTTTTTTTGTCTTATTTGTTGTTTGGTTGTTTTTGTAGTATTTTTTTTATTATAAATACATAATTAATTGTTATTACTCATTATGTAAAAATGTTGGTTAACCTGTCATTGACAACTGTATAATAATAAGTACAATACTATATTTTTTAAGATATTATTATACAGAATTTGTTGGTGACCATTTTTAATAAATGAATAAATATTCACATTAAATTGAGGTCTGTATCAAAAGTTCCACATTTGTTCGTATAGTCGGCGCAGTTCGACACAACTGGGCGGCATTTTCCTGAACTTCTATTTTTCAGTGTTAGTTGATTTTGCCGCTCGGGTGGTGTGTCTAAATATACCGGCTCCTATACGTGTGTAACCCTGTATCAAGCAGTTAAAAAAATACCGGCCTTTCATACATACTAGTTATTCAGTTAAGAAAAAGATGGCTAATTAGATTTAAGAATGGTCATCTAGAAAATGGTCTAAGGTCATAACCTCACACATTACTCCCACATTTCGCCTAAAGTCCTGTCTAAAAGGGGTCGTGCCTGTTTCCACAATCAGGTACGAATCCAGACTCTTAACTGCTATTGAGCGAATCCTAATGGAACACTCCAATAAGAATTTACATGACCCGGAAATCGAACAATAATATACAAATGCTCAGCAGCCGCGCTTGCACCACTACAATAACGAGGCAGTCAGTTCAAGATATCAATCATGAAGTAATTCAAGCTTACCGAACCATCTGTAGCCGAGAAGCTGGCAATAAGATTCTTATACAGTATCCCCTGTCTCTCCGACATGGTACACAGCTCCCTATGGTTGGTCTTCTTCGGCAGATCCTGTAGGACGTCCCTCTTCAGTCGACGCAGCAGGAATGGCTTCATGATGCGCTTCGCTTGCGTTATCTGACTCTGTTCGAAAGGAAGTTCGTCTTCTTCTTTGTTACCTTCCGTTTTTTTCGTTACTTTTGATTTCTGGAAAGAAAAATTGATGATCCGTGAATGATGATAATAAACTATAAGGTACGCCATGCGACTCCCGGCCACCGTAGATGCGGGTTTGTGGAATGTCCGTCTAGTGACGAGAGGCCGTGTCGACTGTACGTTCTTATTAGGCGCGCGCCTCAAAGAGATGTCAGCAAAGCAGAGGGGCGCCGCACGGGGGGAGGGGCGAGGAGAAAGAGGTATTGCGGCCCCGGAACATAAAGGGCATTTTAGTCAGTACAAGTCTGTCACAGTCTGTCAAAAAGGTTTCCCATCCACAAAAAGAGGTATGTAAGTAAACATGGAGCCTTAAGAATAAAGCTCCAATCCAGTCTGTATTCCTTAATGGCTATAAGATTTCCAATTTCGAGTAGTCGTAGACCACTATCTTCCATTAATCAATTTAAATAAATATTATAAAACTATGCTTAATATGTGAATGCATACAAAATCACTAATCCGCCATATTTAATTTAAAATGACGTCACTAACTAACCATGGGGACAAATTTAACTACTAATATTTTTTTTACATACATAATGTTACAAATGAAGTTATAAGCGAAAGTGAGTTTGTTTGTTACAACTTCATGCCTAAATGGCCAAACCGATTTTGATGTATTTTAGTACAGAGATAGTTGGGACCCTGGAGACGGAAATAGGCTAAAAAATTGAGAAAAAGGGGAGAAAAGGGGAGAGAAAGTTTATTTTTTCGATTTTCAAAGTTAGCAAAGTAACTATGCCACGCGGACGAAGTCGCGGGCGGAAGCAAGTATTAGTATAAAAGCATGATAAATTACTTACGGAATTCTTCTGGAACAAGCTCTTGAGATCGTCAGTCTTGCCGGAGAACATATGCGGCATCACGAAGCACAGTAGCGACATCAGCTCCAAAAGATTGTTTTGAAGAGGTGTCCCCGTCAGCAAGAGTCGGTGTTTCGACTGGAAGGGAAAATAAACTTTATTGTTTGAAGAATAAGCATGATTTCGTGTTTTTTTTAACGTCTCCAAACAAATTTCAAAGTCGTGATGAGCAGAACGGCCAGAGAGACATTATCAAATCAAATGCAATGCAAAGGGTTTTAGAGATGTTATGGTCCAGAGGTTAAGACCTCGCGTCTCACTATAAGGTTGTGGGTTAAAGTCCGGGCAAGTAGCAATAACGCTTTTTGAATTTTATTTTTCTAAAAAAATAAACGTTGCCCCACCACACTAGAAATCTCTCCTGTATTTTGGGTACGTTTACAAACTCTCAAACTTATATACACAAACTGCCAGACCTGAAACAACCATTTGTAGGCCATACAAATGTTTGTTCCGTGCAGGAATAGAACTTACGAGCAGCAGCCGATCGCAAATGCACTATCATTTCAGCATTTCACTCCTCATCACCCATGAATACTATAATTTGAAAGAGATACCACGGCCCCGGAACATACAGAGCAAAAGAAGAACTATAGGTGGGTTTAAGGCAGTAAAAGTCTGACACTCCCACTCCGCCCAGAGCAAGGGAACTTATTTGATGATAAGACATGCCTAAAAAATCACCCATGAATAGTTAATGTTGTCTCAATAGTCGAGGTTTCATAAGTTAAAAAGTATTACCTTAATTTTGAGCAAGTTGTCATATCTCTGCGTGGACATGTTCTTAAGCATATGCGCCTCATCGTAGATGACGTAGTGCATCGGTGTGATTCGGAACATCTTGCGCTCTTCCGGACAACTGCTCACCATTGTGTAGCTGCAAGAGTTTTGTCATGAATGTATGATGAATAAATAAATAAATATCTTGGGACAACTCACACACGGCTATCTGATCCCAAGCTAAGCAGACTTTGTGTTATGGTAACCAGACAACTGATATACATACTTATATAATTTATAAATACATACTAATATAGATAAATCACACCCAGACACAGAACAAACAATCATGCTCATCACACAAAGTTTGTCCTGGGTGGGAATCGAACCCAGGACCTCCGGCTCAGCAGTCAGTGCCACTAACCACTAGACCAACAGCCCGTCCTGCCCGTGAATGTGAATGTTACTGAAACATTTCTGAACGTAAAATAACTCAGTTTCAGAACGAATGAATGTGTGAGTAAGAGAGAAGGAATGAATGGAAATAGGTAAAAAGCAAGATGGCGATATACGAGGATTAGGCTATGTACGTTTTTGTGTTAAAGGGGAATATAAAATAGTTATTAAGGTGTAATATTGATTTATTCTGGATATCCCGATTCTACAGATTCTAGATTATTAAATTAAGTGAAGCTAATATTCATAGCTTCACTTAATTTAATAAACACCTCTTTGTCTTAGGAGTCACAGACAGCCCACTGTGCTGAGCCTGCATGGAGGTAGACGAGACAGCAACCCACGTGCTTCTGCACTGCCCAGAGGTTGTCCCATACAGGGCAACGTACTTTGGTAACCCAGGTACTCTCCACGATTGATCGTCAGCAACACCAAGGCGCTGTTGGCGTTTCTCGTGGAGCTGGGGTGGATCGAATATTATACCCACCCATACTCAAAATACGCGCCTCAGACGTGGAGTTGCGAACATCAGCCCGTAATACAATACAATAGCTTCACTTATAATCATTTTAGACCTTTTATATAATACTTTAATTTTAAGGTTGTTTCCACCAGACATATGCGAAGATTCCCAGCGAAAGTAATCAATAGTATCACTTATTATACAATAAAAAAAACAGGCAAATGCAAGTCGGAACTGCACACCGAGAAAAAACGGAACCCTTATAGGATCACTCTGTTGTCCGTCTATCTGTCAAGACTCTTTATCTCGGAAACACGTGGAGATAGTGAGTTGAAATGACTACAATATCCTACTTAAAATTATAAATGCGAATGTTTGTGAGGATGGATGTATGGATGTTTGTTACTCTTTTACGTCAAAACGGCTGAACGGATTTTGATGAAATTTGGCACAGATGTAGATTAACACATAGGACACTTTTTTTTTCGATCATGACGCGGTCGACGCCGCGGACGCTAGCTAGTGAACCATATACTTTAATTTGTGGTCCCAAATTAAAATTTATAGCTGTAAAAAAAACCCTTAACTCTACGCAGTCACGTTTATGACGCTAGTTTGTACGCACCAGTTTTTCTTGTATATTAAAAGGGTTACCAAGTATACATTATACCGTGGTATGCGTTTTAGCGTCGGTGTGTCCTTTTCTACGCTTTATAGTCGGCCGGATGTTGTAATGACGCATACTCACGTGGTAAGCACGACGTCAATATTTTCCAACCCTCTGGAGTACTGTATGCGTAGTTGCCGACGGTCCTCCGGGTGTCCGTAGTATTTGCTGACGTTGAGCGCCGGACACCAGCGGGCTAACTCACTGCTCCAGTTATCTGGAATAATATAACGTTTTTTTTTGCTAAGTCGATGACCTTTCTTTTGTTCACAGATTTTTTTTTGCCGCTGACTTCTGGAAGGAAATTTATTTTCAGGCTTTTAGTGTTTTTTGGTACTCGGTTTTTATACAACACAAAGTTTGAAATAAAAAAAAACTTTGACAAAAAAAGTTGAAAACAGAAGAAAAAATATGTTTTATACAAGATAACTCATAAATTACATAAATTACCCAAGCAATACAGAGAAAATTAATATGAGACCTCTTCAGAAGTATAACCCTTTCGATTATATAATAATTTTGATTATCGGCCCATAATCGACGGAGAAATCGGGTAACCAACATACAAAAAAAACAAACTGAGAACCTCCTCCTTTTTTGAAGTTGGTTAAAAGTAATATAATTCCTGTTTGTGTGTTCGATTCTTTAATGGTTGAGGAAAGGGTTCTCTACAAATGATGGACAAAATAGAAGTCTAAGCACAGATAATGGAGTTCACACCACACTAAAATAATAATAACTCACAACTTCCAGTCACCACATACATATATACTATCATCATCTCATCCTATTACCACTTTCATGGTGTAGTACTTGGCTTCGACCCATCCTATCCTAAAATCCGGCAAATAAGCCGAGGTACGTAAATGTATAACGACAAAATAATAATAATCATTTATTTCAGACTTATCTTGCGATTACATCCATATTTGTTATACTCATCCAGGAACAGTTAGGTGAAGGAAGTCCCTTTTAACCCAAGGAAGGGGATGGGATGGGACCAACCCTACCTTGGCACAAGCATTATCGATCAAAACTCACCCAATGTAGAAGCAGGGACAACCACCAAATGCGTGCCCCTAGCTTGCCCAGTTTCCTTCAAATGTGCCAAGAACGCGATGACCTGCACCGTCTTGCCGAGCCCCATCTCATCAGCCAGTATACCGGAGACTCCTTGCTTGTGCAGGACAGCTAGCCAATTCAGCCCTACTAACTGGTACGGAGCGAGAGTTAGGCTGAAAAGAGGTTTAAATATAAAATAAATTTATTGTAAATTTTTAGTATTGTAGTACATGAGTATATGGGTTCTATATGGTAACATCTAATATAAAAAATTCTCGTGTCACAATGTTCGTTCCCATACTCCTCCAAAACGGGTCGACCGATTCTTATGAAATTTTTTATGCATATTCAGCAAGTCTGAGAATCAGTCAACATCTATTTGTCATACCCCTAAGTGAGCAGCGGGTGAAACCACTGGGCACAGCTAGTTACTGATAAATTTACTATAATTATAGTGGGTGCAGTTCTGTTCTCCTAACTAGGCTACAGTATAGCCTGTATGGGTATGGAGGAGTGACAGTTCCGATCCCCCACACTCCTCACAAATAATTAGTGGGCATCTTAGCTGTGTGGACTGATGACAAATAAAATGACATTTATTGAACTACTAGCTTTTGCCCGCGGCTTCGCGTTAAATTCGGGGTAACAGTTCCCCTTGCACCTTATTGATTTGTAATAGCAACGCTTAGTTTTCCCACTTCTTCCCTCACATACCACTTTAAAAAAAATAGCCTATGTCCGTCTCCTGGTTCCCAACTATCTCATCAAAATCGGTTTAGCCATTAAAGCGTCAAGAGGTAACAAACAAACTCACTTTCGCTTTTATAATATTACTAGCGACCCGTCCCAGCTTCGCACGGGTGTTACAAATCTTTGAAAATCCCCACTTTTCTCTACTATAATATGTATGTATTATACATAAAAACCTTCCTCTTGAATCACTCTATCTATTAAAAAACCCACATCAAAATCTGTGGCGTAGTTTCAAAGATTTAGGCATACAAAGGGACATAGGGACAGAGAAAGCGACTTTGTTTTATACTATGTAGTGATAAGGACTACTACAATACTGCTGGACAAATGAAGATCTGTGCCCACTGTCAGAGATCATTTTTATAACATGATGACCTTATGACTGCATCCATCCAGCGCAGAGCTTAGAGCGGAGTCAAACATATTCGTGAATACTGAACTACGGTACTTTCGCAAGTTATTAGGCCTTCTGACTTGGACTGTAGCTTCATTTTTTTTGTTTTTGACATTTTAAAGTGTATCGCTCTAATTATAATAAATGCTTTGAGTTTGTGGTTGGCGCAGTGGCCGAGACAGAATACTGTGTTGAGTATGCGAATTCGATCCCCACCCGAAACAAATATTTACAAGTACGCACGTACATACAGATATACAGGGTTACAGGGAAAGTCGTACTGAATATTAAAGGATGTTATTATTCAGGTTATTTCCGATGAATTTCATTCTGAAATAAAATGTCCGAAACTTAACCGTTATGGAGATATTAAATTTTAAAGATTATTTTTAAAAATCCTTTATTTTTTGGCTTTTAGTCGTTTTCTTTGGGATTAGAGCTCCTAGAGTCGGTTTTTTTATGTATCTAGTTAGAGGATATGTCCATTAATAAAAATGATCAACAGAAACTGAACCTACTACTAACAGCTTAAAAAACTGCTCGACAACGGTTAGCATTATGAATTTTCTAATAGAGTGTTCTTAACTTTAACAGGTTTTTAATAAAAAAAAATTGTATGGAACTTATTCTGCAAATAATTTAATAAAGTTCTACATCTCTTTAGCTATTCAAAAAGGTATAACACTTGCTATTAAATAGGCAAAACATTTCCCAAATAACAGTTAAGTTAGGAGAGGGTACATTTTTAGTTTGAGGTAAAAGTAGCTAAAATACGTAAAAAAAGATAAAAAATTTAGCAATAGGGAAGTCTTGCATTAAAGAGGGTAACTCCTCCCTCAAAAAGTTTTCATATGTCTCGCCATTCAAGTTATCGGGCAGGAAGTACCTATGGCCCTATCAAGTTATTTGATATTATACCCATCCACACATTAAGACTGAATCTCCTTTGTGACCCTTTTGGTCTTTTTTTCTTGGGGTTAACTTGCGCTTTGGGAGACCAATAATGGGTGTTATGATAGTTTGTGATGCCGTCTTTGTCAAATTTCGACTCATCTGTCCACATAGTTTTCTTTAAAAATTCCGGATCTTCTTTATCGGCATTGAGCATAAATCTGCAGAAGTCTAGTCGTCTCAATGGATCCCCTTCTTCAATTACTTGCACTGGCGTGTAATGCTAAGGGTATTGCCCAGAACTGTGCATTACGAACCAGACTTTCCACTGGGAAATACCAAGCCGTCGAGCGACAACGTTTGTTGACGTGGTTGGGTCGGCTTCAAAGAGACGTCGTATTTCATTACCTTCGTCGTCGTCATCAAGAACACGAAGTCACCCCATGTCAGTCCGACGTACTAGCACAGAACCAGTTTCTCGTAGTCTTCGATAACCTCTGTCAAATATGCCAATATCAGGTACTCGGAGAGTAGGATACCTTAGCATGTATTGCTTATTGCTTGTAGCATAAGAAATAGCAGCGGCCATGTAGAACATGAATCATAAAAATATTGCTAAAATTTTTGTCTTATTTTACGTATTTTAGCTACTTTTACCTCAAACTAAAAATGTACCCTCTCCTAACTTGACTGTTATTTAGGCAATGTTTTGCCTATTTAATAGCAAGTGTTATACCTTTTTGAATGGCTAAAGAGACGTAAAACTTTATAAAGTTATTTGCAGAATAAGTTCCATACATGTTTTATTATTAAAAGCCTGTTAAAGTTAAGAACACTCTATTAGAAAATTCATAATGCTAACCGTTGTCGAGCAGTTTTTTAAGCTGTTAGTAGTAGGTTCAGTTTCTGTTGATCATTTTTATTAATGGACATGTCCTCTAACTAGGTACATCAAAAAAACCGACTCTAGGAGCTCTAATCCCAAAAAAAACGACTAAAGGCCAAAAAATAAAGGATTTTTAAAAATAATCTTTAAAATTTAATATCGCCATAACGGTTAAGTTTCGGACATTTTATTTCAGAATCAAAATCATCAGAAATGACCTGAATAATAACCTCCTTTAATATTCAGTGCGACTTTCCCTGTAACCCTGTATATATAATAGCTTCCGCCCGCGACTTCGTTCGTGTGACATAGTTACTTTAGGCTAACGCTAACTTTAAGCTGCGTGATGATCGCAAAAACATATCTTTTTCTCCCCTTTTCTTAACTTTAACTTTTTTAGACACTGCGCCAACGCCAACCGTGTTGTCGTTCCGAGTGTGCGGTAAATGTTTGTAAACGTTACCATTATACAGGAGAAAACGGTCACCCGACTTTGAACCGTATGTGCTTACCTCTCATGCAATATGGCGGGTTGTTTTAGCCTGCCCGCGCCTGCAGCTACGGCCGACTCCAACTGTGTAGCGAGACCGACGCACTTCTTCATCAGTCGCTGTATATTATTCCTCGTTGTCAGCAGCTCTTGTGTTGAGTTTAAAAGCTCTGTACTAAGCATCTTGTTGCTGTTGAATTTTTCTACCTGTTCAAAGAAAGCTTTGTTTTACTAACTAGTTAGGAAATCTTTTGAGTGAGCAAGGTCAATTCTAGTCAGTCACAAAAGAGAGTTGTTTATTAACCTGGTTAATAAACAACTCTCATTTGTTTGTCATCATCTGTTTCTCACTCTCTTTTGGTTAATTTAACCAAAAGAGAGTGAGAAACAGGGGAGAAAAGGGAAAACTTAGCTTGGCTTTTACAATAAATAAGGCGCAATGGCAAAAACTACAGGTAGCGGGTACCTGCAAATCAGGAAAGAGGAACTGTGTTACCCCGAATTTAACGCGAGAGAAGCCGAGGTCAAAAGTTAGTATATAAACAAAACACAATATTAATAATAATATTTATTTTCTGCCAGTTTTAGGCACTTGTCTCTTACACTAAACATCTATAAGAGACAGGTGCCTAAACTTGGCAGAATATAATTTTCATGCCCTTGTCCCTTTCTATTTGGGGTCGGCGCAACACGTTTTCTTCCTCCATTCTCCCCTATCAGACGTCACGGCATAATTATGTTAAAGGTTTAAGTTCACTCACCATATCTAACCAGCCCTTGAAAGGCCTTAGTGACATAATAGCGTCTGCCTTCTTCTGAGAGCACCCGCTGAGCAGCGACAGTTCATGAATATTGCTATTGTTGAGAAACTCGAAGACTTTCTTCTTGTCTCCTATCAGGTCATCTGTGACCTCGTTGTCCGAGTCCTCACTGGGGAATAACATTGAACAAAGTTTAATGCAAAATTTGTGCCCGTGTGATCCAGTTTTTAGACAGATTTGGATGCTGAATATGAACTCAAAGTTTAGTTTTTTTATGAAAAGGTGCTTACGAAAATACTTTTACATATAGATATTACCCGCATGGAACAAATATCTGTATGACCTACAGATAGCTGTTCCGGGTCTGGCTGTTTGTGTATGTGAGTTTAAATGTTTGTAAACGCACCCACGAAACAGGAGAAATTCCTAGTGTGGGGCAACGTCTTTTTTAAAAACAAACAAACAAAGATATGCATTTAACGGAAAATTATACATGATGGTCAAATATCATCCAGGGTTTCCCGAATCACCTGTTTTTGGGTTGACAAACCCGGTATACATTTTGCTGTATTCATTATACCGGTTTAGCACTAACACGATGTCGAAAACGCCTACTTCGCGTATGTCAATTATTACAATAAATTCGAACCCAAACATACCTGTCATAGACCCTATCATCTTTCCCTTTTCTGACGCCATAATCGTCATCCTCACTGCCACTGCTGCCTCTTCTCGTCCTCCCCCCCTTCGCCTCCAGAGGTTTCCTCACCACCACAGTCGTCTTCGGCCCACTTGTCACTCTGACTATACCCATATTGGTGTACGGTCGTTGTACGCTCTGTGAACCTGACCCTCCAGGTTTGGAGCCGAAGAATGTGGATGTGGAACTTTTGTCGTTGGTTTCAGGATCATGCATCAGCAGCTCATCTCTGGAGCGTTCTTCATTCCAGCCGTGTTTTACCAGTGTGTTTTTTACGAACTGCAAAAATGGAAGGACACATGAATGGACTGTCAAAATGATACTGGCACAGATTTTAAGAAACTGGTGGCCTATCTTGGTTGTTAGGGATAGGGTAGCATCAAATTATAAATCGTCGATCCGCGGTTAAAAAAAGTCTTCTCGTTGATAAATTGTTGACAAATAAAATAAGACCCTATGTCCATGCATTGGTCACCCCCTTTATACCTTTGGAAACTACTTACCGTCGAAGATATTTCAGGGAACATATTAAGCATATTTTTAAATCTTCTCTCTTTGACTTCGGTGGGCAATTCGGAATTATTGACTGGCTTCTTCTCAAACCTTAGTAGCTCATCTCTAGAACGTTCTTCATTCCAGTCGTGTTTTACTAGTATGTCTTTTATGGACTGCGGAAAATGGAAACAGACGTGAATGAGGCATTTGTTTCAAAACCCAAGGCTTTTGATTGATTTATCAAATGTCACGTCACGTCAGTCAAGTCCACCACACTATCACCATACCACTGCAACTTCGGAGAGCCAGAATTAGTACTGGCGATCACCAGAAAACGCCGAGACAATGAAGCTCTACGAAGTCCCAGAGAAACAATTTAACTGTCTCGGATCCCGCAACGAAATTACCCAGAAAAGAAGTGGCGGAAGAGAAGCGAAAGCGCAGTCGCGTCAGTCCGCAAAGGCAAAGGAATGTCATGTTATTCGTCCGAATAACAAAAGTTGTTTCGAACGACGAGCCAGAAACAGCGGTTGCAAAATACCCGGCGACAAAAACGCGAAATTTTATAGTTTCCATGCAACTAAACACCATTCATTTCTATCATATTTAAACTTTCCGAGAACTTACCATCGGAGGTATATCAGGGAACATTTATCTATTGCAAAATACCCGGCGACAAAAACGCGAAATTTTATAGTTTCCATGCAACTAAACACCATTCATGTCTATCATATTTAAACTTTCCGAGAACTTACCATCGGAGGTATATCCGGGAACATTTATCTATTGCAAAATACCCGGCGACAAAAACGCGAAATTTTATAGTTTCCATGCAACTAAACACCATTCATGTTTATCATATTTAAACTTTCCCAGAACTTACCATCGGAGGTATATCAGGGAACATTTATCTATTGCAAAATACCCAGCGACAAAAACGCGATATATTATAGTTTCCATGCAACAAAACACCATCCATGTCATCATATTTTTCCAGAACTTACCACGGGAGGTATATCAGGAAACATATCTATCATATTTCTCAATCTTCTCTCTTTGACAGCAGTAGTTAGTTCCACAGTCACGGCTGGCTTCTTAGCAGGAACGGCTGCATCATCAGAATCTGAGCTCTGCACCCGTATTCGTTTATAGACTACTGGTCCATTATTCCTATTAACTACTACAGTATTTGGTGCTGCCATCCTAATTTTGTTGTTCTGAGTTTGATTTAGATCTATAAAAAAAAACCGAAGTTACATATTATATTGGAAATAAGCAAAGGTTATTTGCAGAATAGAAATAAAATATTTTATGCTGATTATGGTAACTTAGCAGAGAATGTTGAATTTTGCATGTTGCAACATTTCTTGTAATCTATGATTTGGTATTGTAATCCTAGTAAATAATTCTGTTGATGAGATGTTCTCTGATGTCAACATGAGCATATTCAATGCCTGGTTGCAACTCGCTTCAGTCTTCACAACAAAATATAAGTTTTGCATCTGTGAGTAGCAATGTAGAACAAAGCCATCATATTATAATTTAAGGCGCGTCGCCCACTCGACCAACAGTCGAGGCACAGTCGTGGCGCAGGCGCGTTAGGCGCGTCGCCCACACGACATTTGTAAATGCGTCTTATGTGCCCGCGCCTGGACTGCACCTAGACTGTTGGTCGTGTGGGCGACTCGCCTAAGACTCACAAAAATGAAAATCTCATGTTTAATTGCTAAAACTGTTCTACACTTACGGCTAATTGTGGATTTGGTTGGTGGTAATGTAATTAATTATATTGTTATTATTGCCTCTATTCTGCTTATCCTGCAATGAAAATAAGCGGGAAGATAAAGTTAGGCAGATATGCCAACACCATGAGGATTTGTTAGTTTTATATTTCCAGGTATTAGTCGTTTACACAGCAAATTAGTAAATGGTTAATGCAAGAATAGGATTATGGAAGTCAGATAGCAGTTACTGATTTCAAATACTGCACAAAGCAGGAACTGCAGCTATATATGTCTAGACTAAGCCAATCCCATCATATTTGAGAAAGGCAGTTGAGGATGACATGCAAAAACATTATTTGTTTTTATAGATAATTACTTTACTGAACACAGAACATCACAAATAATAAAACCAACATACTTTTTTCAAGTATGCATAACCTAAATCAATCATGGAATTCGCAATAATGATTAAAACTGATAGAGACAAAGCAATTGCAATGATATCTATGTTTTTTTTATTGCATAACTGCATAGTTTTACTCACACACATAAAATGCAAGAAAACCATGTAAAAATGTTTCGGAAACTTAAGATTTATAGTTTACTAGCTGTTCCATGCGGTTTCTGTTTGCTCAGCACTTGTTGGTCGTAGCGTGATGTTATATAGCCTATAGCCTTCCTCAAGAAATGGACTATCCAACACTAAAAGAATTTTCCAATTCCAACCAGTAGTCCCTGAGATTAGCGCGTTCAAACAAACAAACTCTTCAGCTTTATAATATTATTAAAGATATAGATAGTAAGAAAAGTTGCTAACCTATTTTATTTAGCTAGAAAATGTCTTTGCAACAGGGCCAAACTATTAAAATAATCAATATATTTAATGTAGAGACTAGATTTAATGAATCTCTAATATAATCTTTAGAATATCATTTCACAGTGGATGTGAATCAAATATGAAATGATGATGTTGTAAAGATTGATTTATAAAAAACTGCTTAGTATATATAGCAATACAAAATGTCAGTTTATGCATGGAATAGCTTATAGAAGAAATAAAAGTTCATAGTTAAGCTTTCTGTTTTTTGATTTTATTTTCATTATTAGTTTTATGATAGACCCTTGTAAGAGCCTGTCACTTAGTAGAATGTTTGTTTCTAGGCATGTTCTAAGTGATTTCATAGAATAAGAACCATTGTATATTAATCAATAAAATGGTAAAATCTACCCACACAAGTTTTGCTACAGCAAAAGATGAAGCCTTTTTTAAATTCATTTTGTAAATTTGTATCTCCTTGCATGCACAATACATCTCATATTGGTTGGACTGAGAAGTACAAATCAATGTTGTTATTATGTTCGATCATATCCATGGTAGTCTGCCTTGTTCCCTATTTTTAATAGCGTGAAGATTTAATGCAATTTAAAAAGCTTGTTATAAATTATATACAGTTCTGAAAATGGTTAGAAGGTACAGAAAAAATAATAAAATACATGTGCAATGAAGAGGTGAATTTTATTACACCTCTGGAGGTTTATTATGGGAATTTCATGGTCAAGGTTAGATTATTTATTAGCAAAATAACCGGTACAGATATTTAACTTGTGGAAACACGGGTCACTGAACGTGGTAATCCTCGTGGTGAGAAGTCAGAAGCACGTGCTGCCTTCACAGTGACTTTGACCTACGAACAGAACCTTTTTACTCACGAGAACCAGAAGGAGCCGACGTGACTGTCACTGGACTGCTGGGTCCAGCAGGCCCGTTCGGTTTCCTCTGGAATCTGTACTGTCTCAGAAAACTCAGCACACTCGGGCTTGTACCATTAGACATTGTCACACTTAATCAATCAGTTAGTCAACACTTTTGTGAAAAAAAATCTTACAAGTTCTTTGATAAAAAATCTGGTAAAGATTTACGAAAAAAGTAATCACACCACAGAAGCACGACAAGACAACACTACGGCCATTTTTATCCGCGAGAGTGCAAGCAAGCGATGAGCAGTTTTACGGGCCAATCAGATACAATGTCATCAACTGTCATTACTATTGTTAACCAATTACCGCGATGTAAAAATCATTTTAACAAATGACAACTATTTTTCAATTTTTAATGACGTTATCGAACATTAAACTAAAAAGAAAAAAATGTGGCTATACCAAAAAATAAAGTATTATTACGGTTTTCCTTGATATTTCCAAAAATCCTAAGAATATTTTTAAGTTCCTCTACACCAGTTCAATATTTATTTATTTAAAACCAGCTGGCGCCCGCGGCTTCGCCTGCGTGATGTCGAAAAAAAGTATCCTATGTGTTTATTCCAGAGTATCTATTAATAATCTATCTCTGTGCCAAATTCCATCAAGATCTGTTCTGCCGTTTTGACGTATAAGAGTAACATCGAAGGGCAAAAAAATTTAGCACTAAGAAACTTAGCATTGCTATTATAATAAACTAGCTTTTGCCCGCTTTCGCTCGCTTTAAATTCGGGGTAACACAGAACTGTGTTACCCCGAATTATTAACACTATTAAAACCCTATTCAAACCCAATTAATTATTAAAACCCTTGCGCCTTATTGATTTGTAATAGCAACGCTAAGTTTTTCCTTTTCTTCCCTCTTTATTCCTCACATCCCTTTTTTAAAATAAAAATTAGCCTATGTCCGTCTCCTGGTTCCCAACTATCTCAAAATCAAAGTACCAAAATTCATCAAAATCGGTGTAGCCATTAAAGCGTGAAGAGGTAACAAACAAACAAACTCACTTTCGCTTTTATAATATTAGTAAGGATTAGTAAGGATAAGGCGCAAGGGTAAAAACTTCAGGTAGCAGATACCTGTAAATCAGGAAAAGGGAACTGTGTTACACTGAATTTAGCTTCACCGCGGGCAGAAGCTAGTATTTATAATTCAAATCCTTGGATTCTGGTTATATCTCTATTTTAAATACACGGTATAGTAAGTATGTACAATTAATAGCTTTACCTACCCCGACCAATGCTGATGTTACTGGACAAATAGCAGGATTATGAGTTTCAAATAAGAATAATTTATGATAATTTCTTCATAAAACTAACTTTATCTTTAAAAAGTTAATTTTGATTTTAATAATTCTTATCAAGTGATAGATGGGAAATTGAGTTCCTATTCTACTTTGAAACACAATGTAGTTTTAACACCATTATCTAACTAAATCGGCGTGAGTGAATTCCTTTGCAGGGTTCACTTTGTTTTAGTCTGAAATTGAATAATAACATATGATATATTTTATTGTATTATATTAATTCATATTATCATAATGTGCCTGATTCACAATTATTACCCTTTAAATTGCATTTAAAACCGGTACAATTAGTGAATCTTATTACCGGTTATTACATTCATTTTAAAAAACATCCCTAAAATTCACTATTGCCACACTGTGTCTGTCAGATTAATAGGTGCGGCCATGTTGATCTGTAGTGAATAAAACTGAGTTAATTTTCTTTTAGGGAAATAAAATTGACACAATATGCCCAAATGCGACCTCAAAACGAGATACATCCCCGCGACGTTCGCCTGGACTCTCTTGTTGGGCACAACATCCCTGTTTTTTTATTTCCCGTAAGTATACAATGTCGTCGATCGTCCGTAAATTCTCATTTTCGGTTTGACAACTTTCACATGAGATTGTTGAATTATTTCTATTAATATCTTGGGACTGTGAAGTTACCCTGCGTGACTGTGTGTGGATTATACCCCTACTATGCCTGTGGCGGTAACGGTAAGAGTATTTTTATTTGATCCTTTGGGGACGTTGTAGTAGCCATGCTCCAAGTAATTATCTATCTTATTTACATTACCATAATAATTAGTATATCATATCGTAATTAGTGTTTCTCGAAGTGAGTAGCCAGTGTTGTCGTGTCAATGGCCAGGTACTTCCTGTGTGGTTTCCAAATCTGTATAAACAAAAGATGTCTCATGGTGAGGGTTATGAGTCAGTCAACCTTAAATTAGTTTCCCTGTGCCTGTATTCTGTTCTTGCTAACTTTATTAGCTAATTTTCCTGTTGTTTACATAGATATGCAAATTATGACAAAGTTATATAGGAGACAAGCTTGGCAGAAGTTTCATTGATGTTATCTATCTGCAAATATAGCATGATGGTTACATTAGCATCTATTATTTATACACAGTTTGTAGCATTTACACTATATATAAAGGTATTTTTGGTTTAAACATATATTCACCTTATCAGTGAATTCTATCTGTGATAGTACACATCTGTTTTACATTGAGTTCATGTTGTTTGACCTCAAAAACTAATAGGTTAGTTTTATGACATATAATAAGGTGCAACATATAGTTTAAATAATAAACCTATTATGTAAGCTAAGGTAACAGATAACAAATTGCTTATAATCACTATCTAGGCAGTACTAAAAAAGTTTTAATAGTTCTCTTTCAAACTGTTTTATACCACCTAGAAGTATGCTATTTTATGATTTGTTTACATTTGAGCTATAAAAAGAACACCTTGATATACTTGAGCAACTTTATTATGAAGTTGTGATGTACTGTAATATATTTAAGTGCATTTGGGTATGATTAAAAAATATTTGTTTTTAAAAATAGAATCATACAAAATCTACTATTCTTCTAATGCTAAAAGAGGTTAACTATATAAGCTTGCATGCAGGAGGAAACCTCAGAAACTTTTTAAATTCTTTACTGATATAAAGATACAATAATACTGGTACTATAGAATTAATTACATTTGATAGAGGAACATTTATTTTATTTTTTTTTATGAAAAGGATTTTGCAAAACAGTTTATATTATGAATCCATTTTATTCCATTCAAATGAAGTTACTAATATAATTTGTCAGTAATAATAATGAAATATTTTCCTACAGGAAGAAGTAAAATTTGTGACAATTCAGTTCTTCTAAACTTTTAAAGAAGTACTTGGTTTTGTTATAAATACCTACACTATTTTGTGTGCTGCACAATTTGGAGCAACCAAATCCATAAACATACCTGTGATGTGTTGGCATAGTTTAGAAACAGATAACTAATTGTTTATACTAATTATAGCTATCCCATTATAATTAATTTATGTTGCAAAAGTGAAATAGTAAAACTTGATGCTTCATTGACTTTACTGTGTCTTAAGTGTTATGAGGTTCTTCCCTTAAAAATTTACCAGTAACAGCCGGTGTTTAGAAGTGAGCAGTATGACCCAGAAAGCATGGTCCTGATCTTGTTCCGTTGTGTTCAATTGCCGTCCTATCAGACTATAAAAGTGAGGGTTCAGAGAGCACACACTTGCACGTCATAATATCTCCCTCGCCAATGGTTAATAATCAATAATTGCTAACATTGGCCACCGTGTCCAAAATATCTTTAAAAGTTGAGTTTTTATGTGAGCCTTAGTCAAAGGATTTCTGCTTTTAATACACCATAACACTAAGTTTTGTGTTTGGTTATACCTGCATCTAAATGAGAAATTATCTCCAGGTATTATTATAGGGATATAAAAAGTAATGTGAATCCTAACTAAAGTTCCAAATTTAATTGAAAACTTTTCAGCAGTTCACACATAAAAAGGTAACAGATAGAAAAAGTCAGTTAAAAGTAAAATAATAATATAACATTACATTAATCATATTATGGCAGTTCAGATGAAATAATCTATGTAACAAATTCTTGGTTCAATACGTAATAATGTGAGCCCTGACCTACGTAAAAAAAACTTGTAAAACCTGTAACTTTGCCACTAATTTCAACCATCCATGACCTGATTTTTTTCCCTCAGCTGTACAAAAAACTGGGTTAAGTTTACACTAACTACATTACAGCAACTGATGAGTAACATTAACAGTTAAATATATTCTAGAAAACACTATAAGTGATTAGAACTTGGGTGTCTCACTTGACTAAATAGCTGTACATGATATAGCATATACATTTCAATATGATGTTATAAAAAAGAGGTCTGTATCAATAATTTAATCATCCATGCATCCTTACTAATATGTATTATAAAAGCGAAAATGAGTTTGTTTGCATGATTCATCTTCCTTCATGCCTCGAATGGTTCAACCAATTTTGATGAGTTTTGGTACAGAGGTAGTATTGACCCTGGAGACGAATATGGGCTGATTTTATTTTTAAAGTGATAATTGAGGGAGAAAGAAAGAAGAAAAGGGAAAACTTAGCTTTGCTATTACAATAAATAAGGCGCAATCGCAAATCTACAGGGAGCAGGTACCTGCAAATCAGGAAAGAGGAACTGTGTTACGAATTTAACGCGAGCGAAGCCGCGGGAAAAAGCTTATATTATAATACTTGCGACCCGTCCCAGCTTCGCACGGGTGTTACAAATCTTTGAAAATCCCCACTTTTCTCTACTATAATATGTATCTATTATACATAAAAACCTTCCTCTTGAATCACCCTATCTATTAAAAAAACCGCATCAAAATCCGTGGCGTAGTTTCAAAGATTTAAGCATACAAAGGGACATAGGGACAGAGAAAGCGACTTTGTTTTATACTATGTAGTGATTTGCTGAAGTAACTGTCTGTTTATCTGCCCCATTTCACACATAAAACACTAAACTGATTACTATAAAAATGGGCAGATTGTTGGCCTGGGACCACAAAGACACAGGATTCTTTTCATCCTGGATATTTATACGACACACAAAGTTATAAGCAAAAAGCTTGATAGAGAGAAAAAGAATTTGCGAGTCGAGAGAGGGAGAAAAAGATTTTGCCTATCGAGAGTGTGAGCGGTATTGGCAGTAGAAAGTGAAACAATTCGAATGGCAGAATAGATATTGCGAGTAGAGATAGAGTGAAAAAGAATTTGTGAGTCGAGAGAGGGAGAAAAAGATTTTGCATATCGAGAGTGTGAGTGGTATTGGCAGCAGAAAGTGAAATAATTCGAATGGCGGAAAAGATATTGCGTGTAGAGATAGAGAGAAAAAGAATTTGCCAGTCGAGAGAGGGAGAGAAAGATTTTGCATATCGAGAGTGTGAGGGTATTGGCAGCAGAAAGTGAAATAATTCGAATGGCAGAATAGATATTGCGAGTAGAGATAGAGAGAAAAAGAAATTGAGAGTCGAGAGAGTGAGAAAAAGATTTTGCATATCGAGAGTGTGAGTGGTATTGGCAGCAGAAAGTGAAATAATTCGAATGGCAGAATAGATATTGCGAGTAGAGATAGAGAGGAAAAGAAATTGAGAGTCGAGAGAGGGAGAAAAAGCTTTTGCATATCGAGTGTGAGGGGGTATTGGCAGCAGAAAGTGAAATAATTCGAATGGCAGAATAGATATTGCGAGTAGAGATAGAGAGAAAAATAAATTGAGAGTCGAGGGTGTGACAAAAATATATTAATCGAGAGAGTGATAGCGCTATAGCTAGCTTGAGAGTGAGATATTGCGAATGGCTTTTTTTTTTGGGTGGGCAATCATCTAATAATCACATCATAATAACTTCCCCCGCTCTGGGCTGAGCGGCGTGGAGTGTCAGCGGATGGCTTGAAAGATATTGTTAGTAAGCTAGAAAGAATAAAGATATTTCGAGTCGAGAGAGTGAGGATTGCGGACTTGTACCTTAAGGGTGACAAAAATATGTTACGAGTAGAGAGAGTGAGTAAATTATTAAGATATTGCGAATGCAGGGAAAGAGATAGCAAGTAAAAAGAGCGGTTTAGTATATTTTGAAGAGCGTGCTGCCCGATAGCATCCCACTCTTCAAATGACGTTTCTGAACGAAAGAAAAAAACAGAAGCATGGAGAAGAAAATGAGGTTTCATACTCATAGTAGTGTTTGCAGTCTACCTACCTATAGTAATCTGTTTTAAATGTGTGTAACCTGTTAACACAAACATATTGATTGCAGATTTATTTTCGTACCATGTTTACCCTAGTTTAGTTCAAGTATTTCCGGTAGGTAAACAGTGTGTTATGTTGTTTAGTAAACTAATGTGTATGCGTTAGTTTAGCTTCTTAATTATATCGTAGGAATGTTCGTAATGAGGAGGGACGAAGCACATGTGAGTAAAAGAGAGATAGATTTGAATTTTGAGAGGAAGGCCAAAGAAAAGATGGATGGATTGTGTAAGGAATGATATGAAGGAGTAAGGTATAAATAATGTCGTGACGTCTGATAGGAGAGAATGGAAGAAGGAAACGTGTTGCGCCGATCCCAAATATAATGGTACAGACGACGGCACATCAAACTGCAGAAAACCATTTTAACCTGATGTCTCGACTAGGGTGTGCGATTCGTAGTAGAGAGATCAGGTTATAATAGTTTAGAATAGGTTGACCTGCGGTCGTCTGTACAAGGGCAGGAAAATTATGATGATGTTTGATATCAGTCTGGCTCAATCTTGACATTTAAATAAAAAAAATATATCTTTCTGGTTTTTCGTTTAGAGTTGCTTATTATATTTTTACGTAATTTATATATTTATAGGGTTCAGTACCTCAATAGGAAATAACTAAGGTAAACTAACCAAACGCCTACGTAGTTTATTAAAAAAAAACCGGCCAAGTGCTAGTCGGATTTGCGCACAAAGGGTTCCGTACAAACTTGCGGCATAACCGGCTATATCTTTTGGCTGCGTAGACTTAGATGCTTGACTTTTGGACCACAGATTTGAGTATTATGGTTAACTCGATTCCTCCACGCGATAAAGGATCTTGATAGACAGACAAAAAAATGATCCTATAAGGGTTCTGTTTTATCCTTATGAGGTACGGTACCTTAAAAACTAAAGAAATTTAATTAAATAATATTAAAATATTGAATACATAAGCTCAAGACATGCAAATTAGACCATAATAAGTGAACATTATTATGCAAATGAAAGCAATTAAACACGGCCAAGATCAAATGTCAAGTCAAGTTGAAATTATTAACAATGAGTACGAAAAAATACATTGACACTGCACAGGATTCTGCATCTAAAAACTATAGCATTATGATCCTTATTACAGCAATAGAAATTTTAAACAGCAACCATAGTTCTTGATACTTTCTGTTATTAATTTACTTTGAAATCTGTGGGAATATAACATGTTTTGACAAATGTATGAATATTTATAAAATTCATTGAGCTCAGATAAGCATTATTATGAATACACTCATACTTTCTTGGTGAGAATTCCAAAACATAGAATTTAAAACTGTGTGAAAAATATTGGATACATCACAAAATAATGAAAATTATAGTTACTTCCCATGACCTGAAATTATTAAAAAAAAAAACTTTTCTATTTGAATCGTATTTTGTGAAGAACTTTTTTTCATGGATCCCTTTTTTTGCGGATGGGAAATCATCAAATAAACTTCCCCCGCTCTGGGCGGAGCGGGGTCCCGGGAGTGCCAGACTTGTATTGACTAAAACCCATTACCTACCCATGTTCCTTCTATTGCCCTTTATGTTCCGGGGCCGCGGTATTTCTTTCGAACAACCCGCAATCCCGGCAGGCGGTGGCCCTGGCAGGCCCCGCTGCTGATATCTCTTTGAGGCGTGCGTTGAACACTAAAGGGCCGTCGCCACGGCCTGTTGTCAATAGACGGGCGGATGGTGAGCTAACCTTTACTCACCGTCCGTCCACAGGCCCGCCTCTACGGTGGCCGGGAGTCGTTTCGCGGAGGCTGGGTAGGTTTGAGGTTCTCTCCCTCAAACGCCCGGCTACCTTCTTCGCTAGCATGACTGCTTCACAGAAGGAGGCGAACCAGGGCCGGACGCGAGAGATCATTTTAGTTTTACAGCCTTATTTTATACTTTTACTTTCAAAAGCATTCCGTAAAAAGTTGCTATTTTCTGTAATTTGAAAATAGCAACTTTTAACAGACACTTAATTTTTGTTTATTTATATAGATTGTAGGTGGATAAATCTTAAGCACTCTTGATCCCTCATAAGTAGGAAATCTTTTATCTCGACAACATTTAAAGTTTAACTGTTTGTTTTGAATTTTTATCATCACTAGTGTTCAAACAAAAGATTATGTTCTTTTAGTTATCATCTCGGATGTATCTTTAATAAATCTTATACAGGTGAAACAATAAATGCGATAAAGAAAGAAAAACTATTTAGTAGACTCGCACAGGAAAAGACAAGAAAAAATGTGGACTAATTTATTTAAAAAAAAGAAACACAATATAAAAAAGACAATTAATTAAATTAGCCCTGTTCGAGATCAAAGGCCTTTATCTCACCATGATGCATCACCTTCATGGTGTATATAGAAAACAAATAAATAACTAAAGGCTCCTCCAAAGAAGCCATTTTGTCTCATGATACTGTTTCCCGAGCTATTAACTCACAAATTGGCCATCTTGGTTAAATAAATCGTCTTGGCACATCAGGCAATTTACGACAATGACCAAAACCTACATGAATTGCACGATCCCAATTTTAGTTAGCCGTGCGCACTAAATCTATTTTTTTGAGATCTAATTTCGTGCAATCTTTTTTAACCAACTTCTAATAAGGAGGCGGTTCAATATTCGACCGTATTTTTTTTTACGTATTTTCATCGATTACTTCCGACAAGTGTGGACCGATTTTCAAAATTATTTTTATGTTCGAAATGGCATACTTCCGAGGTGGTCCCATATAATTTTTTTTTTAATTGCTTGGGTAGTTTATGAGTTATCGTCTATTTTTCTCATATGTCTATATGAATGATCTGCTAATATATTTTTAGTAACAATGGAAAATGAATACCTGGTTAAAAATTGCATGGAAATCTAATATATAAAATTCTCGTGTCACAGTTTTCGTTCCCACACTCCTCCGAAACGGCTGGACAAAATAGATGTTGGCCGATTCTCAGACAACGGCCAACATCTATTTTTTCATACCCCTAAGTGAGCAGCGGGTGAAACCGCTGGGTACAGCTAGTTATCTTATAAAAACTAAAAGTGCTGAAATAAAAAAACTTTTCCGCAAAAAAAAACTGACTTCCACAAAAGCAACTAAAATTTGAGAAATAACTTAAGTTATCGAAGTCGGTATTTTTTTTCCTATATGGACTGTACTGTACTGTACATACAATACAAGTTTTTTTCCTATTACTCTTTGTCCCTGGCATTGATACGCAAACCTCAATGAATCATTGATTTTCCTTAATAAACTAGTTTCATATGAATCAGGATATTTATAACCAATAAACATTATACTAAGTACGTTTCAGTAGGCCTACTATGACATCTTAAAGCAGAACTTATTCCACTGAGTGAAAGAGATGGTGCTAGACACCCCGTATAGCTCTGTCCCTTTCCCTCAGCGGAATAAGTTCTGCTTTAACACGTCATGGTAGGGTTGCAGTACGAAAAACTGTATTTGTTTTGTGGCGATCTATAGTACCTATCCCTGCAGATCCTACTAATATTATAAACGCGAAATTTTGTATGGATGTTTGTTACTCTTTCACGCAAAAACTACTGAATGGATTTTAGTGAAACTAACAAAAATATAGCTTATACATCAGAATAACACATATAGGCTACAATTCATAAAGATATATTGTATTATTCTATCACCACGCGAGTGAAACCACGGGGTGCAGCTAGTAGTAATCAAATCTAATCACTTTGCAGGCTTAGATAAATTATAATGTAACCGTTTACCACTTGGGTATAGATATAAAGATAACATGACACAATCAAAATGGCTAATTACTCTCAACTGTCCAAAAATGAAAATAATATCTTTTAAAGTGTGTGTATCTGGGTTCAATCGATTTTCCGGGCCGGGAAAAGTGTTTTTGGGATTTTCCATCTGAAATATCTCAGTAGCAACCGGTTTCTGATTTTTTCCCGGTTGACGGCCCCCTACCAAATGGACAGATGACGTAGTGAATGCTGTGGGGATTCGCTGGTTACAGGCGGGTCAAGATCGCACGTTGTGGTGGAAATTCGGGGAGGCCTAATACCACCAGAAGACGTCTATAGACTAAAATGACGATAGAAAGAAAGAAAGAAAATTTCGTCTATTCAATAGTCATCATTTTCCTGCCCTCGTCCCATTCTATTTGAGGTTGGCGCAACACGTTTTCTTCTTCCATTCTCCCCTATCAGACGTCACGGCATCATTTACTCCTTTCTCCTTCATATCACTCCTTACACAATCCATCCATCTTTTCTTTGGCCTTCCTCTCGCTCTTCGTCCATCAACATTCAGATCCATCACTCTTTTAGTCTCATGGGTTTCGTCCCTCCTCATTACATGTCCATACAAACGACTTTCAAACTTCCTCTTATATACTCATTCCTTACTTTATCCATTCTTGTCACTTCACACATGCATCTCCGCTACATGCAATCGTTTTTCGTCCACCTTTTTACAGTTCAGCATTCTGACCTATCAGTCATCATTCTGACGTTTCAGATTCGTCTATTCAAAGTATTAAAAAAAAACAACAGAAATACCTTAAAAATTGAACAAAACAAAATGATTAATGCCAAAAGGGCGTCTTAGCATAACGTCAGATAGTAACACAAGACCGTCACCTGACGCTGATTTTCAGCTGAAGCCTACATAATGATGGTACAGACGCCTGCACATCAAGCTACTACAATCTGTCAGATTTCTTTGATATATTTTCGACTTTATTTTTAAAGTATAAGGTCCAGGGTTCATTGGGAAAAATTGACAGTTTCGGGTAGCTTGACCTGCAGGCGTCTGTACATAATAGTCTCGCCTCTTTTACATCATCATCAGCCTAGCCTTTTCCCAACTATGATAGGGCCGGCTTCCAATCGTACTAGATGCAGCTGAATACTAGTATTTTACATGGAGCGATTGCCTATCTGGCCTCCATAACCCAGTTAGTACTGGGTACCTAATACGATACGTCTTGATAAGACTCGCGTCTTTTACATATGGGATTTCAAAATACCTGGCGAAATTTGCATCATTGGATACACTGCCTAACTCTTCTAGGATTACAGGCGTCATGCTATATTTTTAACGTGTTATTTATATGTTTCAGGTGTCAATACTACCTTTACAAGCACCCATGGGTTCCCGCGTACCAAGGCTTCATAACGTTTTTTGTTTTGGCCAATTTTACCCTGGCCACTTTCATGGACCCGGGAGTTATACCAAAAGGTATTTATTTTTTATATTTACTCATCAAAATGAGACGTTAATTTTGCATTTGCCTTTTTGATTAACCTTTTGGACCAGATAAGTTAGTAAGCAACACGGTCGGGTAGCTGAAACGACTAAAGTTGTCTCAATTATAATAAACTAAATAATATTCGAGAATGATCCATCGCTAGCGAAAATGCCTTTATTTTGCGGATGGGATTTTATCTAATAACTAACCCCACTGGTGGAGTAGGGGGGAGTCAGAATACGACACGATTGGTGCAGTGGCTGAGCGATGGACTGCTGCCCTGTGTGTCTCGGGTTCGATCCCCCACACGGAACAAATATTTGTATGGTCTACAGATAGTTGTTCCGGGTCTGGCTGTTTGTGTATGTGAGTTTAAATGTTTGCAAACAAACCCACGATACAGGAGAAAATCCTAGTGTGGGGCAACGCTTTAAAAAAAAATAAAGATAGCCTTTGGGCCATCACGACATCGGACAAAACGTATGGAACAGATGATTTAGGGATTGTTCAGAATTATCAGCGTCGCTGTCGTTCCCATCAAGTATATCGCCAAAGGCTAATTTGATTATATCTATATTTCTTTTACTTCTTCCATAAATTCTCGTACTTAAATATGAATGTACCTGCTATCTTATTTAGTTACACGAACAATCTATATTTATGTAATTCGTTAGTTAGCAGCAATTTTAGTTTATCACTGATAACAATGGTTTTTGTTCAATGACTAACTTGATAATTGACGATCCCTCATTTTTAATCCCAATTTCGCTATTTTATTTGTACTAATCAAGTGCTGTTACTTATGATTAGACTGAAACGGATAGTAGATATATGTAATTGATTGTGGTCGCGATTTTGTGACTGGCTCGCTGGCCTAGTGCCTGTAAGCATGACTGCTGAGTGTGAGGTCCTGGGTTCGATTCCCGGGCCGAGCTAAGTGTTATTGAGATTTTCCATCAGGAATTTCTCAGTACCAGCCACGGAGTCTGACATAGAAATATATTTACTTACTGCTGCTTTTTTTTGCGGATCAGAAAACATCAAATAACTCAAGAGTGAGGGACTCTGGACAGAGCGGGCGGAAGTAGACTTACCGACTAAAACCCACCCATGTTCCTTCTTTTGCCCTTTATGTTCCGGGGTCGCGGTATCTCCTTCGAACCCCGGTTCTTATGCTTCTGTTCACCTTTTAAAAGAAAAAGTGTTGCTATAGCAAATTACGCAAACCAAATATCGCCATAGACAAATATTATTCTAACTAGGAACTTGTTTACGCAATACAAGCGAATCGAGGTATACCAAATGAGGTTTTTTATAGCCCATGTGTTTGTCTGTGCTGATTTGTTCGCGCCGTGGAACACTATCTTATCAGTACCTGCGTACAATGTGAATGCCCTTGTGACGTGATTTTAAACCAATGCGGTTTAAGGGATATTTGATGCAGGCTGGTGTGACGAAATTGCAAAAATCGATGTAACTGGCCCTGTCAGAATACCAGCGCTGTGTTATTTTTTTTTTCTTAAAATATCGCAGCATATGCTGAGACAGGGACCTTTTTGGCCTCGCACAGACAATAACCTTGTCTGTACTATTTTATTTCATTTCGTAACTTCTTTTGTGCGAGTCCCAAATAAAAGTTGTTCATTCTTTCTTTTCTTTATTTATTTAATGGTTTTTAGTATGTAGATCGATGGAAATTTAATGTGTAATTATAAAACGAAGACTTGTTACTCCACAATAATAAATAAACAAGATTTACCGCCGTGACTCAGGCACGCTGTAATGGTATATTAATGACTTTTTAATATTGTTAGTCATTAATTTTATAACGAATTCTCCATAACTATCTGTTACTAGAAAATATGACGGAATTCATTAAAATACAACCTAATGTTGTTATTAAAAAGGTAGCGGTTACTTTTTCAACTTGATAGGTTAAGAATCAAATTTGATTCCATTCGGAAAACTCTTGAGTACCATTGTTTTTGTTAATATATAAATCTTTGCCCCCACACTAGGAATTTCTCCTGTATCGTGGGTGCGTTTACAAACATTTAAACTCACATACACAAACAGCCAGATCCGAAACAATTATTTGTAGGCCATACAAATATTTATTCCGTGCGGGGATTGAACCCGCGTCACGCGACGCAGCAGTCGATCGCTCAGCCACTGCGCCAACCGTGCCCTCGATTTGAAAGTTAGTTACTTAAAAATTTGTTGCTAGTGTAGGTCTAGAGAGGGAATGGCCGCTTTTGCAGAATCATAATAGAATAATAATATGAATTACCTACTTTACCATTCGTCAAATGGTCATAAAGTTACCCACCCATGTTCCTTCTTTTGCCATGTATAAATAAATATAAATATCTTGGGAGAACTCACACAAGGCTATCTGACCCAAAGCTAAGCAGAGCTTGTGTTATGGTAACCAGACAACTGATATACGGGCCAAAATACTTTTTAATGCCTAATCCGAGCAAACAAATTTCAATAAAAAAAAATATATATAATATTAAATTTCTTTGTTTTTTTAGGTAAATATAGATTAGTTATAGTTCGGTTTATGATATACATACCTCTGCAGCGATAGTTTTAATGAGTTTATTATATTTCTGGCAACTAATATATCAAGGTGTCAAGAAATTAAACAACAGCGTTACTTTTTTACAAAATTAACTTTTTAAATTAAAATTGCACAATCAGACTTTTCAATATGCCAGTTTTAAACTGTAACGCTTACATTTTGCTCTTAGTAAGTTAAATCACAGAAATAATCAGTTTCATGGAGTATTCTTAATAATTAAGATTACTGCGTTACCAAAGTGTCATTTTAAAACATAAACTTTCCTATTAATAACAAAAAACAACTTATATTTAATACCACCTAATGGCATAACCTTCCACTTTTGATCAACAATACGTACGTAACTTGTTCAGGCATTTAAGATCACTAGAAGCCCATGTATTACTGAAATTACTACAATAATCAAAGGGACACAAAAGTAACGCAGTAGTAAGCTTAGTAACACAGTAGTATTTTCTTACATACTATACTTTGTACTTTCTATAGAGATCTGTTATAATGATAAAACAAAACAAAATTTTATTTCTTATGACGTGATAAGAGCATCTATAATATACTGCGCATTTGTATGTCTTGCATAGGCAAGTCTCTCTTCCAGCAACTGAAGGCGGTTTTACGTAAAAAGGCCTATTTTTTCTGAAATATGAATAAGAACATCTCAGTTCTGGGTTTTCTTTTTTGAATGAACGAAATAGGCCATTTTTCGTGTCTTTGATTGTGGTTTTAGCTCGTTGGTATCTCTTTTTGTATTTATCGCACAGCCGTTTCATCTTTTCGAGTTCTTCCTGAATTTTCAGATTTTTTCTGTAAACTGCAGAGCGATCTCTTCGTATTTGTCTTCGGCCTCTAGATCTTGGTGAAACTGGAGTTCCTGACCGTGAGCTGGACGCTAGTGTAATGTTTATAATTTGTTGAGCACACTTTTGACGTTCTCGTCATTTCTTGTTCGCAGTCTTCCTTTTACGCTTGATATTTCTGTGTTCACGCTCTGTCATATCTTTTACAAGGTTTTTTATTTGCGTGGTACCTTTCAAGATGTTTTTTTTGGCTTCAGCATTTTTTGTAGGGTCCAACTTCAATTTAAGCCTATAACGACGTTGCTTTTCTGCGTTCGTTAACGCCATTTAGTGCAGAAGCTTCTTTCTGTGAAAAAAAAGAGTATTTTTGCATTTCGGTCATATTTCTAACATCAAAACTAATAAAAAAACGCAACTGCGTTACCTTTACAACAACTGCGTTACTTGTTTTAGTAACGCAGTGTAGCAGTTACGCAGTTGTAAATATTTGACTTCGTTGTAAATATTCACTAAAAAGAATAACAAAATGAAAATATTCTAACACTGATAGAAACAAAACATGATAAGCTGCGTATTAAAATAACAATAATGTAAATATCGTCAGTACGTACCTTTCCACAGCGGTAACTCAGCGGCCACGCAATAAATACACGCACCTCTCTCAACGACTGTGACGCGACTGATCCGGCTAGCGGTCTCCCCCCCGCGCAGTTGCTATCATTCGTTGTAATAGTTACAATAAGTCGAACCAAATGAAATGAAATAATATGTAACACAGTCACTTTAAGGTTTATTTTCATATAGCAACGCAAGGTAGTTACGATTTTGTTCTTTGTTGGGGACACAGACAAAATATTTTTTTATTCCATGTAATATTTAATGTAAAAAATATCTATTGGCGTTGTAATAAGGTTCAAATGTTACATTTTCATAAGGACATTTAAGATTTAACGCCACCTAGGAAATATTGGGAGAAATAGCTAAGTACATCTTGGCACAGTGCTCAAGGACAGCAATATTTTGTACTAAGAACGACTGCGTTACCAAAAATTACAACGTTGTTACTGCAATTTTAGGATAAATAACATATTTTCCCGGTCAAATCTTGTTTTCTGCGTTAGAAAATAATGTTATATTTCCATATAAGTATACTTTTTGCGCAATTTTGTACCGATATCCCATAAAATTAATTATTCTTTCGGAGGGACCAGTTTTTAGGCATTAAAAAGTATTTTGGCCCATACATACTTATACAGGGTCATTGAAAAAATACCCGAAACCTCTTAATCCTGCCTTCATATCATGACCCTGAACAACATTTGTTCTACGACTTTGACCTCAACTAAACAACGTAGCCAAAAACAATTTGTTTTTATTTATTTGACGTCTGTAAAATTTGCGTATACTACACGCGTACCCATTTTGATAGCCGCGCCGCGCGCATGTTAAATTGGACCTTGTCGACTTGCGTTTGACAAGGTAGGTACCGTACCTACAGAAGATTTGCTCAATTATTGGCGATTATTAAGTGCAAGCAACCAAAATCGAGTAAAAATAATAAATGTAGGCAACATACAAGTAGTACATTGACCCCTGAATATTTCATCGCATTGTTCTACGCTAATAAGTATGTACCTACATAACACATTCTTCAATATCAACAGATGGATGAAGTAAATTGAATTCAAAATATGAAACCGCTAATATGTAGTTACTTTACTAATACGCGCGAATTTCGATAGCGGTATACGCGCACGCGTGTTCTTACGAGTAAAGGTCATGGCACATTATACCGGCACCGCAACAGCACCGCTCCAAACCAGCAGTTAACTTGTCATTCAATTTAGAGCATTAAATCGTGTGTAGTATAATATATTTCACAATGTCAATATGAAAAAGCCAACGGCGGGCAGTCAGCGCGCTTGCCGCTACCACACAACTCGACTCGCAGCCCGCGTGCTGCAAGCGAGCGGATCTTGTGCGCACAGCGCGCCGACGGCATGCTTATTACGCGCCGACTCCGAGTCGGCAGCGAATTTTCGTGTTCTTCGTCGAGAGTAATAGCGATTATTGCTAGTTCGCGCAACGTAAACCGAGACATTATGAAAACGTGCAAGTCCTAGGCGTGTGCAATCATAAATGCCATATAACAATATTGAGTTCGCGGTGACAGCAAGCTTGCACCTCGCGGCCACCGCGCGGACTGTGAGCTTACACGTCGCGGCCGGCGCGCGGTCTGCGAGCTTGCACCTTGCGGACAACGCGTAGTTAGCGCGCTGACAGCTATCCGTAGTCTAAATTCGAGGCGACGCTGTGCTGTAGCTGCGCAGTTGCGATGCTGGTATAATGTGCTATAACCTTTAGGCACTCATGCGACTGTCACCCCGAACCCCGCGCTGTGCGCCCGCTCGCTTCCTTGAGCGTGGCGCGCCGTTTGATCTAGCCGCGCCGGCGCGGACGGGCGGCTGTCTTTCGTCGGTCACCGCACTCACCGCATAAATGATATATGCAAAATTTTGACTAAGTTTATTTTTTTTGTATGGAAAAATAATGCTTCGAAATTTGAAAAGTCGTAGAACAAATGTTGTTCAGGGTCATGATATGAAGGCAGGATTAAGAGGTTTCGGGTATTTTTTCAATGACCCTGTATAATTTATAAATACATACATATTATAGATAAATCAAACCCAGACACAGAACAAACAATCATGCTCATCACACAAAGTTTGTCCTGGGTGGGAATCGAACTCACGACCTCCGGCTCAGCAGTCAGGGTCACTAACCACTAGACCAAAAGGCTCGTCGATGTATGTTCCGGGGCAGCTGTATCTCTTTCGACATAGTCCGGTTGAGCAGCTAACGACCTCATAGGTTGAATGCGAGATGCCATCCAAAAAAAAACACATCATTCGAACAATCCGCAACCCCGACAAGACTATTAGAATTCCTGTACCTAAGCATTTGGAGACACGTATGATGATGTAAAATGAATATTATAATAACGTTAGAAAACCCATTTCTTATAAATAGCCCTCATAAAAACCAGCCGGCTGGAAACTGTACCTTTCTTCGCTTACCGTAAATTATCAAATTATCCTTACACCGTAAGAACATTGACGTATATGCGTCATTCTACTATTTTAACATTCTAATTTCATTGAACCCCATTAAATGTATTTCTCATGTAAAACTTACGAATTGAAGATTTACATGATTGTAACTCTTGTAAAATCATATTTGTTACGGTTGCGATTTATATTTTAACTAGCTGTCGCCCTCGGCTACACCCGCGTGATGATTGAAAAAGTATCCTATGTGTTATTCCAGACTATAATCTACCTCTGTGCCAAATTTCATCAAGATCCGTTCAACCGTTTAGACGTGAAAGAGTAACAAACATCCATATCCTAACAAACATCCGCATTTATAATATTAAAGTCCGTGTTTGGAGTATACCGTACATCGAGTCTAGCAATAAACGTAATATTACATCCCAAAAATACAGACGCGTCTTGAGAATCTTGCAAAAGTTGCCGGTTCCAGTTGCCAGTTTAGCGGGTTTAGTAAATATACAACAATTGTGGTCCAAAATTAAATGATTTCTTATTTATTTATCTCTTCTATAAAGCCATGATGGTGTTGTTTATTACGTTCCTCATAAAATAATTAATTGTCCCCAGCTCCACCTGACGAGGACCGGGAGGATGACTTTCGAGCACCTCTGTATCGCAGCGTGGAGATCAACGGTATCACTGTGCGGATGAAATGGTGCGTCACGTGCAAGTTCTACCGGCCGCCGCGGTGTTCACACTGTTCCGTCTGCAATCATTGCATAGAAGTGAGTATGTTTAGACACTGTTTATTTATCCCTATTGCAGAGATGGCGAACTATCTTGTGCCCTTGATGGCACGTGTGCCGATAACGGTACAAAAATTTCCACTATGAAGTATTACGAACGCACTTTAATGCGAACACGTTTGGTCTATGTCTCCAGAGACCATTTTTCCAATAATCACTCGGCAAATTATGGGCCTCATAACACATTTATTTAGAAAAATTACACGTTGATCCGTAAACGTTCGCCCTATTGTATAAAACTGTTCTGAAGTTGAAAAAGTATAGTTGGAAGGTTGCCTGCAAAGTGGGTATTCGTCCTGCAGTCTGGTGAATACCGTGGGGATCCGTTTTAGCTGGGAAGAAGAAGTGGCGGATTTCCCAAAAGCGACGTAAAGACGGCGAGCCGTTTGGGTTTGAAACCCTGGGACTGTGGGGTCCTTGTGCTCGTACAGCCTAGGATATTGCAAAAAGTTTTAGTTGAGACTTCCCGTGAACCAAGAGCTAGCTTTTTTCAATTCAATTCAATTTAAAAGCCTCTTTATTTCTATGACAAAACATTTTTAAGTTCTTATATAACTAAACACTAGGGGTACATATATTTGTTTTAAACATTAAAAGAAAATATTTTAAGATACTTATAAACTAATTCTATTACTATGAAATATTTGTTAATGAAATATGTGTTTGTTACATTTAAAAATAAAAACGTCATGGCCCCTTTCGGGTATAGGCCGCCCCCAATTGTCTCCAACTTTCTTTAGCTAGCTTTTACTTTGGCCAAAAGCTAAGCGTCTCCATACAATGTGGTAATGCGGCCAGTCTCTTGGGGACAATACCATCTGACAGTGTTAAGGACGAATTTTTTGTCGTTATTTTTTAGCGTATTTATAAGTTAGTTTGTTTAAGTTAATTATGTTACACGAGACTGATCTCAAATCATACCTTAATATTAATAAATTATTGTAGAATCGCTCGAATTTTTGGGGAAGTAAACAATCTTTAGATTTTTTTAATAAACTTTATCTATTTCTTTGATTCCAGACATTTGACCACCACTGTCCATGGGTGAACAACTGCATCGGACGAAGAAACTACAGATTCTTCTTTTTCTTCTTAATATCATTATCCATACACATGCTGAGCATATTCGGCCTCAGTTTATATTATATTATGAATAATAACAAAACTTTGACGCAGGTCGAGCCAATTGTGTCGTATCCTTTGAAAATTGTCTGCTTATAACAATTTTTGTAACTAATATTTTGTTTCAGGTTTTTGTTGAAATTGTAATGAGAACTAAAAATTAACTCATGACTCTATATTATAGGGAGTAAGGTTTATTTCGAAGCATTGAGTTACTTTCGAATAGGCCCGTATCTTCGCTGACGGACTTAGAGAGTAGAACGCAATCATTGACTTTTTTTTGTAATAACTTCCGCCGCTCCGCCCAGAGCGTACTCGACTTGTACTGACTAAAACCCACCCATGTTTCTTCTATTGCCCTTTACGTCCCGGGGCCGCGGTATCTCTTTCGAACACCCCGCAACCGCGGCAGGCGGTGGCCCTGGCAGCAATCATTGACTTTGTTTAAGCATTCAGTAATTTGTGGTGTATTAAGCCGTGTTTTTAAAATATCTTCTCAGATTTCGGCTACACAATCAATTTGTATAAAAGCTATTCGCTCCGATAGTTCAGTTACATTGACGGTTAACTGATCAAAAAATGCCTAAAATCCTAGATTGAGTCGTAGATTATATAATTGATTTTAAATATATTATTTTCCGTCAATCTTCACATTGATGCTGTAACCTAAATACATGCATAAACTCACGCTTTTTTTCCTTTGGGGTAAGCAGTAGAACGCTGCTACGATTCTTACATTATTTTTTTGCGGATGAGAAGTCATCAAATAACTCGCCGCTCTGGGTGGAGTAGGGAGGAGTATCAGACTTGTACTGACTAAAACCCACCCATGTTCCTTCTTTTGCTCTCTATGTTCCGGGGCTGCGGTATCTGTTTCGAACAACCCACAACCCTGGCAGGACACACACATACGACACTGTTGGCGCAGTGGCTGAGCAATCGACCGCTACGCTGCGTGTCGCGGGCTCGATCCCCGCACGGAACAAATATTTGTATTGCCTACAGATAGTTGTTCCGGGTCTGGCTGTTTGTGTACGTCAGTTTAAATATTTGTAAACAAGGACCCCCGATACATGAGAAATTCTAGTTTGGGGCAAAGTTTAAAAAAAAAAACATATTCAGACTTACTTACCAGATTATCCAGATCCTAGGTATACTTACGCACTCCAAATGACAAAAACACCAAATCATCTGCCGATCCTTAACTAGATAATCTCAGTATGGTTATAATGGGTATAATCGCGCTACTAGCGATACCTATATTTGGTCTGACGGGGTTCCACATGGTGCTGGTGTCCCGCGGCCGCACCACCAACGAGCAGGTGACGGGCAAGTTCACCGGCGGGTACAACCCCTTCTCCAAAGGCTGCTGGTACAATTGCTGTTATACGCAGTTTGGACCACAGTATCCTAGGTAAGTAGACATCTTGGATTTGGGTGCTTGCTTAAACATGCAGGATTTCATGACGGATTGGTGTTAAAAAAAAATGAGAACCTCCTTTTTTATTTTATTTTATTTATTAGGGAAAATAAACAATTGCACAATACCGTAACAAATAAAAAAATGACACAAAGAGAAAAGACAAATGCACAACTAACGACATTTTCCACAGAATACAAAAAAAAAATACAAATCAGAACGACGTGCGCTTACAAATTAAAAGAAAAAGAAACAAATAATTGCAAAAAAAAATAACAATGAATAATTAATTTACAATGAATATATAAAAAAAAAGAATGACAATAGTAGCATTTTGATAAATTTGAACAGGTTCGCGATTTGATTTGCCTTATAGCCGTTTAAATGTGACATGACAATTGTCACAATTGAGGAATATGGACATATTGCAATGTTGCTCATCCATATCAAGTTATAAGCATGATAAAATATAGCCGATGTTCTTCTCCAAGTTGACATCTATAATCTTGAAAAATTTCATTGCGATCTGATGAGCCGTTTAGACGTGAAAAAGAACACACAGTTACTTTAATGTTTATAATATTAGCAGGGATTAACTATGCTTATCCTAAAACGCGCCTGAATGTGTCAGGCGGAATTCCTCTCCAACGTTCCAGAATCTCTCTAAAGTTACATTATAAAATTGTTTTCTACGATATTTTGATGTAACGGTGATCTTCCCCAACAGTTCTTCTCCAAATGACAAGTGAAGAAAAACTATAAAAACGTTAACGAAACGGAAAATTACTTCTAGCAATTTTTGTATCCCTCAAGATGTCAGATGGTGCGTCAGTCAATCCACTATAATCAGCCTGCAATAATAACCATTATTGCGATAAAAATAAGAGCGAATTTTAAGCTTTTCTCTTTCCCAGGCTCATGCTAGAAAAGGAATGGTCTGAAACCAAAGACACTTCTGAGAAAAAACAACGACTTTGACTGTCGCGCCTTCTGAGGTTTGCTTTCTACATTCTCTATGGATTGTAGATGAGTATAAACACGAAGCTCTGGTTGGCTCTAGATAGTTCCTGTAGAAAAATTACCTAGTTTCATCTAGATTATTCTTTATTGATACCAACATTAAGTATTTAGTTTTCATTCAGTCAACCGATACTGTTTACAGATTCGAATATCCAAAAGAATCAAATAGTAATGAACAAGTAAACACAATGATTTGCTCTGAACCAGATCCGAGTAAATTGAAGATGCAAATCCTGCTTTGTGGCAACGCTTAGGTAGTTATCAGTCATATTGGTAGCTTAGGGGAGTATACATAAGGTACAATTTACATTGCGGAAGGAAGGAGATCAAAGAAGTATGTTTTATCGTCTTCCCTTAGTAGTAGCTAGGCAATCGGTCGCTAGAATACGTAAACGGGAAGGCGCCATCTATCGGTGGGTTCACCGAATAAAATAAGCATGTAGGTACCATGAACTGACTTGGTACTAACATTATAATAATCACTTGAAACGGGATATTTACCATGGTTGTTATTTGTTTCGAGTTTCCGATATTTTGGCGATGTTGCAAACGCCATGATCACGGATGAACAGCTACCCTACCATGACGTCTTAAAGCAGAACTTATTCCGCTGAGGGAAAGAGACAAAACTATACAGAGTGTCTAGCACCATCTCTTTCTCACACGAATAAGAACTGCTATAAGATGTCATGGTAACCCTACTGAAGTTAATGCGGGTAGATGATTATGAGCAGACAACACGAGCTACTCTCTTTCTTATTTGTTTTTTTGCGTTCGGTACCACTACCACCGTCATTCACAACTCGATTTTGTTCTCGACACTCAACCCGATTTTGCTCTCGACACACAAAACTCACTGTATCAAGTCGCAATCTTTTTTCAGTCCTTTTTGGGTTTTTACACAATTGAAACAAATAACAAACATGCAAAATATCCCGTTTCAAGTATTAATTATAATATACCATGAAGTCATTATGCAAATTATTTTTAAAAAAATACAGGAAATCTATTCCCGCATTGAAATAAAATTATAACAATATTATTTTTAAACTGTCACTTACGAGATATCTTCCGTTATTTCCATTTGTAATGAGCATCCATTTCGATGCCGAATGACGCGAGAATTCGGTGTGGTTGTAAAAATAACAGGTATAACAATACTGCTAGGTAACCCCACTGGATGTATGTTCGTACGATAATTAATTTGGTCAACAATAAAAAAAATGAGAATTATTCGGAAAATACGTTAGGTACCAGTTTTTGTCTCACTTTCAATTCAATCCGGAATGCAAAAAGATAGATTATAATCACATATTGAAGGATCTGAATATTGATGGACGGAAAGCGAGAGGAAGCCCAAAGAAAAGATGGATGGATTGTGTAAGGAATGATATAAAAAAATAATAGAGAAAGGAGTAAATGAAGCCGTGACGCCTGATAGGAGAGAATGGAAGAAGAAAACGTGTTGGGCCGACCCCAAATAGACTGGGACAAGGGCAGGAAACTGAAATGACCATACTCCAATCTAACGCAATGTAAATTAACAATAAAAAAGCAACTGGATAACATACTATTTCATTTACAGTCTAGTCCGACCATCAAAATACATCTACAAAGGTGGCAAGAAGCGACGGGAAGCGATGCCGGGTGGCACGCACTCTGCGTCAGCTATATCGACGATAGCCACGGACGCACAGCACCAGGTAAAGACGTACACGGCGGACAACGGCACCGCGCACCGCCCCGCCGGCCCGCACGCACATTATAATAAGGTGAGAGCCAGACGCTTTGCTGACATTGCTAAGCTAAGCTAAGCTATGGTGGGAAGACTTGTGGGTACATGTTTGTGATGTTTAAACGTGATCAACCATGATGGTGGGGAAAACAGTAATGTCTGAGGCTCTCGGTTAAAGGCATACGTTCAGGAAACAACCGCAAGCAGACAGTTTCTGATTTTAGTATAGGACTAGTCCTCTAATTTAGGCAAGTCCTTGAATGCAATGATGTTACATTGTAGAACTCCATAATCAACATTTTAAACTTAAGTATTTCTTACTAGCTGGCGCCCACGGCTTCGCCCGTGTGTTATTAGAGAAAAGTATCTCATGTGTTAATCCAGAATCTATTTCTGTGCCAAATTTTTCATCAAGATTCGTTCAGCCGTTTTGATGTGAAAGAGAAACAAACATCCATCCATCCTCACAAACATTCTCTCTCATCTCAATTATTCAATCCAATCCTCGGCAAATAGGGTTAACTCATTAAAACTCGTCTGTTAATGGCACCACTGCCGTTTATTCCTGTTTGCATAAAGTTATTCAGGATATCCCTGGATGTATGGATAAAATGGAAAAGGGGCGTGTACAAAATCGTTTCCGAATTGAGGCCTAAGTTAGTAAAGTAATAGTTACAGGAAAAAGCGACTTATTGTTTTACTTAGCCTATTTTGTCGCACTGTTAGGCAAAGGCCTCACATATTCCTTTCCAATTCTCTCGGTATTTGGCGTCCTCTGGCAATCCGGCAAAAACAAGTCAACATCGTCAAAATCGTCATTAAGCATATTTAGTTTGCCATATCGACGGCGCGTTTGTGTTACACGCGCGCCTCAAAGAGATATCAGCAAGGCTTGCCAGGGCCTCCTCCGCCTGCTGGGGTTGCGGGTTGTTCGAAAAAGATACCGCGGCCCCGAAACGTAAAGGGCAATAGAAGGAACATGGGTAGGTTTTGATTTCCAATCCGCAAATAATAAGGCCTCCCATATTCCTTTCCATTCTCTCGGTAATTTGCTTTCTCTGGCCAATCCGGCAGAATCAGTCAAAATCGTCAAAACTGGACATCAAGCATATGTAGTGTAAAAAAAATCTTTATATGTTACAACACTTCCACATTACTGTTTTTGCCACGCATATCTGACATGGTTATTGCGAAAAAAATCTCAAATGTGCACCTACCTTTACCAGGGAAGGATATGGGTACAATGAAATTCATGATCTTGTAAAAAAATAACCTAAGGTCATTGCCCTCCATTTTCGGTCCCGTAATTTTAATAAACCGGTGATAAGTTGATATGTATAAATGAGTCTTTATGGAGACTTAAAATGCTGCATTCTGTCCAATTTAAAAAAAATCTGATCTGTGAAGGATCAATGGAAACTTCTAAGAATTGGGAAGCATATTTTTTAAAATAATTTTATTGTATTATTTATGTGTATAATTATGCCATCTCACTAAATTAAAAAGAAGGTAGGATGCAAATGTTTTTTTTCTAACTAACAGATATAGACTAAATAAAATTATAGATTTATACATTCTTAACTAAATCCACTATCTAAATAATTTTTATTTCTCATTTTCTAAGTGCGTCTAGCTTTATATCATCACACGCTTCATGAAACGACAAGACAGCTTGTTTCATCAAAGTAAAGCAGTAGCATCGTTAGTTGTCATGCTTGTAGAGCGAATTACATACCTTCAATTCACAAACATAAGGTCGAAATTAGCACTTGCACATTTTTGTTAAAATCTTGTTTACGTGAATTGAAGACATGATATGTCTGGCTCTCTCTACTAATTTTTCTGAAACTTCAAAGGTAATGTCAAGGTGATGGTACTGTACTGAATCTTCGGTGAAAGGCGTCGTCCTAATTGGCAAGGATCGTACTCGTCATGCGATGAAAATTGCCAATGAAACATTGCCTATTCTCGCGCGATGGCTTGCGAACTTCAAGATCTTTATGTTTGAACCAATCCTGCGACAACATATGATTCTTACCAGTTAGGACGACGCCTAAGTCAGTGCGTTCTGAGAGATTGAAGAAAACCGTCGCGTCGAGCTATCCAATATTTCGTTGTTTTGAGTATTTAATGACTACTTATTAATTATTTCTAACTTTAAAAAAAAGTTGCTCCATACCAGGAATTTCTCCTGTCTCGTAGTTACGTTTACAAACATTTAAACTCACATACACAAAAATGCAGACCCGGAACCAACGATATTAGTATGGCCTACAGGGGCCTTACAAATATTTGAAACGTGTGGCATCGTACCCTCGACAAGAATGCGCTACGGCCAATCGTTCACATTCATTTAAAATGTGAATCATTTTTATTAAAATTTAACTTTTTATTGTATGTTTGCCGTATGTCGTTAGTTGGCAGAATTAGAACCTAACTAGCAACACTAATAAACGGAGTAAAAAAATACAGGTGTTGTTTTGAAATCACAACAATTTTTTTTTTTATCTAGAAATTTTAGTTAAATTCATCAAAACAACGATAAACTTGACGGCTTTTTGCAACGCAACCAACTTCCAGAATGCATCCACATAACAACTTACTAATACCATGGATTTATCTCACTTCTATAATGCACAATATCGAATCTTTTATTTCGATTTGAATATTTATCTTCTGCACTGTAATTGAATTTATTATTTTTCCTTTATCAACTGCATTTTATTTATTATTGTTGTATTAAGTCTGTCTCTGAGTCTAGTTGTTGTAACCGCGACAACTCCTAGGTTCGATTCCTGGCTTAAGCAAAGTTTTATTGAGGTTATACATCAGGAATTTCTCAGTAGTAGCCGCAAAGTCCTGATTAGATAAATAGATATATATATATATAATCTGTTAATATTCTGTTTTATGTACACCATACAAATGACAAGAATATCAGTATACAACTTATAAATAGGGTGACACAATGGACGGTCTTATCGCTAAAAGCGATCTTTTCATTGGATGGATTTAATGGAGGAAAGACAGTACTGTAGGTAGTCTGTGCCCGATTGATGCCAATAGGCTCGCTCCTTATTAAAAGGACTTTAGAACTGGTGAAATGTGGGTGTACTATTAGGTACACCTCTGCCTAACCTCTTGGGGATCACAGTCGTGATATTATGTTATTTAATCACTATTTTTCGCCCGCGACTTCGAACGCATGGCATAGTTACTGTGGGCTAATGCTAACTTTAACCCGCGCAATATTCGAAAAAAAAATCTTTCTTTCCCCCTTTTCTTGTCTCTTTGTCCCCCTTTTCTCCCCTCTATGTCTCCTTTTCTCACTTTTTTATAGTCTATGTCCGTCTCCAGGGTCCCAACTATCTCTGTACCAAAATTCATCAAAATCGGTTAGGCCATTTAGGCGTGAATACTTAACAAACAAACAAACCAACATTAAGGATTTGTGCACTACAACCAATATGGTTTACTATATATATATATAGTAAACCATATTGGTTGTAGTCGAAACCTTAGAATTTTGGAATAATAGAAGTTATTCTTACTCTTAGTAAATTATATATTAATACTAGTCGAAGTATTCGTATTAGTATCGAAGAATATATATTTTCTAGTAATTATGAATGTGTAGAATTTGATAGTTTATATAATTTTTTTTCCGACTTAACCAACAATTGAAAAATATATTTGTCTAATCTCATAAATACTTCTTTCTATTATTTATGTATTATGTGTGTTAATAGCTTTGTCTTTAATAATTTACTAATAAATCTTTTTCAAAATGTCATGAAGTCAATGTTACACGCTTATTTGAAACTAATGCATAATGCAAATGGCGCCGTTTAACATCAAGTAATGTTGTTTCATGTGGTGGTTTCCTTTGTGTCTATAGATTTTTATTGTAAAACTTTTCTATATCATTTTGTACCTTGTTTATAGGCTGACCGCTTCACTTTGATCTTGTCTGAGGTACCTGTGTTGTGCCATAGTACTGATTAGCGGGCGTTAACACCCCCCCCCCCTCCCTTACACACCGCGCAGCTGCCTTATGCACGGTCTCATTTTAGCAGTCGGCCTATAATTCCCCGGTATAGTCTTTCGGATTAGTTAACGTAGACAGATCGATTTTTACGCAACAAACGAATACGATCAGAACATTTAAACTGCGCCAAAGAGCTGTTGCTGTAACCCTTTCGCTGCCCAGTCCAAATTATACCATATATTTTGGACACATACGCTGAGTTCTGGGGAGCGAAAGTGTGACGTTGACAACTCTTGAAAGCGGCTTAGATCGCGTTCAGTTTAGTACATGTACATACAAAATATTTTGAATTATGGTTATGTCCGATTTTTTGTTTCCAATTTACCATTCATTAGTTTTGTAAGTTTAAAAATATTAACAAATCGTTTGTTGACAACCCTACCTTTCCTCAAACCGAGTGGTAGTACTGTCCACGCAAACCCCTCACTTCGAGTGAGTAAGAGCTAGAGTGTAAAGTTGGTGTGGGCGGCGCCCTCGCAGCTGTCCCCGGGCCGCGACGACGCGGAGGCCGAGCTGGACGGGCCGGGCGCGTCGCAGTCGGCGGACTGCGAGCCCACGCCGCCCTCCATGGCGCGCCGGGGCTCCGCCGCGAACTTGTTCCCGCCCGAGCAGCACCACCACTTGCCGCCTAGGCCGCACCATTATCCACGACTCAGTCCGCTTTCGAGAAATACCAGGTGAGCATTTAAATACTGTGTCTGTGAAAATTGTTTAGACTATAAATGTGTTTTCTGACGTAAAAATGTAGACTAGATATCTGTCTTATTAACAAGTTTATAAGACTCCCATCTCAATGGCTATTTAATCAAAAATCTGACATAAGCGGCGTAAGTGCAGTCATAGATCTCGAGTTTAATCCCAAGAGACGCACCTCTGGTGGGACTCCGTGGGACTCATGTGCGTATTCTGTAATTATCACCTGATTCGGTGAATGAAACCAGCATGGTGTTTTTTTTTTTCGGGTGGGAAATCATCCAATGACTTCCCCCACTCTGGGCGGAGCGGGGGGGCATGTCAGACTTGTACTGACTAATACCCACTCATGTTCCTTCTATTGCCCTTTACGTTCCGAGGCCCCGGTATCTCTTTCGAACAACCCGCAACCCCGGCAAACCCGCATGGCTAAGAGATATTTATCGACGGTATGGTTAGCCAAGTCAGAGGTTCATGGGTGGCATAAAAACTCTGGCACCAGGTAAGGGCAATAGAAAGGACATGGGTGGTTTTTTTTTTATTTCCCATCTGCAAAAAAGGCAGCGTCAATCAATCGTTAATAAAATTAAGTATAAGTTGGAACTGGAATTGGTTCTGCTGCCCGCAGCTTTGCCCGCCTGGACGTCAAAATTGATCTCAAGAGAGTTCCTAGAAGCACCTTTTTGTCAATCGAAGTTATAAAATATCTGTTTGCCAAATTTTATTGAGACACTTTTTTATTTTTTTTTACTTTTTTTTACTTTACATATATTTTACAGTTTAAAATATTTTTAAAACACATTTTTTTAATCATTCAGTAAACATCAGTGTACAAAGGGACAGCTTATTCCAAAACAATTTTTTACCAGCATGCCTACGAAAGGAAATATTTGAATATTATGCAATTATAAGTTATCAAATATATTATAATAATTGTTTATTATATTATGTTGGCAGTAGGATAATTGGATTTAGCATTCTATACGAACACGAACTATTAAAAAACACACTCACACTTATAAACTTGATGTTCCAGCCACGGTGGCACCACGACTTCAGGCTACCGGGTGGTAATGGAGCCGGTGAGATACGAAACGGGCTCCAACGGAGGCGCTAGGCCTTCGCCCACCATGCAGCAACGAATCAAGGCGCTGGGTGTCCCCACGCCGCTGGCAGTCAGCAGTCCGGTCAGAAGGTATGTACCTCCACGTTTAGCCGGCGGCGGAGACTGAAAGATGCAAGAAAAAGGGTCACACGACATTTTTAAGTGTTATTTATAAACACTACTGTCACACTTAGAGTGAATTTCATCATGGTACCTAACCCGATTATCACATCTAAATTCGCACGCTAAGACTTTACCTTTTGACCGCCAACACCACAGTCATGTATACATGACAAAGCGAAATGTGTGCACGCCACGGTCACTACATGACAGACTTTTAAATGTAAAAGGATGAAATTGTAGTTGTAGGTCCGGCGCCGAGAACATGCTTTTGCCTTTTTGACGTGACAGTCAACTGGTTCCATAACAATGGTGACACTGACATCACTTAAACGAAGTTTAGTTGTGCTGATCGTTTACAGTGTTTGGTGAAATTGGCCCTCAATGTGACAGTGGTTGTCAAATGAAGGTTTGATCAAAACCGGTACGGGTAAATGCAACTACAGGTTACAGGGGGGGGGCAGTAAATGCATTGAAGTATCTGTCAGACCCTGTCGGCTGTCGATTAGCTATTTGTCCGTATCGGTTTGTTTGAACCTTAGCACGATGTAATAGCGTCATTATATGAAAGGAAATTGCGTAGCAAGCCACGCAAGCGGGTCAATCTCGCGTGTGAGCAAATTCAGTAAAAGATTCTACTTTCAAACAGTTAGAAAAAATGAAGTCTCAATTTTGAAAATGTCCTTTCAGTTTCCGCAATTTAATTTAAAAGAATCTACAACTACCCTCGAATTCAAGGTCGACAAATTGAATTTTACACTGTAATACTTTACTTCAATGTTACTAGATCAAAATTTCGATAAAGGATTTCCTAATTGGCTGATTATTGAGAAGAAAAAATGTTCCCATAATGATTAAATAGGTATTTATATTATTTCCCATTGTATCATGGCCTGTTCCCATCATTAACAGAAATGGTTTTGATCCCCTTCTACCTAAAACCGGGAATGCATCGCTTAAACCACGGTACGGCTCAATACAGGAGTATAACTTTGATTTTGACATTTTTAATAGAATAAAACCGTAAATTACCAAAAAACCGGTAATCTGAGTTACCAGCTTTAAAAATCTGTCGATCGAAGTTATACTCTTGTCAGTAGTCTGTATTGTGCTTATACGTTTTTGATTTGATTCAGTGTTTATTTGCATGTAAAATGTTTTGCATTCACGTATTAGAGGTTACTAAGTTTGGGAACACTATTAACTGTCGATATTTATTGTCATTGGTGTATATTTAGCTTTGTAAGATGTGAGGGTTGCTTACTAATATATTTAAAATGTGGACATGTTGTGGGTATCCTGAGATTTTTGGGTTTCTTTCGCATTTAAAAATAATTTAAATTTAGCATATTATTTTAAGTTGCGTTGAATTCCTTTAGTTAAGTTTTTCCATGTGTTTTTTTTTTGCAATAATTAATTTGGTACATGCTTATATCTAGCTTTACTACTTTCAATAATTATCCCATTTGAACACTTCTTGTCAAACATATGCATAGATAAATCGGATGACAAAAACAAAAATTCATATTGAATATCTCAGACTACCCTCAAATAGTGCCACTAAAATATAATTTAATACTTATTTTTGTCCATAGTTGAATATATGTATTTCGTATTTTAACTGGGATTGTAAAGATTTGTTAACAATGTATATAAACGAAAAAAGCTAAAGAATTAATGCAGTGAGACCACAAACTAAAAAATATGCATTATAGAGGATTCGGCTTATTGATCTCTTTCTGACTTCACCCATCATTTTTATGTGTCCCTAAATGGTTTTATTTCGTCTAATTTTTCATCTCGTATGGACACATCACATCTGACATTGGACAGTAAACTCCTAATACTTCCATCTTGCACACATTTGTAATTGTTCCAAATTGAATTCTTCCGGAGAAAAAGATATACTGATTTTATTGCAAGTTTTTAATGATGAAAAAATGATCCCTTGAGTCGATTTAAAATGATTAATAATCGACGAAAATAATAAAAATATTTGTGGTCTCATAGCTTGTACGACACGAAATAAAAACTTTGTGATTTACCGCTTACCGCGGCAGGTGGACCTAACGCATAGAGCCGACGTGTCAACGGTAATTCGTTAACTGTCGTTGTTTGCTCTTGTGTGTGTTTGTGTGTTTATGCCATTTTTCTCTACAAAACGAATTTGTGGATATTTTTAAAATAGTTCCCTCACTGTTAGATACATTTTTATTTTTAGTTTTCAAACCAAATTATATCATCCAAAGATGAAAATCGTTAGAGTCGCCTTAATCGTGTCAAATATTGTTCACCTCTGTTTCGTTGTTGAAGCATTTAAGCGATAACTTACGCCGTTTTAACTAATAACTTGATTGAATGAAGTAAAGTTAGTATTTAAAAAAAATAGTTCTGTAATATATTGTTCCATACGGGATATCGGAGCTCAGTTCACGTTCTCAATGCACTTTTTCGACTTAAGTTTTGTTGTAGAATGCACATTTAACGAATTAAATCTTTAGTCTTTTTCATTTCCTATTTTCCTAAAAAAAAACCTTCTTAGAAAAATCACGTAGAATCAAGCATCCTTTCTAACTATTTCTTCTTCTAGATTCCAGATTTCCAAAGTAAGTTTTGTAAAACTTTTGATTTAGAGCTACAATAAAAATATCCACTAATTCGTCTACTTACTTTTGTAAATATATTTTATTGACGTGGCTCAGCACTTTTCGTTTTGTTTTTGCTAAAATAAGAATATTTAATAATACCTAATCGATAGGCTTTTCTGGTTTTACCTTATTTGGAGGTGATTTTTTTTAATATTTTTACTAATATGTATTTTTATTTATGTACTTTTGGACTATGATTGCTACGCAATAAAATTGTAAATAATGCGCACATGAAATATCTGGAAGTACTGAAAACTTTGTTTTTGCTTTGTATAATATTGTAGTTTTGAGCACAAAGCAGTTTTTTTTCTCTGGCATGATTTTCTGTATTTGAAATTGTTTTTTTTTTTAATTTTATTTTTATTAATAATCAGTTACACCGTATTTTAAATAATGCATGAACCCCCTTACAACCTAACTTTATATTTTTTTATTATTGTATTATTGAGACATATGGAGTATATATTGTAAAATATCCCACAGGATTTTACTATTTTTATTATACTTTATTTTAAAAATGGGGAGGGGGACCAAATTACTTGATATTTTTACTCTGCACATGTTTGTAAGCATTTGTAATATAACTTAAAAGATGGTGTAACTCGTTTATTGGGAATTCTGTCTTGAACATATATATATTTTTATATCCAAGTACTTTGCACCTGTTTAGGGTTGAACCACATCTAGCAGCACATCATCACAGGTTTATTTCTGGGACTAGCAAATGATGATTCCAAGAGACAAAAACGTATAAAAGCATAGAAAAATGCAATTTTGTACTACTAGATGAGGCACAACCCTTATTCTACATCTTTTGCTGAACTAGGCAAAAAATGTAACTAGAATAGGCCGTGAATAGGACAGAATTCACCCTAATATGTATGTAAATCACATAAAAATATATACATAACGTTTTTTATTTGCAAGCTGTTGTGACACGGGGCGCAGGCGTAGCTCGACACACTATACAATGGCTGATAACGGCTACCAACGCTTGTCTATGGTCGACTTATGATCATAGACTCGTTATGCTCCATGGTAAACGAACGATTGCTAGTCGAACTCAATTATAAACTTTTTCCTATATTCTTACGCCGCTCTTATGTCAGCTAGAATTTTTTCTTCTTCTTTCAGTATTTTTCCACTTCTATAAATTTTTGTCCCAATTGTTAGTATTTTTATATATTCTTCTTCGTTTTCAGAAAGTCGGTTACTTGAGCACCTACGCTTGAACTTTTCTACTCATTTCAAGATACAAATGATCTATTTTCATAATGTACAAAGCCATTGTATGTCGTGTCGTTGCTTGCCGGTGTTTTTTTTTGTTTTATCCTGATGAAATTAGCACCTTCTTTTGGCACATTGCACTTTATTATGTATATTTGAAATTATTATATTCTCGTTTCATTTCCTTTCACTCGTTTAACAAAATATAATAGCATCGATTAAAAAAAGTTACATTTACATCTGTATTTGAGATCCCATAACTTTCCATAAATTGTAATTTCACCAGGATAAGCATGCAGTAGTTATTGTAGTAGTAGTAGTGTGTATGATATGATAGTGTAACATAGTTGTGGCATGTGGCGTTGGCATGCTCCCCGCAACCGTAGCAGGCGAGGTCGCCGCCTCCGGACCCAAAGTTCTACGCGTTCAGAACCCGGTCATCTCCTCCTAACGATGACTCTACTCTGATCCCACACACGTGTTATATGCTCATGGTTATACGTAGATTAGTTTTTATATATAATTGTGACATTTGGAACGTAGTCGGGATTGCGGTACGGTCTTGTGATAATTTACGTAAATAACCGACCGACACTTTGAAGAACCGCACGTCCGCGGTGAATCGTCCGCCTCTCGATCGTACTCGACGAGAGAGAGCGTGCCGACCAACGCGGGCGCTGCGCGTTCACGTTCTGAGCGGCGCAGTCCTCGGGCGGCGGCGCCGGCCGCGCGATCGCACGTGCAAACGCTTCGCCCCGCAGCTCCCTTCTCCTTCTGTCCGTAGGCCGTACGATAACGATAGCGAGGGCTCGGACGAGCTCGCGCGATTAAACCCCTGACGTGAGCGCCGCGCCTGACAGGTCCAACCCGGGCACGCCGACGCAGCCGCGCCGGCCCGACTTCATCGGCGTGGGAGGCCGCGCCTCGCCGCAGCGACGCTTCCTGTCCGAGGGCGAGCTGCTGCGGCCCGAGCCGCCCGCGCCGCACCGCCCCACGGCCGACGACATCCGCGAGCTGGCGGCCTCGCCGCAGCGCGGCAACTACCTGTGGGCCGAGCGGCCGCACGCGCCGCACGCGCCGCACGTGCACGCGCACGCGCACCCCATGGTGCCGCGCGGCGGGGTGGCCGTGTTCCCGCCGGGCGCGCCGGGGCTGGCGGGGGCGTCGCCCCTGGCGCGGCGGCGCGCGGGCGGGACTGCGCCGGCGCGGCCGCTGTCGTTCGTGCGCGCGCTGGAGGTGCAGGACGCGCTGGAGGCCCGGGCTCCGCCCCCCGACCCGCCCGACCGCGCCTCCGTGTACGACTGCAACTACGAGATCTCCGTGTGAGCGCGAGCGACGCGCCCCTCGCGAGGGACGCGCGACTACAGTTTTATATCTATGTATATTTGTGAGTAATTCGTAACGTTGACCTATATTTAATTGTGAATTTGTCGAGAGAGTGTACATAGTCCCCCAGTGTTGTGATTCCGAGATGACATAATAATTATATAGAAGTATATAAAAGAGTAAATGTATCAGCACCCGAGTGTCTCAATTATTGTGTATAAAATATATTTATAAAATTGTTTTTCAAGGAGCTGTTGTATGTTTTTCCTTTAGGTTTAATATCGACGTGTCAGGTAGACGGAGGTAACGGAATTGACTGATTCGTTAATCTGCCTCAATTTTTTTAGTTCAAACTTTCTGCGGGCGCAGCGAGGTTTAGAAAATGTCGCAGCGTGCGTTTTTTACTTGACGTTTTTTTATCCAAAAAGTATTATTGTTAAGTTAGAACATTTGGGCGCAGAAGTTTATCTTATGACTTTTTTCCAATAATAGGGGATGTAGTAGCTAAGCAATGTGACAGCAATAAACAATGACGATTTTTTCAAAGTAAAAAATGCACGACGCGTGAGGTAATAATGTGCCAAATATTCTGTAGTCACAGGTAGCTTAGAGCACGCGTCTTGTTCATTGTCTTATTGATTGATTTTGATCTTCAATGTGGAAATAAACTTCCTGAATTATGTTGTGATAAACCCACGTTACTGGTAAATAATTTGCTAAATATTTTTATCCCTTCCTGCTATTTTGACTTTATTGAAAACGTCAAGTCTATTAATTCTTGTAATCTAGTGATAATAATACTTTCCTATTTTATGATTAGTGACAAATGATTAGTATATGAGGATTGAGCACGAGGTGACGCGGCAAAGTGCCTGCTTGCGAATAGCGAAATGGTGATAAATTCTTATGTCTAAAATTACCTGCGTGTGTAATTAAAAATATTCACGTTAATATCATATCTGCGTGTTTGAAAATGTGGATTGATTGTTGTGTAATTACACCGCACTAAGATTTACTTATGATTAAATATAAATAACGTAAAACGTCGTAATCTCAAGCAACTTAAGGACAAAATGATAGTATTATCATGGCAGCTGAAAAATAAGGACAAATGCAATTGACTGTTTTATTTTGACTTGTTGCTAGTTCTAATTTTACTCACTAGAGGGACAGGCCAGTTGCTTGAGTTTGCGAATATTAATCTGATCGTATGGCCGTCGCCGCAGATCCTGAGTGAATGATTGAAGCACATGATACCTTTTCCTTCAATTTCGGTTGTCACAGAAATTATTTTATACTACAGACAGATTCCATGTAGTTTTTGTGTACACCATCCTTGTAATTTTATTTATTTAAGTTTGATGGTAATAAGTAAATGCCATTTATATACAATATACCCAATTGTCGCCTTAACACATACGGCCTGTTTCACTACAACCGGAAAAGTACGGTTACTGTTTTTTTTACTGGCAATAGTCGGACAAAAATCGGTTGTATAAAAATATGACTGAGATTGTCCAGTCCGATTTGTTGGTAGTGTAAGTTGAAGGTTCATACCATCCTTTCGAATCAGCTTGCGGTTTCACAGACGATTGATATTATGCTGCCGTTTTTTATCGATAACCGATTATTACCAAATAATTTTTTTACATTCAAATCGGTTACCGATAAAAATCGGTTGCTTCTCTAACGGATACAAATTCAAGAGAATTAGAATACTCTCTTTTGAATTTGTCTGTAAGATAAAACATTTCCGGATGTAATGGGACAGTACCGCACTCTACATTGTCTCTGCCTGTAGTCTAGATAATTATTACACTGGAATTTTTCAACTAGCAATATTAAATTATATTTCGCTATTTTATTTTGAAGGTAAAACGGATCTCAACTTTCCGAATTTCCTATTTTGCCCAGGACAAACTGTACTTATATTAACTGTAATGTAAAGAGAATATATTATTCTAAATTACACGATATGTACTGAACACGTTCAAATAGAAGTGAGTCGGTTGAGATTACATTATGTACATAAATAAATAAATATATATTATATTATAAATATCAAAGTATATAAAGCGTATCACTAGTTTTTGATACACGAGTTTGGTTTGCGAACGCTGTTTACAAATACGTCGAGAGTGATACGTTTTAACTTGTATAGAAAAAAAATACAATAACTGTCTTCTATTTATTAAGGGTTAAGAATGTAAATATTCATGAGAAATATGTAAAAGAAATATCTAAGGACAATTTTGTATAGAACCTTGTAATAGTATTTGTTGTGAATGTTACTATTGCGTATTTAATAACAACACAGTTTAATTTCGGTGCCAGTAAATACAATATTTTTTTAAACTACATATAAACATATCAGCAACGTATTTTTTTAAATACGTCGCGTAGGTTTTGTTGAACGGCCTACTAGTGAACGTTTTAGTTCTTTTCATTCATTCGTTTGCCTCTCACCACTGCACATTCCGTCTCTCATAATTATTTAATGTAGTTATCGTTTTCCCATAGTTAGTTTGATTGTGCGTACTTAAATTTTCACAATTTGTGCTATAAAAAACACTGTTGAGATAACAATGCACATGATAATAATAATTTTGTTAATTGACACCTGAGTTGATTAAAGTCCAGATATTATGTCCATAAATATCTTAGAAAGACTAATCTAGGTAGAAATAATTTTTGAAATAAAATTGTATGATATTTAGGTGTAATAGCAAGTTATTTTGTAATAATTAAAGACGAATAGCATGAATAATTTAGACCGTTACCGTTTTTATGTTTTTTTGAAGATGTAGACTAGAGATTCATCATGGTCATCAGTACAGCCCGACTTCACCTACTGTTGGATATAGGCTTCTTTGCTTGTGTCAGGCTCCACGTTCTTTTGCTAGTCTCATCCAGGGAGTCGTCTGCTCATCTTACAGCCAGACGTCCCATACTAGAGAGTTTATTTACCTCACTAAACTTCAAGGAATGAAGTAACACAATGTTACAGCCTGGGTATAAGATAATAAAAAAAAACAAACCGATTAAATACCGAATATCTTTTTTTATAACAAAACTCCATAACATATTAACTACTGATCTGTTCAGATAACGCACTTGTAGTTCACTTCGATTCGCTCCGCTGTAAAGCTAAAATCTTACTGCTCCCGTAAACCCGTCGGATATTTATATCTGACCGGATCCACCCCTCGAGAAAGTTCCATTCAAACTGAACTCTCGTTGAAACACCACTGTTTGCCTTCCAGTCAAGACAGTTCTTTATCTTCTCAGACATTTGTCGGCTGAATCGTCTGATATGCGCATAAACGTCATTCAACCTATTACGCAACTCAATTACATTTTTTTACACTGTGAGGAGCATCAGGGAGAGTTAAAGTGATTAAATATGTAGGAAACCGTAACTCCCTCTCAAAATTCGTGGAGGCTGATGTCAAAATAGTTTTCGTGGACTGCACTACGACAGAACATAAGAAACGGCTGTATGTACTGGTCCCAATCCCTTTGCCAGCTTTCCACGACTTTCGGCAGATATCTCTCCAATATTTGGTTGAGTCGTTCCACCATTCCATTAGATTGTGGATGGTAAAACGTGGTATGTTACCCACAAATAGACAAATTTCCTAAAATACTTACGATTTCAAATTCCTCCCTAGATCGCTGTGAATTTCTAAAGGAACTTAAAAAAGTCAGAAGTCTTCCTGAACCAATTTATCTGCGAGTGTTGTGCATTCTTAAAGTAATTCAACCATGAAGTATTTACTCCAGCTTTCACTTTCTGGATATAGTATCGCAACGTCTAGTGCTATCCGTACCCAGGGGGTCCAACGTTGTACACTTTAATGTCCTCTAATTCGTTTGTGGGGTTATTTTAACTGGACATTCATAATACAATCCTCCACATCCTCTCGACACTCCACATAGGAGTCAGTGAAATCGCTCGCAGATCTTTAGTAGTCCTTTTTTACCCCATATGTCCTCCGGAACATTCATCATGTAAATAAACTTTTCGGTCAGTGGGTCATCTTAGGGGCGATCTATTCTGATATCTGGTTATAACAAACTAATTCATTAAATTCAATAATTACTAAAGATTCGTAATGTAAAAAATATTCGTGCTACAGTAAAGTTCTTTAGAATTAACATACAGTTAATTCCCATAGACTGACTTTATTTTGTTATTTATTAACAAGTGAAGGTGCTTTTAGACCCAAATATCATACGATGTAAGTGTACAAATGTACAAAAGATTTTTTGTTCGACATTTCCCCAAAATCCGAAAATGTGTATTTTGAGGATAGAAAAGGTTTTGAAATACAGCTGCGCTGCAACATACCTAAGACTAATGAGTAATTATAATAGTACCTCCTCAAACGTTATTACCTATATGTATGTGACAGTGTTTTATTTTTGTATTTTGATAAAATTTGTGTAAATAATTTTCTTATTTTATTGATATTAAACTCAATTAATCAACTTGCTTGTTTTTATTTCCCCGTTCTATGTAATTCGTACTTATGTTTATGACAACATGCGCTTGTGCAAGGTCACTAAAGATGAAAGGCGCTGTATGTATAGCCTAACATTACTTTATAGGCAGGAGTAAACCTAGCAGACTGATATCCGTCTATCGGAAATGATCAGCTAAATTCTATGACTAATATTCGAAATTGGCGCCATTTGTCTAAACTAGATGAGGTTAAAAACCGATACTAACAATTTTATCAAAAACCGTAACTTTCTAGTGTGTCTTTTTTTAAAATATTTAAAAATTAAAATAAATAATGCAAAAAAATGGAATGTAATTCTATTAAATTAAAGTAAATAATCATAAAATATATGAATAAAATTATTAAATTGTTTGACAATAACATGAATGCGTTCCCAAAATCACCAAATGTCAATGTCAAATCTGCATGTTTTTTGACAATAGCAACACAGTTTCTTTTTCAGTCGACGGGTAAAGGGAATGTGAGTTTTGGAAACTTTTATAAAAATATCCATAAAAATCTGTGAAATGTGGGAATAAATTGAACGAAATACTTCACGTAAATCAAAATAGTGTTCCCCACGATAGAATAGTGTCCTTATTTTTTGATATTACTGATAATTTGTCATTGAAATAGAAAAATCAAGTTCGTGTTGTACATCGAGTTTGTGGTGGTTATCATGTTAATTGTGCATATTCCTCAGTGAATATCAGTACTCTGCCTATTCGTTATAAGTGATAACATCGATACACGTCATTTTTGATAGGGATCATCGCAGAGAATAACAGAAAAATAGACAAAAACATAAGTTTTGAAGGTTAGTTTTGTTGTTTCCAGATCCACCCAAAATGGGTAAGATTATGAAACCAGGGAAAGTGGTGCTGGTCCTCAGTGGCCGGTACGCGGGCCGCAAGGCGATTGTGGTGAAGAACTACGACGAGGGCACCTCGGACAAGCCCTATGGACACGCTTTCGTAGCCGGCATCGACAGGTATCCCCGCAAAGTGCACAAGAGGATGGGCAAAAACAAAATCCACAAGCGCTCTAAAGTAAAGCCTTTCGTGAAGGTAAGCCTTACTTTTTAACTATCTAAAATCTCATTGTTATTGTTGCTTTAGTGATTTTTTTAATATAGTCCATTCATCAATGCATATCCACTCATATAATTCGAAATTAAATATAAAAGGTTGCAAGTTTTGCGGTATTCTTAACCCCAAAGTTCTACTAGTGATACTAAATACTTATTATATTACTGTTTACACACTGATATCTGATAAAAATCAACTGCCAAGCTTCAACCATCACATGTGGTTATTTTAATTGTTATTTTAGTTAAGTATACTAGAAACTATTATCACATAGGTAGTGGTAGTTCAGACAGCTGGTTAATTTCGTTATTTTCACAATGAGTTAACTTTAAATCTGTCCTTAGTCTATAAGCCCAATAAAAGTTATTCAAGCAATCTTCCATACTAAGATGCTAGCTCTTTGTGTAAAGATGAAAAGAAATTAAGATTTTGGTGTACTGTCAGTCTGTACACTGATGTTTGACCTTCAATTCTAGAATTCTTCATAATGTTTTCAATACTGCATTGTTTCTGTGAATCTAAAAGAGAAAATCATGGACTCAGTCATCATGAAATCTCAGAAACTACAAGTTTTATTAGTCTCAAATGTTGCATGGGGGATCTTTTTAGGATCTAGGGTAGCAAAGTTTGTATGGGAGAAGGCAATTCTTTTGCTGGATTGATTTGAAATTGTACAATAAGTATTCTTAACAAAAAAATACTAAAAAAATATGTTGATAATGAGATGAGCACTGTGTAAAACCGCTGGATACAGCTTGGATCATAAATTGCTGTATAGTTGTTCAATGTCTGCTCCTGCCATATGTGAATAATGTGGACACAAACTGGCCATAGATGACAAATTATTTGAAATGAGACTACACCATACATAAACAGCTTCTGGAGTTGATCTTCAGGTTAAACCATGCTTGTATACATTGGTCCGTGGATGGGTGACCACCCATTACTTACCAAATTTCCTCCATGACTGGGATACCATGTCAAGCTGTTGGTCTTGGCTGTCATTAGTAGATCATTGAAAGTTATCGTATTAATCAGTATTAAACGAGTTGTGGAGATTAAAGGCAGTTTGCTCTATGTATAACTGTGGTATTGAACTGCATCCAGTTGAATTGAAAGCTGACTCAAACATTTGGTCAAGGAATACTTGATGGAGACTTGATTAAGAAGTGATGCTATACATGCAACCAAGCCTCATTTATGACTATGCCATGTGTCCACATTTGTAGACTATCAGAGATATAAAATTGAGACTATACTGACAAAACATCTAACTGGAATTTTTGATAACAATTGCCTCTAATTCTTTCCTCAAGACAGTTGAAGTTTAATCTTATTTTTTACCAATATTATGCACACTAAAATACATTTTTCTTCTTTTCAGGTTGTCAACTACAATCACTTGATGCCCACTCGCTACTCCGTAGACTTCAGCTTCGAGAAGTTCAGTGCAAAGGACCTGAAAGACCCCGCGAAGCGCAAGAAGCTCCGTTTCAACACAAGAGTGCGCTTCGAGGAGAGATACAAGAGCGGAAAGAACAAGTGGTTCTTCCAGAAGCTTAGGTTCTAAGTAATTTTAAAAAATAAAACGTTACACCCGTAATGCATTTTGTTGTTTTACTCCACTTTCGATATTCCCTATTTGAATTTCTGTGGTCTGATGTATATATGTATTATGACTTTTTTGTTTCTGTTCTTGCTCATTGTGAGATAGAAACTTTATCCAACAGCATTGTCTATTGCCATATTTATTGTGACAGCCATACATCATTGCAGTTACCCTCACACACAGCTTGTTTTTGTTGCAGACTGCCATCAAAGTAGATACTATTCCTCAGTCATTGTTATCAGCACAACTTTGATAGCTTTAATTTCGAGAGTATGACAAAGGATTTTAACTTTTGATTCGAAGATGCGGCCGCTACTTGAAATTAAAAAAATGGCGATAATAGGCAGGCCACTTTTCATATAGACATCCAAGGTCTAAGGCCTCATACAAACGAGCAGCACTTTGCTATCGACAGAGGTATCTGCAGCTGCCGCCTTTAGTCGTCAGTATGTGCAGAAAGTTATATATAACTGATTTCGAAAGTGAGCACAAGTGAAAAAAAAATACTTGTGAAATATTTTTATTTTCAATCATCTGTCTACTATAAAACCTATATCTGCATACCCGACAAAGTTTTTGCTCTAGGGGTCTACCTTATATGATTCTGCTAAAGCGGCCTTTTTAGCCCCTGGGCTTTAACCAGACACTGCAAAATCGTTAGGTATGTATATTTTTCTGTACCTAGTGTCTCAAATTGAATACGAAAAAGAAATGCGGTGGCAAGACATTATAATTTAGTATGCTATTGCCCAAAACGCGACATGGGCTGCATATGGGGCTCAGCATGCAGAAAAGGTAGAACAACGTTTGTGATATAACCACAGCGCTGCTGGACCTTCGAGGTAGCCCCCACTTACTAAGAGTTCTTCCCACTTGGGTAGGTACCTACACAGTTTGTTCCGGAACTTCCAGGTAGACCACTAAAGCTTGTACCCTACAGTTAGATGTTCAGTAAGTGGTAGATAGTGATCAGGCCATGTGCATCAGAATGGCTGGTTGCCTGTGTCTTTGGTCTATGAGAGTTGATTAGAAAATTGCTACATAATTGCTTATATTTCCGAGGGGAATTTTGGCGGTTAGCACCGAGCATCGGTCAGGTATCCTTGTTTGCAGAGACGCTGAGAATTTGAAGAAACAGTCTGAATTAAGTAGCTATTGCGCACAAATACTGGTTGTATGTGCGGTCCTTACATCTCTTTGAACTTGGTGGAGGTGCTATGCCAGGTGTGGGGTATAATACGATGACCGGGGTCGGTTTGGTTGCCTTTAATTGTTTGTCAAGTTCCGTTTAATTACTCGGCGAGGGCGGAACGATGCCTTCCAGGGCACGAATTTTCGCCCGCGGAGAAACTGAGTGCTAGGTTGGCATTTTGAAGTACCTGAGAAGCTCCCCACGTGGTTGATCAACAATTAGATGTTGGTAGGTAACACCAATCATCAATTTGGGTAGAATTTTTAACCGCCAGACCCCTTCGCTGGGAAACTCATTTTACGTAGGTACGTTTTTATCACATATTTCTCTCTATGACGTCACTCGCTTGCTTGTCACATATATAATTTGTCCACGGGGTAAATAAAACAATCATATAGCTACATAATCGATTTATTTAAATAAATTATATTCTCTTAAGCAGTCTATTCTTATAGATAACGTACGATACAAGTTAGTTATTATGAATGTTCAACATTAGAAATAATTGTGTAAAAAATATAAAATGCCGAACTTCTTTTTTTTATTATAATGTAACTGCAAAATAAAACGCACTGGTGAACAGATAATTAAAAAGCCCTGTATGAATTGCATGCTGCAAATAACAATGATAATTATGCAAGTGATCAATCATGTAGTTTTAGATTTAAGATTGCATAACGCCTGTAATTAACGAGGTCAGGCAGAGGTGCATCATACAACACCCACATTTCGCCAATAATCTTTAGTTTCCATGTAATGGGAGCGAGCATATTGCTAATAATTGATAATTTTTAGGTATAGATTTCGACTGTCAGAGACGGCGCTAAATCAAATGCGGTTGTCGGTGACATCAGCTTTGCGAGGCCCTTTTCTGTTCCAGTAAATTTCATAGCTAAAACCAGCCTCTATTTCGACTTTCTTTTCAGTCTTTACGGTTCTGTACCTCAACAGGAAAAAACGGAACCCTTATAGCAGGGGTGGCCAACTCCTGGCGGGGTTGCGGGTTGTTCGAAAGAGATACCGCGGCCCCGGAACGTAACGGGCAATAGAAGGAACATGGGTGGGTTTTAGTCAGTACAAGTCTGACATGCCCCCCCGCTCCACCCAGAGCGGGGGAAGTCATTGGATGATTTCCCACCCGAAAAAAAGGGGTGGGAACTTGAATATTCCCAAGATCTACTTTTTACGGACATAATTCGGTGCGATCTAATACAATATGTACGCAATTATGTGGTATTTTTTTTTATTAAAAATCACACAATACAATACGGGCAGACTTTTGGTGATTACGTTGTGCATCTGTTAGACGTACCTACTTATTTATTTTGTTTGCCTTGCTGCGATCGACTGGTTGGCCATCCCTGCCTTATAGGATCACTTTGCTGTCCTTCTGCCTGTCTGTCAAGATGCATTATCCCCGTTACGGCCCTAATCGAAACAGTTTTGCGAGGCCCCCTTGTGCGTCTGCGGTCGCCGACGTCACCGACGCCACTGTATACTGTGATAAGTTGGGACACAGATATTTCCATTTTAAGGTCAAATACCTCTTCTCTATGAGTGCGATTGGAGTTTCCTCCGTGTCTCGGAAAGCACGTCACACGGTTGGTACTCGCTGTTATATGAACATCTTTGACAGTCGTTACAGGTAGACAGAGGCACAAGTCTGACAATCAGTCTTAATAAAAGGTATTGTATTACCCAGTACTTGTGTGCGAGTGGAGTTTCTTGCCCATTCTTCTCTATAGAGATCAACGCTTTGGAATGGGCAACTACAGTACTTTCACAAGTTATTATGCCTTGTGACCGGGACTGTAGATTAATTTTGTTTCTTGACATTCAAAAGTGCCTGTAATGGTCTAATTTAAATAAATGATTTGATTTGACTATGAACTGGGTTGTGGAGTTCAGATTGGCAGTCCCTTCATGTACCTACAATACTGGTATTTAGTTGCATTCGGTAAGACTGGAAGCCGACCACAACATAGTTGGGAACATAGCAGGTTTTAAGACATGTTGGTTTATTCATGTTCGTCGCTTTGTAGTGTTAAGGTAATTAATTATCAACATTTCAAGTTCTACAGTACGGCCAACGAGAAGCGATACCAAATGTAAACAAAACCCATGCTAAAACCCCATCTAAAATGGCCGCCCGAATGTTGGCGAACCCGTCTTAACGTTGTCATGTTTTTGCCGGGAGAACGAGACATTACGACAAAGGCACAAGATGGAAAGAGCTAAATATTAGATTGTCAATGCCACAGTTGTTCTTTAGGTTAATGACCTTTCGTATCGCTGCTAGTTGGCCTTAGTGTAGTTTCATAAATTGTTTAGTAAACTCGTTTTGTTATATACTTCATAAGTGTGTATCATTATTATCATTATGGGTTCTTGTCCTTGACGAGGAGCTCGTGGCTAAATAATAGCAGCCGCTCGGGTCGATCTTAAGGTTAAGCCACGCTTGCCTAGGTTGGTCTGTGGATGGGTGACCACCCGTTACATACCGAGTTTCCTCCGTGCCTCGGAAAGCACGTTAAGCCGTTGGTCCCGGGTGTCATTTGTAGATCTTTGACAGTCGTTACAGGTAGTCAGTGTTCCGAAAGTCGGACAACCAGTCTTACCAAGGGGTATCGTATTGCCTAGTGTTGACTGGGTTGTGGAGGTCAGATAGGCAGTCGCTCCATGTAAAATACTGATATTCAGCTGCATCCGGTTAGACTGGAAGCCGACCCCAACAAAGTTGGGAAAAGGCTAGGCAGATGATGATGGGTTCTTGTCCAGCAGTGGACTTGCGATTGACAAAACAAAATCTTGGTTGTTGTCAATCCGTCTAGAATTGCGTAATTAATTAGAAATAGCGGTAACAGCTATATAGCACATTTAAATGAGCAAATAATACGTAATGGTGACTTGCTTCTCAAATAATTAAATTGTAACATTGAATGATTCGAGAAAATTGATGTCCAAATGGTTTTTATTACGAGTGTTGTTAGTAAATCGAGTGCTTTGTCGATGTTTTGATAAGTTATATGATATTAGTTGGGCTATTTTAAGAATCTCAAAAATATAGCTTTTACATTTCGCAAGTTTCATTCATTCGCATAAGGCAGTCTCGTTTTGAATCTCTAACCCCCGAATACTGAAACGTCACTCAAAATTTAAGTACCACTTAAATTTAACAGATACTCAGAAGTGACGTTTGACAATACAAAATCTAAAGTTTAAGAGCTGCTCAAATGTTAAGCAGCCCTCAAATTTTAAGTGACGTTTCAGTATTCACGGGTAAGTGTCAAAACGGATAGCGTTTTGACACTTAGAGATTTTATTTTATAAAAGCGTAAGTGAGTTTGTTTGTTTGTTACCTCTTCACGCTTTAATGGCTAAACCGATTTTGATGAATTTTGGTACAGAGATAGTTGGGAACCAGGAAACTGACATAGGCTATTTTTTTTTTATAAAAAAGGTGGATATGAGGGAGAAAGAGGGAAGAAACGGGAAAACTTAGCGTTGCTATTACAAATCGATAAGGCGCTACCGAATTTAACGCGAGCGAAGCCGCGGGCAAAAGCTAGTATTAAATTGATTCACCGACAAGCCACTCGATTCCCCAACATCCCACCACCACCCCCTCATCACGCAGCAGCCAGCTTCCCGATCCTCTCGTCTAGTTTCTTGATCTCCTTGTGGACGCTCTCCACATTATGTGCGAACACTTCCTGAACACCCTGTAGTAACTCCTTGTTGTTTTGAACCCCGCTAGCTATCGTATTCTGTAGGGTTTCTAGTTCTGTTAAGGACTTGCCGAAGTTGCTCGCTGTGGGGTAGACAAATGAAAAAGGTTTTAATCATTTTTTTTTTAATAAAAATTGCTTGTCCTCCTTACAAACCTTCCTTGTCCTTGTCCTGATTACAAACATTTAAATTCACATACACTAACAGCCAGACCCGAAACAACTACCTGTAGGCCATACAAATATTTGTTCCGTGCGGGAATCGAACCCGGGACACGTAGCGCAGCAGTCAAACGCTGTCACTGCGCCAACCGTGCCAATATTATAAACAGAAATAACTACTGGACCGACTTTGACAATTTTTTTCACTAATAAGAACATTATCAGGAAATAACATAGGCTATACAACATTACGCTACTACCCTCGGGATACTTTTTTTCGATATCACACGTCGAAGCCGCGGGCACCAGCTAGTATTAATATAATTTTCGACTTCATTTCAATGTTGAGAAAGTCGATAACTCTTTGGCAGTCTCGTATCAGAGGCATATAGTACTCACCCTGGTTATGTAAAGCTTCTAGAGCCTCCATACGCTCCAGGATTTCGGAATGTGATATACCATCTATTTGCTTCAGCAGTTTGTACAGCTCATTCACCTGAAATAACACAATTTTATCTGAATGAATGGAGTTAAGGAGGTGTCTATGGTAGCAAACTGGTGTATTTTTACCCCACTGCGCGCCGCAAGGGAGGGTAATGTGTTCATCAGTCTATGTATGTATGTTTGTTCCTTTGAAGCGCTATACAGACTAAACGCCTGGGCCGATTTTTATGATTGGTCAATCGATTTCTCTTAGTCCTAATTAATAAAAAATTACAATGGTGACTACGAGACGCCATATTGTGAAAATGAAAACCAACAAAATATGTCAAGAGGGGTATCGTCGAATAGGTTTTTAAAAATCATTATTAATGGTAGCATTATTATCCAAAAATTGTCCTACAGTTGGGACTTAGGGCTCTCTGCAAGAGTGTGGGCTATTTGTATTGTTTCTGATGGTGGAACTGCTGTCCGCAACTTCACGCCTATGGCGCATATTTTGCGTACGGCCATAATCCAACATGAGAGTCGATCACCAAACCAACTGAGACCACCATACGGCCACCGTAGATGCGGGCCTGTGGACGTGTGGACGTGTGAGCAATGGGTAGCTCACCGTCCGTCCGTCTATTGACGACAGGCCGTGTTGACGGCGCATTTGTGTTTCGCGCGCGCGTGGCTGGGTTTCAGTCAGTCCGCTCCGACCAGAACGGGGGAAGTTATTTGATGATTTCCCACCCCAAAAAAAGGCTCGATCACAGTATAGATGGTTAAAGACTAGCCAGGTGATGTAACGTGATAACATACCTTAGCATCCAGCTCAGGGTCAGCAGGTTTGACAGCAGTCTTCAGAGCCTCGACGTTGGACAGCAGAGAGGTGACCCGTGCCTCAGCCGCGGCCAGCTCACCAGGTCGCAGTAGGGATGTTTGAGCTGCCAGCGAAGCTGCTGCGCCGCACAGTGTAGCCTGAGGAAGAAGGGTTTAGTGTTAGATAAAAGAGGATTGATTGACGACACGGTTGGCGCAGTGGCCGAGCGATCGACTGCTGCGCTACGTGTCGCGGGTTCGATCCCCGCACGGAACAAATATTTGTATCGGTACAGGTAGTTGTTCAGGTCTGGCTGTTTGTGTATGTGAGTTTAAATGTTTGTAAACGCACCCACGATACGGGAGAAATCCTAGTGTGGGGTAACGTTTTTTTAAAAGAAAAAAGAAATTGCATTATGCTTGTAATATTCGAAAGGTAGGATAGGTATTCTAACCAGGCTCATTGATGGTTAAGTAATTTTTTTTAAGTAAATTTTCGACCTTTTAGACCAGCCATACTCAAAGTGTGTTCCGCGGAACCCTAGGGTTCCGCGATACTTCTGTAGGGGTTCCGCAAGAATCCACAAACACTACCGGAGAGGAAATTCTTAATATATTTTTTTAATTTCTTGAGGAAATTAATCTTAGACGAATCGATTGCATTGACATTTGTACAGATGGAGCCAAGGCGATGACGGGTAGGTACAGTAGGACAAGTGTGACTAAAAAAAATTAAGCACCTAATTATAATTCCAGCCATTGTATCCTGCATAGACAAGCACTTGCATTAAGAAAATGCCGTCAAATCTTATAGAAGAAGCTGTAAAAATATTTATTAATTTTATCAAATCCAAACGACCACGACAATCCCGATTGTTTTCATTGTTATGTGAAGATTATGGCAGCAAACATACAACAAAATAAAAAACAGCTTCATACCTCCCATTAGTTAGATTTCTTTAATTTCGTTTTTTTTTAATTTTTAGATATTTCTTATAAAAAAAATATATATTTAAAAATACAAAAAATAGTAGCCCACCGGTATCGGGAACAGGGTCGTAGCTACCGGCAGTCAGGGCTCCAGAGAGAGGAACCTCCTAACAATACGAGCCGTGTCCAAGAGTACCGCTCTCTGAATCTAGCCCTTTGTCAGCCGTCTAACGAGAGCCTCCTCAGGTGTTGGTCGACGCTCTTGGCAATTAAGCCATTGGCAGACACGGCACAATAATCGCTGAATCCACATCCCACATGTCGACAACCTTGCAAGCCAAGTCAATATACTTGATTTGTTTATCTTTCTCACGAGGTTCTCGTCATGCGGAACCGTTATATCAACAATCTTCGTGCGCCGCTCTGATCGATCCACCACCACTATATCAGGTTTATTAGCCACATTATTCCTGTCAGTGATGATGGATCGATCCCAGTACAATGTGAGCATAGTAGCCAGGCTACGGACGCTAATTGGTCAACATCAGGCCCAAGTAGGGCCCAGAAAAAGCCGTGAATCTCTTTACTCTGCCATAAAAAGCGTTTAAAAAGCCTCGACCACCACAATTCGGAACATACAGTATCATAACCGAAGAACTTGGGTGATGCATACTTAATGCCGTTAACAATGTACGGACCTTCCTATCCAGGCCATCTAGTTCCATTTGAGTCCATTTGAGTATGCCGAAAGAGTACATCAAAACCGGCATGATCCAAAGTTGAAAGAGCATACCTTGTTTCCGCATGATAAAAGACTATTAAATACTTTTCTCAGGCGGCCAAAGAAGCGTTCCTTCAACGATTGCTTCATGTCAGTCAATTGATACCCAACGCTTCCGACATACCCAAATACTTGTAGGTTTCGGTTGCTGAGAGGGATCTAAAGTTTATGTAATCGGAGAGCTGGGTTCCCACAGATTCCACAATCTCTACTCGCTTGCATCCTCACATACATGACCGCACATTTGTCCGCACCAAATTCCATCCGGATGAAAGTGCCCTACTGAAAGTTTCAGCTACCTTCAGTAGCTCCATCAGTTGAAAATCGTTGGTGGCAAAGAGTTTTAGGTCATCCATATGTAGGAGGTAAGATATAACCTGACCACCTCTCTTCAATCGATAGCCCAGACCTGAATCCTTCAGGAACGTGCTTGAGGATTCAAGGCTAAGCAGAGTTAAAGTGGGCTCAAACTATCGCCCTGAAATAATCTTTTATAATTATACTTGTTATGTAAAAAAGTAATAAGTAACTGTTACATTGTGCTTTTATTATGCTTATAATTAAAGAATACACTTTTAAAAACTTTTGTTATATGTTAGGGTTCCGTCAAGTATTTCGCTTTCCAAAAGGGTTCCGTCCCCAAAAAAGATTGAGAACCGCTGTTTTAGACTACAAGCCTTTGCCCCCGGTTTCGCTCGCGTTAAATTAATTCGGGGTAACACAGTTCCTCTTTCCTGATATGCAGGTACCTGCTAACTGTAGTTTTTGCCCTTGCGCCTTATTTATTGTAATGGCAAAGCTAAGTTTTCCCTTTTTTCCTAATATCTCAAATAAAAAAAATTGCCTATGTCCGTCTCCAGGGTCCCAAAATCTATCTCGGTACCAAAATTCATCAAACTCGGTACAAAATACCACTAAATTCAATGATCGTCAACGTGCGCTGTCTGGACAGATCCCCTCAATCTGTGTGGTGCTGTCCTAAAAAAGACTGTGTTCAAGTTGAATAATCAACACTTATGTATGGAAATAAAGACTAATTTGCCACAAACCTGTCCTGTAGCTGCTTGCAATCTCCTGAACGCTTCCTCATCTCTCACTCCTGCTGCCTGCTCCAGTTTATGTAACCTAAAACAACAAAGCAGGGTGATTAGGATCATGTAAGGTTTCTGTGCCACTTATAGTCATCCCTCCTACTTGGTTATACAACGTAAGGTTTACTTATTGGCATGTGGTTAACTAGTGACCTCGAGCATTGCCTGAATAATTATAATTATTTATATTTATCTTTTTTATGCTTAGCTTATTTCTTTTGCACTATGGTTGTAGTTTATCACCTGTGACTTCTTCACTGCACGTGTAAGCGGGCACACCCATTAGACTGGTGAATTTATTATTTATATTTAGACTTGGGTATTTTTTTTTAAATTTTTGTTTTTGTATATAATTGGTGTTTGCTAGCTGACAAGTGACAATGAATGAATAATTTCTTATTTTTTTGTGATAATATAAATTGTTTAAAATCGTGTGTGTGATTATCAGCCTAATTTGAATAAATGACTTTTGATTTTGTTTATAGTCCCTCCTCTACCCCAGCATCTCAGATGTTAAAAGATCAGGAAACCAAATTGGCCGCTATTATTAATTGCATCTGTGATATTTTATTTTATTATAATTTACATTATTTTCCTATTATGATTATGCTGAGGCTGCCATTTTCTGCCACGTAACGCAAGGGGCAAATGATGAAAGACTCCTGATCTTTTAGAATCTATTTTTATAAAAAATACTAGCTTTTGCCCGCGGCTTCGCTCGCGTTAAATTGGGTAGCGCCTTATTGATTTGTAATAGCAACGCTAAGTTTTCCCATTTCTTCCCTCTTTCGCCCTCATATCCCACTCTTTTAAAAAAAAAGTAGCCTATGTCCGTCTCTAGGTACCCAACTATCTGTGTACCAAAATTCATCAAAAATCGGTTCAGTCATTAAAGCGTGAAACGGTAACAAACTCACTTTCGCTTTTATAATATTAGTAAGGATTTTATTTTATTTCTACATTTATTTATTTTTTAACATAAAATTACATTTTTAAATATTTCTTAAAATCATAAAAAAAAAACATTTAAAAATATAAAAATAGTAGCCCACCGGTATCGGGAACAGGGTCCAAGCTACCGGCGGTCAGGGCTCCAGAGAAAGGAACCTCCTAACAATACGAGCCGTGTCCAGGAGTACCGCTTTCTGTATCAAGCCCTTGATCCAGCTGCCTAACGAGAGCCTTCTTAGGTATTGGTCGAGGCTCTTGGCAATTAAGCCATTGGCAGATACGACTATCGGCACAATGATCGCTGAGTCCACATCCCACATGTCGACAACCTCGCGAGCCAAGTCAATATACTTCATTTGTTTATCTTTCTCGGCTTTCACGAGGTTCTCATCATGCGGGACTGTTATGTCAACAATCATTGCGCGCCGCTCTGATCGATCCACCACCACTATATCAGGCTTGTTGGCAACAATAGTCCTGTCAGTGATGATGGATCGATCCCAGTACAATGTGATATTGCCATGTTCAAGAACTGGGTCGGGCTCATACCTGTAGTACGGCACTTCCGATTCCACAAGATTGTATTTTAGAGCAAGTTGCTGATGGATAATCCTGGCTACAAGGTTGTGTCTATGCAAGTACTCTCCGTTAGCTAAACGAGAACAACCGGAGATAATGTGTCGAATTGATTCACCCGGACGGTGGCATGCCCGACATATGTCAACCGTGCCGTCCTCCACAATAAATCTCCGGTAGTTATTTGTCATCATAACTTCATCCATAATTGCACAGACAAAACCTTCAGTTTCTCCAAAGAGATCCCCGGAACGTAGCCAGGCTACGGACGCTGAATGATCTACATCGGGTCCATGTAGGGCCCGGAAAAAGCGTCCGTGAAGCTCCTTACTCTGCCATACCTCTCTGCGGTCGTTAGTGTCAAGCACTACAGGTTTGCACCAGTTCTCTTTAGCCAAGGAGAGCGGGGTGAGGCCTTTGTCCACTGCAACCACATCCCGATGCATTCCCACGTCGGTTTCTAGGAAATATTCCCTGAGGCTGCATATCATTATTTTATTTCTTATTGTTAAGTATGTAAATTATGCTATAATTAATATACCTGTGTTCAAGCTGAGCTATCCTAGTGGTGTATGCCAGGTTGACTTCAGGCTTTAGCTTCAAATGAGCCGTCATCACCTCTCCTTGTTTCTTCTTGTTAGTACTTGTTAGGTATTCCCTAAAACAAAAATGTTCTAAGTTCACGCTATAACCTGGGGGTCTTCAAGTCAAGAGTGAATAGGTTATTTCTAGGTAAGCGTGCTTCATCGTCGACCACATCATCACTTACCATCAGGTGAGATAGTGGTCAAACGCGAACCTATCACTAATAAAAAATATATATATACAAGTGTTTAAGAATTCAGTTTCATCACACATATCACCGCTTAAATTCAAAAGGACCACAAATAAAAAATAACCAAATATTATTTTTATTGCAAAATTTGTATCAATTCTCTTTATATTTTGATGAGCAAAAAGACACCCAGTATTCTTGCATTATAATTGCTGAAATCAAATTGCTGCCATTTTTGTTTTAACACACTATGCTAACCCTTTCGAATTTGCAACAGATCGCATAATTCGGCTCAAACACCACTGTTATGTGTCAAAACTGATGAATGACCACTATTTAGTTGCCTGATGGTTGTTTGGATAACATATAACTTTATATTTCAAACAAATACAGAATTACATATATATTTCAAAAAATAAATAAAAAAATATATAAATAAAAAAAAAAGATAAAAAAGAAAAAAAAATTAAGAAAAAATAAATTAATAAATTTATAAAGATATAAATTTTGTTTTTCTTACTTTAATTTCTCAGCCTTAGGGTCAATTTGTTCCCCCTCCTCCAGTTTCAATTCTTCCAGTAACTTCTTGGTTGAGTTTATTTGGACTGCCAGTTTAGTATACTCATCCTGAAAGTTAAATGTTAAAAATACAGATACATTTTTCAATGCAACAAAAATTATTCATGTAATTTCTAAAATGAAACATGTGATTTATTTTTTTAAATGAACTAAGTATAATATAATGCTCTTTATAAATAAATTCACATATTTTGTACCTTTTCACTCTCACTGGCTTTGTTCTGCTGTTCTGCAAGTTGTTCAAGTAACTCTGAGAACTCACAGCGGAGCCTGTTGTAGCGCTCCAGGGGAGTCTCTGGTTCACCTTCAGCTGCTAGCTCCCACTCACCAGCCCTATTATACATAAAGTATAAAAAAGAGGTTTTATTTTTTTTGACATAGGCTGTGTGAGTTTAAATCATTGCATCTTTGTTTGACAGGCATGAAAATATTTTCAGACAGAGATTTGATTAACTTATTTGAAAATAAATTAAGAAATTTACTGAATACCTGTACCCAATTCTAGATTTTCTGCTAAGTCGATCAGAAAAGTCCACTGCGCCAGTTAAAAATCTTCCTTTGAACTTGTTGAAAGAATCTTTCACTGATAAATGTAGTTGTTCAATGCATTCGTTTTCTTCCTCTTCGTTGGGATCGGGTTGGTCGGCCTCTGGCAAATCACCGGTTTCATACACATCAGGTTGATCATACGCCTATGAAAAATAAAAATTCAGCACCACAGTGTCCACAAAGCAAAATCAATAATTTTCTAAGTCTCGCCTATATTGTACTTACTATTCCTGGAAGATTTTCATATTTAGGATCAGCCATGGTTATTGTGGTCTATTGTACTATTTATTTTCTTTTCAATAGGATAAAATTGAATATTTAATTTTTTCATGAAATGACGTCACTCGACAACGGGACGACCAGTCATTTTTGACAGAAACGTTTCGTTTTATTTGCGGAAATGCAGAGGTTTCAGACATGGTTTACGAAGAGTTAGTCCATAGTAATCGAATTCCAGCATTTGAGTGATTTTATATTTTCTTCAAAATAATTTTATTTACGTGGTTTCAGCTTCATAAAAATATTAGGACAGAGAAATGAGAATGTGAAAAGGGAACGTTATTATCGTTTCGAAATGAAGGCACAGATTAGATAGAACGAAGGCCATGAGCATCGTTCGGAAATTATGAAATGCATGGTTTTCACCATGCAGTTTTTCGACAAACTGATTTATTATGCGGCTCAAATACGCCATTCTAGACTATAAGCTGCTGTAATCTGTTCTTCATAAATTACCTTTTCAGAAAAAGCTATTTATTGTTTTTTGCAGTGTGCGCGCTTTACCTCAGCTGAGCTATGGCTGAGCTCGGCTTAGCTTGAGTGAAAGACACGTCATTATTTTCAACCTACGTCATTTGCAATATTCTACTTCTTGTTAGTCACCGATTATTTTTAATATAAAACCACAGTCGAGTTTTGTTTGAGCTGATTCTTTATTGTGTTGTGTTGCTGCAAGTATCGCAGCTGTTACTTATTATTCGTTGTAAGAGTAGAGTTTGTAAAGTGCCACAATGAGTTTACAGTGGACAATTATCGCGACGTTCTTGTACGCCGAAATAGCCATCGTGCTTCTCTTGACATTGCCGATCGCAAGTCCATCAAAATGGCAGAGGTTTTTCAAGTCAAAATTCCTCGCTTACATAAGTGGTCAAGCTTCTATTTACTTTTTGATTCTGATCGGCGTGCTTGTACTATGCCTTCTCGATGCCATTCGCGAAATGCAGAAGTACTCAAACATAGAGTCGTCGGACCATCAGCACTTGGATGCGGAGATGCAAGGTAACATGAGGCTGTTCCGTGCACAGAGGAACTTCTATATCTCTGGTTTCGCGCTCTTTTTGCTGGTTGTTATTCGCCGGTTGGTGCAGCTGATTTCACAGTTGGCGACTTTGTTGGCCCAGTCTGAGGCGAACTTCCGTCAAGCGCAGAGCGCCACTGTAACTGCAAGGACGCTGCTCGACCAGGCCGGCGCCGGCGACGAGAAGTCCAAGAAGGAACTTGAAGACCTCAAGAATCAAATCAACACCCTTGAGAAAGACCTAACCAAAGAGAAGAAGGACAAGGAGGCTGTCAAGTCCCAGGCTGAGAGCCTTTCTAAGGAGTATGACAGGCTCGCTGAAGAGCACAGCAAACTGCAGAAGAAGCTGACAGTGGCCAGTGGAGGTGACTCCAAGAAAGATGAATAGAGTCAAAGTTGTAAAACTCATGGTCTGAATATAAGCTAGTGATGTATAAAGTCCATTAATCTATTATCAAGTCTCCACATCACTATTTAAAACTTAATGAAGAACTTTTAAACATCTTTCATAGCTTTCTATCAAATATATGCAATGATGCAACTGTGATTCCAGTAATTTCTAGATCTTTCTATGAATAAATTGCCTTATTTTTTTTTGTTATAAGATGTTCAAATTATAATCTGAGAATGTTGTTTACATAAAACTAATCAATTTGGAATTCTTGTGTCCACATAATTATTATATTGATAACTAATTAGATACTAATAAGGCATTAAGAGCAATGTTTTGCATTTATTTTTGTTGTAATCACACCTAATTATAAAAAAAATGTGAAATGAATGTAGCTTCAATATTGTCTGTTTCTTAAGAAGTTTTAAGACATAAAAAAGGTGTGCTACAAAGATGATTGATAAATATTAGATATTGTTGAGTGTGCGTGAATATATATATTTTTCACTGCTTACTTACCAGTACATCCTCAAAGGTATTTTTGTATGAATATAAAATGATGTGAGTTGATTTGTGTAACAGAAAGTCTGAATTGTTAATTTATTTGTTTTTATTTTTGTTTAAAATAAAAAAGCACAGGCAATGCTTATTATGATGTAATATAAACCTGCAGGTGATTGTCGCAAGAAATCATAAAATTTCGTGTTTTTCTGATCAATTTACCCTCTTTACACACATTTGATTTAACTTTTGTCCAATATTGACTTTGTTGGCCAGTATAACAGGTTTGTTAGAATATATTTGCTATCAAAGTTCAAAGTACACATACCTTTAATACTCGTTTATTTTGCTAATAATAAATGATGAGTCATGGCGTTGTGCACATTATGTGAATAACAACACATCCAGCTAATATTTCATCATTTAGTTGGAAATCTTGGCACTGTTTCTATAAAGAAACTAAAAAGTGCAGATTGGCGACCATCCCTATAAAATGTTAAAAGCTGGATGTTACGAGGCTTCCAATCTATTCACAATGAATTTTACAATTCATCATCATCTGCCTAGCCTTTTCCCAACTATGTTGGGGTACAATAACTTTTACACTTAATACAAATATTTCATACAATGATAAAGTATATCTTTTATCTTTCACATTATCCATATTGCATTTGGATTGTTTGTTTAGAACCTTTTATTGTGGTTTACCACAAACACAGTGTAACACAAGTAACGGAGTAATAGTGTGTATGAACTTTGGTATTTATTCATGACATTCTACCCACATGTTGGGTCTCCATTTTGTAACTTACTCTGTGTTTCTGGTACTTGTGTTTTCTTAAGTAAATGTATGTTTTTGATATTATGGAAGGGTTGTTATGGGTAGTTTAGTATCCAAGTGGGTTTCCTTTGTGATTTGTATGTACTCTAATAAGCTATTTTCAGTGTTGCTTCGAAATAAATTTGTATTTTTAATTCCATGTTTTATTTCTAACAAACGCGTCATATTTTTTACTTCCGGACTTTCGGTACTTCTTTTGGGAGACCCATCCGAGCCGGTAGATTTGTTTTTTTTTTTAATGTAAAGTTCAAAAAAGTATACTTATAAGGGCTTTACACAACACCAAATATCTGTATATCTATTTAAACAAGCACAGTAATTACATAAGCCTCACCGATGATAATTTTCTATTCAGACATTGATTAAATTGTTGCGTCTGTCCGGGGCGTCTCGTCTGATTCGCTCGTCTGCCAAACCGCCAGTTACAAATCTATTTATAGAAAGAACTTCACACAATATGATTCATACGAGGTATCATTATTGTATTTAGATAGGTAACTAGTGGGATGACGACACTTTTGATACATTGTGAAACCGTGATCGCATACGTGTTCTTTTGTTGAGTCGGTCTTAATTAAGTAGAGGGTAGCATAGTACAGTTATCTTTATAGCTAATAAATTGGAAGGCATACGCAACTTCTGAAATAATTTAATTCATCTCTGATAGGTCGTTGAAAGTGTAGCGAACATGAAGAAGAAGAATATGACATGGATCATATTCTTCTTCTTCATGTGTACTTAGGCCTTGCAGTGGACTATTGTGCTTATGCTGTGTACCTGGTGGCCGCTACTCTAGCCAGTCCAACACCTTCCAGAAGCAGATGAGTCTTTCCGGGTTCTTGAGGGCGTCCGCAAGTGACCCTGGTGTGACTAGTGTCACTTTCCGTATTTCCATATCCATGTCATATTTACTTAAAAGGTAACCACTCCATCGACGCGATTTGCGTCGAACGACAGAATGTCTGATTTGTGTCGTAAGCCGTGGATCACACATCGACGTATGGCTTAGGTAATACGGTATTACACCCATTTTTAAAAAGTATCTCATTTTGTTCCTAGAGTCCTAGTAAACCACCAAAAAAAACAAAAAAAAAAAAAAAAATCGATAAGTGCCATAGAACTGCATTTCAATTTTACAATTTCTATTTTCGCGCGTAAAATCACAAAAACGCTTGACGCCATGCATGTGGTCATGCATGACGTCGGTTGGTCATGTAAACAAATGTGCTATTATTAGTCTTTCTGTTTAGTTGTATTTTTCACTATAGTTTAAAGTATTATTATATGGTAGTATTTATTTCTTCCATGGTAGTATTACTATTATTTCATTATAGTACATTACGATATAAGTGCGTTAAGATGGTTATAACATGCGAGTCGGAATTTCAGCCCGAGCCGAAGGCGAGGGCGTAATTGAGACGAGCATGTTATAACCAATACGCACGTATATCGTACGACGTTTTTTAACACATTTGCGAGGAAACAGAAAAAAATAAAAAATAAACTCAATCTGTGAATGCACACTGTTGCTTTCTCCGCCATTTTAACAGCGAGCTAGCGCTGCCTACTTTCGAATTAGTTCGAAATTTGAATAGTAACAGCGCTAAGCGACAAAACCCTTTAAATAAATAAAAAAAAAGAATAGTAACAGCGCGCTGCTCACTAGCAGCCTGGAGTCGTGCGGCGGCGATCAGTTCCAAATTTGAAATGGCAAATAATACTGTTATGGAATTTGTATGGACTATAACTTAACTACTTATTTGCTTTGATAACACACGCGTTTTTTATGACCCTCTTTACATATTTAAAACCGGTGGAATTACATCAGTTTTACGAGCAAGGGTGTTAAAAAAGAATAAAATGTAAAGTTTTATAATACAAAAATAGTAATAGTTGCTCAGTTGACAGTTGTCAATTTTTGTTAACATGACCATATGACGTAATAATCATGGCGTACACTATTTCGCTTAGTAAAACAACAGACTAAAAAAAGTGAAAACTTTGAAATCAATTTTAAAATTTATTTAGTTATTTTATTTACTAAATTTAACATTTTCCGACTGCTTGTTGCCTAAGTTATCTGAATTGTATATTTTTATAATTTATTTCATATATAGTAAAATACCCTATTATCAACTTACGTCATAAAGTCACAATTCATTGTCCTACTTTAAATTACCTATTAGCAACGTAAGTTGACCATTGAACATCGTCATCGACCTTCCGATAAGCAGTCAAAGTCCAAAGCCAGTTGTCATGTCCATTAATAGACGCGGACTAGGTAAAAACGTGGAGGTTGGTAATCCTACATGTTTTTTTTTGCTAAATACACCTACCTACTTACTGATATCAAATTATTAATTTTCAAGTTCCTCAAGGTAACGTAATGATTGGATGATTTGTAGTTTTTAATCGACCAGTAGTTAGTTCGCAGGACAATCGTATTGTTAGAGTTAATTATTGAGTAGGTACAAACTTAGGTAAGGACATAAAATTAGGTAGGTACTTAGGTACGTTTATTAAGGGGTTATTTTTTTTTCGGATGAAACATCATCAATCACTCCTCCCGGTCTTGGCGAGGCGTAAGAAAAGAAAGAAAGAAAATTGCGTTTATTCAGCATTATTAAAAATTAAAAACACAGGGACACGTTAACATTAAACTAAATAAACAAAATAATGCCAAAAGGGCCTCAGCTCAGCTTAATCAAATGCCAGATGGCAACACAAGGCCGCCACTTGACGCTGATTTTCAGCTGCCCACGAGTGCCATACGGTCGAAAACATAATACACACAAACACATAGGTATAAAAGCCACAGTTGACAACAGTAAGTAATAAAATTGATTAATAAATTAAAAACAATATTGTTTAAAAAATGTATAAAAAAAATATAAGTATATATATATAAAAGGGGCTGAGTGTTATACTTGTAGGTAGGTATTGAAAAAAACCCATCCATGTTCCTTCTTTTACCATTTGTATATTGTGTTAGAGTGAGAAACAGAGCGGCAATGCTATCGCACGTGGCAGCATCGACTTTGCGATCGGCTGATCGGCAGCACGTTCTGTTTTGCCGCACCGCTGCGATTCTGCCGCGCCGTGCTGTTCTGCTGGATGAGGTTCAACCCTAAAGGGAACATGATTCAACGCAGATGCAACCATTTTCGCCATGAAACTAAAAATGGGTTGACTTGCCCTTGTGCTTCGTGATTATATGTATATAGGATATATTTTGACTTCCACGCCAGGGAACTATTCGATGGAACTGAACGAGGAAGTCGATATAAACGCGAAATCCGTATGCGTGAATTTAAAATTGACATTCGGTTCGATTCCAAAACTTTAAACGGTCCTAGGACCAGGATCCACATTACGGGAGGATTATATACGATTACGTTTCTGAAAAGCATAGTTCATAGGAACTTCCTGACATCAGACCTTTACATAGTTCTTCTTCTTTCTTTCTCTATCTAAGGAAATAGTAGAAGGTGCATGTGGTAAGTTTAATAAACAACACATAGAGGTTCTATCTATCTAAATGATATTTATAGCAAGTTGTTTTCCGGAACTTTATTAATTTTGAACCTATCTACATCACATCAAACTCCGATAGCTTTGTGATTTCGATATTATATTTGACACAGTCAGTTCAGTTGGTAGGTAAACAATACTTAATTAAAGTTTGTCTAAAATTTGAACTTTTTGACAAGGGTCTAATGTTATGTTGTACCTATCCAAAGCTACTTTTCTACTTTATTGGCCATTATTTGTAACCTGTTCTAAGAACAAAGAGGCCTACATTAAAAATATCCCAGTTACCGATAGGTCATATCGGAAGGCAAGGCAGCATTCTCTGTCGCCATTCCGGCGTAAAATTAAATTTATTGTCAGCTGTGCTGGCTGAATCGATGTTTTCTTTGGCTCGATGTTACGTAACTGAAAAATATTGACCTACCGTAGACTGAGACTCAATCAGTGTTATGAAAGAAAATATTTTAATTGGCGTATTTATGAATACGCACCGGTAACACGAAGTTTCCTAACTTCGTTTTATTTATAAATGTTGAATTTATTAAATAACTAGAGGAAAAATAAGCCATATTATCAATATTTGAAGATGTTGTATAGACTTACATAATAAATGAAAAAAAAAAACAAGAAAGTATTTATGGCAAATTAAGTCTTTATTTTAGTACAGACAACGTCTAACCTATTATTAATAAAAAAAAAACAATATTTTATGAAATATTTGAAAAACTGTATGAGATACAGATAACTTCTTACAGTTCATCCCTAATGTAGGCACGGTAGTTCTCATTCTCATTAAAACCTAAGCTGTCCCAGAAGGACTTCTGACCGAAGTCGGTGGTTGACTTCATTTCCATCTTGGTGGGAGACAGGATATCCAGGTAGTCCAATTCAGGTGCTCCTGGCTTCACGGGTTCCCATTTGGGTCCATTGTTGCTCAGTTTCGGAGTTCTGTAAATAAAATGGGTGATATTTTTTTTTGTAAATGGCATCTCTCTGTTTAACCTAAGAGGTTGTCAATTCAACTCCTGTGGATGCCTTGAAATTAAGGCATCCAGCCAGGGCAAAAAAACTTATAAACTAAGCAACTAGGTACATGCTTAGGGCACCTTTGTGGTGTACGAGTCTCGGCTTAGGGCGTCTCTAGGGAAGGCCAGTAAAGAGACAGGCTAGATCTGAGTGATGGGTGATCAAGCCAGGAGACATAACTTATTTAAATGATAAATGATGTTTATTTTGCAAGTAAGTTTTTACAAACACTTAAACAAGTCTTTTTTGAAAACTAGTCGAAGCCGGTGTTTTGTACCCGACTACTCTGAGAAGAAACAGCCGAAATAAACTCAGAGGAGTCATAGTCTCTTGTATGGTTCAGACAAAAATCTTGGTCAACTTACATGACGTATAAGCAAGCATACGTCAAGGGATAGGTGGAGATGCAGATAGTAACTGAAGTGTACCTATACAATTTAACTTCACGCCTGTTAAACCCAAAGGACAGGGCAGAGGTGTACCCAATTATAGTAATACCCGAATTTTACTAGTTAAATGTTAAAATTCAAATTGGCTTCCTTCTTTTGAACTTATGTTTTGGGGACGCTGTATCTTTCTCGACCAACTCGCAACCCAGGTGACACGTATCTTACGATATCATTTACGGAGAAAACAAATGATTGTAGTAGACGTGATTAGTTCACGTCTAAATAATTCCAGAAAGAAACAAGTTTTACAAACTTTCTTGTCAAATTTTCGACTGAAAGAGTTATACCCAACCATGAGCTATTCCAAACACGTTTAATTTAGATAAAAATGCATGGCTAGCTAGGTAAGTGAAGTCATTCTATACTTACTAACTATTCAACTAGACTTGTAATTTTTATGTACTCTTATTATAGAGGTAGCTTTGCTGTGTAAAAAAAATGACGCCCCCCTCTAAGTATATGTATTTATAATTTAAAAAAAAATATCTTTTACTAAAGCTAGGTAATTTTGTTTGTATATCAGTTTTCTATCCAAAGAAATAATGACCTTTATCCTTCTATATCGTTTGTTTTTATTGTGTCAATAAAGACGAAACAGATAATAAAACTTGCTCGTATTCAAAGAAAAGAACTAAATTATTGTAATCTTATCGAAACGTATCTACTTTCATACACAAATATAATATCTTATCATATAAATAAACATAATCTAAATATTGTAAGATAGATAATCGTTTCTGAATCGATGTCAGATTTACTTGTATCTTAAGTATGTGGATGTGGACCAAGATATATCAACAACAACTGAACTGAACTGACGGCCCTGTTGGTCTAGTGGTAAGTGGCCCTGACTGCTGAGCCGGAGGTCGTGGGTTCGATTCCCACCCAGGACAAACTTTGTGTGATGAGCATGATTGTTTGTTCTGTGTCTGGGTGTGATTTATCTATAATATGTATGAATTTATAAATTATATAAGTATGTATAACAGTTGTCTGGTTACCATAACACAAGCTCTGCTTAGCTTGGGATCAGATAGCCGTGTGTGAGTTGTCCCAAAGAAAAAAAAAAACTGGATGGGAGTTGTCGTTTAACTCACATCAGGCCTGTCCCTTTGTTGTCATCCCCCAGCGATGCCCTAAACCGAGGCTCAGTTTAGGGCATCACCACAGGGGCATGCCTGCGTGTAGTCACTCAATTTAAGTTTTTTGCTCTGGCTGCAGGTCTTACTCTCAAGACAATCAATCAATTAAAATAATATTATTATCGTGAAAGTTCCTACCATACATGATATTACATACTTACTGCAATATTATTTTATTAGTTTTAAGACATTTTGTTACGCCCTAACAGGGTCATATACGCACTAGATATAAGCTTAGTGTGTAACTATTTGTACATTGTGCATAAAATTAATAAATAAATAAATCCACACGGTTGTTGGGTTAGGCAGGGGACAACCTGATAAGTTGAATTGAGAGATGCCATATTTAAAAAAAAAGTTCGTTAACTGGCGCATGTTTGAAGAGGCATAAGTCCAGCAGTAATATCTACAGCGTGTTCCAAAAAAAGAGTAATAGAAATCACGTAAACAATGTCAGTTGTCCCACACATTGGGTCACGTAGGTTTTGAAGTTTTATCATCATCTGCCTAGCCTTTTCCCACCTATATTGGGGTCGGCTTCCAGTCTAAACAGAACATATTTAATAAAATCTTGTAATATAAATAACTTGTAGCTCTTACCCAGTGGTAGAGAAGGTGTACACCATGTTGATGAGTCCTTCTATCATGGCGAGGTCCTGAGGGTCGCGTGTCTCCACGCCGGGGAAGTTGAAGATCCGGACCACGTCGTCAGCGTGGCTCACACCTGAAAACGTATAAATATGGTAGAAGCTGTTACACGAGGTCAAGGGAAGGTGCAGCCAGTCGTCTGTATGCGTTTGACGTTTAATTACAAATGAGAAGTGACGATGTGTGTTCATTTCTCTATGTGGAAAAAATCAAAAGCGCTAAAAACGAAGCTCATCCGTGACGACTGGTCTGATATCTTTAGTAATATTATAAAAGCGAAAATGAGTTTGTTTGTAACGTCTTCACGCCTTAATAGCTAAACCTACTTTTATAATTTTTGGTACGGGGATAGTTGAGACCCTGGAGACGGTGTTTTTGTTTAAAGTGAGAATTGTGGGAGAAAGAGGAAAGAAAAGAGAAATCTTAGCTTTGCTATTACAATAAATAAGGCGCAAGAGCAAAAACTACAGATAGCAGGTATCTGCAAATCAGGAAAGGGGAACTCTGCTAGGTACACTCATTTTAAGTCAAACAAAGCCGTGGTCAAAAGCTAGTCTTTTATAACGTATGAAAGCAGGTAGCAGTAGCAGCAGTAACACCAGTAGCAGCAAGTAAGGAAGCAGGCCAAATGCGTACCAAACGTATTTAACATTAAACCTGCTTCGGAATTTTGTGTTTTTTTTTTAAATTAAAAAACATGGCAGCGTTGGTTACACAATGGACACGCGCCAACGTAGATACTTACCGTAATTTTCGTTATTATGCGCCATCAATGTGGAGATGCTGGTGGCGCCGCGGAAAGCATACCGGTACACGTAGGTCGGCTGCCCGGACTTGGCCGCGTGTATCTGCGCCGTCTTGCCCACGTCCATCACGAAGAGGCGGTCGCTTAGAGCCTGTGGGATAAAGGAACTTCTTAACTATCACTGTGTAGACTGTAGGCAATATAAAATAATAATAAATATCTTGGGACAACTCACACACGGCTATCTGATCCCAAGCTAAGCAGAGCTTGTGTTATGGTAACCAGACAACTGATATACATACTTATATAATTTATAAATACATACATATTATAGATCACACCCAGACACAGAACAAACAATCATGCTCATCACACAAAGTTTGTCCTGGGTGGGAATCGAACCCACGACCTCCGGCTCAGCAGTCAGGGCCACTAACCACTAAACCAACAGGCCCGTCAATAATATACCGTTTTAATAATTGATTTACTACCTTAATAGCGTACTGTAAGCCAATAAATAGTCCACATTTCGAACTAACGAGCTAGTACCAAAAAATACGACCTTAGGCCTACAAGCAATATTCCCTATTTTTGTAATTTTTATTTTGTTTGTTAAAAATAATAAAAACTCAGAAATACGTGTATTTTATTTTCTTGTAATCATCTCCAACCCAAAAAATCAAATAAATCCGAGTTGATGAGTGATAGAGGGTTAAATTGGTACGTACAGTGGGTTAAAGGACCAACGTACACGTACGGTGTGTTGTACGAAAACCCGTCAACCAAGCATTTTGATCCTACATCTAAATAAGGAGCAGTGCGCCAAATTTATTGCTGGAATAGGACTTATTTGGTGCAAAAATCATGGGTTACGGTAGCACTCTATTGAATGCATTCAAAACATTGTACTGAAATGAATAAAACAGTGGGCCTACCATGACGTCTTAAGGGACTGACTGAGGGAAAGAGACAGAGCTATAGGTACAGGGTGTCTAGCACCATCTCTTTCCCTCAGTGGAATAAGTTCTGCTTTAAGACGACTTTTTTTAAAATAACATCATGAGACCCGCCCTACCATGACGGTAGGGCGGGTGTCATGAAGTTATTTAAACTATAGTAAGTAATTAAAACTTTTGTTTAAAACAAGGGTTGAATTTTTTTTAACTTTGATGTCTCTCCGGACCGAGAAGCATTCGCAGGCGTGTTTCAGAAGAAAAATACTTTAACGAAAAGAACAAAACTTTGGTCTTCGTTACTTTTTCTTCATTTTAGGTTATTAGAAAGCTTGAGTAGACCAAACGTTGCGCAATATCGTCATCATGTGTATCAGGCAACAGGCTACCTCAACAGCGTCATTGATAAATAAAACATTAAAAAAAAAACGTGGAGCCCGCTTTTGATGACCTCTCTAACATATCTAACGCTTAGTTATTTTTGAACACGAAATTGTCAAAAGACTGATTCCCGTAATCGCCCTCGGCCATTTTGTAAGCTTTCATCAACGGCTCAATTATCTTGGCGCAAATTGTGGTATTTCTAAAAAATATAATTACGTATTACGAAATAATTTAGGTATTTTATTACATCGAATAAGTTATTTCAATAAAGTATAATGGGCTGTTTCTTGGAACTGGCCCTTATTCTCATTTACAACACCCAAAGCAGTCAAAAAAGAATTATAAAAATTTCAGATCCTTTTTAATCTTTTTTTGGGAAAATTATTTTATTTTTCTGCGCCACGCAGATGTTCTAAAGATATTATGAAGTAATAAGTGCTTATTTAAAAAAAAAAAAACATGTGCTGTTGTATTTTTGGGCGTTTCTACGGAACTCTTGAAACAAAAATATATCCAAAAATAGTCTCCATGACCTGGTATGGGAGTTGTTTGAAAGAGATACCGCCACATCGGAACACAAAGGGCAAAAGAAACTGACACTCCCTCCTCTCCGTCCAGAGCTACGAAAGTTATTTCATGACCATTCTAAAAAAAATACTTCAAAGGATCTTTTTTAAGACGGCACGGTAGGCGCAGTGGCTGAGCGTTTGACTGATGCGCTGCGTGTCGCGGGTTCGATTCCAGCACGGAACAAATATTTGTATGAATTGCAGATAGTTGTTTCGGGTCTGGCTGTTTGTGTATGTGAGTTTAAATGTTTGTAATGCACTCACGATACAGGAGAAATTTCTAGTGTAGGGCAAAGTTTTTTTTTTAAACAAAAATAAAAGAAAAAAAAGTTGTTAACCTGAATAAGCTGCGGGTAAGTCTCCTGGCTGACCGGCTTGCCTCCAAGATAGTGCTGCTTGATCTTCATGGCTACTGCATTACGGAGGTGCAGCGGGAGAGTGTCGTTGTACTCAAAAATGTTGGCTGCCAGTTCGGTCCAGCGGGCTTCCAGGTCAGGTAGCAGATCCGGGGTTTCTTGGTAAGCTGGAAAAGATGAAGTTATGTGATGTAGTGGTCTTAGAAAGGGTGGCGATTAGTTTGTCTGATGAAGGTTTTAGCATTCATCCTGCCTGGGGTGCGAGTTGTTTCGAAAGAGATACCGTGGCCCCGGAACACGAAGGGCAAAAGAAGAAACAAACCTTTCCGCTTTGTCCGGAGTGGATGCAATAATTTAATGATTTACCATCATGTAGGTATTACAGTTTTATAGCAAAGAGCTTTGTTTTTTTTTATAGCCGATAAAAAGTGACTATGTTCAGAGCGATGTACTGCAGGATTTAGATTTAAAGCCGCAGAGTAGGCGCGGAGTAGGTTGTATACTATGGTATATAACCTTCACAGTACACCTTGTAAGTGCAGGCTGATTTGAAGAGGCGATTATAAACGTTGTTTAAATTTAGAACAAAAAAAAGAATAGAATAGGCACTTTGCGATGATGTGACATGTATTGGTAAAATGGTGAACTAAACATATTTAGTCTAAAGTGTTTTATGTTTTTTTTTATTACAAACTAGCTTTTGCCCACGGCGTTGCCCTCTTACACCCTTCATTTTAGGGGGTTAGAAAGAGACAAAAAGTAGCCTATGTTACTATCCATCCCTTCAACTATCTCCTCTTAAAAAACCACGTCAATTCGTCTCTCCGTTTTGCTGTGCAGAACGGACAAAGAAACAGACACTTTCTCATTAATAATATTAAGTTTGGATAAACTTCACAAGTTACGAAAGTACTTTACAAGCTGGACTAGAAAAAGGACGATCAAGACTTACCAGCACCCGGGTACAGTCCCTCCTCAGAAGTGACAGACGTGATGAAGGGTACGTTCATCATTTCGCCGCCCCTGGTGGCGTGGTACGGGTACTGTTGGAGGAATGGCTCTCGGACTCCAGGCGCTTCAACCACGGGTGTGAACGGCGTGAACATGTGCACCTTCCAGTCCTGAAGAAGTCGGTTTTCGAACATTAAAATTTGACTTTTGAAAATAGACTGTGGTGGACGAGGGTTAAGTTGTCAAACAGTTTTTTATATTTAAGTTTTAGTTAATGATTTTATCTTAATAAATTTCTACCAGCAGGCCTGCGAGAGGATATATGAAGAAAAAAACGTAGGCAGTAGTGCTTCTTTGCCAAGAGCCTCGGACAAGACCTGAGGAGGCTCTCGTGAGGCAGCTGGATGAAGGGCTTGTTTCAGAAAGCAGTATTGCAGGACACAGCTCCGATTCTTAGGAGGTTGCTATCTCTGGAACTCTGACTATCGGTTGCTTAGATCCTGCTCCCGATACCAATGGTTACTATATATATGTATTTCCTTTTAGTCTCCTTTGTTTTTGAAGTAGTAAAAGTAGATAGTGAGAATAGAGAGAAAACCGCTCTTTCATAAAATCAAAGGGAGTTTCGGATTCCCAAATGCATCATAGCCCAATCTTCTCTAACAGCCTTTATCAATGAATCAAAGTTAAATTAAATCATTTAAATATCCATCGCGTTATTTAATGCCTTTAACTGGTTTGGATAGCTCTCAAATAGCTTGTAAAGCACCAGAGAACAGCATCCTGGCTGTTTGCCAATATTTTCAACATATTGCGGATGATTGAACCATAGATTGTGAGGCGGCCATATTTTTCTGCAGTACTTTAAACTAAATTATGGAAATTGGAATTAATTTCTCTCTCTTCAACTCCTATATAACCTTGTAATCCTATGAACAGCCAAAAGAGCTGAACAGTGGGTGAAACTGCTGGTCGCAGCTAATACATATCTTAAAAGTTTTATGTTAAAAAGTTTAGGCTCAACAATTAGCCACGTTTATTGCGACATCTGGGGGTCTACTCTAATTCTACGTAAAACGAAATTGCGGCCGAAACTTCGAACGTTTTCTACCACGGTTTCATTTCATTTCATTCATTTCGAAATTTCGGACGTCCGAAGTTTATTTGACATTAAAATTTTCTAAATCCACTCTAATTCACGCAAAATGATATAGAGTAGGGTTACAAACGTAACTACTTTTGACTTTCGTTCGTTAACGAAGTTACGTTTCGGAGAAAGAGAGTAGGCCCCCAGAAGCGGTGTTCAGATCGTCAACCTTTTCAACTGAGAGTGTTTAAAACAAAATGGGTACCCAAATACGTACAAACATCTCGATCTGCGCATTAACGACGACCTCGGCAGGCCTGTACTTCAAGCAGTCCACCATTTCCTTGTTGTTGTTGGTGGGGCATCCCACGATGACTGCCAGGGCCTTCGCCTTCTCTGCTGGCTTGATGGAGTGTGTCCATTCTGCGAGGGCGGAGCCACTGAAGGCTATGCCTCGGGCGAATGTGCCTGGAAAGAGGTGTTGAAGGTTAGAAACTATGCAGTTTTTTTTTGTGTAAGACGTGTGCAAGCCAAATGGGTGACCCAAAACAGGCAGCGAACTTCGGGCTAAGCTGCCGCTAGAATAGTCAGGTTTAAGGGAATGGCTTGCAGTGTTCGGGGGATAGGCCGTATTAGTTGATGAGGCCTTCTAGGCAGGGCAGGCTGATTACAGTAGCAGGTCGTACAAGTGTATGAATATGTTTTGTCGTGAAAGAGTAACAAACATCCATACGAACTTTCGCATTTATCCTTACTAATATTATAAAAGCGAAAGTGAGTTTGTTTGTTTCTTTGTTACGTCTTCACGCCTAAATGGCTAAACCGATTTTGATGAATTTTGTGATTGTGATATGAGAGAGAAAGAGGAAAGAAAATTGAAAACTTAGCATTGCTATTACAGTAAATAAGGCACAAGCGCAAAAACTACAGGTAGCAGGTACGTAAATCAAGAAAGGGGAACTGTTTTACTCTGAATTTAACGCGAGCGAAGCCGCGGGCAAAAGCTAGTTATTTATAAAACCTTACCTACACAGAATCTACATTAGGATTAAAATAATTATGAGCGACCCTAACTAGCTAAACATGACCGCCGAGCTTACTTTAATTATTAATCCCTTGTTTTAGAAAACTGTTGACCCCGTTCTTGAAACAATGATATGTTAATTAATGAAAATGGAGCATTTTCAGAATGTCGACTTAGAAAATGCCCATTGTTATACGAGCTGAAATATACATACATATGTATGTGTGGTCTTAGATGTAAGGAAATGTTTATCCCCGCGTAGTAACCACAGCGATCCGTTACTTCAGAATTTTTATTTATGAAAACTTTATTCACGTGTATTAAAAACACTGCACAAAGGCAGACCGGGGTTGCGGGTTGTTCGCAGAGATACCGCGGCCCCGGAACATAAAGGGCAAAAGAAGGAACATGGGTGGATTTTAGTTAGTACAAGTCTGACACTCCTCCCCACTCTGTTCCTTGACACTCCTCCCCGCTCCACCCAGAGTGGGGGAAATGAAGTGAGTGTGAAGTGATGCAAATAAAAACATAGTAGCTGCAGCATAACAGACAGTTTTAAAGAAAACATTTAGAAAAAAATTGTAACGATAAATCATTACTAATAATATAAAAACGAAAGTGAGTTTGTTGCGTCTTCACGCATTAACGGTTTAACTGAATTTGATGAATTTTGGTTCAGAGATAGTTTACGACCCTGGAGACGGACATAGGCATTTTTTTTTAAAGTAAGGAGTGAGGGACCTTGGCTTTGCTATTACAATAAGTAAGGAGCAAGGGCAAAAACTACAGGTACCAGGTACCTGCAAATCAGGAAAGAGGAACTGTGTTTCCCCGAATGTAACGCGAGCGAAGCCGCGGGCAAAAGCTAGTAGTACTTTAAAAAATACGAGTACAAATCAAATAAAGCAAAAAGAGTTAAAATTTATAAATACTTAGAGAAAAACTAACAACTATTTCATTTGGAGACGACTCATCCGGCTTCTTAAGTAAATGTTTCCAAGCTTTAAATCTGTTTGGATTGCTCAATGGCAAGAAAGAAGGTGTTATGAGATGATGAGTAATACAGGAGTGAGGGAGAAGAAGACATGATGCGAACATCATTGACGGGCCTGTTGGTCTAGTGGTTAGTGGCCCTGACTGCTGAGCCGGAGGTCGTGGGTTCGATTCCCACCCAGGACAAACTTTGTGTGATGAGCATGATTGTTTGTTCTGTGTCTGGGTGTGATTTATCTATAATATGTTTGTATTTATAAACTATATAAGTATGTATATCAGTTGTCTGGTTACCATAACACAAGCTCTGCTTAGCTTGGGATCAGATAGCCGTGTGTGAGTTGTCCCAAGATATATATAATATATATTTTATCATGTCTTCTTCTTCCTCACTCCTGTGACTTTGAGTAATTTGGGATGAGGATAGAAGAATTATGAGTTTCGGATTCCCACCCGTCCCTTGCTACATTCAGCTATGCTGAGCCAGTAGGTAAAAAGCAGTCCCTAAATAATATCACTCAGGTCCAGCCTGTCGCTTTGCTGTTCTCCCCCAGCATTCATCTAATTACCGTGGAGTCGCTTTTTTTAATTTTCCCGGTTGGAGGCCTAAATCTCAATTCATCTACGGGAATTGCCTTGTAAGCAGACAACCTCAAAGGCTGAACGGCGAGACGCCATTCACAAAAAAAGTTTCGGATTACTATTTTATCCAATTTCTCTAATTCTCTATGGAGTGTGTTTCCCACGTTTGCCACCAGACGGCGGTGGTTGCATCGGTACAGGAACTCACACTAGGCCCTCCAAGGCCTTCGATATCGTAAATTGTTTACGAGGCGCCGTGTGAACATCGTAAATCAGAATAACACTCTGTATTCGTATGTGAGAAACACCTTCAACATAAATTATACTCATCTACACAATAGCTTGAAAGGGCAAAGATTTTTTGTAAGTTTGTATGTAGGAGGTAATCTCCGGAACTAGTGATCCGATTTCGAAAATTCTTTCATTACTGGGAAGCTACATTCAGTCATAGGTTAGGTAAGATTTTAGGAAGTTGCCACAGGTAAAAGTTGTTAAGTAAAGAATATTAATATACTAGCTGTTCCTCGCGGTTTCACCCACGCTGCTCAGCACCTGTTGGTCGTAGCGTGATGTTATATAGCCTATAGCCTTCCTCAAAAAATGGACTATCCAACACTAAAAGAATTTTCCAATTCCAACAAGTAGTCCCTGAGATTAGCCATTCAAACAAACAAACAAACAAACTCTTCAGCTTTATAATATTAAGTATAGATAGCGCTACGAACGATTGTTTGTAGCCCGCGGCTTCACTTGCATTAATCTCGGGGTAACACAGTTCCTGATTTGCAGGTTCCTGCTACCTGTAGTTTTTGCCCTTGCGCCTTATTTATTTTAATGGCAAAATTAAGTTTTCCCCGTCTCCCACATGTCTTACTTTAAAAAAAATTGTCTATGTCCGTCTCTAGGGTCCCAACTGTCTGTGTACCAAAATTCATTAAAATCGGTTTGGCTATTTAGGTGTGAAGACGTAACAAACAAACAAACTCACTTTCATTTTTATAATATTAGTAAGGATGTCAGTCACATGTTGGTGTCAGCCTCATTCAGTAGAATTCAATATTTTTACATGGGTCTTTGGACGGTGAGCAATGGGTAGCTCACAAAGAGATGTTAGCAAAGCAGAGGGGCCAGCCAATACCACCATCTGTCGGGGTTGCGGGTTTTTCGAAAGAGATACCGCGGCCCCGGAACATAAAAGAACATGGGTAGGTTTTAATCAGTACAAGTCTGACACTCCCCCCCGCTCCGCCCAGACCGGGAGAAGTTATTTCATGATTTCCCATCTCCAAAAATAAAAAAAAGGGCCACCGCCTGTCGAGGTTGTGGGTTGTTCTAAAGAGATACCTCGGCCCCATTTTTTTTACTGTGTGGACTTAGAGGGTTGATTTTTCATAGCTCCAAAGGACTAGAGACTTGGTTATATGGTTTTAATTTCAACTCGGAACATCATTGTATTCTCGAGATAATTTAAAAGGGTCTAGAGAACAAAATTCTGAAGTTCAGAGTGACAACAAAGTGATCAGTGACGACCTCTTATTAACCCATTTATAATATTGCTATGCAATTCTCACTAATATTATAAACTAGCGACCCGTCCCAGCTTCGCACGGGTGTTACAAATCTTTGAAAATCCCCACTTTTCTCTACTATAATATGTATGTATTATACATAAAAATCTTCCTCTTGAATCACTCTCTCTATTAAAAAAAAACCACATCAAAATCCGTGGCGTAGTTTCAAAGATTTAAGCATACAAAGGGACATAGGGACAGAGAAAGCGACTTTGTTTTATACTATGTAGTGAAGCGAAAGTGAGTTTGTTTGTTACCTCTTCACGCTTTAATGGCTTTTGGTACAGAGACAGTTGGGAACCAGGAGACGGACTTAGGCTAACTTTAAAAAATATATTAATGAGGGAGAAACGGGGAAGAAAAGGGAAAACTTAGCATTGTTACTATTACATTAATTAAGGCGCAAGGGCAAAAACTACAGGTAGCAGGTACCTGCAAATCAGGAAAGGGGAACATTTTTAAAAAAAAGAGTGGGGTAAGGCGGAGAATAGGGAAGAAACGGGAAAACTTAGCGTTGCTATTACAAATTAATAAGAAGCTAGGGCAAAAACTGCAGGTAGCAGATACTGTGTTATACCGAATTTAACGCGAGCAAAGCTGCGGGCAAAAGCTAGTTTTTGATACACTAACAATGATTTTGTAGCAACTTTGTTTATAATATCAATGTGTAGCAAAGGTTATCAATGAAGGTAGAACCATAGAGCATCTCTTCTGTAGGAAATATTCCAAACTATTTAAAATTGGTGACTAAACAATTTTCATTTGCATTACAAATAAAAAAAAATCGAATTCTACTAATATTCGCATGTATGTACGGGTGAGGAATTTTTAATCCTACTAATATAATAAATGCGAATGTTTGTGAGGATGGATGGATGTATGGATCTTAATGGAATTTCGCAAAGAAGTAGATTATAAGACTATAATCTACCTCTGTGCCAAATCGACTATCCGGCCAAATCGTTCGAAATGTGCAAAATTCCAGACGGAATAACACAATAGGATAATGTTTTTTTCTATATCACGCGGGCGAAACCGCTGGGCGCCAGCTAGTTCATAATATTTTTAGGACTAATCCAATTACAGAAACCCACACGTTAGAATCACTCTTATGTTATAAAGGTGAAAGTTTGTATCTGTGTTTGTTTCTTACTTCTACAAGCTCAAACGTTTGTACAGATTTGGAGGTTTGTTATGTGGATATATAGCTCATACTCTGTATAATAACGTGGAGCGAAGCAAATATAAAAAATATATATATGAAAAAAATCAAATGTGAATGACATGAGGCGGAATTCGAAGGAAAGAGATAAAGCGCCCTTTGACTTCGAAGGTTTTTGGTTCGAAGGAGAAAGTTATTTGATGATTTTCCATCCGCAAAAAAAAGAAAAAGGTTATGAATCCCTCGATGTCGCAAAGAAATGTTAATTTGTTGACAAAGCAAATCATATTATGAATATTAATGATATTCTATTCATATGCACAATTTGAATTTTCATTAAATAAAAAAAAAACCATTACCATCGACTATAAGGAATTCAACAGTTGTTTATTGTTCTCGATGGAGAAAACAGGAAAATAAAACACGAGTAATTGAGACAAATAAAAAAAATAGCCGAGTGTGAAACACAATGCAAATTGAACCTAATACAAGTGCGATAAAATCTAGTTTTGTACATGTAACATCCAAAAGCTGGCAACTGCCAGATGTGGCCAGTTACATGGGAACGAAACAAGTGAATAAAGTACATCTCGTATTTTCTCAACGAGAAATGTCAGAATAACATGTTTACTTAATTCACAACTTAAATAAGATATGAATTTGTTTCGCTGTAGTTTTGTGAGAATATTGAGGAGTAGTTGTGCTTGCCATCTAAGTGTCTTAGCGTGATGTACGGCCTTCCTTGATAAATGGGCTATCCAACACAAAAAAAACATATTTCGAAAAAGTAGTTTTTGAGATTAGCGCGTTCAGCCAAACAAATCCTTCAGCTTCATAATATTACTTATAGATAGCGCCCGCGGCTTCGCCCGTGTGATATCGAATAAAAAGTATCCTATGTGTTATTCCAGACTATAATCTACTTCTATGCCAAATTTGATCAAGATCCCTTGAGTCGTTTTGACGTGAAAGAGTGACAAACATCCACCCATCCTCACAAACATTCGCATATATAATATAATATTATACAATATTAGGATATAGTCTGGCAGTTTTAGGGTTCCGTATCTCAAAATGAAAAAAAAACGGAACCCTTATTGAACTCGTGGAGGAAATGAGTTGAAATTAAAACCATGTACTGAATTTTGTAGTCCCTTTGTGATGTAAAAAATCAACCCTCTAAGTCTTCGCAGTTAAAAGATAATTATGTACAGAAGAAGTTTGTACAGAACCATAGCTGCGCGAGTCCGACTCGCTCTTGGCCGGTTTTATATAATTACATGTTATGCTCGCTCAATGTGGTTCGAGAAGTACTTTGAATATATGTATAAGAACAGGGATGTTAAACTAGCCATACTCACGACGACAAATCAACCTATATAACACCAGTTTATGCAGATCTCTCATCGTACGGGAAATCTTTGGTGTACGATCCGTAGTTAAGAGATCTGGATAAACTGGATTTGTCGTTTGAACTAGCTCCATCCTACAATACTTTTGCGACTTTTAGCTTATGGGGCATTGAGGGCCAGGGCCACCGCCTGCCGGGGTTGCGAATTGTTTGAAAGAGGTACCGCAGCTCCGGAACATAAGAAGCAAATAAAGGAACATGGGTGGGTTTTAGTCAGTAAAAGCCTGATACTCTCCCCCGCTCCATAAAAAAGAGACCATTGGGTGGCGTGAGCCAACTTTTCAACTTTCAGAGGCGTTATTCAAGTAAGTGGGTACTGCATTTGTTACAATATCGGTTTAAAGGCAACACTAATATCCTTCACATCTCCATTCCGACTTATACTCGACAACCAAATTCACCAGCGGAGAAACATTGCCCCATTCCAATTTTAAAAACACAAAAAAAGGAAACAATAAAAGTATCAACCATCATCTGCCTAGCCTTTTCCCAACTATGTTGGGGTCGGCTTCCAGTCTAACCGAATGCAGCTGAATACCAGTATTTTACATGGAGCGACTGCCTATCAGACCTCCACAACCCAGTTAGTACTGAGTAATACGATACTTTTTGTAAGACTGGATATCAGACTTTCGGGACACTAACTGTAACGACTGTCAAGATCTACAAATGACAGCCGCTTAACGTGCTTTCCGAGGCACGGAGGAAACTCGGTATTTAACAGGTGGTCACCCATCCACAGACCAACCTAGGCAAGCGCAGCTTAACCTAAAGATCGACCTGAGTACCTGCTATTATTTAGCCACGAGCTACGAGTACGAAAAGTATCAACCGACAATACAAAAAAAAAAGAAAAAAACATGTCATTCGATCAAAACACTCGATTCGATTTCGATTGACAACTCGAGTTCCCGTTTTACCGTGTCACATGCGTAAAGCCGATATTTGAGTTGCTTTTCGATCTTTTTCAGCGTTCCACAAAGCCGTGTTAAGCTGTCCTGTCGAAAAAGGAACGGCCTTTGTGCCAGTGTCAATTCTGGCCCAGCTTTACATTTTCGGGGACGTTTTGCTTAGAAGCGGTGGGCCAATTAGTTCAATTATTGCAGAATGATGTTACTAAAATGGAATTTCGTTTGTAAGTAATGTGGTTTCTGAGGTCACAGGTCACAATTTGTTTGTTGTTTAAATAAATGTTAATTATCTAAATAGTGCCAGTTATTAGCGCTAGGTGATCGATTGGCACATATGTTTTGTTCGGATAGTTAGCTAAGTGATATAATTCGATGTCGAAAAGAGTGTCCATGGAGTTTCTTGCTCATTCTTCTCCATAGAGATCGACGCTTTGGATTGGGGAACCACAGTACTTTCACAAGTTATTATGTCTAGTGACCCGTAGGCCTACTATGACGTCTTAAAGCAGAACTTATTCCACTGAAGGAAAGAGATGGTGCTAAACACCCTGTATAGCTCTGTCTCTTTCCCTCAGTAGAATAAGTTCTGCTTTAAGACGTTATGGTAGGGTAGCTGGACTGTAGCTTAACACTTTGTTTTTTTTTTGACATTCAAAAGTGGCTGTAATGGTGGTCTAATAATTACGTCACTACTAAACTACGGGAAACTAAACAGGCGAAGCAGGAGAAAGGAGAGGCCTAGGCCTAACCCATTTACCTTATTTGAGGAGGATTACAGACGTGATGATTGATTAGCACATTGTTAATTATAACTAGCGCAATGTCACTGTATGTGTCGTATTTTGGCGAGACATTTGACCTTTACAATTGTTATGTGGGAGTATTAATTAAAGCCTTATGATAATTATAGCGATGTAGGAAATAGACTGCGACGAAGATGGGGTGACGTTTTGATCATGTTTGAGGGACGAACGTGGCCAGAGATCGCATAAGATAAAAAGGTGGCTGGGGTTGCGGGTTGTTTGAAAGAGATACCGCAGCCTCGGAAAACCAAGAGCAAAAGAACAACAAACATCGATGGGTTTTAGTGAGTAAAAGTCTACACGGTGAGTATTAGTTAGACTTTGCCAAGAGAGCAATGAGGCAGTCTAAAATATAACATTGTGCTTAGTATTATCATTGTGCTAAGGAATAAATGCCTTATTGCAAACTGTTTGACATCTAATTTCCGATTTAAGTGTACTTAAAATACTGGCCAAGTTTCATCCAAATACTGTGTAGTCAACAAATAAAATATGCAGGTTCGAAAGACATACTTGATGTTTTAGAAACTGATGGATGTTTTCAAATTAATTATAAATTATTTATAAGTATCTATTAATTAAAGCTTCCCATGACCCAAGGGCTGGCTTTTACCTTGGCCAAAGGCTAGTGTTGCCATACAACTTGGCAACGCGACCGTCTCTTGGGTACATTACCAGCTGACAGCGTTGAGGACGAGTTTTTTGAAGCCCTTTTTATAGTCTATTCTTTGTTGGTTTAATTATTTTATTTATTAACTAGCTTCCGCCCGCGACTTCGTCCGCGAGGCATAGTTATTTTGGGCTAACGCTTACTTTAAAGCGCGTGATGATCGAAAAAAAAATTCTCTCCCCTATTCTTGGCTGTTTCTCCCCCTTTTCTCACTTTTTTTTGCCTATGTCCGTCTTCAGGGTCTCCTGTACCAAAATTAATCAAAATCGTGAAGACGTAACAAACAAACAAACTCACTTTCGCTTTTATAGTATTAGTAAGGTTTTCATTTGAAAATATCCTGAAAATTTTCTTTGTTGACTGTTAATGCTGTGGTTAATTAGCCGACCCCATTTATGACGTCTGTATGATAATTATATGGTTTCATCTCAACGTTCATCTTGCGTCATCATATTGTATTAAGATGAGCCACTATTTACTCATAAATAAGCCTCATTTATCATACTGTAATTACAAAGACAGACAAGCTTGAAAGTTTATTTAAACTACAGTTTCTCTATGTATTTTTCTTAATAGTGTGTAATATTTGTTAAGATAACGGCTTGCAACACACAGCGACATATCAAGCTATTCTGTGCCAGTATAACAAGGCCTAGCTTTATATAGGTTTTCTGTACTATGAGAGATCCGCATAAACTGGTTTTGTAAAAGTGAATGAACTTAGTAAGGACAAAGGCGATTCTTTGTTAACTGGAAAAGTTCACATTTATAGCAGGTTAGTTCTCTGTTTCTAGAATTGTATTCTCCAGATTTTTTAACTGAATATTCTACCGCATTTCAGTACTGCTCAAAACTGCGGTTTAGGGTATAGCTTTGAAAATAGTTTTTTAGCTACAAAATTATCATTTTGAAGTTAGTTTTTGGTTATTAGCGGTCTTTAAGGATGTTTTAAACCTTAGTGATCCAAAGAGCGAGTTTTTACTTGTTCTCAATTCGGTTGTATTTTAAAAATTTTGCCGATTTGAAAAAGAGATCCTATAAATAACCGTGTTTTCCTGAAGTAGTACGTAAGTACGGAACCTTAAAAACAAAGAAATATTCATTTTAACCTTTGATAAGGCACGAACTCATCAGAAAAATGTTTAGTTTTGAAAGGAAAAACGACCTTGTTAACATGAATATAAGCTCGTCGATATATAATAGGATTCTATTCAGGTATACACGTAGTGTCCATAAAATTTTATGGGAACATGAACATTCAGCTCCCATATTCACAAACCCTTCGATTTGACAAGTCTGTCTTTTTTTGGATTCAAGAAGTGAACGTTGTAGACATGAGTACGACTTTCCGAATTTTAATCCAATCAAAGCGTTTTTTTTAGTAACGGTCCTAAAAGACGTTGCGTCGGTTTTCAAAGGGTTTTTGACAGCTTATGTCAGTTTGACACAGCTACTTTTTTAATTTAAAATTAAATGAAATACGATTCGACTCTCTTAGCTCTCTCCAAGATTTATTGAAAATCCCATTTCGCAGCAAAGATAACTCCATAATTATTCTCAGAATTAAGGAAATTCTCTATAGGCTAAATCAATCCGGCCTGGAAACTGTCTTGGCATGGATTCCGGGACATACTGGCATATTGGGTAATGAAGGAGCTGATTTCTTTGCTAAGCAAGCCATCCAGACAGGCTGTTCGTCTTTCTCTAACATACCGGCTCGGGACGTCCGTTGCCTGGCTAAACCACGTCTCATGAAGTCTTGGGATGATCTGTGGCAAAAATCTAGGGTAATTAAAGGCAAATATTATGGCAATATTCAACCCAACATCCCAGTTAAACCTTGGTTTGTCAAAAATAAGAAACCGAATAAATTAACCACATCCATCATTATACGTCTCAGATTAGGACATGTTTGCTCTCCAGTGTTTTTGGCTAAATTACGCATTCGGAATCATTCCCTCTGCGAGTGTGGTGTAGAAGAGGGAACTCTTGAGCACATATTTTTCTCTTGTCGTAATCTTTTAGTCCCGCTATATGATATACTCCCCCCTAATTTCCGCAGAACTATTAATATCTCATTCCTTTTAACACTCGTTGATTCCCCATTAATTAAAGTACTTAAAAAATTTATATTATTAAATAACATTAAGCTGTAACAGCAATTCTTAACCTTGGTTTATTGTGTTAGTCCCATAATTAATTTGTGTTGCCTGATTATTAACAATTTATTCCAACAAATAGAATGTGTGGTCCTTACAGGTTACTCAAACAGATACAGTTTTAATTAACCGTACTAAAGGCTGTATAACCGGTCAACCTTAGAAAATACACTTAGTTTCCTTCAACCTTGACATTGGCAGAATCATCGATAAAACGATGGAGCCATTACTATAAAAATTGGAATTGGAATTGGAAATACGATTCCGGTTTAAATGTTTAAGTTTTAACACAACCGTCCCTGGAAATAACAATTCTCTTTGCTGATTTGTTTAGCGAATAATAATTTATACCTTATGTGTAGTTTAATTAAAAATCTAGGTTGAGTTATGATGAGGCTGACTTGCCTTTCAGTATAAAATCCTCCAATATAAAATAAATAAAAAAGCTATTTTAATTGTTGTATACAATTTCACTTTGTGCCCACTGAAACTAGGTGCTATAAAAGCTCTTGACACATGTAATAACATGTCTTACAGCTATTACAATCATGTTCAAGATAATAAACGGTAGAAACACAACTGTAATGCACGTAATACAATGTTTTGGCACCAATAAAACGACCCTTGACAAAAGGTTATATATGTAATAAAAAAGATATAACAAGGAGGTTGGCGCACTATGCTTTTTCCATTTTCAAAAGAATTTTGTAAAAGTTTGAAATAAAGAACGTCTATTTTTCGACGCTTTCGTGCTGAAAAAATATCCCAATTACTTTATGCGGAATGCACCAGCTTGCGTTTGAATTTAGAATATATTTGCTGTGTTTCTTTATGAGCCGGCAGCCATTTTGTTTATGCTTTTCTGCACTGCGCTAATGGTTAGTTGCCTGTCTCGCTGTTATTGAAATTTTTTAGACTTTATAACGCTATGGAAATTACGAAACTTTATTAAATTTTGATTTAAGACCTGTAGAAGAGAGATTTCTTAAAAAGGCTAATAAAATATTAATAACAGCCTATCCCACGGATGGAAATATATCTTTTATCAAGCAGAGAATGCAGGAGCATTGATCACCACGCTTGCTCAAGATGCATTGACGATTTCAGACTTATAGTAATTAAAAGTCTAGTTTTCCTCACGATGTCTGTGATGCCCAAGATAAGCTTAAAAAAGTACAAATGAATTGAAAGTCACATTGGTACTTGCCAAGATTTTAACTTAAAAACCATCAAAGGCGAGGCCTTAACTTCTGGGCCAACACGACATTTAAGAGCTACTAAGGAATGAAAATCAAGCAGAGAAAATTACATTACGATACATATAGAGTTCAGTAACGTCTGGTCATAAAGTTCTATTCCCTAACTTATGTACGGAGACTTCATTGACAATTCAGAAGCTGTCTTCGATTCTGTGATCATAACTACCTAGATATATCTATACATATATTAGTAGATACGGTTTTACCTACGTGAGCGAAATCGGGTAGCAATTGGTACTGAAGCTCTTGTACTGGAAGAACCATTTGGAAAGGGGTTGGAAGATTTTTGTGTGATGGTGAGGTGCCTAAATTAGCCGTATTACTGAATTTTTAAAATAACGGCCACGTGTTAATCCTGTATTGATCAATAAATAAAAGCTTTATTGTATAAGAGAGTATTACACAAACTGAGATATCACTAGCATCCACACTAAATGGTAAATGATGTTTTTTGCAAGTAGGTTTTCACAAACACTTTTACACGTCTTTGTTTTTTTAAACTAGATGAGGCCGGTGTTTCGTACCCGACTACTCTGAGAAGAAACAGCCGAAACAAACTCAGAGGTCATAGTCTCTTAAGGTCCAGACAAAAAAATCTTGGTCAACTTACAGGATAGTCCTCGGCAGATAGTGTCTGAAATGGTCTTTTTAAGAAAGCACCACTCAGATTGAGTGGACCTGTCCAGTCAGTGCAAGCATTTGTCAGTTATTATTATACTAGGATTCGTGTCGTGGAGACTAAGTCTCCACGACACTAGGAAATCTGGAAATGCTTCTACAAAATATGGACGACGGCACAATTGACATCCCTATATACTTACGTGTATCTACAAATCGACGACCCTAGATAACAGAGTTCGTGATTTGTAAGTCTATATCGAGTTTCTAAGCTGTGGTGCTCTTTCGTTCGTTGAACCTTTGTTTGTTAAGGCAAACCCGGTTTTCTACCAGTTTTCTTGAAGATATTTTGATTTTATTATGCTAATGACTTCTTTTTCGACTTTTTAATAATCATTTCGAAAAATCTATGCCTACACAGGTTATTTAATTTCTTGTTGAACTGGTTTTTTTGGTATTTTGGTCTGCAAACATTCTGGTACTTAACAAATTTGTTTATTAGAAAACGTCTCTTTAAAAGCGCAAAAAATAATCGTTTTTGTAATATCGGAGCCTATTTAAATACATAGGTACTACTCTTATTTTATTCCGTTTTTAGGGTTCCGTAGTCAACTAGGAACCCTTATAGTTTCGCCATGTCTGTCTGTCCGTCCGTCCGTCCGTCCGTCCTCGCTTAATCTCTGTGACCGTTAGCGCTAGAAGGCTGAAATTTGGTACCAATATGTATATCAATCACGCCGACAAAGTAGTAAAATAAAAATTTGAAAAAAATGTTTTATTAGGGTAGCCACCCTATATGTAAAGTGGGAAGTGATTTTTTTTTTAATTTCAACCCTAACGTGTGATATATTGTTGGAAAGGTATTTAAAAATGAATAGGGGTTTACGAAGATCATTTTTTGATAATGTCAATAATTTCGGAAATAATCGCTCCAAAAGTAAAAAACAATGTGTCCCCCCCCCTCTAACTTTTGAACCATAAGTCTAAAAAATATGAAGAAAATCTGAAAAGTAGAACTTTATAAGGACTTTCTATGAAAATTATTTTGAACTTGATTGACACAACAGTTTTTGTACAAAAATTCAAAAAGTTTTACAAAATAATTTCTGGACTAAGTTTGTAGTATAATCGTAATGCAAGCTTTTTTTGTAACTTTGTTTACATATTTTATTATCCTGAACGTATCTTTTTTCAAACAAAAACAGAATTATTGAAATCGGTTCTCGCAATCCAAAATTACCACCGAAATTGCACGTCTTTGTATTAATTAGTAACCCAATTCCTCGGAATGGATCGGGTATTACCGAATTGTTCGGTTGGCCTCATAACTGGGAACACTTATTGTGACGGACGGGAAACTACGGAACCCTACACTGAGCGTGTCCCGACACGTTCTTGGCCGGTTTTTTAGTATTTGTTCTTATAGCGGCAACAGAAATACATCATCTGTGAAAATTTCACAGTCTAACTGTCACGCTTCATGAGATTCAGCTTGGTGACAGATGGAGAGACAGGGGAATCTTAGCAATGGGGTCCCGCTTTGCCCTTTGGGTACGTAACCTACAAAAACACATTATATAACGCAGATTCCTTTTATTTTGCGGATTTCTATCATCAAATAACATCCCCCGCTCTGGGCGGAGCGGGGGGGAGTGTCAGACTTGTACTGACTCAAACCCACCAATGTTCCTTCTATTGCCTTTTACGTTCCGGGGCCGCGGTATCTCTTTCGAACAATCCGCAACCCCCGCAGGGTTACACAGCCTCTCGTCCTAGCCATTTCCTAGTGCTTCTAATGAGGCTCAAGAAGTGTCGGAACAAATACACCAAAAAATTTTTGTCGGTAGTGCCGAACTCGTTTCCATAAACATATTTCAGTTTTATAATAACTATTTTACCTCTAGATAACGGCGACAGGTAATGGTAATGAACGCTGGCGCCTCCAGCCGAGCATCCAGTCAGCGTGATGCTGTCAGGGTTGCCTCCAAACATCAGGATGTTGTTCTTAATCCAGTGGAGGGCGAAGGACTGGTCCTTGAGCCCATTGTTGCCTGGGGCGACTTCATCAGCTGTGCTGAGGAAACCTGGAGAACAAAGAATGGGAAAGGGAATGAATTAAGATGACAGAAGTACAAAAATGTACTATCTCCCCTTTGTATGACGTGTTAGAATAGAATATACTTTATTGCACACCAAAATTGAAATAAAACTGTTTTACAAAAAATAGCATTATTTTTAAATAAAAAAAAATGCCAAATGACAAGTTTGAATGTGAGACTGCTCTATTGGCCTGTCGCCAATGCGACTGCTTTAGCTTTGATTGCCGGGTCGGGCAAAAAGTGTTGTTGGGTTTTGCCTTTAAGAATTTCACAGTAGCACCCCGGAGTTTGGAGATATTTGTTGCAGTCGTTTCGGAATCCCGTCTCATCGAACTATGAGAGTAAGGGAACAGAGAGTGCACCTGTGAGATATACCCCCGAATACTGAAACGTCACTCAAAATTTGAGGGCTGCTTAACATTTGAGCAGGTCTTAAACTTTAGATTTTGTATTGCCAAACGTCACTTTTGAGCATCTGTTAAATTTAAGTGGTTCTTAAATTTTGAGTGAAGTTTCTTATTATTTCCGTCTAGCCCCCTTTCTCAACGCGCGATAAGGAGGTATTCCTCTTAGCGCTCCCGTTTTGAAGCGTTCCCATATAAGCGCTCCCGTTTTGTTCCTCTAAGCGCTCCCAAAAGGAGCGCTTCGAGGAACGATTAAAAATATTAAAATTTATTTCCTCAAAGCGCTCCCATGATTAACTTTCGGATAGAGATGGGACTATACTAACTGAAATTATCGATAATAACTAGGTAATAAGTAGAACACATTGTTATACTATAATATACAACTAGCGGCCCGTCCCGGCTTCGCACGGGTTTGGTATTTTTTTTTTGTTTTATTGTTAATCCTTTAGTCCACCAAATCGATGAATATAATCTGCCGACATATTTACCTATTCATATTTTTTTATTGTTTAGCTTATGATTTCTCTCCATTATGTTTACCATTACTACCCCCCTCCCCGCACACCTGGCAATGAGGTGTCTATCGTTTGCGCTCATCTTACGGGACTTCCTCAATCTCTTCCCCTCATCCTATTAGGGCCGGTGTCCCTCAGGGTTCCGTCTTATCCCCCCTCGTCTTCACGCTGTTCACTAGCGACATTCCCAAGAGCAAAAAAGCTCAGTTAGCTCTGTTCGCGGATGACTCGGCCATTTACTATACTGGCCGCTGTACAAACGCTATCGCTCGTACCCTTCAGACCCCAGCCGACATCCTAGGCGCTTGGTTCAGGCAATGGAGAATCGAGATGAATCCCGGTAAAAGTCAGGCGGTTATCTACTCCAAACCGCGCTTTAATCCACTGATCCCCAGTTTGATCACTATGTACGGCAAGCCTATCCCCTGGGAGAAGCAAGCCAAATACTTAGGTGTCATTCTCGACAGCCACTTGTCCTTCGCGGCACATATTGCTATGGGTTTAGGTTTCACTTTTTATTTCAGGCAGAAAGCAAATTGTCACTTAAGTGCAAATTGCGTTCATACACCGCGGTCGTCCGTCCCATCGTGACATACGCATGTGTCGTGTTCGCCCACGCCAACCCGCGTTTCCTTCATAAGATGTAGACCTTGCAAAACCGATTCCTTCGTAAAATCGGGAGCCCGTAACGATAGTCTTCACTTCGACTTAAGAATCCCCACCGTCGTTCAATTCATGAAGTGTCTTTCCATGCGCTTCTTTGACTCCGCGTTAAAACATCGCAACCCCCTTATCGCATCGGCCGCTCAATACGATCCTTCGCGAATAAGTAAAATTCATCGTCTTAGACATTTTCTCGTCACTCCTGACGATGCTATAACCCTGCTCCAGGAGAGCAGCAGGGAGACTAGCACTCTGCGCAAATTCAGACGCAAAGCGCCGTCATTCCATCCTCGCCGACGAGGCCCGTCGCGACGTACCGGTAACTGCCCCACCCGTCCTTTGCAAGAGCCAGCCCGCGCTGCTGAGCCAGTAAGTTTAAACCAGTCCATAAATAATATCACTCAGATCCAGCCTGCCCCTTGCTTTCCCTCAGCGTCGCCCTAAGCCGAGGCTCGTACCCCACAGGGGGTGCCCTTAGCGTGTAGTCGCTTAGTTTGTAAGTTTTCACCCTGGCTGGAGGTCTTAATTTTTAAGGTACCCACAGGATTCGCCCGGTTAAGCAGACGATAACCTCCTTGGTTGAACTGCGAGATGCCATTCCTAAAAAAATCTATCGTTTACGTCAATGGTAGAAATGACAATAACATTGGCCCTTGTATACACATAAGAGTGCCGAAAGCAAAAAGATATTATTCTCTCAATTTCGTAATTTGGTTAAGCAACTTCACACATGAGTTTTTAAAAATTATCGATATAATTCATGACGTTTACTTCTTGCTTTTCCCTATTTTTAAACGTGGGAGCGCTTCGAGGAAATAAATTTTATTATTTTTAATCGTTCCTCGAAGCGCTCCTTTTGGGAGCGCTTATAGGAACAAAACGGGAGCGCTTAGATGGGAGCGCTTCAAAACGGGAGCGCTAAGAGGAATACCTCGCGATAAGGTACTTCAATCCAAAAACTATAAAACAATACTTTCAAAAAAGAAAAGACAATAAATTAAAACAAGAGTAAACAAAACAGGGATAAACAGTTTATTTTATTGAACCGTTTTTATTCTGACCGTTAAAATGATTGGGGTTTGTTTGTGAATTATTCTTCAGCCTTGGACCAACCAGATAAGGGTCGACTGCTTTCCATTAAATATAAATTAGTTTTCTTTACTTTGTTTTTCGACTAACTTTCTTTATAGGCTCTTGTTTCTGAATTACCGGTAAACCATTCGGTTTTACGAACTTGCTGCGTTCAAAAGAAATTAAAGTTAATTTTGTTGGTGACGTATTTATTCTGCTTTTTGCATCTAAATGGCATATATTTATTTATTGAAACTACTATTATTAAAAAATTAAGACATTATAAGACATTAACTTTTAATAAAAATATGTGAAAGCCGAAAAAGATAAATCAAGTATGTTGACTTGGCTCGCGATATTGTCGATATGTGGGATGTGGACTCAGCGATCATTGTGCTGTTAGTTGTTACAGTTAATGGCTTAATTGCCAAGAGCCTCGACCAACACCTGAGGGATCCAGCTGCCTAACGAGACCCTCGTTAGGCAGCTGGATCAAGGGTTTGATACAGAAAGCGGTACTTCTGGACACGGGTGGTATTGATAGGAGGATCACTCTCTGGAGCCCTGACTGCCGGTAGCTTGGACCCTCTTCCCGATACCGGTGGGCTACTACTTTTTTATATTTAATTTTAAATATTTTAGAAGTAAGGAATATTTTAAAATGTAAAATTGTATGATTTAAAATGAATAAAAAAAACGTTGTCCCACCCTAGGATTTTCTCCTGTATCGCAGGTGCGTTCACAAACATTTAAACTCACATACACAAACAGCCAGACCCGAAACAACTACCTGTAGCTCACACAAATATTTGTTCCGTGTGGGAATCGTACTCGCAATATCCAGCGCAGCAGTCGATCGCATAGCCATTGTGACAACCGTGCCGTCAAAATTTTTAGGGTTTAAACCAGTTCTAGTACCTCAAAATGAAAAACGGAGTCCTTATAGGATCTCTTTGATGTCCGTCTGTCTGTCTGTTTACCTGTCTATCTGTCAAGACTCCTTATTTTGGGAACACGTGGAGTTATAGAGTTTGAAATAAATCCTGTAAGTCAGTCATGTCAAAGATACGGCCCGCGATCACAATATATCACAAATTAATGAATCTTGTTTTTTAGATATTTCAGACTGCACTCGATGCCTCTACGCAGGTTTAAAAGGGCTCACAGATTCAATAACTGATGAAAGATTTCTATATATGGGGGCTCAGAATGATGCACTGAATACGTGGTAACCGTTTTCGCGTCGGTGTGGGATTCGACCTGTTATATAACTAAATAAATAAAGGTGTTAAAATAATTCAGTATGTTTTAGATTTTTAATTTGAATCTGGCCCGCCTACACATTCTTAATCTAATATATGGCCCTCTGCAAAATTGAGTTTGACACCCCTGCTGTAAGTTAACGCAGTCAAAAGAAATGACTCTTTTTGTGGCCAATTTAAACGGAGCCTTCAGTGCAACTAATCTGACTCGCACTTAGGTGTTTCTTTTTTTAATTAAAATCCAACTTACCTAAAGGTCCAAGCCTGTAGTTCAGGGTAACCACGACCATATCCACGTCCATAAGGTGGACGGGGTCGTAGAGTGCACCCTCGCCGTACATGTAGGCTCCTCCGTGAATGAACACCATGACCGGCAGGTTGGCTCCAGGACTCATCTTGGGGGTGTACACGTTCACGTACAAGCAGTTCTCGCTACCTGATGATGAAGAAGAGATGGTTAAAGTGAAAAAGAGAATGGATATAAGTAAGCAAGTTTAACGCCAATCAAGCTACAGAAACCATTTTATGCGGATCTCTCAAAGTACGGGAAATTTATATTGTTATTTAAGGAGAGACGTAACCGTAGTGCTGTTTGACATTAATCTATACTATAATATATATATTTAATATTATAAAGCTGAAGAGTTTGTTTGTTTGAACGCGCTAATCTCAGGGACTGATTCCGTACAGTGAATGAATTCTTTTAGTGTTGGATAGCCCATTTCTTGAGGAAGGCTATAGCCTATATAACATCACGCTACGACCAACAGGTGCTGAGCAGCGTGGGTGAAACCGCGTATAACAGCTAGTTCTAAATAAAAATACACAAGATTTAAGCGCTTCTTACAAACCCGGGCAGGGCATTCCATAGCCGTACAGCTTGAACTGTAAAGGATTTATCATAGAAGCTAGTACGAGCACGCTCATGTAGAAGAAACGGATTTACTCGAACTTTGAATAGAATCAGATTATAACGATCAGGGAACAGAGACGCATAATAAATTAAGTCTAGATATGCTTCACTTTAGTTTTTTTATATCAAAAAATGCCAATTAAGTCAAGCAGCTTCGATTGCCAATTCGATTGCATTTTGTTTTAATAAAACAAAGAAAATATCACTATTTGTCGACTCGGCTATCATGGTTTCGTACGTTTTTTTCATTTACAGTTTAGCTGTAGTAGTTTTCGTCAATAACTGTAACATTAAGAGAAATGGGAAAATGAGCTTGGAGATTCAAAAAGAACTTAAGTTCGTAAGAGTTCATACTTGAAGAATAACAGTAAATTGAAGATAGCATTATTGGCAAATTATATAGCCACTAGCTGCGCCACACGGTTTCAATCGTGTGGTGATAGTATATTATACAATACTAGCTTCCGCCCGTGACTTCGTCCGCGTGGCATAGTAACTTTAACTCGCGTGATGATGGAAAAATAAATATCTTTTTCTCCCCTTTTCTTCCCTTTTTCTCCCCTTTTCTCACTTTAAGCCTATGCCCGCCTCCAGGATCCCAACTATCTATGTACCAAAATTCATCAAAACCGTTTTGGCCATTAAGGCGTGAAAACGTAACAAACAAACAAACTCACATTCGCTTTTATAATATTAGTAAGGATTATTTCTTGAACCAATACTATTTATTTTTATATAATAGACGTGTTTATAGTTATCTACTATTTTTACGATGTTCTCGAAGTAAAGGTTTTTGCAATTGTGCACCAAACATCGAGTAATGAGCTCGTAAAATTGTAAACGAAATGCAGTCACATCTAAAATGTCTCTTTCTAGTAAAAACTAGCTTTTGCCCACGGCTTCGCTCGCGTTAAATTCGGTAGCGCCTTATTGATTTTTAATAGCAACACTAAGTTTTCTCGTTTCTTCCCCCTTTCTCCCTCATATACCAATCGCTTTTTTTAAAAAAAAGCCTACGTCTATAGCCTTTGTCCGTCTCCTGGTTCCTAACTATCTCTGTAGGTACCAAAATTCATCAAAATCGATTTAGCCATTAAAGCGTGAAGAGGTAACAAACAAACTCACTTTCGCTTTTATAATATTAGTAAGGATAAGGATTAACGACAAGAGCAAGAAGGAGTAAGAATTTATATTTTACTTAGGGGAAAATACTCTACGGAATTCGCAAATGATCTTGCAATTAGGAAGACCTGAATATTCAAGTAGGTTCTCAAAGCAGTTGTGATTAAATGCATGAATAATTTTCAATTCCAAAGGAATAATTTATTTCTAAGTAAGCTGTGAGCAAAAAGTAAGTCACTGAAAGACTGAAGCATGTAATATGAGAAAGAAGAGTGTAGGGCAGTTGTCTTATGTGCTCATTATCAACCTATGTCTACACTATTATATATAAATATATATATTATCACAGTATAACTAGCTGTGCTCCACGGTTTCAACCGCTACTCAGCTCCTTAGTGGCGTGACGAGGTGTTATGTAGTCTATTCATTTCGTGAAAGAATGTCTAAGCAATATTTCAAGTTATCCAGCGAAGAAATCGCGTTCTCCCATACAATTTTTGCCATCCTGTTTAAAACCTCTAGGGTTTAATTTTGCTAAATCCCGTTTTAGTGTACACTTACATCTAAATAGGTCCTCTGTGCAAAATTTGGGACTCCTAGTACTTAGTGATTTTAATTACCTAGTGATTTTTGCTTTTATATAAATATATCAATAATATTATTATCACTGGGTCAAACCGCTGGGCACAGTTATTTTAAATTCCGCAAGGATTTTATCTGTACTTGCTATTTACCTGTGATTTTCCTTACAAATGGATCGTACTGCAGACAACCGGGGAGGGGTCTGGTGGCATCCCACACGCCGACCCAAGGCTTCAGCTGTTGTGGTTCCTGGCGACAAAAAGTATTATTAGAGAACAGAAAGACAGACCGCAAATCAAAAACCAACATTTTAAGTCTTAAAGTTCACATGTTCATAATATGACGGTGTCATGGAGAGAGCGACCACAATAGTGGCGATAAGTCCCTTCTTTAAAGCGTTGCTAGAGGCACCATGGCGTCCTCACCTACCGCCTGACGGAGATCAGGAAATTTCCGTCACCAAAACCAACCACGTCAACCCAAAACTACCGTGTCCAGGGGGACACTTTAGTTTTGGGTTTGGTAGGTAGGCTGCATATAATCGGGTGGGAGGAAACACCCGGCTGGTGGAGACCATTTGTGGTGACAATCGCCCAGAGAACACGGTGGAGCACACTGGGGCCGTCTGCGCCGCTTGGGCGGAGCACTGTGTCCTCGTAAACGCGATCGGCGGCGGCGGAGGGTATCTAAAGCAGTCACCACATGCTAGCGAAGAAGGAAGCTGGACGTTTGAGGGAGAGTATCTCAAACCGACCCAGCCGCCGCATTTGACAGACCCGCCCAACTTTTGTTTTAAATAATACTTACACTAGGAATTTCTCCTGTATCGTACAAAACATATAAACTTAGATACACAAACAGCCAGACCCTAAAGAACAACTATGTTTTAATCTGATCATTTACAACCTATTTAATGGACTTAATGCTAACTTATGTGGTAACAACCAAGCAGTAGAAGTTGCTATTCCGAAGATTGATTCAGTACTGCATTTGACGCGGGCGAAGCAAAGTCGCGGGCAATAGCTTGTAGCAGATATATAGTATGATGAAACAGTCCAATAATTTCCGGTCATAGCTGTAACGATGCACGAATCACGGTCGGCCGACGGACAAAGCAATCAATCACACCACAGTTCACAATTCGTATAGCGTCATTAACTCTATACCAACTGTGTGAAGGTTATACCAGCCGGTATACCAACTAGGCGCCTCAAAGAGATGTCAGCAAAGCTGAGGGGCTTGTCAGGGCAACTGCCTGTTGCGGGTTGTTCGAAAGAGATACCGCGGCCACGGAACATAAAGGGCAAAATAATAAGGATGGGTTTTAATCAGTAAAAGTCTGACATTCCCTTCCGTTCCGCCCAGAGTGGAATCATCAAATCATGAAATCCATCCCTATGAAAGATTTAAATTCATCGCTTTTAGTAATTTTATTTAATCAAAATTGCCATGCTCAATACGGGTTGGCGATTTCAGACTTATATTAATTATAAGTTTCATGATATTTCCTTCACATGTTTATTATATCTAAGATAATTTTCAGAAAAAAAAAGTCGAAAGTCGTCGTTACGTTAACACCGCGCGTTCGTGTTAGGGCTTCGGACTCGATTTGCACGTGCGTGTATCTCATGCTCTAATTACTTGATGATCCATTACAAAGGAAAGCCTAACCAGCAGATGATTTATTAATGTACTGCTGTAATGTACTACTATGTACAGACAGCAAAAGAATTAAGTAACCTCATTAGAAATAGTCGCATTTTTCATTGAAAATCGATGCACATCTTCAACTTAATTTTTTTTTTTTAATGAGCCTAAAAAGATTGCTTTAGCAGAATCATTATAGGATAATAATATGATTCACATTAAAATTACATTTCGGAGAGTGTGCGATGGAATTGCACAGCCTAATTCCGCCAAGCCCGCTCCATCATAGGACTACAAGACGTACGGCGATGCGCCACCGTTACATGGTAGACATCCCACCCACACGCACTAAACGGTTTGGGAATACCTTCATTGTGCGTACTGCTAAGGAGTGGAATTTCCTGCCGGAGTCTGTATTTCCTGACAGCTATAACCTGGGGGTCTTCAAGTCAAGAGTGAATAGGTTATTTCTAGGTAAGCGTGCTTCATCGTCGACCACATCATCACTTACCATCAAGTGAGATAGTGGTCAAACGCGAGCCTATCAATTATAAAAAAAAAAAAACTTAAAATGGTTACAGACGCAGTTAATATTGTGAACTGTCACTTTGTGAGCATTTTACGAAAGGTAACGTAATTATTATTATTATGCCATTATGATTTTGCTTAAGCGGCCTTTTAAGACCCCCTGTTTGTTTTCTTTCAAATAAATTAAGTTTTTTTGAAAGCACTAATATTTCTTTAAGTCCATCTGATTAATGAGCCTGGTTACGAATCTATTTGGCTCAATGTACGGACTTGTATATTGTGGTCTGGTTTAGCGGGGACATGACGCGACACAATCAACTGTGACGTGGACATAAGTTTAGATTATCCATGATTAACTAAGGTTTGGACCACATCTAAAACGGAATATCTGACAAACAAACAAATATCTTCGCATAAGAAGATGGGTGTATACAAAATCAAAAGTCATTTATACAAACTAGGATGATGATTAGTACTTTGTGAACGTCATTACACAAGGCAGTACCCGAAAACGCTCACCCTTCACCACTTCCTAGTGTTTTAGCTGGGAAGAAGTGACGTCACAATCTCCCCAGCAACACAAACTGTCTGATAGGTTTGATGAACTAGACTTTATACAGTAACATACAAGGTACACATTACAATTATGAAAGACATAACTACACTTAATTGAATTGCTACAATGTTCGCTAGAACTCATCAATATACCAGAATGAACAGTAAATATCCTACTAATATTATGAATGCGAATGTTTGTGAGGATGGTTGGATGTATGGATGTTTGTTACTCTTTCACATCAAAACAGCTGAACGGATTTTGATGAAATTTGGCCCAGGAGGTAGATTACTGTCTGGAATAACACATAGGATACTTTTTCCGATAACACGAGGGCGAAACCGCGGGCGCCAGCTAGTATGACTTTTTTTTTTAATAAATTGGTAAATAAAGACGCGAAACACGCAGACGGAATAAAAGATGTGTTCTTATCCAACTTATCAAAAGTATTTGAATATCAAAAGAGTAATTTTAGCGCTGTGACACAAAAATAATACTAATAAGAAATTAACTTCTTATCGGTTTATCCTTGTTTTGACAGAGAGGTATCAAAAACTGAGCAAATTTATAATGTTTTAACTGAAAAGTTTCAGAATTAATTCACTACAATCTAATCATAGATATTGTACTATCCTGACTACAGTTTAATTATTTCTCATAAAAAACACTGTAATTAAGACAGTGTCAAAAATCTAAAGTAACATAACTGTAGATTTTTTTGTAATAAATATAATTTAAAATACATTGCAAACTGCGAGTCGGAGTCGCGATATATTAAATATAATATTGCCGCATCTTTTGACTGCGTAGGTTTAAAGGTTGATTTTGCTTCAGTTGACCACAGATTTGTGTTCACGAGTTTCCGGGGTAAAGGGTCTTGACAGACAGACGGTCAACAAAGATCCTATAAGGTACATCAATACTCAATACTCAATATATTTATTGCATTCCACAATGTGAACTTAGGTGGTAGGGTACATTAATTAATGGTTAACATACATTAGTTTAGGAGCATTGTGGGCCCTGTCGGGCATAACAAAAATAAAAATGAAAAATTAGGATTAGGAGGAGGGCTATTACAAATAATGTTAACATTTTTTTTTTTAAGTAGGTAGGCTTAATAACTAATTGAATACATATACGTGTAACTAATTGAATACTATCATACTTTTACGTCATATATACCTATTGGATTAACTTATTAATATTTATTTTAATTATACATTGGAATTATAGATTATTATTTTTTATTTGTTTATATTATTACTGTTTATTTGTTAAATTTATCATTTAAATATTCCTGTACATTATAATAACATTTTTGGATTAGAAGCTGTTTTAATTTATTTATAAATATATTAAATTTTTGTTCATTTTTAATTTCACCTGGTAGTTTATTATATATTTTAGCTGCCATTATTAAAGTACTTGTAGAGTGTATTTTTAGTTTAGAACCTGGTACGTTTAGTCTATTTTTGTGTCGTAGTGTGTAGTGAGTCTGTGTGTTTTCGCGTGTAGTGTATAGTTTTTCATTATTTCTATCCTGCCGGGGTAGCGGGTTGTTCGAAAGAGATACCGCGGCCCCGGAACATAAAGGGTAATAGAAGCAACATGGGGAACAACGGTTGGGTTTTAGTCAGTACAAGTGTCACTCTCCTCTCCGCATCATCCCTCCCAAACCCTCTCCAAATCATCAAATAACTTCCCCCGCTCTGGGCGGACCCAGAGCGGGGGAAGTTATTTGATGATTTCCTATCCGCAAAAAAGGTACATTTTTTTTCGACTTTACAGCATGGAAATACCATAATCAAAATATGTCGATTAATTAAACAATATTTTGCCACCAAGACCTTTAAAAAAAATAAAAACTCCTTTGAAATCGTAAGTTAGTGTCACATTTTTGTTTTTTATTTGATAATATTTTTTAAACTAGCAGGATTTCTTTATAATGAATTAACATAGTATCGCTAACAGTTTCCCACGCTAAATAGAAAAGTAAGCAAATAATAATTGAATTTTTGTGGGGTCAATGAACGCAGTGCGATAAATATTAAGCGAAGCTGTGCGTAGGATATTAAGTAGGCACAAAAGCCTAGACGGGTTATTCTAAATTATTTTAAACATGAGTTCTAAAATGTTATCTATAGATACGATAGGTATACCTAATAGATATAGCCAATATATACAGATGTACAGCCTATATTGCATTTGAACATTTCGCTAGTTTTAGCTTTAGAGAAAATTCAATTAAATTCGTATTTCGTAAAAATATTTTAATTTTTCATTTTTATTATAAGGTTGTTTAGTGGTGTCATGCCTTTGTTTTTCCTTCAGTCAAAAGACAAATGAAAATATAATAGTTTAATATTGATTAATGACAAAACTACTTTTTGTTCTGTTATTTAATTTCTCTGTAAGTGTATTGAGAAACGTTGTTTGATTCATGTGTGAATTTGTCAGTGGAGTTCTCGGCTCTATAACACCCTCGCATGGCGGCTAAGTCGTTAAATCCGCCTCGGCTGCAATGACAAAGTTTCCTCATTAGAATCAAAATGTACTATTGACAATTCAGTATCATTAGCTTGTCTAAAGTCCGTATTATAGATGTCACTCACTTGGCAAACATTACTCACACCTAGATCCAACCCATTTGATTGGTTGCAACAAAATTTTAATAGTGCTTGAGATTTGAGTCACGTTTGGAAATAACAGTTCAATCTAGGAATTTCTAACTTCTCTATCTAAACATATTGTATTGACGGGCCTGTTGGTCTAGTAGTTAGTGGCCCTGACTGCTGAGCCGGAGGTCGTGGGTTCGATTCCCACCCAGGACAAACTTTGTATTGTTTGTTCTGTGTCTGGGTGTGATTAATCTATAATATGTATGTTTTTATAAATTATATAAGAATGCATATCAGTTTTCTGGTTACCATAACACAAGCTCTGCTTAGCTTGGGATCAGATAGCCGTGTGTGAGTTGTCCTAAGATATTTATTTTTCTACTATTTATTTGTTTATATATATGCTCATCACAGCATGATTGTTTGTTCTGTGTCTGGGTGTGATTTATCTATAATATGTTTGTATTTATAAATTATATAAGTATGTATATCAGTTATCTGGTTACCATAACACAAGCTCTTGTTGTCCCAAGATATTTATTTATATTTTATTCTAGTCTGGTTTTAATTTCGTTCCTCTACGAGACAGATTATACATTCACAACGCAAATGTAATACTAAATGCTATGGTAGCAAAGTACTCTATTGTGGGCTTAGCTAATTTACATAGGTTAATGCCACGATCTAAAATGAACCACTTCATTGTAAATTAAAATGCTTTCTTTCTTTTTTTTAACTTTCGTCGCGGATTTGCGCTAGCCTAAGAATTAACAGCGTTAGAGTTAGCTGCGATCCAATGAGGGCTCCGTTTTAGTCGTTTTTGTACTAATTCTTTGCTCTTGATGATTACTATTTTAAATGCATATTATATGTATTTATATATAAGTATTTGTTTTTTTTTTAATGAGGCTATTAAAATGTTACACCACAGACTACCTACAGTACTGTTTCTCCTCCTTTAAAGCCATCCAAAGGTTGTCTTGAAAGATCGCTTTTAGCGATAAGACCGTCCATTGTGTCACCCTATTTATAAGTTGTTTAATGTTATTCTTGTTATTTGTATGGTATATATAATAAAGAATATTATATCTATCTATCTATCCGTTTTTTATTTTAGGTACAGAACCCTAAAATACATGATGATCCAGGAATCTTTAATAAGATCACATCTACAAGTAAGGGTCAATCACACTGCTCATTGGCAATCCAGATGTTCACTCCTCGGTGGCTTGAAATAATACCGATGAATGTGTATGACTACCATCTGGATGCGGTCACAGATGTAACGGGTCAAGGGACGTTAGTACAGAGGAATCCTTACTAATATTATAAAAGCGAAAGTGAGTTTGTTTGTTACCTCTTCACGCTTTATTGGCTTATCCGATTTGATGAATTTTGGTACAGAGATAGTTGGGAACCAGGTGACGGACATAGGCAAATATTGCATTGGGATGTGAGGGAAAAGAGGGAAGAAAAGGGAAAACTTAGCGTTGCTATTACAAATCAATAAGGCGCAAGGGCTAAAAATGCAGGTAGCAGGTATCTGCAAATCGGGAAAGGGGAACTGTGTTACCCCGAATTTAATGCGAGCGAAGCCGCGGTCAAAAGCAAGTAGTAGACAATAAAGAATGGTTATCAGCTGTTATTATTTAGCCATAAAAGCTTCTCTAAAGCGTTATACGGGTTGGAAAAATAAGTCGGGCCCTGGAGGGAATATCATTAAATCCTTAAGTTGTTGGTTCGAGTCCCCGGGGAGGCTAGCGAGTTTTAGAAAATCTATGAATGCAGTTTTGTTTCCTTTTAAAAATAAAGGAATTAGCCTACTTAAGAGTTTAAGGTAGATTCCATCCAGGGACCGCCTTATTTTTCCAATCGGTATATCTGTGGAGGCGTGTTATTAGCAAGATTATAATATTAACTGTTTTTATTTTGTAATTAGTCTGTAAGCCTTCTTAAGTCGCAGGTCCTCACCGGACAGGGAAGTTTCGGGAGGTTCTTGCACATAATCGGGCGGGAGGAAAATGGGAAGCGGTCACCTCCTTCTGCGAAGCAGTCATGCTAGCGAAGGATGTGGCCGGGCGTTTGAGGGAGAGAACCTCAAACTAACCCAGCCGCCGCGGGAGACGCCCCGGGCATCGGGCGCCGCGAGACGACTCCCGGCCTCCGTAGATGCGGACCTGTGGACGGTGAGCAATGGGTAGCTCACCGTCCGTCCGTCTATTGACGACAGGCCGTGTCGACGGCGCGTTCGTGTTTCACGCGCGCCTCAAAGAGATGCAAAGCAGAAGAGCCTGCCAGGGCCTCCGCCTGCCGAGGTTAAGGGTTTTTCGAAAGAGATACCGCGGGTCCAGAACGTAAAGGGCAATAGAAGCAACATGGGGGTTTTTAGTCAGTACAAGTCTGACTCTTCTCCCCGTTCCGCCCAGAGCGGGGGAAATTAGTTGATGATTTCCCACCCCAAAAAAGCCTTCTTTCATAAAATAAACAAATAAATAAAAGGTTCCAGAACAAAGGGCAAAAGAAGGAACATGGTGGGTTTTAGTATTAGTAAAATCTGAGACTTCCTCTCGCTTCGCCGGGAGGGGGAAGTTATTTGATGAACTCCCAAGCGGTAAAAAAAAGTTTCTCTAAAAAGACACACCATTTTTCTCAATATGGTAATACCAAAGAAAGTATCCCTTGATATTTATGAATCATAACTTACGAATAAAATAATAAGGTTGAAGATACAATGTCCTGGCGCTAGTTAATACCGTGAGTTCGTTCGATCGTCGACCTCTTATCTGTCCTTAAGACAAGATTAAGCTGAAAAATGATAATAAATTCTCTTTTTAAGAAATAAGTTCATTGACACTTTTTGAATAAGACTAAATAGCTCCCAACTAGAAGTCTAGTCATAGTAATTGTTATTAGGTTTCCCTTTTATTTGGTACTAGCTGTTCCACGCGGTTTCACCCACGCTGCTCCAGCCACGCTGTACGCACCTGTTGGTCGTAGCGTGATGTTATGTTATGTTATGCCTATAGCCTTCCTCAAGAAATGGACTATCCAACACTAAAAGAATCCAACCAGTAGTCCCTGAGACTAGCGCGTTCAAACAAACAAACAAACTCTTCAGCTTTATAATCTTAATCTATCTATCTATCTATCTATCTATATATATAAAAATGGATTGCTGTTCGTTAGTCTCGCTAAAACTCGAGAACGGCTGAACCGATTTGGCTAATTTTAGTCTTGAAATACTCCTGGAAGTCCAGGGAAGGTTTAAAAGGTGAGAAAAATTGGAATAATTGCCAGGAAAACCCTCAAAACCGTCCTTCTTTATTTCCCATACAAACGTTTTCTAAATAAAATGGAGTCAAAGAAAGTACTAGGCTTGCATGAATTCACGGTGAAATTTCCCAAACAAACGTTTTCTTAATAAAATGGAGTCAAAACCCTAACTAATACAAGCGAAAGTACTAGGCTTGCATGAATTCACGGTGAAATTCCCCATACAAACGTTTTCTAAATAAAATGGAGTCAAAACCCTAACTAATACAAGCGAAAGTACTAGGCTTGCATGAATTCACGGTGAAATTAATTCCAGCAGTTTGATCTGTGGATTCAAGTTCTTGATAGAACCAACTGCGTTGAGATAAAACTACTAGGATCGCATGAAATTATAGCAACCTTTGCCAAGGTTTGGAAATGGATGGGTTACCACACGGGGACAGGTTAAGCAACTCTTGCCAAGGTTAGGAAATGGATGGGTTACCACACGTGACACGGGGACAGGTAAAGCAACTCTTACTAAGGTTTGGACATGGATGGGCTACCACAGGGGGCCAGGTTAAGCAACACTTGCCATGGTTTGGAAATGCATGTGTTACCACTCGGGCCAGGTTTAGCAACCCTCACCAAGGTTTGGAAATGGATGGGCTACCACAGGGGGCCAGGTTAAGCAACCCTTGCTGAGGTTTGGAAATGGATGGGCTAACACAGGGTGCCAGGTTAAGCAACCCTTGCCAAGTTTTGGAAATGGATGGGTTACCACAGGGGACAAGGTTAAGCAACCTTTGCCAAGGTTTGGAAATGGATGGGTTACCAGACGGGCCAGGTTAAGCAGCCCTCACCAAGGTTTGGAAATGGATGGGTTACCACAGGGGGCCAGGTTAAGCAACCCTCACCAAGGTTTGGAAATGGATGGGCTACCACAGGGAGTATAGGTAAAGCAAGCCTTGCTAAGGTTTGGGAATGCATGTGTTAGCACACGGGCCAGGTTAAGTAACCCTTGCCAAGGTTTAGAAATGGATGGGTTACCACAGGGGGCACTGTAATAGAGTTTTATTCAAAGTGCCTTCGATCCACGAATTCGTAAACGATGATGAACACGAAAACGATGTCCTTTTGGTAAATCCACAATGAAACAGAAAAATGATGTTTTCAATGACATATTTAGTTCCTATCACAATCTGTTCTTTTCTGCATATTACTCTTACAAAATAATGTCGATTTTTCACATCTGCCAGGCGACCCGTGACGGCTCACATTTTTATGATTATTTTTTATATTTATCGTTAATCACTACAGCATTTTAGTATTTTTTTTGTCTATACGCCAAAGAAGTATAACTTCTAACGCGTGTACATAAGTACACACACTTCTTTTTTTTAAACTCCTAGGACAGAGATGGCGAACCAATGGCACGCGTGCCAAAGACGGCACGCGACAAAACGAATTGGGCACGCAAACAATTTTAATCATATTTTTATCTTACTATCATTTTTTAACTCGCCGGAGCGATTCATTATTTTCAGAGATGAATAAAATTAATTCGCTTACAAACCGTTTGGCGATGACTCTACTAGTCAGTAAAAAAAGTTTCGGATTGATAGTAATTATTTTCATAATACAATCACTTAGTCAAAATTATTTGATGGCACGTCTGTGGCGTCATTCAAAATTTATTTAGGAAAAATGGCACGTTGGTTCATCAAGGTTCGCCACCCCTGTCCTAGGATGTGCCTGGCTTACCACCGCACAATTTACGCCTAAAGGTTGGCTCCATAGTAAGCTTCGAAACATAAACCAACCAAAACGGCGCAAACCAGTACGCATTTGGTGGTTAGAAAATTGATGAACAATGTAATTTACGCGACGTATAGTGAAAGGAAAATTCAAAGGTGAGGAAGTCCTCATTCTGACGATCCCGATGATCCCAACCGATTTGCCGTTCGAATTTAAAAGACTTCAATATCCGATCCGTCTTACATTTGCCATGACCATCAACAAATCACAAAGCCAACCCTTAAAAGTTTATGGTTTGAATCTAGAACATCCATGTTTTTCTCATGGTCAATTATATGTGGCATGTTCACGGGTCGGAAGACTATCTGCGTTGTTTTGTAGAAAACAAAAAATGTCGTGTATCACAAGGTACTTAAGTGGAGACCAACCTATGTACTGAAATGCAGAAACAATAATAAATGATTAATATACTTAATTTCTTTTTCAAAGAAAAAAAAAACTTATTAAATTCGAAAATCGGCTTATTATTTATTGCCTTTATGGCGGAACAGAGTTCGCCGGGTCAGCTAGTATTAGTATAGATTTGTTAGCTTTTTCTTGCATTTTTGTAATAGAATCTTTCGAAAGAAGTTTTCGAAAACAATTTGTATCTATTTTCTTTTTCTTTTTTTTGTACACAATGTTGTATTATTTACTAGCGACCCGTCCCAGCTTCGCACGGGTGTTACAAATCTTTGAAAATCCCCACTTTTCTCTACTATAATATGTATGTATTGTACATAAAAACCTTCCTCTTGAATCACTCTATCTATTAAAAAAAACTACATCAAAATTCGTGGCGTAGTTTCAAAGATTTAAGCATACAAAGGGACATAGGGACAGAGAAAGCGACTTTGTTTTATACTATGTAGTGAAGCCAAAGGTTGTCTGATACAGAATGCTTTGTGGGTCTGACTTTGTATATGCACTGTATATGAAGTTTAAATCTAATATATACAATTCTCGTGTCACAGTTTTCGTTCCCATTCTCCTCCGAAACGGCTGGACCGATTCAAACGAAACTTTGTGTACATATCGGGTAGGTCTGAGAATCGGCTAACATCTATTTTTCATACCCCTAAGTGAGCGGCGGGTGAAACCGCTGGGCACAGCTAGTTAATAAATAAATTAAGGTCAAGACTCAAGACGTGTAGGATTTTATTTGCTATAATGTAATTCCAATCACAAAACCATAGAAAATTGTACAGTCAACAGAAAATAGATAATTGACCAAATTCGCTAGGTACAGTTGAAATTTTTTATAAATTAAATTCATTAAATAAATTAAATTTGAGTTGAAAACGTCTATCGGTTGTTGGTAAATATTCAACTAAATCTGATACGAACCTAGTTACTTATCGTTCTTACCGACTGTAAGTACACCAACTAACCAAAGAGTTTTATTTCTAAGGTCATTTGCATCTCATCCGTGTGTTCCTTCGAAGTTATGACGTTAAGTTAGAAAATTAGTTGGCACTATCTTATCAAACTTGTGCTAAGACTATTGACTTTGAAACAACATTTTGATCTTTCGGAAGTTTAAGTTTTAGTCTTGAATTATCAATAAGTACTCACGGCGACACATGAACCTATGCAAAACCAGTTTATGCGGAACTGATTGGCTGAGCGATCGACTTTGAACTCCGCACGCAACTAATATTATAAGACGTACAGCTACCCTACCATGAAGTCTTAGAGCAGAACTTATTCCACTGAGGGAAAGAGACAGAGCTATACAGGGTGTGTAGCACCATCTCTTTCCCTCAGTGGAATAAGTTCTGCTTTAAAACGTCGTGGTAGGCCTACTGGTAATTGTTACGGGTTTGGCTGTGAGGAGTAATACCTAGTGTACTATACACAAACAGCCAGACCCGGGACAACTATCTGTAGGCCTTACAAATATTTGTTCCGTACGGGGATCGAACCTGCAACACGCAACGCAGCAGTCGAACGCTCAGCCACTGTGCTGTCAAATTGCTATTTTACGTTTACACTGTGTTCTTAAGCGAAGGCCTCTGATCTTTGAAATAACGATTTCAGAATAATACTTACGACATAAATTCGCTTGGGTCTTTGTAAATAGAATATAAGGTTCATAATTTTCCTGCCCATGTCCCATTCTATTTGAGGTCAGCGTAACACGTTTTCTTCTTCCATTCTCCTCTGTCAGACGTCACGGCATCATTTACTCTTTTCACTTTCATGTCATTCCTTACACATACATTTGTATCACTCTTTTAGTCACATGAGCTTCGTCCCTCCTCATTACATAATATCCATACCAAGACAAACGACTCCCTTTTATTTTTTTTTGTTACAGGCTCAACTTTTACACACTTTATTAAAGTTGTGATCATTTAAATCAGATTGAACATTTATAATTCTACAGTAGTGCTGTTTTATAGATTAAACATAACTATGTTTATTTTATTTTATCGCCGATAAAACTAGACATGACAGTATCGTAAATCTAACATACCTACATACTATTTGCGATAAGCTTAGCTTGTAAACATAATATGAGACGTGAGAGAAAAAAACGCAGGTTTCTTAATTATACACCTTATTGCGATCTCAGTTAGGATCAATATAATTTCGAAGTCAATCATAGGTCAATAAACTTATAGCCAGTACCGGTTTTAAGATTACTGTGATTGCGACAGCAGTAAGGTGGGAGAATAGATAACTGAAAATGAACAAATATTAAAGTTACTAGCTGTTCCCCACGGTTTCACCCGCGCTGTTCAGCACCTGTTGGTCGTAGCGTGATGTTATATAGCCTATAACCTTTCTCAAGAAATGGACTATCCAACACTAAAAGAATTTTCCAATTCCAACCAGTAGTTCCTGAGATTAGCGCGTTCAAACAAACAAACAAACAAACAAACTCATCAGCTTTATAATATTAGTATAGATAAGAAACTAAAATAGTACATTTTGATTCAGATGAAGGAGAACGGCCGAAGCGATGTTACACAGATAGCCCTGCCAAGGTTGCGGGTTGTTCGAAAGAGATACTGCGGCACCGGAGCGCAAAGGGCAATAGAAGGAACATGTGTGGGTTTTAGTCAGTACAAGTCTGACACTCCCCGCTCCGGGGTAAGTTATTTGATGATTTCCCATCCACCAAAAACAGCGGTGTTAAAGAGCCGAGCACAGCAGTGACAAATTCTCACATGATTGATTGAAAAATAAAAGGTTTTTATTTATTTTTATTTACCGGGGAAAGTTAATAAAATCGAGGTTAATCAAAGAGAAAAACAATTGAAAAAAAACGAATGACAGTCACAAAACTATGTCAGCTAAAACATCGAGAAAAGACATGATCTGCAACATATGTCGTGGGTCTTGTCTTCTCGAAATGTCAACTATATTTTCTCAAGCCAGTTATTTTATCAAGTGCCTCGGAGCAAGTTACCCTTTAGGGGCAATCAAAATGTGTCTGAATATCTCACGAAGGGATTGGAAATGATAGATTGTTTTCAAACGGAATGTTATCAAAGACAACTTTCACTGAAGACAATGAAATGTAAATAGAGTTGGGCGAAACGGCCTTTAGTCATTTATTTAAGTTAGTCAATGAAAACAAGCTAGACTGTAAAGGTCTTAACATTTAGGCAGTATTTATAAGAATTTGTAATTCATGTCATTTTAACCTTATTAGAATGGCAACTCCATTCCAGTTATTATTTATTTATTAAATTGATATAATGCTGGTAAGCCATTTTTTTTAACAAAACGTTCTCCTGTATCGTGGGTGCGCATACAAACATTTAAAGTCACAAATACACTCGAAACAACTACCTGTAGGTCATACAAATATTTGTTACGTGCGGGAATCGAATCCGGGACACGCGGTGCAGCAGTAAATCGCTCAGCCACTGCTCTAACTGTGCCGTCACTCTCGCTTATCGCTTATTCGTATTTCTAACTTGCGACATAACGGTCATATCTAAAAAACTCAAGCTTTATTTAAAAAATAACGATATTAATTTATATTGTTCCACTTTAGACGAAAGAGACTGAACCCCACGACACAGGGTATCCTAGTGTGGGGTTCAGTGTCATTTAAATTACGTATATACTTTATTGTAGAATAATAAATAAATATTTATTTTGCCTGCGTAAACTTTGACGGTTGATTTTTTGACTACAGACTTTTGTACATAGTTTTGAAATTTCAACTTTTTAATAGGTTTTGACAGAAAGACAGACGGACAACAAAGTGATCCAATAAGGGTTTCTTTCTTTTATTTAAAGGAACGAACGGAACCCTAAAAGGTACAATCTGCTTAATGGCATTGACCTATGATAAGCCACAAATGCGTAGGGTCGGCAAACAAAAATTCGAACTAGAATTTTACTATTGAAATTAACCCACTCGTATTTCAAGCAAATATTTGCTTTAGAAGATTAACAGAAGTAATATTAAAAGGCCATTCATTTATTACGGAATACGATTTGGGAGGGGGGAGGGGGCTCGAATATGTCAACCGACTGGAAAATAAGAAGATTCTCAATTCGACTGTATATTTGCTACGCGATTTCTCTGTTAATAGGCTACTTTAAAAAAAAAAAATTGGTCCGTCTTATAGATTATTCAAAAATAAGGGACACGTATTTTTTATTGGTAAATTAAAATAAAAATCTATAAAAATCACGCGTTGCTGCATTTTTTCGCAACGAGTAATATCACTCGTAACTTTAATGGGCTAGATCTGTGTCATTTTTGGTCTAATTTAAAAAAAATAAACTAGGTACGTGTCCGTTATTTTTGAATAATCTAAAAGATGGGCTAAATAGAATGTAATTATTTTGACTTGGAAACTAACCTATTGTGGCCTGATTTTTATACCTAATCGAAAGGGTATACTCCCAAACCAGTCCATCATCTGCCTGACTCCTGTACCGACTACATATTTTCGCGGTTGATTCCAGCTTAACAGATGCTGCTGCAGTTTTCCAATAGACCACCTGATACGACCTTTTCAAACCAATTACTAGATACCTTTTTTTTTAGGTATGGCATCTCGCAGTTCAACCTAAGAGGTTATTGTCTGCTTAAACGGGCGAATTCTGCGGATGCCTTAAAAATTAAGACCTAGTGTAAAAACTTACAAACTAAGCGACTACACGCTAAGGGCACCCCTTGTGGGGTACGAGCCTCGGTTAAGGGCGTCGCTGTGGAAGTACAGCAAGGGACAAGCTTACTGGGGCCTAAGTCTGCTATTACAATAGTGTCAGAATGGTCGATCACTGATCGCATAATGGTCAATTTTGACAAGTTTGGTAATCTTATGCTATTATCCAAATCTAGGTAAATTTTATGCATAAAATTTACCTAGATTTGGATAATAGCATACATACTGAACTTGTCAAAATTTCACTATTGTAATAGCAGATTTAGGCCCCTGCTTAATGGCTCAGCAGCGCGGGCTGGCTGTAGTAAGGGACAGGTGGGACTAGATACCTATTGAAAGTGATAAATGAATACAAGCTGATATCCTTACTAAGATTTAACTGAGGCACTACGCTGTCCTCTTATACTTAAGTACCTACTAACGCTGTAACAACAACATTGTAAAACCAAATGATTTTAAAAGAGTAACCATGGAGTTTCTTGCCGGTTTCCATAGGAAACGACCAACCCGAACCGTGCACCTTTTCTCGACATTTTATAAATGCCTGTGTAGGTCTATCTCGATGTTTTATAAGCGCCTATGTAGGTCTATGTGAAATAAAAATATTTTGATTTTTGAGCTCTTCTGATTTCTCCCCTCTGGGCGGAGCGAAAGAGTGTCAGACTTGTACTGACTAAAACCCATTCATGTTCCATTATATCCTTTTGCCTTTTGGGTTCCGGAGCCGCGGTATCCAATTCAACAACCCGCAACCCCGTTTAAAGTAGAAACCAACAAAAGTCACGGATTTCCAGAAGTAAAGTATTTTTTTTTGCAATATCTGCTGTATCAATGCAATCAAATTTTGCAATATCTGCTCTCAGCTCAGAATACAAATTAGTTACAATGTTCTAATATGAAACGCTGTAAAAACTAGAAACCGAAGTATTCTGTATCCAATTACGTTGTTTTCATAATTTACTATGCTCCCGGGAGAGATACGATGTTAGAAAGTCTTGACACAATATTGTGCAAGTGTAGTTTTTATTTCATGGTAAGTTATTTTGAATGTTTTAGTTTTCTTTAAAGAAGTCGTTTTTTTATTTTTTACAGGTTTTTTAATTCAGCTTTTTTAGTTATACTTATGTATGTATGGATGATCTAGCTAATCTTTTAAAATTTTAAAACAATTGGTAATGAACGGTACTTGATAAACTTATGTGATATAACATTATACCATTACTAAAAATCTTGAAATAAAAAAGTGATCATGACTGAAATACTAACGAGCAATGCACGGTGTCTTTGTTTTAGAACGATTATAAATAAAACGTCCATTGTTAGTCTTGTAGCTGGGCAGTGTGTGTGCAAACATTTACACTTGCATTTAAGTTTCTATTCTAGTGTTCACGTTTTCAAAGTCAACATTATCTGCCTAGCCTTTTCTTAACTATGTTTTCTGTCGGATTTTAGTCTAATGGAATAGAACTGGAAGAACAGGAAGAATGGAACTCAGCTGCATCTATGCAGCTGAGTTCCAGGATTTTGACATGAAGCGACTGCCTATCTGACCTCCACAACCTAGTTAGTACTGGGTAGAATGATACGCCTTGGTAAGTCTGGTTGTCAGACTACCGGGCCACTGATGACTGACAAACATCTACAAATGACAGCCGGTACAGCGTATCGTTCTTTTAAAGGATACCTCATGCAAAAATTGACACACCTAACTTTTTGAGATTCCGTGATGAGTGAGTAAAGACAATAATAGAAATAATGAAAAAAATTAAATAAACCAGTTCTCCGTTTTCTGTTGATTCCGCAGAGATGAAAATGGTTGAAAGTCTTACCCCCGAATACTGAAACGTCACTCAAAATTAGAGGGCTGCTTAACATTTGAGCAGCTCTTAAACTTTGTATTGTCACTTTTGGGTATCTGTTAAATTTAAGTGGCACTTAAATTTTGAGTGAAGTTTCAGTATTCGAAGGTTAGGGTCACATCCTACTTATCCTTATTATTAACTAGCTTTCGCCTGCGACTTAGCGAGAAAGAGGGAAGAAAAGGAGAGAGAAAGAATTTTTTTTTCGATCATCACGCGGGGTAAAGATAGCGTTATACCAAAGTAACTATGCCACGCGGACGATGTCGCGGGCGGAAGCATATTATAAATGCGAATGTTTGTAAGGATGTATGGATGTTTGTTACTCATTCACGTCAAAACGGTTAAACGGATCTTGATGAAATTTGGCACAGAGGTAGATTATAATCTGGAATAACACATAGGTTACTTTTTTATCATCACGCGAGCAAAGCTACGAACGCCAGCTAGTTATATTATAAATGGGAGAGTTTGTGAGTATGGATGTATGTTTGATCCTCTTTCACGTCAAAACGGTTAAACGGATCTTGATGAAATTCGGCACAGAGGTAGATTATAATCTGGAATAACACATAGGAAACTTTTTTCGATAACTGCGGGTGCCAGCCAGTCTAAAATATACTCGTCTTCCATATCCAGAGATTAATTCTCGTCTTTAGAGCACAACAGCAACGTCCTTACAACCACAAAGGATCAATAACGTGCGGAATCTCCAAGGGAACATTTTACTGCCTACCCAACCAATGAAATTAGTTTGTATTATGAGTAATTAAATGTTTTGTGTCTTGTTGGAGATAGCAATCCTTACTAATATTATAAAAGCGAAAGTGAATTTGTTTGTTACCTCTTCACGCTTTATTGGCTAGTCCGATTTTGATGAATTTTGGTACAGATATGCTTAGTTGGGAAACAGGAGACGGACATAGGCTTTTAAAAAGTGTGGGATATGAGGGAGAAAGAGGGAAGAAACGGGAAAACTTAGCCTTGCTATTACAAATCAATAAGGCGCTACCGAATTTAACGCGAGCGAAGCCGCGGGCAAAAGCTAGTATAAAATAAATAGGTGATCGCCTTATTTTTTTTCAAGGTTTTCAACACTTTTGATATTACAAAGTGTCATTCTACAAGTAGTTTTTTTTTAAACTAGTTGGCATGTCACTGGCAGTTTATTTTATAATAATATTCATAAAATTGTATTTAAAAGAGGCTAAAGACTTTTCGATAAATGCTACAACTATGAGTAAACAGAATATTTTAAAGATAATTTAAAAAATCTGGATTTTGACGTATCTGTTGACGTCTGGGATGAAATAAATGAAAATAAAAGATTGTGTTCAATAGGATTTTCTATTTTCTTTTTTTTATATAAAAGATTAGAAAAGAAACAAATAATATTTCATCTGTGACACTTACAGGAAATAAATTCTACTATCTAATTCTTATTCTAATTCTACTATCTATAAAATTCTCGTGTCACAGTTTTCGTTCCCATACTCCTCAGAAACGGCTGGACCGATTTAAACGATTTTTTTTCGGGTAGGTTTGAGAATCGGCCAACATCTATTTTTCATACCCCTAAGTGGGCAGCGGGTGAAACCGCTGGGCACGGCTAGTAATATTATAAATGTTTGTGAAGATGGATGATACGGATGTTTGTTATTCTTTCACGTCAAAACGGATAAACGGATCTTGATGAAAGTTGGTACAGAGTTAGATTAAGTCTAGAATAACAGATAAGTATGATACTTTTTATTCGATATCACGCAGGTGACGCTGCGGGCGCCAGCTAGTAAATATATAAAGCTTGTATAACATACATTTTGCCGGTTAAGTAGACGACAACCTTCTAGGTTGAACTGCGAGAAACCATGTAAAAAAACCATTTTGCTAGAGAGTTAAGATAATGACTCACATCGTTATCAATCTGGTTCCTTTCCATAATATCTAGTTTTTAATGTGCGGTAAATGTTAATAAATCGATCGTAATTAAAACGATAACTAGAACCAATTATAATAACATTATTTTTTCTACCTTCCCTTTTCAAATAGCAAGTACAGTAATGTACTGTTAACATTCCTTAGTAGTTAGAAATCTTGAGTCCCATTTAATAGTTATTGAAAAGACTCGATTCTAAATATTATTTATTGTCGGAAGTTGTTATGTGAAGAGCTTCATGTTTGCATATTTCATCTGCCTAGTCTTTTCCCAACTATGTTGGGGTTGGCTTCCGGTCTAACCGGATGCAGATGAATATCAGTATTTTACAGGGAGCGACTGCCTCCGACCTCCACAACCCAATTAGTACTGGGTAATGCGATACCCCTTGGTAAGACTGGTTGTCAGACTTTCGGAACACTAACTACCTGTAACGACTGTCAAAGATCTACAAATGACAGCCGGAACCAACGGCTTAGCGTGCTTTCCGAGGCACAAAGGCAAGCACCGCTTAACCTAAAGATCGACCCGAGCGGCTGCTATTATTTAGCCACGAGTTCCTCTTTCTATGGTTGTATATTCCACGAGAGTATATTCCGACATGAGTATATTATGTTAATGCATGGTAAATTTTAATAGAAGTTTCAAGGATTAGACCTAAAACAATGATAATTAATACGCCAACGATAACGATATTGTTTTCATGGTCATGTGTACAAATACAAAGTTTATTGTTAACATAAGTAGTGACAAAGTTACTTTACTGTTTTGTTTACATTGATACTTGGTTTTGCTTCCGACGCAAATTTTAATGCCCATAAAAACCATGTTTTTTATTACCCCCTGAGGCAGATAAATAAGGATTTTTTACTAAGAACTTTGGGACGTTTCACATCTTTTCTAACCTCTATAAATTATCGTAAACTCGAGTAAAAACATAGTTTTAAGAGCAGGATTTGAATTATACGTGGTTGCGGTTATTCGAAAGAGATACCGCGGCCCCGGAACATAAAGGGCAAAACCAAAAACAATCGATCACTATCCCCCGCTCCGCCCAGGGGGGAGATACTTGATGATTTACAATTTGCGAAAAAAAGGGTTTTAATTATAACCCTCGTTTTTTTTTACGGAAGGTATGTAGTCAGATTACTGCTCCCACTTTTACCGGGGCGGAAGGGAGCGTCAGACTTGTATTGACTAACCCATACATTTTCCTTCTTTGCCCTTTGTGTCCCGGAGCCACGGTATTCCTTTCGAAGTAAACCGTAGCCCAAAACTAACCACCAGACCGTGGTGAACAAATTCGTAGAACAACTACCTTTAAATAACAGATTGGCAGATGCGAATGGAAGAAGAAAATGTTTTTGACACCTGACGATCTGCGACCCCAAAAATGGAACATACAATAAATAACGAAAACGTCCATCTGATTAAACTGTTAAATATCATAAAACAAAATGTCGTACAGTACTAGCTTAGTAATATTTATAATAAAGTATAACAACTCACCCTGAACCGAAACTTTCCGATCGGAGGTCTCGCATATGGAACACCTTGGAAGCTGGCGTAGGACCGTCCCTTTGTGGACACCTTCCATGCACCCTGGAGAACCCCATGAGCCACTCTTATAGTGGGGTTTGGAGCTTGAGCGGCGACCAAGCCGACAATTGTTAATAATAACAATAACCTTAACGACATTTTTTTTTTTAAATAGCAAGATGGCGTCCTTAACGTGCGTGCGTCGGCGCAGGTGGCTGGCGCAGGACTGGCTGGATACATTATATTACGTTCTGTTTATAAAACATGTTGTAGACCTGTTGGCTTAGAATTAGAACTCAGATAATACATGTCATTAGAGGGCAATCGATTGCGTTTGACCGATTATGTTGTTGTTCTAAGTTTAAATAATCTGGTATCTATGGACATTTTCTATACTGTAAAAGTGTAAAGTGTGATTATAATGACATAGAAGAAAACTCGTCTTCTAAAAAACGGGGTCTGCTACATCAAATTTCAATATGCACCTACCTGTTTTTCTATGAAATAACAATCCAAAAAAAAAAATGACTTTGGAAGTCAAACATACTAAAAAGTGAAAAATATCTTTACTTTCGAAATTAAGTTATTTTGTTTGTTTCGTTGACTTCATTGCAATTGAATTAAAAAAAAAAAGTTCTTTTTAAGTGTTTTTTGGAAGTCTGCTATTTTTATTTTTCTTTGTTAAGTTATTTTAGAAATATTCTTATCACGCATTATTTAAAGTTTGTTACGAGAATTTTTTATGATACGATCATGTCATTTAAATAGACGAGGAAGAAAAACTAGTATTATTGAAGATAACTCAGAAAATACCAAAGCAGAGTTTATATTTTTTTATAGGACCCCCCCCCCCCCCACAGACGAAAAAAAAACAACAAAGTCAGACCATAAATCACAAAAAAATCGGGGAATTATAAAAAAAATTGGAAAACATATAATCCTCCTTATTAAAAATACGGCAACTTCTGTTCATTTCGCAATTTAACGTTAATATTCAATTCATATTAGAAACACTGCTATTCGGATTTGGCGGGTTTATCCCTAAATTTATAATTATCTAATAAGCGCTAATGTCACATTAATTATTACTTAACTTTGCGTATTTAATAAAAACACGCCCTTTAAAAAAATATTAAACTTTAGAAAAGATATTTTTGGGTTAAAAAGGAATATAAAAGCGTACTTGAAGAATAGGTTCGATTGGCCGCGAACTGGAGACTTCGCTTGCTAGGGATGTCCATCGACCGGTTTTTGAAGAGACTTTTCAAGAGTTGTCAGTGTCCACTTCAACAAGAAAAGCAGAATCTAGTGGCTTTTTGATCCTTGTCTTTAGTTGGCTGCTCCATCAACTTGCATTAAGTATTTTAAATTTCAGTAATGAAAAATAGGGACCCTGCTATTTGAAAGTAACGTTAAGAGACCTTCTACAGTCAAAGTTAGAAAATAAACGTTTTCAATTGGTACGTAGTACATTAAAAAGCATAAAAAAATACAAAAAAATATACGCAATACTTTGTTTGATGCTTTTTACTTTTGCTGTAAGATTTTGGAATGAAGTTCCTTATCGCGCGTTGCGAAAGGGGGCTAGACAGAAAAAATTAAGACCAAAAGTTGTAACGACACTTTTTGCTACAGTAGTAAGCCGTGCGGCGTGCGCGCGTTACTCTGTCTGCTCTCTCACTCTCTCTCATAGAAAGCAAGCTAGTTATTTTCGTTTCGTCTTTCTATTTCGCATTGAACACTTTGGTGTCGCGACGACTATTTTTGTTGAGTGTATACAGGCTTTTTGACCCTTGACACTTCTCAAGTTTTTTTCAAATATTGTTTATTGAAATAAATACAGACAGAATAATAATACGAAATAATTTGACTTCAATTATTTTTGGGGAACCTTTTATTTCATCAATTGGTTTTTCGCCATTGCCATCAAAACAAACTTAAATCTCATATGTATAAATAGAAAATAACACACAGAATATTATGTGTAAATGCAAAATGTATGCAAATTGTAATGGAAATCTGTAGCGGGGTGACAACGCAGGCGTGAAAGTGGAATAAGAACACACATACAGGGTGTAAACCCACCATCATCTTTTAGCTGCCACGGTTTATTTTTAATTGAATTATTCTTTTACTCTGGACGCTCTGACAGTGCACGTCTTTCTACATCGTTCTTACATATTTGTATAAAATCAACATGAATCCTTACTAATATTATAAAAGCGAAATTGAGTTTGTTTTATCTTCACGCCTAAATGGCTAAACCGATTTTGATGAATTTTGGTACAGAGATATTTGGGACCCCAGAGACGGACAAAGGCTATTTTTTTTAAAAAGATTTAGATATGATGGAGAAAGAGGGAAGAAAAGGGAAAACTTAGCATTGCTATTACAATAAATAAGGCGCAACGGCAAAAACTACAGGTAGCAGGTACCTGTAATTCAGGAAAGGGGAACTGTGTTACCCCGAATTTAACGCGAGCGAAACTACGGTTAAAAGCTAGTAATATTATAATTTAAAGGAGTGTCCATGGAGTTTCTTGTCCATTTTTCTCCATAGAGATTAACGCTTTGGAATGGGCAACTACAGTACTTTCACAAGTTATTATGCCTTGTGACCGGGACTGTAGCTTCATCATTTTGTTTCTAGACATTCAAAAGTGGCTGTACTGGTGCAATTGAAAAAAATGCTTTGAGTGTTCACGAAACCGTGAACTAAGCATTCTGCACATCAAATTAAGTAACTTTTCGGAAAATCGATTGCTGGGAATCGACTTTTTTTGATGTGAAAAATCATATTTTAGAGTAAAACTCAATGAATCGAGCTCAAAACTGATGGATGCATTGTCAGTATGTTCGAGGAGGTATTTAAAGTAAAGATATTTGGTATCGGAAAGAGGGTATAGACCGATTCCTGATCGTATTTTAGTATAAAGTTTCTCTGTAAATTAGGATGCAGAAAATGAAGTATTCAAGTATGGTTTAAGAAAGACAGAGAGCAAAAGAGAGAGCTAGTGAGAGAAAGATAGTTTGTATAACTGTAAACTAGGAGTATAGAGGAGTGGGAAAAGGTTGCGAGGGCTAAGGGTCACTTTTCTGATCTGAGTGCAACCGAATAATTTTGCCGTACGACTAGATAACACGTGCTTTGTATTTTCTTTATATTAATTATGTCATTTTAAAAAAAATCTAAATAATCTTGTCACCTGTTTCTTACACTAGAATAGAATCAGATAATTTAATATATTAAATTCAAAACATGGATTAAAAAAAACTTATAAATACGATGGAACTTTGACCCCCAATATTTCAGAAACATGTAGGTTTCCAGGCAAAGACGGGTAAAACAATTGTCTTTTTACTTTGTTAAGGGTAGATACTCCTACACCCTTTATATAGTTTACCTAAATATATTATTTAGGGTGAACTTCCCAAGGTTTTTTCAATGTAGGTCAACCAAAATCAGCTTCTTATGTAACTTAGGGTCGGCGCAACACGTATTATGTTTTTTATTTTCTACTGTTAGTCTAAAATGTACCACTGTGTCCCGGCGGTGACCTCTCGGTTCATGCTCCGGGGCGAGAGGGAATGGGAAACGCTTACTTCTTTCTGCGAAACAACTAGGTAAGCTAGCAAAGTAGGTGATTAAATGTTTGAGGGCGCGTTCTCCAGTCTCCATTCCCTGCCACCAGGAACTGTCCGATGGAATATCCAAAACCTTTCATAACAAAACATTAATTTATTTGCTGGCTTTGGCACTTAGATAAATGTCTTACAGACAAAGAAAGATAAATTTCGTAAAAACATAAATCGTGTTAATCATGTGATTACCAGGCAACAAATGCCTATAGATACACAGACTAATCATAAACACTATTAATCTAATTCGTATCAAAAAACTTATTAAACTACTATTTACACGTACGCTGTGTGGTGTCTTTAACCGTCCTCAGAAATCAGTCCTTGGAGTGTCAGAATTTTACTGACTGAAACCCACCCATGTTCCTTCTTTTGCCCTTTATGTTCCGGGGCCTTTCGCCCCTTCATACATATGTGAACTGAAATTCTCTTCAATAATGGATACTAAAACGAAATGAGAAATATACTTCCATTGGAAAATCATTTTTTTGAAAATGAATTTGCTTATTAATAAAAACAAGCCCATCTTTCTCATTGAAATTGTGTTTTTTATCGTAGTTTTAGAACCTCGCCTTTTCCTTTTGTTGGCGACGCGACGCGATCCCCCTAAGGGTCGCAGCCCACAGATTGTATTACTCTGATTTATACAAAGCACATGAATCTTAAATCAGATAAATGATACTTTATTTGGAAATATGGGTGCAGAATGTTACATAAAGGAAAACAGGATCAGTCATAATTTAAGTGTGGGCATGCAAAATTTTATACAAACTCAAATTAAATAACAAATACTTTACACGAACTAAAAAATCCTTACTAATATTATAAAAGCGAAAGTGAGTTTGTTTGTTACCTCTTCACGCTTTAATGGCTAAACCGATTTTGATGAATTTCGGAACTGCCTAATTTAAAAAAAAAGTGGTATATGAGGGAGAAAGAGGGAAGCAAAAGGGAAAACTTAGCGTTGCTATTACAAATCAATAAGGCGCTAGAGCAAAAATATGTTATACCCAATTTAACACGAGCGAAGCCGCGGGCAAAAGATAGTTATTGTATAAAATGCACAAACAAAACACCTTTTGAAAAAACTAAGTAATTACCTACATCGGGTTAACCTTGAAATTCCTTTTCAGTTTTCACAGATTCGTGTCATGGGTTTGATCTCGTTACCTACGACTTGGCAGTCGAACGATTACATTACACTACTTATCTAGTAGAAGTTATAATGGTCATGGATGGCGTGGCGGACAAGTATTTAAAAAACCACGAAGTGAGAGGGTTCCGTACAAACTTGCGACATCAACACCCATCTCTTTCATCTTTTCGGTTCCAATAAACAAAAACGTTTTGCTTACGGATAGTAGTTTTTTGACATACGTCTCGTAGAAAATAATACTATCCGTAAGCAAAACGAATCGTTTGCACGGGTTGGTTTTTTGCAAGGGACCATGGCCTTGAGTAGTTTTAATTTCAACTCGATACCTTCACCTGTTCCCGAGATAAAGGGTCTTGAGAAGCAGATAAACAAACAGACGAACCACATAATGATCTTATTAGTAAATGGGGACCCCTTTTTACTTATAAGAGTGCAGAACCCTGAAACCTCCCATAGTTGCAAACTAAATAGTTGGCAACCCTGTTCATTTATTTACAGAAAAAAAAAGAAAAGAACGGTGTCGTCGTTTGAGTTATACAGTTTTATTCATTTTGTTTTACAAGTGTCTTACCAGCCAGTGTTAGAGAATATTGAGGGTAATTCTGTTTGAAGTTGAGGATAGAAACTACAAGTTTGAATTTAGAACGGGTACACAATTTAACTAAAATAATGAAATTGTCTTGATGGGCCAGAGGTTAAGGCATCGCCTCTTATGTATGAGGTTATGGGTTCAAATTAGGGTAAGTACTGTAGTAAAGTATCTAAGAAATGACTGACATCGGTGAGGGAAAATCTGGACTAAAAATATGAATAATATGTCTGAAATCACCAGCCCTTTTTGAGCAAGCGTGGCGATCAATTCATGTGCCTTCTCCACTAAACGGGAATGACTACACGACTATAAGACATGACGTAAATTGAAGATCAAATACAAAATTACGAGACAGCACTTTTGTATACCTACTGGTATTTTGTTTAGTTGGCGAATCGGGAAGATTTCAATCGGGACATATCTACACTGACTACTTCTAACGACTGTCATCAACAAATGACTGCCGGGAAACACAGTTTTTTTTGCGGATGCGAAATCATCAAATAACTTCCCCCGCTCTGGGTGGAACTTGCACTGACTAAGACCCACCAATGCTCCTTCTATTGCCCTTTACGTTCCGGGGCCGCGGTATCTCTTTCGAACAACCCGCAACCTTTGCTTTGCTGGCATCTCTTTGAGGCGCGTGTGGAATACTAACACGCCGTCGACACGGCCTGTCGTCAATAGACGGACGGACGGTGAGCTACCCATTGCTCACCGTCCATAGGCCCGTATCTACGGTGGCCGGGAGACGTAACGCGGCGCGCGACGGGCAGTGCGTCTCCCGCGGCGGTTTGAAGAAACAACAGCTAAACGTGCTTTCCAAGGTACGGTGGAAACTGAGTGTGTCATGGGTCCCATCCACGGACCAACCTAAGTAAGTATGGCTTAACCTAAAGTCCCGAGTGACTGCTATTATTTAGGTACCTATGATCTCAACAGGATACAGTACAGTAGAAATTAGTAGATTAGCCGTAGGACGCTGCCCCTTTTAGGATAATCCCTTTGCGCCATCCGCTGGGCTTACTAATTAGAAAACGGAATTCCTGTTCTTTTCCGAGAAAAACAACATTAAAAGCTGAAATATTGAGTAAGTCTAATTAACGTTATAAGGAAAAGTCTGAAATAATTCAATTAACCCTAAATGTTGCCACCCCGGCACGCAGTGGCCGTGGCAGGCGCCTCTGCTTTGCTGACATCTCTTAGAGGCGCGCGGAACACTAACGCGCCGTCGACACGGCCTGTCGTCACTAGACGGACGGACGGCGAGCTACCCATTGCTCAACTTCCACAGACCCGCATCTAGGAGTACTGCCTCTGAATCAGCTTTTGATCCAACCGCCTAAGGAGAGCTTCGACAGATGGTCGTCGAGGCTCTTGGCTATCATCTAAATATATTTCGCAGTACTAAACCTTCGGTGCCCAAGTCCGACTCACACTTGACCGCTTTTTATACAATCTGCAGCCTTTGCACTTGCGACCTTGATGTCTCTAATGTCATCCTAGCAATATACTGTATAGAAAATTTAATTTTAAAGTCCATTATTACTTTCTTTGTCGAGAACTCTTTTTGTACTACCAAGTCACGTTTGGAACGACACAAGTGGAGAACAACCCATTCAATTACGTCTCCATCTTGTATGTTACATTACTGTGGAGTTTTAATTCCATTTCTGTATGACATAGCGCTGTGTACTCACGTGTATGATCAGAAACGTCAATGGAAAGGTAATACTGGGGGATAGTTGTTGTGTTTTAGTAAAGTGGTGAAAGGTCCCTCAAGAAATACAGAAACCGTATAAATTTATGGAATTAATTGCTGCGAATTGTTACGCGCAAGTTAATACACATTTTATAATAAATTTCTGACGGAATACTGTTGGTTTATTAAAGTTCGCGTATAGGGTTTGCGTCTTCGTTCATTTTAATTTATTTTTTAGGGAACCTCAAAAGGAATATACAAAGACCTTAAAGGACCACTTTGTTCTCCGTCGATCTGGAATTCGTGCAGGTATTGAGTCGAAATTAAAATCAAACCTCTAAGTTTACGCACTGAAAAGATATATTCCATACAAAATTCCGTTTATGTCACAATTTTGTATGGAACTCTCGGTGCAGGAGTTCGACTCGCACTTGGCGGAGTTTTTTCATGTACATGTTACTGTTATGCGCTTGTCAAGCTTATATATCCTGAATGCGAGAAAAACCAGATGAGGGATAACCGGGCTGAAACACCGGTAAGGGCGAGGGCACCAGCACCGGCTTGCAATGAGGAAAGCCTGGTAAACCTGATGGACACCGGCCCCTCAAATAGCACAGCCTTAGATGCGACACAGGAGCTAAACCTTTCTATTTTCAGAGCAGAGCTAAGCAGTTTTAAAGAAGAATTTTTAAAGGCCGTACGCAATGAGTTTCAGCATCTGCGTGATGATCTGTCGGAACTAAGGTCATCTCTTAAGTCGACCAACGATAAGATGTGCAACTTGGAGGAGAGAGTGGCAGTGATTGAGACCAAGCTAGCTCAGTCCCAGGTGTCGCAGTCGTCAGATGTGGATGAACTGATCAACCAGTTGAGGAGCGATATTAACGACCGTGACCAGGAGTTGCTTGCAAATGACTTGCAAATCTCAAACATTCCTGAGACAAATGGCGAAAACCCTGTCCACACTGTCTTACTGGTAGCGGCTAAGATTGGGGTGAAAATAAAAGCTCGCGATATAGTGAGCGCCGAGCGCGTTGGAGGCAGGCGCATCAACGCGACGCAGGCGACGGGGCCAGTGGAGACCCGCCCGCGCTTCCTAGTCGTGCGTCTCGCGCGCCGCGACCTGCGGGACGAGCTGCTGGAGGGAGCACGAGCGCGTCGCGGCATAACCACGGTGGATCTCGATCTGCCTGGCCCTGCGACGCGTTTCTACGTCAACGAGCGCCTTACGAAGATCAACCGAGAGTTGTTTCGGTGCACACGTGAGGCGGGCTCTCGTCATGGTTGGCAATTCGTCTGGTCAAAGCGAGGCCGTATACTCGCTCGGCACAAACCCGGCGATGCTACTTGCCATATCCGGTGTGAGGCAGACTTACTGCGTACCTTCGGCGCGCCATCGGACACCAGCGCAAATGGCGCACTTTAGAGCAGTCTTGTTTGTATATTCTTATTTTGCTTATAAAATTATTTGTAACTGTTTTATTTATTATATATTTCCACTCATGGGAACCCTTACAGTGAGTTTAGTAACAATATGTGACAGCCTATCAATACCAATATTCACAACTTTGTTAACACATTTAAAGCTATACTTTGTATTGGCAGGTGTGTGTCTCGCGGCGCACCTTAGTGAAGTACATGTAAACCAGTTTTATAACACCATACATACTTACCTGCACCTACTCATCGCAGAACTTTTGTTACGTTTTAAATACTTATTCTTTATACATTACAGTCTTAAACCGATTTTACATTTATTACTACACACTATCCACCACACTATCTACATAATTACACTTCTACTTAAACCACTACTACATCGAACTATAACTGAATGTGCACTGATGATATTCATTTTACTAATGACGGAACTTATTTTAATAAATTGTAATGACGACTAAAAGAGAAAAATATTTAAAAGTAGGGTTTCTTAATGCTGGCTCATTGGGTACAGGTCAAGACGACTTAATTGGCGCACTTGACAGGCATTGCTTCGACATTATGGCTATTAACGAAACTTGGCTCCGTCCAGGCGAGGAGGGGCGCGCTCCGACCGTGCCGGGCTATCGTCTGCGTCACACGCCGCGGCCAGCGAGTGTTCGCGCGGGCCGTGGTGGGGGAGTCGGGTTTTATGTGCGGCGAGGACTGAGCGCGCGTACGTGTTCTCGTGCGTTCGATCCCAGGTTCGAATCAGTCGAGCAGATGTGGTTAACACTGTCATTGAACGGCAAAAAAATTGCAATAGGAACTGCTTACCGGCCGCCATGGCTTGACCTTGTTATTTTCCTTGATGCCATTACGGACTATATTAGCTCATTGGGAAATTGTGACCATTACATACTGCTTGGTGATTTTAATGTTAATCTGCTAGATACAAACGGAATTAAAACTAAACATATTAATGAATTTCTAAATTGTCTCAGTCTTACACAGTTGGTCACTACACCAACTCACTACACAGCAACCAGCGAAACTCTCATTGATCTTGTATGCACTGACCTGAGAGCAAGACACACAACAGTGGAATCGTTTGGTTCAATAAACGGCCACTGTATTGTAATAACTGAGTTTAATATTAGGCGCGAAAAATTCAAACCTTATATTATAAAATATCGGCCGCTTAAAAATATATGCACGGAGAGATTTAATTCAGATCTTCCATTATTAAACCTCAGTAGTATTTCGTCACTTGACACCGTTAATGAAATGGTGTATGTCTTTAATACCCATCTATCTTTTCTGTTCGATGCTCACGCACCAGTCAAAACATGTACTGTAAAGGAAAAATCGTATCCATGGATTACAGATACCATCAAACTCATGATGCGTTTACGAGACGACGCACTAATTAGATATAGGAAAACGAAAACTGACTCTAAAAAGAGGTACTACAAAGACCTGAAACACTTGGTGATTAATTCTCTGCACAGTGAAAAAGTTGCATATTTCAAACAAAATATTAATAATAAAATTAAAAGTCCTAAATTGCTATGGAAAAACCTTAAATCTACTTTAGATATCTTTAAACCTAAACAAGACCTTCCGTCGCACTTCACAGATCCCGACTTGATAAATAGAAATTTTTTGATTGTACCCGGTAATCCCGTGGCTAGCACATCGCTTATTAATTACTATGATAACAATAAGCATTGCGAAGCGAAATTCACAATTAGTCCAGTAGACCAGGACAATGTCTCACGCACTATCTCTAGCCTCAATAGTAACGCTGAAGGCTATGACAACATAACCCTGGATATGATTAACATGACTTTGCCGCACACGTTAAATGTTGTAACGGACATCATTAACCGCTCCATTACGACGTCAACGTTCCCTGACCAATGGAAAATTGCCTCCATTAGACCATTGCCGAAAAATTCTAACCCATCTACTTTAAAAGATCTACGCCCTATAAGTATTTTACCATGTCTGTCCAAAGTATTAGAGAAAACTGTTTGCCGCCAACTAACACTTTTTCTGGAGCAAAATAACATTTTACCTGATTTACAATCCGGGTTCAGGAAACAGCGCAGTACATCTACTGCTTTACTGGATGTTACTGACAACATATTATCTGCCCAGGATAAGGGAATGTGCACACTTCTCGTTCTGTTAGATTTCTCCCGCGCTTTTGATTCAATAAATATACCATTATTACTATCGAAATTAAACTACTACGGTTTCGACTCTGAAGCCGTTCAATGGTTCCGTAGTTACCTCACTCATAGAGAACAACTTGTTAATCTGTGTTTTAGTGATGGCACTACTCTTAAATCAACACTTATTCAAGTGGAGAGGGGAGTTCCGCAGGGCTCTATTTTAGGCCCAATCCTTTTTATTTTGTACTGTGCGGATATAATTAAAAGCCTCCAGAGATGCAAATACCACATTTACGCCGACGATGTCCAACTTTATATTTCTTTTAGGCCTGAGGAATATGATAGTGCCATTAAGGATCTAAATGAAGATCTTCAGCGAATTGCCGTTTGGTCTGTAGAGAACTGCCTGTCGTTGAACCCTTCAAAAACGAAGTACATGGTGTTCGGCACCAGACAGCAGTTGGCTCGACTACCTTTGACTTTTGGTTTGGAATTAATGGGGGAACCAATCGAGCGAGTGTATGAGGCTCGAAATCTAGGCCTTACAATGGACAAAGACCTTCGTTTTGAAAAACATGTTGCGGACTCGGTCAGAAATTGTTTCTATCGTCTGAAGGTTTTGTACAGAATGAGGCCTTATTTATCCGAATCGCTACGGGAACAACTGGTGGAAACCTTGGTTCTGTCTAGGTTGAACTACGCCGATACTGTGTACGGCCCGCGCCTGCTAGCTCGTACAGATCGCCTTATACAAAGGGTACAAAACGCGTGCGCTCGGTTTTGTTACAACATTCCACGCAGAAGTCATGTAACACCCTTTCTTAACAAACACTGTAGTTTAAAAATGAAGTCCAGGCGCAAACTACACCTGGCGTGTCTTCTGTTTGGTGTGATTAAATATCAAAAGCCGGACTACTTATTTCACAAACTCAGTTGGGTAGCTAGTACGCGGGAATGTGCGAGAAGGCAATGCTCGCAGCAACTATCTACTCACCCACATAACACAGCAGCTTTCAGAGGCAGTTTTCGCTATGCGGCCTCCAAGGTGTGGAATAACCTGCCACCACCGATTAGGTTGATAAACAATTATTTCACATTTAAAAAACGGTTACGGCAGTATCTAGTTGAAGCGCAACGCAAACTGGATATGGTCGCACTAAATGCCTCAATTATTTAATTTAGAGTCTACCTACCTACCTTTATTTCATGTCATCGATGCCGCCCAAAAGTGAATATATACCCGATGTTTCATTTAAATTTTTCATATTACTTTGCAGAATTTCCCATTATAAACAATTATGTGGTTTATCTTCTTTTTTTTTTTTTATCACAATACACACTCACATTTAAGTACATACTACATTTAAAACTGTTTTACGTCCGTCACATCACCATATAAGGTCCAGTTGAAAACCAGCGTCGGGCACTAGCTGCTCGGCAGTTTGCTGAACTGGGCCTATTTGGCGCAGCCATGGGACACACATTATTTTTATTTTATTTTATTTGTGTTTAGGATTAAGTTTTATAATTTTTTATTAGTGTGTGCATTTATGGCTTGTGACAAATAAACTTGTTTTCTTTCTTTCTTTCTTTCTTTCTTATATACTATATATATTTTTAACACATGTATAATTCTTGTCATCCTCTTTGTCAAGTTAATTAAGCTAACTGCTATATGGATCCCGATTACGGTTTGGGCAATACGACTTACAGAATTATTCAGCAATCACGTTGCGGTATGCTCGCATTTTTATTTTGATTATTAAGTTCGTGGTCAAGGCCATAAGCGCTCAAGAAATTTAAAATGGCGGGGAATTTCTAATACAAAACAAATCGATCAATGCCAGATCGTTGTTCTACGTTCTCTTTTTAAAAACTATATAAATTCTACGTGTAAGTGTCGATTTAAATATCGAGTACCAAAAAGTTTGGTTGCCAAGCACCTCCATTCTTATCATAGTTATTTTTTCCCAACAGCAACTTTAACACAACGAGAATAAAGAACACTTTTGTAAAACCAGGTTGCAATACTTTCGAAGCTGACTTTTTAATTGAGTTCAGGACAACAATTTCAATATTGTGAATAAATAAATAAAAAGTTTCGTTTCTTTTAGTTCAGGAACTCGTAGGTATGTACATAGATTGAAGCTTAAAGGAAGCTGTCCACTACACCGTATCAAATCACGAGCGTTATCATTCTCATGCCTTTATCTTAAACTAGCTGTTCCCCACGGTTTCACCCGCGCTGCTCAGCACCTGTTGGTCGTAGCGTGATGTTATATAGCCTATAGCCTTCCTCAAGAAATGGACTATCCAACACTAAAAGAATTTTCCAATTCCAACCAGTAGTTCCTGAGATTAGCGCGTTCAAACAAACAAACAAACTCTTCAGCTTTATAATATTTGTATAGATGTATAGATAATTGGGGGTCAGCGCAGCATGTCTTCTTCTACACATGCTCTCTCTCTCTCTCCTCCATCCATTGTGTCTTTGGTCTTCTTCTTCTCTTATACCCATCCACATTCATACTCAAAACTTTCCTCACGGCATTTTCCTCATTCCTGCGATGAAGATAGAGAATGTTTTACACAGATTAAATAAATATTCAAGAACTGTACGAGTATAAAATACTAGTTTTTGCCCGCAGCTTCGCTCGCGTTAAATTCGGGGTAATACAGTTAGTTCCCCTTGCGCCTTATTGATTTGTAATAGCAACGCTAAGATTTCCCTCTTCTTCCTCTTTCTCCCTCATATCCCACTTCTTTAAAATAGTCTATGTCCGTCTCCTAGTTCCCAACTATCTCTGTACCAAAATTCATCAAAATCGGTGTAGCCATTAAAGCGTGAAGAGGTAACAAACAAACTCACTTTCGCTTTTATAATATTAGTAAGGATAACGGAGGTAGTCAATGGTATACCTACCGCTATACACAAACAATCAATATAAAGTTATTAACTCAAATTTATAAATACATAAATAAGTACATACTAACTAATTAATGAACATGTGTTTTATAATATTATGTGGTAGACAAATAGGATAAGCGTCAAAAATTGGCTGAGAAAAATCAATGACATTAGAGGGAAAGATAATGATTTGCAACTAAGGTTTTAAAAGCAACGAGTGATTGAGCTTGTCTTACAGACAACGGCAATACGTTCCATAAACTGACAGCCTGAACCGTGAAAGACTGGTCATAATATTTAGTGGAATGTTCAGGCATTAAAAGTCTCAAATTCTCGGACGATCTCAAGCGTCTAATATGTCCGCGGGAGACGCACTGGGTCCCGGAGGACACGGTGGAGCACACAGTGGCGATCTGCCCAGCGTGGGCGGAGCACCGCCGTGCCCTCGTAGAGGCGATCGGCGGCGGCGATCTCTCGCGTCCGGCCCTGGTTCAGGCCATGGTCCGGAGCGAGAGGGAATGGGAAGCGGTCACCACCTTCTGCGAAGCAGTAATGCTAGCAAAGGAGGTGGCCGGGCGTCTGAGGGAGAGAACATCTGCCCAACCCAGCCGCCGCGGGAGACGCCCATGGCGCCGGGCGCCGCGAGACGACTTCCGGCCACCGTAGATGCGGGCCTGTGGGCGGTGAGCAATGGGTAGTTCACCGTCCGTCCGTCAATTGACGACAGGCCGTGTCGACGGCGCGTTCGTGTTGCACGCGCGCCTCAAAGAGAGTCAGCAAAGCAGAGGGGCTTGCCAGAGCCTCCGCCTGCCGGGGTTGCGGGTTGTTCGAAAGAGATACCGCGGCCTCGGAACGTAAAGGGCAACAGAAGGAACATGGGTGGGTTTTAGTCAGTACAAGTCTGACATGTCCCCCCGCTCCGCCCAGAGCGGGGGAAGTCATAAGATGATTTCCCACCCGAAAAAAAAAAAAAAGACGCACCGGGTGCCGGCCGTCGCGAGACGACTCTCGGCCACCATAGATGCGGGCCTGTGGACGGTGAGCAATTGGTAGCTCACCGTCCGTCTATTGACGACAGGCCGTGTCGACGACGTGATGTTTGTGTTTCACGCGCGCCTCAAAGAGATGTCAGTAAAGTAGTTGCGGGTTGTTCGAAAGAGATACCGCGGCCCCGGAACGTGAAGGGCAATAGAAGGAACATGGGTGGGTTATAGTCAGTAAAATTCTGACACTTCCCCCGCTCCGACTAGACCGGGGTAAGTTATTTGATGATTTCCCACCCCAAAAAAGGCGTATAATATGTGTGCCATGAAGGAACTTAAAACTGTTTTTGAGATAAGAGGGTGTTGTTGGATTAAACAGAATGCTGTACAGTAATGATAAAATGTGGGCATTCCGAGGAAGGCGGGTAGGCGATTGATATTATTACGAAGTGCTCGAAGTTCAAGACCATCCAACGCGGGCCTGAACAAATATATCGCGTAACATGCGTACGCGCTCTGCGTGTGAGTTTGAGTTCATAGCCCTCGCGTACGCAATGGTTGTTGTTAGAGCTTAGTACAACGTCTTAGAGCGACGAAATATCGTTCTTACGGTACGGTCACACAGTTGTACATCCATCGTGATGGAAATGTTCATACAAAACCAGCTTTCTAACTCAATGTCTTAAGGTGGCGCATTAGGTTTAAATAAAGATTTATTTCTGACAGTAAAATTGTAAATTTGACTGAATTTATACTTAAAACTACTAGTACAATACGGTAGTGCGTATTTGGCTTTACGCACTACCGTCGTCGAGCATAGGCACTTTGTTCGACGACACTACTTTCCGCCTCGCTGCTTCCTTACGTTTAGGTGCTCCTTGTTGTTCTCCTCATCGCTGTCATTGTGGTGAAGTAGTCAACAGCCTTGGACACCACGGCCTATCATGCAGCCGAAGTGCGGGCCGTTTTGCGCGGCACGCGAATATTAATGACATCATCCGTCGAGCTCTTGTCACCGTCGGCGTTCCAGCTGTTTTAGAACCCAATGGCTTGGCACGCGACGATGGCAAAAGACCGGACGGCATGTCTTTGTTTCCTTGGAAGTTGGGTAGGCCTTTAGTGTGGGACGCAACGTGCGTCGATACTCTTGCGCCATCCCATCTTCCTAGCTCTTCGTGCTGCGCTGGCGCTGCTGCTGCGGCTGCAGAGAACCTCAAGCGGCGTAAATATAGTAACCTTATTGGGAACTATATTTTCGAGCCGTTTGGGGTTGAAACTCTGGGACCGTGGGGTCCTTGTGCTCACAGCCTTTTTAAGGCAATATCAAAACGTTTGGTTGACACTTCCCGTGACCCAAGGGCTGGCTTTTACTTTGGCCAGAGGCTTAGCGTTGCCATACAACGTGGCAACGCGGCCAGTCTCTTGGGAACATTGCCAATTGACAGCGTTGAGGACGAATTTTTTGACGCTATTTTTTAATTTCTTTATAAGTTTAGTTTAGTTTAATAATTTTAGTTTAATTTATAACTAGTACAATGAATAAATTAACTAAATTACCATAAAAATAACATTTTAATGACGGGCCTGTTGGTCCAGTGGTTAGTGGCCCTGACTGCTGAGCCGGAGTTCGTGGGTTCGATTCCCACCCAGGACAAACTTTGTGTGATGAGCATGATTGTTTGTTCTGTGTCTGGGTGTGATTTATCTATAATATGTATGTATTTATAAATTATATAAGTATGTATATCAGTTGTCTGGTTACCATAACACAAGCTCTGCTTAGCTTGGGATCAGATAGCCGTGTGTGAGTTGTCCCAAGATATTAATTTATTTATTTAATGTTCAGTCTTAATAGTCCCAGCGTCTTCTGTTTGAAGGAAATACTGAGATTTGGTGTCAAAAATAGGTCGACGGTCCCTACATAAAGACATGTCGAAAATGGCATTTTTTTTATTGCATCATTGGCTTTAGATTATCTACGCGCACATGCTGACATACGTTTTTTATTTTAATTTAGTTTATTTACCTTGTTTTAGAAATCGTATACGAGAACAAGTCTTATAAATACAACGAATAAGTGTCGTAGAAACGGTCATCTCTCAGTTTTTCTAAGTAAACGTGAAATAATTAAATATGTATGTGTAAATGGCATCATAAAGCTCTTAAAACTGTTAAAATATTGTAGAAAGAAAATATTTATTATTGCTCATAGAATTATTCCTAGGGCGTATAAAACACAAATTACGCTCTCCTGTAAACCTCGGTTTTTGACTTAACCTTATACGTAGGGACCGTCGAGGTAAGGTATTTCTTGCCTGGATTTTATTCTAGTACGAATGAATCCGTCTCTAGCAACGGATCCACAAACAGACACCGAAGCCTCAGTTACAAGTTTGTCACAGCTTTCGTCTGCTTGAGTATGGCAAGGGTACTTCTCAATATCGAACAATTTACCTCCAGAAGCAATTTTTATAGTAATTTTCGATTCACTATATTTCATTGTTATAGGAGATTCCGTTATCTTCTGTTTCGTTCTGATCTATCAATATTTTTTTATTCTTTTTTTTATTTTTATTCATCATGTTATAATTAAATTAATTACTAAATATATCATCATCATCATCATCAGGCTATATTAGTCCACTGCTGGACATAGCCCTCCCCTAATAAGCGCCATAGCGCCCTGTCTTCAGCTTGCCGCATCCAGCATCTGCCTGCAGTCTTTCTTAGATCGTCATCCCACCTGGTCGGAGGAGGAGGAGGTGGTTGGTGGTTGGTGGTTGGAGGAGTCTAAATATTACAACCTATAAATATACACAAACTAATAATAAAAAATTATATACAAGTAAAAAATAGAAAATTACAGGGCGTCAAAAAATTCGTCCGTATCGCCGTCAACAGGTAAAGTGCCCAGAAGGCTGGCAGCATTACCGCGTTGGATGGCAATGCTTATTTTTTGTGCAAAAAACAGGCCAGAAATCAAATTTTTTCTTGCCTTTAAAAACCCTCCGAAGAGCCAGCTCTTGTACTTTCTGATTATCATCTTGTAACATAGCCAGCAATAGATTTTTGGGTGCATGAAAGCATTTCTTTGAATAGTATCTATTTAAGACAACACTTTTTAAGTCATCTTGCAAATAAATACTTCTTTTGACCATATTAAAGATGTGAATTGGACCAAATTTAAAAGAGTATTTTGACTTGATAGTATTTAAATTTTTAAAGTGTCAACCCTATTTAAATCCATATGAGTGCCAAATTAAACTCAAGGCTAACATTAATTTAAATTTCACATGTTTGACTCAACTAAGTTGCTTTTCGACGCTCAACTTGTGAAGGTGCTTACTACCTACAGCCTAAGTCACGCGTAACTTAGTTGATAACTGTGTTTTCAAATAAACGTTGATTTTAAAACAAATTCATACCGTTGACGGTATTTAGGGTTCCGTAACTCAAAAATAGAAATAAATAGCGGTACCCTTATAGGATCACTTTGTTGTCCGTCTGTCTATCTATCTGTCGAGACCCTCTATCTCGTAAACTCGTAAAGGTACCGAGTTGTAATACAAATAAAACCAGGTTGCCAAACATAAAAACCCTCACCGTAAACCGGACAGACCAGACCGTTTGGCCACAAATTTGGATTTAAGTGAAAACTCAAAGTCAAAACATTTATTTTAATTACACCATTTTTTTTTCGGGTGGAAAATCACCAAATGACTTCCCCCGCTCTGGGCGGAGCGGGGGGGCATGTCAGACTTTTATTGACTAAAACCCACCCATGTTCCTTCTATTGCCCTTTATGTTCCGGGGCCGCGGTATCTCTTTCGAACAAACCGCAACCCCGGCAGGCGGAGGCTCTGGCAAGCCCCTCTGCTTTGCTGACATCTCTTTGAGGCGCGCGTGAAACACGAACGCGCCGTTGACGTGGCTTTTAGGCTGGTTTTATAGTCACGCCGCTAGACGCGCCGTTGGGCAGCGCGCGCGCTCGGTTATGTATTAGGGTAGTAGTAGCGTTTTAAATTCGCGCGCTTGAGCAGCGCCGTTCTTTGAACGTGTCCTCGTGCTATTCAACAGCGCGCTGCCCAACGGCGCGTCTAGCGGCGTGACTGTAAAACCAGCCATAATTACACCATTACAGGCATATCTGGCGCAAGACTAACAGCTTAACGTGCTTTCCGAAGCACGGGGGTATCTTACTGCCATGTTCCAAACTCCGGACTGTTACTGAGAAATTCCTAATGGAAAACCCCAATGACACTTTTTCTCCGACCCGGAATCGAAACCAAGACTTCGTGAACGGCAGTCGCGCTTGAACCACCGAAGCAGATTACTCTCCTGGGGCCTTAGTCTGCTAATTCAACAGTGTCAGAATAGTCGATCACTGATCGCATAATGGTTGATTTTGATAATTTTGGTAATCTGCTACATACTAAACTTGTCAAAATCAACCATTATGCGATCAGTGATCGACCATTCTGACACCGTTGTAATAGCAGACTTAGGCCCCTGGTAAACCAGCAAATGTGATTTTCAAAATTTATTAAATAGTCCAATTTTGGTACATAACTAAATTATTGAAACAAAACCGTGTAAACTTTTCATTACCTTTCTATCGATATTGTAGTTTTGGAGCACGAACCCATACGAAGAGTTAGTGATTTAAAATTACATACAATAATGAACTCTGTTTTAAACACCGTACAGTTCAAAATGGGTCTAAGTTAAATTCCTCAGATTTACGGGACAGATAGTTTTCAGAAAGTAAAGTACATGCTTTCATTTACACACACGTTTATGTATTGATTTTCAGACCGTACTTTAGACTTCGACGTTGTTCATAAATTATGGGAACATACGACAATATGAATCTATACTTATATTACACTCGAGAGCAATGAATCCGGATCACTTAAAGAAATAGTTCCTATTTAAAAAATATTATCACCAAACTTTAAAAAATACAAGCTTTGTTATTTTACTTTCTTTTGCCCGCGGCTTTGCTCGCGTTAAATTCGGGGTAACACAGTTCCCTTTTCCTTACTTGTAGTTTTTGCCCTTGCGTCTTATTTAATGCTATGTTTTCCCTTTTCTTCCCTCTTTTTCCCTCATATATCAATCTTTTGTTTAAAAAAAATAGCATATGTCCTTCTCTAGGGTCCCAACTATCTCTGTACCAAGATTAATCAAAATCAGTTTAGCCCTTTAGGCGTGAAGACATTACAAACAAACAAAAAACTCACTTTCGCTTTTATAATATTAGTAAGGATGTAACTTTCAAATACATTTCCAAAATGTCTTAGAAAAACACATTTGAAATCGTAACTTAGTGTCACATTCGTGATTGCTTTATATCAAGCCATCTCATTTATATGATGTTTTGATTTTACACCACTTTTGGTCCTTCGGTCATATGTTCAACTTTAATCAAATATCTTTTCTATACACTTCCTCGAATACCGGTAATCATTGCACTACGATTAAGTTTTGTCATTTATCGTAAAAACAGTTTAAATTTTTTCTGATTTCACCACGGTAATACATATAAACCAATTGCTCCAATCCAGTGTTCATCAACAGAACATGATTCTCGGCTCTATAACACCCTCGCCTGGCGGCTCAGTCGTCAATTCCGCGTCGGCCGCAATGACAAAGTTTCCTCACTTAAATCAAAATGCATTATTTCACGGTGTTCTTTTTTATATTTTGATTTTTCAAACATGGAAATACCTCGCCTTAAGTAAGCGATCCCACAATTAACGGGAAGTAATTAAATTGCCCTTTCTAAAATTAATATTGTTTCAAACTGTAATTTAGTTAGTAAACTAGATGTTATAATAGTAACAACATGCTTTAAAATAATAATTTACTTAATTGCTTACTTTACTCCGCACGCATTAATGAACCTGCATTGTAAAATTTTAGAAACGCGGGTTCCTAATTTTGGTATTTAATTATATTTTAAATTGTAATTAGTTGGCAGTTTTGCTTCTAGTTTTGTAACCGTAATAATTTAAAGTTTTAAAATAATTGTTGAAATATGCATGAATTTTAAGTAGAAAGAGCTCTGTTATCCATCGGAGATTAGAAACGTGAAGGTTTTTTTTTTACAAAAATTAATTATATGGGTGTTTTTCTGTTTTAGGGTTCTGTACCTCATAAGGAAAAAAACGGAACCCATAGGGAAAATATTTGAATGGCCTACAGATAGTTTTTCCGGTTCGGGCTGTTTGTGAGGTCCAAAGTCTAAAAAAAAAACAAATCCTTAAATCTGTGGTCGGCTACGGTCGGTCGCGGCTTCGCTCACGTTAAATTCGGTATCACACAGTATAGGCTACCTGCAGTTTTTGCTCTTGCGCCTGATTGATTTGTAATAGCAACGCTAAGTTTTCCCTTTTTTCCCTCGTTCTTCCGCCTAACCCATTATTTTGAAATAAAAAATAGCCTATGTCCGTCTCCTGGTTCCCAACTATCTCTGTACCAAAATTCATCATAATCGGTTTAGCCATTAAAGCGTGAAGAGGTAACAAACAAACAAATAAACAAACTCACTTTCGCTTTTATAATATTAGTAAGGATTATATAGTAAGGATTCTGGTTATAGCATAATATGAGTGTGTAAGTATGTGCGTGTAATATGATCGAAATAAAATCTCAAATGTCAACGCCATTAAAAGTTCTTTAATTAGTGAGCAAGTTGCTTAATTAAAAACCAACGAGTGTTATAAAGCTGGACAAAACCTATCTGAAAACTAATATAATATGGAAGGAAATACACGTGTACGTTCCTTCTTTTGCCCTTTGTGTTCCGGGGCTGCGGTATCTCTTTCAAACAACCCGCAAACCAAGCAGACGGTGGCCCTGGCAGGCCCCTGTACTTTGCTGACATCTCTTTGAGGCGCGCGTGGAACATTTACACGCTGACGGTGTAAGGGTTACACATAATTTTACAGTATGGATTCACCCCCAGCGGAGTGTACCGTCGTTTATAAATAGCAGAGAAGAACGCTAATGGAGAATAATGTACTCAATGAATACATGGTAAAAGTTTGCTCGTCGATGTTCCAGACATCGTGTATAAGTATTGCGTCAAAAAGTTTTTAATGAGGGAAAACTTCCTACGTTCACAATGCTGGCAGAATTTTGATTACATGCGCTTATATTTAAACAAAAAAATACGTGTGGCACTCGGGGACTGGCGCGGTAAAGCTATTGCATAGCATTCTTTATCAACTTAAGCAATAAATAAAAAAAAATATATAAATATAATATTTTAAAAGTAAATACAATAAAAAATAAGTGGCAAAATGAAAATCAAGACATTGGGTTTGATCCAGCATACTATCGATAGACAATCCGATTCTCTACCATACACGCTAATAGAATTGAAATAACTGACCGTATTCGTAATGAAAGTGTTAGGTTTTTTTCGTTACGGAATTTTGCGATTCGGTCGCCGCGCTCAAAACCCGCGATAAAAGCTATGCAATAGCTTAAAAACGTTAAATCAAAAAAGAGCTATTAACAATTTTGATAAATAAATGCTATTGCTCACTAAAAGACTATATCGACGATAATTCTATAATTACTGCCTCAGAAAAAGGTACATCACCTCATCTATTTTGAAAATCTCAAATTTTGTTTGACATTGGCATTAAAATGACATGTAACTTAATCTATTTGACATCTATTGAAAGGACATTATCCAAAAGGCCCTGTGCAGTAAAGAGTATCGGAAAACATAATGAATTGTCTTTTTTAGGATGTATTTAGGATGTATGTTACAAATATTTCTGTAATACGGACTAGCTGTATGGTAAAAAATACATTCGTATAGTATTTTACGCGACTAATAACATTCTGGGACTGCTGCAATTAAATACCAAAGCGTCACGTTTGATCAAACTTCATTACAATTACTGCGTTAATGGACAAATGAAAACCCGACATGAGTATCGCGAATTTAGAAAATAAAAATCGAGCTCTCCGCGTTCACTCTTGCATCCTTATTGCTGCAATTTTATAAGCGTGTTGGCTTATTTAAGAATAGCCTAACAAAAATCAAACAATAAAATCAACAAGTAAAATACAAACAATCCGAAGTCTGGAGCCACCCTTATTAACCGGGTGCAACTGAATACCAATATTAGGATGTAGGATACCTTAATCCGGGCTCTGGACAAAAACGAGCTCTAAATCCAGATGAATAATGGATACTATCACTTGCGAAAATCCCTGAAAACTACTTGATCTGGGATTAAAACTTGTGAACGGATGCATTTATGCAAATTTTCCCGGATCCAGTTGAACGTTGGATTGTGAACGCGGCACGGACAGATAAACTTTTGCATTTATTAATATTAGTGAGTGTTGGTAGTGGGTTAGTTTGCTGGCAACTTTCGTTAGCAGGTAAGACTTGGCACAGGACCGGCGACGTCACTCTAGGGATGTCACGGAGCTCCGTAATCGTAATCGATTTAAAAATTTCGGATAAAGACGAAATCTAAATAACAAATGGTTTGAGGAGTAGTAAAGACTTGGCACAGAACCGGTGACGTCACATTAGGGATGTCATGGAGCTACGTAATCGTAACCAAAGCCGATTTAAAAGTTTCGGATAAAGACGAAATCTAAATAACAAATGGTTTGAGGAGCAGGTAAAACTTGGCACAGGACTAACGACATCACGCTAGGGATGTCATGGAGCTCCGTAATCGTAATCGATTTAAAAATTTCGGATAAAGACGAAATCTAAATAACAAATGGTTTGAGGAGCAGGTAAAACTTGGCACAGGACTGGCAATCTCACACTAGCGATGTCATGGAGCTCCGTAATCGTAATCGATTTAAAAGTTTCGGATAAAGACGAAATCTAAATAACAAATGGTTTGAGGAGCAGGTAAAACTTGGCACAGGACTGGCAACGTCACACTAGGAAAGTCATGGAGCTCCATAATCGTAATCAAAATCGATTTTTAAAGTTTCGGATAAAGACGAAATCTAAATAACAAATGGTTTAAGGAGTAGGTACAACTTGGCACATGACTAACTAGGGCTGTTATGAAGCTCCGTAACCTTCACATGGGATATCCGAATTCTCTGTGATTAATCTTAACATTGATGCAAAATCGAATCGAATTGCATCTGAATTTTATTTAGAAGACAATGCGACTTACAGTGGCAAAAGATTAAACTTACATAAAAACTCGCGTCGTGTGTAACTAAATTTGTAAACAAACAAAAAGCTTTCTGTTTACAAAATTGGCGTTATTAAATTGAAGACTACAGGGCCACGTAAGAGTGTACGGACAAGTCGGGTCGGATTGGTACAGGATGACTAAAATGGCCGCCAGATATCATTTTTTTTGTGGTGGGAAATCATCAAATAACTTCTCCCGCTCTGGGCGGAGCGGGTGGGCGTGTCAGGCTTTTACTGACAAAACCCCACCCATGTTCCTTTTGTTGCCCATTACGTTCCAGGGCCGCGGTATCTCTTTCGAACAACCCGCAACCCCGGGCCAGATATCACTTGTAAGTATATCTGTTTCTTTTATGTCTTTGTAAATTATCGAGGTAGTTGTGGATGTCGACGAATGTTAAGTGACATTATATATCGTCGGCTTGGGAAATGTTTTGTTTTCAATGTTATTTCGTTGTTGCTTATTTTTTTTTTCTGGTGTCTGATGATTGGATTCTACGTTTTTTTACAGGAGGTTGGGTTTCACGCTTCGTCACTATTCCGACTCATCACTGTTCCGATTCATCACTATTCCGACTCATCACTGTTCCGATTCATCACTATTCCGACTTATCGCTGTTCCGATTCATCACTATTCCGACTCGTCACTATTCCGACTCATCACTGTTCCGATTCATCACTGTTCCGATTCATCACTATTCCGACTCGTCACTATTCCGACTCATCACTGTTCCGATTCATCACTATTCCGACTCATCACTGTTCCGATTCATCACTATTCCGACTTATCACTGTTCCGATTCATCACTATTCCGACTCGTCACTATTCCGACTCATCACTGTTCCGTTTCATCACTATTCCGACTCATCACTGTTCCGATTCATCACTATTCCGACTTATCACTGTTCCGATTCATCACTATTCCGACTCGTCACTATTCCGACTCATCACTGTTCCAATTCATCACTATTCCGACTCATCACTGTTCCGATTCATCACTATTCCGACTTATCACTGTTCCGATTCATCACTATTCCGACTCGTCACTGCACCGAGTCAAAAATCTGTCGTTTCCTAGAAAGATGCTTCATAAAGGGTTGGTTTACTTCCTGTACAGTTAATATTTACTTCAGGTGTTTACGTTTGTTCGTCATAATTTTAAAATCAACAAAACCCTTTTCCGCTCCCAAAAATATTTAAGCAGCCGTACTGAACTTTGCTGCAATCTAAAATAAAAACAAACATGGTATATAATTAAGGAAGCGGTATAATCCTTCTAATATTTGTTTTAATAATTAACCTCTAAGTTGTTGACCTTTGACCGGCTGAGCGAAATTTAACTTTAAGACGAGAAAATAACCATTCATAATTTAATAAATATTTCAGGTAAGATTGAAATTATTAGATTCAATCATGAATATTTATAATTTGTATTCACATAATTGTTTATATTTTTATGTTTTGTCTTTTATTTTGCTTTTCCTCCCATTTTTACATATAAAAACAAACATTTAAAAATATTAAAATATTGGTCCGCCGGTATCGGGAGCAGGGTCCAAGCTACCGGTTGTTTGAGCTCCAGAGACAGGAACCTCCTCACAATACAGGCTGTATCGAGGAGTACTGCCTTCTAAATCAGGCCTTTAATCCAACCGCCTAAGGAGGGCTTCGACAAATGTTCGTCGGGGCTCTTAGACGTTACGATAATTGGCACAATCACACACACATTCATATTATTAATGTTATGTATTTTTACTGGTATTATTATCATACTAAAATGTGTACTTACATTTAGGTTAAGACATTCATATTTTAGATGCTAATCTCTTCCTGTTCTCACACAGTACTGTCTACATTTCTTTCTTCATATTTCCTCTCGCAGGCCTGCTGGTAGAAAGTTCTTTAGAAATAAGCTGTGTCTTTGTACTCTATGTTTTGTTAAGATGTTTCCGTGTGTTTTCTCATGTGAGTACATGAATTTAAATAAATAATAAACTCAACTTTTCTTATATCCTTTGCAATCTGCAGACCAGAAGGGCTACTATGACATCTTATAGCAATTCTTATTCCACTGAGGGAATGAGATGGTGCTAGACACCCTGTTTAGCTCTGTCTCTTTCCCTCAGTGGAATAAGAATTGCTTTAAGACGTCATAGTAGGGTAGCTGTGCCAGGTTGCATGTTGATTTAAATATAAATCGCGACCGTAACAAATATAGCTTTACAGACTTATAATAAATAACATCACCAATACAATCCTGTACGTTCATTCCACTCCACTTTGACTATTTAATGAAAAACTCACTTAATGAGGTCAAATGTAGACCTTGTGTAGACCTCTATGCTAGAGGTCTACATTAATTATTTCAATGATTAATTATAGTTCAGTAAACCCATATTATAAACGGTTTATATTTTAATCAACATACCCCGACACTGACCCACTAATAATGCAGGAAACTACGGAAAGGAGATTGCCCGTTTTGTAAAGGAAGTTCGGTCCCAGTGGAAAATGCTTGTGCCTTTAAGTTATTTATTTTACCTAAAGGTAAAAACATAGCATTTTCATAATCAGAAACATTTTTACATTTATTCACCCTGGTTCAGAAGATATTATTAATTATCTGTTTAAAAAATCTAGGTAATAATTACAAATTGACATAGACTAGGTATACATGACTAATACTATATGCAGATTTCCATACTATAAGCATATTTATGCAAAAAGTAATGTAGACATAATTAGGTATACTGTAGACATAATTACGTATCGTAATTAATAACTACGTAAATACGGAATTCAAAACTCAACGTTTTGAATGATGGATTTCGGAACGTACTGTGACATGCGCAAGTAAATGTTGCCAGATCAATTATTGTTAATCCATTAGTAAATCGATTTCAGTTTTTTTAATCTATTAAAACGACATACATTAAATAGGTATTTTACATAATTAAACTCTTACTTAACCTACACCTGTCTTCGTTCATTCCAGATATAATACGCTACAATAATAAGTACCTATGAAAAAAACAGGTTTTACACCATTCTAACTCCGCTTTGAAGTTGTAAAATATTGAGACGTAAACTAGCTTTAATGTTTATTGCTAAAAATATTTCTTAATTATCGTTTTGTTTTGATATCGATTACTCCATTAATAACTATACGTCATTTTCGATGGTTATTTGATTTCTGGCAACTTTTTTTTGTACACCTATCAAACGGATGTCTATGTAATGTTTAACTATTAATAATAATTAACTTTATTCCCAGGGTGAAATAAATTGTATAAAAAATATTTTTTCACAAAAAAATAAATAACATTTTTTGGTTATTATTCCAATCAGGCACACGATTGCACAAAAGGGACCTGCCCCGTGGCAATGTCCTTTAGTGTCGCGGTTTTACCTCAGATGAAATCTCACTACTTTCCGTTGTGCTTGTGGCAAGCATTACTGTTGAGCCCAAAATTGTGGTTTCCATTTACATACTATTAGGTACACTTATATAAGCTGATTATAAACTTTTTATTTATTTACTAGCTTCCGCCCGCGTCTTCGTCCGCGTGGCATAGTTATTTTAGACTAACGTTAACTTTAACACGAATGATGACCAAAAAAAAAACTCTCCTCTTTTCTTCCCTCTTTATCCCCATTTTCTCACTTTAAAAAAAATTGCCTATATCCGTCTCTAGGGTCGTCATCTCTGCATCAAAATTCATCAAAATCGGTTTGGCCATTTAGGTGTGAAGACGTAATAAACAAACAAACTCACTTTTGCTTTTATATTAGTAAGGATTTATGCACACACAAAAAACATTATGAAAAAAATACACATAAATAAAAAAATACAGACAAAAGAGCACAAAGTACTGGTTATTTCATTAAGAAATCTCTTCCAGCAGACCTGCAATAGGACAGAAGTATGCAGTGTGTAAAAATATCAAATTAAGCACAACTTAAATAAACATAGCTTTTATTTGATAACTAGCGTTCGCCCGCAGCTTCGCTCGCGTTAAATTCGGTATAAGCCACACCAAGCAGACCTGCAATTTTTGCTCTTGCGCCTGATTGATTTGTAATAGCAAAGCTAAGTTTTCCCTTTTCTTCCCTCGTTCAACTACAGTACTTTCACAAGTTATTATGTCTTGTGACTGGGACTGTAGCAGCATCATTTCTTTTGTTCTTGTTTTTATGACATTCAAAAGTGCCTGTAATGGTCTAATTGAAATAAATGATTTGAGTTTGAGTTCTCCCTCATATCCCACTTTTTTTTAAATAAAAATTAGCCTATGTCCATCTCCTGGTTCCCAATTATCTCTGTACCAAAATTCATCAAAATCGGTTTAGCCATTAAAGCGTGAAGAGGTAACAAACAAACAAACAAACTCACTTTCGCTTTTATAATATTAGTAAGGATTTCTGTAATTTTTTTTTCTGGGAATTCTCAAATAACTTCCCTCGCCTACTAGAGAGTGCCAGACTTTCGCTGACTAAAACCCATTCATGTTCCTTCTATTGTCCTTTGTGTTCCGGGGTCGCGGTATTTTTTTCATCAACCCATAACCTTACAAATAAATTCAAATTCACATCGGCCTTTTTTGCGGATGGGAAGTCATCAAATAACTTCCCCCGATCTGGGTAGAGCGGAGGGGAGTGTCCGACTTGTACTGACTAAAACCCACCTATGTTCCTTCCATTGCCTTTTACGTTCTGGGGCCGCGGTATCTCTTTCGAACAACCCGCAACCCCGGCAGGCGGTGTTTCTGGCAGGCCCCTCTGCTTTGCTGATATCTCTTTGAGGCGTGCGTGGTGCATTAACGCGCCGTGGACACGGCCTGTTGTCAAAAGACGTGGACTGAACCAGGGCCAAACGCGAGAGATCACCGCCGCCGATCGCCTCTACGACGGCACGGCGGTGCTCCGCCCATGCTGGGCAGACCTCCACTGTGTGTGTCTTCTCCGGGCGAGCCGTTAGGGTCCAAAATACGAACAACGAAGTGATCCAATGGGTACTCTATTTGCCTATTAAGGTGAGGTACCCTTAAATCTCCTCTCTTCAATATAATGTTGTCAAGCAAACTCTTGTCTAGTAGAGGGCGATTACCAAATGAAGTTTGCGTAAATCTTGAACGGAGTTGTCGAGAAATCACTAGGTCAATGATAAGAGGTACTTCTACCTACAGCTGTTTCTGTTTACTCGAATCTTTAGAAACGAGATTTGAAGTCCCTGTTTTTGTGTGGAGTGTTTATATTAAAGTCTAAACAATAATTTATTGTCATGAAAGATGACTTCGAGCTTTATATTTATTTACTAGCTTTTGCCCGCGGCTTCTAATGGTAGAATATGGCTGAACCTATCAATATTTTTTTGTCATCATTTACTGTTACCCATGTTTGCAAAATAAAATTATCTTTATCTTTATCTTCTCTCGCGTTAAATTCGGGGTAACAGTTCCTCTTGCGCCTTATTGTTTTGTAATAGCAACGCTAAGTTTTCCCATTTTTCCCCTCTTTCTCCCTCACATCCCACTTTTTTTAAAACAAAGTCAGCCTATGTCCGTCTCCTGGTTCCCAACTATCTCTGTACCAAAATTCTTCAAAATGGGTTTGGCCATTAAAGCGTAAAGAGGTAACAAACAAACTCACTCACTTTCGCTTTTATAATACTACTAGTAAGGATTTATTTCAACTTCATGTACAATGGTGGCCTTAATGCCATAAGATATTCTCTACCAGTCAACCTTTGGGTTTAATAGATACGCCAAAATTGTAGGGTACAAAAATTATATAAAATAATTTAAAATAAAATAAGTTATCTAGAAACACTTGAATTTGTGTAGACTAGATAGAGAATTTCGTTGAGGCACAGAATTTAATTAGCAGAACAATGAGTTAAAAATCGAGCTACACGATAACTGAGAAATGCTTGCACTGACTGGACAGGTCCATTCAAGTCTTTGTGGTGCTTTCTGAATGAGACCATTTCAGACACTAATCTGCATAGTCCTCATGTAAGTTGACCAAGATTTTTGTCTGACCTTAAAAGAGACTATGACCTCTGAGTTTGTTTCAACTGTTTCTTCTCAGAGTAGTCGGGTACAAAACACCGGCCACATGTTAAAGTGTTTGTAAAAACCTGCTTGCAAATTAAACATCATTTCTCATTTATCAATTACTACATTGAAGTTTGCCTCAAACCGGCAAGAACTAGACAGATAGTTGGGTTTGTTCAATAGTACGAAGCGAATAAAGTTTTCGTGGTACGCTTTGTTCAAGCACCTGGGATGACTTGTATATGTACCGTATATGCACACAAAGTATATATTTCACAGAGAAGGTACCGTGTACCTTGTCAGTCTTTCTGACAGCCTTTTCCGTTTTCCTGGTTTGCGAATATAAGGAAAGAAATACGAACGGATGCAGCTCCATTGCCCTCTATGCGGTTGGCTACGGTGCTACGCTTTCTAAAAATTGCTACGCTTTCTAAAAATTGCTACGATTTCATTACATTGCTACGCGGTTGTTTCCGTTGATACGCGTTGATAGCGTTGCTACGCGGACCTTCGCAGGCTTGGGAGGAGCAGCGATATTCGCGCGGTCACTTGTAGCAGCTGGATGAGATTCACTTAGAATTGAATCGAGTGGTGTATGACTGGGGAGACCTATGTGACACGTTTTGTTTTATTTCAATAGTGTTACAAAGCTGCATCTTCCGGCGGCTGTTCCGATTCTGTACCTTTGTGACATTACGTCATGACACACGATAAACTATAAGTTATAAATGAAGTCAATTCTACTAGTGGATTTCTACAAATACTTCAGATGAGGCCAGTGTTTCGTACCCGCCTCCTCTGAGAAGAAACAGTCTAAACATACTCAGACGGATTAGGCTCAGATTCCGTGGCCCCGGAAAAGGGCAAAAGAAGGAACATGGGGTGAGTTTTAGTCAGTAAAAGTCTGAGCATTCACCGATCGAATGCGCAATTCAAACATATTTTATAAGACAAATAAATCAACAACAAAATTAAATAAGATATTTCCTCATATTCACATAAGTTAAGCCACTCACACATTTAATCGTTGCGGCATTACAATGTTTAGAACCAGACACAGTTGGACGCAATAACCGGACCGGCTGTAAACCGGCGGTATTGCCTTTTCAAAATTATAATATGAAAGCACGTAAGCACGTTATGTAACGAACAACTAAAGCTTTATCTATGTTTCTTCTATTGCCCTTTGTGTTCTCTCTTCACACTTCACAAAGCTGTCTTAAATTTAAATGTAGAAAAAAAATGTCCCAGCTCTATTCCACCTTTGTGAAAGAATTTGGTGCCCTTTATATGTATAAAATCGGTTTAGCCATTAAAGCGTGAAGAGGTAACAAACAAACAAATAAACAAACAAACAAACAAACAAACAAACAAACAAACAAACAAACAAACAAACAAACTCACTTTCGCTTTTATAATATAATAAAGTAAGGATAGTAAGGATTATAAGGTTCAAGGTTCATTGGGAAAAATTGACAGTTTCGGGTAGCTTGACCTGCAGGCGTCTGTACATAAATCGTTAAATAAAAATAAATAAATATAATTATGATCTTTTGACATACTGTAAGTGACTCTCCCCTTGACGTACATTACATTTTCTCACTATGTCACTTGTTCATTACCCTAGGGGAGGTAGGGATCAAGTGATAGTCGTCTGATGAATAGTTAACGTTACACGTTGCCACGTTTGCCCGGGTTCCCCGATAGCGACCTGTTGCTGCTCAATCAATACCCGGGCAAAGTACGACACGATTTTAAGGTTCCTTTGACGTCATGGTGAAACGACCGAAACATCCCAAACTATTAGATAACTATCTAAACTATAGCACGGACGGTGGGTACAAAGATATTTTGGCGTGTGGCTGAAAGAGTATTTAGACTATTTAATTTGACTGCCTCGTTGGTCTAGTCTGGGGGTAGCAAACTAGTATGAAGTCCTCTTTTTTGCGGACTAGAAATCATCAAAAACTTGTGTCAGAATTGTACTGACAAAAACCCACCCATGTTCCTTCTTTTGCCCTTTATGTTGAAGTCCTGAGTTCGAATCCCAGGTCAAGTTTTTTTGAACTTTTCTATCAGGAGCAATAGCAGTCACGGATCTGGATTTGCCTGGTTGCTGGCAGTTGGCTAGCCTCTTATTTTATGTGGACTTAAAAATAACTGGGGAAAATGTAGGTAAATTTGGCACACTTCTGCCTAACACTTCGGGGATAACAGGCGTGATGTCTTGTTATTGTGCTTCTGCATCCGTGAACGTTCTAAGGGTCTAAAAAGGCTACTTTAGCAGACACATAATAAGATAATTGACGACACGGTAGGCGCAGTGGCTGAGCGATCGACTGCTGCGCTGTGTGTCGCGGGTTCGATCCCCGCACAGAACAAATATTTGTATAGCCTACAGATAGTTGTTTCGGGTCCGGCTGTTTGTGTATGGGAGTTTAAATGTTTTTTTACGCACCCACGATACAGGAGACATTCCTATACGGGGTAAAGTAAAAAAAAACTACATTTACATAGGCGGCCATATTCTTTTTATTTCTGCCCCTTTTTTGTATAGAGTTGAGGCTCAAAGACTTATCCATTTTTAGATTTGATTGTGGGTACAGGTCTGAAAACAAAGGCTGAGAAATCAGAGTAAACGTTACGATAAACAATATTTTTCAATTAATGTGTAATTAGTGAAAACGGCGTCAAAGGGTCTAGTCAAAGTGAAGTTCTGTCAGCGGTTTCCAAAGACATTTACTTTTTAAAATACCTTTCATTTCCCTTTTACTTCATCGCCTTTTGACAAAAGCGACATTGTGACATATGTATTTTAAGATGGCGGAAAACAGAGCAACTTGGAAGGCTCTGATGCACAAAGTTACGAGCACTAGTTTTCGTGACAACGGAGAAGTGCCTCAAATTACTGTGATTCAAATTATTGTGGTTGAAATTACTGTGGTTAAAAGTTAATGTAATACAAGTTGTTTTGATTCAAGTTATAGTGATTCAAATGATTATGATTCAAATTAGTGTGATTCAAGTTGCATTTATTAAGTTACTGTGATTTAAGTTACTGTGATTCATGCTACTGTAATTCCACTTACTGTGATTCAAGTTATTGTGTTTCAACTTACTGTATTTTCGCAAAGGGGATTGTGATATAGCGAGAAAAGAATTCATATTAATATCCCATTGCTCCAAGCAAATTCTTCACAACGAGCTTAGAAAACAATTAGGTATTCATTCAGGTTTTATTTGTTTTGTTTCCTCAAACAAGATTATGGTTTGGCCTTCAGAACTGAAAAACAATCTTAGTAGATCTCGTTGGCAATCCCTCACGCGTGTGGATGGACATAACAAGTTTAAGTTTTACGAGAAATATAGTAGCTTAGTACTTGTACAATAAGTACGTTTTTGATGAAAATATAAGAAACATGTTTTTGAAGAATTTATATAATGAAATCTTTCTAGTAAAACGACCTCGTTACTGTAAGGCGTCGTCCTAACTGGCAAGGATCGTTTGATGACACAGTGCGTTTTTGTTGTGAAAACGGTAAATGAAACATTGCCTGTGCTTGCGCGATGGCTGGTTAGCTTGAATAAGCGCAATCTAAACAAATCTGCATTATTTTAAACTCATCTAGCCACTCCGACCGATCGATAGCCAGTTAGGACGATACCTTATGCTCTTGCGAACAATGTGGAGCTGGCTGCAAAGAACTTTTCACATTTGCATTCATGACTAGAACTACATTTTGCCGTACGTACCTCATTACTTAGTGTTTGCTTTAAAAACTTCAAAGAACTTAAGTTGTTTGTCCAGAAACAATCTTACTTAATAAGTATTATAAATGCGTATGTTTGTGAGGCGGGATGTTTAATTGATTTAGCACATGTTATTCCAGACCATAATCTACCTCTGTGTCAAATTTCATCAAGATCCGTTCAGCCGTTTTTACGAGAAAGAGAAACAAACATCCATACATCCATCCATATACAAGTATCCTCACAAACATTCGCATTTATAATATTAGTAGGAAGTAGGATGTCATGGCTTTTCGAACTTTACACATGTTCCGGGTGCTGCTCTCCCAGTAGTGCGTCTAGCATGTTTGCCGACGCAAACATCGACTCTTTTTCGGCCATTATGTGCAAAAGCAGTTCGTCGTTACTAAGCCGAGTACGTGACAGTCCAACACCATTCTTAGATCGTTCGATCGTTGACAGGTGTGATTCTCCGATCTTGGGGCGGTGGATATGACTGCACGCATTCAAATAGACGCGTCGGTGAGCCTCATCCAGTTTTGGATTAATCATTGTTACTAACACTAGTTTTAAGTTTAATTTTTAACTAACAAAATAATTATAGAATCTAAATATTCTGAAATAAACCTTTTTATTTTACACATATTTTTTTATTTTCACATGTTTCTTATTAAAGTAAACAAAAAATATTTCATCATAATTTTTCTTCTTCCATTCTCCCCTATCAGACGTCACGGCATCATTTACTCCCTTTTCCTTCATATCATTCCTTACACAATCCATCCATCTATTTTTTGGCTCGCTCTCCGTCCACCAACATTCAGATTCATCATTTCTTTAGTCATGTGTGCTAAAAACATTAAAATTAATACCTTACAGAGGTATCCGGAACAGGGTCCAAGCTACCGGCAGTCAAGGCTCTAGAGAAAGGTAGCTCCTAACAATACGAGCCGTGTCCAAGAGCGCCGCATTCTGTATCAAGCTCTTGATCCAGCTTGTCTTACGAGAGCCTCCTTAAAAAAAACCCTTAAAACTTATTATTATTATTTGTAGATGTATGAGAAAGTCCACATAGGAGAGATTTAGTCGTAAAACATCCCTAATAATATAAAAGCCTTACTAATATTATCCTTACTTTTATATATATATATATAATACTATAAAAGCGAAAGTGAGTTTGTTTGTTTGTTTGTTACGTCTTCACACCTAAATGGCTAAACCCATTTTGATGAATTTTGGTACAGAGATAGTTGGGAACCAGGAGACGGATATAGGCTAATATTTTTTTGAAAAAAGTGGGATGTGAGGGAGAAAGAGGGAAAACTTAGCGTTGCTATTACAAATCAATAAGGCGCTAGGGGAACTGTGTTACCCCGAATTTAACGCGAGCGAAGCCGCGGGCAAAAGCTAGTAATACTATAAAAGCGAAAGTGCGTTTGTTTGTTACGTCTTCACACCTAAATGGCTAAACCCATTTTGATGAATTTTGGTACAAAAAAATAGCCTATGTCCGTCTCCAGGGTCTCAACTATCTAGTTGAGACCCTGGAGACGGACATAGGCTATTTTTTTAAAGTGAGAAATGAGGGAGAAAGAGTTAAGAAAAGGGAAAACTTAGCTTTGCTATTACATTAAATAAGGCGCAAGAGCAAAAACTTCAGGTACCTGCAAATCAGGAAAGGGAATCTGTGTTACCCCGTATTTAACACAAGCGAAGCCGCAGGCAAAAGCTAGTAATGACATAAAGGGAACAAGGACGCGTAAAATATCAGTAAATCTTCTATGATTGTAATAACTTGTTCGTAGTTCACAAAAGTTTTGCTTTCATCGAGTGGTATCTGTAGGGGGAGCAAGCCCAGCGGGTGTGGGACGGTGAGCTACCCATTGCTCACCGTCCGTCCGTCTATTGACGACAGGCCGTGTTGACTACGAGTTACTGTTCAACGCGCGCCTCAGAGAGATGTCAGCAAAGCAGCGAGGCTTGCAGCGAAGCAAAGAGCCAGGGCCTCCGCCTGCCGAGGTTGTGAGTTGTTCGAAAGAGATACCGCGCCCCCGGAACGTAAAGGACAATAGAAGGAAAATGGGTGGGTTTTAGTCGGTAAAAGTCTGACACTCCCCCCCGCTCCGTCCAGAACGGGGGAAGTTATTTGATGATTTCCCACCGCAAAAAAAAGGATGGATATACAGAGGTAGATTATAGTACTAGCGATAGTACCTACTATACCTCTGTGTCTATATCTTATTCTGGACTCTTGAATACATAGGATTTTTCGATCATTACGCCGCTATCAAGCCGCGGGCGCCAGCTATTTTTACATGAAGTTTAATTAAATAAATACAATGTATGCCATACTGCATAACACAATATCACGCCTGTAATCTTTGGAAGGTTAGGCAGAGGTGTATCTAATAGTGTGTTATGTTTTAAGTTCTATGTAATAGGGGGCAAAGCGGATGATGACCTTAAGATCCAAATAGAATATGTATACGATCGTATTTCTCCAGGAAATTCCTGTAGTGCTACTATGACATCTTTTAGCAGAACTTATTCCTGTGTGAGAAAGAGATGGTGCTAGACACCCTGTATAGCTCTGTCTCTTTCCCTCAGTGGAATAAGTTCTGTTTTCAGACGCCCTGGTAGGGTAGCTGAAGTTTATGTTGCTATTCTATTTAATTAATAAAACAATATCTGCGATCATCATATGATTTAAATTAAAACTGAATAAATCCACGCGTTCCTGAGATAAAGGGCATTGACAGACAGACAGACAGACATCAAAGTGATCCTTTAATATTTCTGTTTCGTATAACTTAATATGAATTTTGACGACACAGTTGGCGTAGTGGCTGAGCGATTAACTGCTGCGCTGCGTATCGCAGTTTCGATCCCCGCAGGAAACAAATATATATGGCCTACAGATAGTTATTCCGGGTCTGGCTGTTTGTGTATGTGAGTTTAAATGTTTGTAAACGCACCCACGATACAGAAGAAATCCTAGTGTGGGCCTACGTTTTTTTTTTAAAAAACCTCTTTGTAAGACTGGTTGTCAGACTTACAGGTCACAAACTTCATGTAACGACTGTCAAAGATCTACAAATGGCAGCCGGGACCAACGGTTTAACGTGACTGAGACACGGAGGCAACAATATGACACGGTTTGCAAACCGTGGCAACATGGTTGTCGCAGTGCATAGCGTTGGACTGCTGCGCTACGTGTCGTGGATTCGATCCCTGCACGTGACAAATATTTGTATAACTTACAGGAAATCCCTGCGAACCCCTCGACTATCCCACACGTAGTAAGACAGTCGAGGTAGTGCCGTAATCGAACCAGCTATAACCACACTCCAGCCCCAGCAGTGGCCCTCTACCATGATTCCTTTTTGCGGATTTTTGCCTTATGTAGCGACTGATTAGTACAATACCTCCCTTTAACATGATTAGAGTCCTTTTTTTGCGGATTTTTGCCTTATGTAGCGACTGATTAGTACAATACCTCCCTTTAACATGATTAGAGTCCTTTTTTGCGGATTTTTGCCTTATGTAGCGACTGATTAGTACAATACCTCCCTTTAACATGATTAGAGTCCTTTTTTGCAGATTTTTGCCTTATGTAGCGACTGATTAGTAGAATACCTCCCTTTAACATGATTAGAGTCCTTTTTTGCGGATTTTTGCCTTATGTAGCGACTGATTAGTACAATACCTCCCTTTAACATGATTAGAGTCCTTTTTTTGCGGATTTTTGCCTTATGTAGCGACTGATTAGTACAATACCTCCCTTTAACATGATTAGAGTCCTTTTTTGCGGATTTTTGCCTTATGTAGCGACTGATTAGTACAATACCTCCCTTTAACATGATTAGAGTCCTTTTTTGCGGATTTTTGCCTTATGTAGCGACTGATTAGTAGAATACCTCCCTTTAACATGATTAGAGTCCTTTTTTGCGGATTTTTGCCTTATGTAGCGACTGATTAGTACAATACCTCCCTTTAACATGATTAGAGTCCTTTTTTGCGGATTTTTGCCTTATGTAGCGACTGATTAGTAGAATACCTCCCTTTAACATGATTAGAGTCCTTTTTTGCGGATTTTTGCCTTATGTAGCGACTGATTAGTACAATACCTCCCTTTAACATGATTAGAGTCCTTTTTTGCGGATTTTTGCCTTATGTAGCGACTGATTAGTACAATACCTCCCTTTAACATGATTAGAGTCCTTTTTTGCGGATTTTTGCCTTATGTAGCGACTGATTAGTAGAATACCTCCCTTTAACATGATTAGAGTCCTTTTTTGCGGATTTTTGCCTTATGTAGCGATGTAGCAGGAGGCCGAAGAGACCATACTCTATGCTTCGATTTTGACCATTGAGTTTAATACCGTTTACTTCAAGCACAAGGTACAGAGGCGGACCTAATGTCATAGGCATTTTCCACCAGTCAAGCTTTGGGTGATGCAGAGAAAAACAGTGGTAGGTGTTAATATCAATAAAATAATTAAACTAAGTATATGGCTATATAAAATTTCTTAGTGTTTAATTTATATCCTTTAACTTAATTTATTACATTTTATTAATTCGTCATCTTCTCATTCCCTTATATATATTTTTTTTCAATAATTATAGACCTACAGATAGTTGTTCTGGGTCTTACTAATTGTGTATGTAAGTTTAAATGTTTGTAAACGCACCCACGATGTAGGAGAAATACCTAATGTGGGGCAACGTTTAAAAAATGTTGTGTATGTTAGATATTTTATTTATCCTGACTAATAATATAAAAGCGAAAGTGAGTTTGTTTGTTAGTTACGTCTTCACGCCTCAATGGCTTAAACGATTTTGATGAATTTTGTTACAGATATAGTTTGGACCCTGGAGACGGACAAGGCTAAATGAGAAATGAGGGAGAAAGATGGAAAAAAAGGGAACAGCTTTGCTATTACAATAAATATGGCAATTTAACGCAAGCCGCGGGCAAAAGCTAGTTCATTTATATATTTATGATTTTACTAGTTCAAAACCTACAGATAGTTGTTCCGGGTCTGGCTGATTGTGTATGTAAGTTTAAGTTGGAAACGCACCCACGATGTAGGAGAAATAATGGGTGGCAACGATGTTTCATACAAATGGTAGGTATACATACAATAAGCCGCTACTCAGTGATAACCAAATCAGTGTAAAGACAGGTCCCCATATACTAATGAATTTCTATAAATACATCTTTGGGTTTGTACCATTACGTTTTCTGTGGTTGGGTCAAACTGTTACGATGGCAGTGTAGCCCATTGCACAAAATTATAATTTTTTACTCTATTCTATCTAGATTTAATACACAATTCCTGAGTTTCCATGCTAACTAATCTCAAATACATACTAGATAGCGCCCGCGGCTACGATCGCGTGATGATGAAAAAAAAGTATCCTTTGTGTTATTCCAGACTATAATCTACCTCTGTGCTAAATTTCATCAAGATCCGTTCAGTAGTTTTGATGTGAAAGTGTAACAAGAATTCATACATCCATCCTCACAAACATTCGTATTCATAATAATCCTTACTAATATTATAAAAGCGAAAGTGAGTTTGTTTATTTGTTTGTTACCTCTTCACGCTTTAATGGCTAAACCGATTTTGATGAATTTTGGTACAGAGATAGTTGGGAACCAGGAGACGGACATAGGCTAATTTTTATTTAAAAAAAGTGGGATGTGAGGGAGAAAGAGGGAAGAAAAGGGAAAACTTAGTGTTGCTATTACAAATCAATACTTACTATACTTACTAATATTATAAAAGCGAAAGTGAGTTTGTTTGTTTGTTACCTCTTCACGCTTTAACGGCTAAACCGATTTTGATGAATTTTGGTACATAGATAGTTGGGAACTAGGAGACGGACATAGGCTAATTATTAAAAAAAAGTGGGATGTGAGGGAGAAAGAGGGAAGAAAAGGGAAAACTTAGTGTTGCTATTACAAATCAATAAAGCGCAAGAGGAACTGTGTTACCCCAAATTTAACGCGGGCGAAGCCGCGGGCGAAAGCTAGTAATAATAATATTTATTAGAAAAAAAACACGGTATTAAAAGATGTCACTATACCGAATGAGTACAAACATACAAACAAGCAAAACTGCCTAATATTAAAGCATGCAAAATTCATCACTATATTACAATTTAAGTTCGAGAAAGTCTTTAACACTATAAAAAATATTTTCTTTCAGCCAGTTACACAATTTCATTCAAAAAAGTCTGTTATTTAAATCTTTAAACGTATTTGGTAATTTATTGAATAGACGCACACACATAGCTACACAGTTTTTATTATATTTAGCACACCGGGACATCTCGTCTAGTACCAGCCTGAATTGGTCACGCCGACTTCGGGAACATACGTCTTCCGCTGTTTTAAACAGTTCTTTATGTTTCTGTACAAACATACACATATATTGAAGGCAGTATGATATAGGATTTATAATATAGGATATACAAATATACAATATACATAATATAATTCCAACCGTCTTCCCGTCTCATTGGCATAAAACGGTCCATATCTGTCTTCGAAGGTACATCACAAATTGTCTGTGAGCCCAATTTCACGAAGATCGATTGAGGTGTCGAGGCATGAAAACGGGACAAACCAACCAAATAAACACTGTTTCCTTTTTTATAATATTACGTAAGGGCTCAGTGTCCACTAACCTATTTATAAGATACCTACTCGTGTGTAGTGTTGCCAGGCGTCCGAATGATGCCGGACATAGGTAGGTAGTTAGGCTTTTTGATTGCGTGTCCGGCTAATATAAACGGTGTCCGGATTGTCCGGCTTTTGTTAGGCCTTTATTGGACTGCGTTTGAATGATTATAAATAAAGTAATTAGACTGATTTGCCATTCGATTTTTATTTAGATCTATCATAATATCTGTGTCACTTCTTTCAATTTCTTTTTTGCTATATTTTTTCGTTTCTACAATTCTTTGTGAATACGTGGACATTATTGGCCTTGAAGATTCTTAGATGTTTGTTAACTTTTGTTAACTTCTTATCTTATTTTAGTTTTGTTAAGTAAAGCCAAATGTCGGGCCTGCGCTGTTCTCTCATACTTAAGCAATAACGCTGTAACAACAACATTGTAAAAACAAGTGATTTTAAAAGAGTAACCATGGAGTTTCTTGCCAGTTCTTCTCCATAGGAAACGACCAACCCGAGCCGTGCACTTCTTCTCGACGTTTTATAAGTGCCCATGTAGGCCTATGTGAAACGAAAATATTTAAAGAAAAAAACGTGTTGTGCCGACCCCAAATAGAATGGGATAAGGGCAGAAAAATTATGATGATTTATGGTACCTACTTATCATAGAAGCTTGATTTTACATCCATTTATTGTTGTTGTTACCTGTTAATACTGAAACACGAACAATCATGATAAATATTTTGACCTGTTTTGGTTTATACATACAATCTGTACATCGGTTAGTTGTTTCTTTAAGGTCGTGATAAAGTTTTGATTTTAAATATAAGAGTCATCATTTTCCTGCCCTTGTCCCATTCTATTTGGGGCAAACACGTTTTCTTCTTCCATTCTCCCCTATCAGACGTCACGGCATCATTTACTCCCTTCTCCTTCATATCATTCCTCACACAATCCTTCTATCTTTTCTTTGGCCTTCCTCTCGCTCTCCGTCCATCAACATTCAGATAGAGGAAGATGAAAGAAACGATGGATGAACTGTATAAAGAATGCTATGGCAAGAAAGGAGGCCATTGATGAGTTGACGAGTAATATAAGGAGTATGAAAGAAGAAAACATTCTGCACACGAGACACGAAATCCTCAATAATGCATGGTGTCCGACCTTTTTACCCAAATGTCCGGCCACTGGCTGGTCTGTCCGACTTTTAGGTTTGGCGATCTGGCAAACCTACTCGTATGTAGATATAATTTTGTCGCAAGTCGCAATCAACAGTTGCAAATGTTCCCACGTGCAATTAACTGAATGGCAAGCAAAATTGACTGCGACAAAATTTCGATCAATATTTTGTGACTCGAACTTATTATACTTTTATTTTCATTATTTACAAGCCGTTTACGTTTATATACAAACTCGCTTTTGCCCGCGGCTTCGCTCGCAATATTCGGGGTAACACAGTTCCCCTTTCCTGATTTGCAGGTACCTGCTACCTGTAGTTTTTGTCCTTGCGCCTTATTTATTGTAATAGCAAAGCTAAGTTTTCCCTCTTTTTCCTTCATGTCTCATTTTTTTTCAAAGTTAGCCTAACTATCTCTGTACCAAAAATCATCAGAATCGGTTTAGCCATTAAGGCGTGAAGACGTAACAAACAAAGTCACTTTCACTTTTATAATATTAGTAAGAATAGACATAAAAATATGCACAAGTATAAAAATCGTACCATAATTAACTTTTTGTTTAGAATCTTGAATAAAACATATACATAAACATATTTAAGACATGTATATGAAACAAATTTGAAAGAAGCAGGAAGCTACTACCCATATGTAATGTCATGAACAAAGCTCAAATGTGACTCCATTTGCCTCTCAACATTGAATTAAAAGATAAAACGAAAATAACTCGAGTGCGTTCTATATTTTTTTATTACATCAACGTTACGTCTTAGTGGATAACGAGCATAAGTTTGCCCGTGAGAGCGCCTGTGTAGATTCTGCAATTCAATGTTGGTGTGTTCATTCAGCTCAGTGTTGCTCGGGCGTCCGCGGCAGGCGCTCGCGTCCAGAGCCATGCCTCTTCATTTAATTATGTACGAAGTAATATTTTGAATGAACTTGTAACATTTTTATGTTTTTAATATGAAAAGACTAGTGTATTGCGGAAGACTTTGTGGATTGTGAGAATGTTTAGTTATTTCGATGTGTCAGTTGTGTTTTCACGTCCAAGTTCTCTGTTTGTTCTGCAGTGGTGTAAAATGAAAGTCAGTGTAATTATTGGGAAAACTTAAAAGCGAGTGAAGAGTTATTTAAATGGATAAAAGTTTATATAGGTAAGTTTGATTGCTTACACTCTATAAATGCAATGTCGTGTTTGAAGAAAATTGCGAAAATATAGTTTGTAGAACATATTACTTAATTTATTAACGCTATAAAATAACATCAGCAAACAAAATTATTTAAAAAAGGTGAATCATGAAGTTTCTTCGCCGTAGGAAACGACCAACCCGAACCGTACATATTTTCTCGACGCTTTCTATGTGTTTTGACTAATAGGCTATATGACTTTTATAGCAAATAATTAAAAAAGAGATTCAGTTATTTTATCCGCAGTAACACTTAATTATAACATCAAGCTGTCACAAACAAATGATACAAACAAAACACAAAGAAAACACTATGCCGGTGAATTACCACCGAAAATCTTAAGGTTACGATTGTTCCTAAGGTGAATATAAAAAGTAACACTTCCAGTCCGGGGTTTTCACGAAGGCCTGTAGCGTGAATGAAGTGCCAGCTGGTTTATATTCGTGATCCCTTAAAAACTGGTCGAGGTCGCTGCCCTGCCCTTATCCGAAAATATTTGGGGTCAGTGTCTTCTTCTTTCATACTCCTTATATTACTCGTCAACTCATCAGGGACCTCCATTCTTGCCATATCATTCTTCATACAGTTCATCCATCGGTTCTTTTGTTTTCCTCTATCTGAATGTTGATGAACGGAGAGCGAGAGGAAGGCTAAAGAAAAAATGAATAGATTGTGTAAGGAATGATATGAAGACGAAAGGAGTAAATACCGTGACGTCTGATAGGGTAGAATGGAAGAAGAAAACGTGTTCGCCCCAAATAGAATGGGACAAATGCAGGAAAATCATGACTCTTATATTTATACTCAAAACTTTATCACGACATTAAAGAAACAACTGACCGATGTACAGATTGTATATTAAAACCAAAAAGGTCAAAATATTTATCATGATTGTACGAGTATCATAGAAAAACTTTCTTCTCCATAGAGATCAACGCTTTGGAATGGGCAACTACAGTACTTTCACAAGTTATTATGCCTTGTGACCGGGACTGTAGATTCATTTTGTTTCTTGACATTCAAAAGTGCCTGTTAATGTCTAATTGAAATAAATGATTTGATTTGATTTGAAACCGGCTAAGTGCGAGTTGGATTCGCGCACAAAGGGTTCCGTAAAAACTTGCGGCATAAACAGCCATATCTTTTGACTGTGTAGACTTAAAGCAGCGGTCGGCAACCTTTTGGCAAGCAAGGGCCGCAAGGTGACAAATTAAACTAAAGGCGGGCCGCAGTCATTTTACTCGCATTAACCCGAGAAGCCCAATATACCTGCTCATTATAATTGGTCATATTCCATAAAAAAAATAAAAATGCCATTGAAAATTGTTAAAACATAGGGAATTTAATTCGTAAACGTAATACTTTTTTTTGTTTTTGGGGTGGGAAATCATCAAATAACTTCCGCCGCTCTGGGCGGAGCGGGGGGTGTGTCAGACTTGTACTGACTAAAACCGACCCATGTTCCTTCTATTGCCCTTTGTGTTCCGCGGCCGCGGTATCTCTTTCGAACAACCCGCGAACCCGGCAGGCCCCTCTGCTTTGCTGACATCTCTTTGAGGCGCGCGTGAAACAAGCGCGCCGTCGACACGCCGGGTCCTCAATAGACGGACGAACGGTGAGCATTGCGTCCGCAGGCTCGCATCTACGGTGGCCGGGAGTTGTCTCGCGGCGCCCGGCGCCCGGGGCGACTCCCGCGGCGGCTGGGTTGGTTTGAGGTTCTCTCCCTCAAACGACCGGCCAACTCCTTTGCTGGCATTACTGCTTCGCAGAAGGAGGTGACCGCTTCCTATCCCTCTCACTCTGGACTATGGAATAAACCAGGGCCGGACGCGAGAAATCGCCGCCGCCGGAAGTGCTCCACGAAAATCCACCGGCTGTCGAGGACGATTTCCAGGAACTTCATCGTCGACCCGACACCGATGCGAACCCCTCACGCCATCAGCTGGGATCCCGACGGTGGCGTATTCCTGCGGCCATAAAATACCATGTCCTCGGATTTGTGCAATGCCACCTCAGGACCCAGTAGCCGGATCCTCTTCACGACTATCGCAACCCCGCGTGTCATTGTTTCGAGGAGTGAGGCGGAGAGGAGGAACGGCCCCAAGGCCGATTTCTGTGCGACACCGCACGACATGTCTCGCCGGTTCCACTCTTCAGAGCGACCGGGGTAGATGCATGATGGCGTCGAGCGCCTCCCGCAGAAACCATACTGGTGCTTCGCAAGATCCGGCCCCGTCCCCACAAGGTGCCCGACGAGGCGGTTTGCAATTACTCTTACCTTGCCCACCTCGTCGACCACTATGAGCCGGAATGCGGACGGAGAGTCCGCAAGGCGCCTCGGCTTAGGTATGTGGACCAGCTTCCCCGTCTTCCAACGAAGTGGGAACTGGCCCCTCTCCAAGCATGCAAGCATCTTAAGAGTCCTAGTAGTCGGGGCCTGAGAGCCTCCAAGGCCAGGACCCAGGCTTTGCCGTGCAAGCCATTGGGACCCGGGGTGGTATTTTTGGCTGTAGAATAGTGTTCAAATGCTCATCTGTATGACGAGAAGCATATTTATTTTTTCTATTATTGACAATTAAAAAAATGTAATGAACTGCTTAGCAAACTTTTTCAACTCGTCAAAATCAGATGCCATTTAACAAGATCATTGGATTCATAGAAGGAGCTCTGATATTATCAGCTAGTATGACACATTTCAAAGTGTTGCCAAGCAGAGGGGTTAAAAGGCGCGCTTACTTAATGCGTTGATTTTGGTAATAATTAAACTTATTTGCATAACATTCACGGGCCGCGGGTTGCCGACCCCTGACTTAAAGGGTTGATTTCATAGCTATAAGGGACTACAGACTTGAGTATATAGTTTTCAATGTCTGAAATTCGATACTTCTAGAAGTTCCCGAGATAAGGAGTTTGGACAGACAGACGGACAACAAAGAGACTCTACAAGGCTTCTAGCAAAGTAACGTAATTGCCAAGTTAAACCCGTTAACCTTTCATCGATACTAACTAATTGGTTAAACTGATTGGATTTCGTTATTGCTCCCTTTCTCCTTTGTTCTTTGTAAGTGTACATTTAAATGTCTTTGAAATAAACAAAAGAATACAACAACCACTTTCCTTGAGAGTTAGTTTTTAGGATTCAACACCTGAAAAGGAAAAAAACGTAATCCTTAATGGATCACTTTGTTCTCCGTCTGTCAAGACCCTTAATCTCAGGAACGCGTAAAGGTATCAAGTTAAAATTTGACGGGCTTGTTGGTTTAGTGGTTAGTGGCCCTGACTGCTGAGCCGGAGGTCGTGGGTTCGATTCCACCCAGGACAAACTTTGTGTGATGAGCATGATTGTTTGTTCTGTGTCTGGGTGTTATTTATTTATCTATAATATGTATGTATTTATAAATTATATAAGTATGTATATCAGTTGTCTGGTTACCATAACACAAGCTCTGTTTAGCTTGGGATCAGATAGCCGTGTGTGAGTTGTCGCAACAAAAAAAATAATAAAAATCATATTTTCAACTCTGCGGTCCCCTTGTGCTGTGAAAATATATACCCTGTAAGTGTACGCAGTCAAAAGATATGGCTGTTTATGTCGCAAGTTTGGTACGGATCCCTCGGTGCACGAGTCTGACTCGCTCTTGGTCGGTTATTTCCCTACTGTGAGTTACTTTGGTAGTTAAGGAAGGCTTTTTTGTCCTTCATAGCGTCTTTCAGGCAACCTGTTTTATAATACTGATAACAAGAGACCGGCTTATATGCAACTGAATGTAGGGAGAATAAAAAAGATAAATTTGGCATCGCATGCATTTATTTTTAGATAAGTATAATCTTTATTACACAAGAACTGGTTACAAATCGTTAACCAAACCCAGGACTCCGAGCTCAGCAGTCGTGGTCGTCGCGAGACCAACGGGGCAGTCGGAGAGCATTCATGATGCATATTTCGACGAATTTCAGCTGCATATAAGCCGGTCTCAACTACTAACATTATAGGCACTGCGACAGTTTGCATTCACAACCCCCCCAGCCCCCCCCAACCCGCCCCCTCCGTTAACTTACGTCAATGCTTACTACTTTTATCACGGAGGACTAGGCAACAGTTCACCAGTTATACAGTAAATAGACGGTTATAGTTAGAATTACATCTACTCCATAATACTCTCCCTCCCTCCCTAATACCTGCCCTCTGGAATTTTACCCGTTGGCAGCAACGTGAACGAATTTTCTGATTTTATAATATTAATTAACTGTTTTTGTCACGTTTTTTTATTTCTTTTGACGCCTTGTAATTATTTTTCTTGTAGTTATTTGTACGTATACTTTTTTTGGTCAAGCGCGAGTCGGAATCGTGCACCGAGGGCACCGTACGATCTTGCGACATAAGCGGCCATTTCTTTTCACCGCGTAGACTTAAAGGGTTGACTTAAGGGTTTATTCAGCTGCAAGGGACAGCTACAGACCGACGGTTCCTACGTACATAAGGTTAAGTCAAAAACCGAGGTTTACAGGAGAGCGTAATTGTGTTTAACATGCCCTAGAAAGGTTTTCTATGTTTTTCTTTCTACAATATTTTAAAAGTTTTAAGAGCTTTATGATTTACACATAAATATTTTATTTTTTCACGTTTTCTTAGAAAAAATGAGAGATGACCGTTTCTACGACACTTATTCATTGTATTTATAAGACTTGTTCTCTTATACGATTTCTCAAACAAGGTAAATAAATTAAATAAAAATCGTATGTCAGCAAATTATTCATTGACTAGTTGACAATGGCTTAATCCATTGTGCCTAGAAGCGTGATATCTTGCATTAGTATTTGATAAGCACCTAAAGTGAGCGTTTATAAAGGGTTTCACAAAATTAGACCAAATAGGGTCAAATAGGGGATGAAAGAGAAGAAAGATCATCATTATAGGGGGAAGCTATTTAGTAAATTAGATCCTTTACCAACCCACCGATATAGCACGGTCATTTTCAATTATCGTTTCCAAAGTTATGTTCCGTAGATATATTTAGTAGGTCAATCTACAAATATCCTACTTATATAATAAATGCGAATGTTTGTGAGGATGTATGGATGGATGTATAGATGTATGCATGTTTGTTACTCTTTAACGTCAAAACGGCTGAACGGATCTTGATGAAACTTGGCACAGAGGTAAATTATGGTTTGGAAAAACATATAGGGTACTTACTTTTTTTTCGATATCCGCGCGAGCTAGCTAGTTTGTCATAAAGACTAACTAATATTATAAAAGCGAAAGTGTGTTTGTTTGTTACCTCTTCACGCTTTAATGGCTAAACCGATTTTGATGAATTTCAGTACAGAGATAGTTGGGAACCAGGAGACGGACATAGGCATAATTTTTATTAAAAAAAAGTGGGATATGAGGGAGAACGAGGGAAGAAAAGGGAAAACTTAGCGTTGCTATTCCGAATTGAACGCGGGCGAAGCCGCGTCAAATAAAACAATCTAACCTAAACTTAGGTTTGAAACAATTCAATTATTGTTTTATTTACAGCTATTATGGAGTCATTGCTGAAGCTAAAAATATTCCATGTCCCGCGCTCTTTCATTCATAAAATTATTCATATATTTCAAAATGAAGGAAACCTCGTGAGGCTTTCAAGACCGACATAAATCGTCACAATGAAATACGAACACGTTAAGTAAGGATGTGCTTTCTAGGGATGAGATCAAACGGACTTAGAAAGTCCCGGGAATCACGGGAACTTTAAACTCCGGGAAAAACAATTCAACACCTTCAGGCCAACTATTTATCATCATCATCATTCTCCTGCCCTTGTCCCATTCTATTTGGGGTCGGCGCAACACGTTTTCTTCTTCTTCTTCATTCTCCCCTATTAGACGTCACGGCATTTTTTACTCCTTTCTCCTTCATATCATTCCTTACACAATCCATTCAATTCAGGTCAACTATTTGTTGTTAGTTTGTTTAAGTCAAATCAAATCAAATCATTTATTTTAATTAGACCATTACAAGCACTTTTGAATGTCAAGAAACAAAATGAATCTACAGTCCCGGTCACAAGGCATAATAACTTGTGAAAGTACTGTAGTTGCTAATTCCAAAGCGTTGATCTCTATGTACAGAATGGGCAAGAAACACATGGACACTCTTTTAAATTATAATATTATAACAAAATCGTATTTACATCATTCATGTTGAGATTATAAAAATATGTGAGAACGATGTAGAAAGACTTGCACAGTAAGAGCGTCCAGTGTAAATAAAAAATAAAAAATAATTTTAAATCTAAATAAGTTAAAAATGAACCGTGGTAGCTAAAATGACCAGTCTCAACTGACAGCGCCTGTTCACGAACATGACGTATGGATAAATAGTATAGTAATCTTTATATAAGTTAACTCAATGTGTTAAGAGCTGTTTTCACATTTCATTTTCAATTTCTAGTCTAATACTATACGTGAGAACTTGTAATTGGTTTGTTGTTATCTATGATTCTGACTTTTGTTAAGATTTTATTATAAACCGCATATTCCCAGCTATATTTGGGTCAGCTTACAGTCTTACCAGATGCAGCTGAATACCAGTATTTTACAGGGAGTGACTGCCTTTCTGACCTCCACAACCCAGTTAGTACTGGGTAATACGGTACCCCTAGCAAGACTGGTTGTCAGACTTTTGAGTACACTACCTGTAACGACTGTCAAAGATCTACAAATGACAGCCAGGACCAACAGCTTTATGTGCTTTCCGAAGCACGGAGGAAACTCGGTATGTCGGGTGGTCACCCATCCACAGACCAACCTAGGCAAGCGCGGCGCTATTATATAGCTACGAGCTCCTCCGTGCTGTAATCCTAACTAGTATTATAAAAAGCGGAAGTGAGTTTGTTTGTTTGTTACGTCTTCACGCCTAAATGTCTAAACCGATTTTGATGAATTTTGGTACAGATATAGTTGGAACCCTGGAGCCATCTCCAGGTTTCCAACTATCTCTGTACCAAAATTGATCATAGGATATTTTCTTTTTAAATAACGGGGAGAAAGAGGGAAGAAAAGTGAAAACTTATCATTGCTATTACAATAAATAAGGCGCAAGGGCAAGAACTACAGGTAGCAGCAGGTATCTGCAAATCAGGAAAGGGAAACCGTGTTACCCCGAATTTAACGCGAGCGAAGCTGCGGGCCAAGGCTAGTAAATAAATAAAAGGCGGGTGAGTCCGGGATTTGCACTAGAGATTTTCATTAGCATGCAGGCACACGATCTGGGTATTAGGCCATGATATCTTCTGCCTTCAGTTTTGGTTTTTATTCTGCCATTAAGTTTGGGTATGTTACTGCCAAGTGTTGGAATATACAATGTGTCTGGTCACGGGCTAGCGATATTCTATGTACTTATATAACATACATTCTAGTACTCAAATAAATTGATTTTCAAAAAAACTACCATTTTTTTTCACAAAAATGTTTACAAAATTTTCGTTGATTTGCATATTATTTTGGGCTTTAATTTTGTTTTCTGAAGTTACGAAAATTTAAGCTCATCATTTCTAAATACAAACCATAGACAATATTGTTGCCCTCTGAATTAACCTACTTTCGTCCCAGTAACACCAAAACTTTGAGAGATATGATTATTTTTTGTACACGCATAGAGAATATTTCAAAATGACTGCCAAAACACGGGCAAGAGAATTAAACCCAAGTGTGTATCGTAATAGTATATTTTTAAATGTTTTTTTTATGTTTTTTTTTATTAAGAAATATTTAAAAATGTAATGATATGTTAGAAAAACAAATAAATGAACGAAATATTAAAACACTCGTTACATAAGTATCTAGAATATCGCTAGTCCATGACCGGACACATTGTATACACAGAAATAGTTTTCTTAATCTGCCTAGCTCCTTTTTGTTCCGTTTCTTGTGTGATAATGTATTACTTGTATATTGCATGACTTAACTGATTGTTGTTTGCAATTGATTATATTATTCAATTTATGATTATGTTATACAATTAGTTAATGTTATACAGTTTTTGCAAAATTTTCAAATCATTATTTTTAATTTAATTTAGTGAATAAGTCGTTGGAGTGCCATAATTAAATAAAGTTATTGAGCGGTTTCAATCGCGTGTTTACTGCCCGCTCCCGTGGGTAGCGACTAAAGAAGCGTACTTATGTTACTTCCTGATAATGTAGCTTCGTATTAGTGAAAAAATTGTTAAAATCGTTTAAGTAGTTTTGGAGCTTATTCCATACAAACAAACAAACAAATATTTTCTCTTTATTAAATAAAAAAAACTTTTTAAGAAAAATAAAATTGACTTCCAAAAAAAAACTAAAACGTAACATAATCAATAATGCCAATGTATTAACTTTATTTTTCATATAGCAAGCCCAATTATCTGACAAAAATGGTGGAGCAGTTTGAGAGTGCAAGCAGTCAAAATAAAAAAAAAACGTTACATACCTAAGCGATACAAAAAAAAACGAATGTCAACAAAAATCTTAAAACTATTTTTTAAAACGCTACAGCACCAATCACAATACTAACGATTATTTTATTGTTGGTTTAGTGATGAGCCTGTTGAATTCCACTGTAGAGCAAATACCTCATGTCCTTCCTTCCATATTTTTACTTTTAATAAAAGTTCAGCTCACCACGTCATCTCCTGGGCCTACCGCGTCTCCAGGTCCTGTTATTAGGAACCCAATCTGTTGCTACTTGAGCCCAACCTTGATTCGACATACGGCAAATGTGGTCAGTCCACTCCCTCTTTAATTTTGCGGCTGTGTTGCAAACGCGTACGATTAGGGCCTTGGGTGGAAGTATAAAGTTCATACATCCTTACTTTAATATTATAAAAGCGAAAGTGAGTTTGTTTGTTAAATGGCCCAATCGATTATGATGAATTTTGGTACAGAGATAGTTGGGACCCCGGAGACGGACATAGGCTTGTTTTTAAAGTGAGAAGAATGGGAGAAAGAGGAACAAAAGGGGAGAGAAAAATATATCCAAAGTAACTATGCTTCGCGGACGAAGTCGTGGGCGGAAGCTTATAGTAAAGTATAATACAGATAGAAAGGCCTTGCTGGCTCACTGCCTGCTGAGGTTGCCGGTTGTTCAACAAAGATACTGTGGTCCCGGAACACAAAGGGCAAAAGAAAGAACATGGATGGGCTAGTCAGTAAACGACTCCATCCTCGCTCCGCCCATAGCGGGGGAAGTTATTTGTTGATTTCTCAATATAATATCGAAATCTATACTAATCTATACTTCTATACTAATATTAGTAAGCTGAAGAGTTTGTTTGTTTGTTTGTTTGAACGCGCTAATCTCAGGGACTACTGGTTGGAATTGGAAAATTCTTTTAGGGTTGGATAGTCCATTTCTTGAGGAAGGCTATAGGCTATATAACATCACGCTAAGACCAACAGGTGCTGAGCAGCGTGGGTGAAACCGCGTGGAACAGCTAGTATAATAATAAAGGTATAAACAGCAAAGAAAACAAAGGTAAAAACATCAAGTTGAGAGCACTCAATGGGTTTAATTAAAACTAACACGGAACACTGGATACGCTTGCGCACTTTCTCTCTCAGAACACCAGTCGTACACTCCTTATTTTACTCCATTCATCTGCATACACATCAATTCAGGGTTGGCAGTCAGAAAGGGGATGAGCACCTTCAAACAATTCTTGGACAGGGACAGTTCTGAATGACTGTGGGGCGATTGTAGAGGCGCAGTGGCTGAGCGATCGGCTGCTGCGCTGCTTGTCGCGGATTCGATTCCCGCGATTGAACAAACATTTGTATGGCCTACAAATAGTTGATTCGGGTCTGGCTGTTTGTGTGTCAGCTTAAATGTTTGTAAATGCACCCACAATACAGGAGAAATTGATTATGGAGATGTTGCTATCAAGAGCGGGGGAAGTTATTTGATGATTTCCCACCCCAAAAAAAAAGCTTGCCTAAAAAAAAACTTATTCACTCCAACTTTGAAGTACTCATTATAATGATCCGGGAACAAAGAAGTTGGCAGTGAATTCCAGAGACTATAAATGTGGAAGAAAATTATTCCGACATAACTCTTTCGTTGGTGTAGGGTATTAAAAATGTATCAGTACGGAACCCGGCCGCGTTTGACGTGAATACGAACTACAAAGCAGTAGGCGCTGTTTCACGACTTTTACAAAAAGATTTATCTTTGGCTACTTTTAAAAGGGAACAGCAGTTTTGGAATTTTGAATCTTGTTCCGTACTATACTAAGTTCAATTTGAAGCGCACTTTCAATTGTTTTTATGACCTTTTTTAAATCCAGTCGCCATGAAACTTAAGCTTATTCTGTTTGACGCGTTATTTCACGTAGGTGTACTGGGATTTGTATATAAATTGAAGAAACGACCTAGGACTCATACAAGTAATCGTGGTTACAGCCACAAGACTATTTATTAAAGTATTTATATGCATAGCCTTGTAACAGAGTGGGTTTTCCACCTTCTCTGTTGCCTTAACCTCTATCTTCTGTATCAATAACGACTTAAAATTAAAAAAAAAAACACTCTGGAAGCTCTTAACGGGCGCGCAACTAGCTTTCTACATCGTTCTCACATATTTGTATAATCTCAAAATGAATGATCTTGTAAATCCTTACTATATAATATTATAAAAGCGAAAGTGAGTTTGTTTGTTTGTTACCTCTTCACGCTTTAATGGCTGAACCGATTTTGATGAATTCTGGTACAGAGATAGTTGGGAACCAGGAGAAGGACATAGGCTAACATTTTTGAAAAAAGTGGGATGTGAGGGAGAAAGAGGAAAGAAACGGGAAAAGTTAGCGTTGCTATTACAAATCAATAAGGCGCTACCGAATTTTACGCGAGCGAAGCCGCGGGCGCGAAGCTAGTTAAATAATAAATGAACAAAAATGATGATAATTCGTTATTTCGATGGGTTTCGGTAACGGCGGGATTAGTTCGCTTCAGATACGTATTGTGGGACGATGTATAGGTAATCCCCAGTTGAGTGCTGCGTCGTCTGGTTGTAGAATGTTGTGGGTACGGAAATCGAAGTCTCAGATGCAGGTTAGGAACATACACGTTTGTTTCCTTAAAACCCAGTTCTAAGGTAATAAGCGTTCTAGAATTGAGCAATGGTTAGTTAATCGTCCGTTCGTCTGGTGACGTCAGGCCGTGTCGACGGCGCGTTCGTGTTTCACACGCGCTTCATAGAGATGACAGAAAAGTATAGGGCCTGCCAGGTCCGCAGCCTGTAGTGGTTGCTGGTTGTTTAAAAAAGATACCACGGCACGTAACACAAAGGAACATGGATGGGTTTTAGTCAGTGCAAGCCTGATACTCCCCCCCGCTTCGCCAGCTAAGTCATTTGAAGATTTCTCATCTGAAATCTACTGTGATGTTAATGAACAATCAACTCTAAATCACATGGTCGGATAAACAGACGAGAAAATCTTACGACAGAATAGATACAACAAGGCGAACACTGTGTTATTTATGCCTCGAATTTATCGTCATTAATTCGTAAGGAGGACACACTCGTAGCTCATCTATACTTCTATACTATATACAATTAAATACTATAATATTATAAAGCTGAAGAGTTTGTTTGTTTGAACGCGCTAATCTCAGGGGCTACTGGTTGGAATTGGAAAATTCTTTTAGTGTTGGATAGTCCATTTCTTGAGGAAGGCTATAGGCTATATAACATCACGCTACGACCAACAGGTGCTGAGCAGCGTGGGTGAAACCGCGTGGAACAGCTAGTTAACAATAGTTACAAACGGTGTTCAAGGTTAAGAATCGCAAAATTGCTTTTTGTATGGGTGACTATGATGGACTTTTGAAAGTTAAGCCGTTTGTTCCAGTTATTATTTGTAGATCATTGACAGTCGCCACATGTAGTCTAAAGTGTGTTTTTTTTGCAGATGGTTAATCAAACCCCCCCCCATGTTCCTTCTATTGCCCTTTACGTTCCGGGGTCGCGGTATCTCTTTCGAAAAACCCGCAGCCCCAGCAGGCGGAGGCTCTGGCAAGCCCCTCGGCTTTGCTGACCTCTATTTGAGGCGCGCGTGAAACACGAACGCGCCGTCGACACGGCCTGTCGTCAATCGACGGACGGACGGTGAGCTACCCATTGCTCACCGTCCACAGGCCCGCATCTACTGATTTACCCCACTTGGAATCTGGAAAATTAAACAAAACCTTATCCTTGGCACTAAACATAGCGACCATCTCCTTTTTGTGTTTAGTTTCAAGTTAAATTAAAAGAAAAAACTTGAGAGGTGTCAAGGGACACCCGGATGGAACGAAGTTTTTATTTATTATGTCCAAAAAACTTGTAAACACTCAACATAAATAATCGTCGCGACACCACACTGTTCAATGCGAAATAGAAAGACGAAACGAAATTAAATGGCTAGCTTTCAATGACAGAGAGAGGGAGAGAGAGAGAGAGAGAAAGAGAGAGACAGACAGACAGAGAAACACGCGCACGCCGCAACGCTTACAACTATTGCAAAAAGTGTCCAACTTTTAGTTTTAGTTTTTTCCGTCTTACTCCCTTTCGCAACGCGCGATAAAAAGAACTTCGTTCCAAAAATGTTTTCTTGTTTTGTTTGATCGTGTGTGCACTTGTGGAATGTGCCAAATAAACTTATTTTCTTTCTTTCTTTCTTTTATTACACCAAAGAGGTAGTGCAGTTTTATTTGTTAAGGAAATAACACATAAAGAAGGTTGGCTTATCATTCATTCTTCTCACGTTCGCTTTGTTATTTAGGAGTCGTATTTTTGCACGATTTTGTTCAGGATTAAAGCTTATTGTACGTTTTAGGGAGTATAGAATTGTGTTTGTTGAGTTTTTATTTGCACGCCTCGGCTTTAGTCGTTCGTAATTTTAACCTAACTTTTTCTTTTGAAACTTTTTAGAGGGACCAGGCGCAGAACCAACGGCTTTCTCAAAGGCAAGAGGGTTTTATATCACTAACTTTCAAAATTCAGCCGTTACTGAGAAACTTTCAATGAAAAATCGGCCAAGAGCGAGCCAGATTCGCGCACCGGGGGTTCCGTATAAACTAACGACATAATCGGCCATATCTATTGACTGCGTACTACTTAGAGAGTTAATTTTAACAGATTTGACTATCTGGTTTTAATTTCAACTCGATACCTGGACGCGTTCTCGAAATGGCCTTGACAGACAGACGGACAAGTGACAACAAAGTGATCTTATAAGGGTTCCGTATTTCCTTTTAAGGTATGGAACTCCAAAAATGAGAACTGATGTTAAAAACAGTAAGCAGTTACTAGGTCGACTATACTTATAACTAAACCAGTCGTTTGTTTTCTTGTAGATAGAAAAACAGTTGTAACAAATGAACTAATACACCTTGTTTTTCTTCCATTATATTTTCGTGGATATCGGGAGAGTGAGAAGGCGTCTGCGGATGAGCGAGACGGGTATATATCTAGGGTAGACGCTGGGTTTACTGATGTTTATTACATATTGACCTGTTTATCTGGATGGGGACAAAAATAGGGTAGCAGGTCTCTCTTCTAACGCTTTTTCTTCTATCGCTATCTTTCATCGCCTATTTGTCCAGTATTTAATGATTTAGGCACTTTCCTTTAAGAGGAATTTGAACTTTTCAGTCTTGGTACAATTCAGAATAAATAGTTTCTCATATTAATGGATACCACTTCACATTTCTCTTTTTATTTTGACATAAAGGTATTTTTATTATTTAAATAATAAAGCTAAGCATGTTTACAATACATACAATGTGATCTCCTATAATTTCATCAGTCTTTAAACTGACAAGGTCACTAACATTATTATTAACAACTGGTTTTTGCCCGCGGCTTCGCTCGCTTTAAATTCGGGGTAACACAGTTCCCCTTTCATGATTTGCAGGTATCTGCTAACTGTAGTTTTTGCCCTTGCACCTGACTTATTGTAATAGCAAAGCTTTCTCTCTCTTTCCCCTCATAACTCATTAAAAAAAAATCTTATATCCGTCTTATCTTCGCCTTTATACCAATAAAAATCAAAATCAGTTTGGCCATTTAGACGTAACAAACAAACTCACTTTTGCATTTAATAATATTAGCAAGGATTAACACTGGCGTTTGCAACATCGCTAAAATATCGGAAAATCAAAATAAATAACAAACATGGTAAATATCCCGTTATAAGTGTAAATAATAATTGTAAGGGAAGATTTTTGAGTTCATTAAAAATATCTACTTAGACCTTATTGTATTACAAAAATTTACACAAACAAATATTTTGATTTAGATTTACTGATACAGTCACCATCAAAGTTAAAATGAATCGGTTTCTTCCAAGCAAGCGTCTTCCACCCTAAACCTAATCATTGCAAATGCATACCTAATTATTTTAATAGCATGAATGTTCTTACAAGGGTAGGTTTTATCTACTATGTGTGTACAATATTTACATTGAAAAACCTTACTAACATTATAAAAGCGAAAGTGAGTTTGTTTATTTGTTTGTTACGTCTTCACTACTAAATAGCCAAACCGATTTTGACGAATTTTGGTACAGAGATAGTTCGGACCCTGGACACGGACATAGACTAAAATAAGTGAGAAAAGGGGGAGGAAGCAGGAAGAATAGGGGAGAGAAAGATACATTTTTTTCGATCATCATGCGGCTTAAAGTTAGCGTTAGCCCAAAGTAACTATGGCACATGGACGAAGTCGCGGGCGGAAGCTAGTAATGTATAAAAGTACTAATATACCACGTGTTAAAAAGGAGCAATGATCCTTATAGGTAGGAACATATATTTTGTCAACCTATGAGGTTGTTAGCTGCTCAACCGGACTATATAGAAATCCGTCTACTTAAATTTTCGCTCTAATAACCCCAAAATAAAAATCCTGAATAAAAACACCAAAGTGTTTCAAAATAATCCTGTAACAAGTTTGTCTTTTTATTTCCACAAATATCACTGAGAAATTCCATTAAAACTTCTTACTCAAATATTATTACAAGTAAGTATAGAAACAATATCAAGTTCTTGGAAATAGGATTGTAAGAATAAAATCAACTTGGTACAGATTTTCTTCAGTCGTGAAAACTCATAAAACGGAAGTCTCTCGCGTAAAACCGAAACTCATCAGAAATTCTATATCCGATTTCCGAACGGCGGATATTTGTATTTGTAATCATTCCACAACCGTCCGGTCCAATTGCATTCTTGCTGACTGGTAGCACAATCGAGACCACTGACGTATAAATATACTAGCTGTGCCCAGCGGTTACACCCGCTGCTCACTTAGGGGTATGAAAAATAGATGTTGGCCGATTCTCAGACCTACCCGATATGTACACAAAATTTCGTTTAAATCGGTCCAGCCGTTTTGGAGGAGTATGGCAACGAAAACTGTGACACGAGAATTTTAGGTATATATTAGACTAGCTGTGCCCAGCGGTTACACTCGCTGCCCACTTACGGCTATGAAAAATAGATGTTGGCCGATTCTCAGACCTACCCGATATGTACACAAAATTTCGTTTAAATCGGTCCAGCCGTTTCGGAGGAGTATGGGAACGAAAACTGTGACACGAGAATTTTATATATTAGAATATTTCCAACTATTTTGAACTCCCGATATTTCTGCGCTGTGTAAGTTTAGTTATAAACCATGATCTGTCTGGCGTTTTCCCAAGTATGTTGGGATCGGTTTGCAGTCTAACCGGATGCCGCTCAAAATGCAGTAGTTTACATGGAGCGACTGCCTATCAGACCACCCATGCCTACTGATATTAAGACTGGTTGTCAGACTTCGGAGCGAACTGTCAAAGATCTACAAATGACAGCCGGGACCAAAACGTTAACGAGTTTTCCGAGGCACGGAGGAAACTCGGTATGTAATACGTCTTATCCGCGGCACAATTAGGCATTTATATTGCCCACATTTACCACTACATTATAAGGACTTATAACTAGAGATAGGATATTTGGACGTATATTTACCTAAAGTTGTTTATTATGGAAAGCTCTTTTTTATCGAGAAAATCTCTCCCGGAAAATTCAATTTAAGTGTATAATCCGTGAGATATAGTAAACCCAATTTGACACAAATGGCTGTTGTCTTGTTACAAAATCAAAAGTAATTTATTCAAATTAGGCTGATAATCAGCACTTTTTGAACGTCACATTACAACACACTGTCCCAAAAAACGCTCTGCCTTTGCGTACAACGTAATAAGGTTGCTTTCCCTACTTTTAACGTCAGTGATTTTTGACGAGATTTGTTACAAATGTCAAAGATTTGACATTTCAGTGAGTTTATTTAAATAGAGATCTCGGATAATCGAATGCATATTTACCTAAGAATTATTATATTTGGCTAATAAACTTCCCGTTACGTAATTTTACATACATCCAATTAGTTTTGCGATCCCGTATTCTCAGGATTCTATTTTTATTAAAAAAAATTACTAACAAGCCTCTTCCATACTTTATTAGCCAAATCCACAATTATCTGTTTAAAGCCACAGATAATTGTAGGTAAATATGCATCCGATTATCCGAGCTCTCCTTATAACTGTATATACACAATCATATATATCTTGCTTCGGGCACAACCGAAACTGCTCCGGAATTTCCGATCGCGGTCAAAGAGCTAATTTCCTATGAATATGGATGGGATATTAATATTAATATTTTAACTATTTCTTTTCAAATGCCACTAATATTATAAAAGTGAAAGTGAGTTTGTTTGTTACCTCTTCACGCCTAAATGGCTAAACCAATTTTGATGAATTTTGGTACAAAGATGGTTGGGACTCTAGAGACGGACATAGGCTATTTTTTTTTTAAAAGTACGAGGTGAGGGCGTAAGAGGGAAGAAAAGTGAAAAGTTAGCTTTTCTGTTACAATATTTTATGTCACAAAGGCGCAAAGGCAAAAACTACAGGTAGCAGGCTAGTTTAGGAGAAAAGGACAGATGTTGTTGGACTGCCTTGTTGGTCTATTAGTCGCTAGCGTGACTGTTGAGCGTGAAGTCCCGAACTCGATTCTCAAGTTGGGAACAGTATTAAAATTTGCTATCAGGAATTTCTCACTAGCAACCACGGTCTGGATTTGTGCCTGATTGATACCAATAGGGTCGCCCCTATTGCATTTAAAAAAAAAAAACGCAAACAACTAGACCCGAAACAACTATCTGTAGGTCATACAAATATTTGTTCCGTGCGGGAATCGAACCTGCGACACGCAGCGCAGCAGTCGATCGCTCAGCCACTGCGCCAACCGTGCCGTCAAACATGGAAAACGACAAACGTTACATGGGACCTAATCATAACTAGAGAAATTTGGGTGCACTAATAAATGCACCTCTACATGGTGTTGTTAAATAGACAAAAAAAGGATAAAATCGCTATTGTGTATTACACAAATGACCCCGCTGAAACGTGCCGGTGAATTTATTGATTGATTCATTTGAATTCGACCTTCAAACCACATACAACAATATGTGACGGTTGGTTATCTCAACTTGTTAAGGCTGTCCATGGTCAGACAAACATGTTGCAAAGCTACAACCTGTATGTAACACACACAATATGTACAGTATAAATATATATATAATTGTTTGTTGCATTTTTTTGCTGATTTCTATCATCAAATTCTGGGCAGAGAGTGTCAGATTTTTACTGACTAAAACCTACCCACGTTCCTTTTATGGCCGCGGTATCTCTTTCGAGAAACCCATAACCGCGGCAGGCAGTGGCCTTGGCGGGCCCTCTGCTTTGCTGACATATTTGTTGTGGTGCGGGTGGAACATGAATGCATGTTTTCGAGTTAAAGGTTGTTGACAGACAGACGGACAACAAAATGAAGATATAAGGGTTCCTTTTTTTCTTTAGATAAATGAATAAAACCCACGAGTGTGTAATATTGCATGTTGAATATAATCGTAGAGTAATAAGAGCCAGTTTTCAAGAAAGTCTATTGTAAAACTTATTTTGTTTCTCATAAAAAATAAATAGTTATTTATTTATTTACTTAAAAGAATACAAGTTAACAGTGTATGTAACCAAAACACTTAAATTCTAACACTTAACACTTATATAAAAAAGAAACTTACGAACTATTACTTAAAAATAAATAAAAATATTTACTTTCATATGGTTTATCATGAAAGATATCCAGGTGTAGGTGTGCTGAGTGAGCAAAGAGTTGAACAGTTATTTATAAATTATTCTTTTATATATTTTTTTGTATCCTATCACAATTTTGTCGTATGTAACCCAAAGGTTGGCTGGTAGGGAATGCCCCATGGCATTAAAACCCCCTATAACTTTTGTACATGAAGTTTAAATAAATAAATAATTATATTCCGTCATCGCAACACATCTCAACTTCAATATTAATAAATACCAACAAAAGTTCTTCAAAACAATCGTTTATTATTTCGTTTTACAAGGATCAACGTTGGTTCTCAGAAATGAGATAATACTACAATAAAGTTTTATCAGAGTACCTTAGCTCACAAAAATCGTCTTTAGTATGTTTTTAGAGGCGAAGCGAAAGTGAAACGAGCACGTTCTTGAACCTTAAGTACATTGAGGTAAGTTGTGTTTCATATCGATAAAACGGTAATGAATTTGTAAAGTATTTTTGTTTTATATAGCATAAAATTAGTTTAAATACTTGAATAATCTGTAAAGTTAAACTTTCTAAACCGAAAAAATAGTTAAAATCAAAAACAAAAGTCATTTATCCAAATTAGGCTGATAATCAGCACTTTTTGAACGTCACATTACAAGAGACAGTCCTACAAAAACGCCTTGCCCTTCGCCACTAGTTAATTTTTAACCAAGTGAAGAAAGTTTGCCATTGCGGCCGAGGCGAAATTATTGCCCGAACCAACCAGGCAAGGGTGTTATAGAGAGAACAGCAGTGATAATTCTCACTTAAATCAAACGACGTTTTCCAATCCATCAAGACCTCTCTCCTTAAACAAAATATTAAATACTTCTTTGCTCTTACTGATTATTATTTTAAATGTATAAGATATGTATTTATATTTAAGTATTTGTTTTTTTTTTAAATGCAGCTATTAATTTTGAAAAATGTTACACCACAGACTACCTACAGTACCTACTGTTTGTCTTCCTTTAAATCCATCCAAAGGTTGTCTTAAAAAGATCGCTTTTAGCGATAAGACCGCCCATTGTGTAACCCTATTTATAATATTGTTTAATGTTATTCTTGTTATTTGCATGGTGTACATAATAAAGAATATTCTATCTATCTATCTATACTTTCGGATATAAGAATAACATAACCAAAGGAACTTTTGTCACTATTCATTATGAACCTATAATTTAATTTGTTTTTTTGCCCGCGATTTGACTTCTCATACTGAAGGAGAAACAAAGGTATTTTTTTTTTTTTCGAGTGGGAAATCATCCAATGACTTCCCCCGCTCTGGGCGGAGCGGGAGGGCATGTCAGACTTGTACTGACTAAAACCCACCCATGTTTCTTCTTTTGCCCTTTACGTTCCGAGGCCGCGGTATCTCTTTCGAACAACCCGCAACCCCGGCAGGCAGAGGCTCTGGCAAGCCCCTCTGCGAAACAAAGGTATGACACCGCTAAACAGCCTAATATGAAAACTAAGAAAATTAAATATTTTTAAATTTAGAACTCAAATCAATAGGACTAGTTGTTAGAAACAAATTATTTTTTATATGATCATGTTTATTTGAGATATTTTGTTGATGAACAAGGCCTTAAAAATATGTGCCTTCATGCTCTAAAAATAAACAATGCTGGCTTTAGAGAATAAAGCAGTTGTTTATTTTTATCCGTGGTGAATTCAGAAAAAAATTAAAGCACTTTTTGAGGTGTCAAGGTACACCCGGATGGAACGAAGTTCCTATAGAAATGAAAATATCTTGCTTGCTTTCTATAAGAGAGAGAGAGAGAGAGAGAGAGAGACAGACAGACAGACAGACGGACAGAGAAACATGCGACGCCGCACAGCTAACAATAGCTTACTATAGCAAAAAGTTTCGTGACAACTTTTCGTAAGATTTTTTTCCGTCTAGCCCCCTTTCACAACGCGCGATAAGGAACTTCGTTCCAAAAACACGCGTGTTTGCTTTGCATGTTGAACCTAATCGTAGTGCAATAAGAGTCAGTTTTCGAGGAAGTGTACTGAAAAAATATTTTAGATGAGCGTGTATCAAAAACTATCAAAACATAACAGATCCTTAATATTATAAAAGCGAAAGTGAGTTTGTTTGTCTTCACGCCTAAATGGCTCAACCGATTATGAATTTTGGTACAGAGATAGTTGGGGCCCTGGAGACGGACATAGGCTAACTTTAAAAAAAAATAGTGAGATAAAGGGGAGAAAGAGGGAAGAAAAGGGGAGAGAAAGATATTTTTTTTTAGATCATCACGCGGTTTAAAATTAACGTTAGCCCAAAGTAACTATGCCACGTGGACGAAATCGCGGGCGGAAGCTAGCAACTCATAAAAATACAGCTAAAACAGTTCCAGATTGGGGGCAAAGCATAAACCACCCCTCCCCACCTGCGGAGGTAGGAAAGGGTCGATAGTAATAACAGGATAGAATAGGAGCGTCATCCTGTCTGCTTACTATAATAAAATGTGATTACTGATCGTCTGTCGAGCGTGGCATGAATAGCGATTACTTATATAAGTATGTAATCAAAGTGCAGAACAAACGGAAAACAACTTATGGAAATACTTCTCTTGTTTTATTTTCTACTAGCTTTTGCCCGCGGCGTCGCTCGCGTTTAATTCGGGATAACACAGTTCCCCTTGCGCCTTATTGATTTGTAATAGCAACGCTAAGTTTTCCCTTTTCGTCCCTCTTTCTCTCTCACATCCCACTTTAAAAAAAATATATAATATGAAATAGCCTATGTCCGTCTCCTGGTTCCCAACTATATCTGTACCAAAATTCATCACAATCGGTTTAGCCGTTAAAGCGTGAAGAGGTAACAAACAAACACACTTTCGCTTTTATAATATTAGTAAGGAAGTAAGGATTACTACCTCTTCGCTTGTATACGCTTGTGTGAGCGTCAAGGTTTATAAGATAAAACAGCCAAATGGGAGTAGGACTCTTGCATCGAGGGTTTGGAACAAACTTTGGACATAAACAGCCGTATCTTTTGACTGCGTAGACTTAGAGAGTTGTGTTTTTTTACAACTTCAAGGAACTACAGATTAGAGTATATAGTTTTTAGCTTTATTACTTACTAGCTGTTCCTCGCGGTTTCACCCACGCTGCTCAGCACCTGTTGGTCGTAGCGTGATGTTATATATAGCCTATAGCCTTCCTCAAGAAATGGACTATCCAACATTAAAAGAATTTTCCAATTCCAACCAGTAGTCTCTGAGATTAGCGCGTTCAAACAAACAAACTCTTCAGCTTTATAATATTAGTATAGATACTGTGATAATCAATTTTATTATTTTTAGTATTTAAATTCAAAATCTTTCTTACTGACAACCCACCTACATAATATTCGCCGCACATTTTCTCGACATCCGTGAGTCACTAGCAGGATTCAGCAGAATACCAGCGTCAGGTAATCCACCTGGCAGTATGCTGAGCTGGACTCCTTTTTGGTGCAATTTTGAGACACACACCGCCCATTAGTGGGCGACCTTAATATGTGATGTGTCTAAATGCCTATGGGTCGATTTAACTTAGTCTACCTTACTTTTTTTTTTAATGTGTTCCAATTTTTTTTCTGTGTGATGTTTTTTTATATTAATTCTTGTATTGTGTCTTTTGTTGCATTAAATAAAGGATGGTATTTAAAAGTACCTCAATTTATTCCCATTTCGTTTACCTAATTTTGCCTGTGTTGCACCAAATATACTGAATGTGCACCAAAATATGTTAATTAAAATATGTCATAACGAGTATCACTACAATAAAAAAGTGTTATATCTTTATCCATTTTCTATTAATGCAAGTCGTTACTGGCACTCGCCGGCCGCTGCCGCGGCACCGCTCGCTCCGCTCGCTCGGCTCGTTGGTAGGGGGTCGCAGTTTTAACCTAACCTAACCTACGCATTTTTTTAGCATTCAGGAAAGAATATTTGGTGCACGATCACTATTTTTGGTGAACACAAAATTTTTTCCCTTAATTAAATGATTTATCTATCTATCTTTGATTTTATCGATACCTAAACGCAAAGGTAGATATTTTCAAAGCACAAAGGGACCACAGAGTTAAGAATTTTCTTTTTTATTTTAACTCGATACCTCTACGCGCTTACGAAATAAATGATTTTGACAGACATATAAACAGTCATTAAAGATGATCCTATAAGGGTTATTTCTTTTTTTAACTTTACCCTACACTTAAGTGGCCTGCAATTTATTTACAAAGTTACAGATGATTAGGCACCAACAGGTCATTAAATGGTGCTTGTTTAATTACAGTTTTAGATATTCTGTAAGAGATTAAAAAAAAAAAAAAAGATACTTTACACTAGGCATTTCTCCTGTATCGTGGGTGCGTTTAAAACTCTTTAATCCAGACTCGAAACACCTGTAGGTGTCATACAATTTTTATTCTGTGCGGGGATCGAACATGTGACACGCAGCGCAACAGTCTCGCTCGCGTGGAATACGAACGCGCCGTCGACATGGCCTGTCGTCACTAGACGGACGGACGGCGAGCTACCCATTGCTCACCGTCCACAGGCCCGCATCTACGGTGGCCGGGAGTCGTCTCGCGGCGCCCGACGCCCGGGGCGTCTCCCGCGGCGGCTGCGTTGGGCAGATGTTCTTTCCCTCAAACGCCCGGCCACCTCCTTTGCTAGCATTACTGCTTCGCAGAAGGTGGTGACCGCTTCCAATTCCGTCTCGCTCTGGACAATGACCTGAACCAATCGCCTCCACGAGGGCACGGCGGTGCTCCGCCCAAGCTGGGCAGACTGCCACTGTGTGCTCCACCGTGTCCTCCGGGCGAGCGTCACAATGGTGACACCCGGGCGTATTTTACAGTTTAGGTACAGATTCCCTAAAAGAATCAAAAATGTTGGGTTTTAACCGAACTTGATTTTAATTTAATCCTTTAATATTCACAGAAATAAAACAAAACGCTTTTAATTTTCATTTCAGCTGTTATAATTGGACGCCCAAAATAACAAGTAAACTCACAGGATCGGACAACTGTTTTAATTGAATGGGGTTTAAACAGCGGGCGAAGATGATCTGAATAATCTCGCAGCTTGCAGGGTTCAGAAAAAGTTAATCTTCTTATAACTATTGCCAAGGCTGATAAGGGCTGTTCGTACTTCCATAAATTACGATAAAGGCAGATTTTATTTCTTAATCTACTTTTTTATAATGTTATATTTGATGTGTGCATGTGTGTATGTGTTTGACGGGCCTGTTGGTCTAGTAGTTAGTGGCCCTGACTGCTGAGCCGGAGGTCGTGGGTTCGATTCCCACCCAGAACAAACTTTGTGTGATGAGCATGATTGTTTGTTCTGTGTCTGGGTGTGATTTATGTATAATATGTATGTATTTATAAATTATATAAGTATGTATATCAGTTGTCTGGTTACCATAACACAAGCTCTGCTTAGGTTGGGATCAGATAGCCGTGTGTGAGTTGTCCCAAGATATTTATTTTATTTATTTAGGTATGTGGAATATTATCTTATTATAATAATATTATAAATGCGAATGTTTGTGAGGATGGATGTATGGATGTTTGTTACTCTTTCATGTCAAAACAGCTAAACGGATCTTGAAGAAATTTAGCACAGAGGTATATTATAGTCTGGAATAACAAATAGGACTTTTTCGATTTCACGCGGGCGAAGCCGCGTGCCAGCCAGTCTTAAATAACGGTGAAGGAAAACATCATGAGGAAACTCGGTATGCAATAGGTGGTAACCCATCAATGGACTAACCTAGGGAAGGGTGGCTTAACCTAACGATCACCCTGGTGATGAGTCTAGATACATACACAAACTCGCATCAAATCAAATCAAATCAAATCAAAAGTCATTTATTCAAATTAGGCTGATAATCAGCACTTTTTGAACGTCAGATTACAAGAGACAGTCCCACAAAACGCCCTGCCCTTCGCCACTTCCTAGTGTTTTAGCTGGGAAGAAGAAGTGGCGGAACAAACTCCCCAGCAACACATCTGTCTGTCAGGTTAGAAGAACCAGATTTTATACAATTTATATTATCACAAAAAATATATATAAAAAAATAAAAAAATATTCATTCATTGTCACTTGTCAGCTAGCAAACACCAATTATATATAAAAAACAAAAAATAATAATAATAATAATACCCAAGTCTAAATAATAAATTAACCAGTCTAACGGGTGTGCCCGCTTACACGTGCAGTGAAGAAGTCACAGGTGATAAACTAGGACCATAGTGCAAAAGAAATAAGCTAAGCATAAAAAAGATAAATATAAATAATTATATTCAGTCAATGCTCGAGGTCACTAGTTAACCACATGCCAATAACAAAAACACACAAAATGAAACAAGTAAGTATATAAAGAAAAAAAAGTAAAATATAAAATTACATGACGAAGACATGTAACGTATCAATAATCTAATTTGGCGAAAAAACATGAAGGAGAAGAAAAAAAAAATAATAATAATCGTCTTGAGTTCAACACAGTGACCAACTATGCTTGTCATCTAAATAGTCGTTAATAGAATAGTATGCTTTTAAACAAAGGTTAGATTTTACTTTAGCTTTAAATGCATTAAATGGCAAATCTAGAAAAGAAGCAGGTAGCTTGTTATAAAAAGTTATACCAAGCCCTACAAATGAATTATGAACCTTATGAAGCCGGTGGAAGGGAGCACGTAGTTTATGCTTATTTCTAGTGTTAATGTTGTGAATATCACTGTTTTTACTATATAGATGGATATTTTGCCTAACATATAAAATGTTGGCCAAGATGAATTGAGAAGCCACAGTGAGAATACCAATCTCTTTAAAAAAATCCCTCAGAGAAACCCGGGCACCTAGTTGATAAATTGCACGAACCGCTCGCTTCTGCAGAACAAATACATTCTGGATATCAGCGGCTTTGCCCCATAGCAGAATACCATAGGACATGACGCTATGGAAATAACTAAAATAGACCAATCGTGCCGTGTCAACGTCAGTGTATTGTCTAACTTTTCTGACGGCGTATGCGGCCGAACTTAGCCTTCCCGCTAGGCTTGATATGTGTGGACCCCATTGTAATTTTGAATCTACTGTTATACCCAGGAACACTGCCGAGTCTACAGTTTTAAGCTTCTCATTGCCAAGGACAATGTTGGGACCAAGATTTCTAACATTGGGTAGAGCGAATTTAATACATTTAGTTTTATTGGCATTAAGAACAAGGTTATTTGACGTGAACCAATCCGTGACCATTGATAGCGCGCTGTTTACATCGTTAAAATCTTGTCTATTTCTATCTACTTTAAAAACAAGAGACGTATCATCAGCAAACAGTACAACGTCACAAATACCCTTTAAATGATATGGTAGGTCGTTAATATAAACCAAGAATAAAAATGGACCCAGTATAGAGCCTTGAGGTACTCCTAGCTGAACAGGTAGCCCAGAAGATTTCGCGCCATTAACATCTACACATTGAAATCTGTTTTGTAAGTATGAGCCTATTACATTTAAGGCTTCATTTTGAACACCGTAATGACGTAGTTTCCGTAAAAGCGTGTCATGGTGAACGCAATCAAAAGCTTTAGAGAGATCGCAGAAAATATCGATTGCATTTTGAGCGTTCTCCCACGCATTAAATATGTGCTTCAACAAAGCAACACCCGCATCTGTTGTCGAACGACCTTTTGTAAAACCATATTGATCATTGTGAAGAAGGTTGTTTAAATTAAAATGTCTCAACAACTGCTTGAGTATTAACTTTTCAAAAATCTTGCTGAAGGCAGGTAAAATAGAAATTGGCCTGAAGTTACCCATATCATTTTTATTGCCAGATTTAAAAAGAGGGATAACTTTACTGTTCTTCATAAGGTCAGGGAAAGTACCTAAATCAACGCATTTATTAAAAGTAATAGCTAGATGTGGGGCAACAATGTCGATAATATTACTCAAAAGTTTAATGGAAATGCCCCAATAATCACCTGTGTTTTTCGACTTAAGAGAATTAAAAACATTAACTACATCACGAGGTGTTACATGATCAAAACTAAATACGTGATCACATTTAGGCACGCTAGTTTGCAAAAGATTTTGAGCTTTAGACGGTGATGAATTTAAGGAGCGAGTCGTAGTTATCGGTATACTGGCAAAATAATTATTAAATGACTCTGCTATGTCCGCTGCTTTATTAACTAATTTGTTATCAACCATTATTTCAACTTGATTTTCTCGTTGAACTGATTTACCCGTTTCATTGTTTATAATTTTCCAAGTGGCTTTTACTTTATTATTAGGATTTTTAATAGTATCGCTTAAAAATGTTGATTTTGCAATGACACAAATCTTTTTAAATAATTTTGAATATTTTTTAACATACTCTAGAAAAGTGGTATCAAACCTGTATCGTTTCAGACCATACAACTCATATAGTCTAGCTCGACTTTTATAAATTCCTGGCGTAGCCCATTGGTTGAAGCCAATGGAAGGTCCACTAAAGTTAATAGTTTTACTCTTAAAAACAGATTGGTACTCATTTTGCACAACATTAAAAAGGGCTTCATAGATTTCATTAGGACTCCCGTGTTCTACTAATGACGGTGTAACTTTAAGAGCTATATTATTTTTAAACTTATTGCAACGACTAGCTGTATAAGGCCTGCACTCTACTTTACGAGACTTTTTACATGATGATGGCATAGGAAAGCTAGCTATTAATCCACAGTGATCTGATGACAAATCATTTAACACTAATTTATTTTCAGCATCACAATCAGTAAACATGTTATCAAGACAAGTCGATGACGATGCCGTGATTCTAGTTGGCTCAAAAAACAAATTAACTAGATTAAAAGATCTAAACAGGTTAAGAAGCCTAATACTTAGAGGAGTAACATCTAAAATATTAACATTAAAATCTCCACATAAAATTATATTTTTATTACTTGCTTTTAACTTATTAAGTGAATCCTCCATTACAGACTCAAAAGAAGTAAAATCACCAGAAGGGGGTCTATAAACACAAATTATAAAGTATCGGTCCAGTTCAACACAAGACAACTCAACAGTGCGCTCAATGGAAAGATTTACTAAATCTAAACGTTGTTTACATTTTAACTTATTTGATACAAGAACTAAAGATCCTCCGCGAATAGCATTTCTTCTCACAAATGCACTCTGTACTGTATAGAATTCATCATTGATAAACACTACTTCATGTTCCTTCAGCCAATGTTCAGTTAGACATAATACCTGAACATCATAGTTCTCTAAGAACAAACTTAACTCTAATTCCTTGCCGGACAATCCCTGCATATTTTGATGCACAACATTCAACATATGCGGTCTACCCTTTGTCGCACCTAACAGTTTAAAGTACATGGTGTATCATTACTAACAGGTATTGTTGGTGCAACAAAGGTGGGGCTGTGGCTGTGTATATTGTATGCTAAAAGATTAGCAATATGTCGCTTACAACTAGGTGGTAAAAACATAGTAGAATTAGTGAGTCTGTAATCAGAGATAAATTGATTACAGCATTTACAGCATCTTTGTATTATAACCAAACATCGTAAGTAGAAACTATAGAATGGCGTATAGGCATATTATAAAAGCGAAAGTGAGTTTGTTACGTCTTCACGCCTAAATGGAGATTTTTTTTTAAAGTGTGAAATGAGTGAGAAAGATAAATAAGGCGCAAGTGCAAAAACTACAGGTAGCCACTGTGTTTCCTTGAATTTAACGCGAGCAAAGCCGCGGGTGAAAGCTAGTAATCAAATAACTTCGCTCAATCTGGGCTGAGCGGAAGAGACTATCAGACTTTTGATAACTAAAACCGGAGCTGCGTTATCTCTTTCGAAAAACCCTCAACTTTGGCAGGATACAATACCCTACAATCCATAAACAAAGTGTAACACAGCGCAAAGCATCCGGTGATGGCTCTCTGACCACGAATCTGACGAAATAACTGCCTAACAAATATACATACAACTCCATGGCAACACATAGTCTAGAACGGTCATGAATGTAAATATCCCAACTTACCCAAGTACTAGTACCTAGAGTTTTCACTTTGCGAAACAAAGATTTATTTAAACAAGGGCAGAAGTACGGGTAGCAAGAAAATTCACGTGACAAAAACTTACGCTGGAACTTTGGTAACAACTAAACATTCGTTGATTGCGAGTTGGACTCGCGCACTGAGAGTTTCGTACAAACTTAAGACATTAACGGCTGTAGCTTTCAATTGCGTAGATTTAGAAGGTTTATTTTTCACAGCTACTAGGGTTTTTTTTTTTTTTTTTTTCGGGTGGGAAATCATCCAATGACTTCCCCCGCTCTGGGCGGAGCGGGGGTGAATGTCAGACTTGTACTGACTAAAACCCACCCATGTTCCTTCTATTGCCCTTTACGTTCCGAGGCCGCGGTATCTCTTTCGAACAACCCGCAACCCCGGCAGGCGGAGGCTCTGGCAAGCCCCTCTGCTTTGCTGACTCTCTTTGAGGCGCGCGTGAAACACGAGCGCGCCGTCGACACGGCCTGTCGTCAATCGACGGACGGACGGTGAACTACCCATTGCTCACCGCCCACAGGCCCGCATCTACGGTGGCCGGGAGTCGTCTCGCGGCGGCGCCCGGAGCTTCTAGGGATAGCCGACGTGAGTGTATGATTTTAATTTCAACTCAATACCTCCACCCATTGCTAATATTGGGGTCTTGACAGACAGCAAGTTAAGCTGTTGGTTAAAAATACAGCCGGTATTTAGAAGATCTTTGTCAGTTGTAAATCAAAAACATTTATTTGCGTAAATAAGGTACAGAAGGTTGACAAGTATACAAAATTGATCTCTTATTCAGCCTTTAATTTCGGCTTGCAAATTAAGAACAGGGTGATTTATTTTGATTTAAATGAACTAATTATAATCATGCTGTCATCATACTAGATAATCCCAACAAAATTCAAAATTGTGCCTATTATTGACTGGAATGTGAATATAATAATGAAATAATAAAATACATAAATGTCTATGTAACAGCTAGTCAGTGGCACGAAGGTCTGGCAAACTAGTCTTCCCAAGAGATATCGTATTAGCCAGTGTTAACTGGGTTGTGGAAGTCAGATAGGCAGTCGCTCCATGTAAAATACTGGTATTCAGCAGTATCCAGCCTTTTTTTTATTTTTTGAGGATGGGAAATCATCAAATAACTTCCCCCGCTCTGGACGGAGCCGTAGGAGTGTACTTACTAAGTTTACTGACTAAAACTCACCTATGTTCCTTTCGTTTAGGTTCTCTTTTGACCGCAGAAACTAGGATGCAAGAGTTAGGAAAGACACTTGTACACACGACGGCAGGTCAACCTATTCTAAACTATTATAACCTGAAGGGCTACTATGACATCTTATAGCAGTTCTTATTCCACTGAGTGAAAGAGATGGTGCTAGACACCCTGTATAGCTCTGTCTCTTTCCCTCCGCGGAATAAGAATTGCTTTAAGAGGTCATAGTAGGGCTACTGATCTCTCTACTAAATATAATACTTTAAATAGTTTTGTGTAGGTTGATGTGCCGTCGTGTGTACAAATAAGTTGTAGGACAATATGTTTTTAGGTTTTTCCATTAGGAACTTCTCAGTAGCATACATAGGATATAATTGTGGTAATTGTGTTAATAAATATAATTGAATCCTGTTGATACCTCTAACCTTCAGGGATTAGTCATGATGTTATGGGCTGCGTCCACATCTAGCAAATGTGCAGCTCGCGAGACGTTTGCGAGCTGCGCGCGTGCATTTTTGTCCGCGCGCAGTTCGCGGGCATTCTAAGCGCTGTACGCGATCAGCGCGAAACATAAAAAGTTTCCAGTACATTGAGTGCGCGCAGATCGCGCGCAGCACGCACGCCTATAATGAGCCTTACATGAATTGCGCTAAAGAGGCGCACCGAAACTTTGCTTGGCTGCATGCGCGCAGCCTCGCGGGCAGCTCGCAAACGGCTCCCGATCTGCACATTCGCGGCACATTCGGCAGATGTGGACGCACCCTTAAAATATAATTCACACGAAAAAAATTGAATCTCATTTTTGTTATCAGTTTAAAAAACGCCCGGTATCCAAACAGTTGTCTACTGTCATAAAACAAAGCAATATGGCGTCGGATTATTCATAATTCTCGCCGGAATAAAACCAAATGAGATAATCAACTTTTGACACGAACGAATTCGCGAGGCGTATAATAATATAAAAGACATAAATCGAACGTGGCTGATAATGTCACATGTTCGCACAAATATATTGTGGTGAGAAAAATATTTGCTTATTTGTATGTAGAAAATATAATCTTATAGGACTAATGTAGCAAGAGATATTGTTGAACGCGAAGTTTTGGGTTCAATTCTAACACTGACTACTATTTTTTTGCGGTTTACCATTAACGAAGGATTTTATGAAAACGAATGACTAGTTTTTTTTTAAACTTTGTCCCAGTCTAGGAATTTCTCTTTTAAAACAACTACTTGTAGGTCATACAAATATTTGTAGGAGACCGAACTCGTGAAACGCAGCGCACTAGTCCATCGCTCAGCCACTGCGCCAACCGTGCCGTCCATTTTGATTGAGTCAGATTTTTAGTCGTGAAGTTTACCTCTCTTTAATGTATTTGGATAGCTTTGAGATTATCACAAACAATAGTGATACAAAGGTAAGAGGTGAAATCGGGCCGCGGATATCGTAAAAACAATACATTTATTGTTAAATTAACAACAATGTATGGAAGACCGGAGTCTTCAAATACAGGCGTTTTCAGGCTCCAATCACTACTTAGTAAAGTAATGGAGTTTGTTTTTACTAAGTAGTGATTATAATATACCAATACATTTTTTTTCCTTTTTGAATTTAAAAAATGCTTTCCTTTGATAAGAAACCGGCAAGGCTTAAATTTAATTTCTAAGATTTTTTTCTGCAAGTAATTTTATTTTAAAACCGCTTTATTTAAGAGCACACTTAAATCATTGCGGAGCATCTTTATGCTTATAGAACCTAGCTATAGTAAATACCATTCACTAATCTACTCTCTATGAAAACTAATCACAAACCTTCGACAACCATTTTCCTACGAACAGGGAAAATGTTCGCCATAGGCCGATGGTCGGCTAAGCTTGTTTCAATTTTGCACGACAATAAGCCTATCAGAGTTGGGGCAGGCTGGCCAGCCTTTGCGTATGTATTTTGTATGGAAAATCTTTAGTTTCCTTTAAGAGCTGTGAGGTTGAAAGCGCCTTTGATTGCCACTTGCACATTACGATATAATTTTGTCAAAACCATATCATGTTGCACACCGTCCGTCCATCCAGTGTTGACAGGCCGTGTTGACGGCGCGTTCGTGTTTTCAAACCTTAAAGACATGTCAGCAAAGCAGAGGGGCTTGCCAAGACCACCGCCTGCCGGGGTTGCCGGTTGTTCGAAAGGGACACCGCGGCCCCGGAACATAAAGGACAATAGAAGTTACAAGTTTTAGTCAGTACAAGTCTGACACTCTGCCTAGAGCGGGGAAAATTATTTGATCATTACCCATCCGAAAGACCATGTAAGGTAGCAGTGCGGCGTCATGGCGTCCTCACCTACCGCCTGACGCAGGTCCTCACCGGACACGGAAGTTTCGGGAGGTTCCTGCACATCATCGGGCGGGAGGAAGCGCCCGGGTGTCACCATTGTGACGATCGCCCGGAGGACACGGTGGAGCACACAGTGGCGATCTGCCCGGCTTGGGCGGAGCACCGCCGTGCCTTCGTAGAGGCGATCGGCGGCGGCGATCTCTCGCGTCCGGCCCTGGTTCAGGCCATGGTCCAGAGCGAGGGGGAATGGGAAGCGGTCACCACCTTCTGCGAAGCAGTAATGCTAGCGAAGGAGGTGGCCGGGCGTTTGAGGGAGAGAACATCTGCCCAACCCAGCCGCCGCGGGAGACGCCCATGGCGCCGGGCGCCGCGAGACGACTTCCGGCCACCGTAGATGCGGGCCTGTGGGCGGTGAGCAATGGGTAGTTCACCGTCCGTCCGTCGATTGACGACAGGCCGTGTCGACGGCGCGTACGTGTTTCACGCGCGCCTCAAAGAGAGTCAGCAAAGCTTGGGCAGCAGGGCTTGCCAGAGCCTCTGCCTGCCGGGGTTGCGGGTTGTTCGAAAGAGATACCGCGGCCTCGGAACGTAAAGGGCAAAAGAAGAAACATGGGTGGGTTTTAGTCAGTACAAGTCTGACATGCCCCCCCGCTCCACCCAGAGCGGGGGAAGTCATTGGATGATTTCCCACCCGAAAAAAAAAAAAAAAAGGTAGCAGTGCGGATTGATTCAAGAAATACCGCAGTCCTGGATCACAAAGAACCAAAGAAGGAACATGGATGGGTTTTAGTCAATAAGACTGAGAAGGGAGACTGACACTCCCTTCACTTCCTATCCCTAAAAAAGGCCATGCTGCAAAACCTTTATGCGAAAAAGAAGTCCATTACATCCAAGGATTACTGTATAATGTTCTTTTTGACGTTCAAGCTTGCCAGCTGAAGATTTTATGTTATGCATACGCAGTGTGTACGGTAGAACTGTACATATATCCTTGGGCACAAATGGGTATTCTTGCCCAATTGATTGCATAGGGTCGCCCCCTATTTCATAACTGGCGATATACATATGGGTGCACTAGATTTGAATTTATTTGATGTTATGTATTGGCTCAATAATTGCAGCCGCTCGGGTCGATCTTTAGGTTAAGCTGCGCTTGCCTAGGTTGGTCTGTGGATGGACAACCACCCGTTACATACCGAGTTTCCTCCGTGCCTCGGAAAGCACGTTAAGCTGTTGGTCCCGGTTGTCATTTGTAGATCTTTGAAAGTCGTTACAGCTAGTCAGTGTCCCGAAAGTCTGACAACTGGTCTTACCAAGGGGTATCCATTTCTAACTGGGTCCATAACCCAGTCTGACATGACCTCCATAAGGTCAGATAGGTAGTCGCTCCATGTAAAATACTGGTATTCAATTGCATCCAGTAAGCCTGGAAGCCGACCCCAACATAGTTGGGAAAAAGCTGGGCAGATTATGATGTGTGTTTCTTATTAATTTAAATAGCTCATTCTTCTAAGTTTTACAGTACACACATGGCATTATTGCCGGAATAAGTAGGGTAACAAATACACATGGACATAGCTTGGTACCTTAAGTACAAACCCATTTATATAAATTGGCAGCCAACTGCGGGTACGATTCTGACACTAGACAAGGGAAAATGTGTCGCTTGACAAATGGAATTAGATTGTTTTTGCTTTGAGGACGTTTTAGATGTCATTTTATATTCTAAGCATTCAACGTTTTCCCTCAAAAACTAATTTTCTTTTCATTTGTGTTGTCTTTAGAAACGGTGACACCTGTGATCTTTGAGAATTATTTACGATTGCTTTGAAATGAAAAATATCTTTGCAGTAAAAAAAATATGAACAAAGTTACAAACAAGTTACTTATGTCCCAATTAATTTATTTTCTATCTAGCTTGTGGCTTCGCCCGCGTTAAATTCAGGGTAACACAGTTCCCCTTTCCTGATTTGCAGGTACCTGCTACCTGCAGATTTTGCCCTTGTGCCTTATTGATTTGTAATAGCAACGCTAAGTTTCCCCTTTTCTTTCTTTCTCCCCTCCCTCAAATCCCACTTTTTTAAGTCCTTTTGACTATGAAAGAAAGTGGGTAAGATTTTATTTTTTCGATTTACATGACTTCGTGAAGAGTTCGTTAACACCTTGTATAATATATCTACAAGCAGTAAATAAATAAAAGTCTAGCTTTTTTTGTAAATATTTATACACTTTACAGGAAAAAATCCTAATGTGGGCCAATGTTTAAAAAATAAATGTAACTCGCGAACCGCCCTGGCTTTGCACGGGTGCAATGTAGATACTAATATACAAAAATTTTACATATGAAACTTCCTCTTGAACCACTTTATCTATAAAAAAAACCGCATCAAATTCCGTTGCGCAGTTTTAAAGATCTAAGCATACATATGGACAGACAAACAGCGGTAAGTGCCTTTGTTTTATACTAGGTAGTGATAGATATGGTAGATTATTAACCAAGGGGATAAAGCAGTGTCTTCTGTCGCGGGTAACGATTTAAATCGCGAGCGTAACAAAGGACTCGAGGTTTACTCCCGAGCGTAGCGAGGGTGTTAAAAACTTAAATCACGAGCGAAGCGAGGGATTTAAGACGAGTCCTGAGTGTAGCGAGATTTAAGTTTACCCAAGACTAAGACAGCTTTTTCAGCTACTTTTCGTACCATTTGCGAAAAAATTAACCCAGTAATAATATGAGATAAGCATTTATTAAAAATAATGACATTAAAAGTAAAAGTTAACATTCGAACATTGGTCCAATTATTTATAGAGAGAGCTACACTTTTGTTTGGTACATTTATTGTTGATGAGTATAATTGCGGCAGCATTTGCACTGATGGAGTCCGACAATACACTGTCACTGTTGCTTTGATTTAACAATGTATTTCTAGAACATTAACTTATTTATAAAAATAAACTTAACGTTTATGTACCTATTTGAAGAAAACAAAATCGCGACAAATTCCTAGACTAATATGTTTTGTTGGAAAAGCAAAGGCATCAAGCTCATACGACCTCGTCGGTTTTGGTAATTTTATTTAATAATCATAACTGCATATAATTAATTGCGTATTCCTTTTTAAAAAAGATGCTTAATGCTTTATATACAAAGTCAATGGTGTAAACACAGATGTAGTTCAGTATTAAGTATTCCAATTTTAAATCACATTCTCTCCCTAGGGGATGAATGAAATTCAGTACAATTTTCTTTCCCTGTTTTTGACAGATTAAAAATGATATTTATCACTACCTATTTATCCAGATATGGTATTTAGTATGTAGATAAAGATTATTTTTGATAGCATCTGTCAGTTAGAATAGGTTGACCTGCTGTGTTGATGGAGTTTAATTAAATAAATAAGTTATTGCTAAAGATTATTTTTCTTCAATTAGGTACTCAATTCAGAGGACAAATGAGGGTCACAACCTTTAATGTCTAATTATCCTCTGAATTGAGTACCTAATTGAAGAAAAATAATCTTTAGCAATAACTTATTTATTTAATTAAACTCCATCAACACAGCAGGTCAACCTATTCTAAGCTATTATAACCTGATCTCACTACTACGGATCGATCGCACACCCTAGTAGAGAGATCAGGTTAAAATGGTTTTGTTTAGGTTGATGTGCCGTCGTGTGTACAACAGTGGTACATAGGTTGACTTAATGCCATAATAAGGCATTCTCCACCAGTCAACCTTTGGGTTAAAAACGACATCATTGTGATAGGGTACAAAAATATAACTAGTTTTTCGTTTTCGAAAACTTACATTCTTACTAGCTGTGCCCAGCGGTTTCACCCGCTGCCCACTCAGGGGTATGAAAAATAGATGTTGGCCGATTCTCAGACCCGATATGTACACAAAATTTCGTTTAAATCGGTCTAGCCGTTTCGGAGGAGTATGGGAACGAAAACTGTGACACGAGAATGTTATATATTAGAAACAGATACGAATGTAAAAATAAAATCAACTAATAAATATTATATTTATTAGTTGATTTTATACTAGTTGATTTTATTTATTAGTTGATTTTATACTTTTAGTATTTTTCCTAATATATTTAAAATATATTAGGAAAAATATTAAAAGTAGGTAAAATAAAACGAGAAAACTTATGTTTGAATTTCGAGTGCTACATTAAATTGAAAGAATCAAATCATAGGCCAATTAACGAATTATATGCCAATTAAAAATCATATGCCAATTAAAATAATACATGGCATAAGTAAATTGTAAAATTTTCTTTATTCCAATATCGAGGAGTGGCTTAAAAAAACCGGCCAAGTGCGAGACGGACTGACGCACCGAGGGCTCCGTGCAAACATGCAAATTAAACGGTCATCTCTTTTGACTGTGTAGACTTAGAGATATGACTTTTCCACAGCTCCGAGGCACCACTGACTTGAGTATATGGTTTTAGTTTTAATTCGAAACATCCATGAGTTCCCGAGGTGGTCTTGGCAGACAGACAGACGGACATCAGAGTGATCCTATAAGACTTCTGATTTTTCCTTTTGAGTTAAGAAAAAATTACAAATGGACTTTTTTTGGGGTGGGAAATCATCACATAACTTCCCCCGCTCTGGGCGGAGCGGGGGGGGAGTGTCAGATTTTTACTGGCTAAAACCCACCCATGTTCCTTCTATTGCCCTTAACATTGCGGGGCCGCGGTATCTCTTTCGAACAACCCGCAACCCCGGCAGGATAAAATGGACTTACGATCTCGTTGAAGCCAGACTCTATGGAACTGATTGTAGGTATATATATCTATATCTTCTCCTAGTGATTGTATTTGAAGGTTAGTCATATTTCTATACATTTTTTATAAGCTAGTATTGTTTGAGTGTTAATCGATAGTCTCAAGTATAAATTCAAGGGCCCTTCCAATTTGATCCAGTTGTTTTAGAATTAACGTTAAAATTCCAATCCAAAGTTAGTTTTTATACCTTCGTTTGTTACAATGTTTTGAAACTCTTTTGTGTTCTAGTACTTACTTACGACTTATTGTCGGGCCTACGCTGTCCTCTCTTACTTAAGTACTAACGCTGTAACAACAACATTGTAAAACCAAATGATTTTAAAAGAGTAACCATGGAGTATCTTGCCGGTTCTTCTCTGTAAGAAACGACCAACCCGAACCGTGCACATTTTTTTGACCTTCCGTCTATTGAAGACAACTCGTCGATGGCGCGTTCATCATCCACACGCTCCTCAAAGAGACATCAGCTACCCTACCATCACGTATTAAAACAGAACTTATTTCACTGAAGGAAAGAGACAGAGCTATACAGGGTGTCTAGCACCATCTCTTTCACTCAGTGGAATAAGTTCTGCTTTAAAACGTCATGGTAGGCCTACAGCGCACTTTTTACGAAGAAACTCACGAACTTTATGTATAAAAGATAAACAGCCTAGCCTTTCTGATTTCATTTTGGGGTTGTTTCCAGCAATCATCATCATCATCATCAGGCTATATTAGTCCACTGCTGGACATAGCCCTCCCCTAATGAGCGCCATAGCACCCTGTCTTCAGCTTGCCGCATCCAGCATCTGCCTGCAGTCTTTCTTAGATCGTCATCCCACCTGGTCGGAGGGCGTCCTACACTACGCTTGCCGAGTCGCGGTCTCCAGCAATAATTTGAGTAAATTTACTTGATTAAATGCTTGGTTGACGGCCTCGTGTAAGGTCCATATACACCCTGTGTCAACAGTGATAAAAACCGCGAGCATTAAAGTTAGAGCACATCAACAACAAGCTTAAAATAGAAATTTGTTTATTTGAAAATGCACAACAAATAATATTAAGGCTACAATTTTACTCGTGTATAGTGCATGCTCGCTGAGCCACGCTAACATCTGTTACGAAATTAGCCAATTTAATTAAACACACAGGAACAAAACAAGCTTTGAAAATGTACCAGTACTGTCACGAACATATAATAATGTATCTAGGTAATGGATTTTATCTTTTGTTTAAAAGAAAAACCGGTGAAGTGCGAGTCGGACTCACGCACGGAGGGTTCCGTTCAAACTTGCGACGTAAACGGCCATATCTTTTGACTGCGTAGACTTTGACAGTTGATTTTTTCACAGCTCTAAGGGACAAAAGACTTTGAGTACATGGTTATAATTTCAACTCCATTTCTCCTCGTTTTTCCGAGATAAAGTGTCTTGACAGACAGACACACGGCCAAACAAACTAATGTGGACGTCGAAGTTTATCCCAAGGTAACATACTAAAGCTATGAAAAGTATGTATTATATGTATAGTTTCATTAAAATCCGTATTAGCAAGACAGAGTAATACATCCATCCACACATTTTCACAAACGTGTGCTTTTAAAATATTAGTAGGATTTTTTGTTTGTATTGAAAAGTATTTGTATAGACCATGCACACTAGACTATTGTGTTACCGACCAACATCATATTTTCGTCAATTAAATTGTAACCGTTCCAAGCATGCCAAGCGACGGTGTTTGTCAATGGCGAATCGGCCTATTGGGCACCTCTCACTTTGCATTACAAATATTATTTTTGTCTGAAACGTTCTTAGCGCGGTCATGATACGGTGTTGTGGATAGACTCCCTAAATCCTAAGCAACAATAATCGAATCGAGTTTTACTTCAATAAGTGTCATTTCATGCTGACAACTGTTCGAATCCAATCGGATTTGTCTCTGAATAAAATATTTTGAGATTTTAGCTCGAACGCGCGGTGTAAACGGAACGTGAATCCGAACGATTTTTACATTGAAAATACAACAGTACCTACTGGTGGTTGGTGTATTTTAAAATTTCCTCACGATTTTATAGCAATTTTTAGGAAGCTGTTGTAAAATTTTTTGTTTAACTCATACTTATTATAAATTTACAAATTCTTATTTTAATAACATACAAAGTCAAATTCTTTATTCTTTATATTATCCATAAAAACTTGTGAAAGTACTGTAGTTGCCCATTCCATTTTCTCCTCTTTCGAAGAACAATAATATCTCTCTTAAATTGTTATAAATATTAAGTGCGGTAAGAGTATTTTCAGAAGTCGTTCCAAGTTAGCAATGCGGGACCCTAAAGTCGTTAGATTTATCTCGATTCAGAATGTGTCACACAACACACGATGGTGCAGGAAATTGCGCATCGCGGATGCTTCACACTTTTCGTTTCGTTTCCTGTTTTGTTCCATTTTGCATTGTATTTTTCCGTAGGTATTTCTTGTAAAAACTATTATTCTACTGCATCCAGCTAGACTGGAAGTCGATCTTAATATATTTAGTTGGGTAACGGATAGGCAGTTTTTTTTAAAATATATTTATTTTGCCCCACTTTTTTTTATATTACGCGGGCGAAGCCCCGGGCGCCAGTTAGGATTACATATACATATATTATATACTTTTATAACTCGCACTTGTGCGGGAATTTACGGAATAATAAACTCTGGATGCTCAATGCAGGGAAATATAATTTTAATTTGGTGTTCACAACTTGAGGTTTAAAGGGCAAGTGGAGGTGTCACAAAACAGACACATATTTATAATAAACTAGCTGTTCCACGCGGTTTAACCCACGCTGCTCAGCACCTGTTGGTTGTAGCGTGATGTTATATAGCCTATAGCCTTGCTCAAGAAATAGACTATCCAACATTAAAAGAATTTCCCAATTCCAACCATTAGTCCCTGAGATTAGCGCGTTCAAACAAACAAACTCTTCAGCTTTATAATATTAGTATAGATAATTGCAATTTGGGCTAATTAGCCTTCTTGCAGCTATGACATTTTGGTCAGGCGTTTGAATATAAATAGGGCGCCTTGAGAGCGACCGGTATCCAGCAGTAGACTGACTAGGCTGATGATGAAGATGCTCCAATTCACTTGGCGGGTTACTTTTTTTATTTATAGTGTTTTGTTTATTTAAACTACATGTACCTACAATTAAATAAATAAATATCTTGGGACAACTCACACACGGCTATCTGATCCCAAGCTAAGCAGAGCTTGTGTTATGGTAACCAGATAATTGATATACATACTTATATAATTTATAAATACATACATATTGTAGATAAATCACACCCAGACACAGAACAAACAATCATGCTCTTCACACAAAGTTTGTCCTGGGTGGGAATCGAACCCACGACCTCCGGCTCAGCAGTCAGGGCCACTAACCACTAGACCAACAGGTCCGTCAATTAGTAGTACATAGGCGGAATTAATGCCATAAGGCATTCTCTACCAGTCAACCTTTGGGTCAAATACGACAACATTGTTCATTGTGATTAAAAAGACAAATTCTGTAAAAAAAATGAAACAATGAAAAGTTATATAAAAAAAACTACTGAACAAAAATCTCATTTCTCAGTACCTATGTGTTTCAAAATACTACATTCGTAACAACATTAAATATAATTAATAGAAGGGGCAAAACATTTGAGTTCTTGATATATTTGTGGTTGTAACTACTCGTTTGTATACTTCGGTACATATTTGGGTTACATGAACCAATGGTGTAACATTCCAAACAACTTGATAACTAAGAACTTAGTGTAATATACTCTAATAGAAGATCAAATGTACCAAGTTATTAGTTTAAATTGTTTGTAATTCAGCCATCTTGTTAGAGAGAGTTATATAAGTCCAGCTACCCTACCATGACGTGTTAAAGCAGAACTTATTCCACTGAGGGAAAGAGACAGAGCTATGCAGGATGTCTACCAGCATTTCTTTCTCACAAAGAACACTTTCACACACAAGAACACTTTTTTTTTCTTTTTCACATAAGTACTGCTATAAGCTATAAGATGTCATGGTAACCCTTTTGTTTGAGGAAACTGAGACATTTTTAATATTTTTATTAGGATTCCGTAAACAAACAGTAAAACGGGACCCTTAATAGGGTCCCGTTTTACTGTTTGTTTACTACTACCAATACTCCATTGTTCGTCCGTTTGTCTGCCAATTACCAGACTGTATCTCATAAACCGCGATAGTTGGCGGTCATAATTTTCACAGATGATGTATTTCTGTTGACGATATAATAAAAAATCTAATAAATAGAATCCTTACTAACATTTACAAGCGAAAGTGAGTATGTTTGTTTGTTACGTCTTCACGCCTAAATGGCTAAACCGATTTTAGTGAATTTTGGTACAGAGATAATTGGGACCCTTGGAGACGGACATGGGCAATTTTTTTTTAAAGTAAGAAAAGGGGGAGTATGAGGAAAGTAAAAGGGAGAGAAAGATATTTTTTTTCAATCATCACGCGCGTTTACGTAAGCGTTAGCACAAAATAACAATGCCAAGCGAACGAATTCGCGGGCGGAAGCTAGTAAAAACCATTGCAGGTGGCTCGGCTAACAAACGCGATTTTTTGCCGTTTTTATAAAATAATGATACGGAACACTTCGTGCTCGTGGCTGACTCGCACTTGGCCAGTTTTTATGTTTGTGATGTATCGATGAGTTTTACCTGAATATTAAACAATTGTATATATTTTACGCAGAAGATACAATTTAGGTAACGTTTAAATAGTTTTAATAGTAAGTGCTGGAGAATTTTGATGACTCGCTAAGCGGTTCGCGTAGCGCCGTAGCACTTGACGTAGCAGTTGATAGTAGCGGCGTAGCACTTGACGTAGCAGTTGATAGTAGCGGCGTAGCACTTGACGTAGCAGTTGATTGTAGCGTCGACTAGCAGTGTAGCAACGGCGTAGCAAAGTGTAGCAACTAGAACGTGAATAAGTTATTTAGTGAGTTTTTAATTAAAACTTTGATGGTTGAAACTAAATTTTATTTTCTAAACAATTTTGTGCCGCTACTAAAATATAGAATACCGCATAAATATACACATAATAATACGTGAAAAATATTAATGTCGCTGCTATTAAACAGTAAGACATTAGAAAATCTGTGTTTAAGTATGACTATAATCACATACACATACATTATAATTAGACTAGCTTTTGCCCGCGGCTTCGCTCGTGTTAAATGCGGGGCAACACAGTTCCCCTTTCCTGATTTGCACGTATCTGCTACCTGTAGTTTTTGCCATTGCGCCTTGTTGATTGTAATAGCAAAGCTAAGTTTTCCCTTGTCGTCCCTCTTTCTCCCTTATTTTTAGGGTCTCCAGGGTAGCAACTATCTCTGTACGAAAATTCATCAAAATCGGTTGAACCATTTAGGCGTGAAGACGTAACAAACAAACAAACTCACTTTCGCTTTTATTATATTAGTAAAGATACTGATTGAGGGGATGTATAGGTCATCATATGCCTAGCCTTTTCCTAACCATGTTGGGGTTAGATACCAGCACATACATGCCCTAATAGCCTTGGATCCGGGGTTGACGGTTGTTCGAAAGCGATACCGGGTCCTGGAACATGAGTAGGTTTTAGTCAGTAAAAATCTTACCCTCGCCCCGCTCCTGAGGGAAGTTATTTGATGATTTACCATCCGCAAAAAAGCCTAGTCGGATACAGCTGAAAACCAGTATTTTACAAAGAGCGACTACCTATCTGACTTCCACAACCCAGTGAGCTCTGGGTCAAACGATAACCCTTGATAATACTGGTTGACAGACTTCCAGGCCACTGACTACCTTATACGAAATACAAATCAACTAAGTTAATTACTACCATAATAATATTCTACAAAGCCATTCGATTAGAAGGGGTCTTTGTGCAAAGGAAAGCTGGAGGCACATTTCTGAAATTGTAATTAACTCGGTAACAACTTAATGAAGAGAAGTTAAATTTAAACACTCACAAGATGCGGTAGAAGTAATTATTTTCGCCGCATCACCGCTTGCGTAATTACACAAACATGCTTGTGAACCAGCAGGCAATGGAACAGTAATGATTCTTGTGTAATGTCCTTTTTGGGGAAGTAGCCCAGAAATATTTAACAAAGACAAAAACGATTTTTTTTAAATCAAAATTTGACGGCATGGTTGGCTCTGTGGCTGAGCGATTGACTGCTGCACTGCGTGTCGCGGTTTCAGTCCCCGCAGGGAACTAAAATTTGTATGAACTGCAAGTAATTGTTTCGGGTCTGGCTGTTTGTGTATGTGAGTTTAAATGTTTGTCAACGCACCGACGATACAGGAGAAATTCTTAGTGTAAGGTAACGTTTCCTTTTTTTAAGAAAAGCTTCCTGTGTTTGTTAACTGACAAAAATTTTATACAAAGGACAATTTTACGCAACATAACAGTGGCTGAGCGATCGACTGCTGTGCTGCGTGTCGCGGTTTTGGTCCCCGTATGGAACAAATTTTCGGGTCTGGCTTTTTTGTGTACATAATGTGAGTTTGAATATTTGTAAACGCACTCATGATACAGGAGAAAGTGCCAGTGTGGGGCAACGCTTTTTTTTTAAATAAGGAATTTTTTTTTTTTTTTTTAGGTTGCTTTTCTGACAGGTAGATTTTCTGTGTTTTGATAACTGCCACATTTAATTAGATACAAAGGACAGTCTACGATACAATATAACAGAAATTATGGGGATGGATAAGTCCGTTACATGAGAAGTTTTGCGTCTAAAGTTTATAATTATCTGCCACAGACACGGATCCTCATCGTGTAACTAAAACCTATGCGGTTTCAATAAAGGGTTATTATTGGCACCATTAATAGCGGTGGTTATAGGCAAATTTGAAACTAGAGATTCATCGATGGGAGCAACAACAATTACAAAAGGAATTAATATCGTTTTACGTTGATTTATAAAGGAAAATAAAGAACTGAAATCCATCCCGCTAAAAATGTGTTTTGAGTGCTCGATATTATGACACTGTTGAAAGTACAAAAAAAGGAAAAAAGTAGTATTTAATTTTAAATAATATCAAGGAGGTTTCTGCATCATGGATGCAATTACCGTAAGTTTTCATTGAATAAAGAATTTAACGTATTAACGTAGAATAACATAAAAATCCTATAAAGTGATGATCCATTGAATGAATTGCAGGGACAGGGAAATGGGAAAGAAAAACGGTCACCTCCTCCTGCGAAGCAGTCAGACTAGCGAAGGAAGTGGTCGGACTTGGGAGACGTCTCCCTGCCACCACAGACCCGCGTCTGCTGAGCTAAGTAATAAATTGCTAACCGTCTGTCCTTGGATGGGTTTTAGTCAGTAAAAGTATGACACCCCCCCCCCCCGCTCCGCCCAGAGCACGAGAAAATTTCACATCCAAAAAAAATAAAAGCCATTGAATGGACCTATATTTCGCTTTTCATATGAGAATTGCAAAACCGATTTGCTGGAGTATCACTTTCAACATTTAAGTATTATTTTGTAAAAGAACTGTAGAGCCATTTTGCTATCATTCCGACTGCAAAATGGCGACCATTGATAGCAAAAAGGCTTATCGAGTATTTTTCGAGCTTTAAAATACAACAAAAAAAAATTATAGTGCTCAGCGTAGTTTTACGGCAGTATGTGCAAATCGTCCCGGGCATGTTAGGCTCTTGAAAAACTGAAGCGTATCCCGGTCGGGATTGCATCAAAATTAATTCGTATGGTAAGGTGTGTCATCTAGCGTAAATAGTCACGAGGCTTTATCAAGTAGGGATTGCAATCCAGCGGCGTTTTCAATCCAGCTGGATTCTTGCTGGATTGACCTGAATCCAGCTGGATCCAGCGCGGATCCAGCAAAATGTGAAACTACAATAAAAAAACGACATTTTTAAGACTTTTTTTGTTTAGTAATTTGTATAATAACTTCGTACTATAATCTACGCAATATTTCACTAATTTGCTTTGGTTTCTTAACCATTTGAGATCAAAAGAATGAACTTAAAATTAAATAACATATCACCTCATACATATACGAGTACATGTAGATAATGTTTCTAAGTAAGCAATATCTTATTACGTTTATGTTTAATGATAGAACGGCTAATCGGTAGCAATCAGTATTACAAATTCTTTTAAAATGAACTACAAAAAGGACCGTAATAATACTTTTAAATATTAAATACTTTTAATTTTTAATCTGCAATCTATTTTTTGGATCAAAACAAGTTCCGAATGCGATATAATCTTCCCCGCACTCGTTAATATATATGTTATGAAAATCGAAAGCTAAGGCGGTTTAAAATCTGACGACAAGAGATTGACTATTTCTTTTTTTGAAATCCTCTGGAAGTAAGACATTAGAAAACAAATTTTATCTATCTTATCTCCCAATTTATTTTACACAGAACTGCATATGTAGCCCCCTTCTGAGATTGCCTTTTCGGGCTCTACACTGATCGGATTTAGGGTTATTAAACAGTCATAAACCATAGACAGATAAATGTTCACCTCACACTCCTCCGGTCTCATAAACGCTCATTTCTTTGGCTTTTGTTTATTAAAGTTATCCTTCTCCCTTTTAAGTTCCATCTCAAGCTTTTGCTTGTCTTTTTCATGGATTCTGCGTCATCATCTGGTCTAGACCATTCCATTTTGAAAATGGCTGCAATTTGGAACCAAACAAAGGAAATTGATACGTTTGCGGATCCACATTGCTGGATCCAGCACTGTATGCTGGATCCAGCATACTAAAAAAAGCGCTGGATCCAGCTGGATTGCTGTATGCTGGATCCAGCAATTGCAATCCCTATTATCAAGTAATGGATGTAATAGAAGTGAGGAGCTCGTGGCTAAATAATAACAGGCGCTCGTATCAGTCTTCAAGTTTTACATAAATGAAATTATCACAATCCTAACTAATATTATAAAAGCGAAAGTGAGTTTGTTTGTTTGTTACGTCTTCACGCCTAAATGGATGAACCGATTTTGATGAATTTTGGTACAGAAATAATTGGGACCCTAGAGACGGACATAGGCTAGTAAGTGGGATAAAGGGGAGAAAGAGGGAAGAAAACGGAAGAGAAAGATTTTTGTTTTTCGATCATCGTAACTATGCCTTGCGGACGAAGTCGCGGGCGGAAGCTAATTTGAAAAATATTATTCTTAACTCAATTTTCAATCCATTCAGACTTCCTATAAAGCGTTTAGTCCGACCTCCTCGACCTCTTAATGTCCTACATTCCCAAATTGCTTGCAAACAGGTGTATGATGCTGCCAATTTCCCGGGCATGTACCCTTACTCGCCACTTACTGGTCCCCCGGGAATTGAGGCCATTTAGTTGGAAGCTGTGGAAGTGGCCTGCAATTTATTTACAAAGTTACAGATGATTAGGCGCCAACAGCTCGTTAAATGGTGCTTGTCACTTCGTCATTATATTAAGACCCCACTTAAAATGGGTCGTGATTTCAATTGTAGATATTCTGATAGTTTTTTTTTAAACTTTGCCCCACACAAGGAATTTCTCCTGTATAACGTAGGTGAGTTTACAAACATTTAAACTCACATACACAAACAGCCAGACCCGAATCAATTACCCGTAGGTCATGCAAATATTTGTTCCGTGCGATTTATTTAAAGAAAAATATTATACATTTTCGGGAATATAACAAAAGAATTTAATTATTATGGGAGAAGGGGGGCGCTAAGCTTCACGGTTTCAAATCCAATTAATATTTAATGGATCCTATTGTGTTCGTTGTTAAATTCGATTTGAGAATCTTGTCTGTATATTTCTGCTGCTCTTGAATACTTGAGTCGGAGTTATAGCTTAAAGTTTTTCAAAATATCGTTAGCCTCGTCTCCAGTCTCTCTTTCTTTACTTTATCAGTGCAATGGGACTCCCCATTGCACTGATATGAGGTAAAGTAGTATTTCTCTCATACAAAAATGCTTTAATACGAAAATGTATGGATATTTACAAAAGATACACTCACGCTTTTTTCCTTGGGAGGTGAGCAAAAACTCAGAGCGCCACTTGCTACGATTCTTACATACTTTTTTTTGTCTTATCCACATTCATACATCAGCTACGCTGATGCTATGCAATAGAGTTAGTGCAATCGTACCGTGAGTATAAATTCTTACAAACGCTATTCCTGAATCCGTAATCAGACAATTTTGACATGTCTGCACAACCATGTTACGATATGAAAACGTCAATCATACCGACAAAAAACAAATACCTGGTAAAACTAATAAGTATATTTATCACTTTTTTCAAGTTCTAATCCAAAAATTTCACACTTGGTGTTAAGATTTCCTTATTTTTGTTGTTCACCGTACGATCAATTCTCTCGAAGTTACGGCCTGTTGAGTCGAGTTCTTTTTTCGCTTAAATTTTTCCAGTTGTGTATTTGCTACCGTTACGTAATGTACCCTGTTAAAAATACCTTGCAATGTTTAAAAAAAAAAGAAACTCCACCCGGATCTGTGAAAAGCGTTTTCCCGGTATGACGATTGGATTACGAGAACATAGAGTCCTGTCGATTGTCGATTAAGGTTACGATTGGAATGTTTGTGAATAGTTATGCTGGTCATACACGCACGACGGGTGCGAGACGAGTACCTGACCTTTCTGAAGATATATAAAAGACTAGCTTCCGCCCGCGTCTTCGAAGAAGACTATAAGCTGTTAACGCGAACTTTAACACAGGTGATGATCGAAAAAAATGTATCTTTCTCTCCCCTTTTTTCCTCTTTCCCCCTTTTCTCACTTTGAAAACAAAAAAAAACTTAGCCTATGTCCGTCTCCAGAGTCCCAACTATCTCTGTACCAAAATTCATCAAAATCTGTTGGACCATTTAGGCGTGAAAACGTAACAAACACACAAACAAACAACCTTACTTTCGCTTTTATAATATTAGTAAGGATTATATATAGAATGAAAGGCTTTTACTTAATTATTTCTTACTAAACCTATGTGTACCTGTATTTATATATTTCTATCTCTTACTCGAACACGTTAATTAGTTCTTGTTTCATTTAGTTAGAGATCCTTACCTCATTAAGAACAAAATGAAACCCTTATAAGATCACTTTGTAGTCCTTATATCGGGAACGATGTATCACAAAAGAAAAAGTTTGAGTTGGTTACTTTATCGCGACGTAAGTCGATGTACGGCAACCACAAATATCCAACTGCAAAGTTAAGATTGTTCTTCCGAACAGTTTATCTTTTCAACGTTCGGTACTTTTTACATAATATATCTATCTGAGGTCATCGGAAAATATGAGACTGGAGATGCCGGTGCATTCTACTAGCTTTTACGATAAATCCTTTACAGTTCAAGCTGTACGGCTATGGAATGCCATGCCCGTGTCTGTAAGGAGCGCACAAACTCTGTCTACTTTTAAAATTCTGGTCAAAAAGCACTACCTCTCTCCTTAAACAAAATATTGAATACTTCTTTGCTCTTAATGATTAATATTTTAAATGTATATTATATGTAAGTTTTAGTGTTTTTTTTAAGTATTTGTTTTTTTTTTTAAATGTACTTATTAATTTTCAAAAATGTTACACCACAGACTACCTACAGTACTGTTTGTCCTCCTTTAAATCCATCCAAAGGTTGTCTTGAAAAGATCGCTTTTAGCGATAAGACCGCCCATTGTGTCATCCTATTTATAAGTTGTTTAATGTTATTCTAGTTATTTGCATGGTGTACATAATAAAGAATATTCTATCTATCTATCTACAAGTTTTCCCTTTTCTTCCCTCTTTCTCCTTCATTTCTCAATTTTTGTAAAAGAATTGCCTATGTCCGTCTCCAGGGTCCCAACTATCTCTGTACCAAAATTCATCAAAATCGGTTTAGCCATTAAAGCGTGAAGGGGTAACAAACAAACTCACTTTCGCTTTTATAATATTAGTAAGGAAGTAAAGAGTGACAGTCACCTAGTGGCAGTAGACGCTCAGGGTGTCGGGCGCCCAGTCTCATTTATCCATCTAGTAATGACAGGCCGGGGCGTCAGCCAAGACGTACCAAACAAACAAACTCACTTTCGCTTTTATAATATTAGTAAGGATTCTATAACCGCTCGATATAGATAGACAGTCGGTTAATATATTAAAGGTTCATGAATAAGAAAAGAGAACGCGACCCAGTAGAAATACAACTTATCTAAAGTACGGCCAACGAGAAGCGATACCAAATGTAAACAAAACCCATGCTAAAACCCCATCTAAAATGGCCGCCCGAATGTTGGCGAACCCGTCTTATCGTTGTCATGTTTTTGCCGGGAAAACGAGACATTACGACAAAGGCACAAGATGGAAAGAGCTCAATATTAGATTGTCAACGCCACAGTTGTTCTTTAGGTTAATGACCTTTCGTATCGCTTCTCGTTGGCCGTACTTGTAGTAAAGATTCGATCCCCTTCAGGTACGATACTTGTGCAAACTGTTTTATAATAACAGACTTCAAAAAAAGGAGGAGGTTCTCCATTCAACTGTTGTTTTGTATTTTTATTACTTTACTAGCTTTTGCCCGCGCCTTCGCTTGCGCTAAATTCGGGGTAACACAGTTCCCCTTTCCTGATTTGCAGGTACGTATTGTTGTTGTATTTGTAAAGGTAAGTTTTCCCTTTTCTTCCCTCTTTCTCTCTTATTTCTTACTTTTATGTAAAAAAAAATAGCCCATGTCCGTCTCCAGGGTCCCAACTATCTCTGTACCAAAATTCATCAAAACGTGCTTTCCGAGGCAAGGAGGGAACTAGGTATGTAATAACTGAAAAGGAATACACAAACTAGAAGGAACAAACAAAATACTTCTAGTAACCGGTATTAGAAAATATGTAAATTTACCAAATCTCACCATGAGATATTTGAAAAAAAGGAAGATAAATGTAATTTCAATACTAGATAGCGTAATAGACTCATTTTTTCTAAAATGAAAACGCAATTATATAGGCGAAGCTGCTATCATATGCGTATCGAAATCTATAATAAGTTTCCCAAAGAAATTAAAGAGCTTCCAATAGTCCGCTGCAGAAAGGCATTAACGTTGGTACTTAATTGAGAATTCTTTCTATACAATACAAGAATTCCTTCAATTCAAATTTTAATCCTTACTAATATTATAAAAGGGAAAGTGAGTTCGTTCGTTTGTCTTCACGCCTAAATGCCAAAACCGATTTTGATGAACTTTGGTACAGAGATAGTTGGGACTTAACTAAGTTAATTTTTGTCTCTTTATAACCCCCCACTTCCCTAAAATAGGGGGTGGAAGTTTGTATGGAGCATTCCGCAATTTTCAAGGTACGAAGGTAAAAATTGGGAGGAAAGGGGAACTGTGTTACCCCGAATTCCGAATTTAGCACAAGTGAAGCCGTGGGCAAAAGCTAGTATATAAATAAATATAAAAAATTTGCATATCATTATGTTATGATTAAATATGTAAACCACTATTAGATATACGAACTTTTGTAACCATATTTATTTGCAAATAAATGTTTGACTTTGAAACACTATTGGTACTTATCATTTAAAAACAAAAGGCAATTTCTAAGTGAGTGAATTCGCGTGCGTAATGTTTCCAATTAGGTCGATGCTCAATATCTTGAGCTAAATAAAGATACCAAGTTAGTGATTCATTGTTTGTTTTGCCTTTGCGTGTTGACGAAAACAACTTTATTTTAGTATAGTTAACCTCGAATTGGATTTACCGATATACGTTTGATGACTTGCTCGTTTACGCAAAAAATATTATGAACGTTTATTAGTATGGATGTAGGGATAATCTTGGAAACTACTGATAAAATTTGAACTCTGCGTTACTTGTCACGGGAAACAATCATTTTTATGACGTACAGATAGTTGTTTCGGGTCTGCCTGCTTGTGGTATGAGTTTAAATGTTTGTAAACGCACCCACGATACAGGAGAAATTCCTAGTGTAAGGGGAAACGTTTTAAAAAAAAAAAAAACTTTCTATCTATCTTCTTCTATTATTAATGGAAGGTCGAATCGCCGTAGGCTAAGCGGATAAAATATCTTTTTTCATTATTATTCTTGAAGCTAAATAACTGTCCAGTTTTCTCCTAGTCCCGTTTATGCATGCCAAAACTGCATATGCACAGCACAACCCATCGTCCATGGTCGCCGTTACAAGTTTTTAGGTCGTAGATTTGAACATAGTGTGTAAAAAAAACGAAAAACATACTATTTCGAGAGGAGGTGGATTTTCCTACATCACACATACATTCAAAGAAAAGATGGATGGATTGTCTAAAGAATGATATGAAAGAGTAAAGAATAAATGATGTCGTGACGTCTGATAGGGGAGAATGGAAGAAGAAAACAGATTGTGACAAGGGCAGGAAAATAATGATGACACATACATACATACACGCATTTTTTGGAAACTTCAGAACGTCACCTCCGATCTTTAAGTACACCGACAGTGAAAACTCTTTAAGCTAGTCAAAGATGGTCAAACAAATAAGATATCGACTAGACATATTTACTAGTCTCTAACCACGAAAGAGCCGTTTGTCAAAAACAGGAAAATATAGCTGAAGTAAATAAAACTGAAATGACTTCTTAAAGTTATTTGTCTCTTTAACGATATTATAGGAATTTCTTTGTGGGAAGACGTAGTTTCTATACTAGCACTCTTTGATGGAATATTAAATTGAAGACTGCGCAAATTGGTCTGTCTATATTAATATAGATTGAATTGTAGAAAAGTTGTCGTGGCAGACGGTATTAACCTAATAGGTTTTAGAGTGATTGCGGTAATACCTTAAGGGCTTCTAATATTCGTGAAAATGTACTGTTTTTTGTAAGGAACTTATCAAGAAATTGCAAAATATCTAATATGCAAAATAGCTGTTCCTGATAGTTATGGTTATAACTTGGGTAAACTAAGCTTAAAGCGGCTTTCCTTACATATTTTCTAGTTAGTGACATTGTAAAAGGTCACATTGTAAAAATATCTCATACTATATGCGCCTCGCGGTTTTACTCGCGTGGTTATATAATATATCTTTATGAATTGTTGTCTATGTGTTATTCTGATGTACGAGTATACCGTAAAGTTTCATAAAAATCCATTCAGTATTTTTTGCGTGAAAGAGTAACAAACATCCACACATTCATACAAATTTTCGCGTTTATAATATTAGTAGGATAGTAAGAAGTAGGATGTACTCGTATTTCATTTTTTTAACCGACTTGAAAAGAAGAGGTTCTATGTTCAACCGTTATGTTCACCGAGTACTCCGCCAACTTGGGACCGATTTTCATAATTCTATTTATGTTCGAAAGGGTTCCCATATCAATTTTATTTATTTTGGTTGGGTAGCTTATGAGTTATTGTCTATAGAAACATATTTTTTCTCTAGGTATGTCTATATCCAGAGAGAGGGCGCCTCTGTGCCACAGTAAACATTGGCTCTGTACTTTTATACTGTTAATAAATCTAATAAAGTGTAATGGACAATAATAAATAATTAAAAGTTTAATTTATATCTCGATACCCATGGACAAGTGAATGTACTGTGCAAATTACGATATTAAGTGCAAAAATTGAACATAAATAGTGCTAATCAACAAGTGACTGTTTTCTCAAAGCCGTGATTTTTTATGCAAGAACATAGGATGAATCACCAAATTTATGAGTCTAAAAAACTCCTACAGCCTATAGACATGTCATTCAGGTAAATTCTGAACACTATTTTCACCGCTTCAAGGATATAACCTATAGCGGAATAAAATATAAACTCAAAAACACACAGTCATTGTGCCTGCGCATGAACTAGTAGCGCCATCTAGAGCTGAGTAGGATAATCAGCATACAACACAAGAATTTTTACAGCTCATACACGTTGGCCAATAGAGGTCGTTGCAAGTATGTGGATATAACTCATCTATTCGCTAACAGAGGGCGATACCTGTATGTAAACATCATCATCAAACACTCATCTATTACAAAATAGTTAAAAAATACGAAAATGGAAGAAGTTTTAGCTACTTTACGCTTAATCCGGAAAGAATTAGACGAACAAAAAAACACAATTAAGGAAAATGGAGCACAGGTAACAGAAAACGTAACAGAAAACATAAACAAAATTATTGATGAGAAATTTAATGTTTGGGAAGGAAAATATGAAGAACTAAAACAAAAAGTCGATAAACAAGAACAAAGATTGGACCTGCTCGAAAAGCAGGCGAGAAAAAGAAATGTGGTTTTATTTGGTATTGAGGAACATGAGCATCGCTACTCAGACTTGGAAAATATCGTTATTGAGTTCATATCTAAACATTTATCAATACTCATATCACATAATGAAATCCAAGAACTGAGGAGAATAGGAAAAAAATCTAATAATCCTCGCCCGGTAGTATTATCACTCACAACTCTGGGGAAAAAAATTGAGATCTGTAAACAGAAAAAATTACTGAACAACACCAACTATTATATAAAAGAAGACTACCCGCAACATGTTTTGGAAAAAAGAAGAGAGCTGCAAGAACAATTAAAATCAGAAAGGGAGAAAGGAAATAAAGTAACAATCAAATATGACAAGTTGGTAATATTAAGGAATCCAGAAGGCGTACCCACTCCGGAAAACAACAAAAAAAGGTTTTTTTCAGTTTCCCCTCAAGAAAAACAAACCAGTCAAAACCACCTCCCTTCCCTTGGAACACAAGCCAATAAGAAAAATAAAACGAATGCTGTGGCCCCACCATTTCCTAATTGCTCTGAAGGAATAGTGAAGCCGGGCATTCTAAATTATTTGGTTAATAAAACGCCAAAAACAAACCAAACACTTAACAATGAAACTAACTAGCAATCAGCACCCCCTCTCAAAAAAACAGAAATAACAAATAAAGAAAGACAAATTAGAGATCATCTTCCAACCCGGTTGGTCACCGTGGAAGATTATGACCACTACCCTCCAAGGAATTTACCAACCACTACTATAAAAAACAATGAAAAGAAGCTTTATGTGGCTACGTACAATGTCAGGTCCCTATCTACATACGAGCGACTGATCGAATTGCAAGAAGCCCTAACAGGGGTGAAGTACGATATTATTGGCATATCCGAAGTCAGACGCCTTGGAAGTAAAATAGAAGAGTATACAGACTTTATTTTATGTTATATGGGAGAGACTCCAGGCAAACACGGCGTTGGCTTTCTGATAAATATATCTTTAAAACAATACATAGAAAGCTTTACGGCAGGCACAGAAAGAGTTGCAATGTTGAATCTGAACATTCAAGGATTTAGCTTAAGCATAATACAAGTATACGCGCCTACCGAGGCAGCGAATGACGAAGAAATTAATGAATTTTACGAATCAATTGACAAAGCCCTAGAGTTCGCCCACAAAAACCTAATTATTATGGGAGATTTTAATGCTAAGATTGGTCAACCCCTAAAAGACGAATATAAAATAACAAAAAGATATGGTTATGGACAAAGAAATGAAAGGGGACTCAGACTGATAAACTTTGCTTTTGAGAAAAACCTATCGATTATTAACACATTCTTCAAGAAAAAACCAAGTCGGAGATGGACATGGCGATCTCCAAATGGGCAGTACAAAAACGAAATTGATTATATAACAACGAACCAACCAAAAATATTTCAAAATATAGAAACATTAAATTTAAATTACCCATCAGACCATAGACTAGTCAGGAGCACAATTGTCCTATCAAAAACTCGTAAAAGTAGAGTGACATACACAAACAAACAAAACGGCACACTAAAAGAATCCAAAGAAATTGATGAATACATAAATAATCTTGAAAACCATCTGTTAAACCGTACTGAAATAGATACTGTACAAAGCTGTTATGATTCACTGTTATATGCTATAATGCAAAGCCTGGAAAACAAAAAACCAACTACACAAGCCGTTAATATACATAAAGTTTTATCTGATAAAACACTGTCGCTTTTAAAGAGAAGACAAGTACTACAGAAAACCAAAAATAAATCCCGTAGCCAAAGAAACGAGCTTAGCGCTCTATACAAATTAACAGGCAAATACATCAAACTTGATTACAAAAACCACAGGGCTAATACTATAGAAAAACACCTTAAACAAGAAGGGAGCTTAAAAACAGCCATAAAAGAGCTTCGAACAAATAGAGCTTGGATCGAGGGTTTGAAACAATCGGGAAAATCATCCTACAAACGCAAAGATATCATCAAAATTGCAACAAACTTTTACCGGGACTTATACAGTGTCAAATCAGATACACAACTTTCTATCAGTGAAACCAACCAGGATAATTTAGAGACATTGCAGTCAAGTATTGAAGACAAAATTCAACCGATCGATGAAATAGAAATTTTTCAAGCGATTAAGAGATTAAAATCGGATAAAAGCCCGGGCCCAGACAAAGTCACCAACGAGGCCATAAGATATGGAGGAACTCTACTAGCCACACCACTTGCGCACTTATTTAATCTCATCTTAGAAACAGCAATTATACCCACGCAATGGTCCGAATCAAATATAATTCTACTCTATAAAAAAGGAGACTCACGTGACGTTGGCAACTATAGACCTATTAGCCTTTTACCGACTCTTTACAAACTATTTTCCTCGATCATTAATACGAGAATAACTGAAACGCTAGACACATGGCAACCCGTAGAACAGGCAGGTTTTTCGCAAAGGATTCTCTACAATAGATCACATACATTCTCTAGAACTGGTTATTGAAAAGTACCTGGAAAGACAGAGACCACTCTACATTGCCTTTGTCGACTTTCAAAAAGCTTTCGATACAATATCTCACGCAAGTATCTGGGAAGCACTAAAAATTCAAAAAGTAGATAAGAAATATATAGAAGTGATAAGAAACATTTATAGCAAAAGCACTAGCAAAATAAAATTGGAAACAGTAGGCCAAAGCTTTCCTATAAAGAGAGGAGTACGGCAGGGCGACCCGTTATCCCCAAAGCTTTTTATAGCTGTACTGGAAAACATTATAGGAAAATTGGACTGGAAAAAATGCGGTTTAAACATTAATGGCAATCACTTAAGCCATCTTAGGTTCGCAGACGATATAGTTTTATTGTCAGAAACTGGCTGTGGCCTGCAATATATGTTAGATACCCTCAATGTAAGCAGCAGACTAGTAGGACTGGAGATGAACTTGTCGAAGACGAACGCCATGACAAACAGCATAAAGAAGCGTATTATGTTAGAAAATGAGCCTCTAGAGTACGTAGACCAATATATTTATCTCGGAAAGCAAATTAGTTTCAAAAAAAATAACAACGAATTGGAAATACAGCGAAGAATTAAAAATGCTTGGAATAAATATTGGAGCTTAAAAGAAATATTTAAAAGTAACATGTCAATAAAGCTCAAAAAGAAGGCTATGGACTCATGCATTCTACCCTCTCTAACGTATGGTTGCCAGACGTGGAAAGTTACGAAAAAGGTTAAAAACAAAATAAGCTCGTGCCAAAAAGGAATGGAACGAAGTATGTTGAACATAAAGAAAATGCACAAAGTTCGACACACGAAAATAAGAAACTATACCAAAACAATAGACGCGCTGTCCTATGCACAAGCTTTAAAATTTAGATGGGCCGGTCACATTGCCCGATACGCAGACAACAGGTGGACCCTTATTGTAACCACGTGGAAGGGACCGCTAGGCAAACGCAGAGCAGGGAGACCCTACCTAAGATGGGAGGACGATATAAAAAAGATAGCAGGAACAAATTGGTTGCAAACAGCAAAAAACAGAGAAATATGGAAATCCTTGGAGGAGGCCTTAACCTGAGAGGGGTCCATGCTAATATTAAGATGATAATATTATTTTGAAATATACATTTAATAAATTAAATTGTAACATGTGTGATTAGAGTTTATTATTTTTAATTATAAAATTAGAAATGATTTTTAAAAATAAATTGTGTTAAATTAAATTGATTATGATAAATTCAAGCAATTATGTAATTTTTTACTTCAAGTGTTATAATTATTATTTTATTTTATTATCTATTATTGTTACAGATGCATGTATGTAATTTAGTATGTCAATTTAAGAATTTCATTTAATCAGAAAAGCAAATTTATTTATACTTCTTTAATTTCAAAGTAGGTAAATACTGTAACGTGTTTTTTTTGCATGGAATAAAAGGCTTTTTTATTTTATTATTTTTATTTATGTCTATATGGATGATTTGCTATTGATTTGATATTTTAAGAGATAACAATGCAAAATGAATCCAAACTAATATTATAAATGCGTAAGTAACTCTGTCTGTCTGTCTGTCTGTCTGTCTTTTCTTCACGCCTAACCTACTGAACCGATTTATGTGAAATTTGGTACAGACATAGTTTGGAACTTGAGAAAGGACATAGGACAGTTTTTATTATAAAAAATAAAAATAAAATTTATTCCGGAAATACAGCGCCATCTATTGGTCAGAAGTAAATAAATAAATAAATAAATAAAGAAGTCGGCATCAATTCAGTACTATAAAATAAATGTTGAGCTGTTAATATGCTCCGTGCTGCCGGAAGTCACTATTCCACGCGAAAGAAGTCGCGAGCAAAAGCTAGTATTCAATAAAAAATATATGTCAGATATCATCACAACATAATTTAAGTAACCTTTTTCAAAAAAAAAACAACTCCCAAAAAAAAAACAAAAAATATGGAAAAAAACTTTACTTCCGGAAGTCGAAACGTCTCTTGTTTATTTCGTTGACTATTTTGCCACCGACTTCTTTGAAGTATTTACCTTCAATAAACTAATAACTTCGTAGATTTAGAGGACCTCGTCTTCATATTGACAGCCTTGCAGGCCGACACATGCCGAGATTAGTCCGGTGATCGATGACCATCTATGACATAGGATACTCCCAAGGTCCCAAGACCCCTCCGTGAAAAATCCCATTAAGCCATCTTGGCTATCATCCATAATTTTTCATCATCCATCCAATATCCTACTCTTACTTAATATTATAAATGCGAATGTTTGTGAGGATGGACAGATGGATGTATGGATGTTTGTTACTCTTTAACGTCAAAACGGCTGAACAGATCTTGATGAAATTTGGCACAGAGGTAAAGTCTGGAATAACAAGATACTTCGTTTTTAGAAATCACCTGGGTGGAGCCGCGGGCGCCAGCTAGTATGCTGATAGATTGGCACTAGACATTGACATTAAAAAGGAGTGTATGTGTCTGTTTGTTTGTTACACCTTCACGCTCGAACAGCTTAACGGATTTGGATAAAATTTGGTATGAAGGTAGCTTGTACCGTGGATAATCACATAGTTGACTAACTGCGGAGCGCACATAGTGGTTTAAGTTTCATAGAAAGTTTTCAAATTTTTAATTTAATAGAATGCAATTTTACTATTAATATAAAGTGAAAATTTTGTCGAAAGCTTTTCTTGAAGTCTATTTTAAAAAAATCGCTTTGAAGGCCATACTCAGAGGGGCTTGGCAGAGCCACCGCTTGCTGGGATTGCGAGATGTTCAAAATAGTTACCGCGGCCTCGGAACATAAAGGACGAAAGAAGGAACATAGGTGGGTTTCGGTCAGTACAAGTATGACACTCCCGACCGCTTTTCCCAGAACGGGGAAATTTGATAATTTTCCACGCACAAAAAAGGCCGTACTCATACAGATACACCAATGAAAGAGAAGCTGGCCCTATAGCCGAACACCAGACGACAATCGTTATCGCTCAGCAGTCAATAATGAATTTTCAGCTTTATACCCTAGCGCATGTAGTTGAAAATCTATTAAAGACTGCTGAGCGATAACGAAAGAAACAAACAAAAACGATATGTAAACGTCAATAGATTTCGTCTGCTGCTTGGCTAAAGGGCCTGGAGGCATACAAAACGAATAGCTTATCGCTTTTCTGGCTTCGCTACTATTCAATCCAGTTAATAACGAACTGCCGAGGTTCACCTCACAGTTATAGTGAAATTTGGGAATAACAAAATGGACTCTGTCGATCAGCTTACCGTTTGCCAGGCGTGATTGCCTCTGTCAGTCACACATAGTTTGCTTTCAGTCCTAACGGAGCGCAAATTAAATCGATTTAGAAAAAACGGCTGAAAATATTTAGTATTCTGGATATTGTAAGCCACAAAGTTGCGATCGATTTTAAACCATACAATACATATGATGTAGATGCACATTTGTTTGTTGTACCTAATTACTGTATTTAGATGCAATATTTTTCATTTCCAATACGTTTAGTTTGACCAAAACATTAATGTTAATATTAATATCTAGCTAGTTGGATGTGGGGTACGGTAGTGCCTCCGCCAAGACGAGCTAAACAAAGATAAGGACGACTGCCATTTTTGCCCTTTGTATTCCAAGGCTCGGTCATCTAGCAACTCCGGTAAGCAGTGGCCACGACTCCTCTGTTTTGTTGACATCTGTTTGAGGCGCGCGTGGATCACTCGTAAGGTCGCCCCGGCCTGTCGTTACTAGACGGACGCATGGCGAGCTACCCATTGTTCACCGTCCACAGACCCACGTCTCGGCGCCCGACACCCTGAGCGTCTCATGCCACTGGGTTGGTTCGAGGTGGCTGTCAATCCTTACTATAATATTATAAAAGCGAAAGTGAGTTTGTTTGTTTGTTTATTTGTTTGTTACCTCTTCACGCTTTAATGGCTAAACCGATTGTGATGAATTTTGGTACATAGATAGTTGGGAACCAGGAGACGGACATATGCTAATTTTTATTTTAAAAATGTGGGATCTGAGTGAGAAAGAGGGAAGAAAAGGGAAAAGTTAGCGTTGCTATTACAAATCAATAAGGCGCAAGGGGAACCGTGTTAAGCCAAATTTAACGCGGGTGAAGCCGCAGGCGAAAGCTACTAATATTATTAAAGCGAAAGTGAGTTTGTTTGTTACGTCTTCACGCCTAAACGACCTAACCAATTTTGATGAATTTTGTTACAGAGATAGTTATTATAGATTGGTGGGTAGGGACCCAGGGGGATCCTGCAGATGGATATAGGCTAGAAAAAGTGAAAAAAGGGGAGAGAAAGGTATTTTTTTTTCGATCATCACGCGGGTTTAAGTTAGCGTTAGCCCAAAGTAACGATGCTACGCGGACAAAGTCGCGAGCGGAAGCTAGTCTTACTTACTATTTCTAGTATGTTTGGTGTGAGTAAAAAAAAAACAAGTTGTCAGTGCAAGCGTAGTAAGTTCAAGAATCTTGGCAAATAATTTTACACGCTATGTTTTGGTAGGTTATTATGTCATTCAGATATTGCTAACGAAAATTTACATTTCATTTTAGGTAGGGTATATAGATAATACAAACAGTACATATACAACGGCACCGTACACAAATCACTCTGCCAAATATTTTTATTTACTCAGGTACAATATTTGCCTCAATGTTAGCACTCCAACGTGTGTTGGAGACGGAGGCATATAGATACATTCCAAAGTGACTTTAAAATTGTTGTGCTTATTTACTTTCTAAATAAATGTTGGATTACATTTATTTATTTAATTTTTGCTCCTAGGTAGGCTCGTATTGTTTTACAACAGTATGTGGCCACCTGCAGACCTCTAGCATTTGCTTCATTTAAATCCTTATAGGTGCTAGTGGTCGTGCAGGTTGGCCAGGAAAGAAGGTAGGCCATATCCTGCCAAGGAGCATTGTGTTTGGAATGGATCGCTGAAGCCCCATTTGATCAGATTATATTTACAGCGGCTAACCTGAGTTCAACCAATTTGTGGTCAACTTGTGTTTTAGTTAATCGTCATCTGCCTTTGTTAATAACGCGTTTTTTTCTGGTGGGAAATCATCAGATGATTGCTCCCACTCTGGGCAGAGCGGGACAGGGTGTCAGTGTTGTACTGATTAAAATTCTTACTTACTTACTGATTAAATTTTTTATGTTCCGGGGTTGCGGCGTCTCTTTCGAATAACCCGTACTTAGAAGCTAAAAACTCCTAGTGTGAAGCAATATTAAAAAAAACACGTTAAGCTGTTGGTCTTGGCTTGCATTTGTAGATCTTTGTCAGTAGCTACAGGTATTCAGAGTCACGGTATAGGGTGGACGTTCGCCTAAAAAGAACTAAGTCACTCAAACTATGAAGAGGAGATTATATATAGAGGAGACTCTACTAGTTAGAAACTGTAAGTTCATTATGAAAACTATTTAAACCTTTAAAACCATTGTTTAAAACTCCTCTTCAGCCAATAATCTAACTATGTAAACAAGCAATATTTCCTTTAGTTATTGCCTCAAGAAAATTCCAAAGTCAACAACTCGGGCAACTGACCGGAATTTATAACAAGTTTCTTGTTGTTTTCTTAGCTTAGAGCCCGGCGGTTATATAATGGAGGCTACACAATCGTAGCTTCGTAGCTTTTGAGAATCCATCAAATGACTTTTCCTTCTCTGGGCAGAGCGGTAGAGAGTGCCAGACTTGTACTGACTAAAACCCTTTAATGTTCCTTCTTTTGCCCTTTGTGTTCCGGGACCACAATATCTCTTGCGAACAGGCGGTAGCCCTGCCAAGCCCCTCTGAGTCATCATCATCATTTTCCTGCCCTTGTCCCATTCTATTTGGGATCGGCGCAACACGTTTTCTTCTTCCATTCTCCCATATCAGACGTCACGGCATCATTTACTCCATTCTCCTTCATATCATTCCTTACACAATCCATTCATCTTTTCTTTGGCCTTCCTCTCGCTCTCCGTCCATCAACAATCAGATCCATCACTCTTGTTACAGGCCACGCCCCTCTGAGTACGACTTAAAAAAAAATAAGAAAAGCTTTCGATAAAGTTTTCATACTTTTTTTTTTTACACGTACCCGCTTATTAGTAGCCTAATGTGGCAGTAGATAAATAATGGCAAGTGGAGATTTTTGGTTACTTTAATGTCAACTTCATACATTTTTCACATTCATATTACAGTTGTCCCTACTTAATTTGAATTTTAACAAGACTAGCTGCATAGACCGGGTTGAAAAAAGCGTATGTGTTAATCCAGGTTATAAACTACCCGTGAAACAAATTTCATCCAAACCCATTCAGAAGTTTTTGCGTGAAAGCGTAACAAACATCCATCCATCCCCACAAACTTTTGCATAATACTTGTAGGATTCTGAGGTTTAGTTTGTGAACAAACACACGTGATTTTGTGTACATTTCTGCCTAACCCTTAGGGAAAAATAGGCTGGTAGCGTGATGTAATGTGTGTTTATTAAAGGGAACTTCTCTTCATAGATAGCCACATCCGCTAAGGGACGATGAGAACCATAGTTTCAACTTATAGTTTGTTGAAAGGTCACGTTTGGGATTAACGGGAGCAAATATTTATGTTATACTAAAATCCTTTCTAAAATTATAAAAGCGAAAGTGAGTTTGTTTATTTATTTGTTACGTCTTCACGCCTAAATGGCTAATCCGATTTTGATGAAATTTGGTACAAAGGTATTTGGAACCCTGGAGACGGACATACCTAGATTAATTTAAAAAATGAGAAAAAGGAGAGAAAGAGGGAAGAAAACGAGAGAAAGATATTTATTTTTCGATTATCACGCGGGTTAAAGTTAGCGTTAGCCCAAAGTAACTATGCTACGCGTGGAAGCTAGTACCATATACATTTAACATTTGTATACAGGTAAAAAAGTAGTAGTAAAACTTATATGTCGGCACATATATCATGTAAAGAATTCACCGTGAAAGAATCATAATTAAAATTAATGATTCAACTTTCCATTTTGTTTTTACTTTTTTTTCACTGTTACGATCCCAGGCCTTCAGCTTAATGGCCGACGATAGTAGGTACTAAAGATATTAAGTACGAATGAGCTGGTTACACGAAATAATTTACTTTTTTTCTAAGGTTCTCACCTCCTGGTGTAACTTACGTACTACTTACCGTATGTATAGATAACTCCGTAATTAAACTAACTGTGAAATGAAAAGCTCTCAGCTGATTTTAGGGTTGTCCCACGGTGTTCGGAGAAAGTAAAATGTTTGTTCGAGAACCTGGGAACATGCATCCCTTAAATGCTTTTGCTCATTTTTTACACGTTTAATAACCGAAAACAAAGAACGAAGCAGGGTAATAAATCTAATGTATAAAATTCTCTTATCACGGCGTTTTTTGCCAAACTATTCCGAAACTTTTTAGAAATTTTGTGTGCATCGGGCAGGTCTGACAATCGGCCAACATCTATTTTTCATACCCTAACTGATAAGGGTCGCGTAAACTGCGAGTGAAACCGCTGGACACATTTAGTTATATGAAAACACTTATGTAGAAACTTACTGTCAGATTTTTTGAGAAGTTTTTGGGTATACACAGTTTCTCAGTAGCTAACTAGGGTTTACAAAATTGTAATTTTAACGACAACAAAGTCGATTCTATTCTCTTTGAATACTGTATCCATCTGCCCATCTCTGAGGGCAATACAAGCACAATATTACGTAATTAATTGAAAATGGAGTTTATAAGAAGTAAAATGATTTAATCAAAACGCGGTGTCTAAGGTTTCTTATGGTTGAGCCAATAATTAAATTGTAATTCACGCTTCGTCGCCTCGAGCCAATACCACAAGAAGCCTTATTCCAGTGGTGATGCAATCTTTTATAGTCGTTAATATGGTTTGAAAATTATTATATTCATTACTAGTTTTCGCCCGCGGCTTCGCCCGCGTTAATTTTGGGGTAACACAGTTCCCTTTGCGCCTTATTGATTTGTATGAGCAACGCGAAGTTTTCCTTTCTCTTCCCTCTTTCTCCCTCACATCCCACTTTTTTCAAAAAAATATTAGCCTGTGTCTGTCTCCTGGTTCCCAACTATCTCTGTACCAAAATTCATCCAAATCGGTTCAGCCATTAAAGCGTGAAGAGGTAACAAACAAACAAACAAACTCACTTTCGCTTTTATAATATTAGTAAGGATAAGGATAACATGCTAATGAAAATAACCAAAATGATTATTTTCTTGGTCATTTCAGGTTTTGTTATATCACAATTATAAGTTTAGCACCTAATCCTTACTAATATTATAAAAGCGAAAGTGAGTTTGTTTGTTTGTTACCTCTTCACGCCTAAACGGGTGAACCGATTTTGATGAATTTTGGTACAGAAATAGCTGGGACCCTGGAGACGGACATAGGCTATTTAAAAAAAAAGATTGTGATATGAGGGAGAAAGGGGGAAGAAAAGGGAAAACTTAGCATTGCTAATACAATAAATAAGGCGCTAGAGCAAAAACTGCAGGTAGTAACTGTGTTATCCCGAATTTAACCCGAGCGAAGCCGCGGGCAAAAGCTGGTAATTCCTAAAATGCTATTAATAAAGCTGAAAACGGATCGGTTGGCGCAGTGGCTGATCGATTGATATGTGAGTTTAAATGTATGTAAACGCACCCACGATACAGGAGAAATTCCTAATGTGGGGGAATGTTTTTTTTTTAATTTTTAAATATATTCCTCTAGCTACGGAGATATTGGAGATCTGGTGTCAACGGCGCCTGCGATTTCCACGCGCGCCTCATAAAGATGTCAGTAAAGCAGAAGGGCCTGCCAGGGCCACCACCTGCTGGTATTGCGGGTTGTTTGAAAGAGATACCGCGGCCCCGGAACATAAAAAGCAAAAGTAGAAACAAAACCCACCCAGGTTTTAGTCAATAAAAGTCTGGCACTCATCCTCGCTTCGCCCAGATTGGGGGGAACTTATTTGAAGATTTCCCATCTGCACAAAAAGGGCAGGAGAATGATGTTGATAAGAATCGTAAGCTTGCCAACGAAGGAAAAATATGAAATTCTTCGCGGCTTGCCAACGTGAGAAAGTAGGCCAAAGTTAAAAAAGTTCCACTTGTTCTGATTGACGCGGGACCGAATAAATTAAGGAAGGAATTTCAAATAAAAACTGACGACCGAGTAATTGGAGGGGGAGGGGAAGATTGTTATGAGAAAGACGCGTTATACACTCTTGTTTACAAACTTGTGTAACAGCCTGGAGTTTGGAAGTTGGCGGTAAGATACCCCCGTGCCTTGGAAAGTACGTTTAACCGTTGGTCTTGCGCCTGATTTCTCTCCGGACGTGACTTGTAGATGAAAGTGAGGGAACAGAGAGTGCACCTGTACGTGCGCACACACTTGTGCACTATAATGTCTCCCGCGCAGATGGCTGATCTCCCCTGAGACCGCCGTGGCCGAAAACGGTCACCCCGATCTAGGTTTCCCTATAACTGTTTTAGGCCATCACATTACACAGTACTAATTAATTGGAACAGTAATAGGCTAGTTTCCAAAAAAAATATTTATTATAGAGATATGTATTTTTTATTTGTAAATTAGTTAGTAGTTGCGTCACGCGTTGCAGCATTATTTGGCAACGAGTGATGTCAAACGTAACTTTAATGGGCTATATCTTTATCATTTTTGTTCTAATTTACAAATTAAATACGTGTCCCTTATTTTTGAATTATCTAAAAGACAGACTAAATAGAATGTGTATTTACTTTGACCCTGGAAACTACCCTATTATAAAGAAAAATAATCATTTAACTTTAAGAAAAAAATATACTTACAGACCTACATACATGTATTAAGTATATTTTGTACAACAATAAAACTGACGCAAAGCAATCTTTACTATTTTAATGACTGTAAAATTAAATGTGAGGATGTGTGGAATGGATGTTTGTTAGTCGGTCACGAAAAAAGCTACTAAACAGTTTTGGATGCAATTAAGCCAACGTATAGTTTGTAAGCAGTATTTATTTTCTGTAAAACGATCCCGTGGGACCATTACGCAGCTTCACGCGGACGAAATCGCGGACATAAACTAGTTACTACGCATAATATTCGATTTTAACACTTGCCGAACAAGTGCGTAGAATAATGTTTTACGTAAGAAGTGGCCGTGATAGTTAAATATTCATAGGAATATGTTACCTTGACAATGTTCGTAATTTTCAATCGAACACTAACAAAATAACAATCGATATAACTATTAAAAACCAGTCAAGTGCGAGTCGCGCACCGTGTTTCAAATTTGCGACATCGATCGGCTTTTAGACTGCGTAGACATTTTTTGGTTATTTTTTTCACGAAATCAAAATCAAAAGTCATTTATTCAAATAAGGCTGATAATCAGCACTTTTTGAACGTCAGATTACAAGAGACAGTCCCACAAAAACGCCCTGCCCTTCGCACAGCACCACAAGAGACCACAGAATTAAGTATATACATCATTGAATTTCAGCTCATGGCAAAATAAAAGCACACCGTGTTTTGTTTCTGTATTACCCTAATGCATAAGTTATTGAGTCCGCTTTTCTATAGTTTTAACTTGTGCATAAAGTTATAAAAAATAAATAAGGTTACCAAATTAATAAAAATCTCCATCCTTACTTAAGCGCGCTAAAATGAGCGAGTTATAACTCTTTGCAAATTATGCGCCATTTTGTAGTCCCTCGGGAACGTTGTGACTGTCTACTGAATAATACAATCAAAAGGGTAGAGTAACATCGTTTCTTGTTTCATAATTTCGCTCTGCGTTTACATAAAACTCACGCTATTGTCTATGAAAGTTAGCAGAGAGCGTAGAGTATAAATCAGAGACAGAATATTGTGGTATAGAATCGCTTGTTACTTTGCAGATCCTTGACATTAAATGAAATGCATATTATTTAGTTTTAATTTGGCGAAGAAAGGCCTTATTTGCGGTTGGGAAATCTTCAAATAATTTCCCCCTCTATGGGCGGAGTGTTATACTTGTACTGACTAAAACCTGGGTGGGTTTTGTTTCTTCTTTTGTCCTTTAAGTTCGGGAGCTTTTTTGGGGTGGGAAATTATCAAATAACTTCCCCCGCTCTGGACGGAGCGGGGTGGAGTGTCAGACTTGTACTGACTAAAACCCACCCATGTTCCTTCTGGTTCGCTTGCTGCTCTTTGACATCTCTCTGGGGTACGCGTCGAATACGAACGAGTCGACGTGGCTGCATCCAAGCTTGGATCATTTTTTTTACGTTCTTTTTCACGGTGCTCCCACCCCTAAAAATATGCACATGCAAGAAAAGTCTGGAAAAACATACCTTTAACCTTGATAGAAAAGTTAATAATGTACGAGACTGACTTGAAGCTAGGCTACTTAGATCCTTATTTTAATTCCGTTAAAAGTCGTTTTAGAAACACGAAGCTCTTTGAAATCAAGTTCCATTCGTCTAGGCTCAGGTCAAATACGCGCCCCGGTGGCTAGTACTACGCCCCTGACCTTTTTATTGAAGGTCAGTGTTAGTATGACCTTCAGGGCTCTGTCCTCGTATTGGTGAATCTTCCGATATATTAAATAATAAATATACAATACTAGCTCTTGTCCGCGGCTACGCTCGCGTTAAATTCGGGGTAACACAGTTCCCCTTTTCTGATTTACAGGTACCTGCTACCAATAGTTTTTTTCCCTCTTTCTCCCTCATATCTCAAACTTAAAAAAAAAACAAAAATAGCTTATGTCCGTCTCCAGGGTTCCAGCTATCTTTGTACCAAAATTCATCAAAATCGGTTTAGCCGTTTGGGCGTGAAGACGTAACAAACAGACAAACTCACTTTCGCTTTTATAATATTAAGTAAGGATAAGGATTCGATCTGAGGACTTGGCTAGGGGATCTTATCCTTTGTGTCTTGAACATGAGTACTAAGCCACTGAACCAGTGGGTTAATTGCGTACATCCAATATTAAAGCAAATCTTCTGTTTGTCAATTCAACAACATTGTTTGTGTTTGGTCCGTTGTCGAGCAGACGAATTTCAACTTATGAATTAATGGATGTAGATTTTCCTTCAAAATTCTTCGGATTGTTGTTACAGAATCAAAACAAATTTAATAATTGTTTATTTTGAAGTAAGTATTTTAAAGTATCTCATGTAATTGCAGTGATTCGTTTCAATAAAGCTGCGTTTTTTTTTCGGATGTGAAATCTACTAATAACTTCGGTGGGGTTTTAGTGTTCCTTCTTTGGCCCTTCGTGTTCCGGGGCCGCGGTATGTCTTTCGAACAACCTGTAACCCCGGCAGGCAGTGGCCCTAGCAGGCCCGCTCGTGATATCTCGGCACCGCGTGTGGAACGCGAACGCATCGTCGATACAGCCTATCGTCACTAAACGGATGGAGGGTGAGTTACCTATTGCTCACCGTCCACAGACGTCCGGAGTGTCCGTCGTAGCAACTGGGTTGGTTTGAGGTTTTCTCCCTACAACTTCCGGCTACCTGCTTCGAAATAGATATATAAGTAACAGAACAGGTAGTTAAACATAGTAGTCATGAGTATGGGCTTAAGGGGACACAATGGGCGGTCTTATCGCTAAAAGCAATCTTTTCAGACAATTTTATTTACTACCCTGACTAATATTACAAAAGGGAAAGTGAGTTTGTTTGTTTGTTTCATGCCTAAACCGTTTTTGAATTTTAGTACAGAGATATTTGGGACGGACATATGCTATTTTATTTTAAAAAAGTGGGAAAATGGGGAGAAAAAGGGGAGATAAAGTTTTTTTTTTTCGATAATCTCGAAGTAAGCGTCAGCCTAAAATAACTATGCCACGCGGGCGGAAGCTAGTACTGAATAAAAAAATACGACGCGATGTCAAGCACAAATTTTAGTGACTAAGAATGAATGCTTCTAGAGCTGAGGTGGTATAGATTGCACTCAGCCAATTTAAGGGCTCCGCTTACAAAAGCCTTTGAGGGCCGATCCGAGCTCTAATTAGATGATGGCTGTATGATCTTTGGCGATACATAGCAATATACGTTAGACAGGATAATACATGCAAATGAAAAATAAACCGTAGGTGGGTTCTGTACAAACTTGCGACATAAACAGCCATATCTTTTGACTGCGTAGACTTAGAGACAGTGTTCCAATGAGAGAAAAAACAACGTTAAAAGTTTTTATACCAACCTAGGTGACTTGCCCCTCTACAAAAACTGATAAATGTTGATAACACGTCAAAGAGTTATCGTGACTCATAACGATGTATGCTGCAGTCGATTTCGGAATCTAAAAATATCTCGTTCTCAGAACCTTCTAGCCCATGTAAGTTTGCGTGTTTCCGTACCATCCAATTTGAAAAGGTTACTCAGAAATAGACACAGGCAATCTAAGGCAGTACCGAATGCGGAAATAAAACTTTTTGGGGTTAGGTCAGACGTGGAGAAGAAAAACAAGTTGAAGGCTAGTGTGAGTTTGAAGCAATGTTGTTTGTATCCGATACAATCTTGAAAGTTGTCAGTGTTCCGAAATTTTGACCACCAGTCTTACCAAAGGGTATCAAATCAAATCATTTATTTCATTTAGACCATTACAGGCACTTTTGAAAGTCAAGGAAGAAAATGAATCTACAGTCCCGGTCACAAGGCATAATAACTTGTTAAAGTACTGTAGTTGCCCATTCCAAAGAGTTGATCTCTATAGAGAAGAATGGGCAAGAAACTCCATGGACACTCTTTACCATGTAAAATACTGGTATTCAGCTGCATTCGGTATGACTGGAAAATTACCTTAAAATAGTTGGGAAAAGGCTTGGCACATGTTGACATGCCTAAACGTTGGACTTTTTGAAACAAATATTTCAATAACACTGTTTTCAAATTTAGACACATTTTATTACCAACACAAGTAGTAATCAAATATTCATTGTTACCTTGTATCCGACAAACGGCACAAAAGTGCCCCTTTGCGCAGCGCATAAATGGGTGATAAACACAAACATCAATTAATTGTTATGATCACGATCCACGGATGCAAAGTTGTATTCGTGCACTAACTCAACAATGAACATAATTAATTTTACTAGCTTTTGCACGCGGCTTCGTTCGCGTGAAATTCGGGGTAACACAGTTCCCCTTTCCTGATTTGCAGGTACTTGCTGCCTGTAGTTTTTGCCCTTACGCCTTATTTATTGTAATAGCAAAGCTAAGTTTTCCCTTTTCTTCCCTATTTCTTCCTCGTTTCTCATGTTTTTTTTTAAATTAGCCTATGTCCGCCTCTAGGGTAAAAAACTATCTCTGTAAAATTCATCAAAATCAGTTTAGCCATTTAGGCATGAAGACATAACAAACAAACAAACTCACTTTCGCTTTAATAATATTAGTAAGGATACAACCAACGATGTATTTGTCAGCACAGTGACCTTTATTCTCCTTATCATAAGGTATATGTCAGACGTAAATAATTGGGAAAGCAATGTACCGTGGGTCGGGTGATATCAAGAGAAGCGAAATACACTGTGATTTTTGGAGGACACAATATTTGTTTGGTACAAGAGGGCAACTCATGTTAGAAGAGGATTGTACTAGAAATGTTCGTAATTGAATCTATCATGTTTACTTAATACTCAGTTGTAAGTACTGTCTATATGGGTCATACGACATTGAGCAAAGTCTCCCCTGCTCTCGGCCCAAGCAAAATCCTTGAAAGAGATCTTTGATAACATCTTCAGAACTACCAACATAAAGTTGATTAAGTAAACAACTTGAGAATAGGCTTATTTGGGACGTCTTTCAGTTTTAATTGATTTTGAGTTCCAGTCGAAAAGATTATCATTTATGTTCTCCGCAGCCATCTTTAGTTGTAAGGGTAGGCCTCCGTCAATAATGGCGTGACTTGGCGAGACTTCTCAGAATGCTGTAAAGTTTTAACTCAGGGTTTAGGGTTGGCACTCACTTGTTCGTGTCAGCAAATTATTGGAAAGTATTTGTTAAATAAAATATTATAGTTTACTAGCTATATTAATTTAATTTACTAGAATATGCATACAAAAGTTCATAAGAATCGGTCGAGCCATTTTGGAGGAGTAATTTTATATATTAGATTTTATTATGCTGGTTATTTTATAGTCAATGTCGATTTTATTGGCATAATATTACACAAAGAGATTCAAATATGTACGAGTGATAGACGCGACAAGACGAAAAAAATAATAATAATCCAATACTAATTACTACCTGGTAACAAATCCAAACGATACAGGAGAAATTCCTAGGGTGGGGCAACGTTTTATAAAAAAAAAATACGTTTTGTCTAGTGTCACACGCTCACTCGGAAGATATAGAACTTCAAACTATCCCAGCCTCCGAGGGAGACACTCCGAGCGAGGACGCCGCGAGACGTCTCCCGGCCAGCAATGGGTAAACTCGCCGTTTGTCCCACTATTGTCGACAGGTTCGCCTCGAAGTGATGTCAAAGCAGAGGGGCCTGTCAGAGCCACTGCCCGCCGGAGTTGCTGGTTGTTGGAAATAAATACCGCGGCCCCGGAACACAAAAGGGCAAAAGAAGGAACGTAGATGGGTTATAGTCAGTACAAGTGTGACACTCCCCTTCGCTTCGCCCAGAGCGAAGAAAGTTATTTGTTGATGTCAGATCCGAAATGAGCATTCGTGTGTCAAATTCGTGTTGCTATGCCGAAATGGGGCACAAACATGGTGTGCAGCATCCCTTACTCGACAAGTCCTGGCCACGACAAGAACCTCAATTGAGCGAACCTTTTTTAAAAGGCCCAGTTTAAGCCTCGTTAAACAACTCTTGGAAGGAAAAAAAAGCATCTTAGCTCTTTAGTGTTTTTAGCAAGAGCAAGATTATGGAGTCTATTAATTTCTTGAAAGAATCCCATTAATTTCTGGAATGGTAGACTGGTAGAAAGTTACTAAGGCATTAAGTCCGCCTTTGTATAGTTTTTACTTGTGCATACAGTTTTAATAAATAAATAAATGCCTACGCAAAAGGACCATGGGAAGAAACGTCCCCACCCACCAACAGATTAGAAACACGTGTCCTTTGAAAGATCTACTCGAATGGAGAACTTTTTACTATGGCGACAAATGTCAAATACGTGGGGTTTAGGTTTTATGATATATTGTTTTTTTATATATTTATTTCTCTTTTACTAACACATTTCCTTAGTGTGCGATATATAGGGTTAAAACTTCGTGACAGATATATTTACTATGAGGATCGGGACGGTAGCGTTCGTCGCAAGAAGATTATGTGCGGAGTTCCGCAGGGATCTGTTTTAGGACTTCTCTTATGGAACCTCGCTTACGTTGTGGTTCTGCGTATTGATCTCCCCGTTGGCGTTAATATTAATTGCTTCGCGGATGACACCCTGGGCTTAGCTGGCGGGGACACTGCTGAAGAGACTATTCAGCTTGCAAAGCTGGGACTAGAAAAGGTTGTGGCGTCGATCCGCGAACTGGGTCTAGCCACCAAAAACTGAGGCACTTTGATTCCATAAACTGCCAAGGACCAGAGAGCCACCCAGCTTGTCAGTCAGAGTCGGAGAAGCGTAAGTTCAGGAGGGACGAAATAAAGTTTTTAAGTTTATTAAGTCACTTGGCCTGACTTTGGACGTTCGGTGGAGATTTGAAGAGCACTTCGAGCGCCTAGTTACCAGAGTTGGATAGGTAGTAAGCGCTTTGCACAGACTGGTTCCCAATCTTAGGTGGCAATGAGAAGAAGTTTGCCGCCTTTACGCGGGGGTTGTGCGATCGATGGTCCTTTATAGGGTCCTGTTTCCTGTCCTTGTCCTGTTTGGTTAAATAGGCTGTCAGACGTCCGACGCTCTAGGACTAAAATTAACAGTCTGCAGCGGAAAAGAGCATTCCGCATGGCACGAAGATACCGTATTGTGTCCTTTGAGGTAAAAACTCTCCTGCCACGTTTCCCACCGCTGGATAGATCTTGGCAGATATGGACGCGAGGGTTTTCTGTCGAATTTGCGTCATCCGCCATAGTGGTGATAATGTGCAAGGATTCACAGGGAATCACGGTTGCTTCAGTGAGTACCTGAATAGGATTGGAAGAGAGGCCACGGCAAGCTGTCATCATTGTGGCGGCGGTTTGGACTCTGCGCAGTATACGTTCGACTTGGAACGAAGGGTCTTGGACGCTAGAATCGGGCAAGATCTGTCTCTGCTAGTTGTAGTTGGGGCTATGCTGGCGAACTCTGACAACTGGAGAGGCGTAACCCCATTCGGCGAGACAGAGATAGTCCAGAAAAAGGCTGCCGAACGGGATCGTGAGAGGGCAGATCGCAGTAGGAGAAGAAGTCGAGGAGGCAACCGTCTCGCCGCTTAACACGCCGAAACCCCACTTGCAACACTTAAAGCAGGTAGGACTTTGGGGTCACGGGCGTTCAGAGTGGGGACTCTGAGCGTTCAGTGAGAGACCTCACAGATGACCGGCAGCACCGTGGTCATGTGCTGTCGTGCATACATGCACAGCGAGGCTCAGGGGTGACCTATGTGTAGTCGCTACATTGATGTGCCTTAGCAGGCGTAGCACAGAGGGGGCTCTGGACCGGTCTATTAAGAGGAAACAGGGCCTCCTCTCATGTGCAGATGGTGATCACCGGGGTGGTTTTAGTGCGCTAAAACTCCTACACTCTCCGGTCTTGTCCGCAAAGACCGGTCGCCTTTTGAAAGTTTCCCCCCGACAGCAAAAAAAAGGGAGCTATCTTATTAAGCTTACGATTGTCTACGATCAATCGTATATTATATCCATTGTATGGTATATGGGGTTAGGGCGACATAAATACTTCGCACCAGCACAAATGCATAATAGTATTTTAAATCTGAAGGGGCCAAAAGCCTCCTGCCGTAGGCTCTATGCCTGAGTCGTGCGGTTCATGGACCTTTACGAGGCCCCGGTATGGACGCGTTCTTTAAGGCGGCTTACCCCCCACTACCTGAACGCGCCCCAAAAGATGGTAGCCATCAGGCTAATTCGACGCTACTGTACGATCTCCAGCGAGGCGGCGAGCCTCCTTGGCGTATTCACCGTGGGATTTGGAGTTGATAGTCCTTGCAAGCCTGTATAAGTGGCACTACACCGGGGATAGACCTCCGGTGCGATCTCATGGTGGCATGGAGAGAGCGACTGTCACAACCCCGTGCAGGGCACGCCACAATAGTGGCGGTAAGTCCCCTCTTTGAGGAGTGGCTGGAGAGGCGCCTCCTGAAAGGGTAGGTGAGGACGCCACCTCACCTACCCTTTCAGGAGGTTCCTGCACATAATCGGGCGAAAACGAAACTCCCGGGTGTCACCATTGTGACGATCACCCGGAGGACACAGTGCCGGTCTGCCCAGCTTGGGCGGAGCGGTTCAGTCCATGGTCCAGAGCGAGAGGGAATGGGAAGCAGTCCTCCTTCTGCGAAGCAGAAATGCTAGTGAAGGAGGTGGCCGGGCGTTTGAGGGAGAGGACCTCAAACCAACCCAGCCGCCGCGGGAGTCGCCACGGACGTCGGGCGCCGCGAGACGACTCCTGGCCACCGTAGATGCGGGTCTGTGGACGGTGAACAATAGGTAGCTCACTGTGCGTCCGTCTATTGACGACAAACCGTGTTGACAGCGCATTAGCGTTTCACGTGCGCCTCAAAGAAATGTCAGCAAAATAAAGGGGCCTGCCAGATCCACCGCCTGCCGGGGTTGCGGGTTGTTCGAAAGAGATACCGCGGCCCCGGAACGTAAAACTAAAACCCACCCAAGTTCCTTCTATTGCCCAGAAGGAACATGGGTGGGCTTTAGTCAGTAAAAGTCTGACACTCCCCCCGCTCCGCCCAGAGCGGGGGAAGTTATTTGATGATTTCCCATCCGCAAATAAAAAGTTAGAAGTGTATCGTTTGACATGCTTTAGATGTACTTACTAATAAGTTAAAATGTATATTAATCAACTGAATACTGTTAATGTTTTTCAAAGATTTTCCGTTTGAGAACCAAGATTTTTTTTGTATAGAATCGTCATTTGTTTACGTGAAAATATGCTTTTTGTTTGTAGAAAATAATGATTTTTGTTTTAAAGTAAAATATTTTTTTAAAATAAACCCAATTGATTTTGAAACTAACACAGGTACTTTAGACTTTTCTGGGTCCCAGTGAACAAATCGAGATGCATCCCAAGTCTGTTGAAGGGTGGGGACGGGGTTCATACAAAATCCCCCATGGTCCTTTCAAGTCAATGTGGCCAAGGAATCTCGTCCTTCAATACAAACTTTGTTACCCTGTTTCACCCCTCAGGATTTCAATTTTGCATAATCCCGTCTGAGTGAGCGCCTTAGTCCTAAAAGGATTCTCTATGCAATATTTGATTCTGTTAACACTTGTTGTTTCTGAGATTTTGTGATGAATGAGTCACTGATTTTCTCTTTTATATACATACTAGCTTTGTCTAGCGGTTTTACCCGCTGCTCAGGTCACCCTTATCACAAAGGGGTATGTAAAATAGATAGTAGCGGATTCTCAGACTTACCGAATATGCTTAAAAATATTCAGAAGAATCCGTCGAGCCGGTTCGGAGGAGTATGGGAACGAACATTGTGATACGAGCACATTGAACATTATGACACATAGTTTTGCTGTAAGTGTGTATGTCACTGAACTCTTTCTAAATAGCTGGACCAATTTCTTTTTTTTTATGCGTTTTGGTGGCGCCCTGGATAGTTTAGATTCACTAATCAGACCAAAAAAAGCAGGACAACGTCTGTCGTGTCCGTTAGTATACATTTATTATTCATTTCGACTTAATTTCGCACTAAAAAAACCTATTTTACCAGGTAAAAAAACAAGCTATCTTATTGCGTAGACATTTAGGTCGTAAATTAAGTTGTCTGTTAAATTGTTAACCTTTATTCAGATAAGCGTAAGGGTTTAATGAAAAATCTCATTTGAGTTATTAAGTCTGCGGCCGTCATCTGTTTATGCAATGCAATTTCGAAGCAATATGGTGCCGATATTGATTGCCCGGGACACCGCTTTATTGCTTTAGTTCTAGCTGTTCTTTTTAGGGTTTCGTACCCCAAAAGGAATGAACGGAACCGTTATTTGATCACTTTATTGTTTATCTGTCTGTCAAGACCCTTTATCGAACGAACGCGTGGAAGTAGAACGAGTTGAAATTAAAACCTTATATCTACTCGTCTGAACTCCCTTGAAGCTTAGAAAAAATCAACTCTCTAAGTCTACTTAGATAACCCGCCAATGGTGACGTCCTCTTGACTGACGTCATTAGTGACGTCGGTCTCACAGACCGGGTGTGAAAACTCGGGACGTGTGCCCGTCTCGTGTGTGTCGCGGGGTCAACAGACTGACGGCAGAGGGCGTGCAATAAAGTCGCTAGTCAAAATTATGAGAAAATTTAATGGCGGGTGCAAACCTTAGTATCGTTTTACTAACCACCCGGTCTCACAGACATATACGTCACCAGTGGCGGGTTAAAAGATATGGCTGCCAATGTCGTAAGTTTTTTCGGAAGCCACAGTTCATGAGTCCGACTCGCACTTGGCAAGTTTTTAATAAAAAAAAGGTAGTTAAATGTGCTCCGCGTTATTGTGTGAGAGTCTTTTGTGTTAAACCTTTTTGGTAAACAGCGTTGTTTACTTTACCACACGTATTTTACTCTGTGGCACTACTCTTTGCTATTCATGAATAGCAGTGGAGTTCTAATTAACGTTTACCAACGTTTGAATATGTTCTTTGCGTTACTCATTTGAACGTGGTTTTGACATTCTACTAACACATAATAAACTTCTATTCAGTTTTGTCAAAAGCGGGACCTGAATAAAGATTTTAATTAAAAACGTAATAAAATATGTAACAAATCCTTACTTCATTACTATCCGTATCCTTACTTCCTTACTTTCCTTACTTATATTATAAAAGTGAAAGTGAGCTTGTTTGTTTATTTGTTTGTTTGTTACCTCTTCACGCTTTAATGGCTAAACCGATTGTGATGAATTTTGGTACATAGATAGTTCGGAACCAGGAGACGGACATAGGCTAATTTTTATTTAAAAAAAAGTGGGATGTGAGGGAGAAAGAGGGAAGAAAAGGGAAAACTTAGCGTTGCTATTACAAATCAATAAGGTGCAAGGGGAACTGTGTTACCCCAAATTTAACGCGGGCGAAAGCTAGTAAATATATATTTTTAGGATTCCGTACCGAAAAAGAGAGTCACACTCACGTACCGAGGGTTCCGTACAAACTTGCGACATATACAGCCATATCTTTTGACTGCGTAGACTTAGAGGGGTTGATTTTTTTATATCACAAAGAAACTACAGATTTGAGTATATGGTTTTAATTTCAATTCGATACCTTTACGCCTTGTCTAGATAAAAGGAGTTGACAGATACTTCAAAGCAATGAGCCCTTTGAAGTGTTTTAAAATATGGTTTTTTTTAAATGTTGAGGAACCTACCAGTTATTAATTTGTACCCATATTTGCAAAATAAACAACTTACCCCCGAATACTGAAACGTCACTCAAAATTTGAGGGCTGCTTAACATTTGAGCAGCTCCTAAACTTTTGATTTCGTATTCTCAAACGTCACTTTTGATTATCTGTTATACTTAAGTGGTACTTAAATTTTGAGTGACGTTTCAGTATTCGGAGGTTACTATTTCATTCATCCCTTTTGTGACCCAATATTCAAGAGCTGCAATCTTAATAACAATAGGCATTCGTTTAAGTATTGCTTAGACTTAATGAAAACGGTTAGTACAGTACCATAAGCCACGAAGCAAAGCCTCTTTTAATACGAGATCTGCCATCTCATTTCCTTGTTTCGGCGAACCGGTTTTCTTTTACTAGTTAATAACATTAAGTAATAAGGCTCACCTAACCTTTTCCAGGTAAAACTGAAAATGGCCGCGTAAAATTAAATTTCGGCTAAGGTTCATTTTCCTTAATTATAAATTTAGTTTGCATGTTGTTTGTTCCACTGAAGGAAGGGTTAATATATCGCACAGCTTGGTCTAAACCCGGTTGGCGCAGTGGTTTAGCGATCGACTACTGCGTTGCGTGTCGCTGGTCCGATTCCCGCACGGAACAAATATTTGTATGGCCTACAAATCGTTGTTTCGGGTCTGGCTGTTTGTGTATGTGAGTTAAAATGTTTGTAAACGCACCGACGATACAGGAAAAATTCCTAGAGTGGGGCAAAGTTTTATCAAAAACGACAAAAAAAATCTTATATCCTTACTTCCTTACTAATCCTTACTAATATTATAAAAGCGAAAGTGAGTTTGTTTGTTTGTTTGTTTGTTACCTCTTCACGCTTTAATGGCTGAACCGATTTGGATGAATTTTGGTACAGAGATAGTTGGGAACCAGGAGACGGACATAGGCTAATATTTTTTTGAAAAAAGTGGGATGTGAGGGAGAAAGAGGGAAGAGAAGGTAAAACTTAGCGTTGCTATTACAAATCAATAAGGCGCAAGGGGAATTGTGTTACCCCAAATTTAACGCGGGCGAAGCCGCGGGCGAAAGCTAGTAATATTATAAAATCGAAAGTGAGTTTTTTTGTTTGTTACCTCTTCACGCTTTAACGACTAAACCGATTTTGATGCATTTTAGTACAGAGATAGTTGGGGACCAGGAGACGGACATAGGCCCTTTTTTATTAAAAAAAGGGGATATGAAGGAGAACGAGGGAAGAAAAGGGAAAACTTAGTGTTTCTATTACAAATCAATAAGGCGCAAGGGCAAAAACTGCACGTAGCAGGTACTGTGTTATACCTAATTTAACGCGAGCGAAGCCGCGAGCAAAAGCTAGTCCATTATAAGTCCAGGTTTCCTAACGATGATTTCCTCCACCTCAATGAATTAAATTCCAATCTGCACGCGACCAAAGCAGCAGGCAAGAACAGTTTTTTTTACTCAAATATATTTATTAAGCTTGAATTTCGAACCGTAACCAACTTTGGCCATAATCTGTAATTGCGACATTGTAAGGTCGAGGTAGAAAAAAACTTCGAAGACAGGGTCGAGCGAGACGGATCGAGTAAAACACATTTAACTTTGCAGCTTTATTTCAGGATTTATGCAAATCTTTATTCAAATAATAAAGATGAAGATGTAATGATGATTTAAACTTATTTAGATTTAAAATTAAATTTTGCTTTTTATTTACTCTGGACGCTCTTACTGTGCACGTCTTTCTACATCGTTCTCACATATTTGTATAATCTCAACCTGAATGATGTAAATACGTTTTTGTAAAAATATTATAATTTAAAAGAGTGTCCATGGAGTTTCTTGCCCATTCTTCTCCATAGAGATCAACGCTTTGGAATGGGCAACTACAGTACTTTCACAAGTTATTATGCCTTGTGACCGGGATTGTAGATTCTTTTTGTTTCTTGACATTCAAAAGTGCCTGTAATGGTCTAATTGAAATAAATGATTTGATTTGATGTTCGTTTGACCAAAAATTTGACGTCTGATTTGAAATACTATACAATTTCCATACAAGTGGTCAAACTCAGTCATTGTTACCGCTCAGGAATTCATGCTCGGCAAAAAACTTGACAGGTGTCTAGGGACACACTCAACAAAAATAACAGTCGCGACACCACACTGTTCAATGCGAAATAGAAAGATGAAACGAAAATGACTAGCTTGCTTTCTATGAGAGAGAGAGAGAAACACGCGCACGCCGCACGGAAAACCATGGAAATAGAGTCGTTGCAATTTTTGGTCTTAATTTTTTCCGTCTAGCCCCCTTTCGCAACGCGCGATAAGGAACTTCGTTCCAAATCTATGAAGAGCTCAATTCTTCAAAGAGGTAATATTAAACTGACATTACGCTAAGCGTCTATAGGAAACCAGTGGCGTGTAAAATTGCGGGGCACAGCTTGACCGTAAATAAAATACGTTCTCCGAATTTTGACGTCCACGTTGAAAGATTTGCGAAAGGTATTTACGAAGCGAATGACAGGGAAACACCGGGAGAGAAACGGCCTAGAAAGGCATTCCTTCAATCTTATTGATGTCGGTTTTCAAATATGTCTGGTGCGTAGTACCGCAACCGACGCGCGTGTATGAGCATTGAGCATGTATACAATGGAAGGTGTGTCACACGGTATTTTTGGATCAGAAGGAGTTTTTAGATACCTAGTATCTGCTCGACGGGCCTGTTGGTCTAGTGGTTAGTGGCCCTGACTGCTGAGCCGGTGGTCGTGGGTTCGATTCCCACCCAGGACAAACTTTGTGTGATGAGCATGATTGTTTGTTCTGTGTCTGGGTGTGATTTATCTATAATATGTTTGTATTTATAAATTATGTATGTATATCAGTTGCCTAGTTACCTTAACACAAGCTCTGCTTAGCTTGGAATCGGATAGCCGTGTGTGAGTTGTCCCAAGATATTTATTTATTTATTGAGTAGTCCGAAAATATTTTCAACAAACGAAACTTTTCGAAAGTTCAATATATCTGTGTTTGAATATAATTTAACTTTTATAATGAGAAAATGTTTTTAATCCTTACTAATATTATAAAAGCAAAGGTGATTTTTTTTTGTATGTTTGTTACCTCTTCACGCCTAAATGGCTAAACCGATTTTGATGAATTTTGGTACAGAGATAGTTGAGGCCCTGGAGACGGACATGTTTATTTTTTTTTTTTTAAGTGAGAAATGAGGGAAAAAGGGGGAAGAAAAGGGAAAGCTTAGCTTGGCAACTACAGTAAATAAGGCGCAAGGGCAAAAACTACAGGTAGCAGGTACCTGCAAATCAGGAAAGGGGAGCTGTGTTACCCCGAATTTAACGCAAACGAAGCCGCGTGCAAAAGGTAGTACGGATATAAAGTGCCAATTAGATAAAAATTTCATTTAAGCATTGGATGTTTTGTGATCCTTTAATTAAGCAAGCTAGGGATTAGTTTATTTACTGCTAATGCTGTCGACGGGGATAATAAATGGAAAATGTGAAATAAATGATATTTTCAGGAGAGGATAAAGTCAACCTAAAAGTATATGTAATAATGATTGACTGTTTATTTATTTAGAGTACACAGATTCTGCTAATATTATTAATGCGAATGTTTCTGAGGATAGATTGATGTATGGATGTTTGTTAAGCTTTTACGTCAAAACGGCTTAACAGATCTTGATGAAATTTGGAACAGACGTAGATTATAGTCTGATATAGCACATAGGATTTTTTTAATCAATACATTATAATAAACAATACAATAGGTTTTTTATAGGTTTTAAGTGTTTTCCTTCAATTATAGAAGACCAAAGCATGCATATATAACTAGGTGCTAACACAGAAATATTAGAAAAACTCAAAATTGAAAACTATTTTAAAATGATTGAAAACTAGTTTCCGCCCGCGACTTAGCCCGCGTGGCATAGTTACAAACAAAGAAACAAACTAAAAACAAACAAACAAACTTATTACTAAGGATTATAACATAGCAAGAAATATATTCATATATATTTTTATCGCTAAAGAAAAAGCCACGACATAATATATGTTATAGGACTTTACTTGCGTTTACGAGCGTTGTGACCAATTCGCAGTTGTTGTTGCAGCGCGATGCCACCGCACACCCTGAAGGTGGAGAACTGCTCGTCCCACTGCACCACACCCTCGGACAGGCAGGACAACGTAGTCTCCGTCAAGGTTGGCTTCATTCACATCAATCCAGCTTCCAAGTAAGTACTGTAATAGACTGAATATTCGACCTCCTCTGTTGATTTGACCTCTTTCCTTCTAGAACAATATCAATTTTGAATATTCATATTTCGAATTTCATTTTCATTTCATTTCGGATTCACAGGAGATCATGGCTAAATAATAGCAACCGCTCGGGTCGATCTTGAGGGTTAAGCCGCGCTTGCCTAGGTTGGTCTGTGGATGGGTGACCACCCGTTACATACCGAGTTTCCTCCGTGCCTCGGAAATCACGTTAAGCCGTTGGTCCCGGCTGTCATTTATAGATCTTTGACTGTCGTTAAAGGTAGTTGCTGTCCCGAAAGTCTGACAACCAGTCTTACCAAGGGGTATCGCAATACTTGAGAAATCATACATTTGATATAATCATTTGATTGTGTACTAGACATGCAAAATGACCTTTAAACCTAACATTTATCTTTGAATTTATATCCGCTCAACTGTACCTACAGGGACTCATCTCTAAATGCCGAACTTTTAATGACTTAACTGTCAAACATTCGCGCCAAAAGACAATCTAATATGGCCGCCATCAGCTGTCAAAAATTAATCCTCGCGATCCTTATTAAAATTCCGTTTGGTTAGTACACCTGGCTACATTTCTGAAACAGACTTAGGTTTTACAAGTATGTTCTTACATGAAATACAGACCGTAACTTGGTGGGAGCGTAGTGAGAAGTAACATACAATGTGGAGATGAAATACATTGTGAAGTATGTGCTAGAGATATTTTACTTAAAACAGCAATCGAGGCTGCTTACCTACAACTTTAAAGCAATTAGAATAAAGTTCTCGTTGTTTGGGAAAAGCGAAAATAACTGAAAAGACTGTACCAAGTTTTAGGACACAGTGATTTTATGAAAAAGTCTTCCTATTATTTTTATAAGCGTAGTGATTCAAATGTTGACTAGAAGGTTTTAGTGGGGTATTTCGATAGCCATATTTGTTTTAAGTTATTCTAGGCCAAACGTCAAAACCTCTTAAGTCGTGAGTGCAGTGACTAGATGAAGAAGATGACGATGCTGTTCAGTAATACGGATGGCCCATATAACCCGCTACATAGACGGTATTCATGTTAACCGTACATATTTCAGCAAAGCTATAGTTAATGGCTGTAGCTGCATAATGCTGCCTTACCACCGTAGATGAGCGAAGATGCGTAGCGATGAATGTATGTGAAAATAACCAATCACATAGCTAACTTAGCTTATGCTGTAAAAAAATAAAAAAACATCTATACACTCAACAAAAATAATCGTCGCGACACCACACTGTTCAATGCGAAATAAAAAGAGGAAACGAAAATAACTGGCTTGCTTTTTATGAGAGAGAGTGAGAGTGAGACAGACAGAGAAAAACGCGTTCGCCACACGGCTTACAACTATAGCAAAAAGTGTCGTTACAACTTTTCGTCTCAATTTTTCCGTGTAGTCCTTTTCACAGTAAGGAACTTCGTTCCAATAAGCTTTACTGTTGGTTAGCTTCGCATAAATCCCTCGATGCATATCTTCGTTCATCTCTGCCAGAAACGTAGCTAAATCGCCGGAAAATTGACAGGTTCGAAATCGACCATCCAAAGTTATGCCAAGAAGTTACCCATGTTAGCTGCGCTCAATCGTTCCTCAGCCACGAATTCCTACAAAGACTCATTGGACTAGTGCCCACAAGAGGGTCTCTAAGAATGAAGCTGGAATTTCTATTGACTTAAACTGGACATATAGTTTACTTAAACTGAATTTTTCGTACGCAAAGTATGCGCCTTGGACGTGAAGATTCGGAAACTAGCCCATGATCAACAGCGTCTCTCTGAAGTTATATATTTTTACTTGCTCTCTGGCGGAATTCCATAGGGTAACACTTACTATAATATTGTCTTCCGCCTAACCTAGATAGGTTAGGCGGAAGACAATATTATAGTAAGTGTTCTCTCTCACCGGCACTAGAGATCTAGTGCCGGTGAGAGTAAGTAAAGAAAAAGTAAAAGAGAAACATGACCTTATTGTTAACTTGGATTTTGTCTGTAAAACATATGTAAGTGTAAATAAATAAAATAAAATGATACAATACTTAACTGGATATATTTGGAAAATTAACTTTGAGTGAAAGACGAACGACGAAAAGTGAACAAAAAGAAAAATGTAGCGCCCGATATTTGCTGCAACCGTAGATGACGATCTCGCCTAAATTTTCATTAAAACTAAAAAAAAAGGTTTTGTTAAAAAAATACTTCCAAAAGTCGGTGCCTTTTGAAATTTTGGAAGTCTGTTTTATTTTTTACAAAAAAAAAAATATATAGTACATCAGCATTTTTAGTTTTGGTATAATGATATATCATATATTTTTTATCTAGTATTAATTTTCCATTGTTACTAAAAATATTAGCAGATCATTTATATAGTCATCAAGAAAAATAAATGTATTATAGACGCTCATAACATTTTCATATCTTTATTGCATTCCAAAATGTCTGAAGATCTTAAAATAGGCTAAACTACAACATGATATGGGACCACCTGGGAAGTATACCCTATGAAACAAAAACATATTTTTTTAAATCGGTCCAGGCGTCTTTGAGTAATCGGTGAACATACATAAAATCGGAGGAATTGAGAACCTCCTCCTTTTTTGAAATCGGTTACAAACAAAAGTAAACGCTCATTGCATTGCGCGTTTCATTGCTTGGCCGTGTGTTGTCGTGCAACGGTGCCTTTATTGTCAGTAAACGGTGTTATTATGTTTCTGTATAGCAGACTAATTATTAAAGGGGAATTGAGCACATGATTCATGATCGGATCACCATCTTGTATTTCGGACTATAGTATATCGGACTTCCCAAGAAGGTCTGACCTCAGCTATTACAATCTAATCTAATATATATATAAAATTCTCGTGTCACAGTTTTCGTTCCCATACTCCTCCGAAACGGCTGGACCGATTTAAACGAAATTTTGTGTACATATCGGGTAGGTCTGAGAATCGGCTAACATTTATTTTTCATACCCTTAAGTGAGCAGCGGGTGAAACCGCTGGGCACAGCTAGAATGTATATAAAATTCTCGTGTCACAGTTTTCGTTCCCATACTCCTCCGAAACGGCTGGACCGATTTAAACCAAATTTTGTGTACATATCGGGTAGGTCTGAGAATCGGCCAACATCTATTTTTCATACCCTTAAGTGAGCAGCGGGTGAAACCGCTGGGCACAGCTAGTAACCTCTAAATTTATACAGCACCTATATGTTAACTATTTGGGTTATAGTTGAAGCTACTTGATCGTATATAGATCAGCTAGTCTTTTTTATGATAGCAAAACATCACGGCTATAAACCGAAAGGGTTTGGCAGAGGTGTGACTAATAGTGCCCACTTATGCGGCTGCGCCTGAGGCTTCGTCCGCGTGATCATGAAAAAAAATATCCTATGTGTTATTCCAGAATACAATCTACCTCTGTGCCAAACTTCATCAAGATCTGTTCAGCGGTTTTGACGTGAAAGTGTAACAAACATCCATACATTCATCTATCTATCTTCACAAACATTCGCATTTATAATATTAGTGGGATAGTGCGAAGTAAGGTTGGCGGCGTTCACTGATTAATCACTTCATAATCTTGCCTACAAATAATTAGAAATCTTTGTAAAAGCTAAACTCCCTTTCTTATTGCCTTTTTTATGTAAAACTTTCACAAATACACATCCCCTGCACAAACATACCACCCTCTACCTCGCACACGTACACAAACAAACACACACACACACACATAATTATACACTCGACTCACAAAACATACACAATCTCACAGAAAATAACAAAGTGGAAATTGAAATTTTTGTTTTAACTCTTTGATGATCGTTAGTCGTTACCATATGCCATTGTTTTAAACCACTTTATGTTCAAGAGGGAGGGAAAAAAGTGAAGCCTCGCCTAAGGGTATCGGACAAAGTCGATTATAAAATCAATTTATAACAATTATTTGTAACAATATACCGCAGGCTCCGAGCCTCTACATTAGATTACTTTGTACAAACAATAATGGGTAAATAAATTGCGAATTTGATATATTCTTTGGTACAAACTAATTGTTGTTATTAAATTCCTTGTTAGTCTGGAACTCAGAGCATTTATTTAAATTAGACCATAACAGGCACTTTTGAATGATTTTCCCGGTCACAAGGCATAATAACTTGTGAAAGTACTGTAGTAACCTATTACTAAGCGTTGATCTCTATGGAGAAGAATGGGTAAGAAATTTTCTGGAGACTCTTTTAAATCATAATATTGATAAATAGTAATTATTATTAATACCATCTTGATTGAAGTTTTGAAAGCTGTTTTTAGTTTTGATTAATTTGACAATAGATTTTTTTGCCTATTTTTTTCTTATTTGTTTATTTTTTAATTTGTATGTTTGGGTATCGCTGGCCTAATAGTCGAAAAATTCTACTACTTCGGATTCGAATCCCAGATGGACCAAAAATTTTTCAATTTTTTAATGAGGAATTTCTCAGAAGCAGTATTGATTCTGGATTTGAGTCCGGTATATGTTTAAGGCTCCCCTCTTATTACATTAAACTTAACATTAACGGAGGAAACGTGGGAGTATCTTTACAAAATTTGCGAATAAGATATTTCCTTTGTTAAACTATTGTTGTTTCATTAAATTCTGTGTAAGTCTGGGACCTTTGGTTTAGAAATTTAATACCAACTAGACAGACTAAAGTTTTGTGAAATGTTAAGATGTTATTTATTTGGCTTTAGTTGTTGAAAGTTTAAGGTGAAGATAACAAAGTATTTTATTTGGAATAATAAGGAAAATCGAGCTAGTACGGTTGGTGACAGAAGTGGATTAACACTTCATCCTTCTAAGTTTGATTTATTAAGCACTAGCTTTTGGCCTTGGCTTTGCTCACGCTAAATTTGGGGTAACACAACTGTGTTACCCCAAATTTAACGTACCTGCAGTTTTTGCCCTTGCACCTTATTGATTTGTTATAGCAATGCTAAGTTTTCCCTTATGTTCCATCTTTCTCCCACATTTTTCACTCTTTTAAAAAAAAATTGCTTTTTGTCCGTCTCCTGGGTCCCAACTATTTCTGTACCAAAATTCATCAAAATCGGTTGAGCCATTAAAGCGTGAAGAGGTAACAAACAAACAAACTCACTTAAGTAAGGATTGGATTGAAAATTCTTTAAGGAATGTAAACACAGTGTATGAAGAATTAAATTAATAAAACGACAAGTAGCTTAAGAAATTGGAGTTTGTTTATTTATTTAAACTTCATGTACAAAAGTGGTACATAGGCGGACTTAATGCCATAAGGCATTCTCTACCAGTTAACCTTTGGGTAAAATACGATAACATTGTGATAGGGTACAAAAATAAATAAATCTAAAGCCATTTGTTTATGAAAACATTTTATATATTTATTCCTCTACTCGCTTAGAACTCTTGCAGAGGTTGCACTTATAGTTCACCCCTTGAACTCATTAAGGAGATTGCTAGTAACATCTGCGCTCAATGCAATTATAGGGTAGATTTCAGGGTCAAAATAATATTATATTTAGTCCGTCTTTTAGATTAAAAAAAAATAAGGGACACGTTTTTTTTTTTTTGGTAAATTAGACCAAAAATGGCAAAGATATAGGCCATTAAAGTTACGTGTGACGTCACTTGTTGCGAAAAAATGCAACAACGCGTGACGTCCCATATTTTTTAATAATCTAAAAGTCGGACTAATATATTTTTTTGGAAACTAGCCTATTTTAGGGATCAGTACCTCAACGGAAAAACGAAAACCTTATAAGATCACTTTGTTGTCGGTCTGTCTGTCAAGAACTTTATCTAGGGAACGCGTGGAGGTATCGAGTTGAAATTAAAACCATGTTCTCCAATCTCTGGTCCTTTAGAGCTGTGAAAAAATAATTCCTCTTAATTCTACGCAGTCAAAAGATATGACCGTTTATGTCGCAGCAGACTTGAGTACATAGTATGGTATGGGGCTAGGCAGAAACTACGGAATGCCACCTGCTCCGATTCTCTTTCTTACTTTTTTTGCCTCATGCACATTCATACATCTGGTCATATACGCACCTGAACTTATTGTAGACACTCACCAATAAGGTTTCACCTTATTGGTGAGGTTGTTCAGTCAGGTAATGTTCTTTTTAGGCGCACCTTCCTGATGACAACTTATATTTCCGCCTTCCACTCATCCTCTCCACATGACCAAACGATTAAAGTACATTACAAAAAAAATGTGTCAAATACTTCGCTTTCATAGTGGTGTTCGGAACCTTCTTTTAGACAACTATAGCTTGTAGTCTACTACAAGACTACGCTCCTTCTATTTTCTGTAATGAAATAATTAATCCTTACTATTTTTATAAAAGCGAAAGTGAGTTTGTTTGTTTGTTACCTCTTCACGCTTTAATGGCTAAACCGATTTTAAAGAATTTTGGTACAGAGATAGTTGGAAACCAGGAGACGGACATAGACTAATATTTTTTTGGAAAAAGTGGGATGTGAGGGAGAAAGAGGGAAGAAAAGGGAAAACTTAGCGTTGCTATTACAAATCAATAAGGCGCAAGGGGAACTGTTTTACCCCGAATGTAACGAGAGCAGAGCCGCCGGTAAAAGCTAGTAAAACAATAAAAAATAAATTGAAGTCTACTCTTTCCAATTTTGCATACTACATATTCCATACAAAGTAGTTCCCAATACTGTTTTCATTACCCTACTGCCTATCAGACAAAATGCAACGATCTGTTCTTTTCGAAAGAGGATAAAATACTTAAAACCCCCTTACCGCCACCTCCCGCCTTGTCATGTCGGTAGTTTTAATACCAAGCTTAAACTGTCCTAGGCCAATCTTTCTTTAGATTTTCTACTTTGTCAGTATATCAAAGTAAGCTTAGCACTTTGGTAGATTTGCTGGGCTTAGTTTACGCCAAAACGCAGTAAAAAGCCGTCATGAAAAATTGGCAAGGGATTTCAAAAGCTTTTAAGATTATTCGGAACTAGCTAGAGCCCACGGCTTCGTTCGCGTGATGATAAAAAAGTATCCTATATGCTGTTCCAGACTATAATCTACCTCTGTGCTAAATTTTATCAAGATCCGTTCAGCCTTTTTGACGTGAAAGAGTAAAGATCCATACATCCATCCTCACAAAAAACCGCACTTATAATATAAAAAAGGAAGATTAGTAGGGTAGGAAGTAGGATAGTAGAATATACAGATGGACGTATTTAAAAAAAAGCTGCATTTCAAGCAGATAATTGCGATTGGGAATTTATTTGCTCTTTGGCGGAATTTCAGTAAGTGATACTTAATATATTTTGTACTCTGTATAACTTATGCCAGTGATCGGATAATCGGGCGGTTATATACCAAAACATCTTTTCTTGAAAGAATAATATGGATTCCTTCCTGAATTAATAAGTAATCCCGAATCCCTGGGTTTGTTTTTGCATTATTGTATGTAAGCATTTATTCAAAGAAAATATATCGTTTTACAACGAGTTCTAACTATATTTTGTACTAGCGACCCGTCCCAGCTTCGCACGGGTGTTACAAATCTTTGAAAATCCCCTCTTTTCTCTACTATAATATGTATGTATGTATAATACATAAAAACCTTCCTCTTGAATTACTCTATCTATTAAAAAAAACCGCATCAAAATCCGTGGCGTAGTTTTAAAGATTTAAGCATACAAAGGGACATAGGGACAGAGAGAGAGACTTTGTTTTATACTATGTAGTGATGCAGCTAACATTTTTAGCAATCAGGAATTTTAAACGATTCCGGAATCCGGGATTCTAAAAGGCATATCCATATAATGCTTTCGTACGCATAAAAATGAAGTTTAGGTAAATAAGCGCCCGATTATCAGATCATTGCTTATGACTGTTACATCCATGCTCGGAGTCGTAGGTGAATCTTGAATGACCATACATCGAATTTGGACCCTGTCAGTCCAATTATGACAGTCACAACAGTATATTGATGTTGGGATTATTGATTGGTTTCCGAGTGGCGTCTCTGAGCGTGGAAATTGGGACAACATTGATGTATTGGGTTTCCCATCTGTAAAAGCGCTGTAAGTGTAATAACAATAAATAAATATTTTCCCTTTTAAGTTGAGATTCTTTCTTGTTTGTGCAACACAATGATCCGAGATCTAGGCGACACTGAATTTCGCAACTCAAAACTCATCATCATCTGTTTAGCTAATTACCAACTATTTTGGGGTTAGCAATAATAACTCTGGATAAAGCGATAAGTATAACGGTTTGAAATAAAAATAAAACAACTTCCAAAAAAAAAGTGAAAAATAAGTTTACTTCCTTGGTGGTGACTTTTTCTGGTTTCGTCGATTTTTTTGCCGCCGACTTCCAGAAGTAAAGTTATTTTCCACATTAAAGTTTTTCTTTTTGGAAGTCGGTATTATTTTTACAAAAAAAGTATTTTTTATTTCAGCATTTTTAGTTATGGTATAATGATATATCATATGATTTTTATCGAGTATTCATTTTGCAATAGTTCCGAAATTTTGGGCACTCAAAATAAATAGTTGACATTGTATATCCCGTTTTTATTAGTATCCGAGGGATTAAATGCTTTTGCTGTCATGCTCACTATTACTCACTTTGCAAAGCCGCTTTCGAAAATGGAACTATAATTAAAAATTATAAACGAAGTAAAACGCCCTACCGACCTACTACGCCCAATATTGTAGGCATTTCGAAAGTGGATCCAGGAATAGACCGCAATAAACCAAATATTCTTCTAACAAAAAATCTACAATAACCCACCAGACAACAGCATACATATTTACAGCGTCTTATAGTAGCATTGTTATGTATCCGTATAAACCTACAAGCTTCTGCCCGCAGCTTTGCTCGCGTAAAATTTGGGGTAACACAGTTCCCCTTTCCTGATTTGCAGGTACTTGCTACCTGTAGTTTTTGCCCTTGCGCCTTATTGATTGTAATAGCAATGCTAAGTTTTCCCTTTTCTTCCCTCTTTCTCCCTCATTTCTCACTTTTTTAAAATAAGTTAGCTTATGTCCATCTCCAGGGTTCAAACTATCTCTGTACCAAAATTCATCAAAATCGGTTTAGCTATTTAAGCTTGAAGACGTAACAAACAAACAAACAAACTCACTTTCGCTTTATATTAGTAAGGATAGACGGGAGTTCTACCGTAACATTGGAAAATTCTTGAATCATTCCTTTGTTTGTAATACGATTTCGAAGAGGACGGTTTAGGGTCCTCTTACAAACGGCTTTGTTGGTTGGTTGGTTAATACTATGTACCATTATTGACTTGACGATGCGCTGGTGGTTGAGAGAATGTCATGCTCACTTAAATGTCTGCTGATGGTGGCGGGTGTGTCGGGTTATTTAGTTCCCTTCAAAGTGGTTGAACTGTATGGGGCTGATTCTCATCATGTTCCCTAAAATAGAGGGTGAAAGTATTTATGTAGCATTCCGAAATTTGCAAGGTAGGAAGGTATGCGTACTATTTGCCACTAAAAAAGACTTCATGCCTATTTTTTTTCAGAAATCTGGCCTGCACCTCAAAAGAAGTGATGTTTTATACGGAACTTTTCGCAGTTTTCAAGATAGGAAGCTTAAAATAGGTACACACACTTTTTGTTAAACGAAAAATACCTGCAAATCTGGAAAGGGACTTGTGTTACCCCGAATTTAACGCGAGCGAACCCGCGAGCAAAAGCTAGTTTTATATACAAAAAAACACTGTTTTTATTCCTTAAACTGAAACTTCAATATGAATGGATTAATGGAATGATAGGTACATATACCATGCCGATCCAGCCGATCATACAAAGTGGCTTAGTTATGGCCCAACACAATTTAGACTGCCGCCAATAAGCCAAAAATGAACAATAATTCTCTTTGTAATGTTTTTAATATTTTATGAGCCCATCTTTGACAGTCGTTACAAGTAGTCAGTGTTTCTAAAGTCTGACAACCAGTCTTATCAAGGGACATCGTATTACCCAGTACTAATTGGGTGGAGGTGAGATAGGCAGTCGCTTCATGTAAAATACTGAACCGGTAAGACAGGAAGCCGACCCCGACATAGTTAGGAAAAGACAAGGCAGATGATGAGGATGAGCCCATTCTCGACCGTTCATCTGGTTCTGAGGACAAATAACAGGTTGACGATGGAACGAACTAGCCCAAAAAATGCCTATTACCTAGCAAGTTGAATAGATCCGGGCTATAATAAACTCGGTATATGAAATTGGTGAAAACTGCATAGAATCTGTTATGTTTTAATAAATATCATGGGACAACTCTCACACGGCTATCTGATTCCAAGCTAAGCAGAGCTTGTGTTATGGTAACCAGACAACTGATATACATACTTATATAATTTATAAATACATACATATTATAGATAAATCACACCCAGACACAGAACAAACACTCATGCTCATCACACAAAGTTTGTCCTGGGTGGGAATCGAACCCACAACCTCCGGCTCAGCAGTCAGGGCCACTAACCACTAGACCAACAGGCCCGTTTTATCCTGTATGTAGAACCAATTTTGATAAAAATAGACAGACAAATGCCTTGTTTCTTGGGTAGTCTCAGGATTGTTACTTTTTATCTCCAGTACCTACGGAACCAGAGACGTGTGTCTAAGTCGCATTTGTGAGGGTTTATTACCCCCATAAGTAACTACGGTACTGAATAAAATTACATACAATACAAATTGTAATAAAGTCTGTAGAGAGAAATATGAATATTATGTTATGGCAATTTATTCTCAAGTGTGACATTTTTTTATAATAAATCCTTGTAAATAATTCACACAAAGGCATACCGTGTTTTTCCTTACGTTTTTCGTGCGTATTGTTCCCGAAGATGAAGCTACGGGTTTAAAAAACAGGGTTCCGTACCTAACTTCAACATAAACAGCCATATATGTCACAGCACAAAGAGACCACAAACTTAAGGTATATATGGTTTTAATTTCAACTTTATACCTCCACGCGTTCCCGAGATCAAGGGTCTTGACAGACACACAAAAAATAAACGGTCAACAAAGTAATCAAATAAGGGTACTGCTTTTTTCCTAAAAATAAAATGAACTGGCGAACCTTTACACTGAAGAATACCGGTGTAGTTTTCAGAGTAACGGAAGACCATACTTTTTCAATGTAATTTCTTTTGGGAAAAAATTTTGTGTTCACCAAAAATACTGATCGTGCACCAAATATTCTTTCCTGAATGCAAAAAAAATGCGTAGGTTAGGTTAGGTTAAAACTGCGACCCCCTACGACCCAGTAACGACTTGCATTAATAGAAAATGGATAAAGATATAACACTTTTTTATTGTAGTGCTGTCTTTTTCCTGATGCTCGTTATGACATATTTTAATTAACATATTTTGGTGCTCATTCAGTAAATTTGGTGCAACACAGGCAAAATTAGGTAAACGAAATGGGAATAAATTGAAGTACGTTTAAATACCATCTATTTCTTTTTATACCCATCAACAGCAAGCTGAAGTTCTCGTTGCTAAATAATAACAGCCATTTCGGTCGACCGTCAAGTTAAGCCACGCTTGCCTAGGTTGGTCGGTGGATTGTTTCACCACCCATAAATACCGAGTTTCCTCCGTGTCTCGGAAAGTACGTTAAGCTATCGATCCTTCGATCTTCGATCTTTGACAGTCTTAACACTAGGTGACTGTCTAACGAATAATCATACTTACTCTTTACTTATCTAGTACTGACTGGTTTGTAGAGTTCAGCTGCCATACCATGACATCTTAAAACAGAACTTATTCCACTGAGGGAAAGAGACAGAGCTATACAGGGTGTCTAGCACCATCACTTTCTCACACAGGAATAAGAACTGCTTTATGATGTCATGGTAACCCTACTGATAGCTCTATTTAAAATACTGGTATTCAGCTGCATTCATTATTAAAAGGCTAGGTATATTATACGTACACATCAACATTTAAAAACAAGGGCAACTAATTATTTTATAAGTTTTTCTTTTAACCTTTGCTTAATTGTAATTTTAAACAATAGTAAAGTGTCTTAATATTTTTAATTTTCAAGGGAAAGATCGTGATACTCCCAACATAAGTATTATCAATAAGTTACTGGGGGTATTTCATTTATGAATAATGTTTTGAGACAAATAAACTTTTTCTACCTCTGTATTCAGCTTTGCAGAATAATTACTAAAAAATTACTACATTATCAGACAACTTCGTCATATTGTGCTGGAATACACGTCTTGAATGAGTATCTACAGTCGTATATAACCTCGTGGGGCTACAAGTTACAAGCTAGTTGCCTGTACACATATTACTTTGGGTGACTGTACCAGGCTTTCCGGCTGTTCCAACAAGGAGACAAAACTTCAACTTAGTTTACTTAACTTAAACTTCATAATTATGAAGTTTCTAAAGACTGAACGCTTCGTATTAATAAAGTTCTTTGTGAAGGAACTCGTTTGAGAACTACCAGATACCTATTTGTGCCGCCAAGCAGAGTGTTGTCAAAGAAGCATGCACGTAGCCTGCGAAATTCAAATTTAACGATCAAATCGCGACCATAACAAGTCCTGCCGCGGTTGCGGGTTGTTCGAAAGGAATATCGAGGCCCATATAGGGCATATAAACATGCCCGAGGAAACATAAAGGGCAAAAGAGCCACCCGTGTAGTTTTACACGAGAGGGTTTACTTCGTAAAAGTCTGTGACTCCCCCCGCTCCGCCCAAAGCAGGGGAAGTTATGAGATGATGTCCCATCCCCAAAAAAAAAAAAGAGTTGTGATAGTAAGAATCATCAATACCACCCTCAAAGTTTATTTAATCTCATTACATTTCGATTAACATTTTTTTAGTAAGTTAGTTAACGTCTGAAACTCCCTTCCGAACCGCTCACAGCGGGGAAGTTATTCACACTCACCCCCCGCCTCTGGGCGGGTGGGGAGTGTCAAACTTGTACTAAAACCCACCTATATTCCTTCTATTGCCTTTTACGTTCCGGGGCCGCGGTATCTCTTTCGATCAACCTTCAACTCATAAACTTGCCTCCGGAATATTAATACGACTGTACATAACACACCTCCATTGAGGGAAGTGGTCATCATCACCCTAGTTAGTCTGTATCATTTACTAGCTGTTCCTTGCGGTTTTACCCACGCTGCTCAGCACCTGTTGGTCGTAGCGTGATGTTATATAGCCTATAGCCTTCCTCAAGAAATGGACTATCCAACACTAAAAGAATTTTCCAATTCCAACCAGTATTCCCTGAGATTAGCGCGTTCAAACAAACAAACTCTTCAGCTTTATAATATTATAGTATAGATTAAATTGTCCCAAAATATATAAACAAGCAGATTTTTCTATTTGTTTTAGTATCAAGTCGGTTTATTGTGTTGTTTTATATTATTTTGTAATCAAAATACTGTTTAGTGTTTTTTTTAAGTATTTACAATATTTATGTATGCCGTCTTGACTTCCGTACGTTTCACTCACTGGTTGACCATTGAAAACCAGCACTGTGCCGTAGGCTCCCCTCCCATAGCATCACATAGCAAGCTGACTGGTGACCTAGGCCTACTAGTCTCAGCCACGGCGTGTAGTTTTTTGTTCCTATCCTTACTAATAATATTATAAAAACGAAAGTAAGTTTATTTGTTTGTTTGTTACCTCTTCACGCCTAAATGTCTAAACCGATTTTGATGAATTTTGGTACAGATATAGTTGGAAACCTGGGGACGGACATAGTCTATTTTTTTAAATAAAAAGGAGAAATGAGGGAGAAAGAGGGAATAAAAGACAAAACTTAGCTTTACGATAAAACAGGCTCGAGGGCAAAACTACAGGTAGCAGGTACCTGCAAATCAGGAAAGGGGAACCGTGTTACCCCGAATTTTAAACGCGTGCGGCAAAAGCTAGTGTATTTATAAAAAAATGTGATGCTTTGTATGTTTAATGTGTTTATTTTGTGTGCTCGTCGTCATTGCGACTAATATTTTTTTCTTTCTAAGATCAAATATTATCTTAAATTGGTTTGATCAAATACATCTGAAACTAGATCTTCTATTTGAATAATGTATTAAGGAATTAAAGAGATATCTATCTAGAAAAAAAGTGAAGACTGGTTTTCGATCGTCAGTATTTGAAAGGTAAGTTCTAAGTAGAATTTATTCACAGTTCAGTGAGTTTTCTTTCGATTTAAGATAACTTAAGCATAGAAAGAGATTATAAATACCTAGATAAATTTAAGAGGGTAAAATCGTATTTCTAAAGTTCTTTTATTGGTTGGAACTAAAATTTACTTATTTTTCTCTAATTTATGGTAAAATATTTCGCAAAAATACAGGCTACAAAGCACATCGATTAACATCGATTACCATGTTTTCAGCACATCTTTACTAATATTATAAAAGCGAAAGTAAGTTTGTTTGTTACGTCTTCACGCCTAAATAGCTAAGGTTGGGACCATGGAGACGGACATAGGCTGTTTTTTTTTATAAAGAGATTGAGATATGAGGGAGAAAGGGAAAACTTAACATTGCTATTACAATAAATAAGGCGCAAGGGCAAACACTACAGGTAGCAGGTACCTTTAAATCAGGAAAGGGGAACTGTGTTACCCTAAATTTAACACGAGCGAAGCCGCGGCCAAAAGCTAGTAATTCCATAAAAAAACGTCAGCTGTCATCGTGCATGCAGTTGATGTGACGGTTAGCTTACCAGACTTCTTGACAAAGTCTACTTTGCCTGTTTTGAACTCTGCCTACTATTTAATTGACATTCAGAATGCTGCGTTCCATTACACTTTGAAAACTCTAAACCCCAACTTCTGCGACTCGGTCTGAGCATCGTAGGTGAGTTTTATCATTGATGAAAAGTTTCTTTGCCACCAGTCTTGCCCTCCATCTTGTATATTTTTAAGTTAGGAACTCATTCCGATCAGAGCCGCAGCAGCATAACTAGTTTCGTGACGTTTGATGCATTTATTACCGTGCGGTACGATTCGCATCAAGAGAACAGAAACGTAGATGTAGTTTGTTTCGTGTTTTAGCATAGAAATAATACCTTGACCCTCTAACCTGCACTCATATCAAATCAAAATATTTTTATGTGACATAGGCCCATATCTACATGGGCATTTAGAAAACGTACTTAGGAAAGGTGCACGGTTCGGGTTGGTCGTTTTCTATAGAGATGAGCCGGCATGAAACTCCATGGTTATTATTTTAAAATCATTTGGTTTTACAATGTTGTTGTTACAGCGTTAGTGCTTAAGTATGAGAGGACAGCGTAGACCTGACAATAAGTCGTTGCTTGCTTTACAAAATTTTAATTTAGATAAGAAGTTAACAAGCGTCTAAGATATAAGTCTTTAAACTGACACGGTTACTAACATTATAATTAACACTTGAAACGGGATATTTACCATGTTTATTATTTATATTGAGTAATTATTTATAATAAACATGGTAAATATCCCGTTTCAAGTGTTAATTATAAGCGTCTAAGATTCTACAAAGCCAATAATGTCCGGGGTTGCGGGTTGTTCGAAAGACATACCGCGGCCCCGGAACGTTAAGGGCAACAGAAGGAACATGGGTAGGTTTTAGTCGGTACAAGTCTGGCACTCCCCCCCGCTCCCAGAGCGGGGGAAGATATTTGATGATTTCCCACCCCTAAAAAAATAAAAAACAGTCAACAATGTCCACACATTTACAAAGTATTGCTAAAATAGGCGTCATTGCGTCAATAAATAATATGGTCGTTCCCTTGAAACATCTATTCTATTTTGCCGTTTTGTACGTACAGACGCCTGCAGGTCAAGCTACCCGAAACTGTCAATTTTACCCAATGAACCTTGAACCTAATACTTTAGAAATAACGTCGAAAATCTATCAAAGAAATCTGACAGATTGTAGTAGCTTTATGTGCAGGCGTCTGTACAAACCAGAATAAGGCAAAAAGTGTTTAATTTAAATGAAAAACATTCTTAATTTAACACAGTCAACTTTTTATCACGCTATTAGGAACACTTGCCAAATGACCGGCAACATACTGACCTTTCAACACAAGTTCTGAAATTCTGAAATATTGAAAAAGTTCAGCAAATTAACATGTCAAGCGATATTGGATTCTGTTTACAAAGTTTTATGAGATTACAGATGAAGTTTACTCGATTGCGGTTTATTGGGTTTTGTAATAAAAACGCATTTTAACGCTGAAGGACTGAAGGAAGGCAGATCAGGGGGTCGTGGCAGGGCCTCTGCTTACTAGTCCAGCAGGTTGGTTCAAAAGAGATACTCCGGCTCCAAAACACAAAGGACAAAAGAAGCAACAAATGGTTTTTAGCCAGTATAATCAATATTATTTACAAATCTGACAATCCATACCGTTCCGCCCAGAGCTGAAAAAGGCATTTGAAGATTTCTCATCCGAAAGAAAAGGACTTTCGTGTTGGTGTAGTGGTCGTAAGTCCCGGTTGCTGAGCATGAGGTCCCTGGTTCGTTTCCCAGGTCAGGGAAAAGGTTATTCCCAGCCGCCGCGGGAGACTGTACGGGCGTCGGGCGCCGCGAGACGACACCCGGCCACCGTAGATGCGGGCCTGTGGACGGTAAGCAATGGGTAGCTCACCGTCCGTCCGTCTATTGACGACAGGCCGTGTCGACGGCGCGTTAGTGTTTCACAAGCACCTCAAAGAGTCAGCAAAGCAGAGGGGCTTGCCAGGGTTTCCGCCTGCCGGGATTGCGGGTTATTCGAAAGAGATACCGCGGCCCCGGAACATTAAGGGCAATAGAAAGAACATGGGTGGGTTTTAGTCAGTAAAAGCCTGACACGCCCCCCCGCTTCGCCCAGAGCAGTAGTTATTCGATTTTTCTATCACGCATTTCTTCAGTAGCTTATACGCGGCGTCGAGATTTGTGCCCCTTTGATGTAGTATGAGTAGGCGGTTAAGTCCGCAACATTGGACTTGAAACATAATTGACAAAATGTAGGAGGTATTATTAGGAACTACAACAAACACTGCTCAACTCTTCGGGGTTTACTGGCGTGATGTTTTCATATATGGCGGCATGGTTGGCGCAGTGGGTGAGCGATTAACTGCTGCGCTGCGTGTCGTGGTTTCGATCCCTGCACGGAACAAATATTGGTATTGCCTACAGATAGTTATTCCGGGTCTGGCTGTTTGTGTATGTGAGTTTAAATGTTTGTAAACGCACCCACGATACAGGAGAAATTCCTAGTGTTTAACGAACGTTTAATAAAAAAAAATGTTGAACGTGTGTGATACTATAAAAATCTCACATAACTATACATATTATAATGTTGATAAATCTGTGAAAAAAATTAAGTTTGTAAACTTAATTTTTTTTTAAACTAATTTAAAGTCATGCCAATTTGTACTTTGATGTTAAGAATGCTTTCGTGAAATTTCGAAAGAGTAAGTTCGTAAGCTGCTTATGTCAAGTGTGTGGGGGTAGGTTTTCGAAAATTCTCGTTTTATAGCAGCCTCATTTGACATGTTATAAGTGTTCTTTGAAGTGTGATAAAATTCTAACTTTGAAAGTTTATGACTCAAAATATGACGGCTTTGAAGATTTTGTATTATACATTAATATTTTGTATTAATATCAACAATTTATGCGGGTTTATTTGTGCAATAGTAATCCTTACTAGTATTTAAAAGCGAAAGTGATATTGTTTGTTTGTTACGTCTTCACACCTAAATTGCCACCGATTTTGATGAATTTTGGTACAGAGATAGTTGAGACCCTGGAGACTAGAGTTGAAATTAAAACCATATACTCAACAGTATATGGTTTTAATTTCAACTCTTCACCTCCACGCGTTCTCGAGATAAAGGGTCTTAAAAGACAGACAGACAATAATGTGATCATGAAGGGTTCCGTATTTTCTTTTTGCGGTACGTGTTGACGAAGAAACCAACCATAATTTTAAGTTTAGTGCCTGTCCGCTCGATAGATGGCGGTGACGTAAAAAAAGATCGCGTTATGGTTACGTTACATGCAGTAGTTTAAGATTAACACAAAGTTCGTGAAAAAAACCAGCCTAGACCAGGACACAATTTGTCGTTTCATTATAAACCCTATTAGCGTTCATATACAGTCCATCTTATTACCAACTCGTTAATAAACAAAATGAGTTTTCGGCCGTTCAGTATTGTGAAACTATCATATGGTTCACTGAACTAACGCGTTGAGGGGTATGATAAATTACAGTTTACCGACGCTACATTGAACTTTGAAAGCCTACTAATGCGTCCTAACTAAAGCGATCGGTCGTGAGAATTCGCTGGCCTCCCTAGCGTATGACCGCGGCTTAGCGCTGGTGGATTTTGGTAATTATTCCAAAACAAATAGACCCGATTTACACCATTATTTAAAACAGTTATGTAAAAGGTTTCTGTTAAATCCTTATTATTAATATTATAAAAGCGAAAGTGAGTTTGTTACCTCTTCACGCTTTAATGGCTAAACCGATTATGATGAATTTTGGTATAGAGATAGCTGGTAACCAGGAGACGGACATATGCTTAATTTTTATTAAAAACGTGGGATATGAGGGAGAACGAGGGGAAACTGGAAAGGGAAAACTTAGCGTTGCTATTACAAATCAATCAGGCGCAAGAGCAAAAACTGCAGGTCTGCTTGGTGTGTTATACCGAATTTAACGCGAGCGAAGCCGCGGGTGAAAGCTAGTACAATATACTATAGTTCTTTTGCACCTTCCAGTAAAAAAAATATGTTTTACAATAGAAATAGTCTTTTCTTTTGCGGATGGAAAATCATCAAATAACTTCCCTCACTCTGGGTGGAGCAGGGGGGAGTGTCAGACTTGTACTGACTAAAAACCCACCCATGTTCCTTCTATTGCCCTTTACGTTCCGCGACATCTCTTTAGAACAACCTGTAACCCCGATACAAAAAGGCCTTAAGTAAATAATATTGCAGCCAATACCCTTTTTTTTGCGGATGGGAAATCATCAAATAATTTCCCCTGCTGTGGACAGACTTTTTATGACTAAAACCCACCCATGTTCCTTCGTTTGCCTTTTATGTTCCGGAACCACGGTATCTTAGAATAGAGTAGAATAGAAAAATATTTTTTTATAAACAGACAACACAACAGCAAAAGAAAAAAAAAAGAGGTACACAGAACGGAAAAACATGGACAAGGTTGCGCTGAGCGTGCCCATAACGAAAGGGTTACCAACTCAGCATATGCTAGGCGTCAGACACCCAACGCTGGTTTTCAGTTGGCACCCGCAGTGACACACGGGCGATAGCAACAAGTACAAATAAATAAGCAGGTACTTGGTGATAAAATAATAATAATATAAATGTTAAATAACGATATAATTATGATGTAAATAAGTAATAATAATAAAAGATAAATGGAATAGTGTGGATCTGAAAACATTACCGCTAACTTCATTCTTTATTTAAAGAAAGCAACGCTCCGACGTAACGCGTCAGTCGACCAATAGGAGGCTGACGCGCCAACAAGACGCCCAACGCCCAAGACGTCCGTATCTCTTTGAAAAAACCTGAAACCCCAGCAGGCAGCCAATACTTTAGCTAAGATAACTTAATATCTTGTATTTATTTCTGGTCATAGTCACGGCGCGCATGCCATAATTTTTTTTGTCCGTATGAATTTATAAATATTTGTGATGTTCGCATTTTTAATGATTATTTTTTTTTACATCACAAGTCATATAAAATTTGCAAAAACACCTTATTTCTAATTTTTTTTTGTAATCTTACTATTTTATTAAATTAATTTCTATAAACACACTATAAAAAGACACAAACTAATAATAAAAATATATACAAGTAAAAACCGGCCAAGAGCGTGTCGGGCCACGCTCAGTGTAGGGTTCCGTAGTTTCCCGTTCGTCACAATAAGTGTTCCCACTTATGAGTTTATTATTTGTTTGACGTTGAACACTAGAGAATTGTATTTCCTAAATAATACTTTTTTTAATAATTTTGGATTGCGAGAACCGATTTCAATAATTCTTTTTTTTTGTTTGAAAAAAGATACGTTCAGGATAATAAAATATGTAAACGAAGTTAAAAAAAATGCTTGCATAAACCATTATACTTCAAACTTAGTCCAGAAATTATTTTGTAAAACTTTTTGTCTTTTTTGTACAAAAACTGTTGTGTCAATCAAGTTCAAAATAATTTTCATAGAAAGTCCTTATAAAGTTCTACTTTTCAGATTTTTTTCATATTTTCTAAATTTATGGTTCAAAAGTTAGAGGGGGGGGGGACACATTGTTTTTTACTTTTGGAGCGATTATTTCCGAAATTATTGACAATATCAAAAAATGATTTTAGTAAACCCCTATTCATTTTTAAATACCTTTCCAACAATATATCACAAGTTAGGGTTGAAATTAAAAAAAAAATCACTCCCCACTTTACATATAGGGTGGCTACCCTAATAAAACATTTTTTTCCAATTTTTATTTTACCACTTTGTCGGCGTGATTGATATACATATTGGTACCAAATTTCAGCTTTCTAGTGCTAACGGTCACAGAGATTAAGCGAGGACGGACGGACGGACGGACGGACAGACAGACATGGCGAAACTATAAGGGTTCCTAGTTGACTACGGAACCCTAAAAATGGTAAATTACAGAGCTTTAAAAAATTCGTCCGCATCGCAGTCAACAGAAAAAGTGCCCAGAAGGTTGGTAGCATTACCGCGTTGGATAGCAATGCTTATTTTTATTTGGCTTTTTTGTGATTTGGGTAAAAAATATGTTTTCTTTCTTTCCTTTTTGTGTCCTTTGTTTTCCGGGGCCGTGGTATCTCTTTCGAACAACCCGCAACCCGACAGGCAGCTTTGCTTTGCTGACATCTTCTTGTGGCGCGAGTGGAACACAAACTCCCTTGTTTTAAAATGTTAAAACAATTTCAAAAGCAGTAACATCAGGAATTTATTCATGACATGACATTTTCTCCATTTATGTTAGATCCATTTCTTATACAAGCTATCCGTATACCTTCGGGTATTCAACGTCAGAACTTCGAAGAGCTATCGTCAATATTCGTATAGACGACTTTGTATTGAGATTGATTTTGAAATAGTAAATAAGACATCTTTCACGCTAATGTGCTCCTGGTACATGTTGCTTTAAAACAAATGATTTAACAGAACATTACACGCCTTATTATTCTTGAAGGATTAGGCAGAAGTGTATCTAACAGTACCTACACCCAGATTTTTCCAGTTATACTTAAAAGTAAAGTAAACTAGAAGTACGAAACGGAGTCGCGTTGTGATGGCTCAAAAAAAAATATTATACAAAAAGAAACTATTAACGGCTTTTTTGCAGTTGGGAAATTATCAAATACACAATACAATTTTAACCTGATACCTTAACCTCTCTACTGCGGTGTGTGATCCGTAGTAGTATTTCGTGTGTACAATCCACGACGTGTCTACGAATTATCAGAGACTAGCTTTTGCCCACGGCTTCTCTCATGTTAAGTTCGGGGTAACACAGGTACACCCCTTTCCTGAATTGTGGGTACCTCTAGTTTTGTCCTTGCGCCTAATTTATTTTAATAGCAAAACTAAGCTTGCCTTTTTCTTCCCTCTTTCTCCCTCATTTTAATACAATATCCGCAATATCATAAGAATACCTAATATCCTATGTCCGTCTCCAGGGTCATAATTATCTCTATACCAAAATTGGTTTAGCCATTTAGGCGTGAAGACGTAACAAACAAACTGACTTTCGCTTTTATAATATTAGTAAGAATATAAGTACAGTAGGCACCTATATGTACAATATGAAAAACACACATAATATCACAATAACACGACAAATAAATGAAGACAGAAGAAAAAACATACTATAGGCAATGACAAAAAAAAAACAAATTACTTAAATTAAGTTTTATCTCATTTAGTCACTCCACCTATCTATAGCAGTGCTTATTAATATGTAACCTCATTAGTTATTTTTTTTGAACCTGGCAAAATATGTTCTAAAGAATTTAATATCAAATAATTCAAACAAGAAAAAAAGAACTAGACCCATATTACCCGAATACCAAGAAAAATCTAATAACAGTAATTGGATCACATACCAAAGACTAGACTTGTAAGACTTTACGTCTGATATTATGTGGACCTAATAAAATCTAGATTATTACTTTTTAATAGTATAACGGCTTCGTCTCGCAAGTCTAAGTAAATATCGATAGTTTTATCTTACACATGTAAATCCAGCCTTACTCAAAGTTTAGTTTTTTGCGAACCCTAATTTAAAAGTTCAACCAAACAATCTGTGCCCCAAAAAAGTTTATTATGAAATAAGTAGGCCTACAATGACATCTTAAAGCAGAACTTATTCCACTGAGTGAAAGGGACAGAGCTACACAGGGTGTCTAGCACCATCTCTTTCACTCAGTGGAATAAGTTCTGCTTTAAGATGTCATAGTAGGCCTACTGTTCATATCGAAAGTTTATTTATGTAACAGAGTACAAAATCTTCGACTCAATGAGGAACTAATAGATCAAAATGCTGTTTGTTTGCTTGTTTTTGTACGTGATTTAAATGTTTATTTACGCACCCACGATACAGGAGAAAATCCTAGTGTGGGGCAACGTTAATTAAAATTATCCGCGACTTAAGACAATATAGAAAAACACAACTGCCGGGCAGTGGGCCACCAGACACAAAACCCTTCTGGTCGCAGAATCCTCCTTGGGGATATCCAGTACTTAATTAAGTTAGTTATGAAGGTCAGACCTCTGTCGTTTCTTGTTAAGTAATCACATGATCAAGTTAATACAGAACGCGACAGTAGTCTGTTAAGCAATTTGAGAAAACGATTGATGAGTTTAAGTAACTGGCTGTATAATATAACATTAATTTAAATCATCTCATTAAGAATGTTGAGATGGATGTGTGGGGTGACCAGAATGGTTTAAGTAAGGAAGGAGTATATTAGTGGACGTTTGGAAGTTGATCCTGTTAAAGAAAAAAAACCGACTTCCAAAAAAAGTGGAAAATAACTTTACTTTCGGAAATCGGTGGCTTTTGTTAGTTTTATTTTTATCGAGTATTCATTTTCCATTGTTACTAAAAGATTACCAGATCATCCATATGACATTGACGGGCCTGTTGGTCCAGTGGTTAGTGGCCCTGACTGCTGAGCCGGAGGTCGTGGGTTCGATCCCCACCCAGGACAAACTTTGTGTGATGAGCATGATTGTTTGTTCTGTGTGTCTGGGTGTGATTTACCTATAATATGTATATATTTATAAATTATATAAGTATGTATATCAGTTGGCTGGTTACCATAACACAAGCTTTGCTTAGTTTGGGATCAGATAGCCGTGTGTGAGTTTTCCCAAGATATATTTATTTATTTATAAAAAAAAATACTTTCGGAAGTCGGGGGCTTTTTTTAGTTTTCGTTGACTCTTTTGCTACGGACATTATTTTTATCGAGTATTCATTTTCCATTGTTACTAAAAGATTAACAGATCATCCATATAGACAAAGAGATAAGAAAATTATAGATAGACGATAATTCACAAACTACCTAAGCAATATAAAGAAAATTGATATGGGACCTCCTGGGAAGTATACCGTATCAAACAAAAAAAGAATTTTGTGAATTGGTCTAGGCGTCTTTGAGTAATCGGTGAACATTCAAAAATAAAGATTCCGATGATTAAGAACCTCCCTAAGTCGATTAAAACAGTCCCAGAGTCAGTTGAAACGTTTTCAAAGCAGTAAAGATGAAATAAATGACACAATGTGCATAATATGACTACAGTACGGCCAACGAGAAGCGATACGAAAGGTTATTAACCTAAAGAACAACTGTGGCGTTGACAATCTAATATTTAGCTCTTTCCATCTTGTGCCTTTGTCGTAATGTCTCGTTCTTCCGGCAAAAACATGACAACGTTAAGACGGGTTCGCCAACGCATGGGGTTTTAGCATGGGTTTTGTTTACATTTGGTATCGCTTCTCGTTGGCCGTACTGTTGATGTAAAACAGAATGGCTATGTGAGTATCAGGCGTTCTGTGGTTGGCGTGAGTTTACGCATGTATGTTTATATATATGCATGTTATATGTAAATTGCCTGACTAGGATCGAACCCATTTTCTTCAATTCGTGTGTGGGCGTCGTTACCAATAGGCCGCAACTGTTCGAAAAGAATTGTAAAGGAATTATTTATTCTAATTCAACCTTCAGAATTCTAAACATCTTTGCGATGGAGACAAAATTAGAAATCAAGTTAGCGAACTTTTATAAAGTGTAAAGGTCATCGTTTTTAGAATTCCGTACGTCTGACTGATAAACCGTAACCCTTAAGAGATCACTTTGCTGTACTTCTGTCAAACCCTTTTTCCCTGGGGGCATTAAGCTGAAATTAAAATTGCTTATTTATTAATACTCCATTAAGTCCTTGGTGTAAAAAAAATGTGTCTGTCAGAATAAACGGTCACTCGGCGTATTTAACGTTGAATTTATGCCCAACAATTGCTTCCCTATTGCTTCTATTTGAAGCAATAGGGAAGCAATTGTTATATAGAAACACACAGACACACTTCAAAATCAACATAATCAAAACATACGGCGCCGTTTATGCTACGTTGGTCACGCAGTCTTTCAGTAAAAGCCTGGACTTTAAAAGTCGGTGGTATGATACTCCCGAGCCTCGGAAAGCACGTTAAGCAGTCGGTCCGGCACCTGATCTCTCTCCGGTCATGTCCGATTCCCCTTGTTGTACCATCTGACTATGAGAGTGAGGGAACAGAGAGCGTACCTGTGACAACGCGCACATACTTGTGCAATATAATATTTTCCGCGCCAAAGCACAATCTCATCAGAGATTGGCTGCCGGGGCTGTAAAACGGTTAGGATCACTATAGTGACATTCCAAATGAAATGAAAACCTACGTGGTACTTTCTGTTAACCTATTACAATAAAATTTAACAAGAAGCAACATCATGAAGCAGAACAATATGGTAACCCTATAATTGGTAACTATATTTTCAAGTCATTAAGGGTTAAAACTCTGGGTCCGTGAGGTCCTTATGGCCCACAGCCTTTTTAAGGCTATTGTAAAACGTTTAGTTTACACTTCCCGTGACCCATGGGCTGGCTTTTACTTTGGCCAGAGGCTAAGCGTTGCCATACAATGTGGCAACGCGGCCATTCTCTTGGGGACATTACCAACTGACAGCGTTGAGGATGTGAACTAAAAATAGCGTCAAAATTTGTTAATTAACTTAACGGTTAATTTATCCTAAATACAAAAGATAAAGCAGAATTCCTGGACGAAGCATTAGAGGAGTCACAGTTCAGTATGTATTTTATAACATAAAATCATGATTTTTGCAATTGTTATTGCCGTGGAGTTTCTTGCTCATTCTTCTCCATAGCGACTACAGTACTTTTACTAGTTATTATGGGACTGTAGCAGCAACATTTCTGTTTTTCTGACATTCAAAAGTGCCAGTAATACAAAGATAACCTGTAACATACAATTCATCTTTTTGAAAGAGCAATGTTCTTTCAATAGTTTGTACAGAACCCACAGAGCGCGTTGCCGACTCGTACTTAGCCGGTTTCTTTACTTAAAAAGAATCACGTGGTAAGATTGATAACCTATACGTCTTTGATTCGTCCTAGGACTTGTTTGTTTAGTCTGCAGTGATATAGTAATCTATGCAAAATATGTATATTTTGATCCAATTAGTGAAATTAACTAACAAACGGGACATCGACAGTCATCATGGGCTATGATGAACACGTGGTTTGTTTGTTAAAACTTGGCGAAAGTGAGTTTGTTTGTTTGTTACCTTTTCACGCTTTAGTGGCTTAACCGATTTTGATGAATTTTGGTACAGAGATAGTTGGGAACCAGGAGACGGACATAGGCTAATATTTTTTTGAAAAAAGTGGGATGTGAGGGAGAAAGAGGGAAGAAAATGGAAAACTTAGCGTTGCTATTACAAATCAATAAGGCGCAAGGGGAACTGTGTTACCTCGAATTTAACGCGAGCGAAGCCGCGGGCAAAAGCTAGTGTTAATTAAATATGTTGGTTTTAAAACTTAAAATAGCCACTTAACCAAATTACGTAACGTATTATTTTATTCATTTGTGTTGATACTGGTAATGCTAATTACAAGCAATCAAACTTAAAAACTATACGATAGTTGTATTTTTGTTATACAAATCAATGTTTAATACGGTGTTTTTTCTTAAAGTTTACACCTTTATTTTTTCGGGTGTGTCTTCAAATAACTTCTCCGGAGGGAGTGTCAGACTTTTACTCACTATAACCCATCCATGTTAATTTTTTTGCCTTTTATGTTACCGGCCCGGGGGCGCGGTATCTCTTTCGAACAACCCGCAACCCCGGTACCGCCTGGCACTCATGCTATGGCCTTATAACTCGTTTATTGTCAATTCGATTTGATGTTGAGTTACGCCATTTCCTCAGTCTCATTAATTTGAAGGAAATTATTGTAATGGATGTAAAAAGGCCGTTAACGAATCTTAACGGTTTTTAAATGAACTTTGGGTGGCCATCGTGGTGAAAATATTTGCTAGTCAGCATGGCGACTAGCTACCTGCCCAAGGCATGCTGGACCAGAGTGGCTTGCCAGGGCCTCCGCCTGCCGGGGTTGTGGGTTGTTCGAAAGAGATACCGCGGCCCCGGAACGTAAAGGGCAATAAAAGAAACATGGGTCGGTTTTAGTCAGTAAAAGTCTGACGCTCCCCTCCGCTCCGCCCAGAGCGGGGGAAGTTATTTGATGAGTTCCCACCCCAAAAAAAAGGCGTGCTGGACGTGTAGTGGTTCAGTAAATGCGTCGCTAGGAGAGGCTCCTTTCAAGCACCCTATTTCTGTGGACGTTAAGTAATAGGTAGCTTACCGTCCTCCGTCTGTCTTATAACAACAGACTCATAACGATGCTGCGCGTTCGTGTTCCAAGCGCGCCTTAAAGATATGTCAGCAAAGAGCAACGGGTCGATGTTTGCCGCGGCTCCGGGTTATTGCAAAGAGATACCACGGCCATAGAGGGCTAAAGAAGGAATATAGATGGTTTTAGTCTGTAAAAACTTGACAATGGGATTTCGATTGCGATTACCCACAGTTGGAAGAATCATTAAAATTTGATGATTTCATAATCAATAAAAAACCCTATTTAGGCCACTGATATTGCGCTAAATAAGATAATAATCTTTACTAATATTATAAAAGTGAAAGTGAGTTTGTTTGTTACGTCTTCACGCGTAAATGGCTAAACCGCTTTTAATTACTTTTAATTACTACAAAAAAACTTCCTCAGCTTCCAGGCATCGTTATGCCGTCTTGATTTTGAACCTGATATTATTGTCTTTACTGAATGTTGGTTAAATGAAAACTCCGTTATTTTTCAACTGCCTGGCTACAAAAGCTACCATACCACCAAAATCATAAACAAAAGCGGTGGGATCACTGTTTATGTCAGAGATCTATGGAATGCTTCGGTCTCCGAACCAGAGTTTGATGATGCTAACTGTCTGCAGATCAAACTACCAAATAAAGTAATACTCCTCGGTATCTATCGCTCACCATCATTCGTTGACACCGAACGCTTCCTGAACTCTTTAGATGATTTACTAGACAAACTTAAAAGCGAATCAAGTATCATTGTGACGGGTGACATCAATATTGATCTACTAAATAAGTTACCGAACACCGCCTCTGCGGCTTATCAATGTTTGATGGCCGAACACGGTTTACTGCCTGCTATCACTCAACCAACTCGAGGAAAAGCTTGTCTAGACCATGGCTACATGAAACTCAAAGGTACTCTAGCTCAGGGAGTTGTATGCGAGGCATCGATAACAGATCACCACATAGTACTTCTCGGAATTAAGTACTCAAATCTCAATTCCAAAAACAAAAACAGATTTAGACTAAAAATCGAATACTCCAAGGTGATTGAAGAATTGAGCCAGCTAGACTGGATCAAAGTTACCTCCAAGACAAACACTGAAGAAGCTGTGCTTCTTTTTAACAACACTCTGACAGAAATAATCAACAAACACACGTCCAAAATTAAAATCAGTCGATCAAAATTTAACCTAAAGCCCTGGATTACGCCAGGCCTTCTTAGATGCATCCGTCAACGCGATATTCTTCACTCTCAAACGAACCAGCAACCTAAAAATGATGCCCTTAAAATTGTTTACACGAGGTACAGGAACTATTGTAACGACATCCTGCGGCAGCGTAAATCTGATCACGACAGAAAAGGGTTAGAAAAGAACAGTAACGAACCGAAAAAGCTCTGGCGGACTATAAAAGAAATATGTCAAATTCCGAAACGGACCAATAACAATCAAGAATTGCTGAGCTGCAAAGGGAACAACAATTGCTCTATCGATGTGTGCAATAAGTTCTTTGTCTCAGTCGGAAAGAATCTTGCTACCAACATTTTAAAGAAGTGGCAGTCCACGGAAGCCGATCAATGCCTCAGTGTTAAAAGTAAAAACCCACCTAAAGACTCACTGTTCCTACACCCTACTGATGATCAAGAAATAAGCGACATCATAGATAATCTTAAGGACGATAGTGCTCCAGGCATCGATAACTTCCGGCCTCAGCTCCTTAAACAACTAAAGACTCACATCCTGGAACCCTTAACACACATATGCAATTTGAGCATGGAAACTGGAGTTGTTCCCACTTGCTGGAAAACCGCCGTCATTACCCCTATACATAAAAGTGGCGACAAAAATGTGCCAGATAACTACAGGCCAATTTCGCTGCTCTCTGTGACGTCGAAAATATTGGAAAAACTTGTAAACAATCGTCTTGTAAGCTTTCTCGAGAAAAACTCTTTACTATCAGATAGGCAGTTTGGCTTTCGGCGAGGGAGGTCCACTGAGCAAGCGGTTAGCCTTCTAACTAGCATAATCACCTCAAACATTGACGGGGGCCAACGTTCGGCTGGTGTTTTCCTAGACCTCGCAAAGGCATTTGACACAGTATCAATTCCTATACTGCTAAAAAAACTTGAATCCTTCGGTGTCAGAGGCCTCTCCTTGGATTGGTTCAGTAGCTATTTGACTGATCGGTATCAGCGTGTCAAAATAGCCGATTCTCTCAGTGGGAGCCTTCCGGTTGCTTTTGGTGTGCCGCAGGGAAGCATTTTAGGGCCTACCCTTTTCATTATGTATATGGACGATATACTGAGGCTCAATATCGCGCAGTCTGAAGTCATCTGTTACGCTGATGACACTGCGATAATCTTTCGGGGAGCTACTTGGGAAAAAGCTATGGATGCAGCAGAAAAAGGGATGAGGGCTATAATGACATGGCTGGAACAAAATCTGCTAACACTCAATCTCGATAAAACGAATCTTTTAACGTTTCATATTAATCAATCTAGCAGGCCAAATATTGACTCACTAAAAATACACGACAACAAGTGCAGTGTTTTAGCAGCAGCATCATCTTCCAACAACGACTGTTGCTGCAATGCCATTGCCAGAGTAGAAACGACGAGATATCTAGGTGTCATAATCGACCAGAACCTGAATTTCAAAGCACAAATTCGAACACTCGCAAAAAAGACTCGTAAATTCATTTACATCGCGAAACTCTTGCGAGCCAGTGCTCCAAAGAACATTTGCATTCAGGTCTACATTTCTCTATGCCAGTCTGTCCTACAATACTGTGTCAATGTCTGGGGAAGCGCTGCAAAGTCATCCATGCTGGAGCTGGAACGCGCCCAGAGGGCTGTCTTAAAAGTACTTCTGGGAAAGCCGCGTCGTTTTTCTACGGATGAACTGTATAAGGAGTCTGGGGTTTTACGCGTACGTCAACTGTACATTCTAGGGTCACTTTTAAACCTCATTAAATCTAACAAAAATCGCTCTAGCTGCAGTAAACGAGGTAGGAAAACCGCAGAAAGAATCCCCCTCCCAAAAACAAATACCCTCTTTGCAGCCCGGCTCTCGTCATACCTCCCCATAAGAGTGTTTAATGCTATAAGCACAACTTTCAGTGTACCAAGTAGCTACTCTGAGGCCAAAACTAAATTAAAGGAATGGCTACTAGGCAGAACATATGAGGAAACCGAACGTCTTCTTTGCTCTTAAAGTTGATACCCATAAATGGTAAGATGCAACACACACCAAACCAACCTCAAAATACACACATAAACAAACACACACACACACCCACACTTACACACACACACACTTTCCTAAACTGTTGTTAATTTTAATTTAATTTCTTATTCCGTATGTTTTTTTATTTTTAATATTATATATGGATTGCTAATAAGTTAGTTTTATGAATTCTTATACATATTTCTTTTCTATGATAACATTGTTAATAATTGCCATTCTAGAAACCATTTTTGCGCTAGCAGAACAACTCGTAATATAGTAACTTTGTGTAGCGTCTGGGTCACCAAGATACAGGCTGTGCCTAGTTTGGGACTCGCTGTTAATCCTGTAAGTTCTCTGTTATGTCTGACTTAATAATTATGTATGTATGCTAACGAACAATGTGTACGCTAAATAAATGAATTTTATTTTATTTTTATTTTAATTAATTAAAATTGTATTTTAGTTTAGAGATAGTTAAATAAAGTGAGAAATGAGGGAAGAAAAGGGAAAACTTAGCATTGCTATTAAAATAAATATGGCGCAAGGGTAAAAACTATAGGTAGCAGGTATCTGTAAATCAGGAAAGTAAAACTGATTTACTCCGAATTTAAAGCGAGCAAAGCCGCGGGCAAAAGCTAGTATAATATAATATAATTGATTCAGGATATGATCAAATCACCATCTAAAACCTGAGTTTTACCTATGTTGTATTTTTTCAGTCTCTTTGTCTAAATTTAGAGCAATAATTTATCCTCCAAGTTACTTTCAGAGGTAAGATTACTTCGGATTTTATCACAAAGCTTTGAGAAAAATAAGCTTGAAATAAATACGAATTATTTTCGTCGCTTCTAAACGATTTCCTTCGTTGAGTTTGGAAGTAGAATTGCTCAAAGTTAATTTAAAGGCATGATTTTTAAGTACGGGTTCTGCTTTAGAAGTTCGATTTCAAACAGAGCCAGTAATTTACCCAAGTGGATCCTAACATTTTTTTATTTTGGTGACCGTGAAATGTACATCAAATAGGATAGATGGATATGATATTCTTTATTATAAACACTATGCAAATTACTTGTATTAAAATATATAAATGACTAGCTTTCACCCGCGACTTCGTACGCGTGGCATTGTTACTTTTGGCTAACCCTAACTTTACCCGCGCGATGATCGAAAAAAAATACTTTTCTCTCCCTTTTTCTTCCCTCTTTCCTCATTTTTCAGGGTCCCAACTATCTCTGTATCAAAATTTTTCAAAATCGGTTTGGCCATTTAGGCGTGAAGACTTAACAAACAAACAAACTCACTTTCGCTTTTATCTATACTAATATTATAAAGCTGAAGAGTTTGTTTGTTTGAACGCGCTAATCTCAGGGACTACTGGTTGGAATTGGAAAATTCTTTTAGTGTTGGATAGTCCATTTCTTGAGGAAGACATACATGAGGGGAATATAACATCACGCTACGACCATCAGGTGCTGAGCAGCGTGGGTGAAACCGCGGAGAACAGCTAGTAATATTATATTAGTATAGTAAGGAAAAATTAGGTCTTTACCATTTTTTTTATTGCGTAGACTTAGAGGGTCGATTTTCCACAGTTCAAAGGAACTACAGAGTTGACTATTTTATATGGTTTTCAACTCGATACCTTTACGTGATCCCGATATAAAGGGTTTTGACAGGCAGACAGATAGACAGAAAGAAAGTGATCCAATACTATGATAATACATCCAATAATATATGATTTTCTACGGAACCCTAACACGAGTCCCTTGAAACCATGCATCGTTCAATAAACCATCATTTCTTGAACTATCATTCATCTTAATGCCAATATTTTAATAATTACGTTCGCCTACTTCATTAAGCTTGGCAGATTGCAGCCATTGCGGATATAATAAATCATTAATGCCAATAGAGCCGATTTGGGGAGCATTATGACTATGACATAGGCCGTTTGTGATGAATAGATTAATCTTTGTTCTTAGTTAATGCTCATATTTCATTATATAGGTTAAGATTTGTATTTCATACAATTATGTACAATTTTAAATAAGTATTTTTCTTAAAAATTTACCCGAAATATTTCACACGAAAAATTCATGCATTTTGAATTTGCGGCCTAAACATTTTAATTCAACCTTTTATGAATATTAAAAACGTAACATCTTACTGGCGGTTAACAACGAAAAAAAATGTGGAAAGCCATTAACTTTTGTTTTTTATTATTTATTCTTTGCGTAAAATGGCCTCCATTACTTATTTTTCATTTGGAACGGCCAGTTTTACAAAAACTGGGCGGAAAATAATATTTTAAAATGATAAATGATGCATTTCATTTTATAGGTTTTAAATATTAATTTTACCAATATGTGACAGCTGGGAATGGAGTAAATGCCTGAGTTACAATGAAATAAAAACACTATTGTAACTCCTTTAAAGAATTGAATACCCCAAAATTAGTGCTGGCCACTATTTTCTTAAAACGCCGCACATTGCCATTAGGCACGACAATCATTCGAATTTAGTTTTGTTTTTTTTTCTATCAGCCAGTTTTAAATTGAATTTAAAAACTCTACCTATTTTTGCTTTTATTGCACATATTCACTGGTAGAAAACCTCCTTAAGAAACTAAGGTTACTGAGTAGTAAGAACAAATTTTTTAGAGTACATCCCTTAATTTTAGGGTTATTTTTTATTACATTTTTGAAATTAGATGCTTTAAACATAATTAAAACAGTTTTCATGGAAAGCTTTGCAATCATTTTTTATTTGCAAGCTTATCCTCTATGGTGCCGATGGGAAATCAGATGAGGCTCACGTATTGTTGGTAAAAATAAATGTGCTATTCAAATATGTAGGTCAATGAAATAAAAGGTAGTCATGTATTGAATGTTCACGAGGAAACACCAATTGCCAGAGTAGAAGGCAGGGGTATTATAGAGAAAAGGCAAGATGCGGTTTCAGATAAAGTGTATCAGTTTATTGCAAATGCACGTATCGTTGGAATGGTCCATATCAGAAACCAGACCATACTAGACTCAGGTCTCACTATTAGTATAAGAAGAGTTTAACTATATCTATTATAAATTATGTTTATTTTGTAAGTACTTAGGTTTTTCTTGAGTGTTATTTTTATGTCTGAACTATGGATATGGATGTTGATGCCCGAAATAAATGATTTTAAATTATTTAGAAACACACTTTTACAAGTAGTTTTTTTTAACCCTACTACACTGAGAAGAAAAAGCCGAAACAAACTTAGGGGACTCTTTGAAGGTCGAGACCAAATCCTGGTCAAATTACATCAGGACTATGCAGATTAATTTCTGAAATGATATTTTAAAGAAAAAGACAGGGATGAGTGGATGTGTCCAGTCAGTGCAATCATTTGTCAGTTATCGTGTCTCGACTCATAACCTCAACGGCACGACAAACAAATAAAAAAATACACATTTGCGTAGGTTGGTTATAGTACCTACTCAAACTGCTAGGCAATAGTTTAAAACAAACAAAACAAAAATATAATACCCTCATGGTCCTTACATTAACAATAAACAAATAAAATGAAAAAAATATTTCCAAAATTTCTAAACCTTCTAGACTCAAATCAAAAACTGGGTTGGAGTTACAGAATTCACAAATGTGTAAACCACATTCAGAAAGTTACCATTCTTAAACGAAATCAACATAGAAAGGGATGCCTATTCTTTCGTCTCTTTCACACTTCAATCTCCAGACGGAATCAGTGTAGTGTGATGAGAAGCTTTCTAATAATCCTCGAATTCAGCCAAGAGAAATAAGCCTATAAGGCAACGCCCATAAGTACGAGGATGCGTTGCGAGGAATGTGTATGAAGCCAAACAATTATATTACTTCAGCTAAGTTCTGCATGTCCTGTTGTTTGTTCATTACAGAAAGCGATAGTGGCGCCAAAGTGTCTCAATTCTGGCATCTACATGCTACTGCATGGGTCTATTGTCGAAGGTTAAGTAAAGTTGGTCAAGTTTGTTTTGTGGATGGGTGACCATCTATATTTCCAACCACAGCGATCCAATTTTTCACAATGCTTTGAAGCACGTTATGCCGTTGGACCCAGTGGTCATTTATCATTGACTGTCTTCACAGGTAGTCCGTAACCAAATCAAATTCTGAAAACCAGTCTTACTAATAGGTATAGATTTATGGATAACTAGCTTTTGCCCGCGTTTTCACTCGCGCTAAATTTGGGGTAAAACAGTTCCCCTTGCGCCTTCTTGATTTGTAATAGCAACGCTAAGTTTTCCCTTTTCTTCCCCATTTCTCCCTCACATCCCACTTTAAAACAAAAAAAAAGCCTATTTCCGTCTCCTGGTTCCCAACTATCTCTGTAGCAAAATTCATCAAAATCGGTTGAGCCATTAAAGCGTGAAGAGGTAACAAAGAAACAAACAAACTCGCTTTCGTTCATATTCATATTCATATCTTTATTGCATTCCATAATGTCTGAGGATCTTAAAATAGGCTTAAAGCTAAGGTACAATTATGGACGCTGTAGGGCACAGCAAACAAATTAAACAAATTCTTTTTTTCAGACGTTTTATAATATTAGTAAGGATGGAGGTCAGATTGGAAGACGTTCAGTGTAACATAATGGCTATTCAGCTGCATTTAGTTAAACCGGCTCTTTTCTTCCGATTGGAAAATCATCAAATAACTTCTCCCGCTCTGAGTGGAGCGGGGGTAAGTGTCAGACGACTTCTACTGACTAAAACCTACCCATATTCCTTCTTTAGCCTTCTATGTTCCGGGGCCATGGTATCTCTTTTGAACAACCCGCAATCCCGATGAACCGATCCTAAAAGATAAAAAAGTTTTTGCCTTCTGCAAACAATAAAACTGGTTCCGAAGGTTCCTACAAATTCAAAACCTCCTAGTTTTTTTAAATCGGTTAAAAATGTTTCTTGCAAATAACTAAGAAACGAAGTAGTTTATAAAGTTTTGAACTGTTTGTGAAAGAGGAGGGAACTTTCGTTAAGTGAGGGTTAAACTTATAATCTGATTGCAAACTTATAAGGATCCAACGTGGCAATGTTGCCAGCATTCTGGGCCCTTTTCCTGTTAAAAGCTATGTAGATGAATTTTGACGCCCAATGATTGTTTTCCCTAGTTAGGACTTGCATATAAATTTTAGTTGCACTAAATTTTCTTAGATTAACCAAGTCTTTCCGGAAAAATGGACTTAAAAAAAACGTATACTTAATAATACTAGCTTTTGCCCGCGGCTTCACACAGTTCCCCTTGCGCCTTATGGATTTGTAATAGCAACGCTAAGTTTTCCCTCTTCCTCCCTCACATCACACTTTAAAAAAAATATATCTATGTCCGTCTCCTGGTTCCCAACTATCTCTGTGCCAAAATTCATCAAAATCGGTTTAGCCTTTTAAGCGTGAAGATGTAATAAACAAACAAACAAACTCACTTTTGCTTTTATAATGTTTTATTATATTATTAAGGATAAATATAAGTCTCCGAAAAAAAAACCGGCCAAGAGTCAGTTAAATTCGCGCACCAAGGGCTTCGTACAAACTTGCGACATAAACAGCCATATTTTTTGACTGCGAAGACTTAGAGGGTTGATTTGAGTTGAGTACCTATATGGTTTTTTATTTCAACTCGATGCGTTCCCGAATAAAAAAAAACCTTGACAGACAGACAGAGAGACATATAGATAGACAAACGGACAACAAAGTGATCCAATAAGGGTTCTACTTTTGAGGTACGGAACCTTAAAAAATAAAAATGGTAAAGAACATTAATAGCTTTCGTTCACAGCGTTTTATCGACCTCTCTTTGTTAGTTTTCTCTCCAGGGCACATGTATTTAGATAATATCTTTTGTGACAGCAATATAACATGAATATGCTCCAAACTTTCCATTCTGCTAAGCGACAAATAAGCAAGCGTAATAACGTACATAGGAATTTTCATTTTAACTTTCAGACATTCGTTGAATATTTTCGGTCCCGTCCTAAATACCTTTTGAACGATAACTAAGATTAATAGTAAAATAGTACAACATTCTATACAAAATAACATCAGGCTTGTAATCTCCGAAAGGTTAGGCAGAAGCCTAATAATAAGGCATAAAGGTATTCGTAGAGGCGATCGGCGGCGGCGATCTCTCGCGTCCGGCCCTGGTTCAGTCCATGGTCCGGAGCGAGAGGGAATGGGAAGCGGTCACCTCCTTTTGCAAAGCAGTCATGCTAGCGAAGGCGGTGGCCGGGCGTTTGAGGGAGAGAACCTCAAACCAATAAAGCCGCCGCGGGAGACGCCCCGGGCGTCGCGCGGTGCGAAACTACTCGCGGCCACCTTAGATACGGGGCTGTGGACGGTGAGCAATGGGTAGCTCACCATCGGTCCGTCTATTGACGACAGGCCGTTTCGTTATTGTTCCACGCGCGCCTCAAAGAGATGTCAGCAAAGCAAAGAGGCCTACCAGTTCCAACCCCTGCCGGGTTGGGGGTTGTTCGAAAGAGGTACCGTGGCCTCGGAACATAAAGGGTAATAGAAGGAACGTAGGTGGGTTTTAGGCAGTACAAGTCTGACACACCCCCCAAACGCCGCCCAGAGCGGGGGAATTTATTTGATGATTTCCCACCCCCAAAAAAAAAGCATAAAGGTATTAGGTACTAAGTCCGCCTCGACCGCCTCCGTACATTATATGTGTTTAAAGTTTTAAATAAATAATACACCCGAATCTAAAACACTTGTTGTCTTTGAAAATTGAACAACAATATAGCGATGTTTGTTTATTTATTTAAACTTTAAGAAAAATAATGGCACATAGATGAACTTAATGCCATAAGGCATTCTCTACCAGTCAACCGTTCGGTTTATACGACAACATTGTGATAGGGTTACAAAAAATAAGTATGTCTAAAAAAATAATATAACTAACTTGTTGTTTTCAAGAACTTTTTTTTTAAATGTTGCCCCACACTAGGAATTTCTCCTGTATCGTGGGTGCGTTTACAAACATTTAAATTCACATACACAAACAGCCAGACCCGAAACAATTATCTGTAGGCCATACAAATATATGTGTACTTATATACAAGGGACATGGCCATTATCAGACGTCTCTGGGTTCATTCTCATTGCCGAGCTATCGTGATCTTAGGAGGATTATTTCAACGAAATATTAACGACATCATAATCACAACTTTATAATTATATGAGGAATAGCGACGCTCCAAAGAACACGTCTTACTTCAGCGTGATGCGAACGGCTTCTTCCTTGTCCGACGTTCGCGTGCAAAAGAGCCCGGAGTTGCATCTGAGCGAAGACACGTCAAACTCCGATTTTTCTAATGTCAATTGACATTTCTTGACACTCTTAAAACATCAAAGCCCTGTCATATTTATACAGATACCTACTAATACACAAATACAAGTTAAATAAATAATATTCATTGTGTAGTTTGTTCTGATTAACACATGCCCAAAAGACCATGCAGCATTATACCACAGATTTTTCTCCGTTTTCAGTATTCAACGGAAAGTATATCTTTTACAGACGAGGCCGGAGGATATTCCTACTGCAGATGCTGATCGTCTGCTTCGTACCACACGTCGCGCTACTCATCCAGAACTGTTCCAACATGGCACAGCTTTCGCAGACATTAGACTCCTCATTATATTTGGATACTGAGGTAAGCATTCGAAACAGACATTTGATACAGTTCAGCTACAAAGCTGAACCATGTCAGTCATAGGAGCCTCGCTGTTGGTAAAACGGAAAACAGCATTAACTTTTGTTAGTTCAGGCCACACGTCGAAAGATAAATAAAAAAAAAAAAAATTACAGACTACATTGGCCAACATTGTGTTAGGTACTGATAATATTATCAATAAAAGCTATGTTGGTATGTACTTAAAAAGAAGAAATAGTGTGGCCTCACTCAGCCCCAGCTAGATTTATGTAAAACATGTAGCTTAATAAAGAGGCTAGTCAAAAAACATTTACATTCACAAATAATACACTCATTATGAAATATAATTTAACCAAAAAGGTCTCACGAAAAAGCTTTTAAACTTTATTAAGAACATAAAGTAGATTTGAACCACCGGCCTAATGTTCGATTTTTAAATAAAATCGAGACTAGAAAAAAAGTAAAACAAAATACGCTCGATTTTTAAAATTACTAATCTATTTAAATGAGGACGCCATGAAAAATGGTACAATAAGGCCCATGTAAAACATGTAGCTTGATAAAGAGGCTAGTCAAAAAAACATTTACAAAAAAATACACTCATTATGAATTATAATTTAACCAAAAAGGTCTCACGAAAAAGCTTTAAACTTTATTAAGAACATAAAGCAGATTTGAACCACCAGCCTAATGTTTGATTTTTAAAATAAAATCGAGACTAGAAAAAAAGTAAAACAAAATACGCTCGATTTTTAAAATTACTAATCTATTTAAATGAGGACGCCATGAAAAATGGTACAATATAGTTTGAAGTTAAGTTTAAAAACTTAAGTATTTCGATGTATTATGAAATAGGTACGTAAAATGTTTCTTACTAAACGTATTGTTACTTTTTTCAAGATATTAAATTGTTAGCATAGCATGTCGATATTCTTCGTTTTATCCAGCGTGTTTTTAGGGTTCCGTAGTCAACTAGGAACCCTTATAGTTTCGCCATGTCTGTCTGTCCGTCCGTCCGTCCGTCCGTCCGTCCTCGCTTAATCTCTGTGACCGTTAGCACTAGAAAGCTGAAATTTGGTACCAATATGTATATCAATCACGCCGACAAAGTGGTAAAATAAAAATTGGAAAAAAATGTTTTATTAGGGTAGCCACCCTATATGTAAAGTGGGGAGTGATTTTTTTTTTAATTTCAACCCTAACGTGTGATATATTGTTGGAAAGGTATTTAAAAATGAATAGGGGTTTACTAAAATCATTTTTTGATATTGTCAATAATTTCGGAAATAATCGCTCCAAAAGTAAAAAACAATGTGTCTCCCCCCTCTAACTTTTGAACCATAAGTTTAGAAAATATGAAAAAAATCTGAAAAGTAGAACTTTATAAGGAATTTCTATGAAAATTATTTTGAACTTGATTGACACAACAGTTTTTGTACAAAAAAGACAAAAAGTTGTACAAAATAATTTCTGGACTAAGTTTGTAGTATAATCGTATATGCAAGCATTTTTTTTAACTTCGTTTACATATTTTATTATCCTGAACGTATCTTTTTTCAAACAAAAAAAAGAATTATTGAAATCGGTTCTCGCAATCCAAAATTATTAATTAAAGTATTAATGAGGAAATACAATTTTATTCTCTAGTGTTCAACGTCAAACAAATAATAAACTCATAAGTGGGAACACTTATTGTGACGGACGGGAAACTACGGAACCCTACACTGAGCGTGGCCCGACACGCTCTTGGCCGGTTTTTTATTTTGATTGTATTAGTGTAGGAAATGTTTGGAAAAAACCTACAGGTAATGTAGTTAGGTTTGCATAATTTCCCTGTTTAAAATATAAAGTTGTTTACTATAAAATTGCAATGATATTGCGCAAGTACTCTTGACGATTTTGAAAATGCAGTATTTATTAAAAAAAAAACCTGTTACTTATTACCTATTTATTGTTTCTAATTGTGAGTTAAACCAATTAAAAGGTTTTTGCATTCTAGTAAATATTTCCTTAATATACCTAAGTTAATACGAACATTTACCTATTTTTTTTTGGCAGGTTAATACAATATTGTCGATGGGTGATCTTATCATCAGTCTTCAGGATGAGAGACATATCATCAGCGATTATCTGCTCAAATCATCACCAATCGATGTGTAAGTGTGTTTTGTACTTTATCATTAGTTTTTTCAACCTTTTCTAGGCTTCCGTATTTCCAAAAAAAAAATGGAACCCTAATTGGATCACTTTATTATCTACCTGTCTGTCTGTCTGTCAAGACCCTTTATCTCAAGAACGTTTAGATGTATCGAGTTGATATTAAAACCATATACTCAAATCTGTAGTCACTTAGAGCTATGAAAAACAACTCTCAACGCGCTCATCAAAGGGATGTTAGCAAAGCAGAGGGGCTCGTCTGGGACATTGTCTGCCGGGGTTGTGGGTTGTTTGAAAGAATCCATCGATTGTCAGGTTAAGCCACGCTTGCCTAGGTTGGTCCGTGGATGGTTGTTTACACGCTAATTATCGATTTTCCTCCATACCTCGAAAAACACGTTAAGCCGTTGGTCCTGGCTCTCATTTGTAGATCTTTGAAAGTCTCACAACCAGTCTTACCAAAGGGTATTGTATTACCCATGAGTTGTGGAGGTCAGATAGACAGTCGCTCCATTAATTATACAATACCGGTATAATACCGGTTAGACTGGAAGCCGACTCCAACATAGTTGAGAAAAGGCTAATTCTAAAATTAAAAATAATTATTAATGCTGAGAAGTACACAAAATCAGCCTCAATATTAAGGGAAATATAAAAAAGTGGGATTTTTTTTAACAAGAAGCTGTTTATTCAAATTGTTGTTTTCCTGCCAACGGGTGTGTTGCTGTGTACTTTGATTTTCCTGTTTGTGATGTGTTTTATTTTTATGTGTGCACTGTAAACTGGAGAAAGATTTTTCAAGAAAAAAAAGCTATTTATTCGACTCGCACAAGACCAAACAGTAAAACAACATTTATAAAATAACATAAATAAAATTACGTAATGAAACACAGATAACGGAAACTTGCAAAAAGTTCTGAGATATTTTTAGATCAAAGAAAATATAGATTCAATCTGTGCGGAAGAAGAAATAATGTAATAATAGAGTAATGGTTGACATAGGCAGTGGAAAAAACAAACATGTTGCGCTGACCTCTAGCTTACCTAGTGCCCAACCCATCATATATCTGCAAAGATTATTATCTCACATCTCTAACAGATTTTGTGAGAAAAAATGCACCAAAAAAATCGCAGAATAAGATTTTCGAATAAGATTTAGAATAAGATTTTTTTATCGCAGATTAGAACTTTTTTCTCCAAATGGGAAATCATAAAATAACTCCTACACGCTTAGCGGAGCGAAAGGAAGTGTCAGTCTTTTGCGGACTAAAACCTTTCCATGTTTCTTGTTTTGCTCTTTGTGTGCCGGGGCCGTGGGTTCTCTTTTTTTTCAAAAAGGTGGGACCGAGGCAAAAAACCAACTGCAAAATAGTTTGGCAACTGGCGAGACTCTAGACAAGTACAATAACTTAAATGTTGACTTTCCCATTTACATATACTTGGTATGTATAGTAAACACAGTAGTAAATAACAATATTATATAATATTTTTGAATAAAATTTCTTAACATGTACCGTTGGAGTTTAAAACATGAAATAGCTCACTGCACATAATATAATTTAAAAGGAAACATAGGTACCACTCCCACGTGTTTCTAAAAAATGAGTCTTTCTTTTTAATATTTCTCGTTTAACCTACTTCTATTCAGATGTCACCATAGAAACGTTATAATATCTCTCTTATTTGCGACATATTCTGCGAATCTGTTTTTTGACCTCAAAGTTATACAATTTAATTGTTCGTGGAAACTCAGTAGACGCCCTTGAGGTAAAATGTTTTATGAAGCCGCTTTTTTATAAATTCTGTGTAAATTTTCCTATAACAGTGATAATATTAACGTAAACATCGAATTGCTGGTATTCTATAGAACTTAAATTGGAGAAAATCCAATTCAGCATACATGTTTCCACTTAAAATGCCTCAAAAATAACGCAAAAAGGCAGTTTTGTGACAAAAATAAATAAAATAGAGAACTTTATATTATAATTTTTATGTGGAAACATCGAATATCATATTTTCTCTTCTAATAAGACGTCTATTTTTTCCAAATTGACTCCAGATAAAATACTGTGTGTGAATTTTAACTTCTGCCTGTATTTAAATGTATAAATCTTTATCAATTATAAAATAACATTTGGCTAGCAAATTGCAAGCCTGTTTTATTTAACTAATAGTTTCTATTTTGTCGTATCCATTTAATTCGGTCCACAGCCTCTGTTTCATGAGGAAATATCGTTGTGTTTATCGTATAACACTTGAATAACTCTGATTAATATAGTTATTACTATTACATATAAAAATAATAATATCCTACCGGTTTTTGAAACGCTCCAAGCAACAATCAGTGCTCTAAAGAGAGGAACCTTCAAACAACGAGCCGTGTCCAAGAGCATTTATTTATTTTACGAATTATGTACCTACACATTGAATACGGAAAAATACATGAACAGAAAATAGGTACAAAGGTAATGCTTACTTCTACAAAAAATTCTTCCAGCATACCTGCGAAAGGAGAGTACAAAAAGAGATGTAGACACAGCGCGTAAAAAAAAAAGAAAAAAACATAAGTACAAAGATAAGCAAATCATTACTAAATACAATATAAGAATATACTAACATACATACAAGAACAAAAATCAAAAACAAATATATATAACATAAATACATACACATATAAAATATAAAAATAAATTATACCTTTGCAACTATTATGAAATGGAAAGATAATGTTCTTGCACTCTTCTCTTAAAAACTGAAACAGAAACTACTAACCTTCTAAATCTAGCCCTTAATCCAGCTGCCTAGCCAAAGCCTGGACTTGAAACTAAAACTGATTGTCAGACTTTCGGGACACTGACTATCTGGTCAGTATCCCGAAATACTGCTTCCAGTCTGACCAGATGCCGTTGGGTATCAGTATTTTATTCGGCCTCTACAACCCAGTTAGTACTGGAAAATACGATAAATTTGGTGAGACTGGTTGTCTGAATTATATACTAAGAAACCTACTTACTCTTTTAAGTAGGTTGAGGTGACTTCTATGAACAAACAACTCGTTCGAATGGTAAGAAAAACAAAAATATTTGTCTCACTAATATATTCAAAGTATCGGAAGTTTGGAAGATGTGTCACTTATTTGAATATTATTGTATTTTTTATGTCTTTGTGGACAATAAAGAAGGAAGTATCTTGTGTTTAACACATTGTTCACAAGTCATCTACTTGATCGAGAAGGTAAAAAATGGCTTGGCAAAATTCTAGAGTAAAATATGGAAAAGATAAAATGATACATGGATCGGATGCGATTGGAGGTTGAGCAGGATGCGTAATCCTTACCAACAATATTATAAAAGCGAAAGTGAGTTTGGTTCTTACATCTTCAAGCTTAAATGGCTAAATTGATTTTGATGAATTTTGGTTCAGAGACAGTTGGGACCCAGGAGACGGACATAGGCTATTTAAAAAAAATAGATATGAAGGACAAAGAGGAAAGAAAAGGGAAACCTTAGCTTTGCTATTACAATAAAAAGGTGCAAGGGTAAAAACTACAGGTTGCAGGTACCTGTTAATCTGGAAAGGGGAACTGTGTTACCCCGAATTTAACGCGAGCGAAGCCGCGGGCAAAAGCTTGTTGCGAATAAATTACCCACATACGTGAAATTCATCTTTCTCCCACTGTTCTTTGGTGGACAGCGCAACATTTTTTTTTTCTGCTATCGTCCCCCTTTTTTAACTTCTCCCCTTCTGGGCAAAGTGGAAGGGGGTGGTCATACTGAGTAAACCCGATTCATGTTTTTTTGCTAATTGTGTTTCGAGGTCGCTGTATCGCTTTCGTACACCTCGCATTCTTGGCAGGCAATAGCCCTGGCAGGTCTCTCTGCTTTGCTGACATCTCTTTGAGGCACCGTTGGCCTCTGCTTGCTTATTATAATTATAGTTAGTTCCTGACACAATCCAATTTATCTATAGGGTGTAAATAGATCAATCACATAGCAGTTAATCCTAATCCAATACGTTTGGCTTCTAACATTGTCCGCGAAGGGACACTGATGACTTAGATACAGGTTCTCAATTAGTTTAGCGGTCAGGGTTTCAGTGTTTTCTTTTGGTATAAGTTTCTTAACAAGATAATTACACCGTATCTTGGTATTTTTACTGATCGGTGGGAGTCCCTTGTGCTGCAAATATTGTTGAGGCTTCATGTTTTGATTTAATTTGATTGTCCATTCTAACATAGTTTTAAGTGCATTGTTACTAACAATTTATGGTCCTGGACTGAAGTAAATGTTTAATAATAATAATTAACCCAATCATGTTTAACTTTACCTTGTATATAGATGTAGGCTTTATTCGATTATAGATTAGATATTATTCTAATCAAGAGTACATCAAACTAATTGAACAAAATGGTTTTTACCATGAAACCTTTTTGAAACAATAATGGCATACCTATACATTCAAATTTTATTCGCTTCCAGAAATGTTCTACAAAGGGCGTTCGTGACAATTGCTGACCAGTTCACCAGTGTTCCTGACATTCAGGATCATTTGATGACTTTATAGTAAGTTAAGTATACCTTTTTTTTCGTTAATTATAACAGAAAAAAAAACACTTTTATCTTCTATGATATAAAAATGAATCGCAAAATGTGTTGGTAAGCGTTATTTTACCAATTTTGACAATTCTTTTTTTTAAATATTCGTTTAAGTCCAAGGATGGTTTTTAGGGCGAGAAAAAAACGATAGGGTAGGTAGGGTAAATAGAGTAAGTCGGGTAGGTAGGGTAACTAGAGCAAGTCGGGTAGGTAGGGTAGAAAAAATGCATTGCAACGCGCACAGCTAGTTTTGTATAAATAATAGTAATCCACCGGTATCGGGAACAGGATTCAAACTACCGGCAGTCAGCGCTCCAGAAAGAGGAACCTCCTAGCGATACGACCCGTGTCTAGAAGTACCGCTTTCTGTATCAAACCCTTGATCCAGCTGCCTAACGAGAGCCTCCTCAGGTGTTGGTCGAAGCTCTTGGCAATTAAACCATTGGCTGTCTATTGGCACAATGATCGCTGAGTCCACATCCCACATGTCGACAACCTCGCCAGCTGAGTCAATATTAAATATACATATAATTGTGTGATTACTGATTTAAATATACCTGCATAATTTGATCAATTTAAAAAATAATAAAAATAAAATAAAAAAAAAGTTTTTCCGCTTGCACAGATAATTTGGTTTGAGCGTAACTGTTATGTTACAGAAATAAAGATGACTAAGAAGCGATGCAAAGTCAGACCTATCGACTATTTATTTAGGTATGTTTTTGAGAGTCCACTTTCCATCTCACCGAATATCTCCCCGTAACTAACAAAGCTTTGATGATAGTTGTCTATCTTCACCGAGGTCAGGCAATAGCCTTTAATATTCATGTCCGGCAAAGGTATCGATTGCTTTAATGTCAACCGTACTGACTTGTGAATAGAGTTAGATTTCAATTATTCACACAGTCCTATAAATACGTGATGGCATGGTAAATACGACGGCATACCTAATAAAGCAGCCATCACAAATTTTGTAGTGAGAAATGCAGAAAATGATAGCATTTTATTATACAAGAATGTGCCAATTTGGTATTAATAAAATGTATATTGCCATCCATCAATTCAATTACTCACATAATAGGAATAATCTGTGAATGATGAATCGCAGGTCAATTTCAGAAGGAAAACAAGTTAGTTTATTCAAAAGGAACTTGACAACCACCGATTCAATTACTCAGACCTAATAAGAGTAATCTGTGAATGATGAATTACACGTCAATTTCAGAAGGAAAATCAGTTAGTTTATTCAAAAGGAACTTGACAATTAACTTGTAAAACAATTTTTTATGAAATGTCGATCGGAAATATAACAATTTTGACATTTTGTGGTAATAACTCATTTCGTGGTCAAAATAAAACATACATGATTCCGAAATAACGTATAGCCACTTCATTTACCTAAATGTAATGGTTACATTTACACAGCATATTTGTGTAATTTCTTTGGTTACGACGCAGTTAACGTCAGCAATGAAAATAATTAAAAACAGGTTTTGTTAACAATCCGCGTATTTTAGGGTTCCGTACCTCAAAAGGAAAATACGGAACCCTTTTTGGATCACTTTGTTGTTCGTCCGTCTGTCTGTCTGTCAAGATCCTCTGTGTCGCGTGGAGGTATCGAGTTGAAATTAACCATATACTCAACTTTGTGGTCCCTTTGTGCTGTGAAAAAATGCTCATCAATGCTCTAAGTTTACGCTAGCCTAAGGTAAGGCTTTTTATGTCAGAAGTTTATACGGAACCCTCTCTGGCTTGATCTGGGCCGGTTTTTGTTATCGTTGTAATTTGTAAATGAATGGGAAAGCATAGGCTTACTTCACACTTGTTTGACCACTCTTGCCCATCCGAAATAGTGTGTAAGATTCCTTAGATTCCCATTTCCGAGCTATACGGGTAAATATACCCGTACCTATACAAATAAATGAAAGTGTCTCTTTTGCATGCAGCCATTTTAGAGAAGACCTTATGAATATCAAGTAAGTATTATCCCATAGAATTAAGCCAGATTATCTTGTATTATTATGTAAAGTACGTCATTCTAGGCTTTGAACACCACTCTTTGGAAAATACGTTTTCAATGCCTTAAATAGAAATAGTATTAGTGTTTCGTAGGTGCCTAATTTTGGCAAGTAATTGAAAATATTGGTCAAGTATCTGTGCTCTTCATTTCGTATACATTGCACAGCCCGCACAGTGGCTGAGCGATCGACTGCTGCGCTGCGTGTCGCGGGTTCAATCCCCGTACGGAACAAATATTTGTATGACTGATATACATGCAGGTAGTTGTTTCGGACCTGGCTGTTTGTGTATGTGAGTTTAAATATTTGTTAACGCACAGACGATACGGGAGGAATTATTAGTGTGGCAAGCTTCTTTTTTAAGATCGATCATTCGAAAGGTCATTGACGGCCCTGAATGTTAAAATGTGTGGTGAGTAGCATTATTTCAGGTTCACAACTATTGAAAAAAAAATAAACAAATAAAAAACGACAAGCGCTTAAAAAAAAAAGAAATAAACATGCAAAGCACTACAGATAGTAGTTCGTTCCTGCATTTATTTGATTTAATCGTATGCTCATTCGGTTGGTGACAGTTGTACCCAAGTTGTTACCATAAATATCATACATGGCACCGTCGCATGATCGGCCGCTTATTCTATGAACGCAGCTAATTATGTTTTCCCATTCCTTAACTATTCTTTCTTGATTAATTTCGTGGCGGGATCCCAAGGCCCAAGACAGTTTAATTGTTTCTCCGGGATTTCGTCTAGCTTCATTGTCTGGGCGCTTTTCTTGCGGTAGCCTTTGTTAATTCTAGCTTCTCGGAGTTGCAGTAGTTTAAGAATACTATGGCAGGCTTATAAGCAACTAACTACGTGTTAAAAGCTTAGTCTTTGATCATTTTGATGCCCCTTTTAAACTCGCAGCTGGCATTATGCTGTCCTATAAAACCAATTATATCTTTACAATGATAGTAGTTTATAGTTCTTTTTTCGAAATGGCATCTTGCATTTCAACCTAGGAGGTTGTCGTCTGCTTAACCGGGCGATTCCTGTGGATGCCTTAAAAATTAAGACCTCCAGCTAGGGCAAAAACTTACAAACTAAGTGACTACACGCTAAGGGCTCCTGTGGCTTACGAGCCTCGGCTTAGGGCGTCGCTGAAGGAGGACAACAAAGGGACAGGCTGGAGCTGAGTGAATTTTATAGATCTACAGATTCTGCCTTAGATATCTACTGATAGTAGCCCCTGTCAAAATACGTGTGAGAATTCAACGTGAGGATGATATCAACTTGATAGTTCAACAATATTTAATTAGTTAACACTGTCAAATTGTCTATTTACTTTTATAAAGCAATTTGATCTGACCCTAAATGAATAAATCAAGTCGAATAAGGCTAGAAACACACTGGTTACGTACAGAAATTACATATACGCAATGCGGACACCCGGTTCGTAGGAATATAAAGCGAAATTAAGGGATGCGTACCAGAATTCACGTTTTAATACACGTTTAATATAATTTGCGTATTAAGTTGGTGTCGTAACACATAACGTATGTGTCTGAATGTAATTATGGATATTGTAGAAGTCTAGTCTTAGTCGTAGTTCTAGTAATTTCTTATCAAATCACGACTTTTGTAGGTGTTTTCTTTGCGGTTATTAAAATCAAAATGTCACTTATTCAAATTATTCTGATAATCAGCTTTTGGAATGTCTCATTACAAGAGACAGTCCCACAAAAATGCCCTGACCTTCGCCACTTCCTAGTGTTTTCGCTGGGAAGAAGAAGTAGCGAATCAAACTCTCCAGCAACACATCTGTTTGTCAAGTTAGAAGAATTGCCGTTGCCATCACTAGAAGATTCTCCTATATCATATAAACGCACTCAGCATTTACAAACATTTAAACTCACATAAACAAACAGCCAGACCCGTGAGACCCGGAACAACTACATGTTGGTCACACAAATATTAGTTCCGTGCGAGAATCGAAAACAGTCAATGGATTAACTACTAGGCCAACTTACTTTAATTCGAATGCATGTACTACCTACTTTTAGAATTCTACCTTGTGGTAAGGTTACCTATTTGTGTACAAAACAGAAGATTCGCAATATGTTTTAAATAATAATGAGGAACAAAAACGCTTATTAGGTTTGCGTCATAAAGGTCTGCATGGAAACATCTCATTTTCTGTATAAGTGGGAGAACTTTTCTTGTAATACATATTTTCCGAGTACAAGATGACCTTAAGTTCGTGTCCATATTGTTTGTTTTCTCTCTAGTTTTAATACATTTGGCACAGACTAAACTTTTTGAGAGAGTAAATCCCCCTAAATGAAATATAATATTTTTTAATAGTTAACGATAAAACTTACTCATCAAGGCTTTTTGTTTTTTAAGGATGGGAAATCATCAAATAACTTCCCCCGCTCTGGGCGGAGCATCAGACTTTTAGTGACTACACCCATGTTTTTTCTGTTGCCTTTTATGTTCTCGGGCCGCCGCGCCGTATCTCTTTCGAACAACCCGCAACCCCGGCAGTGATAAATTCTTTTAAACATTACATTAAATCAAATCAACAATCTGAAGATTTTTTGTTCTTTCATTTCAAGTTGAATTGAAATGAAAGAACATATTTCATACGCAAAATACGCGCCTTAGACGTGGAGTTGCGGACACCAGCCCGTTATACAATACAAGTTGAATTGGACAAAACGATGTCTTTAATATACGTTTAACGTGTAAATTAAAGTATTGAATCTTGAATTGCCTTTGTCTATAGTTTTCATGAAAAAAAAAGCCAATTTACACAGAGGCATATGTAACGAAAAACGACGTTTTTTATTTCAATTTCAATGCAATTTATACTATAGTATTTTTGAACAATCAGTACCGTCCATAATTCTATAGAAAACATAGATTATTTAATTAAAATGAAAATATTTTATGTCAAATTAGTGGTATTTTTAATTTTAAAATATATTATTATTACGTATTTACGTTCGTTTATACCGTGTGTGTGGCTTAACGTAAAATTGGGCCTTAGATAATAAGACTTGAATTCATATCAAATTAAATCTAAAAAATGTTCTTATGGATTTTTCTCGTATATTTCAGGAATTTGAAAATGGAAGCGTTCAAGAGAACGAGGGTGTACGAAGAAATCAACACATTATTGCTGTTAAATGTCGCCCAAAACGTTAAAACTACCACGTCATCGTTATGGAGGTAAGAGTACGTACTTTTTTTAAAAATTGTTTAAAGAATATTCTCATTTTTCCTCAACGTTACTTTACACTGTTAAAAGTCGACCCATTTTAAGACGGGCCTGTTGGTCTAGTGGTTAGTGGCCCTGACTGCTGAGCCGGAGGTCATGGGTTTGATTCCCACCCAGGACAAACTTTGTGTGATGAACATGATTGTTTGTTCTGTGTCTGGGTGTGATTTATCTATAATATGTATGTATTTATAAATTATACAAGTATGTATATCAGTTGTCTGGTTACCATAACACAAGCTCTGCTTAGATAGTCGTGTGTGAGTTGTCCCAAGATATTTATTATTATTTTTCGGGTTCCGTACCTCAAAATGTAAAAAAAAACAGAACCTGTATAGGATCATTTTGTTGTCTCTCCGTCTGTCAAAACCGTTTAACTCGGGATCACGTAAAGACATCAAGTTGAAATTATATAAATCGTATACTCAAGTCTATGGTCTCTTAGAGATATGAAAGATCAACCCTCTAAGTCTACGCAGTCAAAAGATAATTATGACCGTTGATGTTGCAAGTATGTTCGGGACCATCGGTGCGCGAATCTGACTCTTGCTTGGCTGATTTCCCTGGAATATTATGTCGAACTTTAAGTTTAGAGGATGATATTGACTACTATCCTTACTCCTTACTAATATTATTATTATTAATATTATAAAAGCACAAGTGAGTTTGTTTGTTTATTTGTTTGTTTGTTACCTCTTCACGCTTTAATGGCTAAACCGATTTTGATGAATTTTGGTACAGACATAGTTGGGAACCAGGAAACGGGCATAGGCTAATATTTTTTTGAAAAAAATGGAATGTGAGGGAGAAAGAGGGAAGAAAAGGGAAAACTTAGCGTTGCTATTACAAATCAATAAGGCGCAAGGGGAACTGTGTTACCCCAAATATAACGCGATCGAATCCACGGGCGAAAGCTAGTCTTAAATAACTACTACGATTATGTAACATACTAAGAGCGGAGTATTCTAATACAAGCAAATTAATTGCTCAAAAGGATGCTCCTCAATTTAACTAGCATAAGTTATTAAATCTTTTTTTTAACTCACCACAAATCGTGTACTTATTTTCAAAGAGTGGTGGAGTTGCCAAACAGAGTTGAAATCTATGCATTTGTGCTCTGTCCACCGGCCATTTAAGTTTTGCAGCATTGCTATAGCTATTCGGCGAGCTATTTTGCCAACTTTTTCCTAGTCCTAGGGAAAGTCTCTTTCCATCGCTCGTCGAACGATGAGATCACGGGATGAGATCGTGTGACAGCTTAAATAAAAAATTTGGATTGTTTTGGGACGATAACTAACTTCACTTAACTAACTTTACTAATCAATTTACTACCCTACTTAGGTCCTATCAGAATACCAGCGCTGTGATATTATTTTTGTGTTACAACACCAAAGATAGTAGATGAGAGTTTTTTTACCAATTTGTTTTTACTGTTACATAACTTGGTTTTTCTCGGATGCTTCTCCTGCTCTTAAAAAAGGCTGAAACAAAAAAGGTTTTTGCAAAAGAAACCGACCTTAAAAAAATACTATAAAGTGGAAAATAACTTTACTTCCGGAAGTTGACTTTTGTTTGATTTATCCCTTTTTTTTGCTAGCGACTTCCAGAAGTTCAGCTTTTTTATTGTGGTATCACACAAATTCTTATCGAGTTTTTGTTTTAAGTGTTTTTGGAAGTGCCATTTATTTGGTATGGCGTTATAAAGAAATAAATTTCACGTAGGTACCATTCTTGTTAGGGATTTTCAATCTCCTTTAAGAGGGCCCTAAAAATAATATGTTAGGTAGTAGTAGTATTAAAACTTTTTAATGACCAAACGACGGCCATATGTTTTGATACATTACATACACCGGGCCAGTCATTGACAACATGTAACCCCATAGGTCATGCAACAAGTCTTGGTAGAGATCGCGTAGTGCGCGAGATCCCTAAGACGGTGAGCAATGGGTAGCTCACCGTAGGTCCGACCAGTGACGACAGGCTGTGTTGATGGCGCGTTAGTGTTCCACACGCGCCTTAAAGAGATGCCAGCAAAGCAGAGTGTCCTGCCGGGGTTGCGGGTTGCGGGTTTCGAAAGAGATTATCACAACCCCGGAACATAAAGCTCAAAAGAAGAAACCAGCTTTTAGTCAGTCAAACATTCCCCCCGCTCCACCCAGAGCGGAGGAACTTATTTGATGAATTCAATTCCTTAAAAAAAAGGATCCTGTCAGAGTTCAAAAAATTACACATATAACGCATTGCTTAGCTGTTCCATGAATAATCTGATTAAGTACTTATTTTTGTTTCAGACAGCTGTCTGCTTGCTCCGACCTCCTAAGGTCAAGAGAGGAGTTGTCTCTCGCCCTGACGTCACATTCTTACTACACAAAAGAGGAACAGATGGACACACTAGTAATAAGCAGTATACAAACACATATAGACTCAGGCAGAGATAGTTTGAAGTCTACTATACAGTATTTGGAGACAGAAAAAATAGTCAAAGAAGTTAAAGAATTAAATGAAGTTTTAATATTGTAAGTATTTTTTTTGTTTTTTCGACGTTTAACTGTTGTTCCCGGTTGACATTTGTAGATCTTTATTCTTTTGGATCTTCAACAAAAGATACACATACACAGTATAATTGGTTATGAACACTTAGTTCATTCAATTATAGGTGATCAAAAATAACTAGGTGTTGGTGTGTAACACAGAAATATGAAAAAATAAACAAAATTGACAAATATTTTTAAAATATAACATATTTAACACAAGGAAAAACAATCTGAATAAAAACCAAAATGTAGAAATGAATTGAACAAATAATTAATATTTAAAAATTAAAGGTAAAATAATTAAAGGTAGGCGCAGTGGCTTAACGATTGACTGCTGCGCTGCGTGTCGCGGGTTCGATTCTCGCACGGAACAGATATTTGTATGGCCTACAAATAGTTGGTTTTGGGTCTGGCTGTTTGTGTATGTGAGATTAATTGTTTGTAAACGCACCCGCGATACAGGAAATTCCTAGAGTGGGGCAATGTGTTTTTTTTTTTAAAGAAAATAAACTTTGATGGTCTTTTAAATGTATAATATGTCCCATTAATACGCTTTAGATATGACGTAATAACACGCTTGTTAAATCCGAAATATTAAGCAGACGTGTACTTCCATTAATTTCGCCAGTAATTTAAAAGTTCCATTTTTGAGTACAAACTGTAAAACAAAAATAACACTTGGTCGTTGATTTTTCAGTTTCGAGGACCTAAAACAAACAATAGTGAATCAGCCGAGAATCGAACCTACTGCTGTGAATATTAGCCGATATTTATACACAGACGTCGATTGGTCTACCTATCTGGATAGACTGAGAGTAGTCCAAAAAGACCTTTGGGTCATAGTAGGGTGAGTGCATTTTACATTATTTCTTTGCTTTGAAAATAATGTGACTGAAGCTGATTCTATAGATAGATCCACAAAAAAGATACCGACTTCTAAAACTAAAGTTATTAGTGTTTTTGGGGTTCCGTATCTCAAAACGAAAACACGGAACCATTAATGGATCACTTTGTTGTCCGTCTGTCTGTCAAGACCCTTTATCTCGAAGACGCGTGGAGGTATCGAAGTTGCAGCGAATAGTTGTGTCCGGTCTGGCTGTTTGTGTATGTGAGTTTAAATGTTTATAAACGCACCCACGATACAGGAGAAATGTTTAGTGTGGGGCAAGGTTTTTTTTTTACAAAAAAAAAAGATATGGCTGTTTATGTCGCAAGTTAGTTGTCTTTTTTATATGTACCTACAACTCTTTAAATTGCATTGCTTAAACAGGCAACTAAGTTCTAAGAACCTAGGTACTCATTGTTGACATCCAAATTACAATCAGTTCGCAATAAAGAATTTGACTTTGACTGCAAGCCGGTGCTTACAAAGTTAATGCCTTTCATTTCTCCATCTATATTAGGGTTGGCTTCCAGTCTTACCGGATTCAGCTGACTACTAATATTTCCATGGAGCGTCTGTCTATCTCACCTCCACAATCCAGTTGGGTTTTACGATTGGAAAAGTTAGACAGATGATGATGGTATGCCGTTTTGTAGGTCGTCAGGGCGCGCAGTGGTGTGGGTGGCGCGGCGCACGTTGGGCATCGGCGTCGCCATCTTGGCGCTGGTGCTGCTCGCCTCGCCAGTCATGCTGCTTCTGCTGCGACACATCGCCTACACTATACAGGTATGATAGACATAAGTTGGGACTACGAAAAGCGCCCTTACTTATTTTACGGTAAGGTCCTATCGAAGTTAGTATTTCTTTTCAATTTATAATAAATATTTATAATAATTTAAAGGTATGAGGTGCAAGGTGCAAAGTTCTTCTCCCCTAATTATAAGAGAGAATTCGAACATACAATTTATATGTATTGTTTGATTATAAGACATCACAGACATCGGTTACGAAAAACATCGTGACGAAACCTGGAGTTATGTAAGGTCTGTTTTTTAATCTCGTAGACTAAATTGACATTACGAGTGTTGTCAGTTTATTGCAATTCTTAAATAGTGGTGTGGAACAACCGAAACTTAACGTCAATAAAAATCAAGTATCGTTTTTTTAACAATAAGTTATCCTAAAATAATATGTTTATCCTGAAATAATGTGTAGGTACTTATTTAAAACGCAATAATAGAAAATTAATAATTTAAAACATATATTTTTTAATTACATAACTTAATTACAGGTATTCGCGTTATCTAATTCAGATAATGACTCCATGCCTGAGGAATATTCTGAATCATCAGAATCGCCACCTACTTCTTTGATAAACCTATTAGTAATGTCGTCGGTTATGTGGCCCAGATGACACATTTCATCTTCAATTTTAATTACATGGACTACACAGTCTTTCCACCGCTGCGGGGTCACTTGACGAAGCCTTTCTTCAAAAAGGTTTCGTACTTCATTCATTTTGATTGTTTTATTATTTTTGCCAACTAGAAGTAGGTAACGATTCCAGTTTCCTGGTGTGATATGAAGCATTATCTATTCCAAGTACTGCGTTTTCTTTTAATTTCGGAAAAATATTTTTTAACCGTTTCATAAGAGAAAAGGGTTAAGATTGCCTTTTTAACTCGTACGGGAACAACACTGATGGCGTCTATATTTATTTTTTGTTTAATTTAGAGGCATCGAAACATGGTCAGATTACGCACGGCGATGCGTGGTCCGATTTCCCTGGCAGTTTGTAGCACGTCGTGCAGCCGTGTACACGTGAATTTTAAATTTAAAACATTGAATGAAAATTAAATTCGTCTATTATAGATAAAAAGTTACGATTCAACAAACCGGTATCGTAGGTACAACACTGCACAAAAGAGCTGGCAACATTATTTGTAAATTTGACATTTGCATGTGTCAATTTAGTCTACGAGATTAAAAAACAGACTATAGATAGTTAATATAAGTCTGAAATCGCCAACCCGTCTTGAGCAAACGTGGTGATCCATGCTCGTCCCTTATCTGTATGAAAAGAGGCCTTTGCCCAGCCGTAGGACAGTTAAAGGCCGTTAACATTATCTTTTATATTATTAATAATATTAAAGGGTTTTTGGGGTACTAGGAAAGTCAACTTTGACCTTAATACAGTTTAAGCACACAGCGAATTTAACTATAAACACACTTTAGCTCACGTTTTACGAAAATATTGTTTACTGCCATGTGGAAAAAATCACGACGTAGTGAAACTCAAGTAAGCAGCGTAGTAAAGAACTGTAGCCCAACTATGACCTCTTAAAGCAATTCTTATTCCGCTGAGGGAAAGAGACAGAGCTATACAGGGTGTCTAGCACCATCTCTTTCACTCAGTGGAATAAGAATTGCTATAAGATGTCATAGTAGCCCTTCTGGTTTACTATTTGGAGTGTAGAAGCTCACGCGAAGTCGTGGGCGAAGCTAATGAAAATCATCAGCTAATTGACGTCTACGACGGCTACGAACTGCTACGGTTGCTACGACAATTCGGAGTGCTTTAGTTAATTATTATTCTTTAAATCTTTCTAAGCTGTTAGCGAATGTGATCTGCTACCCTACCATGACGTCAACAAGCAGAACTTATTCCACTGAGGGAAAGAGACAGAGCTATACAGGGTGTCTAGCACCATCTCTTTCCTTCAGTGGAATAAGTTCTGCTTTAAGACATCATGGTAGGCCAACTGATCCACTAAATTGCCTTTGCCTCGAAACAACTACTAACTTATACGATTGAGACATTTTTATATGTTTATAATACGGGCACTTCGAGTAGATTTTACAACTAGTGCAGTTTTCGCACCAATATACTAAACGAAATTAAGTCTAGAACATTGAAGGCACATACATAATTATTCAACGTATTACGCAACTCGCCCATGACCGATAAATTAAAACCTTCGCTTCTCGCTCCTACGACACAATTTGCAATGGTAATGCCCATATACTATATAGCTGTTTCATTTGCCTTTTGGTGCCTCTTCAAGTTTATTGATGACCTGGATCAATCTGAGAATGAAAATGTAAAGTGGCTGTACCTAGGTTTTACTCATCTTTGTGTGTAAAAAAGAGTCTGTGTCGCGGGTGCGATCCCCGCACAGAGCAAATATTTGTATGGCCTACAGATAGTTGTTCCAAGTCTGACTGTGTATGTGAGTTAAAATGTTTGTAAATGCATCCACGACACAGGAGAAATCCTAGTGTGGGGCAACGTCTTTTTTCATTTAAAAAAAAGATGAGGTGTTAGTTCTAATTCATCATCAAAAAGATGAGGTGTTATTTCTAATTCATCATCATCATCTGCTTAGCCTTTTCCCAACTATGTTGGGGTCGGCTTCCAGTCTAACCGGGTGCAGCCGAATATCAGTATTTAATCTGTTAGTTCTAATTGTGACAACAATTTGAATAGTCTTGTAAAGAATAATTATATTAGACAACCATAAGACAAGGTGCAGCCTCAACTCGCAGTGATTATTATAAAAAAATCTAGTCGATGAAAAGTAGGTATTCGACGTACACTTGATTTGTAATACTTTATGTGTAGAATTTGACTTTTTTAAATAAAACATCATTGAATTAAGATTGATATTATTTAACTGTTTAATGCTGTTTCATAATGGTTCAATTCAGGATCCGAAACATTGTGGCGCCATCATTTTCTTGTTTCACAGTTTCTGGAAAAGATAATAAACTTGTATTAGTTTTCATATAATTTAAGGAAAATACAGATATAATCTTTATAGGATCACTTTGTTGTCCATCTGTCTGTCAAGAAAATTTATCTCGGGAACACGTGGAGGTATCGAATTAAAATCATTTACTAAAGTTTCTGGTCCTTTCCCTAATCTTTTAATCTACGCAGTCAAAAGATATGGCCATTTATGTCGCTACCAGCGTACCGTACAAAGGGGCTACTCGCGCCTCCAGGTTCCGTACAGACAGAACCCTGGGTGAGCGAATCTGACTCACATTTGGAAGATATTTTACATTAAAGGAAAATTTGCTGACTTTAAATCATTGTTCATTTTAATAAGGGACATAAATGTAATGTTGCAGCGTGCTACAAGTCTTTTGACTTTCCAACAACGTTTACTGGGACTCGAACACGTTGTTGTTGTGCTAAACATTTGTATCATCGTCACGCCTATAATATCCAAAAGGTTTGGCAGAGTTGTACCTAGTACATTTTCATTTTGCTAGTTATGTTTTTTTGCGATTGGAAAGGAACTAAATAACTTCCCCCCGCTCTGGGTGGAACGGAGGAATGTCCGACTTTTACTAAGTAAAACCCACCCATGTTCCTTCTTTTACCCTTTATTTTCTGGGGCTACGCTATCTCTTTCGAACAACCCGTAACCCCAGCAAGCAGTGGTTCTGGCAGGCCTCTCTGCTTTGTTAACATCTCTTTGAGGCGCGCGTGGAAAACAAACTCACCGTCGACTCGGCAAGCATGAGGGCTTTGGTTAGTCTTTCTTGTCCGACAAATTGTGAAAAAAATATTCGTACGCCTTGCAAGGGCGGCACATAGTGAAACAGTATATATATTTTATTTAATAACACCATTAGCGATGTGAAACGAATAAACTCTACTTATATCTGAATTTGAACGACGTTAAATAAATGCTTAATTCCACATCACAATCTCATCGCCCTTTTTTTGCCTTATTTGTAGCTATCTATCGGCAATTACATAGAGAACATATTAATTATTATACTACCTGCTATCTATGTTCTACAAAGTAAATGATTGATTGATTAATTATTATGGACTGGCTTTTGCCCGCGGCTTCGCTCACGTTAAATTCGGGGTAACACAGTTCCCCTTTCCTGATTTGCACGTACCTGCTACCTGTAGTTTTTGCCCTTGTGCCTTATTAATTGTAATCGCAAAGCTAAGTTTTCCTCCTATATTTGTCACTTTAAAAAAATAACCGATGTCCCTCTCCAGGGCCCCAACTCTCTGTACCAAAATTCATCAAAATCTGTTTAGCCATTTAGGCGTGAAGACGTAACAAACAAACTCACTTTCGCTTTTATAATATTAGTAAAAATAAACATTGTCTGTGATTAAAATTGTTTTAAACAGGTAGGACTTGTATCTTAGGAATGTTTGTTGAACTTTAACCTTTACAAAAACATAAACAAAGTTCGAAAATGTTCTAAAGATATATGTGCTAACATTGGCAGAGGTTACACATCGTGCCTCATGTTTCTAAATCATAAGCATGCCGCACGTGTTTCAATAATAAGTCACACCTGTTTAGCCACGTGAATCAAGAAAATTTGTGACACATTTGTATCTTAATTACACAATTTCAATTTAAGGACAAGATTATATTGGCAGGTGACGTTAAAGTTTTTTTATGGGGAACGTGACAAAATAATAGTACACACTCATTTCGCTTGTCATGTTTATATCCCATGTTATAGGGGGCGCGTCTATTGCCATCAAATGGACACAAATCCAGACAGGCTGCTACTAGAGAAATTTCTAATGGAAAAGACCGATAACAATTTGCTTAACCCGATAATCGAACCCCGGACCTTATGCTCAGTAGTCGCACTTGCGACAGTTTGACCAACAGAGCAGTCAAAAGCTAGTCACTATATAGTATAAAACAAAAGTCGCTTTCCGCTGTCTGCCTGCCCTGTGTATGCTTAAATATTTAAATAGATACCTACTTAATTAGATGCGATTATTTTTGATAGTTAGACTTTTTTTTTATTATTGATAGGCTCGCGTTTGACCACTATCCCACCTGATGGTAAGATTTATTCAATAGGAAGGGTTATATGTATCTACATAAACAATAAATGAATAAAGACTCACTCCTTTCGTAAAACATTGGCCCCCAACACTAATTTGTCCGACTTTACACTTCTTGAGCATATTAAACTTTGCAGGTTCGGCAAACCCTAACATCACAAATGCAGAAAGCACCACAAACAATAACAGAAACCACTTCATATTCACGCGTTCACATATAAAACTCGAATGTCGAAAGATGCGCTTCGATAAAGCTTTTATATACATCGTGCAGACATTACTGTGCATTTACATAATCCTACTAATATTATAAAAGCGAAAGTGAGTGTGTTTGTTTGTTACGTCTTCACGCCTAAATGCCTAAACCGATTTTGATGAATTTTGGTACAGAGATAGTTGGGACCCTGGAGACGAATATAGGCTATTTAAAAAAATGAGATATGGGGGAGAAAGAGGGAAGAAAAGAGAAAACTTAGCATTGCTATTACAATAAATAAGGCGCTACGGCAAAAACTACAAGTAGCAGGTACCTGTAAATCAGGAAAGGGGAACTGTGTTACCTCGAATTCAACGCGAGCGAAGCCGCGGGCAAAAGCTAGTTATTTATAAATATCAAACGGGTTTCGGAATGTGTATGTTGACTCAAGGACTATGACTTGTTTGTTTATGTGTTTGCCGATAGGTGGTGGCTTCTTAAATAGCTTTAAACCTGTTTTGGTCTAGTATTTGGTATGTTTATGTCTATCTTCTTGCGGTCAGACTTTTTGTGTGAGAGAGAGACCTATGATATAATGTTTAATTCATTCTTAAATATTGTAAATACAAGAGCGACTTTGTCCGTCTGTTAATATTTCACGCCATAACGGCTGAACGGATGTCGATGTTGTTATTGTTGTTATTTCCTCTTAAAGTAAGCAAGGTTGTACGAAAAAAAACAGTAGTATTTAAATTAGAAATCAAATACTTATTTTTCACAGGGAATGCATTTAGTCAGTAGCCAAACTTCTCCTTTTGGACAACGGCATGTAAAGCGTATAAAATGTTGTCTCTTTACCCTTACATTATTTACAGTTTCTGGTTGATCAGGTAACGCACTGATGGCCGAACCGCATTCTGGACACGATTCTGTCCCCGAAAGATCCATAAATCTAAAATGTGATAGAAAATAACAATTATATAATATTCAGGACAACGTTAGCATAGTAGGTATATTATCAAAACCTTTATTCACTTTTCATCTTACTTTTTAATTTTTAAATATTTCAAAAAAATAATAATAATAAAATAGTGGTCTGCCGGTATTGGGAGCAGGCTCCATGCTATCGCTTCTCACAATGCGGGCCGTATCCAGGAGTTCTGCCTTCTGAATCAGGCCCTTGATCCAACCGCCTTAGGAGAGTTTCGATAGATCGTCTTCCAGACACAATTATATAATGACGGGGTATTTTTATAAAAGTATTGTTTTATTATTACACTAGCTTTTGCCCGCGACTTTGCTCGCGTTAAATTCGGTATAACACAGTACCTGCTACCTGCAGTTTTTGCTCTTGCACCTTATTGATTCGTAATAGCAACACTAAGTTTTCCCTTTTCTTCCCTCTTTCTCAATCACTTCCCACTTTTTTTTAATAAAAATTAGCCTATGTCCGTCTCCTGGATCCCAACTATCTCTGTACCAAAATTCATCACAATCGGTTTAGCCATTAAAGCGTGAAGAGGTAACAAACGAACAAACTCACTTTCGCTTTTATAATATTAGTAAGGATTGTATTATTATTACATTTTTTTCTGACTTTTATATTTTTCCATTCTGTCATCATCATTTGCATGAAGATTGAAGTATTGATTAAGTAAAAAAAAAACAATCCTTTTATACTCTACTCTCAGTCACTCTTTCACTGGCTGAATAGATTACGATAAAATCCCCACAAATAAAGTAAAAAATAATTTACAGTCAGATACTCACTTTTCACAAGGAACGCACCTAGTCCCCAGCCAGGCTTGACCTATTGAGCACTGACAGTGTAGTTTCATTGAAGAACCAGCTGAACTAACCGCACACATCGCAGTAAGAGACATGACAATCAGAGCAAAGGTTGCCATGGTGACAGCGCCAAGCGTGTCCTTAATACTCGACCGATGAGAACTCAAGCTTGAATTGTGCAGAGCTAATTAATTGGGACGGTTTATATACCTTATGGTGATTCATTATTGTACACAAACATCACTTACACACAAACACAAACACCATGGCATACGTATTTCAACAATGTACATCCTGGCACAAATGAACACGATGTGCAGTCTTAAATGTAGTTCTTGTTGGGTATCGGGATGTAAAAATAACGTGGGCATAAATTAACTAACATTGATATAGCGATGTAGCCCACCAGGATAGTAGCCCAAATTAAGGAAAATCTGCAAAAAAACATCTGGCAACTTTTTTGATTGTGTAAGAAGATAGGGTTCTACTGTGATTCAGAAAGAAATTGGTGAAAATCTGTTAAGCCACGGTATTAAACTAAACTAATATTTAAATGACATACCTAATCACATCTAATTTTATTTCACACTACTTAAATCGCAATTAAGTCCAAAATTTTTGTTGAAAAGCTTAGAATAGCAAGTTAGCCATTTTCTCTAAATTGAGTATCTAAACTATCATTAATGCTGTCAAACTATGAATGGTAAAATTTTGTCACTAATTAATTTCAGAAGAGGAAACGTCGTTTGACAGAAATAAACAATATTTTTGTTATTTTTAGAGTAGTTTCGTTTGTGGCAGCATAATCGATACCATTGGCACACTTACTGACTCACTTATAATATCAAGCTGAGCTATTGGTGATAAATCATGTTTATTTTGCAAGTAGGTTTTCACAAACACTTTTACACGTATTATTTAAAAAAAACTACATGTGGCCGGTGTTTCGTACCCGATTACTCTGAGAAAAAACAGCTGAAATATACTCAGAGGTCTCTTTTATGGACCAGATAAAAATCTTGGTCAACTTATATGAGGACTATGCAGTCTGAAATGGTATTTTTAAGAAAGCACCGTACAGATTGAGTGGACCTGTCCAGTCAGTGCAAGCATTTGTCAGTTATCGACTCATAACCCAAGGAACTCAACGACACGACTAACAATACCAAAAAAAGGACATTTGTGATGGTCACTTATAGTACTTAATCTGCCAGACAATCGTCAAAAACAAACAAAGTAAATAAAAGTAATGATTCACATGGTCCTCACATTCTAAATAAAAGACCAAGAAAAAACACTGAGAATTAAACACTAAGATAACGAAGTCAGAACATGTCACAAATCATAAATAGCTAAAAGGTAGGCATTTTGTGGGCAAGTTAATTAGGTAGGACAAATGTTTTCCTGTCTGGTCAGTGGTCATCCTTTGTTTTAATTACGTCAATGTTACTAACACTAGAATTTATTAATAACCTGTTTGTAACAAAATATTGGTTGCTGTTGTCCAAACTAGTTATAGTTTTAATTAAATAATTATATTGTAGTTTTTTTTTGTGGTGGGTAATCATCAAAAATCTTCACCCGCTCTGGGCGGAGCGGAGGGAAGTGTCAGGCTTGGACTGACTAAAACTCACCCTTCTACTGCCCTTTACGTTCCGGGGAATATATTGTAGTTGGATAAATATTTAGATACCCCTGTAACAAAGTATGTTAACAAACCTTTTTCGTGTATTAATTTTATCACATATTATATTATTATATATTATTATTTTTATTGCAAATATCTTTATAAAAACATAGTAAAAGAAACATTTAAAAATGTAAAAAATAGTAGCTCACTGGTATCGAGAACAGGCTACCGGCAGTCAGGGCTCTAAAGAGAGGAACCTCATAACGGTGCGGGATACGAGGCGGGTCCAGGAGTACCGTTTTCTGTGGTATACCCAACGTACCGTACTCCTGCAACGCGGTACTTCTACAGAAAGCGGTAACACCTTTGAAGTTGGCGGTTATTGGTCGAAACTCTTGGCAATTAAGCCACTTGCACTGACTGTAGCGACTATCGGTACAATGATAGCTGAATCCACATCCCACATGGCAATAACCTCGCGAGCCAAGTCAATTTACTTGAATATACTTATCTATAAAACATTTTTATTACTTAATTTAATAAATGGATATTGTAGAAGCTCGTGGCTTAATATAAGCAGTCGTTCGGGTCTATCTTTAGGTTAAGCCGCGCTTGCCTAAGCTGGTCTGTGGATGGGTGACCACCCGTTACATACCGAGTTTCCTCCGTGCCTCGGAAAGCACGTTAAGCCGTAGGTCCCCTCTGTCATTTAGAGATCTTTGACAGTCGTTAGGCAATCGACAGGTAGTCAGTGTTCCGAAAGTCTGACAACCATTCTTACTAAGGGGTATCGCATTACCCAGTACTAACTGGGTTGTGGAGGTCAGATAGGCAGTCGCTCCATGTAAACTACTGATATTCAGCTGCATCCAGTTAGACTGTAAGCTGACCACAACATACTAGGAAAAGGCTAGGCAGATAATTTAATAACTGGTGATTATATTTACAAACCATTGTCATGTTGCTAGACTACTTTCTTTCACAGAAGCTTTCACGGTATATAACAATATTTAAACTGTCACTTTAGACATCTTCCGTTATTTGTACTTGTTATGAGCTCCCAATATTTCGACGTTGTTGCAAGCGTCATGATTGCGGTATGACTAATGACTGGCATAACAACTTTAAATTACAGAAGATAAGATGTTGGTGACTGTTTAAATATCAGAATAACTTTCTATTTATTTTTCCAATGGTTCTGCTGATTTGCTTGACAAGTGAATGTTTTGACAATGTTTTAACATTAAAGAGCATCCACGACTGCATGTACACACGACGGCACATCAACCTATACCAAACCATTTTGACTTGATCTCTCGATTACTAGTACGGTGTGCGATCCGTAGTAGAGAGATCAGATACCCTACCATGACGTGTTAAAGCAGAACTTATTCTGCTGAGGAAAAGGGGCAGAGCTATACAGGGTGTCTAGCACCATCTCTTTCACTCAGTGGAATAAGTTCTGCTTTAAGATGTCATAGTAGGCCTACTGGTTGTAATAGTTTAGAATAGGTTGACCTGCCATCGTGTGTACAGACGCCTGCAGGTCAAGCTACCCGAAACTGTCAATTTTTCCCAATGAACCTTGAACCTAATACTTCAGATATAAAGTTGAAAATCTATCAAAGAAATCTGACAGATTGTAGTAGCTTGATGTGCAGGCGTCTGTACATAACAACATTAAATACTAGTTTTAAGATTGTAAGTATTTTTAGTTTTCCTTATTCTCATATAACTCGCAATAGGTATTAGTCAATTGTGTTCAGACATCTTTTATAAACACATTCTATTTTATAAAAGCTTGCATTATTGGGTTCGTTTCCATGGCCAAACTTGCATGATGCACTGTTCTATTATGACGAGGGTCTTAATACCATTATATGTACGCATGTCGCCACACGATTGGGCCAAAGTAGCAACTGATTAGGTTCCAAAAAACAGGACCCGGCGACGCGGTGGGCACAAAAAACAATAAATGCGAGTGTTTGTTACTCTTTCACGTCAAAACGGCTGAACGGATCTCGATAAAATTTGGCACAGAGGTAGATTATAGTCTGGAATAACACAAAGGATACTTTTTTTTCGATATCACTCGGTGAAGTCGCAGGCGCCACAGCTGGTCTCGTTATAGGTACTCAACTGATGTATAAAAAGAAAATACGCGCATAGTTTAGTTATGTTTCTAATTGCTTAAATATAAGTAAATAAAACAAAATGATTGCGTGTAAATCAGTCGTTTATTTTTTTGATTTGCTACTTGTTAAATAATATTTACTGCAATAGGAAAGTATAAAACAGCTGCTCACATTGAATTTGCGTTACTTAAGTACTTTAAGTAAGAGAAACTTAAACAAGTAGAAATTGTTTTTAAATCTTTTATAATTCGACAATGGGTTATCCCCATGCGTTCCAAATCTATTGTTTTCCGGAAAAAACTTTGTTATATCTCTATATTTGTTACCAAAATTTTCAAAACATAATAAATTAAAATCTAATTTAAACGAAACCACTTGAGTTCTCAACGGCTCCAAAATAAATTGTCAACAAAGACTCAAAAGTACCAGAAGACCTGAATCATTACCTACGACTTATTTATCTTTATTACATGTTGCATGTAATCGAAATACCTATATAGCTTTGATTGTGAGGTTCCTGTTTACAATATAATCCTTTTTTCTGATTCTGGCCTCCTAGTAGTTTATGAGACTTTAGTATCCTTGTTTCTCATTTCCAAGTTTTACTTATCAACACTTACCAATTTCCTACTGCATAATCTTCAAGTGTACGCTTAAAAACATTAAAAAAGAAGCGTAATTTTGTATGCTATTTTTACTTGGGAACCTTTTTTATTATTTAATAATTTAATTTTTCTCTTTGGAACCGTTGGGAATAAATCTTTGGACAGCTTGGGATTATTCAATAACTTTGAACAAGAATAATCTAATCTGTTCAGTACTTAGTTGACTTTTATTCTAGATTGACACTTCATCTAAGCTTTAAATAAATAAGTAATGCACTTTAGCAGTTCACGTAGTTACAGTCACGCTTGACTCGCACATGGACGCACATTGCCGATTTTCAAATTAAATAAGTTCTCGAATCTTTTAGGCCCAAAGTCCCAGATTTGTTTGAAGCTGGCTTTTTGCAGGAACGGTGAACCGCTGCGGTGAATTGTAAAAAGTCTTTGACAGTCTCTCCAACACATGCATTTGCAGTTCCTCCATTTAAAATACTGATATTCAGCTGCATCCGGACGCACTAGAAGCCGATGATGATGATGAAATGCACAAAACGCATCTTCACAGCACATCTAATCTGCTCCAAACCACTTGGTGTTTGTGGAAATAGCTTGGTATTGTAGCTCACTTTGCCCGCCTTGGTTAGTAGGTGCACACACATCGGCAGGTCAACCTATTATAACCTGATCTCTACTACGCCTCGCACACCGTTTTAGAGTAATTATTTTAAAATGGTTTTGTGTACGGTGATGTGCCGTCGTGTGTACAGCGCACATTTCTTGTGAAAAGGCAGCATTCCACAAAAATAAATCTATAATGCTCATAATACCCGTTTACGAAATATTTGGCCTACTTCAATCACAAGAGATGATACTACAACATAATAATGTATGTAGTTTTCTGCTAAATTCAGACAGTCCAGTTTACATATCTTTTCTCCAAGTAACAACATGAGGTTTGGCTGCTACAAGGTCTTGGCTTATTGTCATTGTTTTAGAGGGCAATCTTCTTCTGTGATTCTTTCGTACCTGTAAATAACAAAAAAAAAAAACTTTAATTACAACTTGAATTGGACCCCACAGCAGATTTGCTGTGAGTGGGTTCTTGTTTGCAAAAATGGGTCCAATTGCTCGAGAGAGACTCATAACTGTGCTCAAACTTGTTAGGGTAATAAGTCAAGATGTGGTTATTTTGATAATATCCTATCTAGTTTGCAACCATGAGTATAATATATTACAATTAGATTAATGTATTACAATTAGAAGCAAATTATAAATAGTAGTTCTAATAAGTTTAGTCTAATATTAAATCGATTATTGAATTGTATCGAATCAAGAGTTTAGTGTGGCAACACTTTTTATGTCTTTTGAACGTTTTAAGGCGAGGCGAAGTGTGAGCATTTGTGATTTGAAGGTTGAACCAAACACTTATTTATTCAAATAAATCCGTTATATAGTTACAATTTTCGTTTAATTTGAGAGATAAAGTTTAGAAATTTTAACTAGACCACTTTAACTTTTAATTAGGTACTGGTAACCACAAAGGCATTAAAAAATAGGGGATGGTTAACACACATTAACACTATTTCATCATAAATACAGTTTAGATTTTTAATTCGATTATGAAACATCTATAGCCGCACGTAAAACCGATTTCTGGCGTGGCGACGCGTCGCTATATGATGTTTTATATTCTAAAGTCTATATGCAGTAGTGTGTACGGTGTAGCGACGCGTCGCCATGCGCAATCGACTGTGCGATTCTCTCCCACTCTCTCATATTAGATTTTTATTCAACACGAAGGCCAGGTTAAGCAACCCTTGCCAAGGTTTAGAAATGGATGGGTTACCACAGGGGGCCAGGTTAAGCAACCCTTGCCAAGGTTTGGAAATGGATGGGTTACCACAGGGAGCCAGGTTAAGCAACCTTTGCCAAAGTTTGGAAATGGATGGGATCACACGGGGCCAGGTTAAGCAACCCTCACCAAGGTTTGGAAATGGATGGGTTACCACAGGGGGCCAGGTTAAGCAGCCCTTGCCAAGTTTTGGAAATGGATGGGTATTATCACAGGGGGCCAGGTTAAGCAACCTTTGCCAAGGTTTGGAAATGGATGGGTTACCACACGGGGCCATTAATATAGTTTTATTCAAAGTGCCTTCGATGCTCGAATTCATAAACGATGATGAACACGAAAACGAAAACGATGTCCTTTTCGTAAGTCCACAATGAATCAGAATAATGATGTTTTCAATGACATATTATTTAGTTCCTATCACAATTTGTTCTTTGCCCCACATTAGGAATTTCTCCTGTATCGGGGGTGCGTTAACAAAAATTTAAACTCACATACACAAACAGCCAGATCCGGAACAACTACCGGTAGGTCATATAAATATTTGTTCCGTGCGGGAATCGAACCCGCGATACGCAGCGCAGCAGTCGCTCGCTCAACCACTGCGCCAACTGTGCCATCGAACTGACCATTAGTCAGGTGTTGCAAAACGTGATCATTAAGTTTTATTTTATGTCGTAGTCTTGGCGAACTCTTGATAATCATGAAAGGAAATAAAACGTCATACATTTTTGTAAATTTTTAGTAAAATAACAAGTCTGTCTTTACTTTGAAAAACGCAAACAATTTTATCTTTTGAAAACTTAAAACTCACGAAAACATTTGCGATTGCCTTGTAAATAGGAAAACGTTATCTGCTGTCACTCTTGACCATGTAATCTACAGAGAAAAGTGAAAGAGTAAATTTCCATATTACCCTGTAGCACTGAATCTTAGATCTTGAAAATATTTCATAAAGTATACATTATTGTATATGCACAGCAGTTGTAGTTAGTAGTTATATATAGTTACTAGCGGCCCGGTACGTGCTTCGCTACGTATTGACAAAAAATGTGATGCAGCGCCACTCAAACGCATACAGAAAAAATCATTTAAATCAGTCAAGCCGTTTAGGAGGAGTTCAATGACATACACACGTACAGCAGAATTATATATATATATATATATATATATATATATATATATATATATATATATATATATATATATATATATATATATATATAAAGATAGTAATTTATTGGTAAGGGGTTTTTTACAAGTCACAAAGTTATACCTACGTTACGTTAATTATCTAATTAACAACATTCTCAAATAAAATACAAACAAGTCAAACTAGTCAGAAAATAACAAATGAAATAAATAATATAAGAAAAGAAAAGTAATAATGCGTAGAAATGCACATTAAACTGATTAAAGCTAAACAGTTACAATCAAATATGGTCAAATTAATTTACACCTCACATCGTCATAGCTTTATCATAAAAAAAATCGTCAAAGGAATAAAACGCTTGCTTAATAAGCCATTTCTTCAGAAGAGTTTACAATAGTACAAGGTCCCCAGCCTTTCAAAAATTACACTAATATTACTGTTTTTAGGTGTATGGATGCCGGTGATTATATTTTAATACTAGCTCATGCAGGCGGCGTTCGAGATCGTTTTAGCAAGATTAAAAGCATACTTTTATGATCCAGGTTATAAACTATATGTGTGCGTTTTTCAGGTGTAGTTTTGACCTGAAAGACTAACATACATCAAAATGCTTTTAGAAATCCATACATCCAGACAAACACAATAGCCCTCATCTTCACAAAAAATCACATAATATTAATAGGATTAAAAATGGCAGACACGGGTAAAAAATATGCACCGATATAAGTTATCAGTATTTTGCCCATTGAACCCTAAAACTTGGAGTCTGAACAACCTTGCTACTGACTAAACCGTAAAAGTCGCGAAGTTTTTGGGTTAGTAAGATTTAAAGGCGCGAGTCAACCGCGGCGCGTGCTGAGCACGGGCACGCGGCGTATTTTAGCTGCCTGTATTAATTTTTTTGACAACGTGGGTCTACGTTTCTACTGGAGTACCTACACGAAAACCAACGACACGTATAGCGTGGCACGGCGCACGGAGAGGCTACACACGTGCCACTACAATCCACGGAGGAAAACTACTCTGCGATAAGCGAGCTGTACATAGTCATGGGTCATATTCGTGTACTCCAGAAGAAACGTAGACCCACGTTGACAGCATTGAGCTATGTAACCGCCTATTCGAGCAAGCCACGCATGTATTAATAACGTCAACTCATGCGTAGCCTCTCCGTGGGTTGCAGCGGACACAACCACATACATTTTCTTACAAAGCGAAGTTAAATACACGTGCGTAGCCTCTCCGTGCACCGCGGTGGGCCCGCGCCTTAATGTCGTGCCAGTGACACGAAAAACTTGAAGTAATAAATACACATATTGATGCTAAAATAATCTTAACCGCAAAATACTTCACACACGTCAAAAGTATTGTATCCTCGTTCTTAGGAGTGAATCATTGACCGTATCCATTGAAAACAGTAATCATTCTTCATTTGTATAATTTCCACGAATAAGTTTACCGTCGTGCGTCGTTAAGTATTTTACTTTAATTACACAAGTGTTGCGCACTCGTATGACAGCCCTATGTACATTGTTCAGATAATAATAAGTCTTCATTGTTTTGTGATCTTATACAATGTGTCCGGTCATGGACTAGCTAAATTCTAGGTACTTATGTAACGGGTGTTTTAATATACTATTACGATACGAACATGGGTCTAATTCACTTCCCCGCTTTTTGGCAGCCATTTTGAGATATTCGCTATGCGTGTACAAAAAATAATCATATCTTTCAAAGTTTTGTCCTTACTGAGACAAAAATAGGTCAATCGTTAAATTAAGAAATGATGAGCTTACATTTTCGTAACTTTGGAAAACAAAATTAAAGTCCAAAAAAATATGCAATTCAACGAAAGTCTTGTAAACTATTTTGTGAAAAAATTTGTTTGTTATATAAGTACACAGTATATCGCTGGTCCGTGACCGGACATCATCTGCCTAGCCTTTTCACAACTATGTTGGGGTCGGCTTCCAGCCTAACCGGATGCAGCTGAATACTACTATTTTACATGGAACGACGGCCTAACTGACCTCCACAACCCAGTTAGTAATGCGATACCCCTTGGTAAGACTGGTTGTCAGATTTTCGGAACACTGACTACCTGTAACGTCTGACAAAGATCTACAAATGACAGACGGGACCAACGGCTTAACGTGCTTTCCGAGGCACGGAGGAAACTCGGTATGTAACGGGATCGGACACATTGAATAGTACTAGCTACCTCAACAAGTTTGATATGTGATAAGAGAAAAAAAAACGTTCGTCTTCATTTAGATACTTCCATACAGATGCATTGTAGGAAAGACTCGGTCGTCTTCAATACGGATGCGTAATAGGCAGTCAGTTTCGGTTTTTTTTTTAATAATCTGACGCACAGTTGTCAAATTTAGCCATAGCCTATATGTAATACATGAGCTCAATTTTCTTAGTATTGACACTTTTTGCGTACAGTGAGGGCGAATTTGATGATTTAATTCTTTTTTTAACGGATACCAAGAGAAGTTGTTTACGCGATGTCTTCGGCAATATTTCGAGGTGGTCCCGTATCACTTTTCTTTATAATGTAGTTCATGAGCTATCTTGTATATTACATACTTTTTTTCCATATCTATGTAGATCTGCTTATATAATTTAGTAACAATGGGAAATAAATACTCAGTAAAAATTAGTGTTGATACACTGTTTATTAATTTTTACTTAAAGGTTTTTTTATATACTACATTTGTGACGCGTTAAGTTCACGATTTGCTTTGCCCTATAGCCCTTATATTCTAATCAATGTCACGACAGTTGACGGTTGTCAAACAGTTCAGGAATAAGGACATAATGCAATATTGCTCATCCCCCTAAGTCATTACCGTGATAATAACCTATGTCCTTCCCCAAGCTAGAATATAATGTCTTCTTAGGAAATTTCATTACTATTTGATTAGTTGTGATAAGACGATATACAAACGAATTACCATTAAAAAACATAAAAAACAAATGAACATGCGAACATATGAACAGACATACATACAAACAACCAAATAAACATTACTTAACATTCAAATTTATAATAATAGTTTTGGAACATATAAGAAGATAAGATTAATTTTAAATACTTATTTTTAAAATCATGAAAGGCGTAAAATGATACACAGTGAGAAGTGGATCCGATTAGAAAACGATTTGTTATTTGAGTATTGACTCATTATATGTGGTAGCTAGAGTCCACATTGTACCTACAACGTACGGTAGTGGACATGATTCATGTGGATACCTACCTCAGAACGACCTGTTTATGTGACTTTTCTGAGAACCATGATACCTTTGAAATCTTTTTCGAAAGAAACATAGTTCTCAGGAGGGTATTAGTTTCGAATCCAATCAATAAGGTCAACTGCAAATGTTCGTGCAAGAACAAACTCAAGTTAAATAAAAACGCTGTCGCTATATAAATTCAAAACTGAGTAAACACTTACACATTACCACAAGACTAACTGGCGTTTGCTCTTCAACATAATGAAACATCGTAAAACATAAAAGAACCGACATTGTTTTTCTTATAACACAAACGATTAGTACCGTCATTAACTATAGTATTTGTCATAGATATTTATGTTTTATATTGTTCCTGCACGTTAGGCTTTAAATTGTCCTCTTATCACTTATTAGGTTTTCTGCAAGACAACCTTATTTTTTTTCCTTAATCTTTATTTATTTACGGGTTTTTTTTTCTGTTAAGAATATGTCACCCCGATGATTGAATACAAAAAAAAAACATAAACTAATACTTGACCAGCCTACCCGCAACCTTAAATCTCTCCTCATCTGACAATGGTGCCATGCTAATGGTGGACGCTATTATAGAATCCTACATTTAAATTATTTACAAACGTTTGACGTCTTTGAACCTCCACAAGACAACCTTATGAATGTCAAAAATTGTGAAAAGATATGAAACAATTATAAATACTTACTCTGCACACGTATAACATCTGTCTGATATTCTAACTTGACCTTGAGCACAGTTATCCGAGTAAATTATATTTCTTCTATACCTGTTTACACTCACAACACTATTTGAACTTGTAGATACAACATACTCAATAATAATATCTAATGAACTGATTTTGATGTCCGGTTTTTGAATAACAGTGTCGGATATTTGGCCAGAGGCTGTATCGACAAGGTCGTTAGTAGTATGACTCAACACGTGAGAAACGCTCACACTGGCGCACGCGCACAACACCACAAGATTTATCAGACGATGCATGTTAAGTTGACACGACTTTCTTACTCTACGTCTCAACAGTGAATGGGCTGTGATCCGCTAATTAATGTTTTTATCTTAGATTATATGCAATTTTACCTTTCTGTGCAATTATCAAAGATTTAAATATTGATTTGATTTTAGCGATTGTTGGATCTGATATGGGGGAAAATTAAACATTTATCATTATAAAAACCAGTTGTTAATACTTATAACAATTAAAAATAACCAGGGACCCAACACACATCCTTGCGTAACTCAATAATTATTTAACAATGATTGGTGTAGTTGTAGTTTCAACAGTTGAGTTTTCTCTAAGATTAAAAAATGGTTTTAGTTTAAGATTTCTTAAGTAAGATTGTATGAATTATAGTACATTTTGTATGGAACTAAGTGTTTTTAACTTATAAAGCAGAATGTTTTGGTTAACACAGTCAAAAGCCTGAGTGAGCCTACATACTTTTAGATAAACTAGATAAGATGATGTGTTATTAGTTATTTATATTTTGAGCTTTAATAGTAATCTGAATAGCATTTCTTTGAAGTAAATAAACAATATTTTTTGTTAAAAAGATAAACATGATAAAGATGCAAACTGCATATTTTATGCAAAAAAAAGATTCTTATATGTTTGAAAAGATCTGAGGCAGTATATAATTTTTTTTTCCTGGCTAGTATCCCAATTTATTTAGGGTCACCCTCATAGTGGTCCTCACTAAGTGGTTTCTGGTGTTATGTTACTAATGCTTCATCAGCGCTATGTTCAAAACCCTGTTATTGACCGTCAAAGGGGTTGAAAAATATTTGTATGAAGCGTTGCCTGCCTAACTTTCTACTACTTGTATTTTATTACTAACAAGTACGTCAAAGCCCTCTATATAATGCAGGGAGAGTTTATGTCCTGAAACTGCATTACCTGAATCAAAATTACATCTTTTTTGTTTTTACAGTAATTATCCTTATACGAACTGTTTTGGTTTGGTTTATTGAGGATAATGATTAGCCAAAGATTTAATGACGGGCCTGTTGGTCTAGTGGTTAGTGGCCCTGACTGCTGAGCCGGAGGTCATGGGTTCGATTCCCACCCAGGACAAACTTTGTGTGATGAGCATGATTGTTTGTTCTGTCTGGGTGTGATTTTCTATAATATGTATGTATTTATAAATTATATAAGTATGTATATCAGTTGTCTGGTTACCATAACACAAGCTCTGCTTAGCTTGGGATCAGATAGCCGTGTGTGAGTTGTCCCAAGATATTTATTTATTTTATTTAATGCATTGTCATCAAAGCACGAGAATGTCACCGGTGTTACTTTATTAAAATACATATTTACTGCGTGGGAACAGACATAGGATACCAGCTTTTGTGACCGGTAAAAGCATTTGATTGCGTAAAGCACAAAACCCTCTTAAAAACTTGAACATTACAGTCTAGGGAAACTTGCGTTTAGTTTAGTGAAATGGTGATGACACCATTCATTTGATCTTGCTGCGGTCTATCATTCAAATACGATACACCTATCTTTACTTTTAAACGTGGTGTTTTTAACGTGGTGGGTGTATCACAAGGATAGACATTAACTCCCTTCTTCTTTTTAGTTTATAGTAATGATGTACCCCATTTATTTAATAAACAACCATAAATAGTGTTGTTTGCTGGCGATACTTCTTTAATATTCAAAATAAACAGACAAAAATCGAAGTTAATTAAAGAAACCCTTTTTCAATAAAATTCATATATGTTCAGTTCTTATTTATCTAAAAAACATCTTAACACTATTATTTGTGTACTGTGTCATATTTACCGACAATTTTTTTTTATTATGATGATAGTGTATTTGTTTTATGGTGACTAATAGTGAGTTTCTGACGTTTTATCTCTAGCAATATCGATTCGTAAACATTCAATCATGATCATGGGACGTCCTCACAGGTAGTGACTCATACTACTTACAGTATTGGAATAAAATATACCGTAAGAGTAGTGATTCATAAGCAAGAGTTAATAACACCTACCTATACTGCTCATTAAAAAAACAGGTATCTCTGCTAATGGAGTCATTACACAAATTGGTCACAAAAAACATAGAAGTGAGGTTGCCTCAATTATAATCATTCTTTCTGAATAAAAAAAATATATATACTACGATCACATCAAAAAACAATTGACAATGAAAATATTTATTTCAGAACAGACACATAAAGTTACAAGTCCATATAATAATAATTATGTTAGTAGAAGAAACTTAAAAACTATGTCAGTAAAATAACACAAATGTCATCACAATAACAATTTTCAAGGAGCGTTTAAGGGATAAGTGAAAAAAAAATCCGATGTATTAATAAAGTCTATGCACTGTACAAGGTTTAACGGTTGTAAATGTATAATTGGGTTATCTGAAGCTAGTATTTAAAGCTGGGAGAGCCAGCAAGAAATGTAGGTAAGACAGTTAGCCAGTATTTTATTGACTTGATATAAGCTAAAGCGGTTTTGACGACATTAAATTGAAGAAAAGCATTACGGTGACCTGTGTCTACGTAAAAAAACCGGGTAAGTGCGAGACGGACTCGCACATCGAGTGTTCCGTACAAACTTGTGACATAAACGGCCATATCTTTTGATTGCGTAGACTTTGACATATTATAATTTTTCCGTAACTCTAAGGGACTACAGACTTGAGTATATGGTTTTAATTTCAACTGGATACCTTCACGTGTTCCAGAAATAAAGGGTCTTGACAGACAGACAGATAGGCAGAGGGACAAAGTGATCCAATAAGGGTTTCGTTTTGTACCTTTTGAGCTACGGAACCTTAAAAATGATCCAATTTGAATAGACGCGGCACCTACTAACCAGAATAGCATGATCAGTCGCTGAGGTGGGTCTCTAAAGTCGGACGCCATTGTATTAAAATATCACACGTAGTAAGCCTCTACCGTTCTCTTGGTAGCTTACTAGTCGAGAAATGAAACTAGTTATGTATGCATGGAACCAGCGTTGGTAGTTTTCTAGTGCTATCTTGCTGTCACAGCTTCAATAAATTTACTCGTGTATGTGGGAAATTACTTAGGTATCCCTGCAAGGATTGTGATTTTAGTGTTATGTTATGCTTTGACAGAAACACAAGTAGGTAGCGCCTCTATACACACTATTTATGCACGAAGTTTCAATGAAAAAAAAATTAAGTATGGTAAAGTGAACTTCTTCATTGAAACTGCACATATATTCTATTCTATCTATTAGCAGTAACATAGTTGGGAAAAGACTAGGCAGATGATGATGTAGTATTAAAATGAAAACCTAATTATTGCAAAATTCCAAATTAGCTCAGTATTCCTTGAGCAATGCGCTCACATGGGTGTAAGGCGTATTGCCCCTTAGCTAACAGAGTAACCATTCCCATCAAATTTAACTCAATGAATTAAACCTTTTTTTCTCTTTCGTTTCAGACGTTCACAAACTCAATAGAGCAGAGCACACAGAAGTTGGTGGCAGAAAAACAGAAGAGTGATCTGCTCTTATCGAGAATGTTACCACTTCCCGTACTGAGAAGGTTACGAGCACAAAGGGCAGTGCCAGCCGAAGCCTTCGATGCCGTCACAATATTCTTCAGCGATATCGTCGGGTTCACCAACATATCGGCCAGTAGTACTCCCATGGAGGTGATAAACATGCTCAATATGCTGTACAGGTCCGTTGGCTAAACCACGTTCCATCTTGTTAATTGTTATATCAAAGGAGACTTAAGTATTTTAACGTCTTCTTTTCGGAGTTAGAATATAACAGAATATGCGACAGTAGAAGTAGTTTTCTTCTTTGCATTGTTAATTTATCAAATCTTGGGCTTGGACTTGGTGGAAAAGGTTTCATGTGGATTGACATTTACTTTTCGAGAGCTTATGTCAGTCCAACACATTTTTGACGTTTCCATTATATTATCGCAGAAAGGATTTTTTTTTGTCGTTTTATAATATCAGTTTTATAATCTTCTAAATAATAACAACCGCCTGGATCGATTCGATATTTTGCATCCCGTTAGTATGCTCTCCTATACAAAAGCTGAGCGAGGAGCTCACGGCTAAATAATATCAGCCACTAGGGTTAATCTTCAGATTAACCCGCGCTTGCGTAGGTTGATCTGTGAATGGGTGGGTGGCCACCCATTCACAGATCAATATACCTAGTTTCCTCAATGTCTCGGAGAGCGAAGCCATTTGTCAATCTATGACAGTCCGGACAGTTGACAGTGGCCCAAAAGTCTGACAAACAGTCTTACCAAACGTTATCTTTTCCCCCAGTACTGACTAGATTGTGGAGGTAATACAGGCAGTCGCTCTATGTAAAAAAACTAGTTTTCTGCTGCATCTGGTAATATTGGAAGCCGACCCCAACAAAGTTGAGAAAGGCTGGTTAGATGAAGAATAGCGAACACTTTAAAAAACGTCTAGATTTTCGTCGCAAAGTTAGCCGTATTTGTACATACCACAAGCCAAGAATAACAGTGTATAGTCAAAGACATAAAGAAAAGACTTAAACATAAAACAAAAAGTTTACAAAAGTGGTCTAGTAGGTACTACGAAAAAAAAAACAGTGTTAAATAAGACCACCAAAAAGTCTCGAAATTCTCATTTTTTTCAGCGACAACCATTATATTTTTTATATCTATAACAAATGAAATTTCATGGACTAAAGACATATCTAAAACTTTTAAAACACGGAACGTTATTTTTTTAAATATTCAATTAAAACTGCAAAATCACTTACATTTTGGCGGACATGATATTCAAATAAAATCAAACGCCTAAATATTTTCGACCTTATTTCTATTCTATCGATGCTCTGCTGTCGTATACTTGTGTCAGTCCACTCCCAGTCTGCAGCTAGCCTCACCTCCACAAATACCATAAGATTAGCTACTTACCGCGCCTTAAGCTTTAAATTCTGACTTCCTTGTTTCCCTAGCATTCTAAGCATCATTATCTGGTTCTTTATTCTCTTGAAATGCCGTACTAGGCCAGGACAGTTCAATTACGTCCGACTAGCGGTCGATTGTTACTACGTAGTTACCTACTTAATGCATTCTGGTTCATTTATTGCATGACTAAGAAATCAGTTATGTCTAACACTTTTTGTGAAACCAATAACCTAGTCAACATATGTCTTATGTAACTTTGTTGTGCCACAGAAAAATTATCAAGGACAATTAATAAAGTTCAGTTTCTTAACAAACCAAAGCGCTATTCGCATAAAATTTGCCAAATTAGATGTTAATCAGCACGACATAATTTTATGCATATATCTGCTTTTTGTGTTGACGATACCAAATCTACTAAGGAGTGTTTTAAAACTAAGTTATAAACCGGGTTGTGGTGGTCAGATAGGCAGTTGCTCCATATAAAATACTGGTATTTAGCTGAATCTGGTAAGACTGGAAACCGACCCCAACATAGTTAGGAAAAGACTAGGCAGATGACGATAGTAGCGGACTCTATCTAAACTTCCGCTACCATAGCGGAAGTTTAGATAGACTAAATAATGCAAGACCTTGCCTTTTGCGAGGAAAGTGACAAGTTTGCCAGTTTCCTCGTCTTGGTTGTACCTCAGTGGAACTTTAAACTATAAATGTATGCGAAAAGTTTGCGGAAGACTTTAGAATGTCACAGCAAGGTTGGTGCAGTAGCTGCATGTCGCGGGTTCGATCACCTCACGGAACAAAATATATTTGTATAACCTACATGTTGTTGTTACATGTTTGGCTGTTTATGTGTGTTAAGTTAAATGACTGGGGTGTGTCTTTATTTGTGTTACTGTTATATGTGCTAGTTTAAGAGAAATTCCAAAATTGGGGGCAACGTTTTTTTTGTTGTAACGGGGGAAATATGTAAGCAATTCTAAAAGTGACTTTGAAAACTACCCATGAATTGAAAACAGAAAAAAATAATAATTACAAGTTTGAGATTGTTATAAAATATTAATTGTAGAGTAAATTTCAGTTCATACAAACCGTATAAATACTGGATTTTTTTGTAAATACACATTTAACCGCTTGTATGCCGGAATTACAGACACAATTAATTACGCATTGTGTCTCGCGTAGATCTACGTTCCGGCCATACAAGGGGTTAAGAATCTTCAACGCACTACTAGGGTTGCCGGTTGTTCGAAAGAGATACCACGGCCCCGGAATATGAAGGGCGGAAAAAGGAACATGGACAGTAAAATTCCGATACATCCCCCGCTCCGCCTACAACGAGAGAAGTTATTTGATGATTTCCCATCCATTAAAAACAAATAAATATTTTAATGTATTATTATTGTAAGGTCGTTAAATAAATATTTCTTCTTCAGGCTATTTGATGAGAAGATAACTCATTACGACGTCTACAAAGTGGAGACTATCGGCGACGCGTACATGGTCGTGTCCGGTCTACCGCAGAGAAATGGTAAGTTATGTAGTTTGCTTGGAGATCTGTCATACAGGTCCCGAACCCATTAGTTATAAATCTGATTTGACATAATATGACATGAACCAAAGAATGTACCTTTTTGAGAGAAATTAACACATTGACTGCCATCTAGGGCACCGGTGACCGGAGGCGGTCTTGTATTACGGGGCCACGTAGAGCACCGGTGACCTCACGGTAAACCTGTTTTCAGAGTTTATTTACGCGCCGTAGGACGCGTTTTCTACAGATTTCCTATTAGTAAGTGACCGGAATGGCGCTCAGGAGTAATACTTCCGCATGGTTTCTATGTAACGTAAAAATATTTTGAATTATTGAAGATAAACCTTCAATAACGATAAAAATCCCAGAACATAACTTTTTTTTAAATCCAGTCGTATTTATAAATGGTATGGGAAGAATAATAAAACGAGTAGTAAAATTAAACTTTTTACCTTTTAATACAAAATTACCGTAATAGCGCGTGTAAGCGACTGAGGTGCGCGGGTGCCCGGAGAGATGACCGCACGGCGCCTTGGTAACAGAAATCAACATAATTACTTCTGTGCGCCATGTAGGGTACCGGTGACCTCGTGAAGTTTTTTTTAATTTTCTGCGGAACCCTGCCTCCGATTGACCCCAAAATTTAATACTATGTATATCTAGAGTCTAGACCCATAACATTAATTGGCACATTATTTTTTTTCGTGATTTTTGTCATTATTACTCTGGCAGTTAATGTGTTAAAACCTATTCTATTCTATTGAGAATATTAGTTGAACTGATTCATTAGCGGTAACAGTAACGACTCTCTGTCCAGTGGCTTGTGTAGAGCAAATGGAGTCATAACTAGTAGGGAATAAAGCATATTTTTTTTCTATACTGTATCAATGAAAACAATACTAAGAAATCAAAACAAGTATCAAACGTTATTTACAACTACTTGTCGCAAGAACATAAAAGTAAAACTCCTACAATTTTCTACTATAGCGCCTTTTATTGTTGCGACCATGATGTGACGTCATTTACCACAATTTCCCTTTTTTTAAATCGAATTTTTTTGTCTTAATAATATATCTATATACAATTTGTATATGCTTTATTTAAGACAAAAATTACATTACTATATTATAATAAAAAAGTACTTTTCAAATAAAAGTATTTCTTTTTTGGACTTTGATGTTACTACCAGCATTATCAAAGACGAAGCGTTTTTCTTTGCGTTCCGTTTGACCAACAACACGCAACATAAAATAACAATACAATAAAATAATAATGCAATAAAACAGTACAATAGGTATACTGGACAAAGCTGTCTCTGATGTCTCTTATTCCTTCGATCTTTCATCACCATTTTCCTGCCCTTGCCATATCCCCACGTTTGCGCAGGAAGGCGATGAAACAAATCAAATCATTTATTTCAATTAGACCATTACAGGCACTTTTGAATGTCAAGAAACAAAATGAACCTACAGTCCAGGGGCCTTAGTCTGCTATTACAATAGTGTTAGAATGGTCGATCACTGATCGCATAATGCTTGATTTTGACAAGTTTAGTATGTAGCAGATTACCAAACTTGTCAAAATTAACCATTATGCGATCAGTGATCGACCATTCTGACACTATTGTAATAGCAGACTAAGGCCCCGGGGTCACAAGGCATAATAACTTGTGAAAGTACTGTAGATGAGGATTCTCGAGATTGTTTGTGCTCATAGTTAGTTGTTTCCCAGGCAACCGGCACGCGTCAGAGATAGCGGACATGTCGCTGTCTCTGCTGCGCAGCCTGGAGGGCGCGTGCGTGCCGCACCGGCCGGGCGCGCCGCTCATGATCCGCGCGGGCGTCAACACCGGCCCGTGCGTGGCGGGCGTCGTGGGCACCACCATGCCCCGCTACTGCCTCTTCGGAGACACCATCAACACCGCCAGTCGCATGGAGAGCACTGGTGAAGGTGAGTTTAACTCATTTCATGTTAGCTGTCGTTGGTCTTGTAGTCACAATTGCGACTATTGTGAGTCCAGGACCTCATGGTCTTCCTCATGGGTTCAATTCACGGGTCGGGCAAAATGCTATTGTTTTTTTCTTTAAGGAATTTCTCAGTAACAGCCATTGAGTCTTGATTTGTACCCGATTGATGGCAATAGGTTCGCCCCTATTTATCGTAATCGTATTATCGTTATAGCATCCTGCACTCAATTGCCGCCCGGGCAGACATCCCGCTTGTACGCACGCTGGTCGATCGAATCAGATCACTGTTAACTAAAAAGGGGGTAGGGGTGCGGTTAGCTGCTCGGCAGTTTGCTGAATTAGGCTTATTTGGCACAGTCGTGAGATACACAATTACGTTTTTGTTATTATCGTTTAGTTTTAAGTTTTTATCTCATTTTGTGTGCACTTGTGGCATGGGCCAAATAAATGTTTTTTCTTTCTATCTTTTCTTCACTAACATAGGCCAAGAGTTTTGTTACTAGTACACTGGACCCCTATTGTCTTTATAATAAACTAGCTTTTGCCCGCGGCTTCGCTCGCGTTTAATTTGGGGTAACACAGTTCCTCTATCCTGATTTGCAGGTACCTGCTACCTGTAGTTTTTGCCCTTGCGCCTTATTTATTGTAATAGCAAAGCTAAGATTTCCCTTTTCTTCCCTCATTCTCCATTTCTCACTTTAAAAAAAATTGCCTATGTCCTCCAGGGTCCCAACTATATCTGTACCCAAAAGTCATAAGAATCGGTTTAGCCATTTAGGCGTGAAGACGTAACAAACAAACTCACTTTCGATTTCATAATACTAGTAAGGATGTCAAAACTCACGGCCATATTTTTTTGTTCACAGCCATGAAAGTCCACATTTCTTATACAACGAAAATCGCACTCGACGAGATTGGAAACTACGAATTCGAGACGAGAGGTTCCCTCAACGTTGCGGTAAGGTTACTATTGTTAATGTTGTACCCTATTCAAATATATCAAAGCCGCCAATTGTCGGTATGACAGACCATTGCAATGAAACCATTTTTTCGATGTGAAAACCCTGATTGCTCTGGGGGTCTGTCAGACTTGTACTTACCTTGCTGATCTAATCTAAGCCAACCTAAGTCCATGGCCCGGTTTCATTCGTCAAGCGGCAGATCCGTTCGGGGTCGCTCGACGAATGAAACCGAAGGAAACAGGAACGGCAACACAGCCTCAGTAACCAGAATGTTTCTTCCGGATGCGACCGACGCCCACAAAATCGTATTAAGTCTGAAACCAGTCGGTATCGTCACACAAATCTTAACGGGACACGGTGGGTTCTCCAAATACCTGCACCGTTTCAAATGCAAAGAGAGCCCATCGTGCATCTGTGAACCGGACGCGGTGAAGTCGGTCGCCCATACTCTGTTGAAATGCCCGGATTTCCTCAGGGAAAGACACGACACGGAGCACAGACTGGAAACAAAAATGGTCAAAGAAAATATTTATAAAATTATTGGTGACGGTAAAAAGCGCAAAATTTTCCTAGATTACTGCATTGAAGTTTTCACAAAAGTAGTGAACAGGAACAAAATCACTTGAAGCCATGTTTTATCCTATATGAATATTTCAACCAGAAAAGATATAAAGCATAAAGCTGAAGAATTTTAACAAATGCAGATAATTTAGTTTTTAAAATAGTATGTGATAGCCATAAAATAAAAATTAGAAAACAAGGTCAAGATTTCATTATGTACATTTTTTTAAAATTTCGTTCTAATACAAATAAATAAATGAAGTCTCAATAAGGTCTCTGACGATGTCAGAGGGACACGAGCAGAGCAGGAGGGTGGTTTTAGTCGGTTCGAGTCGGACACTACCTCGACTCCCTCACAATCTGTGAAGTAGTCGAGGTAGTGTCGTCAATCTGTTTCGGATGCAGGTGCAAGTACTCGATTTCGTTCAAACTACCAGTAGTTGTTAGCTCGTATTCCATTACGATGACCAATGAGAAAATACATCAAAAGGGCTACTATGACATCTTATTACAATTCTTATTCCACTGAGTGAAAGAGATGGTGCTAGACACCCTGTATAGCTCTGTCTCTTTCCCTCAGCGGAATAAGAATTGCTTTAAGAGGTTATAGTAGGGTAGCAGGTGCCCGAAGTCGTTTAAGTCATTCGATCACCCGAATACGGGGTCACGACTAATTGTTATCGTGCCATAAATTATATCACTGTCCTTTGAATATACCTTAATCTGTTTTTTTTTTGGCTGGTCTGCAGGGCAAGGGTTGTATGGAGACGTACTGGCTGGTGGGTAAAGTGGGCGACTTTCGGAGTGAAAGCCCGCGCGGCCCGCAGCTGCAAGACTATCACAATAACTTAATGGAGTTGCTCATACGGTCCTAACTGTGAAACTTGAAATAAAATTTATTTCATGTTATGTTTTATTTTTCCAAAATCTCATCCCTTTCATCAATCCAGTTTATGACGATGCAATGCTGGATAAAGAAAGACTTGTTCGACAATTGCTATGGGTGTTTACCGATTCGACTTAGTTAAAAAAAACACGTACCTAGATATAAAAACTCAAAATAAGGTATTTGAAAAATAAGCTGAGACGTTATGTAGATCTAATCTAATAAATTACGGATAATGATCCCATCTTTTTACTTATGGCCGAAGGTCTAGTTGCCAAAATGAAACCAATGTTATTGTTTACGTTATTTAGAAAATATAACACAAATCCGGCAACTAACAATGTTAAATACCTCAGCAGCAAATGATCTGATATAATCAAAACAAAAATATGGCCAAGCTCTAAATTACCCAGTGGGTAAGTATTGAATAAAAATTAAATTCAGAATGGCTGCATTAAATGGAAAGGACATATTAGTCATTGTTTTGTACGGACTGATGTATCAACTGTAAAAAGAACTGAAAAAAACAAAAAAATATAGTATTCAAAACATACTAGGTACACACGGCGACAGATCAACCTATAGCTATACAAAACCAGTTTATGCTGCTCTCTCAACAACGGATCGTACACCATAAATTTCAAGTACAATGACAGATCCGCATAAACTGGTTTTGTATAGGTTGATCTGTCGCCGTGTGTACAGTCGACAAAAAAAAAGTTATTAAAAACAAATCATTTCATCACTTATTACAGTTAAGGCAAATATGCTTGCTAACTGACTTTCGAGGCCTAATTAGTACCTACTATTTACAGAAAAAAAAAACAATTATGAAATTTAGAAAAAATACGACATTAATTTTATTTGTTTACATAATTTTATGTGGGTAACAAAAAGCCATCTAGCGATCGATGTCTAAAACTAACACAAACATGGCGTTCGGTCTGATATGTCGCCGCTAGGTAATCCTAGCCATTGATAGATGGCGTGCAGGTGAAATTATAAAACCGATAAATAAAATTGCAATAATTGTTTAATTATATTTCCTACCATTTATAAAAAATATAGGGAGATAGGATAGGGCGAATAATGAAAACACGTTACTCGTTCTGATGTCTGTGTTGACTTTTTTTTATTGGGCCATTCGTCCTTAGTCATTAAGTGGTGAACTCAAATGAATTAAAGACTCCCAGCCGAGGCTATGTGTTGATTGATTTATTTTATACTATTTTTATTTGCAAATACTTTTTAAATAGCGGAGAATCAACAATATTTACAAGTACTTTACAATCGTTAGAGGGCGCTTGAAACGCAGCGGTTGTGAAGAGCTCTGTCCAAACTGCTGCATCGTCAGCTGTCCATTTCTGCTGCATCGAAGATCTTGGCGTTGGTTCCGGAGACAAAACCACTCTTTTTGGAGCGGTGGTGTAATATCGTAGCAATGTGCCGAGCCTACGATCTCATATCTTAGCACGGGTTTACGTACGTCTTTTCAAGCCGGTTTGTTTTGCTATTTCTACAAAATTATATGGATTTCGTTTTTTAAACGTAGATAGATTTTTTCGGAGGTAAGGTATGATCATGAGGTTGGTACTGGCACTGGTGGTTAACTGGGTATGTAAGTAGATATCATTATATCACTCTCAGGTGGACCCCTAATCGGACGGACCCCTAGTCTTGCCAAGGTTTGGAAAAGGATGGGCACAAATATTGAGTCAACTTGACATGGATTTAAGAAAAAACCGTATATTATGTCTATTTTTTATGTTGGTACCGACTGTCATGTAGATCTTTGACAATCATGACAGGTAGAGTGGCTCGAAGATTTGACTACCAGTCTTACCAAGGAATATCATCCACTTGTTAAATTATGGGTTGTGGAGGCAGTTGTTCCATATAAAATACTGGTAGTCAGCTGAACCCGGTAAGACTGGAAGCCAACTCCAACATAGTTGGGAAAAGACTAGGCAGATGATGATTGGTATTTCCCGATATTATTTCGGCGCAAACGCCACGATAAAGGATAAACGAGAGTAGTTTGAGTTTCAAGTGTTAATGAGAATGTCAGTTTAAAAACGTATTTCTCTTGTTATTTCTTACAAACTGGACAATCATCTCCTGTTATTTCGGTATACCTGAAAAGAAAAGAAAATTTTTGAGTAATACGCCTTTTTCCGTTTAAAAAGTTTTTTTACGTATGGGAAATAATCAAAAAATTGCTCCCACACTGGTCGGAGTAGGGGAGAGAGTGTATTGCCCCTTAGGATCCGATGCCGCGGTATGTCTTTAGAACAATCCGCAACTACGGCAGGTTGTGGCCCTACGAAGCCCCTCTTTAGTAACATGCCTGGGGTTCTAGGCCTTTGGTCCTTGCTATCGACTAGTCTCAAACGTCTCAGATGTCAGCAAAGCAGGGTCAGAGCAAATTTAATTTTATTTCAATTTGCTAGGTATCTCAATGTTATCATATTTTACATAAAGGTTGACTTGACTGGTAGAGAATGCCTTAATGCATTAATTCCGCCTATGGTAGACTGAAAGCTGACCTCAAGAGAGGTGGGAAAAGCAGTGATGAAGCAGTGAAGACAAGCCTCAGTGAAATAACATGTTACTTCATTTATTTAGTTAAATGCAATTCAAGTTATTTTTAACAGTTAAAGTGAACGAAGAGACTGCTAGGTGAACGAGATCGCGAAGGTCGTACACTTATAAAGGGCACAGTTCACCGAATTGATGGTAATTACCAATAAAAAATCTCTTTACATGAATAACAAATCAAAATATGTGATTTCGACCTCCTTCTGATCGCTTCCGATCTCTTGTTGGCAATGGCCTTGAACCTTAACGAATTAGTGGCTTAATGTGTCCCATAGGATGAGGGAAATATTGAAGACATCATCACCTACCTAGCCTTTTCTCAACTTTGTTAGGGGTCATCTTCCAGTCTAACCGGATGCAGCTGGATATATATAGCTACATGGAGTGATTGCCAATCTGATCTCCACAACCCTGTTAGTACTGGGTAATACGATACCCCTTGGTTAGACTGACTGTCAGACTTTCGGTCTACAAATGACAGCCGAGACTTAAGCCCGCGAGATAAAATTACATGCTCCTTTGAACAAGTAGGCGCTTTACCCCTTTGGTAAAGCGCCTACTTGTTCAAAAGAGCCTAGATATCATGGCTTCGGAAGACAAAGGGCAAAAGAAGAAACATGGAAGGGTTTTAGTCAATACAAGTCTGACAATTTCTTATCTGAAAAAAAAAAAGCAGCTGGCTAGCTTAGCTCTACGTGCTGCGCTGGCACTGCTGCTGCGGGTGCAGAAAACCTCAAGCGGCGTAAATATAGTAACCGTATTGGTAACTGTAGTTTCGAGCCCTTTGGGGTTGAAAGTCTGGGACCGTGGCCCTTGTGCTCACAGCCTTTTTAAGGATATTTCAAACCGTTGTATTGACACTTTCCGTGAACCAAGGGCTGGATTTTACTTTGTCCAGAGGTTTAGCGTTGCCATACAACGTGACAAGGCGGTCAGTCTCTTGGAACATTGCCAACTGACAGTGTTGAGTTTTTACTACTCTTATTATAAATGCGAATGTTTGTGAGCATGGATGGATTGATGGATGTATGGATGTATGAATATTTGTTACTCTTTCACGTCCGAACGGATCTTCATGAAATTTGGCACAGAGGTAAGTAAATTATAGTCTGGCTTCTGGCATAACACAGGATACTTTTTTTTTCGATATAACGAGGGTGAAGCCGGGCCGCAGTTCTATTTAGTCCATTATAGATGAAGATGTAGGTACTCGTAAAGCGAATACGTATGAAGTAAGTTATATAAAGTGAGATATAAGGTGTCGAAAACATTACTTTTAAACAAGTGAGCTAAAGCTTGTGCTAATACAATTAATACTTAGAACCACTTACTTAGCACAAGGAACACACTTCACTTTCAAAAGAGCATATCCTTGTGGGCAGAGGCATCTTCCACCAGATACCAACGACCCTCTCTTGACTCGAGTGATAATCGAAGTATCTGGTTGTTCGGATACTAAGCTGTCAACCGGTTGCGCGGAACACAGAGCGGCGAGTAACGCGATGACCCCGACAAAGTAAACGAACTTCATGTTGACTTTTCTGGTTAATGTAAGTGAACCACGTGTATTTTAATCGACTGCTGAGACACGAATGCGATGTTTTGGTCCTTGTATGCTATTTATAGAGTTTTTATTATTGAATATTCGTTAACCAGTTTATACAATATTTATTTTCATTTTTTAGAGTTCCGTACCTCAAAAGGCACAACCGGTACCCTTATCGGAACACAATGTTGTCCGTCTATCTGTCACCTCACTTTATCTCGGCAACATGTGGAAGTATGGGGTTAAAATTAAAAACGTAAACTCAAGTCTGTATCCCTTGGAGCTATGAAAAAATCAACTCTCTAAGTCTATGCAATCAAAAAAAAATGGCCGTTTATGTCACAAGTGTTTGTACGGAACCTTCCCTGCGCAAGTTCGACTTTTTTTTCTTCTTTCTCCCTGCCAATATCTTTTTTTGAGGCTGATTTCATTAGTGAAACTGAACAGAATTATTTCAAGCGAGAAATTCAGTTCGCGGAATGCCGTAGAAACTTGGTTTTTCACAGCACATATGGACCACAAAGTCCAGTTTATGGTTTTTGTTTCAACTCGATACCTCCACGCGTGCCCGAGATAAAGGTTCTTGACAGACAGACAGACGGACAAAAGAGTAATCAAATAAGGGTTCCGTTTTTCCTTTTGGGATACCTACGGAACCACAGAAACAGTGAATGCTTGTGTGGGTATTGTATTGGGAAAATTTAAGGAAGCAATGTGTTGCATGAACTTTTAGTATTACGAGACAAGCAAGATTCAGATTGCAGATAGTTCATTTGGATTTAAGTAAGAAAACTTTGTCATTATCACCGAGGCGAAATTTATACATGAGCCGTTAGACGAGGGTCTTATGGAGCCGAGAACAGCAGTGTCATATTTTCATGTGAATCAAACGACTTAATGGAACGAAGTACCTTATTAGAAGGAAAAAATTAAGACCAAAAGTTGTAACGATACTTTTTGCCATAGTTGTAAGGCGTGCGCGTGTTTCTCTGTCTGTCTCTCTCGCTCTCTCTCTCTCTCTCCTCTCTCACAGAAAGCAAGCCAGTTATTTTCGTTTCGTCTTACTATTTCGCATTGAACAGTGTGGTGTCGCGACGATTATTGTTGTTGAGTGTATACAGGTTTTTGTAAATAATAACTTCGTTCCATCCGAGTGTCCCTTAACACCTCTCAAGTTTTTAACACACTGATGGAGAAAATAAATAACAAAACGATTAACATTTTTATCAGTAAGCAGTTTAGCTTCTCAGACTAGGGCACGCCACAATAGTGGCGGTAAGTCCCCTCTTTGAGGAGTGGCTGGAGAGGCGTCATGGCGTCCTCACCTACCACCTGACGCAGGTCCTCACCTAACACGGATGTTTCGGGAGGTTCCTGCACATCATCAGACGGGAGGAAACGCCCGGGTGTCACCATTGTGAAGATCGCCCGGAGGACACGGTGGAGCACACAGTGGCGATCTGCCCAGCTTGGGCGAAGCACCGCCGTGCCCTCGTGGAGGCCATCGGCGGCGGCGATCTCTCGCGTCCGGCCCTGGTTCAGGCCATGGTCCGGAGCGAGAGGGAATGGGAAGCGGTCACCACCTTCTGCGAAGCAGTAATGCTAGCAAAGGAGGTGGCCGGGCGTTTGAGGGAGAGATCATCTGCCCAACCCAGCCGCCGCGGGAGACGCCCCGGGTGCCGGGCGCCGCGAGACGACTCCCGGCCACCGTAGATGCGGGCCTGTGGACGGTGAGCAATGGGTAGTTCACCGTCCGTCCGTCGATTGACGACAGGCCGTGTCGACGGCGCGTTCGTGTTTCACTCGCGCCTCATAGAGAGTCAGCAAAGCAGAGGGGCTTGCCAGAGCCTCCGCCTGCCGGGGTTGCGGGTTGTTCGAAAGAGATACCGCGGCCCCGGGACGTAAAGGGCAATAGAAGGAACATGGGTGGGTTTTAGTCAGTACAAAGACATGCCCTCCCGCTCCACCCAGAGCGGGGGAAGTCATTGGATGATTTACCACACGAAAAAAAAAAGCTTCTCAGACTGAAAGAGAAACGAATGCATAACGCAGCTTTTTAGTTGGAACTCAATTAAGTATATATGACCATTAATTTGTTGTTAGAAGCAAATTATTTTATAATGATTAGCTGGCAGACTATAATCTACAATACGGCCAACGAGAAGAGATACCAAATGTAAACAAAACCCATGCTAAAACCCCATCTAAAATGGCCGCCCGAATGTTGGCGAACCCGAGACATTACGACAAAGGTACAAGATGGAAAGAGCTAAATATTAGATGTCAATTTCTTCAGGTTAATAACCTTTCGTATCGCTTCTCGTTGGCCGTACTGTACCAGTAAGTTTTGACGTGAAACAGTAACAAACTCCTGGATACATCCATCCATCCATCCTCACAAACATTCGCATTTATAATATAAGTAGGACCATATTTATTTGTGTCATTTTGTTGAACACAATTAAAAAAATATAAAGGTTTTGACAACATGCGCCTTGCTCTAAAAAAAGAAAAACACCGACGTCTATTTATAGGGATAGGAACAGTTTTTCATTAGTTTCAGAGATGCAATTTCAAAAAAATAAACTTTCCGTTGTTATAAATGAAAAAAAAAAACCGGCCAAGAGCGTGTCGGGCCACGCTCAGTGTAGGGTTCCGTAGTTTCCCGTCCGTCACAATAAGTGTTCCCAGTTATGAGGCCAACCGAACAATTCGGTAATACCCGATCCAATGTAATAAGTACCTACAGCGCCATCTCTCGGGGAATTGGGTTACTAATTAATGCAAAGACGTGCAATTTCGGTGGTAATTTTAAAACCGATTTCAATAATTCTTTTTTTGTTTGAAAAAAGATACGTTCAGTATAATAAAATATGTAAACAAAGTTACAAAAAATGCTTGCATATACGATTATACTACAAACTTAGTCCAGAAATTATTTTGTCTTTTTTGTACAAAAACTGTTGTGTCAATCAAGTTCAAAATAATTTTCATAGAAAGTCCTTATAAAGTTCTACTTTTCAGATTTTTTTCATATTTTCTAAACTTATGGTTCAAAAGTTAGAGGGGGGGGACACATTGTTATTTACTTTTGGAGCGATTATTTCCGAAATTATTGACATTATCAAAAAATGATTTTAGTAAACCCCTATTCATTTTTAAATACCATTCCAACAATATATCACACGTTAGGGTTGAAATTAAAAAAAAATCACTTCCCACTTTACATATAGGGTGGCTACCCTAATAAAACATCTTTTTTAAATTTTTATTTTACCACTTTGTCGGCGTGATTGATATACATATTGGTACCAAATTTCAGCTTTCTAGTGCTAACGGTCACAGAGATTAAGCGAGGACGGACGGACGGACGGACGGACAGACAGACATGGCGAAACTATTAGGGTTCCTAGTTCACTACGGAACCCTAAAAATACACGCGTGTGAAATACATTGCATCTTGTACCTAATTGTAGTGCATTAAAAGCCAGTTTTTGAGGAAGTGTATTGAAAAAAAAAGTATAAAATTTAACACAAGAACCGTTCTGATAAAATCGCGTTCTTATTTTAAATGAACTAGAATTTAAAACTGTACTTACTTGGAACAATGGACACATTTATATGTTAAAAGAACGTGATTTTCTGGACAAGGACACTTCAGTGTACCTATAAAATGTCTGTTAAACTGTGAAATTTGCAAAGGCTCTGGTTGCTTGGGTGCTGAGCTATCCACAGGTTGCGACGAACACAACACGGCCAGTATCGCGACAACCACGAATATTATGAAGAATTTCATTTTGACACTTGTTTACTGCCAGGCTTTACACCAAAGAATGAAAAGATGTCATTCTTAGAAAGCGAGAAGAACCGTTAAAAATGTAGGTATATTTGTACGTCCCCTACTGATAGGTATCTAGTTTATGTTTTTGAGAACTGGATTCTACATCTAGTTCAATGGTTGCAGAATTTCTAATCATACTATTTAAACCGGTAGCTTGGATACTGCTCCCGATAACGGTGGACTACTATTTTGTTTTTTTAATATTTTTTAAATGTAATTTTATGAAATAATAAAAAAAAAAATGAGGTTAAACGTCGCGTCGTCTACAAAGATTTGTTAAAACTTGCGTAAGCAGTGACTTGTAAAATTGATTTTAATGAAGATATTTATTATAGTTTATAAAAAACCGGCCAAGTGCGAGTCGGGCTGGGGTTCCGTACAAACCTGCGACATAAACGGCCATATCTTTTGGTTTTTCGTCAGCTCCAAGGGACCACAGACTTGAATTAAGTTTTAATTACAACTTGAAACTTGAAAAATGTCCTGACAAAGCGACCGACAGGTGGCCTATGAAGTTATCCTATAAGGATTCCGCTTTATTTTTTTTGAGGTAGGGATCCCTAAAATCGTGTCTAAATGCGTGTTTTTGTAGATAGGGTCATTATAATACCTACCTCTAATCCTTCCCTAGTCTCTGCACATGGTTAACATGTTGCTCCTGGCTTTTCCCATCATGTCCTTATTTTCCTTTCTTATGTCCTGAAACCACCTAAATCCAATCCTATATAACAGGCGTGCCTTTGCGACGCTGAATGCTGACAAACTTAAACTAGATGCTTCTAATATTGACCCTGCTGGAAGCCCCTTCTGTTGGTGAAACAGTGAGAAAGTGAGCTTTTTAGATTTCGGCGTTATACATAAATGGGTTCGAACCCACGGCATGTTCTAGAAATACATTCCACATTTTGTGTACAAAGAGACACGAGACCAACAGTGACTTACAGTTTTTCCAAACATCTAGCGACCTCTAAGATGCGATTGTGAACTAAACTTAAGAATGCTTTGGAAACTGCTCCTAGATGGCAGCACAGACGTATTGCGACATGTTCAATTCATATTTTGGTCTAGACTTATGAGTCCTGAAACAGTAATTAATGTATAAATAAATTTATTGTAACATAACGATTTGCGAACTTTGATTATTTAATAGTTAAAAGTTCCTAAATAGCAGCTGTTGTTATTTCGTCCTAAAGGAATACATTTTTAGGTTAAAATACAAAATAAAATTGTTAGCATTTACATGATTTTAATTTTAATTGCTTGTCTGATGAACAAATGAGAAAAACAATAAACAAATTGTAAAAAAAAAATGTTACTTTGTAGTGATACTAGATGGCGTTACTTGTAGCAAAAACAATTGAAGAATACTATTCGATGACTGATACAAATAATAGCCGAAGCAGTCACTGGGTTTCAAAAAATTCTCCAAGAATACACTAGGTGGCAGTAACTGTAACAAATTATTAATATTAACGTGATCTGAAACCAACCATATTAATAGAGGAAAAGGTTCCGGAGTCAAAAAAAAACAGCTAAATTATAATACATCAGCTGGAAAGGTCCGTCTTTAAAAAAATGCAATTATGGTGGATAGATTGAATAAGCTTGAACAGTTCCCTCAATTTCTATGTTATGTTTCAGGGTTTTTGAAAGTCTTTACTTTTTTATAAATAAAATAGGTCACACAAATTCTGGTCGAGTATTCATCAGCGGAAAAAATACGTATAAAATACGTATTGAAATTGTCGAAAACGCTTAACAAACATTCAAAATACACTTGAATTGAGAACCTCCTCCTTTTTTGTAGAAGTTAGTTAAAAGGTGTTTGAATGTTATGTACCTATAGCTAGCCGCGGCTTCGCACGGGTGCAATCGAATAGATAGCAGAGCTTGTGTTAAGGTAACTAGACAACTGATATACATACTTATATAATTTATAAATACATACATATAGGTACATATTATAGATAAATCACACCCAGACACAGAACAAACAATTATGCTAATCACACAAAGTTTGTCCTGGGTGGGAATCGAACCCACGACCTCCGGCTCAGCAGTCAGGGCCACTAACCACTAGACCCAACAGGCCCGTTAATGAACCTTCCTCTTGAATAATTTTATACCAAAAAAAAAACACATCAAAATCTCGACGACACGGTTGGCGCAGTGGCTCAGTGATCGACTGCCGTTTGATTCCCGCACGGAACAAATATTTGTATGCCCTACAGATAGTTGTTCCGGGTCTGGCTGTTTATGTATGTGAGTTTAAACATTTGTAAACGCACCCACGAAACAGGAGAAATTCCTAGTGTCGGACAGCGTTTTTGTTTTTTAAATTGTTGCGTAGTTTTAAAGATGTAGGCATGCATAGGGACAGTAAGACAACTGGTTGCTGGCGTTTGTTTTATACTATGTAGTGATAAGTTACGAAAAACTAGTCAGTAATTCCTGCAAAGTCATTTGGCTAAACTGGTAATTGTAACAACTATGTATTTACATGTTACTCGTTTATATTATATACCTGCCATTTTAACAACATCTGTTTTTTCGAACGAACCACCGTTAATTAATTCTTTTTTATTATCCATTAATACAATTTACAGAATACTTAATACAGTTTACAGAATACTTATTATTCTGTAAATTGTATTAATGAATAATAAAAACGAATTAATTTAAATAAAAAAACAGACATGGAAATGATTATGTGAGAAATTTAAACGCTATAGTGTACAATATGATGCGGCAAATACTTATAGCAAAATAAAATTAAAGTAAGAGACAAGAAAAGGTACACAAATATCACTCAAATATATATATTTTTTACAATGTTTATGACGGTGTGTTTAACATGATAAGGTAAAATTAGCTAAACAATATTTTGTTGGACTTGGCTCTTGAATTGCCCGAGTGAAGTGCAACAGCTATCCTACCATGATGTCTTAAAGCAGAACTTATTCCACTGAGGGAAAGAGACAAAGCTATACAGGCTGTCTAGCGCCATCTCTTTTCCTCAGTGGAATAAGTTCTGCTTTAAGACATCATTGTAGGCCTACTGATATCAAACTGGTCGTCAAGGTTGTTTAGAAGTCGTCAAAGTCTTGGAATAGGAGAATTGGAACCTGAAACAGTCTTACGGAATGGTGGTCGAAATAGTTTAATAGGGCGACGGGGATATTTTTATGGGGTAGATTAAAAATGCCAGTGGATGTGTCTCAACAATCTCCATGGAGCGTTTCACTCGATTCCGGATGTTACACAGTGAGAACCAGGTTTATGATACAATGAAAATCACTCTGCTTTTTTTATGTGCGGATGGTAAATCATCAAATAACTATAAATAAATAAATAATAAATATCTTGGGACAACTCACACACGGCTATCTGATCCCAAGCTAAGCAGAGCTTGTGTTATGGTAACCAGACAACTGATATACATAGTTATATAATTTATAAATACATACATATTATAGATAAATCACACCCAATCAACTTTCCCCGCTCTGGGCGAAGCAATGAGGAGTGTCAAATTTGTACTAACTAAAGTGGACACATGTACGGTATCTCTTTCGAACAACCCGTAACCCCTGAAAATCACTCTACTTGACCACTTAAAAACACATCGTACTTAATATTATAAATGCGAATGTTGTCAGGATGGATGGGTGTATGGATGTTTGTTACTCTTTCACGTAAAAACGACTGAATGGATCTTGATGAAATGTGACACAGAGGTAGATTATGGTCTGGAATAAGACATAGGATTGTTTTTTTGATTGAGGAGTAGTATCTTACTACAGCGTTGTCTATAGGATAGAATAGAAACCTCTTTCAAGCGAAAATAACTAATAATGTTGGTAAAACTAAATTCTTTTAAAAGTAACGAAATATCTCTTACGACAATAAACACTGTTGGTGTTTTCTACCAGTCAACCTTTGTCTGATGCAGAAACAAAGGTTGTCTGGTAGAAAATGAGAGCATCTAAGAAAAAACATGTTATGGGAAGCTCCTTATTTTTTTTGGTATTTGTTGTTATAGCGGCAACAGGCAAACATTATTTTTGACAATTTCAACTGTCTAACTATTACGGTTACTGAGATACGGCCTGGTGACAAACGGACAGATAGCGGAGTCTTAGAAATACGATTTTTATTTTTTTTACTTTGGAACCGAACCTTTAAAACTTTAAAATTGATTAAATTTTAACTCTCAGCGCTAAGCCGAGAGTTGTAAATCGGGTAAACGGCGCATTTTAATGACATGTTCCTCAGTTTAAGTCAAAACAGACATCAGAAAAACAGCATTTATCTAATTTGTCTCGTGAGAATGAACGCAGGGCTCCTATCTTTTATTGTCAATGGACAAAGTTTATAAAAGTAAAGCAAACACAATCACTCCGCACACAGACTGACTCCTGTGTGTGTGAATTATTTACAATATCGATAAGACACGGTTGGACAGCGACGGCCGTGGAGACGAATCAGAATGTAAAAATATTTTCTTTGTTTAAATTCGATGTCCATACGATAAACGACTTCATATATATCCATTTTGGCACTCCACACATCCATCTCAACAATCTGATCGCCACATGCAATCGTTTTTCATTCATCTTTTTTACATTCCAGCATTCTGACCCATACATTACAACAGGTATAATCACGAACGTGTACATTTTCCCTTTAACTTGGTCAAGATTACTTGCATCGACTGCCAAAGCATGACAGCCGCTACCAACACGACGACATGCTTTTCGAGGCACGGAGGAAACTAGGTCTGTAATAGATGGTCACCCTTCTTGGGCCAACCTCAGCAAGATTGACCTGACCGGCTGTTTTTAATTACCCACGAGTGATAGGTATTCTTACGCAGTTTCGAAATAGTTTCATTAACTTCTGTAAAGGTTAAACCAATCACGAGAGCATAGATTTTCAAGGCTGGCAATTTGATTTTACTGTCGCGTTCATAAAAAGTTTCTTTTGAAAAAGGACACAGAATCTGATGAAATGTATGTGGAATAAGATTTCAGTGGATTATGAGCTTCAATGATCACTGAAAGTGACTTTGTCTGGAGGACAACAAAACGTTAGTTATCTTATCACACTCATGAAAATAATATGATGTATGTACAGACGCCTGCACATCAAGCTACTACAATCTGTCATATTTCTATGATAGATTTTCGACTTTATTTCTGAAGCATTAAGGTTCATTGGGAAAAATTGACAGTTTCGGGTAGTTTGACCTGCAGGCGTCTGTACTTTTTTTTTTCGGGTGGGAAATCATCAAACTGACTTCCCCCGCTCTAGGCGGACCGGGGGGCGTGTCAGACTTGTACTGACTAAAACCCACCCAGGTTCCTTCTATCGCCCTTTACGTTCCGGGGCCGCGGTATCTCGTTTGAACAACCCGCAAGCCCGGCAGGATGATGTATGTGCTTACGTAGGTAGGTATTTGAATTCTAGTTTTACGAGACGACAAAAAGTAAGCTTTAAAACAACAGAATTCTCCTTTTCTAAAATAAATCACAATACTAATAATATAATAATAACTTACAATCTAAATACTTCCTTACTGCAACGCTTGCATAACACTCGTAAGAGCATCCTGAAAATGATTGTTTGTAGGGCCGACTGCCCCATTCAAAGGTACTGGGTGAAATCCTTATCCTTACTAATATTATAAAAGCGAAAGTGAGTTTGTTTGTTACCTCTTCACGCTTTAATGGCTAAACCGATTTTGATTATTTTTGGTACAGAGATAGTTGGGAACCAGGAGACGGACATAGGCTAATATTTTTTTTGAAAAAAAGTGGAATGTGAGGGAGAAAGAGGGAAGAAAAGGGAAAACTTATCGTTGCTATTACAAATCAATAAGGCGCAAGGGGAACCCCGAATTTAACGCGAGCGAAGTCGCAGGCAAAAGCTTTAGTTATAAGTTCATGTATTTAGGTATGTAGTACTAATAACACTAGAATTGTATATGAGCATATTTTGTAACTAATTCAATAACAAATTATGGATTCTAAGACTACCTAAAAAAAAATCCTAATCCTACTAATATTAGAAATGCAAATGTTTGTGAGGATGGATGTTGTATGGATGTTTGTTAATCTTTCACGTCAAAATGTCTGAACGGATCTTGATGAAATTTGGCACAGAGGTAGATAATAGCTGTATATCGATATCACGTGATCAAAGCCGCGCGTCAACCAGTACCTAATAATCCCGATCCTAATATCGTTTTGAGTAATTGTTTATTAATATCTACAATCGTTCGAAGTTTCTTTTCCGCCCACAAGCTTCTGATTTGCATACCAAAACCACCAACAACTACCCAAAAAGATTTACCTTCAACGTTTAAAAAAAATGACAAAATATTGTTAGGTAACCAATGACTTTGGAATCACAACCCTATGAACTGTTCCTCGACACTGTGACGTAGGCCTACCTATACCAACTGTAAAGATTCAATACCAAATTACTCCTAAATTCGGCGTAGGTATGTCACCGGGCAATAAATTGCTCTAAAGTGCTCATGTGAGTACATTTATGCCGTCATTACGTTTACGGGCTATAAAACATGTAAGTAACATCTTAATTTTATTCTTATTCTTAAGGACGGCATTACATCTATATATATAAAAGGAGAACTGACTGACTGACATATCAACGTACAGCCGAAACTACTGGGGTTAGGAATGTGAAATTTTGCACACGGCTTCCTATTATAATGTAGGGGAGCACTAAGAAAGGGTTTTTGGAAATTTAACCTTTAAGAGGGTGAAAAGGGGGAATTTTGTTAGTATGGAAAATCTTATTACTTGTGTTAATAAACATGAAACTTGGCACGAACATCTATCTAAGTAAATTATGAAGTTTGGCATTTTTTATTTTTCCAAATTACCTCTTGAGAGGGGTTGAGGGGGTGTGAAAATTTGTATAGAAGAATTTAGATACATGCAACGACATCTATTGGGCCAAAATGGTACTAACGATCAAAATATATGCGAATTTAAAGTTTTCAAAGTGTTTTTCAAGTTTTATAAGTTTTGAAAAATCGAGAGCATGCTACGTAGAACTGACCATGGGAGAAACAGGGCTGGGTAATGAAGTTAACCACGATGTGTTTGCCTTAGAATCATTTGTCAATATCAATGAGAATTCACTAACTGAGGAACAAAAGTTAGTGTACAATGAAATAATTTCAAGTACACATGAAAACGAGGGAAGAATTTTCTTTTTGGATGCCCCAGGTGGGACTGGTAAGACTTACCTCATCAATTTACTCTTGGCAAAGATTAGAAGTACTCGTGGAATTGCCTTAGCAGTCGCGTCTTCCGGGATCGCCGCTACGTTATTGGAAGGAGGTCGAACGGCGCACTCTGCTTTGAAATTACCCCTTTTTTTTTTCGGGTGGGTAATCATCCAATGACTCCCCCCGCTCTGGGCGGAGCGGGGGGGCATGTCAGACTTGTACTGACTAAAACCCACCCATGTTCCTTCTGTTGCCCTTTACGTTCCGAGGCCGCGGTATCTCTTTCGAACAACCGGCAACCCCGGCAGGCGGAGGCTCTGGCAAGCCCCTCTGCTTTGCTGACTCTCTTTGAGGTGCGCGTGAAACACGAACGCGCCGTCGACACGGTCTGTCGTCAATCGACGGACGGACAGTGAACTACCCATTGCTCACCGCCCACAGGCCCGCATCTACGGTGGCCGGGAGTCGTCTCGCGGCGCCCGGCGCCTTGGGCGTCTCCTGCGGCGGCTGGGTTGGGCAGATGTTCTCTCCCTTAAACGCCCGGCCACCTCCTTTGCTAGCATTACTGCTTCGCAGAAGGTGGTGACCGCTTCCCATTCCCTCTCGCTCCGGACCATGGCCTGAACCAGGGCCGGACGCGAGAGATCACCGCCGCCGATCACCTCTACGAGGGCACGGCGGTGCTCCGCCTACGCTGGGCAGATCGCCACTGTGTGCTCCACCGTGTCCGGGCGATCGTCACAATGGTGACACCCGGGCGCTTCCTCCCGCCCGATGATGTGCAGGAACCTCCCGAAACTTCCGTGTCCGGTGAGGACCTGCGTCAGGCGGTAGGTGAGGACGCCAAGACGCCTCTCCAGCCACTCCTTGAAATTACCCCTTAATTTGTCTAACGTAGAAACTCCAATGTGTAACATTTCAAAGCAAAGCAATCTTGCCGAAGTATTGCGTAAAGCAAAAATAATAGTCTGGGATGAAAGCACTATGGCGCACAAAAGAGCTATTGAAGCGTTAAATAGGACTCTACAGGACATAAGAAACAACAATTCTTTAATGGGTGGTATGACAGTGTTGCTAGCTGGCGATTTTCGTCAAACTTTACCAGTAATACCAAAAGGAACGCGCGCTGATGAAATTAAGGCATGCTTTAAAAGATCTTATTTATGGGCCTTTACGAAAATTCTAAAAGTGACTAAAAATATGAGAGTGCATCTGAGAGGGGACGTCTCTGCTGGCCATTTTTCAGATCTTATACTTAAAATAGGAAACGGCATGTACCCAGAAACAGACGGGTTGATAGCTATAACAGATGAATTATGTAGTGTAGTAACTACAGTCGAAGACCTTATAGAAAAAAATTATCCAGATGTAGCTCAAATAAAGGACAAGCCTTTAGAATGGCTACGTGAAAGAGCTATAATGACACCTGAAAATGACCAAGCAGCAGTAATTAATGATATTTTGCTGAAATCATTTGACGGCACAGAAATGGTATATAATTCAATAGACACGGTGGTAAATACAGACGAAGCAGTCCATTATCCGGTTGAGTTTCTGAACACTATTAATCCAGCCGGACTTCCATATCATAAACTAACACTGCGCGTGGGCACACCTGTGATGTTACTTAGAAATTTGAAACCCCCAAAACTATGCAACGGTACTAGGCTACAAGTAAAAGCTTTGCATCGTAATATTGTTGAAGCTACCATTTTAACTGGGTCTTCCCAGGGAAAAACAGTCTTCATTCCACGTATTCCATTAACCTCGAACGATCTCCCTTTCGAATACAAAAGACTTCAGTTCCCTTTAAAAGTTTGCTTTGCGATGACGATAAATAAATCACAGGGTCAAACCCTTAAATTTGCAGGAGTTGACTTGCGACAGCCCTGTTTCGTCCATGGTCAGTTCTACGTAGCATGCTGTCGTGTGAGCTCATCTTGCAGCCTGGTCATATTGGTAACACCCTCCAGAACAACCAAGAATGTAGTCTATAAAGAAATATTATAAAAACTTAATTGTTTTGTTATAGCCATTAACCCGCATATTTCTGGATACATACTGTTTCCTATTTTTAGATGTCATTATAGCTCTTTCACGTAGCCAATTCTTCCATACAAAAACTGTCAATAAAAATTATCTATCGATTGAAAAATCAACCTTGGATTTTTTTAGAGGAAAGTACGAAACCCACGCGGACGAAGTCGCGGGCAAAGTGCTAGTTAACCATAAGAATCTGTAATTTAAGAAGGTAGGTTTAAGAAAATTACATACTATAGATACAAATTAAAGATTTCCTATGAAAAATATATAACATAAATATTTTTGTACATTCTTAATATTGTATATTTAATTTTAATACAATAATGTTCATTGACAAACAGGATATTCTAAATAAAAATACCTAACAGGTAAACATAATTAATTAATCCTAGTTTAATAACATTTTCATCGAATACCTGCATAAAACATTTTGTTTTTTGTATGATCCTAAGCAAATATATATAGTAAATTTGCCACAGAATATAAAAACAGAAGCTAAAAAGCTAAAAGAACACGTGATACCATTCACCATAATTCAGCACACCAGTTTTAAAACAATACTAAAGTACCTACATATTGCACAATTATTTTATTGACACAAATTACTAACACGTTTTAAATTACCCAATACAATTTAAATCTATTGTTATAAAGGGTCTAATATGAACAAGAATGCATTTTCTACACGCACTGCCAAGGTTCAGTTCAAGGTAGAAAAAAAAAAATAGCTCAGAACAACTCCACACCTCTCAATGTCTTGTCCGAATTGCACTTTTTAAATCATTACTAAAAGTAATTCCTGAACAGTGTTGTAAAGACAGTTGCGCCGTGATCATTGTGTCTTGAAAAAAGTGTTCGATTTTTAAAATGAATAATTTTAGTGTCTGTTCTATTTGATTGCCAGTGCCTTTTTATTTTTTAAGTGTTTTTTTTTATTGAAAGTAAAATGGCGCGGTTTTTGACATGTTCATATCTGTTATTAGTGACTTTAATTTATGTAAGCACGAGGAGTATACACAAAAGTGAGTAGTTTATCTATTTATGTAAATTTATATTAAGTAGTAAATAAGCAATGATTATTGGTTTAGTGTAGGTATCAGTAGTTTATACACCTATTCTAACCACATAACCTCAAACTAAAATATACCTATTGTAAAGTAGGTATTAACATTGTTGAATTAGACGAAAAACTAATTTCAGTGTATTATTTTGTCTTCAATACGTTATGGTCTGAAAGGTAAGTACTTAATTTTAAATAACTTTTCGTCACATTGTACCTCCTGTCTTTCAAATCAAATATGATAATTCATTCCGTGCGTAAAATCATACATTTTCTTTCCTAATTAACATGTTTTCGAAAAGGTGTTCAAAACATTTGGCAATTCGAAAGCAGTTGAGTAAGCAAACGATTGCTTACTCATCGTTTTCTTAGCCAACATTGGTAATAGTATCAATACAAATTAATCTATAAGAGGCTAGAATGCCGCATAACAAAATTAGAGTATTTCTTAAGAATATTTATTTTGCTTGGAAGATCAAAATTGAATGGCTACCCTTCCACAGATGTATTTCGGGAAGTGTACTTCTGCGAGCCTTTTTTTCTGTTACGAAATCATCACATAACTCCTCCGGGCAGACCAGAAGGTCATCGAAGTGTCAGAGTTGTACTGACTAAAACTTATTTGCAAATAAACCGACTTCCTAAAAATACAAAAAAGTGGAAAATAAGTTTACTTCCGAAAGTCTTTTATTGAGAGTTTTTTTTAGCCTATTTAGTTACAATTTTTTATTTCATATCATATTCTAGATACTAAAATATATAAGCAAGCATATTACCTAAATACAGTTGAAAATATGTATTACTAGCTTTTGCCCGCGGCTTCGCTCGCGTTAAATTCGGGGTAACACAGTTCCCCTTATTGATTTGTAATAGCAACGCTAAGTTTTCCCTTTTCCTCCCTCTTTCTCCCTCACATCCCACTTTTTTCAAAAAAATATTAGCCTATGTCCGTCTCCTGGTTCCCAACTATCTCTGTATCAAAATTCATCAAGCCTTTAAACAAACAAACTCACTTTCGCTTTTATAATATTAGTAAGGATTGAAGATAACTCATAGCTATACAAACTGTATATTGGTTATTTTGGTGTATTTCGGGAATAATCCCTTTCGATAGCCAAAATAATCTTCTAAATCTGTACTAAATTTAAATGGAAATCAAGATACAAACATACAAAAACCCACCCACCCGAGAGTCAGATTTTCGTAGCGAGAGTTCCGTACACACTTGCGACATAAACGGCCATATCTTTTGACTGCGTTGACCTAGAGGGTTGATTTATTCAGCTCTAAAGGACCATAGGCTTGTGTATATGGTTTTAATATCAACTCGATACCTCCACGCATTCCCGGGATAAAGGGACTTGACAGACTGACAGACAAACAAGCAGTCAAACGGAAAACAAAGTGATCCTAAAAAGGTTCCTTTTGAGGTACTGAACTCTAAAAAAAGTCGCCTTGAGAAAGCCTTCTTTTTTTAAGTTGCTTAAAAACCCATCCATCCTTCTTTTGCCCTTTATGTTCCCGCTATCTCTTTCAAATCGACCTGCAGACGCATTCTCTGTGTTTTGTCACATTACGATGTTGGTCTGGCTTTCATGTAAAGTTCTTTGACAGATAAGCAGTCAAAAGCCTGTCATTCTGTTTTCTAGCATACTGGTGATCAGCTGCATCCATTTAAACTGAGCGCTGACCGAATGATTTGTTATAAACTCAATGATTTGTCAATATCCTTACTAATTAATATTATAAAAGCGAAAGTGAGTTTGTTTGTTACAACTTCACGCCTAAATGGCCACACCGATTTCGATAAATTTTGGTACAGAGATAGTTGGGACCCAGGACACGGACATAGGCTTAAAAAATTGGAAAAGAGGGAGAAAGATGAAATAAAAAGGAAGAGAAAGATTTTTTTTTTCGATCATCACGCGGGTTAAAGTTAGCGTTACCCCAACGCAACTATGCCACACGAACGAAAGCTGGTCTTGAATATAGGGAACTGAGTGGTAAGATGACGCAGGATTTCTATAGAACATCAAACCAACAGTTTTCCAAAAAGTAATGTTATCGTCATTCTAGGAATGTTTTTTGTTTTGTCTGCATTTTGCTTATGTGTGTGTTATTTAACTGTTATAAAATATCTTAATAACGTATTTGTTTATTTATTTAGAGAACCTAGAACAAAGGATGTAAACTAAAAACTACATGTTTCTAAACTAAACAATTACATTTCTTAGTTTTATAAATTCTAAGCGTCATACTATAATGCTCGGCATAAGTGTGTTTGGCTTGTAAACAATATATCCGATCGTAAAAATAAATAAACAGTTTTTCTTTTCCGTCATAGTTAAATTGGCGACCATAAATTACTCCTTTAGAAATTAAAGAAAAGGCCAAGAGCGAGTCAGACATGCGTAAAGAGGGTTCCGTACAAACTTGGCACATAAACTGCCATATCTTTTGACTGCGTAGATTTAGAAGGTTCGGGTTTATTTAACAAATGTAACCTGCACCATGCAACAGCGAAAAGAGTATGACAAACTCATTGTGATCTTTAATTTTCTTTGTTTTAAAGTTGCTATTGGATTGTTGCTTTTAGCGGTAAAATCTATACAGTACAGAGGATAGTGTTCTGACGTATATGATCATGGGAACCAGTATAACCAGGTCCCTTAAAATCGACGCTTTTGTTTTTTTTTTAAGGCATTTTGCATGATCGCGTATATTAGGACAGTCTTCAGCATTTGACACGTCTCTTTGATCTAGCATTCGCAGGCATGACTGCTGAGCCTGTGTGGCCCCGGGTTATATATTATATATATAACATTTTAAATATTTTTTTGTTGGTTATATATATGGTTATATATATAACCAACAAAAAAACAAGACACAACACTTAATAACAATCACATAAATTGTTATGAGAATGTACTTATGTGTTTAATTACTTATAACAAATAATTTCATTCTCAGCATTGAATCGAACAATCAGCAGAAACACAAAAGAAATGTACTCACGCATGGAAAGATTTTTTTAAAGCAGTTTGTTTATTGAAGTGGTGCCCGGAATTTAAGAGGCCCGTCTGGGCCTCCGGAACGAAATATAGGGAGTCGTTTGTCTTGGTATGGACATATAATGAGGAGAGACGAAACACATGTGACTAAAAGAGTGGTAGATCTGAATGTTGATGGATGGAGAGCGAGGGGAAGGCTAAAGAAAAGATGGATGTATAGTGTAAGGAATGATATGAAGGAGAAAGTAGTAAATGATGACGTTACGTCTGATATGGGAGATTGGAAGAAGAAGACGTGTTGCGCCGACCCCAAACAGAATTGGACAAGGGCAGGAAAATGATGATGAAATTCATTTTTAAATTTATGTTTTTACTGATTCTTAGAAGCCAGAATACAGGTTTAAATTTTATGCCGCCACTTTATGTCGAAATGTGTCTATTACATTGAGTGATTTATCTTAAGCCATTTCCTAACTCTATTCAGTAATATTTATAATTGTGCACTTGTTGAGCGATTAACTTTTAGTATTACGAATCGGAAAACCTACTGGGTGTGACCCACAAATACTGGGTCCGTATTAGGATACGGGTTCATGGGTTGGCTTCCAGCCAGGTGACAGAATGACGTGGTGAATGTTGCAGGAAGCCCCTGGTTGCATGCTGTGGCAGAAGTAAGGCGAGGCCTATTTTCAGCAGTGGATTATGTTCATAGGCTGATATGGTGTTGATTTATACCTTCAAATACATGCAAATGCATGAGGGACAAAAGAGGAAAGAAAAGGGAAAGCTAAGCTTTCCTAAAACAATCTATAAGGCGAAAGGGCAAAAACTACAGGTAGCAGGTACCTGCAAATCAGAAAAGGTGAACAGTGTTACCCCGAATTTAACGCGAGCGAAGCCGCGGGTAAAAGCTAGTACCTACGTACATAAATCCGAAAATTTGGAGGTGCGTGGCTTGGGTTCCAACTCGACACGAATGACCTGATTGTCATACGGTCACACCACTATGCTATCACTGTTATCCCTAAGTAAGCGTTGACATGTCTCTTGTCTCCAAGTTATTTTCTCTTTATCTTCCTTCACACTTGTTCCATGTATTTACCAATTATTATGCCCCCCTTCTCCTTCTATGTGTTTCTCGTCATCCACCCCCACCTGCACGGCCACGTCACCCTTACATCAGGAAAATACCAAAACGCACCTTTGAACCGCAAACAGTACCTACGGTACGTCATTTTGTATCCTGTAATTTTATTTTGTTGGTGTCAAGGGGAAGCACACTTCATTTAGGTCTGTGAACGTCACCTATGACGGGGTGATGGGTGACACATTGTGGGGGCTACCACCTAATAAGGACCGATTTTTGAAATAGTGGAAATTTTTGGTTGATTTCGGTTCATCGGTAAAAGGGTTGATTGTTCTACCAGAATGAGCTTTTCGGCTGTCGCGTCGACTACGTGTTCGTGTTCCACGCGCGCTTCAAAGAGATGTCAGCCAAGAAGAGGGACCAGAAGGGCTACTATGACATCTTAAAGCAATTCTTATTCCACTGAGTGAAAGAGATGGTGCTAGACACCCTGTATAGCTCTGTCTCTTTCCCTCAGCGGAATAAGAATTGCTTTAAGAGGTCATAGTAGGGTAGCAGGGCTACTGCCCGCCGGAGTTGTGGGTTGTTCGAAAGAGATACCGTGTCCCCGAAACATAAAAGTCAAAAAAAGGAATAGCTCCGCCCAGAGCTGGGGATGTTATTTGATAATTTCCCATCCTTAATAGGGGGTAACTACTAAATAAAAGAGGTAGTCTTTTCTGACGAATTTGCTGACGAAGTTCATGGTGCATCAAGAACACGTCAACAACGTGTAGCGTTGTTTGGAGAATTCTCGCGACCCATCCATTCTTATACCGATCCCGAACCAAATTTGGGTCACGAACCGAAGTTAAGAAACGCTGATGTAGCAAAACGAACTGCATGCCTTTCTGGGGGATTAGAAAAAAGTAGTCTAGAATCGTGACAGTTGGAAGAAATGGAGGGAAGCTGTTGTCTAGCAGTGGGACAATATGGACTAGCAATAATACAGAAAAAAAAGGTTATTTTGGCATCACCAGTCTTTCTATTTATTTAATTACTTACGCTTTCGCCTGCGGCTTCGCCCGCGTTAAATTTGGGGTAACACAGTTCTCCTTGCGCCTTATTGATTTGTAATTGCAACGCTAAGTTTTCCCTATTTTCCCTCTTTCAAAAAAAAGTTAGCCTATGTCCGTCTACTGGTTCCCAACTATCTCTGTGCCAAAATTCATCAAAATCCGTATAGCCATTAAAGCGTGAAGAGGTAACAAACGCACAAACTCACTTTCGCTTTTATAATATTAGTAAGGATGTGACACTATTTTCCTCACTATACAGTATAATTAAGGGGTGAAGGGTTATTAAAAAAAACAATATCAGTGACTCGATTAAATTGCGTCGTCCAACACAACAGGGAATTTTACTTAGGTAGTTTGGTACCTTTCTTGTAGGCCGGGTTTTTCACAGACAAGTAGGTAGGTCTTTAATTTCTTAGTACTTAGGTACACTGCATATGATCAGTTGACCGATTTATAAACGTAAAAGCCCAAGTGTGTAATGTGTAGATTTTCCTCTTGCTACTATCGGTAAGGAGTTTTGTTGATTTTGTAATGAAACGTTCTTCTTATGATGAGGGTGCCTGCCCTCACCTCCCTAAGGATAGCACTGCCTAGTGCTATCCTTACTAATATTATAAAAGCGAAAGTGACTTTGTTTGTTACCTCTTCACGCCTAAATGGGTAAACCGATTTTGATGAATTTTGGTACAGAGATAATTGGGACCCTGGACACGGACATAGGCATTTTTTTTTAAATAGAGTGAAACATGTGGGAGAAAAAGGGAAAACTTAGCATTGCTATTACAATAAATAAGGCGCTAAAGCAAAAACTACAGGTTGCGGGTACCTGCAAATCAGGAAAGGGAACTGTCTTATTCCGAATTTAACGGGCGAAGGCTAGTTTTGTATATAGTCATCATTAATGTAATGTCCAACATGTCTCCAGGTTTAAATTTTGTTGCACTTTTTTTTTGTGAAATAAATAAATAATTCAATACCCAGGTTATTGAACTTCAGAAAATTAAGGTTTGATATAATGAATGCAAGACTTTCCGTATAGTTTCTTACACGATAAGGCTGTACAAATTTGTCATAACATTTATATAGCGGTTCATAGAAGATATTATATTCTTCAAATATCATCTGTGTTTTCAAAAGAGGAGTAAAATAGCTGTGACAGACAAATGAACAGAGTAAATCTATAACGCTGAACCTGTATAGATTTACTCTGCAGTTCATTTGTCTGTTTTAGCCATTAGCAATGGAACCTTAATACAGAACACGAGAGTTCATGTTTCTATTATGTTACATCCAACACAATTACAACATTATAATCTCAGCGTACTTAAACGAGTTGCTCGTAATATCGGTCTCACATTAGACTAAGGGCTGTTTTTTTATAGACAGATAACTTTTATCTGAGTGAAAAAATAGCGGTTTGACATAGTCAAACTGCCATTTTTACTCCTCAGATAAAAGTTATCTGACTATTGAAAAACCAGCGTTTTCATAATTTGACGGTTGGCGCAGCGGCTGAGCAATCGACTGGTGCGCTGCGTGTCGCGGGTTCGATCCCCGCACGGAACAAATATTTGTATGACCTACAGTTGTTTCGGGTCTGACTGTGTGTGTATGTGAGTTTAAATGTTTGTGAACGCACCCACGATACAGGAAAAATTCCTAGTGTGGGACAAATTTAGTGACGGGCCTGTTGGTCTAGTGGTTAGTGGCCCTGACTACTGAGCCGGAGGTCGTGGGTTCGATTCCCACCCAGGACAAACTTTGTGTGATGAGCATGATTGTTTGTTCTGTGTCTGGGTGTGATTTATCTATAATATGTATGTATTTATAAATTATATAAGTATTTATATCAGTTGTCTGGTTACCATAACACAAGCTCAGCTTAGCTTGGGATCAGATAGCCGCGTGTGAGTTGACCCAAAATATAAAAAAAAATATATAAAATATAAATTTATTCTTATCAATAAATTAGAATAAATTTCCGAAATAGACACACTGAGATCTTTAATAGCAATTTCTACTCTCCCTTAATTCATATTCATTTCACATTCATTTTCCTTTGGGAATAAAGTTCCTTATCGCGCGTTGAGAAAGGGGGCTAGGCGGAAAAAATTAAGACCAAAAGTTGTAACGACACTTTTTGCTATAATTGTAAGCCGAGCGGCGTGCGCGTGTTTCTCTGTCTGTCTCGCTCACTCATAGAAAGCAACCCAGTTATTTTTTCGTTTCGTCTCTCTATTTCGCATTGAACAGTGTGGTGTCGCGACGATTATTTGATTTTTTAGATTTTTTGCACATAATAAATAATAGCTTCGTTCCATCTCTTGACACTTCTCAAGTTTTTATCCATAAATATGAACGTATTTTATTTACGGAAAAAGAGCATTTATTTCTTTATTTTTCTTCGAGTCAAGTTCTAAGATGTCATTTCGTTTAAACTTTTGTTGAAGAATTAACCTTAGTTCAATGTAGTTTGACAGTTCCTGCCTTTCTTACTTTGTATGTAACTAGCTTCAGAATGCGTTTAAATTTTTATTTAATAAAAAAATTACGACAGCTATTTCATTCTTTTATTCACTTAGAACGTCGCGTCATTCAAACTTTTTTTAATTTTCGTGTTGAAATCGTCGATGGATGTCCTCCGCTACGGCGGAGGGGTCTTTCAGACTCCTACTGACTAAAACCACACGGTATTCCTTCTCATCACTTTTGGCTGGTGCGCGGGGACACAATCGTATTTTACACAATCACCCCAGCAGACGTCATCATCTAAACCTACGTTAGCTATATGTTGCATTCACCATCGATCGACACTCCGTTAATTCCCTTTAGTCTGAGATTAAGCGCCGGTTGCACAATACAGTGCTTAACCTCCAATCACAACACCTAGTATATTACGATATTGTAAACGTTTTGTTATTGACCGCTATATTAATTATATTGTACACGTTTGTAGGTAGTATACCTGGCGCCTTCAGCAATTGTTATGTGTAGGGAATAATATGCCTGCCGGGGTTGCGGGTTGTTCGAAGGACATGTTCATGAAGGACAAGAGAAGGAACATGGATGGGTTTTAGACAGTACAAGTCTTATACTCCCCTCCGCCGCGCCCATAGCGGGGGAAGTTATTTGATGATTTCCCATACACAAAAAAAAGTCCTATCAGAATACCAGTGCTGTAACATTTTTTTTTGTAAAATGTTACAGCACCATGTTGATATAGGGGCCTTCTTAGCTTGTACAGGGCTAATTAATTTCGTTTTTTATGTACACAGTAGACCAGACAGGAAAAAAAACATATAAAATTTGAGTACAAAGGTACTGCTTATTTCTTTTGAAAATTCTGCCAGCAGACCTGCGAAAGGAGATATGAGAACGAAATGTAGACGATATTGTGTAAGAGAGTAGGAGAAAGATATGTGTGTGTTTATATTTAATTTTATTCTTTTGTTTTTCCTTTTTTATATTTTGTTTTAAGGTTTAGTCCTGTGCAAGTCTAATATATGTCTACATTTTCTTTCTTTTTCTCTAAATCATGCTGATGAATCGTTTGTAGGGAAGTGTTAAATCTTTTTAGGGTTCCGTACCTCAAAAGGACAAAAAACGAAAACCTCATTGGATCACTTTGTTGTCCGTCTGTCTGTCAAGACCTTTTATCTTGGTAACGCGTGGAGTTACCCAGTTGAAATTAAACCGTATAGGTACTCAATACTCCGGTCCCTTTGTGCAGTGAAAATCAGTTTCTTCTGATGAATAAAGTGTTGCTCAAAACAGTGCTGAGCACATTGGGGCAGTGGCTGAGCGATCGACTGCTGCACAGCGTGTCGCGGGTTCGATTTCCGCACGTAGGTAACAAATGTTAGTATGACCTACAGATAATAATGTGTATGTAAGTTTAAATGTTTGTAAACGCATCCACGATACAGGATTATTCCTAAAGTGGAGCAACGTTTTTTATAAAAGAAACTAGCTTTTGTCCGCGGCTTCGCCCGCGTTAAATTCGGGGTAACACAGTTCCCTTTTCCTGATTTTCAGGTACCTGTAATTTTTTCCCTTGCTCCTTATTTATTTTAATAGCAATGCTAAGTTTTCCCTTTTTTCCAGTTTCAACTGTCTCTGTACTAAAATTCATCAAAATCGGTTTAGCCATGTAGGCGTGAAGACGTAACAAACAAACAAGCAAACTCACTTTCGCTCTTATAATAGCAGTAAGGAGTAAGGATAGTAAGGAAGTAAGGATAGCTGTACAACCCAGCGTTTGTGCTGGATACGATACTTTTTGATACACTAAGACTTTAAAGTCTTAATAATACAGGTCATTTCATTATTTGCAAATCTAGATTACTTTTTGCATCAGCAAAACAAGCATGATGTTTTTATCAACCAGTTTTCATACCGGAGAGCAAGGTCATCGTTGATTCTTTATTCAAATCAGGTTGCTGCGGTTTCCAAACGGTTATTGTGCGGTTACGTGATGTTATTGGACGAAAGTCGGTTGACTGGTTGAGCAACCTTGACCTTGTTGTAGATGTGTCATTGACTCCAAAACTTGTATGTGGAATAATGTTTTGACTTATAAGGAGCTTGAATTAATTGGTTCCGCTTTTTGTGAGCTATTTTTATGAGTCAGGACCTGTAGGTGGATTGGTAGGTTTTAAAATTGAATGTAGCATACGGAAATAAAAATAACTGTGTAGTGAGCAAGCCTGCATTCTGGATAAATCTTGTGACAAACGAAACAAAATGCTATCACAAAAGTGCCGATAAAACAATTTTGATCTTTATATTATGTGCATTGTATCTCGTTACGCTTGTAGCTTACCGTCCGTCTGTCTATTGACGACAAGCCATTTGCCGCATTCGTGATCTACGCGCGTCTCTAAGAGATGGCAACAAATCAAATGGGCATGCCAGGGCCACTACCGGCTCCGGGACACAATGGGCAAGAAGGAAATTTGGATGGGTTTTAGTCAGTAAAAGACTGACACTCCGCCCCCCCCCGCTCGAGCGGAGGAAGTTACTTAATGATTTCCCGTTCGAAAAAAAAGTCTCTTTTAGCTAATATTGAGTATTGGTACCTCTGCGTGTTTTCATTCCCATGAATTCTGTAAAACTCAGATGACATTTAGGGCCTATGCACACCACGTTTTTTAAACGCGCCGTCGACGCGCGTTTGTAGCGATACAGACGCGATACGCACGCAAGTCAGACGCAGCCTGTAGACCTTTGCACACCTGTATAAATACAGACGCGCGTGTGTAGCGATACAGACGCGCGTGTGCAGCGATACAGACGCGATGCAAACGCGCGTGTGTATCTAATAATCCGGCAACCGTGAATTCCACAATATTGGCCGGTTTTGAATTTCATTTATGAAGTTTTCTGTGTCGAAAGGCTCCATTTTTTTGTTCCAAAGACGTGTGGTGCACCAAATCGCTCGATTGCTACTAGCGTAGATTCACACTTCCCTTTCCCTCGTTGCGTTTGCATCGATGCAGACGCGCCGGTGCCGCGCGTTTGTATCGATACACACGCGCCGGTGCCGCGCGTTTTTATCGATACAAACGACAACAAACTGCTCTGCAGGATAAAAACGCGCCGGCGACGCGCGTTCCCAAGACGCGCATCGACGGCGCGTTTGAAAAACGTGGTGTGCATAGGCCCTTACATGTAATAATTAGTTTCAAAGCATTAAGTACCAATTTGTACTACAACTTTCAAGAGTATTGAACGCAGCCGATCTCTTTTTAAAGTTCCGTATTTCGAAATGAAAAAACGGAGTCTTTATTGCAACCCTTTGTTTTGTATCTGTCGGTCTGTATGTCAAAACCCTTTAACTCGTGTTTGCGTGGAGATATCAAGTTGAAATTAAAACGATATAGTCAACTTTGTGATTCTTTTGTGCTGTGAAAAACCAACCCTCTTTATGCAATTCGTCGTGCCGCCATGTCGTCAACCGTGTGACAACACGGTTGGTGCAGTGGCTGAGCGATCGACTGCAGCGCTGCGTGTTGCGTGTTCGATCCCAGCACAGATAGCTTACAGATACTTGTTCCGGGCCTGGCTGTTTGTGTATGTGAGTTTAAATGACTGTAAACGCACCCACGGTACAGTAGAAATTCCTAGTGTGGGGCAACTGTTTTTTAGAGTTTATTGGAGTTTACTTCTTAAGAATCGATTTTCATATAGAAGTCGCCCGGTATGAGAAAAATCCGAGGGGTAAAACCTACTAACAAGTAACGAAAATCGTGTCACGTTTTTGGTGCGCACCTAGGTGCGCAACTTTTTAATTTGGCTGTGTGTGTATTAAGACGTACATATGGTATGCTGTATAGGCGACTATACCTATATACTATATGTTATTGGGCTTGTTTGTTTCTATCAGTGTCGATGTATTTATATTTTTTCATAAATTTGTGAATTTACCCTTTTACATGATATTAATCTTTTTTCGGTTGAATAAACTCTTTTTGCGTATGGTTAGATACTCGTACTTAAGGAGTAAACTCCAGTCGTGCGTCGGAGCTGACACACACTTTTTTTTTTAAAGTGTCTGTATTGACTCGCTCTTTTTTACTTCATTATCACACCTCCAAAACAATGTTATCTTATCAAGGTTTTTGCACTGCATTTATTTGTCAATCTCTTCACAAAAACAGTCGCAAAGAATGCAATCCAAGCCAATTCTGATTCCTTCGAAGATATTATTACAAAACTGGCCATGACAATAGAAAAATTACTGAAGCTACTTGCTTTTGGACATTCTTTAGTTTTTGGTCAATCTATGACTGGATCGTAAAAATGTCGTTTAGTCCGTAGGACGGAGATCCGGAATGGAGGATTTAAATGATTACCTACTATACTACTACTACGATCACTAATTCATCATTAGCTGCAGACGTTTAAAAAGTGTGTTGTGTGGGTCGACAAGATGGTAAGGAGTGAGTAAAATACAGGAAGTTTGTGTAAGACGAAGATGTGGAATAGGGGATTTCAAAAATAATAATCTTTATTGGCATTAACTATACAAATATATTTATGAACTAGCTTTCGCCCGCGGCTTCGCCCGCGTTAAATTTGGGGTAACACAGTTCCCCTTGCGCCTTATTGATTTGTAATAGCAACGCTAAGTTTTACCTTCTCTTCCCTCTTTCTCCCTCCCATTCCACTTTTTTCAAAAAAATATTAGCCTATGTCCTTCTCCTGGTTCCCAACTATCTCTGTACCAAAATTCATCCAAATCGGTTCAGCCATTAAAGCGTGAAGAGGTAACAAACAAACAAACAAACTCACTTTCGCTTTTATAATATTAAGTAAGGAAGTAAGGATTCACTAGCTACACACACAACTGGCTATACACTGTATGACAGGAACTAGTGTATTCCCGTTAAGTGATGGTAAAATTAAAAGTGATACTGAAATTAAATTCGTAGTAAAATTAAAAGTGATAGTAAAAGTGATAATAAAATTACAAGTGAAAGTAAAATTAAAAGTCATAGTAACATTAAAAGTGATGGTAAAATTAAAAGTGATAGTTATATTAAAAGTGATAGTAAAATTAAGCCCAAATAACGTGGGACAAGTTGGGCGGATGTGTGTCTTATATTTAGGTTTTGACTTTCATTTTTTAAATGCTATTTTTCCTTGTTCTCACACACTACAGTCTACGTACGTTTCTTCATATTTCCTTTGAAATAAGCAGTGCCTTTGTACTATATGTTTTGTAATGATGTCTCCTTATCTGTTCTCCCGTATGTAAATAAATTATTAAATAATTAAAGATGATGATGTTAACGTCTAAAGAAGATTTGGTTCGCTGTCCAGAAATAGAATTTGTGCGTCATTAAAAAATTCAATAATTTACGTCAATTTTACCTTAAGGAAATGCAACAGTTTTGAACTTGACTATCGCTGCTTGCTTGTGACGCATTAAGGCACTTTTTTAACACAAAAACTTACTATTTGACGTCTTTAAACGTCAGAAATTCAACATTAAAGCAATGTTAATCATTAAAATCAACCTAACCGGACCTCCTACGTCTGAACGTTTTGAGATTGAGTCATAGTAGCTACTCTTATCGTGATTCATGGAAAGGAATCACGAAGAATGAAAAAAGTTGCCCCACATTAGAAAATCCTCGAGTATCGTGGGTACACAAACATTTAAACTCACATACACAAACAGCCAGACCCGGACACTATCTGCAGGCCATGCCAATATTTGTTCCGTGTAGGGATCAAACCCGCGATACGCAGCGTAAACTGCCACTGCGTGAACCGTGTCGTCAAAAAATAATAATAATTAAATCAAGCTGCAAACGTTGATTAATGTTGATGTTGTCGGCAAACCAAAAACCAGATGGTGGGTTGGGAAATCATCAAACAACTTCTCCCACTCTTGGCGAAGCGGGCGGGAATGTCAGACTTTTACTGACTAAAATCCATGTTCCTTCTTTAGCTCTTTGCGTTCCTGGGCCGCAGTTTCTCTTTCGAAAAACCTGCAACAGCTTGGTTAATATATGAAAGATTTCACGAAAGGAAAAAGGGTTATACCTCTACCTACATCTTCTCATCAGGAAAAGTGATTAGAACGATTATAATGAATGGTTTATCAGATATCGTTTAAGATTAGATCAAGGTTAGGGAAGTATCATTATTATGTCATTATAATCTTGATGGTTTTTATAATCTATCATCTGTAGTTCAGAAAAGTCAGATAGGCAATCTCATTGTGTAAAGTACTGATACTCACTAGTTTGCTTACTTATTCTACTATTACGTCTTCACGCCTAAATGGCTAAACCGATTTTGATGAATTTTGGGACAGAGATACTTGGGACCCTGGACACGGACATAGACTATTTAAAAATTGAGATATGAGGGAGAAAGAGAGAAGAAGAGGGAAAAATTAGCATTTCTATTATAATAAATAAGGTGCAAGGGTAAAAACTACAGGTAGCAGGTACCTGTAAATCAGGAAAGTGGAGCTGTGTTATCCCAAAATTAACGCGAGCCGCGGGCATAAGCTAGTATCTTTATAAGGCGAGAATAACTTAATTGCGCGATTTAGTTTAGACGTTAGTTTTTTATTCTTGTCATAGATGGCGCTGTAATACTTGTAGCTGCAGTTTTTTCTTTTTTTTGCCAAAAGGATCATACCCAGCTTACGACGTAAAGGAAAGTATGAGAGCCCATATCAAGCTTTCAGATCCAGCCTGTCCCTTTGGTGCCCTCCCCCAGCGACGCCCTAAGCCGAGGCTCGTACCCCACAGGGTGTGACCTTAGCGTGTAGTCGCTTGTTTTTAAAGTTTTTTGCCCTGGCTGGAGGTCTTAATTTTTAAGGCATCCACAGGAATTGCCTGGTTAAGCTAACGACAATCTTCTAGGTTGAACTGCTAGATGCCATTCAGAAAGAAAAGTAAAGTTTATATGTGAACAAAGTAGCAGACTGTTTGAGTGTAGCTAAGTGACAAGCGAAATGTACGTAATTGTTGCAAAACTGTGGTTTTATAATTAATCGTTACTATTATTGTATTTTGACGTAGTGTTAAATTCACAGTAAAACCGCATACTGATGTGAATCCAAAAGTTACAGCTTTCCTTACATTGTAATTTCAGTGACGTCTGTTTTGATACCTACCGAAAATGTTATTCTGAAAGCAGTGATTTTGTAAAGGTACTGGTAAACCCAGTAATGAACAGAATTTGTTTGGACTAGTGATAAAAAAAAGAAATAATCTCTTGATGTATTTTTATAGTAAACTAGCTTTCGCCCGCGTCTTCGTCCGCGTGGCATAGTTACTTTGAGCTAACGACTAACTTGAACCCACGTGATGATCGAAAAAAAAAAAACTTTCTTTCCCCTTTTCTTCCCTCTATCTCCCCCTTATCTCACTTTTTTTTTTAAAAAAAAAGCAGATATCCGTCTCCAGGATCCCAACTATCTCTGTACTTAAATTGTTCAAAATCGGTTGGGCCATTTAGGCGTGAAGACGTAACAAACAAACAAACCCACTTTCGCTTTTATAATATACGAGTTTAAGGACCACCAGCCGGTGCTTCACAAACAAGTGATTTGGCTATAAGTTTTCGTACTGTGGCTGTTATACTTAAAACTAAATTCATTTCAATGAGGTGAAATAAATTTAAAATAAAATTAAATAGTGACAATGTAAGTACTAATAAGCTACATAATATTATAAATGCGAAAATTTAATCAAATAACAAAACAAAAACAATATATAGCAATAAAAACAAAACTTCTATAAATAAACCTCTTATTACTGAAGTATTTGCTAATAATCACTGTGTTTATCCACTTCACATTCTTAATGCTATTCCTACATAACCGGTTCTCTCATCGATAAGACTCGACTTAATTAATGTTACGGACGTATTATATTATAAAGCGTGACGTTCATTGACGTCACATCAAAGCTGCCTGCTGGAGAGGCATCTTTGTTACGTCAAGACACGCTCGCAACATGGCAAGACTTGTTTGTAACCGGTTCGTGATTGGGTGAAGGTTAAGACAGGTTTTATTTATAGTTTATAGCACGTTTGACATAATAATTACGACATGTATGGGTTTTTACCACGGGTATTGTTGATGCGTTGCGTAGGTCAAGTCTACGTAATGCAGCATTGTATGGCGTCAATTAATGATTATTTATTGCTTAAATTACCCCGTTTTGCATCATCGTCATCATACATCAGTCTAGCTTTTTCCCAGCCATTTTGAGGTTAGCTTCCGGTCTTATGAGATTCAAATGAATACTAGTATTTTATATGTATTGATTACTTTGTCACCCATTAGTTACTGGGTCACGAAACCCGTTGCTATGGCTGACTTCTGACTACCCAGTCCGAACTCTTAGAAATATTAGTACTTTTCTCAAAGTTCTACAAATTATAGCCTGTCGGCTATCTGTGCATCACGATAAGTAAAAGCAGATGCATAAAAAAAAACGGACTAGAATCGGGGGGGTCCCTGTTAGATTGCACAAGATTGCAAAAAGGTTGAATGCCGAAGTGATTACGTGTTAACACTTCCTTTTAATAACTTTGCATAGCGTCTAGGATCGCAGAAGGGTTTTTTTTTAACCAACAGCAGTGCACTAACGTTCAACATCTGTTCAAAGGTTAGGGAAATCTGGGACAATAATACGCAATAAGTGGCACAACTTTTTGTTTAAGTACCTACGATGACACTTAACACATGATTCTCATTTCCACAGCTTTGTACTGCATCCACGTGTGCAGGGTCTACGTTTTCCCCATAATAATCAGTTCCAGAATGGAAGCGAGGAGTGAGGAGCTCGTGGTCAAATAATAGCAGCCGCTCAGGTCGATCTTTAAGCGGTTAAGCCGCGCTCCTCCGTGCCTCGGAAAGCACGTTAAGCTGTTAGTCCCGGCTGTCATTTGTAGATCTTTGACAGTCGTTACAGATAGTCAGTGTCCCGAAAGTCTGAAAACCAGTCTTACCAGGGGTTTCGTATTATCCAGTACTAACTGGTTATGGAGTTCAGATAGGTAGTCGCTCCATGTAAAATACTGGTATTTAGCTGCATCTGGTACGACTGGAAACCAACCCCAACATAGCTGGGAAAAGGCTAGACGATGATGAATCAGTTCCAGAATACTAAATGATCATAATTTTGCCTTGTCCCATTCTATTTGGGGTCTTCGCAACACGTTTTCTTCTAGAATACTAAATAATACAAAATGAAAACGCTTGGGCTTACTACAGCCTTTGAAAGGTCAGGGATCCCCAGAGAGTAGTTTCCCAAAGTGAATGCAAAAGAGCCGCATACCTTTGTGATTACCTACCCACGACTGAACACGAGTCATAAAACCACGTGCTACAAGTTTTCACGGTCTCCACGCGCGAAGGCGGGTCAACGTATTTCCCCATCACAAACAGTTCCGTATTTAAATGCATCTCGAAAAATAAAAAAAAAACGAAAACTTTTTTTTACATATTGGGGATACCCTAAACAGGTGAGTTGCACAAGAACGTGCAAAAAGGTTGCATATTGTTTCAATTTTTGGTGTAATATTCGAAGCTACTGGGGGTCTAAAATGGCTGTTTAAGCAGAATCATAATTGGTTAATAATATGTTACTACTAGCTGTGCCCAGCGGTTTCACCCGCTGCTCAGTTAGGGGCATGAAAAATAGATGTTAGCCGATTCTCAGAGCTACCCGATATGCACACAAAATTTCGTTCAAATCGGTCCAGCCGTTTTGGAGTAGTATGGGAACGAAAATTGTGACACGAGAATTTTATATATTAAGATTCGTAAAATGGTCTTAAAGTGCAAACTATTTAAGAATTTTAACGTAGTTTACTTTATTTGATTTTCGCCAGACATTTACATCCTTACTATTAGTATAAAAGCGAAAGTGAGTTTGTTTGTTTGTTACGTCTTCACGCCTCAATGGCTAAACCGATTTTGATGATTTTTGGTACAGAGATTGGTCGAGACCCGGAGACTGACATAGGCATTTTTTTTAAATGTGGGTATTAAGGGAGAAAGAGGGAAGAAAAGGGAAAACTTAGCTTTGCTATTACAATCAATAAGGCGCAAGGGCAAAACTACAGGTAGCCGGTACCTGCAAATAAAAAAAAAGGGAACTGGGTTACCCCGAATTTAAGGCAATCGAAGCCGCGGGCAAGAGCTAGCTTTTATATTTCTTAAAAAAAATCGGTTTCCGGTATCGGGAGCAGGGCCCGAACTATCCGTCGTAATCTTAGTCGCGGATAACTTTAATTGCGATTTGATGTTAAATGATAGTTCTCAAGTTGTTCCATAGATGGCGCTGTAGAACTTTGTGCACTATGTTACTGAGGTACTTTTTAAAGCCCGCTAAAACTTTGTATGGCGTCCACGTTTTGAAGTGGGTTCACTTTTTTTACCGTAACCAAATAATAAACATATAGCTTGTACTTTAAGATATTTATAGACATCATTTGATATTCAAAAATCGTCTCCAAAGACTGTGTTTAACATAATTTAGAACTTCGTATTCTCGTCACGTTTGTTGTCGGCTAGACGCTAAACAAAAACGAAAGTCTATTAAACCTATTTAGGTAGGTACTTCTTATAATTTACGGGTCTTAAGTTTTTTATTTCGCTGTTTGATTTAACATGTAAAATACAATTTCCTTTAGGGTAGATACAATCAAGATTGAAATTAGAATTTATATCTGACTAATATTATAAAGCTGAAGAGTTTGTTTGTTTGTTTGTTTGAACGCGCTAATCTCAGGGACTACTGGTTGGAATAGTAAAATTCTTATATTGTTGGATAGTCCATTTCTTGAGGAAGGCTATAGGCTATATAACATCACGCTACGGCCAACAGGTGCTGAGCAGCGCGGGTGAAACCGCGAGGAACGGCTAGTATCTGATAAAAAGAGCCACTAAAATTCACCTTGTTGTGTACAAATACATTTCGTTAGTACCTACATGACCAAACCATCTCAGACTTCTCTGGTCAACTTTTGGTGTTCTGTACCTTAGAAGCAAAAAAAGGAACTTTTATGACTTCACTTTGTTTGATCAGCTACCCTCCCACGACGTCGACTCGACGACGACGTTGTCATTTGAAGGAAAGAGACAGGGCTATACAAGGTGTATAGCACCATCTCTTTCAACACAGTAATAAGAACTGCTATAAGATGTCTTGGTAAACCTTCATCAACTGTTTTGCTTCATCAACTGTCTGGTCTCTTGGAGCAGTAAAAATAACCCTCTAAGTCTGGGCAGTCAAAAGATATGGCTGTTTATGTTGCAAGTTTGTACGGTACCCTCGGTGGACAACTAGACATGCCTCTTTTTTTTTTTTCTTGTGGAAATCTTCAATGGATGTCCTCCGCCTTTGCGGAGGGGCCTGTCAGACTCCTACAGACTAAAACCACACGGTGTTCCTTCTCGTCACTTCTGGCTGAGGTGCGGGGACACATTTGCATTCTATACAATCACCCCAGCAAACTAGACATGCCTACCTTAAGTTCCCCCGTAGGAACTTAAGACATTCGGGGAGTTAAAGGTCCTACATAATAATTATGTAGCTATGTTTTATGTGCGTCCTACTTCACCTAGATATTAAATTCAGTAAGGTAAGTTAATGAGTCAAATACATACATTCTTCTAGTGACGTATTTAATATACTCTAACAGGCGTCACCATGATTTCCATTTACGCCCATCCCATCATTAAGCGTCATGTTGTAGACGCGCGCAAATCAAGAATAGAAAACCAGTTATTTAAATCATGTGTATAAAAATAGCGTTTTAAAAGTAGATACAACTTTAGACTTGTTACTAAATTATTCAAAACCGCTTGACGCAAAACTTCATCAGATTTTCGTCATAAAAACTTTCGAATGCGCACGAGTTTGCTTTTTACCTTTGTTGTTATGGTATTTATTGCTTCCGTTGGGTGGTACAATAATCATATAGGTAGCAGGTAAATATATATACTTAGTATTAATTACCTCATTGGAAAACATAATAATTACTGACCTAAATGGTTTCCTCTGTAGGGGGTACCTAATTAAAGATAAAAGGTACATTATTTTGTAATAGCATCATAAAATAATACTACGTTGGACAAAATTAATCTACCTAATTATTGTTATTATTATTGTAAGATTTTTTTATTTCTATTGAAGATTAAGAGGAGCTCGGGTCAATTTTGGATCGATCTTTAGGTTAACCCTTTCGTTGCCCAGTCCGAATTATACCATATATTTTGGACTCATACGCTGAGTTCTGGGCAGCGAAAGAGTGCTGCGCTTTCCTATGTTGATCTGTGGATGGGTGACCACCCGTTACAAACCAAGTTTCCTCCGTAGATCAGAAAGCCTTTGGTCTCATCCATCATTTAGGTCTTTGATAATCGTTAGAGATAGTCAGTGTCCCGAATGTCAGACGGAAAATCTTACCAAAGGTATTGAATTACCCAGTACCAACTGGGTTGTTGAGGTCAGATAGGCAGTCGCTCCATGTAAAATCCGTCCGGTTAGACTAGAAGGCGACCCCAACATACATAGTTGAGAAAAAGCGAAACAGGTGAGGTAGTTGAAGATCCTACTTATATTAATATTTTAACGCGACTATGTATGGATGTATGGATATTTGTATATTTGTTACTCTTTCACGCAAAAAACTACGGAATGGATTTTAATGAAACTTCACAAAAATATAGCTTATAGATCATAATAGTACATAGCCTACAATTCATAATGATATATTGTATATTCTATCACCACGCGAGTGAAACTGCGGGGCGCAGCTAGTTTAAAATATAAACCTAACCACACCCGGGGGTAGCGGGTTGATCGATTCCCCGAAAGGTACGGTCTCGGGCAAAAGAAGAAACATAGATGGGTTTTAGTCAGTAAAAGTCGGTTGGATTTTATTTGATGATTTATCATTTGACAAAAAAAGGGGGAAGAGTCGTCAATGAATGTCCACTTGAATATTTATCCTTGCTACGGCCAACTAGTCATTATCAGTTGCCATGGCAACAAACACTTGTTTAACCGCAGAATGTCAGATGACGTCATAACTTACAGTTAGTTTATTATAAAGTTATTGACTATTAATTCATCGAAATAAATATAATTAAGTTGTAACTTTTGAGATCTGTTCTGTTTCTGTCATGAATTGATAATAATCTAAGGCGTCTCACATGACACGACCAAGAGTCGAGGTGCAATTGATGCGCAGGCATGCCGCAACGAGATTTTCTTTACAAATGTCGTGTGGGCGATGCGTCTAATACGACCGCGCCTCGACTGCGTCTCGACTGTTGGTCGTGTGAGCGTCGCGCCTTAATCTGCAAAGAAATACTTTTATTGTTTGTATATTTTAATATTACTGTGATTACTTGCTAAATATTCTCCAGCGTTTGATAGTTTATTCCCGGTTTACACGTGTTATTGGCAAAATTGTGGTATCTCTCGTCCACAAAACCCATTAATGAAGAGTTGAGTTAAAATTATTGACCTATGCAGTAAGTACATAAGTCTTACTCATTCCACGTGGTTTTTATGCTGCATACATTAATTGATGAGGAAGTACCGTTACTATACTTATTTGTATTCGCATGACATGTCACGTTTCCTACGCTGTCATGGACGTCATCTTAACGAGAATTAAACTGTAATAACAGGTCTTACATAGTTATATTATAAACTAGCTTTTGCCCGCGGCTTTGCTCGCGTTAAATTCCTTTTCTGATTTGCTGGTACCTGCTACCAGTAGTTTTTGTCCTTGCGCCTTATTTATTATAATAGCAAAGCTAAGTTTTCCCTTTTCTACCCTCTATCTCCCTCACTTTTCACTTTTTATAAAAAAAAAGCATAATAATATGTCCGTCTCTAGGGTCTCAACTATCTCTGTACCAAAATTTATTAAAATCGGTTGAGCCATTGTGGCGTGAAGACGTAACAAACAAACAAACTCAATTTCGGTCTTTTTATTATTAGTATAATTAGTAAACAATATTCTCCCTCAAAAGGAACACCGCTTATCCGTAAAAGGGTTTCTGATTATCCTTTCGTGTAAACCTGTCGTGACGATATACCTACTTTATGTGTTTACGCACACTGGAAAGTACTTCCACAAATTGTTTAAATTAAAATAATTAATATTAATTCATTACAATTTTATTGTCTTTATTAGCATAAATCCCTCTTGTTTATTCATCAATGTACCTATGATGATTGTGTTTATCACCTGGTGCAGGTGAGGTTGACGTTGTTAGGGATTACCCTAATGTGTTGTCCACTTCCTTTTGCGTTTTGACCGATTCTGGGAAAGCATCCCATGTCTTGTTAGAATCTAATAGGTTTCTGAGGAAAAGAGACATACTTTATTTATTTAACTGTAGTCACTTACTTTACTGCCCGGCGCCCATAGGACACTCACAAACTCACTTACTTTACGTTTTTTGTAATACTTACTAATTTTATAAAAGTGAAAGTGAGTTTGGTTGTTTGTTTGTTACCTCTTCACGCCTTAATAGCTAAACCAATTTTGATGAATTTCGGTACAGAGTACATAGTTGGGATGGTTGATATTTAAAAAAAAAGTGGGATTTGAGAGAGAAAAAGGGAAAACTTAGCATTGCTATTACAAATCAATAAGGCGCAACGGCAAAAACTGCAGTTAGCAGGTACCTGAAAATCAGGATAGGGGAAGTGTTAGGTACCTCGAATTTAACGCTAGCCAAGCCGCGGGCAAAAGCTAGTTATATTATAGTTTAATTTTTGCCATTATGGTTAATGTAACTTCTCATGAATATATGGTTTAATCCTGTTTCACGTAACTTGTATAAATAAAAAAAAGCAACTTAAAAAAACTACTGCCGTGCGTTGAAAACTTTTCTTTGTTTCATTTTTACTTATTGATAAAAACAAATACAGCTTGACAACACGGTTGGAACATTATAAACCATTTATAAAGAAAAAAAGCCACACACACGCACACAAACCATAGCCTCACACGTTTTTTAAATCTGCCAAAACATGTTTCTAAACGATACCTATAAGTTTTTTGCCACCATTCAAAATATTAATAAGACATACAAGTTGTAACTCGTGTTCAAAACTTGACTTTGGGTTTTTCCCTACTACTGAGTAGTATTGGGTTTTTCCATGCAACCGTGATTAGTTTTTGCTCCCCACGTGACCACACCTTCACCGGAAATCGATTGTTCTTTACTCTATGACATAAGCCTTTATTTTTGGTCTTATTTGCCGCTTGATCATTCGTTTTTGCCAAAAGCTAAATTCGCATTATGATGGTAAATTATTCCTCAGAAATGGATAATTAATAGCAATTCTTTAAGTTTTTTCTTAACAAAAAACTTTTGCTACGCTAGGAATTTCTCCTGTATCGTGAGTGCGTTTACAAACATTAAAACTCATATACACAAACAGCCAGACCCGAAACAAGTGTAGGTCAAACAAATATTAGTTCCGTACGGGGATCGAACCCGCAACACGCAGCGAAGCAGTCGAGAGCTTTGCCACTGCGCCAACCGTGTCGTCAACTTACATGAGGACTATGCAGATTAGTGTCATGAGTGGACCTGCTACCCTACCACGACGTCTTAAAGCAGAACTTATTCCGTTGAGGGAAAGAGACAGAGCTATACAGGTTGTCTAGCACCATCTCTTTCACTCAGTGAAATAAGTTCTGCTTTAAGACTTCATAGTAGGCATACTGTTCAGTCAGTGCAAGCATTAGTCAGTTATCGTGTAGCTCGACAAGGACTCAAGGAGCTCAACAATACCAAAAAAAAAACTTTTCAAACAGATCTGTGTCAGTTATGAGCAAATAGTTTCATATAGAAAAAAAAAGAAAAAATGAGTTGGGCCGATTCCAAATGATAATTCACGAGAACAGGAATACTTAACTATGTAAGAGTAACTACGAAGTTTCTTACCGGTTCTTCTCCATAGGAAACGTCCATATAAATAAAATACTCCGGAAAAGTCATTTATTTCACTACAGTAGACTAAATTAAACTAAAATTATTAAACTTATAAATAAATTAAAAAATAGCGTCAAAAAATTCGTCCTCAACGCTGTCAGTTGGCAGTGTAAATCTAAATAAAATATTTAGATTTTGATAACGAAAGTAAGGAAGAAGGATAAGGACTTTGGCGTTGTTAATGTACTTGTAATTATAATGATGTTAAAATATTATATGCGTTTCATACATTCAAACATTTATTTACCAACTAGCTGTTCCCCACGGTTTCACCCGCGCTGTTCAGCACCTGTTGGTCGTAGCGTGATGTTATATAGCCTATAGCCTTCCTCAAGAAATGGACTATCCAACACTAAAAGAATTTTCCAATTCCAACCAGTAGTCCCTGAGATTAGCGCATTCAAACAAACAAACTCTTCAGCTTTATAATATTAGTATAGATATAGATGAAAACCGCATTTAAATAGAACCAGTATGGATGGGTCAATGCGTCATTGGAATTAATAGCAATTTAATTTAATAATGTTGACGTGGATCATGTAATGATTATGACGTTAGAGATCATTGACGTCATGAATATTCTAAAGCATTTAATTCTGAAATATAACAAAAACTTAGATTAAATGCTACATCATAGTTCAAAACGAAGATTGTTCACGCGATAGCATGACAAAGATCCATTAAAAACGTAATAAATATGTACGTTATGAATATCTTAATTAGTACAGACGCCAGCAGGTCAAGCTACCCGAAACTGTCAATTTTTCCCAATGAACCTTGAACCTAATACTTTAGAAATAAAGTCGAAAATCTATCAAAGAAATCTGACAGATTGTAGTAGCTTGATGTGCAGGCGTCTGTACATGTTTTAATTAAAACAGAAAAATCTTGTTTATTTGATGTTGACGATGATGCTATATAGGCATTTACGATGATACTGTATTATTAAACAAAGGTTTCAAATGCGTCATAAATATTATAAAACCTTAAGTTTTGGGCTTTTTGCAGTATATCATCAAACATTTGATTTTATTTATACTTCTTCTAAAGATCAGTATTATATTAAATTTAAAACTAGTATGAAAACATTTTGATGATTATAAATACCCAGATTTAGTAATTTAGAAATAAAAAAGCAATGGGTTTTTACATGCAGAATTGTTTATTTTGATTCAGTTTACTCGTGACATAAACTACATAGTTCATAAAATTTATTGTGTCTGAGAAATTTGTGACTAAATAACAGCAGCCACTCGGGTCGATCTTTACGTTAAACCGCGTTTGCCTAGGTTGGTCTGTGGATGGATGACCACCCGTTACATACCGAGTTTCTTCCTTGCCTTGGAAAGCATGTTTAGCTGTTGTTCCCGGCTGTCATTTGTAGATCTTTGACAACCGTTACAGGTAGTCAGTGTCCCGAAATTCTGACAAACAGTCTTACCAAGAGGCATGGTATTAGCCAGTACTAACTGGGTTGTGAAGGTTAGGTAGGCATTCGCTCCATGTAAAATACTGGTATTCCGTTGCATCCATTAAGTGACATTGACGATGATACTGTATTATTAAACAAAGGTTTCGAAAATGCGTCATAAATATGATAAAATCTTAAGTTTTGAGCGTCTTGCGGTAGGGAAATCATTAAATAACTTCCACCGCTCTGGGCGGGGGGAGAGTAATAACATAACATAAAACCCTTAATGTTCCGCCGGTATCATTTTTTTTCTGACTATCCTTACTAATATTATAAATTTTTATTTAAAAATAGTGGGATATGAGGGAGAAAGAAGGCAGAAGGAAGAAAAGAGAAAACTTAGCGTTGCTATTACAAATCAATAAGGCGCAAGAGGAACTGTGTTAGTGTGTTACCCCAAATTTAACGCGGGCGAAGCCGCGGGCGAAAGCTAGTATTTTATAAGATATATAGCTGTATATATAGCTATATATCTTACATTCACATATTTAAGGAAAACCTGGCCAAGTGCAAGAAAGAAAAGAAAGTTATCAGAGAAAGAAAACATGTTTATTTGGCATACCTACGCCACAATAGCGTTAAGTATAAACTAAAAATATACTACTGTGTCACATGGCTGCGCCAAAAGGCTCTGTAAGACTAAGTGCAAGACGGACTGGCACACACAGGGTTCTGTAGCGTCATACAATATTATGTACCTACTTGATTTCGCCCGCGACTTTGCCCGCGTTAAATTTGGGGTAATACAGTTCCCCTTACGCCTTATTGATTTGTAATAGCAACGCTAAGTTTTCCCTTTTCTTCCCTCTGTCTCCCGCACATCCCACTTTTGTTTTAATAAAAAGCCTATGTCCTTCTCCTGGTTCCCAACTATATATGTACCAAAATTCATCACAATCGGTTTAGCCATTAAAGCGTGAAGAGGTAACAAACAAACTCATTTTCACATAGTATAGTATATAGTAAGGATATTTATTTATTTGTCAAGATTTGAAAACGGCACGGTTTCTCTGCTTAGCTGTCCTGCGCGGTTCCCCGCGTCTTTGGTTACTGCCCCGCTCCTGTAGATGGTAGCGTGACGTTATATAGCTTATGTTCATTAGGGATAATGTCGGCTACTAATGGTAAAAGATATTTTCAAATCGGTCCAGTACTTTTGGAGCTTTTTCAGTACAAACTAACAATCAAATCTTTCCTCTTTATAATATACTAGCTGGCGCCCGCGTCTTCGCCTGCGATATCGAAAAGCCATCAAGATCCGTTCAGCCGTTTTGACGTGAAAGAGTAACAAACATCCATACATCCATCCTCACAAACATTCGCATTTATAATATTAGTAGGATAGAATATAATATTAGTAGGAAGAAGGATATATAAGTACAGAAAAATCGGTTTAGTACAACAAGCGGGCAAATAGCATCAACAGAGACGAATTAAAAATATTTTTACTCGAACTTGCGAAGCAAAAAGCGATATTATTTTGCCGATTTACACTGCCAATATTTAAATTAACCATTTCAAGGATTACTCTTTAAATAGGTAATTTAAATTATGACAATGTCAATCAGTCACCTGTTTTTAACTAAGCATTGTAATTTAAAATTTTCAATTCAAATTCTGTTATACGGATAATTAAGTATTTAATTACACAAATTATATACCAAGAGATGTCCATATTAAACATTGATATCAAAAGAACAATGAAACAATAAAGCAACCGACGTCCGGAAGCAATGTCCACCACATTGCTTATTTATTTTATTTATAAATATAAATTTATACAATTTGATTCTGTCTGAAAAAATCACCGCCGGCTATAGGGATTAGAGCAGTTGTTTTTCGTCCATTTTTGTCGTTTTTGTAAGTTGTTTTGTCAACATATAACTATATTTTTAAATATTTCTTAAACACAAAAAATAAAAAAAAACATTTAAAAATATAAAAATAGTTAGCCCACCGGTATCGGGAACAGCGTCCAAGCTACGTCAGGGCTCCAGAGAAAGGAACCTCCTAACAATACGAGCCGTGTCCAGGAGTACCGCTTTCTGTATCTAGCCCGTGATCCAGCTGCCTAACGAGAGCCTCCTCAGGTGTTGGTCGAGGCTCTTGGCAATTAAGCCATTGGCAGATACGACTATCGGCACAATGATCTGAGCAGTTGTTTATTGTTATACGTGGTAAAATCCTTGGTTCTTGTTGCAATATTTAAGAAAAAGCATGAGTGTAAAATATATTGTGGGTTGAATCTAATTGCAGTACAATAAGAGCCAGTATTCGAAGAAGTGCATTGTAAAATAAATTTTGGTAAAAAAAAAGTTGAATATTTCTGTAAGTCACTTTGCAAAAGTTTCATTCCACCTGGGGCCTTAGTCTGCTATTACAATAGTGTCAGAATGGTCGATCACTGATCGCATAATGGTTGATTTTGACAAGTTTAGTATGTAGTAGATTACCAAAATTATCAAAATCAACCATTATGCGATCAGTGATCGACCATTCTGACACTATTGTAATAGCAGACTTAGGCCCCAGTTGTAGCTATGAATCATTCGAATGACGTACCTAAGTCTTGTGATATAAGTAGAACATAATACATCTAAATTCGTCAAGCCGTTTGGAAGATAAGGATATTATTGCATGCCGAAATTGTGGTACCGCATTAAGGAATAATTAACGCGAAGCTAAGACCTCTTATTAACATAATACTCAAGAGTCACTCAAAAAATATGTGCCTATTAAATAATGTCTGCTACTAGTTTTCCGGTAAAATACCGGATGAATGTCAAAATCTGACACAAAAAAAGTTAAGTTTAGTCATTCAAATTCCACAACACACTGTTACATCTGATTGTGTTATGATACCTATTACCAGTTCTCATTTTTTGGGATTCCCACATATAATGACCTTTATAACGTTAATCTTCAGTAACCTGTTTGGGGCCATAGATATGTAAATTCATGGAAACAGTTACCATTGGATTGGCCTAGCGTACTACGTAGTGTTAATTACTAAGGCACGTCGCCCACACACCAAGAATCGAGGCGCGGGGCGCGGTAGGCGCGACGCCCACACAACATTTGTAAAGAAAATCTCGCTGCGGCGTGACTCTGATGTGAGATTTTCTTTATAAATGTCGTGTGGGCGACGCGCCTAACGCGCCCGCGCCGCGACTGCGCCTCGACTCTTGGTCGTGTGGGCGACGCGCCTTAGAGGTCAGACTTAAAGGCGTTTGTGCTGCGAGTACCGACGTGTTATCTGCACCTCGTCTTGGAAGAGGACTTTTGGCCGCAGGGAGTGGTGTTCCGGCGCTTCCACGGACAAGTGCCACATGAACGCGCAGTGACATAGTGCAGTGAAGTGCTACTAACATAGTTGTTAAGGATTTATTTACTAACACGAATTGTATTAGCTATATATATGTTTGTCTGTACGGCATTTATCTATGGGCCGAAGATGCCTGAAAATAAATGATTTATTATTATTATACTGTTGTTATGTTTGTAGAATTCCGTACCTCAAGAGGAAAAAATGAAAACCTTTTTGTGGGTTGGAAAATCATCAAATAACTTGCCCCGCTCTGGGTGGAGCGGGGGGGAGAAAACCCACCCATGTTCCTTTTCTTACCCTTTACGTTCTGGGGCCGCGGTATCTCTTTCGAACAACCCGCAACCCCGGATGGAACCCTTATTGGATCACTTTATATTATCCGGACAGACGGTTGTCCGTCTGTCCGGAAAACCGGCCCAGAGTGAGACAGACTTGCGCACCGAGGGTTTCGTACAAATTAGTGACATAAATGGCCATATCTTTTGACTGCGTTGACTTGGAAGGATTGATTTATTTTTTGATTGATTTTTTCACAGCACAAATAGACCATGGACTTTAGTATATTTAACTCGATATCTTCACGGGTTTTCGAGATAAAGGGTCTTGACAGATAAACCAGACCGACAACAAAGTGATCATATAAGGGTTTAGTTTTTTCATTTTTAGGTACGGAACCCTATTAAGATATTTTCCGTCAAATTGTAAAAACACACGACGGCACGGTTGGCGCAGTGGCTGAGCGATCAACTGCTGCGCTGCGTGTCACGGGTTCGATTCCCGCACGGAACAAATATATGTATGACCTGCAGATAGTTGTTTCGGGTCTGGCTTTTTGTGTATGTGAGTTCAAGTGTTTGTAAACGCACCCACGATACAGGAGAAATTCCTAATGTGGGACAACGTTTTTTTTTTTTAAAAAGAAAGAAATCACCAAGTCTTATTGCATAATTTAATGTATTAATTACCATCTTTATAAACTAACCCGTTACGTCAAAACCAATATTTATAGCGTGCTTAGTTAACCATAAACGGGTTAATAATATGCAAAGAACCCGTTTAAGTGGGTAACGATGACCCAAATAGTCAAGTGATTGGTTTTTCAGCTCAGGGGCAAAGTTCAATTCCCACATACTAATGCCTCTATTGTTAGTTTCCGAAAGAATATTCGTTAGATTCTGGTGGATATTCGGTAAGTTGGTTGTTTAGTCGATGTTTATAAAGTAAAGCTAAGTTTTTTTAGAACCTGCTCGTTTGTTTTGTTTGTTATGCCAAAACATTAACATAATTTTAAGTTTTAGTTAAACATGTATAAACCTTAGTATGCCGCAGTAATCTTATTTTAAGTTACGCTTACTGCTTCGTTATTTATTTGTAACTATTTAATTAAACTAAAATTATTAAACTAAACAAAACTTATAAATAAATTAAAAATAGCGTCAAAAAATTCGTTCTCATTGCTGTCAGTTGGCAATGTCCCCAAGAGACTGGCCGCGTTGCCACGTTGTATGGCAACGCTAAGTCTCTGGCCAAAGTAAAAGCCAGCCCTTGGGTCACGGGTAAGTAACTATTTAATTAGGTTTTTCTCAAGCGAATTTGGGAAATAAATATGTTTAACCGTATTTGGAAAAAAAAACAGAAAACACTGTGATAGAGGTATTTACGTCAAAATGTAATAATTGGCGCATTGGCTACGCGTTTAATTGCTCCACTACGTGTCGGAAATATGTATTTGCCTAACTAACAGAGGTATGTGTTAAAAAAATAGAAAAAACACTCAATTCATTTTGTGTTCCGAATATCTTATGATGATTAGATATTCGGAACACAAAATGAATTGAGTTTGTTTGAAAAAAAAAGTATGTCGAAAAAACGTCGATAATGTTTACATCTATCTAGAAGCTTACAGAAGAGCTTAATACTTGTATGTATAATAGGGTGGAACACTTTTGTATGACAAAATTATTTTTTTCGAATTTCTAATTGTAATACTAGGTAAAAGTTGCTTCACATAGTTATTAATAATAATTTTGAAAATTCTAGCTCACCAGCTTTAGCCCCCGCCAAAGACTTGAATTTTTTTTTTTTAAGTAATTTCCGCATTTTGTAAATACAACCTATTAATGAAATAATAAGGAAATATAATATGTTAGGAATGTAAATGTTAAATTAAAAGTATATTTTGACCAAAATAATTATTTATTCCAAAATTAAACAAAGGGTCACAAAGTTATGTAGGTATGAATAATGCATTTTTTTCATTTTTAGTAGCAAAAATCCTTTTTCGTCTCAAACTTTGGCATGAGCTTCCCAGATGCTAATTTAGACTTTATGAATACCTCTCTTCTTGATTAGATCTCAAACGCTTAGAGCTACTTCCGTCACAACTTTTACCGATCTTTCCACAGCCTGGCTGTGGTTAGGCATTCTCATAAACTCCAAAACCGGATCATCTCCATTTTTAATTAAATCTTGTAAGTGCTCATCAGAAATATTCATCAGTATTGGAGGTTCGTGTACTTCTTCTTGCCAGTCAATTAAATCTATGATTATTCACTTTGGGCACCCCAAACATACGCAAAACAGATTTTTTATTAACTTGACGAGCCTTTAAAATGCGTCTTGCAGCGAGTTCTCTAATATGCTTGCGTGAATCTGTTATCATACTCAACAACACGTTTTCTGGATGAGCAAAGTAACTGTTTCGAATTAAAACAAGGTCCACTATCGCTTACAAGTCGACGGACAAATATCTTGTGCTGTTAATGAGCTTCCATAAATGTTTTGAACCATCTTTGCAGGATGAATGTGTTTTGATGGCAAACCAGACAGGGGCGTATGCTTTTACGACAAACGTTGCTAAAGACACAAAATTTAGTTCTGGATTTTCCGTAGAAATGTACAAACGCAGTATGCGATTGGCTCTTGTTAACCAGCGAACATGAGATAGCTTATGGATCCATTTATGACAGCAGTAGTAATTTCTAGTAAATATTTCTGATCTATACTGAGATCTATTGATATTTGTGGAGGTAGTTCACCTTCTATCTTTTCAAAGTGCGCCAACGGTAACATCTCGCATGTTTCTAATGCTTTTCTAATTTTACTTGCAAATGATTTATTTCCCGCAGTAGGGCCATCCAAATAAGTAAACAAATGTCTCAATGGCAACTCATTGGCGTGTAAGAGACAATTTATCCATTGCAATGGTCGAGAAAGTCTATTTTCCAAAAGACGAATGACACCTCCTACATTCCCTGTATTTGTGTTTGTCCCATCATAGTAAACAGCCATTAAACTATCTGGTGTTTTTTTTTGTCGTCAGAAAATTGTGGATAGCGCTTTCAATCTTTTTTGCACTGCCTGACGCTGGAACCACATACCCAACATTAACAGAACCTGGTTCTTTTATAATCGAAATATGTTCCTCTTGTACAATTACTCTAAACCTAGCCGTCTTGTCTTTCCTTCCATCGAAATACAACGCAGGTATTTCTGTAATAATCGATTCCGATACAATTTGCTCGCAGATTTTTTGTCTTATTCGTCTAAGTTTCATTCTGTCCACGACGTTAGTCGACTGTGTCTCTGAGTCAGCATCAGAAGTAGAACACAGAACTATAATTGAATATAAATTTGAATAAAATAAACCTATTTTAATAAATTCTGTACAATTTTTTAGATCGCGCAAATAACCCCTAAATTGTAAGTTTGGTAAATGTTCGATCTCTTGGCGGCGGCTTTTACCGTTGTCTGATAATATTTATATTTTTAATGGAGTTAGTTGAAAGCAATTGGCAACTTAATACAACTATTCCAAATAAAAATGAGTAAAAAAAAATTTTCGTTCCACCCTAATGTATAACTTTTTTTTTTCATTCTACAGATACTGATGATGACACTCCAACGTTTGACGAAAAGAATGAGGATCATTGGAATTTGCAGGCGCAATGGATATTGAGATCAAAGGTATTAATTAATTTAAGTATAATTTGTAATTTTTCAATTAAAATTTTAATAACTGTGTCACTTAAAATATTTGCATGCCTATTTTCGGGCAGAATGTGCATGGTTCACTCCTACTTCTCTATCTGTATTTTAATGTAACCCACATTAGTTGCAAATAAATAAATAATTTGATGATGATGATGATTTGATGAAGATATGTCTTCATCATCGATTACCTTTTAGTATAAAAAAATCTTATAATACCAAATTTGGACGATCATCTATTGCTAAAGCCACGAAAGCCGAAGTTGGTGGCGGGGTTTATGTCTTAGCCAGGCGCGCATCCGTGCGAAGTTGGTCGCGGGTCACAGCTGCCTGTCTCAGCAGGCTTTTGGTGTTGATCTTACCATTTTTATCATCATCATTTTACTGCCCTTGTCCCATTCTATGTGGGGCCGGCGCAACACGTTTGCTTTTTACATTCTCACCTATCAGACGTCACGGCATCATTTACTCCTTTCTCCTTCATATCGTTCCTTACGCAATCCATCCATCTTAAGTAGGGAATACTTAATTCTTCACATTCTGTTGGAATTCATGTTTCACTTTTGGTTCACTTTGTGTTCAGATGTAATACGAGTGAAATATAGCAAAAAGCCTGATATTATGTTTAAAAACAAATAAATAGCTTACATGTGCTATGAACTGTGCCTTTCCTATCCGGGTTCTCGACTGGGGAAAATCTTATCCAGAATATGCAAACTAAGTTTAATTTACCAAATTGAAGTCATTGACTTATTCAAGTTTTACCTTTTTACTAATACTATAAAATAAATTATTGATATAATCAATTTTTAATAGAAATAACTAAGTGTTGAAGACATTAAGTCTTCTTGGCATTGTCCCCAAGAGACTGGCCGCGTTGCCACGTTGTATGGCAACGATAAGCCTCTGGCCAAAGTAAAAGCCAGCCCTTGGGTCACGGAAAGTGTCAACCAAAGAATTAGTGGAGACTTACCTTGTTTCTGCAGTTCTGTAATATGTACTTTTTGAATGGTAATCCTCGTTCCTAATTCCCCTTATCCAGTTACTGGATTTTCATGAATTTTGAACGGTTTAATTAACTGTAGGTGTATCAGGTTTATTGTGTTTGAATGTCAAATTAATCAATAAATCCCTTGATTGAATTTCGGACATCACGTACGCAAACGAGATAAATACCCAGGGTCCGCAGATACGGTTTTTTTCTTTTTTGTTTTTTGTCTTTGAGTAGGTAAACGAGGAAAATTAATAAAAAAAATGAATTCATTTATTTTAGGGTTTCACCCATATTTACCTACAATTATGAATTACATAATGCAATGGAAAATAGAGAAAGGATTTCTTTGAATTGAGACCTCCCCCTCCCCCTTTTTAAAGCCAGCTGTAAAAATAACATTGATATTAAAGTTCCTCATTTCTAATTGCAGTTAGCCACTCCTCTCAACACGAGGGTAGCGAAAAATGTGATCCTGTTTCTTGGAGATGGCATGAGCATCACCACCTTGGCAGCTACCAGGGTGTACCTGGGTCAAAAGTACGGTCATCTGGGTGAAGAATTGAAGCTGAGCTTTGAAGCCTTCCCTTACACTGGTCTGGCGAAGGTAAGTCGAAGTTGTTATTTGTTTTTCAGGATTTTTTGACCGTAAGAGATCTATTGACTTAGGATTCAGGCCTCTCCAAGCATTCCCAGAACTACTGGTCTTGTGGTCTTTATGGTCTTCAACTAATGCACTAACAGCCTCCTCAACGCCAACCTACCAACCACACACACGCACACACACACAAACACAGACATACACGCCATGCTGAGGCTTATTCTTTATTTTTGTTTCTCTTTTGTTTTTTTTTTGTGGAATATGGAATTTTGAAGCCACGTATCCATCTTATTTGCATTAAATGTAATTTTGTATGTAAAATATGAGAGAGCACTGGTACTCATAACACAAGTTTAATCTTCAACTGGGTACCAGAGTTAATTGTACTATTTATAGAATCGAGTTATAATAGAATTTACAAGATATTAATAGTTTGTAAGTAATGTACAAGTTTCTTTCTGCTAATACATTTTTTTATTATTTTGTCCTATATTTTGCTTTTCCTCTTATTTTTACATGTTATTATATCCTTACTAATATTATAAAAGCGAAAGTGAGTTTGTTTGTTTGTTTGTTACCTCTTCACGCTTTAATGACTAAACCGATTTGGATGAATTTTGGTACAGAGATAGTTGGGAACCAGGAGACGGACATAGGCTAATTTTTATTTTAAAAAAGTGGGATGTGAGGGAGAAAGAGGGAAGAGAAGGTAAAACTTAGCGTTGCTATTACAAATCAATAAGGCGCAAGGGTGTTACCCCAAATTTAACGCGGGCGAAGCCGCGGGCGAAAGCTAGTTTATTTATAAATCTACTAGCTGTGCCCATCGGGTTCACCCGCTGCTCAGTTAGGGGCATGAAAAATAGATGTTGGCCGATTCTCAGACCTACCCCATATGTACCCAAAATTTCATAAGAATCCGGAAATTTTATATATTTGATAAAAAAATATAAAATGGCTCTCAACTAAACTGAAAGTCTTTACTTACACAGTTTTTAGTTTTTTAATATCTTGGAAGGAACTTTTTAGTTACGGAGATATTTAGAGAATTTCCTGAAAACTAACAAATAAAAGCTAAATCAGGGTCGGTATAATATTTTCGGGTTCATCAGCCCGGGTAACAATAATATTGCATAAATTATCTTTGAAAAATTTCCGGCCGCTCTCCCAGTTATTTTCCTTAAACCAGTGGAACACTTCAGTGATTTCGTTTCTAATTAACAATCTTTCAATGAGTTTTTCTTTCTTTCCGTAATAACATATCACTGTCACAAACACACCCACCCACACACACCTTCCTCCTTCACGGTCCTTGACAGGTTAAGGCACAATATCAAGACGTAAATTCAATAAAAACAATGGTTTTTTATAGACATATTGCGTGGATCACAACGTAGCTGACTCCGCCTGCAGCGGCACAGCCTACCTCTCTGGAGTGAAGGCCAACAGTGGGACTGTGGGACTCAGCGCGGCAGTCAAACGTGGGGACTGCAAGGGGCAGAGAGATGGCATTCACTCCATCACTGGACTGATGGACTGGGCGCAGAAGGCAAGGAAGGGAACTGGTGAGAACAACTGTCAGACTTTCATAATTTTTGCATGTTATTTTGCACTACTACAACAGCATCACTAGTATTGATTCGGCTTCGAATCCCGGGTCAGGCAATGCGATATTGGATTTTCAGGAATTTCTCAGTCATAATTTTTATGCCCTTGTCCCATTCTATTTGGGGTCGGCGCAACACGTTTTCTTCTTCCATTCAGACGTCACGGCATAATTTACTCCTTTCTCCTTCATATCATATCTTACACAATCCATTCATCTTTTCTTTGGCTTTCCTCTCGCTCTCTGTCCATCAACGTTCAAATTCATCACACTTTTAGTCATATGTGCTTCATCCCTCCTCATTACATGTCCAAACGATTCCCTTTCAATGTTTCTGTCATAGGCACAAACTTCAAACTATACTCATTCCATTCTTGTCAGGAAATTCTCTGTAGCAGCTAAGAAGTCTAAACTTTTTTGCCCGATAGATGGCACTGAGCCTAACCTACTCTATTACATAAGAAAAAACATAACTGTTGTTATGTGGGTGTGCTATTAGGCACACCTTTTTGCGATGTATAAACGTAAAAGCCCAAGTGTGTAATGTGTAGATTTTCCTCTTGCTACTATCGGTTTGAAGTTTTGTATTGATTTGGTAATGAAACGTTCTTCTTATGATGAGGGTAGGCAGTGCTATCCTTACTAATATTATAAAAGCGAAAGTGAGTTTGTTTGTTACCTCTTTACGCTTTAATGGCTAAACCGATTTTGATGAATTTTGGTACAGAGATAGTTGGGAACCAGGAGACGGACATAGGCTAATTTTTATTAAAAAAAAGTGGGATGTGCGGGAGAAAGAGGGAAGAAAAGGGAAAAATTAGCGTTGCTATTACAAATCAGTAAGGCGCAAGGGGAACTGTGTTACCTCGAATTTAACGCGAGCGAAGCCGCGGGCAAAAGCTAGTGTTGTATATAGACATCATTAATTCAATCTTCAACATGTTCTTGACTTTTTTTTGCGGATGGGAAATCATCAAATAACTTCCCCCGAGCGGGGGGGAGTGTCAGATTTTTAATGACTAAAACCCACCTATATTCCTTCTATTGCCCTTTTTGTTCCTTCCGGGGCCGCTGTATGTTTTTCAAACAACCCGCAAGTCCGGCAGGCGGTGGTCCTGGCAGGCCCCTCTGCTTTATTAGGCACACCTCAACATAGTCCTTTGGGAATTAAAGACCTGTTGATGTATCATTTATAATTATTTACGATCGTTAAAATTCATAAAGTACTGTTAAATAATGAATAATTTATGCAATTCCATGTAAAATGTTCAAGCAGGTTTTAATGGAAATGACTAAAATTAATAACAATTTCTGAGAACTCTCAATCATTACTTATCGTTGTGGAAAGATCAGACCTTTATTTTATTTTATTGGAAATGAAAAGATTAGTGAAAGGCCAAAAAACCTTGAAAACCAGGTTTCCGTTTTTTATCTAATCCTAGTATCCTTACTAATATAATAAAAGCCTAAATTGCCAAACCGATATTGATGAATTCTGGACAGAAATAGTTGGGACCCTGGAGACGGTCATAGGCTAAAAAAGTGAGGGAAGAAAAGGGGAGATCCCAAAGTAACTAAGCCACACGGACGAAGTCGGTAGGCGGAAGCTAGTAATATTATAAAAGCGAAAGTTTGTGAGGATATATGTAAATATATTTGTTACTCTTTCAAGCAAAAGCTACTGAATGAACTTTGATGAAACTTTACAATGCTATAGCTTACACATGAGAATAATACATAAGCTACAATCCATAAAGAAATAAATGAAGAAAATCGGAAAAATTCTGTATATATCAAGAAAATAGGAAAAAATATTCCAGAATGCGCCTCATAAATTGTTGGAGATACACCTATTTCATGTCTAATGGAAATGTTTATCTTAAATATAATGGTTTTGTCTCAATCCTGAATAGAAGAATAAAATGAAATATTAAAAAATTGATGAAAATAAAAATAGCTACTTTCTACCTCCTCATTACCACAATTTTTTATCACCATACGAGTGAAACCGCAATGCGCAACTAGTTCTAAATATTTAAATGTATGGTTATTTGTTCAAAGAACGGTTTTTTTTAAATTTCTCAGTACCCTCAGATATTATGGACCGTATTTTTTTTTTGGTTTTGAATACTAATGTTTAGTTTTCTGAGAACTAGTAAACTGGTTTTTGGAAACCAAATGTTTTTGCTTATGATGTTTCCAAAAACTTTGGAAACTGGTTGTTAAAAGACAATCAGTTTTTTTTTGTTGGAAATGAATAAATACTTGATAATGTGTTATTATAACCGTTTCATGGAATTCTTAGTTGTTAAGGCAAGTAATCGTTACATAACTAGTTTAAAATTTTCGGAAATAAAGAATTGCTTGTTATTTTTCACAGAAATGAGCATATATTAGCGGGCTTAAGGTCAAGCAGACTAACCAATTATTTTGATATTAATTTTTTTTTCATTATAATAAAACCATCTATAATACGGCCAACGAGAAGCGATACGAAAGGTCATTTAACCTAAAGAACAACTGTGTCGTTGACAATCTAATATTTAGCTCTTTCCATCTTGTGCCTTTGTCGTAATGTCTCGTTCTCCCGGCAAAAAAAGTGACAACGTTAAGACGGGTTCGCCAACATTCGGGCGGCCATTTTAGATGGAGTTTTAGCATGGGTTTTGTTTACATTTGGTATCGCTTCTCGTTGGCCGTACTATACCTGGACTAATTTGGTTGTAATAGCACAATACGTTCGGAAATCTTATTGGATCACTTTGTTGTCCATCTGTCTGTCAAGAACCTTTATCTCAGAAACGCGTGGAGGTATCGAGTTGAAATAAAAGGCATATATACTCAAGTCGAAGGTCCCTTGCAGCTGTGTTTGCGTAAATTTAAAGGGTTCATTATGTAAAATAATATGTCAAAAGATATGTCCTATGGGAACGTTATAAATAACGCCTTTGACAATAGGGGCTTATGTCTAAAGGAAGGAATTTACAGAATATAGTGCTGACCATATCGTATGCATAATATTTGTATGGAAATATAGATTTTGAGCAGAAACAATGCAATACATTTTTATGACTATTTCTTTTGAATTTATTAGTGTCAATAATTTAGAATGGCATGTTAATTATTATTATTTATTATCATATATTGCAATAAAACAGAATTCTTAGAAAACATTGTAACTTCTCGGATCTGTGGATGGTAAACAGTGAGTAGCTTACCGTCCGTCCGTCTAGTGACGACAGGCCGTGTCGACGGCGCATTAGTGTAAAGAGGTGTCAGTAAAGCAAAGGGGCCTCCACCTGCCGGGGTGAAGGGTTGTTCTAAAGAGATACTGCGGCCCCGAAACATAACATTTTGTTTAGGTACTTATTAGTTTGCATGCAAAACATGCTGGTGCTTATACCTATTTCAACAACTTTGTATACCGTGTTTTCCGCAAATAAATATATTATAATAAAGAGCATAAAAGGATCATGGGTGGGTTTTAGTCAGTAAAACTCTGACACTCTTCTCCGTTCTACCCAGAGCAGGGAAGTAATTTGATGATTTTCCATTCGTAAAAAAGCACTCTTTCTCAGCAGTCGACCATTAGACCAACGATTCAACATTTGAAATTAAATATAAATAAATAAATAAATACATATCTTGGGACAACTCACACGGCTATCTGATCCCAAGCTAAGCAGAGTTTGTGTTATGGTAACCAGACAACTGATATACATACTTATATAATTTATAAATACATACATATTATAGATATATCACATCCAGACACAGAACAAACAATCACGCTCATCACACAAAGTTTGTCCTGGGTGGGAATCGAACCCACGACCTCCGGCTCAGTAGTCAGGGTCACTAACCACTAGACCAACAGGCCCGTCAATTCGCATCTGAAACGAACGTGATTTGTGGTATTTGTTTATTTACATCAATTAAACTAGCTAAGCATACAAACTAAATATAGGCACAAACTAATAATAAAAATATGTCCATACAATTAAAAAATGGAAAATTACAAGAAAAGTGCCCAGAAAGCTGGCAAATACCGCGTTATTCTATTTTCTGGGCAAAAAGCAGGCCAGCCCTCTGGTCACGAGAAGAGTAGACCAACCTCTTGGCGAGTTCTCGAAATACTACGTACGCACTCGGACACCATGGCCCTAGTATTTGAACCCCAAACGGCTCAAACACAAAACTGCTAATCAAATTGTGAGATTTTCAGCCTGATTTGTGGTGTAAGCAGTTCCTTAACACAAGACATACTCCTATTTGCAGGTTTCGTCACTACTACGCGGGTAACCCACGCTACGCCAGCGGCATCATACGCCCACTCCGCGGACAGAAGGTGGGAGGCTGATAGTGACCTGCCAAAGAAAGGACTACGCTGCGAGGATATCGCCTCCCAACTCATCAGGGGACGGGTTGGCAAGAAAATTGATGTAAGTTTATTTACTGATGACTTATTGTCTGGTTGCTCGGTTATACTTAAGTACGTTAGTACCAACAATATTGTAAAACCAAAGAAACTAAACTCCTTGAAAGGATAAGCAAAGGTGTACCTAAACTTAATTTCTTACTTATATATCTTGAGATTAAGCCGCGTTTACCTAGTTTGGTACATGGATACCCATCCATGTACCAAACTAGGTAACTAGGTGCTTTCTGAGGCACGGAGGAAACTCGGTATGTAATACCCATTACATACCGAGTTTCTTCCGTGCCTCAGAAAGCACCCTAAGCTGTTGGTCCTGGCTGTCATTTGTAGATGATAAAAGCAGTTAGTAAAAAACTAGACAGATTTTCGGATGACACTAATTGTGTTTGTTGCAAAAATGCTAAAATCGACGTATTTACGTTAAGTTTCCAGGTGTGCTCATGATAAGGCCTCTGTTTTTTTTACAGGTGATTTTAGGTGGAGGTCGGAAAAACTTCTTCCCTTTGAACCAAAAAGACTTCCTAGGAATGCAAGGTCACAGAAGTGATGGTGTAGACTTAATCAGAGAGTGGAAAATAAAGAAGGAAGCGTCCAAAAAGACTTATAAGTACGTGTATGACAGGCACAGCCTCCTGACGTTGGATGAGAATAAGTATGATTCTGTGCTAGGGCTCTTCGCACATGACCATATGCCGTACCATTTGGAAGCTTCATCTGATGACCCGACACTCACTGAAATGACTCAGAAAGCGATACAAATGTTGAAAAAGAATAAAAATGGGTTTTTCCTGTTTGTTGAAGGTGAGTTTTTTTATTGTCCTTAATTGAAGTTATGGGTTTATCCCCATTCAATTGTTGTTTCTAAGTTTTTTTAATCACATACAAAAACAACCAGACCCGAAACAACTATCTGTAAGCCATACATTTTTTATTGTCAAAATATGTGTAAAAGTATTTGACGATTAATTTCAGAAGAATACCAACAAAATACCATTAGGTTTTTAGAATACCACTCAACTTAAAAGATCATTGTTCTATAATTGAAAAAAACATCTTTAAGTGTTCTGAAAAAGTCCTCACCAAATTGCACAAGTGACAGTTTTGTTTATAGTATACAGCAACCATCCGCATTCTCACAAAAAAATCCGTATATCTAAATCCGTATAACTTGTAAAACTACGTATGTCAAAAATTTGAAGTTTACCGGACTAATAAAAAATGCATAATTGTTTATTTTTTTTGGAAAATCGGAAAATACATTTTTTTCACTCGTGTTTATTTCAAAAATTCAAAATAGACGTTTATTGTTTGATTGACTGAAACAACACGTCTTTCGATTCTCTATCAAACTGCACCGAAACGAAAAAATCGCCAAAAAAAAAATTGTGGTGTTACAATGACGATAGATCGTAACTGCTTTTTTTGCGTTTCAACAGTTTTTTTTCGAGGACGTGATATATTTTTTAATTTAATCAATATGAACGATTCCAGGAGGAAGAATAGACACCGCTCACCATGAGACGAAGGCCCGTAAAGCGCTGGACGAGACGGCTGAATTCGCTAAAGCGGTGGAAGCGGCTTTAAGGATGGTGGACCTACAGGAGACTTTGGTGGTTGTGACATCAGACCACAGTCATACTATGACATACAATGGATATAGTAAACGAGGAACTGATATATTGGGATTGGCTAATAAGGTACGTACTCAAAGCACGAACAATTTTTTTTTTATTTTCATTCCATAATTGGTCAGATTTTATTTAAGACTTAAAACTAAGGTACAGTAATACAAAGAAGTTCACATCATAGATATCAGAAAGGAGTTGTTTTCATTAAAAACAATCTATGGTTCATATTAATTCACACCGAAATAGTTTTTACATCCTCTTTCCTTGATAATCAAGTCCAATAACCCAGATGACTAATAAAACTAATTGATTATTCAATTTTGGCTTTGCGGATTTACGTTCTTACTAAAATAACTCATATTGATGCTAGAATTTCCAGCCTTGACTATATCCGTCTTTAGTCGATTGATGTTTATAAAACTGGCAAAGCTTTATAATTTTTTTAAATATTGGAATTATCATATCGCTGTTGATGCTTCCCATGACACAAAAGCTGGGTTTTACCTTGACCAAAGGATCGACTGCTGCGCAAATACTAGTAGTTGTCTCGGGTTGGCTGTTTGTGTATGTAAGATTCAATTTTTGTAAACGCACCCACTATACAGGAAAAAATCCTAGTAAATTATAAAAACACCTAAAATTAGGAACGAAAATGGTGTACTTAAAACATATTATAACATTGATAATGAAACTGTGCTGGGGTTGGCTTCCAGTCTAACTTTATACGTTTCAATACCAGTATATGACATGGAACGATTACCTATCAGGTCTTCAGAATGCATGCTCTCACAAATGCGGTACCCGTATTTCGCAATTGTCATTTAGGCTTTCGGGCAACTGACTACCTACAGACTGTCAAAGATCTTAAAATGGCAGCCAGAAGCATCTGCTTAACATGCCCCTCTGAGGTATTGAGGATGCTCTGTATGTAATGGGTGGTCACCTATCCGTAGATCAAGTTAAGCAAACGCGGTTTAACCTAAAGATCGACCCAAGCAGCTATTTAAGCCACGAGTTCCTCCGCATCCGTATTACCTATCCAATTCTGTTATCCATCATGTTAGTCCGTATCGGTTTGATATAGACATGTGCTTTATTTACGTATTTTTTATTTTCACCCAGAATAATGCATCTGACAACATCCCTTACACTACGCTGAGCTACGCCAACGGGCCGGGGTACAAGATAAGAGACGAACATAACAAGCGATATAACGTCGCCCTGGATGAGAATTTCTGTAAGTATCTTCTTCTTTAAGGTGCAAGTGCCAAGACAGCTCGGGAAATACGTAAAAATCGAAAAAACACGTAAAATCTAAATAAATGGTGTTTTACAATATCATTATCGTTGGCAATAGGAGACCATGGCAGGAGCATAAACCCTTTCCTCGTTTTATATAATATAATATTATAAATGCAAATATTTGTGAGAGTGTATGGATGGATGTATGCATGTTTGTTTCTCTTTCACGTCAAAACGGCTGAACCGATCTTGATGAAATTTAGCAATTTAGCAAGTTAGATTATAGTCTGGAATAACACATAGGTCACTTTTTATTATCCCGCGGGCGAAGCTGCGGGCGCCAGCTAGTTTTGTAAAGCGCATGAGTGAGTACCCTGTATTATCATTGACTCGACTATGCACTGGTGGATAAAGAATGACTGGCTGATTTTGGTGGGTGGGTCAGGTCATTTTGTTTTCTTCAAAATGGACGAGCTGAATGGCGCTAATCCATGCATCATGATCGTGAACGGGTGCTGTCAGTGAAGGGATTGGCCATCTCTTAACTACCACAGTTCATTTCTTTTTATTTAGTTTTTAAATCATATTTTTGTTTTTACTCTTGACGCTCTTAATGTGCACATCTTTCTATATCGTTTTCAACATGAAAGATGTAATCATGATCTTGTAAAAATATTATGATTTAAAGATAGAGTTTCTTGCCCAATGTTCTCAATAGAGCAACGCTTTGATGTGTATTACGTGTTAAGACTGAGACTATAGCTTTTTGGAGTTTACTCCTTAAGAATCGATTTTCAGATATAAGGCGCCCAGTATGAGTAAAATCCGAGGGGTAAAACCTACTTAAGTAACGAAAATGTGTCACGTTTTTGGTGCGCACCTTTAGTGCGCATCTTTCTAATTTGGCTGTGAGTGTATTAAGACGTACAAATGGTATGCTGTATAGGCGACTATGCCTATACAATATATGTTATTGGGCTTGTTTTCATTAATTTGTGAATTTACCCTTTCATATGATAATAATCTTTTTTCAGTTGAATAAACTCTTTTTGCGTATGGTTAGATACTCGTACTTAAAGAGTAAACTCCAGTTGTGCGTCGAAGCTGACACACACATTTTTTTTTGTTTCTTGACATTCAAAATTGTAATTGAAATAAATGCTTTGAGTTTAAGTTTGAGTTAGATAAAAGAATATTATCCAGAAGCAATTATATAAGGCTACATTGACTTACTTGCCTGTAATTGGTTAAATTACTGAAGCACTTATATTTGTTTTTTTTTTCTGTATATCACAGCCAATCTGAACTACACATACCCTGCCCTGGTACCGATCGCCCGAGAGACGCATGGAGGTGAAGATGTAGCGGTGTTCGCTAAGGGACCCTGGGCCCATCTCTTCACGGGCAACTACGAACAGAACTTTCTACCCCACGCCATTGCATTTGCCTCCTGTATGGGACCAGGAATGACCATTTGTAACTCATAACCCATTTTAAATAATAATATATTTGTAAGTAGAAGTGAGTGAGATAGAGACCTTTTTGGCCTCTTTGGTTTATTTATTTCATGTATGTCTCATTTTCTTTGTTTACATTTCTTATTATTTAATATTTTGTTCTACTGTTACGTCCTATACGAGTCAAATAAATACTTTTTCTTTCTATCTTTACTGTACAGACCCGAAAAATGGTGATTCTTTTTTTCCGAGTCTGGCTTCTCAATACGAAAACTCGGAATGATTATTTACTATAGGATGACCGTTTAACTTAGACCGCGCCTAAGGTAGGTGTGTAATGTGGGAGTGGTGACGTGATGCGAGGGCTCAGTCATTAGATTGGGGGCTTTTTGTCAGTAAAGCGGTCGGCCTAGAGCCGTAATTAATTCTGTGAAACACTTTTTTATAATAATTTTAAATAAACAACACAGAGTAGTGTAGTGTAGTATTGTAGTGTGTTTACTTAAATTATGGTTGTACTTTTTAAGGACAATAAAATACATTAGGTATTTTAGAATAAATAAATAAACAAGCAGCCTTGCTTGTTTATTTATTTATTCTTTAAAATTTTCTAGTGTAGCTAAACTCGGAAATTATGTTAATCGTTTTTTTTGGGTTTGGCTATACAAGTCGACTTTGGGCTAAGTCGAAAATGTAAGTCGTAGAATTTGGAACGAAACATTAATTATTTTGTTATGTTAGTTTTAAGTATAATTTGTTGCCTTTCACATATACATTGAAAAAAATACAAATATAAAAATTGAATTATAAAAAAAAAAAAAATTTGGACAAAATTCAGCTCTTTCCAGTTTCTTCCATAACCTGGCTGTCATTTTGTCACGATGGCGTGGAATTGATTCCTGGAAAGGGCTTTTCAGAAATTTATCAGTAGCGGGGTTTGGATTTCTGTCTAGATGATGGCGATAAGCTCGCCCGTTATTAAAGGGACTTAATCGCTTGTATGCCGGAATTACAGACACTATTAATTACGCCTTGTGTCTCGCGTAGATCTACGTTCCGGCATACAAGGGGTTAAATATAACTGTTGAAATGTCGGTATACTATTTGATACACCTCTGCCCAACCCTTTGGGGAACACAAGCGTTATGTTATGTCATGTTATAAAGTTGATAATTTTTATTAAGCTGAATACTTTTTTCCTATTTTTGGAGCTAATTCCGCCATCTTGCATCCGCACGATAATCAGTTTTAAACGTTTCGTAGAAATAACACAATTTAGAACGATTTGATTATATTAATTCCATTTCGCGAGAACATTCAGAGGGTTTTTAACCATACAATTTTGAACCTTATTCTTTAGTCAACATAAAGTTCTTGTTGCTATTTTGTGGATATTATCTATTTTTCCTTTAAATAGAAATTAGAGCTTTAAGTTGTTACAATAAGGTTTAAAATTGTATGTGTCTTGGAAGGTTTTCAATTGTGGCGGATTTTGTTTGCAAAGTTATCGTGGAATTATTTAACTTAGAAAAGCAAATATTTCTTCTGAATCTGTTTGTTAGCAATAATCAATTATGTGTGAAATACGAGTATGTAGAACTTAAATTAATGTATGAAAGCATTCCTATAATGATTTGTAATTTAATGTTGATCTTAGGATTTAACTATGTCTCATACTACGGTAAGTACAGTCAGTACAACAAATAAATAAAGCTCGTCATTAAATGTGATTTAAAAAAAAAATGAATATTTATTAGTTTGACATTTTTTGTTTTGTAACAGTAAAATGTATTTGTTTTTTTTTTATATTTTATTATATTTAATTTTAAATAGCTTGTTCTTTCAAATTTGGAAATTAATGTTATTTGCATGCCCATACGATGGTAATATATGGAGGACCTTATTATATAAGAAAACACGAAAACATCTATGTAAAAATTACCCATTTTCAAATAAAGTTAAATTTATTTGATAGAAAACCAACAGTTCATACATAAAAACATAAAAATTATTTGAGTAAAAGACCTTAATTAAACTGTTTTGACATCAGTAAAATGTACCATTCCTTTTCAATCTAAAACGTTACCTCAATTTCTGAACATGACTGAAAGCCTTTAAGGCTTAACCCTGAATATCAGAGCCGTATAAGACTACCCAAAGACATGTATTCTGATGGAATGTATTACTATGAAGCCCTAAACATATATTTTCACCTTATATCACCCACACTTTGCTACAGCGAAAAAAAGTATACTTTTTACGAAAAAAAAAAAACTATTTTTATGAGCCTGGTTACTTATTTCTTTTACTGACTGTACAAGACATACTGCCACTAATTTAAGACTTTTTTTTACTTTTATACTGTTTGTTTACTACAAAATATTTATTTAGGGGTCGAAAAACTCTGTCAAAGTAACTTCAAATTGAGAGATTTGTACAGACGCCTGCACATCAAGCTACTACAATCTGTCAGATTTATTTGATAGATTTTCGACCTTATTTCTAAAGTATTAGGTTCAAGGTTCATTGGGAAAAGTTGACAGTTTCGGGTAGCTTGACCTGCTGGCGTCTGGACCAGGCACAGCACGAGTAAGGGAGAGTTGACGACGTTGCTCATCGCTGTCAAAAATGACATTGATTGATCATCATCACCTGGTATCTTCCCAACTATTGGGTTCGGTTCCCAGTCTAACCGGATGCAGCTGAATATTGTAATGACGACAATTAAATCATACCGATACTTTTGTGCTACTATTTTTAAACTTATAAATATTTTTAGAAAAATTTAAAGGTCGGTTTTTCAATCGCCGGTTAAGTTTTATCCGCCGAATAAGTTTGTCATTTTGACAGTTTTTCTATGAACAACTGTCAAAATGTCTCATATATTTTTTAGATAAAACTTGTCTAATGTTTGAAAAATTGGTCCTATATGTGTTAAAATGAATAAACCACATAATTGCCATCAAAACATCAAAATTTTTGACAGCTGTCTGCGATGTTTCTAGTGATTTTGAACTTTTTTTACTGCGTTTGTGACCATTTTAAGAATTTCAACGTAATTCAAATTATTAACCTATTATGATTCATGGCCATTTTAGACCCCCAGAATGCACTTGTACCGTGTACTTACAGGGCAAGTCAGCAAAAAAACTGATTTCAAAAGCCTTGAGTTTAAGGACTAACAAACATTGCTGTAAGGTACACACGACGACCAATCAAGCTGTATATAACCAGTTTCTGTTGATTTCTCATTTTATGGGAAATCTATACTAAGGGAGGCCATGTTATACTGGAAATGTTATAGTTTGATGGGTCCCTGTGTGTACGAAATATTTATTACTAGCTGTTCCACGCGGTTTCACCCACGCTGCTCAGCACCTGTTGGTCGTAGCGTGATGTTATATAGCCTATAGCCTTCCTCAAGAAATGGACTACCCAACACTAAAAGAAATTTCCAATACCAACCAGTAGTCCCTGAGATTAGCGCGTTCAAACAAACAAACTCTTCAGCTTTATAATATTATAGTATAGATAATTGTTTAATAATTACTACAGTTACCATTGTGATATAACGAGTTATTTTAATTTAAAAATAAATTAATAATAATATAATATCAATGATTTTAAACACGTGTGATTTTATTTTGTGTCTTTCCCCATTCCTTTTTTTCATTTATTAGATAATGTCATTTATTTTTAAGTTAATTTTATCTCATTTATTTTTATGTACAAGTAACAGAAACGGGGAAAACAATCTTAGGGCGTCAAAAATCTAAAGTGCCCAGAAAGCTGGCAGTAGCATGCATTGCCACGTTGAATGGCAATGCTGATTCTTTGGCCAAAATAAAGGCCAGCCTTCTGAAGAGGTCACGTGAAGAGTCTAACCGTTTTGCCATATCCCGAAAAACTAAGTGAGCACTCGGAGCATAGGGCCTTAGTTCTTTTAAAATAAATAAAGAATCTTTAAGTGTGTTCTTAGTAAGTTCGTAGTAAGCAGCCTGCTAGGGTCACTGCTTGGGGGTTGCGGGTTGTTCGAAAAAGATACCACGGCCCCCGTACATAAATGGCAGTAGAAGGAACAATGGTGGGTTTTAGTCCAGTACAAGCCTGATACTACCTCCCGCTCCGCCCAGAGTGGGTGAAGTTATTTCACACATCATTTAAACTATAGTTCAGATTTAATCTTAAGTTTATTCAAAGTCTGATTCTAATAACATTAAAAGTCGATAGAAAATCAATCAATGCACTGGACACGTAAACATTAAGGCAAAAACATAGAGATGGAATATTTGGGTTTAATTGCGTGTAATGAGTATCCTAGTTAATGATAGTTAAGGGTAGTTTGAGAGCTCGATTTGATGGAGTCGTTACAGATTTGGGTCAATGAGGTCACTTTCGTGCTCTTTTGATTTGAATGCAATGTGTTTAGCTATGTTAAAGTAATTGAATCTGATTTTACTAAACAAAGTAAAATTAGCATGATATCTCTATGCTTACTATATATACATATAATATTATAAAAGCGGAAGTGAGTTTGTTTGTTACCTCTTCACGCCTAAATGGCTAAACTGATTTTGATGAATTTTGGTACAGTCATAGTTGGGACCTTGGAAACGGCCAAAGGCTATTTTTTTTTAAATAATGAAAATTGAGGGAGTAAAAGGGAAAACTTAGAATTGCTATTACAATAAATAAGGCGCTAGGGCAAAAACTATAGGTGGCAGGTACCTGCAGATCAGGGAAAGGGAACTGTCTTATCCCAAATTTAATGCAGGCGAAGCCGCGGGCGAAAGCTAGTCACTTATATGTATTCTTAATATTAGTCGTAGATGACAACTGACGGATGTCGCGTTAAATACTGTAAAATATACATTTTGTCTAGTCCGTGCTAAGGAAGTATTTGCAACTTACATAATAAAAAAGACAATGAATTATAGTGTATTCCGATACTTTTAATTGCATAGGCTTATTTTGGACATTGTGACAACCACACTCACCCACATAAACGCCATACAGATTTTTTATTTTTTTATGAATGGCATCTCGCTGTTCAACCAAGGAGGTTGTCGTCTGCTTAACCGGGTGAATCCTGTGGGTGCCTTAAAATTCCTCTAGCCAGGGTAAAGGCTTTTTCTTTTTTTTATAGTATTTTTTAATCCTTTTTTGTATACATTTAATTTAATGTGTTTCATTAAAACCACGTCTCCATTTTATTTAAATTGAAAGGAACTCTCTAGGTAAAACATGAGAGAGTGGTACCTATAACACAAGTTAAATCTTACCTTGGGTGCCAGGGTTCATTTCACCACTTACCAAATGATGTATGTTAAAATTTAAAAGACATTGTTAGTTTGTAAGGGGTTTTGTACAATTCTCTTTCTGGCAATATATATATATATATTTTATTGTTCTTTAAATATGTTTTCTATGATATCAAATCATTTCATTCTATGGTATCAGTCTGGGGCTTTAGTCTGCTATTACAACAGTGTCAGAATGGTCGAATACTGATCGCATTATGGTTGATTTTGACAAGTTTGGTAATCTACCACATACTAAACTTGTCAAAATCAACCATTATGCGATCAGTCATCGATCATTCTGACACTGTTCCCCCTCGACTTGGCCCCTGGTCTAGTGTAAAATACATAAACGTTCTAAGTTACATACTTAACAACACAACACCTTAACCATAATCCACTTTTATAGCGCAACCAAAGAGCACGTTGGTGCTAGCGTATCTACTAGCTTTTGCCCGCGGCTTCGGGGTAACACCCTAGTTCCCCTTCCCTGATTTGCAGGTATTTTTCGTTGGTAACAAAGAGTGTGTGTACCTTGGAAACTGCGAAAAGTCAAATTTCATCCCCTCGTTTAAGGGGTTGGGGGCTGATTTCCAAAAAAAATTATGCACGATATTTTTGTTAGTGGGAAATAGTCCGCATACCATTTTTTAGCTTCCTACCTTGTAAATTGCGGAATGCTCCATACAAACTTCCACCCCCTATTTTAGGGAAGTGGGGAGTTCGAAAGAGACAAAAAATAGCCTACGTCCGTCACTAGGGTCCCAACTATCTCTGTACCAAAATTCATCAAAATCGGTTTTGGCCATTTAGGCGTGAAGACGTAACAAACAAACTCACTTTCGCTTTTGTAATACTAGTAAGGGTACTAGTGTGATGTTGGTATGGATTATCATCTGTCTAGCTTTTTCCCAACTATGTTGGGGTCGGCGTCTAGTCTAACCGGATGCAGCTGAATATTAGTATTTTACATGGAGCAACTGCCTATCTGACCTCCACAGCCCAGTTAGTACTGGGTAATACGATACCCCTTGGTAAGACTGATTGGCAGACTTTCGGGACACTGACTACCTCTAACGACTATCAAAGATCTACAAATGACAGCCGGGACCAACGGCTTAACGTGCTTTCCGAGGCACGGAGGAAACTCGGTATGTAACGGGTGGTCACCCATTAACAGACCAACCTAGGCCAGCGGGGCTTAACATAAAGATCAACCCGAGTGGCTGCTATTATTTAGCCACGAGCTCCTCGATGTAGGTATGGATATGATTGTGAACGATTGTGATTATGCACGTGGATAGATGTGAGAAGGTACTTGTGTAAGCCTTTGCAATGCACGAAGGTATATGCTTTCATATAATTTTAGCTCGTGCATTTAAAGAGCCTTATTATGCACCAATAAGTCTTAGGGTTCAATGAATTTTATTTGATACTAAGCATTTCTATTTATAACTAGCTGCGCCTCGTGGTTTTACTTGCGTGGTAATAGAATCCTTACTTAATATTATAAAAGCGAAAGTGAGTTTCTTTGTTTGTTTATTTGTTACGTCTTCACGCCTTAATGGCTTAACCGATTTTGATGAGTTTTGATACAGAGATAATTGGGACCTTGAAGACGGACATAGGCTATTTTTTTTTAAAGTTGCAAATTAGGGAGGAAGAGGAAAGAAAAGGGAAAACTTAGCTTTGCTATTACAATCATTAAGGCGCAAGGGCAACCACTACAGGTAGCAGGTACCTGTAAATCAGGAAAGAGGAACTGTATTACCCCAAATTTAACGCGAGCGAAGCCGCAGGCAAAAGCTAGTTCACAATAAATCTTTATAAATTGTAGCCCATGTGTTATTCTGATGTTTACGCTATGATATTGTAAAGTTTCATTAAAATCCATTCAGTAGTGTTTGCGTGTAAGAGTAACAAACATCCATACAAACTTTCGTGTTTATAATGTTACTAGCTGGCGCCCGCGACTTCGCCCGCGTGATGATAAAATGTATCTTATGAGTTATTCCAGACTATCTACCTCTGTGCCAAATTTTATCAAGATCCGTTCAGTAGTTTTTTCGTGAAAGAGGATCAAACATACATCCATATTAATGAACTTGCGCATTTATTATATACTAGCCATTGCCCGCAGCTTCGCTCGCGTAAAAGTCGGGGTAACACAGTTCTCTGATTTACAGGTACCTGCTACCTGTAGTTTTTTCCCTAGCCTTATTTATTGTAATAGCAAAACTCAGTTTTCCCTTTTCTTCCCTCTTTCTCCCTAATTTCTCACTATTTTCAAAAAAAAGTTAGTCGTCCGTCTCCAGGGTCCCAACTATCTCTGTACCTACCAAAATTCATCAAAATCGGTATACCCATTTAGGCGTAAAGACGTAACAAATAAACAAACTCACTTTCGCATTTATAATATTAGTAAGATAGTAGGATGAAATTTATTATAAAGAAAGTTTACCGAGTAATGAAAACCTTCAATATCAGGCATAAATAGAACACGTATACAGTCAGCTAAGGAAATAAATAACCTCGAAGGCTTGTCAGATATAGTTGAATTTTTCTTAGAACTCGATGGGCGTTTGCAACTCAAGTTTAATTAGTTTATGAACTGTTTTTCAGGGTTCCGTACGTAAAAAGGAAAAAATGGAACCCTTATTGGATTACTTTGTTGTCCATCTGTCTGTCGAGGTGTTTCAAGGTGGGTCACCAATAGGAGTCCAGCTCAGCATGCCAATTAGAATACCAAACGCTGGTATTCTGCTGAATCCCGCTAGTGACACATGGATGTCGAGGAGACGAATATTATGTAGGATTTCAACTTAATAGAAAGAAAGATTTCATATTTGAATGTTATTAAATACTAGCTTCCGCCCGCGACTTCGTCCGCGTGCCATAGTTGCTTTGGACTAACGCCAACTTGATCCCGCATGATGATCGAAAAAAAAGTAGCTCTCCCTTTTCTAAATATAACCCGCGTGATGGTCGAAAAAAAATTTCTTTCTGTCTCTTTTTCTTTCCTCTTACCCCCCCTTTTCACACTTTTATTAACCTATGCCTGTCTCCAGGGTCCCAACTATCTCTGTACAAAAAATAATCAAAATCGGTTTGGCCATTTAGGCGTGAAGACGTAACAAACAAACTCACTTTCGCTTTTATAATATTAGTAAGGATGTATGTATATGTAATGAATGACTGGTATTTATGTTTTACGAGTTTACTTATTGTTGGGCATCATTATGTTTCGGTTTTATTATAAGTAACGGTGAGTATAGTGTATATTGCTTTATATATATATTTGCTATTGTCATGTGTTTCTGCGTTTCGTTTTTCACAGTTGTTTTAATGTTCAATAGGATGAAGTGAGCCGTCAGGACAAGAGCACCAGTAGGCCTACATGGCATGGCGCTAGACACCCTGTATAGCTTTGTCTCTTTCCCTCAGTGGAATAAGTTCTGCTTTAAGACGTCATAGTAGGGTAGCTGCTAACTTCTATAGTATACTAGCTGTGCCCCGGCATGCGTTGCAATGCAATTTTCTACCCTACCTACCCTATCTTTCAAGTTGGATCAAACTGCACATGGTATACAAATTTAATTTGACATCGGTTAAGCAGTTTAGGAATCCATCGCGGATAAACAACGTGACACGTGATTTATATATATTAAGATTTATGAAACTTACCGCAATCGTAATTTCATAGAATACGAATAGAATGCTCATTTTACTCCTTTGATGAATCCTGGGAAGTAACCACGTAACAAATATGTAGTATCTGTTTTCCTTTGACAATTCAACCCAATAGTTATCCCTGCTCGTTGTATAATTACCCTACTAACAAGGATATCAATTGGTTAATTAAAGGGTACAAATGAGAATTGTTCACTTTTGTACAATTACTAGCTTTTGCGGCTTCGCACGCGTAAAATTCGGGGTAACACAGTTCCCCTTTCCTGGTTTTACAGGTACTAGGTACCTGTAGTTTTTGCTCTTGGGCCTATTTATTGTAAAAACAAAGCTAAGTTTTTCTTTTTCTTACCCCTGTCTCCCTCATATCTCATTTAAAAAAAATAGCTTATGTCCATCTTCATTGTCCCAACTATCTTTGTACTAAAACTCATCAAAAACGAGTAAGCCATTTAGGCGTGAAGACGTAACAAACAAACAAACTCACTTTCGCTTTAATATTAGTAAGTACACTAAAACAAGAAATAACACATAACAAAACAAATAATTATTATTTTCAGTTATTAACAAAACAAAATTGTCATTTCGATTGCATAACGATACCTACGCATTCATGAGATAGAGTAGCATACTGAATACTCAAGTATATCTTGTTATCATTAAATAATATAATATTTATAACAAAACAAATTCAGTATATTAACAAAACAAAATTGTCATTTCGATTGCATAACGATACGAATTCATGAATAGCTTACTGAAACTTAAGTAAGTAGGTATATCGTATTACGCAAATTCAATTTTCGTAGAACATGAATTGAATTTTCAGGTATTATTATTGTTGTAAGCAACAGTTTAAGCTTACCGTGTGAGGAGGTTTTCAGAGGGTTCTTCAGTTGTTTTCCCACCCTTGCGGAGGGTGGTTGTCGCGACGCCGTAGAACCTTACTCCCGCAGAATTTCGTGTTTATTTAAAACCGCTATCTTTATTTTGAAAATTAAAATCGTTTGTGCGTCTTTTAGAACAATGGGTAAGATTTATTTCGTTATTAAAATTTTATATTGACACCATTTTGTTTTCTTCATATTTTTGCATGAAACGAACTAGGGAGTTATTGGAGTAATATTTTATGGAATTGTTTTAGAATTTCCTTTTAGTTTTGATAAAGAATGTTAGATATGAGGAATGTTTGTTTGTATTGCGGGTTACCACATTAGAAAAAAAATGCTTATGTAAGTGTATAAATTCAGTATAGTAGGAGATGCAGTTGATTGAAATTGTCATGCTGTAATAATAAATATTCACATTTTAAGTAGGAGCTCGTGGCTAAATTATAGCAACCGCTCATGTCCATCTTTAGGTTAAACCGCGCTTGCCTAGATTGGTCTGTAGATGGGTGACCACCCGTTACATGTCGAGTTTTCTCTGTGCCTCGGAAAGCTCGTTAAGCTGTTGGTTCCGGCTGTCATTCGTAGATCTTTGACAGTCGGTATAGATATCGTTATAGTAGTAGTTTCCCGAAAAACTGACAACAGCCTAGTATTACATGGGGGTATCATATTACCCCTGACTTTGTTGTGCAGATTGAAGAGGCAGTTTTGATTGAATAGGCTTTTTGTGGGGATGGATGCTTGGATGTATGGGTTTTTGTTACTCTAAACGTCAAAACGGCTGAACGGATCTTGATGAAATTTGGCACAGAGGTAGATTATAGTCTGGAATAACATAAAATACTTTTTTCCAATAACCACGCGGGCAAAGCCGCGGGGGGCAGCTGTTCCACTTTCTACTAATCGTAAATATCTGAGTTAGATGTTAGTCTGGAGGAATAACACAAAGGATACGTTTTTTTTTCGATTATCACGCGGGCCGGGGTCTCCACCACATAAATATAATTTTCGTACCACTTGCTCAAAAAAGTGACATTCTATGCCACAAAAAGCGAACATAACAATAGTCATTTTTAATCTGTCAAAAACAGGGAAAGAAAATTGTACTGAATTTCATTCATTCCCTAGGGAGAGAATGTGATTTAAAATTGGAATACTTAATACTGAACTACATCTGTGTTTACACTGGTTTACACCATTGAGTTTGTAGGAAAGCATTAAGCATCTTTTTTAAAAAGGAACACGCAATTAATATGCAGTTATGATTATTAAATAAAATAACCAAAACCGACGAGGTTGTATGAGCTTGATGCCTTTGCTTTTCCGACAAAACATATTAGTCTGGGAATTTGCGATTTTGTTTTCTTCAAATACATAAACGTTAAGTTTATTTTTATTTTTTTAGTTTATGTTTTAAAAATACATTGTTAAATCAAAGCGACAGTGACAGTGTATTGTCGGATTCCATCAGAGCAAATGCTATCATACTCATCAACAATAAATGTACCAAACAAAAGTGTAGCTCTCTTTATAAATAATTGGACCAATGTTCGAATCTTAACTTTTACTTTTAATGTCATTATCTTTAATAAATGCTTATCTCATATTATTACTGTGTTAATTTTTTCGCAAATGGTACGAAAAGTAGAGTATTTTCCTCGATGATAAAGCTGTCTTAGTCTTGGGTAAACTTAAATCTCTCGCTACACTCAGGACTCGTCTTAAATCCCTCGCTTCGCTCGTGATTTAAGTTTTTAACACCCTCGCTATGCTCGGGAGTAAACCTCGGGTCCTTCGTTACACTCGCGATTTAAATCGTCACCCACAGAAGACACTGCTTTATCCCCTTGGTTAATAATCTACTATTATGATATTATTTACCCAGAGAAATTAATTCCCAGTTTTAACAAATATTCTTCATGTGTGAAGAAACTATGAGAAACCCAGATTATATAAAAGATAAATGTAAAACTATCGACTGCCTAGTTGGTTGAGTGGTTGCAAGCGTGACAGTTGAGCATTAGGTTGTTTGTTCGATTCCCGGTTCTAGCAAAGTGCCATTGGATTTTTCCACTAGGAACTTCTTGCCTGCCAAAGTTGCGTGTTGTTCAAAAGAGATACCGCGGTGCCGGAACACAAACGGCATAAGAAGGAACATGGATGGGTTTTAGTCCGTAAAAGTCTGCTATTTCCCTCCGCTCCGCCTAGAGCGGGGAAAGTTATTTGATGATTTCCCATCCCTAAAAAAAACAGGTCAAAGTCGTAAAAATAATAGCGATCTCGATTAAGAGCTGAGGTTATTTGGCTGAGCTAGACATCAATACTAATTTCATACTAATATTATAAAGGTGATAGTTTATAAATGTGTATATTTGTTACCCGTTCGCTCTATAACGTTTGGTCCGATTTAGATGAAATTTGGCATGTTAGAAGATAAAATCTTGTAATAAAACATATTTATATTATCCCGGTCTACTAACTACAGTACTTTCACAAGTAATTAGGCCTTGTGACTGGGACTGTAGCTTCATCTTTTTGTTTTGACATTAAAAAGTGCCTGTAACAGTCTAATTGAAATACATGGTTTAAGTTTGAAAATTTTATAAAACACTTGTATTGCGCCCTGCCGTTTCACTCGCGTGGTGATAGAATATATAATTTATCTTTATGAATTGTAGCTATTTGTGATTCTGATATGTTAAAGCTATATTATTGTAAAGTTTCATTAAAACACATTCAGTAGTTTTTGCGTGAAAGAGTAACAAACATCGATACAAACTTTCGCGTACATAATAGAACTAGCTGTTCCCCACGGTTTCACCCGCGTTGCTCAGCACCTGTTGGTCGTAGCGTGATGTTATATAGCCTATAGCCTTCCTCAAGAAATGGACTATCCAACACTAAAAGAATTTTCCAATTCCAACCAGCAGTCCCTGAGATTAGCGCGTTCAAACAAACAAACAAACAAAGAAACTCTTCAGCTTTATAATATTAGTATAGATAGTAGGATTCAGCCCGGTTATGTCAAATAATGTTAACCAATGCGTAGGTTGTTCGTCTAACTATTCAGGAATAACTGTAAGAATTTACGCACCGCCGTCGTCAAAGCCACTTAGCCGTGTCTTATTTCATTGTTCTTTTACTTCTCATAACTCAAGTCGCTATCTCGATGAAAGATGTCAACTTAATTTGATAAAACTTCGTCGAAGAAATATTTATAATGGATTATCAATATTTGATTACTTAGTCAAGATGAATTTTATTCTAAGTATGTAGGTACTACGTACGGTAGGCAGGCTATATAGATAGATACTTCACTGGTATTTAATGGTTATCTTCACATAATATAACGCTTGTTATCCACGTAGGGTAAGGCAGTGATGTAACATATAGTGCTTCCTTTTTTTTTTGCGGATGGAAAATCTTCAAATAACTTCCCCTGCTCTGGGCAAGCAGGGGTGAGTGTCAGACTTGTACTGAATAAAACCCACCCATGTTCCTTCTATTGCCTTTTATATTCCGGGGCCGCGGTATCTCTTTCGAACAATCTGCGAACCCGGCGGGTTGCCCTGGCAGGCATCTCTGCTTTGCTGAAATCTCTTTGAGGCATGCGTGGCAGACTAACGCGCCGTCGACACGGCCTATCGTCAATAGACGGACGGACGCTCGTCTACGGTGGCCGGGAGTCGTCTCGCGACACTCAGCGGAACTCTGACCTAGTAACACATGAAAAGCTCCCTGTAGCGTTGCGCTAAACTAGAACAATATGATATTAATAGAATGTCTATTTGATTAAAGGTAATATTGGAAGTGGGTAGGTGTGATTGATAAACAAGGTGTCCCAGGAAGTTAAAGGCATTAGTCGAATAGGGACATGGATGAAGACATTCCAATATTTATGAGTGACTAGCTTTTGCCTAAGACTTCGCCCGCGTGATATCGTAAAAAAGTATCCTATGTGATATTACAGACTATAATCTGCCTCTGTGCCAAATTTCATAAAAATCCGTTAAGCCGTTTTGACGAGATTTGAAGATTAACAAACTTTCATACAACCATCCATCCACCCTTATAAACATTCGCATTTATAATATAAGTAGGATTATGCGAAGTGATTGAACAAAATTGGACATACCTTTTGAACCGTAAATAATTTTACCTCTTTTAAACAAATAAATAGTAGAGAAATGACCTTGAACACCTCCTGTTTGATTTTATCCTACCTTTTAGGAACAACCTGTATATGTTTATTTATTACATAAATTAAACAAAAGTACTTTTTTTTTGCTGTATATATTATTCTCGTGTCACAATTTTATATGCCATACTTCTCCGAAATGGTTTGACCGATTTTTATAGTATAGTAAGTCTGAGAATAGATCGTTTTCATACTAGTTAGTGATAAGGATGGCCGTAAAACCGCTAAGCACACCTAGTATGTAGATAATAAGAGTACAGCTAAATAATTACGTTCGCACGATAACTACAAGTTTAATCAGCGCCTGCTATCGTTAATTCGGGAATACGTTCATCCATTACGTATTGAGTTTCGTTCGTGATTCGGATAGCACTTTAAGCTGTTGGTCCCGGCTGATCTTTGTAGATCTTCAACAGTCTTTAAGGAACTAAGCAGCGAGTGAAACCACTGGGCACAGTTAGTCATGTAAGTATATTATCCTTACTAATATTATAAAAGCGAAAGTGAGTTTGTTTATTTGTTACGTCTTCATGCCTAAATGGCTAAACTGATTTTGATGAGTTTTGGTACAGAGCTAGTAGGGAACCTGGAGACGGACATAGGCATTTTTTTTTAAAGTGAGGAATGAGAGCAAAAGAGGGAAGAGATGGGAAAACTTAGCTTCGCTATTACAATAAATAAGGCGCTAAGGCAAAAACTACAAGTAGCCCTATAAATCAGGAAACGGGGAAAAAAATTAACGCGAGCTAAGCCGCAAGCAAAAGGCTATAATTAACTCCTTTGAAAAATTCAGACGCCATGTCACACCACATTTCCCAAGAAAATACATAAAAATTGTCCCCTGGAGTCGTCACCGAGGACCGAATAAATAAAATGAAGCGTTTTGTTATTCTAATATCCCTTACGAACAAAGTTTATCTATCCACAGTAGCGGAAATAGAAAAGTCGTAGATATTACAACTTGTATTTTATAAGTAAAACATAAATCTTTTATATGCATAACTAGCTTCCACTCGCGACTTATAGTGACTTTGGGCTAACGCTAACTTTAAACCGCGTGTTGATCGAAAAAAAAAATTTCTACCCCCTTTTTAACCGACTTCAAAAAAAGGAGGAGGTTCTCAATTCGACTGTATGTTTTTTTTTTTGTGTTTGTTACTTCATAACTCAGGTCTGAGTGAACCGATTTTGATGATTCTTTTTTTATTCGAAAGCTGGTGGTTGTCGTTTGGTCCCATAAAAAAAATATCAAGATCCGACAAGTAGTTTTTGAGTTATCTTTAATAATGCGTATTAGATTGACTTCGTGTACGTTGATGATATACTCATTCGTCGATTATATTTTAGAAGTTGTCGAAGACAAATGATCAAAAAATGCTATGTACTACTATGGTTTGGAAGGTCATCGCAGTTTTTTGAGGTGATTGTATTTTAATTTGGTGATAGATCTTCAGTGATATACAACGGCACTCTTTAATAAATGACAGCAAATCTGCCGTGATTGCTGCAATCACATGTATAAGTATGGGTTTCGCCAGGGTAGGCAGGCGAGTGGGAGCAGGGTGACCGTATCCCCTAGGGGATGATGCATATGAATTCTGAATTGGTTTAATACTAAAGCATAATATAGATACTTAGTATTTAATCTATAGCTTGATGTGGAACTAAAACTTGTATCTAAGACGGGACTAAAGCTAAAAATAAAAACTTTTTAACCGTGTTTGCGTATTATATCATAATACTATAACTAAAAATGCTGAAATAAAAACTTTTTAGAAAAAAATAAAACCGACTTCTAAAAAAAAACTAAAAACTGGAAAATATCTTTATTTCCGGAAGTCGGTGGCAAATAAAGTCAACGAAACCAACAAAAGCCACTTTTTTAGTCCATGTCCGTCTCCAGGGTTCTTACTATCTCTATACCAAAATTCGTTAACATTGGTTTGGCCATTTAGGCGTGAAGACGTAACGAACAAACAAACTCATATTCTCTTTTATAATAGTAAGTATCTGCCTAGCCCTTTCTAAGCCTTGTCTAGATTGGTCTCCGTGCTCCGTGCTCCGTGCCCCGGAAAGCACGTTAAGCCGTTAGTCCCGGCTGTCATTTTTGTAGATCCTTGACAGTCGCTACAGATAGTCGGGGTACCGAAAGTTTGACAACCAGTCTTACCAAGTATTAGTCTTATCGTATTACCCAGTACTTGCTGGGTTGTAGCAGTCGCTCCATGCAAAATACTGGCAAACAGCTGTATCTGGTTAGACTGGAAACCGACCTCAACATAGTTGGGATATGGCTTCGTATACGAAATGTCGCTAAACTATGCAATTGAAGCGCTATCATCGAAATATCTTCTAACATTAGCTGACCTTGATTCACTTCAAGTTTATTTCGGACTAGCTGTTCCCCACGGTTTCACCCGTGCTGCTCAGCACCTGTTGGTCGTAGCGTGATGTATATAGCCTATAGCCTTCCTCAAGAAATGGACTATCCAACACTAAAATAATTTTCCAATTCCAACCAGTAGTCCCTGAGATTAGCGCGTTCAAACAAACAAACAAACTCTTCAGCTTAATAATATTAGTATAGATATAAGTATAGATTCATTAAGTCAAAAGTACGTATATATTTAATTATGTACGTACGTATGTACGTACTTTATTGTGAATGTGAGGATTATGTGGATCATAACTTTTTTTTATTTAGGTACTTTGTTTGTTTTTGACGATTTTCTGGCAGTTTGAGTACTATAAGCCACCTTCACAAACGTATTTTTTTTTGGTATTGTTTGTCGTGTCGTTGAGCTCCTTGGGTTATGAGTCGAGCAACACGATAGCTGACTCGCTATGCTTGCACTGACTGGACAAGTCCACTCAATCTGTGTGGTGCTTTCTTAAAAAGACCATTTCAGACACCAATCTGCATAGTCCTCATGTAAGTTTACCAAGATTTTTGTCTGGACCTTAAAAGAGACTTTGACAGCCTAGTTTGTTTCGGCTGTTTCTTCTCAGAGTAGTCGGATACGAAACACCGGCCTCATCTATTTAAAAAAAAGAGGTGTAAAAGTGTTTGTAAAATCCTACTTCCAAAATAAACATCATTTATCGTACGTGAGCAAAACCGCGAGTGCACCTAATTCCGAACAAGAGTGAAGGGAGATCAATCTTTATTCTTATAGATAATGTATACAAATATTTTGCTTCAAGAAGGCGTTAAAAAGATTGATGATATTCTCGAGTTTTCCCGAATATTCGCAAGAAAATACACAAAGGCATTATTATAGGATAAAGGTACATAGACGTTTTGTACATACTTAACAATATAAGAAAATACTCCGGATCAACAGCAAAATCACTGAAAAGACCATTAATAAATGACCCACACTTTCAAACCCTTTTTATCCGTAATTTGACAAAGTTAGGGGTCAAAATAAATTGGTTCATTTTTATTCTTTGGACTCTGGCCAAACAGTTGTTTTAAGTTATTTTCTTGTTCCGTTGGTATCCCATTTGTATATATTACTTAGAATTTGCTCAGAATATATGAACGAATTACTTACAAGGTTACCCAGTATCCTTTCTAGTAAGTATTTACGTTTGAGTACCACTATGTCAAAAGGCTCTAGAACGTTCCTAGCCGAAAAGGACATGACTTTTTTGACGGAAAATATTCTGTATTTTTTTTTAACATTACTAGGTTCGAGGTACTAGGTAGCATTTGAAATATTTCTATTTGCTGAGTCTTTTCGTTGGGGCCTCTTAAATAACTATTTGTAATAAAAAAAACAATATCGATAATATACGTAAATAAGGTAGGTATAGGAAGTTGACAAGCTGACAAAATAGATCTCTTATTTTGTCTTTAATTTCGACGTGCAAATTAAAAACAGGGTCACTTATTCTTATTTAAATAAACTAATTATAACACAAAACTTGTTCGGATTATCGTTATGTGTGCGTTTAGTTCTCACCTGTTTTTTTTTATCATATATATAAATATAATTCGCACATTCTTGCTAAAAAAAGTAACTACTTTTACGTGTCCACGGAAAACATTTTAACGACATTTCTGTATCCGACACATTCACAGCTGAATTTTATTGTACCTTTTAATGACTACAATATCTTTCGCGTGAATAGACTTGCAATTTATCTTTGTTACTTTATTACTGTACACATAAATAAACTTTTACTGATGGGGATAGGCAGAAATTATATATAGCCAGCTGTGACGACATTCACATCTCGCTGGCTGGAAGCTTTAATATCAACACATCCATAGGATTTGTCCGGTTAAGCAGACAATAACCTCATCGTCATAGGTTGAACAGCGAGATGCCATTAACAAAAAAAAAAAAACATACATCACAGTATTCAGATCTGTCTGATCTTCCTGTCTTCTGCCATCTTCGCGTGCCAAGCCATTGGGTTCTAAAACAGCTGGGACGCCGACGGTGACAAGAGCTCGACGGATGATGTCGTTAATATTCGCGTGCCGCTCAAAACGGCCCGCACTTCGGCTGCATGATAGGCCGTGGTGTCCAAGTCTGTTGACTACTTCACCAGAATGCCAGCGATGAGGAGAACAACAAGGAGCACCTAAACGTAAGGTAGCAGCGAGGCGGAAAGTAGTGTCGTCGAACAAAGTGCCTATGATCGACGACGGTAGTGCGTAAAGCCTAAGACCCGACTCAAACTTGCTCACAGCCAAAAGGCGCGCACGCTCAGCAGTAGTAGCAGACGTGTTCAGTAGATTATTCTGTACTACTCTGCAGAGCGGCTCGTCCCACTGTCTCTTGGAATATGGTTTGTCGGGTTGTTCAGTGTTAGTTCATAACGCCAAAACATAGACCAGGACGTTCTTTTTAAAGCTATCAATATCACGAATTTTCACGGTAACCGGATAACCAGTATTCCGATATTGAGTTTAAAGACAAGCCGGGTAACTGATGTGTGCTCGTAACAAATTGTAAAAAATGGCGACAATTTTTTGAGTTTCAGTTTAGATTTTCTAAAAGACTTTTTGTTGCTGCATTTTTATTGCTACAGACTTCAATAGGGTTTATTTTCGTTGGATCCCAGTTTTCGATCCCACTTTAATATTTTTGGCGTTGGATCCCACAAAACATTATTATATATTTCCTTTGAATCCCAAATTTGAAAAATACAAAAAAATACGCATTATTGCCATTGAATCCCAAAAACTACTTCCGTTGGATCCCAGATGTTTAAAAACATCTGACTGCGGGTACATCCAACAACAAAAGCACAATAATATTTTAAGGCGAAATTTTGTATGTATGTTTGTTATTTCAACACGCTCAAACTTCTAGACTGATTTGTATGAAATTTGAGTATGTGGATAGGTTATATGTTAGAATAACGGGTGCCTCTCGTTTTTCCGAAGTGATTTTGACAAAAGTTCATTACCCAAACAAATTATCGGAACCGAGAACTAGGTTAGGTTATGTTAAAACTGTGACCTCCTACGAACGCCACAAACGACCTGCATTTATAGAAAAAAGACACACACGGTGCTTTTTAAATATTTGATAAAATTAAATCACTTTTCTTCTGAAATGTACACCTGTTGGAATAACATGGGATCCAACGGTAATATGAAATGGGGCCCATCGTTAATACCTAAAAAATGGGATGAAAAACTGGGATCCAACGAAAATAAATCTTCAATAGCAGTTATACTATATTAACTACCTACACTAATATTATAAAGAGGAAAGATTTTTTTTTGTTTTGAATAAGCGCGGAAACTACAGCACCGATCTTAAAAAACTTTTACTATTAGAAAGCTTATTTTTTACTGCGTGACTTAACATTACACTACCACCCACGGGAGCGGGGCAGTTACCTTAAACGAGGGTGAAACCACACAGGACAGCCTGTTATTAAGTGATCTTTACATCCGTGTTAAAGAGGTTGATTAAAGTTTTAAAGAGTTAAGTTTCGCCTTACGTGTCCAATACAATCACGCATACAGGGTACTGTTGAGGCTGCCGCGATACTGCAACGCATCTGGGATGTTCGCTGAGGCACATATTGATGACTTTTACGCCATAATTCGAAAGCGTATCGCATCACAAGGTTGGCGCAGTGGCTGAGCGATCGACTTCTGCGCTGCGTGTCGCGGTCAATCCCTAAACGGAACAAATATTTGTATGACTTACGGATAATTCCTAAATTACTACACAACTATCTGTAGGGCATACATATATTTTTTCTTCCATGTGGGAATCGAACCTGCTACACGCAGCGCAGCAGTCAATCACTCAGGCACTGCGCCAACCGTGTCGTTAAATAAATTATAATCAATCATGGTGGATTGAAGAGGAACAATATATTAAGTAACCTGCACCACACAAAAACAAAAACAGTATAGTCTGCTTTATTTTAGATGAGATACCCTCTAAATACTTCTACCACTCTGAGCGAAGCGGGAGGGAGTGACAGACTGTTAATGACCAAAACCCACCCATTTTCCCCTTTGTGTTCCGGTGCCGTGGTATCTCTTTCGAACAACCCGCAACCATTCAGTATAGTCCATTTTACTTGCCCACAAATAAGTAAACAAGCTCTCCTTTCATTTTATTTCCAAAGCGTGTCACCGCTTCCCTCCCCGTTATTAAAGTAATAGCATAGCTTATCTAAGGAAACAAATAAACTTACCGACATTTATGAAGATTGAATATTTTCTCAAGATTTAATCTTCCAGATGAGTTCGATATTGTTTGTAGGTTTATGTAATTACGATAATTGGCTGTTATTGTAAAGGGTTTTGTATTATTAAGTGTTTTTTTTTACGGATGGGAAACATGTTTCAGCTTTTGCCCTTTATATCTTTTGAATATTACGCCACCCCAACAGGCAGTGGCCCTGGCAGGCCCCTCTGCTTTGCTAACATCTCTTTGAGGCGCACGTGGAACGCGAACGCGCCGTCAACACGGCTTTATTAAGGGCTTTATCAAGAAAATTATTAAACAAGTGTTTTTTTTGTTTACTACATTCTTCTTTAGGTGTCATCTAATCTGCTTCGTATTTTTCTAGGCAGTCTTGACTTGAGTTGGGTTATAAATATACCAGCTTTGCCCAGCTGTTCCAACAAGGGTCAATCTTGTAATTTAGGGGTATGAAAAATAGATGCTAGCCGATTCTTAGACCTACCCAATGTGCGCACAAAATTTCATAAGAATCGGATTGAAAGGGAGTCGTTTGTCCTGGTATAGACATGTGAGACATGTGAGGATGAAGCACTTGTGACTAAAAGAGTGATAGATCTAAATGTTGATGGACGGAGATCGAGAGGAAGGCCAAAGAAAAGATCGATGGATTGTGTAAGGAAGGATATGAAGGAGAAAACAGTAAATGATGCCGTGACGTCTGATAGTGGAGAATGGAAAAAACACCTGTTGCGCCGACCACAAAATAAATGGGACAAGGGCAGGAAAATGATGATGGTCTATCAATGTATTTCATGTAGCTATTATATGGTGGGACCAGTGTTCATACAAATAATTGCATAGTTCATTGAACATTTCTTTTTGATACAAACATATATTCGTGCTTTTTAAAATGGGGTTATTCAGAACTTGAACAAAAACATCCAACCGATTAATTTTGCATGAAAGCAAAAAAGTTCGACTATAATAAAATAAGTCACGTCATAAGTCCGATCTATACTAATATTATAAAGCTGAAGAGTTTGTTTGTTTGTTTGAACGCACTAATCTCAGGGACTACTGGTTGGAATTAGAAAATTCTTTTAGTGTTGGATAGTCCATTTTTTGAGGAAGGCTATAGGCTATATAACATCACGCTACGACCAACAGGTGCTGAGCAGCGTGGGTGAAACCGCGTGGAACAGCTAGTTAGGTATAAAATAGAGGAAAACTTTGTGAATAGGAGCAATCTCCGGAATCACTAATCTGCTTCTATAAATTCTTTCACCAATTGGAAGTCACATTGTCCCCAAATGTGATAGGATATTATTTAAAACGTTTTCATTGGATAATTTTAGGTCAAAATTGCGAGGTTTCCGGCTACTGGGACCGCAATAAACTAGGACCGCGGTCCCAGTCGCCGGATCCGAAAAAAATAAATATTTTTCTTCCAGCGACTGGGACCACTCATACATAACTTAAAAAAATCTATAATTCAAGACAAAATTAGTACAGTCAAACGAAAAAAAATATAAATTATTTATATGAATATCATTGACTCGTTCTGGACATTATTTTGTCTTATGCGCTTAGTAATAGATTAAGCTAGCCCGTTTTGACATCATTTACACATGCAGGTAAATACACACAAAGGGAATAGCATTGTATAATACTATCCCTCTCTAACTCGAGGCCGTTTTGCCTGTCGATTTCAAGGTCAGGTAGCCCTTTTATTATAAACGGGAAATTTTGCATCGCCCGATGACTGGCTCGGCCAATCACTCACAAGAAGCTTATCAGTTTAAGAAAGTCAAGTTTTGCATCAGACAGTGTCATATCAGATCCTTGTAAGATACTGCGCTTAATGTTTGTTGCAAATTGTGTGATGTGAGTGGTGGTGTAGTGACTTTATTTAATAGTCTCCAGGTATGTAAAACAATTTTTTATTAACTTATTTATAAACAAAACAAGCTAATAACGGGGTTAAACGACGTGGTTACAAATATTTTTACTTTAGAGCGATCTCATTTTTGATGAGACTTTTTAATATCGCAAAAAAAATTGTCATCTGGATTATCTGATAGTATATAATATACATTTTTTTTTCGATTTTAGTATTACCAAAATGTATAAAAATAGCCCTTCAACTTCACATGGTGAACAGTCGTTTTATATTAATGTCACACAAAGAGGACGTGAACTTTTGCGAAGAGCTGGCTATGAAAATATTCTTAAAAGAATAAACAATTGGCTGACTATGTGGTCAGTGGTTGTTTTTCTTATATCAATAAATGATGTTTTTAAATCAAAAAAATTTTTCTTCAATTGTTACATCTAAAATTTTTTTGTTTGACTGTACATTTTATTTTATTTCAGTTATCATATAAGTGGTCCCAGTCGCCGGAAGAAAATTATTTATTTTATACAGATCCGGCGATTGGGACCGCGGTCCTAGTTAATTGCGGTCCCAGTCGCCGGAAACCTCAAAATTGCGGGCCAGTTAGTGAGTTAATGAATTCGCTATTTAGGGATATTTTATGTACTTGTTTGTTCCAGATTTGACTGAATGTGTAATTTTACGGATGCATTGCATAGTCATAACTGAGATTTTACGAAATGGAGTGTATAAAATGATCGGAATGGAGAAAACCTGTTTGATTATTAAGCATGTGTGGATGAATGCATTACTTTTGAATAAAGGTCCTACTAGCTTTTGCGGCTTCGCTCGCGTTAAATTCGGTATAACACACCTGGAAATAAAAAAATAGCCTATGTCCGTCTCCTGGTTTCCAACTATCTCTGTACCAAAATTCATCAAAATCGGTAAAGCCATTAAATTGTGAAGAGGTAACAAGCAAACCCACATTCGCTTTTATAATATTAAGTAAGAATTTGGCGCAGCTATCGGCCCGGAACATTAAGGGCAACAGAAGGAACATATATAATTAACGATATATCTACATACACACTGAATTCAGAAAAATAAAAGACAGGAACAGAAAATAGGTACAAAAAAAGGTAATGCTTATTTCTACAGAAATCTCTTCCAGCATACCTGTGAAAGGAGTGTAAATAAAAAGAGGATGGTGTAGGCCTATGGCCACCTTTGTGACCCACATAGGTGGGTCACAAAGGTGTAGTCAGTAAAAGCCTTAAACCCTTCCCCCACTCCGCCCAGAGCGGGGGCAGTTATGAAATGATTTCATAACCGCAAAAAATAACAAAAAGGGTAGCGTTCGTTTATATGATTTATTAATTTCTTTTTGGAAGTAAGTTAAAAACAAACCGTGGAAATTGTTCTTTAAAACGGTTTAAATGTGGAACTAAAACATTCAGTAGTTAACAAAAGACTCTCTGGTTGGCTGAGCACACGAGCTCAAATGGCATTTCTACGTTTTAATATGTGAATCAAATCACTTCTTCCCACGCAGTGAAATGCAATCACGTACCTACATTTCTCAGATTAGGGTTACTATTTATTTGCACACTAGCTTATTTTAAATTTGGGGTAACACAGTTCCCCTTTACTGATTTGCAGGTACCTGGTACCTGTAGTTTTTGCCTTGCGCCTTATTTATTGTAACAGCAAAGCTAAAATTTCCCTTTTCTTCCAACTTCCTCTCTAATTTCTTACTTTAAAAAAAAATTGCCTATGTCCGTCTCCAGGCTCCCAAATATCTCTGTACCAAAATTCATCACGGTTAAGCCATTTAGGCGTGAGGACGTAACAAACAAACAAACTCACTTTCGCTTTTATATTATTAGTAAGGCTTTTATTCTTTAATAAAAAAATATATTTAAAAGCTGTAAAGATCCTATTCCGAAAATGCATTCATGGATGTGAAGCTACAATATCCCCAAATGTGAAAAGCTCGCTTCGGGCGTTGGGCGCTGGGAGACGATTCCCGGCCACCGTAAATGCGGGTTTGCAGACGGTGAGCAATGGGCAGCTCACCGTCCGACCGTGACGACAGACCGTGTCGACGGCGCGTCTTGTTTAAAAAGATATCAGCACAGCAGAGGGGCCTGCCAGGGGCACGGCCTACCGGGGTTGCGGGTTGTTCGAAAGAGATACCACGGCCCCGGAACGTAAAGGGTAAAATTAGAAACATGGGTGGGTTTTAATAAGTAAAAGTCTGATACTTCCCCCGGTATGACCATAGCGGGGGAGGTTATATGATGATTTACCATCCACAAAAATAAATAAAGGAATGTGATGCAAAGCTACACTATATTCAAGTACCTTATTATCTGTTTCTGTGACGCGAACGAAGTTACGGCAAGAAGTTAGTCTCTTCCGTTGTCTATTCGCTTAAAACTAATAAACGGATATTAATGCAGTTTTTAGCAATACATATAATGATTCACGAGAAAGGTTTAGTTGTAAGATATCCCAACGCATATAAACTTTTGATCGCATACCGTAGTATAATAGATCAGCTACCCTACCATGACGTGTTAAAGCAGAACTTATTCCGCTGAGGGAAAGGGAAAAAGCTATACAAGGTGTCTAGCACCATCTCTTTCACTCAGTGGAATAAGTTCTGCTTTAAGATGTCATAGTAGGCCTACAGGTTATAATGGTTATGTTCAGGTTGATGTGCCGTCGTGTGTACATAGATTGTTTAAAACCTGAATTTACATTTAAGATACTTTCAAGTTTAACCCAGTACATAAAAAACTAGTTGTAAAATATACAAAATGTAATTCTCAAATCCTACTAATATTTTAAACGCGAAAGTTTATATGTATGGATATTCTTTACTCTTTCTCGCAAACTACTGAATGGATTTTAATAAAACTTTACAATTATATAGCTCAAATATCAGAATAAGCGTATTCATGAAGATGTATTGCACATCCTATCAGCCCTCGAGTGAAACCGCGGTTCACAGCTAGTAGTCTATAAACCCTCTACATAATTTTTCATCATAATGCTGAAGAATGAGATGAGACGAGAGGAAGGACCTAAATAAATATGTGTTTAATACTTTGGGCGTTTGGTACATATTCGAGATTTGATGAAAGAAACGGTTTTTTAATCTTGATACGAATAGGGTAGCAATCCATCATAGATTCTTCTGGATCACTTTTGTACACTTTGTTTGTTTAGTTTTTTCAAATATTTCTTTTCATCGATATTAAGTATTTTTGTGCCAATTTCGGGTAATATTATATTTAAAAAATACGGGGAAATAGGGATTTTGTAAGGTTCAGGAAAGAAAAATATTTTATTCAACATATATTATTTTAGGATAAAAAAGAGAATAAATAATGAACACACAAAAAAAAATATTAAAAATGCAGATATCTAGTCTATCTAGTCTAGTTAAAATATTCAATAGGATTACTAAACAAATACAGAAATATAGAGGTGTCAAGGGACACCAGGATGGAACGAAGTTCCTATAGAAATGAAAATATCTGGCTTGCTTTCTATAAGAGAGAGAGAGAGACAGACAGACAGACAGAGAACCATGCGACGCCGCACAGCTTACAATAGCTTACTATAGCAAAAAGTGTCGTGACAACTTTTCGTAAGAATTTTTTCCGTCTAGCCCCCTTTCACAACGCGCGATAAGGAACTTCGTTCGTTCCAAAAATATCTGAAAAAAAAAACCATCTCCGGAGCTACAATCAAGCACTCAAAAACTAGCTTCTTTTCAGCTCCCCCAATCATCAAGATAGAAGACAAATCAAGCTGTACCCCCAAACTGCAGAGATGGTGCAGAAGCCGCCGCTGCCAGCTATGGAGGCTGCTGCTTCTCCCGTTCATCCCTATCCTGGCCCTCATCGTGCAGACTACTCTGTCTTTGAAGAGCAGCATTACCAACGGGAGAGATGTGTCTGATGTTGAGGAACAGGTACTATGATTATAATTTTTATAATTAGACTTCATTTTTGAAAATGCAATTCACAGACTCGCCAAGGCAACTCCTTGCTGGGATTGCGGGTTGTTCGAAAGTGATACTGTGACCCCGGAACACAAAGGGCAAAAGAATTAACATGGATGGGTTTAAGTCAGTAAAAGTTTGACACTCCCCCTTGCTTTTAGAGCGGGGGAAGATATTTGATGAATGAACAAAATCCACCAAGCTGAAAAAAATCCACGTAAAAACTATTTGGTGGTGGCAAACTCTCGCGTCCGGCCCTGGTTCAGTCCAATCCAAGTCGGAGAGGGAGGGAATGGGAAGTAGTGACCTCCCTTTGCGAAGCAGTTTAGTGACGATAGGTTGTGTCGACGGCGTGTTCGTGTTCAAAACTCTTCTGTTATTTTTCTTTGTGGGATTCAAATCAGTAAAATTTTTTGCGAATTGTAAATCATCAAATAACTTCCCCCGCTCTGGGCAGAGTCTGGAGAAAATCCAACAAAACGTAGTCCAACCCGGATACCGAATCCAAGATTACATGCTAAAAATGGCCTAAAGATTCCTTGTTGTACATTATATTGTTCTTAGAAAATGGCCTAAAGATTCCTTGTAGCAACAAATAAATATTACATTCTTCTACCGTTAACGTGGAGAGATTTTTCAAAAGTAATTTATTTCGTGTCACGAGGAATAAACTAACGTTTGACGGACGTTTGTGGCGTTCGCTCATGAAAATGCATGAGATTGAAGATTCGCACAACCCTTTAGTGTCGGTCTATGTTTAGATTTAGATGGAAAACAAAATATTCGGGGACGTCACTAATTTCGTTTTCATATTGACACGTCAGATTAATTTCGTTATTTATGATAACGTTCGGGAATAATTTTTTTATACGAGCTAAGCTAAGCTTACGTAGATAAATATGAATTTTAACACGAACTTCAAATTCTGATCAAATCAAATCATTTATTTCAATTAGACCATTACAGGCACTTTTGAATGTCATGAAAACATAAAAAGATGCAGATACAGTTCCAGTTACAAGACATAATATCTTGTGAAAGTACTGTAGTTGAGTGATTTACCAATAGTTCAATGGATAAAACTTAAGACTTATGATGACATTGAACTATTGCTGCAAGCATCATCAATATGATTTGAAAAGATACACACACGCACACACACAACACACAAAACACACGCATACACATAAACACATCCACATACATCCTCACACCCAGTCACACACACACCTATTCACACATAATTTTAGGATTTATGTATTATGTTTTTTTTTGGTTTTTTTTAAGTTATTTATTTGATCTTGTTTTGTTTAATTTTAGTTTTTAATTATTGTTTCTTTTTAATTCGATTTACTATTATTATTATTTTCTATTTTATTGTGCACCACTTGTACTGTTTTCTAACCTGTTATTGGAGAGCGGGGCCTTCTAGCACAGGTAAATCTTTTACTTAAAAGGAAGTCCCTGTAATATTTACTGTAAAAGTTGTACAAGTTTCTGCAATAAACCTTTTTTTACCATAACATTTTTTTTTCTGAATAACCAGCTATTACAGTCAGCCAGTTAGCAGTCACACCATCACGCCATCCACAATGGTTCTAGCAGAAAAGCAACAACACAATGAAGCTTAACTTTACTGTCAGCAAAGCAGCGCGCCGTGCCACGGCCTCCGCCTGCCGGGGTTACAGGTTATTCGAAAGAGATATCGCAGCCCCGGAACATAAAGGGCAAAAGAAGGAACGTGGGTGGGTTTTAGTTAGTACAAGTCTGACACTACCGTCCGCAAAAAAAAGTCTTCTACTCACTAAAACCCACCCATGCTTCTTTTTTTCCATTTATGTTTCGGGGCCGCGATATCTGTTTCGAACAACCCGCAAACCCAGCAGGCAGTGGCCTGAGCAGGCCCCTCTGCTTGTCTTCCTCATTCATAATTTCTCCATCACCTTGTGGGAAAACAGAACCATTATAATAGGACCACTTTGCTGTCCGTCTGTCTGACTGTGAGAACACTGTATCTCGAAAACGCGTGAAGGCATCCAGCTATAATTTAAACCATCATATACTCAAATCTGTGGTGAAATAAAGCTGTGAAAAGAATTAGCCCTCTAAATCTACCTTTATGTTGCAAGTTTCTACGAAACCACCAGTACGTCACTCGCATTGGACCGGTTTTTTATATGTAAAAGAGTGTGTGAGAGTAAGAGGGTGCATGCACAATAGTTGAATATCACAGAATTGAAATTACAGTTTTAAATTCTAGTCATCATAACTTGAGGAGGAATGGGACTGCTGATATATTTTCGAAAGGACTAACTAGAACTAAAATTTATGCCTAAACGGAACCTTCACAAAGCCACCAAGCAAGTATTACCTACATCAAACTAAGTTACTCAAAGCACAAATTATTACAGGGAAACCATTTTTCTTCGGACGAAAAATCGCGATTTAATAAAAAGATTTCGGTTTTTTTTGTCTGTTTGTTAAAGGTAGTATGTTATCTTGGGATAATTTTCGACCTCCAAGTGGCGCGCAACCATTTTCGGAAAATTAACAATCCTTGGTATAGTGTAAGTTCGAATTATTATCTGATTCACCGTTCCGCACCAATAGTCATTGATTTGAGGGCCAATTATTTAAACTACGGCCAATAGGTATCTATGTAGAGTTTGCAGAATTTCCTCGAATATAATTTAGCATTTTGGAATGTTCTAGTAATATTTGCTTTAAATAGGCACAATAGTAATTAATATACATTTTTTCCTTAGCTGTCTTTAACCGCGAAATAAAAAAAACAATTATAACATAACGGAGTGAAGGTGACTACAATGCATTATCAATCAATATAAACACACACACACACACACACACATACATACGTATATTTTTTATGCGTCTTTAGCTTCAAGATTTGAATAGGTTTATTGTAGGCAGTGTCTTTGAATGTTCATCTACTGAATGCATGCTGGAAATTTGTTCACCTGAAACAAATATTTTATGTTACTGGTAAACCCTTTAATCAGCAATTTAATAACACTAATCTGGGTGTAGCGCTCGCCACGCTCAGCTCCGCGCGTGTTTAGTCACAGTTTTTTTTTTGTTTTACTTGTGGAATTCTTAATGGACTTCCTCCCCCATGGGGCGGCAGAAGAATTTGTCAGATTTATACTGAGTAAAACCTCACGGTCATCTCTTTGCTTCTGGCTGGAGTGTTTAAACACAACTGCATTTTCTAGAATCACCCCAGCAGTGACGGTTTACTTGATGCAAACCCCGGCTTAGTGAAAGGGAGGAATGAGCTGCTCTTCGTCCTTTCATCTATAAATAAAATGTGTCGGGTTATGGACTAGCGATATTCTAGATACCTATGTAACTAGTACGATACACACTTGGTCTATTTCACTTCTCCGCTTTTCGGCAGCCATTTTGAGATATGCGTGTACAAAAAATAATCATATCTCTCAGTTTTGGTCTTACTGAGACGAAAATAGGTTTATTCAGAGGGCAAAAATATTGTCTATCGTTTAAATTAAGAAATGATGAGGTTAAATTTTCGTAACTTTAGAAAACAAAATTAAAGTCCAAAAAAAATTGCAAATCAATGAAAGTTTTGTAACTTTTTGTATGAAAAAAAAAAGATATTTTTTTTTGAAAATATTTGTTACTAGAATGTTTGTTATATAAGTACATAGAATATCGCTAGTCCGTGACCGGACACATTGTATAATGCACTGACTCACTCATCACGAAATCTCAAAGACTACAATTGTTAGGACTACCAAACTTTGCATGGTGGATGCTTTTAGGATATAGGTGCTCATTAAAACGGAAATTTCTAAAATTCAAATCCTAAAGAGGTGAAACAAATGAAAGTCTGTATGGGAGGACGCCAATCCTTTTTCGCTTTTACATGACATTATGCATCAGAATTCTTTCACGAAATTAATCCTTACCACAGATAATATAATACTAACGTACAGATACTCCATCTCATACAAAGAAACGCGACCGCCATAACTTGCTCATTTCTCCGGGCTATCCGGGCTATTTTTTTTTTACTCACAACGGCGCTAGATGGTGCTTGTAGCGATAGCTCAAGTTCAGTTTATTTTACAGAGAACCAATAGATGGCGATAAAACCAAACTATACTTTTGTACTGTAAACTAAGGTAGGTATATAGCCCTTTGACCTTGAAGCTTCGTCGTCAGTCACTCGGCAATCGCCATTAATAAATTCACGTTCTTTCATGCCTAGTATTATATTATCTGAGGCGTGGGGTATAGCTACATGTTTTTCGGTAGACTGAGGTATTTGTTAGGTTCAGCGTAAAAGTCAACGCAAATTTTGATAATTAGGTATCAAGTATCTAAGTCAATCAAAGTTATTTATAATATCGAAATAGCGAATAGAGGAGCTCGTGGCTAAAAAATAGCAACCGCTCGGGTTGTTCTTTAGGTTAACCCTTAATTGGTCGCGTGGGGTGTCATGCACCCCAAAGCAGGTTTCCAGGCTCACAACTTTTTATAATTTGAATTTAGCGAGTTGGCCTTCTAGGTAGCTTCGTAAACACGTAAAACGTATACGATTCAGTTGCGAGCAACTCTCTGTTGTGGACGGTGGGGCTCGGAGAGCGTGTTTGGGGTGCACGACACCCCAGGTGACTGTTTGTGTGGTCTAAATTCCGAGGTAGTGAATGATAGTCAATTTCATTGTATCCGTTTCAAAACATTGTAATTTGAAAAGTAATAAATGTAATAAGTGTTCCGTTATAATACTTCGACATTTTTGAGGTTATGATGTTCGAAATGCCAAAAACATGTGTGCAATGACCATATGAATATAGTCTGTCAAAATTGGGACGATAAAAACTGGGATTAGTAAAAAAATATTTTTCATATTTAAAAAAAAGTTAATTATGTTAAAAATACGTTTAAAAGTTGATTAATATGTAAGTTCAAATGTTCTTATTAATAAAAGTCAGATTTTGCATGTATTTCGTATTTTATTTAATTTCCTAAATCTGGGGTGCCAAACACCCCTCGCGACCGTTTATGCAACTTTTTAGGCGCGCCCAATTAAGGGTTAAGCTGCGCTTGCCTAGGTTGGTCTGTGGATGGGTGACCACCCGTTACATACCGAGTTTTCTCCGTGCCTCGGAAAGCACGTTAAGCCGTTGGTTCCGGCTGTCATTTGTAGATCTTTGACAGTCGTTACAGGTAGTCAGTGTCCCGAAAGTCTGACAACCAGTCTTACCAAGGGGTATGGTATTAGGTACCCAGTAGGTAGGTACTAACTGGGTTGTGCTCCTCCTCAAATTGTGGAGGTTAGATAGGCAGTCGCACGGCGCTCCATATAAAATAGGTACCTACTGATATTCAGCTGCATCCGGTTAGACTGGAAGCTGACCCCAACATAGTTGGGAAAAGGCTAGGCTGATGATTATAATATCGAAATAGGTAGGTAGCTCTTGAAATGATATTTGCTGCAAATTAGATGATTTTAAGCAGGGAGTTATTTTTTAACAGGAGTGTGTAGAATATTTTTATTTTATTTTAAATACAAGTTGTTACTTAACTAAGTAGGTAGTAATATTTGTATGTTGTGTTGGTACCTACAAAAGTAGGTAAGTATACTTACCGGCTCGAATCTTGGGCGCTAGACGATAGAGTGCGGATGACCTTGCGTGTTGTACAAAAAAAGTAATGAAAATAAAGCTAAAACGCCTCTCCAATACTATCTACCTATACCTACATCACTTAAAAATTAAAACTGTGTTAAAAACCTATCACTACTATGCTTAATTAATAATACCTTTAATATAATTAATAAAAGTACCTACCTACGCTTTTACCTACTTGATATAAAAAAAACTTAACTTAAATTAACCAAAACTCGGTACCTACCTATCTAAAAATTTATGCGAACCTACCTACTTTACCTAAAAAGATATTAAATGTAAACTATTAATAATTCGTAATTTGAACGATTACCTTTTTAAACACTACCAAAATAACTAATAAGTACCTATTTTATTAAATAACAACAAAAGAAATCTAAAAATAAATTATTTAAAGACTAAAAGTCGCGGTGATAAGCATTATCTGTCAATAAGGCCGAACACTCTGAACGTATATTCGCATCAACAGCCAAATATTACGGTAGCCGCGTCGAGCGCACACAAAAATAATCCTTATGGCATGATCCAGTATTCATGCGCGATGGCTTATTAGCGTATTTCATGTATAACTTTGGTGTTTCTTTACCGATATATATGACTAGCTGTTCCCCACGGTTTCACCCGCGCTGCTCAGCACCTGTTGGTCATAGCGTGATGTTATATAGCCTTCCTCAAGAAATGAACTATCCAACACTAAAAGAATTTTCCAATTCCAACCAGTAGTTCCTGAGATTAGCGCGTTCAAACAAACAAACAAACAAACTCTTCAGCTTTATAATTACCGATATATATGATTATTTTTTTATTGTATAAGTAATAATGTTAACTATTTTTAATAAGAGATGAGTGAGAGTGTTATTAAACGTAAGAGTAGACAAATATAATCAGAAAGCTCCGAACTGCTTAGCTATCGGGAGTTACACGTGTTATTGTGAGTTAACCATTAAAGATAGACATATGCTGTCGTATGATTATTTTTTATATAATTATAAGGAGAATATTTCCGTCATACATGATTTCTGTGTAGCTTTAACCATTAAGGCTACACACGCGACAGAAGCTTAAAAAATGGAGTAACTTCTCCCGTTTTCCCAACATTTCCCTTCACTGCTCTGCTCCTATTGATCGTAGCGTGATGAAAAGTATACCACCTATACCTGCCCAGGAGTATAAAGAATAATTTGACCAAGTTTCGTTAAAATCCGTTTTTGTTTCTATAACGAACATACAGACAAACAGACAAAAATATTACTGATTGCATTTTTGGCATCAGTATCGATCACTAATCACTCTCTGATAGTTATTTTGGAAATATATTTCATGTACAAAATTGACCTCTCTACAGATTTATTATAAGTAGGTATAGATAGTTTGTATTTCATAATATTTCATTCTATCAAAATAGGTATGGTAAATGGTAATATTGAGCTGTGTAGTAAAACTCAGAAAATGAAAACAACGCCATCTATTTATAGAAATAACAGTAAATGAGTTACCTAACCACAACGTAGTACAAATTGTTCTCACCAGAGCCAACACCATAATATTATTTAGAAAAATCATGGAATTTGAAACTAGGAGCCCATTATTCCTGTTTTTTGTGTTATGGGGATTTTTAAAAACAAGAACATACTTCTTCCATGGTAAAATTTAAACAGTTACACAAACTTCAAAAACAAATCGATACACATAACGCCATCTATTGATGTTTTTTTGAACTACTTTTTCTTTCTTCGCAATGAGACCCCATGTCCTTACTAATACTATAAAAACGAAAGTAAGTTTTTATTTGTTAGGTTTTCACGTCTGAATGGTCAAACCGATTTTCATGAATTTGAGTGCACAGATAGTTAAATTGGGACCCTGGAGACGGCCATAGGCTAAAAAAACGTGAGAAAAAGGGGAGAAAAAGGGAAAAAAGGGAAATTTTTTTTAAAGGGAAATAGAAGGAACATGGGTGGGTTTTAGTCAGTACAAGTCTGACACTCTCTCCCGCTTCGGTCAGAGCGGGGGAAGTTATTTGATGATGTCCCACCCCAAAAAAAGGAAGCCCAGAGTAACTATGCTACGCGGACAAAGTCGCGGGCGAAAGCTAGTAGACTATATAACATCACACTACGATACTAAAGAGCTGAGCAGTGCACTGCGAACTGCCAGGCTCAGCTCGTTCCATATGACAGGCGCGCGGAAAGTTCTAACTTAAGCCATTTAGTCACTGTGCCAACTACTACCAGCCACGTCTAGGTAAAGTTGGCTGAAACTAGGTGTAACCGTACTAAGGATTTCAACCGTAACACAATAAATTTTCGAACTTTACCCAAAAACCTTGGGTAGTAATAAGTTTACCCGGTTAACCTTGGTTTACATCTTTGTTATTTAAAAAAAAAATCATTGCACCACTTAAGGAACTTCTCCTGTATCGTGGTGGCTTTTACAAACATTTAAACTCACATACACAAACAGCCAGACCCGAAATAACACTGTAGGTAAAACAAATATGTATTTGTTCCGTGCGGGAATCGAAATCGCGATACGCAGCGCAGAAGCCGACTACGCCAATTGGTCGTCTTCCTCTAGCATAAATTTTTATCATGGAATAAAGATTTCTACGTACCTTTAATGAAGAGTTGAAGATACGATATAGACAGCTAATTTATCAAACGTTTACAAATGGAAAGTTTTAAGTCAGATACGCCTATCAATTTCAAACTGCTATGAAGAAAACAGATCGATAATGTTCTAGACTCGGGTGACTAGTATTTGCAGTTCTAGACCCCTCTATGCAGTTATAGAGCACGTAACTGCATGTACACACGACGGCACATCAACCTACAAAAAACCATTTGAACCTGATCTGTGTACTACTGTGTGCGATCCGTAGTAGAGAGATCAAGTTATAATAGTTTAGAATAGGTTGACCTGCCGTCGTGTGTATCTACATTTGTTCAATCACGAGTATTAAATTATGGTATAACTATAACCCGCGACGTAGTATGCAGTATTTTTTAATATAAATTTTTGGTTCGCTTTCTTTTCCTTTTTGTCTCTAAATGATAAAAGATGTTTATTTTGCAAGTAGGTTTTCACAAACACTTTTCACACACGTCTTTTTTTAAAACTAGATGAGGACGGTGTTTTGTACCCGACTACTCTGAGAAACAAGCAAAACAAATTTTAAGGTCCAGACAAACCGCTCTCACCTGCCTTGCATTATAGTCTTTCTATTCTAAATCATGTCATAACAGTTGTCATAGAGTTAAGATATGTGGTCATAATGCAATATTGCTCAGCCATTTTGTTTTTAGATGGGAAATCATCAAGGTCTTCAACTTCTAGAGGGATGGTCAGACTTTTACTGACTAAAACCATCCATGTTCTTTCTTTTGTCCTTTGTGTTTCAGGCTCGCAGTATCTCTTTCAAACAACCCACAACCTTGGCAGGACAGTTAGTAGCTTGATAACCATTCGATCAGCCGTTTAGTAAAGTAAAAAACAAACATACAAACAGAGTCACTTTCTCATTTACAAAATGAATGTGGATGCAATTCAACAAACTATTAAAATGACGCTCTCCTGGTCGGTGTTGATTGTAATTTCATATGTAACGGACATAGTATGTTTAAAGCAATACTATTAAGAAATAGGACTAATCTTAACGGCTTTCGTGGACGAGAGATACCACAATTTTGCCAATAACACGTGTAATCTGGTAATAAACTATCAAACGCTGGAGAATGTTTAGCAAGTAATCACAGTAATTAAAAAATATAGAAACAATAAAAGTATTTCTTTGCTGATTTAGATTTTCAATTCATGACAGAATGACAGACACAGAACAGACTTCAAGTAAATAAAAAAGTATCTATGAAAGGGCAATTTCCAATATAGTCCACTGCAGTAAAGAGTATTGAAATACACGGTAATCGATTGTCATTTTTATTAGGCAGTTTCCATTTGCATTTGTTTTTTGCGGCCAAAAATCAAAATTAACCTTATTGAATAGCACTATAGAGGTGGATACCGCACATCAAATTGATGAAGAGCCTACGATGCCCATTGAGAGTTGTTACAATGTCTTCGAATTTAAAAAAAAAATCTAGAACATGATATTTCTTCATGTTGTTGTCTTCACCGTTTTGATTTAAAGACTTCACTAAATCTATATAGGTAAATATAAACCTATATAACCTATATTCTGTGTCGTCAAATGTAATAAATCGCAGCTGGTTACAGGTAGCTTAAATTTTTGTAAACGCACCCGAGTTACAAGAGAAATTCGTGTAGGACAACGTTTTTTTTTTAATAAAAATATATTTTTGCTTTGGTACAGGTCAGCAGAGCAACAGAACTGGGGAAGCTTGTGACGCGGCTGCAGCAAGAGAGATCAGAAGTCGCCTTCTTTATTTTCACCAATGGAAGCACCTTAAGGTATGTTGATTACTCTATTACCTATTTCTTGCGCATAATCTTGAAAGACCTCCTCCACCCTGGGGAGTGCAGACGGAGCCTGCTAATCTCATACTTACTGATTTAAAACACGCTGTGTTTTCAAACTTTTAACTCTTTTACTTTTTGCGAATGGGAAATCATATCATAACTTCTGGGCGGAGCGGGGGAGAGTTTCAGACATGTGATTCTGACTAAAACCCACCCTCTTTACTTATATTTTCCTTCAAATTCCTGGGGGTTTCCTTTACAACCCCGGCAGGCGGTGGCCCTGGCAGGCCCCTCTGCCGGGATTGCGGATTGTTCGAAAGAGACCGCGGCATCAAAGATTTTACCACAAATACTTTAAACCCTCATGAGCCATGTATGTGGCTTGGAGCCATAAGCCTTCTTATAATCTATCAGGTAATATTCCCGAGAGAGCTTTTTAGCAAAAAAAAAAAATAACCGACTTTCAAAATAATAGGTACCTAACTAAAAAGTAGGAAATAACTTTATTTCCGAAAGTTAACTTTTGTTCTCACCCTTTCAAAAAAAAATATGAATGGCAGTCCACAGTTGGCGGACTAATAGGTGAAAATAAAAAATATCTCTGGAATAGATTGATCATAGAACCTCTTCCATTTTAGAAGTCGGTTAATGAATAAGGTTATCCATGTTTTCATCATTCAAGCAAGCACGTGTACCTGCCCAGCGCCTATTCTATAAATAAAATCAGTCTCAGTTCTTTCGCCCGTTTACATCATCCGCAAAGACAGGCATAAAACCAAAGAATTGGCCAAGAAAATTCCTTGAAATCATGACCACAATGTTTCGTTTACATTACACAAAGTTTTATAACATTTGATTTTGTTACCTACAGCAAAAATAAATGATCAATGTGTTTCTGCGTTTTTCTTTCTTCACATTTTGTCATCTTGTTTTAGAAAAACTGCGTAATAATTATGTAACTTTAGCGCAACATCCTACTAATATTATAAAAGCGAAAGTGAGTCACGTTCACGCCTTAATGGCTAAACCGATCTTGATGAATTTTGGTGCTGATAATTAGCAAATTAAAAAAAAAACGGGAAAACTTAGCTTTGCTATAACAAATCAACAAGGTACGAGGGCAAAACAACAGCAGGTAACTGCAAAGCAGGAAAGGGGAACTGCGTTGCCCCGAATTTAGGTCAAGCAAAGCCGCGGGCAAAAGCCAGTTATTTGAATATTTTTAAAATACTACTTTTGGACTTGTGTGGATGTGGGTTTGCTTGAAATAAATTACATACAAATCATGCCAACACTGCCTGCCGGGATTGCCGGTTGTTCGAATATAAAGTTCAAAGGAAGGAACATAGGTGCGTTCTAGTCAGTAAATAAAAGTCTGATACTCCCCCCCTCTCTACTCAGAGCCGGGGATGTTATTTGATGATTCAACACCAGCAAAAAAGAACACTGTGCCATCCATATTAAGGAACCTTTTGCGAGGAGACTTGGGGTCACAGTGCACGTAGCTGACGTGATTCACCCAAGCCCATTTTAGTTTGGCAGCTGTTTTAAGTTCAAGAAAATATATTGTCTTACATCTTTCAGGTCAAATCTGTCCCAACGGTTCGCGGGCACTAACAGGGCGATAGACCAGATGGGATCTCTTCCAATGCTGGTCTTCAAGAACCGGTCCAAGCCTGTGGATGGAGACGCCTTCAGAGCTGAACTTGAAGAGTTAAGGTTTGTTAGTTTTGATACTGTGGGTGTGTAACAGTTTTCCCCACCCCGTCTAATGCAAATTTTGAATTAGTCAGCCTCGAACTTAGCCACATGTTTGGCACTATCTGTAGTGTCCTTGTCCAGGCATCAGAGCATGTTGGTGACGAACTTAACCTGCTCATTTTCTGTAAGGAGCGTTCAAACCATGTCCACTTTTAGAATTTTGGTCAAAAAGCAAAAAAAACCTCTCTCCTAACATTATAAACGCGAAAGTTTGTATGGATGTTTGTTATTCTTTCACGTAAAAACTTCTGAAAGGATTTTTTCAGAATAACACATAGGCTACAATTCTTCCTTACTAATAAAAACATCAAAAAAGTCTAAGCAACATATCTATCTATACTAATATTATAAAGCTGAAGAGTTTGTTTGTTTGTTTGAACGCAAATCTCAGGGACTACTGGTTGGAATTGGAAAATTCTTTCAGTGTTCGGAAGGCTATAGGCTATATAACATCACGCTACGACCAACATGTGCTGAGCAGCGCGGGTGAAACCGTGGGGAACAGCTAGTACTACATATTTATAATTATTATTCAATTTTTATATCATTTCTTACCAAGTAGGTTTTACCTATGTAAACTTTTTTGATCTAGAGAACATACTGGCTGGTTGTAAAAAATTCGAGTATCATTTGTTTTTTTTACAAATTCAAAAGCGGATGCATTTGTTTAAATATAGCATTTTCTTTGCATGATAAAATTTAGTGTTCTATATGAAATTTTATGAACAATAATTTGAAAAAAAAGCGACGTCAATTATTTACATAAACAATTTGCAAGAGAGTCATTCGAATACCAAGTATTAAACTATTTACGAAGGTCATTGACACTTTGAAAATCAAGAATTTACTCTAAATGAAGACATAATATATCGTTCAGATTTTCATTAAGACTAATAAAATTCGAAGTATTGACTCCCAATGCTGTTTGTCACGATTAGTCTTGACAAAGAAAGCAATGAGATTGCTCCGTTCACCTGGAGGCGATTTATTGTCAATACGGGATCCAATTTTGTGTCTTTGCTACAAACAAATAACGTGGCTTTACCAGGCTTATAGGCTCTCCATTTTGTTACAATGTAGGTACCATTTAAGTTAATATCATCGGTCTTTGAGTTTCAGGAAAATGTCGTTCAGAAACCTTTTCGAGGTTTACTAGAAGTTGACCTGAGGGAAACTATCGTATTTCTAATAATTTTCGCATTCTAATCACAATATTTTTATTGATTGATCTCCGTTAGAACTATTTAGTTTGTGTCTTTGATTTATGCTACGACGAGGTAACGGTTAATGTTTTTTTATAGTTTTTTAACTCTCAAATTGTAAGTACCACTATTTTACCGTTACTGAAACGGGCATTTGAAGAAAAGAAATGGGGAAAGTGATTCATAAAAAATTCATACATGCATTTTTTTTAATTTTTTTTTGTATTTATGTCTCCTTTAAGCCTTACCTAAAATGCTGTGTATGACTGTTCCAAATTTCTCCACTTTTAGGGATTCAAAATATCTGCAAAATAACTACAAAAACCTGGACAGCTTGTCATAGCTGTCCGGGTTTTTGTAATTATTTTGCAAATACGCTCTTTTCAAATACGGTGACGATATTGCCAGTGGTAGTAAAACCATTTATTTTTGGGGTTCCGTACCTCAAAAGAAAAACACGGTACCCTTATGACAGGGTGTGTTTGTCAGTCTGTCAAGACCCTTTAAACTGGCATGGTTACTAACATTATAATTTAACACTTGAAACGGGATATTTACCATGTTTGTTATTTGTATCGAGTTTCCGATATTTCGGCGATGTTGCAAACGCCATGATCACGGATGAACTGAAGTTATTGCGGCTGGATGTTTACGAGCAGACAAAACGATCTACCCTCTTTCTTATTCGGTAAGAGAAGCAATCGAGATTACCAAATATAGGAACTTCAACCGAGAAGATGGGTTTTAATTATCAAGAGCCTGGAATCCAGTGGTTCAATTGCCGTCAATCTATGGTATTATTGAGGTGTAGAATGAAATCATTTTTAATTTGATACTGAAACTAATTGGTACATAAAAAATAATGACTTTATGATTGTATATAGCCTGTAATTTATAATGAATAACGTAATGCTTATATCTCTTCGCTAATCTTCTGTGAGTACTGTGTGTTTATAAACAAAGTTTTTGCTGGCATCGCCCCCAAGGTCAAATATTACTATAGTATGTAGCCAAGTCATAGTCTATCTGAAATTCTAAGGCGCGTCGCCCACACGACCACCAGTCGAGGCGCAGTCGGGGCACGGGCGCGTTAGGCGCGAGTGTGGGGGACCACACGACATTTGTAAAGAAAATCTCGTTGCGGCGTGCCTTTTATGTGCCTGCGCCTCAACTGCACCTCAACTGTTGGTCGTGTGGGCGACGCGCCTTATACATCCAATTAGCCGTTTATTCCAAAAGTTAACAAAGAGACTGAAATTACTTTCGTAAGTATTTCAATTAATTATCCTATAAAAATAAGTATGAGAATTAGTTATAGAGACTGATTGAGCTTAGTCCATGAAGTTTCTTGTTCATTTTTCTCTATAGATCATATCTATGCTTTGGAATGTGCAGCCACGGTATTTTCACAGGTATGCCTTGTGACTAAGACCGCAGCTTATTTTTTTTTTAGTTTTTGACATTCAGAACTGCCTGTAACGGCGAAAAAGCGAAAGTGAGTTTGCTTGTTTATTACTTCTTTACGCCTAAATGGTTAAACCGATTTTGATGAATTTTGGTACAGAGGTAGTTGAGACCCTGGAGACGGACATAGGCTATTTTTTTAAAGTGAGAAATGAGGAAAGGAGAGGGAAAAATTAGCTTTGCTATTACAATAAATAAAGCGCAAGGGCAAAAACTACAGGTAGCAGGTACCTGTAAGTCAGGAAAGGAGAACTGTGTTACCTCGCGAAGCTGCGGGCAATAGCTAGTTAAAAATAAATACTTTGAGTTTTAGTTTCAGCCTTGCTGAAAATTATGTAACTAAGATGCTGAATAGTTACTTATTCAGTATTTATAATTGAAAATGTGCCATATTTATTAACATAACATATACTTCGCGTGCTCATACATGAGTTGCATAAATACCTATACTAAAATGAAGTTGCGTCTTTCAAAAGTTCTAGTTGCAGAAGTTTCCTGAATCGATCAAGTAGTTTATCTTAAAAGTTTATATTATCAATTACCTGTCTAGGATAACTAGGTTGTATACCTGCCGAACGCCAGCTGGTGGTAGACTTAATTTGTCTTCTTAGGGTTCTTAAGGTTTTTTTTTAATTCTTTATGGTATTTAGTAGTTCAACCTACGATATTGTCGTCTGCTTAACCAGACAAATCATGTGGATAAAAAAAACTTTATAGGCTTAAATTATCCTACTAATATTATAAATGCGAATGTTTGTGAGGATGGATGGATGTATAAATGTTTGTTACTCTTTCTCGTCAAAACGGCTGAAAAGATCTTAATGAAATTTGGCACAGAGGTATATACAAGTTTGGAATAACACATAGGATACTTTGGATACATTTTTCAATATCACGCAAGCTGCGGGCGATAGCTAGTCATTTATAAAATCGATTAACACACAAAAATACTTTTGATTACGGTAAAACTTACGTTCGAGTGGGAAGACGCGGGCATAAGTTGACTTACAATTATAAAGCAAGACTAACAAAAAAAAACGCTTTATTTCGGCTGAAAACTCGATTTTTGGCAATTCAGTGACGTAACGTTGCTATGGTCATACAAAATCTACGGAGAGATCGTATTTTGACAGCTCATAAGGCATAATATGTCAATTGATTGGTGGTGTCAATGTCAACTACCCAAAAGTGAGGTTGCTGGCCGAGTCGGGTATCTTAGACATAAACCTAAGGGTCTAGACAAAGTGATAAATTATCCAAAATATATCTGGTTGACATACGATACTGAAATTTTAAAGCTGGTTGTAGACCAGGAGCTTTTTAGGGTTCCGTGCTCCAAAAGGAGAAAATCGGAACCCTTATAGGATCATTTTGTTGTCCGTCTGTCTGTCAAGACCCTTCATCTTGGGAACGTGGGAAGGTATCGAGTTAAAATAGAATGGGACAAGGGCAGAAAAATGATAAATAATAACATTAAAACAAATATGGTCGTTTTTGAGCTCCAATCAGAAGAACAAACTAGACCACGCAAATGTGTTTTTTTTTAATTGGCTTAAGAAGTCTAATTTAATGAATAAATAAATACAAATTGTTTAATACTCACCGTTAAAACAACAATTCAGTGGTAATACATGAAACATCATTAGCATCATTTACTCCTTTCTCCTTCATATCATTCCTTACACAATCCATCGATCTTTTCTTTGGCCTTTCTCTCGCTCTCCGTCCATCACCATTCAGATCCATCACTCTTTTAGTCACATGTAAATAGCAAATAGCACATACTATAATGCATTTTTAATAAAGGACTCCCATTAACTAGCCAAGTTAATCCCACTAATTTATCAGAAAGCATGCAACATGCACCATATTTTTTCCACAGCATATCTAATGGTGTTTATAATACTCCATAATGGATATTATAATCGTTGGCACTCCTATATTAATGTGTTTGTGTGGCTCGTTAAAATCCCATGAGCGCGCCACCACTCTTTCAGATAGTATGATAGCTGGCAAATATTATGTTTGTACAGTAATAGAGTAGGGGTGATTTTATGCTTGTTTAAAAGGGGGAGAGGCTGGAAAAGCACAAGTGTTATTCTACTATAAACCTGCTAATATTATTTCAAACTTAAAGCATTTATTTCAATTAGACAATTACTGGCACTTTTGAATGTCATAAAAACAAAAAAAAAAGATTCTGCTACAGTCCCAGATACAAGACATAATGACTTTTGAAAGTTAAGTTGCCCATTCCAAAGCGTAGATCTCTATGGAGAAGAATGGGCAAGAAACTCTATGGACACTCTTTTAAATCCATACCTAATATTTTACAAAATCATGTCATTCATCACTCATGTTGAGATTATCCTTACTAATATTATGAAAGCGAAAGTGATTTTGTTTGTTTCGTCTTCACGTCTAAATGGCTAAACCGATTTTGATGAATTTTGGTACAGAAATAGTTGGAAACCTGGAAACGGACATAGGCTATTTTTTAAAAAAAAAGATTGAGGGAGGTAGAGGGAAGAAAAGAGAAAACTTAGCTTTGCAATTACAATAAATAAGGCGCGAGGGAAAAACTACAGGTAGCAGGTACCTGTAACTCAGCAAAGGGGAACTTAGTTACCCCAAATTTAACGCGAGCAAAGCCGCAGGCAAAAGCTAGTTAGATCATAAAAAAGGTTGTGAAATGTCACTGAATGTATAGATAGATAGTTACATATGATTACCGCTTATTCGAATATAAGAATAACTAAAAATTCTGTTAGAATTCTTATTAGTTTAGATGTAGGTGTGCGATATGAAAAATACCAGAAAAGTAATAAAAAAACTATTTTATTGCACAGTTGAAAAAAAAATAGAGAAAAATAAAACCATTAACTAAAGACTAAAATATAGAGCTCAGAATTATTTATGTAATCAACCAATTTGATTGATCTTCTTCAGAAAAATAATGATGTACATATTATTGATTCCTGTACTTGGTTTTTCTACATACGTGCGTAAAAAAAGACGCCTACAAAATGATGTCAAAGCTTCTATCATTCACAACAAGCATGCACACTGTTTTGTTTACCGTACTTACGGATAATTTCATAAAAACAAAACAATAATAATTGACGTTACTATTACAAAAAAGCAGTCTTTCCAAGGGGTATCGCATTACCCAGTACTAACTGGGTTGTGGAGGTCAGATAGGCAGTCGCTCCATGTAAAATACTGATATTCAGCTGCATCCAGTTAGACTGGAAGCCGACCCCAACATAGTTGTGATAAAGCTAGGCAGATGACTATTAGAAAAGGCAAAAACAATAATGACGTAAATAAAACCACAGGTGTTTTGACACTTATTCATGGCTTAATTGGAATACCACTCCCAATTATTCCTTGACAATAAACCACTAAATTGAAAACACGTTTAAGTGCATAAAAAACAATAACACGGAATATCTAGATTTTTATTCACCTATTAATTGTACCTACCCTCTTCATAAAATGGTAGTAAAACTTTTATAGGCAATTCATTGAAGAAATCGTAAAAAAACTGTAAGGTAGGTGAATATCATTTTGAACCGACTTGAAATAAAGGAGGAGGTCTTAATTCGACTGTATATTTTTTGTGTGTATGTCACGCGATTGACCTCACCGTTCGTCTGATCACCTTCAATTATTGGATTTTCAAAATTGGTTTTACATAGAGAATATCTCAAAATGGCTGCCAAAAAGCGGGAAAGTGAAATAGACCCACGTGTATAGCGGTAATAGTTTATTAAAATACTCGTTACATAAGCATTCAGAATATCGCTAGTCCATTTCCAGACACATTGTATATAGTTAATATTATAGACAAACAGCCAGACCCCGAAAAACTATCTGTAGGCTAAACAAATATTTGTTCGGGAATCGAACCTGCGACACGCAGCTCAGCAGTCGATCGCTCAGCCACTGCGCCAACCGTGTCGTCAAATTGGTATAACACTATTTGATTTAATGAAATTGCTCATCATCTAAGGATTTACCTACTTTCTTGCCATATACTCCTTTACAAAGTCCATTCGTCGTTTCTTCCTCATTCACACAGTTTTCCTCACTATATTTTCCTCATTCTACGTCAATACCACAATTACTAATTACCACAAACTTTTCAGACACCGGCGCCACATCTCGACTCATATCATGAGCACTCTATAATTAATTATTTTAATTTCCTCTTTGTCAAAATCTTATATTTTAAACTAGCTTTTGCCAGTTCCCCTTTCCTGATTTCCAGGTACCTAGAACCTGCAATTTTTGCCGTTGTGCCTTATTTATTGTAATAGAAAAGTTAAGTTTTCCCATTTCTTCCCTCTTTCTCCCTCATATCACAATTAAAGAAAAAAAAACAGATAGCCTAATGTCCGTCTCCTGGGTCCTACCTCTACTACAACTATCTCTGTACCAAAATTCATAAATCGGTTTAGCCATTAAGGCGTGAAGAGGTATCAAACAAATTCTCTTTCGCTTTTATAATATTATTTATGATTATAAACAAAATACGTGATAAACAAATATACTGTGTTGTTCGTAAAACAGGAACTAAATGCTTTAAAGACCTTAAGCTAGCGGCAAACTGCTCAGAATCGAGAAATAAGACAGGTTAAAGAATCAGGAAGTGTCCTTCACACATTAGAAGGGTCCATATCCTACTAGGTATAAAATATATAAATACAAATGTTTGTGAGGATAGGATGGATGTATGGATGTTTTTTGCTCTTGCACGTCAAAACGGCTGAACGGATCTTAAGGTGAAGATTTCTTGAGAACGGCCAAAAATCAGGTTTTTTAACGCAGTGCATCTCTTAAACCATACATAATTTTAATCACTGAAAAAAATATTATATTTTTAAGGCTTTTTTGCATACATTGATGGAATTCAAATTATAATTAAATATACTAAAATGTGTAAAAAAAATATTCAAACACACCTCTAAATTCTCTTTTAAAGCAGTTTATCTCTTCAATATTAATCGTAATTATAATCAAAAGTATACAATTAAATTTCCAATGCCAAACTGCGTTCAATGATGGATTGTTTTTGATTGAATAGTTAATATTTAATTTTATACAAATTTATTTGTATTTTTACGACAAACGTATGCAGTAAAGTCCAACGTCAAAATGTATGAACAAGGTCAACGACATAATACTGCGCCTTAATGAAATTGCTGGTAATCGTGAGGTCCTGGCTACGACTCATTGATCGGGCAGTGTTTTTGAGAACTGTTTGGATTTGTTACCGGTAGATGGTGCCATTTTTGCGGTCTAAGCACTTGTCCCGCTCTGGGCGGAGCGGGGGGGAGTGTCAGATTTGTACTGACTAAACCCTCCCATGTTGGGCAGCAGTATCTCTTTTGAACAACCCGGGTATATCTACCCGGGTTGTTCAAAAGAGATACTGCTGCCCCGGATCAATACAGGCAAAAGAACATGGGAGGGTTTAGTCAGTTTAGTCACCCCGGTGCCTAGTCCTAAAATTCTTGTTAAATGTGATTGGTTGTACTAACGTACGCCTTTGCGTTACCTTTTGGGGATTACCCGTGTAATGTTATGTTTAGATGCAAAGTACAATTGAGTGACTAATATCGTGGGAATGAAATAAAATCATTTTTTGCAAACAAAAATACCGACCGTTGTTTTTTCAGCATTCTTAGTTATGGTATGATGATGTCTAACTTTTTTTTTTATCAAGTATACATTTTTCATTGTTACTGCATAGATTATTAAAAGGCATTTTCAAAGGATGTTAATCTGTTGGTCCTGCTTGTAAAATAAAACTAAAATGGTGTGAAATTAAATTGAGTTCCCTCTATCTGGCACATTCTTGATGCTCCGAAATTTATTTGGCACAACATACTTGACATAATTTTCTTAAAAATTTTGAAGGCATAAAAAATATTTGATATAATTTATCGTTTGGCATAATATTTAAAACTTCGAATTTAAAATAGCGTACTTTTAAGATGACAGAATTACATTTAGTTTTATTACGATTCGCAGAGTTCAAATTTCGCATAATATCGTTTAGCATAATGTTCATTTAGACCGATGATTATTTGGTATAATTTCACTTGGTATACTATACAGATGGCTGAAATGGCTAGGTTAGGTAAGGTTACTGTGACTTCCTCCAGAAACGACTTGCATTAAAAAAAAGAGGTTGTTTTTAGTAGGTTACCCGGAATTGAACTATTTAGATTAGGATAATTACTTATTGAATTAAATGACATTATTTTAAATTCAATCAAATAATCATTCAAATAAATGACATTATTTTAAAGAAATAAATGACAACAAATAATGACAAAGATGAAGGATGGACCCAATAAAATTTAAAATTAGATCTGATTAGGTTTGTTATTTAATCATTTTAATATTAGTCTAGTTTAATCCGGTGGATCAATAGAATAGGCACTATAATGTAGAGGAAAATCATTAGATATATTAAAAGAAAGAAAAAACTTAGTCTATGGTAAGTATAATCAAGACATTGGAATGTCAACATTTTTTGTTAAATAAACAGATTAAAAATAGCTTTAATGATTCACCTCAAGAGGATAAAAGCAGAAAAACTTAATAATAACTAATATAACATAATTTTAATGATACATTATTATGTGTTGTTATTTAATGATTATGAAGCAACTCCGTGAATCACTGTGCTATAATTTTTTAAATTAAATTACGAGTTTGGAAACCGGAAAATAGGTCAAATTTAACATAAATAAATAATAAATATCTTGGGACAACTCATACACGGCTATCTGATCCCAAGCTAAGCAGAGCTTGTGTTATGGTAACCAGACAACTGATAAACATACTTATATAATTTATAAATACATACATATTATAGATACATCACACCCAGACACAGAACAAACAATCATGCTCATCACACAAAGTTTGTCCTGGGTGGGAATCGAACCCACGACCTCCGGCTCAGCAGTCAGGGCCACTAACCACTAGACCAACAGGCCCGTCAAGGCCCGTCAACATGTTACATTATTATTCTTAATTATTATAGTTTATTACAGATGACCATAAAAATAATAACCAACAAAAAACACGCTCTACTAAAGCTAAAGATATTAATTGTTGCTAATCTTAGTTCATAGTTAATGTCAATTTCCCTGACATACTACGTGTCTGTGAGTTAAATTGACATAGTTGTTATAAATTTCGAGATAATGTGTTTTGTTTTGTTTGTTTTTGTAGTTTGTTCCGCCACTTCTTCTTTCCAGCTAAAACACTAGAAAGTCGCGACGGTCGCGAGTTTTGTAGGACTGTATTTTGTAATTTGACGTTCAAAAAGGACTGCCTATAAGCAAAATTTGAATAAAAATTACTATTGATTTTGTTCCAGACGAATTTTTTACTATTTTTTTTTTTAGAATGAACTCACTCTTGACCTCGATCTCGCCTGATGGTAAGCGACAGATAAGGTCTACGATGGCGCGAGCGAGCCCAGAAGATGCCTATTAACTCTTGTTTTGAAGGCAGACGGGTCGTATGTGGTAGGGAATGTGGAAGAGTTCCACACCTTGGCCGTGCGCACAATAATTGTTGAGGAAAAGCGCTTAGTACGACAAGACAGTATATCGACCAAGTGCGGGTGGTACCCTGCCGTGCGTCTGGTAGCCCGGTAGTAAAACGGAGATGGTGGGATCAGGTCATGGAGCTCCAGCGCACACTCTCCGAAGTACAATCTGTAGAAAACCGACAAGCTGGCAACGTTACGCCTGTGCGTCAGGCTATGAAGCTTGGACACAAGCATCTCACATTTTTGCCGAAATTTGGCAAAATTAAAGTTAAAAAGGGTTTCCAATTTTTCGATAAATTCATCGGCTAATGCATGGTAATTATTAATTACATAAATTAACATTAACTATCTGATGGAAATGGAGACCAATTCTGCATTATAAAAAAATGTGAGAATGCCTAAAAACATTGGATTGAAAACTTCAACTTGCAGTACCTATAACTGATGATCAAAATTCTTTTGACATGATTTCACTAAAAATTAGGTATGTCTTAGTTTTGTGTGTACTTGAATTTTTCAACCATTGAGGTTAAATCAGTTGTTTTTAAAATCAAACATCAGTGAATCATCTGCGCAGTTTCTTAAAGGATAATTTTGTCTCGAGACACCCATGTTTTTATTAGTTTTAATTAATATGAGTCACGAAATCATAGTGATTATTGTGAAGGAGAACACACTTCTAGATGAATCATTCCTTAAGGAATGTTTTGCGGTTTTAAAATCACGTTGGAAAATTGATGTGATCATCTTTATTCACTTTCCAGTTTTTGTTAAGAAATATTGTGTGTACGACACACGACGGCACATCAACGTAGACAACATCTTTCTACTATCTACGGTGTCCGATCCGTAGTAGAAAGATCAGGTTATAATAGTTTATAAGTACGGCCAACGAGAAGCGATACCAAATGTAAACAAAACCCATGCTAAATCCCCATCTAAAATGGCCGCCCGAATGTTGGCGAACCCGTCTTAACGTTGTCATGTTTTTGCCGGGAGAACGAGACATTACGACAAAGGCACAAGATGGAAAGAGCTAAATATAAGATTTTCAACGCCACAGTTGTTCTTTAGGTTAATGACCTTTCGTATCGCTGCTAGTTGGCCTTAGTATAGAATAGTTTGATCTGTCGTTTTATGTACATACTCACGAGTTACATGTAGTCAGTGACCCGAAAATCTGACAACCAGTCTCACAAAGGAGTACCGTATTGGTTGCGGGTTGTTTGAAAGGGATAAGCTAAGCCAGTCTTCAAAATTACTCGTATAAACCCATATATCTGTTTTCCTAAGCACTTGATTGGCGCAATGTTGGCTGTTGTAAGTTGGCCCAATTGTTTGTTTGACAAATGTTTGTCATCACTTAATTTAGAGAGTGATTTACGCCTTCGAGCGTCGACTTGAATACTGATATTGGCTTCAGTGTATTGGTTTAGTAGTTCAACGCTTCGGTAAACAAAGCTAAAAGTAACATGTGATAATACTGTTAAGCGATAATCTGTTGATATTCTAGTTAATCCTTACTAATAATACAAAAGCGAAAGTGAGTTTGTTTGTTACGTCTTCACGCCTTAATGGCTTAACCGATTTTGATGACTTTTGCTACGAAGATAGTTGGGACCCTGAAGATGGACATAGGCTAATTTTTTCAGAGGGAAGAAAAGGGAAAACTTAGTTTGCTATTACAATCAATAAGGCGCAAGAGCAAGAACTACAGGTAGCAGGTAGCTGCAAAAGGAAAAGGGAACTGTGTTACCCCGAATTTGTCGCGAGTGAAGCCGCGGACAAAAACTAGTCCTTACATAATATTCTACAAGCGAAAGTTTGTGAGATTGTAGGTATAAATGTATAGAAGTTCGTTACTCTTTCACGCAAAATCTACTGAAGGATTTTGGATGTAGTTTGGCACAATGAAAGTTTATAATCTAGATTAACTTTTGTAATACTTTTCATCTGGGTAATACGTTTCCATGAGACAATAAGACAACCTTATATACGTTACAATTAGAACCTTGAGCTTTCTTCGAATAATCGATTTGTTTATTTAGGATTATCAACGAGTTAGATTAGAAATTGTCTTCTACAAAATAAATACTTCTCCATATATAATACCAGCTTTCGCCCACGGCTTCGCCCGCGTTAAATTCGGGATAAGACAGTTCCCCTTTCTTGACTTGCAGGTACCTGCCACCTGTAGTTTTTGCCATAGCGCCTTATTTATTGTAATGGCAATGCTAACTTTTCCGTTTTTTTCCCTCAATCTCCCTCATTTTTCACTCTTTTTTTTAAATAGCCTATGTCCGTCTTTAGGGTCCCAACTATCTCTGTACCAAAGTTCATTAAAATCGGTTAAGCCATTTAGGCGTGAAGAGGTAACAAACAAACAAACTCACTTTCGCTTTTATAATATTTGTAAGGATGGTCAAGTTTTTTTTTAATTCGTGTACTTATCGCATTCTCAGCGATATTTTTTTGTATTAATTTTGATGCACATACAGAATGTATGGTTTAGGGCTTGTTGAACTTGCCAGGGCTGCGGGCCTGCCGGCGTTGCGGATTGTTCGAAAGAGACACCGCAGCCTCGGAATACAAAGGGCAAAAAAATAATCAGGATTTTAGTAAGGAAAAACTCCCGCCTAAAAAAAGTGGATACATCATCGAGTAGAAGCTATGAATCATCATCTATCTGTCTTTTTCCAATGTTGGGATCTTCTTCCAGTCTAACCGAATACAGTTGAGTAAAGTTTCATAAAATTAAGAATACTGTTTACATACCGTAATTGGCAATTGACATGATTGTCAATTGTGCTATGTAAACAGTTCTCAGTAAGACTGGTTATCAGACTTTCAGGAGACTGACTACTTGTAACGACTGTGAGATATCTACAAATGACAGCCGGTCACTCGACCTCCAACCTTGGCATGCGCGGCTTATGCCCCGTTCCAATAAACAAAAACGACTCGTTTTGCTTACGGATAGTTGTATTATAACATAAATCTCATAGAACTAATGTCAAAATACAACTATCCGTAAGCGAAACCAGTCGTTATTGTTTATTGGAACGGGGCATTAATCTTGAAGGCCGAACCAAGCGTCTATCCCCACTGCTCCCTTGCTAGAGCCAGCCCGCGTTGCTGAGCCAGTAAGTGCAATTCAGCCCCCAAATAATGTCACTCAGATCCAGCCTGTCCCTTTGCTGTCCTCCCCCAGCGACGCCCTAAACCGAGGCTCGTACCCCACAGGGGGTGCCCTTAGCATGTAGTAGCTTAGTTTGTAAGTTTTTTGCCCTGACTGGAGGCCTTGAATTTTAAGGCAACCACAGGAATCGCCAGGTTAAGTAGACGACAACCCTTTAGGTTAAACTGCGAGATGCCATTAAAAAAAAAATTGCGTCTATTGTTATTAACTTAATATTTTTTCAATGACATAATAGTTTTTTATAATGCCAGTCCGGTTTCTCTACCACATAATTATGTCCAATAAACAGACTGGCATTCCAAATATGCGGCATATTTAGATTAGCTGCGGTTTCACACAAACTGACCACAAAAAAAAATTATCACAAATTCAAAAACTTCTCAGATATTTATGCTTTTTTATCTATGAATGAAGAGGTGCAGTCACAGCAAAAATAAACACTCGAAAAGATGACCAATCCGTAAGTTAACTGGCCCAACCGTTACTTAACCGGTTTTAAAAACTAAGTTATAGATAATCTAGATACTTGTATTAACTCGAATTGAATTATCCTATGTATCTATATGTATTCTGTGTCTCTGTATTTGGTTACTAGTGTGTAAAAGATGATATGACTTGAAATAAAATATAAAATAGTATTTATTTGCAAAGTGTTATAGGTACACATACGTAGGTGGTAGTAGGTTTGCATCGGCTCTGCCATATTTCACCATTCGGCATGCAAAAATTATCAATAAAAATAAATAAAAAAATACCTTATATTTCTTGCAATCTTAAATACAACAATGACATAATATCTTAACTATGTGTTAGTACTAATTAAATAAATCTAGTTGTGTTTATATATTAGATTTATCTTAGTGCCTATACTATTTATTAAATTTATCTTAATCTATAATATATTTAATTATTTTGCAAGAACCCCTCTACAGGTGAAGGTCTCCTCCAAAAATTATCATTACATAAAATTAAGTCCTTATACATTAAATTAATTAAATAAAAGTAATTCTCATAAAAAATCAAATTATCACTAAATTTTAAAGGGATTCAGAATACATTGTCACATTTATTTAAATGCAAATCCTAATCCTGATATAAAACCCACTAGCACTTTGTCTGCCCTGGCAATAGAAGCCAAGAAATCATGCTTAACAGCGGTTATAGCGACTACTGTGCCACTTAATGTTTATACCTAAAAACCATTTTTGTTTTGCCCCCAGAGCAAGTATAAACGCCGGTACATCAATGACGGAGGCTGTGGAGTGGTACACTAACGCTAATGCTGCACTGCTGAGCCACCTCACGAAGGAGATCAAGGACACTGATAGCAGCACTATATGGAGGTAAAAAGAATAAAACAGTCCGACATGGCTCTTCCTGAAAGCGGTGGAATAGGGAACTAATTGAAAGTTGGAATTAATTTTGCCCCGTACTAGGAATTACTCCAGTATCGCAGGTGCGTTTAAAAACATTTAAACTCACATACACAAACAACAAAACCCGAATCAAATATCTCTAGGCCATAATAATATTTATTGCGTGCGGGGATCGAACCCGCGACACGCAGCGCGACAGTCATTCGAGTCTGGAGTAATTTGTCCCGAAATCAAATACTAAAAAAACACAAGGTAAATTCTGTCCGTAAATTTATCGAGTCGGTAAAAAGTTAAAATTCATTTTGTGAAATAAAAATATTTTATTACAAATGATATAAACATATCCATATACATTACAAAATAACATTTAAGATAACTCATAAACTACCAAAGCAATATAGATAAAACTGTTAAGACACACCTTCGCGAGTCTGTTGTTCGTTTGATTATAAAGTTCGAATTTAGAATTTAAAAATCGGTCCCCCATAACGGAGAATTCGCGTAACAGATATTAAAAAAAAATACATTCGAATTAAGAACCTGTTTTGCATTTTTGATTTTGGAACTGGGTCAACAACATCACAATACAACAATGATGATGTTATATTATGAAGCGTCAGCCGAGGTATTTCCCATAAAAGTTGACTCAGACGGACCTAACGCAAGGTCAATTCGACAGACACCTACTTTTTGAAGAAACCGCAAACATTAGCGAAGTGATTTACATGAGGACGTCTCACGCGTGCCGCTTTTTGTAAGATCTGCGCAGAACTATGAGACTTGTGGTAAATGACTAAGGAATTACAAGTGAATAGCTGAAACCGCAAACGAAATGATATAGAATGTCTTGTTAACATTAAAATGGCCGGATGCTGTGCAAAAAAGGGTTATTGAAACTCGAATTTTGAATATGTAGAAGAGAATTTGTGTCTTTGTCGTGTCGATGATTATTTTAAGGTTTTATGTCAAATCAAAAGTATTTTTTTCAAATTGGGATGATGATCAGCACATTTTGACGCAAGACAGTCTCCCAAAACGACCACCCTTAGCCACTTCATAGTGTTTTAGCTGGGAAGAACACTTCGTGGAACAAACTCCCCAGCAACACAACTATCTAGTAGTTTTGATGAACCAGATTGAATTATTGAAGAGCTCTTCCATATCGACAGCATTAATGAATGACTTCGGACAACGGAAAATAATTTGGACAACAGATTTCAACAGGATTATAACACTCGACTGCCTCATTGGTCGCAAGTGCGTCTTTTGAGCATAAGTTCCTGGGTTCGATTCCCAGGTCGGGCAAAGTGTTATTGGGTTATTCCATCAGATTTTTTTCAAAAATATTCAGGTACCTAGCTGAACTAGTATAGCCTCATAAAAGATCATTGACAATTATTGTGTGTCTCACCTCTGCGACGAATAGGTCCAGCTACCCTACTATGACCTCTTAAAGCAATTCTTATTCCGCTGAAGGAAAGAGACAGAGCTATACTGGGTGTCTAGCACCATCTCTTTCACTCAGTGGAATAAGAATTACTATAAGATGTCATAGTAGCCCTTCAGTACAGCAAGCTATCTCAATAAATACATTTCTTTTTTTTCTACTTATTTTCAAGTAGAAAAAAAAGAAATGTCAGAAAAAAAAAAAAGTCTCTTAAAATTGATGTTTCTTGTATATGATTCAATTTATCATAATCAAAATTCATGCATATTTAAGAGGATGTGTTTGTACAAGGTCCAAGGGTAAGCGAAAGATGCAGATACCCTTTGGATAAAACCCATATTCACGTAAATACCTGGTGACTTACGCGATTCTTTCTTAATGCAGTTCGGAAAAGAAATGATTCCGCGTATTCCTGTTGCATTGGTAGGCGTAATACTGATATCACCGTTTTAAAAAAAAAAATTACAAATAACAAGCCTGTATCGCTTTCAAGTTTTACGTATTTCTAGCCGACTTCAAAAAAGGAGGAAGTTCCGAATTCACCGGAATCTTTTTTTTATGTATTTTCACCGATTATTCAAAGACACCTGAGCCGAATCGCAAAATTCTTTTTGTTTGATTTACTTTAAAGGTCCGCGTCAATTTTGTTTAAATTGCTTAAGCAGTTTATTAGTTATCGTTTATAATACATTATTTTTTCTCTATATCTATATGGATGATCTGCTAATCTTTTAGTAACAATGGAAAATGAATACTTGATAAAAGTTATGTGACATATCATTATACCATAACTAAAAAAACTGTTTTGTAAAAAATAAAACTGACTTCTCAAAAAAAAAGTGGAAAATAACTTTACTTCCGGAAGTCGGTGGCAAAAAAGTCAAAAAAAGTCAGTTTTTTTTGGAAATCAGTTTTATTTTTCAAATCCTAATTTTAACAATAATATGTCCGCTTTATATGTATAGGCAGAAATATTTTAACCTCTTATTAATCAAACTCATTAGCAAACTACAGGATGTAGGTGAAATTCGGAAGCTACTGCCAAAAATAGTAGACAATACAAGAGTTAATGGCGCTATGATTATTTGTGACGATTGTTTGAATTCAAACCAGGTCCGGTGACACCGTGCACTAATTAGTCGTTGTATGATTAATTGACTGATTGTAAAACTGTTTTGTGTGCCATTTGGCGGGACATTGTATGGACCATTTTTTTTTATACAACTTCATAATATATGTGTAGGTACTATATAATATATATGTTCACAAAATGAATAAATGAATAGAAATTTGTTATAACAAATGAGTTATCAATGGGATTCGGGCCTGTTGGTCTAGTGGTTAGTGGCCCTGACTGCTGAGCCGGAGGTCGTGGGTTCGATTCCCACCCAGTACAAACTTTGTGTGATGAGCATGATTGTTTGTTCTGTGTCTGGGTGTGATTTATCTATAATAATATGTATGTATTTATAAATTATATAAGTATGTATATCAGTTGTCTGGTTACCATAACACAAGCTCTGCTTAGCTTGGGATCAGATAGCCGTGTGTGAGTTGTCCCAAGATATTTATTTATTTTATTTATTTCATCATCTTCTGCCTAGCCTTTTCCCAACTATGTTGTCCAGTCTAACCGGATGCAGCTGTATATCAGTATTTTACGTAGAGCGACTGCCTATCTGACTGGTTGTCAGACTTCGGGATCCCCATACCATACCAATAAAAAAAACGTGTTTGGTATTTTTTTTACAAATAACTTTGCTGTGAAAATCATGATTGATTTATGCTAATATAAGGTTATCAGTGAGGTTGCAAGTGGCTAAATAATAGCAGCCGCTCTTGTTGATCTTTAAGTTAAGCCACGCTTATCTAGGTTGGTCTGTGCATGGGTGACCGCCTATTACCATACCGAGCTTAATCCGTGCCTCAGACAACACGTTAAAATGTTGGTTACGGCTGTCATTTGTAGATCTTTGACAGTCGTTACGGGTAGTTAGTGTCCTAAAAGTCTGACAACCAGTCTTGATAAGGTGTTAGTTTTACCCAGTAGTAACTTGGATATGCAGGTTAGATAGTCAGTAACTCAATGTAAAATAATGGTAGCTGTATCTGGTTAGACTGGAAGCCAAGCCCAACAAAGTTGGGAAAAGGCACGGCACTGTTGGCGCAGTGACTGAGCAATCGACTGCTAAACTGCGTGTCGCGGGTTCGATAACGGCACAAATATTTGTATGGCCTACACGTAGTTGCTCCGGGTCTGGCTGTTTGTGTTTGTAAGTTTAAATGTTTGTAAACGCAACCCACGATATAGGGTGGTATGGATATATATAGATATATAGGAAATTTATAATGGATTTTCTCTCTTAAGTAACTTACGTCCAAATACCTTCAAATATTTACTACTGATAGACGGGATGAGTCAAAGAAAATCGTTGTCTAATACTTAGTTAGAAATCTCTTTCTTATATGTCATTGGCCAGTCAGTTAATATTTCTTTACGGTTCAAGCTGTACGGCTATGGAATGCCCCCATATTGCTGCCCATATCTGTAAGGGGCGCTTAAACCCTGTCCACTTTTAAAATTCTGGTCAAAAAGCACTACCTCTCTCTATAAACAACATTATTAAAAATTTATTTACTCTTCATGATTGTTATTTTATATGTATTTGTGTATAAGTATATTTTATTGTATTTTTTTTTATTGTTTGAAAATTAATTTTGAAAAATGTTACGCCACAGAGTACTTACAGTACTGTTTCTCCTCTTTTTAAATCTATCCAAAGGTTGTCTTGAAAAGATCACTTTTAGCGATAAGACCGCCCATTGTGTCACCCTTTTTATAAGTTTGTCTAGTGTTATTCTTGTTACTTATATGGTGTACATAATAAAGAATATTCTATATATCTATATAATCGTGAGTCAACATCGAACATGCTCGAGACCAAAACTTATTCCCAACCCCCTCTCTATAATTCATTAAAATCTTTTTACTTACATCTCATTGATGCCAGCATTATAAAATATTATGTAAACCCAAACCACAGTTTAGACCCTTTGAGTGAATCACAACTGATTCATGAGAAATATTTTAAGTTTACGCCAATATTTGTCTAAGCATTCTTTCTGAATACTTTTTTCTTGAGTCAATGTATAGTTCAAGTTTACGTACAGAACCTTTCTCTAAATAAATGATGATGTCAACAGCGTTCAATTCTAAGGATGCGTCTTCAATGACCCGACCGGCTTGTGAACCCGAGGGCCCGACCCTCGGGTTCACAAGCCGGTCGGGTTGTTGTGTGTCATTTTGTTCGGCGAACTAGCGACTCCTTAGGCCCTTTTATACGTGTGTATTTTTTTTTTAATCTTTATTAATTTACAGGGCTTTTCTGTTAAGAATATGTGATAATAAAATACAATAAAATGACATAGACTAATACTAGACTAGCCTACCCGCAAATCTAAGCCCATACTAATAATCTTTACTAATATTATACAAGCGGAAGTGAGTTTGTTTGTTACGTCTTCACGCCTAAATGGTTTAACCGATTTTGATGTATTTTGGTTCAGAGATAGTTGGGACTCTGAGACGGACATAAGTTAAAAAAATTGCGAGAAAAGGAGTAGAAAAAGAGAAGAAAAACATTAATTGTTTTTCTATCATCACGCGGGTTAAAGTTAGCGTTAGCCCAAAGTAACTATGCCACGCGGACGAAGTCGCGGGCGAAAGTTCTTAATGAGTCAAATGAGTATTTTTATTTTTTAAATCGACGTTTACGTAATGCGAACTCATGCTAGGGCCACATCTCCTTACGAGCTATTTTCGATGGTTTTCTATGGATTTTCAAAGGGAAACTGTACGTCTGAAAGTGTTGCAACAGTTTCCGTGTATTTCCGATATACAAGCGAGAATTTTCACAAAACAAAAATATTTGTTAGTTTTTTCGCATGGCTGATCATGTTAATTAAAACATTATTTAACCGTACACCAACCTAAGCTAAGGCTATGCTCATTTAAATAAAAAAACTTCGTTGAACTCTTTTCAACCAGCGCAAACCCAAAACACCATCGAAGGGTTTTTTTACACCCGATTGAGTTAATGCAAATAAACCATTAATTAGTCTGATAATAAAATTTTAAGTCTCCAAGTAACCGCGACAGTCATGTTCATCTTTACCTCTTTTTTAAACGTTCCTATGTTGTCATATTTAACCACAATTACTAATTACTGTGCAACTTAGTTTCTCATGTGTCTTTAATGACTACCTTCTTTATATTGTGGTTAATGAGTAACCTGGTATCACTTCCAAGCCACCTATGGGCCTCTTACTTGGTTTACATGCCGTTTAGAAATATCTCTGTCCACCGTAGATGGTGAGCAATGGGTAGCTCACCGTCACCGCCGACAGGCTGTGTCGATGGGGCGTTAGTGTTTCTCGTGCACCTCAAAGAGATGTCAGTTAAGCAGAGGGGCCTGCTAGGGCCACTACCATGAATTGGTTTTAGTCAGTAAAAGTCTGACACTCCCCCCCCCCCGCTCCACCCAAAGCGACACAATTTTACGATTTACGATATTTGACGATTCCCTTAATTTCTTAAGAAAAACTTTTAATTCAAGATGGCGCGGGACAAGAGTTTCTGGAAAGACTTTGAAAGGTGGTCTTTTCTCTGCGAGACATGGCCTCTGACCAGTCCCTTTTATTTAAGTTTTTTTGTTAGGCTTCTAATTATCCCACTGTTAGGCATTTCTCATACAAAACCTCTATCCTGTGTAATATCAAGATTGCACCCCCGCATAAAAAAGAGTGTCCATGGAGTTTCTTGCCCATTCTTCTCCATAGATGTCTACACTTTGGAATGGGCAACTACAGTACTTTCACAGTTATTATGCCTTGTGACTGGGACTGTAGCTTCATTTTTATTGTTGTCAATGTTTTGACAGTTCAAAGGTGCCTGTCTCTGGCCTACTTGAAAAAAAAATTTAACAGTCAATCCATCTTCCAATCAAACTTTGATAGAAAGGAAGAAAAAACGTAAAAAGAAGAAAAAGAAAAAACGGAGTTGCAAATCTGGTTAATATTACCCACGTAAATAGGCTTCGTTTCTTTTCTCACACATATCCATCAAACTTTCCACGTCAACGAAGTCACGGGCACAAGCTTGTCCTACTAATATTATAAATGCGAAAGTTTGTGAGTATGGATGTATGTTTGATCCTCTTTCACGAAAAAACTACTGAACGTATCTTGATGAAATTTGGCCCAAAGGTAGATTATAGTCTCGAACAACACATAGAGAACTTTTTTATATCATCACGCGGGCGAATCCTCGGGGTGCAGCTTATAGTATGTCATAATTTAATTTACGTCGTTTTACGTCATACAAAATCTTACACTACAAATGTGTCATAATTTAGCTGACGTCTTCGTACTACCCACAATCACTTCATAAGATTGTCATCAATTTTGTCACACATTATCCTATGACACCATGGTCACCACACACGTACGATTTAAACTACCATATGACTAATCGCCTCTTACGAATGATTCAGTCTACACCAAGGTATAATTGTTACAAACTTTCAGATGACAAGGCACTGAAATTCAGAGCTTATTATTAAAGTATTGTGATTCATTGTCATGTCTTTATAATTTTTCCTTAGGACGCGTAAAATTTGATTACGAATTACGGGATACGTTTGAGTCAGACTACGGAGATCCATTTTCATTATTTAGATCAAAACAATCATACGCAATGAGACATTGAAAAAATATTTGGCACTTGCACAGCAAGAACGTAATAATATAATTGACTAGTTTATTTACAAACTTTCTTTTTTTAACAGTAGTAATTTGTGAAGTGTATTTAGGCATTTTACACTAAGATTGTAAGTGATGTTATTTGTGAAAATACGAATTATTGGTTGTAAAAAATATTACTCTCATTAGATAAAAATGTTTTGTTTTTCGTATGTTTTTCAACAGGTCGCGCGTCGGCTTAAAACTCCCCCTTAAATACAGTAAGTATTTAAGGGGGAGTTAATATGATAATTTTCAAAAAAAGTTCAGAAGGTTTTTTTTTGGGGTGGGAAATCATCAAAGTGTCAGACTTCCACTGACTAAAACCACCCATGTCCCTTCTATTGCCCTTTACGTTCCGGGGCCGCAGATCTCTTTCGAACAACCCGCAACCCCGGCTAGTTTAGAAGATTTACTTTCATTGTAAAGACAAACTTTACAATGTATTATTATACATAAACATTTTTGTAGTAGAATAGATAACGAAAATCAAATACTTCTATGAACGACGGTCATACTTTTGTGGAATTCAATTGTTTCGTTATTCAACGTGCAACACTGTTGCATTCTGACAGTATTAGGTGATGCCCTATATGGGTGCCCTATATCTGGCAGTATCTAAATACTCCGAAATTTGTTAAGCAAAACAACCTTGGCATAACTTTTTGAAACTTTTGGAAGCAAATCAATATTTAAAAGATACAATTTATCATTTGGATAAATGTTTACATGTCCGAATTTAGTGTCGATTTTAAAACGGTCGAATTTTATTTGGCATTTAATTACCTAAGGGAAAGTTAAGATTCCGCATAATTTCGTTAAGCATAACGTTAATTTAGAGCGACGACATTATGATATAATTAATTATAATGAAGATAGTCTTGACGGGCCTGTTGGTCTAGTTGTTAGTGGCCCTGACTGCTGAGCCGGAGGTCGTGGGTTCGATTCCCACCCAGGACAAACGTTGTGTGATGAGCATGATTGTTTCTTCTGTGTCTGGGTGTGATTTATCTATAATATGTCTGCATTTATAAATTATATAAGTATGTATATCAGTTGTCTGGTTACCATAACACAAGCTCTGCTTAGCGTGGGATCAGATAGCCGTGTGTGAGTTGGCCCAAGATATTTATTTATTTTATATCAAAATATTATTTAAAATAACTTTATGAGCATATAACATTTTAATGTCATATTAAAATATTATCTTAAAAAGTCGATGTTCCGTATGTAAAATGACGTGAGTACACTATGACATGTGCGTCATGGTGTTCAGGAAAAAGTACATATTTCTCGTGTTTCATCTTTATGAACTACTTTTCCCTGTTTAAACGTACTTAGGTGACGTTTATGTTAGCTTGTGTGTATGAAAAGGCAAATTTAACACGTTAACAGTGCAGCTACTAAATGTGAGAGGAGTGTCTATCTCTGTCCCCTCACGTGCAAACCCGGTTTTTCAGCAAACTTTTTTTAAAGTTTATTGTTCAATGTTCAAAAAAAATAAAATAAATCACACGTGTAAACTATGAAAAAGGCTCAAATTTGTATTGAGTCGTGACCCAAATGTGGTGCACCCACGTGTCAGAGTGACCTCACAGTGACCCACATGTGGTACACGCACAGGGAACGTGTTAAGGCAACAATCACACAGACCGCTGGTAGTGCACTGACAAATTTGAGTATATGGTTTTAATTTCAACTCGATACTTTTACGCGTTCCTGAGTTAAAGGGCCTTAACAGACAGACAGACAGACAGAGGCTTATCCCTCTGTCTAAAGTGATTCAATAGGGGTTCTGTTTTTGCTTTTGATGTACGGAATCCTTATAAAAACCCTTTGTTTTGTCTGCCTGTCTGCATCGAGTTGGAATTCTTTCCGTCAGAGGTGACTTTTATCACTTTTTTCATTGTAAAAAAGTGGTAAACTTTGAGAGTAAAACATTCATAATAAAACAGATTGACGTGTGGCGGGTTCAATCCCCGCACGAAACAAATATTTCTATGACCTACACGTATTTGTTTTGGGTCTGGCTTGTTGTGTATGTGAGTTTAAATGTTTGTTAACGCACCCACGATACAGGAGAAATTCCTAGTAAGAAGGTTTTTTTCTCTAAAAAAAAAAGAAACTGGTAAAATATGTGTAACTAGTATAACCTAACAAAAGTTAAAAGTGCAGAACTTTAAAAAGAAAAAAATATATTGTGTGTCGTACCTCTGCGTCAAATAAGTGTGGAGCAACGCTTATTTAAAAAAAAGGGAGCCTCTCCAACAGCGGCTAGAACTAATAATGATCAACAAATTGCCTTTTCCCAGGTATCTGGTTGGATTCAAGAATCTACTCCGAAGCATCGAATGTAAGGGCATCGGCTCCGTGCTAGGTATCAACTACTTTGCCAGAGGGTATCTACAACCTCGAGCTTATGAAAGGTAAGCAGAGAAAAACACATTAATTAAAATCATAAAGAATTGTTCAACTTGTCATTACGAGTATGTTGTTTTTATATTAAGATATAGGATACGAGACTCTAAAACTTTATTTGTCTATAAAAAGCAAGTCAAAGAGAATTAATTACCTCTCATCTTTATTGTAATATTCTGCATAATTATATATTTTAGGTATAATTATATTTACTATCTCAGTATTTATTTTTATGTGTATTAGTTGTATGTATGTTTATTATACGATCAATGGTAATTTTAAATTTTCCTATTTTGTCTTTTCCACACACTGAATCTACATATTATCTCATACAACTTTCCTCTCGCAGTTCTGGTGGAAATTTTTTCTAAAAGAATAAGAAGTACCTTTGTGGTCTTCTGTCTTAATTTTAATGACCTGTCATGTATTTTGAGTGTGCACAAATAAATAAAATTAATAAACTAACCCGTAGTAAGGTACATTTTCATTTATTTTACCACAGATTATCGATAATAGAAAATATCTTGAAGTAACAGTCTCTATCATTTACCAAACTTTTAGTCCATTAACACCAAAACTAACTATCGCATGTTTCGTTAAACGTCATTTAAACCGTCGTTCTGATTTTGTCTAAAAAGGACTATAAGAAGGATAGAATTATTTTGATTTGTACTGCGTAAATTACATTTGGGAAGTTTTGGTGCAAGTGGGCTTTCGAATAAAACAGAATATACTTTATTGCATACCAAAATGGAAATAACAATTATATAGAAATTGTTAATTATATGGTTTACGATGGCGGTCTTATCGCTAATAGCAATATCATACAGACAATTTTCGCTTTAGGTACTTTAAGTTTTACTTTAGACATACTTTAGTGCACCAGGCTAGTGATAAAGGTCCTATATCCCTGTATGAGAAGAAGCCAAAAAGAGGTCTCAGCTTCACATTGGAAAGTCCCAAGATTTCATATTTTAAGGAGTTTTACGTGCATCAGTGGAAGATTATGCTGAAATATTTTTTACTCTCAAACTCAAAGCATTTATTTCATTTAGACCATTACAGGCACTTTTGAATTACATAAAAACAAAAAAGATGCTGCTACAGTCCCAGTCACAAGACTTAACACTAGTAAAAGTAGTTGATTCCATGGATGGACACTCTTTTAAATCCTTTTTTTTTTACAAAATCATGGTTACATTATTCATATTGAGAATATACATACATGTGAGAACGATGTAGAAAAACCAGCACATTAAGAGCGTCCAGTCTAAACGCCATCAGCCTATCACAGTCCCACAGTTGGACAAAATTTTACTTAGAAAGCATGAGCTTGACTCAAAATGCTTCCTCTAGTTAAACTGCAGATCTTAGTGCTATTTCTTTTTCAGGTACATAGCCCATATGATTCTGGGACGAGATCTGCTGGACAACACGCTGAACCTGGTGCCGTCTCTCATACCACTTCACAAGGATATCAAGGAAGACAGCAATGAGTACCAGGACTTGGAGAAGAAGTTAGTGAAGCAATTTGTTGTATTTATTACCCGTTGCCCGGTCGTACAAATATTTTTGCATAATTTGATACATTCATAACAGTCGTGATAATAAAAGCTGCCGCTCGTTTTGGTCTTGAGGTTAAGCTACGCTTGTCTAGGTTGGTCTAGGGATGGGTGACCACCCATTACAAACCTAGTTTCCTCCGTGCCTCGGAAAGTAGGTACGTAAAGCTTATATTTATATAGGCACGTCGCCCACACGAACAAGAGTCGAGGCGCAGTCGTGGCGCGGGCGCGTTAGGCGAGTCGCCCACACGACATTTGTAAAGAAAATCTCGCTGCGGCGTGACTCTGATGTGAGATTTTCTTTACAAATGTCGTATAAGTAATGTAGTGACTAAATCCAAAAGTTTGTAGTTAGGACTAACTGGACTACTGTTAATTTAGGTCATGACCACACGCTTAGAAATATAATGACCTAATCCAATTTTTTTTATTTTTGACTTTCATTCATAAAATGGATGTTATTTAGATCATTTTTTGAATGAAAGTCAAAAATATAATATTTCGGATTAAGTCACTATATTTCTAAGCGTACGAATTTTGTAGATCTTTGACAGTAATTTTTTGTTGTTAAATGGGTTTTGGAGGTCAGATAGGTAGTCACTCCATGTAAAATACTAGTAGTCAGCTGAATCCGGTAAGACTGGAAGCCGACCTCAGCATTTATAGTTGGGAAATGGCCATGGAGATAATAATAAAATGATTGTGTTCCACCGACACACACTAAACCCGTGTAGTGCGCCTCGATTCGTCGAAATCCTTACTAATATTATAAAAGCGAAAGTGAGTTTGTTTGTTACGTCTTCACGCCTAAATGGCCCCACCGATTTTGATGAATTTTGGCACAGAGATAGTTGGGACTCTGGAGACGGATATAGGCTATTTAAAAAAAAATGAGAAAGAGGAAAGAAAAGGGGAGAGAAAGATATTTTTTTCCATCATCACGTAGGTTAAAGTTAGCGTTAACCCAAAGTTACTATACCACGCAAACGAAGTCGCGGGCGGAAGTTAGTAGCCCATTAAATCCAATGACCACAATGACCATTGAGCCCACTTATAGTAAAGAATGTTCATTGAACTACGTCTGAGTTGAGTTCTCAGAATAAGTACTCGATGCGCACGCGCACGCCTAAGCCTCTGGCTACGCGATGATGTGATATTCATACGCGATTGTGAATTCGTACAAAAAGTGAAATGTGTGTAAAAGTACCCATAACAAGACCATAAAGCACTGGATCTTTCTTCTATTTAGTTCCGTTGCAAAAAGTTTCAACTTATTCTTTATTTTTTTTTTAATCTGAGGCTTTGCTTTATAGTACACACGACGGCACATCTGCTTATACAAAACCATTTTAACCCGATCTCTCTACTACAGTGTGCGATCTGTAGTAGGTAGATCAAGTTATATTAGTTTAGAATAGGTTGACCTGCCGCCGTGTGTACCTCCCTGGCCCAAGTGCTATTCTCTGCAACTATCGGCCTAGGGTTGCGGGTTATTCGGAAGAGATACTGGGCCGTAGTATCAAGATCCTACAAAGGAGGGAATTAGTACCGTAGTCAGAGAATCCCCGTCGCTTCGCCCAGAGCGGGGGAAGTTATTTGATGATTTCCCAACGGAAAAAATATGCTTTTACCGGCTCAATGTTTTGAGTACGTTACATTTAGTTGCTATAGTTGTAAGCCGTGCGGCATTCAAGTGTTTCTCTGTCTGTCTCCCGCTCTCTCTCTCTCTCATAGAAAGCAAGCCAGTTATTTTCGTTTCGCCTTTCTATTTCGCATTGAACAGTGTGGTGTCGCGTCGATTATTTTTGTTGAGTGTGTACACTGTACAGGTTTTTTGTACACAATAAATAATAACTTCGTTCCATCCGGGTGTCCCTTGACGCCTCTCAAGTTTTTTTGTTTCTTTCGTGGTTTATTTTGTTGATGGATTATGTTGTTTTGGTTGCAGGAACCAGCAGATAGTTGACAACAAACACCAGGATGGCAGCGTCAGTGATGCCATTGAGTACTTCGATCAGACTGCCACGTTCCTTGATAAACTAAGAGCCGTACAGAAGCAACTGCGGGAGAACATCAGGTTTGTACCGAATGTCACAGATATAGTATATTTTTAAACTTAACAAAAAAAAATTGCCCCGCACTAGGAATTTCTCCTGTATTTTGGGTGCGTTTTTCAAACATTTAAACTCACGTACACAAACAGGCAGACCCGGAACAACTATCTGTAGGCCATACTAATATTTGTTCCGTGTGGGGATCCAAAACGATTTGTACCACACTCAATGCCACAAATTCTATTCCTTAAGCGGTTTTGTTGGTGTACAGTAGTAGGTTTAGTATCAAACAATTTTTTAACAGATACGTATATTAGTATATCTGTTTAAGAAAAGCTGTAACAAGCACATTCCATAATGTTAGGCTCATTGGGACATTATCATTATCTGATTATAATTTAATTGTTTTTTTTTCAATTATTTGAAATCTATTGAAATCATCATATCATTTATTTTGACATTATTTTGTTTAAATATTTTTTTAAATTCTGACTAATTTAATGTATATGTATGTAACGGGTGGTCACACATCCACAGATCAACCTAGGCAAGCGCGGCTTAACCTAAAGATCGACCCGAGCGGCTGCTATTATTTAGTCACGAGCTCCTCACGCGAACGTGTTTAAATTGAAAGATAATAATATATGGTTAGGTAGGTCACGTCATACCGATATTACCAATAAAAAATATAAAAACAATTATCAATATTAAAGGATCAAATACATTTATGTCAATCAAATTGACATTTGCTATAGAATAGGGTTACCAGTATAGTAGATAATAATCTATACCCTTACTTAAGATTAAAAAAAAAAACTATAATAAGTACTTTTTTATAACAAACACTACAAAGATACATTTATTCCGTATCAACCTTCATTTAAAAAAACACTCAGTTCTAGGAAATATACTTATTAATAACAGTCGTTTCTCAACCGAGAATGTTGTTAATTGAATAATACACACATGAGTACGCCATTCCGCTTCAAGCAAATATATTTAATTGCCTCAAGCAATTGAATTGGAGACGTGACGTGAATCATTAAATTGTAAATTATTTAAAAATCAACTATATAAGGTACGGCCAACGAGAAGCGATACCAAATGTAAACAAAACCCATGCTAAAACCCCATCTAAAATGGCCGCCCGAATGTTAGCGAACCCGTCTTAACGTTGTCATGTTTTTGCCGGGAGAACGAGACATTACGACAAAGGCACAAGATGGAAAGAGCTAAATATTAGATTGTCAACGCCACAGTTTTTCTTTAGGTAAATGACCTTTCGTATCGCTTCTCGTTGGCCGTACTGTAAATGGTTCAATAATAATAATTTCTATAGCATTAACGATTATTTAAAATGAATTTCAATATTATCTATTTTATCTCAATGCCTTAATCTATCTCTAGTTTGCGTGCTTTAGTTTAAGCAAAATATGTTTGATATAATATTTTTAATAACATCTTGTATACCATGTTATATGCAAATAAATATTCTCATATCAACCTAATCAATAATTCTACCAATATTATAAATACGAAAGTTTATATATTTGTTTCTCTTTCATGAAAGGATAATGTCCAAAATGGCCCTGTGTGCCCTTTTTTCTCTTATTATGGATAATCCTTGAGACATAGAATCGCGTTAAAATCGGGGTAACACAGTTCTCCTTTCCTGATTTGCAAGTCTTTTACGTTGGTAACAAAGAGGGTGTGTACCGATTTTTAGCTTTCTACCTTGAAAACTGCGAAAAGTCCCATATCAAATTTCATCCCCTCTTTTAAGGGGTTGGGGGCAGATTTCCAAAAAAAATGAGCTCGATGTTTTTGTTAGTGACAAATAGTCCGCATACCAGTTCTTAGCTTTCTACCTTGAAAATATTGCTTCATACAAACTTTCAAACCCTACTTTAGCGAAATGGGAGGTTAGAAAGAGACAAAAAGTTTTTAGGCCTATGTCCGTCTCCAGGGTCCCAACTATCACTGTGCCAAAATTCATCAAAATCGGTTTTGCTGTTTAGGCGTGAGGACGTAACAAAAGAACCAAAAAACCCACTTTTGCTTTTATTTGATGGCAATAAACTCGCTTCGATTACATATAACTTAAACATAGCTGGCCAATTGTACCTACTGTGTTTATTTGGTACACTTCTGCTTAACCGTTTGTATATTACAAGCGTGAAGTTAACTTTATATAGGTATCTTAATCGCAGCTAGCTAGGCGCCGCCACAAGACACGATAATTATCGTTTGATAGCACAATTATCCACAGTAATTACTGGCCGGAATTTGCATCAACTTAACTAGACAATTACTAAGACATTCACGACTTTTGCATGTGTTAATATTAGAGTTCTTAAGCGTCTAGGAATTTGATATCTTAACATAACATCCCACTTTTAATCCCTGAAGGCTTTCGCAGAAGTATTTTTGTTTTTGGGGGGGAAATCATCAAATAACTTCCCCCGCTCTGGTCGAATCGGATAGGAGTGTCAGACTTGTACTGACTAAAACCCATAGGTATTCCTTCTATTGCCCTTTACGTTCCGGGGCCGCGGTATCTCTTTCGAACAACCCGCAACTCAGGCAGGCGGAGGCCCTGGCAGGCCCCTATCTTTGTATGCCCTTGAGTTAGGAAACAGTCGGGAACCTAGTATCAGGCACATGTGTGTATTGGAGCAAGTAAATGCCCCTGCTCTAGCATTCAATGGAATGGGAGCACATACTAAAATGACGTTCGAAATATTGCGCAGAACAGTTCTATGAACTTTCTTAAAACGAATATTTGATAAACTCTGTGGAATTTTATCGAATTCAAATAAATAAATATTCTGCGTCACAACTGGTAACAACAAATTGCAGTATTTTCTAATCCTTACTAATATTATAAAAGCGAAAGTGAGTTTGTTTGTTTCTTACGTCTTTACGCCTAAATGGCTGAACCAATTTTGATGAATTTTGGTACAGAGATAGTTGGGACCCTCAAGACGGACATAGGCAATTTTTTTTAAACGATTGAGATATGAAGGAGAAAGATGGAAGAAAAATGAAAACTTAGCATTGCTATAACAATAAATAAGGCGCAAGGGCAAAAGCTACGGGTAGCAGGTACCTGTAAATCAGGAAAGGGGAACTGTGCTAACTGTGCACAAGCTCGTTTTTTAATAATAATACAATATTTTTTCAAACGAGCGTCTGACATAAAAGCCACGTGGCAAACATTGCGTGCCACGTGTTATGAATGTGAGACGGATCGGCGCCGGCGCAAGAGGTGAGTAATCTGCGCATCCGCTCAATTGGATTCAATTGTAAAATCTGTTGCAATGGCCCCGCACGTTTATCAAGTTCACGGTCCCGGCTCAGTAGCTTTGAAACGATTTTTATCGTTTTTGTAAGAGCTTTTATTTTATTTGCCTTGATAGCCAAAACCAAAATCGTTGTGGTCGATTACTCAAAACAGCTAGAGATCAATGGGATACTCAGCTTTGAATAAATATAAATATCCTGGGACAACTCACACACGGCTATCTGATCCCAAGCTAAGCAGAGCTTGTGTTATGGTAACCAGACAACTGATATACATACTTATATACTTTATAAATACATACATATTATAGATAAAACAAACCCAGACACAGAACAAACAATCATGTTCATCACACAAAGTTTGTCCTGGGTGGGAATCGAACCCACGACCTCCGGGTCAGCAGTCAGGGCCACTAACCACTAGACCAACAGGCCCGTCAAGAATAAGTAGACAACTTCTTATACCTGAGCGCTATCATTTGCAACGATGTCTCATGCGGATCAGTCGTACGGAAACAGGTTAGCCCTTAAAAAGACGTAGCGGTAAAACAGGCCCTTAATTAAGATCATTTACCCTAAATTTCGCTAGCTATTTGAATCACTGATTATCCTTACGAATGTCATAAAAGCGAAAGTGAGTTTGTTACGTCTTCACGCCTAAATGGCTAAACTGATTTTCATGAATTTTGGAACAGAGATAGTTCAAACACTGGAGACGCACATACGATAATTAAAGTGAGATTAATTCAAAATTGAGTTATGAGGGAAAAACAGGGACGAAAAGGGAAAACTTAGCTTTGCTATTACAATAAATAATATACTTAACTTACTATTTTAATACTTGCAGATCAAGAAAGGGGAACTGTGTTACCCCAAATGTAACGCGAGCGAAGCCGTGGGCAAAAGCTAGTTACTATATAACTTATCAGTTCCGTTCCGTTCACATACAGCGGAAACTATAAACACTTAGCTTGCTTCCCATTTCCTTATCTTCACACTACTCTGCCTTCACCGTTTGAGCACATCTCGAGGTATAACTGCCAAGTTGACACTAGTGAACAAGCGGTGTCTTCAGAAATAGCTATGATTTCAATTTATGCTTTCTGGTTTGGAACGAGACCAAAAGTTAACTGTTTTGTTTTTTCTTTTGAAACTTTGCTCGACACTGGGGTTTTCTCCTGTATTGTGGGCGCATTTACAAACATTGCACTCATTTATTTGAACAACCAGACCCGGAATAACTACAGACAAGTCATGGAAATATTTATCCGTGCGGGTATCGGGCCTGCTTAACGCAGAACAGCTACCCTTTTTTTCGGTTGGGAATTCATCAAATGACTTCCCCCGTTCTGGGTGGAGCGGGGGGGCATGTCAGACTTGTACTGACTAAAACCCACCCATGTTCCTTCTGTTGCCCTTTATGCTCCGGGGCCGCGGTATCTCTTTCGAACAACCCCGGCAGGCGGAGGCTCTGGCAAGCCCCTTAGGGGACGGGAAGTTATTTGATGATTTCCCACACCAACAAAAAAGGCCCAGGACTCCAGGAGCCAGGTTATAATACTATTATATCGATCCAAATAAGGTAATTAATAACTTCTGTTATTAATTTGTCCTTACCTAAAAACGGTGCAGTCGTCATTGACAATTCATTTATTGAATGGACTTCCCAACCACAATACGTGATGTCTCTTCCCTATAATTGAGTTGTAATTGCGCCGTTATTAATTAATAATAGTATGGTATTTAATTGTAATAATTCATAGTTATGTTATTTAAACTTGGTATTTATTTATAAGAAAAATTAATAGTTTTCCTATTAGAACTAAACGATTTAATTTTATGATCACAGCAGCATGATCTTTTGGGTATTTTGGGCTAAGCACATGTGCACTCCTATGAATTAATATTTATTTAACTATTTATGTACACACAGTAAACCAGACAGGATAAAAAACATATAAAGTTTGAGTACAAAGGTACTGTTTTTTTCTTAAGAAATTTCTGCCAGCAGACCTGCGAAAGGAGATATGAGATCTAAATATGATATTTGATATCTTTCGTTTTTGGAGTTTATTGGAGTTTACTCCTTAAGAATCGATTTTCATATATATGGCGCCCGGTATGAGAAAAATCCGAGGGGTAAAACCTAACAAGTAACGAAAATGTGTCACGTTTTTGGTGCGCACCTTTAGTGCGCAACTTTCTAATTTGGCTGTGAGTGTATTAAGACGTACATATGGTATGCTGTATAGGCGACTATACCTATATACTATTCGTTATTGGGCTTGTTTGTTGCTATCAGTGTCGATGTATTTATATTGCTATTTTTGTTATAAAAATCAATAATTTTTCAGTTGAATAAACTCTTATTGCGTATGGTTCGATACTCGTACTTAAAGAGTAAACTCCAGTCGTGCGTCGGAGCTGACACACACACTTTTTATTTTTTTTTCAGGGTTCAGTATCTCAAAAGGAAATAATCGAAACCCTTATTGGTTCACTTTGTTGTCTGTCTGGACGGAGTCTTGGTGCGCGAGTCCGACTCGATTATAAAATAATCTTCTTTAATCAAGAACTATAATAAATTTGTTCTGGATATTAAAGTCAGTAATTCACATCAGAGTACGTTGAAAACGGAGAGTTTTCACACGAGTTTACTCCGACTGATTTGTTGGTCTAGTTGTCGAAAGTGCGACTGCTGACCATGAAGTCATGGGTTTGATTCTCGGGTCGTGTAGAGAAGTATTGGATTTTACCAACACGATTTTTTCAGTGCGGAGTTTGCATTTGTGTTTCGCTTGATGTTACTAAGGTAGCTCTTTATAACATGACTTTAAAATAACTGGTAAAATATGGGTGTCCTTTTTCAAGTGTCATCTTTAAATCCTTATAGATAGATAGATATCGATGAAAAAGGTATCCTATGTGTTATTCCAGACTATCTACCTCTGTACTAACTTTTATCAAGATCCGTTAAGATGTTTTGACGTGACAGAGTAATAGACATCAATACATCTATACATCCTCACAATCATTCGCGTTTATAATTTTATTTTTTATTCATTAGTAGGAACTAGGATTGTAGGATTCGTTATCCATGGCAATTAAAAGATATAGGTAAGCATATCATCAATCAAAATATTTTCATTTCACATAGGCATACATGGGCACTTATAAAACATCGAGAGTCATCCATTTACATTAGACGATAAAAATATATAAAAAATAACTCATTTAAAACAAAAGCAATATAAATAAATTTGATATAAGACCTCTTCGGTACTATAAAACTAATTTAGCAAAATCAGCCCACAATTGACGGAGAAAACGCGTATCAAATTAAAAAAAAAATACAGTCGAATTTAGAAGATCCCGTAAAATTCGATCTATGTATTATGTATATCAAACTAAACACACAACATCTGTATACAACATACTACTTACCTAAACGTTAAATAAATAGAGGCCAGTTTCCATTGACACCATTTCACTAAACCATTTCACTGGTTTGTCATAGTGTGATTCATGTCTCTTGGCATCGAGGACAATGAACCCAGTAAAGGTACTTTTCCCTTTACCTACACAAGTTATTTTACTTCCAGTACATTTATTAGCTGTGGTAAAGTACTTCAGGTGGGGTACCATGACATCTTAAAGCCGTACTTATAAATATTTTAACTTATATGACATCAATGTATAAGTTTAGTTAAATTCATATTTTAATTTGTATGATTCAATCTGTTATTATTATTATTTTTCTTTAAATCTGTGAATTGACAACTAATATGCATGATGATGATGGTGAATTATGGATGTTGATTTCGAATGATATCTTATTTTAATGTTGAACAAATATTGAAAAACGTAACAGCGAGCTAATTTTAAAAAATAAGAACAATTTTTTCACCTGTAACCAACAAAAAAGGATTTGAAGTTGAATTTATTCAATTGAGGGAAAGAGACAGATCTATGCAGTTTGTCTAGCGCCATCTCTTTTCCTAACTGGCATGAGTACTGCTTTAAGACGTGATGGTAACCCTAGAGTCGTTTTTAGGAAAAAAAACACCTGCGACAGCGCTGTAAGGCATTATATATTTACCACAACGTAAATTCATACGTAATTAATAGCAACAAGATACAAATTTCAATGTTTAGATATCGGTCCTAAAGTATCAAAGGGGATTTCCCTTTGCAGTATTGAACATTAGCATATGTATCTTGTTCCGATCAGCTAAGTATGAATTTCCGTGGAATAAAAATCAAATGCTTTGCTGTCAGCCCAGTTTGCAGTTACACAGTTATTTTACGTCTGATTATGCAATCCTTGCTAATATTATAAAAGCGAAAGTGAGTTTGTTTGTTTGTTTGTTACCTCTTCACGCTTTAATGGCTAAACCGATTGTGATGAATTTTGGTACATAGATAGTTGGGAACCAGGAGACGGACATAGACTATTTTTTATTTAAAAAAAGTGGGATATGAGGGAGAAAGAGGGAAGAAAAGGGAAAACTTAGCGTTGCTATTACAAATCAATAAGGCGCAAGGAGAACTGTGTTACCCCAAATTAAATTCGGGCGGAGCCGCGGGCAAAAGCTAGTGCTGTCATAATTGATGAATGATCTTCATGTTTGTTAAAATAATAAAGTTTGCTCATCATTCTTCTGGTCGGCACAACATGGCTTCTTCTTCCATACGGCTCTGTTTCTCGTCATCTCAGTATCAGTGACTTCCTCTCTTACCACATATCATCCTTTTAAGCTATTGCATAGATTCTATCGCGGACCTTGAGCGTGGTGACCGAATCCAGAATTTCCGTAACGAAAAAACCTCACGCTCCCCACTCCGACGGGCACGGAGGTGTGGCTTGTCAAACGTCGTTTACACAATACGGTCAGTTATTTCAATCCCGATTCTAATGTTCTAATAGCGTGTTTGGTAGAGAATCGGATAGTCAATTGACATTACGCTGGATTAAACCCAAGGTCTTGTTTTTCTTTTTGCGACTTCTTTTCATTGGAAGTACTTTTTAAATTTTATATTTAGTTCTTTATTTTTTTATTTATTGTCTAAGTTGATAAAAAAAAAATCTTTTTGCGACTTCTTTTCATTGGAATTACTTTTTAAATATTTTATTTAGATTGTTTTTATTTATTGCATAAGTTGATAAAAAATGCTATGCAATAGCTTTGCTGCGGCAGTCCCCGAGTGCCACACGTATTTTTTTGTTCTTTTTGTTCCCAAAATCTATTTCGAAATAATAACATATGGCTTATTTTTTCCAGGGACAAAGTGACAGTAAGTCTAACAGATGCAAGGAGGCAAGAGGTGATCTGCGCAGGGATTCTAATCCTAGTCTGTGTGGTTTCTCCTATCATCATTGTGCTGGTCAGGAATGCAGTTAATACTATACAGGTAATTATTTGATTACTAGCTGGCGCCTGCGGCTTCGCCCTAAAAAACCTATGTATAACACATAGGATTTTTTTTTAGACTATAATTTACATCTGTGCCAAATTTCATCAAGATCCGTTCAGCCGTTTTGACGTGTTAGAGTAACAAACATCCATACATCCATCCATCCTCACAAACATTCGCTTCCTATGAATAATAATAAATGCGATTTTTTGTGAGCATGGATGGATGGATGTTTGGGCGTCTGAACTAGATTATAGTCTGGAACTACACAGGATACATTTTTGTTCGATAACACGCGGGCGAAGCCGCAGGCGCCAGCTAGTTTATACTAGTAGTATATGGTAGGATCAAACTATGCCTTGAAGAGTTAAACAGAAGTTAACTTTTATTTTATTTGTTGTTTCTCGTTCCGTACCTTAAAAGAAAAAAACGGAACCCTATAAGATCACTTTGTTGTCCATCTGTCTGTCAAGACTCTTTATCTCGGGAACGCGAGGAAGTATCGAATTGAAATTAAAACCTTAATCAGTAGACCAAGAGAGAGAAAGCTATTTTTTGTACAGTTAGAGGAAAAATAATGAAAAATTAGCTAATTTGAATCTGTAACCTTGTCTTCGAGAGTGGAAGAAGAAAACTTGTTGCGCTGACCCCAAATAAAATGGGACAAGGGCAGTAAAATAATGATGGATCTTGTCGTCAAAACCCTTATTTTATCAAGCTCAATAATGTGTACTTTTCCAGGTGTATGCAAGCAACTTAGCAGAAAAAGCACGTGAGCTTGAATACGAAAAAGAATTAAGCGACTCTCTGTTGTACCAGATGCTACCTCCAAGCATTGCCAAACAACTCAAACAAACTCAACAGGTAATGAAATTGTTATTTAATTCATTGGTTTACTTACAATTTTCTACTATGTTATTAGGTGCCGACAAAGTTATTAGGTAGACAGTAGGCTTAAGATCTGAAAACCAGTCTTACTAATGACGCACAACGCACAATGTAAAATACTGGAAGATACAGTACGACCAACGAGAAGCGATACCAAATGTAAACAAAACCCATGCTAAAACCCCATCTAAAATGGCAGTCCGAATGTTGGCGAATCCGTCTTAACGTTGTCATGTTTTTGCCGGGAGAACGAGACATTACGACAAAGGCACAAGATGGAAAGAGCTAAATATTAGATTGTCAACGCCACAGTTGTTCTTTAGGTTAATGACCTTTTGTATCGCTTCTCGTTGGCCGTACTGTAGATAGATAGATAGAGAATGTTCTTTATATTGGGTGATACAATACTGGTATTCAGCCGTATCTAGTTAGACTGGGAGCCAACCCCAACATTTACACTAGAGAAATGGCCAGGCAAATAATGATGAAATAAATATTTTCCACCACCACGTACTAACCCCGTGTAGTGCCCCCTGATGAACCCCATTGGCTTTTGTGCTCGCTAATAGTAATGATTTTTCATTAAACTACGTCTAAGTTACGTTCTCAGAATAAGTAATCGATGCGCACGCGCACGATTGCCTGAGCGCCTGGCTACGCGCTGTGGTCTAGTTGTGTAATCACTGATTCACGCGTCAGGAATTTATCAGTGGCAGCCAGGATACAGGTTTTGTACCCGGTTGATGGCATCAACCTCGACCTCTTTTATACAAACGTACAAAATATTTGTTTCTGTACCACTTTTTTATATAAGTTGGTGATTGAAGGTTTTTTTTAAGAAATGAATCAGTAAATTTAAACTGCGGGCAAAACATATTATTTATTTATTAAAATGCACATGTATAAAAGCACATTGTGCAAAGGCAGATAATGCTTTGGGCATTTTCTATCAGTCTACCACAGTATGATGCAGAGAGAAATTAAAAAAAAATACAAATTAAATCCTTACTTAATATTATAAAAGCGAAAGTGAGTTTGTTTGTTTGTTACCTCTTCACGCTTTAATGGCTAAACCGATTGTGATGAATTTTGGTACATAGATAGTTGGGAACCAGGAGACGGACATAGGCTAATTATATATAAAAATAGGCTTTTTATTTAAAAAAAAGTGGGATGTGGGGGAGAAAGAGGGAAGAAAAGGGAAAACTTAGCGTTGCTATTACAAATCAATAAGGCACAAGGGGAACTGTGTTACCCCAAATTTAACGCGGGCGAAGCCGCGGGCAAAAGCTAGTGAACCAATAAATACTTAGTATGTAGTAATATGATGTAGGTCATATTTTTTGCGTCAATGAGTTCCGCATGTGTTTAGGTATTATGTCAATTGGCATTCTTCTTTTTCTAATCTAATGTCATTGGCCTCTTAATATTTGGGTGCCAGCCGTAACACTAAATATCCGACTCCCATATTTTTAGCATTTTAAAATCGGAATCTGTGGAAAAAATTCAAGTGATCTTTAGTTTTGGTATTCACCTTTACGTTTCTTCTTTTGCCCTTTGTGTTCCGGGGCCGCGGTATCTTCTTAGCATGAATTTTTCTTTTTCTTCTTTTTTCAGTTAACAAAATGTGCTGGCCTGTTAACACGTTTCCTTAGCCTGAGCTTAGTGATAAAGGTCTCTTGCACTGATCTCCTTATTTCAATTTATTTGGGATTGCAATATGTCTTCTTCCATATTTTAAAAGCGAAAGTGAGTTTGTTTGTTTGTTACGTCTTCACCCAAAAATGACGAAACCGATTGTGATGAATTTTGGTACGGAGATAGTTGGGAGAGACGGAGACGGATATAGGCTAATTAGAAAGAAACTGTAATGAGGAAGCAAGAGGGAAGAAATTACATTTACAATAAATAAGGCGCAAGGGCGAAAACTACCTCCTACCTGGAGGTAGGTACCTCCAAATCATGAAAGGAGAACTGTGTTTCCCCGAATATAACACAAGCGAAGCCGCGGGCAAAAGCTAGTACCTCTATATTAGTCGTCACCTCCATAGTCTATCAATCATTTATGTGGTTTTCCTCTACTATTAAAACCATGCACATTCATATTAAAGTTACTAATATTTATTAATAATACATTTATATTTGTAATTATTATTTCTGGATCAGTTTCTGAGTAAATTCTACTTATCATATTTAAATTATTACTAATAAATATCAGTTTTGTCCTGTATTCATTCAGGTTTCTTCAGAAACGCATCGTTATGCGCTATTATTAGAAGAACTTGAATCATAGGCAAAAAAATATTTAACAATGTCTCAACTAGTAAATATTTTAGAGTGACGTAAAAACTAGTTTTAATGTAACAGCAACATTATCTGCTATACTTCAGAACCAATGTCAATTTGGACTTTTGTTTCAAGTTTCAAGCTAGACGGAAACAATTAAGACCAAAAGTTGTAACGACACTTTTTGCTTAAGACCAAAGGTTGCAACGACACTTTTACGTAAGATCAAAAGTTGTAACGACACTTTGCTTAAGACCAAAAGTTGTAACGACACTTTGCTATAGTTGTTAGCCGTGCGGCGTGGGCGTGTTTCTCTGTCTGTCTCTCCCTCTCTCTCTTTCTCATAGAAAGCAAGCCAGTTATTTTTGTTTTGTCTTTTTAATTTTGCATTGAACAGTGTGGTGTCGCGATGATTATTATTGTTGAGTGTATATAGGATTTTGGTATATAATAAATAATACTAACTTCGTTCCATCCGAAAACAAGTTGTTCTCCTTACAGCTACACAGAATAGCTTGTTTTTTTCTTCTATTCTTTCATTCATTATTACCTTCTTTAATTATTCCCCTCAGTATATTTACATTAATTCTAACAATATCATCCTTCACGCGCAGCATTTTTTTTGTTAGTCCCCTTTTTATAGATATCCAAATTTGTTCTTAAAAAATCCATATGAAATTTTCCAAAATTTTCCGCATTACGCATATTTTCAGTCATCGTCTCTATTTTTAGACTTCCTCATTCTCTACCCCTTTTTTACATTATGCAGTTGTAAAAATATTTGCAACAATGCACTGTACACAATAGGGATCATACAAACGTATGATCCCTATTGTGGGATTGTGAATCAGTTGTTTACGAATTCTTCTAATATTTTATTTCGTCACCTCGTCTCTGAACAATTACCTCATTTCTCTGGTAATATTTTTTTGCTCTGTAGTGGGAAAATCCGAAGGGTTTTTTCTGAAATTCTTTGATTCACTGCTAGGCCTATCCATCGAAAATGTGTCAGTCTTGTAGCGTCATAGCGTCCTTTTTAATAGTGTCAATTTGAGGTCCGTAACATGTTCTAAAAGCCATCATAATTATAATCTAGTTCTTCTGAATACCATCACACAGTACATTCTTCTCTGAATAACAGCGTCAGGTAGTTTACCTGGCATTATGCTGAGCTGGAGTCCTATTTGGTGCAATCTTGAGACACACACCAGTAGTGGTCGACTGTTATAAATGTATGTGATGTGTCTAAAAGTCTATGGGTCAATCTAACTTCTCTTTTTTTCAGTTTTTTTTTTGAGTTAATTCCTATATTGTGTCTTTTGAGAATAATTTATCTATCGATCTATCTCTTCAGAGTTTTTGAATCGGATTCATCTAGAAAAACGTGTTCAACAATAAGCCGCTCCATTGGTTCACATCAACTGTAGCCAATCGTAAGCCGATTTGGTAAAAAAAAAAACCTCCATTCCTCCTTCTAATAAAATTATAATTATCATCTTTTACACAATCAATCCATTATGCTGGATATTCCTCAGTTCATTATTTTAATCCGTGGACTAATTTTCATCGAATTCTACACAGCCGTTAAGGCGTGAAGCCACAACATATAGGCATTTTCACTTCAAAAAAGGAGGAGGTTCGATATTCGACAGTTTTTTTTATGTTTTTTTACCGATTACTCCGACAACTGTTGACCGATTTAGTTTTTTTCGAGGCGGTCCCATTTCAATTTATTTATATTCCTTGGGTAGTTTATGTTGTTTAGTTATCTTCAATTATACATATTTTTCTTCTACGGGTATATGGATGATGTGCTCATATCTTTATTAACAATTGAAAATGAAACTCGATAAAAAATTGTGTGTGGTATCCCCGTACCATAACTAAAACTGCTGAAGCGAAGAACAAGTCCTCGACCGACCATGTTTTTAGTATTTTTTTGGAAGTCCATTAACACTTTTTAGCAAAAAAAGTATCTTATTATAGAATGTTGCATAAATCGATGTTATTTTATTTATCCTTCCACTCACAATCAGATTAACAAAGGAAGGCCATTCTCCGTTCATTTTATTCTCAACACGACTTGCAAACGTGTTCGGAACCACGGTCGCGAGGCCCGTCACGACTGTTCAAAACCGCAGTGGGCCTCACAGTATGAGTGAGACAGACAATCAGCAGTCGCTACAAGTTAGAATGAGACAGCAATATACTTGGGTTTATGTAGACGCTTTATACTTGTACGGCAGTTCACAGCGGTGATGTGTTTAATTGTTGAGTCATTAATTAACTGAGGAATTAATTTTATGTGATATCCTTTACGTTGGGTTTTTCCCTATACAAAAACTTGCCCTTTTTGCATGGTTGTCGAAGTATGAATAGTTTTGTTTTAGTCCAAATAAAACAAACTATTCATGGTTCCGTGAAATAAATGGTTTCCTTAAAACTTACAAAGATGTTATTGATACTGAATTGAATGTTGAACCGGGGTTGCGGGTTGTTCGACAGTGATACTGCGGTTTCGAAACACAAAGGGCAAAAAAAGGAACATAGGTTTTAGTCAGCAAAAGTCTGACAAACCGTCGCTCCATCCAAAATGAGGGATGTCATTTGATGATTTTCCATCTGTAAAATTCAAATAAAATTGTATGTTGAATGGTTAACACATTATATCTATGTTACAATGATTTTTTAACACAACACAAAACCATGTTGCTGAAACAATGTTTGTTATTATTAATAAGCTATTCGGTGCAATTATAATAACTTAACTAAAAACATAAATTTATCATTATTTCGCTTTGCGTGCAAAGTTCTGTTCTAATTTAGAGTGAAAGCGTAAATAATTAATTTCAAACTTTTTCTTTCGTTGAACTTCAAAGTTTTAATGAGTTTATGAGGTTTCGGAATTTTTAATAAAGCTTGGATGGTGTAATTTCCTTGGCTTTGGATTAATTCCCTATTAATATTTAATATTTATAAAAAGTAAAAACTTTTAAGTTAATTGATGGTCAACTTCCAAAAACTGTAATAAGGAATTAATAAAAATAATATGGAATGAATAATATGGTTGAGAAAGCCATAAAAAAGTAACCTATTGTAACATTTTTACTGATTTTTTTGGCCAGAAGTTGGTCGAAATTAAAAACATTAAATCAGAATTGAAAAACACAACCTTTTGTTCAAGTTAACCAATCAGTAAATTAATTTAAAAAAAAAACTTTTTGTAAACAATAAAAGCCACTATACCTACCATTTTTTTTTAAGTTTTTATTTCATCCTTTTTAGTTATGGTATAATGATACGAGTATCACATAATTTTTATCGAGTATACATTTTCAATTGGTAGTAAAAGATTAGCAGATCATCCATACAGACAAAGATAAAAAAATATGTATTACTAGCTTTTGCCCGCGGCTTCGCTCGCGTTAAATTCGGGGTAAAACAGTTTCCGTTGCGCCTTATTGATTTGTTATAGCAACGCTAAGTTTTCCCTTTTCTTTCCTCTTTCTCCCTCACATCTTACTCTTTTAGAAAAAATATTAGCCTATGTCGGTCTCCTGGTTCCCAACTATCTCTGTACCAAAATTCATCTAAATCGGTGTAGCCATTAAAGCGTGAAAAGGTAACAAACAAACAAACACACTTTCGCTTTTATAATATTAGTAAGGATAGACGATAACTCATAAACTACCTAAGCAATATAAATAAAATTGATATGGTATACCCAATCAAACAAAAAAGAATTTTGCAAATCGATCCAGGCCACTTTAAGTAATCTGTGAACATACAAAAAAAAAGATTCCGTTTAATTGAAAACCTCCTCCTTTTTTAAAGTCGGTTAAAAAACGTCAACAAAGAAAAAACAACAATTCTATCAATTTTCAACAAAAAAGGGTGTGTTACTCGATAACTAAGCAATCAACATTTACACAACGATAACACAATTAAACAATCGGTACTTTGAAAGATAAGACCATAAGTCTACTCGCAGTCTGGTTCATTTAAATCACTTGCATAACGTTATAACGTACGTTCATAACGTTATCACAGAGCATTGAACTTGTCGTTTGTCATAACGTTACGTTATTCACATGGTCACTTGGTCAGGCCTCCAAGGCCTTCAATAACGAGCGTGTTGACTGCCGTATGACGTGGACTTAACAAGTATGTAGTTAGACTTTGTCCTGATATGGTAATGAGTACAATGTTACGCATATTTGTTGCGTTTTATGAGCTGTTCTTTAGTCAATGTTGAAAGCAGACGCGTTATTTGTAAAGGGGGATTCCATTACATGACTAAAAAGTAATGGAAAATAACAACATGTACGAAACTTTACGCCTGTTATCCCCGGAGGGGTAATGCAGAGAAGAGTCTTATAGTAAACACACCCACTTTCCATCAGTTTTGTTTAAGTACCATGTTATATACCTAAAGCTATGATCATCAGCCTAGCCTTTTCCCAACTATGTTGGGGTCGGCTTCCAGTCTAACCGGATGCAGCTGAATATCAGTATTTTACATGGCGACTGCCTATCTGACCTCCACAACCGAGTTAGTACTTGGTAATACGATACTCCTTGTTAAGACAGGTTGTCAGACTTTCTGAACACTGACTACCTGTAACGACTGTCAAAGATCTACAAATGACAGCCGAGACCAATGGCTTAAAGTGCTTTAAGAGGCACGGAGGAATCTTGGTATGTAACGGGTGGTCACCCATCATCAAACCAACCTAGGCAAGCGTAGCTTAACCTCAAGATCGACCGACGAGCTCCTCTACCTACCTCAGCTACCTATTGTTATCAACTGGGCACAAACCCAGACCCAGTGGATGCTACTGAGGAATTCTGGTAAAACGGAATAAAACTTTTGCCCTAATTTGCAGTCATTCAAATTTGTTGTTTTACTTACATTTTTAGTTCAATTTCATTGAAGGAGATCTTAGGCAATAGTGTTGCCTGCTACATTTTGACGTCACGGTGAGCGTAGTGATTAAGCGATTGGCTGGAACACTGCGTGTCGCAAGTTCGATCCCTGCTCGGAAGAAATATCCGACAGTTATTTGTTTCGGGTCTGATTGTTTGTGTATGTGAGTTTAAATGGTTTGGAACTCACTCACAGTGCAGAAAAAAATAAATTTATTTTAATAATACAGTTTATAGCTTACAGTTGATTGATCTTAGTATTTTGTTTTCAGGTCCCAGCTGAGTTCTTCGCGTCTGTGACCGTTTACTTCAGCGATATTGTCGGTTTTACTGCCATTGCCGCCGTGTCGACACCGTATCAGGTATCACCGTTTTTCCTTAAGCATGAATCATCCTGAAGGGGTTGCGGGTTGTTTAACCACTCTGCACGACAGGATTTTGACACATGACACATCAGCTGAATCGGTGGGGTGACGCGAATTGTCATGAAATTCAAGAATTTTCATCAATTTACAGCATTCAATTTTGTTATTAAAAATAATTCACCGGGGCTGTTTCATATGATAAGTTTGAGGTTTATATTTCCAAAAACCTCATAAGGTCGATAAAACGGCGTCAATCTATTGGAAAATATGTGTAAAATACATATTATTACACCCTTCCAAAAATTAGGTACTTTAAAAACGCTGGAAATAATGCACATACACAAGACAACCCTTTGATAATTAAATCGGAAATCCAAAATAAAAACAGTGACATTCCATCTGCATTCTTATTTTTGCCATTTTACATATAAATTCAAAATAAAACACGATACAAATCTCGACAAAAATACTAAAAACTGTGTTGCAACATGACATTTCTTAGTGCTGACCGTAAATCTAAGTTTCATCATTACGATTAAAAAGTTGCATTCAACCTAATCGATAATCGTATTGGAGTAAACTTTAAAAAAATGTTTTGGGACCATTGAGGAATTTACCTATGTAGATTGCATATTATTCTACTATTGATATTATAAGTAGTTGTTCAAATTTCTATGATATCGATAAGAAAAGAAAGACAACAACATTTTGTCACGTGCTTTTTTGTTATGCTATAATTATTTTCTTATGCACCAAGATTTAAGGTACATTTTGCTGTCAAACGGTTTCGCGGTAAAAGATTTCGGCTGTTTTCTTGAATAACGATGAATGAAAATGGCGGCCATTTTGGTAGGAGGTCATGCTAATTCTGTAGGTAACTAGTCAGGCACCCCAGCCGGCACAACCATACCGTACCGCACCTAGAAAGCCATGCCTCCGCAGTAGAGCCTTGTTTTAGACGGACAGGGACTCCGCACACATCGGGGCCCTAAAATATTGATATAGACACCTGACGCCCGACGCCCGATGCCTGTAGCGTCTCCCGCGGTGGCTGGCTTGGTTTGAGGAGCGCCTCACTTCCCCCGCTCTAGACGAAGCGGGGGGGAGTGTCAGGGTTATGCAATAGAAGGAGCATGGGTGGGTTTTAGTCAGTACTAGTCTGACACTCCCCCCCGTTTTGCCCAGAGCGGGGGAAGTTATTTGACGATTTCCCACCCAAAAAAAAACCCCGGTACACGACGTCAAGAAAAATCCAGGTTCAAAATGGACTCATTTTAAACCAGTAGTTTTCTTGGTGTCGTGTTTCCATCTCAATTGTGCTCTTCCTCTATAGGCCATTTTTACCCCAAGGCTTCCACTCCAAGAACACTTTGGCCTACGAGCCATGTTTTAGGAAAGAATGAATACGCTTTTCAAATAACCAATCCAACCAAACAATTTTGTCGAACAAATGTAATTTATCTTAGCTGATTTTTTTAATGTGCTTACCAAGATCATAATTGGCGCGTTCTATATTCAATCTTATTTATTTCTATTTGCCATTCACATTCAAATAGTTGGTACAAAACCAAATTATTAATAAAATAGCAAATAAACATTCTAATATAAATTTGAACAGCGAGCGCATTCCTTTTTTGAATTTTTATCTGAAAATAAAATTGGCGCGAATTTAGCCATAGATCAGTTCGTCCTGTTTGTTTTTGAATCGGTTTTAGTGGCGTAAAAAATATTATAATCAATATTTATAGTATTTTACACGTATTACAAAATTAATTTTTATTTTCCTCTATCAATTTCTGATATTCCTTAATTTAATTATTCGAGTAGATTGATTTACAAGAAAATAATCGATTGAAATAATCGTATTTACACATCACAAAATAAAAAAACCGGCCAAGAGCGTGTCGGGCCACGCTCAGTGTAGGGTTCCGTAGTTTCCCGTCCGTCACAATAAGTGTTCCCAGTTATGAGGCCAACCGAACAATTCGGTAATACCCGATCCAATGTAATAAGTACCTACAGCGCCATCTCTCGAGGAATTGGGTTACTAATTAATACAAATACGTGCAATTTCGGTAATAATTTTGGATTGCGACAACCGATTTCAATAATTCTTTTTTTGTTTGAAAAAAGATACGTTCAGGATAATAAAATATGTAAACAAAGTTACAAAAAAAGCTTGCATATACGATTATACCACAAACTTAGTCCAGAAATTATTTTGTACAACTTTTTGTCTTTTTTGTACAAAAACTGTTGTGTCAATCAAGTTCAAAATAATTTTCATAGAAAGTCCTTATAAAGTTCTACTTTTCAGATTTTTTTCATATTTTTTAGACTTATGGTTCAAAAGTTAGAGGGGGGGGGACACATTGTTTTTTACTTTTGGAGCGTATATTTCCGAAATTATTGATATTATCAATAAATGATCTCAGTAAACCCCTATTCATTTTTAAATACCTTTCCAACAATATATCACACGTTAGGGTTGAAATTAAAAAAAAAAACACTTCCCACTTTACATATAGGGTGGCTACCCTAATAAAACATTTTTTTCAAATTTTTATTTTACCACTTTGTCGGCGTGATTGATATACATATTGGTACCAAATTTCAGCTTTCTAGCGCTAACGGTCACAGAGATTAAGCGAGGACGGACGGACGGACGGACGGACGGACGGACGGACGGACGGACAGACAGACATGGCGAAACTATAAGGGTTCCTAGTTGACTACGGAACCCTAAAAAAAGAAATGGACGTCAATTTCGAAAGTGAATTTAGTAGTGGTTATGAATATTCCGTGTTATTGGTCCTATTATTGCAAATTACGATAAGATCTGGGCATTGTCATGTTATTTATAATATTTGAAATGATATTTGTGTCAGTTGTTATAGAATCTATTCGTGAATATATGATATAATGTGGAATTAAAAATGTAAACAAGCACGATTGGCGCGGAACTTCGACTTTAGATTTCAAAATGTATCATTACCACTACTAATATAAGTTCAATTACGAATGATTTCTTCACGTAATAAAAGGACACGTTAATCATGCCCAATAATGTGGAGTTTAAATGTCCGAAAACCTTTTTTTTATGATTTTTAGCGTCGACCTACACTGCCATCAAAATGGCGATGATCGTAATTTACGCATTTGGATTTTATAAGACTTAATTAAGAAACTTCCTCAATAATTAAAGAACTTCTAATGACGTTTACATATGAGTTTTTTATTCTACTATCTTAATGAATGCACACGCATATTATTTATTAACCAGAAAATAAAATATTTACAAAAATAATGAGGAGGTCATATGACTTAAATGTCCGACCCCTTTCGGGGCCAGTACCGAGCCAGCGGAGGTTTGAATGTCGAGCCCCCGAAGGGGTCCGTACCGAACTATACGGTTAAGATACCGGGCCCCAAAATCAAAAGTCATTTATTCAAATTAGGCTGATAATCAGCACTTTTTGAACGTCAAATAACAAAAGACAGTCCCACAAAACTCCCGCCATTTGCCACTTCCTTGTGTTTTAGCTGGGAAGAAGAAGTGGCGGAACAAACTCCCCAGCAACACAACTGTCTTTCAGGTTAGAAGCACCAGATTGTATACAATTTAAATTGTAACAAGGTAAATTTAGAATATAAAAGGCAAAAGAAGGAACATGGGTTGGTTTTAGTCAGTAAGAGTCTGTCACTCCCTCCCGCTCCGACCAGAGCGGGGGAAGTTATTTGAAGAATTTATTTCAGTTTAGGTCGAGTCATCTGACTTCGTAATTAAATAAATACTCTAGGCCTACCATGACGTCTTAAAGTAGAGAGACAGAGCTATACAGGGTGTCTAGCACCATCTCTTTCCCTCAGTGAAATAAGTCATTGTAGGGTAGCTGGTTGTACTTTTAAAACGCAATTTTATAAAATTATTTAACATTATGAAATTGTGGTTGAAATATTGTGCAACTGTTGCCGAACAGAAAATGCTTCTATGAGGTCATAGTGACATAAATGTCAATATATTGTTTTATGATGGGAAAAGAAACAAAGAGTTGCTAATGATTCATTTTCTTTTAGTTTTCTACAAGCTAGCGCCTGCTGCTTCGCCCGCGTGATATCGAAAAAAAAGTATCCTAAGTGTTATTCCAGACTATAATCTACTTCTGTGCCGTTTTGACGTGACAGAGTAATAAACATCCATATATCCATCCTCACAAACATTCGCATTTATAATATTATATTATTAGTAGGATTTAACATTCCTACATGAAGTTTGATTCTAAAGAAATAACTGCTTCGTGAGTCTAGTGGTCATAATTGTGACTGTTGAACATAAGGTTCTAGGTTCGAATCCCGGGTCGGGCAAAGTGTTGTTGAGTTTTCCAGGAATTTCTCAGTCTCTGCCTCGGAGTATAGTATATTAGAGTCTTAATAAAGGATTGTACTAATCTGACAAATAAATAAAATTTAATTAAAATCACCCTTGTTCCTTCTATTGCTTTTTATGTTCCGGGGCCGCGGTATCTCTTTCGAACAACCTGAAACCCTGATTGGCGGTAGCCCTGGCAGGCCCTTCCGCCTCATACACCCCTGTCTAACTCTTTAGGGATCACAAAGCGTGAAGTTATGATGAAGTGACTCTACTAATCGACATGGGTTCAGTCACATCAGATCAATATCAACTTTACGTTCATGCAATACTATCGAAATTTGCGTAATTCTGCTCAGTCCCGTTTGATTGACGCGACGCGACATCGACAGCGCAATGAATATGGTAATGCGTGTTGATAAGTATGATCAACTCCGTTGTGAAATAGAATTGAATATGCTTTCTTTATTTATTCTTGTTATGTAGTTTTGTCTTGGTATGGACATAATATATGCATGGGAGAAGGACAAAGCACATGTGACTAAAAGAGTGATGGAACTGAATGGAGAGCGAGAGGAAGTCAGTCTCGCTCGCGCGACCGCTACGTGCGCAAGCAGCAAATGGCAGCTCCGTGTTAATTAATTCTATAAAGTAAAAAAGTGGACTATTCTAAACTTAATTTTATACCAATCAATACGCAACAGTACGAGTGTTTAAACCTAAATAATAAAAGTACTAATTAATCGTGCAGTGTGTGAATAAATAACTAAAAAAACCTGGTGTATAAAACCGAACAAAGGACTGTGTCGTGAACGAAATGCAGTGACTCATCCTCAATGTGTGCGGACCGGCGCGGGCGACGGATTACCTTATATGGTCACAAAAAGCTAAATACGCATCATTCATTAACAGTCAACTGCAAACTACAGCAATATTTCGACGCTGTTACTATATTACGAGGTGGCGTAGAGGTTAAGATACTTACCTCGAAAAGCCATAGAGCTTAGGTTCGAATCTACGAAGAGATTCTTTTTGCTGCTTTTACAGTTTGTTTTTGTTGTTTTTCCTGCCTATTGCTGGTGATTTCTGGTCATTTTTTCGTGTGCTTTGCTATTGCTACAGTACTTTAATATTTTTCATTGGCCTTTTTGCTGTTTTATCAGGAATAATGGGATCTGAAAATGTCACCTTTAGAAAACCTCATAAGTCTAATTCATTAGACAATCTCTACTATAATAATTCAGCATTACTTGATACCACAATGATGAGTGTGCCAAATACATCCTTAAATGATAGTGACACCATTATGAACCTAAATGACACCATCAAAAAGCTAACAGCAGATTTACATAGTGCTCACTTAGAGATTGAGAACTTAAATAGTGAAAATTTTAGATTGAAAATGGACTTAGGAAACTGCCTTACAACCATTGATGCATATAAAAAGGTTACTTTATCAGAAAGAAAGAGCACTACACCAAGACGTTTTCGAAATAGCACACAAAAAAACAGTTTCTCTACTCCAACTAAATCCAAAGATTCTCCTCTCACAACACCAATCAAACAATCCCATTTAACACTGACTGCAGAGGAAAATTTCGAAGCTTCAATAATAACAGAGGAATCTACAATAGTTGATAAGGGGACCGCTACAGGCGTAATAATACCACCCAATGCCTGTACTAATACTCAGAGCAAAAACACTCTCACTCAAATAGCTGAAGATTTGTTTGTATTTACTACGAGCCCCATACCAGGTGAAGGAACTGGAGACAGTGGCAGTAAATCGAGGGATGGATCCTGTAATGAGCAACCTAAACATGAAAAATTCGGTGCTTCAATACCAACAGAGGAACCTATAATAGTTGATAAGAGAACCGCTAAGAGACTAACAAAATCACCCAACGCCTGTACGTCTACACTGAGCAAAAACACACATAGCGATGTTGTGCTCGTACCAACTTCGAGCCCCAAACCAGGTGAAGGAACTGGAAATATTAGCAATGTCTCAAGGGATGGAACCTATATGGAGCATTCTATACACAAGATCCAGCAGCTAGTTTCTCCAGATAACGACTTTAAGAGATTACAGGAACAAACTACGAAAAGCAGCGAAAGAAAGCACAGAGTCATGATTTTTGCAGATCAAACAGGATATGGTGTAAGACAAATACTTCAATATTACTTAGGGGATTCTTTTTTGGTTACTTCAAATATAAAACCGCATGCTACAATGGATGAAGTACTTAAGTCTTGTTTATCTATGTGCACTGATTATACGAAATCAGACTATGTACTGATACTGGCAGGCTCTAATGATAGAAACCCGATGTTCGTTCAGACATATTTACACTACACCTTATGTCAATTAAAGTCTACAAACGTATTGGTGGGTAAAATATATAATAATGTTTACTTAAATACAATTACATTAAATAATTTAGTAAAACTTGTGTGTAAAAACTGTGACAATTCAATGTTTATTTCATTAGATTTAAGTTATTTTGACAGACAACCGAAAAATATACACAAGTTGCAAGCATGTAGGCTAATTCACCGAGAAATTTTGCATATAAATTATAGAATTACTTATCAAAATTATATTACAACAATGGCACATGATGAAAGTCAATGTAAAGTGAAGTATTTTATTAATGCATGTACTCAAACTGATGACAATATTCATGTACCAATTGGATTTGTAAACTCGGCGTCACAAACTGATGACGTCACACAGCAGACACAACAGTCAGAATTTTTTCGTGAGTGATAAAGACACGGCTACTGCATCGAATATAAGTGTGTTTTCAGTTACATCAAATCTTCAATTTAATATGTGTATATGTCATCAGAATGTGTGTGGAATTAGCAATAAGAAAAATGATTTATCCATTTACTTAGAATCACTTGAAAGTAAGGTAGATTATGTTTGCTTAAGTGAACATTTCTTGAACGATAAAACTGTGAATTTATTAAATCTAGAAAATTATTATCTTGCATCTTACAATACTAGACATAAAAAGATGAGGGGGGGAACCTTAATCTTAGCAAATACAGACCGAAAAGTTGAAGTTATAGACGTAATAAATAAACTGTATAGAGTAGAGAGCTTTGAAATTTGTTGTATAAAGGATATAAATACAGGTCTCTATCTATGTTGTTGTTATCGTAATCCTAATAATAAGAATTTTTATATGTTTATGAAGAGCCTGGAAGAACTATTGGAGCATCTATTTAATAAGAAGTGTGTAATTTGTGGAGATTTTAATGTTGACATGCTCACAGAGAGTCGAAATAGAACTGAGTTTATTAGCCTGTTGACATGCTATAACTTTAGATATCTCATAACAACTTATACGTTTATGCGCAATAACTCATTTTCCTGCATAGACAACATTTTGACTAACTTGCCTGATGACTGTATAGAGGGATGTGTAGTTGACCACAACGGCTTGGCAGATGGTCATGGGGCTTTACTGGGTGCTTTCACTTTGGAAAATAATGTTGATAACTCTAATAATAACATTCATATTACTGTTAATAAGAGATCATTTAATTATAAGAATTGTACAAATTTTAGACAACAAATAATCGAACATAACTGGACTGCTATGGGTATCAACACTTTTTTAAAGACTTTTGGTAAGGTATTCCAGAACAGTTTTAGAAAACGTAAACACAAAATTAATATAAGACGTAACTTTCAATTACAGTGGGTCACCAGAGGTATCAAAACATCGAGTAAAATGAAACGTCTCTTATGCTCTAGTGGTAATAAGCTTGATGCCAGTGTACTTAACTACAAAAAAAACTATGTTAGAATTTATAAAAGGGTAATTTCGAATGCTAAAAAACTCACAGTAAGTGAAAAAATTTATCAATCAAAAAACTCTAGCAGGGAAATTTGGAAAGTTATAAATAAGAGTACAAATAGGGTTAAAGCAAAGAGGGCAGAAATTCGACTAAAAATAAATGAGCAAATAATAGATAACCCAGAGGAAGTCGCCGACTCTCTAGTTAGGCAATTTGATCAAAAGTACATCATGCCTGGAAGTAATGGTCAGGATGCTTGTGTTTATCTTAAACAATGTACAGATAGAGTGGAAAAAGATATGGAAATCTCACTTACTTCTACATACGAAATTACAAAAATAGTTAATAGTATGCAAAATAAGAAATCCTGTGGCTATGATGAAATTCCAATATCGGTAATCAAAAATAACTTACCCGTTTTATCTAAACCACTTTCGACTTTTTATAATAAGTGTATAGTAGAAGGCGTTTTTCCAGAACAGCTGAAGATTGCTAAGATTGTCCCAATTCATAAAAAAGGTACAAAGACAGATCCGTGTAACTATAGGCCTATTTCGTTGTTGCCCACATTGGCAAAGATCTTTGAAAAAGTTTTAAAAGACCGCTTAAGTAGACATCTTAATTTAAATAAAGTAATTAACCTAAGACAATTCGGATACCAGAAGAATGTGGGTACTGGAGATGCTATTTATACGCTCTTAAATGAAGTAGTTAACAAAATAAATTGCAAATTGAGGGTAGCAGGTATTTACTTGGACCTAAGCGCTGCTTTTGATAGTATTGATCACAAAATACTTCTCTCAAAATTGGAACACTATGGAGTAAGAGGTAAAGCACTACAGCTCTTCTCTTCCTATCTAAAAAATAGAAAAATGTTTGTCGAACTTAGTGCTACAACATCAAATGGGTATAAAAACAATTACAGGTCGTCCATGATAAACATTACAGCCGGAGTGCCTCAAGGATCAATTTTAGGCCCTTTATTATACATATTATTTACTAATGATCTAATCAATTTCATACAGAAGCTTTTGCCGGGCATACAACTTGTAGTGTTTGCGGATGACACAAATGCTATAGTAGCAGCTCAAGATATTCGTGACCTTGCTGTTAAGGTGAATGCAGCTCTAGAGGCTTTTCATTGCTGGTTTAATGCAAATACACTCACAATAAATACATCTAAAACTAATATTATGTTATTCAAAACTACTGCCCGTTGCAAAGATAATATGCATATTGAGCTAGGTGAAGTTAAAATTGAGCTTGTTAGGGAAGTTAAGTTTTTGGGAATTCATATTGATGATTTGTTAAATTGGAAGAAAGAATTAGCAGCATTAGACTCATCGATATCATCTGCTTGCTATGCCTTAAGAAGTGTTAGAGATGAAGTGACCACAAAATATTTAAAAATGGTATACTATGCGCTAATTGAGTCCAAACTGAGGTATAGCATACAGTTTTGGGGTAATAGCTACCATTGTAACTGGCATAGGGCATTCTTACTCCAAAAAAGAGCGATCCGAACTATGGTCCGCATCTCTCAACAAGACTCTTGTAGGCCATATTTCAAAGAACTTGGCATTCTCACAGTGCCTAGCCTTTACGTAGTCGTGCTGTTAAACACTTTTAAAAAATATATTTATGATTATGAAACAGCCGAGGGAAGGATGGTAAGAGAGAATACGCGTAGGCAAGACTTTGGTAACAAAATCACACCGGCTCTTGGAATAGTGAAACACAGTCCACAGTATCAGGCAGTCAAAATATTTAATAAATTACCGTTAGAGTTAAAAAGCACACTGTACACAGTTTCATTCAAAGCAAGGCTCAGGGCCTTCTTGTTGGATAGATGTCTCTACTCCCTGGACGAACTGTAATGTGCTCAAAACTGATATGTAATTATTTTTTCTTTTTTGATATTATAATTTATGTATGCCTTTTATTAATTGTTTTTGATTATTTTTTTTTTAAATTAATTTATTGACATTGTGTTTTTATTAATTATGTGTGCATGACATTTACATTATTGGTTTGTCAATTTAAATTAATTTTTTTTAATAACGTGTAATTCTTATTTTTTTTTACTATTTAATTGTAAACTGTATACTAAATCAATATTCTGTTTCATGTTAAAATATTCAAATACAATTTAAATTGTTCCTGAATAAAATAATAAAATAAAATGAAGGCCAAAGAAAAGATGAATGGATTGTGTAAGGAATAATATGAAGGAGAAAGGAGTAAATGATGCCGCGACGTCTGATAGGGGAGAATGGAAGAAGAAAACCTGTTGCGCCGACCCCAAATAGAATGGGATAAGGGCAGGAAAATAACATCACGCTACGACACTGCGGAGCTGAGTAGCGGGTGAAATCGCAGGGCACAGCTCAAAAATATAAAGGCACACACGGCGACACTTCAAGTTATACATTTCCAGTATATGACATCGCCAACAATACTTTTACTTTATAATCTGACTACAAAATAAATTTTAAAAAGAACTTTGTAAATGAAAAAATAATTTTATTTCAGGTGATAAGTTTCCTAAACTCCGTATACAAGTTGTTCGACGAGAAAATTGAATGTTATGATGTATACAAAATTGAGACCATCGGAGATTCTTACATGGTTGCTTCAGGATTACCTGTTCGAAATGGTAAGTACAATTATTAATGACTAGTGACCCACCCCGGTTTCGCTTCATTATCATCATTTCCCTGCCCACATCATTTTTCTTCTTCCATTCTCTCCTGTCAAACGTCACGGCAGTATTTACTCCTTTCTCCTTCATATCATTCTTTACACAATGCATCCATTTTTACTTTGACCTTCCTCTCCTTCTCTATTTATCGACATTCACATCCATCACTCTTTTAGCCACATGCGCTTTGGCTTCACATATAGCAACATATTTTAAAATTCACCCTATTTTTTAACATACCAGAGAAATTTCAAAAATGTTGAAGAACACAAAAGCTAAGTCGGTCTAGCCATTCTCATTTGAAGCTCTTTTTGGCAATTGTCTCTTCTCCTCCCTTAAATCCATCCAAAGGTTGTCTTGAAAATATCGCTTCGCTCATTGTGTCACCTTATTTATAAGTTGTATACTGTTATTCATGTTTTATGTATGGTGTACACTATCTATGACCATTGATATTAATTTTCTTGCATTTTTTTAAAGGAAATAAGCATGCGACAGAAATAGCCAGCATGGCTCTAGAGTTACTGGAAGCGACATCCATGTGCAGACTACCACATCGACCTGATCAGGTACTATTCTAGGTAAAATATATCTGTGTCTTCGCTTTTTTTTATTCTTATGTGCACTTTCGCTTTACTTACATGTATTTTTTTTACAGTAAATTATGTATATTATAATGTTGTGCTTATTAGAATGCCAATTTTCGGTTTTTGCGCTGTCATTAGACAATTTTTAACTGTCTGTGGGCATTGTATTGTAAATAAAACCAAGATGGCGGATTGAAATCTGGTTCTTCTAACCTGACAGACAGATGTGTTGCTGGGGAGTTTGTTCCGCCACTTCTTCTTCCCAGCTAAAACACTAGGAAGTGGCGAAGGGCAGGGCGTTTTTGTGGGACTGTCTCTTGTAATCTGACGTTCAAAAAGTGCTGATTATCAGCCTAATTTGAATAAATGACTTTTGATTTTGATTTTGAAAACACCGTGTTTACACAAACACGTTTTTTTTTAAATCCGCCATCTTGATTGTACAATTCACTGATAAACTGTTACTTATCATTTTTGATAGTTTCTCTTTATTTTTCTCTTCTTTGATGAGTTATTGTCTCTAATAATTTACTAAACACAAATACTAACAAACTCCCACAGGCGTAAAAGGTTACGATTGATATGTTGCCAACTCTGGAGAGACAACCTAAAATATTTTTTGCGATTTAATCGATGAATAACCACGTTAAATTGCACTTGTTATATTGCTCTTTATTTGTTGTACTGTAAATGATATTTAAACTGATTACTAATAAATAACAGTGCATTACTTCCTTTATTTAGACTGGCTTCGAAGCTGTTAACCTTTGTTTTTACATCTGTATCATTGGTGTAGCAACACCAGGCAAATTATGCCTATTAAACTAGTTTTTTTTATTATTTATGAACCTGCCATTGGCAATTGTATAAGTCCAATACTTTAATTTTTATTAAAATAATATTTTTTATACAGAACCTTTTTATATAAATAAAATGATATCGTACTTAAATTAAAGTTTATAGGTCGCTAAGTTATGCCAGAGGTGTACAAATAAAGTCATGAAAGAGGTAAACACAAATTATTTAAAAGGTATGTCAAAAATGAAGTGATGACAAATAAATAAGAACAAAAAATATAAATGTCATAATATGGATATAATAGCTGTGCCCAGCGGTTTCACAGGCTGCTCAGTTAGAGGCATGAAAAATAGATGTTGGCCGATTCTCAGACCTACCCGATATGTACACAAAATTTCGTTTAAATCGGTCCAGCCGTTTCGGAGGAGTATGGGAACGAAAACTGTGACACGAGAATTTTATATATTAGATGGAGTATCTAATGTCAACAGTCAATACAGTTTTTTACTCCTATAGTCAAATGAATAGGTAAAGAAGTCCACATCAATTTATCAATTGTGTGTTTTTATGACTTTTGGCAATTTATTGTAGATGAGAAAAACGCTAAAACGCTCTTTCTCATTAAGACAGTCTTACAACTAATTTCTTAAAGCGTTTGCATATTGGCTACGAATAGCAACATATCTCTGTCTGTTTAAACATTATAACTTCATGGTTTTATTGACGATAACACTAGTTTCAATTTTTTTTTTATTTTCAGCAATTTAAGTTACTGTAGAGGTTGTTAAAACGTTCAGGCTGTTTTGTTCAAAGTATTTAAATGTTAAAAAGAAGAGTGTAGGTTTATCTGCTAAGTGATATTTATTAGTAAAATTAAGTTAAACTTAAATGTACGTAATTTAATGTCTTCTATGCTTGTTTTATTACGAATAAATATTCTTACACTTGCATAAACCACTATAGCACAAAAATATTATTAATTTTCAATTAGTGACTGTTTGATAATTACCATCATAAATTAGATAAACTAGTTACTTTTTAACATAACAACACATATGTTGTCGTTTGACTAAAAATAGTCTCTTTTAACAAATATAATATGCTTTAAAGAAAACCATTAACCAATCGAATTGATATGTTTTTTTTTTTCAGACACTTTGTATGAGAAGTGGAATCCACATGGGGCCTTGTGTCGCCGGTATAGTGGGTAGCAAAATGCCTCGATATTGTTTGTTTGGAGATACTATCAACACAGCCAGTAGAATGGAAAGCACTGGAGAACGTAAGTTAGCCCCCTTTTTTCGGATGAGAAATCATTGGAGTGGGGGTAGGGGGCTGTACGACTTTTACGGGCTTAAACCCATCCAAATGTTCCTTTGTAGCCCTTCATGTTTTGGGACCGCGATATATTTTTCGAACAACCCGCAACCCCTACGTGAGTTGCCCCTCAGGGCTTATTGGATTGCGACCACACTATTTAGACGAAAACTTAAACGAAGCGGTTCATTTGCTTTCGTTTTAAAACACAAAAAGCTTTTGGCCACCGCGGTTGCCAAATTTATTTTTGTTATTTTTTTTTAAATAGCCTTCTAAGCCGTAATTATGTGGCAACCATGTTTACTAAAAGCACGTGGTGTGTAGTATCTTAAATACTAATGAAAGCCTTTACCCTTTGGTTGCCTGGTTGTCAAATCAACGTCATAAAGTATTGCTGTTATATAGTAAATAAATAATAATATATATAAAAAAAATGTAGCAGCAGCAGACTCATGTATTGAACCAGCTTTACGAAAGAAAAAAAGGTGGCTTTAACCTCCATTTATTTTTACAGCAATGAAAATCCAAATATCAGACGACGTGAAGAGGGCTCTCGACAAGACTGGACTCTTTCTGACGGCTCCTCGCGGCGTAGTCGATGTCAAGGTAGGCATAGTTAGTTCTTTAACCTCGTCAGGTTAGCATAATCCTTACTTCCTTACTAATATTATGAAAGCGAAAGTGAGTTTGTTTGTTGTTGGTTTGTTTGTTTGTTACCTCTTCACGCTTTAATGGCTGCACCGATTTTGATGAATTTTGGTACAGAGATAGTTGGGAACCAGGCGAGGGACATAGGCTAATATTTAACAAAAAAAAGTGGGATATGAGGGAGAGCGAGGGAAGAAAAGGGAAAACTTAGCGTTGCTATTACAAATCAATCAGGCGCAAGAGCAAAAATTGCAGGTCTGCTTGGTGTGGTATACCGAATTTAACGCGAGCGAAGCCGCGGGCGAAAGCTAGTACAGGAATAAATAAATAGTAAATTTTGTCATTGCGACCGAGGCGTATTTAATGTCCGAGCCGCCAGGCGAGGGTGTTATAGAGCTAAGAACAGCAGTGACATATTTTCACGTGAATCAAACGACATTTTTCAATACACTTACTGAAAAAATAAATAAATACATTAAAATATCTTGAGACAACTCACACACGGCTATCTGATCCCAAGCTAAGCAGAGCTTGTGTTATGGTAACCAGACAACTGATATACATACTTATATAATTTATAAATACATAAATATTATAGATTAATCACACCCAGACACAGAACAAACAATCATGCTCATTACACAAAGTTTGTCCTGGGTGGGAATTGAACCCACGACCTCCGGCTCAGCAGTCAGGGCCACTAACCACTAGACCAACAGGCCCGTCAAAATCTTGAAAATGTACGAGATGAATATGAGAGATCTCATGATCCTCAGCTCTTTATACCTGACTATTATATACCCAAAACAAATAAAGTTACTTAGAGTCTAGTTTCGATAAGTGGTGACATAAATGACGTGTAAATGAATGACGATGAATCAGTGTTTGTATGACGCTATTTTTGACAGTGGACGTATTTGTTTCAATTGAAGCCAATATCAATCAATCAATTAATGGCTTCAATACGGCTATGGCAATCCATGATGCGGAATAATTATTATTATTTATTTTCAGGGCAAAGGCGAAATGTCCACCCATTGGCTCGAAGGGAGGATTGGACCTTCACCGGAGAGACTTCCTTCTTCGTCTCTAGACTGTACTCCAAGTTTCTTAGCCAGGATCCACTCCCAAAGATCACCTAGATACCCTTCGGATAAGCAGAGGAAACACTGAACTTTGAGCTTTAACACTATCCGATTTAAATTTAGAATATTATAGTCGATTTTTTTTAATCTTAACGCAATCAGCACATGTACACTGTGTTGCAGTATTTCTAAGAAAATATTTAATAGGTGTACCTTATTTTAAATGTTATTTTTTTAATGTCAACGTTACAAATGCTTTGATAAAAAAAAAAACTTGAGAGGTGTTAAGGGACACCCGGATGGAACAAAGTTTTTATTTATTATGTACAAAAACCTGTATACACTCAACAAAAATAATCGTCGTGACACCACACTGTTCAATGCGAAATAGAAAGACGAAACGAAAATAACTGGCTTGCTTTCTATGAGAAAAGAGAGAGAGACAGACAGAGAAACACGCGTATGCCGCACGGCTTACAACTATAGCAAAAAGTGTCGTTACAACTTTTGATCTTAATTCTTTTGGTCTAGACCCTTTTTACAACGCGCCATAAGGAACTTTGTTCCAAAAAAAAACAATTTAAGGCAGAAAGCTGCTACTACCTTTTGTAAATTGAATTTTAATTTTGTTAAATATTTGTACGCCGCTGACGGCAAAACATGAAGATACCTATACTTTATATTTACACTTTTTACAGCTATGTTAAACAAATAAAAACCTCTGACTTTGGCTAAGATGACAGCGCATTAAAATGTGATTTACGACCATTACAAATATGTGTTTCCTCAGTTATAATAATTGATAAACAACAATACAACTTTCTCAGTTCCCCAACGAGTGGATTTTTCATGTAGTCATTTATGATAGATAGATAGATAAACAATACAAATTACAAAAACAGCAGTAAACAATTTCAATTTCAATAGCATTCAATAAACATCAGGGGAATGTATTAATTATTTTAATGACAATTATATGTGTAAAAAAAAAAATTAATGGTCGCGAATCATCTATGCATTTATATAAAAGAGAAAAGAGGTTTGTAAAGGAGTAAATGATGCCGTGACGTCTGATAGAGGAGAACGGAACAAGAAAAAACGTTGCGCCGACCCCAAATAGAATGGGACAAGGGCAGAAAAATGATAATGATGACGAGAGTTGCAAAGTTTGTATTAGAGTATGTAATTCCAAAACCAGATTGACTTGAATTTTTCATATGGATTCTTTAATTATAATAATCATAACGAATTTTGTGGAAGTACATTGGCGCTTCCTTCCTTCCCCTTAACGTGTTTAGGTATTTATATCAAAATATTTATTAGGTGTACTTTAATTATAAAATAATGTTGGTTGAAAAGATTGAATGTAATATAAAAATAAGTATTATATATATTGTATGCATATTTTGTACGTGACTTCAATAAATGTCTGAGTAAGCAAAAGCTGTTTTTCATTGACTTAGCGCTGCACAGCTATGCTGGGTCATAGCATGATGTTGTTTTAGTGGTGTCGTTAACAATATACACCCGGGACCAATGGTTCAAGTGTTTTTCGAAACATAAAAGATACTGTATTGGTGGACGTGGGTGTGTACACCAAAGACCAACCTTTGACGAAAGGTTGGCGCAGTGGCTGAACGATGCTGCGCTACGTGTCGCAGTTTCTATCCCCGCACGGAACAAATATTTGTATGGCCTACAGATAGTTGATCCAGGGTCTGGCTGTTTGTGAATATCGCACACATGATACAAGAGAAATTCTAGTGTGTGTAAAAATTTTTATAAAAACAAAACCTTGGTAAGCACTGCTTAACCTTAAAGTACGGCTATTAACATTTAACCAAAACCTCCATAGTGAGATATCTCTACATTCTAATTTATATCTTACATCATGCCCAATCGCGCCACATTGCGCTAAAGACCGGGATTCCCCGCAATATTCTAAAAGAATGTTTAAACGTTGCCAAGTTTGATTGAGCAATTTAGTTTTGGCGTCCCTGCCAAATCGTAGTCGTAGTGAACTTTATTGGCGTTGTAATAAGGTTGTTGTTGTTTTGCTTCAGTTTGACATAAAATAATTCAAGTTTATTATATGAATTATTGAACAATTTTAGGGTCCCGTAGCTCAAAACTAAACCCCTTTTTAATCACTTTATTGTCGCGTGGAGGTAGTTATCATATCGAGTTGAAATTAAAGCCATGCCAGCCAATATACTTAACTCTGTAGTCCTTTTTTAAGGAAGGTTTATTGAAGGGTTGTAGGTCATCATCTGCCTAGCCTTTTCCCAACTATGTTGGGGTCGGCTTCCAGTCTAACCGGATGCAGCTGAATATCAGTATTTTACATGGAGCGACTGCCTATCTGACCTCCACAACCCAGTTAACACTAGGTAATACGATACCCCTTAGTAAGACTGGTTGTCAGACTTTCGGAACACTGACTACCTGTAACGACTGTCAAAGATCGACAAATGACAGCCGGGACCAACGGCTTAACGTGCTTTCCGAGGCACGGAGGAAACTCGGTATGTAACGGGTGGTCACCCATCCACAGACCAACCTAGGCAAGCGTGGCTTAACCTTAAGATCGACCCGAGCGGCTGCTATTATTTAGCCACGAGCTCCTCATTGAAGGGTTGTAGGTAATGTACCTAATGATCTAAAAAGGGATCCGATTTTTCCTTTTCACTTTAAACTTTAAAAACATATATTTTATTTTAAACATGCAGACTTAGTTTAGGAAAGAGGCTAGAAAATTATCGTCTTACTTTGTTAAGCACGTAAAACCCACACAAGGTCATAGTGTCCATGCCGGGGGTGCGGGTTGTTCGAAAGAGATACCGCGGCCCCGGAACATAAAGGGCGGTAGAAGGAACATGGGTGGGTTTAAGTCAGTACAAGTCTGACACTCCCCTCCGTCCGCCCAGAGCGGGGGAAGTTATTTGATGATATCCCACCCCAAAAAAAAACAAAAATCATAGTGGCCACCGGCTTAATTGGCTTGCTTTCTTTGAGAGAGAGAGACAGAGACCCACGGCTTACAACTATAGCAAGAAGTGTCGTTACAACTGTTAGTCTTAAGCAAAAAGTGTCGTTACAACTTTTGGTCTTATTTTTTTTCGTCTAGCCCCATTTCTCAACGCGCGATAACGGTACTTCGTTCCAAAAAATGGAGAGCAGCCCGCATGCATTTACGAAATGTTTATATGAAATGTATTTTAAATTTTGTTTTGCGAAATTTAATAACGTCAGCATTGGATGTTTATAACGTAAATTAATTGTAACTAAAAACAAATAAAACTACGTTGGCAAGCTAAAAACCCATTGATAAGAGTCTATAACGACAATAATTCATGTTAATTGTTTACACCATAAATAAATACCTTTTTTACTTGTTTGCCCACTGAAAATTTCAATTTACCTTCCTTGATTTAGCTTACAATATAATTATACGTCATTCTTATACTAACATATACATACATAAATCTAATTCTGTTTATTTAATATAATGTTACTAATAATCATGTAAAAGTACAAGTAAAGTTAATCAGTATATTTGTATGTTTTTTTTAAGTGAGAAAAGGGGGAGTAAGAGGGAAGAAAAGGGGAGAGAAATATTTTTTTCGATCATCACGCGGGTAGAGTAAGCATTAGCCCAAAGTAACAAGCCACGCGGACGAAGTCGCGGGCGGAAGCTAGTGCAATTATAAATCCTCAGATTCTTTGGGCACAATACCCGCAAATAACTAAATGGACTGTTTGGTCGAGTTGAAGGCCTGAAAACAATAACCATTTCGATGGACATACTCCATCAAATCTGCCAACAAGTTCTCTCTGGCAGAATGTACTCGCCATGCAGCCAATAAAAACTGGTGGAAAAGATCATGAAGGAAGCCACCCCAGTTGGAAAAGACTCTCAATGATCACGACCACACCGTGAAGAGTAAAAGAAGAAAATGAAGAATTTTTGTTACCTTTTCCTATTTAAATGGCTGATCAGTTTGTGATAAAATGGCAGATAGATATACTATACAGGCTATGTAATATAATTTTAGGGAGTTGAGCACCGGGGTTGCGGTTTGTTCGAAGAGATACCGCGGCCCCAGAATTTAAAAGGGCAATAGAAGGAACATGCGTGGGTTTTAGTCAATACAAGTCTGACACTCCCCCCGCTCCGCCCATAGCGGGGAAAGTGATTTGATGATTTCCCATCTGCAAAAAAAAAGAAAAAGTTTAAATGTTTGTAAACGCCTAAAATTCCTAGTTAGGGACAACGTTTTTATAAACAAAAAAAGTTATGTTAAGACCCACGTTATAGGGGCGAGCCTATTGCTATCACAGATTACATTCCGTGGGATTTACTAAGAAATTCCTGTTAGCAAAACCCAATAACACTTTGCCGCAGCCGGTAATCGAAGACATGGTCTCATGCCACAGCAGTCGCGCAATTGCGATCACAAGACCAACACGACAGTCGTTGTCAGTTTTTTTTTGGAACGAAGTTCCTTATCGCGCGTTGTGAAAGGGGGCTAGACGGAAAAAATTCTTACGAAAAGTTGTCACGACACTTTTTGCTATAGTAAGCTATTGTAAGCTGTGCGGCGTCGCATGTTTCTCTGTCTGTCTGTTTGTCTCTCTTTTATAGAAAGCAAGCCAGATATTTTAATTTCTATTTCGCATTGAACAGTGTGGTGTCGCGACGAGAACTTCGTTCCATCCGGGTGTCCCTTGACACCTCTAAATTTTTTAAGAAAACCTTGCCCCACATTAGAAATTTCTCCTGTATCGTGGGTGCGTTTACAAACATTTAAACTCACATACACAAACAGCCACACCCGAAACAACTATTTGTAGGCCATACAAATATTTGTTCTGTGCTGGAATCGAACCCGCGACACGCAACGCAGCAGTCAATAGCTCAGCCGCTGCGCTAACCGTGCCTTCGACTTATAATAACTAATTCATTAGCTTTAAAAAGCATTTAACAAATTAATTAGTGTTCATTAAGGTATAAACTGAGTCATTTAAATGCAAAGCTGGGTTTTAATCCGAATTTGAGTGAACAGTAGCGGTAAAAGGAAAAAGATACGCACGCGCCACCAACTCGTGCCGATGAGGTCGCTTGGAATTCCAATATCTTAACATTACGTCGTAAACTGAGTCATCAAAGAAATGACGCACCTGAGTGTGTGAAAGACTATAGAGAACAGAATGCAGTTTTTGCATACATGGTTTTAACAGCATTTTTTAAATCATAAATGTTGAAAATTAACAACACCTTTGCCGAACAATTTATGAAATTAAATTGCCCACTCGTGGCAACACTGGTTGTATTTTTTGTTGTAGTTAATGTTATGTAGTTATTTCAATAAACTGATATTTAATTATCTTTAATACCTAATTGTATCGTTCCCAAAATAATCTTGGTTAAAAAAAAACCTTGTTCCTCTTTTTTCCTGTATTGCTGGTGCGTTTACAAACAGACTCGGGACAACTACCTGTAGCTCATACAAATATTTGTTCCGTGCGAGAATCGAACCCGTGACACGCAGCGCAGCAGCAACAATCGATCATCCACTGGACCAACCGTGCCGTCAAAAAAAATGGGCTATGGAAGTCAGATAGGCAGTCGCTCCATGTAAAATACTGGTATTCAACTGAATCCGGTTAGACTGGAAGCCGACCCCAACATAGAAGGAAGGTATAGACAGATGATGATAATTATTTAGGAAACGCGAAGCTTCAAAAGATTTTGTAACATTGCAGATGTTATGACATTCCACCACAACTCAGGAGAAAGCAGTTCCTTTTTTTTGTGTAGGGACTTCCCACTGGGGATTCCCAAAACTGTTAACCCGGAGCTGTTATTCGATTTTCAACACACTGCACGGAGGCACAAAGTTCTAAACGTAATATCACACTTAATGTCGCTTAAGACATTTCAAATGAAAAATGCGCATTTCTGCTACCGTTGGTATTCATTAACAGATATCGTTTTGTTTTACACAAATTAGTGACTCAATTGGGTGCTCAGCTGGCTGATTAAATCGTTCGTAACATATGTGAGGTGCGCGTGCGCCGGTCTGCGCGTGCTTCATGTATCCTGGGTTTTATGTGGTTGTTTAGTTATAAAATGACTGTTTCATATTTATTTATTGGTATAAATTTATTATTAACCGACTTTAAAAAAGGAGACTACTACTACTACTACTAGTCTACGTAGGCGAGATTCTTTAAGGGAACAGTTTAAGGATATTAACATCATGACAGTACCTTGTCAATATATTTATGAAAACATCATGTATGTCAGGAAAAACTCGCATCTTTTTAGTAAAAGAGGTGACAGACACAATTATAATACTAGAAATAGGGACCAATTAGTTCAACCAGGTTTCAGGTTAGCTAAAGTAGACTCATCTTTCATGGGGTACTGTTTGAAATGCTACAATAAAATACCTCCCCACATTCTTCAACTGAATGAAACGAAATTTAAATCTTGTGTTAAACGCACACTATGTAGGCAAGCATATTATAAGTTGGGGGATTATATTGATGATAAAAATGCTTGGCTCAATGCTGGTCCTGCTCCTCAAGCATAGGGGTAAACTCATTAATAAGTATCCGAAGCTATAGTGGAAGCTGCAGAAGATTGTAAGACTATCTTTGCAATGTATAGAATCAATTCTCTAGTATTGTATAATTATTAAGCCCATATGTGAGTGCTATGTATTATCATTGACTTGACGAAGCCCTGGTGGTTAATAGTGTCATGCTCACTTATATGTCTCGCTGATGGTGGCGGGTGTGTCGGGTCATTTAGCTCCCTTCAAAATGGTCGAGCTGAATGGGGCTGATCCATACGTCATGTTCGTGAACGGGCGCTGTCAGTTGGGACTGGTCATTTTTTAACTACCACGGTAATTTTTAATTTATTTAGATTTAAATTGAATTTTGTTTTTTATTTACTCTGGACGCTCTTACTGTGCACGTCTTTCTACATCGTTCGCACATATTTGTATAATCTCAACACGAATGATGTAAATACTATTTTGTAAAAATATTAGAATTTAAAAGAGTGTCCATGGAGTTTCTTGCCCATTCTTCTCCATAGAGATCAACGCTTTGGAATGGGCAACTGCAGTACTTTCACAAGTTATTATGCCTTGTGACCGGGACTGTAGATTCATTTTGTTTCTTGACATTCAAAAGTGCCTGTAATGGTCTAATTGAAATAAATGATTTGATTTGAATTTGATTTGAGAAGGTTCTATTTTCGACTGTATTTTTTTGTATGTATGTTTACTGATTACTCCGCGAACTGTGGACTGATTTTCAGTGGGTCTCGGTGGTCCCATATCAATTTTATTTATTTTGCTTGGGTAGTTTATGAGTTATTGTCTATGATATATACTTGTTTCTTTTATGTCTTTATGGATGATCTGCTAATCTTTTAGTAACAATGGAAAATGAATATTCGAGAAATAAAAATGTGGGACATTTCATGATACTAAGTATAACTAAAAATGCTGAAATAAAAAACTAAACTGGAAATTAACTTTACTTCCGGAAATTGGTAACAAAAAGTTAACGTTACAAACAAAGCCACCGACTTCCGGAAGTGTTTTTTCCAGTTTTTTTTTATATAGAATACTATCATGTAATATAGCTGTTATTATATTATGTTATTATATTCATTAAATGATAAACGGTTAAACGAAAAGTGGTTTAATGACACCCATATTTCCCCAATTTTGTATAAGTTTCATAAGAACCCTATTGACATCAATTGGACATAAGCTGGCGCCCGCGGCTTCACCCGCGTGATGATCGAAAAAAAGTATCCTATCCTATAATCCACATCTGTGCCAAATTTCATCAAGATCCGTTTAGCCGTTTTGACGTGAAAGAGTGACAAAAATCCATACATCCATCCTCACAAACATTCGCATTTAAAATATTAAGTAGGAAGTAGGATTTATAATATTATAGTAGAATAGGATAGTGTGATAATTATTTTTTAATCATAATATTCAATGTTTTATAACATTATAGTAGGATAGTGTGATAATTATTTTTTAATCATAATAATCACTGTGATTGTTGTCGGTAAACTAGTTAAACTAGTCGAGAACTACAATTTTCCCACACGTATGTAACGTGTGGGAAAATTGTAGTTCTCAACATAGTCATTTATTTATAGACTATCATCATTTTCCCTGACCCGTTGATCAGATTTAATTCGTGTTGTAAATACCACGACGTTCTGCTTGAGTCATGGTATCAATAGAGCTATGGAACTAAATTTGTTATTAAGGAACTTCGTTCCAAAAGGAAATATATGCTGGCGAAATAATTTCAATCCATCTTATGTCATCACGTTTGCAGACTTCGTTTAGGAATGAATCTGACACCGTGACTTCAAAAAAGGAGGTTGTTCGATATGTAATGAAATTCGATGTGTGAAAGAGTAACAAACATTCAGACATCCATCTTCTTCTTAGCCGGTACGCTCTTGACAGAGCGGTCGTGATCGCTATGAACTTGTAGTATTATTGGAGGGAGCAGATGTGATGCGCTTCACGATGACAGACAGACATCCATACACACTCAGAAACTTCTTCAGACTTCCGGAAATAATGTTATTTTACACTTTTTTGTTTTTTTTTTTTCTTAAAGGTTTTAATTTCTCACCACCACAAAAATATTCTCATTAAAACAAAAAATTAAGCGCGCCAAGGGCAGGGCGTTTTTGTGGGATTGTCTCTTGTAATGTGACATCCAAAAAGTGCTAATTATCAGCCTAATTCGAATAAATGACTTTTTATTATGTTACAATGTTCAATTCGGTAAAAATTAAAAAAAGGTCTTGACCACTAACTTCAAGAATAATTTGCAAAACGCACGCCAGTTGCAAAAAAAACGGTAGCGTTCAAAGCAAAAAAAAAACTCAAATTAGCGTAACAAAAAGAACGTGACTTTGCAAACCAGTTATTTTAGTGTTCGCATCAAATTATACCAAACCGGTTTTATCCTAATGACAGTTTAAAATCGACCTCTAAGGAGGAAATGCAATATGATTACATTGAACTAGATGGATGGGTATTTCCAGATATGCAGTCGCGTGCTTCGTTGTATTTGTGGGTAATTATTGTGATGTATACGTTTCTTTATGTAACGTTTTCCTTAATTTCGCATCTTTTGATGCCAAGACTGCGCCACACGTTTAGCGAATGACTAATCACACAATATTTTAAAGGCGATAGTTTTTATGTGTCTGTACATGTTTGTAGCTCTTTCACGCTTAAACGATCAGTCAAATTTTGATGAAATTTGGTAAGTATAAAGATAGTTTATATACCCTAAATTAACACATATCTATTTTATCAATGCTTTGTAATGGGCAACTACAGTACTTTCACAAGTTATTATGTCTTGTGACCAGGACTGTAGCTTATCATTTTATTTTATTTTTTGACATTCAAAAGTGCCTGTAATGGTCTAATTGAAATAAATGATTTTGATTTTGATCCCGGTTCAAGCAGGTAAATAATAGTAGTAGAAAGTAACTAAAACCACTCTATCTCGTGTTTAATTTCCATCAAACCCTATAACTATTTCACTATATTTAAAGACGGTTTCTAAGCAACCAAAAATGTATGTGAAATTTTCACTCTTTTAGTCACATGCGTCTTAGTGTCATTACATGCCCATAGTTTCATACCAAGACAAACAACTCCCTTTCAACAACAGGTGCAACTACAGTACCTAATTTCACAAGTTATTATGTCTTGTGACTGGGACTGTAGCAGCATCTTTTTTGTTTTCATGACATTCAAAAGTGCCTGTAATGGTCTAATTGAAATTAATGCTTTGAATTTGAATTCTCAAACTTCCTCTAACGGCTTTCTTAAACAGTCAACTAGCGTGTTGTTTTTAATTTGGAAATGGCAAATTTTATATTTATAAAATGAAATGATAAGCAGAAAATCACGTGACATATTAAATGATATAAGATTTTAATGGAACCTCGTTTAAAATTAAAAACATTCACACGAACATAACACCTCCTTTATAGATGTCTTTTAAAGTGGGGTTTTCCAGCCATTATAACTGTACCTACTCGCAGTTGGCGCAAACCAAGCTTTATCGTCATTACAATAGGGGTGTGGCGCATTGCATGATGAAATTACGGTCATTCTATAATTATGATGAAACTTCAATAGTTCGTTTAAAACACCCGTATCGTCTGCATTCTGGGAAACAATGAACTGTCAGTTGTGTATGGTCATGTCTTTATTTTATTTTGTCTATAAATTCATTCTTATTTAAGTTAAAGGGGAAAATATACAAGTCCGTGATTAGACTGTATGGGTCAGAATGCTGGGCTGTAAAAAGGTGGATGAAAACGATTGCATGTAGTGGAGATGAGAATGTTGAGATGGATGTGTGGATTGACAAGAATAGATAAAGTAAGGAATGAGTACCTATATTGAAGGAAGTTTGAAAATTGCGCCTGTTTCAGAAAAAAATATAGGAAGTCGTTTGTCTTGGTATGAACATGTAATGAGGAGGGACGAAGCACATGTGACTAAAAGAGTGACGATCTGAATGATTATGGACAGAGAGTGAGAGGAAAACCAAAGAAAAGAGGGATGGATTGTGTAAAGAACGATATGAAGGAGAAAGGAGTAAATGATGCCGTGATGTCTGATAGGGGAGAATGGAAGAAAAAAACGTGTTGCGCTGACCCCCAATAGAATGAGATAAGGGCAAAAAAATGATAATTCATTCTTACTCTGAACGCTTTTAATTAGCTCGTTTTTCTACATCGTACACAAATTCAAATACATCATTATATGATATATCATATCACGGGAACTCGTAAAGGTATCGAGTTGAAATTAAAACTATATACTCAAGTCTGTTGTCCCTTAGAGCTCTGAATGAAAATTAACCCTCTAAATCTACGCACTCAAAAGATATGGCTGTTTTTATCACAAGCTTGTACGGAACCGTCGTTGCGCTACTTTGATTCGCTCTCGGCCAGTTTTTATATGTGGCTTAACGGATTGTATGACATTTGGTATCTTATGCCTTATTAAAAAAAAGAAGGGAAGAAAAAGGAAAACTTAGCTTTGCTATTACAATAAATAAGATGCAGGGGCAAAAACTACAGGTAGCAGGTACCTGTAAATCAGGAAAGAGGAACTGCGTTACCCCGAATTTAACGCGAGCAAAGCCGCGGGCAAAAGCTAGTATTAAATATTTCTTTGCTCTTCACGATTATTATTTCTCCTCCTTTAAATCCATCCAAAGTTTATCTTGAAACGCTTTTAGCGATAACATCGCCAATTGTGTCACCCTAGTTATAAGTTGTATCCTGTAGGCCTACTATGACGTCTTAAAGCAGAACTTATTCTACTGAGTGAAAGAGATGGCGCTTGACACCCTGTATAGCTCTGTCTCTTTCCCTCAGAAGAATAAGTTCTGCTTTAAGACGTCATGGTAGGATAGCTGTTATTCTTGTAATTTGTAAGGTGTACATAATAAAAAAAAAACGAAAAACGAAGTTCCTCGAGAAATGAAAATATCTGGCTTGCTTTCTATAAGAGAGGGAGAGACAGACAGGGAAACATGCGACGCCGCACAGCTTACAATAGCGTACTATAGCAAAAAGCGTCGTGACAACTTTTCGTAAGAATTTTTTCTGTCTAGCCCCCTTTCACAACGCGCGATAATGAACTTCGTTCCAATATTCTATCTATCCTATCCATCTAAATGAATCATGACGCCATACTACGCCCGGATGTTCAATTGATAATGTTATCAGCAGCTGGGACCCTATCGTGACCGATACGTGGTACTTTTGACGCCTTGGCTATTACCTTGTTACCTCTGTTAAGGATCCCGACTACATTACTCATCTTAAATGGAACGACTCAATGATTTCATACAGACGAGTATTAAGTGCCTCGAATGGTTATAGACTAGACGCGTCAAAAGATGACGCATCGGATGTGACGCGTGCGCATAGCCATCATGTATTGAAAATTCAATTTTCAATAGATTTCATTTAAAACTAGCTCTTAGTGCATTACGATAAGTTCAATATTTCACTCCATGTAAAATTCTGGTAGTCAACTGCACCTGGTTGTCAAATAATGATGATGATTAAAGGTCTCAGTCTGCTTTTTTAATGTAAATCAATTATCAAGCTTTGCTAGTACCGCCGCGGGAGACGCCCCGGGCGCCGGGCGCCGAGAGACGACTCCCGGCCGCCGTAGATGCAGGCCTGTGGACATTGAGCAATAGGTCACCGTCCGTCCGTCTGTTGACGACAGGCCGTGTCAACGGCGCGTTCGTGTTTCACGTGCGCCTCAAAGAGATGTCAGTAAAGCAGATGGGCTTGCCAGAGCCTCCGCCTGCCGGGATTGCGGGTTGTTCGAAAGAGATACCGCGGCCCCGGAAGGTAAAGGGCATAAGAAGGAACATGGGTGGGTTTTAGTTAGTAAAAGTATGACACGCCCCTCCGCTCCGCCCAGAGCGGGGGAAGTTATTTGATGATTTCCGACCCGAAAAAAAAAAGCCTTGCTAGTAATTATAGTGTGCATATTTGGTGGGCAGACTGTGGGACACTATCCCGTACAAACTTGCGACATTATCAGCCATATTTTTTAATTGCGTAGACTTAGGGGGTTAATTTGATTTGATTCACAGCTACAAGTGACCACAGACTTTAGCATATTGTTTTATTTTCAACTTAATACCTTCAAGTGTTCTCGAGATGAAGGGTCTTAACAGACAGACGGACGGATAGACGGACAACAAAGTGACCTTAAAAGGGTTCCGTTTCTTTCCTTTTAGGTATAGAAAAGAGAAATTTAAAGCTAGGTCAGGTAATATTTTAGTACGTGCTTGCCTATCTAGGTCATACCTTCTCTTCTGAGGTACAAAACCCTAAAAAAATATTATGATAAACTAGATTTTGCCCGCGGCTTCGCTCGCGTTAAATTAGGGGTAACATAGTTCCCCTTTCCTGATTTGCAGGTACCTGCTGCCTGTAGTTTTTGCCCTGGCGCCTTATTTATTGTAATAGCAAAGCTAAGTTTTCCCTTTTCTTTCCTTTTTCTCTCTCACATCCCACTTTAAAAAAATATAATTATATAGCCTCGTCCGTCTCCTGGTTTCCAACTATCTCTGTACCAAAATTCATCAAAATCGGTGTAGCCATTAAGGCGTGAAGAGGTAACAAACAAACAAACTCACTTTCGTTTTTAGAATATTAAGTAAGGATACTACACTAATAGGCGAGACTGCCGGTAGTAACGCGATGAGTCAACCTCGAACATCTACCCACGTTCCGAAACGATATCAGTTACCAAATAATTGAATACGAATTTAAAGAATGTTCGTTCGAGCGATATCGGAAGCTATGACCTATCAAACGATGACGGAGGACTACACCATGTGGGTGACGCGTCAATGTGTCCTCCTCGTTTGTTTAGGAAGTGGCGCTTAGCTTATAGAGCATGGTTAATTTTTTTGGGCTGGGAAATCATCAAATAACTTCCCCCGCTCTGGGCGGAGCGGGGAGGAGTGTCAGGATTGTACTGACTAAAACCCACCCATATTTTTTCTATTGTCCTTTACGTTCCGGGCGGCGGTATCTCTTTCGAACAACACGCCCTTGCACTGGGCCTTGGTAGGCTCCTCTGCTTTGCTGACATCTCTTTGAGGCGCGCGTGAAACACAACCACGCCGTCCACACGGCCTGTCGTCAGTAGACGCACGGACGGTGAGCTATCCATTGCTCACCGTCCACAGGCCCGAATCTATGGTGGCCGGGAGTAGTCTCGCGGCGCGCGACGCCCGGGGCGTCTCCTGCGGCATAGAGACATGGCCTTGTACTGCTTCTGTTTTCTGTGACAAGCTTTATATTTTACTCTGTTTTAAGTGTGCTTTGACAACACGGTTGGCGCAATGGCTGAACGAACGACTGCTGCGCTGCGTGTCGCGGGTTCGATCCCCACACGGAACAAATATTTGTATGCCCTACTGATATTTGTTTCGGGTCTGGCTGTTCGTGTATGCGATTTTAAATGTTTGTAAACGTACCCACGATACAGGAATATTCCTAGGGTAGGGCAACGTTCTTTTTTTAAAAAAAAGAATGTGTTAAGTGCCGTTAAATAATGGTCGGAAATTAAAAAAAAAATGTTTTGACAGATTTAGACCTATCTATTTTCCCACTACCTATAATTACCTCTCGGTCTTATACATCCATGTCACAACAAAGTTCAATTATTGATGGTGCACGCAAGAAGTAACCTTTTCGTTCGAGATTTAAAAACCCCAAGGTCAGAGCAATCGGCAAAGACACTCGGAAACCCGCGCTAAGTATTACTCAAATTACGTAATACCAAATTGTATCCATTATTTATGCTAATTCAGAATTCATAATAGCATAGAACTTGCACGCCATTAAGTGACAAGGTCAAATAATCCATTTAACAGAAAGCTTAAATTAAATTTCTGGGAAATACTAGCCAAACTGGCAAAACGATTATGAGGTGGATTATACAACTAATTTCAACACATATAAATATTTACAAACAGATACGTATATACATTTTAATACTAATTAAATCCATTATCGCACGTTAAAAAAGAGAAATTAAGACCAAAAGTTATAATGACACTTTTTGTTATAGTTGTATACTGTGCGGCGCGTTTTTCTCTGTCTGTCTCTCTCTCTCTCTCTCTCTCTCTCATAGAAAGCAAGCCAGTTATTTTTGTTTCGTCTTTCTATTTTGCATTGAACAGTGTGGTGACGCGACGATTATTTTTTGTACATGATAAATAATAACTTCGTTCCATCCGGGTGTCCCTAGACACCTCTCTTTTATTTTTATAATTTTTTTTTCACCCTTAAACAATATTGTCGTATTTAACCCAAAGGTTTACTGGTAGAGAATGTCATATGGCAGTAAGTCCGCCAATGTACGACTAATGTACAGACGCCTGCACATCAAGTTACTACAATCTGTCAGATTTCTTTGATAGATTTTCGACTTTATTTCTAAAGTATTAGGTTCAAGGTTCATTGGGAAAAATTTACAGTTTCGGGTAGCCAGACCTGTTGGCGTCTGTACATGAAGTTTAAATAAAATATTACATATATTGTTTTGTATACAGGGGCTGGTCCAACAAAATGCATTGATTCGCCAAAACCAACTATTTGGATTACCAAATAGTTGGTTTTGGCGAATCAATGCATTTTGTCAGGCCATGTTGTTCCCATACTGATAGCTCTATTAAGAGCTATCAGTATGGGAACAACATGGCCACATGCACAGCAACATGGCACTTATTCACAGCATATTAATAGCACTGCATTACACAGGGACGTCCCGCAAGGAATGAACCTAGGGGAATATACATTGACACACCCGCAATTGGCTAAACACTAAATGTATAAATTGCTTGCATCTCAATCAACAAATGTTTAATCATGAGTATAATATGACACATCGGGTACATGACCGTAGAATCTTTATTAAAACCATTAAATTATTAAAGTCAATATTTATTACAATATGTACGGATTTTACATTTTATCAATACTTATGAAGCGAAAGGTAAGCGGGAGCAGTTTTTTCAGGAGTGGGACAATAAAAGGTAAATAAAATCTTTGGACTGTGTAGATTTAAAGGGTTGATTTTTACAGCACAAAGGGACCACAGATACCGTGTATATTGTTTTAATTTCAACTCGATACCTTCACGCATTCTTGAGATAAAGAGTCTTGGCAGACAGGCATACAGACGGACAATAAAGTGATAACAATAAGGGTCCCATTTTTTCTTTTAAGTTTTACAAGTGACAGCTGAATGTTACGCACACCGTGCTTTCCATGACAAACGTGAATGACAATAGAAACGTCATTATTAGAATTAGGATATAAATAAACTTTATCCTTTTATGGCATCGTTCATTAATATTAAAGTAACAATGCTATTAGGGAAAATATATTATTGTATTACCCACTGTCCACGTATTGGTTGGATCTAGTACTTGATTCGGTGTGACGGGAAAATCCTGGTCTGTAAATCCTTACTAATATATAATATTATAAAAGCGAAAGTGAGTTTGTTCGTTTGTTACGTCTTCACGCCTAAATGACTAAACCGATTTTGACGAATTTTGGTACAGAGATAGTTGGGACCCTGGAGACTGACATAGCAATTTAAAAAAATTAGAGGTGTCAAGGGACACCCGGATGGAACGAAGTTCCTATAGAAATGAAAATATCTGGCTTGCTTTCTATAAGAGAGAGAGAGACAGACAGACAGAGGAACATGCGACGCCGCACAGCTTACAAAAGCAAAAAGTGTCGTGACAACTTTTCGTAAGATTTTTTTTCCGTCTAGCCCCCTTTCACAACGCGCGATAAGGAACTTCGTTCCTAAAAGTTTGAGATATGAGACAAAAAGAGGGAAGAAAAGGGAAAGCTTAGCATTGCTATTACAATAAATTAGGCGCTAGGTTAAAACTGCAGGTAGCAGGTACCTGCAAAACAGGAAAGGGGAACTGTGTTACCCCGAATTTAACGCGAGCGAAACCGCGGGCAAAAGCTAGTATTTAATAATAATATCACGAACTTAGAGAAAGCTAAACAACTAAAATATCTCAACTTGACACACGAGGTTGTCGACGAGTGTAAACTGGACTATCATAAATTGTGCTGATTGTCGTAACAGCCAATGGCTTGATAGTCAAGAGTCTCCACAACCATCTGTCGAAGTTTTGCTTAGGCGGTTGGATCTAGGGCCTGATTAAGAAGGCAGTACTCCTTGATATCACTTGCTTTGTGAGGAGGTTCCTGTCTCTGGAGCCCTAACCACTGCTGGCCTGGACCATGTCCCAATACCGGGACAGACGGGACCATATATATATATTTTTTTATTTTTAAATGTTATTTTTCATGGAATATTTAAAAATGTAAATAAATTAATAAAGGACATAATACCAGCCTATAACGACTTACTATTTAACTTAACAAGTTAGTGAAAATGTGCGCTAAAGAAGCATTAATTTACTGCCATACAGCTCTAGAATCATTAAATTTAGCTTTTGACTTAAAAACGTAAAGATTTTTGAAAATTCACCCCTTAATAGAATTAATTTTATTTATTTATTAGCTGGCGCCCGCGGCTTCGCCCGCGTAATATCGAAAACAAAGTATCCTTTATGTTATTCTAGACTATAATCTAGTACCTCTGTGCCAAATTTCATCAAGATCCCTTCAGCCGTTTTGACGTGAAAGAGTAATAAATACCCATACATCCTCACAAACATTCGCATTTATAATATTATAATTAGTAGGACCGGACATCCAAAAAAAAACAAATCTCAAGATACAAATTAAATATCAATTAAATAAGATAATTACAATTTAAAAAAATACATTTATTTGTTAAATAATGATGGAGGCGAATGCTCCATGCATTCACCTCCATCATTATTTAACAAATAAATCTATTTTGTATAAATTATGAATCATGTTCTACAGGAGTTCGTCATTTCAAGCGATGCAAAGTCCCCTCGGGGGCATGACTGGGGAGAGTAGGTATAAAAAGATGAAACAATACAAATCAAAATGTAACATTGTTACATCACTATCCACAAAAATTTCTGCACAAACCACACAATCACAATTACCATAGTTGCGCAATATTTTAATCACAATTTCGTAATATTTTAGAAGAAACTTTTTAAAATTTAGTGTGTTGCTTTAAGCGGGGATTTACCAAACGACCGGCCTACAGTACAAGAACGGTATAAACATAATTATATTACTTATGTTATTGTAATGGTGTTTCATTGGATAAAAACATAATATCGTATTTATTCTACGCCCGCGTGGTGTTCAGTAATATTTTAGGTGTTAATCAGGTTTATAATCTACTAGCTTCCGCCCGCGACTTCGTCCGCGTGGCATAGTTACTTTGGGCTAACGCTAACTTTAACCCGCGTGATGATCTAAAAATCCCCCTTTCCTCACTTTGGAACAAATAGCCTATGTTCGTCTCCAAGGTCCCAAGAATTTCAGTACCAAAATTCACGAAAATCGGTTAGGCCATTTAGGCGTGAAGACGTAACAAAAAAGCAAAATAACAAACTCACTTCCGCTTTTATAATGTTAGTAAGGAATTTGTGTGCCAAACTATAACCAGATCAGTCGGGTCTAGTTCACAATATCGACAGTCACTACATCGATAGTCGCTGTATCGAAAACGTTCCATCGACGGGCTAATGTATCGACAGTACCCCAAATCGATGGTACGCTACATCGATAGTACCCCAAATCGTTGGTGCGCTACATCGTTAGTACACTAAAGCGACGGTATGCTACATCGATAGTAAACCAAATCGATAGTACGCTGCATCGACTACCCGATCCGAGCCAGATTTGAATAAAAAATAGCATTTATAAAAGTTTTTAATCACAATTTGTTAAATCTGTAAATTGCTTAATTTTGCTGGAACCCACATTAAACGGATGAAAATAAAAACATAAATTCGTATTTAGTAACATTGTTTCTTATAGTACTAATTTAAAAAAAGGAAACTACTAAAATTAATAATAACAAAAACTATCCAAATCAAATATAATAAAAACACTTATAGAAAAATCTATATCCATACAGGAACCCTGATGACTCTTTGTGTAATTAAAGATAGGTGTTACTAGCAATCCGATCCGATCTCTCGCGTCCGGCCCTGGTTCAGGCTATGGTCCGGAGCGAGAGGGAATGGTAAGCGGTCACCACCTTCTGCGAAGCAGTAATGCTAGCGAAGGAGGTGGCCGGGCGTTTGAGGGAGAGAACATCTGCCCAACCCAGCCGCCGTGGGAGACGCCCAGGGCGCCGGGCGCCGCGAGACGACTCCCGGCCACCGTAGATGCGGGCCTGTGGACGGCTGAGCAATGGGTAGCTCACCGTCCGTCCGTCTATTGACGACAGGCCGTGTTGACGGCGCGTTCGTGTTTCACGCGCGCCTCAAAGAGAGTCAGCAATGCAGAGGGGCTTGCCAGAGCCTCCGCCTGCCGGGGTTGCGGGTTGTTCGAAAGAGATGCCGCGGCCTCGGAACGTAAAGGGCAATAGAAGGAACATGGGTGGGTTTTAGTCAGTACAAGTCTGTTTCCTTTTTTTTAAATTAGTACTTTATGAAATCAATGTTACTGAATACGAATTTATGTTTTTATTTTCATCTATTTAAAGTGGGTTCCATCAAAATTAAAAATTTACAGATTTAACAAATTGTGATTAAAAACTTTTAAAAATGCTGTTTTTTATTCAAATCTGGCTCGGATCGGGTAGTCGATGCAGCGTACTATCGATTTGGTTTACTATCGATGTAGCATACCGTCGCTTTAGTGTACTAACGATGTAGCGCACCAACGATTTGGGGTACTATCGATGTAGCGTACCATCGATTTGGGGTACTGTCGATACATTAGCCCGTCGATGGAACGTTTTCGATACAGCGACCATCGATGTAGTGACTGTCGATATTGTGAACTAGACCCGATCAGTCAGTCCAACCATACATCCTCACAAAATTTTGCATGACTCATGTTTGTATGGTGACTGAATTAAGGTGACGTACGGATCCAGAGTACTTAAGATTCAGTAATCGTAAGACCGGTCATTTACCGGTTGAGGTGATAACGATGAAATACGTACCTTAATGTCAAGATATTAAGGAATGTATTTCGTCATCATCAAGTCAAATGCAAGCATTTACAGACCCTTTCTCCCCATTTTCTACTTTCAGATCCCCATTACATTATATGATCGTGAAACCAGTGGAAAGAGAAGCCTGTTATCTCTGAAGGTTTAGTGAGAGGACTCAGAGGTGTCCCTTATAATAGTAATTACAGTACTTTCACAATTTAGTTTATCAACAAAAAAAAACCCCATCCCGGTCACAAACCGGGACTAGAGAGGATTTTTTTTATGGCATTCAAAAGTGCCTGTAATGGTCTAATTAAAATAAATACTTGTTTTCTAGTTTTTTTTTTTATTTAAAATTTTTAATACACCCATTTTGCCAGCTATGTCCCATATTAGTATTGATAGCTACGTTACATCCTAAGAAATGTTTTTCCCCATAAAAAACTACTTTCATGACGGACACAAGTTAATGACGTATACAGAGATCTGGTTACGACATTATCATCATTGCCATGTGCGCGCGCGCAAGCTGACACCATATAAAAGCCCGACATAAACGGTTAATAAACACTTTATCAGTAACAGCCCACGAGAGCAGACCTCTACAATGGCAACTACAAGTTTATATACGTTTTTCCTGTGCCTACTCCTTTGCGCACTAGTTTCTACAAAGCCAGTTGCGCAGGAGTCGGAACAAGTGCAACCTACAAGTGTTGACAGTACGTTAAAAAGGACCCAAAACCTGGATACAGTTGAAAGTGTACGTGATTTGGAACAAGTGCTAATTCTCGACAATGATGCAGAGACAAGTTCGACAAATACTGACAAGACATTCAACAGAGTCAAACGAGATACAATTAAAGGGAATGGGTGCTCCGGTGAAATGATTTGGTTTATGAGAAGATGCATGACGTTTGAAGCGTAAGTTTCTAAATATTTTTATACACTTTCCTTGAAACAAAACTAAAACTTTTTTTTCATTAGTTGCTTTTTTGTTTTTTAAAATCTTTGTTTAAATTTGTATGTCTTTAAAATTATTGCACTTAAACGCTACAGTTTAATCACAAGTGCGTGTAAGGAAAATGTAATCTAGTCAAACCTGTTCAGATTAATAACATCAGTACGTGCTATAAGTACACAAACATCGAGAAAAAAAACAAGATTAATCGATTTAGCAACTGTGTGCATTATTGTACTAAAATTAACATTTTGTTTTCTTGTATTCTCAGGTATGAACGTATTCTTGATGAAGTGGACGGAGATAAATAAATCAAGGAAGATTAATCTGGAGAGTTCTCTATAGGATTATCCTCAAGGCTTTGCCTTCTGTGTTTGATGACGTCTTCAGACCTCTTCATTTCAACTCGAAGGAATTGAAAATCACCATCAGCTGCTTAGCCTTGCCCCGAATATATGGATTTGGCTTCTATCCTAACGTGAAGCAGCTTACAAGTATTCTACTGTGACTACTCTACCTCCAAGATTTTGTTACTCAGTGGATTTGTGGTTCTACGATCCCGTGTCATCATCTGCCTAGCCTTTTCCCAACTATGTTGGGGTCGGCTTCCAGTCTAACCGGATGCAACTGAAAATCAGTATTTTACATGGAGCGACTGCCTATCTGATCTCCACAACCCAGTTCGTACTGGGTAATGCGATACCCCTTGGTAAGACTGGTTGTCAGACTTTTGGAACACTGACTACCTGTTACAACTGTCAAAGATCTACAAATGATAGCTGGGACCAACGACTTAACGTGCTTTCCGAGGCACGGAGGAAACTCTGTATGTGACGGGTGGTCACCCATCCACAGACCAACCTAGGCAAGCGCGGCTTAACCTAAAGATCGACCCGAGCGGCTGCTATTATTTAGCCACAAGTTAAATAACAATCCCGTGTTATACCATCATACCTTCGGGAAGGATTGCCAAAAAAACACCATTACCGCTTAGTACAGAATTTAGTTTTTAGTTGATTTCCGTAAAAAGTGCTATCTAAGTCAATCCTAGTGATTTTGCATTATGTTTCATTCACAGCTCAATTCTAGTCTCTCTAGCGCTTTGACAGAATATACAAAAAAAAACAAGAAAATTTAAATGTCATTTTACTTTTTTGTTAAAGTTAATTGTTTCGACAAGTTTAATGTTTTTTCTTTTACTTTTTAAAACTAAGTCAACTGATTGTTGTCAAAAGTACTATTTAAAGAAGCTTGTTTATTTTTGTGTCACAATATCTAGTATGTTTTAATTGTAAGACAATTATTCTGTCAATAGCGTTCTTAATTTTTGCATGGATCTATTTCTCATTATTTATTATTATTAGTATAAGTATTTATTGAAACTAGCTTTTATCGAATTGTCTCTAGTCATTTAAGATAAGTATTAATAATTTAATCATCATTCTCCTATCCATCTGCTGTGCTCCGTGTCGCGGGTTCGATCCCCGCACGGAGCAAATATTTGTATGACCTACAGGTACTTGTTTCGGGTCTGGTTGTTTGTGTATGTGAGTTTAAATGTTTGTTAACGCACCCACCATACAGGAGAAATTCCAAGTGTAGGGGCGAGGTTTTCTTAAAAAAAAAATGGGATTGCTACAGCATATCTTCTTCTTCCATGCTTCTCTCGTACATCTAATTCGTAATTTTAGAAGTCACCTTCTTTTTTGCTGTCTCATCCTTCATAGTTCATCTATAGTTTTTTTGCTCTCAGCAACATTTATACTCAATATTGTCCTCTTCATTGCCATATTAAGAATTCATAAAATGATCACTGTATGTTTGTATTGTACCTTTATTTAGTGTGAAACTCGCCAAAGAGGCTGAATGCAATCATTAAATCTAAAGACGTTAATGAGCTGTCAGTGTCTTATGCTTACTTACAACTCCTAAACTCCGTTTAAAAAAATTGATCGTGTTTAGTTTTTTTGGTGGAGTCTGCTCTTATTTTGTACCTATGTTTTTAAGCTATCTGTGATAATTTATTGTTTAATTTTATTCTGCAGCTTTAATCATTATATCATCTGTAATCTTCAAAATCATTAAATGCATTAATTAAGTACCGTTTTAAAAAATACACGGAAACAACAGGGCGTATACATATTGTTCGTTTTAATCTATTTTATAAGTATTTATTTTAAAATAAAAAATGTGAATAGAAATGAAAAATATTTTTCTTTATTTTAATGTTAAAATACATGACAGTACGCCCCTAAAAATACAATACATGTAAGTATATAATAATTATAACTAGTTAATTTTATAATATAACAAGTTACTTTTATAATATAACAAGTTAATTGCTAGAGGAGAGTCTCTTGCCATTGATAGGAGAGGTTTGTCAGAACACTCCGAGTTAAAACTGAGAAATTATTGATATACTATTATCATTTATTTATTTTTATACTATAAAACATATGTATACAAATAAATTAATTATAATAAAAGAATCTAAAGAAGCGTAAAGGAAAAACCCAATAACACTTATCACCCGACCAGGGCATTGACCCCGAGACCAACGGAGCAGTCAAGTGCGGCGCAGTTTTCTTATAATTTCTGAAGAATTTGACAAAAACGTGTGAAAAAGACAAAAAACAAAATCGAATGATCCATTAGGGATCTGTGATGCCGCTTGTAGGTCCACAGTATAATAACGACACACTTGGCGCAGTGGCTGAGCGATCGTCTGCTGCGCTGCGTGTCGCGATTTCAACCCCCGCACGGAACAAATATTTGTATGGCCTACACAGCCAGACCCGGAACAACTCTACCGATGATTGTTCCGGGTCTGGCTGTTTACGTATATGAGTTCAAATGTTTGTAAACTCACCCACAATACAGGAGAAATTCTTAGTGTGGGGCAAAGTTTTTTTTTTAAGTATACGTAAGTTAAACTTAGACGGGGTGGTCGAAGTTTTTCGTTAACATGGGCATAAGATATACCTATGCAGTAAGAAATTGTTTAAAAATCTTGGCACGCACTACTACACGCACTTGGCAATTTAGAGTGTGATATATAAGATTGGAATCCTTACTAATATTATAAAAGCGAAAGTGAGTTTGTTTGTTTGATACCTCTTCCCGCTTTAATGGCTAAATCGATTTTGATGAATTTTGGTACAGAGATAGTTGGGAACCAGGAGACGGGCATAGGATAATTTTTATTAAAAAAAAGTGAGATGTAAGGGAGAAAGAGGGAAGAAAAGGGAAAACTTAGCGTTGTTATTACAAATCAATAAGGCGCAAGGGGAACTGTATTACCCCAAATTTAACGCGGGCGAAGCCGCGGGCGAAAGCTAGTGGTATTATAATATTCTGAGAACAACATTACTGTAACACTGATTTTTTATTAATCATTCTTAGTTAAACACAGTTGGTACTTGAAACATCATGGAATAGTTGAGCAATACGACTATGCAATAGTTGAGCAATATGATTGTGCAATCGTTGAGCAATATTTTTTTTTAATTGATTTATTAGTTATGTTAAGTGATTAATCCTGTATTCGACACAAATGTATTTTTGTTCAGAATAAATAAATAAATAATAGGATTGCATCACTTTCCCAGTTTGTATACGACTCTCCAAAAAATTACTGGATGACGCAAATTAAAGAAATCCGTCATTATAATGTTTCCCTAAGTCGCATCGCCCATAGGACCAACAGTCGAGACGCAGTCGAGGCGCGGGCGCGTTAGGCGCGTCGATCACACGACATTTGTAAAAAAATCTCGTTGCGGCGCGGCTCAACTGCACCTCGACTGTTGATCATGTGGGTGACGCGCCTAATGCACCAGCGCCTCGACTGCGCTTCGACTGTTGGTCGTGTGGGCGACGCGCCTAAATGAACGAGTAAATACACATTTTTGTAAAATAATTTGACAAGAATCAATATGTGTGGAATATTTGTGCGGTTATAATGTACTATCATTGACTCGACTATACCCTGGTGGTTAAGAGTAACATTCTCACTTAAATATCTTGCTGATGGTCGCGGGTGTGTCGGGTTCATTTAGTTCCCACTCAAAATGGTTAAGCTGAATGGCGCTGATTCATGGAAGCAGTCATCTCCTAGTTGCCACGATTTATTTTCATTAATATATTTTATAACTAGCTGGTGCCCGCGGCTTTGCCCGTGTGATTTAGAAATAAAGTATCCTTTGTGTTAATCCTGATTATTATCTACCTCTGTGCGAAATTTCATTAAGATATGTTCAGCCGTTTTGGCGTGAAAGAGTAACAAACATCCATACATCCATCCTCACAAGCATTCGCATTTATAATATTAATGATATTTTCGCTGATAACCTGGACGCTCTTAATGTACAAGACTTTCTACATCGTTTTCACATATTTTTATAATCTTAACATGAATGATGTAACCACGATCTTGTAAAACTATTATGATTTAAATACATATAGAGTTTTTTGATCGTTTTTTTTTTACATGTAGCGACTAACTATCTGACCTCAACAACCAAGTACAGTACCTACTGGGTATTAAAATACCCTTTAGTAAGACTGGTTGTCAGACTTTCGGGTCACTGCCTACCTAACTACTGTCAAAGATCTGTAAAACACGCTCAGTGCCCTCAGAGCGAGGCTGACCTTTTCAGTTGGGGCAGGTTTACAAATAATAGCCACTACAGGTTTTTGATAGCTTTAATCTCCAAGGGAAAGAAACCCTTTAACAATGAAATAAAAAAAATTAAACACTATAACACAAAAATAACGTGTAGAGGTAGAAGACTAAAACAAAATAATTTAACACATACTTTTTTAAGAGTGAAAATACTCAAGAGATTAGGTGAAATATCACAAACTGAACTGCACAAAAATTAATTCACAAACTGATTTTACAAAAAAGGTACAGACGCCTGCACATCAAGCTACTACAATCTGTCAGATTTCTTTGATAGATTTTCGACTTTATTTCTTAAGCATTAGGTTCAAGGTTCATTGGGAAAAATTGTCAGTTTCGGGTAGCTTGACCTGCTGGCGTCTGTACAACATAATAAAAAAGCCACAACAAGCAGCTAGCCGAGATCCAAAAACGTAATGAGCCAAAAATGACTGTTGAACATGAAATGACAGAATGAAATTCGAAATATGAATATTTAAAAATTCAAAATTCGATGTTGATCCAAAAAGAAAGAGGTTGAGGCAACAGAGAGGGTACAATACCCACTCTGTTACAGATCTACAAATGATCATCAACTTCCCCCATTCTGGGCGGAGCTTGGGGAGTATCAGTCTTGACTACAACTCATCCATTTTTGTTCTTTTGCCCTTTGTATTCAGGAACCGCGTTATCTCTTTTGAACAACCCGCAACCCCAGACAATTATTACTTAAAGAATTTATTAGTTCAAACGAAATTAGTTTTGTTGGGGCCAAAGACAGGCGTCAAGCAATAATCACTCTAACTATGACTAATTTGACTGATTTGTCCACCTGATTCTTTCATCATGAAAAATAGCATCAAAGAAGGTATGATCTATAATTTTAGATGGGCGAGCAAGTACTAAAACATCATCTGACCTAGCAATTACGTACTGTTTTTTAGGGTTCATAAACCAAAAAGAAAGATACGGAATCATTAAAGGATCACTTTCACTGTTTTTTGGCCTCGCACAGACAATAACCTTGTCTATACTATTTTTTTTTTTTTTTTTTATTGTTGATTACGTGTTTTGTGCGAGTCTCAAATAAAAGCTTTTCTTTATTTCTTTCTTTGTTATCCGTCTATCTGTCTGCCTATCTGTCAAGACCCTTTATCTCATAAACGCGTGGAGGTATTGAGTTGAAATTACTATTTAAACTTAAGTTTGTGGTCTCCTGATGGTGTGAAAAAAATCAACCTGCTAAGTCTATGCAGGCAATAGATATGGCTGTCTATATCGCAAGTTTGTCATGAACCCTGGGTGCGCGATTTTGCACGCAACAGAAAAGAAACCGGGTAAGTTGTTTTTTTGTTTCATCCTAAATTTCCTCATGCTTTTATTTTAAATTATTTGTAACATTATTTGAATTCAGAACATTAATTGATCATGGGTTTTTTTCACCACAATTACTTAGTTAGGTCACACGTCAAACGAAAAATAAAATGTCAATTATTTAATTTATTTGGCAGTTTTAACTAAACTTGGTAATTTACAAGTATATTTTTAAAGTTTTACACAGAATTATAATATATTATAGGTTTTTCAGTTATCCTTGATTACACTTAGCTATTCAATAGCGCGAACTTCAGTGACGTATTTATTTTATCCTCTGACGTTGCCTGTTCAAATCACATAAATAAGCGCAAACGTATTAATCGGTCACATTCGTTCCTTATTGTCAACCTGACCACACGTGCCTTCAAAATGGCTTTCACAATTATTTTCGTGACCGTCCTATCTCTCGTTCTTCGAACATCATTTACATTGCCAATTTCGCGAGATATAGAAACAGTGCAATCGTCAAAAACTGTGAGGGAATCTGACTATAATAGGACCCCTGTACTTGATAGTAAAACGGTTTCCAGCCTTAGTGAAGAAATTAAACTGAAGACAAGCTTTGGTATGGAACCTGTAGTTAATGATTTTGCTATAAGTTTCGATGCAGATCATGTGAAAAGGATAAAGAGAGCTATAATCAATCAGGACACATGTCCCGAAGGCATGATCAAATGTTTCAAGGGTTGCGTGGCAAAAAACGAGTGAGTACCTCATTTTGTTTTTTTTTTTTTAACAATTGGTTTACTAAAATTAATGTGTGTTTTCATAAAAATAATGTCTTTCTGTCTTGTTCAAATGACAAAGGTTTTTTTTTACTATTATTAACGGCTATTTCTGTGGATGAGAATGTCCATGGAGGGCAACAGGGGCGAATAAATTAATAGCATGCAATAGTACTGTTGGAGCTGCTGAAGATTGTACAAATATCTTTGAATTGTATAGATTCAATTAATTTGCATTATATAATCGCATAGCCCAAATTGTGTGAGTATTATGTACTACAATGCTAACATTCAATGGAAACCTAATTTCTTTTCTTGACTAATTTGCTCTGGCGGTTGAGAGCATGTCATGCTCACTTAAATGTCACGCTGATGGTGGCGCGTGTGTCGGATCATTTAGTTCCCTTCAAAATGGCTGAGTTGAATGGTGCCGATCTATGCGTCATGTTCGTGAACGGGCGCTGTCAGTTGTGGCTGGTCATCTCTCAGTTGCCACGGCTTATTTGAATTAATTATGTATTTTTGCAATTCTTTTTGTTTTTATGGACACTTTTAATGTGCACGTCTTGCTACATCGTTCTCACATAGTTTTACCATATAACACGAATGATGTAACCAAGGTTCTGTAACAATATTCTGATTTAAAAGAGTGTCCATGGAGTTTCTTGCCCATTTTTCTCCAGCGAGATCAACGCTTTAGAATGGGCAACTACAGTACTTTCACAAATTATTATGTCTTGTGACCGGGATTGTGGCTTCAACATTTTGTTTCTTGACATTCGAAAGTGCAGGCCTGTAATGGTCTAATTGGAATAAATGGTTTTGATTTTGAGATGCCTTGAAATTAAGGCCTCCAAGTAGGGCAAAATAACATAGGTTTATTCAAATCAAATGAAATCATTTATTTCAATTAGACCATTACAGGCACTTTTCAATTTCAAGAAAGAAGAATCTACAGTCCCGGTCACAAGGCATAATAACTTGTGAAAGTACTGTATTTGCCCATTTCAAAGCGTTGATCTCTATGGAGAAGAATGGGCAAGAAACTCCATGGACACTCTTTTAAATTATAATATTTTTACGAAATCGTATTTACATCATTCATGTTGAGATTATACAATATTGGTTTTTATAAGTGTTTCTTTGTATTACTTTCAGATGTGGAACTGAAACTGCTGATGATTACGTGGAAGAAGAAAGTGTGGTGGACGAAGGTTAATCTATCTTTCATTTTCTGCTGTATATCTCTGACTCAATTGTATTATGAAAAGTTGGAGTAATTAAATTAAGCCATCTTCTAGTCAATCAAAATTTAAAAAAAAATGTGCACTCTATGGAAACCGAGTTTCAGTCAAAACTAAAGTGAGAAGGGCGTAAGAACAATTGCAAAATTAATTTTAGCATTCAGTGATGTTAAAATTATTTTTATTAATGTTTGTAATTTATTTAGTTTTAGTATTTATTCAAACATTAAGTTTTTAATGTATCTAGTCATACTTATATCTTTAATAGGGACATTGGTACTTATTTAATTATAATGTATAATTATTTAAAATTGTACTAATTTTATTTATTATTGTACTAATTTAAGATCCATATTCTGTGACAGGTTTAAAAAAAAATGTCACTGACACTAGGAATTTCTCCTGTATCGTGGGTGCGTTAACAAATATTTAAACTCACATACACAAACAGCCAGACCCGGAACAACTATCTGTAAGGCATACAAATATTTGTTCCATGCGGGGATCACTGCGCCAACCGTGCAGTCAATATTATGAGATTAAACTGTTTTATTTTTCGTATTTGTAATGCTGCCTATGTTAAAATTTTGTAACAAAAAATAAACATAACTTTTATAGGTAATTCAACTTTAAAAGTACATAATGTATCATCGTATAATAACAGTGCTAATTATATATTTTAAACCATCACCGAAAAACTTGTAAAGTCTGAAAAATCTAAAATTGTAATTGTATCTTCTATATTTTATAAATAAATATATTGCTTATTGTTATAATACTTTAATTAAGTTAAACCTATTTTTAAAAACTTCCAATGTAACTAAAGTGCATTTATTCAAGTCATATTTGTGTTTGTGAACGTTTTATTAAAAATAAACTGTAATTATTTACCATAAAGTTCTTTTTTTTTCCTTTTCGCACAGATACTGTAGTCATTGCAAGATACATAAAAATATATTTTCTTCTGTCTGTCTTTAAATAATACCTACAACGAATGCTTTTTTTATTGGAGTAATCATCAAATAACTTCCTCCTTTCTGGGTGTATCGGGGGGAAGTGTGGGGGGACACTTCCCCGAAGAAAAAAAAGAAAGAAGGAATACGGATGGGGGTGGGTCCATGTTCCTTTTTTTGCCCATTGAGTTCCGTGGCCGCGGGCGCGGCTATCTGCCGGGGTGCGCGGGTTGGTTGGAAAGAAAAACTTTCCAACCAACCCGCGCACCTCGGCAGATAGCAGCCCTGGCAGTCAACTCTGCTTTGCTGACACCTCCTTGAGTCACGCGTGGAACACTACCGCGCCGTCTTCACGACCTGTCGTCACAAGACAGACGGACGGTGAGCTCATTCATTGCTCACCCATTACTTCGGTGCCCATGTATTCCCATATAAATGCAAGTCTGAACGGGCTTAAAAATACTTATAGCAAAAGTGTCTTTCTTCAATAGCAAATGTCTTCTGGAAAAGCAACTTCTAACTAAGAAAACGTTAAACTTATATTAACGCACGATATTGAGAGCTGTACCATGTAATTTAAAAACAAAGTGTTTTTTTGTTTTCAAAGTTTTAGGTTTATTAATATTGAACAAGACTGGGTACAATAAAGTTCAGGAAAACAACTAAAGCATTCTGATTCTGAAAACATTATCCACATCAGGGTTTCACGCTAAATATGATAGTCCAGGGTCGATAATTTTTAAAACCAAAAAAAATCATAATAGGATGAAACCCATTAGAAAAGGAGGGAAATATGATGAAAATGAAAGGAAAAATAATTTACGGGCGATCTGAGGTTGGGAAGGGGATGGGGGTGAGTTTTTAAGGGTAAAAAACGGTTTTTCTCGATTTTCGGCAAAACTAAAAGTCCTATCGAAAAAAGTCAAATGGAAAAGTTGTAGATAATAAAAAGATCTAAAACTTTTGTATTTACACTTTTTTCACATAACCTCAAAATTTATGTGAAAAATTCAAAAAACCAAGTTTTTGGTTTTTTATTTTTATCTTCTACACAATTTTTTTTTTTTAACGAAATTTTGTGAAAACTTACCTTTTTATGTCCTAAATACGCTGTAATTTATTTGATTAAAAATATTAATTTTTTCCCCTTATTTTGAATTAATATCGAAAAAACACCCTAATTTTCAATCGAAAATTCACCCGTCAAAATATCAGCTTTTTTCAAAAAGTTGGTATGGTTTCTGTTCGTTAAAATCTCTACTTTCCGATGGTGAAAAAAAAAATATATGTTACAATGGTAAATCTTCTCAGAAAACGCAAAAATTAAAAAAAACTTGAATTCGAATTTTTTTTTTTAATTATTATAAATAATGTCATCCTAAAAATGTGATTGCTGCATTTTCTTTCAATTAAAAACTCCCATGAAAAAAAAAATATTAAAGAAATCAATGTCAAAATGTAAAAATAATATATTATAAATCTATAAAAAGTATAAAATATATATAAAAATCGACCAAAAGTTTGTTTTATTACAAATATATTTACGATATATATTTTATATATTTTTTAATAGATTTTGAATTTTTTTTTTTTTCATGGGATTAACTAAATTTGTTTGTGCAAAATTAAGGAGATAATTATTTTTTTATCTTGTACTAAAATATCATTTAATTTCAATCTTTAGGTTATGTTAAGTTAAGCATACTATTTTTCAAAGAAAATATTACGATTTTTATGGTTGAGTTGATTGATACAGATAAAAATAGAGATAGTTTTTACCTTCCTATGCAGATTCGAAAAGTTTTATTGTTTTTTTAAGTAAACTTGTCACAATTATCTTCAAGAAACTCAGCGTGCACGTGTATTTTTATAAACGATGTTGTATACTTTACTGTATTTCGAATACTGGTTAGGCTAGCGGTTGTAACAGCTGCTACGAAATATATAGTATATAATAGTAGGTATGTATGTAGTAAGACCCAGACCCGCCTAGCCCCTTCCCCACTTCTCCACGAAATACCTTTTGATGGGCTACAATTTTTCGTAGGTCACTCAGGTATATCTACTCAGGTATATATATAATTTATCTCAAAATAGTTATAAATAAGCATCTACGCATATAATTTAAAGAAAATTAGACAACTCTCTCCAAATATTGTAGATGTCTTATTAAATATTAATTTAATTAACTTATTTGTTTCTTAATTATAGTAGTATATTTTTATTTGCAATTTTTTTGTTATCAACGTCACATGTAATCTAACGTTTTTCGAGTAATTAAAGTCTAAATTTTAGTAAATAGCTCAAAATTATTTATAATAATTAAAAAAAAAATTCGAATTCAAGTTTTTTTTTAATTTTTGCGTTTTCTGAGAAGATTTACCATAGTAACATATATTTTTTTTTTCACCATCGGAAAGTAGAGATTTCAAGGAACAGAAACCATACCAACTTTTTGAAAAAAGCTGATATTTTGACGGGTGAATTTTCGATTGAAAATTAGGGTGTTTTTTCGATATTAATTCAAAATAAGGCGAAAAAATAAATATTTTTAATCAAATAAATTACAGCGTACTTGGGACATAAAAAGGTAAGTTTTCACAAAATTTCGTTAAAAAAAAAAAAACTTTGTAAAAGATAAAAATAAAAAACCAAAAACTTGGTTTTTTGAATTTTTCACATAAATTTTGAGGTAGTGTGAAAAAAGTGTAAATACAAAAGTTTTAGATCTTTTTATTATCTACAACTTTTCTATTTGACTTTTTTCGTAAGGACTTTTAGTTTTGCCGGAAATCGAGAAAAACCGTTTTTTACCCTTAAAAACTCACCCCCATCCCCTTCCCAACCTCAGATCGCCCGTAAATTATTTTTCCTTTCATTTTTATCATATTTCCTTCCTTTTCTAATGGGTTTCATTCTATTATATTTTTTTTTCACTTTTCATTATTTTTAAAGGCACCCTGGTCTATGAGCCTTATACGTGATTAAACTTGTGAGTTACGGACCGTGATTAAACTTGATGTACTGTATGGGTCAGAATGCTGGGCTGTAAAAAATGTGGATGAAAAAATATTGTATGTAGCGGAGATTAGAATGTTGAGATGGATGTGTGGAGTGACGAATGGATAAAGTAAGGAATGAGTATATTAGAGGGAGTTTGAAAGTTGCGCCTGTTAAAGAAAAAATGAAAGGGAGTCGTTTGTCTTGGTATGGGCATGTAATGAGGAAGGACGAAGCACATGTGACTAAAAGAGTGATGGATCTGAATGTTGATGGATGGAGACCGAGAGGAAGGCCAAAGAAAAGATGATAGATTATGTAAGGAATGCTTTGAAGGGGAAAGGAGTAAATGATGCCGTGACGTCTCATAGGGAAGAATGGTAGAAAAAAATGTGTTGCGCCGACCCCAAATAGAATGGAAAATGTACGTTTACAAACATTCAATCTCACATACACAAACAGCCATACAAATATTTGTTCCGTTCCGGGGATCGAACACGCGACACGTAGCGAAGCAGTTAATCGCTCAGCCACTGCGCCAACCGTATTGTCATTTAAGTTTACATTTTGACGGCAGGTAGTGTCGACGGCGCGTTAATGTTCCATTAGTTAGAGATACCGCGGACCTTGAATACAAAAGGGCAAAAAAGGAACACGGATGGGTTTTAGTCAAAATACAAGTTTGACACTCCCTTCAGATCCGCCCAGAGAGGGAGGAGTCATTTAATGACCTCCGATACGAAATAAAAAAGGTATCAAACATACCACTGGCCATGACTAATTGGTCAGATGTGTCATCATACTTATGATATAAAAGTTTTGCAGGAAAAATGTACCAAAGAATGGACGAGGGGAAAGGGGAAAAGGGTGATGAACGAATACCAAAAGCGTGCCTAAATGACCTAACCCTATCACCTTTAAAATGTAGATACTGTTGTCGATTTCATCTCTACGCTATATTTTTTCTTTTTATTTTAATTTTTAATTGCTTGTAACATTACAAATTCAGAATATTTTTTCAGTCTGGGGTTTCCCCTTAATGTCATGGTTAGTTACCAACGCGGCACATCACTTACATATAAAATTTCAATTCTTTTGTTTCCTTTTTGGCAAGTTTAAAAATGAAATGGTTTTTTAATGTTTTTTTTAATTATAATGTTTTATTAGTTTTGTGTTACCCTTGATTAAAATAAACAATTCCATGTTGCAACGTTAATTATTAAAAAGACGTATTTATTTGTCCTGTTACGCATAACTGACGACCGTTGTCTGCTAAAATCACATAAATAAGCGCAAGCGCATGTGTCGGTCGCATTCGGAGCTAAACAGTTGATCAGAGCACACGGCAAAATGGCGTCACCAATCGTTATCGTACTCGTCTTATGTCTCGTTCTTCGGACATCGTTGACATCGCCAATTTCTCGTGAAGTGGTAACAATGCAATCATCAAAAAGTTTAAGTAAACCTGACGTAATTGGAAGGACACATGTGGTTGATAGTGAAGCGGTTCTCGGCCTTGTTGAAGAAGTTAAAAGTGAGACAAGTTTTAGTACAGAAACAGGACTTGAAGTTTTTGTCACTGAAGAACAGCATCTTAAGAGGAGTAAGAGATATATCGCCAGGACAGGGCAACTGTGTTCCGGGGAACTGGTGGAATATCACGGTCGTTGTTTGACGAAAAAACAGTAAGTACTTCATGTTTTTAAAACAAACATACTTAATATAAACGTAAAATTCTAAAAAAACATTAAAGAATTAGTTAACTGATAGAAAATGTCTTTGGCCAGTATTATTTTTTTGCAATAGATTGCTTTTGTTAAAATTTACTTTTGAGTAATTGTATTCCAAATCTAATACATAAAATTATCGTGTCACAATGTTCGTCCCGTACGGGAACGAACATTGTTTCGGAGGAGTATTGCTCCGAAACGGCTCGACCGATGATTTTTTTTATGTAAGAATCGGCTACCATATTTCTATCAAACCTTTCGTTTTAAACCGTATTCGCGGTATTAAAATTTGATTAAAGTTTCCAAAAAATATTAAATTTTCATTTAAAAACTGCTGTATTTTTTTGAATTGCGAACGTATATAGAACATTATCAGGGATTCAAGTTGCATGGAGGTTGGTATTAAATGACTGGCCAGAAACTGTTTTATTTTATTTGGTTTTAAAAATGTTCCTTTTTCTTCTTTTCAGGTATGAAATTGCAGTTGAAGGCGATGATTGATTTGAGAAATGAGATGAATAAATCTTTCTTTTACTGTTTTGGAGAAGAACCTCTGACTAAAAGGTGCGACAAAGACTCGGATATAATACTAAGGAACCAGTTACTAGTCATTTTAAAGTTGAGTTGAATTAAGTTTTTAAATCGAAACTAAAGTGAAGTGAAATGACAACGGCAATTATCCCAAACTATTTAAAAATAATTTTAGCAAACAGTGTTTTTAATTTTAGAATGTGTGTATGAATATTTTTATTTTTTATTCACATTCGATTTTTTGAATGTGTCTAGTCATATTTAAATTTTAAATAGGGAATTGGAACTTAAGAATGTGATAATTTGTTCTGAAATGTTTATATTTATATTTGTATTTATGTAAGATTAATATTCTGTGATATGTAGTTATTAATAATTTATTTAGTTTTACTACTACTATTTATAACTAATTTTATTTGTCAAAGACGGGCTAGTGTCTACATATACTTGAATCAATCTTGAGGTTAAGCCACGCTTGCCTAGGTTGGTCTGTAGATGTGATGACCCATTACATTCCAAGTTGGTCCTGGCTGTCATTTGTGGATCTTTGGCAGTCGGTACAGGTAGTCAGTGGCCCGCCGGTCTGACAACCTACTAGTAAATGAGGTGTGAAGGTCAGAGCCGCCTCTAGTTACCACTCCACTAGAAACCAAACCCAATATAGGAGGAGATAACAGGGAAAACAGGGAAAAAGTGAGGGAGTTATTAGTCATAGAAATAATTTTTAATATTATGTACAGCTATTGAGAATGAAGTTGTTCAAGTATTAATTGTATCGTATCAGTACTTATTTTGTCGTATCAGTACTAATATCGTTGTTAAAACATTGCATTTCAAACTTTAAAGTCTCATTAAAATAATTTTAAATATTATTTTTCTTTTTAAATTAAATGTGATTAAATTAATTATTTTAATTTAAAATTAAATCGTATAAGTAGCATTATATTGTATTGACCAATTTCTAATTGTAATGATATTGCTCAAGAAGATGATATTTCTTAATTAAGTAAAACATATTGTTTAAAAACTTGTAGTAAAACTGAACTGCATTTATTCCATTTAAATTTGTATTTATGAACGTATCATTTAAATAAACTGTTTACTAGTGAAGCATACTTTTTTTTCGTTGTTTTTTTGTGTATACAAAACATTATTCTAAAACACGAGGTATGGACATGAGTGATAAGAATGATTAATGATGATGAAAGAAAAGGTGAACGGATGAAATTGTGTGAGCAACGATATAAATGAAAAAGGAGTTAGTATAAATGAAACAGGGGAAAATGCAGGACAAAAAAAAACCGGCAAAGTGAGAGTAGGACTGTCGCACCGAAAGTTCCGTACAAACTAGCGACATGGACAGCCATAAGATACGGCTACTGCGTAGACTTAGGTGCGTCGCCCACACGACCAAGAGTCGAGGCGCAGTCGCGGCGCGGGCGCGTTAGGCGCCTCGACTCTTGGTCGTGTGGGCGACGCGCCTTGGGTTGGTTTTTTCACAGCTCCTAGGGATTTCATTTGAGTATATGGTTTTAATTAAACTCGTTACCTCTACCGCTTTCATGAAAAGAATCTTGACACATAAACAGACGGACAACAAACCAATAAGGGTTCAGTTTTTTCGTTTTAAGGCTCTGAACCCCAAAACACGTGTTGTAAGGATCCGAAATAACATGGAGCATGGGCAGGAAGACGATGATTGTGGCCCTAGAGGGAAATACTATACGGAACGGCTTTTTAAAGTCTATTTTATATATTACTAGCTTTTGCCCGCGGCTTTGCTCGCGTTAAATTCGGGGTAACACAGTTGCCCTTTCCTGATTTGCAGGTACCTGCTACTTGTAGTTTTTGCCCTTGCGACTTATTTATTTTAATTGCAAAGCTAAGTTTTCTTCGATCTTTCTCCCTCACTTTTTTTTAAGTTATGTCCGTATCCAGGGTCTCAACTATCTCTGTACCAAAATTCATCAAAATCGGTTTATTAGATATTTAGTGAGAGAAGAATTTAAAGATTTCGTGAAGACGTAACAAAAAAACAAACTCACTTTCGCTTTGCAGTAAGGATGTAGTTCAGCAAGTGTAATCAAACATGCTGGAACGGAGTAAGATAGTCCTTCTGCCCGTTTTCGGCTAATCTCAGTGAGGGTTAGCCATCAGAGAGTGTGCAAGCACAGATGCACTTTCTGTTCCCTTACTTTCTTATACCGATGGGACAGCAATCTAGCACGACCGGAGAGAGATCAGGCCCAGGACCAACGGCTTTTTAGGGGGGGGGGGGGACTGTCAGACTTGTACTATCTAAAGTCCACCACATATTCCTTCTATTGCCTTTTATGTTCCGAGGCCGCGGTATCCTTTTCGAACAACCGGCAACTCCGGCAGGCAGAGGCCCTGGCAGGCCCATCTGCTTTGCTGACATCTCTTTCAGGCGCGCATGAAACACTAACGCGCCGTCGACACGGCCTGTCGTCAATAGACGAACGGACAGGCGGTAAGCTACCTATTGATCACCGTCCACAGGCCCAGATCCACGGTGGCCGGGAATCGTCTCGCAGCGCCCGACGTCCGGGGCGTCTCCCAGGACCAACGGCTTAACATGCTTTCCGAGGCCTGTGCCTCGCTAGCACCAAAACCGCTACCTTCCAAACTCCGGGCTACTACTGTAAAAGATCTTAATGTCAAACTCAATAGCACTTTTTGCCCGACCCGGGAACTCACCCCAGGACTCCGTGTTTAGCAGTCAATTGCGACAGTGAGACCAACGTAGCAGTTAGGGCAGATAGCACTGACTTTATCTCTTATATGGAATGACAGTGAAAGGAGTAGCTAACTCCTCCCCTTTGCCTGAGAAGGGGTTTGCCGCAAGCAAGCCGTCACTGCTGGGGTAATTGTGTAGAATGCGAATGTGTCCCCGCACCCCAGCCAGAAGTGACGAAAAGGAGTGGTTTTAGTGAGTAGGTGTCTGACAGACCCCTCCGCCATGGCGGCGGACATCCATCGGATTTCCACACGTAAAATCAAAAGATAATACAAAGAAGTACTTTTAGGCAACTGACTAATCGAACGATTGTCACACATCTACATAAATGATAACTAAGCTTGAAGTGCTTCTCCAAGGTCTAGTTTTTCAAGTACATGTTCAATGAAAATATCTACATTACTAGCAGCGAAGTCATAAAAAAACTTCTTTGGGGGGGGGGAGTGTTCATTTTTGGCCCTTGGTGTTTCGAGCACCCCCTGCTGACATCTCTTTGAGGCGCGCGCGGGACACGAACGCGTGGTCGACACGGCCTGTCGTCAAAAGACGGACAGACGGTGAGCTACTCATTGCTCACTATCCACAGACCCGCGTTTTCAGTGGCCGAGAGTCGTCTCGTGGCGCCCAACGCCCAGAGCGTCTCCCATGTCGAGCTTTTAGCTCCCCAAAAGTCCGACCACAACCTTCATAAAGCAGGTTATAACTAGTACTAGCTGTTCCACGCGGTTTCACCCACGCTGCTCAGCACCTGTTGGTCGTAACGTGATGTTATATAGCCTACAGCCTTCCTCAAGAAATGGACTATCCAACACTAAAAGAATTTTCCAATTCCAACCAGTAGTTCCTGAGATTAGCGCGTTCAAACAAACTCTTCAGCTTTATAATATTAGTATAGATTGTAATAATATAACTCCATGCTTACGTCTCAGAACTTTACATTCAGTGACGTACAATGTGACGACAGTTTGTGGTCATACATTTCAACCGTCGTTGCTAACTGAACCGCCCCCCCTCTCCCTCCACTTCAAATTCCTGTATTACGCAAGCAAATATTTCAGTCTCATTCGTATCTAGACTCCAGTACAAACCACAAGTCACCTCAAAATGGCATCTTCAATTATTTTCGTGATCTTTCTATTTCTCGTAATTCGTACAAAATTTACATCGCCAATTTTGCGTGTTATGGAAGCAGGGCATGCGTCTAAAATTAGTGAATCTGACTTAACTGAATCTGCCCTCTATACTGAAGGTGAAGAACTTAAACCTAAGGCAAGCGTTAGTACAGAAATGGTACTGGACACTTTTACTGTAAGTTACAAAGCAGATCATGTCAAAAGGGTTAAGAGAGATATTTTGGTCGATGGTGTATGTCCCAGCGATATGGTTGAACATAACAATATATGCTTGACGAAAGAACAGTGAGTAACATTTTTTTTTATTTATTACTACCTTTTGCCCGCGGCTTCGCTCGCGTTAAATTTGGGGTTACACAGTTCCCCTAGCGCCTTATTGATTTGTAATAGCAGCGCTAAGTTTTCCCTTTTCTTCCCTCTTTCTCCGTCACGTCCCACTTTTTCCTAAAAATAATTAAAATGTTTGTATTTCGGCTTGCGTTTGTTGTTGTGGGTCTAAAATGGTCGCTTCAGAATTATAATAGGTTAATAATATGAACTACTTTAAAATTATTTTTCTTTTCTAAAAACGTTGCACCACACTAGGAATTACTCCTGTATCGTGGGTGCGTTTACAAACATTTAAACTCACATACACAAACACCCAGACCCGGAACAACTATCTGTACGTCATACAAATATTTGTTCCGTGCGGAAATCAAACCCGTCACACGCGTAAACGCTTAGCCGCTGCACCATCCGTGTCGTCAATTCTTAAAATGATCGTAGTGAGCGCAGGTAAAATTTGTGAATTGTCATTACGTCCAATCTATACTAATCTATACTATATATACTATTACTATCTATACTATACTATATATACTATATAATATTATAAAGCTGAAGAGTTTGTTTGTTTGAACGCGCTAATCACAGGGACTACTGGTTAGAATTGGAAAATTCTTTTAGTGTTGGATAGTTCATTTCTTGAGGAAGGCTATAGGCTATATAACATCACGCTACGACCAACAGGTGCTGAGCAGCGTGTGTGAAACCGCGTGGAACAGCTAGTGAATATAGATAACTAGTAGGAAGGAATTCTGCTTTTTGGTATTTTTGGTGTTACCTAGATTAACATCATGATTATCTTTTAAAAAACAATAAACTACGTTTAAATGCAACTTATTTAAACTGCATTATAATATTACATATTACTATTTGAAATAAGGACGTACCCATCCGAGTCTCTTATATACAAAGTATCTTAAATACAAAATTTGATTGTATTTACCAGAGTTTAGTTTTTAGAAAATTCTATTATCTCCTTTATTTATTTAGCTTACTTATCATTACTTTTATTAAGGTATTTATAAAGAAAAATTGATGTTCATTCATTGGGGAGATATATTGGATGTTATTTTAGTCCATTTATTGTTTTCTTTACATAAAATATTTTTTAAATATTTCTTAAACACAAAAAAAATATATATATAAAAATAGTAGCCCACCGGTTTCGGGAACAGGGTCCAAGCTACCGGCAGTCAGGGTTCCAGAGAAAGGAACCTCCTAACAGTACGAGCCATGTCCAGGAGTACCGCTTTCTGTATCAAACCCTTGATCCAGCTGCCTAACGAAAGCCTCGAAAGGATGTTATTGATTTTTATCGATTTAATAAACTATTATTTTTATTTTTTTCAGATATATTGATATTATTGGCGATGATTACGTAGAGGAAAGTGAAAATAATGACCTCTGAACTAACGGTGGCACCAGAAGATCAGGTTAACTAAATGAAACAAGGTTTAATAACTTTTTTTTAATGATCTGTGCAAGCTATGGAAATTAAGTTAAACTAAAAGTGAAGTCGGTTTCGGTTTAAAGACATTTATTCTCATAAAGAACATTTAATTATATATTTCACTTGCAATATCCATATTTATCCTAACTAATATTATAAATGCGAAAGTGAGTTGGTTTGTTTGTTTGTTACGCCTTCACGCCTTAATAGCTACATCGAATTTGCTGAATTTTGGTACATATAGTTGGGACAATAGAGACGGACAACGGCAATTAAAAAAAAATGAGATTTGAGGGAGAAAGAGGGAAGAAAAGGAAAAACTTAGCATTACTACTATTAAATAAGGCGCAAGGGCAAAAACTACAGGTAGCAGTTAGCTGTAAATCAGAAAAGGGGATCTGTGTTACCGCAAATTTAACGGGACCGAAGCCGCGGGCAAAAGCTAGTATGAGATTATAAAACAGATTTTGCAACATAATTACATTGTGAGTCGGTGAGTCGGTTATAAAAAAAAAGAAAAATAATAAAATATATAAACGGTCTGCGATCCGTAGTAGAGAGATCAGAAGGGTTACCATGACATCTTATAGCAATTCTTATTTCTGTGTGATAAAGAGATGGTGCTATTAGCTCTAGTATACCCTGTATAGCTCTGTCTCTTTCCCTCAGTGGAATAAGTTCTGCTTTAAGACGTCATGGTAGGGCAGAAGGTTATAATATTTTAGAATAGGTTGATCTGTTCGTAGATAAATAAAATAAATAAATATCTTGGGACAACTCACACACGGCTATCTGATCCCAAGCTAAGCAGAGCTTGTGTTATGGTAACCAGACAACTGATATACATACTTATATAATTTATAAATACATACATATTATAGATAAATCACACCTCGACACAGAACAAACAATCATGCTCATCACACAAAGTTTGTCCTGGGTGGGAATCGAACCCACGACCTCCTGCTCAGCAGTCAGGGCCACTAACCATTAGACCAACAGTCCCGTCAAGATATAAATGCTAGTTTTAAATAAAGGTAATCATAATAATGTAAGTACATACTTTGATGCTCAATAATTCTGAAGTATTCTGATAAGAAGTAGTTAAAATAACTACAATGATAATAGAAATTTTACTGAATACACCTTTATTGTTGCATTAGTTTTAGATAAGTTCTCTTTTATAATTATTAAGTAATTTATGAATTAAAAATGTATTATAATTCAACTTATTATTTTGCTTTTCCATGTTAAAAGATATTTTTTTCGTAATAAAAAAATACACAAACAATATTTAGAAACATAAAAATTGCAATAAAAATTTTATTTATTTTAAATGTTAAGAGTCAGTGTATTAAATAGATTAAGTAAAATTGGCAGTTTCGCGTAACGCTATTTAATGTGATACCAAGAAGAAATATTATTTCCATAGTTTATTTAAACACACTGCATTTTTTCTGTTTTAAGACAATATTATATTAAAAATAAGTTTTAATATTATTTTGATATAAGATTTTATACTAAGTCAAATTGTAATATTATGGTGATATCTTCTATATTCTATATATAAAATTCTCGTGTCACAGTTTTCGTTCCCATACTCCTCCGAAACGGCTGGACCGATTTTAACGAAATTTTGTGTAGGTACATATCGGGTAGGTCTGAGAATCGGCCAACATCTATTTTTCATAGCCCTATGTGGGCAGCGAGTGAAACCGCTGGGCACAGCTAGTAATCTATAATATTTTATTTAATATACCTACTTTAAATTATATTGCTCAAAGTCATTAGGTACCTTGTAAGTCCTTAATTTTAAATAAAAACTTAAATAAGTTCTGTAAAGACTATTTTAAAAGACAAAGATGAATTGTCAAGCATTATGTTTTATGAAAGAATTTATATTTTAGAATAAACTATTTGAAGAAAATTTTGTTAAGTATTTTACTTATTTCTGTCTACTATCTGCCTAGCCTTTTTCAAATAATGTTAGAGTCGGCTTTCAGTCTTCCCGGATTCAGTAGAAAAGCGGTATTGTGGACATGGAGCGACTGCTTATCTATTTAATGACTGTTTCCTATAGATACCTAAATTAGAATTGAAGGGTTAAGTGGACAAAGTGTTTCACTGTCAAAATTGTCTCTCTTATACGTGAGGACTTGAGGAGTTCTACAACGAGTTCCCAATATCCAAAGCGATAAACGATCGAATACCCAAACAATTCGTATTCGATAAGAAATACAAAATCCAGCTCCATGAAGACCACCGTTGCGAAGGGCTAAGCCCCGCAGAGGTAAGAATCTTCACAGACGGATCCAAAACAGGTACTGGCACGGGAGCCGGAGTCTTCTCAGAGGACCTCAACATCCACATAGCCGCACCTCTGGGGGTCCACAACACGGTGTTTCAGGCAGAATGCATGGGCATCTCCCTAGCCGCGTCAGCCATCACGGCAAGGAAGGTTTAGGGCCACTCTATTCGCATACTTTCGGACAGCATGGCTGTACTGCAAGCACTAAACAGCCAAACAGTCAATTGTGGGCTAATACATGAGTGTCACCAGCGCCTAAATAAGGTTGGTAATCTCAACAAAATAACTATCCAATGGATCAAAGGACACAGCGACTCCCGAGGCAACGACGCTGCGGACGAACTTGCTAGAAGGGGATCGAGCATGGTACCAGTGGGACCCGCACCTATCGTGCCACTACCATTTGGGTACCTACGTACACTGGTAAGGAAACGCACCAGAGAACAACACCACAAACTGTGGCTGAACCACGGTGAGTGCAGGCAGGCCAAGGAAGCTCTTCCTAGCTTCGACGGCCGCTTCACTAAACAGGCGCTTCGGTTGACAAAACCACAGCTGCGCACAATTACAGCAGCCATTACTGGCCACGGCTCTTTTAATAAACACCTCTTCGTCTTAGGAGTCACAGACAGCCCACTGTGCCGAGCCTGCATGGAGGTAGACGAAACAGCAGCCCACGTGCTTCTGCACTGCCCAGAGGTTGCCCCATACAGGGCAAAGTACTTCGGTAACCCAGGTACTCTTCGCGAGATCGTCGGCAACACCAAGGCGCTGCTGATGTTTCTCGCGGAGCTGGGGTGGATCGAATAACATTCCCACCCATACGCAAAATACGCGCCTCAGACGTGGAGTTGCGGACACCAGCCCGTTATACAATACGTGAGGACTTGTAATTGCCTTAATATTGTCTATGGTGCTTTACTTTTTTATATTAAGTTTCTTTTTAGCTGTAAGTTCTCCATGCTGTAATAAATAAAAATAAAAAAATTAGACATTTTTACATGATAACAAGTTTTTCATTTATTATATTTGAAAACTGAAAAAAAATAATGTAGTTTATTTTTGAAAATTAATAACTTTGAGTACCAGAATGTTTGTTATTAATTACATAGAATATCGCTAGTCCGTGACCGGACACATTGTATATATACACCCCTGAGTGTTGCTATCTGAAGAAACATTCCATAGGGTTACCAATGCTTTATTGACAGAAACCCTGAATTGCAAGTTTTTAGGGTTCCGAAATTCAAAAAGAAATAACGAAACCCTTATAAGATAACTTTGTTGTCTGTCTGTCTGTGTTTGTCAGGACTATTATTATCTCGGGAACGCGTGGAGGTCATCATCATCTGCCTAGCCTTTTCCCAACTATGTTTTGGTCGGCTTCCAGTCTAACCGGATGCAGCTGAATATCAGTATTTTATATGAAGCGACTGCCTATCTGACCTCCACAACCCAGTTAGTACTGGGTAATGCGATACCCCTTGGTAAGACTGGTTGTCAGACTTTCGTTACACTGACTACCAGTAACGACTGTCAAAGATCTACTAATGACAGCCGGGACCAACGGCTTAACGTGCTTTCCGAGGCACGGAGGAAACTCGGTATGTAACGGGTGGTCACACGCGCGGCTTAACCTAAATATCGACCCGAGCGGCTGTTATTGTTTAGCGACGAGCTCCTCCTTCACGGAAACCCGTGGAGGTATCGAGTTGAAAATTTATGGTCCCTGTGTGCTATGAAAATCAACCCTGTAAGTCTACGCAGTCCAAAGATATATTTGTTTATGTCTAAAGTGTTTTTTTAAAAAAACCCTGTCCCACACTAGGAATTTCTCCTGTATCGTGGGTGCGTTTACAAACATTTAGCTTACATCAAACAGCCAGACCCGAAACAACTATCTGCAGGTTATACAAATATTTGTTTCGTACGGGAATAGAACCCGCGACATGCAGTACAGCAGTATTTTTGTATATAATAAACTAGCTTTTGCCCGCGGCTTCGCTCGCGTTAAATTCGGGGTAACACAGTTCCCCTTGCCTTCCCTTCCCTGGCACAGTTCGCCTTATTGATTTGTAATAGCAACGCTAAGTTTTCCTTTTTCTTCCCTCTTTCTCCCTCACATCCCACTTTTTCAAAAAAATATTAGCCTATGTCCGTCTCCTTGTTCCCAACTATCTCTGTACCAAAATTCATCGAAATCGGTTTAGCCATTTAAGCGTGAAGAGGTAACAAACAAACAAACTCACTTTCGCTTTGCGTTGATATAATCATGTTTTTTCACTCCTTGCGTCTAAAGTTCTTTAAGTATGAGAAAACTGTATTTTTAGGAGACTTATTAGGTCTTAAGCGCACCAAAGGGTAGGTTAGTTTCGAGATGTTTTAGGCCTCCAAAGCACCATCTTAAAGTTCTTCGATTTTTTTTTGGTAATAGTAAAGGTTTGATTTGATAGCTCAGGAAACGCGTCAAAGTGTTTTTCGAGGCACGAAACTCAATTGCTCGGCCCTAGATTTAACAACGTTACAATAAACGGCAATCATTCTATTAATTTAAGTTTACATTCGTCCTTGACAATGACTTTTCTGGTCCCTTTATCTGGCATTTCCCTTGCCTTTAGACATGACTCACAGTAGAAAACAGGATGTTTCAGAAAGAGTGATTGTTATACTCATAGTATTAGAGATGAGTGTAAGTCGAGCATTCACAAAGTTGTCAACCAGGGATTCCATTGTACAATATAAAGGTAGGGGAGTTATTTAAAGTGTAAATAGTCATAACATTAAAAACTTAAATGGAACAGATTTTGACGACACGGTTGGCGCAGCATCTGAGCGATCGACTGCCGCGCTGCGTGTTGAGGGTTCGATCCCTGCACGGAACAAATATTTGTATAACATACAGATAGTTCTTCTGGGTCTGGCTGTTTGTGTATGGGAGTTTAAATGTTTGTTAACGCACCCACGATACAGAAGAAATTATGTGGGGCAAGGTTTTTTTTTTAACAAAAAAAAACTTTAAACACCAATATTTCCGTTGAAGTTTCCCAGATACTGTATAGAACAAAAATCGCGCTATAAGACGGACATGCAAAAATACAAACACCGACCAAAATCATACGATCGAGTTGTATATTATACTCTTAGAAACCCAACCTTAAGGCTGCTCTTTAGCTCACCGTCCTTCCGTCTATTGATGACAGGCCGTGTCGACGGCGCGTTAGGCGCGTCGCCCACACGACCAACAGTCGAGGCGCAGTAGAGGCGCGTCGCCCACACGACCAACAGTCGAGGCGCAGTAGAGGCGCAGGCACATAAGAGGCACGCCGCAACGAGATTTTCTTTACAAATGTCGTGTGGGCGACGCGCCTAACGCGCCCGCGCCTCGACTGCGTCTCGACTGTAGGTCATGTGGGCGACGCGCCATAGTGTTTCACGCGAACTTCAAAGAGATCTCAGCAAAGCAGAGGGGCCTACCAGGGCTTCCGCCTGCTGGAGTTGCGGGTTGTTCGTAAGAGATACCTCAGCCCCGGAACGTAAAGGGCAGTAGAAGGAACATAGGTGGGTTTTAGCCAGTACAAGTATGACACTCCCCCCGCTCTGCCCTAGAGCAGGGGAAGTTATTTGATGATTACCCACTTACCCACTGCTCTTTCACTAAAGCTAGCTGCAGGACAGAATGTCGTTCACAGTTTCGTTCACACGTGTCATGCAGCTTTGTTAAGGATATTTCTACACACTTTATATAATTTAAAGAACTTTATTTCAGACTAGTTGGCACCCGCAGCTTCATCAAGATCTGTTCAGCCGTTTTGACGTGAAAGAGTAACAAACATCCATACATCCTCACAAACATTCGCATTTATTATATTAGTAGGATTTAACCACAAGTCTCATAATTTTCACATTTCAGCATAATCTTGGCTGACTCACGTATTCTTAGTTATGTCATCGTGGTTAGTAAGGGCTCCTCATCATCTACCTTTTCCCCAACTGCGTTGTGGTCAGATTCAAATGTATCTACAGTTGTTGCAATTCCAATGAATTAATAAATGACTGATAGTATTTTATCCGCCTTCTACGAAAAGAATAATGAGGTTGTCAATAATATATTATTCATATTTATTTGTAAATACTACATTTTATTTTTATTTAAAACTAGCTGTTCCACGCGGTTTCACCCACGCTGCTCAGCACCTGTTGGTCGTAGCGTGATGTTATGTAGCCTATAGCCTTCCTCAAGAAATGGACTATCCAACACTAAAAGAATTTTCTAATTCCAACCAGTAGTCCCTGAGATTCAAACAAACAAACAAACTCTTCAGCTTTATAATATTAAGTATAGATATAATAATAAAATTGTGCTTGCCTTTTTTCTCAGCAGTTTTTTAATCACAAAAATTTAACCTTTAGTAACCTGCTGAATGGGCTGATGACGACTAGAAGGATATTTACACCATCGTACTGTGGAAAAAAGCATTTGCAAAATGCCAAAATACAAAAAAAAAAACAAATGGCATATGCTGACTAAAATTCTTTTTTTTATTTTTTTTTCTCGAAGGCTACTGATATGATGACTATTGAAATGATAACTTTACATTTTCAGCCGCCTCCAAAAAAATGAAAGAAATAACATAAGCTTCAATTCGGAACAAATATTTGTATGACTTACAGATAGTTGTTCCGGGTTGTTCGGGTTGTTGTTTGTGTGAAATTCTTAAAGAGGAGTAAAAATTAAAAAAAAAAAACTATATGACAAACAAACTTTCAAAGTTTTGGTTTTTACTGGCGGTTTTATATTTTTCCTTTTTTAAGTTTTCTTAACTGACATGAAAAAAGTTAAATACTTTCAATTCCAAGTAAAAGAAACACATGGTTTCTGCCTAACCCGTCAAGAGAAAGGCGTAAGGCGATTTCAAGAAACAATTACAACAAAGTAAATAAATCCTTATCACGTTTATAATTAAATATTGATAGGTTTTCCTTATCATAGAGATTTCCGTTGAATGTGACTGTAAGTATTTCATTACATCATCGCCTGCATAATCTTTATTCTAATGTACAACTAGCTTCCGCCCGCGACTTCGTCTGCATGGCTTAGTTAGTTCGGGCTAACGCTAACTATAACCCGCGTACCATCGAAAAAAATGTTTCTCTCACCTTTTCTTCCTCTTTTTCTCCCCTTTTCTCAGCTTTTTATAGCCTATGTCCGTCTCCAGGGTACCAACCAGCCTTGTACTAAAATTCATCAAAATCGGTTTGGTCATTTAGGCGAAACAAACTCACTTTCGCTTTTATAATATTAGTAAGAATAGTAAGAATTCCGGGTCTTTAATACCAGTGCCATCATGGCCTTTTTCCAACTACGTTGGGGCTCTCCAGTGTCACTGGATCCAGCTGATTACCCCTATTTTACATAGAGCAAATGGTTGTCAGACTTTCGAGTCACCGACTACCCGTAACGGACAAAAGAATACTAGTACATGCAAAATTATAAACTACTAGAATAATAATCAATAAGATTGATTGTTTACTAGCTCGCGCCCGCGGCATCGCTAGCGTGATATCGAGCAAAAGTAAGTATCCTATGTGTTATTCTAGACCATAATCTACCTGTGTGCTAAATTTCATCCGTTTTGACGTAGCTCAACAAAAATTCATACATCTATCCATATAAAATCTATCCATATAATATTATTGGGACTATTCTATTGGTTGTTTGTGACTTGGCAAAAAAAAAATAAACAAATATAATATCTTAAATATAAAATTCTAAAGAGTAGGTCTGAGAATCGGCATCTATTTTTCATGCCCCTAACTGAGCAGCGGGTGAAACCGCTGGGCACAGCTATACATAAGTTTTTTGGAGTTTAATATATGTTGAACATGGGGTCTAAAATGGCGGGTTCAGCAGATTATTATATGAATTACGATGAAATTCTTAAAATGGTGACGACTTTGTAACCATTTTACGAATAGTATCGTAATTCATATTATTATGATTCTGCTTAAGCGGCGATTAGACCCCCTGTTTTTTTTCAGATGGAAACCGGCATTGAGCATCTTCCCCATAGGAATAAATGATGTTTATTTTGCAAGTAGGTTTTTCACAAACACTTATACACGTCTTTTTTTAAAACTAGTAGTTTCGTACTCGGAGTCAGCCGAAACAAACTCAGAGGTTAGTTAAAGTCAAGACAAAAATCTTGGTCAACTTACATGAGGCCTACGCAGATTAGTGTCTGAAATGGTCTTTTTAAGAAAGCATCACACAGATTAAGCAGACCTGTCCAGTCAGTGCAAGCATTTGTCAGTTATCGTGTAGCTCGACTTATAACCCAAGGAGCTCAACGACATGACGAACAATACCAAAAAAAAGGACATGAAATGTTTGGAATGCTCCATAACCCCTTAATCCACCATGTGAACCCGAGGTTGCAGGACCAAGATTTTCGAAAAACCATGGATATTTCCCCCCTGAAACTTTAGTCCTTTTTAAAGCTAGTAAAACGAATTACAATATTCAGCATCTATATATCAGCGTGCGTCATTCCGCTTCCTAACATCTGAATTACTCCGACCCCAACTCCCACCCGCCAGAATTGAGTCGCCCGTGCTTTATAATCGCAAGCGCACGCATAGGTCTCATTCTGAGTCAAGTCCTTGTCGCGAATAGACGTCAAAATGGCGACCACTTTTTTCCTTGTGATTTTCCTGTCTGTTTTCTTACGGGCATCGTTTTCGTTGCCGATTGACCAAACCAATGTGACCACAGTGGAATTGTCAGACGGTGTTCGTGAAATCGGGGATATTGAAACGGCTCCTGTTATTCTTGATCCTCTTTTAAGACCCAGTGAAGATAATAAACGTGTGCAAAGTCTTACTGTATTTGAAGATTTACCAAATGCTGGGGTACTTGGGAGAAGAATAAAGAGATCAGTTATGGCGCCTTTGGTGCAATGTTCAGGAGATAGAGAACAGTATAAAGGCAGATGTCTTACAAAAACACAGTAAGTTCAAACTTTATTATTACTATTTAAAATCATATTAATTATCTTGCTTAATATTATAAATGCGAATGTTTGTGAAGATGGATGGATGTCTGGATGTTTTAACAAACATCCATTCAGCTGTTCAGCCGTTTTGACGTGAAAGAGTAACCTCTTTAACATCAAAACGGCTGAACGGATCTTAATGAAATTTGGCACAGAGGTAGATTATGGTCTGGAATAACGCACAGGATATGTGTGGATAGGACTTTTTTCGATATCAGGCGGGCGAAGCGGTGGGCGCCAGCTAGTTATATACATTCAGGTTAGGTCAAATCTAACCCAAGTTTTTTTTATCTTTAACATAAACACCACGCTTGAAATAGATAAAGATGTAAGCAAAAGTGTAGGCTATACTCCTACATTTGACAAGTTATGTAGTCCCACGTAATTTTTCATTTAATCTAAAATATTACCGGGGTTGCGGGTTTTTCGAAAGAGATACCGCGGCCCCGGAACGTAAAGGGCAGTAGAAGGAACATGGGTGGGATTTAGTAAGTACAAGTCTGATACTCTATCCCGCTCCAGCCACGACGGGGGAAGTTATTTGATGATTTTCCACCCCAAAAAAACAGATAAAATATTTTCTAAAATATTATACAAACGAATTATTTGTAAAATATTCTTTGTCCTCTTAAGATAATTAATAGTCCTTCTGACCTTTTTTCGACCACGGCGGCTAATTTCAGCGGAAATTAGCTATTTGCGCGGGAGGTATTATAATATACTAGCTGGCGCCCGCGGCTTCGCCCGTGTGATATCGAAAAAAATAAAATTATCCTTTGTTATTCCAGACTCTAATACCTCTGTGCCAAATTTAAGGGCCTATGCACACCACGTTTTTTAAACGCGCCGTCGACGCGCGTTTGTAGCGATACAGACGCGATACGCACGCAAGTCAGACGCAGCCTGTAGACCTTTGCACACCTGTATAAATACAGACGCGCGTGTGTAGCGATACAGACGCGATGCAAACGCGCGTGTGTATCGAATAATCCGGCAATCGTGAATTCCACAATATTGGCCGGTTTTGAATTTCAGTTATGAAGTTACCTGTGTCGAAAGGCTCCTTTTTCTGTTCCAAAGACGTGCGGTGCAACAAATCGCTCGATTGCTTAGTAGCAATCGAGCGATTTGTTGCACCGCACGTCTTTCGTCAGGGAAAGGGAAGTGTGAATCTACGCTAGTGCGTAGATTCACACTTCCCTTTCCCTCGTTGCGTTTGTATCGATACAGACGCGCCGATGCCGCGCGTTTGTATCGATACACACGCGCCGGTGCCGCGCGTTTGTATCGATACACACGCGCCGGTGCCGCGCGTTTGTATCGATACAAACGACAACAAACTGCTCTGCAGGATAAAAACGCGCCGGCGACGCGCGTTCCCAAAACGCGCGTCGACGGCGCGTTTAGAAAACGTGGTGTGCATAGGCCCCTGGTAATTGCAATAGTAACAAACACACATCACAAACATTCGAATTCATAAAATTACTAGATGGCGCCAGCGGCTTCGTCCGCCTGACATAGTTACTTTGGCCTAACGCTAACTTTAACCCTATTGATAAAAAAAACTCTCTTTTCCCTTTTCTTCCCTCTTTTTCCTCTTTTCTCACTTTTTTTAGCCTATATCCGTGTCCAGGGTCCCAACTATCTCTTTACTAAAATTTATCAAAATCGGTTTGGCCATTTGGGCGTGAAGACGTAACAAACAAACAAACTCACTTTCGGTTTTATAGTATTAGTAAGGGTTATAGTAGGAAGTAGGATAATAATATTTGTAGGATAAGTGTGTGCGCAAGCACAGGTGCACTATCTGTTCCCCCACTCTCATAGTCGATGTGACGGCAAAATGATCACTGTGACGTAGAGAACAAGTACTATTCTGCGTCGTTAAGAGTGGTCTGTGGACGGTCAGCAATGGGTAGCTTACAGACTGCCCGTCTAGTGACGACAGCCAGTGTCGACGGCGCGCTTTTGTTGAAAGATGACAGCAAAACTGGGGCCTTAGTCTGCTATTACAATAGTGTCAGAATGGTCGATCACTGATCGCGTAATGATTGATTTTGACAAGTTTAGTATGTAGCAGATTACAAAACTTGACAAAATTAACCATTATGCGATCAGTGATCGACCATTCTGACACTATTGTAATAGCAGACTAAGGCCCCAGAGGGCTCTCCTGTGTTCGGAAGAGATGCCGCGGCCCTGGGACACAGACTCACAGTAAAAATATGGTTTGACAGTAAAAATATGGTTTGACTTTTGATGTTTGTCACAGTATGAATATATATTATCCATATTTATGTGTGTTCTGTGACAAACGTCAAAAGAAGGAACATAGATGGGTTTTAGTTAGTCTGACAGAGGGAGAACTAGTCATTTGAAAAAAAAAATATGGGCACGTTTAAACTTATTATAATAACTAGCTTTTGCCCGCGGCTTCGCTCGCGTTAAATTCGGTAGCGCCTTACTGATTTGTAATTGCAACGCTAAGTTTTCCCGTTTCTTCCCTCTTTCTCCCACTTTTTTTTAATAAAAATTAGCCTATGTCCGTCCCAACTATCTATGTACCAAAATTCATCACAATCGGTTTAGCCATTAAAGCGTCAAGAGGTAACAAACAAACAAACAAACTCACTTTCGCTTTTATAATATTAGTAAGGATTATAGTAAGGATTACACTTTTATTAATGTTACCTTGTTTTTTTTTCAGCTACGATTTGATTATGAAAGAGAATGAATCCGAATGAATTTAATAGTTCTATCCCATGAAGATCGCCGGACACAACGACCAACGTCCTTATAATGATTCAAAGAAGACTAATATTTTAAGTAAATCATTTATTATGTTGTATGTCATCATCTAGTGGTAATGTTTATTTATTTATTTAAATATTTCTAGTCATTTCATTTAAACTTTTTTAGATTATAATGTTAATTAGATACCGTAAAGAGAAGAGATTGTGGCTAAAAAGTAACACCGTTCGAGTCAAACTTTTTTTTATTAAAAAACAAGTTGCCCCACACTAGGAATTTCTCCTGTATCGTGGGTGCTTTTACAAACATTTAAACTCACATACATACACAAACAGCCAGACCTGAAACAATAACGTGTAGGTCATACAAAAATACATTCCGTGGGGGGATCGGACCCGCGACACGCAGCGCAGCAGTCGATCGCTCAGCCTCTGCGCCAACCGTGTCGTCAATCGTCTTTAGCCAAGCGCAGTTTATCCTATACTAGCTGTTCCTCGCGGTTTCACCCACGCTGCTCAGCACCTGTTGGTCGTAGCGTGATGTTATATAGCCTATAGCCTTTCTCAAGAAATGGAATATCCAACACTAAAAGAATTTTCCAATTCCAACCAGTAGTCCCTGAGATTAGCGCGTTCAAACAAACAAACAAACTCTTCAGCTTTATAATATTAAGCCTGAGTCACTGTTATTATTTAGCCAAGAGCTCCTCTCGTTATTAGTCCAACTAATGCAAAATGTTTTAAAAATTATCGCACAAAAAGAAAAAAAAACTGCATTTTACTTTTGTCATTTGTATCTTTCTTTTTTTTTCTTGTTAGGGCAGCATAAATATCATTCAATATGTAAGTATCCTTATTTTATTATTTAATAATGAGGAAATCATTCATGTTTATTTAATCGTCATAATATTGTTCATGTTTGTTGTAGGAATTATTCTGTGATATTTTTAAGGAAGTATTTGCTATTTACTTATTTTTTTATTATTATGTGCTCAATGCTATTTTGCCATAAAAAATAAATTTTATAAAAAATATATTTTATTCAGTTTCACTAGGCAAATCCTATATATAATAGAAATTAATAAATAAGCAGTGTTGGTTTAAAACAAATAGGTGAAATTTTATATTGTTGGTTCTTATTTATTATTTTTGTGAAAAATATTCAACAATAATATTTCCAAAAATCAGCGTACAGTACAATTTTATTAAGAAAACGTTTTCTTTATTTTTGTAAGATATTTATTGCAAACGCTTTTGCCTTTTTTTTTATTTATACAAGGTGTAACACAACACGCGCATTGCCAAAGATAGTCTCTTGGACCATAAACAAAAGAAAATTGTTCTTTGACTTTTTAAATGTCATAACTTTTTTTTTATTTCCCGCACATTTTAATCAGCTGATCGAGAGTTTAATCTTGTGGAACAGAAGTTGTTCAGTTGCATGGTCTGAGAGACCAAACAGGTTTTGTTTTAATTATGTAACGCATTGTCCATGCTCAATTTAAACTTTACATTTTAATTCATACATTTAGACATATATAAGTATTTACTTTAGGATTACTGTACTATTATCCCAAATAAAGTTTTTAATTACAAGTTTTGCTTTTTTGTTCTTAAAATTACTGCGAGTTTATAATTATTGTGTAGATACGTAGGAAAAAAAAAGAGAAACTACTGACAGCTTAAAGTACTGTTTTATTCGTAGGTCACTAGGGTTACCATGACATTTTATAGGAGTTTTTATTCCTGCGTGAAAAAGAGATGGCAAAAACACCCTGTATAGCTCTGTCTCTTTCCCTCAGTGGAATAAGTTCTGCTTTAACACGTCATGGTAGGGTAGCAGGGCATTACAGGAGCGCAGCCCAGGCACACATATACCATGTTGACATACACGTATCTAAACTTCTAAACTAATATTATAAATGCGAAAGTAACTCTGTCTGTCTATCTTTCTGTCTCTTCTTCACGCCTAAACCACTGAACCGATTTAAATGAAATTTGGTACAGATATAGTCCAGGACTCGAGAAAGGACATAGGATACTTTTCATCCAACTATTAATTCACGCGTACGAAGTCGCGGGCAAAAGCTAGTATAACAATAATTGACTAAAAGCGGAGGACGACGTGAATATTTATTTCTTTTAAGACGTAACACCACGCCTGCGTTCTCCAAAAGGTTAGGTAGAGGTGGCTATGGTCCGTAGCGAGAGGGAATGGGTAGCGTCACTTCCTTCTGTGAAGCAGTCATGCTAGCGAAGGAGGTGGCTGGGAGTTTCAGGGGGAGAAACTCAAACCAACCCAGCCGCCGAGCCGACTCCCGGCCACCGTGGATGCATAGCTGTGGACGGTATTCATATTCATATTTATTTGCATACCATAATGTGGAAAAGTGTTAAATAAGTCTTAAAACTAAGGTACAATTATGGACCCTGTAAGGGCACAGCAACATAAAATACACAATAATTCATAAAAAAAAACATCAATAAAAAATATAAATTATAAATATCAATTCATTTTCAATTATTATTAAATTATACAATAAAAAATAAAAATCAATTAATTAGTAATAAAGTCAAATTAAATTAAATAATAAAAAATTAAGTATCACAACATATTATTGCTAAGCACTAAGATCACAGTCAATATTTTTATCAGTCATATATTCGTCAATTGAGTAGTAAGCTTTATTAACTAGAATTATTTTAATCATTAGATAGATTACCTTACGTCCGTCAAGTGACGACAGGCTGTGTTGATGGCGCGTTAGTGTTCCACACGCGCCTTAAAGAGATGCCACCAAAGCAAAAGGGCCTGGCAGGGCCACTTCGAAGATTGACCTGTGTGTGACCTACGGTGCTGAAGCCTAGTCGCTCACCAAGTTCCAAAGTTCCCTGCTGGACTTGCGGGTTGTTCGAAAGAGCATGGTGGGTTTTAGTCAGTAAAAGTCTGAAATTCACACCGTAAAAAAGCAAGGTTAGACGGAATCCGAACTAAGAAGTGCAATTATTGTGCAACACAAAACAGCCTGACTATTTCATAATGATTTTTGAACTTTTTTTCGATGTCAATTGATTCCCAGAAACTTTATTGGGTGATGTAAATTTAAGAAACATGTTGATTGATTCAATAAAACCAATGGACATCAAAATTGACATAGCACATACTTTGAAAGTTGCTAGGATTGTTGTCAATAATTGCCACTGTCAAACAATGGAAAAGCAAAATCGTAATTATCAGCACACACGTGGATCCTGCTCCCGATAATGGATTACCACTATTTTATATTTTTTTATTAATTACTAGCTTTTGCCCGCGGCTTCGCTCGCGTTAACTTTGGGGTAACACAGTTCCCCTTGCGCCTTAATGATTTGTAATAGCAACGTTAAGTTTTCCCTTTTCTTCCCTCTTTCTCCCTCACATCCCACTTTTTTAAAATAAAAATTAGCCTATGTCCGTCTCCTGCTACCCTACCATGACGTGTTAAAGCAGAACTTATTCCGCTGAGGGAAAGGGACAGAGCTATACAGGGTGTCTAGCACCATCTCTTTCACTCAGTAGAATAAGTTCTGCTTTAAGATGTCATAGTAGGCCTACTGGTTCCCAACTATCTCTGTACCAAAATCGGTGTAGCCATTAAAGCGTGAAGAGGTAGCAAACAAACAAACTCACTTTCGCTTTTATAATAATATAATTAAGGATATTTAAGAATTACTGAAATCGGTTCTCGAGATTTGCACATAGCAACGAATTCAAAAAATATTTTTATTTTATTATAAAAATGAATCTCTATCCTATTCACTAATTATCTGGCGTTTATCCCACTTTTCAATATTATAAATGCGAATGTTTGTAAGGATGGATGTATGGATGTTTGTTAGATACTATTTCACGTCAAAACAGCTGAACAGATCTTGATGAAATTTAGCATAGAGGTAGATTAAAGTCTAGAATAACAAATAGGATATGCAAGTAATTTCGTGTCTTCACTAGAATGAATGTAAAACAGTACTTACAAATAATCCAAAAATTAAAAGAATAAAATTAAACATTAAAAGACAATTTGTTTTAAAAGAAAAAAAAGCTGATTTACACTAGGAATTTCTCCTGTATCGTGGGTGCGTTTACAAACATTTAAACTCACACAAACAGCCAGACCCGAAACAACTATCTACAGGTCATACAATTATTTTTTTCCGTGCGAGAATCGAACCCGCGAAACGCAGCGCAGCAATCGAATCCTTACTAATATTATAAAAGCGAAAGTGAGTTTCTTTGCTTGTTATGTCTTCACGCCTAAATGGCTAAACCAATTTTGATACATTTTGGTACAGAGATAGTTGAGACCCTGAAGAAGGACAAAGGCTATTTTTTTAAATAGTTGCCCTATATTCGTCTCCAGGGTCTGATATTTAAGCGTGGAGAAGTAACAAACTCACTTTCGCTTTTATAATACTAGCACAGATAATATAATACTAACGTAATACTAGTAAGGATCTTCGTTTTAAGATTAACTTATATTCCTCATGTTAAGTTGTAAAATGTATTTATTTTTTGAGAAATAAATATTAAGCTTTTACTACCCTACAGCGTGGAAACCCAAAAAAATAACTTATCGTCAATAAACTCGAAATTTAAATAAAATTACAAAATTGGGTATTTGAAGACATACTTTCAAATCCAACTCACGTTAGTGACCATGAATTTATAAATGTCTGCTCACATTGCATGGGTATTTTTTCTATTACTAAACCAGTTTATACGAACTTCATAATTTTGACTAAGTATCTAAGTTGTTAGCTTATTACTAGACAACAAACCAAAACACTTATTTTACTACTACTATGCACTTTTTAGGCAAATGGCTACTGTCAAATCGTGCCTGAAAATATTGTAGTACAAATTGCCCAAAATTTAAGGGCGTAAATCATTAAATAACTTCCCCCGCTCTGGGCGGAGCGGGGAAATGTCAGACTTTTATTAATTAAACACAACCCATGTTCCTTCTTTTGCCCTTTATGTTGCCGGTCGCGGTATTTTTTTCGAACAACCCACAACCCCGGCAAGCGGTGTCCGTGGCAAATCTTCTGCTATTTTTACACCCTGTTTTTGTAGATGGGAAATCATTAATTAACTTGGCCGCAGCGGGGGGGTGTGTCAGACTTGTACTAACTAAAACCCACCCATGTTCCTTCTATTTCCCTTTATGTTCTGGGGCCACGGTATCTCTTTCGAACAACCCGCAACCCCGGCAGGCGAAGGCTCTGGCAAGCCCCTCTGCTTTGCTGACATCTCTATGAGGCGCGCGTGAAACACGAACGCGCCGTCGACACGGCCTGTCGTCAATCGACAGACGGACGGTGAGCTACCCATTGCTCACCGTCCGCAGGCCCGCATCTAAGGTGGCCGGGACTAGTCTCGCGGCGCCCGGCGCCCGGGGCGTCTCCCGTGGCGGCTGGGTTGGCTAGAATGTTCTCTCCCTCAAACGCCCGGCCATCTCCTTTGCTAGCATTACTTTCAAACAACCCGCAACCCCTACTCTTTATCTATAAATCTACTCTTTTATTATAGTTGCATCAACGACGCTATTGTTTGATGTAACAATACTTAAATAAACTTACTCATTCGTTGATTTCGAACGCGCTTTAAGCTAATAAAAAAAAAACATTTCGAACAACAGAATTTTTGAATTCATTTTCCTTCTTCGCGTCTATGCGTGTGTTTCATTCGTCGCTAGTCAGCCGATCTGAGCGAACGTCTTAAGTAATGGCTTCTACAGTTTTACTCGCGCTGTTTGCGTCTCTGTTTCTCCGCGCAGTGTTGACATTACCGGTTGCGCAAGATTTAAAATCAGTGAACAATAGTAAAGTGATTTTGAAAAGGTTGGAAAGAGATGTGGTTAGAGGATACTACAGTTGTGGTCAAGGAATGGTTTGGCTTTTGGATCAGCTGATTTGTGTACCGATTGAAAAGTAAGTATTATCCTTTGCTAACCCCGAAAGAGCGTAGATACGTCAGTAAAATCGGAAAGTGCTAACTCACGCGCACTCGCGAGTTTATGAGGCGCGAGTTGACAAATAATCCCCCAAAGCTTGTCATCAATAAGATTAAAGCAAATTCACTTTTAAAAGAAAAGTTCGTAACCAATCTTTAACTTAGACTAAATAGCTTTTAACTAGAAGTCATAGTAATTATAATTAGGATTTACTTTGTTTATGTGTATTGTATTACAATAATAAGTTTTTAAAATATTATTTTTAAACGATTTCAAAAATTGTTTCTTATATTTGAAAGTGTATGTTTCCGAAGGGGTCCATATCTACTTTATCGATATTTCTTCAGTCAATTTATATGTATATTCTTATATTTTAAATATTTGTCCTTCTCAAGTCAAATAAGGATAACATGCTTATATCTGTTAGTAGCTACTAACATGGAAATTCAATATTCGATAAGAATTTGTGTAAGATACCATCCTACTCAAAAGGATGATATATAAAAAAAAACATAGGGTCGAATTGAGAACCTCTTCCTTCTTTTGAAGTCGGTTAAAAATGCATAATAATCGACTACCAAAAACCAATAAAATGTAAGGAGTTGGCTTTTTTGTACCCTATCACAATGTTGTCTTATTTAACCCAAAAAGTTACTGGTAGAGAATGCCTTTTGGAATTAAGGTAGTCTATGTATGCAGTACTATATTGTGTATAAAGTTCAAATAAGTAAAAACAGCCCAAGAAATAATTTAAAAACCTGTTAAATAACGTTTCGATATTATTTCTTCATAATTATTTATCTCGCAGAAACCTGTTGTCAAAAGTCAAAGTTATTTAGTTAGTTGTACACTAAATACCTATATTTTTTACAAATTCAGCAATTTCTGAAAATTAAACTAGTTATTAAAATCAGAATATTTCAGTAATTTAATCAACTTATTTTTTATATCATCCTTACTAATATAAATAAAAGCGAAAGTGAGTTTGTTTGTTTGTTACCTCTTCACGCTTTAATGGCTAAACTGATTTTGATGAATTTTGGTACAGAGATAGTTGGGAACCAGGAGACGGACATAGGCTATTTTTTAAGTTAAGTTAAAAACGTAGGATGTGAGGGAGAAAGGGGGAAGAAAAAGGAAAACTTAGCGTTGCTATTACAATTCAAAAAGGCGCAAGGGGAACTGTGTTACCCCGAATTTAACGCGAGCGAAGCCGCGGGCAAAAGCTAGCAACCAAATTAAAAAAAAAGTCAACTTGTTCAACAACTGTTATATTCTTTACAGGTATAATGAAGCAAGCGCAGATGACTACGAGGAGGTGAATACGTTACAAGACGAGGACAATACGAATACTATTAAGACGACGACCCAAGCTACCATGATGCCACATCTTAGAACGACGACCCAAGCTACCATGATGCCACATCTTAGACCAACGACCCAAGCGTACACGATGCCACAACCTGTACCCAAGTCGCCTCCTGACGGGACACCGCACTCTCCAACGAGGTCAACGCCTAAACCAACGTTGTCAATCGACTCAACGACGCCAAGTCTGCTACCATTGCAGGTCACAAATGCAGCGCAGCCATCTCCATCTCCCACAACGAAGACAGCAATTTTATTGATGTTGTTCATTGCTCTGTTTTACCGCACAGTGTAATTGCTAGCAATTACACATTTGTGGCGTCATTGAACATATAGAGTCAACTAAGGACACTGATGGAATTTTAAGCAGTAGTTAAGATTTGCAGGTGAACTACCTAGACAGTGTAAGTTTCGTTAGTGATTTCTAGGCAAAAAGAACTGTGGAAGAGTTTATTTATTTATTTTGAGTTTGAACATGATTATAGTAAAATGTAAGAACTATTAGGCCTACTATGACATCTTAAAGCAGAACTTATTCCACTGAGTGAAAGAGATGGTGCTAGACACCCTGTATAGCTCTGTCCCTTTCCCTCAGCGGAATAAGTTCTGCTTTAACACGTCATGGTAGGGTAGCTGATTACTGTTCTCATCGAACTACAGGAAACCACAGTTCATAACTAGTCAAAAAAGTTTGGCAAGACAATCAAGTTTGAAAAGATAAGACATGAAATAAAAAACCCACAACAATAATAATAAAATATAAAAGAAAATACATAAAAATTACAATCTGACCAAATACAGTTGTGGACATCGCAGTTTTGATTAATTGAAATCAGCTTTGTTCTCCTTCTGCTGTTTATTTAGGAATATGTAGGTCACATTTGAGAAAGAAGACAAAACCAAATATTGACAATGCATACATTCCCTATTATTATTTTAAGCGTGTTCAAACCGAGTGGACCGGACTGCGGACATCGGAATCGGACAGATATCTTGATCCATGTGTCCGCAACTGTCCGGCCCGGTGTTCCACTTAGTTAGATCACACTTGACCAACAGTGTTACTTTTGACGTATTAATTAAGTTTATTTAATTAAGCTTTAATATTTATTGAAACTAGGTTTTTGGAAATGTTTCTAGTCATTATTTTTTTAAATTATTTATTTATTGTCAATATTTATTATCATATTTAGTATTACTGAATAATAGCGGGTTTTTCAATATTGTGTTAAACATATATGAGATAATAAAAACTCGCGACGGTTTTTTGTCTATTCAGAATTCATTGACACTAATAGTTTTTATACAAGATTTTCCTGTTTTATTCATATTAAAAATTTCAGCTTAAAATCGTACAATACATATTAGGATTATTATTATATTTGACCGACTTCAACAAAAAGAGTGCATTTTAAAATTTTCCCTCTTCTTCGTCATCAATTTCGAAGATTTGTTCGCGAAAGGTTTATTTCAAAATGGTCTCATTTAATTTCGTATTTCGTAACAATAAAAAGATAGCATAATTATAGAAGATTACATTACATTCCGCCTGTATATTTCTATATGGGGACCATACCCAAAATGGCCACTAATGTTCAAGTTGACATTCCTTTTATTCTTTTTTTTTTTACATATGTATTTCTTACTCAGAAATTAACAGGGTCCAACCGGTGGTCAGGGTTCCAGAAAAAGCAACCAACGATACGAGCCGTGTCCAAGAGTACCGCTTTCTGTATCAAACTTTTGGTCCATCATGCCTAATGAGAGCCTCCTTAGGCGCGTCGCCCACACGACCAAGAGTCGAGGCGCAGTCGCGGCGCCAGGCGCGTTGGGCGCGTCGCCTACACGACATTTATATTAAAAATCTCACATCAGAGTCACGCCGCAACGAGATTTTCTTAACAAATGTCGTGTGGGCGACGCGCCTTACGCGCCAGCGCCCCTCTGCGCCTCGACTCTTGGTCGTGTGGGCGACGCGCCTTAGGGATTGGACGAGGCTCTTTGCAATTAAGCCATAGGCAGACACGACATGTATTGTTAACAGTGTATAATTCAAAATGGCAACTACTTGTATCAAATATAAAATGTAATATAAAAAAAGTAAAAATGGTAAAAAGTTGATATTTTGCTAATAAATGTAACTATTGTACTTGAAAATACCTATATTTAAATAACTTAATTATGTTTTACTTTTAGTTATAAATCCAACTTATAAAAATCATGAAATGATTGATTTTTTGTTATTGTAGGTAGCGATTTTCTGCCCTTACGGATAAAACAAGAGTAATAGTTATTTTATATTTAAATTAATATATTGAATCTGTGATAAAACTTAGCATTAATAAAGGAATGTATTATATAAGTAGGTTTTTATAGCAATGTAATAGTATCTCATGTGCCTATATGACAATACAGGAAATTTAATGGATATATATTATGTCAATGAAATTGACATTATAACAAACATAATATGTAGTTTTTATGTTAATTTTACCATCAAAATCTGTTTTGCTGAGATATTGTATTAGTTTTATTAAATAATTTATTGTACCTGTTACTTACATTATTTTGGGTATTCAAAATGCCCATATTTAAAATAATTGTGATTATTATAATAATCATAAGCTGAACATAAAAAAAAATGTTTATACTTATATTTTTATTTTTGTGATATTTTTTTTTGTTTTATTTTGTCATTTTTGTGAAAAACTTTTTAATAATAAATTATAGTACTTGAAAATACCTTTATTTAAATTACTTAATTATTTTTTACCTTACACCTCCCGAAACGCGCTATCACTTCATCTACTTCAATGGGTACATTTTTATGGACGTGGAGAAATGCCAGACCTGTTAAAATAAAATAATAAATACATAAATATCTTGGGACAACTCACACACGGCTATCTGATCCCAAGCTAAGCAGAGCTTGTTTTATGGTAACCAGACAACTGATATACATACTTATATAATTTATAAATACATACATATTATAGATAAATCACACCCAGACACAGAACAAACAATCATGCTCATCACACAAATATTGTCCTGGGTGGGAATCGAACCCACGATCTCCGACTCAGCAGTCAGGGCCACTAACCACTAGTACAACAGGCCCGTCAAAAAAAAAAATTACTGAACATAAAACTAGAATCAAGATATTTGAGTGGTCAGAGGGGCTTGTCAGAGCCTCCGCCTGCCGGGGTTGCGGGTTGTTCGAAAGAGATACCGCGGCCTCGGAACGTAAAGGGCAACAGAAGAAACATGGGTGGGTTTTAGTCAGTACAAGTCTGACATGCCCTGAAATCCTCATCCAATGACTTCCCCCGCTCTGGGCGGAGCGGGGGAAGTCATTGGATGATTTCACCCCCGAAAAAAAAAAAAAAAGATATTGGAGTGGTTGCAGCAATGGATAGGTCACCGTCCGTCCGTCCATTGACGACAGGCCGTGCCGACGGAGCATATTATAGTGTTCCACGCGTGCCTCAAAGAGATGTCAGCAAACCAGAGGGGCCTACCAGAGCCACCGCCTGCTGGGGTTTGAAAGAGATACCGGGGCCCCGGTATATAAAGTGCAAAAGAAGGAACATAGGTGGGTTTAAGTCAGTAAAAGTCTGACACTCCCCCCGCTCCGCCCAGAGCGGAGGAAGATATTTGATGGCTTTCCATCCGCAGAAAAAAAGCCATTTGATTCGTTGGAACTAATTTCAAAGAATGCTCGATTGTAAATGACCATCTGTAATATTAAGCATTTCTTAGATGCATCCAAGCAGTCCAAGATTTATAATTTATTCTATTTAACCTATTTTCCTGTTGTTATGCGTATTGCATACATTTATTCACTTTAAAACGTCACTCGGTTTTAAAGGTGGGAAATCTTAATGAACGAACGACCATACAACGGAAATGATTTCATAATTGGTCAATCCTTACTAATATTATAAAAGCGAAAGTGAGTTTGTATCTTTGTTTGTTACGTTGGCGCAGTGGCTGAGCGATTGACTGTGACGCTGCATATCGCGGGTCGATTCCCGCACGGAACAAATATTTGTATGACCTGCTGTTAGATTGTTGTTTCGGGTCTGGCTGTTTGTGTATAGGAGTTTAAATGTTTTTAAACGAACCTACGACCCAGGAGAAATTCCTAGTATGGGGCAACTATTATTTAAAAAAAAATTACCGCAACCCCGGAACACAAGGGTCAAAAGAAAATATATTAATGGATTTTATTTTCATTGATTGATTTTTCAGTGCAAGACTGACACTCCCTCTCCACCCACAGCGGAAGAAGTCATTCGATGATTTCCAATCCGCAATTAAATCTGTACTTGCAGTTAACTTAGATTGATACTTTCTTAGAGTATTCAGTCAAGAATTATAATTTAATACCTATATTAACATATTTCCCTGTCGTTAAGCAGCGTAATACATACATACTTACCTACTTTTCAACGTCATCCATTTCAAGGCGGAAAATGTTGATGACGAAGAGAGCATCCTACAGAAATACGTCATTATTGGGGCGTCCCCAACTGGCACGACGAATGGACTGATCACCACAAAACTAGAGGACTTTGTACCGGAATACCACCTTTATTTTCTTTTTAACCGACTTCAAAGGGAGGCTCTCAATTTACATGATTTTTCTGTTTTTTGTATTTTACTAAAGCTATTTTTCCGTCGATTGTGAGCAGATTTTCATTTTTTTTTTTTTCGAAATCCCCAGGTTGCTGAATTTTATCTATATTGCTAGTATATTTATGAGTTGTCTTCTACAATAGATATTTGCTCTTCTAATGTAAATGGACGATATGATAATATTAGTAGCAATGAAAATTAAAATTTGTATACCATCATACCACAACAAAAAAGGCTAAAATAATAAAATAACAAAAAAAAAATGCCAGAAAAAAAAAACTTAAAGACTTAAAATTAATTTAGATTCGGAAGTCGGTGACTTTTGTTTGATTACCTATAGTTTTTTTCTTGCCACCACAAAAAAAAATTGTCTTTTATTGAAAGATTTATGGGGGGTAAACTCAAAGTCAAAGCATTTATTTCAATTAGACCATTACTTTTGAATGTCATAAAAACAAAAAAAAGTAGTTGCCCATTCCAAAGCGTAAATCTCTATGGAGAAGAATGGGCAAGAAACTGCCCTAAAGCTGCGCAAGGTCGTCCTAAAAGTTCGCTCAGGTATTTAAGGTCACACGTCGTACGCGGAAACGGCCATAGATCCACTAACATATGTTCAGTAAGCTGCATCAATTGAGTTCCTTCTTAATTTTCGAATGGGAAATCGTTAAATGATGAATGTAATAACTATTACCTATCCGTGTTCCTTCTTTTTCCAACAAGAGATACCGCGGTAGGTGGATGAGTATCCATCAGCCGGTGTTGCAGGGGGAGCTTTGAAAGACAATTTGAACTCATCATCATCATTGTTTTCCTGCCCTTGTCCCATTTTATTTGGGGTCGGCGCAACATGTTTTCTTCTTCCATTCTCCCCTATCAGACGTCAAGGCATCGTTTACTCCTTTCTCATTCAAATCATTCCTTAAACAATCCATCCATCTTTTCTTTGGCCTTCTCCTTTAATTTTAATACAACTGGGGTAACGAATTGATGCAGCCCATCGCACACAACATTCAACATTCGCCACTATTACAAAACATTGTGTTCATCAAACTAATATAATACTGGCAATCTTAAAAATTGCTAGGTCAAAAAATCAGACGACAAAATTGATTTGAACTTAATTGGTACGATTCCATTTCCAAATATTTGAAAATGGAGCCATTATGTTCTTAAAACGTAACGTACAGTGACGTATTACGGTGCCGACATAATATAATTTGAACAAATGAGGTACTCGTAGCTGTAAGTGCCGTGACACATCACATTTCTGACGCTATAGAGAATTCCCCCTTTAAAAGTCGCGAGCGCACCGGCATAATCTCATTCGTTGCTAGACAGTAGACCGGAGCGAACGTTGTTACCTCACAAAATGGCGACTACATTTTTGTTTGTGTTGCTCGTGTCTGTCCTTTATCAGGCAGTGCTATCTCTACCAGTTAAAAGTATTTCGCAAGATAAATCATTAGTGGAAGTACCAAGCAGTGTGGACGTGGATACAACTAAGAAGGTTGTGTTCAATGCTGTGGAAATTCTAAGTCTTAATGCAGAAACTGAAGAATTGAAAAGTCTAGACACTGTTGATCGGGCTTTGTCAAGATCAAAACGACAGGTGATTGATGGACAGCACAGCTGTGCTGATGGGATGGTGTGGTTCTGGAATATGTGTATCACACGTGAAAAGTAAGTGTTTTGTTTATTTCTGTGTCTATTGTTGTCCTTATTCTGAACGGAGTTTGTATCTGGTCCGAACAGCAGGGCTACCATGACATCTTATAGCAGTTCTTATTCCTGTGTAAGAAAGAGATGGTGCTAGACACCCGGTATAGCTCTGTCACTTTCCCTTAGTGGAACAAGTTCTGTTTTAATACGTCATGGTAAGGCAGTAGTTGTTTTTAAAACCGTTGAGCACAATAATTTATTGGTAGTTGAAGGAGTCAAGTATACTCTTGTTTGTATACATAGTTTATTTTATAAAAATTGGTTTAAAACAGATTTTTCTCAAATAAATATAAATATTTGACGTTTCTAAAATACGAATAAGTTATCTAAATTTTTTGTGTTGTAAATTTTGTATCCAAAACACAGTTTTTTATCGATTTAGTAAAATATAGCCAAAATCACGTTGGGTTTAGCCAGTTTGTTGAATTTTAATTTTTGTTGCTAGAGCAAGCTTATAAATCTTTTATTTTTATTCTTAGACTATATGTATTAATTTCTATTTTGTTTCTTCCAGGTATAAACAATTAACAGATGATTACGATGAAGAAATTTAAAATCATTACCTTCTCTTTTGTTGAAGAACTCGTTTATGGATTGAAAAGTCTTACTTCACGAACACTCTTCTCTATATTGATACAGGGATTACCTCCAACGCATTAATTACGTTTATTTAATTTAGCTGTAATTGATATTTATTGAATCTAGTGTAAATGTAATGTGTCTAGTCATTTAAAACATTTTTTCCTTAGCCAAAGTGAGTAATAGAAATCGTCGCCAAGAAACCCGAACTGATTTACAAAATTTTCCTGGTTTTTTGCACGAGAGATTATAGGAAAAGATCAAATAATATTATTTGAATGATTTTGCTCTTCAAACGATGGGACACTTGACATTATGTCCAGTCTGTTATGCAAGACTAAAATAGTCGTCATAATACGATAATAATATGAATTACGTTTAAATTCTTAAAAAGGTCACAGACGTGAGTTTGTGATTGTCACTTTATGACCATTTTACGTTTTTTTTTTTAATTTATTTATATTACAGACTACAATGTGGTCCAGTGTGTCAGTAACAACTTTGGCCGGTCGCTGCCGGCCAAAGTTGTAAAGTTGTTGTTGAAAAATGCAATCGATAGCTGTATCGATTGCATTTTTAGAGAATTCATATTATCCTATTAGGATGCTACTTAAGCTGCCATTTTAGACCCCTTCTGTTGTTTGCACAACACATGAGCTAAAGGGACCTGTAGGGTTACCATGACATCTAATAGCAGTTTTTATTCCTGTGTGAGAAAGAGATGGTGCTAGACACCATGTATAGCTCTGTCTCTTTCCCTCAGTGGAATAAGTTCTGCTTTAAGTCGTCATGGTAGGGTAGCTAGACTTAATTTAGATTGTCATCGACCCGCTCAGAGAATTAAGAGGTTGTTTGTAAATGTTAGTTAAAATGTTTGTAAACGCACCCACGATACAGGAGAAAATCCTAGTGTGAGGCAACGTTTTACGAACAACAATTAATTATTTTATAACATTACTTGGTTCATAGCCATTTTGTCTGACTTTCTTGCCAAGAATTCATCCTTAGAAAATTGCCTAATTATAACGTATTTTATAAGAATGTACTTAGATTTATATTATTTATAAAAGATATTGAATCTGTGATAAAACTTTATGTTTAAAGTGATACCTAAGAGTTTAATTTATTATGTTGTCATTGACAAAAACCGGTATAGTACGTAACTTAAATTTATATAAATATCTATATTTAGTAGTATTATGCTAATGTAATAATGCTTATTTGGCATTCAAATTAAATAATTTGCCCAGAGTACGTAAGTATTCATTTCAACAATGTTTTTTGTACCGGCTTAAATAGCCATTATTGTATTTTAGAATAATCATAATAATATGATAAAACTTCAAAAATGCTGTTATTATTTTTGTACTAAGGAGTTATGTTTTCAAATCTCATAAAACGAATTTTACTAAGATTGTGAAATTCTCTCAAAATGTATATTATGTACCTAATATAATTATGAAATTGTTTCAAATATAATTTTGTTTTTACTAAATTATTTTACAGTGACGACAAGTTGTAGCCTTTTTATTTGTTTCAGACACTTATATATAGCACATTTGTACAAATATGTTATTTTTTTTTACATCTGTGTAAATAAACATGAAACGAAGAATGAGTTGTTTTTCTGATTTGTACCTAAAATCAAAAGTGTACTCAACACTTAATCCTTACTAGTATCCTTACTATAATTTTATAAAAGCGAAAGTGAGTTTGTTTGTTTGCTTCACGCCTAAATAGCTAAACCGATTTTGATGAATTTTGGGTACAGAGATAGTTGTGCCCTAGACGGACAAAGGCTATTTTTTAAAGCGATACAAGGGGGAGAAAGAGTGAAGAAAAGGGGAGAAAAATATAACTTTTATCGATCATCACGCGGGTTTAAGTAGTGCCTAAAGTAATGCCAGCTGCAGGCAATAGCTAGTAATCCATAAAAGTTTGAAATCGCGAAGCCGTCTGCAGCAACCGCGGTGATTAATGCTCGTGCCTTCCCTGTATGAGAAGAGGCCTTTGCCCAACCGTGGGATAGGAACCGTGGCAACCAAGCAAACATAGCAAGAACAGAATAAGGTACATACTCATTAGACAATGATGACGACGGTATTATCAATGTTTTGTAGTAAGTACCACACACTCTACCAGAAAGCAAAGTTATTCTGCGGTTAATGCCAACTAGGTACACAGTGGATTACAAGGAAAAGTAAGTAGGGTACTTCGATGGTGACGAAGACGGATCGACGGTTGGCGCAGTAGCTGAGCGATCGACTGCTGCGCTGCGTGTAGCGGGTTTGATCCCCGCATGGAACAATTTTTTGTATGACCTGCAGATAGTTGTTTCGCGTCTGGCTGTCTGTGCATGTGAGTTGAAATGTTTGTGAACGCACCCACGATACAGGAGAAATTCCTAGTGTAGGGCAACGTTAAAAAAAAAGGAATCCTTAAAAAAAAATACCTGCAACTGCAATCACGCATAGGTATCGTTTGTGCGAATGACCGCGAATGACGTCACGGTAAATTTCATACGCAGGTGTAAGGACAATAGGCTTTTCTTTAGTTGCACAATAATTAAAACAGTTTACTCACAAAGCGTGGATTTATGAATGGATGTCTGGTGGTCTTTCACTAAAAACTACTGAACGAATTCGTATGAAATTTGTCACTTAGGTAGTTTATAACCTAGATTTACATGAAAGGTTTCTTGTTATTCATTAAAACTACATATACAATAGTGGTATGTAGGCGGACTTAATGGCATAAGGCATTTTCTGACTCTACCAGTCAATATTTTTGTTAAATACGACAACATTGTGATAGGGGACACAAATAGTTCAATTTTTTTTTTCTAGATCATATATATGTACTTATACTTACAGATAGTAATAGCAGTAATACACATAATATACAATTATTAAAAGCCAGGGCCACAAAGAGATTCCGCGGCCCCGGAAAATAAAAAGCAAAAGAAGGAACATGGGTGGATTTTAGTCAGTAAAAGTCTGACACTCCCCACCGGTCCGCCTAGAACGGGGGCAGTTTTTGATGATTTCTCAAACAAAAAAAAGGGGTGGTATCTAAAAAAGGAGCCTGCCAGGGCCACTGCCTGCCGGGGTTATAGATGGTTCGAAAAAAGATACCGTGAACCCGGAACACGAAAAACAAAAGAAGGAATATGCATGGGTTTTAGTCAGTTAAATTTTAAAACTGTTTTGCACTCCGTCCAGAACGGAAGAAGTTATTTGATGATTTTCCGTTTGTCAAATCAAATCATTTATTGCAATTAGACCATTACAGGCACTTTTGAATGTCAAGAAACAAAATGAATCTACAGTCCCAGTCACAAGGCATAATAACTTGTGAAAGTACTGTAGTTGCCTTCCAAAGCGTTGATCTCTATGGAGAAGAATGGGCAAGAAACTCCATGCACACTCTTTTAAATTATAATATTTTTACAAAATCGTATTTACATCATTCGTGTTGAGATTATACAAATTAATGTGAGAGAACGATGTCAAAAAGGGGGTACCCAATTGACGCAGCCAATTGTACCTTAAGTCTCTCTAGTTTTATGACGCCCATCATGCCTGGTCGACGTATCTATTAATACGTCATTACATCCGACCTTAATGTGGTCAGCCGGTCGTGTTATATCCACTACGTAACGTAAAGTATTTACCGCTTGTAAGACTATGTGACGTTTAAAGTAAATGTATGAATTATAAGTTGTTTTACAACAGGAAAATATGTTAATGTTAAATAGCACTGATTTAGTCACTATGCGACTAACTAATGTTATGTTTTCGTTAATTTTTTTGCTGTATTTAGATAACTAGAAAGTCCATTTTATAAAAATACCGGCCAAGTTCGAGACGGACTCGCGAACTCCGTACTAACTTGCGACATAAACGGTCACATCTTTTTATTCCGTAGACATTTAAAAAAAAATATTGAAGTTAATAAAATTTTATGCCCACTAGCGACATCTAGTTTATGGTATGTGTAAACTAAGTATGTATGCAGAAGCGGGCATAGATGGCTGTTACGCCATCATGCGCAAGCGATGCGCCTCCATCATGCGCAGGGCGCGACAGCCCAACAGCATCCTACGCACTATAGCGGTTAGGTGGGACATTCCCACTCTGAGAGCGGTGGAAGTTATTTGAGGATTTCCCCACCCCAAACTAAAAAAAAAGGCGTGAAGACGTAATAAACAAACAAACTCACTTTCGCTTTAATATTAGTAAGGACTATAAATATATATAATGCTATAAAATGTAGGTTAACATTCTTAAATAAAAATACAAACACAACAACGAAAACATTAACGATGTGACGATGCTGCCGACTTTAAAAGAATATATTCGCAAACTTTTATTTTTGAAGATAAACAGCTGGTTGCCATCTTGGTTTTCTGGGAAAGCGCATTCCATAAAGAAAGTTTTTCCATTCAAAATGTGTTAGAGAAAGTTTGCGACTGTTACAGAAAAAAATAAAGGGAATTGTTTGTCTTGGTATAAACATGTAATGAGGAGGGACAAGGCGCATGTTACTAAAAAAGTGATGGATCTGAATATTGATGGATGAAGAAGGAAAAGGCCAATAAAGAGATGGATGGATTGTGTAACCGACGATATGAATGAGAAGGGAGTAAATGATGCCGTGACGTCTGACAGGGGAGAATGGAAGAAGAAAACGTGTTGCGCCGACCCCAAATAGAATGGGACAAGGGCAAGAAACTGGTGATGGTTACTTTAAAATGTAATAAGTATGATGTATTTTAATTATAAGTATTTCTTTGTTGCTTCAATTAAGATTTGCTACATAAGCAAGTGATACTAGTCAGTTTATTTCATTTATTTATGAATTTATGTACACACAAAACATATTTGTTGCAGTGTAAGTGTTTGACCTCTGCGCTATGTGTCGCGGGTTCGATCTCCGATCAACAAATATTTGTGTGGCCTACAGATAGTAAGTTGTTTCGGATCTGACTGTTTGTGTATGTGAGTTAAAATGTTTGTAAACGCACCCACTATACAGGATAAATTCCCAGTGTGAAGAAACTTTAAATATAGATATATATATAGATATTAAGATAAAATACAAACAGACAAAATAGCACAAAGCTTATTCCGTTTATATCTTAGACTAAACTACTACATTGCAACAGTCGGGCATCAAATTTAGGACCTCAACAGTCAACATCTTCAATGAGCTTAATTACCACTACCCGCAGCCTAATACTATGTATTAAAATCAGGGTCCCGTACAGCCAATTTCGAAAGAGAGATCATCAAAAAACCCAAGGGCAAAACAAATACTTGTACAAAAAAATCTTGTATGCGGGTTATTCCGTTTAGCAAAACCAGTTTGTTAAACTAATTCTGCATTCGTTGCATGGTAGACTAAATTATATTTAATCATATATATTTATATATTACACCGTGAGTTAAATGTATACTATTTTAACCGACTTCTCAAAAAGAGGAGTGTATGTAATAATAATATAAATAACTTTTATTCAGGTAAGTTACACCCATTTCATCATATTTACATTTATAACAAAATTAAATTACAAATAATTAATAAAATTATAGTTAATAAATTCATAATAAAATTATAGATAATAAATTAATAATAAAATTATAGATAATAAATTAATAATAAAATTATAGATAATAAATTAATAATAACATTACAGATAATAAATTAATAATAAAATTATAGATAATCAATTCATAAAAAACAAAACATTAAATTCTTACATTCTACACAAACATCAAATACAATAAAAGCAAAATAAAAACACACTAGGTATATTATTTATCCCTCACATACGCGGGTCTTGTACTGGCACATGTCGGCTACTACAATGCCTCAGAATATAGCTGTCCATCCTAGCAGCAAACATCGCCAGCACAGCGTTGGTGCTACCCCTCACTCTTTGCAAAATAGACGCGGCACGCTTTCGCATGGTAGCATGGAAGCAATCGGTACGTGCTTCTGCGAACATGCCTGATGCACTACAAGCTCGGGATAGCCCCAAAACCGCCCTGAATGCATCAGTATCTTTGTACACCGAATGATGTACGTGATTCATTCATTTTATTTTAGGACAGGCAACCCGAGGTGATCTCGTTTAAATTGTTTTAACTATTTATAAAATTCATATTTTTTTTTCCTTGGCCTATGTTGACGTTATGATGGTCTCTTAATAATCTCTTATTATATAATGTTAAATTAATTCTTGAAAAGAATTTGTGAGGGCTACTATTTATAAAAAGAGTAAAAAGCAAAACCTCATTTTCAAATTTTAATCATCGACTTTCAATTTTTTTTTTCGAATGTCGCTTTGCTTGTTTGTTTCATTGACTTTTTTACATCAATTTTCCCAAGTAAGTTTATTTTGAAATCCGTTATGTTTACATTTATTAAAAGTTTAGCCAATTTTAATTTAAAAACAAATTGTTTTGTTTTTTGGATCTATCTATAAACCTCATTTATTCATTCAGATAAGTCATTTAAGCACCCACACAATTCGAACAGTCACCTTTCAAATGTGTTCTTATTTCAAAATACCCGTTTCGGAACTAAACGTCATGAGGCCACCGACAAAACAGGTTATGTGCGAATCAAACTTAATATCATGACGTTTATGATAAAATAATAACGTGTTACAAATCTTACGACGTCGCTGCTCATTCCCATGTGCGTCTGCGCACATGCTCATATATAAGCGGGCTCTTAAGGCCAGAAAACCAATCTTACTCACAAACGTTGAAGCGAACGCACCTGTACAAGATGGCAACTAAAGTTTTAATCGCATTTTCCCTATACTTACTGCTATGCGGAGTTTTCTCAAAACCTGTTACTTATGATTCGGAATCAGTGCAATCTTCTAATAACGTGATTGACGTTGATGCTGTGACAGTATTGCGTTCTGAAGTTGATGGTGAACTTGTCCGAAGAGTGGATAGCGGTGGTGTACTGACGCCGAGTTTGACTCACAGTGTCAAAGGCCTTAGACGAGTCAAACGAGAAATGATTCGAGGAAGCGAGTGTCCCTCAGGGCGCATTTTTTACAAGCATAGATGCTTGACATTTGAAACGTAAGTTGTTTTATGGTACTTTTATTGATGAAAATGTTTCTCTATGATTGATAAAAAAAACCCAGATTTTTATCAGGCATACCACTCCAACATCACTTCTTGTATAGTCACAATTATCATAAGGAAAACTGAAACACGGAAAACTGGTATAAACCAATTACGACAATAGGTATAATATTGTAAATTATTGTGTTTAAATCTATAAATATTTTAATTTATGGAATATAAATATACATAAATGGCAACAAAATCAAATAATGCAATCAAAGAGTTACGTCAAAAGGTAAATAAACACTCCGCGCATTCTCTAAAGCAATCCGTATTATTATTACTTAAACTGTAACCATTTATTTCAATAAGACAACAGGCACTTTTGAATGTCAAGGAATACTACAATAATAAGAATACTAACTACGATTTCATACAGAAAGTTTTAGTCCTGGACACGACTCGTATTGTTAGGAGATTCTTTTTTCTAGAGCTCTGGCCGCCGGTAGTTTGGATCCTGTTTCCGATACCGGTAGTCTACTATTTTAAATGTTTTTGTTTTACTAAGAAATATGTAAAAAAAAAAGTGTACAAATCAATAAACAAAATTATAACTGTGACTAATTTTATGCTTTCTAATCTTTACAGGTACGAAGAACTAGTGGAATTAAAATAGCAAAAGAATGAATATGAGAGAGTAATGATCTCTCGACTAAAATTCTTCTCAACACTTTTCTATTTGAAAATAGACAAGGATCAGAATGCCTCTTCTAGTGTTTTTATTCCGGGACATCCTACCTAGCTACCTAGCTTATTCCCAGGTACGTTGGAGTCGGAATCCAGTCAGTACGCAGCTGAATACGAAGCGATTGCCAATCTGACCTCCATAACCCAGTTAGTACTGGAAATTACGATACCGGTAAGACTAGTTGTCAGATTTTCGGGGCACTGACTACCTCTAAGATCTTCAATTGACAGCCGTGACCAACGGCTTAATGAGAGAAAACTCAGTATGTAATGGGCGGTCACCCATCCATGGACCAGCCTAGACAAGAGCGGCTTTAAGTGAAGAATGACCCAGGGATTAGTTCATTCTATAATGAACTAAAGAATCTAGAAGTGATATTAAGAAGGCGTTACCAAGATGTAATGTGAACCAAAATATCGTCATCTTCATCAACCACGGCGTATTTAACCTACTGCAGAATATAGGGCTCTTTTTGGTTGCGCCAAGGTCTAAGTTCCTGTGGCAGCAGCGTCCACTTCATCCATCAAGCGAGGCGGAAGGAAATGTAACCTGCTCATCTCACCGCTGGACGCCTTACACTTTTGTTTCCCAAACATGGACGCCACAGCTTTGTGCTCTTAATTGCATTGTAATGTTTTTTGTTTTTATCAAATAAACGATATTATAATTATTTTCTTTTTTTTTCTTTAAGTGCTTCAAAAATATTCAGAAAAAAGGTTACGAATGAGAATTCAAAGGAATTGTTTTTACTAAGTGTATTTATTGTTTTTAATCAGTAACTTGGCATTAATGCCCAAACAAAATGGCATTAATATTTAATGATTTGCATAGTGCCAACGTACAGAATTAGAGAAATTGAGTATTTGTACTCAATTCGTTGGATTACCAACGAATTGAGTACAAATACTCAATTTCTCTATATTACGGATATTTGAAAACTGCGTACTATCAATTATGATAGTACGCAGTTTTCAAATATCCGTAGCAGAATGACTTCAACGTTTATTTTATCTATATTTATTTAAAAATGGTTACTTATTTAACGAGTAATCCCTACTATATTATAAAAGTGAAAGTGAGTTTGTTTGTCTGTCACGCCTTAATGGTTAAACTGATTTTGATGAATTTTGGCACAGAGATAGTTGGGATCCTGATCCGCCTCCAGGATCCCGACTATCTCACTCATAGGCTAATTTGAAAAAAAACTGGGAAATGAGGGAGAAAGAGGGAAGAAAAGGGAAAAATTAACTTTGCTATTAAAATCAATAAGGCGCAAGGGCAAAAACTACAGGTGCGAGGTATCTGCAAATCACGAAACTGTGTTACCCCGAATTTAACGCGAGCGAAGCCGCTTGCAAAAGCTAGTGTTACCATAATTTTAACTATTTTCTTAAAAGATAGAATTCTTTTTAGAAAAATATATTTTTGATAAAAAAATCAACGTTTTTAGCTGGCCTTACCCGCAATCAACAAACGTCAAAATAAACATTACTTAGATTGGTTCAAACTCTAAAGCTTTCTCAATCCAAAGCATAGATCATCATTTAATTTGCCCAAGTCTTTCCCAACTATGTCTGGGTCGGCTTCCAGTCTTACCAGATTCACCTCACTACCAGTATTTTACTTGGAACGACTGCCTATCTGACCTCCACAACCCATTTAACTACAACTAGGACTAGTTGTCAAACTTTAGAGCCACTGACTACCTGGAACGATTGTCACAAATCCGAGGCCCGACCTAGGCAAGTGTGGCTTAAGATAACATTAATGGAGAACGATGGGCAAGAAATTCCATGAACACTTTGATTTAATATTGCTTAATGTTATTCTTGTTATTTGTATGGTGTACATAATAAAGAATATTCTATATAACTATCTAATTAGACAGTCCTTATTCCTTGGCAAAAATCTGATGACCTACCTTCCAGTACAGCACACAATTTAAATCAAAAACTAGCGACATCTATTCAGCGGACCGGGAACTACAATGTATCCCGTTTCAACCATGACTTGGCTCAACAACAAGGAGGTTAGGTGAAATAAATAATATCTGACTAATTTGTGAACGTGACTTTCTTGATGAATCATAGATGGCGTTAGTGAAATGGAATGAAACTTATTTTTGTAATGGGTTCATTTATAGTACACTAGCCTTTGCCCGCGGTTTCGCTCGCGACTCGCGTTGAATTCGGGGTAACACAGTTCCCCTTTCCAGACTTACAGGTACCTACTACCTGTCGTTTTTGCCCTTGCACCTTATTTATTGTAATAGCAATGCTAAGTTTTCCCTTTTTAACTTGTGGTTGAAGTTTTAATAAATAAATGAGAAGAAAGCAACCCTAATTATAAGGCAATTAGAACTAGTTTTCGAGAAAGTGTTTTTTAATTGCGACTGGTCGCAGTAACTCTATTGGCAGAAGAGTTTTGGACGAAGAAGCGATTTGCTCAATTATTCTTCAGTGACGTGCATCCTGATTGCATCGTGCTAATTGGTTATTGACCTATACAATCCCGCCTTATAAGTCCCAAAACATATTTTGGTGACATTGCAGTTGATAGCTTTCGAAGAGATTTAATTTTAAGCTAGTATCGAAATTTTTTATTGTAAAGATTAGAATTATGAACTGCTCTGCCCATGTAATATGGCATCTAATTTGGGCAAGATGCCGAGAACATGTACACACAATATCCATAGATGATAATTTAATCTTATAATTATTGAAGATGTAAATACTATCTTATAATAAATATTTTATGAATTTATTGGTGTTCTTTTATTCCCTCTTCTCTCTTCTTTTAAAAGTGCCTTTTGTATCTCTTACGAACAACCTGCAACCCCGGCAGGCACTACCCTGGCAGGCTCCTCTGCTTTGCTGACATCTCTTTGAGGCGCGCGTTTTGCGCGTATACTGGGCCTATTTGGCGCAGCCGTGAGACACACAATAATTATCTTATTTCTGTGTTAAGTTTTAAATAAAATTATTATAATTTTTAAAATTCATTTTATGTTTTCATTTTGTTTTTTTTTTTGTCTGATGTTGTATGCACTTGTGGCGTGTACCAAATTAATTATTAGCAATTAAAAACGCGCCGTTTTTTAAAAGTTCGTATGCCGAAAGACGGAATGTGTGTATTTTTGAATATTTGGTATAATATTAATATTAAACACCTTGTTGTTAAACCTACATTCTAACCAATAAAAACTTCTTAATCTTATTTCATTTCAATATTATTAAGGCAAAATTTTCATTTCTCTGAAAGTCTACAGTTAGAATCTAATCGTTTGGCATATGTTTCATATTCATATATACATATATATAAAATTCTCGTGTCACAATTTTCGTTCCCATACTCCTCCGAAAGGGCTGGACCGATTTAAACGAAATTTTGTGTACATATCGGGTAGGTCTGAGAATCGGCCAATATCTATTTTTCATACCCCTAAGTGAGCAGCGGGTGAAACCGCTGGGTACAGCTAGTACATGTATATATATGAATATATTATAATAACGTTGCTTGGAATTACTTCAGTATCGTGGGTGCGTTTACAAACATTTTAACTCACATACACAAACAGCCAGATCCGAAACAACTATCTGTAGACCATACAAATATTTGTTCCGTGCGGGGATCGAAACCGCGACACGCAGCGTAGCAGTCGATCGCTAAGCCAGTGCGCCAACCGTGTCGTCTTTTAACAATACATATCACATAATTACCAACCTGTTTCCTTCTACCATAATTTTTTCTCTATTTAAATAGATAACTTGAGTATCCGAACGTCATTACAAACCTGCCTGCACGTTTTAAGATTTAGCTTCAACTATTAACTTTCTTAAGCAACTCGATTTGTTACCGTTGCCATCTCTTTATATATTAGAAACTAGCTTTTGCCCGCGGCTTCGCCCGCGTTAAATTTGGGGTAATACAGTTCCCGTTGCGCCTTATTCATTTGTAATAGCAACGCTAAGTTTTCCATTTTCTTCCCTCTTTCTCCCGCACATCCCACTTTTTTTTAATAAAAATAGCCCATGTCCGTCTCCTGGTTCCCAACTATCTCTGTACCAAAATTCATCAAAATCGGTTTAGCCATTAAAGCGTGAAAAGGTAACAAACAAACAAATAAACAAACAAAAAAACGCACTTTCGCTTTTATAATATTAGTAAGGATTTGTATGTTTGTTTTGAGGTACAAGGAGTTGTTTGTTAAAGCAAGCGATGTAAATTCTCGAAGCCGTCGCGAACCCTACAGGCTCGCGTTAGATGTACTACCAAGGCTTGCGAAATATAATAAAAGCTGCTTGTTTATGTGTGTTCGGATTTACAATAAGATACCAGATGGATTTAAACCACTTAATAAGAGATTGTTTGAAATAAAATTACATAAATGGCTGTCTGCTAAAAGTTTTTACAGTATCAGGGAGTTCCTAGAGCATAAACCCGGATGATGAAAGTTGTGTATGTACCTACTGTAAAATTTGCATGCTTTACCTAAAAAGCAAAACATGTATGTTCTAATACTGTTTCCACCATCTTATATACCATGTTTTATGCGAATAAATGAATTTGAATTTCTTTTTTCTCTCTTTGAACACTGAGTCTGAAATGTCCGTGCAGAAAATGGTTCATTATTTTTTTGTTGAAATATTTTAAATTATTTAATCTCTTTGTTGTGTTCTATTCATCAATAATAATTACTGATATAGTCTCCAGCGTTTGATTGTCTACCATAGTAGTTTGACGGGCCTGTTGGTCTAGTGGTTAGGGGCCCTGACTGCTGAGCCGGAGGTCGTGGGTTCGATTCCCACCCAGGACAAACTTTGTGTGATGAGCATGATTGTTTGTTCTGTGTCTGGGTGTGATTTATCTATAATATGTATGTATTTATAAATTATATAAGTATGTATATCAGTTGTCTGGTTACCATAACACAAGCTCTGCTTAGCTTGGGATCAGATAGCCGTGTGTGAGTTGTCCCAAGATATTTATTTATTTTATTTATAGTACCTACGTGATATTGGCAAAATTGTGGTGTCTCCCTCCACAAACGCCATTAAATAAATAAGTCAAGTCAAAGATTTAGCTTATGTTACGTCAAAACCTCTACGTTACTCCAGCTGCTGTTGATAGGCGGGAACCGTTAATTAAGAAAAATAAAATGATAGAACATTGTGACGCTATTACCTCAATGACGTCAAGTCCAATTAAATTGCAGCGTTTTAATCTTAATGCTTTGCGGAAAATATTAAAAGTTTTACAGTTCATAATTAATATGGACCTATTAATTTCATAAAGCCACGGTGACGTTTTTGATATCATATCGATATACAATGGGTCCGGTCACGGCCTAGCGATATTCTATTCTTACTATACTGTATAATATACTATACTATCTAATATACTATACTATAATATGATGAAAGTGAGTTTGTTTGTTTGTTACCTTTTCACGCTTAAATGGCTAAACCTATTTTGATGAATTTTGGTACAGAGATAGTTGGAACCAGGAGACGGACATAAGCTAATTTTTTTTTAAAATAAAGTGGGATGTGAAAGAGAAAGAGGGAAGAAAAGGGAAAACTTAGCTTTGCTATTACAAATCAATAAGGCGTAAGGGGAACTGTGATACCCCGAATTTAACGCGAGTGAAACTTTTTTTAAACTTTCGTTGATTTTGGATATTTTTTTGGACTTTAATTTTGTTTTCTACAGTTACTAAAATGTAAGCTCATCATTACTACATTTAAAGGATACTGTACATGTTGCCCTCTGAATAAACCTATTTTCGTCTCAGTAAGACCAAAACTTTGAGAGATATGATTATTTTTTGTACACGCATCGAGAATATCTTAAAATGGCTGCCAAAAAGCGGGGAAGTGAATTAGAGCCAAGTGTGTATCGTAATAGTATGTTGAATCACCCGTTTCATAAGTATCTAGAATAACGCTAGTCCATGACCGGACACATCGTATAGTTTGGTAAAAATCCCACTGTTAAATAAAGTACCACATAAAATGTGTTACCGCATAAAATACTACAGGTATCGCATAAAGTGTATTCTACAAAGAAAAATATAAAAGTCATAGTACAGGAAACACATTGCCATTTTAATAACATGCAAAAGAAACGTCGGATTCGTGCATCGAGAGTTCCGTACAAACAGTAATATCTTTTGGCTGCGTGTACTCAGAAGGTTGACTTTTTACACCTCCTAGAGGCCACAGGCTTGGGTATATGATGATAATTGAGTATATCTTCAAGCGTTCCAGAGATAAAGGGTCTTGACAGACAGACGGACAAAGTTACGGAACCCTAAGGAACAAATTTTAAACTAGGTACATTAAAATAGAGATAGAAGATAAAAATAACATTAGGCTCACAGTGTGAATATTTCCTCAGCCTACTAACTAATGGAACAATAGCTTAATTAAACAATGAACCTATAAACTCCACAGGATATCTCATTTAAATTTTGGAATTACAAATACATTTCATAGACCCGACTCTACGAAATGTATTTTAATGTAAGTTGACCAAGATTTTTTGTCTGGACCTTAAAAGAGACTATGACCTCTGAGTTTGTTTCGGCTGTTTCTTCTCAGAGTAGTCGGGTACGAAACACTGGCCTCATCTAGTTTAAAAAAAAGACGTGTAAAAGTGTTTGTGAAAACCTACTTGCAAAATAAACATCATTAATGTAGTGTGTAATGTTTGGTAAAATTTTCATAAGACAAGTACAGTTAGGATAAAAGAGTAGGTACTACAAAAAACAACAGCTAATATTCTGTATGTTCTTATTTATTTTTATCTTACCGGTAATAGCCAAACAAGATACAACCACAAAACAATCCTGCCTGCTATCAGAAAAACAAAACAATATATCATCATCATGCATCATCCTAAGCAACCAAAACAAATAGCGGGTTAATCCTTGTCCTTACTAATATTATAAACTAGCTTTCGCCCGCGGCTTCGCCCGCGTTAAATTTGGGGTAACACAGTTCGTCTTGCGCCTTATTGATTTGTAATAGCAACGCTAAGTTTTCCCTTCTCTTCCCTCTTTCTCCCTCACATCCCACTTTCCATCGGTTCAGCCATTAAAGCGTGAAGAGGTAACAAACAAACAAACTCACTTTCACATCCTTACTATATATATATTATATATATATATATATATATATAATATATTATATATTTTTATTATAATATTATAAAAGCGAAAGTGAGTTTGTTTGTTTGTTTGTTTGTTACCTCTTTACGCTTTAATGGCTGAACCGATTTGGATGAATTTTGGTACAGAAATAGTTGGGACCCGGAGACGGACATAAGCTATTTCTTTAAGTGAAAAAAGGGGAAGAAAGAGGGAACAAAAGGGGAGAGAAAGATATTTTTTTTTCGATCATCACGCGTGTTAAAGTTAACGTTAGCCCAAAGTAACGTGCCACGCGGATGAAGTCGCGGGCGGAAGCTAGTATCATTATAATATTTCATCAACGTAATAATGTATTGCTTGGAAACATTTCTATAAAACCAAGTTGTGCAACGTGATTAACACCCGTTGCCAATAAACAAAAAACTCCGTATATAAATATCCGTAAGCAAAACGAATCGTAATCGTAAGTCACCTCGCTTGTTTTTTGACTTAATTCTTGTTATTTTCTTCTCTAATGATCGTCATCTCCACTTCGTCATCGACACTTCCTTGCGCCTCAAAGAGATGTCAGCAAAGCAGAGAGGCTTGCCAGAGCCTCCGCCTGCCGGGGTTGCGGGTGGTTCGAAAGAGATACCGCGGCCCCGGAACGTAAAGGGCAACAGAAGGAACATGGGTGGGTTTTAGTCAGTAAAAGTCTGACATGCCTCCCCACTCCGCCCAGAGCGGGGGAAGTCATTAGTTGATTACCCAGCCGAAAAAAAAATGACACTTCCTTGCTCGCCTTCTCATCCTTCACACAGTCCATCTATATTTTGACGATAAGGTTGGCGCAGTGACTAAGCGTTTGACTGTCGCGCCACATATCGCGGCTTCGATCCCCACGGAACAAATATTTGTATGCCTACAGATAGTTGTTTCGGGTCTGGCTGTTTGTGTACCTATGTGAGTTTAAATGTGTGTAAACGCATAGTTTAAAAAATAATCTTTGGTCTCAAAACTTTCCTCAATTTCAATTAACACTCAACAGGAAAACTATTTTTTTTAATTATTTCGGTTAAACCCGTTTTGTGTATCGCTTATAGATTAATTGTTTATAAGCGACAATGATGTTAGAAAAAGTAAAAGTATGGCGCCGGGTTGCGGGTGTTCAAAAGAGAAACCACGGCACCGGATCATAAAGAACAATGGAGGGACCAAGGGTGGGCTGACAGTACAAGCCTGACCATCCCCCCGCTCCGCCTAGAGCGGGGGAAGTTATTTAATGATTTTCAATCCGCAAAAAGCAATGTATAACCGACTCCTAGGCTACAAGTTAGATTTCTTAATATTTCAGGTATAAGAAAAACAGCCATTCGGTCTAGAAAATTATAATGACAGCCAAAAGGTGCAAAAAACAGCAAAGTATCAAAAATAGACAATACAAATAAAATCCAAACCAAAGATAAATACTTATATCTAAAAAGTTCACATTATGTTGTGAACACAATGGTTATAACTAACTGAATACGAATAAAATGATCCAAATTAAGAAATCTTTTCATAAAACATGCGAAGCGGATAATTTAACTAACTATTGAAATTCAGCAAGTATAAACTTGTCCAGTCTTGGATTTCTTCCTAGATTAATAGATTCAGAATAGGAGGAACCCCTCAAACTAAATAAACATCTTAGTACCCCATAGTTGCTGATAAGAATTGAGCCTTTCAATGGTGTAATCATGTAGCAGCAGAAATGGAGTATTTTATTCCAGTTTTATTTGTATTTTTATCTGTAACTGGCTTTTACCCGCGGCTTCGTTTACGTTAAATTCGGGGTAACACAGTTTCCTGTCCTGATTTGCAGGTACCTGCTACCTATTTTTGCCTTTGCACCTTATTTATTGTAATAGCAAAGCTAAGTTTTTTTCTTTACTTCTCTTTTTCTCCCTAATTTCTGACTTTAAAAAAAAATGTTAGTTTATGTCTGTCTCCGGGTCCCAACTGTCTCTGTACCAAAATTGAACAAAATCGGTTTAGCTAAATGGCTAAACCGATTTTGCGTGAAGACGTAACAAACAAACAAACTCACTTTCGCTTTTATAATATTACTAGCTGTTTCCCACGGTTTCACCCGCGCTGCTCAGCACCTGTTGGTCGTAGCATGATGTTATATAGCCTATAGCCTTTCTCAAAAAATGGACTATCCAACACTAAAAGAATTTTCCAATTCCAACCAGTAGTTCCTGAGATTAGCGCGTTCAAACAAACAAACAAACAAACTCTTCAGCTTTATATTATTAGTATACATAAGTCAGGAAGTATGGATTGCCTAGTAAACTGAAAATGTTAAATACGCGATATGCTTTCTAGACCAAATTGTAGGAATGGTTAATTAATAGAAACTTTTATAGCATAAAACAATTTCTAGAAAGAAAATAGCATTGTTTAAATATTATTATTATTGTAACTTAACTTTGACTAAGTACTAATGTTGCATGCTATGTTTAATCTTGGCAAAACATGTATGTTCTATCTTTGTGCTGTAAGACCTTTTATACCATGTTTAAAGCAAATAAATATATTCGTTCATTTATTGTTTAACTAACCATATATTTACATTTTTAAATATTTCTTAAACATAAAAAAAAACATTTCAAAATATTAAAATAGTAGCCCACCGGGAACAGGGTCCAAGTTACCGGCGGTCAGGGCTCCAGAGAAAGGAACCTCCTAACAATACGAGCCGTGTCCAGGAGTAACGCTTTCTGTATCAAGCCCTTGATCCAGCTGCCTAACGAGAGCCTCCTCAGGTGTTGGTCGAGGCTCTTGGTAATTAAGCCATTGGCAGATACGACTATCGGAACAATGATCGCTGAGTCCACATCTCACATGTCGACAACCTCGCGAGCCAAGTCAATATACTTGATTTGCTTATCTTTTTCGGTAAAACAAATAAATATATTATTACTAGCTGTTCCCCACGGCTTCACCCGCGCTGCTCAGCACCTGTTGGTCGTAGCGTGATGTTATATCCTATAGCCTTCCTCAAGAAATGGACTATCCAACACTAAAATAATTTTCTAATTGCAACCAGTAGTCCCTGAGATTAGCGTGTTCAAACAAACAAACAAACTCTTCAGCTTTATAATATTAGTATAGATTATGAAACGGCAAGTTCAAAAATAACTAAAACAAAAACATTTTATTTAAGGTTTTTTTTATCGATAGCTGTATTGGGCAGGAAGTGAAAAAATAAACTAAATGTGTTACTTAACTGTTATTGTGGTAAAAAAAACGATACTCTTTATTTGGATGCATAAGTAGTGACGTAGGTTGGTGTTAAATGGGAATTTCACTTACTAAAACTTACCTACCAATTGACCGTTAGGATAAATATATAATGTGTCCGGTCATGGACTAGCGATATTCTAGATACTTATGGAACGAGTGTTTTAATATACTATTACGATACACACTTGGCTCTAATTCACTTCCCCGCTTTTTGGCAGCCATTTTGAGATATTCTCTATGCGTGTACAAAAAATACTCATATCTCTCAAAGTTTTGGTCTTACGGAGACGAAGATAGCCTTATTGGAGGAGGACAATGGAGGGCAACAATGACTTCTATCGTTTAAATTAAGGAATTGATGGGTTTACATTTTCGCAACATTAGGAAACAAAATTAAAGTCCAAAAAAATATCTACGAAAGGCTTTTGAACTGTTTTGTGAAAGAAAAATGATAGTTTTTTTTGTAAAACAATAAATTTGAGTACTAGAATGTTGGTTATATAGGTACATAGAATATCGCTAGTCCGTGACCGGCAGATTATATATATATATATAGGGCAGCCAGTTGCGCGGGTGTCGACGGGTTCGCCGTGATCATGCGGAAGCGATGCGCTTCCATGTTGGCGCGCTTGCGCTCGTCCTCCAATGGCATCCTGAATGTGTTTTCGGATCGGTGGGACTCTCCCTTTACGAAGGTGGATAAGTGTACAGACACACCTATCCACATAACGAGTGTGATTATAAATTTAATGCTAATACTAACATTAAGCTAAGTTACTTTACTACTAACAATATATGGATTTATCTGAAATAATTTTTTTGAATTTGAATTTGAAAAAATGATTTTAAAAACTTCTATGGACCTTCAATAGACAAAATCGTAAAAAAATAAAGAGCTTGATAGGGGTTTATTTCCTGTAATTAGCTTTGATAGCAATAAAGGTATTTTTACAGTTATTGTTATAATTTGTGGTTTCGTTGTTTTTGCCACTGTTATGATAAAAAAATACGGGAGATAGTTTACAAATTTTATTAAAACACCCTACAAAAGGTTTTCATAATGCCGCCCAACCACAGAAATGCACAATCTACATCTACGGAGGAAATTAACGCGCTTAAGTCATTTTACTACTGAAATAAGAAATATCGATGAAAAGGATCAAAATTTGCAGGAATGTTGTTAAAATAGCGTTTTATGCCTATGCAAATGCGTAAATTCCGAATTCTTATCATCACTGTCAACAACATAGGTTTTTTATAACCATTAAATCAAGACTAGGTACATTATTAGTTAAAAAAAAATAACGAGATTAAATTGAATAAAAAAACCAACGTCAATAATCACCTAACTACCTACGTACGTATTACCTACGTGAAATTTCAGCAAAACATATTATAATGAAATTATGAAACATCATTAGAACTTTATTTCCCTTCAATAGTTTATTTAAAACCTACAACACTAATACTAGGAATAAACTAGAAAAAAAAAACATAAACAAAATAGGGAAAAACTTTCATTGTTCTAATTAAGGTATTTGCGGTTAAAAATACTCTTTTTTAATAACTTTCATGGATAGGAAAGTCGCATTGACGTAATATATTATTGGTAACATTATCTTAACACGCGGTATTACGAAATCCGCCATATATAAAGCCCGTTTTATCCCGAAAATTACATTATTACATAAACCGTCAAACTAAGAAGGTCTCCTGAAAATACAGGTTGAAGCACAATTTATTAATTACAGAAACCTCGTGCTGTAATTAACATATTGTATTTCAACCTGCTTTTATTAGCTTTGGGGTTGATTTCCAAATGCACATTACTTAAAGTGCAGTCTCCAGAAATTATATCCAGAATAGACTATTCAGCCTGAAACTAAATGCCTGAAATAAAATTACTGCAAGGTTTCCTTAGTAATGCTGAAATAATGTCAATTTTGTGTGACGGTCTTGAAAGCCTGCAAAACAAAATGCGACGATTTCTGGCATCGCACGCGCCAGAGGAATCTGGGGGACTCCAAATCAACATGTGTTTTTAAAAATGTAAGTATTTACTTCTCCGTAATATTTCATGAAATATTCGGTATTGCCAGATTTTTGTATATTTTTTTAGCAATGTTTTCCAGTTCCACACACTTATTTATTTGAACATTCCAGGTACAAACAGTTGTGGGACCATGAAGGGGAGAAGTTATGTACATCGGTGACCACTAAGCAAGACTCGAGACACCAGTAGAGACTTCGAGAAAGACGGCAGCAATAATGGTGTGAAGATCCAATATTGATCGAGGCGAAAATGTTAAGTAAGCACACAAGACAAGACAGAGAGGTTTGGAAGAATGGTCAAACTGTAGACTGAAAAAAGGCTTGACACACTCTTAATACTTCTTTACTGCAATGTGTAATCGTAATAACTGAAAACCTGAAATAGGATTATTAAATCCTCTATAGATACATCTTACATTAAAAAAACCTTTAATTGTGAAAAACATTGGTCTGAATATGCAGACATAGATAAATTGCAAGTTTATAAATTTCTGTGTGAAAGCAACCTGATTTTTTTTTTCAGGCGTTAAGTTATTTCGATTCACACCTTTTTTATTTTAAGTTTCTAAACCTATGAGGTTGTTCCTATTCATTTTTTCTAAGTTCCTAAGTCAATATTGTTGTTCCTATTTAGTTTAAAATTACTTATAGAATCATTTAGTAAGTTGATCTTCTAAGCATCAAATGTTTGAAGATATCGACACTTAAAGAGCATTATCATCTGCCTAGAGTTTTCCCAACTAAGTTAGGGTGGCTTCCAGTCTAACTGGATTCAGCTGAATACCAGTATTTTACAAGGAGCGCCAATCTGACCTCCACAATCCAGTTATTACTCAGTTAATAACTGGGTTGTGGAGGTTAGATAGGCGCCGCACGTTATGTAATATATGATATAGATATGGTTACCTAGAGTAAATAATATTTTTTAAGATAATGTAACTTTATAAAAGTTACAAAGTACAAATGAACTTTTTAATTGTGAATTGGCATATCATTTCTCGATATTCACTAGTTTGTTCCTAGCTCGTCTTGTTTACAAATATCGAAGACATTGGGACTGCTTTTTTATGTTATTTTTGTACTTGCTTCTTACGCTTTGCAACTTCGATGGTTCAATCTAATCACTCAAGCTATTCATCGGGATGGAGGCTCGTATTTGGATACACGCTTTTATATCATGTATACTAAATTGTGGTGACGTTAGATTTATAAAAAGTTAAATTATTTTTATTTTAAGGTACAGTTCTGACGGAGACTCCAGTCGCCCTCAGAACAAAACCTTATTTTTTTTTTTGTAAAATTTTGTTGTATTTTCTATTTGTTTTTTTTTAAATTCGTAGATCTGATGGAACTATACCCTTGTGTACACGAGATAAATGAGTTTGTTTAAATGCGTGCGTCCTTTTCGTTGAGAAATTTGTGAGATAATTTTAAATTATTGTTGCTACAAAGTGTTAATTTTTTACAAAGGAATAATGCGCACAATGAAAGTAACTTTGCACTAATATGGGCTTTTAACATTTACTGTAACTACTTAAAAAAATACCTACTGGTGCAAGTAAAGTCCAAATTCAAATGGATACGTTTTTGTGCATTTTGTACAAAACAATACAAAAAAAACACTGGAAGCTGTTTGCAAAGCCGTCCTTATTTGCACTAAGATGAGTTATGAACACATGAACTGAACATTTCGATAAATGACGTGTGAATGACACAATTATATTTGTCTGATTAGGCTTAAATTGTGGTTGTGAAACATTCATTCCATATTTTAACGAAAGAAGTTCCGCTGTAATCCGCGCAAGGAATATGCTATGTTAGAAAAGGGGCGTGAATCGTGAATATTTACGTTTTCCTCACCTTGAAATCAGAAGGGTGCTTATAGCAGTTTTTATTCCTGTATGAAAAAGAGATGGTGTTAGACACCCTATATTGCTCTGTCTCTTTCCCTCAGTGGAATAAGTTCTGTTTTAAGATGTCATGGTAGGCTAGCTGTAGCCCTACTATAACCTCTTAAAGCAATTCTTATTCCGCTGAGGGAAAGAGACAGAGCTATACAGGGCGTCTAGCACCATCTCTTTCACTCAGTGGAATAAGAATTGCTATAAGATGTCATAGTAGCCCTTATGATCTCTTAATCCTTGACTTAAAAAGAAATTGGAACAATAACGACCATGGGACTTCTTTTGTAAATAATATTAATAAAGTCATTCTTAGATTTAAATAACTTATTTTAGAATTTGAGACTGATAATTTCTTGTTAATTTTTATTTATTTTAATCATGTAAAGAAATTAAAAACTGTTGAAAGTGATTTCGTGTTTAGACACAGTCGTTATAACTTGAATATATTTTGAAGATGAATTTCGTTGAATTAAAAACCAGACTATCATCGAGTTTTGTGTTTTGTATAGTTATTGTGACAACCTATTCTAAACTATTATAACCTTGATCTCTGTGCTACGGATTGCACACCGTAGTAGAGAGATCAGGTTAAAATGGTTTTGTGTAGGTTGATGTGCCGTCGTATGTACATAAAGAGCAAAAGAAGGAACATGAATGGGTTTTTTAGTCAGTACAAGTCTGACATGCCCTCCCGCTCCGCCCAGAGCGGGAGGGCATGTCAGACTTGTACTGACTAAAAAAAAAATAAAAAAAAAGTAGTCAGTCAATAAAAATAAATCATTAACTTACTAATATTCAGTCTGATCCAAAGTCTATAATCTGGATTTTGGTTTTACAAAATCAGTTTAAAGTAAATAAATAAAACTGAAATTACTTATAATTATTGTAACGGAATTTTTGCCATGTTTTTTGTACCCAAAATTCCTTCGTAGTTGCAAACACCATGATAAAGGATACACTTAAAATAAAATAATAACATGGTTATCTGTTTTTTTTTGCGGATGGGAAATCATCAAACAACTTCCCCCGCTCTGGGCGGAACGGGGGGAGTGTCAAAATTTTACTGACCAAAACCCAACCATGTTCCTTCTATTGCCCTTTATGTTCCGGGGCCGCGGTATCTCTTTCGAACAACCCGCAACCCCTCTGCTTTGCTGACATCACTCTGAGATGCGCCATCGACACGGCTTGTTGTCAATGGACGGACGGACGGTGAGCTACCCATTGCTCACTGTCCACAGGCCCGCATCTACGGTGCGGGCCTCCGGGCGCCCGGGGCGTCTCCCACGGCGGCTGGGTTGGTTTGAGGTACGCTCCCTCAAACGGTAATGTTGCTGACCGTGTCTCTTATCAAACTAATTTTGACAGTCTATAATTACTTTTGCATAGTTAAAATCTATAAAGTGAGCAATCAATTATCAGTCTATAAAAAGTTATTACAATAATTTGCATATTTTTTTTGGACTTTAATTTTGTTTTCTAAAGTTACGAAGACGTAAGCTCATCATTTCTTAATTTAAACGATACACAATATTGTTGCCCTCTGAATAAACCTATTTTCGTCTCAGTAATACCAACATTTTGAGAGATATGATTATTTTTTGTACACGCATAGAGAATATCTCAAAATGTCTGCCAAAAAGCGGGGAACTGAATTAGACCCAAGTGTGTAGGCGTCTTAGTACATTAAAACACTCGTTACATAAGTATCTAGAATATCGGAACTCCATGACTGGACACATTGTTTACATAATTATTAATAGAAATAGTCTTATAACTTAGTTTAAATATGTGTGTAAATGGAATTTGTGTGACCGCGATACTCTTTTCCTGAAAATATTAAAATGTTTCACAACCACAAATTACACCTAATCATACAAATATAATAGTGTCATTCACACGTCATTTATCGAATTATTCAGTTTATGTGTTCATAACTCATCTTAGTGCAAATAAGGACGGCTTTGGGAACAGCTTCCAGTGTTTATTTTGTACTGTTTTATACAAAATGCACACAAACGTATCCATTTAATTCTGAACTTTAATCGCACAATTTTTTTTTATGCTATTTTTTAAATCTACACTAGTGCAAAATGATTGTAATCTGAGCATTAATTGTAAAAACACTTTGTTAAAATAGAACTTCAAAATTATCTCACAAAATTCGCAGCGAAAAAGATGGACACATTTGAACACGTTCATTTATCTAGTCTACACAACCGTTGCATTAGATATAAGAGTTAAAAAAAAATGCTTCTCAATTTTATAAAAAAAAAATGCTATGAATTCAAGGGTGGCTGGAGCCTTCAAACTTTTTTTTTAAATAAATGCACTGATTCTGTAATTTTGTCTACAGGATATAGAAATGTGCATCCAAACACGAGCCGAGTAATCACTCAAATTATTCATCGGGATGGCCTATGAATAATTTGAGTGATTAGATAGAACCATCGAAGTTGCAAAGTGTGGGAAGCAACAACATCAAGGGATACCCCAATATCTTTAGTGATTGCGAATAGGGTAAGCTAACATGCTAGTGCGACCGCCTGTAGAGATGCCTGCCAGGCCCAACGCCTGCCGGGGTTGAGGGCTGGCCCCAGAGCGGGGGAAGTAATTTGATGATTTTCCATTGGCAAAAAAAAATAGGCTAGTTAGACCTAGTAAGTAAATATAAATAATAATAAATAAATAAATATCTTGGGACAACTCACACACGGCTATCTGATCCCAAGGTAAGCGCAGAGCTTGTGATATGGTAACCACTAGACCAACAGGCCCGTCGAAGTTATATGGCCGTTGTTCATTGACCATATCATTTAACATAAGGTTTACGTAGACAGTCGATACTTCAATTTTACATAATCATCAAAATGGCCAATACAGTGAAAATTATGAATGAAGAATCGATAATGCACAGAAACCTTGACTTACTTTTTGTGTATTTTTTTTTATCTAATATATTAATGACCTAAAATAAGCTACTTAAAATGAATTAGGTACCAGTCGATGTTTTTTTTTTAAATAGGTATGGCAGAAAGCGATGAATGCTAAATCTGCCAGTGTCAATATTGAGTTGCAATAAAATAAAAGTACCATGTTTTATTTTTAATAAATGCAACGTAATATTACCACAGACAATTACATTATTGATCGATATGAACGCAGCAGTCCTTTTGACTTCTGCGTTTATTTCGCCTAATCATTTTATGAAAGAAGTAATAATTTTATATTTGGTATAAATCCAATAATTTATATCACAGATAATATTGGCGACACGGTTGGCGCAGTCACTGAGCGATCGACTGCTGCCCTGCGTGTCGCGGGTTCGATTCCCGCACGGAACAAATATTTGTAATGCCTACAGATAGTTGTTCCGGGTCTGGTTGTTTGTGTATGTGAGTTTAAAGTTTGTAAACGCACCCACAATACAGGAGAAATTATAAAAAAAACAATGTATGAAAAAACTATAACACAGAATAAATCTCACATGAGTACAAAACAGTACCAGCTAAATTTAATTATTTAAATATATCAAACAAAAGTTGATAAATAAACTTAACAAGATATTCACTAAAATGATTTGTATTTAATAACAAATATTAGTAGTAAACAATAATTTAATAACGGTGATTCTAAAAAAATTAAAGTGTCTCTATAACAAACTAGTTTTATAAGTCTTTATTCTCAATTTCCATGGGCCAGAATGCTGGGCTGTAAAAAAGGTGGATGAAAAACGATTGCATGTAGCGGAGATGAGAATGTTAAGATGGATGTGTGGAGTGACAAGAAAGGATAAAGTAAGGAATGAGTATATTAGAGGTAATTTATTTTTATTTTTATAGGTAATTTGTGTTTGCTAGCTGACAAGTGACAAGGACTGAATAATTTCTTATTTTTTTTTATAATTTCTTGTGATAAACGGAATTGTATAAAATCTGGTTCTTCTAACCTGACAGACAGATGTGTTGCTGGGGAGTTTGTTCCGCCACTTCTTCTTCCCAGCTAAAACACTAGGAAGTGGCGAAGGGCAGGGCGTTTTGTGGGACTGTCTCTTGTAATCTGACATTCAAAAAGTGCTGATTATCAGCCTAATTTGAATAAATGACCTTTGATTTTTGATTTTCAGAGGAAATTTGAAAGTTGCGCCTGTTACAGAAAAAAATAAAGGGAGTCGTTTGTCTTGATATGGCCATGTAATGAGGAGGGATGAAGGACATGTGACTAAAAGAGTGATGGATCTGAATGTTGATGGACGAAGAGCGAGAGGAAGGCAAAAAATAAGATGGATGGATTGTGTGAGGAATGATATGAAGGAGAAAGGAGTAAATGATGCCATGACGTCTGATAGGGGAGAATGGAAGAAGAAAACATGTTACGCCGACTCCAAATAGAATGGGACAAGGGCAGGAAAATAATGATGATGATTCTCAATTTCAATTGTTAAAATTAACAAACTTAGCTAAAAATTATCAAGCTAAAATAAGTTATTCAAATAATACTAACGACTCATCATTTTCCTGCCCTTGTCCCATTCTATTTGGGGTCGGCGCAACACGTTTTCTTCTTCCATTCTCCCCTATCAGACGTCATGGCATCATTTACTCCTTTCTCCTTCATATCATTCCTTACACAATCCATCCATCTTTTCTTTGGCCTTCCTCTCGCTCTCCGTCCATCAACATTCAGATCCAATACTCTTTTAGTCACATGTCCTTCATCCCTCCTCATTACATGTCCATACCAAGACAAACGACACCCTTTTATCTTTTCTGTAACAGGCGCAACTTTCAAACTTCCTCGAATATATTCATTCCTTACTTTATCCATTCTTGTCACTCCACACATCCCTCTCAAATAATACTAACGACTATCAGTGATTTAAACGAATGAAATCTCAAAGATGTTATCGTGTCACCGCTTTCTTTTGCCAAAGTATTTCATTCATAAAATGTCTGACAAATAATCTTACTTAGACATCGTATATCTTATCAGGCTAGATATGCTACTTCATTCATAAAAACACCGACCATAATGGTAGGATTATTTTTATGAATGATTCACAATTTGGGTTATTGTACATTCGTCACAAAGTAAATTCGTCATATTTTGAAAAATCCATACATTGAAAGTAAATTCGTCACATGTATAAAAAATATGTGTAAACTCGTCACAGGTTCATATTTTTTTCTTTAAGTAGCGATAGCAAGCAAGTTTGTAGCGCATGTAATATATTGATTAGTAATTAAATGTTACATGTTTTAAAAATGTTTCAATTTCTTGATATTCTTAAAAAGAAGGCTGAAATTTGATATATCCTTAAAGATGAGAACACGTCGATACTTAACATATGATAAAGAATTGAAAACTATTTTGGACAATTACGATAACATGTCTTTGGCTGAAGTTCTTAAAAAAACTTTTTGTTTTGCAGCATTTTAAAACATGTACTTAACATTTAATTGCCAATCAATATATTACATTAAAATATAGTTTTTTTTACATAGTTTCTATACTTATAAGTACTATTATTTTTGTATAGTTATAAACAAGTCAGCCACTCAGAATCTGTGATTTTTACTTAGGTTAAGAAAATAAAAATATAACTGTGATGTATATTTTTCTTATAATTGTAATGTTGTTCGTAAATCAGCCGCTGTCTGTGTCTGTAATTTTTATGTAGGTTTTAGGTTAATTAAAGACTTTCATCTTTTCTCGACGCTTTACAAGTGCCCATGTAGACCTATGTGAAATAAAAATATTTTGATTTCGATTTTAACTGTTTTTTTTTAATTATTTGTAATGTTACGGGCATACCAGCCATTTGAGAACTATGATTTTTGTTATGATTTAATTTTTTCTATTGTTTATCTTATTATTGTTAAGTTTTAGGCAAATCGTTCACTCGAGAACTGTGATTGTTGTTAAGTAGATGTGAGGTAAATTATTAAACTTGATATTGTGATTCTGAAGAATATACAACTTTTTATTCTACTTCTTGTTTATTTTTTTGCTATCGGTGCGAATAAAAGCTATGTGACGAATTTACAATAAACAAAATTAATATATTGAAAATAAATTAGAATTGTGGCAAATTTACACATACTTTTTTTCGTGACGAATTTACTTTGTGACGAATGTACAACAACCCCACAATTTATTCATAGCAGTAATCAAATCATGTGATTTTAAGATTGTGACCGTAATACGTTTTTCATTAAAATTAAAAAATGTTTCACAATCACAAATTACGCCTAATTAGACAAATATAATTGTGTCATTCACACGTCATTTATCGAATAATTCAGTTCATGTGTTCATAACTCATCTTAGTGCAAATAAGGACGGCTTTGCGAACAACTTGAAGTGTTTATTTTGTACTGTTTTGTACAATATGCACAAGAACTTTGATTGAACAAGTATTTTTTTTTTAGAAAAGTCTAAAAAAAGAATTAAACGACACTAGTGCAAAATGATTATCATCTATGCATTATTAGTTTGTAATAATTGTAACAACTTTGTTAGAACGAAACTTCAAAACTATCTCAAAAATGTTTCAACGAAAGGGACGCACACATTTGAACAACCTCATTTTTTTTTACGGGCCTGTTGGTCTAGTGGTTAGTGGCCCTGACTGCTGAACCGGAGGTCGTGGGTTCGATTCTCAACCAGGACTAACTTTGTGTGATGAGCATGATTGTTTGTTCTGTGTCTGGGTGTGATTTATCCATATTATGTATATATTTATAAATTATATAAGTATTTATATCAGTTGTCTGGTTACCATAACACAAGCTCTGCTTAGCTTGGGATCAGATAGCCGTGTGTGAGTTGTCCCAAGATATTTTTTTATTTATTTATTTTATTTCATCAACACAATATACAGTTCCATTACATACACAAATTTAAAAAACAAATAAATTTTCCAAAAAAAAATTAAGGTATGATTCCGAAGGCAGCCTGGAGTCTTTATCAGAACTATACCTTAAATCGAAAATATTTTAACTTTTCACAGACCGACTACAATTTTGTATACAGGTTATAAAAGCGTGTGTCCAAATACGAGCCTCCACCTTGATGAATAGTTTGGGTGATTAGATTAAACTATTGAAGTGTGAGAAGCAAGTACGAAATAAACATTATAATGATGTCCCAATGTCTTTCTTCAATGTTTACGAATAGAGCGAGCTAGGAACATACTAGTGAGTACCGACGAATGATATGCCAATCTTTACCAAGTATAAAAAAAAATGAAAAAACATTTAATAGCCGATTGTATATATGTATAATTTAAGTATTTACGGGGCAGTTCGCTAGTCCTACTAATATTATAAATGCGAATGTGGATGTATGGATGTTTGTTTTTCACGTCAAAACGACTGTACGGATCTTGATGAAATTTGGTACAGAGGTAGATTATAGTCTGGAATAACACATCGGATTCTTTTTTATCGATATTATGTGGGTGAAGTCGCGGGCGCCAGCTAGTGTACCATATTTTTTGTAGACCATGTAATCTCCGGTAGCATCTATTTTTAAAAGATGCCGAAATAAGAGTAAAACAATATGTACTTATGGCGTGATTACAAAGAAATAAACAAACTCACTTTCGCTTTTAAAATATTAGTAAGGAAGTAAGGATTATTATTAAGTACTTGATTTGGCCGATAAGAGATATAACATGTATTTTTAAACAACAAAAATTGATTCAATTCATAATTTACATATACCTTGACTTAATTTTGCGTGATATTTTAATTGATAACCTAAAATAACTGAATACGTACAAGTTTATGCGACAACTCTTGAACGGAGTTAAGATGTACTGATCGTGTTCAATTTGTATGGTGAATCTATACTAATATTACAAAGAGGAAAGATTTTTTGTATCGAATAGGCTCCAAAACTACTGGACTGATTTTAAATTTAAGTTTCATTATCAGGAAGTAATATAGGCTACTAGCTGGCGCCCGCGGCATCACCCGCACGATATAGAAAAAAAGTATCCTATGTGTTATTCCAGACCATAATCTACCTCGGTGCCAAATTAGATCAAGACCCGTTCAGCAGTTCTGACATAAAAGAGTAACAAACATCCATCCTAACAAACATTCGCATTTATAATTTTAGTAGGATATAACATAACGCTACTGCGCTCGGGAGCGGGGCAGCAACTAAAGACGCGGGTGAAACCGTGCTGAATAGCTAGTTTGCTAATAAAGTAACTCATGATTGAGTTTAATTTTCCGTTGCGAGTGGTGAGCTCTTGGACGCATGCGCATAATTAGTTGTCTTTGTTCTCTATCAATTCTTTGTGCCTATAAAAAAAACTAATGAGAGGGAGAATAAACTAGTTTAAAAGATTTATTTTCGTTAGATCCCAGTTTTTGATCCCATTTTTTAGGTATTAACGATGGATCTCATTTGATATTACCATTGAATCCCATTTTATGACAACATGTGTACATTTCAGAAGAAAAGTGATTTACTTTTATTAAATATTTTAAAAACACCGTGTGTGTATTTTGGATTTTATAGGATTGTTGCCACTGGGGAATAAATGAGACAAATGATGATATAGTATAATATTAAAGTGGGATCAAAAACTGGGATCCAACGAAAATAAACCGTTTAAAATATTGTGAAAAACCGGCTGGTGACACTAAGATGATCTAGGATTTTAATAATAATTATCTTATTCATATTTTACTAGCTTTTGCCCGCGGCTTCGCTTGTGTTAAATTCGGGGTAACACAGTTCCCCTTTCCTGATTTACAGGTACCTGCTACCTGTAGTTTTTGCCCTTGCGCCTTATTTATTGTAAAAGCAATGCTAAGTTTTCCCTTTTCTTCCCTCTTTCTCCCTCATTTCTCTATGTTCTCTTGTACCAATTAGTTGTGAATGAGTGGACATGGTAGGCTTTGTAGATTCTTAGACCCTTGTTAACTTTGGTTATTTATTATTTTATTTTACTTTCTGTAAAGTAAGCATTGAGTTATTGTCGGGCCTACGCTGTCCTCTCATACTTAAGTACTAACGCTGTAACAACAATATTGTAAAACCAAATGATTTTAAAAGAGTAACCATGGAGTTTCTTGCCGGTTCTTCTCCATAGGAAACGACCAACCCGAACCGTGCATCTTTTCTCGACGTTTTATAAGTGCCCATGTAGGCCTATGTGAAATAAAAATATTTTGATTTTTGAATAGCTAATGGGGATTAGACTGGGTTCATCAGAAACTGGGCATTAATGTTCTAACTGTGCAATATTGATTTTTAGATACAAATCGGGACCTACATTAACCTTATGTAAAAATGGGTTTTTTCTCCTTCTTTTGTTCCTGTCAATACTAGCTTAACATATCATATACTCGATATATTAATATATGAAGAGCTGGCCGGACGTTTGAGGGAGAGAACCTCAAAAAAACCCAGCTGCCGCGGTAGATGTCGGGCATCGCGAGGTAAATGATAAATGATAAATGATGTTTATTTTGCAAGTAGGTTTTCACAAACACTTTTACACGTCTTTTTTTTAAAACTAGATGAGGCCGGTGTTTCGTACCCGACTACTCTGAGAAGAAACAGCCGAAACAAACTCAGAGGTCATAGTCTCTTTTAAAGTCCAGACAAAAAAAATCTTGGTCATGAGGACTATGCAGATTAGTGTCTGAAGTGGTCTTTTTAAGAAAGCACCACACAGATTGAGTGGACCTGTCCAGTCAGTGCAAGCATTTGTCAGTTATCGTGTAGCTCGACTCATAACCCAAGGAGCTCAACGAAACGACGAACAATACCAAAAAAAGGACATTAGCGTAGGTCACTAAATACTCAACTGCCAGAATCGTCAAAAGCAAAAAAAGGTAAATAAAAGTTATGATCCACATGGTCCTCACATTCACAATAAACAACTACTTAGAGACTACAAAATATTTACAAAATTAAATTAATGAGATCATAATGAAATCATAACATGTCACAATAAAAAAAAAAAAGTAAAATCAAATAAAAAATAATAATAAAATAGGTATAAAACAAAGTAAATATTAATGTCAAATCATTAAATGTCAGTGTATAAAATAAAGGAATGAACAATAAATAAATGAAACAAAGAAAAATTTTGACACTCACTGAGTAAATTAAATTGGAGCAGCTTAATCCCAAGCCTTTTTATCTTCAAGGTAAAAATTAATATTATAGTAAGCTTTAAGAGTTAACTTACGTTTTACAAAAACTTTAAATTTATTGAGGCTTAGTGTTTGAACGTCGTTTGGGAGTTTGTTATAAAAACGTATACATTGACATGTGAACGTGCCCCCTATTTTTTTTAGCCTCGTTGACGGAACGACAAATTTGTGTTTGTTCCTCGTATTTATGTTGTGGATATCACTGTATTTTTTAAACAATTTTATATTTTTATGCGCGTACAAAAGGTTTTCGTAAATAAACTGAGAGGGCACAGTAAGTATATTAATTTCTTTAAATTTTTCTCTGAGGGAGTGTCTGGGACTTAATTTATACATTGAACGAATTGCCCTTTTTTGCAAAATAAAAATAGTCTGAATATCGGCGGCATGACCCCACAAGAGAATACCATACGACATCACACTGTGGAAATAACTAAAATAAACTAAACGGGCTGTCTCTAAATCAGTTAAATCACGAATTTTTCTAACGGCGTATGCTGCAGAGCTTAGTTTTTTTGACAACTTATCTATATGAGGGCCCCACTGAAGCTTAGCATCCAAGGTTAAGCCTAAGAACACTGTGTTATCTTCCGGTTTCAACTCTTCATCCTTGATTAGTACACTGGTTTCCACTTGTTTTACATGAGGTAACGTAAACTTAATGCATTTGGTCTTTTTCTCATTTAGAAGTAAGTTATTAACATTAAACCAATTAACGACCTTTGCTAGAGCGCTATTAACATCGTCAGTAGCTAGCTGCTGACGTTTTAGTTTAAATAAAAGAGAAGTGTCGTCTGCAAACAATACTACATCATGATTATCCTTTATGAGGTAAGGCAAGTCATTTATATAAATAAGAAACAAAAAAGGGCCAAGAATTGAGCCTTGTGGTACTCCCATTCTTACTACAGATCCGGGAAATCTTTTCCCGTTAACATCAACTCTCTGAATTCTACCACTCAAATATGACGTAAGAAGATTCAGAGAGGCGTTCCGGATTCCGTAGTGGTGTAGTTTCCTGATTAATGTTTTATGGAAAACGCAATCGAAAGCCTTGGATAAATCACAAAAAATGCCCAAAGCATCGCATTTATCTTCCCAGGCATTATATATGTGTCCTAAAAGTTCAACACCGGCATCAGTAGTTGAACGACCCTTTGTAAAACCGAACTGTTTGTTATGCAATAACTTATGTTTATTAAAAAATCTTTGCAGTTGCTCTAAAATTATTTTTTCAAAAATTTTACTAAATGTTGGTAGCACTGAAATTGGTCTATAGTTAGTTGGGTCTAATGTACTACCCGATTTAAACAATGGTATTATTTTACTATTTTTCATTAGATCAGGAAACTCACCACGGTCAATACAATCATTAAATATAACAGCTAATGAAGGAGCTACAATGGTTATAATGGACTTAGCAACGTCCACAGAATGACCCCATAGATCAGCGGTAGACACCCAGCTACCGTAGATGAGGGTTTGTGGATGTTGAGCAATAGGTAGCTTATCGTCTATCCATCTAGTGACGACAGGCCGGGTTTTACTCGCGCCTCAAAGGTGTCAGCAAAGCAGAGGGGCCTGTCGGGGCCTCTGCTTGCCAGGGGCACTGCCTGCCGGCGTTGCGGGTTGTTCGAAACAGATACTGCAGCTCCGGAACATGAAAGGCAAAAAAAAGAACATGGGTGGTATTAAGTCAGTAAAAGTCTGACACTCCCTCTCGACCGACGTCTGACGCACCGACTAAAATAGGGGATATATAGGGGAAGTTATTTGATGATTTTCCATCCGTAAATATATACATACACGGTTGTACCCAGGGAATTCCTTGTTGCTTACCCAAAGACATTTGCACACTATATTGCGAAATAGTTGCGCAGTAAATTGATGACGCAATTTTGTGGTATTACATCTGCTATTTCTATAACTTACATTATTATTATTTCTTAGATATAAAACGAAAACCTGGAATAAAAAGTAGGTTACAGTTAAACCAGTAATAAAAAATTTTTTCAACTAGCTTTTGCCCGCGGCTTCGCTCGCGTTGAATTCGGGGTAACACAGTTGTTTTTGCCCTTGCGCCTTATTTAATGTAATAGCAAAGCTAAGCTCTCCTTTTTTCTTCCCTGTTTCTCTCTCATTTCTCATTTAAAAAAAAAACCGTCTTCAGTCCCGACTATCAACTATCTCTGTACCAACAACTAGGGCAATGATTCATTAGAGCACTTAAAGTTAAAAAATCTTCAGAGCGTCAAGGGACACCCGAATGTAACGAAGTTATTATTTATTATGTAGAAAAGACCTGTATACACTCAACAAAAATAATCGCCGCGACACCACAACAGTGTGCAGCTTTACAGAAAGCTGACTTGTTTTCTATAAGAGAGAGAGAGACAGAGAGAGAAACACAAGCAAGACGCACGACTTACAACTATGGCAAAAAAGTGTCGTTACAACTTTTCGTCTTATTATTTCCATCTAGCTCCTTTTCGCAACGCGCGATAAGGAACTTTGTTAAAAAAATAAAACATTTTCCATCCCTTGAGAAAAAAACCTTAAGAATGACTTTTCAGCAAACATTAATTACATAATTTGATAATTGCGTAATTCACATTGCACAACTTATCTATAAACAAATATTTCAAAGCAATAATATTTCATCAGTTTGAGGTTTGTTAACCCGATGACTGGAAATACGAATGAATAATGACTCACATGATCTGTTGATTCTCTTCAACATGTTGTGAGCTACAAATATAAACTAACTTTTGTTGCAGTTGACACTTACCGTGATCCAAGGGCCGTTGACGCCGCGTTCGTATTCCACCCCTCAATGAGATGTCAGCAAAAGCAGAGGGGCCTGCCATGGCCATTGCCTGCCAGCTGCTGTTCGAAAAAGATTTATTTATTTATTTATAGTTAATTAAAACGGTATAACACCAATTACAATAATTAACATAGAAACATAAAATGAAATAGAAGTAAAATATAAAGTAAGTAACTTAAACTAGGTTCAATTAAAACTAACATGGATCAGTGGACATTCTTGCATACTTTGTTTCCCAAAACACCAGACTTTCGATCGACTGCTGCGCTGTGTGTCGCGGGTTCCATTCCCGCACGGAACAAATATTTGTATGGCCTGCGTCAGGCGGTAGGTGAGGACGCCATGGCGCCTCTTCAGCTACTCTTCAATGAGGGGACTTACCGCCACTGTTGTGGCGTGACATGCACGGGGTTGCGAGAGTCGCTCTCTTTTCCCAGGTACTACATCGTCGACCCGACGCCGATGCAAACCCCTCTTATCGTCAACTGGGATCCCGACGGTAGCGTATTTCCGCGGCCATGAAAGACCATGGCCTTGAATTTGTGCTATGCCACCTCAAGGCCCAGTAGTCGGATCCTCTCCGCGAGTATCGTAACCCCGAGTGTCATTGTTAAGGCCGCCGCCTGGTGCGACACCCCTTATCCTCGTAGGGTTAGGCAGAGGTATATCTAAATAAATATCTTGGGACAACTGACACACGGCTATCTGATCCCAAGCTAAGCAGAGCTTGTGTTATGGTAACCAGACAACTGATATACATACTTATATAATTTATAAATACATACATATTATAGATAAATCACACAGAACAAACAATCATGCTCATCACACAAAGTTTGTCTTGGGTGGGAATCGAACCCACGACCTCCGGCTCAGCAGTCAGGGCCACTATCCACTAGACCAACAAGGTCGTCAACTAATCTACTGAAGACATCCTTATTTTCAAGTTATGTTTAAGTTTCCGGTTAGTTCGTTACTCGTTTGATGACATGCTTCTTTGTTCCATAACAAAACATTATGCTTTCTTTATTAATCTTGCTATCAAAAACATGGGATGTAATGTATCTATAAAATGATATGTTTATTATCAAACTGAAATCATTTTTTAACTTTTAGGCATTCTACTACGGCGTAGCACGTAGCGGCGTTTTTCGTAGACCGTAGTACTTCGTAGCACTAACACAAAAGAGAGATTCAATAGATAGGTGTATGTAAAAATACTTTTAAATCTGGGGCCGCTCGCCAGTTTATAATAACACTTTAAAAAATAATTATAAATTGTTAAATATTAAATTGCTCCTTTTTTATTGAAAATAAATACCAAAGTAAATAAATACTTTGATATTTATCGTTTATACGTCTTAGTTTTGTTACATTTCGACACAATTATGAATGCGGTTACTGAGAACGGTAATGAAATTAAATAGAGGTGTACGTAATTAGTACATTATCATTTTGATAACAGGTTTAAAAGACTAACCATAGAGTTTCTAACCAGTTCTTTTCTATAGTAAACGACTAACCCGATCCGTGTACCTTTTCTCGACGAGTGCCGATGTAGGCTTATGTGAAATAAAAATATTTTGATTTTTGATTGATGTTGATAGTTAAGTTTAAATCCCATTTCACTGAGGGCAAGCTAATTGCAATCATTCAGGCAACAAATCTAATCTTCATGGTTGTTACGGAAAAATTTCAACAAAATCTGTGCTGCCATAAAGTTGTGTCGAGATGGATAAACCTAATTAAAAGTGTCGGTCCATCTAGTTCCTATATAAAATGTAATAAAATACAGAAAAAGTATGAGGAAATTAATAAAATATAATGATTGTTCAATAATTTATTTATTTAAAAAAAATATAAATAATCATAAAAAATAGTACCAATGAGATCTCATAAAAGTATCGCATGTAGAAAGTTAACCTTAAATCTGTAATATATAATAAAATAATAATAATAATAAATATATTAAAAAATACTTTGTTCTTTTTAAACTAACGCTACTTAATACTACCAAAGCACGTGAAATTATTGGCAGTATGAACAAAGCAGTCGTTGGATTTTTATCACAGATATAATTAATACTGCTTACAAAAAAATACTGTTTCGGAAAAAAATACCGACTTCCAAAAAAAAAAAATTAAATGTGGTAAAATAATTTTACTTTCAGCAATCAGTAAAATTAGTTCAAAACTCAAATCAATTAACGGTATCAACAACTTAAATCTCAAGAGAGTCTAAACCAGTACACAGTTTTTGAGGAACAAAAATTGTTACTCAAATATAGTATCTGTTACTGCATGATAATCAAACAAAAAAAAAATAACTTATCACAACAAAAATTCAATAAAATTATGTTGTTTTATCATCAAAATACTACAAACAACTTTTAATAGTATTTTTCTCTATTTTCTACTGCATTGTTAACATTATAATCTTAGAAAAATAATTTCAGTCTTATATAAGTAACAAAAATAATATAAAAGACAAACAATAATTTTAACAAAAGAAATCTCATCGATGTTATAGTCGACCCCCTTTCTATCACCAAAGTATTTCATACAGAAATACATAAACTCACGCCTCTTTCCCAAGGTGGTAGGCAGAAGCCACAGCATGCCACCAGCTACGATCCTTGCACATTTCTTTTGCTTCGCTCACGTTCATACATGAGGTCATACATGCACGCTGCGTGTATGTATGAACACGTGCCCTTTCTAAATTTTTTCATTCATAAAAATTATCAACGGGATGTAATTAATATGATAATTTTAATCCTAATCCGTTGACATGAAAATTATAGATTCGATGACGTACTACGTCGAATTATACAGATATGATTGTACATTCACACGTCATTTAACGAATAATTCAGTTCATATGTTCATAACTCAGCTTAGTGCAAATAACGACGGCTTTGGAAACAGCTTCCAGTGTTTATTTTGTACTGTTTTATACAAAATGCACAAAAATATATCCATTTTGTTCCGGACTTTGATTACACAAGTAGATTTTCTTTTAAACCTACACTTGTGTTTCATTATTTTCATCTGTGCATTATTAGTTTGTAATTATTGTAACACTTTGTTGGAACGAAACTTCAAAATTATCCCACATATTGATCAACGAAAAGGACGCACATATTTAAACACACTCATTTATCTTGTGTACAAAACATCACAGTTAAATTTGATCTACGAGTTTAAAAAATAATAATAAAAAAAACATCTTCATTTTTCAAAAACATATTTAAGGTACGATTCTGAGAGCGTCTGTAGTCTCCGTCTGAATTATACCTTAAATCAAAAATTATAAAACTTTTTATAAGTCTTCTGCTTCTGCAATTTTATATACAGGATATAAAAGCGTGTGTCCAAATACGAGCCTCCATCCCGATGAATAATTTGAGTGATTAGATTGAACCATCGAAGTTGCAAAGTGTGAGAAGCAAGTACGAAATAAACATTAAGAGATGTCCCAATGTCTTCAATAATTGCGAATAAGGCGAGCTAGGAACATACTCGTGAGAACCGGTAAATTAAATGCCAATAAACAATTAATAACTAATAAATAATAAACCTATTGACACTAAACTGTTTTAAAGATGACCGACTTTCAATGTTATATAAACAGCGAAATTTATGAATGAAGAATCGATAATTTACGAAAACCTTGGCTTACATTTTTGTGTCCTTTTTTATCTATTTGATAACCTAAAATAAGCTACTTGAATCTATTACCAGACGTAACATTTTAAACAATAAGGCTGAATTCTATGAACGCGTTTTAACGAAAACTGCAGTGTCAATATTGCGTACCCATATAAAAAAGAACTATGTTTTTTTTTATGAATTTTGCCATTGATGTTTAATTTATAGAGCAATATGAACAAAAAAAATGAACTAATATTACACTAAAATTAATGAACAAAGTAAGTAAATCACACTTGAATATAAAACAGTACACAGTGTTGAAAGCAAACATTATTACTTACTTACTTAAAAATACAGTCTAATCAACAGTCTATAATCTCTGCTTTGGTTTTACAAAATCAACTAAAGTCAATAAATAAACTTATCAATAAATATACTTTTATGACAACTTGGAATTCAATGATATAATGTTGTCTAAATTAACTAATACTAATCATCTAAAAGCTATAAGTACTTCACAAAAAAATATAGGTGTGTGTGTGTACGTATAACTCACTGTTTTATAATATAGGTAAGTCTCTGTTCTCTATTCCTCACTACATTATTAAAATTAATATACCAAGCAAGAAATGATCAGCCTAAAATAAATCACTAAAAATATTTTTGACTAACAATGATTTTCGCGAAAGAAATCCGATCGATGTTTTAATCAATCCGCTTCCTTTTGCCAAAGTTTTTCATTCATAAAAATATTGGAATGTCCCAAAAATAATCTCACTACAGATAATTTGACTTATCATATTCAAATAAATTGTGTTCAGTAAAAACTTTTCATTCATAAAAAAATTATCTAATCGTGTTATTAAGATTACTTTCCTTTCGTGTGGATAATATAATGTTTCACAATCACAAATTACAACTAATCAGACAAATATAATTGTGTCATTCACACGTCATTTATCGAATTATTCAGTTCATGTGTTCATAACTCATCTTAGTGCAAATAAGGACGGCTTTGCAAACAGCTTCCAGTGTTTATTTTGTACTGTTTTATACAAAATGCACAAAAATATATCCATTTGGTTTTGGACTTTGACAACACGAGTAGGTAATTTTTATAATTTATTTTTTTAAACCTACACTTGTGTAAAATTATTTTCATCTCTGCATTATTAGCTCGTTATCATTTTAATACTTTGTTAGAACGAAACTTCAAAATTATCTCACAAATTTCTCAACGAAAAGGACGCACGCATTTGAACACACTCATTTATCTCGTGTACACAACATTACAGTTCCATTCGATCAACTTTTACTAAAAAAATATATTTAAGGTACGATTCTGAGGGCGACTGTAGTCTCCGTCTGAATTATACCTTAAATCAAAAATTATTAAAACTTTTTATAAGTCTTCTGCTTCTGCAATTTTATATACAGGATATAAAAGCGTGTGTCCAAATACGAGCCTCCATCCCGATGAATAGCTTGAGTGATTAGATTGAACCATCGAAGTTGCAAAGTAAGAGTAGCAAGTACGAAATAAACATTAAGAGATGTCCCAATGTCTTCAATAATTGCGAATAGGGCGAGCCACGAACATACTCGTGAAAACCGACAAATGATATGCCAATTAACAATATAAGGTTTATGTAGACTATCGAAACTTTATTAAATTTCAAAAAACAAATGTTACTAATTATGAATGAAGAATCGATAATTTACAAAAACCTTGACTTACTTTTTAGTGTAAATTATTTTTATCTTTTAATTAATAAATAACCTAAAATAATCTACTTACAATTAATTTATGTCTCGATGAGCACGTTTAAACGAGTTCAAAGGGTTTAGTTCAGTGTACTGATCGTGTTCAGTTTCAATGGTATGTTCGTAGATAAAGTAAATGATGACATTGTTGTTTTCTTTTGCCCTTGCCGAACCCTTAGATTCTTGCAGATGACTTGTTGTCTTCATTCATTCTCAATACTTGATATCTGTAAAAAAATAAGGAAATGAATGGGGGTAAAAACTAGATTATTGATGAAAAGTGATTAATCGGAAGATACGGTTAACAGAAGGGGCAGATTCTCTTCCTGGCAGGTCAGTCTAAAAAAAACTGTATTTGTTTACATTTAAAAAGATACAGCATTTGTTATAAATTAACTGATTGTATCAATATATTGTTTGAACTTCTTCATGTAGGTATATTGAAACCATAAACCAAATATTTAAAACAAAAAAAAATGAATTTTGCAAAGTACCACCAGGACCGTTAAGAATCAAAGACTCAAATTAATAATCTTAAAAAAAACTCACCATTTCAGAGACACACATTGATTTACAATCCATCGCATTCCTCTCGAACATGCAGTAGGAGTAACCGCTGCTCTTTTGTTTCTTCGAAGGCTTTTGACACCGTCAAATAAACTTTTCGCTACGTCACCGTTGTCTAAACTTTTCACGAATCAATCAACTTCAGCACTTAAAACAGTGAGCTTTATGGTCCTTTCGTTAGCTACTGTAAGAATTGTATCACTTTTTGGAAGTTGCACTGAGTTTAAGTCACGCGCCAGTGGCGAATCAGCTCCAACGCAGAAAAGCAGGTTGAAGCAAAAAAATTGATCAATGAAATTTGATATTTCCAGGAGACCTTCTCTCTTTGACTCCCTACATAAAACTGTAACGCTCTGTACAACACGCTGTCTATATAAAAGATGGAAATTTCGCTGTCCTAGTGACGTCGTTTTGTATTCACAATATTGCATCACTTAATGTGCAAAATTGATTTCTAGCTACAACTCCGTACCTACATTAGAAAAATGGGTTTCTCTTCTCCTTTTTAGAAAAGGATAGTATCACTTCCTATCAGTACTAACTCAATAGATCATAGACTTTAACATTAAGTTGTACCGAAAGAATTTCTTGTAGCTCTACGCGGAGACATTTTCAGACTATATTGCGAAATAGTTGCGCAGTAATTAATGATGTAATTTTGTGATGTGATAAATACAAAACCACTGTTATTTCATTTTTGTAATTTTGTGATATTACATTTGCCATTTTTATAAGGTACCAACGCATCAGTATCATTTTTATAATATTAAAAAAAAAATTGTTTTAAGTAAAAAAAAAGTTTCCACTTTTTAGTTTTTTTTTTTACCAAAACAGGTTTTTTTTTTAAATGTTTTTTCAGGGTTTTAAGTTTTGGTTTGATGATATCTCACACAATTTTTACCGAGTAGCCATTTCCTACTGTTACTAAAAGATATTAGCAGATCATCCATATAGACATGGAAGAATAAATAATATTAATATGTTTTGTAGACGATAACTAAAAACTACCCCAGCAATATAAATAAAATTGATATGGGACCACCTCGATGGTATTTAAAAAAAAAATTATGACAATTGATCCACAGTTTTCGGAGTAATCGGTAACCATACAATAACAAACACCTCTTTTGAAGTTTTTTTTTTAAACGCACTAGGAATTTCTCCTGTATCGTGTGTGCGTTTACAAACATTTGAATTTATATTATACACAAACAGCCAGACCCGAAACAACTATCTGAAGACCATAGAAATATTTGTTCCGTGCGAGAATCGAACCCGCGACACGCAGAGCAACAGTCGATCGCTCAGCCACTGCACAAACCTTTCCGTCATAGTCAGTTAAAAACTAGTCAATGTCAGGACAAGTAAGTTCACAATGTCCGGACTGTATTAAATTTGGGGTCACCTCAGCAAGTTATCTTCTTTCATAAATTCAGGTCATCGTAAAATACATACTAACTAGCAGCTTACTGGGGCTGCCCCTCCATAAATCCCCCCAAATACTAGAACATCACACCAGTAATCCTCAATGACATAAGAAGAGGCGTGTCTCGGTAGCTACGCCCACTTTTTCTTACTTATATTTCATCATTCGTTCACAAAACCATATTTCAAGTTACTATTGAAAAATATGAATCAACATTTTCATCATTCTCCTGTTGTTATCCCTATTTATTTTATAGTCTTCCTTTCTATACGCATTTATTTCAATTAGACCATTTTTTTGGGGGTGGGAAATCATCAAATAACTTCCCCCGCTCTGGGTGTCAGAATAGGGTGAAGTGTCAGAATTGTACTGACTAAAACCGACCCATGTTCCTTTTATTGCCTTTTATGTTCCGGAGTCACGGTTTCTTTTTCGTACAACCCGCAACCCCGGGTATGCGGACCCAGTACCAATGAATCAGATCTACATAACCTAAACAAAACCTTTGCCAAAATTTTGAACAAAAACACCTTAAAATAAAACACATTTTTCGGTCACATTAATAATACAGTTGGCCAATAACGTAATTTATATTGCACAACTTTTTAATAAACAAAATATGTTTTGATACAAAAATATTTCATCAGTTTAAGGTAAGGCACTAGGTAAATGAAAATAATGAACTTCAATGAATGACTAAGATTTTGTACATATTAAGAGCTGGTAACAAACACGTGTACAAGTTTAGTTGTTGTTGACACTTCCGTTGAAGCCAGAGCAGGGCAAATGTATTTTCCTTTACTAGAGCATTTCCATTCTCCACGACACAAATATCGTAACACGTACGATGACGATGACGAAAACTATTTTTTATTGCTAACAGACGAAGGTTAAAAAAAGAAAGAAACAAAATACATTTTTAAAATAAAAACTAATAAAAACAAAAATATGCAACAAACAGGGCCCACTTTAACGAAAAATTGGCAACTGGTACTCAACGCTGGTTTTCAACTGTTAGGACAAATCCATAATATTTTTTGTCATTTTTTGCAATTTGACTGCATTACGGGTCGCCTCACAGATTCTTATGTTAAACTCAGTACGTAATATCAGGGAAAATAGAAGCGGCAACGAGACGTGGCATGACGACATATAAGAGCGTCATGCAGTTTGTCGTCACAGCACTCGAGTCGGCCTTACCCTCGTGGAGCGCCAATAGATGTCCAATATCAAAATATGTATAAATGTATTTATAATATGGCTAAAAAAGGAAGTATCAGACGTGTTCTACGTGTGACGTGACTAGAAAAATCATTTCTAGATTTTCCATCCAAAAACAATACAGATACTGAGTAAAAAATGGAATGTTTTTAATCATCCATACTTATACTTAATATTATAAAAGCGAAAGTGAGTTTGTTTATTTGTTTGTTACCTCTTCACGCTTTAATGGCTAAACCGATTGTGATGAATTTTGGTACATAGATAGTTGCAAACCAGGAGACGGACATAGGCAGACAATTTTTATTAAAAAAAAAGTAGGATGTGAAGGAGAAAGAGGGAAGAAAAGAGAAAAGTCAGCGTTGTTATTACAAATTAATAAGGCGCAAGGGGAAATTTGCTACCCTAAATTTAAGGCGGGCGAAGCCGCGGGCAAAAGCTAGTACTTAAATAATTTTGAATTTTTAGGCATTCTACTACGGCGTAGCACGTAGCGGCGTTCGTAGACCGTAGTACTTCGTAGCACGCACACAAAAGAGAGATTCAATAGAAAGGTATATGTAAAAATACTAACGTTTAAATCTATCTAATTTATTTAAACATGCCCCTCACTAGGATTTTCTCCTGTATCGTGGGTGCATTTACAAACATTTAAATTCACATACCCTCGGTATCACCTATGATACCGGGATTCAATATTTTTTTTCCGCGCTATCTAGTAGTTTAGTGGTGAATTAGTTACAAAGAAAGTTACGTTATATTACTGCGTATCGGCAAAATTTGGTTTCTGTTGATTCGAAAGAATTTGACAGCTATTTAAACTTACTTGTGTGAAATTTTTTGTGCGAGTTACGACACGTCGGCGAACAAAAAAGGTAAATATTGGTTTTAATTACTTTTTCATTATTTTTTTAACTGTTTTTAATAGCGTTATTACTAAATTTATATTTAACGACTAGAAAATTGTAAAAGGGTTTTTTAAATAATATACTTATTTGAGACAGTTTTTTTATATCATTGGTGATACATTGGGCGCTTAACATAATTTTTTTTAAATTTAGTATTCAAAGCACATAATTATACAATACAATTTCAGAACAACAACATAGCAACACAAACCATCGCGGGTTCAACAGCAGTATGCCAGACACGGCGACTCGGTGCCATAATATTTAAAAACAAATATCCATATACCTACTTACATTGAAAATACACTTAATAACTATTTAAAAAGTATCTTTTTAGTATCTTCGAACAATTGTTAACATTTAATACTTTTCTTATTGAATTCTTATTGCAGGCTTGACAGAAAATGAAATATCTGAGTGGACCTAGATGTCTCCGATTTTGACGAAGACGATGAGGACGTGGATGAATACTCTCAGGATCATCAGATCTTCAAAGATACGATATCTCAAGACTCTGAAAGTGAGTGGGAGGAATCGGATGACGAGATCTGGATATATCACAACCAGCGGCGATAAAAAAATAAAATCAATATATGGGAGGCATTGATCTTTTAGATCGGATTATTGGAAAGTACCCTATGCGCGGAAGAACGGGTAAATGGACAGTGCGAGCAATATTCTACTTTTTGATTTTGCGGCTGAAGCAGCTTGTATAGAAATCAAGATGCGGTGAGGTGTGGCCTTCCCCGGAAGCAAGTAATGCAGTACCTGGAGTTCAAAATGGACTTGGCTAAACATTTCATCTACGGTGGCACCGTACAATTGCAGTCACAGTGTGATAGTCCTAGTTTAGAACGTTTATCTCGTAACAGCACACGTATGAGTCCAAGACGACACAAGAAGTTCTAGTACCGCCGAATTCGAAGAGAGCCTATAGACTTATCGACTCACAAAGAGTTAAGGAAGCGAAGCATTTGCCTGTATGTGCTAAAAACAATCAAGCTAATTGCTCAAAATGCAAGCTAACTTACGTAAAATGTTCCGCTTGTAACATATTCTTATGTTTTTATGTTAATAGAAACTGTTTTTCTGATTTTCTGGGATTTTTTTTTTCTGAAGACCTGAGGCTCCTTAGATTACCTCTACTAAACTTCAAGATAATAATACGTTATTTTATACCTTGGATCTCTGGAGGATACAGACACCAACAGGTTTAAAAGAGTAACCACAGTTTCTTGCCGGTTCTTCTCCATAGAAAACAACCAACCCGAACCGTGCACCTTTTCTTCACATACGTGCACAGTTTGGGTAAAAAAAGACAGAGGGCAAGCTTATTGTAATCAACCAGGCAATAAATCCAATACCCATGGTTGTTACGGAGAAATTTCAATAAAATCTGTTCTGCCATAAAGTTGTGTCGAGATGGACAAACGGAATTCAAAGTGTCCTTCTAGTTCCTATATAAAATGTAATAGAAGACACAAAAGTATGAATGCAATGTTTATATGAGGAAATCAATAAAATTTATTCATTGTCCAATAATTTATTTATTCGAAAAATATTTAAATAATTATTAAAATCAGTACCAATGAGATCTTATAAAAGTATCTCAGGAAGAACGTTGACCTTAAATCTGTAATATTTAATAAAATATAAATAACATATAAAATGAATACATTAAAAATACTGTGTGCTTTTTAAAGTAACGCTACTTAAACTACCAAAGTAAGTGAAATATTGGCAGTATGAACAAAGCATTCGTTGGATTTTTATCACAGATAAAATTAATACTGCTGACAAAAACAAATAATTAAAATAAGGTTAAATAACTTTTGGCAAAAAACACAGTTTTTGATCACCAAAAATTAATACTCAAATACATAGTAATCAAACAAAAATAAATAAATTATCACATATTATCACAACAAAAAATCAATAAAATTATGTTGTTTTATCATCAAAATACTAGTGTAAAATAAAAATGTATGTCAAACAAACAACTTTTAACAGTCTTTTTCTCTATTTTCTACTATTCACTTAAAATTTTATGAACTTAGCAAAAAATAATCAGTCTTATATAAGTAACAAAAATAATATAAAAGACAAACAATAATTTTAACAAAAGTTTTTACCCTTTCTATCACCAAAGTATTTCATACAGAAATACATAAACTCACGCCTCTTCCCCAAGGTGGTAGGCAGAAGCCACAGCATGCCACCAGCTACGATCCTGGCACATTTCTTTTGCTTCGCTCACGTTCATACATGAGGTCATACATGCACGCTGGTTGCGTGTATGTATGAACACGTGCCCTTTCTAGATTTTTTCATTCATAAAAATTATCAACGGGACGTAATTAATATGATTATTTTAATCCTAATCCGTTGACATGAAAATTATAGATTCGATCACGTACTACGTCTAATTATACAAATATGACTGTACATTCACACGTCATTTATCGAAATATTCAGTTCATATGTTCATAACTCAGCTTATTGCAAATAAGGACGGCTTTGGAAACAGCTTCCAGTGTTTATTTTGTACTGTTTTATACAAAATGCACAAAAATATATCCATTTTGTTCTGGACTTTGATTACACAAGTAGATTTTCTTTTAAACCTACACGTGAGCTTAAATATTTTCATCTGTGCATCATTAGTTTGTAATAATTGTAACACTTTGTTGGAACGAAACTTCAAAATTATCTCACAAATTTCTCAACGAAAAGGACGCACATATTTGAACACACTCATTTATCTCGTGTACACAACATTACAGTTCCATATTTTGATCTACGAGTTTAAAAAATAATAATAATTTTTTTATTATTATTTTTAAATTTTTCAAAAACATATTTAAGGTACGATTCTGAGAGCGACTGTAGTCTCCGTCTGAATTATATCTTAAATCAAAAATTATTAAAACTTTTTATAAGTCTTCTGCTTCTGCAATTTTATGTACAGGATATAAAAGCGTGTGTCCAAATACGAGCTTCCATCCCGATGAATAATTTGAGTGATTAGATTGAACCATCGAAGTTGCAAAGTGTGAGAAGCAAGTACGAAATAAACATTAAGAGATGTCCCAATGTCTTCAATAATTGCGAATAAGGCGAGCTAGGAACATACTCGTGAGACCGGCAAATGATATGCCAATGAACAATTAAAGGTTTTTCTAAACGATTCAAACTTCATTATAAAAAAGCTTTTAACTAAAAAAAATAAATAAATAATAAACAAAGTGACATCTTTAAAACAGTTTAGTGTAAATAAGATATTATGACAATATGTGATATTGTCATAATATCTTATTTACACTAAACTGTTTTAAAGATGACCGACTTTAAATGTTATATAAACAGCGAAAATTATGAATGAAGAATCGATAATTTACGAAAACCTTGGCTTACTTTTTTGTGTTCTTTTTTATCTTTTTGATAACCTAAAATAAGCTACTTGAATCTATCACCAGACGTAACATTTAAAACAATAAGGCTGAATTCTATGAACGCAATTTAACGAAAACTGCCAGTGTCAATATTGCATGCCCATAAAAAAAAACTATGTTTTTTTTTAATGAACGCTACAGAATTTTGCCACAGATGATTAATTTATAGAGCAATATGAACACAGCAGTAGACTAATTATATCTGGTTACAAATAAATGAACTAATATTACACTAAAATTAATGAACAAAGTTAGTAAATCACACTTGAATATAAAACAGTACACAGTGTTGAAAAAAATACCATTACTTACGTACTAACAACAGTCTCTACTTTTGTTTAACAAAATAAAGTTAATAAATAAACTTATCACATTTTATGACAACTTGGAATTCAATTATATAATGTTGTCTAAATTAACTAATCATCTTAAAGTTATAAGTACGACACAAAAAATATATAGGTGTGTGTACGTATATCTCATTGTTTTAAAATATAGGTACGTCTCTGTTCTCTATTCCCCAGTACATTATTAAAATTAATATACCAAGCAAGAAATGATCAGCCTAAAATAAATCACTGAACAATATTTTTGACTGACAATGATTTTCGCGAAAGAAATCCCGTCGATGTTTTAATCATCTTTCTTTTGCCAAAGTATTTCATTCATAAAAATATTGGAATGTCCCAAAAATAATCTCACTACAGATAATTTTACTTATCATATTTAAATAAATTGTGTTCAGTAAAAACTTTTCATTCATAAAAAATAATCTAATCGTGTAATTAAGATTACTTTCCTTTCTTGTGGATAATATAATGTTTCACAATCACAAATTACAACTAATCAGACAAATATAATTGTGTCATTCACATTTCATTTATCGAATTATTCAGTTCATGTGTTCATAACTCATCTTAGTGCAAATAAGGACGGCTTTGCGAACAGCTTCCAGTGTTTATTTCGTACTGTTTTATACAAAATGCACAAAAATGTATCCATTTGGTTTTGGACTTTGACGACACGAGTAGGTAATTTTTATGATATATTTTTTTTAAACCTACACTTGTGTAAAATTATTTTCATCTCTGCATTAATAGCTCGTTATCATTTTAATACTTTGTTAGAACGAGACTTCAAAATTATCTCACAAATTTCTCACCGAAAAGGACGCACGCATTTGAACACACTCATTTATCTCCTGTACACAACATTACAGTTCCATTCGATCAACTTTTACTAAAAAAATAATATTTAAGGTACGATTCTGAGGGCAACTGTAGTCTCCGTCTGAATTATACCTTAAATCAAAAATAATTGAAACTTTTTATAAGTCTTCTGCTTCTGCAATTTTATATACAGGATATAAAAGCGTGTGTCCAAATACGAGCCTCCATCCCGATGAATAGCTTGAGTGATTAGATTGAACCATCGAAGTTGCAAAGTAAGAGTAGCAAGTACGAAATAAACATTAAGAGATGTCCCAATGTCTTCAATAATTGCGAATAGGGCGAGCCACGAACATACTCGTGAAAACCGACAAATGATATGCCAATTAACAATATAAGGTTTATGTAGACTATCGAAACTTTATTAAATTTCAAAATACAAATGTTGCTAATTATGAATGAAGAATCGATAATTTACAGAAACCTTGACATACTTTTTAGTGTAAATTATTTTTATCTTTTAACTAATAAATAACCTAAAATATCCTACTTACAATTAATTTACGTTGCGATGAGCACGTATAAACGAGTTCAAAGGGTTTAGTTCAGTGTACTGATCGTGTTCAGTTTCAGTATGTTCGCAGATAAAGTAAATGATGACATTGTTTTTTTTCCAAACCCTTAGATTCTTGCAGCTGACTTGTTGTCTTCATTCATTCTCAATACTTGGTATCTGTAAAAAATAAAGAAATGATTGGGAGTGAATCTAGATTATGGCTCAAAAGTGATTATTCAGAAGACACCGTTTACAGAAGAGGCTGATTTTCTTCCTGGCAGGTTGGTTTTAAAATGGGACATGAAAACTGTATTTGTTTACATTTAAAAAGATACAGGATTTTTTATAATTTAGCTGATTGTATTAATATATTGTTTGAACTTCTTCATGTAGGTATATTGAAACCATATACAAAATAATCAAAACAAAAAAAAAAAGAATTTTGCAAAGTACCACCAGGACCGTTAGGAATCAAAGACCTAAATAATCTTAAAAAAAAAACTCACCATATCAGAGACACACATTGATTTACAATCCATCGCATTCCTCTCGAACATGCAGTAGGAGTAACCGCTGCTCTATTGTTTCTTCGAAGGCTTTTGACAGCGTCAAACGAACTTTTCGCCACTTCACCGTTGTCTAAACTTTTCACGAATCTATCAACTTCAGCACTTAAAACAGTGAGCTTTATGGTCCTGTTATTAACTACAGTTTGAACTGTATCACTTTTTAGAAGTTGAATTAAGTTTAAATCACGCGCCAGTGGCGAATCAGCTCCAACGCAGAAAAGCAGGTTGAAGCAAAAAAATTGATCAATGAAATTTGATATTTCCAGGAGACCTTCTCTCTTTGACTCCCTCCATAAAACTGTAACGCTCTGTACAACACGCTGTCTATATAAAAGATGGAAATTTCGCTGTCCTAGTGACGTCGTTTTGTATTCACAATATTGCATCACTTAATGTGCAAAATTGATTTCTAGCTACAACTCGGTACCTACGTTAGAAAAATGGGTTTCTCTTCACCATTTTAGAAAAGGATAGTGTCACTTCCTATCAGTACTAACTCAATAGATCATAGACTTTAACATTAAGTTGTACCGAAAGAATTCCTTGTAGCTCTTACGCGGAGACATTTTCAGACTATATTGCGAAATAGTTGCGCAGTAATTAATGATGTAATTTTGTGATGTGATAAATACAAAACCACTGTTATTTCATTTTTGTAATTTTGTGATATTACATTTGCCTTTTTTATAAGGTACCAACGCATCAGTATCATTTTTAAAATTTTGGAAAAAATATAAAAATAACAGAAAAATAAGTTTAAAATAAAAAAACTGTAAAGTAGAATTTTTTAAAGTCAATTTTTTTTTTTTAAAAATGGTTGTTTTTTTTTTTAAAAAAAAAGATTGTTTTTCAGGTTTTTTAAGTTATGGTTTGATGATATCTCACACAATTTTTACCGAGTATCCATTTTCTATCGTTCCTAAAAGATATTAGCAGATCATCCATACAGACATGGACGAAAAAATATGTATTATAGACGATAACTAAAAACTACCCTAGCTTTATAAATAAAATTGATATGAGACCACCTCAATGGTATAACTACCATTTCAAAAAAAATAATTATGAAAAGTGATCCACAGTTTTCGGAGTACCTAATGGGTAACCATACATAAAAAAACCGCTTTTGAAATTGAACGTTGCCCCACACTAGAAATTTTTCCTATATCGTGGGTGCGCTTACAAACATTCAAACTCACATACACAAACAGCCAGACCCGGAACAACTATCTGTGGACCATACAAATATTTGTTCCGTGCGAGAATCGAACCCGCGGCAATACGCAGCGCAACAGTCGATCGCTCAGCTACTGTGCCAACCGTTCCGAAAAATCTGTTAAAAAGTAGATTCACAATGTCCGGACTGTATTAAATTTGGGGTCACCACAGCAAGTTATCTTTTTTCATAAATTCAGGTCATCGTAAAATACATAATACAGCTTACTGGGGCTGCCCCTCCATAAATCCCCCCAAATACTAGAACATCACCCCAGTAATCCCCAATGACATAAGAAGAGGCGTGTCTCGGTAGCTACACCCACTTTTTCTTACTTTATATTTCATCATATGATCACAAAACCATATTTCAAGCTACTATTGAAAAATATGAATCAACATTTTCATCATTCTCCTGTTGTTATCCCTATTTATTTTATTGTCTTCTTTTCTTTACGCATTTATTTCAATTAGACCATTTTTTTCGGGGTGGGAAATCATCAAATAACTTTCCCCGCTCTGGGCTGAGCGGGGGGGAGTGTCAGACTTGTACTGACTAAAACCGACCCATGTTCCTTTTATTGCCTTTTATGTTCCGGGCCCGCGGTTTCTTTTTCGTACAACCCGCAACCCCGGGTATGCGGACACAGTATTAATGAATCTGATCTACATAACCTAAACAAAACCTTTGAAGAAATCTTGAACAAAAACATCTTAAAAAAAAACACATTTTCCAGTCACATTAATGATACAGTTGGCCAATAACATAATTTATATTGCACAACTTTTTAATAAACAAAATATGTTTTGATACAACAATATATTTCATCAGTTTAAGGTAAGGCACTAGGTAAATAAAAATAATGAACTTCAGTGAATGACTCAGATTTTGTACATATTAAGAGCTGGCAACAAACACGTGTACAAGTTTAGTTGTTGTTGACACTTCCGTTGACGCCAGAGCAGGGCAAATGTATTTTCCTTGACTAGACTTGCATTTCCATTCGCCACGACACAAATATCGTAACACGTACGATGACGATGATGAAAACTATTTTTTTATTGCAAACAGACGAAGGTTAAAAAAAGAAAAAAACAAATTACATTTTTAAATTAAAAATTAAAACTTTTCAAAACAAAAATATGCAACAAACAGGGCCCACTTCAACGAAAAATTGGCAACTGGTATTCAACGCTTCTTTTCAACTGTTAGGACAAATCCATAATATTTTTGTCATTTATTGCAATTTGACTGCATTACGGGTCGCGTCGCAGATTCTTATGTTAAACTCAGTACGTAATATCAAGGAAAATAAAAGGAACGAGGCGTGGCATGACGACATATAAGAGCGTCATGCAGTTTGTCGTCACAGCACTCGAGTCGGCCTTACCCTCGTGGAGCGCCAATAGATGTCCAATATCAAAATATGTATAAATGTATGTATAATATGGCTAAAAAGGATTGATAGGATTTGGGCAGAACAAGTCTGATACTTCCTTCCGTTCTACCCAGAGCGGAAAAAATCATTTCTAGATTTTCCATCCAAAAACAATACAGATACTGAGTTAAAAATGGTATGTTTATTATCATCCATACTGTGTGTTTGTTTGTTTGTTACCTCTTCACGCTTTACTGGCTAAACCGATTGTGATGGATTTTGGTAAATAGATAGTTGGGAACCAGGAGACGGACATAGGCAAATTTTTATTTTAAAAAAGTGGGATAAGAGGGAGAAAGAGGGAAGAAAAGAGAAAAGCGTAGCTATTAGCGTAGCGTTGCTATTACAAATTAATAAGGCGAAAAAGGAAATGTGTTACCCTAAATTTAACGCGGGCAAAGCCGCGGGCAAAAGCTAGTACTTAAATAATTTTGAACTTTTAGGCATTCTACTACGGCGTAGCACGTAGCGGCGTTTTTCGTAGACCGTGGTACTTCGTAGCACGCACACAAAAGAGAGATTCAATAGAAAGGTAAATGTAAAAATACTACCGTTTAAATCTATCTAATTTATTTAAACATGCCCCACACTAGGATATTTTCCTGTATCGTGGGTGCATTTACAAACATTTAAACTCACATACCCTCGGTATCACCTATGATACCGGGATTCAATATTTTTTTCCGCACTATCTAGTAGTTTAGTGGTAAATAAGTTACAAAGAAAGTTACGTTATATTACTGCGTATAAGCAAAATTTGGTTTCTGTTGATTCGAAAAAGTTTGACAGTAATTTAAACTTACTTGTGTGAATTACTTTGTGCGAATTACATGTCGGCGAACAAAAAAGGTAAATATTGGTTTTAATTACTTTTTCATTATTTTTTTAACTTTTTTAATAGCGTTATTACTAAATTTATTTTTGACAACAAGAAACTTGTAAAAGTGTTTTTAAATTTACTTATATATTTGAGACGGTCTTTTTATATAATTGGTGATACATTGGGCGATTAACATATTTTTTAATTCTTATTGCAGGCTTGAACGAAAATGAAATATCTGAGTTTTTAGTGGACCTAGATGTCTCCAATTTTGACGAACACGATGAGGACGTGGATGAATACTCTCAGGATCATCAGATCTTCATAGACACGATATCACAAGACCCTGAAAGTGAGTGGGAGGAATCGGATGACGAGCCCTTGTCCAACGTTTTTAGTCATGGTCATGAACGACGAGCCCTTAACAGACCAATGTTGTGTAATCGTCCAGAAAACTTCAATAAAACCTTTGATGCAGGCCCACAGTTAAAAAGACAGCTTTCAGACAATCCACCCTCACTTTTAAATTCTTATTAATACTTTTCAAAATATATTCACACCGACTTCTTTGACATAATGTCGACCTGCACGAACACAACAAGTGTAGAACGAACTGGCAAGTGTTTGAATACGACGCCTGAAGAAATACGGTCTTTCATCGGTTATTCTATGGCAATAGATATACTTGGTCTTCCTCGAATTCGAATGTTTTGTGCCGCAGAAACACGAGTAAAGCTTGTAGCGGAGTCGTTTTCTTGTAAAAGATATTTTAACATCAGAGCAAACTTGAAAGTCGTGGAAGATTACAAAGTGTCTCCAGCAATGAAAAGCGTAAATCGATTCTGGAAGATTCGGTCGGTAGTGTCTGAAGTTGAGAGAACATTCAGAGAAAATAAAAGAGAGAAATGTGTATCTATAGTCGAACAGATGATACCATTTACCGGGAAATGTAAGATGAAGCAAGAAAACTGAATCCCGAAGGAATCAAAGTATTCTTGATGACAAAATAGCGGTAGTTAAGTGGATCGATAGCAAGCCAATTTATATAGCATCGACAGAAATTGCCGTTCAACCTCTTGGAACGTGCCTTCGCTGGAGCAAAAAAGATCGCCAATATCTGGATATATCACAACCAGCGGCAATAAAAAAATATAATCAATATATGGGAGGCATTGATCTTTTAGATCGGATCATTGGAAAGTACCCTATGCGCGGAAGAACGGGTAAATGGACAGTGCGATTAATATTCTACTTTTTGATTTTGCGCCTGGAGCAGCTTGTATAGAAATCAAGATGCGGTGCGGTGTGGCCTTCCCCGGAAGCAAGTAATGCAGTACCTGGAGTTCAAAATGGACTTGGCTAAACATTTGATATACGGTGGCACCGTGCAATTTCAGTCACAGTGTGATAGTCCTAGTTTAGAACGTTTATCTCGTAACAGCACACGTATAAGTCCAAGACGACACAATAAGTTCTAGTACCGCCGAATTCGAAAAGAGCCTATAGACTTGTGGAACCAATGCCCCATGTGTCACAAAGAGTTAAGGAAGCGAAGCATTTGCCTGTATGTGCTAAAGGCAATCAAGGTAATCGCTCCAAATGCAAGCTAACTTACGTAAAATGTTCCGCTTGTGACATATTCTTATGTTTTTATGTTAATAGAAACTGTTTTTCTGATTTTCACTTGAAATAAAATACTAATTATATTATGCTAAATAAAGAGTAAATAATACACAGTTTGGTTTAATTAAAACCTAAAGTATCATCTGTGATATTGTTTTTTCGCTCTCTGGGGAGGAGGGGATTTTTATTTTTATTTTTTCTGAAGACCTGAGGCTCCTTAGATTACCTCTACTAAACTTCAAGATAATACTACGTTATTTTATACCTTGGATCTCAGGAGGATACAGACACCAACAGGTTTAAAAGAGTAACCACAGTTTCTTGCCGGTTCTTCTCCATAGAAAACAACCAACCCGAACCGTGCACCTTTTCTTCACATACGTGCACAGTTTGGGTAAAAAAAGACAGAGGGCAAGCTTATTGTAATCAACCAGGCATTAAATCCAATACCCATGGTTGTTAAGGAGAAATTTCAATAAAATCTGTTCTGCCATAAAGTTGTGTCGAGATGGACAAACGGAATTCAAAGTGTCCTTCTAGTTCCTATATAAAATGTAATAGAAGACACAAAAGTATGAATGCAATGTTTATATGAGGAAATCAATAAAATTTATTCATTGTTCAATAATTTATTTATTCGAAAAATATTTAAATAATTATTAAAATCAGTACCAATGAGATCTTATAAAAGTATCGCAGGAAGAACGTTGACCTTAAATCTGTAATATTTAATAAAATATAAATAACATATAAAATGAATACATTAAAAATACTGTGTTCTTTTTAAAGTAACGCTACTTAAACTACCAAAGTAAGTGAAATATTGGCAGTATGAACAAAGCATTCGTTGGATTTTTATCACAGATAAAATTAATACTGTTTACATAAAAAAACTGTTTCTGAAAAAAATAACCGACTTCCAAAAAAAAACTAAATGTGGTAAAATAACTTAACTTTCGGCAATCAGTGAAATCAATTCAAAACTCAAATCAGTTAATGATATCAACAACTTAAATCTCAAGAGAGTCGAAAACAGACATACATAATAATAAAACAAAAATAAAAAAAATTAACTTATCACATATTAACACAACAAAAATTCAATAAAATTAGGTATGTTGTTTTATATAAATACTAGTGTAAAATAAAAGTGTATGTAAAACAAACAACATTTAACAGTCTTTTTCACTATTTTCTACTGTTAACTTAAAATTTATAAACTTAGCAAACAATAATCAGTCTTATATAAGTAACAAAAATAATATAAAAGACAAACAATAATTTTAACAAAAGAAATCTCATCGATGTTACAGTCGACCCCCTTTCTATCACCAAAGTATTTCATACAGAAATACATTAACTCACGCCTCTTCCCCAAGGTGGTAGGCAGAAGCCACAGCATGCCACCAGCTATGATCCTTGCACATTTCTTTTGCTTCGCTCACGTTCATACATGAGGTCATACATGCACGCTGGTTGCGTGTATGTATGAACACGTGCCCTTTCTAGATTTTTTCATTCATAAAAATTATCAACGGGATGTAATTAATACGATAATTTCAGTCTTAATCCGTTGACATAAAAATTATAGATTCGATCAAGTACTACGTCCAATTATACAGATATGTTTGTACATTCACACGTCATTTATCGAAATATTCAGTTAATGTTTTCATAACTCAGCTTAGTGCAAATAACGACGGCTTTGGAAACAGCTTCCAGTGTTTATTTTGTACTGTTTTGTACAAAATGCACAAAAATATATCCATTTTGTTCTGGATTTTGATTACACAAGTAGATTTTCTTTTAAACCTACACTTGTGCTTAATTATTTTCGTCTGTGCATTATTAGTTTGTAATAATTGTAACACTTTGTTGGAACGAAACTTCAAAATTATCTCACATATTGATCAACGAAAAGGACGCACATATTTGAACACACTCATTTATCTCGTGTACACAACATCACTGTTCCATTTGATCTACGAGTTTAAAAAATAAAATAAAAAAAAAACATTTTAATTTTTCAAAAACATATTTAAGGTACGATTCTAAGAGCGACTGTAGTCTCCGTCTGAATTATATCTTAAATCAAAAATTATTAAAACTTTTTATAAGTCTTCTGCTTCTGCAATTTTATGTACAGGATATAAAAGCGTGTGTCCAAATACGAGCTTCCATCCCGATGAATAATTTGAGTGATTAGATTGAACCATCGAAGTTGCAAATTGTGAGAAACAAGTACGAAATAAACATTAAGACATGTCCCAATGTCTTCAATAATTGCGAATAAGGCGAGCTAGGAACATACTCGTGAGAACCGTAAATGATATGCCAATGAACGATCAAAGGTTTTTCTAAACGATTAAAACTTCATTATAAAAAAGCTGATAACTAAAAAATAAATAAATAATAAACATATTGTCATAATATCTTATTTACACTAAACTGTTTGAAAGATGACCGACTTTCAATGTTATATAAACAGCGAAATTTATGAATGAAGAATCGATAATTTACGAAAACCTTGGCTTACTTTTTGTGTCCTTTTTTATCTATTTGATAACCTAAAATAAGCTACTTGAATCTATTACCAGACGTAACATTTAAAACAATAAGGCTGAATTCTATGAACGCGTTTTAACGAAAAATGTCAGTGTCAATATTGCATACCCATATAAAAAAGAACTATGTTTTTTTTTAATGAACGCAACATAATTTTGCCAAAGACGATCAAATTATAGAGCAATATCTACACAACACAGCAGTAGGCTATTATATCAGGTTACAAAAAAATTATTAACTAATATTACACTAAAATTAATGAACAAAGTTAGTAAATCACACTTTACTATAAAACAGTACACATTGTAGAAAACAAAAAAAAAATATCTACTTACTAAAGTACAGTCTAATCAACAGTCTATAATCTCTACTTTGGTTTTACAAAATCAACTAAAGTCAATAAATAAACTTATCACATTGTATCACAACTTGGAGTTCAATGACATAATGTTGTCTAAATTAACTAATACTAATCATCTAAACGCTATAAGTACTTCACAAAAAAAATATTGGTGTGTGTGTACGTATAACTCACTGTTTTAAAATAAAGGTAAGTCTCTATTCTCTATTCCTCACTACATTATTAAAATAAATTTACCAAGCAAGAAATTATCAGCCTATAATAAATCACTGAACAATATTTTTGACTAACAGTGATTTTCGCGAAAGAAATCCCGTCGATGCTTTAATCATCTTTCTTTTGCCAAAGTTTTTCATTCATAAAAATATTGGAATGTCCCAAAAATAATCTCACTACAGATAATTTGACTTATCATATTCAAATACATTGTGTTTAGTAAAAACTTTTCATTCATAAAAAAATAATCTAATCGTGTTATGAAGATTACTTTCCTTTCGTGTGATAATATAATGTTTCACAATCACAAATTACACCTAATCAGACAAATATAATTGTATCATTCACATTTCATTTATCGAATTATTCAGTTCATGTGTTCATAACTCATCTTAGTGCAAATAAGGACGGCTTTGCAAACAGCTTCCAGTGTTTATTTTGTACTGTTTTATACAAAATGCACAAAAACTTATCCATTTGGTTTTGGACTTTGACAACACGAGTAGGTAATTTTTATGATATATTTTTTTAAACCTACACTTGTGTAAAATTATTTTCATTTCTGCATTATTAGCTCGTTATCATTTTAATACTTTGTTAGAACGAAACTTCAAAATTATCTCACAAATTACTCAACGAAAAGGACGCACGCATTTGAACACACTCATTTATCTCGTGAACACAACATTACAGTTCCATTATATCAACTTTTACAAAAAAAAAAATAATTAAGGTACGATTCTGAAAGCGACTGTAGTCTCCGTCTGAATTATACCTTAAATCAAAAATAATTGAAACTTTTTATAAGTCTTCTGCTTCTGCAATTTTATATACAGGATATAAAAGCGTGTGTCCAAATACGAGCCTCCATCCCGATGAATAGCTTGAGTGATTAGATTGAACCATCGAAGTTGCAAAGTAAGAGTAGCAAGTACTTTTTTTTTTTTTTTTTTTTTCGGGTGGGAAATCATCCAATGACTTCCCCCGCTCTGGGTGGAGCGGGGGGGCATGTCAGACTTGTACTGACTAAAACCCACCCATGTTCCTTCTGTTGCCCTTTACGTTCCGAGGCCGCGGTATCTCTTTCGAACAACCCGCAACCCCGGCAGGCAGAGGCTCTGGCAAGCCCCTCTGCTTTGCTGACTCTCTTTGAGGCGCGCGTGAAACACGAACGCGCCGTCGACACGGCCTGTCGTCAATCGACGGACGGACGGTGAACTACCCATTGCTCACCGCCCACAGGCCCGCATCTACGGTGGCCGGAAGTCGTCTCGCGGCGCCCGGCGCCATGGGCGTCTCCCGCGGCGGCTGGGTTGGGCAGATGTTCTCTCCCTCAAACGCCCGGCCACCTCCTTCGCTAACATTACTGCTTCGCAGAAGGTGGTGACCGCTTCCCATTCCCTCTCGCTCCGGACCATGGCCTGAACCAGGGCCGGACGCGAGAGATCGCCGCCGCCGATCGCCTCTACGAGGGCACGGCGGTGCTCCGCCCAAGCCGGGCAGATCGCCACTGTGTGCTCCACCGTGTCCTCCGGGCGATCGTCACAATGGTGACACCCGGGCGCTTCCTCCCGCCCGATGATGTGCAGGAACCTCCCGAAACTTCCGTGTCCGGTGAGGACCTGCGTCAGGCGGTAGGTGAGGACGCCATGACGCCTCTCCAGCCACTCCTCAAAGAGGGGACTTATCGCCACTATTGTGGCGTGCCCTGCACGGGGTTGCGACAGTCGCTCTCTCCATGCCACCATGAGATCGCACCGAAGGTCTGCCCGCCGAGCGACAACTTGCCGCGGCAGCGGGTTTTCCCCCCGGTGTAGTGCCTCTGCGCGCCACTCAAACAGGCGCGCGAGGACTATCGCCTCCAGATCCCACGGTGGCAGTCCGGCAAGGAGGCTTGCTGCCTCGCCGGAGATCGTGCGGTAGCCCCGGACAAGCCGTATGGCCACCACCCTTTGGGGCGCGTTCAGATAGTGGGCGGCGCGCCGCCCTAAAGAACGCGCCCATACTGGGGCCCCGTAAAGGGCCATGGACCGCACGACTCCGGCATAGAGCCTACGGCAGGAGGCGTTTGGCCCCTTGAGGTTGGGCAGGAGCCGCTTGAAAGCAGCCCCCGTCCGCTCGAGCTTGGGAGCCAAACGTCGGAAGTGTTCGACGAAGTTCCACCGGCTGTCGAGGACGATTCCCAGGTACTTCATCGTCGACCCGACGCCGATGCGAACCCCTCCTACCGTCAACTGGGATCCCGACGGTGGCGTGTTTCCGCGGCCATGAAAAACCATGGCCTCGGATTTGTGCAAGGCCACTTCGAGACCCAGTAGCCGGATCCTCTCCACGACTATCGCGACCCCGCGTGTCATATTGTCGGCCGCCGCCTGGTGCGACCCCCCCTGAGCCAGGACGAGCGTGTCGTCAGCGTAGCAAACTACACTGACGCCGCTGGGGAGGTCGGCGCGCAGCACCCAGTCGTAACCGATGTCCCACAGGAGCGGCCCCAAGACCGATCCCTGTGGGACACCGCACGACATCTCTCGCCGGTTCCACTCTCCAGAGCGACCGGGGTATATGACGGCCCTGTCCGTCAGATATGCCCCGACCACACGACGAAGATAGGTCGGCATCCGGTGGTATTGGAGTGCCTCCCTGATGCAGCCCCAGGGCATGGTGTTAAACGCGTTAGCGATGTCGAGAGACACCGCCACGACAACCCCACCCCTGGACACTGCAGCCCCCGTCGTGAGGGCTCTCACGCGCATGATGGCGTCCACCGTCGAGCGCCCCTTGCGGAAACCATACTGGTGATCCGCAAGATCCGGCCCAGTCCCTACAAGGTGCCCGACGAGGCGGTTTGCAATTACTCTTTCAAAGAGCTTGCCCACCTCGTCGAGCAGCACAATGGGCCGGAATGCGGACGGAGAGTCCGCAGGGCGCCCCGGCTTCTGTATGAGGACCAGCTTCCCCGTCTTCCAACGAAGTGGGAACTGGCCTCTCTCCAAGCATGCGCTTAGGAGCCCTAGTAGTCGGGGCCCGAGAGCCTCCAGGGCCAGGACCCAGGCTTTGCCATGCAAGCCGTCGGGTCCCGGGGCGGTGTTTTTGGCTTTCAACCTGCCCACCGCCGCTCTCAGATCTACCCCAGTCACCTCCGGAATGTCGTCGTCGTCGTTGTCCTCGTGGTCCGCTTGTGACACCGCAAGCGGCGGAGCCATGGGCGGAGGAGCATGCTCCCCTCGCGAAGGGAACAGAGCGCTCACCACATCCTCAACTAGTTGGGGCCGGAGACTCTGCGTCAGCGGGGGGGCCCTGGTGCGGAGTTTATCCCGCACCATCTTGTATGGGCGCCCCCACGGATCCCCGTCCAGAGACTCCAGCATCTCTTCGCGGGCCAGATCCTTGGCCCGCAAGACACCTTCTAGGAGGGCGGTCTTCGCCGCTCTGTACCCCTCATACAGCTCCGCCTCGATGGCTGCCGCATCTGGTGTTCTGATGCGGAGCCTGCGGTGCCTGGCGTACCGGTGTCGCGCAGCGACGCATGCCTCTCGCAGTGCCGTCAGCTCGCGCGACCACCAGTACACCTGACGCCGGGCGCTTCCAGGCCGGACTCGAGGCATTGCCACGTCACTGATCTCAGACATGGCCTCCTGGAACCAGTCCGCCTCGTGGTTAGTGTCGGCAGGCCTGTCCGGTGATGACACCCAGGCCTGCACGATCGAGGCTTCCAGGAGGAGCTCCCGGTCCAGCTGTTTCAGCGCCCAACGCGGACCACTCGGGGCCTGTAGGACCGGCGCGCTGGAGGTCTGGGTGGAGACGTCGAGCCGGATATACCGGTGATCGGAGTAGGTCTCCACCTCCTCCATGACGCGCCAGTCGACGACACGCGGCGACAGAGCGGGGCTCGCGAACGAAATGTCCACCACCGACTCGCCCCGCATCCGCACGCACGTGGGAACAGAACCCCGATTTAGGACGACCAGGCCTGTCTCCAGTGCCCAGTCCTCCACCATCCTTCCCCGCACATCCGTGCAGCGAGAACCCCAAGCCAAGTTCTTGGCGTTGAAGTCCCCGAGCACTAGCACGGGGAGGGAGGGGTTACCGACGACGACGGTCAACTCTCTGAGGGAGTTGTGGAACTCGGGAGTAGCAAGTACTAAATAAACATTAAGAGGTGTCCCAATGTCTTCAATAATTGCGAATAGGGCGAGCCACGAACATACTAGTGAGACCCGACAAATGATATGCCAATTAACAATATAAGGTTTATGTAGACTATCGAAACTTTATTAAATTTCAAAATACAAATGTTACTAATTATGAATGAAGAATCGATAATTTACAGAAACCTTGACTTACTTTTTAGTGTAAATTATTTTTATCTTTTAACTAATAAATAACCTAAAATAAGCTACTTTCAATTCATTACGTTGCGATGAGCACGTATAAACGAGTTCAAAGGGTTTAGTTCAGTGTACTGATCGTGTTCAGTTTCAGTATGTTCGCAGATAAAGTAAATGATGACATTGTTTTTTTTCCAAACCCTTAGATTCTTGCAGCTGACTTGTTGTCTTCATTCATTCTCAATACTTGGTATCTGTAAAAAATAAAGAAATGAATGGGAGTGAAATCTAGATTATTGCTCAAAAGTGATTATTCAGAAGACACGGTTTACAGAAGAGGTTGATTTTCTTCTTGGCAGGTCGGTTTTAAAATGGGACATGAAAACTGTATTTGTTTACATTTAAAAATATACAGGACTTGTTATAATTTAGCTTATTGTATCAATATATTGTTTTAACTTCTTCATGTATATTGAAACTATAAACAAAATAATTAAAACAAAAAAAAATTGCTTAGTACAACCAGGACCGTTAAGAATCAAAGGCCCAAATAAATAATCTTAAAAAAACTCACCATTTCAGAGACACACATTGATTTACAATCCATCGCATTCCTTTCGAACATGCAGTAGGAGTAACCGCTGCTCTTTTGTTTCGTCGAAGGCTTTTGACACCGTCAAACGAACTTTTCACCACGTCACCGTTGTCTAAACTTTTCACGAATCTATCAACTTCAGCACTTAAAACAGTGAGCTTTATGGTCCTGTTATTAACTACAGTTCGAACTGTATCACTTTTTAGAAGTTGAACTAAGTTTAAATCACGCGCCAGTGGCGAATGAGCTCCAACGCAGAAAAGCAGGTTGAAGCAAAAAAATTGATCAATGAAATTTGAAATTTCCAGGAGACGTTCTCACTTTGACTCCCTACATAAAACTGTAACGCTCTGTACAACACGCTGTCTATATAAAAGATGGAAATTTCGCTGTCCTAGTGACGTCGTTTTGTATTCACAATATTGCATCACTTAATGTGCAAAATTGATTTCTAGTTACAACTCAGTACCTACGTTAGAAAAATGGGTTTCTGTTCTCCTTTTTAGAAGAGGATAGTGTCACTTCTTGTCAGTACTAACTCAGTAGATCATAGACTTTAACATTAAGTTGTACCGAAAGAATTTCTTGTAGCTCTTACGCGGAGACATTTTCAGACTATATTGCGAAATAGTTGCGCAGTAATTAATGATGTAATTGTGTGATGTGATAAATACAAACCCACTGTTATTTCATTTTTGTGATATTACATTTGCCATTTTTATAAGGTACCAACACATCATTGTCATTTTTATAATATTGAAAAAAAAATTATATAACAAAAAAAATAAGTTTAAACTAATAAACTGTATAGTAGAAAAAACTCATTTTCCACTATTTTGTTTTTTTTTAGAAAAAACCAATGTTTTAGTTTAAAAAAAAAACTTTTTGGAGTTTACTCCTTAAGAATCGATTTTCATATATAAGGCGCCCGGTTTGAGAAAAATCCGAGGCGTAAAACCTACTAAAGTAACGAAAATGTGTCACGTTTTTGGTGCGCATCTTTAGTGCGCAACTTTCTAATTTGGCTGTAAGTGTAGTAAGAGGTACATATGGTATGCTGTACAGGCGACTATACCTATATACTATATGTTATTGGGCTTGTTTGTTTCTATCAGTGTCGATGTATTTATATTGCTATTTTTTTTTCATTAATTTGTGAATTTACCCTTTTATAAGATATTAATCTTTTTCAGTTAAATAAACTCTTTATGCGTATGGTTAGATACTCGTACTTAAGGAGTAAACTCCAGTCGTGCGTCGGAGCTGACACACACTTTTTTTTGTTTCAGGGTTTTAAGTTATGGTTTCAAATCAAATCAAATCAAATCATTTATTTCAATTAGACCATTACAGGCACTTTTGAATGTCAAGAAACAAAATGAATCTACAGTCCCGGTCACAAGGCATAATAACTTGTGAAAGTACTGCAGTTGCCCATTCCAAAGCGTTGATCTCTATGGAGAAGAATGGGCAAGAAACTCCATGGACACTCTTTTAAATTCTAATATTTTTACAAAATAGTATTTACATCATTCGTGTTGAGATTATACAAATATGTGAGAACGATGTAGAAAGACGTGCACAGTAAGAGCGTCCAGAGTAAATAAAAAACAAAATTCAATTTAAATCTAAATAAAATAAAAATGACCGTGGTAGTTAAAAAATGACCAGTCCCAACTGACAGCGCCCGTTCACGAACATGACGTATGGATCAGCCCCATTCAGCTCGACCATTTTGAAGGGAGCTAAATGACCCGACACACCCGCCACCATCAGCGAGACATTTAAGTGAGCATGACACTATTAACCACCAGGGCTTCGTCAAGTCAATGATAATACATAGCACTCACATATGGGCTTAATAATTATACAATACTAGAGAATTGATTCTATACATTGCAAAGATAGTCTTACAATCTTCTGCAGCTTCCACTATAGCTTCGAATACTTATTAATGAGTTTACCCCTATGCTTGAGGAGCAGGACCAGCATTGAGCCAAGCATTTTTATCATCAATATAATCCCCCAACTTATAATATGCTTGCCTACATAGTGTGCGTTTAATACAAGATTTAAATTTCGTTTCATTCAGTTGAAGAATGTGGGGAGGTATTTTATTGTAGCATTTCAAACAGTACCCCATGAAAGATGAGTCTACTTTAGCTAACCTGAAACCTGGTTGAACTAATTGGTCCCTATTTCTAGTATTATAATTGTGTCTGTCACCTCTTTTACTAAAAAGATGCGAGTTTTTCCTGACATACATGATGTTTTCATAAATATATTGACAAGGTACTGTCATGATGTTAATATCCTTAAACTGTTCCCTTAAAGAATCTCGCCTACGTAGGTTATATATGGCTCTAATGGCTCTTTTCTGCAGAATAAATATAGCCTCGATGTCTGCAGCCCGTCCCCAAAGTAAAATACCGTATGACATTATACTATGAAAATAACTAAAATAGACTAGTCTCGCGGTATCAACATCAGTAAACTGACGGATTTTTCTAACAGCATATGCTGCTGAACTAAGGCGTCCTGCAAGAGATGTTATATGCGGACCCCATTGTAGCTTTGAATCGAGTGTTATTCCCAAGAAAACAGTTTTTTCGACGAATTCTAGTTTCTCTTGATTCAATACTATGTCACACTCACTGTTTTGACATTTGGTAGAGCAAATCTTATACATTTCGTTTTTTTCTCATTTAATACTAAATTATTAGCGGTAAACCAATTATGTACCTGCATTAGGGCATTATTTACGTCGTCAAGATTTGTGGCACGTCTGTTTATCTTAAATATTAGAGAGGTATCGTCAGCAAATAACACCATTTGTGGTTGGTTTTTAAACAAATGGGGTAGATCATTTATATATACTAAAAAGAGGAAGGGACCTAATATCGATCCTTGTGGTACACCCATCTTTACATTTAAACCCATTGAATTGACACCATTTATTTGTACTTGCTGCTGTCTATCATTTAAATATGATTTAACTAAACTAAGGGCAAGTTTCCCTAGGCCGTAATGTTCAAGTTTTAAGAGAAGGGTTTCGTGGTTCACGCAATCAAATGCTTTTGAGAGGTCACAAAAGATCCCTATGGCATCCTGTGCCTCTTCCCACGCAGTAAATATGTGTTTCAATAGGGTGACACCGGCGTCAGTGGTACAACGTCCTTTGGTGAAACCATACTGCTTTTCATGTAATATTTTATTGGTGTTAAAGTGGTTGAGCATTTGGTTAAGCATTACCTTTTCAAACACCTTGCTGAAAACCGGCAAAACGGATACGGGTCTATAATTATTGGTGTCTTTACTGTCCCCAGATTTGAAAAGTGGTATTACCTTGCTGTATTTCATGAGGTCCGGAAAGACTCCTTGGTCCACACACAAATTAAATATAAAGGCTAAGTACGGTGCTATAGTCTCAATGATAGCTTGACAAACTTTAATTGACAATCCCCAAAGGTCTTCGGTTAGTTTGATTTTTATTTGTTTAAAAGCTTTAATAACTACAGTGGGGTTAATATGTTTAAACTGAAACTCAACCGGGCATGGTAAAACGTTTGCTCTTAATAAGTCAACAGAAAGCAAGGGTGAGGAATTTGACGTTTCTGTAGTTTTAATTGGGATACTAGTAAAGAAATCCACAAATTCTTGAGCAACTTCGTTTTTAGTGGTTAGAAGACCACGTGAAGACTCTAGTGTTATATCATTATTATATTTTTTATTTCTATTAGTTTCACTATTGATTATTTTCCAAACCGTCTTAATTTTATTATCAGCGGATTTAATCTTGTTGCTTATGAATAAGGCTTTAGCTACCTTGCAGGTGTTTTTAAACATTTTTGAGTAAGTAGCAACATAGCGATTGAATGTTTCCGAGTTTATGTAAGGCTTAAGGCCGTAAAGCTCAAACAGTCGTTCCCTACTTTTTCTTATACCCTTAGTTGCCCAATCACTAAATATAAACTTTGGGCTAATAGATTTAGTTTTTATTTTTAGCGTCTCATTAAACTCTGTGTAGACAACCGAAAAGAATTCCTCATAAAAATGATTTACATTATTAATATCATATCCCGGAATGCCTAGACTACTTATTAAATTATTATTAAATTTATTTAAATTGCTGGGTGTTATTTGTCTAGACTGTATCTGAATTTTTTGTGATGATGTGTAGGACTCGAAAACAACGGTTTGACCGCTGTGATCAGAGGGAAGGTAATTTACAATGGATTTATCTAAGAAGTCGCAGCAACAGAAAACATTATCGATACATGTAGCGGTATTTGTAGTAATTCGGGTTGGCTCCGAAAACACATTCAACAAATTAAATGATTTAAAAAGATTTAAGAATCTACTGCTGTTTGAATTTTCATCTAAAATATTGATGTTAAAGTCACCACAGATGACTAGCGATTTATTACCTGTTGCAAGTTTTGCCAAAGCATCTTCCATTACTGACTCAAATATCGAGTAGTTTTGATAATTTGGGGGCCTGTAAACGCACACTATGACATGCTTATCTAGCTCAACACAAGACAATTCAATATTATGTTCAACCGATAGATCAACTATATCAATACGACTTCTAAATTTAATACTATTTTTGACTAAGATTAGTGAACCCCCACGCATCTTAGATTTACGGTTAAAGCAACTGCCTACATTGTAATTTTCATAATTAATTAACATTTCATGATCTTTTAACCAATGTTCGGTGAAACAAACAATATCAAACTTAGTTTTTTCTAAAAACAATTCAATCTCTAGTTGTTTTGAAGAGAAACCTTGAATATTTTGATGGAATAATTTCAAGGAATTCTGCTTAGCCCCTTTTTTAAATTTAACTATTGGAGAGCCAGAAGGTACCTTGGTGTCTGTTGTCTTACTAGCTAGTTTAAATGAGCCGGAGTGAGCGACAATACTCCCCCGCCTTCCTTGTAAAAAGGTATATTAGTGGAAGTTCTAATATTTGCAGTGTTAATAATTGTACAAAACATAGACATAATATTTATGTCCGAGTGAATATTATAAGCTAATAGCCTAGCTATTTTGTGTCTACAACTAGTAGGTAGAAACACACTACCCCGTGTCGACCTAAGCTTATCAACAACAGTGTTGACATCAAGATATACAAGCTTGTCACAATAGTGACCTACCAAGAAATGCATATGCTTATTCAGCATGTGAATGTAATTGTTCTGTTTGTTTGACTTTTTATATAAGTATGGAAAAGCACACAATATTATTTTACGACAGTTCAACTTTAACAACTCAGTTACACTATCTGTGATGTCTTCTCTTGTAATTTTTGAACTATTTCCTATAAATATAGTTAAATCAGTATTTTCACTATAAACATTTCCAGTTACTAATGCCATTATCTGTTTATAAGTTAACCCTGGCATACATTTATTTTGACTGGGAAAACTCAGGTTATTACTTAATAATTTACCTACACCCCTTCCTATACTATCTGAGAACATTACTGAGTGAGAACATTCACAACTATCATATATCTCAGTTTGTACCACTTGTAAATTATTTAGTGGAATATTAACTGCATCTTGGTTCAGTATACAGTCCAAAGGCAAATTCTCAGCCTGGGACGGGTCCTCCATTACCTCAGGCTGGGTAGTATCATGGTTGGAAACTGTATGGCAACTACATTGACTCATTACCAACTCATTTGCTGCAAGAATATGTTCCCTTATTTGGTTTTGAGAACTCACATATTTACTAGAAAGGGAACTAAGTGAGTCCTGAAGTACCTCTATTTCAGACTGCAATTGCTGAGTATCTATATTATATATTTTAATACTGTCTTCTAACTTTATTTGATAATTTTTTAACTTGTTCACTAAATCAACACGTTCTTTTCTTAGTGGAATGTTTTTAGAAAAGTGTTTATATTGTTTTTTAAATTGATTACATTATTTAATTAGTCTATTTAACTTAGCATATTTTTTTATTTTCTTATTGCTTACTGAATAATTTGGTTTTAGTAAGGAATCTTCAGTCAAATCAATAGTTATTAAGGAAGGGGAATTACAATTACTATTTAACAATTCCTTATATAAACGGTTAGTTTCAATAACCTGAGTACTTTGTCTTTCTCTCTGTAACTTTAAAATACAACTATTGGCATGAATCAATTCATCTTCTAGGTCCCTAATCTTACACAAAGCCTCCTCATATAAATTACTGCAATTGCTGAAACCATCTGTGACCACCTTTAGCTGATCCCGTTCATCAACAACGTCCAAGTATTGCTGATGAAGGTCTACTAACTGCCTTTTCAAGGAAGAGTTTTTGCTGTTGACTTTAACGACTTCCACCTCACTTTCTTCTCTCTCCTGTAACAGTTGTTGGACTTGGAGTTTTGATTCTTTAAGCTCTTGGAGGGCCGTTCTCAACTTGAGCTCCATCTCCTGAGCAGTAGCCTTACGGGTCATCACAGGCATGGTTTCAGGATTATTTACTGAAAAATAGAAATAAAGAAACGGTGAGAACTAACAGAATAGACAAATACAGAAAAGTTAGCGGTTAAAGGGGAAAGAAAAAAAAAAAAAAAGGGCAAAAGTTCAGATATGAAATTAAATGAGGTAGGATATTATATTAAGTTTAAAAGATTATCTTTATATTAATTTAATCTAAAAGAATATTGAATTTAACTGGTTTTTATCAACCTATTTATACTTTTTCTTAAGTGGACCTACCCACTGCCTTGATGAAAAACAAAAAAAAATTAATGTAGTTCATTTAAATATTATTTTTAGACAAAATTATCATTAATGTTATTAATAATCTTGAATATAAGAATAACAGAGTTATGAAAATACTATCATAATGTTGTTGTGTTTATAAATCACAATCTTAGGTTGTCAACAAAGCGATTTAGAACCATTTTAGGGTAATAAATCAGCACAAAATTAAATCTGGAAATTGACGTAGATGTGCTATATAGTTAAAATGACGAGTGTGTGCTATTATTTAATAAAAGTAACAATACTTCCCCTGAATTGTCCGTTTAGATAAGTGCAGGTAAAACGTCAGCTGATGTGTGTAGGTTACCGGTAACGATGTATTACCGAAAAACGTTATGGATTATCGGGAAAACAATAATCCTGGGTATTTACACATTTACAATCCTATTGCACAAATAATTGCACTATATTATAACTTATTTACTAATTTAATTTAATTTTAAAATACGGAGCCAAAATTTTACATGTCACTCGGGCAGTGTTGCCACTTTTTTGTTTGATGATATCTCACACAATTTTAACTGAGTATCCATTTCCTATTGTTCCTACAAGATATTAGCAGATCATCCATATAGACATGGACGAAAAAATATGTATTATAGACGATAACTAAAAACTACCCCAGCAATATAAATAAAATTGAGATGGGACCACCTCTATGGTATAACTACCCTTTAAAAAAAAAGAATTATGAAAATTGATCCACAGTTTTCGGAGCAATCGGTAACCATACATAAAAAAAACCTCTTTTGAAGTTTTTTTTTAAACGTTGCCCTACACTAGGAATTTTTTCCTGTATCGTGGGTGCGTTTACAAACATTTAAACTATACGCAAACAGCCAGACCCGGAACAACTATCTGTGGGCCATAGAAACATTTGTTTCGTGCGAGAATCGAACCCGCAACACGCAGCGCAACAGTCGATCGCTCAGCCACTGCACAAACCGTTCTGTCATAGTCAGTTAAAAAGTAGATTCACAATGTCCGGACTGTATTAAATTTGGGGTCACCACAGCAAGTTATCTTTTTTCACAAATTCAGGTCATCGTAAAATACATAATAACTAGCAGCTTACTGGGGCTGCCCCTCGATAAATCCCCCCAAATATTAGAACATCACACCAGTAATCCTCAATGACATAAGTAGAGGCGTGTGTCGGTAGCTACACCCACTTTTTCTTACTTATGTTTCATCATTCGTTCACAAAATTCATATTTCAAGCTACTATTGAAAAATATGAATCAACATTTTCATCATTCTCCTGTTGTTATCCCTGTTTATTTTACAGTCTTCCTTTCTATACGCATTTATTTCAATTAGACCATTTTTTGGGGGTAAGAAATCATCAAATAACTTCCCCCGCTCTGGGCGGAGCGGGGGGGAGTGTCAGACTTGTGCTTACTAAAACCGACCTATGTTCCTTTTATTGCCTTTTACATTCCGGGGCTGCGGTTTCTCTTCCAAACAACCCGCAACCCCGGGTATGTGGACCCCGTACCAATGAATCAGATCTACATAAACTTAACAAAACCTTTGCCAAAATCTTGAACAAAAACACCTTAAAATAAAACACATTTTCCGGTCACATTAATGATACAGTTGGCCAATTGCGTAATTTATATTACACAACTTTTTATGAACAAAATATGTTTTGATACAACAATATTTCATCAGTTTAAGGTAAGGCACTAGGTAAATAAAAATAATGAACTTCAATGAATGACTAAGATTTTGTACATATTAAGAGCTGGTAACAAACACGTGTACAAGTTTAGTTGTTGTTGGCACTTCCGTTGACGCCAGAGCAGGGCAAATGTATTTTCCTTTACTAGAGCATTTCCATTCGCCACGACACAAATATCGTAACACGTACGATGACGATGACGAAAACTATTTTTTTTATTGCAAATAGACGTAGGTTAAAAATAGAAAGAAACAAAATACATTTATAAATTAAAAATTAAAACTTATCAAAACAAAAATATGCAACAAACAAAGGCCCACTTCAACGAAAAATTGGCAACTGGTATTCAACGCTGGTTTTCAACTGTTAGGACAAATCCATAATATTTTTTGTCATTTATTGCAATTTGACTGCTTTACGCGTTGCCTCACAGATTTTTATGTTAAACTCAGTACGTAATATCAAGGAAAATAGAAGCGGCAACGAGACGTGGCATGACGACATATAAGAGCGTCATGCAGTTTGTCGTCACAGCACTCGAGTCGGCCTTACCCTCGTGGAGCGCCAATAGATGTCCAATATTAAAGTATGTATAAATGTATGTATAATATGGCTAAAAAAGGATGGAAAGGATTTGGGCAGAACAAGTCTGATAATCCTTCCGTTCTATCCAGAGCGGAAAAAATCATTTCTAGATTTTCCATCCAAAAACAATACAGATACTGAGTAAAAAATTGTATGTTTATTATCATCCATACTATCCTTACTTCCTTACTAATATTATTAAAGCGAAAGTGAGTTTGTTTGTTTGTTACCTCTTCACGCTTTAATGGCTAAACCGATTTTGATGAATTTTGGTACAGAGATAGTTCGGAACCAGGAGACGGACATAGGCTAATTTTTATTTAAAAAAGTGAGATGTGAGGGAGAAAGAGGCAAGAAAAGGGAAAACTTAGCGTTGCTATTACAAATCAATTAGGCGCAAGGGGAACTGTGTTACCCCAAATTTAACGCGGGCGAAGCTGCGGGCGAAAGCTAGTAATATTATAAAAGCGAAAGTGAGTTTGTTTGTTTGTTACCTCTTCACGCTTTAATGGCTAATCCGATTGTGATGGATTTTGGTACATAGATAGTTGGGAACCAGGAGACGGACATAGGCTATTTTTATTTAAAAAAAGTGAGATGTGGGGGAGAAAGAGGGAAGAAAAGAGAAAAGTTAGCGTTGCTATTACAAATTAATAAGGCGCAAAGGGAAATGTGTTACCCTAAATTAAACGCGGGTGAAGCCGCGGGCAAAAGCTAGTACTTAAATCATTTTGAACTTTTAGACATTCTACTACGGCGTAGCACGTAGCGGCGTTTTTCGTAGACCGTAGTACTTCGTAGCACGCACACAAAAGAGAGATTCAATAGAAAGGTTATGTAAAAATACTAACGTTTAAATCTATCTAATTTATTTAAACATGCCCCACACTAGGATTTTCTCCTGTATCGTGGGTGCATTTACAAACATTTAAACTCACATACCCTCGGTATCACCTATGATACCGGGATTGAATATTTTTTTCCGCACTATCTAGTAGTTTATTGGTAAATAAGTTACAAAGAAAGTTACGATATATTACTGCGTATAAGCAAAATTTGGTTTCTGTTGATTCGAAAAAGTTTGACAGTAATTTAAACTTACTTGTGTGAATTACTTTGTGCGAATTACATGTCGGCGAACAAAAAAGGTAAATATTGGTTTTAATTACTTTTTCATTATTTTTTTAACTTTTTTAATAGCGTTATTACTAAATTTATATTTGACAACAAGAAAATGGTAAAAGTGTTTTTAAATATACTTATATATTTGAGACGGTCTTTTTAAATAATTGGTGATACATTGGGCGCTTAACATATTTTTTTATTCTTATTGCAGGCTTGAAAGAAAATGAAATATCTGAGTTTTTAGTGAACCTAGATATCTCCGATTTGGCGAAGACGATGAGGACGTGGATGGATACTCTCAGGATCATCAGATCTTCAAAGATACGATATCTCAAGACCCTGAAAGTGAGTGGAAGGAATCGGATGACGAGCCCTTGTCCAACGTTTTTAGTCATGGTCATGAACGAAGAGCCCTTAACAGACCATTGTTGTGGAATCGTCTAGAAAACTTCAATAATACCTTTGATGCAGGCCCACAGTTAACACACACAGCTTTTAGACAATCCACCCTCACTTTTAAATTCTTCATTCAAATATATTCATACCGACTTCTTTGACATAATGTCGACCTGCACGAACACAACAAGTGTAGAACGAACTGGCAAGTGTTTGAATACGACGCCTGAAGAAATACGGTCTTTCATCGGCTGTTCTTGGTCTTCCTCGAATTTAAATGTTTGGGGTCGCAGAAACACGAGTAAAACTGAGTCGTTTTCTCGTAACAGATATTTTAACATCAGAGCAAACTTAAAAGTCGTGGAAGATTACAAAGTGTCTCCAGCAATGAAAAGCGTAAATCGATTCCGGAAGATTCGGCCGGTAGTGTCTGAAGTTGAGAGAACATTCAGAGAAAATAAAAGAGAGAAATGTGTATCTATAGTCGAACAGATGATACCATCTACCGGGAAATGTAAGATGAAGCAAGTTGTTAAAAGAAAACCGAATCCCGAAGGAATCATAGTATTCTTGATGACAAAATAGCGGTAGCTAAGTGGATCGATAGCAAGCCAATTCATATAGCATCGACAGAAATTGCCGTTCAACCTCTTGGAACGTGCCTTCGCTGGAGCAAGAAAGATCGCCAATATCTGGATATATCACAACCAGCGGCAATAAAAAAATATAATCAATATATGGGAGGCATTGATCTTTTAGATCGGATCATTGAAAAGTACCCTATGCGCGGAAGAATGGGTAAATGGACAGTGCGAGCAATATTCTACTTTTCTGATTTTGCGGCTGAAGCAGCTTGTATAGAAATCAAGATGCGGTGAGGTGTGGCTTTCCTCGGAAGCAAGTAATGCAGTACCTGGAGTTCAAAATAGACTTGGCTAAACATTTGATCTACGGTGGCACCGTGCAATTGCAGTCACAGTGTGATAGTCCTAGTTTAGAACGTTTATCTCGTAACAGCACACTTATGAGTCCAAGACGACACAATAAGTTCTAGTACCGCCGAATTCGAAGAGAGCCTATAGACTTGTGGAACCAATGCCCCATGTGTCACAAAGAGTTAAGGAAGCGAAGCATTTGCCTGTATGTGAAAAAACTAAAAACTGGAAAATAACTTTATTTCCGGAAGTCGGTGGCTTTTGTTGGTTTCGTTGACTTTATTTGCCACCGACTTCCGGAAATAAAGTTATTTTCCAGTTTATAGTTTTTTTTTTAAAAGTCTGTTTTATTTTTTTACTAAAAAGTTTTTATTTCAGCATTTTTAGTTATAGTATTATGATATAATACGCAAACACGGTTAAAAAGTTTTTATTTTTAACTTTAGTCCCGTCTTAGATACAAGTTTTAGTTCCACATCAAGTTATAGATTAAATACTAAGGCGCGTCGCCCACAGGACCAAGAGTCGAGGTGCAGTCGCGGCGCGGGCGCGTTAGGCGCGTCGCCCACACGACATTATTTTGTAAAAAAAAATCTCGCTGCGGTTTTATATTATGCTTTAGTATTAAACCAATTCAGAAATCATATGCATCATCCCCTAGGGGACACAGCTGATACTTGATCTGATGTTTATGTTTCTTAATGACTAGGTGAGGGGTGGGGATCGTATCCCCATACGGTCACCCTGCTCCCACTCGCCTGCCTATCCTGGTGAAACCCATACTTATACATGTGATTGCAGCAATCACGGCAGATTTGCTGTCATTTATTAAATAATTTTTTTTACAACCACCAGCTTTCGAATAAAAAAAGAATCATCAAAATCGGTTCACTCAGACCTGAGTTATGAGGTAACAAACACAAAAAAAAAAAAAAAACATGCAGTCGAATTGAGAAAATCCTCCTTTTTTTGAAGTCGGTTAAAAAAGACAGAGGGCAAGCTTATTGTAATCAACCAGGCAATAAATCCAATACCCATGGTTGTTACGGAGAAATTTTAACAAAATCTGTTCTGCCATAAATTTGTGTCGAGATGGACAAACGGAATTCAAAGTGTTGGTCCTTCTAGTTCCTATATAAAATGTAATAGAAGACACAAAAGTATGAATGCAATGTTTGAATGAGGAAATTAATAAAATTTATTCATTGTTCAATAATTGCTTTATTCAAAAAAATATAAATAATTATTAAAACTTTGACCTTAAATCTCTAATATTTAATAACATATAATATTAATACATTAAAAATAGTGTGATCTTTTTAAAGTAACGCTACTTAAACTACCAAAGTAAGTGAAATTATTGGCAGTATGAACAAAGTATTCGTTGGATTTTTATCACAGATAAAATTAATACTGGCTTACAAAAAAAACTGTTTCGGAAAAAAAATAACAGATTTCTAAAACAAATAATTAAAATAAGGTAAAATAACTTTTGGCAAAAAACACGGTTTTTCAAAATCAAAATCAAAATCAAATCATTTATTTCAATTAGACCATTACAGGCACTTTTGAATGTCAAGAAACAAAATGAATCTACAATCCCGGTCACAAGGCATAATAACTTGTGAAAGTACTGCAGTTGCCCATTCCAAAGCGTTGATCTCTATGGAGAAGAATGGGCAAGAAACTCCATGGACACTCTTTTAAATTCTAATATTTTTACAAAATAGTATTTACATCATTCGTGTTGAGATTATACAAATATGTGAGAACGATGTAGAAAGACGTGCACAGTAAGAGCGTCCAGAGTAAATAAAAAACAAAATTCAATTTAAATCTAAATAAAATAAAAATGACCGTGGTAGTTAAAAAATGACCAGTCCCAACTGACAGCGCCCGTTCACGAACATGACGTATGGATCAGCCCCATTCAGCTCGACCATTTTGAAGGGAGCTAAATGACCCGACACACCCGCCACCATCAGCGAGACATTTAAGTGAGCATGACACTATTAACCACCAGGGCTTCGTCAAGTCAATGATAATACATAGCACTCACATATGGGCTTAATAATTATACAATACTAGAGAATTGATTCTATACATTGCAAAGATAGTCTTACAATCTTCTGCAGCGTCCATTATAGCTTCGGATACTTAGTAATGAGTTTACCCCTATGCTTGAGGAGCAGGACCAGCATTGAGCCAAGCATTTTTATCATCAATATAATCCCCCAACTTATAATATGCTTGCCTACATAGTGTGCGTTTAATACAAGATTTAAATTTCGTTTCATTCAGTTGAAGAATGTGGGGAGGTATTTTATTGTAGCATTTCAAACAGTACCCCATGAAAGATGAGTCTACTTTAGCTAACCTGAAACCTGGTTGAACTAATTGGTCCCTATTTCTAGTATTGATCACCAAATATTGTTACTTACTCAAATACATAATAATCAAACAAAAATAAATAAATTAACTTATCACATTTATCACAAGAAAAATACAATAAAATTATTTGTTTTATCATCAAAATACTAGTGTAAAATAAAAGTTTATGTAAAACAAACAACATTTAACAGTCTTTTTCTCTATTTTCTACTGTTTACTTAAAATTTATAAACTTAGCAAACAATAATCAGTCTTATATAAGTAACAAAAATAATATAAAAGACAAACAATAATTTTAACAAAAGAAATCTCATCGATGTTACAGTCGACCCCCTTTCTATCACCAAAGTATTTCATACAGAAATACATAAACTCACGCCTCTTCCCCAAGGTGGTAGGCAGAAGCCACAGCATGCCACCAGCTACGATCCTTGCACATTCCTTTTGCTTCACCCACGTTTATACATGACGTCATACATGCACGCTGGTTGCGTGTATGTATAAACACGTGCCCTTTCTAGATTTTTTCATTCATAAAAACTATCAACAAGATATAATTAGTATGATAATTTTAATATTAATCCGTTGACATGAAAATTATCGATTCGATCACGTACTACGTCTAATTATACAGATATGTTTGTATCATTCACACGTCATTTATCGAAATATTCAGTTCATGTGTTCATAACTCAGCTTAGTGCAAATAACGACGGCTTTGGAAACAGCTTCCAGTGTTTATTTTGTACTGTTTCATACAAAATGCACAAAAATATATCCATTTTGTTCTGGACTTTGATTACATAAGCAGATTTTCTTTTAAACCTACACTTGTGCTTAATTATTTTCATCTGTGCATTATTAGTTTGTAATTATTGTAACACTTTGTTGGAACGAAACTTCAAAATTATCTCACATATTGATCAACGAAAAAGAAGCACATATTTAAACACACACATTTATCTCGTGTACACAACATTACAGTTCCATTTGATCTACGAGTTTAAAAAATAATAATAAAAAAAAACATTTTAATTTTTCAAAAACATATTTAAGGTACGATTCTGAGTGCGACTATAGTCTCCGTCTGAATTATACCTTAAATCAAAAATTATAAAACTTTTTATAAGTCTTCAGCTTCTGCAATTTTATATACAGGATATAAAAGCGTGTGTCCAAATACGAGCCTCCATCCCGATGAATAATTTGAGTGATTAGTTTGAACCATCGAAGTTGCAAAGTGTGAGAAGCAAGTACGAAATAAACATTAAGAGGTGTCCCAATGTCTTCAATAATTGCGAATAAGGCGAGCTAGGAACATACTCGTGAGAACCGGTAAATGATATGCCAATGAACAATTAAAGGTTTTCCTAAACGCTTAAAACTTCACTGTAAAAAAGCTTAAAACTAAAAAATTAAATAAAAAAATAATAAACAAAGTGACCAATTATTGTCATAATATCTTATTTACACTAAACTGTTTTAAAGATGACCGACTTACAGCGAAATTTATGAATCGATAATTTACGAAAACCTTGGCTTACTTTTTTGTGTCCTTTTTTATCTATTTGATAACCTAAAATAAGCTACTTGAATCTATCTCCAGACGTAACATTTAAAACAATAAGGCTGAATTCTATGAACGCGTTTTAACGAAAACTGTCAGTGTCGATATTGCATTTCCATATAAAAAAGAACTATGTTTTTTTTTAATAAACGCTACAGAATTTTGCCAAAGATGATGAATTTATAAATCAATGTGAACACAGCAGTAGACTAATTATATCTGGTTAGAAATAAATTAACTAATATTACACTAAAATTAATGAACAAAGTTAGTAAATCACACTTTACTATAAAACAGTACACAGTATAGAAAACAAAAAAAATATCTACTTACTAAAATACAGTCTAATCAACAGTCTATAAGCTCTACTTTGGTTTTACAAAATCAACTAAAGTCAAGAAATAAACTTATCACATTGTATCACAACTTGGAGTTCAATGACATAATGTTGTCTAAATTAACTAATACTAATCATCTAAACGCTATAAGTACTTCACAAAAAAAATATTGGTGTGTGTGTACGTATAACTCACTGGTTTAAAATAAAGGTAAGTCTCTATTCTCTATTCCTCACTACATTATTAAAATAAATTTACCAAGCAAGAAATTATCAGCCTAAAATAAATCACTGAACAATATTTTTGACTAACAGTGATTTTCGCGAAAGAAATCCCGTCGATGTTTTAATCATCTTTCTTTTGCCAAAGTTTTTCATTCATAAAAATATTGGAATGTCCCAAAAATAATCTCTCTACAGATAATTTGACTTATCATATTCAAATACATTGTATTTAGTAAAAACTTTTCATTCATAAAAAAATAATCTAATCGTGTTATGAAGATTACTTTCCTTTCGTGTGATAATATAATGTTTCACAATCACAAATTACACCTAATCAGACAAATATAATTGTGTCATTCACATTTCATTTATCGAATTATTCAGTTCATGTGTTCATAACTCATCTTAGTGCAAATAAGGACGGCTTTGCAAACAGCTTCCAGTGTTTATTTTGTACTGTTTTATACAAAATGCACAAAAACTTATCCATTTGGTTTTGGACTTTGACAACACGAGTAGGTAATTTTTATGATTTATTTTTTTAAACCTACACTTGTGCAAAATTATTTTTATCTTTGCATTATTAGCTCGTTTTCATTTTAATACTTTGTTAGAACGAAACTTCAAAATTATCTCACAAATTTCTCAACGAAAAGGACGCACGCATTTGAACACACTCATTTATCTCGTATACACAACATTACAGTTCCATTAGATCAAGTTTTACAAAAAAAAAATATTTAAGGTACGATTCTGAGGGCAACTGTAGTCTCCGTCTGAATTATACCTTAAATCAAAATGAATTGAATCTTTTTATAAGTCCATTGCTTCTGCAATTTTATATACAGGATATAAAAGCGTGTGTCCAAATACGAGCCTCCATCCCGATGAATAATTTAAGTGATTAGATTGAACCATCGAAGTTGCAAAGTAAGAGTAGCAAGTACGAAATAAACATTAACAGATGTCCCAATGTCTTCAATAATTGCGAATAGGGCGAGACACAAACATAATCGTGAAAACCGACAAATGATATGCCAATTAACAATATAAGGTTTATGTAGACTATCGAAACTTTATTAAATTACAAAATACAAATGTTGCTAATTATGAATGAAGAATCGATAATTTACAGAAACCTTGACTTACTTTTTAGTGTAAATTATTTTTATCTTTTAATTAAAAAATAACCTAAAATAACTTACCATCAATTTACGTTGCGATGAGCACGTTTAAACGAGTTCAAAGGGTTTAGTTCAGTGTACTGATCGTGTTCAGTTTCAATGGTATGTTCGTAGATAAAGTAAATGATGACATTGTTTTTTCTTTTGCCCTTGCCGAACCCTTAGATTCTTGCAGATGACTTGTTGTCTTCATTCATTGTCAAAACTTGATATCTGTAAAAAAATAAAGAAATGAATGGGCGTATAAACTAGATTATTGCTGAAAAGTGATTAATCGGAAGACACGATTTACAGAAGAGGCTGATTTTCTTCCTGGCAGGTCGGTTTTAAAATGGGACATGAGAACTGTATTTGTTTACATTTAAAAAGATACAGGATTTGCTATAGTTTAGCTGATTGTATTAATATATTGTTTCAACTTCTTCATGTATATTGAAACCATAAACAAAATAAAACAAAAAATAGAATTTTGCAAAGTACCACCAGGACCGTTAGGAATCAAAGACCCAAATTAATAATCTTACAAAAAAAACTCACCTTTTCAGAGACACACATTGATTTACAATCCATCACATTCCTCTTGAACATGCAGTAGGAGTAACCGCTGCTCTTTTGTTTCGTCGAAGGCTTTTGACAGCGTCAACGAACTTTTTGCTACGTCACCGTTGTCTAAAGTTTTCACGAATCTATCAACTTCAGCACTTAAAACAGTGACCTTTATAGTCCTGTTATTAACTACAGTTTGAACTATATCACTTTTTAGAAGTTGAACTAAGTTTAAATCACGCGCCAGTGGCGATTCAACTCCAACGCAGAAAAGCAGGTTGAAGCAAAAAAATTGATCAATAAAATTTGATATTTCCAGGAGACCTTCTCTCTTTGACTCCCTACATAAAACTGTAACGCTCTGTACAACACGCTGTCTATATAAAAGATGGAAATTTCGCTGTCCTAGTGACGTCGTTTTGTATTCACAATATTGCATCACTTAATGTGCAAAATTAATTTCTAGCTACAACTCGGTACCTACGTTAGAAAAGTGGGTTTCTCTTCTCCTTTTTAGAAAAGGATAGTGTCACTTCTTGTCAGTACTAACTTAATAGATCGTAGACTTTAACATTAAGTTGTACCGAAAGAATTTCTTGTAGCTCTTACGCGGAGACATTTTCAGACTATATTGCGAAATAGTTGCGCAGTAATTAATGATGAAATTTTGTGATGTGATAAATACAAAACCACTGTTATTTCATTCTTGTAATTTTGTGATATTACATTTGCAATTTTTTATAAAGTACCAACACATCATTGTCATTTTTATAATATTGAAAAAAAAAATAAAAATAACAGAAAAATAAGTTTAAAGTAAAAAAACTGTAAAGTAAATAAAGCATTTTTTTTTAAAGCCAATTATTTTTATTTTTTTAATAAAGTTGTTTTTTTCATCAGGGTTTTCAGTTATGGTTTGATGATATCTCACACAATTTTTACCGAGTATCCATTTTCTATCGTTACTAAAAGATATTAGCAGATCATCCATTTAGTCATGGCAGAAAAAATATGTATTAGAGACGATACCTTAAAACTACCCCAGCAATATAAATCATCTCGATGGTCCTTTAAAAAAAAAGAATTATGAAAATCCGCCCACAGTTGGCGAAGTAGATAAAAACCTCTTTTGAAGTCACTTAAAAAGTCTCACAATGTCCGGACTGTATTAAATTTGGGGTCACCACAGCAAGTTATCTTCTTTCATAAATTCAGGTCATCGTAAAATACATAATACAGCTTACTGGGGCTGCCCCTTCATAAATCCCCCCAAATACTAGAACATCACACCAGTAATCCCCAATGACATAAGTAGAGGCGTGTCTCGGTAGCTACACCCACTTTTTCTTACTTTATATTTCATCATTCGATCACAAAACCATATTTAAATTTAACCAAGGTACTATTGAAAAATATGAATCAACATTTTCATCATTCTCCTGTTGTTATCCCTATTTATTTTATAGTCTTCCTTTCTATACGCATTTATTTCAATTAGACCATTTTTTTGGGGGTAGAAAATCATCAAATAACTTCCCCTGCTCTGGGCGGAGCGGGAGGAGAGTGTCAGACTTGTACTGACTAAAACCGACCCATGTTCCTTTTATTGCCTTTTATGTTCCGGGCCCGCGGTTTCTTTTTCGTACAACCCGAAACCCCGGGTATGTGGGTTCCGTACCAATGAATCAGATCTACATAACCTAAACAAAACCTTTGCCTAACTTTTGGACAAAAACATCTTTTCCAGTCACGTTAATGATACAGTTGGCCAATAACGTAATTTATATTGCACAACTTTTAAATGAACAAAATATGTTTTGATACAACAATATTTCATCAGTTTAAGGTAAGGCTCTAGGTAAATAAAAATAATAAACTTCAATTAATGACACAGATTTTGTACATATTAAGAGCTGGTAACAAACACGTGTACAAGTTTAGTTGTTGTTGACAGTTCCGGTGACGCCAGAGCAGGGCAAATGTATTTTCCTTGACTAGAGCATTTCCATTCTCCACGACACAAATATCGTCACACGTACGATGACGATGACGAAAACTATTTTTTTTTTTGCAAACAGACGAAGGTTAAAAAAAGAAAGAAACAAAATACATTTATAAATTAAAACTAATAAAAACTAAAATATGCAACAAACAGGGCCCACTTCAACGAAAAATTGTCAACTGGTACTCAGCGCTGGTTTTCAACTGTTAGGACAAATCCATAATATTTTTTGTCATTTATTGCAATTTGACTGCATTACGGGTCGCGTCGCAGATTCTTATGTTAAACTCGGTACGTAATATCAAGGAAAATAGAAGCGGCAACGAGACCTGGCATGACGACATATAAGAGCGTCATGCAGTTTGTCGTCACAGCATTCGAGTCGGCCTTACCCTCGTGGAGCGCCAATAGATGTCCAATATCAAAATATGTATAAATGTATGTATAATATGGCTAAAAAAGGATGGATAGGATTTGGGCAGAACAAGTCTGATACTTCCTTCCGTTCTAATCAGAGCGGAAAAAATCATTTCTAGATTTTCCATCCAAAAACAATACAGATACTGAGTAAAAAATGGTATGTTTATTATCATGAGTTTGTTTGTATATTTGTTTGTTACCTCTTCACGCTTTAATGGCTAAACCGATTGTGATGGATTTTGGTACATAGATAGTTGGGAACCAGGAGACGGACATAGGCTAATTTTTTCTGAAAAATGTGGGATGTCCGGGAGAAAGAGGGAAGAAAAGAGAAAAGTTAGCGTTGCTATTACAAATTAATAAGGCGCAAAGGGAAATGTGTTACCCTAAATTTAACGCGGGCGAAGCCGCGGGCAAGAGCTAGTACTTAAATAATTTTGAACTTTTAGGCATTCTACTACGGCGTAGCACGAATCGTCCAGAAAACTTCAATAATAACTTTGATGCAGGGCCACAGTTAAAAAGACAGCTTTCAGACAATCCACCCTCACTTTTAAATTAAATAAATAAATATCTTGGGACAACTCACACACGGCTGATCCTAAGCTAAGCAGAGCTTGTGTTATGGTAACCAGACAACTGATATACATACTTATATAATTTATAAATACATACATATTCTAGATAAATCACACCCAGACACAGAACAAACAATCATGCTCATCACACAAAGTTTGTCCTGGGTGGAAATCAAACCCATGACCTCCGGCTCAGCAGTCAGGGCCACTAACCACTAGACCAACAGGCCCGTCAATTCTTATGAATACTTTTCAAAATATGTTCACACCGACTTCTTTGACATAATGTCGACCTAAATGAACACAACAAGTGTAGAACTAACTGGCAAGTATTTGAATACGACGCCTGAAGAAATACGATCTTTCATTGGTTGTTCTATGGCAATAGATATACTTGGCCTTCCTCGAATTCGAATGTTTTGTGCCGCAGAAACACGAGTTAAGCTTGTAGCGGAGTCGTTTTCTTGTAAAAGATATTTTAACATCAGAGCAAACTTGAAAGTCGTGGAAGATTACAAAGTGTCTCCAGCAATGAAAAGCGTAAATCGATTCTGGAAGATTCGGTCGGTAGTGTCTGAAGTTGAGAGAACATTCAGAGAAAATAAAAGAGAGAAATGTGTATCTATAGACGAACAGATGATACCATTTACCGGGAAATGTAAGATGAAGCAAGAAAACTGAATCCCGAAGGAATCAAAGTATTCTTGATGACAAAATAGCGGTAGTTAAGTGGATCGATAGCAAGCCAATTCATATAGCATCGACAGAAATTGCCGTTCAACCTCTTGGAACGTGCCTTCGCTGAAGCAAGAAAGATCGCCAATATCTGGATATATCACAAACAGCGGCAATAAAAAAATATAATCAATATAAGGGAGGCATTGATCTTTTAGATCGGATCATTGAAAAGTACCCTATGCGCGGAAGAACGGGTAAATGGACAGTTCGAGCAATATTCTACTTTTTTGATTTTGCGGCTGGAGCACCTTGTATAGAAATCAAGATGCGGTGAGGTGTGGCCTTCCCCGGAAGCAAGTAATGCAGTACCTGGAGTTCAAAATGGACTTTTTTTTTTTTTTTTTTCGGGTGGTAAATCATCCAATGACTTCCCCCGCTCTGGGCGGAGCGGGAGGGCATGTCAGATTTGTACTGACTAAAACCCACCCATGTTTCTTCTTTTGCCCTTTACGTTCCGAGGCCGCGGTATCTCTTTCGAACAACCCGCAACCCCGGCAGGCAGAGGCTCTGGCAAGCCCCTCTGCTTTGCTGACTCTCTTTGAGGCGCGCGTGAAACACGAACGCGCCGTCGACACGGCCTGTCGTCAATCGACGGACGGACGGTGAACTACCCATTGCTCACCGCCCACATGCCCGCATCTACGGTGGTGGTTGTAAGGTGGTGACCGCTTCCCATTCCCTCTCGCTCCGGACCATGGCCTGAACCAGGGCCAGACGCGAGAGATCGCCGCCGCCGATCGCCTCTACGAGGGCACGGCGGTGCTCCGCCCAAGCCGGGCAGATCGCCACTGTGTGCTCCACCGTGTCCTCCGGGCGATCGTCACAATGGTGACACCCGGGCGCTTCCTCCCGCCCGATGATGTGCAGGAACCTCCCGAAACTTCCGTGTCCGGTGAGGACCTGCGTCAGGCGGTAGGTGAGGACGCCATGACGCCTCTCCAGCCACTCCTCAAAGAGGGGACTTACCGCCACTATTGTAGCGTGCCCTGCACGGGGTTGCGACAGTCGCTCTCTCCATGCCACCATGAGATCGCACCGGAGGTCTGCCCGCCGAGCGGTAACTTGCCGCGGCAGTGGGTTTTCCCCCCGGTGTGGTGCGTCCGCGCGCCACTCAAACAGGCGCGCGAGGACTATCGCCTCCAGATCCCACGGTGGCAGTCCGGCAAGGAGGCTTGCTGCCTCGCCGGAGTTCAAAATGGACTTGGCTAAACATTTGATCTACGGTGGCACCGTACAATTGCAGTCACAGTGTGATAGTCCTAGTTTAGAACGTTTATCTCGTAACAGCACATGCATGAGTCCAAGACGACACAAGAAGTTCTAGTACCGCCGAATTCGAAGAGAGCCTATAAACTTGTGGAACCAATGCCCCATGTGTCACAAAGGGTTAAGGGAGTGCAGCATTTGCCTGTATGTGCTAAAGGCAATCAAGCTAATCGTTCCTAATGCAAGCTAACTTACGTATAATGTTCCGCTTGTAACATATTCTTATGTTTTTATGTTAATGGAAACTGTTTTTCTGATTTTCACTTGAAATAAAATACTAATTATATTATGCTAAATAAAGAGTAAATAATACACAGTTTGGTTTGATTAAAACCCAAAGTATCACCTGTGATATGTTTTTTCGCTCTCTGAGGAGGATGGGATTTTTTATTTTTTCTGAGGCTCCTTAGATTACCTCTACTAAACTTCAAGATAATACTACGTTATTTTATACCTTGGATCTCTGGAGGATACACACACCAACAGGTTTAAAAGAGTAACCACAGTTTCTTGCCGGTTCTTCTCCATAGAAAACGTCCACCCCGCACCGTGCACCTTTTCTTCACATACGTGCACACTGCACAGTTCGAGTAAAAAAAAAGACAGAGGGCAAGCTTATTGTAATCAACCAGGCAATAAATCCAATACCAAAGGTTGTTACGGAGAAATTTCAACAAAATCTGTTCGGCCTTAAAGTTGTGACAAGATGGACAAACGGAATTCATAGTGTTGGTCCTTCTAGTTCCTATATAAAATGTAATAGAAGACACAAAAGTATGAATGCAATGTTTATATGAGGAAATTAATAAAAAAATTTCATTGTTCAATCATTTCTTTATTCAAAAAAATATAAATAATTATTAAAATCAGTACAAATGAGATCTTATAAAAGTATCGCAGGAAGAACGTCGACCTTAAATCTGTAATATTCAATAAAATATAAATAACATATAATATTAATACATTAAAAATACTGTGTTCTTTTTAAAGCAAGGCTACTTAAACTACCAAAGTAAGTGAAAATATTGGCAGTATGAACAAACCATTCGTAGGATTTTTATCACAGATAAAATTAATACTGGCTTACAAAAAAAACTGTTTCGGAAAAAAAATAACAGATTTCCAAAACAAATTATTAAAATAAGGTAAAATAACTTTTGGCAAAAAACACAGTTTTTGATCATCAAATATTGTTACTCAAATGAATACTAATCAAACAAAAATAAATAAATTAACTTATCACATTTATCACAACAAAAATTCAATAAAATTATGTTGTTTTATCATGAAAATACTAGTGTAAAATAAAAGTGTATGTCAAACAAACAACTTTTAACAGTCTTTTTCTCTTTTTTCTACTGTTTACTTAAAATTTATAAACTTAGCAAAAAATAATCAGTCTTATATTAAGTAACAAAAATAATATAAAAGACAAACAGTAATTTTAACAAAAGAAATCTCGTCGATGTTACAGTCGACCCCCTTTCTATCACCAAAGTATTTCATACAGAAATACATAAACTCACGCCTCTTCCCCAAGGTGGTAGGCAGAAGCCACAGCATGCCACCAGCTACGATCCTTGCACATTTCTTTTGCTTCGCTCACGTTCATACATGAGGTCATACATGCACGCTGGTTGCGTGTATGTATGAACACGTGCCCTTTCTAGATTTTTTAATTCATAAAAATTATCAACGGGATGTAATTAATATGATTATTTTAGTCCTAATCCGTTGACATGAAAATTATAGATTCGATCACGTACTACGTCTAATTATACAGATATGATTGTACATTCACACGTCATTTGTCGAATAATTCAGTTCATATGTTCATAACTCGACTTAGTGCAAATAACGACGGCTTTGGAAACAGCTTCCAGTGTTTATTTTGTACTGTTTTATACAAAATGCACAAAACAATATTCATTTGGTTCTGGAGTTTGATTACACAAGTAGATTTTCTTTAAAACCTACACTTGTGCTAAATTATTTTCATGTGTGCATTGTTAGTTTGTGATTATTGTAACACTTTGTTGGAACGAAACTTCAAAATTATCTCACATATTGATCAACGAAAAGGACGCAAATATTTGAACACACACATTTATCTCGTGTACACAACATCACAGTTCCATTTGATCTACGAGTTTAAAAAATAAATAAAAACATCTCAATTTTTCAAAAACATATTTAAGGTACGATTCTGAGAGCGACTGTAGTCTCCGTCTGAATTATATCTTAAATCAAAAATTATTAAAACTTTTTATAAGTCTTCTGCTTCTGCAATTTTATATACAGGTTATAAAAGCGTGTGTCCAAAAACGAGCCTCCATTCCAAAGAATAATTTGAGTGATTAGATTGAACTATCGAAGTTGCAAAGTGTGAGAAGCAAGTACGAAATAAACATTAAGAGGTGTCCCAATGTCTTCAATAATTGCGAATAAGGCGAGCTAGGAACATACTCGTGAGAACCGGTAAATGATATGCCAATGAACAATTAAAGGTTTTCCTAAACGATTAAAACTTCATTATAAAAGAGCTGATCACTAAAAAATAAATAAATAATAAACATATTGACTATATTGTCATAATATCTTATTTACACTAAACTGTTTTAAAGATGACCGACTTTCAATGTTATATAAACAGCGAAATTTATGAATGAAGAATCGATAATTTACGAAAACCTTGGCTTACATTTTTGTGTCCTTTTTTATCTATTTGATAACCTAAAATAAGCTACTTGAATCTATTACCAGACGTAACATTTAAAACAATAAAGCTGAATTCTATGAACGCGTTTTAACGAAAACTGCCAGTGTCAATATTGCATACCCATATAAAAAAGAACTATGTTTTTTTTTAATAAACGCTACAGAATTTTGCCAAAGATGATGAATTTATAAATCAATATGAACACAGCAGTAGACCAATTATATCTGGTTACAAATAAATTAACTAATATTACACTAAAATTAATGAACAAAGTTAGTAAATCACACTTTACTATAAAACAGTACACAGTGTTGAAAACAAACATTATTACTTACTTACTTAAAAAAATACAGTCTAATCAACAGTCTATAATCTCTGCTTTGGTTTTACAAAATCAACTAAAGTCAATAAATAAACTTATCACATTTTATGACAACTTGGAATTCAATGATATAATGTTGTCTAAATTAACTAATACTAATCATCTAAAAGCTATAAGTACTTCACAAAAAAATATAGGTGTGTGTGTACGTATAACTCACTGTTTTAAAATATAGGTAAGTCTCTGTTCTCTATTCCTCACTACATTATTAAAATTAATATACCAAGCAAGAAATGATCAGCCTAAAATAAATCACTAAAAAATATTTTTGACTGACAATAATTTTCGCCAAAGAAATCCCATCGATGTTTTAATCATCTTTCTTTTGCCAAAGTATTTCATTCATAAAAATATTGGACTGTCCAAAAATAATCTCACTACAGATAATTTGACTTATCATATTCAAATAAATTGTGTTTAGTAAAAACTTTTCATTCATAAAAAAATAATCTAATCGTGTTATGAAGATTACTTTCCTTTCTTGTGGATAATATAATGTTTCACAATCACAAATTACACCTAATCAGACAAATATAATTGTGTCATTCACACGTCATTTATCGAATTATTCAATTCATGTGTTCATAACTCATCTTAGTGCAAATAAGGACGGCTTTGCAAACAGCTCCCAGTGTTTATTTTGTACTGTTTTATACAAAATGCACAAAAATATATCCATTTGGTTTTGGACTTTGACAACACGAGTAGGTAATTTTTATGATTTATTTTTTTAAACCTACACTTGTGTAAAATTATTTTCATCTCTGCATTATTAGCTCGTTATCATTTTAATACTTTGTTAGAACGAAACTTCAAAATTATCTCACAAATTTCTCAACGAAAAGGACGCACGCATTTGAACACACTCATTTATCTCGTGTACACAACATTACAGTTCCATTAGATCAACTTTTACAAAAAAAAAAAAATTAAGGTACGATTCTGAGGGCGACTGTAGTCTCCGTCTGAATTATACCTTAAATCAAAAATAATTGAAACTTTTTATAAGTCTTCTGCTTCTGCAATTTTATATACAGGATATAAAAGCGTGTGTCCAAATACGAGCCTCCATCCCGATGAATAGCTTGAGTGATTAGATTGAACCATCGAAGTTGCAAAGTAAGAGTAGCAAGTACGAAATAAACATTAAGAGATGTCCCAATGTCTTCAATAATTGCGAATAGGGCGAGCCACGAACATATATAGTGAAAACCGACAAATGATATGCCAATGAACAATATAAGGTTTATGTAGACTATCGAAACTTTATTAAATTTCAAAATACAAATGTTACTAATTATGAATGAAGAATCGATAATTTACAGAAACCTTGACTTACTTTTTAGTGTAAATTATTTTTATCTTTAAATTAATAAATAACCTAAAAAAAGCTACTAACAATTAATTTATGTTGCGATGAGCACGTTTAAACGAGTTCAAAGGGTTTAGTTCAGTGTACTGATCGTGTTCAGTTTCAATGGTATGTTCGTAGATAAAGTAAATGATGACATTGTTGTTTTCTTTTGCTCTTGCCGAACCCTTAGATTCTTGCAGATGACTTGTTGTCTTCATTCATTTTTAATACTTGATATCTGTAAAAATAAAGAAATGAGGGGTGTGAAAACAAGATTTTTGCTGAAAAGTGATTAATTTAATCAGAAGACACGGTTTACAGAATAGCCAGATTCTCTTCCTGGCAGGTCGGTCTCAAAATGGGACATGAAAACTGTATTTGCTTACATTTAAAAAGGTACAGGATTTGTTATAAATTAGCTGATTATTTCAATATATTGTTTTAACTTCTTCATTTATATTGAAACTATAAAAAAAAAATTGAAAAAAAAAGGATTTTGCAAAGTACAACCAGGACCGTTAGGAATCAAAGACCCAAATTAATAATCTTAAAAAAAACTCACCATTTCAGAGACACACATTGATTTACAATCCATCGCATTCCTATCGAACATGCAGTAGGAGTAACCGCTGCTCTTTTGTTTCGTCGAAGGCTTTTGACACCGTCAAATGAACTTTTCGCCACCTCACCGTTGACTAAACTTTTCACGAATCTATCAACTTCAGCACTTAAAACAGTGAGCTTTATGGTCCTGTTATTAACTACAGTTCGAACTGTATCACTTTTTAGAAGTTGAATTAAGTTTAAATCACGCGCCAGTGGCGAATCAGCTCCAACGCAGAAAAGCAGGTTGAAGCAAAAAAATTGATCAATGAAATTTGATATATCCAGGAGACCTTCTCTCTTTGACTCCCTACATAAAACTGTAACGCTCTGTACAACACGCTGTCTATATAAAAGATGGAAATTTCGCTGTCCTAGTGACGTCGTTTTGTATTCACAATATTGCATCACTTAATGTGCAAAATTGATTTCTAGCTACAACTCGGTACCTACGTTAGAAAAATGGGTTTCTCTTCTCCTTTTTACAAAAGGATAGTGTCACTTCTTATCAGTACTAACTCAGTAGATCATAGACTTTAACATTAAGTTGTACCGAAAGAATTTCTTGTAGCTCTTACGCGGAGACATTTTCAGACTATATTGCGAAATAGTTGCGCAGTAATTAATGATGTAATTTTGTGATGTGATAAATACAAAACCACTGTTATTTCATTTTTGTAATTTTGTGATATTACATTAGCCATTTTTATAAGGTACCAACACATCATTGTCATTTTTATAATATTAAAAAAAAAAAGAAAATAATAAAAAAAAATAAGTTAAAATAGAAAACTGTAAAGTAGAAGTAAATTTATTTTTCACTTTTTTTGTGAAAGCCGATAATTTTTTCTTAAACAAAATAATTTTTTTTTCAGGGTTTTAAGATATTTTAAGATACTCGGTCAAACCGGAGTATCCATTTCCTATTGTTCCTAAAAGATATTAGCAAGTCATCCATATAGACATGGACGAAAACATATGTATATAGACGATAATGAAAAACTACCCAAGCTATATAAATAAAATTGATATGGGACCACCTCGATGGTATAACTACCCTTTCAAAAGAAAAAAAATATAAAAATTGATCCACAGTTTTCGGAGTAATCGGTAACCATACATAAAAAAACCTTTTCTGAAGTTTTTTTTAAACGTTGCCCCACACTAGTAATTTTTCCTGTATCGTGGGTGCGTTTACAAACATTTAAACTCGCATACACAAACAGCCAGACCCGGAACAACTATCTGTAGGCCATACAAATATTTTCCGTCCTAATAAGTTCCGTCAAAGTCAGTTTAAAGTACATTCACAATGTCCGGACTGTATTAAATTTGGGGTCACCACAGCAAGTTATCTTTTTTCACAAATTCAGGTCATCGTAAAATACATAATAACTAGCAGCTTACTGGGGCTGCCCCTCCATAAATCCCCCCAAATACTAGAACATCACACCAGTAATCCCCAATGACATAAGTAGAGGCGTGTCTCGGTAGCTACACCCACTTTTTCTTACTTATGTTTCATCATTCGTTCACAAAACCATATTTCAAGCTACTATTGAAAAATATGAATCAACATTTTCATCATTCTCCTGTTGTTATCCCTATTTATTTTATAGTCTTCCTTCCTTTCTTTTCATTAATTTCAATTAGACCATTTTTTTTGGGTGGGATAGTTATCATCAAATAACTTCCCCCGCTCTGGGCGGAGCGGGGGAAGTGTCAGAATTGTACTGACTAAAACCGACCTATGTTCCTTTTATTGCCCTTTATGTTCCGGGCCCGCGGTTTCTTTTTCGTACAACCTGCAACCCCGGGTATGCGGACCCAGTATTAATGAATCTGATCTACATAACCTAAACAAAACCTTTGCCTAACTTTTGGACAAAAACATCTTTTCCAGTCACATTAATGATACATTTGGCCAATTGCGTAATTTATATTACACAACTTTTTAATAAACTAAATATGTTTTGATACAACAATATTTCATCAGTTTAAGGTAAGGCACTAGGTAAATAAAAATAATGAACTTCAGTGAATGACTCAGATTTTGTACATATTAAGAGCTGGTAACAAACACGTGTACAAGTTTAGTTGTTGTTAACAGTTCCGGTGACGCCAGAGCAGGGCAAATGTATTTTCCTTGACTAGAGCATTTCCATTCGCCACGACACAAATATCGTAACACGTACGATGACGATGACGAAAACTATTTTTTTATTGCAAACAGACGAAGGTTAAAAAAAGAAAGAAACAAAATACATTTATAAATTAAAAATTAAAACTTATCAAAACAAAAATATGCAACAAACAGGGCCCACTTCAATGAAAATTTGGCAACTTGTACTCAACGCTGGTTTTCAGCTGTTAGGACAAATCCATAATATTTTTTGTCATTTATTGCAATTTGACTGCATTACGGGTCGCCTCACAGATTATTTTGTTAAACTCAGTACGTAATATCAAGGAAAATAAAAGCAACGAGACGTGGCATGACGACATATAAGAGCGTCATGCAGTTTGTCGTCACAGCACTCGAGTCGGCCTTACCCCCGTGGAGCGCCAATAGATGTCCAATATCAAAATATGTATAAATGTATGCATAATATGGCTAAAAAAGGATTGATAGGATTTGGGCAGAACAAGGCTGATACTTCCTTCCGTTCTACCCAGAGCGGAAAAAATCATTTCTAGATTTTCCATCCAAAAACAATACAGATACTGAGTAAAAAATGGTATGTTTATTATCATCCATACTAAAATTATAAAAACGAAAGTGAGTTTGTTTGTTTATTTGTTTGTTTGTTTGTTACCTCTTCACGCTTTAATGGCTAAACCGATTGTGACGGATTTTGGTACATAGATAGTTAGTAGACGGACATAGGCTATTTTTTATTTAAAACAAGTGGGATGTGAGGGAGAAAGAGGGAAGAAAAGAGAAAAGTTAGCGTTGCTATTACAAATTAATAAGGCGCAAGGGGAAATGTGTTACCCTAAATTTGACGCGGGCGAAGCCGCGGGCAAAAGCTAGTACTTAAATAATTTTGAACTTTTAGGCATTCTACTACGGCGTAGCACGTAGCGGCGTTTTCGTTGTTCGTAGACCGTAGTACTTCGTAGCACGCACACAAAGGAGATATTCAATAGAAAGGTAAATGTAAAAATACTATCGTTTAAATCTATCTAATTTATTTAAACATGCCCCACACTAGGATTTTCTTCTGTATCGTGGGTGCATTTACAAACATTTAAACTCACTTACCCTCGGTATCACCTATGATACCGGGATTCAATATTTTTTTTCCGCGCTATCTAGTAGTTTAGTGGTGAATTAGTTACAAAGAAAGTTACGTTATATTACTGCGTATCGGCATAATTTGGTTTCTGTTGATTCGAAAGAGTTTGACAGTAATTTAAACTTACTTGTGTGAAATTTTTGGTGCGAGTTACGACATGTCGGCAAACAAAAAAGGTAAATATTGGTTTAATTCATCATCATCATCATCATCAGGCTATATTAGTCCACTGCTGGACATAGCCCTCCCCTAATGAGCGCCATAGCGCCCTGTCTTCAGCTTGCCGCATCCAGCATCTGCCTGCAGTCTTTCTTAGATCGTCATCCCACCTGGTCGGAGGGCGTCCTACACTACACTTGCCGAGTCGCGGTCTCCACTCAAGAACACGTTTACCCCAACGGTTGTCGGTTCTTCGTGAGATATGGCCAGCCCACTGCCACTTCAGCTTGCTGATTCTTTGAGCTATGTCGATAACTGGTTCTCTGTCGGATGTATTCGTTGCGGATTCTATCCTTCAGAGAAACTCCGAGCATAGCTCTCTCCATAGCTCGCTGAGCGACTTTGAACTGGTGGACCAACCCTGCCGTGAGTGTCTATGTCTCGGCTCCGTAGGTCATGACGGGTAGGACGCACTGGTTGAAGACTTTCGTTTTCAAGCATTGTGGCACGGATGACGAGAAGACTCGGCGTAGTTTCCCAAACGCTACCCAGCCCAGCTGGATCCTCCTCTTGGCCTCCCTCTCGAAACTGTTTTTACCTAACTGCAGAATCTGCCCGAGGTAAGTGTACTCAGAAACGATTTCGAGAAGGTGACCATGTACGACGACCGGCATCGGATCAATGTGGCCATTTATCATGACTTTGGTTTTATCCAGATTCATGCCAAGACCGATACGTCGCGAGGCTGAAGCTAGGCCGTCCAGCATCCGGTTCAGCTCCTCTAGCGACTCCGCCATTAAGACTATGTCATCTGCGAATCGTAGGTGTGAGATGTAATCGCCGTTTATGTTAATGCCCTTTCCTTTCCAGTCCAGCGTCTTAAACATATCCTCCAACGCGCTGGTGAACAGTTTCGGGGATATAACATCCCCCTGTCTCACTCCTCTGCGCAATTGGATCGGTTTAGACTGCTGGTCCTGTACTTGACACTCATGGTGGCGGCTTTGTACAGACATCTCAACCCCTGAATATAACGATAGTCTACTTGGCATCGCTGTAAGGATTTCAGAACAGCCCAGGTTTCGACAGAGTCAAAGGCCTTCTCATAGTCCACAAAAGCCAGACACAGGGGCTGATTTTACTCTCCAGACTTCTGTATAATCTTCCTCACTGTGTGAATGTGGTCTATGGTGCCCTATCCTCCGCGAAACCAGGCCTGTTCCGGCGGCTGGAACTCGTCGAGTCTCCTGGCGAGACGATTCGTGACCACTCGTGAGAACAGCTTATAGACATGGCTCAGGAGCGAGATGGGTCTGTAATTCTTAAGGAGGGTTTTGTCACCCTTCACAACCCTTGAAAAAGAGCACCACCAAACTCCCGCTCCACGCCTTTGGAGTTCTCCCACTGTGAAGGACGTCGTTGAAGAGGTTCTGTAGTTCCTGTATAACAGGGACTCCTCCAGCTTTCAAAAGCTCTGATGTTATTCCGTCCTCACCGGGGGCTTTTCCATTTTTAAGCTGCCTCAGCGCTGACACGATCTCGTCTTGACTGATGTCAGGCAGTTCGTCGGTGTAGTGGCGAGACAGGGTGGCTCTGGAATCGTGGTCATCTCGTCGGGAATGAGAGGCATGTGCAGCGTTTAATCGGCCGTAGAAATCTTCTATCTGGTTTTAATTACTTTTTCATTATTTCTTAACTAACGTTATTACTAAATTTATATTTGAAAATTAGAAAATTGAAAAAGTGTTTTTTAACTATACTTATTTGAGACGGTTTTTTTATATCATTGGTGATACATTGGGCGCTTAACATATTTTCTTATTATTTTTGCAGGCTTGAAAGAAAATGAAATATCTGAGTTTTTAGTGAACCTAGATGTCTCCGATTTTGACGAAGACGATGAGGGCGTAGATGAATACTCTAAGGATCATCAGATCTTCATAGACACGATATCTCAAGACCCTGAAAGTGAGTGGGAGGAATCGGATGACGAGCCCTTGTCCAACGTTGTTAGTCATGGTCATGAACGACGAGCCCTAAACAGACCAATGTGGTGGAATCGGCCAGAAAACTTCAGTAATACCTTTGATACAGGCCCACAGTTAAAAAGACAGCTTTCAGACAATCCACCCTCACTTTTAAATTCTTATGAATACTTTTCAAAATATGTTCACACCGACTTCTTTGACATAATGTCGACCTGCACGAATACAACAAGTGTAGAACGAACTGGCAAGTGTTTGAATACGACGCCTGAAGAATACGATCTTTCATCGGCTATTCTATGGCAATAGATATACTTGGTCTTCCTCGCTTGTAGCGGAGTCGTTTTCTTGTAAAATATATTTTAACGTCAGAGCAAACTTGAAAGTCGTGGAAGATTACAAAGTGTCTCCAGCAATGAAAAGCGTAAATCGATTCTGGAAGATTCGGCCGGTAGTGTCTGAAGTTGAGACAACATTCAGAGAAAATAAAAGAGAGAATTGTGTATCTATAGTCGAACAGCTGATACCATTTACCGGGAATTGTAAGATGAAGCAAAATGTTAAAGGAAAACCGAATCCTAAAGGAATAAAGTATTCTTGATGACAAAATAGCGGTAGTTAAGTGGATCGATAGCAATCCAATTCATATAGCATCGACAGAAATTGCCGTTCAACCTCTTGGAACGTGCCTTCGCTGGAGCAAAAAAGATCGCCAATATCTGGATATATCACAACCAGCGGCAATAAAAAATATAATCAATATATGGGAGGCATCTTTTAGATCGGATCATTGAAAAGTACCCTATGCGCGGAAGAACGGGTAAATGGACAGTGCGAGCAATACTATTCTACTTTTTTGATTTTGCGGCTGGAGCAGCTTGTATAGAAATCAAGATGCGGTGAGGTGTGGCCTTCCCCGGAAGCAAGTAATGCAGTACCTGGAGATCAAAATGGACTTGGATAAACATTTGATCTACGGTGGCACTGTGCAATTTCAGTCACAGTGTGAAAGTCCTAGTTTAGAACTTTTATCTCGTAACAGCACACGTATAAGTCCAAGACGACACAAGAAGTTCTAGTACCGTCGAATTCGAAGAGAGCCTATAGACTTGTGGAACCAATGCCCCATGTGTCACAAAGAGTTAAGGGAGTGCAGTTCCGCTTGTAACATATTCTTATGTTTTTATGTTGATAGAAACTGTCTTTCTGATTTTCACTTGAAATAAAATACTAATTATATTATGCTAAATAAAGAGTAAATAATACACAGTTTGGTTTAATTCTCCGCTCTCTGGGGAGGAGGGGATTTTAATTTTATTTTTTTCTGAAGACCTGAGGCTCCTTAGATTACCTCTACTAAACTTCAAGATACTACGTTATTTTATACCTTGGATCTCAGGAGGATACACACACCAACAGGTTTAAAAGATTAATCACAGTTTCTTGCCGGTTCTTCTCCATAGAAAACAACCAACCCGAACCGTGCACCTTTTCTTCAGATACGTGCTCAGTTCGGGTAAAAAAAAAGACAGAGGCCAAGCTTATTGTAATCAATCAGGCAATAAATCCAATACCCATGATTGTTACGGAGATATTTCAACAAAATCTGTTCGGCCTTATAGTTGTGCCAAGATGGACAAACGGAATTCAAAGCGTTGGTCCTTCTAGTTCCTATATAAAATGTAATAGAAGACACAAAAGTATGAATACAATGTTTATATGAGGAAATTAATAAAATTTGTTCATTGTTCAATAATTTCTTTATTAAAAAAAAAAAAATATATTAAAATCAGTATCAATGAGATCTTATAAAAGTATCGCAGGAAGAACGTTGACCTTAAATCTGTAATATTTAATAAAATATAAATAACATATAATATTATACATTAAAAATACTGTGTTCTTTTTAAAGTAATGCTACTTAAACTACCAAAGTAAGTGAAATTATTGGCAGTATGAACAAAGCATTCGTTGGATTTTTATCACAGATAAAATTAATACTGCTGACAAAAACAAATAATTAAAATAAGGTTAAATAACTTTTGGCAAAAAACACAGTTTTTGATCACCAAAAATTAATACTCAAATACATAGTAATCAAACAAAAATAAATAAATTATCACATATTATCACAACAAAAAATCAATAAAATTATGTTGTTTTATCATCAAAATACTAGTGTAAAATAAAAATGTATGTCAAACAAACAACTTTTAACAGTCTTTTTCTCTATTTTCTACTATTCACTTAAAATTTTATAAACTTAGCAAAAAATAATCAGTCTTATATAAGTAACAAAAATAATATAAAAGACAAACAATAATTTTAACAAAAGTTTTTACCCTTTCTATCACCAAAGTATTTCATACAGAAATACATACTCTTCCCCAAGGTGGTAGGCAGAAGCCACAGCATGCCACCAGCTACGATCCTGGCACATTTCTTTTGCTTCGCTCACGTTCATACATGAGGTCATACATGCACGCTGGTTGCGTGTATGTATGAACACGTGCCCTTTCTAGATATTTTCATTCATAAAAATTATCAACGGGATGTTATTAATATGATTATTTTAATCCTAATCCGTTGACATGAAAATTATAGATTCGATCACGTACTACGTCTAATTATACAGATATGATTGTACATTCACACGTCATTTGTCGAATAATTCAGTTCATATGTTCATAACTCAGCTTAGTGCAAATAACGACGGCTTTGGAAACAGCTTCTAGTGTTTTATTTTGTACTGTTTTATACAAAATGCACAAAAAGGCAAGTAGATTTTCTTTTAAACCTACACTTGTGCTTAATTATTTTCATCTATGCATTATTAGTTTGTAATAATTGTAACACTTTGTTGGAACGAAACTTCAAAATTATCTCACATATTGATCAACGAAAAGGACGCACATATTTGAACACACTCATTTATCTCGTGTACACAACATAACAGTTAAATTTGATCCATGAGTTTTAAAAAGAAATCAATGAATAAAATCTTAATTTTTCAAAAACATATTTAAGGTACGATTCTGAGAGCGACTGTAGTCTCCGTCTGAATTATACCTTAAAATTATTAAAACTTTTTATAAGTCTTCTGCTTCTGCAATTTTATGTACAGGATATAAAAGCGTGTGTCCAAATACGAGCCTCCATCCCGATGAATAATTTGAGTGATTAGATTGAACTATCGAAGTTGCAAAGTGTGAGAAGCAAGTACGAAATAAACATTAAGAGATGTCCCAATGTCTTCAATAATTGCAGTTAGGGCGAGCTAGGAACATACTCATGAAAACCGACAAATGATATGCCAATGAACAACTAAAGGTTTTCCTAAACGATTAAAACTTCATTATAAAAAAGCTTATAAATAACTAAAAAAAATAATAAATATTAAACAAAGTGACCATATTGTCACTTGTGAACATATTGTATTTACACTAAACTGTTTTAAAGATGACCGACTTTCAATGTTAAATAAACAGCGAAATTTATGAATGAAGAATCGATAATTTACGAAAACCTTGGCTTACTTTTTTGTGTTCTTTTTTATCTTTTTGATAACCTAAAATAAGCTACTTGAATCTATTACCAGACGTAACATTTAAAACAATAAGGCTGAATTCTATGAACGAAAACTGTCAGTGTCAATATTGCATACCCATATGAAAAAGAACTATGTTTTTTTTTAATAAACGCTACAGAATTTTGCCAAAGATGATGAATTTATAAATCAATATGAACACAGCAGTAGACTAATTATATCAGGTTACAAATAAATTAACTAACATTACACTAAAATTAATGAACACAGTTAGTACTATAAAACAGTACACAGTGTTGAAAACAAAAAAAAAATCTACTTACTAAAAATACAGTCTAATCAACAGTCTGTAATCTCTACTTTGGTTTCACAAAATCAACTAAAGTCAATAAATAAACTTATCACATTTTATGACAACTTGGAATTCAATGATATAATGTTGTCTAAATTAACTAATCATCTTAAAGTTATAAGTACGTCACAAAAAACAATATAGGTGTGTGTACGTATATCTCACTGTTTTAAAATAAAGGTAAGTCTCTTTTCTCTATTCCCCACTACATAGTTAAAATTAATATACCAAGCAAGAAATGATCAGCCTAAAATAAATCACTGAACAATATTTTTTATTAACAGTGATTATTGCGAAAGAAATCCCGTCGATGTTTTAATCATCTTTCTTTTGCCAAAGTATTTCATTCATAAAAATATTGGAATGCCCCAAAAATAATCTTACTACAGATAATTTGACTTATCATATTCAAATAAATTGTGTTGAGTAAAAACTTTTCATTCATAAAAAAAATTATCTAATCGTAATATAAAGATTACTTTCCTTTCTTGTGGATAATATAATGTTTCACAATCACAAATTACAACTAATCAGACAAATATAATTGTGTCATTCACATTTCATTTATCGAATTATTCAGTTCATGTGTTCATAACTCATCTTAGTGCAAATAAGGACGGCTTTGCAAACAGCTTCCAGTGCTTATTTTGTACTGTTTTATACAAAATGCACAAAAACTTATCCATTTGGTTTTGGACTTTGACAACACGAGTAGGTAATTTTTATGATATATTTTTTTAAACCTACACTTGTGTAAAATTATTTTCATTTCTGCGTTATTAGCTCGTTATCATTTTAATACTTTGTTAGAACGAAACTTCAAAATTATCTCACAAATTACTCAACGAAAAGGACGCACGCATTTGAACACACTCATTTATCTCTTGTACACAACATAACAGTTCCATTGGATCAACTTTTACAAAAGAAAATATTTAAGGTACGATTCTGAGGGCAACTGTAGTCTCCGTCTGAATTATACTTTAAATCAAAAATAATTGAAACTTTTTATAAGTCCATTGCTTCTGCAATTTTATATACAGGATATAAAAGCGTGTGTCCAAATACGAGCCTCCATCCCGATGAATAGCTTGAGTGATTAGATTGAACCATCGAAGTTGCAAAGTAAGAGTAGCAAGTACGAAATAAACATTAAGAGATGTCCCAATGTCTTCAATAATTGCGAATAGGGCGAGCCACGAACACACTAGTGAAAACCGAGAAATGATATGCCAATGAACAATATAAGGTTTATGTAGACTATCGAAACTTTATTATATTTCAAAATACAAATGTTACTAATTATGAATGAAGAATCGAAAATTTACAGAAACCTTGACTTACTTTTTAGTGTAAATTATTTTTATCTTTTAATTAATAATTAACCTAAAATAACCTACTTACAATTAATTTACGTTGCGATGAGCACGTTTAAACGAGTTCAAAGGGTTTAGTTCAGTGTACTGATCGTGTTCAGTTTCAATGATATTTTCGTAGATAAAGTAAACGGTGACATTGTTGTTTTCTTTTGCCTTTGCCAAACCATTAGATTCTTGCAGATGACTTGTTGTCTTCATTCATTCTCAATACTTGATATCTGTAAAAATAAAGAAATGAGGGGTGTGAAAACAAGATTTTTGCTGAAAGGTGATTAATTTAATCAGAAGACACGGTTTACAGAAGAGCCAGATTCTCTTCCTGGCAGGTCGGTCTCAAAATGGGACATGAAAACTGTATTTGTTTACATTAAAAAAATACAGGATATGTTATAATTTAGCTGATTGTATTAAAATATTCTTTCAACTTCTTCATGTATATTGAAACCATAAACAAAATAATTAAAACAAACAAATTGAATTTTGCAAAGTACCACCAGGACCGTTAGGAATCAAAGACCCAAATTAATAATCTTAAAAAAAAACTCACCATTTCAGAGACACACATTGATTTACAATCCATCACATTCCTCTCGAACATGCAGTAGGAGTAACCGCTGCTCTTTTGTTTCGTCGAAGGCTTTTGACACCGTAAAATGAACTTTTTGCCACGTCACCGTTGTCTAAACTTTTCACGAATCTATCAACTTCAGCACTTAAAACAGTGAGCTTTATGGTCCTGTTATTAACTACAGTTCGAACTGTATCACTTTTTAGAAGTTGAATTAAGTTTAAATCACGCGCCAGTGGCGAATCAGCTCCAACGCAGAAAAGCAGGTTGAACCAAAAAAATTGATCAATGAAATTTGATATTTCCAGGAGACCTTCTCTCTTTGACTCCCTACATAAAACTGTAACGCTCTGTACAACACGCTGTCTATATAAAAGATGGAAATTTCGCTGTCCTAGTGACGTCGTTTTGTATTCACAATATTGCATCACTTAATGTGCAAAATTGATTTCTAGCTACAACTCGGTACCTACGTTAGAAAAATGGGTTTCTCTTCTCCTTTTTACAAAAGGATAGTGTCACTTCTTATCAGTACTAACTCAATAGATCATAGACTTTAACATTAAATTGTACCGAAAGAATTCCTTGTAGCTCTTACGCGGAGATATTTTCAGACTATATTGCGAAATAGTTGCGCAGTAATTAATGATGTAATTTTGTGATGTGATAAATACAAACCCACTGTTATTTCATTTTTGTAATTTTGTGATATTACATTTGCCTTTTTTACAAGGTATCAACACAAGATTGTCATTTTTAAAATTTTGCAAAAAAAAAAGAAAATAATAAAAAAAATAAGTTTAAAGTAGAAAACTGTAAAGTAGAAGTAAATTTATTTTTCACTTTTTTGTGAAAGGCGATTATTTTTTGTTGAAAAAAATCTACCCCAGCAATATAAATAAAATTGATATGGGACCACCTCGATGGAATAACTACCCTTTTAAAAAAAAAAGAATTATGAGAATTTATCCAAAATTTTCGGAGTAATCGGTAACTATACATAAAAAACCTCTTTTGAAGTTTTTTTTAAACGCTGCCCCACACTAGGATTTTTTCCTGTATCGTGGGTGCGTTTACAAACATTCAAACTATACACAAACAGCCAGACCCGGAACAACTATCTGTGGACCATAGAAATATTTGTTCCGTGCGAGAATCGAACCCGCGACACGCAGCGCAACTGTCGATCGCTCAGCCACTGCACAAACCGTTCCGTCAAAGTCAGTTAAAAAGTAGATTCACTATGTCTGGACTGTATTAAATTTAGGGTCACCTCACCAAGTTATCTTCTTTTATAAATTCAGGACATCGTAAAATACATAATAACTAGCAGCTTACTGGGGCTGCCCCTCCATAAATCCCCCCAAATACTAGAACATCACACCAATAATCCCCAATGACATAAGTAGAGGCGTGTCTCGGTAGCTACGCCCACTTTTTCTTACTTATGTTACATCATTCGATCACAAAACCATATTTCTACTATTGAAAAATATGAATCAACATTTTCATCATTCTTCTGCTTAAAGCCCTATTTATTTTATAGTCTTCCTTTCCATACGCATTTATTTCAATTAGACCATTTTTTTGGGTGGGATGTCATCAAATAACTTCCCCCGCTCTGGGCGGAGCGGGGGGAAGTGTCAGACTTGTACTGACTAAAACCGACCCATGTCCCTTTTATTGCCTTTTATGTTCCGGGCCCGCGGTTTCTTTTTCGTACAACCTGCAACCCCGGGTATGCGGACCCAGTATTAATGAATCTAATCTACATAACCTAAACAAAACCTTTGCCTAACTTTTGGACAAAAACATCTTAAGAAAAAAAAAACATATTTTCCAGTCACTTTAATGATACAGTTAGCCAATTGCGTAAGGGCACGCCACAATCGTGGCGGTAAGTCCCCTCTTTGAGGAGTGGCTGGAGAGGCGTCATGGCGTCCTCACCTACCGAATGACGCAGGTCCTCACCGGACACGGAAGTTTCGGGAGGTTCCTGCACATCATCGGGCGGGAGGAAGCGCCCGGGTGTCACCATTGTGACGATCGCCCGGAGGACACGGTGGAGAACACAGTGGCGATCTGCCCAGCTTGGGCGGAGCACCGCCGTGCCCTCGTAGAGGCGATCGGCAGCGGCGATCTCTCGCGTCCGGCCCTGGTTCAGGCCATGGTCCGGAGCGAGAGGGAATGGGAAGCGGTCACCACCTTCTGCGAAGCAGTAATGCTAGCAAAGGAGGTGGCCGGGCGTTTGAGGGAGAGAACATCTACCCAACACAGCCGCCGCGGGAGACGCCCATGGCGCCGGGCGCCGCGAGACGTCTTCCGGCCACCGTAGATGCGGGCCTGTGGGCGGTGAGCAATGGGTAGTTCTCCGTCCGTCCGTCGATTGACGACAGGCCGTGTCGACGGCGCGTTCGTGTTTCACGCGCGCCTCAAAGAGAGTCAGCAAAGCAGAGGGGCTTGCCAGAGCCTCCGCCTGCCGGGGTTGCGGGTTGTTCGAAAGAGATACCGCGGCCTCGGAACGTAAAGGGCAACAGAAGAAACATGGGTGGGTTTTAGTCAGTACAAGTCTGACATGCCCCCCCGCTCCGCCCAGAGCGGAGGAAGTCATTGGATGATTTCCCACCAGAAAAAAAAAAAGCCAATTGCGTAATTTATATTGCACAACTTTTTAATAAACAAAATATGTTTTGATAAAACAATATTTCATCAGTTTAAGGTAAGGCACTAGGTAAATAAAAATAATGAACTTCAATGAACGACTCAGATTTTGTACATATTAAGAGCTGGTAACAAACACGTGTACAAGTTTAGTTGTTGACAGTACCGGTGACGCCAGAGCAGGGCAAATGTATTTTCCTTGACTAGAGCATTTCCATTCGCTACGACACAAATATCGTAACACGTACGATGACGATGACGAAAACTATTTTTTTTATTGCAAACAGACGAAGGTTAAAAAAAGAAAGAAACTAAATACATTTATAAATTAAAAATTGAAACTAATCAAAACAAAAATATGCAACAAACAGGGCCCACTTCAACGAAAAATTGGCAACTGGTACTCAACGCTGGTTTTCAACTGTAAGGACAAACCCATAATATTTTTTGTCATTTATTGCAATTTGACTGCATTACGGGTCGCCTCACAGATTATTTATGTTAAACTCATTACGTAATATCAAGGAAAATAAAAGCAACGAGACGTGCCGTGACGACATATAAGAGCGTCATGCAGTTTGTCGTCACAGCACTCGAGTCGACCTTACCCCCGTGGAGCGCCAATAGATGTCTCGTATCAAAATATTTATACGGCATAGAGCGACGTTCATAGTAAAACAAAACAACATTATATATCACGCCCTTGTTATCCTAGGAGGGTTGGGCAGAGTTACATTTCGTCAGTTATATTTTGGTCTTGTGTAATAGGGAACACGCATAGTACCTATGTAGCGGAGATTAGGAAAACTTTTATCTGTCAGGTATATTCTTTACCTTAAAAGTGTATCACAGTAAGCGACAATCTAAGGTCTTTTTTTTATTTTTGGATCAACAAATGACTTATCCGGCTCTGAACAGAGCGGAAAGGATTGTCAGACTTTTACTGACTGATACATGGGTTTCAGTCAAAGACAAAAGGAGGAACGTGGATGGCCATGTTCCTCCTTTTGTCTCTTGTGTTCCGGGGCCACGGTATCTCTCTTTCGGCCAACCCGCAGCACCGACCCATCTGAATCCCACACGCACGAACAAATGTGTTGTAAACTTAAAGCATAAGTATAGGTAGTTTTTTTACATCGAACTAAAAAGACTTTTTGGGCGGACCTGTGGACGGTGAGCAATGAGACCAATGGATCAATGGGAGCAATGGCGTCCCTCCGTCTGTTGACGATAGTTCGTGTCGCTGGCACGTTAGTGTTCTACGCGTGCCTCAAAGTGATGTCAACAAAGCAGGAAGCCTGCCAGGGCCGCCGCCTGCCGGGGTTGCGGGTTGTTCGAAAGTGATACCGCGGCCCCGGAACATAAAGGGCAGGAGAAGGAACATGGGTGAGTTTTAGACAGTACAAGGCTGACACTGGTGAAGCCGGGGGGCCCGCGTTGCCCAGAGCAGCATACATAAATAAAAACCTCTTTTGAGGTCACTTAAAAATTCTCACAATGTCCGGACTGTATTAAATTTGGGGTCACCACCGCAAGTTATCTTGTTTCATAAATTCAGGTCATCGTAAAATACATAATAACTAGCAGCTTACTGGGGCTGCCCCTCCATAAATCCCCCAAATATTAGAACATCACACCAGTAATCCCCAATGACATAAGTAGAGGCGTGTCTCGGTAGCTACGCCAACTTTTTCTTACTTATGTTTCATCATTCGTTCACAAAACCATATTTCAAGCTACTATTGAAAAATATGAATCAACATTTTCATCATTCTCCTGTTGTTATCCCTATTTATTTTATAGTCTTCTTTTCTATACGCATTTATTTCAATTAGACCATTTTTTTTGGGGTGAGAAACCATCAAATAACTTCCCCTGCTCTGGGCGGAGCAGGGGCGAGTGTCAGACTTGTACTGACTAAAACCGACCCATGTTCCTTTTATTGCCTTTTATGTTCCAGACCCGCGGTTTCTTTTTCGTACAACCCGCAACCCCGGGTGTGCGGACCCAGTATTAATAAATCTGATAAACATAACTTAAACAAAACCTTTGCCTAACTTTTGGACAAAAACATCTTTTCCAGTCACATTAATGATACAGTTAGCCAATTGCGTAATTTATATTGCACAACTTTTTAATAAACAAAATATGTTTTGATACAACAATATTTCATCAGTTTAAGGTAAGGCACTAGGTAAATAAAAATAATGAACTTCAGTGAATGACTCAGATTTTGTACATATTAAGAGCTGGTAACAAACACGTGTACAAGTTTAGTTGTTGTTGACACTTCCGTTGACGCCAGAGCAGGGCAAATGTATTTTCCTTGACTAGAGCATTTCCATTCGCCACGACACAAATATCGTAACACGTACGATGACGAAGACGAAAACTATTTTTTTTTATTGCAAACAGACGAAGGTTAAAAAAAGAAAGAAACAAAATACATTTATAAATTAAAACTAATAAAAACTAAAATATGCAACAAACAGGGCCCACTTCAACGAAAAATTGGCAACTTGTACTCAACGCTGGTTTTCAACTGTTAGGACAAATCCATATTTTTTTTTGTCATTTATTGCAATTTGACTGCATTACGTGTTGCCTCACAGATTCTTATGTTAAACTCAGTACGTAATATCAAGGAAAATAGAAGCGGCAACGAGACGTGGCATGACGACATATAAGAGCGTCATGCAGTTTGTCGTCACAGCATTCGAGTCGGCCTTACCCTCGTGGAGCGCCAATGGATGTCCAATATCAAAATATGTATAAATGTATGTATAATATGGCTAAAAAACGATGGATAGGATTTGGGCAGAACAAGTCTGATACTTCCTTCCGTTCTATCCAGAGCGGAAAAAATCATTTCTAGATTTTCCATCCAAAAACAATACAGATACTGAGTAAAAAATGGTATGTTTATTATCATCCATACTAATATTATAAAAGCGAAAGTGAGTTTATTTGTTTGTTTGTTACCTCTTCACGCTTTAGTGGCTAAACTGATTGTGATGGATTTTGGTACATAGATAGTTGGAAACCAGGAGACGGACATAGGCTATTGTTTATTTAAAAAAACCGGCCAAGAGCGTGTCGGGCCACGCTCAGTGTAGGGTTCCGTAGTTTCCCGTCCGTCACAGTAAGTGTTCCCAGTTATGAGGCCAACCGAACAATTCGGTAATACCCAATCCAATGTAATAAGTACCTACAGCGCAATCTCTCGGGGAATTAGGTTACTAATTAATACAAAGACGTGCAATTTCGGTGGTAATTTTGGATTGCGAGAACCGATTTTAATATTTCTTTTTTTGTTTGAAAAAAGATACGTTCAGGATAATAAAATATGTAAACAAAAAATGCTTGCATATACGATTATACTACAAACTTAGTCCAGAAATTGTTTTGTACAACTTTTTTTTTTGTACAAAATCTGTTGTGTCAATCAAGTTCAAAATAATTTTCATAGAAAGTCCTTATAAAGTTCTACTTTTCAGATTTTTTTCATATTTTCTAAACCTATGGTTCAAAAGTTAGAGGGGGGGCACATTGTTTTTTACTTTTGGAGCGATTATTTCCGAAATTAATGACATTATCAAAAAATGATCTTAGTGTAAACCCCTATTCATTTTTAAATACCTTTCCAACAATATATCACACGTTAGGGTTGAAATTAAAAAAAAATAACTTTCCACTTTACATATTGGGTGGCTACCCTAATAAAACATTTTTTTCCAATTTTTATTTTACCACTTTGTCGGCGTGATTTATATACATATTGGTACCAAATATCAGCTTTCTAGTGCTAACGGTCACAGAGATTAAGCGAGGACGGACGGACGGACGGACGGACGGACAGACAGACATGGCGAAACTATAAGGGTTCCTAGTTGACTACGGAACCCTAAAAAGTGGGATGTGAGGGAGTAAGAGGGAAGAAAAGAGAAAAGTTAGCGTTGCTATTACAAATTAATAAGGCGCAAGGGGAAATGTGTTACCCTAAATTTAACGCGGGCGAAGCCGCGGGCATAAGCTTTTACTTTAATAATTTTGAACTTTTAGGCATTCTACTACGGCGTAGCACGTAGCGGCATTTTTCGTAGACCGTAGTACTTCGTAGCACGCACACAAAAGAGAGATTCAATAGAAAGGTATAATATGTAAAAATACTACCGTTTAAATCTATCTTTTTTTTTTTTTAAACATGCTTCACACTAGGATTTTTTCCCGTATCGTGGGTGCATTTACAAACATTTAAACTCACATACCTTTAATACCGAGATTCAATATGTTTTTCCGAACTATTTAGTAGTTTAGTGGTGAATTAGTTACAAAGAAAGTTACGTTATATTACTGCGTATCCGAAAAATTTGGTTTCTGTTGATTCGAAAGAGTTTGACAGTAATTTAAACTTACTTGTGTGAAATTTTGTTGCAAGTTACGACATGTCGACGAGCAAAAAAGGTAAATATTGGTTTTAATTACTTTTTCATTATTTTTTAACTGTTTTTAATAGCGTTATTACTAAATTTATATTTGGACTACTAGAACAACCAGAAAATTGTAAAAGTGTTTTTAAATATACTTATTTGAGACGGTTTTTTATATCATTGGTGATAGGGTCTGTAGCTTAATTTTTATTGTTGTCAATGTTTCGACAGTTCAAAAGTGCCTGTAACTGGCCTACTTGAAATAAATGATTTTGACTTGATTTGATTTGATACATTGGGCGCTTAACATATTTTTTAATTCTTATTGAGGGCTAGATGTCTCCAATTTTGACGAAGACAATGAGGACGTGGATGAATACTCTTATGATCATCAGATCTTCAAAGACACGATATCTCAAGACTCTGAAAGTGAGTGGAAGGAATCGGATAACGAGCCCTTGTCCAACGTTTTTAGTCATGGTCATGAACGACGAGCCCTTAACAGACCAAAATTGTGGAATCGTCCAGAAAACTTCAATAAAACCTTTGATGCAGGCCCACAGTTAAAAAGACAGCTTTCAGACAATCCACCCTCACTTTTAAATTCTTATGAATACTTTTCAAAATATGTTCACACCGACTTCTTTGACATAATGTCGACCTGCGCAAACACAACAAGTGTAGAACGAACTGGCAAGTGTTTGAATACGACGCCTGAAGAATACGATCTTTCATCGGCTGTTCTATGGCAATAGATATACTTAGTCTTCCTCGCTTGTAGAGGAGTCATTTTCATGTAAAAGATATTTTAACATCAGAGCAAACTTGAAAGTCGTGGAAGATTACAAAGTGTCTCCAGCAATGAAAAGCGTAAATTGATTCTGGAAGATTCGGCCGGTATTGTCTGAAATTGAGAGAGCGTGCAGAGAAAATAAAATAGAGAAATGTGTAAATAAATAAATAAATATCTTGGGACAACTCACACACGGCTAACTGATCCCAAGCTAAGCAGAGCTTGTGTTATGGTAACCAGACAACTGATATACATACTTATATAATTTATAAATACATACATATTATAGATAAATCACACCCAGACACAGAACAAACAATCATGCTCATCACACAAAGTTTGTCCTGGGTGGGAATCGAACCCACGACCTCCGGCTCAGCAGTCAGGGCCACTAACCACTAGACCAACAGGCCCATGTGTATCTACATATAGACGAACAGATGATACCATTTACCGGGAAATGTAAGATGAAGCAAGTTAAAGGAAAACCAAATCCCTAAGGAATTAAAGTATTCTTGATGACAAAATAGCGGTAAATAAGTGGATCGATAGCAAGCCAATTCATATAGCATCGACAGAAATTGCCGTTCAACCTCTTGGAACGTGCCTTCGCTGGAGCAAAAAAGATCGCCAATATCTGGATATATCACAACCAGCGGCAATAAAAAAATATAATCAATATATGGGAGGCATTGATCTTTTAGATCGGATTATTGGAAAGTACCCTATGCGCGGAAGAACGGATAAATGGACAGTGCGAGCAATATTCTACTTTTTTGATTTTGCGGCTGGAGCAGCTTGTATAGAAATCAAGATGCGGTGAGGTGTGGCCTTCCCCGGAAGCAAGTAATGCAGTACCTGGAGTTCAAAATGGACTTGGCTAAACATTTGATCTACGGTGGCACCGTGCAATTTCAGTCACAGTGTGATAGTCCTAGTTTAGAACGTTTATCTCGTAACAGCACACGTATGAGTCCAAGACGACACAAGAAGTTCTAGTACCGCCGAATTCGAAGAGAGCCTATAGACTTGTGGAACCAATGCCCCATGTGTCACAAAGAGTTAAGGAAGCGAATCATTTGCCTGTATGTGCTAAAGGCAATCAAGCTAATCGCTCCAAATGCAAGCTAACTTACGTAAAATGTTCCGCTTGTAACATATTCTTATGTTTTTATGTTAATGGAAACTGTTTTTTTGATTTTCTCTTGAAATAAATTACTAAATATATTATGCTAAATAAAGAGTAAATAATACACAGTTTGGTTTAATTAAAACCCAATGTTTCATCTGTGATATTATGTTTTTTCGCTCTCTGGGGAGGAAGGAATTATTATTTTTATTTTTTCTGAAGATAATACTACGTTATTTTATACCTTGGATCTCAGGAGGATACACACACCAACAGCTTTAAAAGAGTAACCACAGTTTCTTGCCGGTTCTTCTCCATAGAAAACAACCAACCCGAACCGTGCACCTTTTCTTCACATACGTGCACAGTTCGGGTAAAAAAAAGACAGAGGGCAAGCTTATTGTAATCAAACAGGCAATAAATCCAATACTCATGATTGTTACGGAGAAATTTCAATAAAATCTGTTTTGCCATAAAGTTGTGTCAAGATGGACAAACGGAATTCAAAGTGTTGGTCCTTCTAGTTTCTATATAAAATGTAATAGAAGACACAAAAGTATGAATGCAATGTTTATATGAGGAAATCAATAATATTTATTCATTGTTCAATAATTTATTTATTCGAAAAATATTTAAATAATTATTAAAATCAGTACCAATGAGATCTTATAAAAGTATCGCAGGAAGAACGTTGACCTTAAATCTGTAATATTTAATAAAATATAAATAACATATAATATTAATACATTAAAAATACTTTGTTCTTTTTATAGTAACGCTACTTAAACTACCAAAGTAAGTGAAATTATTGGCAGTATGAACAAAGCATTCGTTGGATTTTTATCAGAGACAAAATTAATACTGCTTACAAAAAACAGTTTCGGAAAAAATAACAGACTTCCAAAACAAATAATTAAAATAAGGTTAAATAACTTTAGGCAAAAAACACAGTTTTTGATCACCAAATATATAATAATCAAACAAAAATAAATAAATTAACTTATCACAACAAAAATTTAATAAAATTATGTTGTTTTATCATCAAAATACTAGTGTAAAATAAAAGTGTATGAAAAACAAACAACTTTTAACAGTCTTTTTCTCTATTTTCTACTGTTTACTTAAAATTTATATAACTTAGCAAAAATAATCAGTCTTATATAAGTAACAAAAATAATATAGAAGACAAACAATAATTTTAACAAAAGAAAAAATATTTCATACAGAAATACATAAACTCATCGCCTGTTCCCCAAGGTGGTAGGTAGAAGCCACGCATGCCACCAGCTACGATCCTTGCACATTTCTTTTGCTTCGCTCACGTTCATACATGAGGACATACATGCACGCTGGTTGCGTGTATGTATGTACACGTGCTCTTTCTAGATTTTTTCATTCATAAAAAATATCAACGGGATGTAATTAATATGATTATTTTAATCCTAATCCGTTGACATGAAAATTATAGATTCGATCACGTACTACGTCTAATTATACAGATATGATTGTACATTCACACGTCATTTGTCGAATAATTCAGTTCATATGTTCATAACTCAGCTTAGTGCAAATAACGACGGCTTTGGAAACAGCTTCCAGTGTTTATTTTGTACTGTTTTGTACAAAATGCACAAAAATATATCCATTTTGTTCTGGATTTTGATTACACAAGTGGATTTCTTTTAAACCTACACTTGTGCTTAATTATTTTCATCTGTGCATTATTAGTTTGTGATTATTGTAACACTTTGTTGGAGCGAAACTTCAAAATTATCTCACATATTGATCAACGAAAAGGACGCACATATTTGAACACACTCATTTATCTCGTGTACACAACATTACAGTTAAATTTGATCTACGAGTTTAAAAAATAATAATAAAAAAAACATCTTAATTTTTCAAAAACATTTAAGGTACGATTCTGAGAGCGACTGTAGTCTCCGTCTGAATTATACCTTAAATCAAAAGTTATTAAAACTTTTTATAAGTCTTCTGCTTCTGAAATTTTATATACAGGATATAAAAGCGTGTGTCCAAATACGAGCCTCCACCCCGATGAATAATTAGAGTGATTAGATTGAACCATCAAAGTTGCAAAGTGTGAGAAGCAAGTACGAAATAAACATTAAGAGGTGTCCCAATGTCTTCAATAATTGCGAAAAAGGCGAGCTAGGAACATACTCGTGAGAACCGTAAATGATTATGCCAATGAACAATTAAAGGTTTTCCTAAACGATTAAAACTTCATTATAAAAAGCTGATCACTAAAAAATAATAAACAAAGTGAACATATTGTCATAATATCTTATTTACACTAAACTGTTTTAAAGATGACCGACTTTCAATGAAAAAGCGAAATTTATGAATGAAGAATCGATAATTTACGAAAACCTTGACTTACTTTTACGTATGAATTATTTTTATCTATTTGATAACTTAAAATAAGCTGGTTCAGTACCAGACGTAACATTTTAAACAATAAGGCTGAATGCCATGAACGCTTTTTAACGAAAAGTTCAATATTGCATTCCCATATAAAAAAGAACTATGTTTTTTTTAATAAACACTACAGAATTTTGCCAAAGATTATATATATTATATATAACCTTTGGCAAAATTCTATTATATATTATATTCTTTATATTTAATCTTTTATATTATTTATCAAGCAATATGAACACAGCAGTAGACTAATTATATCTGGTTACAAATAAATTAACTAATATTACACTAAAATTAATGAACAGTTAGTAAATCACACTTTACTATAAAACAGTACACAGTGTAGAAAACAAAAAAAATATATCTACTTACTAATATACAGTCTAATCAACAGTCTATAATCTCTACTTTGGTTTTACAAAATCAACTAAAGTCAATAAATAAACTTATCACATTTTTGACAACTTGGAATTCAATGATATAATGTTGTCTAAATTACATTATCATCTTAAAGTTATAAGTACGTCACAAAAAATATAGGTGTGTACGTATATCTCAATGTTTTAAAATAAACGTAAGTCTCTGTTCTCTATTCCCCATTACATTATTAAAATTAATATACCAAGCAAGAAATTATCAGCCTTAAATAAATCACTGAACAATATTTTTGACTGACAATGATTTTTGCGAAAGAAATCCGATCGATGTTTTAATCAATCCGCTTCCTTTTGCCAAAGTATTTCATTCATAAAAATATTGGAATGCCCCAAAAATAATCTCAATACAAATAATTTGACTTATCATATTCAAATAAATTGTGTTGAGTAAAAACTTTTCATTCTTAAAAAAATAATCTAATCGTGTTATGAAGATTACTTTCCTTTCTTGTGGATAATATAATGTTTCACAATCACAAATTACACCTAATCAGACAAATATAATTGTGTCATTCACACGTCATTTATCGAATTATTCAATTCATGTGTTCATAACTCATCTTAGTGCAAATAAGGACGGCTTTGCAAACAGCTCCCAGTGTTTATTTTGTACTGTTTTATACAAAATGCACAAAAATATATCCATTTGGTTTTGGACTTTGACAACACGAGTAGGTAATTTTTATGGTATATTCTTTTTTAAACCTACACTTGTAAAATAAAATTATTTTCATCTCTGCATTATTAGCTCGTTATCATTATAATACTTTGTTAGAACGAAACTTCAAAATTATCTCACAAATTTCTCAACGAAAAGGACGCACGCATTTGAACACACTCATTTATCTCCTGTACACAACATTACAGTTTTATTATATCAACTTTTACAAAAAAAAAAAATTAAGGTACGATTCGGAGGGCGACTGTAGTCTCCGTCTAAATTATACCTTAAATCAAAAATAATTGAAACTTTTTATAAGTCCATTGCTTCTGCAATTTTATATACAGGATATAAAAGCGTGTGTCCAAATACGAGCCTCCATCCCGATGAATAGCTTGAGTGATTAGATTGAACCATCGAAGTTGCAAAGTAAGAGTAGCAAGTACGAAATAAACATTAAGAGATGTCCCAATGTCTTCAATAATTGCGAATAGGGCGAGCCACGAACACACTAGTGAAAACCGGCAAATGATATGCCAATTAACAATATAAGGTTTATGTAGACTATCGAAACTTTATTAAATTTCAAAATCCAAATGTTGCTAAATTATGAATGTAAAATCGATAATTTACAGAAACCTTGACTTACTTTTTAGTGTAAATTATTTTTATCTTTTAATTAATAAATAACCTAAAATAACTTACAATCAATTTACGTTGCGATGAGCACGTATAAACGAGTTCAAAGGGTTTAGTTCAGTGTACTGATCGTGTTCAGTTTCAATGGTATGTTCGTAGATAAAGTAAATGATGACATTGTTTTTTCTTTTGCTCTTGCTGAACCCTTAGATTGCTTGCAGATGACTTGTTGTCTTCATTCATTCTCAATACTGGATATCTGTAAAAAAAGAAAGAAATGAATGGGGGTGAAAACTAGATTATTGCTGAAAAGTGATTAATCGGAAGACACGGTTTACAGAAGGGGCAGATTCTCTTCCTGGCAGGTCAGTCTAAAAAAAACTGTATTTGTTTACATTTAAAAAGATACATCATTTGTTATGAATTTGCTGATTGTATCAATATATTGTTTGAACTTCTTTATGTAGGTATATTGAAACCATAAACAAAATAATCAAAACAAAAAAAAAAATTTTTGCAAAGTACCACCAGGACCGTTAAGAATCAAAGACCCAAATTAATAATCTAAAAAAAAACTCACCATTTCAGAGACACACATTGATTTACGATCCATCGCATTTCTATCGAACATGCAGTAGGAGTAACCGCTGCTCTTTTGTTTCTTCGAAGGCTTTTGACACCGTCAAATGAACTTTTCGCCACGTCACCGTTGACTAAACTTTTCACGAATCTATCAACTTCAGCACTTAAAACAGTGAGCTTTATGGTCCTTTTGTTAGCTACAGTAAGAACTGTATCACTTTTTAGAAGTTGCACTGAGTTTAAATCACGCGCCAGTGACGAGGGCTTCAACGCAGAAAAGCAGGTTGAAGCAAAAAAATTGATCAATGAAATTTGATATTTCCAGGAGACCTTCTCTCTTTGACTCCCTACATAAAACTGTAACGCTCTGTACAACACGCTGTCTATATAAAAGATGGAAATTTCGCTGTCCTAGTGACGTCGTTTTGTATTCACAATATTGCATCACTTAATGTGCAAAATTGATTTCTAGCTACAACTCGGTACCTACGTTAGAAAAATGGGTTACTCTTCTCCTTTTTAAAAAAGGATAGTGTCACTTCCTATCAGTACTAACTCAGTAGATCATAGACTTTAACATTAAGTTGTACCGAAAGAATTTCTTGTAGCTCTTACGCGGAGACATTTTCAGACTATATTGCGAAATAGTTGCGCAGTAATTAATGATGTAATTTTGTGATGTGATAAATACAAAACCACTGTTATTTCATTTTTGTAATTTTGTGATATTAATTTTGCTTTTTTTTATAAGGTACGGTAAGGTAAGGTAGTTTAAAGTAAAAAAAACTGTAAGGTAAAAAAAAATTTTTTTTTTGAAAGCCAATTATTCTTATTTTTTTGAAAAAAGGTTGTTTTTCAGGGTTTTAAGTTATGGTTTGATGATATCTCACACAATTTTTACCGAGTATCCATTTTCTATTGTTACTAAAAGATATTAGCAGATCATCCATTTAGACATGGAAGAAAAAATATGTATTAGAGACGATACCTTAAAACTACCCCAGCAATATAAATCATCTCGATGGTCCTTTAAAAAAAAAAGAATTATGAAAATCCGCCCACAGTTGGCGAAGTAATCGATAATCATACATAAATAAAAACCTCTTTTGAAGTCACTTTAAAAGTCTCACAATGTCCGGACTTTATTAAATTTGGGGTCACCACAGCAAGTTATCTTCTTTCATAAATTCAGGTCAATACATAATACAGCTTACTGGGGCTGCCCCTCCATAAATCCCCCCAAATACTAGAACATCACCCCAGTAATCCCCAATGACATAAGTAGAGGCGTGTCTCGGTAGCTACACCCACTTTTTCTTACTTTATATTTCATCATGCGATCACAAAACCATATTTCAAGCTACTATTGAAAAATATGAATCAACATTTTCATCATTCTCCTGTTGTTATGCCTATTTATTTTATAGTCTTTCTTTCTTTACGCATTAATTTCAATTAGACCATTTTTTGGGGGTGGAAAATCATCAAATAACTTCTCCTGCTCTGGGGGGAGCGGGGGGAGTGTCAGACTTGTACAGACTGAAACCGACCCATGTTCCTTTTATTGCCTTTTATGTTTCAGACCCGCGGTTTCTTTTTCGTACAACCCGCAACCCCGGGTATTCGGACCCCGTACCAATGAATCATATCTACATAACCTAAACAAAACCTTTGACGAAATCTTGAACAAAAACACCTTAAAAAAACACATTTTCCGGTCACATTAATGATACAGTTAGCCAATTGCGTAATTTATATTGCACAACTTTTTAATAAACAAAATATGTTTTGATACAACAATATTTCATCAGTTTAAGGTAAGGCACTAGGTAAATAAAAATAATGAACTTCAATTAATGACACAGATTTTGTACATATTAAGAGCTGGTAACAAACACGTGTACAAGTTTAGTTATTGTTGACACTTCCGTTGACGCCAGAGCAGGGCAAATGTATTTTCCTTGACTAGAGCATTTCCATTCGCCACGACACAAATATCGTAACACGTACGATGACGAAGACGAAAACTATTTTTTTTTATTGCAAACAGACGAAGGTTAAAAAAAGAAAGAAACAAAATACATTTATAAATTAAAACTAATAAAAACTAAAATATGCAACAAACAGGGCCCACTTCAACGAAAAATTGGCAACTGGTACTCAACGCTGGTTTTCAACTGTTAGGACAAGTCCATAATATTTTTTGTCAGTTATTGCAATTTGACTGCATTACGGGTCGCGTCGCAGATTCTTATGTTAAACTCGGTACGTAATATCAAGGAAAATAGAAGCGGCAACGAGACCTGGCATGACGACATATAAGAGCGTCATGCAGTTTGTCGTCACAGCATTCGAGTCGGCCTTGCCCTCGTGGAGCGCCAATAGATGTCCAATATCAAAATATGTATAAATGTATGTATAATATGGCTAAAAAAGGATGGATAGGATTTGGGCAGAACAAGTCTGATACTTCCTTCCGTTCTACCCTGAGCGGAAAAAAACATTTCTAGATTTTTCATCCAAAAACAATACAGATACTGAGTAAAAAATGGTTTGTTTATTATCATCCATACTAATATTATAAAAGCGAAAGTGAGTTTATTTGTTTATTTGTTTGTTTGTTACCTCTTCACGCTTTAGTGGCTAAACTGATTGTGATGGATTTTGGTACATAGATAGTTGGAAACCAGGAGACGGACATAGGCTATTGTTTATTTAAAAAAACCGGCCAAGAGCGTGTCGGGCCACGCTCAGTGTAGGGTTCCGTAGTTTCCCGTCCGTCACAGTAAGTGTTCCCAGTTATGAGGCCAACCGAACAATTCGGTAATACCCAATCCAATGTAATAAGTACCTACAGCGCCATCTCTCGGGGAATTGGGTTACTAATTAATACAAAGACGTGCAATTTCGGTGGTAATTTTGGATTGCGAGAACCGATTTCAATAATTCTTTTTTTGTTTGAAAAAAGATACGTTCAGGATAATAAAATATGTAAACAAAAAATGCTTGCATATACGATTATACTACAAACTTAGTCCAGAAATTATTTTGTACAACTTTTTTTTTTGTACAAAATCTGTTGTGTCAATCAAGTTCAAAATAATTTTCATAGAAAGTCCTTATAAAGTTCTACTTTTCAGATTTTTTTCATATTTTCTAAACTTATGGTTCAAAAGTTAGAGGGGGGGGACACATTGTTTTTTACTTTTGGAGCGATTATTTCCGAAATTAATGACATTATCAAAAAATGATTATAGTAAACCCCTATTCGTTTAGTCTAACGGTCACAGAGATTAAGCGAGGACGGACGGACGGACGGACGGACAGACAGACATGGCGAAACTATAAGGGTTCCTAGTTGACTACGGAACCCTAAAAAGTGGGATGTGAGGGAGTAAGAGGGAAGAAAAGAGAAAAGTTAGCGTTGCTATTACAAATTAATAAGGCGCAAGGGGAAATGTGTTACCCTAAATTTAACGCGGGCGAAGCCGCGGGCAAAAGCTTTTACTTTAATAATTTTGAACTTTTAGGCATTCTACTACGGCGTAGCACGTAGCGGCATTTTTTGTAGACCGTAGTACTTCGTAGCACGCACACAAAAGAGAGATTCAATAGAAAGGTATAATATGTAAAAATACTACCGTTTAAATCTATCATTTTTTTTTTAAACATGCTTCTCACTAGGATTTTTTCCCGTATCGTGGGTGCATTTACAAACATTTAAACTCACATACCCTCGGTATCACCTTTAATACCGGGATTCAATATGTTTTTTCCGAACTATTTAGTAGTTTAGTGGTGAATTAGTTACAAAGAAAGTTACGTTATATTACTGCGTATCCGAAAAATTTGGTTTCTGTTGATTCGAAAGAGTTTGACAGTAATTTAAACTTACTTGTGTGAAATTTTTGTTTTTAATAGCGTTATTACTAAATTTATATTTGACAACAAGAAAATTGTAAGTGTTTTTTTTTAATACTTATTTCAGACGTTTTTTTTGTATCATTGGTGATACATTGGGCGCTTAACCTATTTTTTAATTCTTATTGCAGGCTTGAAAGAAAATGAAATATCTGGGTGAATCTAGATGTCTCCGATTTTGACGAAAACGATGAGGACGTGGATGAATACTCTTAAGATCATCAGATCTTCAAAGATACGATATCTCAAGACCCTGAAAGTGAGTGGGAGGAATCGGATGACGAGCCCTTGTCCAACGTTTTTAGTCATGGTCATGAACGACGAGCCCTTAACATACCAAAGTTGTGGAATCGTCCATAAAACTTCAATAATACCTTTGATGCAGGCCCACAGTTAAAAAGACAGCTTTCAGACAATCCAGGGTGGATTGTCTGAAAGCCGTCTTTTTAACTGAGGGTTTTAAATTCTTATGAATACTTTTCACCATATGTTCACACCGACTTTTTTGACATAATGTCGACCAGCACGAACACAAAAAGTGTAGAACGAACTGGCAAGTGTTTGAATACGACGCCTGAAGAAATACGATCTTTCATAGGCTGTTCTATGGCAATAGATATACTTGGTCTTCCTCGAATTCGAATGTTTTGTGCCGCAGAAACACGAGTAAAGCTTGTAGCGGAGTCGTTTTCTTGTAAAAGATATTTTAACATCAGAGCAAACTTCAAAGTCGTGGAAGATTACAAAGTGTCTCCAGCAATGAAAAGCGTAAATCGATTTTGGAAGATTCGGCCGGTAGTGTCTGAAGTTGAGAGAACATTCAGAGAAAATAAAAGTGAGAAATGTGTATCTATAGTCGAACAGATGCTACCATTTACCGGGAAATGTAAGATGAAACAAAATGTTAAAGGAAAACCGAATCCCAAAGGAATAAAGTATTCTTGATGACAAAATAGCGGTAGTTAAGTGGATCGATAGCAAGCCAATTTATATAGCATCGACAGAAATTGCCGTTCAACCATATATTATTAATAAGATAAAATAATTATAGGAGTAATTTTTTGTCAAGTTATTAAAATAAAACTATTTAATCAAGATAAACCTTCAATAATATCAGTTTGGTTTAATTAAAACCCAAAGTATCATCTGTCATATTGTTTTGTCGCTCTCTGGGGAGGAGGGGATTTTAATTTTATTTTTTTCTGAAGACCTGAGGCTCCTTAGATTACCTCTACTAAACTTCAAGATACTACGTTATTTTATACCTTGGATCTCAGGAGGACACACACACCAACAGCTTTAAAAGAGTAACCACAGTTTCTTACCGTTTCTTCTCCATAGAAAACAACCAACCCGAACCGTGCACCTTTTCTTCACATACGTGCACAGTTCGGGTAAAAAAAAAGACAGAGGGCAAGCTTATTGTAATCAATCAGGCAATAAATCCAATACCCATGATTGTTACGGAGAAATTTCAACAAAATCTGTTCGGCCTTATAGTTGTGTCAAGATGGATAAACGGAATTCAAAGTGTCCTTCTAGTTCCTATATAAAATGTAATAGAAGACACAAAAGTATGAATGCAATGATTATATGAGGAAATCAATAAAATTTATTCATTGTTCAATAATTTATTTATTCGAAAAATATTTAAATAATTATTAAAATCAGTACCAATGAGATCTTATAAAAGTATCGCAGGAAGAACGTTGACCTTAAATCTGTAATATTTAATAAAATATAAATAACATATAAAATGAATACATTAAAAATACTGTGTTCTTTTTAAAGTAACGCTACTTAAACTACCAAAGTAAGTGAAATATTGGCAGTATGAACAAAGCATTCGTTGGATTTTTATCACAGATAAAATTAATACTGCTTACAAAAACAAATAATTAAAATAAGGTTAAATAACTTTTGGCAAAAAACACAGTTTTTGATCACCAAAAATTAATACTCAAATACATAGTAATCAAACAAAAATAAATAAATTATCACATATTATCACAACAAAAAATCAATAAAATTATGTTGTTTTATCATCAAAATACTAGTGTAAAATAAAAATGTATGTCAAACAAACAACTTTTAACAGTCTTTTTCTCTATTTTCTACTATTCACTTAAAATTTTATAAACTTAGCAAAAAATAATCAGTCTTATATAAGTAACAAAAATAATATAAAAGACAAACAATAATTTTAACAAAAATTTTTACCCTTTCTATCACCAAAGTATTTCATACAGAAATACATAAACTCACGCCTCTTCCCCAAGGTGGTAGGCAGAAGCCACAGCATGCCACCAGCTACGATCCTGGCACATTTCTTTTGCTTCGCTCACGTTCATACATGAGGTCATACATGCACGCTGGTTGCGTGTATAAAATATCTTAATAAATATCTTGGGACAACTCACACACGGCTATCTGATCCCAAGCTAAGCAGAGCTTGTGTTATGGTAACCAGACAACTGATATACATACTTATATAATTTATAAATACATACATATTATAGATAAATCACACCCAGACACAGAACAAACAATCATGCTCATCACACAAAGTTTGTCCTGGGTGGGGATCGAACCCACGACCTCCGGCTCAGCAGTTAGGGCCACTAACCACTAGACCAACAGGCCCGTCTAGTATGTATGAACACGTGCCCTTTCTAGATTTTTTCATTCATAAAAATTATCAACGGGACGTAATTAATATGATTATTTTAATCCTAATCCGTTGACATGAAAATTATAGATTCGATCACGTACTACGTCTAATTATACAAATATGACTGTACATTCACACGTCATTTATCGAAATATTCAGTTCATATGTTCATAACTCAGCTTAGTGCAAATAAGGACGGCTTTGGAAACAGCTTCCAGTGTTTATTTTGTACTGTTTTATACAAAAGCACAAAAAAATATTCATTTGGTTCTGGAGTTTGATTACACAAGTAGATTTTCTTTTAAACCTATACTTGTGCTTAATTATTTTCATCTGTGCATTATTAGTTTGTAATTTTTGTAACACTTTGTTGGAACGAAACTTCAAAATTATCTCACATATTGATCAACGAAAAGGACGCACATATTTAAACACACCCATTTATCTCGTGTACACAACATCACAGTTCCATTTGATCTACGAGTTTAAAAAATAATAATAAAAAAACATCTTAATTTTTCAAAAACATATTTAAGGTACGATTCTGAGAGCGAGTGTAGTCTCCGTCTGAATTATACCTTAAATCTAAAATTATTAAAACTTTTTATAAGTCTTCTGCTTCTGCAATTTTATATACAGGATATAAAAGCGTGTGTCCAAATACGAGCCTCCATCCCGATGAATAATTTGTGTGATTAGATTGAACCATCGAAGTTGCAAAGTGTGAGAAGCAAGTACGAAATAAACATTAAGAGATGTCCCAATGTCTTCAATAGCCGCGTACCCACCTAGCGCACAGGCTCGCACGGCAGCCTCGCGAGCCAAATGCCTCGGCTGGTGTGGACGTGCCTCGGCCTGCCTCGGGCGCGCGTTTGCTCGACCGAGCACGGCTCGGCCCCGAGCCATGTGTTGTCGGTAAACTTGACGCGCTCAAAGGTGCCTCAGCGAGCGCTGTGCGTTAGGTGGGGACGGTTATGTTTTGGCTCGCGCGCGAAGCTACTTCAAGTTTTGTCTCTTGCCGTGTTTGTCTTGTGTAATTTTGATATCATGGGCAGTCAGGAGAAGTCAATCCAGAAGCGTCTAGGTTTTTTCTTGATACATGACTGTTTTCGTTTCTTTAAACAATAAGCAGCTAGGAAAATAGCTGCAGCTGAAAATGCACGACTGTCCATGACGAATACTCTCGGACTTATGATGGCTCAGCCTGCCTCGCGAGGCGGCCTCGTGTAAATTGAACAAAACTACTGAGGCTGCCGCGCGAGCCATCGCTCGCGATCCGGACACCGAGGCTGCCGCGCGAGCCTGTGCGCTAGGTGGGTACGCGGCTAATAATTGCAAATAAGGCGAGCTAGGAACATACTCGTGAGAACCGGTAAATGATATATGCCAATGAACAATTAAAGGTTTTCCTAAACGATTAAAACTTCATTATAAAAAAGCTTACTTATAACTAAAAAAATAAATAAATAATAAACAAAGTGAACATATTGTCATAATATCTTATTTACACTAAACTGTTTTTAAGATGACTGTTATATAAACAGCGAAATTTATGAATGAAGAATCGATAATTTACGAAAACCTTGGCTTACTTTTATGTATGAATTCTTTTTATCTATTTGATAACCTAAAATAAGCTAGTTAAGTACCAGACGTAATATTTTAAACAATAAGGCTGAATGCAATAAACGCTTTTTAACGAAAACTGCTAGTGTCAATACTGCATACCCATATAAAAAAGAACTGTTTTTTTTTTAATGAACGCTACAGAATTTTGCCAAAGATGATCAAATTATAGAGCAATATGAACACAGCAGTAGACTAATTATATCTGGTTACAAAAAAATGAACTAATATTACACTAAAATTAATGAACAAAGTTAGTACTATAAAACAGTACACAGTGTTGAAAACAAACATTATTACTTACTTACATAAAAATACAGTCTAATCAACAGTCTATAATCTCTGCTTTGGTTTTACAAAATCAACTAAAGTCAATAAATAAACTTATCACATTTTATGACAACAAAATGTTGTCTAAATTAACTAATACTAATCATCTTAAAGCTATAAGTACTTCACAAAAAAAATATTGGTGTGTGTGTACGTATAACTCACTGTTTTAAAATAAAGGTAAGTCTCTATTCTCTATTCCTCACTACATTATTAAAATTAATTTACCAAGCAAGACATGATCAGCCTAAAATAAATCACTGAACAATATTTTTGACTAACAGTGATTTTTTTTTGCGAAAGAAATCCCGTCGATGTTTTAATCATCTTTCTTTTGCCAAAGTATTTCATTCATAAAAATATTGGAATATCCCAAAAATAATCTCACTACTGATAATTTGACTTATCATTTTCAAATAAATTGTGTTTAGTAAAAACTTTTCATTCATTAAAAAAATAATCTAATCGTGTTATGAAGATTACTTTCCTTTCGTTTGAATAATTGATTGTTTCACAATCACAAATTACAGCTAATCAGACAAATATAATTGTATCATTCACACGTCATTTATCGAATTATTCAGTTCATGTGTTCATTACTCATCTTAGTGCAAATAAGGACGGCTTTGCAAACAGCTTCCAGTGTTTATTTTGTACTGTTTTATACAAAATGCACAAAAACTTATCCATTTGGTTTTGGACTTTGACAACACGAGTAGGTAATTTTTATGATTTATTTTTTTAAACCTACACTTGTGTAAAATTATTTTCATCTTTGCATTATTAGCTCGTTTTCATTTTAATACTTTGTTAGAACGAAACTTCAAAATTATCTCACAAATTTCTCAACGACAAGGACGCACGCATTTGAACACACTCATTTATCTCGTGTACACAACATTACAGTTCCATTATATCAACTTTTACAAAAAAAAAAAATTTAAGGTACGATTCGGAGGGCGACTGTAGTCTCCGTCTGAATTATACCTAAAATCAAAAATTATTGAAACTTTTTATAAGTCCATTGCTTCTGCAACTTTATATACAGGATATAAAAGCGTGTGTCCAAATACGAGCCTCCATCCCGATGAATAGCTTGAGTGATTAGATTGAACCATCGAAGTTGCAAAGTAAGAGTAGCAAGTACGAAATAAACATTAAGAGATGTCCCAATGTCTTCAATAATTGCGAATAGGGCGAGCCACAAACATACTCGTGAAAACCGACAAATGATATGCCAATAACAATATAAGGTTTATGTAGACTATCGAAACTTTATTAAATTTCAAAATACAAATGTTGCTAATTATGAATGAAGAATCGATAATTTACAGAAACCTTGACTTACTTTTTAGTGTAAATTATTTTTATCTTTTAATTAATAAATAACCTAAAATAAGCTACTTACAATTAATTTACGTTGCGATGAGCACGTATAAACGAGTTCAAAGGGTTTAGTTCAGTGTACTGATCGTGTTCAGTTTCAATGGTATGTTCGTAGATAAAGTAAATGATGACATTGTTTTTTCTTTTGCCCTTGCCGAACCCTTAGATTCTTGCAGATGACTTGTTGTCTTCATTCATTGTCAAAACTTGATATCTGTAAAAAAATAAAGAAATGAATGGGGGTAAAAACTAGATTATTGCTGAAAAGTGATTAATCGGAAGACACGATTTACAGAAGGGGCAGATTCTCTTCCTGTATTTGTTTACATTTAAAAAGATACAGGATTTGTTATAAATTAACTGATTGTATCAATATATTGTTTGAACTTCTTCATGTAGGTATATTGAAACCATAAACAAAATAATTAAAACAAAAAAAAATGAGTTTTGCAAACTACCACCAGGATCGTTAAGAATCAAAGACCCAAATTAATAATCTTAAAAAAAACTCACTATTTCAGAGACACACATTGATTTACAATCCATCACATTCCTCTCGAACATGCAGTAGGAGTAACCGCTGCTCTTTTGTTTCTTCGAAGGCTTTTGACACCGTCAAATGAACTTTTTGCTACGTCACCGTTGACTAAACTTTTCACGAATCTATCAACTTCAGCACTTAAAACAGTGAGCTTTATGGTCCTGTTATTAACTACAGTTTGAACTGTATCACTTTTTGGAAGTTGAACTGAGTTCAAATCACGCGCTAGTGGCGAATCAGCTCCAACGCAGAAAAGCAGGTTGAAGCAAAAAAAAATATCAATGAAATTTGATATTTCCAGGAGACCTTCTCTCTTTGACTCCCTACATAAAACTGTAACGCTCTGTTCAACACGCTGTCTATATAAAAGATGGAAATTTTGCTGTCCTAGTGACGTCGTTTTGTATTCACAATATTGCATCACTTAATGTGCAAAATTGATTTCTAGCTACAACTCGGTACCTACGTTAGAAAAATGGGTTTCTCTTCTCCTTTTTAGAAAAGGATAGTGTCACTTCTTGCCAGTACTAACTCAATAGATCATAGACTTTAACATTAAGTTGTACCGAAAGAATTTCTTGCAGCTCTTACGCGGAGACATTTTCAGACTATATTGCGAAATAGTTGCGCAGTAATTAATGATGTAATTTTGTGATGTGATAAATACAAAACCAGTGTTATTTCATTTTTCTAATTTTGTGATATTACATTAGCCATTCTCATACGGTATCAACATATCATTGTCATTTTTATAATATTGGAAAAAAAATGAAAATACCAAAAAATAAATTTGAAGTAAAAAAAACTGTAAAGTAAAAAGGTTGTTTTTTTTTAAAAAAAAAAGATTGTTTTTCAGGGTTTTAAGTTATGGTTTGATGATATCTCACACAATTTTTATCGAGTATCCATTTTCTATCGTTACTAAAAGATATTAGCAGAACGAACATTAGACATGGCAGAAAAATATGTATTAGAGACGATACCTTAAAACTGCCCCAGCAATATAAATCATCTCAATGGTCCTTTAAACAAAAAAGAATTATGAAAATCCGCCCACAGTTGGCGAAGTAATCGATAATCATACATAAAATAAAAACCTCTTTTGAAGTCACTTAAAAAAAGTCTCACAATGTCCGGACTGTATTAAATTTGGGGTCACCACAGCAAGTTATCTTCTTTCACAAATTCAGGTCATCGTAAAATACATAATAACTAGCAGCTTACTGGGGCTGCCCCTCCATAAATCCCCCCAAATACTAGAACATCACACCAGTAATCCCCAATGACATAAGTAGAGGCGTGTCTCGGTAGCTACACCCACTTTTTCTTACTTTATATTTCATCATTCGATCACAAAACCATATTTAAATTTAACCAAGGTACTATTGAAAAATATGAATCAACATTTTCATCATTCTCCTGTTGTTATGCCTATTTATTTTATAGTCTTTCTTTCTTTACGCATTAATTTCAATTGGACCATTTTTTTGGGTGGGATATCATCAAATAACTTCCCCCGCTCTGGGCGGAGCGGGGGGAGTGTCAGACTTGTACTGACTAAAACCGACCCATGTTCCTTTTATTGCCTTTTATGTTCCGGGCCCGCGGTTTCTTTTTCGTACAACCCGCAACCCCGGGTATGCGGACCAAGTATTAATGAATCTGATCTACATAACCTAAACAAAACCTTTGCCTAACTTTTGGACAAAAACATCATTTCCAGTCACATTAATAATACAGTTAGCCAATAACGTAATTTATATTGCACAACTTTTTAATAAACGAAATATGTTTTGATACAACAATATTTCATCAGTTTAAGGTAAGGCACTAGGTAAATAAAAATAATGAACTTCAATTAATGACTCAGATTTTGTACATATTAAGAGCTGGTAACAAACACGTGTACAAGTTTAGTTGTTGTTTTCACTTCCGTTGACGCCAGAGCAGGGCAAATGTATTTTCCTTGACTAGAGCATTTCCATTCGCCACGACACAAATATCGTAACACGTACAATGACGATGACGAAAAATCTTTTTTTATTGCAAACAGACGAAGGTTAAAAAAAGAAAGAAACAAATTTCATTTATTAATTAAAAACTAATCAAAACAAAAATATGCAACAAACAGGGCCCACTTTAACGAAAAATTAGCAACTGGTACTCAACGCTGGTTTTCAACTTTTAGGACAAATCCAAAATATTTTTTGTCATTTATTGCAATTTGACTGCATTACGGGTCGCCTCACAGATTATTATGTTAAACTCAGTACGTAATATCAAGGAAAATAAAAGCAACGAGACGTGGCGTGACGACATATAAGAGCGTCATGCAGTTTGTCGTCACAGCACTCGAGTCGGCCTTACCCTCGTATTGAAATGTCTCGTATCAAAACATTTATGTTACTGTAAAAGCTCGAACTACGGTAAATCTTAAGATTTTCCAGTAAAACGAATGGTAAATGTCCAAAAAAGTTTGGGATTCGAAATTTTACAATCATTCACTGGGTAAATCTTAGGATTTGCATTCAAGGAACGGTAAATGTCGAAAAAAATCATTATCACTTTCTCTCACTCACGACTCAGAGTACCCCGACTCGGATAGGTTAGGTAGGTAGCTCCCGCCTTAGCCTTCGTGGTTTTTTTTAAACCACCCAGACATAGGAGGCCTGCGTAGCAGGGCTCCGTCGACCTATCTTAGGGCAGGTGGTAATCAGTTATAAATATTAGAGATGTATTAAACTAAAACCAACATTTACCAGTCCACATTGGTAAAACCTATCTGTACTGAATTGGAATGGCAAAAGTCCGAAAAAATCGTCGTAATCTTAGGTTTTACTGGAAAATCTTAAGATTTTCCGTAGTCCGAGCTTTTACAGTAACATTTATACGGCGTAAAGCAACGCGGCGACGTTCAAACTAAAACAAAACAACATAACAAATTACGCTCGTTGTCCTCGGAGAGTTGGGCAGAGTTACATTTCGTCAGTTATATTTTAGTCTTGTGTAATAGGGAACACTCATAGTATGTAGCGGAGATTAGCAAAACTGTTATCTATTAGGTATGTTGTTTACCTTTAAAGTTATGCACAGTAAGCGACAATCCAAGATCTTCAAATGACTTATCCCGCTATGAGCGGAGCGGAAAGGAGTGTCAGACTTTTACTGACTAAAACCCATCCATGTTCCTCCTTTTGCCTTTCGTGTTCCGGGGCCCTGATATCTCTCTTATGATCAACCCGCAGCCCCAGCCCATCTGAATCCCACACGGACGCATAAATGTGTTGTAAACTTAAAGTAAATATGTCAAACTAAGAATACATTTTGAGCGGGCCCGTGGACGGTGAGCAATGGGTAGCTAACCGTCTGTCCGTCTGTTCGTCATGGTGTTCCACGCGCGCCTCAAAGAGATGTTAGCAAAGCAGAGGGGCCTGCCAGGGCCACCGCCTGCTGGGTTGCGGGTAGTTCGAAAGAGATACCGCGGCCCCGGAACATAAAGGGCAGTAGAAAGAACATTGGTGGGTTTTAGTCAGTACAAGGCTGACACTGGTGAAGCCGGGGGCCCGCTTTGCCCAGAGCAGGGGAAGGTATCTGATGGTAGCATTACTGCGTTGAATGACAAAGCATTAGCTTTGTCAAAAGAGTTTGGCCAAAAAAAGGACAGCCCTCTGATCATGAGAAGAGTAAAATACAGTTATTTAAACTCTGTTTACCTTTTCAGATGTAAGCGTAATGATTCATTATGTAAAAAGTTTCCAAACACTAATAAATTAGCAAAATTGTGAAATTGACGTTGCACAACATATTATTTAATAAATGTTTTAATGTAACAATTATTTCATCATCTTTCCTATTGTCAATCATTTTAATAAATCGAAAACTGCGAATTATTATAATCCGTACTAAGTAACGGACCAATCATTGTTTGTCACTTTTCAACTTATTGGTAAAAAAATATCCGTAATAGTTTCGGAAATTATTGTGGATGCATGTAAATCAAAAACGGAATAAAAATCAAATAATACGTGACCTATATCATATTATATTACTTTACTTCATCTTAATGTACTTATTGGAAGTTTTAAGGTCTCTGCACACAGCCGGCGTGGCGTGACGGGACGGGACGGCGACGCGACGCTGAGCAGTTGTAATGTACTAGATATTACGGACGACGCCACACAGAGCCGTCCCGCTCGACGCGACGGTAACCGTCGCGTCACGCCGCCGCCGCGCCGAGCGGGAATACAAGTCAGAAGCGGCGGGTACGGGCGCGGCGGGACGCGAGCGGCATAGGCAGTATAAAAACAGTATACGGTCGGCGTGAATGGGCGCGACGGGACGGGACGTTATCGCGCCCGCAGTGTGAACGATGCCGCCGCGCCAGCGCCGCGTCGCCGCCCCGTCCCGTCGCGCCTCGTCACGCCACGCCGGCTGTGTGCAGAGACCTTTAAATAAAGGAAAACAAATTGCGCAACGTGGGAATCGAATCCACTATCTAATCTTTGTAAAGCTACAAGCTGCTGGGTGTCTCGGGTTCGAACCCCGCACGGAACAAATATATGGTCTACAGATAGTTTTTTTGTGTAAGTTTAAATGGAAAGCATTCACGATACAGGAGTAATTCCTAGTGCGGGGAAATATTTAAAAAAGGAAATATTCTCCTATACATCACCCGTCAGTTTTGTTTATTTTCTGGAAGGTATGGTATGGGTCCATACCCATAGACTTACTGGTCCTTTAATCACTACAAAATAGGGTCAAACATTGATTAATGAAATCGGTCATATTTTCATGTCTATGTTGCTATATTTATCGTTATCTTATCGAAAAACGACTATAATATTATCAATGTGTCACATTACATCATTATAGATAATTTCTGATTATTCATTTTAACACATAGATAGATAGATAGAAGATAGAATATTCTTTATTATGTACACCATACAAATAACAAGAATAACATTAAACAAACTTATAAATAGGGTGACACAATGGGCGGTCTTATCGCTAAAAGCGATCTTTTCAAGACAACCTTTGGTTGGATTTAAAGGAGGACAAACAGTATTGTAGGTAGGCTGTGGTGTACTATTTTTCAAAATTAATAGCAATATTTAAAAACAAATACTTAAATATAAATACATATAATATACACATTTCAAATAATAATCATTAAGAGCAAAGACCTGAATTAAAAGTGGACAAAGTTTGAGCGCTCCTTACAGACACGGGCAGGACATTCCATAGCCGTACAGCTTGAACTGTAAAGGATATCACAATAATTTTATGTTTAATTTTTTCTTAGTAAAAACGTAGAAAAAAAACAATAAAAGAAATAGTAGCAAACCTGTATCGGGAACAGGGTTCAAACTACCAAGAGACTGGAACGATGCGAGCCGTATCCAGGAATACCGCTTTCTGTATTAAACCTGTGATCTAGCCGTCTAAGGAGCCTCAAAAGTTGGTCGAGGTTCTTCTGTAACGACTATCGGCACAATTATAAATAATATATTTATTTAACAAAAAAACGTTGCCCTCACACTAGGAATTTCTCCTGTATCATGGGTGCGTTTACAAACATTTAAACTCACATACACAAACAGCCAGACCCGAAACAACTATCTGTATACATTAGTCGCTAGATGGCGTTAATTACTGAATTTTTACAACTTAATTGTAAAAATATTGAAATAAGGTTGGTATTTGAATAGCGTATCTCAAGCACGAAAAATATTTGTTCCGTGCGGGAATCGAACCCGCAACACGCAGCGCAGCAGTCGATCCCACTGCGCCAACTGTGTCGTCAAATCCTTACTTCCTTACTAATATTATAAAATCGAAAGTGAGTTTGCTTGTTTGTTTGTTACCTCTTCACGCTTTAATGGCTAAACCGATTTTGATGAATTTTGGTACAGAGATAGTTGTTACCCAGGAGACGGACATAAGCTAATATTTTCTTAAAAAAAAGTGGGATGTGAGGGAGAAAGAGGGAAGAAACGGGAAAACTTAGCGTTGCTATTACAAATCAATAAGGCGCTACCGAATTTAACGCGAGCGAAAGCCGCGGGCAAAAGCTAGTAAATAATAAAATTATAAGAAATGCGTACTGTGGATGTTGATGGAATTGGGGGAGGCCTTTCTCCATCAATGGTAAAGCACGGGATAAATAAAAGAATATATTAGATATATGTAGAAAAATATATTTATTTTGAAACAAAATTGTTGTACATTTTGTCGGCGGGCGTTTGTGTGTTAAGCGCAATACACACTGAGCCCGCCGGGCCGCCGAAAAAGCCCAGCGACACAACCCGGCGACCTGTATGAAAAGAACCATGTCGGCAAATTGCACCCGAACTTGTTGCCCGCCGACATGTTGGCGGCTTGGGTACGCCTGCGCTCAGTTGCCCGGCGACGCTCCAACTGTAGTGCTGACTGCCAAATAAATTTCTCATCTCAAGCCGCCGACATGCCGCCGACCAAATTTTTTGACTTGTATATAGTAAAGCCGCCGACTAGAACGCCGACAAAAAGTTGCCGACACAATTAAGGGTCTCAGCACACATATGGGATCGGAAAGGGATCGTAACCGTAACGCCTTTCGCCTCGCTGTCAACCAGGCGTCAACCTACCGTATGCACGTAACGAAAGCGTATCAGCAGCGCCTGTACGTCAACTCGGCTACGGCTAGGCGACACCGCGCTTACGCCTCGCCGCCCCCTGGCTGACCTGGTTGGCACCAGATCAGTTTGAATTATGAAAGGGTGGACGAAGAGATGTGAGCTCGGGTACGGAGAGACGTAAGCGCGGGGACGGAGAAACGTAAGCGCGGGGACGATGAGCCGTAAGCGCGGGAATTCAAGTTCGGAGCCTGTTCCGAGGCGAGGCGATTACGTTATTATTCCGATTAGTGTGCGTTGCAGTAGGGAGTTTAATACAAACCATTCTGAACGGCTCGAGGCGATACGGTGACGATCCCATTCCGATCCCATATGTGTGCTGAGACCTTATGTCGGCGGCCTGGCGGGCTCAATATGTATTGCGCTTTACATTGTCAGTGTCAACATGCATACATCTAATCTAAAAAATACAAAATCTTATCAATTAAAGTATGAGCGGGTATTTCCCCATCTTTTTACTACTTCATTAAGGAACACATTCACACACACATTCTAGTATTTTCTTAACCAATCGAGATGTTTGAAAAGTGTAGGGATCAAATACTTGGTGGTCCGTTTGCTATAGTAAGCTTATTATTTACTAGCTTTTGCCCACGGCTTCGCTCGCGTTAAATTCGGGGTAACACAGTTCCCCTTTTCCTGATTTGCAGGTACCTGCTACCTATAGTTTTTGCCCTTGCGCCTTATTTATTGTAATATCAATGCTAAGTTTTCCCTTTTCTTCTCTCGATTTACGTCATTTCTCACTTTAAAAAAATAGCCTATCTCCGTCTCCAGGGTCCTAACTATTTCTGTTCCAAAATTCATCAAAGTCGGTTTAGCCATTTAGGCGTGAAGACGTAACAAACAAACTCACTTTCGCTTTTATAATATTAGTAAGGATATTATAAAATGTGGTACATAGGTGGACTTAATGCCTTAAGGCATTTTCTACCAGTCAACCTTTGGGTAAAATACGACAACATTGTGATAGGGTACAAAAAATATATAAAATTTAAAAATAAATAAAACTATTTGTTTTTGAAAATGTATATTTTAATACAGATACTAATACACATAAACATAATGTTTTTATTGTTTACTAGCTGTGCCCCGCGGTTTCACCCGCTGCTCACTTAGGGGTATGAAAAATAAATGTTGGCCAATTCTCAGACCTACCCGATATGTACACAAAATTTCGTTTAAATCGGTCCAGCCGTTTCGGAGGAGTATGGGAACGAAAACTGTGACACGAGAATTTTATATATTAGATTTGGCACTTTTTTATTTTACTGGAGGCTTTTATTATCAAACGCAAGTCAGCTCGTCATAAGTTAACCTATATTTTAAACTAAGTTTAGTTTAAAATGTAGGTTAAGTCAAGTCAAGTCTTATATTATTTTATTAAATATTCTGAATTCTTATTTTTACTCTAAACTAAATAAATCAGCAAGGAGAATTGCTCTTTTTTGACGAAGGTTTATTTATTTATAGCATAGCATGTATCTAAATTAAAGGTAAGCACAGAATTTTATTTAGATCACAATAACTGCCAGACTTGTACTGATTAAAACCCTGAGTGGTTTTTTTGGGTGGGTTGTTCTTTTTATTGCCGTTTATGTTCCGGGGCCGCAGTTTCTCTTTCGAATAACCCCATCAGGTGGTGGTCTTTGCAGGCCCCTTTGCTTTGCTGACATCTCTTTGAGGTGCGCGTGGAACACTAACAGTCTGTCAACACGACCTGTCGTCAATAAACTGGCGGAAGGTGAGCTAGCCATTCCGTCCACAGGCTCGCATCTATGGCCGGGAGTCGCCTTGCAGCGGGAGACGCCCGGGCCGCTACTGCTGGGTTCGTCCGGCCCTTCGAACGACTGCATCGCAGAAGGAGGTGACTGCTTCCCATCTCCTAAGTTAGCGAACTATAGACTGAACCAGACCGGACGTAGGACCTGATTATAATGTTACAACTCACACAATTATTAGTTTCCCTTACTCGAAACAACTGCAGAAGGAGGTGACCGCTTTCCATTCCCTCTCGCTCCGGGCCATGGACTGAACCAAGGCCGGACGCGAGAGATCGCCGCCGCCGATCGCCTCTACGAGGGCACGGCGGTGCTCCGCCCAAGCTGGGTAGACCACCACTGTGTGCTCCACCGTGTCCTCCGGGCGATCGTCACAGTGACTCCCGGGCGTTTTCTCTCGCCAGATTATTTGCAGGAACCTCCCAAACTTCCGTGTCTGGTGAGGACCTGCGTCAGACGGTAGTTGAGGACGCCATGGCGCCTCGCCAGCCACTCCTCAAAGAGGGAACTTACCGCAGCTGGCCAGATTGCCTGACTCAGCATTGAGGAAAATGAAACAAAGAGGAACGAATAAATTATGTCAAATACCTTCAGAATGCTTAGACGATAAAGCCTAAGAGACGTCTAAGATTAACCTTAGACGTAAACTATGACGAAAAAATTAAGAGGGTGTGGTCAGTAACACCCTCTCAATTTTTTATTAATGACAAACATGGTCCCAATGTCAATCTTGTCCAAGGTCAGAAATAATACCGACATTGAGGCGAGCTGACCCAAAAGAAGCCTTAAATATCCGGGATGTTCTAACTCGGGAACACAGACGTAAACATGGAATTTTCGGGCGACGCATGACTCCCGTCCACCGTAGATGAGTATCTGTAGACGGCGAACAATGGGTAGCTCACCGTGCGTCCGTCTATTGACGACAGGCCGTGTTGACGGCGCGCTCGTGTTCTCCGCGCCCTCAAAGAGATGTCAACAAAGCAGAAGGGACTGCTAGAGCCAGTGCCGGGGTTGTTGGTTGTTCAAAAAAGGAATATAAAGGACAAAAGAAGGAACATATGGGTTTGATTTAGACGGAGCGGGGCTCCCTCCGTCAGAGCGTCAGAGCGGGGGAAGTTATTTAATGATTAATCCGTAAAAAAATGCATGGAATTTTGGCCATAAAACCCTGGCTGTATTAAATGAACCTAAATCTTAATCTTTCAAATAGTCCATTCCTTGTTTAAAAGATTTATTGAAATGATTGAAAAACAAATATATTAGCAATTTAACTACTTTTCTTGTACATTTAAGCTAAATTTTATTTTTGCATCTTTCCATATTTTTATGATATTTATACATACTCATGTTTTTACAAAAAAAAAACTTTATGTTTAGTGTTCCTCTACTGAAATAACCATTACACATTCACACCCAAAACATTCCTCACGACATTTTCCTCATTTGTGTTTACTACAACCGCTATTTCCCACAAACTTTCCTGTTGCAATTTTAGAACTATGCTTGTTTACAAACAACAAAATTACGTACAAATAAACATTAAAATACCAAGTGATGTTATCCCTATTATTTCATATTTCGTCATTAATTGCGTTGCTATTTTCTATAGGTTTATAACATAAACTCGTTTGGCTCTGAGTCACCTAAGAATATTAAGTTAGGCACGTTACTTCGATTCATCCTTTTGTGATCGTCATTCAAACTAAGAGCGTATTGTTTTATTTTTCTTCTCAATATGTTTGTTCTGACAAAGTTGATGATATAATAATGAAACAAAAAACAAAACTTTCTTAAAAATAAAAACTCGACAGCATTTTCAGTAGTGGTATGATGGTAGAGATAACACACAAACAAGCATAACAAACAAATAACTACTAAGAGATGTTAGCAAATCCTTACTATAATTTTACTATTTTATTTTACTTTTTACTAATATTATAAAAGCGAAAGTGAGTTTGTTTGTTTGTTTATTTGTTTGTTTGTTTGTTACCTCTTCACGCTTTAATGGCTAAACCGATTGTGATGAATTTTGGTACATAGATAGTTGGGAACCAGGAGACGGACATAGGCTACCTCACATCCCACTTTTTTATTTTAAAAAAGTGGGATGTGAGGGAGAAAGAGGGAAGAAAAGGGAAAACTTAGCGTTGCTATTACAAATCAATAAGGCGCAAGGGGAACTGCGTTAACCCAAATTTAACGCGGGCGAAAGCTAGTAATTTTATAAAAGCGAAAGTGAGTTTATTTGTTTGTTACGTCTTCACGCCTAAATTTCTAAACCGATTTTGATGAATTTTGGTACAGCGATAGTTGGGACCCAGGAGACGGACTTAGGCTCATTAAAAAAAAGTGAGATAAGGTTGAGAAAGAGGGAAGAAAAGGGGAGAGAAAGATAATATTTTTTCGATCATAACGCAGGTTAAAGTTAGCGTTAGCCCAAGGTAACTATGCCACACGGACGAGGTCGCGGGCGGAAGCTAGTCAAACTCAATTTCGCTTTTATAATATTAGTAAGGATGGTAGTGTAGACGCACTATTCTTTTCAAATTAGGTAACATGATGACAAGGGAAAGAAGAGTACTTGCAATGTTTTGAGAGAAGCCGTGACCCAGCAGTAGGATACACAAACTACAAAAAAAACCGACCGATGAAGAGCGAATCTTCGAGCGTTCTTGTCCTTACTTCCTTACTAATAATATTATAAAAGCGAAAGTAATTTTGTTTGTTTGTTACCTCTTCACGCTTTAATGGCTCAACCGATTGTAATGAATTTTTTTACATAGATAGTTGGGAACCAGGAGACGGACATAGGCAAATTTTTATTAAAAAAAAGTGGGATGTGAGGGAGAAAGAGGGAAGAAAAGGGAAAACTTAACGTTGCTATTACAAATCAATAAGGCGCAAGGAGAACTGTGTTACCCCAAATCTAACGCGGGCGAAGCCGCGGGCGAAAGCTAGTATATAATATTATAAAAGCGAAAGTGAGTTTGTTTGTTTGTTACCTCTTCACGCTTTAATGGCTACACCGATTTTGATGAATTTTGGTACAGAGATAGTTGGGAATCAGGAGACGGACATAGGCTAATATTTTTTGAAAAAAGTGGGATGTGAGGGAGAAAGAGGGAAGAAAAGGGAAAACTTAGCGTTGCTATTACAAATCAATAAGGCGCAAGGGGAACTGTGATACCCCGAATTTAACGCGAGCGAAGCCGCGGGCAAAAGTTAAAGTCTTCAAAGACTAAGAGGGTTGATTTTTTCAGCACGAAGGGAAGGCACGTTCCTGAGATAAAGGGTCTTGATATACAGTAAGACAGACATACAGACAGTCAACAAAGTGATCCAATAAGGGATCCGTTTATCACTTTTAAGATACGAAACCCTTAATAAATAATAACATCACGCCTAGGGTAAAGGGTAAAGCAGAGTTGTGCCTCATTGTACACCTATCCTACTAATCTATACTAATATTATAAAGCTGAAGAGTTTGTTTGTTTGTTTGAACGCGCTAATCTCAGGGACTACTGGTTGGAATTAGAAAATTCTTTTAGTGTTGGATAGTCCATTTCTTGAGGAAGGCTATAGGCTATATAACATTAAGCTACGATCAACAGGTGCTGAGCAGCGTGGGTGAAACCGCGTGGAACAGCTAGTCTATACTAATATTATTAAGCTGAAGAGTTTGTTTGTTTGTTTGAACGCGCTAATCTCAGGGACTACTGGTTGGAATTGGAAAATACTTTTAGTGTTGGATAGTCCATTTCTTGAGGAAGGCTTTAGGCCATATAACATCAAGCTACGATCAACAGGTGCTGAGCAGCGTGGGTGAAACCGCGTGGAACAGCTAGTAATATTATAATATTAAGTATAGATGCGAATGTTCGTGTTGGTATATGGATGTTTGTTACTATTTTACGTCAAACGGCTGAACGGATCTTGATGATAGTCTGAAATAACACGTAGGGTATTTTTTATATCGTGCGGGCGAAGGCGCGGGCGCCAGCTACTATTTCATAAAGTTATGTTTAAAAGTCCCAAGTAATAGGGGGCGAGAATATGGCCGTCTTCTGGGATCCAGACTCAGCTGTTACTGATATTACTACTGGACAAGTTTTAAGCTATTGTGTTAGACAAACCACAATTCTATATTCTACTTTTTAAATTAATCGAGATATTTAACTTTAAGAATACCCAAAGATGATGAAATGTTGTCGCGTGAAAACCTTTATTAAATAATAATAATATTTATTGTGCAAACTGAATGACATCACTTGTCAATATTGACGGCACGGTTGGCATAGTGGTTAATCGATCGCTGCGTGTCGCGGGTTCGATCCCCGCACGGAACAAATATTTGTATGACATAGTTTTTCCGGGTGTTGCTGTGTTTGGCCGGAGAAACTCCGGGTGTCGGGCGCCGCGAAACGACAAAAAACTTACTTTGATGATTTTATTGACAACCTGGTTACTCTTTGCCCGACCCGACTCGAATCTAAGATTTGTGCACATCTAGTGCTATTTTTTAACAAACTCGAAGTATTTTTCTTGGTCCAAATCTCTATAATGCAGACATTGATTTTAATTCTCGACATAAACCTCTTAATATTAAATTAATCTTTCGAATTGAATTGACCAACGGAAGTAATACCTACTGTTGATACATACGTCAATTTCATAATAAAAATTGTTAACCAACTTCCCGAAAAGAGGGAAGTTCTCAATTCGAATGTACCTATTGTTTTTTTTTTATGTTTGTTTCGGGACAGTGTTCAAAATTCTTTTGCAATCGAAAGGGTAAGTAACCTTACTTACGCATATTAATTTATTATGTTAATATTGCTTGGGTAACAAAAAAAAATGTATTTATATATATACCTTTTTTTTATTACTAAAAACTTTCACAAATCAGTACTTTTTAATTTTCTCAATATTAAAAATTACAGACGATTTCTTCCCCTATTTCAGACCCTGAGAATAAATTCTGGACAAGTTCAGATAATACGAGACTTTTGGCAACCCTAACTTAATGTTTATTCAATTCAGCAAATGACATCAACACCATTAAGGGCCTATGCACACCACGTTTTTTAAACGCGCCGTCGACGCGCGTTTGTAGCGATACAGACGCGATACGCACGCAAGTCAGACGCAGCCTGTAGACCTTTGCACACCTGTATAAATACAGACGCGCGTGTGTAGCGATACAGACGCGCGTGTGTAGCAATACGCGCGTCGACGGCGCGTTTAAAAAACGTGGTGTGCATAGGCCCTAAGAGAGAGTTAAGATGACCTTGATGACTCAAATATAACACGTTATGCCTATAAGATGTCTATGAAGGATCAAATAAAAAAAAAACAGTCAAGTGCGAGTCGGATTCGCACACCAAGGGTTACGTATAAATTTGCGATGTCAATGACCATATCTTTTGAGTGCGTAGACTTAGAGGGTTGATTTTTTCTAAATTTTTAAGGACCACAGATTGGAGTACTTATATAGTTTAAATTTCAACTTTATACCTCTACGGGGTTCCGAGATAAAGGGTCTTGATAGACAGGCAGTCAGACAGACAGACGGGTGGACAACAAAGTGCTCCAATAAAGGTTCCTTTTGAGCTACTGAACCTTAAAATTTTTACTTGTGGTAATTTTGTTATTCAGTTATTGATTTTATTAGTTAATTTTATTTTTAAAGAAACTTTGGCCTACACTTGGAGTTTCTCCTCTTCCTAATTAAACCTGTGGCCTATATTTGACGGGCCTGTTGGTCTAGTGGTTAGTGGCCCTGACTGCTGAGCCGGAGGTCGTGGGTTCGATTCCCACCCAGAACAAACTTTGTGTGATGAGTATAATTGTTTGTTCTGTGTCTGGGTGAGATTTATCTATTATATGTATGTATTTATAAATTATATAAGTATGTATATCAGTTGTCTGGTCACCATAACACAAGCTCTGCTTAGCTTGGGATCAGATAGCCGTGTTTGAGTTGTCCCAAAATATTTTTTTTTTTTTTTTTTTAAGTAAACTTAAAAAAGAAGACTTCGGTAAAGAGAAAGAACAGATTTTGAACAGCTGGAGAACATGAAGTAGCTAAACATGACTGCACACAGCATCACCATCCCTGCTACACAAATCACGTTTTGCAGGCCAAGTGCGTAACAACGGACTTTATACCTATGTACGTCTTGCAGTAATGATTTATTACGTATTATAATAAATACTTAGTATGTAGCTATTAAAGGAACAATTATGACACCTGTAATTGACTAACGGTACTTTGTGTTTATTACAACAGATTTAATTTGCTTTGTTGGTCTACAGCTAGCAAGGGGCAGTCCATTAATGACGTGAAGCTCGAAAGGGGGGGGGAGTCCATAAAAAAAACACGAAATATCTCAAGGGGGAGGGAGGGTGTAGTTAGATATTACATGTATTTATTAATTCATGATCCGGAAGTAAGTTTATTTGTCCTTATTTTTTTATAATAAAATAAGATGATGCTATACCTGAATTTTATAAATATAAAAAATAAGATTCTATGTGGTACTAAAAAAAACACGTGATATAAGCGGAGGGGGTGAGGGTCGTTTTTAACCTCATCACGTATCACCAAGGGGGAGGAGGGGATAATAAACAAAAACTGTGTATAATGGACGGCCCCCAAGTGCGACTACTGAGCATGAGGCCTTGTGTTCGATTCCCGGTTCAGAATAAGTTTTTCCTCAGCGAACAAACATTCCTGGCGAGTGGTGGGTGTATTTATTTATTATATTATTTATTAAGTACACCTTAAAAAGGGAGTCATTTGTCTTGGTATGGACGTGTAATGAAGAGGGACGAAGCACATATGACTAAAAGAGTGATGGATCTGAATGTTGATGGACGGTGAGCGAGAGGAAGGCCAAAGAAAAGATCGATGGATTGTGTAGGAATAATATGAAAGAGAAAGGAGTAAATGATGCCGTTACGCCGACCCTAAATAGAATGGGACAAGGGCAAGAAAATGATGATTTATTAGGTACGGTATACCTCAGTTTCACTATTCGGGATAGACTATTTTGTTCTGCCTAGTTATTTGATTAACCTTGTTCAAAAAAATTTTTATTGCAAGTTTTTTTATTACAAACCTTGTTTTTCAGAATTTTCCTCCTCTTAATTGATTAAGTAGAACAACTACTTGATTAATATCACGTTTTGTACTCTGTACCTATGTGCATAAGATTACAAATACAGTTACTGAAACTAGAAAAAAAGTATTTTTACATTACCGTTCCGTGTCATTGATATACAGTTGTCAGGCGCTCCGCATGAGACCCTGAATTTTAGTTCCCGATCGAGCAACGCGTTGGCTTATTCGTCAACTCGCGCCTCATAAACTCCCGACTGCGCGCGAGTTAGCACCTGATTTTAGTCAACACGCGACCGAGTGAAAATCTTACGTATTTACAGTCATCTACAAAAGACAAAACACTTTGTTGGTGACTGTAAATACGTCAGATTTTCACTCGGTCGCGAGTTGACTACAACACAAAAAGGGAAAATCGGAAAGTGCTAACTCGCGCGCAGTCGCGAGTTTATGACGCGCGAATTGACGAGTAAGCCAACACGTTATTAGGTTTTTCTACCAGGAATTCTCTTGTCTGTTGATGGCAACAGGGTCGTCCTTGTTACATGCGGCTTAAACACAACTAGCTAAATGAATTTAGACCGCAGGTACACATCTGCTATCCCTTGGGAGACTACAAGCGTGATAGTAAGTTGTTATAATAATGTCACTGTTTTCTGTCCCTTGTAACGATAGTCAGGTTGAGCAGTCAAACGACTTAGTTAAACTGCGACTGGCCCTATCATATTAAAAAATGTCAAAAAATGTCCCTTTTAATAAAAGTATGAAGATAAAATAAGAACAAAAGTACATTTAACATTGTCAAGGTAAATAGACCCAATTTTTTTAAAACTTTGCTCCACACTAGGAATTTTTCCTGTATCGTGGGTGCGTTTACAAACATTTAAACTCACATACACAAACTGCCAGACCCGAAACAACTATCTGCAGGTCATACAAATATTTTTTCCGTACGGGAATCGAACCCGGGACACGCAGCGCAGCAGACGATCGCTCAGCCACTGCACCAAGCGTGTCGTCAATATCCTTTAAAGTTTAAATTAAAAATTATGCTGTGCATATTTAATACTTTTTGCTGTGCCCTTTTTGAAGATCTTCACACATTATGGAATGCAAAAAAGAACAAATGAAAAGAAACACATGTTTGACTCACCGTTCAGTTCTACAGAAACGGAGCCGATTTGCCATCAACATACATTATTGATGATCTCATATAAGAAACACTTTTACTTGGACTTTATAGTTACAGTTATGATCACATGTATCATGTACGCTATATTGTGTACTAGTTGCGCGCCACGGTTTCACCCGAGTAGAGGCGTGTTGTCCCAATAACAACTATTTATTTATTTAACGATTTATGTACATACACACTAAATACAGAAAAATAAATAGGAATAGAAAACAGGTACAAAGGTAATGCTTATTTCTATAGAAATCTCTTCCAGCATACCTGCGAAAGGAGAGTAAATAAAAAGAGATGTAGACACAGTGCGTAAAAAGAATACTTAAAAGCAAATAATGACTAAATACAATATAAGAATATACTAACGTACATACAAATACAAAGACAAATATATAACATAAATACAATATAAAATATAATAATAAATACCTATGCAACTATGGTGAAATTGACAGATAATGTTCTTTTACGTTATGTGTTAATCCAGAATGTAAACAAACTACATACCAAATTTTATTTATATTTGTTAAGTGGAAAACATACACACATACGCAGCGCAGTGACTAAGCTCGACTGTTGAACTGCGTGTTCGGGTTCAATCCATGCACGCAACAAATATCTGTATGACCCAAGGGTCATGTAACCAAGGTAGTTATTTTGGTTCGTCTGACTGTTTGTGTATGTGAGTTTAAATGTTTGTAAACGCACCCACGATAAAGGAACCTCACTTTCTACTTCTACTTCTTTGGGGTAACACGGTTCCTCTTTCCTGATTTGCAGGTACCTGCTACCTGTAGGTTTTGCCCTAGCGCCTGTTTTATTGTAAAAGCAATGCTAAATTTTCCCTTTTCTTCCCTCTTTCTCCCTCACATTGCACGATTTAAAAAAAAATGTCCTATGTCTGCCTCTAGGGTCTCAACTAGCTCCGTACCGAAATTCATCAAAATCGGTTAAGCCATGTGGGCGTGAAGACGTAAAAAACAAACAAACTCACTTTCGCTTTTATAATATTAGTAAGGATATTACTTTAACAAAACATTTAAAAGTATTATTTTTAGAAAATAAAGTAAAAGCAGTGAATATTTAATTTTCAATATGGCAACCATTCTTAGAAGGCAAAAAAGATCGATTACCTAATCACAAAATGCTGTTTGATTAGTATGAGTCGCTTGGAAAACTCGCAGGGTTATGCGTCATAACAATGTGTAGGAACCGGTAGCGCAGGCGCAGCCTTGCACGACATAACGGATCCATGGTTCGATCAGCCAACTCTGTCATTAACTGAGCAGCTTTTGAAGTGAACTGTCCTCTCAAGACTTGTCACCTTATTAAAAATGAAATCACTAATCATTTGTGCGACATTTTTGTTAGTATTAATCATCGCAAGCACGGAAGAAACTAAATATTTATCTCATCTAAAATGTTTGCAATTGTTCGGAAAATGTTTAGTGAAAAATATTGAAAAATCGAACGCAGCTAGTGAAGTGATTCAGTTGAATCGTGCCAAAAGAAGCATTTTGATTAGTGGAAAATGTGCGCAGGGGCAGATTTGGTATTTGTACAAGTGTTGGGATTGCAAAGAGTAAGTGTTTTTTTTTAGTTAAATAATTACATTGTGTGTTGTGTCCTCGTGGAGGAGCTCGTGGCCAAATAATAGCAGCCGCTCAGATCGATCTCTAGGTTAATCCGCGCTTGCCTAGGTTGGTCTGTGGATGGGTGACTACCTCATTACATACCGAGTTTCCTCCGTGCCTCGGAAAGTACGTTAGGCCGTTGGTCCCGGCTGACATTTGTAGAACTTTGAGAGTCGTTACACGTAGTCAGTGTTCTGAAAGTCTGACAACCAGTCTTACCAAGGAGTTTCGTATTACCCAGTAGGTACTATTTGGGTTGTGGAGGTCAGATCGCTTCATGTAAAATACTGGTATTCAGCTGCATCCGGTTAGACTGGAAGCCGACCCCAACATAGTTGGGAAAAGGCTAGGCAGATGATGGTGTACTGTGGTGTCCTGTAAGTAAAGGAGACCTACGTGATACTATCGTCCTACTAATATTATAAATGCGAAAGTTTGTGAGTATGGATGTATGTTTGTTCCTCTATCACGAAAAACTACTGAACGGATCTTGATGAAAGTTGGCATAGAGGTAGATTATAGTCTGGAATAACACATAGGATACTTTTTTATCATCACGCGGGCTAAACCGCGGGCGCCAGCTAGTCGTCCATAACTTGAGGTAGGTACATGATCTGTGTACATCTTTAATAAATAAATTACATTAGCTGTATAATACGACACGGTAAGCGCAATGGCTGAGCGATTGACTGCTGCGCTGCGTGTCGCGGGTTCGATCCGCGTACGGGACAAATATTTCTATGGTCTATAGATAGCTGTTCCAGATCTGGCTGTTTGTGTATGTAAGTTTAAATGATTGTAAACACACCTACGATACAGGAGAAATTCCTAGCTTTCTTTTTGTAAAAGAAAAAAATAAAAAAGCAACAGATATATTTAAAAAAAAAACAGAACACACACAAAAAAAAAGAGCAAAGTCTTGGACACCGGCCAAGAGCAAAGTCTTGTAACATAAGCAGCCATAATTTAAAAAAAACCGGCCAAGAGCATGTCGGGACACGCTCAGTGTAGGGTTTCGTAGTGTCCCGTCCGTCACAATAAGTGTTCCCAGTTATGAGGCCAACCGAACAATTCGGTAATACCTGATCCAATGTAATAAGTACCTACAGCGCCATCTCTCGAGGAATTGGGTTACTAATTAATACAAAGACGTGTACAAAGAAGTTTTCGGTGGTAATTTTGGATTGCGAGAACCGATTTCAATAATTCTGTTTTTGTTTGAAAAAAGATACGTTCAGGATAATAAAATATGTAAACAAAGTTACAAAAAAAGCTTGCATTACGATTATACTACAAACTTAGTCTTAATTATTTTGTACAACTTTTTGTCTTTTTTGTACAAAAACTGTTGTGTCAATCAAGTTCAAAATGATTTTCATAGAAAGTCCTTATAAAGTGCTACTTTTCAGATTTTTTTCATATTTTCTAAGAACACATTGTTTTTTACTTTTGGAGCGATTATTTCCGAAATTTTTGACATTATCAAAAAATAATCTCAGTAAACCCCTATTCATTTTTAAATACTTTTCCAACAATATATCACACGTTAGGGTTGAAATTTAAAAAAAAATCACTTCCCACTTTACATATAGGGTGGCTACCCTAATAAAACATTTTTTTCAAATTTTTATATTACCACTTTGTCGGCGTGATTGATATACATATTGGTACCAAATTTCAGCTTTCTAGCGCTAACGGTCACAGAGATTAAGCGAGGACGGACGGACGGACGGACGGACGGACGGACGGACGGACGGACTGACGGACGGACGGACAGACAGACATGGCGAAACTATAAGGGTTCCTAGTTGACTACGGAACCCTAAAAAGTACAGACGACGACACATTAAACCTATAAAAACAATTTATACTGATCTCTCAACTACGGCTCGAACTTTATAGATTTCCCGTACGATGAGAGATCCACATAAACTGGTTTTGTTTATTTACTTAGTTACTACCACTCTGCACGACAGGATTTTGACACATGACACATCAGCTGAATCGGTGGGGTGACGCGAATTGTCATGAAATTCAAGAATTTTCATCAATTTACAGCATTCAATTTTGTTATTAAAAATAAGTCACCGGTGCTGTATCATATGATAAGTTTGAGGTTTATATTTCCAAAAACCTCATAAGGTCGATAAAACGGCGTCAATCTATTGTAAAATGTGTGTAAAATACATATTATTACACCCTTCCAAAAATTAGGTACTTTAAAAACGCTGGAAATAATGCACATACACAAGACAACCCTTTGATAATAAAATCGGAAATCCAAAATAAAAACAGTGACATTCCATCTGCATTCTTATTTTTGCCATTTTACATATAAATTCAAAATAAAACACGATACAAATCTCGACAAAAAATACTAAAAACTGTGTTGCAACATGACATTTCTTAGTGCTTACCGTAAATCTAAGTTTCATCATTACGATTAAAAAGTTGCATTCAACCTAATCGATAATCGAAATGGAGTAAACTTTAAAAAAAAGTTTTGGGACCATTGAGGAATTTACCTATGGAGATTGCATATTATTTTACTATTGATATTATAGTTGTTCAAATATCTATGATATCGATAAGAAAAGAAAGACAACAACATTTTTTCACGTGCTTTTTTGTTATGCTATAATTATTTTCTTATGCGCCAAGATTTGAGGTACATTTTGCTGTCAAACGGTTTCGCGGTAAAAGATTTTGGCTGTTTTCTTGAATGACGATGAATGAAAATGGCGGCCATTTTTGTAGGAGGTCATGCTAATTCTGTATGTAACTAGTCAGGCACCCCAGCCGGCACAACCATACCGTACCGCACCTAGAAAGCCATGCCTCCGCAGTAGAGCCTTGTTTTAGACGGACAGGGACTCCGCACACATCGGGGCCCTAAAATATTGATATAGACACCCGACGCCCGATGCCTGTAGCGTCTCCCGCGGCTTGGTTTGAGGAGCGCCTCCTTCCCCCGCTCTAGACGAAGCGGGGGGGAGTGTCAGGGTTATGCAATAGAAGGAGCATGGGTGGGTTTTAGTCAGTACTAGTCTGACACTCCCCCCCGTTTTGCCCAGAGCGGGGGAAGTTATTTGACGATTTCCCACCCAAAAAAAAACCCCGGTACACGACATCAAATAAAATCCAGGTTCAAAATGGACTTATTTTGAACCAAGAGTTTTCTTGGTGTCGTGTTTCCATCTCAATTGTGTTCTTCCTCTATAGGCCATTTTTACCCCAAGGCTTCCACTCCAAGAACACTTTGGCCTACGAGCCATGTTTTAGGAAAGAATGAATACGCTTTTCAAATAACCAATCCAACCAAACAATTTTGTCGAACAAATGTAATTAATCTTAGCTGATTTTTTTAATGCGCTTACCAAGATCATAATTGGCGCGTTCTATATTCAACCTTATTTATTTCTATTTGCAATTCACATTCAAATAGTAGGTACAAAACCAAATTATTAATAAAATAGCAAATAAACATTTTAATATGAACAGCGAGTGCATTCCTTTTTTGAATTTTTATCTGAAAATAAAATTGGCGCGAATTTAGCCATAGATCAGTTTGTACTGTTTGTTTTTGAATCGGTTTTAGTGGCGGAAAAAATATTATAATCAATATTTATAGTATTTTACACGTATTACAAAATTAATTGTTATTTTCATCTATCAATTTCTGATATTCCTTAATTTAATTATTCGAGTTGATTGATTTACAAGAAAATAATCGATTGAAATAATCGCATTTACACATCACAAAATTAAAAAAAAAAAGAAATGGACGTCAATTTCGAAAGTGAATTTAGTAGTGGTTATGAATATTCCGTGTTATTGGTCCTATTATTGCAAATTACGATAAGATCTGGGCATTGTCATGTTATTTATAATATTTGAAATGATATTTGTGTCAGTTGTTATAGAATCTATTCGTGAATATATGATATAATGTGGAATTAAAAATGTAAACAAGCACGATTGGCGCGAAACTTCGACTTTAGATTTCAAAATGTATCATTACCACTACTAATATAAGTTCAATTACGAATGATTTCTTCACGTAATAAAAGGACACGTTAATCATTCCCAATAATGTGGAGTTTAAATGTCCGAAAACCAATTTTTTTATGATTTTTAGCGTCAACCTACACTGCCATCAAAATGGCGATGATCGTAATTTACGCATTTGGATTTTATAAGACTTAATTAAGAAACTTCCTCAATAATTAAAGAACTTCTAATGACGTTTACATACGAGTTTTTGAAGTTATACTTCTTTTGGGGCGTTGTGATGAGAGTGATTTGGTACTACAGCGACACATTGAAGTTAGTTCTAGGTGGTATCCAGTGTGACCATATGTTTCAGGAACCTGCATTTTGGCAGGTTTAGCCCTTTATTTTACTCTCTGGCACTTTTGTTGACAAAATGACAAAAGCAATGTATAAAGAAAGTGATCAAGAAGAATTCGATGTTAATACGAATGTATAATTTAATTCAGTTCAGTTTTAGACTTTAAGATCAATTATTTTAAATAAAACTCCAAAAAATAATGTGTCTATTTATTTTAAATTTTTGGAGTTTTATTAAATTACATTGGCATTTTGTGCTTTCGATTTTGGCAGGATTTGTCAGATTTTTTGCCTAAGTTGGGCAGGATCTCTAATTTGTAGTTGGTCACACTGTATCGGTCATCATAATGTGAAGTTAGTTCTAGGTGGCATGAAAATAGATAACATACGTTCAAGTTGTATAAAATCTACTTTCTAGTATTTTTATATTTATAGCACGTGTTTCGTAACAGTACAATTAAACAGTGTGAATAAATGAATATTATTTTGGTGTTTTTAGAAAAGTATAAATGTCAACGAACTGTCAAAGTTACGAGCCGTTTTCAATGTGTTTACTGTTCGATTTCGGTCGGCTATCCACAAAAATGTAAAATATCTTGTTCAGATAGTGAATCAAGTGATTTTGAAAGATTTTTGGGCTGGAGTAACTCCGAACCAGTTGAAGAAAGTGGTTCTAATCAATGAAGATATAAATTGAAGATGGATCATTTTAGTATCTTCGATAATAATGAATTCCAAGTTAGATTTCCGCTAGATAAGCCATCTGTACAAAGTTTACATGTCGAAGCCAAGGAGCCAGGTATGTGTATGTCTTACCGCATAATATTCATTTGAGACAACCAAAACAACACCATTCATTACGCATTTTACTTATGGTATACATGATACATCCTTTTCACCAACTCATAATGACTACTATTTTACGCATTATGGACAAAGTCAGTCACTGGCTAATACCAGTGACTGACTTTGTTGGTGTATCTAAATAATCAGTTTTTTGTATGTTATAGCAGTATTTATTTGTTTCATTGGTACCTTGTAAATCATATAATAATTTTATTTCATCACCCATGTGTTATTTAGTAGGGGATGGGATTAGGTTTTACTATATAAATTTTTGTTAACACAATTCAATTCTTTTCTTAGGTTCAGAGACTGGAGAATTTAGAAATTGAAAGGGATCCCCTAATATAAGCTGTGTGATGTAAAATGATGAAATATGAATTTAGTAGCCTGTTGGCCTGGTTCAGCTTCTGATGCCACTATATTTAACAACTAATAAAAATTACAGGTAACTTTTCTATAATATTACAGCATTATAAAGTAAGTTTTGTGACCAAATTATTGAATTCAGTACCTATCCCGAACTACATCTTTTATCAGCTCAGTGTGAAAGTAAATTGTACGGTCAGAAATGGCTGCTTGCAGACATTGCATATCTTTTAAACCTTACACCTTTGTTAAACCCTTGATTACATTATTTAGGTGTACTAGTACTTATTTAAAATGTTATTTATTTTAGGTTTTATAAGAAAACTAACATATCCGGTGTTATAGAATGTATAGATAGCACATTATTTGCTATGATGAGACCTAAGGAGAATGAAGAAAGATAATATATAATAATATTACTGTCGCAAAGGATATCATGCAAGAAATGTTCTATTGGTAAGTTCAGTGAAAGAAACACTTGCTTAATTTTTTTATCTGTTCATTTGGATATCAAACAGTATAATAATAATATCAAATTATGTGTTTAAGAAATATTTAAAAATATAATTTTATGTAAAGAAAACAATAAATGGACTAAATATCAAATTACATAAGTACATTTAAACCCTTATCATTTATGTTATCTAATCTAATATTATAAAGCTGAAGAGTTTGTTTGTTTGTTTGTTTGAACGCGCTAATCTCGGGAACTACTGGTTGGAATTGGAAAATTCTTTTAGTGTTGGATCTTAGTCCATTTCTTGAGGAAGGCTATAGGCTATATAACATCACGCTACGACCAACAGGTGCTGAGCAGCGCGTAGTATTAAGATAATAACACAAAAATAAAACAATTTATTATTTTACTTTAAACAAAGTGTAAGTAATAAGTATTTTTTACTCTAATTGCAGATAACAGATGCAGATTTAAATATAATACACGTGGATGCTTCATAAGGTGGACGATAAACAGCCTGGCACCTCAATTAAATATTCATCAATATCCTGAATCAATGTTTTTTTTAATGTCAAAAATTAGATAGTATTAAACCAATATAAATCATTGAGGTTGTTGTATTTTGTCAGTTTTGTTTTTGTTTGTTGTTTCCTTGATCGTGTTTGTAAACATGAACGAGAAAGTGTTGTGTGCTGAACTGATATTGATTATGGTGACAAAATTCAAATATTAGCCTACTTATAATTATTTTTTATTCTACTATCTTAATGAATGCACACCCATATTATTTATTAACCAGAAAATATAATATTTACAAAAATAATGAGGAGGTCATATGACTTAAATGTCCGACCCCTTTCGGGGCCAGTACCGAGCCAGCGGAGGTTTGAATGTCGAGCCCCCGAAGGGGTCCGTACCGAACTATACGGTTAATATTTAACAGAGTTTTATTTTATTGACAATAAGTTTCACAGGTTATTTGACATCTTAATTACAAATGCAATGTTTGTATTAACGTGACAGAAACGTGAAACTTGGCTATGGAATTGCATTTTCCCATACAAACTCTGCCTCCCTACTTCACCTCTTTAGGAAGTTGAATTTTCTTTTTTTTTTTGTTTTTTTTTTTTTGCATAATCTTATCTTGGTGAGCACCTACGTCTTAAAAGGATTACCCATGAGGGAATTCTGACACCTAAAACTTGTAGTTTCTGAGATTTAGTAATGAGTGAGTCAGTGATTTTCTGTTTTATTTTTATAGATGTTCTTTCCAAGGTTAAAATCGAACTCCTTGCCTTTCATAACATATATTACGAATATGAATTAGGATAGTCTAATATAGAAGATGGTCTGGAATGTATTTATTGTTCTAACATTTGCAATAAAAACTGCTTTAAAGTAAGAAAAAAAAACTGTTTATTAAACTTGCACAGGATAAGATAATAAAACAAAGCTAATTTAAAAAAAGAACAACAAAAATTAAAAAAAAACGTGTTCGAAGCCAAAAGGCCTGTATCTCAGCATGGTGCTGCAACATGGCCGCCATGTCACAGCGCTGATATTCTGATAGGGCCCAAGCAAGTCAAGCCACGGTCAGATAGGATAAAATACAAATCAAGAATAATGAATTGTGGGACGAATAAACAGTATAAAAATATGAAAAAAGAAAAATTAAAAGCGAAATCTATACCCATCGTAATATCCATAAAAAATGGTACCGGTATTATGATAATTATGTCTACAGTAACATTTATGCATTTTTTTGGGTTAGGAAATCATCAAATAACTTCCCCCGCTGTGGGCGGAGCGAGAGGGGAGAGTCAGACTTGTACTGACTAAAACTCACCCATGTTCCTGCAATTGCCCTTTACGTTCCGGGGCCACGGTATCTCTTTCGAACAACCCGCAACCCCGGAACATTTATGCACTGACAAGCAAAGTGACACAGGCGCACTTATTCGCTCGTAAAATTACCTATTAACTGTTCATCATCTGCCTAGCTTTTTCCCAACATTATTGGGGTCGAATTCTTGCCCACCGGGATGCAGCCCATACATACATAACATTCTTTTACTCCACACAACCCGGTTAGTACTGAGTAATACAGTACAGTAGTACACCTTGTACTGTATTACTCAAGTAAGACTGGTTGTCAAACTCTCGGGCCATTAACTACCTGGAACGACTGTCGAGGATCTAAAATTGACAGCGGGAATATTTTAAAATATACTGTATTAGGTTTTGACCGCAGCTTTGCTCCCGTAATATTCGGAGTAACACAGTTAACCTTGTACATTTTGCACTTGCGCCTTATTGATTGTAATAGCAAAGCTAAATTTTTCCTTTTCTTCCCTCTTTCTCACTCATTTAGCACTTTAAAAAAAATACAAAAATAGCCTAGCACATCCTATGTCCGTCTCCAGGGTCTCAACTACCTCTGTACCAAAATTTATTTGAATCGGTTTAGCCATTTAGGTGTGAAGAGGTAACAAACAAATTCACTTTTGCTTTTGTAATATTACAAACTTACTTTCGCTTTTAAAATATTAGTAAGGATTCACTGTAACATCTTTCAGGCTACATTAGATAACAACATATGTTTGGTGATGTATCGATAACATGGATAATCCAAATTTTTATAAAGAAGGAATACATTATTAAGTTAAATTAAAATTCATTTATTTTGGACTACACAGAATCATATTTTGTTAGTTTTAGTAGTAAAAAATAAATATTAATACAAGGGATGACAAAGCAGGCACAATGTGTTCTACTTGATCATCCTCCGAACAAAATGACCAATATTTGGAGTGTAGCTCTCCGCCACAGCTCTCAGGATATAGCTGCGACTACTCCGCACTCTGCATAGCAGCGACGCAGTTTTTTATTATACAACTAGCTTTTGCCCGCGGCTTCGCTCGCGTTACATTCGGTAGGGCCTTATTGATTTGTAATAGCAATGCTAAGTTTTCCTGTTTCTTCCCTCTTTTTCCGTCATATCCCATGCCTATGTCCGTCTCCTGGTTACCAACTATATCTGTACCAAAATTCATGAAAATCGGTTTAGTCATTAAAGCGTGAAGAGGTAACAAACAAACGAACAAACTCACTTTCGCTTTTATAATATTAGTAAGGATTTAGTTTATCCTTATCTATTTATGTACACACAGAACAATATATAAAAAAGTACATAAGGAAAAAAGAGCACAAAGGTACTGCTTGTTTCATAAAGAAATCTTTTCCAATCTTTTAATCGTTATCGATCACACGGCGGAAATCTCGTTTTCTTGAGGTACTTTAATATAATTTTAAAATATGTAACTTAAAAAAAAAAAACATTCGAATATAGTAGAAAAAGTATTTTTTGTTGATGATATTTTTTTATAGATCAGTAACTTGGAGGGCGTTCGTAAATACGTGAGGTGTTTTTTTTTTAATTTTCTGTCCCTCCCTCCCCCCTTGGTGAGATGTCGTGAGATTTAATTCAACCCCCTCCACCATACCGAAATTTCACGTGAGATTTTACAAAATGTAGGTTTCTTACGTAAACGCGCTGGATTATTATTGTAAAAAGGAAAAAATAAGATAACAACGATTACGCGTAAGATTAAATCTTAAGCGTGTACAGATACCGGCACGGATCTTGAGCGCTCGGCGGAAGAGTCGGGATCGCTTTGCGCATCGTACACATATGGCAAATAAAACGCATGCCATGCCCGTTGATTATTTATTTTTTCTAAGTTACCTACGTAATTTCTTACTGGTTCTATGGTTGTACAATCTGGATTATATGGACCAAACTAGTATATTTTTTTTTTGTTTCAATTAGAAACCAAATTGCGTGATATTTGCCGAGACCCCTCCTCTCTCCAAAGTAAGATTAGATGAGATTTGACTTGACCCCTTCCCCCCCTTAACCGTATAGTTCGGTACGGACCCCTTCGGGGGCTCGACATTCAAACCTCCGCTGGCTCGGTACTGGCCCCGAAAGGGGTCGGACATTTAAGTCATATGACCTCCTCATTATTTTTGTAAATATTTTATTTTCTGGTTAATAAATAATATGGGTGTGCATTCATTAAGATAGTAGAATAAAAAACTCATATGTAAACGTCATTAGAAGTTCTTTAATTATTGAGGAAGTTTCTTAATTAAGTCTTATAAAATCCAAATGCGTAAATTACGATCATCGCCATTTTGATGGCAGTGTAGGTCGACGCTAAAAATCATAAAAAAATAGGTTTTCGGACATTTAAACTCCACATTATTGGGCATGATTAACGTGTCCTTTTATTACGTGAAGAAATCATTCGTAATTGAACTTATATTAGTAGTGGTAATGATACATTTTGAAATCTAAAGTCGAAGTTTCGCGCCAATAGTGCTTGTTTACATTTATAATTCCACATTATATCATATATTCACGAATAGATTCTATAACAACTGACACAAATATCATTTCAAATATTATAAATAACATGACAATGCCCAGATCTTATCGTAATTTGCAATAATAGGACCAATAACACGGAATATTCATAACCACTACTAAATTCACTTTCGAAATTGACGTCCATTTCTTTATTTTTTAATTTTGTGTTGTGTGAATACGATTATTTCAATCGATTATTTTCTTGTAAATCAATCAACTCGAATAATTAAATTAAGGAATATCAGAAATTGATAGATGAAAATAAAAATTAATTTTGTAATACGTGTAAAATACTATAAATATTGATTTTAATATTTTTTACGCCACTAAAACCGATTCAAAAACAAACAGTACAAACTGATCTATGGCTAAATTCGCGCCAATTTTATTTTCAGATAAAAATTAAAATAGGAATGCGCTCGCTGTTCAAATTTGTATTAAAATGTTTATTTGCTATTTTTGTTAATAATTTGGTTTTGTACCTACTGTTTGAATATGAATTGCAAATAGAAATAAATAAGGTTGAATATAGAACGCGTCAATTATGATCTTGGTAAGCACATTAAAAAAATCAGCTAAGATAAATTACATTTGTTCGACAAAATTGTTTGGTTGGATTGGTTATTTGAAAAGCGTATTCATTTTTTCATAAAACATGGCTCGTAGGCCAAAGTGTTCTTGGAGTGGAAGCCTTGGGGTAAAAATGGCCTAGAGGAAGAGCACAATTGAGATGGAAACACGACACCAAGAAAACTCCTGGTTCAAAATGAGTCCATTTTGAACCTGGATTTTTCTTGATGTCGTGTACCGGGGTTTTTTTTTGGGTGGGAAATCGGCAAATAACTTCCCCCGCTCTGGGCAAAACGAGGGGGACTGTCAGACTAGTACTGACTAAAACCCACCCATGCTCTTTCTATTGCATAACCCTGACACTCCCCCCCGCTTCGTCTAGAGCGGGGGAAGTGCGTCTACTGCGGAGGCATGGCTTTCTAGGTGCGGTACGGTATGGTTGTGCCGGCTGGGGTGCCTGACTAGTTACCTACAGAATCAGCATGACCTCCTACAAAAATGGCCGCCATTTTCATTCATCGTCATTCAAGAAAACAGCCAAAATCTTTTACCGCGAAACCGTTTGACACTAAATGTACAGACGCCTCAATTTTTCTCTCGTCAATTTTTCCCAATCAACCTTGAACCTAATACTTTAGAAATTAAAGTCGAAAATCTATCAAAGAAATCTGACAGATTGTAGTAGCTTGATGTGCAGGCGTCTGTACCTCAAATCTTGGCGCATAAGAAAATAATTATAGCATAACAAAAAAGCACGTGACAAAATGTTGTCTTTCTTTTCTTATCGATATCATAGATATTTGAACAACAGAACTATAATATCAATAGTAGAATAATATGCAATCTCCATAGGTAAATTCCTCAATGGTCCCAAAACTTTTTTTTAAAGTTTACTCCATTTCGATTATCGATTAGGTTGAATGCAACTTTTTAATCGTAATGATGAAACTTAGATTTACGGTCAGCACTAAGAAATGTCATGTTGCAACACAGTTTTTAGTATTTTTTTGTCGAGATTTGTATCGTGTTTTATTTTGAATTTATATGTAAAATGGCAAAAATAAGAATGCAGATGGAATGTCACTGTTTTTATTTTGGATTTCCGATTTTATTATCAAAGGGTTATCTTGTGTATGTGCATTATTTCCAGCGTTTTTAAAGTACCTAATTTTTGGAAGGGTGTAATAATATGTATTTTACACACATTTTACAATAGATTGACGCCGTTTTACCGACCTTATGAGGTTTTTGGAAATATAAACCTCAAACTTATCATATGATACAGCCCCGGTGACTTATTTTTAATAACAAAATTGAATGCTGTAAATTGATAAAAATTCTTGAATTTCATGATAATTCGCGTCACCCCACCGATTCAGCTGATGTGTCATGTGTCAAAATCCTGTCGTGCAGAGTGGTTAAACATCTCGAGTATTTTATTAACGCCCCCTTGTAAGTAACTCGTATTGCCATCTGACATTTTGTTGTTGACCGTCTTCTTTTGTTTTATTTGATAAGTCTGTGGTGTTTTACTTTGTTTTGGTTTTATTAAAATGTTTAAATTAAAATAAAACTGTTTTGAGCAAAGGAGTTTGTTGTTTGCCTTCGAGACTACTTTTGAGAAAAAAATACAAAATAATGGAACATTTTTACCACTGAGTTGTAAAACGGGTTGCTGAAGGGCATAATTTCTTGGAACAGTGATATCCATTTTGACAACGTCATGTAGTAATCGTTGGTTATATCCATAACATAGTCCTGACTCTGCTTAGGCACATTCAATGAATCCTAATCCTTACCAATATTATAAAAGCGAAAGTGAGTTTGTTTGTTTGTTACGTCTTCACGCCTACATGTCTAAACTGATTTTGATACAGAGATAGTTGGGACCCTGGAGACGGACATAGGCTAACTTTTTTTTTATGTGATAAATGCTGGGACCAATAGCTTAACGTGCTTTCCGATGCACTAAGGAAACTCGGTATGTAACGACTGGTCACCTATCCACAAACCAACCTAGGCAAGCGCCGCTCGCTAAAGATCGACCCCAGCGGCTTCTATTATTTAGCTACGACCTCCTCCAGGCCAATCTGGAGGAAACACCTCGATAAACGTTGCCCAGAAAACTCAAACAGCCACGACACGGGTGAAGCGGGGGGGAGTGTCAGATTTATACTGACTGAAACCCACCCATGTTCCTTCTATTGCACTTTATCTGCCGGGGTCGCGGTATCTCTTTCGAACAACCTGCAACCCCGCCGTGCCGTGGCCCTGGCAGGCCCTTCTACTTTGCTGACATCTCTTTGAGGCGCGTGTGGAACACTATCGTACCGTCGACACGGCCTGTCGTCCATCGGACGGACAATGATCCACCCATTCCTCAGCGTCCATAGACACGCGCACTATCTCTGGCTACCTTCCATTCGAAGACTAGTCACATGACAAACGAAAAAAAAATAAAAAATCAACGAAACTCAAATGCTGTTTGATTAGAATATGTCGTTGTCCAGCTAATAAAAGTCATCGGGTTACGCGTCGCGCAATATGTGCCCAAACCGGTGGCGCAGGCGCAGTCTTGCTCACACCCGTTCTCCTTCATAACCCAAGTTGCTCTTGAAGTAAGTGGTCCTCTCAAGACTTGAGATATTGCAAACACAAAATAAAATGAAGTCACTGCTGATTTTCATGTGCACAGTATTTTTGCTGGTTTTTACCAACGCTAACACGGAAGAAACTAAATCTCTATCCCATGTTAAATGTGTTGATTTTTTCGGAAAATGTTTAGTGGAAGTTATTGGAAAATTTGACTTAGAAAGTGAAGGTTTTCCGTTGAATCGCGTGAAAAGACAGGTGATACAAGCTAACGGTTGTAAATCACACCAAATTTGGTTTAGTAACAAGTGCTGGGATTGCAAAGAGTAAGTAATTTTATTATTACACTAGCTTTTGCCCGCGGCTTCGCTCGCGTTAAATTCGGGGTAAAACAGTTCCCCTAGCGCCTGATTGATTTATAATGGCAACGCTAAGTTTTCCCCTTTCTTCCCTCTTTCTCCCTCACATCCCACTTTTTTTAAATAAAAATTAGTTTATGTCCGTCTCCTGGTTCCCAACTATCTCTGTACCAAAATTCATCGGTTTAGCCATTAAAGCGTGAAGAGGTAACAAACAAACTCACTTTCGCTTTTATAATATTGTGTTGCACGTTGCGTGACGTCGGCCGCGGAGTAGGGACGTCTATATTGTGAAAAAAAGTTTCACTTGTACCGTGGTTTCATAAAACCACACAATCTTTTTTTTTTCTATCATATATAACTTCATGATAACATAAAATCCCAGTTATTCATTTTGCAACTTTTGTTTTTGCGCGGAAACTTTTGTTTTGTCTGACTTTTACTGACTAAGGACAATAGAAGAAACATGATCTTGAGAAACTATGGTCCTTCTTTTGCCCTTTATGTTTCGGGATCGCGGTATCTCTTTCAAACAACCCGCAACTCCATAACATCCCAGTTGATGTGAAACATCAGTCAGAATCCCACCTTAAATTTCAACAAACGTCTTGGGCCAGTCATGATTTGCTTTTGGTAAACTGCTGAAGACTTTTTTTGTTTTGGAAATCTAGTAAGGACTCGTGCCGCTCTGGGTGGAATGTAAGGAAGTGTGTCAGACTTTTACTGACTAAAACCCATCCGTATTCCTTCTCTTGCCCTTTGTGTTCTTCACAACTAACCAACAGCCTCGGCAGGCAGAGGTCCTAATGCGGCCCTTAGCTTTGCTGACATCTCTTAAGGCGTGTGTGGAATTCGAACGCGTCGACGCGGCCAGAACACCACCAGATAGACGTACGGTGAGCTAGTCATTGCTCAGTTCACCGTCCACAGGCCCGCGCTTACGATGGCCGAGAGTCATCACGTTACCGCGGCCCCGGAACGTAAAGGTCAAACGAAGGAACATGGGTGGGTTTTGGTCAGTACAAGTCTCAAACTCCTCCACCCCCCCGCCCCGCCCAGAGCGGGGGAAGTCATTTGAAGATTTGCCATTCGCAAAAAAAAGAGTCATCATGTGGCACAATCTATCAGCGCCCGTAGTGTTTCTAGCGGCAGCTGGAACGGTTTGAGGTTCTCTGTTCTTGCTGGCACAACTACTTTGTAGAAGAAAGTGACTGCCTTCTGTAAGCTCCCGCTTTGAAAGCCAACGCCGCTGGTAGCATAAGGGTTTGATTTCAAGCAGGGAAATATTTTACTAAGCTTTTAGGTTTAAAGATCTTTATTCTCAAAAAAAACACAACATGTCACTTACTTAAGAACAATAATTATTACTTAAATACTAAATTTTGTTCGACAACATCCGTCAAAACTAAGTAATACTAACTGAAACTTCAGAACTCATACGTTTCTCGGGTTATTTCTGGTTTTCGATCGAAAAGCTTAGCTTGTACTTATACAAGCTAAGTTTTTCAAAGGGATTTCTCAGTTAAAATCTAGATTGGTGCTAAATTGATGGCATTAGGCTCTCACTAAATTGAACTCTGCAAACTCAGCTCTGTTATATTTCGGAGAAAACAGTATTAATGTATGTTGTGTTTATTAATGTAAGTTGTGTGAAAATCAACTATTGGTGGGGAAAAAAAATCAATTAAAATAGAAAATATTTATTTAAGACCAGACACAAAATGATGTTACAAGTCCATAATTATGTTAGTAGAAGAAACTTAAAAACTATGTTAAAATAAAATTAAGTAAAATTGTTTTTTTTTTACTTTACAGAACATTACCTACATACTTATCTTTATTAAATTAATTACTATTAACAAACTATAAATACACACGAACTAATAAATTAATACCTAATAAAAATATGTACAAGTAATAAATAGTAAATTACTAATTAAATTTTATTGTAAAATTTAAAACTAAAAAAATAACAGTGGGGCTATTTGGTAGGTATGATTTTATAAAAAAATAAGTTGTACACAAAAACTACTTAGGTTTTGACCTTTGTAATTTTTTTTTACGACTAACCTTATCAATACCTTCAAGAAAAATGCGGTTTTATTTATTTATTGAACATAGCACTAATAAGTTCAATTTCAGATATGCACGCAATGCCATCTATTATTGTTCACTCAACAACAAAACAATAAAATCAACGAATAGTTACTCAACAACGTGGTACACGGTGTATTCGATAGATGGCGTTTTATTAAACAATGATGAGTAAAATCGGTTGAGATAATGCTGTTATCTGTGTTATCAATTAGTTGGATCATTAATTTTATTTAATTTGTTTGTTTTTGACGACTATCTGGCAGTTTAGGTACTATGAGCGACCTTCACAAATGTCCTTTATTGGTATTGTTCGTCGTGTCGTTGAGTTCCTTGAGTTATGAGTCAAGCTTCACGATAACTAATAATACTTGCACCGACTGGACAGGTCCACTTAATCTGTGTGGTACTTTCTTGAAGACCATTTCAGACATTAATCTGCATTGTCCTAATGTAACGTGACCAGGATTTTTGTCTGGACCTTAGTGTACTCATAACACAAGGAGCTTCTTCTTCTTATTCACCTTAGAAAGGTATCTATTCAGTTCATAAGCCGTACTAAGAAATACCGCTGAGCTCATAACCTTGCCAAGCGAACTACCTCGTGTGACGTCAGAAACGCGTGTCGGTTCTACTTCATGGCGGACCAATAGAAGCGCCGTACAGAGCCCCCGTCATGGACACGCCCAGTGATAAACGATTAGAAGTCTGTATTTGTACATAGCATGGAACCATGAATGAACAAAAGCGACTGATAGCAGTTTTTGCGATAGAATAAAAGACGTTTTCGTGCAGTTAAAATCCTTACTAATATTATAAAAGCGAAAGTAAGTTTGTTACGTCTAAGTAGCTAAACCGATTTTGCTGGATTTTGGTACAAAGATAGTTTACAGGGTCCCAACCCTGGAAACGGTCACAAGCAATAATTAAAAAAAATGATTTATGAGGAAGAATGAAGAACGAAAAGGGCAAACTTTGCATTGCTATTACAGTAAATTAGACGCAAGGGAAAAAACTACAGGTACCTGTACCTGTAAATCAGGAAAGGGGAACTGTGTTACCCCGAATATAACGCGAGTGAAACCGCGGGCATAAGCTAGTTGTTAATAAGCACTTACGACTTGGTTTGCAAGTTGACAAATCGTTAAACCTAATACAAAATTCTACTAATATTATAAATGCAAATATTTGTGAGGAATCATGGATGTTTGTTACTCTTTCACGTCTAAACGACTGAACGGATCTTGATGAAATTTGGCACAAAAGTTGATTATAGTCTGGATTAACACATAGGACTTTTTTTAGATGTCACGCGTGCGAAGCCGCGGGCGCCAGCTAGTATCCAATACCAGATTTAAAATATCCATTCCAAAATATACTTTTAATTTTCTGTTTCAGCCAAGTTTCTTCTAAGTACTTATTTTATTGATAAATTATTAACATATTTTTCATCTTTTTCAGGTACATTGAACTGACGGGTGACGAAACTAAATGTTAATAGCTACAAGAACTGTGGGCGGTATTTATATAAGAATACTACAACAAGATGGCGACATACCTAGGCTCTCTAGAGTACTTGTGCAACACAAAGAGGATACGTCAACTGAATGAGGTTTCCGGCGACTGGGACCGCAATTAACTAGGACCGCGGTCCCAATCGCCGGATCAGTATAAAATAAATAATTTTCTTCCGGCGACTGGGACCACTTATATGATAACAGAAATAAAAAAAAATGTACAGTCAAACAAAAAAAATTTTGATGTAACAATTGAAGAAAAATCCTTTCTGATTTAAAAACATCATTTATTGATAAAATAAAAACAACCACTGACTACAGTTCTGTTATTTAAAACCTTCGTTATTAAAACATAGTGTATGTTTTAGATCGTGTTAACAACAATCAACAACAAAAAAGCACATAAATCGTGCATAACAATCAACAATTTTTAAATAAGTAGCAATCAGAAAGTAATTATTGTTTATTACAAAATTAGTCTTTAACTGGTACCGTAAATATAATAAAAAAAAACACAATAAAAATAATAAACGTGGTACTATCTATGTCAATCACAATTAGTTTAAAATGGCCGTTATGGCTTCACACAAAATCAGTCAAGTAAGTAATTATCACAAAATCAGCCTTAACTGTGTTAAAATATAAAGTTAGAGAGGGATAGTACTATAATACAATGCTATTCTCTTTGTGTGTATTTACCTGCATGTGTAAATTATGTCAAAACGGGCTAGCTTAATCTATTACTAAGCGCATAAGATAAAATCATGTCTAGAACGAGTCAATGATATTTATATAAATAATTCATAAAATTTTTCGTTTGACTGTACTAATTTTGGCTTGAATAATAGATGTTTTTAAGTTATCTATGAGTGGTCCCAGTCGCTGGAAGCAAAATATTTATTTTTTACGAATCCGGCGACTGGGACCGCGGTCCTAGTTAATTGCGGTCCCAGTCGCCGGAAACCTCAACTGAATATCCTTTACCTTGGCTACGAAAATGTGCAGCTGGTTCAAGAATTATTCCACTGGGCTCTCTCAATCATCATCTGACGCATGTAGAAGTCAAAAAAACACACGGACGTTTTTACTTCAATCAATAATAAATTATTAAACATACATGTATTTTAATCACATACCCGCGAATACTGAAACGTCACTCAAAATATGAGGGCTGCTTAACATTTGAGCAGCTCTTAAACTTTAGATCTTGTATGGTCAAACGTCACTTCTGAGTCTCTGTTAAACTTAAGTGGGACTTAAATTTTGAGTGACGTTTCAGTATTCGGAGGATAGAATCCTTCCTCTACACACATTTTAAAGATAGGTAGTTGATGAGAACTGCATTAAAATCCGTGGCATTGTTTTAAAGATCAAACCGCAAGATTGATAAAGGTTTCGTTATTCATTTTAACAAGCTTTTACTAAACAACTTTGAAATTAAATTTTTGAAATGTATCAGCCAGTTATTTTCCTTTCGTCTTTCTATTTCGCATTGAACTGTGTGGTGTCGCGAAGATTATTTTTGTTGTTTGTAGGTTTCTTGCACATAATAAATAATAACTTCGTTCCGTCCGGGTGTCCCTTGACTCTCAAGTTTTTTTACACTGGCTGGAGGCCTAAAATTCAAGGCATCCGCAGCATATTCCCGGTTAAGCAGACGACAACCTCCTAAGTTAAACTGCGAGATGCCTTTATCAGGCGACAACCCCATAGGTTAGGTTGAACTAAAAGAGGTCATTCATAAAAAAAAACTCGGCACATATTTAAGCTCCGCCCTCTTCACGAAGCGTTCAAAGCTATGTATAACTATGGACCGAAAGAAGTGTGAGCGAGATGACGATACACACTCCTTAGATGCAGGTACGGTGGGCGAGGACCAAAAATGGACGGCACCGTCAACTGTTTTTTAAACATGTTTTTTAGGTTCTGTACCTCAAAAGGAAAAAAAACGAAACCCTTATTGGATCACTTCTTCATCCGTCTGTCTGTCTGTCTGTCAAAACCCCTTTATGGTATGGTCAACGGTGTGTGGGCCATTTTTGTATGAAAAAATCAACCCTCTAAGTCGACGCAGTCAAAAAACATGGCTGTTCTTTTTTTTAATAAAAACGTTGCCCCACACTAGGTATTTACTCCTGTATCGTGGCTGGGTTTATATTGCAAGTTTGTACGGAACCTCCGGTGCGCGAGTCTGACCGGGACCGGCAGACTCGCGGCAAACCGGCAAACCGCTTTTTACGGTTTTGTTTATTAGCTAGATAGATATATGTGTACATATATTTTACTACTAGCTTGTCCCACGCTGCTCAGCACCTGTTGGTCGTAGCGTGATTTTATATAGCTTATAGCCTTCCTCAAAAAATGGACTATCCAACACTTAAAGAATTTTCCAATTCCAACCAGTAGTCCCTGAGATTAGCGCCTTCAAACAAACAAACTCTTCAGCTTTATAATATTAGTATAGATTAGTATAGATGTAGACAAATCTTAGAAGTTAAATTTTACTTATTTCTCGGTTTCTAAAAAAGTCTTCCTTTAATATTTTGTTTTTTATCATACTTTGCTGTCGCTCGCGACATTCGTTAAATTCGACATGTTCATGATTTGTTGCAAAAAAACTTCATTTTTGGCGCGCAACCTTATCTCTTTTCTTAAAATAAAAGCTAGCCTAGTTACTCCTTATAAAATCAGATATCTGCCGGTAAACGTCCTGACAAAATGGGTCCAGCTGTTTCCGAGATTAGCTGGAACAAACAGACAAAATCGTAATCTTTTTTTGAAATATACGTGTGGTTTTTTTTTATTGTATAAAATGTATTGTTGTTTTTGCCTTTATTTATGATATGGGGTCGAATAAAAATACTTATATTTACAATGCAAAATTTAAAAACTAAGCTAGTTTTGAAAAGTAATTGCCTATAAAAACTATAATTCAAAAAGTTTTTTTGCTTTGCAATCTATTTTCACTCTGCACTTGCATGTGCGTAAAACAAACGTTAATCTTCACTTTACTAAACGTATTAATAAACTACAGTGAGTCATGATAAGAAGACACGTGCTTTGCTACGACATTTCTATTTATAGAGCTACGGCGTAGCAACGTAGTACCGTAGCTTGCTACGCGGATGTAAGAATTATGTCATGGCCGCGATAATTATATCTCGGTCGTGGGGGCAATGAACTGGATGGTATGCTTTTGATTTCATTCATATTGTAAGGTGCATCGTTTTGCTAGCGCGGATTAAAGCCTTTTGGCGTTGGTTTGGGATGGTTTATAAGCTGAGATAGGGGCCTTTTGGCCTCTTACAAGACTATTTTTTTTATTTTGTATTTTTTTACAGTTCTTGTTCTTCATTTTTTAAAATTAATTTAGCTTTATTGTTTTGTCCTCTGTGAGCCTAATTAGCAGTGATTGCAACCACTGGACCAATGAGGCAGTATTTTTTTTAAAGACTGCCCCGCTCTAGAAATTTCTCCTGCATCGTGGTTGCGTTTACATACATTTAAACTCGCAATTACAAACAGTCACACCCGGAAAACCACCATCGTACAATTATTTGTTCCGTGCGGGGTTCGAAACCACGATACACAGAGCAGCAGTCGATTGCTTAGCCACTGAGCCACTGTGCCGTCAAAGTCATTAATAAAGTAGCAATGGAAGTGTTTTTGACCTTGATATCCGTACAAAATTATGTTGTTCGATTATCCTCCACCAAACAGCTGTTTTTCTCGGCCATTAACCTCACAAGAATGTATAAAGACTCAAGGCTATATTTATAAATAACTTCCGTTTACAACGTTGCCGGTTTTCCTCATCACTTCGTACTGTACGTGAGGATTACAGACATTCTACACACCACTTGTAACAATATTCTGCATAGTGCATAATCTGGTAAAATTAGTAATTAGGCTGTATGGGTGTACGGCTGGATGTATGGGTAGATATATGGGTGGATGTTTGGGTGGATGTATGGATGGATGTATGGATGGATGGATTTATGGATGGATGTATGGATGGATGGATGGATGTATAGGCTGATGTATGGATATTTGTTTCTCTTTTACATCAAAACGGCTTAACAGATCTTGATGAAATTTGGCACAGAGGTAGGGTATGGTCTGGAATTACAAAATGGATACTTTTTTTTCGATATGATTCGGGCGAAACCGCGGCCCCAGCTAAAAAAAGAAATAAGTATTTTCGAAATAACGTTGCTCCCTAAGCAACGACCGCTTTTTTATTTCTGCAGACGTACTGTGGTACTGTGGTTTTTTTTTATTTTTTGCGGATGGCAAATCCTTACTAATATTATAAGAAGCGAAAGACAGTTTGTTTGTTTGTTACGTCTTCACGCCTAAATAGCCAAACCGATTTTGATGAATTTTAGTAAAGAGACAGTTGGGACCTTGGAGACGGACGTAGGCAATTATTTTTTAATGTTAAAAATTGGGAAAAAGAAGGAAGATAAGAAGAGAAAGGTAATTTTTTTCGATCATTACGCGGGTTCAAGTAAACTCAAAGTAACTATGCCACGCAGACGAAGTCGCGGACGGAAGCTAGTCATCAATAAAGTTCCCCGGGGAATTAACTTCTCTCTGTAGAGCAGGGAAAGTTAAGTCTAGTAATCTAGTAAGTATTTAACGACCTGTATATCTTTTGGCCTTTATATTCCGAGCCCGCAGTATCTCTTTTAAAAAACCCGCAACCCCGGCAGGCGGTGGCCTTGGCAGAACACTCAGCTTTGCTGGCATCTCTTTGAGGCGCACGTGGAACACGAAAGCACTGTCGTCGATACGGCCTAAAGTCGTAAGCAGCTGAAAAAGCAAAGTTGAAGGTAGTTACAGACGTACACGTAGTGCCACCTATAAATACTCAGTAAAATCAATGAATATTCGCTAAACAACGCAATGCGCGGGATATTCGATAGATGGCATTGTAATATAATAATTAGATATATTATTGTAAATAATATATATATATATATATATATTAGAATTGGAAAATTCTTTTAGTGTTGGATAGTCCATTTCTTGAGGAAGGCTATAGGCTATATAACATCACGCTACGACCAACAGGTGCTGAGCAGCGTGGGTAAAACCGCGTGGAACAGCTTGTATCAAATATATAAAATTCTCGTGTCACAATGTTAGTTCGCATACTCCTCCTCATATTCATTAAGTATGAGAATCGGCTACTATCAATTTTTCGTACCCCTAAGTGATAAGGGGGACCTGAACAGCGGTTGAAACCGGTGTGCACAGCTAGTAGCAATAGAATAATTAAATTATACTCATAAAGTATAATTTATTTCTAAAATGGATGAGATAGACACAGTTGTTGGTGTTATCAAATATCTAATTCAAAAATAAGAAACTATTGTTAAAACAAATAATAATTTCACTGTCATTTTGACTGTTGTTGTTTTTCGAGGTCGTCTGTTCAAGTTACATTCAAAAATAAAAAATAAAAATAAAAATAAAATAAAATTTATTGTGTCAAATAATTTGTTAACATAATTGTGTTCGGAACCTTCTTTTAGACAAACAATGCCTGTAGTAGAAGACTCCGCTCCTCCCTATTTTGTATAGCGTAATATTAACACAATAATAAAAAGAAAAAAACAAAAATAAATTGAATTAAAGTTAACTTTAGAATCTTAGTCTAACGAAAATACAAAAATTAAAAAGAGAACATGCTTATAAATGTGTGCGTGTGTCTGTGTGCGTGTGTCTGTGTGTGTATGTGTGCGTGTGTGTGTGTGTGTGTGTGTGTCTGTGTGTGTGTGCGTGTGTGTACGTGTGTGCAAATATTATATAGGTGTGTAAGTCTGTGAGTGTACTTGTGAATCATTCCGTGTTATAGCAATGCTTCTGTGGCCTCATACGTGAGTGGTTTTATCCACTTAACTAGTGTTTCTTTACAGTCATATTTGTTTTTGGTGTGTATATGTATATTTTTATTTATTCTATTGTACAGTTGAGCTGATCGTTTGCTATATTGTTTGCATCCAAATTTGGTCTTAGTTGCAGGTACATTCGCTATGGTAAACTTTCTCCTTTTCGGTGCAATACTGACATTCAAAGGCAAAAACTTGTGCTTTTTTAATACTGTTTGAACGATGTACAGTTTTCTGACAGAGAGTACATCGCTGATCTGATATAGGTCTACAGTTGGGAATCTTAGTTTTTTAAAATGCATTATCTTCAGGAGTGCGCGTTGTGCTCGTTCTAGAATTATCAATTTGGTCTTTGCTGTACCTCCCCAAACCGGAATACAGTATGCGAGCACAGATTGTACTAGGGCAAGGTAAATTTGTGTGAGTAAACTTCTAGACGGGCTTTTGTTGTTCGCTTTCACCATAGGTGCAACATGCCTTAGGGTTTTGAACAACCAGCTTAGCTTTCTAATTCTGGCGGTAACCTGTTCTACGTGAGGGTACCATGACAATCTATTATCCACTACTACACCCAAATACTTAACTTCAGTTACTTTTTGAATACTCGGGCAGTTACAATTATTGGCGAATTCACCCTTACATGAATGTATTAAGATATTAAACTCATCAGTTGGTTCACTACGCTTGGAAATGCTAAAACATATAAAATTCGTTTTGGAGGTATTTAACGTTAGAAGGTTGGATTTTAGCCAATCAGCGACACGAGAAATACCTGCCTCAGTATGGTGCTTGACATCTTGCCAAGAGCTCCCATAAAAGACAACGGCTGTATCATCGGCATAGGAGAAAACTTTAGCATTAGGTAAATTGATGCCACAGAGGTCGTTTATATATATTAAAAAGAGGGTTGGGCCCAATACACTTCCTTGAGGAACTCCGTACAATACAGCCGCGTCGCTACTGATATGCTGGCCAACCTTCACTCTTTGTTTCCTGTTTGAAAGGTAGTCCCTTAAAAGGTCAAGAGCTATTCCTCGAACGCCAATCTTTTCCAGTTTGTTGGCAAGGATAGAGGTAGAAACGGTATCAAATGCCTTTTTGAGATCCAAAAAGACAGTAAGGCATTTTTCTCCATTATCTAAATTGCTTGGTTATTAGAGAGGATAGAGCACTAACAGCATCTTCGGTAGATATATTTCTTCTAAAGCCGTACTGTGAGTCAGATAATATATTAAATTTACTCAAATAATTTAGTAGCCTAGTATTTATTAATTTTTCAATAATTTTTGATAAAGCAGTTAAAACTGAGATTGGTCTATAATTACTGACATCGTCTCTATCTCCACCTTTGTGCACCGGCGTGATTATAGCTTCTTTTAACAAGGTCGGAAAAATTCCTTTCGTAAAGCACAGATTTATAAGGTGTGTGATGACGGGGACCACTGTAATGCTAGTATATTTTAAAAACTTTGTGGATATGTTATCCCAGCCCGAAGCGCTGTTGGACCTAAGATTCATTAGAGTTCGATATACCTCATCACAGTCGGTTTCTAGAAGTACAAAAGAATTAGCTTGTGTGGGTGTATCACTGAGTGGCGTAGGGTAATTCATAGTTGTAGGTTGAATTTTTTGAGCTAGCTCACTACCTATATTAGCAAAATAACTATTGATATAATTTATAGACTCAGAGGGAGACGATTTTAAGTTTAGCAATTCTATGTTTTGATTATTTGTTTTATTAGTGTATGTAATAGATTTGATATTTTTCCAGAGTTGCTTTGAGTTTTTTGTTGAATTTGAAAGTAGCTCTCGTTCGTATTTTCTTTTTAACCTTTTCAATAAATTGTTACAATAATTCCTATATCGTGTGTAAGTTATTTTGTGTATTAAATTATCTGGGTCATGTCGAAGTTTCCTTTGAAGTTTATTGCGATTCTGTATGCAGCGCAAAATTCCTTTAGTGATCCATGGTTTGATGATGCGTTTGCTGCTAGGGATATTTGTCGTAGTAGTGTTAGAGTTAATTGTGTCGGTAAGAGATTGCAACAAGAGTTTACATAAATAATCCGGGTCATTACAAAATAGCAAATCACTTATGTTCTTTTCTTGCAAATGTGTGAGAGCCTGTTCATAGTTAAGTGAAGTAGTAGTTTTAGGTATAGCATGTTTATGTTTTTGCTTAGACAATACTAAAAGCGTTGTGAAATGATCTGTAATGGTAGAGTGTAGGATAGCGATAGTCGCGGAAAACTTTTTCTTATTTATTTTTAACATGAAGTGATCTAGGCATGTTTTATCTCTAGTCGGTAACAAATGCCCAGGTAGGATACCATGAAGCGAAAGCATATTGAGGTAGTTTGTTCTATTTTTTTGTTCATGAGACTGTTCGGTCGGCTTCTTTATAATATTAATATTTATGTCACCCGCGATGACAATACTTTTTTGTGATGTTATAGAGTCAAGATGAGTACTGAGTGAGTCTATGAAACCGTCAGTATTTGTGTATGATGGAGATCGATAGATACATAAGATAATGTTATTTAATACGTCCAGCTGTAAACAAGAGGCTTGCGATAGTGATATTTCCTTAACTCGGGGTTTTAGCGTACTTTTAACATAAACTACGACTCCATCATTTTGGTTCAGCTGCCGAGTAGTCATATACGACTGGTAGTTATTTAATTGTGGAATAGGTTTATTTGCGCTCAACCTACACTCTGTTAAGATAATGATGTCCACATCTAATTTAATTATAGATAACGTCAACAAGAAATCATCAAAATTACAATATATGCTTCTTATGTTTTGAGATAGAATGCTTAAGTCATTTTTGTTTACATATATGTGTTTATGGAGTTCTACGCAAAAAAATTCAGCGGCTCGTCAAGTTTAAAGTCGACATTAACCGCGGGGATATCCCCGTAGTCATATTAATAGTTTTTAATAAAGTCAAGTTAAAATTATTTCTATATAAATCTTAATAAAATCACTGCTGAAATTTAAAATTCTGACTATGCTATCATAGTCAGAATTTTCAATAATTTTAAATCCAAGTGTGGCTAGCAAAAAAAAAACAAAGAAATGCGTTCACTGCGTCATGAAATTATGGACTTAAAGTTCTTTCAGACAGATTTTAAAATGTAATTAAATAGGTCACTTTACTCAATACTGCCTTCGAAAGCAAAAAAAATAACTACTTAAATATCAATTTAAACAGCAAAGAATCGAAACAATTAAATTGAATGCAAGATCGTATATTGTTTTTCTATAATGACAACACTGAGAGCGTCAGTGCAAATGCTCATTTCGCGCCAGAAATCCACAACTTCAGTCGCTGTCGGACGCTTGGCATTTTTATCGCGTCGCGTCGTGCAATATTAAACAAAAATGAAAAAGCTACAACTTGTGTCGTTTCTGTTTGCGGTGGCGGCATGCCTCGCTTATCAAGTATTTAGTAGTAATCCTATTAGAAATAATGAAGGTCATAAAGTAATCAAGCGACATATTGTGAAAAATGAAGAGTGCTCTGAAGGTTTTGTCAAAATGTCCTTGGGATGCGTTTCGACTGACTTGTAAGTATATTTTATATTATTTCCTACTTAAGCTAAGTTGATTATATTAATATATATATATAGATATTTATATTATAGATGTAACTCAGAACTTTGAGGACTCGTAAAATTGTTTGCACTACCATGTTTTTATCGAGATCATTTGTTTTTTCGAGTCACGAAGATATTTTTTTGTTTGACGAATATGTCGGCCGTTCGGTTTTGGTTTAAATAATATTGAATAACTGAAAATAAAGTTCAGGATGTGACTAAAGTAGATATAAAATATGTATTTTGATGAGTCTGTTTTTTTTGGGGAATATTATGACAGCACGAACCTATTTGTAGTAGTTTCTGTTAACGTATTTCTTAGGACAGAGTCCCAGTCTAGTAGCGCTTTAAAATCACGAGGTGACGAACTTCTTGATTTTCCTTAGCAATACACTCGTACTTGCAATAGATGAAAAAGGTACATTATCCTTAACTAGAGTCTATTGTTGACACAAAGGAAATTTAAAAAAACTGCTACAAGTGTAATGTAGTGTTAATTTGATAAACTTTTTTTTGCTTACCCTAAACAGGCAAAATATGGGTTGTACATATACCCCTAAAATTAACACCTGCATACACCTATATTTTAAGCAAATCAATAAAATCATCCTGATTCAAATTACTTTTCAAATGCTGCAATCCAGAAAAAAAAACACATTTATTGTGCAACTTTGTAGTTGCATAACATATTTTCTAAATTACGCGCTCTCTGCGCCTGCGCCGGTCATTCGCACGCAGTTTTCAGTGACGTCACGCCTGTCTCGATATCGTACGATACATGAATGCCTTTTAAAGCTTAAACCTTTAATAATGAGCTAAAGTGTTGGTGTATTTGTTTCAATGTTAATTTGTGGTAATTATTGACAGTGATTCACAGAGTGAAGGACTAGCAAATACAAATATTTAAATACGTTTATTAGTTTCACATAGGTAAAAGTTAGTAAATATACTTGGTGTTAAAATTAAGAAATGTTTCACTAGACGTATTGCCTATTATCTCGTTAAATTCATTATATTTTGAGCACTCTATGCTTTATACCGTCTGGATAATCTGTGAATGCAGAATCTTAGCCTGGATGTAATGACGCAATCGGCTTTATCCTTACTTCTATTATAAAAGCGAAAGTGAGTTTGTTTGTTACCTCTTCACGCTTTAATGGCTAAACCGATTTTTATAAATTTTGGTACAGAGATAGTTGGAAACCAGGAGACGGATTTAGGCAGACGCATATAGACGATTTTTTTCTAAAAAGAGTGGGATATGAGGGAGAAAGAGGGACGAAACGGGAAAACTTAGCGTTGCTATTACAAATCCATTAGGCGCTACCGAATTTAACGCGAGCGAAGCCGCGGGCAAAAGCTAGTAGCATCATAATTTGTTTTAAATTTAAAAACATTTCGTGTTTAGTCTAAGCTTTTGATGATTTCCATTCAACAACGTTAACGGGCGCGGCCCTGATATATGCGGACTTCAATTTTGCAAATTAAGTTTTTACACAAATTATCGCGAGAACTATAATTGCGCGTGACGCACATTGAGCAAATTTCCTTGCGTTGCCATTGTAGATCATAGTAAACTGATTCCCTTCAAAAGCTTTTGTTGTTATTGTATGTATATGGATTAATGTTTTTATAGTCTAAAATTATTAAAGAGCAACTAAGCAGTAATAGGCTAGCTGACAAGCCAGAGGTCCCGAGTTCGAACCCAAGGCACTTCTCTCCAAAGGGGCTTGCCAGAGCCTTCGCCTGGCGGGGTTGCGGGTTGTTCGAAAGAGATATCGCGGCCCCGGAGCGTAAAGGGAAATAGAAGGAACATGGGTGGGTTTTAGTCAGCAAAAGTCTGACACTCCCCCCCGGTCCGCCCAGAGCGGGGGAAGTTATTTGATGATTTGCCCACCCAAAAAAAAAGGCATATGCACCCAAAAAATAGGTATCTCTGATTTTTTGGATGCATATGCGTATTGTATCGTTACGAACAACAAAATCTCTAGGTTTTAGGTAGGTATGTGTGGCCGGGAGTCGTCTCACAGTGCCCCACGCCCGAAGAGTCTCCTACGGCAACCAATATGCCTGTTAGCCAAGTCCAGAGGCCAATGGGCGGCATAGATATTCTGACACCAGGTTCCACACGATTAAGAAGATTGAAGATCAGTGATCTCATCATTATTGCATCGCATTGCTCGTCCATTTTTGTGATAAGTTGGTAAGAATGGCAAATGTAACGGTAAATGAGTGAATAGAATGCGAGTTTGTTTCTTCGAACAACAGACATATACGCGAACAGACTGAGCTGAGAATGAAGCAGTCAATCTGGTTGAAGCAGAATAGAATGGTTTTCGATAATGTTTTTGTGAAGGTCAAGACATTCGGCGGCGATCTCTCGCGTCCGGCCTTGGTTCAAGCCATGGTCCGGAGCGAGAGGGAATGGGAAGCGGTCACCACCTTCTGCGAAGCAGTAATGCTAGCAAAGGAGGTGGCAGGGCGATTGCGGGAGAGAACACCTGCCCAACCAATGAGCAATGGGTAGTTCATCGTCCGTCCGTCGATTAACGACAGGCCGTGTCGACGGCCCGTTTGTGTTTCACGCGCGCCTCAAAGAGAGTCAGCAAAGCAGAGGGGCTTGCCAGAGCCTCCGACTGCCGGGGTTGTGGGTTGCTCGAAAGAGATACCGCGGCCTCGGAAAGTAAAGGGCAATAGAAGGAACATGGGTGGGTTTTAGTCAGTACAAGTTTGACAGAAGGTCAAGACATTGTACTCATGCAACTCATGTGTCTCTAGCCACTATTGCTACGTATCGAGAAACGCCGCTATCGCTTTATGAAAATAAGCTGAAACACAATTATCTTTGGGTTCTGATTCTTTTATCACACTTGTCTGTTAAGTTTATAAGTGGTTCTGAGGTATTACGTTAAACACGTCACATTTGAACAGCGCTACCTTATGCGACGGTACGTCCGGGGTTACGGGTAGTTCTTAAAAGATACCGTGGCCCCGGAACATAAAGGGCAATAGAAGGACCATGGGTGGGAACCACTACGTCCATAGCGGGGGAAGTTATTTGATGATTACCCAACCGCAAAAAAATGCGTCAATAGGTTTTAATTTTTTAACAGATCCAAATGATATATTTGGAAAATAAATATCAACAACTAGCTGTGCCTCTGCATGCATTGCTATGCAATTTTCTACCTTTCTACCAACCCTACCTACCCTACCTACCCTACCTACCCTACCTACCCTACCTTTTCTTTGCTATAAACCTCACGGAGCCCGAGACCTTTCCAACGAATGCAAAACCGTAAAAATCGGTTCGTGCGTTCTGGAGTTATAGCGTCAGGAAGGAGAACCCGACTTATTTTTATATAATAGATTATTGCTATTATTTTGTTTTTATTGATTTATTTCTTTGTTCGTTACAGGTACAATAAATCAACAGTAGACTACTACGATGACATGTCGGGGTCGCAAGAGGAGAACGTGACATTAGAACCTCGACCGGCACCTGAGCAAAGTTCACCCACGATGCTTACCGAAACTACTCCCCATTCTAGACCGATGTCGAGTCTTGACGGGACAACGCACTCTCAAACGAGGTTGAACCTTGGGCCAATCAAACGACATCGAAAGAAAACGCGTCCCAGATCATCATCGCATACTTCGAGCACACCAAGCCCTACTACAACGACATCACCTGCACCAGTGCTAGTCAGCAGAGCTGTGATGACGTCATCATCTCATGCAATGACAGCTACAATTTTCTTCATGCTATGCGTATCTCGACGGTTTCTAAGTCCACAAGGTTAAATTAAAAACCGAGGTTTACAGGAGAGCGTAATTTGTGTTCAACACGCCCTAGAAATAAGTCTATGAACAATAATAAATATTTTCTTTCTACAATATTTCAACAGTTTAAAGAGCTTTATTGTGTTGTAGTTTATTGTGCAGTTCAGCTCTATTGTGTTATTTTACCCCTGCTGAAAGTCTCCACCTTTGAGAAATAAAGAAATCAAAACCTGTAGAGGCTATTATTTGTTCACCTGCTCCAATTTACATCTAAACACTGCGACCTCGCTCGGAGGGCAACAAACGAGTGTCATAGTACTATCATCAGATGATCCTCTTTGGTAACCTCGCGATGTAGCATGCATTCCAGGCGGAGTCCAATCACAGGTGGAACGTCAATAATGTGGGTATGATCGGATATGATCTGCAAAATAAGAAGCAATGGGGAAAGATGGACAAGGCAACTGAGTAACAGTTGTAGCTAATTTATTGCATATAAATGTCGACTAGAAAGACGACTCAGGAGTACCTTTGTTTTAAGGACCTGGATGGTTCACATCTTACCAGCAAGCTATATGTATTTGCACCTACTAGACCGATAAAATTGTTATTTAGTAAAAAAAAACAACCTGTGTGCAAAATCCGTTGTTTTAAAAGATAAACGGTGAATGTGAACGAGTTCGAAATCGACACAATATCATTTGACGTTGGTGCCGATTGCGTCGTTTCTATTTATAGAGCTACGTCGTAGCGCTCGCTACGAAGCTACGCTGCTACGCAAACTTCAAAAATTTTTTGTATGTCATGGTCACTATGTTATGTTCCGGTCGTGGGAGCAACGCTCTATAGTGTTATTCAATAAGAATAAATAGCGTCGAGCTTAGCGCCGCCGCAGCGTCAAGTTTCATAGAGTCGTCTTTTTAAATTCTAGGGATGGGAAATCATCAAATAACCTACACTCCTTCCCTTTCTGAGAGGACTTTTACAGCCAAATATCCATGTTCTTTCGTTTGCCCTTTGTGTTCCAAGTCCGCAGTATTTATTACGAACAACCCGCAACCCCGGGCAACCCACAACCTCGGTGGACATAGCTCTGACACCAAATACTGTCGGGTACTTTACTTGTACTTTAGGTGGCATGACGATCTGATCATATTTCCGGGGTTCACATTGGCTTACATTGCCAGTCACAGGGGCGGATCTATATAAGGGCTTTTTGTGCTGTAGCCCAGGGCCCCTTGAGGGTGAAGGGCCCCAGTCCCCATTTAAGACGATAGACAATTGTGAATAAAAAAACAAACACTGTAATTTGACAGGTATACAATTCTACCATAAGCAACCTTACCAGATCGGCGGCGGTGATCTCTCGAGTCAGTCATGGCGTTCAATACCTGGTCCGGAGCGAGAGGGAATGTAAGCGGTCACCTCCTTATGCGAAGCAGTCATGCTAGTAAAGGAGGTGACTGGGCGTTTGAGGGAGAAAACCTTAAACCAACCCAGCCGCCGCGGGACACGCCCCGGGCGTTGGGCGCCGCGTGACGATTCCCTACAGACGTAGATACAGGCCTGTGGACGGTAAACGATGGGTAGCTCACCGTCCTTTCTATTGACAAAAGGCCACGCGAGATGTAAGCAAAGCACAGGGGTCTGCCAGGGCTACCGCCTGCCGGGGTTGCGGGTTGTTCGAAAGACATACCGCGGCCCCGCAACGTAAAGGGCAATCGAAGGAACATGGGTGGGTTTTAGTCAGAACACTGACACTCCCCTCCGCTCCACCCAGGGCGGGGGAAATTATTTGATCTTCCATCCGCAAGAAAAAATTAAGCGCCGACCTCAGACGATAACTCGAAGATGTCGAAGACTCACCAAAAACTTGACGCTGTATCAGCGCTACACTTAACGCTGTATTCTTATAGAATAGCAAGATTGCCACAGAAATGCACATAGTGCCACCTACAAAACCACAGTAAAATCAATGAATTAAAATAAACACCGCGATACTTAACGTATTCAATAGATGGCGTTTTATTATACAATAATAAGGAAAATCAACTTCAAACGCAAATGAGATAATGGCACAGATTGTCAATTAAGTAATTATTTGTTTTTGGTAAACAATATGCGAGAATGTGAAATACACGTGTAACTACTCATATTGAGATTCCTTTACAAATATTTGTATTATATTTTATGTGTATTTTGATCTCGTACCTTATTTAAGTGCTTTCTAAAGATACGCCATTGTAATTTTTGAAGTTCATCTATTTTTTTAACGACACTGAAATTCCAGTGGGCACAGATACCTGTTAAATTTATTATCAGTTGTTTTCAATTGATTTTGAAAAGTCACTAATATAAAGCAAAGATTTCCATGAAAATTCCAACTATGGTACTACATTCGCATATGTGCTTTCCAGTGTTGCTAACAAATAAAACTAACTAATAAAGGCATTCACTGTGTCATTTAATTACCGAATAAAAGTTCTCCGAGCTTCAATTTTCTTTAAATGTTTTCTATCATAACTTTAAACTGCAAATAATTTATTAAAACGATTCTAAAAATTTAGTTTAAATAGCGAAGAATATAATAAATTTTAATAATAATTAATTAGAACGCATCCATACGACAGGATATTATTTATCTGTGGTGCTAGCTTGCGATTGGTGGAAAACGCTGGGCTCTTGAATCGTCCGTCTAGTGCAGACTGACTGCGCACGCCGCACGTGCTCATACCGCGCCAGAATTCCGGTTGTGTCGGACGTCAATTACTATTTTGTCAAGCAATATTAATAAGTGAAAATGAATAAGTTACAGTTTTTGATCGCGATTGTAGCGTGCATCGTCGCTTATCAAGTATTCAGTGTGAATACTATTAGAAATGGCGAAGTACATAAAATTTTCAAGCGAAGTGTTGTGAACGTCGGGGAGTGCGCGAAAGGGTTCATCAAGCTCTTTTTCAAATGCATTTCTTGTGACTTGTGAGTATTTTTTAAATGTTTTTTATACTTAAAATAGTAAAGTGTTGATTTTGTACCACAATCCCTAAGTTCTACTTTATTAGAATGAAGTTTTCAGTAAAGACTTCTAGAATATTCTTTTTTCATGATGAAGTTGTAAATGTGCTACCCCTTTAGAAGCCTTGTGCCTTAAACGATGTGAAAAAAATCCATATAGCTGGAGATTGAGTAGTGACGCATGATTTTTTTTAAGTCTTATGAAATTTAATAATAAACGATTTTTTTTGATAGAAACGATTATTGTGATATAGCACATATTATACTTAGTCGTATTTAAGAAAGTGTTTCTTGTATCAGTACCTTGGGCTCAAGTACCTACTACAAGCATTACAAGTGCATTATAAAACGATATTTGCTGTGCAAATGCAACAATCGACTAATTAATCTATTAGTATATTATTATTCCATCTATACTATATAATATTATAAAGCTGAAGAGTTTGTTTGTTTGTTTGAACGCGCTAATCTCAGGGACTACTGGTTGGAATTGGAAAATTCTTTTAGTGTTGGATAGTCCATTTCTTGAGGAAGGCTATAGGCTATATAACATCACGCTACGACCAACAGGTGCTGAGCAGCGTGGGTGAAACCGCGAGGAACAGCTAGTGAAATATATTTTGTACTTTGTAGTTGCAATACATTTTTCCAAAGTTGCGCATGCGGCGTCGCACCTACCGGCCGCTCGCTCGCCTTATTAGTGACGTCACTCTTCTCCCGTTATCGTACAATATCCGAACGTTTTTTTTTTTTTTTATAATAAGTTACGATTTTATTTCTCGGACACAATTATTATTTGCGTAAATTTATAATAATAGGTAAGTAATAAGTAGGTAAGAAAATGAAGGATACGTTAATACAATTATTATTTTGTTGAACTAATTCTAGTGTGTGCAGTGCTGTGTTTAGGACAATGAGCAGACTTACTTTGTGAAATATAAAACCCTAAGTTTTATAGACAGGATATAATGATGTCATCGAGTTTCAGGTTACGTCATGCCTTTCATCGACGTATTGTCTTGTTTATTTGTTGTTTATAAAGTATAGAGACGAGTTTTAACATTTATCATAACGCCTTGTTATTCCGAAAGAGTTAGGCAGAGGTGAATCAAATAACTTCTCCGCTCTGGGCGGAGCGGGGGGGCATGCCAGACTTGTACTGACTAAAACCTACCCATGTTCCTTCTATTGCCCTTAACGTTCCGGGGCCGCGGTATCTCTTTCCAACAACCCGCAACCTCGGCAGGCGGAGGCTCCGGCAAGCCCCTCTGCTTTGCTGACATCTCTTTGAGGCGCGCGTGAAACACGAACGTTCGTCAATCGACGGACGGACGCTGAGCTACACATTGCTCACCGTCCACAGGCCCGCATCTACGGTGGCCGGGAGTCGTCTCGCGGCGCCCGGCGCCCGGGGCGTCTCCCGCGGCGTCTGGGTTGGTTTGATTTTCTCTCCTTCAAACGCCGGGCCTCCTCCTTCACTAGCATTACTGCTTCGCAGAAGGAGTTCTCATTCCCTCTCGCTTCGGACCATGGCCTGAACCAGGGCCGGACGCGAGAGGTCGCCGTCACCGATCGCCTCCACGAGGGCATGGCTGTGCTCCGCCCAACTGGGCAGACCGCCACTGTGTGCTCCACCGTGTCCTCCGGGCGATCGTCACAATGGTGACACAGGGGCGTTTCCTCCCGCCCGATTATGTGCAGGAACCTCCCGAAACCACCGTGTCTGGTGAGCACCTGCGTCAGGCGGTAGGTGAGGACGCCATGACGCCTCTCCAGCCCCTACTCAAAGAGGGGACTTACCGCCACTATTGTGGCGTGCCCTTATCATAACGCCTTGTAATTCCAAAAGAGTTAGGCAGAGGAGAACCTAACGGATAGGAAAATCATCAAATAACTTCTTCCGATTTGAGCGGAGTGGGGGCGAGTGTCAGACTTTTATTGACTAAAACTCAGCCATGTTTTTTCTTTTGCCCTTTATGTACTGGGGCCGCAGTATCTCTTTCGAATAACAAAAACTAACCTCGAGATTAGAGCCCTTAAATACAGTCCAGCCCCACATAGTAGCAGACATGAAACCGACAAGCCATTAAATAATTTCACGCACGACGACTTCTCAGGCATAGATTACCAGTATATCATGGCCTTGCTTTGTAAATATTTCCTTTACAATGAAATATTCGTATAAACTGGTTTTTGAAACTTGATTGGTCATCGTGCGTCTTACGTCATACGTCATTGTAGCTTCACGAAGTGAAATACCGTGGTCACATTATCAGTCTGTTGCGTTCGTTTACAAGAAAATAAACTATAGCGCATTCATCTTTAGGTTTTTATTCGTTTGAGAAAGTTCTCCTCAGTTCATAAGCTGTACTACGAAATAAAGTTGTGCACTACGTCGTGTATAAAGCGAAGAATGGCACGGCTACACTGGAGTTGTGATAACTTGGTGACGTCAGCAGCGGGTGTGACGGTACTAATTGGTGCCAGACCAATAGGAGCACCGTGTTGGTCTCCCGTTACGGTCATGCCTCGAGGGTAGCCAATAGGAGTCTGTATTTGTACATAGAATGGAACCATGAATGGACAAAAGCAATGAATATGCCAAACGACGTGTTCTGTTTTGTGATTTTTTGTTGAATCTTTACTATTTGTTGCCTTTAATTTTTTATAGCCCTGTTCATTTACATCGGGAAATATTTATTCCGTTAATTACGAAGTGAGTGGTTTACAAGTTTCGATGTAGAAATTTATATTCGGAATTACTAATTTAACCAGTAATTAGAGGTGTATTATGACGGATAAGTTAAAGCACTACCAATCACTAAACTTGTCAGTTCTCTATTTAAATTGCACAGCGTTTTACCAACAATCCCACCCGTCCCTTGCAAGAGCCAGCTCGCGCTGTCGAGCCAGTAAGTGTAAATCAGTCCACAAATAATATCACTCAGATCCAGCCTGTCCATTGCTGTCCTCCCTCAACGACGCCCTAAGCCAAGGCTCGTACCCTGCAGGGGGTGCCCTAACCGTGTAGTCGCTTGGTTTATAAGTTTATACCCTGGCTGGAGGTCTTAATTTTTAAGCATCCACAGAATTCGCCCGGTTAAGCAGACGACAACCTCCTTGGTTGAACTGTAAGATGACATTCATAAAAAAAAAAACAATCTGTAAAACTCGCTCGTTGCCCTTCGAGCAAGGTCGAAGTTTTAAGGTTCTAGAAGTGGGATAGGTGTACAAATGATAGCCACTACAGGTTTTTGACAGCTTTAATCTCAAAGGGAGGACCCTTTTAACGAAGGAGAAAATACACAATAGATTAGGTGAAACTGAACTGCACAAAAACCAAAGCCAACAAATGTTTACCATGAATACGGAGCTTTATTCTCAAACTGTTGTACAACTTTTAAAAATGGATACAGCTTAAAAACAAAACACAACTACTATCCATGTCACAACTGAGCTACAAAGTTACTGTTGCAGATGAAATGACAGAATGTAATTTGAAATATGAATATTTAAAAATCAATGTTGATCCAAAAAGAAAGAGGTTGAAATAAGAGGCTAAAATACCCACTCTGTTACAAATCTAAAAACAATTTTTCATCTTTTTCAGATACACTGATCTAACGGGTGAAGAATGTTAGAAACTACAAGAACTGATGGCGGCATTTCATCGATAACATTACAACAAGATGGCTACATCTCTAATCTCTCCAGAATACTGCTGTAACACAACGAGAACATTCCGCTTGAACACTTTAATCTGAGGAAAGGAACATCGTTTTTATATAAGGAAACTGTAGCTGCTCATCATCCATGTAGAAGGCTAAATATCAAAAGTAAAACACACAACACATGAGCAAAACTATGTCATTAATCAGCTCATCAATCGACTGCAGAATTTACTTAAACTACGAACTGCAGTAAAGGGCAATGCGAGTATGATAAAATCAGATCTGGCGCGAGTTAGACGCAGAATCGTGGAAGACCACAAACATACGGCATCACCACGAATGAGCTCATCAAGAGAGCTGACAGTGACTCAAGTTATCTTCAAAACTGCTCGTGATTGCAACAATCTGTTGTCAAAAAGAACTGATATATCTGCTTAGCCTTTTCCCAACTATGTTGGGGTCGGCTTCCAGTCTAACCGGATGCAGCTGAATATCAGTATTTTACATGGAGCGACTGCCTATTTGACGTCCACAACCCAGTTTGTACTAGGTAATACGATACCCCTTGGTAAGACTGGTTGTCAGACTTTCGGAACACTGACTATCTGTAACAACTGTCAAAGATCTACAAATGACAGCTGGCACCAAAGGCTTAACGTGCTTTCCGAGGCACGGAGGAAACTCGTTATGTAACGGGTAGTCACCCATCCACAGACCAACCTAAGCAACCGCAGCTTAACCTAAAGGTCGACCCGATCGGCTGCTATTATTTAGCCATGAGCTCCTCAAAAATAACAATGAACATAATTCCTGACCTCAAATAAAATGGGGTTGATCGAGAACTTCCAAAGGTTTTTTTATTTGCCGACATCTTTGAAGTCATCGTCAGTTTCAATACAAACAGAAGGTCTAGATAGTGTAATAACTAATCAAATTCTGTATTAACTAAATGGCCACCGAGTTATAGTTATTTAATTATTGTTAGATTACCGTACCCGATTAACATGAATACGTTGACAAATCGATTGATAAAACTATTTATTATGTTTCAAAATTAGCCTCTAGACACTCTCACCTTTCTATGAGTTCTTATGTTAACTAAAAAACCGGCCAAGTGCGAGTCGGTCTCGCCCACCGAGGGTTCCGTACAAACTTGCAACATAAACGGCCATATCTTTGACTGCGTAGACTTAGAGGGTTGTTTTTAAAAGACTACAGATTTGAGTATATGGTTTTTGTTTGAACTTGATACCGCTACGAGTTCTCGAGATAAAGGATCTCGACAGATAAACAGACTCACAGAAAGTGATCCTATAAGGGTTTCGTTTTTTTTTTCTTTTGAGTTACCTACAGGACCCTAGAAAAGTTATGTATACAAATTCATAGTCATCTTTAATACAGTTTAATTGTCAAAATTTATAAACTAAATTTAACTAAAATTATTAAACTAAACTTATAAATAAATTAAAAAATAGCGTCAAAAAATTCGTCCTCAACGCTGTCAGTTGGCAATGTCTTAAAAATATTTCATTAACTTAAGGTTTATCATTGAACTTTCAAATGGCTGCCCAGTAAGCAAGAATTTGTAAAATGTTAACATTTCATGCGCGGTACGGATTCAATTTCAAAACATTATTAGTATTAGTAGTATTTAATAATTATGTACTTTGTGTTGTTTGCTATAGCTTGTATAATAACTTGTAAGTTTATGGAACTTTACAGTTTGGATCTCCTTAGTTGTATTTCGATTAATGAATTATCTATCAATCATTCACTCATATTATTCTTTCGCCTGTCTTGCCCTACTTATTTCTTAATTAGGTATGTAATATTAACAAACAAGCTTAGTTTTTGTAAAACCTTAAGTGCTTTACATAGGGGATCTAAAACGGCCGCTTAAACAGAATTATAATAGGATATATCCTATTATAATTCTGTATTATTTATTTGTATTATTTATATTTATTTATATTGTTATTATAAGTTAGCAAAAATTGTGTGGTTAAAACTCTGAGCTTTTGCAAGCCTTGTTATTGGCAAAATAAGGTTGTTTCACTATTTTATTTCAACAACTTTACTTGTACCGTTGTTTATTTGCGACATAAAAATCTTATCTTATATGAATTACGTTGTCATTCTGTTAATTCACAATATTAACTGAGTGTGTGACCATTTTGAGAGCTTTAACGAAAATCACATTATTATCTTATTATGATTACCTACAAAAAAACAGCCATTTTAGACCCACTATAACAATATAACTAGTTTTTCTGTGAGATAAAACACGAAATCTTAAAAGGACCGTCTTAAGAGGCGAAAACTAAGATATATTTTGTAAAACAGTTTTCTGTTGACTGTTATTTTAATTCAAATTCCGGCTGATGGCCTTGCATTCCGGAGATCGATGCAAACAAGAGTATTATTACATAATTTATTTTCTAATTTATTTAATCTAGTTTAAATACCAAAATGAAATTATAACTGTAAAATTTTAAACAACTTTGGACGAAATACCTTTAATACATTCTTACGAACTTTTACGTTTTGTATTTTTATGCTGTGAGTAGATATTGCTACTATAATATTGTAACAACTATTCAACAATATTGATACTTAAATTAGCATTACACACATTCAGTAGGAATTGTGATATCAATTAAGAGGAAATAAAATATCATAAGTTGACAAGACTAGTTTTATTTTATTCTACCTCCTTTACTTCGCTGCCTCGTTGTAGAGAGAACCTTTCAATAAGGGAGACTGAATGCAAAACAAATGACTTACAGATATACAAGTAAGTATATGTCTGTAATGTCCAATTCCAATAAACAAAAACGACTCTTTTTGCTTACGGATATATGCGGTATTTTGACATAAGTTCTACGAGACTTATGTCAAAATACAACTTACGGATAGTTTGTATTTTGACATAAGTCATAATGAGTCTTATAGAACTTATTCTATGAGACTCATTAACGAGTCGTTTTTGTTTATTGGAATGGGCCATCATTAACCTTCGTTACAAATATGTGACAAGCAAGCGCTGTTCTGGATGCCAAAGGAGAACGTCGCTAGTATTGCAGGCTCGTGGGTGGCTGGCCTGTAAGAGCTTCAGTGCATGTAATGCAGTTTGAATGTCATTGCTAGAGTTGCCAACTTTTTTTGGTAAAAAAACGTATAAAATGGTTTAGTATATAGGAAAAAAAATAAAGTATTTGAAAGAAAAAAAAGAATTTTTAAATTATGTTTTTATTGCTTAAAAAACATACTTTTGTGTTAACTTTTTTTTGACAATCAAAATTTTAATAAAAAAAAACAATTCGTGTTTAATTAAATTCATTAACGCTCTACTTCTCTCTTCTCGCCTCTTTAGATACATTACTGAAAATATTTATTCATTACTGAAAAAAAACTCACAGTAAAGGTTAAAAATAAAGTATTTCCAAATACTTTATTTATATGCAAAAGTATAAAGTATAATTACCAAAAATATAGTAGGATACATTATTATAATGTACATGATTGACATCCCTAGTTTCCAAAATTAATGGCAGCAAATTTGGCATAAACACAAATATGGGAGGGACTAGCTACTTTCATCTCGAATAAAAAAAATCTGGAGGTCGACTTTTAAGCAAAAGTTATTACTACACTAGCCATTATCTTTTGCAATTAAAGGTTGACATACTATTGTTATCAAGCATACAAAAAAAAACGAAATACAAATCTTTTCGCATCTCTTTTCATACTTTAAGTTTATTGAAACAATTAATGACAAAGTTTATTAAATCCCCAAGTAAAATCAATGACGCTGAAAATTATTACTCAGAAATTATTTACTTAGTCTGTATATTTGTGTTGAGAGTTACATCAAAACACACATACAGTTTTAGTTATGTGTTTGTGAAACCGCATTGCGTATTTTATTGTCAGTATAATGTTTTATGTACGTGTGTGTAGCGGATTCCCCTGATGACAGATTCTTTGCAACTAATTGAACTGAACTGCAAAATAAGTCATTTGAATATTGGGTTTATTATGTGTTCGTAATACTTTACCAAAGTCGGTTGTATGTTTGTGTGCGTAGTGGATTCCCTCTGGTGTGACGCTCTTAGTAACAAACGTATTTAACTGACATGAGAAATTAATAAAATAATGATCTATCGTAAACGTAACAACACAACTTTTTTTTGTGGATGGGAAATCACAATTACTAATATTATAAAAGCGAAAGTGAGTTTGTTTGTTACCTCTTCACGCTTTAATGGTTAAACTGATTTTGATAAATTTGGTATGTGAGGGAGAAAGAGGGAAGGAAAGGGGAAAATTTACGTTGCTATTACAAATCAATAAGGCGCAAGGGGAACTGTATTAGCCCGAATTTAACGCGAGCAAAGCCGCGGGCAAACGCTAGTCATCAAATACATTCCCCCGCTCTGGGCGGAGCGGGCTGTCTGGTGTGTATTGCCTAAAACCCATCCATGTTCCTTCTATTGCCCTTTATGTTCCGGGGCCGCAGTTCTCTGACGGCACGGTTGGCACAGTGGCTGAAGGATCGACTGCTGCGCTGCGTGTCGCGGGTTCGATTCCCGCAAGGAAAAAATATTTGTATGACAGATAGTTGTTTCGGATCTGGCTGTTTGTGTTTGTGCGTGTAAACGTTTTTATGCATACCTACCTAGAAATCGAACGGACTGCAGCCGCGAATTCGATCGGAATGCAGCCGCGTACCTTTTCTAATAAGACGATTCGCGTCGTACTACTACCGTCCGGCAGCAGTACTGCTCAGGGACGTGACACCCGTCCGGCGGCAGACTGACATCAACCGTCTAATTTGAACGCGCCCTAACGAACGCTCTACCAAACTCTCACCCCGATGATATGGGCTTTTAGCCTCAACCCAAGCGCGCTGCATCTCGCTGTGCAGCGGTGGTGTTTTTTTTGAGTTACCTTATATTTCATTGCAAAGGACATTGATTGTTATTATGTTTACGTATTGATTGTGACTACTTATGTGAATATTATTCATTTGAATGAGTCATTGGTCGGTTGTCTTAAAAAGATCGTCACCCTGTTTAAAAGTTGTATACTGTTATTCTTGTCATTTGTATGGTGTACATAATAAAGAATATTCTATCTATCTATTCATATCTAACTTGGTCAAGTTCAATGCTGCTAAGACCCAGGCGTGTCTGTTCTCCGCAAAGAGGAGTGAATTTCAACCTGCTCCTTCTTTTCGTGATGTAACCGTGCCAATTACCGACCATATTGAGCTTCTTGGTGTAACGCTCTACCCTCAATTTTGGTCCGTTCATCGAGGCTAAGGCTAAACTGGCTGCTAAGAAGTTAGGTATCCTAGCAAAGGTGAGACAGTATTTCACACCGGAACAGTTGCTGAATTTATATCAAGCGCAAGTTCGATCGTGTGTGGAGTACTGTTCTCATCTCTGGGACGGATCCGCCAAATACCAGCTTGAAGCGCTAGAGTCTATAGAGAAACGAGCCAAGAGGCTCATCGGCAACGACGCGCTGGTTGAGGCAAAGCTCCAGAGCCTGGAGCATCGCCGACGCGTTGCCAGCCTTTCGGTTTTCTATCGGTTACATTTCGGAGAGTGTGCGATGGAATTGCACAGCCTAATTCCGCCAAGCCCGTTCCATCATCGGACTACAAGACGTACGGCGATGCGCCACCGTTACATGGTAGACATCCCACCCACACGCACTAAACGGTTTGGGAATACTTTCATTGTGCGTACTGCTAAGGAGTGGAATTCCCTGCCGGAGTCTGTATTTCCTGACAGCTATAACCTGGGGGTCTTCAAGTCAAGAGTGAACAGGTTATTTCTAGGTAAGCGTGCTTCATCTTCGACCTCATCATCACTTACCATCAGGTGAGATAGTGGTCAAACGCGAACCTATCACTAATAAAAAAAAAAAAAACTATCTATATCTATCTATACCTATCTATATCTATCTACATCTATCTATATCTATCTATACCTATCTATATCTATCTATATCTATCTATATCTATCTATATCTATCTATATCTATCTATATCTATCTATATCTATCTATATCTATCTATATCTATCTATATCTATCTATATCTATCTATATCTATCTATATCTATCTATATCTATCTATATCTATCTATATCTATCTATATCTATCTATATCTATCTATATCTATCTCTATCTATATCTATCTATCATTGATACTTGAAAACCGATTTCTGGTTTTACGTGCTGTATAATACCATCACTAGATTTTTATTCGCCACACGAGGGCCACGTTAAGGAACCCTTGTCAAGGTTAAGAAATGGATGGATTACCTCAAGAGGGCCAGGTTAAGCAATCTTTGCCAAGGTTTGGAAATGGATGGGTTACCACACGGGTCAGATTAAGCAACCCTCACCAAGGTTTGGAAAGGGATGGGTTACCACAGGGGGCCAGGTTAAGCAACCCTTGCTAAGGTTTGAAAAAAAATAGTAGCCTATGTCCGTATCCAGGGTCCCAACTATCTCTGTACCAAAAACGGTTTAGCCATTTAGGCGTGAAGACGTAACAAACAAACAAGTTCTATTCGCTTTTATAATATTAGTAAGGATCAAAATTATATACCTTTCCACATTATAAAATAAATGTAAATGTAATAAATGTGAATGAAATGAATAATGTTTCATTCCTACATTATATGAGTAATGTAGGAATAAAACATATATGATGATTTAGTATTTGTACGTAACCGCAGATTACTGCGGTTACGTACAAATACTGTACCTTCTTAATCTGTTTCCTGTAACTTTGAAAGTACAGTAACCTCACGTTCCTCCCGACTTTGTCCCATTTTTTAACAGGTGCCTACTTAATAAACAACTAACAACCTGCATTGTGAACAGGTTTTTTGTCTCCAGAGCCTAACCACCAGTTAATTGAACCAGGTTCCGGAAACCTGTGAACTATTATTTTTATATTTAAAAGTTATTTTTTTTTTAATTAAAACTTTGCCCCACGCTAGGATTATCGTGGATGCGTTTTCAAGCATTTAAACTCACATACACAAACAGCCAGACCCGAAACAACTATCTAGGTAGGTAGGTAGGTAGGCCATACAAATATTTTGTTCCGTGCGGGGATCGAACCCGTGACACGCGGCGCAGCAGTAGATAGCTCATGCGCATGCAAGAGTATGCGTGTGACCAATATGTGCACACGCATACTCTTGCATGCGTGTGCGCATTTACGCCTAATAGGGAAGCTATATGGGTGTGTGAGTGTGTGCAACTGAACGTGTATAAAACGTAAGAGGGAAAACTGACTCGCAACCGCTTATCACTGACGACTGTGATTTCACGTTGACGAATGTCATTTTAAGTTCAATATACCTATGACAGTAGCGAGCCAATAGCAACCTTATTACAATGGGAAAAATACCAGTGCGGTTTTGGAAATGCTTGACTAAGAAACTGAGAACATTGCATAGAGTTGAGAGCGTAGCAGAGTCGTAGCTGTGTTGTTAGCTACGAAGCTACGCTGCTACGCGGGGGCAATGAACTGGTTAGTACGTTTTCCGTGAGATGTCGCATGACGTCAACATTATTATTTCTTTGAAAAAAATCTTAATAGTTTAAACTTCTGAAATTACCGCGGCCTCGTAACGTAAAGGGCATTAGAAGGAACATGGGTGGGTTTTATTCAGTACAAGTCTGACACTCCCCCCCGTACCGCCCAGAGCAGGGGAAGTTATTTGATGATTTCCCATCCGCAATAAAAAAAATCTTCTGAATTAGACAGAAATGTCAGATTAAAAAAATATATAATAGAATCATTGATTCGTACGGGGAAACATATTCAGTTTCGTTTTAAATAAATTATTGTGTGTAAAATACAATAAATAAGACAACACGTGAATCGGAATACACATTCAATAAAAACTGTAAAATGACATTTACATTTTGGCGGACATGATAATCAAATAAAATAAAACGCCAAAATATTTTCGACCTTATTTCTATTCTTTCGATGCACTACTGTCGTGTTCTTGTGCCAGTCCACGCCCAGTATGCAGCAAGCCTCACCTCCGCGAATACCTAAAGATTAGCAGCTTACCGCGCCTTTAGCCTGTGGTCCTAGTTTTGATCATGGCTGTCATTTCTAGATCTTTGACAGTCGTTGTGTAGTCAGTGACCTGAAATTAGAACAACCAGTCTAACCAAAAAGTATCGTATTGCCCAGTACTAACTAGGTCATGGAGGTTAGATAGCCGCATCCAGTTTGACTGGACGCCAACCTCAATTAAGATTGGAAAATGCTAAGCAGATGATGATAAAAAAAGAAATTCACGAAGTTCAAGTACAGACAATGACACACATTCTACGACATGTGATTCATAGTCGGAGAGCGTCATATACCGTTATCAATGTATAGTTACGACTCTCGACGTAATATTGCAATCAAGTTCCATTTTATTCAACATCCATGACATCGCGCGTGTTATCTCTCGACCTATTGATAGCTAATCCCACATTTCGAATTTATCTTAACCTTTGTTACATGACCTTATTTGCTATCATCGGACGCAAATTTAGACACCGTGGCAACTACTTAGTTTTTTTTGTGTGAAAGGTAAAAATGGAACTTTTATTGGAAAAACAGTAGCTGTTGATCCTTATAGGGCTACAAGGTTACTCAGAGGCGAACACGTACCATCTTTCTCTGATTTACGAGACAATAGTTATCTACTATATAAATTTCTCGTGTCACAGTTTTCGTTCCCATACTCCTCCTAAACGGCTGGACCGATTTAAACGAAATTTTGTGTACATATCGGGTAGGTCTGAAAATCGGCCAACATCTATCTATGCTTAATATACTTATCTATACTAATATTATAAAGCTGAAGAGTTTGTTTGTTTGTTTGAACGCGCTAATCTTAGGGACTACTGGTTAGAATTGGATAATTCTTTTAGTGTTGGATAGTCCATTTTTTGAGGAAGGCTATAGGCTATATAACATCACGCTATGACCAACAGGTGCTGAGCAGCGTGGGTGAAACCGCGGAGAACAGCTGGTTTTTCATATTCATTTTGTACACGACAGTACCTAACGGCGCGTCGCAACGGCGGCGTCACACTAAAATGCTCAAGGCCGTAGAGGCGCACTAGCGGTGCGCGTTTCGACAGCGCCGCGCGAATAGGACGCGTTCAACGAACGGCGTACCTTGTGACTCGCGACCGAGCGAAAATCTGACGTATTTACAAAAGACAAAACACTTTTGTAGATGACTCTTAATACGTCAGATTTCACTCGGTCGCGAGTTGACTAAGAATATGACTCGCGACCGAGCGAAAATCTGACGTATTTACAAAAGACAAAACACTTTTGTAGATGACTCTTAATACGTCAGATTTCACTCGGTCGCGAGTTGACTAAGAATAAGCCTTTTATTCAACATCCATGACATCGCGCGTGTTATCTCTCGACCTATTGATAGCTAATCCCACATTTAAAGTTTATATTAACCTATATTGCATGACCTTATTTGCTATCATCGGACGTAAATTTAGACACCGTGGTTAGTTTGTGTGGTGATTAGTTTGTTGTCCGACTGTCTGACTGTCAAGACTCTTTATATTAAGAACTCGTGGAGGTAAAAAAAAAATATCCTTACTAATATTATAAAACAAAAAGTGAGTTTGTTTGTTTGTTACGTCTTCACGCCGAAATGGCTAAACCGATTTTGATGAATTTCGGTACAGAGATAGTTGAAACCGTGCAGCCGGACATAAGCTTTTTGTATCTTGACGTTGACGTTTGTATGGAGTATTCCGCAATTTTCAAGGTAGGAAGTCAAAAATTGGTATGCGGACTATTTAGTCACTAACAAAAACATTGTGCTTAATTTTTGTTAATCTACCCACAACCAATTAAAAGAGGGGATGAAATTAAATGTATATGAGAGTTTCCGCAGTTTTCAAGGTAGGAAGCTAAAAATCGGTACACACACACACTTTGTTACCAACGACCTACCTGCAAATCAGGAAAGAGAAACCGTATTACCTCGAATTTAACGCTAGCGTATCCGCGGGCAAAAGCTAGTCATTAAATAAATCTTTATCTCAGACTACAGTCCATAGTTTTGTTACTATATTAGTGTTAGTTACATTAATGTAAATATTTAGATTAGTACTGTTTCGTTAATTTATTGGTTTAGTAACATATAATTAAATTTTTAAAAATTTCTTAAAAACATAAAATATTCATGCAAAAATATAAAAATAGTAGCCCACCGGTATCGGGAACAGGGTCCAAGCTACCGGCGGTCAGGGCTCCAGAGAAAGGAACCTCTTAACAATACGAGCCGTGTCCAGGAGTACCGCTTTCTGTATCAAGCCCTTGATCCAGCTGCCTAACAATAGCCTCAGGTATTGGTCGAGGCTCTTGGCAATTAAGCCATTGGCAAACGACTATCGGCACAATGATCGCTGAGTCCACATCCCATATGTCGACAACCTCGCGAGCCAAGTCAGTATTAGTACTGTTAATGTTAACAATTATAATAATAGATAAACCGCTGGCAACCCCAAGTGTCATGCATGTCGTTATCTGTTTCCTCACTAAAATAAATCAAACAACCAGTTTTCGGCCTCCAATCATACATAATTTGAGTAAATAACGAAAAAGAATCCTATAGAAATTAAATGTAAAGAGTAAAAAGTTAAAATATAGCTAAAAACCGTTTTTGTTAAAATAAAATGGACCATGGCAGACAAACGTCAACTGTCAGAAATTTTTTTTTGAAAATACCGGATGAAACGATGCTTGATGCTTAAAATATGATAACAAGATCAGCGGCTCGCCGTGATGCACGCCTTCCACCTCCGGGCCCGTCGCTCAGCTCCGCCTCGCCGCCGCCGGAACCCAGCCTCGTCGTGAGCGCTGTGACACCGGCCGTGGCAGTTGCGTCGAGCTCGAGCGACGAGTATTTTTCCCCGCCCACGACGCCACCACCTGCTCGTCGACGGGGAGGACGCCGGCCGCCGGACGGTTTTGGACTTCGAGGCCCACCGGCCTTTGATAGGGTCCCAGCTCCCGGCGGAAGTGTGCAGCGCATGCGATGGACTCAATCCATCAATGAAAACGTCATGCGCTCATACTATGGGGCTACAGAGGGGGGAAACAACCTGACTGCGTACCGGGTTCGGATGCTCTCTCTGTTTCAGGTGCTTGAGCCAGCTGTCAACGTATCGGCACAACGACTGTCGGATCAGGTGCGGGTAATCCAGCGTAATCGTATGTTGGATGATACCGTACTTGATCGCTTGCGAACAGAAATGCAGAGTAGCCAGGTCATTACCTCTTCGTCGCAGGCTGTGGTTCCACCACAGTCCTATCAACTAGTTAGTCACGCTGACGAGGTAAGTAATGACATGGCTACTATTGTAAGTACCCAGTGTAATGAGGAAATGAGGAGTGCTTTGGAGGGTGCGATTCGAGAATATCGGTACATATCGCCCGAACTTAGACCACGCTTACCTCGTTTGCCCATGCATAATAAAAATAGAGCGCTGGTGGCTGTTCTGGATTCGCAGTTGTCAAACTATTTTGACAACTGCGAAAACCTCACTGATGCTCACTCAATCTTGTATTGTGCGGCTGTAGCAGCGTGTCGTGTAGCTCACGTTAAATTTCCTGATGACAGAGCTACACGACCGAAACCAGCTGTTCCATTCTGGCAGTGCAGGATTGAGCGGCGTATTGGTGTGGCCAGAGCACTCATCGGCAAACTAATCAGTTTCAGGGAGGGCAACACTCGACCTCGAGTGATGCGCTTTGTGAGGCGGGCATTTGCAGGGACTGACATAAGTCCTCCAGACTATATGTCCCGCATCACAGAGCGCATCGACTTCCTGAAACAGAAAGTATATGCATGGGCAAACCGTATTCGTAGGTATAAGCGGCGGGTGGAACGATACACTTTGAATCGCACATTCCAAAGTGATGAAAGGTGGGTGTATAGAGCATGGGAGCGACCGGACCAAGGTGTGTCTGACACGCACCTACCGGATGATGACGCCATGTGTTTGTTTTAGCGCAACATCTGGTCGGTGCCTGTCAGTCATACCGAAGGTGAATGGACTCGGGAAGTCGAACGAGAGTGTGACCCCATACCAGAAATGGGGGCCTTAACAATCAGCCCCCAAGATGTAGCTTGTGCTGTCCGTCCGTTGCCTAATTGGAAATCTCCAGGGCCGGACGGACTGCACAACTTCTGGATAAAGAGTATTCAGAGGTCGCACGCTTGTTTGGCAACCCTATTCCAGACAGCCTTAGAGTCAGGGTCGCTACCCAAGTTTCTGACAACTGGTATAACCCACCTGCTCCATAAATCGGGTAGTACGGCGGAACCCAAAAATTATAGACCAATTACGTGTCTTCCGACACTTTATAAAGTTCTTACATCCATTTTGAGAGCTAAAATCACTAAACACATTGATGACAATTCTATCATGTCTGCTTCTCAAAATGGATGTAAGAACGGGTCCCGCGGTACTAAGGAGCTGCTCCTCATTGATATGGCCATTAGTCAACAGGTTCGCCGTTCCCGAAGGCATCTGTCGACATGCTGGATAGACTATAAGAAGGCCTATGACTCCGTGCCACATACATGGCTCATGAGGGTGCTAGAATTGTATAAAGTTGATGCAACTCTGCGCACCTTCCTGATCTCGTGTATGAGGCAATGGAGTACAGTCCTTCGCTATCCAGGATGCCGGCAGATTCGGAGGAATAGTGAACCGATAAGGATAGAGCGAGGTATATTCCAGGGCGATAGTTTGAGTCCACTTTGGTTCTGCTTAGCCTTGAATCCTCTAAGCACGTTGCTGGAGAATTCAGGTCTGGGCTATCGATTGAGGAGAGGTGGTCAGGTTATATCTCACCTCCTTTACATGGATGACCTGAAACTCTTTGCCCCCAACGATTTGCAGCTGATGGAACTACTGAAGGTAACTGAAACTTTCAGTAGCGCCATCAGGATGGAATTTGGTGTGGACAAATGTGCGGTCATGCATGTAAAGCGAGGGGAAATTGTGGAATCTGTGGGAACCCAGCTCTCAGATTCCATAAACCTTAGATCCCTCTCAGCAACCGAAACCTACAAGTATTTGGGGATGTCGGAAGCGCTGGGCATCAATGTTGCTGACATGAAGCAATCGTTGAAGGAACGCTTCTTTGGCCGCCTGAGAAAAGTATTTAATAGTCTTTTATCAGGCGGAAACAAGGTGCGTGCTTTTAACGGTTGGGTCATGCCGGTTTTGATGTACTCTTTCGGCATACTCAAATGGACTCAAACAGAACTGGACGCCCTAGATAGGAAGGTCCGTACATTGTTAACGGCATTTCGTATGCATCACCCACGTTCTTCGGTTATGAGACTGTATATCCCGCGGAGTTGTGGAGGTCGAGGTTTTTTAAACGCCAAGACTCTCCACAATCGCGAGATATGCAGCCTCAGGGAATATTTCCTAGAAACCGACGTGGGAATGCATCGGGATGTGGTTGCAGTGGACAAAGGCCTCACCCCGCTCTCCTTGGCTAAAGAGAACTGGTGCAAACCTGTAGTGCTTGACACTAACGACCGCAGGGAGGTATGGCAGAGTAAGGAGCTTCACGGACGCTTTTTCCGGGCCCTACATGGACCCGATGTAGATCATTCAGCGTCCGTAGCCTGGCTACGTTCCGGGGATCTCTTTGGAGAAACTGAAGGTTTTGTCTGTGCAATTATGGATGAAGTTATGATGACAAATAACTACCGGAGATTTATTGTGAAGGACGGCACGGTTGACATATGTCGGGCATGCCACCGTCCGGGTGAATCAATTCGACACATTATCTCCGGTTGTTCTCGTCTAGCTAACGGAGAGTACTTGCATAGACACAACCTTGTAGCCAGGATTATCCATCAGCAACTTGCTCTAAAATACAATCTTGTGGAATCGGAAGTGCCGTACTACAGGTATGAGCCCGACCCAGTTCTTGAACATGGCAATATCACATTGTACTGGGATCGATCCATCATCACTGACAGGACTATTGTTGCCAACAAGCCTGATATAGTGGTGGTGGATCGATCAGAGCGGCGCGCAATGATTGTTGACATAACAGTCCCGCATGATGAGAACCTCGTGAAAGCCGAGAAAGATAAACAAATGAAGTATATTGACTTGGCTCGCGAGGTTGTCGACATGTGGGATGTGGACTCAGCGATCATTGTGCCGATAGTCGTATCTGCCAATGGCTTAATTGCCAAGAGCCTCGACCAATACCTAAGAAGGCTCTCGTTAGGCAGCTGGATCAAGGGCTTGATACAGAAAGCGGTACTCCTGGACACGGCTCGTATTGTTAGGAGGTTCCTTTCTCTGGAGCCCTGACCGCCGGTAGCTTGGACCCTGTTCCCGATACCGGTGGGCTACTATTTTTATATTTTTAAATGTTTTTTTATTTTTATTATTTTAAGAAATATTTAAAAATGTAATTTTATGTTAAAAAATAAATAAATGTACGATAATAATTAATTAATTATGGTTTAATTCAGAACCATGACTGTCGCCAACGTACTGAAATTATTATTACTTTAATATATGATAAAAATTGAATCTCATGGAGGGCCAGTCCGGTTTGACAGCAATCACCTTTAAAATATAGCTACCCTACCATGACGTCTTAAAGCAGAACTTATTCCACTGAGGGAATGAGACAGAGCTATACAGGGTGTCTAGCTCCATCTCTTTCTCACACAGAACAAGAACTGCTATAAGATGTCACGGTAACCCTTCTGTTGTCACTACCATACAGACGCTGTATTGGAATTACATATTATTCTACGTTTTCAATGAAAGTTCAACCATACAAACAAATTCCGTAGGTTTATAACAATAGATGACAAGTTATTAAATGCGACAGAAGTGAGCTTAGTAAATTTATTCAAATCTGAGTATCAGTGATTACTCAGAAACGTTTTACTAAATGTTAAACTGTTCCATGTTGACGGAGCGACCGCTTTCCACGCGCGCCTCAAAGTGATGTCAGCAATGCAGAGGGCACCGTCAACCAGGGTGGTAGGTTCGAAAGAGATACCGCGCGCTAAACTGCAAAAGAAGGAACATAGGTGATTTTTAGTCATTAAAAGTCTGACACTCCCCCCTCCCCGCTCCGCCTAGAACCCGCAAATGTGCAATTGTTTATATTCGTATTGGAACAGACACACACTTATAATATGTGTGTGTTTATTCCAATAGGAATACAAACATACATATATATATATATGTGTGTGTTATTCGTGACTGAACAAAGTTTATCGTATTGATAACGGTCTGGGTTGTATGTTTGTGTGCGCAGCGGATTCCCTCTGGTGTGACGCGCTTAGTAACAAACGTATTTAACTGTAATGAGAAGTAAATCACTGATCTGATATCCATCATCTTTTTAAGTACCTACTGGAGTTTTCTTCTAAGAGAATATTTTTTTAAAACTAGGTAGCGCCCGCGGTTACGCCCGCGTGATATCGAATGGTATCCTATGTGTTATTCCAAACTATAATCTACCTCTATAATCTGGGCCAAACATTACCTATACTATGACAAACAATCAATCAATATTAAAAAAAAAAAACATTGTGTTAATCTTCGTTAAGATAGCTCATTCAAAACTCGCATTAATTATCTTGTTGACCGTGACCCAACACATTATCACGAGGAAACACCACCATAATATCCACGATAACGCGAAGTAACTCTGATACTAAAAATAAACATAACAAAGTTGTGTAATATTACAACTGATAACGTTATATATAACAGGCAAATGACCGCGCATCAGCTGTGAGGGTAACATAAATATTCCTGTTACGGATTTTATCATCCTACTTATCCTACTAATATTATAAATGCGAATGTTTGTAAGGATGAATGGATGTATGGATGTTTGTTACTCTTTCACGTCAAAACGGCTGAACGGATATTGACACAGAGGTAGATTATAGTCTGGAATAAGACAGGATTTTTTTTTCATATCACGCGGGCGAAGCCGCGGGCGTCATCTACTAATTTAATCATTTAAAAAATGATTGAAAAAAAATATTTAAAAAAATGAATTTACTAGCTTTTGCCCTCGGCTTCGCGTTAAATTCGGGGTAACACAGTCCTCCTTTCCTTATTTACAGGTACCTGCTACCTGAAGTTTTTGCCCTTGCGCCTTATTTATTGTACCTAATATCAAATCTAAGTTTTCCCTTTTCTTCCCTCTTTCTCCCTTATTTTTCATTTTTTTTTTAAAAAGATAGCCAACCCTAGTCCGTCTTCAGGCTCCCAACTATCTATGTACAGACGCCTGCACATCAAGCTACTACAATCTGTCAGATTTCTTTGATAGATTTTCGACTTTATTTCCAATGTATTAGGTTCAAGGTTCATTGGGGAAAATTGACAGTTTCGGGTAGCTTGACCTGCTGCCGTCTGTACCAAATCGATTCTAAAATAAGTAGTTGTGAAAAACGAGCGACTGAATGTTTTCTAAAACATTATCCGTTCCATCTCTTTATGGACTCGGATTTCCCCATTCTATTGAATGAATCACAGAATAATAACAGTCACGTGGACCGATTTTCAAGGCTCGTTTGATTTAGAATGCATTTTTTTGTGTTGGTACTGTACGTCTTTAGTTTAGGTACCTACTGAAATGGGGAAATGGTGGTTCCGTACCTCAAAAACGGAAAAAACAGAACTCATATTTTATCACAGTTACAAAATTAAAACTGTTTACTCAACTCTGTGCTAACTTAACGCTTCGTGTAGTGTTTTTTTTTTTTTAAACTTTGCCCCACAATTAGGAATTTTCTAACATTTACAAACAGCCAGACCCGGAACAACTATCTGTAGGCAATACAAATATTTGTTCCGTGCGGGAATCGAACCACATTTGCCAATACAACCAAATTTGTACGGAACCCCGGGTGCGCGAATCCGATTTGCAGTTGGCCGTTTATTTATTTTGAGTGAAGAAATCATTATGAACTTATCAGAAGCGCACGGAAGGAAGCTATTAACCGATTAAAACCTTACTATTCCTAAAACTTTTACCTGAACGGGGTAAAATGCTATAAACATTTAGCGGACAAATTAAAACAAATATAAATTAAATTATGTAATTAAAAAATAGAATTTATAATTAGAAATCAAATTTATTTTGGTATATTAAATGTTAATCGTTCATAAATAAATTCTCAAATTGTTATTGTTTGTTTATTATCGCTTACTCTGTAATTTGCATGGAATCAATAAAGCTTTATTATTATTATTCCTAAAACTACGATGAGTCGGAGCCCTAGTACCTTGGAAACTGAACTTTTTTGTTTCTGCTGAAAGCCTGTCTTTTAACTTTTGAATAAAACATAACGGGTAAAATGTGGTCCATCCCTGCATAATTAAAAAAAAGTATGTAAGAACAGACGCCTGCAGGTCAAGCTACCCGAAAATGTCAATTTTTCCCAATGAACCTTGAACCTTAAAACTTTAAGTTACTTTAACTTAAGAAATAAAGTCGAAAATCTATCAAAGAAATCTGACAGATTGTAGTAGTTTGGTGTGCAGGCGTCTGTACATAATGAATGTGAATATTTTTTAATGGTATTTATTCTCCTTTATTTTGCTCTCCCTCTCATTTTTACACGCATAAAACATTATACACAAAACAAACATTTATTTGTAAGATTTATTAATGAATAAAAAAGGAATGAATGAACTTACTATGCCATTAATGAAAACAGGCGTAAGATAGTCTCAAGATTTTTGTATATTTATTAAAACTTCATAATCTTGTAAAAAACACTGTGTAAAATGAACCAAATGTTATACAATACACATAATAAATCCACGTTAGCTATGTATACCTACATACCTCGGACGGTCGCGGCACATGAGTTTTCCCCGCGGCTCCACTCCCCGCACCCCGCGACTCCACGCCCCGCACCCCGCGACCCGCAGCGTGTCGAAGTGCGCCCACGCACGCAAGTTTAGGCTACGTAGTAGCTATTTAGTAATCTGTGGTTTAGGTGCGTCACCATGACATCTTATAGCAGAACTAATTTCTAGGTATATGGAATCCAACTCAAGTACTTTTGAATGCTGACTAGATTACTTTTCAAACGCTGTTTCTTTTCTGAAGCTGGTTTGTGGCGCCGCGCTTGTACCACGTGGCGGCTCCCTCGCGCGCCTTATATAGTGACGTCACCCTTGTTTTGTTACTCGAACGTTGATACTCGAACGCTTGTCAAAGATTAGAGCTTAGCATTTTGTGATGAGCTACAACTTTATAATTTAGTTTAAATAATTATTATTAATGAATAATGAATATGATTATTAAAAGTGATAGGGCTTATAATTGCACTCTTACGTGTCACATCAGTATAACTGTGTGACGAGATATCCATTGTTGCCTTATAGGTACGATGAGATCATTTACTAGGGAAAAAGTAAAATGCGTTAAGCTAGGACGGTGACAGTGGCTCGCAACTTTAATTAGAGGTCAGTACAACAGTGAGTGACCTCTTATGTTTAGTTTTTGCTTTATTTTAGTATTTTTTTTTGGGGAATCGCTAGTGAATCATGAGATTTGTTTAACGGCTGAACCGATTTTGATGAATTTTGGTACAGAGATAGTTGAGAACCAGGAGACGGACAAAGGCTAATTTTTATTTTGAAAAAGTGGTTTGTGAGGGAGAAAGAGGGAAAAAAGGGAAAACTTAGCGTTGCTATTACAAATCAATAAGGCGCAAGGGGAAATGTGTTACCCAAATTTAACGCGGGCGAAGCCGCAGGCGAAAGCTAGTATGAAAATAAAAGCATTCGTGTGAAATACACCACAACTGGCAGTTTTCGATGAACATTATTGAAAAAAGTAACTTTTCCTAATATCTTCTGAAGTAGGCATTGCAGGGAAATTTTCAAAAAACGCATAACAAGTAGCATCATTTTCTAGCGATTCCTCGAAAAAAATATCAAAAATAAAGCAAAAACTAAACATAAGAGGTCACTCACTGTTGAACTGACCTCGAATCGGAGTGAAACTCAAACGCAATTTATGTGTTTTAGGTTTTAACCGACTTCAAAAAAAGGAGTAGGTTATCAATTCGGCTGTATGTTTTTTTTATTTTTGTAACCTCATAACTTTCGACTAGGTGAACCGATTTTGATGATTCCTGTTTGATAAGTAGGTATAACCCCCGAATACTGAAACGTCACTCAAAATTTAAGTACCACTTAAATTTAACAGATAATTAAAAGTGACGATTGACAATACAAAATCTAAAGTTTAAGAACTGCTCAAATGTTAAGCAGCCCTCAAATTTTGAGTGACGTTTTAGTATTCGGGGGTAAGAATGATGTCACTTCCCATATGGTCCCATTGCCATTTTATTTGTATTGCTTGCGTAGTTTATGAGTTTTCGTCTATAATACATACTTAGATATTCTCTACGTCTACGTCTATATGAACGATCTGCTAATCTTTTAGTAATAATGGAAATACCTACTCGATAAAAAATAAGAGGTAGGTAAGTATATCATAATACCATAACTAAAAATTCTGAAAAAAAACTTTTTGTAAAAAAAACCGCCTTCCAAAAAAAAACTAAGAAATGGAAACTAACTTTATTTCCGGAAGTCGGTGGCAAATAGTCAACGAAACCAACAAAAGTCACGTGTATTTTACTCATGTTGCTTATGGCCGGAAGTAGATACATACTGTGAAAATAAACCTTAGCTTTGACGTATCACATATTTTACATAACTAATAACTATACGATCCATGGCGACAAGCGGATCTTGTAGTTATGTTCATTAATTTCTTTATTTTTGTTTTTTTTTTCGGGGAATCGTTAGTGAATGCTTCGAGTTGTAATGCGTTTTTCAGAAATTTCTCTGCCACGCCTACATCACAAGATATTAGGAAAATATATTTTTTAAAAATGTTCATTGAAAACTGGCTCTAATGGCACATTTATTAGGTTCAACATGCAATGTATTTCACACGCGTGCTTTTTTCTTATTTATCGCAATTACATGTTGTGATTTTTTGGCGCATTTGAAGAAATGAAAAAGTTTCGCCACTTTAATAAAAAAATACTATTGACGTATCACATATTTTACATAAGTAACTAATAACTATAGGATCCATGTCGACATTACAGCGTATCTTGTAGTTATGTTCATTAATTTCTTTATTTTTGTTTTATTTTTCGGGGAATCGTTAGTGAATGCTTCGACTTGTAATGCGTTTTTTGGAAATTTCTCTACAATGTCTACATTACATTTTTAGGCAAAATCTTTTTTTTTAATAAACTTCATAAGCAACTGGCTCGTAACACACTGTAATTTGGTTCAATATGCAATGAGTTTTCGTTAAACAAGGTGACGGCGACGTTGCATACTCAATAAATGGAGTTTAATTGTGCACTAGCTCCGCCCCGCGGTTAAAAACACACTTGACTTATTTGATCACTCCACGGAAATACCGCATTTTTCAAAAGTAGCCTTTGTTATGTTAAATTTGAATATCCTTACTAATATTATAAAAGCGAAAGTGAGTTTGTTTGTTTGTTTGTTTGTTACCTCTTCACGCTTTAATGGCTAAACCGATTTTAATGAATTTTGGTACAGAGATAGTTGGGAACCAGGAGACGGACTAAGACTAATATTTTTTTGAAAAAAGTGGGATGTGAGGGAGAAAGAGGGAAGAAAAAGAAATCTTGAAACCAAATTTCATTCAACTCATAAACACGTTCGAATTTATAACGTTATAGTGATTCATCTGTCATTCTACTTCGTTTCTTCGTAGATAACAACTACTGTCTTGTGAGTAATGTATATTTTGCTTGAACAGCGTTGATTTTGTACGAAAACTCTCTAAGCGCTTCAACATTGTAGAAAAGTTTTCATTCAAAATTATTAGAACTTCTTTTTGCTTCTTGGTGTTTGTGTTTTTCATTTAGTATTTCTTAGAAAAATTGAAAGAGAGTCGTTTGTCTTGGTATGGACATGTGACTATAAGAGTGATGGATCTGAATGTTGATGGACGGAGAGCGAGAGGAAAGCCAAAGAAAAGATGAATGGATTGTGTAAGGAATGATATGAAGGAGAAAGGAGAAAATGTTGCCGTGCCGTCTGATAGGGGAGAATGGAAGAAGAAAATGTGTTGCGCCGACCCCAAATAGAATTGGACATGGGCAGGAAAATGATAAGATTAGCTGATTATCGCCTTGGGGGCGACCCAGTGCAATACACATAGAGCCCGCGGGCCGCCAACATAAATATCGACAACTTTTAGAATCAATCACTCACTCAATTTTATATTAACCTAAAAAATGTTGATACTCGAAGACATTATTTTCTGGTATTTATTGATCATTAATTATAAAGCAATACGTTGGTAACTACTTACACAATTTCAAACGCTACCCAAACCAAACAATATAAAAACCAGACACAGGTGAAGTTGCCTTACCCATCTCTGGTTTTTTATGGTGTCATCAAAACTCGAAGCATTCACTAACGATTTCCTGAAAAAAAAAATACAAAATGGAAGCAATTAATGAACATAATACAAAATATGTTTTTACAGCCGTATGAGAATGGAATACCTAGTTAAGTATCATACATTAGCATATAACGTTAATAATTAGAGAATGCATTTAACTAAAAAAAGAAAATTATTATATGGATACACATGAAATAATATAGGTACAACTGATAAAATATGTAAACATTTTTTTTTAAAAAAAAAACGTTGCCTCACACTAGGATTTTCTCCTGTATCGTGGGTGCGTGTACAAACATTTAAACTCACTTACGCAAACAGCCAAACCCGGAAAAACTATCTGTAGGTCATGCAAATATTTGTTCCGTGCGGGGATCGAACCCGCGACACGCAGCGCAGCAGTCGATCGCTCAGCCACTGCGCCAACCGTGTCGTCAAACATTGTTAAGTTATCATACTTACTTTTTTTTGGGTGGGAATACATCAAATAAATTCGTCCGCTCTGGGCGCAGCGGGGGGCGTGTCAGTGTGTCAGTTTTATTGACTAAAACGCAACCATGTTCCTTTTATTGCCCTTTACGTTCCGGGGCCGCGGTATCTCTTTCGAAACCCCGGCAGGCGGAGGCTGTGGCAAGAGCCTCTGAAAAAAAATTATAGTATGGAATGTTCTTAGTAAGTAACTAAATTTGAAATACTTTTTTTTTTGCTATAGTTAGAATATATACACAAATACATGCCAAGGTAATAAGTCGTGTAACAAATTCATTTAGAAGATACAAAAGTTTAAACTTTTTCGATATTCTAGAGTGAACATATACAAACAAGACAATAACAATATTTATTTATTTTTTATCTTGGGACAACCGTATCCGTCTTCCGCATGGATGGACAATATTATAGATAAATCACACCCAGACACAGAACAAACAATCATGCTCATCACACAAAGTTTGTTCTGGGTGGGAATCGAACCCACGACCTCCGGCTCAGCAGTCAGGGCCACTAACCACTAGACCAACAGGCCCGTAAATATATGTACGTATAATGTAACCACAAATCTGCCGGGCTAATTGCAAAAGCAGAATCTCAAAGAACGCTGGTTTCGAAAAAAATTGAGTTTTGTAAATATAGTTTGGTGTTTACTTTAGGGAATGATTTTAGTTTATTATGTCTTTTAATGTTTTAAATACATTTCTACTGCTATTTGGCTTAGTTGCTTAGCAACCCAATGCCATTAAAAGCACTTTTAATTTAACATTTATTTTGAGTTACTGCTTTTGAGCTTAGTAGGTACGGCAGAAATCCAATTGCATCATTCATTACATCCTAACTAAAAGCTGAGGTTTATTTTCACAGTATGTATCTCCTTTCGGTCATAAACAACATGACTAAATTAATATATTTCTGATTGACAGTTACCATCATCATTATCTGCCTAGCCTTTTACCGACGAAGTTGGGTTGGTTTCCAGTTAAACCGGATGCAGTGGAATACCTCCACACATGGTCTGACTCCCTGGAATGGCCAATGAAAGTGAATGCTTTTTATTTTCTGTTAAATCATGTTTCGGTGACTATGTACAGGAATCAATTGGAAATAATATGACGTCATTAGATATAAAACGTAAAAGATAAATAAATGAATAAAATAGGCCATTAAAAATGAATCTTATAAATAGTTTTATAAGATTTATTTTTTAATAGCTTGTTAGATAAGTCAAAAAAAATTGCAACATAAACACGAAAATAATGTGTAACCTAACCTAACTATACTAAGTAGGTATATAATAATCGACTTTCAAAAAATGAGGTAATCAATTCGACTACATATATTAAATGTTTTATCTAATATATAAAATTCTCGTGTCACAGTTTTCGTTCCCATACTCCTCCGAAGCGGCTGGACCGATTTAAACGAAATTATGTGTACATATCGGGTAGGTCTGAGAATCGGCAAACATCTATTTTTCATACCCCTGCAGCGGGTGAAACCGCTGGGCATAGCTAGTAATTTATAATAAGCCAATAACAAAAAAAAACTTATAACATGCTTGTGCAAACCATTGCATATTGAATTTTAACTAAGTGCAATAAGAGCCAGTTTTCAATTAAGTGTATTGAAAAAGATATTGTTCTTATAACTTGGAATGCAGGCATTGTAGAGAAATTTCCAAAAAACGCATTACAAGTCGAAGCATTTACTAGCGATTCCCCGAAAAAAATTACAAAAATAAAGCAAAAACTAAACTTAAGAGGTCACTCATTGTTGAACTGACCTCGAATCGGAGTTGCGAGCCGCTCTGTTACCGTCCGTAGGGTTAAGATTTATGCGTTTCAGTTGTTCCCTAGCAAATGATTACATTATAATTAATATATCAATCCTAATTACCTTCATCCCAACAAAATTATTTGTCGTAACGTAGGCTCTATACTGACGAGAGACGCACGAGTACAATAATAATTATTGTTCACACCAAAGCGGATTTCGCTATCCTTTTGGGTAGAATAACGCGCGGTAGCTATTCAGACCTATGCGCTATTCGCTACCGTCTGCGGCAGAGAAAACCGCGGTACTTGATACTAAATACCTAAGCGAAACCCGCGTAGTATGTACCTCTACCCACAGCGGCAGCGAATATCGCTCAGGTCGCTCTAGCCGCAGTACTTGATACTAAATACCTGAGCGAAACCCGTGCAGTATGTACCTCTACCCACAGCGGCAGCGAATACCGCTTAGGTCTGAATAGGCCTTAAACGATAAACATTTTGTAGTATTCTAATCTGTCCGGTTTAATTGAGTCACTATATAGGTAGAAACCGGATATTCGGATGTATATTTACCAGTGTTACAATAATAAATTTACCGATTACGTAATCAATCTATACAATACTATCTATACTAATATTATAAAGCTGAAGAGTTTGTTTGTTTGAACGCGCTAATCTCAGGGACTACTGGTTGGAATTGGAAAATTCTTTTAGTGTTGGATAGTCCATTTTTTGAGGAAGGCTATAGGCTATATAACATCACGCTACGACCAACAGGTGCTGAGCAGCGTTGGTAAAACCGCGGGGAACAGCTAGTCTTAAATATGTATAATAACAGTTCTAATATCTGGTAAATGAGCTCTATTGATATTATAAACTGTTTTGTCTGGACTTTAAAAGAGCCTATGTACCTATGTCCTCTGAGTTTGTTTTGGCCTGTGTTTCTTCTCACAGTAGTCAGGTACGAAACGTGTTTGTAAAAACCTGCTTGCAAAATAAACAACATTTTAATTTATAAAATACTAAGTCAAGTTAATTCTGAGCTAAGAATGACAAAAAGAATATGGAATTCGAAATAAAAAGTTTCATCTTACAGAACTTAAACAATTTCCAATCGGCTGAACGGAACTTGATGAAATTTGGCACAGAGGTAGTTTATAGCCTGGAATAACACATAGAATACTGTTTTTAAATGCCACGCGGGCGAAGCTGCGGTCGCAAGCTTGTGTAATGATATTGTAACCTTAATTGTTATTATTTTCTCCATTAAAAAAACTAGAACACAAACAGGAACAAAATATATAATTCACAAATTAAATAAAAAAAGTTAATGTTATAATAGCGAAAGTGGAAGTTTGTTTGTTACGTCTTAACGCCTAAATGGCTAAACCGATTTTGACGAATTTTGGTAAGTACAGAGAGAGTTGGAACCCTGCAGACGGACAAAGAATATTGAAAAAAAAAAAAAATAGTGATATGAGCGAGAAAGAGGGAAGAAAAGGGAAAACTTAGCATTGCTATTACAATAAATAAGATGCAGGGGCAAAAACTACAGGTAGCAGGTACCTGTAAATCAGGAAAGGGGAACTGTGTAACCCCGAATTTAACGCGACCGGAGCTACGGGCCAGAACTAGTAATTTTATGAATCAGAAGTCTTCCTTTTATGCCCCTCGACTTCAAAAAAGGAGGAATAAATTCGACTGTAGGTACTTATATTTTTTTTAAAACAAATAAAAAGATATGATCTTGAAACACGCGAGTGCAAACCATTTAATATTTAACCTAATGATGCATTAAGAGTCAGTTTTCGATAAAATTTATTAAAAAAGATATTGTCCAAATATCTTGTGATATCGGCATTGTAGAGAAATTTCCAAAAATCGCATTACAACTCGAAGCATTTACTAACGATTCCCTGAAAAAAATACAAAAAAAAAGAAATTAATGAACATAACTACAAGATCCGTTTAAGGCGCGGGCCCACCGCGGCGCATCCTTAGCACGGGCACGCGGCACATTTTAGCTGCGTTTATAAATTTGTTTGACAACGTGGGTCCACGTTTTCACTGGAGTATCTACAGGAAAACTCAGGACTATGTACTTATAGTGTTGCACGGGGCACGGAGAGGCTACACACATGCCACTGCGATCCACGGAGGAAAACCGCTCGAACTGTACATAGTCATGACTCATGACTATGTACAGTTCTGGTTTAAGGGTCAGGTTTAAGGTACTCCAGTGGAAAAGCAGACCCACGTTGACAGCGTTGAGCTATGTTACCGCCTATTCAAGCAAGCCACGCATGTATTAATGACGTGAATTCATGCGTAGCCTCTCCGTGTGTTGCAGTGGACACAACCACATACATTTTCCTACAAAGCGAAGCTTAATACACGTGCGTAGCCTCTCCGTGCACCGCGGTGGGCCCGCGCCTTAATATCGCCATAGATCGTATACTTACTAGTTATGTATAATAGGTATGTGATACGTTAATAGTATTTTTTTTTAAAGTGGCGAAACTTTGTCATTTCTCCCTAAGCGGAGTAAATGCGCCAAAAAATCACTACATGGAATTGGCACACGTGTGATATATATTTCCAGTTGAACCTAATCGAAGTGTAATAAGAGCCAGTTTCCGATGAACATTATTAAAATAAATATTTAACTAATATCTTGTGATGTAGGCGTGGCAGAGAAATTTCCAAAAAACGCATTACAGGTCTCATCATTTACTAGCGATTCCCTGAAAAAAATAACAAAAATAATGCAATAAATGAACATAAGAACAAAATAATTATGCCTTGATGTCGGAACAAATCGTATAGTTAGGTATAATACACACGTCAGCGCACCGCGTCCGACGATAGTCACACAGATAACAATATTCCATCTCAATTTTGAACTGGCCTCGAATTGCTGTCGTGTGTAGTAGTCCTGTTAAGAATGTGTTTTAGTTTTTCCCAAGCAAATGATCATGTCATACCTAAAAGGCAACAAACGTATTTAATTTCTCGTGACGCAGCTATACTGACGTGATGCGCAAGAGTGCTATTATAAGCGTTATCACTTTCAAGCTCTCCATACTAACGTAAACGATTAACATTCTGTATTACTCTAATTTATCCGTTTTTAAACGGTTTTTAGTAGAGACCGGATATTCGGATGCATATTTACCTAAAATTGAGATGTTTGTAATAATAGAAAGCACTTTTTTACAACAAAATGAATCGCGATCTATGGAATTTGATACAAATGACTAATGCCCTGATACAACGTAATATGGTCGCTTTTATTTACAGTGATTTTTCACAAGATGATGATTGCAACAAATTCGGATTCGGATCTATTCAGGAAACATATAAGGAAATTAAATAAATATACTCTACTCCCTATTAGTTGTGCACTCCCCACACCCGGGATTTTGATTTTTAATTTTATCAAGACATGCCGCTTCCATACTTTGTTAGCCAAAAGTTAACTTTAGCTAAATACGTGCAAACCATTGCAAATTAAATCTTATGAAAGTGCAATAAGAGCCAATTTTCGATAAAGTGTATTGAAAGGGAAATTGATCTTTTAACTTGGAATGTAGGCATTGTAGAGAAATTTCCAAAAAACGCATTACAAGTCGAAGCATTCACTAACGATTCCCCGAAAAAAAATACGAAAATAAAGAAATTATTGAACACATTTAACTACAAGATCCGCTTTAATGCCGCCATGGATCCTATAGTTATTAGTATTACGTGATACGTATCACGTATTATAACGTTTCATTATTTCATTAGTCATTTCTTCCTAGGCGGAATAAATGCGCCCAAAAATCACTTCATGCAATTGCGATAAATAAGAAAAAAGTACGCGTGTGACATACATTGCATGTTGAACCTAATTCATGTGTCATAAGAGCCAGTTTTCGATGAACATTATTAAAATATATATTTTCCTAATATCTTGTGATGTAGGCGTGGCAGAGAAATTTCCAAAAAACGCATTACAAGTCTCATCATTCGCTAGTGAATCCCCGTAAAAAATTACAAAAATAAAGCAAAAACTAAACATAAGAGGTCAGTCATTGTTGAACTGACCTCGAATCGGAGTTGCGAGCCGCTCTGGCACCGTCCTGTTGAGATTAATTGCGTTATAGTTTTTCCCTAGCAAATGAATAATTACATTAATTACTTGAAAAGCAACAAACTTATTTTCGTCGCGCAGGCTCTATACTGACGAGAGACATACGAGTACAATTATAAACCTTTTGACTTTCAAGCCCTCCATACTAACATAAATATAAAAATAAAATATAAATATCTTGGGACAACTCACACACGGCTATCTGATCCCAAGCTAAGCAGAGCTTGTGTTATGGTAACCAGACAACTGATATACATACTTATATAATTTATAAATACATACATATTATAGATAAATCACACCCAGAAACAGAACAAACAATCATGCTCATCACACAACGTTTGTCCTGGGTGGGAAACCCACGACCTCCGGCTCAGCAGTCAGGGCCACTAGACCAACAGGCCCGTCAACATATAGGATAAACAGTTTTCCCTACTTTTAGAAACAGTTGTTTTTCACAAGATTTGCAGCAAATGTCAAATTGGATCTTTTCCACTTCAGGGAACGTAAGGAAGTTAAATAAATATAGGTACTCCACTCTCTATTAGTTGTGCACTCCTCACACCAAGGTTTTTAATTTTATCATGACATGCCGCTTCCATACTTTGTTAGCAAAGGTTTATACGTGCAAACCATTGCATATTGAATCTTATTAAATTGCAATAAGAGCCAATTTGCTATAAACTGTTTTGAAAAAGATATTGTTCTTTTAATTTGGAATGTAGGCATTGTAGAGACATTTCCAAAAATTGCATTACAGGTCTAAGCATTCACTAACGTTTCCCCGAAACAAATACCAGAACAATGAAATTAATGAACATAACTACAAGATACGCTTTAATGTCGGAATGAATCATTACTACACACACGGCAGCGAAGTGTTAAATCTATACTATCTATACTAATTTTATAAGAAAGCTGAAGAGTTTGTTTGTTTGTTTGAACGCGTTAATCTCAGGAAGTACTGGTTCGAATTGAAAAATTCTTTTAGTGTTGAATAGTCCATTACTTGAGGAAGGCTATAGGCTATATAACATCACGCTACGACCAACAGGTGCTGAGCAGCGTGGGTGAAACCACGGAGAACAGCTAGTTATTGATAAGATGAAACATTTTAATTCGAACTCCATGTTCTTTTTGCCGTTGTTAGCTCAGAATTTTGACTTAGTATTTTATCGCAGGGACATTAAACTTATTTATGGTGAAAGTACCCGACCTTCATCAGAATATATTTTTTCTAGGTGCGAACCTGATATTCTGTGCAACGCTTTTTTTGTGGATGGTCCAGTAAATCCTATGCCACTAATAATATTATAAATGCGAATGTTTGTGAGGAAAGATGGATGTTAGTTACTTTCAAATCAAAACGGCTGAACGGATCTTCATGAATTTTTTCACAAAAGTAGACTATAGTCTGGAATAACACATGGGATACTTTTTTTCGGTGCCACGCGGGTGAAGCTGCGGGCGCCAGCTAGTGTAATGATAAAAAATAATTAGGACATAAATAGGAAAAAAAAATATAGGTAAGTAATTCACAAATTAAAGAATAAAGGTTAGCTATAATGTTATAATTTATGAATCGGAATTCTTCCTTGTAATCGACTTAAAAAAAGGAGGTAATCATTCGACTGTATACTTTTTTTTTTAAATAAATTAAAAAAATATGATCTTGAAACACGCGTGTCCAAACCATTTAATATTGAACCTAATGTTAGGGCGATAAGAGCCAGTTTTCGATGAAGTGTATTGAAAAAGAAATTGTCCAAACAAATACCTTGTGATATCGGCATTGTAGAGAAATTTCCAAAAATCGCATTACAGTTCTAAGCATTCATTAACGATTCCCCGAAAAAAAAAAACGAAAATAAAGAAATTAATGAACATAACTACAAGATCCGCTATCATGTCGCCATGGATCCGTCAAATGATACGTCAATAGTATTTTATTTTTGAGCCCAGTGGCGAAACTTTGTCATTTCTCCCTAGGCGGAATAAATGGACCAAAAAATCACTACATGGAATTGCGAGAAATAAGAAAAATAAGCACATGTGTGATATATATTGCCAGTTGAACCTAATAGAAGTGTTATAAAAGCCAGTTTTCGATGAACATTATTAAAATAAATATTTTCCTAATATCTTGTGATGTAGGCATTGCAGGGAAATTTCCAAAAAACGCATTACAAGTCTCATCATTTACTAGCGATTCCCCGAAAAAAAATACAAAAATAAAGCAATAAATGAACATGACAACAAAATATGCTATTGTGCGCCAGAATGAATGGCATGGTTAGGTATAATACGCACACGGCAGCGCACCGCGTCCTACGATAGTTACACAGATAACAATATTCGATCTGAATTATGAACAAATGCCTCGAATTCGAGTTGCGAGTCCGGTCATCGTCTTTTTAAGAAGGAATGCGTTTTAGTTTTTCTCTATAGTCGCCACCAGATAAGAAAAAAATAAAGGTCGTTAACCCCCGTGTACCAATGTATTTAAACGATACGAAAAATTGTAAAGTGTAGTAGTAAAAAGTGTCGCCACACGATGTAAACAAACGTATCGCGGTACGGGGCGTCCTTGATGTGTGAGTTACAAACCTTTTGGCCAAAACCATAATTATTATTCAATCGTATTTATTTTGGAAGGTAGGTACTTAATATGTAGTACTCAATGAAACCCTTAAACCAAATTCAAATTCGAATCATTTATTTCAAATAAAAAAAAAAATAGGCACATAGTGTCGTAACGAATTACATATTTTTTAATAATAATGGAACACACAACAGTCCCTCTAGCACTTTCCATTTCGGGCCCAACTTAATCAAAATCAAAAATCAAAATATTTTTATTTCACACAGGCCTACATGGGCATTTATAAAACGCCGAGAAAAGATGCACGGTTCGGGTTGGTCGTTTCCTATGGAGAAGAACCGGCAAGAAACTCCATTGTTACTCTTTTAAAATCATATGGTTTTGTTACAATGTTGTTGTTACAGCATTAGCACTTAAGTATGAGAGGACAACGTAGGCCCGACAATAAGTCATTGCTTACTTTACAAAAATTAAAATAAAATAATACGTTAACAAAAGTTAACAAGCGTCCAAGAATCTACAAGGCCAACCATGTCCACTCATTCACAACGAATTGGTAGAAAAGAATCTATACAAAAGTAAAAAAAATAAATAAAAAAATATTGCAAACACAAAATAACTAAGAGACGAGTCACACAATTGTGTAAAAACCGAAAACAGTGTTACAGTAGTTACAGTGAGAATTGTGTGTCGGGAGCAGCCGTGTTGTGAGTGACATAAGTGACAATGGCAGCGGCATTGATCGCAAAAGCGAACAAGAAAGAGGGTATACCGTTTCGCCTGCACATAAACATCCACCCGCAATTACTTCAGTTCATCCGTGATAATATAAGAATGTATGTAGTTATAGAATTATAATCATCCAAAGCATCAATACAATTCTCTAAGTTCATAAGGGTCTAGCAATAACTTTGACCTTGAAAAAATCGTTCCTCGACCTATAGTAAGAACAATTAACAGCAAGATAACAAATACAAAGTTTTCGAGTATGAATTCGCTCTGTCAATCCCATGCGCAAACCAATTTGGAATGAAACTCGAGACGAAGGACGCGATAGGTACTTAATTACAAAACGGTGGATAGGTACTGCACCCCTGACTTGCTCTGACGTCACACTCAGCGCATGAGTAAGAGGGCATAACCTAAAAAATTAGATTTTTTGGTATGAATTTTAAAATTCGGTTATTTAAATTCATTGTATACTTCTATGAATATGAGTTAAAGCTGGATAAATAAATCCAGTTATTGCATGTTCTGCTATTGAAATATAAGTTGAAAACATAAGAAATATCGAAAAATAAAAATACAGCAAGGAAATTATTTTTGAAATGCATAGACCACAGCAATTACATATTTCAATGTTTGAAATGTATTTTTTGAAGCTTAAAAAAATACCACAATTTATTCTTCAAATTTACGTGTTTCTTATTTATTTCCATTGGGATGAGTGTTTGGTATTATGAAACTCGACCGGTGCAATATGGCCGACAGTTTTGAATGACGAGCGATCGCTAATGAAGTTTTGTGGTACAAGTCGGGTTAATGACTTTTAATTTTTTCTTATCTGGCGGAGACTATAGCACATGATCACATCATACCTATAAGGCAAAACACGTAGGTACTTATTTCTCGTTGCGCATAAACGATAAACGTTCTGTTGTTTTTAATCGGTGTTAAGAACAGACCGGATATTCGGATGCATATTGCTGATTACTTAGATTTGATACCTAAAATTGAGATGTTTGTAATTATGGAAAGCACTTTTTTACAAAAAAAATGAACAAAAAGGAACGAGACAATGAAGTTGATTATAATATGTAGGTATGATGTAACTACAAATCCAATTGCATCATTAACATCCTGATGAAAAGCTAAGGTTTATTTTCACAGTATGTACTTCCGGCCATAAACAACATGAGGAAGATCACGTGACTTTTGTTGGTTTCTTTGCCTGTTTTGCCACCGACTTCCGGAAATAAAGTTAGTTTCCATTTTTTTTAGGAGTCGGTTTTTTTTACAAAAAGTTTTTTTTCAGAATTTTTAGTTATGGTATTATGATATACTTACCTACCTCTATTTTATATCGAGTATTCATTTTCCATTGTTACTAAATGATTAGCAGATTATTCATACAGACGTAGAAACAATCTATGTATTATAGACAAAAACTCATAAACTACCGTGTAAGCAATATAAATAAAATGGAAAAGGGACCACATGGGACCACATACCACATAGCTTTCTTATACTAATAAAATAAGAATCATCAAAATCGGTTCACCCAGGCAAAAGTTAAGAGGTAAGAAACATAAAAAACAAACAGTCCAATTGATAAAATCCTCCTTTTTTTGAAGTCGGTTAGCAACTAAAACGCATATTATAAAAAAAAATATAAATTATTATTTTAAGTATAACTGTCTAAGAACAGATTACGATACTTGCCTGTTATTTTTAGCACAGCACTACAAATATAAAGCGCTGACATAACCTTGTAATAGCGCAGTATAGATTTAGAAAAATATTGTTTACCAAGTTATTTGACACTCAGTTATAGTCAAAATTATAACATTCATTGATTATTGATATAATAATGTTGTTTTAATGCTCATCAATTGTTAAAACGGTAAACAACCAGCAAAAATATTTTTATCGTTACTGCAACGCCATTACAAAGTTACGTCGTCAGTTCAATCGCGACGTGTCAGGAACGCATTCTCTGAACGGCCGGAGTATAGGCCTATGCGTTTGCGTTTTACCGGCTCGCAAATCCGATTCGAGGTCAGTTCAACAGTGAGTGACCTCTTATGTTTATTGTTTGCTTTATTTTTGAAATTTTTCTCGGGTAATCGCTAGTAAATGATGCGACTTGTAATGCGTTTTTTGGAAATTTCCCTGCAATGCCTACTTCAGAAGATATTTGAAAAATAACTTTTTAAATAATGTTCATCGAAAACTGGCTCTTATTGCACTTCAATTAGGTTCAAATTGCAATATATTTCACACATGTACTTTTTCTCTTATTTATCGCAATTCCATGTAGGTAGTGATTTTTTGGCGCATTTATTCCGCCTAGGAAGAAATGACAAAGTATCGCCACTTTAATAAAAAAATACTGTTGACGTCTCACATTATTATACATAACTAATAATAACTAACTATTTTACCCATGGCGACATTATAGCGGTTCTTGTATGTTATGTTTATTAATTTCTTTATTTTCGTTTTTTTTTTCGGGGAATCGTTAGTGAATGCTTCGAGTTGTGATGCGTTTTTTAAAAAAAAAATCTACTACCTATCAGTTCACATCAAAAACTGGCTCTTATTACACTATGATAAGATTCAATATGCAATGGTTTGCACACGCATGATATATTTTTTTTTTGTAATTGGCTTAAAATAGTTATAATTCATAAAACATAAAAAGTAAATTTGAGAAACTAATATTTTTAAAGTCGATAAAACAGGAAGACTTCTGATTCATATAAATTATATAATATATTTAGGTCAGGTTACATAACATTTTCGTGTTTAGAAAAAATAAGAGCCAGTTTGCGATGAAATAGTATATTTTGATTCAAGTTGCGAAACTTTCTCATTAGGTACTTCCTAGGCGGAATAAATTCGCCCAAAAATCACTACTACATGGAATTGCGATAAATATGAAAATATAAGCATGCGTGTGAAATACACCACAACTGGCAGTTTTCGATAAACATTATTAAAAAAAGTAATTTTTCAAATATCTTGTGATGAAATTTCTCTGCAATGCTAAGCATTGCAGAGAAATTTCCAAAAAACGCATTACTAGTCTCATCATTCACTAGCGATTCCCCAAAAAAAATTACTTAAATAAAGCAAAAACTAGACATAAAAGGTCACTCATTGTTGTACTGACCTCTAATTAAAGTTGCGAGCCACTGTCACCGTGCTAGCTAAACGCATTTTACTTTTTCCCTAGTAAATGATCTCATCATACCTATAAGGCAACAATGGTATATCTCGTTACACAGTTATACTGATATGAGACGTAAGAGTGCAATTATAAGCCCTATCACTTTAAGGTGAAGATTTCTTGAGAACGGCCAAAAATCAGGTTTTTTAACGCAGTGTATCTCTTAAACCATACATAATTTTAATCACTGAAAAAAATATGATATTTTTAAGGCTTTTTTGCATACATTGATGGAATTCAAATTATAATTAAATATACTAAAATGCGTAAAAAAATATTCAAACACACCTCTAAATTCTCTTATAAAGCAGTTTATCTCTTCAATATTAATCGTCATTATAATCAAAAGTATACAATGAAATTTCCAATGCCAAACTGCGTTCAATGATGGATTGTTTTTGATTGAATAGTTAATATTTAATTTTATACAAATTTATTTGTATTTTTACGACAAACGTATGCAGTAAAGTCCAATGTCAAAATGTATGAACAAGGTCAACGATATAATACTGCGCCTTAAATAATCATATTCATTATTCATTAATCATAATTATTCAAACTAAATTATAAAGTTGTAGCTCATCACAAAATACTAAGGTCTAATCTTTGAAAAGCGTTCGGGTATCGTACGATAACGAGACACGGGTGACGTCACTATTATGTAAAAGGCACGCGAGGGAGCCGCCACGTGGTAAATGAAATGATGGTAATGAAATACATTGCATGTTGAACCTAATTCATGTGCCATAAGAGCCAGTTTTCAATAAACATTATTAAAATATATATATTCCTAATATCTTGTGATGTAGGCATTGCAGAGAAATTTCCAAAAAACGCATTACAAGTCTCATCATTTACTAGCGATTCCCCGAAAAAAATAACTAAAATAAAGCAAAAACTAAACTTAAGAGGTCACTCATTGTTGAACTGACCTCGAATCGGAGTTGTGAGCCGCTGATGACACCGTCCTGTTAAGATTAATATAATACAGATATTAATCGTCGGCTAAACACCGACTGTTTTTAACCGATTGTTTTACTTTCAAAAAAAACCGGCCAAGAGCGTGTCGGGCCACGCTCAGTGTAGGGTTCCGTAGTTTCCCGTCCGTCACGATAAGTGTTCCCACTTATGAGTTTAAAGGTGGAGGAGCGTGCAACATTGCACGGTCCGCGGCAAGCGCTCCGACTTGTAACGGTTTATAGCGCGAACACAAAGGGGAGCGCTCAAACCTCGACGACTTATTAGATTATGCACTCAATCACTCATAAATAAAATTACGAATACATTTAAGTGCAACTTACTTTACCACGGTAGGTCATGACAGCACGGAAAATCTTAACATCGACTTTTAAAAAGATTACGTCATTACACAACGCCATCTATCGAACCATTTGTGAACTGGTTTTTGCCTTAACATTTTGATGGTGTTAAAAAAAATGAATTTTAGTTTTGTTCTAAATTGCCTTAGCATGTTCTTAATAGAAGTTTTATGTAGTTATAAGATAGCGTCAATGCCAAGGAGAGACCAACCGAACAATTCGGTAATACCCGATCCAATGTAATAAGTACCTACAGCGCCATCTGTCAGGGAATTGGGTTACTAATTAATTTTTGTTAAAAAATCTTTTTTTGTTTGAAAAAAGATGCATTCAGGATAATAAAAAATGTAAACGAAGTTAAAAAAAATGCTTGCATATACGATTATACTACAATCTTAGTCCAGAAATTATTTTGTACAACTTTTTGTCTTTTTTGTACAAAAACTGTCGAGTCAATCAGGTTCAAAATAATTTTCATAGAAAGTCCTTATAAAGTTCTACTTTTCAGATTTTTTTCATATTTTCTAAACTTATGGTTCAAAAGTTAGAGGGGGGGGGACACATTGTTTTTTACTTTTGGAGCGATTATTTCCGAAATTATTGACATTATCAAAAAATGATCTTAGTAAACCCTTATTCATTTTTAAATACCTTTCCAACAATATATCACACGTTAGGGTTGAGATTAAAAAAAAAATCACTTTCCACTTTACATATAGGGTGGCTACCCTAATAAAACATTTTTTTCCAATTTTTATTTTACCACTTTGTCGGCGTGATTGATATACATATTGGTACCAAATTTCAGCTTTCTAGTGCTAACGGTCACAAAGATTAAGCGAGGACGGACGGACAGACAGACATGGCGAAACTATAAGGGTTCCTAGTTGACTACGGAACCCTAAAAAAGGAGGAGGTTGTCAATTCGACTGTATGTTCTTTTTAGGTCTGTTATTTTTATAAGTATTTGAAAGCTGCCGCTTCCGTTGCCGTCCCATTTCAATTTTATTTATATTGCTAAGGTAGTTTATGAGTTATTGTCTAAAATACATAGTTTTTCTCTATGTCTATATGGATGATCTGCTAATCTTTTAGTAACAATGGAAAATGAATACTAGCCTCAAATTGCAGTTTCGAGCTGCCGATGCCGGCGCCGTTTTCATCTTCTTAAATGTATTGCTTATGGGTTAGTGGGAAGTGAATGGTGCACCTGCTAATTAGTATCCATGCCTAAATATATTTGCTTCTATGAAAGTTTAAACCGCTGGTGTTTTAGTATTTGACAAGGCTTAAATAGATTTCCAAGATTATGTAGGCAAAAAAACGATATTTTGCCCAGCAGTCACGTCGATGACTAGAGCATATTCTTTTCTATATTAAAAAAAAAACGTTGCCAAAAGCACCCACAATACAGGAGAAATTCCTAAAGGAGGCCTCTAGGAATTTCTCCTGTATCGTGGGTGCGTTCACAAACATTTGAACTCACATACACAAACAGCCAAACCCGAAATAACTACCTGTAGGTCATACAAATATTTGTTCCGTGCGGGGATTGAACCCGCGACACGCGACGCAGCAGTCGATCGCTTGTCCACTACGCCGACCGTGTCGTTAAAATATAATCAGTCGAAGAAACAATGAATGAATCAAAACAATTAGTATTTGAATAAATGAGAATGCATCCATACGACTGAATATTTTTTATCTATGGCTGTGGCTCGTCATCTTGGACCGTCAACGTCATTCAAGCACAGCTCCTGTACACAGGCTCATTCCGCAACACAACTTCATTGCGGTCGGTCGCGCGCTAATCATTGTATTGTAGTCTACAATAATATTCAATCAGTGAAAATGATTAATTTACGAATGTTGTCGTTTCTGTTCGTGATCGTGAGCGTGGTCGCTTATCAAGTTTATATTAATAATAAAAATCATAAAATAATCAAAAGGCATATCGCGAAATATGGGGGGTGTCCTGAGAATTCGACCGAAATTTCCTTCAAATGCGTTTCGCAAGTTATGTAAGTATTTTTTCGATTGTTTTTTTTTTTATTTTATTTTTTCATGTATATTTTTAACAATTTCGCAAAACATAATTCAGATATAATTTCATTCAGGATTTCGGGAAATTCTCGATGTATTATCGAGAATTTTGTCGTAAACTTTTTTGAATTTTCAAGTTTAGCGCTAATGTTTATTTGTTGATTTAAAAAAATAGGAAATTAAAGCCAATAGATTCCTTTTTTCAGGAGTTTTATTTAATAAATAATTCAAGTTTTCTTTTTATTTGACGTTCAGAATTTCGTTTTAAGTGCTCTAAAATAAATCGGAATGTGATCGAGTTATTTAATTATTATGAACCTAAAACTTGGATTACTGTGAAATTACGCATCCATTTGCACTAGTTTTTTTAAAATGTTTTTTAGGTTAAGGCCTTAGGGGTGTTTAGTGGTACCTAGGTATTATTTTATTAAGAATTTTTACAATTCACCTAAATGTCCTCTATTTTTTATTAAAATGTAAAGAACTTTTAGATTTTTCGAAGCATTAGCTATAACGACATACCTGAATTTGCGATAGGCAACACAAATAAATTGCAGTTAATTAGAGACTACATACTTTGACAAAGACGAGAATTTTTATTCACTTCTGTTGATTATTCATAATTACATACTTAACGCTCTGTTATTTACTTTCTCCGTAAGTGTATTTAAAAAACGACATTTTATTCAAGTGAATTCGAGTACAAAGATAAAGTTTCCACACTTGAATCAAAATGTACTATCCCAGGTTGTCTCCTTGCGCCTGCGCCGCCGCCGCGCCGCCCGCCGCGCCGCCCGCCGCCGCCACGCGCCGTTCGTTTAGTGACGTCACTCGTTTCCTGCTATCGTTCGACAATTTAACACTTTTCAAGTGCTAACCTCTATAGTTATAAACATTTATAATAAGCATCGATTTTTATAACTTCGTGTCAGTTATTATTTACGTTAGCATTAATTCACACAGTGATTAATTAATTAAACTATCTTGTTGAACTCAATAAATTGTCAGCAGTGCTGTAGTTTAGGTCGCTTGGAGACACGCCCTTTTGAATGTTGACGGGTCTTACCCATCGTCCTAACTGGCTATCTATCGTACGATGATATTAGAATGCGTTGTCTGCGCTGCGCGATATGTTGAAACATACTGATTTGTTTCGAGTGTCCTAGTTGAAGCTCACAAGGTATCGAGCGAACACAGCCAATATTTCCTTGACTTTTCATCGAACGACGAAAACGCATGATCCTGACCAAGCCTGAGTGTACATGATGCAATCGGCTTTCTGATTGACACAAGTTTTGTCATAGTCATAGGGGGCCGTTCAAGTACGTACGTAAGCAAGTACGTAAGCTTACGTAAGTAAGCACTATGGGTGGCGGAGGGTCTTTGGGGCTCGGGCTTTGCTTATTTTGGATGACATGGGGGGTAGGGGAGTCTAGGTGATGATTACGTCATCGGTAGTTATTTAATTTTTGGTATAAAAATACTAAGAAAGATCTAATAAGAACTTAGTAAGCTTGAACCGAGCCATAAATCGTCACATAGAGAAGATCCATAAAAAAGGAAACACGCACACTGATAGGAAAGTTTGACCTGTAAGAGTAGCTGCTCGTCGTGCTAATGAACTGATGTGCATTATTCAAAATGTAGAGCACAATGATGTTGAATGGCTCGATGAGAACGACGTAGACATTCCAAAATCGGATGAAAGTGTCAAGACTCACAATACTGAGCAGCAATCCAATGTCATCGAAAGCTTAGAATCATGGATTTCATGGAATGAAGCCTGTTAATTTGAATTTAATGTGTGTACCAAAAATTAAAAAAGTTTTGTAAGATTATAATATTTTTGTACCTTACTCTATGTTGAATACCGTATCATTTAAATCTAATCTCGATCCTAAATCTATTTTCTTATTTTTTAAATTATAACTATTATAATATTTAAAAAAAAACACTACAGTAATTGAAAATGTTTACGTAATCATGGGGGGAGGGGGTAAGAGCTTTGCTTACTTTTGCTGACAAGGGGGATGGGGGGGTAAATAATTGTAATAAATCTGAATATATAATACTTGAATGGCCCCTAGTAGTTCATACTATAGTAGTAGTTACTACGTATGTGGATATATTTTTTTGTGTAAATGTTGTCTGGGAGTTAATAATAATATGAACTCGTTCACATACGCTCGTGTCCAGAGTATCAGCAGAGCTTCTGGCCACGATTCTGTCACATTCCGGGTCAGAGCACGGTCTGATATATTATGTGGATAAAACTGGCACAAATCATCGTGAAGACCTGCAGTCTTATTGCGAACAAAAAACCTAAAAATACAGACGAAAAAGAAACAATAACCATCTACATAACTAGTATTTAACTTAATGCTAAAAACATGAACATTTGCAACAGAAGCAGTAAATGATTAATCTCTTTTAAAATTTTCTTATTTATAACAACCACTACATTTTCATACTAAATGGGTAAACTATATAGTAAGTAAGTCGTTTGTTTTAGTGTCTGAAATTAACAAAATAATTGCTCTTCCGTTCCGACAAAAAAAGACAAAACACATGCCGTGATATCATTACAACAATTTTTTTACCAATCTATTAGCTGCTGCAGTGTTAATTAAGGTTTTTATCTATACTAATATTAAAAAGCTGAAGAGTTTGTTTGTTTGTTTGTTTGAACGCGCTAATCTCAAGGACTACTGGTTGGAATTGGAAAATTCTTTTAGTGTTGGATAGTCCATTTCTTAAGGAAGGCTATAGGCTATATAACATCACGCTACGACCAACAGAAGCTGAGCAGCGGGTGAAACCGTGGGGAACAGCTAGTTATTAATAAACCGAAAATAAACGATCACGGCAAACTGACAACGACCTATTAATATCCGATTCGCTTATTTAATATCCGAATTTAATTAATTCGTTTTTATGTTCTTTACAGGTATAATGACATGGAAGCAGACGACTACGATGAGATGATGTCGGGGTCACAAGAAGAGAAAGTGACATTGAAACTTCGACCGACTCCGGAGCAAAGAACACCCACGATGGCTACTGGAACTACTCGCCATTCTAGACCGATGTCGCGTCTTGGCGGGTCAGTGCTCCCTCAATCGTGGCCTAGACCTAGACTAATGAAACGACGTCGTAAGACACCGCGTCCCAGATCATCATCGCATACTTCGAGCACACCAAGCCCTACTACAACGACATCACCTGCACCAGTGCTAGTCAGCAGAGCTGTGATGACATCCTCATCTCATGCAATGACAGCTACAATTTTCTTCGTGCTATGCGTATCTGTGCTTCATGGCGCATTATGATCGTTCCACATGGCATCCTTGCCTCAAACAAAGATGGCTACAGTTTTGTAATTGTTCTTCATCGCGCAATAATCGAATTTCATTTGACAACTCGACTTTCATTTTTTGTCAAAAAAATCTGTATTTCATTTATTTATTTAATGATTTGACATTAATATTTACTTTGCATAATATTTTTTATTTAATTTTCCATTTTTTATTATTATTTTGATTTATGACATTTTACGATTTTATGATGATCTCTTTTATTTAATTACGTAAATATTTTTAAGTTTTTTTATTGTAAATGTGAGGACCATGTGGATAATCACGTTAATTTACTTTATTTGTTTTTAACGATTGTCTGGCAGTTTGAGTACTATAAGCGACCTACAAAAATGTCCTTTTTTTGCTATTGTTCGTCGTGTCGTTGAGCTCCTTGGGTTATGAGTCGAGCTCCACGATAACTGACAAATGCTTGCACTGACTGGACAGGTCCACTCAATCTGTGTGGTGCTTTCTTAAAGAGATCATTTCATATACCAGTCTGCATAGTCCTCATGTAAGTTGACCAAGATTTTTGTCTAGACCTTAAAAGAGACCAAGACCTCTGAGTTTGTTTCGGCTGTTTCTTCTCAGAGTAGTCGGGTACGAAACACCGGGCTTATCTAATTTTAAAACAAGACGTGAAAAAGTGTTTGTGAAAACATTTAGTGCCATTATCAGTCTGTCTCCATTTTTGCTAGAGAAACAGGCGCTGCTGACATTAAGGCGCGACCTGCCGATCTTGTCACCATATGCTTGTCTTGGACTACTATAGTCCACGTGGAACCCTGGTGGTGAAAGATAGAGAAGGTTTTCCATAAAAAGGCACTTGAACACTATAGCAAATTTATTTAAGCGGTTTAACCAATCTATTTATTTAGTAATCTATGCTCGTTGAGCCTGTTGTTGTCGAAATGTTGTGTTTAAATTGTAAAGAATAAATAAATAGTCTACGTTAAATTAAATACAAATGTACTTTTTAGCAATTAAAAATTAAAAGGATTAAATAATAAAATACAGTATTTTTATTTTTTTGTACTTCTTTTTGATGATCGTGTGCCGCCACTCTGACTTGGCTTAACATGCCGTCGAGAAACATCTTTTCAAGACGCTGGTTTCTTTAAGATATTTTTAATCACAAATCCAAGAGATTCAAGTATTTTTCTCAAACTAAAACATTGCTCGCAAAATTGATCTATGGCATAATTTCGATCACACACACTGGCAGACAATCATATTATAACTGACTAAAATTTCAATATGTAGCTGACCATTCACATCCTACTAATATAATAAACGCGAAAGTTTGTATGGATGTTTGTTACTCTTTCACGCAAAAACTACTGAATGGATTTTAAAGAAACTGTTAAAAATAATATAGCTGTACATCAAAATAACATAGGCTACACACATCATGAAATCATTGAAATTACAAGTGTTATGAGTCTCAAATAAAAGAGGTATCCATAAACGACATAGATGCTCACTAAGACGAGGGGTTGCAAACCCTATAGAGGTAAAACAGGATGGCAAAGTTTGTATGTTATCTAGAACACGATAACTGGGTTATGAGTTGAGCTACACGATAACTGACAAATGCTTGCACTGACTGTCCACTCAATCTGTGTGGTGCTTTCTTAAAAAGACCATTTCAGACACTACCTGCATAGTCCTCATGTAAGTTCACCTAGATTATTTTCTCTGGACTTTATAAAGAGACTATGACATCTGAGTTTGTTTCGGCTGTTTCTTCTCAGAGTAGTCGGGTACGAAACACCGGCCTCAACTAGTTTAAAAAAAAGACTTGTAAAAGTGTTTGTGAAAACCTACTTGCAAAATAAACAATAAACATCATTTATCATTTATAACTGCCGGATTGACTGGAAATTTTGTATAAGCATTCTTCCAAGAAATTAATTGACTAACATCACGTTACGACACTTAGAAGCTGAGTAGAAGGAGTAATCGGTGGACACTACTAGTAATTATCTGCGGACTGAAACCTCGAATAGCCTTTAACGTTATGTAGCACAAATGACAAAAAAATATTAAGCATTAAAAATGAAGACCTCCAGCCAGGGCAAAAAAAACTTACAAACTAAGTGCCTACACACGAAGGGCATGGCTCTAGGCCTCACTGAGGAAGGACAGCAGAGAACATCAAGCCAACCCAGTCGCCGCGGGAGACGACTCCCGGCCACCGTAGATGCGGGCCTGTGGACGGTGAGCAATGGGTAGCTCACTGTCCGTCCGTCTATTGACGACAGGCCGTGTCGATGGCGCGTTCGTGTTTCACGCGCGCCTCAAAGAGATATCAGCAAAGCAGAGGTGCTTGCCAGAGCCTTCGCCTGCCGGGGTTGCGGGTTGTTTAAAAGAGATACCGCGGCCTCAGAACGTAAAGGGTAATAGAAGGAACATGGGTGGGTTTTAGTCCGTAAAAGTCTGACATGCCCCCCCCCGCTACGCCCAGCGGGGGAAGTTATTTGATGATTTCACACCCCAAACAAAAGGTAGGACAGCAAAGGGACAAGCTGTGTCTGTTGAAATCGCAGCTACTGGGGATATCCTGAATTTATACCTTTTCAGTTGCTGGTACTAACCTCGCTCTCTGTAACATGTGACTAGACATCGTGCCAGCACCATTTTACGTTACTTAACACCCGAAGCCAAGCCTAGTATAAAAGTATTTACGTGTTTAACATTTACGGTAGTAATATAGACAACTTTATTTGTCGGTAGCGTCTCAGCCACGCGACCGTTTTTTTTTTTTTTTGGGACAACTCACACACGGCTATCTGATCCCAAGCTAAGCAGAGCTTGTGTTATGGTAACCAGTCAACTGATATACAACTTATATAATTTATAAATACATACATATTATAGATAAATCACACCCAGACACAGAACAAACAATCATGCTCATCACACAAAGTTTGTCCTGGGTGGGAATCGAACCCACGACCTCCGGCTTAGCAGTCAGGGCCACTAACCATTAGACCAACAGGCCCGTCTTAACTTAAGTTGTCAATGGCGTTCAAAATGTTGTATGTTATTACAACTTTTTGTATAGTCACGAGACATATACTCATACTTACCAAAAACCGGCCAAGAATGAGTCAGTCTTGCACACCGAGGGTTCCGTACAGACTTGCGATATAAACGACCGTATATTTTGACTGCGTAGACTTAATTAAATACCATAACTTAAAGGGTTGATTGCCAGAGCCTCCGCCTGCCGGGGTTGCGGGTTGTTCGAAAGAGATACCGCGGCCCCGGAACGTAAAGGGCAATAGAAAGAATATGGGTGGGTTTTAGTCAGTAAAAGTCTGACATGCCCCCCCGCTTCGCCCAGAGCGGGGAAGTCATTGGATGATTTCCCACCCGAAAAGAAAAGCGTTGATTTTTTCACAGCACACAGTGACCACAGACTTACGTATACGGACATTTAAAGGGATGCCTTCACGCGTTTCTGAGATAAAGTGTCTTGTCAGACAGGTGGACAACAAAGTGATCTTAATGGTTCTGTTTTTTTTCTTTTTGAGGTATGGAACCCTAATTACTGTTTCTACTTTGAGATAAGATTTATTTTGTAATAGTTACAAGGAATGTACTATGTTCGTGAAACTGTTTCTGCGTGTACTGTATCGTGTGTATTTATTCATCATCTGCCTAGCCTTTTCCCAAATATGTTGGGGTCGGCTTCCAGTCTTACCGGATGCAGCTGAATACCAGTATTTTACATGGAGCGACTACCTATCTGACTTTACCCCCTTGGTAAGACTGGTTCAGACTTTCGGGACACTGACTATCTGTAACGACTATCAAAGATCTACAGACAGCCGGGACCAACAGCTTTCCGAGGCACGGAGGAAACTCGGTATGTAACGGGTGGTCACCCATCCACAGACCAACCTAGGCAAGCGCAGCTGAACCTAAAGATCGTGTGTATTTATTGTACAGTCGTTAATCGTCTCTGAATTTTGCAAAGTGACAGATGATACATGTTATTGCTCGTGAGTGTATTACGTCACCGGGTTTTGAGTCAGGCAGTAAGGCCTTTCTTTCCTTTGCTCGCTTTTAATCAGATGTAGTCATCTTGTGCTCATGATTTTTAACCGACTAGAAAAAACGATGGAGGTTCTTAATTCTATACAACGGACATCCAAAATCCTTACTTCCTTATTATCCTTACTTCCTTACTAATATTATAAAAGCGAAAGTGAGTTTGTTTGTTTGTTACCTCTTCACGCTTTAATGGCTGAACCGATTTGGATGAATTTTGGTACAGAGATAGTAGGGGACCAGGAGACGGACATATTTTTTTGAAAAAAGTGGGATGTGAGGGAGAAAGAGGGAAGAGAAGGGAAAACTTAGCGTTGCTATTACAAATCAATAAGGTGCAAAGGGGAACTGTGTTACCCCGAATTTAACGCGAGCTAAACCGTGGGCAAAAGCTAGTAACAAATAAAAAACGATTCATCAAACAAAAGTCACAGACTTGCTACAACTGAGTGTATTTTTATGTATTTTTTTTTGTTAATGTTGCGTTTTAAAAATTTGCACTTACGACTGTCGTTGGTAGCACATCGATATGAATATAATTTACTAGCTTTTGCCCGCGGCATCGCTCGCGTTAAATTCGATTTTTAATAGCAACGCTAAGTTTTTCCGTTTCGTCCCTCTTTCTCCCTCATAGCCCACTCTTTTTTTTAAATAGCCTATGTCCGTCTCCTGGTTCCCAACTATCTCTGTACCAAAATTCATCAAAATCGGTTTAGCTGTTAAAGCGTGAAGAGGTAACAAACAAACTCACTTTCGCTTTTATAATATTATAGTAAGGATTATTCAGTAGGTTGGTAGGTAAATACGTCCCCTACAAGTAAACCCATCATAATGAGGAAAATCACACAGTCGGTAAATTGGTGAAATATTTCAGCATTGAATTTAGTTTAATTTGCAATCTGCGGTTGCGTGTTATCCAATTAAAAGTCTTAATGTTGTTTAGATTTATTAAATTACTGTTTGTTTTTCCTTAATATTTACGTTTATACACATTTCTAACATTTTAATATATTTGTTAAAATACAAAAAAAACGGTAAAGGTGATTAAAGCTCCGGAGACAGGAACCTCGTCACAATGCGATTTATATCGTATCCTTACTAATATTATAAAAGCGAAAGTGAGTTAGTATGTTTGTTTGTTACGTCTTCACCCCTAAATGGCCAAAGCAATTTTGATGGATTTTGGTACAGAGATAGTCTGGACCCTAGAGACGGACATAGGCTAATTTAAAAAAAAGTCAGGAAAGGGGTAGAAAGTGGGAAGAAAAGGGGAGAGATTTTTTTTCTCGTTCTTCACGCGGGTTAAAGTTAGCGTTAGCCCATAGTAACTATGCTACGCGGACGAAGTCGCGGGCGGAAGCTTGTTACTAATATAAACCCAAAGTGCCTTAAAGTCTTCGTATTCTATCTTTCACTTTTCGCAAACTAGTGCGACTATACATAGGCCAATACTTTGAGAAAGATTGTTTCCTTTTTAAAAAATCGGCCAAAATCGATTCAGACTCGCGTACGTACAAACTTGCGACATAAACGGCCATATCTTTTGACTGTTTAGAGTTAGAGAGTTGATTTTTCAAAGTATTAACGAACCACAGACTAGAGTATTTAACAACTCAAAACCTTCACCCTTTTCCGAGATAAAAGGTATTGACAGACAGACAGACAGACGGACAACAAAGTGATTATATAAGGGTTCCGTTTTAAATTATTTAATTTTTCCTTATCCGCAAAAAAGGGTTCCGTTTCTTTTCTTTTGAACTACGGAACTCTAAAAATTAAGCCACTGTCACCTTACATTCGACTGAACTTTAAATCATTGTTTAGTAAATTACTACATTTTACAACAATGGACGCCGATTGCTCATAACTATTTATAGAGCTACGACGTAGCGCTCGCTACGAAGCTACGCTGCTACGCGCGAGTCACAATTTGTTATGTAATGGCTACGATATGTGCCGGATTTCATTCATATTCATACCTTATGAAGTCATCATATGAATGATATTGTATTGCTGGCATAGATTTGCGCGAAAGGCGTCGCTTAGAGTAAGTGTATGACCAATATTTATAATGACTCTCTTTGCTTCATACAAAACCAGAGTTCCAAAATTGAAGTGTTCCATACACATATCGAGGGGTGAAAGGCTATTTGGTTTAAGCGACATTTTTGCAACTTTACAGGAGAGCCATTTAAAGTTTGAAATTTTGGAAAAAAAATCACAACAAAAAAACTTTTTCAATTATTTGAACGGGGTAAACTTAATTGAAATACAATTAAAAACATCGAGTTTTTGATGCTAATACCAAATAAAATGGACCTTTAATTACAAAGATAAATGTCGCTTAATACGAACTGCCCCCTAAGCCTTAATTTTTCAGAGTATGGAAAAAAGATTTAAGTGACTTTATAACTACAATGGGCTACAGAGAAAAACAGTTAAGCGACAACGCAGTTTATTTTCAGAGTAAGCCAAAATGTATGAAGCGACGTAACTCAAAATTAATAGCAGCAAGCTATTTATCGCAACTACCAGTTAAGATTAAATTACTGGCAGCCTAAATTATTTATGTGACACATAATATTAAAATTAAAATGTTTGATGTCACATTTTTTTACATCTAATACTACCAATGGCTGTTAAAACAACCTGGATATATCGCAATCACCGTAAATCCCATGTGCTGATATTGATTATTGACTAAATAAATACACACAATATCAGTTAAAGTATTTTTTTTAAATATCAAGAACACTCTCAATGGGAACATCAGTTACATTTATTATGATAAAACTTAATAGTAATGTTTTTTTTATAAATCAAAATAACACGTACGTACGTACTCTTTCATTTATTTTTCTTTTTACTTAGAAAACTTTTTCGTTTATTTATTGTTTTTTTTTTCAAATATAATTAAATTAAATTTTTAAATATTTCTTAAAAACACAAAATAAAAAACATTTAAAAATATCAAAAAAGTAGCCCACCGGTATCGGGAACAGGATCCAAGGAACCGGCGGTTAGGGCTCCAGAGAAAGGAACCTCCTAACAATACGAGCGGTGTCCAGGAGTACCGCTTTCTGTATCAAGCCCTTGATCCAGCTGCCTAACGAGAGCCTTCTTAGGTGGTGGTCAAGGCTCTTAGCAATTAAGCCATTGGCTGTAACGACTATCGGCACAATGATCGCTGAGACCACATCCCACATGTCGACAACCTCGCGAGCCAAGTCAATATACTTTATTTGTTTACCTTTTTCGGCTGTCATAAGGTTCTCTTCATGTGGGACCGTTATGTCAATATTCATTGCGCGCCGCTCTGATCGGTCCACCACCACTATATCAGGTTTATTTGCAACAATAGTCCTGTCAGTGATAATGGATCGATCCCAGTACAATGTGATATTGTCATGTTCGAGAACTGGGTCGGGCACATACCTATAGTTGGGCACTTCCGATTCCACAAGGCTGTATTTTAGAGCAAGTTGCTGATGGATAATCCTGGCTACAAGGTTGTGTCTCTGCAAGTACTCTCCGTTAGCTAGACGAGAACAACCGGAGATAATGTGTCGAATTGATTCACCCGGACGGTGGCATGCCCGACATATGTCAACCGTGCCGTCCTTCACAATAAATCTCCGGTAGTTATTCGACATCATAACTAGATCCATAATTGCACAGACAAAACATTTAGTTTCCCCAAAGATTTCCCTGGAACGGACGCTGATTGACATCGGGTCCATGTTGGGCCCGGAAAAAGCGTCCGTGAAGCTTCTTACTCTGCCATACCTCTCTGCGGTCGTTAGTGTCAAGCACTACAGGTTTGCGCCAGTTCTCTTTAGAAAAGGAGAGTGGGGTGAGGCCTTTGTCCACTGCAACTCCATCCCGATGCATTCCCACGTCGGTTTCTAGGAAATATTCCCTGAGACTGCATATCTCGCGATTGTGGAGAGTCTTGGCGTTTAAAAAGCCTCGACCTTCACAACTCCTAGCCATAACCGAGGAACGTGGGTGATGCATACAAAATGCCGTTAACAATGTACGGACCTTCCTATCCAGGGCGTCCAGTTCTGTTTGAGTCCATTTGAATATGCCGAAAGAGTACATCAAAACCAGCATGACCCAACCGTAAAAGATAAAAGACTATTACATACTTTTCTCCAAGCGCTCCTTCAACGATTACTTCATATCAGCAACATTGATGCCCAGCGCTTCCGACATCCCCAAATACTTGTAAGTTTCGGTTGCTGAGAGGGATCTAAGGTTTATGGAATCTGAAAGCTGGGTTCCCATAGATTCCACAATTTCCCCTCGCTTTACATGCATGACCGCACATTTGTCCACACCAAATTCCATCCTGAAGGGCTACTATGACATCTTATAGCAATTCTTATTCCACTGAGGGAAAGAGATGGTGCTAGACACCCTGTATAGCTCTGTCTCTTTCCCTCAGTGGAATAAGAATTGCTTTAAGAGGTCATAGTAGGGTAGCTGATGGCACTACTGAAAGTTTCAGTTACCTTCAGTAGCTCCATCAGCTGCAAATCGTTGGGGGCAAAGAGTTTCAGGTCACCCATGTAAAGGTGAGGACCTGGCCACCTTAGAATACTTATTATTATGTGAGAAACTAAATAAAATAAACACCTCTCCTTCCACTCCAAACAAACGTTAATAAAATTTACATCACGATCTCTCAAATGAGGTAAATTTTTGTCGTAATTTTTGTCTGAAATAGGTAAAATGTAATTCTTAATAATTATTTTAGTGTACTTACTAAATGTAATAAAACTACTATTGATTAAAACTACTTTTTATGCTTGTGCATAAAAAATATCAAAATATACCTGTTTTACATAAACACTGCCGGTGACTACGCGTCACAATACTCCTAGATTCCCTCTGGGAAGTTGTTTGAGTTCGACTCAAGCGCCCGCGCGCGGATGTCTGGTTGAAGTATTACGATTTTTAACAGCCGGGGGATGAAATAAATATGGTATCATATGACATAAATGAAAAGTATCATATTAACAAAATAGCTGAAACAAAACGACTACTTGGTTTAAGTAGCATCCTGCGTGGAAAATAGATGCAGCTGAAAGAGCTTAAGCGACGCTGCATGTCGTATTTGAATGACGGACAAATGGTTTAAGTGACATCACACCGTCAACCAGTGGAAGGCAAAATGATTCAAATTACGTCTTTATAAAAAATAGAAACAGGAAAAATGTTTTAACTCTTATTAAATTATTAATCTGGGAAAGGGTAATTGGTTTATGTCTCGGTTATTAATATGACTGTATGGTTCAAGTACATACTTTAAAAAAAGATGGGAAATCCACGTCGGTTAATACACTGCCACTTTTGAAACAACCCAAAAATGGTATTGTTTCAAACGCCATAAAAGTGCTCTGATCTTAATGAATCCGGCACCATTCGACGGAGAAAAATTCGCTGATTCCGAATATATATATAACTCAATATCGCCCTAGATGTCGCTTAAACCAAATAGCCTTTCACCCCTCGATATGTTTATTATAATTGGAATAAAAAAAAAAACAAACTATCTTTCTAGCGAGAATCATCTTTTTTTATTTCATCCTATTATTAAATAAATCCTAGAGTAGAGAGAAATTATTAAAAAAAAATAGTCGGGTTAGAAGGCCTTGAAGGACAGACTGTAATTACTTAACTCATCAGTTATTTATTAATGTTTCATTTATTTAACAATACGACTATTCAACTACTAAGTGGATTGTGTCTTTTGGTTCTTTGAGATTATATGGGAAAGCAAGATGCGATCGACGTTTTTTGGGGATATTTGCCATTACAGTCATCTATCCTAAACGTAACTAATATGAACTAGAAAAGTAGAGGTCCGCAAAAATCGCTAAAACTTTAGAAGTAAAAATATACCGAGTTATTACTTTTCATAAATCCGTAGATAAGTAACCAAAGCCAGTACTTTTCTGTTTTACATTTAAATATTTTTTTTTTATTGGGAGATAAACAATTATTTTTAAAAGTTTTGTTTAAGCCCCAACTTAAACAGAACTAGCGAAATGTGGGTTTACTATTAGGTACACCTTTGCCTAAGCTTTTGGGAAATGGAGTCTTGTAAATTAAAAAAATAAAAACTAAACTTTACAATAATAAAATGATGCCACACTATCCGGTGTGCCCCACAGCATGACCGCCATCCGTTCGTATTAAACTGATCGTAACCTTGAGATTTCGTTGTCTTTGTGCTCCGCTGTAGAAGTTACTTTCACTATGTTATCATCTTGCATATTATGACACGTGTGTATGTATGTGTGCACACACGCATAGGTGCCTCCTCCGTGCCTCGGAAAGCACGTTAGTGTGTTGCTGTCATTTGTAGATCTTTGACAGTCGTTACAGATAGTCAGTGTCCCGAAAATTTGACAACCAGTTGGGTAGTACACAGATACCAACTGAGTTGTGGAGGTCAGATAGGCAGTCGCTTCATGTAAAATACTGTTTATTTTATTTTTCCATGTAATTATTTAAAATACTTCTAGATGCTGTTTTCCGTACGTTTTATTCACGGCTTGACAACTGTAAAATCAGCGCTGTGCTGTGTGCTCCCATAGCACAGCATCATGACAAGTGGTGACCTACTTATCGTAATCACAGCGTGCAAGCTATATTTTTTTTATTCCTTAAAAATTTATAAATATTTGTGATGCTTTGTATGTTCATTGTTTATATTTTTTAAATTTTGTGTGCTCGTCGTAATTGTGACTAATATTTTTTTTTCTTTTCTTTTAATCTTAAACGTGTTTAAACTTTAAAACCTTATTGTGTTCGCTGGTTTATAAAATTAAAACGATGTGAAATAGCAGACAGAGTTTTGAGGCACATTTTTATTTATGTATTTGAATGATGATTCTTGTAAACTAACAATTCAGTGTAATTTTCTGAACTTGTAAACTTTGGGTTAAAAATAAAAACTAAAATTGAAGTTTAGTTTGTCACCGATTTATTGCCGGGAACGTGTTGTGTTTTTTGTTTAATATTTCTTAGATCGTAGTATCACCTTGGGGGCGACCCTTAAGGTAAATGGAATCCAACTCAATTACATTTGAATGCTGATGAGATTATGTTTCAAATGCTATTTATTTTAAGAAGCTGTAGGCCTACCATGATGTTTAAAGCAGAACTTATTCCACTGAGAAAAAGAGACAGAGCTATACAGGGTGTCTAGCACTATCTCTTTAGGTAGCTGGTCGTGGCGACGCGCTTGTACCACGTGGCGGCTCCCTCGTGCGCTTTGTGACGTCACCCGTGTGTCGTTATCTCGGACGGTAAGTTGAATCGTAGGACGCGGTGCGCTGCATGTATTATACCTAGCTATACGTTTCATTCAAACATATATAGGCAAATGTTGTTGTTGTGTTCATTTATTGCTTAATTTTTGTTATTTTTTTCGGGGAATCGCTAGTAAATGATGAGACTTGTAATGCGTTTTTTGGAAATTTCTCTGCAATGCCTACATCACAAGATATTAGAAAAAAATCTGTTAATTAATGGTTATCAAAAACTGGATCTTACAGCCCTGCAATTAGGTTCAACATGCAATGTATTTCACACTTGTATTTTTTTTATTAATCGCAATTCCATGTAGTAAGTTTTTGACGCATTTATTCCACCAAGGAAGGAATGACAAAGTTTCGCGACTTTAATCAAAATATATTAGTGACGTATCACGTATTATACATAACTAAACTATCCATGGCGCCATTTAAGCGGATCTTGTAGTTACGTTCATTAATTGCTTTAATTTGGTGTTTTTTTCGGGGAATCGTTAGTAAATACTTCGACTTGTAATGCGGTTTTTGGAAATTTCGCTGCAATGCTTATTCACCGATTACTCAAAGACCCTGGACCCTGATTATAGGGTATACTTTCCAGATGGTCCCATATCAATTTTATTTATATTGCTAAGGTAGTATAAATGTTATCGTCTATGATACATTTTTTTTCTATATGTCTACTTATATGGATGATTTCCAAAATTTTTGTAACAATAGAAAATTAATACTCCACAATAAATTATGTTAATATTATTATACCATAACTAAAAATGCTGAAATAATAAACTTGTATGTAAAAAATAAAACCAACTTAAAAAAATAAGCTACATACTTAAGTAAGTAGTCGAAAATAACTACTTCTGGAAGTCAATTTAAAAAAGCCAATAAAACCAACAAAAGTTAATTAACGTTATTTTCGACTTTTTAGTTTTATTTTAATACCCAAAAAAAATTCTTGGTCATATTCTTCTAATAAGCTCACAAGCTCTCTTCCCGGCGTCCTTCCATGCAATGCATTTTGGCTCCTGGTTTCAATGTCCCTTTCAACACCTTGCTGTGGTGTATTTGATACCAGACAAACCGAAGGTGCTACGAACTTCAAAATTTATCCAGATAATGATTGCCTTGCAAATTATCGATCACATCATAGAAGCAATAACACAGGCTGACTGACCAACTGTGATTGCTTTGATTGACACATTAACAACTTGCCCCTTGCGCCCGCGCCGACTTTGTCGTGCAGATACGCCAGTGGCTATTAATCTGCGCGACTGGCTGTGCATTCCGTTGTCACCCCCTGGATGCTTGGCACCCGGGGCGGACTGCCTTCACCCCCCCCCCCCCCCCCTTACGACGCCACTGAAGGTACCGACCAATCGGGAGTCAGAGTTGTGAATGTGAACAACAATTTGTGGATCTAAACAATTCCATCAATGTAATAATATAGGTACATAACTATGCGATGTTACGTTCATTAATTTCCTTATTTTCGTTATTTTTTTCAGGGAATCGTTAGTGAATGCGTAGACCTGTAATGCGTTTTTTGGAAATTTCTCTACAATGCCTACGTCACAAGATATTAGGACAATAACTTTTTCAATACATTTAATCGAAAACTGGCTCTTACTGCGCTTTTATAACATTCAATTTACAATGGGTTGCACGAAGATATAAATAAAAGTAGAGAAAAGCAACCATATTACGTTCCGAATCCGAATATACAGTATCTACTTAAGACCGATTAAAAACGGATTAATAAGAGTAGTACAGAATGATACAGAGATAGAGCTTCGCAACGAGAAGTACCTTCATTGCCTTATAGGTATGATGTGATCATTTGCTAGGAAAACTAAAACGCATTCTTAACAGGAAAGTGACAGTCACTCCCAACTCCAATTCAAGGCCAGTTCAGAATTGAGATGGAATATTGTTATCGGTGTGACTATCGTCGGACCCGGTGCGCTGCCGTGTGCGTATTATACCTAACTATGCGATTCGTTCCGACATCCAGGCATATTTATTTTGTTGTTATGTTCATGTCCATTTATTGCTTTATTTTTGTTATTTTTTTCACGAATTCGCTAGTGAATGCTTCGACTTGTAATGCGTTTTTTGGAAATTTCTCTGCAATGCCTACATCACAAGATATAAGGTAAATATCTATTTTAATAATGTTAATCGAAATACTGTTGACGTTAGTATTATACATAACTAAAGTAATAATAACTAATAACTATACGATCCATGGCGACATTAAAGCGGATCTTGTAGTTGTGTTCATTCATTTCTTTATTTTGGTGTTTTTTTTGGGGAATCGTTAGTAAATGCTTTGACTTGTAATGCGTTTTTTTGGAAATTTCTCTGCAACGCCTACATTTCAAATTATTAGGACAATAACTTTTTCAATACACTTCATCGAAAACTGGCTCTTATTGCGCATTAATAACGTTCAATATAAAATGGTTGGCACGTATTAAATAAAAGTAGAGAAAAGCAACCATACTACGTTGTAAAAGAGCAACTGTCATTTGTATCAAATTTGGTTTACTTTATCTCACAGGATATCTCACTTAAATTCAATTTTCATCGCGATTTTTTGGTTTTAAAAAGTGCTTTCCATAATTACAAACATCTCAATTTTAGGTAAATATGCATCCGAATATACGTTATCTACCGACCGATTGAAAATGGATAAATTAGAGTAATACAGAATGTTTATCGCTCACGTTAGTATGGAGAGCTTGAAAGTGATAACGTTTATAATAGCACTCTTGCGCCTCACGTCAGTATCGTTGCGTCACGAGAAATACGTTTGTTGCCTTATAGGTATGATGTGATCATTTGCTAGGGAAAAACTAAAACGTATGAGAATAGAGGGAAAGTGATAGATAAGGCTTATATTATTATACTCGGGCTTATCTCCTCGGTATAGAGCTTCGCAACGAGAAGTACCTTCATTGCCTTATAGGTATGATGTGATCATTTGCTAGGAAAACTAAAACGCATTCTTAACAGGAAGGTGACAGTCACTCTCAACTCCAATTCAAGGCCAGTTCAAAATTGAGATCGAAAATTGTTATCTGTGTGACTATCGTCGGACGCGGTGCTCTGCCATGTGTATTATACCTAGCTATACGTTTAATTTCGACATACCTATAGTCGTATTTCGTTGTTATGTTCATTTATTGCTTTATTTTTGTTATTTTTTTCGGGGAATCGCTAGTAAATGATGAGACTTGTAATGCGTTTTTTGGAAATTTCTTTGCAATGCCTACATCACAAGATATTAGTGAAAAATCTTTTAATTAATGGTTATCAAAAACTGGCTCTTAGGAACCTGCAATTAGGTTCAACATGCAATGTATTTCACACGTGTACTTTTTTTATTTATCGCAATTCCATGTAGTAAGTTTTTGGCGCCTTTATTCCACCAAGGAAGAAATGACAAAGTTTCGCCACTTTAATCAAAATATATTAGTAACGTATCACGTATTATACATAACTATACGATCCATGGCGCCATTTAAGCGGATCTTGTAGTTACGTTCATTAATTTCTTTATTTTGGTGTTTTTTTTTCGGGGAATCGTTAGTAAATGCTTCGACTTGTAATGCGTTTTTTGGAAATTTCTCTGCAATGCCTACATTTAAAATTATTACGACAATATCTTTTTCAATAAACTTCATCGAAACCTGGCCCGTAACGCACTGCCTTTAGGTTCATTTTAGCTTTTATTTTTTCAAATTTTGCCACAGAATAATCTGTTAATTATTTCTCCTCGGACGCAATGACACATTTTCCCTACTTGAATCGGAATGTAGGTACATAGTATTGACAGCACGGCGGACCAATTGCAGAGCTATCGACTACTAGAATGCGTGTCGATCGTACGGTTCCTGCACTGAACAAATGTTTGTACAACCTAAGGGTAGTTATTGCGGGTCTGACTTTTTGTGTACTCGACGAATTCATTGTCTGTACATGCAGCTACGATACAGGAGAAATTACGAATGCAAGTAAAAAAAAGCAGATTAGTAGCACTGTACAGAAAATTTACTTAGCCTACCTAGTAAACTTATTTATAATGAAGGTTAGGTTCTTTCATCATTAATAAGTTTACTGCCTCTACGATAAATTACTAAGTCAAACTAATTATGAGCTAAGAAACATGGAGTTCGAATTAAAGTAATTTACTTAGTTTATAAAAATATATACATTCATCAATTTAATTAGGTACCGACAAAACGGAAGTCAGTTGTGAACAACGATTTGTAGATACAAACAATTCCATCAATATTTATAACGCTCTGGTGTCTAATAATATAGAGGTACCTACCTAACTATAGGTACGATTACAAAAAAACACATCTTGTTATTATGTTCATTAATTTCTTTATTTTCGTTATTTTTTCGAGAAATAGTTAGTGAATGCTTAGCATTCACTAACTATTTCCCTGTAATACCTGTAATGCGTTTTTGGAAAATTTCTCTACAATGCCTACATCACAAGTTATTAGGAAAATATATTTTTCAATACACTTCATCGAAAACTGCCTCTTATTGAACTGTGATAAGATTCAATATTCAATGGTTTGGACACGCGTGTTGTAAGATTTTTTATATAATTGACTTATAGTTTTTGGCGACGAGGTCAGTTCAACAATGAGTGACGTCTTATGTTTATTGTTTGCTTACTTTTTGTAATTTTTTTCGGGAAATCGCTAGTAAATGATGAGACTTGTAATGCGTTTTTTGGAAATTTCTCTGCAATGCCTATATCACAAGATATGTGACAAATAACTTTTTTAATAATGTTCATCGAAAACTGGCTCTTATTGCACTTCGATTAGATTCAAATTGCAATATATTTCAAAAGTGTACTCTTTTTCTTATTTATCGCAATTCCATGTTGTGATTTTTTGGCGCATTTACCGCCTAGGAAGAAATGAGAAAGTTTCACTACTTAAATCAAAAAATACTATTGATGTACCTATCACATATTATATTATACATAACTAATAACTATACGATCCATGGCGACACTATAGCGGATGTTTTAGTTATGTTCATTATCTTTTTTGTTTTTTTTTTTTCGCGAATCGTTGTAAATGCTTTGTACTACTTGTAATGCATTTTATGGAAATTTCTCTACAATGCCTACTTTCTAAGATATAAGTACAATATCTTCTTTAATAAACTTCATCGAAAACTGGCTCTTATTGCAGTATCTCAAGGAAATGGATACTAGATACGATACCCCTTGGTAAGACTGGGACAGTCTTTGGGGACCCTGACTATAACGACTGCTAAAGATTTCAAATGACAGCCGGAACCAACAGCTTAACGTGCTTTCCTGTATGTAATGGGTGGTCACCCATCTACAGACCAACCTAGGCAAGTTCGCCTTAGCTTAAAGATCAACCCGAGCGGCTGCTACGATTTCAACACGAGTTCTTCTTAAGATTAACCAATGTACATAAATAAAATCATTAATTATTCATCCTAATAATATTATAAATGCGAATGTTTGTGAGGATGTATGGATGTTTGTTGCTCTTTTACATCAAAACGGCTGAACGGATCTTGATGAAATTTGACACAGAGGTAGATTATAGTCTGGAATAACACATAGGATACTTTATTTTCGTTATCACGCGGGCGAAGCCGCGGGCGCTAGCTAGTAAATAATAATTATTCAAACTTAATTAAAAAATTGCAGTTCATCATAAACGGCTAAAGAGTGCTAATCTTTGAGAAGCGTTCGAGTATCGTACGATAACGAGACACGGGTGACGTCACTAAACAAACCGCACGAGGGAGCCGCCACGTGGTACACGCGCGGCGCTACGACCAGCTAAACCCAACCATGACGTCTTAAAGCAGAACTTATTCCACTGCGGGAAATGAAAGATGGTGCTAGACACCCAATATAGCTCTTTCCCTCAGTGGAATAAGTTTTCATAGAATTATTTCTAGAGCGTGTTGAACACAAATTACGTTCTCCTGTAAACCTCGGTTTTTCACTTAACCTTATGTACGTAGGGACCGTCGATTTGTACCGTGCGGGGATCGAACCCGCGACACGCAGCGCAGCAGTCGATCGCCTTTAACGTTAATCTAATAGAAAGCGAGCACGGAACAAATATTTGTTTGGCCTACAGATAAGTAGTTGTTTAGGGTCTGGCTGTTTGTGTATGTGTGTAAACGCACCCATGATACAGGAGAAATTCCTAGTGTAGGGCAACGTTTTTTTTTTTTAAAGAACCGAGCACGCATCCGGGCCCCATATTAGATCAGAGTAGACAAGTTTTAAAAGTGCGTACAATTTTCAGCTATACGAAGTTAGGAGGAAACCCGGGAGTTATTAATAAACATTTCAATTTAGTATTACAAATCTGTTGTAAAGGATAATTGTATATAATAACCTTTTCATATTTATGAATAATGTAGTATAGAGTAATTTTGTTCCTGTTTCCTGCTGGTTCTTCTCGCTAGGAACCCAAACCGTCCACCTTTTCTCGACGTTTTTATAAGTGCCCATGTATAAATGAGTGTAAATAAATCAAATAATTTGATTTGATTAGACTGAATGAGACTTGATTTGGCTTGATGAATTAATTTGATGATTTGATTTCATTCATATTCTGATAATAAAAAAAACAAAACAGGTGTGTATGGAACACTTCAGTTTTGGAAATCTGGTTTTGTATGAAGCAAGGAGTATGGTATGGTATTGTATCAACCTATTCTTTACCGTCCACTATCATTATGTATTGGTCATACACTTACTCTAACCGACGCCTTTCGCGCGAATCCACGCCAGCAATACAATATCATTCATATGATGACTTCATAAGGTATGGATATGAATGAAACCCGGCACATATCGTAGCCATTATTTTTGTTGTATTTTGTATTACATAACAAATTGTGACTCGCGCGTAGCAGCGTAGCTTCGTAGCGAGCGCTACGTCGTAGCTCTATAAATAGTTATGAGCAATCGGCGCCCATTGTTGTAAAACGTAGTAATTTCCTAAACAATGATTTAAAGTTCAGTGGAATGTAAGGTGACAGTAGCTTTATTTTTAGAGTTCCGTAGTTCAAAAGAAAATAACGGAACCCTTATAGGATCACTTTGTTGTACGTCTGTCTGTCTGTCTATCAATACCCTTTTTCTCGGAAAAGCGTGAAGGTTTCTATTTGCTATATACTCTAGTCTGTGGTTCGTTAATACTTTGAAAAATCAACTCTCTAACTCTACGCAGTCAAAAGATATGGCCGTTCATGTTGCTAGTTTACATGTCACCATGGATACGCGAGTCTAACTCGATTTTGACCAATTTTTTTAAAAGGGTTACAATATTTCTCAAAGTATTGGCCTATAGTCGCATTAATTTGCGAAAAGGGAAAAGTGGAAAAAAAAGAATTTGCCTTGCTAGCTACTGCCCGCGACTTCGTCCGCGTGGCATAGTTACTTTGGGCTGATGATAACTTTAACCCGCGTACTTGGTTCGGTAATGTAAAACATTGTGAAGGAACTAGCGTGTTTAAAAGATGTTTCTCGACGGCATGTTAAGCCAAGTCAGAGGCCTACGGGCTGCATCAAACTCTGATACCAGGTTAGGAATAAAAATACTGTATTTTGTTTATTTAATCCTTTTAATTACTGAAAGTACATTTGTATTTCATTTAACGTACAATATTTATTTATTTTTTACAATTTAAATACAACATTTCGACAACAAAAGGTACAACGAGCATAGATTACTAAATAAATAGATTGGTTTAACCGATTATATAAATTTGCTATGGTGTTCAAGTGCCCTTTTATGAAAAACATTCTCTATCTTTCACTATCAGGATTCCACGTCGACTATAGTAGTCCAAGACAAGCATATGGTGACAAGATCGGCAGGTCGCGCCATAATTTCTGCAGCACTTGTATCTTGAGCAAAAATGGAGACAGACTGATAATGGCACTTAATGATAAATTTAAATAATAAATGATGTTCATTTAACAAATAGGTTTTTTACAAACACTTTTATACGTCTTTTTTAAAAACTAGATGAGGCCGGTGTTTCGTACCCGACTACTCTGAGAAGAAACAGCTGAAACAAACTCAGAGGTAGGTAGGTGGTAGGTAGTCTCTTTTAAGGTCCAGTCAAAAAAAAACTTGGTCAACTTACATGAGGACTATGCAGATTAGTGTGTGAAATGGTCTTTTTAAGAAAGCACCTCACAGATTGAGTGGACCGGTCCAGTCAGTGCAAGCATTTGTCAGTTATCGTGTAGCTCGACTCATAACCCAAGGAGCTTGAGCTCCTCGAACAATACCAAAAAAAATACGTTTGTGTAGGTCGCTTATAGTACTCACGACTACCAAACAATCGTCAAAAACAAAATAAGTAAATAAAAGTAATGGATCCACATGGTCTTCACATTCACAATAAACAAATAAAAAACTACAAAATTAAATTAATGAGATCATAATGAAATCATAGTGTCACAAATCAAAATAATGTAAAATTAAATAAAAAATAATAAAATATTAAACAAAGTAAATTTTACTGTTAAATCATTAAATGTCAAAATTTGTAAAAGGAAGGAATAAAAAATTAAACAAACAAAATTTTTGACAAAAGAAAGAATGTCAAATAAATTACGATTTTTTTTTCAGGGTGGGAAATCATCACATATCTTCCCCGCTCTGGGCGGAGCGGGGGGGAATGTCAGACTTTTATTGCCTAAAACCCACCTATGTTCCTTCTATTGCCCTTTGCGTTCCGTTGCCGCGGTATCTCTTTCGAACAAACCGCATCCCCGGCAGGAGATTTTTGCGCGATGAAGAACAATTTACAAAACTGTAGCCATCATTGTTTGAGGTAAGGATGCCATTTGGAACGATCATAATGCGCCATGAAACAAAGATAAAGACACGAAGAAAATTGTAGCTGTTATTGCATGAGATGAGGATGTCATCACAGCTCTGCTGACCAGCACTGGTGCAGGTGATGTCGTTGTAGTAGGGCTTGGTGTGCTCGAAGTATGCGATGATGATCTGGGACGCGGTGTCTTACGACGTCGTTTCATTAGTCTAGGTCGAGGCCACGATTGAGGGCGCGCTGACCCGCCAGGACGCGACATCGGTCTAGAATGGGGAGTAGTTCCAGTAGCCATCGTGGGTGTTCTTTGCTCCAGATTCAGTCGAAGCTCCAATGTCACGTTCTCTTCTTGTGACCCCGACATCATTTCATCGTAGTCGTCTGCGTCCATGTCATTATACCTGTAATGAACATAAAACGAAATAATTAAATCATTCGGATATTAAATAAGCGAATCGGATATTAATAGATCGTTGTCATTTTGCCGTGATCGTCTCTTTTCGGTTTATTAATAATAAAAACCTTAATTTGAATCCTATTCAGTTTATATCGAATTCAATTCACACTGGAGGAGCTCATAGATTGGTAAAAAAATTGTTAAAATTTGTAAAAAAAAGACAAAATGTAAGAGCAATTATTTTGGTAAAGTCAGACAATACAACCAACAACTTATTTACTATATAGTTTACCCATTTAGTAAGTAAATGTAGTGGTTGTTATAAATAAAAAAAAATTAAAAGAGATTAATCATTTACTGCTTCTGTTGCAAATGTTCATGTTTTTAGCATTAAGTTTAATACTAGTTATGTAGATGGTTATTGTTTCTTTTTCGTCTATGTTTTTAGATTTTTTGTGCGCAATAAGAATGCAGGTCTTCACGATGATTTGTGCCAGTTCTATCCACATAATATATCAGACCGTGCTCTGACCCGGAATGTGACAGAATCGTGGCCAGGAGCTCTGCTGATACTCTGGACACGCGCGTATGTGAACGAGTTCATATTATTATTATTAACTCACAGACAACATTTACACGAAAAAATATATCTACATAATTTTTAAGAAAATAAATAAGAGTATAAACTACTCCGATTGCATCATATTCAGGCTACCAATCATGTATATTATTCAGGCTTGGTCAGGATCATGTGATGCGTTTTCGTCGTTCGATGAAAAGTCAAGGAAATATTGGCTGTGTTCGCTCGATACCTTGTGAGCTTCAACTAGGACACTCGGAACAAATCAGTATGTTTCAACATATCGCGCAGCGCAGACAACGCATTCTAATATCATCGTACGATAGATAGCCAGTTAGGACGATGGGTAAGACCCGTCAACATTCAAAAGGGCGTGTCTCCAAGCGACCTAAACTACAGCACTGCTGACAATTTATTGAGTTCAACAAGATAGTTTAATTAACAAATCACTGTGTGAATTAATTATCATCATCTGCCTAGCCTTTTCCCAACTATGTTGGGGTCGGCTTCCAGTCTAACCGGATGCAGCTGAATATCAGTATTTTACATGGAGCGACTGCCTATCTGACCTCCACAACCCAGTTAATACTGGGTAATACGATACCCCTTGGTAAGACTGGTTGTCAGACTTTCGGAACACTGACTACCTGTAACGACAGTCAAAGATCTAGAAATGACAGCCGGGACCAACGGCAACGGCTTAACGTGCTTTCCGAGGCACGGAGGAAACTTGGTATGTAACGGATGGTCACCTATCCACAGACCAACCTAGGCAAGCGCGGCTTAACCTTAAGATCGACCCCGAGCGGCTGCTATTATTTAGCCACGAGCTCCTCCTGAATAATTACTAACGCAAATAATAACTGAAACGAAGTTATAAAAAATGTTGCTTATTATAAATGTTTAAAACTATAGAGTTGAGCACTTGAAATGTGTTCAATAGTCGTGTGATATAGCGAATGACGTCACTAAAAATGGCTCGCAAACGACTGGCGGCGGCGGGAGGCGCGGCGCAGGCACGCCTTTGAGAGGACGAAGGAGAAAGTAAATATATAATAATAATCACTATGAAACTATGATTTAATTTCTTCTCCATGCCTTGTCTTCTCAGACTGAAGGAAACATTTATTCAATGTAGGTATTTGTTTTGAGCAAATTATCTTACAAATGATCATATTTATTTTTGATATTGTGTTGATGAACACGATATTTTTTTAGTTATTCCGGCTTTTACTGACTAAAACCCATGTTCCTTCTTTTGCCCTTTGTGTTCCACGGTATCTCTTTCGAACCCACAACCCCAGCAGGCGGTGGCCCTGGCAGGTCCCTCTGCTTTTCTGACATCTCTTCATCTCTGACGTGCAATATGAAGGCCTTTTTTTTTTTTTTTTTCGGGTGGGAAATCATCCAATGACTTCCCCCGCTCTGGGCGGAGCGGGAGGGCATGTCAGACTTGTACTGACTAAAACCCACCCATGTTTCTTCTTTTGCCCTTTACGTTCCGAGGCCGCGGTATCTCTTTCGAACAACCCGCAACCCCGGCAGGCAGAGGCTCTGGCAAGCCCCTCTGCTTTGCTGACTCTCTTTGAGGCGCGCGTGAAACACGAACGCGCCGTCGACACGGCCTGTCGTCAATCGACGGACGGACGGTGAACTACCCATTGCTCACCGCCCACAGGCCCGCATCTACGGTGGCCGGAAGTCGTCTCGCGGCGCCCGGCGCCATGGGCGTCTCCCGCGGCGGCTGGGTTGGGCAGATGTTCTCTCCCTCAAACGCCCGGCCACCTCCTTCGCTAGCATTACTGCTTCGCAGAAGGTGGTGACCGCTTCCCATTCCCTCTCGCTCCGGACCATGGCCTGAACCAGGGCCGGACGCGAGAGATCGCCGCCGCCGATCGCCTCTACGAGGGCACGGCGGTGCTCCGCCCAAGCCGCGCAGATCGCCACTGTGTGCTCCACCGTGTCCTCCGGGCGATCGTCACAATGGTGACACCCGGGCGCTTCCTCCCGCCCGATGATGTGCAGGAACCTCCCGAAACTTCCGTGTCCGGTGAGGACCTGCGTCAGGCGGTAGGTGAGGACGCCATGACGCCTCTCAAGCCACTCCTCAAAGAGGGGACTTACCGCCACTATTGTGGCGTGCCCTAATATGAAGGCCTCAGAATGAAATAAATTATGCAATTTAAAAGTTGCACAATATTTCATGTCTTTCTGGATTGCAGCATTGGAAAAATAATTACATCAACAGCAGTAATTTAAAATTCTACTCTTTGTGAAAGTATGTAGTTTCTAATTAACGGCATTTTATTTATTTTGTCTATCGCAAGTTTGGGTATGTCGTTATAATACTTCGAAAAATCAAAAAGTAATTTACATATTGAATTAAAAAATAAACAGAGTACATTTAAATCGTTAACATCCTAAATAAAATAATACCTAGCTACAACTAAACACCCCTAAGGTCCTGACGTTAAAAAACACTTTAAAAAAACTAGTGCAAATGGATGCGTAATTTCCAATAATCCAAGTTTTAGGTTCATAATAATAAATAACTCGGCACATACCGATTTATTTTTTAACACTAAAAACTGAATTCCGAACTTGAAATGAAAAGATTCAATTCAAATTCCTAAATAAACTAATCTATTTGCTTTTAATTCCTATTTTTTTTAACTAATCAAGATTAGTTAAAAAGTTTACGAATCTATTATCAGAAATTTTCTGAAATTCTGAATGAAATTTTTATCTGAATGATTTTTTGAGAGATTGTGGTTAAAAATAAACATTAAAAAGTAAATCGAAAAACTACTTACAAAACACGTGAAACGCATTTGAAGGAAATTTCGGTCGAATTCTCAGGACACCCACCGTATTTCGCGATATGTCTTTTGATTATTTTATGAAGTTTATTATTGATATAAACTTGATTAGCGACCACGCTTACGATCGCGAACAGAAACGACAACATTCGTAAATTAATCATTTTCACTGATTGAATATTATTTTAGACTACAGTACAACGTTTAGCGCGCGCCCGACTGCTACGAAGTTGTGTCACGGAATGAGCCTGTGTGCAGGCGCTGTGCTTGACTGACGGTCCAAGATGCCGGCCGGCAATTTCCACCAATTACGAGCCACAGCCACAGATAAAAAATATCGTATGAATGCATTCTCATTCATTCAAATACTAATTGATTTGATTCATTCATTGTTTCGACTGCCTCTATACTCTAGTGATCTTAGGCGAGACTGTTGGGCATGATATCCTGGGTTTAATTCTCAAGTCAGGTAAAGTATTATTGGATTTTCCCATCGGCTGGATTTGTACCTGGTTGATTGCAAAAAAAAAGTCGCGTCCATGTCAGCTGTCCCATTTGAGATCCTAGTAAGGGCGGTTTTTTAAAAATCGTTTTTTTTTTCAATAATCTTGCTAATCTATTTAGGCCTTGCCAAATACTACAACACCAGCGGTTAAATTTTTCATACGAGCATAAAATATTTAAACATGGATACTTAGCAGGTGCACCATTCACTTCCCACTTCCTCGTAAGCAATATAGGTGTGCGATATATATAAAACGGCCCCTCGAAACTGCAATTTGAGGTTAGAGTGCAGAAATAAGACAGAATATTGCAAAAATCTCTGTGTGGCTATCGTCGGACGCAGTGCGCTGCCGTGTTGTAGTATTATACCTAAGTATACGATTAATTCCGACACAAAAGAATTTCTATCATGTAGTTATGTTCATTAATTGCTATATTTCTTATTTCCTTGAACATAACACAGTGAACGCATTGATTTGATTTTGTACGTTGGTAACACTTCAAAAAGGGGATTGTGTTGGTAGCATAATCATAATTTTCATAACAAAACGTAGATTTTTACAGTGCATTTTTTTTAAAGATTTTTAGAATTTAAATGATTAAAATCAACCTAAATCTAACATTATATTGAGGATTACCTATCTGTCATTTCTAATCTAAAACTAATTCGGTGAAAACTGCAATGTCATTTCTTTAGAATCCATCTACATGTTGAAATCGTAGTGGAAATCAAAATAAATAATACCAACATGCGTGTAAGTAGCAATTTCTTTACATATTCTCGTTTCTGTTTACCAAAAGGGAATGATTACTTATTTGACAATACTAAATACTGAGCTATTATCGCATTCGCAATTTAGAGGTTATCCACATTTAAGTATGTTTAACGCCATCTATCGGATATCTACAGCATCGCGTTGTCCAGCGAATATTCATTGATTTTCTAGTGCTTCTATAGGTGGCATGGTATGCATGTCTTTTTTTTAGATGGGAAATCATCAAATAACTTTTTGACGGGCCTGTTGGTCCAGTGGTTAGTGGCCCTGACTGCTGAGCCGGAGGTCGTGGGTTCGATTCCCACCCAAGACAAACTTTGTGTGATGAGCATGATTGTTTGTTCTGTGTCTGGGTGTGATTTATCTATAATATGTATGTATTTATAAATTATATAAGTATGTATATCAGTTGTCTGGTTACCATAACACAAGCTCTGCTTAGCTTGGGATCAGATAGCCGCGTGTGAGTTGTCCCAAGATATTTATTTATTTAACTTCCCCCGCTCTGTGCGAAGTGTTAGACTTTTATTGACTAAAACCCATTAACGTTCTATCTTTTACTCTTTGTGTTCCGGGGCCTCGGTATCTTTTTTGAACAACCCTCAATGCCAGCAGGCTCCTCTGATTATATGCCTGTCTGGTACTGACCTTAGGTTTGCTCTATCGTTATATAATAATCGTTACTTACCTGGCCAAAGATTCAGTATCTTTTCCATAGCTTCTTATTCTGAAGTGTTTTCCTGTTTAATACATAAATGGTAGTAAATTCAGACTGGTTTAAATCACTGCATGACTGTAATTATAATTTGTGCCTAATGTTAAAAGTATGTAGACGTCAACTGGAAAATTCCAGCTGTTTAAATAAGGTCACTCAAGTAAACAGATACTTTGCGGGTTGTTCGAAAGAGATACCGCGGCCCCGGAACGGAAAGGGCAATAGAAGGAACATGGGTGGGTTTTAGTCAGTACAAGTCTGACATGCCTCCCCGCTCCGCCCAGAGCGGGGGAAGTCATTAGATGATTTCCCACCCCGAAAAAAAAAGGTAAACAGATTCGTTGTGTGCGCGATGACAGCGCTCCTAGTGGCCACAACTATTCAGGACTTGTCAGAAGTAGTGGGTATTTCTACTTGGATCTCAGCATCACAGTTATTATTTTGAACGTACCTATTACAAATAAATGTTGTTTCTTTCAACTCGAACTGATTATAAATATCTGCTTGGCATCCTTTATCGGCCATCATAATAAATTCCCTTTCATTTACTTTTGTAACTGTTTCGATTGGTAACTGATTCTGTTCGTATTTTCCAATAAATTGTTGATCCGGATATCTTCGTGTCATAAAACGATTATATCTAGCAGTGACCTGAGAATGGTCAATTTTTTTACACCAATATATTGACGGGAATATTGTTGGAATATAGCTAGGGCTCGCCTCTGACTTTTTGCCTCCAAATAAAATGTTCACTGCATATTGTATCATGTCGTTTTGGGTGCCATGGGGACCCATCAGCACTAAAACAAATAAAAAAGGACTGTAATTTTGGAACGCTTATTATTATTATTATAGTGTACTAGGTTAAATTTCTTACTTTTTTCTCTTCACAGCAGCTATCCATTTTTGTCTTTGCTGTAATGTCCACTTTGATGTTGGAAACGAATAAAACATGCACGAACTGTTTTTCTCATTGTTTTACAATTTACGACACAGCATGTACTATGGACCATATCGCAAATTTTTACGTTGTTACTTAAAATTTTAGAGGAAGTTATGAAAATAAAGCAATTTGACACATGACAGCCCAGAATTAATTCACATTTCGGCCACATCGTGCGCTACGATCGATTTGCCGTTTCCCACCACCCACTTCGCACATAGTCAATACTGTGTATGCGTGCCGTGATGCATATGAAGCGAGGGGACACTATCGACTACGTATAAACTAAACTCTTTGATTATATACAACTAAAATCCAGCAGCTGCAAGCCGTGATCAAATTGTAATAACCTAAAAAGAGTTGAAGATGACGCAAATGACCAAATGAAATTCGAAATATGAATATTGAAAAGTTTAAAAACCGAAATTGATTCAGAAGGAAAGAGGTTTAGACAACAGAGGAGGTGTAATACCCACTCTAAACTACACTGTGGTCACTCTATGACTATTGACTACGTGGAAACTCAACTCTCTGATTATATACTTACAACTAAGATCCTTTATCCCAGCAGCCATTATCTACAATTATTTGAAAATAAAACAATCGTTGTAAGAGAGCTTCTTTGAGCGCCTGAATAAGGTGCTAAGCAGTCTTTTATCAGGCGGAAATAAGGTTCGCGCCTTCAACGGCTGGGTCATGCCGTTTTCCACGAATAACTACCAGAATTACCTACTTTGTGAGGGATGCCACGGTTGACATTTGGTGGGCATGCCTCCGCCCAGAAGAATTTATTCTGGGTGATCTCGTTTAAGTGTCTCCATCAGTCAACCATGTTCTCAGTCAACCATGAGTCTGAATAGGTATGTGCCTGGTTGATCACACTCTAATACATGGGATTTCAAAATTGTGCCAAATGTGGGTGTAATGATCGAAAGAGACATCCCAGACCACAAATGGTAAAAGAAGCAACATGGATGGGTTTTAGTAAGTAAAAATCTGACACTCCCTTCCTTCCTTCCAGAGCAGGAAAAGTTATTTGAATCCTAATAATTGTCAACTACAAACCTACTGAATTTTGTTTGCATGTCACAACGCACCCGAATCAAAGGTTATGTTTCTGTCTCTGTTTGACGTCGCATTTTGGTTCATTTAAATATCTTCCATCTCGCTCATGCGACTTGCGGCCCTTACGTATACAGTCGTAGCTTTGAACGCTTTGTGAAGGGGGCGGAGCTTCAATATGAGGCGATATGGCGTGTTACGTTACCCGTCGTACGTAACGCACGCGATCGCCTCATTGTGTTAGAGCACCAGTTTACTGCATTTTTTTTTACTTTGCCCCACATTAGGAATTACTCCTGTACCGTGGGTGCGTTTACAAACATTTAAACTCACATACACAAACAGCTAAAGCCGGAAAAACTATCTATAGCCTATGAAAATATTTGTTCAGTGAGGGAATCGAACCCGCGACACAGTCGATCGCTGAGCCACAGCGCCAACCATGTCGTCATTTAGCCCACAGTTTATCGGTATGCGGTAGAGATGTCTTATCAAGGCCCATTTGAGTCGCGTCCGGCCCTGGGGGCCTACTCTCTTTCTCCGAAACGTAACTTCGTTAACGAACGAAAGTCAAAAGTAGTTACGTTTGTAACCCTACTCTATATCATTTTGCGCGAATTAGAGTAGGTTTAGAAAATTTTAATGTCAAATAAACTTCGGACGTCCGAAAATTTCGAAATGAATGAAATGAAATGAAACTAACTAACTACTTTTGACTTTCGTTCGTTAACGAAGTTACGTTTCGGAGAAAGAGAGTAGGCCCCCTGGTTCAGTCCATGGTCCGGAGCGTGAGGGAATCGTAAGCGGTCACCTCCTTCTGCGAAGCAGTCGTCGAGACGACTCCCGGCCACCGTAGATGCAGGCCTATGGACGGTGAGCAATGGGAAGCTTACCGTCCGTCCGTCTATCGACGTGTCGACGTGCGCGTCCGTCTCCAAGGTCCCAACTATCTCTGTACCAAAATCCATCAAAATCGGTTTAACCATTTAGGCGTGAAGACGTAACAAACAAGCACACTCACTCACTTTCGTTTTTATCATATTAGTAAGGATAGTAGGATGGGTAAGTCACAGCTGTTTGACGTCTGGGTCTGTACGTCAAATCTCAGTCAAAAATCAAAATGAAACTACAAGGATAAACAAGGGCGCTAGTCAAAATAAAAACAAGCCGGTTATATTCTGTTGGTTTAATTTGTATTACCTAATACTGTAAAATTTTTGTATTTAGTTGATAAAAGTTATATAACTAGCTGTTCCTCGCGGTTTCACCCACGCTGCTCAGCACCTGTTGGTCGTAGCGTGATGTTATATAGCCTATAGCCTTCCTCAAGAAATGGACTATCCAACACTAAAAGAATTTTCCAATTCAAACTAGTAGTCCCTGAGATTAGCGCGTTCAAACAAACAAACAAACTCTTCAGCTTTATAATATTAGTATAGATAGTAGATATAGATAGTAGACAGGATGTTAACTAAGTAACTATGCTGCTTTTGCTGCATGGGAAACTATCTACTTTTGTTTTTGGGATAAAAAAATTAAGTTATAGATAGAATTCAATGCTGCATACTTACATTTTGCTGATGGGTTCCTTGTAGTTTGTACCTATTTACTTATTTATTTACTTTAGGATTACTAACGAGTTACATTACAAATTATCTTTTACAAAATTAAAATTGCATACGACATTATCCTTCAATGCAAACTTAATTACAAGTTACAGCTTACACATTATCGAGTAGGTGCTATAAATACTTACATTATTTAATGAAAGGGATAAATGATACAATTATACAATCATGCCTCTATTAAAGATTAAAATATCAAGAATACAGTCAGACTAATTTGGAATTGAAGAGATTAAAATTATAACACACATAAACAGAAATTATTATTATTAAGGGTAATAAGATATTATTTAATTATTCTTTGGAATGATCAAATGTCATCTCACTGAAAGAAATTAACGTGATGTTTCCTAAACACTTTTTGACCTTGGTGTTTTATAATTTTAGATGAATAAAACATTAAAACACTAAATGAACAGTACCTATAAGTAGTGTGCAGTTTGAAGGGACCATCCAATCGCCAGGAGGGCTAGTTTAAGACTGATGCAGACGTAGTCGTCGAGTTGTTGCTATGTTTATTTATATACATCACATCTGTAAGTATAATTTCGTGTTAAATATGTTAACTATCATGACTTATATCGACAACCGCTTTACGCCATATAGCGTTGTACAGTTTGATTGCCCTTGCAAGCGGAGAGTTATCACCTACTTACTTAAATTTATGACTGATAAAAATATTGACTGTGATCTTAGTGCTTAGCAATAATACATAATGTTGTGATACTTATTTTTTTATTATTTTATTTAATTTGACTTTATTAATAATTATTTGGTTTTTATTTTTTATTGTATAATTTAATAATAATTGAAAATGAATTGATAGTTATAATTTATGTTTTTTTATTGATGTTTTTTTTTTAATGAATTACTGTGTATTTTATGTTGCTGTGCCCTTACAGGGTCCATAATTGTACCTTAGTTTTAAGACTTATTTAACACCTTTCCACATTATGGTATGCAAATAAAGATGAATATGAATATGAATATAAATTGGTTTTGTGAAAAGACTGTCTTAAGGATTATAAGTATTTGTCCGGGGTAAGTTGCTGGGAACATTAATTGATATATTTGACAGAAGGTTTGTATATTAAGATGGCAAAGAGGTATTAAAAGTAAAGTTCATAACATTAATAACTTGGTACATATAAATCTTTAATCTGACATGATTACTAACTTTATAATAATTAACACTTGATATATTGACTTGGCTCGCGAGGTTGTCGACATGTGGGACGTGGACTTAGCGATCATTGTGCCGATAGTCGTTACAGCCAATGGCTTAATTGCTAAGAGCCTCGACCAACACCTGAGAAGGCTCTCGTTAGGCAGCTGGATCAAGGGTTTGATACAGAAAGCGGTACTCCTGGACACGGCTCGTATTGTTAGGAGGTTCCTTTCTCTGGAGCCCTGACCGCCGGTAGCTTGGATCCTGTTCCCGATACCGGTGGGCTACTATTTTTATATTTTTAAATGTTTTTTTATGCTTTTTTTACATATTTAAAAATGTAATAATATGTATAAAAACCAATAAATGAACGATAACCCTTGAAACGGGATAATTTTCGATATTTCGGTGATGTTGCAAACCCAATGATCACGGATGAACTGAAGTTACTGCAGGTGGATGTTTATAAGCAGACAAAAAGATCTACCCTTTTTTGCTATCGCTACCACTAACAGAGTCACTCACAACTCGATTTTGTTCTTGACACTTTACCGGGTTATTTTGGGTGTACCTTGGGTGTCATATACGAATCGAGCTTACAACGTCCTTCGTGTACAATACAACAACGCTTTCAGGATGCTTTTGCGGTTGCCGCGGCATTGTAGGGCGACGGGAATGTTTGCTGCAGCTCACACGGATGGCTTCCATGCCACCATGCGCAAGAAAGCGGCTTCCTTACTGCAACGCTTGCGTAACACTCGTAACGGCATCCTGAAAATGATGGCTGGTAGGCCCGAATGCCCCATTCAAAGGTACTGGGTGAAATTCGCCATAGGTTTGTGTTATTAAGTAAGTAGTAAAAATAAAACTAACACAGTATCATAAGCATATTGTGTTACTAATTCACTAACTGATTCTAATGGGTCTGAAATCGGGGTTGCGGGTTGTTCGAAAGAGATACCGCAGCCCCGGAACGTAAAATAGAAGGAACATGGTTGGGTTTTAGTCAGTACAAGTCTGACATGCCACCTCGCTCCGCCCAGAGCGGGGGAAGTCATTAGCTGATTTCTCACCCGAAAAAAAAATGGGTCTGAAATTAAGGATTGAAGACATTTTTTTTTATTTATGCTCTCGACACACAAAAGTCACTGTATCAAGTCGCGATCTTTTTTCTCTCCTGTTTGTGTTTTATCCCGTTTCAAGTGTTAATTAAGTATACCTAACTTGGTACATATAAAAATAAAACATTTAAAAAAGTTGGAACAATATTCATGTAAAAAGTCTAATCTCTGTAACAAGAAGGTTCCCAAAAAAACCGGCCACGAGCGAGCCAAGGGTTTCTTACAAACTTGTGACATACACAGCCTTACATTTTTATTGCGTTGATTTTTTTTTACTCCTGCGCTACGTGTTCGATCCACGCTCGGGACAAAAATGTATCTATACGACCTAGAGATAGTTGTTCCGGGTTCTGGCTGTTTGTGTATGTGAGTTTAAATGATTGTGATGATAAGACGGGCCTGTTCGTCTAGTGGTTAGTAGCCCTGACTGCTGAGCCGGAGGTCGTGGGTTCGATAGACAAACTTTGTGTGATGAGTATGATTGTTTGTTCTGTGTCTGGGTGTGATTTATCTATAATATGTATGTATTTATAAATTATATAAGTAGGTATATCAGTTGTCTGGTTATCATAACACAAGCTCTGCTTAGCTTGGGATTAGATAGCCGTGTGTGAGTTGTCCCAAGATATTTATTTATTTATTGTAAACGCACCTACGATCCGGTTTTTTTTTAATTAAAAAAAGTTGGATGGACTGAAATGGATGAGAACAGTGGAAGCTTAACGTGGAAGTTACTCATGAGATATGAGGGAAATATTATGAAAAAAGAAGACTAGCAGAAGGGCCTACCAGGACCACTGCCTGCGGGGGTTGCCATGCGAGTTGTTCAAAAAAGCAGCACAAGAAGGAACATGGATGTGTTTTAGTCAGTTAAAGTCTACTAGACACTTTCCCGTGCTCCGCCCAGAGCGGGAGAAGTTAATTGACGATTTCTCTCCAAATAAATCTGCGCCTATCCAACAGGAATGGAAGAAATAGGAATGATGTAGTTTTAAGGTCTTGTGTCTTCCTTGCTGAGTTCCACCACAGTGACAGCGTGTGTTTGTGATCCTCCAAGGTTCCTGCGCCAGACTGGCACCAGACCTGACACCTCATCATTCTGAAGACCGTTGCTGCAGCCGTTTGTTAACAATCGTTACCCGTCAGCTCGGTGTACCTTGAACAGAAAACTTGTGGTTAATAAGATAATTTATTTATTCACTATGTAAGACTTACGAACGAGACTCGAAACGACTTCGAAAGAGATATCACGGCCGGGGAATAAAAGGGCAAAAGAAGGAACATTAGCTTAGTCAATACAAGTCTTTCAGTCCCCCCCCCCGCTCCGCCCAGAGCAAGTTATTTGAAGATTTGCCATCCGCAAAAATAAGGACTGGCTTTTACTTTGACCAGAGGTTAGTCTCTTGGGGATACTTGATATACCAACTGACAGCGTTTAGAACGATTTTTGACGCTATTTAAAAGTTAGTTTTTCTAAGTTGATTTTTTTTAGCTTTAGTGTTTTGTACGGATTGTAAACTTAACAATTATAATTTATTAACAATTTAGTTTTGTATTCAACTATCATAACTATAAATAATATTTTCTATTCAAAAATCGTAGTAGGTAGGAATCTGCTTTACTGTTATACCGCGCACTAAATAAATAAATATTTTGGGACAACTCACACACGGCTATCTGATCGAAAGCTAAGCAGAGCTTGTGTTATGGTAACCAGACAACTGATATACATACTTATATAATTTATAATTTAATACATACATATTATAGATAAATCACACCCAGACACAGAACAAACAATCATGCTCATCACACAAAGATTGTCCTGGGTGGGAATCGAACCCACGACCTCCGCCTCAGCAGTCAGGGCCACTAACCACTAGACCAACAGGCCCGTCACTGGTGCTAGCATGCGCACCAGTTTTCTAAGTTCTCTGCGCGCATAGAAATAAAACGTTTACCTACATGAAACGCTTAAATTCCCCTTTGTTAAATGCTGTCCAATGCGCGCCGGTTACTGTAGGTAAATCGTATGACAAATGACACGCTCTCTCTATCAGCATTTACCAAAAACATCAAGGTTGGAGGCGTGGTTAAAAGTTATGCCGCCATCTTATTGGTTCATGCGACAATAATGCCAGTCAGCAGGAGAGAACACAACGGTGCCGAGTAAATACTTTTTGCTGACTAACTTCAGCTCCATCTATCGGCACTTAGCGCTCTGTCGTCAAGCGTAAGTATTCAGTATAAATCGATAGATGGCGCTAAACTCAAAAACACAACACGTAGTAATCGCTTTCATGAGTTCACGTTTGTTCAAACTAATCCTATGAATGGGAAAACGTGTTCGCCAATATCCTTACCATCCTTTCCTTACTGACTAATATTATATAAGCGAAAGTGAGTTAGTTTGTTTGTTACGTCTTCACGCCTAAATGGCAATACCTACCGATTTTGATGAATTTTGGTAGGTTATACTTCTTGTCTCTTTTTAAACCCCCACTTACCTAAAATAGGGGTGGAAGTTTGTATGGAGCATTCCGCAATTTTCAAGGTGGGAAGCTAAAAATTGGTATACGGACTATTTGTCACTAACAAAAACATTTTTTTTTTTTTTTTGGAAATCTGCCCCAACCCCTAAAAAAGAGGGGATTAAATTTTATATGAGACTTCTCGCAGTTTTCAAGGTGGAAGCTAAAAATCGGTACACACAGTCCTTTTTACCAACGAAAAATTCCTGCAAATCAGGAAAGGGGAACTGTGTTACCCCGAATTTAACGCGAGCGGAGCCGCACGCAAAAGTTAGTACCTACTTAACATGAAGTTTGAAGGTTACATGAAGCCAAATAGTAACTTAACACACAATTTGCAATTAAATTAAGATGACTTGGGTATTGATCAGATTTCATTTTGGCTTTCTTTTTTGCGAATAATATATTAAAAACTATCTAGTTTTATATATTTTAATAAGATGGCGACATAACTTTTAACCACGCCTCCAACCTTGATGTTTTTGGTAAATGCTGATAGAGAGAGCGTGTCATTTGTCATACGATTTACCTACAGTAACCGGCGCGCATTGGACAGCATTTAACAAAGGGGAATTTAAGCGTTTCATGTAGGTAAACGTTTTATTTCTATGCGCGCAGAGAACTTAGAAAACTGGTGCGCATCCTACCACCAGTGACGGGCCTGTTGGTCTAGTGGTTAGTGGCCCTGACTGCTGAGCCGGAGGTCGTGGGTTCGATTCCCAGGACAAACTTTGTGTGATGAGCATGATTGTTTGTTCTGTGTCTGGGTGTGATTTATCTACCTATAGGTAATATGTATGTATTAAATTATAAATTACTAGCTTTCGCCCGCGACTTCGTCCGCGTGGCATAGTTACTTGAGTCTAACACTAACTTTAACCCGCGTGATGATCGAAAGAAATATCTATCTCCCCCCTTACCTTCCCTCTTTCTCCCCATTTTCTCACTTTTTAAAAAATTAGCCTATATCCGTCTCCACGGTCCCAACTATCTCTGTACCAAAATTCATCAAAATCGGTTTGGCCATTTAAGCGTGAAGAGGTAACAAACAAACAAACTCACTTTCGCTTTTATAATATTAGTAAGGAAGTAAGGATTACTTTTATTAGTAAGCATTTCTTGACAATTTGATTACCTATCTGTCAAGGTCTGAATCACTGACTGAACTTCCTGAGTTGATGCAGAAGTGATAGTAAGAAAACTACCAAAATCGGCCAAGAGCGAGTCAAACTCGCCCACAGAGGGTTCCGTACAAAATTGCGACAACAACAGCCATATATTTTGATCGCGTAAACTTACAGGGTTGATTTTTTTCACAGCACAAATGTACCATAGAGTTAAGTAAAATAAATAAAGTAAAATAAGTAAAGTAAAATAACCAGAGATGCATTATAATGCGTAACAACTGTTGTTTTCTCGTATTAAACAAACCAGTTTAAGTGGATCTCTTATTGCACTGGAAATATACGAAGCGAGGCCATGTTATACTGGAATAGTAGGTATAGCTTGATGTGTCGCCGTGCAAAACGTTCCTTAAGGATCACTTAGGATCAGCTCAGACCGAAGAAGCAGCGTAGCGACCGGGAATAATATTGTCAAAGGATTATAAACTTTATGGAAGTACATAGAATTGCTTGAAACATTCGGCCCGCTTAACTGATCGCGGCTTTGCTGCATGCTTTCGACTCGACCATAAATTTCAAACATTTCTATGAACTCGACTCTTTCAAGCAATATTAAGCATTACCACATGAAGATAAAGTTTATAATCGTTTGGCATTGTTATTGCCGGCTGCTAAACTGCCATTTCGGTATGAATTGACTCTTATCACCAAAATTGATTTGTCACATATATTTCACGGATTCCTGAATCATTTTCTTATGTGTCAAATACTCTGAATAACTGCGATTAGGTCACAGTGGTATGCGATTAGGAACTTAATCATCATTGTCGGTGATAGGATCGGTTTAGGATTAGGTTACTTTTAGGTCTCCGTGCCTCAAAAAGAAAAAACGTATACCCTATAAATAGGCTTGCTAGCTGACAAGTGACAATGAATGAATAATTTCTTATATTTTTATATTTTGTTGTGATAATATAAATTGTATAAAATCTGGTTCTTCTAACCTGACAGACAGATGTGTTGCTGGGGAGTTTGTTCCGCCACTTCTTCTTCCCAGCTAAAACACTAGAAAGTGGCGAAGGGCAGGGCGATTTTGTGGGACTGTCTGTTGTAATCTGACGTTCAAAAAGTGCTGATTATCAGCCTAATTTGAATAAATGACTTTTGATTTTGATTGAGGATCACTTCGTTATGCGTCTGTTTGTCTGTCAAGATCATTTATCTCGGGAAAGCGTGGAGGTATAAAGTAGAAATCCTGCTAATATTATAAATGCGAATGTTTGTGAGGATGGATGGATGTATGAATATATGGATGTTTGTTAGTCTTTCACGTCAAAACTGCAGAACGGATCTTGATGAAACTTGGCGCAGAGGTTCCTAGATAATAGTCTGGAATAACATATAGGATACTTTTTTTCTCGATATCACGCGGGCAAAACGGCGGGCGCCAGCTAGTGAAAACCAAATACTCAAGTCTGTGGTCCCTTAGAACTATGTGAAAATAAACCCTCTAAGCAAAAGATAAATGTAGGCCTACCATGACGTCTTAAAGCAGAACTTATTCCACTGAGTGAAAGAGATGGTGCTAGACACCCTATAAAGCTCTGTCGCTTTCCCTCAGTGGAATAAGTTCTGCTTTAAAACGTCATGGTAGGGTAGCTGGTCGTTCTATTTGTTCATAGGTAACTAACCGTGGCAGCAAATTCAAATATAAAATGTTTGCTTGGCTCATAGATATGTATTTTTAACTATTAATGTTTTTTTAATCAAACCTGTCATTGCAATTAATATAATTAATATTTTGAAATTAGATGTTTTATTTTTGACATAACGATTGCATGTTATTATTATTATTCTGACATTACAAATAATTCTATTTATTGAACCTAAATCAATATTACTCAAACTATGCGAAAGTTTGTGAAGATGGATGGATGTATGTTTGTATATTATGGATGTTTGTTACTCTTTTAAGTCAAAATGGCTAAACAGATCTTGATGAAATTTGACACAGAGGTAGATTATAGTCTGGAATAACACATAGGATATTTTATGTATATTTTTTTCGATATCACGCGCGCGAAGCCACGGGCGCCAGCTTTATCACTTCCAGCTTTATCTATAACTTACTTAAGTATAGAGTTATAGATTTCAGCCCCCTCATATACTTACAACAGTCTTTTAACCGGAGTTTTTCCTACATTAAATATCTTCCCCCGCTCTGGGCGGAACGGAGGGGCCAATGTCAGACTTTCACTGATTAAAAGCAAACCATGTTCCTTCTTTTGCCCTTTGTGTTTCGAGGCCGGGGTATCTCTTTCGAACAACCCGCAATCCCGGATTTTGCATGCCTGAGTTTAAATTTTTTATTCGGAAAACACATGTTTTTTTGCATGAGTAAATAACTAAAGTTAAAAAATCGACTGTCGTAATTTTCAGTGGAAATCAAACAAAATTAGAACCTATTATTGTTTACTATAAGAATTACCGCGTATTCTCCTGCCAGATTTTCCACATAAAACGCTAATTCCATAAGTAAAGTGCATAATATAATATGTACCTACTTACTTACCGTGATTTTAGTGTATGTACATATTTGCATAATGTATACTCAAATCACGGTAATCAATAATGGAATCTTGTTGTATTTAACAATTATTTCTCGGAATTCTGTTAAAGTTGAGATGTTTTTGATGATATCAATCGTGGGCCAAATAGGATTAGGTACTCAGAAATCATAAACAGGGATTTCCCAGTGGTAGAAATGACGAACTTTTTTTAAAGAAAACGACTAGGAATTTCTCCTGTATCGTGGGTGCGTAAACGCACCACAAATATTAAACAACACAAATATTTAAACTACTATTAACATTTTTTTTAATTTCTTACGGAAACCATTTTTTTTAGGGTGGGAAATCATCAAATAACTTCCCCCACTCTGGGCGGAGCGGAGAGGAGTGTCAAACTTGTACTGACTTAAACCCACCCATGTTCCTTCTATTGCCCTTTACGTTCCGGGGCCCCGGTATCTCTTGAACTCCCTGCAACCCCGGCAGGCGGGGCCCTGGCAGGCCCCTCTTCTTTGCTGACATCTCTTTGATTACGGAATCCATTAAGGCAATTATTATTATAATATGCAAATGTTTTACCACTGCAGGGCAACGACATCCCTTCCTTCTTGCTCTCTTCGTTATCCAATGTGATTGTAGGCCAATCTTTAAAAAAGAGTCCTATTTTATTATTAACCGACTTCATAAAAAGTGGCTTTGTTTTTTTTAAGTATGTTTTTCACGCGATTTCTCCTTCGATGGTGAACCAATTTTCAAAAATCTTTTTTCAAGGGGTAAGTATACAAAAAAAAAATATTATAGTAAGTACTTATATAGAAAAAATAATAATTTATTAGTATCTCGATAAGAATTTGTGTGAGATACCCCAAATAAACAGGCTCACTCAAAGTCACTGAAAAGACACAGTAAATTTAATTCCCGAAGTCGGTGATTTTTGCTCTCGGGACTAATTTTATTTTTCGTCTTTATTTAACGCATCCATTTGATATTTTTTATTTATTAACTTACCTTTTACAATCCCAGCATCTGTACCAATACCAAACTTGCCCAAACGGACACTTTCCACTATTTATAATATTTCGTTTCGCTCTTTTCACTGGTTCATCTTCTTCCTTAAAATTTTCATCAGTTTCCAATAAACATTTCCCAAACAATCCAGCACATTTTACATGGGACACATAATTAGTCTCTTCCACTTTAGCATTAATCAATGTAAGTAAAAATGCTGCACAAATTATGAACTGTAGAGATTTCATTTTTGAACAAACGTTTGAAGAAATCACGACGGACTGGAATAATACAAAACTGTTCACTTTGCGTAACGCAGGTAAAAAAAAAAACAAATGAATGTGTTGTCAATCACTTGGCGATCAATAAATCAGTGAAGACCACAAAGATTGATAAGAGGTTCGCGGCACTGTGTGGTTTAAATCAAACAGAAATGACAGCTCGCGACGCGCCCGTCTACCTCTGCGCTGTTAGGATCAATTCACACCGAAGTGACCGCTCGCGGCGCTTGCGCACCGTTCCTTTTAAGAGCAGACTCTTTCAAGCAATACTATGCATTGAATTTATGAAAATAAAGCTTAAAATCGTTTGTCATTGTTATAGCCGGCTGCTATGCTGAATTTGAGAAATACTCAATCATATCTTGATGTGTGCTTAATGTATAAAGTGTGACACATCAGTGTTTGTGTTATCTAACAGTTTACATTTCGAATGTGTTTACCTTGGTGGCAATTCATACTAAACAAGCAACGTTAAGAATATCGCGTTTTATTAGTCAGACACCTTTTTTGAGTGAAGGTACCAAGAAGTATTGACAGTTATTTTCGTGCTTTATCCCATAACATTATATCTATTCTCCTCGAAGCGTAAGGCAGAGGCATACTTAGTACCTTTTTTTATTGGCATCTCTATATGAGTTTTGTTTAAGCAAAACTTTGCCTCACACTAGGAATTTCTCCTGTATTGTGGGTGTTTACAAAAGACTCACACACACAAACAGCCAGACCCAAAACATCTACATGTAGATCATACAAATATTTGTTCCTTGCGGGATCGAACCTGCGACATGCAGTGTAGCAGTCGACCGCTCGGCCATTGCGCCAACCGTGTCGTCAAGGTTTTCGTCGGCTTTACCGGAAAATGCTGTGGATGCTTTGAGAGTACCGCCTCCACCCAGCCAGGATAAAAACTAAGCGACTATAGACTAAGGGTAACCCTGGGGTACGAGCTTCGGCTTAGAGCGTCACTGGGGAAGGACAGCTAAGGTTAAAGATAGGTTTTATATGAGTGATGTCATTATTTAGGGGTCGGTTGGAATAACAGGCATCGCACTTGGCATCGCGAACTGGCTCTAGCAAGGGACGGTTATTGTATACACGCTCATATATTGTCAGTTAAGTTTTAGGCCCTTTAGTCTCGTGAGTTTCTATTAAAAAATCCAGGTTGAAAATTTTGTCCGATCCATGACCTCGTAGTAGTAGCAGTTGCTTGACTCTAGGCGGAATCTTAGAGTTTAAAGCTACTCGACGGTAGATGGCGCTTACTATTTGTTATAGCCCGAGATGGTAGATGGCGCTATCTAGTGTTGCTGTTTGAATATAGATGGCGTAACTGTCTTAATGTCTTGAATTCTCTGTGTGTTTAGGTGCCATGATGATTATAAAAATTAAATTGAACAATATTTGTTTTTATCGTTTTTGCTATAGATACCTGCTGTAGTGCATTCCATAACATTCGTAAGGATATCGTATCAGTTTTAGTTATACCTAATAATGCACTCGATAGTCGCATATAATATCATCTTTTCGTTTTTTTCAAGCGAATTTCAGTTAGGTATAGTGTGAGGAAGAATGGTTTGCAGTGAGACTGTACCAATTAAAACTAGCTAGAATGACGTATTACATTGAATGCAATGGCAGTTATAATAATGAAGCGGACAAAAAAAAAACGTTCTGATACTTAGATTGTTTTTCTTTTTCTGATGTGAAAGCATAAAATATCTTCTACGGCTCTAAGCAGAGCAGAAGGGAGTGTCAGACGTGCACTAACTAAAAGGTATCTATGTTCCTTATTTTGCCCTATGTAGCCGCGGCATCTGTTTCGTATAAAAAAACCGCAAACCGTCCAGGATGGTTCACCTTGTAGGAAAACCTTCAGTCTTATCAGGTTTCCTATCTGGGATTTATCAGAAAGCAGCACATTCCCTTATGATCCAAGTCATGGTTTCCACAACTTGTTCAGAAATTTATAAATAGACTAGCTTTTGCCCGCGGCTTCGCTCACCTTAAATTCGGGGTAACACAATTCCCCTTTCCTGATTGCATTTACCTGCTACCTGTAGTTTGTGCCCTTGTGTCTTATTTATTGCAATAGCAATGCTATTCCCTTTTCTTTTAAATTAGCTTATGTCCGTCTCCAGGGTCCCAACTATCTCTGTATCAAAAATCATCAAAATCGGCGTGAAGACGTAACAAACAAACAAACTCACTTTCGCTTTTATAATATTAGTAAGGATTTATTTAAAGTCTATTCTGTAATCTATTTATATTACAGAATAAACTTTAAATGAATTATAGAAATTTTAGGACTGTTAACTAAATTGGAATATCATGTGAGAAAGATGAACGGATTGGGTAAGGAATCAAAGAGAAAGGAGTAAATGATGCCGTGACTTCTGACAGGGGAGAATGGAAGATGGAAACGTGTTACGCCGACCCCAAATAGAATAAAAGCACGATAATGATGATAAAAGCTACAGTAATAAAACCACAAGCGTATAATATTGTACGTTTTTAATATTTACTCATAAAAATACTGAAATATCTTCTTAATCTACTAACAACTTCTTAACAATTAATTTATGTACAAGTACAACATTCTTAATCTTCACAGCTCATAAGACACTTCATGAATTTAATTCATAAACAGTCATTTTATTTAACATTACGTATATTTATTGTGTTTTGAAGAATTATTTTTGGGATAATCCGCTTTTATTGATGCATGGATAGAATTGAGCGATGAGAATATTAGTTATCTCAAGCTATTTTTAATGAAAAATTTCTTGAATAAGGCTTTGGTTGTAAGTATTTTTTAATATGATGGAGGGCAAACGAAGGTCACGGTGAATACCGCAGCCCTCAGACACCCGAAGCTAGGGGAGTTGCGGTCAGGTAGGAATTTCAATAAACCAAAGGGATTTTCAAAAAAGCTAGAAGTGTGGTACAATTATTACTCGGACGTCACGGTCATAACAAATCTTGATACCTTAAAGCATCCTCAGCTATCCTTCACATTTGTTTGGAACCGCCACGTGGTTCGTGGGATCCTCCCACCAGGAATCACTGATTTTGATACTTTTCAAAAAATATTAATCAAGTAGTTGAAACATCAAAGTTACAGAGAAACTTAGTTTTAACCTGAGCTGACCTGATATCTGAACTTTTTGCTTGATGTTGATGTTTGTACTCTATTAATTTAACATGAATCTCACATTTTCTGCATTTTCACTAACGGAACGGCACAGGAACAATAATAATTATAAAATTCTCACTATTATTCTACAAGAACAATTAAAAAATTAAGTATTTGTACCTAAAAACATAATCTTAAACTAATTATCACAGTTAAGCTTGCTAAGAAGGTGGTGCTAGGTAGCATGGAGGTACCACTGGACGTTTGTCTTTGGTCATCTGGCGAGCAGTTTTCGTGCTGGTCTTCTGTTATGCACATGGCGTAGGCCATGAGGTGAGGTACCACGCTCTGCTCGTAGCTGGCAGTAAAGAGATGCTGCCAGGGGCCTGATGCGAAGACTGCAACGTCTTCTCCTCCATGCGTTTCCGAATCCAGTGGTACAAGACTCGGGTACGCGTAGTTCAGGTCACCTGTGGAAATAGTTTAAATATAATTTAGTTGACATTACAGACACATGGGCTCGTGGGAAGTCAGTCCCATCACTGGACCTCCACAGCTAAAACGTTAGGATTTGGTGTTAAGCGGGGGCGTTGTGGAGGACTGTTCATGTTTCAAAAATAATACGAGTTTGAAGAATTTCCAACATGAGACGAAAATGTTGAATGCATAAGAAACTTAACAATAGAGTTTAAAAAACATGCAGAATTAAAAAAAAAGGTGCATTAACGGAATATGTCTGCATAATGTTTCGAGAATTTTAGACGTCAAACTCAACAGTATTTATAACAATTAGACCATTACAGGCACTTTTAAATATCAATAAAACAATATAATGAAGCCACAGTCCCTATCAGTTATAATAACTTGTAAAAGTACTGTAGTTGCCCATTCTAAAGCGTTGCATATAATGTTCATGCAAATCAATCATAATAAAACTTACGCGCATTGAATTCATTTTGTAGAGTCACATCAACTCTGGTGCCATCAACTCCAATAGAATGCGCTTTTCCATTCGCGTAGCTTATGGTAGTGTATGGTTTGCCATCGAGTCCCGAAGCAGTGTCAACAGTCCCAAGTATATCGTTGCCTCTAGAAGGGTACCCAGCAACGGTCATCGTATGGGCGTGGTCAGCGCTGACGACTATTAATGTGTCTTCTTCATTAGTTAGGGCCCTAGCCTTCTTGACTGCCTTGGAGTACTCCACGGTCTCGTCGAGTGCCAAATGGGCCAGGCTGTCGTGATGAGCGTGGTCTATTCTGCCACCTGGAATAACAAACGAAATATGAACCAGGAATCTCTATAGTGTGCATGTTTTTCGAAAAGGCACATAGGTTGCAACCATGCAGTATATGTCTATTTCCCTTAAGTACTGGCTAAAGAATTTCCAGCGCTCCAACCAATTGGTTAGAATGCGGTTTCGTGGATAAGTACTCTTCAATAGAAGCAAGCTACCATAAGCAATCAATAATCAAATAAGTTCTCCCGCTCTGGGCGGAGCCGAAGAGTGTCAGACTCTTACTGACTAAAACCCATTCGTGTTTCTTCTTTGCCCTCAACTCGTGTAGAATCCGTAACCCCAGGGCTAACATAAGCTGGACTTTAATTCTACTAAAACTCTGTATTTGGCCTTTCCAACCTCAAAATATTCTTTGCGGCTAATTTGCGCGGAAATCCAAAACATATTAGATAGGTATATTAATTATGAAACACTTTTCCTGTGAAATGCATTGATCAATTCATCAGGAGGTAAATTTAGCATAAAAATAAATGAAAACATTTATTCTGTTAATAGTTAACGTTAATTGAGGAAATAAAATTCACATTATGAGTGCATAACTGTTATTACAGCAGAATAAGGAATGTATGTACTAATATTTGAATGGTTAACAACGAATTCTGGAAGGCCTAATTGGTATATGCCAACAGCACTTGCCATTATACCAAAATTGCTCTATAAATAAATATATAAATAAATAAATATCTTGGGACAACTCACACACGGCTATCTGATCCCAAGCTAAGCAGAGCTTGTGTTATGGTAACCAGACAACTGATATACATACTAATATAATTTATAAATACATACATATTATAGATAAATCACACCCAGACACAGAATAAACAATCATACTCATCACACAAAGTTTGTCCTGGGTGGGAATCGAACCCACGACCTCCGGCTCAGCAGTCAGGGCCACTAACCACTAGACCAACAGGCCCGTCAAATCATACAGAATAAAAATTTATAGATCATGCAGAATGTTATTGGGGTATTGTTAATTAGGAAAGTCTGCATACTATCAGTTAAACTTATCTAACACCTTGAAGGAAAACAAGCATGGCGTTATTACCTTTAACATAAGGTTTGAAATCATTTATCATCATCTGCCTACCAATGTTGGAGACGTTCTCCAATCTTACCAGTATTTTACACACAGCAACGGTATATTTGACCTAGAGCCTAGTTAATAACTAAGTAAAACTTTTTTTTTATTACCTTCAACAAACAAAAAATATCCATTAGGACTTCTGCTGAGCATCTTGATCGCTACTTCCACCATTTCTTCGAGGGTGGGCTGGTTTTGAGCTTTCAGATGATATTCCATGTGGTCATCTCCGAAGAGACCCAGAAGGTACTCCGGAAGATCATCTGAATTAAATACCTGGAAATAAGATTTGAAAGAAGATTGACTGTTTCCGATCTTGTGGAAGCGCGACTCTATGCATAAGATCCTGTAGGATGACGTCATAAAGCAGAACTTTTTCCACTGAGGGAAAGAGATGGTGCTAGACACCCTGCATAGCTCTGTCTTTTTCCCTCAGTGGAATAAGTTCTGATTTAAGACGTCATGGTAGAGTACCTGGTTTTTATCAACGGGTCCGGTAAAGAGTAATCTGGTTTTTCACTTCGAAATTTCTTAGTAGTGGAGACAGTGGCCATAGGGTCGCCTCTTATCACATATATAACTGTACATTATACATTTACATAACTGGCATAATGTCGTTGTCATCCATTTCCAAACCTTGGCAAGGGTTGCCTAACTTGGCCCCCTATGGTAACCCATCCATTTCCAAACCTAGGCAAGGGTTGCTTAACCTGGCCCCCTGTGGTAACCCATCCATTTCCAAACCTTGGTGAGGGTTGCTTACTGACTTACCTTCAAAAGTTCCAATCTATCGGTGACATATTGGTGTGATGCGTTCATTTGTTGTTTGTCGACGTGCCATAGTTCTGTGAGGTCCACGCCATCAAGCCTCTTTCCTCTATTGCCGACGACGGTCGTCACGTTTGGTAGGAACTCACGACGTCCACCGCCCATGATGACCTTTAAAATAAAGTTAAAATGTGTGATGACATTAATCCCTACTTAATATTGTAAAAGCGAAAGTGAGTTTGTTTGTTTGTTCCTCTTCACGGTTTAATGGCTAAGCCGACTTTGATGAATTTTGGTACAGAGAAAGTTGGGAACCAGGAGACGGACATAGGCTAATTAAAAAAAATAAAAATGGTATATGAGGGAGACAGAGGGAAGAAAAGGGAAAACATAGCGTTGCTATTACAAATCAATAAGGCGCAAGGGGAACTGTATTACTCCGAATTTAACGCGAGCAAAGCCGCGGGCAAAAGCTAGTAAAATATATAGTCTTGAACTCATGGTACAACATTTTTTGTACTGTGTGATGTGGTGCCGAATGGAACTATGTTTCAACATTCATCTTTTTATGTTGACGTTTGACGGGCCTGTTGATCCAGTGGTTAGTGGCCCTGACTGCTGAGCCGGAGGTCGTGGGTTCGATTCCCACCCAGGACAAACTTTGTGTGATGAGCATGATTGTTTGTTCTGTGTCTGGGTGTGATTTATCTATAATATGTATGTATTTATAAATTATATAAGTATGTATATCAGTTGTCTGGTTACCATAACACAAGCTCTGCTTAGCTTGGGATCAGATAGCTGTGTGTGAGTTGTCCCAAGATATTTATTTATTTTTGTGACTTCACAAAAAAAATAACGTCTACGCACATGTCAAAGCTTTTTTGTTGTTATTCTTACTAATATTATAAAAGTTTGTTTGTTTGTTACGTCTTCACGCCTAAATGGCTTAACCGATTTAGATGAATTTTGGTACAGAGACAGCTGGGACCCTGGAGACGGACGTAGGCTAACTTTTTTTTTAAGTGAGAAATGAGGTAGAAAGCGGGAAGAGAAGGGAAAACTTAGCATTGCTATTCCAATAAATAAGGCGCAAGGGCAAAAACCACAGGTAGCAGGTAAAATTTGGAATTAAATTGAGTCAGCCTAAAATTTGGAGACGATTTTGACGGTTTCAGTAGCGTCCATCAGTTTTCAGAGCATGTGCAAACAAACAGAGCAGCAGTGCGCGGTATGAAGTGTACCGTTGTTTGAGAAAGTTGTTAAGTTCGACTCCTGTAGGTAGCTGCACAATGTTTTTTTTTTTCAAATGGGAAAAAATCATATGACTCTCCCCACTCTGAGCGGAGCAGAAGGGACTGTCAGACTTGTACTGCCTCAAACTTTGTTTCTTTTTTGCTTTTTGTTGCCGGGGCCGTGGTATGTCTTTCAAAGCAACCCACAGCTCCGGCAAGAGAAAACTTAAACTTATTTTCTCTTGCCGCAGTGGTGGGTTTATATGGTAATAGGGCCGACTAGTAGTCTAATGACTGATTTTTCATTTAGTATCACACTACGAATTTCTGCCGTATCGTGGGTCTGTTTACAAAAATTTAAACTTACATACACCAACAATCAGACCCGAAACAACTACCTGTAGGTCATGCAAATAGTTGTTCCGTGCGGGGATCGAACCCGCGACACGCAGCGCAGCAGACGATCGATAGCAGTTACATTTGAAAACTGCTTAACCAGAAGGGCTACTATGACATCTTATAGCAGTTCTTATTCCACTGAGGGAAAGAGATGGTGCTAGACACCCTGTATAGCTCTGTCTCTTTCCCTCAGTGGAATAAGAACTGCTTTAAGACGGCATAGTAGGGTAGCAGATCTAGTTTGACCCTAGTTTAAAGAAGGGTAAGACAAATGATCTACCTTAAAGTGTCTTCCAGGGCTATTAGTAACGAGTTGGTACGCGATGTCCCTGCAGCCAGCAGCCAGGCATTCTGTGGGGACATCTGCATCTGACTCCCAGTTTCTTTCCGAAGAGTGCGCGTACATGCCAGCTGGAGAAGCATGCGTCACCCGCGTGGTTGTCACTAAACCTGGAATAATAAGAAAATTACTAGTTTTAGTTTCTAGAACCGAATTACAAAAATAATATTCCTGAATTTATTTGAAAAGATAATCCGGTGAATTACGACATCCGGGTCCGGGTTAGATTCTCAGGCCTGATATACTTAGCTATATTCGTTTTTTTTTTCAATATAAATTTCAAAGTAGCAGCTGGATATGTACGGCTTATGAAGTTGTGACAAAAAGGTCTGTCGAAATAAATGTATAACTGTACCTAAACCTTCTGAATATACAGATGTTATGATAAGAGAATAAAAACAAATCAAATAGTTAACGACATCCATTATGTTGGGATTTGAAGTAACATGAAAAATAAATGATAGTATATATGTAAATACAGAGTACCTACTTTCATTTAATAATTTTTTTCTTGATATAACTTTTTGATACCAGCGCCATCTCTGTGTTTTATTCAAAACCACGTACGCTATTTATCATCAAGTCTTTGACGTCCCTTTGGGTGTTTTATTGTTGGTTGGTTTTGAATAATATTTAGTGAGATCTAATCTAATATTCTCGAATATTATTAGTACATACTAAATTACCTACTAGTCTATGTTATATGAGTTCATTGCTTGAATATCCAGTAGAATCGTTCGGAACGATCGAATTTAAGTTTGATAAGATTACGAATACTATAATTAAAAGAAAAAGAGTTCAAAATATTTAGGAATACCAAATAACAAACCAAAATAAATAACATGTTCTTTATGTACTGAATAGACGCAATTCAAGTTAAGAAGGTAATCTCATTATAAACAAATAATAATTAATGTTTGCATGCCTACTATAACAAAGGCCCACTCAATCATTGTTACACCTTATTTTATGTATCTACAATCTATGCAAATAAATTTTACTTTACTCAGTTTTTTTTAGTTTACCCGTTAGAGACAGTCAGATCTAGAGGGGATAGTGTTCTATCTTCAAAAAATGTCGGGTTGACCACTTTTAAGGTTATATTGTAAATTTTATATTGATTGTTAAACATTAATATATATTATATGTATTTTTGTAATAAATTCAACTGTTATTTATACACGAGGTTTACTCCACTGCTGAAATAATTTTGGTGTGGAATGCGAATTTTTGAGCAAACATTTAAACATGTCAAGTGATGTTGACAGTGACATCTAGCGGGATATGGATGACAAGATTTAGTTCGACAAATGTTGAATAGATGGCGCAGACTGTATGTTCGAAACAAATTAAATGGTCTTTTCTTTTGAAGAGGTTTTTTCCTATTCATGATCAATAAAATATGTACCTGCCTATTTCAGTTAGAAAATTTTTCGAATTTCAATATTAAGTTACATATTTCTGGCTTAGTAACCAAAACAAGAACATCGCTATGTATTTGGCTGTGAATACATTTAAAATAACATATAACGAACAAAACAGAATAAAGAATTAATGGCACCTATTTGTCTTCACTAATCACCAATTGTTCCATTTTTGTGTACCATTCATGATTTAATGTAAGTACATACGAATGTCCTCGTGTTTTAGCGTCATTTTGACATTCTACCAGATGATGGACAAAGTAAAAACATTTTGGTACGGGCAAACCAACCGGACCAGACTATGGACATAAACTGGAAGTTGACGAATCATAAACCTATCTTTCAAAGTTAAACAATTGAACTATGAAACACCTAACTGACAACGTTGGGAAATTGACATATGAAACACGTGTCTGTCAAACTTGACAGATAAAACATCTATCCGTCAAAGTTGGGAAATTGACAGATGAAACATATTTAAACTGTATAGTGGCGACCTCAGCTGGAAACCGGCCTCCCCTCTATTACAAGGAATGGGTTGACGGTTATCACATTTTATATTGAAATCTTTTGTTATAAGTTTTGTTATTGTTTTCTTTGACATCATTTTGAGATTTTTTTTTTACTTATTCATTTACTAGCTTTTGCCCGCGGCTTCGCTCGCGTTAAATTCTGGGTAACACAATTCCGTTTTCCTGATTGCATTTACCTGCTACCTGTAGTTTGTGCAGTTGTGCCTTATTTATTGCAATAGCAATGCTAAGTATTCCCTTTTCTACCCTTTTTCTCCCCCATTGCTCAATTTTTTTTAATTAGCCTATGTCCGTCTCCAGGGTCCCAACTATCTCTGTACCAAAATACATCAAAATCGGTTTAACCATTTAGGCGTGAAGACGTAACAAACAAACAAACTCACTTTCGCTTTTATAATATTACTAGCTGTTACTCGCGGTTTCACCCCCGCTGCTCAGCACCTGTTAGTCGTAGCGTGATGTTAAATAGCCTATAACCTTCCTCAAGAAATGGACTATCCAACACTAAAAGAATTTTTCAATTTGAACCAGTACTTCCTGAGATTAGCGCGTTCAAACAAACAAACAAACTCTTCAGCTTTATTAATATATAATATATATATATTAGTATAGATTATAGTATGCATTCCATCACCACGCGACTGAAACCACGGGGTGCAGCTAATAAAAAATAAAATCAAACTTACCAACATCCAGTCCCTGATCAAAGGCCCATTGTCCAATAGATGGGGTCCAGTTAGGTTCGTGCAGTTGCGAATAACAGGAGGCTCGAGTGACGTTGCCATCGAGACCGATGACGCCATATTTGGTCTTCACACCAGTCAGGTAGGCGGTCGCAGTGCACGCTGAATCTGGTACTTGAGCATCTAGGCAGTATGTCTGAAAATTTGTTTAATTTTTTGTTAGTATCACTGTGGATTGTTCACTAAACATTGCGAACATAAAATGAAGGAGGTAGTTGAACCATTAATATACTGCCGTGTGTAATTTGTTTTTTTGATAACGAACTAGCTTCCGCCCGCGACTTCGTCCGCGTAGCATAGTTATTTCGGACTAACGCTAACCCACGTGATGATCGAAAAAAAAATCTATTCTTCCCTATAAAAAAGTTGCTTATGCCGTCTCCAGGGTCCCAACTATCTCTGTAGGAGTATGGGAACGAAAACTGTGACACGAGAATTTTATATATAAGAAGATTGTATTCATTCATACACATTCTTTTGTTGTCATGGTTACTGTTCAGCGGAAAAATAAGCCAAGCAATAATAAAAATAATTATTGAATCGACTTTCCTCTTTCATGTACTAATTATTGCAACACTTATCTTCTTTGTTGACTGCACATAATTGTCTGGAAAATATGGTGTGATAGACAATATTTTACTTTTAATGGAGAAGACTTTGAAAATTAAAAATACGGTGCCCTACACTAGGTATCTCCTGTAACGTGGGTGCGTTTACAAACATTTAAATTCACATAGAAAAACAGCCAGACCCGGAACAACTATCTGTAGACCATACATATATTTGTTCCGTGCGGGAATTGAACCCGCGACACGCAGCGCAGCAGTCGATCACTCAGCCACTGCGCCAACCGTGCCGTCAATTAATCATTAATCAATCGTCAATTAGAAGTTTGATAGTTGCGCCTGTTACAGATTAAATTAAAGGGAGTCGTTTGTCTTGGTATGGACATGAAATGAGGAGGGATGAAGGACATGTGACTAAAAGAGTAATGGATCTGAATGTTGATGGACGGAGAACGAGAGAAAGGCCAAAGAAAAGATGGATGGAATGATATGAAGGAGTAAATGATGCCGTGACGCTTGATAGAGGAGAATGGAAGAAGAAAACGTGTTGCGCCGACCCCATAGAGAATGGGACAAGGGCAGGAAAATGATGATGAATCGTGAATTAGAAGGAGATGTCCATCGATTTCTTAGAGAAAAATCCAACGATATCTGACAAATCTGGTTACTTGTCTCTTTAACTGATTATACACGTTTTTCCAGCTCTTTGGGGAAATTACCTCAGATTCTTCGCTTTCCTGTAACCTTGTATCGAGGTACACTGCGTGCCTAACAATGATTTAATTGCCGTGAAAATAATATGCTACGCTTCCTTCCTCTCATTGTTCGAAATTATGCATGTCACTCGACTCGAGTTGAGTTTTGTCGCCATTTTGTTTATCAAGACGAGACTGTGCGATATTCTGAAAGTTGTTGATGACGTCAAAATTCTATCTCATCATCTGCCTAGCCTTCCAGTCTAACCGGATGCAGCTGAATATTAGTATTTTACATGGAGCGATTGCCTATCTGACCTCCACAACCCAGTTAGTACTGGGTAATGCGATATCGCTTGGTAAGACTGCTTGTCAAACTTTCGGAACACTGACTACCTTTATCGACTGTCAAAAATTTACAAATGACATCAAGGATGTTGGCTGTTTTATTTGTGACTAGCTGTGCCCCGCGGTTTCACTCTAGTGTTGATTGAACAATATTATCTTTATGAATTGTAGCCGCGGTATCACTTTCGAACAATCTGCAACCCCGGATGTGGGGTCTCTGGACTAGTAACTTATATAAGTTAAAGATAAGTAAATTAATGGTTTTGTTAGAATTACGGGCTCTTTGACCAGCTGGTTGACCATTGCCGACATCTAAAAAATAGCCTTTCTTCGTCTTTTTGACACTTACGGAATCGGAAGAGAGTAATGACATCAGAAACGGTGCGCGCAACCTCGACGCGTGCGCAAGTCTCCTTGAACGTGACACAGAGCGCATGCGCGGTCAAGCGTGTTACCCGTAAACATTGTATTGTTGATTTGTTTGCTTTTAGAACGTGCTGGGTCTTACTATTCGCTTTTGTACGCCTTTGACGTCTAGGTTATTATGTCAAGACAAATACTAAAGATGCACGTTTCTTGTATTCTTATCTAGTTCAAACCTTTTTTTGCGGTTGTGTCAGACTTTCACTGACTAAAACCCAACCATGTTCCTTCCTTTGCCTTCTATGTTCCGGGGCCGCAGCCAACAAATAACTAAAATAAATATTCAAGGGATACATACAAGAAAAATGTTTTAATTGTCGTTTTTATAGAACTAGCTTTTGCCCGCGGCTTCGTTCGCGTTAAATTCGGGGTAACACAGTTCCCCTTGCGCCTTATTGATTTGTAATAGCAACGCGAAGTTTTCACTTTTCTTCCCTCTTTCTCCCACACATCCCACTTTAAAAAAAAGCCTATATCTGTCTCCTGGTTCCCAACTATCTCTGTACCAAATTCATCAAAATCGGTTTGGCCATTTAGGCGTGAAGACGTAACAAACAAACTCAATTTCGCTTTTATAACACTAGGAAGGATCGTATAGAAACCTTTCATGCGCAAGTCTTCACACTTAGCTGGTTTTTTGTGACTTTTGTGAGGCCATGTTTTCCAAATTCCTTAATTCCTAAAAAAAGTAAATGGCATTAACACGACTATAGACGACTTTGATGCTCTACACTCAACGGGCATTATTCAAAAAGAAAACGGGGTAAAACATTTCTATGGAGAGCTTTTACTGTGAAAATAAATATTTCTGGTCTAAATTTTTGCGTGGTGAATTAATTTGTAACATAAAGCACATTAATATCTGTTCACCGTATATAATTGATTAAAAAATATAAACATTTTCTCCAATAATACCACAATAATTTATCTGGCGTTAGTGCGTAATAAAATCAACTATATTTTCTCGTGTAGGTACCTACGGAATTACAGAGAATTTTAGAGTTATGCATTTAATTATTTAGAAAAACATCGCATATAGGTCAATTATTTTAATAGACTACTAAGAATTTGATTTTCTTAATAAACAGTCTTGCTAGAAAAAATAAATATCTATGCATACATGTTTGAACGCAATTATGAACAACCTACGCTGTTAATAGGGTAGATGACACCACCAATCAATTGATATACTTTTTATGAGCTGTCAAAACGCGCTTCCCCCATATTTTTTTTGTATGAGACTCGCAACCGATGACGTCACTAAGTTGTCAAGTCAATGATGCAACTATTTATTGATTTAAAAGCAACTAAAAATTGAATTTTAAAGTTATTTTGAAATGAATGGAGTTCTCAGGTCTAGAATAAGGTGTTCTTTCAGAAAAATTGTGATTTTTAATTATTGGTTAATGGTGTCAACTACCCAACTGCATGGAAAAAATGAAAATATAGTTCAAAAGTAAGGTGCATTTATTGAGTTAAGACTTTTTTTTGCGGACGGGAAATCATCAAGTAAGTACTTTCGCTCTGGGGCTTTCTCTGAGGGGAGGGGTGTCTAGACTTTTACTGACTAAAAATCTATGTTCCTTCTTATTCTTCTTTTTCGTTTTAGTTCTGTGGCCGCAGTATCTTTTTTTGAACAACCTGCCACCTCGAATTGGGTTAGCCTGTAATGGTTGTGTGAATAAATAAATAAATTAAATCTTACTCTTAGCCAACACTAATTTGTAAGTTTTTTGCTCTAGCTGGAGGCCTTAATTTTAATTTTAATTTACAGGAATTGCCCGGTTAAGTAAACGACATGCCATTAAATAAAAAAAAACTATTTGACCATCATCAGTACAGTCATGTACAACAATCTAAAATCTAAATATCTTGGGACAACTCACACACGGCTATCTGATCCCAAACTAAGCAAAGCTTGTGTTATGGTAACCAGACAACTGATATACATAATTATATAATTTATAAATACATACATATTATAGATAAATCACATCCAGACACAGAACAAACAATCATGCTCATCACACAAAGTTTGTCCTGGGTGGGAATCGAACCCACGACCTCCGGCTCAGCAGTCATGGCCAGTAACCACTACACCAACAGGCCCGTCGGTGATTTATGCAAACCCAGATCTAAACTGAGGCAACTCAAAAAAGTATTTTTTAAATTGGAATGGAAAGTGGTCACCTCCTTCAGCGAAGCAGTCATGCTAGCGAAGGAGGTGGCCGGGCGTTTGAGGGAGAGAACCTCAATGGCCGGGCGCCAAGCGCCGCGACGGCCACCGTAGATGCGGGCCTGTCGGCGGTGAGCTATACACGCGCTCCTCAAAGAGAAGTCAGCAAAGCGGAGGAGCCTGCCGTCTGCCGCGGTTGCGGGTTGTTCGAAAGAAATACGGAACAAAAAGGGCAATAGAAGGAACATGAAATGGTTTTAGTCGGTACTAAGTCTGACTCTCACTCTATTTGATAGTTTCCCATCCACAAAAAAAGGGTATCTAAAAATTCTCGATTTTTGAGTTGTCTTCATTTATATCTAGGCGAGCGATTTGTCGGAAATACTTCTTCGTGTTTTTTGTCACGCTTCATCGGACAAATTGATCATTTTTTGCACAATATTTTGGACAATACTTTAAGTGTTTCTACCACAGATTGCTTCCTTCCTTATATTGCTTTTTCTTCTGCGGAGTTCGTGGCTGAACAATAACGGCCGCTCGGGTCAATCTTTAAGTTAAGCCGCACTTTTCTAGGCATGTGAATGTCATCATACATCGTCATAAGTTGCGGTTAGTTAAGCAACTGCAATTAAGATTGCAATCATATTGTTTTTGTGATGCATCTATAAATTTACCATTTTCGGACTACTTTCTATGATATCTTACTTCCTTTCCTTACGAATATTATAAAAGCGAAAGTGAGTTTGTTTGTTTGTTACCTCTTCACGCTGGCTACACCGATTTTGATGAATTTTGGTACAGAGATAGTTGGGAACCAGGAGACGGACATAGGATAATTTTTATTTTAAAAAGTGGGATGTGAGTGAGAAAGAGGGAAGAAAAGGGAAAACTTAGCGTTGCTGTTTGCTGTTAGCGTGTTTGTTGTGGGGTGTTTAGTATTAATTTGAACTCGATACCTTCACGCATTCCCGATATAAAGGGTCTTGACAGACAGACAAATAGACGGATAATAAAGAGATCATATTTGTACGCCTCCGGGCAAAACATAGAGGATCTACCTACCTATCTGTAACATCTCACACTTTATAACTTGACCAGTGTTTACAAATAAAGCATTCTGATTCTGATCCTTTAAGGGTTCCATTTTTTCCTTTTGAGATACGGAAGCCTAAAAAGTAGCAGATTATGTATTCCACCAGCACCGTTTCACTGAGTAAATCGGTCCGTTTTAAGTTTTTTTTTTGTTTTCATTTGGTAGCACAATCTGGCGTTGTGGTCTTAATTATTTAATGACACCCTTTCACGTCTCCTGGAATCGTCCAAGTGTGAGTCAGACACAGGGTTCAGTAGCATCAAACTATACAGTTACAATATATTTATGCTCATTCATTTATAAACTTGCCGCACAGAAAAAGTTATCTTCTTTATTTATTTTTAAATGTATATATTAGTTTATTTGATATGTATATGTGTATTAGTATCCGTATAAAAATATGTTTTCGCAAAAATTGTTTTAGATATTTTATGTATTGTACCCTATCACAATGTTGTTGTATTTTACCCAAAGGTTGACTGGTAGAGAATGCCTTATGGCATTAAGTCCGCCTATGTACTACTATTGTACATGAAGTTTAAATAAATAAATAAAAACTAAAATAAATTTATTTTAATTTTGACGAAAATTAACGTTACTTCTGCAGTTTGAAAATATGGAGATATGGGACCATTTTGTCCCATACCTCCATATTTTTTAATTAAATCTTATTCAAACTTGACGACACGGTTGGCGCAGTGGCTAACCTCTGCGCATCCACCATTCATATTTTGCGGGTTCGATCCCCGCACGAAACAAATATTTTAATGGCCTACAGGGTAGTTGTTCTGGGTCTGGCTATTTATCTTTGTGGGTTTAAATGTTCGTTAAGGCAGCCACGATACAGGAGAAATTTCTAGAGCCGGGGCAACGTTTAAAAAAACGAATTTTCGTTGAAAGTTTTTTACCATTTACCTTACCTAGTTTGAAAAAGGAACACTCACCCTTGCTAATCCACTGACGGGGAACTTTTCAAAATCCAACACCGACTCTTCTCCAAGGCTCTGCTCCAGTTGACCAGAAAATGTCCTGGCTGCCATGACAGTAGCAAGCGACATCCCATCGCCGATGAACAGGATTCCATTCTTCGCTTTGTTTGTGTTGGGTTTCTCTGCAAGCTTGGCTTTCAGGGTCTGGGCAGCGGTCTTCTTCCAGAAGGACTGGTGCTTCTCTTCAACCGGTATGTACGCTGGGTTCATGAAGGTATCCAGGACTTTTTTAGATTTTGGTACCGATGCCGCCACATCTCCTGTGGAAATTGAATTTTGGGGAAATGAGCAACAGAGTTTAAAATCGTATGGCAGCGTTAGGGTTAGTTTTCGTAAAGCGGAAAAATCAGCACTTTTTTGATGTTACTGAATAAGCACTGTATCGGTAATGCTTTTAAGTTTAAAATACGGCGCAGGTATTAAACGACTCCTACAGCGTGCTCAGGGTAATTTAATTTTAAAATTGACGTATTTTCTTGCAGATGGCGATACCGGCTGAAATAAATAATTACTAATAATATTTACTTAATACTTTAGCAGTAGGTACTCTTGGACACGGCTCGTATGGATAGGAGGTTCCTTTCTCTGGAGCTCTAACCGACGCGCCGGTAGCTTGGACCCTGTTCCGATACCGGACGGCTATTTTTTTTTTTAAATATAATTTAATAATAAATATGTAGAAATACAAAAAAAAATGTGTAAAACCGAATAAATAAAAATAATTATTCAATTTTTATTATCAAGTTTGGGCAATTATTTAACACGTCCCGCCTTCTTCAAATTAATTAATCAATTTATTTATTGATGAAATAATCAAGACAGTATTATCATTTTAGTGAGTGTTATCATATTGGTTAACCTTGTAACATAATTGAACACGACCGGTTCTTTGCGAAAAATTTGGGATCAACAACAACATTAAGTATTTAAATATAAACGTGAGTTAGTATATTTGATTGGCCCGGCCCACCTTCACACCTTAACACCTTAATCGATTTTGATGAAATTAAGCTTTCGTATAGACCATGACTTTTTACTATTGTAAGGTTAGAAGGTGCTCGTCAAATAATAATAGCCGGAGGAGACGATCTTTAAGGTCTTTTTTATGGAACGAGCCTGCAAAACGAAAGCTAAAAACAGTGGCAAACACCAAAAAATCGCCGAAGCTCAACGAAGTTCCGGAGAAATAATTAAACTGTCTTCACGTGTTTTTGTGATTCCGTACCTTAAAGAAAACTTGAGAGGTGTCAAGGGACGGTACATGATGCCCTGTATACACTCAACATAAACAATCGTCGCAACACCACACTGTTCAATGCGAAATAGAAAGACAAAACGAAAATAATTGGCTTGCTTTCTATGAGAGAGAGAAAAACGGAGAAACATGCGCACGCCACACGGCTTAACGTTTGGGGGCTAGACGGAAAAAATAAAGACCAAAAGTTGTAACGACACTTTTTGCTTAAAACCTTTTGCTGCCCGCGGAACCCTTATAAGATCACTTTGCTGTCTATCTATCAAGACTGTTTATTTCGGGAACGCGTGTCGAGCTCAAATGAAAACTATGTATATGCTAATGAAGCCGCCTGTGGAATCAACCTTCTAAGTCTAAGTCAAAAGACATGGCCATTTATGTTGGAAGTTTGTGCGGAACCCTTCGTCCTCGAATCTGACTCGCACTTCGCCGAGTTACATTCCTAGTCTAAACTTTATTAATAAATAAATATCTTGGGACAACTCACACACGGCTATCTGATCCCAAGCTAAGCAGAGCTTGTGTTATGGTAACCAGACAACTGATATACATACTTATATAATTTATAAATACATACATATTATAGATAAATCGCACCCAGATACAGAACAAACAATCATGCTCACCACACAAAGTTTGTCCTGGGTGGGAAACGAACCCACGACCTCCGGCTCAGCAGTCAGGGCCACTAACCACTAGACCAACAGGCCCGTCAAAATGTATTGTTGATGTTAGATCTGTGTTTGTTACTATGCGCGATCATCAACCAATTTTAACAAGGGATATCGTACTGCCCAGTACCACAAAATGGATAATAGAACTACGTGCCAGTACTAACGGGGTTGTGGCTCTTTCCATGCCACCAAGAGTTCGCATCGGAGGTATTTCGGCGGAGCGGCAATTTGCCGCGGCAGCGGAGGGTCCTAGAGGTGTAGTATGAGCAGTTTTTTTTTCAAATACTAGACGATGTTAATTTAATTTATTTATAACTAGCTTTTGCACGCGGCTTCGCTCGCGTTAAATTCGGGGTAACTCAGTTCCCCTTGCGCCTTATTAATTTGTAATAGCAATGCTAAGTTTTCCCTTTTCTTCACTCTTTCTACCTCACATCCCACTTCTTTATAAAAAATAGCCTTTGTCCGTCTCCAGGGTCCCAACTATCTCTGTACCAAAACTCATCAAAATCGGTTTAGCCATTTAGGCGTGAAGAGGTAACAAACAAACAAACAAACTCACTTTCGCCTTTATAATATTAGTAAGGATTGACTATGGGGTTTGCTAATTTTTTATTTTAGAACAACAACTTTATATTAAACTAGCTTTCGTCCGCGGCTTCGCCCGCGTTAAATTTGGGGTAACACAGTTCCCCTCGCGCCTTACTGATTTGTAATAGCAACGCTAAGTTTTCCCTTTTCTTCCCTCTTTCTCCCTCACATCCCACTTTTTTAAAAAAAATATTAGCCTATGTCCGTCTCCTGGTTCCCAACTATGTCTGTACCAAAATTCATCAAAATCGGTTTAGCCATTAAAGCGTGAAGAGGTAACAAACAAACAAACAAATAAACAAACAAACAAACAAACTCACTTTCGCTTTTATAATATTAGTAAGGATTATAATTGTTCTTATATCGTGACCTACATTTAAAAGTAGGACACCAGTAAGACAAGTGCAACGAATTTGAATATAAACACAATCATTGTTTTATCACATAAGACATTCTTGTGACTTTGACGTTGTCAAGGTCAAAGATAATGCAGTATTTTAATTGTTGCAATTATTTTGCAGTTGCTCAATGTTTGATTCTCAGGTCGGACAAAGTATTAATTTGGGTCTTCCATCAGGAATTTCTCAGGAGCAGCTATGAAGATCTCTCCCTAGTTGATAGCAATAGGCTCGTCTCCAACCCGGGAATCGTATCCAGTACCTTATACTCAGCCAGTCTTTATTTTTTTTTTCCAACAAAAAAAAAACGTTGCCCCAAAAAAATTTGGGTGCGTTTACAAACATTTAAACTCACTTACACAAGCAGCCAGACCCGAAACAACTATCTGCAGGTCATACGAATATTTGTTCCGTGCGCGAATCGAACCCGCAACACGCAGCGCAGCAGTCGATCGCTCAGCCACTGCGCCAACCGTGCCGTCACCCTGCCGTTATGACCCTTTTTTTCTGATGAGAAATCATCAAATATCCTTCCCGTTCTGAGAGGAGTTGAATGGAATGTAAGACTTTTTCTGACTAAAACCCATCCATATCCCTTCTTTTTGTCCTTTATGTTCTAGGATCTCGCCACCCCGGAACAACCCGCAACCCCAAAAGAACCCTGAACAACCCTCCACTACGGAATAACCCCTATCCCCGGAATAACCCGCATCCCCGGGCGCTAGCGACGACTACACCAACTAGGCAGTCAGCTGATTCTACATATGCGTAAGGAATACTAATAGAACTTACCCTTATCAGTCGATAAGGATAAAAGGTGATGCTATTACTTAACCAAAAGATCATCAACGGATTTTATCTATTTCAACTATCAAAATACGTGCTTTTAAACAAAAAATAAATAAAAAACGTGACTTTTTGTTGAAAACTCTTATTACTTTGTAACTATTACCAATTGTGATAACCGGTTACATAGTTGTAACGTAAATTATGGTGTCATCACCGGTGATCATCGTGATGGTTACTTACGGTGTTTATGGTATTTTTTTTTACTTAAACTGCTCATATTATCGGCCTAATATACCGGTTGTTGTTAAAAAACTGATACCAAAATTCTTACTTATAATATTTCTAGCTTTTGGCCACGGCTTCGCTCGCGTTAAATTTGGGGTAATACAGTTCCGATTTCCTGATTTGCAGGTACCTGTAGTTTTTGCCCTTGCGCCTTATTTATTGTAATAGCAATGCTAAGTTCCTTTTCTTCCCTCTTTCTCCCTCATAACTCCATCTTTATTTAAAAATAGCCTATGTCCGTCTCCAGGGCCCCAATTATCTCTGCACCAAAATTCATCAAAATCGGTTTAGCTGTTAAGGCGGGAAGACGTAACAAACAAACAAACACACCTTTTATAATATTAGTAAGGATTTTCGTGCTAACGCATCGGCGTATCAATAAAGCCGTAGAAATCTTAATGAAAACATTGGAGACGATTTTCTAACTCTCTCTACAAAAACTGTAGGTACTATTTTCTCTGTAATGGCAATGCCTTTGATTGAGTTCAAAAACAAAAAAAAACTGTCACACAAATCGCAGAGAAATCGGCGTAAAGTCACCAAAAAACAAAACTCTTTTATTTCTCTACACAGCTGCAAAAAAAAATAATAGAGTTGTGAAGACATCGTTTTTGCATGTTTTTTTTTTTATTTAGTTGTCGTGTTAGTTATCAAAATCAAAATATTTTTATTTCACATAGGCCTACATGAGCACTTATAAAACGTCGAGAAAAGGTGCACGGGTCGGGTTGGTCGTCTCCTATGGAGAAGAACCGGCAAGAAACCCCATGGTTACTCTTTTAAAATCATTTGGTTTTACAATATTGTTGTTACAGCGTTAGTACTTAAGTAGACCGCAGTATGACAGAGTAGGCCCGACAATAAGCCATTGCTTACTTTCAAAACGTAAAATAAAATCATACGTTAACAAAAGTTAACAAGCCTCTAAGGGCGACGCGCCTAATGCGCCCCGCCTCGACTATTGGTCGTGTGGGTGAGAATCCATCAACTGACTGACTGACTGTATTGACTGACTTTTTTAAGCCTGTGCTGTCCCACTGCTAGGTAAATGATTCATTTGACGAGCTTTTATTTAACTTGCAATGTGTTTGTTTGTTAAGTTCAAATTTTACAACTGAATTTTATAACTGTTATCTCCAACCGATTGAGCTGAAATTTTCCATGCACATTAAGTTTGGATGATCTGTCATCCAAACTTAATGTGCATGCCTAACGATGTTTATTTGGCAAGTAAGTTTTCACAACATTTTTACACGTCTTTTTTAAAAACTAGATGATGCCGTTGTTTCGTACCCGACTACTCTGAGAAGAAACAGCCGAAACAAACTCTGAGGTCATAGTCTCTTTTAAGGTCCAGACAAAAAATCCTGGTCAACTTACAAGAGGACTATGTAGATCAGTGACTGAAATGGTCTTTTTACTTCTGGTTGACTTCTTTCTAAATCCAATATGGCGGAGCACTAAAGATGGCGGATAATTATTTTTTTTATGCATCCCCATTTATTTTATTTTTTTTCGGGTGGGAAATCATCCAATGACTTCCCCCGCTCTGGGCGGAGCGGGGGGGCATGTCAGACTTGTACTGACTAAAACCCACCCATGTTTCTTCTAATGCCCTTTACGTTCCGAGGCCGCGGTATCTCTTTCGAACAACCCGCAACCCCGGCAGGCGGAGGCTCTGGCAAGCCCCTCTGCTTTGCTGACTCTCTTTGAGGCGCGCGTGAAACACGAACGCGCCGTCGACACGGCCTGTCGTCAATCGACGGACGGACGGTGAACTACCCATTGCTCACCGCCCACAGGCCCGTTATGCATCCCCTTGATATGGGTTTCAATTAAAAAGGTTTGCAAAGACGATGAAAAAATATACGCGACACCTATAGAAACTGTCAAATCGAAGGTACTATGCTAATTATCTCGACCCAAATCAATTATAAAAAGGGTGGGTGCCTTGATTTCTTATTTTTTTAAATTTGTAAGTGAACACGGAGGAGGTTGGGACAAATCAAATTTATAGCAACGGCTAGGGTCAATTTTTAGATGTTAGCCGCGCTTGCCTATGTTAGTCTATAGATAGGTTACCCAATGCATACCGGGTTTTCTCCGTGCCTCGAAAAGCACGTTAAGCTGTTGATCTCGGATGTTATTTGTAGATGTTTGACAGTCGTTTGAGGTTGTCAGTGTCCCGAAAGTTTGATAACACGTCTTACCAAGGGGTTTTAATATTACCTACTACTAATTGGATTATGGAGGTCAGATTGGCAGTACCTCCATGTAAAAAATTGGTATTCAGCTGCATCCAGTAAGACTAGAAGCCGATCCCAACATAGGGAAAAGGCTAGGCAGATGATGGTAAGTGTACACCACACACGACCTCACTGAAATGTCCTTAAAATCGCGCTTTCAAACACACACGTTAATTTGATGATTGTAATCCCTAAGCCTCGGTGCCCTCGCACCTTCCACTGCACACCCCGCCTACACCCATAAAAAAACAGCGAAGGTAATATTATAATTGACCAGATACCGTAATTTAAACTGATAAAAGTATTCTAAAAGACCTCTCTGAAGATACGGCAACCTGAATTTTGATGAGGATGCAAAACTGCAACTTGTACTTAAAGTCTGATTTAAAAAAAAAACATAATTGATATTGAAATTTGGCGAAGCTAAGGTTGAGCGTTAAGGTGGCTGGTTATGCGTTTGACTCGCTACGTGTCGCGGGTTCGATCCCTGTACGGAACAATTATTTGTATGACCTACAGATATATTTGGCTGTTTGTGTATGTGACTTTAAATGTTTGTAAGCGCTACCACAATACAGGAGAAATTAATGTGGAGCAACGTTTTATAAAAAAATATTTTCAATATAAGATTTTGTTAACGATTGCTGTAGTGGAGATGAGAATATTAAGATTGATGAGTGGAGTAACAAGAATGGATAAAGTATGGAATGAGAATATTAGAGGAAGTTTGAAAGTATCTTAGTGACGAAGAGAGTGATGGGTCTGAATGTTGATGGATAGAGAGGAAGAGGAGTGCCAAAGAAAAGATAGATGGAATGATAATTGAAGGAGTAAGCGGAATGTGATGCCATGACGTCTGACAGGGGAGAATGGAAAAAGAAAACCTGCTGCTCCGACCCCAAATAGAATGAGACAAGGGCAGTAAAATGATGATGATGATAAGATTTTGTGACGACTATATATTTAATTGTTCGAACCATTTATCGAAATAAAAGAATTGACGTAAAAGCATTGAGTGTCGTTAACTAGTTGTTTTTCTTCGACATTCCTGTAATTTTCAAGGACGATTCGCTATGGTAACTGACATTGTCTCTAATAGAATAATGACGTACTATATACAATGTGATCGGACAATATAATGTAGTCCTCTAGAAAATTCACGGGTGAAAATCAAGGTCGATGACCAATCTTAGCGGGGATTAGCCATCGGCGCGGGAGATATTATAGTGCACAAGTGTGCACTCTCTGTTCCCTCACTCTCATAGTCCGATGGGACGGCAATCCGACACGACCGGAGGGAGATCAGGCACAGGACCAACGGCTTTACGTGTTTTCTAAGAAACGGGGCTATCATATCGCCAACTTCCAAACTCTGGGCTGCTACTGTGAAATTCCTAATAGATATCTTGGGACAACTCACACACGCCTATCTGATCCCGAGCTAAGCAGAGCTTGTGTTATGGTAACCAGACAACTGATATACATACTTATATAATTTGTAAATACATACATATTATAGATAAATCACACCCAGACACAGAACAAACAATCATGCTCATCACACAAAGTTTGTCCTGGGTGGGAATCGAACCCACGACCTCCGGCTCAGCAGTCAGGGCCACTAACCACTAGACCAACAGGCCCGTCAAAATAAACCCAATATAACTTTTAACACCAAACCCAGAACCCAGTTATCGAACCCAGGACTCCGTTCTCAACAGTCGTGCTTGGTAACGCGAGACCAACGGAGTAGACCATAGAATATTACGATAACAAATTAGGAAGATAGTAGACCTAGTTTTGTCTTTTTTTCTTATAAACATTTACATGTAAATTTAGTTTATCTGTGATCAGAGCGTTAGCAACTGCTCAGAAATATCGGAAATTTAAAAACGATAGTAAGCATAGTAAATATTATGTTTCTAATGTTATAGTATGATATAGTTACTGGGAAGTTTGTTCCGCCACTTCTTCTTCCCAGTTAAAATACTAGGAAGTGGCGAAGGGTGAGCGTTTTGGAGGACTGTCTTGTGTAATGTGAAAACCTTCAAAAGTGTTAATCATCAGCCTAGTTTAAAAAAATAACTTTTTTTTTTTAAATATCACGCCAAATAACACTAGATTTAGAAAATGTCCTCATGCTTCACTGAACAGCCTCATTTTCTTTTTAATATTTTTTGTTTTATTCATTTCTTATGAGTTTTTATTTATTTATTTACTGTTTTGACTTGTGTGAACTAAATTAATAGTTTTTTCTATTTCTTTCTTTTCGAGACACGTATACGGAGACTAATTTTGCGCTTAGTATATTTTTTACAGTTTATAATTCGCGACCAGAGCCATTTAAGTGATGAATTGTGGAGTACGCATAAATGAGATATTTATTTTGCATTTTTTTATCAGGTTTGATTTATGATCAAGGTAATCTAGTCCGTATGGTAATTGATCGAATTGTTAGTAATTACAATTACGTACAACATAACGCCTGTAATCACCAAAGGGTTAAGCAGAGGTGTAAATAATATTCGAACAACAAAATGGTCAAAAACGTTAAAATCCTAAGAGATGATAAACAGGAATATGAAGATCCGACTTGCTAATTAGTATTAATAATCCTTACTTCCTTACTAAGATTATAAAAGCGAATGTGAGTTTGTTTGTTTGTTACCTCTTAACGCTTTAATGGCTAAACCGATTTCGATGAATTTTGGTACAGAGATAGTTGGGAACCAGGAGACGGACATAGGCATAATATTTTTTTGAAAAAAGTGGGATGTGATTCCTCACATCCCACTTTTTTATTTGGCGTTATGTTGTACGTAATTGTAAGTACTAATAATTAGATCAATTGAAAGAGGGAAGAAAAGGGAAAACTTAGCGTTGCTATTACAAATCAATAAGGCGCAAGGGGAACTGTGCTACCCCAAATTTAACGCGAGCGAAGCCGCGGGCAAAAGCTAGTTTATAATAATTTTGATTCAGAAAGCAAGTACTTCTGGACACGGCCCGTATTGTTAGGAGGTTCCTCTCTCAATAGCCCTGACCACCGGTAGCTCGGACCCTGTTCCCGATGCTGGTTGACTACTATTTTTTATATTTTTTTACTATTTTTTTTTTACTTTAAATGTATTTTTTGTTTTTTTGATAAGAATATGTAAAAATATAAAAAGTATGTATAAAAATGAATTTATAATAAATTGATCAATAATATTATTAAAATTATGAGCTTATTTTAATTTGATTTAATTTTTAATAATGATACTGGCAACATTTTACGTGATTGGCATACTTTTTTTTTAATTTAGACATTTAAAGCTAATCAACTTTAATAATAATTTTATTTTATTTATAATTGTTTTATTTTGCTTATATTTTTAACCTTATATAGTGAACATAATCCCTCTTATATACTACCTGTAAACCCACCTATGTTCTACAATATAAATGATTGATTGATTGATTTTTATGCACGAACCAAGACAATAGTTAATTAATCTAAAGAAACTCTAGTTGCCAGCCTTCTGGGCACTTTTCCTATTGACTACACTGTGAACGACATGTTTTGACGCCTTGTAATGATTTTTTTTTTCATTCATTCATTTTGTGAACACAGTGTACAATATTGTTGTTTAATACATAATAAAATTTGATCCATACACTGTCCCGCCGAAAGGCATACGAAATAAATAATTAATTTAATTGTTCACTCATTCATTTTTATATTTGTGCATATTTTAATTATGTTATTATGTTCATTTGTAGTTTATAACTCTAGTTATAATTACTGTAATTACATTGGAAAAAAATATAGAGCCATATGCAATAAATAATTTAATTGGTGAGGTTTTTTATACTGTAAAATTCATTTATATTTTTTATAAAGTTTCTTAGTATTACTATTGCCTCCTTTGAGAAGAATATGATTTTCTTTTTTTTACAAAAAAATGCTATGTTTTGATGCAGACTTATCTCAAAAGGACTTTCTATTGGTAACACCTCAATTCCTTTACACAACAACTCAATTTGAAAAACAGATTTATAAAAAAAAACAGAACTTCCAAAACCACAAACACCAAAAAAAAAACAAAAAAAAGCAAACAAATCATCCATTTCCCCGCCAAAAAAGCACAGACACATCACATTTTTTTTTCACAATTACGCACCTGAAACAAGTTTTACGGCCAGAACCGTGACGACCAGTATCGTGACCGGGACTCGCGACATTATTGTAATACTGACGCGTCTGCGCAACAGTCGCGCGTTTTATCAACTGCACTTCACTTCAATTTCGAGGGCTTAAAGACTACAGACACCACGCGGTACATGAATGCTAGGATCGATTTGACAATCCGACTTTGAGGCACGAGTTTCATTCGATACGAAGCGTTATTTTTTTTGTTTTTCGGTAATTGGTGTTTTTATATTGGTATTTGCTAGCAATATTTTTTTTTGTCAAATTCCAGTTTCGAGTATTTGCATTTTCTTTTTTTTTATTGGCAGATGTTTTGATCACTGATTTTTGTTATGTTTTCTAGATTTAGGAGTTGATACGAAATGTCTACTAAATTTGGTAAAAACTCAACGTTATATAAAAAAAAAAACTGGCAATCAATGGAAAAAAAATGTTTAACTTACACCTATTATGTTTTTGCAATCATCGCTTACCAGGTTTTTGTAGATATATTTATCTATGATAATAAAAAACATATAAGTACTGTTAACGTCCAAAACAAACAATCTCTTTATGTTTGAAATTACGATAGAAAATTATTTAACGAAAAATGTACAGCTGTTTTAATGAATATGATATATTTTTGTAGATTCATTCTATAGACTAAAAAAAAAGAGTGAGAACGTATTAATATTTAAAACGGTTTTTTTATAATTGCCTTTTTTCATTTACTTTCACTCACAATAAATAATAAACATAGTAAATATCCCGATGCAAATATAATAAACTTAAAAAAAACGGTATTAAAAGTGAGAAAAATACATTATTATCAATTGTGACAATAGTGATACAAAATAATGGATAGTTCATTAATACATTGGTAAACTATCTATTCTTTTAGTTAAACACCTGCAGAATAAACACGTGTCGTGTCTGAATGTCTTATTCACTCGTATACAAATATTTACATGAAAATGTATAACCAGAAAACTGGTATTCTTTCATACAAAGAAGTAATGAATAGTGATTATCATGTCTAGCTCACTGTGTGATTTCAGACAGTTTAATTTAAAGTTTTGTGTCAAATTATGAGACAAAGAAAAGACTTAAAATTACATACTATGTTACAGTCTAGCCTTTTTTGTGGGAATTAGGTAAAAAAAAAAATTGAATAGTTTGTCGGTTTTAAAACAACATAACGCCTGTAATTTCTGAATTAAATTTTTGTATTGAATACTGAACTAAAATTTCACCAGTTTTGTTGTCCCACGTTATATGAGAAGAGCCTATTGCCATCAACAGGGCATGAATCTTGACTCCAAAGACGGCCACCGTAGATGCAGGCCTGTGGACGGTGAGCAAAAGGTAGCTCATTGCCCCTCCGTCTATTGAAGACAGGCCGTGTCGACGGCGCGTTAATGTTCCACGCGCGCCTCAAACAGTCAGCAAAGCAAAGGGGCGTGCCAGGGCTACCGCTTACCAGGGTTACGGGTTGTTCGAAAGAGATACTGCGGCCCCGGAAGATAAAGGGCAATAGAAGGAACATTGGTGGGTTTTAGCCAGTAAAGTCTGACGATCCCCCCCGCTCCGCTCAGAGCGGAGGAAGTTATTTCATGGTTTCCCATCTGCAAAAAAGGGCTGCTACTAAGAAATTTCCAATGAACAAACTCAATAGCTCAATAGACCCGGAAAAAGTCGCAATTGCGACCATTGGAGTTATCAGATTGAAACTATTTTTTTTTCCTTATATATTTTTTCTGCCTGAATATTGCAAAACACAATCTTATAAAAATACCTCGGTAACAAAATCTTGTAGAAAAAAAAAGAACAAACCATTTTTATTTTTCATGTAACTTTGGAGGCAAAAACAAAACATACCATTTAGTTCTATGAACTTCATGGTCAAGACATGTTGTATTTCAAAATCATTTACGTAAGACTAATTATAATGAATTCTCTGTTAACGCAGCGATTATTGGAACTAATTATTTTAAAACAGTGACGAAACGCAAATTACGTTTCATTAAATATTTTTTCATGTACATTCTTGACTCAATGTAACAGAATTAGTTTTGCAACGTATTTACAAATGAGTAACTAAAGTTGAAGACTTTTTTCATCTTTTTACATTTGCACCTGCATACATAATCACCCGTCTTCTTTTAAATCATGTGATTAGTGCCCTTTTTTGCGGATCGGAATCCATCAAAAAACTTCCCACGCTCTGAACGAAGCGGGAGACGGGGAGGGAGTGTGTCAGATTTACACTGACTAAAACATACTTATGTTCTTTCTTTTGGTCCTTATCAACCGGGGCGTTGTATCTCTTTTGAACAACCCGCAACTCCGGCGGGTGGGGGCCCTGGCAGGCCACTCTGCTTTGCTGACATCTCTTTGAGGCGCGTGTGGAACACTAACGCGCCGTCGGCACGGTGTGTTAGTGCCTAACGTGATTTCATAGTTTTATGCCACTAAAGGCTTCCGACTTGGAAATTATCTATTGGTCGCGACTGCTAAGCACAAGGTGCTGGTATGGATTTCCGAGTTGATCAGACTGTTATTGGAATTTTTCATTAGGAATATGTAGTAGTAGCCCAAAGTTTCTAAGTTGTCAGCAAGATATCCCCGTGCCTAGGAAAGCACGTTTAGCCATTGGTCCTGCACCTTATCTCTCTACGGTTCGATTTTTGAATCGGAAAAACTGTTATCTTTATTTCCCAGCGGTAATTTGTCAGCTATTTGAAGGCACTAACTTCGCTTCTTATTACGTACATTACAAAACATTGGTTCACCATAATACACAATTCTAGCGTACCCTAAGACGATTAGAGGCGTGATGTTACGTTACGTAAACTTCTACTGCTCTAACACAAATCTCCTCTTTTGAGAAGATGCAGGTCATAATGTACGCGGTCTCGGTAGAGTTTGACAGCTGTCACGTGTCACTTTGTTCTCAATTTCCAGTTTACTAACGGTGTTTATCCCGTACCTTCTTATCTTGTCACCCTAACGGTGACTCTTCCTGAATATTTAATTTGCGTTTGCATTTTGTCTTAAATTTATTTGGACAGGTAATGTCCCTCCGTTTCAAAATCGTGTTATCCTCAACAAATGTTTTTGGTTTAGTATTTTTTTTTTGCCGTTCTGTGGAAAGCGGGTCATATCAGGTGGAATCTTAAAAACGTCGTAGCTGGCATTAAGGAAAGAACAAATGGCGGTTTCTTACATAGAGGTTCTTTTTTCAACAATGACTTTTAAAACAAAATTGATAGCAACAGTTTTTTCGATACTTTACGTACATTTTAAACAATTTTCTCTTTTGCATCATCGTTACCGTTGATAGCATGTTTAATACATACATTGTCGATGCCTTCTTTGTCTCATAAACTGCCTGCTATACTTAATAATACGTCGTATATAAGTCCCATCGAGTAGGCAAGCCACGTCGGTTGATGGTAAGCCCATTGCCATCAACCGACGTAGACACCGTAGCTGCTACTGAAGAACTTCTGATTAAAAAACCCAACAACTCTGCCCTTGGGTAATTGGAAAATTAGCTAATTAAAATTTTAAAAAGGTCTTGGCTACTAACGTGGTGGTCAAGACATTTTTGTAGATTGAGAAAAAATGCATTTTGTAGTCTGTTCAGGATTCAGAGACAAATTTGATTATATTATTTTATTACTGACCTAAATGTCATGTCTGAACGTGCACTAAATATTTTTATGCAGTTGATGGATTTAACCTTTGTTTTGTCGAAATAAAAAGACAAAGAATATAGTGTTTAAGTTAATATTACGTCTCATGTTTTTTTTTTTAAATTAGTGTTAAGTTTAATGGCTCGACTTAATCTCATTGCTTGAAATGCTGAAACAATTTTCGTTTATTTCAAGTTTATTGACCTTCTTATTGCTGATGTTACAATTATATAGCGTTTTACTTTCGTCTTACTGATAAGTTTAATCTATTAAAACTCAATAAAAAAAAACATAAAAAAAACACTGCATACTTTTTTTGTGACAGTCAGTAGAATGCACTACAGGCTTCTCTCTCTGTTTCCCGATCTCAATTTGGATTTTCTCAAAAATGGAGTGAATCCTTTCTTCTAAACTTGATGATCCACTCAAGGCCGCATCATGCCTGAATTGCGAAAAATAACCTATCACGATTTTCCAACTAAAAAGTTTCATTGCATTTGAAAAACATAACAAAATCCTCTACTACTATTGTTTTCTTCTAAATACCTATTACCTCTTAAAACTATATTAACCAAAATAATAAATGAATCACTATTGCAAAACGTCATTTTGACATTTCACTTTCGACCAGTGACATAACTGAGCTCCGATTACTTGAAACTCTTTGGTTTGAAAAAAGAACTCGTTTCTGATTACCGTGAGGTCGATGGTTTCTTTTTTTTTGCAGTCGTAACCGAAACAAGGCTATTGACCTCGTCGAGACTGCACATAATTCCCAGTCAATGCTAAACAAGTTTTTGGGCAGCAAGGCCCTTGTTTGAACAATTACATCATGCCGGTGAGAAAAAGGGTTCGATTTTTTGGCAGAATTTTACGATTTTTTGACGGCATCGAAGCAAATAACTGTTGAGAAAATAATCGTGTCCTGCATACAAGATTGGTGCGTTTGTGTCGAAACGAAATTCGGTTACGGAAAACAATGAATTTTACTTGCAATAAAATTCTAATGTCTCAATATATTAAAAACATTGTCACCTTACTGTCACAAGTGCCCGTTTTTCGTTGTACAGACGCCTGCAGGTCAAGCTACCCAAAACTGTCAATTTTTCCCAATGAACCTTGAACCTTAATGCTTTAGAAATAAAGTCGAAAATCTATCAAAGAAATCTGACAGATTGTAGTAGCTTGATGTGCAGGCGTCTGTACATGTTTTTGCAAATATATATTTGAATATTCTTATTGTTACGTGTACAAGTAGGTACAATGTGATATAAAATAAATAGTAGTATAGTTATGTAAAATGCCGAATGTGAAGTATGTCTGCAAAAAATAGTATACAATGCTTTATTTTTCAGTTTCCGAGTTTGCCAAACATGTTTAAATTCATGAAGATAAAAATCATCCGCATATCCGCCATACTTGTTTTTATTAAAGTAACTATTTGTACAGATGTTTCATGGTAGGTAAAAGCTGAATGTTATATAATTTATGTACCTATTGTGTACGTTGTAACGGGAGTTATTTACTAAGCATGATATTTTATCACATTATATGGTAGGACTCAATGTCATCTGTTTAGCCTTTTCACACGCTTCCAGTCTAACCGTATGCAGTTGAATACCTGTTTTTACATGGAGAGACTGCTAATCTGACCTCCACAACCCAGATAGTACAGGAAATCCCCTTGGTAAGATCAGTGTATGTTAGACTTTCAGGACACTGACTATCTGTAACGACTGTCAAAGTTCTACAAATGTCAGCCGGTATCAACAACTTAACGTGCTTTCTAAGGCACGAAAGAAATTCGGTACGTAACAGGTGGTCACCCATCCACAGATCAAAATAGGCAAGCGCGACTTAACCTAAAAATCGCGGCTGCTATTATTTAGAAAGGTAGGACTCAGTGTAAATCACTTTAAACATGGTGTTGATGGATGTTTTTATTGTAATAGTACAGCCTTGCCTGCACATCAAGCTACTACAATCTGTCAGATTTCTTTGATAGATTTTCGACTTTATTTCTAAAGTATTAGGTTCAAGGTTCATTGGGAAAAATTGACAGTTTCGGGTAGCTTGACCTGCTGGCGTCTGTATAAGGGTTAAGCATTTGTATTTTTAAAAGACGAGTGAAATGGATAGTAATCATGACCTTCAATATCACTGCAAATTAAAAGACGAGAAAACCTTCGTGGAAACGGAAAAACATGTGAGTGCCCTTCATGGTCTCCATGGTCTGATTATACTGAATGATGAAAAGTTTTTATTTTAAACATTTGCTTCATCCCTTTTTAAACCACTATCTTTGTACACACGATGGTACATCAACCTACACAAAACCATTTTAATCTGACCTTTCTACTAGGGTATGCGACTCGCAGTAGAGAGATCAGGTTATAATAGTTTAGAGTAGGTTGATTTGCCGTCGTGTGTACATCCGTCAAAATTTTTAACCATTAAACTACCTAACGTAGGTACTTAAGCGTTCCTTTGTGGTTAAAATTAACATGTTAAAGTGTTGTGTTAAAACTTCAATAGGTAGGTACCTTTTTTTCGGGTGGGAAAATCAAATAATTGCTTCCACTCTGGGGGCTTAAAATGGTCACAACAGCAGAATCTTAAAAGGGTATGAATATTAATCAAGTTAACATTCATAAAATCTATACTAATATTATAAAGCTGAAGAGTTTGTTTGTTTGTTTGTTTGAACGCGCTAATCTCAGGAACTACTGGTTGAAATCGGAAAATTCTTTTAGTGTTGGATAGTCCATTTCTTGAGGAAGGCTATAGGCTATATAACATCACGCTACGACCAACAGGTGCTGAGCAGCGTGGGTGAAACCGTGGGGAACAGCTAGTGGACAGATAATGTAAAGAATAGGCAAGTCTCCAAAAAAAAATAAAGGTAAGTCCGTTTTTTGATTATTAAAAAAAAAGTGACACCAAAATGCAGCAACGCGTGACGTCACACGTCCCTTTGATGGGCTATATCTTCGTCATTATTGTTCTAATTTACAAATAAAAAACGGGCTTTTCGTCAATTCGCGCCTCATAAACTCGCGACTACGCGCACCTTCTGATTTTACCTATTTTTGTTGTAGTCAACTCGCGACCGAGTGAAAATGTGACGTATTTACAGTCATCTACAAAAGTGTCTTGTTGTAGATTTCACTTTTTTGCTAACTCGCGCGCAGTCGCGAGTTTATGAGGCGCGAGTTGACGAATCCTAAGCTAAAAAACGTGTCCCTTATTTTTGAATAATCCAAATGACGGACTAAATACTATAGAATGTAATTACATTGACTCTGGAAAGTACCCTATTGTCTCTCTACGACCTATTATTCACACTCAAACTCAAAGCATTTATGTCAATTAGACCATTACAGGCACTTTTGAATGTCAAGAAACAAAATGTATCTACAGTCCCGGTCACAAGACATAATAACTTGTGAATGTACTGTAGTTGCCCATTCAGCACTTTTTGAACGTCACATTACAAGAGACAGTCCCACAAAACGCCCTGCCCTTCGCCATTTCCTAGTGTTTTAGCTGGGAAGAAGAATTGGCAGAACAAACTCCTCAGCAACACATCTGTCTGTTAGGTTAGAAAACAAGATTTTATTTCTATGGAGAATGGGCGTAACGTTGTTCATATTATTATATTATCCTACTAGCTTTCGCCCGCGACTTCGTCCGCGTGGAATAGTTACTTTGGGATAACGCTAATTTTAAACCGCGTTATGATCGAAAAAAAAAATATATATATCTTACTCTCTCCTTTACTTCCCTCTTTCTCCCCGTTTTCTCACTTTTTTAGTCTACTAATAAGAATTAAATACTTTTTACGATATCACGCGAGTGAAATAAAACATTGAGTACTGTTTTGTCTCTCAAAGATGCGGGTTTTGTAAGGTTTTCCGGTTGCTATAACGTTTTCCTTTAAAATTCAAGTAAGATTATAATTGTGATATTATGTTGACTGGTAGGTAGGTACCAGTTTATTGCAAGATGAGGAAATGTTTTTTGTGTGCACTTCGCAATGAGTGACGTCACACGTAACTTTAAATGGGCCATAATATATGTTTTTATTATTATTCTAATTTACAAATAAAAAACACGTGTTCCTTATTTTTGAATAACCTAAATGACGGACTATTTTTTTTTTGGAAACAAGCCTATTGTATGTGCCATGACTTGAGGATTATGTTGTAAAATAATTTAAGACTAGGATCAACGCCTCAAAGATTCCCGGTAACAAAATCACATTAAACTTAGAATACACATACCTACTCAACAGAAAAAAAAATTTAGAGGTGTCAAGGGACACCCGGATGGAACGAAGTTCCTATAGAAATGAAAATATCTGGCTTGCTTTCTATAAGAGAGAGAGAGACAGAGAGACAGACAGAGAAACATGCGACGCCGCACAGCTTACAATAGCTTACAATAGCAAAAAGTGTCGTGACAACTTTTCGTAAGAATTTTTTCCGTCTATCCCCCTTTCACAACGCGCGATAAGGAACTTCGTTCCAAAAGAAGCACCATTCCATACTATGAAATGGAAGCCATTTACTGGTTTTTGATCAGGTTTTTGTTACTGTTATTAGATGCTTAGCTTATTTCTTTTGTACTATGGTTCTAGTTTATCACCTGTGACTTCTTCACTGCACGTGTAAGCGGGCACACACGCTAGTTTAGAAGTTTCATTAAAACTTGGGTATATTTTTATTTTTATATTCATTATTGGTGTTTGCTAACTGAAATGTGACAATTAATTAATTATTTCTTAAATTTACCTTGTGATAAACGAATTTGTATAAAATCTGGTTCTTCTAATCTGACAGAAAGATGTGTTGATGGGGAGTTTGTTCCGCCAGTTATTCTTCCCAGCTAAAACACTAGGAAGTGGCGAGGTGTGGGCGTTTTTGTGGGACTGTCTCTTGTAATGTAACGTTCAAAAAGTGCTGATAATCAGTCTAATTTGAATGACTTTTAATTTTGATTTTTCTAGACTACAGCTGAATCTTGAAACAAAAAAGATGTACAGACGCCTGCACATCAAGCTACTACAATCTGTGATTTCTTTGATAGATTTTCGAATTTATTTCTAAAGTATTAGGTTCAAGGTTCACTGGGGAAAAATTACAGTTTCGGGTAGCTTGACCTGCAGGCGTCTGTACATATAGGTACAAAGTAGTAGGTATGTTTCATTCAAATATTTTACACTATCAGTTTTGTTAACAGTTAGATTAAAACAGTTCTTTTAGCAGTCATTACTACAGATAACCTGTGTTTGTTCTAAAAATGATAAAAGATAAACACTTTGAGTAAACATTTTCTATGAAATGTGTGTTAAAATATGTCATTTTAAGGACTGCTTTTGACAGATATGAGTGACATTGTAAAAATGGGCCAATGTCAAAGAAATATGAGCAATTCCGTCAGATTTCGTGACGAAACATACATGTTGTTTTAATTTTATTACTAGATTTGTTTTTCTATATTAATATAGTAATGTTCAAAAAACAACTTAAATAAGTTGGTGCTTATTTTGATAAATAAGTAGAATGTAGACAGTGTGTAATGTCTACATTCTACTTATTTAATAAATTCGAATGTTTGTGATGATGCATAGATAAATGTATGGAAGGAAGTCGGTATTGTTGTTTGATACTCTTTCACGTCAAAACAACTGAACAATCCGTTCAGTTGTTTTGACGTGAAAGAGTATCTATTTTATTCTTCGATTTTTTCCCAAAAGATTAAAAATAAAATTGTAATGCGAGCATTTTCACTACCAGTCTTACTAAGTGGTATCGTATTAACTAGTATTAACTGGGTTGTGGAGGTCAGATAGGCAGTCGCTCCATGTAAAATGGAGCTGGAAACTGATCCTAACATAGTAAGGAAATGGCTAGGTAGAAAATAATGAGCATTTTCACAACCTTAATCGTTGCGTACATTTTTTTACTATGAGCGATAAGAGAGCTATAAATTTACTAATGAATCCTTTCAATAGCTTTTATCTAAAATAATTGAAGTTGAAGATTAGCAAATAGATTTGTGTTTGGTAAAAATTGGGAAATTTTTATATATTTTCTTAAGACTCCGTTGAACATTGCAACAAACTATAAGTCATAAAAGTCTTTTGATAAAAATGATTGATATTAATATGTATTAGTGTTGCAAGACGTTTTTTTTTTATTAGTTAGTTTTCAGTTATCTATTTTTATTATAGTTGTTGAAGGCTAGCTATTAGTCTAGCCAGTACAGTCAGGAAAAGACGGCTCTGACTGATCATGTCCATTCAAATTTGTGAGGTTGTTTCTTAAAAAGATAATTTCATACACTAATCTGCATCGTCCTCATGTAAATTGACCAAGATTTTTGTCCAGACCATAGGTACCACCGACCGTACCATTTTAAACAGTACCCCATTAAAGATGAGTTTACTTTAGCTAACCTGAAACCTGGCTGAACCAATTGGTCCCTATTTCTATTATTATACTTTTGTCTGTCACCTCTTTTACTAAAAATATGCAAATTTTTCCTGACATTCATGATGTTTTCATAAATATATTAACAAGGTACTGTCATGATGTTAATATCCTTAAACTGTTCCCTTAAAGAATCTCGCCTACGTAGGTTATATATGGCTCTGATGGCTCTTTTCTGCAGAATAAATATAGACTCGATGTCTGAAGCCTGTCCCCAAAGTAAAATACCGTCTCGTGGTATCTACATCAGTAAACTGACGGATTTTTCTAACAGCATGCTGAATTAAGGCGTCCTGCAAGAGATGTTATATGCGGACCCCATTGTAGCTTTGAATCGAGTGTTTTTCCCAAAAAAACAGTGTTTTCGATTTTGATTCAAAACTATGTCAAACTCACTGTTTTTGACATTTGGTAGAGCAAATCTTATACACTTCGTTTTTTTCCCATTTAATACTAAATTATTAGCGGTAAACCAATTAATTACCTGCATTTGGGCATTATTTACGTCGTCAAGAATTGTGGCACGTCTGTTTATCTTAAATATTAAAGAGGTATAGTCAGCAAACAACACTATTTGTGGTTGGTAAGACTATAATCTACCTCTGTGCCAAATTTCATTAAGGTCCGTTTAACCGTTTTGACGTGAAAGAGTAACAAAGATCCATAATACACCCATCCATCCTCACAAACATTCGCATTTATAATATTAGTAAGATATTTACACAACCAAGGTAAGCATCACTATTGTCCGATTGATGTCATGTTGAAAGTATGGTGGATGGCTTGTCCTTATTGCATGAGACTGAACCGGTTTTTAAAAAGATGAAAACTAACCAGTGTCTACAATAAAAACTTTTTAGTAAAAAAATAAAACCGACTTCTTAAAAAAAAACTAAAAACTGGAAAATAACTTTATTTCCGGAAGTCGGTGGCTTTTGTTGGTTTCGTTGACTTTATTTGCCACCGACTTCCGGAAATAAAGTTATTTTCCAGTTTTTAGTTTTTTTTAGAAGTCGGTTTTATTTTTTACTAAAAAGTTTTTATTTCAGCATTTTTAGTTATAGTATAATGATATAATACGCAAACACGGTTAAAAGTTTTTACTTTTAGCTTTAGTCCCGTCTTAGATACAAGTTTTAGTTCCACATCAAGCTATAGATTAAATACTAAGTATCTATAATATTATGCTTTAGTATTAAACCAATTCAGAAATCATATGCATCATCCCCTAGGGGATACAGCTGATACTTGATCAGATGTTTATGTTTCTTAATGACTAGGTGAGGGGTGGGGAGGGGATACGGTCACCCTGCTCCCACTCGCCTGCCTACCCTGGCGAAACCCATACTTATACATGTGATTGCAGCAATCACGGCAGATTTGCTGTCATTTATTAAAGAGTGCCGTTGTATATCACTGAAGATCTATCACCAAATTAAAATACAATTACCTCAAGAAACTGCGATGACCTTCCAAACCATAGTAGTACATAGCATTTTTTGATCATTTGTCTTCGACAACTTCTAAAATATAATCGACGAATGAGTATATCATCAACGTACACGAAGTCAATCTAATTCGTATTATTAAAGATAACTCAAAAACTACGTGTCGGATCTTGATTTTTTTTTATGGGACCAAACGACAACCACCAGCTCTCGAATAAAAAAAGAATCATCAAAATCGGTTCACTCAGACCTGAGTTATGAGGTAACAAACACAAAAAAAAAAACATACAGTCGAATTGAGAACCTCCTCCTTTTTTTGAAGTCGGTTAAAAACGAATCCTTTCCTTACTAATATTATAAAAGCTATAGTGACTTTGTTTGTTACCTCTTCACGCTTAAATGGCTAAACCGTTTTTAATGAATTTTGGTACAGATATAGTTGGGACCCTGGAGACGGACAGTGTACACTTTTTTTATAATATTGAGATATGAGGGTGAAAGAAGGAATAAAAGGGAAAACGTGGTATTACAAATCAATAAGGCGCAAGGGCAAAAACTGCAGGTAGCAGGTACCTGTAAATCAGGAAAGGGGAACTGTGTTACCCCGAATTTAACGCGAGCGAAGCCGCGGGCAAAAGCTAGTATATTTATAACAGAAACATATCACTTTGGCCTTCGGTTCATTCGTCTATTGTATGTCACTTAAGAGCCAGCGATTCAACGACACAGGGCCAAATAAATGAAATGCAGTTCTACATATTATGTATAGACATATTATTTCAACTGCTTCAAAATAAGGAAAAAATACTTACAAATTTTATTATTGACTAGCTTCCGCCGCGACTTCGTCCGCGTGTCATAGTTACTTTGGGCTAACGCTAAGTTTAACCCGCGTGATGATCGAAAAAGATTTATCTTTCTCTCCCCTTTTCTTCCCTCTTTCTTATCTCAGTTAAAAAAAAACCTATGTCCGTCTCCAGGTTTCCAACTATCTCTGTACCAAAATTTATCAAAATCCGTTTGGCCATTTATTATTTAGTGTGAAGACGTAACAAACTCACTTTTGGTTTTATAATACTATAGTTAGGATTCAGGTCCGAATAATTAGCATAGTGACCTCTTTGAGTTTGACGACTCACTCTAACAATAGATTAGAGGATATCCCCTTCCGTGAAACTCATAAAGGTGACGCATACGCATCAAGGGTATGGGCAGTAGTGACCTCTAAATTTGCCAATAACTATAAACCTTGATCACTAGTTCCGCTACCACGAGTAACATATTTTTGTTTAAGGTACTTATACCACAGTTCGCAGCATGCCAAATGAGCTGTGGGCCAAAATAGCGACGTTCTAGGGCCCTGACACAGCCAGAAGATATCGCATCGGGTTAACCTCGTAGAAGATGGCGGGGCGAGCTGAATAAAACCAAGAACCAGTGATCCATATTAGTCCTGGATCAGACCAACTGGAAGTCATGGTAAGAGGCCTTTGCCCCGCTGTGGGACGACGCAGGCTAGCAGTTATAGTAACTTAAAGCATGAAGCGTAGATCTGTTTTTGCGGATAGGAAATCATCAAATTTCTTCACCCTCTGGGCGGAGCGAGGGGATTGCCAGACTTTTACTGGTTAGAACCCATGTTCTTTCTTTTGCCCTTTATTTTCCGGGGCCGCGGTATCTACGTAGCGTAGCTTTTAAATATAGATTTTTGATTGTGTCCAGAAAGGAATATAGAAATTTGCATTAAATCCATGCCATGTGCTACACCAAATGGATCAAATAAGAGTCTAAATATGTTTGTGCTATGCCAAAGTCTATCATGGTGCTCATCACAGAAGACTCATGTATAAGATTGAATTGGATCGAAATGTTAAAAACAGCTACCCTACCATGACGTGTTAAAGCAGAACTTATTCCGCTGAGGAAAAGGGACAGAGCTATACAGGGTGTCTAGCACCATCTCTTTCACTCAGTGGAATAAGTTCTGCTTTAAGATGTCATAGTAGGCCTACAGTTACCTGAATTATCCGGAAGACCGAATCTCGAGCTTTTCACTGAACAAATAAAAGTCTAAATTTGTTTATGATAATTATGCTAAAGTCCATGATAGTGCCCATCACAGAAGACTCATGTATAAGATTGAATCTGATTGAAATGCCTGAACAGTTGCCTGAATTATCCAAAAGACCGAATCTCGAACTTTTCACTGATTTCATTAGATGATGATGATCTAATTAAGTCATCATCATCAGCTGGATGATGATCTCTTTCAAAGAAGGGCCGCCCGGGCTACTATTTACTGGGGTTGCGGGTTGTTTTCCGAAACATAAAGGGCAAAAGTTGGATTGGTTTTGGTCAGTACAAGTCTGACACTCCTTTCCACTTCAACCAGAGCGGGAGATATCTTTTGATGATTTCCTAAACAACAAAACAAAATCGGCTAAAAAACCGGAACATTATAATTGTCGATAAAAAACATGCTTCCTACAACGCCTGCTATCGTAACGTGTCAGTCGAGCCCATACAAATCGAAAAACAACTAAAATTCGTCATGTCTCTGGCATGAAAATCATGACTGTACCGAATGACGACATCACACCATTCAAATATAAGCCTTACCACAACAAGTTAAAAGTGAAACTCGAATAGCATCCCGATCTTATTTTTGTCGATTCAGCGATAGATGTATCTACAAAACACCGATGACCTTTAAGGTCATGTTACACATACAAATTATATCATCCCCTTAAGTTATGAACTTTAATCTGGTAGATAAACATAAAATGTTATTTTTCGGTTAAAAATCAGAGCGGTGATAATGAAGATTGATAAGGTTATTTTTTTTATTACAACCACGACGTTTTGCCGTGTAGTTTCCGCGGAGGAGGCCACACCCCCCGAGTTAGTGATAAGATGTGTGTGTTGAGAGGATGGGCTGTCGCATGTTGACTAGATACTGAACAGCATACTATTTTTAACCGACTTTAACTGAAAGAAGGAGGTTATCAATTTGACTGTTTTCTTAGGGTTCCTCCGTACCTCAAAATGAAAAAACCAAACCCTTATAGGATTATTTTGCTGTACATCTGTCTGGCTGTCTGTCAAGACCCCTTATCTCCATATCACGTAAATCTTTACGCGTTATGGAGAGAAGGGGTAAAGGGGTAAAGGGTCAGCTCAATATCTATCGAGTTGACTTTCAAACTATTTACTCAAAGTCTCTAGTCCTTGAAACTATGAAAATAAAATCCTCTAAGTCTACACAGTCAAATGATTTGTCGCAAGTTTGTACGGAACCGTCATTAGTCCCACTCGCACTTGGCCAGTTTTTTGTTATATTTTATAACTAGCTGTTCCCCACGGTTTCACCCGCGCTGCTCAGCACCTGTTGGTCGTAGCGTGATGTTATATAGCCTATAGCCTTCCTCAAGAAATGGACTATCCAACACTAAAAGAATTTTCCAATTCCAACCAGTAGTTCTTGAGATTAGCGCGTTCAAACAAACAGACAAACAAACTCTTCAGCTTTATAATATTAGTATAGATTTAAAAAAAAATAAGTTTATTTAGTAGTACCACTTATGTTTAATCCTATGTAATAGGGGCGACCCTATTGCCAATCACCTCGCACTAATCCGGACTATAACAAGTGGCCTGAACCCAGGATCGCTGACCACTAGACCAAAGAGTCAGTCAAAACGCTGCTATGCTTTTTTAGGCTTGGGAAATCATCAAAAAACTTCCCCCGCTCTGGGCGGAGCGGAAGGGGGAGTGTCAGACTTGTACTTACTATGCTAAAATAGGGTTTTGAACAAACTTAAAAAAAAAGACGGAAAATAAATTAATTCCGGAAGTCAGTGGCAATAAAATCTATGAATCAAACAAAAGTCACCGACTTCCGGAAGTAAAGTTCATTTTCCATTTTCCGGAAGTCGGTTTTGTTCAAAACAATATTCAAGAAAACAATAATTAAGATACAATAGAAATGAAATCAACGGAAAACATGCAGCGCATACGCAGCGTGTTTACAACGTGGGTCAACACGCATGCTTCATCATTAAAATGAGGTTTTACTGTTATTTGACGGATCTAAAAAAAAATAATCTTAGTGACAGCAACGGAGTCTTAATTTGTGCCTTAGCCATGGCATGAATGCCATGCCATGACTAAGGCACAAATTATGACTCCTTGCCTCAGCCTTGCCACCTAACACATGGAATCTAAACATAAATGGTAGAATGTGGGGGTGTCATTAGGTACACCTCTGCTTAATCCTTCGGGGCTTACAGGCGTGATGTTACCTATATTTTTCTTTTAGGTTGTTTTCCAAAAAAATTGGTCATTTTTTTTTAATATACTATTTGTTACTTACTAGAATTTTAGAAAAATAACGTTTTATTTTGCTTTTTATATTGTTGCTTTATAAAATTATTAAAAAAATTATATAGAAAAGCTAAGAAAACTTTGAAAACTAAGAACACTTTTTAGTTTTTGTTTCAGATGGGAAATCATCAAAAAACTACTTCCGCTTTGGGCGTAAGAGCACAAGGGAGTGTCAGACTTTTACTGACTAAAACCTATCTATGTTCCTTTTTTTGCCCTTTGTGTTCCAGGGCCGTGCTATATTTTTCGAACAACCCGCAACCCTGGCAGGCATGAAAGCCTTGGCTAATCTTGCTGTCAGACTTCAAGCCATAATAGTTATAAAATATCAAAAAGGGTACTTACGTAAACAACCAACACCAAAAATGAAGACAACAAGTACTGTCGGCAACATGATCTGTCAAGTTGGCGTATACCGGGACAGTGCGCACGCGACTGTCACGGTAATCTGTCCCGAGACACTTTATAGTTAATTAGTCACGACATACAGCCTGTTATGTTTGTAAAAGAGACCTTATTGACATCGATTGGTATTGTAGAAACAACGATGATTATTCAAGAGAGGATTTTTTGTTGGTTAAGAGTACTTTTTGTTTGCCCAGCAGAGAAGATCGTTTGATAAGCATGCTGCGTCTCGACAGATTACATTTTAATATACTTTTACATTGAATATACAGATTATTAAATAATATACAAAGATAGTAATTCATATTCAAAACTATGTCAGATGTTTGCTATCTGTTTCTGCTTGAAACTTACATTTTGCACGTTTTGGTAAAGTAAGCAAAGAGGTGTTGTCGAACACAAACATATTCATGTAACACTGGCTTTTGCCCGCGGCTACGCTCGCGTTAAATTTGGGATAACACAGTTCCCTTAACTGCAGTTTTTGCCCTTGCGCCTTATTGATTTGTAATAGCAACGGTAAGTTTTCCCTTTTCTTCCCTCTTTCGCCCTCATATCACACTTTTTTTAAATAGCCTATGTCCGTCTCCAGGGTCCCAACTATCTCTGTACCAAAATTCATCAAAATCGGTTTAGCCATTAAGGCGTGAAGAGGTAACAAACAAACAAACTCACTTTCGCTTTTATAATATTAGTACGGATAATACCATTGTTCAACAAAATACATAAAAAAACAAAAAAACGTTTTATAAGAGACTGCTGCTTTTTAATGGAGCAATAATTTTACTGGTGTTCTCCGTCATACCTATAATTTGTATGGTGTACATAATGTGATTACGTCATTAGTACACATAGTACTCACCTCATTGTAATTATTTTCAGAAGACAGGCACGTTATTAAACAAAGTATATATCCGTATTTTACTTGATATTCTTATATCTCCAATATTGAAACATCCCGTATAATATCACCACGCTCGACTCCCGTGGGTCCAAACTGTATAAGCAATTCTGACGCATTTGTTATCGCGCGTATTTTTTCAGTTTATCTCGTTGATAGAGCCAATGTGTTTTCTGTGGTTCTGTTCTTTGTAAACGTTTATTTATAGTTTAGTTAACTGTTCCGTGTTTTTTTCTAAGTGTTCGCGCCAGCTCATCTTTGACAGGTAGATATTTTTTGACATTGACGTTTGATTGAGAAAAAACAACACACTATTACAATCTACAGTTACTCAGTTGCCAAAGAAGAAAGAAAAAGAAATCTACAGTAAATTCAATAGAAAAAATACCCATATTTAAGCCGGTTGCTGTTTGCTTAACCGGACGATTCCTGTGGATGCCTTGAAATTAAGGCCGCCAGCCAGGGTAAAAACTTACAAACTAAGCAACTATACGTTAAGGGCACCCCCTGTAGGGTACATGCCTCGGTTTAGGGCGTCGCTGGGGGAGGACAGCAAAGGGACTGGCTGGATCTGAGTGATATTATTTGGGGACTGATTTAAACTTACTGGCTCAGCATCGCGGGCTGGCCCTAGCAAGGGACGGGTAGGGCAGGTATCGGGATGTCGCGACGGGCCTCGTCGGCGAGGATGGAAAGAAACTTAAGCAGGGAGCTCCTGGCTAACTAATAACAGCCGTTCGGGTCGAACATCAGATTAAGCCGTGTTTGCCTAGGTTGGGCCGTAAAAGGGCAAACACCCATTGTACCAAGTTCTCTCCAGATCACGTAAAACACGTTAATCCGTTCGTATTTTTCATGAGAAGGCTTATTATTATTTGCCTGTAGAATTAGATATGAACATTACAATCTTATTTTTTACCGAGAATTTCAACTGTACAGTATTTGCTTCCCGTGATAAAGAGTATAAAACGATTTACTTTGTATTTTTTTTCAACATAAAATTTATGGAAAATCCGAAAAATCTTACAATAAGCTGTATGTTCCCAAAACAAAACTCGACATATTTTTAGATAATAACCTATGGCCTAAAGATATTACCTTTCGCCGATTTGTAAATGAGCCTTATATATTAAAAAAAAAAACAGCATATTGAAGCAACAATGAGGCTTCATGTTTTGATTTAATTTGATTGTCTATTTTAACATAGTTTTAAGTGCATTGTTACTAAAAATGTATGGTCTTGGACTGAAATAAATGTTTAATAATAATAATAATAATTGCGCTTATTATCAGAGGGGGACACTGTGCCCCCCTACCTGAACTTGCCCCAAAAGGTAGTAGCCATTTTTGCGGATTTGAAATCATCAGTTTGAGTTTGACTACACTGTTTCTTAAGTACAGACGCCTGCACATCAAGCTGCAACAATCTGTCAGATTTCTTTGATAGATTTTCGACTTTATTTCTAAAGTATTAGGTTCAACGTTCATTGGGAAAATATGACAGTTTCGGGTAGCTTGACCTGCTGGCGTCTGTACCTACGTATTATTTTGTAAAATAACAATGTATTTCAGAATAAATAAAGAATCTTTAAGTCCAATTTTACCTGGGTACTGATCAAGTGGTAAAAAGTCCTAACTACTTTCCATTGATAGAGAATAACTAATTTACTGAGGTTTGTTAGAAACCTTAAGACGAAACAATGAAATGGTTAAGTACTAAGATTTCTACAGAAAACTAGACACGAAACGACGACTTTAATTATGCAATTAGTTATAAATAACGCAAGAAATATAAGGTAAAGTCCTTTCAACAGCAAATAATGATTATTAAAATTGAGACACTCGGAAGTGTTTATTGCATTATTCTACTACAAGTATATCCAATTAATATTATAAATACGAATGTTTGTGAGAATACATGTATGGATGTTTGTTACTTTTTAACATCAGAACGGCAGAATAGATCTTGATGAAATTTGACACAGAGGTAGATTATAGTCTTGAGTAACACATAGGATACTACTTTTTTTTTTCGATATTAAAAATCCTAATTACGCGGTCGAAGCCGCGGGCGCCAGCTAGTAAGTCATAAAAGTTTAGGATAATGGTAACACAGGATCACGCCGATTATTATCTACCTACTAGGTAGAGGTTTACCTAATAGAACACCCACTTTTCGCCCAACACTTCTGCTAACCCAGTCGGAGGTTAAAAGCGCAATGTTTTTGTGCTCCAATCAAATCATCTCACTTGGAAAGTACACAAGGTAAATGTACCGATTGTTGGGGTCACAGCCCAAAGGGTCAGGTGTCCATTCAATACTCAAATACAATACAATAAGAGAAGCCATTTTAGTTAATACACGTATCCTCTTTAGAGTTGAATGGCGTCTGCGCAATGTGCAAGGAAAGCAAATAACATCTGTTAGTGTAATAGGCTGCTAAAAATAGATAAGTCAGCAACCTTACCTATATAGTCATCATCTGCCTAACCTTTTCCTAAATACGTTGGGGTTGGCTTCCAGTCTAACCGGATGCAGCTGAATGCCAATATTTTACACTAGCGCCCGCGGCTTCGCCCTCGTGATGATCGGAAAAAAGGTATCTTATGTGAAAGAAAAATGGAAAAGAAAATAAATATTCTAGATTCCAGGGAAATAACGGTTCCTTTTTGTAAAATCATCATGTCTAAATTACAAGACTAAAACACAATCCAAAAAAAAGGGGTGTGTGTACTTATGTACACGCGTTAGAAGTTATACTTCTTTGGCGTAACATAGAAAAAAAAATAACTAAAATGCTGTAGTGATTAACGATAAATATAAAAATTAATCAAAAGAATGTGAGCCGTCGCGGGACGCCTGGCAGATGTGAAACATCGACATTATTTTGTAAAAGTAGTATGCAGAAACGAACAGATTGTGATAGGAACTAAATATGTCATTGAAAACATCATCATTTTGTTTCATTGTGGACTTTCCAAAAGGACATCGTTTTCGTTTTCGTGTTCATCATCGTTTATGAATTCGAGGATCGAAGGCACTTTGAATAAAAACTCTATAACTGGCTATCTGTGGTAACCCATCCATTTCCAAACCTCGGCAAGGGTTGCTTAACCTGTCCCCGTGTGGTAACCCATCCATTTCCAAACCTCGGCAAGGGTTGCTTAACCTGGCTCCGTGTGGTAACCCATCCATTTCCAAACCTCGGCAAGGGTTGCTTAACCTGTCCCCGTGTGGTAACCCATCCATATCCAAACCTTGGCAAAGGTTGCTTAACCTGGCCCCCTGTGGTTACCCATCTATTTCCAAACCTCCGCAAGGGTTGCTTGGAATGTGAAATTAATTTAATAAGAACACCAAAATAATATTTATTTATTATGAAACACGTGTTCTAAATAGTCGCTCCATGTAAAATACTGATATTCAGCTGCATCCGGTTAGACTGGAAGCCGACCCCAACATAGTTGGGAAAAGGCTAGGCAGATGATGACGTGTTATAAATATAAAAATACTAGAATATACAACTTGAACATAGTTATCGATTTTCATGCCACCTAGAACTAACTTCACGATGTCGCAGTCTAAATTCACTCTCATCATTTTTCTCCATCGCGCCAAAAGAAGTATAACTTCAAAAACATATTTAGTATTTACCCTTTCGCCATTGACCACTTTAGTTGAAAAACGGTTGCGTGGCTTAGACGCCACCGACAGTTATGTAGCTTATTAGCCCTAAGTATAATAAGCTAAATAATTATCGAAAATATAGCATCACTATCGAAAATGAAAAATACACATGTCATATAAATTTGTACTAGGCTTAACTTCGGAGGAAAAGTAACGTAAAAAGTGCTGGCATGCAAAGGGTTAAGAGGCACATAACTAAACGTTTGCTCTACTTGCACGGTCGACATTGAATCTCAAATTCTATTGTACTTCTATACATCAGAATGGCCTCTATTACGTTTCAAATACTCTATTCATTTAATAAAAAGCATGACTTTGACCTAACGAACGTGAAATCATTTTGTTTGTGATATTAGAATACCTTGCACTAAAAAAGGGCTCGTACAAGTTTCAATTTCTGTTACCCACAGAATTTTGACATTTGACCCAAATGATAAGGGCAATGACCGACATCTGTACTCAAGGTTTTATATCGAATTGAAGCAAAAGTTTCAATATCAATCTATTGAATATTAAGAACAATAATACATTTTAACACAAACCAGATACCAATAAAATGTGTTATGAAATATATTTTTATTGAAAAATTAGCTTCCGCCCGCGAGTCCATCCGCGTGGCATAGTAATTTTGAGCTAACGCTAACTTTATCCCGCGTGATGATCGAGAAAATAAATATTTTTCTCTCCCCTTTTGTTCCCTCTTTCTCTCCCTTTTCTCACTTTAAAAAAAATCCTAAGTCCGTCTCCAAAATTCATCAAAACCAGTTTGGGTATTTAGGCGTGAAGACGTAACAAACAAACAAACTCATTTTCGCTTTTATAATATTAGTAAGGATAAGGAGACATTTGATTAAATATCATCATGCCATCTCCATGGAGACAAACAAGAATAAACTGGCCAAGTGCGAGTCGGACTCGCGTGCCGAGGATTCCGTATAAACTTGCGACATAAACAGCTATATCTTTTGACTGTGTAGACTTAGACGGTTGATTTTTTCAGAGCTTCAAAGGGACCGTTCTAAAAAAAGTTGTTTCTCAGCAAAATTGAAGACAACTCACACACGGCTATCTGATCCAAATCAAGGCAAATCTAACAATTAATTTAAGAATACAAACCCATATATCGTGAAGTCGTTCGCTGAAAATGACTATTAGCTTATTTACATGAGCGTTTATTCCTTCTCTGTGGTTTATGATTAGTAGAGACAACATGTTGTATTCTTTTATTGTGTTTGCCTGTTTTTATTATCTGTGGCAAACATGGTGGCATTACGCTATAGCGGGAAACCAACGTGGGATGAACGTTAAACGCCGTGTCGCGTTCTTTTTGTAAATGTAAGGAAAATCTTTTTTATAATTTTTTTGTCATTAATCAAATGTTTTTTGTAATTATTATTTAATATTCGTATCTTGGTGTCATCTAAAATCTTACGTATAGATATTTTACAAATGAACATGGCGTCAAAAAGTCACAATCATTTTGATGAGTTTTAAATTACTTTTATCTTAATCTCCATTAGTTTATTTTCGCAGCTATGCCCGCATGAAGTTATGTTTAATTAAACCGAGATAAAAAAACCGGCCAGGTACGAGTCGGACTCGCGCCCTGAGAGTTCCGTATAAACGGCCATAGTCTATGATATACCAGCTCCTTTATAACAAGAAGTTCGAGGCTTAATTTAAACATATCAGTAACTGGATTACAAAGGTAGAACAGGCAGTCAGCCACCGTAGATGCGGGCATGTGGATGGTGAGCAATGGGTAGCTCACCGTCCGTATGTATATTGACGACAGGCAGTGTCAACGGCGCGTTAGTGTTCCACGCGCGCTTCAAAGAGGTATCAGAAAAGCAGAGGGACCTGCCACGCCAGGGCCATCGCCTGCCGGGGTTGCGGGTTGTTCGAAAGAGATACCGTGGCACCGGAATATAAAGGGAGATAGTAAGAATATGGGTGGGTTTTAGTCAGTATAAGTCTGACACTCCCCACCGCTCCGCCCAGGGCCGGAGAAGTTATTTGAAAGACAGACTGTCACGTGGTTCGGTCAGAGTGGCAGCCGACCACAACACAGTTCGGCAGAGGCTAGGCTGACGATTGTGTAAATAGTACAGATAACAGCAGGCTCAGAAATATAGAATTTGATTATAAAATTAATGAGTATTTAAATAACCATTCGTATCTTTATCCGTTATATTACACTAACAGTAAACATTACAACAATGATTTGAAATAGTTATCAGTCACATAGATAACAAGTATTGCTGTATAGATAATGCAATAATCTATTTATCATTATAATTAATATCTACGTAGTTATCTCAGCTGTAGTTTTGTTCGGTTGACTAATGCCTCGTTCCAATAAACAAAAACGACTCGTTTTACTTACGGACAGTTGGATTTTGACATAAGTTCTATGAGACTTATGTCAAAATACAACTATCCGTAAGCAGCAGGGGCATAAGTCCATTATAAACGAGATAGTGTTGTAATGACTCCCTTTTTATGACAACCTGATTAAGGTTACAGCCCTCTTCTCGATTGTGTCCTATGGTTAAGTACTAGATTTTCTTAATAATCTGCCTATTTGGTTTAGAAACTGATACTAGATATTGAAATTTTAGGCACTACTTTTGTTATTTTTTCTTAATAAATATTTTATTGGGGTCCTGGTGACCTAAAATACAGGCCTTGGCTTAGTTTAGGGACCAGTCTCCCACAAATAAAATACATTATTCCTGTATCTATGTGACATCTTAAGTACTGATTTAATTTATTTGTGGAAGAGAAATAAACAAATTTATTATTTGACTACGATCGCCAACCTCGATGCCCAGGTCAAAAAATAATGGCCAAATGCAGGACTCGCGTTACGGACGAACTTGTGACATTAACGGCCATATCGTTTGACGGCGGTGGCGTAGACTTAAAGAATTGTTTTTTTTCACAGCTTCAAGGAACTATCAAATGTCGATACCGCGGCCCCAGAACACAAAGAGAAAAAGAAAAAATAAGTTTGTGAGTATGGATGGATGGATGTATCTTTCACGTCAAAACGGCTGAACGGATCTTTATGAAATTTGGCACAGAGATAGATTATAGTCTGGAATAACATATAGGTTACTTTTCGATATCACGCGGGCGCCAGCTAGTAGCAAAATATTTCTCAACATTGTTGTAATTCATTGTAAATATTAAATTGCCCTGAATTTTATAGCATTTTTTAATGAAGGTTTTTTTAAACCCATTTATTTTTCTTTTCTTCGAAGGCGCGAGTAGCGATCATGGCGTGACGATCTTATTATGTTTGAGGAACTTCCATGATCACAGATCCCACACGCTAGAGATGCGTGGAAGGAGAAAGGAGAAGCCTTTGCTCAGTTTCGGGACACAACTTAGGCTAGAAGGTGGCTGGTGGTGGATTCTCACATGTATTTATAATTTCAACATAAATGATGTATCCATGGTTTTGTAAAAATATTATGGTTTAAAAGTGTCCATGGAGTTTCTTGCCCATCCTTCTCCATAGAGATCTACGCTTTAGAATGGGCAACTACAGTACTTTCACAAGTTATTATGTCTTGTGACTGGGACTGTAGCAGCAGCTTTTTTGTTTTCATGACATACAAAAGTGCCTGTAATTGTCTAATTGAAATAAATGATTTGATTTGATGAATTTACCCCCTTCTTCTTCATATACGCAGCTGACTAACTGCTCTACTTCTAAAATGTTATCAGACACTTTTGTGCCATAAATAGTCAAGATCAAGTGCTTCAATTGTTGGCGTAAGTTAATAAGATCCACTTATGATATAATCTAACTGACTAGAGTTCTAGATTATGCTAGAAGACATCAAGCAGTAGAATCTGGTTTCAAATTAGAAGAACTAAACTCTGGATGTTGAACATATGAATACAATGAAGTGCTACCTTGTTTTTCCTTATATTGTATTTACATTTTTTCTTGGTAATCTTATAAATGTTATTTTTTTGTTCGTATCTTATAATAGGTTTAAAAATATACATCATAATGTAACTCATACTAAGTTAACCTTTTTCACTAATGTTATCTAAGTATTGTTAAGAAATTTACTGTCCTAACACTAATTATTAGAAAATACCGCCTGTGATACAGGTTTAACTTAACCTAGTACAGGCATCGAAATTTTGTTATACCAACATTATTTCTAGGATTTAAATTGTATTTATAGTGCCAATTGTTTGAACTTTGAATTAATATATTCTGATTCTTATATTAAGTCTTATTAAATAATCTCATCGTTTCCTGTCTTTAAGTTTTGTTTTGATTTATTTTCATACTCCCAGCATAGTTTATATAGCATAGTTTTCTGTAATTACTTTAAATAATGGAATGTTTCTTCAAAGAATGAACACTTACAATCTATAATGATATGCGTCGTGGTGCATGTAGATTTAAAGTGTATCATATGTATCTACACAAACTGAAATTCCTATTACTACAAACTTGAGTAGAAAGTGAACGTGATAGCTACTGGTCATAGAACAATAAGTTCGCGGCTTTGGCCCCATAACACCCTCGTCTACGAGTCGGGTGTGAATTCCACTTTCGTTGGCAACTACAAAGTTTTCCCACTTGTATCAAATTGAACATAGAATTTCAAACCACTTCGAATAATATTGTTATAAAACTTTCACTAATTACTGTTACTAAAGAAGCCGCTTGCTCTAATAAGAGTTTCAGTAACACTCGAACGCACGCGTATGACGCGTGTGTTTACGTCAAACAGCGCGCGGCACGTGCGTGTGCGCACAGAGCGGCATTCGTGCAATTAATTTTGTTATTTTTTATTATTTAGTTCGATCAATTACCAAAGTAAACTAATAAAATAAACTATTTTAAAATTAATAAACTTAACAACTAAAGATAACTTTACTACCGGTCGGTCGGTAGTCGGTGACTTTTGCTAATTTTACTGACTGTTTTGCCACCATAATTACACAAATCTATACTTATTATATATACTTATATTACTTTAACTTATATATATATATTATAAAGCTGAAGAGTTTGTTTGTTTGTTTGAAAGCGCTAATCTCAGGGACTACTGGTTGGAATTGGAAAATTGAAAATTTGTTGGATAGTCCATTTCTTGAGGAAGGCTATAGGCTATATAACATCACGCTACGACCAACAGGTGTTGAGCAGCGTGGGAAATACCGCGAGGAACAGCTAGTACACAATAAACATTAATCATTAGCATACGAAAATTAAACTAAAAGGTGAAAAAAATTTCCTAATTCGTCCCTGTGTAAAATCTTAACAACTGATAAAGGTGATGATTGGACAGACGGGTGTGGTTTATATTTTTATAATAGTTACTATCAGTTTAATAACCCGTCGAATTGATTACATAAATTGTAAACCCAATTATAATTTGTTTATGAGTAACAAAACAAAAAACAACAAAAGGATTGGGTTTCCTTCTTAGCCTATACTGGATAGTATAGGCTAAGAAGGAAACCTAACTACTGGGAAAGTACGGCTGTGTGTTTGTTTATGTTTTCAAGCGAATGGCATTGCAGCTGAAAATCCGCGTCAGGTGGCAGCCCTTTTTTTGTGGGGTGGGAATTCATCAAATAACTTCCCCCGCTGTGGGCGGAGCGAGGGGGCATGTCAGACTTTTACTGAATGAATTATAATATGAATTCTGTGCCATCTATACCGACTTAACCTGGAATTTTGATCTGCCCAGCCGTTAGGGTATAATAATTACTAAGAGATAATACTCGCTGGATTAGCTCAGGATAGGTTCTGCCAAAAATGTTTCTATGGATATTATTTATTCCTGACCCTTTGTTCAAAATAGTTTCAGTATTGACGGTAACATCCGCGCCACTTGTTTCAAATAGTTTTGTTTATGTAATATTTTTCTATTTCTTGTATAGATTCTTCTTAAGCAATTCTTTGTGAATAAGTGGACATTGTGGACCTTGTAGATTCCTTTGCACTAGTTACCTTCTTATCTAATTTTGCGATAACTTACTGTTAGGCTTGGGTCTACGCCGTCCTCTCATAATTAAGTACTAACGCTGTAACAACAACATTATAAAACCAAATGATTTTAAAAGAGTAAACATAGAGTTTCTTGCGGGTTCTTCTCGTGGCGCAAAATGTTATTGGGTTTTTCCACCTAGGATTTATGCCCGGTTCATGTCAATAGGTTCGCTCCTTTGTAGGTACATCTCTGCCTAATTCTTAGAGGATTACAAGCGTGATAGTATATTATGCAGCTAATATTAACAGACGTGTTTATACACGTTTGTCAATATCTGAACTTGCAAGCATAATTTAATGGAAATAATGTATAACAGCGGCTCCAATGGCAACATAAGAAACAAACTATTTTAACTGTAAGAAGCTTGATTTCCTGTTACATATTTTCTTGACAAGCAGCGCCATCTGTACACTGCACACTTAAACTGATCGCATTGTGACATTAGGCAACCATGTGGACGGACGCTTTGCTAGAGTGACAGTAGGAAATATTGTCAGTCTTATCTGACCTCTATGGTTTCGAGATAAAACTATTTAGATGGAGCTACTCCTAGCCAAGTAGGATTTGTAATGGGCAGAGATGAAAAAGACTTTGGAAGGAAATTTGGAACGGTCGTTTTAAGATACGACTAGTTTCCGCCCGCAACTTCGTCTGCGTGGCATAGTTTCTTTGGGCTAACGCTAAAAAAATTCTTCCTCTCCCTTTTCTTCTTTATTTCTCCCCTTTTCTCACTTTTTTAAATTGGCCTATGTCCGTCTCTAGGGTTTCAACTATATCTCTGTACCAAAATTCATCAAAATCGGTTTGGCCATTTAGGCGTGAAGACGTAACAATCAAACTCACTTTCGCTTTTATAATTTTAGTAAAGAAGTAGTTTCCACACTCTTTAAAAATAAAAGACTAAATTCACATATCAATTTTATTAAAATTCTTCTTGTTTCATACGAAGCTTGTATATTGATCTAATTACATCAAATATCTAACTTGCATATACATAACTTTTATACACTCAATTTTTTTTTTTTACATTATTATTTATAATCTGTTACTGAACTGGTTTTTAATCAAGTACGTCAAGGTACTTCAATTGTGATAAAATTATATTTAATATTAGGCTTTGAACATAATAGAAAATTAAATCAAAATGACTGTTTTCTTTTACATGTAGATGATGTTCAAGATTTTTTTTTATATTCCATAACATTACAGGGTGCATACCATCACCTCTTAAAACACTGTATAGCGCTGTTTCTTTCTCTTTCCCACATTCAATTCAATACCTTTATCGTAGATCATAGGTTTGTAGATTATACAGGTCTTAAAGGGCATACAATAGTCACATAAGGATTTAGAAAAAATATATAAAAATATTAATATTCCATAGAAAAAAAAAAAAAGATAATACCAAACAAAATGAAATAAAGTTTATAGGGTACAGATCAAAAAGGCTACTGAACACATCATGACTGAGAGGAATTATATTGGAGAAGTGTTTGTCTAATAAGAAGTCTTTTATAGTTTTTATTGGACAAATCACTGGCTCCAATATAATTTCACTCACACTAGAATGACATTAAAACAAACCTGTAAAAAGATTTCGTGGTAACCCCACTGTTCATGAATCTTGGGGTAGTTCCACTTTGCCCCACCAAGCCCGCCACCCTGGTGTGGCAAAGTGGACTGCCTAAAATTTTGCAGTGGAATATGCCCCACTATTCTGATTTGATGGGGCGGATAACACTAGCATAAACACTTTGTGGATTCTGCCCCACTAGGGTTGGCACCTCAGGATTTGTGTATGAAGGTTAACATGTATTTTTACATTTGTTTGTAAAAAAAAAATGTATACCTATATCTGTAAGTAAAACGTTATTAGTGCTGGAAGCTTAGATTTAATACGTAGCGAAGTGGTTTAAATAAAAGTAAAAAATAAATAAATAATTTTAATGTACTATTTATTTCTGGAAGGAATCGGTTTATATCTGTGACTCTATAATCTGTGATTCTATTTTTTGTAACAAGTAATTTAGTGGCTGTTTGTATGTATGTAGTTTAAATTTTTTTTTTATTTATAACGTAATCAGTAAGAAAATACCTATATCTACACAAACCATACAAAATGATGACGAATCTGTGATTTTGAATAGTTATGTAGTAAATATGTTTCGTTTTAAGAACATATCATAAGAACAAATCATTGTTTAATTTGTGATTATCAAGATTTATCTTAGTTAGTAAGATTTTATTTGTAAAAGGTATACCAAATGATGAAGAATCTGTGATTTTGAATAGTTATGTAGTAAATATGTTTCGTTTTAAGAACATATCATAAGAACAAATCATTGTTTAATTTGTGATTATCAAGATTTATCTTAGTTAGTAAAATTTTATTTGTAAAAGGTAATTAATCTGTGATTTATAAACCGATTCCTTCCAGAAATAAATAGTACATTAAAATTATTTATTTATTTTTTACTTTTATTTAAACCACTTCGCTACGTATTAAATCTAAGCTTCCAGCACTAATAACGTTTTACTTACAGATATAGGTATACATTTTTTTTTTTTACAAACAAATGTAAAAATACATGTTAACCTTCATACACAAATCCTGAGGTGCCAACCCTAGTGGGGCAGAATCCACAAAGTGTTTATGCTAGTGTTATCCGCCCCATCAAATCAGAATAGTGGGGCATATTCCACTGCAAAATTTTAGGCAGTCCACTTTGCCACACCAGGGTGGCGGGCTTGGTGGGGCAAAGTGGAACTACCCAACATTACAACAATGATTTCAAATAGCTATCAGTAACATAGATAACAAGTATTGCTGTATAGATAATACAATAATCTATTTATCATTATAATTAATATCTACGTAGTTATCTCAGCTGTAGTTTTGTTCGGTTGACTAATGCCCCGTTCCAATAAACAGAAACAACTCGTTTTGCTTACGGATAGTTGTATTTTGACATAAGTCTCATAGAACTTATGTCAAAATCCAACTGTCCGAAAGTAAAACGAGTCGTTTTTGTTTATTGGAACGGGGCATAAGAAGTCCATTATAAGCGAGACAGTGTTGTAATGACTCCCTTTTTATGACAACCTGATTAAGGTTACAGCCCTCTTCTCGATTGTGTCCTATGGTTAAGTACTAGATTTTCTTAATAATCTGCCTATTTGGTTTAGAAACTGATACTAGATATTGAAATTTTAGGCACTACTTTTGTTATTTTTTCTTAATAAATATTTTATTGGGGTCCTGGTGACCTAAAATACAGGCCTTGGCTTAGTTTAGGGACCAGTCTCCCACAAATAAAATACATTATTCCTGTATCTATGTGACATCTTAAGTACTGATTTAATTTATTTGTGGAAGAGAAATAAACAAATTTATTATTTGACTACGATCGCCAACCTCGATGCCCAGGTCAAAAAATAATGGCCAAATGCAGGACTCGCGTTACGGACGAACTTGTGACATTAACGGCCATATCGTTTGACGGCGGTGGCGTAGACTTAAAGAATTGTTTTTTTTCACAGCTTCAAGGAACTATCAAATGTCGATACCGCGGCCCCAGAACACAAAGAGAAAAAGAAAAAATTAAGTTTGTGAGTATGGATGGATGGATGTATCTTTCACGTCAAAACGGCTGAACGGATCTTTATGAAATTTGGCACAGAGATAGATTATAGTCTGGAATAACATTTAGGTTACTTTTCGATATCACGCGGGCGCCAGCTAGTAGCAAAATATTTCTCAACATTGTTGTAATTCATTGTAAATATTAAATTGCCCTGAATTTCATAGCATTTTTTAATGATGTTTTTTTTTAACCCATTTATTTTTCTTTTCTTCGAAGGCGCGAGTAGCGATCATGGCGTGACGATCTTCTTATGTTTGAGGAACTTCCATGATCACAGATCCCACACGCTAGAGATGTGTGGAAGGAGAAAGGAGAAGCCTTTGCTCAGTTTCGGGACACAACTTAGGCTAGGAGGTGGATTCTCACATGTATTTATAATCTCAACATGAATGATGTATCCATGGTTTTGTAAAAATATTATGGTTTAAAAGTGTCCATGGAGTTTCTTGCCCATTCTTCTCCATAGAGATCTACGCTTTAGAATGGGCAATTACAGTACTTTCACAAGTTATCATGTCTTGTGGTTGGGACTGTAGCAGCAGCTTTTTTTGGTTTCTTGACATTCAAAAGTGCCTGTAATGGTCTAATTGAAATAAATGATTTGATTTGATGAATTTACCCCCTTCTTCTTCATATACGCAGCTGCCTAACTGCTCTACTTCTAAAATGTTATCAGACACTTTTGTACTATAAATAGTCAAGATCAAGTGCTTCAATCGTTGGCGTAAGTTAATAAGATAATAAATAAATATCTTGGGACAACTCACTATCTTGATCCCAAGCTAAGCAGAGCTTGTGTTATGGTAACCAGACAACTGATATACATACTTATATAATTTATAAATACATACATATTAGGTATAGATAAATCACACCCAGACACAGAGCAAACAATCATGCTCATCACACAAAGTTTGTCCTGTGTGGGAATCGAACCCACGACCTCCGGCTCAGCAGTCAGGGCCACTAACCTCTAGACCCAACAGGCCCGTCATGAAATAATCTCTAGAGTTTTAGATTATGCTAGAAGACATCAAGCAGTAGAATCTGGTTTCCAATTAGAGGAACTAAACTCTGGATGTTGAACAAATTAAGTCTTATTAAAAACTTTCCTCATTTCCCGTCTTTAAGTTTTGTTTTGATTTATTTTCATACTCCTAGTATAGTTTTTGATGAAATATACTCTGTAATTACTTTAAATAATGGAATAGTTCTTTAAAGAATGAGCACCTACAATCTATAATAATGCGTCGTGATGCATGTAGAGTATAAGTGTACATTAAGTATCTATACAAACAAACTGAAATTCCTATTACTACAAACTTGAATAAAAAGTCAACGTGAGAGCTACTGGTTATGGAATTCACACCCTCGTCTACGAGTCGGGTGTGAATTCCACTTTCGTTGACAATGACAAAGTTTTCCCACTTGTATGAAATTGAACATAGAATTTCAAACCACTTTGAATAATATTAATAAACCTTTAATAATAAATATATTATTAATAAAACTTTAACTAATTACTGTTACTAAAAGAAGCCACTTGCTCTAATAAGAGCTTCAGTAACACTCGAACGCACGCGTATGACGCGTGTGTTTACGTCAAACAGCGCGCGGCACGTGCGTGCGCGCACAGAGCGGCATTCGTGCAAATAATATTGTTACTTTTTTATAATTTTGTTGGATCAATTACCAAAGTAAACTAACAAAATAAAACTAAACTTTTAAATTAAGAAATTTAAAATTAAAGATAATTTTATTTCCGGTCGGTCGGTAGTCAGTAACTTTTCTAGTTTAACTGACTGTTTTGCCATCATATTACACAAATACACAATAAACATTAATCGTAATAATACGAAAATTAAATTGTAAGTAAAAAAAAAATCTGCCTAGTTCGTCCCTGTGCAAAATCTTAACAACTGATAAAGATGATGATTTGACAGACGGGTGTGGTTTATATTTTTATAACAGTTACTATCGGTTTAATAACCCGTCGAATTGATTACATAAATTGTAAACCCAATTATAATTTGTTTATGAGTAACAAAACAAAAAACTACAAAAGGATTGGGTTTTCTTTTTAGCTTATACTATCACACTACTGGGCGAAATATGGTTATGTTTTCAACCATATGGTACTCGGGCACTGCAGCTGAAAATCAGCATTATGCTGAGCTGAGGCCCTTATTCTGATGTAAAAGTGTTCCTGATTATTATAGGACAACGATGTGACGGACGCTTTGCTAGAGTGACAGATACCAACTATTGACAGTCTTATCCGACCTCTATGGTTCCGAGACAAAACTATGTAGATGGAGCTTCTCCTATCTAAGTCAAGTAGGATATGCAATGGGCAGAGATTTAAAAGACTTTGGAAGGAAATTTGGAACGGTCGTTTTATGTTACGACTAGTTTCCGCCCGCAACTTCATCTGCGTGGCATAGTTACTTTGGGCTAACGCAAAAAAAATTCTTCCTCTACGCTTTTCTTCTTTCTTTCTGCCCCTTTTCTCACTTTTTTTTTTAAATTGGCCTATGTCCGTCTCCAGAGTTTTAACTATCTCTGTACCAAAATTCATCAAAATCGGTTTGGCCATTAAGGCGTGAAGACGTAACAAACAAACTCACTTTCGCTTTTATAATTTTAGTAAAGAAGTAGTACCCACACTCCTCAAAAATAAAAGACTAAATTCACATATCAATTTTATTAAAATTCTTCTTGTTTCATACGAAGCTTGTATATTGATCTAATTACATCAAATATCTAACTTGCATATACATAACTTTTATACACTCAATTTTTTTTTTTTTACATAATTATTTATAATCTGTTACTGAACTGGTTTTTAATCAAGTACGTCAAGGTACTTCAATTGTGATAAAATTATATTTAATATTAGGCTTTGAACATAATAGAAAATTAAATCAAAATGACTGTTTTCTTTTACATGTAGATGATGTTCAAGATTTTTTTTTATATTCCATAACATTACAGGGTGCATACCATCACCTCTTAAAACACTGTATGGCGCTGTTTCTTTCTCTTTCCCACATTCAATTCAATACCTTTATTGTGGATCATAGGTTTGTAGATTATACAGGTCTTAAAGGGCATACAATAGTCACATAAGTATTTAGAAAAATTATTAAAAAAAAATATATTCCATAGAAAAAAAAATAAAAGATAATACCAAACACAACGAATTAAGGTTAAGTATAGGGTACAGATCAAACAGGAACACATCATGACTGAGGGGAATTATATTGAAGCAGTGTTTGTCCAATAAGAAGTCTTTTATAGTTTTTATTGGACAAATCACTGCTCCAATATAATTATGTCACTCACACTAGAATGACATTAAAACAAACCTGTAAAAAGATTTCGTGGTAACCCCACTGTTCATGAATCTTGTAAGTGGTCCGAATGTACTGATCCTTTATGTAATTGTTCATAATTATATTGTTATGAAATTGTATATAATTTTTATTTATTTTCAACATGTTTTAAAACAATGCAATTCATAAAATGTCGCTAAAATTTATTTATTCTGTACATCGCATGTTATTATTAAGCATTTTTCATTAATTTTAAATCTTATAATAAGTGATTGTGTGTTTCAAAATAAATTATAAATAAAAATAAATCAATATCCTATAATGATGTATTGTATAATAATGTTTAGTTTTTAACACCTATTTAAATAATCAGCCCAATTATGTTTATTTTAGATTATTTTTGGAACTTTCTAATATATTTTATTTAGGTATTCTATTGATATCTACGCTGGCTATTTATTATAATTATTAAATAAAAATGAAATACCAAAACTACACGTTTAAAATATTTTGTTTAATTATGTCGCACATTATTTATTTTTGATAGATTCCACGTAACTTAGACAAATATTAAGTAAATAATTATCTTTTCACATAAAACTTTGTTGAATTTAATTCAATTATTATTTTACAATATAATTGATAAATTATTTTGTACTATTATTACAATCTCAAAATATGTAATAAATAAAATGTTCTTTTTCTCTTTTAAATATACTTTGATTTTAAAATATTATTTCTCGATAAATTTAAAATTGACCTATTTTAAAATTAAGTATTTTTATTGTCATAAAATTGTTTTAAGATCAAAATAAATACTTGAGAACTTTTGTGTGAAAAAAAACTGAAAACATCATGAATTTGGTCAACGACTGCTTTTTTTCACCAATTTAATATACTTAATATTAACAGTAGTGTTGTAAATAATTATAGTTTGTATGGTTATTGATATAAATACCATAAAATATATATTTTAGTTACAGATATGATTATATAACTATTTCTTGTAATTAAAAAGTTATTTTAAACATTTAACATGGATCAGGTTAAAATCTAACATTTTTATCTTTCGCTTTTCTCTAACAATAATATTTGACTAAATAAAACACTGGGTGGTACGATGATCTTAAAATCCTAAACATTTTCCATTAAAATTTTATCGTAGTCTTTAAGAGCTTAGCAAAATGTAGAAACTTTTACTATTTTTCGTTAATATATAAGTACCCTTTTCGCTTGATTTTGGTAAAATTCCTCCATTATTTTTTTTTTATTAATTTTATATTTAAATAAAATCACCTTAGCATTACTTCGCTAGTACTATAAATATTTTTTTTTCGATTCCTCGTAACATTAATGAACTCTGTTAACATTTGGCTCATCATATTTTGATCAGTCAACCTCCACAGTTTGGAAGACTAACGGAAACCTTTTCATTAGACATTACACATACATTTTTTTTTCTCTAAATCTACATACACAAATTCATACAACGTGTATACGTACGACACTAGAAATTTCGATTATTTTTATGTTTTTACAAAAAGTGTTGACACAACCGAACATTTAGTTAATTATTATTTACGTTATATTGGGATTACCACAACAGTATACTGTGGGAAAGAGATGAAGCCGTACAAATACGACCCATCCAAAAGACTACCTCTTTCTCATATTGAAGTAGTACTCAAATTATACTGCTATAAGCGGTAATACCCCAGTCAGAAAAGAGATGGCGCTAGACACCTTATATAGATCTGTCTCTTTCCCACACTGAAATGACACCTGCTTTAAGACGTTATGGTAACCCCACTGACCATATAGGTACTCTCATTCTATTTCATCTATTTGCGTCTAAAATGTACATTTATTGTTATAAACACAAAGACTCATTACACACTATCGTTAATCACAAAAGCTTAACACAGACACGACGTTTAATATTTTTGAAATGTGTCATGAATCCTTAAATTCAATTTTATTATATTGGAATAGTAGTTTAGGTATATATTTTTATTTAGCATTATTTCAAGCAATTTATAATTCGAAAAATAGAAATAAAATTGAGAACAAAAATTTTGCAGTCAACCCTGCTTTCCGTTAATCACGAAAATGATGATTTTTGATTTTGAGAAATAAAAATAAATGGTAATGCACATCGACGCGGTTTTATTAAGCATATATTTATTACTATTTACTATTATTTTATATTCTCCAATAAGTAATAATATTACTTATACATAGTTAACATGTTTGAACGGAAATCGCGAAGTCTTTATTCGACAAAATAATAGATATTAATATAATCGATTCCTAGAGCGTTTGAAAATAACGAAGAGCTATGTCTATTTAAAATAATTGTATTTATCTTAACTTTGAAGCACTTAATATCTCCAAGTTCTTTCTGACTATTTTCAAAAAGGTTTGGTCGGCTATTTAAGACATTTTACACATTCTTCAAATATGTATTTGGTGTTAACAAAAAGTGCTCCAAGATTTTTTTGTTAAAGGGTTATGAAATTACTATGAGAACTAGATCAAGTTTGGTATGTTTTAATTGATAGAAAATTTACATGGAGTGGGCCTACCCATAGTTTTTTGAACTCGTTTAAGTCAGATAGCCAAACTGACCACTTTCGGTGTAAAAGTTATAAACGACGATTTTTCATCTAGTCTTTTGAATCAAATAACCCTTATATAGTGAAAAACGGCTTATCGCAATTGTTTTATATAAACATACAACATGAAATGTAATTTTAAGGCCTTATTATACACATGAAGCCATATAAAAAACAAAACAGCTATCACACACACCGATCAGTACTACACTTTAAAATTTTGCAACTGTTTCTGCAACTTTTAAATCGCAAATGCGACAAAATAATCGCAAATGCGACAAAATAATCGCAAATGCGACAGAATAATCGCAATTGCGACAAAATAATCGCCTTTTGCTAATATGAAGTAAGGGTACGTATACACTGCCACCAAGCGCGTTCTATAAATCCACTTTAGCAACACGTCTATGCGTTAGGTCTAGATAAGAGTTTCTATCCCCCCGTACCGCTGGAGGTACGAGTATGGGCACTGGCTTCCGGGAGGTTCTCTCTTCGGCCGAGGGTCTGCATACTAGTTTTTCGACGTCAATATTGTCACGAACTCTGGAAAATTGAAAATTAAATTATGAGTATTAATAATAATTTCATTTATTTCAGGAAATTTTCCCATACAAATTTGAGTAGCAATTTATACAATCCATTACACATACATAAGATTACAATTGTCATTTTTAAATTTTGCTTTTAAATAGGTATAAAAGTAAGTTAAATAAAATTAAATTATTGATATAAGCTAAAACATTGATTAAATCATTACATTATAAATATATTTATAACATTTCACTGTTCAAAATTGCATTAAAATATTAGATTAAAAGTTGTCAGCAAATCAGAGGGGCGTCATCAGGGCCACTGCCTGCTGGGATTTCGGGTTGGGTCTAAAGAGAGATACCGCGGCCACTAAACACAAAAATACCGAACTTCATTGGGTTTTAGTCGGGCCAAGAGTCTGACACTCCTTTACGCCAGAGTCATTTAATGATTTTCCACCCAAACCAAGGAGTGCTATTTTTTTTATTAAAACGAAATAAAAACGCACAATGGTAAAGCTTGTTATTTAAGAATTATATTTAAAATTTTATTAGGTGAGTCATAATGAGCAAAGTTAACTTTAACTTAATATCTACGTATAGTACGGCCAACGAGAAGCGATACGAAAGGTCATTAACCTAAAGAACAACTGTGGTGTTGACAATCTAATATTTAGCTCTTTCTATCTTGTGCCTTTGTCGTAATGTCTCGTTCTCCCGGCAACGACATGACAATGTTAAGACGGGTTCGCCAACATTCGGGCGGCCATTTTAGATGGGGTTTTAGCATGGGTTTTGTTTACATTTGGTATCGCTTCTCGTTATTGTGATATTTTTTTAGTTTTACAGTGACCATACGTATATCTATATTCTTCTATACTTCTTTCGCTGTAGAATAATGAGGGTGACATTAGATGAAAATATAGTTTAGCGCTTCGCAATAAATAAATAAATATCTTGGGACAACTCACACACGGCTATCTGATCCCAAGCTAAGCAGAGCTTGTATTATGGTAACCAGACAACTGATATATATACTTATATAATTTATAAATACATACATATTATAGATAAATCACACCCAGATACAGAACAAACAATCATGCTCATCACACAAAGTTTGTCCTGGGTGGGAATCAAACCCACGACTTCCGGCTTAGCAGTCAGGGCCACTAACCACTAGACCAACAGGCCCGTTGAATACATCCAAATATGTCAAAATATGTGTGTGCCTTAACGGCTTTCAGTCCTGAGCAGAAATCGAGGTAACGTTCCAGATTAAAGAGGAATGGTAGATTTTACGAATGATACCCGCACCGTCCTACAACGGAAACAGTTTTTTTTTAAACGTTGCCCCACCTTACGAATTTCTCCTGTATCGTGGGTGCATATCCAAACACATAAACTCACAAACGCAAACAGTCAGACCCGAAACAAATATCTGCAGGTCATACAAATATTTATTCCGTGCGGGAATCGAACCCGCGTCACTCAGCGCAGCAGTCGATCCCTCAGCCACCGTGCCCTCAATAATAGAAGAAGATATACGTATGGTCACTGTAAAACTAAAAAATATCACAATAACGAAGAAAGCAAGTGTCTTAGTTAAAGGTACTTTTTTACCCGGTATTTTCTAGAATGTTCTAGTACAACGATAATTTTGTTATCTTGGCCATCGCTGTCCATGGCAATCGAGATGCTGTACACATTTATTAGTTTCCTTGCGTACCATTTTATTACTTGCGTACTTGTTTCCCGATTGCCTCCATCATTCTGGGCTAGATCGTAAATATTCTACAAAGATGGTTCTACTCTAGCTGTTAAACTATGACCATTCCTTGCCATTGTAATTGACTATGCTGTCCCCATTAAAGTTGGCCTTATGATGAATTAATAGCTAATATTGGCTATTATGAATAACTAGCTTTTGCTCGCGGTTTTGCTCGCGTTAAATTTGGGGTAACACAGTTCTCTTTTCCTGATCCTCCTCCTGAAGTTTTTGCCCTTGCGCCTTATTTATTGCAATAGCAAAGCTTAGCTTATCTTTATTACCTTTTTCTTCCATATTTCTCTCTTAGCTCTTTAATATTTATTATAATATTTGATTGAATTTGTTCGCATATGATAAAATGCCATTTGTTTTTTTTATCTTTCTTCAGACACCATTTCAATATTTGTAACCAAAGTGCTAGTATCCAGTTTGCTTTGAGCATTCACCAGAATGCATTTGGACCTCCAAATGCTAATGATGTCTTGGGACTGAAACTTGAAGCCTTCTCTAGATTGATCCACTACAGTGATAGTTTAAATTTCCTCACCATCGTAATTGACCATGCCGTCTCCATCAAGGTCGGCCTCGCGGATCATGTCGTCGACCTCTTCCTCGCTGAGCCGCTCCCCCAAGTTGGTCATCACGTGACGGAGCTCCACCGAAGATATCAGGCCATCGTTGTTCTTGTCAAATACCCTGGAAATTTTGTGTTGGCATTTTAGATTATGAACAAGATGAGCAAGCAATTGTGTGTAATGACAATCCATCTTTCTTAATGTTGATGGCAGTATTAAATTTAATTTGTTCAATACTTCGCCATTTTTAAAGGGATAAACTCAAAGTATTTATTTTAATTAGACCATTATAGGCACTTTTGGATGTCATAAAAACATAAAAAGATATTGCTACAGTCCCAGTTACAAGACATAATAACTTGTGAAAGTACTGTGGTTGACCATTCCAAAGCGTAGATTTCTATGGAGAAGAATGGGCAAGGGCAAGAAACTTCATAGACACACAAGATTATAAGATGAAGATTAACACGATTCGGTTTGATGACAGCTTGTAGCGCAAAAAATACAGGAAAATCTAGAGAGACTAAGATTATGGCTACCTATATTGATGGCTAGAAAGTTTAAATTTGTTCAGATGTTAGGGTGCAACGATGAAATTGATGTGTCAATTCACCAAATACTTGTCTACCCTTTTGGTAAAGAATCCCAAGTTCATAATATTAGTAACTGCTTGAACAGACTGTGTGTTAACTATACAGTGATCAGGGGCCTAAGTCTGCTATTACAATAGTGTCAGAATGGTCGATAACTGATCGAATTATGGTTGATTTTGATAATTTTGGTAATCTACTACATACTAAACTTGTCAAAATCATCCATTATGCGATCAGTGATCGACCATTCTGACACTATTGTAATAGCAGACTTAGGCCCCAGTTACAGCTTCCAAGAATGGAATATAATTCAAATTATTTATTTTGTCCCATCTATGTATTTGTAAATTTTTGTGATATTTTGAATGTATAATTTTTTTTTGTGCTCGTCGTAATTTGCAACAAATAAATGTTTTTTCTTTCTTTCTCCTTTCAAATCATATGTGACATGACAATAATAAAAATTAACCGAGGAATACCTGAAAGCCTCTCTAAGTTCGTCTTCTCCATCAGCCCCGCGCATCTTCTTGGACATCATTTGGAGAAACTCGTTGAACTCGATGGTGCCGTTGCCGTCCTGGTCTACCTCCTTCACCATATCCCGAAGCTCTGTCTCTGGAATTAACAGTTCTCCAACTGAACAAAATTGTTTGTGTCTGGTTTCTGAGGTTTTCGTCTTCTAATATGGATTCAGCAAATTTATCAGTTTTGGTTAGCGTTCCTTATCTGAGCGTTTAGAAACTAGATAGTGAACCAATGACAATACCGTATCTATCGATCGCGGAAATAACTTCAAAATATACTTATTTTAAGTGGTTATTATGGAATAGTACCTAGTTATTTAAATAAGCGAATAACAACATCTCCTGATTTCAATAAAAACCACTAAATTCCGCATCGGCTGTAATGATAAATTTTGCCCACTACTGTCAAAATGTATAATTGTGGCAGTCAAAAACTAAAAACCAACCAATTGCGAGTTGGACTCGCGCACCGAAACTTGTGACATAAACGGCCATATCTTTTGACTGCATAGACTTAGAGGGTTGATTTTTTCAAAGCTCTGAGGGAGTACAGACTTAAGTATACGATTTAATTTTCAAGTCGATACCTTCACGCGTTCTTGAAATAAAGGGCATTGACAGGGAGATAGACAAGAAAAACAGACGGAGTACAAAGCGATCCTGTAAGGATTTCGATTTTTCCTTTTGAGGTACTGAACCCTAATAAACAATGTCTCATGCGCGATTGGAGACAAAACAGATGACAATATATTACCTATTATTCTAATTTACGAAAGAATGAAGGAGTCACTAATTTTATAAACGGACAATGTATGGAACATATCAAGTGGTATCATTTTTTTTTTCGGGTTGGAAATCATCTAATGACTTCCCCTCTGTACGGAGCGGAGGATGTCAGACTTGTACTGACTAAAACCCACCCATGTTCCTTCTATTGCCCTTTATGTTCCGGGGCCGCGGTATTTCTTTCGAACAACCCGCTACCCCAGAGGTGCTACCCCTTATGGGGTATCAAGTCTTTTTATATTTAGCGATCTAACAAAAAAACCAATTGTATTTGTCCCTTCAGTAAATTAAATACAACATAAAATCTAAAGATAAACATTTACACGTTTATAATAAAGTGCCTACAATACCCGTATTGTCATAAACGCGTACATTTCTAAATTATCTCAGAGACAAAACGTAATGACATCGTAAATTGTATCAAGTCGGCCTACGTGAGCATTTTCGTTGAGATCAACTTTAATATAATATGTGTGCGAAGACGGAGAGATGTTTTTATTGTGTGCTGCTTTTCTGGCAACACAGTATTATATAGTTAATAAGATTATATAATCAAGACATACTCTAAGATGATTATGTAATTATATGTCTCCCGTAAAAGAAGGAATATTAAATATGGCGTAAGGACATAGACTGATTAACAGTATTTAACATAATTTAAAAAAAAAGCAAACTAACTATTAAGCTACAGTTCTTTTTTTAAATTAAATGACATGTGTGACAGAAAAAGAAACGGTTCTTTTTTTAATTTCGAACACATTTAAAATATGTGTCGATACGATTTTGTAATTTCAGGCCACGCAGTCGTGGCGCCGTGGCTTAGTTGGTTAAAGCGCCTGTCTAGTAAACAGGAGATCGTGAGTTCGAATCTCGCCGGGGCCTTCGTTGTCTTTTTGCATTTATGTTGATCTTATTAGTTTTGTTAAAACGGTTATTCGAGGAAAGGTCAAGGCTATTACAAAATAAAATCGTAATTGACTTCTTTTAAAAACTAATTATTTTAATTCCATTGTCACACGTTTTACAGTTTCTGAGATAACAATTATGTAAAGAAGACGATTTTACACAAACGCAACGCTACTGAAGTAAACAAAAATTCATGGAATTTCGTCTAATTTTATCTTGCGCCACGCGAAGACATCACACGGGTGACCACTGATGAGACAAAACAAAACATTACCGGATGAAAAATCATCAAATATCTTCGGCGGAGTGATGGCGAGTGTCAGACTTTTAATGACTATAACCCACCCATGTTCCTTATTTTGCCCCTTATGTTCCGGGGCAGCGGTATCTCTTTCGAACAACCGCAACCCCAGCGGTGGCCCTGTCAGGCCCCGACCATCTCTTTGAAACACGAACGCGCCGTCGAAACAATTCTGACAGCTGTCATTTTAATCAAGTTTTACGAAAAAGTATTAAAGCACTTTTAAAACCGCATCCATGCGGTATTCCCGAAGGCAGAATAACAGCTCCCCTGGCTAAATTCACCGGGATCTGACCTAATTCCAAACTTCGGAGCACATTCCGGTCAAATAATCCACTTTTAAAAACATGCTTATAGGTACTTTTTCAACGAAATTCTTTTAACGATCCTGGAATATGTATGGCAATAAGTTGAAGTAAGTTTTGGCCCCTATTTATTTACGATTCTCATATTTTTATAAAACCGGTTTGGGGTTTTATAGTTTTTGAGAAATCATATGCTGGCTGAGCTAGCTATTGAGTTATTTTTTACCTTTCCCTAATGTCGTTTTGGTGTGCATTCAAATTCCAATAAAATTGTACCTAGACTACTTTATTTACACACTTGTACTTTAGACTAGCTGTGCCATGCTGTTTCAACAACTGCTCAGCTTCTAAGTGTCGAGGCGTAATGGTATATAGCTTATAGTCTTCCTCGATAAATGGGCTAACTAACCCTAACATTTTTTTTCATTTCGAACCATTTTTTTCTGAGATTTATAGATATTGTTACAGTTTGGTGTTTTTCATAGTTCAAGTCTTGTCAAAGCAGTTGACCGTACTTACTTAATCCGTGCCAATAAGCTGCCATAATCATTTAATTTATCAATCAGGATATTTAACAATAGAATATTTAACATTCCTTAAGTTAATTATTATCCTCAACCAATTGTGTTTTTATTAAGAACGATTTTACTTAACCAACTATGAAGGTTTTTTATTAAACGATGAAAGGAAAAAAGTGTATAATTTAAAACAATAACAATAGCTTTTAACGAGTACTAATTACTATCTACACCATAGATTTTAGAAAAAATTTACGAAGTATTTGTTTCAAATCGTCACGTAATTTGCCCATCAATGTCACAATTATTAACCACAATGTCAACTTTTTTACTTGACAGAATCATTTTTTAAATTCCACATTAATTCTGAGGTCTATAGTTATGCATGGCCTCTAATATACGTCGGTACGTCAATGTTTTTTTTATGGCAAACATGCCATACATTTTACAGTCACTCCAAGTACTGAATGTCAGAATTAACAGTGGCTACCATCAGAAAAGCGCCGGGACAATGAAGCTCGACGTAGACCTTTTTTTTATTGTGGATGGGAAATCATTAAGTCACTGCCCCGATCTGGGCGGAGAGAGAGGGAGTGTCAGACTAAACCCACCCATGTTCCTTCTTTTGTCCTTTATGTACTGGGGCCGCGGTATCTCTTTCGAACAACCTGCAAACCCGGAACTCGACGTAGTCTCAAATATCAATTTGACTGTCTTGGATCATTCAAAGAAACAAATCAGAAAAGAATTGCGAAGGTGTAATAAAAACATAATTTATATCACTCACATGGTCCGACAGTTGTCGGCTTATAATTATATAGTATTTGGTAGCGTATAACGTTAAGGAGGCAGCAATCTCGAAGCCCTGTTTGGATGCGGAAAACTGAGTACAGGTTCGTTGTGGCATTCGGAGAGGCTGACTAGATTAGATACCGTATGTGCCGTGTCTACTGCACTGTGTCTTATTCGTGTAAATATACCTGGGCTTGAAATTAGCAACGATTTAAAAAAAAGTTAAGAGCAGTTAGGTTAAATCTCATCTACCTGAAGAGATTAAAAAAATAATTAAACACCACAGTCTCCCTACAGTACTGACTCTCCTCCTTTAAATCCATCCAAAGGTTGTCTTGAAAAGGTCACTTTTAGCGTAAAGACAGACATTGTGTCACCCTGTTTTTAAGTTGTTTACTGTTATTCTTGTATTTGTATGGTGTACTTGAAAGGTGTCAAGGGACACCCGGATGGAACGATGTTATTATTATTATGTACAAAAAAACCTATACACTCAACAAAAATAATCGTCGCGACACCACCCTGTTCAAAATATCTGGTTTGCTTTCTATGAGAGAGAAAGAGAGTGAGAAACAGAAAACGCACGGCTTACAACTATAGCAAAAAGTGGCGTTACAACTTTTGTTTTTATTGTTTTCCGTCTAGCCCCCTTCCGCAACGCGCGCTAAGGAACTTCGTTATAAAACTTCGTTCCAAAACTTCGTTCCAATAAAAAATATTCTATCTATTTACCTGAAGGTCTCTGCCCCAGCGACCGCATGACCACTCCAAGCTCTGCCATAGTGATTGTGCCATCTTCATCTTTGTCAAACAGCATGAACGCCTCTTTGAATTCTGTTGATCAAATTGAAGAAAACACTTTAAAACACTTTTTGGGGGAACATTTTTAACATGAAAAGTCGAAAATTTTAACCAGTTAATTAAGTATGTTTGTTTAATTATCATACAGGTAACGTTACGAAGGTAACCGCAAACCACAACGGTAAAGGCTAAGGCTCTGCACAAACGTGCAAGCTACTAGTTGCTATGTCCTCATAGCAACTATTATAGTATAGTATGAAGTACCGATATGACTTGGTACTGGTCATAATCCTTACTATAATATTATAAAAGCGAAAGTGAGTTTGTTTGTTTGTTTGTTACCTCTTCACGCTTTAATGGCTACACTGATTTTAATGAATTTTGGTACGGATATAGTTGGGAACCAGGAGACGGACAAAGGCTATTTTTTTAAGTGGAATTTGATGGAGAAAGAGAGAAGAAAAGGGAAAATTTAGCGTTGCTATTACAAATCAATAAGGCGCAAGGGGAACTGTGTTACCCCGAATTTAACGCGAGCGAAGCTGCGGGCATAAGCTAGTAATATCTATATTAGTAGCTTGTGTCCGACAAAGGCACAAATAAGACGAAAAAGGCACAAAAGTGTCCACGTTTGTGCAGCGCCTTAACTACAATGACATTATACCAACGAAACGACTTTAGATTAGTATTATTTTATGCGGGCAAAACAAGTGAATGACAACATTGACCAAAAATTCGCATATCATAACAATAATTGTCCTCATAATCGTTTTCGGCCACGGCGGCCAATCACAGCGGAGATTAGCAATCTGCGCTGGACATATTATAGTGTACAACTGTGTGCCCAGGCATAAGTGCACTCTCTGTTCCCACACTCTCATTGACCGATGGGACGGCAATCCGATACGACCAGAGATTCTTCTAACCTGACAGACAGATGTGATGCTGGGGAGTTTGTTCCGCCACTTCTTCTTCCCAGCTAAAACACTAGGAAGTGGCGAAGGGCAGGGCGTTTTTGTGGGACTGTCTCTTGTAATGTGACGTTCAAAAAGTGCTGATTATCAGCCTAGTTTGAATAAATGACTTTTGATTTTGATTTTGCTAGATCAGGCTCAGGACTATGGGTTTAAAGTGCTTTCCGAGGCACAGGGGTATCCTACCGCCAACTTCCAAACTCCGGGCTGCTACTGTGAAATTCTGAATGGAAAAACCCAATATCAACTTTTACCAGAACAGGGAATGAAACCCAGGACTCCGTGCTCAGCAGTCGACCGCTAGATCAATGGAGGAGTAGTATCATAATAGGCAAAACTGTATTACGATACGCGCGCGATATGATATTTAGCGACAGTTAGTACGGGTAACGACAGATTTTAATTAAAATTACAAGTTTTTGGTATAAGTTGATGAAAATGGTAACAGTCAGCAATGTCGCCATCAAAGCGTTTTCATAGAGTAACATTGAATCCAGTTGTGACGTTGCTGTCTGTCATAACGAACTGACGGCTTTACTGCTGGGCAATTGCAGTTGCGGTCAACTTTGTAATTGTACAGTCAACAAAAGAGATAAGTAACCAAGCTTCTCAGATATTTTTTCATGTCAGTTTTTTTTCTTAGTAACTGATGGAAGTGTTAAACTCAAATTACATTTGTTTAATGAACTCGTTGTTTCCATTGATTTTTTTTTCTTTATATTTGAATTTAATGTTGTCTGCACTTTGTGACATGTGTAAAATAAACAAAATTTTTTTTTTCTTTCGTAATTTAACTTAATGCGAAAACATTCATGGAATTAAAAAAAGTGTGTTATTGTATCTAACATGTCTGGATTATTATCTCCTTCGCTGGTTTGTACATATCAGTAATATATAAACAAAAAATAGAACATAGATTTTTACCTGCAACTTGTTCTTCCGTGAGGCCATATTCGGACTGAAAAATAATAAAAAAAAAACAAATTAGTTTTCTACAATACAAGCTTCGTTTTGGTTGATTTATACCTTAGAAGCAACTGTGGTGGCCCAACACGAGAGATGAGACTTAAGTATTATCAGTGGCAAGTTATAAGTTGATTGATTATGTATATCAGGGATGGCTAACAGCTACAATACCATGACGTGTTAAAGCAGAACTTATTCCGCTGAGGGAAAGGGACAGAGCTATACAGGGTGTCTAGCACCATCTCTTTAACTCAGTGGAATAAGTTCTGCTTTAAGATCTCATAGTAGGCCTACAGGTCGATTGCAATCGACCGGTCGATCGCCGCAAGGCAAACAACATTTTGGTATCTATCAGATGCGCAACTTTTTCACATATCATATTGTGATTTTTTATAAAAAAAAAAAAAAAACTACATAATGGTATAGATATTGACTATACAGTTTAATTTAAAATTTTAAGACGTTTTCATTGGTAGGTGGCTCAGGGTTTCGCACGTAAAAAGTAGATCTTGGGTCAGAGACAGAGCTATGTAGCGTCATCTCTTTCCCACTCTGGAACTTTATTAAAACAGAAAAAAGTTTGGTAGCCCTGAAGAGCAATCGGACATGCAACGATGCGAACAATATGGCATCTTCAGTCAAGTTTTAATAAGGGTTAATATTGCTTAACCTAAGTTTTATAATAAAATCAAACTATTACGTACAGACACTTGTCGTATTGCCAGGTCACTGGTAAGCCTCCTCAGTCTTCTATATTCTTTGTTATAATTGTCATCAGCGGGCTTAGCGGCCGCCATTTTGAATTTCTTTCTATAGTTTATGAAGTGCGAATAAAAGAATTTTAACAAGGAAACAAAATGCTGACCATCGGTATGCGTTACATATTTTCGATGGTAAAGCCTTTCAAATTGACAGTCCATCAACATTCATAGTGTTAGTATTTTTATCATAATTTACGTTGTAAGTGACAAGAATGTTCTAATATGAAGCAATAGATTCGCAATCCCCTTCAATATTATTCAGTAATGTAATTGAGGTATATTAAGCAATAAGGGTGTTTGTTCATGTATCGGAAATGTGTGAGCATACCATCCGATTGTAAGGTAAGGGTATAATTTTACGGTCAGTTCAGCATTTGGTTTTAGTTTTAGAACAAAATCGTGAGGTTAATAATAATTATGTTGGTTTATAATAGTCAATTTTAGACCATTTGAATGTTTTCCCGATAAGTTAAAACTTTTTCCGAAGTATCAAATCTTAGGAAAAGTAGTTTTTGCTTAATTATTTCGTCGTTTTTTTTCTTTTGTTCCGTAGTAAATTTATTAAAAAAAATATATTTGTAACTAAGTCTATAGTTAAACTAGCAACCTAAAACATATAGTATTTTTCCTTTTAGAAAAACCCGAAGTCACGGTTCTATGTTCCATTTTGATATGCAGAAGAGAAATCCGATACTATCTAAAGCGGTGCGATTATAATTACCCTGAACATTAAATTAATTTTTTTTTAATAAATTAAATTTAATAATAAATTTTATTTATTGTTTACAAGGACCAGATTATAGTACAAATAGATTGGGACATGAGAGTAATTCACAACATTATATGGAAAAAAGAATTTGCTAGAAAGAATTATGTTTGGAGTGCTCTGCAATGTGCTCATATAGGTGCTCTGTGGCTTTATGATGTGAATAACCAGACGACATTAAAGTCCTGCTATTTTCTTTATCGACCTTACAAATTTGATATTTCTGGGAAAACCATAATTATAGGTTCAAATATATGTATATGAATTAAATCATATTCTTAAATCATTAAGTATATTTTTCTTTCCTTGCCCCATTATAGTTAGGGTTGGCCCAACTTGTTCTTCTTCTATTCTTCTTTGGCAGACGTCACGCAATGATTTACTCCTTTCTCTTTCATATCATTCCTTACACAATCCATCTATCTTTTCTTCTTCCTTCCCTCCTTTTTATCTATCAACATTCAGATCCATCACTCTTTTAGTCACATGCGCTTCGTCCCTCATCATTACATGTCCTTACCAAGATAAACGACTCCCTTTATTTTTTTTGTAACAGGCGCAACTTTCAAACTTCCTCTAATATCATTGTTTCTTCTTTCTCATTTTTTACTTTAACCAGAACAAATAAAAAGTTTTTATAGTTTAGTTTTTGTTTTTTTTTTGTTTACATGTGTCGTTACAAATATCGGAAACCCAAAATAAATACTTAGTAAACAAAGTTAATATCCCGTTATAAATGTTATAAATATAGTATACGCCATTCCTTCATTCAGTTTCTTATCATAAGTACTATGCTTTTTTTGGGAGTCGGAATTCATCAAATAACTTCCCACGCTCTGGGCGGAGCGGGGGGGAGTGTCAGAGTTTTACTGACTAAACCCACCCATGTAACTTCTATTATTCCCTTCTTCTATTGTATTATTCTATTCTTAAACGCAAAGACGTATCGGGGCCGCGGTATCTCTTTCGAACAACCCGCAACCCCGGATCATACTATGCTTACAGCTTCTCTATTCAACGAATTTAATAGTCGTGATGATACTTCCTACATACCTATTTATTTTTGAGCATCACTGACGTTTGTCATCAAACAGCGTTATTTTTATCCAAGGTTTTGTCACATGTACTACATAGATATGTTTATCTATTTTATTTTACTCTTAATGTGTTTGAAAAACCTTCGAGAAAGTAATTCTGAATATATAATCTACTTTCATTGAGATCAAAATAGAAAAGTATGTGACAAATAACAATTTTATTTGCTGGGTTTGAAAAAGATCGGTAAATGTAGAAACCTATTTGAAAATTAAGAATTATCTTGAAACTTTTGAATTAAGAACGTTGATTAATTGTTTATTTTTTGGGTTCATGGGTAAGAGTAAACTATAATTTGCAAAAATACTAAAATAGTCTCAATTTTTTCTCTAATTAAAACTCTCTTATGTCCTGGTTGCATTTACAAACATCACAAACTCACATACACAAACAGCCAGACTTGGAAAAACTACTTGTATGTAGGCCATTCAAATACTTGTTTCCGTGAGGAAACGAACCCGCGACACGCAACGCAGCAGCAAATCGCTCAACCACTACGCCAACCGTTTCGTTGAATTGAATGTAAGACTAGCAACTGCAAATAATAATGTGTCTGATTGACTTCAGACTAAAAAGAAAAGAAAACCACCAGAGCATTTAGAATACAAAATAAAATAAGTATATAATGTGTTGTGAAAATTCTCGATCGATAACCTACCCAGACTAGTTCTATATCTTACAACTTGACTAACCAATTCAATCTTTGAGGCCTTACAAGTACTTTGATGATCAAGTCTAGATAAGAGAAATATGTATTAGACATTGAAGTATTAGAAACGTTATACAATAAAAAAATATGATTAGAAATACATAAAGAATGTCATTGATAAATATATCACGAAATTCATAACGAATGTCATTGACAATATAATTAGTCACAACAAACGACACTTAAAAAGAAATCTATTTACGAAATCTAAAACTTTTATTCGCACTTCACATTTGATTAATTAACTTTATTGAAAAACAATAGCACAAAAACACGACTGCTTTTCAAAAACTGCACGTAAACAAAGGAATATGGCGCGAACAACACATTCTTATTTTGAATTTTGTTTTTTTTATCACAAACACGACAAGGTTTTTTTTAGTTTCACTTCAAAATAACTATTGGCACAGACACGTTTATTTTTACTTCAAATATTTTTGTCATTTTTATTATAGACGTTTTTATTTATCAATTAAGGGTTATTTATTTTTAAAAACGTTTAATGTTATCGTACTGGCGATAATACGCGCGACGCGACATTGTCAGCTCGGATATTAGTAGAATTCTATATTTAAATTATTTTCACTTATTGCTCTAGGTGTGTTCTACAATGGCGACGGCTTAAATTTGTAATGCAAGCAAGCACCAATTACTTTTAACACTCAATGTTGAACTAATTCAATGTTGAGTTATCCAATAAAATGACCGTGAAATAACTATATTTTTAGACATTTGAAACTGTTTAAACAGTGAAGCAGGTGAAAAGTATCCGATCGTACATAACTGTGAAACGTTTTGGCTTGTTTGAGTTTATTTAAAATTATTTTATTTTTCCAGTGAAGTGATTTCTGCGTTTAGTCTATCAGTTTTTTTGTAGAATTAGGTATTATATAAGCTCTATTCTATTATTTATACAACTTGTTTTTAAATTTTGGCCGATGTCGTCATCATCTAGCTAGTCTAGCTTCCAGTCTAACCGAATGCGGCTAAATACCAGTATTTTACATGGAGCGACTGCCTATCTGACCTCCACAGCCCAGTAACTACTGGGCAATACGATACTCTTTGGTAGAACTTTCGGAGCACTGACTACCTATGTATAACGATTGTCAAAGATTGTCAAATGACAACCAGGACCAACAGCTTAACGTGTTTCCCGAGGCATGGGGGAAACTCGGTAGGTATGTAACGACTGGCACCCATGCACAGACCAACCTGGGCAAGCGCAATTTAACCTATTTTTTAGTCACAAGCTGAACAATTTGCGGTCAATGTAGAACAAATAAATATCATTCCGTCATCTTGGCACAACCCGTGTCATTTGCAACGCGAAACACTTTTTGGCGGGAAAATTATCGACTCATCAACGTGTGACGTAATAAGACCGAGTAATACTGATGTGCTTAAATAAACTTTATTTCTACTAAAGTAAGGATCAATTTCTTATAATGGCTGTGAAACCCACGTGGCATACCATTTGACATGATTTCCTCAAGTGTTTAACAAGGATAAAGTAGCGACATCTGTTGTGAGAATTTACAACTTTTTAAAAGATCATTTAACATAAATGTTTTTAAATGATAGCAGATAATTGTTTTAATTTATTAGAAGGTTTGAGTTCTACTTTTACTAAAATATTGATTGATAAAACTACTCTCGGAGCTCTTGGCTTAATAATAGCTACTACTCGGGTGGATCTTTAGATTAAGCCCCTTTTGCTTAGGTTGGTCTGTAGATGGGTGACCACTGACCAATGCCCACAGACAGAGAGTCCCAGCTGTCTTTTGTAGATCTTTGACAGTCGTGACAGATAGTCAGTATTCCGAAAGTCTGACAACCAGTCTTATCAGAGGGTATCGCAATACCCAGTAATTACCGAGTTGAGGTGATAAGCAGTCGCTCCATGTAAAATACTAGTATTCAACTGTAGTCGGTTAGACTGGAAGCCGACCCAACAAAGTTGGGAAAAGGCTAGGTCTGCCTAAAACACTAAGAAGTAAGTATCTATCCAAGTAAAATTGCAAGCTAGCAAGTTTAGAAGAACTGATAAACACTTTTTTTAAGTCGGTAAATAAATGGAATTTAGATGAAACTAACGCCTACACAATATTTCCGAGCAAAAACAATTAACACATAATTATAGTACCTATTTTAGGTAGGCGCCAGACGTTTCAGAAAAACATTTATTTTTTGCTATCCGGAAAACACTTTATAATAAAGCACTCATAAAGAAAAAGTTTCTTGGAATAATTCGTTTGTTATATTGGAGAACGGCCACCCATTGACGAATTCGATGGCCGTTGCGAAAATTTAGGTTTTCACATCATGTACATCTAAAATCGAAAAGAGCAAATCAAACTGTTCTACAGGGCACTAATTTTAACTGCACTAAATTGTATTTTTGCCTGCTGGTCAAAATAATGAGATTTGAATTTGGAACTTCAAATAAAAATAAATGAATGAAAATAATTACCAAAGAGTAAATAATGTCAGGCTATTACAACCGCTCATAGGTTTCGTAATGCGTGCCTCTGCGGTAGGGTTGGTCCGAGGGGCATAATAATATTTCGAAAATCTAATTGGTTTAATTTTTCCTCGCAGTAGGTGTTAAAAGAAGAGTATGCAATTCAGAGTTCAAGATACCAGTTTCAGCTCTACTCAGTAGTTTGCTTAGAACTTTCTCGTTACGCTTAAAGCCTCACCACTTTGTCATTCAAAATAGCATACTCTATAGTCTAATAAAATTTCAGCAGACTTGCGCCTAGTTAATGGCAATAGGGGCGACCCTATTAAATGGGACTTTAACATAACATGAAAATAAGAGCAAACTATTAGGCGCATATAGCTCTGTGACAATTTCTGTATGAAAAACGTAAGGAATATCGCAACCGATGCTAACCTAACATAAAAGCTATTGGAGTCTTTTTTTGTGCGAATGGTAAGGTAACTCATCTTATCATAAAAGAACTATCCTCGCTCTGGGCGGAGTGGGGGAGAGTGTCAGTCTTTTACTAACTTAAACCCACCAAGTTCCTTCTTTTGGCCTTGATGTTCCGGGGCCGCAATATCTCTTTCGAACAACCCGCAACCCAAGCAGGTAGAACTGGCATGCCCCTCTGCTTTGCAGACATTTCTTTAATGCGCCGACAGGGCCTGTCGTCTGAGTTTGCTATCGACGCCCTTGGAGGGATTTATATCTTTATTTATTATTATAAAAATAACTTATTCCTCATAATTATTCTCTAAAATTACTTCACTTTGTCAAAATTATATAAAAGAAAGAGATGACATTTTAGACAATAAATTACCGTTAGCAAAGGCATACGTTTTTATTATTTGGGTCGTAAAAGTTCTAAGCTGTCGCGGCTTGCGCATTGTATTTTTGATACATTTTTAATGAGGTATGCAAATAAAAATTTTATGAGCTATAGTTAACATGACCAAGGCAAATGCCACCCACTTCATTGGAACAAATGAGACTAGATGTAGCCCGTGGGTTTACTCACATTATAGGAAAAATAGTGCATTATAGAATTGACGCTGAAAAAAAAAATAAAACCGACTTCTAAAAAAAACTAAAAACTGGAAAATAACTTTATTTCCGGAAGTCGGTGGCTTTTGCTGATTTCGTTGACTTTATTGGCCACCGACTTCCGGAAATAAAGTTATTTTCCAGTTTTTAGTTTTTTTTAGAAGTCGGTTTTATTTTTTTACTAAAAAGTTTTTATTTCAACATTTTTAGTTATAGTTTTATGATATAATACGCAAACACGGTTAAAAAGTTTTTCTTTTTAGCTTTAGTCCCGTCTTAGATACAATTTTTAGTTCCACATCAAGCTATAGATTAAATACTAAGTATCTATATTATGCTTTAGTATTAAACCAATTCAGAAATCATATGCATCATCCTCTAGGGGATACAGCTGATACTTGATCTGATGTTTATGTTTCTTAATGACTAGGTGAGGGGTGGGGAGGGGATACGGTCACCCTGCTCCCACTCGCCTGCCTACCCTGGCGAAACCCATGCTTATACATGTGATTGCAGCAATCACGGCAGATTTGCTGTCATTTATTAAAGAGTGCCGTTGTATATCACTGAAGATCTATCACCAAATTACTGCGATGACCTTCCAAACCATAGTAGTACCTACATACCATTTTTTGATCATTTGTCTTCGACAACTTCTAAAATATAATCGACGAATGAGTATATCATCAACGTACACGAAGTCAATCTAATACGTATTATTAAAGATAACTCAAAAACTACTTGTCGGATCTTGATATTTTTTTTATGGGACCAAACGACAACCACCAGCTTTCGAATAAAAAAAGAATCATCAAAATCGGTTCACTCAGACCTGAGTTATGAGGTAACAAACACAAAAAAAAAAAAAAAAAAAAAAAAAATACAGACGAATTGAGAACCTCCTCCTTTTTTTGAAGTCGGTTAAAAAGGAAACTAGCAACCTTACTAATATTATAAAAGCGAAAGTGAGTTTGTTTGTTTGTTACCTCTTCATGCTTTAATGGCTGCACCGATTTTGATGAATTTTGGTACAGAGATAGTTGGGAACCAGGAGACGGTTATAGGCTAATATTTTTTATAAATAAGTGGGATGTGAGGGAGAAAGAGGGAAGAAAAGGAAAAACTTAGCGTTGCTATTACAAATCAATAAGGCGCAAGGGAAACTGTGTTACCCCGAATTTAACGCGAGCGAAGCCGTGGGCGCCAGCTAGTAATTTATAATTTAAATCTTATCCACCAATTACTGACAGTAAAATTTGATGAGCCGTCGAGAATGGTTTTCCGTCAACCATGACAATAGTGGTTGATAGTCAACTCATCGTACGAACCATGGAACCAAAAAGTGTGTAGGGTACAATAGCAGGTATGGACAACCATAAATGCACTCTCTTTTTGAATCTGACAGGACTAGAGAGAGATTCGGCACAGATACAAAGGAAAAGGTATATTCCCGTTACGTTATACCCAGTCATTCATCAGCTTGCAGCAATCCACTGATAGATTAGACTTCATCAATAACCCGTCACTTCATTCGATTTTTGGCAACTTAAGAACACGTCCACCCAGTTCATCAGTTCTACGGTAATCATTGCCAGCCTACTGTCACTTCTGCTACCCTACCATGACGTCATAAAGCAGATCTTATTCCAGTGAGGGAAAAAGACAGAGCTATACAGGGTGTCTAGCATCATCTCTTTCCCTCAGTGCAATAAGTTTTGCTTTAAGACGTCATGGTAAGCCTACTGCTTACTTCATTTGTGAGCTGTATCGACAACTTTGGTTCTCCGTCGGATCACCTCGTTTCGGATAACATCCAGCAGACCTCTAAACTTAGAAAAACATCCAAACTTTTACTTATTTATTTGTAATGCGGAAAGACATTCACATAAAGTTAACGATCATTCTTAAAAGATGATCGTTAACTTTATATTCAATTATGTGGAATTTTGAATGAAAGACATTTTTAGTGTCGCCGAATAGCAGCTGCTGGATAATTTCGAATGACACGTTTTTGTCTGTATCACAGAATAAATAACACGTTTCATTAAAAGCTTGACCACCGAAAACCAGCACTGTGCTGTGGGCTCCCCATAGCAGAGCATCATGCTGAGTGGAGAACTTCTTGTCGCAGTCATGGCGTGCAAACTATCTATTTCTTGCAATGTATTTTTATTTATATACTAGCTTTTGCCCGCGGCTTCGCTCGCGTTAAATTCAGTAGCGCCTTATTGATTTGCAATAGCAACGCTAAGTTTTCCCTTTTCTTCCCTCTTTCTCCCTCACGTCCCACTTTTTTCAAATAAAAATTAGCCTATGTCCGTCTCCTGGTTCCCAACTATCTATGTACCAAAATTCATCACAATCGGTTTAGCCATTAAAGCGTGAAGAGGTAACAAACAAACAAACAAACAAACAAATAAACAAACAAACAAACTCACTTTCGCTTTTATAATATTATTACTAGCTTTCGCCCGCGGCTTCGCCCGCGTTAAATTTGGAGTAAGACAGTTCTCCTTTCGCCTTATTGATTTGTAATAGCAATGCTAAGTTTTCCCTTTTCTTCCCTCTTTCTCCCTCACATCCCACTTTTTTAAAATAAAAATTAGCCTATGTCCGTCTCCTGGTTCCCAACTATCTATGTACCAAAATTCATCACAATCGGTTTAGCCATTAAAGCGTGAAGAGGTAACAAACAAACAAACAAACAAATAAACAAACAAACAAACTCACTTTCGCTTTTATAATATTAGTAAGGATATATAATATATAATATATATAGTAAGGATTTTTTTGTTATTTTGAGTAGTCGTTATCGCAGCACGCAGCGCAGCAGTCGATCGCTCAGCCACTGCCAGCCGTCCTTATTAGTATTATAAAAGTGAAAGTTAGTTTCTTTGTTTGTTACCTCTTCACGCTTTAATGGCTAAACCGATTTCGATGAATTTTGGTACAACCATATTTGGGACCCAGGAGACGGACATAGGCATTTTTTTTAAAGAAAGATTGGGATATTGTGAGAAAGGAAGAGGGAAGAAAAGGAAAAACTTAGTTTTGCTATTACAAATCAATAAGGCGCAAGGGCAAAAACTACAGGTAGCAAGTACCTCAAATCAGGAAAAGGGAACTACCCCGAATTTAACACGAGCGAAGTCGCGGGCAAAAGCTAGTATAATATAACTCCGAAAAGCCATATCTGTTATGGTAGAGATTCCTCAAGAGCTCCAAAAGCACGTTTAGTCATTGGAGTGTCGATGTCCTAGGTATAGTTTGCATCCTTCTTAGGACTGATGTCTCACCGGTCTAACCGGGCTTTTATAATTGAGCCACCGGCCTTCAGACACTCATATCTCTTGTCTATTGTCACTCTTGTCTCTGTACGTTCGTGTGGGCGAACATCGCTCATAAACCCTAAAATAACACTGTTGAAGTATATACGACCACCAGTGTCATTTTAACGGGCCTTATTTTATAAATATTGCGGAAAAACAAGATGGTATTTTTGGGAGTCACACCTGGCCAAGTATTTGTAGGTTTGTAGTGCCCTTCATGAAAAATGTATGTATTTTTATATTACAACTAGCTGGCGCCCAATAAAGTATCATATGTGTTATTCCAGACTACAATCTACCTCTGTGCTAAATTTCATTAGGATCCGGTCAGCCGTTTAGAGATGAAAGTGTAAGAAACATCCTTACATCCTCACAAACATTCAAATTTATAATATCAGTAGCTTGTGCCCGCGGCTTGTCCACGTGATGATCGAAAAAAAAGTATTGTGTGTGTTATTTCAGACTATAATCTACCTCTGTGCCAAATTTAATCAAGATCCGATCAGCCGTTTAGACTTGAAAGAGTCACAGACGTCCTTACATCCAACCATCATTATACAAGTAGGATTCTTTTTATAATTTCATCTACTGATATCTACCAAGGTGTTTGTGGCCTAATAATATCTGCCGCTCATGTCGATCTTGAGATTAAGCTGCCTTGCCTAGTTTGGGTCGTGGTTGGACGGCTTCGGAAAGCAGGTTAAGTTCTGGTCCCGGTTGCCATTTGTAGATCTTTGACAGAAGTTACAGGTAATCATTTGCACCGACGAGTATCGCATTACTCTGTTAATAACTGGATTGTGGAGGTCAGATCTATATAAATGTGGAGGTCATCAATTGGATTTTATTTAAGTTACGGTCGGGAATAATATCTGCCTTGACAATGAATTCCAAAAAACCTTGAATATCGAGGACTACCCTGGCGCCGGCCGCTTCAATAATGGAACGTTCAAAGTTCACAAAAAGAGACACTATTTTTTAAAGAAAAATATCATAATTCAGATTTTATCACACAGAATGGCAACTAAAGTATTAATTTCTTGAATTTATTTATAAATAACAACAATTTAAACTTCCGTTTTAGATTTAGAAATTAAACCAATTTGACATTTACGATGTCTACGAAAACTATGGCAGTGAGAGAGTCATAAAATAGTTGTCGATTTATTTATAAAATAATATTTAAAATTAAAATTGAATCCATAAACTACATTTTTAATGGAATTATTGACGTCACCCAAACATTCAAAACGGTTGGACAGTATTTGCACTAAACAGGTTTATTAAAGAAGGTCTAATTGGACACACTATCAGCGTAATTTTGATTAGAGCCAGAAGCCAGAAGGGTAATCAGGGCACATCCTGCCAGGGTTAAGAGTTGTTCGTAAGAGTTCGGAACATAAAAGGGCAGAAGAAGGAACATGGGTCCGCTCCGGGGGAATTTATTTAATGATTTTCCATCCGCAAATGTCTATCTCAAAGAAACTGCGAAGTACTGGCTAAAGGTCTCAATGATTAATTCTTATCGGCATTTTATTTGGGGTCGTCCTAGCATGTCTTCTTCTTCCGTCCTCTATTACTCAATCATCTCAGCAGTCACCTGCTTTTGAGTTATTTCATCCTTCTTACAGTCCATTTATAATTTTTTTGGTCTTCCTCAACTCTTATTATTCGTATCTCTTTAAAGTTTAAGTAAATCAATGTCTTTAATTTAAGCAAGCATGCTCCACCCTAGGCCACACCATTACATCACACGAAGCGGATTGCGAGCAAAAGCAAGTAATAAGTTTAGTTATCAAAAAAAGCAAAACTAACCTACATTGTCGGTGATCTACAAACTAAGCAGCGCTTGTATCTTGTGGCTTGGGAGTGCGAAATATTATAAACTAGCTGGTACCAGAGGCTTTGGTGGAGCGATATTGAAAAAAATGTCCTATGTGTTATTCCATACTATAATCTACTTCTGTGTCAATTTTCATCAATATCCGTTTAGCCGTTTTGATGTGAAAGAGTAACTAACATCCATACATCCTCACAAACATTCGCAATTCATAATATTAGTAGGAGAGTAAGAATTAGGATAATAAAACTGACTTGTGAGGACATACAAATATAACAATAGCAACAGTATTTGAAGTACAGGTAAAGGAGTTTTTGGATTCAAAATTAAAAGGGAAAAAAACAAAATTAGATTTAAATAAAAAGCTTTCCTCGCTTCTGGATACGCCTATGTAAGCCTATTTAGTAAATAAAAAAACAATCATAAACTCCGCTGAAGTACTGCTGCTTTATTGCAGTTTTTTTTTCGCAAGCTAAAAAGTATTTCTGGAATAGACCTTCTGTGTTTTATCTACAATATGTCATCAGGGAAATAATATAACGCCAGCCTATAATGAAAGATAAATGTTGTAATAACACTTATTGGCACGTGTTCTCTTTAGTTTATTTGTGAAACCTCTAGTAGAAATACCACTGAAACGAAATATTGGAATAGAAAATGTATGGTTTTCAATCGACAAGGCAAATAATCTTGAACACATGAGTAAAAACTCACGTGTTTAAGATTATTTGTCCTCATTTAGAAGACTTGTTGCCTGAAGGATCTTTTCCTGTATCCATTGATCAAAATTTTCTCACTTTTGATTTCATTTTAAATTTCAACATTCATTGCGCCGTATGTCTCATCTAACCTAACGATGACAGCTGTCAACAACGCAATGAATATCTTTGAGCTGTCAAAGTCGAAACTACTGTGACTAAGATTGTACCTCGAGGTACGTAGTCCACAACGAAATTAGACTAATTGCGTTGAATTTATTAGTTAATAAAGCCCTGAAAAATACAACGAACGTGACTATTGTACGGTTCTGCCGACAGCTACCTAATAATTCTTCGAAAGTTTTTAAAAAGAAAAAAAAGCATTAATACCGTGTAAATTATGGTTTTGAGAACTAATAACATGTTAATAAGGCCGATGTACAGACATAACATAGAAAACAAAACACTACGAAATGACATAAAATACTCGGCCGAACGTTTTCCCTCAGCCGCGGTGACGGGTTAACCGACAATATAAAATAAAATAAAATTATGTATTAAATATATTTATTGGAGCTATAAACACCTGTGAAATAAATATTATTCAAATATGAAGATCATTCTATCTCTTCGTGAGCTGTTTCAGAATTAATCGAAATGTATGATTGTTCAAAAGTTTTGACTTTTAACATAGAAATAACTTAAACAATTAAATAATTTAAACTTTAGACCTCTTTAAAGAGTCTGTTGCGGGTTGTTCGAAAGAAATTCCGCGGCCCTGGAACGTAAAGGGCAATGGAAGGAACATGGGTGGGTTTTAGTCAGTACAAGTCAAACTTCCTCCGCTCCGCACAGAGCGGGGGAAGTTATTTGTTAATTTCTGAGCCCAAAAAAAAAGACCTGACATTGTCGCCTTTCAATGAAATCAACCGTAAGTATATAAGAAGCATATTTGAAAAACCTACATACAAAGAATTGCATAATGTGTGTGATCGCTTGAAAATATTTATCATCAATTTGGTCCATACCTTGCATCCAAATTAAGCCCGTTCCGGCCTTTTGTCTTAGATTATTATTGAACTAGCTGTGCCCCGGCAAGAGTTGCAATGCACTTTTTACTACTGTACTCGACCTGTCTACCTACCTACCAACCTTCCTTCCTATCTACTTAACTTCCTTCTTACCTTCCAACCGTTCTACCCTACCTACCTGATTAACAAGCTGAACGTTGTCAAACGTTGTATCAAACGGCTCAATTTTTTTTTTTCGAATGTTTTAAAATGTATTGTACTATTCGGCACAGATACAAATGAAAACCCATGAAAATTGGCCCAGCTGTTCTCGAATTATAAGTGTTCGAACCAAGCCGACTTTTTTATATATTAAAGTGATCTTGAATATTCTAGGGTAAAAATTAAATGTTAAAATTTTACTTGGCCTGAAAAACTCGAAAGTTTTGAACGAAAGCGACATAGAAAATAATGGGTACTGAGATTTAAGTAACGAAACGGGTCGAGTATTAAAATATAAATAGGGATGTCAAAACTCACGCTTCATAAGGCTCAAAAATCAACAAAATCTGGGCAACCTTTTCTTATTTCCATAATGGACCTGTCAAATTAAAAATATGTTTTTCCAAAGTCAACAAACGAAAGAAAAATACAAAAGAGTTTCTTACAAAATCAAAATTCAATGCGAATAACAAATACAAAAACAAAACAAAAAAATACGGTTCTCACAAACAACATTCGATGATCCGATCACAGGCGATTACGCGAGCTGTATCGCGGAATCGCAGGTTAGAGGGAGACATTCAATAGGATAATTCTGAAGCCAAACAGAGACAGCTGTCAAAGTTTCCCGCGATAAGGCTTGCTTTTATTTTATGAGGCAGTATGTTACTTTAGCTAGTTTGTTTTGGTAGGGTTTTGTTCGTAAAAATAAGGTAATGATCGTTTATGGAATACTTATGGTGAATATTTGAACACATTGCTTATTTTTTGTTTTAAGGAAAACTAACTCGAGTGTGTCTGAAAAATCAGTTTCTGAGGTTTCAACGGCGGTGAATCGAACCAAGTCATGATATTTTTAGTGATGGAAACTTTGGGCAGTATTTCACATGGAATGGCTGCCAATCTTACTTCCGCGACCAGTTCGTACTAGGTAAAACTGGTTGTCAGAACTTCGGGCCACTTACCATCTGTAATGTTAGCCTAAGATCTTGAAATATCAGCCTGGACTCAACGGTTAAATGCTGGGTGGTCAACCATTCAGAGACCAACCCATCGTGGCTTAACCTAAAGATGATGATGAAAATTACCTACACAAAAACAAGTGAATTCTACCTGACATTTATTTTTCCATTGGGCCACCATAGACAAAAAAAATGCATAAAAATACTTACCAGATTGATAGTGACAATCAGCTCATACTGCTGATGCTTGTGGCCTTTCTTCTTCTTGCCCTGAGGAGTTTTGACAGCCGCTGCTGCCGCCGCCTGCTTCGGAGGCGCGGTCTTCGCTGCCCCTTTCTGTGCTGATGGTTTCACCGGGGTTTTCGGGCCTCCTTTTAAAAGAAGACAAGATTTTTTTGATTGGACATCGATATTATTTTGTTTTTTTTTTATTTTTTATGATTAACGTCACTCAAATTGACATCCTTACTAATATTATGAAAGCGAAAGTGAGTTTGTTTGTTACCTCTTCACGCTTTAATGGCTAAACCGATGTTGATGAATTTTGGTACAGAGATAGTTGGGAACCAGGAGACGGACAAAGGCTATTTTCTTTTTTAAAAGAGTAGGATATGAGGGAGAAAGAGGGACGAAACGGGAAAACTTAGCGTTGCTATTACAAATCAATAAGGAGGCTACCGAATTTAACGCGAGTGAAGCTGCGGGCAAAAGCTAGTTAACTATAAAATAGGGTTACTACTACAAATGTATACTCTTACTTAAATTATACGTGTTTTTTTATAAATTACAAGCTGCGCCCAGTTTTATCCGCTGTTCAATTACCCTTCTGTAGTGGGCCACCCTTATCACTTAGGCTTATAGAAATAAATATAAAATTTCATAAAAATCGGTCAAGCCGTTTCAGAGGAGTGTTACAAGTGTAACTGTGACACGGGATTTGATAGTTATATGTATAAAAAGAAAGAAGAAAAAGATAATATTTAAAAAGAGAACATCTCAGCATTTGTTTATAAATTATTCGGTGTTCCATATTCAAAAGAATTCGTACATGATTTATACTTTAAGCATATTTTTATAATTAAACCTACGTTTCATGTTTCCAATTACAACTAGTATTCCTAAAATTTCAAATTAAGCTTCATTTAAAAGGGTTGCTCTGGAATGTTCTATACCTTTCTGACATGGCGTCGTTGATTTCTGCCCAGCTGCGTTCTTCTGATTGACATGGCCACCTCCATCGGCTGGCTTGTTCCGTGCCTGCAAACAAGAAGATAAAAACCAACATCAAATACTGTATGACAGTCTTCGTGAACAATCAGTGACTGTATGCAATCGTCACCATACAATTTTGATCCTTATATCCTGAACCAAAGCCTTCAAATCACTACTATGGTTACCGAAGAAATTGGAATGAGTAATGTCGCCTATTATGTCAATTTGCTAAATGCGTTTGTATAACAAGACAAGAATGAATGACTTTCCACTCTAAGGCAAAATGGATAAGGCTTAATTTTCTATGGCATGAATCGGGCTGAAAATAACTAAATAAAGTTTCTTAATGGCTTCAAGCATTATACAGAAGTTTCGGGTCTCGGCTTAGCTGGAAATAAAATAATTATAAAAGCGTTAGTACAAATGTAATTATGATAGAATTAAATGTATACCATGTCCAAATGGATGTACACTAATAGGAACATAGTTTAGTTAAAATAAGTTAGTTTAGTTTTGACGACTCGGTTGGCGCAGTGGCTAAGGATTTGACGAAGTGTCGCAGGTTCGATACCCGCACGGAACAAATCAAATATTTGCATGATCTACAAATAGTTCTGGGTCTTGCTGTTTGTATTTGACAGTTTAAATGTTTGTAAACGCAGCTACGACACAGGAAAAAATCCTAGTGTGGAGAAAAGTTAAAAAAAAACAATAGTAGTACTAACATAGGTGGACTTACCCCCAAATACTGAAACGTCACTCAAAATTGAAGTACCACTAAAATTTAACAGATACTCAAAAGTGACGTTTGACAATACAAAATCTAAAGTTTAAGAGCTGCTCAAATGTTAAGCATCCCTCACATTTTGAGTGACGTTTCAGTACTCGGGGGTTAATCCCACAAGGATATTTTTACCAGTCAACAGTGACAAAAAAAAAATACTATTTTTATAATTAAACTTGCGATTAGAATTAACATTGAATTGATGACAATCTGCGACTGTTTGTCAATTGACAACCATGACATGCAGTAGAATAGAAGGCTATGAAGTACTAGTATTTGATAGCGTATTAATACTGGCGACATCAGATAAATAATGAAAACGAAAAATAAAAAAAATAATTCATATTTATTGGCATACCATATCTCATGTGGAAGGGTTTTGTATAAGTCTTAAAGATAAGGTACAATTATGGACCCTGTAAAGGCACATCAACATAGTAATGCATATACAAATTAAATTCATCAATAACAAAAATTAGAAATTATAACTATCAATTCATTTTCAATTATTAATAAATTAAGAACTACTTGAAATAAAAAAACAAATCGCGAACCTAACGCGGGTATCAACTACTACTACAATTTCTGAAAGTTTATTTACTTAAGCGCACGAAAAACTTAGTGTTACCGACAATGTAGCCCTTGTCAAGCCAGTGTTACCACACTCGGTGACGGATGAGCTTCCTGCGACAGCTGTCCGGAAGTAGCCGACAAGCGTATCTTTTCAAGCTGGCAACACTGGCGGCTAACGATGTTTTCATGAATTTCTGGGTAGTATATTACAAGTTTTATGTTAGAGAACACGTCCGGTAAGATAGGATACAGTAGGTGGCTTAAAAGGCTGGGTCTCAAATAGTTAAAAAATGTTCGTGTTTTTTTTTTCATTTTTTTTTTAATGCTACGTTGGTTGGGTTAAGGGGGTGTGTTGTCACCACTATTTGATTATTAACGGAAATAATTTAACGATGACAGTTTTTTTTAATGCCCCACACTAGGTATTTCTCCTGTATCGTGGTGCATTTACAAACATTTAAACTCATATAAACGAACCCGAAAAAACTATTTGTAGGTCATACAAATATTTGTTCCGTGCGAGAATCGAAACCGCGACACGCAGCGCAGCAGTCAATCGCTCAGCCACTACGCCTACCATGCTGTCAAAGTTCCTTTTTTATCCAACTTAACTCCTTACTTCCTATTTAATCACTACATAGTATGAAACAAATAGTCTTGAGTCTGTATGTATGTATGATGGTTAAAACTACGCTAAGGATTTTGATGCCGTTTTTGTTTATAGGTAGAGTGATTCCAGAGGAAGGTTCATATAAATAATATTAGTATCTACGTTGCACTTGCACCCGTGCAAAACCGGGATGGGTAGCTAAGCTTGTGATGTGTGGTTTTTCAAACTCGTTCAGACAAAAACGGATTCGAATGAAATTTGGCACACATACATATAGCTTACAGCCTGTTTTAACAAAAACAAAACTTTTTATCCCGGTAAAACGATCTTGTGTTACTATTACTCAATTTCATGTGAGCAACGCCGCAGTAATGAGCTAGTTATAAATTAGATAAAAAATCAAGATCTATACATATTCTTGTCATAAAACCAGGCACATACAATCTTTTTATCTTTTTTTTTTAATACATAGTCTCAAATACAAAAAAAAAAGATGCAAGTAAATACTAACTTTCTTTAGCGTTTTTATAATTTCGTCCTTGTTCGTGAGTACATTTAAATATGGAACACTTTAGCAGTGTAAAGTCCAAATTTTAAAAAGAAAAAAAATTGTATGTAACTACTAAAATCTTTTTACTTTTAAATAAAATGACGCAAAGATTTCATAAAAGCGTCAAAAGTTTCTGCACTAAAAGAGGTCTAATTAAAAATAATTTCTCTTCGTTTATGGTCGTGAAAAATTCAAACAAATGGACGTCGTTAGGGTTGAACTTAAAACCGGATGGCTGGTAGTTAACTGGTACCGCTTCGATATCCTATGGAAAGAAGAAATTGTAATTTTAACATTTTTTTGCGTTTCGATTAAGTTTCTGGTTGGTAGGTAATTTCGCTTTTATTTAATTAATATTTCAATGGTCCTAGAAATTTAGACTTTGTAATCTCTAGCCGTATTAATTTGATCAGACGGTTCTTAATTCCGGGGTTGTGGGCAAAAAACCAAACAAAGAACAACAGGGTGGTTTTAGTCAGTAAAAGTCTGACACTCCGCCCAGAACGGGAGAAGTTATTTGATGATTTCATATCCACAAATGACAAAATTCAAAGTGCCGAAAATTCAAATCTAAAGCATTAATTTCAATTACTTAAACCATTTATTTACTCCTAAATTGTAAAAGAGCCAATCGGTTAGAAAAAAAAAAAATGTTTGCAAAACGTAGATGTAAGCTGGAACTCTATTTAGGGGAACGGGTAAGAAAACCCATAGATTAAAACTAGGTTTTGTATAAGAAAACTTACCTATTTTAACGAGTGTTTTTTGTCACCATCATGAAATTAATGACCTATTTAACTATTTATCCAGATTATTTTGAGATTAACCTTCACAAAAATTAAAAAAAAAGTCACATGTAACTTAGCTGTAGACTTCCTTATTATAATCTCATAAAATTAAAAATGTCACAATCATATTTCCCGTACTCGATTTTTTTTATAAAAAAAGTCGTATAGCATTTAATTTGTGGTGTCATAAACTTTCGTCGACAATAGTTTGTAGGCGAAACAAGCCTACTCGAAACTAACTATAAAACTTCGGCAAAAAGTATAAATCCGGACGCAGTGACTTTGTCCCAGCGGTGGCGTTGTAATATTATTTATTCAAGGTGTGCTGAAACAATATTTTACAGATATTCATAACATTATGTTTTTATTTTCGTGTTAAAAGTCGGTTATAAAAACTGGAAGTTTGGATGTAAAATTGGAATATTTACATGAGTAGAATAGTTTTTGGTGTTTTTCTCTGCATTGTAAAATTTTCTCCTTCTCTAATAAATAATAAAAGCATTTTGTGTTAATACATACCTATTTATCCTATTTAAAACTTTCTCCAACAAATTATACGAACATTGTTAATTCTAAGGATCATAAAATCCCAAGGGATGAAAATTTCGTATATGCTAATGAACGTTACATAGCCAAGTCAAACGTTTCCGAACTGAGCATCGAGGGATCACGGGTAGACAGTCAAGTCTATGCATAAATTAAACGGCTTACATGAGGCCTGTCACCCTTATCATTATAGCAATGATTTAAACCGCTTATGAGCTGAATACGAAAGTTTTTGGATTATGCTGGGTAAAGATGTACTTTGTCATAATGATTATGTAAGGTTGAATTATTACTATTGGTGTTGTTATTAGTATGATCTAAAGCTAAATCTACCACACAATAATTAAGCATGATAAAATGGTGGGCACTGTGGGTCGTCATCCTTGTGTGTTTGTATTATTTTATACAAATAATATGTGTTTAATTACTGCCTAGTAACAAGTAATGTAAAACTATTTGGAGGGCCAAATATTTATTTAAATAAATACGTATCCGAATTATAAATAACGGTGAAATTTTTAATGTTAAAATACTGAATTTATAACCGGGAATCTCATCCGTTTCCATACTTTTATCCAGTTTGATATTGTATTTTCTCTTTGTACAATAAAGTAAAACAAATCTTCTCAGAAACATTCTCAAGTGTTATTTTCAGGGAATCGCGTAATTCTCAAGGGGTATTGGCTTATGGACCGTTGTAAAAGCGATGATTGGCTTGCTTGCCTTTTATTCTTGCGAAGATTCTTCCTAAATCCCTATTGTGATACGGCCATTCATCTTCTTTAAAATGTATGGATTTCTTGGATTTATTTTTGTCAAGAGAGTTAATTTAACGCTACCGTGTCATTGACATTTTTCCTTGTGAATTTAAATGGTGTTATTATTTTTCTTTTCACAAATCTGTTTGGGATTACGATTGATTTTTACTCTTAGTGTTCCGAGCGCAGGTAAAAAAGTAAATTATTTAAAACAGCAAATATAACAAAGTAAAGCCTGTGTAAAATATTTCCTTAAATAATTGCCAGTGCAATTGGATTTATAATTGCAGTATAATTGATATTACAACAGATGTCGTAGGTACCCGTTTTATATTTAAGTTTGTTTAGTTATGTTTCTGTGTGTCTGATAAAATAAACTCTTATTTTGCTACTTATATTACATCACTCTTAAAATCACAGTAAGCATAGTAATTTTTCTGTTTTTCGTACTTATGCAGAAGAGAAAAATATAGTTAATAAAATAAAAAAGAGGTATGTTACAAACCAGCGTTCTTTGAAGGGTTTTTGTAAAAGTTTAGATTAAAGTAATATAAGAAATTAACTAGATAATAAGTTCATTCTGTTTTAATTAAGAGTCGCTCCTAATTGGGGGAGTTAGACGTCGACTTGGGACATTATTAAAAACGTATTTTTTCCATGCCCATATATTTTTATTAAGAGCGCTTTACTTGAAAAAATAGGTACCTCGTAAATATTTCATCAAATGCAATTTTCGCTTGATGAAATTTTTATGAATATTCAAATGCTTACTAATGGCCTCTTTGTAAGTTTTGAAAGCGTTATTTGAATGACTAAGTTTTTTAAAGCCTTGCTTAAACTTTGAGAAAGCACATTTCATTGTTGTGGTCCCAGTACCTATAGGTAGCTAAAATAAAACTATTTTTTATAAGTATCCCTTTTAAGATTTTGTCAGACAAATAACTTTATTTTCAAGATTCACAATTGTTATAAAATTAAACCATTCAAGGTAAAGATATAAAAAAAACATAACGCATTATAAAATAATAATTCACAAACAAAAATCTAATTTAAAAAATAGTAATCACGAATAAGTTACAAGATGAAACGAAACAATAAATAACGTAAAATAAAATTCTAGATTTGTTCAATAATAATGTGAGAACATAAATATGTAGGTAAATGGTGTCTAGTTTTTTTGCTTATGCAATTATTCTTCCGACAGTGTGCCTGCGCTTTAAAGATATTTATGTTGAGAATCCTGACGTTATTAACTATTTGATAAAGAAAATTTTAAACATTTTAACTCCATTTTTTTTTAGCATAAATGCATTTTTGTCGCATCTGAGGTATGGCACTTAGCGAAAAGGTGTTGTGACGAAAACACAGGTATGATTTTTCATTTATCTGATAGAACTTATTGTCACTTCCCAGCATTAAATTACCTTTAATCATGACTCTATAACAGTATTGATTTTATTACATATTTTTACTTTAACCCGGCCTTTTCTTAATTTATGGTGGAAAAAATTGAGAAGAACCGGAAAGAAACTCCACGGTTTTTCTTTTAATTTTTTTTTTTTTACAATAGCATTACATTACAGCGTTAGTGCGTAAGTATGAGAGGACAGCGTAGGCCCGACAATAAGACATTGCTAAGTGCTAACTTTATAAAAAAAAGCACATTTGTTCAAGAATATAAAATTATTAGCTGTGCCCAGCGGTTTCACCCACTGCCCACTTAGGGGTTTGAAAAATAGATGTTGGCCGATTCTTAGACCTACCCGATATGTACACAAAATTTCGTATAAATCGGTCCAGCCGTTTCGGAGGAGTATGGGAACGAAAACTGTGACACGAGAATTTTATATATTAAATTTTTCTTAACTTATACTAATCATATTTTTTTTTACTTAATTTTCGCTTACACTAAAAGTCAAAAATCTTTATAACATATATGTAGCTAGTAAGTACTAGTAAAATAAGTTATGTTTCAATAAGCTGTTACAATAAAATAAATTTGATTACTCACAAAAGCCTTTTTCCTAATAATGCAATCACAAAACAAGTCTTTAAACCGAATATGCCATAACTGCTATGTTAAAAAAATACCAGTTTACCGTCCGAAAAATAAAATAACACTTACTTCAAAAAAAGAACAGAAAACGTTCGGTACCTACCTACCTTTATACTTTACTTTCCGATCAACAAGAAGCAAACTCCATTTCGTCATCCCGTTACAAAATAACAAGCCAACCGTATTAAAATCGTAGTCCCTGCTCCGGTTTTCGATTTACCTGGCGGGAAAACGGGAACCAATGGTACCTACACAATTTAAACATCTAGGGAAATTCTGTATAAATGGAGCTGTTCACACTCTGTTTGCAGCTGTGAAATGAGAGTGGCAAATACGATTACCTTCGAGTAATCCTATTTTGCTCTTATGGTATTAGGTGCAAATTATATTTTAAGCTTAGGTATTTTGCTGTGGGTAAGTTTTTCAGGAGAATTTTTTGGAATTAAAAGCCGTACTGTAGTAATAATTAAAAAAATGTTTGAATAATTCCATTTTTGCTTGTTATAATTTTACACCATAATTACAATGATTTTGCAATTTAATAAAGTATAAACTAGATACTTTTAAATTTTTTTTACTGCTAATAAAAATAATGTCCCCAAAATAAACTCTAGGCCGCCGCTACAAGACCACGTCGACCAAGTAAAATTGTCCCGTACAAGCATTGTGCCCGTAACACCTCGTTTAAATTTCGAACGTGTTTCTAAACGGCCAGTTTAGTGTAAACACCGCGCGCGCCTTGGCTAGAGCCCGCTTATTTTTGAATTTTTGAATAGTTCCAATTTGACACTTAATAATTCCAAAATGGTGTGTGTTTTTTTTTATTTTTAAACATTTAATTTTCTTTATTATTGTTCGATTGTGTTGTTATTTTTTAATTAATCATTATTTAATTAGTTTTATTGAGGTTAATGTTATGCATTACAGAGCCGAAGAAAAGATCAAAGAGATGATGGACAAATCATTAGTAAGTACATATTTTTAATTTTGCAAATAACAGTACCTATACTTACTTACTCAGTGAGATAAAGCGATACCTCATATATCATAATCACTGCTCAAATATTACTTGTCAAACTTTACGAATTTACCGCCCTTACGAGTTAGGAATATCGAAATCCTTAAATTATAAAATATATACTTAATCTTAGTCTGTTTCATTACGGTCATGCATTTAGCTCGACCATGATTGTTTTTGTGTTATTTAATTAAGTGGTTCCTTGACGAATTTTAAGTCTAACTTGTTACTTCCTACTACTTAAGGTAGATTATAGTCTGGAATAAAACATAGGAACAATTATTTTTCGATATCACGTGAGCGAAGCCGCGCGGGCTAGTTAGTCTTAAATATAACATCACGCCTATAATCCACTAAGAATTTGGCAGAGGTGTACCTTATAGAAAAACCCATATTTCTCTAGTTATTATATTAGGGGCGACTCTATAGCCATCAACCGGGTACAAATCCAGACGTGGCTGTCACTGAAAAATTCTTGATAAAAGAATCATAATAACACTGCCCGACCCGGGAATTGAACCCAAGAGCTCATGGTCGGAAGTTGCGCTTGGAACAACTGGACCAATGACGTAAAATTATTTGACTAAACTACGTTGTACAAAATAGTGTTACAGTTATTTTTACGTAACCGAAAGAATGTATATATACATATATAAATATACTAAATGTATCAGAAACTATACAAAGATACTGCTATAAAATATTCCATCAAAATTGAAATTTCATTTCTTGGGGAAGGAACATAAAATGCAAAGTTGAACGTTGAACGTTGGAGGTAAATTGCAAAGCCGTCTACTGCTCCCTGCGCCATTTTGTAGGCTATGAAAACCCATGCATACAGCCTAGCTGTTATGAGATCGACGTTTGAGAATATGACGGGCATAGATTTAGCAATGTAAGGTAACATTTTTTTTTAAATTTAATGACGCAAACGCGTTGCACAGCATAATTTCCTTCGATTATCGGGTCTGGCAAAGTGCTGTTGGGTTTTTTAGCCACAGCCACAGTCTTGATATTTCAGAAGGGCTTACCAGGGCACCACCTACCGGGGTTGCGGGTTGTCGGAAAATAAAGGGCAAAAGAAGGAACATGGGTGGGTTTTAGTCAGTAAAAGACACTTCCCCGCACCAGCCAGAGCGCGGGACGTTATTTGATGATTCCCTATGCCCAAAAATTGCACTTGCGCCTTATTTTCTTCCTCATATCTCAATCTTTTTAAAAAAAAACTTCGTCCGTCTTCAAGGTCCCAACTATCTCTGTACCAAAATTCATCAAAATCGGTTTAGCTATTAAAGCGTCAAGAGGTAACAAACAAACAAACTCACTTTCACTTTTATAATATTAGTAAGGATTGTATAACTGCCAACCCTACGGCGATTACACGGATATTATGTTATATAACCATTCTATACGTATCTTACTCTGTGTAGAATTAAGCTGTAAAAGTCTTTAAACTGACATGGTTACTAACATTATAATTAACACTTAAAACGGGTTTTTTACCATGTTTGTTATTTGTTTCGAGTTTCCGATATTTTGGCGATACAACAAAGCCGAAGTATCGGAATCTATCCCGTTTTAAGTGTAAATTATAAAGCTGTAAAAATATTAACAAATAAAACAATAAATTATCCCATATCAAGTCTTAATTATAAAGCTTTAAAAATATAAAAAATCCGGATTTTCGAAAATAACAAAAACAAGATCTTCAGTACTTGTTTAAATTGTTGCCATCATACGTATATAAATGTTGGGAAGAATTGTAAACCTTTATCTCAATACAAAAGTTCAGAAAACTCTCAAAGAAGATCCGAGATAGTAAAAACTTTTGCAATTTTATATTATTTTTTAGATAAAAAGTTTCTGTGCCGTTTTTATTTGTCTCCTTTGTAACATGCAAGCTGTCGTCAAAACATGTTTCAATCTATCTATCCTAATATTATAAAGCTGAAGAGTTTGTTTGTTTGAACGCGCTAATCTCAGGAAGTACTGGTTCTAATTGAAAAATTCTTTTAGTGTTGGATAGTCCATTTCTTGAGGAAGGCTATAGATTATATAACATCACGCTACGACCAGCAGGTGCTGAGCAGCGTGGGTGAAACCGCGAGGAACAGCTAGTATCAAATATAAGTGTACGAAATAAAATAGTTTGTAGAAACGCTGCCTTTGTTTTATCATCTGTATTTTCTTTTCTCAACCATTTCGGGGTAACTTTTTAGTGTCACTGAATGCAGAATTGCCAGCCAGATTGGCAATCGCTCCATATCACATACTGGAAGTATGTGATATGGAGCGATTGCCAATCTGGCTGGCACGACCCATTTACTAACACTACATTCTTTAGTGTGAGGGTTTTCTGACTCTTCTGAAACTAAAAATCATCAAAAAACAGCAGGAACTGCAAGTTTTATGTTTTTTGTTCATACGTTGTCCCACACTAGGAATTTCTCCTGTATCGTGGGTGCGTTTACAAACATTTTGGATCTGGTGGGACTCTCTGAAAGCATTAATTTACCTTAAATCACGGCCCGAGTGTCTTTTATTATTTATGGATTTCGGCTTTAATGTCTTATAACGCTCTTAAAGAAAATTCTTGGTAAAAAGTAGTACTTTTACTATGTTTCAAAATATAATCTTTAACTTGCGAAAACCAATGAAGAGACGGCAATAAACAAAACAACCGGTCAAGCGCGAGTCACATTCGCGCACCAAGGAGTATACGCATGTCTTTTGACTGCGTATATTAAGAGAGTTATTTCCCAGGGTCCAACGACTTGAGTATATGTATATGGTTTTAATTTCAATTTGATACATCTTGTCGTTCCCGAGATAAAGGAACTTTACAGACAGACAGACGGACAATAAGGGTACTGATTTTTCCTTTCGAGATAGAAACCCTAAAAATAGAAATCTACCTACTTAAAAAGAGTTTAGGAAACTTTGAGATGATGAAAAAAGCGTCTAATAAAATAAAGAGACCCTTTCTTTCATTCAAAGATAAAAGATGTCACTTTCTTGGTGATCTTTTATATCATGAGAACAATGATACGCCTTTGAATGAGACAATATCTTTGCAAGCCTTTTCAAAATGACAGCTGTGTTCTACAATGTTGGATAATAATCCACATCTTTAGAATATTAAATTGAAATACGTCTTGGTCCATTGAGAAGGGACCATTCTAGATTTAAGTGCGGTGCTGATGCTAATTTAAACATATAGTAGATATTTTTTGTTTTTGTTTTAAGTTAATCTGCGCTTGCCTAGGTTGGTTTGTGGATGGGCGACCACCCATAACAAAATAAATTTCCTCCTTGCCTAAGAAAGTACGTTAAGCAGTTGGTCTAGGCTGTCATTTAAAGTTAGTTGATGGTAGTCAGTGTCTCAAAAGTCTGACAAGTAGTCTAAACAAGAAACATTGTATTACCCAGTCATTATTTTTTTTATTAACCTAACCAGTGTCAAGTTAAAAGTAATCCTTACTAATATTGTTAAAGCGAAAGTGAGTTTGTTTTTTTGTGACGCCTTCACGCCTTACTGGCTAAACTGATTTTGATGAATTTTGGTACAGAGATGGTTGAGACCCTGGAGACGGACATGGCTTTTTTTATTTTTTTGAGAGAAATGTGGGAGAAATGAGAAAAGGGAAAACTTAGCATTGCTATTACAATAAATTAATAAGAAGAAGAAGAAAGTAAATCGTCATGAAGGCAGGAGAATGATAGACTCTTGTCCACTAAGCGTATCAATTTAGACGTTTTCTGTCAATTAGTTACAATGAGCATTAAGCTACTATATTTCTCAAGTCACGGCACATCGTCTATTGTCTAACAGCACCATTAAACAGGCTTATATTGCCAACGTTCATCGTCTAATGAATAGACGGCTTAATGTTAACGTCAGCGCCGTTTTGTTCTTGATATGCAGCGCACAGCGTACAGCTATTAATTTTGCTGCAGCGCTTAATTGCCTTGTGATTATGTTGGAATAGCGGCATTCTTTAGGCAATACGTTAAAGTATATCACTGTGAAGGAGGACATTCTCGCCTGTCTCGTTGATCGAGGTGGTTGTAGGTGCTTCTACTGTACTTGAGGCCTGTACGTCATGGTAGGGTTACCATGACGTCTTAAAGCAAAACTAATTCCACTGAGGATAAGAGACAGAGCTATACAGGGTGTCTAGCACCATCTCTTTCCCTCAGTGGAATAAGTTCTGCTTTAAGACGTCATTGCAGGCCTACAGTTCGGGCAAACAGTTATTGAATGTTTTCTTTAGAGATTCATAATTTTAGGAATCGATTTTCTTACTTTAATATTAAAAATGTGAAAGATTTTACTCTTTCATACGATGAAATTCGGAGGAGCTCGTGGCTAAATAATAACAGCCGCTCGGGTCGATCTTTAGGTTAAGCCACGCTTGCCTAGGTTGGTCTGTGGATGGGTGACCACCCGTTACATACCGAGTTTCCTCCGTGCCTCGGAAAGCACGTTAAGCTGTTGGTCCCGGCTGTCATTAGTAGATCTTTGACAGTCGTTACAGGTAGTCAGTGTCCCGAAAGTCTGACAACCAGTCTTAACAAGGGGTATTGTATTACCCAGTACTAACTGGGTTGTGGAGGTCAGATAGGCAGTCGCTCCATGTAAAATACTGATATTCAGCTGCATCCGGTTAGACTGGAAGCCGACCCCAACATAGTTGGGAAAAGGCTAGGCAGATGATGATGACGATGAAATTCGGCGCACAGATAGTTTATAACCTGGAATAACACATGGGCACTTTAAATCCCGGTAGAACGGTTCCTTTTGACAATTATCAAACTTCGACGCAATGCAGGGGGCATGAACTGATACTTTAAAAACAACGAGATATTCCTTCTGGATCTTGCGGAGACTAAAGAGTTTAAGGATACCATAGGATCACTCAAGGAATCTTTTCAACCAATATGTTGAAAATAAGTTGGTTTTTAGCAAAATGAGGTGAGGATTTTGTCGCTAATAGCAGCCGCTCAGATCAATCTTTAGGTTAAGCCACGCTTGTCTAGGCTATCTGTGGATGGGTGCCCACAACTTACGTACCGAGTGTCCTCCGTGCCTCGGAAAGCACGTTAAGTTGTGGTTCTTTGACAGTCGTTACAGGTAGTCAGTGTCCCGAAGGTCTGAAAACCAGTCTCACCAAGGGGTTTCGTATTACCAAGTACTAACTTGATTGAGGAGGTCTGATAGGCAGTCGTCCCATGTTAAATATTGGTAGTTTGCTGCATCCAGTAAGACTGGATGCCGACCCCAACATAGTTGGGAAAAGGCTTGGCAGATGTTGTCAGCAAAATGATACATCTATAAGTACGGCCAACGAGAAGCGATACCAAATGTAAACAAAACCCATGCTAAAACCCCATCTAAAATGGCCGCCCGAATGTTGGCGAACCCGTCTTAACGTTGTCATGTTTTTGCCGGGAGAACGAGACATTACGACAAAGGCACGAGATGGAAAGAGCTAAATATTAGATTGTCAACGCCACAGTTGTTCTTTAGGTAAATGATCTTTCGTATCGCTTCTTATTGGCCGTACCGCTGAAGGAAAATGGTCCAAAGATGAAACTTTATGAAAGATTTATTATCCGTTTACTGTAGAGCAAAAATGTAAGAGTTACGACTCGAGCTAAACTACGTTCTTAGATTCTTCACTTTAACGTTCTTATTTCCGGCCTAGAATGAGAAAACTGCTTTTCTGAAAAATGTTCTTGAATACACTTACGCCCACAAACATAGACAAAGTTATGTTCAAACTTTTTTGAAATGTCTTAGTATATCACAAAACGGTTTTACAAAAAAATAAGTTTTCATTTTTGTAAATGTATTTACTCGGTTTTCTTTATGGATTACTGGGCCGGTTTACATGGTTCTTGAGACAAAAAGAAACTGGCCAAGAGTGAGTTAGACACGCCCACCGACACTGAGAATGTCACTGGCATAATCTTAAAATATCGTGACGTTGGTTTAAAATAGATGCGTTGTTCTAAAATATGTTGATAATAAGTAAATAATACGCTAGAACTGAAATGTATTAAGATGAAATCGAATCAATTTAACGGGCCTGTTGGTCTAGTGGTTAGTGGCCCTGACTGCTGAGATGAAGGTCGTGGGTTCGATTCCCACCCAGGACAAACTTTGTGTGATGAGCATGATTGTTTGTTCTGTGTCTGGGTATGATTTATCTATAATATGTAAGTATTTATAAATTATTTATAAGTATGCATATCAGTTGTCTGGTTACCATAAAGCAAGCTCTGCTTAGCTTGGGATCAGATAGCCGTGTGTGAGATGTCCCAAGATATTTATTATTATTTATTTATTTTAATTCGATTCCATCTTAACACATTTCAGTTAATATATTATGTTATTTTATGACAAACGTCACGATATTTTAAGATTATGCCAAAATGACATTTCTCTCAGTGGAGGGTTTCGTACATACTTGCGACATAAACAGCCACATCTTTTAAATGCGTAGACTTAGAGGGTAATTTTTGTCACAGCACAGAGGGACTACACATTTAAGTGTATGATTTTAATTTTCTTCACGCGTTCTTGAGATAAAGGGTCTTGACAATAGACAGACAGACAGACCGATGCGATGGTCAACAAAGTGATTCAATAAGAGTCATATTTAACACCCATTTACTGTAATGCTAGGCAAGACTACTGTGATTGGCTGTTTAAATTGACAAATAATAGCTATCAATAATTCGAAAACTGCTTGATAAATATGTTAGTGAATTTTGGTCACCTTTGACCTAGACAAGAGTACAAACATATTCTCTATTTATACCATCAGTTCATTACTCAAGCTTATATTTACTTGTTTATATCACAAACCAAGTTTGTGACCCCTGATCGACTCTTGATTGCCAAAGGCTTGATAAGGGTACAACCAGGGGTGGCGCATTAGGGGTTGTAAACTCGTTAATGATGATAACTTTAGGTGTATCGTTGATGAACTTGTTTTGCGTAAATGTGAACCTTAAGAAAAGTTTGTTTAAGGCTGTTTTTTGATATATTGTTGAAGGTGATGGGTGTTATTTTATATTTTTAAACCATAGAGTGAATATCACACTTATATAATAAAGGTGAAAGTTTGTATGTGTATGTTTGTTACCCCTTCACGTTCAAACGTCTGTACCGATTTAGATGAAAAATTTGGGATGTAGATAGCTTCTGCTTTGGATTAAATTTGAGGCTTTTTATCTCGGTCTACGGTGGTGAAACAGCCGGTCGCAACTAGTATTACAAAAAATTATTTAGTTTTACAATCCGACATGGATCTTCAATGTGCAATGGACGAAGAGGAGATTAGAAGAGGATATTACATTTTAAACTAGCTATTACCCGTGGTTTTGCGTGATAATTTATTCCAAGAGAAGATAGTACCAGAATTTAAAGTATCTTGTGTGATTATTTAGACAACAATTAATATCTGTATACCAAAATTCAACCAAATCCGTTCGGTAGTTTTTGCGTGATCCATACCTTTAAAAACTTTCGCATTATTATTAGTAGGAAACTAGGATAGTAGAATCTATGATTAACTATTTACGTTACCTTTGCTTGGTTAGTTAATTCATGAAAATGTTTGAAAAACAAATCGAAATCTAAAACCCTTCAATAACGATTAATCGCCAGGTAAACTATTTAGTTTTAGTATTTTCAAAACTAACAATTCAATTTTATCATCAACACGATAACTAGGTTTTTGGACCGCAAACAATCAATTTTAATCCGCATCTTCACATAACTGATTTACTGTACACTGGATGTCATTATTACGTACCTATCACAAAGGACAATGATTGTTAAATACTTTTTAACCTTTTTTTTTCAGAACAAAAGGTGAAAACTGCTAAACCGCCGTTGTTTACAGTGGTGAAACCGCTATTTATCTTGCAATTTTTTTCATCTTTTTTTTCACTCGATCCAATAATGATATCGTTTTTTTTTAACTAAATTAAGTTAAATTCTAATATATTTTGTTAAATAAACTTGCTTGTAATCCTACGAGTAATATTTTTGTCACACTGGAAGAGATAAATTGGCTATCTATAGGGAATGATGCGCTCATCTCAACATGAATATGACAAAGCTAAAAGAGTAGAATTTCAAAAGTCATATAAAAACAATGGGTTCGTTTTATCAAATCAAATCATCTTTATTGTGGATCATAGGAAACTGTACATAATACAGCTGGTGTCAATAAATAATCTTTGAACAGCTATGTTCCACCCTGATTATCACTTGAGACTTCTTGAGATTATTTTGGTATATCTGTATATTGCCATTACCTCTATGTGGAATAAAACACATTTTTATCCCTCATGGAACCTAAATTTACAATATGAAAGCGCAAAGTCACGTTATCATATTTTTTTCCATGTTCTGCTAGCTTATAGTTTTTGACGGCCGAAAGTGTAATCCGAAAACATCCTTACTAATATTATAAAAGCGAAAGTGAGTTTGTTTGTTTGTTTGTTTGTTACCTCTTCACGCTTTAATGGCTAAACCGATTTAGATGAATTTTGGTACAGAGATAGTTGGGAACCAGGAGACGGACATAGGCTAATTTTTATTTTAAAAAAGTGGGATTTGAGGGAGAAAGAGGGAAGAAAAGGGAAAATTTAGCCTTGCTATTACAAATCAATAAGGCGCAAGGAGAACTGTGTTACCCCAAATTTAACGCGGGCGAAGCCGCGGGCGAAAGCTAGTTTTACTATAAAATTCGTTCAGCTTTACAACAACAATGCTGGGTACAGAGTTAGGTTCGTAAAACCTTTTTTAGCCACAACTGGTCGGATACTTACTTAGAATTTTAGGTCTAAACATTTTTCAATTATGTTAGTTACAAATGCCTTAGTTTGATTAATAAAACATATTTTACTACACTTTTTGTTTTAAACAAATTAAAAAAAAGAACATTCTGTCAACCAGTCAATGTTTTTCAAAGGAAATAAATATATGGCTCATGTTCTTATGGTAACCGTGGTTGCGTAAAATGAAATGGTTAGATTGCTACGTTTTCAAATTACGTCTCTAATTACGTCAGTCAATTTTCTCGTGATGCAACCACGGTGGCCAAAAGTAAATCCGTGGCACTTTTTTTAATAAATAAATGCTAATTAATTGTTTATTCCTAAAAGGTATTTTACTCTACCTTTTGCTATAAGGAGGCAAACTTAAAAACGCCATTCTGTCATAAGGATATATTTTTAAAAGATAAGGTATTCTTTCATTGATATTGTAATAAAAACCAGAATCAAATTTCACTATAAAGATACTTTAGTTCGCTTACTTATTTGTTACTTAGTACCTTTTAGCTATCAATACCATTTCCTTTGACGCCTTTGATCGACAATTTTCACGAAGCGCGTTTGAAATTTGGAAACTTTCAATACCGAAACTTTTGTCGCTTAACTTAAAGGGGGTGAAATCAATAACCAATTTGTGGTTGTTTTGGGTGTCCTCTTTGAAAACTGACTGTTTCAATTTCTCTTTGTTTGTGAGAAGTTCTCTTTTTTGAGTTGATAAGATAAAATAGGGAAAAGATACTACAACTTGACAGGCCGGCAAAAATAATGTTATTATTAAATGATTATAATATTTCTGAAATATTTATAATTTTACTAGTTTTTGCCCGCGGCTTTCTGTACCTGCTACCAATAGTTTTTGCACTTGCGCCTGATTTATTGTAATAGCAAAGCTAAGTTTTCCCTTTTCTTCCCTCTTTCTCCCTCATTTCTCACTTTTATTTTAAAATAATAGCCCATTTCGTCTCTAGGGTTCCAACTATCTTTGTACCAAAATTCATTAAAATCGGTTTAGCCTTTTAGGCGTAAAGACGTAACAAACAAACAAACAAACAAACTCACTTTCGTTTTTATAGCGAAAGCAATGATAAGCAGAATTGAATTATTGATCTACTTGACAAAAAAAAAATGGTAAAAGAGTATTTATTTTATAGAAACCGTATTAGTAATCTTTTTTTTTGCTCGACAGTGCTCAGGCGCGCGTTCAGCATGTTCGACTCGGAGAAACAAGGTCGCATCGAGAAAGAAAAGGTCAGGACGATACTCAACACTATGGTACACAACTACGATGACCTGGAACTTGACAGAATGCTGGACAGCGAAGATGCTGAAGGTGAGAATTTTTCATTTTAAAGGACTCAACGAATGGGACCGCTTATCGACAAGCGTCACCTCCTGCCGGGGTTGCGGGTTGTTCGAAAGAGATTCCGCGGCCCCGGAACGTAAAGGGCAATAGAAGGAACATGGGTGAGTTTTAGTCAGTACAAGTCTGACATGCCAGCGGGGGAAGTCATGGAATGATTTCCTACCCGAAAAAAAAAGGTAATAATACACCTTAATATTTTTACAAAAAATCACAAAAGAGTAATTTTCTGAATGACGGTGGCTTTTATTTGTTGCTTTGACTTTTTGCTAGCAATAAGATTTTTGAGATATACACAGACGTGTATTTTTACAAAAATACATAATATGAAATTTGGCACACATGTTAGAAGTTAACTAACTAACATATCCCACACCCAGATCAAAACTGAGATAACTCAAAAAAGGTCTAAAGATATTTTTCAGAAGACAAAAAATACTTATTGCCGTTTGTATGGAAAGTTATGAACATTACTATTTTTGGAGATTATAGAAAAGTTGCAAAATATCACTTTATGTAAATTGTGTTAAGTTAGTAAGGACTAATATTATAAAAGCGAAAGTGAGTTTGTTTGTTACCTTTTCACGCCTAAATGGCTGAACCAATTTTGTTGAATTTTGGTACATTTTTTTTAAAAGAGTGAAAAATGAGGGAACAAAAGGAAAACTAAGCATCGCAATTACAGTAAATAAGGCGCTAGAGCAACAACTACAGGTGGCCAGTACCTGCAAATCAGGAAAGGGGAACTGTTTTATCCCGAATTTAACGCGGGCGAAGCCGCGGGCGAAAGCTAGTGTTAGATAACTGCGTATGATCACTGAGCATTCAAATCCAAGGGTAACTAAAAATTCACGATTTTTGAGTTGTCTTAGTTTAGATTTTCGAAATGCGATTTGTAAAACAATTTGCAGTTCTGACAGCATCACATACATACAGGCTCATGTGATAACCTACTTGTCTTTTTTTTAAGTCGGCTAAAAGTGCCAGGGTCAGACTGGACGCGAAAATAGGCCGCGGACTTTCTGTTGCGCAGATTGGGAGAGATCTATGTGCAGAAGTGGACTGAGAAGGTCTGCGTTGATTATAGAAGCATAGGAATCTGCGTCGCCCCAGGTTATCAGAGTGCCTCTTCTCAGTCATTTAATGCTACTGGGGGAGATTAAGTCCAGGTCTTAAAACGCTTTCTTAGTAGGCGTATAAGTCATCTAAAGTCACTCGCGCTGCCGGCAAACGACTAACATTCCCAGGAGGGTTGATTAAACCGAGAACTGCATACCTAAATTCCCTAATGTTCCCTAAGGTTTTTTTTAGTAAATATTTACAAATATAATATGCATAAGTATTTATTATTACTAGCTTCCTCCCGCGACTTCGTCCGCGTGACATAGGTACTTTGGGCTAACGCTAACTTTAAAGCGCGTGATGATCGAAAAAAAATATATCTTTCTCTCCCCTTTTATTTCCTTTTTCCCCATGCCCAAGCCTCTGTCCGTCTCCAGGGTCCCAACTATCTCTGTACCAAAATTCATCAAAATCGGTTAGGCCATTTAGGAGTGAAGACATAACAAACAAACCCACTTTCGCTTTTATAATAAAAAATAATAATTAAACTTTATTTATTCCATGCAAATTACATAGTAAACGATAATAAACAATAACAATTTGAGAAATTAATTTATGAACGATTAACATTTAATACACTAAAAATAATTTGTTTTCTAATTATAAATTCTATTTTTTAAATACAAACTTAACCTTCATAAGGTGTTCGGGTCAATTTTGATCCATTTTGGTATAAAAATGTAATTTTCTCAGAAAATAAGCGTTCGAGAAGTTTGATATTCAATGACTTTTAATTATTTGTTTCAATTTACTTATTATTGGAATAAGTTTATGAAAAATTATTAAAATATTCAACATATGATTTTTTACTCAAACGGTCTTCGGGTCAAAATTGACCTCAATTAATAACAAGAGCACAGTGCATCTATTAATCGTTCGAATTGTTTATGTTTCGCATAACTTTTTGTATGAGACTTTGTTTTGAACTACCTACACAGTTCTCAGTGTTATAATATTAAACATCAATTCAGCAATACGTACCATAGTTTACAGTGGTGAAAAAGTTATTTGCTAATAAAAAAACTATCGACAATCAAATCGAAGATTGGATGATATATCGGATAGTAATAAATCTTATCCTGAAACAAAGGATTATGTCGAAGAAATTGAACCATCTGATAGCTCAAATAGTGACAGTCAAACAGTGATTGTGCCTTCAATGACGTCAAAGAATGGGCAAATACAATATTCCAGAAACCCTGTCACACAGTCTTGTGGCAGAGCTTCCAGGGAAAACATAATAAAATTGACAGGGTTGACACGCTACTCTTGCTCAAGGATCACCTCAGAAGAAAAATCCAGTTTTTAGAAATCCAGAATTTGGAATAACCTAAATGATATAGATCTGGTCGCATACATAAAGAAGGCTGCTTAGCAAAACGACTACACTATTGGGAAAACTTAGGTATGCAATTGGCGACACCGTACATAAAAAAACAGGAACCCAGGGCAGCTTTTTCAATGGAAATTGCAAAAAAGCTTCGTCAATGTACTGAAAATATACGAAACCCATCAACTTCGACCCAACAAGACACAAACAACACTGGTTCAGCTAAAAAGGCTCCTAAAAGAAGTCGTTGTCAACTATATGCTAGATCTAACAATAAAACTCCGTTGATCTGTGTAGATAATAAGAAATACGTATGTAAAAAAATATCTAATATCTAATTATTCTAATTTTTCTATGCACCCAGTGTAATATTAAAATATAATTTCGTTTACTTTTTTACAAAATGCTCAGGCTCTTTTTGTATAAATGTCTAACAACATTGTAACTTTTTGTTTAAATTAGATGTACCTATTACATTATATTTTTTTATAAAAATTTAAAGTAATTCTGTAGAAATAAATTTAATATAATTATTATTAATCAATCCATTACATATTTGTATCTTTATTTGTTGTTCATTTTTCAGTTTAATTCTACTACTGGGTCAAATTTGACCCGAAGCACGGCAACGTTCGTAAAATTAAAGGCCTTATGAAGGTTAATTTTATATTTGTTTGCTACCTAAATGTTTAATGCATGGACCCCGTTCGGGTAAAACGGTTATAATATTAGTAAGGATTTATTTATTACTAAATATCAATAAAAGAAAATGCAGTTAAAGGGACCGACCATAGACTGCGGCAAAGGAATTCATTCTTATCTCGAAAGATCAGTTTATTTTAACAAGACTAACATAAAACAGCGTCGACAATGACTTTAACAGAAATAACTCCAGTTAATCTCGCCTTAACGCGTCTAAAGAGCGAAGTTTATGTGCGCGCGACGATAAGTCCACAAAATAGTTCTGTTTTTCTTCAAAGCCCGCAGATTATCCAACACGTTGACATTTTTATTTCCTGCTGACAATCGTCCGTATTTCTGCACTACAGTGTACGACATAAAGAACACTTTACTGAATCACTGCAAGTTCATAACATGTCATCACTCGAAACGTGTTGATTTTAATTTGCAATTTGGTGTAATTGATTAAGGTTTTGACGGCGTTATTTTATCATTTTCGTATTATTTATGACGAAAGTGAGCTGTTTTTCATTTTCATAGTATTTATTGTTGATAATATTTTTAGTTGGTCTCCAGTGTAATTTATTAATATTTTGTTTTTTTTTTTAATTTCCAAATTTAATATATAGCTGAGCCCAGCGGTTTTACCCGCTGCTCAGGTGCTTAGTGTTGTAGCGTTATGACGTAATAGTCTCTTAACTTCTTGAAAGAATGCCTTTGCAAAATTTTAGGCTCCGAACACTTGCAATTTTGGGAGGAGTGAGTCAGTGATCTTCTTTTAAAAATAAAATCACTATATCGCTTAGGCGTATAAAAAATAGAGATGAATACAATAAACAGAATGATTCCAACATAAAATTAATAATTGTGTTAATATAAATTGGAGTTTCTGATTAGCTTGGTAGACGATTAGAAAGTGTTCATCCTTACTTCATAGTAATAATTATCTGATTTTGCGCAACTGTGTAATTGTGTACCTATAGCTCAAAAAGCTCAAAAAACCAAAAATTTGTTTAAAACATAAAATAGCGCCTGTCTATTTCGCTCAAATCGGGATTCGAACTTAGGACCTCATGCTCAGTAGTAGCTCTTGTAACCACTAAACCAAAAACAGTCGAAAATAGCCTTAATTAGTTGAAAATCACTCTTAAACCAATACCAGGAAAACTTAATTCAGTTTTGTTTATGTCTTCCAAGGTCTCTAACGTTATTTAAAACGTCACACACAAACACACACAAAAGTCTAATGAGGTTACTTTCCCGACTTTGCACGTCAACTGTCATTGGCGTAAATTACGAAGACACGGCAATTTGCTCCGGGACAAGATGGCGGCTTCAATTAGAAGACGCCATGTGCTCGACGTAAATAGACGTCAGGTGCTACGTGTACGATAGAAATTAGCGTGGAAAGTATGCGGACAAAAATGTCAGAAGAAAAAAAAGAAATGCGCACATATAACTCCTCGCTTTTTGGGTTCCGGACTTCAAAATTAAAAAAAAACGGAACCCTTATTGGTGCACTTTGTAATCCGTGTCTATCTGTATGTCTGTCAAGGACCTTTATTTGGAATGCTCTGCCCGTGTCTGTAAGGAGCGCTCAAACTCTGTTCACTTTTAAAATTCTGGTCAAAATCCTTACTAATATTATAAAAGCGAAAGTGAGTTTGTTTGTTTGTTTGTTTGTTACCTCTTCACGCTTTAATGGCTGAACCGATTTGGATGAATTTTGGTACAGAGATAGTTGGGAACCAGGAGACGGACATAGGCTAATATTTTTTTTGAAAAAAGTGGGATGTGAGGGAGAAAGAGGGAAGAGAAGGTAAAACTTAGCGTTGCTATTACAAATCAATAAGGCGCAAGGGGGAACCGTGTTACCCCAAATTTAACGCGGGCGAAGCCGCGGGCGAAAGCTAGTATTAAATACTTCTTTGCTTTTGATGATTATTATTTTATATGTATTTATAATATAAGTATTTGTTTTTTTTTTAATTTAGCTATTAATTTTCTAAAATGTTACACCACAGACTACCTACAGTACTGTTTCTCCTTTTTTAAATCCATCTAAAGGTTGTCTTGAAAAGATCGCTTTTAGCGATAAGACCGCCCATTGTGTCACACTATCTATAAGTTGTTTCATGTTATTTGTATGGTGTTTATAATAAAGAATATTCTATCTATCTTTATCTTAGGAATTCGTGGAGGTATTATCGAGGTGTATATTTAAATCTGTAGTCCAACTCAAGTCTATAGCCCCTTAATACTGTAAAAAAATCAACCCTCTAAGTTTACACAATCAAAAGGTATAGCCGTTTATGTCCCAAGTTTGTTCGAAACTTTCGATGTGCGAGTCCGCCAAGTACTTGGCCATTTTTTTTATTTGGCAACAGAACTTACAAATTCAGATCATTCTCTCCACAAGGTCAAGCGGTGGCTTTCTCCAAAAATACCTACTTATAAAATATTATGAGAGATCTTGACTAAAACTTGAGAGATATTGTGTTTGTTAAGATGTCTTGTTCGTAGTCTGCCCCTTGAATTTATCCTGTTTTACAATCGTTGAGCAAGATTAAATTACTTGATATAATACAGAATCATCATAACGTCACGCTTGCATCCCCGGTGAGTTAGACAGAAGTGTAGGTACCTATTAGTAAATATTCACGAATTATGTCAAAGACCCATATTATGGCGGGCGAGCCCATTGCCGCTAACCAAAATGATCACAGAAATTCCTTATGAAAAAACCCAATTACAGTTTACCTGACCTGAGAATGGATCCTAAGACCAAATACTCAGCAGTCGCGCTTGCGACTTGCGACAAGACCATCGAGGTCGTATTTTATGTATTTTGTGAGTGAACAGACTTTGGGATGTGTTCCTTAGTTTCTTTTTTATGAATGGCATCTCGCAGTTAAACCAAGGAGGTTGTCGTCTGCTTAACCGGGCGAATTCTGTGGTTGCCTTAAAAACTAAGACATCCAGCCAGGGTTGTTCCCTAGTCCCTTCCGTTTCCTACCTATTGTAAATACACCGCCATTTTTGCTCTCGCGCATCGCTGAGTGCAACCAATCAAAACGCACCGCTCCCGCCACCTGTCGGCAAAATGAAGCAACCGAGAATTCGAATTGACAGCAAGCCGACTGGCAGCGAAAGCGCGCGAGTGATGATAAAACACTAAAATACTGTGAAATACAACTCCTAGTTACATAGGTTATCTACTGATTCCCAGTATCCTGTGAGTACCTGACCATCCATCCTTACTAATATTATAAAAGCGTAAATGAATTTGTTTGTTACGTCTTCACGCCTTAATGGCTAAACCGATTTTGATGAATTTTGGTACAGAGATAGTTGGGACAATGGACGGACGGACATGGACTATTTTGTTTTTAAAGTGGGAAATGAGAGAGAAAGAAAGGGAAAACTTAGCTTTGCTATTCGAATCATTAAAGGCTGAAGGGCAAAAACTACAGGTAGCATGTACCTGCAAATCAGGAAACGGGAACTGTGTTACCCCGAATTTAACGCGACGCGAGCGAAGCTGCGGGCAAAAGTTAGTTTCTAATATTCTTAGCTTGATTCTTGGTAGGCAACTTAAAACAGCGTTCCCGGTAGAACGCGAAACTAAAACAGTGAGTAAACCCACGGGCTACATCTAGTCTCATTTTTTCTTATAAAGTGGGTGGTATTTGCCTTGGTCATGTTAACTATAGCTTATGAAATTTTTATTTGCATACCTCATTAAAAATGTATCAAAAATACAATGCGCAAGCCGCGACAGTTTAGAACTTTTACGACTCAAATAATAAAAACCGGCCAAGTGCGAGTCGGTCTCCGCGGCGAGAGACATGGCCATTACCTTTGACTACGCACACAGCTTTAAGGGACTACAGGCCCTATAGCCAAACAGCAGACGACAACAGACGAAAATCGTTATCGCTCAGCAGTCACTAAAACATTTTCAACTTTATACCCTAGCACATATAAGTTGAAAATCTATTAAAGACTGCTGAGCGATAACGAACGAAAGAAACAAAAACTATAATATGTAAACGTCAATAGATTTCAACTATATGCGCTAGGGTATAAAGATGAAAATGCATTAGTGACTGTTGAGCGATAATGATTGTCGTCTGCTGCCGACTGCTGTTTGGCTAAAGGGCCTGGTGTTGAGTTTATGGTTTTTAACTCCACGCATATCCGAGATAAAGTGTCTTGACAAGCAAACAAACGGACAACAAACTGATCCTATAAGGGTTCCGTCATTTTATTTTTGATGTACGGAACCATAAAAATGTACGTTCTTCAATTATTTCAGACTAGTTGGCGCCCGCAGCTTTGCCCCAAATCGAAAAAGAAAATCCTATGTGTTAATCCAGACTATCAACCTCTGTGCCAAATTTTATCAAGATCCGTTCAGCCGTTTTGATGTGAAAGAATAACAAACAAGACATCCATACATCCACACTTATAATATTAGTAGGATATTTCTAATAGAAAAACCAACGAGGGTCACTGGTTCCACTTTGGTCACACAAAGAAGTCTATCGAAGTATCTCGCCTCATTCTAATAAGATAACAGTTTTGTCTATTGCACAAAGTGCAATTAACATGCTATAGCTACGATTAACATTGAAAATGTCACAAACAACCATTAGAAAAGTAATTACAAACTGCTTCAGATGCTCTGAATTTTATTGAGGTGCTAATAGGAGAGAGTTTGCATGTAAAATGCAATATTTGCTTACGTATTGTAGGGTACTCATGACGTCTTTAATCAGAGAAAGGGATAGCGATAAACAACTTGTATAGCTCTGTCTCTTTTCGTCACTGGATTAAGTAGTGTTTTAAGGTGGCATAGTTTGGTAGCTGGTCACAAACTGTGTGACTCAGAATACTGTTTTTTTTTGGGGTGGTAAGTCATCAAATAACTTCCCCCGCTCTAGGCGGAGCGTAAGGGGTGAGTGTCAGACTTTTACTGACTAAAACCCACCCATGTTCCTTCTATTGCCATTTACGTTCCGGGGCCGCGGTATCTCTTTCGAACAACCCGCAACCCCGGCAGACGGAGGCCCTGGCAAACCCCTCTGCTTTGCCGCGCTTTGAGGTGCGCGTGAAAGACTAACGCGCCAATAGACTGTCGTCAATAGACGGGCGGACGATGTGCTCACCGTCCACAGGCCCGCATCTACGGTGGCCGGGAGTCGTCTCGCAGCGCCTGACGCCCGGGGCGGCTCAGAATACTTATAACACTAAATAGTATTATTTAGTGTAGGATATTTGTGTTTAGGATTAAGTTTCATAATTTTTTATTAGTGTGTGCATTTATGGCTGGTGCCAAATAAACTTGTTTTCTGTCTTTCTTTCTAGTAAGAGGTGATCTTACAACTACTGACCGGGTAAAAGCCAGACTCCGTTTTGCCCCTAATAACCTACTACCTACTAACTTTAAGAAAAGAATTTAATCTTCATAATCAGTTGATAATATTAACACCGTTGGGACACAATCTACTCTATTTGGAGGTAGGAAAGTTGAAAGTAACTTAGATAATTTCTATTAATTACTTAAACCCTTTGATACCAATGCATAATCAGCTATGTGAAGGCTTGGATCAAGTGCGATGTAGGGATTACTTACAGATCCTCTTGTTTGTGGCTAGTTATTGGATGGTTTATTGGTATTGCTGATGGTTTAATCAAAGGATTAGTAATCGAATGATTTACCTATTGTGACAACGGTCTGATGGTACAATTTCATCAAGGTGAACACAATGATGTTGATCCAGATCGAACTTTAAAAATCAAATAGAATGTGTCTTATGTGTGTTGAAAATTACACTCAACATTGCATCATGGATTCAAAAGCTGAGAATAATAATCAAACATGATTATTTAAAATTTCCAAAAACGGATTCTTGAATTATCATTATAAGGCAATGTAAAAAACGTAAAAGTTTAACTATAAAACTAATCCTTACTAATATTATAAAAGCGAAAGTCAGTTTGTTTGTTTGTTTATTTGATACCTCTTCATATCATATCATCATATCATATCCCATTTTTTGAAAAAAATGGGATGTGAGGGAGAAAAGGGAAAACTTAGCGTTGCTATTATAAATCAATATGGCGCAAGGGGAACTGTGTTACCCCGAATTTAACGCGAGCGAAGCTGCGGGCAAAAGCTAGTAACATTATAAAAAACTTTTTGTTTATATTTTCAGCATGTGGAAAGCTGAACTTTGACTCATTCGTGCGAGTCGCTGTGTTCTTTTTACAAGAAGATGATGAGAAACTACAGAAAGAACTGAAAGAAGCCTTCAGACTATACGACAAAGAAGGTAAGTGGAGTAGTACTTTCATCATCATCAGGCTATATTAATCCACTGCTGGACATAGCCCTCCCCTAATGAGCGCCATAGCGCCCTGTCTTCAGCTTGCCGCATCCAGCATCTGCCTGCAGTCTTTCTTAGGTCGTCATCCCACCTGGTCGGAGGGCGTCTTACACTACGCTTGCCGAGTCGCGGTCTCCACTCAAGAACACGTTTACCCCAACGGTTGTCGGTTCTTCGTGAGATATGGCCAGCCCACTGCCACTTCAGCTTGCTGATTCTTTGAGCTATGTCGATAACTTTGGTTCTCTGTCGGATGTATTCGTCAGTAGTACTTGGACAGTACATAATCAGACTGGGACTGACTGCCGGGGTCTGTATTTCCTGACAGCTATAACCTGGGGGTCTTCAAGTCAAGAGTGAATAGGTTATTTCTAGGTAAGCGTGCTTCATCGTCGACCACATCATCACTTACCATCAGGTGAGATAGTGGTCAAACGCGAGCCTATCAATAATAAAAAAAAAAAGACTTGGAAGTTCTCACAGCTGGGGCTCCTAACTGTGAGAACTGACCAATACAGGCCATTTTTTTAGAATTCTTGCATTCTGGGTGGAACAATGGGGAGTGACTGACTATAACTGACTAAAACCCATCCATGTTCCTTATTTTGCCCTTTGTGTTTCGGGGCCGCGGTAGCTCTTTCAAACAACCCGCATTCCCAGCACTTCCCTGGTTTTTTATTTAATCGTTGACCCACACTAGGATTTCTCCTGTATCGTGGGTGCGTTTACAAACATTTGAACTCACATACCCAAACAGCCAGACCCGAAACAACTATCTGCCATGTCAAAATAAATATTTGATCCGTGCGGGAATCGAACCCACGACACTCAGCGCAGCAGTCGATTGCTCAGCCACTGCGCCAACCGGGCCGTCAAACTAAACGTGTTAATGAACTAAACGTGTTCAATTCAATTAATTTGAAACTAAGCTATAACTTGTATCAGATTAGGATTACCCGTTTCAGTGCCCAGCTAATGGATAAAGACTGGACCATAACCCACCCAATAAATCCCGGCCCCAACCAACAATCTTGCAAATAAGTTAACTCACAGCGTAAAGTTCTACGACCCCTCTTAAATGATAATAGCGTGAGGGTTTATCCTAATTTATCGTGCCGAATTACTCGGCCAAGCTTGAAAGCCTCCATTAAAATGTAATTGAAATTTCTTCGCTTTGACTTCCTAATTTATATCTAGTTTATGTGTTTTAGTTTTTTTTATAACTTCAAGGTTTTTTATCCGTTTACGCGACACAGAGGAAGCTAATATGTTTATTAGCCTATGTTTGTTCCTATGTGGTGTTTTAGAGACCCAACGCGTGCCATTTAAGTGAATCGTTTTGTCTTAATCTTTGGAGTTTCACTAGACATCATGACAGCTACCAACATTCAAAATGGAATTTACTGTGAAAAGTAAAATATGAAAGTCGACGAACTATGTTAAGTCTAACTCAAATTTGAAGGCATTAACTTCAATTGGACCATTACAGGTACTTTTCAATATCAAAAAACAAAATTTTGAAGCTACAGTCCCGGTCACAAGACAATTTGTGAAAGTACTGTAGTTACCCATTGCAAATGTGATCTCTATAGAGAAGAATGTGCAAGAAATTCCATGGACACAAAAAGTACTTTGAGTTTTAAAATTTAAAAAGCCCATAGACAAGTTTTTTTTACGATATTATATAAATTGAGGTACCGTACTGTGTACACCAAAAAGGAAAATATGAAATATTGCCTTAAGTTTCTTTACTTGTCGATAAATGATGTTTATTTTGCAAGTAGGTTTTCACAAACACTTTTACACGTCTTTTTTTAAAAAAACTAGGTGAGGCTGGTGTTTCGTACCCGACTACTCTGAGAAGAAACAGCCGAAACAAACTCAGAAAATAAAAAAAGAAGATAAAGTCCTGGCATCTTATGTTTACAAAAACAATTCAATTTTGTTGCAGGTTTTACTAATTAATGTTACTAATGTTATAACTAAGAGTATGGATTGTTTTGATCTAAGTGAAGCAGCAGTATAAGAATAAGTTTTTTTTAGTATGTATCTAGTTCACTTGAATATCCAACATGACAAACGAGTAGCTAGAGCTCACATAATTTTATCAAAATACCCGCTAAAAAAGCAACTGTATAAAAGATATACAAGATCTCTTTCCAAAAAATGTTTTTTTTTCAAATTCTTGTTGTACTTACTAAAACAATAAGATGGATTATACCGAATTAACCTTGACAAAAAGAAACATAAATATTTTCTTTAAAAACAGACAGTCGTACTCATTATACAAATAAATTGGCTAAATAATAGTACTAATCGTGCTCGCAGAGAATTCTTAAAGTAAAACAGTATTTTTAAAGAAAAAAGTGTATTTTTCTTTCTAATACGTGATTTACATAACATTTATAAATAACACACATCATTAAAAAAAACAATCGTTTCGAGAGATGTGTCACAGAAAGAAACAATCAAAGGAGTTTTGATTATAAAAAATGTATGCAATGACAATAAATTAAATTTTGAGTTTGGCAAAAAAAAGCTCATTAAAAACTTTGCGATAATTTTTTTAAAACTATACAGAACCAAGGTCTTTTTGACAGACTGTTTTCTTCGTTTAATAAATTTAATTCACTGCATTTTTAACTTGTATTCTTTTGATCTTGGAGATTTTTTTTTCTGAAAAAATGCATTAAAAGCTAGACACGTTTAATTCTAGACATCGATATAAATTACTATACGATATGGAAACGGACCATTCATGAAGCCTGCAAAAGTATTAATTTTAAACTTTTTGTTTTTAAAACGCCAGTAGTTAATATAGGAACGAGCTTTTTGTAATCAACCATCACCATAAATTTTAACATTACTTTAAGTAGGGAAATATGAACAAAAAAAATACGATATATTTTAATTTTCATTTGCATACCTGCAATATGTACTGTATCAAAAATCATCTACAAACGGTACACAAAAATAGAAAGTTTATAGAAGACGAATACAAAAAACGATTTCCGTTTAGTACTTTCGTTTAAAAACCTAACCAGTACGGCCAACGAGAAGCGATACCAAATATAAACAAAACCCATGCTAAAACCCCATCTAAAATGGCCGCCCGAATGTTGGCGAACCCGTCTTAACGTTGTCATGTTTTTGCCGGGAGAACGAGATATTACGACAAAGGCACAAGATTGAAAGAGCTAAATATTAGATTGTCAACGCCACAGTTGTTGTTTAGGTTAATGACCTTTCGTATTGCTTCTCGTTGGCCGTACTGTAGTTAAGACATTCCTCGAAACGAGTACGTGTCTAAGAATATGGAAATTGTATTGAAAACGTTTTGACTTCTTCAGTAGAAAACTTATACAAAAATTGTAGGTGAATGTATGTAACCTGATTTCGACCGGTATTGCTTTGAACTTTAAAACTATTTTCGGATACACACTTTAAATTGTTCGATTGAATTTGCGGGATGCATTGTAAATCAAGATGGATATAGATTTGGTCAAATAAATGTTTTGTTTCGTATTTGCATCTTAAAGGTGCTTCCTCACCGGGAGCATTCGCGTGTAATGTAACGTTACAGATTTGAGCATTACATCAGTGAAGGAGGAGAACCGAGCATTACAATGCGCACCTTGTAATGATACAATGTGTAATATCTTGATACAACTTGTAACATCAATGAATTTAACTTTAATTTAAATACATTTATTTGTTACATTACACGCAAATGCTCGTTAGTCAGGGAGGTATTATTGAAATGTAATGCTCAAAGTCGAATCTATAATGTTACAATACACGTGAATGCTTCCGGTGAGGGAGCACCTTTATGACTTCGATTTGAAAGTCTTTTGTTTTATAGGCGTTGATTTCCTTTGAACAAACAGGAAAATATTGAAACAACTGGAAATATAAGCTTAAAGAGAAAGAAAGAAAGAAAGTAAATCCTTCCTCGTGCCGTCAAATCAGTGGATTATGAAAAAGCTTTTTATGAGTGAAACGGCAAAATAATAGATGTTATGACAATTTTGAAATAACGATGTCCCGGATATACATCTGATCTTAATGTATATAATTCTTCTGTACGTGTTTGTCACCTAACTCTTCCTAAACGGCTGGGCCGATTTGTGTGTATATTTCAATGGGTTCCTGGATGGATTGAAAACACAATTGGACACAGATCGTGGCGCTGCTGTCGGTAATTTAATATAAAAACTAAATATTTCCAAAAATACCTTAATTAGGGCTTAAACAGCAACAACGACAATAGGACTCTGTCATCTGAAAACTTGCCCAGGTTTGCAACATTAATTTGAATGAAAATGATAATTCTTTGAGCTTCTGCCCTTTTCAAATCAAAATCAAAATATTTTTATTTCACATAGGCCTACATGGGCACTTAAAAAACGTCGAGAAAAGATGCACGGTTCGGGTTGGTCGTTTTCTATGGAGAAGAACCGGCAAGAAACTCCATAGTTACTCTTTTAAAATCATTTGGTTTTACAATAAAGAACAAAATTTCAGAGTTAGTATAGTTACAATTTATCAAACCTGTATAAATTAGTTAAGGTAGCGTAAACCACAGAAAACAATAAAACAATATTTACTACAAACCATAAGAAACGAGCTAAAGACAAACATATCACATCTTAATAGCGTGAAAAATATCATTTCACTAAATCAGTTCCAATCTCAGTGAAAAATGAAAAATTTAAATATTAAATAACCTCATTAATCACTTTGAAAATCACCAAGTTCAGTCATAAATTGCGCTGTATCCAATTTATAGTGTTCACTGCATGTTTTTTTACTGATAATTGTTTGCAATAACTGTCGATTGATCCCTTGGATTCACGCCAAAATCCCCTACGATTTGTCGACGATAGAAATACGATGTAGGAACGATAAAAAGCCGAGAATCCGTGACATGTGTGTTTGTAATAAAAACATGTATTTATGTACCTACTAGTTGCTTTTGATGGTTATTTATTGCGACATTTATATAATTGTTGTGGTATGTATATAAAATTGGTGATGTATGGTCTTGATTTTGAAAGTGTCATTGTGTGACCGTGAATTCGTTATTGTAGGGATTTACAAATTGTTTGTTACATTGTTTAAAAATATCTTTTACTAGCTGCGTATTGCAGTTTCACTCGCGTGGTGATAGAATATATATCTTTCTGAATTATGCCCATGTGTTATTCTGATGTAGCTATATTATTATAAAGTTTCATCAAAATCCATTCAGAAGTTTTTGCGTAAAAGAGCAACAAACATACATACATTCTCACAAATTTTCGCCTTTTTAATATGAGTAGGATAGCCAAAGAATAATTGCGAAAACTCGAGGTTAAAATATATATTTCTCGCAAAAACATCTTTTCCTCAGTTTCTATTAATAAAACAGTCATTTTCAGTCCCAGGTTATTACGAGAATATTCCAAATTGTCTTTTAATTCTAAGCACATATTTTTAAGCTCGTCCTTGTCTCAAAAGGTAGGGAACAACCTCATATAAGGTATTAAAAAGATATTTATAAACGAAATATGACGCAATACAGTCTGTCTCAAAGATTGGTATAATGTAAAATAATAAGCAGCAGGAAATTATTAATATTCATACATAAATAACTGAGAAAGACTACGTCAATAAATCTTTTGATGAATAAGAGTTTACGGCATATGATTTTGTTAAATTAATTGGTAATAAGCATCAAGCTTTCAGGCCAGACTCTTAACGTAGTTTTCAACTTGGTTTGTACTGGGTGGTCACCCATCCAAGAACCAACCTGGGTAAGTGTGGCTTCACCTGAAGTTTGATCCAAGAAACTGTTATTATTTGGCCACGAGCTTCTCCAGTTTTCAATATCGCGAAACCAATGGTATCGCCAAGCCATGCTTGATCGAACGCAGGCCAAATATGTAATTGCCACTGTGATTAGATTAGCGGCATTTCATCAACATCGCACTCATTTCATTGAAATCCATTTGATCTGGTCTAACGCCAATATTTTGAAATAAAAATAAAATACATCAAACATTTTACGTGGAAGCGGATATCTGAATTTCCCACCAGAACACTTTATTGTGCAGCTATTCTGCTAATTGCTTCATTCATGAAATTAATTGTGTTTATGAAATTGAATTATTTGTGAAATGAATGAGAAGATTAAATATCACACACTTATATCTAAACTGATACAACTCAAAAACATAATTTGTCAGGTGACAAAAAAAATGTATGTCTTTTTTTTTATAAAGCGTTGCCCCACACTAGGTACTAATTTCTCCTGTATCGTGAGAGCGTTTATAAACATTTAAACTCACATACACAAACAGCCAGACCCGGAACTACTATCTGTAGGCCAAACAAATATTTGTTCCTAGCGAGAATCGAACCCGCGACATGCAGCGCAGCAGTCAATCGCTCAGCCACTGCACCAACCGTGCCGTCAGTATGAGAAGTTATGAATATTACGTAACACGAAAAGGTTGTAAAATATCACTGTATACAAATTTTGTTATGTCAGATAGTTACGTATGACCACTGAGTATTGGAATATAAGGGTAACTTAAAATCTTTGTAGTTTTTATGTTGACATTGGCAAAATGATGACTTAAATAAGTTTAGTTTGTCAATGGTCTGATAAAATGCTAACGGAATAAAATATATAAAATGAGTCTGTTTAGCTTCAAGTGCCTAAGATTTTCAGATTAAAATAAAAACTTTCAATTTATATCGCATAAATTAACTTTTCAGTTGTAAGACTCTTTAAATTCAGCGACAAGTATAAATACAAAACCGAATACCGTAAATTTAAAATAAACATTTAAAGTAAAGCGACTAAATCCAAAACCAAAAATAAATTATAACGACAAAAATCAAAGCTAACATTTTTATTAAAAAAACTGCTAAGAAAATCATCCGTGATCACACTTAATACACAAATGTCAAAACAATCGTCTATTGTGGGTAGATGTACAATATTTACGTCGTCGCCTCACGCAAATGTCACCAAGCAGACATACAAGGTTCTCTACATAATAAATTATGTCATTTTGATGATTTTTTAAGTGGATGATATAGATGATAGAGATAGTACCGACAGATGTGAGTTCTGGGTCTAGATGACTAGCATTGTTTACACTAGAGCTTAATTGAATTGGCGCCAGGATACAGGAACATTTGCCTAAGATGAGAATGCCCAAGATATTTTATCATTTCACTCGCTTCTGAAGTCCCTTTCTGAAGAGGGCCACTCCTATCACTTGGGGGTGTGAAAAATAGACTACATTTGATTAAAGATTCTTTGTTGTGTTCCGGTATCTGTTTCGAACAAACCGCAACCTATGCAGTGGCCTTGGTGTGGCTCCTCTGCTTTGCTGACATTTCTTTGAAGCGCGCGTGGAAAACGCGTCGTCGACACGTCCTGAAGGGTTACCATGTCATCTTATAGCAGTTCTTATTCCTGTGTGAGAAAGAGATGGTGCTAGACACCCTATATGTATAGCTCTGTCTCTTTCCCTCAGTGGAATAAGTTCTGCTTTAAGACGTCGTGGTAGGGCAGCTGTACTCTGTAGACGGACAGACTGTGAGCTACCCATTGCTCACCGTCCACAGCCCCGCGTCTACGGTGGCCGGTAGTCTTCTCGCGAATATAAGGGCAGAAAAAAGATGGTCTAGGTGATGCCGGAGTTTTCTCACAAGCCTTCAAGATAAAAACAATTCTAACCAGCCCTTTACATCACACATGTCTTATCCATTGCACCTATCTCTTGTCAGGCCGGCTTCGCACCATCGCCGGCTACATCACTAATCATAATAAAATGCTATAAATTACAGGCAACGGCTACATCCCCACGTCGAGTCTGCGCGAGATCCTGGCCGCTCTAGACGAACAACTGACCCCTGACCAGCTGAACGAAATGATCGCTGAGATTGACACCGACGCATCTGGCACCGTGGACTTTGACGGTAAGTTCAGAGTTCTTTTAACACACAGACATCAACATAACATACCAAATAGTTAATAGATCCTATTAACTATTTGGGTGTCACATATAAAGAAACCCACGTCACAGGGGAAGTTTTAGGTGTAGGGCAATGTTTAAAAAAAATGATAATGGAAAAAGTATTTTAACCTAATAATCTGTTTAGTACTAGGAATGAATTAGTATGTACATGGAATAAATACCTCTACGCCTAAATATTTTTTTTTCCACAGTACAATAGTCAATCAATTAAACCCTGGGTTCTAAATGACTTCCAAAAAAATACTTATGATACGTAGCAATATCCAAAACTGTTTTATAATTTTTAAGGTATTTTTTAATTCTCACTCTCCTGTTGTGTTCCTATGCCACTATATTGAAAATATAAATACTAAATATAAAATAACATTTACTTTAAGAAACTCTAAAATAATAACGGTATAAAATACCTTCTCCCTTTACCGAAACAGATTTCGTTATTAAACAAGTATAATCAGGTTTGTAATCCCGAAGGGTTATGCAGAGGTGTATAATAGTAACCAACTAAATGTTGTCAGTAACGTTTTCCTATTGCCATCAAACAGATACAAACCTAAACTCTATGCTACTATCGAGAAATTACTGATCGCAAAATCCAACAATTTTTTTACCAACCTAGGAATCGAAAACTGGCCCAGTCAGGGTTGCAACCTCCACACCAACCATGCAGTGTTCTCTACTTCTTCATTATTAAAAAAATATAACATTTCTGTATGTTTCCAGAATTCATGGCAATGATGACTGGTGATTAGCGGGAGGCGTCCCTGATGCAGAGTGATTATGTTAATAAAATAATATTATAGCTTTATAGTTCCTGTTTTATTTTAACAAAACATTCCTTTAGTGGAGAAATAGCTGCCGCCCGCGACATCGTCCGCGTGGCATAGTTACTTTGGGCTAACGCTAACTTTAAGCTGCGTTATGATTGAAAAAAAATATCTTTATCTCCCCTTTTCTTTTATTCTATGTCCGTCTCCAGGATCCCAAGTATCTCTGTACCAAAATTCATTAATCGGTTTGGCATTCAGGCGTGAAGACGCAACAAACAAACAGACTTTCGCTTTTATAGTATTAGTAACGATTGAAAAAGTCACATTGTTACTTGCCCGGATTTTAATTCAAAACCATACATCGCGCCATCGCGACTAATATTGAGACCAAATTAAAACAATATTAATACCTACTTGACTGTTGTTATATTTAAAGCCCGGTTGTTTTATGAAGTGGAAAATTGCTACTTCATACTTACGAAAAAAAAAAAGTAGGTATTACTCTGACAACAGAAGCAAACAGCAAAATTAAAAGCAATTTCAAACCTATAACAATCACAATAGCTCGCCTTTTTCAACGACACACTAATTCTTTTCCTTGCAAATCGGACAAAGGGTCTTTGAAATCAGAGGAAAAGAACCTAGAGGGGTCTAATTAACACGTGAAATGGGTCCCCTAAGCTTGCTTAACAAAGAAAAGTATTCTGCTTTGAGGCAACTCCAAGAAATTTGGGACTGTTTACTGAGAAATGTAACAAAAATGAGGGTAAATACCCTAATTCATAAATGTCAACTGAAATGGAGTTATAGAATGTTTTTTCCACTTCGTTTCAGAAAGTATTGGAGTCTCATAATGTGTTTTGTAAACCTACAAATGAAGTTGTAACAAGTTACGTTTCAAGAGAAAATTGATGTAGAAGGTGTTATTTAAAAAAACAGTCAGGTACGAGATGGGTTCCTGCTGGGGTTGTGGATTGTTCGAAAGAGATACCGTGGCTCCGGAACGTAAAGGGCAATAGAAGGAACATGGGTGGGTTTTAGTCAGTATAGTTAATTAGTCTGCAGTCCCAAATATGACACTCCACCCCGCTCTGCCCAGAGCGGGGTAAGTTAATTGATGATTTTCGATCCACAAAAAAAAAAGAAAAGTACGAGATGGGTTTGCTCACCGAAAGATTCGTACAAACTTGCAACTTTAACGGCCATATATTTTGTTTGCGTTGATTTGGAAGGTTAATTCTTTCAAAACTCCAAGGCTTTGCATATGACCTATAATTAACGTGGCTTTCTATTAGTAAAATTATTTTCAAAATGAGTTTTGTAGGTTTCTTTCCTCTTTGTATTCCGGGCCGCGGTATCTCAACATAGCAACTCCTGTATTTTTTTTTCTATAAAACTTGGCCCTACACTAGGATTTTCTTCTGTATCGTGGGTGCATTTACAAACATTTAAACTCTTACAACTTACAACATTACCAAACAGCCAGACCCGAAACAACTATCTGTAGGTTCTACAAATATTTGTTACGTGCGGGTTCGAACCCGCGACACGCAGCGCAGCAGTCGATCTCTCAGCCACTGCGCCAACCGTGTTGTCCAACGGCTTTAGCAACGGTGTACGTAATAGGACACCCACGTCCCATGTAATAAGGAACGAACCTATTGCCATAAACTGGGCACAAGTCCAGATTTCGTAGCAGTAGATATTCCTGATGGAAAAACCGAATTACACTCAGCCAGCCCGGGAATCAAACCCAGGACTCATCCTCAGCAGTCACCCTTGCGAGGACTAGACCAAAAAGACAGTCAACAATTTTATAAAAGTTACCCATACAGCATTATATCATTTCCACTGCCCTAACTTTTGAAAACAAGTTAATGAAATTAGGTCCTAAAAATGTAATTAAATTGTGTACTACCAGACATTACAGTGAAACGCAGGAATGAATACACCTTTGTCCCTTTTCTGTTCAAAAATTGTTTCAGTAAAATTCAGCGCTTTGTATTTTCCCAACTTACAGCTTTTTTATGATCTATAACATATTTTATGTGGCAATATTTTAGCTACGCCAGGTGGGACTTGTATTGTATGTAGAAATATTCTTGCAGTAACAAATTGCCTGCACCTGGGACCGTCTGCGCTTATGTATAGGCTATGTATATATGTGTGCAGCAATTTTGGTATTATCTATATCAAAAATAATCTTTTTATTAATACTAATGCCATCAAAAACATAATTTGTTAAAATAACCAAGTCTCACTCAGTTCTCTCACCGTTAAAATCTTGGGAGTTTTTTTTTAAACTAACGTTGCCCTACAGTAGGAATTTTTCCTGTACCGTGGGTGCATTTACAAACATTTAAACTCACATACACAAACAGCCAGACCTGGAACAACTACCAGGCCATACAAATATTTGTTTCGTGCGGGAATCGAACCCGAGACACGCAGCGCAGCAGTCAATCGCTCAGCCACTACGCCAACCGTGGAGTCTTTGAAAACTGACAGCCTTTTTTATCCAACTACGGCCTTTTTCAAAATGTCTGTTTTTTGTTGATCCTCTTTATTGTAGACTCCTTATTAAAGTAGGTATCTAAGAAGTCTGTTAACATTTTTATGGGACAAGAATTTGGTTTCCATCTGACAAATAACAAGACGTATTTTATTAGGATGTTAGATCGTTATAAAACAAAGAAAGAAGAAAGTAAGAAAGAAAACAAGTTTATTTGGCACAAGCCATAAATGCACACACTAATAAAAAAATATAAAACTTAATCCTAAACACAAATAAAATAAAAATAATGTGTGTCTCATGGCTGCGATAAACACTTGTTATTTTTCAGTGTTTTCTAAAATCACTGAAACAATTCCATCAAAACACATTAAATCTTAAGCTAACGCATAAGGTGCCAACAATCCCAAAACCAAACAATGGAGGAAATACACCAAGGTACATTAACTTGTCTGTAAAAAGAGGGCGTTAGAAATACGCCTAGGGCGCCGACACTCGCAAGAAATGTTTTCTTTTAGCAACCTTAAAGCTAAGGCCACGAAAACCTCGCACAAAGCGTCTAAATACAAGCAGAGAGGCCTCCCAGAGCCAGCGCCTGACTAATGGTAAAAATCCGTCTAATGGCGATAGAACGCGTCAACGGCGCGTTCGTGTACCACGCGCATCTCAAAGAGATGTCCATCCATAAAGGGCACAAGAAGGAACATGGGTGGGTTTCAGTCAGTAAAAGTCTGACACTCTCCCCCGCTCTGGCTGGAGCCAGACTTTTAGTGACTAAGTTATTTGATGATTTCCCATAAACAAAAAAATTACAGAATTCAGGGTAACAATGAATGCGTTTAAATACCGCCCCGTAGGAGCCCGTGGCGAAACGATAACAGCTGCTCGGGTCCATTAGGTTAACCCGTGCTTGACTAGGTTGGTCTATTATGTATATATGTTTATTAGAAAAAACGCTTTAAACAGTAATTTCTTGGCCCAGACATAAGGTTAAGGGGCCCTACATAAAGCGTTTGAGAGCTCTAAGCTCTTAGTTGTATGCACATAGGAAAGGAGCCTTAGGCTTTAGATAAGCACATCGTATAAAAGCTCTGGAATGTCCCATTTGCTTGAAAAAACACTTCTGTTGAACAATTATTTACACAATGAGAACTAGTACTTGTGTATTTTTATTGTTTCGGTTTACCTTTTCTTTTATAGGTGGGAAATCATCAAATAACTTTCCCACCTCTGGCCGTAGCGTAGCGGGGGGGAGTAAAACCGTCCCATGTTCTTTCTTTTGCCCTTTATATTCCGGGGCCGCGGTATCTCTTTCGAACAACCCGCAACCCCGGGGTTAGGTTTACCTACTATGTAATATAGGTCTAATCGTTTCCAGTCACAGCGGACATTAGCCATCGGCGCGGGAGATATTTTAGTGCACAAGTGTGTGCGCAGACACACGTGCATTCTCTGTTCCTTCACTTTCATAGTCCGATGGGACGGCAATCCGACACGACCGGAGAGATTTTCCGAGTTACGGAGTATCATACTACCAACTTAAACTCCGGGCTGCTACTGTGAAATTCCTAATGTACGAACCTTATAATAATTTTCATTATTGAAGGTAGCGCTGGCGTTACCAAAAAGTGTGTGTCAGCTCCGAGTGCGCCGACGCACGACTGGAGTTTACTCCTTAAGTACGAGTATCTAACCATACGCAAAAAGAGTTTATTCAACTGAAAAAGATTAATATCATATGAAAGGGTAATTCACAAATTATTGAAAAAAATAGCAACATCGACACTGATAGAAACAAACAAGCCCAATAACATAATATAGTATATAGGTATAGTCGCCTATACAGCATACCATATTGTCGTCTTAATACACTCACAGCCAAATTAGAAAGTTTGAAAATCACATCGAGAATTTGTCACGTTTTCGTTACTTGTTAGTAGGTTTTACCCCTCGGATTTTTCTCATACCGGGCGCCTTATATATGAAAATCGATTCTTAACCTGGAGAAAACTCTAAAAAAATATTTGATTGGTTTTTTGATACAATTTTTTTTTACAAAACAGCGCCCTCCTTACCACTTAATACAATAACTAAATTCATGAAAAATAGAGGTAACTAACTGCGCCTCGCGATATTATCCGCGGTGAAAAACCATATTTAAATTATTTGGTCATCCCATGTCAACACCGACTTTTCCGGGATCAAAAGTAGCCTTTGTATTAAACTAGAATACTATGATAACAAATTGCATTCAAATCTATGAAGCCGTTTTAGCTTGAAACAGTACAGTCTTACATACAAACTTTCCCCTACTGTGATGCTGTATAATACAGCACACATATGAATCGCGTCAATAGTTTACGACAGCCGTCCCTAGAGTGAGGCTTCGGCCAGTCCCGGCAATAATCGGCTGTCGTCGGCAATCATCGTCGATCAGCGTTCGGTAAAGTAACATGACACTAATTAAGCAGTTCTAACAAAATACTACTGTTTTACCAAATGATCTGCTTTAAGAAAACTGTTTTGATAAAAAATTATTATGGCGAGCCACACTATAATTTTCCGCATTGAAAAGTGGTCTAGTAATTGAAAAACCGGCCAAGAGCGTGTCGGGCCACGCTCAGTGTAGGGTTCCGTAGTTTCCCGTCCGTCGCAATAAGTGTTCCCAGTTATGAGGCCAACCGAACAATTCGGTAATACCCGATCCAATGTAATAAGTACCTGCAGCGCCATCTCTTGGGGAATTAGGTTACTAATTAATACAAAGACTTGCAATTTCGGTGGTAATTTTGGATTGCGAGAACCGATTTCAATAATTCTTTTTTTGTTTGAAAAAAGATACGTTCAGGATAATAAAATATGTAAACAAAGTTACAAAAAAAGCTTGCATATACGATTATACTACAAACTTAGTGCAGAAATTATTTTATACAAGTTTTTGTCTTTTTTGTACAAAAACTGTTGTGTCAATCAAGTTTAAAATGATTTTCATAGAAAGTCCTTATAAAGTTCTACTTTTCAGATTTTTTTCATATTTTCTAAACTTATGGTTCAAAAGTTAGAGGGGGGGGACACATTGTTTTTTACTTTTGGAGCGATTATTTCCGAAATTATTGACATTATCAAAAAATTATCTTAGTAAACCCCTATTCATTTTTAAATACCTTTCCAACATATCACACGTTAGGGTTGAAATTAAAAAAAAATCACTTCTCACTTTACATATAGGGTGGCTACCCTAATAAAACATTTTTTTCAAATTTTTATTTTACCACTTTGCCGGCGTGATTGATATACATATTGGTACCAAATTTCAGCTTTCTAGCGCTAACAGTCACAGAGATTAAGCGAGGACGGACGGACGGACGGACGGACGGACAGACAGACATGGCGAAACTATAAGGGTTCCTAGTTGACTACGGAACCCTAAAAATGGCTTGACTTCGATTAATTTATTTGAAGTAGACGAGTTACAAGCTGAACAAATGAAGCTACAGGTCCAAATAACTGTGAAAGTACTGTAGTGATATTTACAGTTGCCCATTTTAAAGCGTAGGTCTCTACATATAGAGAAGGATGAACCAGAAACTCCATGGACCGACATTTAATTCAGAATATTTTGTTTAAAAAACCTTGGTTACGTCATGTTTATTTTGACGTAGAACGGCAAATCGTGAACGTATCCAACGATTAAAATCTTTGCCTAAGCCTACCTTCTATTTACACACGTACGTTAATATTATGTCCCCATTTATCTCCAAGACACAAACAATCTTGTTGAAACAGTCCCTTTAATCTGTTAGAAGACCTTCATAAATATCGCAGGGTAGTCTTAAACAAACTGGTCCTAAGTACACGCGATGTAAAATATTTATTACGTGTTACTACGGGTGTTAGGATCAAAAATTGAGACATTGTACATATATATATATATAGATATGAATATTCTTACAGTGATTAATCTATTTATCCAACATTACTATTGAATGCTGGCGTATAAGAAACTAGATTTTAAGTAACTCTCCCTATATAAAGCTCTTTGGTATTTGGTGGTGAGGGCACAGGTACCAGCTACCTGTAGCTTTTGCCCTTGCGCCTGATTGATTGTAATAGCAAAGCTAAGTTTTCCGTTAGCTTCCCTCTTTCTCCCTCATTTACCTCTTTAAAAAAATCCTGTGTCCGTCTCCAGGGTCCCAAATATCTCTGTTCCAAAATTTATCAAAATCGGTTAAGCCATTAAAGCGTGAAAAAGTAACAAACAAACTCACTTTCCCTTTTATAATATTACTAAGGATTGTATAATTATTTTATTTTATTGTATTATAATTTTCAATGTGAAACCACGTATTCTTATTTAAAATATAGTTGATTATAAATCAGATTGAGTTGAAACTAATTTAAGATAATTATCATAGTTTCTCTCGCTCCAAAACTGGGTATTTCACACTTAGAGAGTGGAAATAGGTTTGTAGGTCACAGGACATTGTAAAATCGTTTGGCAGCCGCCATTTGTAACCCGGGTATGATTGAATAGTTCCCCGGGCCGATTGCTGTGGCAAATGAATGGAACCGCGATTTTGGTCGCTCATTAATATGTTGTTGACGTACGTAGGTTTTTTAAAAGAATTTTAGGTGAAAATAATGATGTTTTTTCGGTGTTTTGATTGTAGAATATCATCGACAGCCACGCCTTTATAAATCCTTACTAATATTATAAAAGCGAAAGTGAGTTTGTTTGTTACTTCTTCACGCTTTAATGGCTTAACCGATTGTGATGAATTTTAGTACAGAGAATGTTGGGACCCTGGAGGTGGCCATAGGCTAATTTATTTTAAAAAAATGGGATGTGAGGGAGAAAGAGGGAAGAAAAGGGAAAACTTAGAGTTGCTATTACAAATCAATAAGGCGCAAGGGGAACTGTGTTACCCCAAATTTAACGCGGGCGAAGCCGCAGGCGCAAGCTAGTGTATTATAAAAACGAAAGTGAGTTTGTTTGTTTGTTATGTCTTCACGCCAAAATGGCCTAAGTGATTTTTATGAATTTTAGTACAGAGAATGTTGGGACCCTTGAGGCTAACAAAAGTGAGTAAAAGGGATAGTAAGAGGGAGGACAAGGGGAGAGAAACATAATTTCATCGAGATCCGTTCAGCCGTTTTGACGTGAAAGAGTAACAAACATCCATACATCCATCCTCACAAACATTCGCATTTTAATATTAGTAGGATCCTATTGTTCGACTGACCCTTAAAACCTAGTTACTGAACTCTCAAAGGCAGCATATACCAAAGCCAGTAAATAGAAAAAAAAACCTTTACCCAATAAGTACCTAAATGTACCTCGATCCCACCTGCTTGTATTATTATCATCACACTGTATAATACGACAATATTGTTGAGAGCCTAGTAACCGAAACTTGATACAGACCCTTATTGTAATGGCGTAGGGTGAGTCGATTTACATAATAAGATAACCTCTCTTCTTTACCTGAAGAAAGAGATTATTTAAAGAAAAATAAAATTTGTTTCTTTTTGTGAAAGCGGTATTATTTTACCACTAACTCAGGGGCGCGTGAAGTTCGGTTACTGTCCCACGAGATCATTGTTCAGGGATTCGAGTATCCTATGTGTTTACCCAGGCTATAAACTATCCGTGTGCAAAATTTCATCTAAATCTGTTTAGTAGTTTTCACGTGAAAGAGTAAGAAACATCCATACATCCAGATATCCGTACATTGTCACAAACATTCGCATTTATAATATTAGTAAGGTGTCATCGATATTCTCAGCATTTTTAAGAGAAAATTCCTTTTTCAAATGAAACTACTTACTCTTGACCACAAAATGCCCCGGCGGTTGACCCCAAAAGACTTTGAAAACGGTGACTCCTAAAATACCTTTTTGACCGCACACTAATTTTGCCTGAATACCCTGGGTTTGGTCCAAAGAGAATGTTTAATCTACTTGCTTTTTAAAGAAGTTTTTTTTCTTTCATTTTACATCAATGGATTGATGAATCATGGTAGAACGAAAACAAATAATCAGATATAATTTGTCATTATCTACCTAGAATTTTCCCACAAGTTTTCTTTTGAGGGTTCCTTACCTTAAAAGAAAAAAAATTAAACAATTTTTTTTAAACTTTGCCCCACACTAGGAATTTCTCCTGTATCGTGGGTGCGTTTGCAAACATTTAAAATAGATGGATTTTGTAAGGAATGATATGAAGAAGAAAGAAGTAAATAGAACCGTGACGTCTGACAGAGAAGAATGGAAGAAGACAAAGTCATACACCAATTCCAAAAAGAATAAGACAAGGGTAATAAGATTATGATGCAGCCGAGTTTCAGAGGAACATTAAATGGAAAGAGAGAGGTTGACGAAAGAAAATATAGATGGATTTTTTAAGAAATGATATGAAGGAGAAAGAAGTAAATTGAACCGTGACGGCTGACAAGGGACAATGGAAGAAGACAAAGTCAACCAATTCCAAAAAGAATAAGACAAGGGTAATAAGATTATGATGCAGCCGAGATTCAGAGGAACATTAAATGGAAAGAGAGAGGTTGGCGAAAGAAAATATAAATGGATATTGTAAGGAATGATTAGAAGGAGACAAAAGTTAATAAAACCGTGACGTCTGACAGAGGAGAATGGAAGAAGAGAAAGTGTTACATCAATTCCAAAAAAAATGAGACAGGGGCAATAAGATTATGAGGCAGCCGAGTTTCAGAGGAACATTGAACTACAAAACTGTTCAACTGTGGCAACATACTGACTTAAAAATTTGTTCTAACTACTAAAAATACTAACTTACATCAAGGTCTGGCATTATTCACAATCCTGAAGTTGACTCCAAAAGTTTTGGGTTCAAAGCTTTGGATTAGAAAGCGAATAAAGGTTGTTTTGTGTTGTTAGAACAAAACGGTCATTGGTGGAAAATAGTTGTTCCTTTTCATACATAATGGTTGTAAAAAAACCTTTAACTGAGCAGAAAGGCACTTATTTTGTTTACGGAACCCTCTAATTACGGAGATATTGGGGTCAATGTTTCGCAACTATTTGACAACTTTATTAAATAAATATTTTTAAAAGTTCGTAGTTTCGTCACCAATTTTGAATGAATAACATCATTAATTAAAACGTGCCAAACCATGTCCCGATTTTTCGACTCTGTTGATTAGAATATCCTGTTACAAATGATATTCATAATTATATAGACCTATACATACTTAGTACCCCAAAATTAATTTCGCCAGTTACGATTAAACCAAATAGCTTTTCAACCACTAGATCAACTAAATATTTAATAACTAGCTTCCGCCCGCGACTTCGTCCACGTGGCATAGTGACTTTGGGCTAACGCTAACTTTAACTTGCGTGATGATCGAAAAAAAAATATCTTTCCCCTTTTCTTCCCTCCCACTCCCCCTTTTATCACTTTTTTTAAACCTTAGTACGTGTCCAGGGACCCAACTATACCAAAATTCATCAAAATTGGTTTGGCCATTTAGGCGTGAAGACATAACAAACAAACAAACTCACTTTCGCTTTTATAATATTAGTAAGGATGACATAACCAATATTTTTATAATATTAGTAAGGAAAAATAAACCTATGAAGCAAGAATTTCGCCATAATATTTGGTCTATAACATTATTAACCGGTATTATATCTGGTAACGTATTTTCCTCGGCTCTTTCCACAAATATGGCGGGTCTTACGCGCATGTCTCATTTATGTACATGATGAAAGGCCACGGAATTACCTGCCTAGCCACAAGAAAACGTCAAATAATTTTGGTCCTTACAGTTTTGAGGCAATAGTTTTGGTCCTTGTACTTATACTTTGACTTGTTTATTTTAAAACTAGCTTTTGCCCGCATTTACAACAAATTTTGTAAAACTAATTTAAGTTTGCCATCAACGAACGCACGAACAACACGAATTACGACTCCGATTTTCGTCAAAAATTTCACAGTAGCAATATTGTGAAATTTTTGACGAAAGTACCTAAAAGCCCTATGTCGGATCCGGTCGAACTCTGGAATTCATGCTCAGCTATCGCGCAGAACGCTTGTTTCTTTTTTATAAATAATCTATTTGTATTATTTGTAAGAGATACAAAGAAGTACGAGTAGTACGTATTCCATGTGTGACAAAATACATGTCCCTTTTTTGCTCCACACTAGGAATTTCTCCTGTATCGTGGGTGCGTTTACAAACATTTAAACTCACATAAACAAACAGCCAGACCCGAAACTACTACCTGTTTGTCATACAAATATTTGTTCTGTGTGGGGATCGAACCCGCGACACGCAGCGCAGCAGTCGATCGCGTAGCCACTGCGCCAACCGTGTCGTCCTTTATTACAAAATAAGCACAAAATTGAGCAAGGAAGATATAATTCCCACAAAATTACATTTCTACGAAATACTCAATTCATAAGGAATTGCAAAACTGAACTTTATTACAAATCTTGAAGAATAAAGATTGATTAGATCTCATTACAAGAATGGATTTTCTTCGTAATTTGTCGATTTCGGCTAATCTTTCGATCACTGAGTGACCTGAATTGTTTTTTGATTAGTTAATTTAAAAGATTAATCGAAAACTTTCTGTGATTGATTTCTCCTTTAATTTGTTAATGATAACTGAGTTTTTGTCGCAAAATGCGATCGAAATCAAAGCATCTTGAATTAGATACCTTGGTTTGAAAAGTATTTTATAACTAGTTTTTTTTATGTCCTAAATAAAATTTTGTTGAGAAGGTGTTGTCTTATATGTTTACTGAAAGCACTCCCACTCCAAGACAGAAATCAACTTTATCATCAGTCAATACACGTCCACCGCTGGGCTCTGCTGGCTGTGGATGGATATCCAATAATCACCATATGTAAGAGACTATGTTTGGTCCTGTGTTAAGCGCAACCAGTGATTTACAAGACCATTGACCACCTAATAGGTCTATCTTGTGGGAGGCTTTCCTAAAAAGGTCACCTTAAGAGAATTACACCTTTTTATCAATAATTCAATTATAAAAATATATTTTCTTCAATTCCGTACTGCCAAAACTCGGCGCCATTCTTCAACAAAATCTTCAGTCAGGTCTTCGTAGATTCTATTATTAGTTTGAAATGTAATAAAAAAAATCTACAATGATGTGTGTGTTGTGAAGTGTCCCCACTTACCGTTCGCAGTTCTGAATCTACGCAGATGGAGATGGGCTACTGCTAAAACAAACTACAATTTATTACGCGTATGACTCATGACAAAATGGCAATGATCTTTATAACACACTTAAGTGATCAAAATTTTAATAAAATACTACAAAGTCCAAAATACGGAGATACAAAAGGGAAAATATGTCTTAAAATAGACGTTGAAGAAAGAAAAGTTGTTTCAAAGGAAATACACTTGCAATTAGATGATGTTTAAGTGTTCTGACCCAAAGCATTAGGACGAACAAATTTGGGAACAGACATTATTGAGGAAACTAATAAAATTACCCTAAGTATCCATAAAGATAAGGGTATATTGTCAGAGTTTATCTATAAAAATGAAACCGACTCTTTATATTGCAAAGGAAGGGATGGAATTTATTTGGATTCTGAAAGTTCTACAAAAATATAGTCAGAACTGTGATAGTGAACCATTTGATAGTCTCTCTAGAAGTAAAACAAAGGTAAAATACGAGTACAATCTAATATCTAGCAGACGTCTTATTAAAATTCTGATCACAAACGACCTCAACAATGTCAAAGGCCTTGGTCAAAACACAAAAACCATTGCCGACCAACCGAACAAAATCAATTAAATGCTCAATATTGAAAATGGACAGGCGTGATCAAGCTCTTACGTTTCATTACCTGACTTACACTCCTAAAACTACTGGTGCTAGCGCTCCGAGCCTGCAAGAAGAAACATTCGTTCCTATACACTAGCACACACAGCTTTTGTAACAACGACCAAGAAGATTGACATGCTGAATGGACAAGCTGTTTGCGAGGTTGTAAAACGGTCGCCGTTTGCTCGGCCCCTTTCAATAATGTTTTCAAAGTTGTGTTTGATAAATTGCTGTTCATATTTTCTTATAATGTCAATAAAAAGTTTGGGACATCTAAATGTTTTTCTGCATCAATCTTTTCTGTTATTGGTAATGATGCTTCCTACTTTTCGTCTGAAAAGTTGAAAATGACTGATGTGATTTTCTGAATTCTTGTTTTAGGAAGTTCTATTTTAATACTTATGAAAAAATCACAGTATAATTTAAGAAAGTCATTATTGCCAGCTGTAATTAAAACTTCATAATTAACATAACTATTTATATATAAGATAATTTCAATGCAACTAAGTTTAAAACTCAATCATTTTGATGGTTTATTTTCATCAGTACGTGTTTTTTTCATTTTTACATTTATTATTTTGTTCCCCCAAGTTTTATTTTAGAATATTCTTTGTTGCATGATTTTACTGCCTTTTATTACGGCATTAATGTCACCATGCTCCGGGTAATTGTCACATTGGGATGATTTAGTACATAAAGCGGTATTTTGTCTAAATTATCTTTTATTATCGGTCCCTTTAGTACTGCTTATAACGTTTTTTTTCGTGCAGAACATGAAATCTGGACGTTTTTTTTTTTCGTCATCATTAAAATGAACAAATTGCTGCAGTCTTGGCAGATTTCAGTTTTCTTTCATCTTTCAAGGGCCCCATAACAATTTTCTTTTAAAATTTATTGCAATACTTTGCTTCCTTATTAACAGTCTACATTACATTCATTAAATATGTTTCAAAGTATTTATAAATATGCATGCTTCAAATTTTTTTTTTTGCTGTGAAATTGTTATTTAAATTGTAGTTTAATTGTGATTCATATTAATTTATTTTTTAGTTAATAATCTTTTTAATTATTTATGTAAATTTATTTTAAAAACTCAATTGAAACTGAATTTGCTATCATTCGCCTTGTGAAACTAGGCGAATGATAGCAAATTGTTAGCAAAGTGTTGTAAACACATGGTCATCCGTAAATAAAATGACGGCTAAATGAATGGCTGCAACAGCTTGTTTTCGCAATTTATTACTTTTCAGTTATTTATATGTTGTAGCTGTTTGTTGTACCCTAAATAAATAAATTAAAATACATCCTTACAATAGATGTTTTCTGTTGGAACAGCAATTTACAATAAATATCTAAATTATTATTATTACCAATCAAGACCACTATTTAACATTATATAGCCGGAAGGGTGAGAAAGAGGTGTACGCCAACTACCCGGCGACTAATTCTGAATCTTTTGTATTAATATTAAAGACCATTTTACCATCTAAACTTGTTTGTGCATCTATGTGCATAGCGTTAGAAGAAAGAGACAGATCGTGCAGCATTTCTAATCTTGTTGGTCGAGCACACAGGAAACAGTTAGTCAAATGTTTTATGCACAGATATAGGAGCTTAAATTGATATTTTGAAGGCAATTCAAGAAATAAGTAATTTCGGAAATAAATCCCAAGTATTATGACTAAAAATATCAAACGCAGAAAACGATGTTGTTGTTTTATAAGTGCGATTTTAAAAAGTTTTGAGGGAGATTGTTTTTTGTATACACTTCCACATGACCCATTTCTCATTGTTTACAATTTACTTCTTGAATTGCGTTTCAAAAGACCAAATTATGCTCCAAAACACATAACAATTAAATGCAAGCAATCTGTTCGTATGTGTAAATAGGAAAATTCGGAAAAACAGTGAGTTTGATTAGTCAAACCGGCAGAGGGAAGCAAGATAGATAGTTCGCAATCAACATTTACGTGACTCTTCACAATTTCGAAAAAAAAAACAAGAAAAATTTCGAAACAAAATCGTGCGTTTTATTTGACAAAAATAGTAACTGTGCCGAAGAAGTGTTTTAGTTCAACATATTCGAAAACAGATAAAATTAAAAATAAAATTTATGTAAGAATTTTACTTGCTGACATTTGGCTCCAAAAGACGATGTTGAAAGAGTGTCCAAACATAAATATTTTGTCAAAAATAACGCACTTAAATTTAAACCAATAAGTGACGCAATTATAAGTAACGTCAAGTCCGTATTGATACTTATAACAGTAAAGAGCACTAAATTAACATTTAAAGCATTTGCCAAGACGATCAGCAACATTTATTATACAACAAAGACGTTTAATTCTGCGTAGAACGGTAAAGGCCGATGTCAGTGTACAAGTTAGCGTTTAGAGTCTTTAACTGTGATTTGTATATAACTCTGGAACACCTGTAACAGAAATGTTAACAACAAAAAGAAATGGAGCATCCACGTTTAACAAAACAGAGATTTCAAAGACACTTTATTTTTTAGTACTCGATATATTGACGTGAAGAAATAATGATAAACTTGACGTTTGCGATGCTATTTATTAAAAAAAAGACACATGGCTGAACTTATTTCTAAATACTCAAAAAAAGAAACACAGAATAATCAGTAAAGAGACACCAAATTTTCGAATTAATTTCTACTTATACAAAGGATAATTTAAAAAAAATATTTTATACATATAGAGACAAACTGTATAATGCCCCTTGCTACAGTCGTTATAAACTCCCTTCATAATATATTATTATAGTTTACAACAAAATCTCTCTAAAACTTGCATTCCTTCTATAAAAGATGCATTACGGAGGCACTATATCATTTTCCAATATCAAAACTCTACCTGAAGTTAGGGAAATAAATCCACTATGAGCCAAGAAAATCTGCTCAAATCTTCAATTTCAAAGAGTTTTCTTGCAAGGAGTTTGGCCACACAATTCCCCCCTTTCCCCTTCCTTGTTATATTTATTCATATTTTGTCCTTTCGCATAAACATTGTATGAGGAAATGAATTTCCTTGCTCCTAATTTGTTTGAAAAGCGTTTTAGGAAAACGTTTTTCGTCTTGGTTCGAGCAATATCTTATCAAAAGTGAGTTTTTTTTTTCGTTTAGTTATGTTTTATATTTATTTTGATTATTCACGTACATAAATACATACTTTTTTATATAATTACGTCTTTCTTTCAAACCCACCCTAGTTCGTAAATATTTTGACAGATAATATATAACTTGACATTTGTGAAGATGACAGTTTTTAATTATGATATGCTACCCTACCATGACGTGTTAAAGCAGAACTGATTCCGCTGAGGGAATGGGACAGAGCTCATCTCTTTCACTCAGTGGAAAAGTTCTGCTTTAGGATGTCATAGTAGGCCTTCAGAACCCTGGCAGAATAGTCGACATCGGCTCAGTTGCCACATAAGAAGAAAAAAAATATGATCAGAAGCCATTTTTGTTTTTTTTTTGGACGGGAAATCATCAGAAAACTTCTGCCGCTCTGGCGTAGCGCAAGGGAGTGTCAGACTTTTACCGACTAAAATCCCCTTTCTAAATCTATATTCGTTCTTTTGCCCTTTAAGTTCCGGGGTCGCATATCTCTTTCGAACAACCCACAACCCGGGAAGGTTGTACTAAACAACCTTCAGATTACATATTTACGAAGTTATTTTTCTAAGGAAAAAACAACTAGACACCCGTCTTTCTCTGTAATGTATGACTGTTATGTATTAAGTTGGCTTTTTTTAAGTATACCGCAATAAGCCGCTACAATAACAAGAAACAAACAAAAGTATAGGGAAACTGGACATTTTAGAAGTTGATGGACAAATAGATTAGAGGGTGAAATTATAGTTCTCAAGCTTGCAGCGGCCTTGAACGCTGTTTTGTTTCATTCGACTCGATAAAACCATTGTAAATTTTATAACAGAATTAATTTTTCACTAGTGTCGGACTGAAATATTGGTGTCTTTTACTAACATAATAAATTTGAAAGAGATAAAAGAAGAGGTGATATTAAATTTTAGACATAGATCTGTATATTTTGGCCTGTTCACTTACTTTACGAATTGATCAAGACTGATCAATTCAAAATATCAATTTCAAACTATGATATCTTGTAATATTAAATTATTTTGAACATAGTTCCGTATATTTTGGCTTGCTCACTTGATACGGTTTAATCTTGATCAGTTTAAAAGATTAATTTCAAACTATGATATCTTGAAATATCATAATGGTATTTTATTACAAGATATCATCGTTTGAAATTGATCTACTTCTAACTGCTATTAAAATACAACAATGTGTTTACTTATCCAGTTAAAATGTAATAACCATAACCAGCGCCAATCATACGATTTTATTCGTAAAATATTATAACCATATTGAAAGGGTTCGAAAATGACCTCTTGGTCGTAAAAGAAACCATGTTTGAACTCATTCCAAGAAACGATTGATAAAAAATGCAAGAGTGAGGATATGTAAAAAGGAAATGACCCCCAAATAATAAAAAAACTGCTTTTCAAATGTATTAGGGTTTACTTCCGGTCTGTGTACCCAGATGCAGCTGAATATTTGTATTTTATATAACTTATTAATTTTAGGAAAATCTGTACAATATTACAGAAAAAGTTAGTTAGTTTTTTTTTTTAGTTGAAATTGTTAAAGATATAAAAAAAATATAAACAACTTATTTTTAATTCATTCCAGAAAAATATATAAGTACAACATTACAGAAAAATCTAAGCTTTTTCTCCGTTAAATGTAGGATATCTTGCAATAATGAGTGATAAAAACGTCTATATTAAAATACTTAAAAGTTAAAGAAAAACTCGTGTTGCGTTCATTTTTACACAGAACAAGCACGTGAAAAATATTTGTTAATCCAAAATATTTTTGAGTTTAACCGTAACAAACAATGAATTTAGTTTTGTCTTCATAGTAAAGATAAACGGCTCCAAATATCTATTCAGCATTCATTAAAATCAATAGACACTCAAATAAGCAAATAAAAATTTTTCCAAGCATATGAACATCATCAAATTCCCATCCATTTTTATCTTACATTAAATTCAAACATAACTTTTTATGACATTTCAAATTCGGTAACTCGTGTAATTTCCCGTTTGGTAGCCGGGGATTCCCGCGGGCATTCCTACCATCATCCTTCTTGTCCCCAAAGGATGACAGTTGTCACGAAATGTCATGACACTGACAAAGTTTTGTTGTAATGTTGACAGTGGGAACTTTAGTTTGTCTGTTTTATTTGTTAGATACATAAATATTTCGGAGAGACAGTTCTTGGGCAATTTAGTTTTTGTTTACACAACAGTCGGTTTGCTTGTACAATAATAATGTCACATTACATTTTCATTACACGTTATTGTCTTTGATAATTTATTTTTAAATTTTAAACTCAGCCCCCAGGTTAGGCACCTAACCACAAGATAAAAAAAAATGATAAGAAAAAAGGATACAAAAAAAAACACTAGCTCTGAGAACTGGACTCAAGTTGATTTTGAGCTAAATATGCAGCTCTAACTCTACCGTCTTTTTAGAAAATCTACCCTCTGAGGGTTTTTTTTAAATGGCGTTTTAACAGCGTTATAACGATTATGTAAGTATCACAATTATATTCAGTTTACATACGCTACTAAAGATTTTATTTGAAATCTATTAAAAGTCGTTACAAGGCTAAAAACACTTTGAAAGCGAAAGCAACCTATAAAGTAAACAAATAAAATTGCTTTAAGTAAACAAATCATTTGAAAGTGAACTTGTACTAAAACTCGCAATTGTAAACGATATTTATTGCTACCCGAACTAACTGTCGCTAAGTTTTATATCTCTTGTTTCATAATACAGGACCTGTGTATTATGATACGCGTGAGTCTATGATATATAGCGACACTTAATTCAGGTAGCGATAGCTATCATTTATAATAGCGAGTTTTTGGTACAAGTTCACATTCAATTGTTTTGCTAACTTTTGTTTCTTTTTTCTATTACATTCTGGTCTTGCAGTACTGTATCAAATATTACTATACAAAATTGCAACGTAAATGTTTGCCCATAATCCCTTCTACTAGATAGATTATTAGTTCTAACCGTACTCTATTAAATTAACAATACTCAATAGCTGCCTTTGAAGTTGGCAATATCTCTGGGAAATGGCATAAGTTTCAACAATAATACAAGGAAATAGATTCATTAGTGAATTGCGCTTACAGTTAAATGGAATGGACAATATCTCAATTAGTTAATACACGAGTTTTCTTACCCGCGTAGAAGTCGTAAATTATCCTATGAGATCGTACTGGCAAGATAAAAATTGAAATATTAACAAAATTACATAAAGAGTCGACAAAGCTCCCAAAATAAGTTAGCTGTAAGTCGGAAGCAAAAAATAGATAAACAAAAGTTCACCGACTTCCGGAACTGATTTTCCACTTATTTTGAAACTTGTTTTTTATTGTAGAATTGCAGAATGGCCCGAATTTTAAAATACTAGGAATTAATATAATTATTTTTTGTTTTTTTTTACCCGAAACTTTGCCCCACACTAGGAATTTCTCCTGTATCGGGGGTACGTTTACAAACATTTAAACTCACACAAAAACAGTCAGACCCGAAATAACTAAGTACGTGTAAGCCATACCAATATTTGTTCCGTGTGGGAATCGAACCCTCGACACAAATCGCGGCAGTCTATCGCTCAACCACTGCACCAACCGTGTCATCCATCCATTATTAAGTTTAAAAATACACACCAAGAAAGTTGGTAAAGAACGCATGCTAATAAAAAAAAATAATAACATACAGGAGAAACACTTTCGTCGTCCCTGATAACAAACAAACTTGATAATGAAAATGCAGTTACTCAATTTCAACTGAGACAAGCTGTTAAAACAGCTTTTCTGAAACAAAGTCCCCTGACATCAGATGTCAATAAGTGTCAACTGTCAGTGTCACCCGAAGTTTGATAAGTGTAATGTCAACCCAAGAGACATACGGTTTTCTCCAACAGTTACTCCTAAAATAGTCAGACTACGGCATAGAGTTAAGCTAAAAATAAATTGGTGATTTTTTTTTGTATTATCCGACTACAGGGAAGCAAAAAGGAGGGTTATGATTTTTCATTTCAGCCATACTTGACTTTGATTGGTTGTTTCGAACTTTAAATCAATAAAACAAACTCATCCCCATTCTTGCAGGTAAAAACATAACTAGATGATTCACTTAAACTCCTCTTAAGTGTGTAAAATATTGGAATGAAGTGAATTTGGAAAGTTTAAACAGTAAATTACGGTCACATAAAAAATGTGCTGACTGAACAAAATTCAAGTTTTTGGTATTCTTTCGTACATGACATAAAACCGTTTAGAATATCTGATAGGAATTCGATTTTGATTTTGGAACAGATGAAATGAAACTATTAAGGAAGATATCTGATCGAAATAAAAAAAATATGATTTGAAACAAATGCCAGTGGTATTCGATTTTGATTTTGGAACGGAATAAATCGAACATGCGATTAACGCATTCATATAAAAAACAAGTGTAAGTCGGAATCACGCCTCGAAGCTTCGAACTTGTGACATAAACGGCTAAATCTTTTGACTGCGTAGTCTTAGAGGGTTGATTTTTTCACAGCTTTTTAAAGGACCACAGACTTGAGAATATTATTTTGATTTAAACTCGATACCTTTACGTTCTCGAGACAAAGGGTCTTGACATACAGACAGACAACAAAGTGATCCTATAGGGGTTAATAACAGTCAAGCAAACTTTTATTTGCACACATTTTAATAAAATTATGCTACAGTTTAAAATGTTAGTTTAAGGAAGGTACGAACTTAACTATAATTAAACTTAAGGTACTGAACCTTAAAAAATATTTACTTTTGTTTCGTTAATTTGTTGACATTTCCATTTTAATAGATTGACCCCCGAATACTGAAACGTCACTCAAAATTTAAATCCCACTTAAATTTAACAGAGACTCAGAAGTTACGTTTGACCATACAAAATCTAAAGTTTAAGAGCTGCTCAAATGTTAAGCAGCCCTCACATTTTGAGTGACGTTTCAGTAAACAATTCACTTTAGAGATAAAGAAAACATCAATTACCAACCAGTACCAATAGTCAACAAAACGAAATTATCAATCAATAGGATTTTCCTTCGAATCTTCGAAATGTCCAATACCGTTTACTTGGAGCAAGAATCTCACAAATCCTCACTAATTACTGTGATATATCATTCAATCGGATCCTTCGAATTGGGTCACGAAAGAGGGACATTCTTGAAAATAAATAAATCTTCCAACTTATTTAATTTTGGGGTATAAGCAGGATAGATGGGTAAAGGTACGGTTAGAAAGGGAAGCAGCAATCGATTCATCTCTATGGCAGCTTATTAAGAACCTCTTTTGAGATTCTTGACAAGATCTGGAGAATGTATCAAGCCTATAGGGATCATCCTGTTTTCATCGTTTGTTTATTTCTGCAGAAATCTGAATTTGATTTTTGGAGGCATTAGAAACCATCCTCTGATTTACGATGGCATGATTGGCGCAGTGGCTGAGCAATTGACTGCTAAGTTGCGTGTCGCGGGTTTGATCCCCGCACAAAACAAATTCTATATGTCATACAGGTAGTATTTCCGCGTCTGGTTATTTGTGTTTGTGTGTTTAAATATTTGTAAACGTACCCACGATACAAGAGAAATTCCTTGTGTGAGGCAACAACTAAACCACGGTAACACGACAAGGCTTCTAGTAAATTATTTCTCGTTTTTCAATCAGTCAAAAACTATTTTTGACAAGTTAAAACTATTTTAACAAGAACTACATTAATTTGGAAACTTATAAAGTTTTTTATGTTTTTTTTTTAATTTGTTAAAAATCATGTTTCGGTAATTTGAATATAGACACGCAACAAGTTTTAATGTAGATTGCATCGAAAATATACAATGGCAAATATAATATTATTTACATGCGCATTGATGGTATATAGACTAATTCAGAGGAGAATGTAGATTTTTAATACCTCACCTAGCATCAACAGCGATGAAACCTATTTTATCCTTTCGTTTTTGCTCTCAATCTGTGAAGACATAAAGATATAAAAAAACAATGCTAACATTGTTTATAATTATAAATAATAATTAATATATAATTGTTTATATTATAATTATAGAATAATACACCACTGCTTAGCCCTTCGGGATAACAAATATGTTTATGTAATGGTAATTTTTTAAATTGCATTGTAGAAGTGACTACGTTCCGTAAATTGTTACCCTGAATTCTGTATTTTTTTTTTCGTTGATGGTAAATCATCAAATAACTAGTCACTAAAAGTCTAGCTCCACCCAGAGCGGGGGAGAGTGTCAGATTTTTACTGACTGAATCCCACCCATGTTACTTTCTATTCCCCTTTATGATTCAAAGCCGCGGTATTGAACAACCCGCAACCCCGGCAACTGAATTTTGTACTTCATTACTTAATACTTCATTTTTTTTTGTACTTCATAATAGGAATGAAGTACTAAATTCAGTACAAAAAAATCCTGGCAACATTTTTTGCGTCAATTTCCGTTACAGCATGTACGTGGCTGATACCTATATCGACATGCTTTTGTAACAAACAAGAGCATAAACCACACTTTCCATCGCTCATAGAACGCGGTGGGCCGAACAGCCGTCAGAACGGAAGTGCGGCCTCCACTGCCGGATATTAACCGGACGTGGAACGGAACTGCTAATAACTGAACATGCAATAAACGGAACGGTTTTCTGCTTGCTCACTGTGACTTGTTAGTTTAGGACCAGAGAAGTCCTACCGACTTCCTCTGTCATATCGGATATAAGAGAAAAATTTTATAGTGGGAATTGCTACTTAATCAGGTTTTTGAAAAACTATAGGTATCCTTATAAATCAAACAAAAGGTAACCACTTTCAAAGCATTTGATATGGTTTCCATTGACGATGACAATTGTTTACGAGACATAATTGCCAATATCTTTTTGACTTTCCTATCATTGAGAAGCTTTATTCAAACTTTATGGCTTCTCAGAAGTTAGCTAAGTAAGGTCTGCGCATGATACAGTAAAAAAGACGATGCATCCCGCAGCGAACCTCTGATACCTAAAATTTTGTTTTGAGGAGCTTCTTTTACAGTCGAGTTGCAGTTGAGGCATGAGAGGCACGCCGCAACAAGGTTTTCTTTACAAATTAATGGCAGTGCACTCATATACTAGAGTTGGCGGGCGAGGTGAAGAAGGCGGGGCGGTAGCGAGGTGCAGGTGCAGGAGGGGCGCTCAAGTTTGCCCAAGCCACGGCTCCACAACTATTTTGTCATTTGGTTTCGTGCGTAGCTGCGTTTAGACATAGCCGCCTGCGCCTCAACTCTACTCTGAGACCTATCCTCGCCCGTGCTGCGACGCCGCACCGCCGCTGACGCGACGTCGCCTCGACTTACCAGCGAGCGACGCGCCTTAAGAAGTTTCGAACCGCCATTGAGTTTGAAACACATGGAGCCAAGTTCCGATCCTATCTGATTCCATAACGCTTGAACAAAACAATATCACTGATACCTTCTAAATAGCGACTGTCTTTAAACTCACTGTCCTCATGTAAGTTGACCAAGATTTTTGTCTGAACCTTAAAAGGGGCTATGACCTCTGAGTTTGTTTCGGCTGTTTCTTTTCAGGGAAGTTGGGTACGAAACACTAGCCTCATCTAATTTTTAAAAAGACGTGTAAAAGTGTTTGTGAAAACCTACTTGTATAATAAACATCTATTATCACTAATATCTCCCACTCTATCTCTGTAAGAAAATAACGATAAAGAATGAAATATTCGCAAAAATAAATGTGTGCAACAAAGCAATGATAGCCTAGTGGGGTAACCGTCGGACTGCCAAGTCAAAGATCCAGAGTTTGAACCTCACACTTCTGATTTTTCGGTGAGGAAACCAGCCTGAGAGATATTTCTCGACGGCACGTTAGGAACTTCAAAAGCCAATAGGCAGCGAAGAATCAGACACCAGGATAGTCAATATCCACACGTTGCCTCTCACTAGGATTTTTTTCTGTATCGTGGGTGCGTTTACAAACATTTAAACTCACAAACACAAACAGCCAAACCCGAAACAACTGGCTAACTAAGCCATACAAATGTTTGTTTCGTGCGGAAATCGAACCCACGATACGCAGCGCAGCAGCCAATCGCTCAGCCACTGTGCTGTCAAAGAATAAATAAGAATGTGTGCCAAAAAACTTTTCAATAAGGGACTATATTGAAACATTTCTACAAAGTAAATGTCTTTCTAACATTTTATGCCCATTATTGAAGCAAGATTTATACCAGCTAAACTCCACAAGAACAGTGGTAAAGGAAATAACAGGAAAACTACCAAGGTTGTCTTATCTCAAGGCCAAATATTTGTCCCTGAAGAGATTTGATATGTTGTTTGTTCAGCACCCCTTTGGTATAAGAAGGATGTACTAGCACTTAATATAGGATTAGTACGAGAGGAAGTTGGACATAAACATTTATGTTGATGCTCAGTCATTTATTTATGTGTTTTTCTATCAATTTTGACGGTTTCTTTTTATTAAATACTAGCTTTCGCCCGCGGCTTCGCCCGCGTTATATTTGGGGTAACACAGTTCCGCTTGCACCTTATTGATTTGTAATAGCAACGCTAAGTTTTCCCTTTTCTTCCCTCTTTCTCCCTCACATCCCACTTTTTTTTAAATAAAAAATAGCCTATGTCCGTCTCCTGGTTCCCAACTATATCTGTACCAAAATTAATCACAATCGATTTAGCCATTAAAGCGTGAAGAGGTAACAAACAAACAAACTCACTTTCGCTTTTATAATATTAAGTAAGGACTATCTGTGCCCGGCATGTGTTGCAATACAATTTTTAGATTTTTTCTCGTAAAAACCATCCCTGGTCTTTAACTAACATTTAAAAAAAGAATTCGCAATATAGATCCAGGTGTTGTTGAGTTATGCGTTTTTTTTTGGGGTGGTCAATTATCAAATAACTTCCCTCGCTCTGGGCGGAGTGGAGGGGAGTGTCAGACTTTTACTGACTAAAACCAACCCATGTTCCTTCTATTGCCTTTTTTATTATATTGCATTTTTATATTATACTATAATATAGAAGAAAATTGTCCTACTTTAGGAATTTCTGAGGCCCCGTACCATAGTCGGCAGAAGAAGGAACATGGGTGGGTTTTAGACAACAAAAGTCTGACACTCCTCCCACACGCAGGAAGGTATTTGCTGATTTCCCGTTAGCAAAAAAAAAACTAGGAATTTCTTGTGTATCCTGAGTGCGTTTACAAACAATTAAACTCACGTACCCAAACAGCAGTACAACTACATTTGACAACAGTTAACGTGCTTCCCGAGTCACGGACGAAACTCTAGTTTACCGGGTCACCTGTCTGCAGACCCGCCTTGGCAAAAGATCGACCCGTGCGGCTGTTATTATTAAACCACAATCCGCCTTCTTAATAACGTAAAGACAAATGTTTGAAAAAAGAAAAATCTAAATAAACAAAACACAATCTATTGTTACACAATCCAACTCGTGATCAATAATAAATACTTGTATTAGACATGCTATTGTCAATATTGCCGACTTGTTCGCAAGTAGGTCGCTTCCGTGATAGGAACAAATAAAATATTATCCCACTATGTCAATGCATGTGAGGAAATCGCTACGAGAATAGCAACTTGGAGTTGGCAATGTTTTAGACCAGGGGTTCTCAAACTTGTTTAGTTCGCAGCGTACTTTTAATTTTAGTATTTTGCCTCAAAGGCTTAGCTAGTTACCGGGGTTGCGAGTTGTTCGAAAGAGATACCGCGCCCACGGAACATAAAGGGCAATAAAAAGAACATGGGTTGGTTTTAGTCAGTAAAAGTCTGACACTCCCCCCCGCTCCGCCCCGACCGGGGGAAGTTATTTCATGATTTCCCATCCCAAAAACAAAAGTCTTCATGCTCAATAGTTACACTTCCGACTACAAGACCAGGAAGCCTGTGTAACCAATTCCTGTATATACCTTTAAATACTTACAAAAGAGACCTCAAAAGTTTTATGACGAAACCTTTTGGAATATTAGCAAACAACTGACTGCTTATTATTTCAGTTCGCATGTTTGGCTTCTAAGAACTAGGCTCAATTCTCATAATTATGGCAGAATTTATTCACGATTTGGTTGAATTTTCTGAAAACTGGCTTGGCACCGACCATTTATATAATTACTTAGGATTTAATAATATATTTTCATCATATTTAAAGTAAGACCAGTCGAGAACAGTGGTACTAAGACGACGCAAATGAAACGTTTAGAAATAAAAAAATAGGTTTAAGATGATATTTCAAAAATCATAAGCAAATAAACTAACTAGCGACCTACTCTGGCTTCGCACGGTTGCAATGTAGATAATCCTTACTTCCTTGCTAATATATATATATATATATATATATATATATATAAAGTAATAGTATAGTATATGTAGTAGTATAGTATATATATCCTTACTATAATATTTTAAAAGCGAAACTGAGTTTGTTACCTCTTCACGCTTTAATGGCTAAACCGATTGTGATGAATTTTGGTACATAGATAGTTGGGAACCAGGAGACGGACATAGACTAATTTTTATTTAAAAAAAGTGGGATGTGAGGGAGAAAGAGGGAAGAAAAGGGAAAACTTAGCGTTGCTATTCCAAATCAATACGGCGCAAGGGGAACTGTATTACCCCAAATTTAACGCGGGTGAAGCCGCGAGCGAAACCTAGTATATAATATATAACTAATATTATACATAATATAAACCTTACTCTTGAATCACTCTATCTATTTCTGAAAACTGCAGGAAAACGCGTTAAAAAGAATTTAACTAACAGACTGTGGAAGCGAATTCATTTAATACCATGCAAATATAAGTTATCAATCATGATTCACATAGTCAATCATTATTAGTTAGTAATTCAAAAAGAACACAAAATTCAGAAGTCATTTATTCCAACTAGGCTAATAATCAGCACTTTTTGAACGTCATTACACAACACAGTCCCCCAAAACGCCCACGCTTGGTCACTTTCTAGTGGTTTAGCTGAGAAGAAGAAGTGGCGGAACAAACTCCCCATTCATCATCTGCTAGACCTTTTCCCAACTTTGTTAGGGTCGGCTTCCAGTCTAACCGCATGCAACTGAATATCAGTATTTTACATGGTGCGATTACCTATCTGACCTCTACAATCCAGTTAGTACTGGGTAATGCGAAACCCCTTGGTAAGACTGGTTGTCAGACTTTCGGAACACTGACTACCTGTAACGACTGTCAAAGATCTACAAATGACAGCCTGACGGCTTAACATGCTTTCCGAGGCACGGTATGTAACGGGTGGTCACCCATCCACAGATCAAACTAGGCAAGCGCGGCGTAACCTAAAGATCGACCCGAGCGGCTGCTATTATTTAGCCACGAGCTCTTTAGGAACAAAGTCCCCATTGATTAACTGAATAAAATTTTACCCAATACTATGACATAATGGACACTCAAACCAACACAGAAAACAAAACTACTATCTAGGTAAACACGTAAAAGCAGAACTTTGATGAAACTTTTAAAGTACTCAAACTACAGCTTCAAATCTTTTCCCTCTGGCCGCAATCGATACCGCTGGTGCATCTACCCAGCGCTCGACCGCTCCGAAGCGTCGGTCCGGCAATTCGCCGTTTATCCGGCTCAGTTGCGATCTATCCGGCCGACTTTTTCATTCCCAGAAGGCTTTAAGTTCGGTAAAATGTATTCATTCTTACAATACTGATTTGAATTGGAATCGGGTAAGATGGTGTAGATTTTGTTAAGGTCAGTATTGATTGTGATAATTTGGTTATTATGAGATGGGAGATATGTAACAAATAACCAAGCTGACAGGTACTTTTTTCCCAGTCTTTGTGATATTTTTTTGGTGTGTTCGTATTGAGTCTTATCGTAAAATGAAATTATTTATCACAATAAAAAATCGTGTCACGGGTTCGATCCCCGCACGGAACAAATATACGTATAACCTACAGGCAGATTTTCGGGTCTGGCTGTTTGTGTATGCGACTTTTAATCCTTGTAAAAGCACCCACGATACGGGAGAAATTCCTAGTGCGGGTTCTTTAAAAAATATAGATGCATAGGGCTTTTCACGGCAGAAAAGTATTATATGAACCTTGCAACACAGTACGTCACGGCCAGGGTCAGAAAATCCATTTTGTCCGGGCAGAACGTTCCTTGCAAATAATGTCCAACCCCCTCGCAAGTAAAGCCACAGACAAAAGCTAGGCTATATAGAAGTTTGGTATTCAAATTTATTCACGGCCTATAACTTAGGTTGCCCAAACTCAAGCGCCATGTAAAGACTATTCAATGGCTCAGTTTGCGTTACAAGAGAAAACCATTAAAAGTGAAAACTCATTAAAGTTTATAATGATTTCCTATTCCGTGCAGAGATTGGGAACAAGCGAGTTAGCGGCACTTAACCGTGTGTCACACCGTTGTGTAACTGGGCCCAAATCGTAATATGGTCACTTTTGTTCATTTATGTTTTCAATAAAAAAACACTGCTCTTTTTTTGTCTTTCATGTTTTTTTTAATGTGAACGTAGATTGAAATTAAACTAAACAATTACTCAAGTAATACATCCTTACTTAATATTATAAAAGCGAAAGTGAGTTTGTTTGTTTGTTTGTTACCTCTTCACGCTTTAATGGCTAAACCGATTGTGATGAATTTTGGTATATAGATAGTTGGGAACCAGGAGACGGACATAGGCTAATTTTTATTTTAAAAAAGTGGGATGTGAGGGAGAAAGAGGGAAGAAAAGGAAAAACTTGGCGTTGCTATTACAAATCAATAAGGCGCAAGGGGAACTGTGTTACCCCAAAATTAACGCGGGCAAAGCCGCGGGCGAAAGCTAGTTTGATATAAATTAAAGAGATTTTACAAAAAAAAAATGCAAGTCCTTTTATATCTTTTTCCATTTACTTTTTATTTAGACTAAATAAAATATCTATGATCTATAAATAATAATAATAATATGATATGATATTAATGATCTAGGTTGATTTAATAAAATCTTCTTAAATATTTTATGTAATATTTTAGACAAAATATCTTAGAAGAATTATTTTTTTCAGTAATTAAGCAACTAAATGCTAGTCGGTATTCCACTTGTTTTACTAGTTGCTATAAAGTCAACTTCAGAATAAAATCGATTGTGAAGTAGTAGCTGTTTAAAAAAAAAAACTAATTAGTTAACCTAAACCTGACATTGTTTGTTTTAACTAAAAGGAAATCGTTTTCATTGATTATCACTTTCCCATTGCATATTTTTCGTGGCCGTCACAGAACGGTGTGATTGCTGCCCTATTAATCTGTGAACTTTGACGTGAGTTAATGAGCAATTTCCGAACGAGCCGTACTAATGAACCTATCTGAAATTATACACTGCAAGCTTCCATTTATATCCTCTTTTTTCTTTTATATTTGCTTTTGCCTGCGGCTTTGTTCGCGTTAAATTCGGGGTAACACAGTTCTCCTTGCGCATTATTGATTTGTAATAGCAACGCTAAGTTTTCCCCTTTCTTCCCTCTTTCTCCCTTACATCCCACTTTTTTGAAATAAAAATAGCTTATGTCCGTCTCTTGGTTTCCGACTATCTGTGCCAAAATTCATCAAAATCGGTGTAGCCATTAAAGCGCGAAGAGGTAACAAACAAACAAACTCACTTTCACTTTAATAATATTAAGGCGCGTCGCCCACACGACCAAGAATCGAGGCGCAGACGGGGCGCGGGCGCGTCAGGCGCGTGGCCCACACGACATTTGTAAAGAAAATCTCGTCGACTCTTGGTCGTGTGGGCGACGCGCCTAAGTAAGGATTCAAAACACCCATTGGTTGCTACGAGAGTATAAGGCCATTTTTGAAATGTATCTCAATAATTATGTCATTTGACCGCTCAGAGCCGGCTGGTTCTAAACGGCCAACAACCAGCCGGTCATAAGCGGAGACTAGACGTTTTCAATCTTAATATGCATAAAAATAAAGTGGTACCACCTCTAAGCAGTGAAGAGTTCCTTTTACTACCTAGTATAGGTCCCGTCACGTAAAAACTGGCAAGTTCCCCGTCACTGCAGCTCAGTGGCCATTTAACGCGACGAATCCTGTACTTACTGGGTTGTGGAGGTCAGATAAGAAGTATGTCGGTATATGTGACATACTGATTTTCAGTTGCATCTAGGTAGACTGAAAATCGAACCTAACAGATGATAAACAATTGTCCGGTCATGGACTAGAGATATTCTAGATACTTAGGTGTAGCGAGTGTTTTAATATACTATTACTAACACACTTGGGTCTAATTCACTTCCCCTCTTTTTGGCAGCCATTTTGAGATATTCTCTATGCGTGTACAAACAATGATCATATCTCTCAATGTTTTGGTTTTACAGAGACGAAAATGGCCTTATTCGAAGCGCAAAACTATCGTCCATCGTTTAAATTAAAAAATGATAAGCTTACATTTTTGTAACTTTAGAAAACAAATTTAAAGTCCGAAATAATATGCGAATTAACGAAAGTTTTGTAAACTTTTTTGTGAAATAATAATTGGTAGTTTTTTTTTAATCAATAAATTTGAGTATTAGAATATTTCATAAATGTGTACACATTATATAATAGTTCTAGTCTTTCGTAGGCCCCCAATACCGAAGCTAATCCCTAACGCAAGTCAATTCATTATTTTTAACGTTTATATTTTATTCAAAACACGCCCTAAATGGCTTATAAAACCCATTCTATATTTAAATATCCCAGTGACAATAAAAAATAACGATGTCAATGGTGTTATAAAACAATGGGTATGTTATAACTTTGAAATATTTTGGTGAAGGTAGATTCCGATACATAAAATAATCGTTTTAGCACGAGTTTGTAAATCCAGTAGAGACCGAATTTCGGAACGTAATGGGCTTTTTAATGAACGAACCTTTGTAAATCTAGATTTATAGTCAAATAAAATAAGTAAAAAGATTTCAAAGCATTATTTCATTAGGGCCGCGGTATCTATTTCAAACATCCTGCAACCCCAGCAGGCCTTTACACCTGAACGCGTCGTCGACACGGCCTGTCGTCAATAGACGGACGGACGGTGAGCTACTCATTGCTCACCGTCCACAGACCCGCATATACGGTGGCCGGGAATCTGACACCCGGAGCGTCTCCCTCGGTGACTGGGTTGGTTTTTGAGGAAACATTATTACTTGAAGTTACGCTTTCACAAATCTTTGAACTAAAAGACACATGAATATTTTTTTTTGTCTCTGCATCACCCTAAGGTTGACTGGTAGAAAATGCCTAAGGCATTAAGTCTGCCTTTGTAAAAGTTTTAATAAATAAAAAAAAAATACAAATACAGGGGAAAAATACTTTTCCCTCGTTTAAAATGTCAAGTTATACATCTGTCAAAATACTTCGAACACCCCATCATCAGTACGATTCAACCTAAATTCGAAATTCAAACATACCGTTTAACCTAATTTTCAGACTAGTTCAGTCTGTACTCGCCCACACTAATTTGTACCGCAAATCTCATAAATCTGGAGTGCACACTAACACTAGTTACTTGTTCTGCCTGTACTGTAGGCCATTAATTATTAACCTGCCACCTGATTGGATAAACCGCCGGCAAACGCACCTGGTGCTTACTAATTAGGCAATAAATCTACTTACGTTAGCGATACGAAATGTAGGTGGGAAACTTTGGAAAAGTCATCTAAGGAATTGCTTTTTCAGGTGCCTTAAATTCCTGTTCTTATTGACACGAGACAAAGCCTCAATAAATGCTTAAATATACACTGCTAAGGTCCTACGTCGCGCACGCAGTGTATATGCAACGTAAATAAAAAATAACAACTCATTTTATTTATGGATATACCAGTTGTGCTAGCTGCAAACAATTTAATTAAAATGCTTTAAGATAATTGTATTTCCAATTCAAATATCGAGGTATTTACCTTACGATTGCACACGGATCGTGCTTTAGCCTCTGTAATTGCAATTGTCGCTTTCGAGCGTTGAAAATCCAGCTATGTGTGTTTACTTCGGTTTGTATCTAGGTTAGTAAATGCCTCGGGCATTTAGACTTGCAAAAGCTTTACCAATGAGTTTTTTTAAGGCGGTGTCTAGTAACGACCACACTCCCTGGTAGAAAAACGAAAGATAAAAGTTTTCATTATTGTAATAAAAATATGATAGTAATACCTTGCTTCTGTTTCTCGGGTCCCTGAAGTCTTCTTTGGATGCCTTCCGCCGCTTGTCTTTCAGGATCATACGAGCTGCCGCAAACGCCATTTTGGAGTTTAGCCTTAGCCTCTTGTTTTAAGTTTTTCCCAACACTTTAGGAGCACTCAATAATTTTATGAGGCTTGAAGAACGTTAGCAAGTCACAACACCTTAGCAAGTCCCCTTATACTTTAGGAGTTCTCCAATACTTTGAAAGTCCCCCAACACTTTAGGAGTCCTCCAATACTTTGAAAGTCTCAACACTTTAGAAGTCCTCCAATACTTTGAAAGTCCCCCAACACTATAGGAGTCCCCAACACTTATGGAATCACTTTATTTAAGAGGTTAATAGAACTGAATCACAGACTTATAATTTTAAATTGACGAATTTAATTGCTTTTGAATTTCGTTTTTTTAATCACAATTTTTAATTCTAATTAGGTCGATATTTAATTTTAATGTCGCTATTTTTAAAACTTGTATTTTAATTAAAACTTAACAGTTATTGCCTTTTTCGTTGATATTTACACCAACAATTTTTTATTAAGTTTTGACGTTTTTTTTACACTATAATTGAACTTATTTAATTGAAGATCACGCTTAAAACTGCAAATGGAGAATAGTGGTTCCTTAGTTATTGTCTTCGAGATGGGTGAAGTTATGCCAGAATGCAGGATAGGTACATTTTCTTTCGAAACCTATATGTACCTATATTTATGTTCCAACAAGATTTTAAAACAGTGGAAAATATAGTAAAGTCTTATGTTTGCTCTGTAAGACTAGGTTTATTTTCATAATCCATAACGACTCACGCACTGATGGTTTCGTACAAACTTGCGACATAAACAGGTTTTTTTTTTTTTTTTCGGGTGGGAAATCATCTAATGAGTTCCCCCGCTCTGGGCTGAGCGGGGGGCATGTCAGACTTGTACTGACTAAAACCCACCCATGTTTCTTCTATTGCCCTTTACGTTCCGAGGCCGCGGTATCTCTTTCGAACAACCCGCAACCCCGACATAAACAGCTAAGTATATCTATTGACTGCATAAACTTTAGAGAGTTAACTATTTTCACAACTTCAAGGGAAATGGTTTAGGAAATGGTTTTTTATTTAATCATTTCAAGTATGGAATTGAAAAATAATGTTCAATTCCAATTATATACCTCTACGCGTTCCCGAGATAAAAAGTCTTGACAGACAGACAGACAACAACGTGATCATATAAGGGTTCGGACAAAGGTACGGAACCCTTACAAGAGTAATATCCTTACTAATATTATAAAAGCGAATGTGAGTTTCTTTGTTTGTTTGTTACCTCTTCACGCTTTAATGGCTGAACCGATTTTGATGAATTTTGGTACAGAGATAGTTGGGAACCAGGAGACGGACATAGGTTAATTTTTATTAAAAAAAAGTGGGATATGAGGGGGAGAACAAGGAAAGAAAAGGGAAAACTTAGCGTTGCTATTACAAATCGATCAGGCGCAAAAGCAAAACTGCAGGTCTGCTTGGTGTGTTATACCGAATTTAACGCGAGCGAAACTGCGGGCGAAAGCTAGTTATTTTATAAATCATATCTTTTTCTTACAGATAAAGTTACCTAGATTATCTAAATGTCTAGTCTTTCTTCCAATAAGTAGGCAGTCAAAAAGGCGGTCTATAACAAAGACTCTTAAGGCATTGTTCGATAAAAGGAAAGAATTATATGAGAGTACCGCTATGATCATTTTATTGTAAAATAGCTTATTTGTTTTCTAAGAAAAATTTTTCGAGGACTTTTCTCGTGATTTTAGATTCAGGTGCTTCCTTTAGAAGGGAGCTATGTGGAGGAACATGGATAGTACAAGTCTGACACTCTCCCCGCTTCACCCACAGCGAGAGAAAGTTTAGTTTAAAAAAAAACGTTGCCTCACACTAGGAATTTCCCCTGTATCGTGGGTGCGTTTAGAAACATTTAAACTCACATACACAAACAGCCAGACCCAAAACAACTACCTGTAGGTCATACAAATATTTGTTCCGTGCGAGGATTGAACTCGCGACACGCGGTGCAGCAGTCGATTGCTTAGCCACTGCGCCAACCGTGTCGTCAAAGTTAAAAGTTTTTTGATGAACCATCATTAATGCTGTTAAACAGCAATATAGTTAAGTTGTGCCCACTTCAATCAGTTTCATCACAGCTACCCTACCATGACGTCTTAAAGCAGAACTTATTCCACTGAGGGAAAGAGACAGAGCTATACAGGGTGTCTAGCACCATCTCTTTCCATCAGTGGAATAAGACCTGCTGTAAGATGTCATGGTAACCCTTCAGGACACTTTGTTTGACAGACAGAACTAAATTTTTGAGATTTTTACAGTTGTAGTTTTAGTTTAGTTTGTGACAACATAATCGACACCGTTCTCTTTTAAATACAGGAAGACCGGAGCTTGAAAATTCTAATATTATAGTGGACTAGCTTTCGCCCGCGGCTTCGCTCGCGTTAAAGGAGAATGACCACGACAATATGGACCACGGTTCAGAGTTGCATCAATTCCAAAGTTGTTTTAGATGGTTTATAAATTAACCAAATAACCATCTACAATTGCTTTTTTGGAATCAAAACCCGCATTTCCAAGTTTTTTTAGAAAACGTAACTTAACCTCAAAATAGAAATATCCATCGTGTATAGAGGTAAGTTTATAGGTCGTAGTTTGGAGAGCAGATTAATTAGCATATCTGATGGGATAGAGACTTAAATAAATCAGTACTTTGCCTCGATCCAAACAAAAAAAGGGGTGTGTGTACTTATGTACACGCGTTAGAAGTTATACTTCTTTGGTGTAAAGAAAAAAAACTTTGATAACGCATCCATTTCCAAACCTTGGTGAGAGTTGCTTAACCAGGCTCTGTGTGCTAACCCATCCATTTCCAAACCTCGGCAAGGGTTGCTTAACCTGCCCCCCTGTAGTAACCCATCCATTTCCAAACCTTGGCAAGGGTTGCTTAACCTGGCCTCCTGTGGTAGCCCATCCATTTCCAAACCTTGGCAACGGTTGCTTAACCTAGCCCCCTGTGGTAACCCGTCCATTTCCAAACCTTGGCAACGGTTGCTTAACCTGGCCCCTGTGCTAACCCATCCATATCCAAACCTCGGCAAGGGTTGCTTAACCTGGCCCCTGTGCTAACCCATCCACATCCAAACCTCGGCAAGGGTTGCTTAACCTGGCCCCCTGTGGTAACCCATCCATTTCCAAACCTAGGCAAGGGTTGCTTAACCTGGCCCCCTGTGGTAACCCATCCATTTCCAAACCTTGGCAAGGGTTGCTTAACCTGGCCCCCGTGTGGTAACCCATCCATTTCCAAACCTTGGTGAGGGTTGCTTAACCTGGCCCACTGTGGTAACCCATCCAATTCCAAACCTCGGCAAGGGTTGCTTAACCTGTCCCCGTCTGGTAACCCATTCATTTCCAAACCTAGGCAAGGGTTGCTTAACCTGTCCCCGTGTGGTAACCCATCCATTTCCAAACCTTGGCAAAGGTTGCTTAACCTGGCCCACTGTGGTAACCCATCCATTTCCAAACCTCGGCAAGGGTTGTTTAACCTGTCCCCGTGTGTTAACCCATCCATTTCCAAACCTTGGCAAAGGTTGCTTAACCTGGCTCCGTGTGGTAACCTATGCATTTCCAAACTTCGGCAAGGTTTGCTTAACCTGTCCCCTTGTCACGTGTGGTAACCCAACCATTTCTAAACCTTGGTAAAGGTTTCTTAACCAGTCCCCGTGTGTTAACCTATCCATTTCCAAACCTTGGCAAAGGTTGCTTAACCTAGCCCCCTGTGGTTACCCATCCATTTCTAAATCTCGGCAAGGGTAGCTTGGAATGTGAAATTGATTTAAAAGCTATGCAATAGTTTAATAAAAACACCAAAAGAATATTTATTTATTATGAAACACGTGTTCTAAATATAAAAATACTAGAATATACAACATGAACATAGTTACTAGAACACCTATAACTAACTTCACGATGTCGCTGTGCGCGCGCAAATCACTCTCATCATTTTTCTCCATCGCGCCAAAAGAAGTATAACTTCAAAAAAATGTAATATTTAAATCGCAATGAACAAACTTAGCATGCACCACGCGCAATTGTCATTGGACTTTTTGACAATGACAAATTCAATTTGAGACACCAACACTAATGTTGCCACTTTAGATTTTAAATAAAAATCGATTACTCGAATAAATGCACTCGACACATAATTATTTCAAATGACTGATTTAGTTTTATAATCATTAATTTATTAAAAAGTTTCGATTTATATCAAACCGAAACAAGATAATTTAAAAAAAAATCTATGCAATCATTCATTTGTATCGTTAGCCAACAAAGTGAAATTGGTTTTGAAAGCAAAATATTAATACGACTACTGTGTGTCTGAAATACTAATTATTTCACACCACAGTAGTATCATCTCGCTTTATTATTTATAAAAACCTCGCGATTTACCTTTCCAATGACTTTACATTTATATTAATTTGTAATCGTATGCAAAAAAAATCGATTACAGTTCTCAATATATTTTTTAATTATGACAACACTTTAACGTCAGAATAGCCGGCAGTAGGTAATTCATTTTATCAAAACAATTTCATAACTTATTAAGTTTACAAAATAAACCCTTATACAAAATTGGCATTCTAATTGCAGAATGTCTTCAAAAATAAAGAAAATAATTGTGATATAATTTTTATCTTGATGCATGAGAGTTTTCTTGGGTTATGAGTTGAGCTACACGATAACTGACAAATGCTTGCACTGACTGGACAGGTCCACTCAATCTGTGTGGTGCTTTCTTAAAAAGACCATTTCAGACACTATCTGCATAGTCCTCATGTAAGTTGACCAAGATTATTTTGTCTGGACTTTAAAAGAGACTATGACCTCTGAGTTTGTTTCGGCTGTTTCTTCTCAGAGTAGTCGGGTACGAAACACCGGCCTCATCTAGTTTTAAAAAAAGATGACGTGTAAAAGTGTTTGTGAAAACCTACTTGCAAAATAAACATCATTTATCATTCCCTTTTCTTTCCTCTTTCTCCCTCACATCCCACTTTTTTAAATAAAAATTACCCTATGTCCGTGTCCTGGTTCCCAACTATCTATGTACCAAAATTCATAACAATCGGTTTAGCCATTAAAGCGTGAAGAGGTAACAAACAAACAAACTCACTTTCGCTTTTATAATATTAGTAAGGAAGTAAGGATTTAATAGGTCTGAGTACGGGCACATTTTTAATATCAATTATGACGTCTTGACGAACAACAGAAATTGCTCTTTCAGTACCCTCTAAGAATGGCATAAAATAACAAAAAAAATTGTTCCAAAAGCTGAACATCAAATTGTGTTATGAGTACGTACTCTTGCATATATGAGATATAACTTCGTGCAACATTGTTCACGTACATTCAGTACTATAACAATGTCACAGTATAATGACAACTAGTGAACCAATGAAGACATTTTGTCAAATAAGGAAATTTTTGAGAATGAATGTGTTTTTGTTTCAGGGTAGAGGAAAGTCATAATAAACAATGCATGAAGTGTATCTTACTTCCTGTTAATATTATAATTGCGAATATTTGTGAGCATGAATGGATGTAATAGATAGGTTAGGATAGGTTTGGATGTTTGTTACTCTTTTACGTCATAACGGCTGAACGGATCTTGATGAATTTTTTTTTGATAACACGCAGGCGAAACCGCGGCCACCAGCTACTTTAGAGTAATAATTAATTTTACGACAAGAAAGGAGGTTACAGCTATAATTACGAGTAATTGATTATTATGGAAGCAGACGACATATTGACAACCCTAAAGCAACAGCAATAAGGAAATGCAGCTGTTGGTGCTGTCAACAAAACGTTTTACTAAGTTGCACTACAAACAAAACGTAACAACTTGTCTCCTTCCAACAGCCCTTTTTGGAACGAAGTTCCTTATCGCGCGTTGTGAAAGGGGTAGCCCCCTTTCACAACGCGCGATAAGGAACTTCAGGACGGAAAAAATTCTTACGAAAAGTTGTCACGACACTTTTTGCTATAGTAAACTATTGTAAGCTGTGCGGCGTCGCATGTTTCTCTGTCTGTCTGTCTGTCTCTCTCTCTCTTATAGAAAGCAAACCAGATATTTTCATTTCTATAGGAACTTCGTTCCATCCGGGTGTCCCTTGACACCTCTAATTTTTTTTTCTCCGGATAGTAAATCATCAAATTATGCGTTCCGCTCTGTGTTCACACATGTTTTTCTTCTTTTACGATTTGTGTCCTGGGGCCACGGTTTTGTTTCGCACCAAACCGCAGCCCTGCACAAATGGGCCTACACTTAATCTCAATGTACTAGGACAAATATGTGCCGGACTATATAAACTCGGGAATACAGGCACAGGCAGTTTTTTAATTGAATGCATGTTAATAAATTATGTTTTTTTATTGCTATTTTGAACAGTTGATTCTTGATCGCGACGATAGGTCGTGGTGGAGTAGAAGGAAGATAAAATGCAGTGGACTGTATTACAAGTAAGTATAACAGGTATGTAAATAGGAAATTATAAGTAATATGAAAATTATGATAAGAAGACGCGCTATCGCAGCCGTGCGTGGAATCAAATCCATACTATCCTTATCCTTACTTATTATTTTATTTATAATATTATAAAAACGAAAGTCAGTTTGTTTGTTTGTTTATTACGTCTTCACGCCTGAATGGCTAAACCGATTTTAATGAATTTGGGTACAGAGATAGTTGGGACCCTGGAGACGGACATAGGCTATTTTTATTTAAAAAGATTGAAATATGAGGGAAAAAGAGGGAAGAAAAGGGAAAACTTAGAATTGTTATTACAATGAATAAGGTGCAAGCGCAAAAACTACAGATAGCAGGTATCTGTAAATCAGGAAAGGGGAACTGTGTTACCCCGAATTTAACGCGAGCGAAGCCGCTGGCAAATATAGTTAATGATATTAAAAAAAAACAAATGTAATAAATAAGAAATAAAAAGTCATGTTAATTACATTTTTTTGTATGCCTCTAGCCTAAACATAGAGGATCTACCTACCTATCTGTAACATCTCACACGTTGTAATTTGACCAATGTTTACAAATATTCTCATTCTGATTCTGATTCAGTGAATTCCACCCCTTGGGTGTTGTGCGCATAATAAAGGATCTAGCAATGCGCTTCATACGAATGTGTTAAATAATAACAAGGTATGGGTGATAACCAGACGTCGGAATTAGGTACTTGCATCGAAATGTTGATATTTATGGATCATTCCGGGATTTATAATGGAAAATCCCGTGTGGCCAACAATATTACAGATAAATAATAATAAAAACAATTTCGTTTATTTTTTATTTATTCAATCACGGGATTTTTTCTGATCTCTAAAATTAATCCCGGGATTTGAGGCACCACATTATTATTTCGCTGTATGAAATGAGTGTAAGTACATAAATAACTACCTAATTTCGACCTCTGGTGATAACCAGTACGTCACGGCTCCCGATCCTAAGAATTTGTGTGCGTAAGATGACTGTGACCATTTGTTCCCAGTTGATGTAGGTACTGCATGTAAATACTCACATGTGTACTGTGACAACGTCGCTGAGACTCTTGACGACGAGTGCCCTTGTCGCATCAAACTACTCACACAAACCCAACAAAGGAAATTACACCTTATCTTTTTGCTTTTAGACTTGAAATTTTAGTGTGTTGGATGATAAAGTTATGCAATATAAAGGGTTGTTAAGTTTAAATTATTGAGTTTATACGCAGTTCAGGCTGTAGCTTTTGACTTAAGTGTCGAAATCCACACTTAAGTCAAAAACGACAACTTAAACTGGGAATAAAGGTGAAAGTTGGTGTTTTTTAGGGTATCATACCTTAAAAGGAAAAATCGGAACCCTTATTGGATCACTTGCTTGCTTTTACTGCGTGTTGCGGGTTCGATCCCCGCACGGAACAAATAAAGTTGTTTCGGGTCCGACTGTTTGTGTATTTGAGTTCAAATATTTGTAAAACACACCCATGATACAGGAGAAGTTTCTAGTAAGGGGCAACATTTTATAAAAAAAAGTCAAAAGATATAAATTGAAAAAGTCACATTGGTACTTGCCCAAATTTGAACTCACAATCTCATACATGAGAGGCGACACGCTTAACCTCTGGGCCAACACGACAAAGCTCGGTCTTATTATGAAAATTTGAGGGCTATAAATAATTATATTCTACAGAAAGGTCAAGCTATACCGCAGTACTTATACGGTCGTATAAGAACTTAAACCAAGGAAGGGATCAAACAGGGTCGTAGCTCTTGTTTGTAAATAACTTTAAGAGTTTTCAATACCAAATGAACATACCTTTATGCCTACAATTCCTCATAAAACCCTCTTTTTTGCCGATGAGAAATCATCTATTTACTTCCCCCGCTTTGGGCGGAGAGAGGGGAAGTGTCAGAATTGTAGTGACTAAAACCTACCCATATTCCTTTTATTGCCCTTTATGATCCGGGGCTGCGGTATCTCTTTCGAACAACCCGTAACCCCGGCAAAGCGCCTGATTAAAACTGTAATGTAAGCATTTACATTTCACACTATGTGAAATAAAAATATTTGATTGAACATGGGCACTTATAAAACGTCGAGAAAAGGTGTTCACGGTTCGGGTTGGTCATTTCCTATGAAGAAAAAAATTTAGAGGTGTCAATCCCTTGACACCTCTAAAATTTTTTCACCTGGATGGAACAAAGTTCTCGTCGCGACACCACACTGTTCAATGCGAAATAGAAATGAAAATATCTGGCTTGCTTTCTATAAGAGAGAGAGAGACAGACAGACAGACAGAGAAACATGCGACGCCGCACAGCTTACTATAGCAAAAAGTGTCGTGACAACTTTTCGTAAGAATTTTTTCCGTCTAGCCCCCTTTCACAACGCGCGATAAGGAACTTTGTTCCAAATACCGGCAAGAAACTCCATGGTTATTCTTTTCAAATCATTTGGTTTTACAATGTTGTTGTTACAGCGTTAGTACTTAAGTATGAAAGTACAACGTAGGCCGTAAGTCATTGCTTACTTAACAAAACGTAAAATAGGCTAAGATCTACTTACCTACTTTCCCAATAAATCTAAAGGTGAAGATAAACCCGACAGATCTAAAACATACATTCCGAGCTGGTAGAGCTACGTCAATTATTGCTAGTACCAACAAAATCGATGAAATGCGCGAATTAAGTGCAACTTACAATCGATATAGATTCGTGCTTGCTACAAGTGTGGAGTCACAAAATAATATTTAAGTAAAGAAACGTTCCATCTCCTCACGTTTTACTTAACTCGGGAATCGAACCTGGGACCTCATCCTCAGCAGTCGCGCTTATTACCGCTAAACATGTGTAATGTTTGGAACATAATTAAATACATAACGACACGGTTGGCGCAGTGGCTGAGCGTTTTAAAGGCGCTACGTGACGTGGGTTCGGTCTCCGCACGGAACAAATATTTGTAGGCCTACATATAATAAATAATAATATAATAAATAAATATCTTGGGACAACTCACACACGGCTATCTGATCCCAAGCTAAGCAGAGCTTGTTTATGGTAACCAGACAACTGATATACATACTTATATAATTTATAAATACATACATATTATAGATAAATCACACCCAGACACAAAACAAACAATCATGCTCATCACACAAAGTTTGTCCTGGGTGGGAATCGAACCCATGACCTCGGGCTCAGCAGTCAGGGCCGCTAACCACTAGACCAACAGGCCCGTCAACTAGACCAACAGGCCCGTCAAATATGACCTACAGATAGTTGTTCTTAGTGTGGCTGGTTTGTGTATGTGTCTTTAAATGTTTGTGAACGCACCCACGATACAGGAGAAATTCCTAGTGTGGAGCAACGTTTGTTAATTTAAAAAAAAAATGCTTACTTTTAGAGGAATAAATCACAAAGCGGTCATTATGTGCAATACCATCTCGAATATTAAATTGCATTTACTGATATTTCTTTGTAAGCATAGTTCCTTATGGTTGGTTCTGTTCATATTGATTTTGATTCCTTTATGCATTGGCCTTGGTTGTAGACAGTTTTGTATATTAATTATGTACAACAAGATATCAGTTATTAGTATAGGTTAATGGTTTGTAATTAATTATACATACAACGAGTATCAGAAATCTGTGGGCTATTGTTAAATCATGTGACTGGGATATAAAGGAGATCTAATCAGTCTTCTTGTAAAATTCAGGTAACTAGATCCTTTTTTCTCCTCGTGGAGATTCTCAAGAGCTCGTAGCTTAAGAATAAAAGTTACTCATGATGATCTTCAGGTTAAACCGCCCTTGCCAAGGTTGGTTTGTGGATGGGTGACCATTCATTACATACCGAGGTTGATCCGTGCCTCGGAAAGCATGCTTAGTCGTTGACCCCGGCTGTCATTTGTAGATCTTTGACAGGCGTATCAGAAAGTCAGCGACGGCCTAACTGACCCTCACAACAAAGTTAGGGTTACAATGCCGCTTGGTGAGACTGTTTTCAGACTTATAGATGTACAACTACTTCAGTCAGGTCTGCCTCATCCGCCGCGGTAGACGACTCCCGGCCACCGTAGATGCGGGCCTGTGGATGGTGAGCAACGGGTAGCTTACCATCCGTCCGTCTATTGACGACAGGCCGTGTCGACGGCGCGTTAGTGTTTCACGCGCGCCTCAAAGAGATGTCAGCAAAGCAGGGGGCCTTGCGGGGCCTCCGCCTGCCGGGGTTGCGGGATGTTTTTATGATTAGACCTAGACAACAATTTCACAACAGTTCAGAATAATTTATCATCCTAAGCCAATAATTAGAATCTCACCTTGGTTCACACCCGTGAGATTCTAAAAATACCAGGTACAAACCTGAGAAAACTAAAGTTTAAAACCACAATATTTATTTCAGTTCATTCTTTAATCTCATCATCCGCATTAACAATCCTTACTAATATTATAAAAGCGAAAGTGAGTTTGTTTGTTTATTTGTTTGTTTGTTACCTCTTCACGCTTTAATGGCTAAACCGATTCTGATGAATTTTGGTACACAGATAATTGGGAACCAGGAGACGGACATAGGCTAATATTTTTTGAAAAAAGTGGGATGTGAGGGAGAAAGAGAAAAGAAAAGGGAAAACTTAGCGTTGCTATTACAAATCAATAAGGCGCAAGGGGAACTGTGTTACCCCGAATTTAACACGAGCGAAGCCGCGGGCAAAAGCTAGTGTTTTATAAAACGCTCCTTCGCTGTATTGCTAGCGAGTCAACATTTTCAATCAGCGCTTCACCCCACCGAATAAAAGCTAAAAAACTATTTTCACTGAACCTCTCTATTCGACACAGAACATGAAAGGGAGAAAAAATATGAGCCAGGAATTACAGGGCTTTGTTGAAAAAGAGATAAAAGCATTCATATAGTTCTATGTGTGTGGGTAGGTAACTTGCATTTTTTCAAGCTTTGTGAATATGAAAATATAGAAGACTAGCTTTCGCCCGCGGCTTCGCTCGCGTTAACTTCGGTAGCGCCTTATTGATTTGTAATAGCAATGCTAACTTTTCCCTTTTCTTCCCTCTTTCTCCCTCACATGCCACATTTTTTTTAAGAAGAACATAGCCTATGTCCGTCTCTTGGTTCCCAACTATCTCTGTACCAAAATTCATCAAAATCGGTTTAGCCATTAAAGCGTGAAGAGGTAACAAACAAACAAATTCACTTTCGCTTTTATAATATTAGTAAGGAAAAATATAGAAGACTAGCTTTTGGCCGCGGCTTCGCTCGCGTTAAATTCGGGGTAACACAGTTCCCCTTGCGCCTTATTGATTTGTAATAGCAACGCTAAGTTTTCCCTTTTCTTCCTTCTTTCTCCCTCACATCCCACTTTTAAAAAAAAATGTATGTATGTAGCCTATGTCCGTCTCCTGGTTCCCAACGATGGCTAAACCGATTTTGATGAATTTAGGTACAGAACCTAAATTCATCAAAATCGGTTTAGCCATTAAAGTGTGAAGAGGTAACAAACAAACAAACAAATTCACTTTCGCTTTTATAATATTAGTAAGGAAAGGATGTTTAAAAAAAACCGGCCCATAGCGAGTCGAACTCAAACTTTCGACAAAAACGGCCATATCTCTTGACTACATAGACTTAGAGGGTCAGTTTTTTTCACAGTTCAGAGGGACTACAGTTTTTTTTTATATGTTGCCCCACACTAGGATTTTACCTGTATAATGTATGCGTTTACGAACATTTAAACTCACATACTCAAACAGCCAGACACAAAACGGTGCCGTGTCGACGGCGCGTTCGTGTTTCACGCGCGCCTCAAAGAGAGTCAGCAAAGCAGAGGGGCTTGCCAGAGATACCGCGGCCTCGGAACGTAAAGGGCAATAGAAAAAACATGGGTGGGTTTTAGTTAGTACAAGTCTGACATGCCCCCCGCTCCGCCCAGAGCGGGGGAAGTCATTGGATGATTTCCCACCCGAATAAAAAGACCCAAAACGGTCTGCAGGTCATACAAATATTAATTGTTCCGTGCGGGAAGGAACCCGTGAGACGCAGCCCAGCAGTCGATCGCTCAGCCACTGCGCCAACCGTGTCGTCATCAGATTTGAGTATATGGTTTTAATATCAACTCGATACCTTTATGAGATTGCGAGATAAAGAGTCTTGATAAACAGATTGATGGACAACAATTTTATGCAATTTTTCATATTTTATAATATTTATAAGGGTTTCGTTTTTTTTTCTTTTAGGCCATGGAGGCCTAAAAACGAATATTGTAAACTATTGACTTTAGATAAAAATCAACGCACAAACGGGACCGATGGGAAGTTTTGCAATAGATTTTGTAATGACGTATTTAAGACCTATTATTAAAGATAGTGAGTGACAAAATTAAGAAATTTGACCCGTTATAATTCTTAAAATACTGGTCCAAATTGAATGAAATTTAAAATATACTGTGTCTTTACAATGCCTGCATGGTTACTGAAAATTTCAGTCTTCTAGTTTTATCCACAACGAAGTTACAGGGGGTCGAAAATGGTCTGAAATGCTTCGGGAAAAGGATGGTACGGCCGTGACGCTTTGTTGCTTGACTTGTTAGTTATTGTTGGAAATTAATACAAACTGGAATATCTATAGGACTTATAGTTTGAAGCTAAAACAATAAGGGCAATTAGGGCATTGAAGACTGATGACGATGAGTTAAATCACTGCATATGTTGATTGCTTAGTATTCGTAGTAAAATAACTCTAGTTTTCTCAAGATAAAGTAACCTAACACGAAGAGGATGGCGGGGTCTTTTAGACCCCGCCATCCCCTTTGAACCTAACCAGTCCATGTCGGAGTGCCCCAAGTCCCGAGCTGTGACTGATTACTACCTATCAAAGTGGCTCCACGGAGCCCCACGTATATTTATCAAAACTTACTTCCTACTAATATTATATCCTACTAATATACTTCTCCCTACTATATTAATATTATAAATGCGAATGTTTGTGAGGATGTATGGTTGTTTGTTACTTTTTCACGTTAAAACGGCTGAACGGATCTTGATGAAATTTGGCACAGATGTAGATTATGGTCTGTACCTAATAACACAATCCTTTTATTTTCCAATATGACGCGGGCGAAGCCGCAGGCGCCAGCTAGTCATATATATTACTCGTTCACAACTTTCTGTAGACCAATTACAGGTTAGTATTAATTACAAGGAAAAATGACCGTCATTAAAATGCTGAACAAAATAACAACACATGTTCATGTATTAAATTGTTTGTATGTTGCCACGCCTCGAAGTTATCCAATTAGAAACATGCGGGTTATGACCTCCACTGCGACGCGCGATGCCTAGTTCACGAACCCGAGCAAGGTTTCTTAAGCCGAGGCGTAAATATGTCGATTTTATAACTAGACTAGCTGTTTCTCGCGGTTTCACCCATGCTGCTCACCACCTGTTGGTCGTAGCGTGATGTTATATAGCCTATAGCCTTCCTCAAGAAATGGACTATCCAACGCTAAAAGAATTTACCAATTCCAACCAGTAGTCCCTGAGATTAGCGCGTTCAAATAAACAAACAAACAAACAAACTCTTCAGCTTTATAGTATTAGTATAGATTATATATAGTTTAATAGTATAGACTAGAAATACTCGTTTCACGTATTTTAGTTATTGTGGGTGGATGTTTATGAGCAGACAAAACTATCTACCCTCTTTCCTATTCGTTTTTTGCGTTCGGTATCACCACCATCACTCACAACTATTAGAAAGAGGGTAGATTGTCGTATGAGAAAATTTGGACCCAGTTTTAAATATTTGTCATCATTTATTAATCTTAGAATTAAAATCAATTTAGGCTCAATTTAGGCTTTACCGCAATCGACAAACTTGAGACTCTAAGTGCAAGAAATCCGAAAAACTGTACCCAAAAACAACTATATACTATATCCTTACTAATATTATAAAAGCGAAAGTGAGTTTGTTTGTTTGTTTGTTACCTCTTCACGCTTTAATGGCTAAACCGATTTGAATGAATTTTGGTACTGAGATAGTTGGGAACCAGGAGACGGACAAAGGCTATTTTGTTTAAAGTTGGATCTCAGGGACAAAGAGGGAAAACATATCGTTGCTATTACAAATCAATAAGACGCAAGGGGAACTGTGTTACCCCAAATTTAACGCGGGCGTAGCCGCGGGCGAAAGCTAATATACTATACGGCTACAACATATTTTTGAGTATGTTTACGTATGTCTATAACCCTCGCTACTTGTTCACGACCTAAGCACTTAAACGATGTCTTGATAAAGTGATTTCTGAGATTTATTCTTAAAGACATTGCTGCAGGTAGCTTTCAAAGCTAAGTCAACGTCTAACAAGTAGCCCCTACATAATTCCAGGGTCCCAACTATCTCTGTACCAAAATTCATCAAAATCGATTTTGCCATCTAGGCATGAAGAAACAAACAAACTCACTTTCGCTTTTATAATATTAGTAAGTAAGGATAAGAATAAAAATGACAAAGATATAGTCCATTAAAATTACGTGTGACGTCACGCGTTGCTGATTTTTTTTGGGGAACTAGTGACGTCATACGTAACAACGACACGAAATAAAAAAAAAGTTTCCCTTATTTTTGAATAATCTTAAAGACAGACTTAATAGAATGTATTTACTTTGACCCTGGAAACTACCCTATTGCTATTCTGTTTATAGCACGGCCAACGAGAAGCGATACCAAATGTAACCAAAACCCATGCTAAAACCCCATCTAAAATGGTCGCCCGAATGTTGGCGAACCCGTCTTAAACGAGACATTACGACAAAGGCACAAGATGGAAAGAGCTAAATATTAGATTGTCAACGCCACAGTTGTTCTTTAGGTTAATGATCTTTCGTATCGCTTCTCGTTGACCGTACTATAGTACGGTCAACGAGAAGCGATACGAATCACGACGTTCATAACTTTATGTCGCATTACTGAACGAGCGAATTTCAAAGAAACTTGCATCTCTATGATCATGTTTACGACGGGCAAAAAACATAAATCTTGTATATAAAACATAAGGAAAATAATCAGAATAATGCACACTTCAATATAGATTTCAGTCCCCTCCATTACAAGTCAGTGCAATAAAAGGACGCCAGGCTGTCGCATGTTTTACTATCTTTGCCCGCGATGCCCCCCACTCGAGGTATTTTTGAAAAGTAATAGTTTGTTCTTTTTTTTTTTAGAAAAACGTCGCCCCACACAAGGAATTTCTCCTGTATCGTGGGTACGTTTACAAACATTTAAACCCACATACACTAACATCCAGACCCGGAACAACTATCTGCAGGTCATACAGATATTTGTTCCGTGCGGGGATCGAACCCGCGACACGCAGCGCAGCAGTCGATTCAGCCACTACGCCAACCGTGTCGTCGTTATTAATTGATTATCTTTGTGTAGTTTTTTGATGTCACATACGCCATACTGTAATGTAGCTATTCGTTTTGAAAAGTTGACACTACAGACAACCTACAGTCCCGGTCTCCTTCTTTAAATCCATCCAAAGGTTGTCTTGAAAGGATCGCTTTTAGCGATAAGACCGCCCATTGTGTCACCCTATTTATAACTTGTATACTGTTATTCATGTAATTTGTATGGTGTACATAATAAAGAATATTCTATCTATCTAATGTAAGCAGAGGCGACATTATCGCATTTGGTAGTCATTTATCCAATCAATGCAAGATGTTGCATTGTATTATTTATTGAGTGGAGTAGAGAATCTCAATAGGGAATAACAATTTTGTAGAATAATTAAAAGGCAAATCACTTTTTTTTCACTGAAAAATAGGTATTTGAGCCGCGTTCAAAAGAAAACGAAAATGGTTATTTTACTTTAGGGCCATGTATTATGCAGTAAAATGACTTATAGGCTTAAAATTATCCCAATAAAATCAGTTTTTCTGCAAAGAAACAAACATACAACATCCAAACACACAATTTGCTTTACATATTACCGTAATTTCAGTCGATGAGAGAATCAGAGAAGGGAAGAGCGTCCTTCATTACAAGTCAGTGCAATAAAATGCCGCCAGGCTGTCGCGTTGGTATTACTTGATTACAATAAAGACCTTGGTTGATTAGAAACGTACACAAGTTTGAGTTCTTGCATTTCTTGTTCTTCGTTATTTAGGAGATAAATGTGACACGTAATTCTTCACAAAAAATCTACTATTTACTCTTTTCCAGTCTTACACTGGCGGAAAAAAGTAATAGATTATTTCCCATAATTATATTTGCGATGCTCCTTGCGTGAGCGTGTGTGCGTATTATGATTATGTGTTTTAGGTTAAGTCGTTGAATTAATTATATATTTAAATAAAAATATTAAAATTGTTATTTTTATGTTCGTTAAACTCTGTCATGTCTCAAAACTAACGCAACATTGCAATCTTGCAAAATAATTCCAAGAGCTGGATTTTTGGTTTCACTCTACTACGCTTGTTTTTACGGTGTGTGTTTTTTGTCTACGATTCAATATTAAAAAAAAACGTTTTAAGTCAAAAACATTTCCCTCTATTCAAAATCTAAAAGAAGCAAAAATAATGTTATACATTCTCTTTGCTTTTTTTACCCACACAAACTATTCAATTATTAATATTAAAAATACCATCACACATCTCTTATAAAATACCGCTTTTAGTGATATACCCTTGTATTGTATCACCGTGGTTCTATATCAGTAATTAATAAAGGTTACATTGTAAAAACCTTTTATCAAAATACAAAACTGCGACATTTTAAGTTAGATCAACTTGTAAAAATTCGGCTCACAAACAGTATCCGAGGCCACAGGACTTATCAACGCCGTGTTGGCTGGTCGCCCAGTCAGGTCCATTTGTTACTTGCATAATAAGAGATAAGGCATAGACGGACAGACTGTGCCAGCGTTTTTTCAAGTTTGTAAACAAAACCAAGATATATTGTACACGCTGCGCGTTTTGTTTCCTGATTGTAGATTGCGATAGTCACTTTTGCTTGACAAAATAATATATTATATTTATGTCAGTTATTAATTTTATCCTAATGCGGTTAGTTTTTAAAATGTAGTAGTTTTTGTGGAACTTCCTTGCGCTTCCTTTCCTGCGCAATCATTTAAGTCGTTCTTCTTAATTATTTTACAATAATATTAAACTCACATAATTACAAGAAATCCCAATTTCGTGAGCAATGCAAAGTAAGACGTATCCAGGCGCTATTTTAACTAGGAATGACGCGAATAAACAATCAATTTCCTAAGAATAAAGTAAACTCAACTACATAAAAACTTTCGCATCATTTATAGGACAGCTTATGTTCCATTGCATTAAGCAACCAAAACATTTCACAATCGATTTAATGGTGAGCCATTTCTCGTGTCCGCGAGTGTACTACGTCATAATGGCGGTCAGTAGAACGCGTTACAGAGCTATATCGTATCTAATAATTGATCTAGATGTGTTAGAGTTTGTAGATATTGACCAACAAAGATAGTTTTTGATATAATCTTATTTGCTTTTATGGATTTTTACTGAATTTAAAAGCTTTTTCAGTAAGTGTGTCTTACCATGAAGAAATACAGAATCAAAGGATTACATACAAGCCAACTTTTACCCATTTTTTTTTGCAGATGGTAAATCAACAAACTTCCACCGTTCAGGTGGGGGCGAGTGTCAGACTTGTAATGACTAAAACCCACCCATGTTCCTTCTATTGCCCTTAATGTTCCGGGGCCGCAGGTTACGTAAAGGTTTTTAAAACTTTTCCAATTTACTTACATTGAATATCTTCCGACATCATACGTCAATGCAGTATTTATCTTCCAATCTCATAACTCCAAAAGAATCAGAAAACAGGATGTGTCTGACATTTTGCAGATTGTGTGAGAAACTTTCCATCGGTTCTGGTACTGTGTGGAACTTTGAACGCGTGAAATTGTGTAAAAACAACTTTTAGGATTCCAAAAGTTATGATTGGTTTTCAATAAATTCGACGTTGATTGCAAGAAATATTTATGTCGTATTGGAATATGATAATGAACCACAATATTTGGGTTAATTTTGTGAGTATGGAATGGTATTGGGAACAGCCACGGCTTATTTGAACGAATTATTTAAATTTCTTTTGTTTTTTTTTTTACTATGGGCACTTTTAACATAGACGTCTTGCAACATCGCTGCATCGTTCTCACATAATTTAACATATCAACATGAACGATGTACCTAACCAAAGTTTTGTAACAATATTCTGATTTAAAAGATTTTCCATACAGTTTCTTGTCAAATCTAATCTATAGAGATCTGCGCTTAAAAATGGGCAACTACAGTACATTCACAGTTATTATGCCTTGTGACTGGGACTGCAGCTTCATTTTATAATTGTCATTGCTTCGTAAGCTCAAAAGTGCCTATAACTGGCCTACTTGAAATAATTTTTTTTGTTTTAGATATTTTTTTCTGCGTCGGATTGGTTGCGAATAGAGAAGAGTACGCTATGGTGTGGCTTGGATGAGACATATCTGGCAATGGGTTTATGTGCTGAGTTCATTGATTGATGAAATTAATTATTGATTTGTTGTGTGTTTAAAATCTATTTATTAATTAATTTATTTATTTTACAATTGTAAAAAAATTACACACTGTAGGCTAGATAGGAAAAAAAAACAAATAAAAGTTGAGTACAAAGGTACTGCTTATCTACTATCCCCTTTTTTAGGGTTCCGGACCTCATAAAGAACCTTTATAGGATCACTTTGTTATCCAACTGTCTGTTTATCAAGACCCTTCATATCGGAAACGCGTACAGGTATCGAGTTGAAAGCATATACCTACTCAAGTCTGTGGTCCCTTTGTGCTGTGAAAATTCCTCTAGGTCTACGCAGTCAAAAGATATAACCATATAATATGTCGCAAGTTTTAACAGAATCCTTGGTGTACAAGTCTTACTCTTATTCATCCGGTTTTATCGTTCACTAGCTGTTCCACGCGGTTTCACCCACGCTGCTCAGAACCCGTTGGTCGTAGCGTGATGTTATATAGCCTATAGCCTTCCTCAAGAAATGGACTATCCAACACTAAAAGAATTTTCCAATTCCAACCAGTAGTCCCTGAGATTAGCGCGTTCAAACAAACAAACAAACAAACTCTTCAGCTTTATAATATTATAGTCGGTTTTATCGTTCAATAAGGACAAATTAATCTATTTGAAAAAATGTTGCCATAAATAATCAATTGATTAATCCTTCAGCTCAAATGCAAGCCACAACTCCTCTTGCATTTGAAGCCGTGTCCGGCATCGGATGAAAACTGTATTGAATAGGACACGCGGTCGGGCAGCAATTACGTAAATGGGCCAAACCCTGAATGGTTTCAGAACGCACGCAAAGCGACAAATGTATGAGTATGGATAGAGGTTTAATGTTGTGCAGGTTTTTGCTTTGCTAGCTTGCAAAGTGAACCGCAGTTGGAATTTTGTACGGGCTGTTAGGAAAAGGTGTAAAAATTTGATGTTAGAAAGCCACGTACATTTTTGTTTTTGTTTTATTCGCTACGCCATTTGATGTCATTTGCATTCGGCTTTCAGTGAAACTGTATTATGGCTTTTACTTTCTGTAGTTTAAGGTTGTCTTGAAAAGATCGTTTTTAGCGAAAAAACGGCCCATTGTGTCACCTTATTTATAAGTTGTAAACCATTATTCTTATTGTTTGTATGGTGTACATAATAAAGAGTATTCTATCTATCTATAATTTAAAACTAGCTGTATTTAGTACTTACTATTATATTTCACATAAGTAGTTCTTATTTCTAACTTGTTATTTAGGGTTCTGTATCTCAAAAGTCTGTCTGTCTGTATGCCTGTCAAGACAATTTATCTCGGGAACGCGTTAAGGTATCGAGTTAAAATTAAAACCATAGACTCAACTCTGTGGTCAAATGTGGTGAATTTATCGAACTTATTTACAGTTGAAAGGAACTAAGTATTGTTATAAAATCAAACCTGTAAACAACCTGCTTCGTCTTAAAGTTCTCTTGTTAACTCCACTTGCAAGTTGTCAACTCTAACTTCGAACATACTTAAAACTTTACCTTCTGATATCTTATGTAACGGAGTTAAAATAATCCCGGTTTTTAGACTTGAATAAAGAAAAAAAAAAACAAATGAGAAAGGGAAAAAAGAGATTTAGAGGTTTTTACAACAACTTATTTATTTAAAATTTATTTCGGATGTGGCGAAGTGGAAGGAAGTGTCAGATTTGTACTCCCTAAAAACCATCCATGTAGGTATCTTTTTTCCCTTGCTGTTCCGGGGCCGCGGTAACTCTAAACGGACGGACGGTGAGTTACGGTACGGACCTACAGTACGGCCAACGAGAAGCGATACCAAATGTAAACAAAACCCATGCTAAAACCCCATCTTAAATGGCCGCCCAAATGTTGGTGAACCCGTCTTAACGTTGTCATGTTTTTGCCGGGAGAACGAGGCATTACGACAAAGGCACAAGATGGAAAGAGCTAAATATTAGATTGTTAACGCCACAGTTGTTCTTTAGGTTAATGACCTTTTGTATCGCTGCTAGTTGGCCTTAGTGTATTGCTCACTGTCCACAGACCCGCCTCTACGGTGCCCGGTATTCGCCCGGAGCGTCTTCCGCGGTAGCTCGGTTAGTTATAGGTTCTCTCCCTCAAGTGTCCAGCCTCCTCTACCGCTAACATAACAGCGTCGCAGAAGGAGGTTACTGCTTCCAAAAAATAAAAAAAGGAACAGAAAAATATGTCCAATTTGGTACAACATGTATCACACACATCTTAACTTGACCATGATAAGGGATCTATGGTCAATTTAAGATGTTACTTTTTTTGTTTGTCACTTTTCGCGGTCTAGTGCGATTGTTTTATTTAAAAACATACTCATAAAAAATAACTACGTTCAACCAACTGGTGCCGTCTACAAAAGTTAATTATATTCAACTCGTTTCTTGTTCAAACTTGCCTCACTTGCAGTCCAAGTTTGCGTCAAGAATTTAGTGCTAGGCAAACTTGGCGATTAGAAATTTGGCTTAATATGCAATCCTACACATGCATAGGATTCACAGTAGCTAGATTACTTAAACTTACATCGTGAAACTTGATTTTTTGATATATACTATGTTGAAAGGAAAAGGAGCTTAAGTATTGTTATACATAACATAAATTCACGCTTGTAATCCCCGAAGACGCCTGAAATCCCCGAAGGGCAAGGCAGAGGTGTACACACGACGGCTGGTCAACCTATTCTAAACTATTATAACCTGATATCTCTACAACGGTTCGCACACCGTAGTAGAGAGATCAGGTTGAAAGGGTTTTGTGTAGGTTGATGTGCAGTCGTGTGTACATAAGACACCCACATTTCGCCAAAAGTCCCATGGAGAGCCTATTGTCATCAACTAGTCACAAATCCAGATTCCACGGCTGTTATTGAGAAATTTGTGATCTTAAAACCCAATAACACTTCTCTCGACCCGAGAATTGAACACAGAACCTTATGCTCAGCACAAGGTTAACACTATTCACACGATAAAGAGAGATCTTTCAAGCATTATAAAATTATTTTGTTCTTAAGCTTTATTTCTTAGTCTCGGCGAAAGTAAAAAGGTTTAACCCTAACAAAAAATAAAGCAAGAAAAATGTCTTGGCCCAGTTTGTGTGCTGGCAGCCCTGACGAGGTTATGTCACTTATGTCAAGTCGGCTGACAACTCGAGTCTTTGTTTACTATCGCCCAGTAGGAATATGCTGAACTGGGTTATATTGTAGTCAGTATTTTAACAATTTTCAAGGATTGTGAATCTTTTGTTACGATGTACGGTGGGCCTTTTTTTAAGTGTTTTTTATTTTATTTTTGTCGCGAATATTTTTGGGTGATATTCACTTGACGAATGGCTTGGTCAAAAAAGACAAACATTTAAGAAAAGTATGTTTAAACATTACAATACGGACTTAATTACGGTCATCAACGTTGATAATTTTTTGTGATTTGTACACCTACTTGATAATACACCATCTACGTAATTTTCTAAAATAATTCGAGTTACCACGAACCTTATATATTTTGATTTAATTGCACTCCGCAAAATCTCCTATTGTCGTTTTTTCCGTGTATTAACCATAGACCTCAATACTGAATTCGATTTGACAGAACAAGTTTGACATTGACAGCTGTCAGTTCAAATAGAGAAGTGAATTTTAAACTGGCAAGTAGCTGCCAATGGCTGTACAGAATATCTGTTCGCGCTTCAAAATAAATTAGTGTTCATCGTGGCTGGAAACCTTGATCAGATTACGTCATGCTGGTCAAACTAAAAGGTGAAAGAGTGGTTTGTTTACATGCCACTATTCTAGGCTGTTCGCTGAAACTGGTGAAAATAAATGGGTGTTTTCTGCACTATTGTGACTTCTAAGTACGAGCTTTTAGTAAAATGGTGTTTGAAAATGTTTCCATTGGTTGATACCCAAAGAATACTTTCACAAAAATAAATTTACGAGTCCTGTTGCAGTTTTGTCTTTTGTTTTTGTAACTTTTTTGGATTTCACATAAACTCAAGCTTTATTCTGTTACTCCAAAAACTACAGAACGCCACCTGCTACGCTATCCTATTATACTTCATTACGTCCACGTTCACGCATCTGGTTGCACTGGCAGATTCATTAAAATAATCTGAAATAAACCACACAATTGCAATAATTTTACACAATTGTGGTATTAAAATTGCAATCAATTGCGAGAAACAATCGTAAAAATAAAACAATTTGACCGCACACTGCCAAAGTGGAAACCAGCCTTCAAATAATCAGGACCATGACCCGACGATTGTAGCCACAATTTCCTTCATAACCACCGAATGGCCGACCCCAATTGGAGATTCATTCATCAATGCAAAATCAGACCTTTGTATAGTTTGCAAAATAGTTTGGTGTGCAAGTCCATTAATATACGTTTTGCAACTACGCAGGCAAATTTAAGTGCTTCGTTCCAGGCTTCTTTTCTTTTTTTTAATAAACGTGGCCCCAGACTAGGAATTTCTCCTGTATTTTGGGTGCGTTTACAAACATATAAACTCACATACACAAACAGCCAGACCCGAAACAACTATCGGCAGGTCATACAAATATTTGTTCCGTGAGGGAATCGAACCCGCGACAAGCAGCGCAGTGGCTGTACTTACTTAGTATTCGTCTCAAATAAAAAAACTGTGAAAATTCAAGTGATATCATGTACCTATCGATGACGTTGCTAACCAGCAAAGAATTAAGAAAGCAAACCCTGAATAACAGGAAAAGGTCAGGGTAAAGAAGAATAATACATTTAGTTCCATAAACTTTCATATTACTTATTATATTTTGAGAGCACACATTTCTGCACTATAATATTTCTCGCGTCGATGGTTAATCTCCTCTGTCATTGGCCACTGTGAATTGAAATCCGTCAGCAAAAATATATATAAGTACCTATTTTCGAAATGAAAAGTCTTGTACACTTTTCTATTTCGTCAACAGTACCTAACCCATCGCGTGCCGTTTGAATCGCGAATATTAGAGAAGGGTCTGAAGTCCGGTCCAACCCTTTCGTGCCCAGGCGTTACTTTATTATTATCTTTATTGGTACCGGCCGAAGCACTTATGATTCTAGGTCAAGTTTCTTTGGCTACGATTTCTTACGCTCAATCTTATTGTTTGCGCTGCAGAATCAAAGAAATATTTCTTTACTGATTTGGGTCTGTAAGATAAATTACCTTTCTTTTAGTTTAGCTTTCTCTTACTTTCTTTCGAAGTCTGAATTGGTGATTTAAGGCTTCAATGTGTTTTTCTGTCACATGTCGAAGAGATTTTTCAGTATTATCTATTTGTTTTTGTGTGGATGAACAAAATTCTTTTTTTTTTCTAATACGGCGTACAGCATACGGCGGGCCACTTAATCTACCCAATGAGTACTACTAAGACTATTCATTGGAATGGACAAAGAAATCTACATTTAATGGATTTAATAAATTAATATTTTTTATCAATTTTTACGCGTTGACGTCAAGTTGAGCGTGCAACAGAACGTTTCAAACAAAGATTCTGAAGGGCTACTATGACATCTTATAGCAATTCTTATTCCACGGAGGGAAAGAGATGGTGCTAGACAACCTGTATAGCTCTGTCTCTTTCCCTCAGTGGAATAAGAATTGCTTTAAGAGGTCATAGTAGGGTAGCTGTTTCACTCTCAACTTGATATAATGGCGTAAAACATATTCTAGTCAATTCCACTCAAACCACGATTTGTGTATTAACTAGATATCAGCAGCGTGGGTGAAACCGCGTGGAACAGCTAGTTATTTATAAAAACCTCGCGATTTACCTTTCCAATGACTTTACATTTATATTAATTTGTAATCGTATGCAAAAAAAAACGATTACAGTTCTCAATATATTTACTATTTTAATTATGACAACACTTTAACGTCAGAATAGCCGGCAGTGGGTAATTCATTTTATCAAAACAATTTCATAACTTATTAAGTTTACAAAATAAACCCCTATACAAAATTGGCATTCTAATTGCAGAATGTCTTCAAAAATAAAGAAAATAATTGTGATATAATTTTTATCTTGACGCATGAGAGGACTAGTACCGTTGATGGTCATGATCCTTGAATATTATTTTCATAAAGTAAATAAGGTCTCACATAATTTACGCTCAACCTCTTGTGTGGTTACTTGGACCAAGAAACTGAATAACTAACTTTTTGTTCACAAACAAAATCACACTAATATCATAAAAACCTAAGCTTGCATGTGTGTGTACATTTGTTACTCCTTCACAATTTTTGGCTTTACGGATTTCGATAAAAATTTTTAGGTCAATAACTTATACTCTGGATTAACACAAAGGCAAATTTTAAAACACAGTCATTACTTTTCATCCGGTTTACGCGTGTGAAACCACGAAGCGCAGCTAGTCAATCATTTTACCCACTCTCTTATCATTATCAAAACTTAACAAACAACACGACACAACCTCGGCCATCAACATAACGCCACACACACTACATAATTCACCCACATTACCGTGTCAACATGAATAAACATTTCAACAACGTTAACACAAGACAAACGGTGTAAGGCAGTGCGCAGACTTGAGACAAAACTGTCATAGCTGTAAGAATGACAATGAAATCCTTACTAATATTATAAAAGCGAAAGTGAGTTCGTTTGTTACGTCTTCGCGCCTAAATGGCTAAACCGACTTTGATTAATTTTGTCACAGAGATAGTTGGGATCCTGGAGACGGACATTGGGTATTTTTTTTTAAGATTTGGATATGAGGGAAAAAGAGGGATAAAAAGGGAAAACTTAGCGTTGCTATTACAAATCAATAAGGCGCAAGGGGAACTGTGTTACCTCGAATTTAACGCGAGCGAAGCCGCGGGCAATAGCTAGTTTACTATAAATTAGTATCACGTCTCTGCAAATACCCAAAGGGTTAGGTGGAGTTTTGAAAGTATTCCTACATTTTAACAGGTAAGTCAAAGTCTCATGTTATAGCGTAGGCCTCTATGCTCATCAATCTAGACTCTGTGGTTGATACTAAAAAAAATATGTGTGGCACTCGGGGACTGCCGCGGTAAAGCTATTGTATAGCATTTTTTATCAACTTATGCAATAAATAAAAACAATCTAAATATAATATTTAAAAAGTACTTCCAATGAAAAGAAGTCGCAAAAAGAAAAACAAGACCTTGGGTTTGATCCAGCATAATGTCGATTGAATACCCGATTCTCTATCAAACACGTTATTAGAACATTAGAATCGGGATTGAAATAACTGACCGTATTGTGTAAACGACGTTAGACAAGCCACACCTCCGTGCCTGTCTGAGTGGGGAGCGTGAGGTTATTTCGTTACGGAATTTCTGGATTCGGTCCCCGCGCTCAAGGCCCGCGATAGAAGCTATGCAATAGCTTAAAAAAGACTGATGAAAATCGAGAAAGACTTTTTTATTTGGAATTAAAAGACCGTACACGACATGCAACGCAAATGTACTGGGTCAATCGAACCATTTCATTTGGGATCATTAGAAAATCGACAAAATGTTCGTGTACCAGTTTTGTCGACAGCATTCAAAACAGTCCTGTCTTCGATATACGCCCTCTCTAACTCAAGACAAGGGAGACACACGCGTAATATAATAAAGGCAGATAATCTGAACGCTATGACAACTCCCATGGCGGTGATTTCTCATGCAAATAATGCTGTAATCCCCACGGAAGGGACGAACGTTCAACTTGAGCTCGTTGAAGTTTTAACGGTACCTAAACTGTTTGTTGAGTTATCAATTTAAGTTTTGGGTTTTTTTGTATGATGTTGACTTAATTAGGTTTAAGTTTTTTTTTTTAAGTTTGCCTCATTGTGGTTATTTCTTGTTTGTGCTTAGACATTAAAAAAATATATCTTTTACCTAAGTTGTTTATAGGAAATCCGTATTTCAATTTAAATGATTAACAAAGTAAGGAAGATCATAAATTATATAGAGTAACTGTTTGTCCCTGCATCACCCAAAGCTTGAGTTTTTAAATCTTTAAGAAGAAAGTGCCAGGATAAACCATAAAGAACATATAGTCCAATACCAACCTGAATATTGCAAAAAAAAAAATTTAACCTTAACGTAACTTAACCTTATCCTCAAAATTGTATCAAAGTTTATTACATGAATATAAAAGACTCGTCATGCCCAGCGGTTTCACTCGCTGTTCTGCTCTTAAGTGTCGCAACAATGATGAACATGCTGGCGCCCGCGGCTTGCCATATTATCCATACATCCATCCATCCTCACAAACATTCGCATTTATAGGATGATTTTATTAGTAGGATGTTAAATAGGCTATGCAGCATTATAATTATTTTTTTCAATTCGGACCAGTTCCTGAGAAACTCTTTTTTTTTCGGGTGGGAAATCATCCAATGACTTCCCCCGCTCTGGGCGGAGCGGAGGGGCATGTCAGACTTGTACTGACTAAAACCCACCCATGTTCCTTCTATTGCCCTTTACGTTCCGAGGCCGCGGTATCTCTTTCGAACAACCCGCAACCCCGGCAGGCGGAGGCTCTGACTAGCCCCTCTGCTTTGCTGATTCTCTTTGAGGCGCGCGTGAAACACAAACGCGCCGTCGACTCGGCCTGAGAAACTCCTCAGCGTTATAATATTAGTAATCGTATCTAATATCTTAACGGCAAGCTTGCTACATCAATGCAGCAAATCCAATCACTTTATCCCGATCCACATATCCAGTTCTGCCAGCCCCAGTCTATTGTCCCAACAATTGATTCTCTGCGCGGGACAGCAGTGACCCGAGCATCATTACCGGCTGTCGCGTGCCGTGTCACGCTGTGCACTTCCGATGGCTTATGTTAGCGCTTTCAAATGGGTACGTTGAAAATCCTCATCTAATCGTGTTAGGAACAAGGTTCATTTTCAAAATTATGAAGGAAGAAATAAAATGAAATATAAAAGTTTTTTGGCATAATAAAAACAAAAACACGTTTAAACTAAATAAAATCCTTAGGTACTAATATTATAAATGCCAAAGTGAGTTTGTTTGTTACGTCTTCAAGCCTAAATGGCCAAAACGATTTTGATGAATTTTGGTACAGAGATTGTTGGGACTTTGGAGACGGATATAGGCTTAAAAAAGTGAGAAAAGAGGGAGTTAGAGGGACGAAAAGGGGAGAGAAAGATATTTTTTTCGATTCGAAGTAACTATGCCACGCAGACGAAGTCGCGGGCGGAAGCTAGTTAATCAATAAAAATATGAATGCCCAACGGGTCTCAGTTCAGTATAATGCCAGATGGCAACACAAGATTTTCCAAGTGATGCTGATTTCTATTCTTCTGGAAAACGGCTTAAATGAATTAATTGTCTGCTTAGCCTTTTCCCTACTGACGTTACGGTTGGCGCAGGGGGTGAGCGATTGACTGCTACGCTGCGTGTCGCGAGTTCGATTCTCGCACGGAAGAAATATTGGTATGGCCTACAAATAGCTGTTTCAGGACTAGCTGTTTGTACATAAGTTTAAATGTTTGTTATAGAGGAGAAATTCCTAGTGTGGGGCAACGAGTCGAAAAAAAACTTAATTTATCTAAACCACACAATATGTTTTTTCAAGTACTTGAAAAAAAATGCCAATAAATCTACAGCCATTTTGAATCAAACCAATTTAGTTCATCATTTTAAAAAACATTCATTGCTATTCATAGCAATGAATGTTTTTTAATATGATGAACTTTATTGGATGGAAATTATACACTCAAAGCCCAGCCATTAATAAAATAAAACTGTTATTTCAATTACTGTCAAGTATCACTATATCAACATATCATATTATTATTAAAAGCTAATTTTAACTGTAACGATGACTTTGTAGAAACGTTTATTTAGTGTTTCATTCATTAGATTGCATTACCGTTATGTTTTACGTGTTTTTTGTGTTTTTCACTTAGGACAGATATCATTGTGATGATAAAGAAATTAAATTATTGATTTTAGAACATTATACATTAATATTTAGTTTACAATCTATTGCTAATCCTGCAATATTCGTATTCGCAAGCAAAAGGTATCTCACAGATCGCCCATCTTGTGGCGACAAGCCGCTTCGATCGTTCCATGCTCGCCTGAAAGAGATTTTAGAAAAGCAGAGTGGCGGCTAGGGCCACAGCCTATAGGGGTTGCAGCTTTTTTGAAAGACATGATGCAGCCCCGAAACAAAAAAGGGCAAAAGGAGGTACAGACGCCTGCAGGTCAAGCTACCCGAAACTGTCAATTTTCCCAATGAACCTTGAACCTTAAAACCTTAGAAATAAAGTCGAAAATCTATCAAAGAAATCTGACAAATTGTAGTAGCTTGATGTGCAGGCGTCTGGACATGGATGGGTTTGTCACTAAAAGTCTGGAAACCCCTTCTGGATTTACCATACAAAAAAATGACAGATGCCTGATGCCATGATGATAGCTCTTAGATTAAATCACAATTCATTAATGTTACGAAATAACTCAAAAGTTGGCGAAAGCCCCAATCGTAAAGTTTAAATTAATTCGAGGCCAAGAAAGCCAGGAATGACGTTCATAACGGAGAAGTCATTTTCAGTCTTAGTGATAAAACTTTTGTTTATTTGCACTCATTACCATCTGGGGTCCGGCTTTCGTTGAATAAAGTTTTATAAGTAGATAAATTGTGGTTTCCGTCTATAAATAATAATATAAAAATAACATAAAATTAATATTAAAAAAAAACGAAAGAAAAACCGCGGCCCCGGATTACAAAGGGCAAAAGAAGGAACATGGATAAGTTATAGTCAGTAAAAGTCTGACATGACACTACCTCCAGCTCCGCATAAAGCGGGGAAAGTTATTTAAGTATATCCTATCTCTAAAAAAGCGCTTGAGCCAGATACATTACCCCACATTTCCGCTTTCCCCTAATCTTGCAGAAAGAACCAATAAGCTTCTTCTCTTTTTTAACTTCAAACAAAACTGTTTCAAAGGGCCCCCAGTCATTACCCAAAGTGGAAACCCAAATGAGTTTACAAAATGCTTTATGAAGCACCAGCTGCTCGTTAAGTCCGGGCCGCTCTAGTAGGTTGACCATGACGTCACGTAAAGTAAGGATATTGGCCTTTTTTAACATCATGAAATCCCGACTGTGATCCTATATTAATAATATTAGTACATTCACATTTTGCCAGTTGGGTTTTAAATCGCAAGAAATAGTTGGCCAGCCTATTGAAGTCAACCATGTGGTTGCTACTGAGAAATTTCTCCAAATAATACGGTGCCCGACCCGGGAATCGAACTCAGGACTTAATGCTCAGCATTCGCGTTTTGCAACCACTTGACCAACGAGGAAGTCTTTGTTTGGGTCGATTTTTTTGTGGGTACCAAGGGTTATAAAGGAAGTTTGTATCTCATGAGGTTGATTATCTACCTCTACCTTCTAATATATAAAATTCTCGTGTCACAATGTTCGTTCCCATACTCCTCCAAAACGGTTCGACCGATTCTTATGAAATGTTTCATGCAAATTCATTAAGTCTGAGAACCGGCTACTATCTATTTTTCATACCTCTAAGTGTTAAGGGGGACCTAAAACCGCTAGGCACAGCTAGTAAAATATAAAACTTGAGTATTTAAATACGCACGGCGACGGTGTGGTTGTATTTTAAAAATCACATTAAATATTTCAGGATTGAGACTTTTTTGTTGGTGCCAAAACACTTTCAACGCAATTACTACTTTACTAATAGTTCCTAACTCCAAAAGCACTATACATACGCTCGTTTAAAACTAGGACAATGCCATTTAAATTACAACGTGCATTTACTTCAATTTTCAGCGCAAAGCTCTTTTTCGCGCGGAAAAGGTGAAAAATGAGAGATTGCCCGAACAAATCACATTTAGCTGAATATAAAACACCGCCAGTGGCTGTTACTTGCTGATAACAGTATTTCTATGCATTTTCATACCAAAAATAACAGTGATTTTTCACATAAGTATGTGAAATAACTGTTATTTTCTTGTTACAGAAAAATAACTGTTATTTTTTTCTCGCGGTGAAAGTATGTAACTGTTATTTTTATTAATGAAATATTACTTTTTTTAAAATGTCCAGTACAACTGTTAATTCCAATAAACTACAATGTTGACGCTTGTTGTGTTGCGGTGGACAAATGTTTTCGAACTGATTTGCTTGTTCAACAAAAATATAGAGGATCAGCGTTTTCAGTTGAAATTGTTTGTTTTACACTGTGTATAAACGTTTGGGTATGTTTTTTTAACGGCATTCACGCGATGTTCCGGCATACATCATTCTTTATAGCGTTACTCACATACGTATACAGGGTGCGGCAAATTAAATATTTTACAGTTGGGTTGTAAAACATGCCACATTTTTTATATAAAATATTTTGAATAGGTATCTGTTCATTTAGTATCATTTTCTACTAGCCGACAGTGTGATTCAGACAGACTGCGTGTGTAAAGAAAATTTGTAGTAAATCTTTTAGGAAAATGGTTCACTGCAACATAAATTTGCATTCATTGAGGTAGATCATGACTTGTCCTAGCACAGAATTATTTTCCTGTCCTTATTCTATGTTATATGGAGAGGGCGCAATTTTTCTTCCACTCTTCCCTATTAATCGTCACGTTATCAATTACCTTTTTTAAGGTTCCGTACCTCAATTTATTTTTTATAATGTACAAAAAACCTGGATACACTCAACAATAATAATCGTCGCGACACCACACTGTTCAAAGCGAAATAGAAAGACGAAACGAAATTAACTGGCTTGCTTTCTATAAGAGATAGAGAGAAAGAGACAGACAGAGAAACACGCGCACGCCGCACTACCACGGCAACGACACTTTGTGCTATAGTGTAAGTATGGAAAAAGTGACATTACAACTTTTGGTCTTAAGCTAAAAGTGTCGTTACAACTTTTGGTCTTAATCAAATAGTGTCGTTACAACATTTGGTCGTAACCAAAAAGTGTCGTTACAACTTTTGGTCGGACGCTAACAGTGTCGTTACAACTTATAGTCTTAGTTTTTTCTAGCCCCCTTTCGCAACGCGCGATAAGGAACTTCGTTCCAAAAACAGAAAGCAATATCATAGAGTACCCGTAAAGTTATAGACGCATCACAAATAAAATGTGATTACAAAGTTAATTGCAGTAAGTAAGTAAACTAACTGTGAACTTTTAGCAATGTATGAGCTACCTACAAGTTTGTACGAAACCCTTGGTGCGCGAGTCCGTCTCGCACTTGGCTGATTTCTTTCACATCATTCCTCTTACATCGCGCAGTGGCTGAGCTAGCGACTGCTGCGTTGCGTGTTGCAGGTTCGATCCCTGCACGAAACAAATATTTGCATGGCCTACAGATAGATGTTACGGGTCTGGCTGTTTATGTATGTGAGTTTAAATGTTTGTAAAGGCACCCACGATACAGAAGAAATTCGTAGTATGGGGCAACGTTTTTTTTCCGTTTACTCTCCGTTCATCTAGGACAAAATATCCAGGCAAAACCTTTAGTAAAACCTAGTGTTATGTTTACATTTACGCAATCACGCAAGCTTTGTTCCGCATGCGTTGCGGTTTCCATTATAATTGGCTATTAAAGTGCTGGTTCGTGCCAACCAGCTGTAGTATCTACGAAAATGTTTTGTAAATTGAAACCATGCAAGTCGCGTCGGAAACTGGGTTTTGGTTAAATGCTAAACGGAAAAGTGTTGAAAAAACACATGCATTCATTGGGTATGCCTCATTAAAAAGGTTTTTTTAAAAAGAAGAGGGTCGCTAATTAATGTGGGTATGTGTGTGCGTTCGGGACGCGGGCGCGTTAGGTGCTTCGCCCACACGACATTTGTAAAGAAAATCTCGTTGCGGCGTGCCTCTTATATGCCTGCGCCTCAACTGCACCTCGACTGTTGATCTTGTGGGCGACGCGCCTAATGCGCCCGCGCCTCGACTGCGGCTCGACTGTTGGTCGTGTGAGCGACGTGCCTTAAAAGATTTTAATGCTTTAAATTTGTTTAGGGAAAAGGAAGAAATGGAACCATTATGGGATCACTTTGTTATCCGTCTGTTTGTCTGTCTGTCAGCCTAGACCCTTTACCTCGGAAAAGCTTGGATGTATCAAGATGAAATTAAAACAACAAACAAGCTATGGCAGTTTATGTCGCAATTTTGCTGCGCAAGTCCGACACACATTCAATCAGGGTTTTTAAGCCTTTTGACTGCCTTGTAAGAGAGCCCGAGCTTAAGTTTTCCGTCAGGAATTTTAAATAAACAGTTATGAAGCCTAGGCTAAGCCAGGTCCAGCTGATGACAATAGGCTCGTCCCGTTAAGCTTGACTAAGGTAGGTACTATTAGGGACGCCTCTGCCTTACCCGTCGGAGATTACAGGTGCAATGTATAACTGTTATCCAGGGTTCGAACCAGGACTTAAAAATCGTAATTCGGGCTGTTAACGTTTAGCCACCAGGCTTACAGAACAAGCCGTTAAAATAAAAAGTCTAAACTAATTTTCCATCCAACAAACATTAGCTGACGTAGCACTCTAAAACTACTAATGTTCTACCAAATTAATCCAATCTATCATAAAAACAAAGGTATGTTATTAAATTAGGGGTCGGTAGCTATCCAGCTCATTCTGTGGCTAATGGCTCATCGATCTCCATTAAGGGAACGCTGAATCATGGACGTGTTTAGTAATGATAGTGTAATTTAGTTCTGAGGATATTGAAGTGAAGCACTGGCTTTATAAATCTAATCATAATTTAAAACACGGACCAAGAGCGAGACAAACTCGCGTACCGAGGGTTCCGTACAAACTTGCGACATAAACGGTCATATCTTTTGACTGCTTAGACTTTGAGTTGATTTACTTTTCAACATAATGAGTCCACAGACTTGAGTGTATGGCAGTAATTTCATCTCAATACCTCTACGCGTTCTTGAGGTCTTAAAAGACAGATAGACACACAATAGTCCTCATGTAAGTTGACCAAAAATTTTGTTTAAACCTAAAAAAAGACTACGGCCTCTGAATATGTCTCAGCTGTTTTTTCTCAGAGTAGTCGAATAATCGGTTCTAAATAGTTTTTTTTTTACAAAAACGACGTACAAAAGTGTTTGTAAAAACATACTTGCAAAATTAACATCATTTATAAATAACATTATGACTGGAATCTAATAAAAAAAAAAAACAAAACAAGGTTGCAATTATGGCATCATCTTTATACAATAGAATGTGCAGTTTAGTTGTCAAACCTTCTTACGCATATTATATCTACCTCATACAAAAACAAGCTAACTCTTAAACCCTACACATAAGTTCTAAAACCCTTTGCATTTACCTTTTAACAATAAAATACCTGTAAAAGCCTTATCGTTTACAGAGGCGTGCCAAATAACCAAACTCGAAATAGAGAGTTTCTTTACTCGTTTCTAATCTACAACTTTGGCTTAGAAATATCTGATATAAATCACCCTTATAATACAGTAAATAAGGTTTGTTTTTGCAATGTATTTCGATCCTATTGTTTCAAATTCACCGTAGAAACGTTTGGTAAAAGTTATCTTGACTTAAAAACTCTGCGGTATTTTATACTTAACTTCACCCTTTAGACTAAACGAGTAATGGATCTGAATGTTGATGAACGGAGAGCGAGAGGAAGGCCAAAGAAAAGATGGATGGATTGTGTAAGGAATGATATGAAGGAGAAAGGAGTAAATGATGCCGTGACGTCTGATAGGGGAGAATGGAAGAAGAAAACGTGTTGCGCCGACCCCAAATAGAATGGGACAAGGGCAGGAAAATGATGACTTCAACCTATACAAAACCAAAACCAGTTTATCTGGATCTCCCATTGGTTAAGTTCAAAAAGGCACTTGGTAAGTTGGTTATTGACAAATGTTACTACAAATTGGATAATTTTTTAAATGATGACTCAATATAACAAAAAATAACACATTGACATTTATATTTTGTATTCGTTATTAATCCTATTGTTTTATTCTATTTTAATTTAATTTATTTAGTTAAATATTGGGACTTATGCATTTTTATTTGTTTTAAAAATAAATGTTGAATGTCTCTTTATCGTAATTAATTTTTATACAATATTTGTACGCCATTGATGGCAAGACATAGCGTTCTATTTATGATCATTGACATCTGGACTTATGTTTACCTATGTTCCACAAATAAAAAAGATTTGATTTGATTTGATTTTTGATTCCCATTGTGCGGAAAATCTACATTCTACGATCGGTAGTTGAGAGATCGGCATAAACTGGTTTTGTATAGGTTGATGTCTTGTGAACGGCCACAGAACATTCTTAGTTTGCTTACTAATACACACACAAAATTAAAACACAACAGTTTCACAAAAATTGCTGATACTGTGGTTACAATCTCATCGCTTCGTATCTTCCTGAGTAAATAATCTCACACCCTAAAATGTCAACCATAGACTAACAAGGTTGCCATCTTGGATATTTTAGTACGTAATGTATCATCCACTACAAGCATGTGAAATAGAATACCGTATACCATAATGGGTCACAATACAGACTGCGGATTAAAACTAAGGAAAACCTGTTAAAAAAACACTATAACGCTTTGTTCGTAGGTAGGAATCGAATCCAAGACCTTGACGGGTTAAGGTATGAATAACAAAAACTAAGTAGGTAACGCTATACAAAAAAACATCATCTGCCTAGCCTTTTCGGGGCGGCTTCCAGTCTTACCGGACGCAGCTGAATACCAGTATTTTACTTGGAGCGACTGCCTATCTGACCTCCATAACCCAGTTACTACTGGGTAATACGATATTCCTTGGTAAGACTGGTTGTCAGACTTTCGGGACACTGACTAATTACTGTAACGACTGGCAAAGACCTACAAATGACAGCCGGGAGCAACAGCGTAACGTGCTTTCCGAGGCACGGAGAAAACTCGGTATGTAACGGGTGGTCACCCATCCACAGACCAACCTAGGCAAGCGCGGCTTAACCTAAAGATCAAACTGAGCGGCTGCTATTATTTAGCCACGAGTTTCTCTACAAAAGCTATACAAAAAAACCTTGCTGGAAAATAACGTAACGCACTTAAAACGTTGTACTAATGGGTACATCGAAAAGCACGGGTGGTAGAGTATTTTTATGTAAAGTAATTTAACATTAAAAACATGTATTTTATTTAAAGAAAACTTGTGAGGTATTTGGAACTTAAGTCTTCAACATATATTCATTACGTATTACGCGAAGCATTATCAACTTCCCAATCATTTCAAGTGGAACAACGTGTACCTAAGCTAGACGTGAACCGAGTATGAGAGCCAACGCCAAGTAAATCCATCTCATCGATATTATGACGTCACGGATTGATGAAATATGATGACGTAGCGCTCCGCAGCTCGGAACGTCTGCCAAGTCACGAACATCTGAGTACGTAGAATATTCCGAATTTTGTTTAAAATTAAAATGATGTTGGAGTAGGGAAAATGTTAAAAAATTATATGATTTTGTATACTAGCTGCGTCCCGAGATTTCACCCACGTAGTCTGAAATAAAAGCTTTAATCCAGGGTATGAGCTATCTACATACCAAATTTCACGCAAATTCGGAGTAACGGACAGATTCACACACATTCAAACTTTCGCTTTTGTAATATTTGACAATTTGTTCTAAACAAACAGTAAATTGTTTGTATGTTTTTAAAACGTAATGGTATTTCTGATTTATCAATTAATATTGCTTTTAAATTGTGTTAAGTAAAAAAAAAACAATATCTCCTTGTACACTTTTTTAAGTGTAGAAACTTTGTCATTGCGACATTTTGTATTTAGAACTCACTTAAATGTCAATTTGTTGTTATAAGCAAATTCTTTTTTAAATGATCTGTTGATATTTTTTTTTTATTAAATATGACGACCTTATGAAAATGCGTGTCATTACCCTTAAAAGTCATCGTTGGTAACAGTTTTCGAGATAGTCTATTGAAAACAAAATACCCATATATCTATTTGTTTACGGATCAACGTTCTGCCTTTTTGACTAACAATATACAAATAGGAAGTCACTACGGGAAAAATCCGTAATAAAGAAACCCCATAACACTTTACATAGAGTAAGTAATTCTGTCCTGGATTTTATAGGAATCAAATCCAGGACAGAATAAATATATATATACTACCAGCCCGGTACGTGCTTCGCTACGTATTTACAAAAAAATGTGATGCAGCGCCATCTGCCGGACAAAATTGTGAATCTAAACCATTCCCTGATCCCCTTGAACACACACAAAAACTTTCATCAAAATCGGTCCAGTCGTTTGAGAGAAGTTCAGTGACATACACACTCACAGAAGAATTATATATATAAAGATTATCGACATCTTACGAATATCTTAGAAAAAAGATAAATCTCTCACGGCAATTCTGTAAAAATATTAGCAAAAGATACTCTTGATCACGATGACTACGCCAATATTTTCGAAGAGATAGATTCATTGGATTCGATGAGACTTCCTTTTTCAACCTATTCATCTTTATTTTTTTGGAATTAAGATAGAACTATAAATAAATAGCCATTTTCTGCGACTTCTTATGCGATAGGAGTGCATCTTCTCATCCGCAAAATAAAAATACTTTCAAAACATGCAATATATACTACACAAGACCGGGGTTGCGGGTTGTTCGAAAGAGATACCGCGGCCCCGGAACGTAAACGGCAATAGAAGGAACATGGGTGGGTTTTAGTTAGTAAAATTCTGCCACTCCCCCCCGCTCCGCCCAGTGCGGGGGAAGTTATTTGGTGATTTCCCACCCCAAAAAAAAAGTACTAGACAGGAATGTATTATATTCTTTCTTTAGACTTGATCGATTTCAATTTTCAGCCGATTATTAGGAAAAAATTACGTTATGCACTAAAAATTGCCAGTTTTTTTAAATGGGACGTTCTTCTTTTTTATCGACAATCTGACCCTCAAATTTTTATATTTGATAAAAAAATAAACTTGTGATTTATTTAGTGAAATGTGGTTTAAATTATTGGCTCATTATTGTAGATTACAAGAACATATAATGCAGCGAAGTAATACATGCAATTTTCGTTTTATTTCAAATTTCGTAGGAATGGTACGAAAAATATAACACCTCTGTCACAAAAGTAATTATTTTTTTTATGTCTCATTTTAAATCAGAACTTCAGTTTCTTATTACTTTCTTATCAAGAATATAAACATTTACCATTATCTAGCTCCATTGGACGGAATTTTTTAAATAATCATTTTTTTTAAATCATCCAATACCACTCTGTCACATTTTTGCTTCATAAGACATAAAACTTTTTAATATTATGAAAGTCGCCCTATAAAGTCGCTTAAAAATCTAGTGAACACCTTTATTATTTAGCATAAAAGACTAGAAACCGTGACTTTTGTAAATACTAACAATAAAGTGGTTCATAACTCACTTTAAACTAAAATTTTAAGGGGGACAAAATTGTGACCGAGTGGTTAACGAAGTGAATAAACAATAACAAAAATAGTATAAATACTTAAAATGATACTACAAGTCTTGATGATTGGTGTTCATTCTTTGGTAGATATAAATTTAGTCTTACAATATATTTTTGCTAACTCTACTTTTCAAAAACTTCTGCTGGTTGATCCTACACGTAAAACACGCGTTTTGCCCTTTTGATTATCTTAGGAGGCGGAATAATTTGTAACAAATTTTCGTACATCACATCAGACACATCAGTCTCTACCAATTTCTCTGTAAGTTTTTTCTTGTATTTCTGTACTTTTCAAAATCAAAATCAAAGTCTTCTCTTGTGTTTGGTTTTGAAGTTGAATATTTTGTCTATAAAGGCGTGATCTATCTCGTCGCACTTGTTTTCTTCCCCTACTGCTGGCAACAGACGAGGCTGGAGTCAGTGAACGAGATATGGGACTTAATGGAAGTAGTCTGGGACTTGAAGGAGACGGTGTAGAAGGTGGTGTTAATCAAAACGTTCTGCAAAATTTTCTGTCTTTCTCTTTTTATTTCTAATCTGCCAGTCTTTTTATTTTTTTATGTTCTTTTGGTGTCATATCCTTAACTAACTTTTTTCAAGCATTTTATCTTGTAAATCTTTACGTTTTACTTCTGCAACAAGTTCAGGGTGAAGCTTTCTTTTTTCACGACACCGTCGCTGTCTTTCAGCCGCAGAAAATGCCATTTTTTCATTGACTTGATGGTAATACCTTAAATTATCAAAATAGTTGAAAACAGAATAACCAACATAAAAAAACTAGCAATCATCTATTATGGATATTAACTAAGGCTCTAAGTTCCATACAAAAATGACCACTCCGTCACGAGTTATACCACTCCGTCACACATTTTCGTGACAGAGGTGGTACGTGACAGAGGTGTAAAAAAGTAGTGTTCGAGATATTCAGTATTTTCCTAATTATAATTTACGCATAAAACTTTGTTTATATGATATATTTATCATAAATTAACCAAATAAAATTAAAACCCTGAAATTAGAAAAACATTTGAAAGTCGTAACTAAGGTGACAGAGCGGTCGCTAAATAAACACACGCACCTCTTTTTACTGTTTGCGAGCGACTGACTGATATTTCCGAGGAGTGGGAACGTACAGCGCGAGCTCGGGGTGGAGGGGGACTATTCTCGAACCTAGTGACCAACGTCAAAGTTTCTAACGCACACTATTTTCTACCATAAAATGAGTGACAGAAGGGCTACCTTCTGTCACTCATTTTTACTAACTGAAATTATGTACATCGAGAGACAGCCAATAAAATATTTTTTTATTTAATAATATAAACATTAAAAATTATTTCTTCTTATTAATGTAATAAAAAAGGTTAAGTAGTTCACTAAATATTTTTGAATAGAAACATTCAAAGTGATTTTTATTTACGAGACCAGTTTGTTTACATTACTAGTCATACAGGGACATACTTTATTTGTATGTATAACACCTCCGTCACGCTTTTTGTATACTCTGTCACAGTGATTTTGTAAAAAATAATTATGAATAACATCTAGTTTTGAGGATATTAAAAATATTGCATTATCAAGTGTATTTTTATATAAAAAAAAATAAGTAATTGAGTATTTATGAGCAAAATATTATTTTTTTTGCGGAGAAGACACGTCATTGTCGATAAAAAAGAAGAATGACCCAAATACACATTTTAAAAAATCACCCGGTCTCTTTTTTTATTATGCTTTTGCTAGGACGAAACTCGTCTACTTCAACTATATCATATATCTATTAACTGTAAGAAAAACACATATTCATTTGTTTTTTTTTGTTCAATACAATAATATGAAAATACTGTATTTAACTGGGCCTTACTCATTAGTTACTAGCTGTGGCTCGCGGTTTCACTTGTGTGGAGTATATTATCTATATGAATTGTAGCCTTTGTGTTACTCTGATCTATCTATTATATAAAATTCTTGTGTCACAGTTTTCGTCCCCATACTCCTCCGAAATGGCTGTACCAATTTAAACGAAATTTTGTGTACATATCGGGTAGGTCTGAGAATCGGCCAACATCTATTTTTCATACCCCTAAGGGTTCACCCGCTGAGCACAGCTAGTATACTATATTATTGTAATGTTTCATTAAAATCCATACAAACTTTCAAGTTTATAATATTATAATTAATGTACCTATATATTTTAAGATTAGGATGATTCAAATTAGTTTATTTGATCATTCATCAGTTTATTATCAGGTCATTAATGAACGACATGCACTCTTACTGAAGGAAAGGCCATGGTATCTTAAGCAGTCGACTGCTTCACCACATTGATAGCGATGTGGGGGCCCACAAAGAACGTCCCATTGCAAACACGTAGTGAGCCGGCAGGTTGTGTCACCCAACAAAGTACCTATGTTAGGTTAGTTCCCACTCACCCACAGCCAGCAAGCGGGCACGCTCAGCAGAATTAAAAAATACTGTCTTGAATTAATTGAAAGAATGCTAACAATGACTGTGTTTTGAAAATGAAATATAACTTTGTGTTTTGTCTTGAAATTGAATTGTCTATGTAATGAATGTTTATTTATTCTTATTTCGCTTGAGATCAGGGTACAATAAGTTCTTGTGTATATTAAAAGTTAAATTCCAATTAACGCGGTCAGGTTATCGATCAGCGTTATGGAAGTGGTAATTTTTTTTTTTCAGCCTTGCTCCTCTCTAGGAATTTCTCAACAGCCAGTAGGTCAAACAAATAATTTTTCCGTGTGGGTATCGAACCCGAGACAATCAGCGCAGCAGTCCACTGCGGCAACTGTATCTATTTTAAATAATATGTCTTCTATTGTTTTGACAATGTTTATATTCTCAATTTTGTGGGACGAAACAGTTACAGTTTATTTACTTTTATTCTTTGCCTCGAGTTTCCGGCCTTAAATTTCCTTCACAAAAAAAGGAAAAAGAAACATAAACAATAAAATAATTGGCGACACAGCAATAATTATACATATATTCGAATTTAACCGTCCAACAGAATTCTAAACTGAAACTCAAAAGACTTATTTCAATTAGACCATAAAAGGCACTTTTGAATCTCAAGAAACAAAAGAATGAGACTACAGTTCCAGACGCAATACATAATAACTTGTGAAAGTACTGAAGTTGAACATTCTAAAGCGTTCTATTCATATGACTGAAGGGCTGGCCCTTTTTTGGTTAAAAAATATTTAGTATTTCTATCCAAGGTGGCAATTTTGTAAGTCTACTGGGAACTTTCCTTTTGCATCCTTACTATATATATACAGGGTGTTTGGAAGATCGATGCAAAGCCGTGAAGCAGACCTAGTATAGACTATTTAGAACCATTTGAACCTAACTTGTCTTCGGCGAAGTGTGACTATTTTTTTTAAATCAAATTTTAATGATTTTTGATGATAATCCTAAAATTTTGCAGTTATTTGCAAATAATTAGTCAGTTTGAAAGATAAATCATTTATTTTTTTAATTTATTTTATTAAAGTAATGTCTGAACAATCAAACGAAACATGATTAAGGCATCTGTGTCATGAGAATTTTTTTTTTTAGACAGTTGAAGTTAATACTTCTGTTTTTAGATTAAGAAAACAGATTTTTGACAGTTTAAAAAAAAATCACGGATCGTGCTTTTTCTGTTCAAACATTTTTAAAAACATGCCTAGTTATTAGACTTTCTTTTGAGGTATCAATTACGCAGATAGCTTACAAATTATTGAAATTAGGATCTACAAACTAAAGTGAGGGAGAAAATTAAAATGTATCGGTGAAATAATTAAAACAAAATTTTAATACAAATCATTTATTTTTCATGTTCAAAATGTCCGCCGCGGTTCCTAACACAAGCACGGGCCCGTCTTCTCACTTCCGATGTTGTAATTTTCAACTTCATCTCTAGTTTCATTGTTTCAAATGCTGAATTTATTCTCGCAATCAGTTCTTCTTTAGTATTTATCTCTACGTTTGTATAAACTAGTTCCTTGGCCCGACCCCACACGAAAAAGTCAAGCGGCGTTAGATCGGGTGACTGGGCGGGCCAAGGGATTGGTCCGTCTCTGCCGATCCAGCTGTCAGGGAAGCAATTGTTTAAGTGCTCGCGTACATTCAATGTCCAATGCGCTGGACAACCATCTTGTTGGAAAATAATTTCTCGGTCTCCTGTGAATATTAGGGCCCCGGATTCCTCTACAAGCTCTGGAAAATCATTTTGTAAGAATTCCAAATAACTATTGCCATTCAAATTATCCGGTAAGAAATGGGGCCCAACCAGTGTTCTGCCGATCACTCCGGCCCACACGTTGACCGAGAATTTCCTTTGAAATGACTTCTGCTTTTTCCAATGTGGATTGTTGTGTTTTTCAGCCCATTGATGAAGATTGTGGAAATTAGTTATGCCTTCCCTAGAAAATTTACTTTCGTCTGTCCACAAGATTGACTTCAGAAACCATGCATTTTCAATGTCAGAGTTAAGAAGAAAACGACAAAACTGTATCCTTCTCTGAGGATCTCGCTCTTCAAGACCTTGAACGCCCGTGCCATGATACGCATACCTGTTATTTTGGTGCATTGTATTCCACACTTTCCAATGGGAGATGTTTAAATTTCGAGCTACTTTTCTAGTGCTGGTATGTGGATCAGCTTGAAATGCCGCTAAGATATCTTGTTCGATGTCAGTACCATGTCTACCTGGATTGACTCCAGGTTCCACACGATGTATCCCATCTGCAGCAAGCCGACGAAATGTGTTGTAAAACACTCTTACGTTCGGTACTTTCCGATTAGGATAGCGTTCTTGGTACATCCGTCGTGCTAAAGATCCATTGCCGTCTGCTCTGCCATACATAAAAACGATGTCAGCATATTCCTCGTTCGAGAAAGTAGCCATAGTCAGTTCTCACAAAAACGGCTGGTAACGCACTAAAAGTTCAACTTAAAATAAAAGTTCAAGAGTCACGTGCAGGAGCGCAAAGGGCTACAACTGAACACGATGAATTGTCACGAAAAAGGAGATAACGTCTAGTCACAAGCGCAGTTGTTACTCGACTGAGTAAACTGGCGTCCCTTCAAAAAAACAGGTAGTTACTGACCCTATCTAAAGAAACACGACCCTATTGTCTTACCAATAAAGTCGTTTTTGCTGTGAAATGTGTTCACGTAACTAGGGGTGCGCGGGCGCTACCTGAAATTGTCAAAGTTATCGCCATCTTATCGCTCGCGTCACGCGTCGGCAGTGTTAGAGAGTCTCCCCTAAATTTTATTTCGAATGTCCAAAATTAAAGTTATCTTCTTATTTTTTTTTAACATAAAATCTATTTTTTAATAAGTATAATAATAAATGTTATTATTTTAAAGCACTAGTCTCGTTTTATCACCCTATTTAAAATGTTTAATTTTCTCCCTCACTTTAGTTTGTAGATCCTAATTTCAATAATTTGTAAGCTATCTGCGTAATTGATACCTCAAAAGAAAGTCTAATAACTAGGCATGTCTTTAAAAATGTTTGAACAGAAAAAGCACGATCCGTGATTTTTTTTTAAACTGTCAAAAATCTGTTTTCTTAATCTAAAAACAGAAGTATTAACTTCAACTGTCTAAAAAAAAAAATTCTCATGACACAGATGCCTTAATCATGTTTCGTTTGATTGTTCAGACATTACTTTAATAAAATAAATTAAAAATAAATGATTTATCTTTCAAACTGACTAATTATTTGCAAATAACTGCAAAATTTTAGGATTATCATCAAAAATCATTAAAATTTGATTTAAAAAAAATAGTCACACTTCGCCGAAGACAAGTTAGGTTCAAATGGTTCTAAATAGTCTATACTAGGTCTGCTTCACGGCTTTGCATCGATCTTCCAAACACCCTGTATATATATAATATTATAATATCACGCTAAACCAATTTTGATGAATTTTGGTACAGAGATAGTTGGGAACCAGGAGACGGACATAGGCTAATATTTTTTTGAAAAAAGTGGGAGGAAGAAAGAGGGAAGAAAAGGGAAAACTTAGCGTTGCTATTACAAATCAATAAGGCGCATTTAGAATTTAACGCGGGCGAAGCCGCGGGCAGTAGCTAGTGTTTTTATATTTTGTAGTTAATAAATAATGTATTATTTTAATCATTACACAATGTGTCCGGTCATGGACTAGCGATATTCTAGATACTTAAGTAACGAGTGTTTTAATATACTATTACGATACACACCCGGGTCTAATTCATTTCCCTGCTTTTTGGCCGGCATTTTGAGATATTCTCTATGCGTGTACAAAAATAATGATATCTCTCAAAGATTTGGTCTTACTGAGACGAAAATAGGTTTATTCAGAGGGCAACAATATTGTCTATCGTTTAAAAAAAGAAATGATGATCTTACATTTTCTATTTAACTTTAGAAAACAAAATTAAAGTCCAAAAAAATATGCGTAACAACGAAAGTTTTGTAAACTTTTTTGTGAAAATCAATAAATTTGAGTACTAGAATGTTTGTTATATTAAGTACATAGAATATCGCTAGTCCGTGGCCGAACACATTGTATAGTGGTTAATGCGGGAAAAAATATATTCATAATAAAGAAAATCACATACATACAAACATACATTAGTGGTAAATAAATAAATAAATACATGAAATCTAAAAACATAACATTCGTGTAAAAAAGCTACATATGCTATCTGCATAGGACTGAGTTTTTTTTATCCGCCACCGACACAATAAGGTACCGATACAGCATAGTTTTTTTTTTATTTAATTTAGAAAACCAACGGCGATACATATAATGCATTAAGAATAAATATAAATTAGTTTAGTAAGGCTAATAATAGGTTTCCCTTTATAACTTAAATAATGTTTACCATGCGAACGGACTTTAAACAAACAAATAAAATAATGGCTTTATATTAGAAACAAAGGTTAAATACACTATAATTATGTAGAAGTAAGATAATTTTAATTATAATTAAAAAAAAATCCTTACTAATAATATAAAAGCGAAAGTGAGTTTGTTTGTTTGTTACCTCTTCACGCTTTAATGGCTAAACCGATTGTGATGAATTTTGGTATATAGATAGTTGGGAACCAGGAGACGGACATAGGCTAATATTTTTTTGAAAAAAGTGGGATGTGAGGAAGAAAAGGGAAAACTTAGCGTTGCTATTACAAATCAATAAGGCGCAAGGTGAACTGCATTACCCCAAATTAAACGCGGGCGAAGCCGCGGGCGAAAGCTAGTAATAATAATAAACATGGTAAATGCTTATTGGTGTACGGAACGTAGCTGCGTGCTATTTGCGTGCTATTTGTTTGTTATCATGCAACACATCTCAAGATATGGGAACCAGTTTATAAGCCAAGTAAGCCGGAGATTTGCTCTACCCAATGCCAACTAGACAATATCTCAGCATTGTAAGGTAGTTGGAGGAATTGCCCGCTATTTGGAATACGTCCAGGTTATCCTATTAGTTGGAGTTAGGTTGTTACGTATGTGTGAGTTCTAATTCAATGTATTAAGGTTTGAAATGGATTGTAAGCCACATTGGTGGGTTTCGAAAGTTAATTTCATTTTCCATAACCTTAATGTTGGCGAAAATACATTGAATAGTACATTTTGAATAAAGTGAGGAAACTTTGTCATTGCAGAAGAGCCAGATTTAGTGTTATAGAGCCGAAATTAGTAGTGAGACATTCTCACGTGAATTCATATATTTACGGAGAGATTAAATAACAGAACAAAAATAACGTTTTTCGCTAATCAATATGAAACTATGATTACATTTATTTCCCAATAACACTTTGTCCTAGACATACTAAGGAAGCATTTCTGTTTTTTTTTAAATCCTGCCCCGTAGGTGCTTTTTACAAAAAAAATTAAAGTCACATACACAAACAGCTAGACCCCGAAACAACTATCTGCAGGGCATCCAAATTTTTATTCCGTGCGGGAATCGAACCCGCGCCACGCAGCGCAGCAGTTGATCACTCAGCCACTGCGCCAACCGTGCCGTCAAATATTATGTATACATTTACTTTCGTCACACTATATCGAAACCACAAAATAAATAAACTTATACAAATAGTTCTCCAAGTTATTTTCGTAAATCTCCTGCCAACACAAGACAAAAACACAATACAGTAACTAACTTCTTCACCACACATTCCCTTTTCCAATAATTCGATCAAGCCCGATTTTTTCAAAACAAAAATCATTACAATATGGAAGAAACATGATTAAAGGCAAAGAATTAACAAGATTAAAGTACCTAACTCGGTTGCCGTACCGCGAGCCTCAGAGTTTCCGAACTCGCTGACAACTATATAGGATTACGAGACGTTTCGGATGGCATAAGGCCCGGTCTGTCTGCTAGCGAGGGAGTTTCGCGGTATTAGATTGTTTTCTTGCTCAAGTTAATTCCTAAAGGCTGTAAATCCCGTTTCAGTGCATGTAATATAGCGCGAGAGAGGATGACCTTTACCATCCACAGTAAAAATGGACCCTTTGTACTGATGGATGTATCTAAAAGCATGGAGGGGAAAAGGGGGGGGGGTCATGGAGAAATTGTAGTAAAATTTTATCATCGAATACTTGGTTTTACGGTTCCATTCCTCAAAAGAGACAGAACCTTCACAAGACAGTCTGTCAGTCAAGACCCGTTATCTCGAAAACGCATGGAGGTATCGAATTGAAATTATAACCATACACGTAAATCTGTGGTCCCTTGAAGTTGTGAAAAAAATCAACCTTCTAAGTCTATCAAAAAATATGGCCGTTTATATTGCAAGTTTTTTCGGAACCCGCGCGAGTCTGTCTCGGTTTTGGCAGGGTTTTTTTATAAACGCTTAAATAAGTTGGAAAGACCCTCGATATAAATGATATATGATGTTTATTTTGCAAGTAGGTTTTCACAAACACGTAATTTTTTTAAAACTAGATGAGGCCGGTGTTTTGTACCCGACTACTCTGAGGAGAAACTTCCGAAACAAACTCAGAGGTCATAGTCTCTTTTAAAGTCCAGACAAAATAATCTTGGTCAACTTACATGAGGATTATGCAGATAGTGTCTGAAATGGTCTTTTAAGAAAGCACCACACAGATTGAGTGGACCTGTCCAGTCGATGGAAGCATTTGTCAGCTATCATGTAGCATTTGTCAGTTATCGTATATATGTCACTATAATATAAATAATAAAAATATTGTAAGGAGAATAAGCGCCTTTCGGTTTCGTGAAGGGTACTTTAAGACTTCGTAACTTTAACAAACAAACAACTTGATTCAGTTACTCACTCTGTTCTTCGCTACCAGTGGGACCGGCGACTACAGATTCTGATCCGTTTTCGGGTGACCGTATTGCTTTCGCTACCGTTTTTGGTAATCGAATGAAGAGGATTTGTGATCGTAACTTTATTAATTCAGAGCAGTATTACCAGCTTTCTGATTGATTCCGTTGCGAGTTTTGAAACAATTGAATTATTTGTCTTTGGTGTTGGTTATATTTCGTTACAATGTAACCGGAATAAACTTATACCTACACAAACTGTTAGGCATGTGCTATAAATTCACGACATGGTTCTAAATAGATTATATTTATTAAAAACAAAACAGTCAGATACAGTCAAACTGTATGAATAAAAAAAAAATATACGACATTAGCATTAAACGCTCTTGGGTTTAAAATCATTCGTTGAATTCATGTCACTGACATCCCAATCACCGTGTGAGTTTCAACCGTAACGCTTTTATTTTTGGCTTTGACTTGTACTGACTAAAACCCACCCATGTTCCCATGTTCACGTTCTATTGCCCTTTACGTTCCGGGACTGCGGTATTTGTTTCAAACAACCCGCAACCCCGGTAGAACCATAGCGCTCACAACAAAAATCCTCTCATTTGAGACTCCAAAACTTGTTTCCAAAGAAATAACAATTTCCGACTGTATACCTAGCCCTCAGTATTGTTACATTTCATTACAAAATACCTCAAAAATATAATTAAACTCAGGAACAAGGCGTAACAACAAGTTTGAAAGCTGAAATAAAAAGAAGATCTTCAGCGGTAAAACATTAAAATGAGAGCTCAAGCCACAAGAGGCTTATCTAGTACGGAACTGAGATAGATACAAAGTGTTCCGGTATACGGACTTTTGGGGGAGGGGAGGCTAAAAATACTTAGGACAAAAGCCTACTGTGGCTTATTGTAAAAGTATTTTCGTACCACTTGCTCAAAAAAGTGACATTCTATGCCACAAAAAGCGAACATAACAATGGTCATTTTTAATCTGTTAAAAACAGGGAATGAAAATTGTACTGAATTTCATTCATCCTCTAGGGGGAGAATGTGATTTAAATTTGGAATACTTACTGACGTGTTTACTAATGTGTGTGTGATGATGTGTTTACACCATTGAGTTTTTATATACTTAAAGCATTATACATGTTTTTGAAAAAGGAATACGCATTTAATATGCAGTTATAATTATTTAATAAAATTACGAAAACCGACGAGACCGTATGAGCTTGATGCGATTGCTTTTCCGACAAAAAATATTAGTCTAGGAATTTGCCGCGTTTTCGTTTTCTTCAAATAAATTAGCGTTCAAGTTTATTTTAATTTATTTCTATAAATAAGTTAATGTTCTAAAAATACGTTACGATGTTAATTATCTCATATTATTATTGTGTTAATTTTTTCGCAAATGGTACGAAAAGTAGAGTATTTTCCTCGGTGATAAAGCTGTCTTAGTCTTGGGTGAACTTAAATCCCTCGCTACACTCAGGACTCAAGAAAAGGCATTTACCTAGCAGTAAGACAGTTTATAAATTATTGTTAATAAAGAAAAATGTGCTGCGCGCACTCGAAAGAGAAACATAACTACATTATCTGCTATCGGTGTACCATATCCTTAATTAATATTATAAAAGCGAAAATGAGTTTGTTTGTTTGTTACGTCTTCACGCCTAATGGCTTAGGCTAATTTAAAAATAAAAAGTTAGAAAAGAGGGAGAAAGAGGGAAAAAAGGGGAGAGTTGTTTTTGTCGATCACCAAGTAGGTTAAAGTAAGCGTTAGCCCAAAGTAACTATGCCACGCGGACGGAAAATAAATAAATAAATTGTGTGCGTTCGCGCAGCAGAATGTTGTTGAATTTAAAGATTTTTACTATGCAGATATTAAGTGTATGACGTCGTATAATTGTATACGGTAAAAAAAAATTGTGCACGCAGCCATTGTGGAGAAATTCACCAAAAACTGATTCCGCTGGGCGAACGTTGTCCTGGCGGAACTTTTTTTGATTTATAGACTTTAGAAGAAAAGCTTAGTGTGTAATTATCTGCATAATAAAAATCTTTAAACTCAACAACATTCCGCTGCGCGAACGCACACAAATAAATTAATTAACATTGCCATCTGACTTACTACACCTCTACAGTATCATCCATGTCTTTATTTCATAATACCACAACAGTTTCAGTCATTAATACCCTTGTTATACAAAGATACATATTGTAACAATCCCTCTTTATGAGAGCAATCATGCGGGGCTTATCTCTTCAGCTTACAAGTACAAGGCAGTATTGCTCCATACCCTACATACGCTATCAACAAAAGGTGTATGTGGGACAGAGCAGTTCCGGGTAGTCTGTAGCCCGGAACTCTGATATCCTTGGCATTTGATATCTTAAGGATAATAGGCGTTTTGGGTAAAATTTTGTGACTTTTATGAAAGAAAAACACGGAACCCTTATTGGATAACTTTGTAGTTCGTCCGTCTGTCTGTCTGTCAAGACTCTTTATCTCGGGAACGCGTGAAGTTTCAAGTACCAAATGAAAATCCTTACTTCCTTACTAATATTATAAAAACGAAAGTGAGTTTGTTTGTTTGTTACCTCTTCACGCTTTAATGGCTTAACCGATTTTGATGAATGTTGGTAGAGAGATATTTGGGAACCAGGAGACGGACATAGGCTAATATTTTTAATAGAAAAGTGGAATGTGAGGGAGAAAGAGGGAAGAAAAGGGAAAACTTAGCGTTGCTATTACAAATAAAAAAGGCGCAAGGGGAACTGTGTTACCCCGAATTTAACGCGAGCGAAGCCGCGGGCTAGCTAGCTAAAGCTAGTTTTAACCATATATTCAACTCGGTAGTCCAAAATATTGTTGCAAACAGAAAAAGTAAAATGACCGAAAGTATTTTTTATGAGAACATCTCATATTTTACTCAAAATCATAAATTTTACCCAAAGATTCACTGGTAGAGAATGCCTTATGGCATTACACATTAGGTCCGCCTATGTACACGAATTTTAAATAAATAAATAAACATCTTTCAAAGAGGTTTTAGTTTCTAAGAAAAAAAAATCAAGAGTAGGTGATAGCAGAAAAGCATAAACAATGTAGGTATAATCTATATTATCTGTGGTATAATTATTACCACGAGATATGTAAAAATTGTAGCTATTGTATGAGAGAAGCGAAAGCGTAGTAATAGATAGGGTTGTACAATAATAAAGTTATAACACAAAACAAAACATCACGACTGTAATACCGAAACGGTTAAACAGAGAACATAACATTTGCACTAATACAAAATAGTTTAGGTGTTTTAAATTTTTTTTTGGAATTGCTCGAACCCAAATTCGACACGGTTGGCGAAGTGGCTGAGCGATCGACTGCCTAGCTGCGTGTTGTGGGTCCCCGCACGGAACAAATATTTGTATGACCTACAGATAGTTGTTCCAGGTCTGGCTGTTTGTGTATGTGAGTTTAAATGTTTGTCAATGCTGCCACGATACAAGAAGAAATTCCTAGTGTGGTTCAACGTTACTAAAAAAAACTGAAAAGCCTCGTACTGCTATTAAAAACTAACAAATCTTTAAGACTGTGTAATAACGTTCGCTTTTAAATTGTATTTTGAAATACCAGTAAAGTATTGGCACAGAATCTTCTGCAATATTTCGACTAACTTCGCCACTGTGAGAGCTGCCTTAAACTCAACAATAGTCTGGTGACGGGCGGGCATACCGCCTCAAATTGCTGCGAAATAGTTCAGACGCCTGAAATAATGGTTTCCTACGATTAAGTTCAGACAGTCCGTTGACAAGGAAAGTATTTTGTTTACTTATATTTTGGAGGCAGAAAATTATGAAAGAATATTGCTTTATTGTTCAGAACAACTAGCAGATTTAAAATGGGAAAATTATGTCTCACTAGCTGACGGCCGCGGCTTCTCCCGCGTGATATCGAAAAAAAATATCCTATGTATTATTCTAGACCTATATAATCTACCTCTGTGCCAAATTTCTTCAAGATCCGTTCAGCCGTTTTAACGTGAAAGAGTAACAAGCATCCATTTATCCATACATCCAAACATTCATCCATCCATTCTCACAAACATTCGCATTGATAATACATTTATATTACATTTATAAAACATTTCCCCCCACTAGAAAATCTCCTGTATCGTAATTGCGTTTACAAACATTTAAATTCACATACACAAACGGCTACACCCGGAATCCCTGTCGATCACACTAATATTTGTTCCGTGCAGGATCGAACCCTTGTGTCGCGGCATAGCTGCCAGTCACTTAACCACTGCGCCAACCGTGCCATCTATATCACATAACGAGTCTAATCTCCGTGGGGATGAGCAGAAGTTTTCCTTGTAATACAAATATAAACAGAGATTCCCAGAGTTATGATCATAGACAACACAAAAAGATTACATAAGAATACTCACGCCATTCTTCACTCTCTGGAGAAAAGGTGCGAAAACGGAAAAAAAACCCGTAACATAACTTAAAAACATATGACCTAAAAATCAGCCATTAAACCTTGTGATATCCCGAGAGAAAAACATCAGTGACACGAAAAAAAATGTCTTTTTTTCACCCCCATTTTTCGATTTACACCCCACCGTAGGGGGTTGTCAGGCGAATTTATGTGGCACCGATTATTTAATGAATGCATATTGAATGTTTTTTAAATCGACGGTGTCGGGTAAGTTATGGTTTTAGACGGTATCTGCTCTAAGCGATCTATTGCCACTGCTTATCTTAAAGGGGTGTTGTGGAAGATTAGGCAGTCATCTATCTTTTGTTTTGTTGTTTTAAGACGTATTTTTAAAGGAAAAGAAGGCATGGATCAAATAAAATCCAGGTATCGGATGATCTCATCGGAGTTTAAATCGAAGATAGGTATTGTTTGTTTGTTTAATTTCGTACCTATTAAATTTGTAATTATTATTAGTATTTTATAATGGATGGTATTTAAACGTACTTCAATTTATTCCCATTTCGTTTACCTAATTTTGCCTGTGTGGCACCAAATTTACTGAATGAGCACCAAAATATGTTAATTAAAATATGTCATAACGAGCATCAGGAAAAAGACAGCACTACAATAAAAAAGTGTTATATCTTTATCCATTTTCTATTAATGCAAGTCGTTACTGGCGTAGGGGGTCGCAGTTTTAACCTAACCTAACCTACGCATTTTTTTTGCATTCAGGAAAGAATATTTGGTGCACAATCAGTATTTTTGGTGAACACAAAGTTTTTTCCCTTTTATAATTATTTTTATTTGTGTTTTTGTATTGGGTTTGATGCCTATTTCCCTCAACGCTTTACCTCAGGTGAGTTGCGACCAAATGCAAAACTAGGATTTTTACTATGTAAACCTATCAAAATATCAGCGCTGTGTCATGGCTGCCATGTTGAGATAGGAGCCTTTTGGCCTAGGACTAATATAAGCAATTGTCTTTTTAATTCAACAGTATATTTATTTATTTACAATACTAATACGTAGGCAGACTAAATAACACAAGGCATAATTATTTTGAATAACAAAATAAGTTAGTATGAACGTATTTCTAATTTAACATAAGTATTTTTAAGAAAATATCTGTAGGCAGGTAACGCACATACAAATCAAATCAAATCATCTATTTTAATTAGACCATTACAGGCACTTTTGAATATCAAGAAACAAAATGAATCTACAGTCCCGGTCACAAGGCATAATAACTTGTGTTGTGTAATACAAACAGTTAATGCTGTCAAAGAAGTTATAGAAAACTAGCTTCGCCCTTTGAATTCACCCGCTTTGATAAAAGGTAAAGGTGTGTGTTAATGCAGACTAGTAGCTATCTACATACCAAATTTTATTCAAATCCGCTATGTCGTTTAAATGTTAAGAAGTAACACACACACACACATAAAACCTTTCGCCTCTACAATATTAGTGTGATTAAGTACGTATGCTTTTTAATTATTTTTTTCTTTATTTATGTTGGTCGTCAAATTCTCATACCAAAAACAGCTACTAATTAATATTTGATGGAAACAAAACAATGACGTAAGTCCTTTCTCTTAAATGGGGTCAAAAGGTCGCCTAAATCTTGGAGAAGTAAAAAATGATGGCGCGGCCCGTCAGAGGGACGACGCGGACAGAATTAAGGGGGACAGTTTAATGAAAACCGCTTACAAAATACTGACAATACCTAAATATAAAAACAGAAGTACAAGTAGCTGTTTGATAGTGTCATATTTTGGGGTATACTTTTGCTTCTTGAGATATTAGGGGTCAAAATAATAACTTTTTCACATTTTTTTTTAAAAGCCAAGTTTTTAAAGTTTTTTTTTTCAAACTAAGCCCCGCACTAGAAACTTTTCCTGTATCGTCGGTGCGTTTACAAACATTTAATCTCACATACACAAATAGCCAGACCCGGAATAACTACCTGTAGGTCATACAAATATTTGCTCCGTGCGGTGATTGAACCCGCGACAGGTAGCGCAGCAGTCGATCGTTCAGCCACTGCGCCAACCGTGCCTTTAAAATTGTTATTTTACTTTAAATTTTTCTGCAACCCCCGTACTATATAATACATCCATCATCATGAAAGAAAGTCGTTTTACAACAGCTGTTGCAGTTGCTTAGAGTTTATTAATTTGATGTTCAAAATGCATGGATGACAGATTTGTAAAGGGTTTGCTTAAATTTTGTATTTGAAACCTAACAAAAAGCAAATAGTAAACACCAAAAAAAAACTGCCTGTTTAAACTATTAGTCACAAGCGCAGTATGTTACGGGTGGTCACCCATTCTAGGCAACCACCAACCTAGACAAGCACGGTTTAACCTAAAATATCGACCCTAGTGGCTATTGTTAACTAGCCACGAGCACCTCAAATTCAAAGTACTACACTATATTAACAAAAAAATTGTTTTAGAATGAACCTTCTGTTTTATATTTTTTTAACCACATGGTGGACTTATTTTAATGTTGTTTTAGTAAACATTAGATACGTTTAAAGGCAAATTAAACTGGAATTTAAAAGACGAAATTTGATGGACTTTCTTCTTGTACACTGATGAGTGATTGAGGCTTCCAAAATACACTTATTTCGGAAGCCCAATCACTCATCAAAAACTGTTGAGCAATACAACACATTGAATAGCTTCTCAACAGTTTTTCCTTGTCAAAGCTGAAGAAGACAACATTCATAGCTTCAGCAGATGGACTATCCGTACGACTAATGGTAGAATGCTGATAGTTAAGGCGCGGCAATAAGCTAATCTTTAGGTATTCGCGGAAATGACGCTAGCTGCCTAGGCATAGTCTGACACAAGTACACTACAGTATTGCATCGAAAGAATAGAAATAAGGTCGAAAATATTTCGGTGTTTGATTTTATTTGAATATCATGTCCGCCAAAATGTAGGTCATTTTGCAGTTTTTATTGAATATATAAAAAAAATACAGCTCCGCGTTTGAAAAATTTTAGATATCTCTTTAGTTTATACAATTTTCTTAGTTATAGAAAATATGATGGTTGTCGCTGAAAAAAATGAGAATTTCGAGACGAAAAATAATTTTTTTCTTGGTCTTTTTAAACATTTTTTTTTGTAGTACTAGACCACTTTTGTAAACTTATTTTGTGTAACTCTTTACTTTATGTATTGAACTATACACGGTATTTTTTTTTGGCTAATGGCATGTACAGATACGGCTAACTTTGCGACGAAAAACTAGACGTTTTACGAAGTGTTTGCTTTGCGCAGCGCAGTGCACAGCGCCTTAAAAGGACTTTACAAGTAGCAGTCTAGATATATGGAGTCTAGATTTGTGTCCGGTTTAAGGCAATAGGCTGCCCCCAATAACATGGAACTTGAACATAACTGGAAAATATAGGTTAACTATCAGATATATACTCCCCTGTCTAAACCTTCAGATATTAATGGCGTGATATTAAGTTAATCCATTTCTATACAAAAAGTTTGTTAGTTAGCATTTCTTAATATTTAGACTCATTTGTATCAAGAAATATGTTCAAAGTTAGCGATCTGAATGTATCCTATTTGGATTAAGTCCAAATAGGACAATAACCTAGAGAAACAGACTGAGAAGAAGATTCTAACAATCTTGAAATGGATGTCAGTTTCAAGGTTCCTTAGTAAAATTAGGAGTCAGTTTTTCTACGTCTCATGTGTTGGGTTCTATTTCTAGGAAAAAATAAAAAAAAAAGTTTATTTTGCAACAATTTGGTTACACAGTTTTACAAAAAGAAACAAAGATAGCTGCAAAAGAATCAACGCCCAACTCCATGCAACAATAATTTAGCCTCTCAAGGACCGCCATTATTTACGTCAACTATCCGTCAAGCACCGCCGGGCGGGCTCTTATCGTAAGCGTAATCTGATTTCAAATCAAATCAAATCATTTATTTCAATTAGACCATTACAGGCACTTTTGAATGTCAAGAAACAAAATGAATCTACAGTCCCGGTCACAAGGCATAATAACTTGTGAAAGTACTGCAGTTGCCCATTCCAAAGCGTTGATCTCTATGGAAAAGAATGGGCAAGAAACTCCATGGACACTCTTTTAAATTCTAATATTTTTACAAAATAGTATTTACATCATTCGTGTTGAGATTATACAAATATGTGAGAACGATGTAGAAAGACGTGCACAGTAAGAGCGTCCAGAGTAAATAAAAAACAAAATTCAATTTAAATCTAAATAAATTAAAAATGACCGTGGTAGTTAAAAAATGACCAGTCCCAACTGACAGCGCCCGTTCACGAACATGACGTATGGATCAGCCCCATTCAGCTCGACCATTTTGAAGGGAGCTAAATGACCCGACACACCCGCCACCATCAGCGAGACATTTAAGTGAGCATGACACTATTAACCACCAGGGCTTCGTCAAGTCAATGATAATACATAGCACTCACATATGGGCTTAATAATTATACAATACTAGAGAATTGATTCTATACATTGCAAAGATAGTCTTACAATCTTCTGCAGCTTCCACTATAGCTTCGGATACTTATTAATGAGTTTACCCCTATGCTTGAGGAGCAGGACCAGCATTGAGCCAAGCATTTTTATCATCAATATAATCCCCCAACTTATAATATGCTTGCCTACATAGTGTGCGTTTAATACAAGATTTAAATTTCGTTTCATTCAGTTGAAGAATGTGAGGAGGTATTTTATTGTAGCATTTCAAACAGATTTTAAGACTTATCTTTACTACAAATACAGTTTTAAATCAGTCTGGGTTTGGTGGCACAAATTTGTGCCAGCGGGGCTCAACGGTACCTAATACTTGTTTACTGGCACGTTTTTGTGCCGCTGGGGCTCTAGAGGTTAAAATACGATTTCACTTAGTTCAAGGAAATAGTAATTAAATTGAAAAAATAAAATTAAGATTAATAAAAATTCACTGCTTTTCCATTTTAGTATCCATGAGTAGTAAAGTGTATACGTATTATGTGTGTAGTGTGTATACATGTAGGGATGCGCGCATGCACGCACCTAGCTATATAGCTATATATATATAGCTTTGGGGGAGTGTCAGACTTGTACTGACTATAAAACCCACCTGACTTCCCGTTCCGGACCGTAGTATCTCTTTTGAGCAACCCGCAACATGCACGCACCCTTGTGTGTGGTTGTATGGATGTGTGTTTTGTTATGTTTTTCTGTTATTAATGTTTCAGTAGCATGAAAAGGTTTATTGCGCCCAGTTATTGGCATTAAACGTATTTTTATAACATGGTCTTTAATTTGTTCAACATCAAACAACTTCTCCCGCTTTGGGCGGACTGGGGGTAGTGTCAGACTTTTACTGACTAAAATCCACCCAAGTTCTTCACCCTTCTTTTGCCTTTTTTGTTCTAAGGCCGCGTTATCTCTTTCGAATAACCCACAGCCCCGGCAGGCAGTGGCCCTGGCAGGCCCCTCTGCTCTGCTACGTAGCCGGGAGTCGTCTCGCGCGGCGGCTGGGTTGGGGTGAGTTTCACTCCCTCAAACGTCCAATCTTAAACATAATAGATGGAAAAGCGGGTTTTCTTTGAGTATATTGTCCTAAAAACAACAAAGTTATAAATCCAAGCAGGATGTCTCCTTTATTTTAGAAAACTTTTAAGTTTCTTAAAACCCTACTACTTCTTTATTTGTGTACAAAGTCTCCTGTATAAATCACCCTGTATAACTGCAAACTAATCCTTAATTTCACACACACAGCGTTCGTAGATCCCCAAAAGATTACTCGGCGAAAAAACTTATTTGAAGTTACTTTAACAAACCACACGATTTCGAACCTTATAGTCTTATCGCAAGAACAGTTTTTGCGTGGCAACATAAAGTTATTTAACCGACATTACACAAGTCTAAAATACGTGTTCTAGTATAAGTTTTTCGGGAAATGCACGTCAAGGGACATGTTTTGAAACATTTATACTGAACGTAGAATAAGAAACCTATATGTAAGTAGTCCAGTTGAACAGTTTCGTGAAGAACTTTACCTGGTTTTGCATTTCAAATAATTTAGGTGCAATTGGGTAGTTGACACCATTAACCAATAATTTAAAAACACATTTTTTCTGAAAGAACACCTTATTCTAGACCTAAGAACTCCATTCATTTCAAAATAACTTTAAAATTCGATTTTTAGTTGCTTTTAAATCAATAAGTAGTTGCATCATTGACTTGACAACTTAGTGACGTCATCGGTTGCGAGTCTCTTAGAAAATCTATGGGGAAAGCACGTTTTGACAGCTCATAAAAAGTATATCAATTGATTGGTGGTGTCAACTACCCTAATAACATTCAGCTGCATGTTTCTGAAGGGAATGAAGAGGCAGACAAATAATACAAAACTAGGTACACGTGTATAAATAGTTTTGTATGAGAATCAAGATGTAGTCATGTATTTTGGATCGTAATGTTTGATGTTCACACACTATTGAATCATGGTTTCAAGTCTCATTCTGGTCGAAGACGACACGGTTGGCGCAGTGGCTGAGCATTCGACTGCTCGCTGAGTCGCGGGTTCGATTCCCGCACGGAACAAATATTTGTATGGCCTACAGATAGTTGTTCCGGGTCTGGCTGTTTGTGTATGTGAGTCGAGAAAAAAGTAGTAACTAGTGTTATCGTTAAAAGACAAGTCTGGAAGATACATATTGACTGAATCCTTTTTACAGCGAATTCTAAATATTAATCGGAATCCCTTGTTTTTTAGGTCTGGCAAATCGTGAAATAACCCCCCCCCCCGACCCCCGCTCCGCCTAGAGCTAAAACTACAACTCTAAAAATCACAAACATTAAGTTCTTTATGTCGAACGACGTGTCCTATTCTGAAATTGATTGAAGTGACACAAATTAATTATATTACAGTTTAACAGCATTCATGATGGTTCATCAAAAAACATTCTTCCCGCTCTGGGCGGAGCAGGGGGAATGTCAGACTATTACTGTTAACCTATCCATGTTCCTTGTTGGAACGAAGTTCCTTATCGCGCGTTGTGAAAGGGGGCTAGACGGAAAAAATGTCACGACACTTTTTGCTATAGTAAGCTATTGTAAGCTGTGCGGCGTCGCATGTTTCTCTGTCTGTCTGTCTGTCTCTCTCTCTCTCTTATAGAAAGCAAGCCAGATATTTTCATTTCTATAGAAACTTCGTTCCATCGGTGTCCCTTGACACCTCTAATTTTTTTTGCCATATGTGTTCCGGGGCCACGGTATCTCTTTCGAACAACCCACAACACTGGCAAGAATCTGAACACCGATACGCGAGGTTCATTTAATTTTAAATTGTCTCACTCAGGATCTATGTTGAACAAATTCTTACTTCGTCACTAATATTATAAATGCAAAAGTGAGTTTGTTTATTTATTTGTTACGTTTTCACGCTTTAATGGCCAAACCGATTTTGATGAATTTTGTTACAGAGATAGTTGGGACGTTGGGACCATGGAAACGGACATAGGCTATTTTTTTTAAAAGTGGACAATTATGGTGAAAGAGGGAAGAAAAGGGAAAACTAAACTTTGCTATGACAATAAATAAGACGCAAGGGCAAAAAGTACAGGTAGCAGGTACCTGCAAATCAGGAAAGGGGAACTGTATTACCCCAAATTTATTTATAACGCGAGCGAAGCCGCAGTCAAAAGCTAGTAAAAATATAATTCGCGACCAAACACGTAATTTTTTTTACGAAATTATTTATACCGGATGTCATTGATGATTTTAGTTATTATGATTCTAAGTTCATTTAATACCAATGAACGAATATGTCTTGAAAAAACCAAAAGCAAAAATGTTCCACGTTTGGTTTAAGGTGTATTTTACTAAGTACTTACGTTTAGTATTACGCTTTCGTGTTTAAACAAAGTTTAAATATAAAACAACTACACATTAACAACAATTAACCTAACATCCTTCACTAAACAATAACCTACTTCCATGCTAAAACCCAGGTTCCTTGTCCTCAAACAAAATACATTCTAGAACAATACTTATTTAGAAGGTAATTGTTGTGAAAACGAACAGTTTTGCCGCACTGCACAAAACATTAATTGTTTGTTTGCACGCAAAATTTACTATTGTTATTAACCGACTTCAAAAACTGGAGGAGTTTTTCGATTGTTTTTTTTGTATGTTTATCACTCGATTTTTCCGTAAATTTTTGGGCGATTTTCAAAATGCTAGATGGTATTAAAACGAAAGCAGTTTATGATTCTTCCAGAATACACATTTTTTTTCTACTGTGTGTGGATTATCTACTTAGGTTTTTAGTAGCAATTGGTGTAAGACGTGTAAGACTATCTTTGCAATGTATAGAATCAATTCTCTAGTATTGTATAATTATTAAGCCCATATGTGAGTGCTATGTATTATCATTGACTTGACGAAGCCCTGGTGGTTGATAGTGTCATGCTCACTTAAATGTCTCACTGATGGTGGCGGGTGTGTCGGGTCATTTAGCTCCCTTCAAAATGGTCGAGCTGAATGGGGCTGATCCATACGTCATGTTCGTGAACGGGCGCTGTCAGTTGGGACTGGTCATTTTTTAGCTACCACGGTTCATTTTTAAACTTATTTAGATTTAAAATTAAATTTTGCTTTTTATTTACTCTGGACGCTCTTACTGTGCACGCCTTTTTACATCGTTCTCACATATTTGTATAATCTCAACATGAATGATGTAAACACGATTTTGTAAAAATATTATAATTTAAAAGAGTGTCCATGGAGTTTCTTGCCCATTCTTCTCCATAGAGATCAACGCTTTGGAATGGGCAACTACAGTACTTTCACAAGTTATTATGCCTTGTGACCGGGACTGTAGATTCATTTTGTTTCTTGACTTTCAAAAGTGCCTGTAATGGTCTAATTGAAATAAATGATTTGATTTGATTTGATTTGATTTGTAAGATGTCATCATGCCGTTACTAAAAAGTTGAAATGAAAATCGTAACAAAAAAAAACCGACCTCCTAAAAACAATAGAGTGAAAAATAAGCTTACTCCCGGAAGTCAGTGGCAAAAAAAAAACAATAAAAAAAAAGAAAATCTCCGACTTTCCTGAAATAAACTCAGTATCCACATTTTAATTTTATTGTTAGAATTAGTTTTTTTTATTTTCTTTCTGTTTTATTTAACATCATTGTAATCAATCGCTTCGATAATTCAAGTAGCTGAAATACTAACCTACACAAATGCATATACAACGTAACGTTTGTCAAACATTGAGAAGCGACCGCTAGTAACAACGGCTTACCGCGCTAACTGAGCCACGGAGGGCTCTCGCAATAAAATGCTAGGTTCCTTATCAACGGATCAACCTCAGTAATCACTGCTTAACCTTGACCCATCGACCCTTGCGGCTTTTATTTGGTCACAAGCCCCTCATGAAAAGTTCGGAAGCAATATCAAGATATTATCTTGGTTCTTGGCAATGATTAGGTCAACTTTTTCTTAGATATTCTCACATGTGTGGCATGTAAGGAATCGTTAAAGGTTAAAAGTGTCGACGGCGCATTAGGCGCGTCGCCCACACGACATTTGTAAAGAAAATCTTGTTGCGGCGTGCCTCTTATGCGCCTGCGCCTCAACTGCACCTCGACTGTTGATCGTGTGGGCGACGTGCCTAAGTATTCCACGAGCGCGTCAAAGAGATGTCAGCAAAGCAGAGGGACCTGCCACGTTGTCGAAAACGGCTTTCAATACTTTCGATAACAGTTGTAACAAAGGTACGGGTTGAAAAATCGATCTAGTCAGGTCTCGGTATCCTGGAAAATTCGTTTTCTCTATTTTCACTAGAGTATAGCTTAGTTGCCACAAGTACTTTATCTTATTCTGCTATGCTATACCGAAATAATATGTGAAGCTCGTGGTGACTTCTACCATATGGCGAATGAGCTGTGGGCCACATTTAATCACTACGTGGTGCCCTAGTACAATTAGATGGTGGGCTCAGCTGGACAGAACCATCACCTGTCTTACCCCCGAATACTGAAACGTCATTCAAAATTTAAGTACCACTTAACATTTGAGCAGTTCTTAAACTTTAAATTTTGTATGGTCAAACGTCACTTCTGAAACTCTGTTAAATTTAAGTGGTACTTAAAATTTGAGTGACGTTTCAGTATTCGGGGGATAGCCTTGGATCGAAAGAACTGTAGTCATGGAGAAAAGCTTTTGCCCAACAGTCAGAAAATGGGGGGCTAACAGTGTTTAAGATTTGGCTTTACTCTTTATATGTGTTCAAAATTCGAAAATTAAATATAGTAAACTAGCTTTTGCCCGCGACTTCGCTCGCGTTAAATTCGGGGTAACACCGTTTCCCTTTCTTGATTTGCAGGTACCTGCTACCTGTAGTTTTGCCCTCGCGCCTTATTTATTGTAATAGCAAAGCTAAGTTTTCCCTTTACTTCCCTCATTCTCCCTCATTTCTCACTTAAAAAAAATTAACCTATGTCCGTCTCCAGGCTCCCAACTATCTCTGTACCAAAATTCATCAAAATCGGGTTAGCCATTTAGGCGTGAAGACGTAACAAACAAACTCAGTTTCGCTTCGCTTAAGTAGATGTATAGTGCGACTGTCAAAGATCTTTAGTCAGTGGCCCAAAAGTTTGACAATTAGCCCTACCGTTTTTTTTTTATTAAAATAAAATACCCCTTGTATTTTTTTATCGTTACCCCACGGTAAGATTTCTCTTTTATCTTGCGTATGTTTACAAACATTTATACTCACATACAAAAACAGTCAGACCCGAAACAACTAACTGAAGGTTATACAAATATTTGTTCCATGCGGTGATCGAACTCGCGACAGGTAGCACATTAGTCAATCGCTCAACCACTGCGCAAACCGTGCCGTCAATACCCAACTGGTTATCGTTTAATCAGTACCAAATAGGTTGTGGAGGTCAGATAGCGATCTCTCTGTATAAAATATCTGGTTACAACCAGTAATATTGAAAACCCAACTTTATAGTTAGGAAAAGGCTAGGCAGATGATGAGGAATTTGATACAACGTATTAAATTCGGAGTAGCACAGTTCCCCTTTACTTCTTTGCAGGTACCTGCTACTTGTAGTTTTTGCCCTTGCGCCTTATTTATTGTAATAGCAAAGCTAAGTTTTCCCTTTTCTTCCCTCTTTCTCCCTCATTTCTCACTTTAAAAAAAATTGCCTATGGCCGTCTCCAGGGTCCCAACTATCTCTGTACCAAAATTCATCAAAATCGGTTTAGCCATGTAGGCGTGAAGACATAACAAACAAACATACATAGTAAGGATTTCACTTTCGACCGTGTTATTGTAAACACCTTTTACAATCAATAAATATTTTATCAAGAAATCAGCAAGAACATTTTGGCAAACAAGAGCTCGTACATTATGGTCCTTCGAGCCGGATTATTGACTGAAAGCGTCATTCAATAGGTTTAGCTATCGAATATCTACAGTCCAATACAATACAAATGTATCATAAATACAAGTGAGAGTTCCAACCGAGCTTTGAGCACGAACGGTGCCAAATTCCTCGCGGGATTGTCAGGGTGCCGGCAGTTCATAACTATTCAGATCTATTCAGTAAAGTTAGATACTCTGTGGTTTACCATAGAGTAACTTTTTAGCAGTTGATCAACTTTGGCTTTCGGAATGGTGAACCAAAATGTTTTTTTTTTAAGTCCGTGGTTTACAGATATTTAACATGATAAATGATTTATATGAAACGGTAGTTTGGATTTTTTTTCCTGTTTTTCTTTCTGGTTACGTAATAATAACTTTTACAACTAATCTGATTTCTTTTTCGGAATGAAGTAAGTACATGATATTCCGGGGTTGCATGTTGTTCGAAAGAGATACCGCTGCCCCGGAACGTAAAGGGCAATAGAAGGAACATAGATGGGTTTTAGTCAGTACAAGTCTGACACTCCCCACCGCTCCGCCCAGAGCGGGGGAAGTTATTTGATGAATTCCTATTTCCAAAAAAAAAAAATTAAGCCGCTTTTAACTTTGTTTCATGACTTCCGGGCTAGGTTTGGTAAATTAAGAGTATAATACATATATACGTAATAGTACACGCAAGCGCCGTCAGGTTTTAAAGCTAGTAAGTACTGTAGAGGTCTGATATCTTTGATCAAGTTCTGACAGTTCAGGCTTGTTTGCAAGGACATTCGAATACTCAAGTTTTTAAATAAATATATAGAAGAATTTAAATTAATTTTCATATTTAAAGAAATTTCTAAACGTTTGGTTGAAACTTCATGTGACCCAAGGGCTAGCTTTTACTTTAGCCAGAGGCTTAGCGTTGTCATACAACGTGGCAACGCGGCCAGTCTCTGTCTTGGGGACATTGCCAACTGACAGCGTTGAGGACGAATTGTTTGACGCTATTTCTTAATTTATTTATAAGTTAGGTTAGATTTAATTAATTTATTACATTGTAAAACGTTGATAATAAAATATATTTTAAATTTAACTGTTATTTTTTTTTCTTTCAATTACATATACATACTAACATTATTACAGTACCAAATAAAATATTATAAAACACTTTCGTCTTCAAGTTCAACGACCTTTACCGCTTACCATAAAATTATTTTTCGCGTTCAAGAACTTTCTTTTTCTTTTAACGTATTTTTTTCATAAATCTACAGTTTCGGGAGCGGTAGGGGGCGCGGTTTGGAACCAACATGGCCGAATGTTACGTCATCGCCATTTTTCATTCGAATCACCACCCAAGTTGCTATCGAAGTTTTGTTATTACTCTCTGAATCGAGAGATTTGGACGATATCACGCCAATTGGTACCCTATTGGGAAAACGATTTGTTAAAATAATATTTAATGTTGCTCTTTTCGGTTTTTGCGAGGTCAAGTTGATGTTGTTTTGTTATACTTTTATCCGACTGAGGCGGAGCCTAAATAAGGGGTAGTGTGTTTTTCTTTACTATCCTTGTTTTACTTATAGCGGACAAAAGTCAACTCTCAATCCCCAAGTCCTTTTAGGAACTTGAAGCAGCCCAGCTTTGTAAATATAACTTTAATTTATTAGCAATTGCAGCCGCGGTTTCGCCCGTGTAAACGACGAAATGAATCCCAAAGAAACATACTACGGGGATTAAAAGTTGCACATGTGTTATGCACTATCTGTGTGAGAAATTTTATCAAAATTCGTCCAGAAGTTTTAGCGTAAAAGAGTGACAAGCAGCCATACATTCTCACAAACTTTCGTTTTAATAATATTAATGGGATACAAATAAAGAATTGATAAAAGACCCAAACTCTTTTAATCAGCTTTATTAGTTTTCAATTAACATCCACTTTGTTTCTGAAAACAATGTTTTAAACCCTTTTTTGGGGTTGTAAAACATCAAATAACTTCCCCCGCTCTGGGCGGAACGGGAGGAGTGTAAGACGTGTACTGACTAAAACCCACCCAAGTTCCTTCCATTGCCCTTTATGTTCCGGGGCCGCGGTATCTCTTTCGAACAACCCGCAACCCAGGCAGGCCCTTTTGCTTCTCTGACATTTCTTTGAGCCGCGAGTGGAACACTAACGCGCCGTCGACACGGCCTGTCGTCAATAGACGGACGGACGGTGAGCTATTTTGAAACCCCTTAAACCTTATTTTTAAGATTTCAATCAAAATAATTAATTGCCGACCGTTTAAAATCGCATGCCAACACCCTTTAAAATTTAAACATTAAAAAAATTACAATTTCTTCGAAATACCAATTATTTACAAAAGGCGCTAATATAAAATTCGTTACAACTTAATCGCGTGTTAAACTAGAACAAACAAAATCACGCACTGAAATACAAACACGACAAAATAAAATAAAATATTTAATAATTATTTTTTGAAACAATTAAAAATTCCGATGACCTAGTCCGATCAGATGGTTTAGGCCGATACGGCCGGACTCGAGTTCATACGCGCCAAAACGAAACAGTTTTTAATTGTAATCATGCACGCAAGTGTAATAAAATATGGTGTTTTAACGCCTACTTTTAAAACGAATACTTTGAAGTTGAAGATGGCAATTGTTTTGTTTTTAAGGTCAGAAAACTCATGTTTAAGATGAACTTTGAATATCGTATAACATTTTATTTATTCTTTACATTAAGAGGGATGAAGCGCATGTGATTAAAAGAGTGATGGATCTGAATGTTGATGTATGCAGAGGGAGAGGAAGGCCAAAGAAAATATGGATGGATTGTTTAAGAAATAATATGAAATAGAAAGGAATAAATAATGCTGTGACGTCTGACAGGGGAGAATGGAAGAAGAAAAAGTGTTGCGCCGACCCCAAATAGCACAATGACAAAAAAATTATGACATTAGTGTGAATTTTAATTAATTTCACGGTACAGGAGAAATTCCTAATGAGAGGCAACGATTTAAAAAATACCTTCATAGAAAGTTAATTTTAAAACAACTGAAGTACTCAATAGGTGCAGCCCACATTACATATATAAAAACTAGCTTTTTCCCTCGGCTTCGCTAGCGTTAAATTCGGGGTGACTCAGTTCCCCCTTTCTGTACCCACTGCCTGTAGGTTTTGCCCTTGCGCCTTATTTATTGTAATAGCAAAGCTAAGTTTTCCCTTTTATTTCCTCTTTCTACCTCATATCTCACTTTAAAAAAAAACTATATCCGTCTCCAGGGTCCCAACTATCTCTGTACCAAAATTCATCAAAATCGGTTTAGCCATTTAGGCGTCATAACAAACAAACAAACCAAACTCACTTTCGTTTTCATAATATTAGTAAGAATTCTACCTACCACCTTCAGATATCCATATAAACCTACAAAATACATAAACAACATGACCTCTACTACGAAAACAATATGTGCACAAAAATTCCGTCGAGTGTGCGTTGTCCTTTCCACAGTATTCGACCTTTGGCACCATATGTGCGATAGTTTCGCCGTAAAAATTACCATGCGCGATTTATTCACTAAACTGTTTGTTTTTGTTTCCCGATAAAAATTGCGGACTGTGGAACCTGATCACAAACAATGTCCATCTTTTCATGATTCTCTTCTGATCTAAGAATGTGTCATTTACGCAAAATAATACAACTGGTTGAAGCTAAATTACCTTAGCTAATAGGGTAGTTTTCACGGTCAAAGTAATTACATTCTATTTAGTCCGTCTTTTAGAATATTGAAAAATAAGGGACACGTATTTTTTTATTTGAAAATTAGACCAATAATTACAAAGATATAGCCCATTAAAGGTACTGCATACGCGTTGCTGCATTTTTTTGCAAAAAGAAATGTCTAATAGACTGACAATTTTCTTTTAAGCTATCCTGTTCTGGGAATCACCAACATAAACAGCTACCCTACCATAAATTCTTAAAGCAGAACTTATTCCGATGAGGGAAAGAGACAGAGCTATACAGGGTGTCTAGCAGCGTCTCTTTCACTCAGTGGAATAAGTTCTGCTTTAAGACGTCATAGTAGGCCTACAGTTCTTCTTGTGGACTTGTTGTTGACGTACTCCAGTGGTATGCAATAAAATAATAAAGTTCGCGAGTATATTAGTAAAAAGACGCCAGTATCGTCACATCGTTAATGTTTTCCCCATTGTTAGTCTTTTTATTTTAGCATAATATCTGTGTGCCTACATTTAGATTTTTATTTATTTATAGTATTTTATATATCAATTTTGTATAAATTATTAGTTTATTTTCTGTGTTGTACCCCTATTTTTCCCTGCATCACCCAGAGGTCGATGACGAGAATTTTTTTTAGAGTTTAGCAAAAGAATATGGAGTTAAGCATAATAATAAAAACGTTTAATTTGCATACCATAGAGATACTTCTTATTATAATTACACTATGTGCAGATTTATAGGCGTATGCATATCCTTAAGAGCTTCGCAGTAAATATTTATTTAAAATCTTTTTGTTGTTCTAGTTTTTCTTCTTTTTAACATTTAATTATAAAAGACAACTCCGTATGCCATGTACAAACTACTTATTGAATAAATTATTCTTATTATTATTTACCTATTCCCGTTTATATCCCATTCAAGCGAAATTGACCCAGTTCACTATGATCAATATTTGCCACAATTTACGATGTTTAAACTCGAAGTTACGAGTATGCGTGCGTCAGGGCACTCCGTATCTACAGCGACACACCTTGATGACATCATTCGGTGAGAAAATGTACATGGAAAAACAATTACTTAATTCCACAATTGTATTATTTTTAACAACGATGTCAGACACGTTTACAGATTTTTTCAGAATTTGTTAGCTCAGTGTCTGAGCGATCGCCTACTGCGCTGCGTATCGCGGATTCGATCCCCGCACGGAACAAAAATTTGTATGGCCTACAGATAGTTGTATCGGGTCTGGGTGTTTGTGTATGTGAGTTTAAATTTTTGTTAACGCACACAAGATCCCGGTAGGTTGTATCGTTGACACGGCCTGTCGTCACTGGATGGAGGGTGAGCTACCCTGGTTGGACGGACGGTGAGCTACCCATTGTTCACCGTCCACAGCCCCGCATCTACTGCCGGGAGTCGTCTCGGGAAATCCAACGCCCGGGGGCGTCTCCCGCAGCGTCTGGGTTAGTTCGATGTTCTCTCCCTCAAACGCCTGCCTCCTAACAATACGAGCCGTGTCCAGGAGTACCGCTCTTTGTATCAAGCTCTTGATCCAGCTGCCTAACGAGAGCCTTCTCAGGTGTTGGTCGAGGCTCTTGGCAATTAAGCCATTGGCTGTAACGACTATCGGCACAATGATCGCCAAGTCCACGTCCCACATGTCGAACTTTGCGAGCCAAGTCAATATACTTGATTTGTTTATCTTTTTCGGCTTTCACAAGGTTCTCGTCATGTGGGACCGTTATGTGAACAATCATTGCGCTGGGCTGGTATTATTATTAAGTGAGATTAATAGTTATTTCACTCTTGGCAACCGTTTTACAATTACGGTACCCCAACTTTAATATCACCATGATTTGTGATTACTTATACTAAAAGTTTTTCTCGGAAATATAAGGAAAAATATTTAATAGAAGGACGCCACAGTGGCCTGAATTCTGATGCAGTTGGCGGTTCTCCAAACTTTGAAGACCAGCGACAAAGACCTCTGCTTCTTCTTAAATCCTTATTTAATTGCACAAACTACTGAAACTTGGGGAGGTCTGCGCTCTCTGGTTGGCCTAACTTTATAGTCGTTTGAAACAAAATACTCAGTATTGTCGATGTGGCTCGCTTTGACAAGGAAGGAGGTTTGGGTTACTTGAATTCTAGTACAAAGACGTCGGTTTACTTGTTAATTGAATGATATGGACGGTGCAATAGGAAAACATCCGAAACTGTGTTTTGTTGATACTTTAAAAAGCAAGAAAAGTATGGTTTTGAGGTTTTTTTTCCGGCAACTTCGGCCTTTTGAACATCAATATGACAGATTCTATGTTATCTGTCAAATTCGTATCAAATTTGGTGCGACTGGGTATCAGCTGAGATGATCTTGAAACTGTATTTATTAATTAAGAAACATCTTAAGAGCATGGTCTTACGTTGACAGAGAGTTTTTTCAAGACCACGAGTGAGATTTGATTCTAAATACTGCCCTTAGAGAGTTAATTTTTATATTTCATACATATTTCATAGCTCCAAGGGATCACAGACTTGTGTATATGGTTTTAATTTTAACTTGATACCTCCAAGCTTTCCCGAGATAAAGGGTCTTGACAAACGGACAAAAAGTGATCCTATAAGGGTTCCGGGTTTTTCTTTTAGAGGCACAAAACCCTAGTGTTGCGTCTAATCCAAGTAACAAAGAACGCAGGCAGGAAGGTGATAACACACCGTCAAAACTAACCTTGTAGTGAGCAATATTCCTAAAAGAAATGACTTCCCCACTTTTTTACCATCGCGTGGGTCATTTTAACACTATAAACGATGTTGGGAAACACCATTAAAGAACTACGACCTTCTTGCCTTCGATTACAATCATAATAAATCAAACAAAGTTGGTATTCGCACGCAATCGTCATGATCGTTTATGAACAAGCATTCATGCGCCAGGTTCTACACGAATTTCTGGGTAAGGTTTGATTTGTACGGGGTGAATATTGCGAGCCGCATGCTCAAATGAGTATTACTGCAATGAGTGTAAAAGAAACAAATTCTAAGAAAATGCCAACTTTAACTCTTCATTAATGGCTTTTGTGGACGAGAGATACCACAATTTTGCCAATAACATGTATAAACTAGTAACAAACTAACGTTGGAGAATATTTAGCAAGTAATCACAGTAATTAAAAAATATAGAAACAATAAAAACATTTCTTTGCAGATTTAGATTATCAATTCATGACAGAATGACAGAAACAGAACAGAGAAATTAAAAAAAAAAACTGGAGCTAATAAAATTAATTTGTAACTTTTTGGTTTTTTTTTAAGTTCCACTTAATTTTGGATATGAGGAGGAATGATTTCGTCTAAGAAAATGTCACTAGTCACTTGAATGCGCCTTGTGACGTAACAAAACGCGTGAAGTGAACGTGTGGTGTGAAACGCAATGTCAGTAACAGGGCGTCAAGAATTAACGTGACTATGACGCGCCAGTTCGAACACATGTAGATACAACCATCGACAATTACGCGTAGTTCACCTCAGTTTGACTTTATGATTCGGTTCCTCAAAACGACACGACGCATTATTATAGTTTGCTAGCTTTTACCCGCGGATTCGCTCGCGTTAAATTCGGTATAACACAGCACCTGCAGTTTTTGCCCTAGCGCCTTATTGATTTGTAATGGCAACGCTAAGTTTTCCCTTTTCTTCCCTCTTACTCCCTCATAACCCACATTTTTTTGAAAAAGTTAAGCCTATGTCCGTCTCCTGGTTACCAACTATCTCTGTACCAAAATTCATTAAAACCGGTTTAGCCATTAAACCGTGAAGATATAAGAAACAAACAAACTCACTTTCCGTTTTATAATATTAGTAAGGATTTCGTGGAATAAAACTTTGTGATACTACATGGAGTCATTGGAAGCGGAAATTGTGCAATACAAAAGTTTTTTGTTTTAAAGTAGTACCTACATTTAACGCTTAATTTTTGATGTTGCATATTTGGATAGTAATGTAATAGTTACTTAATTTAAGTAAGTCTATATATGGTGGATCCTTTCCGTTTAACTACGTCCAATTAGCGTCATGTAATGAAATAGGTCTGAGGAAGATGTTAACAAAACACGTCACAATAACTGTGGGTCAAAATAGTTCAAAATTGGCGCCATGACACTGCAGTGAGGCGGGGTTGTGGCAAGTGTCGAACGAAATATGTTTTGTCCAGAACTAGAGAGATGACATCAGGTTCCCGACTAGAGGAAGAAGTTGAAGGAAGGCCTATTTAAACCGTACTAATATTATAATAGTAGGCTAATTTATATTTTTAAAAAATGGGATATGAGGGAGAACGAGAGAAGAAAAGGGAAAATTTAGGGGTTTTAGTCAGTAAAAGTCTGACAGTCCCCTCGCTCCGCCCAGAGAGGGGGAAGTTGTTTGATTTGATTTGACCCCAAACAACTATAAAGGATAAAAACTGTATTAAACGTGGCTTCCTGAAAAAATATGTTTTTATTGTAAGTATAAAAGTGTTGGGTGACTTCAATAAAAAGCCTCCAATAAAATTTAAAGAGCATGTTATAGTTATGAGAGCTAATAATATAATATTCTGAGGTCGGAAATGTGCGCATTTTAACTTTTATTACGTGATGTTAAAAAGGTTATATGTTGGTCGTAATGCGATTGGTATATAAAACGGGCCTTTTGGTCTAGTGGTTAGTGGCCCTGACTGCTAAGCCGGAGGTCGTGGGTTCGATTCCCACCCAGGACAAACTTTGTGTGATGAGCATGATTGTTTGTTCTGTGTCTGGGTGTGATTTATTTATAATATGTACGTATTTATAAATTATATAAGTATGTAAATCAGTAGTCTGGTTACCATAACACAAGCTCTGCTTAGCTTGGGATCAGATAGCCGTGTGTAAGTTGTCCCAAGATATTTATTTATTTATTATTTCTGGTCATTTTATTTAAGTAAAAGATAGAACTAACAAATGTTCTAGATGATGATATGGAGCTACTATCTGTCCTCATAGGTCATGTCAGCAGTGATGGCCAGTGACGCCAACGTACGAGTACTTATCGCAGATAGTAGATTCGAATTCAAACAATCACTTTATGTTATCGCAAGCAATATCGCAAGGACAAACCTTTGCGCCTTATTTATTGTAATAGCAAAGCTAAGTTTTCCCTTTTCTTCCCTCTTTCTTGATCATTTCACAATTTTTTTTTAAATAGCTTATCCCCCGTCTCTAGGGTCCCAACTAACTCTGTACCAAAATTCATCAAAATCGGTGTAGCCATTTAGGCGTGAAGACGTAACAAACAAACTCACTTTCGCTTTTATGATATTAGTAAGGACTAGCTGGGGCCCGCGATAAAAAGTATTCTATGTGTTATGCCAGACTATAATCTAACTCTATGCTTTGTAAGGAAAAAACCTCTAAAAAAATAAAGATAAAAAAAACTCTATGCTGAATTTAGATGTGAAAGAACAACAAACATCCATACATCACTACCTCTCTCCTTAAACAAAATATTAAATACTTCTTTGCTCTTAATGAATATTATTTTAAATGTATATTATATGTATTTATATTTAAGTATTTGTTCTTTTAAATGTAGCTATTAATTTTGAAAAATGTTACACCACAGACTACCTACAGTACTGTTTCTCCTCCTTTAAATCCATCCAAAGGTTGTCTTGAAAAGATCGCTTTTAGCGATAAGACCGCCCATTGTGTCACCCTATTTATAAGTTGTTAAATGTTATTCTTGTTATTTGCATGGTGTACATAATAAAGAATATTCTATCTGTCTATCCATCCATCCTCACAAACATTCGCATTTATAATATTAGTAGGATAAAAGTAGGAAGTAGGATAAATCTGTTACTCCTATCCAGTTCACCCAGACCGGGAGAAGTCAGTTTGATAATTTCCCATCCGAAAAAAAATCAAGACATGAACTGGTGACCTTTGGCGTGACATATCAATCACGCTTTACATTGTATTGATTCATACCCAACAAAGTTTGACACCGTTTCAAATTATGTATTGACACGTTTCAGTTGTTGTGAAACAAACGAAAATTTATGTTGGGTAACTTTATTTTTCAGTTTTGAAATTGGTTGTTTTTGGTGAGTTATGAAGTATTTTTAATAAAAATATCTTAATATTTCATGTGGTTTAATCTTTTGGCTTAGTTATGGTCTGTGAGACTTTAAAGATGTTTTGAAAAAAAGAGATTATAGATTATTTTTTGTTAATGAGGTGATTTTGATGATAGTTTTGATGATGGCTGTTATTCTACTTAATTCAATAACATAAATATACATTATAAGACATATGTGCTTCATTTTGGCGTAAAAGATTTAATTGATGAGTATTAAACACATAAATTAAATCTCTTACGCTAAAATACAACACAAAACTAAATTAGTTTCATCAAAATAATTACCTGAACAAAACTTTTAATATTTCTATTAATTAAAAGAGCCCTTAACTCAAAACCCAGTTTAAAATTGAGGGCACTAAAGAAAACATTAATGCTAAATTCATTTTAATTGCATCTTCAACTTGCTACGGCGTAGCAGCGTAGCGCTACGAGATAGCTACGAAGTTCGTAGCCGTCGCAGTGAATGAAGTAGTTATAAAGTTAAAGATTTGTAATTACTTTGGAGATTATGTGGGACATGTTAAATGCTAGGATAAATTGAATTATGTATGTAATGTAGTTGAACAAGATATTAATCCTAAGGCTTTATCTTAAACATGTTCATCCATCTTTTAAGCCCAAAAGTCCATAGAGTGCATAGCATATGATGTACGATAATTTCAGTAGGGTAATTTTCAACCTCAATTCGGACGAAGCTATAAATAAAACCTTAATTGGAAATGAGTAACATAGCTACATGAAAGCCAATTCGTCACTACCATTAAATTTATAGGAACTCGTAAACAAATAAGAGAGTCGTCAGTAAGTTGTCGCAAAAAGTGTTTCTTGATCATTCACTGCCAATCACAGTAATTGGCCAATAGGATGAGAGTAAATTAGCTCCATTATTTCGGTAGTAAAACTTTTTCAATTAACACAAGAGACTGCCAGGGAAAAGACATTTTCTCAAGCTTAACGTACATCTATTTATGTCAGAGGAAATCACTGACTCATTACGAAATCTCAGAAACTACACGTGTTAGGCATCTAAAACTTTGCAAGAGGGATCCTTTTATTATGTAGGTGCTCATTCATACTTGACTTTGCAAAATTCAACCCTTTTTTGCGGGTGGTAAATCTATACTTAATATCTATACTTTATACAGCTGAAGAGTTTGTTTGTTTGAACGCGAATCTCAGGGACTACTGGTTGGAATTGGAAAATTCTTTAGTGTTGGATAGTCCATTTCTTGAGGAAGGCTATAGCTATAACAGGTGCTGAGCAGCGTGGGTGAAACCGCGTGAAACAGCTAGTCATAAAATAACTTTCCCCGCTTTAGCCGGAGCGGGGAGGGGGGTGTCGGACTTGTACTGACAAAATCTCACCCATGTTCCTTCTATTGACCTTTATGTTCCGGGGCCGCGGTAACTCTTTCGAACAACCCGCAACCCCGGCAGGCGGTGGACCTGGCAGGCCCGTACCGTACCGTAGGCACGTAGAACACTAACGTGCCGTCAACACGGCCTGTCGTCAATAGTCAGACGGACGGTAAGCAACCCATTGCTCACCGTCCACAAGCCCGAAATTCAACCCCTTAGGAAGTGAAACAGGGTGACAAAGTTTGTATGGGAGAACACGATTGCTTGCCCGGATTGACTTGAACTTTTGCACGCCGGACATGCTTTAACGACATTAATCCTTACTAATATTATAAAAGCAAAAGTGAGTTTGTTTATTTGTTACGTCTTCACGCCTAAATGGCCAAACCGATTTTCATGAATTTTGGTACAGAAGTAGTTGGGACCTTGGAGACGGACATAGGTTAAAAAAAAGTGGGAAAAAGGGGAGAAAAAGGAAAGAAAATGAGAGTGAAAGATATTTTTTTCGATTATCGCGCGGTTTAAAATTAGCGTTAGCCCAAAGTAACTATGCCACGAAGTCGCGGGCGTAAGCTAGTAGACTATATAACATCATGCCTCTACACTGAGGAACTGAGGTGTAACCTCTAGGCCAAACTCGTCTGATATAACGTTACACGGGTAGATATCTTTTATAGTTATGTTTTTGCTCTGTGCGAAATAAAACGATGGTAACGCTTGGTCGCGACTAGCTTGTTATCCACACGTACTATTTATTATTGTGCGTACATTTTTGTTTGTCTTCCTTTTAGTAACTTACGGTTCATTACTCATTATCACATGTCTGCACAAACAAACAGACGTAGCTTCTGAACTTCCTCTAATATTTAAATTTTTAGGGTTCCGAACCTCAGAAGAAAAAAAACTTTTTAGTAAAAAAACAAAACCGACTTCTAAAAAAAAAACTAAAAAGTGGAAAATAACTTTATTTCCGGAAATCGGTGGCTTAGTTATTTTCCACTTTTTATACTCCTCTTTTTTTGAAGTCGGTTAAAAAACAAAACCATTTTAACATCTGTTTATTGTCTGTCTATTCTGTTTATAAGCATCAAGTTTAAATTAAAATCATATTCTCAAGTCTATAATCCTTTAGAGATGTAAAAAAAAAGATCCGTCTGAGCCTACGCAGTCAAAAGATATGGTCATTTATGCCGCAGGTTTGTACGGAACCGTCGGCGCGCCAGTCCGACTCGCACTTTGTCAGTTTTTTACGTACCAATAGCTGTTTTAACATTCTCTTTTCCACTACATGCAGTATTATTTCATCTATCATAATGTAAACTCAATTACAGTTGATCAATGCACGAACGACAACGCTTGCCAATGAACTTAGCTTTATATTATTACTAGCTTTTACCCGTGGCTTTGCTCGCTTTAAATTTGGGGTAACATAGTTCCTCTTTCCTGATTTACAGGTACTTGCTACCTGTAGTTTTAGACCTTGCGCCATATTTATTGTAATGGCAATGCCGAGTTTTCCCTTTTCTTCCCTCTTTCTCCCTGATGCCTCCCTTTCAAATTAAAAAAAAATAATAAATGTCAGTTTCCAGGGTCCCAACTATCTCTGTACCAAAATTCATCAAAATCGATTTAGCCATTTAGGCGTGAAGACGTAACATACAAAAAAACAAACTCACTCTCGCTTTTATAATATTAGTAAGGATTGACCGCGGCACACTACAGCAAACTAAATTGACAGTTAGAATCACACGTCTATAGTATTACTTGAACTTCGAAAACCAGTCTTAATACCACGAAATAAAGGCCATTTTAGAAGTCAAAATATTAGTATGAATGAATGTTGATGGCGGTTATTGGTGTAGTTCCAAGAAGATGGAACTTGGTGACGCGGCATTTAAGGGGTAATAACCCTTACCGACACGGATCGACTAGAATCGATCACGTGGTACCAAATCCGTCGAATAACAATCATTGCATGTATAAACTTTTTGACATTTATTTTTAATGAATTAAATTTTGAACGCTATTAAGGTAAAACATGACAGTGAATCTCTTGAACTTCTTAACCGACTTCAAAAAAAGAAGGAGGTTCTCAACTGTCGGAACCTTCGTTGCGCGGGTCTGACTCGCTCTTGGTCGTTTTTTTTTCTTCTAATGTAAATGGACGATATGCTAATATTTCTTAGTAGCCATGAAAAAATAATACTTGATGTGAATTTGTGTGAGATACTATCACAACTAAAAAGGCTCTCTCAATCTCACTCTTCATCATCTGACTAGCCTTTTCCCAACTATGTTGGAGTCGGTTTCCAGCTATATACCTGTATTTTACATAGAGCGCCTGTCTATCCGACCTCCACAACCCAGTTAGTACCGCGTAATACGATTCCCCTTGGTAAGACTGGTTGTCAGACTTTCGGGACACTGACTGCGTGTAACTGCTATTTACAAATGACAGCTGGTACCAACAACTTAACGTGTTTTCCAAGGCACGGAGGAAATTAGGTATGTTACGGGCTACCCATCCACATACCAACCTTGGCAAGCGCGGCTTAACCTAAAGATCGTTCCGAGTGACTGCCATTGCTTATCCACGAGCTCCTCTGTGTATTTACTCATGTTTTAGTAAAACGAATAATGTTGTATTTTGTATTAATCAGAATAGGAACGAGATGAAAGCCAATACAGGAAAAAGTCTTATTTAAGCAAAAACCTAAATAATACTTTTCTTTGTATTAGCTCAGGTAACTTTACAGGTTGGTAACCTGTTATTAGATTTTATTTTCTATTTCCTTTCATTATTTTTTTCCTATTTAAAATATAATAATAACTTGACAAAAAATTGGTAACTTCATTTCGGTCAAAGCACTTAAATGTAATGCATAATCAATTAGTCACCTCTTACTTACCACGGTTTTTTTTTTATTTATTGCTTTTAGATCGGTCGCTCTTAATGTGCACGTTTACCTCATCGTTCTCACATATTTGTATAATTTTAACATTTAACCATTTTTAACCATGATTTTGTAAAAATATTATAATTTAAAAGTTTCTTGCCTATTCTCCTCCAAAGAGATAATTAACTACAGTATTTTTACTAGTTATGATGCACTGTTTTTGGGACTGTAACTTCTTTTGTTCTTTGATATTCAAAAGTGTCTGTAATTGTCTAATTAAAATAAATGCATTCAGTTTGAGTTGGCACGGGTATACAGCACACTGAAATTGTAGAAAAACTGGCTTTCTAGATACAAGTTATGTACCTTCTTTGGTAGACAGCTGACTCTGATTTCCAGCTCGTAATTTGCCTTACCTGATTGTCAGTCACTAAATATTGTGTATTTATATGGATATGCTCAGAAATATTTTTATTATTATCTCTTCAATTCATTTTTTATCTCGTTACTTACATTTCCAAACTTCAAAAAAAAAATATATCACCGATGTCGGAAGCAGGCAAAGTACCGCATAGTTGAAGCTCCATAATTACTACTTCATTAATGAAAATGCTTGGCTGAATTTTTAAGAAGCTTTTTAACTCACACCAAAAAGTTCCCAACACAAATTGCAAATTCCCATTTCAGAAAGCCAATCAGCTTATATCAAAACAAAGTAACAAACACCAAATAACATCATAAAAACACAAAAAAATCTTCATAGTGATGACACAAAACATTTGAGAATTAATTTGTCAGGAACAGCGCTTAATATAGCTATTTGGAGCGCTGCCAAGCGCTGCCGAGGCTTTTTGGAGCATTGTTTTATTTTTTATAATTGAGAAAAAGTGAAATGGTAACGATGAGTGAAATTACTAGCGGGTTTGAGTGGGAAATGTTTTGTTTTTAGGGTTCTGTGACTCAATACGATGGCTTACAGATAGTTGTTCCGAGTCTGGCTGTTTGTGTATGTGAATTTAAATGTTTGTAAACGCACCCACGATACAGGATAAATTCCTAATGTGGGGCAACGTTTTTTTAAAAAAAAAATGGAAAAAAAAGGATTGTGTGGTTTTATGAAACCACGGTAAAAATGATTATTTTTTCACATTATAGACATTCAGACGCCCCTACTCCGCGGCCGACCGTCACATGACATGCAACACACAGACGAAAAAGATTGAGACGATGTATTAAAAGTTTCACTTTAAAACAAAGCTCTTATAGGATCACTTTGTTTTCCATCTGTGTGTATGTCAAAACTTTTTATTCCAAGAACGCGTCAAACCATATACTAAAGTCTGCTCCCTTAGAGCTGTGAAAAAAACCCACAAAGTCTACGAAAAACAAAATTTATGACAAAATTTTACGTGACTCAATGAAATTTGCTGCGCATACATACACACTTTACAGCAATTTTCTCACAAAAATCTGCAAGCCTGGACATATAATACTTCAAAAAAAAAACTACATACAACGACAAACTACACTTTACTTAAGATAAAAGTTTAATCTTTAAATCCACTTGCAAAGTCTGAGAGCTATACTAAGTTTGACCTCTACATATATTTTTATGTAAAATCTTTCAGGGAATTCAGCGCATCAACAGAATTGTAGGAGTGGGCGGGTGCAGTAGCGTCAGCAAAGAAATGCATTATTAATAAGAATTTAAGTCGATTGATAGACTAGAGGCTAGGAGCTATTTTCGCTATATTTAAAATTGAAATCGGTGGTAGGTTTTAAATGTGAAAGTGTTTGGTTTGTTTTTTTATTAAAACCTTGTGAAATAAAAGGACTTCGATTTTATTCAATTCAGGTATGACTTCTTTAAGTGATATAATTAACACTTGAAACGGGATATTTACCATGTTTGTTATTTTTATCGAGTTTCTTTAAGTGACTTGCCAAAATACGAAGTTATTGATGTATTACTAAATTAAAGTAATGCAACAGAACAAACTTTTTAATTAGAAAACCGGTCTCAAAGTCTAAACACACTAGAGGCATCTAGAACAAAACCTTTAATTTACCCGTAAATTATTACGTTCAAATTATAAAATTGATATCTATGAAAAAAATTCTTATTATAAAAACAAATTAATTTTTTAATAATAACATTACAATATTTACTTGTTAATACTAATAATCGGTAAAAGAAAAAAAATTTCAACAAATCACAGAAGCCAGCTTAAACATGTAAGAAATCGTGAAAGTCTAAAACGATGGCAAATGTTTCATTTTTTTTGCTATCGTTACTAACAGCCGCATATTCGCGTCTCAAAGCGGGAACAGGACAAATTCATTGCTTTTTGGCAAACAACTTCCAACTATACTCGTTTTGTGAACAACGAGAATAGAACACACCCACGCGTTTCTTATAAAGAATCTTCAAGGTTTTGGGGTTCAGTAGGGACCGAGGGAAAGTGTTTGTACAGACTTTTTGACCTAAATTAACTAAGCTTATCTGCTACCCTACTATGACGTCTTAAAGCAGTTCTTATTCCACTGAGGGAAAGAGACAGAGCTATACAGGGTATCTAGCACCATCTCTTTCCCCTCAGTGGAATAAGAATTGCTATAAGATGTCATAGTAGCCCTTCTGTTCGTTTATTTTAATGAGGTTTTGTCTAGCTGTCCTTACGTAGTTTTGAAAAAGTTAAAAGAAAACAAAATAGAGACGAAAGGCCGTGTCGACGGCGCGTTCGTGTGCCACGGGCGCCTCAAAGAGATGTCAGAAAAGCAGTGGAGCCTGCCAGGGCTGCCGCCAACCGGGGTTGCCGGTTGTTCGAAGGAGATACCGTGGCCCCGGAACATAAAGAGCATGGGTGGGTTAAGGTAAAGACTGACACTCTTCTGCTCCACCCAGAGGGAAGTTATTTGATGACTTCTCATCCCAAAAATAAAAGAGAGGGAAAACAAAATCTTACTAATCTAAAATGACACAAACTATAACGAACTAACATAACATCACGCCTGTAATCCTCAGAGGGTTGGGCAGAGGTGTATGTACCTAGTAGTACACCCATATTTGGCCAGTTATGTTCAAGTCCCATGTTAGAGGAGCGAGCCTATTACCATAACGAACTTATTCTTTAAAGGTTCAGTTAAACCCGAACATAAAATCTGTGGATACCCCAAAAAGAAAATATCTATCAATATATGGTGGTATTTTTTCATACAAAAAACTTCATGTTAAAATCCTCAAATACATTTATTTGATGCTATTTTAAGTCTTATTACCAACTCTTAAAATAACATTTCCCTCTCAAATGTATCCCTAAACCCTTAACTTAAGCCTCCTTTCACGAAAATGTCAAGAAGACGGCTTCCGAATTTCTTCGAAATTTAAAAATATATTTTCGTCGAAATTCGACCAAGTAACGTTCCCACTTTTTTCGAGGTATTCGGGGTAACACAGTTCCCCTTTTCTGATTTGCAGGTACCTGCTACTTATAGTTTTTACCCTAGCGCCGTATTTTTTGTAATAGCAAAGCTTACTCCCTTCTCATTCCTCTTTCTCCCTCACATCCCACTTTAAAAAAAATAGCCTATGTCTGTCTCCTGGTTCCCAACTATCTCCGTACCAAAATTTATCAAAATCGGAGTAGCCATTAAAGCGCGAAGAGGTAACAAACAAGCAAACTCACTTTCGCTTTTATAATATTAGTAAGGGTATGTAATACAAGAGAAAAACGCATAGAAACACCATAACAAAATATAGAGTACAAAGGCACAGCTTATTTCGAAAGACATTTCCGCAGTCAGCAACCAGCAGGCCTGCGAAAGTAGTTAGTTAGGATCTAAAATATGAATGTCTCTATAAATCTCTATAAATACATAACACTAAAATGTATAAACAGATATGTAAATACAATTTCATAAATATTCACAATTGAGAGCAAAGGTAATGCTCTTTTTATCTAATCTTAAAAATATCTTTTACTATTTTTAATACATTTTCTTGTTACAAGTCTTTGTCTAATTGTTACTTTATGTTGGCCAGTCACGAGGGAGTTCCAAACGGTTTCCCCGGCTGCATAGAAAACTTTATCTGTATACTACTTGTAATTACGATCATTTGCTAATAGTTTGCTTAGAAAACTCGACCGTGCCACGCCGTGTTGTGTTTGGACTTGTCGAACAAGGAAAGCGGCGATCACGTTTTTTTGCAACGATCGCCTACATTAAGGAAAAGGTTAATGGTTTTTAATTACAATTGACGGGCCGGTTGGTCTAGTGGTTAGTGGCCCTGACTGCTGAGCCGGAGGTCGTGGGTTCGATTCCCACCCAGGACAAACTTTGTGTGATGAGCATGATTGTTTGTTCTGTGTCTGGGTGTGATTTATCTATAATATGTGTGTATTTCTAAATTATATAAGTATGTATATCAGTTGTCTGGTTACCATAACACAAGCTCTGCTTAGCTTGGGATCAGATAGCCGTGTGTGAGTTGTCCCAAGATATTTATTATTATTATTTATTTTTATTTATTATTACAAAAAAAAACCGTCACGAAAATGTATGTTGATGGGATTTCAGTATCAGCTACCCTACCATGACATCTTAAAACATAACTTATTCCACTGATGAAAAGAGACAAAGCTATACAGGGTGTCTAGCACCATTTCTTTCCCTCAGTCGAATAAGTTCTGTTTTAAGACGTCATGGTAGGGTAGCAGGTGCCCACAGGGGAAAAAGCATGTTGGTTGACAAATTAGACGGTAGGCTGATGACATTAAACACGTCATAGGAGACGACTGGATAAAATGAGACTAAGACAGGGAGTTATGGAAAAACATGGAGGAGGTCCTTACCCAATCAGGGGTTCATATCTCACAACGTAATTATAAGTAATCTTTTATTTGTTAATTTAGTTTACAAGCGTTTACTTACCAGAAATACTGTAAAGTAAACACGAAAGTAAAGATATGAAAATATATAATGACTTACTATATTATTGTTCTTATGTATCAGCTGCAAGCATGTTTGTGAAATCAATTGTTTAGGATTCAAATTATATTTTCGAGTCCTTTGAGGCTGAAAGTTTGGGGTTCTTAGTGTTCACAGCCTTTCAAAGGAAATCTTAAAATAACTTGGCCAGAAACTAACGCCGGGAACGCTGCCACTCTCCTGAGCGCATTATCAACGAACAACGTCGATAACCTCTTAAATTAAAAAATAAAGTTTTTTTTTTATTTAATGTAATTTTTATTGTTTGTTTTGTTTTCCATCATTGGTTTAAGTGAAATATGTTCAAAGCTAAGTCGTAGACGACATATCCTTACTATTATTATAAAAGCGAAATTGAGTTTCTTTGTTTTTTACGTCTTCACGCCTAAATGGCTAAACCAATTTTGATGAATTTTGGTACAAAGATACTTGAGACCCTGGAGATGGACATAGGCTATTTTTTTAAAGTGAGAAATAATGGAGAAAGAGGGAAGATAAGGGAAAACTTAGCTTTGCTATTAGAATAAATAAGGCGCAAGAGTAAAAACTACAGGAACTGTGTTACCCCGAATTTAACGCGAGAAAAACCGTGAGCAGAATGCCAGTGTTTTATATTTTGCACCACTATTTTGACATAACCTAGTCAATGTAATCTCTATTAAATATCGCAAGTTTTATTTATTTATGTATCAAGAATTGCATCAAATGAAATATTTAAACCAATATATTTTTTTATTATTATAATTATTTTTATAAAATTAATATATAATTATAATATTTCAAGTCATGCTAGGTAAAACTGAACTTTAGCTCAAACTTGTAAATAGGTTTCACCCATATGAGTAAGCCACTAAGGCGGAGCCTACTGACGGATAAAGACATCTCATTAATTATGAAGGAGTGAATTTAAATGGACTTTTCTATGTCCGGACTCAGCAGTCGAAGGCACCACTTTGTTAGATTGTATATGTTTTCAAGCATTAATTTAATTGCAGAGAGGCCTGCCAGGGCCACCGCCTGCCGGGGTTGCGGGTTTTTCGAAAGAGATACCGGGGCCCCGGAACATTAAGGACAAAAAAAGGAACATGGTTGGTTTTAGTCATTATAATATCTCCTGCGCTGATGGCTAATCTCCGCTGAAATTGGCCACCGTGGCTGAAAACGGTCAGGAGAACTATATAATACTAGCTTTCACTCGCGTTTAATTTGGACAGTTCCTCTTTCCTGATTTGCAAGCACCTGCTACTCGTAGTTTTTTTTCTAGCGCCTGTTTAATTGTAATAGCAAATCTAAGTTTTCTCCCTCTTTCTCCCTCATTTCTCACTTTTTTTTAAATAAAGGTTTTTAGCTGTCTCCAGGGTCCCAACTATCTTTGTACTAAAATTCATCAAAGCAGTTTAGCCATGTAAGCGTGAAGACGTAACAAACAAACTCACTTTCGCTTTTATAATATTAGTAAAGATAGTAAGTATAAACAAAATTTGCTGAACAATGTGGTAATATGGGCCACAATGGGGTATTTACTTGAGTCAATTAACAATAATAATCTAGTACGTAATACTTTTGTAGTTTATGTTCATAAAGCACTAAAAACCATAATAAATGAACAAGTTGCATGTTCACATTGCACTTGCGTGAGTTTTTACTATGGCTCTCATAAAATATCCCATAAGTAATGGTTTAGTTAACAGCTGGCCGTTAGTATCGATTTTTTCTGCTAATGACTGCATACCAAACTGTTTAAACACGTACTTATAACATACTAGCTGGCGTTTGCGGCTTCGCCCGCATGATGATAGAAAAAAGAATATGTTTTTCTCCCCTTTTTTCTCACTTTTTCTGCGTACGTCTGCCTTCAGGGCCCCAACTACCTCTGTACCAAAATTCATCAAAATCGGTTCAGCCATTTAGACGTGAAGACGTAACAAACAAACTCGCTTTCGCTTTTCTAGTAAGTATTAGTAAGGATACTGATTGAATACAATAGAAATATGTATGGGGCAATAATTAATGAATATTTTGCTAACGAAAATTTAAATTTGAACCCAGAAGTTTAAGTTGAAATTGCAAGCTGTGCCCAGCGGTTTTACTCGCTGCGCAGATAACAAACTAAAAATAACGATGTGGGCCGATTCCCAGACCTACCGAATATACATACAAAATTTCATAAAAATCGGTACAGCCGTTTGGAAGAAGTTTGATAACAAACACAGGGATACGACAATTTCATTTACTTGATTTTAGATACCAAGTTTTAGTATTCATAAATTTAAATCAAAGCACTAAATTTGTTAAATCAAGCACGATTTCTGACCCTTTTTGCTTACTTAATACCAACTACTTTAGATTTTTGGAACAGAGTAAAAGACAATTGGATTAATGGAAAACCCATTTTTCGAACAAGATAAATTCATTTCTACCCGTGTCCCATAACTTGACATGAAGGGTTGAAGGAGGTTGACAAACTGGACTAGCATTTTCTTTCTACTTTCCTACTATTTGTCTAACCCCGAATTAAATCGGATATTCAAATGTAGGGTGAGCATAGATTAATTGGATTAATAGCGACAAAAGTTATAATAGTGGCTGTATGAGACACCCCGAGGCAAGGTGATTGTAAGACTGTGCAGCCAAGGATCATAACATAGCACCGCTCTGTCTTCGTAGAGGCGATCGGCGGCGGTGATCTCTCGCTTTCGGGCCTGGTGCTGTCCGTGGTCCGGAGTGAATGTGAAGTAGTTATGCTACCAAAAGAGGTGGCCGGACGTTTGGGGCAAAGAACCATAACCCAACCTAGGCTTCGCGGGAGACGCACTGGGCGTAGCGAGTCGCGAGTCGATTCTCGGTTCAGTGGATGAAAGAGATGTCAGCAAAGCAGAAGCCCTTCCGCTTTGCTGACATCTCGTCCGCAATCACGGCAACGGTGATTGCAGGTTGTTCGAAAGAGATACTGCGGCCCCGGAAAATAGCCGGCCCATAAAGGGTAAAATAAGGAAAAAGGGGGGTTTTAGTCAGTAAAAGTCTGACACCCGCCCCCTCGCTCCGCCCAGAGTGGGAGAAGTAAATAAGTGCTTTCTCATCCGTAGAAAAGGAAGATGACTAGAGTTAACCTTTCCAAAAACCATTGCCAAATGGAGAAAGAAAAGTATTTCCGAATTTAACAATTTCAACGTGTTCATTTCCTTGTATATATATACTTGATTGACAAAGGCACCCTTGAAGCATTCAAGAGCTGGTTCACCGTCAATCATCCAATTTGAACCTCAATGGAAGCAAGATTGTAGCCGATGTGACGAGATATCTAAAAATAATCTATTGTTCGTTCTCTAAGCTGAATGGAAAGGTACTAAAATAGTATACAACTGTTTACTTTTAATTTTCTTTCGTAGGCGAGGACAGTAGAGTTTTTTATTGCTTACTTTTTACCATTAGTTTTGTCGAGTAACTAAAACTTAATGATTTACTTAGTAAAATATATTTTTATTAGCTGGCGACCGCGGCTTTGCCCGCGTGATGATCGAAAAAAGTACCCAATGTTTTATTCCAGAATATAATTTACCTTTGTGCCAAATTTCATCAAGATCCGGTCAGCCGTTTAGAAGTGAAAGAGTAACAAACATCCATACATCCATCCATCCTCACAAACATTCGCATTTATAATGTTAGTTTGATTTAGGGGGTTATTTGATGATTTACTATCCAAAATGTTAATTAAATATGATTCGCTACGTTAATAAATTAAGTCTGACAACCAGTCTTACCAAGTATCGCATTACCGAATACTTACTGCGATGTGGAGGTCAAATAATCAGTCTATTAAAAAATACTGACATTCAGCAGAATGCGGTTAAATTGAAAGCCGATTCCAACTTAGTTGAGAAAAGATTAATGATGTGTATCAACAACAACTTACAACGGAATTGTCAACTTTTAACTGTAACTTACGTCAATACTATAGATTATTGACGTTTCAACGAGAACTACGGAAGAATGGCGTCTTGTCTAGATTTTTTTTAAGATGGGTAATCATCCAATTAATTCCCCCGCTCTGGGCGGAACGGGAAGGAGTGTCAGACTTTTGCTGACTAAAACCAACCCCGGTTTGTTTAAACACATGTATTTTATTTGCATGAGAATTTTTATTTTGATTATTTTCATTTTAGAAAATCATTCACGTCTCTTTAGGCGAATTCTTAAGCGATTCTCTTGAATATAAATCGAAATTTTAAATTATTTAACATACCTAATGTGGACGTTAGCATCTTAATGTAAAATCGATAGTTTGTTTTTCAAAGCGAGCACATTCACTCAAGAAAATTATGGCGAAAGAAAGTAGGTATTACAAAAAAAACAAAACAAACCAACTTCCAAATACACTGAAAAGACTTTCTAATTGCGGTATAATGGCGAGGGAATGGGAAGCGGTCACCTCCTTCTGCGGAGCAGTAATGCTAGCAAAGGAGGAGGCCGGGCGTTTGAGGGAGAGAACATCAGGCCAACCCAGCCGCCGCGGGAGACGCCCAGGGCACCGTAGATGCGGGCCTGTGGACGGTGAGTCTATTGACGACAGGCCGTGTCGATGGCGCGTTCGTGTTTCACGCGCGAGTCAGCAAAATAGAGGGGCTTGCCAGGGCCCCGCCTGCCGGGGTTGCGGGTTGTTCGAAAGATATACCGCGGCCTCGTTACATAAAGGGCAATAGAAGGAACATGGGTGGGTTTAGTCAGGACAAGTCTGACATGCCCTCCCCGCTCCGCCCAGAGCGGGGGAAGTCATTGGATGATTTCCCACCCGGAAAAAAAAATGGTACCTATCTCAGACAAATTCTTATTGAGTATTCATTTTCCAATGCATCTAAGAGATTGTCATGCATATCCTTACTAATATTATAAAAGCGAGGGTGAGTTTGTTTGTTACCTCTTCACGCTTTTTTGGTACAGAGTTAGTTGGGAACCCTTTCGATTACATAAAGAATTTTAAAAATCGGGTCACAATTGACGGAGAAATCGAGTAACAAATATATAAACAAAAGAGTTGATTTAAAAAAACTCCTTATTTTTAAAGTTGGCTGGAAATAACCACCACAGTACCTTATCGTTATCAGTGGTTTTCGTGTGTGGTAATATGCGTGTGGGGTACAAAAATACCCACCTACCGAGTGGGGTAAATTTTACCACGTAACCCTTCGGGAGTCGCAAGCGTGACTTTTATTGTGTTTGGTATTTTTTTCGCAATCGGGAGTTATTTTCAGGCATTCATTCTCTTGGCTACGTGACTCGAATGGATAATTTTAGCATATTTTTGGCTTCCGTTGGAATTAGGTATATTCTTACTATTTTCATGGGTTTGTAGGATGTGTTATTTTACAAATAAGTGTGGAATGAATGAAGACATATGCAGCGTTTGTTAATATTTGACGTTTTGTGAAGTATAGTAGCAATGAGTTATTGTCGGGCCTACGCTATCCTCTCATACTTAAGTACTACTGCTGTAACAACAACATTCTATGAACCAATGATTTTACAAGAGTAACCATGGAGTTTCTTGCCGGTTCTTCTCCATAGGAAACAACCAACCCGTACAACTTTTCTCAGCGTTTTATAAGTGACCATGTAGGCCTATGAGAAATAAAACTATTTTGATTTTGACATGATTGTTATTGTCACAAAAACTGTATCTACACAGTAAATCTATACTAATATTATAAAGCTGAATATCTATACTATTATACTTATTACTTATATTACTTATACTTATATACTTATCTATACTAATATTATAAAGCTGAAGAGTTTGTTTGTTTGTTTGAACGCGCTAATCTCAGGACTACTGGTTGCAATTGGATAATTCTTTTAGTGTTGGATAGTTCATTTCTTGAGGAAGGCTATAGGCTATAACATCACGCTACGACTAACAGGTGCTGAGCAGCGTGGGTGAAACCGCGAGGAACAGCTAGTCATTAATAAACTTCACGTCAAAATCGACGTGTTTACTTGTTATTCGAGTGTTTTCGTAAAAGTAAGTACTATTGTTTATTTTATGTTATAGTGTAGATTAAAGTAAGTTTTTGTTTTTTATTGAAAAACTTGTTGTTCCTATCTATTATTTATGCCTATTATTTATATCTATGGAGATATTCGTATCAGTTATTATTATCAATGTTAGTACAGTAAAATTTTTACATTTTTATAATTATTGTAAACTAGCTTTTGCCCGCGGCTTCGCTCGCGTTAAATTCAGGGTAACACAGTTCCCCTAGCGCCTTATTGATTTGTAATAGCAACGCTAAGTTTTTCCCTTTCTTCCCTCTTTCTCTCTTACATCCCACTTTTTTCAAAAAAATATTAGCCTATGTCCGTCTCCTGGTTCCTAACTATCTCTGTACCAAATTTCATCATAATCGGTTAAACCATCAAAGCGTGAAGAGGTAACAAACAAACAAACTCACTTTCGCTTTTCTAATATTAGTAAGGATTAGTTAACTTTAAGAACGCTCGCTTGAATGAATAAATAACAATTAAACTTAATTTCTTTTTAAATTTACTAGCAAAATGTGTGTGTGTACTATTAAGTGCATGCTTACCTAAAAATACAAGCGTGATGTTATTTTTTTAAGGGATATATATACGACATTAGAAAAAATCTAGTGAAGAATGTGACTGCAACGTTCTTAAATAAAAACAAACTGCTTACTAAGTTTTCTCGAACAAAAACCACTTACATATTCCATACTGCACAGCTCCTCAAACAAAAAAATAGTAATAAAACAATTTGTGTCACAATATTGCCGCGAAAAAGCAGCTATAACCTATTTTATGTGTCAGGTTCCAAAACTAATCTGGGACATTTCGCCGCTCTCCCAAGACTCTGTAGGCATTACAACGATTTAGCAAAACAATTCAGCTTGGACATTACCCTCCCCATTACTAAATACAAAAAGAATTTGACCACTACAACAATTGTGCAACAACCATTATAATTATTATTTTTATGTGAATCAATTTTAATTCTATTGTTATATTCATTTAATTTCTTTATCTCTTTTTAATTGACATTATGTTTCCTTTTCCTGATTTGTTATCATTTCAAAATAGTTTTAAATTTTCACCTCTATAAATATTTTTGTGTTAACACCTAGTTATATGTGCATGCTGTGGTCTCCTATAATTGAAGGAACACAGTTAAATTAACCCATAGTATTGTGTTTTATAATGTATCTGTGTATCCTTTGTTGGAGATCCAAATAAATAAATAAAATAAAAATAAAATAAATATTCTTTTCCTCATACAAAATACTTCGTAAGTTCATGCAAAAGAATTTATCAAAGAATTCTTTTGCGTCCATAATATTATCATTTGCTTTGCTGGATCGCAAAATAATAAGTACAAAATAATAATATGGGTCGTACTGAAATATTTCAATATTCAATGTTTCAAAGGACTTTCTTTGAGACCCAGTTCTTGCCAAAATAAAGACACATGAGAAAGTATCAATCCTACTAATATTACAAATGCGAAAGTTTGTGAGTATGGATGTATGTTTGATCCTCTTTCACGAAAAACTGCTGAACGGATCTTGATGAAATTTGGCACAGTAGTAGAATATGGTCTGAAATATAATCAAACCAAATCAAATCATTTATTTCAATTAGACCATTACCATTACAGGCACTTTTGAATGTCAAGAAACAAAATTAATCTACAGTCCCGGTCACCAGGCATAATAACTTGTGAAAGTACTGTAGTTGCCCATTCCAAAGCGTTGATCTCTCTGGAGAAGAATGGGCAAGAAACTCCATGGACACTCATACATAGGATACTTTTTTTATCACCACGCGGGCGAAGCGGCGGGCGCCAGCTAGTCTCATATCAAACTAGCTCGCTTTGTAAAAGAATATACAATATATCTTTATGGATTGTAGTCTATGTATTATTCTGAAATGTAAGCTATTTTATTGTGAAGTTTCATCAAAATTCATTCAGTAGTTTTTGCGTGAAAAAGCAACAAACATACATCCTCACAAACTTTCGCTTTGATAATAATGGTAGGATTGACATGACGTTAAGGACTATTAGAAGATAAGTCAATACCAGGTGTAATTTGCAAAATAGACTAATTAAATTGACATACCGACTGTAAATACATATATTTGCACGTCATATTATGGCAGGATATGCTGAATCCAATTTACTGTAACACCTTATGTACCATATTCTAGCAAATAAATACATTTGATTTGACGTTTGCATTAATCGATGAAGCATTGTTATAACAAATTTAACACCAAAATTTCTCATGAAATGTAAAGGCGAGGGTATAACTAGCAATCGAGCACAAATTCAGTCTATGGCTTTTTATGAAATTATCAAATTACTTCTCCCGTTACGTTTGTTATGAAAAAACTTGCGACATAAACGGCCTTATTTTTTGACGGCGTGGATTTACAACTCCAAGAGCCAACAGATTTGAGTATATGGTTTCAATTTCAACTTAATACCTTTACGCGTTTTTGATATAAAGGAGAGACATGCGGACGGACAAAAAAGTGATCTTATAAGGGTTCTAATTTTTCGTTTTGGGGATACGGATTCCTAAAAATTTTAGCGCAAAATATTGTATTATACTTAAAGTCTACATACACGTGTTTGTACTAATAACACTGTTCTTTTGCAATTATATAATATCTTTCGTTGCTCTTGAGACACAAATTCGTCTCATAATACTTCTAAACCAATAAACATGAGCTTAACATACAAGACACTTCATTTCGCCACCTACCCTCATATCCGTTACGTTACCGTAAAGTTTCGCACCGGTATGTTGCGAACACACGCGTTCAAGTGTAAATCGACTTTAAGGCTTTGCATTTTGAAACTTTGCAACTATTTTGCAGTTTTGATTAATTCATAATTATAACTTAACTAGCTTTTGCCCGCGGCTTCGCCCGCGTTAAATTTGGGATAACACAGTTCCCCTTGCGCCTTATTGATTTGTAATAGCAACGCTAAGTTTTCCCTTTTCTTCCCTCTTTCTCCCTCACATCCCACTTTTTTCAAAAAAATATTAGCCTATGTCCGTCTCCTGGTTCCCAACTATCTATGTACCAAAATTCATCACAATCGGTTTAGCCATTATAGCGTGAAGAGGTAACAAACAAACAAACAAACAAACTCACATTCGCTTGTATAATATTAATAGTAAGGATTAAAAGCCTTGTTGGTCGAGAACCTTAGTTAGTTACCGAGAGTTAATTGCCAAAAAACAAGTGAAACTATAACGGCCATCTTGTTTTTTTTTTGAGATAGGTACAACTTTCACAGAAAATCTAAACCAGCCAGCGTAACAATGAAATTCTATACCGAGTTCTCATGTAATTCCTTACAGAGCAATTACATGGGTTGCGGGTTGCTCAAAAGAAATACAACCGCCCCGGAACAGAGAGAGCAAAATAACTAACATGTATTGGTTTTCGTCAGTACTTGTCTGGGACTCCCTTCCACTCCACCCAGAGCAAAAAGTATTTGACAATTTCCCATACGAATACACTAGGAAGTGGCGAAGGGCGAGCGTTTGTGGGACTATCTCTTGTAATTTGACGTTCAAAAAGTGCTGATTATCAGCCTAATTTGAATAATGGCTTTTGATTTTGAATAAAAAAGCACTATAAAAGCACGAAAAAGTCATCAAAATTGTGTATCTTTGCCTGGATAAGCTACTTTGTAATTGTATTTAATTGAACTCAATTTTACACCTTCCACCTTTATAATTATGTCGTCATTAAAGACACATTCATCACTAAACCGTCAATTATCAGTAATTTATCTGTCACACAATTAGTTCAAGGATTATCGTTCTAATTTCAATTTACAAAGAGTTTTTGGAACTTTTTATGAAATAAAAGAGCATTCACGTTATAAAAAAAAGTAATTACAAAAATGATATCAAAGGAAAAGAAATGAAATGATGCATAAAGAGAACTTGATAAAAAAAAAATATTTGTGTTTTTTGCGTCATTGAAATTTTTGGAATTTTCTGGAAGAGAATGAAATGAGATGCTTTTTTAGGAAATAGTCAATATTTTTGTTACATTATTGAAATAAATAATTCACGAGTACAACTTGTAGAAGTCTTTTTTTACCAACGATAAATAAATAAAATTAGGTTTATAAAGTATCTTTCTTTCGTAGAAGCAATTCACAAAAAGAACTAAAAATATCTTTTTTGAAACCAGATCTTCGTTCATTCAGCGATAAAAATTAAAAAAAAATTCAAACACGTTGTTTCGAATAACCACAAGAGAAACGGGGTTTAATTCTCAAAACATTTTTTTTTCTATTTTCTTGTATAGTTTCTTTTTTACCCAATTTTTTGTGAATGAGTGGACATTGTTGACCTTGTAGATTCTAAGACGCTTGTTAACTTTTTATCTTATTTTACGTTTTGTTAAGTAAGCAATGATTTATTGTTGAGCCTACGCTGTTCTCTCATACTTAAGTAATAACGCTGTAATTACAACATTGTAAAACCAAATGATTTTAAAAGAGTAACCATGGAGTTTCCTGCCGTTTCTTCTCCATAGGAAACGACCTCTACTAGGTAATTATGCAATTGTATGGTACTAGGCAATTTATAAGTGCCCATGTATGCCTATGTGAAATAAAAATATTTTAAGTTTTGATTGAATTAAAGACGTTAGTCATATTACTACTTGCTTGAATATACATCAACATTCTCCTTAACTCAATTTATTTGAGTTTGGCACAGCATGTGTTCTTCTTCCATATTACTCGACCTCCTCCTCCTCTCATTTCTTGCTATATCATACATCACACAGTCCACCTATCGTTTCTTTGAACTTCCTCTAGCCTTAAAGCCATCCGAACATTTCATCATTATTCTCCGAACTTTCCTCACGACATTTTCCTCATTCCTCCGCATCAGATCGGAGACCACACAACGTTTCAGTCACTAGCGCTTCTTCCAAATTTCCTCTAAGGTATTAATATCCTATTTTATCCACTCGCGTAATAGATGTTCCCCTTTCCATTCTATTATCAGCATAAAATGTGCCTTGCATTCATCCCCTTTGTGGTCCAACAAATGTTCCTGAGAAGACTACAGCTGCAACTATTGTTGTATTAATCTTCTCCTTAACTTTAAGTAGAGTGGGGGAGTTGCAAAGAGTTCCTGTGACGTGCCGCCATTTCTACAATTCACTGTGACTTCCATGCCTAACGCTTAGGTTTATTTTGCCATAGCTTTGCAAGAGAGAACCGAAATACCAAATTGTTAGGTACCTATTCTGGTGTAAATTTAAAAAAAGAAATTATTTTTGAAAAGAGAACTGGTTAACTGCTTAGCTTTTCTAGTTTGAGTTTCACTTCTAAGTGAATCATAGACTGCTACGAATTCGGGTTGAGATTACTTAACCCTTAAACGTCATCCCTTAAGTACTGTGGAGGTCTGATAACATTAATGGAACCTGTGACAGTACAGGCTGGTTTGCAAAGACTACTCAAATTTTAAATAAAGATTTAAAAATAAAAGAAGGGCTTAGTCTTGTCTTTCATTGTGTGCCATGTATTGCTGAAACCATGAGAGGAGCTCGTGGCTAAATAATAACAGCCGCTCAGGTCGATCTTTAGGTTAAGCCTGCCTAGGTTGGTCTGTGGATGGGTGATAACATACCGAGTTACCTCCGTGTCTCGGAAAGCATGTTAAGCTGTTGGTCCCGGCTGTCATTTGTAGATCTTTGAAAGTCGTTACAGCTAGTCAGTGTCCCGAAAGTCTGACAACCAGTCTTACGAAGAAGTATCTTATTACCCAGTACTAACTGGGTTATGGAGGTCAGATAGGCAGTTGCTCCGAGTAAAATACTGGTATTCAGCTGCATCCGGTTAGACTGGAAGCCGACCCTAAAAAAGTTAAAAAGCTAGGCAGATGATGTATTGCTGAAACTATGAACTAAAATATAGTTTTAAAATATTTTATCTTATTTTAATATACGTATTTCCTCTTAGCTTCTAAATTACTTGTGTTAAAATGTCGATTTGACTAAAATCTTATGCAACGAGTATACCACTACCTGCATTATGTTGGAAAAATTAGGGTGGAATTCAACTGCGGTCGATTCACGTCCACCATTATCAAACAAACAAAATTATAGATTTTCAATATGGATCGATAGTTCATCGTTCAAGAAGTAATTGTTACTCGAACTGGAGTCACTCTAAAATTATTACAAACTAGCTGGCGCCTGCGGCTTCACCCGCGTAACAACAAAAAAGTATCCTATGTATTATTCCAGACTATAATCTACCTCTGAGCAAAATGTCATCAATATCTGTACATCCGTTTTGACGTGAAAGAGTAACAAACATCCATACATCCTCACAAACATTCGCATCTATAATATTAGTAGGATCATTTTATATTGTAATTGGAAATGAAACACACGTGATTTTTGTTTATGGTGATACGTGGATTGAGCTGTTGTGAGCTCTCATCTCTACACATTGTAATCTTTTACAACTCAGGACCACCTTGTCGCAAAATCAAACGGTTGTTTATTAATAGCCTTAGTTATAATTACCTTAAAGTATATTTTAAATTGTTTCTTTCGTCTTTTACAAAAAATACTCAGTGCTAGGGCTCCATCTAAGATAGGCTACACTAGAAGCAGCTGAATAAAGAAACTACTTAGATGGTAAACACCTTGACGCGGATCTAGGTGTCCTCTCTAATAATGTAATTTTTTTCTTAAACCATTCAGTCATGTTAGTCTTTGAAATAGACAAACACATATTACAACAGAAAAAAGTCCTTCTTCAGTAATAATCCTAAACATTAAATATGTACATTTAAATACTGTGATATGACGCTTTTTCAAATAATATAAATACATGTGGTTACAACCAGATATATTAAGGTAACGTTTCTTTCTGAAATATCAAATTATTTTAACGCTGTTATCTGACAAAAAAGCTGACTGATAAATCATTGTTATGTATAAAATATAAAAACCAGTGTATGTTTTATCGTTATTTGTTACAAAAACGGCGTTTACCGTTTAATAGTCGCTGATCTCAAAGGACGCAGACTTTTAACATTACGCTGTCCTTACGTAAGCTATACTTATCCAAACTGCTGTTTAACATACTCACATAACTTCAAACCGACAACAATAACACGGAACCACAGATTAAAAAACGAGCTGCTTAATTTAACACTCGTTATTTTAAATAACTAATAACACGTTATTATTGCTTCGAATTCTTTTTTCAATTCCTTTTGAATGCACTTGAGTGACAGTTCGGAAAGGCGCGAAAGCTTAGAGATGTGCTTCGTTCTTTTTTTATCGGATTTTTGGTGGTTTTGATACCGAGTTGCATACAGCCAGGGCTTTCGTATTTTGTTTATTTTTGTGTCTGTTTACTTGAGAGGTGGGAGCGCGCGGCCCGGCTGCCGACTGCCGGCGAAGTAACCGCTCGTGCTTAGGGTTGCGCGCGCATTCCGTAGTGAAATGCGTCGATTTTATACCGTAGGTGTAATTTAAAGCGTTTGGTACGATTTAATTAATCGTCCATAGGGATTGAGCGGCGAATTAAGTTGATATCATGGTTACTACGGGAATCGATTTGGATTTATTATGATGTCCGCAGAGTGAAGTTATTAATTTTGGTTTGAGTATGACACTTTATAATCTTGCGTGGATCATAAACAAACATGTTAACCTCTTGGTTGATATCTAAACTATGATCTAAATTTAAAATAATAAAGTTCAATCTTTATTAAACGGTTCAACGATCAGAGATCGGTTCAAATGAAAACTCAATATATCACAGAATTTCGATGTTATCATACCTGCCAGTAACGTAAATGGTTTGGGAAAGACAGATCGTAACAACTTGATTTTGCCGCATAAGTTGGTTTCTATAAGGAATAAAAATTAGGTCAAAATGATACTTGCGAAAAATTCCTGTTCTATTTTTGGATTTTATTGTTTTTTTTTTTTGCAATACCTTAAGGTACACGTTAAAAGCTGTTTTTACTAACTAATAGAAAAACAAAGTTATCTAAAAAAAACGACTTTGAGTTTTGACAACCCTACCTGTCAATCAAGTGACGTAACTGAAAAATTTATTAATGAGTATAAACAACGGTTAAAAGCGTCGGTTGTGATAAACTTCCTACTAATATGTATTATGCTTTTACCGCATTCCATTATATATTACCAGCTTTTGACCGCGGCTTCGCTCGCGCTGAATTCCGAGTAACACAGTTCCTCTTTCCTGATTTGCAGGTACCTGCTACCCGTAGTTTTTGCCCTTGCGCCTTATTTATTGTAAAGGAAAAACTAAGTTTTCCTTTTTTTAATTAGCCTATGTCCGTCTCCAGACACCCAACTATTACTATTTTTGTACCAAAATTCATCAAAATCGGTTTTGCCTTTTAGGCGTGAAGACGTAACAAACAAACTCACTCCCGCTTTTATAATATTAAGTAAGGATAGTAAGTTTATCCCTTGTTTTTCGTAACTTCATTGTAAATGTTTTTGGCTCGTGGTTAAATAATATATTTGAAAATAAAAGTCGAAAAATACCTAATGAATAAGCACAAAAACTACTGGACCGATTTCAATTATTTCTTTTGCTATTATACAACTACATTATCTCTAAACAACATAGGTTATATAACATCACGCAACTACCGACAGGAGCGCAGCAGTATCCAAAGATGCGGGTAAAACCGCGCAGGACAGTTAGTAAATAATAAATAAGTGTGACTTGCCACCTTAATAACTATCTTGTTCCATTATATTGTGTACAACCTCCTTAAATTGTATATTGCTATAATATGAGACGTTACGCACCAACAGGAAAGTAACATGTATTTATTGCGCACGAGATTGTATAAATTACCAAAATATCTTGTTTATCATGCAGGATGTGTCTTCACGTTTGTTCATAGGTGTCAATTTATCAAGAACTAGCTTTTGCCCGCGGCTTTGGTCGCGTTAAATTTGGGGTAACACAGTTCCCCTAGCGCCTTATTGATTTGTAATAGCAACGCTAAGTTTCCCCTTTTCTTCTCTCTTTCTCCCTCACATCCCACTTTTTTTAAATAAAAATTAGCCTATGTCCGTCTCCTGGTTCCCAACTGAACCAAAATTCATCAAAATCAGTTTAGCCATAAAAGCGTGAAGAGGTAACAAACAAACAAACTCACTTTCGCTTTTATAATATTAGTAAGGATCATGGGCTATTGTCTGCCTAACCTTTTCCCAACTGCGTTTGGGTGTGCTTTCTGTCTTGCCGGATTCAACTGAATATCTGTATTTTATATTATCTGCCTATCTGAACTCCACAACCCGGATGATAACTGGGTAATAAGATACTACTTGGTAAAACTGGTTGTCAAAGATCTATAAATGACAAAATGAAATTTATATTTTTATTTATATAACATTAGCTTTTTTGTGGCTTAGATGACAATCAATTTAAGCAACCAATTGCTGTGTTATCGCACTATAATCACCGATAAATATAAAATATAAAATTTCTTTGCTCACACAAAAAAAAACTCTTTCGAACAAACAGCACCGCAGCAGGCAATGACCTCAAATGACCGTAGCCACGCGCGCGTCGTCCACACGGCCTGTTGTCACTAGACGGATGGACGATGAGCTACCCATTGCTCACCGTCCACAGGCTGACGTCTGCGGTGGCCGGTAGTTGTCTGGCGGCACCCGACGCCCGGAATTTCTCCAGCGGCAGCTGGCACTGATATATTAAAGTCAGTTTCTTAATTTCTTTTGTTTTGGTAGTGCAAGTTAATGGTGACTTAATTTGTTTAGAAAATTATGATAATGCATATAAAAGCAACCGCCGAAAGGTCTGTGGTCTGTGGCTAGCTTTTATTTAAAAGCTCACTCAAACTTTCAGGTCTAAGATAAGCCTAAGCTTCCAGCACGAAGATAGAAGTTTTCTAGTAACTTTTTTGTATAGAATCCTTTTAATCTAACTATAGTTTAAACTATCCAGAAATAAAGTATAATATAATACTATTAAGTTTTTTTTTGTCTTTAAGTATTCATTATTTTATTTTATTTGTAAATGTGTTTTATTTTTTTATATAAGTTTTGAACCCTATCACAATGTTACAACATTGACCAGGTTAACATGAAGTCCGCCTATGTACCACTATTGTACATGAAGCTTAAATAAATAATTAATTGTATTTTTTATAATTATTTTGTATTAACACAATTTAACATACTACCATGGATAACGGCAGTTCATCGCTTATCACCCTTATGCCGTGAGTAATAAGATTGAAAACTGGTCCACCGCCATTTTCACCGCTATAATACTGACGCAAAATTCTCTAAATTAAGCCAAAATAAAGGCCAAAAATGAATAATAATAAATTAAACTCGTACCATGATCACTTTCATTACAAAAGACAGCTAAATAATGTCGACCCTCATTTATATTTTGTTTAATAAATGAATACAGAGATAAGGTCTGTTTGAAAAGTATCTGACGAAATTGTAAGCAAAGATTATTCAAACACAGTTTTAACATTATTTTTACGGTTTTTTTTTTTAGTAAATATACAATGTTGAGGTGACAGGTATAGAAGTGGAAGGATTTTATACCTGTCAACTCATCACTGTCCTCCACTCATCCATTATCATCAAAATAACTATCCTTAGTTATCATTGAATCATCCCGCAATCATGGCGCTGGCAACATCGTCAAAATATCGGCAACTTAACATAATAGATAATCAGGAAGATATCCTGTGGCAGTAGCTTTTAACTACGGTCCTTTCACAAATTATTATGCCTTGTGACTGAGACTGTAGTTAACGTCCACTTAAACCGACCATTGAAACTGAATCCGTGTAAACAATCCGATAACGCTTTAACCAATCTAAGAATTGAACCTGTTCCTGTGGACGGTGAGGAATGGGTAGCTCACCGTCCGTTCGTCCATTGACAACAGGCCTTGTCGACAGCGCGTTATTGTTCTACGCCCGCCTCAAAGAGATGTCAGCCAAGCAGAGGGGCCTGCCGGGGTTAGGGATTGTTCGAAAGAGATACCACGGGCCCCGGAACATTAAGGGAAATAGAAGGAACATGGGTGGAATTTAGTCAGTACAAGTCTAATACTCCCCCCCGCTCCGTTCAGAGTGGGGGAAGTTATTTGATGATATCCCATTCGCGAAAAATGACCTCTTGTTCAGCAGTCATCTTCACAAACCACGAACGACGATCTAGTTTTGAGTTTAATTATTCAAAAAGCAAATAAATTAAATTCAAGTGACATGTGTATTTAAACTCTCTGATTGATTACATTTTCAGAAACAATTTTTGTAACGGACTATACGAATACGAACCCAGTTGACCTCAGAAATTAATGATATTCGCTTCGTTAGAATTAATTTATATTCATCTTAAAATGACATGTTAAGAGCTGCCGCTAAGACCTGCTTTTAAAATGTGATTAAAAGACTTATTTTAGCTATAGTTTATTTCATTTACAAATAGAAATAATGGCTTTTGGAGGGGAACAAAAAAATCCTTATCCTTACTAATATTATAAAAGTGAAAGTGAGTTTGTTTGTTTGTTTATTACCTCTTCATGCTTTAATGGTTAAACTAATTTTGATGAATTTTGGTACAGAGATAGTTGGGAACCAGGAGACGGATATAGGCATTTTTATTAAAGTGGTATGTGAGGGAGAAAAAGGGAAGAAAAGAGAAAACTTAGCGTTTCTATTACAAATCAATAAGGCGCAAGGGGAACTGTGCTACCCCGAATTTAAGGTGAGCGAAGTCGCGGGCAAAAGCTAGTGTAATAATAATAAAGCTGGAGTGATTGTGATACGGAACGGAATCGTATAGTTTAAAAATTATATAATTTATTTTAAAGTAGTTTGTTAGTAAAATTTTGTTTTTGCGCAATTGTGACAGCACACACGTTTATTTAACATCTTATCTGAGAGTGGCACAAAGGTTTACCAATACTAAAAGTAAATACCAATTATAATGTCTGGATTTTATGCAAAAATTGTTTTAGGTTTTAACTGTAATGTCTAGTACAGAGATGGCGAACCAATGGCACGCGTGCCAAAGACGGCACGCGACAAAACGAATTGGGCACGCAAACAATTTTAATCATATTTTTATCTTACTATCATTTTTTAACTAAGCGATTCATTATTTTCAGAGATGAATAAAATTAATTCGCTTACAAACCGTTTGGCGATGACTCTACTAGTCAGTAAAAAGAGTTCCGAATTGATAGTAATTATTTTCCTAATACAATCACTTAGTCAAAATTATTTGATGGCACGTCCGTGGCGTCATTCAACATTTATTTAGGAAAAATGGCACGTTGGTTCATCAAGGTTCGCCACCCCTGGTCTAGTACAAATAAATGTACAAATCACTATTTAAAATAACCCAAATTGGTCTAAGTATCGTCGAAAAATTGAGACACAAAAATATCTAACGACAGAATTAAATTAATAATAGTTATTATAATTTGTATCCGCTGTCAGAGTCTGGTTCTGTATCATAATTATTAATAATTCTTAACATACTAAGTTATTTAAAATATTTATTTGAAGACATTTACGAAAGATTTAAAATAGATTTATGTATAGTTAAAAGAATAAATTAACTGTCTTACAGAAAATGCAGTTCGGAAACTTACTTACTGTTATCAGTATTTTATTAAAACAATATTAAATTCTAAACAAAATAATAATAATATTGTTAATAGTTTTTATCACTTACCTGTGTACCATTACTTATAATAATAATGTATGAATGATGTCTCGGATGATAACTATTGATTGTTCACTCCGTAATACATACCTGAAATAATAAAACATTTATTTAATAATTATTTTAAATTAAATTTAAATTTGTTTATAACAAATTCAAAATCGAAGCACTCACACACATTTCAATGCGACCGTTTCAGGCACCTTTAGATAGATAGAATATTCATTATTATGTACACCATACAAATGACAAGAATGACACAATGGGCGGTCTTAACGCTAAAAGCGATCTTTTCAAGACGACCTTTGGGTGGATTTAAAGGAGCACAGTACTGTAGGTAGTCTGTGGTGTTTCATTTACGAACGAATAGCTACATCCTTACTTAATATTATAAAATCGAAACTGAGTTTGTTTGTTTGTTACCTCTTCACGCCAATATGGCTAAACCGATTTTGATGAATTTTGGTACAGAGATAGTTGGGAACCAGGAGACGGACATAGGCTAATTTTTATTTAAATAAAGTGGGATATAATGAAGAACGAGGGAAGAAAAGGGAATACTTAGCGTTGCTATTACAAATCAATCAGGCGCAAGAGCAAAAACTGCAGGTCTGCTTGGTGTGTTATACCGAATTTAACGCGCGTGAAACCGCGGGCGAAAGCTAGTAGTTAATAAAAAAAAACCTTCACCTTTTAATTTTAAAAATAAAAAGATGAAGCTACAGTCCCAGTCACAAGGCATAATAACTTGTGCAGAATATTTTACAGGATCATGGTAATATGGTGGTACTTAAAAGTGCTGATTGAAAACGTCCAGATTAAAAGTAAAAATCAATGATTCACAAATTAAGTGTTTGAAAAACATTTATGACAAGCCTCCCTGATTTGGATATTAGATTTTAAACCTACTTTAACACTAAGAAAACACCTTACTGTTTTCTTTAATATTATTTAATAGAAATTAAAAACTTAATAATCTTCCTGCCCTTGTCATAGTTGAAAAAACGTTTTCATTCTCCTAAAGTGTAAGGCCACGCGCTTGCTACGACGTAGCTCTTGTCACTGCTACGCCTGCTACGTGCTACGACCCGTAGCACGTATACAAACGGCCCGATCACATTGTTTCATTGGCTTAATATCTATTTCTTACATAATTATTGAAGTACCTTTAACGCTTTTGTGTTAATTGCAAGTAAAATAATTATTTTTATCACTGAATTTATTGTGTATATTTTTTAAATGCGTAAATTTTTTTTTTTGCGTAAAAAGCAATTAGTTTTTTTTTAATATAAATATTTTTTTACATTATTAAACCGTTATCAAAACTTTAAACCCATAGTTTATCAAGGTTTTAAACCAAACATTTTAGTTGCTGCAAAGATTCATACATTTTAGATTACCAAAATTCATCAAAGCGTTTTAAACTTGTACAAATAAAACATTAGCAGTTTTTATTGATTTATCTTTAAAATCATGTGGACATTAGTAAACCATTTAATGTTAGTTGTTACTAAATTATTTCATATTAAACATACACACTAATCCGTATCAACGCCCTCTGTGTATGCAAGTCAAATCAAATACATTTCCTCAAGAGACATACAGCGCAACTTGATATTCTCAATTAAATTCTGTTTCGTCTGGTTTTCCTCGAGCAAGCAACTGCTGCCGCCATCTAGCAGGTGGTGAACAAAACATGTAGCTTTTGGTTTTCAGTAAGCTTCATTGAAATTTGGTTCACTGTGTTCACTGTAGATGGCGCTGACGCAAACTTTATTACGAATAAAATTAAAAGAATTAAGTAAAGGCTGATACAATACAATATACAATTGTTGCGTTTATTAAATACTAGCTTTTGCCCGCGGCTTCGCTCGCGTTAAATTCGGGGTAACTCAGTTCCCCGTTCCTGATTTGCAGGTACCTGCTGCCTGTAGTTTTTGCCCTTGCGCCTTATTTATTGTTTAATAGCAAAGCTAAGTTTTTCCTTTTTTCCCTCATATTTGACTTTAAAAAAATATAAATATATATATGAAAAAAAAAAATTGCCTATGTCTGTACAAAATTCATCAAAATCGGCTTAGCCAGTAAGGCGTGAAGACGTAACAAACAAACCCACTTTCACTTTTATTCTTATTCTTTATTGCACACAAAACAAATATACACACATATTACAATGTATAGATTATGTACAACGGCGAGCTTAACCCAAAATTGGGTTTAATATATTTATAATTGTAATAATAGTTAGGATAAGGATTTAAGTAGGATAAAACAATGCTAAAGCAGTTTGATTCTTTCGCATACAGAATAGGCAATAAAACGATCAAAGTTAAGGAAAAGAGATATCATTAAGGCAAAGAGGGATTTTAAGTAAACTTTCGACAATTATTTTAAAACTCACATCATGTACCTAATTACGTTAACCCTTTTTACCCAAGTAGGCGTCAGTTCCTTGCGAAATTCAATTGCACGTGAACTTAATTACCTAAAGAACGTTTTTATACGCAAGAACGTTTTTGCCGCAAGGTCGTTTTTGCCGGGAGAATGTTTTTGCCACAAGGTCGTTTTGGCCGGGAGAATGTTTTTGCCGCAAGGTCGTTTTTGCCGGGAGAACGTTTTTGCCGCAAGGTCGTTTTGGCCGGGAGAATGTTTTTGCCGCAAGGTCGTTTTTGCCGGGAGAACGTTTTTGCCGCAAGGTCGTTTTGGCCGGGAGAATGTTTTGTCTTGTGTTGAACTTGACCGATACATTATAATTTGTGTTTATAGACCCCCTTCTGGTGATTTTACTTGTTTTGAGTCTGTAATGGAGGATTCACTTAATAAGTTAAAAGCAAGTAATAAAAATATAATTTTATGTGGAGATTTCAATGTTAATATTTTAGATGTTACTCCACTAAGTACTAGGCTTCTTAACCTGTTTAGATCTTTTAATCTAGTTAATTTGTTTTTTGAGCCAACTAGAATCACGGCATCGTCATCGACTTGTCTTGATAACATGTTTAGTGATTGTGATGCTGAAAATCAATTAGTGTTAAATGATTTGTCATCAGATCACTGTGGATTAATAGCTAGCTTTCCTATGCCATCATTATGTAAAAAGTCTCGTAAAATAGAGTGCAGGCCTTATACAGCTAGTCGTTGCAATAAGTTTAAAAATAATATAGCTCTTAAAGTTACACCGTCTTTAGTAGAACACGGGAGCCCTAATGAAATCTATGAAGCCCTTTTTAATATTGTGCAAAATGAGTACCAATCTGTTTTTAAGAGTAAAACTGTTAACTTTAGTGGACCTTCCGTTGGCTTCAACCAATGGGCTACGCCAGGAATTTATAAAAGTCGAGCTAGACTATATGAGTTGTTTGGTCTGAAACGATACAGGTTTGATACTACTTTTCTAGAGTATGTTAAAAAATATTCAAAATTATTTAAAAAGATTTGTGTCATTGCCAAATCTAAATTTTTAAGCGATACTATTAAAAATTCTAATAATAAAGTAAAAGCCACTTGGAAAATTATAAACAATGAAACGGGTAAATCGGTTCAACGAGAAAATCAAGTTGAAATAATGGTTGATAACAAATTAGTTAACAAAGCAGCGGACATAGCAGAGTCATTTAATAATTATTTTGCCAGTATACCAATAACTACGACTCGCACCTTAAATTCATCACCGTCTAAAGCTCAAAATCATTTGCAAACTAGCGTGCCTAAATGTGATCACGTATTTAGTTTTGGTCATGTAACACCTCGTTATGTAGTTAATGTTTTTAATTCTCTTAAGTCGAAAAACACAGGTGATTATTGGGGCATTTCCATTAAACTTTTGAGTAATATTATCGACATTGTTGCCCCACATCTAGCTATTACTTTTAATAAATGCGTTGATTTAGGTACTTTCCCTGACCTTATGAAGAGCAGTAAAGTTATCCCTCTTTTTAAATCTGGCAATAAAAATGATATGGGTAACTTCAGATCAATTTCTATTTTACCTGCCTTTAGTAAAATTTTTGAAAAGTTAATACTCAAGCAGTTGTTGAGACATTTTAATTTAAACAACCTTCTTCACAACGATCAATATGGCTTTACAAAAGGTCGTTCGACAACAGATGCGGGTGTTGCTTTGCTGAAGCACATATTTAATGCGTGGGAGAACGCTCAAAATGCAATCGGTATTTTCTGCGATCTCTCTAAAGCTTTTGATTGCGTTCACCATGACACGCTTTTACGGAAATTACATCATTACGGAGTTCAAAATGAGGCCTTAAATGTAATAGAATCATACTTACAAAACAGATTTCAATGTGTAGATGTTAACGGCGCGAAATCTTCTGGACTACCTGTTCTGCTAGGTGTACCTCAAGGCTCGATACTAGGTCCATTTTTATTCTTAGTTTATATAAACGACCTACCATATAATTTAAAGGGTATTTGTGACGTTGTTCTGTTTGCTGATGATACTTCTCTTATTTTTAAAGTAGATAGAAATAGACAAGATTTTAACGATGTAAATAGCGCGCTATCAATGGTCACGGATTGGTTCACGTCAAATAACCTTGTTCTTAATGCGAATAAAACTAAATGTATTAAATTCGTTCTACCCAATGTTAGAAATCTTGGTCCCAACATTGTCCTTGGCAATGAGAAGCTTAAAACTGTAGACTCGGCAGTGTTCCTGGGTATAACAGTAGATTCAAAATTACAATGGGGTCCACACATATCAAGCCTAGCGGGAAGGCTTAGTTGGGCCGCATACGCCGTCAGAAAAGTTAGACAATACACTGACGTTGACACGGCACGATTGGTCTATTTTAGTTATTTCCATAGCGTCATGTCCTATGGTATTCTGCTGTGGGGCAAAGCCGCTGATATCCAGAATGTATTTGTTCTGCAGAAGCGAGCGGTTCGTGCAATTTACCAGCTAGGTGCCCGGGATTCTCTGAGAGATTTTTTAAAGAGATTGGTATTCTCACTGTGGCTTCTCAATTCATCTTGGCCAACATTTTATATATTAGGCAAAATATCCATCTATATAGTAAAAACAGTGATATTCACAACATTAACACTAGAAATAAGCATAAACTACGTGCTCCCTTCCACCGGCTTCATAAGGTTCATAATTCATTTGTAGGGCTTGGTATAACTTTTTATAACAAGCTACCTTCTTCTTTGCTAGATTTGCCATTTAATGCATTTAAAGCTAAAGTAAAATCTAACCTTTGTTTAAAAGCATACTATTCTATTAACGACTATTTAGACGATAAGCATAGTTGGTCACTATGTTGAACTCAAGACGATTATTATTTTTTTTCTCTTCATGTTCTTTCACCAAATTAGCTTATTGATACGTTACATGTCTTCGTCATGTAATTTTATATTTTTACGTTTTTTTCTTTATATACTTGTTCATTTTGTGTGTTTTTATTTATTGACATGTGGTTAACTAGTGACCTCGAGCATTGACTGAATTATATATTTTTTTTGTTACTGTTATTGGTAAATCTTTTTTATGCTTAGCTTATTTCTTTTGCACTATGGTCCTAGTTTATCACCTGACACTTCTTCACTGCACATGTAAGCGGGCACACCCATTAGACTGGTGAATTTATTATTTAGACTTGGGTAATTTTTATTTTTATATATAATGGGTGTTTGCTAGCTGACAAGTGACAATGAATGAATAATTTCTTATTTATATTTTTTTATAATTTCTTGTGTTAAACGGAATTGTATAAAATCTGGTTCTTCTAACCTGACAGACAGATGTGTTGCTGGGGAGTTTGTTCCGCCACTTCTTCTTCCCAGCTAAAACACTAGGAAGTGGCGAAGGGCAGGGCGTTTTTGTGGGACTGTCTCTTGTAATCTGACGTTCAAAAAGTGCTGATTATCAGCCTAATTTGAATAAATGACTTTTGATTTTGATTTTGATTTTGCCGCAAGGTCGTTTTTGCCGGGAGAATGTTTTTGCCGCAAGGACTTTTTTGCCGCAAGAACGTTTTTGCCCCTATTTGTATAAATTATCTGAATGGAAAACTTGGATTTTGTTTGTTCAAGTGCGGTCCTATTTTGTTTTCAAATATTTCGAAAACCTCTCCAGTAACAATGAATATAATTTATTCATTATTACTGGAGAGGTTTTCGAAATATTTTCGCAGTAATTCTGCAGAGGTCTTTAAATTTGTGGTTAAATAAGAACTTCTAAAACTATTTTGTGTAAAATAATAGACTGATTGAACAGAGTAAGAAATGTCCAGTTTTTATTGTGAATGTAAAAAGGAATAAAGTTTAAAAAAAAGAAAGGAACAACGCATAAGTATAACGCATAAGTAGAGATTTTTATTACGCTGCGCTAGTAATCAAGCTGGTGTTTTAAATCATAGACATTAAAAAAAGACATTACCCCACACTAGGAATTACTCCTGTACCGCGGGTGCTTTTACAAACATTTAAACTTATATACACAAGCAGCCAGACCCGGAACAACACTCGGTAGGCTATACAAATATTTGTTCCGTGCGAGGATCGAACCCACGACACGCAGCGCAGCATTGATCGCTCAGCCACTGTGTCAACCGTGTCCTCAATGTAGATTGACATAAATGTATGTTGTTATAATTTGAATGTGTTTTTATTGTGGCAGCAATTTCTATCATTTTTTGTGGGATTTTTTCCTTGAAAAGTTTTAGTACCTAACAGTCCGGAGTTTATTGGCATGATACCACCATCTTACATTTTTTCCGAACTTCTGGTCATGTGTGATTGCCGTGAACACCTGCGCCTGCGCACACACTTGTGCACTATAATAAGCATCGCGCCCATGGCTTATCTCCGCTAAGATTGGCCGCCATGACAAAACAATCCGGAAGACTAATTATTACACAAATCTGTGCAAAACAGGGACGCTAGCAAAGTGTCAACAACATCGTGTTATTATAACTTAGGATTAATAATACGTATTGTAAAATATCTTTGCAACCATTTTGTTGTAGAATCAAGAATATTTTATCCAAATTCTTACTTCCTTTCGTATATTATAAAAGCGAAAGTGAGTTTGTTTGTTTGTTACGTCTTCACGACTACATGGATAAACCGATTTTGATGAATTTTGGTACAGAGATAGTTGGGACCTTGGAAGACATAGGCTCATTTCTAACTTTAAAAAAAAATGAGGGAGAAAGAGGGAAGAAAATGGAAAACTTAGCTTTGCTATTACAATAAAACTACAAGTAGCAGGTACCTGCAAATCAGGAAAGGGGAACTAAACGCGAGGAAAGCCGCGGGTAAAAGCTAGTATAATATAAAAAAAACCTTAAAATGTATTTCGCCAAACAAAACAACACAAAATAGCAAATACAACTATAATTTCAGTCTAAACAAATTATTAACGTTTCCGCCTAAAACTTTAAGGGTCAAAAAGGTGTTCTAACGATGAAATTTATTTTTAAACCCCTCTTACTTTTTAACAAGAGTAGACCGTATTTAAGCCCTAAATTACTAAAAAAAAACCTTTTTTCAACCCTAAACTGAAAGCGTTTTAAAGCCTCAAGGCAAATGCCGCTAATAAATTCGACCCTGAAATACTCACGACTCAATTCCCTAGGCTCACATACATTACAAAATTTCATTTCTGTAGATTAATTTCGTTTTCATCTAAACCCTAGGGAGCTAATAAAATTAATGAAACGCATATTTTTGAATGTACGGTCGGCTACGACAATCGTTTGATATATAATCTACACGTGCCTAACTAGTTTCCTCACTACTACAATAAAAGCGAAAGGCGTGAGTGTCTTACGAGAGTCTTTGAGGCGCGCGTGGAACACTAACGCGCCGTCGACACGGTCTGTTTTCACTCGACAGACGGGCGGTGAGTACAGTCCCTTGGGACGATTACCAAAATATACTCAAAAAATTCAATGACCCACAAACACTCACACAAAGTTTCACGTAAAAGGTAACGTATGTGTTAAACCAGTGTATAAGTTTTTTCTATTACAAATTTCATCCAAATCTGTTTACCCGTTTTGTGCGTGAAGGAGTAACAAACATGCACACATCCATACATCCATCCATCCTCACGAACATTCGCATTTATCCTTACTAATATTATAAAAGCGAAAGTGAGTTTGTTTGTTTGTTACGTCTTCACGCCATAAATTTTGGTACAGAGATAGTTGGAACCCTGGAGACGAACAAAGGTTTTTTTTTTTTAATGAGATAAAGGGGAGAAAGAGGAAAGAAAGATTTTTTTTTTGATCATCACGCTAGTAACTACGTCACGCGGACGAAGTCGCGAGCGTAAGCTAGTACTATTATATAGCAGGAAGTAGCAGGTAGGATTGCAGGACTTTACTGGCAGTATGGTCTTACCCAGCTACAAGAAAAGAAAGAATAAAAAAAATTGGTTGAACATTGTTTTTTATTTGTAAAAGGATCTTTTTCATTTGAAAAAAGGTTGTATTCAACAGTTTTATTGCTGACCGTCTCATATGGTCCAAGGCTGAGAATGTGAAGGTCGTGATTCTAATATCAGTCGTAAAAACCGTCTACAAGATAATGTTGGAATATTCCGTAATATTGAGGACATCGTGACGTCATGCATTTCATTGAAAGCTAGGCGGGTATGTGTGATAAGATTTAGTTGATATTGTTTATAGTATTTAATTTTACATAAAATTCACGCCAGTACGCCCCAATGGGTTAGGTAGAGATGTATCTAATAGTTTACAGTTCGCTAGATATGGCTCAGGGAAATATCCAAACTTAGGGGCTGCTACTCCGCAATTCTTGATGGAAAAACCAAAAAACACTTTGCTCGACCCGGGAATCAAATCCAGGAGCAGTCTCTCACTCAGCAGTCGCTTGCGACCACTAGACCAATGCGATTTTATTGTGAAGTTTCATTAAATCCATTCAGTAGTTTTCGCGTAAAACATACTTACATGCATCCTCACTTACTTTCGCTTTTATATAATACTAGCTTTAGCCCGCGGCTTCGCTCGTGTTAAATTCGGGGTAACACAGTTCCCCCCTTACGCCTTATTGATTTGTAATAGCAACGCTAAGTTTTCCCTTTTCTTCCCTCACATCCCACATTTTTATAAAAAAGGGAGCCTATGTCTTTCTCCTGGTTCCTAACTATCTTTGTACCAAAATTCTAAATCAGTTAAGCCATTAAAGCGTGAAGAGGTAACAAACAAACTCACTTTCGCTTTTATAATATTAGTAAGGATTTATATTTAAAGTAAGATAGATAAACGCCCTATACGTCCCAAAGTCACTACAGTATCTTGTTTATTAATCCAATACCAGGCTAGAGACACAGATGCCTACCTACCTCCTACCTACAAAGTGGTGCTAGGCAAACAACCAATCATAACTTTGCTACCCTACTAGTGAGGAATCACACGCTCTAGTTCGCTCGATTACCTCTTATAGCTTTCGCGGAATTATACCTGCCGTGTTAGAACTTAGGTAAGCATGAATCGGAGGGACACCGAAAACTCTAGTAAAGATAGAAAGAAAATATTTACTAGTCAAAATGACGATCATCATCTGCCTAGCCTTTTCCTAACTATGTTGGGGTCGTCTTCCAGTCTAACCGGATGCAGCTGAATATCAGTATTTTACATGGAACGACTGCCTATCTGACCTCCACAACCCAGTTAGTACTTGGTAATACGATACCCCTTGGCAACACTACACTAGTCAAAATGACGATGTGTACACTAAATAATAGGACAAAAAACATTGAACATGCAAAGTTAGACGGTTGGCGCAGTGGCTAAGGGTTTGACTGTTGCGCTACGTGTCGCAAGTTTGATCCCCGCACGGGTCAAATATTTGTATGACCTATTGGTAGTTGTTCCAGGTCTGGCTGTTTCTGTATGTGAGTTTAACTAACCTATCGTTCCGAAGTACTACTATTAAAAAAAAAAAGTGTGTGTGTCAGCTCCGACGCACGACTGGAGTTTACTCCTTAAGTACGAGTATCTAACCAGACGCAAAAAGAGTTTATTCAACTGAAAAAAGATTAATATCATATGAAAGGGTAAATTCACAAATTAATGAAAAAAAATTGCAATATAAATACATCGACACTGATAGAAACAAACAAGCCCAATAACATATAGTATATAGGTATAGTCGCCTATACAGCATACCATATGTACGTCTTAATACACTCACAGCCAAATTAGAAAGTTGCGCACTAAAGGTGCGCACCAAAAACGTGACACATTTTCGTTACATTAGTAGGTTTTACCCCTCGGATTTTTCTCATACTGAGCGCCTTATATATGAAAATCGATTGTTAAGGAGTAAACTCCAATAAAAATTTTAACTACTATGTTCAATACTTAATTTTTTGTTAACTTTTCATGAAAATTTTGTAAGTTTAATTTCATTTAATAAACAAAAACACTATAGTTCACATATTTTATTACTTTGCCCAAGATAGCGAGGGCATTATTTATAATGGCCGGGAAAAGTGATTAATATTTCTGTTTTAATAACATTGCCCAATTGAGCCGGGCATTTATGAATACAGAGCGGCCATTATTAATAGTGCCCGAACTTATCAAACTGCCCGTAACATATATAATCCATACGTCTTCCATATACATACTCCTTGTATGTAAGAAAAAGAAATATATGTATTTTCTTCTTTTATTCGGGATAAAAAGTCTTTTTCATGAGGAATTACTCAGCAGCAACCACAGTGCCTAAATTATGGGATTTAGAAATGTGTACCTAGGTACTTACAGATACACATCTGCCAACCCTTCTAGCATTACAGGCGTGATGTAACTATTGCTTCTATCATTGCATTAACAAGAACCAAAATCACGTCAGACATGCAAAACAAGCCCAATGCTTCCCAACCAGTTTGCTACACAACCGCATAGTTTGTACTATGGTGCATATACAACGAATCTACGATGGTCGGTCTGTCTAATCCGATCATGCAAATGGGCCTCGATCTCTGACCCGCTTGACGCCTCTTCAACAGAACACTAAGAAGACATATGTTATAGAAGGTCAAACATGGAAAATTGGGGCAAAACGAAAAAAATAAATATTTGAAAATTAAGTAAGTTAGACAGATAGATAAATCATTTATTTGATGCAGCAAAAGACACAATACAAAAAAAAAGAAATAAAAGGAACACATTAAAAAATAGACTAAGTTAGATTGGCCCAAAGGCATTTAGACACATTACATACATTTATAAAGACGCCCACTAGGTACTGGGCGGTGTGTGTCTCAAGATTGCACCAAATAGGAGTCCAGCTCAGCATAATGACAGGTAGACTACCTGACGCTGGTATTACGCTGAATCCTGTTAGTGACACACGGATGTCGAGAAAAAAAGCGGCGAATATTATGTTGTCTGAAGGAAAGGTTTTGAATTCAAATATTTAAAGTAATAAACTTGATTATCACAGAACAGGTAATATGAGACATAATATTATAATTTGAAACAAATGGTTTGCACTGACGACTATTTTCCAATTATGCGTTAGAAAATGGCGTCTGTCATGTGCAGAGTGGGAAGAAGTACCAACAGAATTTTGAGTTTGTTTGCCGAAAGGCTTGATGAACCTACCTTGGGTAGATTTATCAAGCTACATGTCTCACATGGGCCTTGATGAATCTACCCGGGGGCTGAGTATAAATAAAAAATAAATAAATAAATATCTTGGGACAGCTCACACACGGCTATCTGATCCCAAGCTAAGCAGAGCTTGTATTATGGTAACCAGACAACTGATATACATACTTATATAATTTATAAATACATACATATTATAGATAAATCACACCCAGACACAGAACAAACAATCATGCTCATCACACAAAGTTTATCCTGGGTGGGAATCGAACCCACGACCTCCGGCTCAGCAGTCAGGGCCACTAACCACTAGACCAACAGGCCACACTATTTCTTTTTTCTTTAGGTACTAACATAGATTTTAATGATAATATAATCACTATACACTACACACACTACTTGATTTGGGTATGTGTCTACTAAAAAGATTGACCCTTTTTAGTAGACACATACCCAAATCAACATTATAAGCGTAATTTAGGTTTTAACTTAAACTAGGAGCTTCTGGAATATAAACAGTCACTTGTGTCGATCTTCAAGTTAAACTGCGCTACCTTGAATGAATAACCATCTATAGGTATCAAATCAAATCAAAGCATTAATTTCAAGTAGGTCATGTTACTTTTAAACTGTCGATACAATGATATAATAAAATTAAAGCTACAGTCCCAGTCACAAGGCATAATAACTGTGAAAATAATGTAGTCGCCGATTCCAAAGCGTAGATCTCTATGGAGAAGAATGGGCAAGAAACCCCAGGAGAGTATCCATGGGGCTTCTTGTTTAAATCTTAATATTCTTACAAACCTTAGTTACATCATTCACGTCGAGATTATGTGAGAACGATATTACAAATTAAAGTGTTTATAGGAAAGACAACAAAAAAATACAATTAAAAATAATCATAATAAGTCGTGGCAACCGAAAGAGATGCAGTCACAACTGACAGCATCTTTGGCAGTCGTTTCAGATAATCAGTGGGCCAAAAATCTGATAACCATTCTTACCAAGTGCTGACTGTGTTTGGAGGTCAGATAAGAAGTCGCCTCAACTGAAATACTGGTATTCAGCTGCATAGGTTTCAACTGGAAGGCGACCCCAACATAGTCAGAAGAAACGCTAGACAGTTGGCGATGATAACAACTTTCTCGCGAACGCAACACTATGTAGATGTGCTGATGTGTTTCATATCATTAGTAAAATGACAAATCACCAGAGACTAAGCGTTGCCATACAACGTGGCAACGCGGTCAGTCGATGGCAACTTTGCCGACTGACAGCGTTGAGGACGATTTTTTTAGTTTCTTTAACTTTTTTTCTTAGTTTATTTTTATGTTAGGTTATTTAAGTTATTTTAATTTGTAGCAATTAAATTATCAAAAAAGTGCGTTTTAAAGGATCGTAGTGAAATTCAACAGTAAAACTTCTGCCATTACTTCTCAATGCTTCTATAAACACACACCACTCACAAATCAAGGATGTCTGCTCACTATATGCACACGTCAGTGCTAGGTATATGTACTACTAGTATATGTTCCATGCGATATTTGTTTGTTTTCTTTGTTAGATTTGATAGAAAACAACAAAAACTTGGTTTCGTCGAGTGAAGAACAGCGTTTTTAAACTGACTTGATCATCAGCACTATATGTTTGACCGCGATGTTTATTTTAAATGTTTGGCGCAGTGGTGAGTTGGCTGCTACTAGGGCATCGAAACCCGGTTCTGGTCCCTTTTTTATTTTTATTTATTTGACAGATCAGTAACAATTTTTTTAGAACATTAATAATTTGGACAATTTGTAACATGTCAAAGCTTATAACTATAATAATCAATCATCGTATACTCGTACATACATGATAACAATGGTCTCATTATTATGATGATGTGTGATGATCATAGTTTTAGAATAACAATAGCGCTGATTTTAATTTCAACCGTTGTTTATACTGAATGATAGGATTCGCTATTATACATATATAGATACACCTCTGGGAATTTTCGGGGTAATAGGCGTATGGACAGCTTGATGTCAAATCAAAACTTATTTATCAACTTCAGTCTAACTTAAAATACTCTTAAAAATACGAAATAAAATATCGTTTAATAAGCAACGCAGAAATTTTCGTAAATAAATATATATTTTCCTAGAATCGAGACTTCTTTGACGACAAACATGTTTACTCGGCCAAGAAACCGAATGTTATAGTTCAGATTTTGAACGAAAAAAAAAATACATACATAGACAAAATTTAGCTAGCTACCACCAATCTTATGAACGTTTTCTAATTAACAGTTTTTCCGTATCGTTACATATAGTAGATTACATACACATTTAGCCAGTCATGTTCAAGTTTCATGTGTTAAGATTCGCATCAGCCAAACACAAATCTAGATGCAGTTTGCTCCTATAAAACTCCTGATGATAACCATGAAGCATTTACCCGAACTCGAGATCTTACTCCAGGTCTTTTCCACCGCCGAAGGAGACGTTCTGGGTATCAGGAGCCGTGAGACGACTCCCGGCTACCGCAGGCGCGGGCCTGTGGACGGTGAGCAATAAGTAGCTCACCATCCATAAAGGCCGGGGTAGCGGGTTATTCGAAAGAGATACCGCGGTCCCGGAACGTACAGGGCAATAGAAGGAATATGAATGGGTTTTAGTCAGTACAAGTTTGACACACCCCCCGCTCCGCCCAGAGCGGGGGAAGTTATTTGATGATTTCCCAATGCAAAAAAAAAACCATCGATAAAGTGACAACAGTCCCTGTCGTCGGCGCGTTCGTGTTCCACGCGCGTCTCAAAGAGATATGAGCAAATGAGAAGCGCCCGTCAGGGCGTCTAGCTGCCAGTTTAGTCAGTACAAGAGTAAAAACAGAAAGAGTCATTTAATAATTTCCTATCCAAAAATTTTGCTTAGCAGTAGCGTTACCACCCACTAGACCATCAGACCAGAGGCTTCTCCATAAATTCTCATTCAATATTTAATTAACCACTTAAATCCAAGGCTGTTCCTTCCATAACGTCCGTCATTAATATTTTTATGGCATTTAATAAAACCACCATATAAACACCATATTTCACGTTTATATGATTTTGTTATTAGATATTATATGCCTATAGATGAACAAAGGCATTGTATTATAAGGGGATTAATGAAAAAGATGTAATCAAAACTCGATGTCAGGAAAATTCTTTTTTTTCTTTATTTTTACAAAACTTGGAACTTCTCCTGTTTCGTAGGTGCTTTTACAAACATTTAAACTCACATACACAACCAGCCAGACCCGAAACAACTACCTGTAAGTCATACAAATATTTGTTCCGTACGGGAATCGAATCCGCTACACGCACGCAGCAACGATCGCTCAGGCACTGTGCCAACCGTACCGTCAAAATAAATGTTACGCACAGTTATTGAGAGTTTGGCTATTGTGTTACTAGTATAGAGTTCGGTATTCGTGCAGAATTTAACGTGTTTGTCGATAAAGCACAGAGACACCTTGGCAAGTGTTGCTAGAAATAGTATTGTCAACATAACATAGCCACTCCACATCACGCCTGGATTCCTCAAAACGTTTCCACTCTTCGGACGTTATATTTATTTAGGTTCTAAGTATCAGACCTCTACAGTTCAGTATTGGGTAATATGAAAACCCTTTTTTGTGGGGTGGGAAATCATCAAATAACTTCTCCCGCCCTGGGTGGAGTGGGGGGCAGTGTCTGACTTGTACTGACTAAAACCGGGTGGGTTTTGTGTTATGTTCCTTCTATTGCCCTTTGCGTTCCGTGGACACGGTATCTTTTTCAAACAACCCGCAAGCCCGGTAGACGGAGGCCCTGGCAGGCCCCTCTGCTTTGCTGACATCTCTTTGATCATCGACACGGCTTATGAAAGCCCTTGGAGACTACTTAAGGCGACACTAAATGCCAGCGACCTTGAGCTACTGCGGAGGACCTAGCGTCACAAATAAAAATATCCACCTTCATTTATCAAACGAATAAAAATATCCACCTTCATTTATCAAACACAATACAATTATAATCTAGATATCAAAAGATTGGCTATTAAATTATCTTGTAGATTGTGAAAATTTCATACAAATACCTCCAATGGTTTTTTTCCCTAATTATCGCCTTTTCTATGGGATATCTCACCCACTCTCTACAACGTATTAAGATTTTTCTTAAAAATAAATTACACATTGTTAAACAAATTAATAATTGGCTATTTGTGTATGTGTGTTTAAATGTTTGTAAACGCACCCACGATACAGGAGAAATTCCTAGTGTGGGGCAAAGTTTAAAAAAAAATGATATTCAAATATCACATTATTAAGGATCTAATTTAAGTACCTAATTTTTTTTTCAAACATACAGAGGCTCCATTTAAATATGATGTAGAATGCCCCTTAATGATCTACAAATAACAACCGGGACTATCAAATCGGCTTAACATGCTTGACAAGGCATGGAGGAAACTTGACATGCAATGGGTAGTCGATCTGTGTGATCGAAAATAATGTTTTTTTTTAAATTTAATTACAAAAAAATCCATTTATTTAAATTAGACCATAGCAGGCACTTTTGAATGTAACAAAACAATAAAGCCACAGTCCCGGTGATAAGGAATAATAACTTGTGAAAAAACTGTTGTTGTCCATTCCAAAACGGATTTTCATAGCAATTCTTTAGTAGTTTAGTTATCCTGCTTTATCCCACAACTGGGCAAAGGCCTATCTCCATTACTTCTAATTACTTCAATCTAAGGCTAACACTTGTAGATTTTTCCGCCAAGCTATACAACAGATATCGATGCGGTTTAACTATGTTTTAAATAACTATTTGAAAAAAATGCTTTTGATTTCGTATGTATACATTGTAGTATACGAAGATATACCGAAATTAACGTACGCACTTAAACAAACCGGCACACTTACACACAAAGTCGGCGGGCACAGCTAGTAATAAATTAGCCTCCATATAAAATCAATCGGCAAAAATCGTGAGTTACGAAGCAAAGATGGCCGCTAGCATATCAATAAAAAATAATAATTTACAAGCAAATACCGGCAGAGGTAATCACCCGGCAAATAAGAAACGATTTCAAATGATACGGATGGGACGGTTGGCATATAAACCTCATTTCTTAGAAAGTGAGTTATTTGGGATCATTTTTGGGTATATACTGAAGTGAAAAGGATATTCCCCAGATATATCGCTCGTTTATACAAGATATGAGTCGCTTACGGACTTGATGGAGGCTTGAAAAAGTATTAGGCCAAGGACTTCTGGAAACTTCTATGTAAATGCGGGGTAACGAAAACTTGAGCACGTATTCTAGAATGTTCTTCAAGTATCTCGACTTGAAGTAAAATTATAGTAAGAGTTCGAATGAAATACCGCGGCCCTGGAACATAAAGAGCAAAAGAAGGAACATGGATGGGTTTTAGGCAATTCAAGTTTGATACTTCATCGAGTCATTTGCTGATTGATAATCGCATTTTTTTAAATTAAAACATCTCGGAACGGAGTCCAACTGTTCAACCAATTTCTCGGTCGAATTGGCGCCGACTTTCTTTTTTTTTAAGGGATTACTATGGGACTAACTCTCGGTAGCATGTTTAGTTTTTTGGAAATCGTTTTTTTTTGCAAAAATGAGAAATATAGACAAAAACAATTACTCTAATCAAAATCAAAAGTAATTTATTCATAATATTACGCTGATAATCAGCACAATTTGAACGTCAAATTACAAGACACAGTCCCCCAAAATCCCCCCCCCCCCCCTTCGCCACTACCAAGTTTTTAGCTGGGGAGAAAAAGTAACGGAACAAAACAAAGCATATCCATGCCAAAACAGACCCAGAAAATGACTATAACGCGATATAGTAATTTATTTCTAATGTCCTATCATTAAAAGACATATTCTGTCGTACATTTATGCCTTAGCTCCCCGCTAATAACTTTACTTTGAAACCGTCGTAAACTTTACTTACAACACGCAATAAAATCAACGTAGCTTTACGGTTAATCCATTTTCCAATAGTTATAAAGTCAACCGTCCACTGCTACGCAAGATTAATAAATAAAATATTTAGTACTAGAAAGAAACTTGTACATTACCATTTACAAACTAATATTATCTTCTAAATTTATCTTTTAGTAGCTTTTGCCCGCGGTTTTGCTCGCGTTAAATGCGGGATAACACAGTTCACCTTTTCTGATTTTGAGGTACCTGCTTGCGCCTTATTTATTGTAAAAGCAAAGCTAAGTTTTCCCTTAACTTCCCTCTTTCTCCCTCATTTAGCTTTTTTTTTAAAAAAAATTGCCTAAGTCCGTCTCCAGGGTCCCAACTATCATATAAGTACCAAAATTCATCAAAATCGATTACGCTATTAAGGCGCGAAATCGTAACACACAAACTCACTTTCGAGTTTATAATATTAGTAAGGATTATTTTTATACTATTTCCTATTAAAAAAAATCTTGCATATTTTATAATCTTGTAAATTTTATCATAACTCAATTTAGTAAGTAGTAAAATAAACTCTGATACCTAAAGTAAGATTAATTCTTTTTTTATTATTATACATTTATTTCAGTCCAGGACCATAAATTGTTAGTTACAATGCACTTAAAACTATGTTAAAATAGACAATCAAATTAAATCGTAATCATCCATAATTATTATGTCATGATTGTTGCTTCAATATGCTGTTTTTTTAACATAAAAGGCTCATTTACAAATCGGCGAAAGGTATTTTTTTTTGGGCCATAGGTTATTATCTAAAAATATGTCGAGTTTTGTTTTTAAATTTTTGTATATACGTACATGAAAGAATCCTAGTTTAGAGCAACGTTGTTGAAAATAAACCTTTTTTTAGTCTTAGTTTCAGTGTGGTTGCGCCTTTATAGGCAGTTTAATTACTATTTTAGTCTCAGTAACTTAGATTGAAGGGTAACACTGAGACTGGAGCGATTAAACTCTGTTTCAATATTATTTTAGGCTAATTCTCTTGAACTTGGCTAAAAGTGCTTACAGCTTTGTTTGAATTTTGGTAATAAAATCGTTTTACCTGGCAAAATCGAGTACTATATGTAAGAAGATGAGTTAAAAAGCATTTTTATTTTCAATTGCCACTCAAACAATTCTCTTTTCGGGTCAACCTTGTATATATATAACGACCCCCAAATGACTCCATCGTGAACTCTTAAAATATTCAACCCTATCCGTTTTAGATACATTTTTAAAGGCAAATGTATCGGACCAAAGAGAAATGAATTTGCATACATTAATATTTTATAGATTCTTCAGTTCTCGTTTGTAAAATCTAAGATGGGTGGGCAAAGTGAAATGAAATTTCTATCAGAATTTGGGGAATTGTTTCAATTAATGATTTCTTTATTTCAAAAGTCGGCTGAGGCCTGAAAGTTTGAGTCTTCCAACATCCATTTCCCAACAATGTTAGGGTTGACTTCCAGTCTAACCGAATGCAGCTGTATACCAGTAATGTACATAGAACGACTGGCTATCTGACTTCCACCACCCAGTTAGTACTGAGTAATACAATAGCTCTTTGAACATAGATGGGTTTTAGTCAGTACAATTCTGGCTCTCCCTCCGCTCCGCCCAGAGCGGGGGAAGTTATTTGATGATTACCCATCCGCAAAAAAAATACCAAGAAGTACAGTCAGAAAAAGAAATAAACAACCAGACTCATTCATTATTTAAAACTAGCTGTGCCCTGGCATGTATTGCTATGCAATTTTCTACCTTTCTACCTACCCTACTTCCCCACCTTTTCTTTGCTTTAAACCTCACGGAGCCCGAGACCTTTCCAAAGAATGCAAAACCGTGGAAATCGGTTCGTGCGTTCTGGAGTTATAGCGTCAGGAAGGAAAACCCGACTTATTTCTATATATAGTAGATAAATAAAATTTGAGTTGAAATCGTCTATCAATTCCTAAGAAAAAAACAACGATACTTAATGAGCCTAGTTAGAATAATATATACTTATTTTACTTTTTTACAGTATTACAAATTCTATGGTCACCTTTGGGATGGCTCAACCAAATACAAATAAGCCACACTCGAGTACACGCACAGCTGAGAGCCTCATTGGTACCAAACTTCAAGACAAGATTGCGGTCAAGAGTAAGCAGATTAAATATAAAATAGATAGGTTTAATAGTTTATATAAAAAAACACCCTTTTGTAAGAGTAAAAGTTTTAATTATGCTGGCAACCTTATTCTAAATTTCATTTGATTGACATAAATGTATGTTATATTATTGCAACGTGTTTTATTTAGTGCCAGACATTTTAAAACCACTTTGTGTACGCAAAGAGATCTTATACCTACTATTTCGCGAAAGGACAATAGTTTGAAGATTTAAATGACGTCAGTTCAACTCACCATACATTGTCATATAAAAAAAATTGCAGCTCAATTATAAACCGGGGAGAAAGTCGAATTTAACTTTTTAAATTCTTATTTTTTATTACAATATTAGCTTATGTACAACGGCGAGCTTAACCCAGAATTGGGTTTTCTTACAGCAAACAATCAAAATCAATTAAATTTGTTGTTTTTTAACAAAAATAACTAAAGTAAACTAAAAAATCGTCCTCATCGCCGTCAGATAGTAATGTCCCCAAAATACTGGCCGCGTTACCACGTTCTACGGTAACGCTTAGCCTCTGGCCAAAATAAAACCCAGCCCGTGGGTCATAGAAAGTATCAACTAAACTAAACTAACATTTTTTGTAAACGCACCCACGACACAGAACAAATTGTTTTGTTTTAAACCCCACACTAGGAGTTTCTCCTGTATCGTGGGTGCATTTCCAAACAATTTAACTCACATACACAAACAGCCAGACCCAGAACAACTATCTGTAGGCCATACAAATATTTGTTCCGTGCGGGGATTGAACCCGCGACACGCAGCGCAGCAGTCGATCGCTCAGCCACTGCGCCGACCGTGCCGTCAAATATCCTTTAAAAGGCTGTGAGCACAGACCACACAGTCCCAAAATTTCAACCCCAACTTAGATAATGTACACAATTAGTTATGATGAAGCTAATATTAAAAAAAAGGTTCCAAGTGATTACTTTCATGTCCATACGACATTCGCAAATCCACCCGTAGAAGTCACTCATAAATACGGATATAACGGCGTCTCCAATACTAGGACGGATATAACGTATTATCCGGCTGAAGCACGAATATCTAGTTCAATTTCGAATACTTTTAGATGTCCGAAAGATTTTATTCAGCTTCATCTTTGAGGGCTAAGCAGTATTATTAAGTGTTCAGATATCCACAACACTAAGGAGTATCGTATGACCCAGTACTAACTAGATAGTTGAGATCAGATAGGCAGTCGCTTCATGTAAAATACTGGTATTCAGCTGCATCCGGTTAGACTGGAAGCCGACCCAACAAAGTTCAAAGTTGGGAAAAGGCTAGGTAGATGATTTTGACGACACATACTTATTTGTATGACCTTCAGATAGTTTTTCGGGTCTGGCTGTTAGTGTATGTGAGTTTAAATGTTTGTACACGCATCCACAATTCAGGAGAAATCCTAGTGTGGGGCAACGTTTTTTTAAAGAAGAAGATGATAAATGAAAGTTTAAGTGCCACAACAAGAAAATCGACTTAAAAAAATAACCTCTTTAATATGCAAGTCGTAATCCCATAATCCCTGTCAGTGTATTTTCATTTCTATTACTTCCAGTAGAGTTCCGATAGAGGCCCTCTGTAAGTAGGTTAAATAGTAGCCACTACGTTTGACCGAGAGCTGACCTTTACAACTCAATTACAGGGTAATACCGCTTCCATAAGGATATAATCATGAAACATATACGATACTATAAAATAGTTTTCTGTGATCATAGATATGTCGTGGTTTTTCTATGATTGATCTCTTTTGTCGGTGTGTACTATTAGGTATATTACCTACCCTTGGCTTTATATACGAACTAGCTTTTGCCCACGGCTTCGCTCGCATTAAATTCGGGGTAACACAGTTCCCTTTTCCTGTTTTGCAGGTACCTCTTACACGTAGTTTTTGCCCTTGCGCCTTATTGATTGCAATAGCAAAGCTAAGTTTTCCCCTTTCTTCCCTCTTTCTCCCTCATTTTCCACTAAAAAAAATAGCCTATGTCCGTCTCCAGGGTCCCGACTATCTTTGTACCAAAATTCACCAAAATCGGTTTAGCCATCAAGGCGTGAAGATGTAACAAATAAACAAACTTATTTTCGCAATTAGTAAGGATGATGTGTTATGTTATGTTTTTATCTTTCTAATGCCATAGGACTAGTAAATTTTTTGAGTAGGTACAGACGCCTGCAGGTCAAGCTACCCGAAACTGTCAATTTTTCCCAATGAACCTTGAACCTAATACTTTAGAAATAAAGTCGAAAATCTATCAAAGAAATCTGACAGATTGTGGTAGCTTGATGTGCAGGCGTCTGTACTATAAATTTGTATTGTTTAGCAGAGTCCTAACAGGATGCATGTTTGAAACCTTTTATGAAATTTAATTCCAATCCTTACAAGGTTTTTGTAATAAACTGATTTGAATTTATTTTTACAACTCTGCCTAACTCTTCGGGAACTACCTACTAATATGTCAATCTTCGTTTTGTGATGTACACTTGAAAACAAACTCAAAGCATGTATTTCAATTAGACGGTAACAGCCACTTTTAAATGGCAAAAAGAAAATATCTTTTATAAATAAATATAAATATCTAAATAATAAATATCTTTTTTAAAAATATCTTGGGACAACTCACACACGGCTATCTGATCCCAAGCTAAACAGAGCTTGTGTTATGGTAACCAGACAACTGATATACATACCTACTTATATTATTTATAAATACATACATATTATAGATAAATCACACCCAGGCACAGAACACTCATGCTAAACAATCATGCTCATTACACAAAGTTTGTCCTGGGTGGGAATCGAACCCACGACCTCAGCAGTCAGGGCCACTAACCACTAGACCAACAGGCCTACGCAACTAAGCTACAGTCCCAGTCACAAGGCATAATAACTGGTGAAAGTACTGTAGTTGACCTTAAAGCTAGAGAGCTAGAGCCTTTAAACACAAACCTTCTCGAAAGTATGTCTCGCGTGCCTTAACATGTAGATCTACTAATAACACGCGCTTATAATATACTATGTTTAGAGAATGTTACATCTAACAAGATTCATCATAATCCAGTAGAATGAAGCAGCTGGTTGTGCTTTCGCTAGAGATTTCATGAATTATTTAAGCGCCGTGTAAGCGAATGTGCGTAACACTGACAAATTACCATGTTTATGGACAGTGTCTAGTAAGTAGTGTATAGTTATACTAGGTTCTGCCCGCGGCATCGCTCGCGTTAAATTTGGGGTAACACAGTTCCCCTTTCCTGATGTGCAAGTATCTGCTACCTGTATTTTTTTGCCCTTGCGCCTTATTTATTGTAAAAGCAAAGCTAAGTTTTCCGTTTTCTTCCCTCTTTCTCCCTCATCTCACACTCTTTTTTTAAAAAAAAGCTCCGCCTCTATGGTCCAAACTATCTCTGTACCAAAATTTATCAAAATCGGTTTGGCCATTTAGGCGTGAAGGCGTAATAAACTCACATCCACTTAATAATGTATAATATTAGTCTATATTTATATATGTATCTTAAAAACACACATACATACACATAACATCATGCCTGTAAATGTGAACTGAAAATAATTTTAATTTTCTTTTCCCGATACCGGTGGGCTACTATTTTTATATTTTTAAATGTTTTTTTATGCTTTTTTGAAATATTTAAAAATGTAATATTAATATGTATGAAAAACAATAAATGGACTAAAAATAATTTTAATAATATATTTATATACCTATATTTTTAGTTTCAATTTGAAATTTTGTAAATATTTATTTCAGACTAAGCACACAGTAATGATACAAGTCCATAATGTTAAAAGACAAAAACTTAAATTATGTTGGTCACGCATGGTCCCGACCACTGCCTCAGGATTTGACTGACCACTCTGTCCGACCACAAACTTAGAAGCTTGTTGGTGATACCCTTTACTCGAGACCATAAGGAGGTCATCTTTTTGCGAAGCATCGCCTGGAAGCTATCCGTGTTTTACTTAGCAAACATGCCGGAGGCACCGCACCTCCATGTTCGCCCAACATACCCCTGAACGTGATATTGAAAAAAATAAAATGTCGTGTTAAAACTTGAAAATAAAACGTTGACACAAGGATTTTCTGCTGTATCGTGGGTGCGTTTACAAACATTTAAACTCACATACACAAACAGCCAGACCTGGAACAGCTACATGTAGGTCATTCAAATATTAGTTTCATGCGGGGATCGAACCCACAGTATGCAGCGCAACAGTCGATCGCTCAGTCACTACGCCAACCGTGACGTCACATACAGATGGCGTATAATGCAGAGGTATGCACAACAGCCAATGCCGCCAGTTATGTTGAAAGCCCATGTTATAGCAAACAAGCCTTTTGCCATCAACCGGCACAAATCTAGGCTCCTTGGCCTGACTGAGAAATCCCTGAAAGAAAAACCCAATACCCCTTAAAAACGGAAATCAAACCCAAAACCTTTTCACATATTTGAAAAATAATTTCACCAAAAGATATTATCAGAATAGTTTCCTAGTTAGTTGACGGGCCTGTTGGTCTAGTGGTTAATGGCCCTGACTGCTGAGCCTGAGGTCGTGGTTCGATTCCCACCCAGGACAAACTTTGTGTGATGAGCATGATTGTTTGTTCTGTGTCTGGGTGTGATTTATCTAAAATATGTATGTATTTATAAATTATATAAGTATGTATATCAGTTGCCTGGTTACCATAACACAAGCTCTGCTTAGCTTGGGATCAGATAGCCGTGTGTGAGTTGTCCCAAGATATTTATTATTTATTTATTTAGTTATGTCAAATTCTAAGACATCACGATATTTCGATAAAATCACATTTTCCGCATTTGGAACAACCGTATTCATATCTCTTTGGGAAGCATCGTCCCATGAAAACTGACACCCTTATACGTGACACGAAGATTTGAGCCAGGATTTATTACATCGCATTAATGTCATACTTGTCAGATTTGTAATTCGAAGGCAAATAAGTAGGCGTTAGATGGTTAAATTAAAATTATTTGGCGATTATTACATTTCAACTACATTACTTTCACAAGCTATGATGAATTGTGACTGGGACTGTAGCTTCATTCTTTTGTTTCTTTACCTTTAAATGTGCCTGTAGTGGTCTAATTTCCATAAATGCTTTAGAGTTTGAGTTAAAATTTCCACGGACTCCCAAAAAACAGGTTTTTTTACCCACTTTGGGAGACAGCTGTGTACTAGAGTGGGTATTTCACCCTCTCTATGCGTCAACCTCTTTCTTTTTGGTTCAGCATTGATTTTTAAATATTCATATTTCGAATTTCATTATGTCATTTCATCTTCAACAATCATTTTTTGACTCATTTAAATCACGGCTAGCAGCCACAAGTGCTGATTTATTGATTATTAAAGCTTTTTTTTTAATCTATAAATCTTATCTGTATGCATTGACATCAGTTTGTGCTTCATAACCAGTTTACAGTGCAGTACAGTTTTATTGCGATACTAGTTTTCGCCCGCGGCTTCGCCCGCGTTAAATTTGGGGTAACACAGTTCCCCTTGCGCCTTATTGATTTGTAATAGCAACGCTAAGTTTTCCCTTTTCTTCCCCTTTTCTTCCCCTTTTCTTCCCCTTTTCTTCCCCTTTTCTCCCTCACATCCCACTTTTTTTTTAATAAAAATTAGCCTATGTCCGTCTCCTGGTTTCCAACTATCTATGTACCAAAATTCATCACAATCAGTTTAGCCATTAAAGCGTGAAGAGGTAACAAACAAACTCACTTTCGCTTTTATAATATTAGTAAGGACCCCTGCTAAAAGGGTCCACTCTTGGGGATTATTAAAATAACCAAAACTTGTAATAGCTATTTTTATGTTCACCTGTCCCAACTTACATCTAAAACTGCGGAATAGGTCACAGCTGTCTCTAGCTCGCCTAAACTTGGTAACCATAAGGCTGATCCGGGGCTATCGCACAATCTCAGGCGAGGCGGCGAGCTTCCTTGCCAGCGTGGGATCTAGAGGCAATAGAAGTCACGCGCCTTTACGAGAGGGGCCACTATACTGGGGGGAATCTCCGCTGCCGTACAGCGTGCAGGGTACGCCACAATAGTGGTGGTAAGTCAAGTCTCCTCACGTACCGCCTGACGCAGGTCCCCGCCGAACATGGAAGTTTCCTGAGGTTCCTGCACATAATGAGGCGGGAGAAAACTCCCGAGTCACCATCGGCAAAATGGTCTTCCTGAACTCTTAAAAGCCACCTACATTCATACTCAGAGCTTTCTTCATGGCCGTGTCAGTGCGTTCGTGTCCTACACGTGCCTCGAAGAGATGTCAGCAAAGGTTAATGCTAAAGGCTTGCCTTTCGGGATTGTGGGTTGTTCGAAAGAGATACCGCGGCCCCGGAATTTTAAGGGCAAAAGAAGGAAAATGGGTGACCCTCTCCCCCCCAATCCGGCCAGACCTAGGTAAGTTATTTGATGATTTTGTATCGGCAAAAAAGCTATCCTCGCAATATTTCATAAGCAGTCCATAAGTACCGTATGCAATATCCAAAGTTATCATAAATGAATGTAATCAAAGTCTTAGGAAGATATTCTGATAACCTTTGGGATTCAAGTTTTGGGTTAACGTAATTTGGTTTCCTTGAAATGAGGATACAAATATCAACTTGAATGGCCTGCGGGTGCTCATAAGAACGAACTTGTTTTGAAATTTAGTTATGTTTTGATTAAGTTATCTAAGTGAAGGAAACTTTAGTTATGTAACGAATTATTTATTTTTTATATTTTTACTAGCTTTCGCCCGCGGTTTCGCCCGCGTTAAATTTGGGGTAACACAGTTCGTCTTGCGCCTTATTGATTTGTAATAGCAACGCTAAGTTTTCCCTTTTCTTCCCTCTTTCTCCCTCACATCCCACTTTTTTAAAAATAAAAATTAGCCTGTGTCCGTCTCCTGGTTCCCCACTATCTCTGTACCAAAATTCATCAAAATCGGTTTAGCCATTAAGCGCGAAGAGGTAACAAACAAACAAACCAACTCACTTTCGCTAGTAAGGATTTAAAACTTTGCCCCACTGTATCTCGTATATCTCCTGTATCGTGAGAGCGTTTATAAAGATTTAAACTCACATACACAAACAGCCAGACCCAGAACAACTATCTGTAGGATATACAAATATTTATTCCTAGCGGAGATCGTACCCGAACACGCAGCAGTCAATTGTTCAGCCTCTGCGCCAAGCATGTCAACGTAATTGTACTATTAACTAGCTTTTGCCCGCGGCTTCGCTCGCGTTAAATTTGGCGTAACACAGTTCCCCTTTCCTGATTTGCAGGTACCTGCTACCTGTATTTTTGCCCTTGCGCCTTATTGATTGTAAATAAAATTCCCTCTTTCTCCCCCATTTCACACTTTAAAAAAAACTCCCAACTATCTCTGGACCAAAATTCATCAAAATCGGTTTAGCAGTTAAGGCGTGAAGACGTAGCAAACCAACCAAACTCACTTTCGCTTTTATAATATTAGTAAGGATTAAAAAAAAACGACGCATTTACTTTATGTTTACACCAGGCTATCGTGCTAAGTTTTAAGCATTACCAAACCTTAAAGAGTACCAGGCTAGATGCAATAACGTCCATTTTTTTATAGTTCCTTTCGTAGTTCAACTCTCTGTTGAGTTGTTTGACTGCTTAACAACTTGAGTATTTGAACGTTATTGAGTAGTTCGGCTACTCAATAACGTTCAAATACTCAAGTTGTTTAAAACGATATAGAAGAAAATAGGTTTGCAACTTTGTGGCAAGTAGTTGTAAAATATAATCAAAAATGTTAAATGCTTCTTTTATCCTTACTAAAATTATAAAAGCGAAAGTGAGTTTGTTTGTTTGTTTGTTACCTCCTCACGCTTCAATGGCTAAACGGATTTTAATGAGTTTTGGTACAGAGATAGTTGGGAACCAGGAGACGGACATAGATTAAAAAAGTGGGATATGAGAACGAGGGAAGAAAAGGGAAACTTAGCGTTGCTATTACAAATCAATAAGGCGCAAGGGGAAAAACTGCAGGTAGCAGGTACTGTGTCATACCGAATTTAACGCAAGCGCAACCGCGGGCAAAAGCTAGTAACAAATAAACGCTCCCAAATCACAAACCATTACAGTATCTATCTGAGTACGCTCCTGGCCTTTGTGGAGAAAATCACCAATATATGTATGTCGTACAAATAAGTATATCTGTCAAAGTAATCTGCGCTGCCGGCACCATAAAATATTGCTAGTGGCAAACCAATCACATTTTGTTCATCTCGTGTGAAGATTAGATTACGATTATTCGTAAATGTCAGATTCGACGAAGATTTTCTTATTTTGAGGCAAAAAGATTTCCTATGTGTATTTTAGGCATGTAAGACACTTTCTATTTGTCAGGCTTAGCTCAGTATGTTTCCATTATTTGTTTTATGACAATCTCGTTATTCACGAAGGTCAGGTGAGGTTTTCTAATAGTGCGCCCACTTTTCACTAGTGATGTTTGAATTATGTAATATCATCCGGACACAATATCATGACTGCTTCTTAGAGTTTCCTGAAATTAAATCCCAATAACACTGCATAACATTGAAATCAAACTCAGGGTGTCATCGTCAACAGATACTCACAACCACAATAAATCAGTCAATCGATGGCACGGAACAAATATTTGTATGACCTGCAGATAGTTATTTCGGATCTGGCTGTTATTGTATGTGAGTTTCAATGTTTGTAAAAGCACCCACGATACAGGAGAGATTCCTAATGTGGGATAGCGTTTTTTTAAAGAAAGAAAAAGAATTAGACAATAATATCGATCACTCAAAAATATTTTATTCTACCAAAACCCACTTCACAGTCTTTCACAAAAATAAAAACTTTAAGCTTTAATATTATTGTAAAAACAACTCCAATTAACTAGAGTACAGTCGTTATTTCAACAGAACAGATAATAAAATAATTTAATCAAACAAAAAGCGAACAAGGTCAGAGGTAAAGGCTAGTGCAGGCTGATATTAATTTTGCAAATACATGTCGGGGACTATAAAAAAAAAATATATTCCTTCGAATTTCTTGTGTGTTCACAACAGCATTTAAAATACCATCCCACTGATAACGGGAACAGGGTCCAAGCTACCGAGAGAAACTAAGCTGCAGAGAAAGGAAGTTCCTAACAATACTAGTGTCAAGGAGTACCACTTCCTGAATCAAACCCCTGATTCAGCTGCAAAAGTCTCCTCAGGTGTTGGTCAAGGCTCTTGGCCATTAAGCCATTGGTTGCAACGACTATCGGCACAATGATTGCAGAATCCAATACCCGCAAATTGACAATCTCGCGAGCCAAGTCAATATACTTGATTAGCTTATCTTTCTCGGCTTTCAAGAGATTCTCGCGGGACCGTTATGTCAACAATCATTGCACGCCGCGTTGATCGATCTACTACTTTATCAAGCTTATTGGCAACAATAGTCCTATCAGTGTTACCATCTTTTATTATTATTTGAATACTAGCTCCGCCCACGACTTCGTCCGCGTGGCATAGTTACTTTGGGCTAACGCTAACTTTAAACCGTGTGATGATCGAAAAAAAGTTTCTTTTCTTCCCTATTTCTCCTCGTTTTCTCACTTTTTTAGGCTATGTCCGCCTCCAGAGTCCCAACTATCTGTGTACCAAAATTCAACAAAATCGGTTTTATTAGTAAGGATATAATTATTAAGTTGCATAATTATTGCCTAGTCTATAACGTAACAAAAAGCTAACAATACAATGTTTCCTTAACGTAATCCATATTATTATGAAGAGGGGAAAATACAAGAGCATTTTGATTACATCTCAGCTGGAACAAAACTGATTAGCATAATACGGTGGTTGTTGAATAATTTTGTTACAGATTATGGAGGAAAGGTGAAAAATAAGTGTCACGTTTTGTAACACCAAGAAAACCAGTTTTTTTGTGGATGTCTTACACTATCCAGTTAGTACTGGGTATATAGGATATATATAGGACATGTAATAAAGAGAAGGACATGTGACTAAAAGAGTGATGGATCTGAATGTTGATAGACGGAGAGCGAGAGGAAGGCCAAAGAAAAGATGGATGGAATGATATGAAGGAGAAAGGAGTAAATGAAGCCGTGACGTCTGATAGGGGAGAATGGAAGAAGAATACGTGTTGCGCCGACCCCAAATAGAATGGGACAAGGACAGCAAAATGATGGATAGATGATAGGATAGCTCTTGAAAGGATTGATTGTCAGACCACTGACTTCTTGTAACAGCGGTCAAACATCTACAAGTGAAAGGCAATACTAACAGCAGTTTTTTGCGGATGAAAAATCATCAAATAACTTTCCCCGCTCTGGGCGGAGCGGGAGGGGAGTGTCAGACTTATACTGACTAAAACCCGCCCTTGTTCCAATTGCTTTACCTTTCGAACAACCGGCATCATGGCGTCACTTAGCTAACCATTGCATTGTCATCCAAAGAAAGAAAGAAAAACTTTTATTTGGGACTCGCACAAAACAAGTAAAACAGTAACAAAATAAAATAAAATAGTAAAGACAAGGTTATTGTCTGTGCGAGGCCAAAAAGGTCCCTGTCTCAGCATATGCTGCGATATTTTAAGATTAAAATATTATAATATCACGGATACAGAACGGAGCACATACCTAAACAAATATTATAATTACAGATACAAATATTACAAAATAATAGATAAATATATCCAAAGTACGTATGCAACAATTTAGATCACTTGGATACCGGAAAGTGTTCAAACGTTTTTACACAGTCATGGTGAAACTCACAAAAGTGTATAAAAAAATCGTTTCAAAATCCTCAGACGTAACTGACAACACAAAAAAGATTCCCCTCGATCAATCTCCACAATCGTCTGATTTTCCCTGCAGACTTGTAACATAAGAATACTTTTAAGTCCCTCAACGACGCCACGTCCTCTTACAGACTGTACTACAACCAATTTGCGCGCCAACTGGAAAGACCTGTGACGGTTTGTGAAACTTGTGGGTATTAAAGTTACAGTTGGTTTTAGTAAAATATTGGTGAGATATACATATTAACACTAGCTGTGCCCAGCGGTTTCACCCGCTGCTCATTTAGGGGTCTGAAAAATAGATGTAGGCCGATTTTCAGACCTACCCGATATGTACACAAAATTTCGTTTAAATCGGTCCAGCCGTTTCGGAGGAGTATGGCAACGAAAACTGTGACACGAGAATTTTATATATTAGATTAGATATTGCCCGCGGCTTCGCTCACGTTAAATTTGGGGTAACACAGTTCCGCTTTTCTGATTTACAGGTACCTGCTACCTGTAGTTTTCGCCTCTTGCGCCTTATAGATTGCAAAAGCAAAACTAAGTTTTCCCTTTTCTCCCCCCTTACTTCCCGTTTTTTTTTAATTTTGCCTATTCAGGGTCTCAACTATCTCTGTACCAAAATTCATCCAAATCGATTTAGCCATTAAGGCGTGAAGAAGTAACATACAAACTCACTTTCGCTTTTATAATATTAGTAAGGATAAGGATGGGTTTTCATAAAAGGGTTATTGTATTACCCGTTGCTCTATACATATATTACACTAGCTGTTCCACGCGGTTTCACCCACGCTGCTCAGCACCTGTTGGTCGTAGCGTGATGTTATATAGCCTATAGCCTTCCTCAAGAAATGGACTATCCAACACTAAAAGAATTTTCCAATTCCAACCAGTAGTCCCTGAGATTAGCGCGTTCAAACAAACAAACAAACTCTTCAGCTTTATAATATTAGTAAGTATAGATTACACAATCTATCCAACTGAAAATTATAAATGAGAAAGTTTGTGAGGATGTATGGTTGTCTGGATGTTTAGTTATACATCCACACATCTGTATGGACGTGTGAATGTTTGAATGTATGGATGTAAGGATGTATGGATGTTTAAATGTTTGGATATATGGATGTTTGTTACTTGTCGAATGGATTTCGGTAAAATTTGGCACACGGATGACAAACTACGCAGTTCATAATCCGGTTAATAACATATAGGATAACTTTTATCCCGATTGTCCCGTACTTCAAATATCGATCTCTGAGTCCATAAGCGAGGGTTGTGAATACAAATTATTTCTCTTCATAATACATAATATTTATATTCATTATTATCAAATAACCACAAGCTACATAAAACACATTAATTACTCAATTCTTTGTGTTCGTTAACCGGACGTCCGGTGTTTTCACACAATGGAGAATTATTATTCATGGGCTGACCCTCGTGCTTATAACCCTTAGTTACGTGTTCCTAAAATGATATGTTTTTTATTGGTTTAAATTCTGAAAATAGAATTCTATATTTCATTAAAAAAGATCTAGATCATATTTATCTATAAACAGTCGCATCAATATGTATAGTGTTCTAAATTTAAAATAAAATTTAATCACTTTGGATCAATTTTGGAGTAAATTTTCTTTTAACCTTCGTAAGCAGCTAAGAGAAGGGACTTTTGAAAATTCGTCGACCATAAAGGTTATTTCAACGGTAAAACTTTGTACGCTAATTTGTTACTTTCACTAATGGGAATTCTCATAATCACATGTACAGTCGCTTTTGATTTTGCCAGGTGTATACATTTTATTGCTCTTAAGTGTAAAGAACTAATAAAATCTAGACGCATCTGTCAGAACAATACGGTGTCGCGCTAAACTCTCACGTTGTAACAGTATTTAAACTGTGACTGCACTCTAAAATTTTATACTTTTTGAAACACGTTCGGCGCACGTGACGCCGGGAAACAGAATAATATATCAGAGCTGAACTCTAAAAGTGGTACCGGTGACTGAAAAGTTGTGTAGCAACTGGTTGCCTAGGTATGGGTACGTGATGTGGACGAAGGTATAAACTGTCGTAAGGAAAGTCTTGTGTTTAACCCTTCTGTTGCCTCAACCTCGTTCTTTTTGGATCAAAATTGTTCTTTTTTTTTAATATTCTTTCATAATTTTCATTCTGTCATTTTATCTTTAACAGTCATTTTTTGGCTTAACGGCTAGCTGCCACACGTGCTAGTTTATTGTATTTTTTAATAAGCTGTATTTTAAATGTCCTAAAAACGGTAACCTAACCTATTGTGTACTTACACCCTTAATAAAAGCTATGTGTTAAATTATTTTGATTTGGTCTTCTACTTCTCCAGGTTATTTTGCGTTATAGTGTTTCATGTTTGTTATTTTATTGTTATATTTAAAACTGTTTATTATATGTTATATAAATTGTGTTATATAAATTGTAAACCTGTAGTAGCTATTATATTTATCCACCTGTCCCAATTAACACTTGAAAACTTCGGTCTCGTTCGGAGGGCAACGAGCGAGTGTCACAGGGCTTTGCACATAGAGCAACTTAAGTTAAAGACACTTTCAACTTTTTACCTATAATCCCTATGGATGTACTTGTCCGAAATAAAGATTTTTTTTTTTATTTTTTTTTTAAGTTTCCTACAAAAATTTGATAGTTGCTATAATGTTTACGACTGTCGTAATTTTACAGTAATCTGTGAGTAACTTTCATAGCGGAGTTGCTTAATCTACGCAATGATCAGCGTTCAGTGTCACGATGTTTATCGAAAAGCAGCACTTGCTCTCTTTATACTGAAAATAAATTTAAAAAAATAAAACAAATTTTTGATTACTTTAAAAACCGATATAATATTTTAGAGATGCTAGTTTCGGCAATTAGGAACTAACTTAGTCATCATTACAACAACTGAAAACTGTTGAAGATCACCGGAACTAGAAACCCAAGAAACGATGAATGGACTGTGTGACGAAAGAGGGCACAGTTGGCTCTGTTGCTGACCTGCGTGTAGCGGGTTCTATCCCCGCACTGAACAAATATTTGTATGACCTACAAGTAGTTTCGGGTCTGGTTGTTTGTGTATGTGAGTTTAAATGTTTGTAAACGCACCCACGATACCGGAGAAAATCCGAAGGTGGGGCAATGTCTCTTTATAAAAAAAAAAAAGATTTTTTATCTTTTCTTTCTTGCCATAAGAAAGGAGGTATATGGACTATGGAAGATGACGATATGCTGCGCTGGTCTAAAACAAATTGAGAAGTTGAATTTGATATTTGAACAAGGAAAAAAGGAATTGTTTCATTGCTCAAATAATGTTTTTTTTTTATTAAATATATACTTAAATGTATTAGCATCAGCTTTCCTCTTGTTCACTGTTCAGTTGCAATTGAAGGATTATTTTACACAATTTTCTAGAACGCCTTATGGTTGTTTATTTCGATCTTAAGTCTAGGATACTTAGAGCCTTCAGTTATCAGAAATTGATGGCTTACCTGAAAAAAAGAGAAAAGGTTTATTTTTAGACATACTGAAATGGTATAGACGAAATAATTCACTAATATTTTACGTAAAAAAATAGTTCTTTAAGCGCGATTTACTTAGTCTAGGCTAAACGTATTGAAGTGAAAAGTTGCTATAACGCCCGTTTCAATAAACAAAAAACCGGCCAAGAGCGTGTCGGGACACGCTCAGTGTAGGGTTCCGTAGTTTCCTGTTCGTTACAATAAGTGTTCCCAGTTATGAGGCCAACCGAACAATTCGGTAATACCCGATCCAATGTAATAAGTACCTACAGCGCCATCTCTCCAGGAATTGGGTTACTAATTAATACAAAGACGTGCAATTTTGCTGGTAATTTTGGATTGCGAGAACCGATTTCAATAATTCTTTTTTTGTTTGAAATAAGATACGTTCAGGATAATAAAATATGTAAACAAAGTTACAAAAAAAGCTTGCATATACAATTATACTACAAACTTAGTCCAGAAATTATTTTGTACAACTTTTTGTCTTTTTTGTACAAAAACTGTTGTGTCAATCAAGTTCAAATTAATTTTCATAGAAAGTCCTTATAAAGTTCTACTTTTAAGATTTTTTTCATATTTTTTAGACTTATGGTTCAAAAGTTAGAGGGGGGGGGACACATTGTTTTTTACTTTTGGAGCGATTATTTCCGAAATTATTGACATTATCAAAAAATTATCTGAGTAAACCCCTATTCATTTTTAAATACCTTTCCAACAATATATCACACGTTAGGGTTGAAATTAAAAAAAAAAACACTTCCCACTTTACATATAGGGTGGCTACCCTAATAAAACATTTTTTTCAAATTTTTATTTTACCACTTTGTCGGCGTGATTGATATACATATTGGTACCAAATTTCAGCTTTCTAGTGCTAACGGTCACAGAGATTAAGCGAGGACGGACGGACGGACGGACGGACGGACGGACAGACAGACATGGCGAAACTATAAGGGTTCCTAGTTGACTACGGAACCCTAAAAACGACTGGTTTTGCTTACGGATGGCAGTATTTTGACATAAGTTCTATGAGACGTCATGTCAAAATCCTACTATCCGTAAGTAAAACGACTCGTTTTTGTTTATTAGAACCGGGCGATACTCGTGTTGCAAATTAGGGTTAGAATCACCCATTTAAGAGAACCCGACAAATCACCAATCAGTCTGTAGAAGCAAGATTATTGCAAACAGAAATTTGTAACACCTACTTTGGTTTTTAAATTGCAGAGTTTTCGACTTATTTTTCGCCATAGAGATCTACGCTTTGAAATAGGCAACTCTTATTATGCCGGCAGTGAGATCATCGGGCTGCCTAGTCAGATAAAGATAAAGATAAAGATATATTTATTGCGTCGTAGTCATAAGTTTCGAGTTCGAAACAAAGACCTGCATCGTCATATTACTTCTCCCGCTCTGGCCCAAACTCCAATTAATTATTTATTTAAATTAGATCATTACAGGCACTTTTGAATGTCATAAAAACAAAACTAAAAAAAAGGATGCAGCTACAGTCCCAGTCACAAGATATAATATCTTAACTACTGTAGTTGCAAATTCGAAAAGCGTATATCTCTATGAGAAAAATGCCGGAGAAGAAGAAAGCCGTAGCGGAAGGTAGTGTTAGACTTTAACTGACTAAAAGCTATGCATTTTTCTTCTTTTGCCCTTTGTGTTCCGAGGCCGTGGTATCTATTTCAAACAACAGACCCTTCTGCGAATCAAAAGCTTTTAGTTTGGGACTTATATAAACTTTACTGAAATAACACAACATTTTCTGAAGTGAACCTTTTGCCCAACACTTTGAGGTAACAAAATGTAACTTTTACATGATGTTAATGGTTATCTAGGTAACCTAGTGTAGAAAATTATAGTCGTTTGTGAGTTTAACGATTAATGGCTGTTTAATCTGTTTTCTAACCGGAAAATTGTTTGCGTATAATGTTAAGCTGCACGAAAAATAGACGTTTAGAAGTAAGTTTAATTTAATGTCTTTATTATGCTGGTTAGGCCATTTTGCGCAACCACCGTTTACTTTTAGGGGCCTTTTGTACATTTAGCTATGGTCTTTTCAAACAACTATTTATAAATATATGAATTGAAGCGAATATGTGAATATACTGCTCGATAAATCTTGGTTAAAAGCTAAGCATCAAGATGGCTTATGAACAATTTATTTCAGCTTTTCTTATCTTTTAAAAAAAATAAGAAGGAAACGTTGCCCCACACTAGGATCATTACTACTGTATCGTAGGTGCGTTTACAAACATTTAAACTCCCATACATAAACAGCCAGACCTGTAACAACTATCTATAGGTCAAACTAATATTTATTCTGTTCGGGGATCGAACCCGCAACACGTAGGAGAGCAGTCGTTGTAATTTGTTTCTCTAATGCTTTGACATTGTCAAAAATACAATAATTCTTCAATTATAGGATTGACCTAAACATAAATGTTGGTAATTTTGAGGTTTCTTTTCTCGAGTGTACATTTGGAACTTTTCAGCGCTACCCCAAGCTTGGATTTTTGTCTAATTAAATAAATATCTTGGGACAACTCACACACGGCTATCTGATCCCAAACTAAGCAGAGCTTGTGTTATGGTAACCAGACAACTGATATACATACTTATATAATTTACAAATACATACATTTTATAGATAAATCACACCCAGACACAGAACAAACAATCATGCTCATCACACAAAGTTTGTCCTGGGTGGGAATCGAACCCACGACCTCCGGCTCAGCAGTCAGGGCCACTAACCACTAGACCAACAGGCCCGTCCATATAATTGATGGCAATAGGAACATGTACCAAGCCTATAAGGTGCATAAGGCTTTAAACATACATAACTACCACTATTGTTTCTACTGTTGTTAGTACTGTTTCTCCTCCTTTAAATCCATCCAAAGGTTGTCTTGAAAAGATTGCTTTTAGCGATAAGACCGCCCATTGTGTCACCCTATTTATAAGTTGTTTAATGTTATTCTTGTTATTTGCATGGTGTACATAATAAAGAATATTCTATCTTCCATGAAGTACCATGGTACCATTCTGCCTAAATCTTGGGGGAAAACAGGCTTGATGCTATGATGTGAATTTAGTTTTCTAGGGCTCCGAACCTCAAAATGTAAAAACGGAAAACTTCTAATGATGCTAGCTGACGCCCGCGGCTTTACCCGTATGATATCAAAAAATTTCTATGTATTATTCCAGACTATAATCTACCTCTATGCCAAATTTCATCAAGATCCGTTCAGCCGTTTTGACGTGAGAGTAACAAACATCCATACATCAATCCATCCGCACAAACATTCGCATTTATAATATTAGAAGGAAGTAGGATGATAACTTTGTTGTCCGTCTGTCTGTTTCTCTGTCAAGATCCTTCATCTCGAAAACGCGTTGAGATATCAAGTCGAAATTAAAACCATATACTCAATTCTGTAGTTCCTAAGAGCTATGAAAAAATCAACCCTCTAAGTCTACGCAGTCAGAAGCTATGGGCGTATATGTCACAAGTTTGTACTGAACCCTCGGTCCGTGAGTCCAACTCGCACTTAACCGGTTTTCTTATACCTACTAAGTAACAAAGACAATCCTTACTATCCTTACTATATATATATATATATTATATAATTTAATATATAATATAATAATAATCCTTACTAATATTATAAAAGCGAAAGTGAGTTTGTTTGTTTGTTACCTCTTCACGCTTTAATGGCTAAACCGATTTTGATGAATTTTGGTACAGAGATAGTGGGGAACCAGGAGACGGACATAGGCTATAATAGGACACTTTTTTCATAATATTTTTATGAAAAAAGTGGAATATGAGGGAGAAAGAAAAGGGAAAACTTAGCGTTGCTATTACAAATCAATAAGGCGCAAGGGGAACTTTGTTACCCCGAATTTAACGCGAGCGAAGCCGCGGGCAAAAGCTAGTAATTAATAATGCTATAAATAATTGGGCAGACTACCATCTCAAAGCAATAAGGTCAAAAAAGTTAAACAACGTAATAAAGACAATTAAACACTTCGTAAAAACTCCCACCCAGACCCACCCCTCGTTACACCTTCCACCTAAATTAGTCGCACCCGAGACGCTATTAGTCTCCAGAAATATTAATGTAGCATTTATATTCTAGGCTGAAAAATAACGACTGAAAAAACAAAATTCACCAAAAGAGCCTCGAAAAAAACCAGCCAATTACGGGTCAGATTCTCTCGCCGTACAAACCGTCGTCAAACTTGCGACATTATAACCGACCATATCTTTAAACTGCATGGATTCAGAAGACCGATTTTTCATAGCTCTAAGGGAGCTCTGAATCGAGTATATGGTTTTAATTTTAAATTGATATCTCATCGCTTTCCCGAGGTAAAGGGCCTTGAGACACAGACAGACATACAGACCGCAGAGTGACCTAATAAGAGTTCCGCTTTTTCCTTTTGAGGTACCCTAAAAAATGCTAAGTCTAGTTACCATATTGTAATCGCTGTACATAGCGTATTTTGGTGAGCTCCATTAAAAAGTTTCCTAAAATTTTATTTTGGGCGTTCACCCTTCAACTTGATAAAACACCTCAATTTGTTACCACAGTTACAAAAAAACTCAAGTCAACATCCATTGTCCTTTTTGATTATTAAACAAAAGAGGCTCAAGGTTAACAACCAGCAATGAATTCGAAAGGGGAAGTTTTGTCATTAAATGGAGAATTTCTAAGCAAGACAGTATAATTACGGTCTAAGGAAGAATTCTATTAGCGCATTGTGGAGGGTAGGAGGTGGGAGGGGTCGAATGTCACTGGGTCAAGGGTCATGCTTCTAGTTGTACAGTTTTATTATACCTAGGTATATTTCTAGCTGCAGCGAGTATTGATAAGGTTAAGTGTTACAATTTAGATGAATATTTTGTAGTGTTGATGTTTGAAAGAGAAGCCTGAAAGATACATTAGTATCTTTAATAAACAGCCATCTATCCTCACAAACATTCGTATTTATAATGTTAGTAGGAAGTAGGATGATGACTTTGTTGTCCGTCTGTCTGTTTCTCTGTCAAGATCCTTCATCTCAAATTGTCACAAATCATCATGACATCATTTTGACATAAATATTTTACTTTTGTTATTTTATTTTATTTTAATTTTTTTATTTCTTTTTTTGATTTGTGACAATTTATGATTTCATTCTGATCTCATTAATTTTATTTTGTAAATGTTTTCTAGTCTTTTATTTGTTAATTGTAAATGTGAGGACCATGTCGATCATAACTTTTATTTGTTTTAGACGGTTTTCTGGCAGTTTGAGTGCTACAAGGGACCTACACAAATGTCCTTTTTTGCTATTGTTCGTCGTGTCTTTGAGCTCCTTGAGTTATGAGTCGAGCTACACGATAACTGACAAATGCTTGCACTGACTGGACAGGTCCACTCAATATGTGTGGTGCTTTCTTAAAAAGACCTAAGACACTAATCTGCGTAGTCCTTATGTAAGATGACCAAGACTTTTTGTCTCGACCTTAAAAAAGACATCTGAGTTTGTTTCGGCTGTTTCTTCTCAGAGTAGTTGGGTACGAAACACCGGCCTCATCTAGTTTTACAAAAAGAAGTGTAAAAGAGTTTGTAAAACTTACTTGCAATATAAACAATATTTATCATCTTTTGACTGCCTAGACTTGGACAGTTGATTCTTTTACAGCAAAGTGACCACAGAATGAGTAGATGGTTTTAATTTTAAATGGATGCCTACACGCATTTCCGAGATAAAGGATCTTGACAGACACACAGACAGATGGACTACAAAATGATCCAACACGGTTCCATTTTTTCTTTTTGAGATACGAAACCCTAAAAACAATACAAATACACAAATTCTACGTGAAAACACTCCAAAATACAAATAAACGTAACGCCAACAATTTCCAATCACTTTTATAACACAAATACAAGCTTTAAAGGGTAACCAATAATACATTTGTTAACACAAATTGCCAAAAATTAACAAACATTAAACATAGCTTTCGGGTAACGATTAACAACAATTTGTTCTACTAATACATGTTTATTGGCTTATTGTGAGGCTAAAAGCGAAATGAAAAGGTCGTTCAATTTAAAATGTGATTTATGATAGAACAGAATTTGCTCGCCGTCATAAACGCGATAGCTTACTAAGAGATTTATTTCATCTCCACTGATCTTCAAACGGCTTTGAATATATCTGGTCATACACGTGCCCGCAACTAGCGTGCGTGTATGAGGAGGGGGGATCTAAAATGGCTGCTTTGGCAGAATCATAATCCTTACTAATCCTCACTCTATTATAAAACCGAAAGTGAGTTTGTTTGTTACGTCTTCACGCCTAAATGACTAAACCGATTTTGATGAATTTTGGTACAGAGATATTTGGAACCCTGGAGACGGACATAAGAAAGCTTGTGATATGAGGGAGAAAGAGGGAAAGAAAAGGAAAAACGTAACATTGCTATTACAATAAATAAGGCGCAAGGGCAAAAACAACAGGCAGCAGGTACCTGTAAATCAGGAAAAGGGAACTGTGTAACCCCGAATTTAACGCGAGCGAAGCCGCGGGCAAAAGCTAGTAGGATAATAAAATTACAAACGCAGAGACCACGTAATGTAAATTGTCACTTTGTAACCATTTTACGAATGGTAACTTGATTTATATTATTAACCTATTACGGGTCTGCTTAAGCAACATTTTAGAACCCTGGGGGTTTAAAATGCCCCATACTCATACACCTGTATATATGTATGTGAAGCAAAAGGAGTATGCGAAGATCGTAGCAAGCGGCGATCTGTTGTTCCTGCCTACCCATACGGGAAAAAGTCGTGAAGTTCAATATCGTGAGGAAATGGGCATGTATTAGAACCAAACAGTGAAAGACATGTGACAGCTGCCAATCGGCACTGGGCCCGCGGGATTGATTAAAACCTAGCTTTGCCTAGCTCATTCCCGTAGCTCTGCCCGCATAGACTTTTGTAATTTTTGCACGGGAAAAGTATTTTATGTGTTAACACAGGTTATAAACTATCTCTTAGCCATATTTGATCCAAATCTGTTTCGTAGTTTTTGTCAGTTATCTTTAATTTTTTCTTTCTGTCCTTTTTTTTCTTTAAAAAAACTTTGCCCCACACTAGGAATTTCTCCTGTATCGTGGGTGCGTTCACAAACATTTGAAGTCACATACACAAACAGCCAGACCCGAAACAACTACCTGTAGGTCATACAAATATTTGTTCCATGCAGGAATCGAACCTGCGACACGCAGCGCAGAAGTCGATCGTTCAGCCTCTGCGCCAACTGTGTCGTCAATCTTATTCCAGTATGGCAAAAATATCACTATAGACATCCTATATAGCTCTGTCTCTTTCGCACTCTGAAAACTTCTTAGACGTCATACTTTCAACCCAGGTCAAGAACAAACAATTAAGCTCTTAAGCACTTTCCTCAAAGAAAACATATAGTACTAAACTACATCTAGCCACATCTATCTACATAATTCCCAAAAGCTTTTTGCTTTTAAATACGTAAAGCACGTTACACACGATACGTATCTCAAACAGTGTTAGATGTTAATGTGTTTCAACTTTTTGAAACAAGCTTAACCCGTCAACGTCGAGTGAGGATGAGTGGCTCTCGTGTGCAACGGGTTTTACGTTCTGGATAACAGCCTGTGGCTGTGGAAGGTTTGGATGCGTTGATGTACTTTTAGTGATACAAGGTGGAAGATGGATTTTGAAATACTTTTAGAAGATGGTATGACTAGATGTACCTACAATGCCGATGGCAGACTAAGTTAAATCAACGGGTCTTCATTATGCGGGCCTGTGGACGTTGAGCAATGGGTAGCGTCCGTCCGTCTATTGCCGACAGGCCGTGTCGACGGCGCGTTTGTGTTTCACGCGCGCCTCAAAGATATGTCAGCAAAGCAGAGGGGCTTGCCAGGGCTTCCGCTTGCCGGGTTCGCGGGTTGTTCGAAAGAAATACCGCAGCCCCGGAACGCAAAGGGCAATAGAAAAAACATGGGTAGGCTTTAGTCAGTAAAAGTCTGACAGTCCCCCCCAGTCGCTCCGCCCAGAGCGGGGAAAGTTATTTGATGATTTCCCTCCCCAAAAAAAAGAAGGGTCTTCATTACTCTGAGCATTCGCTAAAAAACGTAGCGTAGCACAAAATGAAAAAACAGAACCCTTAATGGATCACTTTGTTGTCCATCTGTCTATCTGTCTTACTCGGGAACACATAAAGGTATCGAATTTAAATTAAAACTACATACTCAAGTTTATAGTCTGAAAGTTGATGGTTGGAGAGCGAGAGGAAGGCCAAAGAAAAGATGGATGGATTGTAATAAGGAATGATATGAAGGAGAAAAGAGTAACTGATGCCGTGACGTCTGATAGGGGAGAATGGAAGAAGAAAACGTGTTGCGCTGACCCCAAATAGGCAGGAAAATGATGACTTAAGTTTGTAGTCTCTTTGAGCTATGAAAAAAATAACCCTCTAAGTTAACGCTGTCAAAAGATATGGCCTTTTATGTCCCAAGTTTGTACGGAAACCTCAGTGCGCGATTCAAACTCGCACTTGACCAGTTTTTCATTCTTGTACAAATCTCCATCATAATAATTTTCTTAGCGTTTTATTTAACACTAGCTTTTGCCCGCGGCTTCGCTCGCGTTAAATTCGGTTTGCGGTTTTTGCCCAAGTGCCTAATTGATTTGTAATAGCAACGCTAAGTTTTCCCTTTTCTTCTCTTTTTCTCGATCATAGCCCACTTTTAAAAAAAAAAGATTAGCCTATGCCTGTCTCCTGGTTCCCAACTATCTTTGTACCAAAATTCATCAATATCGTTTAAGTCAAAAAGATGTGAAGAGGTAACAAACAAACAACAAACACACTTTCGCTTTTATAATATTAGTAAGGATAAGGATTATTTATAGAGGCTGATCCATACGTCACGTTCGTGAACGGGCGCTGTCAGTTGGGACTGGTCATTTTTTTAACTACCACGGTCATTTTTAATTTATTTAGATTTAAATTGAATTTTGTTTTTTATTTACTCTGGACGCTCTTACTGTGCACGTCTTTCTACATCGTTCTCACATATTTGTATAATCTCAACACGAATGATGTTATTACTATTTTGTAAAAATATTAGAATTTAAAAGAGTGTCCATGGAGTTTCTTGCCCATTCTTCTCCATAGAGATCAACGCTTTGGAATGGGCAACTGCAGTACTTTCACAAGTTATTATGCCTTGTGACCGGGACTGCAGATTCATTTTGTTTCTTGACATTCAAAAGTGCCTGTAATGGTCTAATTGAAATAAATGATTTGATTTGATTTGATTATACCGATTTTCAGATGATTTAAAATCTAATAGCAGTTCAAAAACCCCTCGATTTAGGGTCCTTACTTATCGCACGATCGACTACAAAATCCTGAGGCGACCGGTGTTAAGATGACGATAAGTGCTTATCGATAGCTAAGTGACGGCTAAGCCAACATCGTTATCTTGTAGACGCATTAATTTTCAATTTATTTTTTACTAGCTTTCGCCCGCGGCTTCGCCCGCGTTAAATTTGGGGTAACACATTTCCTCTTGCGCCTTATTGATTTGTAATAGCAACGCTAAGTTTTTCCTTTTCTTCCCTCTTTCTCCCTCACATCCCACTTTTTTCCAAAATATATTAGCCTATGTCCGTCTCCTGGTTCCCAACTATCTATGTACCAAAATTCATCACAATCGGTTTAACCATTAAAGCGTGAAGAGGTAACAAACAAACAAACAAACAAACTCACTTTCGCTTTTATAATATTAGTAAGGATAGTATTTCTTGGTTATTTTACGTTATAAGCAGGGTTTTATGAGATGACTAGCTTTTGCCCGCGGCTTCGCTCGCGTTAAATTCGGGGTAACACAGTTTCCTTTTGTTACCTGTACTGTGTTACAGGTAGCAGGTGCTACCTGTAGTTTTTGCCCTTACGCCTTATTTATTGTAATAACAATGCTAACCTTACCTTTTCTTCCCTGTTTCTCCCAGATTTCTCACATTTTTTTTTAAATTTAGTCTATATCCGTCTTCAAGGTCCCAACTATCTCTGTACGAAAATTCATTAAAATCGGTTTAGCCATTAAGGCGTGAAGACGTAACAAACAAACAAACTTACTTTCGGTTTCGCTAGTATTTCTTGGTTATTCTACGTTAAAAACAGGTTTTTATGAGATGATTATCTTTGTATTTATTATTTGGTAGTAACACTTATCATCACGCTTAAAATTTCCGAAGGTTTAGGCAGAGCTGTGTGTAGTACACCCACATTTCGCACGTTATGTAGTAGGTAGTACCATTTAATTAGGGGGCAGCCTATTACCAACAACCGGACCAAATCTGGACTCTGTGGCTACCACTGGAAAATTTGTAACAGAAAAACCAAATGACAATTCGCTCGAATCAGGAGTCGAATAAAAAACCGAAAAAACCGGCCAAGAGCGAGTCCAAACGAGGTTCCGTACAAACTTGAGCCTTATATATCTTTTGACAGCGTAGGCTTAGAGGGTTGGTTTTTTTCACTGCATAAAAGAACTACAGGGGTAAGTATATGGTTTTAATTTGAACTTGATATCTTCACGCGTTCCCGAGATAAAGGGACTTGACTGACAGACATAGAGCATGACAACAAAGTGAACCAATAAGGGTTTTGTTTTTTCCTTTAGAGGTACAAAACCCTAAAAATCATAAAACGACAAATGTGATGATTTCTATTTTCAAAGTGAAAAAAATAACTAAAACAATTTAAAACATAACACAAAATCTATACTAATATTATAAAGCTGAAGAGTTTGTTTGTTTGTTTGTTTGAACGCGCTAATCTCAGGAAGTACTGGTTCGAATTGAAAAATTCTTTTAGTGTTGGATAGTCCATTTCTTGAGGAAGGCTATAGACTATATAACATCACGCTACGACCAACAGGTGCCGAGCAGCGTGGGTCAAAACCGCGAGGAACAGCTAGTACTTTAATATTTATAAGGACATCAATCAGTCATACTTAAAAATATCAAGACCATCATTTTCCTGCCCTTGTCCCATTCTATTTGGGGTCGGCGCAACACATTTTCTTCTTCCATTCTCCCCTATCAGACGTCATGGCATCATTTACTCCTTTCTCTTTCATATCATTTCTTACACAATCCATCCATCTTTTCTTTGGCCTTCCTCTCGCTCTCCGTCCATCAACATTCAGATCCATTACTCTTTTAGTCACATGTCCTTCATCCCTCCTCATTACATGTCCATACCAAGACAAACGACTCCCTTTCATCTTTTCTGTAACAGGCGCAACTTTCAAACTTCCTCGAATATATTCATTTCTTACTTTATCCATTCTTGTCACTCCACACATCCACCTCAACATTCTCATCTCCGCTACATGCAGTCGTTTTTCATCCACCTTTTTTACAGCCCAGCATTCTGACCCATACAGTACAACAGGTCTAATCACGGACTTATATATTTTCCCCTTTAACTTGAGGGGCATCCGTGGGTCACAAGTTGTTCCAAATATCAAGACCATTAACAATAAACTGTAACCATCAAAAAACAGTATCACTAAGTTTCAAATAAAAATCCATCCTAATTGTAAAACTATCGACCGCAACGGACATTTTGTTCAGGATAATTGTCACGGTGGACGGATATCGTTATCGTAATGAATGATATTATTAAGATTTATTTATTGACTAGCTTTTGCCCGCGGATTCAGTTCAAATTCGGTACAACACAGTACCTGCAGTTTTTGCCCTTGCGTCTTATTGATTTGTAATAGCAACGCTAAGTTTTACCTTTTCTTCCCTCGTTCTCCAGCTTATCCCACTTTAAAAAAAGCCTTGTCCGTCTCCTGGTTCCCAACTATTACCAAAATTCATCAAAATCGGTTTAGCCATTAAAGCGTGAAAAGGTAACATACAAATTCACTTTCGTTTTTATAATATTAGTAAGGATTAAAACTTTATGTGGAAGTAAACACTGTACAAAGGCGGACTTAATGCCTTTAGCATTTTCTAGCAGTCTACCTTAGGTTGATGTAGAGCAAAAGGGCCTGCCTGGGCTACCGCCATCCGGAGTTGTTCGAGAGAGATACCGCGGCCCCGGAACATAAAGGGCAAAAGATGTTATGATGTTACGGTCTCTTAACTTAATATAATTTTGTTTTATGTACGTATATAAGTATTTATTGTTATACAAACATATAAATAGTAAAGTATAGTAAACATATAAGTAGTATAGTGTGAAGCATTTAAAAAAATATATATTTTCTAATATCGTTTCTGTCTGTTATTGCACCTACTGTGTTTTGTCTCTGCATCACCCTTTTTTTGTCGAATGGGTAATTTCCCCCGCTGTGGCCGATGCGGGGAAGGTGGCAGACTTGGACTGCCTAAAACATATTTATATTCTTTCTTTTGCCCTTTGTGTTTCGAGGCCCAGGTATCAATTTCAAACAACCTGCAATGCCGGCAGAGCGTCAAGTAATACTGAGACTGATTTTTCATAACTTAGAAAAAAAAACTCGCAATTTTGTCATGGAATTAGGCAGAAAGCGCAGAACGCCAACTAACATACTCCATTTTCTTCACCCACGTTCATATAATATACTAGCTGTTCCTCGCGGTTTCACCCACGCTGCTCAGCACCTGTTGGCCGTAGCGTGATGTTATATAGCCTATAGCCTTCCTCAAGAAATGGACTATCCAACACTAAAAGAATTTTCTAATTCCAACTAGTAGTCCCTGAGATTAGCGCGTTCAAACAAACAAACAAACTCTTCAGCTTTATAATATTAGTATAGATATAATATATATATATATATATACTTATATATATACTTATATATATATATATATATAAGTATAGATCAGAAACTAAACTGTGTTGTCGAGAAAAATCCCTGAACACATTCTAACAACAATTTTATAGCGAACACTCCTAGCAATACTCCAAGGTCCTGAGCATATAAACGGCTTTATATTAGACGAACAAAGCAGTAAATATGGCTACTGACTCCCAAAGGTACTGTGGGTGTTAAGATTGGCTAATGTATCGGATTTCCCGTTCAAAGTTACTTGGAATATTTGGATTAAGACGGATATTTTTATGGCATCAGAACATTATATGGCTTGGCCCTGGAGAATTAGCCAATACAGGTATTAAGATTTCTTATTTATTTAATTACGGTTCACCAACAGTTGTTGCAGATATTATACATACAAATAATTATGTCTTAAATATCATTGTACAACCAACTGCAGGCAAGCACCACTATAAAAAGTGTTCTTTATAGTTAAAAAAAATAACTTTTATAATTCAGTGTACTTAAATTCTAGATAATCTTATATTTTATATCGGACATGAGAGTGAAATAATCAGAGATTTGTGTAGTTCATTGTATAGCATAAACTATTTGAGTATCTTTGCAATTTAGATCAGATACATTATTAAAATAAGTATGAGAATTGAATGACAGACTCGTTGGTCCTAGACCAGCAATGGGTAGTTCACCGTCCGTCTGTCTCGTGAGATCAGGCCGTGTCGACGGTGCATTTGTACCACGCGCGCCTCAAAGAAATGCCAGCAGAGCAGAGGGGTCTGCCAGTACCACTGCCTGCTGGGCTATAGATTAGTTTGAAACAGATACCGCGGCCCAAAACATGAAGATCAAAAGAAGAAACTTGGCTAAGCTTTATTCAGTACAAGTCTGACACTCTCTTCTGCTCCGCCCAGAGCGCGAAAAGTCGATTTCACATCAGAAAAAACGAAAACCAGCCAAGTGCAAGAGGAATTCGCGAACCGAGGGGTAGAAACGACATAAATGGCCTTATCCTTTGACTGCGTAGACTAAGAAGATACTTAGTTTTCTCAGCTTCAAAGGACTACAGACTTGCTCCGCGGTTTCACTCGCGTGGTGATAGAATATACAATCCTTTCTTATTTTATAAAAGCGAAAGTGAGTTTGTTTGTTACCTCTTCACGCTTTAATGGCTAAACCGATTTTGATGAATTTTGGTACAGAGATAGTTGGGAACCAGGAGACGGACATAGGCTCATATTTTTTTTTAAATGTGGGATGTTAGGGAGAAAGAGGGAAGAAAAGGGAAAACTTAGCGTTGCTATTACAAATCAATAAGGCACATGGGGAACTGTGTTACCCCGAATTTAACGCGAGCGAAGCCGCGGGCAAAGGCTAGTATCTTTATAAATTGTTGCAAATGTGTTATTCTGATGCATAAGCTATATTGTAAAGGCATAAACAGAGATTTACGAGTGATTTTATTTATAGTTCTTGTATAATAAGGCAGATTATAAATATGGCATGCCCGTATTCGTTGAATTATCAGTATTTCTTAAACACATGCGAATTGTGAGCTTCAAGTTAGTGAGTAAATATAATCAAGACTTGGCTTGACAGATATTTATTCTTGATTTTTGAAACAGATAAAAGAAAGCTTTCACTTCATGACATACAATTTATTTTTATTACTTCCCTCTGTTATTAATGACCTAAAATCAACCGTAAAGCATATTAAAATAGCTCAAGTGTTTATTTAACAAACGATTACCGATCGAAACATCGATCAGCACCGATTCGATTGTCGATAAGACATATCAAAATGTCAGTGAAGTGCCCGATAAAACAGCTACCTACGTAAATTATTCGTTTATTACTACGAGCTACGAAGCTACGGCGTAGCTCTCGTAGCACGTACGTAGACGGTCTACGAATTTTAGTGAACTCATTTTTCATAGTATCCTGATCTTTACATTATTTAGGCGTTTTTGTGTTTAGTTAGATAACATTGGTTAACTACTTTAACTGTTTTTTTTTTATTTATTTATTATAGACATATTTCAAAATTATAAACTGAAAAGAACTTAAATCGGCGTGCAAATACTAACAAATATTTTTATTTAACCTAGAGCCGATGTGTTAGATTTATGCTGACTTAAGCCCATCCATGTTTCTTCTTATGTCCTTTGTGTTCCGGGGCCGCAGCATCTCTTTCGAAGTCATGACTCTGGCAGTAGATTCAACTTAAAAGTTTTTTTTTCTAAAAATTGTTCTACACTAAGAATTTTTCCTGTATCGTAGGTGCGTTCACAGACATTTAAACTAACAGAAACAACATAACTGAACTTCCTGTCGGTCATACAAATGTTTGTTCCATGCAGGGATCGAACACGCAGCACGCGGCGTAGCAGCTAATCGCTAAACTACTGCGCCAACCGTGCAGACAAAATTATGTTAACATTCCTTTAAAACTCCGAATGACTCTGCCTAACCTCTTCCCAACCGTGTCGGAGTTATATTCCAGACTAACAGAAGGCTAGAATACGAGTTTTACATAAAGTGACTTCTTTCTCACCTCCATCACTCACTTACTGGTTAGTACTAAAACCCCTAATTAAGACAACTCTCCTGGCAAAAAATAATAAAAAATACTTTTTTTAAAAGCTTTTGTGAAAGTTTAAACAAAACAATTTTGATTTATTTATCTCCATTGCAAGCATGTACAACAAACATTTTTCGTCTCTGTGCTATTCTGGGAATCCTAATTGCATGATCAAATCTTGTATGCATTATGGCATAAAACTACATATATAGTGACCAAAACTAAAGATCTGTATCGATTTGATGATGCTGGTTTTACCGTTTTTTTTTTTCACCAAAACGTACCTACAGACTAATAAGGCAACTTTAATAAATGCTTATAAAACACAACAAACTTCACTTGCTTGGTAGACTCGGTTTGACCTAATCTAATTATAAATATTCATATCAAAATACACAAAAAAATACAAGAAGGTAATTGGTAGGTAGGTATCTCAATACCAATTAATAAATGAAGACGATTAAAATCGCTTACCAACGAAATCGATTCAACATTTCATCTCATCGAGATAACTGGCCAATTCTGTTTAGCTGAAAATTCTACCCAATTTCTTTTAAATACCGCTCCACAATTTTTCCATTTTTAACCCTATGCCACACAAGATAGAGTGCATATTCGAACAGCAAAGTTTACGTTAGCCGAAAATATTTTAATTCAAACTTTATGACTAAGGGAGTATGATACGTAATTGATTGTACCCATTTGGACTAATTCCAACCGCTAAGAACATTAATTAGGAATTTGAAACCGAATTGCTTTTTAAAAGCAATTTGTTTTTTGAGCTCAAAATTACGGTTAACGAGCATTCGATGTAGTTTAAAGGATTTGTCGGTCTAGATTTTAAGAACTTAAGGAGTACATCTAGATTTTAAATGTACCATTTTTTGGGAACAAACGCAGCTCGACCTAAAACATGAACACAATATTTTTAATTAAATTTGATTCTAAAACAGCTCAAAATATTTTGTTCATTTCTGAGTGACTTTTTCAGTACTATGTATTATGTTAGTCTAATTATATTGTATCTTGGCAACACAGTTGCTTTACTAGATTGCTCCTTATTTCTTACTGTCGTATAAAATTAACATAACATATTTACGAGCATTAGTCAATTCATGTATATTGTAGTACTCTCGACTTTAATATCTACAGTGATCTTTGTTATGTAATGTATGTGTACTTTTTATCGAATTGATGGCAGAAAAACAATCATTAAATATGTTTTTTACTGCAGTGCTAACAATAAAGGTTATTCATAAGCGGTAATGTCAAGTAGGCCAACACAAGTGTAAAGTACGAGGTGGCGCTGCTTGTCAAGAAAAAATGCATCGTTATGTGAAACTTGGTACATTATTTTAGTTTTGTCTTTTCCCGCCTGCACAGATAAATTGACTGAAGTGTACAACCCACAATTCCCGCTAGCAGTAGCTCTGGCAGACCCCTTTGCAAGTTATCGCTTTTATAATATTAGTCAAGATTTGTATTTTAGCCTCTCAGTACATCTCACCATAATCGTTTCTTCTATCAAACTTGCTGGGTGGCTGTTTTTTATAACAACAGGGAACTTGTTCAGGAAGAGCTCGCAGCTAAATAATAGCAGCCGTGCTGTCAATCTCTAGGTTGAGCCATGCTGGCCTAGGTTGATCTGTGGATGGGTGACCACCCGTAACATACCGAGTTTCGTCCGTGCCTCGGAAAACACGTTAAACTGTTGGTCCCGGCTGTCATTTGTAGATCTTTGACAGTCGTTACAGGTTGTCAGTGTCCCGAAAGTCTGACAACCAGTCTTACTAAGGGTATTACCCAGTACTGACTGGGTTGTGGGGGTCAAACAGGCCGTCCTTCCATATAAAATACTAGTATTCAGCTGCACTCGGTCAGACTAAAATTGGGAAAAGGCAGCTGACTTGTTCTAGGGAAGAAACACTTTCTCATCATTTCATAGGAAAACGACAGACGCCGTCAAATTGCGTTTACTCCCATCCCGTCTTGTGGCGGAAATTATCTTTAAATAGGAATATAATTTGATTGGAGAATTTTCCAATTTCCTGCTTTATTAGCGAAGGTTCGTTTTATTTTTCCAATTTTCTCATTTAACATTCCAATTGTCTTGGTTTATGGGCTGTACTCGATTTCGTTTATTTGAATAATTTAATTTAGTCGACATTAACTTTCGTTGAATGGTAAGTTGCTAAATTATGTATTCGAATGAATTAAACAAAGGAATGAATGAAAATGAAGGAATATGACTGTTAAAAAATTAGTAACGTTATGTAGTTCCTGCGGAAAAACGCGTCAGTCTATGTGAATATGTGTTAAATATTAATTCTTATTTTGTACCCAATGATTTTTTTTTTGTGAAATATGTTTTTTTTTATCTATTTATATTTATTTAACACTTCAAGCACAAAATCCAGAGTCGGACTTAATGCTAAAGGCATGTTCTACCAGTCAACCATTGGGTGATGCAGAGACAAACAGTGGTAGGTGTTAATAAGAAAAAAAAATATTAATTTACATAAGCTTTTCTTAAATATATTTCATAAAAAAAAAAAACAAAGAAAATAATAATGTTTACCATGTAGTAAATTTATTCATAGGCAGTGTCAATTTGATTGACATCAATTTATGTTGTTAGTAGCTAGCGCTCGCGGCTTCGCCCGCGTCATATCGAACAAAAGTATCCTATGTGTTATTCCAGACTATAATCTACCTCTGTGCCAAATTTCATCAATTTTCTTTTATTTTGATATCACGCGGGCGAAGCCGCGTGCGCCAGCTAGTTTTTAATATTATCTATACTAATATTATAAAGCTGAAGAGTTTGTTTGTTTGTTTGTTTGAACGGGCTAATCTCAGGGACTACTGGTTGGAATTGGAAAATTCTTTTAGTGTTGGATAGTCCATTTCTTGAGGAAGGCTATAGGCTATATAACATCACGCTACGACCAACAGGTGCTGAGCAGCGTGGGTGAAACCGCGTGGAACAGCTAGTCCTTAATAATGTGATTAAACCGAAAGTGAGTTTTAGATAAATTTTGGTACAGAGATATTATGTGGGACCCTGGAAACGGACTGAAAAATTATATATGAGGGACCCTGAAAAATTATATATGAGGGAGAAAGAGGGAAGAAAAGGGAAAACTTAGCATTGCTATTACAATAAATAAGATACAAGAGCAAAGACTACAGGTAGCAGGTACCTTTTAATCATTAAAGCGAGCGAAGCCGCGGGCAAAAGCTAGTTTAACATAGTAAGTAACAGCAGGTCAAGTGTGAATAAACATGGTTTTCATTAACAAAATCTCAACGATATTTCTCCACGTATATGTCAGTGTTCATTCACTAAAAGATCCCATTGGGTTAACCATTGAACGGGGAAAAGAGCGTGGGACGCTCTCCCACGTCTATGTTACCTCCGATAATATACATTTATGTATGTGACTACAAAGGCTCGTTCTTATTATATTGAGAACTAAAGTGTGGGGATTGTTTCTTAAAATAACTTCTACCTTATTAAAATAATGATTCTATTTTAATAAGGTAGAAGTTATTTTTTCGCACCAACATTTTAAGACAACTCATTTATAAAACCAAAAATAATTTTCAGAGTATAACTGCTACTATACCATGACGTCTTAAAGCAGAACTTATTCTACTGAGAGAAAGAGATTGTGCTAGACACCCTGTATAGCTCTGTCTCTTTCTCTCAGTGGAATAAGTTCTGCTTTAAGACATTATAGTAGGCCTATAGGAATCGGAAGGTTTAAAAAACTCAAAGTTTCCACATCATAGTCATTTGTTGCAAGTTATTTTTTGTTTTAAGTGCTGATTTTGAGTTCCAAGCAAGCAAAAGATTCTTTGATTGAATCACAAACGTAGCGAGTGATTCTTATGTAGAGTCCTGAGCGTGGCAAGGGATTCAAAGGAACGAGAAGCCAATAAGTTTGCTATCGTGTAACACACGAAACTTCTCACTTTAGCAGCGAGAACACATATTAATAAGATCTTAACACGCAGCAAAGTGAATTTCAATTTTACAATGAATAGGAGCCAGTAAATCTTGGCGGTAGATTTTATTTTATAAGGTACATATATAATATGATGATTATAAGCTATACTAAAATTTTATTATCTATTTTACAAATGTCTTTAAATTTCAGGTTATTACGCACATCTGAACTTGATAAAGAATGCACTTGATTGAAAAAAATGACAACTTACTTTGACTCACATAGTGAGAGGGTTTACTTATATTTGAGTTGCTAAGGTGCAATTTACAGAATGCTAATGGTTATGACATTTTAACTTAAAATATATAATTTAATTAAATGGATTAGTAGAATATAAGCAACATTCTACTATGCCATTTAGTTTGGCCGAAAACATCAAAATCAATCATTTGCCACATTTCAATCAAAGTATACCAATTTAGTCGAACTGTGTGTACTTATACTCAACGCCCGAATTACAGACACTGCAGAAAACTGCGACTAAAACGTCGTCTAACCATCAGTCGCGTCTGATCGTGTCGACAGCAATCAGACAGTCTGGCTGGCTCGTTACGATCAAAGAACGCCCTTATCTTGATCAATACAAAATAACGAGTTGGTCTGCGAGTAACAGAAGCTCTTTACAATTGTTGCTAAAGTAGATACTTGGTGTTCAAATATTTGTGAAAGTTTATTGAACTTTACTGTTAGTAGCTCTATCTACGTTGTACCTCTAAACTATGTAACTGAGCCCGCAGCCCCCATGCCTACTTGAAAGTTGTTAATCAACTTCATCAGTCCGTATCATAATACTATCTTTCAAATTGTTTCTTAATGCATTCTACCCCCGGAGTTTCGGGTTGGCCGGAGTTGTGGGTTGTTTCATAGAGATTCCGTGGCCTCGGAAAATAAAGGACAATAAAAATAAAATTTGTTTTTTTTTTTTAATATAAGTACATATAGGAAAGATGTAAAAATATGTGAAATAAATTAATAAACGGAATAAAAAATACTACCTACATCCAAATACAAGGTTAATTTTAACGTGAGTGGGTTAAGAAACTAATACCGAAATTAAAAAAAAAACTACAAACTCGGTGAGATCCTCTAAACTCTGTATCTTAGAGATAAGTGTCGCTCCGCGGACAATTTCAGACGTCAAAAATATTGAATTAAACAATTGCTTACTTTACACCGTAATTAAATAAAAATAAAAAACATACACCATGAAATTATTACAATAATATGTAGGCGAATGAGGATCTGTTTGGTTAGTGTGTGTGTGTATGTCTGTGTGTGCGCTTGGGTGTGTGTGTATGGGTATGTGTGTGGGTGCGCGTGGGTATGTGTGTGTGTGTGCGCGCGCGCGTGTGTGAGTTTTCATGCATCTATAATATAAATTGGCATCTCAGTCGAATAGAAGGAACATGGGTGGGTTTTAGTCAATAAAAGTCTTACACATCCCTTGCTCCGGCGAGAGCGAGAAGAGTTATTTGATGATTTCCCATCCGCAAAAAGAAAACATTCTGCCTTTATAAAAACTTACTTGAATACATTACCTACATCACGCCTGTAATACCTGAAGGGTTAGCCAGATGTGTACTTAATGGTATACCCACATTTTGATAGTTATATTTTAAACTAGCTTTCGCCCGGGGCTTTACCCGCGTGATATCGAATAAAATCGTATCCTATGTATTATTCCAAACCATAATCTACCTCTGTGCCAAATTTCATCAAGATCCGTTCAGCCGTTTTGATGAGAAAGAGTAACAAACATTCATACATCCTCACAAACATTCGCATTTATAATATTAGTAGGATTCCTTTGTAATAGGGGCGAGCCTGCTATCAACCGAGGGCTCAATGACTGCTACTCAAAAAGTCCTAATGGAAAAAGGCTATAACGGTCACCCCTATTTCATGGGACTTAAACATAACTAGCAAAACGTGGGTGTACTATAATTTACTCTGCTCAATGTTTGGGGATTACAGTACTGAAATCATGTTACTTCATGTAATTCAACATTCCAATGTCCTAGGTCCTCAGTAAAATTAATTTCTTAAACATCCTAAACGTTTATAAGATTTAATGCGTAAAGCAGTTTAAAATATATTTAGCGTTTGTTATCCACAATCGTCACAATTTGGCAGAATCACGTTCATTTAATAAAAAAAATACGTATTTAAATATTATCTTATGTGTTAAGGTTTGGATCTAGTTGTGCGACATATTAGATGTCGCACAACTAGATCTAAACGGAAGCAACTCATTTTTTTTTTTCCGGAGACGAGAGAAACGCTCTTTGTATGGAGATAGGGACATTCAAATTCTTTAAGATCATAAATGGGTTGTAAAAGATTACTGTTTTTAAATTAAAAATTATAGTGTTAACTGTTTTTAAATAATAAATTATAATCTTTATTGTCATAAATTATAAAACATATTTATGAATTCCCTAGCTCCCGCGCTAGTATACACTGTACTACATGAGCTAGTGTCTTCCCCTTATATCTATGTTACATGTTATGTATGCCTTCTAAAGATTAAAAAGCAAATCAAAATTAATATAGTAGTCTCCGTTTAGATCTTGGCAGGCAATTTCTTGAGACAAAAGTGCAGAAAATCATCAACAAAACGATACATTTCTCCGCACCACGCACCAGGGAAAAAAATAACAAATAATTTCGTCCAAACAATAACATTCACGATGCTCTCCGAACTGAAAATACACTTTTCAAATTGTACGTTCAACAATATTTGTTCGCTGTACGGAACTTGAGTAAACAGTTCAGGAATGAAAACAAAAATAAAACGGACACAATAAATGGTATGACAAATATTTAGGTGTGTAAATGTTATTTTGATAATGGTTACATTTTGTAAATCATTTTGTTTTGAATACGGAACGAGAAAACAAAAGTTTCATCGTGATTTGTCTGTCTTTATTATTATGTATTAAGGGTTATTGCATGGTGGTATCATGGATGGCATGGCATCTAATTTATATTCAATAAAACTGAAAACTGACTCTTATTGCACTACAATTAGGTTCAACATTTTTTCTCATTTATCACAACAAGGGCTTCTGTCTTTTCTATTTCATCACGTGTAACAATAAAACAACTGCCAAAATCCCTATCTGTATCTGTTTTTTTAGGCAATGGTGACCGTAATTTTTAAAGCCCTCATATTTATTTAAAAATTTAAATTGGGTTTACCAATAGAATATTAAAAACAAATAATATAATCATGTTGAAAATGACATGCTTATAACAATAAACTGACATTCACTTGAGTTCTAAATTCAAAAATATTTGATTTTCTTGTTTTTAATAGTGGGCTGTTTAGCGATGTAATGCATTTGTTTCTCCTATGGTATTAGAAGGGAAGAAGAAAGTTGAGCCAAAGTGTTTTCGTAAACAAAATGAAAGAACCAAATATAACCCGAACACAGTACAGTGCAGACATAAAATAACTCTCAAACGTTTAAACAAATTACATTGCAAATTAAACAAGCAAAACGCTCTACATTAGGCAGCTCTACATAATTAATTCCCTCCGTTATGTAGAGAAACAGGGATTTTGGGTAAACAGCTCTCCTTATCTCTGCGTAGAGTACTTATGAGTAGCGTCAAGTTGCCAAGAATAGGGAATATACACGTAATTTTTTATTTACTTTAATTAATGAAATACAGTTCTAACACATGTTCTGATATATGTAATTCTTATAACACCATTGTAACAGTGTATTCAGCAAAAAATAAATGATTTGATTTGATTTGATAACAACCGAAGAAAAGTATTAAAAGTTAAGTTTATCCCTACTAATATTGTAAAAGAGAAAGTGAGTTTGTTTGTTTATTATGTGTTGACACCTAAATGGCTAAACAGATTTTGATAAATTTTGGTATATATATATTTAAAGTGAGAAGTGAGGGAGAAAGAAAAGGGAAAAGTTAGCTTTGCTATTACAATAAATAATGCGCAAGGCCAAAAACTACAGGTAGCATATACCTGTAAATCAGGAAAGGGAATTACCCGAATTTACTCCCAGCGAAGCCGCGGGCAAAAGCTAGTATTGTAATAAAATCTCAACGACATTTTAAGTTATTTATAAACAAAAGAACTTCTTTGACTTTTGACGTCACTACTGGCGTTATCTTAGACAAACGCATTACCTTAAATGGAACGCAAACTCAAAACGCATCGTTTCGGGTTTGCGTTCCGTTCATTTAGTTTTTGTGGCTTAAGACAGTTTAATACTATTTAATGTGTAATTAAAAAGGATTCCTGACCTTTTCGCTTTTCCCTAATAGATTTAGGTCCAAAAATAATCAATCAATAAATAATAAAAATAAAAATAAATCACCGATACCAAAGCCTGCAGGCTTTGGTATCGGTGATTTATTTTTATTTTTCGGCATGTTTTAATGTAAATAAACAAAAAGAGGCATACTTATTTAAAGAAAAAAACATTAAGTTTATATGTTCGTATGTTAGATAGTAGAATAGGGTGGGTGTCCCAATTCGTATCAACAAGAAGTTAAAAAAGAACATTATCTGATTCAAAATGGTTGGAACAGATGACCATTCGTCCGTCTAGTGGCGACGGCGCGTTTGTGTCCACGCGCGCCTCAAAGAGATGTCAGCAAAGCAGAGGGGCTTGGTAGAGCCACCACCTCCCGGGGTTGCGGGTTGTTCGAAAGAGATACCGCAGCCCCGGAACACAAAGATCATAATAAGGAACATGGGTAAGTTTTAGTCAGTAAAAGTCTGACACTCGCTCCCACTTCGCCTAGAGCGGGGTAAGTTATTTGATGATTTCTCGTCAGTAAAAAAGGGTAAGTATACCAATGTCTTTACCAAATAAAATAGAAAATACAATATTCATGTAAGTGATTTTTTTTATTTTTTTTTAACAGTTACCTTGATTTTTGTGACGAAATTATCACCATTTCCTTTAAACCTAACACCGTTTTCGGCATTAGCATGTTCGATCGTCAATTGTTTGTTTGTGACGTCACTACCGGGGCAATAACCGGAGTGTCGCCACCCGCACTCTTATGTTACCATGTGTGTTTCGTCCCTTTATTATATGTTTTTTATCGGGGTATTTAAATTAGTAATTTTTGCATGTTATACAAAAATAAAAACATTTGTGAAACCTTATCTCGATACATACTGATACCGTCACGGTTCGAACAGTGTTTTTTTACATAATTGTTTACAACTTATTTATGTATGAAGATGTGCAAAGTACTACGAACAAAAATAATCCTTACTAATATCACAGATAATATAATACTAACGTACAGATACTCCATCTCATACAAAGAAACGCGACCGCCATAACTTTGTCATTTCACCGGGCTATCCGGGCTATTTTTTTTTTACTCACAACTGCGCTAGATGGTGCTTGCAGCGATAGTTCAGTTTACACAAAGAATCAATAGATGGCGATAAAAGCATACTGTACATAATTTTTTGTACTGCCAACAGAATTAAGTAGCCCTTTGACCTTGAAGCTTACGTCGTCAGTCACTCGGTAATCGCCTACTTTGCGATTTGCGTTAGCGTATGATTTCTTGAGCGTGGGGTTATATTATCGATGGCGTGGGGTAAAGCTCCATGTTTTTCAGCAGACTTAGTTATTTGTTAGGTTCAACGTATGAGCGTAAACGTCAACGCAAATTATGATAATTATCGAGTATTTAAATCAATTAAAATTATTTATGTTATCGAAATAGCTCTTGAAATGATAGGAGACACTGAGACACAGGAAGCAGGCGCGGATCCACCGTTGTGGGCACTGTGGGCATGCCCACAACCCCAATTTGCTTGTTGAACCTAATTTGCTAAACACTAAAAAATATCTACAAATTTTGGCTACACTACCAGTCAGCGTAGCCACCGCGGAAAGATCATTTTCAACGCTTCGTAGAATCAAATCTTGGTTGCGCGCCTCAATGGAACAGGAAAGATTATCGGGGCTTGCTCTCTTAAATATTCATAAAGATGTGCACCTGGATGACGACGAAATAATTAATGTTTTTGCTAAAAAGAAGCGTAAGCTTTAATTTGTAATTTAAGCATTTATATAATACTAGCTTTCGCCCGCGGCTTCGCCCGCGTTAAATTTCGGGTAACACAGTTCCCCTTGCGCCTTATTGATTTGTAATAGCAACGCTAAGTTTTCCCTTCTCTTCCCTCTTTCTCCCTCACATCCCTCTTTTTTTAAAAAAATATTAGCCTATGTCCGTCTCCTGGTTCCCAACTATCTCTGTACCAAAATTCATCCAAATCGGTTCAGCCATTAAAGCGTGAAGAGGTAACAAACAAACAAACAAACAAACTCACTTTCGCTTTTATAATATTAGTAAGGATAACTATTGCCCGCGGATTTGTCCGCGTATATCCTGTTCCCGTGAGAATTTCGGGATAAATTGTAGCTTAAGTTTCAATCCAGTGTTTAGTCTTTATACAAACCAAATTTCGTCAAAATCCGCTCAACGGTTTAGGCGTGATTGAGTAACAAACATTCAAACACCTAAATTTTCGCATTTATACTCGTAATGTTAAGTAGGATGTTGCGTCATTTAATTTTACTACAATAAAATTTGAAATATGTTTTTTACACCGTTAGAATAGGTACTACATTTTTACTGATTGTAAGTAGAATCAAGTAAAAGATAAATCTTCACTCGTGTGAAGCAGTTTTGCTAATTTTTATGTAAGTTAATTAATGTAAAATGTTGTGTAATTTAGTTTGTAATCAATGTTATAATAAACTAGCTTCCGCCCGCGGCTTCGCCCGCGTTAAATTTGGGGTAATACAGTTCCCCTTGCGCCTTATTGATTTGTAATAGCAACGCTAAGTTTTCCCTTTTCTTCCCTCTTTCTCCCGCACATTCCACTTTATTTTAATAAAAAATAGCCTATGTCCGTCTCCTGGTTTCCAACTATATCTGTACCAAAATTCATCAAAATCGGCCTTAAAGCCGTTAAAGCGTGAAGAGGTAACAAACAAACAAATAAACAAACTCACTTTCGCTTTTATAATATTAGTAAGGATTGTTCAAAACATAGGTAAATCCATGATTGTTCATGAGTGAGTTCGTACTCCAATCCAAGTCTCACTTTGCTAATTTTTGGTGGCTGTGCCCACAACCTTTTTTGAGGGCTGAATCCGCGCCTGGCAGGGAGTTATTTTTTAATATGTTTCGAGTGTGTAGAATATTTTTATTACAAGTTGTTACTTAACTACGTAGGTAGTAATATTTGTATGTTGTGTTGGTACCTACGTATAAAAGTAGGTAAGTATACTTACCGGCTCGGATATTGGGCGCTAGATGATAGAGTGGGGATAACCTTGTGCTTTGTACAGTACAGACGCCAGTACATCAACTTACCCCAATTTGTCAAATCTAATTTAGTTTGTTCGGCCGCAGTATATACATTGTACTCTGTGGCCGCAGTCAAAGGTTTAGAAATTCTACAGTTCTGGCTAGGTTGACCTGCTGACTGCTGATGTCTGTACGCTTATAGAAAAAACACTTACGAGATGTATTTAAAGAAATTTATTCTCAAAAAGACTACAGTCATGAGAGTCGGGCAGTGCATGAGAACTTGAGATCCAAAAATGTATCTTCTGCGCATGTGAAGTTAAACAAGCGCTCAAGATCCGTGCCATTTACTTTCCATTCTAATATTATCCAACCACTTACTGGCATATTGAACTGAATGTAGGGTTGAGTTTGTCTCAGCCCCACATTCAGCGTAAAATACCTACAAGCTAATAAAATGCAAGCGTAATTTATGAGTAGGTAGGTATAGGTAGGGGTACCTTTAGATTCGAGCCGCTTAATGTACCTACTTATCAGTTTCATTTGAATTGCGTTTTATGCTACAAGACGACATCTAACTTAGTCCAGCCCAGTTCAGACCTTGGAACCAGTTCTTTTGAACAGGTATTATCCGATGGCAGTCCTTAATACAAAATTGACCACTTCAGAGTCGGTTCTTGGTAATTATTATAAAATAATATACAATAAATATAATAGAAATCGGATATTTTGGACGTGTGATGTTCTCGTGCCGCCTTCAAATGTAATTACAGCTTGTAATGTTCCTACTTATGCCGCCGGGCTAAATCGCCTGCGTTAACCCAGCGGGTTCGTTCGCCAGGCTGGCCAGGTTTTGGTGCACAGAGGTCTACCCAAATACGAGGATGATGATGATGATGATCTTTGTTTGAAAGAAAAATTTATAAAAAAACACAATAAATTATAAATAAAAATAAATAAATATCTTGGGACAACTCACACACGGCTATCTGATCCCAAGCTAAGCAGAGCTTGTGTTATGGTAACCAGACAACTGATATACATACTTTATAATTTATAAATAGGTACATACATATTATAGATAAATCACACCGAGACACAGAACAAACAATCATGCTCATCACACAAAGTTTGTCCTGGGTGGGAATCGAACCCACGACCTCCGGCTCAGCAATCAGGGCCACTAACCACTAGACCAACAGGCCCGTCAACTAATTAAATCATTTTTTTAAATAAGTACTTTATCATTTACAATGACTGCTCGTTGGACTCGTAGGACTCGCTCGTCGTAGGACTGCCTCGTTGGTCCAGTGATCGCAAGCGCTACTATTGAGCAGTAGGATCTAGGTGCGATTCTCGGGTGGGACAAAATACCAATACCTAACCCTATGGGAAATAAGGCGTAATGTTATGTATGTATTAACTATTAAGTCGATATATTACGAAATGATGGGTGTGATTTATCTATAATATGTATGTATTTATAATTTATATAAGTATGTATATCAGTTGTCTGGTTACCATAACACAAGCTCTGCTTAGCTTGGGATCAGATAGCCGTGTGTGAGCTGTCCCAAGATATTTATTTATTTATTTATATTTATACTTTTTCTGCTATTTTTGAAGTTGACTGAAAAATTAATAAGTTTGCCTTTGCCTTTCAGTAAAATACATAAAAAGTAGATACAGAATAGCAGATAAAGACATACAACAAGACCTTCGGCCTTATTTAACTGAAACTGTAGGTCTGTACCTATGTAATTGATTTATCAAACAGCCTCCACCGGAAGATTAATAATATCATACATAATTATGAAGAACGATGATTAACTATTTATTTTGAAGTATCCTTAATTTTGTTGAAGATTGTAATGATTTTTTGCGACTTTTGGCTTCAAAGACTTTATGCCCAAAGTTGTCACTTTTTTTTTTTTTTTTTTTTTCGGGTGGGAAATCATCCAATGACTTCCCCCGCTCTGGGTGGAGCGGGGGGGCATGTCAGACTTGTACTGACTAAAACCCACCCATGTTTCTTCTATTGCCCTTTACGTTCCGAGGCCGCGGTATCTCTTTCGAACAACCCGCAACCCCGGCAGGCAGAGGCTCTGGCAAGCCCCTCTGCTTTGCTGACACTCTTTGAGGCGCGCGTGAAACACGAACGCGCCGTCGACACGGCCTGTCGTCAATCGACGGACGGACGGTGAACTACCCATTGCTCACCGCCCACAGGCCCGCATCTACGGTGGCCGGAAGTCGTCTCGCGGCGCCCGGCGCCATGGGCGTCTCCCGCGGCGGCTGGGTTGGGCAGATGTTCTCTCCCTCAAACGCCCGGCCACCTCCTTCGCTAACATTACTGCTTCGCAGAAGGTGGTGACCGCTTCCCATTCCCTCTCGCTCCGGACCATGGCCTGAACCAGGGCCGGACGCGAGAGATCGCCGCCGCCGATCGCCTCCACGAGGGCACGGCGGTGCTCCGCCCAAGCCGGGCAGATCGCCACTGTGTGCTCCACCGTGTCCTCCGGGCGATCGTCACAATGGTGACACCCGGGCGCTTCCTCCCGCCCGATGATGTGCAGGAACCTCCCGAAACTTCCGTGTCCGGTGAGGACCTGCGTCAGGCGGTAGGTGAGGACGCCATGACGCCTCTCCAGCCACTCCTCAAAGAGGGGACTTATCGCCACTATTGTGGCGTGCCCTGCACGGGGTTGCGACAGTCGCTCTCTCCATGCCACCATGAGATCGCACCGGAGGTCTGCCCGCCGAGCGGCAACTTGCCGCGGCAGTGGGTTTTCCCCCCGGTGTAGTGCCTCCGCGCGCCACTCAAACAGGCGCGCGAGGACTATCGCCTCCAGATCCCACGGTGGCAGTCCGGCAAGGAGGCTTGCTGCCTCGCCGGAGATCGTGCGGTAGCCCCGGACAAGCCGTATGGCCACCACTCTTTGGGGCGCGTTCAGATAGTGGGCGGCGCGCCGCCCTAAAGAACGCGCCCATACTGGGGCCCCGTAAAGGGCCATGGACCGCACGACTCCGGCATAGAGCCTACGGCAGGAGGCGTTTGGCCCCTTGAGGTTGGGCAGGAGCCGCTTGAAAGCAGCCCCCGTCCGCTCGAGCTTGGGAGCCAAACGTCGGAAGTGTTCGACGAAGTTCCACCGGCTGTCGAGGACGATTCCCAGGTACTTCATCGTCGACCCGACGCCGATGCGAACCCCTCCTACCGTCAACTGGGATCCCGACGGTGGCGTGTTTCCGCGGCCATGAAAAACCATGGCCTCAGATTTGTGCAAGGCCACCTCGAGACCCAGTAGCCGGATCCTCTCCACGACTATCGCAACCCCGCGTGTCATATTGTCGGCCGCCGCCTGGTGCGACCCCCCCTGAGCCAGGACGAGCGTGTCGTCAGCGTAGCAAACTACACTGACGCCGCTGGGGAGGTCGGCGCGCAGCACCCAGTCGTAACCGATGTCCCACAGGAGCGGCCCCAAGACCGATCCCTGTGGGACACCGCACGACATCTCTCGCCGGTTCCACTCTCCAGAGCGACCGGGGTATATGACGGCCCTGTCCGTCAGATATGCCCCGACCACACGACGAAGATAGGTCGGCATCCGGTGGTATTGGAGTGCCTCCCTGATGCAGCCCCAGGGCATGGTGTTAAACGCGTTAGCGATGTCGAGAGACACCGCCACGACAACCCCACCCCTGGACACTGCAGCCCCCGTCGTAAGGGCTCTCACGCGCATGATGGCGTCCACCGTCGAGCGCCCCTTGCGGAAACCATACTGGTGATCCGCAAGATCCGGCCCCGTCCCCACAAGGTGCCCGACGAGGCGGTTTGCAATTACTCTTTCAAAGAGCTTGCCCACCTCGTCGAGCAGCACAATGGGCCGGAATGCGGACGGAGAGTCCGCAGGGCGCCCCGGCTTCTGAATGAGGACCAGCTTCCCCGTCTTCCAACGAAGTGGGAACTGGCCTCTCTCCAAGCATGCGCTTAGGAGCCCTAGTAGTCGGGGCCCGAGAGCCTCCAGGGCCAGGACCCAGGCTTTGCCATGCAACCCATCGGGTCCCGGGGCGGTGTTTTTGGCTTTCAGCCTGCCCACCGCCGCTCTCAGATCCAAAGTTGACACTTGAGAGCGCAAAATTGCAAATACCTATATTATTATTCTATGGCGCAGATTAGCGTTTTTTTCATAGATTATAAGAAAAGAAGGTTTTGTTGTTCTATGTCCGAAATATATTTTGTTTTATTTAATATATTTGCATTTCATAACTATTTCATTCCGTCTAAATAGGTATGGTATGTATCATTTATTTAATATTGATGTGTAGTAAAACTCAAAAAATTAAAACAACGCCATCTATTAGTACAATTAACAGTAAATGAGTTACTTAACCACAACGTAGTGCAAATTCTTCTCACCAGAGCCAACACCATAATATTATTTAGTAAAATCATGGAATTTGGAACTAGGAGCCCATTATTCTCGATTTTTGTGTTATGGGGATTTTTAAAAACAAGAACATACTTCTTCCAAGGTCAAATTTAAACAATTACACAAACTTCAAAAACGAATCGATACACATAACGCCATCTATTGAGGTTTTTTTGAACTATTTTTTCTTTCTTCGCAATGAGACCCCATGCTAATATTAGAAAAGTGAAAGTGATTGTTTGTTTGTTACGTCTTCACGCCAATTTTAATAAATTTTGGTACAGATATAGTTGGGAACCAGGGGACGGACATAGGCTATTTAAAACAAAAACAGTGGGATGTGAGGGAGAAAGAGGGAAGGAAAGGGAAAACTTAGCATTGCTATTTCAAATCAATAAGGCGCGAGGGGAACTGTGTTACTCCGAATTTAACGCGAGCGAAGCCGCGTGCAAAAGCTAGTAATATTATAAAAGCGAAAGTGAGTTTGTTACCTCTTCACGCTTTAATGGCTAAACTAATTTTGATGAATTTTGGCACAGAGATAGTTGGGAACCAGGAGACGGATATAGGCTATTTTTTATCTAATTAGAGTGGGATATGAAATATGAAAGAGAGAAATATTATGATATATAAGAGAGGGAAGAAACGGGAAAACTTAGCATTGCTATTACAAATCAATAAGGCGCTGCCGCATTTAATGCGAGCGAAGCCGAAGGCAAAAGCTAGTAATAATATATTTACAACAAATATAATCAACATATAAAATTCTCGTGTCGCGTTTGTTACCAAACTCCTCAGAAACAGCTAGACCGATTTGTATAAAATTTTGTGTGAATATCGGGTAGGTCTAAGAATCAGCCAACATCCATTTTTGATAACTCTAAGTGAGAAATGGACCTGAACAGCGGGTGAAACCACTGGGCACAGCTAGTAATATTATATTTAAATAAATAAATATAAAATAAATATCTTGGGACAACTCACACACGGCTATCTGATCCCAAGCTAAGCAGAGCTTGTGTTATGGTAACCAGACAACTGATATACATACTTATATAATTTATAAATATATACATATTATAGATAAATCACACCCAGACACAGAACAAACAGTCATGCTCATCACACAAAGTTTGTCCTGGGTGGGAATCGAACCCACGACCTCCGGCTCAGCAGTCAGGGCCACTATCCACTAGACCAACAGGCCCGTCAAATTTGACTGTACGGTAGTATAAACCGTCAAACACAGGCCAGGTATTAGTCATAATCCCGTCGTTTGACATGCAGAAGGCGGCAGTGACGTATTATTCAAGCCGACCACAACACTAGCCAGACCACATCGCAAATACTACCTAGGAATATCGTATAGGTTACCTAGATCTCGTTAGGTACGAAGAGCATTAAGTGGGAAGGCTCGCGGTTTAAGTCAAAAGGTTACTGTTAGTTAGAAATGGCATATTTAAGTACCGTCGATTCTTTACGGGGAAAACATAATGATATTATATGATTGGTGATGGCGTTTTTTCGAGTTTTGCACAGTTTTGCAGGGCAATAGAAGAAACATGGGTGGGTTTTAGGCAGAACAAGTCTGACACTCCCCCCTGCTCCGTGCAGAGCGGGGGAAGTTATTTGAGGATATCCCATCTGCAAAAAAAAGGTGTACCTAACGTCATCAGTTATATTTTCTAGGTACAATGTATGCATAGGGTTAAACAACGAGGTAGTCCCGACGTCGTCCTATTAATATTGTGCACAAATGTATTGTATTATTATTCTGTTTATACATTTTTCCACATATTTTTCATGTTTATATTCATTTCTTATTAAAGTATCCGTAAAACAAAAAACATTAACACAAAAAATTGCCCACCGGTATCGAGAACAGGTTCCAACCTACTAGGGTCGGGGCTTCAGAGAAAGGAACCTCCTAACAATACGAGCCGTGTCCAGGAGTACCGCTTTCTGTATCAAGCCCTTGATCTAGCTGCCTAACGAGAACCTCCTTGGGTCATATATATATTAGTTTTACCTTGTATATTATCCTTCTCATTCATTCATACATTAAATACATGTATTTTTTATAAGTTACAATCTACGCCTCATATAAAACAAAATATCGTACCACAAGAGTCAAGAAAATTACCAAAAAAAAAAACAATTTTGTCTCACAAAAGCAACCAGTATCTTTTGTAACATTCTGCCATCCCTATTCTATTTTTGATACCAGTGAACTGCCTTCTGGTCCATAGACAAGAGAATGGCGCGTGTGCCCAATGTCCTCGGGTTTCAAATAAAATTTTATATGGAGTCTGTACGTAAAAATATCGCCTCTTTGTCGGGGCCAAATGGCAGACAAAAAGATTGTTGACACACATGAGAAATTCTAAATTGCTAACTTTTGGATGGAAATTCTTGTATGGAGTTTTAAAAAATAGTGATGTGGTTAAAGTTTGTGTAATAGGGGAGTTTAGAAACTGCAAGAAAAACTATTTGATTTTAACTTCAGAATCTATATAATGATAATGTTAATTAACTAGCTATTAAAATAAATCGTAGAACTTTATTTTGACTTAAATACGAGTTTCTGATTGAAATATTGTATCTATGTTAATTTTGATAACAATGTTGCGAATCGTCACGTGCTCTAGCGCTATGATGCAAAAAGAGAAAACATTTCAATTGCAACAAAATACATTTTATGTCAATCAAATTGTCATTGACTATGAAATAATATTACCAGCTTAATAAATATCTAACTCCGTTTTTTTTTAACAAACTCATTGATTCTTATAAAACGGTTTTTAGTTAAGTTATTAATTAAATCTACTGTTATTCCACCAAGTAACCATTTCCAAATAAATGCAAAAGCAAATGAAAAATAAACTGAATTGTACCCAATGCTACTGCATACAACTATTTACTTTACTAATGTATTAAATCTTACGTCAAGTCATATAAAATAACTAGCAAAACTTTTTAGACGTCATAGGTATCGACAACTAAACAAGATAAAATAGAAACCTTGTAACACGAACTCCTGGTTTCGATTCCCAGGTCGAGAAAAGTTTTATTTGATTTTTTTATTACTTTTTTTCAGTAATAATTTCTAGATATGTACCGGATTAATGGCAATAAGCTTTGTCCTATAGCATGTGAATTAACTTACGAAATTTGACACCTCTCAAGTTTTTTTTAATTAATTTATGTTTTTATTTTGTTTTCTTTTTTGTCTGATATTAAGAAAAACGAATTTCCTTTTTAATTTCTTTTTAAAAAATTACTTTCATCAGACCTCACATGACTCACAGGTTTCCCATTCGAAGTTTGTATATATGTGACCTATTCATCTATAATTCTATATGATACGAATTAACCCCGAGTAATCCTCTTTGCACAATAAGCTTACGATATTATCATGACAGTCATTAATTTATTTAAGGCTACGGTCGACGTTAATCCTTTACCAAATAAATAAATGATACTGAAGTGTTTTGTCACTCTTGTGTCTAAGTGGTTTTTTTGCTAATAATACATAAACCATTTGTTTTATAGAATAAGGACGTGGAGATGATGATGAGATGGGAGACGGTTTTTTTTTAAGAAATCACTTGTGGGTTTTTTAAAATTGTAATTACATTATTAGTGATAATTATTTTGAATTATTTGTTCTATTGTGGTCTTTTTTTAAGGATGGGAAATCATCAAATAACTTCTCCCGCTTCACTCAGAGCGGGGGAAGTGTTACTTCTGTTATTATGTTCGCATGTAACCAAATTTGTACGACTCTGGCATAACATACCGACCTATAAACTTTAATTTAAGAACTGTATTCACTACCTATATTACACAAATAAAAATAATTTGATTTAACAGCAAATATTTTAATTCTTTAAACATCGATGTAAAGGTTAACATAACGTGTCGACGGCGCGTTAGTGTTCCAAGAGATGTCGGCGGAGCAGAGGGGCCTGCCAGAGCCTCCGCCTGCCGGGGTTGCGGGTTGTTCGAAAGAGATACCGCGGCCCCGGAACGTAAAGAGCAATATAAGGAACATAGGTGGGTTTTAGTCAGTACAAGTCTGACACTCGCCCCCGGGCGGGGGGGGGAAGTTATTTGATGATTTCCCACCCTAAAAAAAAATGTTAGCATCACACTTCTGGAGCACACTGCAGTATCCATTAGAGATAAGACCTCCATTTATGATAGCGTTTTGATGTCTCGAGGCGTAAAACGTAACGTTTTTAGATTCTACGTGTATCGTAAAAAGTGTTATTTTATGTAGCATGTCATACTTAACTGTTGGCAATTCAACATGAGAGAGAAAATATGTCACGTAGCTCCCGACCTTGAATTGGAACTTTCTAGATCTTTCGTATGTATTAAATATTCGTTCTTACGCACCAGGGACTGCCGCAGAATTTTGGTACAAGATATTTGTACTTGAACCTAAATTATAGGTTAGTGGTGCTACCGTTGAACTGCCAAGTCACACTTGAGTTCTACCCAAAGTATACAATTCTGATTTTTCGGATTCATACATAATATACTAGGTTTCGCCCGCGTTAAATTTGGGGTAACACAGTTCCACAGTTTGATTTGTAATAGCAACGCTAAGTTTTCCCTTTTCTTCCCTCTTTCTCCCTCACATCCCACTTTTTTTAATAAAAAGTAGCCTATGTCCGTCTCCTGGTTCCCAACTATCTCTGTACCAAAATTCATCAAAATCGGTGTAGCCATTAAAGCGTGAAGAGGTAACAAACTCACTTTCGCTTTTATAATATTAGTAAGGATATCGTGGGTGCGTTTGCAAACTATTAAACTCACACACACAAATAGCCAGACCCGGAACACCTATCTGTAGCCTATACAATTATTTGTTCGGTGCGGGGGTCGAACTCGCGACACGCACATCCCTCAGCCACTGCGCCAAACGTCAAACACTTTGATAACAGTGTAAGATTTCTGTGTCATATCTTCACTAATACGCTCATATAAGGATTTAGTAAAAGACAGTTCCTGAAAAAAATAACCTTTTGATAATGCAAAAAACCCTGCTCGAACAAAAAATTTCGCCAACAAATCTATTTCCAGCATCTCGCTTTATGAGGCATTATCCCATTTTTTCCTCACGCTTCTAACATTTCCTTCCAATCCTATTTCAGCATAAGGGTGTAGAATAACAAATATATCCTTCGCATAATACGGTAAGCCAGGTTCTATATCATATTATATCGGTCCTTAACGTGAGACACAAAAGCACCGACGATTTGTCTCCCCAATCCTGAAGAATGACGCAGTAATATTCGTTAAGACGTACGTTTGCTAGGCGACAAAAGATGCCTGAGTATTGGGTCACGTTAAAAAGCATGTTTGCCTTTAAATTACACTAGGATCATCAAAGAGATGTCACCAAAGCAGAGGGGCCTGCCATGGCCACCACCTGCCAGGATTGCGAGTTGTTCGAAAAAGATACCGTGGCCCCGGAACACAAAAGGCAAAAGTAGGAACATGGGTGGGTGTTTGTCAGTAAAAGTCTGACATTCCCCCTCCGCTCCGCGCAGAGCGGGGGAAGTTATTTGTTGATTTCCTATCCGTAAAAAAGCCTATGACAATATCAACCAGTGCTGAACCATAGATTAAATATTTATGCGTTGAAAAGTGTCGTACCTATTTGAAAAATAATCGTCATAACCATATCACATCACAATTTTTTAGCCAACAAATAAAAAAAAAACATCTATGCTTCTGTTGCACTTGAGCCATTGTAAATTAAGCCCTATTTAAGTAGCTTAGGTTCGAAGTTCTATCCTTTATACCTACTGCCGTTGGTAGAACTATACCTTAACATTCTTTCGGTTCCTCCAACGTCCATAGCGACGAATGTAGCAGTGAAACTTAATTTTCAAACTTGTTGAAACTTCCCAGACGCGCATAAAAAGACTTGAAGAGAACTGATGTTATATGACACATACATTTTTAATATACTTTTTATTAGATACATATAAAGATTTAGGCATATTTTTTTTAGAGAAACTAGAGACTAGTTTTACCAAAACAGTCGCATGGGTCGATCTATAGGGTTGCGCGCTTGCTTAGGTCGGTAGATGGATGGGTGACCATCATTACATATAGAGACAAAGACAAACAAACGGACAGGCCAAAACTACCCTAAAAATGTAACAATGAGTCACTTTTTTTAGGGATAGCAAATCATCAAATAACTTTCTCTCTGAGTGAAGCAGGAAAAGTTCAGAATTTTGTCAGTTAAAGTTTGACACTCTGCCCGAGTGTCAAACTTTTACTGACTAAATGCATCCATGTTCCTTCTTTGCCTATTGTGTTTCGGGCCGTAACATCCCTTTTAACAACCTGTAACACCGGATAGACAACCGGATATAACACTTACGACCAACTTTATGAGAGATTAATTTATCAAGCACTGCAAATAATCTCTAATAGAAGAGGAGCTACTATTAGATATTTTCGAATCTGCAATTTTAGAAACTCAAACTTAAAGACTACGCAAATATTGACTATCCTAAATACATACAGTAAACAAGACCTAAAGAACGTACATATAATCAAATTCCCTCAAGGACAGCGTTAAATTCATAATTCGGTTTTCTTCGTAAAATTAATTTCCATACTTAAAGTCTCAGTGACGTTGTCCGTCTCTTTCACTCACGGCATTTTACCAAACGAGTGACAGAGATAAAACGATATCTGGTGACTAGGCAGTATAAAGTTGTCAAGTCATAGGGATAATTAGTTTGTTTGATAACAGAATAAGAAGATTTAATGTTGGGTCACGTACATCAGTACTGCGGGCTTATCAGCCTAAATTTTCAAGGACAATCTTAAGTAGCAATTTATAAAGCTCAAAGTAGGTTGACGATTTAGACTTATACTAGCTGTGCCCTGGTTTCACACGTTGCTCAGGTCCCTTTATCACTTAGGCGTATGAAATATAGATAGTAGCCAATTCTCAGATTTACTGAACATGCATAAAAAAAGTTTTTTCCAAGGCACTGAGAAAAGCATCAAAGTATTAAATTAGTAAAGCAAGATAAATTAATCAAATGAAACTTTAATCTGTTTGTTATTACTGACTTTATAATTATATAATCAACACGATCCTTTCTAACAAACTTTTTCAAGTTTCAAGTATTTTCCTGTTGAAGAAAGTAATTAAGACGTTTAATTATTATCTGGAGTTTGTTAAAGTTATTCTAATAACTCAACAATATTTTTTCCTGAATAAGTTACATCAAATGAGATTATTTTCCTAATAGAATCTACAAAATGCGATAAAAGTAATAATCATTTAATTTCGAGCAATAAAGGCCACCATACAAACAATACACAAATTAATCTAGCTTTTACTTTGGTCAAAGGCTTAGCGTTGACATACAACGTGGCAACGCGGCCAGTCTCTTGGGGTCATTGCCAACAATTTTTTTTATATATTTAATTTCATATTTTTTGTCACAATGGTCAAATTAATCTAATCTTACAAATAAATAAACCAATACATATCATAGTAAATTAAAAATATTGCACACGAAGTGACAGATTCGCGTTTAGCAACATAACATAGTGAGCAAGATAACGACGTCGATTTTTGTATTAAAAATACCGATTTTGATGAATTTCGATACAGAGATAGTTCAGACCCTGGAGACGGACATAAACACTATGTGATCATGTGGCCTGAAACGGGAACCTTGTGGGAACCTGTTCTTCTAAGGGTGAGGAAGACTATCCGCTCGTGATACAGTTTTTACTAGTACGAGGGGATAGGGCGAATCAGTCCGAAGACAATCAAACTCTATCAAAAAATCTATCAGTCACATCTACCATTTCACAACTGTCAACTGTTGATTTGTAGGTTATAATTAAGTTACTCTTTGGGATTGTCTCAAATTATACAATAAAGATAGGCTATTTTTTTAAAGAGTGAGAAATGAGGGAGAAAAAAGGGAAGAAAAGGGAAAACTTAGCTTAGCTATTACAATAAATAAGGCGCAAGGGCAAAAACTACAGGTGCTACTTGTAGTTTAGGTATCAGCCAATCAGGAAAGGGGAACTGTGTTATCCCAAATTTAACGCGAGCGAAGCCGCAGGCAAAAGCTAGTACCAAATAACATACAGCTTTTTTTCATAAATAATCTTACTTAATAGCATTCTGTGTATGGTCGCAATGAATTTCATCCATCTTCTTTTATCCCCGTCATTCAATACTTAGTATCATTTCTGTATTTGTCATAATCATAAACGGATAACAAACCGTACCAGCTGGTTTTCCGATACCGATACAGTTTCCATGGCAACCAATATAAGACTTCTTTATCGCATGATATTTTTTCTGTGTAAAAATACTGATCTAGGTGTGAAAGGTTAAACGGATTATTGTGTTTGTTAGGCAAGCTACCAATATGTTATGTACCTCAAAAGGAAAAAAAAATAGCTCTTATAGTATCAGTTCGTTGTCCATCTGTCTGTCAAGAGCCTTTATCTCGGAAACGCTTGGAAGTATCGCGTCGAAATTAAAACCAGATATTCTGTTCTGTAGTCCCTGAGAGCTGTTAAAAAAAACCTTTTAGTTTACGTTCAAAAGTTGTAGCATGGTCGTTAATGTCGCAAGTTTGTACGGAACCTTCGGTTCGCGTGTCTGACTCGCACTTGTCCGGTTTTTTGTAATATAAATAAAGATACAATGTAGAAAAATTACAAAGATGCAAATACAATTGTTTCCTGCTCCTTTGTTATTTAATAACATAATAATAATAGTGTAATAATCTCTCGAAGCTCTCCTTAGGCGGTTGGATTAAGGGCCTGATTCAGAAGGCAGTACTCCTCGATACGGCCCGCATTGTGAGGAGGTTCCTGTCTCTGGAGCCCTAACCACCGGTAGCTTGGACCCTGCTCCCGATACCGGCGGAGACCTACTTTTATATTTTTAAATGTTTTTTCTATTATTTTTTAAGAAATATTTAAAAATGTATTTGTAAGTGTATTGAATGAATAAAAAATAAATAATAGTGTTACATGCTTACTTTAATATTTTAAATTTAATTTTCGACATTTGTAATTAATTTTGATTTCTGTGTATTTATTTTTTGTTTTGTTTAGATTAGTAGTATTCATTCATTGATTTAATTTAATTAAATTATTAAGATTAAGACTTGTGCCATTTAAGTTGTTGACATTTGTAATTTAATTTGTTGTTATTTTTAATTTAATGTACCTATTGGAATATGTTTTATTTTTCTTAAATGTTCATCTACTAAATGTATATTTAAATAATTTTGCATGCCGTAAGGCAAAATGTATCGGGACATCTTAAAACTTACCACCATTATTTGTATACCTACATTTTAGCAAATAAATGATTTCTATTTCTATTTCTAAGAATATTCGTTTTCAGCAACAAGAAAACAGAATGTGGGTGTAGAAGTAGTGTGTTTTTTTTTTAATGTTTCCCCACACTAGGAACTTCTCCTGTATTGTGGCAGCGTTTACAAACATTTAAACTCACATACACAAACAGACCCGCAATAACTATCTGAAGTTCATACAAAAATTTGTTCCGTGCGGGAATCGAACCCGCGACACGCAGCGCAGCAGTCGATTGCTCAACCACTACGAGAACGAGATGCGTGCTGCGTGTATTCCACGCGTGCTTCAACGAGATGTCAGCAATACAGAGGGCTCTGCCAGGGCCACCGCCTGCTGGAGTTGCTGGTTGTTCGAAAGAGATACCGCGGCCCCAGAACATAAAGGCAGTAAAAAGAACATGGTAAGTTTAGTCAGTACAAATCTGACACTCCCCCCGCTCGACCCAGAGCGCGAGAAGTTATTTGATGATTTCCCAACCATTCGGAAAAAAAGCGTTGTTAGGAAAAGGCTATTTACTTTATGATAAACTTACCCAGTAAGATAAAATATTCTACACACTCTATCGTTCTATAGTAAACCTTTATAAACACGGGGTAGCCCTCATGAAAGTAAAGGCACGCGGTGCGAAGGTCACCCAACTCATTCCTTACTTGACTTATTGCCGCGAATGGTAAGTAGCTGGCACGATCTATTTTTTCTTTTTTTTCTGCCAGTTACATAAGTCTTCAAATGGATTATGCACACTGAATTCAAATGACGGTACCGGTATATTATATTTGTCTCTATTTAGGGCTTCGTCCTTCAAAAGGAAAATACGGAACCCGTTTTTGGCCGTCTGTCTGTCTGTCAGGACCCTTTATCTCGGGAACGCATAGAGGTATCAAGTTGAAATCTGAGTTTGTTTGTTACGTCTTGACGCCTAAAAGGCTAAACCGATTGTGATGGATTTTTAAACAGATATAGTTGCGACCCTGGAGACGGACATAGGCAATTGTTTTAAAAAAAAACAGATTTGAGGGAGAAAGAGGAAAGAAAAGGGTACTAGGGCAAAATTATAGGTAGCAGGTACCTGCAAATCAGGAAAGGGGAACTGTGTTACCCCGAATTTAACGTGAGAGAAGCCGCGGGCAAGCAAGAAAAGCTAGTTAAACCATATAATTCAAGTCTGTTGTCCCTTGAAGTTGTGATAAAATCAATCCTCACTAAGAGGGTTGATTACGGAATTAAAGATATTATGTGTGTTTATGTCGCAAGTTTGCAACACTTTGTGCGTGAGCCCGACTCACACTTGGCCGGGTTTTTAGTATATTTACAGTTTAACAGAGTATGAAGTTTGACTGTAGTTATAATGAAGGAATCTTACTTTTTTTGTTTTTTTTTTTATATGTCCTGACTCTACTTCAAATACCTTCACGACTCCCGCTTTATTCTAAGTACATCACTTTTAAAAAAGACGTTTTCCAGCTAAAATTTTTGACAGCTTTTTTGATATAGAGAATATTTGATTGACAGCTTTATGACGGGTTCATTTACACCCTCTCTGTACCGGACCATTCCAAAAGTAAATAACTAACCTATAGGTATTTTTCTTTATTAGAATCTATGGAAGGTCGATCTTTGACAGTCGTTACGTTGTCGTTAGGTAGTCACTGTTCCGAAAGTCTGACAGCCAGTCTTAACAAGGGGTATCGCATTACCCAGTACTAACTGGGTTGTGGAGGTCAGATAGGCAGTCGCTCCATGTAAAATACTGATATTCAGCTGCATCCGGTTAGATTGGAAGCCGACCCCAACATAGTTGGGAAAGGCTAGGCAGATGATGAGAATCTATGGAAGGTCATCTACTTCAACCCTTTTTTTGCGGATCAAACAACTTCTCCTCTCTTCTCTTCTCTTTCTCCTCCGTTCTGGCGGAGCGGGGGAAACTGTCAGACTTTTACTGCCTTAAACCCACCCATGTTCCCTCTTTTGCTTTTTATGTTCCGGGCAGCAGCACCTTTTTCGAACAACGCGCATCCCCGGTAGAAAGTGGCCCTGGCAGGCTCCTCTGCTTTGCTGACATCTTTTTGAGGTACGCATGGAACACGAACGCGCCGTCGACACGGCACCTACTTCTACCCTAACATAAAATAAAAATAAAAAAACTAAATATTTTTATTTCACATAGGCCTACATGGGCACTTATAAAACGTCGAGAAAAGATGCACGGTTCGTGTTGGTCGTTTCCTCTGGAGAAGAACCGGCAAGAAACTCCACGGTTACTGTTTTAAAATCATTTGGTTTTACAATGTTGTTGTTACATATTAGTACTTAAGTATGAGAGGACAGCGTAGGCCCGACAATAAGTCATTGCTTACTTTACAGACATACTTCTTTTGTTTCATTTACGATCATGTCTTCAAACACGGCAGCGATATAACGCACCTGTGTTCTTAAAGAACATTACCACACTTCAGAATGGAACGTTATAAACGAGAACACATTAACAAAAAGTTAGTTTAGAATGTATTCAATCTATATATATAAAAGAAAGTCGTGTTAGTTACTCCACTTATAACTCAAGAACGGCTGAACCGATTTAGCTGAAAATTGGTGAGGAGGTAGCCTAGAACCAGGAGACGGACATAGGATACTTTTCATCCCGGTAAGAGAAGTAGGGTAGGTAGGGTAGGTAGGGTAGGTAGGGTAGGTAGGGTAGGTAGGGTAGGTAGGGTAGGTAGGGTAGGTAGGGTAGGTAGGGTAGGTAGAAAGATACAAGATTGCATTGCAACGCATGCCGGGCACAGCTAGTATATTTATAGAATGTAAAGTACTTACTAAGCTCACAGAGCCGCTACCGTTACGTATAAATTAGTACCTCGTAATTGAAACGTGTATGTTCGTGTAAGTTCGTGTGAATTCGTAACCTCATAATGACAAGTTAGGAACGAACTTTGAAATTCGGAAAGAACTTCTGAATTGCTAGGCGACTGGAATTTAGGAATATTATGAATACGAAAGTTTGTGAGGATGGATAGGATGTATGGATGGATGTTTGTTACGCTTTCACGTCAAAACGGCTGAACGGATCTTGGTTAAATTTAGCACAGAGGTGTATTATATAGATTATAGTCTAGAATAATACATAGGATACTTTTTTCGACCATTACGCGGGCGTAAGTGCTGGTGCCAGCTAATAGATATTATAATTACTGAGTTTCATTACCAAAAACCTTTTGAATTATCTGCCAGATGCCAACACTCTTAATTGAAAACAACCCTGTCTGATAGTGCCGATTTGTATTAAATTAAAATACGAACTAAGAATCAAGTTATCAAAAACGCTGAATTTCCCACATTTTACTCACTCTACCTAAAACCGTCCAAAATTCCATCATATCAATGTTCACAAAAGGCCGACAAAGCTAGTAATTCAGCGATGAACGTGAATACTTAATTAGAGTACTGAAGTTATCCATTGCATAGCATACGACAGCAGGGTAGGTTGGCCCAAACAATGAGTGAAATAAAAAAACAGCCGCGTTTGTATATATGCAAGATATATAGACACAAACGAACGTTACAAAAACTTTTTAGTAAAAAAATAAAACCGACTTCTAAAAAAAACTAAAAACTGGAAAATAACTTTATTTCCGGAAGTCGGTGGCTTTTGTTGGTTTCGTTGACTTTATTGGCCACCGACTTCCGGAAATAAAGTTATTTTCCAGTTTTTAGTTTTTTTTAGAAGTCGGTTTTATTTTTTTACTAAAAAGTTTTTATTTCAACATTTTTAGTTATAGTATTATGATATAATACGCAAATATGGTTAAAAAGGTTTTCTTTTTATTTAGTCCCGTCTTAGATACAATTTTTAGTTCCACATCAAGCTATAGATTAAATACTAAGTATCTATATTATGCTTTAGTATTAAACCAATTCAGAAATCATATGCATCATCCTCTAGGGGATACAGCTGATACTTGATCTGATGTTTATGTTTCTTAATGACTAGGTGAGGGGTGGGGAGGGGATACGGTCACCCTGCTCCCACTCGCCTGCCTACCCTGGCGAAACCCATACTTATACATGTGATTGCAGCAATCACGGCAGATTTGCTGTCATTTATTAAAGAGTGCCGTTGTATATCACTGAAGATCTATCACCAAATTACTGCGATGACCTTCCAAACCATAGTAGTACCTACATACCATTTTTTGATCATTTGTCTTCGACAACTTCTAAAATATAATCGACGAATGAGTATATCATCAACGTACACGAAGTCAATCTAATACGTATTATTAAAGATAACTCAAAAACTACTTGTCGGATCTTGATATTTTTTTTATGGGACCAAACGACAACCACCAGCTTTCGAATAAAAAAAGAATCATCAAAATCGGTTCACTCAGACCTGAGTTATGAGGTAACAAACACAAAAAAAAAAAAAAAAAAAAAAAAAAAAAAAAAAAAAAAAAAAAATACAGACGAATTGAGAACCTCCTCCTTTTTTTGAAGTCGGTTAAAAAAGTGCCAATCTACAGTCAGCAAAAGCATTTTGTATCTTTTGCTGATAGTAGCGTGCTTAAAACAAATGCTAGTCGACAATGCACTTCCTATAGGTACGTGAAGCGTGACTAAAACCAAAATACTAAATATTTTCTTCTTTTAAGATCGTTTAAATAAAAGCCTTATAAAAAAAGCTTTTAATTTGTTTTTATTTTTTAGTTATTGCTGACTAGAAAACCTTTTCATTTGATACCCATAACAATATGGGTATCAATGAAAGAAGAATGAAGAAAGAAGTACATTAAAAATAACTACTCCACCGTCTTGGATGGTCTGCTATATTTGATTTAGAAAAACGCCAAATAATTTTTCAAGTTACTCTGAATAAGCCCTTTCATTTGATACCCGTATTATAGAAATGCATTAAAATTAACCACTTCGCCACCTTGGATAGTCCGCCATATTGGATTTAGAATGAAGTCACATAACTTAACATGTATACATTCAGCTCAATCGGTCAATATTCAACTCTGTAAATATCAATCGGTCAATATCTTCAGATATCTACTTCAAAATTGAGTTTAATGAATCCACCGTAGAATACATACAAACATCACAAGTTAAATAAAAGCTTTTAATAAAAAAGTAAGTTCGGATAAAAAAACAACTTAAATAACTTAACTCTCAACTCCACTCACTTACTATACACAGACTTGTATGTGTGTTTGTGTGTGACTGAGTACTCATTCTTACTCCGTATCTTCTCTCTGTGTTAACTTATGAACGTCTATACGCCTACACAAGTTATAACTACATTCCGTACCCACCTTCTCAGGAACTAACAAAAAAAATAAACCATCCTAGTTTTCCTTTTAAAAGTAAACCCATAACACGTCTTATAGCAATCCATTCAAGAAAAGTGTAAGTACCCACCATCAATACCATCCCGTATCATAACCCTAGGGAACAAAACCCGACGACTAGTCTCAAAATGAGATCCCACTTCTGCAAACTTTCATCCCTGTGATCCCCTTTTACGGAAACCCGTAACCCTCCAACCACAGGTGTGATTTTAAAACTGAGAACAAAATTTAAATTTAAAACTAGCACCCGCTGTAAAGGCTGGTTCACATAAAACGGATACGGGCTATGTTAGCGATTGTTATGCGATACTTTGCTGTGATATATTAAAAAAATTATGCCTGTAATCCCAAAGTTTGACAGAAGTGTACCTAATAATACACCCATATTTTGCCAATTCAGCATCGTTATTCGGCTGTGTATGTGAGTTTAAATTTTTGTAAACGCACCGCACGCGTACACGATACAGGAGAAATTCTAGTGGGCAACGTTTAAATATATGTATATGTTTAAGACTGTTTTGAAATACATATGTTTTGGCTTCGCTTTTTACCGGGAACGCTGTTGATTAAGTTGCCTACTAATAACAGGCTAAGAGATATTAAAAATGGATGGTCAAGTACTCACAGGATGCTGGAAACCAGTTTATCACCATACCATATCACTAGCAGTTGTATTTCACAGGCAGAGTAATAACTTATATATAACCAAAAAAATCCAGACAAGCTTTTTTTATTTATGTTTTTAACTGTTTATTAGAACTTGTCTTACAAAGACCATTTTGTTTTTCTCTTTTAAAATCCGATTTCGGTGTCGCCTCGCTCCCGAATAGCATTCGGTGTAACAATGCCTTAAAACGGGGTGTTAAGTAAACTGATTTTATTTAAAATCGCTACGGATTATTTAAATTGCGGATTACACGATGAGTCTGGTTTGGACGGGTTGTGTTTTAATTTAATTCAATTTCAATTTTAGTGGTTTTGTTTGTGGAGTGTCTGTGTTTTACCGCAAAACTCGTTTCGGCTAGCGTGATTTTGAATGTAGTGTGCTTTTTAAAGTTTTTAATTACATTGTTATGTCAAAGCGTTAGTATTAGCCAGGTTAAAGTAATTGCTTTTGGAATTATTACCCAAGAATTTAGGGATTTAAAGTTAAAATATAATTTTAATAATATAATTATGTGTGTGCTAAATATTTATGTTTAGAAAAAGGTTTAATTAATATTGTTGGCTAGATATAAGTTTAAATAATATTATATTGTTGTGTATTCCCCTAGCAAATCCACGATAAAGGACTGGTAGCGACATCTCTGATCAAGATTTTAAAACCTAGCACGTCGTCATAAGCATTTTCGATCGCGATTGGTTAAAACATTGTTCCCCTTGCCCTTCTCCTTGATTTTTTGTATAAGGTTGGACTTAATGTCGAATACACATGGAATTCTGTTCGTAAACTGAACGTTTGATTTTTATTTTGACGGGCCTGTTGGTCTAGTGGTTAGTGGCCCTGACTGCTGAGCCGAAGGTCGTGGGTTCGATTCCCACCCAGGACAAACTTTGTGTGATGAGCATGATTGTTTGTTCTGTGTCTGGGTGTGATTTATCTATAATATGTATGTATTTATAAATTATATAAATATGTATATCAGTTGTCTGGTCACCATAACACAAGCTCTGCTTAGCTTGGGATCAGATAGCCGTGTGTGAGTTGTCCCAAGATATTTATTTATTTATTTATTATTTTATCAAAAAACCCATTGAACCTCATCATCACAACTCATCCATCACCTTCCACACATCGTGTCCTCACCGCTGCTGCTACATATATATCTTTGTGAAAGTTCCTAACGTCCATGATATTAGATTCTCACTACAATATAATTTTATTCGTTTTAAGACATTTTGTTGCGCCTTAACAGATTCGTGTATTTACTAGTTGTAAGCCTAGCGTGTAACTTGTACATTGTGCATTAAATGAATAAAAAGAAATAATATACACGTATTATCTGGGGTCTTAGTCTACTATTACAATAGTGTCAGAATGGTCGATCACTGATCGCATAATGGTTAATTTTGACAAGTTTTGGTAATCTGCTACATACTAAACTTGTCAAAATCAACCATTATGCGATCAGTGATCCACCATTCTGACACTGTTGTAATAGCAGACTAAGGCCCCTGTTGTCGTGGCTGTACAAGGTATAAACGAACCCTTCAAGAATTCGACAACCATGCATTTTGTACATCAAATTAAGTCTCTCTGAGCTACGCGAAACTGATTGCTGGAAATCGGCAAAAAAAAAGGTATTCAGTGAAAAAGTTCATTGACCCTAACCAATAAAATATCAGATAAAAACATTTCACATTAAAAATAACTCTATTCCATTTAGTAAGTAGCCAAGCACTTAAAAATATTTCCACTTATAATTTTAAAATAATCTTTTTAATATTTCAGAGAGCTTTGCTTTCAGCCAATCAAAACTATTTCTTACATAAAAAGGTCCCTCAAACCCTTAGGAGATTCTAGGTCACCTGAAACGCCCAGGTACTTCGGAATAAGGTAACCTTCTAGTCAGGTCACGTCAGTAGTTTGTCTACTTATTATATGTAACAACTTTCATCTTTGGAATTCGAATCTTGTTGTCTATTTCAGATTTGTAAGAAAAGGTTTTATTTTCATAAGGGCTGTTGTATTTATTTTTGGGCGTAAAGGCCAACAAAGTAATTCACATTATGTCTGTATTTCGCCAAAGGGGCAGTCAGAGTTTATCTAGTAGTCCACATTTATTGTGATACTAGCTTTTGCCCGCGACTTCACTCGCGTTGAATTCTGGGTAACACAGTTCCTCTTTCCTGATTTGCAGTTCCCTACTACCTGTAGTTTTGCCCTTGCGCCTTATTTATTGTAATAGCAAAGCTAAGTCTTCCCTTTTCTTCCCTCTTTCTCCCCCATTTCTTAAAAATAGCCCTTGTCCCTCTCCACTGCTATCTCTGTATTAAAATTCATCAAAATTGGTTAATGCATTTAACCGTGAAGCCGTAACATGCAAACAAACAAACTCACGTTTCCTTTTATAATATAAAGTAAGGATAAGGATATTATCATTCAATTTATTTTTTACATTAAAAAAAAATAGTAGCCAATCGGGATCAGGCACAAAGTAAAGGTTAAAAATTTATATTTAAATAAATATATCATTTATTGATCGGGCACAAATCGTAACCACGAATTTGAACGTTAACATAAAAAAAAAAACGAAAACACAATGCAGTCTTGTGTAACCTCTCAGTGCTGTAATAAATTAACAATGATCAATCTGTCTCATTCATTAAACTACTGCACAAAGGCAAGTTCAGTTAAAGTCTTTTTGTAGTCTTTTATGTTTTTTTTTTCGTGAGACTGTCTTTCCACCAAAGATCTGCTAAGGTAATATTTAGCAAAGCGTGTATGCACTGCATTTGACATGCCCGTAGGATGTTCCTAGCTTGAAATAGATGCGCAAAACCCTTTTTCACAGGATTTTATTAACTTTACCTGTAACTAACTTAACCAGTTAAAAAATCCTTTGAAGCTTAAAGTAAATCAAAATGACGTTGACTATAAAATAATGTTTTACCAGTATGTATAAATACATATATTTATATACCCTTACTTAAGCGTGTTTTTAAGTTTATTTAAAAAACATATGTTTATATTTCACAAGAGCTATTGGTATAATTCATTATTAAACCCGTAGTTTAAAGACTTAAAATCAGAATATTTTGATTTCCCATAGGCCTACATGTGCACTTATAAAACGCCGAGAAAAGGTGCACGGTTCGGTTTAGTCGTTTTCTACGAAGAAGAACCGGCAAGAATCTCATTGCTTACTTTACAAAACGTGAAATATAGAAGAAGGCCCACAATGTCACAAAGAATTGGTAAAAAAGAATCTATACTATAAAAATACACAAAATGGTAAGAAATGAAGATTTAATTTAAAGTACTGACCCAATGGATGCCCGCCTAAAAAGTAGTTAAAAGGATAAACTAAAGTGGTAGTGAATGTTTTTTTGTACATAATGTTGCCACCTAAGTAACAAAAAAACAGTTCACTCGAACAGAGCGCCTTTAGCGTTCGCGCACATCTCTCGTGGATAGGAAGCCTGATTTTCGCTCTATCTACTGCTCTACATTGTCACAGATAGCTTTGAAAGACACTCTACATTATTCTGCTCTATTTTAGCGATGTCTCGAACATTTTATAACAGTTTTAAGAGCTTTGGGCGACGGATAAATATTATGAAGGTACTCTCGTTTTATAGAGGTGAAATAATTTATGTATTAAAAGTATTTGGGGACTTTTTCAGGTAGGTTTTTAAGTAGGGTATGCAGTAATGGCGTGTCTGGTCTACTTTGTATTTTATTTGGCGGATTCACGCGAAGTATGAACCGTCTGACCTTTAAAATTAGCAAAAAATTTATTGATAAAATGTTTTAAGGGTTAGTCGTGATGCCCCATAGGTCCTCAGAAGAAGTCCTCGGTCGGAAAACCTCGCCTATCATACATGATGTTGTGGGTTCAAATCCGGGTGAGTACGAATACTTTTTCAATTCATATTTTTGAACGACGTCCAAAAAACACTAAATTGTGTAAATAACTTTACTTCAGGAAGTCGGTGAGTCTTTTATGTTTCGTTGACTTTTTTGAATTTTTGAAAGAATAAATAAATATAAAATATCGCCATTCACTGTTTTTATAAACCTCAGTTACTAGTACTTCTCTTTCGTGTTAATCATCTAAAGTTTAAGAGCGAAGAGTTTGGTCATGAAAACTTTTTAGACGAACAGACAGATTTAGTTAAACATTTACTTTTAATTTGTTTTCTTGAAACATCGTTTTTCCTGAAGCTCCAATAGAATTTCATGGTTTTCTTATTGGTATAGTATTTATTAGGAAGATAGCCATATTTAAGGATTTGGTATGGACCTTCAAACTGACCTTTCATTTTGGTACAAACCTGGGGCCTAAGTCTGCTATTACAATAGTGTCAGAATGGTCAATCACTGATCGCATAATGGTTGATTTTGACAAGTTTAGTATGTAGTAGATTACCAAACTTGTCAAAATTAACCATTATGCGATCAGTGATCGACCATTCTGACACTATTGTAATAGCAGACTAGGGCCCCGGGACCACAGTTTTTTGATACGCTGTATTTTCAAAGTACATTTCTACTGCAACTAAAGTTTGACAGTTTTATTCACATCTGTTCACATTATTTACAAATTACAAATAGACAAAAAGTATGTTCAAAATGGTAAAATTGGCATAATGTTGTGAATTAGTACAAACTAGACATTTTCATTTAGGAGCAATCAATAGATTCCCAAAAATAGACATTCCTTGCCTTGTTTGGTCATCATCAAATAACTTCCCCCGCTCTAGGCAGAGCGAGGGGGAGTGTCAGACTTCTTCAGACTAAAACCCACACATGTTCCTTTTATTGCCTTTTATGTCCCGGGGCCGCGGTATCTCTTCTGAACAACCCACAACTCCGGCAGGCGGTGGTCCTGGCAAGCCCCTCTGCTTCACTGACATTTCTTTGAGGCGCGCTCCTTTCTATTTTTTTTAGCTCTTGTGTGTAAAGTGAAGTTTTTAGACTAACATACAAAGTATTTATTAAAAAAAAAGTAATGGTAAAGAATTATGTTTGTAATACTACTGCTTGTGTTTGGTCACACTTTCACTCGAACTTTGAAGATATCCAGATTAGTTTAGGCATCATTCTTGTTAACAATATATTATTCTTTACCCCTATCTAAGATATATCGCCCGCCTTGAACATGATTATATAATCTGAATGATATACAGCCTCGTGTTGTGGGGCGTACTTGCAGGAAAGTCCATTCGTTGATACATTTTGTACTAGGGGTGAATGTTTATTCTTTTTTTTTCGTAGTCATTCATATATGCTCCTAATGACCAATCTTAAGTAAAACACATTTATTAATGTTTTAATAAATGTGTTTTACTTAAGCTTTAAAAAAAGGTGAGACGTCATGTTTTTTTGTTGTTTTTTTTTCTGAACATACCCTTTTATTTTAATCTCATATCTCGGGGAGTCCACCATTTTGAATTTAGAATGGCGTCACTTAACTAACCAGGCATTATTTATAAAATTTAAAACGGGATATTTACCATGTTTCTATTTATTTTGAGTTTCCGATTATCGATCGAATCGATGCTATTTTATGTTTTATCATAATAAATTGTATTGATACTACATATGCGAGTGCGTACGTACCAATGTTTAAGGTTCCATTCTTCTCCCTGTATCGAAAAGAACTAGATAATTCCGTACGTTTCCTCCAAAATATAGGTCAACATATAAGCCCAGTTTTATGTACAACGAACATATTACTGGCAGCCAAAGCCAAGTTAATGGAATGACCGATAACTCCAGAAGTGTCCGTTAGAAATTACGGGTGGTTTATATGGTGTCGTACCAAAAGGGTGCCAAAGGGATTTTATTATTAAGGTTCCGCTCTCTGTCTGTCCACCCACCGGCTGTAACTTTTTAACCGTAGTTGATACTTGAAATTACAGAGTGTATATTGCTATTGTAATTTTTTTTATATGTATCCCTACATTAAGTATTCAACGATACTAAACTTAATATTGTGTACTGCACATCACAGCTGTTAATGGGCACTTCTGAAAGAGCCAAACACGTCGCCAAATTTTGGGCTGACCCAATTTATAAACAATTCACAACATATTTTGAACCCAGAAACAACAATCCAATATTTTGTTTTTAGTTTTCGTTATTAGGTAATCAAATAATCATACACAAATACGCACTACGCAATAATATTACAACTAAAAGAATCAATATTTTTTTTAGGTCAGGATAAATAGTTCATAATTTAAAAAAAAAACTCAGTCAAGTGCGAGTCGGACTCACGCGCCGATTTTTCCGTACAAACTTGCGCCATAAACGGCCATATCTTTTAACTGCGTAGTCTTATAGGATTAATTTACACTTCTCCTAGTGACCACAGACTTGAGTACATGGCTTTACAAACAGACGACCAATAAAGTGACCCTATAAGGGCTCCATGTTTTCCTTTTGAAGGACGGAACCCTAAAAATAATAAATTATACAAAATAATCATTTTAGTTCAGATCATTTGAGATCTACTTAAAAAATAATAAAAAAAACAGTGAAAAGAAATTAAAACGAACATCTTTTCATTTAGATAATTTTAGATAGAAGAATACAAAACACACGTTATATAAGGAATAATAAAAGATAGTGCGCTACGTTATTTAAATTGTCAAAAGAAAATAGTATTTTATATTGCGGCTGTACGGGGCCCTTCGGACTCGAGCTCGACTCGCACTGGACCGGTTTTCATACTAAAACCCGATACCAGATGTCCCTTAACTTATACGTAAGTATTTTCTTCGGATTTTTGCCGAAAATCTTGACGGCTTTTGTTAAGGACTAATTTGGAGTCGTTTTTGCTGGATTTGGGAAAGGTCAGTAGTATTATGTTTTGCACAAGAAGGTTGGTGGGTTTTCTGTTTCTTCGACGTTGTTGGCGGTAGTTATTGCCTTGTAACACTAAACGCGTTTTTGACCATAAGACAAGTAGTTGAATACGGAAAGTTTAAAAAAAAAAGACATTGTCGTTCTCTGGGTTCTGAAGCATTTGAGTCAAAAAGAAAAAAAGACCGGTTAAATTCATTATCAGCTTATGAGTCATGGACTTCCTCCTTGCGAGAGGGAGTAGGCTGGCACATGTCTTCTAGTGACGACAGGCTGTGTCGACGGCGCGTACATATTCTACGCGCGCCTCATAGAGATGACAGGGCCTGCTAGGGCCACTGCCTGCCAGGGTTGTGGGTTATTAGGAAAAGGTACCGTGGCTGCGGAACCCACAAAGGCCAAAAGAGAACGATGGGTTTATGTCAGCAAAAGTCTGACACTCCCTTCTGCCCCGCCCAGAGCGGGAGATTTTTTTTATGATTTCCCATCCGCAAAAATAATAATAAAAGGACCTCATTTCCCACAATAAATCCTGGCGTGATTCATTATTTAACCCACTTAATTCGCTTTACCAGTTGCAGGTATAGCGAAAAACCATGTAAAAAATCTTAGAAGTAAAATTTGAGCTAAAATCTTGCATACCTTTTAGTTTCGATGACAATGCATGAATAGTTAGGGAACGTCATTCTAATTTATCTATTTAAAAAAAAGAGATACATGATTTCTTTGCGTTTATAAAATGTCTGGCACAAAACGAAATATATTCAAATTATAACAACATACATTTCACTTTGATAATGAAATAATGAAACCAGCATATTAAAATATACCCCCTTTCCAAAGAGTGTTTTCAGTATGTTTTTTTATTAGAAAATTTCTGTAAGCATTTCTGAATACAAAACAATCTAGATAACCTAACATTTTTTCTAGGCTCTAGTACTCTTTATACAAATACTAAGTGCCATGAAAAGACTCCAAGATTACACGGAGAGGTTGTTTACCTCGGTGTATAAGGAGAGTAACCGTAAGTGTTACACCTCTGCAACTTTTATGACGATCTCTCGGGGACTTTCTAAAGACCTGAGGAATACATGAAATGGAAATTTTAAGATTGTATGTCGTTTTTCTAGTCGTAAGGTTGAGGATCAACCTACGCCTGGTTGGGCCACAGATGAGTGGTCAGTCATTACATTTCGAGACTTCGAAAGCACGTTGATTTGGTCCCGGTTGTCATTTGCAGATCTTTGACAGTTGTTGCAGTAGCTATCGTTAACCAGTCACTAGTTTGTAGCTTAATAATAACAGCTGCACGGTTTATCTTTGAAGTTAAGCCGCGCATTGTCAAGGTTGGTTTGTGGATGGGTGACCATCCATTACATGCCGAGTTTCTTCTGTATCCGGAAGCATGTTCAGCCGTTGGACTCCGCTATCTGATAACCTTTGACAGTTGTTACACGTGGTCAGTGTCCCGAAAGTTTGTCAATCAGTCTTAGTAAGGGGTACTATAATTGCAATTAGAATACTGTAAAATTTGTCCGTCGGCCCAGTGACAACGGGCTGTGTCGTGGACGCGTTAGTGTTCCACACGCGCCTCAAAGAGATGTCAGCAAAGCAGAGGGGTTATGGGTTGTTCGAAAGAGATACCGCGGCCCCGGAATACAAAGGGCAATAGAAGAAACATTGGTGGGTTATAGTCAGTACAAGTCTGACACGCAGTCCCCCACTCCGCTCAAATCGGGAAGTTATTTAATGATTTCCCATCCGCAAAAAAGGGGGTACTGTAATACCCAGAAATCACTTTTGATGTTTGATAAGTGTATACATGATATTGTTTGTGACTGTACAACTAACAATAATATATTTTTTTAAAACACACGTTTCTAACTCTCGAAAGAACTACACGATCTTACGTAGCTTCATCGCATTACTTCGGCAATTTCCGGCAGCCTTCGGATCTCATCGTGTATGTTCACATTTACATTTCACGTCTGATTTACATCGGAACTCATTCCTATTCGTATAGGAAGTCATTACAGTATGTATGTTGACAATTTCCACGTTAATTATACGATACATTGCTTTGTATTGGCGTATTTATTCAATGTTTATGTATTTGAGACATGGTTCGGCCATTATGTTTGTATTTTATTTGTAAGAAGATTGATATAAGTAAAGTCTGATACTGTGAACGTTCTTAGGGTTGCATAGCTGAAAAAGAAATAACGGAACTCTTATTGGATCACTTTGTTCTTCGTCTGTCTATCTGTCAAAACCAAAAAAATACCCAAAACAAATACAGAGTTTTTTTTAAGGTGCCAGGGCCTCCGTCTGCCGGGGTTGCCGGTTGTTCGAAAGAGATACCGCGGCCCCGGAACGTAAAGGGCGTTAGAAGAAACATGGGTGGGTTTTGTCAGTACAAGTCTGACACTCCCCTCCGCTCCGCCCAGAGCGGGGAAAGTCATTTGATAATTTCACACCCCCAAAAAAAAAGCCTCTTTAAAGGTCGGTGACGACTATGTAGATTAGTATCTAAAATGGTTTAAGAAAACACCGCACAGATTAAGTGTACCTGTGTAGTAAGTGCAAGCATTTATCAGTTATCGTGTAGTTAGACTCATAACTCAAGGAGCACAAGGACACGACGAACAATACCAAAAGGGATACTTTGGTATAGGACTTATTTATTAATTTATTATATACTAGCTTTCGCCCGCGACTTCGTCCGCGTGGCATAGTTACTTTGGGCTAACGCTAACTTTAACCCGCGTGATGATCGAAAAGAAAATATCTTTTTCTCCCCTCTTTCTTTCCCTTTTCTCACTTTTTTTAGCTTATGTTCGTCTCCAGGGTCCCAACTATCTTTGTACCAAAATTCATCAAAATCGATTTAGTCATTTAGGCATGAAAACGTAACAAACAAACAAACTCACTTTCCCTTTAATAATATTAGTAAGGATTAATACTAAAACCGAGTATGGTAAAATTGGGTCTCAACCTTACGTTAAACTACACACATCACGTATTACAAACCTAAAAATATATATCCCAATTCGCTCAATCCGGCAATTCCTAAATTTGTGCCCAAAGGTAACGTTTCAACGAGAAGTGGGTTTAAATTCCTCAGGGCATCGCTCGGATGTACCGTTTCCCGGAATTGACGTGACCAAACCGTAGTTGTCAGGTAGACTAGAATTTCAACCTAAAAGGTTCCCTTAATTTTCACAGGCTTTGGAATTACGGACGAGCGGTGTAAACGGTACGCAAATGCATTCTCTTTTTAAAATAGCAATACTCGCTTCACATAAAAAAAAAAATTAAGAACTAGTTGTACCCAACAGTTTTATCCGTTATAGAGCATCTATTTATTATAGCGTGATTTTAAATAGCTTATAGCCATCCTCGATCAATAGGTTATCAAATACAAGATTTTGTTCAATTCGAACCAGCAATTTCTGAGATTAGCACGTTCAACCAAACAAATTCTTCAGCTTTATAATATTATAATCCATTTATTAATAATATCTATGATTGGTTCAGTAGCCCTACTATGACCTCTTAAAGCAATTCTTATTCCGCTGAGGGAAAGAGACAGAGCTATACAGGGTGTCTAGCACCATCTCTTTCACTCAGTGGAATAAGAATTGCTATAAGATGTCATAGTAGCCCTTTTGATTGTGCTTGTAAAATGCTTTATGATAATTGTATTATCTATTTTAAACGGATTCACTTTAGGTTTACAAAGCGTACTCATGTTAGGGATTCAGTTTACTCCTTACATAGGTACAGAGATAGTTGGGACCCTGGAGACGCACATAGGCTAAAAAAAGTGGGATAAGGGGGAGAAAGAGGGAAGAAAAGGGAAGAGAAATATATTTTTATAATATATAAAATCACGCGGGTTAGCATTAGCCCAAAGTAACTATGCCGCGCCGACAAAGTCGCGGGCGGAAGCTAGTATTTAATAATTTGACGTTATTCCGTTAATTCACTTTTACATAAAACAAAATAGCAGTCCACTCGCATCGGAAACAAGATAAAAGATGATGGATTGATCCCAGTACAATTTGATATTCCCAAGTTCAAGAACTGGTTCGAACATAATATATGTACATATATAGTACGGCACTTCCGATTCAACAAGGCTGTATTCTAGAGCAAGTTGCTGATGTATGCTCCAGGTTGTACTCTCCGTCAACAAAATTATTATTATCACCTATATTTTGTATCTATATGTGACAGTAAAGTTATACCATAGTGTTTAGTTGATGAACAAACGAATACTAAATTAAACTAAAATGATTAATCTAAACTAAACTTATAAATAAATTAAAAAATAGCGTCAAAAAATTCGTCCTCAACGCTGTCAGTTGGCAATGTCCCCAAGAGACTGGCCGCGTTGCCACGTTGTATGGCAACGCTAAGCCTCTGGCCAAAGTAAAAGCCAGCCCTTGGGTCACGGGAATCTGTATCTATATTAGTTAAAATAATCAAAGGTGACTCAGGTGATAAGCGATCACTTAACGAACATGTTTTAATTACGTTAGTTTACTTATAATTGAACAAAACTTTACTATTACTTATAGTTAAACATATGTACAAACCATAACATGATTAGTACAGTATTGTTATTTTAAGCTACGCTTACTGGTTTTAATTAAGTAGCATTTAATTAAGTTTTTCTCTGTAAGTGAATTTGTAATTCTTTTGAGAAATAAATATATTTAACCGTAAAACAATGAAATATTCCTAGTCTGTCATTAAGAACAAAATCCAGCCACCCACTTTTCATTACAAAAGGGCGTCGTTTATAATAGTAAGCAGCAGCATATGTCCTATACCTAAGAGTAGAATAAAGGCAAGCTCTAGGGGAATACAATGGATTGCAATTTGTAACATTTGAGTAACCGAACCTGTACATGTTTGGTTATGGAGCCACAAACACGACTCCATTCAATTCACTCGCACGCGTAGGTATCGATAAAAATCGAATAGAACTCGGTTATAGCTCGCAATTGGAAAGCTATCTGCTTGTTTTTATGATGATATGTTTTGCCGAGTGAGAAGACAAACAGTAGTAGGTTTTTAGTTTAGTAGTAGTTAGTAGTAGTATGTTGTTGGGTGACAAATAAGTTGTTTACACCGCAATTTACGAACTGCCTCGTCTGTCGAGTGGACGTAAGCATGACTGCTGACCAAGAGGTCCTCAGTTCGGTTCCCAGTTCGGCATTTTTATTGGTTTTTTCTAGCAGAAATCGCTCAATAGCAGCCACCGAGAGTCCGGATTTATGCTTCGAAGCTTTAAGTGTCGAATTGAGAACTTCCTTCTTTTTTTGAAGTCGGTTAAAAATCGATTAGATGTAAATGTTTAAAGACTTAATATATCTGGCTATGCTACTTGTCCTATGCTACTAACTCTGGCAGCACAGACGCCATGGTGTCCTCACCTACCGCCTGACGCAGGTCCTCACCGGATACAAAGGCTTTAGTAGGTTCCTGCAGTTAATCGGGCGGGTTGCGGGTTGTTTGAAAGAGATAAAGAGGGCAAAAGGAGGAATATGGGTGGATTTTAGTCAGTAAAAGTCTGACACTGTTTCCCGCTCCGCCTAGACCGGGGGAATTTCTTTAATGATTTCCCATGAATAAGATGAAAAAGGCACTCACTGTAAGCCTTTTTTTTCTCAACGCAATTTAAAAACACGGTCAAAAATAAATTCTCTCTAAGGACCACTAACAAAATATCCCGTTTATATTAAAATGTAAGCCAATGCTTATCAGTTCTTGAAATCTCTTAAGCCGAGCTCTGCCAAACAGACCTTCGACGTTGGAAATCCTCACGAAAACAAACGACAATCGCTGAAAATACTTTCCAATCCAATTATCGGCGAAGGTCGCAAACGTTGCATAATCCATATTTGTGCAGATGCATCGTATGTTATTCATGCAAGTTACAAAGTTTAAGCCATTTCTGAATATTACATGGCCTCGACAGTTTTAATGTAACTGCATTTATAAAGATTTTCTAGTCTGTAGTTGTTTATTGTGAATGTGAGGACCATGTGAATCATAACTTTTATTTACTTTTTTTGCTTTTGACGATTCTGGCAGTTGAGTACTATTTAGGGACCTACGCAAATGTCCTTTTTTTGATATTGTTCGTCATTTCGTTGAGTTCCTTGGGTTATGAGTCAAGCTACACGATAACTGACAAATGCTTGCACTGATTGGACAAGTCCACTCAATCTGTGTGGTGCTTTCTTAAAAAGACCACTTCAGACACTAATCTGCATAGTCCTCATGTAAGTTGACCAAGATTTTTTTTGTCTGGATTTTATAAGAGACTATGACCTCTGAGTTTGTTTCGGCTGTTTCTTCTCAGAGTAGTCGGGTACGAAACACCGGCCTCGTCTAGTTTTAAAAAAAAGACGTGTAAAAGTGTTTGTGAAAACCCACTTGCAAAATAAACATCATTTATCATTTATAACATTACAAATTTTACCAACTGCTCAATTGCCAGGCGTCCCGATAACTGACTGTACATTATTATAATAAACAGCACAGCGTTCTAAAACATGTTAATGACAATTGCACAGCCTTTCCTCAATGATGTTGGGGTCGGCTTCCAGTCTACCTGAAGGCAACAAACTACCAATATCCTATTTTATTTATTAATTAATATTATAAATGCGAATGTTTGTGAGCATGTATGGATGTTTGTTACTCTTTCACGTCAAAACGGCTGAAGGGATTTTGATAAAATTTAGCACAGAGGTAGATTATAGTCTATAATAACACATAGGATTCTTTTTTTTTATATCATGCGAGCGAAGCTGCAGGCGTCAGTTAGTTTTATATAAAGTGACTGCATATCTGACCACCACAATCTAGAACTGTAGTGTTTTTAGAATATCGATAAGTCTGGTTGTCAGACTTTCGGAATACTGACTACCTGTAATGACTGTCAAAGATTTACAAATGACAGCCGGGACCAACGGTTTATTAACGTGCTTTCCGAGGTACGGAGGAATCACACATCCAAGGAACAACCTAGGCCTGAGCAGCTGGACCCAAACGTCTCTAGCTCTAAAAGACATGCTGAATAAAATAATCTGGGAGATAGAGAAGGTCTAACTAGAATCATGTTTTAAATCCAGGGTAAAAATTATAAAACAATACCCCTACAATCGTATGCACATATGTACTGCTCATTTGTACATATGTATTGCCTACAACCGTTATCTTCCTTAATACGAACAAAACAGTCGACACAGAAAGTCTAACAGCCCGAACTAGTCCAATAGAATTAGTGATGAGATTACTTCGGTAAGCTCCTTGCCTATTCTTTTTACGTAATTAGACTGAAACTACGGAAAAGTACGGTACACAGCTTCTTTTATTAGTAAACTAGCTTTTGCCCGCGGCTTAGTTTGCGTTAAATTCGGGGTAACACAGTTCTCCTTTCCTGATTTACAGGTACTTGTAGTTTTTGCCCTTGCGCCTTATGTATTGTAGCAACGCTAAGTTTTCACTTTTCTTCCCTCTTTCTCCCTCATTACCAACTTTAAAAAAAAATGCCTACGTCCATCTCCAGGGTCCCAACTATCTCTGTACCAAACATCATCAAAATCGGTTACGCCATTAAGGCGTGAAGGCGTAACAAACAAACTCTATTTCGCTTTTTAATATTAGTAAGGATTTATACAAAAATACCTGATCTATTTATACATATATCGAGTGAACGTAATTTGAATCTAGAAGCTCGGTAAAATCCGTCTAACTGAGATTCGCTATTTTTGGACCTGAACGAGGGATGAAATCGTAATATGTCTGACGGCAACCTATGTCCGTTTCATCTCGCTCATATTGAAAGTTAGGTCAATAGGTCTCACCGTCCAGGATATTACTTTTAGAAAAAACATAATTATGATGTAAAATAGAATAAAAACAAAAAGAAAATTTTCTATTTTTTTAACCAGTTACAATTTGAAAAAAGGTGTCCTGCATTTTACCTCAAATTTTGCAGTACTGTGACCATTTCCGTTTACATCTCTACATACATAAACCCACGCCTTTTTGCCATGGGGGTAGGCAGAATGGCAACGGCAAGCTGAGAGCGCCAATTGGTTGCCGAGTTTTCAAAAATCTTTTCATAATCGAAAGGGCTATGACAAGGCTGTAAATTTTTGATAAATTTTTGACCTGGAGTATAGCTGAGATAGCTTTTTTTTTTTATAAAAACGTTGCCCCACACTAGGAAGTTCTCCTGTATCGTGGGTGCGTTTATAAACATTTAAACTAATAATACACAAACAGCCAGACCCGAAACAACTATCTGCAGGTCATACAAATATTTGTTCCGTGCGGTAATCGAACCCGCGACACACAGCACAGCAGTCGATCGATCAGCCACTACGCCAACCGTGTCTTCAAATTGTGACTTGAGTTCTCGAATAATCCTATCACCTTTCTGCTGGAAAGCAGTAGGGTTACTAGTACGTTGAACAGCGCGCAATCGCTTAGTATATAAGTTTGTTGCCCCTGGCTGGAGACCTTAACCTCAAGGCACCCACAAGATTGTCCAGTTGAGCAACTAAAATCATCATATAAAAAAAACTGGAGAGGTGTCAAGGGACACCCGGATGGAACGAAGTTATCATTTATTATGTAAAGCAAACCTGTATAAACTCAACAAAAATAATCGTCGCGACACTACACTGTTAAAGTGTTCAATGCGAAATAGAAAGACGAAACGAAAAAAACTGGCTTGCTTTCTATGAAACAGAGAGAGAGACAGACAGAGAAACACGCGCACGCCGCACGGCTTACAACTATAGCAAAAAGTGTCGTTACAACTTTTGGACTTATGGTTCGGTCTAGCCCCCTTTCGCAACGCGCCATAAGGAACTTCGTTCCAAAAAACATAAGTTGAACGTTTTGAAGTACGAAAATTGACCTTCAGTATATTTCCATATAACTAGCGCACTGAAGAGTCACTTCAATATGTGCTTACACAAAGAATAGAATCAGAAATGTAAATCTCACTAAAATACTCAAACCGCAACGTGGACTTGACCACAGTTTGCTTCTACGTTTCCGATGTGAACTGATTAGATTTCCTACAAAATTCTTAGTATTTACATTTCTTAGTAAAACTCTTGCAAAATATAAAAATGAACTAGTTTGAAATGCAAATGTTTGTGAAGATGTGTGGATGCATGTATGGATGTTTGATACCCTTTCACGTCTAAACCACTGAATGGATCTTGATGAAATTTGGCACAGAGGTAGATTATATGCGAAGGGCAGGGCGTTTTTGTGGGACTGTCTCTTGTAATCTGACGTTCAAAAAGTGCTGATTATCAGCCTAATTTGAATAAATGACTTTTGATTTTGATTTTGATTTTATAGTCTGGAATAACATATAAGATACTTTTTTTAAATCATCACGCGGGCAAAGCCGCGGGCGCGAACTAGTTTTTCATAAATAACTTTTCATCTATCGACATTTTCTTTTATTATTTGATTATCTAGAAACAAACTTGAATCGGTTAAAATTCCATTTAGCTACGCGATGCTACTGCAATTGTCAGAACATTGTATTATTAACCATTAACAAGAAGCTCGCGTGCCAGTACCTTGAACAAAATGGTCGAAACGGAACGTTTCCTTCCTGCAGTTACACTTAAACAACAAGAAGGATACGTATAGAAGGCCAGGTCAATACCTACAACAAGTAAAAACACACACACACATAGACATACTGTACGTTTAGTGAGTGTAACCCCCTGTTTTTTTGCGGATAGGAAATTATCAAATAACTCCGCTCTAGGCGGAGCGGGTTTAGACATTTACTCACTAAAACCCATTCATGTTCATTCTTTTGCCCTTTGTGTACAAAGACTGCGATATCTCTTTCGAACAACGTGCAACACCGGCAGACGTTGGCCTTGGGCAAGCTCTTCTTCTTTGTTGACATCTCTTCGTGATGTTCGTGAAACAGAAAATCCCTCATAAAAGGAGGTGACCGTATGCCGTTAGACGCGAAAGGTCACCGCCACCTATCGCCTCTACGAGGACACAGTGGTGCTCCACCCAAATGGGGCAGACCTTCACAGTGTGCTTCATCGCATCCTCCTGGCTTTGTCACATCGGTGACACCCGGGTTTCTCCTCCAGCCCGATTATGTGCAGGAAATAAAACACCGCTTTGTGAGTGGAGTGTGTCACGTAACTCAACACGTGCATCCGATGCCCTTTTTTGAGGATAGGTAATCATCAAATAACTTCCGCCACTCTGGATGGAGCGGGAGGAGTGTCAGACTTTTAGTGACTAAAACCCACCCACGTCCCTTCTTTTGCCCTTTATGTTCGGGGCCACGATGTCTCTTTCGAACAAACCGCAACCCCGGCAACAACCCGCAACCCCATTTGATGTGCTGGTATTTTAAAATTGAAGCATTAATGGTACATTTAAATGACGTACTCATTATGAAACTGTACTTCTGTGCTATGATTCTGTGTTGTGTTGTGTATACCACAACATACATTCGAGATTTTTATCAGTAGTGGCGGAAAATTAAAGTGTGTTTTACTTTTTTAATGGCCTTTGACCGCGTTTAATTTACATATGCTGTAATTATGGTTTTACGACCCTTTTAACTATAATTTATAGGTTAGATGTTAGTGAAACTGTGTATGGTTAACAAAAAACGGCCAAGAACGAGTCGGAATCGCGCACCGACGGTTCCGTACAAACTTGTGACATAAATGGCCATATCTTTTGACTTCGTAGATTTAGAAGGTTGATTTTCTCCACACTCTAAGGGACTACAGATTTGAATATATGGTTATAATTTCAATTCGATACCTCTTCGGCTACGCATTTCCAAATTAAACGATCGAACAGACAGACAGACAGACAGACTGACGGACAACAAAGTGATCCTACAAGGATTCAGATTTTTCCTTTTGACGTACGGAACCAAAACAAAAAAAAATCCCGAATGCCTAATTCAATTTAGAACGATGTCAAGTGGAACAAAGCGGGGTATATAATAATAAAAAAAATAAAATAAAAATAAAAATCGTTTATTTTCAGGCGTCAACGGCCCCTAGCTTGTTAGTAATCAATACAAACTTAAAAACTATGTTAGTATGTAACACATAAGTACAACAATGAAACAAAAACACAAATACACATTAAAAAAATTAGACAAGTTTAGAGGAAGATTTATCAAGTCCCAAGTCTGACATGCAGCTTGATAAATCTTCTCATGCAGCTTACTAATACTTTGTCATTCCAGTTGCGATCCATTATTACAAGGAAAGACTAGCCTTAGCAGCCGGGACCCGCCAAATCCAAACACCATTGCTGCTACTTAGAAAATAACGCAATAACACTGAGCCCGAACTAAGAATCAATCCCAAGACTCCACGCTTCGGGAGAAAACACCAAGGTGTCACCACTGTGACGATGGACGGTGGAGCACACTGTGGCAGTCTGCCCAGGGCAGAGCACCGCTGTGTCTCTGTAGAGGCGATCGGCGGCGGTGAACTCTCGCGCCCGGCCCTGGTTCAGTCCATGGTGCGGAGCGAGAAGGAATGGGAAGTGGTCACCTCTTTCTGCGAAGCTGTCATGCTAGCGAAGGAAGTGGTCGGACTTCACGCTTATTAGTCAAACATGCTACAATCGAACAATGAGGCAGTCCTATAAAAACAATCCTTACTATAATCCTTACTAATATTATAAAAGCGAAAGTGAATTTGTTTGTTTGTTACCTCTTCACGCTTTAATGGCTGAACCGATTTGGATGAATTTTGGTACAGAGATAGTAGGGAACCAGGAGACGGACATAGGCTAAAAAATGTAAGAAAGTAGGGAGAAAAAGGGGAGAGAAAGATATTATTTTTCGATCATCACGCGGGTTAAAGTTAGCGTTAGCCCAAAGTAACTATGCCACGCGGACGAAGTTGCGGGCGAAAGCTAGTGAAAGAATAAAGTACGCGTGGCTTTGTACAATACTCTTAAGTATCTTTCCAAAGGTTTTTAACCTCAACAATCTTAAAACTTGTTTGTTCCAAGAACATAGTAAAATCGAATATTATGCAGTTTGCCTTACTCTGAACTTTTACAACCTCCATTTATTCCACGTCTTCAATGGATAGTTTTGTTTGTTTTCTCCACTATAACCCTTCGCTACTCATAATTTGAGTTTTAAAGTACACTTTCAACTAAAATACTGCCGGATTTTATTCGTAATATGACTTCAATAACATTTGAATAGCACAGGTTTATTTAATGAGAAAGCTGTGATGCTCCATAGACAATAGTCCGCCTGCCTTCTTACGAATACACGGCACTACGCAGAAAAACGAATATGAATGTGAGACTAGTGATTTTTATGTCATTCATCGATTTTTTTGCCACTGACTTCTAGAAGGAAATAAATTTTCTGTCTTTTTGTTGAATTAGTTTCTTAATTCAGCCTGTTTAGTTATGCTTTGATGGTATCTTATGCAAATTCTCATCAAGCATTGATTTTCCATTGCTACTACAAGATAAAAGCATGTCATCCATGTATATTAGAAGATAACTCGTAAACTATCAAAGCAATTCAAATAAATTAATAAAGAAACCTTTTGAGAGTATACCTTTTCGATTATGAAAAGGATTTATGAAACCACCAAAATTGGTGGAGAATTCAACTTCCAAAAAAAAAAACAATCAAATTGAGACCCCTCCTTTTATTAAGTCGGATAAAAAGTGAGAAAAAGAGAAAAATGCCCACGATTTTTACCACCAAGCCTAAGGGTGATGTGGAACAAAAACATATTAAGTGCAAAGAGGCAAAAAAAAACAAATAAAAATTCTCATGTCAGACTCGCGCACCCAGCGTTCCATTCAAACTTGCAACATAAACGGCCATATCTTTTGACTGCTTAGACTTATACTAAGTATAAATATTGTTCGAATTTCAACTCGATACCTCTACGCGTTCCTGACATAAAAGACCTTGACAAACAGATAGACGGACAACAAACAAACAACAAATTGAACCAATAAGAACACCGTTTTGTTCCTTTTGAGGTACGGAATTCTAAAAAAATACATATATAGACAATATGTTTACTATTACATACACTTCTACCTAACCCTTAAGAGACTACTAGCGTGATGTTATGCCACTTACTATATCTACATATAACGCAACAGAGTGTATCACAATCCCCTACCCTCCTCTCTAATCGTAACCAAGGACAAAACGTGACTGACTGGGGAAAGACGGGATTAAACGCAACACTATCGTGTACTTACGTCTTACCATTGAGTGCATGGTACTGTTTTTTTTTTCTGAATGGCATCTCGCAGTTCAACCTAGGAGGTTGTCGTGTGCTTAACTGGGTGACTCAAAATAAAAAAAAATCAAAAGTCATTTATTCAAATTAGGCTGATAATCAGCACTTTTTGAACGTCACATTACAAGAGACAGTCCCACAAAAACGCCCTGCCCTTCGCCACTTCCTAGTGTTTTAGCTGGGAAGAAGAAGTGGCGTAACAAACTCCCCAGCAACACATCTGTCTGTCAGGTTAGAAGAACCAGATTTTATACAATTTATATTATCACAACAAAATTTTAAAAATATAAGTAATTATTCATTCATTGTCACTTGTCAGCTAGCAAACACCAATTATATATTAAAAAAAAAAATGTTATTGTGATTCCTGTGGATGCCTTGAATTTAAAGCCAGGGCGCATGGTTGTGTGCCACGACCCCCTCTTTTATAATGATTAGTGCGAATTGGTCTCGCGCACAAAGAGTTCTGTACCATCCTTACTAATATTATAAAAGCGAAAGTGAGTTTGTTTGTTACGTCCTCACGCCTAAATGGCTAAGCCGATTTTGGTCTAGGTCGAGCGACATCAAGCTACAAGCACGGGCTTCAGTTAATTATTATTTTTTCAATTACTTACATACATTGGAAAATTGACAGAGGGAAAATTATCAAATAACTTCCCACTCTTCTCACTTATTGTTGGGTTTACGCTGTCCTCTAATACTTAGTGTTAACTTTGTAACAACAACATTATATAAAAGCAAAGCAAATGTTTTTAAAAGAGTAGGTAACGATGGAGTTTCTTGCCGGATCTTCTCCTTAGGAAACGACCAACTCAACCCATGCTACTTTTTTCGACGCTTTTTAAGTTGACTAGCCCGCGGTTTCGCTCGCGTTAAATTCAGAGTAACACAGTTCCCCTTTCCTGATTTGCAAGTACCTGCTACCTGTAGTTTTTGCCCTTGCCTCTTTTTTATTGTAATAGCAAAACTAAGATTTCCCTTTTGTTCCCTCTTTCTCCCTCATGTCTCACGTTTTAAGAATAAAAAAAGCCTATGTCCGTCTCCAGGGTCCCATCTATCTCTGTACCAAAATTCATCAAAATCGGTTTTGCCATTGAGGCATGAAGACGTAACAAACGAGCAAACAAACTCACTTTCGGTTTTATTATATTAGTAAGGATTTGATTTATTAGGTACACTTACACTTCTGCCAAAACGATAATCTTTCACCACTAAACACGCACACTAAACACTCCTTCTAACTTGCATCAAGTACTTATAGTTTAGACACTGAGCTACAGTTCACACCGAACTACAAGTTGTGCCAGTAATGACTGTTTTAGGACACAAACTTAATTGGGCACAGCTGTTGTTTACATCGTCGTTTGGCATTAAGACCTGGTCAATATCGATGTGGGTTTTGAAGCTTCCACAAGAAGTTCGAACCGAAATACTGTGAAGGTTTTATACCATTTCTCGAACCTTATTGAATGCAGGCTGTTTTTCAATGACGTTCGAATACTTAGATTGTTTAAATAAAGAATAGGAAAAAAAAAGAATAGACAAGATTTGCAATGTATGACATGTTTTGTTTTTTTTTAAGTCTGCCCCACATTACGAATTTTCACTGTATTGTGGGTACATTTACAACCATTTTATCTCTCATCACTAATACACAAACAGCCAGACCCGGAACAATTATCTGTAGACCATACAAATATTTGTTCCATACAGGGATCGAACCTGCGGCAAGTAGCACAACAGTCGATCGCTCAGCCGTTTTGTCAAATAGGTTTTTGAAGTGAGAACTAATCAAAAACTTATCAGAAACGTTATTCACAAACCCAAATATAACACACAAGAGCTATAAAAACTACATCGAGAGCTCATGTACTCACCCCCTAATTTACATACACGTTAATGACAGGCTTTCATGAGTTCCCTACTTAATATACCCCACAAAAGCTGTCATTTACCCCCCAGGTATGCGGTAAATACCTGTCCTGTACCTCAATACCGCTTGAATACCGGACTTGTTGGCTTGACACACAAACGTTGCATGTTTTGGAGTAATGATGTCGATTAAATGACAAGTTAAATATTTTTGTGATGGCTTCCTTTCAAGGGGAATTCTATGTGTCCTAATTTGCGGAAGTACAAGTGTGTTTTTTTATTTATTTATAAGCAAATTATACTAACAGTAAACATCATACATACCGCGGCCCCGGACATAAAGGAACATGGGTGGGTTTTAGTCAGTACAAGTCTGACACTCCCCGTCGCTCCACCCAGGGCGGTGGAAGTTATTTGATGATTTCCCATCCGAAAAAAATACAATTTATCGGTTGTACATACCTACATAAAACTGGCGAAAATCAAGAAAAATAAAATACACACACACACACATACACAGTCACAATTAGAATTAGCAAAACCAATATTTAATAGTTTAAAAAAATATCAAATTATAAAAAACAATATAATTTGGTACAAAATTAATTAATTCACGGAGATAGTACTGGAAATATCAATGGACACTAGATAAAAACACGTTGCAAGCTACATATACATGGGTGTCATATACGAATTGTCGTATATGACACCCATAGGCCGCTAGAGTAGAAGGAACGACAAAGCACCTTAAATAAAATCAACTCGTAACAAGTTTGTACCAAACCTCAATGCATGAGTTCTTTGCCACTTTTTTCAACATTATTATTAGTTTGCTTACCTTCAAACGTCCCTGTGAAACAATTCAAACCATAACGCAGCAAAACCGCGTGTAAAAGCTAGTTCTCAATAATTGTTCGTCAACCTACAAGTGTGGCCAGCATTCACCATTGTGTACACGCTGTACAATTTGTATGATCTGCTCTCGATACACAATGGCCCATTGTTGGTATCGACAGGCTGCCCACTCACTGTTACTGGCATCTTTAAGTACGTTCAGTGTTTCGCTCAATTACTACTCGGGGTAAGTTCTTGAAATTAGAGTTCAGGGGGAAACTATGGCGGCGATCTCTCGCGTCCGGCCCTGGTTCAGGCCATGGTCCGGAGCGAGAGGGAATGGGAAGCGGTCACCACCTTCTGCGAAGCAGTAATGCTAGCAAAGGAGGTGGCCGGGCGTTTGAGGGAGAGAACATCTGCCCAACCCAGCCGCCGCGGGAGACGCCCATGGCGCCGGGCGCCGCGAGACGACTTCCGGCCACCGTAGATGCGGGCCTGTGGGCGGTGAGCAATGGGTAGTTCACCGCCCGTCCGTCGATTGACGACAGGCCGTGTCGACGGTGCGTTCGTGTTTCACGCGCGCCTCAAAGAGAGTCAGCAAAGCAGAGGGGCTTGCCAGAGCCTCCGCCTGCCGGGGTTGCGGGTTGTTCGAAAGAGATACCGCGGCTTCGGAACGTAAAGGGCAATAGAAGAAACATGGGTGGGTTTTAGCCAGTACAAGTCTGACATGCCCCCCCGCTCCACCCAGAGCGGGGGAAGTCATTGGATGATTTCCCACCCGGAAAAAAAAAGGGGGGAAACTATCCGGGGTTTTTCGAATGAGATACCGCGGCCCCGGAACAAAAAGGGCAAAAGAAGGAACATGATGGGTTTTATTTAAATTACTAGCTGTGCCCAGCGGTTTCACCCGCTGCTCACTTAGGGGTATGAAAAATAGATGTTGGTCGATTCTCAGACCTACCCGATGTACACAAAATTTCGATTAAATCGGTCCAGCCGTTTCGTAGGAGTATGGGAACGAAAACTGTGACACGAGAGTTTTATATATTAGATATTATATTATCTGTGATATATTTAGTAAACACTCATTCCCAGGGGAGCGAGGCATAAGTTATTTGATGAATCACTAAGAAATTTAGAAAATGGGAAACTATCCGTAGTAGTGCTCAGTGTATATCCGATAACGGATGGATTTAAGATATATATACAGACATGGCATAACGGCCATTATTTACTTTTTTCTGAGGTCACCTCAGAATCACTTAAAGAGAAATTGTTAAAACCTATTAAAAGATAATTAGACAAAAACGTATCGTCTATGATGATTTCATATTTTTACTGTGTCATCAACATGTAAATGAATTTGAATTAATTTTTGTTTTTTTTTAATGCTAAGACATTTTTCTAAATATGCAAAAATAAGTAAATCTGTTTCAGCGTGAAATCGTAACAAACATACACACGTATTCATGCAAACTATAGCTGTTAGCATTGTCTTTATATTGAAAATAACCTGTTTTCCCTACGCTTTTTTCCGACACTTCCCAAAAGGCCCCGAGCCAAGCAAGGGAAATATCGAAAAAAAAAGTTCTAACAAATTCACACGCTTATCATTTGTTTTCCTAAGTGACGAACTTTATCGAGTGATATTGATAGTTTTGTAACAGTGATCTATCATGGAAGAAATGGTGCGAATGTTATTCTCATAAATTGAATTCTAAAAAAGATTATCCTATCTTTTTGTCTATCCAGATATCTTGAAAGACAACGCAGTTGTTCGAAAGAGATACCGTGGCTCCGGAACACGAAGAGACATGGATGGATTTTAGTCATTAGAAGTCTGATACTCCCCCCGCTCCGCCCAGAACGGGAAAAATTATTTGATGATTTGCCATCCGAAAAAAAAACTGAAGAAAGCAAAAAGACTCTGATTTAAAAGGCAAACATCATTAGATGATAAAAAAATAATAGAAGATCATAAAAACGATTATGATGAGGAACGAAGTGTTTTAGAACAAGTTGTTTTGAGCAGAGACTTTTTTTCTGAAGGATGTAGCTATGTATGTATACATATATGTAATAGTAATAATGGAAGATAAACGGACAAAACTTGTTATTCTAATTGTGTTAATTTCTTTAATTTTTAATATTGTAATATATTTTATTTGATTCTCCCATATTTATTTTTGTTTTACTATTTGAAATGAAACTAGCCGTAAACATATACGCCGCGCGAACGAAGTCGCGGGTGCAGCTAGTCGTTTTATATATCTACCCCAACTCCTTTAGCGATCCACTCACAAACTTATGCTGAAGGCCTACAAAACAATATACGACAAAACTATCAACTCCTATATTTATAAGACTGACTCTGAAAGACAAACGAAATATTTTAAAATTACCCGAGCCTTTATTTGTGAGCCTACGAGGGTCGTTGTACCAAATAATGTAGGCACGCGACGGCAGCCATTGTTGTGACAAATTTGTATCGGCATAAACCTACTAAACAAGCCTACTTTGGCAATTTGGTATTTTGATGAAGGACAACTGTGGAGGAGAGAACGAAGTATTAGAATGCCTAGTCTGTTTTTGGTTTTATTTTTAGTTGAAACTATCTTGCGCCCACAGCTTCGCCCGCGTGTTATCAGAAAAAAAACCATCAAGTTACTAACATTCATCCATCCTCACAAACATTCGCATTTATAATATTAGTAGGATATTAGTAGGAATAAGGATAGCTGGCAACCGCAGCTTAGCCCGCGTGTTATCGGAAAAAAAATATCCTATGTGTTATACCAGGCTATAATATACCTCTGTGCCAAATTTAATCAAGTTTGTTTTGTTTTTTTTTTTATGGTCTGGAATGACACATAGGGTACCTACTTTTCTCGATATGACGTGGGCGCCAGCTAGTTTGAAATAAGCCTACTGCCATTTCCTTACGCAATGCCATTACAGAATTTTCAACATTCCGTCAAAATTTCATCAGCGACAATGCTCACTGACTTGAGCCTTAGGGGCTGCCTCCACGAGCGAGAGAATCGCGACGAGTCCGCCCTTATATCGTCGGATAATCTCCACGAACGAGCGATAATTCCGCCGCTTATCGTCGCGAGTCGTTACGGTATCGCGGCGATTCCGCGGCGACTCGTAACGGTATCGCCGCGATTCTCTCGCTCGTGGAGACAGCCCCTTACAATTACGTAGTAAAGATTGTCAAAACGGACAGACGGGCAAATGAACACGCGGACTTCTTCATTAAGTCACGTGGAGAACTGTTTCCTTAACTAATGTTTTGAGGAAAAGTTCGGGTATTTGTCCTACCGTGAGCGAGGAAGCGACTAGCTAATGCAATCTGCCTTTTCATAACTATGTATATTGGTTTCGGCTTTTAGTCTTACCGAATTCAACTGAATAGCATACCATTTTACATAGAGCAACTACCTATCTGACCTCCACAACCCAGTTAAAACACGACGACTCGGTTGGCGCAGTGGCTGAGCTATCGACTGCTGTACTGCGTGTCGCAGGTTCGATCCCCGCACGAAACAAATATTTGTATGACCAACAGGTAGTTGTTTCGGGTCTGGCTGTTTGTGTATGTGACTTTAAATGTTTGTAAACGCACCCACGATACAGGAGAAATTCCTAGTGTGGAAAACCGTTTATTTAAAGAAAAAAAAAATTGTTCTCTTCTACACGCGCTTCAAAAAACGAGCTTATACGCGCCGAAAATACGCTAATGGGACCGATGCCAATCAACTTTTATTACTTGAATTGAGCTATGCGTTTACTAGTAAGCTAGAGTCCGTCAACTAAATACCTAGTGTGAAGGTATAGAAGAAATCATGCGTTATTGTTTGTGGAAAAGCACTACATTATCACGACTCGTTTATTAATCTCCAGTGGACCAGGTTTCCTTGCAACCAACGTCCGGAGTCTTCTAAGAGATCACCACAACTTTTTATAAACATAATTTGCGAGCCGAATTTTAGGATTATAAAAAATGGCAGCTTAAATAGAATCATAATTCTAACTATATAATAATAATATTATAAAATCGAAAGTAAGTTTGTTTCTTTGTTACTTCTTTACGTACACTTTTGGTACAAGAATAGTTGGGACCCTGGAGACGGACATACGCTATTTTTTTTATAAAAAGTGAGTTAAGGGGGAGAAATTCTAAATGAGATTTTTCGCAGTTTTCAAGGTAGGAAGCTAAAAACCAGTACACACCCTCTTTGTTACCAACGAAAAATACCTGCAAATCAGGAAAAAGGAACCCCATGTTACCGTGAGTTAAACGCGAGCGAAGTCGCGGGCAAAAACTAGTAGGTTAATAATATGAATTACAATGATAATTCACAATATTAACTGCGTCTGTGACCATCTTAAGAATGTAAGCGTAATTATTATCCTATTATTATTCTGCAAAAGCAGCCATTTTAGACCCACTGAAATAATTATTTTATTGTTGGCTATTTACACCACCTTGCGTAAACACTATAAAAAAAACAAATTGTCTGTAGTAGCTAGCTCACTCGCTACTCGCTAATCGCCGACGATAGGACAGGTGCGTCAGTTAATGAGGATTTGTTGCTTGAAATGAAACGGAAAAATATACGCGCGCTTTTTTCCCGAGAACGCTTATGGATGGCAGATTTTTTGTGGACATTTATTCAGTGAAAACCGGCAGAGAGAGACCAGAAATTAAAAAAAAAGTTTGTTTAATCCTTACTAATCCTTATCCTTACTAATATTATAAAAGCGAAAGTGAGTTTGTTTGTTTGTTTGTTTGTTACCTCTTCGCGCTTTAATGTCTAAACCGATTGTGATGAATTTTGGTACATAGATAGTTGGGAACCAGGAGACGGACATAGGCTATTTTATTTAAAAAAAGTGGGATGTGAGGGAGAAAGTGGGAAGAAAAGGGAAAACTTAGCGTTGCTATTACAAATCAATAAGGTGCAAGGGGAACTGTGTTACCCCAAATTTAACGCGGGCGAAGCCGCGGGCGGAAGCTAGTCATAGATATATTGAAAAATGTTAAGGATTCACAAACTTACATAAATATAATTAGTAGTTGCACTGATGAAATTTCAAGTGTCGGCGCTGAACCTCAAGTTGAAAATCCAACAGCCTTTTTTATGTAAGCAAAAATTAGCATCATTCTTTATCAACCCGCATCTTGCCACTGCTCATTATAGTAACCTCAAGCTGTTGCTTGCTGCACAGATCTGAGGCGCGGTGTAAACCTTAAATTAACGCGTACATTGATCAAATCAAATCAAATCATCTATTTATTACTTCTCTTACTATCTTCTTTCACATAGAATATTTTAATAGTTTTAGATGATTATATTTATTTGCGTAGATAAATAAAATAAGCTGTAACAATAATTGGGTAAGCCTTGCACAATTTTCTTTATAGTAGACTACCTTTTGCCCGCGGGGCGAATTCGGGGTATCACAGTTCCCCTTTCTTGATTGACAGGTACCTGCGACCTGTAGTTTTCGCCCTTGCGCCTTATTTATTGTAATAGCAATGCTAAGTTTTCCCTTTTCTTAATCTATCTTTTTTTAAATATAGCCTATGTCCCTCTCCAGGGTCCCAACTATCTCTGTACCAAAATTCATCAAATCGGTTTAGCCATTTAGGCGTGAAGACGTAACTAACAAATAAACAAACTCACTGTCGCTTTTATAATATTACTAAGGATTAGATGTAGATACTCATTGTGAATGTTGCTAAAAACGGAGGTTTGCAATGTTGATCCAAAAATCGACCTTACGTTACGTTATCGTTCATACCACGCACTTTTGCGAGAGCCTCAGCTCATTGTCCTGCCTAAACTTCTACGGCCTAATAACGAAGTAATTATGAGAGTCTAATCTTATAAAATTAATTTTAGTCAGATATCCTTACTAATATTATAAAAGCGAAAGTGAATTTGTTTGTTTGATTGTTACCTCTTCACCCTTTAATGGCTACACCGATTTTGATGACTTTTAGTGCAGAGATAGTTGGGAACCAAGAGACGGACATAGGCTTTTTTTTTTATAAAAAGGGACGTGAGGGAGAAAGATATAAGAAACGGGAAAACTTAGCTTTGCTATTACAAATCAATAAGTCGCAAGGGGAACTGTGGTACCCCGAATTTAACGCGAGCGAAGCCGCGGGCAAAAGCTAGTACCAAAATATTAATCAGTAAATAAAATATTTCCCCAATACTGATACAGTTTAGATGATAATATAATAATATTTCATCCTCTTATTTCAATATTGAATGCGAACTGATATTGGCAATTTAACTTAACTTGTCGAATTGACAGTTATTGTTACAAATAATGCTATTGATCAAATATACGATATTATGTGAACAATTTTGAGGTAAATAATACTGCTGAGGTAATGTTTCCTAGGTTATTTGAAACCGTATGATGTGTACGTAATTTATATGTGAATAATTTGAGTGAATTTTGAATTAATAATTTATTATTTTCAAGCCGTTTGGGGTTGAAACTCTGAGACCGTGGGGTCGGTGTGCTCACAGACTTTTTATGGTTATTTTTAATACAAACTTTTAGTTGACAGTTCCCGTTTCCAAACTTATGACTTTTACTTTGGCTTGTGCGTTGCCATTGCCGTTGTTGATGGCTCAACACTACATGTCGAGGCCACTCCATGTCTTGTAAAATGCCTTAAGCTGTTGATCCCGGCTGACCTAGAGGGTTGGGAAGAAAAATATGCAATCTCTCGTTCCGTAGTTGCATCCAGTTAGAGAGGAATGGTTTCCCCATGGTGTCCCAACTTGGTTTGGAAAAGGCTGGGTTATCAATCTACCCAGCCTTTACTACTATTACAACTATCGCAAAAAAACTCAAAATTCTTTTTTTAATCTGTCCTTGAATGAACGGTGATCATACGCAACTATTGAACTAAACATAATTTACATACATTGACATTTAATAAACCTATTTATGATCTAAAAATTAATTAAAACTTCCCACACACCGTACTTAATAAGATTTTTTCGTCTCCTGAAAATTACATTTTTGGGTTGTCTCAGTTTAAACCTTGGTGTGTGCTATTATCCTCGTCATCTCAACAGTTACATCCTCTTTTAGTTCTTCTTTAAATAAAAGTGAAGTGAAAAATATTTCTTGAAGTAGTAGTACGATTTCCTCAACAGGAAATTAACTCCGTTTCCAAGTACGGACTAATTAGAAATTCCAAACTTTATTTGATCTTAGATTTCACTAGGTATAGATTCGATTTCTATTCGATATAATAGAGTTTATAGCTATTATAATAAAAGTAGATATAGTCTTCGGCCTTACTATTAATGCTAGCGAAGGAGGCGGGCCGACGTTTGAAGGAGATCCTCAAACCAAGCCAGCTGTCACGGGAGACGTTCCGTACGTCGGGTGCCGCGAGACGACTCCCGGCCACCGTAGATTTGGGTCTGTGGAAGGTGAGCAACGGGTAGCTCACTGACCGTCCGTCTACGTGACGACAGGCCATAGAACGCGCGCGCCTCAAAGGATGTCAGCAAAGCAGAGGGGCCTGCCAGTGCCACCACCTGACAGGGTTACGGGTTGTTTTAAAGAGTAACCGTGGCCCCGGAACTTAAAGGGTAAGAGAAGGAACATGGGTGGGTTTTAGTCAGTAAAGTCTGACATTCCGCCCCCCCGCTTCGTGATTCCCCATCCGCAAAAAAAAATACTATGTATACCCATGTATACAATTATACATTTACCTAAATTGGGATTGAAACTTTACATCGTGAATCCAGTACTAACTGAATTCTAGAGCTGAGAAAAGCAGTCGCTATGTGTAAAATACTGGTTTTCAGTTGCACCCTTAAGACCAACCCCAACATAAGGGAAAAGACTATACAGATGATGACTTGTTTCGTTATAAAAAAAAAATGAGTCTTGGATTGTTAAATTACAGGCTAATCGAAATTGAAAGTGAAATTAAACACACATGAATGTTCACTCAACTTTACTGCATCTGGGGATCTAAAATGGCTGCTTTAGCAGAATAATAATAATAAATTATCGCTCCATCATCACTGACAGGACTATTGTTGCCAACAAGCCTGATATAGTGGTGGTGGATCGATCAGAGCGGCGCGCAATGATTGTTGACATAACAGTCCCGCATGATGAGAACCTCGTGAAAGCCGAGAAAGATAAGCAAATCAAGTATATTGACTTGGCTCGCGAGGTTGTCGACATGTGGGATGTGGACTCAGCGATCATTGTGCCGATAGTCATATCTGCCAATGGCTTAATTGCCAAGAGCCTCGACCAATACCTGAGGAGGCTCTCGTTAGGCAGCTGGATCAAGGGCTTGATACAGAAAGCGGTACTCCTGGACACGGCTCGTATTGTTAGGAGGTTCCTTTCTCTGGAGCCCTGACCGCCGGTAGCTTGGACCCTGTTCCCGATACCGGTGGGCTACTATTTTTATATTTTTAAATGTTTTTTTTTTATGATTTTAAGAAATATTTAAAAATGTAATTTTATGTATAGAAATCAATAAATGGACTATAAATTCATTAATATCTTGGGACAACTCACACACGGCTATCTGATCCCAAGCTAAGCGAGCTTGTGTTATGGTAACCAGACAACTGATATACATACTTATATAATTTATAAATAAATAACATATTAAAGATAAATCACACCCAGACACAGAACAAACAATCATGCTCATCACACAAAGTTTGTCCTGGGTGGGAATCGAACCCACGACCACCGGCTCAGCAGTCAGGGCCACTAACCACTAGACCAACGGGCCCTTCTAAGAATCGTAATAGGTTAATGATATGAATGACGATGAAAATCGTAAAATAGTCATAGACATATTGTGAATTGTCTCTTTGTGACCATTTCTACTGATATTATAAACGCGACAGTTTGTCTTGATGGATGGATGTATGGATGTTTGTTACTCTTTCACGCAAAAATTACTGAATGGATTTTAATGAAACTTTACAATAATATAGCTTATACATCAGAATAACATAGAGGTTACAATTCTTAAAGATATATTATATATAGAGTATATAATCACCACTCGTGTGAAACCGCAGGCGCAGCTAGTTTCAACATAATTCTGAAATTCGTTTCAATAAAACTACCACTGCGAAATTTCTAAACGCACTCCTGATTGCTCGTACAGTATTGATGAATGAAATATTCCGGGCAATAATTTCCCTGGCAGTGAACTAGTTACCGCTAAATGAAAGTCGCGGGTGACTGGCCAATAATATCACGCTCGATTTCCCCAGTGAGGGAGGCACCACTTGGGGCAATGTTAACACCTTGTTTGGCATAATTTCTCTGTTACATTTTGACGGCAAGTGTTAATGAAACATGGGTTTTACGGCTATTTTGTTAAACCATTTTGTGGATAGAAAGTTGAGTACTTTCTCAGTTATTATGCATTGTGACTGGGACTATAGATTAGTTTATTTTTGTCATTGTTTCTACAATTAAGAATGCCTGTAAGTAGCCCACTTGAAATAAATCCTTTTGAATTTATTTGATTTTTGATCAATAAATAACACGAAATATTATATCACGCCGGTAAATCTGCGAAGGGTTGGACAGGTACAAATCTACGATAGTTCACCCGCATTTTATCAATCTCGTATAACAAGAGTACATATTTCCATCAATGTTGTTCCTGATCAAAGAATTAAACTACATTAACTGAACTACTAAGGCGCGGCGCAAACGTGGATACATTTTTTGTCTTGTGTCGGATACAAGATAAAAATTTCTATATAACCAGTATGAAATCTGTCGCTACAGGACACAGCAACTTCTACAACTTTATAGGAATCGGTAGCTTGTATCCGACACAGGACACAAAAGTGTCCACGTTTGCGCAGCGCCTAAATGAACCCAAGAGCATATGCACTATCCACGGTTGCGGGTTTTTCGAAACAGATACCGCCTCCTCGGAACACAGAGGGCAAAAGAACGAACATGGGTGGGTTTTGGTCAGTAAAAGTTTGACACTTCCTTCAGAGCAGGAGAATATTTGATGATTTTTCAACCGCGAAAAAAAGACCAATTGCGGAGCGCTTTACCAATATCAAACAAATAAGACACTGGAACGAAACTTCTTAATGTTGTGTTCTTCATAAAAGTAGATATTATCTTCTGACACCATAAAGCCAGTTAAATAAATTAAAAAAATAGAAACTTTTGACACCAGACACAGACATAAACACATTATTGAATCTTACCCTTACTGATATTATAAAAGCGAAAGGCAGTTTGTTTGTTACGTCTTCACGCCTAAATGGCCAAACCGATTTTGATGAAATACCCCTGCAGACGGACATAGGCTAATATTTTTTTAAAGTGACAAAAGGGGTAGAAAGAGGAAAAGAGGGGAGAAAAAAAATTTTTTTTTCAATCATCATTCATCGCGGGCGAAAGCTAAATAACTATGTTCATGCTGGCTTCCTGATTTTACCAATGGTAATCGTTTTACTCAATACTAACCGGGTTGTGGAGGTCAGATAGACAGTCGCTCCATATCAAATACTGGTATTCAGCTGCATCCGGTAAGACTGGAAGCTTTGGCTACAGAGACAAATGATGTTGATTAGGTTTTCGCAAATCCACAACAATTTTTATTTCTTTCTTTAAACCCTAGCCAAATTCAATACGGACATTTTACGATTTAGGTAACTTGGTTATTAAAAGCAACGGCCTTTTTGACAGATCAGTAAAATGTCTCGCAAAGGTTAAACGTCAACACAAACACAAATAAGGTCAGAGCCACATTTACATAGAGCCATATATAAGCATAAAAACTAGGATCACGAAGTTATTATTAAGTATTTGAATAACGTCAGATGTCGTATACCATAATATATACTTTTAGAAGTGACGCCAACATAATGTACATATAATTTTATTACATATCGGACATCAAACACGGCGGAGTGTGTGTATGACCAGAAGGATTATTACATCTAATATATAAAATTCTCGTGTCTCAGTTTTCGTTCCCATACTCCTCCGAAACGGCTGGACCGATTTAAACGAAATTTTGTGTACATATCGGGTAGGTCTGAGAATCGGCCAACATCTATTTTTCATACCCCTAAGTGAGCAGCGGGTGAAACCGCTGGGCACAGCTAGTATATATATGTAGTGATCTGCCCTTGATCACACGGTTTAAACGACTGTAGCTAAATTGATGTAACATCGAGATTTCATAATTATGTGTGAGTTCATTATTATAGAAACCGCAGGTTGCCTGCTTCGATGATTCTTACATTCTTCTTTTGCCTCCGTCACAGTCGCGCGCTGGCTGCAAGTATCCTTACCTTACGTTTCTACAGAATTTTACCAATAAGATCAGTAATGTACTTCCAGGGCAGGGATGGCGAACCTTGAAAATAAATGTTAAATTAGGCCACAGGCGTGCCATCAAATAATGTTGACGAAGTGATTGTATTAGGAAAATAATTACTATCAATTCGAAACTTTTTTACTTACTAGTAGAGTCATAGCTAAACGGTTTCTAAGCGTATTAAATTTATTCATCTCTGAAAATAATGAATCGCTCCGGCGAGTTAAAAAATTATAGGAAGATAAAAATATGATTAAAATTGTTTGTTTGCCCAAATCGTTGTGTGGCGTGCCGCCATTGGCACGCGTGCCATTTGTTTGTCATCTCTGTTCTAGGGTGTCTTCCGGCCACCATAGACGCTTGTCTGTGGACGGCGCATTTGTGTTTTAAGCACGTCTCAAAGAGATGTCAGCAAAGAACATTGGACCGCCAGGGCAACTGCCTGCCGAGGTTACTGGTTGTTCGAAAAAGATACGGAGAAAATATTTGATGATATTTCCTTAGACAAAAAATCCATCTTTTGTTAGTCGCAATTATTCACTCCATCAAAGCATACTTTTTTAAATGTTTTGTGACTACACGTCTACGTCTTTCTTTTAAACCCCAACATTCGTGTATAACCTCATTCCTCAGGGTATCATTCAGGTGATCACTACAGTACTAATAACTATTATAAATGATATGCAAGTGTGTCGGAAAATTTCCGTCCAGTCGTATTCGCCCCTTTGACGACTCAGCGTGATTTAATCGATAACTGTATTGACACGTCGCCGTCGTGTGGCATTTCCACCAACATTTTAATAAACTTTCGTTATTTAATTCGTTTGCCGCCACTGATTATGTTTGCGTACCTTATGGTAGAACGTGGCTGACCTTTTATTTATTGTTAAATAAAAAATGCTTTTTAATTTGACCATCTCGCCCTTGCATCGCTACAAGTCACGGCTCGCGAGGTATCTTTGCCAAACCTTTTTTTTCTATGTTGGGAATAGCTTCTAAACTAAAAAAAAAGCATCTAACTAAATTTAGCTGAATACTAATATTTTACATTTAGCGAGAGCTTGTAGTACTGTTTTAAAACTTTCAGATATACCATAAAATCTAGAAGAACAGCAGGCTTTTACCAAAAATTATGACACCGATTTTTCTTACACTATAAGTATACACTTTATAATGCTCAAAAGTTTTACTTTGAGATACAAGATATATTTCGTAGTAATAGACGGTATGGTTTCCAAAATACTATGTTAAAGTAAATCGTTAATCCATTAACTAAGAGAAAATAACTTTTATAAGTTTTTTGGTGTGTACTTGCGACGACAGATTAAGTTATACAAAACTAGTTTATGCGAATCTCTCACTGAAAGGAAAATCTATGGAAAATGAGGCCATGTTATACTCGAAATAGAATAGCTTGATGTGTACATGACTGTTCTTGCCTGCGGCTTTGCCCGCATAGACTTTGGTAAACACCCCACGGGATCGTAAAACCGTGAAAAAGTATCCTATGTGTCACTTAATTTAATCCGGATCCATTAAGCATTTTTCAAACAACATCCACATTCTCACAAACTTTCGCATTTATAATATTAGAAGGAGTTTTCAGACACCATTACATTACTAGTTACGCTTTGCGTATTGTAAATTCATAGAACGCTAAGTTCAGCAATATATTAGGACCGTTCTCTGAATTCCGATACAAGAATATAATCAACCAACTATCGACCGATACCCTAATTGGATGGATGTGGCCTCACTGGAACCATTCTACTCTGTTTTGCGAAAATTGTTTTTCAAAATCTACGAAACTTGTCAATATTAAACAATGGGCTACTGGCTTAAGTTTGTAGAATCATTTTGTTGTCCGTTTGTATATCTGTCTGTCTGATCTCGGGAACGCGTGAAGGTATCGAGTTGAAATTAATACCACATACTCAAGTCAGTGGTCCGTTGGAGTTGTGAAAACACCCTCTAGGTCTACGCAGTCAAAAGATATGGCCATTAATGTCGCGAGTTTGTACGGAACCCACTAGTCTGACTCGAAGTTGGCCGTTTTATTTTTAATTCACAGTTGTGAACCGTCAATTAAAGTATAGACTAGACTTCTAAATGTCATATTAATTTCAATTTTATGTTTTTTTTTAATAAGTTTTTATTTTGGGCGAAGATTCGATATAGGTTTCAGCAGAAAAATGTGTTTCATTCAGACAGTAGTTTTTATTTCTAAGGTATTCCAAAATATTATCATATTATACTGTATTTTATCCACAGTCGGTTTTTTAATCAATACTAATTTTCCCACTGCTGGGCAAAGCTCTCCTATACCTTCTTCTTCTACCTGTGTGGACTGTCAAAAAAGAAGGCGTTTTTTATAAGTAAAATTATTTCCACAACAGAAATAGATCAAAATCTGTAATCTTTTTATTGAAACTCCGGTATCAAAGCAGTAGTCTGCTTTCGTCATCCAAATATTTACAGTATTACTCAAGTTTGTTAGTTTTCCCCGAGCACCATAAAATAATGTGAAAAGACAGTTAAATACGACGACCTTGTTTATTCAGCTCTTGAAGATAAACTAAGAGCGGGGTACATCTTATGCATTCGTAATGTTCAGAGCCTCGACTCTTTTGCCTCAAAGTAAAGTTTCCAATACTAATAAATCTTCTTAGGCTGAGAGAAATCTCGCAGAATTCATAATATATATTTTTTATAGTTCCAAAGTAACACTGGTCATTTGATAATAAAGTGAAATGTTTTTGTTTAATTAGTTTTGCACACATAAATATGTAAAAACATAAAAAATATGTATGTAAATGAATAAACGATAATAACTGAAACATACTACAGTTTGACCGTCTTGTATTCCACGCTCACTTTAAACGTAAACAATAAAACTATATATAAATTTTATTATCAAACGACAGGAAAAAAAACACAGGGTGTGGTCGGAAAATGGCATTGATACGTCAAGACATCACAACCTGTAGAGCCTCCCTGACACAACCTGTTACACTCCGACAACCAACACCTTTTATATAAACAGATATACAGGTATATATAAAGTAACGTGGTACGTACCCTTCGCATCACCCGCAGGGAGAACGATGAAGTTTTCATGTTTATTTTTCTGCGTTCACTAAACAAATCGAAATAGCAAAAATGTATCAACTAGTGCAAGTCACTACACCGACTTTAAACACTTGTGATTCTCAAAGCTAATGCAAAAATAATTATATTTAAAATCTATAAATATATCTGCAATTACAGATCGTTTATTTCTGTATATTTTAATAAAAAAATATTTGAATATTTGCTAGTATTTATGAATGTGTGTATATTTTTCTTGACGATCCGAGCGACTGCGGAGCGGGCGACCCGGCGGACGGTATATTCGCGACTGATTACATTCCCCGTGGCAGAAACAGGGTGAAAAGGACACACTGATAACCTAAAAGCTTAGTGACGTAAACGTGAAAACAGATATTGCAAAACCATCTTTAAAACTGGAAGGGTATGGTTGAGATTCTATTGCAAATAAAGTTAAACTTTTGAAGGATCCGTATTTCCATCTTGCTCGCACGTTCATCTGGTTGGACGGAACACAGATACAGGATGAATTGAATTTATACCTCCACCACGTAGTTCTTCATTTCGATTTATTTAACGCTTTTTGTTATGCTGTTCGATACAATGCTGCTTTATGAACAACGTCTTCAGGCATCATTGATCAAAACCGGCGATGGGTGAAAAGTTTTAACAATAGATTTTCTAATACAGTGTGTAGAAGAGATCTTAATTTATTTCGTCTTATCTTACATGATTGTTCTTTCGGAATCTTAGATTATTTGTAACGGAAGACGTTAAAGATATTATTAAAGTGATCTCGAATTCCACATAAGAGTATATTCACTGCTAACTTAAAAGCTTCTTCTCGGTAACCATGGATACATGTTGAGAGTGGGCGGTAGGAATGTGGAAATCTAATCAGGAGTGACGTGATCGCTCTTGAGATTTGTCTATCTCTATTTAAGTAAAATGAATTTCGGAGTTTTTGGACGAAAACCTTTTATTTTATTTTTACGACCTAACATTTTAAGATCTTTTTTCAAACCCAATATTCATATCGTAAGATGTTACAACAAACTAGTTCTAAATAATAGCAGCCGCTTGGGTTGATCTTCAAGGTAAGCCGCGCTTGCCTAGGTTGATCTGAGGATGGGTAACCACCCGTTACAAACTGAATTTACCACGTTAAGCGCCCGGCTGTCATTTGTAGATCTTTTACATTAGAAGTAGTCAGTGTCCCGAAAGTCTGACAACCAGTCTTACCAAGGGGTATCGTATTACTCAGTACCAACTGGGTTTTGGCGGTTACAAAAGCAGTCCCTCTATGTTAAATACTGATAGTCAGACTAGAAGCCGGCCTAAATATAACTGGGAAAAGGCAAGGCAGGTAATGATTTCCCCATCTTCATTTTTTTAAACAATGACTTCATAAAATTTGTTTATTTTAATTTGAATACCTTTTGGTTGAAGACACTTTTTCTTTATTTTTCACTAGACACGAGAAGAATTTTATCCAAGTATTATCCTTACTAATATTATAAAAGCGAAAGTGAGTTTGTTTGTTTGTTAACTTTTCACGCTTTAATGGCTATACCGATTTAGATGAATTTTGGTACAGCGATAGTTGGGAACCAGGAGACGGACATAGGCAAGGACATAGGTTTTTTTATAAAAGAGTGGGATATGAGGGAGAAAGATGGAAGAAACGGGAAAACTTAACGAATTTAACGCGAGCTAAGCCGCGGGCAAAAGCTAGTCATTTTATATGAAGAAACGACACAAATAAATGAATACAAAATAAACATTTATTACCTGTACATAACTTTGTTTATTGGTAATAGAAGAACGTATTTGGACGTCTACGGACAAAAGTTTGGCAAGAAGTAATTACAAGAAATGACATAATGAAGTTTCTGTAACTCAGTATTATTGTATTAGCAGTATTCTTACGAGCGTCTCACGTTTACAACATTTTGAATAGTTTGTTTTATATCATCAACTAGCTTTTGCCCGTGGGTTCTTTCGCGATGAGTTCTTTTGATGAGAATTAAGAAGAAAAAAGCGGATCCCCTGGTAGGTTTGTGTGCTAAATAAATTGTTCGCTTAGTTCTGAAGTAACTTGCTACACAATTCAGAACTTACTTAAATATAGTACTTTTAGCGAGTATTCTTACTTAGTTCGGCAACCTATTGTGGACAGTTTTTTTTTTCATTTACATTAAAAACATAAGCATAATTATAAAAATATTGAAAATAGGAGCCCATCGGTATGAGAAACAAGATCTAGGCTGCCACCGGTCAGGGCTCCAAGGAGAAGAACCCCTTTAGTATGCGTGCCATGTCCGGAAATACTTCTTTTAGAATCAACCCCATTTATAAAATAAAAGACTCCTAAGATGTCAGTGGAGGGAATTTTTTTGCGTATTCATCATACGCTCTGGGATAGCGGAGCGGGGGGGGAGTGTGAGACTTGCGCTATCTAAAACCCACCCATGTTCCTTCTATTACTTTTTATTTTCTGGGGCCGCGGTATCTCTTTCGAATAACCCGCAACACCGGCAGGCGGAGACTCTGGCAAGCCCCTCTGCTTTGCTGACATCACTTTGAGGCGCTCGTGGAAACACGAACGCGCCGTCGACACGGCCTGTCGTCAATAAACTGACGGACGGTGAGCTACCCATTGCTCACCGTCCACAGGCCCGCATCTATGGTGGCGAGGGCCTTTGAATTGAACATTGAATTCATAACAACATCATAAGCCCCTTTTATGCTTAGCCTTAGTCTGTAATAACTTGAAATAATTTTAGCATATGAATCCAATTGCCCTATCCAGCATCAAAATTTTCACAGTTGTTCAATCAACCTATCACTTCTGTTTTTGTAACTCATTCTTGACAAAATCACAATGGTCTTTATTCTCGTGACAACAAAGTTTGTGTTCGGTTGCTGCCATGGGTAAAATTACTGTAAAAGGAATGTAACAAATACCAATACCTGTATCAAAGTTTTCTTGTTTTCATTCAAAAGAAAATAAAACAAATGTCTGCCCATTTTGGTGACCCGAAGTTGTTTTACACAAAGTTTGATTAAAAAAGGGCGCGGAGTGGTAGTGAAACTTTTCTTATAATTAGCCTTAGTTCGGGAACAGTTTTTGGAAAAAGTGTTTTGCTTCAACTGTAAATAATGTGATATGAAGTTGTTTTAGAGCGTCAAAGACATTTTTTTTAAACGTTGCCCCACATGTATCGTGGGTACGTTTACAAACATTTAAACTCTCATACACAAACAGCCAGACTCGAAACAACTACCTGAAGGTCATATAAATATTTGTTCCATACGGGGATCGAAGCTGCGACACGCCGCGCAACAGTCGATGGGTCAGCAACTGCACCAACCTCGGCGTCAAATTGGAAAATTATGTTTAAAAAAGTACCAAGAAAGTTCTAGTCAGATTTGTTTACTGAGGGTACCGTACAAACTAGCTAGTATATTGATGATTATCCATCGCTGAAATTTCAAAGATTGAAGTTCTTACGCTCAAAATATACATATATATATATATATATATAATATATCTTGGGACAACTCACACACGGCTATCTGATCCCAAGCTAAGCAGAGCTTGTGTTATGGTAACCAGACAACTGATATACATACTTATATAATTTATAAATAGCCAGCGCCCATTGACTCTTCCCAATCTTGACATAACATACAATAACATCAAAATTGACACAGTTAATACAACCAAGTTCTTAGGAGTTACAATTGATAGAAATTTAAATTGGAAAGCGCATGTAGAGGCCGTGACTAAAAGAATAAGCAGTAGTGCATATGCCTTGAACAACTTGTCACGGAAAGTTAACGTAGATGCCTTATTAATGGCTTACTACGGGCTCACTGAGTCTGTTCTCAGATATGGGGTTATCTTTTGGGGTAACTCAACGGACAAAGAAGCCGCATTTAAAGCACAAAAGAGATGTCTCAGAGCCATGTTCAAGCTGAGAACCACCGACAGTTGTAAGCCCTATTTCGTCCGATACAAAATATTGACACTGACCTCCCTTTACATTCTGGAAACAGTAATGTTTATTAGAAATAATAATATGTTATTTTCGCGGATGGCAGATAAATTCCCCAGAAATAGACGAGATCAAAATCAGCTGTGTCTTCACGGGAGTAAGACTGCACTTATGCGCAAAAGTGTTTTTTGCATGGCTCCCATTATATACAATAAGTTACCAAAACGTTGGAGAGAGCTTAATAATGTACATTTGAAGAAAAAACTAAAATCGTTCCTAACTGACAAAGCATATTATAACATTAATGAATTTCTGACAGAACCATTTACTGTGACATAGACAATTGACATATTATTATGTACTTTAACTTTTATAATTTTGACATGATTACTAAACTCACTGACATTTTTACTTTTGCCATGTATAATTTTATCACTTCTAATCTTTTGCTAATTTCACTTAAAATTAATTATATTGATACGTGATTATTTAATGTCGATACAATGTTAACATTTTAAACATTTGCACGCCATAGTATATGGCAAACATGTCTGAACCATTTTTATTATTTTTATTTCATCATACATGCATTTTCTTTCTGTATGTAAACACATGTTTGAGCAAATAAATATATCTTATCTTATCTTATCTTATCTTATAAATACAAACATATTATAGATAAATCACACCCAGACACAGAACAAACAATCATGCTCATCACACAAAGTTTGTCCTGGGTGGGAATCGAACCCACGACCTCCGGGTCAGCAGTCAGGGCCACTAACCACAAGACCAGCAGGCCCGTCAAAAAAAAATGCAAATCAAAAGTCATTTATTCAAACTAGGCTGATGATCAGCACTTTTTGAACGTCACACAAGACAGTCCCCCAAAACGCACACCCTTCGCCACTTACCCCCGAATACTGAAACGTCACTCAAAATTTAAGTACCACTTAAATTTAACAGATACTCAGAAGTGACGTTTGACCATACAAAATCTAAAGTTTAAGAGCTGCTCAAATGTTAAGCAGCCCTCACATCTTGAGTGACGTTTCAGTAATCGGGGGTTAGTGTATTAGCCGGGAAAAAGAAGTGGCGGAACAAACTCCCTGACAACACAACAATCTGATAGGTTTGATAAACCAGGCTTTATACAGTAACTAGCTTTGCCCGCGGCTTCGCTCGTGTTAAATTCGTTAGCTCCTTATTAATTTGTAATAGCAACTTTTTGTCCCTCATATTTTTGTCACTCTTTTAAAAAAAAAAGCCTATGTCCATCTCCTGGTTCCCAACTATCTCTATACCAAAAATCATCAAAATCGGTTTAGCCATTAAAGCGTGAAGAGGTAACAAATAAACAAACAAATTCACTTTCGCTTTTATAATATTTGTAAGGATAAGGATTCGGGATAACACAGTTCCCCTTTTGTGATTTGTAGTTTTTGCTCTAGCGCCTTATTTATTGTAATAATAACGCAAAGTTTTCCTATTCCTCCCTCTTTCTCACTTTTTAAAAAAATAAAAGTTAGCCCATGTCCGTTTCCAAGGTTCCAACCATCTCTGTTCCAAAATTCATCAAAATCGGTTTAACCATTGAGGCGTGGAGACGTAACAAACAAACTCACTTTCGCTTTTTTAGTAAGGATATCCAAAGTATACATTACAATTCGTCGATTCGTCGATCGTTCAGTCACACTGAAAACCTGAAAATCCTAGTTATCGTTTGATGAAGTTTGTGTGAGATTATTTATTTATTTACTAGCTTCCGCCCGCGACTTCGTCCGCGTGACATAGTTACTTTCTACTAACGCTAACTTTAACCCTCGTGATGTTCGAAAATAAATATCTTTCTCTCTCCTTTTTTTTCTTGTTTCTCTACATTTTCTCACTTTTTTACAAAATCGGTTTGGCCATTTCGGCGTTGTAACACACAAACAAAATCACTTTCGCTTTTAGAATACTTGTAAGGATGTACACACAAAACTCATGCTGGTGATAATGGACGCTCTCACGTCGGACATCCAGGAAGAGGGTCCCTGGTGCATGCTGTTTGCCGACGACATTGTATTGGTTGCCGAGAGCGGCCAAGAGGTCCAGAGCAGATTGGAAGTGTGGTGGCAAAGACTGGAGAACGTTGGCCTGAAATTAAGCAGAACTAAAACAGAATACCTGTTCTGCGATTTCGGCGGTCTCTCCAGTCCTGTGCCCATAACCCTTGCCGGAACGCCTATACCGATCTGCTCCAACTTCCGGTACCTCGGGTCGCTTGTCCAAGGGGACGGCGAAGTAGACCGAGACGTAACGCACCGGATCAACGCAGGATGGATGAAATGGCGACAGGTCACTGGAACAACCTGTGACCCACGGATGCCCCTCAAGTTAAAGGGGAAAATATATAAGTCCGTGATTAGACCTGTTGTACTGTATGGGTCAGAATGCTGGGCTGTAAAAAAGGTGGATGAAAAACGATTGCATGTAGCGGAGATGAGAATGTTGAGGTGGATGTGTGGAGTGACAAGAATGGATAAAGTAAGGAATGAATATATTCGAGGAAGTTTGAAAGTTACGCCTGTTACAGAAAAGATGAAAGGAAGTCGTTTGTCTTGGTATGGACATGTAATGAGGAGGGATGAAGGACATGTGACTAAAAGAGTAATGGATCTGAATGTTGATGGACGGAGAGCGAGAGGAAGGCCAAAGAAAAGATGGATGGATTGTGTAAGAAATGATATGAAGGAGAAAGGAGTAAATGATGCCATGACGTCTGATAGGGGAGAATGGAAGAAGAAAACGTGTTGCGCCGACCCCAAATAGAATGGGACAAGGGCAGGAAAATGATGATGACTGCCTATTTGACATCCACAACCCAGTTAGTACTGAATAAGACTGGTAAGACTGGTTGTCAGACTTTCGGGACACTGACTACTTGTAATGTAAAAGATCTACAAATGACAGCCGGGAGCTCAACGTGGTATACTCGATAGGTGACGGGTGGTTACCCATCCACAGACCAACCTAAGCAAGCACGGCTTAAAATAAAGATCGACCTCAGCGTCTGCTATTAGCAACGAGCTCCTAGTTTGTTAAACCTTTAAAGATATAAATATTTCATTACCTTTATGGGTTTAAACATGCTTTTGAATTTCGAACATCGATTAGACAGTACATATATAATGAAGTTTCCATCCAAATGGCCATGACCTCCCTTAAAGCAATTAACGCTAAGCCATAGGGATATTAGCAGCTAACTTTATAATCTATCTTAATCTATCCCAGAAGCATTTACGACATATTGGTATTTATAATTTCTGTACAACCCAAGAAATGTCAGTGACTAACTCTGTCCCGCGGTTTTATGATCATAGATTTTTACGAAAACAAAACGCTTTTCTGTCAAAAGCGATGTATCAAATAGTATTTTTTTTAAAACTGTGATAGTTATGGTTAATTTTAGGTACAGACGCCTGCAGGTCAAGCTACCCGAAACTGTCAATTTTTCCCAATGAACCTTGAACCTTAATACTTTAGAAATAAAGTCGAAAATCTATCAAAGAAATCTGACAGATTGTAGTAGCTTGATGTGCAGGCGTCTGTACATATTTACTATTTCACAATGTATTCTTATATGTTATTATTTCTAATATAATTATTAATTAAATTAAATAGAGCGAAAGTCCAGTCATTGTAAATTACAATAAACCTTCATCAGCGCAATCTGGGTAATTACCGTTAACCGACAATTTGAAAAAACGACGTCAATCATGAAATGTCGATTAGAAATTGTTCCGCAGATAAGAGTTTTACCCCCGAATACTGAAACGTCACTCAAAATTTAAGTACCACTTAAATTTAACAGATACTCAAAAGTGACGTTTGACCATACAAAATCTATAGCTTAAGAGCTTCTCAAATATTAAGCAGCCCTCAAGTTTTTAATGACGTTTCAGTATTCGGGGGTAAGAATCCTAAAATGACTGGTCTACGATCTTTAAAGCATGCGTAACACACATGCTACGCCGTAGCTCAGTGCTACGAAAAATCGTAGAACGTAAATTAACCCAACTATTTCGCTTTTGTTTTACTGCTTAATAAACCTTAATTACAAGAAAGTAAAGTAGCCAAACTATTCCACTTTACAGAATTGAATATTGTTCTTTATGGCACTGGCAAGTTTCCAAGTGAAGCCTACGTGGATTGGGTGTAACATCGCTACACAACAGGTTGCAAACCCAATTTCTTCACTTTATAGTTATCTGTACTCGTAACTTACCTTTCAGCGAATGTATAAATAATAAAATACGTGTGGCACTCGGGGACTGCCGTGGTAAAGCTATTGCATAGCATTTTTATCAACTTATGTAATAAATAAAAACAATCTAAATATAATATTTAAAAAGTACTTCCATGAAAAGAAGTCGCAAAAAGAAAAACAAGACCTTGGGTTTGATCCAGCGTAATGTCGATTGACTATCCGTGTAAACATTACTGAATAACTAAAGTAAGAGATAAAAGATAAGTTTAATTTGTTCTTTGAAAGATGTCGTCACAGTCAAATATGGATCATTTTTTAAAAACCATTTAATAGCACAGTATTTGAAAGAAAGCGTTTGCTCAAGTGCTCTCTTAAACTAAAACCAAACTTATTAAATCGTTTAAAAATAAGATTCATATTCGTATAGCAAGAATGGTTACTTTTCTAAGTAAAAACAAAATGCCATTTATGTGAATGATGCCGGTTGAGGTTATTTTTTAAACTTTCACATACACGTTAACATACAGACATAATATAATGTAAAAATACCCAGAACTACATACTGTCCGTGAACTATAAAAATCTTAATTCCCAACGGAAATCAGACAAGCTCGACCGGCAACGAAGAACCCAATCACTCAACAGTACCCGCAGTGGCGTCTCACTGCCCTCTCAATAAACCACGATGTTAGCGCATTTTTTAACCAAGCACAATGTATCTTATCAATGTAATATTTCTACTTCCGTAATTGTAGATAAACTGAATTTTTAACTATGATATATAGTCTACTTAAGCTTCTGAACGCCATTGTCACATATATGTGACAGGCAAACGCGTGCCCTGGACGCCAACGACGACAAATCTATACTTCTATACTTATCTATACTAATATCTATACTAATATTATAAAGCTGAAGAGTTTGTTTGTTTGAACGCGCTAATCTCAGGGACTACTGGTTGGAATTGGAAAATTCTTTTAGTGTTGGATAGCCCATTTCTTGAGGAAGGCTATAGGCTATATCACGTTACGACCCACAGGTGCTGAGCAGCGCGGGTGAAACCGTGGGGAACAGCTAGTATGTACATAAAATAAGTTTCTCGCCGTGGAGGGCACGGCGTATTATGCTCGGGCGTTCAAAAGGTCAACTCCTCAAGATATAATGCAAAAACCGGTTTTTGAAACCCGACTGGTACTTTTAGAAATTTGCGCTTTAAAAAAGAACTCTAAACACACACAATCAAAGAGTTGATTTACAAGCCCGCTCTGGACTGAGCTCTGGCGGATAGGCAATAAAAGAAAAACTAAAAAACCGCCCCAGTTATTCAAATGACAAAATCCAGCATATAGTACCTACATTTCGTAATGCGATATTTCAGTTTTCGATCGGCTTCCAAAAGAGTGTTTTTTTAAATGCCCATTTGAACGCACCTGTACAATCAACATCAGAATAGTGGGTACGTATAAACTGTACCCCTACAAAAGGTCACCTAATAACATGTAGCAATGTCACGGGTAGTGTCACCTTGGATAAAGGTATCTCATTACTCCGTCAGCAGGGATCGCCATGACATACGGGGCATTTCTCTGGCCGGGCACGACAGGGAAGTTTCCTGTCTTGCCTGGACGGAGAAATGCCCCGTTTCAAATCAAATCATTTATTTCAATTAGACCATTACAGGCACTTTTGAATGTCAAGAAACAAAATGAATCTACAGTCCCGGTCACAAGGCATAATAACTTGTGAAAGTACTGTACTTGCCCATTCCAAAGAGTTGATCTCTATGGAAGAATGAGCAAGAAATTCCATGGACACTCTTTTAAATTTTAATATTTTTACAAATCGTATTTACATCATTCATGTTGAGTTTATACAAATATGTGAGAACGATGTACAAAGACGTGCACAGTAAGAGCGTCCAGAGTAAATAAAAGCAAAATTCAATTTAAAATCTAAACTAATTAAAAAATGACCGTGGTAGCTAAAATATGACCAGTCCCAACTGACAGCGCCCGTTCACGAACATAACGTATGGATTAGCCCCATTCAGCTCGACCATTTTGAAGGTCATATTTTATTTATTTATATTATAACCTGATCTCTCTACTACGGATCGCACACCGTAGTAAAGGGATCAGGTTAAAATGGTTTTGTGTTGGTTAATGTGCCGTCGTGTGTACTTTCAATAATTAAGGGAATGTTTTTTCCATCAACCTTAAAAATATGACCTTCAAAATATTGTAAACTAGTTTTAGTCTAAGGCTTCGTCCACAGATACGGGCCTGCATAGATGCGGGCCTGTGGATGGTGAGCAATGGGTAGCTCACTGTCCGTCCATCTATTGATGACAGGCCGTGTCGATGGCGCGAAAGTGTTCCACTCACGCCTCAAAGAGATGTCAGCAAATTAGAGAGGCCTGCCTGGGCCAGTGCCTGCCGGGGTTGCGGGTTGTTCGAAAGAGGTTGTCAGACTTTCGGGACATTGTCTACCTGTAACGACTATCAAAGTTGTACAAATAACGGCCGGGATCAACAGCTTAACGTGCATTCCGAGACACGGATGAAACTCGGTATGTATCGGGTCACCCACCCAGAGACCAACCTAGACAAGCGCGGCTTAACCTAAAGATCAACCCGAGCAGCTGCTATTATTTAACCATGATTTCCTCTTATTAAGCTTCGTAGCCAAACTCAAACTAATTTGCTTGTCATTAGCAATCCTTACTAATATTATAAAAGCGAAAGTGAGTTTGTTTGTTAAGTCGTCACGCCTAAATGGCTTAACCGATTTTGAAGAGTTAAGTTGAGGTACAGAGATAGTTGAAGACGAATATAGGTTTTTTTTGGGAAAACTTATCTTTGCTATTACAATAAATGAGGCGCAAGGGCAAAACAACAGGTAGCAGGTACCTGCAAATCAGGAAAGAGGAACTGTGTTACCCCGAATTTAACTCGAATTGAAATAAATTGATTTATTATTATATTAACGCGAGTGAAGCCGCGGGCAAAAGCTAGTTTTCCAATAAATTTTATTGATTGCAATCAACTCTAGTTTAATAGAGTCCTTCCTATGCACGCTATATCACAATTATTTAGTTTACAGATTAATGATAGACGGAAAACGTTGTAAAACGATGTCTATTAAGATTGTTAATGATAATAGACTGCCCTTGTAACTTGTTTGTTAAGTAATTAACAACTTCGTTCGGGACGTGTCTAAGCAGTATTCAACGTTTTGTTTTTTTCTATATGCAAAAAAGGATATCCAAAAAAAACAAACTAAAAAGTGGAAATAACTTTACTTTCGGAAATTAGTGACTTTTGTCTGTTTTGTTGACTTTTTAGCCACCGACTTCTGAAGGTAAATTTATTTTTCCCTTTTTAGTTTGTTTTTTTTTGGAAGTTCATTTTTTCGCAAATTAGTTTTTATTTCAACATTTTTAGTTATGGCATGATAAATATTATCGAGTATTCATTTTCCATTGTTACTAAAAGATTAACAGATCATCCATATAAAAATAGAAAAAAAATATAGTTTTTGTAACATAATATAAACAATTTTTTTATTCATTTGACTTCCGTACGTATTAATCACGAGTTGACCACTGATGACCAGCGCTGTGCTGTGATCTCCCATAGCACAGCATCATGCTAAGTGGTGACCTGTTGACTTGTCGCAATCACGACATGCAAGCTATTTTTTTTTAATTTTGCTCCATATGTATTTACAAATGTTTGTGATGCATTTTTAATGTTTTTCTTTTGTTATTTTGTGTGCTCGTCGTTATTCAGCGACTTATAAATATTTTTTATTTCTTTCTAAATATGGGTGTTCCATTAAGTACACCTCTGCTTAAAGGTTCAGGGATTACACGCGTGACGATATACAGTTCACTCATGTTCCGTCGCAGGATATCATGAACAGCTACCCTACTATGACCTCTAAAAGCAATTCTTATTCCGCTGAGGGAAAGAGACAGAGCTATACAGGGAGCCTAGCACCATCTTTTTCACTCAGTGGAATAAGAATTGCTATAAGATGTCATAGTAGCCCTTCTGGTCTGTGCAATGTGTCGCTAGCTTTACAATCCTTACTAATATTATAAAAGAGAAAGTGAGTTTGTTTGCACGCTTTAATGGCTAAACCGATTTTGAATTTTGAATTTTGGTATAAAGATAGTTGGAAACCAGGGGACGGATATAGGCAATTTTTTTTAAAGTGAAGTTTGGGGGAGAACTAGGTAAGAAAAGGGAAACCTTAGCGTTGCTATTACAAATCAATAAGGCGCAAGAGCAAAAACTGCAGGTAGCAGTTACTGTGTTATACCGAATTTAACGCGAGCGAAGCCGCGGGCAAAAGCTAGTCATAATATAATAATTTAATTAATATAGTAAACATTTCCACCGTATAATGAAAACTAGCACACCGTACAACATACGTCATACAGTATGAGTCACTTGTGGGTGTGCGCCATTACGTTTATTAACCACGGTTTAATTTAAATGTCTCTCTCTCGGGGATCTCGTGCATTCGGTCAAGGACAACAGAATAATATGAATGTCGAATGTCTAATGTGTAAACAGAGACCTGTTTCCTAATCATTCTGAAATGACGAGTCTGTTGGTCTAGTGGTTAGTGGCCCTGACTGCTGAGCCGGAGGTCGTGGGTTCGATTCCCACGCAGGACAAACGTTGTGTGATGAGCATGATTGTTTGTTCTGTGTCTGGGTGTGATTTATCTATAATATCGACCCCTCCCACGCATAAGGGCGTATTGAGATTATAACAACTTTTCAGTACGGGCATTTAAAGATAATTTACATGATTACTAAAAATTTATGATAATTATTTAGTTCCTATCTGGCTTAAAATTCGTAGTACCTCTATATCTTTATAAATGAATGCCAATTTACATTAAAAAAATATATAATTAGCAAAAAAAGGGAAAATTACATACTTAAGACTTTATGCATTGGGATGAAACTGGCGTATTGCTAAGATACGACGACTTACGACGATATGCCTGGTGAATATTTTGTGTACCTTAAAGTTACAACGGGTTACTACTTTATGCGTTGTAAGAAAACATAGTAATGACCATCAAGTGTTAAGATGTTATGTTTGTTGGTGATAAATATAGTTCAGTTAACGTGATTTATTAAAGGAGATGCTTATAAAATTAATATAATATTAATATATAATAGAATACTTAGTATTAACAACAATTAAAACGAAAAAAAATTAAAATCAACTTTAATCGTCTAAGTTTACAGGCGATACCAGCGTAAAGCATAGAACTTCTTAATACAAGTACAACAATCAACTTAATTAATCAGTCTTAAATATCTGTATTAACGTGCATAATGATCAACTTCACTTAAAAGCTATCCAATTGTCATTTGGTAACAAAAACAATCTTGTAACTTTTATCACATATTTTCACTGATATAATTATATTATCTTAAAGCTTTGATTTAACCGTAATACTTCTAATCTAATCTTCTTAAAGCTTTGATTTAACTGCAGTACTTCTATTCTAATCCAGGAGTTCCGCTTTCTGTATCAAGCTCTTGATCCAGCTGCCTAACGAGAGCTTCCTCAGGTATTGGTCGAGGCTCTTGGCAATTAAGCCATTTGCAGATCGTTCATCGTTCATCGGCACAATGATCGCTGAGTTCACATCGCAGATGTCGACAACCTCACGAGCCAAGTCAATGTATTTGATTTGCTTATCTTTATCGGCTTTCACGAGATTCTCATCATGCGGGACTGTTATGTCAACAATCATTGCGCGCCGTCTGATCGATCCACCATCACTCAAGCCTGAGTTGGCAACAATAGTCCTGTCAGTGATGATGGAGCGATCCCAGTATAATGTGATATTGCCATGTTCAAGAACAGGGTCAGGCTCATACCTGTAGTACGGCAATTCCAATTCTACAAGGCTGTTGCTGATGGATAATTCTGGCTACAAGGTTGTGTCTATGCAAGTACTCTCCGGAATTGATTCACCCGGACAGTGGCATGCCCGACATATGACAACCGTACCGTCCTTCACAATAAATCTCCGGTAGTTATTCGTCATCATAACTTCATCCATAATTGCACAGACAAAACCTTCGGTTTCTCCAAAGAGGTCCCCGCAACGTAGTCAGGCTACGGACGCTGATTGATCTACATCGGGTCCATGTAGGGCCCGGAAAAGGCATCCGTGAAGCTCCTTACTCTGTCAAGGTAGTGTCAAGTACTACAGGTTTGCGCCAGTTCTCTTTGGCCAAGGAGAAGGCCCCTGTAAGGTACGGTCCTTGTCCACCGTAACCACATCTCGATGCATCCCCACGTCGGCTTTCAAGAAATATTCCCTGACACTGCAAATCTCACGATTGTGGAGAGACTTGGCGTTTAGAAAGCCTCGACTTTCACAACTCCATGGGATATACAGTCTCATAACCGAAGACTGTGGGTGATGCATACGAAATGCCGTCAACAATGCACGGACTTTGCTATCCAGAGCATCTAGTTCTGTTTGAGTCCATTGGAGTATGCTGAAAGAGTACATCAAAACTGGCATGACCCAACCGTTGAAAGCACGCACCTTGTTTCCACCTGACAAAAGACTATTAAATACTTTTCTCAGGCGGACAACGATTGCTTCATGTCAGCAACATTGATACCCAACGCTTCCGACATACCCAAATACTTGTAGGTTTCGGTTGCTGAGAGGGATCTAAGGTGTATGGAATCTGAGAGCTGGGTTCCCACAGATTCCACAATCTCCCCTCGCTTTACATGCATGACCGCACATTTGTCCACACCAAATTCCATACTGATGGCACTACTAAAGGTTTCAGTTACCTTCAGTAGTCTTAGTTGCGAATCGTTGGGGGCAAAGAGTTTCAGGTCATCCATGTAAAGGAGGTGAGATATAACCTGACCACCTATCCTCAATCGATAGCCCAGACCTGAATCCTCCAGCAACATGCTTAGAGGATTCAATGCTAAACAGAATCAAAGTGGATTCAAAAAATCGCCCTGGAATATACCTCGCTCTATTCTTATCGGCTCACTATTCCTCTGGATCTACCGACATCCTGGATAGCAAAGTACCGTATTCCATTGCCTCATACACGAGCTCAGGAAGGTGCGCAGTCTAGCATAATTATTATTAGTGTTACTTATTAAGGATTCTTTGCACGTTGATCGTACATCTTCCAGTACCTCCATTTCAAGTAAATCAGGTGATTCTAAAAAAACGTTAGAAATACGTACATTAATAAAACAATCAATCAGTGTTAAAAGATTTCAGCTTTTTGCTTCAAATTTAGCTAAATCATATTGCATAAAGTCTTATTTCATATTGTGGTCGGAGCATATCGTCGTATGTACTAAATACGACTATACGTATACAGTAAGATTTAAATAAAACCAAAGCATAAAGTGGTAAGTGTCAGTTACGACCCCTGACTTTCAAAAATAAACGACGCATAGCATCGTAACTCTAGTATTACGACTTTATGCGCTGGACAAAATGTAAACTATATAATGCTTAAATACTCTTAGATATTGTGATCAATTAACATTAGTTATGTTAAAATTGCGTTGTGTTTAGCAAATATTTCGTACTTTCAAATTGATATCAAACAAAATTTACCAGATCGACGAGATTTTTAAAATTCTTGACGATCGTAGGCTGTTCATTTTGCTATCATATAACAGAAATACTATTATCACAGGTTAATTAACACAAAACATAAACAAAATCTAATTATTTTTATAATGCAGGTCCCATGTTTACGGCGCGTACCGGTATGTCATACGACGTCGGTAACTGGCCTTGGTTGGTCTCGCGCGAGCCAATAGTACAACGCATATCGTCGCTACTCGAGATCGGGCTATATGCGCGGGAACTTTGTATAGGTACGACGATGTGCGATTCAAAATCTCGTTAATTAATAACAATTTGAAGGTTTTTATTTCAGGGATGTATACAGCTTATATTCGTAACCACAATGAACTAAAAATCTAATTTTCAGTAAAAAATTGATAAGACTTTATGCGTGGGAGGTGTCGATATGTTTGTATTTATAAATTATATAAGTATGTATATCAGTTGTTTGGTTACCATAACACAAGCTCTGCTTAGCTTGGGATCAGATAGCCGTGTGTGAGTTGTCCCAAGATATTTATTTATTTAATCAAGATTTCTTCAAAGTTCTTGTAGGCAAGCGTGCTCGCTTCAGATCAGGCGAGTTACAACCAAACTAACCCACAAAATAAAATGATGTTTGTACGATAACATCGCAATTTTATTTAGTTCGCTATTTAATTATAATTGAGTACACTTTCGACGGTTTTATTGTAAACACCTTTTACAACCAATAAATTTTATATTTTTTCAAGAAATCAGCAAGAACATTTTATTTATTTATTTATTCTAAATGTCTATTATCTTGTATGGGGCAACGACAAAAAAAAACTCCTGTATCGTGGGTGCGTTTACAAACATTTAAACACATATACACAAACAGCCTGACTCAGAACAACTACCTGTAGATCAAACGAATATTTAGTTCTGTGCTGGGATCGAACACGCGACACGCAGTGCAACAGTCGAACGCTCAGCCACTGCGCCACCCGTATCGTCAAACTTAACTTCACTTAGCACCTGGTTTACCCGCATTACACTATGAAACTATTTAGTTGTATTAAACTGTTTTGGTTACTAGGAAATACATGAAACCTTGTTAGTGGTTAGTTAATTGAATTACCATAATTAAGTAACAAGAGTTTAACGTAAGTGTGTAAGGGTATCGTGTGTTCCAGATTCTAAGCGTTTGAGCAAAATAGTTGCTTACATTACAACATTAATCACAATTAAAACAACATCCTACTTTTGTTATAAATGCCAAAGTTTGTAAAGATATCTGGATGTTTGTTAGTCTTCCACACAAAAACTGCTGAAGGCATTTGGGGGAAACTTGAAACACAGATAGGTTGTAACTATCTATTTTTATTCGCGTAATAAGATCTTGTGAGACAATCACCAAACTCCATGTGGGCTAAGCTGTGAGCTTAAGATCTCTGGAGTTTGGAGCTAGCCTTGAATATATTCAAATTTAAAGACTGCATTATTAGTTTGATTAAATTTAAAGAAAAAAATCTTAACCCTTAGTTGTCGCTTCCCGTGATCTAAGGGCTGGCTTTCAACTTGGCTAGAATGCACATTAACAGCTGATAGCATTGAGAGGTAGTTTTTGATACCCTCCTATAGTTGATTGTAGGTTTAGTTTAGTTTTTTTTTTAGTTTATTTGCCATAAACATATCAAAAATAAAACGATTGTCGAAACGGCTAATGGCTTGATTACCAAGAGCCTTGACGAACATCTGTCAAAGCTCTTCTTAGGCGGTTGGATTCCGTGGGAGTCGCCCCGGGCGCGGGCGCCGGCCACCGTAGATTTGGGCCTGTCGACGGTGAGCAATGGGTATCTCACCGTCCGTCTATCTATTGACGACAGGCCGTGACGACGGCGCGTTAGTGTTCCACGCGCGCCTCAAAGAGATGTCAGCAGAGTAGAGGGGCCTGCCAGGGCGTCCGCCTGCTGGGGTTGCGTGTTGTTCGAAAGAGATACCCTTGGAAAGTGAAGAGCAAGGAAGTTATTTGATGATTTCCGAACCCAAACAAATAATTTAAAAAGGCAGTTGCATTAAGGGTCGGATTGTGAGGAGGTTTCTGTCTCTGGAACCCTATCCAGCGGTAGCTTGGACCCTGCTATTTTTTAAATGTTTTTTAAATGTATTTCTACATTTTTAATTTTTGAGAAGTATTCACATTATGTAAAACATCCTTACTGATATTATAAAAGCGAAAGTGAGTTTGTTTGTTTGTTACGTCTTTATGCCTTAACGGCTAAACCGATTCTGTTGAATTTTGGTACAAAGATATTTGGGACCCTGGAGACGGCAATAGGCTATTTTTTAAGGTGAAAAATGAGGGAGAAAGAGGGAAGAAACGGGAAAACTTAGCATTGCTATTTCAATCAATAAGGCGCAAGGGCAAAAACCATAGGTAGCGGTACCTGCAAATCAGGAAGGGGGAACTATATTACCCCGAATTTAATGCGAGCGAAGCCGCGCGTAAAAGCTAGTTATTAATAAAACTGAGTAAAGAGATTAAATGTGGAAAAATGGAGAACTCGGTCGATATATATATTTTTTTGTAAACGACTACGATTTAAATCTTACGTTTTTTCCTCGAAATATTAAACTTATTTAAATTCACGCACTTATGAATATATACATATATATATAGGTACTATAAACGTTTAAACGTAGATGGATTATAATAAATCCGTTTAAACCAGCCTAACAAGATTTTCCTTAAAAGCCTTTTAACCTCGTGAATTCTCGTAGATTCTTCGGCACATTATCTAATACCACTTAGACGAAACCACGGGGAATGTTAATAATAAATAAAATATTGAAGTAAAGGTTTTGCTTGAAACTAGACCCGTCGTGAGGTTAAGTACAGGCATTTTTATTCGGATGGGAAATCGTCAAATGACTCTTCCCGCTCTGAGTGGAAGTGTCAGACTTATACTGACCAAAACCCATCCGTGTGTTGTGTGCCTCGGGCAAAGAATTGTTAGATTTTTTCATTAGAATGATAAATGATATTTATTTTGCAAGTCATCTTTTTTTTAAAACTAGTGAGGCCGGTGTTTTGTACCCGACTACTCTGAGAAGAAACAGCCGAAACAACCTAAGTTTGTCTAACCCTCCGGGGATTAAACACTTGATGTTATGTTAAACTCAGTTCAAATTCAAGGCATTTATTTCAATTTGACCATTACAGGCACTTTTGAATGTCCCAGTCACAAGACATAATAACATGCAAAAGTACTGTAGTTATTATATGTATGTAATAGTTATGTCTCATTGTAAAAAATGGAAGCATTATAAAAAAAACTAGCTGCCGCCCGTGGTTTCACTCGCGTGGTGATAGAATATACAATATATCTTTATGAATCGAAAGCCCATGTGTTATTCTGATGTTATAAGCTTGCGACATTGTAAGGTTTCATTTTAATCAATTAAGTAGTTTTTGCATAAAAGAGTAACAAACATGCATCCAAACTTTCGCGTTTATAATATTATAGTAGGAAGTAGGATTAGGCAAATATAAGAAGGATTCTTAACCGAACTGTGGGCAGTAGGATGACGTAATATAACACACAATAAAAACCCTTTTTACTTTCTAAACTTTCCTTAGATCAGACCTCATCACTAACGTTCGAAACTAGCTCAAATTATGTACAATTTAGTAAGCCACATAGTTCGCCACTAAAACACTTAATTACCCTTCTGTTTCTACACTAATTAATATATTTCGTAACGATAGAACATTGAAGTATGATCAAAGTTTTCAGCCCTATAACTAGGGGTGGCCGCTAAATTTAAGATTTATGCACAGTATCTTACTCCGCTGGTGAGGCACGTACTTCGGGAATGGTGCAGTTAACACCCCTGAAATATGGTCATCGGGAAAAAGGTTTGTTTCATTTAATTGGAGTTTACTCCTTAAGAATCGATTTTCATATATAAGGCGCCCGGTATGAGAAAAATCCGAGGGGTAAAACCTACTATAGTAACGAAAATGTGTCACGTTTTTGGTGCGCACCTTTAGTGCGCAACTTTCTAATTTGGCTGTGAGTGTATTAAGACGTACATATGGTATGCTGTATAGGCGACTATACCTATATACTATAATTATGTTATTGGGCTTGTTTGTTTCTATCAGTGTCGATGTATTTATATTGCTATTTTTTTCATTAATTTGCGAATTTACCCTTTCATATGATATTAATCTTTTTCAGTTGAATAAACTCTTTTTGCATATGGTTAGATACTCGTACTTAAGGAGTAAACTGCAGTCGTGCGTCGGAGCTGACACACACTTTTTTTTTAGGGTTTCGCACTTCAAAAGGACAAAGGAACCCATATTGGATCACTTTGTTGTCCGTCTGTCAAGACCCTTTATCTCAAGAAAGCGTAGAGGTATCGAGTTGAAATCCTTACTAATATTATAAAAGCGAAAGTGAGTTTGTTGGTTTGTTTGTTAACTCTTCACGCTTTAATGACAAAACCGATTTTGATGAATTTTGGTACAGAGATAGTTGGGAACCAGGAGACGGACATAGGCAATTTTTTTTTTTAAAAGTGGGATGTAAGGGAGAAAGAGGGAAGAAAAGGGAAAACTTAGCGTTGCTATTACAAATCAATAAGGCGCAAGGGGAACTGTGTTACCTCGAATTTAACGCGTCCGCTTGGCACAGTTACTTTAGGCTAACACTAACTTTAACCCGCGTGATGAGCAAAAAAAATGTGTTTTCTTCCCTCTTACTCCGCCTTTTCTTACTTTTCTTAACCTATGTCCGTCTCCAAGGCCCAAACTATATCTGTACCAAAATTGATCAAAATCGTTTTGGCCATTTCGGCGTGACCGTAAGAAACAAACAAACTCACTTTCACTTTTATAATATTAGTAAGGATTTCAGCTCAATCGAATACCAAGCAGTCTCACATTTAGCTTCTAAGACTTGGCGACGGCACTCACACGCAGAAAACAAGTGACGTACGCGCGTGACGCCCCACCAGTCACTTGGAAACATGACAAATAAATCCTCGCGTGATCGGACTGTTTCCAATTAGTTTATGACGTTTATGCACAGAGTCCTTTACACGTATTTGGGTAACGTTGACACCGCGTGCTCTGGCCTCTACTATTGCATCCGCCTCAGGGTGTGACGTTAAATAATGAAATGGTGCATAGCAAATCATCACCCATGTTCCTTCTTTTTGCCTTTATGTTCCGGGGCCGCGGTAACTCTTTCGAACAACCCGCATCCCCGGCAGACGGTGGCAGGCCCGTCTGCTTTGCTGACATCGCTTTGAGGCGTTCGTGGAACACTAACGCGCCGTCAAAACTGCCTGTCGTCGCTGGACGCACGGACGGTGAGCAACCCATTGCTTACCGTCCACAGACCCGCATCTACGGTGGCCGGGAGTCGTCTCGCGGCACCCGACGCCCGGAGCGTCTCCCGCGGCGGCTGGGTTGGTTTGAGGTTCTCTCCCTCAAACACCCGGCCACCTTCTTCCTAGCATGACTGCTTCATCGCAAATCACTGCCTTACCTCGTAAACCCTTACATACTCTGTATTTTTAGCAAACTACATAACAGCCGTCATTATGTGTTAAAAAAGTCACTTCTCGTTGTTGTATGTGGTCTGAGGTTTTTTTTAATTAAGGCATACATCACATAACTAATTCTTGCCTTTTCTTCTCCATAGAGATCTACGCTTTGAAATCGGCAACTACAGTACTTCTACAGTAAAATCTAAAACTTATACATGTAGCTTCTTTTGCCCTTTGTGTTCCGGGGCCGCGGTATTTCTTTCGAACAACCCAATAAACTACAGAAATACCAAAACCTACCATTTTTCTGGAGTAAAAACAAAATATAACTTGTTACAAATGTAAGATAAAAAAATAAAGTCGGATACCAAATTATAAAGATCCGTAATGCTCAGGTTTCAATATTGTTTTGTAAAAATTTTTGCTTCCATCAACATACTAGCTTCCGCCCGCGACTTTGTCCGCGTGGCATAGTTACTTTCTGCTAACGCTAACTATAACCCGCGTGATGATTGAAAAAATATCTTTCTCTCCCCTTTTCTTCCCTTTTTCTCCCTCTTTTCTCACTTTTTTTTTGCTGTTGTCCGTCTCCTGGGTCCCAACTATCTCTGTACCAAAATTTGTCAAAATTGGATTGGCCATTTAGGCGTGAAGACGTAACAAACAAACTCACTTTCGGTTCTAAAGTATTAGTAAGGATTTATTGTCATTCTTGTAGTAATAAAAAAAAAATGTTAAAGTTTTAAAAAACTGCCTTTTTGTGTTTTCCCTTTGTTAACGCGATCAAATAGGTTTAGTCAGTGACTTAGTAATAATGGTTAATAACTGGTTAAAAATAAAAATGACATTGCTTATAAAATTACTAATTATAGTGACGTAACTGTACCTTATTCATCTGTGGGCAGCGCTCAAGTGAACACGTATCATGAAGCTCTTTCTCATATTATTTGTTGTGTTGACTGTACTCAGTACACTCTGTACTGGAAAACTAAAACGTGTCAGTATAAAAAGTGTTCTTAAATCTTCTGCCGATGGAGCATCGACACCATCTATTAGTGACCGTTTCTTAGGTACATTAATTTGTCCTGGTGGTGCCCCTAAAACAGCGTCAGGAATATGTGTGTGAGTATTAATATAATTTGATCTTCGTACTTGTGAAGGTAACTTAAAAATCAAAAAGAAAACTCTATTTATACACTTTTCCCGCCTTAATGGTTAAACGAATATCCATGAATTTGGCTTATTCGCGCCTAATAAACTCGCGACTTAGCACTTTCCGATTTTACCTATTGTTTGTAGTCAACTCGTGACCGAGTGATAATCCGACGTATTTACAGTTACTACAAAAGACAAAACACTTTTGTAGATGACTGTAACAAAAATAGGTAAAACCAGAAGGTGCTAACTCGCGCGCAGTGGCGAGTTTATGAGGCGCGAGTTGACGAATAAGGGCACATATACCTACAATATTAACCATTCTTTGTTTTTCGTATGTTTAGAAAAGCAGGCACGTCTATGGTCAAGTCATTTTTATGGCTCAACTTTACATTCCGTCTAGAAATATCTCTCGTGTATATTTGGTTTCCTCATGATATTTTCCTTAACCGAAGCTAGACATTATTATATCAACCATGACCTAGATTAGGGCAGCGGATACTTTTTAAAGGACTTCTTTATAAGCAAGATATTATATAGAGATGTATTCATAGAGACATCTCGTCGGATACAGTTAAAAATCCATGAAAGTTACGAGTAAATTGATTTGTGTTGAAAACGTCCATCGGTTTCTAAGAAAAAATCTCTTTTGTCGATTATACACGGATTTATCCGTAACAACTGGATCAAATTATAATGATTCTATTCCATTTATCCATTAGGTAGAAGATATCCGGGCAGTGATCTATTTATTTGTTTGTGCTTACACACTGGACAAGGGCCTCCTACAATTATTTCCACTTCTACCGAAGCCTTACAAGGTCGTGTACGTTCTGTCGTTATCTCTTCACTCCCTTTTACCTTTTATTAACTTGGCGTTATTAGTACATGAGTGATATTGAATAATACCTACTTAATTACTTGACTATATTGATGATGTCATACCTAATACCGTATCTTGCGCATAGCTCTTTTGCATTTCAATATTTTATCCTTACTTCCTATTAAAGGTAAATAAGCTGCCCTTAATTCCTGTTATAAATCCATATTCATCAGAAATTAACAATTAATCGGAATTTTATTGCGAGGATTGTGACGTATTGCATTGCTTTGACTCATGTATTGCAAAAATAAATGATTTTTTGAAACGATATAGAAAATTAAGTACCTATAATCCTTATCCTTACTAATATTATAAAAGCGAAAGTGAGTTTGTTTGTTTGTTTTTTACCTCTTCACGCTTTAATGGCTAAACCGATTTTGATGAATTTTGGTACAGAGATAGTTGGGAACCAGGAGACGAAAATAGGCTAAAATTTCGAAAAAAGTAGGATGTGAGGGAGAAAGAGGGAAAAAAGGGAAAAGTTAACGTTGCTATTACAAATCAATAAGGCGCAAGGGGAACTGTGTTACCCCGAATTTAACGCGAGCGAAGCCGCGGGCAAAAGCTAGTTAAATATAGATATAAAAAAAAACACTGTTTTAAAACAAAAAACTAAATCATGTGTCTTTACTTTTCAGGCTTCCAACAACCACGGAGGATTGGATTTGGGAGTAAAGTTTCTTTAAACGGTTAAAATACATTTCAGAACTGAGTTTTGACTGTTGAACTAGCAGAAGCTAGTCAACTAATTCTGGAAACGTACACGAAGACAGACAGTTGGAAAACTGGAGTCGTATGATATATCGTTGTGTCCACTCCAATCATATTATATAATGCTACAAGGGCGCTGTGTGAGATTGCATGTGGTCAAAACAAAATGGCGTCGTTAGCTTTAACTATGGAGAACAGCACTTTAAGTAGAAATAAATCAAGAAACTTATTTATATAAAAACTGGAATGATTACAAACAAAATGCAAAGAAATAATTAATATAAATAATTAAACTTTATCTCATACGTATAGAGTTCGTATTACTTGAATACTTCTAAGGGTGGCAAAACGATCCGAGCCAGAACGCTTCATTTAATTAAACTACTAATTTTATGTGGAATAGTATTCCTTAGTAGCAACTTACAAATTTATAACACAACTGTAGAAAATTGTAAACAGTTTTTCTAAGTTACATGTTACATGTGTGTGTGTGTGTGTGTGTTGTTACATGTTAAGTTGTATTCAGTAATTCTTGTAATTTGTATGGGTACATAATAAAGATTATTTTATCTATCTATTTATTTAATGTACAAACAGTTACACGCTACGCTTATAACTAGTGAGTACATGACCCTGTTAGACCGCAGCAAAACGTCTTAAAACTAATAAAACTATATTGCAGTGAGTCTGACACTCCCCCCCGCCCCACCCAGAGCGGGGGAAGTTATATGATGATTTCCCAGCCGCAAGCGGAGAGGGAGTATTAAACTTGTACTGATTAAAACCCACCCATGTTCCTTCTATTGCCCTTTATGGTCCGGGGCCGTGGTATATCTTTCGAACAACCCGCAACCCCGGCAGGCAAGCCTGTAGCCTTAATCTTTGCTGACATCTCTTTGAGGAGCGCGCGGACACGAACGCTCCGCCAATAGACGGATGGAAGGTAAGCTACCCATTGCTCACCGCCCACAGGCCCGCATCTACGGTGGCCGGGAGTCGTCTCGCGGCACCCGACACCCGGGGCGTCTCCAGCGGCGGCTGGATTGGTTTGAGGTTCTCTCCCTCAAACGCTCGGCCACCTCCTTTGCTAGCGTGACTGCTTCGCAGAAAGAGGTGACCGCTTCCCATACCCTCTCGCTTCGGACCATGGACTGAAGCAGGGCCGGACGCGAGAGATCGCCGCCGATCGCCTTTACGAGGGCACGCTGGGCAGACCGCCACTGTGTGCTCCGACGTGCCCTCCAGGTGATCGTCACAATGATGACACCAGGGCGTTTCCTCTCGCCCGATTATGTGCAGGAACCTCCCGAAACTTCCGTGTCCGATGAGGACCTGCTTCAGGCGGTAGGTCAGGACGCCATGGCGCCTCTCCAGGCACTCCTGAAAGAGGGGACTTACCGCCACTATTGTGCCTATGCAACCAAATATCGAAGTCATGTGTATATGTCATCTACCCATGCTGAGCCAGCACAATGGGCCAGCGTGATAGATTCTCTCTCATAGAAGGGAAGCGTGACCTTGCAGTGTATACAGAATAGGATGATTATGTTGGCTGAGCTCTCCTGAGCATCCTTCTTCTTGCGAACTGGTACAGCCGTTTACGTAGAGGACAGTCAGTTACCGGTCGTAAGCACTATAACCAGCAATACGTCCGGCGGTTCTAAAAAAGATTGAATAATCAAAAGCCAAAGGGCTCACATGCATCGTTTAAAAAAACGGGTGTACTTTAGTCAAGAATGGTACTTACATTCACTCGCGCCTTTTCTTCGTGAGTAGGCAAAAAGCTGCGCCTACACTGCTGTGCTTCTAACAATATCCTACACAGAACAATGAATACTTACTATTACTAATTACTATATCCTTAACCTTACTAATATTATAAAAGTGAAAGTGAGTTTGTTACTTTATTTATTTGTTTGTTACGTCTTCACGCCTAAATCCAACCGATTTTGATGAATTTTGGTACAGAGATAGTTGATGGACATAGGATAGAAAAAAAATGGAAAATGGAGAGCAAGGGAAGAAAAGGGGAGAGAAAGATATTTTTTTTCGATCATAGCGCGCGGGTTAAAGTTAGCGATAGCCCAAAGTAACCACACGGACGAAGTCGAAGCTAGTAAGTAATAACTGTTTTGGGTAAAAACTAAAACCACAATTTAGAGTGAAATCGTTTTATTTTTGGTATTCTTAGCAGCAAACCCTTTCATTTGAAACCCATAAATGAAAATGTTAAAAGAATAATTAGTCCACTATATTGGATTTAAAATGACGTCACATAGCATACCGTGTATGGTAAATTTCAGCTTAATCCCAAACCGCAAATTTGATTATTGTTATTTACAAAAAGTAGAGTTATTGCACGCGGTCATAAATCGACTCGTATTGATATGAGTAATAGAATTGTTATCTCTTGCTGACATCTGACATAGAAAAGAAAATGATGACCTTATGGAAAATTCCATCGAGCATACGACTTATCTCTACTTAATTTTATGAAGATATAATGTTGGAAGTTTGTAAGTTTGTATGTCGGGGGTAATCTTCGGAATAGCTCAACCAAATCCAAATTTTTAAAACGGATATCTATCAAGCATGCATAAACAGATATTATATATAAATATATTATATATGTCGCAGGGATATGATAAAAACAGGGATTTGGCTAAATCCTTTGGAGGTCAAGGATTCAAACAGTGTTCTTGCCAAGAGTCCAAATCTGCTACGTGTTTTAAAAATAAATATTACAAAAAGGCATAACATACGTTACGTTTTTAATTTTTTTATAAAATTATGTTTCTGTTTTTTCAAATAATTATGTTCTACTGGTGATTTTTGAGATTAATATTGCATTGTACTACACCTGATTATTATAATTATACCTAATACATATATATATACAAAAGTTTAAATGAATATATGAATGTTACTCAATCACGCCAAAACGGCTGAACGGATCTGTCTAAAAATTGTCATAGAGATAGATTATGGTTTGGAATAACAACACCTAGGATTATTTTTTACTTATTTTTTCTCACACACCTAAAAATTTTCACGCGAACGATGTCGGGGCAAAATCTTATCTTGTATAAAATCTGTGCATATACAAGTAGTATGTCATTACTTGCTATAACGTTAGTGACCTGTCTCTGGCGCACAAGTGACTACGTACCATGAAGCTCTTACTTAAATTTGTTGTTGTATTGATTGTAGTCAGTCCACACTGTACTGGTAGAACCATATCTAAAACTCTATGGGAGAAGATACATAATAAACAACGCGTTCTCTCTGGGCCTACTCAAGAACCTGATATGATTCCTAAGAGTAACGAGGACACAGACAGTATGGCGAACTACGCGACAACCACGTCTAGGACCCGTGTAACCCAGACATCCGAACGAGGCATTTTGAGTACATTAATATGCCAAGATGGCAAACCCCGAACACCGTCAGAAGAATGTCCGTAAGTAATTTTTAAATTAGCTTACTGAGATGATATTTATTACTTAAAGTAGCGCTTTTTTCATAAAACATTTTCATCAACCTTTGTGTTATCCTGATGTAGAGTAAGTATTTTACAGCAAAAAAAATGTATCTGATGCACATTCGAACATCTATGATGTTATCATATTATTTATATGCAACTAGCTTTTGCCCACTGCTTCGTTCGCGTTAAATTCGGGGTAACACAGTTCCCCTTTCCTGATTAACAGGTACCCGCTACCTATCTGTTTTTTGCCCTAGGGCCTTATTTATTTGTAAAAGCATTGCTAAGTTTTCCCTTTTCTTCCCTCTTTCTCCCTCATATCTCAATCATTTTTTTAAACAATAACCTATATCCGTCTCCAGGGTCTCAACTATTTCTGTACCAAAATTCATGAAAATCGGTTTAGCCATTTAGGTGTGAAGACGTAACAAACAAACAAACTCACTTTCGCTTTTATAATATAAAATCCTTACTAATATTATAAAAGCGAAAGTGAGTTTGTTCGTTTGTTACCTCTTCACGCATTTATGGCTAAACCGATGTTGATGAATTTTGGTAGTGATAGTTGGGAACCAGGAGACGGACATAGGCTATTTTTTTATTAAAGAAAAGTGGGATATGAGGGAGAACGAGGGAAGAAAAGAGAAAACTTAGCGTTGCTATTACAAATCAATAAGGCGCAAGAGCAAAAACTGCAGGTCAGCTAGTATATATTATATATATAAGTAAGGATAGTAAGGATTATAAGAGGCTCTCACGTGCCGTGAGTGGCGCGCGGAGGAACTACACTAGGGGGAAATCTCCGGGGCGAACCGCCGCTCAGCGGACAAACCTCTGGTGTGATCTCATGGTGGCATGAAGAGAGCGACTGTCACAACCCCTAGTATAGTGGCGATAAATCCTTTCTTTGATGAGTGGTTGAGTGGTTGGAGGGGCACCGCGGTGTCCTCGCTTACTGCCTGACGCAGGTCCTCACCGTACACGGAAGTTTCGGGAGGTTCCAGCAAATAATAGGATAAAAAGCCCGGCTCTCACCACTGTGACGTTCGCCCGGAGACAGATCGCCACAGTGAGGACTGTTAAAAAGTAAACAATACCTTGCCGAACTATTTATGAAATATAATTGCCTGCTCGTGGCAACACTGTATGTCTCCTTTCTCTCTGGTATCTGTCTTGGCTATACTAGTACTTTCAATAAACTGATATTTTATCGATCTTATAATGTATCATTCCCAGAAGAATACTGTGGAACACGACCGTGTCCTTACTGTGGTGGTGTGTACCGCTTGGGTGGAGCACCGCTGTGCCGAGCCGACTCCCTCTCACCGTAGACGAAGGTCTGTGGACGGTGAGCAATGGGTAGCTCACTGTCCGTCCGTCTAGTGACGACAGGCCGTGTCGATGGCGGGTTCGTGTTCCGCGACTCGCAACCCCGGCAGGTGTTCGCGGTTGCGAGTTGTTCGCAAAAGAAGGAACGTTTTTACTGACTAAAACACATCCACGTCCCTCACCATCCAGAGCGGAGGAAGTTACTTGATGAGATTCCATTCGAAAAAAATATTTTTTTGTATATGTGTGTGTATGTTTGTCACTTCTTCACGCTCAAACGGCTAAAGGGATTTGGATGAAATTCGGTATGTTGATAGCCTATATTTTGAATTCACACATACTACTATTTGTTATCTCTCGGTCTAAATTATAATTATTTTTATTTAGAGAGGGGCATGTTGCGTATTATATCCTAACAATGATGGAGTGTCCGGGTGGCGCACCCCAGTTGATATCAGGAAGATGCCTGTAAGTATTTAAATTTGCTCAATTTTAATCATAATCTGCATAACCTTTCCTGGCAATGTTGGGGATGGCTTCCAATGTAACCAGGTGCAACTGAATACTAGTATTTTACATGGAGCGACTCCCCATCTGACCACTATAAACCAGTTAGTAGTGAGTTCGCTCCGTGGGACCAGTGGTTCGGTGGAACTGTTGCTTACTCCACCCTGGTCCCGAGCACGGGATTCTGGGATCTATTCCTGGGGTGATTGATCGCCGTGCCCGAACACGGTCAAGAGATTAGTACAAAAACAAATTTTCGGCACACTGACTACGTGAAACGACTGTCAAAGATCTATAAATGACAGCCAAGCGAGCTTTCCGAGATACGGAGGAATCTCGGTAGTCACCCAGACCACACCCTCTCGCTAGCAAGGTTGAACCTTAAGATGCACCTGAGCGGCTAATAATAATTACTACGACTTCCTATTGTCGGTTCAATTTTTATCAAGGTCTTAATACTGTATTTAAGACTACCCCATTGGTGTCATAATACTGAGAATAGGGTCCCGGGGTCGAACCCAGGTCCAAAAAAATGACAAAAACGGGGCTGATCGCTAATTGATTTATTTATTTTCAGGCCTCCTGTATCATTGAATCCTATCGATTATAGCTGGTTGAATTATGACTAGCGTTGATGAAGACATGTAAAATGATTGTATCTTTCAAACGCCCTTGTATTTTTTAACAAAATACAGAAACCTGCCTTGCGAATCTTTCGTAAGTTTATACATATGTATTTTACGGTGTGCTTTTACATTAATAATTTATAATAATAAGTTAGTCAAATTGAAGAGGTATTTACCCGTACGTTATTTTGGTATTGTAACAACATCGCCTAAAGTTTTAAACAGTTTATTTTAATAATCCGTACGATTACACTGCACTATCGCGTATAACTTTACTAATACTAAATTAGTAGGTACAGACGCCAGCAGGTCAAGCTACCCGAAACTGTAAATTTTTCCCAATGAACCTTGAACCTAATACTTAGAAATAAAGTCGAAAATCTATCAAAGAAATCTGACAGATTGTAGTAGCTTGATGTGCAGGCGTCTGTACATACAATTTGTAACTTGTTGATATTTTAACCACTGTAGGCTAGTTTTGAATGACACATCACGTACAAATTTTGTTTTCTACTTGTATGATACCTCTTTGAATATTGTTTAAAGGTATCTACTTTTTTTAATTTGGTTACGTATATTACCTGTTACAGTAAACGTTTGCCAACAGTTTATTTTTACATGTCATATATTCATCTGTGGAAAATGTTGTGGGTAGTATATTTGTTATGTTTAATGTTAAGAGAACACTATATAATGAATTCACACTTAATGTACAACAGCTGTTTACAAATACTTATAATAAATAAATATGTACATTCATAGGTATTTCATTCTATTTTTAATTAATGGCAATTAAAGCCGATGTCGACTATTCTGCCAATGTCCATAAGTATTTCATGAAACGTATGAAGCTTACGTCAGAGCTTGACAGTGACATTTAATTGAAGACTATTTGTTTTTTTTATGAAATTACTCTTTTATCTCCCGTCCACAAAAGCCATTAATGAAGAGTTGAAGTTGAAGAAATTACTCATTTATTCACGTGGTTATTTTTTGTAACCCGAGATATTGATTCGATTACATAAAGTAGATACATTATTGTTCAATTAATATTATTAAGAAGGAAATTCTTTGTTAAATATGAAAAATCCAAAGGATGAAAATACATTTTATATTCGATTCGTATTTTTCAGAGGACCGCGAAATTTGTTTTTTTTCCAAAATTACGGGTCGTGAAAACCAAATGTATCTTACGCAATTTCAACGCTAACCAAAATCAAATAATTATAATGTCAATCTAAATATAAATGTGATAAAAAATCTTGTCGCGAGATTTGCTACTGTAAATTAACAAGTAAATTAAACAATTTGATGTGATTCATTTGAACCGTTGAAATTTTCAAACTTAGAAAATACGAGTACTTAAATCTAGCGACAAGCTTTTATATCATTTACATTATGTAGTGAAGTTATAAGTAGTTTTTTTTTTCGTTTTAGCGCATTCAAATAAAAGCTTTTTCTTTAAAAAAAGTTTTTTATTTACTTTTAATTTATGTAACACAAAGGAACTTTGCCTGCTAAGTGTAACCCTGTAAGCGATCTTTAACCCGTCACTGGTGACGTCCGTTTGACTTACATGATTAGTGACTGGTCTCACGCACCAGGATTTTCAACTATTTTTTTTTTCAAAAATTAACTATTAACTGTACTCGTAGTTAACTTAGTGCTAAAAGTAGGTATTCTTTTGACAATAAAACACAGGTATATCTTAAATCACATCTCGTTTATTACAAAAATATTCATTGGTACTTGGAACACTTAAAAATATCAAGTTTTAATGTAACTTTACTAAAAAACATAAACAATATAGTATTATATGTGTCAGCTTAATTCAGTCTTATGACATTTAATGAATGACATTTTATATTTAGAACTATTATAAAATTAAATAAAAATGTTATTTTTTCAAATAAAAAACTGAAAAAAATATTCGGTGACGCCGGTCTCACGGACGGGTAGTGTGAAAACTCGGGACGTGTGCCCGCTACAACTTCGCGGGGTGAACAGACGGCAGAGGGCTCGCAATAAATCAGCTACTCAAGATCACGACAAAAAATGGCAGATGTATATATATTATCTATAAACTATTATCGTTTTACTAACCACCCGGTCTTACAGACATATACGTCACCAGTGGCGGGTTAACTAAAGATAAGTATGTCAACACAATTTGCAATTAAGAGAAAACTGTTTGATCTCCTTATGTTACACAGTACCTAATCTAAACAGATGCTTATTCACGCAGTCCATCCATCGTTTCCTTGGATTTTGTTACCATATAGAACTATCGTGTAGTGATGGCCCAGAGGTTAAGAGAATTGCATCTCTCATGCATAAAGCTGTGAGTTCAAATCTGGGCAAGAACCAATATGTCTTTTAAATTCATATCAACCAAAAAAAAAATCGGAAACCTGGAAGGAAAACATCTTGAGGAAACCTGGACACAACTATACAAGTTCGAAGCAACAAGCGTGCAAGTGTGGTGTGATCACCACGCTTGATCAAGACGGGTTTGCGATTATTCAGCAGAAGTAGTATGTCAACATAATTTACAATTAAGAGAAAACTGTTTGATCTCCTCATCTTACACAGTACCTAATCTAAACAGATGCACTACTTACAGCAGGGGTAGATAGATGTTCCTTCCAGGTTTCCGATTTTTTTTGGTTGATATGAATTTAAAAAAGTCATATTGGTTCTTGCCCAGATTTGAACTCAAAGCTTTATGCATGAGAGAGATGCAATTCTCTTAACCTCTGGGCCATCACTACACGATAGTTCCATATGGTGATAAAATCCAAGGAAACGATGGATGGACTGCGTGAAGGATGATAAATGGTATATATCATCATCATATATCGTGATAGAGGAGTAGAAGAAGACGACATGTTGCGCCGATCTTGGTAAACGAGGTTGGGACAATGATGACGAGTTACGATAATAAAATAACTTCGATCTTGACAAAAACAATAGTTATATATAATTTCATTTCCTTTTATTACCATTATCCTTGGCAGACAACTCTCAAAATTTTTATTTAATAATTTATATACTACACACAAGAGAAAACATCATAAAAAACAAAGAGTACAAAGGCACAGCTTATTTCTAAAGAAATTTCTACCAGCAGGCCTGCGAGAGGAAATATGAAGAAAGAAACGTAGACAGTAGTGTGTGAGAACAGGAAGAGAAGAGTAACTAAAATAAGAATGTCTTAACCTAAATATAAATACAAATATAAGCATAATAAATAATATTTATCTGTCTACATACATAACACAAAAACATATAAATAGATATGTAAATACAAATTATAAATATTCACAATTGAGAGGAAAGGTAATGCTTTTTTAATCCAATTTTAAAAATTGAAATGCTTTTCAAGTCTAGAGACTTGAAAAGCATTTCAATTTTTATAAATTTTTTTTATAATGCTAGTCGGAAGTGAGTTCCATAATCGTACGGCATGGGTGGAGAAGGAATAGGAATAGTAACTAGTTTTATGAGGAAGGGATTTAAGGAGGGATCTGAGGTGCGATCTACATGGGGTATGGCGTAAGTAAAACGCTCACGCACGTAGGAGGGATAGGACGAGTTATGTAAGATATTAAAAAGGAGACATAGTATCCGGGTATTCCTGCGAAGACGGATAGGGAGCCACTTGAGTTCTTTGCGAAGGTGAGAATCATGGTCATTCTTTCGAAGACCAAAAACAAAGCGAATACCTAAGTTTTGCAAGCACTCAAGCTTGTTTAATAGCTCCTCAGTAGCATCCAGGTAACAGGCATCGGCATAATTTATAATCGGATGAATAAGAGTTTGCGCTAAAGTAATTTAAGTCTTCAAAGGCAGGAGACTGAAGGTATTTCAGCGAATGGAAAGAGAAATGTACCTTACGGCTGACCTCGTTTACTTGAGCCCGCCATGAGAGATTCGATTCAATAAGTATACCCAGATCTTTGGCTGTATCAGTATTATAGTGTGATGTAACAACAGCCGCATTGCGAATGAATCTGCTGCCTATGATCATGGCTTGAGATTTATCTTTGTTGTATCTTCACTTTTTATTTGCTCCTCCCACACACATCGGACCTGAAAAATGTAATTATTGAATGAGGGTAGGTAAGGACGTCGTTACTCAATTCTTGTGAGGCTATGTATCCAGTTATAATTATAATCGCCATATGTCGCGGGTTCGATTCCCGCACGGAACAAATATTTGTATGACTTGCTGATAGTTGTTTTGGGTCTGGCTCTGGTCGGGTCTGGCACCCACGATACAGTAGAAATTCTTATTTAACAGTTACTATTGCATTCATAATTGAACTAAAATGGTTATTATAAAAGCGAAAGTGAGTTGGTTTGTTACATCTTCACGCCTAAATGGCTAAACCGATTTCGCTGACAATTTGGTACAGCGATAGTTGGGAATTTAATTGAATTTTAAGCTAAACAGAGGAAGAAGAAAGAAAAGGGAAAATTTAACTTTGATATTACAATAAATAAGTCGCAAGGGCAGAAACTACAGGTAGCAGGTATCTGCAAATCAGGAAAGGGGAACTGTGTTACCCCAAATTTAACGCGAGCGAAGCCGCGGGTAAAACCTAGTACAAAATAAATTAAACCCTATTTGTTTCACTAAATGTTGTAGTTTGCTTGCTAACTTAAATTAGACTTTGAGTAGTTTGAATTATTCCTATTAACTAACCTGTAACAATGGCATTTTCCATCTGAACCCCACTTGTGGCCCCAAGAACACTCAGCTGGTTTAAACGGAACGATAGGCGCAGGCGTAGTTAGAGCAGTACAAAATAATGCCAACACTACAAGTAATATGTACCAGAGATTCATCTTATGTGTTCACTTGTACAGACGCCAGCAGGTCAAGCTGCCCGAAACTGTCAATTTTTCCCAATGAACCTTGAACCTAATACTTTAGAAATAAAGTCGAAAATCAATCAAAGAAATCTGACAGATTGTAGTAGCTTGATGTACGTCTACAGCCGAATAAAACTGTTTAAAACTGAACTTGTAACATACTATACGCTACGTTCGGTTTTTTTTTATTAGCATTAGCATATAAAGGTCACATTGCATTACCGCTTAAATATGATTCATTGAAAATAGTGATCATTCTAAAATCAATCGTATTGACAGTACTCATTAAATTTATTTTATTAGTTGAAGTGGAAATAACATCGATTGGATACAAGAGTTGTCTCTCTCTATAAGTTATGTTTTTGAATTATTCTGATAAAAGGTTAAAGACCACTGCTTTATCAATATCATGATTTTAAGAACAGTTTCAAATCATACAGTATAGTATTTATACCTCCATTATCGTGGCTACATAAAAATAGCCTTTATTTACTCTGATCTTTGCAATACAAATAGTCACAATAATACAAATAACTATTCTAACGTTAATTCTCTACATTGATCAGCAACCAGGTCAGCTGTCTCGCGATATAGGCCTCCTCTATTTCCCTTCACTTATTCCTGTCAAACGCAGTTCTTCACCAACCTTTTGACAGATTATCCTCCCACATTTTTACCTGTCGGAAAGCACTACAAATATATCAAATTAAACTCCAGTTAAGTACGCAAAAAATATTCCAGGAAGTATTGCGTGGATAAAGCTATATATATATTCGGAAAATATTGCTAAAAATATAGCTGAAAAAGGATCATTTGGTTGTAGGTAGTGAATGTTCCAAATTAATTTTGATACTCCTCGCATTAGCGTTGATAACAGTAAGCGCGATACTCTCCTTTACTTAGGGACCTCAAGAAACCAAGACCAACAGCTCCGTAAATGGACAAAATCTTCAACAGCGAATAACACCACTGGTTCTACCAACCTTATAGTGCAAGAGCACGACAGCCCGACCTTCCTTATTTTATAAAAGCTAAAAAAATTGTGTGCATACAGATAAGAACGACCAGCGAATATAGAGTTTGGCTTGTGGTTACTTTGGCAGGTAACAGGTTATAAAGGTGTAGAAAATAGTACCTTACTTTCATCAAAGTATAAAGCTCAATATTATTTATTTTTCTCCGGGATAACTTTAGATCACTCGTCATCCATCGCCGGACACTTATGACAGTTGCTACCCCCTGCCTGACACCCCTAAGCTTTAGTAAATTATAATTATACTTTCGTTATAGTATAAAAGCTGAATTTTATATACGTTACTTGGGGGATCTGTAAAAAAAATGTTACCTCAATAGCCAGACAATTTTAATGGTTTTACACAGAAACTGAACAAATGCGGCACGCGGACGTAAGTATCATACTACAAGAATAATAACTGCAGCAATTAACAGGTAAAGTGGACGCGCACCATCTTATCCGAAAATTTATAGATTTTTTGGTAAACCTGTAAAAGAGAATAAATATACCTAATGCTCTAAAAGCAACAACAAATTGTAAAAACAGATCTACTGAAACTACACATTAAATCAAGAATAATAGTCTCTTCTTCTTGGTCCAATAAACACGAAGAAAAATTTAAGTTAATTAAATAATATGATGGTCCGTGCTTTTATAAAAGTACAAGCTTTTGCCCGCTGATTCGCTCGCGTTAAATTCGGGGTAACACAGTTCCCTTTTCCTGATTTGCAGGTAGTTTTTTTGGTAACATAGTGTGTGTACTGATTTTTAGCTTCCTAACTTGAAAACTGCGAAATCCCAAATAAATCCTCATCCCCTCTTTTAAAGACTTAAAGATTTCTAATAAAAAAATATGCATGATGTTTTTGTTATTGACAAATACTCCGCATACGAATTTTTAGTTTCTTACCTTGAAAATTGCGGAATGCTCCACACAAACTTCCACCCCCTATTTTAGGGAAGTGGGGGTTAGAAACAGACAAACAGTAACCCATGTCCGTCTTCAGGGTCTCAACTATCTCTGTACCAAAATTCATCAGAATCGATTTTGCCATTTAGACGTGAAGATGCAACAAACAAACTCACTTTCGCTTTTATGATATTAATACTAGCTTTCGGCCGCAACTTCGTCCGCGTGGCATAGTTACTTTGGGCTAACGCTAACATTAACTCGCGTGATGATCGTGGTTTGGCCATTTAGGCGTAAAGACGTAACAAACAAACTCACTTTCGCTTTTATAATATTTGTAAAGATTGCCGATGAAAAATGTAATCCGCAACTTTACTGAATACAAAATATTCGTTTGATGAGTCCAACGTCCTTTCCAGCCTGTTATCTTTCTTGTTTTCGTATCCCAAATTATTTGTGGTCGTCGTAGCATGTCTTCTACTCTATTACACTTCATTTCATCAGACACCTCCTTTATTGCCATCTCATACTTTACACAGTCCATTCATAGTTTTTTGGGGTCACTACCTTATAATGAAAAAACAGAACCCATATGTTGAACACTTTGTTGCCTGTCTGTCTGTCTGTCTGTCTGTCTGTTAATTATTAATTGACAGTCAATCACTTCTCATTGTAGATTCTGTATAAATAATTTGTATAATTCTGTATAAAAACGGCGCAGTAAATTTGAGTCAGGTATCTTAACAGAAAACGTTATTGAACTCTCCATTTTGAATGATTGTAAATCTGCTCCTATTTAGGCGGCCCAAAAATTTCAATACAAATACCACGTAGACATGTTATTCGTTTATGCGTAGATGTCTATTTCACCCTGTAAAGATTGATTCCCCAAAGTAAAATTTCAAAAGTCACTTGTTCCACAACTTCCATATAATTAAAAATTTCAAACAAACCCCATGACTTAAATATATGTGTTTCGATAAGTAAGTATAAAGTATCTGTAAGTAATTATCTGTGTATTTTCTGATGAAATATATTTGTAACGACACAACGGCTAAGCTTGCTTTTCGAAGCACGGATCAACTTTGGTGTGTATTGGTTGGTCAACCATCCACTGAATAACCTAGGCAAGCGCGGCTTAAGCTGAAGACCAACCCGTGCGGCTGTTATTATTCAGCCGCGAGCCCGGGTACGGGTAGATACGGGTACTATGAAATCAAGACATGACGTTAAAAAAAATCTTAAACTTTGTAAACCTCATTTTATTTTACTTTTCAATAAACCCAACAGGCTAGTATCAAAATTAGTTTTTTGATAATTATTTACTTCGTTATCATTTTCAGAGCCACTTTTAATGAAACTAACAAACATAGTAAATCGCATCTGTCAAAAAATACCAAAATGATTAAACCAATATTAATACATTTTGTCTAAAAATAAATAAATAGGTATTTCATTTATCTTTCCTGCGTAGGGAATACCATTTTCTAACATGTTAACAAATAGATGTTTTTCTAAAAATAACAGTAATACCTACTCTAAACGTTCAGTTTACTTAAAAACATCAAAAATTTTACGATTGGCTTTTGTAGTAATTCCGAAATCAATTTACAGTATTCAATTTATTTAGATTAAAAACAATAATAGCAGCAGCAATAGAAATAAAATACAAATAATGTTAATTTTATTCAAGAATCATAGTCGATTTTTGATTTTAAAATATATGTTTGTACTTAAAATATATTTTTGTACTTCAAATATGAAACCTACCAAATAAATATAATTATATTGTTATGTTTTTTTACATACCGATATTTAATAATAAAAAAATATAATAAAGAAAACAAAGAAAAACTGTTTAAACTCGCAGAAGACAAACCAATATAACAATATTAATTTTATAAAAAGAACAGCAAAAACTAAAAAAAAATATCAATTAGGACAATTAACTAAATGAGCCAAAAGGCGTACGGAATATAGTATCTCAGCATGGTGCTGTAACATGGCAACCATGCGCTGATATTCTGATAGAAATCAAGCAAGTGAAGCCACGTTTAGATCCGACAAAATACATAATAAAAAATAAATAAATTGTGGAACGAATATACAAATATGATAAAAAGAATCGAAATCTACATCTATCGCAACATCCATAAATATTTAATACCGGTTTTATATATCTATGTCAAATATCAGTGTCTGTCTATGCCATAATACGGTATTACACCCATTTTTAAAAAGTATCTCATTTTGATCCTAGGGTCCTAGTAAACCACCAAGAAAAATGACAAATGTGCTATTATTAGTCTTTCTGTTTAGTTGTATTTTTCACTATAGTTTATAGTATTATTATATGGTAGTATTTATTTCTTCCATGGTAGTATTACTATTATTTCAATAAAAAAATAAATTTAAAGTTTTTTAATACAAAAATAGTAATAGTTGCTCAGTTGACAGTTGTCACTTTTTGTTTACGTGACCATATGACGTAATAATCATGGCGGACACTGTTTCGCTTAGTAAAACAACAGACTAAAAAAGTGAAAACTTTGAAATCTATTTTAAAATTTATTTAGTTATTTTATTAAATTAAATTTAACATTTTTCGACTGCTTGTTGCCTAAGCTATCTGAATTGTATATTTTTAGAATTTCTTTCATATAGAGTAAAATACCCTATTGTCGATGACAATACTGACAAGCAAAGTGACGCGGGCTCAGATATTCGATATCTTAATATTATGTAAAAAAAAAAACATTAGATAATATTACCCATAGTCACTTGTTCTCTGATATTACAAGAAAATTTTTGTCTGTACCTCGTAGTAACAGAAATATGAGTCACAGTTATTAAAAAAAGGATTTTTAATATCATTAGTGTACTTTAAATATCTCCACGATCCCTGTAATATTCAATGCTGATTGCATTGTTCGTTCCAACACAAAGTTACAAGTACGTTATATGGATTCTTAGCGTAAGACAACCAAAAACATATATGCACAGTATGCCGAAAAAAGCATTGAATTTCTTATTAGACAGATAAATAGGATATTCATTGTGTATACACCACAAAAAGCGGATACAGTGTGGTTAAAAAAAATATATAATAAAAATATTTAAAAATAAAAAGAGATAAAATAAATAAATATTGTATTTGTGTCATTTTTTGTTTTACGTTTACACTACCTATAAATACATTTATACAAATTGGTCTAATACTTACAAACTAAAACAATTTTACTGTCTGGAAAGCAACAGTTTAACAAATTCACACTACGACAACTTACCAAGATATATATAGTCATTTCATACAACTGCTAAATAATGATATTTAAACATAATACGGGCAATTGAGGATTGTAGTAAATTTAATAAACAATCAATTCCCTGACTTCACATATGGCATTGAGACAAGGAATAATTGTAATAACAATGAATATTACTAGTACAAAATATTGTCAAACTCAAAAAATAAATTACTGTGATCAAAATGTCAAATAGCCTGTTACAAACGTCGATTAAAAGGGAACGCACAGTTATCCGAGCCGAACGAATCTGAAGTCAAAGAGGCCCCGCACACAACACCAAAAGAAAACCGCAAATCGACCGCAACGACGAAATCGTAGTATGCAACTGCTAGAATGCGTCGGTCGAGTCGACCACATCTCCCGCGCTGTATCTAATGACGTCATCCGAATTTGTCTAGAATTTCTGGGGACCTTCCAAATTCGAACAATTCGACGCGGGCAGTATGCTAGGTTTGATAGGATTTTATGTGAAGAATTCTAAAATTCGTTTTCTTCGGTCGTTCGACGCGTTCAGTTGAAATAAGTGTGCGTTCACCTTAAAGATAAAAAATTGTGTAATAAAAATGTATATTAAAAACCATTACTTTACATTCGGCTTTAGTTATTCGATAATTATATTATATATCTACGGAGGCTCGTTATTTGCAACTTTATAATTTACTTTGAATTCTGTAATAAGCGTTCTTAAAATTAGTAAAAATATATTTCATCATACACACGCGTTATGTTCACCCTTCGGGTATTACAGGCGTGACGAGCTATGGACCGTACTTTGGTATTCAATATTGATAGTCGAGGTAGCGATTGCGATAAAACTAACTATAGTAACTATAGCGAAGATTTGCATCTTCGGGTTATTACGCTAACGTAACTCTATTTCAAACCTTAAGATGCCTACATAAAGACTGGTTATCAATTTAATTGAATTCATCGTTTATTACAATCATGTCGTTTACAAATTGTTACAAGTTTAGTTTGTTTCAAACAAAACTGTTTTAAACCCTGTCAAGGCACAGCATTTTAAACAATTCCAACACCTACGCCCTTTTAGATAGCAAACCATCAAATGACTCCTGGGTGTAGCGGAAGGGAGTGTCAGACTTGTAGTGACTAAAAACCCATCCATGTTCCTTCTGTCCGTGTTCAAGGGCCGCGGTATCTGTTTTGAAACAACCCGCAACCCCCGAATACCTACGCCTGCTGCGTTATTCAAATTAGGTTAACTTAAAACAGCGTTTATTAATAAGCACCTTTATCTAGGAGTTAAAATTATCTAGAGTTAGGACCGATTTTTCTATCGTTGGATAACTTTTACCTAAAGAGTAAAAGTGACGTTTTGACAGATTGTCCATACAAAAACCGACGAATAAGTCTGTCAAAATGACAGACTTATTCGTCGGATAAAACTTAACTGGCGATTAAAAAATCGGCTCTTATTGTGTTAGAATTAGGATGACTGTATGAGTGACGAAGCGAATATCTGTTGCATGATCTGAGGCAGCGACGCGACGTCCATACACACGTGCGCGTGACCCGCTGGTAGGCGCCGCAGGAGCCTGCAACAATGATACAGAGTGTTTCAAAAAAGAATTCATATGCTTAGCTTTATCTTGGGGTCTTTATGTTGGGGTCCGCTTCCAGTATAACTAGATATATTTATTTACACAGTTTAAAACCATAAAACTACACAGTTACAATACAATAGACAGTGATTGTGGTGTTATAGTGACGGTAGGGGTCGCAACTGGCATCTTAGCTACAGTACGGCCAACGAGAAGCGATACCAAATGTAAACAAAACCCATGCTACAACCCCATCTAAAATGGCCGCCCGAATGTTGGCGAACCCGTCTTAATATTGTCATGTTTTTGCCGGGAGAACGAGACATTAGGACAAAGGCACAAGATGGAAAGAGCTAAATATTAGATTGTCAACGCCACAGTTGTTCTTTAGGTTAATGACCTTTCGTATCGCTTCTCGTTGGCTGTACTGTAGATTACAAAGTAAACTGTGTTGAAGATACTGGTATCTGGTGGTGGTGGTAAAAAAATATTCAAATTTCAATTTGCCAAAAAAAAAATTGGCAAAAAATTGGTCAAATTCAATACTTTTTCACATGAGTTTAAGTACATTTAAGCAATCTTATTAAAATGTGAGAAAACCAAAAAAAGAAAATTATTAAGAACTTAGAGCTAATAGAAAATTTCCCATATAGAAATATACAGGGTGGCCAGTTGATAGACGTCCAAAGAAAAAAATTAGATGCCTTATGCTAAGGGGTACCCGAATTACCCCCATGTATGTTCCGCGATTATTTGTAGTTTAGGAGCTAGAATTTTTTTAAGCAATATTTTCAAAATTTTCACCTAACATTGGTTTTTATTTTTTATGTCTTTATTCCTATCATTTTTAGATATTCTTTTTTGTGGAAACTATTAGCGATAACAATAGCTACCATGCAAAAAAAATCCGTTTGCCTAGGTATTGTAGAACTTACCACAAAATTAGTCCAAAGTTCAAAATTACCATTAGAGTTCGATAATGAAAAATGTTCAGAGCCTAAAAAAAAATAAGTTAGGGGTGCCAGAGGTTTCTAAATGATCTTAAAAACTTCTATGGACCTTCAACAGACAAAATCGGTAAAAAAATATAGAGCTTGATCGGGGATTGTTTCCTGTAATTAGCGTTGATAGCAATAAAGGTATTTTTACAGTTATTGTTATAATTTGGGATTTCTTTATTTTTGCCACTTTTATGATAAAAAAATACGGTAGATAGTTTACAAATTTTATTAAAACACGTTATAAAAGGTTTTCAAAGTGCCGCCTTACCACAGAAATGCACAATCTACATCTACGGAGGAAATTGTCTTTTAGTTGTAAACCATGTCTCGTCTCAGTGTTAAGTTAACGTCTGACAGCAAAATTGGTAATTCTTCAAAAACTCTTTGTAGGTGGCTCCATCGAGCTTGGACAGCGGTCTGGCTATGGATTCTCCATAGTCCGCTATCGAGAATCCTCATTCCGTAAGACCATAAAATTTTCAACACCACTTCAGTGTGAACATGTGGTCCGGCGTTTTCAACGGTGAACTACCAATTACTTTACCACCACCATTCGAGATGCCGTCCAGGCTCGTGATGGTAAGCACGGGACACTAACAATGAGGAAGAGCTAAAACGGAAAATTGAAGAAGCGGGAAATGTGGCGGGCCTGTTGGTGTAGTGGTTAGTGGCCCTGACTGCTGAGCCGGAGGTCGTGGGTTCGATTCCCACCCAGGACAAACTTTGAGTGATTTTTTTAATTTGTCTGGTTACCATAACACAAGCTCTGCTTATCTTGGGATCAGATAGCCGTGTGTTAGTTGTCCCAAGATATTTATTATTTATTTATTTAATGTTGTAAGAAGTAACAGAGAAGCCTTTAGACTTTAGACAACTAAAAGACAATTTCCTCCGTAGATGTAGATTGTGCATTTCTGTGGTAAGGCGGCACTTTGAAAACCTTTTGTAACGTGTTTTAATAAAATTTGTAAACTGTCTACCGTATTTTTTTATCATAAAAGTGGCAAAAATAAAGAAATCCCAAATTATAACAATAACTGTAAAAATACCTTTATTGCTATCAACGCTAATTACAGGAAATAATCCCCGATCAAGCTCTATATTTTTTTACCGATTTTGTCTGTTGAAGGTCCATAGAAGTTTTTAAGATCATTTAGAAACCTCTGGCACCCCTAACTTATTTTTTTTTTAGGCTCTGAACATTTTTCATTATCGAACTCTAATGGTAATTTTGAACTTTGGACTAATTTTGTGGTAAGTTCTACAATACCTAGGCAAACGGATTTTTTTCGCATGGTAGCTATTGTTATCGCTAATAGTTTCCATAAAAAAGAATATCTAAAAATGATAGGAATAAAGACATAAAAAATAAAAACCAATGTTAGGTGAAAATTTTGAAAATAGTACTTAAAAAAATTCTAGCTCCTAAACTACAAATAATCGCGGAACATACATGGGGGTAATTCGGGTACCCCTTAGCATAAGGCATCTAATTTTTTTCTTTGGACGTCTATCAACTGGCCACCCTGTATATCTAATAATACCAGTATTTCACATGAAACGATGGCTGCCAATCTACTCTCCACAACCCAGTTAGTGCTGGGTAAACCTTACTAATATTATAAAAGCGAAAAAGACTTTGTTTGTTACGTCTCCACGCCTAAATGGCCACACCGATTTTGATGATTTTTGGTACAGAGATAGTTGGGACCCTGATCAATCCTGAAAGTATAAAAAGCACATACACACACTTCCGAATTTTATGACGACTTTTCCTCTGAGTACTAACTAGTAAGTTATAAAGCACAAACACACGCACACACACAAAAGAATACTCTACTTACGAGTTAGCTTCATCACCCAAGCTGCCGATAAATATGACGTGCGCCTGAACCCGGTGGTCTGATGTCAGTATCGTGCCTAGTTCTTCAGGCTGGATGCCGTATCTGCAAACAAAAAAATGCCTTAGGACCGGGAGACTAAAATAGAAAATTGAGCGGGGCGGAGTGGATATATGCAGAAATAGAACAAACATATTGTGTGAAATCGAAATAGCGACTTTGTTAACACTGCGGTTGGTTGAATGTTGCATGGTAAAGATTTTTCTAAAGCTTGTAGTTTTGTTTTAAAAAATATTCATTCTTTGTCATCCATATTTTTTCCTTGAAGATGTTTGGATTCAGTAAAGTGTTTAACATGAGTATTAATTAAATCACGTTATTACGAGTAAATATCTAATATATAAAATTTCGTGTCAGAGTTTGTTATCGGCCTCTCCCGAAACGGCGTGAACAAATTTCATGTTTTCTATTTCTGTATATAGTATATGGTAAACGGTCTGAAAATAGGTTCTAGGTGATAAAGGTCTCTCCAAAAAAGAGCTAAGCAGCGGGTAAAACCGCTGGGCACAGCTAGTAAGTATATAAAACTTGCCTAGCAGTTCGATTTAAATGGTTTTTAAAAATAAAATAGTAATAGGAATGACAAGGAAGAAAAAGGAGAAAAAGATAGAATGACGATTGACAGGGAGGTAATGAGAGGAAAAACGTGTTGCGCCGGCGCCAAATGACATAGTACAAGCGCAGGAAGATGATGACACGTTTTGACGATATCGCAGCCCAGAAATATATGCATTTATCTAAGGTCTTAAAAAACCCTATATTTTTATCTTCTAGTTCCTTGATTTTAATTCTGAGTAACAAAATTACTTACCGTCTAAGGTTAGCGTCGGACAGTATGAGCACGATGGCCTCGTCGGCGTCCTCGCTGGCGATGCTGGAGATGGCGTGCTCAGCCGCGGGCAGCGTGTTGTCGCCCGACCAGCAGAACTGCGCGTGCGCATGCATCGTGCGGATTATCTGCACAAGGAGATCAGGGAACAAACGATATAATAATCATCTTATTAGCCTTGCCGCTCAAACGTAACTACTAAGCGAATATAATTGAATTGTAGTTTTAACTGTATTAACTAGTGGTCATTTTATTTATTAAATGTATTTACATGTTATTTAAAAACTACAAATATGTAAAACAAACACAAGGCTTCAAAAAAATGGTCAGCATTGCTGTCAACAGGAAAAGTGCCCAGAAGGCTGACAGCATTACTGCGTTGAATGGCAATACTAATTTTAATAGTATATTCTATTAGTGGTTGAATTATTAACGAATTTTTATTATTTTTGAAAATTAATTTAAGTCAGATAATTTATTTTTAACCTCTATTAGAATTAAGTATAATATTGCTCGTCTAAAGGCACCTTGTGTTTATTTACATTGTTAATCTGTGGAAAATATAGTGGGCTTCAATATTACTTTTTTATTTTGATACTTAAGTGTTTTATACATATGTTATTTGTTTGTTTTAGCGGTGTGTTATCACTTTTGGAAATGTATTTCATTCCTTCCAGCTATTGATACCTGTAGCCTCTCCTTCTCATTCTCTGGCGGGCGGTCGACTCGCACGAGCTCGAGCTTGTGTTCCTCGCCCGAGTGTCCGAGCATGTCGTACCGGATGCGCGCTTCGTATCCCGCCAGCGCCTCCGTCAGCAGCACCACGGCCTCCATCGAACGTTCCAGACGACCGTCGTACGAGTTGAACCTGCCAACACAAGGATTGTTAATAAGTCAATAATAAGATATTTTTATAAGACTAGCTTTTGCCCGCGGCTTCGATCGCGTTAAATTCGAGGTAACACAGTTCCCCTTTCCTGATTTGCAAGTACCTGCTACCTCTAGTTTTGCCCTTGCGCCTTATTGATTGTAATAGCAATGTTAAGTTTTCCTTCTTTCTTCCTCATAACACAATCTTTTTAAAAAAAAATAGCTTATGTCCGTCTCCAGGGTCCCAACTATCTCTGTACCAATACATCAAAATCGATTAGCCATTAAGGCATGATGACGTAATAAACAAACAAACTCACTTTCGCTTTTATGATATTAGTAAAGATAGCTTTTGGCGATATGACCGCCCATTGTGTCCTCCTATTCATAAGTTCTATAATGTAATTCTTTTACTTCGTATGGTGTACATAATAAAGAATATTCTATCTATAACTTGCGACAGGCCCCAGTTTCGCACGGGTGCAATATAGATACTAATATTATACATATAAACCTTCATCTTGAATCACTCTATCTATAACTGTATTAAAAACCGTTGAGTAGTTTAAGAGATCTTAGCAAACTGACAGCGGAACCGACTTCGTTTTGTGCTATGTAAGATAATATATTATTATAATAATATATTTGGTAAGAGTATAGAGTCAATGAGCCGTTGAGCTAAAAGAACTAGTAAGCTATTCCGTGAACGACTCAGCGACTGAGAGCTAGATTGTAACTAAAGAGCTAGTTCAATTTTATCTCTCATTCGCGAGCTACCCATGTCTAGTGTCTACCAACCTACCCAAATAAATTAGTATAGAGGTAGGAAACTGTCGTTTTCTTTGCTGTTGTTGTTGTAGCTAGGCAATGACTTCACCAAAGTCACTTCCTCCTCCAATGAGATGTTGTCTGGCATACCTGTACATGCTGCCCGACACGTCCACGACGAGGCGCAGTCGCTTGGGCTTGTCGGGCGGCGCGCCCGGCGGGGGCTCCTGCTGCGTGCGGCGACGGTAGATGGAGCGCTCGCCCGCTAGACCTGAGTCCGGGTGTGCAAGGGATTTTTTTTATAATTGTTGGAAACAACGTTTATATACTCATCGTTTTTTGGGATCCCCACCTCATAATATAAAAACGGAACCCTTTTAGGAACACTTTGTTTTCCGTATGTCTGTCTGTCTGTCAAAACCTTATACCTCGAGAATGCGTAATGCTATCGAGTTAAAATTAAAACCATATAGTCAAGTTTTTCGTCGCAATGTGCTGTGAAAAATAAACCATATAAATCTTTGCATTCAAAAGATATGGCCTTTAATGTTGCAAGTTTGTACAGAACCTTCGGTGGGCGAGTTTTGACTGGCTCTTGGGCGGTTTTTTGGTCGTCCTCGACTTTACCCATCCACATTAGTTCTCAAATTTTCCTCACGACATTTTCCTCATCCTCTTTTCCACACTGTCATAATTTTCCTGCCCTTGTCACATTCTATTTGGGGTCGGCGCAATACGTTTTCTTTTTCCATTCTCCCCTATCAGACGTCACGGCATCATTTACTCCTTTCTCCTTAACATCATTCCTTACACAATCCATCCATCTTCTAGAGTCTAGTGCCTGTGTCTGGCACCCCTACACTGCAGCCCCGACTTTGATGCTCGAAAAGGTGCAGAAAACATTCCTGAGGAACTTTTTCCAAAGGTTATACCATTTCTTTCCGTATATGTACCCTACCAACTATTTATTAGGAATGTTGGGGTTTAACTCCTTAGAGGTGAGAAGGGGCTTTGATCAGCTCAGGGTAGCCTGTAAAACCTTCCGGGATCGTATCGACTGCCCCGAGCTTCATACCCTTTTCTGCCGGCTATTCGTGCCCGACAAATACATCGGACACCGTCAGAACCGCCGACACAATCTTTTCGCCCAACCGTTCTCCAAAACTGTAGCCAGAGCTGAATCACCTATATGTCGTATCTTAAAGATGCTCAACGCTCTCCTGACTGCCCACCTTGAATGTGATGTGTTTGCGGATGAATGGAAAAAAGTCATGCTAGTATGTCTGGTGTTTTGTGAAACAAAGTATGCAAGAGTGTCCACTGTTCCATGTTAGTTTTAACTGAACCTAGTGTAAGTTGTTTTGTTTCTAAGTTAATTATTGTAATTGGTGTTATACCGTTTTAATTAACTATAAATAAATAAAATAAAATAAATAAATAAATCTTTTTTTTGGCTCTCGCTCTACGTCCATCAACATTCAGATCCATCACTCTTTTAGTCACATGTGCTTCATCGAGGGATGAAGCACAAGCTCATTGCATGTCCATACCAAGACCAAGACAAACGACTCCCTTTAATTTTTTCTATAACAGGGGCAACTTTCAAACTTCCTCTGATATACTCATTCCTTACTTTATCCATTCTTGTCACTCCACACATCCATCTCAACATTCTCATCTCCGCTAGATACAATCATTTTTGATCCACCTTTTTTACAGCCCAGCATTCTGACCCATACAGTACAACAGGTCTAATCACGGACTTTCCACATAATATACCTTCAATAATCTTCCCATCGTCAAGTTCCCCGCTGGTTTGGTGCCTGCTCCAGTGACGCTCTTTCTTCTTCGCCTGCAGTTCAGCTAGTACTCCGCGCAAAGCACCGATCTGTTAAATTAAAAATACATAAACATCATCATCTGCAGTCCAGCAATTTAAGAAACTTTTAGTGGATAGTCTGCAAATGTGTGATTACGACTGCTTGTACTTTATGTAATTTGCCTTTTGTCGCTGCCTGTACGTATTCTTTTTTTCCTGTCTTTATTTATTTGTTGTGTTAATGTAATATTTTATGTGTTTAGTACGAGAGCCCACGACCAAAATTTTTGTCTCATAGCAATACGGCCAAAACCACATCAAATCGATAGATACGATTATCCTGAACTCGAAAATACCAATATCAGACATTTTCCGCGTAGCGTTTGATCTGACCGAATTTTCAAAAATGTCAAAGAATTTTACCGAACTGCATCATAGCAATATGTCTGATTTGCAGACTGTAGTTGAATGATAGTTCTGAGATACCGGAAACATATTTTTCATTCGTTAGTGGTGTAGCGCAAACCCGTAAAATCACTTAAAAAAATTAAAAATGAGACAAAAAAAATGTCTCATAGCAATACGTCTGAAAATCTTTTTTATTAGTAAATTTTGGTTATTTGATGCGAACAAAACAGATTTCAGACGGAAATGGGAACGCATTAAATTTTGTGACCGTTTTGAAAATGTTAACAAATTTTACCGATCGGTATCATAGCAATATGTCTGAAAATTGTTGGACATGATAAAATAAGTTGTCCACATGTGCAAAAAATTTATATCAGACAAATTAAGTGTAGCACCTTCTCTACAGACAACTTTTCGATACTCAGATATCATTTAAAAATCGTATTGAGGCATCTTCAATTTTCTGTTACAAACCAATGAATACGTTCCGACCCTGAATTTACTAGATGATAATTAACAAAGAATTTACCCGAAACCGTAACATTGAAGTTGAAGGACTGAAATAAATCGCACAAAAGGAAACTGGGATAAAGTTGAAAAAAAGAGTATATGCTACACTTAAAGTGTCTGAAAACAGGTTTTTGGTAATCATGGCAGCAATACGAAAAGTTGAAAAAAAATTATCCGTATTGCTATAATACAGGTCGGCTAAATTTGTTGACATTTTCAAAAATGCGCTCAGGCTATATGCTACGCGCAAAATGTCTGAAAACAAACTTTTTCGTAATACAATTATAAAATCTATGTACATTTTCACTATCAGACGTATTGCTATAATACCGACTGTCTTTTTTTTTTGACACAGCAGAAATGGCCTCCCACGCAGTTGCTACACTTTCGACCGTTACTACACACCTAGTCGGGTTCAGAATCATACAATCTAACGATTTTATAGGGTTTTTGCCGTATTGCTATGAGACATGGTTTTGGTCGTGGGCTCTGTGTGTACTTGTAGTTATAATAATTACTGAAACATAAATTGCACAATTGTTTGTTTTCCCTAAATAAATAAATCTTCCCAGCCCTTTTCTTAACTAAATTTGGTTCCAATCTGACCGGACGCAGCCAAATACCAATATTTTCCATAGAGCGACTGCTTTTCTGACCTCCGTAACCCAGTAAGTGCTATATAATAGGATACCCTATGTAAGACTGGCTGTGAGACTTTTGTTTATTTCGAAAAAATAAACAAACATCGTGGATTAATAGTCAGCTGTACCACAAATTTGGGTGGAAATTTTCGTGGCATTGAACCCACTTATTTTGATCTCCTTAAGGCGCTTGTCTATGACTTCCCGTCAGAGTTAGCTACATGACATCAATAACATCTTCACCTGTTGCTGCACGGCACTATGGAACTGACCATAGAGCTTGGCGTCGAACTCGCTCATCTTGATCTCTTTGAGGCGCTCCTCGAAAACCTTCCGGTTCATCTCTCGCGCAGCCTTTTTCACGTGTTCTGGAACGTCGTCTTTTTCAGCTTCTGAAAGCTGGATTATTATAATAATTTAGTAAAATTTATTAAGTAAATGGCTGTCATGAAAATCTTTTATATTTATTACACTGAATACAAAAAAAGAAGAATGTATCAGTAAAATGGGTAGAAAGGTAATGCTCATTTTAAAGAAAACTAACTACTAATGTGTCCCTAATTATTAAAAATATAGTATTTTTTATTTTGAATACTAGGCTATTTGGTCACTGATACCTTTGCTTCTCCGCCATCCTGCGAAGGCAAAGCTCGGGGACTTTTATGTCTTTTCGGGAGTTTTGTATAAAACCACACACATCCATAAATAAATAAATATTTCCGAGATGAAATCTGTCAAGGTTGAAACTGATGCCGAAGATTGCTACTTTGATCTCAAAGTCATGCGTGGCTTCTCTTACCTGATGAACATCATGACCCTTATCCAATCTGTAAGGCCCGCCTTTGCCACCTAGCCCAGCTGTATCCCGCCCTCCAGTCCCGCCCGCCCAAGTGTTGCCACCCACGTGGGGCTCGTTCTTCGGATCCTCTTTGCCATGCTTAGGAGATGATGTGTCTTTACTGGAAATTGCATGGAGGGGATCTAAATTAAAGCAATTCTAAATTTTGTTGACAAAAACGGCAGCTCTGTGACACAATTTGTGATTTGTAAACAAACTTGCATTGTTTTATACAGTAATCGCCTAGTATTATTACGTATAACACAGGCCAACTGCGAGCCAGACTATCGCACCGAGGATTCCGTACAAATCTGCAACATTAGAGGGTTGATTTCATCACAACTCCCAAAGGGCAACAGACTTAAGTATATGGTTTTAATTTCAACTCGATACGTCCACGCATACCTGAGATAAAGAGTCTTGACAGACAAACAGAAAGAAGGGCAGCAAAGTGCTTCTATAAGGGTCACGTTTTTTTTTTTAAAGAAGGGCCTAGGTATGTCGCTGAACTCACCCACTATGCCTGTCTATGGTCATCTGTATCTTCTTGAGGGCCTCCTTAGACCGTCCATCGAGCACGCCCTCTACCGGCAGCCCGCTGGAGTGCAGCACCTCCAGCAGCGTGTCGGCCAGGTCCTTGCTGTAGCGGTCAAAGTCGAACACGTTGCCGATGGCCGTCGCTAGGTCTTCATTGGGATATTTCTACAAATACAATATTAGACCAAGTTACTTCTTTTACCACGTACACGTCTTCTGGCGGTACGACTTACGATATGACTTGCTTAAGTCAATGCAAGTGACGGATCAAAGCATTTGTTTTACTATTGTTTTTTTCCGCACGTGTGGCATTAGTTTTTTTTTTAGTTTTTCCTTGGAGCCATGAAAAAATCATCCCTCTAAATCTAAGCAGTCAAAAAGCATGGCCGTTTATGTCGCAAGTTTTTACAGAACTTACAAAGCGCGAGTCCGACTCGCACTTGGCTGTTTTGTTGGGTTGGGACAAACCCACCCCACCACCGACCAAAACAACGAAGCCCGAGGAATTTACAGAGGAACAATTTAACTGTTGGATTCCGCAAAAAAAATGAATCAGAAGACAATAGAGTATAGTAAGAATAGAGTAAGACAGTAGAGGGCATAACTCCCACTATAAGCTTATGGCTGAGCAGTAACTTACCTGCAGATGTTTAACAATATTAACGAGCTCCCTGGTAGAATACGGGTATGTTAATTGCCCCTGATCTGCCTTATCCCTCAATACTGCGAACGCTTGCACCAGCTTCTTCATCACGTCTTGCGGTACATCCGGCCCGTAGGACCGGAGGAGTTCCATCTCGGATTCAATGGATGGGTTGTCCACGGCATGGCAGGAGAATAAGTCGCCTGATAGGGAAGGCATACAGGTTTAAACTAGTTTATCTGATCTATCTGACCTCCAAAACCTACTTAGTACTGGGTAATACGGTACCACTTAGTAAGACTAGTTGTCAGACTTTCGGGCCACTGACTACCTGTAACGACTGGCAAAAATCTACCAAATGACAACTAGGACCAACAGCTTAACGTGATTTTTGAGACACGGAGAAATCTTGGTATGTCATGATGGTTACACATCCACAGTCCAATCGTGGCAAACGCGGCTTAGCGTTGAAGAGGTCCTCCAATAAATGTTGTAATAGGGTACAAATTGAGCCTTTAAAACCCCTACTTTTGAGACTTAAAGTCTTTTCTCTGAGAGGATGGCGGTTCCGGGGTGGGTTGCACAAGTCCCATGTCATTTTTTTTATTCTAGGATTGGGAGGTTTTCGCTTGGTGTGTTTCTTCACCGCTTTGAGAGCACCGGCGACCAAAATAGTTTTTACTTATGAATATACGGCTTTGGTTTGGACCCTCAAGTTACAAGTCGTAAGTTGGCGCTGATACCACTCAGCTTGCACTGTTATAAAAACAGCAGCAACCGACAAGGCTATCAATAAGTTAATGAGTAATATTTATAAAGATACAGAATGCGACAGAAAAATGTTTAATTATTAGTTATTTCTGTTTGTCACAAACAATGGGAAATAAGAAACAACAAACAAAAATATTTTATCATTGAGTTCTGTCTTTTCAGGTGTAGAGACCATGAGTTGTACTTGAACTTTAAGAGCACAAAATAACAAAACTGTCTTACCTAACGACGCGAAGAAATCATTTCCCAAGAATGGGAACCCAGGTCGATTAGCCAACACAATCATTCTAAAATCATCGTGCACAGGTATGAAACTTGAAACATCGCCTCCAGAACTTTCCAGCATATGCTTGGGAACTATTCTTCGACCATCACTAAGGATCATTTCACCATTTTCCACTAAGGTTTTCAATATACAGGTCACATGTGTCGGGGCCTTATCAGCCTCATCTACGACCAAAACATGGCCGTATTTCACAGCTTTTACTAAAGGCGAGTCTTCATAGACCACCACGCCATCTTTAACTGTTGGTTGCACCGTTAAAGACTGCACTGTGGTGTCTCTATGCAGTTGTATGTACTCTCTAGGACGATTGAGCAACTGTAATAGTCTGTCGGCAATCTTATTCTTGCCGACACCTTGGTTTCCAACCAAAAGCAAGTGGTTGCCGAGCAAAAAGTCCTGTAACAACCATTCAAGCAACCGCATATGTTGAGGGACATCGTAGAACAATATATCTGGAACTTTCGTTAAAGCATCGGTTTTGAAGATCTCTGTACTTGTTTTACCAATTGTTAAAACGTTGTTATCTACAGAGCATTTGACTTTTATTTCTGAAGGATTGTTTCCGAAGATGCCGAAGCGTCTTGGTGGGTCAATGCCTAACTTTTGAGAAGCGCCATCTAGCGCTCGTCTGGCTAAATTAGGTAGGAACTTAGCCAAAAATGTTTGTTGAACCGTTTCGTAGGCTGAGTCTGTGGGGTACTTGGACATTCTGCTGGCGATCCTGAGGAGTTGACGAGTGGACAGAGAAGATGACAGGTTCTTTAGAGTGCTGTCTTCTGATTTTCTTAGTTCATCTGCTAGATTAATTATGGAATGGAGTGGTTGAGATATTTCACCGTACTGAAAAAAAAATTATAATTTATTATTTGACTTTTACTCTCTTTGGGTAGAACGAATTCAGATGATTTTTTTTTTCAAGTCAAGTTCAGTGCCGAATAATGATTTTCATTCTAACTGAATATTAGATAACTGCAAGGCTGACAGACATTTTTTCCTTGCTCTGAGGAAGAGCCGCATTTCGCTTTCTCACTCTAAAATACAGGATCTGTAGCCCTACTATGACCTCTTAAAGCAATTCTTATTCCGCTGAGGGAAAGAGACAGAACTATACAGGGTGTCTAGCACCATCTCTTTCACTCAGAATTGCTATAAGATGTCATAGTAGCCCTTCTGATTTATGGATTGAAACTTAACAATAGTGGTGCATAAGCGGAGTTAATGCCATAAGGCATTCACTACCGGTTACCATTCAGTCACATCTTTATCCTAATATTATATACTAATATTATAAATGAGAACGTGTATGTGTGTCTGTTTGTTTGTTTGCCCGTCTTTTACAGCAAAACAGAGCGGTGAACTGACTTGATTTTTAAGTGGAGATAGTTGAAGGGTTGGAGAGTGACATAAGCTACTTTTTGTCTATTTCTAACCCCCACTTCCCTAAAATGGGGGTGAATGCGAGCGAAACCGCGTGCAAAAGCCACGCCAGTAATCCCCGAAGTTTTAAGCAGAGGTGTAACTAATACACCAAATTTTGCCAGTAATGTTTACAGCCCAAATAATAAGAACATATTGACATGGATAGGGCACAAATCCAGATTCTGTGGCTGCTACTGAAGAATTCCTGGTAGAAAAATCCAATTACACTACGCCCGACCTAGGCATCGAACTAGAAACCTTACGCTCAGCAGTCGCGCTTGCATCCAACAAGTCACTTTAGTGGTACAATCTATATACAAAGTTAACTGACCAAACTGTTAATGATGAATATCTCCTCAGCTTTACTCAAGTTCCTCATCTCATGGAAGATGAAAAGGCTCAGTATCTCAGGAGACAGCCACTGTTGCCCGCGACCGAGGACTGGTGGCTCTGCTAATGCTATGATCCTGAAAAAGAGGGACATCTTTTTACAGTCACAACCAAAATACGTTCGATGCCGTAGTGGCTATTTTTGTTTCCTCATTCCGGTATTAAATAATGCTTGAACAACTAAGTATTATACAAATGCACGCTTTTACCCAAGAGGATAGGCAGTGCCCACAGAACGCCACCTGCTACTATCCTTAGATACTCCTTTGTTTTTCGTCCACATTCATACATCTAGATATACTTAATAATAAATCAATTAATGTTGTTTCCTTTGCTATGGTCTGATCACCGTTATAGCATCAAAAGCCTGATAGCTTCAAAACTCTCGGCCTCAAAAAAAATAGAATGTAAATAATTTAACTTTCTCTTAAGCAAATGTCGACTCGACTTATAATTTTATGAATGAAAAAATTACCTAAATAAAATTTATAATTCTCTCTGAAGCCCTGATTTCCGGTAGCTTGGACCCGGCCCTGATGCCGGTGGGCAACTATTTTTACATATATTTTTTTGTTTTTTTTTTTTTAGAAATATATAAAATATGCAGACCAAGAATGATGACCAAGAATATTATGACCGTTATACATAACAACTATTGTTTGTACGATAATCTGACAAATAAATGTATTTTATTCTATGCTATCATCTATCATGATTCCCGAAGTGATTTATTGGAAAGAATTTAAATACTGTTGAAGGTAAAAAAATATTAACAATGCACTCATAAATTAGTTAATGAAGTTTTATTATGTTAAAATGGGACTGCGGGTCACATTTAGAAGATGGGTCAGGATAGATGGATCAGAATCGTCACACAATGTCTGCCTGGAGACGGTCGTCGTCCCCGAGAAAAGCCCTATAAGCACTGACGTGATGATTTGGACTCGATCCTGACTGATCGGTCAGAGATAGCAAAACATTTATAGAACTGGAAAGGAGTGGGGTAAGCCTTTTCCCAGCAGTGGGGCAGAATCCTTACTTCCTTACAAATATTACAAAAGGGAAAGTGAGTTTGTTTGTTTGTTACGTCTTCACGCCTTAATGGTTACACCGATTTTGATGAATTTTGGTACAGAGATAGTTGGGACTCTGGAGACGGACATAGGGAGAAAGAGGGAAGAAAAGGGAAAACTTAGCTTTGCGGGTTTAACTATACTGCGGGTAGCAGGTACCTGCAAATCAGGAAAAGGGAACTGTGTTACCACGAAGTTAACGCGAGCGAAGCCGCGGGCAAAAGCTAGTAGGCTTATAAGAAAATTATTGTTACAATACCTGAAAGCAGGATGTATTTTCTTGACTCCATTCTTCTGGAGCTGTTCCTCCGTGACCCCAGATTTTAGAAGCTCGTCATATCTGTCATGTCGTAGCAGTCGCGTGCCGTCGTGCAGCTGCAGCTCTCTGTCGTGGACCAGCCTAATAGCGAAGACAATATCTCAAAAATAACAATAACTTCATCTTTGAAAGAATCATTTGAATATGGCACTAATAATTTAAATCCAGACTCTCTTCTGCTCCGCCCAGAACAAGAGAATTCATTTAATAAATTTCCATTAAAAGGGATAAAATAAACCTGATAAAAAACTTATCAGAGATATTGCTGCCCCGGAACACAAAGAGCAAAAGAAGAAATATGGAGTTTTGGTCAGTAAAAGTCTGACACACGATTTCCCATCCTAAAAAAGGCATTCTGTAACCTATTCCAACTTACCTATGCAAAACAGCGAGCGTACTAGCATGTATCCTATGCAGCCCATCTAAAACCGCCATATGCCCCTTCAAGGCTGCTTCAACTAACGCTGAGTTCCTCCAGACAGTGTCCCCATTGTCCAGGGTAGTTCTCTGCTGAACCAGATCTCTGGCTGTCATGTCTTGGTACAGGACTATAGGCTCTATTGTGTAGCCTAGTAAGGATGATAGTTGAGAGACTAGGAGGCTTTTTCCACAACCTTTTGGACCTGTGGGCAATGTGAGAATAGATTGCTAGAATATACTACATATTTATATTGCACACGAAAAATTATTTAGTTGAGAATAACTTATCAAATACAAGGGGCAGTTGTGCATGCTCGTCAAAATTTTGGGGGTAAAATTTTAAATTATTTCAGAGAGCGGGCGCCGTGGTTTAGGAATCAAATCACCGAATAACGTTTGCGTTTATATTCATACGCACATAAGGTTACATACGCAAGCACGATCATAAAGCAAACAAAAACCAACCAGACAGGCTCTGTGTAGTTTGGCATGTACCGATTTCGATAGATAAGAAAAAGAAAACTCTTATTAATTAAATTTAATACTGATTCGTGTCGACAATCATTTGCATAATAACCTCCTTGAATTTGACGAGGATACAAAACGACAGCTATAGTATATCCTTTCCTTTCTAATATTATAAAAGCGAAAGTGAGTTTGTTTGTTTGTTACCTCTTCACGCTTTAATGGCCGATAATAAACCGATTTTGATGAATTTTGGTACACAGATTGTTGGGAACCCGGAGACGGATATAGGCTATCTTTTAAAAAAAAAAAAGAGTTGGATATGAGGGAAGAAACGGGAAAAGTTAGCGTTGCTATTACAAATCAATAAGGCGCTACCGAATTTAACGCGAGCGAAGCCGTGGACAAAAGCTAGTTTTACATATTTGAAAAATATAAGCGACAGATTTACATAATATCAGGCCTTTAACTCCCAAGGGGTTTAGCAGAGATGTCATATTTCGGCCTTTATGGTTGTTAAGACTAACGGGAAAAGGGACGAGTTTATTGCTATTAGTCGAGCAAAAATAAGCGTAAAAAACACAACCAAAAAGTAACGATAAAAAACTTAATGTCTTTTATTTTAAATGGTGTCCATTGTCAACTGACATTATTATCTGACCACTATAAAATAAAGGACAATATCTATTTACTTACTAAAAATAACAGAAAATTTACTAACCAATAACACAAAAGTCCCCAACACTATGACTCAGCAGCAACTCGTTCAGCAGTTCACTCTGGTACTCCGTCTTCACTACCCGTCTATCTTCCACTCCCTGCCCCCTACCACCATAAGACACGCTAAACTGAGACTTAGTTCCATCGATTTCCATAGTCACTAAGGCTTGATTTCCGTCGATTTTGACGTCTTGAAGCGATATGTTCCATTTTTTCGTAGTATTTATGCTCAGATTGTGGAGAACTGATTCCACGTTTTTCACATGTTCTCTGGTGAGGAAGGAATTGTAAGGGTATAGGAAATAGATTAATTTGTGGATCGGGATGTTTGGGTTTCGTTCCTGAAAATAAAAGGTTTTATTATATATATATTTTTTAACATTTTATATTATTTAAATAATAGGTTTCTATCGGTATTGGGAGCACGGTCCAATCTACCGCTAGCGGACAGTGTCCAGAGACAGGAATAGGAGCCGTGTCAGACACAATCCTAAGTGAAGCTCGCCCTTCTACATTTCCGCTCTATGACTGCTCTATGCTTGAGAATATATTTTTTTTAAATTTTGTTTGCAATAAAGACAAAAAAATACAACACAGGCGTCAGTAAATATTTTAGCATCAAGAGCCAGACGAATTTTACAAACCTTCTGAGCAGTATTTCTTCTGTAATAATAAAATAGAATTATAATTTATTTCAATAAAATATAAAGATTAAGATATCAATCATTTTACAAAATTTTAATATTTTCATTTTTTTAAAGAAGGTCAATTAAAAAAAACGACGGTAAATGTTGGCTAAATATACAGTTACATAATCTCAAACAGAAGCAATTTTACCACACACCATAAAAGGAATAACCCCCCTATTTTATTTGACAAGGGAGCTACATTTGACCTTGAGCGTCCTCCCTGCGGCATGCACGCGATTTCATCATCAGGGTAACTTCTATCCAAGGTCAAGATGGGGTGTTCAATTGTTCATGTTTATAGTTAGTAAGTTTTTGGTGCCACTTAGTTCGTCCTAAATGTGTTGCCTCTTTTGTGGGACAAAAAAGGGTTACTGGAAACTTGAGATTTTTGTACGATAAGGTGTATTTTCTAAAATTTAAGTGACATTCTCATTTAAACATTATTTATTAAACAGACCTTAAATAATTATTAAATCAAATCAAATCATTTATTTCAATTAGACCATTACAGGCACTTTTGAATGTCAAGAAACAACATGAATCTACAGTCCCGGTCACAAGGCATAATAACTTGTGAAAGTACTGTAGTTGCCCATTCCAAAGCGTTGATCTCTATGGAGAAGAATGGGCAAGAAACTCCATGGACACTCTTTTAAAACATGTTTCAAAAGTCCGCATCGCCGTCAAAGCGGAAAATGCGGATTGTTTTATCCGGGGTTGTGGACTGTTCAAAAGAGATAACTATTTGTTAGTGTGTCAGACTTGTATCGACTACTATATGTAATGGTTATTTTATTTATTATAACAAGTTTTCAAGGTGTGGGTTTTAGAAGACAAACAGTAGAAAATGTGTTTCTTTTTGCAACGAGAAGTCACCCATAAATATTGATTGAGAACCGGCAAGGTGTGTTCCTACCACAAATTCCGTGGATCAAACAAGCAGTCACAGTAAGCAAGTTTACATTTCTAATCATCCCGACTACAAACTTTACTCATTAACGTATCAGATTAGTAAATATCGTGTCCTGTGGCGATTAGTACCGTAACACAAGGTCGTACGTTTGCATTTTAAATAGTAAACTTTTCAAACCTTACTACCCTGTTCCACCGTCGACGATTAGCGAGAAGCGAGTCGGCCTATTAACGAAAAAACGAGACATATGTTTGACAGAGTTCTCACCCGTAATCGTGACCAAGTCAGCGATCAACTTTTAATAAACAAAACAATACGCCTGTAATCTCGAAGGAGAATACAAATGTGAATCTGTTTTTTCAAATTTGGTCCCATGTAAAAGTCGGCCAGTCTATTGCCACTAACCGGGCACAAGTTTAAAATCCGGGAATGGTACTGATTTTTTTTTCATGGAAATACTCAATAACATTTTAGCCGACCCGGGAATTGAATCCAGGACTTATGCTGAACAGTAGCGCTTATGACTACTATACTAAAGAAGCGTCGCCAGAGTAGAATATTCATTATTATCCTTACTAATATTATAAAAGCGAAAGTGAGTTTGTTTGTTACCTCTTCTCGCTTTAATGGCTCAACCGATTGTGATGAATTTTGGTACATAGATAGTTGGGAACCAGGAGACGGACATAGGCATATATATATAAAATTTTTATTTGAAAAAAGTGGGATGTGAGGAAGAAAGAGGGAAGAAAAGGAAAAACTTAGCGTTGCTATTGCAAATCAATAAGGCGCAAGGGGAACTGTGTTACCCCAAATTTAACGTGGGCGAAGCCGCGGGCGAAATCTAGTAATATAATATTTCTCCATAGAGATCTACGCTTTGCAATGGGCAAATACGGTACTTTCACAGTTATTATACCTTGTGACTGGGACTGTAGCTGCATTTTATTGTTGTAATGTTTCGACAGTTTAAAAGTGCCTATAACTGGTCTACTTGAAATAAATGATTTGATTTTTATTTTGATTATGTATTTTTAAATTCAACTATATCTGATGAGCCTGGTTACTTATCGCTTTTGCTGACTATACACCATACAAAGAAAACATTTTACATAGGATTCGATTTCACAAAGGATTCTTTATCGCTAATAGCGATCTTTAGCAAAAACATCACTATGAACTAAAAACGGCTGCCATTTATGTTTGGCAGTCAGAAGGGTTACCATGACATCTTATAGCAGTTCTTATTCCACTGAGGGATAAAGATGATGCTAGACACCCTGTATAGCTCTGTCTCTTTCCCTCAGTGGAATAAGTTCTGCTTTAAGACGTCATGGTAGGGTAGCTGGTACTTGTACTGACTTGCCATCTACAATCTTTTGTATGTTTTATTGAGTGAGAAAATAGTCGACACTTAGTCGTTTCCTCATCGGCGCGCGGTGAGACCGGCGCCTTAAACACAATAGTACTTACAGTGATATTATTTAATTGACAAACTTTGCAAGTTTTAATATAACTGTCAGTGAATTGCAAAAACGGTAACACGCGATATTTTTTTTGGGACTTCCTGAATATTTTGAAATTTCGAAGAAGTTTCGTTCACTTCGTTGAAAGGATTTTCTGCACCAAATGTGTTTTTTGATTTTATTATATCACTTACAGGCTGTTCAAAGGTTCCTTAACCAGCAATCGATACATTCTAGCACTAGAAAACACATTAGGCAACTCAAACTCATTTAGTTGTTCTTTTTTTAATTTTATTTTTGTCGTCCCTTTCTATTTAGCCTATTTGTTTTACCGCTAGGAAAAGGTCTCTCGCGTTCCTTTTTAAACTCTCTCGGTATTTTGCCTTCTCTGGCGAATTTGCCAGGGACGAGTCCAAATAATCACGGCAGCGTTTTTTGGTAACCATGGCTTTCCTCGGTGAAGACTAAGACGACTTCCCGTCTTTAGGCAACCACTCTGTGACGATTCTGACCCATCTGTCCTAACCATATTTTAACGTCGCAGACTTACCACCAAGATCGGCGATACCTGGTATCTTGGCGCGTGTTATATGGTTGCGCATTCGATCGGTGAGTTAAATATTTAATGCTACGTTCCATTGCTCTTTGGTATACCTTGAGTTTGGACATTTAGGCCTCCGTCAAAGACCAAGTCTGGGCGCCATCCTTACTAATATATTAAAAGCGAAAGTGAGTTTTTTTGTTACCTCTACACGCCTCAATGGCTGAACCGATTTTGATGGTTTTTTTTTAAGTGTGATATCAGGGAGAAAGAGGGAAGAAAAGGGAAAACTTAACTTTGCTATTACAATAAATAAGGCGCAAGTACAAAAACTACAGGTAGCAAGTACCTGCAAATCAGGAAAGAGGAATTGTGTTACCCCGAATTAAACGCGAGCGAAGCCGCGGGCAAAAGTAGGTTAGGCTAGTAGGTTATACCTAAAAGTCCGGACGCACCTGACAGGAACTGATTTATCTTGATGATATATGAATAAGGACTTACCAGTATAAGAGCAGCCGCCTGCAAGCTGTCCACAGGGAAGTCAGGCAGGCTGACTTGCTGCAGCTCAGGACTGATCAACGCGTAAGCAGCAGACAGAAGCTGTTCCAACTTGGCACCATCCACCCGGGGAGTCTCATCTCTTATCACGTTTAAGTGTTCCTGAGGACAACGAGGGTAGAGTTAAAAAAACTTGTAATGAAATCGAACTAAGTGTTATGAAATGTAGGCTAAGTCTTATACTATAAAGTTATATTATAATCCTACTAATATTATAAATGCGAATGTTTGTGAGGATGGATGGATGTATAGATGTTTGTTTCTCTTTCACGTCAAAACGGCTGGATGGATCTTGGTGAAATTTGGCACAAAGGTAAATTATAGTCTGGAATATACATAGGATACTTTTTTTCGAAAACACGCGGGCGAAGCCGCGGCCGCCAGCTAGTGTATTATAAAGTTTTAAAATAAGTTGACACAATCATAGCACAAGTGCATTCAACATTTAAGAAAGAGAACAAGGCAAGTCAGAAAAAGCTAAATTTCGTGCACGGTAGCGTAACGCTAAGTTCTGTATAACACTGTGGTGTTAAAATTTCGATATACCATTTTATTTCCATAACGCAAACAAAAGAAGATTTCACTTTCAACATTTTAGCGCCAAACTTGGCAAATTTTATCAATCGGCAACTTTTTTACAACTTGAAAAGTAAACAAAGATATAAAAATACCTATAGGGATTATTCTTAACGAAAGAAAAACTGCCATGAGAAAATCGGGCTCGCATACATGAAGGTTTCCGTACCACCGTATACTATTTAAAAAATAAAATAAAATCTTTTTATTTCAGACATTTTTAGCCCATATTATTGTTAGTAGTATGACTTAAAAGCTATGTTAGTACATTTACACACAATAAATTAATTTAAGTATTTGCCGCCCTCTGGGGCCCCGGGCACACGCACTTGCATTTGAACCCAGTGCCCAGAAGAGGGCTGTCCAGTTTATGGCTGAGCACATTCAGGATGGCGTTAGTGCTACCACGCGTGCGGAACATCAGCGAAGCGATGCGGCGCCGCAACACAGTGTGAAAGCCGTCTGTGTGAGCGTGCGCAAACATGGCAGACGCACAACAATAGCGTGGTAGCCCCACCAGCACCCTGAACGCGTTATTATATTGGATTCGGAGAGCGTTGATGGCCCTCTGCGTGTAGCTAGCCCACAGATTGCAGGTGTAAAAAGTTTGGCAAAATGCTTTAAACAGAGTGATTTTTACCTCTAAACTACACCTCGCAAATCTGCGAGCCAGCATGTTACAGCGGACCGCCACCTTCTTCTCCCTTTCTATATCTCCATCGTCTTTTAAATCTTCGGTGACCACATGGCCAAGGTATTTAAATTCTCTCACTCTTCGAAGAGCGACAGATGTCGCTCACCTCAACAATAAGCCCGTTCACGTACAAGTTGAAGAGTGAAGGGGATATTAATCCGGGGTGCCTCACCCCACACTCCAACCTGTACTCATCTGAAAGTTCGCCCAGCCATTTGACCTGATTAGTTTGGTGGCCATACCAATATTTAAAAATATTTATTATATTATTACCTATTTAAAAATATTTATTACCTTATTACCTATTTAAAAATATTTAAGTATGTATAAAAAAAATATATTTTAATTTATATATTTTTTATATTTATTTTAATTTACATGTATGAAATCTATTACGATACGATTTATTATTTGTTGTATAGATACAACAAATTATTTAAAAATTTGAAATGAGTGTGTTTTCACAATCATTTCAAATTTCGATTTATTAACATTCAAAAGACAGACGAAAGAACGGATAGATATCCTTAATAATACAGTACCTTTGGAACCCTTTGGATACGGAACCCTAAAACCAACAAAACTAAGCAAATGAAATTCATGAGAATTTACCTTCTGCCGAACGTTAAACGATTCAGTTAGGTTTGAAAGTCGTGGTAAATTAATTTCTGTCTAGCAATTATGATAATGAACAGACAGAGTCACGGAACTATGCGATGTTTTGATTATGCTAGACTGTTAATGGATGGCTTTAACTTTGTAATGTGGTGCGGTTTTAGTGAAAATTGTTTTGTGTTTGCTTTAAATTAATTTTAAATTGTTTTGTTGCTTGCTATGTTGTTTTTATTTATTTGTTTACGGAAAACGAAAAATAAAGTAAAAATCTGGATAAAAAAGACACGTAAATAAGAAGTTGTTATCATGTTAGTTTCCGTCCGTAATAAGTGTTATGTAAATCATAGTAACTACACATTCATCTGTGTACTAAGTGTGGTTATAACATACAATTTTTTTTTGCGTTGAATAGTTTTTTCCCGCCATTTCTTACACACTAAGAAGTTCGCGTTCGCTGTTCACGTTCGTTTTTTTTTAAATATATTAAATATAAAAAACAATTGTTCCAAATACGAAATATTAACGCTCCATTTCACGAAACACTGTCTATATTCCGTAGACATTTTATAGGCGACACAAACTTTTACGTACCGTAACAAAATAACGTTTTGTGGGTGTCAAAATATCAAACCGTTTCTGTCAAAGACTTAAAAAAAATATGGACAATACTCAAACACGCAACGAATGGATATAGAACCATAAAACCGTTTTAGTACTAAGATCTTAAGGTCATACTTCCTTTTAATGATCTTTAATTTTTTCCTTATCATTGATTTTCTCACGATTTTATTGCATGAGAAACGGTAAAAATCGGGTTTTATAACCATTTCGGTATATTGTTCAGTTCATGGTAAAAGTGAAGTTTTTCGTTCATTTATTGGTTTTTATAAAGTGAAGTTATTATTATGATCTACCCTCTCTAAAAATAAGTTTTAATCTGTCTGTAGGTACTGTAGAGCTTTTAAAACTTTAAAGCGTGCTATCGTTATGACGGCTGAATGCTCGAAGTATTTAAAACTAGCTGGCGCCCGTGGCTAAGCCCGTGTGATGATCGAAAAAAAAGTATCCTACGTGGTATTCCAGACTAAAATCTACCTCTGTGTCAAATTTCATCAAGATCCGTTCAGCCGTTTTGACGTGAAAGAGTAATACATCTATCCATCTATCTATCCTCACAAACATTCGCATTTATAATATTAGTAGGAAGTAGGATTAGAAAGAAGAGAATAATAGCATAGATATGTGTTCATTATATGACATTTTGTAAAATTTTCTGTATTTAAAATATAGTTTAAAGACTTCTCAGCTTTTTCGTTACTAATAAACACACCTACATAACGCAAATCACTATAGTACTTCCTACATCAACCTATTAGTCTGCATATACTAAATATGTATAAAAAAACGTTCCTAAAACAAAAACATTATTTCAATATCTCTTACGAAATTAACAACCATAGAAACGCTGCCTGTCAACCACCACCACGATTTCAGTTTAAAAAAACAACCACAGTCAATAATCACATCATTAAAACCTTCAGACAGAACTATTAGTCAAAATGAAAATGTTTGCCATTCATAATTTCCGTGCAAACTGTTCTGGCTATTATTGCCACATGTAGGGAAGCTTGGTGGCATGTCGCCACCCCATTACCGCGGCTGACACGGAAACAATTCAACCACAATTAATACACTGAGCTTAACGTTCTGACAACTCATTAGTAACTTCGTTTAGTTGGTAGTATTCATTATATAGCCATTCCATTTCTCTTTGGTAGAGAGGGAAGTTGAAACAGTATGATTATTTGTAATGACTTAATGAGACACAGATTTGTTATAAACCTTGTTTTAAAACTACCAAAGTTTTATTAGATCTCTGTCGGTCTGGTGGTAGACATTTCTATTGAAATAAGCAGTACATTGTGTTCCTCTGTCTTAATATAAAGTCCTGTCAAGTATTTTATGTGTACATAAATAAATATATCTTACCATTTTTAGCAAAATATAACAGCGGATTAAAATATTGACAATAACAGCTTTTCTACGATCTGTTGTGATGACGTTCAGATTCCATCGACAAAACCATTATATCTTGACTTTTCCAAGTTTGAATATGCTAAATAAAGTTGTTAGTAAGTTAGGTCATATTAACATTTATAGAACCCCATTATCCTTACTTATAATATTATAAAAGCGAAAGTGAGTTTGTTTGTTTGTTTATTTGTTTGTTACCTCTTCACGCTTTAATGGCTAAACTGATTTTGATGAATTTTGGTGCAAAGATAGTTGGGAACCAGGAGACGGACATAGGCTAATTGTTATTAAAAAAAAGTGGGTTGTGAGGGAGAAAGAGGGAAGAAAAGGGAAAACTTAGCGTTGCTATTACAAATCAATAAGGCGCAAGGAGAACTGTGTTACCCCAAATTTAACGCGGGCAAAGCCGCGGGCGAAAGCTAGTATTAGATAAAAGTCTGTCTACAGAACACGGGCGCTCATTCGTCTCACCTTTCACCCATGTGTTTTTTTTATATTATACAACACACAACAAACTTTATGTGGGTCTGTGGCGTAACAGTTTGCAGACAATACTGGCAACACATTTTATATGGCGCCATGAACGCGCGTTATAAATCGTTTGCCTCAGACATAGAATACGAGCTCAATGAATAAAATATAAAAGCTTTTTTGCAGGCTAATCTTATATACAAAATCTCGTGTCACAGTTTTGGTTGCCACACTCCTCCGAAAAGACTGACCGATTTTTATGAAATTTTATAAGTATATTCGGTATTTCTGAGAATCTGTCGTTATCTATTTTTCATACCCTAAGTGATAAGGGTGCTGCTCTGAAGAGAAGTTCAGAAAGGGACCCGAGCAGCCGATGACATGAAAATGTTTATCTATACATATTTAACTCCATCACTGATTTTACACAGACACCTCGAGGCTAAATAATAACAGCCGCAAGAGTCTCAAGAAAAGGAGCTGAGCAGCGGGTGAAACCGCTGGGCACAGCTGATTGAACTATATTAATTGTCACTAAAAAAGAAGCAAACTGATACCATTTTTGTAACATGGACATGCTAATTTATATTACTTATCATGACCGGTCAGATGAAATCTCGTATGGATCCGTCTGGAATTTCCAGAAGTGGCAATGGGTTTCAACGCGCTTTTTATGTCGTATTGCTACGAATGAAGCTAAGCTTATATCAATTCAATGCGGGTCCTTAAGCTTTCATAGTCGTTGCTGGCTCTTAGACAAGTTCCCTTACTGACCTAAAAGTGTCCAAACTCCTTTCCTCAAAATGAGACTCAGTACCAAATAAAACGAAAAAAAAGTGAAGAAAAAGTGTCTATCAATTGCAATCGTAAACCGAACGAGTTTCTATATGTGTTTCTCGTGCCTACCAAATGTTGGTACCGGTTCCAACGGCTTTAGAAAGCACTAACGTATATCCACTTGACAGTCTAAAGTGCCTTCGTAATAAATTATGTCAGATACGTGATCGCAGGGACATAGCACACATAAAGTTATGGCTGAACTAGGTATCTGATGGATATTTGCATAGCGCTCAGTTAGGTAAGGGTTTGAGGTTAGCGAGTCAAGTGCCTGGGTATAAAGGGTGTTTTTTGGGATTATTTCACTCTGTTCCAGGTTAAGTTATCCCACAATCAACAGTGGGACAAAACGGAATGATTATAAGTTCAATGTTTACTTGGTATCTAAAAGTTTTACTTAGTAAATGATTGCCGCTGACGAAGTGATTGGCAAAAAACCGACTTCCAAATAACACTAAAAAGACGCAAAATAAATTTACTTCCGGAAGTCGGTGACTTTTGTTTGATTCATAGAATTTTGCCGCCTACTTCAGGAAGTAAATTAATTTTTATTTCGTTTTTATTTCACCCGTTATATCACACACAAATTCTTGTATCGAGTATTCACTTTCCATTAATACTAAGAGGTATTAGCGTATCATACATTTACAAAATTTTAGAATTATTTGGTTTTCCATAAATGCCATTGTCTGTAATTAACCAAATTGAAATGGGCAACAACAACAGCGTTCAAATAAAAAAAAAATATCGGTATCGGTTCACCCAGACGAAAGTTCTGAGGGATCAAAGCGTACAAAAGTACAGGGGCCTTACCCCCGAATACTGAAACGTCACTCAAAATTTAAGTCCCACTTAAATTTAACAGAGACTCAGAAGTGACGTTTGACAATACAAACGACCATTCTGACACTATTGTAATAGCAGACTAAGGCCCCTGTTGAATTGAGAACTTGCTCTATTTTTTGAAGCCATCAAACTGATGGAAATATAATTAGGGAACTCAATGGCCACTATAACAAAAAGCAACGATTTTAAGTGGTGACAATGGTCCTTCAAGATCATTTATTTGGGATCCAATATCATTTGTATAATTTTTAGCACCGTCAGTTTTGTTAAGAAGATCCGATACTTTCGCTTGCCAGATCTACGGCCTACATGTAAGAGCACCACAAATAGAGATTAACAAAAAGTTTTTTGTCAAAGAATCAGATATTTCATAGCAAAAGCTTCAAACCACCTAACCACACAAAATTAATGTAACAACAGCGTTCAATCCCACATTAAAACCTTTAATAGCTCAGTAGATTCCCCTCAAAAGATGGTATCAGCACCTAGCTATTAGCGAACTTTACCTATCGTTGTGTTCACCAAACTACTTATTTCCTACCATAAAACTTAATGTTCCGTGCTCAGCGCAGTTTGGGTCGTGTCTCCCCGAAATTATGCAAACCTTATGCAAAATTTACAATACAGTATTTCTGTATAAATTACTAACTGTCGCACGATATGACGAATAATTACTGAGTTCTGAATTACTGAGGTTGCCGTGGCACGGGCCCTGATGTTAGCTAAATATAGAATTATCGTTGGGACTGAAAACTATAAAACGCAAGCAACAAGGTTTGTTTTTGTACTATTCGTGAAAGAAATTATAAAGCTGCGTGTAGAATTTGTTTTGATTTTTGCAAGATAAAAACATTCTATTGCTTATACTTTTTTGAACGGTCCGAAATCATGTTTTTTTTCTAATACATAGGTGGGTTTGTTAACAAATATAACAAGCATAACTTGTGTGCATATACTTATTGTTTTAGGAAAGGTAGTAGCCAGATAATTATTTAATATGTAGCTTCACTAAAAACAAGAATATGCTACTACTGATTACTCCATGAAAACGAATCGAGCCAGTCGGTTTCCAAAAGTAAACAAATTCTGCTAAACTAAATTCATTTACCGTCAACGAATCGCAGACAACTTAGTTTAACAAAATGCAACATTTTTTTTATAATTCGAAAGAATGAATGCTGAGAACTTGTTATTTGTAACTTTGTTAAGTTTACAACAAAAAATAATGCAATTAAACACGCTAACACGGAACCAACCAAGCATTCGCGCAAAAGATTCACGAGTTCAACTTGACACATGTACCTAATATTATTCAACCTTAAACCCGAATCGTGTCATCGCGTGTGTAACTGGCTTTAGCTGACGACAAAACCGATCGCGAGCGGGGAGCGACGACCAGTCACTGCTTATAGGGAAATAAGTAACGACGCTCGCGATTGCACCAATACTTACTCAACAACAAAATATTTTGCAAAATAAAATAAATATTAATAGTGTTGGCCGAACTTGGCTTATTTTTTTTGACAAGTGATCATGTGAATGCTACGCTCGTAGGTCAACGCTACGGATCGTAGCAAGTGCTACGAGAATGCTACGCGTTTGTAGCTGATGCATTGATTTGATAAGAAGTATTGATTGTAAGTAAATAATAATGTATACAAATTTAGATTCGTGAATTATACAGAGAAGAAGGTCTACACAAATATACCATTTGCCAATACGGCTTCAAATGTTTTCCTTTTATGTGTACATTTTTGGCGGTATTTTAAAAGATTTAGTATTTAACCGTAGTAAAATAAGTTATTAAGTGTAAAGCAGGTTTAGCAGCGGTATTACTTAAAAAGGAAGATACACTTAGCTAACCCCTCACAATATACTGGATCAAAAGAGTGCCCAAGGAGTTTTTAGCGCATTCTTTTCCATAAATATTTAAACTTTGGAAATCACAATGATTGCTTGAATCTGTTACTTGACGTGACTGATTATTTAGAAAGTGATTTGAAATGGCTTTGCTTGAGGCATAAAATTTTATTCTTTGGTATAATTATTTGAGAGATTACTTCAATTGTTTGAGATTTATTTAAATTAAAACAAAATTCCTGAACGAATTAAAAGTAATGCTTGATTGTTAGTCCTTTATGCCAAGTGAAAGCTTTTTTAAAACGAAAAGAATACACGATTTGTTTTTCAAGATATATGCCTGTTGCTATAGAACTACTTTGCACTCAACGTTTTAAAAAGTTTCAATATTTAACATTATTTTCCACGCGAAGTCAAACAGCAATACTTAATCTTAAAGATAAAATATATGACGTGCCAAGTGAATTCATAAACTAGTCAAAAGTAGTAATGAATTAGTTCCGCGTAAATTCCGAGAACGGTGTCCCCACGTTGCGTCGCATTTAGCTTGTAATTAATCACTGCTTTAACGTTAGGGTGGTTAGTAGAGATACCATCAAATACAGTCAGTTTTTGGGACATTGTCTATGCACATATTTTCTCAAAATATTTATTTTATACTCAAGGATAACAGCTGGCAATATGGGGTATTTATTTTGTGATGCGTTGGTAGTAGGTGTGGTGTGATGGTATCCAGTGGGTCAGAACACCCAATGAAAACCACTTTGATTAACCCATCAGAATTAACAGGCGTGATGATTTACTATGCTACGATTTATTATTATTTATTTATTATCTATCTTACGACTATCCTTACAGGGTTACCTAATGCGATAGTGTACACAATAACAATAACGGTTAATTATACTTTGTAACTAATTACAAATAAAGCAACCCTTGTGTACTCATTCAAAAAAAAAACAAAGAAAAATATCAATATCACTCGCTATACGGTTGAACGTACGAATTGCGCTCGTCATTGGAGCCTCTCCTAACAGATTGGTACGCGCGCTTGCAAAAAATACAACAGCTATTGTCAAACAAGTCATTTAAACTAACTTTTTTTAGAGTCCTTTGATTTGATATGTATTAATTTTGTTTACCGGCCAGGATACATAATTGATGAAACACTGATAAATTAAAAAAAAATTATATCCCTACTTCATTGTGAATTTTTTGTTCAAACGGCATTTCTTACAGCATTTTTTTTATCGTATCCACTCTTCAGTAGAGTGTGTAAAATGTCGTACAAAACAACGATATTACTATGAGCGGTTGTTTTTGTGAATGTCTCGCTCTTCTAACAATATATGTGCACCCTAGTCTGCCTGTTAGCATCAAAAACAATTTTCAAGCAACAGGCTGAGTGCATAATGAACTGCCACAAAATGTTAAAACAGTTTAACGATTTATTTATTGTACTCCTTTTTTAGGATATGTATTTTTTACCGTTTAGTTGGCAAGGCATTTAAGATTTCTGAATATTCCGTCATTTACCTATTATATGTCTTTTGTCATGAATATATTTATATTAATCTATGTAGAAAACTACAAGTATTAATAATGTTTGCCGCGATTTTAAACCTTGTAGATATGTTTTTTATTTATAGTATTATGAATATACAATTTTGTTAGCTTGCAATATCTATTCATATAGACAAAAAAAAAACAAAACTTGCGTGTAATATCATGACAACATTGCGTTATTTTTCCATTGCATCATTTCCTAACCAAATAAAAAAATCTATTTAATTTTCCACTAAACTCCGAGCTTTCATTCACAAAAACTATTAAATAAAACTCCACCATTTGTTCGCAGGGCCGTCGAAAGCCGCGCGATAGATGATACGAATCAATTATGATGGCTCAGCCGAGTCGCGCACGCACTAGCTCGCGTGACTCCATGCGTTAGCCGTAGCCTCGAGTGGAATATGGTCCTGTGGCAGTCCTCACAGCGGCCTATGTACGTCAGGACTGTGTGGGTGGGAGGCTTCCGACACGCCATCCTCACGCACGACGACCCTTACCTGCTGCAGCTACACGCCAAGCGCCGCAGACCTTACTCGTCCGCGAGCTGTTCCACCAACACCAACAAGACCTCCCGACTCAGTCAACACTCCGACGACCTGCAGGATTGCGTAAGGAAGCTGAATCTCGTCCTTACTAGCGACAAGTCCCGCATCAACCAGCGGCCCGTCACCTCCGGCGATATCGAGCACCTCAATTTGCGTGACGTCCACCGAGACTTTGACGACGAGCTCATTGTGAAGGCAACTCCGCAACCCTTAAACGATTCTAACCGAAACCAATACGATAGTCTTAACATCAACATGAGGAACTTGAAAGCTAATAAAACGTCCAGAACCGACGCTAAGGAGAACACAGAACTTTCCGAGAGGGTACTCCAATGGCTGGACTTAGCGGGGAAGATAGATTTATTGGCGCCAGAAAATGTGGAAAGAATGTCGCAGCCGCGACATAGCTGGCCAGAGCTGCAACGACGCAGCCACAATTTGACGAAATCGAAAACAGCAATCGACATACAAAAGGAGGCAGGGCGAACATCGCCGAAAGGGGGAGACAGTCCAAAAGCGCAACAAAATGGAATTATCGATCGTCACGATTTTTATGTTCCGACGTCTGCGAACACGATCGAGAACTACGCGCGACAGTCACGGAACGCCAAGAGCACGCCACGGCACGAGACGAGCGCCAAAATAAAAGACAACCACAACAAAACAAAGTCCAGGGACATAAGAACGAACGTGTCGGAGACGCGGCTCAAAGTCATAAGTGAAAAGAACGCCGTTGAGAAACAATACGCCGAAATGCTGAACAAGAAGCTGATACCTGATGTGAGCAAGAACCCAAAGCGACAAGTACACATCTTCATGCCCGAGCTGCCCAAGAAACTAGACTCGACCCCGGCTAGTAGGACCGAAAGTTTGTTATCACAAAACTCTTATAAAACGTTGAAATTTGACGCAACAATAAAAAAGTAAATCACTTATTTTGTCAATTATTTTAGTAACTTTTTATTCAGACTTGTTTAAAAACTAATATAATAGTTTTTTAATGAAATCCTAGCTGAGCACGGCTAGTATATAATTTTTCACTAAATAGGTTTCACTCGCTGCTCTATCTATGTGATATTATACAAGGTGGCCAGTTAACAGGCGTCCAAAGCAAAAATTTCGATGCCTTATGCTAAGGGGTACCTGAATTATCCCCATGTATGTTCCGCGATTTTTTGTAGTTTAGGAGCTAGAATTTTAATTTTAAGTACTATTTTCAAAATTTTCACCTAACATTCTTTTTTTATATCTCTTTATTCCTACCATTTTTAGATATTTTTTTGTGAAATCTATTAGCGATAACAATAGCTACCATGCAAAAAATTCCGTTTGCCTAGGTATTGCAGAACTTACCACAATATTAGTCCAAAGTTCAAAATTACCGTTAGAGTTCGGCAATCAAAAATATTCAGAGCTTGAAAAAAAATAATTTAGGGGTGCCAGAGGTTTCTAAATGATCTTAAAAACTTCTATGGACCTTCAACAGACAAAATCCTTAAAAAAAAACCGGCCAAGAGCGTGTCGGGACACGCTCAGTGTAGGGTTCCGTAGTTTCCTGTTCGTTACAATAAGTGTTCCCAGTTATGAGGCCAACCGAACAATTCGGTAATACCCGATCCAATGTAATAAGTACCTACAGCGCCATCTCTCCAGGAATTGGGTTACTAATTAATACAAAGACGTGCAATTTTGCTGGTAATTTTGGATTGCGAGAACCGATTTCAATAATTCTTTTTTTGTTTGAAATAAGATACGTTCAGGATAATAAAATATGTAAACAAAGTTACAAAAAAAGCTTGCATATACAATTATACTACAAACTTAGTCCAGAAATTATTTTGTACAACTTTTTGTCTTTTTTGTACAAAAACTGTTGTGTCAATCAAGTTCAAATTAATTTTCATAGAAAGTCCTTATAAAGTTCTACTTTTAAGATTTTTTTCATATTTTTTAGACTTATGGTTCAAAAGTTAGAGGGGGGGGGACACATTGTTTTTTACTTTTGGAGCGATTATTTCCGAAATTATTGACATTATCAAAAAATTATCTGAGTAAACCCCTATTCATTTTTAAATACCTTTCCAACAATATATCACACGTTAGGGTTGAAATTAAAAAAAAAAACACTTCCCACTTTACATATAGGGTGGCTACCCTAATAAAACATTTTTTTCAAATTTTTATTTTACCACTTTGTCGGCGTGATTGATATACATATTGGTACCAAATTTCAGCTTTCTAGTGCTAACGGTCACAGAGATTAAGCGAGGACGGACGGACGGACGGACGGACGGACGGACAGACAGACATGGCGAAACTATAAGGGTTCCTAGTTGACTACGGAACCCTAAAAAATATAGAGCTTGATCGGGGTTTATTTCCTGTAATTAGCTGTGATAGCAATAAAGGTATTTGATTTTGTTATAATTAGTGATTTCGTTATTTTTTCCACTGTTATGATAAAAAAATACGGTAGATGGTTTACAAATTTTATTAAAACACCCTACAAAAGGTTTTCAAAATGCCGCCCTACCACAGAAATGCACAATCTACATCTACGGAGGAAATTTTCTTTTATAGTGTAAATAAACTAGCGGTTTCATCCCCTGCACACCTCCTCTATTAATTCCGAATAATTTAGCTGTCTATTGACAAAAAATGATCAAAATCGATACACAAGTTTCAGATCCTAATCGCTATACAAACAAACAAAAAAATCTTTCTTCTTTATAATAGATGGAAACTCTATAATATTCCTAAGACTTACTCGGTTCGCCGCGCGGTTTTAAAGCGAATGCCAGCTGCAAATAACTTACAAAATGAAACTTTATAGTACTACTACCGGTTTACTACTATGTTTATTACTTCATCGTGAAATATTAACTATTCGTTTATTTTATTTTATTGTGTTTGTGACCTATTTACTGCTTGAACTGATGCGTTCTTTCAACTTTGTACGGGTGTTACATAAACAAATAATAATACAAAACAAATACTTATTATTAGCTAAATAAACATAGGTGTGTGTTTGTAAATACAGGGGGCCTACTCTCTTTCTCCGAAACGTAACTTCGTTAACGAACGAAAGTCAAAAGTAGTTACGTTTGTAACCCTACTCTATATCATTTTGCGTGAATTAGAGTAGGTTTAGAAAATTTTAATGTCAAATAAACTTCGGACGTCCGAAAATTTCGAAATGAATGAAATGAAATGAAACTAACTAACTACTTTTGACTTTCGTTCGTTAACGAAGTTACGTTTCGGAGAAAGAGAGTAGGCCCCCTGGTCCTTTATGTGGGCCATTTTTTTCTTTTATGTACGATTGCAATTGGTATGAATTTCTGGTAAACATAGCGCGGCAATACTTTTCAGTATTCAGCAATATTTATATCTATGACGTAGCCATTTTTTTTCAACAGATAGGAAGTCATCCAATGACTTCCTTCGCTCTGGGCAGAGTAGGGAGTATGAGAGTAGGGAGGAAGTTCCATGTTCCTTCTTTCGCCCTTTATGTTCCGGGACCGTGGTATTTCTTTTGAACAACCCGCAACTGACATAGCCACCGTAGGCTGCGTTTTCATCAGAGATAACCGATGATGCGTAGCAAGGGTTGTGTGTGAAACTAAGCAATTTTTAAACTTCATTATTGTTTACGGCGTTTTGCCAATCTTTGTACATGTGCACTCTTTGGGTTCGATATAAGCAGAGGGCATACAACGCCCTCAGAGTTCAGTAAATTAACAACTTCAGAAAGTTGTTGGGGCTTCTACATTACTGTAGTGCATTATTAACGTCGTTATTTCCAAATGAAGTTACTTTTTATTTAATGCAAGTATGAATTAGGTTTAATTTCTAGAATGACTATTGCTACATAAACGATTATAACTCGTAGTGCACTAATTGATCAGGGTAAAAGGACCTATTATTTTTTCCTCCCAAAGTTTATACGAAACATTTGTTTGCATGATAAGAAACGAAATGTCGAACGCTCAACTGATATGATTTAAATTTAATTATAACTAACTTAACTTGACGTAACTTGCGTAACTTGACAGACTTTGTGGGCCTTAATATCTAAACAAATAGACTCACCGAGTATCCGACAGTGGCGACATCTCTAGCTTGGAACCGGGACCGCAGTGGCGGGTCCAGGGGCTGCCCACTGTACCTGGGCACTGGCAGACCTAGCGCTATCACGCGGAAGTTCTCGTCCACGCGAACCAGTCGCCATTTTGAGACTTCTTCAACGCCATGTTCCTGAGAAGATAGAGATTATAAAAGCTTATATGTTTAACAAGAATATTTGGGAAATTAATGTTTAAAAGCTGAAAAACCTCATTACAGTTGGTATTTACCAGTACCGTAGGAAAAAAAACTGACGGTTTATCACGAACGTTATCAGGGCATTAATAAAGCGCATTAAATTTTAAAATATTATATAGTAAAATAACAAACTGGCATGCTGTCTGTACTGTTGGGTAACAGCTCTGCCTAACCCTTCGGGAATTACACGGCGTGATGTTATGAGTATGTTATGTATGACATACAGATCACATAGTGACGATGACGACGCTCTATCAAGGCCAAACTTATTTATAACTGGCTATATGGATGCTATATTATTTATGTACGCCAGCAGGTCAAGCTACCCGAAACTGACAATTTTTCCCAATGAACCTTGAACCTAATATTTTAGAAATAAAGTCGAAAATCTATCAAAGAAATCTGACAGATTGTAGTAGCTTGATGTGCAGGCGTCTGTACTAAATGTACGGAGGCATGGAGAGAATGTTGTATATTACCTCCAACAACTTGTCGTATCTAGCAGCGGGAACCAAAAACCGTCCGTCTTCTAAGTGCATCTCCCTGTTTTCCAGCAAATTGTTTAGCACTGGCAACACATTACGTTCTGCTTTCTCTATGCCTTCTAGAACGAGTACTCGGCCTTCTACAGCTGCGCGGACTGCACTCTGTGCCGTAAAAAAATGGTTAGAATAAAAATAAAATTCCCGCCAATCGTATTTAAGTATTCATTTAGGTGTCCCTTTTTCGAGACTAAAAATCATCAAATGACTCCTTCCGCTTTGGGCGGACCGGAAGGCATTAACTACCAGGTCACTTCTTCTGCCCTGCGGTGTCTTTTTAGAACTAACCCGCAGCCCCGGCACACATTTAGGTATCCCTAAAGCTAGGTTCACATTAGGTCTGAACGACAGTTTTGTCATTGACCGAACATCAGGTCTTGTTCACAAAAATCTGCTGAACCGACCTATACAAAGCACTATAAAAGCAGTATTGCAGTATGTGATCATGGCTAAACGTCCGTTAATATTTTGTCGCCAACATTTTTTCGGGTCACCGTAATGTAAACAGTTGAAATACATATTCGTTTTTATTTATTTTTAAATGTATATATTAGTTTATTTGATATGTATATGTGTATTAGTATCCGTATAAAAATATGTTTTCGCAAAAATTGTATTAGATATTTTATGTATTGTACCCTATCACAATGTTGTCGTATTTTACCCAAAGGTTGACTGGTAGAGAATGCCTTATGGCATTAAGTCCGCCTATGTACCACTATTGTACATGTAGTTTAAATAAATAAAATATTTCAATATGCACCCGCCGATCCGCGATTGCGGTCTTTTCGAAAGAGTTACCGCGGCCCCGGAATATAAAGGGCAAAAGAAGGAACATGGCTGGGTTTTAGTCAATAAAAGTCTTGACACTTCCCCGCTCCGGCCAGAGCGGGAGAAGTTATTTGATGATTTCTCATAAGCTTAAAAAAAATTACATACAACACCGTATTCGTTAGGATAAAGCGGTCGGTAATAAGAACCCGCTCTTAGTGTTTATAGCGAAAACAGCACGTTAATAAACATATTACCTGATCAAAATATGTGGCCGTGGAACTCTGGATCTCTCTCCTCTGCTTCAGGTCGGCCTCTGTGGTGTCTCGCGATAGAGCGACATACTCCAACTCCCTCTGTGTCAGCTCAAGGTATTGAAGAGCTACTTTCCTCCTACAAGAGAATTATTTAGCTGACTAGAAACCGGATTATATGCAAATGCATACTTATATGCAATTATTGATTTTAAGTAGGTATGCATTTGCATATTAGGGCTGATTTTAGAAGATATTGCAAAACATTATGACGGGCCTGTTGGTCTAGTGGTTACTGGCCCTGACTACTGAGCCGGAGGTCGTGGGTTCGATTCCCACCCAGGACAAACTTTGTGTGATGAGCATGATTGTTTGTTCTGTGTCTGGGTGTGATTTACCTACAATATGTATGTATTTATAAATTATATGTATAAGTATGTATATCAGTTGTCTGGTTACCATAACACAAGCTCTGCTTAGCTTGGGATCAGGTAGTCGTGTGTGAGTTGTCCCAAGATATTATTATATTATTATTATATAATAGTACAAGCTTTTGCTCGCGACTTCGTTTGCGTGGAATAGTGACTTCCGGCAGCACGGAGCATATTAACAGCTCAACATTTATTTTATAGTACTGAATTGATGCCGACTTCTGCCCAAAAGATGGCGCTGTATGTCCGGAATAAATTTTATTTTTATTTTTTGTAATAAAAACTATCCTATGTCCTTTCTCAAGTTCCAAACTATGTCTGTACCAAATTTCACACAATACGGTTCAGTAGTTTAGGCGTGAAGAAAAGACAGACAGACAGAAAGACAGACAGACAGAGTTACTTCCGCATTTTATAATATTAGTTTGGAATATACATTATTGAGATAAGTATGATTTTTAAATTCGTTTTGAATTTTTCAAGTAAACAAGGTTACCATTAAAAAAAAATACTGCAGATATTATACTATTCCCTCAAATCAAACAGACCCATAGACAAATTCTACTTTCATATACTTCCTCATAGCTTAAACATGTGACATAGCAGTAATAAGATTTTTGGCAAACATCAACATATTTTCATCCAGGGTTCCCAACTTAGGGGTTTTCCCCCCAGATTTAGGGGGTAAATAAGTGTGATGGGATTTTTTTAGGGGTCTGAAATTTTTAGGGGTATTTTCAGGGATATTTTTGACTCTTTAATATTTTCAGATTGATAATATAATATTATTTATTTCCTGACCTAGTGACTTATATGTGTGGGATAACATGTATGATTTCAGAATTTTCAGAAACTGTATATTTTATATATTAAATAACTTCAAATAAAAAGACTTTTGAAAGTTGCGCCTGTTACAGAAAAGATGAAAGGGAGTCGTTTGTCTTGGTATGGACATGTAATGAGGAGGGATGAAGGACATGTGACTAAAAGAGTAATGGATCTGAATGTTGATGGACGGAGAGCAAGAGGAAGGCCAAAGAAAAGATGGATGGATTGTGTAAGGAATGATATGAAGGAGAAAGGAGTAAATGATGCCATGACGTCTGATAGGGGAGAATGGAAGAAGAAAACGTGTTGCGCTGACCCCAAATAGAATGGGACAAGGGCAGGTAAATGATGATGAAATAAAAAGACTTGATACATATTATTTCTAAATCATTAGAATTTAAATTTATAAAATTTTTAGGGGGACAACTCAATAAATAAGGCGATTTTAGGGTTTTTTGACACAAACTTTAGGGATAAATATTTTTGAGAGTTGGTAACACTGTTTTCATCACTGCAAAGTGCAAAGTCCTAACTTGTGCTATCATGCTATAAAGATTGAGATTTGATATTAAACATTTTAAACAATCATAGTATACTATTATATGATACAGGCAACAGATACAGGTCAGGTCATACAGGAAGCAGATAATGTTATGGGGAACAACAGGATACAGGCAACTATTAGTTGTCTTAATAAATAAATAAGCAGTATTTCTAGACCTAGCACATATTGTTAGGATGTTTGTTTCAACAGCCCTGACCACTAGTAGTTCCTGTTCACAATGCTGGCATTTTTTTTTAAATTTTAGAAGAGTTAATAAAGGAAATAAGTTGTTATATAATTTGGTTGCAATAAATATTTAAATTAAATGTTATAAATATGTTGGTAAAGATAGTGAATAACAAAATCATAAAAAAAATTAATTGTTTCAAATATCCATTAAACTGTGTTGTACAACAAAATTCTAAGTTTTTGCATACACATATTTTATTAAATATATTTAAATATTATTAAATATGATCTGACCAGCCGGACCTGTATTGTGGGTGTTTACAAACATTTACACTCACATACACCAACAGCCATATCCGGAATAACTATCTGTAGGTCACACAAATATTTGTTCCGTGCAGGGATCAAACCACAATTAAGTTACGCTTATTTCACAAACAAGAATAGACATTTTTTATTGATTATAGTAGGTACTTAATAGCTGCTTGAGACAGTATGGGCAAGAGAAACAAATACATTACCTGCTAGGCCCTGGTCTGCCTAGTAGAAACATGTCTTGGCCTAATAAATCCTTCTGCATCATCCATCTTAGGTTCCTTAGCGTACTTTGTGATAAAGCCTTAATTTCTGTATCTTCTATTGTCACTATAATGAGAAAAATGCAAAATGTTTAATAACAAGTGAACTTTATTATGATTTATGTTCTAAGTATTTTTTTTTAGGTTGGGGCTTAGTAGTATTGTCTGCCTGGAATAAAGTTTTTTCTAAATTAGTTTTTTTTTATTAAAATCCCTTCAATTGTACAAAAAAATTGGATCAAAAAATGTTCTATTCATTTTTAAATTAAAGAAACATCGGTTAAACTACTATTTTTAGGTTATAAACTAAAGTTACTTTCAAGGTACTTTACTTACAGTACTTTCGAGGCACATATTCAACCTTTTTAGGGCTCTTTATTTTCTTGCTGACATCTCCTATAGTCACTTTATCTTCACTAGAATAACTTCTCACAGGATTTATAGCTAATATTGCTTTGCGGTGGCCCAAAATACGAGTCAAAACATTGATCTTTCTAACTGTTACCGTGGGGCTATACATGGTTCTATTTACACGGAATTCACACTAGGTAATGGAATTAAGTATATATTTCAATATTTACGCCATTACGTAATTTATTAAAGCTTATTTAATAGAAAAAATAGTAATAATCTAAGGTCAAAGTCTAAGACATCAAAACTGTCAATCTGACACTTCCTGTTTACCAGCTGATTGGAGCGCGTTCCAGAGCAAATGTTATTGTTGTTTGCACTATCTTTTACATGAATGTATTCAGTCTTTTTTTGCGGCTAGGCATCGGACTAACATTGAATGAATGACTGATTTCAAAACATTTAGATGTAAAGCAAGGCTAGATTTAAATAAAATACATTCTGAACGAAAGAAATTACTTTATTAAAGACCGACCACATTTAACTTATCGTAACTATAATCCTCATTCTAAACTAGCGATTAAAGTACCTATCTTAAAAATAATTAGTAAAAAAACATGTCTTAGATAGTAATAATAATAATAATCGACTTCCTGAAGCAGAAAGTTTATGCATGGGCAAACCGTATTCGGCGGTATAAGCGGCGGGTTGATCGGTATTCGCAGAATCGCATGTTCCGGAGCGATGAGAGGTATACAGAGCTTGGGAGCGACCCGAACAAAGTGTGACTGACGTGTGCCGCCCGGATGATGTAGCCACGAGTTCTTTTTGGCACAGCATCTGGTCGGTGCCTGTCTGTCATACTGAGGCTGACTGGATACGTGATGTTGAGCGTGTGTGTGAAACTATTCCAGAAATGGAGCCAATCTTAATAACATCTTTAGATATAGCCAGTGCAGTTCGTCCGTTACCGAACTGGAAGTCTCCAGGACCGGATGGACTGCACAACTTTTGGCTCAAGTGGCTCACTAGTTCACACACTCGCCTGGCATCACAATTTCAGTCTTGCCTTGAGTCCGGGTCTCTGCCACAGTTTTTAACAACAGGCGTTACCCACCTGCTCTATAAGTCAGGTAGTCCCGCGGAACCCAAGAATTATAGACCGATCACGTGTTTATCGACGGTCTATAAACTTCTTACGTCCATTTTGAGAGCGAAAATTAATTCACACATTGACAAAAATTCAATTATGTCTGCCTCTCAGAATGGATGTAGGAACGGGTCTCGCGGTACTAAAGAGCTACTCCTCATCGACATGGCCATTAGCCAACAGGTTCGTCGATCCCGCAAGGATTTGTCGACATGTTGGATTGATTATAAGAAGGCCTACGACTCAGTGCCACATACATGGCTCAAGAGGGTGCTGGAGTTGTACAAGATAGATGCAACCCTACGCGCCTTTCTTGAGTCGTGTATGGGACAATGGAGGACGGTACTTCGATATCCAGGATGTCGACAAATCCAGGGGAATGATGAGCCTGTTTGGATTAAACGGGGAATATTTCAGGGTGACAGTTTGAGTCCACTTTGGTTCTGTCTAGCCCTGAATCCTCTTAGTACATTGCTGGAGGATTCAGGTCTAGGCTATCGGTTGAGAAGAGGTGGTCAGGTCATATCTCACCTCCTTTACATGGATGATCTGAAACTCTTTGCCCCCAACAAATTGCGACTGATGGAGCTACTGAAAGTAACTGAAACTTTTAGTAACGCCATCAGGATGGAATTTGGTGTGGACAAATGTGCAGTCATGTATGTGAAACGAGGGGAGATTATGGAATCCGAGGGAATTCAACTCTCGGATTCCATACACCTCAGATCCCTTTCCTCATCCGAAAGCTATAAGTATTTGGGTATGTCGGAAGCGTTAGGCATTAACGTGACTGACATGAAGCAACTGTTGAGGGAGCGTTTCTTTGGTCGCCTGAAGAAGGTATTAAAAAGCCTTCTTTCCGGCGGGAACAAGGTGCGCGCCTTCAACAGTTGGGTCATGCCGGTTTTAATGTACTCTTTCGGCATACTCAAATGGACGCAGACTGAACTCGATGCCCTGGATAGGAGAGTCCGTACATTGCTGACTGCAAATCGGATGCATCACCCACGATCATCGGTGATGAGACTGTACATCCCACGGAAGTGTGGGGGTCGAGGCTTTTTAAACGCAAAGACCCTCCACAACCGAGAGGTGTGCAGTCTCAGGGAATATTTCTTAAAAGCCGACGTGAGTATGCACCGAGATGTAGTCGCAGTGGACAAGGGACTCACCCCGTTGTCCATGGCTAAAGAGAATTGGCGCAAACCTGTGGTACTTACTACCGATGACCGCAAGGAAGTATGGCAAGGTAAGGAGCTTCACGGGCGCTTCTACAAGGCTCTTCATGGGCCCGATGTAGATTTTCTGGCGTCCGTGTCCTGGCTACGATTCGGTGACCTATTTGGGGAAACTGAAGGTTTTGTCTGTGCGATTATGGACGAAGTTATGTTGACGAACAACTACCGGAAATATATTATGAAGGATGGGACGGTTGACGTGTGTCGGGCATGCCATCGTCCTGGTGAGTCCATCAGACATATTATTTCTGGTTGTTCTCGTCTAGCTAACAGCGAGTATTTGCATAGACACAACCAAGTAGCCAGGATTATTCATCAGCAACTTGCCTTGAAATATAATCTTGTGGAATCTGAGGTACCGTACTACAAGTATGTGCCCGACCCAGTTCTCGAGAAAGACCATGTCACGCTGTACTGGGATCGGTCTATCATTACTGACAGGACTATTCTCGCCAATAAGCCTGACATAGTGGTGATAGACCGATCAGCGCGCCGCGTAATGATAATCGATGTTACCATCCCACATGACGAAAACCTCGTGAAAGCTGAGAAAGAAAAACAACTAAAATATCTTGACTTGGCACACGAGGTTGTTGACATGTGGAATGTAAACTCGGCTATCATTGTGCCGATTGTCATAACGGCCAATGGCTTTATTGCCAAGAGCTTCGACGAACATCTGTCGAAGCTCTCCTTAGGTGGTTGGATCAAGGGCCTGATTCAGAAGGCAGTACTCCTCGACACGGCCCGCATTGTGAGGAGGTTCCTGTCTCTGGAGCCCTAACCACCGGTAGCTTGGACCCTGCTCCCGCTACCGGCGGAAACCTATTTTTATATTTTTAAATGTTTTTTTTTTTTATTTATTTTCTAAAAAATATTTAAAAATGTAATTTTAAGATGTTGAATGAATAAAGAACATAATAATAATAATCATTTATTTCAGACTTACATCCATATTTATTTTATGTTATGCATTTACGTTGTCACGTCTGATAATGTTTATAAATCGACGGTAGGCTACCCCTTTTGGCCAAAAATCATCACTCATAAAAATTCTTAACGAGTGTGAGGGTACGTGTATTTTGTATGATTCGTAATCCTTTTCTAACTTCATGTTCATTTTTTCAATTTTAACATCAATATTCGTTTTCTTCATAATGTAGGTACTGATGTCACACACAGACACTCCTTTCGCCACATTATAAATGTACATGGGAACCTTAGTTTCCGCTGCCCTAAAACTACTTCCGGGCTCTGGACTCGCTATTCCTCGCTTCCCAACAAAACGGTTTCGTAATCTTTTACTTTGAACACGAACCCACTGGTCACTCGGAGCCTGAGTCTTCCATTCTCCTTCACGAACAACCTCCACCAACGATTTCTTCTTAGGCGCAATAAGGTCCGTTTGTCCCACGGCCGAGTCGAGCGGTGGAGATAGCAGCTCAGCACAGGCGGTTGGGACAGATAGGAGCGGCGGCAAGGTGGGGAGTACGGGATCGTCGACCGTCGCCGCGTTTGCCGCTCCACACCCCAGCGGGGGACCATGTGCGGGCTGCGCAGGAGGGGACGCAGGCGACTCTATCAGCTGACTCGCGACATGCATCATCATTGCTGTATTTCGTAGATCAACGGTCGGGCCGTATTGCGGCGTTACTTTACTTCTACCCTCCAATATCTGATGCTCAAAAGTATTGTGAATACTGGATTTTGGTGTAGATTTCAGTGTATTATGCTGTTGAAAGCAATCACTTACGGCTTCATTGCATTCTAGCGGCAACCTCGAGGAACCACTATCGCACTCAGAGCTATCGAGTCGTCTTGGGACATATGCACCTCTTCTAGAGTTTACATTGTTCCATCCTGATGAAATATGCTTCACCTCATTTCTCAACTGGTCCAACTGTTCAACTGTAGCATAGTCATCCTTCATCATGTCGAGATCTTGCCGTAACTTAACAATGTCTTTCAATAGTCTAGTCACGTCAACATGGTCGAACAGAACCGGCGGTAACTTCTCAAGATCGCGGGCCACGAAAACTGGAATATCCTCGGAGTCGGTAACACGGATCAGACAAATGATGTCGTCTATGTCTCGCACAGATTTTCCCGCCTTCCTCCGCGTTATCTTACGTTTCGTTGTCGGCAAGGATTCAAACAACAGCTTCTTCGCCGTTAAAATATCACTTTCACAGAAAGCGGTCGCACAGATTCTCCTTAGACTTTCATCGTCCATCACAGAAATTTTATTATGGACGAAAGCCAAAACTTCGTTAATCACTACATTGCAATTAGCACACTTAACCACGGAGGACATTTTTAAATCCCCGATTCCCTCCTCACGTACAATATCCAAATAAAATTATTTAGATTATTTTCAGGTAAGTCTGACAGGTGACAGACATGACAACGTAATACCAGTTTATAATTTCTCTAGGATAACATTTACTACTACATAGAGCCATCGTTCACGACACTACTCAAAAGTAACGTGTTAACAAGCTGAAATTACCAGGAAGTACCCAGAATATTAATAAATCAATGGTGATCAGTACATACAATATGATGCCATTTAATCACCTTATTCACTAGTTTATTCATTATACGCGACTCCCTTATAAACAGTCATTCTTCTTTCTGTCGTTGGCAATTTATTCTATTGGCTCAAAACGCCACTCGTCTTCGTTGGTGGCAACGCAGTGGTCGCTCTTGGTGAATATTTTGGAGTACACCGCAATTGAACTACGTCATTTTGGTTTGGTCATGTGATTCAAAACGAATTTACAAGCTGAGGCTTGTAAATTCGTTTTATCCTCAATAAATTTACACAGGGGCCGGAATAGTAACACGCACATTCACGCCTTCAAAGTTATAACGTATAACGGGGCGAATAGGCCACAACATAGGATTATGCCAACACAACACCATCATGTTCAAAGTTGTATTTCGACAGACCCCTGCATGTCTATTGACCACTTCGGTATTAATTGTATTTTAACTCTACTTGCAGTATTTTGCATTCGTAAACTTGGCTAGCCAAGCACTTGTTTTTAGATGCAATTTATTGAGAGTTTTCTTGCTTCATCGCCGATTTTTTAATAACTGTCCATAGGAGTCCTTTCACAGTTATACTACCAATGGCTTGGCCTCAATTTTAAATGAGAAGTGATACAATACGGTAAGTTTTTGCTGCTGCTAGAGGTAAAGTCAATCTTAACTATCTGTAGCTCAATTTGGAGCCAAGTCAGCAAAGCGATGATAACTTAAAGTACTCTTCTCAAAAATCTTTAAGCAAATTAAGGTGTTTTGGGCATTAATTCTAATGTGCTTCACTATGCTCATCATCCATTGGCTCAATTTTAACGCTAACAAAGTCAGTGGGTTCCAGGTCCCCTTCAGTTTGTTCGTCCGGATCTTGAGCTTCAATCTTTATGACTATTTGCCTTTCCTCTGTGGTATTTCTATCTCCATCCTTGTCTTTCTCTTTGAAATATTCGCTCTCTGGCTGGGAATTCACTGTCAGTGTGTCTTGTGTATTTTTTGTAGTGTTTGTAGGTTTCGACTGATCTATGTTAGCCAGTGTGACGTAATCTGCCACTAAGAGTTCATCCATCGGTTTCTTAGCTGGAGGTCCGAATATACTGATCATGATTGGCTCGTCGAGGCCTAAGTTACACTCTCTAGGGTCCAGTCTGGTGTAGAAGTCTTTGATGTTAGGTTCCGTACCCTTGAAGCCGTGCCGACGTCGGAAATGTTTGATCATAGTTCTTTTCACAGAATACGCCTTTGGACATAGTTTGCACTGTAATAAAGATAATATCATATTATTAAATTTTCTACAATATCAATCCTGAGTCCTGCATCCACTTTGAAGCAACTATTATTTTTAACTTCAGTCCCACAGGGTTTAAACGATCCCTTTACAAAGGGTTACATCAAACTAACTAACTCTATATAAAACTATTTGCTGGGAAACAAGGTTTTTTGGGGTTAAAAATTCTATGGTGATAGCATGGAATTATGCTGAGGTCATGTAGGTATTTAAGCTAAAATCATAACATTAACTATTTCAGCATTTTTAGTTATGATATAATGATATATCACATAATTTATCGGGTATTCATTTTCCATTGTTACTAAAAGATTAGCAGAGATCATCCATATAGACAGAGAAAAAATACGTTTTATAGACGATAACTCACAAACTACTTAGGCAATAAAAATAAAATTGATATGGGACCACCTGGAAAGTATACACATCAAATAAAAAACGAATTTTGCAAATCGGTCCAGGCGTCTTTGAGTAAAACTTTAAAAAAAAAAAACTAAAAAAGGTGGAACTGACCCACAATATCCCCGGAAGAGTCTAGAATAAAAAAAATATAAATTCCTTTTTTTTGTATATTGAACTAGTGCCTTTTGGCTTTGTTAAGTTTACTTTTACACCCTTTATTATGTTGGACTTGCCGATTGTCCTTTCACTAACAGATTTCAGTCTTAAATTTTAGCTATCCCATCTACTCACCCTGATGGTCTTCATGGTGCTGTGCGTCATGACGTGGTGACGAAGCCCTGCGGTGCTGGTCAGCATCTTGTTGCAGATCGGACAGGGATGCTGCGCGTGAGTGTGTGACGTACGCAAGTGACGCAGCATATAGCGCTCGTCTTGGTACTTGCGGTCTGAAAGATAACGAGCTAGTTAGTAAGCGGAATGATGGAAATCGAAAAACTGGGTACTTATTATTACAAGCCGTATTTTGTGTGTAATCCTTACTAATATTATAAAAGCGAAAGTGAGTTTGTTTGTTTGTTATGTCTTCACGCCGAAATGGACAAACCGATTTTGATGAATTTTGATACAAAGATATATGGGACCCTGGAGACGGACATAGGCTAAAAAAGGTGAGAAAATGGGGAGTAAGAGGGAAGAAAAGAGGAAAGAAAGATATTTTTATTTCGATCTTCACGTGGGTTAAAGTTAAGTTAAGTTGCGGGCGGAAGTAGTAAGTCATAAAAGTTAAATTTGACCAACTCGCAGTTTCCAATTCAGCAGAAAATTTACGTACACGTTTAGTTTACATGATAATTTATGGTTAATAGCTTAACCATGCAGTTTCGCCAGTGGCGGCGTAGCATGCGTTGGCACCCGGGGCGACTTTTTATTGAGCACCCTCAAAATAAAACTGCAAATACTAAACGCGATTGCGTGACTTTATTTTGCTTAAATATTCAATTATTTCAAAGTTTACTTTTCGGTCCTTTTCAATGGACAATATCGAAAGACTGGTGGGTCGTGTTTGGGTCATTGGAAATCTTAAGTAAGATTTTATTGACTAAAATTTTGAGAAACTTCATTTACAAGAAGCCACTGATAAACAAATGCTTAAAAAAAAACTGGAAATAGTGTAGATGCTCCATCTCTTGTATCGACGTTTTCTTTGCCGCTGCTGGTGTCGCACATGTTTTCGAGTGTTTATACAAGTTACTCAGAATGATTCTTTACTGATTTAACAGCATCGTGATGAGCATTCCATTTAGTCTCTACTAGACTTTTGCCGCGATACGCCTACAATTTTCATTAGAAATTCCCATCAATGTGTGGATGACGAAAAAAACGAGTTAACCCTTTTCTACTGTTCCGAAATATGTTTCACTTAAACTATCACTACCGGAGGAGTGCACCCCAATTCACCCCATATAAATTTATAGCAATTGATTAGCACAAAGCATATGTTTTTTTAATTATTATATTTAGTGTTCTTTAATTATTGCTTGTACACCACCATGAATTCTTGCCACGATAAGTTGGACTGCAGTCTTTCCAGCTATAGGGAAGAAACCTAGAAAAGATTCCTTCACTGCAACTTCATAGCCATCAATAGGAACATATCTTATAACATGACTCATCTGATCTACATGTAATTTTGTCTGGAGTGCTATCAAAAATAACTCCGCAATATTAAACATATTTTGAATGTCTTTGGACAAAAAGAATGAAAAGAATCTACTCGTTTACTTTTTGTATATAGATAGCATGTTCAATTCTTAGCATGTGCTCTTTTAGCACTAGTTCAAAGAGCACTAGGTCATATTTTGACAATAGATTAACTAATTCTAAAAAAACTCTCTATTGTCTGATGAAAATCCCTCTATACTTTTTTTTTTAGGTGGGAAAACAGCAAATAAATTCCCCCGCTCTGGGCGGAGCGGGGGGGCATGTCAGACTTGTACTGACTAAAACCCACCCATGTTCCTTCTATTTCCATTTACGTTTCGGGGCCGCGGTATCTCTTTCGAACAATCCGCAACCCCGGCAGGCGGAGGCTCTGGCAAGCCCCTCTGCTTTGCTGACATCTCTTTGAGGCGCGCATGAAACACAGACGTGCCGTCGACACGGCCTGTCGTCAATAGACGGACGGACGGTGAGCTACCCATTGCTTACCGTCCACAGGCCCGCATCTACGGAGGCCGGGAGTTGTCTCGTGGCGCCCGGCGCCCGGGGCGTCTCCCGCGGCGGCTGGGTTTTTTTGAGGTTCTTTCCTTCTAATGCCCGGCCTCCTCCTTCACTAGCATGACTGTTTCGCAGAAGGAGGTGACCGCTTCCCATTCCCTCTCACTCCGGACCATGTTCTGAACCAGGCACGGATGCGAGAGATCGCCGCCGATCGACTCTACGAGGGCACGGCGGTGTGCTCCGTCCAAGCTGGGCAGACCGCCACTGTGTGCTCTACCGTGTCCTCCGGGCGATCGTCACAATGGTGACACCCGGGCGTTTCCTTCCGCCCGACTATGTGCAGGAAGTTACCGAAATTTCAGTGTCCGGCGTGGACCTGTGTCAGGCGGTAGGTGAGGACGCCATGACGCCTCTCCAGCCACTCCTCAAAAAGGGGACTTACCGCCACTATTGTGGCGTGCCCTTACTTTAGAAGAAGAAGAAGAAGAGGAAGGCGTGCCAGGAAGAGAAAAATATCTAAAAGGCGACTCAAAAGGCACTCCACTTTTTTAAACTTAAGTCTTTTAACATTTTGATGTTCATGGTCGATAGTGTTTTGCAGCCTCAACCCATTTTAAGTTTTTCACTTTTTCAAAACAAGAGAGTAGGCCTTTAGAATTAGTTGTGTATTGAGACACTTAAGGATTTACTTTCCACCATGAATTAAATCCGTTGACGAAACTCTTTTTTGGACCTTGAAATGGTGCTTAAGTATGCAGCAAAAACATCATCATTAATCGGAGACTTAGGTATATGAGTTTTTTTTTCTGTATTTGGTAATGTTTACTAAAATCATTAGGAATGAAAATGTTGGCTCATTGATTTTGTTTTTCTCAAGATCTTTGAACAGCATCTACAAAGGAGCCGACTCTACTTCGATAGGATTCACTTCCCGCTTTAACAATTCTAACTCTCAAATCATCAGGCATTGGTGCTAGTCAAGTAGCAACATTGAAACGAGTAGTTTCATGCAGCTTTTCGTCATCGTTTTCAGTTTGCTGGGATTCTTATTCAGTCACCATTTCGTCCCTTTTTAACCGACTTCAAAAAAAGGAGGAGGTTTAGAGATTTTTTATGTATGTTCACTGATTACTCGAAGACGCCTGGACCCTGAATATTTGGTATACTTTCCAGGTGGTCGGGTGGTCCCATATCAATTTTATGTATATCGCTTAGGTAGTTTTTGAGTTGTCGTCTGTAATTTTGCTCTACATTTATATGGATGATTTGCTAATCTTTTAGTAACAATGGAAAATTAGTACCTACTCGATAAAAAAATATGGTCATATATCATTACTAAAAATGCTAAAATAAACACTTTTTTGTAAAAATTTAAACCGACTTCCAAAAAATAACTAAACAGTCAAAAAAAAAAGATATTGGCTCCTGGTTTATACATCATCTATTTCAACGTCACTTTCAACACCTTGCTGTGATGTATTTGATACCAGAGAAGGTGAAGGTGCTACGTACTTCAAAATTGATAAAGATAATGATTCCCTTGCAAATTAAACGATCACATCATATAAACTATAACACTTGCTGACTGACCAACTGTCAACTGTGATTACTTTGATTGTAACATCAACAACTTGCCCCTTCTGCCCGTGCCGACCTTGTCGTGCAGATGAGCCAGTATCTAGTAATCTGCGCGACTGGCTTGGCACTCCGTTGTCAGTTGTCACCCCTTGATGCTTGGCACCCGGGGCGGGCCGCCCCTGCCGCCCCCCCCTTACGCCGCTACTGAGTTTCGCCATTCTAGTCTTGCAATTATCGTGATCACGCGCTGATCGCCGCCGGCGAAAAAGTAGGTATAAGATCTCTTTGCCAGGTTGCATGTAGATTTAAATATAAATTTCAATCGTAACAAATATTAAAATTACATATTTAAAAAAAAATACGGAGAATAAAAATCAACAAACCAACCCTGTATTTTGTAATTTATCACCCCTGATAAATTACCATTTCATGTAAAAATCATTTAATAGGGTAAAAAGAACTTAGAGCGCTGCATTAATGATTAGAATTCAGTAAACCATATGATTCCGACCGTTTATAATACTGATTTGTACTATACGGTCGGAATCATATTTCAATCAACATACAACCTGACACCGTGACGAAAAACGCAAAAAACTTCGACAATTTCGATTGCCAAGTTCGACTTTATTGCCCCGCTCTTGGGAGTCTCAAATTTTTACTGACTTAGACCCACCCATGTTCCCTCTTTTACCCTTTATGTTACGGGACCGCGGTATCTCTTTCGAACAACCCGCAAACCCGGGCGAGCAAGCCTGGCTCAATACTTTAAATTTTGTATAATATATTGAAAGGAAACATAAAACTCACCACACAGAGGACACTTGATTTGGTTTTTCTTAGGTTCATGTATTTTCATATGTTCACGCAGAGAACACGCGCTTGTAAACAACTTCGAACACACTGGGCAGGTTTCCAGGTCTGAAAGAAGAGATTGAATAGATTAGCATCTGCTGGGGAGATCTAAAAGCCCAAGCTGGGATTTCCCATCAGAAATATTGATTTTGACGCACTTTAATCCACTTTTGGCTTTACGATGACTGCATTAGGCAGAGATATGCTTAAAGTATATCCATATTTCGACAGTTATGTATATATGGATCCTACGGAGATAGTTATTATTACATGCTTAGAAATTTGAACATTATTTTGGCAACCTTCTTTGAGATAAATCGATATTGCTGTACTGGCGAAATACATACGAGCAGAAGCCGACAAAACTTGTATGAAAATCCATATCTGTCTTGTTTTAGGGGCCAAATAAATTACTATGTTAGCTCATTTCTGTAACATAGGCTATACAATATCATGCTAGTACCCTCGGGAGCGGGGCAACAACTAAAGACGCAGGTGAAACCGCGCTGGACACCTAGTGTTCCAGAAGAGCAATTAATGCTGACCTTTACGTATTGGGATGTCTCAATTTGGTACTTACTTTCTCCAGTATGTTTTCTGATGTGATACTTGAGCTTGGATTTCTGCACAAACGTTTTGCCGCAGTACATACACGCATAAGATGTGTCCTTCAAATGGGTCCTGCAATTCAATTTTCATTCATCTTTCAGAAGGTTTAATCTATACTAATATTATAAAGCTGAAGAGTTTGTTTGTTTGTTTGAACGCGCTAATCTGAGGGACTACTGGTTGGATTTGGAATATTCTTTTAGTGTTGGATAGTCCATTTCTTGAGGAAGGCTATAGGCTATATAACATCACGCTACGATCAACAGGTGCTGAGCAGTGCGGGTGAAACCGTGGGGAACAGCTATAATAAATAATGATACTACAACGATATAAACAACTGATATTAGGGCCAATTACTAAGCTGGTTTCAAAAGCTATCTAAACTTTTTGTAGATTTTTTTACATGTTCCCTGGAAACCGTTAACTAAAAGAAAAGAAATAAATCAGGTTTATGTGGAACATGACACGAGCATACACAATAATAATAATACAAGTCTATTACTGTCGCACTGCTGGGCAAAGGCCACTTTCCATACAGAGAAGGCATGAGAATTGATCACCGCACAATTTAAAAATAGTGATATGTCATGGCTGCGTCAAATAGGCCCATAATTCAACAAAAAAAAGTGCCCGACGCTAGTTTTCAACTGAACCTGAGATAATGAGGAAACACACTTCAAACAGTTTTACACTTTTTGTCAAAGTACTGTAAGAGGTTTTATATAACCTAAGGAATGCTGGCTGATAGCTCACAACGTTCTATACTCATGTCGTTTTTAAAAATAGAATAGGATAATGGCTCTGCAGTAAGACATGTAAATTTTAGATGATTTAAAATATAATCCTTAAACTATTATTTGCGCTTTATTACAAAATAAAACGCAGTCATTACAGTACTAAGCACTTTAAATAAAATTGTGACCTAGTGTGTGAGTTACAGGCTCCTTTGTCGGCGAAGGTCCGGGGGCAGTGCGGGCAGGCGTAGGGCCTCTCGCCAGTATGCCTTCGTTCATGACGTAACATGTTCGATCGCTGCACAAAGCGCATCGGGCAATACGAACACGCGTGACGAGGTCCCTCGTGGATTTGGACGTGTTCACGGAATGAATCACGTTTCTGTAATATGAACTTTATGTTAGTGTACGTTAGGGTCACAAGCCGGTGATATAATTCCTTACTAATATTATAAAAGCGAAAATGAGTTTGTATGTTTGTTACGTCTTCACGCCTAAATGACTAAACCGGTTTTGATTAATTTTTGTACAGTCATAGCAGGGACCCTGGTGACGGACATAAGCTATTTAATTTTTTTTAAAGTGGGAATTGAGGGAGTAAGAGTGAAGAAAAGGGAAAACTTAGCATTGGTATTACAATCAATAAGGCGCAAGGGCAAAAAGTACAGGTAGCAAGTACCAGGAAATCAGGAAAAGGGAACTGTGTTACCCCGAATTTAACGCGAACGAAACCGCGCGCAAAAGCTAGTTGAAATTAAAAAAAAACCGATAAAGCTTTGCTCCAAATAATATTCTCTAAATAGTGACTTACCATGAAAACCTTCCCACAGTACGTACACGTATAGTTCTGCTTGTTGGGCAGATGATCTTGTTTGTGCATATATAGTGACGACTTGTACTGAAACGACTTGCCACAGTCAGTGCACGCGAACGGATGCTGCCCCGGGTGACTTATTAGGTAGTGGAGTTTTCTAGAACAGTGTTAAAAATACTTTATTGTCAGTGTCATTAGGTGCAAACTAAAGCGTAGACTTGCGAAGTTTAGTAGAAGTAAAATTTACTGGTTTAGTGCAGATTTTATTGGCAATGTTATAACGAATAATCAAAGAAACGAAGGATGGACTGTGTGAAGGACGATAGGAACACAAGAACTAGTAATAGAGAAGTATCAAAGAATTTCAAAAGATAGTCCTCAAAACTAAAACAATTTTAATTCAAATTACAAAACTATAAAAATTCGAATACCAGTGGGTAAAATTCGAATACCAGTAAACCGGCAAAAACTAGAACGCTAACAATTTCAGCCAATCAGCAGGGTTACCATGACATCTTATAGCAGTTCTTATTCCTGTGTGAGAAAGAGATGGTGCTAGCCACCCTGTATAGCTCTGTCACTTTCTCTCAGTGGAATAAGTACTGCTTTAAGACGTTATGGTAGGGTAGCTGATTGGTCGATTTAAATCATCTCCTCTACTCACACTCTTCAACTCTTTAATGGATACCAAGTTAACCATGACTTGTTTTCCACCAAAGAGTCCATTTTCACGAAGGTCTCATTAGGTCTCACCTCTCATCCACAGTGTGCAGTACCTCCCTGCACAGCTTGCACTTGAACTTGCCGGGGCCGTGCGCCTGCGCTGTGTGCGCGCCACACGCCCGCGAGCTGCTGAACTCGCGACCACACACGACACAGTCTACTGCACGGTCCGCACGTGTCGAGCGAGATGAGTGCATCGCCTAGCATTAAAGATTAAAAAGTTTAGGAAATTGTCGTAGATTGTCTTTGGATTTGGTGCGCGTGACAAATATTTGTTCCGCGCGGGGATCGAACCCTCGATACGCAGCGCAGCCAGTACGCAGTCAGTAGCTCAGCCACTGCGCCAACCATGCCGCCAAACAAGCTTTGTCACAATAACAAAATACATAAGAATTTAGATTGTCTTTTTGTTAATGGAACGTAAGAGACGCCAGCAATGAGTTAGGATAAGCAAAATTGATAAAACAGTGTGGGGCCGTTAAGTATTACGTAAGCACTATGGGGGGGCGGGGGGGTCTTTGCTTTGCTTATTTTTGATGACATGGGGGGTAGGGAAGTCTAGATGATGATTACGTCATCGGTAGTTATTTACTTTTTTACCGAATGGCAACTCTCACATTGTCTTAGCTTGAAAACAAAACGCATTTTCGGGGATTCCCGCAAATAATGCGGATGTTTACGAAAAAAAAAACAATACAGTAATTGAAAATGTTTACGTAAGCTTGGGGGGAGGGGGTAAGAGCTTTGCTTACTTTTGCTGACAGGGGGGATGGGGGGGTAAATAATTGTAATAAATCTGCTTACGTAATACTTGAACGGCCCCTGTGATGATGTATGTCCAAATTTTTCTATGAACTATCCAACACACAAAACGGTTCAAAACGATTTGCAATTCAAGTGTTAAATTAATAAAAAATTCTATCTTACCCGCAAATGCAGCTTAAATGACTTCCTATGGCTCAAAGGCTTGTACTGGCAGGAGTCCAACGAACAGAACACTTTCCTAGCTTCAGCATGGTCACAGTTGAAGTGTGCTCTCATCTCCTCAATACTTTGCAGCACAATGCAACAAAGGGAACATTTTAAGAGATACAGCGGTATCTTTTCTGGAATGCTGTGCTTCTCCAAATGGTGGTGTACAAACCAGACCTGGAAGTAATAATATTGTAAGTTTATATAATTATAAAATTCTCCAGTTCTCATTGTTTATGTGTATGAGCAGACATATAAATTGGACACAAGTAAGAATAGTGTAGATGAGGTTCTGTAATTTAGCATAGTATGTTTATATATTACCTACTATAAACTAGTGAACTCTTTGAAATTTTAAACTGTTGCCTTTAGAGGAGTTAAAGGAGAAATGTAAAATTTTACAATAATTACCTCATCACTAAATATCTCATTGCAGCTCTCACATTTGTAATATGCTTCTTTATGGTTGAAGAAATGCGCTCGCACTTGGTGAGTCTCTCTGTCCGTTTCGTGCCAAAACAGAGTTGGACAATACCGACATTTGAAACCTAAATGTGGACTAAAACAGTTGTCATATTCTACATCGTGCCAATGTTCTGTCAGATGTCGCCGCGTGTTCTCTCTGTCGTCAAACTCTTTATCACAAAACTGGCATATCCACAGATCCTCAAATTCTCCTAACTCACTTGATATATGGTTATCAAGATCTTGTTGACTTTCAAAAGGAGTGGAACATATTCTACAGGAAAATATTGGCAACGACTTTATACAATGCATCTTGAACATATGAGCGGTAAAATTTGACAAAGTGCTGTACCGAACACTGCACAGTGTGCAAACTATATCCATTGGTACTTCAGTTGAAAGCTTATCATAATCAACTTCTGAGTATTCAAAAAATGATTTAGCATTAATATCTGATAGTATGTCACTAATGTAATCTTGGTAACATTTCTGTACAACAATCAGTTCCATTGAAGTAACATCAAAATCATCTATACCATTGTAGCTTTTGTAAACATCAATAACATCATCTTTTGCCATTGCAGTTTCATCATCATTTTTAGCATCATCAACTGTCTCAATCTCTTGTTTAATTTCTGGCAAATATATTTCTTTGATTAATTCTCTAGTTTCATTTAGGTCAGCCTCTATAGCAGTGTCGGGAGTCTTGAGCTCAGACACAACATAGCCATATCTCTCATGGTGCTTCAATTGTTCTTCAACAAATTCTGCTCTGAGATCAGCACCATAAACTAAGAATGGTATGTCTCTTCCTGACAACAGAGCTGTGAAACATTTTATGGTAAAATGGTGATACCCCATGTAATGGTTGAAGAATGTTCTTGTTGAGTTGGTAGATTTATTACAAAGTAAACAGAGAAAGTTTGAGGTGCCATCATATTCTAACTCCCAAAGATTTTCTTCATCTTTATTTAACACATTGGAGACAGAGTGTTTTTGAAACAAATGTGAATGGTACAGTTCACCATCGAGTACACGGAAATGACACAGTCGACAATGCACAAGATTATGTTGGATCTTAAGATGAAGCCGGAGATCTCCTTCGGTGTCAAAGTTCTCAACACATTGAGAACATGGCCAGGGAGTATGAAACTTCACATGTTTCAACCAAGCTTCTCTATCAGGTACAAAGTATCTGAAATAGTTAAAGGTAATTGTAAATTAGTTAACATAACAAATCTAAATGCATCTTCCTAAAAACTGAGGTAATACATTTTCTATAACTTATTTTATTTTTTTATAACTTATTACTTACCTACAAATACCACAGAAATCCTTTTTATGATTTAGTACGTAATGCATAACGATTTTCGATCTGTTTATAAACCAATCCGGGCAAAGTAAGCAGCTGTAAGGTCCCGATGGATTAAGATCTTTGAGGTAGAGCCACACATCAGCTGGTCGCTCTACCACCGGCGGTTGACGGCCAACCTTTTTATTTGGAATCTTTATCGTGGCTGAGAACCGTTTAAGTGGTGGTAACTTCTTTTTCTTTTTAGTTGGAGTCTCCGAAGTATCTGATGAGGCCCCCTCATATTGTTTTGGGACTAATTTCTTATTTGCCGCTATAACTGATAGCGGTTCATCATCTGACTCATCCGAAGACATCTTCTTATGTTTATTTTTACTATCAGTAGTTAACCATACCCGGAATAATCCTAGAAATCAGTAAAATCTCCGTAGCTTCGATTACGCTTACTAAATAAACAACTTGACAATGACATTAATAACAGATATGGAATGTCATTCAAAGAAGCCTTCTTTTTCTCTTTCACACATCGTTATTTTTGCTACAATAGAAAGGGATTTATATATTTTAATGTTTGATAGTTGACACGATCACACATAATATGAGCTGGAACGCAACTTACAATCGTTAAACAATAGTGCTGTAATGATTCATCATGGTTGGTATTTATTTTTTCAGTAGTAGCACTTAAGTTATTTAAAATTTTTGGTTTTCTGAACAATCTCATCTGTGTACACAAACATTCAACTTGCATAGACAATCGAAATATTCAAATATTTCATTCCATTTCCCACAAACCAATCTTTAAAAAATGATTTTCATTGATTTTTTACGGATAAAATCGGACCTATATATCGAAAATAATATTATAATTCACATAAATATTAAAAAAAGGATCTAAAAGTTATGTTTCTAAAAATGGTTTTGAAATTCCTTCTTTTTTGATAATTTTTTCTGCTTGAAACGAAAGGAATTACAAAAATATCCTTTCGTGGCAGCCATTTTATAGAATTAAAGTTTGTCTATGGTGATCCAAAGAAAGGCGAAGCTAAACAAAAGGCTAGCATGTAGATAGCATTTACTAAAATAACAGTAAAATTTGCGTAAATACTGACTCAAAAGACTTATTTTTATGATATACATAAGTGAACCAACAACTTTTATTACGTGTGTATCATATAAGTTCATAAAATGAAGCACAATGCATCGTGTAATGGTGGCCATTAGAACTAATAATTATGTATATTGGCATACTTACTGCTTTACGGACCAGCAAATAAACATCTAAAGGATTACACTGAATCGTTCATCTGATATTATAACTGAACAACATGTAAACTCAAGTGATATTTGTGATATGTGAGCAAGGAAAAGTGCCCAGTGTAAATAGACCATTTGGCACGAACCATGGCCCAGAATCAGGGGGAGGTTCAAGTGGGAACACCGAACCAACCCGTGAAGGAGAAGGATATTTACGCTTGTCTGCCTGATATGCGGACGAACGGGCCGCTTGGAACTGACGAACCGTGTCCAGGAGGTGAAGAACTGCGCTGGCTGCCCGCGCAGGCCACAGACCGAGATCTGGTAATGTACTTGCGAGCTGCACGCTCCATGGCAGCATTCGCTGGTATGTGTGACGGGGGCTCCCCGGACGACGGCTGCGTCGCCGCCAGTCGTGACGACACCACGATAAACGCTCTGGATGTGCTCCATGACTCGGGCTACGACCCTGGTCGTGCTCTACAAGCTCTTGTAAAGTGTCCAGTGCCTAAAGGAATTGAGAAAAAGTGGACAGAGGAAGAAACTAAAAGATTTGTCAAAGGAATTCGACAATTCGGTAAGAATTTCTTTAAAATTAGAAAGGACCTATTGCCTCACAAAGACACTGCTGAGTTAGTCGAGTTCTATTATCTGTGGAAAAAGACTCCCGGTGCCAGTAGCAATAGGCCACATAGGAGAAGGCGTCAGGCATCTCTCAGACGTGTGCGTAACACAAGAAATTCCCGTGCTGGAACTCCCAAAGAACAGACCCCAGAAGCTACACCTACAGTACCAGATACCAATGGTTCAAGACCTTCACCTAATCCTAAAGAAACTGGTGAGATGAGTTCGGTTACAGAAGATGAAAACTCTGAAGAAGATAGTGATTCTAGAGATGCTGGTGATTTAGCTAAAGTTGATAATGTGAGACCAGATAACCCAGAAGACTCACCAAGTAGAATGAGAACCAGGAATAAATCTAAAGAACAAAATACACCTACTACGCCAAATGGGAAAAAGGGTCAAGATGAAAGTGATAATGATTCTAAACCTAAGCCTAAACCTAGTAAACCAAACCTAGTAAATGTACAAAGTACTGTCACCGCTACCATCACCAACCCTATCACCAATACCAATAATAACATACCTGAAAAAGTTCTTTCATCTCCCGTTAGCAAAGATATTAAGAAAAAGCCTCCAGTGGCAAATGGTGTCAAAGTGGATGTGTCAAAAGTCAAGAAACGTCTTCCAGATGAAACAAAGCCTGAAAGTATTTTGGATGGTGATGTGCAGATGAAGAAGAAAAAGCCAGTTACACCTCCTGATAGTCCAGCTGAAAGTCTTACAAATGACAGTTTTCCTGCAATGGATGAAACAGAGACTCCGGAGCCTGAGCCAGAAGCTTGTGACTTTAGTTTTAATAAGACTGATAAGGAAAATACTGAACAAAATAAGGAAGCTGATCCTGAACAGCATGCAAAAACTACTGATCCTCCTGTCAAAAGTGAGAATAACTCTGAACTTGTTCTTAAAACTGAGAAAGATCCTTTACCTCCACCTTTCCAAATGGCTACTGACAAAGATGACAGAAGTGCTCTCGATCTTAAAACAGATCCCAACATAACCACAAGTAAATTACCTGAAAACATGGAACCAAGACCTCTTGTACTGCAAAATCCAATGTTTCCTAAAACCGAACTCATTATACCTAAAGTTACACCAATGTGTACAGATCCTATTGAGAAAATTAAAATCAAGGAAGAAATAGATACAGATGAGACAATGAATCTACAAAAAGATGATTATCCAAAAGATCCTTTATCACACAACTTCCCTGGACATCCTGTGAGCCAATCCAACAAACCACTTAATTTGGAGAATACAAATTTCTTTGTGAAGGACAGTCACATATACAACCCAAAATTAGGTCACAGTATTAAAATTGAAAATGTACCTAATAATATTTTCAATCCATTAAATATAACAAAAGACAGTTCAATTATAAGAAGTGCAAAAGACTTTTCATCTAGCATGCCACCATTTTATCCGCCTAATATGAATTTCTCTAGTGATCCTTCTAAACATAATCCACACATGAATCCTTTAAAGACAGTGATAAAGTTAGAACCTAGGGATGAAGCCAGCGAAATGAAAACTCAAAATACTCCTGAGATTTTTACTGCCACCATATCTTCAGCCAACAAAGTTGATTCTCCAAGTGCCCCTCGGTTAGATTCATTACAGAGAATGAGTCCAACACCTACAAACCCACGTGGATCATCACCACCTCCAATGGAACATCCCACCACTTTGAATACAGAACCAATTTCACCAGCCAATTCACAAGAAAACAAAGAATCTGATGTTGATGACAAACAGCCAACAGACTTGAAGACTCAGTCTAAGCCAGATGCTCAAAGCAGCAACTTGAGACCACCCTCATTTTCGCATCCAGTGAGACCAGAAAATCTTGGAATTAGGTCAACAGAAGCTTCTATTACACCAGTTTCTGTCCAAAACATGCCTCCACCACTCAGTCAGCCTTCTATGGCTGGCTTGCTACCTCCAGGACCTATAATATCTGTTGGTAGTGGTGCTAACATTGGACCTTATGGGTTTATGCCTACTGCATTGTATGGGCATACAAACCATCCAGGGCACCCAGGACATCCAGGTCTCGATAAACCTGGTTCAATGCCACCCCTCATGCAACAGCATCCACCAACCCACAGTTTACAGGGAAGCAATCTTATTCAAAGCTCTAATAATCAAAATGATCCATCAATGCCACAAGATCTAAAAATCAAGCAGGAAGTACCTGACAATGTGCCAGCCAATTTGTCTACACAGCAAGTTGATCCTCTGCAATCACTCAAAGAAGTGAAAGTGCCAGGATATCCTATTGGAAGTGCTATAGCACAACATTTAAATACAGAGAGGGACAGAGAATCAATATCCAGTGTTGAAAATAATAGCAGACCTCCGAGTCAACCTACTAATGAGAATACCAATATGGGGCCCAGTGCTTTCCTTGGTCCACGAATTGAAAGTATAAAGAAAGAGCCTGACTTCTTACACCAACCTCACCTACCTCCTACATCCACAAGTCAGAGCAGCAGCTCGGAATCTTCCAATCATGTGCCTCCGGTGAAGAGCCCGCACACTCCGACACCAATCAAGAGTCAACCGGGTCACAATGGAGCTCCAATGCACATTTCCCACTCATCCTCTACAACATCGCCTTTCTCACGGCATATGACAAGCCCCTCGCAGCCGAGACAAATCTCAGCATCACCTGTTCAGCCGAATACTCCAGTGTCACATTCAGCGCTCAACTTGATGAATCCTACGCCATTATCAATACCATCTACAATACCTGGCCCTGTAATGCACTCAGGTCAGCATCAACACCCGTTTGCGTCGCCGTTGCACCACCCACATTTGTTGCATCCTTCAATCTTTCAATTATCCGCAGCGGCGGCACATGCTATGCACCCATATTACCCACATCCGCATGGGTATTCGATGCCTTATCCATATCCTTACGGGCCACTACCCCAACCTCACCCAATACCGCCGATGCACCCTGCGGTAAGCCAGGCAGGACGCCATGAGCCAGTGAAACCATCGACGATAGAGTCCACGACAATGCTTAGCTCACATCTCAGTCATAGCACTAGTTCTTCAGTTACGACGAGATCTCTTCGAGAAATTTCTGAAAGTACTGAAGATCCAAGAAATCCCAATGCGACTACAGAGAGACATCAACTGCACGAGACAACGATGACACACCATCATTCAACTAGTCATCACAGTGCGGTGCATACGAGTACCGAAAAGCAACCAAGTCATGTGGGCGGTGGTACCAACCACACCCTGTCTATATCTCATTCGACTTCCAGTAGCTCGTCGCAATCGATCCAGCACAAAATTAATACGCAACAGAAGAGTAGTTCTCATTCGAACTCTCCACATCACTTGTCGGCAAGCCTCTCTCAGACGACCAGCTCGTCGTCCAGCGTCAATGTGAACAACCACAACCACACACATCACCACTCGCACCACCTGGCACACCACCCTGAGAGGCTCTCGCCTGCCGACTCCATGCTTATGCGTCATCATCCGAAAATGCTTCCTGGCAACCCGAATCACCTGATGATACAGCCGCCATCGATGGGTCATCCTATGGGGCTGGGTCTGCCACCAGGACCCGGGCCGAGTTCTATTGAAAGTCTTCGATTACACGCACAGGCTGCAGCTGGACTTCAGGGATCACATCCTAGACCCGGCTCGCCTCATCAGCTTCCTCATGGTCATCCACACTTGCGAGGTCCTCCGCGACCGATGCCAGATGAGAATCCCGAACTAAAACTCGAAACCCAGTCACAGCCCGAGGAGGAAGAAATCCCGAGCCCAGCGCACATACCACATGGGCCGAGTCCTGAACCGAAGATTGAGGATACCGAATGCCATAGATCTCAATCGGCCATTTTCCTCAGACATTGGAATCGTGGTGATTATAACTCGTGTACAAGAACGGATCTTATCTTTAAACCAGTGCCTGAGTCCAAACTTGCTCGAAAACGAGAGGAACGACTTAGAAAGCAAGCCGAGCGAGATAGAGAGGAAAGGGAAAAAATAGCCCAACAAGCACACAGAAAGATAGCAACACCTGAGAAGCCAGAGACAAAGCCGCCATCAAGAGGTGCTATCGAAACGATATCATCTCCATATGATCGTTTCCCGCGGCCACCTGGATACCCAGACACTCCTGCACTCCGTCAATTATCGGAGTACGCACGACCTCACGCCGGCTTTAGTCCAGGTAATCTGCCGCGTCATTGCATGGACCCGATGCTCCAGTACCAGCTTAGCTCTATGTACGGGGCCGCGGGTGCGAGAGAAAGGCTCGAATTAGAACACCTCGAGCGTGAAAAACGAGACAGAGAGATTCGAGAACTACGTGAACGTGAACTTAACGACAGACTGAAAGAGGAGCTGCTGAAAAACAACGTTGGGCCGCGAGCACTCGACCCGCATTGGTTAGAGATGCACCGGAGGTACGGCATGCCGCCGCCACCGCCGCAGGGCGCCATCCCCGTGCAGTTCGGCCTATACCCGCCCGGGCATGGACCAGCCGCGCTTTCGCAGCTGGAACGCGAGCGGCTCGAGCGGCTCGGCATCCCACCGGCGGGCAGCCAGCAGCAATCCGTGCCCACCACCATGTCGCAACAGCACCACCCGCACCATCCGCACCCCGGCGTGGCGGCGGCACAGCTAGAAGCGGCTGAGCGGTTGGCGCTGGCGGCCGACCCTATGGTGCGCCTGCAGATGGCGGGCATCAACCCGGAGTACCACGCGCACACGCACGCCCACACCCATGCGCACTCGCACACGCACCTGCACCTGCACCCAGGTCAGCAGGCGGCGGCGCAAGCGCAACAGGAGGCGGCGCTGGCGCTGGGCCCGTACCGGCCGCTGCCGCACCCTGACCTGCTAGGCCGGCCGTACGCTGAGCAGCTGGCGCAGCAGGCGGCGGCGCACGAGCAGCTACAGCGCCAGTTGCTGCTGGAGCGCGAGCGCGGTTTCCTTCACCCGGCGCATCACGAGGACTTCCTGCGCCAGCAGCGCGAGCGCGAGCTCAAGGTGCGCGCGCTAGAGGAGGCGGCGCGTGCTTCGAGGCCGTAGTGCCTGCGTCGCGCGCCCTAAGTGCCGCTTCCTAAACTAACTCTCCAAGTGTTCACGTGCCGCCCTCCGGATTGGGCGTGCTAAGTTTTCGAGTGTGACGATACCTGTAATTTATATTTATGATGATAGGGCCGTACCTTAAGTATTTAAGTTTTTATAATATTTTTTATAGTTGCATGGTCGTGTAGTACGCTTATTTTCCATGCTCAAATTTATTTCTTACCTACTAGTCATAATAAAAAAATATTTGTGAATGAGATAAAGAGTCACACGTTTTTACGTAGGCTATTTAAATTAAATTATTGTTTATTTTGAATAACATAAAGGCCTCGATGGTTACAGGTGTGGCACGATCGCTAGGCTGACATTCAAAGCAACTGACTTATTACATTGCTGAACGGGAGTTGCGCTCCGTCGTCGTGCTACACCAGTAGCTTTCGAATGAAATAATAATGCAAATAAATAAGGGTGCTGGTTAGCATTCATGTGAATGGACCACATGATTACAGTAATTATGTTCAATGTAAACTACATTGCTTTTTATGTTCATGACATAATAATATATATAACTTTGAATAAGTGTTTATTTAAGTATGAGACAGAGTAGGGACTGTGTGGACTTGCCTTTCTAATCAACTTGCCTTTTACGTATGTCCCGTAGTGACTTTCTCGCTCTGTATAATCCTAAGGAACTCCTATTTCACTTAAATTATTTACATTTTAAATAGAAATATATATTTTGAAATAGTACCTATCTAGCTCTCAATGAGACGAAATGAGTATCGAGTGATAATGTAGAACATTGACTGCGGCATGAGAGGCAATCGTTTGTGGAATAATTAATACCCTCACATATCAATTATAGGATTGAGGTATCGCCGCCGCCGTGAAAGGATTGTTACTAATTGATATGTTGCCTTCAAATGTTGATATTGGCCGAATGCAATAATTCTATATTAGTAATGAAAGGTGATTATGGCCTTGGTGTTGTAAAAGATCGTTTTGTACAGATTGTGATGGAATATTTTATTGAATGCAATTTCGTTCTTTTATGTACGCTGTTGTATGGGATTCGTTCTCAGTTATGACTGCTAATAATACGGTACGCGCATAATGCGCGCGTTTTGTGTAATGAGCGAAAATAACCAATGTCGGTCCGCACCATTATTACTAAAACGCTATGTTTATTGCATTTATTTATCCCAGTAACTTCACTGAAGTCCAATTTAGTTTAATGTCTATTTCGACTTTAAGAAATCAATCATGTTTCATTTCGTTTCCGGCACATAATAATCAATAGTTAAAACGAAAACTATACTTAGCTTGTTTGCGCACATGAGAATTTCTGAAATCTCATCCAGTAATTTAGTAAGAAATAGGTTTCTTTTAAGAAATTGACACATGAAATTGAGGATATGCAAACTGAATTAGCAGTCAAAATTAGAACTGAATTCTACCTACACACTGTAAATTCATTTATTTGAAATTACAATAGTAATTTGTCGGCATAATTGGGCAACACTATCAGTTCATTCTGATATGTAATTTTCTTTCTCTCTCACGTGTAATAAGAAAGTAGGATGACAGGTCAGCCCATTGCCTGGGACAAGTCGAAGAAACGACAACTTTAAATTCTTGACTGAAACTCGCCAAAATCCCTTTATTTCGCAGATAACAAAATCATGAAGCTGAACACTGAAATGTACTGTACGTCTACGAAATAATGGCCATTTTGTAACAAACTGTTATAATTATTGTTTTAAAGATATTTATATCGATAGTTGATTAACACTAACACAAAAATTAAGTACTTATACAATTGAAATTATTTTGATCTTTACTATACTGTGTAATAATAATACTAATGAGTGGTTAAAATGTTCTTGTAAATTTTAAGAGATGTAATTAACGACCGTTGTACACATTCAGTAATTCTGCACTAAATGTAATATAAATTCCCTTTGTAAGAAATAGGCGCTGTTAGACAATTCTAAAGTTATATTGATTATATAGAGTTAACTTTCACAATGTCGCTTCGTAGGTGTTATGTTGGTAATGCCATAGTTACTTTCTGATGTCTAAAAAAGAGAAAATGAGTATTATTTTTAGAGACAAATTATATCTTAATTAATTAAGAGGTTGCGTGTCGGTTTAAAAACTTCATTTATTTAGACAATAAGGTTAAATGGATGTCTTAGTGCTTTTGTGTAAATTTTTTTGAATAATATATGTGAAAAAATTCACTTTGTTTTTTTTTTGTTTTTGGTCCTTTTTCCATCTTTCTTACACAAATTTCTGATCTTACAAAAGCTCAGCAGAGTTGAAAAGAATAAATTAGCTGGACATAAGACGAAATTCCATCCAATACTGTAATTTTTCTGTGGCAGAATGAGACCACGACAAATTATCTATACAAAAATTACTTTCCATAGTCTTGACAGAAAATTTATCAGGGGTTCAAAGAAGAATATTTTTTTGATTAACCTCTGTCTGTATATGTATCCACGCTGTTGCTACTAACTGCGAAAACCTGCAAAATAAAAAAAAACCTGGATCTATTTCGACCTCTTTCTTGTAAATACGTCAAGAGCTGCAAGAAAAGTAAAATCAGTTAAAAATGTCTTGTCAATTTTCTTACAGAAATCTGGCAATAACTTTGTTTTAGATTTTAAAAAGAATTTTAATAGGTATTTTTATTATCACGTTTTTTTTTCCTGTCTGGGTAACCAAGCGATAGTTGAATCGATAGCATACGACTGCTTAATCGCTACAGTAAATAAACAAAAGTAATATGAACAATGAGTCATTTGAGCAATACTGGCTTACTGGCAGTTGCAACGAAATACACGTTTGTAAAGGAAAAGGTTAGTACAGAAAATTTTCATTCAATATGTTACTCGCTACATAGGTAAGTAACAAATTAACACCCCTTTGTTTACACAAACAAATCTCGACTTCTCCAATGTTTGCATACCTAAGTAATTTGTCTCAAGACATAAATTAATTTTTACCTACCAAAGTTCTTATTTATTTTCTATACAGTTTATACAACTTTACGAATCTTAGCTAAAAATAAAGCAAATAAGAACACGGTGATTATTTCTTAGGGGAATATTTGTTTTTTTTTTTTTGTTAACACGCTTCATAAAATAAACAATTTACATAAAGCATATAGTGGACCCACTGTTGGTACACAGGTCACGTCCATGAGAGTCTGCTAAAAGGAATGTGCTAATCACCACGCGGGCCCAGTGTGCGTAGATCAACCTCACAATGTCTTCGGACAAACGATGTATTCCTTCGCAGTTTTAAGAGCAGCGGTGTTGAAATTATTTACTTAAAAATTAAAGTGCCTCTGTGAATTCGACCCTACAACCCAACCTATATACCCACATCTCGTAGTAAGGACACAGAACATTTATTAGTACTTATTATCAAGGCTCCACAATTATCTACATCAAGAAATACCTAATCTGTGTTATTCTTTCCTTTCAGCCTTCGATAGAACTGCGATGCGACGTGGGTCCGGCCCCGTTCATGCTGAGGCCCTACGCTGGCCTCTACAACCCGTTCTCTCACGCATGTTCTGTTCTCTGCAACCACCCTGCTGACATCGAAGCAAGGAATATCGTCAAACAGGCTAAAGATAATTGGGTATGATGGCCTACTTACAAAAGTAATTTGTTTGGTACTTGCTTAGGTAGTAATAGATAGCCTGATATGTCCGTTTTCACTAGCACTAGTAGATTCCATTTGAATTGGAATATCAACTTTCGGCTCAGAGCGCCGAGTGTTAACATTGCATAGACATAATAATTATTTAGGCATTAATTTAGGTGCTGCTTATTGTTAGTGAAATCTGTTCCTGTAATTAATGACATTAAAAGTCCAGCCAAGATTTATTGTGCTTGATTTGTTCGTAGGTAGAAGGTAAAGGACATTATTTTCAAGAAGATCTATCCAAATTCCAAGATGGCGGCGGTGACAAAGATAAGAATAGAACACCACATGATATTTTTACTGAAGACATGTTTAGGAGGTAATTATAATTATCACCCAGTGTGTCCCTGAGGGTTAACAGAGGTGTTATGGGTCAAATCCCACATAATAATAATTAAAGAACGCCTATTGCCGTCAAGCAGGCAAGTACTTCTGGCTGCTATCAAAAAACTTGTCTTCTTATTTCCTTAGTTAGGACTGGAGCAAACCTTGTAGAGCATGGGTTTTTCGTTTGTTCGTTCAAATACAGTATAAAAATAATGATATCCGCAGATATGCCGAGACAGACTCAAGACCTCTCACTCCAGCTCCCACGCTCGCTAGCGGCAAGTCCAGAGGTTCCCGGCGATGTCTTACGCCGGACCAGCCTCATCAGAGAACTACGATTGTGTTGGATCTCAGGCGAAGTCACAGTCAGGTGGGCATAGCTATAAAATAATTACTAAACAAAATTTAACTTATGGATCCAAAAGTTTGCTCCCAGAACCAGAGTATGTATATACCGGAGTTTCGACTTGAAAAATATCTTGTAACCATAGAGTCTGCTCTTTTGTCTCAAATCACAAGACTCCCACTCTATAAAGTTGTATATTGTTAGCTTCAGTACTAATATCTTTAGACAAGGCAAGAAATAAACACCACTTTTCTCCCATTAGGAAACAATCTACTACCACGGCTACGCGACCTCAGACGTTACAGGTGGACAGAACACCAGTCCGACCAATGACAGGTCCACCTTACCCTCACTGAACCTGTCCGATGGGGCCCACAATCGACTTCTGAAGGGGCAGAGTGAGCAGCTTCCCCCCCTCGCCTCCCCGCTCGTGTTGTCCAAGAGGTCGATACCTGTGAAGGAGCCGCAGAGCGTTAGAAATGCGAAAAAGGTTGGTTGAAACATTTCTGGACCTAACTTTTTTTTTGCACAATGTTGTTTTTTTACACTGGTATTTTTTATTTTTGTGTTATCCATGACGTTTTCCTGGGCATAAAGGACGATAGGGCAATAATATCGGACTATTACCGCCTAACTAAACCGTACCTATATTGCATGAGCCGGGACTATGACTCACGTGTGCCCGAACTGCCTACCTTTTAGTTAGGTTACATTTAAATATAAATGTAAATAAAGACTGCAAAAGATAGCATTTAAGTTCATAGCACCATAATACTGACCTACGATATCACCTCATCTCTTCTTCTTAATGTGAACCACGCGTCCGGTGTCCGCACTTAGTCCTTCAGGTTGGACCATTCTACATATGCCATATACCTCATCTCATTTTACTATCTGATCGCGATTCGAGGCGACAATGATGTAACCTTGAGTTGTAGTATCTATAAAGATTTGTGAATATGCGTCTATATTTATATTTTCTTAGGGATGCCATACATGACGCGGGTCTGTTCCTATCTGTGGCTTTATGTGTGTGGACGGTGAGCAATGAGTAGCTCACTGTCCGTCTAGTAAGACGACAGGCAGTGTAGACGGTGTGTTCGTGTTCCACGCGCGTCTCAAAAAGATATCAACAAAACAGTGTGGCCTGCCAAGGTTACAGGTTGTTAGAAAGATATATCGCGATCCCGGAACACAACGGGCAGAAGAAGGAACTTGGATGGATTTTAGTCAGTACAAGTCTTACACTCCCTTCCGCTCCGGGAGAAGTCATTTGACGATTTGAAATGATAAATGATGTTTATTTTGTAAGTAGGTTTTCACAAACGCTTTTACACGTAATTTTTTTTTAAACTAGATGAGGCCGGTGTTTCGTACCTGACTACTCTGAGAAGAAACAGCCCAAACAAACTCAGAGGTCATAGTCTCTTTTAAAGTCCAGACAAAATAATCTTGGTCAACTTACATGAGGACCATGCAGATAGTGTGTAAAAAAGGGGTATCATACCCATTTGCATGGATCGGCATGGACAACTGTGAAGCACGTCTTAAAACAACAAGACGATGAATAACACAATTCTCTAAAATTTAAACTCAAATGTTCTTTGACCTCATGAAGTCATGAGGTTCAGATTAGTCTAACGGTCGGTGGGCGGTCGTATTAGTCGCTTGACAGCAGTGACATCATCCAATGACAATTTTTCACAAATTAAGAATTGAGCCATATGACACCATATGCTGTGAAACCTATTACGAGAAAAAGCTTTGGCGCAAAGTTATTTTAATTTCGATTACTCGCACATCATACATACCTATGTATATTGTAGTTCCCTTTGCGTCATCAAGGGACACGTTTGATATTAAAATAATCGCAGGGGGATATATTTCAAATACCTTTACCATTGGCGAGGTTATCCCTTAAGCCGGGTACTTCACCACAATTTAATCTTGTATGCGATAGGCAATTATGAATTAAAAAGCCACTTGGTTTTAAACTGCGTCATACCACTGCTAACGACGCATGTGTTTTAGCGCCAGCCACAGCTCTTATCTCTGATGATATGGAAACTTCCCTCCCAAGCCTGTCCAAGAGTTACTAGAGCGTTACTCCAAACACCATCCACTTTGATAAACATAGATCGATACATGCGTTGACGTTAGTGCGATACGAAGATTTCCACGGATTAGTCGCCCTAGGGAGCGATAATATCAAACACGAAAATTTTCCTTTTGAAACATGCTACCGTTTTTAATATCGATGACGAAACTCTTGCCTGTAAGGAGCAAACTTAAAGAGACAGTGAAAGATAAGAAGATAAAAGAGAAGAGTTTCTTCGTGACGGGCGATAACTTGGCAACTTTGAAAAATGCGCTCAGTACTTTGAAGAGTCGACGTGTGAGACGAAACGCCCCAAAGCTTCCACCTTTAGTAAAACCGGAAACGTGTGACTGTAACCAGATGCACCTCACCAAAATAGTCATAAGCTACGCACCAAAGAGTAGAAAGAGAGGTGCTTCCAACATTGTATTATCTATGACCGCGTGGGGCACAACCGGGCAGAGGAAGCGCATGAAACTGCCAAGTGTTAAATTGACGAGAAAAAAGGTCAACGGCGAGAAATCATTGACCCACAACACCGATGAGTTCTTTAAGAAACTTGAGGTATTGAAATCATGGGACTGTTTAGTTTGAATTACTTTTACTAACTTATCACTACATTTAGTATGATCTGTACCATGTTGTTCTGTAACAAAAAAATATGGAAATCAATTAGCTTTCTCAGTTGAAATAATGTAACAATTTTTTTCAGAATCAACTAAAAGCGCTGAACTTGGGAAAACCAGCAAAGAGTAAGGCAAACAACAATGGCAAAATTGAACCGCCCGCGTCGCAGCGATCTAAGCAGGCAGAGAAGGACGCAGCCAATGAGGCGAACGATGCTGCGTCCAATGGAGAAGAAGGAGGTTTGGTCCACGTACTCAGAACATCGGTCGGTTTCTGTCAATCGTTTAGAGACAGAATGATCTCCTCAATATATTGCTGATACCGGCGTTCATGTTCCACGCGCGCCTCAAAGAGACCTCGGCAAAGCCCTCTGCTTTGCCTGCCAGGGCCGCCGCCTGCCGCGGTTGCGGGTTGTTCGAAAGATATACCGCAGCCCCGGAACATTAAGGGCAAAAGAAGGAACATGGGTTGGTTTTAGTCAGTAAAACTCTGATACTCCGCCTATGATGACTTCCCATCTGCAAAAAAATATGTTGTTGATGATGGTTTAAATATAATGCTGCAAAGCAGCAAGTCTGGGCCGTGACATTACAAACAACAAGCAGTTTATCCACGTTTTGACTTTTGAGTAATTTACATGCATGGACATTTTATCTGTTTCCAGGTAGTGGTGAAGGTCGTAGGCGTGGTAAAAGAAGAAAGAAAGGAGGTCGGGGTGGAAGTGACCGACTGACATCTGCAGGTCTTGCAGCACAAGCGCAGCAAGATCCTGAGACGCAGGTAACGATGCTTCATATCGATCTATTCTAACGCCCGTATCTATGAACAAGTCGGAAGTGATGACTTCAGTGAAAGTCATTATTTATGAAACGATTTTATTTCTGTAGTTTAGTGTAGGTACCTAATTGCTTATGAAGTTAGAACTTTCAAAAGTTAGAATTATTAGCTCTGATTTGTTTAAATTCTTGTTTATTGCATAAAAATATTAGCATAAATACCTAACTACTACGGATGACCTACGGATGCCCCTTAAGTTAAAAGGGAAAATATAAAAGTCCGTGATTAGACCTGTTGTACTGTATGGGTCAAAATGCTGGGCCGTAAAAAAGGTGGATGAAACACGATTGCATGTAGCAGAGATGAGAATGTTGAGATGGATGTGTGGAGTGACAAGAATGGATAAAGTAATGAATGAGTATATTAGAGGAAGTTTGAAAGTGGCGCCTGTTACAGAAAAAATGAAAGGGAGTCCTTTGTCTTGGTATGGACATGTAATGAGGAAGGATGAAGCACACACAGGTGACTTAAAGAGTGATGATCTGAATGTCGATGGACGGAGAGCGAAAGGAAGGCCAAAGAAAAGATGGATGGATTGTGTAAGGAATTATATGAAGGAGAAAGGAGTGAATTATGCTGTGATGTCTGATAGGGGAGAATGAACGTGTTGCGCCGACCCCAAATAGAATGGGACAAGGGCAGGAACATGATGATGATCTACCTACTACGGATGCATATCCGTAGCAAGTACTTATGCTTATATTTTTAAAAAGAGAACTAAGAAAAGAGTAATAAACACCCGTGTGTTGGTTACTCTTTTCTTAGTTCTCTTCTTAGATTGTAGATGTCAATCTAAATTGAGTCGGCCCAGAATTTAGCATCTTTTGTAGTGCACGTAACGCGCAGACAGAGGCGGCACGGTTGGCGCAGTGGCTGAGCCATCCACTGCTTCGCTGCGTGTGGCGGGTTCGATCCCCGCACGGAACAAATATTTGCATTACCTACAGGTAGTTGTTTCGGACGGTACAGGAGAATTTCCCAATATAGGGCAAAGCTTAAAAAAAATAGGAAATGCAAGAGTAGCTTGTGTAATAAACTCAGAGGTCACACTCTTCTCCAGGCAGAGTCATGACGGTCCTATGTCGATTCTTTTCAGAGTGCTCTATATTTGAATCATTTTCGTTTTACCATGATGTGTTTCATCGAATTGGTTAATAAAAACACAGATACGAACGATTCCAGATAGTGACAGATGGTGAACTTGGCCTTATTTTTTTTCTATAGATCGCCGGGATTGGAACAGACTCCCAAAACCCGAGTTCCCGCGGCTCGATAGCACCGGCTCTAGAGGACGATGTGATCGTGTTACCTGTCATCAAGCCTCTTGTGGTACCCAAGAAGACGGATTCCTTTCTCGACGATGATATGCTCAAATATCTACATAGGGAGGTTGACGAAGACGCTATTGAAACTGAATTTGATAAGAAGGTTGGTTTTTTATTACACACGTTTTGCCTATACTACCAACCGGGCATTTGAACTAGACTTAAGGTATAATCCTGTTCATTTCTTTCTACATTACTCTTGCACGGGCGTTTTGTGGATGCTCTAGATTTTTTTGGTATTTTCTGCAATTTTAATCATATTAATTATCGTAGCCTGATATGTACCTATAGTATTTAAGATTCTAAGATGAACTACAGCTGCATTTGTAAAGTTTATTTCGTGATTTTCTGTCGCCCCTCTCCCGCCATTAAAAAGCTATGGATGCCCTTGCTTGTTTGAAATATTGTCTTTTAAGCCTAATCTCCACTGTAACCAAAAAGATTAGTCTTGGTAATTAATATGCGTTTGTTGCTCATATGACGGGCCTGTTGGTCTAGTGGTTAGTGGCCCTGACTGCTGAGCCGGAGGTCGTGGGTTCGATTCCCACCTAGGACAAATTTTGTGTGATGAGCATGATTGTTTGTTCTATGTCTGGGTGTGATTTATCTATAACAGCCATACTCAAAGTGTGTTCCGCGGAACCCTAGGGTTCCGCGATACTTCTGTAGGGGTTCCGCAAGAATCCACAAACACTACCGGAGAGGAAATTTTATTATATATTTTTTTAATTTTTTGAGGTAATTAATCTAAGACGCATCGATTGCATTAAAATTTGTACAGATGGAGCCAAGGCGATGACGGGTAGGTATAGTGGAACAAGTTTGACAAAACAAATTAAGCACCTAATTATAATTCCAGCCATTGTATCCTGCATAGACAAGCACTTGCATTAAGAAAATGCCTTCAAATTTTATGGAAGAAGCTGTAAAAATATTTATTAATTTTATCAAATCACGACCACTACAATCCCAATTGTTTTCATTGTTATGTGAAGATTATGGCAGTAAACAAACAACAAAATAAAAAAAACAGTTTCATACTTCCCATTAGTCAGATTTTTTTTTTTGATATCTTTAATTTCGTTTATTCATTTTCTTATTATTTTTTTTTATATTTTTAGATATTTCTTATTAAAAACAAAAAAAATATTTAAAAATACAAAAAATAGTAGCCACCGGTAACGGGAACAGGGTCGAAGCTACTGGCAGTCAGGGCTCCAGAGAGAGGAACCTCCTAACAATACGAGCTGTGTCCAAGAGTACCGCTCTCTGAATCTAGCCCTTGATTCAGCCGTCTAACGAGAGCCTCCTCAGGTGTTGGTCGACGCTCTTGGCAATTAAGCCATTGGCAGACACGGCACAATAATCGCTGTTTAAAGAATACACTTTTAAAAAATATGTTAGGGTTCCGGCAAGTATTTCGCTTTCCAAAAGGGTTCCGTCCCCAAAAAAGATTGAGAACCGCTGATCTATAATATGTATGTATTTATAAATTATATAAGTATGTATATCAGTTGCCTGGTTACCATAACACAAGCTCTGCTTAGCTTGGGATCAGATAGCCGTGTGTGAGTTGTCCCAAGATATTTATTTATTTATTATTTATTATTATATGTCAAACCCAGAAAACGGCTACGTGTCTTGTTTACTTTGTTTTGATCTGGTAAATGTTTTTGCGTTCCTCAATAAAATTACCTTTTTCAGCGTCGCTATGTATTAGAAGAGGCAATGCGAACCCGTCCAGAGCGTGTGCACGGACAAGAAATGCAGAAGTTACTGCAAGAGTTAAAAGTTCCCGTTGTCAGTCTCGGTGACTGGCTGCATATTCCGCGGGTATTCTCTCGACAGAATGCACAGTTCGCCTTGCCCATAGACACGTATGCGTTGGAGAGTAAGTACATACCATAATGTTAGCAGTTAAAACGAAAGTCATAGCTTCGATATACCGCATGCCCATAGACAAGTTCGGATTGGAGATTACCTGACCCTAGACAGCTTAATTACGTCTTATTTAATGTTGAATTTAACATCAGTTTCGCCACGGCAGAAGATGACGAGACGTCTTGGATATCTGTCTTAGGAAATGGCGGAGACCCGGGAGTGATGGAAGTAATGGAGTGAAGACTGCGCTCAGCAGTAGTATAGAATAGGCCGTAATACTGTACAAACCATTCCTCTTAATATTAGTACCTAGATTAGATTTGATTTCGAGTCTCCCTTTAGTACTGCAAAAACAGGACAGAAACGACTTTTAGAATTGAATTATTGATCGTGGTGGTTCGTTTTTTTTTTCCTAATAATCACCCATTTCCTTCAAATACTCTTCTAGATGAATTTGCCGAACAATTAGTCTTTTTTACAGCCCTTACGCCAATGAACTACGCAGCGCGCTTCGTGACGGTAAAGAAATCCAAACAACTACTTTACCTCACCGTGCTCAGGAAATTCAGGCAGCGTGGATACAAAATGCCGATAAAGGTACTTAAATTAAAAATATACATTATCCATACGTCAAAAGGAATAGACGGGGTCCTTATAGCATCACTTTGTTGTCCGTCTGTCTGTCAAGACATCTTGGGGACGCGAGGAGGTATTGAGTTAAAATTGCTCGAGTTATGTACTCAAGTCTGTTGTCCCTTGGAGCTGTAAAAGAATCAACCGTCTTAGTCTACCTACGCAGTCAAAAAATATGGCCGTTTATGTCGCAAGTTTGTACGGAACCCTCCGTGCGTGAACCCGAGTCGCATTTGGTCGGTTTTTTTTAACCTAATTAGTTTAGTCAGAAGTTTATAACATCCATGTCAAGAGATTTCTTTTATTAATTCTTTAAATCTAAATAGCGCGAACAGTTTACATATTTTGATGGTGGTGTATAAAAGGAACATTTTACGACACTTTCAGAATTTCTGGATTATCTATTTGACACCAACTAGATGCATCTATGTTAGATGAGCCGAGCACGAACATACCACGAATTTGTATAGTCTATGCTTTGCATTCAAGACCCATATGGGGCTGTCCATTAATCATCTTTTTCATTATTTTTATGTCAGTCAAAAACAAACTGCAACCTTTCTGTCTACCTCTGAACGTTTACTTAGTAGTCTTTAATTTTCTATAATAAAATTAAATGATACTTATACCAGTACTTTTTTATAAATAAAAATATAGATTCTTAGCAGGTACGAAAAATTACACGTAATATAGGGGGAGGGGGGAGGGGTAGTCTTAAACCTTACCACGTATCACCAAGGGGGAGGAAGGGGAAAAAATGTAAAAAAAAACATCACGTGATTAATGGATGGCCCGGCCCCTATGCAGTGTGAATTTCGAAATTTTAAATTCTGTTTTTTTTACTTTTAAGCACATAGAAGAAGGCCTAACAATGATGATGGGTGGTAGCCTATTAGTGGCACAAGCGCAACAGTTTAAAAGCGTCATGGAATGGCCCAGTTATGAGGAGGAAGAGAACATCCCTGATGAGATCAAACTCACCCTTGTTGACAACGGGTACAAGAAGCCCCCTATTAGTACGGAGGCTAATGGGGAAAACGGAGAGGTGAGCTAGTTTTAATATATTGAACTTCGCAGATGGAAATCAAAGATTTAAATTGTTAAATGAGCTCTGACGTTGGAAAATCACATGGAAAGTTCATCATTATCATCACTGGCTACCTTGTTTCACCCACTGCTTGCTTAGTCTAGATCTCCTCATGAAAGAAAGATTGATACGATTTTATTATAATAGGTCTTTACCTAAGAAATTGCCGTTTTGTATGAAAAAATTTAAACGATTTTGTTTGTATTAATCAATGTAATCACCCATGTAATTAAAGCATCTTTGCCAACGCAGTGGCAGTTTATTGATGCCCTTCTTAAAGAAATCAGCTGGACGGGAGGCAACAAATTCTTCAAAGGCATTTTGTACTGCCTCTCGGGTATTGAATTTTTTTCCCGCCAAGAAGTTAGCGCGAATTTTGTTATCACGCGCAGCGTTGGTTATCAAAATTCTGGAAAAAGTAGTAGTCTGTAGGCGCAAGGTCTGGTGAGTTGTGAGTAGGGCGGATGACGGAGAGCTTCCAACCCCAGTTCGTGCAACTTGGAGACTGTCTGCTGTGCAGTATGAGGTCGCGCGTTGTCGTGCAGCAGAAGCGGAGACGAGCGATTGACCAATGCTGGTTGGAGATGTGCCAGCTTCTCCATCATTGTGTTCAGTTCTTCACAGTATACATCTGCAGTAATGGTCACCCCGTTTGATAAGGAGCTGTTATGAATCACACCGGCGCTAGACCACCAAACAGTGACCATCACTTTTCTAGGGGTAAGTTTTCGTTTAGGGCATTGTTTAGGTGTTGAACCAGGATCCAACCAACTTGCTGAGCGCTTGCGGTTATCAAACAGAATCCATTTTTCATCGCAGGTAACAACGCGGTTCAAAATTCCTTTATTTGGTGTCCGTTGAGCAGTGCAAGGCACGTCTCGACGCGTACTTCGCGCTGGCGATCATTGAGTTCGTGGGGCACCCATTTGTCAAGCTTTTTTACCTTGCCAATTTGACGCAAATGGACCAATATTGTTTTGACGCCAAAGGCGAAAGCTGCTGCTAATTCAGCCGTAGAATGGGTAGCATCAGCTTCCACAATCGCCTTTAATTCGTCATTGTCGACCAAAGTCTTCGGACGACCGCGAGGTTCCTTTTTCAGGTCGAAATTTCCAGAACGGAAGCGAGCAAACCAATAACAGGTGGCGCGTTGGTTTGTAGTGTTAGCTCCGTAAACGTCGTTGTTGTTGCGTGCCGCTTGTGCCGCGTTGCTGCCACGACGGTACTCATATTCCATAATTAATCGAAGTTTTAACGTATCCATGATGACGAAAAAGATTGAAATGCGATGAAAGTGTAACACTAATCAATAAACAAATGACTACTTTTGGAAAAAAAAAACATGTTTTTAAAATAAAATTAATTTGAAATTAGAATTCTTGGCCAAAGATAATTTTGATTTGAAATGGCCAGTACTGCAGAACGGCAATTTCATAGGTAAAGACCTAATTTAAGTGAGTGGGACAATTAGTGAGATTGCTATCGAACCGGAAGCAATTAACTTTATACTTGAATGTGGGTGGCGAATCTAATAATTTATTCCTTGAAACTTATATTTAGTGTGTTATAAAAACAGTACCCAGTCAAGGAGTTACTAACTCCTCCAAAATCACAATTGTGGCAATTTTTTTAGTAGATATTAAACCGTGCGGCTTAATATCTATTAAAAAAATTGTGTTACCAAAGCCGCTGTCAAAGCCAAAAAGGCCGTCGACAATTTATAGTAGGTACCTACACAACGTGTTCCTAAAAGGAGTAATTGAAAATAGAAAATACAATAAATTCTTATTTGTTTCAGTCTGATGAGGATACGATAAAGTTCCGGACATGGTGTGGTCTTTGCGCGATCTGTGAACGTATGTATGGACGATTTCCGCCCAGAGACAAGGATCCACCTGACGGGGTGCGTGAAATATTTACTAAGTCCCAAGGCCTAAAGTCCAAGTTATAGTGCGGCATGGTTTTTTTGGCGCGTGGATCATAACTAACGCCGCCATTTTTTTTTCAATTAGATTTCCACTATTTTACAAAAATGCATTAGATTCAAAACTGTGTCGCAAAGTTTACTATCAGTATTTTTGCTATTTAAGAGTCAAATGAACCTAACTGGGTTATAATTAATTAAAATCACCGAGAGAGTTGGAAAGAGATGGGAAAGGACTTTGCCCAGCTGTAAGACAGAAAAGGCAAAAAAAATCCTTGTAAAACTTCTTAATTAATAAATTTGTTTTTTTTTTAATTACAGATTGAGTTAAGTGATTTTTCGATGATAGAATCCAAAATAGTTACACTCAAACTGCATGGTGGACTCAGAGAAATTTTGAATATTTTAAGAGAGCGATGAATTTTGTAGAGTATTTAGCAATGTCAATAGAGGAGTTATACAGTAATATATTTTGTAATATGTTAGTTTAGAATTTTCAAACCTATGTAACGAAATAAAAGAGCATATTGTTTTTAAAAAGTTTATTTTATTGTATTTTGTTATCGATATATGATGATTTTGGTACTTTTAGCAGCATTCCTATAACGCGTTGTCATCAGGGTAGGCAGGACACGATCTAGACAACAAGAGCCCCATCTTTTGTGGAACATGAATTATTAAATGTAGAGCAACTGGCGAAATTACACGTACGGTCACTTGCACGATAGGTGGGTACTTGTAATTTCGTAGAAGTCTTTCCTATCGTGAGCTTGACCGTACTTGTAATATCTTCAGTCATCGATAGTGGGTGGCCACCGCCACCACCACCTTAACTGAAACAACTTCAAAAAGTAGAACTGTACAATAATTGTTGTGTACAGTGGCGATTCAAAAAAGTGGTCTGTTGTACTCCGTAAATGTTGGTTGCTCACGCGAGCTCTAGACAACCAAAACAGCAAAAATAAGAAAATAGCAATTTAAAAGTTCACAGTGAGAACTACAATTTTAATTTTATCATCAGCGCAAATAGATTCGGTGAATGTATCCGAACAAGTTTTCATTGACATTTATGTGACAGAAGTATGTATAGTGAAGCAACATTACTGTTTAAAATTATATCGACACAAATCAGAGAAATAACTTTATTGTGGCATAGTTTTATAATTTAATTCCTGCCACAAAGTGGTATTTAGTAACACTATTTTACTAATGACAAAATCGTGCATCTACCATATTTATACTGTGGTAGATGGGTAGAACATTACCAAACACACACAACATAATTATTATGATATCAACTCTTTCACCATCTCATTTTCCTAGATCCACGTATTACATTTGCACCACTGCTGCGACTGTCTAGAATTTGAAGTGGCGTAAAAGTATCGGTTTTTGGAAAAAATTGGGATCGAAACCGTCGGACTGCTGATCCCGCGAGTGCCAACAGCCTTTTATTAGAAGATGTGCAACAATTTATGTAGTTAACGCTTCCCGTAATCCAAGAGCAGTCTTATGGCTAGGCCAGATGCTAAGCAGTCCCATACAACGTGAGAATGCTGCCAGTCTCTTAGGAAAATTACCGATTGACAGCTTTCAGAAGAAGTTTTTTCAATGACATGATGTAGTTAGAATGTGACTTTGACAATAAATATAATATCAAAAGTTACGAAATTATTTGAAGCATTCTGTTCAACTATTGACTTTAATAATTTTCGTTCTCCCGCCGATACCCCAATTTTTTTTGACTCGACAAATGAAATATTAAGTGTCGATATCGATAAAATTTGAATTAAGGTTAAGCGCGCACCACTTATAATCTTAAACGGTTTTATTGGAAACTATTTTTGTACTGCGCTCTAGCGTAACGAATTATTGTGCTAATGAAAAACAAACAATACTGACCGTTAACACACCCGCGTGGTGTTATTCATGTATAACTATTAAATAGCGTTATAATTATTGTGTTAAATCGTTAGTTTCTTGACCGCCGATACAATGGATTTGGATAGATCAGGACTGAGTGCGGACGGTAAATCAGTTTATTTATAATTAAAACACCGCGTTGGTTTGACTTTACAGGAATATTTCCTAATTATAGTCCTTTTCCAGAGTATTACGTGATGGCGTTACAAATATTTGATTATTGCGGCGCTGAGAGTACGGGCACGCTGCGTGTTGACGCTTTGATGGACAAATTCGCACCTTTCGTGAAAACTAACAAGTGAGTATTATTGTTAACGCTCGAAGTGTGTGCCGATTTTGTTTACGAGATGAAAGGTCATCTGTTTATGTTTGAAAATAGCCTAGTTCTGGATTTAGAACTTCCTGCAGTACCCCACACATGCTGTTTGATCGAAAAGGTTGTAATCCGAGAATCGCAACGAGAGGCTGTTGTACTGTTTTGATTCCTTGAATGTAGTGAATGATAAAACAGAAGAAATTCTTATTTTGTATTAATTGGAATGCTTATTACTAATTCCTAGTTTTTCATTCAATCGTATTTTCCTTGCACACTGGTCTAACAGACTCAATATTATTAAACAAACAGGCCTTTGATATGCTTCATCAATTGTGTTGCTTGAAATTTCCGCCCCTAAGATGACCCACTGACCGAAATTTTACATTATCCCAAGAGGGTATTTTAATATTAAAAATACCAAAGTTCAATAACAAGATTTCTTTTTATCATATTGATGTTGTTTCGTTACAGGGCTGAATACAGTTTCTTGAAGTCTCTATTAGATCCTGAGGAAGATAATCCCGAAATTAATGTGTCAATGTTAGCCAAAACGCTGCACAAATGCAGTGAGAGCCAGAAGTCTAAAGTTGACCTGGACGAGAGGTAAGCTCTAGACAATCTTAATCAAAAGACATATAATTCTGGTTAGGCTGATAATCAGCAGTTTTTAAAACATAAAATAACAAGAGAACATCCCACAAACTGCCCTTCACCACTTCGTAGTGTTCTAGCTAGGATGAAGAAGTGGCGGAACAAAATCCCCAGCAACACATCTGTCAGTCATGTTTGAAGAACCAGATTTTATACAATTTGATTTATCACAAGGTACCTATATTTAAGAAATAGTTTATTTATTGTCACATGTCAGCTAGCAAACAGCACTTATGTCTTATACTTACTCTTCTTCTTCTTCTGCGATTTTGTAATAAAGCAATGAAGCAATCGTTGAAGGAACGCTTCTTTGGCCGCCTGAGAAAAGTATTTAATAGTCTTTTATCAGGCGGAAACAAGGTGCATGCTTTCAACGGTTGGGTCATGCCGGTTTTGATGTACTCTTTCGGCATACTCAAATGGACTCAAACAGAACTGGACGCCCTGGATAGGAAGGTGCGTACATTGTTAACGGCATTTCGTATGCATCACCCACGTTCCTCGGTTATGAGACTGTATATCCCGCGGAGTTGTGGAGGTCGAGGCTTTTTAAACGCCAAGACTCTCCACAATCGCGAGATATGCAGTCTCAGGGAATATTTCCTAGAAACCGACGTGGGAATGCATCGGGATGTAGTTGCAATGGACAAAGGCCTCACCCCGCTCTCCTTGGCTAAAGAGAACTGGCGCAAACCTGTAGTGCTTGACACTAACGACCGCAGGGAGGTATGGCAGAGTAAGGAGCTTCACGGACGCTTTTTCCGGGCCCTACATGGACCCGATGTAGATCAATCAGCGTCCGTAGCCTGGCTACGTTCCGGGGACCTCTTTGGAGAAACCGAAGGTTTTGTCTGTGCAATTATGGATGAAGTTATGATGACAAATAACTACCGGAGATTTATTGTGAAGGACGGCACGGTTGACATATGTCGGGCATGCCACCGTCCGGGAGAATCAATACGACACATTATCTCCGGTTGTTCGCGTCTAGCTAACGGAGAGTACTTGCATAGACACAACCTTGTAGCCAGGATTATCCATCAGCAACTTGCTCTAAAATACAACCTTGTGGAATCGGAAGTGCCGTACTACAGGTATGAGCCCGACCCAGTTCTTGAACATGGCAATATCACATTGTACTGGGATCGCTCCATCATCACTGACAGGACTATTGTTGCCAACAAGCCTGATATAGTGGTGGTGGATCGATCAGAGCGGCGCGCAATGATTGTTGACATAACAGTCCCGCATGATGAGAACCTCGTGAAAGCCGAGAAAGATAAGCAAATCAAGTATATTGACTTGGCTCGCGAGGTTGTCGACATGTGGGATGTGGACTCAGCGATCATTGTGCCGATAGTCGTATCTGCCAATGGCTTAATTGCCAAGAGCCTCGACCAATACTTGAGGAGGCTCTCGTTAGGCAGCTGGATCAAGGGCTTGATACAGAAAGCGGTACTCCTGGACACGGCTCGTATTGTTAGGAGGTTCCTTTCTCTGGAGCCCTGACCGCCGGTAGCTTGGACCCTGTTCCCGATACCGGTGGGCTACTATTTTTATATTTTTAAATGTTTTTTTTTTATGATTTTAAGAAATATTTAAAAATGTAATTTTATGTATAGAAATCAATAAATGGACGAAAAATTATAATTTAAAAAACTGTCCATGGAGTTTATCATCCATTATTGCCCATTCTTCTCCATAGAGATCAACACTTTGGAATGGGCAACTACAGTACTTTCACAAGTTATTATGCGTTGTGAATGGGACTGTAGCTTCATTACACGACTGCCCCAAAAAAGGAGTGTTATGTTTTTAGGGTTCATGTATTTTTGTTTCTTGACATTCAAAAGTGCCTGTAATGGTCCAATTGAAATAAATGCTTTGATTAGATTCTTAATACACAAACCTTATAATATCTGCCCAGCCTCTACAACTATGTAAGGGTTGGCAATGTATTGGTACACCAACCTCTTGTCACTTCAAAAATATGATACTATTGCCAGTTTTGACTAACAAGGCAAAGCTTAAATAAAACAGAATTATTTGCTTTTCATTCTTTGCCTCTGCACCAAAAATGATGGTATAAAATAACATCCATAATAAAAGAATATACATAACTAGCTGCGCCCGCGGCTTCGCCCGCGCGATGATAAAAGAAAGTATTTGATGTGTTATTCCAGAATATAATCTACCTCTGTGCCAAATTTCATCAGGATCCATTCAGAAGTTTTTTCGTGAAAGAGGATCAAACAACAAAAAGTTGGTAAGTATGGATGTATGCATACTTACCAACTTTGGCATTTATAATATTAGTAGGGTAGATAAATAGAATAGACATTATTTAGTATTCAGACAGCTTTCCTCTTTTTGCTGATAGGAATCCCAACATACATAAACAAACCTACACTTTAAACTGACATGGTCACCAACATTACAATTAACACTTGAAATGGGATATTTACCATGTTTTCTATTCTTATCGATTTTTGAGTTCATCCGTGATCATGGCGTTTGTAACATCGGAAACTTGATATGAAAAAACATGGTAAATATCCCGTTCTAAGTGTAAATTATAAACCTACACTTTTTTCCTGCAGTCAGACACTACAGAATGTAACATGCTATTATTGTTAATACACCTTTTACCTCATCAACATTCAAATCTGGTGACACACAATTCAACATTACATTGACCCTTTATCCACCACAGACTTTTAAGAAAGTTATATTAAAAGTGATATTGAAGTCTTTGTATAGTTAATCTGGGCATAACAATGGTTAACCGCCAAGAGCTCCAACTTGACATCTTATAGCAGTTCTTATTCCTGTGTCAGAAAGAGATGGTGCTAGAAACCCTGTATACTTGTATAGCTCTGTCTCTTTTCCTCGGTGGAATAAGTTCAGCTTTAAGACGTCATGGTAGGGTAGCAGATATATGTTGACAAGGTCTGTTTACTTATTTTTTATTTTTATAACTTGCCAATACGTACGAGATACGCTTGTGCATAATTAGGTAACTATTGCTGCTTAATGGCCCTTAACGCCTCCTGTAATATTTGATATTTTGAGTTGATGGTGAACCGTCGAAAAGTAAAGTTGAATTGCGTACATATAGTATGAAATAGCATAGCATAATTGAATTGTTAAAGTGCATAAACAAATGATAACTGCAAGTGTTATGAAACTGGCACATTCTAATATTAACTATAATTAAAATGTATTGTAAAATGTCCATAAAAGTATTTGATAACACAGCACAACAGTGTGTGCTAAGTCTGCATTTATGTTTGTTCATCAACTAGGTTAAATCAACAGACATAGTTTAGATTTTTTGCATTTTGTATTACACAAACAAAATGCTTTAGATTTAGTTAAAAACTACATGTTTGTTGTCAGTAACCTAAATATGTTGTTGATACTTCTTGCAGCTTGTCATGATAGATAATATAAAAATAAGTCGGGTTTTCCTTCCTGGCGCTATAACTCCAGAACGCACGAACCGATTTCCACGGTTTTGCATTCGTTGGAAAGGTCTCGGGCTCCGTGAGGTTTATAGCAAAGAAAAGGTAGGGTAGGTAAGGTGGGTAGGGTAGGTAGAGTAGGTAGGATAGGTAGAAAGGTAGAAAATTGCATAGCAATGCATGCCGGGGAACAGTTAGTGATAGATAAAGGTAGGAAATAATTAAAATGTAACACCCAGTTAATTTTGAAATTGTGCCATTTTGAATGTTAATGATCATACATCTGCTGTGATTGTAAGGAATTTGCTTGAACATGTTTTCGCTCCTTGAAAATTCAATCTTTATTTCTTCTGCCTCATTATCACCATTCTCCTAAGTTTTTGGTGTCAGTGTAGCATTTCTACTTCCATACTTCTTTATCACTTTACCTCATCAGAAACCTCCTTAAATTATTTCTTCGGTATGTAACTATTTAATAGTAGCTGCGCCCCGCGGTTTCACTTGCGTGGTGAAAGAATATACAATGTATATTTATGAATTACAGTAGCCTATGTGTCATTTTGATGTGTAAGCTATATTATTCAAAGTTTCATTCAAATTAATTCAGTAGTTTTTGCGTGAAAAAGTAACAGACATCCATACAAACTTTCGCGTTTATAATATAAAATAGGATTTTAATAGTAGATTATTAACCAAGGGGATAAAGCAGTGTCTTAATTATTATAAATTGTCTCTAATTATTTATAAAGAGAGCTACACTTTTGTTTGGTACATTTACTGTTGATTAGTATGATTGCGGCAGCATTTGCACTGATGGAATCCGACAATACACTGTCACTGTCGCTTTGATTTAACAATGTATTTTTAGAACATTAACTTATTTATAAAAATAAACTTAACGTTTATGTATTTGAAGAAAACATAATCGCGGCAAATTCCTAGACTAATATGTTTTGACGGAAAGCAAAGGCATCAAGCTCATACGACCTCGTCGGTTTTGGTAATTTTTATTTAATAATCATAACTGCATATTATTTGCGTGTTCCTTTTTAAAAAAAAATGCTTAATGCTTTATATACCTACAAACTCAATGGTGTAAACACAGATGTAGTTCAGTATTAAGTATTCCAATTTTAAATCACATTCTCTCCCTAGGGGATGAATGAAATTCAGTACAATTTTCTTTCCCTGTTTCTGACAGATTAAAAATGACTATTGTTATGTTCGCTTTTTGTGGCATAGAATGTCACTTTTTTGAGCAAGTGGTACGAAAAGTACATTTCTGTCGCAGTTTCAGAATTTTTACTTTAACCGACAATTTTTTTTTTGGTTACTTACCCATTTTTTTTTTGTTTCAGTTTTAATCTAAAGAGTGGAGCACCCCAAGACTCAGACTCTGGTATTTCCACTGATGGTAAGAATACTATTAGTTGTCCTAACATGTATTTCAAACAAACAATAAAATAATGAATTAGGCCTCAATAGCCACACGTATAGCAGAGGGGCCTGCCAGGGCCACTGCCTGCCGGGGTTGCTGGTTGTTCGAAAGAGATACCGCGGCCCCGGAACACAAAGGTCAATAGAAGCAACATGGGTCGGATTTAGTCAGTACAAGTCTAAAACTCCTCCCGAAAGTTTTTTTGATGATTTGCTATCCGCATAATCAAAATCATTTATTTCAAGTAGGCCAGTTACAGGCACTTTTGAACTGTCAAAACATTGACAACAATGAAAATTAAGCTACAGTCCCAGTCACAAGGCATAATAACTGTGAAAGCACTGTAGTTGCCCATTCCAAAGTGTAGATCTCTATGGAGAAGAATGGGCAAGAAAATGGGCATAAAAAAGCCTCAACATTGTCTTGATCATCATTTCGAGGAGAGGGTTTTCCAACTCTTTTCGGACCAACTTCCAGTTTAATTGAATACAGTTGGAACTGAATATTAGTATTTTGTAAAGTGTAGCCTACAAATTTCACACTACTGGGATCAGCCCCCGTATACATACTATATTTTTTTATCACTACGACAGCGAGCAAGATAGACGTACGAATTTCCGAATCTAAGTGTTTGTCAATACCAATTTACCAGGCCCAGACACATAGAATTTTTTCTTAAAAATCCACGATTTTTTCCTAATTAAATGAAATTTATTTGATAGATAAAAAGCAGTTTATTAAATAAATTCAATTTGAATTGAAGATGTCCATCGGTTTCTAAGAAAAATTCAACTACTTATATAGTCACGAACATAATTACTTATTTCTTTTGTTGACCGTACATCTGTCAAATGTTGAGTTGAATACATAAACACTAGCACCAGTTTGGAATATAAAATCTGAAAAAAAACAGCCTAATAAAATATTCTTGCCATAATCCATTGAATATCTAAACAGTAGCCACTTAATCTAGTACAGGCATACTATCACGTATAGCAGTAGTTAACCAATTCAGTTATTACGATGTAAGTCGTGGAATGAGCTCAATGTGTAAGGATTTTTATCGATGTCGTACGTCTACGTATATTACGATTTTATATTCAAGTGTTTGAGTTTATCGTTTAACTGTTCATTGAGTGTAGCCTGGCTATATGACGCGTTCATCATCATCAATTATTAATTAATACCTCATTAGGGCACTTGACAAGTTCGGTGAGTAGGCCAACCAGGCAGATACAGTTGAGATTTGCTTAAAAATCCATAAAGGTTTTCGAATCCGAGAATTCGAAAGAGACACCGCGGCTCCGGAACATAAAGGGCAAAAGAAGGAATGTGTGGGTTGAAGTCTGACCTCCCCTTCCCCCCCAGTCCGTCTACGGGAAGTTATTTGATGAAAACCCATCCATAAAAAAGGGTTTTGAATAAAGTTTAAATTTATTTGATAGAAAACAAACAGTTCATTAAAAAGTTGAAGTCCTGTTGTAGCTGTCGACTCTTACTAATCAATTGTTGTGGCTGTACATAATTTAAAAAAATAATCTAACACTTGTGTTTTTTATGGTACTTAAAACGTGGAACATTCCGTAGGAAGGAACATGTTTCCTCATTATATAACCTGTACTTAGCGATAATTATGAAACCACAATTAGTAAGCAAGTGGTTTCATTGATGGATGTTTATTTTCTGAGAAATATCTGAGTCATATCACAGGAGACATAAAATCACCCACCTTTTTTCAACTATGTTGGAGTCGGTTTCCAGTCAACGCAGCTATAAAAACCAGTATTTTACAACGCGACTGCCTATCCGACCTCCTTAACCCAGTTTATACTGGGTAATTTGATAACCCTTAGTACCTGTAACGACTGTCAACGTTCCTTGTCCTTTTCGAGGTACGGAGGAAACTCAGTATGTAGGTCATCACCTAACCTAGGCAAGGGCGGCGTGACATTAGGATTTCCCCGAGCGGCTAATATTATTTGCCCATGAGTTCCTAATTCTTATAAAAGTGTAATGTTAAAAAATTCAATTACTATTTCTACCCCTTTTTGTTTTTGTTTTCTGAAATCCACAAATAACTTCTCTCAAATAACGCTCCTTTCAGAGCGGGGGGAGTATCAGATTTGTACTGGCTAAAACCCATCCATGTTCCTTCTATTGCCCTTTACGTTCCGGGGCCGCGGTATCTCTTTCGAACAACCCGCAACCCCGGCAGGCGATGGCCCTGGCAGGCCCTCTGCTTTGCTGACAACTCAGGCGCGCGTGCAACACTAACGCGCCGTCGATGCGGCTCTGATACTGTTTTAAGATAAAAATATTGACAATGATATGAACTATTTTTCCAAAGAAACAATCGTTATATTAGGCCGTTCATTGTCATTAGTGTAATCTGTTGCTAATATCAAAAGCCACTTCAATATTGCTTATTGGCTCTTTTATGAAATCTATACATGCTACTGTCCAGGGTCCCAGCTGGTAGAGGACTTGCAGTGCGAGCTCCGTGAGAAGGCGCATCTGGCGCACCAGCTCCGCTCGCAGCTCGACTTCACCGACCGACAGCACGAGGAGGCACTGGCGGCGCTCACTGCCGAGCGGGACACACTTCGAGCTCATCTTAACATGTAAGTTAACATACGTTTTTGCTATGTATTGCCAGATTATGAATTTGGCATGGTGTTGCCAACTATCGTGTGAATTCATTTGTTGTAGTTAATTAGTTTAACGGTAGGTATTTTCGGTAAATATGCAGGGTGGAATTTTGTAATGCCAATAAAGAAAGAAATCGGCATTCAAAGATTTAAAAAAAATCGCTTTAAAAATCTATGACTGCCATTTTCTTTCTTTTCAAAAATAAAGAAATTTTTTCTTTGAGTATAATTTCCTATCTAAAGTTTTAGGAGTACTTCCCCTTCAGGTGGCATTACAAAATTCCACCCTGTATGTATCGGTATATGGAAACTCGCCATTTGTGGTTTAAACATCATTGGCTGTGCCTTAAACATGCCGTACCTATATATCTGATGACCTCCATACGACAGTGGAGGAAATGTTAAAGGCTTGATGCTGTTGGTGTTGGCGATTCTGCATGTCTTGCCCCAATATACTTACTCTGTTTCCACCGCTCCAGATATACGGGCCATTAGAGCCGAGGCATTGGAGCCAACATAGGCCCCCTTTTTAATCTGTATTCGATGTCTTATGATGATTATTATTAGATGTCTGCGTGTACAGGTTACGCGAAGAAAATATGACTTTGACACACGTACGTCGCGACTACGAAGAGGCGTGCGAGCGATTGTGCGGCAGCGACCGAGCGCTGGACGACACGCGGCGCGAGCTCGACGCTCTCAAGCGGCGCTCCAAGGTCATGGTGGAACAGGTCTCTACACTAGAGAACGAGGTGAGAACAGAGGACTGCCAGGTCTCGCTTAGGCATCGAGTTTAGAGGTTCTTTCTCAAATCACACTTTAAAAATATTGACCATGTCCGTTTCCAGTGTCCCAACTATCTCTGTACCAAAATTCATCAAAATCGGTTTAGCCATTTAGGCGTAAAGACGTAACAAACAAACTCACTTTCGCTTTTATAATTTTAGTAAGGTATATCCCATTAGGAAGAGACTTCGCTGCCTGACTAGCACCATATAAAGATAAATTTTGTAATGTAACTATAACCTATTTTCAGAAACTAACCCTTCAAGAGCTGCTAACCAAATCGAAGGCAGAATGCCACCGCATCAACGAGATGTACGCAGCAAGACAGTCGGCGCTGCTGGAACAGAACGAGGCTCTTCGCACTGAACACGCTGACCTGTCCTCCAGGCTACAGGACCAGGAAGAGTTTGTGCAGCAGATGATTAAGGAGAAGGTAACTAAATAAAAAAAAACCTGGGTCTTTAAAAACACACTTTTTTAACTGTCTGAAGAATTTATACGCAAAATACGCGCCTCAGACGTGGAGTTGCTGACACCAGCCCGTTATACAATACAACTGTCTGAAGATTTTAATGCACTAAAACTAATTTTAAAAATGCGAATGTTTGTGAGGATGTATGGATGTTTATACTCTTTCACGTCAAATCGGCTGAATGGATGTTGATGAAATTTGGCACGGGTAAATTATAGTCTGGATTAACACAAAGGATACTTTTTTTTCGATATCACGCGGGGGAAGCCGCGGGCGCAAGCAAGTTATATCACGCACAAATACACTAGTGCAACCACAAAAAGGGTCTCATTTATCATATACGATTACATAATCTCATATATCATATTGTCTACATCCGCTTATCACCCTTTTTTACAAAAAACATCGAAAACCTATGAGATTTTTTTACATTATATTTTATATTCCAATTCATTTACAAAAACAAGCGGCTCTGCAAAGAGCTGCGGTGCTTTTAATAAGCGTAAATTAAAAGCTTCAATAGCCTGCCAGGGTTGTGGGCCCCTTGTCGGGCTTGCGGGTTGTTCGAAAGAGGTACCGCGGCCACGGATCACAAAGGGCAAAGGAAGGAACAAGGATGGGTTTCCTCCTGCTCCTAAAGTTATTTGATGATTTCCCACCCCAAAAAATAAATAGAAGAAAGAAGAATAATAAAAAGCATAGTCCTTACTGTGGTTAATTCATTTTTTTATGGTCCGTACTTACCAGATTACACAGCCTAATTCCGCCAAGCCCGTTCCATCACAGAACTACAAGACGTACGGCGATGCGCCACCGTTACATGGTAGACATCCCACCCACACGCACTAAACGGTTTGGGAATACCTTCATTGTGCGTACTGCTAAGGAGTGGAATTCCCTGCCGGAGTCTGTATTTCCTGACAGCTATAACCTGGGGGTCTTCAAGTCAAGAGTGAATAGGTTATTTCTAGGTAAGCGTGCTTCATCGTCGACCACATCATCACTTACCATCAGGTGAGATAGTGGTCAAACGCGAGCCTATCAATAATAAAAAAAAAAGATTATAGGTAAAGAGATAAATTAATTTACAGGCTGAATTAATTTTCAATACTTTTCTTACCCAGGTCCTTCTCGAGATGGAATTAAAAGACGTCCTAAACAAGTCAAACCACACGCAGCTTCGTATGGACCGCAGCATCGACATTAGCTACACAGAGGAACAGATGCTCACCGCGCTCGACAGTCTCAACGCAGACACTAAGTTTTCTTCCGGTAAGTTACTTAATTTACCCTAAAATCTTTTCTTTAACTTTATTAATTTCAAGAAGATTTGTAGAAAATGGAGCAGGAATGGGATGTGTGCGTTCGCCCAGCAAAAAAAAAAAAAAGTGTCGCTTTTCAAGAATTAAATGATACAGATAATTAGTGCCCAGTCCCGTGTAAATGTGCCCGAAATTTAAAATTTGTGCCACCAACAGCTTCTGAGTTATTTAAGAAAAACCATCAATTAAAATTCTGCTGCACGAACGTTCGCCCAGCAAAAAAATTTTTAATTAATGGGCCTAGCTGAATATAAAATATGCAGAAATATAGCTTATATTTGTGCCTATTTGTGCCGTAAAAATAAAATTTGTGCGTCATAAGGTTTCAGAGATCTTTCAGTTTTTGCTGGGCGAACGTTCAGGCGATTGCTATATATCGGAAACAGCTGGACGTGAAGTCATGATTTTTTGTATACGGATAGAGCATAATTTGTGCCTATTTGTGCCATATACTACATTAGCATAACTAGCACGGTTCAGGAGTTATTACGTTATTTCCAAAAACTAATTAAACGGCTATATCTCTCGGACGTTGAAAGCTACGATTTTCACGTTTATGTTGGCTGGTACCTGTTATTTAATCACACGATCCTGCAAAGTTTCACCTTCCAAGTACCTAATATTGGAGAGATTTTAATGATTTTCCTCTTATTTTGAGGTTATCTTCAATTAAATTAGTTACAACCCGGAAACACTAGTTTTCTGTAAGCTGGCACATTATACGTTTCAACAATAATTAGTGCCCTTTATTAAGAATACGTATGCATAAAATCAGGTAAATATACCCATTAGTTTAGATGTTATGATTAAAAACCACAATCGACATCTTTTGATAGATTAACCGACCATATTCGGATGGACATTAAAAAGCGGCCGCACGATACTTCAAGCTACCCTTTCACACTTACTGGTATTATAATGATAGTTGTAGTACAGATGCGAACAGAATTGTAAAGTTGGGAAATATTTTGTATTAGGGACATGAAAAAACTTAATTATTTGTAATAATAAATGAATGATTTAACAATATAAATGTACATAAGTATAGGGAAAATGAACATAGACACATATGTTATTTTTTATACAGTTGCTAGGGAAAGCAGTTTAGAGAAAAAAAACAATATTGTTAATTTTTATATTGATTTATTGATGGTAGGCCATAAACAGTCTAGGTACATACTTAGGTAGGTACTATCTAAGTACTTTTGAAACATGTAGGTGCAATTGTACTTAAAATGTTATTTATATAAATTAACATTACAATTATATAAAACATACAAACTCATAATGTATGTATTAGTTATACTGTACACGGCGCTCTCGCTCCCACTAGGACTCAATAGTGATTCAAGAGGAAGGTTTATATATAGGCTTCGCACGGGTGCATGTATTATACATAATATATGCACCTGTGCGAAGCCGGGCGGGTCGCTAGTATATTATATAAACAAGATGTAATGAATCACTAAAAATAAAACAATTGACATTTTATTTCATATCCCAAACATAAATATTCTATCCGACTTGACAATTCTGTACGCATCTGTACTATTGAATTTTCATTATAATACAAGCAAGTGTGAAAGGATAGCTTGAAGTATCGTGCGGCCGCTTTTTAATGTCCATCCGAATATGGTCGGTTAATCTATCAAAAGATGTCGATTGTGGTTTTTAATCATAACATCTAAACTAATGGGTATATTTACCTGATTTTATGCATACGTATTCTTAATAAAGGGCACTAATTATTGTTGAAACGTATAATGTGCCAGCTTACAGAAAACTAGTGTTTCCGGGTTGTAACTAATTTAATTGAAGATAACCTCAAAATAAGAGGAAAATCATTAAAATCTCTCCAATATTAGGTACTTGGAAGGTGAAACTTTGCAGGATCGTGTGATTAAATAACAGGTACCAGCCAACATAAACGTGAAAATCGTAGCTTTCAACGTCCGAGAGATATAGCCGTTTAATTAGTTTTTGGAAATAACGTAATAACTCCTGAACCGTGCTAGTTATGCTAATGTAGTATATGGCACAAATAGGCACAAATTATGCTCTATCCGTATACAAAAAATCATGACTTCACGTCCAGCTGTTTCCGATATATAGCAATCGCCTGAACGTTCGCCCAGCAAAAACTGAAAGATCTCTGAAACCTTATGACGCACAAATTTTATTTTTACGGCACAAATAGGCACAAATATAAGCTATATTTCTGCATATTTTATATTCAGCTAGGCCCATTAATTAAAAATTTTTTTGCTGGGCGAACGTTCGTGCAGCAGAATTTTAATTGATGGTTTTTCTTAAATAACTCAGAAGCTGTTGGTGGCACAAATTTTAAATTTCGGGCACATTTACACGGGACTGGGCACTAATTATCTGTATCATTTAATTCTTGAAAAGCGACACTTTTTTTTTTTTTTTGCTGGGCGAACGCACACGAATGGGATGAACAGTTTATCCCCTACTTTCATCAAGCCCATTGTTACATATATGTGACAACCAAGCGCGTGCCCTGGATGCCAACACAAATATGTGCCAAGAGTTGTGGGAAAATAAGTTTTTCGCCGCGAAGGGCACGAACGTGCGTTTATGCTCTGGTGTTCCAAATGTTAAGGAATTTTATTTTATAAAAGTCTATTTAGCGATTACTGCATTTTGAGCTATGATTACCGGGAGACTCGAGTCTACATTCTCAAGAAATAATTTGTTTATGCATCAAATACAATTTAATAATCCTATTTATCTTTAAATATTTCTGTTACATTAATTCTAGCACTATAGGAACAAATAAACTGAATTATTAAACTCACATTCGAACGTTTTGAAAACCGCATAAATAAATGTTGAATTTATGTCATGCTAATCTCATCAGCTTTTCGCCAATTACTTTCTAATAAGCAGTCCGACATGGATCTCTTATGAACTGCGGCCAAAACTTTCCAGTCAATTCCATGTAGTTCTCTTTTTCTCCACGATCATTGAGATTCATGTCGCACTATTCGCCTAACATACTCATTGGACCTTTATTCCCGAATTTCCGTAGAAAATCGTATCCTAGACGAAGAGTCTTTCTTAAACGCTTTGAAGGACGTAGACCATGGGAGAGGAACGAACATGTCACTATTTGACGAAATACGATACAGTTTCTGTAACGTGTCCCGACACAACAACTCAAGTTCTATTACATATGACAAAAACCTTGATTACTCCTACACTACTGTAGGAACGCAAACGGACGAATTTAAACCTTGTGACTGTATTAATAAAGCTGAAGTTAAAACAACAAGCACCTCTCATACTCAGACAGAAGAATTAGAGTCAATTAACAATAACAACATTCATACAAAGTGTCTGGAGTGTGAGAAAATAAACAGATATACGGAGCAGTTAGAAAGAGACGCCAATATCTCGTATCACAAACTGACAGAGATGCAAGTAGCAATAGAAAATTATGAAAGTAATTTGAACTTGCTTGAGAAGTTCGTGGCAGATGGAAATGAGAGGAATGGAGTACTTCAAACTGTTATCAGGAGCTTGGAAGCAAAGATTAAGATTCTAGAAGTCGCTTTTGTAAAGCAGGGAGATAGGATTGATAGCTTGACGCCAGACTGTAATGCTTGCACACAAACCCAGTGGGGTATGCTTTCACAATTTTTGTCCGGTATTTTTTGGTCATAAATTACATACTGTACAAGGTCTTAGGTTTCCTCTGACCCATGCACACATTTACATAGTTATTTGTGTATGCTTAAAATCTTCAGTGATCAACGCCAGCTAATCGGTTAATTTCTGATGATATCTCTTAAACAAAATGTCATGATATTTAGAATGCTAATGACTCGACAAACTTTAGCTTCTTGATTCCTCTTCACAGTGGATTTCGTACCATAAAAAGTTGAGTTTAAATCAGTTCGATCTAGTTGTTCATAATTATTACCAAGAGCGTTTATGAGTTAAAAAATAATCAAGTACCTGTGAATAGTATGTAATCTGTGGCATATTGAGTGTGTTGTTAACTTGTGGCGTCATCTGGTGGCGGTTTTCGTTTTATTTTGGAATCATCGTTGTATTGTCTTTTAGTACAGATTTCTTAAAATTACAATAAATCATTTAATTAGAACTGTAAGTATAATTTGTTATAGTAATCGTAGTTTGTGATAAAAAAAAATATAGAATAAGGTAAATTATTATGTAATCTAGTTAGAACACTAACATTGTTGTTATCATGTTTATCATTTACCTAAATAATTGTAGTAAATAATTAGTTAGCAGTAGAGTAGTTTATTACTTTTAAAAGGAAAAAACTATAAAATGCGCGATTTATTTCAGATACGGCGAATGTCTCGACGCAAGTGGACGTTCCGTGCGTCGACTGTGAAAAAAGAAATGCGGTCGTGCCTCATCGTAGCATCAGGAAATTCTTCTGGTGTGTACAAAATTTTACTTTTTGTCATTTGGCTTTGTCGGCCACGTAAAAATTGGATGATTTTTTTTCTTAAGTATGGTGATATTTAAAGAGTTTTAGGACAGACTTTATCCGAGGGTAGACATCTCTGCCACCGTTGTGATAGAGGATATTGTATCAACTGGGCTATTAATTAGTTCATTCGTTTTTGATTTACTATTTAGATTAGTGATGTACAATATATTATATGACACGATAGTTTACGCCCCGACATTTCAACCTGACCTGTGTGATTTCGTTGAAATCCCTGTCTAAAAACGCCTAAGAAAACTGCTTGAACCAGAAAGCCGCTTTGTATAGACAAAGTTTGTATATTTTAAACATAATTTACATTACCAATCATCCTTTCCTCCTATCCACTCCTCCCTCTCACCAAACCTGACACTACCGTATAATTCCACAGTGTGTAATTGCAGGGAGCCCCTGAAGTGCCTGTTCCAAGTGTTCGCCGTGCTGTGCTTCGTGTGCGCGGTGTGCGCGCTGTACGGCGTGACGGGAGCGCGGCGCGCGGGCGGCGCGTGTCGCGAGCCGCTGCCGTGGCGCTGGATGGACGCGCAGGACGTCATGGACTTGCTGCTCAGGATCGACTACGTTGCTGAAGTGCCCATGTGAGGACTTCTGTGGTGTTGTGTGGTAGCTATGTCGAACTATCTTGTAAATGTCTGTAGACAAAATTAGCAGGGTTTAAACATCGACGCGAGCAAAGTATTACCATAAATTCAGGATTGTAGACCCAAAATCGATTAAAAATTTTCATCGGAACTATAAAATATCAGCTGTATACATTTGACCGTGTAGGTATTGCACTTTTGTATCAGACAATCGATTTTTCTAGAGTTTTATAATTATTTGCCGAATTATGGTAACATAGTTTAGGACTTAATGACCTTACAACTTTGTGGATAGTACCCGCATAGTAATTATAACCCATCGAGTTTTTTCTAAGATCGACTTTGTAGAGCTTTGTCTCACGTGACAGTTTCTTTCTAGAATTCGACGTCATATTAACGTGCGGGTACTGTTCTTGCATTTGACACGATTGTCAATGTAATTTAAACCTTGTGTCAATGGTAATAAAAGTTCATCATTCGTACTTGTAATTTTGAACGACTGCAAATGCGTCACAAATTTAGCTAGTGTTTCGTAAAATTGTTTTCAATCTTCTTTCTATAGGTATGGTACTGTACTTAGCAAGCAAAAGTGTCCAGATCGTACGCACGACAGATCTAGTTATACAATAACAGTTTATTTAGATCTCTCATTATACGGAATATCTATACAAAGGTACTGGGAATGTATAGCTTCATGTGTCGCGGTGTTAAGGACACGTAAACTGCTAAATTACATGTTAAATTAATCCACACCAAATCTACTTAAAGTTCTGTTCGCATTTGTAACAGGCCTAACAAGTTGTGATGTACAGATATTTGTAAAAATATTAACGTGAATTGCTGGATGAAAGCGTTTAAATACCTTAACTGTATTGGATGTATTGAGGCATGTTCTTGTGCCTAAAAAGACTTAGTTTTAAAGGTTTTTTACTTATATGGTCTGTATTGCGACAGCAGGACACATATAGGACAGGTAACATGTCTGAATGGAAAATTAAAAATCTGTTTTTTTTTAAATTTATATAGGTGAATAGTTACTGTCCCTGTAACAGGCCCAAAACATTTTTAAATTCATCAATTCATTTAAAACTGGTTCATGTGGATTTTGATCCCGATTAACATTATATGTTTTAAATATTCGACCTAACTCGATATAAGGCTGATACGGAGTTTCATAACTGTAATTATAAGGCTGTAGAAAGTCAGGTTTTAAACGTAATCAATGACAAGTTAATTGTTTAATAATAAACTCATTTATGGCGAGTTTCATCATTGAAAATAACTGTTGCTCAAGAGCCGACAGTCATAAATTACTATGACATTTGACATTGAAAGTGACAGTTCTTGAACGCCGTTCAGATGTCCTGATCGCGTTCAGTTTCAATGGTGACACATTCTGAAAAAAAAATGTCATATAAAGCATGCTATACACCAATGTAACTTGCATACTCTTATGCAAGTTGCAGGCAGGTGTATTCGTGGTTTTAATAATTATTTATTTCTTGTTTTTTTTTACTTATTTTCTAACTAACGATTTGTTAGTCAAATAATTAACTTTAATTTGCATTTATTTAGTTATACAATCGTTAATTAATTTTCTTCGTACTCATAACTTGCATGATAATTTTACTAACTCGTTCTATCGAAACTTGTATTCATAATTTGTGCCTTATTTCACAAATGTTAAGGTGCATGATTAATTGTATGCCCTTTACCATGGAAATATCGAGTGATAATTTTAATTTTTTAATTATCTTCGAACGGTATTTTATTAAAAATACATGTTTTACGAATATTAAATAATTATTAATATTTAAATTGATGGTGACTCAGACATAATGCCCGGGTAAATATTTTGTCTCAAAAAAGTTATATAGAAGTTTTATCATTCATTTATGGTATGAAGATATAATGTTAATGACCTTGGCAGAGTCCTAGCCAAGTTCTCACCTACTTATCACTACTAGTTTAAATATTTTAAACAGATTCCTATTCAAATTTAAATTTGTAAGGCATGGAACAAACCAATTCTGTGATAGAGCAGTGCCAGTGAATTAGATATTAGAATATTTAGCATTTATAACAACCTAAGACTATTTGATATTCACTAATTTTGGTATAAGTTTTAAAGTAATATGACATTTTCAAATTAACAAAAATATTTACCAAAAATTATATTTTATTTTGTCGTCACATATTTTTTTTGTGAAGCATAGTGTAATTTTATTATTAGATCTTAGTTTTTTGGACCTTTTATTATTAAAAAAGCATTCATCATCACAATTTCAAAAATGTAGTTATGTTACTGCCTACTTAATTTATAAAGTAATATAGATGACACTTTCTTGTAAGTTTTTCATGTCTTAATACACAAAAACTCTGGTCGTGTAGATTAATAGTGATCTATTTTTATCAATAAAAGGTTGTAATTATCAAAAAATTACCAATTATAGTATTTTGAGAATATTAAAATGTTCTCCTAATTATTAATAATAATTTAACTAACTTCGCATTTACGATGCATTTATTTTTAGTAGATCTGTATTTACTGATACCTTTTTCGACTTTTCGAATCTTACTTAATGGTCGGAATTCAGTGCATTTATTTTTAGTTAAGTTTGTGGAAGTGCGTTCATCGTACAGCGTGTTTAGAATATATTATTGATTTTATTTATGGGGTGTCACTAGTTGTGATTATATTAAATTACTTATTAGTCATCGTAGTAGGCACATTGATTCATGGTCAAAGAAACGATTTGTATATGTTAACATGGACATGCCTCCGCATGTCCGGGATTTAGAGATATGCATTCAGGATATTAAAAAAAACTATTTAGGGCTGATTTTTCAATAGGCAGATAACTTTTATCTGAGGAATTTAAATGGCGGTTTGACAGCATGTCAAACCGCTATTTTTATTCCTCCGATAAAAGTCATCTGACTATTGAAAAATCAGCCCTTAGACTAAAAATACAATAACAGTTTTTTTTTAGTAAAGTTTCTTGAAAAAGTCGTTTTCATATTGTGACAGCGTATCAAAAATTAATCTGTCTGCTCCAACCACTGCTTATTCAATTAATTTTAGTTTCTAATGTTGCCAGTTTTCTTGCTTTCCGAGCTTGCGATATTGTCTGTGGTTGTGAATAAATAGTACCTTTTTCGCTGCTCCCTAGCTGTTTTCCTAATCACGTGAAATAGGTTTAATTTAGTGTGATCACAACTTTTTTTTAATAATATTATTTTTGTTTAATTGTATCAATTTTAGTCACTTATCGTTCTGTATAGCAATAAACAAGATCTTCCAATATAATGTTTTATTTCTGAAAGCCTCATTCATCCTTACTATCCTTACTAATATTATAAAAGCGAAAGTGAGTTTGTTTGTTTGTTACCTCTTACCGCTTTAATGGCTAAACCGATTTTGATGAATTTTGGTACAGAGATATTTGGGAACCAGGAGACGGTTTTTTTTTAAAGTGAGATGTGAGGGAGAAAAGAGGGAAGAAAAGGGAAAACTAGCGTTGCTATTACAAATCAATAAGGCGCTAAGGCAGAAACTGCAGGTACTGTGTTATACCGAATTTAACGCGAGCGAAACCGCGGGGAAAAGTTAGTTCTATACATTATAGTTGCCTTTTAAATTAAAGTAAAGTGATATAAAGGAGACCTGGAACTAATCTGAATAAAAGGTATGAGGAGTATAATGTCATTATATTGTAATAATTTATTACGCAGGGTGTACATACATAAACATGACGTAAAATAAAAAAATATTGTTCTGTAGCAACACACAACTTTACCAAACATTTCAAAGCTGCAATTTCAATTACTGTGAAGTTCAAAAAATTAAATAATCCTTTTATTATTAAAGATTCTTCTCCTTCATTAAAACTGCGAAAAACATAACTTAAGCGCGGTTCAGGGAATTACTTAAATGTAACATCTATGGAATCCTTAAAAAAACATTAATTATTTTGCGTCAGGTATTGACCAGTACCGCACGCCGAGTTTGCAGGTTGTTCGAAAGCGATACCGTGGACCCGGAACATAAAGGGCAATAGAAGGAACATGGGTGGCTTTTAGTCAGTACAAGTCTGACGCGATCCCGCTCCGCCCAAATCGGGGGATGTTATTTGATGATTTACCATCTGCAAAAAAAAAGGTATAACCAATAACGCCTGTACGAGTGGCGCGCGGAAGCACTACAACGGGGGGAGAAGGGGAATACGGAGACTGCGATTATCGGAACCCGTGCTAAGCATGCCACAATAGTGGCGGTAAGTCCGCTCTTTGAGAGCAGTGGCTGGAGAGGCGCCACGGCGTCCTCACCTGCCGCCTGACCCAAACCCGCGGGCGGAGCACCAAAAAAATATAGTTAGATTCTTCAGATGTTGTGAAAGACAACAATATCTACGTGAACTAACGGTTTAGGCCCCATAACACTGACGTGGGTCTGATAGTTTTTAAAAACAGTTTAATTTGAGGGTTCCCTCATTGCAACCTACTTACTCAATTACCTATCAAGTTTTCAAGCCGAATATGATTGCTGAAAACCCGTCTCGGATTCCCTATCATATTTCAAACCAATTAATAGCAAACTCTTGTTACGAAACACCAAGAAGGTTCTGTGGGAATAAAAATCTTCCCGATCAAACTTAGAACTACTACCCTACAAAATAAGAGCAAAACAACAAGTAAATACATTAAAAATGACTCCCACAATCAATCGGAGCAGTATCCGCTTACAAAAGGAACCGGTAATCTTGCCTTTTGTGGTGTTAACAAAAGACTGGCTGTCAAGGTGCCATGCAACAAAAGATGTATTGGTGCACAACTGAGAAATACGTTCGCGAAAACTTCCCACAAGAAGATATTTTTTTTTTTGCAAAAGGGTCAGTGATGGCGAGACCATAATTCTGTCTACGACTTTTTGTGGATGTGACCGAGATGTTTATCTAGATAATTAATTTGGAAACATCGGTGTGAACGCCACTTGAGATTTTGAAGAATTTATGTTTTTTTTTTGTATTTGGACACGCGATATTTGAAGTGGGATTAGGAATAACTGTTTTTACTTGTTATAATAATTCATAAGTATTTAATTTCAAATCAATATACCTAAAAAATTACAATAAGGATCTAATATAGATTACAATAATTATTAAATGTTAAAGATAGAAATTGAATTATAAAAATAGGATGTAAGTACATACTATTAGGTACTTATTCTGTGATTTAGTTAATAAGTTTTTGTATTGTAGATGGAGTTGCAAAGTGGATGGAGTTATAAGTTAGTTAGGTAGTATGCCCCCATATAGTATTCTGTTTCGTGGGTGCGTTTATAAACATTTAAACGCACATAAACAGTCAAAAAAGAAACAACTACCTGTAGAGTAGGTCATACACATATTTGTTCCGTGCGGGGATCGAATCGGCAACACGCAGCGCAGAAGTTGATCGCTCAGCCGCTGCAGCAACCGTGCCGTAAGGTTGCTAAGCCCTGGTGTCACCAGTCATCAGTGTTTGTGAAAACAGGCCTGATCCTCGCTTAGTTAGCTATAAAATCTATACTGAGTACTTATGTGCTTTGAATTCATAAGACCATTTTTTGAGACTTAACAATTCTTCGTTATCACTTTCCATAAGTCTATTTATATCAACCCCTATTCAAACTAGTAATAAACACCTTTATAACTCTTTAAATACGTAATAGTTAGCTATATCGCACATTGAAATAGCTAGGGGGCAGCAAAGATAGTGCAATGGTCACTGACACTCACAGCGATAACAACCTCATATGCTTATGATAAAGTTCATTTTTAACTTGGCAACCATTAATATGAGCTCCGTAGCACACCTGTCGCCACCCGTGGGAATATGTTTATAAGGAAGGACATTGTGTGATGGAATTGAAACTGCAATTTATGTATCGGTACTGTAAGAAGTTTTATATCTTAACCAAACCCGAGAACAGGCTGGTTTGCAGACATTCGAATACTTATTATTTTTTTTTAAAAAGAATTTAAAAAAAATTAGGCCTTATTTTTTCATTATTGTTGTGGCATATAATGCTGCAACTATGAGCTACCTACATGTATGAAAATATGGGGAGATTGACCATTCCAACAAAGAAAAAAAAACTTTATGTAAAAACATCTTGCAGGCTGTCTATTGTTCTCAAACGGGGTATGTAAATTTGTCATTTATTGCAAATTGTTTGTAAATCAGAAATGGTGTTCAAATCAGAACAAGTTGGTGGGATCCAAGACTTGTCTCGTGACTGATGACCATCTCGCCTGATAGCTCTTTAGCTTGTCACTATTCTGTATTATGCAAAGACATATGTATATTTATGTGGATATGTAACTTGGTATGTAGGTGCCAAAGTGATTATTTCTGGCCCAACTATTATGGCCATTACAGATGAAGCCTTTGATTAAGTACCTACTAAAAAATCTTTCGTTTCGAAACGTCACAGATATTTGTTTTTAGGGTTCCTTACCTCAAAAGGAAAAATGGTATCCATATAGGATCACTATTTTGTCCGTCTGTCTGAGTCCAGACCCTTTCTCAGGAAAGCATAGAGGTATCGAGTTAAAATTAGCACGTCCAAATGAAACAAGCCATATACTCAAGTCGGTGGTCCCTTGGAGCTGTGATAAATTCAACCCTCTCAGTCTACGCAATCAAAAGATATGGCCGTTAATGACGACAGTACGGTACCTTACGCGTACCCTTGGTACGCGAGTTCGACTTGCACTTGGCTGGTTTTTTCATTGCCCTATAATTTGTCTGTTATTCTTCTTATGTGGCATCGAGTACGGACAAATAAATAGTAGCCTAGTCGTACACTATTTATAGAACAAGTAGCCCAATTTTTCAATCTCTCAAAAATCTATCACAGTTGCCCAATAATTCTCACGCCGTAAATTGAACACCAAACATTGACCCATCAATCTCGTTCATAATAAAATAAACGTTTTTTTTTTGTGTTCATATCCCGCGACCCGGAAACAGCCCAGGATACGTAGGTTTTTTCTCCAACTCCACTCAATAAAAACGAGTTGATAGTCAAAAGGAGCAGTTTTTGTAAACACCTGTTTCCATAAGAACTTGTGGGACACAAAAACTTATGAATACAGATTTTAGGCGGAAGTTTGTGGCAACATTAATGAGAATGTATCGGTTTTTTTCTTTGCCAGAGAGAGTAAAGAAAGTAAGTTTTGTTTTTGGAACATACATCATTTTGATTTCAAGCAGGTATTTCTTTGTAAGCATTAGTATCAGCCCAAATTCGCATGTTCGAACTTAGATATGTACATTACTTTGTGTAATTTATTTAATCAACATCTTTTTCAAAACGGTGATAAAAGATCGTGAGGAAATCGGTATGTAGAGTAGCTATTAGAATCAAGTATACGAAGACAGGTGATTCCTACTATTGCCCGTAGGTACCGCAGCAGTGAGAACATAGGCTATGCTTAAGCTGTATGTATATCTTGTTCAGTATTATAGATGCGTAAATCAGTGCCCATCTTATCCCTCTTAATACCATAGCCAATTATTTTTTATTTCTGAGTCTAAGTATTCTCTTTGTCTTATAAATGCATTTGTGAGTCTGACTGACTGTTTTTCTTCCAGATTCTTTCCTATGTTTGTTCACCAATCACCACACCTTCAAACATAATTTACGACTCCATAAAAGTTTATTTTCTCCCTTTAAACATTTTTATTCACAAAAAATTAGCTTTAGGCAATATCATCCCCTCAATTTATCTTGCAAACAGATAAATTATCGATTAAGAAGACAAGCTGACCGGCTGGGCCGTGAGAAAGCGAAGTTCCTTTGGTAAAAAAAATGGAGGGTGCTTCATCTCGAAGATTTGTATAATACAACACGCCCCTTGTTGGGAGCCTATGTCCGGTCGGCGGAAGGAAGCGAGCCTGTTGTTGTGTTTTATTTTGTTAAAGGTGTATCAAACAACTTTAGAGAGAAGAGATTTATGTGTTTTGTCAAAACTGCAAATTTTAAACAAGTTTGTTTATTAACGTCTGCGTGAATAGGTTATAAATCGAGAAAATTGGAAGAAATATCGGATGCCTTTGCCCACAGGAGTTTGACAAAAAGTGGTTTAAGTACCTACGTAAGAACATTTGAAGAATAAAGAGGGGTTTTGAAGCTGTAACTTACTGACAGATAATAACATGTAACTGCAGCACAAATAAAGTAAACATCTAATTTTATTCAGGAACGTTATCAAGCATCATGACTTTAATAGAAAATATAAAAGGCAAAGATGAATTAAATCCTCATGTTTCTAAGCCACAGCCTCTACACCATAGACGGCATCGTGAGAAAACGCAACCTTGTGAGGTAAAAAAATAAAGGGTGCTTGATCTCACATAATAAAAGATTAATCTTTCCAATACGTAAGAGGGTCGAACCCTCTTCAGAGGAGAAGGTCGGAAGGAAGGAAACGGGCCCGTTATAATTTGTTAATGTTTATTTAGTTATTCTTTGGAAAGCAACTTTTTGTAGAAAAATGGCCGAAGTTTGATGTTAGATGCAAAATTGTTTGATAATTTATTAGTAGCGCAATTTCTATTCTAAACGTGTAAATGTCTCTATTTTTTTAACGTTCTCCCTCGCTAAAAATGTCTCCTGTATCGTGGGTATGTTTACAAACATTTTAACTCACATACACAAACAGTCAGACCCGGAACAACTAACTGTAGGCCATACAAATATTTGTTCCGTGCGGGGATTGAACCCTCGACACGAAGCGCAGCAGTCAATCGCTCAGCCACTGCGCAAAGCATGCCGTCCATTGTATTGTTTATTCCATATTGAGTCTGCTTAGAATGTAACTTGTTCTTCAGTTTCTTTAGGAAACGGTTAGTTATGGAAAGTCGCTCCTCGTTAGTTCCACTCGCCACCACAATTTAAATTAGAACTTTCAATCAACGTGGAACTTTAGTTTTAGTTTCCAGTCACTAGCCTAAACCCACGTATTCAAAGTTGACAAAAAACTCACACCCTGCATTAAGTACAGTTTTCGTCACAAAATTTCATTTTGCATCACCTCAGAACATCATTAATCTACATTGACCGATTCGTGAGAAAACCTGCAGCATCCTGAAGCAAAAAATGCAGGGTTGTCCCAAAGATGTTATTTGTACAATACAAAGTGAACGACCCCTCTCTGTAGAGGCCGGGAAGGAAGGAAGCGGCCCGTTACGATTTATGATAAACTCCTAATTTATTGGAGCAGTTCACACGCACGGGTAGCAATTGTAATACGAAAAGGATATGACAGTTTTTGTTTAATGCGACTATTAAGAGGATGTGGTACATGTGTACCGAAATTGGAGGATAAAGATATGCGTTGCTATACTAACTCAAATAGGGAAATATTACGGTGTGTAGCAAACTTTATAGCTACAGTACGGCCAACGAGAAGCGATACCAAAAGTAAACAAAACCCATGCTAAAACCCCATCTAAAATGGCCGCCCGAATGTTGGTGAACCCGTCTTAACGTTGTCATGTTTTTGCCGGGAGAACGAGACATTACGACAAAGGCACAAGATGGAAAGAGCTAAATATTAGATTGTCAACGCCACAGTTGTTCTTTAGGTTAATGACCTTTCGTATCGCTTCTCGTTGGCCGTACTGTAGGCTATGCTTACAAAGAACTTGTGGTTCATCATCAACTACAGCCCAACTCTTGTGCCAAGCTCCACGTTCTCGTTCCAGCTTCATCCAGAGATTTTTTGCCTCGATGGCTTTACGGTTACCTATCGCAAGACCCTGACCCAGTACCCCGTTTCTTTTTTAAACCGCGCTAAATTATTAAATAATTTCCCTCGCTCTGGGCCGACCGGGTCTAGTCAGAATTTTAGTGACTAAAATCCACCCATGTTCCTTCTTGTGCCCTTTATGTTCCGGGGCCGCGGTATCTCTTTCGAACAACCCGCAACCCCGGCAGGCCAATACTCCGCTGCTAAAACAGTTTGAAGACGATGACCAATTCTAAATGTGTTAATGTTTTCTTTAGACCAGTAGTCGTGTTGCGCGGCGGGGTGGCAAAGGAGTTCAAAAATAGCTGCTTGGCCCAGCGGCTAAGCGATCGACTACTGCGCTGCATGTCGCAGATACGAATCCGCGACATGCACGAAAAAAATACTTATCTGCCCTACAGGTAGTTGTTTCGAGTCTGGCTGTTTGTGTATGTGAGTTTAAATGTTTGTGATCGCACGCATTATGCTATTATGATTCTGCTAAACCGGCCATGTTAGGAACCCAGCTTAATATGAAACGTATGGTGAGCTTCCCAGAATGAAACTAACCTAGAGACTTGTACCATCTGGTCCATCCTCGTTCCCCAATTCCCAGCTCATCACGTTAATAAATTAATTATAACGGACCAACTAAGTTCTCACCGCCACCCCCGAGTCTCGGCCGTCGGTGACATCTGACATTCTAATTATTCACCATTCATTAAGCCCATCACGCGATTGCATGGAATATCGTCACACTTGGCCAGTCCCCACTGTTACCATGATACGTTATCCGTATATTACTAGCAATGCTATTGAAATTTCACGCTTATTTTAATACACCCAAAGTCGTGGATGGAATTTTCTGAACGACGCTCATAATTTTGTTTTCAAGTCCTGTCAAACTTACAGATGCATTTTTATGAACGCTGTTACAATGCAATAAAGTTCGTTTTCAAGCAGTTTCTTCAAGTGCATCTGTTTTGATAAGTTTGTGAATATGAAAGGCTACCGTGGGAGAAATGGCTGGCAGTCTAATTAAATATTTATCAGGTACATACATACGTTTGGAGTTTAGTGAGTAAAGGTCGTTTGAACACCTGGATGCAGATACCCAACTACATAGGGACATGTTTACGGAAATAACTATCCTACTGTGATGATGGATGGATGTGTGGATGTATGTTTGTTACTCTTTCACGTCAAAACGGCTAAACGGATCTTGATGAAATTTGGCACAGAGGTAGATCATAATCTGGAATAACACATAGGATACATTTTTTTTTGATATCGCGCGGGCGAAGCCGTGGGCGCCAGCTAGTAACATTATTAATGGTTTTTTGTAACTCTATCACACAAAACTACTAAAAGGATTTGGATAAAATTTTGCGCAAATGTAGTTTAATGATAAATGATAATGATAAATGATGTTTATTTTGCAAGTAGTTTTCACAAACACTTTTACACGTCATCTTTTTTTAAAACTAGATGAGGCCGAGTTGATGACCGAGATTAGCTAGCACATAGAATTCTTTTGATTCCGGTGGAGCAATTTTCTAATCTCATGCAGGGTACGCCACGGGCATGAGCTAGTTAAGAATATTTGAGGATTAAAACCCATGGCCATAGTAGGGAAACTGTTACAAAATACGTATTTGTATAGGATATCAGGAAGTCACTTTATCTATTTCTGTGAATAAGGAATGTATTGTATTATGTACTTACGACTGTTTTGCGCAGGGGAAGCTTCCATAGATATGTTGGTCAAGGATATTCCTGAGTAGTTTCCTATATGTAGGTACTAGTTATAGGGTTTCTTTCATTCGTTACTGATGGGCGCCCATATAATTGTCGTACAAGTACTTAGGCATGATTTTGCAGTAGTTTATAGAATAGGAAAATTTATCAGTCTGTTCATTATCTATATACAGTCAAGCTTCTATTCAAACTGTAGATGTGACGTTTCGCAAGTTATTTTTAAGTCTTACGTAATAGAGCATGTGAAATTCCAATTGCAACTTCCAGGTTTTTGAAAGTTTGATATCCCTGTGCCTCGGAAAGCATATTAAGCCGTTAGTCCTGCGAATGATCTCCCTCCAAGTCCAGTGGGGTCGGATTGCCATCCCATCGTACTATGAGAGTAAGAGAACAGGGGCCTTAGTCTGCTATTACAATAGTGTCAGAATGGTCGATCACTGATCGCATAATGGTTGATTTTGACAAGTTTAGTATGTAGTAGATTACCAAACTTGTCAAAATTAACCATTATGCGATCAGTGATCGACCATTCTGACACCATTGTAATAGCAGACTAAGGCCCCAGAGAGTGCACCTTTGCCTGCGCACTAATGTCTCCCGCGTCGGTGGCTAATCTCCACTGAAACCAAAAATGGTTAGGACTATTTCATTATTAACAGAGAATGACACCTTTCACGACCAAATTTATAAGTATAAAAAAAAAATGACCACCAAAACTGAAGTTGCAAAAAGTGAAGTGTATAGTAAACAAACGAATAGCACATAGCGTCACAACGAACCCTTTGCACCTATCACACATTCCCACACTCCGTGGGAAAACTCACTCACCCCCTACCATAAAGTACCACAATTACCTGCGAACACACGACGACAAAAAAACATGAAACTTCATACTCCACCTTCCCTTTACGCTACGTTACACCCATGAAGTATCAAGTTAAATGGTTCATTCGATAGTGAAAATAATCGTGATACTTTATGGAAAGGTGTGAGTTCATGAAGTACGGGGTTTTGTTGCGACGGTCTGGGAGTAAATGATTGCGGTTCTTGATGTGTGTGCGTACGGTCGCATTCCCATAGTATACAGGATAAGGGAGCGCAGGTGTAGCTTCACTCGGTAAGTTATTGTTTAGTTTTATATTGCAGTGTAATGTATGTAATGATAGATATTTAATTTTGTGAAAGTAATTGGTGTAATTAAAGTATTTTTATTTGCGAGCTTTTCTAACATAACTTAAGCTTGTATTTCTGTTAGATTTTTTTACAGGTGTTTATATATTTTTTAAATATACCGTAGTTCTTACCTACTTACTTGTAAAAAGTTCCTTTTAAGTTTTTATTTACATACAATTCAGCGATATAAGATAATTTACTGAATTATCAAACAAAGACTTCAAATCGCAATAAAAAACACCAGTACCGCAAATTAATAATCACCGGGAATCGAATACAAAACCACCGACACACTAACCGCTGCACCCAAATTCCCCATTCACAACGTTCCCCATTAGAGCGAGAGGGCACGAAAACAAAACATTCCGACACAGTTCCCAGCGCACCAACCCCTTGAAAGGAAAGAGATAGCTATAGTTTCTCGTTTCAATTCCTAAATGGGATAGCAGGATACAGGGCAATTGAAAAATTTGCTTGTACAGTTGCGTGCGAGTATCCTCGGTCCTCATAAGGTGATCGGCCACCGTCCAGTGCAGACGTGTCGTGCTTGTGGATTGAGTTATATATGTTGTGTAGTGACAAAATGCCGTGCAGTGAGGATGACGATTCTCAAACTGGGTTCTCTGAGAGCACCCAGGGCCTATCCAAGGCGGAATTGCGAAAGGTGAATACAGTAATGTGTTAATAATTTTTCTTGTGAATTTTTGGAGTGATTTGGCAAGTTTATTATTGAGCAATAATAGTAAAAAAATACCTATTTTATATAAATATTTCTAAATGTTTAAAATGTGTTGTAAAAGGAATAAAGAAGTCCCTAATATTATTCATTTTGGTAAAAATGTGTCTGTTGGTCTAGTCTTGATGGACTAAGTAGTAGGTAGTCTTGTGAAGAAAATAATTTTCGCAAACTGCCATATAGCTACAACACATCACGCCGGGCCTCAAAGGCGTAGGCAGGGTTGTATTTAATTGTACACCCACGTTAAGCCAGTTTTGTTTATTATAATACCTGTATAGTTTAATTAGGACAATGATAAAAAAAAATGTATTTAACTATTCGCTCATCAACTAGAATTTGATAATGGAGTCTCTGAAAAAGTATTTAAATGTGAATTTTATCATTTCCAGACGAACAAACCAATAATGGAGAAGAAACGGCGCGCGCGCATCAACAACTGTCTCAACGAGCTTAAGGATCTGCTTATCGATGGCACTGATAAAGACGTAAGTCTCAAAATATTAAGTACTTACCATCACACCTGTAATCATCCAAGGGTTAGGCTAAGATATACCTTATAGCACCATCATCCCACTGCTGGGATAAAGCCTCTCCACATCACTTCCAAGGATTTCGATCTTGGGCTAATGCCAACCACTAGTCGATGGTTTGTCCAGCTCATCCAGTCATCTCTAGTGTTAAATCTCAAAGTTTTCATTATCTATATTATTTTGTCTCGCCTTCTTACCTGCCTCTACATCTAAGTTTATTAAATAAAACAACAGTTTTGATGTGATACTTGTAAAAACAACCTACATAAACTTACCAAGTTCCAATAAGACTCCACTTTGTCAACAATTCAAAACATTTTTTTCTCTCTTTACAGCCAGCGCGCCATTCCAAGCTAGAGAAGGCAGATATCCTCGAGCTCACCGTAAAACACCTTCAGAAGCTGCAACGTCAGCAGCTTGCAGCCGCCATCGCCGCCGACCCCGCAGTGCTGCACAGGTTCAAGGCCGGCTTCAGCGACTGCGCCGTAGAAGTTAGGCGATACCTCTCCCGACTAGCTAGTGTGCCTACGGGGCTAAGGCACCGGCTTGGAAACCATCTTACGTCCTGTGTCGGGGGTATGGAAACCCTCCAGCCAAGAGACTACGCACCGCTCGTTCCGGACCCGCTAAGGCTAGACGATGAAAGACCCAGCGCGTTACATTTCGTGAGATCCACCAGACCTACAAGTCCACCTCTCAGCCCTCTATCTTGTGACTCCGCCTGCGACTCCTCCACTGAACTTGAAACGCCACCAAGACCGGTCCAGACCTTCCCCTTCCCCACACCTCCCAGCAGATCAGCGTCAGACCAAGACTCCAGCCCAGAAACACAAAAACCAACAGTGTCTTCAACCACAATATCCCCAGAAAACAGACAAGAATCTTTGAGGAACAAGAAATACATGGAGCCTTTATCAATAGTTATAGATGTGGAAAACTATAAAATAGGGATCGACGCATCACCTAAACGAGCTGTGGACTACTCCGTCAGACATAAGTTAAAAAGGTCTGTAGTGGACTTGACAGGGCCTGCACCGAAGATTATTAGGACTGAAGAGAAAATCGTTCCTGAAATCTACAGAACACCAGAGAAATCAGCATTTACGAGGGTATCAGACAGAATACCAACTATTCCTCTTAAGAAGTTGACAATACCTGAAAGTATACCTTGTGTGGGTGAGAGGCCCTTGGATATTCCCCTTCGGCCACTTGCACCTCGGACTGTGATCAGCCATACTGCAGCATCCCTCGCTCAGTCATCTCAAAGGGAACCTCCTAAAGAAGTGAAAGCGGAAGCTGACACCAGTTCCAATTCCCCAAAGCAGGGAACTTCAACCAGTACTGAAATGTGGAGACCTTGGTGATAACCGTTAATATAAAGAAAGAGGATTTGTTCGTCTTATATTGTGAGTGACCAAGAAAGGGTGGTCCGAAGACCACGAGTTTAGAAGCATAGCTGGTTCAGTGTCTTTAAACAGCAGAACAATGTTGATTACAAATGGCCAGCAATAAAATAGCTTTATTTATTCCTTATAGGAACACTGCTTTCAAAAATTGATCTAAAACATATGGTTGGAACTTTTATTATTTAGGCTGACAGAGAGTTATTTGAATTTACGTTTTTTAAAATTAGAGAGGTTCCTAGGAGTACCTAGAACCTCGCCTATGTGATGTGCCCGCATATAGCTTTAAGAATGTACCTGCTGGTACAGTTTTTTACGTGATATTAAATATTTTTAATATTTGTTTGCAATTTTAAAGTTTGCAATTGATTGTTTGATTTTAAAACCTATGCTAAAGGATCGATCTTAAAGTAGCAAAGATTTAGTACGTATTTATTTACATAAAATACGTAAACTTTGAACGTAGTGCTGATTTAACAATGATCCCGATGTATGTATATTATTTTATTTGAGGATCGAAAACATCTTTGCAGTTTTCTTGTAAAACAAGAACAGTTAACAATTCAAAATTGACTTACAGGATAAGATACGACTTTTAGTTGTAAACGTTAGGTAGAAATTGCCCTTAATGCATAATTATATTATGTCCAGTCAAACTTTCGACTTTTTAATATCATATGTATAGTAGGATAATCCGGTCTGAACTAAGGTACAGACCGGATTATTATTTTACCCTACCAAAAGATAGTAAAAAAAAATGAAATTTAAAAATACTATAATTTATTGGCAAGTAGATCACAAATGGCGTAGTCTCTACAGTTATAAATTAGTTATTAACCTTTAAAAACAGGTATGTACTAGATCACAAAGCCAAAGACAATATTAATATCAAGCAACATTGCACAATGCAAAAGTAGATAGTTGGTAAAAATAGTTCTTAAGCAAATTAAGCCAAGAATAAAATTGAAAAACCTTTAACCGATTGCAGGGTTAAAATTAACACTACGTGAATAAGCTGAATTTTACATTACAAACAAATCATGGTTGCAGTTAATTTGCTTTAAAAATATTTTTCCCGTACTTTACCCATTATTTTAATACACATTATTGCTACACAAGCACAACAAAACAGCAAAAAAAATATTAAAACGAGATTTTTAAACTCACGCTGATAAATTTGACCAGTCTTACGAAGAAGCCGAGTAATAACATCATCAAACTAAGCAAACAGTAAGTCAATAATGTATATTCAAATATCCTCGTTTCCAATTGATAGTTTTACCGTTCACTACCAACTTGACAGCAGTAAACTAAGTTGACTTGCGAGACAATTTATATCTAAGTTGTTTTTTTGGAAAAAGATTAAATTGTAAAACAAGAAAAATATTTAATAATGGATATTACACGGTGTCTCGACTCTATTTTCAAAATTCTTAAATTGATTAATCTAGGCATAAAAAACTTGTAGATCACATAATTTGGAAGTACATAATTATTACCACAATTTTAGAAGGATTGCCCACTAATCCAATGATATTGTTTTAACCATTGGCGTAATGAACATTAATTTTGCTTTAATAGTGCATCCATGATCGGCAAGTTAAGAAGTAAAATAAATAAAAATTACGTTTATAGTTCTATAAGTATCTTTTGGCGTCCAAACTATCCGCCGCCGTCAAATGGCGGCGTTAGTTCCGATTTGTCCGCGCACCAAAAGTCCTCGCACAGACTATAATAAAATTAAAATAAACGCTATGAATTGTTGTCACGAATACGTGATATTATGAAATCATAATTTCATCAATAATTATTTTTTTAATTACAAGGACAATAAATAAACTAACACAGTTCTAAGAATTAATTTGACAAGAAAACTCTTCAGTCTACGTGTGGCGTGTTGCCAACGATTAATAGGTAAATTCTTTGGTAAAAATTGCCAATGCCAACAAAAAGCGATGGTTTTCAGAATAGCGTATATTTCTGCACGTATAATCTCGCACCGGCTGAGCTGAGGAAAAAGTCACTTGCGACTCGCACTTATACGCGCGTCAACCCTCGTACGAGCTCTATTGGCAAAAGGGCGCGTACACGCGCTTCTAAGAACGAGTTTATACGCGCCAAAAATACGCTCATCAGAAATCATGATACATTTTACTTCTAAGCATCGTGATATTATTTAAATTCAAAAACAGTCTTCTGTACGACAATTTCAATTAATACCTGCGACTAGTGAAAATAGAATACAATGTTGTCTAAAACGAACAATAAGTTTCCAAAGCGTCGCAGCTCTTCTTAACATCGGTGGATACCAAGTTAATGTCAGAGGTATAAATTGTAGGTAATACATATTAAACTCACATTTTCTCATCATTTTCATTGCAAGGCAGACAGTCCAAGGACAGTAAAAGGACATCTATAAAGCGCGAATACGTTAACAAAAGATAAATAAGAAAACTTACATCATGTTAAGTATATATCTTAACGTGATTCGTGATCTTTACTTCTTATTAAGAAAGTCTTTTCTCTGCTGTTGTAGCTTCTGCTCCAGTAACGTGATCTTCTCCTGGTATTTGCCAGCTTCGCGGGTCAGGGCCTGGATGGCTGAGTCCTTGCGAGCCACCGCAACTTTTACTCTAGATATAATGAAAAAGAGTTTTATTTTATATTTTCGCCATCTACTATTTTGTGAGTTATGTAAGTTATCCCACCAGTGGGGTAAAAAGGACATGAATACATTTAACATTCTGGTTTTTGTCGCACTGGTGGGCTTAATCTGCAAAACAGCTGTTTTTTTGAATTATACCTACATATACGTTATACCACTACTGGAGAAAAGAGTATAAGTAAGGAAATTTTAAACAATCCAGTTGGTCCCGCTGGTGGGCTAAAAATGTATTTTAAACTGTACAAGAGCTGATCTCAAAACGGGGTAACCGGAAACATTCTAAAGCCATAAATCCCAATATTCTATTACTAAAAAATCAACCCGTATTGGCGTTGTCAAATAATGCACCCGATTACAAATAATTGTTCTCTAGAAAGACTTCCTTAAAGAGAACGTCAGAACTCCCAGTTGTGGAGCGTGTTATGCTGACTATGTTAGCGCAAGAAGTTTATTTGTAACGAGGTAATTAATTTTGTTTGTCATGAATGGTAGATTATTGGACCTGGAGCAGCCATACTAACTTGGCATAAAGCTGGTGCATCTGTTCTTCGTGCGTCTTCTTCATGCCCTCTATCTCTTTCTTCAGCGTATCTACGTTGCCCTTCCACGCTTCCTCACAGCTCGCCCGGACTTCTTCGGCGCGAGATTCCAGTTGGGTGTTCTTCTACAGAAGCAATAAATAATATTAAAATTTACTATCGATAATTTACAATGGAAACTTTCCAAAGAATTTCAATATAAATTTCGATTCAATACCTTTTAGCCTTACATTTAAATTGTTCGTTTGCAACAAGCACAATCATCCATAGATATGAATGAATTTATTAAAATTATAAAAAAATACGAGTGTTTTGAATTTCAACGGCTTTTACGTTCCAAATTGTATATTGATCTCTTAGGTCTAAAAACCATGCAGCACTAACCTCAGTTAAAACCCGGTTCCGAGTCTCCAATTGAGAGATAGTCATTTCTAATTCTGCGCCTGAAAATATTTGATATAATTAGTTATGCCATCATAAGGTGAATTAACAAAAAAATATTTAATAACCCGATGACAACATGGAGCAATGGAGCATATTGGTGTTATCGCCTATTCCACGTGCATTTGCTCTAGAGTTAGTTAAAATGATTTTTGACCAACAGCGTAGAACGGAACACTACAATTTCTCATATCAGCTTTTGCAATACGATTCTAAAGATTGGGTAAACGTATATACGGGGTGTATGGAATCAAATTTCGTCATCGGACTTTTACTAAGTAAAACCCACCCATTTCTTTCTTTTGCCCTTTATGTTCCGGGGCCGCGGTATCTGTTTTGAACAGCCTGCAACCCCGGCAGGGTGTCGATAAATCTTCTACCCTGTATACCTACGTTCCTACACAGCTTTTCGGATCAATCTGTATAATACGGGGGGGGGGCTACATGACTTCTTTCATATTAGAATATCGTAAGACAATACAGCGGCCCAAGATCAACAAATATACGGTTGTGTCTTGCTTGTTTAAGTTAAAATCAAAATCAAAAAATCAAAAGTCATTTATTCAAATTAGGCTGATAATCAGCACTTTTTGAACGTCAGATTACAGAGACAGTCCCACAAAAACGCCCTGCCCTTCGCCACTTCCTAGTGTTTTAGCTGGGAAGAAGAAGTGGCGGAACAAACTCCCCAGCAACACATCTGTCTGTCAGGTTAGAAGAACCAGATTTTATACAATTCCGTTTATCACAAGAAATTATAAAGAAAAAAAATAAGAAATAATTCATTCATTGTCACTTGTCAGCTAGCAAACACCAATTATATATAAAAAAAAACGATCATACATTTATCTTCAGTCTGTCGAATCCTGGCCTGAGCGTCCTGGTATCTCTTGAGCGTAGCCTGCTCGGTCTCTGCCAGCTCCTTCAACTCAGCTTCGTATTGCTCCTTGTTTCTCCTGCAAATTAATACCATTTTTAGTTTACCGTACCTCAAAAGGATAAAACGGAGTCCTTACAGGATCATTTTGTTGTCCGTCTGTCTGTCAAGACCTTTTATCTTTTGAACGCGTGGAAGTATTGAAATATATGTAGGGGTATGAAGAAATTTTTATAGCTTTTAATCGTCTATAGAAAAGGGAGGATCCTCCGACGTCCGAGCTCCCTCCTACAGGCTTGTGCCTCCGCGTCCATCCTCCCAATCTCTTTGTTCCTTTCTTGCTTGTATTATTACGTACCTGTAGCTCCTTCCTGCCGGCTTGTGCCTGGGCCGCCATACTCTTAACCTCCTTGTTCCTCTCTAGCTTGTGTTGTCACATACCTCAGTGCATCCTGTAGCTCTCTTCTGCCGGTTTGTGCCTCCGCCTCCATGCTCTCGATAGCTCTCTCTATCTCCTTATCCCTCTCTTGTTTGTGTTGCGCCGCTATTTCTGCTGTCTTGCGCTTTATGGCTAGCTGCTGTTCTGCTTCTAACTTCTTCTTGTAATCTTCTAGTTGTTGAGTCATTTCTACTTCTTTTAGCTTTAATTGTTCCTGTGAAGTTAAAGATTGTTTTGACGTGACAACGTCTTATAAATTGGTTTGCCGGGTGACACTTCAAGAAACTGCGTTACGCTCCGCTCACGTTATGCGCTCACAATGAGAGCGAGTGAGAGGCACGCGTCCCTTCCACTAGCCCGCTTAAGAGACATAAAAAGTGAAAGGCAAGTTATTGTATGTATATTTGTATATAAATACGTATGTATGTGTAAAGGTAAAAATAAAATTTTGTTAATATAAATTCAGTGCGAGATTCTTTGTATAAATTAATGTTTTAAATATAATTCTTTGTATAAATAAATGTTTTAAATTGTTACTATTATTTCATCCTTCTTCCTACTATACGAATGAATATTCACATTAAAATTATTTTACCACTCAAAGTCGTTGTCACGTAAAACTTTCGCCCGTATACCGACTTTACAGGCAACCAATTTTTTTTTTTTGTAATAATTATAATAGGGAAAATGCAAGCAGTGCAATTTTTTGAATTTGTTTATTTATATTCGTTGTCCAACACTACCACAATGTTTAATGATACACATTAAATACTGTATGTGAAAAAAAAAACATAAAGTGTACATTTATTGCACTTATTTACCATTTTCTTTAGTGTTTTTAGTGAAACGGAACGTAAACTCCAATCGCATCGTCTGAGATATATCCGGTAGTGACGTCAAAGTCCATGGTGTCAAGAAAACACTTTTATTTGAAAAGTACTCTTTCCGATAAAATTTTATTATAACTGATATTTTTGTATGTATAAAACTTATACAATTTGTATAATCATTTTATTAAGCGGTAAAAATTAGATGAAAAAAAAGTTGTGGTAAATGGCGTCACATCATGACCGCCAGTAGAAAATTGTAGGGGTGTAATTTTATTTTTCTGCGTTGATTTTTACTTTTGATACTTTTCTAAAATTATCAGTTCTGCTTTTGATTGATTAAAGTAAAGAAAAAAATTACATTCCCTATTATGTTAAAGCCAGATGAATATTCAAAAAACAAAAAAATAAGGTGTGTGTATGACTCGCATTTATTCCCGGAAAATCTGACTGCTGAGTATTGAAAAGCAGAATCGTATTACCAAGTAATCTTGTTGGGTTATGAAAGTCTTATAAACAGTCACTCCATATTTGATAGGTACTTGTTTATTAGCTACGTCCGGTTAGACTGGAAGTAGACTCCAGCATAGCTGGGAAAAGCTATGCAGGTCACAAAGAGCTTACCTCCATTTTTTCCCTTTCCTTAGCCATTTCTTGTTCCATTTGAAGGCGTTTCTCTTTCATCTCTAGCGCTTGTTCTTGTCTCCATTTCTCTGAATTACAACAAGATATATTATTTGGGCAGAAGGTGTGTATAAAGATAGCAGAAAAATTAAACCATAATTTCCTGTAACGACCCCAGATTTTTAGAAATAAAAAAGACCTTCCCAAAGCAAGCATTTTAGATCCGCTTCATTGTTTTTGAAAACTTCATTTACATCATAGTGAACTAGTTTTAAAACTATTTTATATACATTTGTCCTACTAACCCAACTCTTCCCTCTGCGCCCTCTCTTTGGCCGCGAGCTCAGACGCGACCCTCTCGTTCTCAGCCCTCATTTCAGACACTAAACGTGTTCGCTGTTCTTGGTACGTCACCTCTATTTCGAGAATCTGCTTTTCTAACCTAAAAACATTAACTTTTATAGCATTTTGTAGATAACCAGCATCTAGATCCTGGCAGCTACGAAATCCTTACTAATATTATAAAAGAGAAAGTGAGTTTGTTTGTTTGTTACGTCTTCATGCCTAATGGCTAAACCGATTTTGATGAATTTTGGTACAGAGATAGTTGGGACCCTAGAGACGGACATAAGCTACTTTTTTTTTTAAGTTAGAAATGGGGAAGATAAGGGAAAACTTAGGTTTGCTATTACAATCAATAAGGCGCAAGGGCAAAAACTAAGATTATCGAACTCCTTCAAACGTCCGGCCACCTCCATCGCTAACAAGATTGCTTTGCAGAAGGAGGTGACCGCTTTCCATTCCTCGCTCCGGACCATAGACGGAACCAGGACCGAATGGAACTTCTTTTTGTTAAAGTTATCTAGAACTGGTTGACTGACAACACCGTTTTTATTTTTGCGGATGGAACATCATCAAATAACTTCCCCCGTTCTGGGCGTTGCGGGGGGGGAATGTCAGACTTGTTCTGACTAAAACCGCCCATGTTCCTTCTATTGCCCTTAATGTTCTGGTGCCCCGCACCTTCTCAAAGTCATGCGGCCTTTAACCAAGGGCGGATCCAGCTTTTATATCAGGGGGGGGTCACCATATTGCAGACAGCTTGTCTCCGTAGTCTAGTTCGGATAGATATAGCTATACTTAATATTATAAAGGAACGTGAATGTGTGTTTGTCAATTTTTTACGTTAAAACCGCTAACGGCTAAACGTATAAGATTTCATGGGGTCGGTTGCAATGGTCCTCCACTGCAGCGAAGTTACCTAGTCGCGGACTGAGTCAAACATCTAGTAAATAATACTATTTGTTTACAAATTACATAATTTTGTAGGTGCATGCTTTTTTTTTCGGGTGGGATATCATCCAATGACTTCCCCCACTCTGGGCGGAGCGGGGGGCATGTCAGACTTGTACTGACTAAAACCCACCCAAGTTCCTTCTTTTGCCCTTTACGTTCCGGGGCCGCGGTACCTCTTTCGAACAACCCGCAACCCCGGCAGGCGGAGGCTCTGGCAAGCCCCTCTGCTTTGTCCCTCCGCTACTCTCTTTGAGGCGCGCGTGAAACACGAACGCGCCGTCGACACGGCCTGTCGTCAATCGACGGACGGACGGTGAGCTACCCATTTACCCATTACCCATTGCTCACCGCCCACAGGCCCGCATCTACGGTAGCCGGGAGTCGTCTCGCGGCGGCTGGGTTGGGCAGATGTTCCTTCAAACGCCCGACCGAAGCAGTAATGCTAGCAAAGGAGGTCCTTTGCTAGCATTACTGCTTCGCATAGGTGGTGACCGCTTCCCATTCCCTCTCGCTCCGGACCATGGCCTGAACCAGGGCCGGACGCGAGAGATCGCCGCCGCCGATCGCCTCCACGAGGACACGGCGGTGCTCCCCGCTTGAGGCAGATCGCCACTGTGTCCTCCGGGCGATCGTCACAATGGTGACACCCGGGCGTTTCCTCCAGCCCAATTATGTGCAGGAACCTCCCGAAATTTCCGTGTCCGGTGAGGACCTGCGTCAGGCGGTAGGTGAGGACGCCATGACGCCTCTCCAGCCACTCCTCAAAGCAAGCGTCCATTGTTTTCATTTACTTGTACCATTCTGTGACTACTAATTTGATTCATAATCTCAATCCGTGGTTTATGAAATGTCTGTGATTTTGCCTGTTTTGACGGCCACTTCGTGGTATTAGTTTCGCTAGTGTGTTAGAAGAATACCATGTTTACCTAGAAAATCATCAATGCTTTGAAAGGTTCTTTAACTGGTCGTTTTAGAAGCGTTTTTGTTTGTATGCCACCACCAGGTGCAGTAGCAAACTAAACGCAAAATTTTGCAGGAAAGGCTTTGATCTTTATGCGACAATACAAGCCAGTGAAATTGTTCTAGGTGTGACCTCTGTGCATATTTTTTTCTCACTGATGCGCCCGCCTTGCGGCGCGATAGGACAATAAGCACAGCGGCCGCGCTGCCCGGCGCATATTTAAACTTACAACCAATTGAATAATTTTATTCGATGTTTTGCATTATATAACTATAATATAACCAATAACAGCACAGAATTGTATTATTATGATTATTTGCGTCTTTCGCGTATAATTTGTTTACGTTTATAAATAAAATTGGCCACCTGTGACCCAGCCTGTCGCCCAGGGGGGGGTCATGACCCCCATGACCCCCCCCCTGGATCCGTCGTTGCCTTTAACATGCAAGCTTACCAGAGTATAACGGGCCTTTTGTAATACTTAAATAAACACGTGTAAACACTGCCGCGTCCGTCTATGTCAGACTGCTCCTGGGTCCTAGGATCGATTACCAGTTCGGTCAAAGTGTTATTGGGTTATACTATCAGGAATTCCTCAGTAGCATCCACGGAGATTTTTTTTTCCTGTAAAAAAACTCCTCACCTAGAACTAGCAATATGCCTCTCCTTGACCAGCGCCGCCTCCTTCTCATCCTCAAGCATTCTCCGCAGCTCCTCCAGTTCTTGTGCATGCTTGGCCTGCACCCGGCCGCTGTGCTCCGCGTGTGACATCTTGAGGTCCGATATCTCCTTCTGTTGGCGCTCCGCCATCTCGCGGAGTTCGCCTTCCAAGCCTTTAACGGTTAACTCCTGGAATTTTGAAAGTGTAAATAAGTTGTTATGATTTGGCGTTATGGCTTTATTTTAATGAGACTGAACGGTTTTGTCCTTTTAACTGGTTCATACTCAACGTTCAATCCAACATACTGGGTTAAAATGACACTGCTGGATCAACCTGGGGCCTAAGTCTTCTATTACAATAGTGTCAGAATGGTCGATCACTGATCGCATAATGGTTAATTTTGACAAGTTTGGTAATCTACTACATACTAAACTTGTCAAAATCAACCATTATGCGATCAGTGATCGACCATTCTGACACTATTGTAATAGCAGACTTAGGCCCCTGGGCTAAAATGACTTAACACACTGGGTCAAAATGACCCAACACATGTGTGTGTGTTGGGTCATTTTGACATAGTGTGATGTAGGTATAAAACCCCTATAAAAGCTCTGAGATCATAATGAAATATAAGTAAAGTGTATTGTGAAGTCTATTCATAGCATACCTTGATTTTTTCAGCTTTCTGCCTGACCCAGCGCTGCCTTGCAACCTGTATGTATAAAGAATGATGAATGCAAGCATAAAATGAATGAGTGCAATATTTAAAAACAATAATAGAAAACCTAACCTAAAAGTGATGCGATTATTTTATTTACAGTTTGAATAGACATCGCTCTTGTTTTTCTTTGTGTCGATGACAAATAATTTGTACGCCCATTACGGTGCAACTGCAAACTAGATGCGTTCCGTCATTTGCCTCTGGTTAGAGTTCTTCCTGAAGTAAGTACCTCCTCCCTCAACAGCGCACTGCTCACGTGGGACTCGTTGGACATAAAACTTAATTGGCGCAATATTTGTGTTTTTGGGAATCAAAACAGAAGCATGACCATAAAAAAATGGCAATTTCAATAAAGCTAAGAAGCTTATTCTCCTCTATACTTACTGCTTTTTACATAATTTTGATGACGAAGCAGAACTAATACAGAGTCTAATTAGCTAGCAATATTCGCATTCATTTTAATATTGATACAAAAAATCTATGGGTGTGTTTTTTTTAGTTTAAACCTATTTTTATAAAAACTAGGCTATCTACAGTTCAATACGCATTACATAAGCGGAGTTTCGCTACCCAATCAAGTCAGATGACTATAAGACACAGACAGATGACTATAAGGGCAGACTATAAGATGACTATAAGACATTCTCTCCTACCTGTTGCGCAGCTTGCATCTTATCATGCTGGTTGCGCAACTCCAGCTTGTAGCGCTCCTCCAGCGCCTGCGCCGACCGTTTCCAACGTTCTTCGAGCGATCTCCGTTCGTCCACCAGCTGCTCGATACGGTGGTTCAGCGTTTTCTTGTCGTTTATCAACTGTGTACAGCAATTTTATGGGGATGATAAATGTGAAACTAATATCGCAAGCATAGCTAGTTCTAAACATCGTGCGCTAACGTGTTGCCCAACACGGAATTTCTCATGTAACGTGGGTGCGTTTACAAACATTTAAACGTACTTAAAACACAAACAGCCAGACCCGCAGCAAGTACCTGTAGGCCAGGCAAAAATTTGTTCCGTGCGGGGATCGCAAAACGTGTCACGCAGTAGCCAGTCGCTTAACTAAACTACTGCGCCAAATGCGCAGTCACTTCTTTTTTTTTGTTTTTGCATTTTGCATGTCAGCGTCAGCTTGTAACTAACCATCGACTGACGGCTTAGCCCAGCGACTGTTATTATTTAACAACGATCATAAATCGATCAAAAAAATTTTTGTCTGTAGTAAATTGTACCTGATCGATAAAGTTCTGGTGTCTCTTGATAGTTTCCTCGCACTCTTGCTTCACTTTGTTAATATTACGGATGGATTGCTTCTCCAAGTTGCTCACTTTTTGGATCATCTGGAAACAACATTATGAGATGGTATTTTTAAAAAGCCTTTTAATTGCTTTTTAGAAACTGTACCTCGAAAGTTACAAATATTTTAATTTATGGCATCAAATATTATAAAACTGAATTTCGTCTAATAGTTGAGCTGGGCATATCTTACGCTTTTACCTGCAGAATACCAATACGACGTACCTATTGTATTTGCTATGCATGTTGGACAAATTAATTTCTACGAACCTGCTCCTTATGGTTGGCCAGACTCTCCTGCAGCAATGCGATGCAGCAGGAGCGTTCCTCCAGCTGCAGGGAAGCGGTCACCAGCCTCTGTGCCAACTCCGTCTGCGGCAGCTTGAGCAACGTCTCTAGTCTGATACGAACCAAAGTCATAAGGAGATTATAATATACTCTTAGGAAGTCATTGCAAGATGCAGTGTGTGTGTTAATTGCGACCTTGATATTTTCTGCACATCACTTACAAATTTTGATTGTAGAGCCAATTTTTCAGTTACGAAAACCATAAAATTTTCGATTCAGAAAAAATAAGTTTAAGTTTTCAGTTAAGTATTTATTATTTTGATTTTGTTACTTACTTAGGCATCGTTTGCGGCGTAGTGTTCGTAACAACGGACAGAGCGTCGTTCGCGCTTTGTTCCACTTTCTCCAGGAACTCAAATATTTCCCTGAAAGTTTTAAGATTAGAATGATAGAGTTTAATTTTATATGGTTCATTATGATAATTTATCGCAGCTAGTGAGATGGTACTAGAGTCAAACAATAAGTTCAAACGCTCAACTCACATAAAATTATCTTTGGGCGAGAAACTTTCTTCTTCTTTCTTATTTTCTGGTTCTGATAGAATCTTATTAGTTACTTCTGTCACGGGATTTTCTCCATAACTCTCAATTTCTTTTAGCATAGAGTAAATATCCATCACTGTTGATTGAGAACTTAGTTCCTTAGGCGGTTTCGCCTCTGTCTCTTCAGAACGATAAGGCGTCGGAGGTCTCACCGGTTCCCCCTTCCCTTTAAATCTAGAAGGTTCAGTTTTCTGGGTCTCCTCTTCTATTTCTTCAATTTCCAGGACTCTCGGTGAAGGTGCAGATAGAGACATCCATGAATCTATATCTTTGTCATTCTGTACGCTGTCAATCCTAGCACTCAAAGGAGTTTTAATCGTGTACATATTCTTCTGGGTTTGGTTCCTTATGTTAACCGGAATCGGACTTTTGACAACGCTTTTAGAGCTTTTGTTGTTCCATTCCTGCACAAAAGAATTTTCTCCTGAACCCCCATTGCTTATCTTTCTATCAGGTTTCTTTAAAGTTTTATGTGTATTCGTGTAATCCCCTTCCTTGACTTTTAAATAATTTTGTATCAGTTCTTTTGTCGAAATCTTCGAAACGTCTCGTTTAGTTTCTAAAGAATTTTTGTTTGTTCCAGTTGATAGGTCTGTAATATTGCTATCCTGCGAGCTATCTCTTGCGTCCTTGTTAACTCCAAAATTGGAAGCATCTTCGAACATTTTGTCTATATTCAGAGGAGTGGGAGATACTGCGTCCGTCTTTATATCCTTGATAGTAAGATCATGCAAATTGTTTATAGCTTCCAATTCTTTTTTGTAATCCTCAATAACTTTTGAAGTATACGCTTTAGTTGTGCTATTAATAAGATAGGGTGGGTAATCTGTATTGCTATCTGTGTTGTCAGATTTGATCTCATCTGCCCCTTCACTGCTTCCCGGTATTGGTACGTTGCTTTTGTTAGGAGAATTTTGTGGAGGCAAAGCAATATGTCCCTCCTTCTTTAGAAAGAAATCTTTGTACAGCAAGCGGCTGTGGTTTAATGGTTCAGCCCATTGACCCTTCGAATCTGATGGGAACATTTTGTGGTATACTTTTTCATTACTATTCGTCGACACACTATCCAAACTCTTGGGCTGCTCTTGAGCTGTATCGTGTGAGACAGATGTTTTAAGCACCGACGGATTTGGCAGTGAATAATTCTGTCCATAAAACCTATCATCATTTGCTCCACTGTCAGGATAACCGGAATCTTTAGACGACGAATCTGTATGTACTAAGGTACTAGATAGTTTATTCTTGTATGAATCAGTAGGATTCTTACGGAAATCGTCGTAAAAGTTCGTGTAAGTGCGTGGTTCGCACATGTAGTTCTGAGAAACTTTCTTATAATCATCGTGTTTGAAGTCAACCACATAGGTATTCCTTCCAGTCTGATTTTCCTCATGATCACCTTTATTGAGTTTGTCTTCTAAGGACATTTCTGGTGATAAGCTTGGCATGCGCTGGGAAGGCACACTTTCACAGTCCTGTGTAGACTCTTCTTCTACTAGGGATAGTTGTTGTTTGGATACATTCAGTCTGCGGGAGTACGTATCTATTGCTTTCTCCACCTCTGACTGCATACTCGTATCACTGTAAGAGCTGTGTGCGAACTCGGTTGCATTCCTTTCAGAGTCAAGAGGAATAAAATATGAGTCGTATGCTCTTGTCTTGAATGACGGCGACAAACTTCTTCCGTGAAAGATATTTTTATTTCTGGTGGGGGAATGAGTCCTTTCGATAATTTTCACTTCTAATCCATATTCTTGGCTAGTTATATTATCTTCGCTTATTGAGTTCTCCATAGGCTTCCGTGTTTTTTTTGCTATGTTCCTGTACTTAGCAAAGTTCTTTGAATTATTGTTTTTCTTTGTGCCTAGCTGAGCTTTAGCTTTGATTTTAGTTCCTAAGCTAATGAAAGTATCTTCAGAACCATAGTCTGAAGCATTGCTGCATATTTCTTTGTTTTTATGAGAATAGCCTTCTTTGGCTTTTGGATCTCTGAGTAAATTTGCTGTTGGTGCAACTATTTTAATAGCAGGTGGGGAATCTGAAAAAAAAAATGGTAGGTACCTATTTAATTTACACTTAAAGTTGCAAATAAATGCAAGGATAGTCGCATAATAAAGCACCAAGTTTGCCAACAAAATTTATTGTACTGATATGAAGTTTAAATCAATAATAATAAAAACATTGTTACTATTATAAGACTGTAGTAATTCAGCACTGAATGCTTTTAGAAAACTTCTGGTTGAGGGGGCTCGGTCTTTTGTATCTGCTGAAAATGGTCTCTTGTATCTCTCTGGATGATCCTAAAAATAAATATATGCAGAATAGAACACAAAATCATAAAAAAAGGAAAAGTATTCACACTGTGATATTTTTTTTTTATAAGGAGAAGAACTTTTTACCAGACTATCGTGACACAAAAAAGAAGGTTGATTGTGCATTAAAAAAAGTAGCTACATAGTTCCATTCAAGTTCCATTTGTAGTTCAAATGGCCAACTGCTGGATAATTAAGAAGTCATGACAACAAAATAAGTTATTCAGACATACTGATTATAATCATAATGTAGCATCAAATATCTTTATAGTGCACAAATGAAATACAGCTATTATACAATTATGATGATACAAAACCTAGAATAGGGAATATTCTTCAGTTTTACCTGATCTCTGGCTTACATAATAATCGTGTTTCTATGAGAGCAGAAACATTAAAAACATTACTACACACAACTACAAAATATTTATAACATTATTCTTTTCCAACACATTGAAATTTTGTATGACACAAGTGTCCAAGCAAGATTTGAAATATTGAAAGGGGAGACAGATCACCATGGCTACACAGTTTGTTTAATCATAAAGATGAATATGCAAAAATAATTGGCGCCATTTACATTATGTTTACATCATATACTACGACAAATAGCAGAAAAATAAACTTTATAATTAACTATCGGTTTAAATAAGTTATATGAATATATATACAGACTAAGTGACTATTATTACCGGTGTAATGCAAACAGTGCTCTGAAGCGCAGATCGTGGTCGATTCCTAATGTTCCTTTTATCGTCCTTTTTCTTGCCTCTATACGATAAGTTTACAGGCGAACCTAGCAGCCGCAAATTATTGTTTTCTTTCGACATTCTATTCACATCAGCGACAAATCATATAATTTATCGCCCCATGAACGACTAAATTGACAATCTGTTGTGTTGTTATTATCAGTTGTCAAGGAGATTGTTGCTAAGCAACGGCCACGTTCCAGCTATATTTCTTTTTAATTTAAAGTTGTTTAGCATAAATCAGTTCATTAACTTTTATTAATACTTCTCTAATTTGTGAGTATTTTATTTTATTATAGTTTTTTTTTTCACAATTACTATTACTGAAATCATGTTTTGTACTATAAAACATGTCTAAAATCCAAAATACATCTAATCAGTTGACTCTACCGGAAGTTGTTTCTGGTCTGACAGCAGTGTTACAAGCAAATAATATTTTCTACCATTCGGTTGTAATCTGTAAAAATAAAGTGCAGGTTACATAGGGTAGGTCATACCTTTTCAGTCAGATCTTTTATTGTTATTTTAGCAAGAATGAAAGGGGTTTATAAAGTAAAAGTAATTGTATAAACATAAAATAAAAACCAAATAACCAATTTGGTACATCAGTACTGCAGTATCAAGCTAAACCAAACGTTTCATCCATTGACGTCATCGATAAAAATACAGTCGGTTCATATATCATCCGCATGGAAAATGTATCTTTGAGTTCGGTCTTCGGGCGGTCAAGTCGATTTTGTTGAGTAGAACCTTGAAAGCGCCGCTAGGAGTATATTGTTCTGTGCTTGAAAGGCATTGCAATCGCACCGCACTTTACGCGTTCCGTGAAAATTACATGGTGCAAATTGTTCATAAATATTATTGATCGTGAAAACGCATTGAAGCTTCAGTGTTTTTAAATTGTGATTAAAATATAAAAAATCAAACAAAATGTTCAGCGGAATCGCAGGTGTGTATAAGTTTTGTCTTTTTTTTGTTTTGTATGGAAAAAATACTTGACGTTAAACAATTTATGAAAAAAATAAATGAAAATGAATAAAACTTTTCCCCATTTTTATTTAATCAGAAAAATGCAACTGTAGTATTTTTTTAATAATCTAATGTTAAATATTGATAAGCCACTTATTTTAGTTCCAAATTAGCACTTTTTATCTAGTCTGTAGAATTATTTTTAGCACTGCATGCTATACAAAATAGTCAATGATTTTATATCAATAGAATAGCTATGGATATACGAAGTTATTGCAAAATTAATTCATAATCTGGACGTACTTGGCACATGAGTATTTGTTATAAAGTAGCAAACTTCTAGCACTAATGACTATTAACACCGTAGTATCATAGGGTAAGGAAGATATTGTAATCCTACTGTAAAATATTTATTGCATTTTCATCGTAATTACTTTATCATCGTAATTCTTACGTGCTAGTGCCGATTATTTTATACCATGTAGAGCAGCATAACTTGCGTTATGCGTAGTATTTCAATTATCTACCCATAGTATTTTATACAAACATTAGTCATTCATCTTCTAAGACATTATTATTTTACCTACATAACTAGCTGAACCTAGTTCTTGCAATTTTAAATTAATAATATTGTTTGAATGGATTAGTCTTAAGTTCTAAGAATTTAAATACACACAACGTGACCTTGACAGACGATCATAGGGTCGGGAGTTCACATCCCACTCGTTATGTTAACGTATTAATCTATAAAAACCCACGCTTTGCACCAAGCGTTTACTTACGAGAAATATTGGACCCAAAATATCCTTTAGATTTCATTACATACCTAGATGCTAGTACTGTGATCGATTCATATTTTGTACAACGATGTTAAGACAGCCGTTTGGAAGAAAACTTTCAAGATTGAGCTAATACTTGGGTATGGCTATTAAAAAGTCCGCAGTAACCCGCAGTGCATGGTAGAAGGCTCACGTCATTTCGCGATCGGGAACAGCAACATAAACCGACATTATGCGTCAAACTACCAATAATAAAATTACTGGAGAAGGCTGACTACCATTATGAAATACAGGACGAAAATGTATAAGACATTGCGATTATGGTTCCGCACATTGGAAGAGCGTTACTGCACTCTAGACTGCAGCGCTATGAAATAACCCCTTCCACTTTTGAATTTGCATAGTCGAAAAAACAAAAGATGGCGACTGGGAGGTCTATGAAAAACATTTTAAACAGTCCGTCTGCTTGAGAACCTGTAGATTCGTCCATTTATTGAAAAACCCCTTTGTTAACTTGCTGAGTGTTGCAGCAACTTGCTGCATCGTTCGCGTATTGATTTCTTCTGTTCGAACCTCAAGAAACTTTTTAACGGTCAAATCCACTGCATCAGAAGGCCAAAGAAATACCTTGGTGCGTATTTATTACAGAGAAAACAAAACCTAAAGAATTTTTCGTTTTCATCTACATCTGACTGCCGATGCAGTGCTGTCGAGTCCAAACTGAGAGATATATGCACTCCATATTCGTCTCTCTCTCAGAGCACACAACATGAATCATGTACCTAAACGCGTAGAATGAGGATTAATACTTCCTTAATGACTTCTTATTGAGTCATTGTGGCAAACGTAACCGATGTCCTGATGTCATTGTCCATCATTTAAGAGGATTTAGCTGCCTGAGAGTGTTTCTAATTCAAATGCAGTAGGGAAATGATGTGGAAAGGAAACTAAACATGCACAGTAAATGCTAGTTGATGCTGCAATACGACAGTGCAGCGTTTTCAACCTGTCAAACTGGTATTCAAGATTTCCGCTGGAAAAGCTTTTGGGTCAATATAAGTCTCCCCCACATTACAAGGTTACTGTCCCTAAAATATGTCATGTGGCCGACTAATAGCTACTTTATGGACTTCGACCACGTTAGTAATCTCATTAATTTCTACTTACTATCTCAACTACTATAGGTGCCTCGCCAGGTGGGTATCAACTATCTTATTTTATTATGACGCACTATTATAACATAGTTTGAACTATAAGTATCATAGCACAGCTGTGGTCTATTAGTCTATTATATTGATGGTTCGACAGAAAATAAAAAGGAACTAGTTTGCTCAGGTTAATGTCCAGTGATAAGACAATACCTTAAATTACAGAAATGTTTTTTTATCAATATACATTTATTTAAACCCGATAATGACCTACAAGTTGCAAAAAAAAGTAACTATTTTAAAAATAACAAACATGAAGTATTTAGAAGAAACTTTTTTCCGTACAAAAGGAAAATACAGATTCTTCACTTTTTCGTCCTTATGGCTGTATGTCAAGACCCTTTATCTGGGGAACGCATTTAGTCTGTGGTCCCTTGGAACTGTGTAAAAATGAACCCCCTAAGTCTACTCAGTCAAAAGACATGACTGTTTATGTCACAAGTTTATACGGAACCCTCGATGCACTAGTCCGACTCGCACTTGCCCTGTTTCTTTAATATTTTAATTTCTTGGACACTGGCCTTTCTTTATGAAAAAATAAATGCAGATTAAATAGTTCATTCTATTTTTAGTCTGTTCCTGCCACTGCACAGATAATAAACGGCAATGAAAGAAATGTCAACAGATGAATGTCTCGCATTGCTGTAGTACGTGACACGGCCGTGATAACACGTTACTATGAGTATTATGGAGCGTGACTGTGTGACCCGCAGACCCTCGGTGTCACGCTCCAGCGGTACGGGTGACGGGATGAATCAGTCGTCATTCTCGCGTGAATCACTGCATTATTCGACGATCATTTGTTTATTTACGTAGTTTTTGTTTTGGCGCGACTGTATTACTAGCGTCCTTGGTTAAAGCCTGTTCAGACTTGTTTTGTACGAATTATATGTTGTTCCCCCCACACTTGGAATTTCTCCTGTTTCATGGGTGAAACATACTCAAACTGTCAGACCCGGAACAGCTATCTGTAAGCCTTACAAATGTTTGTTCCAAGCGGGGATCAAACCCGCGACACGCAGCCCTGCAGTCAATCGCTCAGGCACTGCTCCAACCGTGCTATCAAATCTCTATCTCGGATGTTCAATTGTAGATAGCCGATGGGAGGCCTCTATAATGAGGAAATCGATACCCACTGTGCGATTGTTCGGTCAGAATTCAAGCTTTGTTAAGAACTCACTCAACTTGTCCATAGAATAATCTTCATAATTTAAAGTTCACTCCTTGCTGCATTCTCTTTTCAAAAGGCTTCGTCATATTCTCGTCATACCCAAAATTAAAACTAAGGAAATCAGGAAATCAGTGCTGTTCGTTAGGCCTTGATGTGCGTGCGTAGAATTAAAGAGCCTTATATGTCTATTACAAATACAGTTTATGTAGCTTACATAATAAAATAACTACGAATAATTAATCAGCAAATACTTTTAAATAATATTAGAACAAAGACCCGTTTTGTGACGCAGAATCACACAAAATATTGGTAAGAATCTTGAGGTATGAAGCAATATCCAAACTGCGCAGTTAGCACACTCCCTTAATTCTTTACACAAAGTTGTTAATAGCGTTATAGCGTTTTAAATAATTTAACGTCTCAAGTCACGTTCTCATTCGGAATTCGCGCCAAAACTATAATACAAAATGCTAGTTGATTGCTGTGACAAACTAGTGCTGCACTCTTAAAATACTAGTTAAATACCTATTCCGATAATACTGAATACTTCATTCATCATTCGCTTCGCCTGCTATTTTAAAAGTGTAAGGTTACGTTCGATCGTGTCCTTGCTAAAAATATTGTTATTTCAAATCATAAAAATTATATGCCGGCCAAAAATATGATACATCAATGTGAACATCATAAAATGTAAATAAGTTGATCGATGAGCCAACACTGTTTAAAATGTGACCAGCGGAAAACAACATTCAGTATCCGGGTTCCTGAAAATTACGACCTAATATTCTGCATTACGCCATTTTACCCTGTTGCAAATTCGTATAAAGATGGAAGATTTAAAACGCTTTTTGAGTAATAAATGTATGTTTGAAAAACGATTCAGTAAGTAGTATATACTTGACCAAAGCATAGCTTTACTGGTTTATTCGAAGCAATAATGAGTGAAGCCTTCTAATCAATTGGAACGCAGAACAATGTCTAGTCAACAAGGAGCGGATTTGCCGAGGGCATGTGCACTGAGTAAACTCTACATGATACTGATTAAGTATCGGTTTTATTAAATTGCGGCAGAATAAGAGTTATATATGCGCACAAACACTCACATTTTATATATAACCTAAATATTAATAATATAGAGAAAAATCCGTGTTGAAAAATGTTTATCTTTATTTTCCTCAAGTTTACAAAGCGACACATTGAAACTATCCATAGTTGTTGCCTTGACACAAATTTAAAACTGCAGTCTATAAAACTCCGTCTGCACTATGAACGAATGAATAAAAGCACGTTCTGAAATTTGATTTCAGGGTTAGTAGGACGAATCCAAGCACTTATTAAATAAATGATGATTCACTCGCGCCAACCAGCGGAATGGTTTGCTCGGAATGTGCTTTGTTTACGTGCCAGATTACGTTACTTGGTATCGGGAGTATATTTAGCCTCTGCTAGTACGATTGGTGCAATGTTTTGGTTCGACAATGACTTGCAAGTTACACACTTGCAACGAGCAACTGATTACAAGCAGTCGAGGATAAACTTCCAATAAAAACCATTAAACGAGTAGGTTCCTCCCGTGTTTAGTTAGCGAAGCTAAAGTATCAGATGACCAGCCTTTGACAATAGGGGGTAATGTAGGTTCCATCAGTGAAAGAATTTTCGAAATTGGAAATGACAGTGTGAAATCTTTCAATGTAGCGAAAAAAGAAAAAATGTGATGACAGCAACACGACTCATGACCTATTCGGGAAACGTACATATGAGAGGCCAGGTGCAAGTAATTACACTTATAAGCAGAGTCAAGTGCCGAACACAATTTCAATACAGAGCTAAACCCATAGATATAAGAAAGTATGGCTAAGCCGTTATACGAAGGAATTCCTTACAATTGCGCCATTTTCAATCTGACCTAAGATCTCATCTTATGTTCAAGACTCGCGCTAGCAACCAGTCTAGACTAACGAGGGGCTAGTTAAGACAAAGATCGGTATTTTACTCGCATAACAGTCGCCTTTATTTTATCTTGAGAACCTCGGCTTTGTTCAGATTTAGTCTCTTCCGGAAAATGAAGTTTACATTAAAATTTTATTGTAGTAAGTAACTGAGTCAGAGGGTGTTAAAATGAAGACCATATTGCTTGAAAACACGTGCTTGAAAAAAAAAACAATATCTACAGAAGTAAGTAGGTAGGTACTGAAGAGAGCTCTAATTTAATTGATAATAATCCCTACTTATGTTTTCTTATCTGGTACTAAAGTCTAATCTGAGAACCAATTATTGATCATGAGTGTATTGAACTCGGAAAGAGATACGATGGATTCTGAAACCGTTAATACCGCTCGGTATACACTGGCATCCCTACGGACAATGAATGCATGCAGAAGTCAAAGTTCATAGAACGCAGACTACGTAGGTAGCAACATAAATTATGTTTATTCGAGGAATGAATTATTCTCTGCGAGTAGGTGTCGCGCAACATGCTGCCAGTCTGTCGTGCTCCTCAATTGTGTTAATCAGTTAGTTTTGGCTCCTACCGAGCTATCATGAACGCTATTGGTCGATGTATAAGAGCGCAATCTGAATCAGAACGGATAAAATTACACGTGAACCGAGTGTGGCAGTAATATGCCCAATTTAGAGAGGACGGAATTAAAGTATTGTAACGTGTTGAAGTAATTATACTGTAAACATTTGAGCCTTCTCTACATCAAAACTTGAGTTTACTCACAAACTTAACCTACCTACTTAAATAGTTTTTTTTTTTAAACATGCTGGCTCTACAAAAACTATCCAAATATAGACTAAATATAAATTTAGAAAAAAAAAACCCGTTGAAAGTCCAAAGTTATTGAATGATTAGATAAACTAAGCTTATCTTTGAAACTCGAATTAGGTAATCGATAAGTCTGGAATATTACCACGATTAATGTGTGATCAATTGAGCAAATATGTACTGTGGTCATTGATGATCTCGGTATTGCTATGCAAGTTTTGGTACATAGCAGACACCTTATCTTAGTTAAGTAGCACATCACGATTTATTTGTGAGCTTTAGGCACGTGAATGTTTAAGATATCCTGTGTCGAAACCAGTCGAAAGTAGTGTACTTACCTACTTAAGAGGTGGTCAAAACAAGACAATCATATTGCCCTCGCTGGAGGCCTTAATTTTAAGGCATTCACAAGAATCGCCTGGCTAAGCAGATGACACAGTTCTAACCTCTTAGGTTGAACTGCGAGAGACCATTCAGAAAAAAAGACAATCATTCATATAAACCCAGTACATTACGTCTTGTAAATTATAATTCTCTGTTGTGCACATTTCCTACTACGTGACTCCGTATTTACTTGGGCTAAGCGTGCTCCTTAATCTTACCAGAAAGTTGCACTTCAGTGCTTGAATTTAGATTTGGTTGATAGCAGTAAGGTTAAATGATCTAACGCACCATGATATGCCAGTAGCAAATTCTGAAACCGTGTAAAATTAGAGTAATGTTAAGCAATTATCAATGGTGTGTTTATTGATCTAAGTGGAAGAAACAACTGGGAAGCGGATTTGATGAAAAATAAAATAGCTGATATTCAAATTAGGAACACAACATTCATGTTTTAGTTTGAAATTATAAATTTAAAACAAACATGTTTGAATGGTAAAGCGAGTGATAGAGTCCCGTTTTCCTTGTTACCTTGACTACTATAATTTTCCACTCACAATAATAAACATCATGGAAACCAGCACCCGGTTGGGTCAACACCGTTCAAAGTCACGTAACCAGTCGTATTTAGTTGTGGTAATAGGTTTCGTTTACAAATCACATTCCTGCATATTATCGACAACCTGCACCGGCGTAGTTCCGTCGAGCTCATCGCGTCCGAGCAAGATAGCATACTTCCCCTTCGTCAAAACATTATCAATAGGTCACGTAGTTCAAATAGCGTTGAATATGCATCGGTTCTTCCAGTAAACAATGTCAACAAATATAATACAATTTTATTGTAATAGAGCAACGAAAAAATATCTCACCGGTTGCACGATGACATCATCAAGGCCAGTCAGTGCCGGGGCCCGCCATTGTATTAATATCCGAGGCTCCTCGTGCCTCTCATCCTAACATACCGCAACATAAACACGTGTAAAGAGTACAGACATAACGAGATGGTTCTTACGCAAGCTGCGCAGGAATTCTTTCTTGGCGTTTGCAGTAATTAAGCCTTTGGCCATAAACAGGAATGTTGGTACGAAGTTACGAACGAAATGTAAGGCAAAGAAAAACTAAATTATAAAGGGTAAATAAAAATGAAGAATACGAAGTACCCAAATTAGTTCAGCTTGGCGAAATTTGATTTGTTACTCTTTATTTTCATCTCTTCTCAGGTAATAATCGAATTCTGTATTCAACAGGTTCTAACAAAAAAATCTTGATTATCTTAAAAAGGCCAGGCAAACCGGTTGGTGTAATAATCTTATACCACTAGCAATGTGGGTTAAACGTTGTGGTGTGTTAAAAGTTTATAACCCTACAAAGGAAATAAAAAAAGAAAAGAAGTCTCATCACTTCAAGTTTATTCAGATATTATGTTAAGTAAAATAGAAGCAGAATAGCAATCTAATGCATCTACTAATGAATGCTGAATATCAATAGGGACACGTTTTTCAACTTTAATGGAGTCATTAAGTTTCCATCTAGAAGTGTCTATGCTTGGTAGACAATAGACACTAATCTCCATGACTCATAGACGTTGATAGTAAATAGAAACAAAATTCTTTCATCTTATTCCTATACAGTCACGTAATTAAGATAAAAAATAAGTATTATAGTGATGGATGAGCTACGTTGAACGAATGACAAAAAAGTATCATTCGTTCTTTTATATGTCGTTTATTGATACACTATTGTGACATTTATTAATCGCGTACTTCTCAGGTGTAAAGTAATCCTTTGTTTCAAGTGACCTTGTCTGTGGCCGACTGTACTATAATAATACAGTACATATATGAGTACAGTAGAACTACCAAGTAACAATTATATTAGTACAATGACCGACCTTTAATTAATTAAAACATGTATATATTCTGCGTGTTTTAAACACATTTCGAGCTAATCTCGTGTTCGATCTATTAAATAACAGATATTTTAGTTTGAAAATAAAATGACTGTTTCTTTGTGCTAATCGTTTAATTCGTATTAAAATCATGTTTCCAAAATATGAACTTAATTATCGCGTCAGGCATACCAACACAAATTACGTATAATTCTGAGAGTTCTAAATCTTGTAATGACATCACAGGCAGCAAATGGATATGAATGTGATGTCACGTTGCTTCAGACCGGATATTTATCTCAATTGCTTACAAGCTTGTATCGGCGAAGGAATCTGTAAGTTATACCTACACAGTTCAGCGATAATGACAGCTAAATTAGATAGAGACGCTCCAGATATTACGCCTAATAGCCATAGGTAATAATGGTGCACACTGTCACAAACATACGATTTGCAGGGAAGTGCCTTATAACGTTTTGAGTGTAATATTTTCTTATATATTTACAAAACACGTTATTAGTATTCGTTTCGGCTGATAACATCTGGATCTAGCCATCAATGTAAAAAAATATGTGAGACTAATTATTTTAAAAACGTTGTGATCGTTTCACGTAGGTAGGTCGTGTCCTAGGTCACAAATGTTGCCGCAGTGCTCATAAAACCAGTCTGGCGCAGGCCGATCGATACCTGGATCTAGACTTTCAGGGTTTGTGAGGCCGAGACCTAGACTAGCTGGCGACTAATGATATTTAGTACTTTATACTAGGAAATTGTTAATGGAGTCAGTTGTGTGAGGGTTGAATTTTTAATAAGCGAACTAACACGTGCGCTTATATTTTATTCAGTCCATGAGTTATGTTTCAGACTGCATGAAGAATCATTAACTATGGCGATCGAAACAATATGATGTTGATTGCAATGTCAACGGACAATGTCTGATATAATTTATCTCATACAACTGTTATGGCTACTTCCCTGGATCTATATTCCCAGTTTTCATCATATTACGTAACTGCATAATTATGTTAAATACGCTTGTACTCGTAGTATGATATATCAATAAAATTATCCTAATTTCTATTAAATATATAAAACTCGCAAATAAACCAAACATTTGGATCAAGTGCACTATGAGTGTATTCGTACTATTTCAGTGTGTCTGTGTGTTAAGAATTTCGCGCGGCCTGTTATCTCATAGGATATTTTTAATCTTGGTAAATATAGGCAGCGTTCGCGGACGATCGTTTCGCATCATCGTTTCGTACACATCGTAAATTTTACCACTTAAGCTTTTTCTATGATAAAAAAAAACCTAAATTGGCTTTATTAATATAATTAGATGAAAAAAATGCACTTAAAGTAAAGAAGAATAAGTATTGTCTATTCGGCCTGACACATTGCTATATTATTACCACTTGAAAGCTATTTGGCCCATCAATCAGCGCGAGTTACGAAACAGTCGGGAAGGCGAGCGTGCGATGATCCCGAGTTGACCGACTCGCCACGCACTACTCTATTTTCGTTCGGTCAATCGGTCGAGGCATCGGCCGACAGTATCGATTGACTTCGATTAATTTATCAGACCGTCGAGAGACAAGATTGTGACTGAAATATCCAATAGCTTCGGTGGAATCTATTAAATGATAGACTAACATGTCCCGTCAAGATTGTTTTTCCCATTAATCTAAGTTCTCACTTATCTATGCAGAAGTTTAGTTACAAGTTTTATTGTTTGTTTGAAAACGGTCTTATAGTTTTGTTTTGGAAATCTTGAGTTATTTATAAAATTTGTACTAACTAACCTTCATTTCAAAAAGATAGAAATCCAAATCTTATCGATATCATAATTTATAACACATTTCAAGTTCGAAAGGATTTGAAACGAGACGTTTTTTATAGAATTAGTCTTATCTTAGAAATTAGAAGTCGCTAACATTAATTATCATCAATCTTGTATTCACCTTGAGATAATTTTGTATCAAATCGTACTCATGCTGTAGAAATTAGAAACCACGAGACAAAATGTTATTTGAACCTAGTATTTTTTTAACCTGACAAGTATTTTGTAGATGCACGTACCTAACGTAATCAAGCAATGTCTGCTCGTATTCGTATCCGTGTCACTATCACCATGTTCGTCTTATTTATACTTGTAAAAGGTATTTAGTGACTGAAAAAAACACAGTTCACATCACCATTTTAGCTAGAAATACTCGTAGAACTAAAAGTAAAGCATGGATTTAGTTAATTATATTAATCTTAGAACAATTTGTTTGAATATAAATAATGTTTACATGTATTTCCACGCTTTCCGATAGACAAGAACCTTGGTGAGTTCTTTTATTGTATTATAATTATGGACTTTTATTATATTTCACGTTTACTAAATTGTAAAAATGTTATTTTGTATCTGTGTACGAATAAATTGTAAGCTAAACACCATTAAATGACATGATTGTATGCTATCATTTATCATGATGGATTTACCTTCCTATGTTTATAATAGAAGCAAAACATTGGCAGGAAATAATGTTGATATGAAACCTACGTAGTACCCCATGAATATGTCAAGTGGGTGCCTGGTACACCCACGACTACCGCAGGTAATTTGTGTCTGCAGAGTTACTGTCCAGCGACTCGGGTCTCCTGCGAATTATTTCTTATTAAACTGGTTATAGTAAGTTAGTAACTAGTTTAGTTTTTATAACATGCTACATGCTACGTAAAGGCTGACTCAGCCACCTTGACCGCACTATAATTCTGCTATGAAAATCAATAACAAGGCGGCGCTCTGTCGCGCTAGCAATATGGAACACTATGGTTTAAAAAAGAAATCAATAAGTGAGCTTTCATTTGTGGTACACGTGAAGGTATTTAAATCATAGGATAGCCATCGCAACGCTTTGTTAAAACGAGGTATTCAAAAGTAACCTAATTTTAGTATCCGTTCTTTAGTGTGACCTTTATTAAATAACAGTTATTTAATAAATATCTATTATTTTTGTTACTATTATTCATTAGTACAATAACATCGATGGGAAATACCAAAACCCAATTTGAAAAGTGTCTCTTCTTGACAAAACGAATTTGCTAAAACATGAAATATTCATTTGATGTTGTTCTAAGAACGGTGTTTGTTTGCGAGTAAGGTCCCTTGTTATCGTTAAAGTTTATGGCCCATCCGATTCCCATTAGAATATATTATCACAAAGCGTTCTGGAAGTTGATGAACAAATATTTTACGACGAAGCAGTTAGCCAGTTACAGCAGTTTCAAAAAAGTTGCTCAAAGGTCAAATCATAACCATCGTGAACTTAAATTTAGAATAACTGAAGGAAAATCATAAGTAGTTCAGAAATTCAGGATGAAGAGAACAAATTATCAATGTCAATGTTCAAATAGATGACGTAAGAATACGTTATTAAAAAAAAAATACAAACCAAGACGAGATATTGAAATACTTTTTTAGAAATATAGTGATAGAAACTTAAAAACTACATCACGAATTAATTACATTATTTTTACTAGAAATATCGATTACCAGAAAAATCGAAACAAACACCAGTGTTGTGCCTTCACTAATCGACAAAAATTACAGGTGCGTTCCGAAGCATCGGCGAGAAGACTGCTTCCCTCTTCGACCGCAAGAAGAAGGATGCCGAGCAAGTCGCCACAGAGAAGGTGCAAGAAGCCGCCCACGTCGTAGAAGACCAGGTCAAGAAGGCTGGTGAACTCATTGGTGGGGCCCAAAAGAGCGCTACTGATGCTGCTGGCACAGGTTTCTCACGTTCTTATTTTTATGACCAACTCAAACTGGGCCTGCGAACATCCTGGGCCAACCTGGGCCTGCATAGACAGGGGTCCTACGCCCCAATAGTGGGAATAATACAGGCTGCTTTCTGTACTGATTTAGGATATATGATGAATTTGGCCTTTTTGATTAAGTACTTAGTGAAAATTATGAGCAATCTAATGTAGGTTTGAAATCATAGTTTCTATAAATAACTTCAATGTGGTTCTCTACTTGTAATAAAAATATTCAGTCTGTTGACCTTTTATGTTGTCCGTATTAATGGCTGCTTTCCGTAGTTAAGGTATAAGACGTAGACTACTTCGTTGATGTACAATGCAGTTTTTATTTTGAATTGTGCGGTTACGACACTATTTCATGCTACTTATATTATGTATAATAGAAAACAATAGGTTGAGTCACATTTATTTCTACCGTATTCAACTTTGTTACAATGATTGAAGACAAATTGTGCCATAATACCTATTGCTGCATGCATAGAAGTAATATGTACTACACGGCTCTTATGGCACTAAAAATGTCTGTAAAGAGCGCAAATGTTCTTATAAATTCTCTGTTTACATTTTACTTAATATAGTTTTGATTTTGCACATGTATCGAAATATCCATGTGCAACTTTGCTGACTTCAATATCGGGATGTTTACCATTAATTTATTTTGCGTTCCCGATTACGCAAGCACCGTGATGAAAAACAAAACATATTTTATCCCGTTTATCTGTAACCATGGTACTTGCACGGGGTGCCAACAAAGGGGTCTCAAAAACTCAAAATAGTGAAACGTGATAAATATCCCCTTATTTTTGTGCTCAACATTTTAGGTACTGAATTCAAAATCAAATCATACAGCGATTAAAATACTAAAATTCTATTAACTTATTTATAGCTTAACTAGAAATAGATAAGTTAGTTTATTAAAACTATTTTTAATTAATTCTGCGATTAATAACTTACCTTTGGTCAAAAAATGGGAAACGCATTAAAAAAAGTGGAAAATTTGACCGATTGATGAAACAAAACAAATGGTTTCATAATGAGTTAGATATACTTAATTAACCTCTTTTGAGTTATCCAATGTTGCATCAGAATCGTTATAATCAACGAGACATACAAACTTAAAATAACTATAACATAAATTCATATTGCAAACTTAATCAAATTGGACCAAACAATTAATATAAAAGACATCAGGATTTATCTTTAAAGCTGGGTGCACATTTTCTCCGACACGTTCCACGAATCTGTGGAATCTGTGTTAATTAAATAGTTTTTCTGGAACTGTTATTAATTTTATGAAATTGTTTCATGATTTTTAGACGAATATGGAACCCAAGCACAGCTGCTTTGACACTTTGACAGTTGCTGTAGCTGAAATCATTTACATAGTACAGATGTGCATGGTACTGTTCGGTTCAAGTTTTGGTATCTGAAAAGATACAATCTGTCTGAATTCTTAATCACTTATAATGACGATCACGGGAATTCCTGATAATAGATAAATAGACTGATGATTATGATTATTCTTCCTAAGTCACATCATTCGGCCACCCCATTTAAGACTTCATAAGCTTTTTTCGTTAACCAATCCTTGTTATATTTTTACTAGCTAATGACGCGAAGCACTCAGCCATTGATGCCCTGGACAAAGAACTTTCGAAGGTGTCATTGGCTGCCGGAGAGGCGCAGGACGCCGCCAGCAAGGCTCTCGCTGATGGCAAGAAAGTTGTAGACGTCACTAAAGGTAGGGGTGTTATTTAGTTGATTATAATGTAATTTTGTGTTCACTGTAGTTAGTCGAGTTTTTAAAAACTATACTTTGAGCTGTAGTCTAGTTTAATAGTTTTAATATAGTAAAATGTTAGAGTAGCTGGATAAGGTGCTTGTATATTTTTTTGTGACATTTTAGATTTTTCTCCGTTTCCTATACTTAAATTGTTTTAGTAAAGTTGTAATTTCTACTATTTTAGTAGTTTGCTAAACCCTATTTTTTGCAACTCCTGTATCCATAGACACATTGGCAACAACAGCTGACAACACGAAAAAGGCGGCAGAATCTGCATACAACACAACAAAAGGTAAGTTCTTCATATAATTAATTATTCTTCAACTCTTTTTCTTCTCTTCTCCTTCTATCTGCATGAACTAACGTTGCACTATTATAGACACTGTGAACAGTACTTATGAGAGTACAAAGAATGCGGCTAGTTCAGCCGTTGAAACCAGCAAAGAGTACGCGGAGTCAGCCAAAGGTAAACAAACCTTCTTGTCATCATGCCTTTCTTGAAAATGGTGGGTGGAACAGTAATAGTTTTTGGCAACCGTTGCCAAAATCTGTAACAATAATTCTATTTATTTTAAATGTGTGTTCTTTGTTTTGCTTTTTTTTGTTAACAAGAACAAATGAATAAAGAAAACAGGAATTAATCGTATTCCTTCACAAAAATAAAATTAATATTTATCATTCATTATTCGAACGCGAAAATTACCGGTATTCCATTTAGGTCTTGGCTTTCTTATTTGCTAATTTTTTGCCGCTTTTTAATTTTATTTTTATTATTTTGCAATTGTTTTGTAGATACAGTTTCAAGCACTATTCAAAGTACTGTAGATACCACATCAAGAGTTGCCCAATCGGCAATCGATACCGGCAAAAGCTATGCCACAACCGCTAGAGGTAGGTTTCATACGCGATCAATACCTAGGTTTCTTATTTAATTTTGTTTTATTTTATTTTTACTTTATTTATATATTTTTAGATTCAGTTGCTAACACAGTGAATAGTACTGTAGAAAACACAAAACATGCCGCTCAATCTGCCGTAGACACGACAAAAACTTACGTAGATAGTGCCAAAGGTATATATTTTTTTGTTTTATTTTGTGTTCTTTTGTGTCGTTGTTCTGTTGTTCCCTGTGACTAAACACCGTGTGTTTTTGCAAATAACGCTTTAGATACAGCCCAAAGTACGTTCCAAATGGCCTATGATGCATCTGTGGGTGCCGCAAGCTCAGCTTATGGCATGGGCTTATCCTATTTAGAGAGCGCTAAAGGTATTTTATTTGTTTTTTTTTAGTTTTTTATTTTAAGTATACTTTTGTATTCAGAAATCTTATTTTACATTATTTTTACGCCGTAGATACAGTAGCAAGCACAGTAGATAGCACAAAGAAAACTGCACAGAGCACACTAGACACTGGGAAAACCTACGTCGATTCAGCCAAAGGTAAATAAAATAGTGCTCAAACTAATGTAGCATTAGATAATATTTAGATAGAGAAATAAATAAAAGGTAACATTTTTGAAAATAAAAGCTATAAAAGAAGATGTCTGTCATTGCCTGAGCTATAAATGTCAATATTAATCTATTAAGTCAATAGCTGTCGTAAAAGACGATGAAAGTCAAGCTAATAATAACATTGTGTTGACAAGTTTAGAAAATACCGCAAGTAAAAACCGGGACAGAGAAAACTCGATGAAATTGCGGTTGGTACTACCGTACGTAACATTTACCGAGTATTCATTGCTAGAGTGCTCATTCAATTTCAATTGAATATTCCCTTTCATATAATGTTATAATTAATTGGTTACATTATCTGTAATTAAAATATATTTTTTCATGACATAGAACCGTAGATTAGTAGATACGACAAGATATTACCGTAGCAACATCTAACTATTAACAAAACTGAAAAAGAATGTCTCATATAAATCGCAAAATGTAGATAGGTACTTAGCTATATATAATTTTATTCCTCTTTTTATTGTTTCATAAAAGCTCGGCTAATAGCACAATATTTTATTCAACGCTACGTTAACACTATCCACGTGTACATTCTGCTTTTAGTGTACATTAAACGTTATCGTAATGCATTTTTTATAGATACTGTAGCAAACACGGTTCATACTACTGTAGATACGACGAAACATGTAGCTGCAGCTGCTGTTGAAAAGGGCACAACTATGATTGGCGCTGCCAAAGGTACCTATACCACATTTAGAATAGATTCCATCAATAAACTGAATGTTGTCAATACATCTAGACGACGCGGCGTTCCGGAGGCTATCACTGTCAATAGTCTGAATATACATACAATACATTACTTAACGATTTTGTTAATGGCAGGTCTGATCAAGTTAACTTGTAAAAATCGTCTATACTTGCTGACAGACGTAGACAGATGTGTTGCTGGGGAGTTTGTTCCGCCACTTCTTCTTCCCAGCTAAAACACTAGGGAGTGGCGAAGGGCAGAGCGTTATTGTGGGACTGTCTCTTGTAATATGAAAAGTGCTGATTATCAGCCTAATTTGAATAAGTAAATGACTTTTGATTTAGATTTTTACTAAATGCTTGGTCTTAATTTTTTTCTTTTGATTATTTTAGAAACTGTAGCAAACACTATCAATACAACAGTAGACACAACTAAAACTGTAGCCGCTGCTGCAGTTGACAAAGGCACTACGCTTATTGGCACAGCTAAAGGTAGTTTTGTTCTGCTTTTTGTTCATTCGATCCAAACTGTTTATTAAATCAGTCATCAAAATTAAATCAACAAAAGTTACTGCTTTTAGTAACGGCAAATTACCAATCAAATCATTATTTAGAAAAACATCATTTGGTATATTTCCTTAATCCTCGTATTGTCAAATTTAGCTATTTATAGACTAATATTTAGTAAATTATCCTTGTTTTAATCAGATACCGTAGCAAGCACAGTAGAGACTACTAAAAATGTCGCGGCCGCTGCAGTCGATAAAGGCACTGCGTTCATTGGCACAGCTAAAGGTAGTTTTCACAAAATAATTAGCTTAATTTAATGTTGACTCCCAATAGCCCATGTTGACGTTATTTATTTTTCATGATTAGATACAGTAGCAAGCACCGCACAGACTACAGTAGACTTGACTAAGAACGCTACAGCCTCCGCTGTAGATCACGGGACCACATTTGTTGGCACGGCCAAAGGTAGATAGCACAAGTATCACGTCTTCTTCTGTGAATAACTCACTCGTCCATAGGTATACTTTATTGTTGTTTATTATTTTTGTTAGATAATGTATCAAGCACGGTTCAATCAACAGTAGACTCAACAAAAAATGCAACGACCGCTGCGGTTGACAAAAGCACATCCCTTATTGGTTCAGCCAAAGGTAGTATGAACACATAACACAAATTTAAAGTACATAATTTTGTTGCTAATGTTGTATTCGTATTTAAAAATATATTTTGGTTCGTTTGCTTTGTATTGTTGCTAATTTGTGTTAAATTCGTCCATGTAGACACTGTAGCAAGCACAGTTCATACTGCAGTAGACACAACTAAAAACGTAGCCGCTGCTGCTGTTGAGAAAGGCACTGCCGCTATTGGTACAGTTAAAGGTAGTTCACATTATTTAAAAAAAGAAAGTACGTCTTTATGTTTGCTTTGTGTTGTCGCTAATATTTGTTATTCATCTATGTAGATACGGTATCAAGCACAGTTCATACTGCAGTAGACACAACTAAAAACGTAGCGGCGGCCGCTGTTGAGAAAGGCACTGCCGCGATTGGCACAGCTAAAGGTAGAAGACCCATTTTCTTTGTTCTTGTAAATACATTAGTGTATGTTTGCTCGCTAATTTACGTTATACGTCCATGTAGATACGGCAGCAAGCACAGTTCATACTGCGGTAGATACAACCAAAAATGTAGCTTCCGCTGCAGTAGAAAAGGGCACTTCATTGGTTGGCTCAGCTAAAGGTACTTGGTTCATACGTTTTCTTGCAAAAAGCCATTTTTTCCTTGTGTTTTGTTGTCGCTAATATTTGTTATTCATCTATGTATTTAGACACGGTATCAAGCACAGTTCATACTGCAGTAGACACAACTAAAAACGTAGCCGCCGCCGCTGTTGAGAAAGGCACTGCTGCGATTGGTACAGTTAAAGGTAGTTCTACTAGAATTAACTTAAAAAGAAACACTTCATACATTTTTGTTTTGTGTTGTCGCTAATATTTGTAATTCATCCATGTAGACACGGCTGTAAGTGCGTTAGACACAACTAAAAATGTAGCAGCTACTGCTATTGAGAAAGGCACCACGGCGATTGGTACAGCTAAAGGTAGTCATGCACTAGTGTTATTAAGTTATTTTTTCCTAAATATCGCTAAAAACTTTCCCCCTGTGCTAATCCTAGCTATTCATACATTGATATCGTTGCAAACACTATCGAAATTAGTCGACACTACGATAATTGTTGCTTTCGGCTCATCTACAGGTAGCTTATATTTCTGTTGCTTGGTTTGATTAATACATTTGTTGATATTGATATGTTTTTTATTTAGAAACTGTAGCAAATACTGTACACTCGACTGTAGATACTACTAAAAATGTCGCTGCTGCAGCTGTTGAAAAGGGAACTTCAATTATTGGAAGTGCTAAAGGTAGTTCATTAGTTTTACCCTTTTCGACGCTCTTCTTTTGTTTTATGCTTATTATCTTCGTTTTTAGTTGATTGTATATTTTATTTTAATTATTTGTAGACACAGTAGCAAACACGGTTCACAGCACAGTTGATACAACAAAGAATGTCGCGACATCAGCGGTTGACAAGGGCTCGTCATTAATAGGAAGTGCCAAAGATACCGTAGCAAATACTTTTGATACGACGAAAAATGCAGCAGCTTCAGCTGTGGGTACAGGAGTGTCTTATGCTACTAGCGCCAAAGGTAGTTTATCGCATTTTCTTTTCTTTTTTTTAATTTATTTAGTCCATTACCATTTTTATTTTTTCTTTCGTAGACACGCTTGCCAATACTGTACATAGCACTGTAGACGCAACAAAGAATGTAGCCTCATCAGCTGTAGACAAAGGCGTATCTTTTGTAGGAAGCGCTAAAGGTATCTATGGATGTTATTACGGATTTTATTCTGTTATCTATTATGTTATCATTTTGTTTTTTTTTATTTATTTTACTGCATTTTTTGTAGATACCGTAGCCAATAGTTTTGATACAACGAAAAATGTAGCAGCTGGGGCTGTGGGCACAGGTGTGTCTTATGCTGCTAGTGCCAAAGGTAGCTTACCTCATTTTTATTTGTTTATAAATTTGTATGGTATTATTATTTAGTTTTCGAACTTACTATTATTTTATTTCGTAGACACGCTTGCGAATACTGTTCATAGCACTGTAGACGCAACAAAGAATGTAGCATCATCAGCTGTAGACAAAGGCGTATCTTTTGTAGGAAGCGCTAAAGGTATTTACTATTCATTGTCTGTATGAAATCTTCTTGTTTTCATTGACTATATTATTATACTTCCATTTTGTAGATACTGTAGCCCATACTTTTGATGCAACGAAAAATGTAGCAGCTTCAGCAGTAGATACGGGTGTATCTTACGCTACTAGTGCGAAAGGTAGTTTCACATGCTATGTAATTTCTTTATTTGTGTTCGTCTTTTTGTTATTGAATTATAATGTTTATTTTCTCTCGTAGACACCATATCAAATACTGTACATAGCACTGTAGACGCGACAAAGAATGTAGCATCATCAGCTGTAGACAAAGGCGTATCTTTTGTAGGAAGCGCTAAAGGTAGATATCTTTGGATGTTTCTTGCCTAGAAATTCTCACCTTGTAGATTTTTTATTTATTTTGTTGTATTTCACATCGTAGATACATTGGCAAGCACAGTAGATACCGCAAAGAACGTAGCAGCTGGAGCCGTAGACACAAGCGTTTCATTTTTAGGATCTGCCAAAGGTATTATATTTGAGTGCGTTTTATTTTTACTTCTGTTTTCTTTGTTTTACATTGCGTCTTTTGCCTGTATTGTAGATACGGTAGCAAGCACTGTTCACAGCTCTGTAGATGCGACAAAGAACGCCGCAGCTTCAGTTGTTGACAAAGGAGTTTCTATTGTTGGAGGTGCTAAAGGTATAAACGACGTTATAATTATAAATAAAGATGATTTTCTCGCCCTCATTGTGTTTAAACTCATTTCAGTATCCTATAATTACTCCATAAGAATTGATTTTACAGTTTTCTTAATTGCATGGTTTTGGCTGCATGCTGCATGTACTTTTAGACTTTAATTTGTTTTTTCTGTTTTAACATTCTGTTGCTAACTTTCTGTAGATACAGTATCACAAACACTCTTTAACGTAGCGGATGCTGAAGCTGAAAAGACAGAAGATGCCTTCGAATCAGCTGAAGGTAACAAAACATCATTAATTTTCCTTTGTCTTTTGCTTTTATTACCCACTTATCTTTTACTAATGAGGTGACTGGTAAGAACCGTAGTGTTAGCTTGCTGAAGCTAAGATTTTTTTCCAGATTGTCTCAAATATAAACGTTTTTATTAATACTTTAATTCTCATCCGTATAGGTAGAAGAAAACCATTTATTACGCGTCAGTGTTGATAATATTGCTTGTATCACCAAGGACTCTAGTAATAATATAATGTGAACCAATAAATTCTTATAGGTGTCATTGAAACCAACTTGCAAGGACCCAAAGATTCTTCAGAAAAGGCATTCGGCGTCGTTGAAAAGACGGTTGGAGATACGACCGGTACTATAGCGTGTCGCTTGAGTTACGGCTTTTTGAAACAAACCTAAAATTTTAACCAACGCTATTTTGACCGCGTTTTAGAGTGATTATTAATGTTATTAATCTGAAAACAATCCACATCGATAAAAATCATGACAGAAAAATGACTTTATTATGAAAAAATAAAACTAATTATGTTCCTTAATTTTGCCTTAAATAAGTACAACTGGAAATATTTAGTAGTAAAGTAAGACATATTTTTGTTATTTATTATAACAACCCACAACAGCAGGTTTTATGATGTCCTTGGTTGAGTTGAGAAACCACCATCAAACTCCTAGCATCAGTTGTCCATAAAACGTTATAGCCACTTTTTCTTTGTCTCATTGTGATAGATTAATAAAATACCACTTCTCTTTATGTTACTTGTGCCACATAAAAGGCTAGCTCATATACCTTCTATTTATGGGACTACAACTTACTAATACAACTAGAAATCTATTAATAAATAAGTAGAAGTGTTTTATCGGTGTGGACTAGGTGAGTTTTTTGAGTTGATAACCACAAAAACCTTTGGATTGAGGAAAATATACTGAAAATCCAATTAAACAATACAAGTCACCGGTGATGACATAATTATGATACTGTACCTAGATCGAAGTCCATCGTAAATTTCGAAGTAAAATGACATCACACCGGCTAGTTAATTCTTGGAACTGTACTGTGAACTTTGATCATCTGATCTCAGTAGACACAATTGTTCAGCAGTTTACGTAGGTGAACTGATTATTCACAATTAATTAATAATCCCGTTAAACACTTGGTCACTCGTGAACTGATTATTGACAATTAATAATCCCGTGCCTCGGAAAGCACGTTAAACACTTGGTCCTACGCCTGATCTCTCTTCGGTCGTGTCAGTACCGTCCATCGCACTTTGAGAGTTAGGGAACAGAGAGTACACCTGTGCCTGCGCACACACTTGTGCACTATAATATCTGTTCTGAGATTGGCCACCGTGGCGGACAACGATCAGGAGGACTATATATTCATAATAATAAAAAGTTAACCAACCTACAATTCCAAACGACCTACATTATTTTATCCAACACAAGGTTCTTTTAAGACTTAGGTGTGAAACATCACGAGATTCGTGTCCTTCATGACTGAACAAGGGTCTTTGTTCCACAGACACGATCAACACAACGGTGGACGCAACCAAGAAGGCCGCGGAAGATGCCAAGGCGCAGGCTGCTAAGGCCGCTGAGGATGCAAAGGAAAAGGCCAGGCTCGCTGCCAAGGCAGCTGAAGATGAGGCCAAGAGAGTTGCTAGTAAGTGGAATAACACAGTAGAAATATCTTTTAGAGTTTTTAGGAACAGGGTATAAAGCTCTTCATCCCCTATAAAAAAGGAAAGATCCTCCGACCAGACAGGTGTCATGTCTGGTGGGCCACTGCCCGAGTTTTATCGGGTTTACTCTTGACTCGCTCGGATAACTCTGCTTGCGAGATGTAGGAATTCGCAGTTAGTTCTTCAGTGGTTGCATAGATGGTGCTGTCGTATTTTTTGCAATGTTCAGATTGCACATGGCAAAAAATACGACAGCGAGTTCGAGTCGTCTGTCTTTAACACCACCTTAGTTTGCAAAGCAAAGGAAATTAGGTGTATTCTTCGGCAGTTTCGGTTTGCTTTTATAAAACATCCCCCATAAAATAAAGTTAAAGTTCAAACATTAAACACACGTGTGGACTAAAGTAATGTACTGAAGTTTTTCTTTCGAAATGGCATCTCGCAGTTCAAGAAGACAGCAAAGGGTCAGGCTGGATCTGAGTGATTGGAAGTCTTACGTTCTGTATTTATGTTATTTTATCGAGACTGTATGTACAGCAGAGCACTCCAGCCAAGTTGGTACTAAAATTAAACTTCCACAGACGCAGCCGTCGAAGAGTCAAAGAAAGCAGCAGAGAAGGCGGCTTCAGACGCCAGCAACGCCATTAACAGCACTGTGGACAACACACTGAAGAGGGTGGAGACTGCTGCTGATGAGGGCATCAAGAACGCCAGCACCGTCGTCGACTCCAAAATTAAGGATGCCGACAAATACCTTAATGAGAAGAGGGATCATGTACGTTCAAAGATTATTTAATTATAAGTACATTCGAAAGGTGACATTGTGAACAAAATCGTAATTACGATTATTACAATTTTTGTGTACTTCTCTTTCATAATGAAAATCTATCATAGTTAGAATATAAGGTAACGTGCTTTGAAAGTTTTTGGGTTCTCACTCAAGGTATTATTACTGATGTAATGGAACAAATACATTAATTCGCCTCTACATAGGAACCTATGATAAACATAATGTATTTCCTACAATTATTAAAAGTTCAGTGCTTACGAGATTTATAGGAGGCCTTATCACGAATCTTTAGGCCGTCCTACTATACATATTTTTAAACTACCATAGACACCCACCTCCTCTTTCCGATTCATATGCGTATTTTATGTCACTTGCTTCGGTGAATGAAAACATAGTGAGGAAACCAGCATGCCTGAGAGATCTCGACGTCAAAAGCCAAGTCTGACGCATATGAGCGGCATTACACCAGCATAGCTATTCACAAACAATCCAATAGCAACCGTAATCGACAATCGTCACTTGTCTATGTTCTCGTACGTAATCCAATCGTCAAACCTGCAAAACTTTATTCACCGATCCGTGTGGAGTTTTTTTTTATAACATTGCAAATTTGCAAGGTATGTTTAACAGGGAACGTTACATAATGGTAGTAAATGGAAATTTGTGGTCGAAGACTTAAAGTGATAAATACATTATTTCACCAGGTATTTGTTTTTTTTTTGGTATAATAGACGACTTCATATCGTAACACGGTTGTTGATCGGATTACGGATCTGAATATACTCACGGCACGATTGCAATCGTGTAGTTGTAATAGCTAGAATAAAGGTTAGGCTCACCACACCACACGAACAAAGAGAAGAAGATATGATTTAATAATGTGAATAATGTGAAATACTAAAATATATTCTCATCGTTCCAGTTGCTGACTGGCCTATCCTCAGCCGTCAACGACGCCTCAACAGGCGCCAGTGGTCTGCTCAGCAAGGGTCTGAGCGCCTTCCCCAAGTAGACGTCCAGCACCAACCTCCCATCATCGCTACCTTCACAAGTTGAGAGGGAACATAACAGGCTTCAATTAGAGGGTTATTATTAACATCAGTGTTAGATCTAAATGTTGAGCTTTCTGTGTAAGATTAAAGGTTTTTATTATTTTTAAATGTATTGTAACTTTATAGTTTTGTATTGACAATGCTATAGAAGGTATATCTGATAGAAATAATAAAACTATCTTCTAAGCTTTAAGAACCTGGCTAACTTATACATTAGCTGTGACATTAAAAACCCATGTTAGAATATTCCACATCATTGAAACCTGTTATTTTTCCTTTCTACATATTTCGAATAGTCCATCACATTTTGTTTATAAACATGCACATTGTTCGTAAGATTTTGTTTTAATTAATAGTACAATATTGTATAGATTCTACTTAGTAAGTTTTACTAACAAATGTTATACTTACATGACATTGCGAAGAACAAAATCAAATATTGTATTAATAATACTTTACACGATTCTATTTGACGATTATGCAGTTTATGCTTTGCAAATTATATTATTATTTGAAAATATGAATTTGCATAAGATATTTTATATTTAAGTCACAAAATTGCAATCTCACATGTAGGCGTCTATTGTATTTCTTAAGATAAGGTTAAGTTATTTTAAGCTCATTTTATATTTTGCATTTGAAATGCATTTCGCGTATACATGTCTCCAATTTTAATGCTTGGCTTATACCGTCCATGAACAGCCTTTTACGAATAAAAATAAGAATCTGTTTCACCTTATTCCTACAATAATACCTTTTTCACAGCATTACAGGAATTCAAAGTCTCACATAGTGTGTGATAATGTGATGCTTATACAAAGCCTAAAATATGATATAGTATTTGTTACATTACTGCTTAGCAGTCTATTTTATGATACGAATATACGGATGTTATAAAATATAGTAGTATATATATTATGGAATCAGTCATATTTTTGAAATGGCGCTTGAAAATTGTTGCTTAGATGGAAATGTGTTTTATCCGTTGTAATTACATGTTTTATCAAATTATTATTCATTTAAATAATCTTGTTTATCTATATCTGTTAAATTTATCATATTACTTATGTACTATGTGTTGTTCAATAAATACATGCGACCCATACATTTCCCGTTTATTTTTGTGATACCCGAACCTCCATAATTTGGTTGTCCATTATAGGAATAAATAAAAAGCGGCGTGTTTGACTGTAGCAGCTAGCGTACTGCGGTTTCTGCTTACCCCTTTGGGGAAAAGGCGTGACTTTATGTACGAATATAAACTTGCGCCTATTAGTTAGTAAACAGTATTGAGTTGCTATTAGTTTAACTCAATAGTATGACAACGTATACCTACCAAAAAAATACAGAATTGTTTTGTTTATTTAGTCGAACTAATAAGAGGAGGAAATTCAAGGAAACATTAAATACAAAATGCCATAATAGTCTTGCCGCGTAATTTTTGATCTTAGAACTTAGTATTAAACATTTCAAAATACGCGCTGATTTGACCGGAACTTAATTAATGGTGTTACTAGACTTGCCGTAGATAAAAATATTTTTCTACCATGAACAGCAGTAACAAAACGTTTCTTGACATACGCTTGCTCTTGATTAGTAGCTATAGAAGTGACACTTGCTTGACAGTGACAGATTATAAAATAAATAAACATGGCGGGGCTGGTTCGTGCTGGGTTTTCTTTTGCTAAAAGTGCAATTTTCTCTACATCCGTACGCTCAATAGCAACCACAAAGTCATTAAATTTAAAAGAAAGTAAGTACCTTGAAGTCTTTGCTCATAATTTTGGAATTTATAACATAACCTCAAATTAATTCTGAATTTTAAAGCTTTAATCTTAATTAATGATTCCTGCTACTTTCAGTACGCGAACGCACTGAAGGCTCGAGAGTGATCGTAGAAGGAGTTATTGTGCCCTCGCCTCGTACTGATCTCTTGATTCGGGCCGAGAACCTTCCATCCCAAGACAGCGCTGTTAGCACATCAGAGAAGCCTCCATGCTATATGTGCGCACTAGCGATCGACGTCAAACATACTGATGTACTGATCCTGAGCCAATTTGTGAGGTCAGATGGTTGTATGTTACCACGAAGAATCACTGGTTTATGCCGACGACAGCAGAAGAAAATGGGCAAATTGGTGACTATGGCGCAGAAAGCTGGTTTGTATAGATTAAGTTTAATTTCTAAGTCATAGTCTTATAATTAATACACACAACCTGCGTTATCCCAGTCTTCTAAAATCCCTAGCTTTGCTTCCTGTATTAAATTTATGACCACACAGAAAAAAGTCTTGTATTCTTTATTGTTGTATAGTAATCTTTGTCTTGTCAGCATTTTCCTAACTATGTTGGGATTGATTTCCAGTCTAACCATACAATGTCCTCAACCCAATCAATACTCTAAAAAGCTGATTACAAAAATAATAATACTTCACAGATTCTGAAAAATATTGAGTAATAACTGGTGTTCCTACTGTGATAATCATGTTCCAGGTTTGATGATCAACTTGACTCCAGACAATTGCAAAAAGGATCCCAAGAAAAGGAGAGATTACAAGAAGTTCAACACTTACTTCGATGAGCGCACCATATTCATGAAGAAAATACCCAAACCAGTAGACAGATTCAAGCGCTAATTGTTTATAAGATGTACAATACCCTATTAAATATGTAAATTAGTTGTAATATTGTAGTTTCTTTTCTGCAGCAAATTTCCTGCATACTAATAAACATAACCTGTATTTTTACACTATTTGATAGAAATCAAGTTTCAGAGAGTAAAGACATACAACAAACTAAATTTTTTGATAAAATATGAAAACAAGAAAACAGTATTGCATTGTACTGACCTGGTGTCCCTAACTCTATGTCCAAAGCACGAAAAAAACTTGCCGAGCTTTCAAGGAATTAATTTATTGAAGAATATTACTATTGGCGCTAATTTAATTCGAATTCCCTACTTTTTGATGATTGCACTGTCATCAATCAAGAACATTCATATAAAATATAAATCAGTTTATAAAAAAAAACATGTTAGCAGTCTATTTAGATCCCAGAATTTGATCCTCATTAGTGACAATATTTAATGGGATAATAATACAATGTCTTTTCTTCTTGGGAATATAATTTTGGGTCACAGAATAGTTGCAGGTCAATAACTTGCTAGTGAATTTCTCTCGGCTTAGGATTATCCATGTTGATTTAAAAAACCATTTTGCAAATACGTAGTGTCACTGCACTGACTGCTAATATACGAATGGTTGGGTGGGGCAGTTAAATAAAAAATAAAAATATTTTCAGTAATAATTTACTTTCAGTTTTCGTTGTTTTAGTGATGTTCAATGATATTATACAATACAAATATCCAACACTAAGCTGCTTCCCCAATAAATGCATTTGTTATGTGGTACGGCAATTATTTAATGAGAAAATTGTACTTCTAGTACAGAGTAACAATATAGTGATCGGTTTTAGGAAAATAATAAACAGCTTAATTACCATAAACGTTTACAAAAGTAAAATGTTATAAGATCATGAGACTCCTGTGCAATACTCACACGCTGTCATGTCCAATGCTAAGCGGTTGGTTACAAGGATTATTTCTAATTCGATAACTACACATAACTGTCCAACTACAAAACAGATAAAAGTCTTACGTAAAATTGCAACACAAAAGCATTTTCTATGCAAAAAAATTAGATAATAATTTTTATTAACCTAATTTAATTTCTTAACAATTTGTTTCTTTCTATAAAATAAATATCGCCTAAAAGTTGTTTCTTTATTAAAATCTCTTATTGTTTAGATAATACAAACGCAGTCTAACACAGTGTTTGTATCCCATACAACCGTGCCAGCGATTTTTGGTACAAACAAGTCATATTTAACATGATCATCACAGCCTCTCGTATAGATATAAGTAGCCGAGATCTTTGGGCGGATTTTCTGATAGGGCCACCTGAAAAGCAAGGAAACAAGATGTTATTGAACCAGTTTTAGCAAGCACTAGTATAATTGGTGGATTGGTTATTCAAGATTTTTGATTTCTGTGACCTAATTATTATTTTGAAAATCCCAAAATACCATACGCAAAATACGCGCCTCAGACGTGGAGTTGCGGAAATCACAAGTACTAAGTAAAAAATATTACAAACATTTTTAAATCACCATTATTTTTTCTATCTTATGTTGGGAATTAAAATACTAACACCTACTAAGTTCTTCATAGTGAGGTTTACGCACCTTGTTATCGTTGAATATGACCCACCGGCCCTCGTGCAGCACGTGGCAAACGTAGTGGCCAACCATGGATGACGTGCCCATGTGGGAGATGAACGCGCACAGCCTGTACTCTGGAAATATAACATTTTCCCAATAAGAATAATGGTTTAAACTTTTGCTAGTGAAGACGAGTAAAAAAAAAAGTATTTCAAATACGAGTCTTTGAAGTTCGAATTGGTAAAAGACAAGAAAAAAAATCTGCCTAGTCCTTTCCTATGTTGCCAGTCTTAGTCCTCTTGAACGTTTTCGGTCACAGCGGCCAATCTTAGCGTAAATTAGCCATCGGCGAAGAAGATATCGTGCACAAGTGTATTTGCAGGCTCAGGTGCACTCTCTGTCCCGTAACTCTCATAGTTAGATGGGACGGCAATCCCACACAACCGGAAAGAGATTAGGCGCAGGACCTACAGCTACACGTGCGTACCGAGGCACGCACAACTTTTTACGTTCATCTATGATATTCATCAGTGCGGTGCACTCACTCTCGGGCCCGTCCCGGCAGCCCAACGTGGCGTCGGGCGGCGCGGCGACTTCGTCCAGCTCGTCGGCGCGCGAGAAGATCCAGTCGAGCGCGCGCGCCACATCCTGTCGCGTGGCTTGCAGCGCGCGGACGGCTTGCGCGCGCGTGAAGCCCATGCCCATGATCTGCTCCACGCTGGCCTCGTCCACGCCAGCCGCGCCGCTGTCTGCGCCTGCTAGTGAATATAATTGACGTGAGATAAAATCTACGTGCAACATTTTGAGTTCTCGTTTAAGCCCATGTCTTTTCGGGCAAACGTGAGCACTACTTGTTTCTTAGCTTTGTTTTGGAACTGATTAGCAAGCTTTCTTTAACGAAACAAATGGTCATGGAAAAGTTAATAATTCATTCAGTCAATGACAGCACTTGACTGACATGCATATGGAATAAGTCGAAGATAAATGAGTTATTTTTAAAATGGTTATTTTTAAGTACCTGCGCTACCAGGCGGCGTGAACTTGTTGGCGAAGTCCCAATCCGTCATGTGCTCCATGAGCCAGTTGGACGCGGCCTCCATGCCGCAGTTGTTCGTGTAGTACAGCGCCCGCTTGCACGCCTCTAGCGGGAAACCCATGTCCAGCTGTAATGTATGAAATAATTCACAATTAGTTTTAAAGATATAACCGGGCTAGAGCAGGTTAGTTGCTATGTGACCTCATTACTCGACCTCTGCAACCACAGATGTGTGGTCATTCTCTTATCCCTCAAACAAACTACTGAAATGACTACTAATAGAGGAGTACGGTAAGAGACAACGCTGCGCCAACACCTAATATACAGGGATAAGGTCAAGCGATAGGTTTTGAAATGTTTAATGAATATCTAAATATTATTGTATCTTTGGAATAACCAGAGCGCATTCCAGCCAAACAATGAAAACACAGCAAACTTGTGTAAAAGCCGGCCGCGAGTTGAATTGTCAGTTTAGCTTACAAGTTGTGAGAGCAAGCCCTCGTCGTAGACGGGCGCGGGAGTCTCGGGCGCCGACTCGGGCAGCTGTGTCTCGTCGGGCTGCAGGCCACGCCCGCGCAGGCAACTCAGATCCATCTGTAAAGGAAACGATACGAGATGAGATTTACTGATGTAACTCGAAAACTTCAAATATGCCTTCAAATATATGGTGGCATAGAGCGAAAGGAATGGAAACAACCGGCCAAGAGCGAACTCGCGAACTAAGGGTTCTATACAAAAGTCATGTCTTTTGACTGTGTGGACTTAGAGGGTTGACTTTTTTTAACACAAAGGGACGACCATAATTCAACTCGATACCTTCACATGTTCCCGAGATAAAGGATCTTGACAAACATATGGACAACAAAGTGATCCATTAAGGGTTCTGTTTTTTCCTTGTAGCTACAGAACCCTAAAAATGGGTTTTTACTAATTTCACTTAAGAGAGAAGAACGGCTTAGTTTTCTGAACATTCCATAGGTGCACCTTCTATTTCCGGCGGTATTAAGTAAGACTAGCCTGAGTAAATGAGTACGTACTTCCCAAGGCATGTCGACGGCGACGTCTAGTTTGGCGGGCGTCCAGTCCTCCTTGATGGTGAACTTCTTCAGCTGTATCAGCAGGAAGTCGGGGAACGAACTCAGGCGGGTGATTCTGAAATATTTTAATGAACTTGTAGTTAAGTTATGGTAGTGTGGTAGTGGCCAAGCATCAGCCATCAGAGTAGCTGGCTTTCTGAAGTTTTAGAATGGATGTCATCCACACTTAAAAACGTTTGATTTCGCGACAGATCTTTCCCCTGTCATGTCAAATTGTTATGTTAGTGAGAGAAGAGGTAGGTGCATCTCTTTATTTACATATTTCTCCTATTATCAGCATAACTCTACCTAGATTGCCTTCAATAATAAACCGGTCTGCAGAATATTATATCCATTTTTACAGTTGTGCCACATAAAAATATATTTATTGTGACATAGGAATATAAAAAAAAAGCTATATATCTCATGTTCTCCTTGAACAGAGTAATAATTGATAGGTATACTGACTTGTGAGCGGTGACCTTCTTGTTGACAGCACTGCTGAAGAACTGCTCAACAGTCTCCTCTTTCATGAAGCTGTCCAGACAAGCCTGGAATGGGATGTGTGGCCGGACCATCTGTGATGGGTCCCTGGAAATGAACGTTACAATATAACATAACATTTTATTTCTCAAAGTGATAAGTAAAAATTATAATTACATAAATTTTCGCTCTCATGAAGAGTAGAGGTCATCCACAGGTAAATTCCAAATAACGCTAGAAATGGAAACCCAGACAATATAGCAGAAGGGTTGTTCGAAAGAGATACTGCGGCCACTAAAACCCACCCATGTTGGGTGGGTACAATTCTGACACTCCCCCCGCTCCGCCCAGACCAGGGGAAGTTATTTGATGATTACTCACCCCAAAAAAAAGACAGTCAAAAATTTTTGGTGATCATTTTGTGTCTGAAAAGCACTGTAGGGGCAGGTGATGTCACGTGTACCAACCGTGTGTCAGTACTTACAGTCTCTGGCCGGAAGCCTCGGCCTGCGCCCTCCGCTGCTCGTACTCGGACAGCTGCTGCGTGTTGGTGGCTGCGTGTAGTGCGACCGGTAGCGGCAGGTGATGTTCCGCTCGTCGCGTGTAGCGCACTCCTCCCGAGGCGCCGCAGCGGACTCGCTCCTCGACGCAGAAGCGTAGGCAGTCGGCTGGGTTCGCCTTGTGACGGCTGTGGCGCTGGAAAAATAATACTAACATTTTCAAGAATGATCTTTTTACAAGGTATTTTTAGTAGTAGTGCAAGTTCTGCTAGGTAGACTTTCAAGAGTGAAAGAAAAACAATAATGATTGACCATTAATATTTAACTGTTTTTCAGAAAACTCCTTCATATACTCGACAGAAATCAATGACATAAACTCCACGCACCTGTAAGAGCGTCAGTAGATGCAGATAGAACTCATGCGCATCCTGCTGTCGCTTGCTCATGAACTCGGGATGGTCCTTCCCGACCAGGTTGCGGTACATGTGCGGCGACACGCCGGCCTGGAAGCCTCCCTCCGCGCTCGGGAACGAGTAGCGACCTGATACCAGACCTACGCCTAGTTTAGCACTGAAAAAGATGATGTTTTTGATATAATATGTTTTTTTTTTTATAATTTGTGAAACTTTAACCATAAATCAATCAAAACTAGTATTTTAGGAATCAGATTTAAAAACAAACATTTGAATAAACAGTAATTATTATAAGGTGCCTGTTGTATTTAATTGTTGGAGAAAGACTTCTCCATGTTCAAGGTATTTTTTTCTGATTCTGCTTTTCTTTTCTTTGCGATATTTCGATTATTTAGGTCTAACCTGTCACGCCATCTCCTTCTCCAAGAAACGCGCTTGAAGTATGTGTATAATGGCTAGGATAATGACATAGGAGAACAATTCCAAATGTTATTCTCATATATAAATGATAGTTATAACACTCAGAGAAGATTCTCTCTGTGGACATCTTCAATATTGTTTTTTTAATGCATAAAATATCTAACATGAAATCACAACTATAAATACATAAATATATGAAGAATTAAATTAATGACACATGCGAATAAAATGGCGAGTACTCACGTTTGCACATTGAAATCATTGACGGGATCTTCAGGGAACGTGGAAAAGATCTCAGGCGCGCCGTCAACGAACCGACGAACGAAGTCTGGCATTCGGAACATTACCTGAAGAAATGTACTAGTTATTATTACATACAGCTCTACTAGAAAAAATCAGTTCAGGAAACCTTGTTACTTAGCTTGTCAAGATACATGGAACAAGACTAGTCTATATGCTTATAAAATAGGAAATTTGCCATTTCAGTTAGAAATAATAACATGCATTTGCCTTATAGCAAATCACTGGTAATTCTTAAATTTGGCTTGCGACGATATTGTATACAAACGATATTGTATAAAATCTGGTTCTTCTAACCTTACAGATGTGTTACTGGGGATTTTGGTCCACCACTTCTTCTTTCCAACTAAAACACTAGGAAGTGGCAAAGGGCGGGGCGTTTTTGTGAGACTATCTCTTATAATGTTACGTTCAAAAAGTGCTGATTATCAGCATAATTTGAATAAATGACTTTTGATTTTGACAGGGGTAGCCACAGTCCACAAAAAATTAAAGCTAAAGCCATTTTTTTTTTTATAAAATTACTTGATTCCAGCAAGTGGTCAGAGGCGTGGCGCCAGTGGTGTTTTTATCTCATCTGCATAGCCTTTTCCCAACTATGTTGGGGTCGGCTTCCAACCGGATACCAGTATTTTACATAGGACCACTGCCTATCCGTCCATATCTCAGTTACATTAGACAGGCAAGACTGGTTGATACACTTTCGGCAGTGGCAATGGCAGTTTGATTGCGAGTTTCGCTAAGACTTGTTACAAAAGTAAGTGAACAAACCTGCACAACACTGTTGATATAGCAAGTATTCCCGAGGTTGTTGAGTCCCGTGAGCGAGGGTCCGCACAGCGGTCTCAGCTCGCTGCCCGACTCTTGCAGGGTGTTCCATTCACCGCTTCGCTGGTTCAACTCTAGCTCCAGCTCTATCATTGATTTGTCTGTCTGAAATGGGATGATGCATTTGAAAAATTGATTGATTTATTTCAGGTATTATTTTGTCCACTATTTCTCTAAGCGGTATCTTTTTAAAAATAAAAATAAAACGTGCTATATGTATTTTTGGTGGTATTTATCTTTACGGTTTTTCTAATAGCATACAGTTTTTATTCTGTAAGTCTGCCAATAGCGCCTCCATCGTGTATAAAGACTAAATAAGGCTCATTTAACAATACCTTCTGCAACTGCTGCACATTGATGCCGAAGTGCTTGAGATGGTCGGCGAGGAACGGGTCCTCCACCATGTCGTCTTCGGCGTACGAGAACACATCGCCCTTGCCGTCCGCTGTGATGGTACCCAGCTTCACAGCTAGCGGGAAACCAGTCTGCCGGAAGTGTTCTACCTGTGGGCAACACAGGCGTGATTAAACTCAGGTTCTAGAACTGTATGTAAGCCAAGATATAAGGTTAATTTTCCGAGTAATAAATAAATCTAACTCAATGAACTGTAGAAACCTAGTGTTAAGGGGACACTTGCCGGAGCTGTGTGTAAGTTCCTGTCCTATTGGTTCGAAAGGGAAAAAACCGGACAAGGAACACAAAAAGCAATACAAACAATAAGGAACATAGACGGGTCATTCCACCCAGAACGGGAGGATTCTTTTTATAATTTCCCATCAGAAAAAAATAAGGTGTTTTACAGACAAGGTAGGTCTGTAAATTGAAGATGTGTGATTTCCACCAATTTATCACACCAATTTTTCTTGCAGAGATAAGATCATTAACACAAACTCTGGTTAGGTTCTTGAATTTATCATGTTAATGTTTGTTTTCGGATCTGCTAAAAGAATACAATTTTGACCAAGGCATGAAGTCCACCTTTGTACAATTTTTTTTGTTACTTGTGCATGATGTTTTAATAAATAAATACTGCAACAAGGTTTCCTGTCAGAAAAGCTAATTTTAATCTGTCCTTGTTATACTGTAACAACGGTTCTAATGATATAATGTAATCCTTACTAATATTATAAAAGCGAAAGTGAGTTTGTTTGTTTGTTACCTCTTCACGCTTTAATGGCTAAACCGATTGTGATGCATTTTGGTACATAGATAGTTGGGAACCAGGAGACGGACATAGGCTATTTTTTATTTAAAAACGTGGGATGTGAGGGAGAAAGAGAGAAGAAAAGAGAAAACTTAGCGTTGCTATTACAAATCAATAAGGCGAAAGGAGAACTGTGTTACCCAAACTTTACCGCGGGCGAAAGCTAGTTAAGAATAAATGAATACTAACAGCATGATCATTTCCTCCGGATCCGTCGAAGAATCGGCGCCCGCACAGCACGGAGCCGTCCGTGAGGTTGAGCCACAGATTGCTGTTCAGATCGCATTTGTCGCATTTCCAGCCTGACGGCGGGATCTTCACGCCATTATCCAGCTGCTTGAGGTCTACTGCGTGTCTAGAATAAAGAAGAAGGTTTTAATCGACTGCGCGTTCTTGTTCTTTTGTGGTATTGGTTGTATTATTGAACAATTTTTCCTGGTTGACGTCCACGCAGACTCAATATCGACATTTGTCAAACATCATTAGTATTTATTAATTATTTAGACTTTAAGTCTTGACTTTCTTCCTTTTAATACTTTGACCTTTAGAAGTTATAATATCACTTTGACAGCAGAATGTAGCAAGAGTATATTATGGTCAAGTACCGAGAATCAACTTCACTAGTGTAGTATTGTGGCTGTCTCGTTGGTCTAGTGATCGCAAGCGCGACTGCAAAGCATAAGGCCCTTGGTTCAAGTCCCAGGTTGGGCATTGTTATTGGGTTTTACAATGAGGAACTCCTCACTAGCACCTATGGAGTAAGGATTTGCCCGGTTGATGGCATAATGTGGGTGCTATTAAGTTCTGAGATCATGGTCAAGTACCGAGAATCAACTTCACTAGTGTAGTATTGTGGCTGTCTCGTTGGTCTAGTGATCGCAAGCGCGACTGCAAAGCATAAGGCCCTTGGTTCAAGTCCCAGGTTGGGCAGTGTTATTGGGTTTTACAATGAGGAACTCCTCACTAGCACCTATGGAGTAAGGATTTGCCCGGTTGATGGCATAATGTGGGTGCTATTAAGTTCTGAGATCATAAACGTGATATTATATACTGTTGTGACTCACACAGAGACTTCACGTTTCTCTCCATCCCAGGTGCCTTGCAGGGCAGCCAGCTCAGCGATCTTGAATGGGGATTCCGCATCGATCACGGCTTGGACGGCCTTGTTCACCTGCATAAGACATAATTATATTGTCTCTGTAAGATAATTGGCAGTAGAGTGGTTGGTGTGGTGCCGACAACTAGGTTTCAAAATTGTCTTGTTACATTCTGTGATGCTGTCAATGATGTTGTATGTAATGAAGTTTTGAGGTGAAATAATTGTACCATCAATAAAAAGCAGATTCTAAAAGCATTGCATTTTACAATGGTTTTTTTTTTAAATATAAGATTATATTTTTCATGTCAAATATAAAGAAACTTTTGATCCAATATTCATATTTATCTCATAAATGGCTTGACTGATTAAGATGCGGTTTTCTACAGTGTTTTAAGATTATGGATAGTCCTAGGGAATTTCAATGTACTAGCAATTTAATAGGGTATTTTACTCCATATGAAAGAAATTCTAAAAATATACAATTCAGATAGCTTAGGCAACAAGCAATCGGAAAACGTTAAATTTAATTAATAAAATAACTGAATAAATTTTAAAATTGATTTCAAAGTTTTCACTTTTTTTAGTCTGTTGTTAAAAAGCCAAACAGTGTCCGCCATGATTATTACGTCTTAAGGTTATGTAAACAAAAAACTGACAACTGTCAACTGAGCAACTATTACTATTTTTGTATTATAAAACTTTACATTTAATTTTTTATTAAAATAGTAGTAATAATACCATGGAAGAAATAAATACTACCATATAATAATACCATAAACTATAGTAAAAAATACAACTAAACAGAAAGATTAATAACAGCGCATTTGTTTACATACCCAACTGACGTCATGACCACAGAGTAACATGGCGTCAAGCGTTTTCGTGATTTTACGCGCGAAAATAGAAATTGTAAAATTGAAATGCAGTTTTATGGCACTTATCGATTGAATATTTTTTTTTTGTTTTTTTTGTTTGTTTACTAGGACCCTAGGATCAAAATGAGATATTTTTTAAAAATGGGTGTAATACCGTATTGTAAAAGATACCATCTGTGAAGAAACAAAAAAAACTTACAACTTCGGGCAGGGCAGTGTTAGGCCATGGGTATGTGTGGAAGCCAGGCAGCACCACGATGCTGAAGTTGTCTGTGTACGTGAATTTGGGCTTGCCACACGTGGGGTCGAACCCCCCCTCCACGCCGATCGCTAGCCGCGTGATCTTCTTCTCAGGACCATCGCCGGTTTGCTCTGGCTCTGGGATCTGGTTAATATTATGAAATTGAAACTTAGCATTTTTACATATCAAATATATCATAAGACTAGCTGTTCTCCGCGGTTTCACCCACGCTGCTCAGCACCTGTTGGTCGTAGCGTGATGTTATATAGCCTATAGCCTTCCTCAAGAAATGGACTATCCAACACTAAAAGAATTATCCAATTCCAACCAGTAGTCCCTGAGATTAGCGCGTTCAAACAAACAAACTCTTCAGCTTTATAATATTAGTATAGATAGATGAGTTAAGCATCACCACCCTACTTATCATTTTATTTATTTATTAACTCCATGCACATTTAGTTGATTCTGCTGACTAAAACCCTCTATGTTGCTTTTGCCCTTTATGTTCCGGGGCCGCAATTCCTCTTTTAAACAACCCGAAACGCCGGAGTTTTTACACCTTGTATGAGCCTTTCTAAATCAAGAATTGCATTGTCTTACTAGAGTTTGCTTACACAGACGTGTGTTGATGCAGAAAAGCATCATTTACTTCTGATATTGTTGAAACGACAATGATCAGCCTGTATATTTTTTGCTATGACTTACCGCTTTCTTATCCCTTTTGATGTGCAGGAAGACATTGTTGCCGGTCTTCTGGAAGTACTGCTCAACGTAGTTGCGCCCGAAGCCCAGGTAGCTCACCAGGGATATGTAGAGACCTGTGTCAGACTCCTGAAAGAACAACATCACATTAATATGATATCATAAATGTGAAAGTTTGTATGTATGTGTGATTGTTACTTCTTCTGGACTGAATAGGGTAACTGCCCTATTCAGTCCAGTCCAGGGTCAAAGTAATTACATTCTATTTAGTCCGTCTTTTAGATTATTCAAAAATAAGGGACACGTATTTTTTTTTTTTTGCTTAGAATAACAATGCCAAATATATAGCCCATTAAAGTTACGTGTGATGTCACGCACTGCAGCATTTTTTTCGAAAAAAAAAATGGCTAAAATATTTGTCCCTTTTTTTGAATAATCTAAAAGACAGACTAATTTTTAGTTTTTGGAAACAAGCCTATTGGATGAAATTTGGTGTGTAAATAGCTTATAGCTTAGATTAACACATAGGCTACTTTTTATCCCAGTCTGCACAAGTAAAACCTAGGACACAGCTAATCTAAAATAATTGTAAAACAGTTAATCCCTAATAGTCTAAGATCCGGCTGCAGAATCAGTGTACCTATCGAGTATTTGCTGAAAACCAAATTTTTACACATATTCATGATTAGGAGAATTTATATCCACCAGGTTGCCTATCAAAATGTGGCCGCTAGTATTTTTAATTAAATTATTAATAATTCATAATCCGTAAGAAATTTCATTGACTTTTTTTTTCAATGAAATGTCGTCTACTTTACGGCAACATCTATAAAGACTCTGAAAAATTATGGTTGCCGTTGCGCACCTGGCCGCACCTCTTCGCAGCCAGGTATACACAGGTATGAATTTGTTACATTTATACACCCACAACGTACATTTATAATTTATATATCAAAATAAAGCTAATTTTTTTCTGTATATTATTATATACGGTTGCTTAATTAAATCTGGCCGCCAATAAGGGTTGCTGGCTAATAAATATAGTAAATATTAAAAGTAGATTGAAAGAGAGCTAGCGCGTAACACCACTAGTCAGACGAGGATAGCGATTGCCAGCTGTCGGACGGTTTAAAGCCATTGCGCATGCGTCAGATGTTAGTGTTCTCAACCTCCGATTCAAACAATAGTAGGTACGACTCAAAATAATAAATACTCCAAAAGAAACGTCTTTCTTTTCTAAAATAAAAATTAAAAAGTCAATGACAAATTTAAAAATTACAAAAAAAATGGATATTGATGATGAATAAAATCAAGGTTACTTATGTAAAAACATTGTGTTGTACAAGTACTGTACGAAAAAAGATTTAATTTTATTCAAGTATTACATTTATTTTACATATTCATCAATCATCAGTTTAAGCAAATTATGAATTTTTAAAATGTATTTTATACTTCCATGACTCTTTTTTAAAAATCTGAATCATCGGAGCTCTCAGTCACACTATCATCGCAGGTATCACTTTCTTTCATCAGAAATATCGGTATCGTCATTATTATCGGAAGGCTTGTTCGTGGAATCACACAGCACATTCTCAACTTGCGCTGGAGTTGAATCTCCCAGGAACCATGTTGGTTTTAAAAAACCATCTAACAGCAGCCAGACATTATTTTCCGCGCTGAACTTGATGCAATCCCGCTCAGTAGCATTTAACCACATCGAATTAACAAAGATGGTCCGCAATAATTTTTCCTTTAAAGATTTCCAGCATGGTGGAATGTGCGAGATTGATAATTTTTCGATGCACAAATAAAACAGCAATATATTATGTTGTGTATTACGTACTCCAAACAGCGTGGTTTCGAACTTAAAATAAAAATCACAACTGATCCGTTGAGAACACTAACATCTGACGCATGCGCAATGGCTTTAAACCGTCCGACAGCTGGCAATCGCTATCCTCGTCTGACTAGACAGTGGTGTTACGCGCTAGCTCTCTTTCACTCTACTTTTAATATTTACTATATTTATTAGCCAGCAACCCTTATTGGCGGCCAGATTTAATTAAGCAACCGTATATAATAATATACAGAAAAAAATTAGCTTTAATTTGATATATAAATTATAAATGTACGTTGTGGGTGTATAAATGTAACAAATTCATACCTGTGTATACCTGGCTGCGAAGAGGTGCGGCCAGGTGCGCAACGGCAACCATAATTTTTCAGAGTCTTTATAGATGTTGCCGTAAAGTAGACGACATTTCATTGAAAAAAAAAGTCAATGAAATTTCTTACGGATTATGAATTATTAATAATTTAATTAAAAATACTAGCGGCCACATTTTGATAGGCAACCTGGTGGATATAAATTCTCCTAATCATGAATATGTGTAAAAATTTGGTTTTCAGCAAATACTCGATAGGTACACTGATTCTGCAGCCGGATCTCGTACTATAAAAACCTGTAAATTTTGTTTCAATTTGTCATAAGCACTAATGAACACAATCACTATTTATTGAAGATTAAAACAAATGAAAAATGAACAATAGAAAGTCACTTGAATGCAGGTGCCTAAGTACATAAACGTTTTCTTTTATGTTAACAACACATTTTAAAAGCGCCCCCATAATTTACATAAAACTTGATACCAGTTATCATTGTCAGGCAAAAAACATGGGGGTCATGTCCCATTCTACTCACGACACTGGTGGAACTATAACTGTATTCAGTTGCGTTTTTTTGTTAAACCCTTAAACATGTTTGACTCTGTAGATTTGTACTTAGGAAGCTTCCTTATACTATGTGGTTTTACATTAAGTTTGTTTAATTTAAGGAGAATAATGAAAGAAACTCATGCAGCTTTTCCCTCTGTGCTCTTGTCTGAGAATATACTCCTAACGTGTATTGGAATCGCCTTCGTAAGTCGCGCTGTCTACAAACTAAGTCCAATCAATGTGGAAATGAGTGACATGGAAGAAAGATCAGCAGTAATGATGAAGCAAGAAGACATTCACTGCAACTTTACATCCGTTCTGATCAGCTACGGTCCACTTGTTGTGTCCCTGGTGAACAGTTTCCTAAGCTTGGTAATTGACAACTACATGCATTACAAAATGATAGCTGCTGTGAAGAAAGATGAAAATGAAAGTGAAGTGCGGGAACTTGGGGATAATTTTAGAATACAAACTAGAGGCACACTTAAAAGTCTATTTTCTTTCTGGAAAAGGTATTTCAGTTTTATAACTGTGGCTTTACAGTGGATTTTACCAGTTCTTATAACACTTTCTATGTATTCAATGGATGTGAAGGAAAGGAATATATCTGTGGGTGATGTACGAAGTTTGGGTGATTCCTGTATGGCTCTCTTGGATGTTAGTAAGAATAACTGTTCCACAATCATTACTGTGAATCACACATTTCAGTTACGTACAAACATGCCAAATTACTTTGAAATGTATGAGAACTATCCAAATAACACAGAGAAGTTTGACTCTGTGGTAAATAATGTTTACAAAATCATTGCCAATTTACAAAATGAAACTCATTATGCTGATATTAATGTGACCACTGCTCCATTATTCAGAACACCAAAACTGGAGAAAGATAATTGCATGAAAATATGTTTTTTAGATAACAAAAATTTACTTTTATTCATGTTTGTTATCACTGTTGTGAGTTACTTTATACCAATCACGATATCCACAGTAATATTGACGAAAATACATATGATGGAACTTAAAAAGCAGAATGTTAAGACCTATGTGAGTAGAGAATTGTTGTACAATATTTTGTTCTGGAGCCCTGTAATGCTTGATACATTTCTGACTCTCACATTATGTTCCTACAGCATGAATGGGACGAGGACTTCTATATTTAATGTCATTGCCAATGTGTATCAAGCGGTGAAGAACTTTATGAATACTAAATATTTTAAGGATAATACTGTTAGCCCTATATGAAAAAAATTAGAAATGTATCTTGACAATAAAATGGGTGTGTAATGTGTGCTTTGTTACAGTAAATTGTTTTTCTGATTAAAAAATCTTCCACAAGGATTTCTTTTACTTATCTATGGAAACATTGCTCTGTCTATAAATATAATTATGACATTTTCAGTTTTTCCCAGAAAGATTAGTTACAAATTGGATTCAGACTAGCAAACCCTGTCATTAATAGCAAAAAGATATCTTAGAGTATCAGTAAATAATGCATTGAAATGCGACCCGCCCCACTAAGATATTCATAAAATACGGTGTTTTGCATAAGTTGTAATTACATTCGAGTAGTGTTCTCATAGTGTAGGATTTTTAATAACCGCTTTTATCTCGTTGACTACCACCTACACAAACAATAAATCGAATTCTCAGACCACACAATCATCAATGAACGAAACAATAAGTAATCACAGGGAATGGAGGAATACTGTTGTTTTTACGTTTCAAAGCAAAACCGAGTGTGGAGTTGAAGCCAAATATAATAATTTTAATATAAAGAAAATATAAATTTGTAGGTTATAATAAAAAGTGCAACTCACCGGATTGTCAAAAGAATACACACACTCATCCTTGTAGATCAGTTGCTGGGAGTTGGGTATTTTGATTTTAGATATATGAGGCGTTAATAGATCTAACGACGCCATGTCGTAGTTATCAAATAGTAAAATAAATTATTAAATGTATTTTTTCCCAAACGAGATCAGCGTCACACCAAAAATATACTTGATCTGTAGTGATGTAGTGCAATGCAGATGCACAATCATAGATTATACACAGTAGAAGTTATTATTGATATTCGAAGTTTTCGTGTGTCAACAATCGCCTAATGTAAATATTTGTGATTGGCACATAAAGGAAATAGCTATAGAGTTGACATGGTTGTGCGGGCTTACCAAAAAAAAGATGGATTTTAGGAGAGAACTTCGTCTTTAGTTATAATGATCATTTCATAGAAAATTCTTTTTGGGGTCAAACGAACTTAAAGAGAGAGTAATGATTAGTGATGGAAGTTGATGAATTAAATTATTATAACTCAGTGGAACCGTTTTAAAACGGTTTAATCAACATATCATTTGATACGTACCCACAAAATGCAAACACATCGAAAAAAATAATTTAGTGCGCCACCTTGGTTATTTCACCTTAATTTGAGAAATTTCAATGACGATAACACTTCTCTGGGTCTCTGTCTATGTCATGCAAGCTAAGCTGGCGATGTATTTCTTTAATTGAGATATAACGACCGACATGGAGACGGATATATTTTACCGTAGAATTTCATAATTAGATCTTGTGGTTTTTTTTTGTTTTGTGTGCGTTTGTGGCAATAAGATGCATGTCTGTGTGTGTTGAATTTCAGTAGTGTGCTGTATGTGTTTACCAAACTCACCAATTCGTTCTTCAGTGTTATTTACTCTACGTAACAATGTTCTGTCTATCTCGTACATAACGTGCTATCTTCACCTCCCACTCCCACAAAAAACGGAAGAAATTGTTTGAAAGTTGGTTGCACAGAGTACTATAATATAAAAGGAAAAGAGTGCCCTCTCTCGTGACTTTTAGCCATGACATGTTTGAAGCGCCATCTGAATTTCTGGACTAGGAACTACCGATCAATCACACACTCACACACGCACACATTACATACATCCCTTTACACACTAATGTAGTTATTAAAATTAGATTTATTTATGCCTTGTATTTCCCAGTACCGAACTATTTCGTTCAAATTTTCTTGCGGAATATTTTTTATTAAAATACCAATATTTAGGAAATCAAATATTCACATCAAGAAAGTAAGAACAAAGTTCGGCACGGGGAGATACTTCTTAAATGCAAAAACATAGTCAAGCGTGTGCGCAGGGCCAGTGTTACCAACTCTCAAAAATATTTATCCCTAAGTTTGTGTCAAAAAACCCTAAAATTGCCTTATTTATTGAGTTGTCCCCCTAAAAATTTTATAAATTTAAATTCATAATGATTTAGAAATAATATGTATCAAAAGTCTTTTTATTTCATCATCATTTTAATGCCCTTGTCCCATTCTATTTGGGGTCGGCGCAACACGTCTTCTTCTTCCATTCTCCCCTATCAGACGTCATGGCATCATTTACTCCTTTCTCCTTCATATCATTCCTTACACAATCCATCCATCTTTTCTTTGGCCTTCCTCTTGCTCTCCGTCCATCAACATTCAGATCCATTACTCTTTTAGTCACATGTCCTTCATCCCTCCTCATTACATGTCCATACCAAGACAAACGACTCCCTTTCATCTTTTCTGTAACAGGCGCAACTTTCAAAAGTCTTTTTATTTGAAGTTATTTAATATATAAAATATACAGTTTCTTTCTGAAAATTCTGAAATCATACATGTTATCCCACACATATAAGTCACTAGGTCAGGAAATAAATAATAATATTATCAATTTGAAAATATTAAAGAGTCAAAAATATCCCTGAAAATACCCCTAAAAATTTCAGACCCCTAAAAAAATCCCATTACACTTATTTACCCCCTAAATCTGGGGGGAAAACCCCTAAGTTGGGAACCCTGGCGCAGGCTATGGCGACCATTTTGATTTTACGTGTCGTGTCATTGACATTAAAATGAGATGTTGAGACAAGCGAATATTCGGGCAGTGTTGCTATTATTTCCGTAATATTAAATTAATATAAGATATTATATACATCAACATAATCACTTTATTATATGAAGAGTTGAATATATTTAAACTAACATTAAATTAGTTTAACAATTACAATTTCACTACAGAGACATCTATTGCTGCCGAGATAAAACTAAACATAGGTTTCAATCCTTCAAAATATAGATAGCGCTGCTTCATTTATCGCCAAGCTTGATGTAGGCAACTGTCCCCCCCCTGGTTGGTTGCTTGTGTACTCCATAGAATATTTCTGTAATGCGATAAATAATTATAAATCGTTTTTGATTTTGGTAACACTTCCAATCAAAATATTCTAAACTATTGTTTAAAGTATGTGGAATAGTAAGATGGTTTTTGAAAATATTTGTTAAAAGATGTGGTCACAAATGTATTATTGATTCTCAACGAAAACAACAAAGTCATTAAAGTTAGCGTATGACATTGACAGTGAGTGACATAAACAAATGTTTTCAATGTCTCTCTCTATTTATCAATAATTATTATCAGTGGAATTTGTGATTCTTTCACTACAAACAGTTTTCGACATATTACTAAGACGACTTAGATCAAAGGTCAAACTGCTTTGCGTGCGTCATTAATACTTTTTTTTTTATCAGAATCAAAACATTCATAAAAACAAAGTTCAAGTTTTACTCCTAAAATCTACTTTTATTTCATTAACTTCAATAATTACAAATATATAAAATGTCTTTAAAACTGTATTGCGATCTTATGTCGCAGCCTTCAAGGGCTCTTTTCATATTATTGAAGTCAATAAAATGTGTTTTTGAGCCTAAATTCGTCAATTTACGTGGAGGTAAGTTTGTTAGTTATAAGTTTGTGTCTTTCTGTGCCATGTTGAATGATTTGGATGAAGATTTTTTTGCATGTAACTGAATATATATGTAATAAAGCAAATAGGGATACAGTTTCAAGGGATTTAGTTGAAGTTTTTCTAGAAACCGATGAATTGGTTTCTAACTAACTTTTTCACAAGTTCAATTATAACCTTCTAGCCTGTTTAATTACTGGGTTTGCTGGCCTTACCTAAACGTGATATTTGTGTATGCAATCCAATATGAAATATCAGATTAAAAATAATATCTCCAGCTATGTTTCAAATCAACTTTAATTCATTATTTTCAGGCGAACATTATTCTGAGGAGTATACTGCAATAAATAGACTTCAGAAGGTTCCTGTTATTGATCATAATGGATTCATTTTAACTGAAAGGTATGTTTATTGAACTTTGTATGCATTTGCTTAAAATGTCAATTTTATTTTGGTTTTGTACGTTTTCATTACTGTGCTTATTTTTATGCTGTTATATACCTGGGTTGTGAAAGAATAAAGAAAGTTATTCATATATCAATACCACTGGCTTAACCCTGCCTGAAGAAGTTTCTGCACTATAGGCACCTAATTTACTTATTTTCCAGTGTTGCCATCCTCAAGTACCTATCCAGAGAGAATTTATTACCAGAGAGTTTGTATCCTAGAGAGTCAAAAGCACAGGCACAGGTTGAAGAATTTTTGGAGTGGCAACATACTGGACTGAGGTTACACTGTGCTATGTACTTCAGGGTAAAAGTAAGTTAGTATAGACACTACGTAAGACTATTTTCACTCTCAACAACACTTAAATTTTCTAAAGCAAATTTTCAATGTTTAGTTAAGCAACACAAATAGTCATTCAAATAATATTTTTATTATTTCCTATACCTATGTAAAATGCAACACCACAAAATGTAATAATATAAAACATAGGATGTCTTGTTGGTTGTTCTTAAATAAATTCATAATTACTATAGTTCTCCATTCCAAAGCATAGATCTTTGGAGGAGAAGAACAGGCAGGAACTGTATGAACACTGTATTGGAATGTGACAGCTTCTTTATTACCTATAATCGGTATATTTTTCTTGCATTACAGTATTTAAATCCAGTGATTTTCGGCACGACAGTGGATCCTAAAACTCTGGAAGGATACAAGAGTCGTATGGAGGCTGCTCTCAAAGACTTCGACACTAAATGGCTGGGCAGAGGCACAGATTTTATAACTGGCAACACTCCCACAGTGGCCGACTTGTTGGCGGCTTGCGAATTGGAACAGCCTCGTAAGTTTTGAATGTGTCATGAGTTATGTGAGTTGGGTGCTATTGGGAAAAAAATAGTATTAGCAAAAGAAGATTGGTGCTATGTCCTGAATTTGCCCACACGCCCAAATATCTTTGAACAAGTTCGTTTATTTAGTAAAAATCTCTTCTTCTTTTTAAAAATAGTTACTCCAAACATTCTATGATAGTTCTACAGAAGACGGGTTTGCACCAATACTTAATCGCGACTTATATACGAAACATGTGAATGGATTGTGTAATTAAGGAAGGAAATGCACCAACATGACCAGTGTCAGAAAATGGATGAAAAAAAACGCGTTTAATCGACCATATAAAGCATGGAACAACGGCAAGAGCAGCTCTGCTCTGCTGGCAGGCTCTTTCATGAAGAATTTCTTAACAGCAGCACTAACTACAATATTTTTACAATATGAGAAACCTGAATATAGTTTGTTCAGACTAAGTATCTGAAGCGATTCAAATATTTTTTCACCATGTTATGTATTGTCCCATAAATATTTAAAAACGATTACGAGTTGGACACTTAGTATAAGGATAGGTATTCGCGATCATACGGCGCTTGTCGCACACACAACACATCACGGCAGATAACAGCGACACTAGACGCGCGAGGTGACCGTGTTTTTGTACGGACATCCAGGTGACGTAATAAGCGACTTTTACGATATTTCAAGAAATAGTTCTCAATAGTTTCTTTACATATTATATATATTAGACACGTATCGGGTTTCGCATTAAGTAAAACTAATGATGTATATTAACAAAAGTCAATGCTCTCATTTGAAAATGTATTTTCTTTGTTCTAGGAATGAGTGGTTATGATCCAAGTGACAAATACAAAAACATTGAAGTATGGTGGAACAAAGTTCGGCAACACTTCAACCCTCACTACGACGAGGGTCACGTCATTGTTAATAAAATAATTAAGAAAAACCAGACAGTACTTTCTAAGGTGTAAGGTGGCCATATAAAAATGTTCATCATAATGTTATATGAAAAAGAAATAACCGAATATTTTTTGAATTATAATCATTTATTTTTAAATTAAGTATAAATACATATATATGGCACAAAGTGCATTTAAAATAATATAAAGTGGGTGCTGGTTCCATTCCATGGTACAACTATTATATTTTTAGGTGTTTTGAGATTATTTTTATGCAATTTTATTACAACGCTGTTTTACAAAATGGTTTGTATTTTATTTCGGCTCACAGGATAAACAAACAGAAAACTTCCCGTGTTGGCGGGTTCTTCTCTTTTATATTTATAACTAGCTTTTACTCGCTCGCCTTAAATTGGGGGTAACACATTTCCCCTTTCCTGATTTAAAGGTACCTGCTACCTGTAGTGCAATTGCGCCTTATTTATTGTAATAGCAATGCTAAGTTTTCCCTTTTCTTCACTCTTTCTCTATGTCCGTCTCTAGGGTCCCAACTAACCCTGTACCAAAATTCTAAAAACTTGGCTTACCCTTTGAACTTAAGACTACTCTACATGATGTTAGGGTTTCTGAACCGTCTGCTTGTCTTAAGAGCTTGGTTTATTAGTTAATCAGTGTGCCGATTTTGCCGGCACTACAATACTAGGCTGACCCGTGACGGTAGTGGAGCGAGCCACTAACATCCCGTGGAGCAGACCTTTCAGATATTTGAGCTAAAAAGACTAACGAGTAGAAGAAGACCAAACAAACGATGGATGAAAATTATATGCTTAGGAAGAAGGTGACTGATACGATGACAAATAATGGATATACAATGTGTCCGGTCTAGGACTATCTGGACTAGCGATATTCTAGATACTTATGTATATGTAACGACAGTTTTCATACACTATTACCGCTACCAGGGCCGGATTTAGGGGTCCAGAGGCCTCGGGGCAACAAAGGAGTGGAGGCCCCCTTGCCCCAAATTATTTTCCAAATAAAATGATCAATTTTTTTCAGTCGAGTTTTTCAATAAATAATTTATTGTGAAACCAAGTAGATTCTCTTAGTATTTAACAAACACATATGAATATAATCGGAAACAAGAATTATTTGAAATTAAATTTTAGTGTTAACGAACGGAACCTTTCGAGCTTTTTTTGCCGAAAAATCGTTGATGATTTCGCTGAAATCCAGTTCTTGGAGTAAATCGCTTTCAATGCTCAGGAGAGAAAGCTTCAAAAGACGGTCTTGTCCCATCGTGGTTCGAAGCCTATTTTTTATAATTTTCATTTTTGAAAATGAGTGCTCTCCAGTGCAATTTGATACCATCAAAACCCAATACATTCTTAATGCAATTTCGAGGTTTGGGAATGTAGCTCTGAAATTTTGATCTTCGAGAATTTGGTAGTAAAATAGTTCTGGCGATTGATCTTTTCCATAGTCCTTTTTGTATGAATCAATCAAAGTTACAAATTGAACCAACTCATTACCAAGACTAGGCTCTAAATCATCCGTATACACTTTCACCAATGCTTCTGCTGCAGCGTGCAAATTTTCAGCATCCATCTTCTCAATGTGATTCAGAAATCCAAATCTCGAACTGACTGATGAGGTGGGTTTTGTATGACAATCGAAATCGATATTCTTCAATAATTATACAAATAAATTATTATTGATCGACTATGATTTTTAGCAATTTCTTGCATACAGTAAAGTTCGTGAATAATTGATGGCATTTAATTGTGTCACAATAATAACTATTTGCCTATCAAACTGCATACCTTGCTGCATAAAAAAAATATGAAAAAAAAATTACCAATTAGTCAATAATAATTGATTTGTTTTTGTTTAAAAATTGAAGAACACCAATTGTTCACATACCGCAATTAATTCATATGTTTATATATACATATATATATACACTTTTTTTTTAAATAGTCGTGACACGGAATCGAATACCCAACCTCCGAGGTTGCGGGCAAGTACTACTCCACTAAGCCATTGAGCCATTGGGGCACTCCCTCAAGATGGGTAGTAAATTGGAAGTACTTATTAGGGCCATTTGAGATTTTGATATTTCACTGATTGCCTGATTGGACTGAACAAATATAGATCAATGATTTCTGTTTCTGTTGATGTTTAAGATTAATATAATCAAATAATCATGTGTGTATAAAGTACTTTAGGCTGTAGGTAAAGGTAAAAGCGAAAAAAAAATATCAAAGGAAAAGATATTTACTGGGTTTACTAGTTGAAATTTGAAAGTTTTTTTTTCCGAAGTCTCTATTGTGGAGGCCCCCTGCTTGTGGAGGCCCCGGGGCTGTCGCCCCGGTTGCCCCCCCCTAAATCCGGCCCTGACCGCTACACACTTGGGTCTAGTTCATTTCCCCGCTTTTTGGCACCCATTTTGACATATTCTCTATGCGTGTACAAAAAATAATCATAACTCTCAAAGTTTTGGTTTTGTGGAGACGAAAATAGCCTTATTCGGAAGGTAAAAATATTGTCAATCGTTTAAATTAAGAAATGATGAGGTTCCATTTTACCTTTAGAAAACAAAAAAAAAAAAACAAAAGTCCAAAAAAATATGCAAATCAACGAAACTTTTGTAAACTTTTTTTTTTTAAAAAAAAGGTAGTTTTTTTTAACCAATAAATTTGAGTAGGTACTTGAATGTTTCTTATATAAGTACATAGAATATCGCTAGGCCGTGACCGGACACACTGTATAAAGAAGAAAGAGACTAGCCGCACCGAGCCGAAATATATTGGGATAAGTGTAGGGGACGGGAATCATGAAGCTGAAATAATATCTCTGTCAAATTTGCAGAAAAAACGACATAGGCACAGTGCCATCTATCGAATAATGCGAATAATTGAGTTATTGTTAGCTAGAAACTGCAGCACGAAAGGGCGTCGAGTGCTCTTCAATGAAAAACAAGTGCGGCGATAAGTCAAAACCTTTAACGCCATCTAGCGGCAGTTTTCAGCTAAGAAATTCATACCTGGTAACAAACATAAAAGTGCGCCTATTTTCTTCCCTGTTGTGAAACATATGTCGATTTTTTTAGCATGATAGATGTCGCTACGAGTTTCTTTCGCAAGGGATCTCATGTTATTTCGCAAGTAAACCAACACTAGCAATGGCTGGCATCTATACTAATATTATAAAGCTGAAGAGTTTGTTTGTTTGTTTGTTTGAACGCGCTAATCTCAGGGACTACTGGTGGTTAGAATTGAAAAATTCTTTTAGTGTTGGATAGTCCATTTCTTGAGGAAGGCTATAGGCTATATAACATCACGCTACGACCAACAGGTGCTGAGCAGCGTGGGTGAAACCGCGTGAAACAGCTAGTTAGTGATAACGAGGTACTGGCTATACTTTTTTTCTGAGTCTCATCATCATCTGACTAGCCTTTTCCCAACTACGTTGGGGTCGGCTTCCAGTCTAACCGGATGCAGCTGAATATCAGCATTTTACATGGAGCGACTGCTTATCTAACCTCCACAACCCAGTTAGTACTGGGTAATGCGATACCCCTTGGTAAGACAGGTTGTCAAATTTCCTAACACTGACTACCTGTAACGACTGTCAAAGATCTACAAATGACAGCCGGGACCAACGGCTTAACGTGCTTTCCGACGCGCGGAGGAAACTCGGTACCTATGTAACGGGTGGTCACCCATCCACAGACCAACCTAGGCAAGCGTGGCTTAACCTAAAGATCGACCTAAGCGGCTGCTATTATTTAGCCACAAAATATTTTTTCTGACTCTAATATCCCCAATGAAAGTACAACGGTGTCAAATCACATGATAGTGGCCGTCTATTGATATCATCGCCACGATGTGAAATGACAGGGCTTTTGAATTTCGGCGTATTGACGTCGCATGATGTCTTTAGGCTTCAGGTCTTGAGTAAATTGGACCTTGTTAATCAGTAAATTCGAGTCTTTATTGAATATTCGCATCTATGAGATGGTAGGTACTTATGTAATTGTCGAGGTCGGCTTTACTGCCACACTATCACGAAAAGTAATAATGGAAGCTTTAGAAGCTTGAAAAATAGGACTTTTGCCTAAAGTTGTCTTTTTTTTTTGTTTAGGAAATCATCATTATCATAAAAAGACTTTTTTCAACACACTTACGATGAAATTAAATAGAAAATACTTAGAACCAGAAGTATTGTTGTGATTAATCATTATGAACTATGGTTTAATTTGCTATTTTTTTCGAATATCTTCCGAAAAACAATTTTTCAAAAACTAATCTCGAACAAAATGTTCTGAATTCAGAGTTTTACATACGTGTTTTTTTTCACTACTACATTTTTCATTTACGCCACAGATGACTATAATAAAAAGTCCAAAGTTGTTATTTTTATTTTCAAAGAAAAGTTAGTTTATGTTTTAATTTTTTGTAATATTTATGAACTAATGAAATAAGTATCAAGTATCCTAATATTTATCGTCATATAAATACTTTTTCGTCCTATTATTTTATTTCTGAGTACCTATCCCCCGAATACTGAAACGTCACTCAAAATTTAAGTCCCACTTAAGTTTAACAGAGACTCATAAGTGACGTTTGACCATACAAAATCTAAAGTTTAAGAGCTGCTCAAATGTTAAGCAGCTCTCACATTTTGAGTGACGTTTCAGTATTCGGGGGTAGGTGTGTTAAAGTTTGCCCACTGACCTACTTATATCAAAATGTTGTGATCATTATTAAATTGTCAAAGAGTCTGTCAGTTATTCAGAAAGTTTCAAAACATAGATCATATATATTCTTTTAAAACAAGTTCAATATTACAAAATCCTAGCTTCAATATTCTTGTTTAATAAGAGAACAAAACCATTCTAAATGCCTTAAAGATCATGCTTGAACAGGGTTCCGGCAGTTTAGATTGGCTATCTTTCAAGTTTTTTCAGGTAAATGATGACAAGCTAGATGTCACAATAACGTGACACGTGCACCAACCACATCCAGCTCAACCATTTGAAAGAACCTGAATTATTCAACACACCTGCCACCATCAGCTTTTTTACACGAAAGGGCCTATGCCCTTAAAGGGGATGTAAATCTACAACAACACACGACTAGATACCTTTGTTGGCAGCAATCAAAACCTTATAGGTAGTAGCATTGAGTATATAATGTAGTGGAGTAAAAAATAATTTCGAAGACAAAGGGTCGGTGGAAGCAGCGCGCGCAGCGTTCGCTTATTGGGCGAAGAAATTAGGGGGCAGTGACTACCACCCCCTTCGTATTCCTCTGAGACTATAAAAACCTTCCAGGTCACCAACTGCGTCAGTTTTCGACTGACCGCGATTCTGCATACGCCTTGTAACTCTGAACTGCTTCGTAAGTCCGGGTCCGGGAAATTGCTATCTGTTTCACTGTGACACAAATTGCCGACTGTAACTAACCAGAGGTGTTCGCGTTATTTTATTTAGTAAGTTTAAATTCTTGTTCCTAAAGGTGATCATTGATATGATGAAATATTCAACATATCTCCGTTCTTTGTTTCAAGGACACGACACGGAAAAACAATTAAATTTTAGAATAGGACACGAGTTTGAAAGACATTTTTTTTATAAAAGTAATACGAAAACTTTTTAAAATGCTTTCTTTTGAGTGAAAAAGTTGCAGATAAACCATTTAATGTTATAATAAGCCATGATATAAAATTAATAATTGGCTTGTTCTTGAGTGCAAGATCTGTGAAAAGTTGGAGGAAACACGCCAGCCCAGCGACTTTGTGCAGCAAATGTAAGTTATATTTTTGTTAAACTCCGTTTGACCGACAATAGCGCAGTGGTGTGTGGTAGTGGAGCGAACGAGTTCGGAGCTGCGGGTTCGAGTCCCGTACGAAACTGATATTTAATTTTGTATGGCTTGTGGTTGGATACCACACAGTGCTGGGGGTGCTAGAAAGAATGGATTGATCAGAAGACGATTAACAGAGAAGTTTGGAAGAAGAAAATATTCGATTCAGTCAGAAGAATGATGATCCATACAGTACCTATATACTATCAACACAGTAATTCAGATCAATAAGTTTACCGTGTCAAAATGATATCAGGTGAATCATTTGTGATAGGCAATACAATACATAATGTCAATTTTTACTAAAAATGAGGCTATAATCAAGTTAGTTTTAAAATATAAACAATTTTGGACATGCCAGGAATACAGTGAAGTCATATTATCAATTAAAATCCTCATCGTTCAGAAAGTCGCCAATTGAGTAGAAGTAGTATTTATTAATTAATACTTTTGTTAATTCTTTTTGAAAAGTGGAAGTGTCTAATTTTTAATACATTGGTTTATTGACATACGAATAAATCGATGTATGGCAGAGTATTATGTTAACAGCAGAATTAAATTCGTTCTTCATTTTGACTTACCTTTCTCTGGATTTCAGACATCTACATACGTGTGCTAATCCTATTCGCACTCGTTTTTCCTGATAGTTTCTCTATACTTTACTTAATCCCATTAAAATTCTTCGCAATAAATCAAACGTTTAAATTAGTGGAATCAAGACCTCATTTCCGTTCTCGGTCGGTAACTATTTATGCTATTTTTTATCATTTGCTTGTTTTCCAAAAAAATCTGTTGTTATTTCAGCGTCGCCAAATTTTAGAAATTGCTCTGAGATAAGAAAAGAACAGTTAAGAAAACCCAAATTCTAAATAAAGAAAAACATACTTTGTAAACAAAATAAAAGTAAGTTGGATATAATAAGCTCTGCTTAAAACAGCCTGCATAAAAGTATCTTCAGTACTAAATTAGGCCAGCAGGTGGAGCTGTACTCTGTATTCGTCTTTACTGTACTTTAGACGAAGAAGTATCTTATACCATGAGTAGAATGACCCAAGAGACAGACATGGCTGAAGAAGAAGAAATGCTAGATTTCTTAAGAGAAAAAGGCATTAAAACACTCGAAGAGCTAAAACAATTCTTAAATCATCGTTCTAATTCGACAAATGAAACAGCAGCTGAAACTTCAGTTGAAATACCAGCTCAAACACCAGAGGTGATGTTTGTGAAAGTTAATCAACTTCCATCAGAATTAAGCCCAGAAAAGCTAAACATGCCAATAGACGCTGGCACACGAATCAAAGAACAAATAAATAATACGTTAACTGTAGATAATACAAAAACTTTGAATCCTCCAGTTGTGGTAGAGCGTATCAAACAGGGTTCCACTGATGATTCTGGCCGCTGTGTCGTGACTGTTCAACAAAGAGCCGGACAAGCTCGAGCCAGCATGGACTTTAGACTGTATACCACGAATGATCGGCAGGTTTTGCAACAGAGAAGTGCCAGAAATGACTCTGGCGGCTGTATCATCAATTCTCGACAGACTTTGCAACAGAAAAAACAGACAAACGCCAGTGGTAATTCTAATCGGTTTGACATAAATGGTCGGCAGGTAGAGCAACGTGTTGGCATGAACGCTTGGCCAACTGCGAGACAAACCTATGCCAGTGCTGGTCCTGGTCGCTTTGTCATGAATGCTCAGCAGATTATAGGACAGAGCAGCGCCGGCGTTGACTCTAGTTGTTGTGCCATGAATGGCGTAGTTCAACAAATTGGCACTGATGATCCCAACCGCCGTGTCGCGAATGCTGGTTTCGAAACGAAAAAATCTACTCCACTGCCAATGAGGTACGTACATATGTGTGGCTACCATCAATTGATACATAGTGTGTATTTTAGAGTACTGGATTTTGGTTCTTGCTTCGGATCACTATAAAATTGTTATTATTTTCAGATACCGGCACAAACACAATCATCAAGATCAGAACGAAGCAAGGCATCAGCAATATCTGCGTGACAGGAACCACCTGATTCGGCAAAACATCACAAAACAAGAACACCAAAATACTATGTCAGTAGGTGTCAATATCAGATTTAACCAACACAACCTAGAACAGAGTTATGACGCTCATAATCAAACCAGATATGAAGGGGTTAGACAGAATATCGTCGCTGGCCACAATGACATCAACGGTTTTAATATTGCCAGTGGTTATAATAACGCCAGTGGTTATAATATTGCCACTGGCTACAATAATGCCAGTAATCACAATATTGCCGCTGACTACAATAACACTTTTAGCTACAACCATGCCAACAGCTTTAGCCACACCACTGGCTATAATAACGTTTTTGGTGACAAAAATGCCAATGGCTATAACAATACCACTGGCTACAATAATGGCACTAGCTTTGTCAATTCAATGGGCCCCAAGATTTCGGTTTCGCAGCCTTTCGTATCGGCGTCAGCTTATAACGTAGCACCACAGCAATAGTGGCCATCAACCACGCTGATGGCCCCCGTAGAACATAGCGACTATAACTTTTCTCAGTTAGAGATAGCCCCAACAAAGCTTTCACTATCTGGTGGGAAACAGCCTCAAATTGATCGAAACTGAAACACAGTTTGGTGCAGGATCGGAATACATGAACAAACAAAGATTGAATTAAAAACTCTTGAAGGAAGTAATAAAGTTGTGTTGGTTGAAGAATAGAATCCGAAAAATAAAATAAATATAAAAAGGAAAATGATATATGATCCGATACCTGCAATAAAGATACAAAGTTATGAATACAAAGAAAAAAAGAAAAAGTATTTATTTGGCTCGCACCGGACAAAACAAGATATAAAAATAAATAAATGTAACAAAAGAAAACGTTAAAAAAGGAGACAAACATGAAATAAATTAGTCGTATGAGGCTAAAAGGTCCCCATCTCATTGGGCTGGTAATATCAGAAATATATATTAAAAATAGTTCTAAAAGATCTATTATCCGTGATGTTGAGAGCCAATGCCCAGATGCTGCACGGATGGTATAATATAGATAAACTCTCCCTACTAACAAGGTACGTATACACATTACAAATTCAAGTTTTAATAGAGGAAAAACCTACAAATTAAAAGATAAAAATAAAATTTAATTTGTTTTCAGATATCTACACAAAATTCGCTATCCTCCACAATTCTTTCACTAAGCCGATCACAGGGACTTCAGTTGAACTTGTACTATCGAAGAAGATGACCATAAAATTAAATGATGTAGAAGTGGAGAAAATAAGACATCTGGACTAAAATAATGGTTCCTTATCGATGAGGTACGTGTGGTCAATCTACTGAAGCCAATACTATAGACACCACAAAGTTGTGATACACATAATCTTTCTTTTAAAGTCTGTTAAAAACAGTCATTCGTTTTTTACAATCGAGGACAACTTAAATAACACAAATTACGGGTTTAAAAAAATGCTTCTTTTAAGTCGGATATAAAATTAAACTAGTTCGTTTTTAGGATCATCATTCATCAGTTTGCGTTTGTCCATCAAGTAGTCAAGAATAATGAAGAAGAGTCGTCACATCATATGAATATCGTCTGAGCATCACCACGCCAGCCTCGGAGGTATTTAATTATCTATTATTAAGATAACTTATATTTACTCTACAGTTTCTTTTATAAGAAGGATATTTTTTACAGTTCAAATTTTTCTTTTGTTTACATGGTTGTTGGACTCTTTGTTCGAATTAATTTATACTTATAAGAAAATAATATACCTATGTTAAAACATGCACATATCGTTAGTACACGCATAAAACGAGATGTATATATAAAAAATGTACATCTCGTTTTGCGAATATGTCTCGGATGCGACTTACAACAGTCTCTTATAAAATGTATTGTTCCGTGTGGTGCCGGACACAAAGAATAGCACCATCCCATATCATCCCGAAGGTGTCGTAAGAGGCGACTAAGGGATACAACAGAGGATGGACAGCAATGCGTCCCCTGAGTAAAATAACCCATCACGAATCATCACCTCACTAGTCTTCCCGTCATAGCGATGCCGATGTGGTACATCTTAATTCCTATAATAATCCAGGACATCATTTTTACTCGTAAACCACCGAGGCAAAACCTAACAAATTCATTTGACCCGAAACGCATAACTTAATTAAATAGTAGACAAATAGTAAACGTACCAAAAAAATGGGTTACACTGAGACGAAACGGGATGAGAGACGAGAATGCGCGCGGCGATTATTATAATCTATACTAATATTATAAAGCTGAAGAGTTTGTTTGTTTGTTTGAACGCGCTAATCTCAGGGACTACTGGTTGGAATTGAAAAATTCTTTTAGTGTTGGATAGTCCATTTCTTGAGGAAGGCTATAGGCTATATAACATCACGCTACGACAAACACGTGCTGAGCAGCGCGGGTGAAACCGTGGGGAACAGCTAGTACATACATAAAGTCGCGCGACTATTTGCGTCCGTTTGGAATACGAACAAGTTAGTTGACACAATCGACGCGAGAGAATTGCGTCCAGTGTACAATCACTTTGGTCAGAGCTGGAAAGTCTAAACTTTACTCAATACTTCTTGGGATCAGAAGACTTCAGTTTGGTAATGGGTTTCAGTCTCCTAACACTGCCCCCGATAGTTAAAAAGACGTAACTAACACTTTTTCCAATTTTGAGTTATATACATTGACGGAATCAGAAAAAAAGGCGCATCTGACTGTATTTTTATTAAATTTAGATACTTTTTGTTAGATAGGTACGTCTTTTTAATTATCGGGGACAGAACAACTCTATTGAGATACCAAACAACCACATTAGTCTACTCTCAGCTCTATTGTTTTTAGGTGTTTATCATTTAACACTAAACACATTTAATAAATCGTTCTGTTTAAGTGAATCTTTTGAAGATGACAGAGACCGAATGATAAGATATTGTTTTATGGGATACTTAATATAACAACATTATTTACAATATTTAAAAAATGGGAGGGAGGAAATTAAGTTTTAAAAGACTGCTTTACTTTAAGTAGTGTTTTTAATTAATTAAATCTATGTTCGCGCCTCTTAATGTATGTACTTAAACTTATAATTCATATTTAACTTAGTCTTAAATCATTAAAGAAAGTTGAATCCTTAGTCATTTATGCCAGTTGAATTTAATATGAAAATAAATTTATAATATTCATGTGTTTCAATCATTTAGGTAGAAAAGAAAAACAGGCGTTCAAGAAAATTACTTTTAAAGAAGTATCTTAAGTAGGTATGATAGTCGTTAGAATTAATTAATATTTGACATAGGACTTCTCAAATTCAACATAATAATTAAAGAAGGAAAAATCTAATAATTATTATAATTATACGTTTATTTCAATTTGCTATTATAATATTATATTTAATAGCATAGTTAGGTACATGAAATAGAACGAATTTACGAGTTTAAAAAATATATAGTAATTTATGAACACAAAAAATCATTTACGTAAATGTGTAAATTTTGGTCAACTATGTGTAGTTTCCCACATAATTATATACAATGTGTCCGGTCACGAACTAGCGATATTCTATGTACTTATATAACAAACATTCTGGTACTCAATTCTGTACTCAAAAAACAATTATTATTTTTTTCACAAAAAGGTTTTATTTTGTTTTCTAAAGTTACGAAAATGTAAGCTTATCATTTCTTAACTTAAACGATAGACAACATTGTAGCCCTCTGAATAAACCTATTTTCGTCTCAGTAAAACCAAAACTTTGAAAGATATGATTATTTTTTGGACACGCATAGAGAATCAAAATAGTTGCCAAAAAGCGCGGAAATGAATTAGACCCAAGTGTGTATCGTAATAGTATATGTATTAAAACACCAGTTACATAAGTATCTAGAATATCGCTAGTCCATGACCCGACAAATTGAATAAACTTATACATCTAAAAATAAAAATCGATACACAAGTACGTAGGTTAACACTTTGCTAATGTATTTTAGTCATTTATAGTTCTAAATAAACTTACCGCACTGCATTTTACGTTATGGATTTAATCATACATCAAATCTAATACCAAGTAGCAAATATATAATATAATAATTCATTTATTTCTCACCACAATATTAAAAGATTATATGGATATTGTTTCGTAACTTATTCAAAAACAACATACTATAACATTGTGGGAGACTGGTGCCTAAGCTAGGCTTATTACCTGTGTTATAGGACACCAGTAAAAAAGTGAAGTGAAAATAAAAAAGTGTGCCTCGGATATAAACAGGTCTCCAAGCTGAAATGTGATGCTGGTAAATGTAGGTGCTTAGGAATATCTATTTAGAATATAATGAAGAATAAAAAAAGAATTTCTTGGTGCATAGTAGTGAACTTAGCTTAACTTAATTCAAACCTAATACATCTAAGTTTGAATTAAGTTAAGCTAAGTTCACTTTGTGTCTAGTCAATAAATTCTACTATAAAATAAATTAATTATTTTAATTTATTAATTTATTTTATTTATTTATTTTATTATTAATTAATTCCAATAATTTCAATGAGTGTATTGATAAATTAGAACGATTACTACATATTTTAATCAAAAAGGACTGTAAAAATATTGTTTTGGCAGGAGATTTTAATATAGATGTACTTAAACGAAATAACAAATCAATAGAATTCGAAAATATGTTATTTAGCTTTAACTTGAAACTCGCACTTCATCAACCGACTCGGCTTAAGAGCAAAACATGCATTGACAATTTTGCGCATAACTTTAATAGGTTCTGTAAGGCTTCAGTATTAGAATTAGCTTTGTCGGATCACACAGCCCAGTTACTGAAATGCCCAATTAGCACAGTATGTACTATTAATCGATGGAGTAGAAAAAGACGCGACTATCATAAGGATAATATTAAGAAATTTAAAGTCCTCCTATCTAGTCTAACATTTTCCGAAGTATATGAATCAAATGACCCAAATGAATCATTCAACGCGTTTTCAGATATTTTTGTATTGCTTTACAGACAATGCTTCCCAGAAACTGTCGTTTCGGTAAATGTCCAAAAAAGACAAAAATGGGTATCACGTGGTATTAAAAAATGCAGCGAGAAAAAACGACAATTACTATGGCAGTTTCGTATTAAACCGACTCTAAATAATAAAATACTATTCAAAAATTACAATAAATTATTTAAAAAAATTATAAATTTAACTCAACGAGCGCAAAATAATCATAAAATAAAGACTTCTAATAATAAATCCAAAACAACGTGGCAAATAATAAATCAAATAAAGTTAAATATGCCAAAGAATAATATTAATAAAATAAGAATTAATAATGAAATTATATCGGATCCAAAATGTATTTCTAATGAATTTAATAATTACTTTATTGATAAAATCACGCCAATCAGTAATTCGGGAGACAGAGTCACAAAATATATCACAAACAGAAAAGATTCTATGTTCATGGCTCCAAGTTTGCCAAATGACATATTAAAAATCGTTTCAGGACTTAAAAATACAGACAGTGTAGGTTACGATGGCATTTGTACTAAAATACTGAAAGCAGTGGCCGGAGAAATTTGTTGTCCACTTAGTCACATTATAAATTTGTGTATAAGTGGAGGTATTTTTCCAGATGCCCTAAAGAAATCGGTAGTCAAGCCAGTGTTCAAAAAACAAGATAGAGAGTTAATGGAATACTATAGACCGATTTCATTGATACCTATATTCTCGAAGATTATTGAAAAGTATATTTACAAAGAACTCAATTTATATGTAGAAGCGAATAATATACTTTGCAATGAACAGAAAGGATTTAGGAAAAACAAATCAATTAACATGGCCATTTATGACTTTTTGCATACTGTTATGATAAATATGGACAAAAACACTCCACTGTGCGCGATTTTCTGTGACATGACCCAGGCATTTGATTATGTGCAACTTAATATTTTATTAAAAAAGCTTGATGCTTACGGCATAAGAGGTAATGTCCTTGAACTATTAAAATCATACCTACATGAAAGGAAACAAATAACACAAATTAACAGATTAAATCTACGCAACAAAAAAGAAGAAATCTATCTTTCGGAGGAACGTAACGTTACCTACGGAGTTCCACAAGGAAGTATACTAGGTCCACCGCTTTTTACATTATATATCAACGACTTTCCAAGGGCAATTAAGCATCCTATGACACTGTTCGCAGATGACAGTACGATAACTATTCCATGTAATCAAAGAGAATTTTATAAACAGGACATAGATAATACATTAAAAGACACTATACAATGGTTAGACAACAATAATTTAAAAATAAATTTAAATAAAACTGTGATAATGCATTTTAGCCAGCGCCCATTGACTCTTCCCAATCTTGACATAACATACAATAACATCAAAATTGACACAGTTAATACAACCAAGTTCTTAGGAGTTACAATTGATAGAAATTTAAATTGGAAAGCGCATGTAGAGGCCGTGACTAAAAGAATAAGCAGTACTGCATATGCCTTGAACAACTTGTCACGGAAAGTTAACATAGATGCCTTATTAATGGCTTACTACGGGCTCACTGAGTCTGTTCTCAGATATGGGGTTATCTTTTGGGGTAACTCAACGGACAAAGAAGCCGCATTTAAAGCACAAAAGAGATGTCTCAGAGCCATGTTCAAGCTGAGAACCACCGACAGTTGTAAGCCCTATTTCGTCCGATATAAAATATTGACACTGACCTCCCTTTACATTCTGGAAACAGTAATGTTTATTAGAAATAATAATATGTTATTTTCGCGGATGGCAGATAAATTCCCCAGAAATAGACGAGATCAAAATCAGCTGTGTCTTCACGGGAGTAAGACTGCACTTATGCGCAAAAGTGTTTTTTTGCATGGCTCCCATTATATACAATAAGTTACCAAAACGTTGGAGAGAGCTTAATAATGTACATTTGAAGAAAAAACTAAAATCGTTCCTAACTGACAAAGCATATTATAACATTAATGAATTTCTGACAGAACCATTTACTGTGACATAGCCAATTGACATATTACTATGTACTTTAACTTTTATAATTTTGACATGATTACTAAACTCACTGACATTTTTACTTTTGCCATGTATAATTTTATCACTTCTAATCTTTTGATAATTTCACTTAAAATTAATTATATTGGTACGTGATTATTTAATGACGATACAATGTTAACATTTTAAACATTTGCACGCCATAGTATATGGCAAACATGTCTGAACCATTTTTATTATTTTTATTTCATCATACATGCATTTTCTTTCTGTATGTAAACACATGTTTGAGCAAATAAATACATCTTATCTTATCTTATCTTATCTTATCTTATCTTAAACTTATGTGTCTAAAAAAGCGAATTACTAACACAATAAATTTTAGGGCATCAATAAATAAAATCTTCTTTACGAAATTCGGTATAAAAAAAAAAACAAAATCGTCTATTTCAATTAGACCAGTACAGGCACTTTCAAATGTCAAAAAAAAATTAAATTTACACTAAATGTTAATTCCTCAAAACATGCGCGTCTTTGCTGCGATTAAAGAAATAAAGTATCGAAAAAATTAAACACTACTTGATTTAAATGAAAAAATAAACGATTAGTGTCAAATACATCCAGTTTCCGTGAAAATTATTGAAAATGTTTTTAACAGAATTAATTGAATTTTGCAACAACCACGAGTGTGTGTCTAAAAAGCTTTTTTTTATGAAAATCGTTTTTTTCCAAATATATCAGAACTTTTCGTTACATTATACGTGATATCAGAAGGGGCGAAGAAAAAGAAGGGGTAGCTCACCACAGATCAGAAAGGGATCATAAAATTGGCCAAAAATCGTTAATTATCGCAATTTTTCTGTAAATGTTTATCTGTAATAAAAAGTTTAAGTACCTAAAAATTTAATTGCTGTTCCGAAATGGCGGCATAACGAAATATACTATATTTATTTTCATACTATTTAATTTAAGGGGTGAGTCTGAGTGTGAATGTTGCATTTTTTATGTATTCTTCAATAGTCATTTCAGTCATAATGAACAGCTATTTGAATCAGAAAAGTAGTTCATAGTGCATTTAAGTCTTTAACTTCAATTTTCAAGAAATTTTAGAGTAGCAAGATGGAGTAACTAAACTATTATTAATGCTGTCAAAATATAATAAAGTTAAATCGATTTCAGAATAGGTTGTCAAGCTAAATCGGACTATTTTTAATAGCCACTAATTGTGTGGAATAAAATTAGTTGTGAATAGGTATGTCACTTTAGTCTTAGTCTAGTTTAATCCAGTAGTTCACCAAAATCGGCACCAATCTCATTGAAACTTTTTAAATACAATAAATTTCGCTTACGGATTGCTTTTTAACACACTTGTTTGTAAAGCCCCCTATTGAGCAATAATTCCTTAAACATTTTTAAATACAGACATTTTGTAGATAGGTGCTACAGACTCGAGCTTCTAATTAATAATAAGGTGTCGTACTGACTTCTGAGATCGCTTAGAAATATGGAATTTACCCGAAAGGAAATATTCCTCTAGGCTAAGAGGTACGAGGTAGGAAATTAACTTAACAATTAAGTAGTGGGTTCCCTCACTCTCTCAGGACAAGACAATAATACAAAATTATTTAATTTAAAAAAAAAATGTGTGAAAAGACAATGAATTAAATTGGTCCTGTACGAGACCTTTTGGCCTCTATGTCAGTATGATGCTGCAGCATGGCAGCCATGTCACAACGCTGATATTATAATAAGGGCCAACGTACGGTGGGCTGTATCAATTTGGTACCCCCTTTACAGTTAATTTTAAGACAACTGGGTTACCCATTGATGCAGTCCACTGTACATTATAATTAAGCAGTAGTAGAGTTCTATGTGAACGAGCTCGCCCGGGGAGGTACTACCACCACACCTATTTCTGCCGCCAAACGGCTTTGCTGTGTTCCGGTTTGAAGGGAGTGGTTGCCGGAGTGGTTACAGGCACACGAGGCATGACAGCTTTGCCTCTAAAAAGGCATCTTACCGCATATTGTGATGCCTTCAGTTTTGCATATGCAAATGTCATTCGGTTGCGTTGACAACCTTCATTAGGTGGGCTATTTGGCTGAAGCACTTCCTTGATTGTAAACAAAAGAATGTACTTTTAGTATTATCTTTTTGTCGTAGAATACATAATAGGAATGATAAGAATCATACGTGCGTTTGTAGCCATATGAATAAAATATCTTATAGATTTCTGTAGATATTTTTGTCCCATTTCTGTAGATATTTTTGTCCCTATAAACGCCCACGATTCAAGTACTAAACTTGAGTGCTCACTTGTTACACTCGATACGAGTTAGTCCAGCGTAAACACTCTCATGGCACTTGAACAATCGGGATCCTTCGTGCCTGTTCGTGCGAAAACGTCATGCAGAGTGAACGCAGCCTTTGCAGTGCGTAGGGTTTTGAACCTATTAGTATACTAGACTGGGCATAATATTTAATTTTCGTCTAAAAGTCATAAATTTAAAAAAAGATTAAAGATCTTAGATTCTTAAACCATAGTATGCACATGTATTAGAAAAAAGTTATTAAATAACAGTCTAGTTTGTATTTATAAAACTGACTTTTGGTGCTAGTTTAACTTACAGCTATTAATGTTATGTAGGTATTAATTATATAATTAACTTGACTTAGACCCAGATTCAAAGACCTGGGCCATTTTGGGCAAGGCTTATATTAAGTGCATCACATCTCAGGTTCAGCTGTAAATCAGGGCACTAGCTACTCGGCAGGTTTAAATAAAAAACATTTTAGTTTTCTTATTCTATGTTCAGTCAAAGACTAGAGTAATTGTAGAGCTGTTTTTTTTTAATTTATTTAAGGGGTTTTGTCGCTTAGCGACCACATCACGCAGTGCAAGAAAAGCTATTATTAGTGTTAATTAGATATTAACTTACGATCTACTTATTACTAACTCATACAATTCTTTAGCTTTCTCGGACATTGGAAAGGCTAGAATGGAATTACAAATGCCGATATTAAATACGTTGTTTTGTCCAAATACACAATTCTATTGTGTTCATAGAGCTGAATTATAATTAAAAATATCTTTAGACTAGGAATTTATAGTCTGTATTGACTAGCACCTACCTAGACGGCAGCTAAATGACAATATATTTAGCTTGAATAATGCACTACTGAATTATTGAAGTTCGGAACAACGCCGACCGTTGAAAACCAACAGTCCTTTTATTCTAGGATATTTTTACATGTATATGTTGCCTAGTGTCAGTGAAAACGGGCACTTAATTAGGTTTTATTCTAGTAGTCGTAGTTAGGATAGTAGTTAGTCACGGTGAACTCCACTAATGTACGAAATTTGCTAAACTTTAAAAAGGATTTCTGTCATTTTCGGTTTGATGTCATAAAGATGTAAAATTATTAATTTGCCTTTTAATTCAAACGACAAAATGATTACTTAACGCTTTGTTCATGTTATTAATACTTCTAATACTGCTGACAATCATATTAGTATTTGCAATGAAGTGCTACCTTGTTTTTCCTTACATTGTATTTACACTTTTTCTTGGTAATCTTATATATGTTAGTTTTTTGTTCGTATCTTTTAATAGCGTTTAAGAATATATATCATAATGTAACTCATGCTAAGCTAACTTTTTTCACTAATGTTATCTAAATTATGTTAAGTTAATTGTCCTAACACTAATTATTAGAAAATACCGCCTGTGATACAGGTTTAATTTAATCTAGTACAGGCATCGTTTGTTATACCAACATTATTTCTAGGATTTAAATTGTATTTATAATGCCTATTGTTTGATCTTTGAATAAATATATTATATTCTATTACGACAAATGGACGGACAGACGGACATTGTGGAGTGATACTAAAAACATATCATTGCTTTGTCTGTCTGTTTCGATAAAAAATAACGGTACATTATTAGAGGTTTACCACACCTACTTGCCTATGAGGTAAGTGTATATGCTAGAATTTGATGTGATCTATAAAATTCTTTACAAATGAGTAGTTGTAAATAATAAACTTAAGGTAATTTATTTGTTAAATGTAAATTTTAAAACACTGGAAATAATCTGAAAGGCTGCACTGATACTTTGTAAAATAATCTTACAGTAATATTTATTTAACAGTTTTTTTTAATTCCCTTGTGGTGCCGGGAGCAAACTATTTTTTGTAACTACCTAATACTTACCCAAATCACCAACTAATTTGAAATGATAGATATATTATGCTTTTTAAACAATTTAATTAAATATTCAGTTTTTTTTTAATTATCAAGAGGAAAGATTTTTTGTTTATTTTTTTTATCTAATGGGCTCCAAACTACTAGACCGATTTTAACCATTTTTTCACTAATAGGCTAAACAATATTATGCTAGTACCTACGGGAGCGGGGCAACTACTAAAGACGCGGGTCAAACCGCTCTAGATATTGTATTTTAATTTTTTCAGAATGTCAGTTACAATCCTTTTTTCCCAATGTTCAGTTCCAACACAACAAGAACAAGTAAGGTGTGCGGGGATGAAACTCTGCCCTACTCAAATAAGATGCTAAAGATATAGGATCTTCGTTGTCCGTGTAAAATATTCGCGAATATCCTTACTTATATAATACTTATATACTTATAATATTATAAAAGCGAAAGTGAGTTTGTTTGTTTATTTGTTTGTTTGTTTGTTACCTCTTCACGCTTTAATGGCTAAACCGATTGTGATGAATTTTGGAACATAGATAGTTGGGAACCAGGAGACGGACATAGGCTAAAAAAAAGTGAGGAAAGGGGGAGAAAGAGAGAAGAAAAGGGGGAGGAAGAGGGAATAACGCAACGAAAAGTCAATTACCCACTCAGGGTAACTATTATTTAGGTTAGGCTAGCGACATCCTTGTTTCCAGTTAATTATTACTTTTTATTTAAGTTCATTGACCGAATTAACTGTTGTGTTGTTGAAGTGTAAATAAGTTTGTTTTCGAATTACTTAGTTTTAACCTTTTTCTCTTATGAAAAATGTTTTTGCGAAATTTGATTGGAATGTTAATTTAAAAGTTAATTCAAAAACACATGCCAATTCAGTCAATTTAATTTCTTTTTGGCTTCTCGCTAGACAATAGGCGCTAGACGAAGCACCAGTCAGTGTGTGGGCTGCTTAACTGCATCTCGATACAAATTCATACACAGATTACGGATTTAATTAGTTAAGACGTTTTAGAAATTATGCTTACTTGTAAAACATTAGGTTAAAGTATTTTTTTTTATTGGTTTTGCGTTGAATATTTAAGAAGATGTTTGTTGTGTCATCAATTGTCGTTTTGCAAAATAAGTCTATTTGAATTTTTGTAACATCAACCATCTATCAGTAAAATAAAGTCCAGCCGTTTTGGTATTGAGACAAAATGAATAAACATACAGACACACACAGAAAAAAATAATAGTTAATGTTAAAATACCCTATATACTTTCAGTGTTTTTTTTTTTTAATTTGTAATTGACACTATTTTTTGCATTAGTCGTAATTAGGTTATGGGTATAGTCAACTAAGTTTGCTACAGGAATTTAATCTTTGCTCTAATTTTTATATAACAATAATAGATTATTAAAAAAAAAAAACATATGTATACGTAAGAAATATAGTTAGGCAAATGGTCGAGTTAAACTCGTTATAGGTATATGTAGGAGTGATTTAAACTGTAGTCAGGACTAATAAAAAGTAACAGATGATACATAGCTAACGTATCTAATGTAATCAAAAAGGCCATTTACTTATGTATGCTGTATACAAAAGTAGTTGTAAATACATGCCAATACAAGCTGACTAAGCTTTGTATGACTTATAAGAGGTGCCATACTCGGAGTCGTAACTTGAAACTTGTTAATGATTGACCGTGGAATTTGGACCCTTTTTTTGCAGTTGGAAAATCATTAAATAACTTCGTAACTTCTAAAGTTAGTAAAAGTCTGACACTCCCCCCCGTTCCGCCTAGAGCGAGGGAAGTTATTTGATGGCTAACCACCCCAAAAACAAAGCGGTGGCCCTGGCAGCCCAACAGGCCCTGCTTTGCTTACATCTCTTAGAGGCGCGCGTGGAACACAAACGCACCGTCAACTCGGCTTGTTGTCACAAGACGGACGGACGGTGAGATACCTATTGCTCATCGTGCGTGCGTCAGCTGGGTTAGTTTGAGATTCTCTCCCTCAAACGGCCGGCCGGCCACCTTCTTCACTAGCATAACTGCTAGAAGGTGATCGCTTAGAGGGGACTTAAGGCCATCATTGTGGCGTGCCCTACACGGGGTTGCAACAGTGAAATCATGAGATGGCACCGGAGGTCTGTCTGCTGAGCGGCGATTTGTCGCGGCAGCGGAGTTTTCCCCCGGTTTAGTGCTTCTGCGTGCCACTTGCACAGGCGAACGAGGACTATCGCCTCCAGATACCATGGTGGAATTTGAACCCTGTCCGTCTAAAAATCTTTTTAAAAACAGTCCATTGATGTTGGTGATTATTGATTGGTTTTCGATTGGTGTCTCTGACGTATGGAAATTGGGACTACATTATTGTATTGGGTTTCCCACTTTTAAAAACGATGTCAGTGGAATAACAATAAACAAATTAAAATATATTTATATCATAGTATATATAGCTATATACATATTTATACATACTATGCGACATAATGAGGGTGGAACGAAAGGTGACTTAAAAATTTATTTACAAGTTCGAGGACATATCTTATTTGTGTTCTTAAAAGATAGGTAAGACGCATCAGTAGTAAATGTATGTATAATAGGTAGTATATCATAAACAGGTAGGTATTTCATGATAAAAAACTGCTCTCAACTTTGTTTTTTTAAGAAATAGTACTAAGTACTTTCCTACATCTTCGTGTCGCTAGCACAACACTATTATATTATGTTGGCCAGAACCCCAACATTTCCTTATTTGACCATAGACATACAGAATACGGACAATAAACAGGGTGTACCTATCATTCCATTACATCAAAGAGTAGTAGAGTTCTATGTGAACGAGCTCGCCCGGGGAGGTACTACCACCACACCTATTTCTGCCGCCAAACGGCTTTGCTGTGTTCCGGTTTGAAGGGAGTGGTTGCCGGAGTGGTTACAGGCACACGAGGCATGACAGCTTTGCCTCTAGGATGGTACGCATCTGTGATGCCGCTGGTATCACAGATATAGGAGGCGACCTCACTGAATATGGTGAGCCGTCGTTTTATTTACCATCCAATATCATCTTTGCGCGTATACGCGTGATATTTGTTTTCTTTTCATGCTGCCTTGTCAACCGTCTACCGTAATAAAACATATCTTTAATTTTATACAAGACCTTTTAGGTGGCCTACTATGAGCTCTTAAAGCAGTATTCTTCTGATATTATTCAAGAGTGGGAAAGAGATGGCGTTAGACATTCTAGTTCCGTTTCTTTTCTACATTAGAGTAACATTAAAACAATACTGTTTTAAGACGTTGTGGTAACCCCTTCCCTCAGGTCTTTTACATTTTGAGGAAATACATTCCTTTTTGAATCATGGCGTTGTCTTCTTGAATATTGAGGGTCCCAAGGGACGGAATTTTTGATTGCAGAATATTCAACATGACAGCTACCATTACACTCAATTTTAAGTTTTTTATAAGTGTTCAACATTTAAAAGTTCATAATGATTCTGATTGGTGTTTTTGGCTTTTCTGTTTTAAAATATAATTAAATAAGTACGTCGTCGTTATTGTAAAGTTAACGTTAATGAGCTTTACAGCTAAACTTATGAGTAGTTTGAACATATAATTATATTGTAGAATAAAATTAATGTAAAACCAATATTGTATTCTTTAGAAATATTTATGTAAGTTAGTAACTTAAGTGCTATCTGTAAGTTTGTCCATTATTACGACCCGGGAAATTTTAGGGCCGTAATAAAAGTGTCTGTAAATATAACATCAAAGCAGTAGTAGAGTTGTATGTGAACGAGCTCGCCCGGGGAGGTACTACCACCACACCTATTTCTGCCGCCAAACGGCTTTGCTGTGTTCCGGTTTGAAGGGAGTGGTTGCCGGAGTGGTTACAGGCACACGAGGCATGACAGCGTTGCCTCTAGGATGGTAATTAACATATCATACAATAGAAGTCTTTTTTTCGGGGAATAATTTAATTATTCCCTTTCCTGGTGTTATCGTGGAGGATATTGGGGTTCTAACGAACGATATTTTTCTTTGCAGAATATCCGAAACGATTTCATTCTTTTGCTTCCTTGAATATTATTTGCTTAGTTCAATGATTGAATGTTTGTTATTCAATAAAACATGAACTTTCTCTTGTACTCGTACTAAAAAATTGTGATTCTAAAAATAATAAATAAAATACTTAAGTTTTCTTTGTAGAATAGTAATAGAACATTCTTGTAAAAATAGCTTTAAGAATTAGGAAAAAAATAAAAACAAAAAAAATGTAAAAACAATAAAATCCAAAAAAAGTGTAAAAACCAACAAAATATAAACCAAAAACCTTGATGTTGTGTAATACCGTTGTTTTATTTAACACATCCTCATTTAGATAACATTCCTCACTGTCACTGTAAATACCATATAAATAAATAAATACCTTGGGACAACTCACACACGGCTATCTGATCCCAAGCTAAGCAGAGCTTGTGTTATGGTAACCAGACAACTGATATACATACTTATATGATTTATAAATACATACAAATTATAGATAAATCACACCCAGACACAGAACAAACAATCATGCTCATCACACAAAGTTTGTCCTGGCTGGGAATCGAACCCACGACCTCCGGCTCAGCAGTCAGGGCTACTAACCACTAGACCAACAGGCCCGTCTGCTGCAGGCTGTCTTATTGTTTGACAGCTAAACTAGTACTACTAATAACTACATAATGTATTTGGTATTCATAATAATTGTCTATGATATAATTACTTAATAACTGATAAAAAAAGACAAGAGAACAGGGGTTCTAAAATGGCGGCTTAAATCTAATATATAAAATTCTCGTGTCACAGTTTTCGTTGCCATACTCCCCCGAAACGGCTGGACCGATTTAAACGAAACTTTGTGTACATATCGGGTAGGTCTGAGAACCGGCCAACATCTATTTTTCATACCCCTAACTGAGCAGCGGGTGAAACCGATGGGCACAGGTAGTCTAATATATAAAATTCTCGTGTCACAGTTTTCGTTCCCATACTCCTCCGAAACGGCTGGACCGATTTAAACGAAATTTTGTGTACATATCGGGTAGGTCTGAGAATCGGCCAACATCTATTTTTCATAACCCTAAGTGAGCAGCGGGTGAAACCGCTGGGTACAGCTAGTAGAATTATAATATGAATTATGTTACCATTCGAAAGACACTGAAATAAACTGCGTCTGTGGCTATCTTAAGAATTTTAACGTATCTCATATTATAAACCTATAATGATTCTGCTAAAGCCTTGTAAAGCGGCCATTTAAAAATAATAATTAATATGCGAATAAAAAAATAAACAGAGCATGACATAGTGATACTCAATATTAAAAAAAAAATATGCTGTGCCCTACAGGGTTAATAATGATCTCATTATTATAAAAAACTACTACCTAATTACACATTATGGTAAAGCAATAAATATATTGAGTATTGCTACAAAAATTCGCTGTGGGCAAAGGCATACAAGCTTAAGGCCCGGTCTCCACCAAAGTGGAGAGCAACGGAGCGGAGAGGAGATGTGCAAGAGTAAACCAATTATAGGAAAGATGAGAGAACGCGATGTAGATTTAAAACAATGTGATTGGTCGGTTTCCGCCCATCTCCTCTCCGCTCCGCTGCTCTCCGCTTTGGTGGAGCATGGGCCTTACCCCTTATCTGAAATCTGCTACCTACTCAAAAATAATTAGATATACTAAGTGAATGAGCGGGATGCGAGGGCGAGACGGAGGCGAGCGAGGCCGTGAGCGCGTGGCGGTTGGTGGCCGGGAGTTGCTGTTTCTTCTAACAACGTGCTAAGTATATTATGGTTTTAAGGATTCTGTTTACTACATAGTTAAGACCACTAGCTAGTCTAGGCTGTTCCGTCATCGACCAACATTTAAACTCACGAACGGAAACAACTACCTTGTCATACAAATATTTGTTCTGTGCGGAGACCGAACCCACGACACGCAGCGTAACACTTGGAGCTACAATTTCCCGTTTTTAGGGTTCCGTAGTCAACTAGGTACCCTTATAGTTTCGCCATGTCTGTCTGTCCGTCCGTCCGTCCGTCCGTCCGTCCGTCCGTCCGTCCGTCCTCGCTTAATCTCTGTGCCGTTTGCTCTAGAAAGCTGAAATTTTGTACCAATATGTATATCAATCACGCCCACAAAGTGGTAAAATAAAAAATTGAAAAAAATGTTTTATTAGGGTAGCCACCCTATATGTAAAGTGGGAAGTGATTTTTTTTTTAATTTCAACCCTAACGTGTGATATATTGTTGGAAAGGTATTTAAAAATGAATAGGGGTTTACTAAGATCATTTTTTGATAATGTCATTAATTTCGGAAATAATCGCTCCAAAAGTAAAAAACAATGTGTCCCCCCCTCTAACTTTTGAACCATAAGTTTAGAAAATATGAAAAAAATCTGAAAAGTAGAACTTTATAAGGAATTTCTATGAAAATCATTTTGAACTTGATTGACACAACAGTTTTTGTACAAAAAAGACAAAAAGTTGTACAAAATAATTTCTGGACTAAGTTTGTAGTATAATCGTATATGCAAGCATTTTTTTTTAACTTTGTTTACATATTTTATTATCCTGAACGTATCTTTTTTCAAACAAAAAAAGAATTATTGAATCGGCGGAAATTGCAAGTCTTTGTATTAATTAGTAACCCAATTCCCCGAGAGATGGCGCTGTAGGTACTTATTACATTGAATCGGGTAGTACCGAATTGTTCGGTTGGCCTCATAACTGGGAACACTTATTGTGACGGACGGGAAACTACGGAACCCTACACTGAGCGTGGCCCGACACGCTCTTGGCCGGTTTTTTGGTTTTCCGTACGACCATTTCTATCGAAGTTATCTACGGCCTGTTGAAAATTTCCCAAAAATTTGGACTTCTATTTTGATCCCTTAATGTTTTCCAGTAGTGTATGTACTAGACATTCTTTGTAAAGTTATCATGAAGGAAGTACACATTATAATCCTCAATTTAATTAAATACCAGCACAAAATATACCACAAATAGTCAGACACAGCAAATTTACCGGCGTTGCAAAACATGAAACAGTGTTCAGAATCTGTGTACAATCAATACAGTCCGCCCGTGATTACTGTGATCAGTCAAGCTCAGGTATGTTATTAATAAGTAAAATGTGAGCGCATACCGAACCCTGGGCAGCAGCTCAGCTGTTGCCATGGTAACGGGCGGGTGCAGGGCAGATGGAGGTGCATCGCCACTTTATACATAAGTACAGAAGGACGGGTATGTCAGAAACTCTTTAACACTAGAAATAAGCATAAACTACGTGCTCCCTTCCACCGGCTTCACAAGGTTCATAATTCATTTGTAGGGCTTGGTATAACTTCTTATAACAAGCTACCTGCTTCTTTTCTAGATTTGCCATTTAATGCATTTAAAGCTACAGTAAAATCTAACCTTTGTTTCAAAGCATACTATTCCATTAACGACTATTTAGATGACAAGCATAGTTGGTCACTGTGTTGAACTCAAGACTATTATTATTTTTTTCTCCTTCATGTTTTTTCGCCAAATAAGCTTATTGATACGTTACATGTCTTCGTCATGTAATTTTATATTTTACTTTTTTTCTTTATATACTTGTTTCATTTTGTGTGTTTTTGTTATTGGCATGTGGTTAACTAGTGACCTCGAGCATTGACTGACATAATTATTTATAATTTATCTTTTTTATGCTTAGCTTATTTCTTTTGCACTATGGTCTTAGTTTATCACCTGTGACTTCTTCACTGCACGTGTAAGCGGGCACACCCGTTAGACTGGTGAATTTATTATTTAGACTTGGTTATATATATTTTTTTGTTTTTATATATAATTGGTGTTTGCCAGCTGACAAGTGAAAATGAATGAATAATTTCTTATTTTTTTTTTAATTTTGTTGTGATAATATAAATTGTATAAAATCTTCTTCTTCTAACCTGACAGACAGATGTGTTGCTGGGGAGTTTGTTCCGCCACTTCTTCTTCCCAGCTAAAACACTAGGAAGTGGCGAAGGGCAGGGCGTTTTTGTGGGACTGTCTCTTGTAATGTGACGTTCAAAAAGTGCTGATTATCAGCCTAATTTGAATAAATGACTTTTGATTTTGATTTTGACTCAAACTGAAATTAACTTTACTTCCAGAAGTCGTTGAATTTTGTTCATTCATATTAACATAGAAGGCAATATATGTATTATGGACAATAACTCAAAAGCTACCTTATACGACCGCCTCGGAAGTATTACCGTTTCGAATAGAAATGAATCTCTGTGTCCTTTAGTATGACACAAAAGGCTACTAATAAATGATAAGCTGCTGCATATACATACACCTTCTGTACCTATCTACTTCGTGCCCTAGGTCCCGGGCAGCCTTGATGCGCCGACCTCGTTGCTATAGCTACCGTTGGGTGGCGGGTGCACTCGGCCCGGTCAGAGCTGAGCAATGTGTTTTCCTACTGCATGCACTGTGCACACTGTGTTGAGCCGGTGCTTGTCAATATTTTTGTTATTTGCGTAAGGTATGAGCGTACGGTTGGCACATTAAGTGTGTAGTTGATAGTTGTATTAATGTAACTATCAGATGTAGCGAGTAGGCAGTAGATAGAATACACTGAAACTATATGGATCGACTGCTACGCTGCGGGTCGCGGGTTCGATCCCCGCGCGGAACAAATATTTGTATGACTTATAGGTTACTTGTTTCGGGTGTGGTCGTTTGTGTATGTGAGTTTAAATATTTGTAAACGCACCCACGAGCTACGGTACAGGGAAAAACAGAATAGTATGGCACCGTTTTAAAAAAGAAAAATACATGGGACGTTGCTAGGTAAATCTCAAGTTATCAATTCTCAGAATTAAAGAAATCATTTTAAAGCATTTCTGATTGCTTAATTTACGGTACTTAGACACTAAGTTAACTTAAGATGCCTAGTATACTAGAAAATATCTTAAAAAAAAAACTGTTTAAATGTACATCTTGATTGATAACTTTTCTATTTTCACTGACTGTAAATGCATAACACAAAAAATCACATTTTCTCCCTCGATACTGTAGCGAAATAACAAGTGTCTGATACAAATCGGCGGCTCCAGTTCATCGGGCAGATTGGCGGTCAGCGCTTTATGGTCAGACTCATAACATAAATTAGAAATCATATTATAAATAAAATTATATAAATGCGAAAGTTAGTCAGTATGGATGTATGTTTGATCCTCTTTCACGGAAAAACTACTGAATGGATGAAACGGAGGTAGATTAAAATCCGGAATATCATGAATTCAAACCGTAATATCATATAGGATACTTTTTTGGGATCATCATGCGGGTGAAGCCGCGGGAGCACAGCTAGTTCACTTTAAAACCACCCATACATCAAAGTTAAAGTGAAATTATAACTTAGTCTGTCGGTACAGCTCTGTCCGGAACGCAACAGGCTAGCGCTAGCGTCGCTGTGTCTGGCTCCAGTTAGTGAGAGAGGGTTCCAACACACTGTGGAGTACATGCATTGTAAACTGTAAGAAGCTCAAATATTATGAATTAGCTTTCACCCGCGACTTCGTCCGCGTGGCATAGTTTTTACTTTGGGCTAACGCTAACTTTAGCCCGCGTGATGATCAAAAAAAAATATTTTTCTCTCCCCTTTTCTTCCCAACATCTTCCCCCATTTCTCACTAAAAAAAAAATTGCCTATGTCCGTCTCCAGGGTCCCAACTCTCTGTACCAAAATTCATCAAAATCGGTTTGGCTATTTAGGCGTGAAGACGTAACAAACAAACAAACTCACTTTCGCTTTTTTTACGTAAGGATTATTGAAGCCTACCAGGATCACTAAGTGTACAGGACAATCCAAAAAATTATATTCTCTCGGAAAATTTCCGATGAAGTACATGTTATTAAGTGAATAATTCCTCTTTCTGTTCAGGTTTAGTTTGTTTATTTTACTTTGTTCGACTTAGGTAGTAAAATAGAACTCATTTGTTTGAATAACACCAATAGAATGTATTTGTTTTACAGACTTTGTTTTAGGAACCAACCGTGTTGTTTGTTCTGTGCATTCACTTTGTATGTATGTTTAAATAACGAACATATAGGTACTGTGCTGTAATTTTTTCTATTCAACAGAATAGAAAAGATAAAACTTTCTTATTGTACCTACAGAAATAAAAAAAAGAAATCGTTTATTTTTTAAACGTTGCCCCACACTAGGACCTTCTCCTGTATCGTGGGTGCGTTTACAAACATTTAAACTCATATAGGTACACAAACAGCCAGACCCGAAACAACTATCTGCAGGTCAATATATGTATTCGATACTTCATTTATTGCGTGACTATTCGGAACCAATCGACCGACGAATTCGATTCCGAATAGTCACCGTCAGTGCGTAATGCATCATGGGGTTACACTGCCATAGTGCGTGTAGTGCAATGAAATCATCACTGTTTGTACGGCGGCCGTTATTGACATAGCCATCAAAGGCTCCAGGTTATTAAAATGAACCCTATTTGTGGCGACAGTTTATCAAAGCACGTTGGGAATATTTTTAGGTAGTAAGCTTTTTATATTATGTCAGGTAGGTATATATTTTATTGATGTATGTCACCGCTTTTCGGGGCACTGGCTTCTAAGGTACTGAAATAAGTAAAACTTAATGATTGGCACTAGATAGTTTTTTTTTGGTTATTGTGTAATAAATAAATATTTTATTATTTTATTACTGTTTGTCGATAATAATTGCAAAATCTGATCAAAATCAAAATATTTTTATTTCACATAGGCCTACATGAGCACTTATAAAACGTCGAGAAAAGATGCACGGTTCGGGTTGGTCGTTTCCTATGGAGAAGAACCGGCAAGAAACTCCATGGTTACTCTTTTACAATCATTAAATATGATGTAATGTGTAACCCTGATGGGAATGTTGTAGTGTTTTGTTTGTGAAAGTTTATTTAATAAACTTTTTATGTAATTACTCTGCGTTTAATTTCTGTAATATGAAGAGCTTTATGGGTGGTCTGTATATGGGGCGGACAACGGTATCCCAGTTGGTAGCACAGGTCTACGCCGTAGCCAGTTCTACGCCCTACGGCGTAGCGACGTATTTATTAGGTATAGCGTCACACCATTCGTGCCGAAAACGAGCCCGAGGAGACCTTTGTGAGAGTATTTGTTTGACCGTCTGCATAAACTTACGATTCTGGCCCATTCGTCTTAAGACCTCGTCATGTGTGATTTTCTTTTAGTAGTTTAACTTAGGCAAATTGTACGTTGATTCAGCCATTGTTCCCAATAAAATTAAAAATTAAGCTCTTGGATAAATTCAATAAGATTGATCTCATAGTCACAAAATGAAACTAGCATTTATGGTAAAACATTCAAATTGAAAATGTATGATTTTATTTTAAATTTCTTTTTAAAATCATACATTTAATAAAAACAAAAGAATTAAACACAAACTACATTAACTCAGATTACAAATACATTCATTCAACATAATTACGATGGACATTCGATAAATAAATAAAAAAACACAGTGTGTGTGTATTTTAATAATATGGTAACTGTGAAACTTATCATTGAGTTATCTTGATTGATAAGGAGAATATAAACATTTTTGTTTCGTTATTTACAAATATAATTTTTCAACAGAATGTAAACTTCAATAATTAGCAACGATTCGAGGATAAACTGCCCCTCGACAAATTGTTCGCAGCGTGCACGTTATGACTTAGGGAGGGAGATTAATAATCCCTGGCTGAGGGCTATTTGTACAATACACTCAACTTCAAATCCACATCTTTTCATTTGGAAGGGTATTGTTTTGTTTTTCAAATGTTTTTATTGCCTTCACCTTGAACTATGTAAAAATAAAACAAAGACTTTCTGTATTCAGTGTGTAGATAAATCGTTAAATAAATAAATGGGAAGTAAAAGTCCCACTTCCCAGTTTTTGAATGATCTGTGAAAATTTGATTTATGCAAAATTTCACAGATCTAGGTTGGATAACAATTTAATGCTATAAGTACGGCCAACGAGAAGCGATACGAAAGGTCATTAACCTAAAGAACAACTGTGGCGTTGACAATCTAATATTTAGCTCTTTCCATTTTGTGCCTTTGTCGTAATGTCTCGTTCTCCCGCCAAAAACATGACAACGATAAGACGGGTTCGCCAACATTCGGGCGGCCATTTTAGATGGGGTTTTAGCATGGGTTTTGTTTACATTTGGTATCGCTTCTCGTTGGCCGTACTATATTTCATTTATGTGACGACATTATAAATTAAATATGGCGGACTTCCAAAGACGGGGTCTACTTACTTTTCATGCATTTTAATAATATGTGTTTCAATAGAAAGGGTTTGCAGAGAAGAATATGAGAAATAAAGTAAAAACTGTGTTTTTTTTCATCTAATATTTGTTTTAAGCTTTTTTATGTGCGACGTGATGAATTATTTGGTTTGTTTATAGTATTTAGGCGGACGCAAATATATAAAACAATTTTTAGTATAGCAATGGTCTTGATAATATGATCTTTATTCTGGAGTTATCGGGTATAGGATAATATAGCATTTATACCACTACTAATCTAGTAAAAAAAAACGTAATTAAAAAATTGCAATTTTAGGGTCCCGTACCTGAAAGGACAAAACGGAACCCTTATAGGATGACTTTGTTATCCGTCTGTCAGCGTATCTTTCTATCAAGACCCTTTATCTCGGGAACGCGTGGAGGTATCTAGTTGAAATTACCATTAACTCAAGTCTGTAGAACCTTGGAATTGTAAACACTGTCAAAAGATATGGCCATTTATGTTGCAAGTTTGTACGGAATCCTCGGTGCGCAAATCCGACTCGCACTTGGCCGGTTTTTTATATAACATTATCAAAACACTCTCTCCAACAAAGTTATTTTCGACGGAGGCTTCTCCGAATATGACGAAAAAGAAATTCTTTCCTACAAAATACATTTCTTTAATAACAAATCATTTGCAAGGCTTCTCTCAATTACCAACTAAGCTCTCAAAGAAGGGATTGGCAACCTACGTTTTTAATATGAAAAGGTTCCAATATAAACATGTTGGTTTCGTAATTGATCGGGCAATTATTATGTCTGCTGGCATCGGATTATACCAATTAGAGTTGCCATATAAAAATCAAGGACTAGTTACACGTGCCTCCCTACGCAAGAAAAAAACATTTGATACCTGGCAAACCAACTGCATCTGTGGAAATTCTTTGATTGGGATCCTTTCATTTGACTTTGAGCTGTGTTATATTTGTTAAAGTAGCTTATCTTTTGACATTTGGAGGTTAGTTACGTCATTTCGTTGGTAGTGACAACAATAAGGTGTTTTTGTCAACATCACTCGTTTTCAACTGGTATTCCGTATTAATTAACCATCGATATTATTCGGAGTCTGTTTCACTGTCCGTCCGTGAGAGTTGTACAAAACATGTAATATCCATTACCACTAGATTAATCCAATCGTGTTTTGTTTTCACCTTCGTTTAAGATCCAGTGTCTTTTGTTAATGGTGGGTGTAGTGATAGTTTACAATATATATGTTTTTTTTTAAATAAAATGTGTATACATATTGTTAACCTTAAAATAGAATTCAAGAACGTGTTTGCAGAGCTGTATACCATCTCAAAGCATTTATTTCAATTACACCATTACAGGCAATTTTGAATGTCAAGAAACAAAATGATAAAGCCATAGTCCCGGTTTCAAAAGTACTGTAGGTGCCTATTCTAATGCGTTGAACTCTATGGAGAAGAATAGACAAGAAACTCCACTGCATCTAAGACCACCTTCAATCCAATCAAAATCTAAAACTGCAGGTGTAATTACATCGCCATGTGTAACTATAACCTACATTCTACTTGATCAAATCCATCGCATGTGAATTAGCATCAATGCAAACAGTATCTGAAAGCCAATATGTTCGGTTTATCAGATGTGGACATCAAAGATAGGACAGTTGAGTAGGGCAGTAGTTGCCAAGCTCTTGGTGAGGCAAGTTCCGTCAGCTTTCGTGAATGCCCGGGCGGCGAAGGTAGCTGCATCGATTGCACTGATGTACTGTCAACACTAGAAATATGTACCTATAGTATACGAGATACAAATGTAATTTTTTCGTAAAGTAGGGTTTTCCAATGGGTTTACAACGACGGGAAAGTGTAATAAACGGAATACAAATACGTGGCTTTAAGATGTTATTTGCATAAAATTTCATTTTATGGCACACAAAAATTTTGGAGAAAAAAAATGTTTTCCCTTGAAAAATAAATGCCTAAAAATGAAAACCAACTAACTAAGGAGCGTTTTCGATACATTCATCAACGTTACATGAAAATTGAATGTAGCTAGCGAAATATTTGTGATCTGTTGACTTTGTGTTATGTAACTGCATAAATCATATTTTTACCGTCGAGTGTACCTGTAAATGCACGCACACTATCATAATACTCGCACAATCCTCGGGCCGCGAGCTGTGGACTCAACAACACCGATATTGCAATTAGTGCTGCGATTCTAAACGTAAATCCGATGTGTATGTGTGAGTTACGAGTAGGGATACCACACCATACTGTATACCGGGATGTTTGGACACTAAGTAAGTGCTTGTCATGTAGCAGTGATGGTTTTTATGGTTCTGTACCTCAAAAAAAATAAACGGAACACGTATAGGATCACTTTGTTGTCTGTCTGTCTGTCTGTCTGTATATCAAAACCCTTTACGTCAACCTTCTGGTCAATTGAAGCTGTGAGAAAACCAATCCTCTAAGTATACGCAGTCAAAGGATATGGCCGTTTATGTCGCTAGTTTGTACGGATCCCTCGGTGTACGGTTACGTGTTGTTACTTAAAGGGTAACGTAAAGGGCAATAGATGGAGCATGGGTGGGTTTTAGTCAGTACAAGTCTGACACTCCCGGCCTGTCCGCCCAGAGCAGGGGAAGTTATTTGATGATTTCCCATCCGCAAATAAATACCCTCGGTATGCGAGTCCACTAGGTCGGTTTTTTTTGTTGTAAAAATTAATTTAAATGAAAACTGACAATACTTTTGGACGGCTGGCCCCTTAGTGGCATTTGCAAGGAAGACCGACAATCTAATAATAATTGACTAGATCAGAAAGTTCGCAAAAAAAGGTCGACAACAAAATGTTGTGTGGACATGAATTATTTGTCCAACAGTTTGCTGCGATAAGATGATTTTATTTTGATAGTAAGTTTGTTGACACGATTTGTCTATCGAAATGGTAACCCTAGTTTCGAGTGTTACGTTCTAATATATTATCTCGATTGATACCTGCGGGTTATGCTCAATTCGTGTTATATTGAACTAGCTGGCACCCGCGGTTTCGCCCGCATGATATCTAAAAAAGTATCCTTTGTGTGTTTTCAGACTATAATTTACCTCTGTGCCAATCTGTTCAGCCGTCTTGACGTGAAAGAGTAACAAACATCTATACATCCAAACATTCGCATCCTTACTAATATTATAAAAGCGAAAGTGAGTTTGTTTGTTTGTTACCTCTTCACGCTTTAATGGCTAAACCGATTGTGATGAATTTTGGTACATAGATAGTTTATTTTTAAAAAGCGGGATGTGAGGGAGAAAGAGGGAAGAAAAGGGAAAACTTAGCGTTGCTATTAGAAATCAATAAGGCGCAAGGGGAACTGTGTTACCCCAAATTTAATGCGGGCGAAGGCGCGGGCGAAAGCTAGTTTGTAATATTACTAGGATATTCGAGGTATGCAAGTTGACAAAGATTTGATGGATGAAGATCTTCTTGCCCCCAACTGTTTATCATCAAGATTTTTTCAGGATGTGTCCAGACACAACATATACCTCCAGAGCCCAGAGACTACAGAGTCTGGAGGTATACAAGTTTAAAGGAAATATGCGCACTCGTAGATCAAAGTTAAAGTTTGACGGCACGGTTGCGCAGTTAGCTGAGCAATCGACTGCTGCGCTGCGTGTCAACGGTTCGAACCCCACACGGAACAAACATGTTTGTGAAAGCACCTTCGATACAGGAGAACTTCCTAGTATGCAACGATATTTTATAAAAAGCAAAACAGTAGAGGAATCCGGCAAAATATAGGGCACAATAAGGTTCACCCTAACTTCCCCTTGGAGGATTCCAATGACAAGGTTATTGCAATACACTTAATATGCTAAACACACACTTTCCTTCTAACCAGATTAATGGTTGATTCAAATGGACAGCGACCGTGGAAAACCAATTTTTTTTAGCTTCAGACCAACTCCAAGTTGATGAACTTATCATCTAACATTGCCTTTCTCCGTATCACCCAAAGATTAGCCGGTAGAAAATGCATGTGGCTTTAAGTCCCCTTTAATACAATTATTATATATATAATATGCTTAGGGTATTAAATAAATAACTCGTCTAGCAAGTTGCACAAGTATGTAGTAACTTGAATAATCAAAACAATTTAAGTGAATGCTGCTTCCACTTCTAAACTGACGATGTTGTACATATATATAACGGTGAAAATTAATTGCAACAGAATACAGTTTATAGAGGGAGGGACTGCGCAATAAATACAAAACACGTATAAGCTTTCGTATGAACGTTACATTTGAGTATTAATATTAAGCCTCTTGAAATACAAAGCTGCAATTCCAGGAAAATTGTGCGCCGCCGAACAGCCAACGGGGAACTTATAGCTCAAATAACGGACATCCCATTTCCCGAAATTCGCTCGGACCAGCTACAGCTACAAAAGCCAGTGCTTTTTTTTCTTCGGATTTGTAATCATCAAATGACACCTCTAGGTCTAGGAGTAGCGGAAAGGAGGTTTAGGCTTGTACTGATCGAAAACCATTCATGTTATGTTCCTTATTTTCATTCACTCCTGATTCGATATTTTTACCGACCTAAAAAAGGAGGGTCCTTTTTTAAGTCGGTAAAAATTATATAATCTAGTATATAAAATTCTCGTGTCACAGTTTTCGTTCCCATACTCCTCCAAAACGGCTGGACCGATTTGAACGAAATTTTGTGTGCATATCGTTTAAGTCTGAGAATCGGCTAACATCTATTTTTCATGCCCCTAACTGAGCAGCGGGTGAAACCGTTGGGCAGAGCTAGTAGATATATAAATGTTTTGTCGATTCTTAAGGAACTCTAATACATAAAAAACATATATTTAGAGGAGGGGAACGGGTCACACACAAATTTGTATATCGTCCTTTTATTCATTAAATATTATTTGTTAATGTGTATTATAGTATACACTTCAAACATTTGTTTTTAACTGATAAACAATTTGAGGTCGCTGTACATACGCGTGGAAATTCATAGGAGGCAGGGGAACGAAAATTCTCACTGCAATTTGCAATATGTATCGAGCCCTTTTAATTTATATAGGGGAAATTTCATTTGATAGGTATCTTTCGTCTGTTGGGTTTTAACGGACTAAAAACTAATCGCGACTAAAAACTAATCGTAAATAATCGCGCCCTTGAGCAAGGAAGTACTACCGCGTTCAAAGACGGACGACCACTTTTAAACCTTATTGGTCAGGGCACAAGGGTGAAAAGTTGTCGATCGTCACTGTGTCTAGTCTACAGATAAAATATACTTTATTGTACAAAAAATTGTTGCACAGTTATCCTTGCCAAATCTGTTTCTAAAATATAAGCAGGCGCAAAATAAAATCATTCATCTTAAGGCGCGGTAACTAGCTAATCCTTAGGTGTTGTTAGTGAGGCTAGCTGCAGACTGGCCATGGTCTGACACAAGTACATGACAGTAGTGCATCGAAAGAAATAGAAATAAGGTCGAAAATATTTCGGCGTCTGATTTTATTTGAATATCATTTCCGCTAAAATGTAGGTCATTTTGCAGTTTTAAATGAATATAAAAAATACAGTTCCGTGTTTGAAAAGTTATAGATATCTCTTTAGTCGCCTTTGTTATAGATATAAAAAATATGATGGTTGTATCTGAAAAAATTGAGAATTTTTTCGTGGTCTTTTTCAACATTATTTTTTACGTAGTTCTAGACCACTTTTGTAAACTGATGTTTAAGTCTTTAGTTTATGTATTTGACTATACACGGTATTTTTTTTAGTGGCATGTACAGATACGGCTAACTGTGCGACGAAAATCTAGACTTTTTACGAAGTGTTTGCTTTGTACAGCGCCTTAAGACTTGAACTTATACTGTTAGTTTCAATATTTATGCGAAATATTAAAGTGTATTCGATTTAGGCTCTGACAAGCTGACCGCATGCTGTCGGTATTGCTGTGACCGACTTTTATCCGAATTCCAGTAAATCCATCCAGTTAATCCAGAATGGAGTGAGGGTGGCGCCTTCTGCTGCCCGCGAATACCGTCACACTAGTTCACAGGAGTCCTGCTAATCTTGTTACCACTGATGTGTTCGGCGAAGGTTCGGCTGGCTTCGGTTGCTACTAGCCCTTGACCATGACTTTACTTGCTATTTTACGATGTTTTAGGATCATGGATGCGTTTTTAAGCTTTATCTATGAACGAGTAATTAATGTGTTCAATACAAAAAAATATAGATATACAACATAACTCATCAATTATTCACTTAAGGAAAAGGTATTGTTGATGTTCAATGGTACTTCTTTCTTTTTAGCTTTCATTCCTCAGTTTTACCTATAGGAGGTACAACACTATTTCGTGTAGCGGTTTATAAAAAGGAGCACTCTCGAAGTAATATGGCTGTGATTTATGGACAGACAGACCGTCAGGACGAATCTGTAAAAGTTCCATGCATTATTCATTTTTCGGATTGGAATTCATCAAATAGCTTCTCCCGTTCTGGGCAGAGCGTAAGGGAGTGTCAGCCTTACCATCCATGTCCCTTCTTTAGCCCTTTGACGGGCCTGTTGGTCCAGTGGTTAGTGGCCCTGACTGCTGAGCCGGAGGTCGTGGTTCGATTCCCACCCAGGACAAACTTTGTGTGATGAGCATGATTGTTTGTTCTGTGTCTGGGTGTGATTTATCTATAATATGTATGTATTTATAAATTATATAAGTATGTATATCAGTTGTCTGGTTACCATAACACAAGCTCTGCTTAGCTTGGGATCAGATAGCCGTGTGTGAGTTGTCCCAAGATATTTATTTAATTGTATTCCTAAATACAACCCGCAACCCCAGCAGGCAGTGGCCCTTTCTGGCCCCTCTGCTTTGCTGTCATATCTTTGAGGCACGCGTGGAACACGAACTCGCTATTGACACGACATCGATCCATGTTTGCTATTTGAATACAGACCCCTAAAAAGACCATTTAATATTTAAAAATTACCTTGAGTTGAACGATAGTTGATTGAAAAAAAAGAAAGTAAACTTCAATAAACTTAAAAATTACTTTCCCCTAATTTTGCGATATTTGCAAACAAAATTGGTAACTATTTACAGCTGATCAGTCAAATTTTCTATTTTGATACCAATTCGGTTTATATTATCCAACGATTTACTTCATACAAACGGACTGGTAAACTGTCTGTTAGTATAGTTCTGTGCATTAGTCACCCTTCTCGTGCATATAACAAGTCGAAATAAACGATTAATTAGCTTAGAGAAGTGTTTGTTTCACGCTTTATCCAAGTCACAGTTAGACTAGAAATTAGTCAAAATACTAAACTTCTTGTGCTGCCTGTCATGTTACCTGTACTACAGGGGCTGATTGATGCTAGATGAATCATCAAACAACTTTCCTGGGTACTGGGCGGTGCGGAGGGGGGGGGGGTGCCCTTTAACTAAGTAAAACCCATCAATGTTATATCTTTTGGCCGGTGCCACAATTTCTGTTTGAAACATCCCGCAACCCCGGCAGGCGGTGACTCTGACCGGTCCCTCTGCTTTGCTGACATCTGTTTGAGGTGCTCGTTTGAACACGACGGATGCTACTGAAAGTACCAAACTTGTCGCCAAATTATGGACTGATTCAATTTTGAATGCTACGAATAAGTCTAAATAACTTTCGACCGGTTACAACTATTTTAAAAATTGTTAAGCTTAGGAAGCTATTAGGGTTGTGTTTTGTGTGATGTATGTATGTGTGTCTAATTTTTTGGCACTCTCCATAGCCTAAACCGTTGTACGAAATTCGACGTATGACGTGTCTTTGCATTCGTATCAGTTTAGAGAGTGATACAGGGTACTTAAAAATTAAAAAAAAAACAAAAATTCTCAGCTGCCTGTAAAACATAAAGGAAAATAACAGGACCCGTTTCAATCTAGACCGGCTCATATATTTCCAATAATGGGTCCTAATGAGTGGTTAAGTTTTAAAGGCAGTCGGGATTTTTTTATTTTTTTTAACCCTTTAGGAATTTTTAAAGAGATTCTATTTAAATGAAAGCGTTCCAGTTACTCACAACTGATATTGTGCTCAGGTAATGACCGTAGATTCGCCCCTTATTTAAACATATTGCTCAAACATGTGGTGAAATGTAGATGTACAAGTTCTTTTAGGTAACCCTCAGTCTTACCTTTTGGGTGTTATAGGTTTGATATTATTTGTGTTATGATTCTGACCGAAACAAATCAAAATTGCTTTTGTCTGGTAAACAGTTTTGACTGTAACATCAACATAAAAGGCATATCCGAATGACATGGAACCAGCATCACAGTTGGACGGTAGTCCGAAGGATTAATGCACCCGCTAATTGTGCTAATTCACCGCTACCCCATACGGTAATAGGCGACGACACGCTGCGTGGCACAACATGCTTTTACGGAGATTTTTAACCAAGTCAATTTAACTTCGGCCTTCGTGCGCGGATAAATAAATACTTTTAAATAATAAATGTTTTTATGGAGATTTTTAACCAAGTCAATTTAACTTCGGCCTTCGTGCGCGGATAAATAAATACTTTTAAATAATAAATGTTTTTACGGAGATTTTTAACCAAGTCAATTTAACTTCGGCCTTCGTGCGCGGATAAATAAATACTTTTAAATAATAAATGTTTTTACGGAGATTTTTAACCAAGTCAATTTAACTTCGGCCTTCGTGCGCGGATAATTCTTTTTTTTTTAATAAACCATAGGAATGTGAAACTGTATCGTGGGTAACAAAACACGACACTCAAACTTACACACACAAACAGCCAGACCCGGAACAACTATCTGTAGGTGATACAAATATTTGTTCCGTGCGCGAACCCGCTACACGTAGCGCAGATGTCAAACGATTAGCCACTGCGCCCGCCGTGTCGTTAATAGATGCTACTAATGTAGTTTCTGTGTTGTTAATTATCGCCTAGGGCAGCTGAAAACTTAAAGGAACGTAAACAGAAGGCCTTAAAGAGTTTAAAGATACTATGTGTTTCAGTTCTTAAGTTTGATTTTCCTGTTGAGTTACGGAACTCTGAAAAAGAAAATTTAATTTATATTTTATTTGTTTTGATTTTCACAAATCGGAACTGCCAAACGTGTCAGACTTTTACTGACTAAAACCCACCCATGTTCCTTCTATTGCCCTTTACGTTCCGGGGCCGCGGTATCTCTTTCGAACAACCCGCAACCCCGGCAGGACAACTTTACCATGGATCAAGATTTTGTATTTTCTTGAAATAAAAAAAAAATACTATGTTAGTGCTGAAATAAAAGGTGTTTAACTTTCCAAGTAAATATCTACCACCTACTTATCTACTATTTTGGTTGGGTTACATAGGTCGCACATCAAGAATAAATTACAACCTGGGGTCACTTTACGTCGTTGAAATCTCACAACTTTTTAATTTCGGAAACTTCTTCACTGTCTGCCTGCTATTACACAAATTAGTGGTCAGCAGAACCACTCTGAATATTTTAAAGTCAGAAGATGCGACGGGTAGTGGACTCAATCAACTAAACCAACGTTAATTATTGCGATTCCGGAAACTACTACAGTACAGACACCTGCACATCAAGCTACTACAATCTGTCAGATGTCTTTGATAGATTTTCGACTTTATTTCTAAAGAATTAGGTTCAAGGTTCATTGGGCAAAATTTACAGTTTCGGGTAGCTTGACCTGCTGGCGTCTGTACATTGTACAGAAGACCTTTGTGCATGCCTTTGAGACACGATCGTATCGGGTGTCAAACTTTCGTGTATTGATATTATCAGCGTTTGCAGCTGCAGTGGTCAGGAGCTGAGGCTTTGTCTTGAGTGGCCACTGAACCAAATAGGTAATTATCTTGTAGCGTTCCCGGTCCAGAGGACTAAGGCGACGGTGGCCAAGAGGATTTATAAATGTGGAGTATTGAGCTCAGAGGCGGTAACCTCCATTAGATACGGCACCCAATAAAGGCCCGGGCGGCGGTGTACGCTAAGCTAATGCGAAGTGGCTAATTTATCAACTTTCTTATGATATATATTTTTTTTAGCTCCGACTTCCCATATCTCTAGACATCTTTACTACAAAAGGGTATTTTACTCTATATGAAAGAAATTCTAAAAATATATAATTTAGATAGCTTAGGCAATAAGCAGTTGGAAAATGTTAGATTTAGTTAAAATAAAATCTTTACTAATATTATAAAAGTGAAAGTGAGTTTGTTTGTTACCTCTTCACGCTTTAATGGCTAAACCGATTTTGATGAAATTTGGAACAGAGATAGTTGGGAACCAGGAGACGGACATAGGCTAATTTATAGAGAAAGAGATTTAAGAGAAAGAGGGAAGAAAAGGGAAAACTTAGCGTTGCTATTACAAATCAATAAGGCGCAAGGGGAACTGTGTTACCCCAAATTTAACGCGGGCGAAGCCGCGTGTTGAAAGCTAGTAACTAAATAAATTTTAAAATTGATTTCAAAGTATACACTTTTTTAGTTTTAGTCTGTTGTTTTACTAAGCGAAATAGTGTCCGCCATGATTATTACGTCATACGGTCATGTAAACAAAAAGTGACAATTGTCAACTGAGCAACGTCTGTTATTTTTGTATTAAAAAACTTTACATTTTAATTTTTATTGAAATAATAGTAATAATACCATCGAAGACGGTTTCGTAAAACGAGACAGTACAAATTGACCTAGAATAAACTCTTTTATGTTCGGGAGTTTACAAATAAACAGAAAGACTATAACAGTGCATTTGTTTACATGACCAACTGACGTCATGACCACAGAGTAACATGGCGTCAAGCGTTTCTGTGATTTTACGCGCGAAAATAGAAATTGTAAAATTGAAATGCAGTTTTATGGCACTTCTCGATTGAATATTTTTTTTGTTTTTTTTTTTTGTGGTTTACTAGGACCCTAGGCTCAAAATGAGATACTTTTTTAAAAATGGGTACCGTATTGCAAATAAAATTCTGTAACTGTTATACTGAGTCTTTCCACTGCTGGACAAAGGACTTTGCACATGACTTGGGAGTCATGTCATGGCTTTGTAAATGATCAACATTACTACTTGATAGATAAAACTCTAGCTTTATCAACCAAGGGGTTATATGTTGAACACTGGTCATTGGTTTGTCTATTTTGTAGCTAGGCCAAAATAAAGTTATACATATTATACATAACAATACTATATTTCATGAATCATCCCATAATCTTTGGTTGTGCCATCATCAGTTCATTGAAGAACTTCATGTTTCTCATCTTGTACCTATAGTGGCCCTTTTTCTTCAGTCTACCCATGTGCTGCAAGGTCCTGATGAGGGGCAGAAACCGGTAGAGGCCGTTCAGCGTGTCTCCCAGGCAGAACACGAACGAGGACTCGATGTAGGCTGAAAATATTACATTATTTAATAAAGTGATACAACATTCGACGACACGGTTGGCGCAGTGGCTGAGAGATCGACTGCTGCACTGTGTGTCGCGGGTTCGATCCCCACACGGAACAAATATTTGTATGGCCTACAGATAGTTGTTCCGGGTCTGGCTGTTTGTGTATGTGAGTATAAATGTTTGCAAGCGCACCCACGATACAGGAGAAGTTCCTAGTGTGGGGCAACGTTTTTTTTTTAAGAAAAAAAATCATTACGCCACTAATCCCCGAAAGGATACATAGAGATGTAGCTAGTACACCAACATTTCTCCAGGTATATTCAAGTTGCATGTTATAGGGAACAAGCCTATCGTGATAAACAGCAAACCAGTCTTGGCCGCTCCTGAGAATGTCGCAGTGGAACAACCGAAGGATTCTTTGCCCATCCCGGCGATCGAACTCAGGACCTCATCTTCATAGCTCAGTCGCTCTTCCAACCGTTATATCAGCAAAGCAATTATCATAACGTCTTTTTATTCATACTCATTTAATTTCCACTTAAACTAACATCAAACTCGAAAACTTTATTTCAATTCAACAGTCCCAGACACAATGAAAAATAACTTGTGAAAGTACTGTAGTTGCCCATTCTAAAGTGTTGATTTCTATGGAGAAGAATGGGCAAGAAACTCCACACTCTTTTAAATTATAAGAATTTCACAAGATGATACATTATTAATGTAAGAGGTTTACACCATTCATGTGGAGATAATACAAATATGTGAGAATGATGTTAGACGTGCACATTAAGAGCGTTCAGAATAAAAAAAAACTTAATCATTAACTTTACTCCATTGTAAACTAAGTTGATTTAAGAACGAACTACATAGTACAATAATTATAAAAGTCATCGTAAACTAAACTTTATGAGTAGGTACTAAAGTTTTAAAACACATTGTTGTGCACAAGTTTAAAAACAACTCAAAAACGTAGACTATTGGCAAATTGTTCTGTACAGATTTGGTACTAATGTGATGGTAAAGATTAAAAAAAAAAAAAATTATGGAAAATGTAATACATATATTATATAAATTGAATCACAATTAATATCACAATGAATTTCACTAAAAAAAGTATACTTAAATTCTATCCTTATCGCTTTTACCGGGCCATTCATGAGCCCGATATATATTTCTTAGCGTCCGTATCCTGGCTACACTTTGGTGATTTCTTCGGGGAAACTGTAGCAGTCATTTTGCCGATAGTCGTGTCGGCCAATGGCTTAATAGCCAACCAACATTTGAGGAGGCTAGGCGCTTGGTAGCAGGATTAAGGGCTTGATTCCGAAAGCAGTACTTCTGGACACGGCGCGTTTTGTTAGGAGGTTCCTCTTTCAAGAGCCCTGACCTGACCTGACCGATGCTGGTGGACTACTATTTTTAAAGAAATATGTAAAAACATCCTACTAATATTATATGCGAATGTGAGGATGTATGTATGGATGTTTGTTACTCTTTCATGTCAGAACGGCTGAACAGATCTTGTTGAAAATTGGCACAGAGGTAGATTATAGTCTCGAATAACATTAAGTATCTCATTTACTGCAGTACTTTCACAAGTTATTATGCCTTGTGACCGGGACTGTAGATTCATTTTGTTTCTTGACATTCAAAAGTGCCTGTAATGGTCTAATTGAAATAAATGATTTGATTTTGATTTGATATTTGTTTCCCATTTACGAAAAATAGCCATGACGGACAAATAGATTTGGTTCATACACATAATAGCTACATTTGCACGTTATTGATTAAAATGCACTCTTCCATTAGGAGAGCCAGTGAGCCACGCTAACCGGACGCTAAAAGCCACCCTCGGGCCAGCGTTAATCCGTTCCACGCCTGGATGATGGGACCGGCGAAAATTGATTTTGGTTAACCATTTTAGATTAGTTCTACTCATTTTTTAGTTTTAAATTATGGTTTATTTTTAATTCTTATTGTGCACCATAGTCCAGGATCCATGGCTCTTTTTGGCACTTGATCACTAACAAGCTAATATTCCGGGAGTAGCTTCGTTTCATTGAGACGCCCAAATTTTTCCTTTGCGATAATTCTCGATTGTAGGTAACAGAGGTAGCAGATACCTATAAAATATGTTAATTTAATAATTTTCCAAAAAATATTATTATCTGAACTTCTTTATGTTAAATCTTATGATAGTTATCTAAATTATTCGAAAAAAAAAATTGACCTACAGAATGTATGGTTGGTGAGTCAAAGGTCAAAGAGTCTCAATCCTTTCAACTTGTATCGATAACGAGGTCATCACAAGTGATTACTAACCAGGTGTTTTTTTTGTTTAGTGTTGTTTTTAGTTAATGTTTATATAATTTATCAGTAACATTGTCCTACAAGTACAACCTTTTTTTGTCATTTTGAAAGCAGGACCCTGATTGCGCGACACATTTCGTTCGTTCGTCGAAAATAAATCATATTCTCACATTAACTGTCTGCATAATTTGTCCGACGACAACATAAATAAAAAAACAAAGCCTAAAAAACAAAGCTTAGTCTGACCGAGCAGACTAAGCTCATTGTTTTTCTGTTATTATTTGGCAGAATGTAAAGTATAAAGAAAATTGCTTCTGAATATAATTTACCGTGGTTGAACGGGCCTCTAAATAAATTCATTTCCTCTAAGTACAAAAAAATATTTCAATAGTACCTACAATCACTACCTTATAACAAAAGCAACATCTTAGCTTGGTTTATTAAGATAAGTTAACTTCTAAAAGGCTTTTAATAAAGCATTGTGTGCATACTTAGTTTTTATATGAAATTTCTATTCTCGTGTTAGGGCAGCTCTTCAAATTGATAAAAGGCTAGAGTAAAGAGCTCTCAAGAAATAAATACATTGTCCAGGTAAACAACAACAAACAAAGCAACAAGATCATCTCTAAGAAACTTAATATTTTATCAGCTTCTTATGGCACGTTTTTTTTTCTTGGAAAATTTTGCTTTTACAACCTACGCAGCTCAGAAATGCACATGGAGTACAAGAAATGGAGTGCTAGAGGACTACAGGTGACTATTATTGTGTACACCACTGCTATACATTACCGATTTCACATTATAACGTAAATATTTTACAATTAAGTCATTTTACAATTAAGTCAAGAAACCTCAAAATAGAAAAAAAAAACAAATTCATGACATAAAATTTAAATTAAATTTGAATGAATATTTTAGTCCAAACATAGTTGCTGTGAGGGAACGCTTTGCTTGTCATTTTCTTTGTGTATCTTATCTGTTAGCGATTTCAAGACGCAACGATGCTTGAATATTTTTTTTTTTATTAAATTTTATATTTAGTTTTAAATCATTTTACTGGTCTAACTCTATCATCGCCTCCATCTCATAAAGCTGTTTAATAGTCCTCACAACAGTTCAGGTTTAGTAGAATTGCAAGAACTGAGAAGCAATATTCCAATTTGTTTACATTCTTCGAGTAACCTATAGGTTATTATTCTAACCACCCATATTGTATTAGCATTTGTGCTCGTCAAAACGCATCGTATGAGCCCCAACACGAGGTAGATGCCGATCTGATTAGGAGCTGCCATACCTCAGACACACACTTTAAATTACAATAAAGCGTTATCGAGGATTAGAAACGGACTTGTCATCTTTGTAATGAATTAGCACTCCATTTCTGCTTCATCTTTGTCCAAAGACAGGTACTAAAATACTTGAACTTATAATACGCCAAGTTGACTGGATCGCAGACACAATGCACTTAGTGGCATAACAATGAATCCTTAAAAGGTTCTTTATACGAAGTGTCAGTTCATATAATGGATCATCGATCTTCGTAATTAGTGTATAAATTATAAAGCCTTTATTGTTATTAAGTGCAGTTATGAGTAAGGCTTTATTCTAGTGTCGAAGTTCAAGAGGGTTAAAGTCTTTTGTATCTTGTAGTGGCCACATTTCAATTAGTAATTGTTCTGCTACGAAATATGATATGCTGTAACCATAAATGTAAGCGGCAAAGAAAAAAAATACAAAAATGAAACTCAAATGGCAAGCCATGTGGCAAGATTTACGGTCCAGAGATGGACTGCTAGAACTACTTGAGCGGTCCACTAGGCAAACGCAGTAGAGGTAGACCATTGATACGCTGGGAATCCAGTATAGAATCCTTACTAATATTATAAAAGCGAAAGTGAGTTTGTTTGTTGGTTTATTTGTTTGTTTCTTCACGCCTAAATGTCTATACCGATTTTGATGAATTTTGGTACAGAGATAGTTGAGACTGTTGTGGATTGTTGTTATTTTTTTAAAAAGAGATAGAGATATGAGGGAGAAAGAGGGAAGAAAAGGGAAACTTAGTATTGCTATAATAACAAATAAGGCGCAAGGGCAAAAACTACAGGTAGCAGGTACCTGCAAATCAGGAAAGGGCAACTACCCCGAATTTAACGCGAGCGAAGCCGCGGGCAAAAAAAGCTAAATTAGAATATAATATAACGCTGATATGTAATAAAGCAAATGACTGGTCCATTGTGGACTAAAGTGGCACAAAACAAAGAGACATGTGCATCTATAGAGGAGGTCTAAAGGCCTCCACGACCCATACACGGGTTCTTGTGGACTAAGGTAGTCAAAAGAGTATACAAATACTAACGGTACTAAAAGTATTAATTAGGTTAATTAGTTTACTAACCATGTTAACAATAAGAATCAGCACTTAATGTTAGTGCTAATGAACTAAATACTGGATCTTAATTATAAGAATAATGTTTGGTTTGTAGGAAATTAATGACTTGTTTATTTTTTTTGTAATTCTTTTGATGACATAAAAAATGTTTAACTAAGTTTTTTATAACAATAAAATCAAAATACAAACTTATCAATTGGTGCTCGAGTTACGTTGGTTTTTATAGAGGACTATCAAAATAGAGATTCCTAGAATAACGCCAATTAGCGGAAACAATATTTTTGGTATGCAATACGAAAATTGTGATTATGTAACAGGTTTTTATTTCATAGCATTTCTGTGAGCTATAACAATATACTTCTGCGAACAAAATTTAGGAAGTGATTTCGAAGTTTTTTAAAGGATTCAGTTGTTAAACTCTGGGGAAAATTTGAAAAGATATTTTTTTAAGCTTCTTTGTAAACTTCGCAGACATTTCAAAAGAGTTGTATACTTGCTCAGGTGGAGTGGTGTTGAAAGGCTACGTAGTCGTGGGTGTTACTGCCTTGGCTTTATTTAGGACAAGAAGCATTTATTTTCTTATATTTTTTTATATCAATTTAATTTTTTGACGTTTACAAACACAACATTTAATTTTTAAACTTCAACACCCTCTATTATAATTGTCGGAGTGACATATATCACTCCGACAATTATAATAGAGGGTAAATTTCGCATCACTTAAGATCAATGAGCCTGTACATCCCGTCGAAGTGTGGGTGTCGAATCACCTAAGGAGGCGGATACGATACGGCCCGCATTGTGAGGAGATTCCTGTATCTCTGACTGTCTCTGGAGCCCTAACCACCGGTAGCTTTGAACCTGCTCCCGATACCAGTGGAAACCATTTTTTATATATTTTTAAGTGCATTTTTAATAATACTTTGGTGACCTGTATAATACAGTTGTTTCACTACCTACCACAGGCACCAGTGATTCACAAATAAAATAAACTTGTTTATGCCAATTTAATTAATTTATTAAATGTGATATAACAATTATGAAATATTTATAAAATATAAAAATACCAGCCTAATACTGCTCCACTGCTGGACAAAGGCCTCGTCTCTAACAGAGAAAGCACGAGTATTGATCACTACGCTTTTTTAAGATGGGTTGCCGATTAGGAAATGATGACTAGATGTTTTCAGCTCTGAGTGACAAGGCCAGGAAAGTACACCATTGAAGGGCAAACTGCAGAGGGGCCTGCCAGGGCCACCGCCGGTTGCCCCAGGTTGTAATTTATTCTTGATGTGTGACTTATGAAACCAAACTAAAATAGTAGATAAGTAGGTGGTAGATATTTACTTGGAAAGTTAAACACCTTTTATTTCAGCACTAACATAGTATTTTTTTTTTTCAAGAAAATACAAAATCTTGATAAGGTTGTCCTGCCGGGGTTGCGGGTTGTTCGAAAGAGATACCGCGGCCCCGGAACGTTAAGGGCAATAGAAGGAACATGGGTGGGTTTTAATCAGTACAAGTCTGACACTCCCCCCCCCGCTCCGCCCAGACCGGGGGAAGTTATTTGATTATTTCCTATCCGCAAAAAAACCTTAATGAAGAGGTTCTACAAAATTGTCAGGTGCGTAGTAGGTGCTCGCAACTGACGTGCAAGACTGATAGTAGATGTTTGAACATAGACGAAGCAACAGATGTGTGCAAGGAACATAATGTTAGGTGGCGTTCTGACGTATAAACCCAGAAGAGCGGAAAAAGGCGTACATTTATGTTAAGTATCTTAATTACAAGTCCAAGTTTTCTCACGATGTTTTTCATCTGAAGGTGTTAAAAAGAATCATTCCAATTGAAAAAATGGTACTAGTTTGCCCCAACGTGATATCCGAGAATTATAATCAAAATAAAATAACAAAGAGCAATAGCATCCAACGGAAGCACGCAACAATAAATAAATAATACTATACTTATCAACATGGTAACAAACAAAGGAATTATATTATAAGAAAAAATATCCGTTTCTAACGACTTACAATAAGTCGCTTATAAGAAATAAGAAAAACATCGCTAATTGGCTATCGACGAGGTTAAAAATAAACATACCAGACTCTTTGTATTGATTGTCTACTAACTTGTGAACGTAAGCAACGACTTTTAACGGAGTGAATAGTGTCGATGCTGTTCTGACAAACTAAACTAAAACTACACTAAAAATCACAAAATTTTAGTTTATTTCTGAAGTTGATTAAACTTAGATAACCATAATTATAATTTTACAGCATTCATGGAATGGCAATCTTACTATTCCGAAAGTGAGGTTTTTTTTTAAAAAAAAATGGTTATCAAGCTAAATGGGACTATTTTTAATCGCGACTTAAATGGTGTGGATTAAAATTACAACAACAAATTTGATTTTGTTCAATCCTTACTTTTAATATTATAAAAGCAAAAGTGAGTTTGTTTGTTACCTCTTCACGCTTTAATGGCTAAGCCGATTGTGATGAATTTTGGTACATAGATAGTTGGGAACCAGGAGACGGACTTAGGACATAGGATAGGACATATATTTTTTATTAAAAAAAAGTGGGATGTGGGGGAGAAAGAGGGAAGAAAAGGGAAAAGTTAGCGTTGCTATTACAAATCAATAAGGCGCAAATTTCTCTCTCTTATCCCAATTCTTCATTTCGAGTTGACACAAAGAATAATAAAGTTTATAGAGCAAGCGTGGCGATCACAATTAAAAGTCATTTATTCAAATTAGGCTGCACTTTTTGTGAAGTTAAAAGAGACAGTCCCTTCAATGTTCATCATCATTTTACTGCCCTTGTCCCATTATATTTGGGGTCGGCGCAACATGTTTTCTTCTTCCATTCTCCCCTATCAGACGTCACAGCATCATTCACTCCTTTCTCCTTCATATCATTCCTTATACAATGCATCCATCTTTTCTTTGGCCTTCCTAAATGATCGTACTGCTTCAAATGACAAAGGTCTATGGGTAGATAGTGAAACAGAAAGTGTCATATCTCATTATATGTATGTACCTGAACTCTCAGCGGTGTAACTCTTGCCTTCCCAGTGCATCTTGCATTGCGCCACGTCCATGAAGCAGTGGTTCTGGAACATCAGTGAGGGTTCCCTGGCAATTACGCCAGGCACCCCGCACACTGGCGCATACGTGTCTGGACATTTCTGTGAAAAACGTACGAATTGTTTTTATTTGTAAAAACAGTTTTATAGAAGAGAATCGGGTTATTTTTCTTGGCACTGACACCTAGTCATAATGGTTTTAAAACAAATTGAATGTTAAATTAATTATTTAATCAATAACAAAATAATTTAATCCATAACAAAACCATTTTATAATAGCAAAATAGTTAAATCTATAACAAAATAATTTAATCTTTAACACTATGATAAAAGATTTACTAACTTATCAAATCGCTTACTTGATGCTTCCTATGACCTCAGGGCTGGCTTTTACCTTGTCCAAAGCCTAAGCATCGCCATACAACGTGGCAACGTTACCAGCAGACAGCGTTGAGGACGAGTTTTATAATGCCCCTTTACTATCTGTTGTTTTTTAGTTCACTAACTAAAGAAACTAACTTGTACATCCTTACTATCCTTACTTTATTATTAATTAATATTATAAAAGCGAAGTTTGTTTGTTTGTTTATTTGTTTGTTTGTTACCTCTTCACGCTTTAATGGCTAAACCGATTTTGATGGATTTTGATACAGAGATAGTTGGGAACCAGGAGACGGACATAGGCTATTTTTTTAAAGAGTGGGGTATTTAGGAGAAAGAGTGACGAAACGGAAAAACTTAGCGTTGCTATTACAAATCCATTAGGCGCTACCGAATTTAACGCGAGCGAAGCCGCGGGCAAAAGCTAGTGAACTAATAAAGATGTGTGCCCAGGTGTCACCATTTTCTTTCTTGGTCTTTTTAAATAATTTTTTTTTTTCGTAGTACTAGACCACTTTTGTAATCTTATTTTGTTTAACTCATTACTTTATGTATTGAACTATACACGGTAATTTTTTTTGGCTAGTGGCATGTATAGATACGGCTAACTTTGCGACGAAATCTAGACGTTTTACGAAGTGTTTGCTTTGTACAGAGGACCGGGAATATGTTCTTACGTATGTGGGTATCTTACTTACAGTGGGGCATTTATGATAGCACGAAGATAACGTAGGTGTGTATTCATAATCTTCGCTAATATTCTTCGGTACCTTGATCCAAGGTGTATAAACCTTGACAGGGCCGAAGATTTTAATGAATCTTTTTCGTGTAGACTCGTTAAACATTGGCCGTATGTTCTTCATTGGTAGATCCAGAACGTGGGTTGTAGCAAAGAAATGTCTTACACTTTCGTTGATGTTTCGAGAGTTTAACATCGATCCGTCTACTATTACAAGATTTTTAGTTTTAACAGGATTGTATGGTCCATTGACTTGGGGTGTTGTAGAAAATTCTTCCTCATTGTATATTTCATTTTCTTCTTCTTCTTCTATTTCTGACTTTGGATCGTTTGTACAGATAAAGTAATCAGTGATTTTAAATTGCATTTCACCATTACAATTAAATCTGTTAAGCTGGCATTCGTTCTCGAATGTTCTTATTGTAAACCCATCGCCATCTGGTCTGATTCCGCACACTGGGTTACCTTCCTCTTTACAGTCAGTGCAGGTATTTACGAACTGAACACGATCAATACTTTCTGTTATTGATGTTGGTTTCCTCTCACAATGTTTCATATTTATTATGCCATAAGCTGTAACAATGTTATACATATAGTACGGTAGTACGGTGTAAAATTAATAAACGATATAAGGTGCCTCATTAGGGTCGGTTTGACATCGGTTTGAAAGAGTGAAAATGTTGTAAGCACTCACATAAGGTTCAGCTAATACTACAATGACATGTGACGAACTTAAGTAATATAGGTAGTAAGGGAATATGCACAATTGCGCACCCCAAATAAATTGTAACAAGGGCGGGAGAATGGTGATATGCTACTATGTTATTGAGTGGCGGGTGGTATTGGTGAACGCTTTTTGACGGCACGGTTGGTTTCAGTAGTTAAGCAATTGGCTACTGCGCCGTGTGTCACGGGTTCGATCCCCTCACGGAACAAATATTTGTGTGACCGACAGGTCGATGTTCCGGGTCTGGCTGTTTGTGAGGTAATGTTTGTTTCAGAAGATCCTTACCAAAAAGTTTTTTACCTACTTAGAGACCTAAACATTTAAAAGCAATGTTTATCAAACAATAAAAGCCCCCCTACAAAAGCTTATATATCAACCTCTACAATCAATATCAGTTCAGGAATTTAGGCGTGAGGAGGGTGCATACTTAAACAGACACAAAACGATTGGATCACTCCGGTTTACGATAAGCCGTAATCTGGCGTTAACGGCGGAAATCCCGTAAGACCCCTATTTATTAACTCAAGGTTACCCTCGACACTCTTACAAGTCAACTTGGTTCGTAGCAACAGGTTGTGACCCGATTGTCTACCGTTGCTATGACAACCGATGAACACTTCTGTTGCCAAGTTGAGGTTGTGAGTTTTGTGGTAAGTGGCTGAAAGTTGCCGGTCGGTCGTGAAGAACTTGCGGTTATGTTTGTGTTGATTGAGTTTATAAAGCCTTAGACTGGTCAGTTCCGGTGCTAATAAAAGTTATACTGTTCAGTGATATCAGCATCATCAATTTCGATATCTTATATCTCAGAAACGTGACGCCATAGAAGGTTTTGTTCGATTAAATACTTAAGATGTTAGCTATAACAGGTTTGATGTCGCGGGTTCGATCCCCGCACGGAACTAATATTTGTATGGCCTACGGATAGTTGTTCTGGGTCCGGCTGTTTACTGAAGAGATACTGCGGCCCCGGAACATAAAGGTTTCACCCCCGCTCCGCGACCAGGGGAAGTTATTTGATGAATTCCAATCCGAAAATAATAATAATAATAAATATCTTGGGACAATTCACACACGGCTATCTGATCCCAAGCTAAGCAGAGCTTGTGTTATGGTAACCAGACAACTGATATACATACTTATATAATTTATAAATACATACATATTATAGATAAATCACACCCAGACACAGAACAAACAATCATGCTCATCACACAAATTTTTTGTCCTGGGTGGGAATCGAACCCACGACCTCCGGCTCAGCAGTCAGAGTCACTAACCACTGGACCAACAGGCCCGTCGTATAAGGGTGCTTGAAGTCTTGAAGCTTCATTTTCTGACATCGTAATGAATTACGAGATAACCACTCAAAACCACAGTATATTGTACGTGTGTGTGTGAAGTGTTCTAATTGGAGCAATAATATGACATTTGTATATATTAGTCTAAGTTATTTGTTTTGGAAAACCGCTGCTGCCGCCGACGGTTTCCAAAAACACCGTTAGATGCTAACGGAAAAAGACATTGCTCGCGGTGGTAATTAAAACGATAGCCACCATTGTAGTGGCAAGAGATACTTCTCGAAAATCGAAGCTATTTTTGTAATCCCGCACTGCCTCTTTATAGAATAGAATAATTATTCATAGATTAACCGAAAGTATCTCTGGAATAAACGTTTACAATGTATGTACAATAATGGTTATAAAGAAAATAAATGATAAAGTAATACTAACAGTTATTAACTAAACTAGCCTTGATAAAATAAACTAAACACGAACTATTTTATGTAATCTACACAGAGACTTAGTACGACATAAATAAAGTAAGAGCCTATTCCAAATATTCATTAATAAACGACCATATAAAAAAGGATGGTATTTAAAAGTACTTCAATTTATTCCCATTTCGTTTACCTAATTTTGTCTATGTTGCACCAAATATACTGAATGTGCACCAAAATATGTTAATTAAAATATGTCATAACGAGCATCAGGAAAAAGACAGCACTACAAAAAAAGTGTTATAATCTTTATCCATTTTCTATCAATGCAAGTCGTTACTGGCACTCGCCGGCCGCTGCCGCGGCACCGCTCGCTCCGCTCGCTCGGCTCGTGCGTAGGGGGTCGCAGTTCTAACCTAACCTAACCTACGCATTTTTTTAGCATTCAGGAAAGAATATTTGGTGCACGATCAGTATTTTTGGTGTACACAAAATTTTTTCCCTATAAAAAAGACCATTCTTATACAAGAACCATTCGTAATTTTCCGTAATGTACTCGGAAACTTATTATAATTATGCGGAGTCTTGCAAAATATGGTTTTGTGCATCATAGCTGTTAAGAAGGCAGGGCCCTTGACATAGCTTATTTTAAACAAATATTTTGTTGAAGTGAGTTTCGTGGTTTGTTACGTCTTCACGCCCCAATATATATATTTAGTATTTATAGGTATAAATGTAATCTTCTTAATATATATAAATCACGTGTCACGTTGCTTATCCGCGATAGACTCCTGAACTACTTAACAAAAAAATTAAATTTGCATAACGTGTGCAGTTTGATTCAACTTGAAAGATAGGGTAGGTACAGTAGGTAGCGTAGGAAGGGTAGAAAATGGGGGTTCACTATAATAATATCAAAGGGGAATACAATCAAGACATTCCAGATACTGTCTGCGTTCCGGACTATTAAGAGCATCATATTAAGGAGAAATTGGATTTAAACTTGTAACATTGAGATGTATGGAAATAACAAATACAGACCGAGGTACTGGACACTATAAAAAATAGTACAAAATATTTCCATGTTCCGAACACTCGTTTGAATTTCGAAACCAGTAAAATACATTTCATTTTGAATAGTATTTCGTCTCCTACTGCATTGCTTGCTGACATGAATTTTATTTAAGTTATTTACTATTAATAATTAGAATTTTGTTGAATGATGCAAAACTTATGTATTTCTTAGAATTTTGTTAGTAATAATTATAGACAACTATCTGTCCTGAAGGGAAATGTATTTCATTAATGGTAATAAGCCTAATTTGCCAACTCTAGCCATGTCATTACAACTTACATGTATTAATTGTGTATGGGTATTTAAATCGGGGGGAAATATGAGGCAATATGGAGTACTGCTACCCTACCATGACGTGTTAAAGCAGAACTTATTCCGCTGAGGGAAAGGGACAGAGCTATACAGGGTGTCTAGCACCATCTCTTTCACGCAGTGGAATAAGTTCTGCTTTAAGATGTCATAGTAGGCCTGTTGTACCTATCTGTCTGTTGTCTTGGCAACATGGAGATGTGTGGGCTAACATATTATCCCCTTGACGTCTAGCTGTAGTTCCATTAAGGTGTCTTATGAACAAAGGTGGTTGTACAATGATACAAGTTAATTGGTACAGACTGCAATCACGGCTTAAAGTTACAAGCAACGGATTATTTGTAAGTCAATTATGCATTTGGGCAGTTTGCAAATGCAAGTTTGTTTATTTTAAGTAGTATGTGCTTGTATGAGACAACATTATAAAGAAGACACTTCAAGTTCAGATAAATTTCGGCGATAGGGTATGACGTTCAAGTTGGTAGTTCAGAGGTTTGAAAAACTGAGGAGCTTATTGTTGACTAGCTTTCGCTCGCGACTTAGCATAGTTACTTTGGGCTAACGCTAACATTTACCCGCGTGATGATGGAAAAAAATGTCTTTCTCTTCTTTTTTCTTCCCTCTTTCCTCACTTTTTTTGCCTATGTCCGTTTTCAGGGTCCCAACTATCTCCGTACCAAAATTCAACAAAGTCAGGCTATTTAGACGTGAAGATGTAACAAACAAATTCACTTTCGCTTTTATAATATTAGTAAGGATTATTATTGGGCTATAGACACGCGCTGCAATAACATAATATGTGAGTAAGGAGACACGTGACAAGAACAGCCTAAAAATTAGTTAAAAAATATTAATAGTCAATGATTTTTTCATTCGTTACAGCTGGAAAGAAAGTGGAAAGAACACTGACGATGGTTAATGGAATTTTCCCGAATAAAAGTCCACAGCCCCTACATAAATAGAAACAAGGGTAGGAAGCGATGAATGGAGAGATCGGAAAAGGGGATGAAATGATAATCGTGGTCAAGTTCAAGTTCAACGTGCCGACATTCAATTGGAACCTTTAAAAGGACCCTTTTCTAATCGAAAATATCATTTATTTAATTTGTATTTAACATTTTATTGCGTATGTTTTTTTTTATAAATATTTTTTTTTTTAAACTAATACAGCACTTATTTTTATTTATCAAATTATAATTAAATTAATTACTAAATATATACAACCTATAAATATACACAAACTAATAATAAAAAATAAAAAAATATATACAGAAAATTACAGGGCGTCAAAAAATTCGTCCGTATCGCCGTCAACAGGTAAAGTGCCCAGAAGGCTGGCAGCATTACCGCGTTGGATGGCAATGCGTGCAATACCTTTAACATTTTTGTATGACTGTTTAAGTCATAGTATTTGTAACCATTCACGCTTGTTATCGTCGAGTGATTGAGTTAGGTGTAATCATGTTTAAGTATTATGTTATAATGGACCCTATTGCCAACAAACGGACACAAATGTAGACTCTAGGCTGTTATAGAGACGCGGAGTTGTAGGTTTTCCGAAAGAGCTACCGCGAACGGAACATAAAGGGCAAAAGAAGGAACATGGGTATGTTTTAGTCAAAAAAATCTGATACTACTCCCCACTCCTCCCGGGGGAAGTTATTTGGTGATTTCTTATCTGAAAAAATCTACCACTGTGACGATACGGGCAAAGTGTTACTGCGTTTTTTATTTAGGAACTTCTTAGTTGCAGCCACGCAGTCTAGATAAGTGCTCGGTTGCTATCAATAGCCTAGCGTCCTATTACATGGGACTTAACATACCTAACTCGCAAAAATAAGACCGACTTCCAAAAGCCGTGACTTTTGTTGGTTTCGTTGACTTTTTTGCCACCGACATAGATCTACCACAGACGTCGGTGAAAGAGAACTTGGTGAGAAAACCTTGACTAGCGATTCCCTATTAGAGACGAGGCCTTTGCCCAGCGGCGGGCAAGGGCTTCTAACCTACTAAATTACGCTATCGAAAAGACGGGTAAATAAAAAAAAACAGATACCTACTTTCACTGTCTTCAACCTGACACCCATACTTCAACAATGTACATTCGTTATCAAACAGCTTGAATAAAACCTCTTCATCTTCATACTTTACTCCACAAACTTTCTGTTCAGCACTTTCATCACATTCCAGGGTTTCACAAAAGTCTACCTTTTCATTAGCATGATACTTTCCATAGATTGGAATGAAAATAAATACGAGGTAGAATATTTTCATTTCTCTAAGCTGGCGTGGGCTGTTTCTAAAGAGTTCCTACTTAGGCTGCCCGTCCACCGGAGATCAAGACAGCTAAGCGATGAAACTAGCTGTGCAACTATACTGTGTTTACAATAAGAAGGTTACTGAGCTCGCGCCATGTTGATGACGTCATAGCTGTTTAATCGAAAAAGTTTTTAACGCCAAATAAAAACTAAATTCATAGGTATTAAAATATTTTATTTTAGAAAATAATCATCCATATAATGTTAAAAGTAGCAGTAGTATATTAGTAAACTTAGCCTACGTTAGTATTAAAATTACCCTGGAACATAAAGGGCAAAATAAGGAACATGGGTGGGTTTTAGTTAGTACAAGTCTGACACTCCCTCCGCTCCGCCCAAATTATTTGATGTTTCCCTTCCGCGAAAAAGGCCTCCATAAATATTTATTATGGGGGGGGGGGGGGGGCTCGAGTTGTCTACAGTACGGCCAACGAGAAGCGATACGAAAGGTCATTAACCTAAAGAACAACTGTGGCATTGACAATCTAATATTTAGCTCTTTCCATCTTGTGCCTGTGTCGTAATGTCTCGTTCTCCCGGCAAAAACATGACAACGTTAAGACGGGTTCGCCAACATTCGGGCGGCCATTTTAGATGGGGTTTTAGCATGGGTTTTGTTTACATTTGGTATCGCTTCTCGTTGGCCGTGCTATAAGTGTCTATCATCATCATCAGTTTAGCCTTTTCGGAACTATGTTGAGGTCGGTTTTCAATCCTACTGGATTCAGCTAAATACCAGTAATTTACATGGAGCGACTGTCTATCTGACCTCCAGAACTCAGTTTTTAATATAATGGGGTAATACGATAATCCTCAGTAAGACTGATTACCATGCAGGCCATATTATAAGCTGTTCGCAAATATTAGACTTGTTTTGTGCATGTTTATGCCGTGTACACACGGCGACACATCAACCTATACAAAACCAGTTTATGCGGATCTCTCATTGTACTTGAAATTTATGGTGTACGATCCGTTGTTGAGAGAGCAGCATAAACTGGTTTTGTATAGGTTGATCTGTCGCCGTGTGTACTACTAACTGCACTCTTTAGGGTTCCGTACCAAAAAGTAACAAACGGAACCCTTATAAGATCACTTTGTTGTCAGTCTGTCTGTCAAGACCCTGAAACTCGGGAAAGCTTGAAGGTATCAAGATGAAAATTAAACCTTATTTTTAATCTGTGGTCCCTTTGAGCTGTGAACAAATCAACCGTCTAAGTCTCCGCATTCAAAAGATATGGCCGTTTATGTCCCAAGTTTGTACGGAATCTTCTTTGACTTGACTTTGACCCCTGTTATGCACATTGTATTATTAATACTGTTATATTATATAGCTGTGTACTCTTAGTGTTTGAAGGTATATTCTTCATAGCGAGCATAGGGAGTGTCCGACTTGTACTCTTTCGAACAACCCGCAGCCCCAGCAGGTGAAGGCCCTGGCAGGCCCTTCTGCATTGCTGACATCTCTTTCAGGCGCGCGTGAAACACTAACGCGCCGTCGTCGACACGGCCTGTCTTCAATAGCCGGACAGGCGGTGAGCTACGGTGGCCGGGAGTCGTCTCGCGGCGCCGCTCAGCACATCTGCAAGTAGAAAGAGAGCCTAAAAAGTCACGTTTTTATGTTCAATTGAAATCATCATGGGTTTATTACCAATTTCAATGGCGTGCTGCCGGCAATTATGGTAATAATTAAAGTGTGTGGGAGGTTAAGTACATCAAAGGTACTGTTGGAGAGAATTCATTACGTTATTAGATTTTTTCGTACTTATTAAAACGTACTTTTTGCTTCTATTTATAAGAGTTACTTCAATAAATCACGTGTAAATGTCTCCTTGTCGGATTTTCTATAGTTTAGAATACTTTACTTCGAGAACTTCTATACTATGGAAATTTAAGAACTGCAAGAAACCATTTACAATATAAAATTGACTGGCTGTTTTGTATGTGAGTGGTCTGGCTGATTTTTTTGTATGTGAGTTTAAATGTTTGTTAACACACCCACGATACAGGTGAAATTCCTGGTTTGGGGCAACGTATTTAACAAACAAAGAATCCTATTTCGTTATTATAAAGTACTAAAAACAAGCCTAATAAAATGAAAAATTCATCAAATAGATTGTTAAATAATTGTGTTTACAATCATATTACGATTGCCTTTTTAGTTTAGTGGTCACGAGCCCAACTGCTGAGTATAAAGTCCTGGTTCCCGGACAGAATGTTATTGGGTTTTACCATCAGGAATTTTTTTTAGAAACAGCAATGGATTCTTGATTCTTGCCCGGTTGATGGAGAAATGTGGGTGTAGATGTACACCCCTGCCTAGCATTTCGGAGATTATAGGTGCGATTTAATGCTATTATATAATCACAACTCTAAATAATGGTGTAGCAATAGCAGATATTACTAAATCCATAGATGGCAGAAACCGTGATACTGAAGCTGGTGTTCCCAATAGATTTACTACGACTTCATGAACTGTTTGTTTATCTACCTACCAAACTATCTATCTTTACTATAATATTATAAAAGCGAAAGTGAGTTGGTTTGTTACGTCTTCACGCCTAAATGGCTTAACTGATTTTAATTAATTCACCGATAATAATGGTACAGAGATAGTTGGGACCCTGGAGACGGACATAGGCTAAAAAAAGTGAGAAAAGGGGGAGAAAGAGGGAAGAAAAGCGGAGAGAAAGATATTATTTATCGATCATCACGCGGGTCACGCCACGGGGACGAAGTCGAGGGCGGAAGCTAGTTTCAAGCTAGTTTCTAACAGAAAAACTGGGTACCTTACTTAGTTAGCTACATATACTTAATTATAGTCATCATAATTCTTCTGCTCTTATCCCAATTTATTTGAGGTCGGCGTAACATGTGCATCTTTTTCACCCAAACTCCTCTATTACCCATTTTATTGTATATTTGGCAGACGTTTAATACCGAGTTTCCTAAGTGCCTCGGAAAGCACGTTAAGCCGTTGGTCCCGGCTGTCATTTGTAGATCTTTGACAGTCGTTACAGGTAGTCAGTGTTCCGAAAGTCTGACAACCAGTCTTACCAAGGGGTATAGTATTACCCAGTATTAACTGGGTTCTGGAGGTCAGATAGGCAGTCGCTCCATGTAAAATACTGATATTCAGCTGCATCCGGTTAGACTGGAAGACGACCCCAACGTAGTTGGGAAAAGGCTAGGCAGATGATTGTATATTTGGCTGAAGTATCCATATTATGTCGCTTAGAATTGCTATAACTAAACAGGTATTACTTGTGACATTTAGCATAAATAAGTTTTAAAGTAGTAAGACTCCCTGCTGGGGTTGTGGGTTGTTCGAAAGAGATTCCGCGGCCTCTGTTCCGAGGTAACGCAAAGGGCGAAAGAAGGAATATGGATGGGTTTTAGTCAAGTCAGTAAAAGTCTGACTCTGTCCCCGCTCCGCTCAGAACGGGGGATATTATTTGATGACTCTCTATAAGAAAAAAAAAGTTGTTACTCAAGTTAATAACTAAAAGGGTAACGATAATTTTTCTTTCGTTTTATTTTCTTGAAGTATTTCACTTTGATTTCATTTTTAAAATGTGAAATTAAAATACGTTTGTGTTTGTTGTCTGGTTTGCTGCATTTAACACAAAGTACAGTGGTCCTGGTGAATATTGACAATTCATGTACCACGATGTCATTACTTTGACTGGACCTACCTACAGATACAAATATCAAGGGTTTTTTTATCACTTATTTTTTGGCTATGAAAGTGAACGTATCTCATTATTGTTGTTCCTTTCGTGCGGTGTTAGCTTTCAGTAATTTCTAAGAATTGCCAATTATTTTGTCATTCGTTTGTGATAGAATTCCAAGAACGGAGTAAGTTTTTTGTGAATACTAAGTTCAAAGCGTTTATTCATGTGTACTTTTCGTTTCTTGTGGGTGCTACGCCAACCTATTTTTCTCAGTACTTTTATGTAGGCGTCGTGGTGACACGTCAAAGTGAAAGCGCTTTGACGTGTCGCCTCTTCTACAGAGGAAAGGCCTAGTCATTTCTACGAAAATTGACATTAATTTGATATTTTTATTTCAAGTACTAACATCAAATGATCGCAAAAACTTTCAGATCGTAAAAAATAATGTTTTGCAAATGTTTTAAGAGGCTTTTAGAATGCTAAATATTTAGAAATAACACCTTCATTAAATCAAGAAGTCTTGAAAAAATATGTCTTAAGTCAGCACATACTAAAGATGAAATTTATTTTTGTGTAGCACAACATCATATTTAATTATTAGTTATTATAGTATTTTCATTCTTGAGAACTACGTATTTAACTGTTCATATAACTGTCTTTTTTTTTTAATAAATTGTTTATATTACATTACACATGCAAATAAACATAATATTTTTTTCGGAAAACCATGCGGTTGTAGCACACTTACGACTGAGCTACGATGCGTCGCGTGTCGCAGCGCACAGAGTAGTTTGCCGTAGCAATGTCGTAGCGCACAGAGTAGTTTGCCTTAGCAATATCGTAGCGCACAGAGTAGTTTGCCGTAGCAATGTCGTAGCGCACAGCGTAGTTTGCCGTAGCAATGTCGTCGCGCACACAGTAGTTTGCCGTAGCAATGTCGTAGCGCACAGCGTAGTTTGCCGTAGCAGTGTCGTAGCGCACGAAGTAGTTTGCCGTAGCAATGTCGTAGCGCACAGAGTAGTTTGCCGTAGCAATATCGTAGCGCATGGAGTAGTTTACCGTAGCAATGTCGATATTTCAGAACAAACAGACTTAGAAATGTCTCGCATTGCTTAGTACTTTATGAAAGTCCTTAAAAGTAATAATTTATCAATTAATTCAGTCAGCACCGTCTGGATGTAGGTCTCCCCGAGCTGCTCCACAACAGCTCGTATAACGCCTTCTTAATTTAGTTAGACAAAGACACATTTTCAGGCCATTAGGTCAATACATTGAGGGACTCTCGCACTACGTTTGTCTTCACGCCAAGACTACTTTCATCGTGCACTTGCTCCATCAAATAATCATTGAAAGTGACACTCTATCAAGTGATGTGAAAGTTCAAAGTTACAGTCTCTCGTTGACGTTCAGACGGACAAATAAAAACATATTCAATTTTCCTTTAATCCACAATCAATATGCTACCATATTGATTAGTAGCCAGCCGTCAGCCACCGCACGTACAAAGTGAAAGTGATCACAATCCTGATCTTAACACCGTCTTACCAATTGCTTATTCATTAGAACTGTCTTACGGAAGCAAATCGGCAAGTCATTAAATACCACTGAACGTCCCGAGCATAGAGGAAGTAACTTTCCTTTCCCGAAGGGCCTTAGTAGAGTGCCTACCAAGGGCCTACCTCGTGTAAGTAGGAAGAGTGCCTACCTACTTACACGAGGACAAAAGCTGTAGGTACTGTAAGAGGCTTTATGCCTTAACCAAACAAGAGAGCAGGCTGGTTTTGCTATGACATTCGAATACTCAGGTCGTTTGAAAAAAAAAAGAAGAATAGAGAATTACGTAAGACTTGTACGACTTGACTGTATCGGTGAATTTGATTTAAAATATCATTATAATATTGAAAGTTTTTATGCGCTATCATTCTAGTAAACGTATCTCTCCACAGTGCGAAAACAATGACGTATGGAACCCTTACGGGAGTTCACCTGATATCGTTCGGAATTCACAAGTGGTTTTCATGACTCAAGGATTTTTAGAAAATTTCAACTGCGTTCGACAGGCCTGTTCTTTAGCTGACTGTATACAACTTAAATTGAATCATAAAAAAAAATATTCTCAACCGCAAAAATAAAAATCAGCAAAGTTTCAATTCATTAAAATCGTCAATACAAATTACTCAGTTGGAGTACATTCATGAAATTGAAAGTAAGTACCTATTTCGACCGCAACACATCGCATACATAAACACGTTTATAATGAGACTTTATGTAAATAAGGACTTAGAAGTAAGTTGATACCCGGATTCGGTACCGCTTATATAGCGATACCCATAATTTGCTTGGCTTTGATAACATTTTGACTGTCTACAAGGCAGGTGAACGGTCAGTGTACCCGCCATATTATTATACTCTTTGGGTCAGTGTTTAGTGATTGAGTGCAACTAGCGCCATCTATCAACTGTAAATTAAAATATTTTTTTTTATAGTTGTGAAGACTACCGACTAGACACTAAATACTGTTTTAACTAGTTATAAGTTTTTATTTAACGAATAGGTTTTAAACAACTAGCTGTACTTGTAAGTGAAAGTTTAATTTCAGTTGTGCTTTATTTACCTAATAACTGTAGATTGTAGCGTCATCTCTCTCGACGGTAAGTTCAAGCTGTTTAGGATTCCTCTGGTGTGATTGCTATACTCTTATTTATATTATTTTCTGCCTTTTCAGTTTGACCATGAAAATATTAGATGTTAGCACTATCGATTCCAAATATACGTAGTTGCATTTTCTGAAACGGTAGGTACCAAACCAAACCAAATCAAATTAAGTGTTGCAGATTATGAAAGGGTTGAGCCTCAGCTTTCAGAATGGATTCGCATTTTTTTATGTTCCTATAGTTTTTATTTATTTTGCTAAGCCGCCAAACAAACGCAATAGAGCGGAAGTGCACACGCACGGCAGCATAAAAAATGCGTTCGGCAGTACCTACGCTAAAAGAATAAGAATAATTTATTATTAAACCAGTGTTACAACATTTTTATTAATCATCATTTCAAATATCGGTACTTAACAAGTTCAAATAGACAAAATTAGAAAACAATGGTCCCCAAACTAGGCTGCGCCTGTATCTTGGGGGCCGGAAAAGGATATTGAACATATAAAAATACGGTTCGGTGCTGTTAGATCATAACAACCTTATAAAGTATCAAACAGGATTTGAATAGTTAGTGATTTAAATTGCAGAAAATTTTCTAGATTGTCTATGAATTTCTAGGTTTTATGTTACCACTCTTTGAATGGGCAAAACAAAACAGTTATGTATTGCGTATTCTTTACTTCAACTATCTTTCTATTCGCCACTCATCAATAATAATCCAAAGAGGTACCTAAATCAAGCAGCTTAGGATACAAGAGGAACTAAATAACACAAATTAACACCATGATAACCAAATGCCATCATTATTATGCTTTTTTGACAAGGGCAAAGTCGCGGCAGGAAAGTAGTATATAAAATAGATGGTGACTTGGTGCTTGTAAAGGTTAACCGATTAGGTTTTTTATATCAGCCGCTTTTGTCTCACTGCTGAAGAAAAGTACTTACATGGCTTTCCAATTTTCTTTATCAGGCATAATATTATATTGTACACATCGACGGTAAAAAGGAAGTAAAAAAAAAAGGGCATAAGCGACATTTTGGTCAAAAATGAGTTATATATGCCATCATACGTAAAATTTTCCGCTCTTTCAAATGCGCTTACTCCCATGGCTCTACGATGACTTTTTTGGCGTTTATGCCCTAGCAAAAAAAAACATTTTACTAGTATTATTTTTCGTAACCGACGAAAATTCAGATCATTTTTTCTAAAAAGGTGTTTGTACCCCTACAAAAATGACTTATTTTGGGTTTGTTGTCGGTAATGCTTTTTTACTTCATAAGGGTGTCGAGGTTTTGGTTGCTTATGCCTTTTAAGCTTTTCCCTCAAAAAGTACAAACGTTGTTTATAGCCTACTTCCATTTCATAATTTAACGTAGCTATGGCGCTTGTACCCTATATACAAAATTCATTTTCGTATTACTCTGTCGGTTATACCCTATTACCATTCAGTACTTTATGACAGCTATGTAGGTTATGCCCTATTACCTAAATTTATTTTAATATCACACTGTTGGTTATACCTTACTTCCGTTTACAATATAAATACAGTTGTGTCGCTAATACCTTATTATTTAAATTAAATTAGATATCATGGTGTCGATTATAACCTACTTCCACGTTTTACAATCATACTCATACGTCACTTTTACTGCAATACCCAATAAGAATTTAATTACGAGTCGGTGCTTATGCCATTTGATATCACACAAAAACTTTTTAACAAAAAATTGAACCGACGAAAAGTGAAAAATAAAAACCTTTAATCTAATTAGTGTGAAATTTTTGACTGTTATTCAAATCTAATTTTTTTGGCTTTTTAAATAAAATATTGTCTTTTGCTATCTAATTTCCTTTTTCGTCGATTTTTTGTATACTTCGACACTACCTACTAGATATTTGGTAGCTATTATTTTAAATCCACATTAGTTGCTTTTGATATTTAATAAAAACCCTTGATAGGCGAACAGACGCGTAAGATGATGGATTCGGGGATGGAGTTTCGATAAGAATGTTTCTTACCGTCAAACAGGTTGAGAAGTACTAAGATGACTACCATAAATTCGAAACACTATCGAGGGAATAGACCTCCAGATATTTTAGAGTGTGATACGTGACTTAGAAAAGTGTAACACCTAAAAACACGTCCCCGTAAGTTTACGAATACGAAACACTTAACAACGAATGCACGCTACCACGAAAAACTTAACGCCGTAGCAATGTGATCTCGAATAACGAAATCTCTAATGTTCCCTTTTTCGAAACACTTAACAACGAATGTACGCTACCACTAAAAACTGAACACCGTAGCGATGTGATCTCGAATATCAAAACCTCTAAAAGTCATCGTAAAAAGTCTTTATTCATATAACAATCAACTAAACAGAGAAAATCAAACCAAATCAACAGTTTTTCCATGACAATACAAATAACCAAATCCAACATTAAATAAAAACTTTAAAAAATCAGTTAACGTTTAAAATAGCACAAGTATCAAGACCGTCTAAAAATGTGGTTAAGTCGGTCAGCGGTGATGCCATGATTCCACCTCATTTTGTGAAATAGGAACAGTGGTCCCTATTGAGCTATTTACAGACCAGATGTCAGGCGGAAACAATGGAGGCACTTTTTGTTTTTGCAAGTTTGTCTGTAATGTATCGAGGTTTTGTGTAGTCCTTTTCTTATAAGTTCCATTGATATAATATTTGGAAAACCAATCAGTGACTTTTACTGCATCCTTGGGTAGTACCTTTTCTTTTAGTATTTCAAAAGCTTCAGGTATCTCTTCTGGCTTTAAAAAGCCACAATCATTGTCACAGTCCTGAACCAGAAGCAATAGATGACTTAGAATAAATTGAGAGCTAGGTTGAAAAAACGAGCGAAGCATAGTATGGATGGACCGGCACAGGTTATACAGGCGGCGATTCAAGATATTCCTAGTGGAAGTGCCCCCTACTTACCCAGTATAAATGCCTGATGAAACCTGAGGCTTTTGAAATACTAAATAGTGAGGTCTGAAGTTTTTAATAAAGTTCAAGTAATAAGCCCAAGTGGCGTCATACTGTAGGGAACCTCTTTTAACTGACTTCCATTACCACCGCCAGAGCTTTGATGACAATCATACTCCAGCAAGGCATCAACAGTTCTCATCGAGGTACATGAAATGAGCCTAAACACAAATACAGCTGCTGTAAGCTATTGAGAATGTCTAGTAAATACTTCCCGTCTCCATCATAAGACCTTCTATGACCGTAACTCTCCAGCTAGGTCTAAAGATCACATCAAGGTACATTAAATGAGCCCAAACACAATTTAGCTGCTATAAACTGTTGAGGACGTCTTGCCTTCCGTCCTTACCTTCCGTCTCCTTCGTCAGATCTTCAGTGACAGTAATTATCCAGATTGGCTCAAAGTTCTCATCAAGGTTAATAAAACGAGCCCAAACACAATAATTATAGCGGTTGCAAATTGATAAGAACCTCTTTCAAAAGCCTTCCGTCTCCATCGTCAGACCTTCAATGACAGCGCTATTCTACAGCTAGGTGTAAAGCTGTCGTCAACGTGCACGTCTGCTTTAAACTGTTGAGGACCTCTTGAAAAATGCAAGTGTTTTCCGTCTCCATCATCCATCATCAGATCATTTTGACGCCGTATTGCCATCAGAGCTACGTATATGTTTCAAATTTAAACAAAATCAGTTCACAATTGCAAATTTCAAATCATTAGACATCAATCAGTAAAAAGTTATGCGTGGCCATACATAAAAAAAAAATATACATGTCGAATTGAGAACCTCCTTTTTTTCGTCGGTTAAAAAGTAGGTTTTAAGCGCGTCGCTTGTCTGAAAAACACTGCCGCGTGCTGTGACGGCGAGAGCACTATAATGTTTGTTACTTTTTTAAATGTTTAATACATGTACCTACCTATTATGGATACATACCAAGTTTTCGTAATTGATTCTTAAGTTATCTACTTACTAGCTGCAGTATTATTGTTTCCAAAAATGATTAGCAGGTTGATACCTACCCACTTTTTTTAAGTAGCTTTGACCTACTATCCGCTTGTTAATAAATAGGTAGGTAGGTGACATGAAAATGAGTATAATGACGAATTAACATCTTTTAAATCTACCATTAAGTGTAAATTTGAATTACTTGAACGGGTAGGGTATAACTAAAGCAGACCCCTAAGACTAAGGACTTTACTCTTTTTGAGTACCTTCTGACCTTAGTCTTTTTCTATAAAAATCGACTCCCTAAAATACTTATAAGGTACTTCACTCTATTTTACGAGTTAGGGGCCCAATTATTACAGTGTAGTGTAATACCCGTTTTAGCTCTTATTCTGATGAAGGATCGTGTTGGTTACGCTACTTCATTATTTTTGGGGTGTCTTTTCATCTATATTTCCATAGACTCACGCAATGCCAAATGTTGATTATCCTTCTTTTCCTTTGCTTTCAAGCGACATTGTGTATCACTTATGTCTTATATCCTGTTATTGTTTTGAAAGCCGACTGTTTCTTGTGCTCTATTACCTTTTGTACAACCATTGTGAAAAGTACGTTATCCTTCTTTTCCTATAACTCTTATTTAACTGTCTAGTCTCTTATACCCTTTTACCTTGCGATGTGAGAAATCAGTATGTCTCTTAGGCTTCTTATCCACTATTATTTTATTTTGTCATTTGTATCTTATGCCATATTTCCTCATTGGAAAATTAAAACCTATTGTCATAAGCGACAAAAACCACTTTAAATAGCGTCAAATGATTAAACCTAAAAATACCTGTAACTGCTCTATTTTTTTCTGATTTTATAACTGTTTTAGTTTTCACGATATCTTAATAAATGACAAAAATACGTCGGTTTTTCTAAAATTTAAAACTTTGAACGGCTCTCCTGAAAATTTCACTTTTTGTCGCTTATACCCTATTTCCTTTTAACCGTCGACATATATTTATATACATACATACCTACATTGTAACTTATCCCACGAAATATTTGTTGACGTAAATATAAACTGTATTTAAAATTTTCTTTAGTACTTTTCTTGGATATTAATTGAAGTAGCAGATTTCGATTTTATGGATTAAATTAAGGATAAAGTCAATTAAAACCGAGAATTCAGAACATTATTTTCTGCGTAAACTGCAATGAAATATGGCAGCACCGCCTGTTTTTGTCAATGTGTCACTGTCAAAATTCATTGTATTGTATAGAACTGTCAAGTGTCAAAATGTGATCAATTACAAATTACGATTTATCAAGCATGTTATCGTATTTATTGCACAATATTACTTAGTATTCATTCTTGGTTGTGGCCACGTTGGTTGAGGTTGATTTGTAAACAGAGAGTGGTTTTATTTAAAAAGTAAATTAAAAATAACCTACAATGGCGTCTAAGTCCGAGAGTATTCGCAGCAGAATTGTAAAAACATATGATTTAGATGAGATTGAGAAACTTATTAAAGATGCTAAAGTTGCACATTGCATGCTCACGGATCCACCAGCAGTTGGTAAGTTAATTTATAACTTAAACCATACTTATTGTCCACAATAAACTGCGAAACTTAACACTAAAGGTAAGGAAATATACATGCCAAGGTGATTGCGAATGATAAAATTGCATCTAACTCATTGCCACTATTTCATAAGTTACATGCAATAGTTTATAATCTTCAAATAATGTCAATAATATTTATTTAAGTCATACTGAGATCGTGCTAGCTAGGGTTTATGTGACACATTGTAGATTTTTAGCTCTGGGTTTTTGACTTAACATGGAAATGTTGCACTGTCATATTGACTAACATTAAGAAACCCAAAGATAGCCCTCTGACTAAATAGATTTAGGGTGCATAGAAAAGCTGATATTGTCTGGTTATGCCATGACTAGGTTATCTGGGGCTATTCATAGTGTTTTCATTGCCATTTATTATCATAATGTGCACATATTATGTCTACTAATTAGTGCACATATGTCTGAGTCATCAATAAAAGTAAGAATTCAAATAAGAATATTCCAACTTCAAACACGCTTAGTGTTGTGTCATCAGTCCTTTTTTCTTTCCTTGTAGTTATAATTTTTTCTATTTCAGTGGATGAAGAAAGTGTTATGACCCGTCTCAGTGCGCTTACATTACGTGGATCGGATGGCATCAGTTGCTCATGCTGTGGTGTTGGCCCATTCACCACCAGAGCTCAACAGACTGCACACTATAAACACCATTGGCACACACATAATCTGAAGAGGAAACTGTTTGGCAGGAAACCTATTTCGTTAGGAGACTATAATTCTCGTCAAGGTAAGTAGAACTACCGGACTCCTTTGGTGTCTGGGATGTTATCTAATAACTTTTTATCAAGCCTACACCATCCATTATTATATCAGGGCTGTTCTTTGTTATGTGTTGTTTGAAAGAGATATTAGCACCAGAACATAACAGTCAAAAGAAGCAACATGGGTGGGCTTTAGTCAGTATAAGCCTGACACTTCCTGCACCCTGCCAAGAGTTGCCAGGGGAGTTATTTGATGATTTCTCATCTGGAGAAAAAGGGGCTGTTCCTTTACAATTAATACAAATAGCAAGCCTTGTGGATCTCTAAGATTTTCTCTTTTTAACTTGCATTATGCTGTTCTTGCAATGTTTTTCTGATGTTTTAACACTTTCGCTGCCCAGAACTCAGTGTAGAGTCCAAAATAATCTAATAGGCTGATTTCTGGGCAGCGAAAGTGTATATTATTAACCTTTTGAATATGGCCTCAAAATAATGCAAATAAATAATTTCTTCCAGATGAAAGTTCTAGTTCAGCTAGTGATTCAGATGGTGATGAAAATCCCAACACTCCTGCCACCGAGTTGTTTGCAGCAGCGACTCGGCACTGCAAGGCTTTTTATACTAACCCCAAGGGTCAAGTGTTCTGCATCTATCGCTGTTTGTTGCATCATCGGAAGGTAATGTTCTAATGTAATTGATTTATTTTCAGGCAGACAGTTGAGACTGCTGTATCCTGTTGTTTCCCACTAGATTTTGTTTAAGTTTAAGTATGATAATATGCTGCTAAGCTAGCCTAGCTCTGCTACCCTAAAGGGCTGAGGCTACATCTAATTATTAAAACATGCACACCCAGGTCTCAATTGAGACAACTCAAAACAAGTAATTTTTAAGATAAAAAAAAAGTATTATTATTGTAAAGTTTTAAAAATAGTTTTAGTTCATAAATAGGTAGTAAAATATCACCATATGTAAATTGTGTTATATTGAATAGTTGCGTATGATCACTGAGCATTTGAATACAAGGATAACAAAAAAAACTCGATTTTGGAGTTATGTCAATTTGTGATCTCGGTGTGCAAGTTATAATGGTGCCAATAATAAGTTAAGTGGTTGTTGTAGTCTTATCATGCTGTGATTGAAGTTATCTAAATAAATGTTTACTTTGTGATAGCGATTGCTGTAAATAGGCTTTCAGAAAAAAAGAAAACTACATAATAATATATAAAAATAGCCTATTCAAAAAAAGTAAATCAACATCATGCTATTTCAGAAGTTTTCTCTCTGTGCTCTTACATTCCACAACCCAATTTTAACCAGTCCTGTTATTTCAGGAGGAAATGTCATTGGATGGCGAAGGTCATGTATGGTCCCGTCGGGTCAAAGATCTCTTGAGCCCTGGATTTGGGCGCTGGGCTGTTGTTATGGTTTCTGGAGGTCACTTCGCTGGCTGCATCTTCACTGGTGGCAGCGATGCTATCCACAAAACCCTGCACTCTTACACTACACGGCGGGGTCAGGGAATGGCTCAAGCAACTAGGGACCAGACAGGCAATGCTCCAAAGTCAGCGGGTGCCAGCTTGAGGAGATACAACCAAGAGCAATTCCTTGCGGTAAGTATGCTACTAACAAATGAAAATGATTATTGTCCCTATCTAAAGATCAGTCATAGTATTTCTCTTATTAATTACTAGAAACATACAAAAATACAAAAATACAAATCTTTCCTCTTTATAATATTAGTATAGATAATATTTGTCATATTTGCGACCGAGTCAAACTTTGCGTTGTTAATGACTGCAGAACCGCGTTTTACACCATTCGGCTGATAAAAATATGAGGAAAGTCGAGAATAATTCTCAATGGTAAGTCTGATTTCAACCTGCATTTATGTATCTGCACTTAATTGCGGCAAAGGTATTATACTACCAAATAGTATTATTTGTCTGGATCGTCAGCAACTAGCAATTGCTACGAGGATCCCGCAGGGTTCAGTTCTGGCTCCGTTTCTGTTTGTGGCTGAAATCAGTTGACTAACATAATCTACGAGGGATTTTTGCAGAAAAAGGATTTTTTTTTCGGGGATTTCTAGGTTTCATAAAAAAAGTTTTCAACAATATTTTTTGGTAAGCAATAAACAAAACGATATGGACATATTTAAAACATTACAGCTTCTGCGATATTATAGCTAAATGTAAAATAAAGTCTTTTTATTATCTAATAACATATTCTGGGCTGAAAATGCGAAGGCAAGCACTTGCTTATCAGAGAGGCCCGCTAGGGCCACTACCTGCCGGGCTGGTTGCGGGTTGTTCCGTGGCCCCGGAACACAAAGAGCAAAAATGGAAACATGGATGGGTTGTCAGTAAAAGTCTGTCACTGCCTTCCGCTCCGCCTAGAGCGGGAGAAGTTGTTTGAAGATTACCCATCCGAAAAAAAAGTACTTGCTTATCGCTGATTTGCTCTAAGTGATATATTGGCTTGTTCTATTAACTAAATTGTGTGACCTGAGTGTCGATATGTTATGTTTTATTATGTATTTAATGACCCTAACAAATTTTGGACACAGGGGATTTGGGGACAGTTTGGCCTGCTTGAGTATATAGTTTTTATCTAATCCCTAACCCGGTACATAAATGAATACATCATTTATTAGACTTCACTGAGATTTTCCAAGTATCAACTTGCATTACCCTGTCATACCCATATTTATATAACAGTGCCAATTCTCGAGGCCACTTAGATCGCCAACAGAACTCACTTGAGAAACTAGATCAATAAAATAACGTTCATACTGAATAATATCATCATTAATATTTCATTCACTCATACATTCCCTGGAGCAGACTACCAAAGCGCCTCGTACGGCTGGCCAAATCTTGAGGCGCTTTAAGTACAACAAAGAGGAATTCTTAATGGTAAGTGTGACGATGCTTCCTTCAGACGTGCCAGTGGCATGAGCAAGTGTTAGTAAGAAGTGAGCAGGCTATGCGAGCGTAAAAGAATGACAACACCTTCAAGACTGGCTGAATTGGTTACATAATGTCCGGCGATTGAAATGCACCATGCAATGATATCCACCGTATACAACATTATTTTTAGTATATAGTTTGTTCAGAATAATACCTGAATCGATTCCAATAATTTTTACACCATGTTATATTTTGTCCCAAAAATATTAATAAAAGGTTACAAGTTGGACATTTAGTAGGTATACGAAACATACGGCGCGCAACAAAGTCACCGCAGGTCAAAGCGACAGTACACAAGTGCGGCGCCGTTTGAGCCGCGCGGTGACCGTGTTTTTGTACAGACAGCCAGGTAAAATAAAAAGCTCATAATATTCTGATTTTTCATCATAAAGTTCTGAAATTTTGTACATAGATTCTTCACATAAACATACTAGACATGTTTCGGGTTTCGTATAAAGTAAAACTAATGTTGTATAAACGGGAAGAATCATTCGGCTATTGGCTATTTGGATTGGACACTTCAACTGGAAAGGAAAGTTTCGTTTCTGCCCTCCAAATTCAAAATTTAGTTTTAAAGAGGGGTCTTTACTCAAGTGGGTTTTCTTTCAGACTCAATGCACGTTGTATACTATTACCACACAATAAAATTGTACAGGCATCGCATGATCGATGTTTATAGACTTTGCGTATCATGTTCTATTCGTCGCAGCTTTTGTCAGTCTATGTGCTTCCCTTTTAGATTGGATGCCTCGAGATTTATCAGGTAATTTGGTCCTGTTTTAGTGCAAACTTTTTTAGTCGTTTTCTGATCATACCTTGTTAAAATGGATTTCCAGATGTTCAACTTCGAAAAACAATAATTGGAATAAAGATTCAAAATTTAAAATCGGGGGAAGATTTTGTTTATTTATTTATTCAGCTACTAATTTTACTTACCCAAACTGTATTAACTTAATAATTTGTATGTCAATGTTGCATGAATGAGTGTTAATATAAATTATGTATTTGCACGTATGCACGTTATGATGCACGTAAAATATATATTTATGTATGTATGTAAAATATGTTAAAATAAAAGAAAAAAAAAACTATTTCTTCCGTTGTTTCATTAAAAAAAATCGGTGTTCGAGTAAGGTGTGCATATACTTTCCTAATTACGACGTTAGTTTTATGAAAAAAGTTGTCCAATTTGATTTGGAATTGGTCTGAATCTACCTTCATTAGTGTTACACCTTTCTGGTACACGATATAATTATGTTGACGTCCTTCTGCGGAATCTATGGTACGAAGCTACTCTACTAAACTACACTATGACATTGTAATATCAAAATGGCGGCATTCGTATCATATCGAGCCACGCGCCAAAAAATCCTTGTACAACTAAACTTCTATGTTCTTACAAAACTTATTTCTTTTTCTAGCATGTCCAAAACATCTTAGTAAGCTGGAATGACGATTTGAAAGGCTGTTCGCTAGTGTTCTACCGTGCTGTTGGGGCTATCAACCAGGCTGCAATCTTCGGGAAACCTTCTCCTTTAAGGAAAGAGGATCCGCGGCTCAGGCAACTGCCGTTCCCGACTAGGAAGCCAACCTTCAAAGAAGTGAAGAGGGTGTTCCAGACTCTAGCCAGTATTGAAGTGTATGGTGAGTTGATGAAATTGTATGTGTACAATTTTGCATCTTCTTAGCGTGGGTGAATTAGAAAACATCAAAGTCAGTGTCAAAATGACCCAAAACTAAATTAAGTTGTAGAACCGATGATAGTTGGGGTAGACCTATTCTAGGCTGGATTCCGCGATATAATTGGGGACTTACCTGCGTATAATTGTTGAATAATAGCAAGACGATCCTATTTTTTTGTTTCAGTTCAATGTTCAATTAACCGTTTTACAAATATATTTGTGTAAAAACAGTATAAAATAAACTAAACTCCGCAGATACGTTGCAAGATTTCCAAAAGGCGTTACTCACTGTAACGGCCGGTAAAGCGCCGTTGAAGACCAACTCCGACATCAGCATCGCAGAGAGCGCCAAAAAAGCACAGAAACCACCTGCTAAGGTCCATGACAGGGCGAAGTCAAGGTGAGAATGCATTTTGTTTGTAATATCAAGTAGAATAGACTTGCGGAAGACTTTATGATTTTATTCGACACGACCATGTCTCTTCGAAATAATTTATAAAGAACAAAGAAAAGATCGTAGAGTTGAAAATTTGAGTGAATTGTATAATAATAAATCATCTTTATTATCACAAACGACATTACAATGACATATTATCATTGCTTTTGGAAAAAGCTTATTATAGTATCCAAGAATTTATGGAAGATTCAAGGTTAAAATATAATTGTATGTGTGCTGAATTTTTAAAGTTAGATATAAGTTCTATACGCAAAATACGCGCCTCAGACGTGGAGTTGCAGACATCAGCCCGTCATACAATACAATAGATATAAGTTTAATGAATATTGTTTACGGTTATATAGAAGTTTAATTAATATAATATTATTGTGAAAGTTCCTAACGTAGTGTGTAACTATTTGTACATTGTGCATTAAATGAATAAGTAAATAGTGTTAAATATAGATGAAAAAACTAAACAAATTTTGATAATTAAAAGCTATACTTTTAGCTAATAGCTATATTTAAGGTATATTTTTATTTTCGTCAAATCTTGTTGACCAGTTCTATGTGGTGCTTAAAACTAAGCACCAAGTCGAAAAGCTTAAGTCACCATTGTTAACGTACGTGAATGAGACTTTTTCATAGCCATTTTAACCTTTCGTGTGTCTATGACGTGGATCCACGCGAGACACAATGCGTAATTAATTGTGTCTGTAATTCCGGCATACGAAAGGTTAATAATACTCAAAATGGATGTCGGAAATTACTATCTATCTCTCTTACCCTGATTACAAAATACCTTTTAATATATACAGAGAGCGTGCCCCCCGCGAGTTACCAACTCAAGTGACGTCAAGCGAAGACGAAGGTCCTTGCTACATCGACTCCGAAACACCACCAGACTGGATCAAGACCCTATCCGAACAAAGCAGTAATGGTGTCATTACAAACTCAAGGAAGGACCTCCTTAATGATTGCGCACTGGCCAGCTGTGTTGAAACAGACAGTGACACGGAAACCGTGGAGAAGAAAGAATTGAGGAAGAAAAAGAAACCAAGTAAAAAGGTTGAGAAGGTGGAAAAAGTAGAAAAGGTAGAAGAAAAGGCACAGACTCAAGTGACAGTTAAGAAAGGGCCGGTGAAAATTCCTGCCAGTATTAAAAAGGTAAGTTTTAAAGCATGTGTACTGAAGGGTATTAAAAAGTAATTGCCTATGTTTTACAGCTGAAGTGACGAGTGAAAATATTTTATTATAGTTTTAATGCAACATTCATGACTTTAATTTAATGTAATGTACTAGTAAAAGTAGTAATAGAGCAATTTAAAAGTACTAGTAAAAGTATAAGGTGTGCCCCTCGGTATCACTTCCTGCCCTCCACTCGGCTCCTAAGATTCGCAGCGTTATGTCAAAAATTGCCTTTAGCCTTTCTCATCAATTTGGGCTATTAAATACAAATGATTTTTCCTTCCAAACCCTATTACCTTCAGAGACCTGTGCCTGAATACCAATACAAAAAGAAAAATGTATCAAAGATAACATAAATTAATGACTACAAACCCCCAATAAATTAAATTGCTTTTACGAAATTATTCTTCAAAAGTCGCAAATACTCATGTAAGTACTTTCTCCATATCTTCACCAGATGTGGAGAAGTATCTCTGACAAGGATAACGTCACTCTGGAGCCGATCCTCGAAGGATGGGAGGGGGATATTCAAGTAGCGTGCAACACACAAGATCCAATTGATGGCAACACTGCTTTGCACAAAGCCGCCATCGCCGCTAAACCTGATATGGTCACGTAAGTAGATCAATTAACAGAGTCTCTGAAGTTATTATACAACATTATTTTTAGTTTATGCGAAAGCCGAAACACCTGTCCAGTATTTTTATCTAAAGAATCTATGCACAAAATTTACCAAAACTGTATCATCAAAAACCACAAAGTTATAAGCTTGTTAAGTTACCTGGATATCCGTACAAATACACTGTGACCAACGGCGTACGGCGCGCGCGCCTTGCGTTCATTGATAATAATTATGTCTCAGTTCGTATTGTAGGTAATTAACTGGTGATACATTTTCCATCACATTGTGTGGCAGGTTTTGGACTGTCATAATGGTCAAGTGTAACGCTTGCGAATAGTTACTTAGTGTCGCATGGTGTCCATATTTTAAACTTTTTTAAATAGGTATTTTTGGGGAAAAATATAACATGGTGTAAAAATGATTGGAATGGATTCAGTTACTTATTCTGAACAAATTATATTCAGGTTTCGCATATATTAAAAATAATGTTGTATAGTATAGTAATTAGTCATAGACCAACGACACGCAACCAAAGCATTCTAATGACATAGAATAAGACACTATACTGCAAATTAAGTTGTACAAAAATATCTGAACGAAACACTGAAGATAAGTTTTAATATTGAATGCTAAATCCAAATTGTAGAAGTCATAGGAGTAATATATTGCTTGCAGTGTGTAGGATCGAACTGTGGTTCTAACAGTGTCCGATGACCAACATACTCCGCGCTCAACGCTCTTGGATGCTATGCTACATCCAACGTTTGCAGAAAATAGAAGTAGATCTGTATGTCTGGAGTGTTGTGAGATAACTGCACCATTGTGAGCAACCAGCAAACCTTTTTTTGTTCGGATGGAAAATTCCCCTGCTCTGGCCGGAGTGGGGGGAGGGAGTGTCAGATTTTTGCTGACTAAAACCTATCCATGTTCCTTCTTTTGCCCTTAGTGTTCCGGGGGACTATAAGGTGGTGTTGGGTGTACTATTAGAGTACCAAATAAATAAATGACAGGATGACTAAAACCCACCTGTCGCTACTGCTCACTAACTGACCGGATGTTCTGGTACTACAGTCAGCTCCTGTCGGCTGGCGGGGACCCGTGCATCAAGAACCACGTGCTTCAGACGCCATACGCTGCAACTCCTCACGCAGACACCAGAATCGCGTTCAGAATGTTCCAGGCGCAGAATCCTGATAAATATAACTACGCTAAGGTACGATGAAGTTATTGTGTGCTTTTCAATTTTCAAATTCATCAAAATCGGTTTAGCCATTAAGGCGTGAAGAGGTAACAAACAAACAAACTCACTTTCGCTTTTATAATATTAGTAAGGATATTTCCTTTTCTAGTCCCAAATCCCCGGGCCAGTGACAACCGAGCAGTTAGAACAACAGAAAGAGAAGAAAGCTCAGCAGAAGAAGGCGAAACGGCAACGAGAGAAAGAGAAACAGGCAGATAAACTCAAGTCGAACGCGTTCTTACAACTTACGGATGAACAGAAGGTACGATTACGTTTTACATTCGTATAGCTTCTAGAGCCGCTTGAGATTGTCTAGCAGTGTAGTAATGAATAAGAATCGTAAAAATGTAGCCTTTAATGCTTTAATAATAAGGTCAAAAATTTTCTTTATTCACTTATCTTTTTAAAATTACATTTTTAAATATTTCTTAGAAAATAAATTTAACAAAAAAACATTTAAAAATATAAAAATAGGTTTCCGCCGGTAGCGGGAGCAGGGTCCAAGCCACCGGTGGTTAGGGCTCCAGAGACAGGAACCTCCTCACAATGCGGGCCGTATCGAGGAGTACTGCCTTCTGAATCAGGCCCTTGATCCAACCACCTAAGGAGAGCTTCGACAGATGTTCGTCGAAGCTCTTGGCAATTAAGCCATTGGCCGTTACGACAATCGGCACAATGATAGCCGAGTTTACATTTCACATGTCAACTACCTCGTCAAGTCAAGATATTTTAGTTGTTAGGTCAAAAATTTAACTGAACTGCGTGCGTTTCACTCTTTGTACATCATCGGAAAAGATTTATCTTCGACTTTGATTCAACGAGAATAAGGTTGTTTTTATTTCAACAGTGATAATTTCTCTTTAGATTTTGTATTTTTATTTGTATTGTAATAGATTTCAATATATCTTATTTATTTCACAGAAAAAAGTTCCTGCACACGAACAACGTTGTTTCTCCTGCGGTGCTCAGTTACCTAAAGTTCCCTTCGAGTATGACGGATGCAAGTTCTGCAAAGTTCCTTGTCTACACGACCACAGAAAGATTAGGCCGCTTAACATGAGCGTCTAAGAAAATATGACCAGCGAGAATGTATTACAAACTACTTACAACAGGACATTTTTGGTTACGGTGCCTGAGGAAGGGGCGCGGTGCAGGAGCGGAGGTGTTGGCGCCTGTCAGCCAAAGACTGAAATATTGTCTCCGGTTCTGGAACGAAAATGATAAACGCTCAAAAATAAATCTTAATTGCATCAGGTTAATGCTCATATTGATTTGTGCAATGAGGAATATGCACTACTAGCTTTCGCCCGCGGCTTCGCCCGCGTTAAATTTGGGGTAACACAGTTCCCCTTGCGCCTTATTGATTTGTAATAGCAACGCTAAGTTTTCCCTTCTCTTCCCTCTTTCTCCCTCACATCCCACTTTTTTCAAAAAAATATTAGCCTATGTCCGTCTCCTTGTTCCCTACTATCTCTGTACCAAAACTCATCCAAATCGGTTCAGCCATTAAAGCGTGAAGAGGTAACAAACAAACAAACTCACTTTCGCTTTTATAATATTAAGTAAGGATATCAAAATATCAAGGTTCATTTTTATATGAAATGTTACTATATTTAGCTTGAGCTTAGTCCTTAGCTGTTCGTTCTATAAATCTTTAACTAAGATTTTTTATACTGATAACCCTGTCTCTTTGGCTACACCTCGCTTTCTGTTTACCGATGGTACGGCCTAGGGTGAAGATTGTTTTTTACGTCGATCAAGTGAGGCGATAAACTGTTATAGCTATAGTTCATGCAGCAACTCAAAGCTCGTTTATGGGAATTCGTGTAATAACTTTCCCCGCTCTGGGCGGAGTAAGGGGAGTGTCATATTTTTACTGACTAAAACCTACCCATATTCTCTTTTGTTCTTTATGTTCTGAGGCCGCGGTGTCTTTCGAACAACCTGTAACCTCGGCAAGCTCTTGACCTGCATTTCATTTTGACGCATCGATCAATTTTGTTCCAGGCCTGGCAAAGGAAAGCCATACACTTAAAGAGACCCACAGAATAGCACGGTTAATCAGTAAACCTAGGTTGACCTGCAAAACACTATAAACATACGTACACCAAAAAAAAAACGTTGCGTTAGACCTTATGAAAAATCGCCACGCCCGCCGCTCTCGCTCCGCGCAGCTTCCGAGGGCACCTTTTGTGACTTAGACGGCAGGCCTTTAGAAAGATGTGGGAATTTAAATGCGTGCTTACCAAGTCACGAACGCTGTAACGGAACCTTACATAAAAAGATTTGAAACAAACCTAAAAAGTGTAACTGATCAACAGCCTCGCTGGTCTTTTGATCGCAAACGCGACTTCTGAGCGTGAACTCCCAGGTTGATTCCCGGGTCAGCAAAGTGTTATTGGGTTTTCCATCAGGAATTTCTCTCTAGCAGTCACGGAACCTAGATTTGTGCCCAGTAGATGGCTATTGGCAAGACTCGCTCCCTAATACCTAATACCTGTTAGTTGACGTTGTTAATAATTTTGAACAACTTTTAATATGGTACAATTTTTTACGGTGTATTACATATATTTACTAAATAAAATGGCTTTAATTCTTATTACTATGTTTATAGACACCGACACTAAACTTTGGGGTGTAGAAATATACAATATAACGCCTACCAATTGTTCAGATATTCAGATACCCTACTATGACGTCTTAAAGCAGTTCTTATTCCACTGAGGGAAAGAGACTGAGCTATACAGGGTGTCTAGCACCATCTCTTTCCCTCAGTGGAATAAGAACTGCTATAAGATGTCATAGTAGCCCTTCTGTACACGATACTGAATCTCCACATATAAATTTTTCATTAGTAAAAAATCATCTTTTTCCTGTCCTTGTCCCATTATATTTGGGATCGGCCAACACGTTTTCGTCTTCCATTCTCCTCTATCGTCGTCGTATAGTCGTCACGGTATCATTTACTCTCTTCTCCTTCATATTATCATTCTTTACACAATCCACCCATCTTTTCTTTGGCCTTTAGTAAAAAATGCTGTGCCATATATTTTGATCACGTAGAGATCGGAATGTCGCGATCACGGGATGTCGAACGTCGATGATAGCACGTTGAATATTTTGGGCACTCCACAAATCAAAACTATTTGCGTCTTAGTTCAAAGTAACAAAATTCCATTATGAACGTATGCGAGTTTGGCAATTGACTCGAGATATCCTTGAATTTGCCAATTATCACTAAAAGATTATGTAGGCAGAGGAGCCAGCCAGGGCCACCGACTGCCGGGGTTGTGGATTGTTCGAAAGGGTTACCTTGACCCCGGAACATGAAGAGCAAAAGAAGGAACATGAGTTTTACCCAAAAACAGTCTTATAATTCCCCCCCCCCCCCCGCTCCGCGCTCCCCCACCAAATAACTTCTCCCCTCGGCGGGGAAGTTATTTGGTGATTAAAAAAAGAGAAAATGTGATGGCACTACTAAAGCCTCATTTCACATTTATTTAGAAAAAAAATGGTTGTGTCGTAAACCTTCGCTAAACATGGTGTAGGGTAATGCACTTTGCAATTTTTTATATTAAACAGCTGTTTCTTTTTCAAACCGTTGTAACTTTTTTAACGTTTCTACATCGCTGTTCCTTCCTCCCTGTATATAGTCTGTGTGAACGCCTACATTACATTATGAACACTAGTGCAAGTTTATTTTTTTAATCAGCTCCCAAAGAGGTTTTAATACGGAAAGAAGGTTATTGTTGTGTAATGCATGGATTGAATGTTTTTATTTATTATCTACCAAGAAACGAATGTAATTAAATAATAATTTAGAATAATTACTTGGTCGCTTAGTGAATATCCAGATTAGTTCTCATTTGAGACATCAAGTTTTTGGATTTTATTTATTGTACATTTTTATTGTAAGCAAACAAAATATAATTTTGTTTTTACATTGTAGTATTGGTTTCTATTTACAGTTTTATTTAAAGAAAGTTAAATTTATAGCAGATCGACAGACAAACTGCAAAGCGCTGATGCATTAGTATGCGAAGATCGCGCCTCACATCCGTCTTCTATGGGGTCTTTTCACCGACTCGAACTATACACATAACATATTACAACTATACTCACCGTACATTAAGAGAAAAACTGCAACATAATGATACCTACATGAACAAATAACCTCGTACAAACACTAAGTCTAGACACACTCCATACAACAATAACAGTTATTTATTACACATATTACTTATACTGTGATAATCAAGTTTATTATTTTTAGTATTTAAATTCAAAATCTTTCTTACTGACAACCCACCTGCATAATATCCGCCGCACATTATCTCGACATCCGTGTGTCACTAGCAGGATTCAGCAGAATACCAGCGTCAGGTAATCCACCTGGCATTATGCTGAGCTGGACTCCTTTTTGGTGCAATTTTGAGACACACACCGCCCATAAGAGGGCGACCTTAATAAATATATGTGATGTGTCTAAATGCCTATGGGTCGATTTAACTCGGTGTACCTTACTTTTTTTTAAAGTGTTCCAGTTTTTTTTCTGTGATGTTTTTTTTTATCTTAATTCTTGTATTGTGTCTTTTGTTGCATCAAATAAATGATTTATCTATCTATCTATCCTTTGGTTGGAGCGGGTACGATCTTCCAGATCGATGCTCTCTTGGCTGGGGTCCACTTTACTGCTGGATGTCTTGCTTAATCTAAGCAGTCGAAGTTTTTGTAACAGGCGCAGCTTTCAAACTTCCTCTAAAATACTATGAGTATGATAATGTATGAGTATTTTAGAGGAAGTTTCAACATTCTCATTTCCGCTACATGCAGAAATTTTTCATCCACCTTTTTTACAGCCCTGCATTCTGACCCATACAGTACAACAGATCTAATCACGGGCTTGTATATTTTCCCCTTTAACTCGATCTATGGGTCACAAGTTGTTCCAGTGACTTGTCGCCATTCAATCCTTACCTTGACATTATAAAATACCGAAAATGAAAGTTACTTCTAACTGTCTGTCCGTTTGTTTAACTGGGTGAATGTGTGTGTCACAACTGATCTGCTGAACCGTTTGTGTAATTTGATACGGATAGTATAACTCTTGGAGGAGGTCACAGGTTACTTTTAACAAACCACGCGGGCGAAGCTGCGGGCGGTGCTTGTCTAAATAAGTACATTTAATTCTTCTGCATTTATGTTTGTTACCAAACTCCACTTAAATGTCTGGAAAGTAGTTTGTATATTTCAATGGATTCCTGGATGGTCAATTGGATGCGGTAGGTGGCGCTGCTGTTGGTATACCACCAAATTTGATTGTCTGTACAAGGGGCAGAATAACGTCTGCCGGGTCCGCTAGTATAAACAACATACAAGTAGTTATTATCTTAGATATTGTTATTGTACCCTATCACAATGTTGTCCTTTTAAATCCAAACTCGGAGATGACTGGTAGAAAATGCCCCGTGGTATTAAATACGCCCATGTACTACTATTGTCCATAAAGTTTAAATAAATAAATTGTTACTGTAAACTTAAATAAATAAAATAAATAAATATCTTGGGACAACTCACACACGGCTATCTGATCCCAAGCTAAGCAGAGCTTGTGTTATGGTAACCAGACAACTGACATACATAGGTACTTATATAATTTATAAATACATACATATTATAGATAAATCACACCCAGACACAGAACAAACAATCATGCTCATCACACAAAGCTTGTCCTGGGTGGGAATCGAACCCACGACCTCCGGCTCAGCAGTCAGGGCCACTTACCACTAGATCAAACTTAGATGATGGTAGATAATTACTTCAAATATTTACAAACAACTGTTGGTTGACCAATAAATGAAAAATAAATCATCTTTGGAATTATTATGTAGCCATACATACAAAAACAGGAAACCACGGAATAAAAAAAAACAAAGGTATTTGGAACTTCCCCTCGTCATACAAATTGTTAGAGATAAGTGTTTTAGTCTTAAGACAAAACACTTTAAATTTTCATGTATTTTCTGTGACCATGGTTTCCAATTTTGATTCCGTTCTTGATAGTAAACGACGATACATCAACCGACGATATACCAAACCAGTTTATACAGATCTCTAATCGTATCCTATATGGAATGAAAATCCTATATATCCTATCGTGGAAATTTACGGTGTATGATTCGTAGAGATCTGCATAAATTGGTTTTTACCTCCTGTTCACTACACAAATTGTGACGAAGAATTATAGGTAAATAAATAATTCATGTTGAAACTTAGTAAGGTAAAAAATGATATTTTGCTTTCGTTTCGGTGTTGTCTGTGTACCTATATGTTACAACCATTCTACTCCGTAACTATTGACACCACACAATTGAAAAGACAGTAGGTGCCTTCTATATACCGTTACGCAAATATGATGTGTCATTTGGAAAAACATTATTTTATTTAATTTTCAATTTATTTAAATTTTACTTTATTATTTTTTTTATTTAAATTTGTTTAAATATTATATCAATATTTCTTTACATGTGAGGGTCAGTGGGTCATCTTAGGGGCGGAGTTGAACAAAATATTGAGGGTTGAACAAAATATATTCATTATATAACTATACTTTTTTTCTGAACTCAATGGTTGGTGAGATATTTGCTTCCTTTACCAATAATTATACCCTCCCTCTCCTCCACCTCTCAAACAGTTTCACTCTCCTTCCTAAAGTATGGGAAAAAAACTATATTTTTAACGTAAAAAAGTAACAAACACACATTTTGAACACAACTTTAATGCAATATTACAAATTCAATATTTGCAGGGTGGGTGATAAAAGAGGAATAATATACATACAGATAAAAGGTGTTACACACAATACTTTATTTAATAGTTTTACAACAACATAATATAAAGTAATAACTACTAAAATAACGCAATTAATAACTCTTGTGATATATGTATGTAGGTAGGTAGGTACACCCTAGCAGTGATGTCGCTACCGTCTTGAGATCACACATTGCTATGGAAAGCGCAATACACACTTAAGAAAAGAATCATATCGGCAACTTGCACCGATATGTTGGCGGCATGGTCGATGTCGCTCACTTTCCCGTCGGTATGTAAGCTGGAGCAAAGCCATCAATTACTCCGACGACGGCAAAAAGTTGCCGACATAGGTTGGCAGGGTTTACTCCAAACGGCGACTTGTAATGTTCCAACGTCCGCCACTGGTGGCCGTTGGGAGTAATCCGTTGGCAGGTTTGGTGTGTATTCCGCTTAAGTTGATTCAGCGGCAGGTCAGTGTCAAGTTGTATGTTGATTAAAATATGAATTGCGATCATAACAAATATGTCTTTAAAGAGGTATAAAAACTATACATATAAGTTCATGTAATCCGAATTAATGACTTTTTCAATACGCTTCGAAAACTGGCTCGTAATGCTCTGTAATTGTGTGCAATGTATTTCACACGCGTGTTTTTTTCTCATTTATCGAAACGAGGGTTTTCTTTTTTCTGATTTATCACGGATAATGGACAAATGTTCAAATCCCTATAGAAGTCTTATTTTTTTGTGTTTTTATGGCCGTCGTATGTAATAAAAAAATAAATTGTGTTTATCACAAGAATATCACAAATAAAGTAGGATTAAATGAACTTTGGGGGCTCTACTGATAATATACATGACAATACCATCACGCTTTATATCTATTTTAATAAGATACAGCATGACACTGACTTGCAAATTGCAAAAAACTAAAGTAAATTTGAACATCGTGGTCTACCTTAGCGATTTCACCTTAAATGCTTCTTTTGTTTGCATCAAACTTAATTTTACCCTGATTTTTGTTCGTGTTATTACAAAACGTTTTAGGCACAAGTTATTAAATTCAGGAATATAGTATGTATTGTTTTTGTTGTTCCGATATCATGACGTCCTAAAACAGGATTTTTTGTGTAATGTCAATGTCATTCTTAACACTGCTTTAGGACGTCTTGGTATCTCCACAGGGTCTCGTTCCGGCTGCCATTAAAGTAAACATACGTTATATACCTACTAATGGCTATATTATTACTAGTAAATGCTTTAAAACCTTTTGAAAATAAGCAAACGTTATTTCCAAAATTACGTCATGTGCAAAAATCACACAGCTAGTTTAAAAGAACACTTGAAGTGCAAGACAATAATATTAATATAGCTACCTTATACCTACGAGTATAGGAAAATAAGAGGATAGTTTCGTTAATTGTAATCATCAAACTAATGAACAAATTGTTGTCAAAATAATTAAGTTGATACTGCGCTTAATGTAGTTTTCAGCAATGGATAGTGTGTGTATTATTATAATAACAATATATAAAATCCCAGTCTACGTGGGTAAAAGCCCGGGGAACAGCTACTTTTCTTGTAAGCATTATAATGGCCATGTTGTATTATATCCTGGTCCAACGTTTTGGGGATTAAACAATAGATAAATAAAAAGTGTGTCGGAAGAAAAAAATATTAAAAATAGAAACGGTAAACACTTATGTGTCTCATTGTGTTCTTTTATTACTTTTGATTGTCACGCGCAAATTTAACAGAAAGGAAACCGGTTTCATATTGGGATTTAAAAAAAAAATCATTTTAATTGTATTCTAAATTCGAAAGTCTGAGATGGGTGTTCTTTAATATTTCGGATTTCGATTCGAAAATCTTTCAACCCTTTTGTCACAAAGGCACACATTGGCATTTTTGTATTCTGGTCTTATGTTTCCTTAGGATACCTAAATAACGCCCGACGTCCACGCGGGCAACAGCGGGTATTTTTTATTTGTCTGTCATGTCATAATGAGTCATTTAATAAAAACGATCGATAGCAAAAGCTAAACAAGGAGAATATGTACAACACATCTAGCGGAGAGGATTCTGTCTTACTTTTTTAAGGTTTGGACGCCATCTTGCATGCACAAACAAAGGGTCGTGTCCTCTATAAATGAACGAATTTTAAACAATGTATCAATAATAAAAAAAAGATAATTATAAGAGAATTATTATATCCTCGTATTCTAATTGTGTTTGTCATTTTAAAACAAGCTTTGAGACAATCTTCAATGCAAAAAAAAATTAAAGATGTATACAATCTTTGTTCAAACTACAAATGCAAGCTGCTGTCTTTAACTTCAAACCATGGAAGTTGCTGCCATATATTGACGAAAAGATTAATATTATTTTTTAATGGAGTTCATTCGTAGTTCATCTCGAGAAGTGGACACAGTTCGGGTTGATGTCGAAGTGGTGGTCTGGGTCCTGGACAATGATTCTCCCTTCAGCTGCCGGTACCTGTGCATAAAGGTTGCTGTTAGCGACAAAACATTAAGCAGGCAAAAGGGATGCATGGAAGCCATAGCTAGAAGTTAGAACATTTAAAGTTGGGTTTTAATTATGCAAAGTCGTTAATTTGAATCTGTGATGCCTGTTTAATCTCGCAGGAGAGATGTCTCTCTGTAGAGATATTTTTAAAGTATCATTTTCAATTAAAATGAATGTTAGGTTTTCAGTGATCACTGCATTATGCTTGAAGTTTGTATTGCAAGAACCAATACTACGTCAAATTCCAGCATAACTCAACGAATTAACTTTAACCTTAAATATAATTGGATGTCTACCAGATATAAATGTTTGTTCGATTTTTTTTTTTGTAAAAAATAAGGTTTTTTGACGATACATTTATTTTATAATCGCATCTATAAACTGCCCTATCTTGTTAGGTTAAGAAGCAATATTCTAGATATTTGACATTCACATTAAAATTTAAAGCGCAAACATTAAATGCTAATTATTACAAACATTCATTGTGTTAGGTGTGCAACAATCCCTACTTTATTAAACCATGGTCTAGAATATTAGGATATAATGTACGGTTTTTAAAATAATCAAATTAACGGCCACAGCGGTTGACGCGCGGAAAAAGTTATGCCAAACTTTACGCAAATAATTTATGCTAAACTTTGGTCAAATACTTATTTCGTGCCAAACTTTGCAGAAATGAAAAGTTTGCACAATTTGTGATGATTGTTCAAACCCTTTGCACGGTAAACTGTTGTGCCTTCCAACGTCAATGCTTACTAGTGCGTGAAGCCAGAGTCATTAGAATTCTTTCTTACTTACTAAACTTCAATATGATTGAATATTCTAGTGTATTCCAGGCCATGGGCTGGACACAATACATCGCATTAAACAACAGAATCAGCACGGCAAAGCCTAATCACATAGTTACCTCAATAAAGCGAAAAACATTGAAGTTTCTACACGATGCAGTATTTATTAAATAGACATGTTCTAAATTTGACATTGGTATTACTTACTTTAAGACTAAAATTTCGGAATGCATAATAAATGATTGAACCATATGCCTATATGGTATGACATAATGGGATTGCAATTTACTGCTTAGCCATAATACCTATGCCCACAATAAAAATATTAAGGGTACTTTTCTTAAAATCTTCCTTCACTTGTCCCGTTTACCATTCACCTGATTTAATAACATTGTAAAAACAATAAAGAATGCTACAAATTAAAATCCAATTACAGTCGTGCACTAACTTTACCAATACCAAATTCGTTAATTAGTCGTGCAAATAGGAAATGAGTTGGTGTTTTAAATACAAAGATTATTCATTTTTATATAAAGGTTTATTAAATATATTAGGAATAAACATTCAAATTAATCCTTATAAGAACTATGTTGTTTATGTCTAAATTATAACACACTGACTACTGGGGGTCTAAAATGGCGGTTTTAGCAGAATCATAACAAGATTCTATTATGAGGTACCTACGTTATCATTCGTAAAATGGTCACAAATACAATAGAGTAGTTGCCAGGGTCAAAGTAATTATATTCTATTTAGTCCGTCTTTTAGAATACCTATTCAAAAACGTGTGACGTCACTCGTCGCGAAAAATGCAGCAACGCGTGACGTTACACGTAACTTTAATGGACTATATATTTGTCATTGTTGGTCTAATTTACAAATAAAAAAAATACGTGTCCCTTATTTTTGAATTACCTATTCAAAAATAAGGGACACGTATTTTTTTATCTATCTAAAAGGCGGACTAGTATTTTTTTTGTAATCTATCCAATTTACGATATCAACTGCGTCTGTGACCTTTTATAAGAATTTTAACCAATTATGATTCTACTTAAGCGGCCATTTTAGAATCCCTGCTACCCTACCGTGACGTGTTAAAGCAGAACTTATTGCACTGAGGGAAAGAGACAGAGCTATACAGAGTGTCTAGCACCATCTCTTTCCCCAAATGGAATTAGTTCTGCTTTAAGACGTCAGGGTAGCTGTTCTCAAGCTCTCACAATTAGTTGGCAACACATTCTTGCTAAAGTTAGTACTAAACTAGCAGTCATTAAACATATTGATTGTGTACTCGATTTTTCTGTACCTTTTCAGTCGCATTCGATTCCATACTTTTCAAGTCTGTCCGAGTGACTTCTTCAGTGTTTTTGCTGTTGATATAGCAATTCTTCTGCACGTATATCAACGTGGTTCTTAAATACATGATTTTTATTAGTCGATATCATCTTAAGTACCTATTCAATGTGGTGATGTCGTTTCTCGGTTAAGTATAAGTACTTCAAAATGGAAGTCACATTTTTTGCAGCGAAGTCAACGGTTGTAATGAATTTGTCGTGTTCTATATAATGGCATTCTGTTGTAGATTTTCCTTTTCTTAGTCTTTTCCAAAGGTTTTTTTTTTATCGTGTAAAGGCTTGTTTTTCTGTCTATGTTGATTTACCTTCGACTGATCTTTTTATTGCTAACATTGTTCATCTTTTAGGTGTGCCTTGAATTGAATCGTTAGAAATCTTTTATCTTGGGTACAGAATGACAGAATCTTAAGATACTTCGAACAGTTACTTAAACAGTCGCGTAATTGTAAAATACAGTGAAACCTGGATAAGTGAGACTTGAAGGGACGAGAGAATTAGTCTCACTAAAAGAGGTATTCCACTAACCCAGGGTCTCCACTAACAGAGGTGATTCAGGGCCAAGGTGTCGGGACCTCAGCATGAGGTCCAGTTATGGAGGTTTCTCACTTACCCAGGTCCCACTTAACAAGGTTTCACTGTATTATAAAAATGCAGTCAGTTCACTGGATTTGGACCCTGAACGGGTTGATGTAGCTGTGGATGTGCTGTTCCGCGACCTTGGGTCTCCCTTCAGCTGTCCATATCTGTGCACAAATATTATTGTTAGCAACAAAACATTTAGCAAGCATACGACATGCTAAGCAGCCATAGCTTGGGGTTAGAACATTTTAGTTTGATTGTGAAATATGTTATATACATTTTTATTTAAATTCAATGCAATTAGGTTTATTGTCGTTTAAAGCTCAAATATTCCCTGCCGGGATTTCGGGTTGTTCGAAAGAGATACCGAGACCCGGAACACAAAAGGCAAAAGAAGGAACATTACTAGGTTTTAGTAAATAAAAATCTGATATTCCCCCTGTTCTGCCCAGAGCGGGGGGAGTTATTTGGTGGTTTCCCATACGCAAGAAAAGCACCAATATTATTATGTATTATTTTCGGGAAGTACCGTCGAATTTATTTGCTTTTTTTTTAAAGGATAATGTTTAATAGGGCCTTTTGATTCTATTGCCACAATAAATGTTATTTCACGGTACATTTTATTTAACAATCTATTACTTGATATAATAGAATATACCTAAAAATGTTTTAGAAAACTGTTAGTCAAAAAAGCGCACACATTATATGCCAAACAATGCAAGCACTCTACTGTGTTAGATATGCAAAACTATTTCGAGTAACGGCCTTGAATAATAGCTTAACATGTATAGTTTTCAATCAATTAAGTTAAAGACCCGGCTATACGCAGCGATTCGTGTGAGCAAATAGTATGTGTCGATGTTTACTCAAATGATTTGTGTAAAAATATGGTGTTTGTTCAAAACTACACCGTACACTGTTTTTTTTTCACTTCAATATTACATGCTTACTTATGCAAATTGCAACTTCATAATGACGACACGGTTGGTGCAGTAGCTAAGCGTTTGACTGCTGCACTGCGTGTAACGAGTTTGATCTCCGGAACTAATATTTATATGACCTACATAACAGATAGTTGTTTCGTGTCTGGCTGTTTGTGTATGTGAGTTTAAATGTTTGTAAAAGCACCCACGATACAGGAGAAATCCCTAGTGTCGGGTAACGTTTAAAAAAATGCATAAGCAAGATTGAGCGTATAACCATATAAAATCTTACTTTGTTCAATAAATTTCAGTATTACCGAATATATTAGTGTATTTCAAGCAATGTACAAACTAAACAAGTCACATTAAACAACATAATAAGCATTGTTAGGTTGAGTCACACACGCTTCATAAAATAAAATAGAACACATTAAAGTTTTAAGTCAAATCAACAACAATCCACGTACTTTATATTAAATCTTCCTTCACCTGTCCTGTTTGCCGGTTACCTGATTTAGTTACATTGGAAAAACAATCAAAAATACTATAAGTTAAAAAAAAAAAATCTTAATTTTCACCGTCACACTTTCCCAAACCAAAATTGTTAATTTGAAGTGCAAATACGAAAACAAATAGTGCTTAAAATTATTTTTATTTCTTATAATTTATAAAAATTATATTAATGAAAAAATGTTCACAAACTAATCCTTACAAACACTGCGTTATTTACGTCTAAACCGCAAACTACTGTTTAGCAGCCCTCAAAATTAGTGCCAACACATTTTGCTACGGTTAGTACAAAACTACCAGTTATTAAATTCTACAAATTGTGAACCAGACTTTATATACCTTTCGATTCACTCGCATTCTGTCCCATACATCTCAAGTCTGCCCCAAGACTTATTAATTCAACGTGTTTTCTGTTACTATAATCAGTCTTGTGTACGTTGGGTCTTTAATACTTATTTTTTATTCATCGGCGTGATGTGGTTTTTTGATTCAGTATTATTGTACTTGTCTTCAAAATGAAAGTCTTGTTTTTCTCAGCCAAAGGTTGCAAATTAATATTTTGTAAGCTATAATGGCATTGTGTTGTTGGATCTGCTTTTTCTAGAGTCTTCTCCAACAGTCGTTTTTATCGTCTGCAAACTGCCATTTCTGTCTATATTAATTTGCCAACGGTTTATCTTTATACTGCTAACCTGATTCATGTCTCTGCTGCTATTTGAATCGGATCGTCGTAAATCTTTAATCCTGGATACAGAATGAGGCAGTCTTAAGAATTTTAGAACAGTTATTTATAATAGTTATACAATAACACAGTTTTATTTAAATGCAATCATGTGTTTTGCCAGTACACTAACTTATTTTTTAACAACTTATAGTTAACATTATATCTTAATTATTCCTAAATAAGAAATGCTTCACAGTCTATCTGGATACTAAAATAATTACCTTTAATTAACCTTTGGTTTATATGTTTCATGATGAAGCCTCTTATATTATAAACTGGTCAATAAAAATGCTCTAGTACATGACTAGTAAAAGTCCACAATAAAAATTGACTATTTTTGTTTATTCTTTGGTATCTGTTAGATTATTAGCCAAAACTACCTATTAATCTTATAATGTTGGCTACAAATATGATGTATCGAAACCCTGTTATAAACTTTCAACATTAATCAAGTTCATAACTGACAGTGCTGCACCCAACAGCATTCATATTACGAACCGATGGTAACAGTTTCTGCGTTTCTTCCGTGCCTTCGAAAGCATGTTAAGCTCAACAGCTTAAAATCAAAGCAAAGATCTTAAAATGACAGCCGGGACCAACGTCCCGGCTGTCATTTTAAGATCTTTGACAGTCGTTACAGATAGTCAGTGTCCCGGATGTCTGATAAACATACCAAAGGGTATGGTATTACCCAGCACTAACTGTATTGTGGAGGTCATAGGCTGTCGCTCCATGTAAAATACTGGTTTTCAGATGCACCCGGTTAGACTGGCAACCGACCCGATCGTAAGTCAGTCAGATGGTAAGGTCATGGTACACTATGTGTAAAAGTACCTTTAACGAAGTTGTAAGGCATTTGTTGTCTCTGTAATATTTTTAAACTGACTTAAAAAGGGAAGTTCTCAATTTGTCTGTATTTTTTTATTACAAAAAAAGAATAGAAGTTTAAAAAGTATTGGGGTTCAAAGTTCCAACTTTTTCACACGTCTTTTTTAATCTAAATATTCAGTAAATAACTTCACTTTATAATATTTCGACCCCCGTACTATTCAATGCATTCACCAGCACAATATGTTCAGTGTCGTTACATACAGTCATTATTTACCCCAAACAAAAGAGAAAACTTTCCTAACAATATCTTTTATGTAGAGTTACTTAATATGATGTGCAGAATGTTTGTTTGACGGCATCTTGAAGGGTTCCTCTGCACAGTTTGTAAAACGGTCAAGTCAACGGCATTGACTTGCAACGTGAAATGTATATAAATCTATTAAATTTGATACTTAAACTAAGACTACAACTTAATCCGAACCACCACCCATTTTGTCTTTTGGAAGACAAATACAAAACAAGACGAACCTCTTCTTAATCATTCTCCAAGTTTTCTTTTTGCAGACGAATATTATGAAGATGATAAGGCCGACGAGCACGTTGTAGGCATCAGAGAACTGCCAGAAGAAGTCAGCGTCAGGGTAGAAGGAGCTGACGACCTCTAGGATCCAGTTGATCCCCATGACGGTGAACAACTTCACGTACAAAGTGAACCTGGAACATTTTAAAGTCATACTTTTGTCCACAATGAAATTGTTATATTTGAGCTTACTAATTAATGTTATTACTCAAAGTGTAAAACGAGCCCTAGCTATAACTGAGGAAAAATATTTTTTCACTGGCCTTCACGGATGAGTATGCATGCATTCTTCGGTTCGATTCTAAGGACGAGGAGTGTAATTGAGTTTTTAGAAATTTCTTTGTAACTGTACTAGGAAGTGGCGAAGGGTGGGCGTTTTGTGGGACTGTATTGTGTAATTAATGAAGTTCAAAACGTGCTGATTATCAGACAAGTTTGAATAATGTATGGCACTAAGCTCGCCCCATTTATCATGGGACTTAGGAGAACTTTTAGGTACCAAAAAGAACACAGCTTCATTTCGGGATTCACACCTCCCTCCCCTCCTCCTCTTCCTTCCTCTTCTCCTTTTTTACACCTCTACCTAAACCTTCGAAGGTAACAGGCATGATGATATGTTTTTAGCAGGTTCAGATACCTACCTCTGTGTGTCATTCCTGTCTTGGTCATGTGTGGAGCTTTCCTTGTTCCGTAGCATTTTCGTCTCTTTCTTGATCTTCCATATCTTGAAGGCAGTCAGTCCGAAGAATGTCAAGTTCGCTATGCAGAGCATCACAATCGGCCCATATAGGTAGAGCAATTTGCTGTTTCCTGAAAAATATTAGAAGATGGATTAACAGTGAGTACCTCGTTGGTCGAGTGGATGCAAAAGCGACTTCTAATCATGGGTTCATGCGTTCGATTGAGGTTTTCCTTTAGGGATTTCTCAGTATCAGCCACAGAGTGTGAAGTGCCCGGTTGATGGCAATTGGCTCGCCCCTTTTTACATGAGACTTAAAACATAAGTGGCAAAATGTGGGTGTACTTGCAGAACCTCTGCCAAATCATTCGGGGATTACAGGCGCGAAGTTTTGTTTTTATTAGATACTGACAGTTCACGTGACCCAATTCTCTTACTGATTTCAGCATTTATATACGATATGTAACATCGGTTTGTAACATCGCCGAAATATCGGAAACTCGAAACAAATAACAAACATGGTAAATATACCGTTTCAAGTGTTACCTAATTATAATGTTTAATTATAATGTGTTAATAGTAACCATGACAGTTTAAAGATTTAAAATAAAACCACTGTACAGTCACTCTATTTGAAATACTGTATTTAGCTGCATCTAGTTAGACTGGAAGCCTATCCCAACATAGTTGAGTACAGGTAGGCAGATTATGACAATTGGTTACTTAAATGCTAGACAAAGAACAGTTCAGACCGTTTCTGGTCAGCTCTTTCTGCCGTATTCCATGTGATATTTTAAACTATTTGCATAAGATTGTACAAAACCGGCCAAGAGCGGAGTCAGACTCGCGACCGAGGGTTCCGTACAAACTTGTGACATAAACAGTCATATCTTTACATTGCGTGGACTTAGAAGGTTGATTTTTACACAGCATAAAGGAACCACAAATTTGAGTTTTTTGTTTTTAATTTCAACTCGATATCTCCCTTCGAGTCCGAGATAAAGGGTCGACAGACAGACGGGCCACAAAGTGATCCAATAAGGGTTCTGATTTTTCCTTTTAATGTACGGAAGCCTAAAAATAAGACTTACCATATAAGAAACATCCTTGCAGTCGCAGCTTAGGCAGCAGTGGGTGCTGCATGGGCAGATCAGAGAACTCTAAGGCAGCAAGCAAGATCGTCAGCAGGGTTGGAACTCCAAACGCGTAGAGGGCATAATACATGAATCGTTTGTTTGGAGAACCTGAACGACCGTGAGCTCGTTTGCCACTGGAAAATAGAAAAATATAATTACATTGATTCTGTTAGCCACTTGTTAGTTGGTTGTGTTACCTACAAATGCATTTAGAAGAATATTTGTGCCAAAAAAAGACAGTCTTCTTTTTAGTCGGTGTTTTTGGCACAAGTTTTTTATTTCAGCCTTCATAGTTGTAGTATGTTGGCATCTCATACAAATGCTTATCGATAATTCAATTTCATTGCAACTAACAGATAAACTGGTCTTATGCATATCGTTCAATCCATAAGAAAAAAACATGTTTTATAGAAGATAACGCATAAGCTACTTCTGCAATATAGATAGAATTAAATGGGGCCTCTTTGGGAGCATACACTTTCGATTAAAAAAAAGTCGGCCTAGAATCGACGCAGAAATCGCGTACCAACAAACAAAAAAAAAATTATGAATGAACAATCAAATTGAGAATCTACTCTTTTTATTAATCGGTTAAACATAGATTTATTTGGTAGATGCCAAAAGTGTACACAACATAAAAAAACTAAACACAATAAAGTGTATATTATTGTGTGCTTCACGGCTACCTCAGAGAAAATGGTTTTCCTGAATGGTGTTTTCTGAAAACACAATGTCTACGATGTTTTCCAAACTTACATTTTCAAAGGTAAAAAAAGGCAAGAAATTAAAGAGTACTATGCACCAATAAAACTAGAGAAACAGGTAAGTTGTATTAACTCGTCCGATTTGTATGAATTTTTGTATACTTATCGGGTTGTTCGAGAATCAGTTAACATCTATTTTTGATACCCCTAACTGAGTAGGCTGGCCTTTTTCAGAAGGGGACCTGAGCAGCGGGTGAAACCGCTAGGCACAGCTAGCTGTGTAATAATTTAAACGATGAAGTCAATTCATAAAAACAACAGCTTTAAAAGTTGTTTTATTTGAATATATTGGACTGTCTCACTGCCATAACTCTTACTAATGGTTTTTATCGTTAGTTTTATTGAAAAGCAACCACCAAAAAAACAAAGATGGTTTGTAAAGGACATACACAGACGCCTGAGGAAGAACAGCACTCGAGGTGGGACGAAGACCTGCTGCTGGAAAGAGACAGAGCTATACAGGGTGTCTAGCACCTTCTCTTTCTCACTCAGGAATAAGAGCTGCTATAAGATGTCAGGGTAACCCTGCTGATCTTGTTGGCAGGGCTAACATGGCCTCGTCAGATCCTCTTCAGCTTATCTCCCGAGACAGTAGACTTCTGTCCAGCAATTATTGCAGTCAGGATGTGCATGAAAATGATAATGAAACAATTAGTTACCTGAACGTCCACCAGATGTCGTAGCACATTACGTTCAACCAGAAGAATGCTGCGAGAAGTGCGAAGTAAACGATAAACGCTGTAACAAATACACACTACTTTAAACCCAATGTCATGAAAAGAAGATGCAGAATTAATTGCCTCTTTTTTCATCGATTTGAATAAATTACACGTAACGAAGAGATTTTAATAAATAAATAAATATCTTGGGACAACTCACACACGGCTATCTGATCCCAAGCTAAGCAGAGCTTGTGTTATGGTAATCAGACAACTGATATACATACTTATATAATTTATAAATACATACATATTATAGATAAATCACACCCAGACACAGAACAAACAATTATGCTCATCACACAAAGTTTGTCCTCAAACTAAATAATACCTCAAACTTTTTGATAACCTTTTGGAATAAGAATAAACTAACATATAGGTAATAGATGTTTAGTAGATTTGATTCTACGAATGCAGTTGATACGTTAGAATCAAAAATCGTTAGAGCAAAAATATCACAGTATGTACTTATGTTTCTGGCGTATATCGTGTTTCACAGTTTTTAACTGGGTTGTGGAGTTTGTCGATTAGCTGTCGTTCTATGTATTCAGCTAAATAAACCGGTTAGACTGCAAGCCCACACCAACATAGATAGGACTAAAGGCTAGGTAGATGATCGTTTTGAGAAAAAGGCTGTGCTAATCATAGATGCACACTATAACGGTCTGCTTCTCAGTATAACCTACTGAGGCTTAGTAGGTAATATTAAGAACCACATTGGGGTCCCCTCCCAAGTATGGGACTTTCAACATACTTGGCGGCATAAACGGCATTATTTAATAAAAGTTTTATTTGTATGTCATCAGTGATATTTAACAAACTAGCTTTTGCCCGCGGCTTCGCTCGCGTTTAATTCGGGGTAACACAGTTTCCCTTTTCTAATTTAAAAGCCTATGTCCGTCTCGTGTTTCCCAACTCACAATCTCTGTACCAAAATTCATCAAAATCTGTTTAGCTATTAAAGCGTGAAGAGGTAACAAACAAACTCATTTTCACTTTTTTTCATTAGTAAGGATTGTCAAACGACATTATAATACAGTGTTATGAAAATAAATGATTTGATTTGAGATTTGGGGAATAGAAGACTAATCGGAATTTAATTATTAAAACTCCATACACAAGTAAAAACTGCAAAGAGGCGGATTTGTATTTGTATTTTCATTAGCATTTTCTACCAGTCGTCTACCTTATATTATAAAAGCGAAAGTGAGTTTGTTTGTTTGTTACCTCTTCACGCTTTAATGGTTACACCGATTTTGATGAATTTTAGTGTAGTTATGAGCCAAGAGATGGACATAGGCTATTTTTTTTAAAGTGTGATGTGGGGGAGAACGAGAGAAGAAACGGGAAAACTTAGCGTTGCTATTACAAATCAATAAGGCGCTACCGAATTTAATGCGAGCGAAGCCGCGGGCAAAAGCTAGTAATGAAATAAGAACCTTGCTACTTAAAGCAAATAGGTATGCAATTATTAGTCTGACTCCACATTGGGCATGAATGCTCCCCAAGCGCGAACGAGTCGAAGAACGCGCACGCACGCTCGAGAGCTAAGGAAAATTAGTTACAATTACATTCCATTTCATATTATGGCTACAGTTACTCAATATGTTTGTTTTATTCTTGATTTTGTAAGAAACAACAGCAATTTTTATACATAGAATAAACTGGCAGGTTCAAAATATTGCCATGTTTGGTGTGAAGTATAGATGAATCAAATTAAGAAGAAAATCTCTCAAAGTAACATATATATGCTAATTGGTAAATATGGTTGCTAGTTTTGTTAAAAAAACATGGTCACTTCAAAACAAGTTCGGAGTAAATGATGCCGTGACGTCTGATTGAAAAAACAAAACGTGTTGCGCCGACCCCAAAAAGAATGGGACAAGGGCCAAAAATGATGATGATGATCACAAAACACGATCAAGAAATATTGCTTGAACGTGAAGCGATATCGCTTAGACCGTTTACCAAGGAATATTGTATTTTTCCATCAGTAATTTTTCTGTAGAAGCCACTGAGTCTCCGGGGTTGAGGGTTGTTTAAAATAGGTACTGCGGCCCCAGAACATAGAGCAATAGGAGAATTTTAGTCAGTGATAGTCTGACACTCCTTGTCATCAAATAAGTTCCCTCTCTCTGGGCAGAGCGGGGGAAGAGATTCATTTGATGATTTACCATTCGTAAAAAAAGCGCCTTAGTCTGTATGTGTGTTCTCTTGATGGCAATTGGCTCGCTCCTTATTACATAGGACTTAAAATAAAAATCTTTTATTTACAGACTACATCGGCCCACATCTGTTAGTATTATCATTAAATAAAAAAAAAAAAAAAAAATAAAAATCGTTTATTTTCAGGCGTCAACGGCCCATAGCTTGTTAGTAATCAGTACAAACTTAAAAACTATGTTAGTATGTAACACATAAGTACAACAATGAAACAAAAACACAAATACACATTAAAAAATTAGCCAAGTTTAAAGGAAGATTTATCAAGTCCCAAGTCTGACATGCAGCTTGATAAATCTATCCATTGTAGGCCCTTCCATCCTTTCGGCAAACACCTTCAGAATGCTATTGCTGCTTCCCCTCAATCTGCGTATCACTGATGCCACTTTTTTGCGCATGATCGCGAAATAATCGTTAGTGTGCGCATCCGCGAACATCCCTGACGCACTACAGTAAGGTGGAAGCCCCAACAGCGCCCTGAAGGCGTTATTGTATTGAATGCGCAGTGCGCTGTCTGCTTTTTGGGTATGATTAGCCCACAGACTGCTGGTGTAAAATATTTGACAAAACGCCTTAAAAAGTGTTATTTTAACCGGAACTGAACAACCAGCAAACCTGCGTGCCAGCATGTTTCCCCTCACAGCCAGCGCCCTGCGCTCTCTTTCCATATCTAAGTCATCTTTCAGATCCTCCGTAACAATATGGCCCAAATATTTAAATCGTGACACCCTGTTCAAAGGTAAACCATTCAGTTCTACAGGCGGGACATTTGAGGGACTTTTATTTCTTCCCTTAAAAACCAATATCTCACTTTTCGTGGGATTATATTTTAGCCCATGCTGCTCAGCGTATCTTTCACACATAGTGAGTAACTTTCTGATTCCCCCAATTGAAGGGCTCAGCAGCACCATATCGTCTGCATAACTTAAATTATTTAAACTAACTCCGTCTACATGGCAACCGACATGTGTGCTGCTGAGCTCAACAAGCAAGTTGTTAACATAAATATTAAATATTCTCGGGGAAGTGAGACCCCCCTGTCTCACACCACATTTCAATTTATACGGGTCTGATAATGCATTGGACCATTTAACAAAGTTCCTCTGCTTTTCATACCAGATAGATAATATTGACACCAATGCAGCCGGAACTCCCGCCTTCCGAAGCTTCTCCCATAAAACCTTATATGAAACCAGGTCGAACGCTTTGGAGAGGTCCAGGAAACAAGCATACACTGGTGTCTTCCTGTCCGTATAATATTTGACAGTGTGCTTTAACGCAAGTATTGCACTCTCTGTAGACAGCCCCGCACGAAAACCGAACTGCGTGTCGTGTAGTTTTGTATAGTTACTTAGGTGCGCGTCAAGCACACTGTCAAACACTTTGGCTATCACAGTTGCCAATGATATTGGCCTATAGTTCCCTTTGTCAGCTATGTCTCCCGTCCGATTTTTTACAATAGGTACAACTAACGTATCAAGCATCTCCTGTGGAAGGTACGAATGGTTCACACAGAGATTTAAAAACATGGTTAATACTCTTGGCAAGTGCACACCAGCATTTTGGAGATGCTCGATGCTGAGTCCATCATGCCCAGGAGACTTTCCCCGCTTCATACATTTAATGACTGCTTTTATTTCTGTACACGTAAATTTAAAGGGTGTTCCTGATTGATAAGACTCAGCATCGCTCACCCTTCCCACAGACTCAAGAGGTGAGCTAACAATAAACTGCTCTTTAAATATATTAGCTATCCCAGTGTGGTCACTCTCACCCTCCACACTAACTGGTAAGCTTGGAGAGACATTGAGCTTTTTAGTACCTTTCCAGAATGACGAGAAACATTTCTTAGAATGGAGCGAGGCCAGTATATCCATTGCAATTTTTTCTTGGTTCTTAATGACCCATTTCAATTTTGATTTAAATATTTTACGACTTAATATCATGTCCTCATATATAGGCCCACTACTGGGTTCCCCATACCAAATCCACAACTTAAACTTAGACCTTGCCCGAGCATGAAACTCTTTGACATGCTTGTTCCAGCCTTTTATGACTTTCTTTCTACTAATGGTTTTAGACACTCTGTTTACACTAGCTGATTCACTTAATATAGATACTATGTCTTTATACATCGAATCCAACAATAACCTATGATTAGGATTATCACAAAAAATATCAGCACATAGCTGAAAATCCTCAGGAAAATCTAAATTTTTCAATTTGTTATTGCACATATACGAGTACTCCTTTATTTCGTCAGGACTTCTCTCACCCCAGCGAACACCGTTAAGCGATGATTCAATTACACAAGTTTTTAATCTAATAACATTTATATCACATTGAATTTTTAAGGGAAAGTGATCGGACCAAAACGTATCATAGATAACCTCAACATTTACAATTGTTTTTCGAGCCGCTTGTGTGACAAGACAGTGGTCGAGCCAGCGCTTACACCCGTGTGAGTCACTAATGAACGTGTATGTTTGCGATAATCTGCCTAAGTAATCTAAGTCCGCACATAATAATGCCTGCTCACTACAAAAGCTAATAAGTTCATTCCAAAATAACTCACCCGGGTGCGCGTTGAAATCTCCCAACACATACACTGACTCAGCATTATTGTTTTGTATAATAGAATACATCTCGCTAAGACATTCCGTATAAAGTGGTAAATTTTCACGACAATCCGTCGGCATATACATGTTTATAACTAAAAAACACCTGTTGTTCACCATTATATTCACTGCACATATACGGTCACTGATACTTTGTACCTCACTCACGTAGCTAAATGCAGTTTTACGCCATAGTATGGCGAGCCCTCCGTAGGGTCTTCCTTTACAGATGCCAGATGACGTATCCACTGAAGACTTTCCCGTGTAACTAAATTCCTGATCAACACTATCAAGAAAGGTTAGATCATGGGGGTATAACCACGTTTCTTGTAGCAAAACAATATCAGCTGTTTTGCACAGTGTACGCACGCAGTTCACCGACCTTTTGATATTTTTGCAATTGAATGTTATTACGTTCATTTTCGAAATACTATCCATTATTTGATTTTGTTATTGCTTCACCCCCAAAAATTGAATTATTTCTGTCTTCCCTTCTATTCTTGAAATGAATAAAACGCCTAAAAGTCACTCCATCAGGCCATATCTGGTCATCTAGAAAAACATCTAATTTGTTTTTGTCAACAAGCACTTTAAAGGCATTGTATGGCTTTTCCCTCTTCATCGTAATTTTCTCAAGCAAAACGATCTCTGAGGTTTTATTTTTGATATATTTGCATATGTCATCCACTGCTACCTCCTTGTTCACGTTGGATATAAACAAAGGGATTTTAATATCCGCTGCTTTAAATTTCTCCGACACATCAGTAGTCGCTTTGCCCATTTTACCCGTAAAACGGTTTTTTGATCGCCGTTTTTGCACTAAAGTCCAATTATCCGTTGGTTTTTTGGGCGTTTTCCATTCACCATTCCTTACGACCTCCGCCATAGTAGGTCTTTTTAATTGCCTGGCTTCTGACTGACTAACAGCTGACTCCGACAACACTTCGCACATTTCGTTTTCCAATAGTGTTGAGTTAATCGGTGCAGGCGCACCTGTTAAGATCGCCTCGGTGTGTGTGCAAGCGAGAGAGCGATATTTTGGTGACTCAGTGCGCTCAAACTAAAACCAATGTAAGTACTTATAGAAAAAAGAAATAGTGAGGCCAAATTCAGTCCCGGCTAGATTCATCAAGGGCCATGTAGGACATGTAGCTTGATAAACCTACCCAAGGTACGCCCATCCAGCCTTTCGGCAAACACCGTCAAAATGGTGTTGGTGCTTCCTGCACATCATCGACGCTATCTTCTTACGCATAATTGCAAAATAGTCGTCAGTGTGTTGTGTTGGTTAATAACTAGGAACTGTGGGTAAACTGCTTGGTGCATTTCTGAATATCACTACGGAGATTTCAGGCTTGATATTATGGTAAAAGATTAGCAGTGATAATATTCAAATGGACTCTATAATATGAAGCTGCAGTAAAACAAAGAAATATCTAGAAAACCCGGTTTTTAAACAATCTCGTTATGAACTGAGTTTTCAAGGAGACCTGCTGCCATACCATGACGTCTTAAAACAGAACTTATTCCACTGAGGGGAAGAGACAGAGCTATACAGGGTGTCTAGCACCATCTCTTTCTCACACAGGAATAAGAACTGCTATAAGATGTCATGGTAACCCTACTGATGTCTACAAAAATATATTACTTATGATATTTGTTTTTTTTCTGTTTAAGCTTGTTTAAATGAGCCAGACTGAAAATATAGGAATTGAGGAAAATACGACGGAAATGAAATTCCGCAAAACAAACAATATTTTTTTAAGAAATAGGTATTTTAACCCTAAAAAACAGGTCAAGTGCGAGTCGGACTCGCGAACCAAGGGTTCTGTACATGCGATATCAACGGCCATATTTTTGACTACGTAAACTGAGAGGGTTGATTTTTTTACAGCTCTAAAGGACCGTAGAATTGGATATATGGTTTTAATTTCAACTCGATACTTCCGTGTGTTCAGACAGACAAAGGAATAAGAAAGTGGGCCTAATAAGTGTCCAGTTTTTAGGGTTCTGTAACTCAAAAAGAAAAAACGGAGTCCTTATAGGATCACTTTGTTGTACAGACGCCAGCAGGTCAAGCTACCCGAAACTGTCAATTTATCCCAATGAACCTTGAACCTTATACTTTAGACATAAAGTCGAAAATCTATCAAAGAAATCTGACAGATTGTAGTAGCTTGATGTGCAGGCGTCTGTACGTCTGTCTGTCAAGACAAAGGGTCTCACGGGAATACTTGGAGGTATCGAATGTAAAAGTACCCATGTACGTTTACACCCTATATATAGTATAACTAAAAAAATACTTACTCAGGACAGTACAAAGATATTGAGGGATCTGTTGCTTTAGAATGAGGATTTGCATGGTTGCAAGGAATAGGAAACCCACGAAGAAACTAAGGAGGTAGGCCATCAGCACCATTCCGTGGAGATTGCGGAGTTCTGGCAGCCATGCGTAGACCGCTACCGTTAACAGGATGAAGAAGCAGGAGATCAGCATGCCTGGAAAGAGAGACAAAACAGTATATCAAAATCAAAATATTTTTATTTCACATAGGCCTACATGGGCACTTATAAAACGGTTGATCGTTTCCTATGGGGAAGAACCGGCCAGAAACTCCATGGTTACTCTTTTAAAATCATTTGGTTTTACAATGTTGTTGTTACAGCGTTAGTACTTAAGTATGAGAGGACAGCGTAGGCCCGACAATAAGTCAATGCTTACTTTACAGAAAGTAAAATAAAAAAAAAATAACAAGAGTTAACAAGGGTCTAAAAATCTACAAGGCCAACCAATTCAAAAAGATGCCTCGTATGTGATCAATGCGGGCTATTGTTTATGAGCAAACTAGATGGCGCTACTAGAGAGTAAGGTCTTGTCATTATACTGTTTTCGTTGTAGCATGGTGTGGTGATGTGTAACGTAATTTCTGATCATGACTGAAAGTTTTTAGGGCGTGGTAAGAAGCATTGAGCAAAAAGTATTGAGTGTTTTTAAATGAATTATATTTTAAATTACACTGTGTTGAGTCTTTGTTCATTTCCACTATTTTTTATTAATGTGCTGTATACTTTGCAACTATTCGAAAATCAAATATACCATCCTTGCAACTATTCCAAAATCCGTCTGATATTACCCCAAGGCACCTTAATCTTTAGGTATTCGCGGAGGTGAGGCTAGCCGCAGACTGGGCGTGGTCTGACACAAGTATCTGACAGTGGTCAACTCGAAATGTTTAATGATCATTATTTCTCGAAGTACTAACAATTTGGACCTTAAAATTGTTATTTAAAATTGTCAAGTCATAATTAATTAGGAATGAGTCAATCTTGAATTATTCTTGACGACAATCGTGAATATTAATTAAAAATAAGTTATAAAAACGCTTAAACTATGACATTTGGCATTTCTGAAGACCTCACGCTACACCAGCGCCTCTAGCGGCGAATTCATGTGCGGACAAATGAGAGACGATGTAAGCAAATAACAGTTTTTGCACCGGTACATGATTGACATGACGTGTCCATGATACGCCAAAATATTTTATCATTAAAATTCTAAGGCGCCCAATCGATTCCGGCACCTCTTTCGCTGCTATTAACGTTATGCTTTCTCCAATTTAATGTATCTAAGTGTATCTATTCATTTTCTTGCTGTCAAATTATAAAATCAATCATAAATAGGAACACACTTATCTTGACTTTAACATAAATAGGTAAAATCGGAAAGTGCTAACTCTAGGCGCGAGTTGACGAATAAGCCGTATAGATTACTTGCTTCCGTCCGCGTGGCATAGTTACTTTGGGCTAACGCTAACTTTACCCTACGTGAGGATCGAAAAAAAACTTTTCTTCCCTCTTTCTCCCCCTTATGTACCTTTTTTTTTAAATAGCCTTGGTGCGTCTCCGGGTCCCAACTAACTCTGTAGAAATGAAGACGTGACAAACAAACAAACTTACTTTCGCTTAGTTCTATACTATTAGTAAGGATAGGTACTTACAACTGGCACTGATTTCATAAGAATTTTTCTCAGGCTTTGTGACAAAGCAGATGAGGGCATTCAGGTGGGGTTCCTGGTCGTCTGTGACGAACGTATCGATGCAATACTTGTCTGGGCCGTAGATGAACACATTTGGGATGCTGGACGGGACTTCCACGTAGAGATTGCCATCCTGTGTAATAATACATTTAAAATTTAGTTGAATAACTTTTTTTTCTGAGAGCGAGTAAGCGAATTGATCCAATTAATTTAAAATTCTTTAACAACTAAACATTTATAAAACATGTATACAAATGTTTTATAGTGGTCTCGTCAATCTAGTTGTCGCAAATTCGAATGTGATTTGTGCTCGGTTGCGAGCCTATTACTATCAATAGGGTCGCCCCAATTACACGGCTTATTAATGTGGATGAATTATGGTACACTGGCTTTTATCTTTGAGAAAGTCCATGCAGGATTGTTATGTAGTGTTAAAAATATATATATCTACACTTCTATACTATCGTTTATTAATTTTTACATTTCTTTTTACATATTTCTTATTAAAAATAAAACAAAAACCGCTTAAAAATACAAAATGAAAGAACTAACAATACGAGCCGTGTCCACGAGTACCGCTTTCTGTATCAAGCCATTATTCGGTTTTGGTCGAGGCTGTTGACAATTAAGCCATTGGCAGATACGACTATCCCCACAATAGTAAGCTGAAGTTGGCTCTGTCGACAGCAAAGTGCTGCTCGTTTGTTTGACGCCTAAGAAGCTGAGCAGCATATGAAAACGCTAGGCACAGCTAGTTAAATAAAACGGGCATTGCTCTTAAACATAATATTCGAAACAAAGAAAGAGTACAGCGTGTTGAATGTATTTTAAGTTTATTGCTGCGTCGTATTATAAATTGCCAAGATGAATCAACATAATCATTTAATTATATTGTACTAGGCGCACAGATTACATAAGAATTTAGCACGACCCATGATACCGTTGAAAGGTATAATTTATTAAGATGACGCGACGAGGAACTCCGGAAGTGACGTAACATGACGCATTTATGTTTAAACGATTTACAAAGCTTAAAGAACTTGGATTTTTGTTAATATTTCTTTCTTGCTATTTAATCATAATATTATTATAATCTTTTACTTTATCGTCCTTCCAAGAAGCGCTTAAGGGGTCTAAGAATCGGGGTTGCGGGTTATTCGAAAGAGATACCGCGTATACACAAGGAAGAGAAAAAAAGGAACATGAAATTTAGTCAGCAAAAGTCCGACACTCCCTTCCGCTCCGCCCAAAATGGGAGAAGTTATTTGATGATTGCCCATCCGAAAAAAAGGGGACTGAAATAAATTGTTTAGTCCCAAAGGCTTTTTAAATCGTAGATAAGTTTTCAACTGAATTGTGATATATATTATAAACAAATGGGTTTTATTTGTATTTTGTGTGTTAGTAGGTATTATTTACTAAAATGGTTCCAGGACTACAGAAAAGATTTAGCATTTATTTTGTTACACCTTTAGAGGATCCACAATTTGATCAGATTAAAAATCGTGTTTTAGAAGTCGTTTTTGCAAAAAGAAACCGACCTCCAAAAACACTAAAAAGACAAAAAATAATTTACTTTCAAAAGTCTACTACTTATACTTATTTTGATTGATTCATCAATTTTTTTTGGCAACGAGTTCCAAAAGTAAATTTTAGTTTATCCTTACTAATATTATAAAAGCGAAAGTAAGTGAGAACCTCCTCCTTTCTTAAAAAGTCGGTTAAAATATAAGTTCGCGTGTCACATCACAGCATAAATACCGTTGTAACTAATTGAAATCCGCATTATATCATCGTTATCAACTGCTAATGACATGAAAAATTAAAATATATTTAGTGAGTATCGCTTAGTATTACGTTTTTTGACATTTCGAAAACGTGATGGAATCAATACTGATATTAAAACATCAGGGCGTAGTTTGACAACTAGGTTCACCAAAGAATCTAGGCGTCGATCTCACGATCGGCAGTCGCTCCATATAAAATACTATTCAGCTGCATCCGGTTAGACTAGAAGCCGACTACGAACATGTACACATATATTTGGGGTCCAGCCTAACCTAAAATCAGTTTTAAAAGCTGCTTGACACATGGTAGCTTCTACAAGCGGTTTTCATCTACTGTATTGATGACTACAATTTGTGCATCGATTGTCCAACCCGTTCGTTAAGTCCCACAGTGGAATTTAACATATGTGGGGTACTAAAAAAAATGACAATCAATGAGTTATAAATTTTTTTACTGATGGGAAATCATCAAAAAGCTTTCCCGACTCTTCGTGGAGCGGGGGGAGTATTGTTACTTCTTACTTAGAATTATTGTTACTTTTTTTGCCTTTTACGTTCCGGGGCCGCGGTATCTCTTTCGAACAACCCGCAACCCCGACAGGACGAGTTATGCATAAGTTATTCTTTTGATATAGCGGTTTGTTCTCCAGTACTTAAATAAATAAATGAATAGCCATTTACGTAATCAACTGGATCCACTAAGGGCGTTATGATTATGACCTAAAGCAGTAAAGATTTAGAGACCTAATCGCCATCATTATTTCACTAACGCAAATGATCATGTCTGAATATGACTGGTTTCCTACATACGCGTACATGTTTTGTACTTTATAGCACACTAACACAAGTGAACACCTAAAATGAACCCCTAAATAAAATATTCTGTTCAATTTGCAACCCTCGACCCAGCAATCTAAGTTGAAAATTCACCATCACGTTTTTGTTTAGGCATTAATTTAGATAAGTGTTGGTGAACAGGTAACCGTAACACAGAGTGCTATTGTTGAGTGAATCAACATGTTTTAAAACTAATAGCTGCGGAAGGTCGTTGTAGTATTTGTGACTACTTCCTTTCAATTGTTGTGTAAGGGCCCGTTCACACCTGCGCATGGGCAATGCGAACGCGCATATCGTGAAAGTGTCCCGCACTGTTAGTATTCGCGAGAGGACAGTATCGCCTGCACTAACTGGAGTCTATAAAAAAACAAAACAACAAAAAAACTACTGGCCACATGCTATTACAGCTTATCAGAATTTTTAAATAATTGAAAAAGGAATGCGTAGGCTAAGTTTTTGCGTTCAGAAGACCTAATTAAATATACGTATTCAAACCACGTGACTGAATTGTGACGTCACAATCGTAATGACAGGCCGTTTTTGTGTAATCACGGTTAACCGACTTCAAGGATGAGGTGTGTACCTCGGCGTTACTAATTGCAGAGGCAATGAATGATGCAACCGATTTTTTTTCCATATTTTTTTCTTTTGATGTTTTCTGCATCACCTGCTTAGGGGCTGACCATTAATTACGTGAGGCTCGAAAGGGGGGGGAGGGGTTTCATAAATAATCACGTGTATTAATTTTTCGGAAAACGCACGATTACTCAACTGATTGTCTATGCTAATCCGTCCAGAAGTAAGTTTTTCGCAATTCTGTTATTATTATGTCAATAATTAGATGATACTTATACCTTGCCTTTTATAAATATAAAAAAATAAGAGTCTTTGTGGTACTAAAAAATAACACGTGATATATATATATATATATATTTTTATGAATGGCATCTCGCAGTTCAACCAAGGAGGTTGTCGTCTGCTTAACCGGGCGAATCCTGTGGATGCCTTAAAAATTAAGACCTCCAGCAAGGTTAAAAACTTACAAACTAAGCGACTACACGCTAAGGGCACCCCCTGTGGGGTACGAGCCTCGGCTTAGGGCGTCGCTGAGGGACAGCAAGGGACAGGCTGGATCTGAGTGATATTATTTAGGGACTATTTTAACTTACTGACTCAGCAGCGCGGGCTGGCTCTTGCAAGGGACGGGTGGGGCACACGTGATATAGGAGGAGGGGTAGTTTTAAACCTCACCACGTATCACCAAGTGGGAAGGGCGGGGGGGGGGGGGGGTTAAAAAGGCCCAAAAATCATCACGTGTTGAATGGACGGCCCCTTAGTCTTTTAACTACTTAGTCTTTTAAGTCTAACCCAATGTAGCTGGATACTAGTTTGTACCAGTACTAGCTTTTGACCGCGGCTACGCTCGCGTTTAATTCGGGATAACACACTACTTGTAGCTTTTGCCCTACTGCCTTATTTATTGGAATAGCAATGCTAAGTGTTCCCTTTTCTTCCCTCTATCTCCCTCATTTTTTTTTTTTACAACAAAAAATAGCCTATGTCCGTCTCCAGGGTCTCAACTATCTATGTACCAAAATTAATCAAAATCGGTTCAGCCATTTAAGCGTGAAGACGTAACAAACAAACTCAGTTTCGCTTTTATAATATTAGTAAGGAAAGGCTTTGACATGGAATGACTTCGTAAATCACCTCCACAACCTAATTAGTATCGAGCAATACGGATACCTTTTGGTAAAACTGGTTATCAGACCTTCGGCCAGCCACTGACTAAACGACAAGTCGACGACAGACGAGACAATCTTTTTTCTTTTTTACACGTCTGCCCCAAAAAAAGAATTGTGTGATATGTGGGGACTTTTTACACCAGAAAGTATTCTACAGATTGGTCCCCCGAAAGCGATGATTTTTTTTTTGTAGAAAAACGTTGCCCCACACTACACACATTTCTCATTTATCGTGGGTGCTTTTACAAACATTTAAAATCACATACACAAACAGCCAGACCCGAAACAACTACTTGTAGGTCAATATTTTCTCTGTGCGGGGTTCGAACCCGCGATAATAATGCCGATTTAAATACCACCGAATGCATGGTATGATTATATGATAATAATAATTAATAATTTCAATCCTAATTTTAATTTATTTATACACAAAATAACAATATTAAGTTTCAACTAATTGGAAAATAAATTTTTACGCCTACAAAAAGAATATATATTTATAGATTAAGCCGAGCACGAAGATACATATTATCTATATTGGAAAATTATAAATTTATGTATTTAGGAATGTGAATTTTTGTGAATAATTTTATTGTGGTAGAATAAAGGCTATTTTTATTTTATTTATATACCACCGGATTATAGTAAACTTATATTAATAGAATAGAATTCTATCCTACTATATATAATATTATTAATGCGAATGTTTGTGAGGATGGATGGATGTACGGTTGTTTGTTACTCTTTAACGTCAAAATGGCTGAACGAATCTTGATGAAATTTGGCACAGATGTAGATTATAGTCTGGAATAACACATAAGATTTTTTTTTATATATTACTTATATACTACTATTTTTTTCGATTCTCATGCGGGCGAAGCTACGGTCGCCAGTTGGGAAAATATAATTTATTTGTACAAAAACATGGTAAATAAAGTCTTATAATTAGAGTTGTGAACTGCATACCAATATTATAGCAACTTAACACTAAAGAATAATTTAATTAAAAATAATATACAATGCTAAATCTTCACAATGATATATGCGTATGAGTTATAAAAAATGACGTACCTAACGAATCGAAATCTTATTTCATTTCACACCATTTTAGTCGCAAGTAAAGATAGTCCAACCACTATTTTTGGTGAAAAACGTCAATTTCAGAACAGTGGGATTCCCTTTTTGTCTATATTGAGTAACTAAACTATCATCAAAGCTGTCATACCATAATATAGCTGTCAAATTATAATATCGTTTGATATTTATAAACAAAATTTAAGTGATTTTTAGAGTAGTTTTTGTTTAGTTTGTGGCAGAACAATAGAAATCATTATCACACTGCTGTATTTTCAGGTCTAGGTTTTGTTGGAGTTTACTCCTTAAGAATCGATTTTCATATAAAAGGCGATTTTCATAAAAATCCGAGGGGTAAAACCTTCTAAAGTAACGAAAATGTGTCACGTTTTTGGTGTGCACTTTTAGTGCGCAACTTTCTAATTTGGCTGTGAGTGTATTAACACGTACATATGGTATGCTGTATAAGCGACTATACCTATATACTATATGTTATTGGGCTTGTTTGTTTCTATCAGTGTCAATGTATTTATATTGCTATTTTTTTTTCATTAATTTGTGAATTTACCCTTTCATATGATATTAATCTTTTTTCAGTTGAATAAACTTTTTGCGTATGGTTAGATACTCGTACTTAAGGAGTAAACTCCAGTCGTGCGTCGGAGCTGACACACACACTTTTTTATATTCATAAGAGAATATGGGCATACAACTTGTTAATGGTGGTTTTGGATGATGTTTTATTAAGAACGCAACTAAAATGGTGAACAGTGACGTCTTTTATTCGCATAAATTGTGTTATTATTATTTTCCTTGAACTTTTTGATTGGTTTTTGGGACTTTACCATGTCTACTTTTAGATAATTTAGGTAGTTTGCTATCGATCCAATGACGTTATAGTTTTCGGAATCTTACCTACGAGAAGATTAAAAAAGTTAATCGGTAGTCTGCACAAGCTTCAAATTCATCATTCATAACAAAAAAAGATGATCACACAGAGCAAATCTTGGATGGTCTCTCAGACTATGAAAATTATCAAGTTTTGATCTATAGCTTTTGGAAATACATAACTTTTGTTTAAATAGTTTTTCCTTATATGTTCTGATTGAGTCAGCTCCTGTACACAGTCCATGTTTTTTGCGAATTTAATGAGCTCATGGTACAAAAATTGTTTAGTTTCATGGTTCGAGAGACACGGGAGGTTTTGTGTTTATTATGTTACTAGCTTTTGCCCGCGGCTTTGCTCGCGTTAAATTCGGTATAACACAGTACCTGCTACTTGCAGTTTTTGCCCTTGCGCCTTATTGATTTGTAATAGCAATGCTAAGTTTTCCCTTTTCTTCCCTCGTTCTCTCTCCTCATTTTATTTTAATAGAAATTAGCCTATGTCCGTCTCCTGGTACCTAACTATCTCTGTACCAAAATTCATCAATATCGGTTTAGCCATTAAAGCATGAAGAGGTAATAAACAAAGAAACAAACACACTTTCGCTTTTATAATATTAGTAAGGATCATAATTATGAAGAAAAAAATAAATGCTACCCCTTTTTGCGAATGGGAAATCATGAAATATCTTACCCCGCTCTGGAGTGGGGGGAGTGTCAGACTTGTACTGACTAAATAACCACCCATTTTCCGCTTATTGCCCTTAATGTTCCGGTTTCGCGGTATCTCTTATGAACAACCCGCAACACCGGAAATCCACCAACTATTTTAAGGAAATATAGTAATAGACAATGATTGATGCAAAACCCCATATTTTTTTCTACAATTGGTAATACCAGGTTATCTATGTTTCCCTTTATTAAAAAATCATCCAAGACGACTCATGTTATGGGTCCGACAGTTTATAACCAGCTGCCGGCTACCATTTCTAGTGCCCCGACCATGGGGACCTTCAAAGCCCGTTTGAAATATCATAAAGGCGAAAGTTTGTATGGATGTGTATGTTTGTTACTTCTTCACGCTCTGGATTAACACAAAAAGTACTTTTTATTTCTGTCTATGACACACGGACCCTGTGGCGCAGCTAGTTAACAAATAAATGAAACTCGCATGTATCTTTGAACGATAAATAGACTGAGATTTTTTTCCTTTCATATAAGGAAAACTCTATCAAATCTTAATATATATAAATCACGTGTCACGTTGTTTGTCCGCGATGGACTCCTAAACTACTCAACCGATTTTAATTAAATTTGCGCACCGTGTGCAGGGGTAAGTAGGGTAAGTACTAAGTAGGGTAGGTAAGGTAGCAAAGGTAGGAAGAAAGGTAGAAAATTGGATTGCAACGCATGCCGGAACACAGCTAGTATAATATACGTTACAATTAATTATATCGAGAGCAAAGAATCCGAGTCACTTAATGAAACCTAAAAGTTCCGATTGACTGACCGATTTACTAGTGAGTTTAGTAAGTATACATACATATATGTACGTGTACAATGTAGCGCATAGATATTTGATCATCATCTGCAAAGCTTTTATTCAACTATGGTGGGGTTGCCTTCTAGTCTAACCAGATGGTGCAGTATATTAGTGTTTTAATGGAGCGCCTGTTTGTCTGACCTCCAACCCTGTTAGTATTGGGTAAAAAGACACCCTTGGTAAGACTGATTGTCAGACTTTCGGGACACTGAACATCTATAACGACTGCCAAAGATCTACAACTGACGGCCGAGACTGAAGATTAGAAGTTCTTCTCCGGGCAAGGAAGAATCTCGGCTGAAGAGACGGTCACGACCAAGGTAAGCGCCGCTTAAGCGTGAACATCAATCAATCCGTGCAGCTGTTATTATTTAGCCATGAGCTATTCCTCTTTTGATAACATCATATCGATCAAGCGAGTCTTCACGAGTATTTATTTTTTATTTAATTTATTGCGATGTAAGTTTCTTCTTAAGTGAGTTCTGGTAACTCGAAGTCAACCCGGATTTGACCGAAAATGCTTATTCACTAACCAACACGGCTTTTTGCCAATTTGTGGCAAAAAAACCGGCTAAGTGCAAGTTGTACTCGCGCACCTAGGGTTCCGTACAAACTTGCGACATAAACGGCCATATCTTTTCATTGCGTAGATTAAGTGAACGTTCATTTTAAGGATATGTTTTAAATTTCACCTCGATATTTGAACGCGTTCCCAAGATAAAGGGTCTTGACTGATCGACAGACAGATGGCTAAGTGATGCTATAAGGGTATGGTATTTTGAGATACGGACCCTAACAAAACAAAATGGGATTATTACGTCCATAAATTGACGACTAGCTGGAGCCCGCGGCTTCGCCCGCGTGATATCGAAAAAAAAAGTATCTTATTTGTTATTACAGACCTCTGTGCCAAATTTCATCAAGACCCGTTTAGCCAATTGGACGTGAAAGAATAACAAACATCCATACATCCATCCATACTCACAAACATTCGCATTTATAATATTAGTAGGATTGACAAAATACTGAAGAAACAATATGACATAATAATAGCTATTTACTGTGAAATTTCATATAAACCGGAGCCAGCTGTCTAAAATAACTCGTTTCAATCCGTTGACTTTAGGAGTCCGTGACCTTAAGACAATAATACTATTGAATGAGTAGTTTGCGGAACCATGATCACGATCTATTCATGCTTTATTAATAATCATTATCTAATAACAAAAAATATGACAATATTTTTCGTCTCACCGTCGTCAAATTGAAGGTCTGAACAGCCGGCCATACTGGCAGTCTTCTCTCTCCGACGGTTTTTCTAACACACACCTGTTTGCCCGTCATGAAAATAAACTCTTTTGTGGCATTAAAACCTTCTTTGAATTTAAATTCTTGATTCTTTTCTTGCAAGACTGGTGGAGCGAAGGTTGTATTTATATTAACGCATTCCTTTGTGTCACGTTTGTATGCTTGACCAAATGGGCAACATTTCCTAGCACATTTCCTCTTAAGGCACACACACCCTCTCTCCTCATTAGTTACGGGATCCAGAATAGTTTCATTTTTCCCGAATGTAAGACCTTCATACGTACGATTTACTAGTGCAACACTTTTCTGAAGTTCGCAAACCTCAGATTCTGATGAAATCCCACAAATAATCACAAATATAAAAGTCAAAAAGGTCCACAATGTTAAGTAAGTTTTGGCCATTTGAATTTCGAACGACCGTCTCGTTTGAAGGCCTTATGGTAACTGTTGATGTTGTGTGACCTGTTCAGTAAGAAAAAAGGATTTCCTTGATTGCAAGCGACGATCGATACTGTTTATTTAATTGAGTCTACCTCAGACGTTCTTGTTTGAAACAGGTCTGCCAGAATTAGAAGCTGTATGTGACCAAACCAGTTTATAACTTCGGCATTTCTTATCCGTGATTGTTCGATAAGTTTGTAAACACCTTTTTTAACCTAAAATTTGTAGTACATTGAAAATAACAGTGTAGTTTAACACGAGTCTATAAGCACGACCGAATTAGCATTTAATTTGTAATTAGTCTTAATGTTTGTCTTATTTTTTTGTGATAGGATTTGTTATCATGTTTCTCAATATCAGAGAATACAGGACTCCTCCTTTCCCTTCGCTTCTAGTTTCTTTTTTTATTTGGTTAAAAACATGTCTAAAACTTAATATTGTTTTGTTTAGTAATCAGTTTTTGACAGAACTAATGATAGTTCACCCCTTTTTTGTATTTTTTTCGAGATGCGAAATCATCAAATAACTTCCTCCGCTCTCGGCGAAGCAGAAGGGAGTGTCGGACTTTTACTGACCCATCCGTGTTCCTTCTTTTGCCCTATGTGTTTCGGGGCCACGGTATAATTTTTGAACAACCTGAAACCCCGTAGATCCTTTATGGCACCTTTCTTAAACAATTCTTTTATTTTCCCAATTGTAAGTTTAACACTTTGTAATCTTGTGACTTTATAGAGGCCGACTCTTTGGAGTCCGACAAGACTACCTGCAAATAGTCATGCCCAAATTTGAAATTAATTGAATATTATCTATTTGGAATTCTTTGAAGAGGTATCTTTGCGGTATTTTTCTATCGAGAAAATGTAATAGAATCGTGTACTTAGAAGAGTAATAATTTTTTCTATATATTAATCATCACAGCGTGAATGCTGCAGTATTATCACAAAAAAATGCTAATATCTCAAGAAAAATGTATTGATTCTCTAATTCCTGGTCATCATCAAATAACTTCCCCCGCTCTGAGCGGAGCGGGAGGGAGTGTCAGCATTTTACTGCCTAAAACCCACCCATGTTTCTTCTTGTGCCCTTTACGTTCCGGGGCCGCGGTATCTCTTTCGAACAACCCGCAAACCCGGCAGGTGGGGCCCCCGGCAAGCCCCTTTGCACACCTCCTGACTTGCTATATCGTCCACGACCCTATCCATCCATAGGTAAGTTTTAGTCTAAGATCGTAAAGTAAATTTGATAAAGACATATATTTATTTTACTTAATTACCGTACCAAACGACTTCAATATAACTTTATTAGTATTAGCTCGTTATGTGAGTATACTCAGAGGTATTATTTAATTATCATAATGAATTAATTACAGTCGTCATTTGATGCTTTGAAGTTTTTTTAATATTATTCTGTTTAAATGAGAGGTTTTACGGATCTTGTTATCTTGAGTTGAGTTATTATTTAAGTCAGTGGTAAAATTATGAATACCATTTATTTTATTTCGTATTAGCGACCCACCCAATTTTCTCACGGGTGAAATATAAATGCTAATATACTAATATTTTACATTTTAAATCACTCTACTTACATATTGAAAACCAATTCAAAATCAAGCATACATAAGGACAGACAGACAGTGGGAAAAGATTCCCTTGATGTAATGAAGAAAGCATACTGTTTGGTAACAGATAGTTAGCAGTAATACAAGGCCAATTAACAGTTTTCACTGATAATTTTATAAGGGTTTCAGAAGAAATATTAAACTGGCAAGAGAAAAGGGAATAGTAAGGAACGAAAGCTTTGGAAGAATTAATTAAAGTCTAAACTTGTAGCATTTTTTTTGTTTATGAACACTGATAGAGAATACATCAAAGTTATCAATACTCTGACACATCGAAGTGTGTGATAGCTCTAATCTAAGATTAATGTTAGAACCTTAAAGACGCAAAATAAAGTTTAAGGTACTTTGAACGTGATCGAAGTTAAACGTAGTTTACGGAAACAATGATTACATATAATCAACAGCAGCTAGTTGTACTAAACCTTTGCTTTTGCTGTAGAAAACAAATTGTTGTTTGTTTTACTTGCTGCAAAGCGACAGACAGCAACTGCTGGCCTTTTATCTATGAGTTCTTCTCATAGAAAGGCTGGAGATCAGGTGGGTTCAGCACGGGTTGGAGTTGTCTTCAAGTTTTTGGTTCTAAAATATGCCAGTTTCATCGATATTTAAGTTTTCGTAATCGTCTCAAAAAGGCGGTAATGAAATAAATTACATAACCTTCAACTCGTAAGTGTTAGCAATAAAAATTGTTGAAATCGTTTTTACCTTATATTACTTATTTTATGCTAAACCACCCACAACCCATTAACAACCAAGCTATGTATGGGTTGGTAAGTTAAACTGGGTTAACATTGGGCAACCACTGATTTTATAATTTTATCTAGTTTGGGAACCTTGATATCCAATAGTAAACAATAAAAGTCAAATTTATAAATGAAATACCAGATAAATTAGTTACAAAAAACTGTAATAACGTTTTATTTATTTTGTAAATAAACTCGTTCCATCATATACATAAATTCCATGACATATTTACCCGCATATGGACTAATATAAACATATAAGTACGGCCAACGAGAAGCGATACCAAATGTAAACAAAACCCATGCTAAAACCCCATCTAAAATGGCCGCCCGAATGTTGGCGAACCCGTCTTAACGTTGTCATGTTTTTGCCGGGAGAACGAGATATTACGACAAAGGCACAAGATGGAAAGAGCTAAATATGAGATTGTCAACACCACAGTTGTTCTTTAGGTTAACGACCTTTCGTATCGCTTCTCGTTGGCCGTACTAATATGGTGCCCAACAATACTACACTAAATTATGCATGATTTTATTAAGGTACTAGCCACACCCGATTATACATATTTTTATATTAATAATATATAATAATAAGCGCATTAAAAACGAAAAACAACATAATTTTTTATTACAACAATTTTATCAAAATCAAAAGTCATTTATTCAAATTAGGCTGATAATCAGCACTTTTTGAACGTCAGATTACAAGAGACAGTCCCACAAAAACGACCTGCACTTCGCCACTTCCTAGTGTTTTAGCTGGGAAGAAGCAGTGGCGGAACAAACTCCCCAGTAACACATCAGTCTGTCAGGTTAGAAGAACCAGATTTTATACAATTCCGTTTATCACAAGAAATTATTCATTCATTGTCACTTGTCAGCTAGCAAATACCAATTATAAAAGAAAACTTAAACAGGCTTTGTCCTTGTAAGGGTTATCTCATTTAAAACGTTGGTTCCATATAAGGGTCCATACATAAATAACTTATTTTGTGATGAAAGTTTGTGAGAGACTTGGTTTTATACTACAGAAGGTATATAGAACCGCTTTCACGATAGCGTTATTCGAACAACTTGTTCAAAGCTCGTTTAGATGCTAAACTCGTAGGACAAATTGAATTCCAGATTAAAATCTCGTTGGAATCTTGAGTATGTTTTGATACGGGGACAGAAAAGGCCGTCTGGTTACTATTAACATAATATGAGCGTATAAAACTGCTGGTTCACCCGCTGGTCAGCACCTCTCCTGGAAGTATTATTGTAGTAGTTATTCTTAGACGCTTGTTAACCTTTGTTAACGTATTATTTTATTTTACGTTTTGTAAAGTAAGCAATGACTTATTGTCGGGCCTACGCTGTCCTCTCATACTTAAGTACTAACGCTTTAACAACAACATTGTAAAACCAAATGATTTTAAAAGAGTAACCATGGAGTTTCTTGCCGGTTCTTCTCCATAGGAAACGACCAACACGAACCGTGCATGTTTTCTCGATGTTTTATAAGTGCCCATGTAGGCCTATGTGAAATAAAAATATTTTGATTTGATTTGATATGAAAAATAGATTACGAACGATTTTCAGAACTACCGAATATTCATACAAAAAATCATAAAAATCGGTATAGCCGTTTCAGAGGAGTATAGTGACAAAAAATGGGACACTATATAGAATCTTATATTTATTTAGTTCGATTTACGTAACCATATCAAGAATTAGGTACCTTAGTTGACGCTTGATAAAAGTCACCTTAGCTTAAGATAGACATGACTGGTTTTAAAACTTCTTTGCCAATTAATACCCGAGTCAAAATGTTCTTATTCCTTTAACTTAACATATAACCTCACCGTTCTTAAATGAAAGCCTTTAGTGGCAGGATAAACAGGTATCCTGATCTCCAACAGTTCATCTGAACAATTCATTTTGCCAAACAAAAAGTGGAGTCTCTTCGTGGCATTGTATCCTTGTACCAAACTATGTTCCCTCCAAACTGGAGGATTGAAGGGCTCCGTAATGTCCACACATTGCTTCTGCGTCTGATGATACGCCTGGCCAATAGGACAACACTTTCTTGCACAAATTTCTTTCAAACACACACAGCCGCGATCCACATTTGTCACATTATTCACGTAAAATTCACCACGATTATATCTAACACCTTTAAACATCCTATTATTTAATTGAACACTGTTTTCTTCATCACATTGCGATGTTGTTCTTGTTATTATTGTGAGTAATATTATTAATAGTACGGACTGCATTTTGTTGACGAGTGACTGCCGCAGTACGATCGACGCGTACGCAGGCTTACAACAGACTGACAAGAATCACTCAAGTATCAATGAGGGTTTTCCGTGGACGTACGGTACGTAACAATTAAATGGTGAATCAAGTTAACTAAACTTCATACAACTTGTGCGTACAACTGTCTTGGGCGCTTACTAATTTACAAGGAAAACACTTTTATTAGTTCTAATTGTATGAACAACTCCAACCCAAGTTTTGTTTTTTAAATGAATTTTACGGTTAGTAACTTATTTAGCAAGAATTTATTTATGAGTTTAAGTTGAATATTTATAAGCCTAGTAGTTTTTTTTTTATATTGGCTTGAAATACCTACCAGTTATTTTTTCTGGGAGCGCAATAAGATCTGTTTTAATATACAGTATGTGAGATCACCGTACAATTTTTAATCAACTCCTAAAAAGGCGTTTAAAGATATTGTTTTAAAGATTTTATTGTTTTTTTTACGGGAAAATTTTAAAGTTTATATGTAGGTATACACCATAGTAGGTACATCTATCTGTGTCAGTACATTGCCTTTTTTAATTTATGTCAAAACGGCGAAACCGGTTTTTGACTGATATGAAGATTTTTATTTGGAGTGAATCATTTAATGGTTGTTTTGATTCAAAAGTAGGTCTATGGTGTCTGAGCTTTATAAAAGTTTTTCTTAGTTAAAATATATTTTGAATCAATTTAATTTGCAGAATGTAGTTATAAACCGAGTGGCTATTGAACTTTCGTTCTGGGTAACCGGTTTCATTTACCAAGAGACGCAACACGTTTGATATTTATCTACTAGTTTCACCTTGGTAGCATGTATCAGATGAAAAGGTAGGTACATATAGGTAACATTGTTTATTTATCTTTTTACTACATTGGTATTTTTGAAGTCATGGGGAGTGCCCTTTGCCCAGCTCTGGGATGACGCAAGCTAGCCGTAGCAGTTCTAACTACCTACATTGGTTGTTAATTTTATTAATCTAAGTTTGAGGATAACTTTTTTGAGTTGCACTTAACAATTTTAAACGATTATTAATTTTAATAACTTTTATGCTATTATTGCTGCACGGATGTAAAACCTTTTAAAAATAATAGACACAAATCATGAAATCTTCGCACGCGGAATTTAGAAACATGAATGACGTAGTCAGTTTCACAATGGTAAAACTAAGATTTAAAAATTCAGCACACACGTCATTATTGAGTTCCGAACGATGACTGACCAGAGTTTATAGTCAAATTAAACGAAAGTAAAGCAACACTTTCAACTAGCCTGGGGCCGTTAATATTGTGGAATGAGTCCGTAGGGTGATAATTCATTATACCACGAATAATGTACCTTAATTAAATTACATTAAAGTTTCATTTACGAAATTAAAGTCAACATGGCATTTTGACACTGTTGTCGAGTGTTCATAGTGTAAACTTAATAATGTTTTATGTTAGTAACTGAAGTGGTCATTCTCATCATTTGCTGAGCTTCCAGTCTTACCAGTGCAGCTTAACACCAGTATTTTACATGGAGCGATTGCCTCTCTGACCTCCACAGTCCAGTTAGTACCTACTAGGTAACACAGGTATGGGTTTATTTACTTTGGATTGGCGCTTACTTAGGTTAGACTGGTTGTTAAGTTATGATATGACTCTGACTCGCTCTTGGCCGGATTTCTATAAATGTTAGTTTTCAAATATAGTTTTTTTTTAAGAAAATGATTTTATGTCTCTCTGTTTCATATGAAAAGTAAAAAAAAATAATAACTGCAAAGATTGAACACGCATCAAGGCAGCTGATGAGGAATTGTGATGACTTATTCTTCCGGTTTGTAGTCGGGATCAAGTTGGGAGGTAAACGAGAAGCTGAAACTTAAAGCTTTCATGCAACTCAAAACTACACAATATGATCTCCAGATTTCTTCTTTTTACACTTGATTGCATTCATTTTTGTAATAAACATATTTATTAACATATAATAACGTGCCTATTTACACATAAACGTAAAATAAATATCTCACCGACATCACTTTCACGCTTCCTTCAATGTTTGGTCTAACCCAGCGTCTTTCTTTCTTCGTTTTATCACATTTTTGTTTTCCATACACAAACTGAATCTTTTCGTCAACATTGAATTGTTCAATGCGAGTCAATTTTTTAGAGTTATTGTATACGTGGAAAGAGAAGTTATGTGTTCCCGGCACACATTTGAAAATTGATGGGTTGTAGGTTAAACCGGGTTCACAGCATTTTCGCACACAAATCTTTCCCTCCGATCCTGTTTTATTGATATGGTATTGCAGCTCATTGTGTGTCCGGTTCTTTAGCCCCACACTGATCTCACTGTTTTCTGAAGCAGTTCTCGTCACTACCACGAGTATTATAGTCAATGATGTTAGCATTTTAAAAATATTTACTAACTTAAACGTCTTGATAAGTTTACACTTTGCACTGGAATGTTTACGGTTTAAGCGGAGCACTAAAATAACAGAAAAATATAACAATCTTATATATACAATACAAGCAAAAAATACTAAGTCGAATGTCGTTCGTAAGGGACTTAATATCCAATGTCGCAAGAGACCATAAATAAATGAATGTCGTTGGAATAAGCAACTAAGGACGAACTTTGAGCGAAAAACATGTTTGTTGGTAAGTAATAAGTTAGTAACTTTTACACTGACTAAAACCCCCCATGTTCCTTCTTTTGTCCTTTATGTTCCTGGGGCCTCGGTTTCTCTTTCGAACAACCGACAACCCCAGCAGGCAGTGGCCCTGATAGGCCCCTCTAGTTTTTATACCTCCTTAGTTTACCTTCTGATGGTGAATTCAACAATCATCATGATATGAAACGACTATGGTTCGTTGGGACGTCGGGACATGTGGCCCCATGCAGTTTGGTGAGTTGTACCCAATTGTAATAACAAATTGCTCACATATTGCGGTCATCACCGTCAAATTATATGTATTTAGGTTTACCCTGGCACGTCTATGGTTTTCGCGACCTACGCCAACATTTCTGACAGATTTAGGGTAAAGCGATTAATCCATCTTCAAATTCATTAAGATACCAATCGGATATTCCCGATTATCGATAACTTTAAAGTCGAATTATAATTTTATTGCAGTAGGCTAATTCTCCTTTTTTGCGGACGGGAAATCAGCAAATAACTTCCCCCGCTCTGGGAGGAGCGGGGGGGAGTTTCAGACTTATACTGACTAAAACCCACTCATGTTCCTTCTATTGCCCTTTATGTTCCGGGGCAGCGGGATCTCTTTTGAACAACCCGCAACCCCGGCAGGCGGTGGCCCTGGTAGGCCCCTCTGCTTAAGCTAATCTCCTTACGTTACTTTCTTTTTAATTTCCAAAAAAACACATTGTTTAAAAAAAACTACGGAAAACTTCCAAATTAGTAAATTTAGACTTTTTGACTAGACTATTGAAAATAGCCACCCTAATAATATTATTGTCGTCACTTCATGAATAAATTTATTTTAGAAATGTGTGTGCTACTAATTATACTTAGATTGTTATAGTTTTCTGGGTAATGTTGAGTTTTCTATTTCAAACTGAATTTAATTTAAAGTGTTAAGTTTAATCACTATTACTTCAACTGATGAGCAATAGAAAAACTAATTTTCTAGCTTTCACAACACGCGACTTTACGCACGAGTAACAACATTTTTTATATTATATTTTTATTTAATTGAGCTTATGTTTTGCCGCAACACACCTTATGACAAGCGATGATGCGACCTACGGTGGAACACACTTATTAAGAGGAGCCGATTCACTTTAACTTTGAAGAAATTCAGCTTCTATCAGCTTAAAGTTAACTTAAAGATAAGCCACTTGGGCAAAAGACAAAGCGACACTGAGTGTACTAAGAAAGCGACAGTCTTTATATAAACTCGAACACAAACTGAAGCCCGAAATTAGTCTTAATTGACTCCATATTATCAACAGGGGAATAAAAATATATGTGACAGCCGACAGGTAATGGTAGAGTGACCATGAATTAGCAAATAGCAGTATTAAAAACTTAATTAAAATATAAGTATACAAAGATTTTTTTTTCCTGTTTTGTTTTTTTTTCGCACTCCTGAGGAAAGGCCTCCTCCAAATGTTTCCACGATCTATTTTCCTAGGTCATCCTGGGCTAAACAGCCCTCGCGGTACGCATCCAGATCTAGTACAAGACTTTATTTCACAAAATTCAGAAATGAAATGCCTCACGTGATTACATTAAAATCATCAATGATAAAGGAATGTTTCCCTGAAGTGGATTTCCTAACGTTTTCGAGTATTGCCGCAAATCAAGATGAACCGATTAAAAAAAATAACTGTAAAAGTATTAGTGCAACATAGTACCTATGCAATCGAGGCAAATATTAGGTTTTCGAAATAGAAAAGAAAAACATTAACCATGATGAATAATTATAAAACATACCTGTATAAATACATAACACTAAATATTTAAACAAAAATGTTAATACATTATTATTATTTTTTCTACGTTTTCTGGGCACTTTCTTCAGTTTTAATATACGAAGATTTGAATCAGATTAATCAAGCTTAGGTAACATATCGTAGCTGATATTATTCGACAGACAATTTCATTCTGAATACTGACAGCAATCATGATCCATCTCATTGATTTTACGAGATATTTCGCCCATAAGGTTAATTACGGGTCAATTGTTTTACGATGGCGCCGAAATTACGTTGTGTTTTGTAATATTGCGAGATAAGGTTTATCATGACAATGCCTAGAAAAGAGAGAAGATAACGTGGATATAATTTTATCAGGATAACATAATGATGGCGATCGATTTGCGACAAGAGACAGGCGCGTGCGTCATTTGTTTCCTTTGGGATTGTATCGTCAAGTCGCGGTGACTTGAGGTTAATGTTAAGCACATTAACATTTATTTATTTACTAGCCTTACCCGCGCCTTCACTCGCATTAAATTCGAGGTATACCGGTTTTTGCCCTTGCGCCTTATTTATTGTAATAGCAATGCTAATAATAATAATAATGTTTTCTCTTTTCTCTCCTCTTTCTCCCTCACATCTCAATCTTTAAAAAAAAAATAATAGCCTAGTCCGTCTCCAGGGCCCCAACTATTTTTAAATGCAAGTTTTCAATTAAAACAAAAAAATATAATTTAAAAAATTCAATTTTGATCCCCTTATATCTCCGTAATTAGGAAGTTCACAGATAGATGGCCTAGAACAAGAGTATCGCTATGACGAGGAAAACAAGGGTGTTTACATATATTATAAACATAGACAACGCAAGGCATCAATAAACCGGAGTTGCGGGTTGTTCGAAAGAGATACCGCGGCCCCGGAACATTAAGGGCAATAGAAGGAACATGGGTGGGTTTTAGTCAGTAAAAGTCTGATACGCCCCCCCCCCTCCCGCGTCGCCCAGAGTGCAGGAAGTTATTTGATGATTTCCCACCCCAAAAAAAAGGCATCAATAAAATCGTAACTCACATACACATTAAGAATTTATCCCTGTTTTCCTTGAACCTCTCCAATGGCAATGCGTAAAAAATCGTGTCCCGTCCTAACTCAGAGAGATGGTCACACATCAAAGCAACATTTGTTTTTATTTCCTTCATTCATTAATATTTTTTATCCACCATGAGTTCATTACTATTTTGGCAGTAATCTTCGATATTTTTCCGGCATTTTGATTCAAATAAGTATACAATATAAATAATATGTGTCGGGGAATTACCCAAATGTTTCTCTATTGACAGTTATTTTGTATACGAATGACGTCAATCAGATAATTGTTTTTTTTTTTTAAATTAGACGAGGCCGGTGTGCCCGACTTCTCTGAGAAGAAACAGCCGAAACAAACTCAGAGGTCACAGTCTCTTTTAAAGTCCAGACAAAAAAATCTTGGTCAACTTACATGAGGACTATGCAGATTAGTATCTGAAGTGGTCTTTTAAGAAAGCACCACACAGATTGAGTGGACCTGTCCAATCAGTGCAAGCATTTGTCAGTTATCGTGTAGCTCTATTGCGCAATTAAATTACTATACACTAATTGCCAGATGCCAGCAAAAGCAAAAACATCCCAAACATTCAAAGGCCTATTTCAGAAGAAGCATAAAGGCCAACGCACAGTTATAAGCACGAGACTAGCATCACTACGGTACATTGGTTCATTGTCAAACTACTGTTCTTGCCTGGGTTGCGGGTTGCTCGAAAGAGATACCGCGGCCCCAGAACATAAAGGGCAAAAGAAGGAACATGGGTGGGTTTTAGCCAGTAAAAGTCTGACACTCCAAGAGCGGAAGAAGCTAATTGATGATTCCCTCCGTAAAAAAGGTGTCTAATCCCGATGCTGCAGGTTTGAAATACATAATGTGGCCCCCGAACAGAAAGGTAAACGAAGGAACATGGATGTCAGTTTAAGTCTGACACTTCCTATCACTCTGATCAGAGAGGAGTCTCTTGGTGATTGCCCATATTAAAGTGTACTATATTATAGTGAGCCGCTCGGTCGATTTTTAGGTTAAGCCGCGCTTGCCTAGGTTGGTCTGTGTATGGGTGCCCACCCGTTCCATACCGACTTAGTTCGGTCGTTAAGCTGTGGGTCCCGGATGTCATTTGTAGATTTTTGGCAGTCGTTACACGTAGTCAGAGTCCCGAAAGTCTGACAACCGGTCTTACCAAGGGGTATCATATTACCCAGTATTAACTGGGTTGTGGAGGTCAGATAGGCAATCGCTCCATCCGGCTGTAAATTAGTATAAAATACTAATATACAGCCGTATATACCGTCTTTAAAAAGGTACTAACTGTACCTTGCCGAACTACTACCTACTGTAACTATAGTACTAACTGGTTTGTGGAGATCAGATAGGCATGATCATGGAGTGGCTCCATCCATGTAAAATACTGGTATTGAGCTGCATCCGGTAAGACTGGAAGACGATGACGATCGTAGTTGAAATTCGTAAGATGGTCACGACCCATGTGCGGTGGTTTTTTACTGTGAGTAGAACTTTATGATATTTATATACTTTATTGTTTTTTTATCTCAATAGAGAATGCGAACTGTTGTTTCAGCATCGAGTTTTCCTCGTCATTACGGGAAACTGGTCAAAGTCATCAAAGAAATACTAAAAAATATAATTTATGGATTTGGTTTTGTTTTCTTTGGCTTACGTATTGGCTATGAGTTACAGCGGACACGTCTATAGCTTAGTCATAGTTCTCTCGTCACTAATTATTTATTTAGAGGAGAAACAATAAGGAAACTCTGTACTTCATAATGGAATCTGTTAATGGGACAGTTCTTTAAATGTCCTCGTTAGACTAATGCAAGATTACTAAGAGAGCGATGACAAAATGCACTGCCGTTTCGTTATTGATTCATCGCCTATCATCAATTGCATTAGCATAACTTTCAGAAGCTTATGTTAATTATATAATTGTCCTGCGCTTGTCCCATTATATTTGGGGTCGGCGCAACACGTTGTCTTCTTTAATTATCAGACGTCACGCGTCAAGTTTCAAGCTTCAATGTCAAGCTTATGTTAATCCGATACATAGAAAAATCTTTATCTATACTAATATTATAAAGCTGAAGAGTTTGTTTGTTTGAACGCGCTAATCTCAGGGACTCCTGGTTGGAATTGGAAAATTCTTTTAGTGTTGGATAGTCCATTTCTTGAGGAAGGCTATAGGCTATATAACATCACGCTACGACCAACAGGTGCTGAGCAGCGTGGGTGAAACCGCGGCGAACAGCTAGTATATTTTAAGTATGTAGGTACTAGGCACATTACACGTCTTTTCTATTGCATGGGAAGTCATCAATTGACTTCTCCCGCCTTGGGCGGAAGTGAGGGTCAGATTTGTACTGACTAAAACCCATCCATGTTTCTTCTTTTACCCTTTATATTCCGGGGCCACAATGTCTCTTTCGAATGATCTGCAACCACGGCTGGCAGCGGCCCTGGCGGCGTCTCTATAGCATTCATTTGTTTTTTGAACCTGTAAGCTAACTGGTTTAATAACTAACATTTTCTTAATAGGTACATAAATATGCATATTATATTGTAAACTAGGTTTTTCCCGCGGCTTCGCTCGCGTTAAATTCTGGGTAACAGCAGTTCCGCTTTCCTGATTTGCAGGTACCTGTTACCTACAGTTTTAACCCTTGCATCTTATTTATTTGTAATAGCAAAGCTAAGTTTTCCCTTTTCTCCCCTCTGTCTTCCTCATATCCCACTTTTTTTTAAAGTGACTTTATGTCCGTCCGTCTCCTGGGTCCCAACTATCTCTGTACCAAAATTTATCAAAATCGGTTTAGCCATTAAGGCGTGAAGAGGTGACAAACAATCTCACTTTCGCTTTTATAATATTAGTAAGGATAATAAGGATATGCGTATCTACTGTGAAATACTTAATTGAATTGAATACATGTAGTAATATTAAAACCTTCCTCAATAAGTGATCGATCTGACAGTAAAATAATTTATCTATTTAAACTAGTAGTTTCTGAGTTTTTGTACCGTACACTAGAAATTATTATATTAACAGATAAAAATTAAAAAAACAATACGATAAGAGTTCATTGATACATTAATTACAAATAACTTAATGTTTATCTCTCTACTTCTTCCGATTTCAATAATTTTATGTAGGTATGTCGTTTCTTGTTTGTAATATCAATTATGTTTCTACATAATGTGAATGTTTTGATTATAATAATAGGTATGTGTGTCCTTCATGTTTTATGAGACACTTTTGGATTTCGTTGAAGGAAACACTAGATAACGATAACGAAGATGGTCATCTCAGAAATGACTACCTGTGCCATGCAGCTTTACCCTCTGCCGAACTTCTAAAAAAAATATCAGCTTTGTTACTCCCTGATTAACTTTGCATTGACGGTTTGTTTAAAAATGATCTTGTAGTTTCAAGGCCTATTAGGTACGATTAATAAAAGAAATTTTGCAAAAAAAAAAACTTTTGTGGTTTGACTTAAAACAAATTAAAAACTGTAAAAGAACTTTATATCCAGAAGTCGGTTACTTTGTTCGATTCGTTGACTTAGTTGCCACCGACTTCCGGAAGTTATGTCGGTTTTTTGGCAACAAAGTTTTTATTTCAGCATTTTTAGTTATGGCGTAATGATACGTTCCATTTTTTTTTTAGAATATTCATTTTGCATGGTTACTAAGGATTAAATGATGCCATGACGTCTGATAGAGGAGAATGGAAGAAGAAAACGTGTTGCGCCGACCCCAAATAGAATGGGACAAGGGCAGGAAAATGATGACAAAAAGATTAATAGATCATTCATATAGACAAACAAGAATATAATAATCATAGACGATAATTCATAAACTACCCAAGCAATATTATAAAACTGATATGGGACCATTTCGGAACACCTCGGAACCCTTTCGAACGAAAAAAGAATTGTGAAAATCAAACCACATAAGCGAAATCTTCGGTGAACGAACATACATTATAAAAAATACATATACACACATAGAACCTTCTCCGATAGAACATTCCTCTTAAGACAACCAGCCTTTAATTAGGCACGCTATTTGCATTCTTCAAAGGATTTTGAATAAAGAATAAATTAAAAAAGAATGCTCCTTTCATATTGACGGATTGTCAATCAAAAATGTATAGCTGAAGTCGCTGAATTCGAATTTATTTAAAGTTGATTATTATGCCCATGTTGACAGTCTACAGCACTTACATAAAAGATCCATGTCAAAACTGTGTGTGCCCTGAGAAACCTTATTTTCGGCATCTGTTTTGTTAGCTATGAGACGTATTGTATTTAAGGATGAGACATATTTAGTTTTTTTTTAGGAAATAAATAATATTGTCATCAGAATTCTGAGAAAGAATCTTGAGGCGCGCGTGGAACACTAACGCGCCGACGACAGGCGAAGCCTACGCTACATAATATAAGAAAAACTAAACAGTTGATGATGTTTAAACTGTTGATACTGGACAGATAGCGATCGAGAGCAATTTTGTATTCTTGTTGTAATCATATTTAAGTGTAGAAAGATTTATATTCATGATTGTTATTATAATTACGTTGCAATGCAACTAGTGCAGCCAAGTGTCAAATAGGTATGTAGCGAACTGATATTTACCTATGATTTTTAATGGATTATTATCAGTATTGTCAAGGTTATTATAATACTGTTCCACGGATTATATAACCTGCTTTGTTATGTTTGTAGGTCAAAGACAAACAACAAGAACTTTTTGGTGGTAGTTTATATCGCTTTGTTTTCTCGTTTATTTGACAAAAGTATGGTAATAAAAAATGAGATGGACGGACCTTATAAAATCAGTGACATCCAGCTCAATAGTGGAGTGCGCGAGGAATACCACTAACAGAAAAAAAGTGGAGAGAAATTGCAACGGCAGCCACCAAGGACATACCATGATCACGACCACTCTGTCCAGAGTGTACGATTAAGAAGAATTAAAAATAAAAAAATGCCAAGAGCCTCTACGAACATCTGTCGAAGCTCTCCATAGGTGTAAAAGAGTGTCCATGGAGTTTCTTGCCCATTCTTCTCCATAGAGATCAACGCTTTGGAATGGGCAACTGCAGTACTTTCACAAGTTATTATGCCTTGTGACCGGGACTGTAGATTCATTTTGTTTCTTGACATTCAAAAGTGCCTAAAATGGTCTAATTGAAATAAATGATTTGATTTGATTTGATTTGGTGGTTGGATCAAAAGCCTGGTAAAGAAGGCAGTACTCCTCGAAACGGCCCGCATTGTGAGGAGGTTCCTGAGTCTGGAGCCCTAACCACCGGTAGCTTGGACCCTGCTCCCGTTGCCGGCGGAAACCTTTTTATGTTTTTTTTTTTTTATTTATTTTTTAAAGAAATATTTAATAATGTAATTTTAAGATGTGAAGAAGATAAAGGAAAAAAAACGACTGCTGCAAATAAATAACCCGTCGTGTTCCGACTCTCACTTGACCGGTTTTTTATTCTTCATATTATGACGTCTATAGTTGCCATAACAAATTTTGATTGTCTTTAGTGACGATCACATAGTTGAGACAAATCGATTGACGCAAGAATCATCAAAAACGGCCTACGCGTTTGGTATACTGTGTAGTGCCATAAAAAGTACACACAGGCAACCAAACACATTACCCTCGATCAGTCGGGTAAAAAAAAATGACAGTGATTATCGCCAATAAGTGCAAATTATACCTCATATTAGTGAACAAAGGTGTTGACAGTTTAATTCTGCTTATTTTGTTTGAAAAAAATTATTGTCTCTTCGTTTCCGGTTTATTTTTAGGATTTGTTTGAAAATATAAAATCCTTATCCTTACTAATATTATAAAAGCGAAAGTGAGTTTGTTTATTTGTTTGTTTGTTACCTCTTCTCGCTTTAAAGGCTCAACCGATTTCGATGAATTTTGGTACAGAGATAGTTGGGAACCAGGAGACGGACATAGGCTAATTTTTATTTGAAAAAAGTGGGATGTGGGGGAGAAAGAGGGAAGAAAAGGGAAAACTTAGCGTTGCTAGTACAAATCAATAAGGCGCAAGAGGAACTGTGTTATCTCAAATTTAACGCGGGCGAAGCCGCGGGCGAAAGCTAGTATCCCTATAAACTACTAGTAGTACCAGTGTTTTCACTTGTGGCCTTATTTTCGGTGCTGCCCTATATAGGCTCGTTGGCTGGTTTGCAATGAGATTCGAATGCTCAGATTGTTTAAATAAAGAGATGAATAGATATATAATAAAATGTCTGAAATGAAAAACTATAGTCATAAAAGTTATTTATGGTTCTTTTAATTACAAATATCTACACAAGTCCCTGCAATATCTACCTATAACGAAATGTCTGTACAAGTCTGACACTCCCCCCCGCTCCGCCCAGAGCGGAGGAAGTTATATGACGATTTCCCACCCCAAAAAAGAAGTCCCTGCAGTACCTACCTTCATTACCAACACATATAACTACTAAAGAAAGGGGACGATAACGATATGTCAGTACAAGTCTAACAATTCCCCCCCGCTCCGCCCAGAGGAGGTGGATGACCTATCCTTACACCCTTACTCCTGCCAGGTTTGCGGGTAGTTCGAAAGAGATACCACGGCCCCGGAACGTAAAGGGCAATAGAAGGAACATGGTTGGTTTTAGTCAGTACAAGTCTGACATGCCCCCTCGCTCTGCCCAGAGCGAGGGAAGTTATTTGTTGAACACAACAAAAAAAGGGTAAGTTATGAAGGAGTGCTTGAAAACCACAATCCACTATGTGACAGCAATTAAAACAATATTTACTTTAATAACCCAACTGAGTCAGTATTAATTCGTCAATAATTGTTTTCCTTGTCATTATTTAAGCGTCATCGAATTTGTGCAAAACAATTAATTGATTGAATTTATTAAATAATGACTAACAAATTTGATTCATGGGGTATGATTTTTAATTATTTTAAGAAGCCTACGTACACAGTATGTCCTATCAGCCACCATTTTGGCTGACCAAGCGTAGTACAATGGTTCAATATAATGAAAGTCCAGCGTATACTGGTTTTGTTACCACTGACGTACGGCCTACTTTGCATGGTACAATTTTATTCATTTCTCACGTAAATGAGAATAACATCATAATCCTTACTTATACTTTTATACTTATTACTTATTTACTTATTTTACTTATATAATATTATAAAAGCGAAAGTGAGTTTGTTTGTTTGTTTGTTACCTCTTCACGCTTTAATGGCTTAACCGATTTTGATGAATTTTGGTACAGAGATAGTTGGAAACCAGGAGACGGACATAGGCTAATAATTTTTTGGAAAAAGTGGGATGTGAGGGAGAAAGAGGGAAGAAAAGAGAAAACTTAGAGTTGCTATTACAAATTAATCAGGCGCAAGAGCAAAAACTGCAGGTCTCCTTGGTGTGTTATATCGAATTAAACGCGAGCGAAGCCGCGGGCGAAAGCTAGTTATTATAATAAAAGCTAATATTCGAGCTTATGTTCTTAGTTGTAAATTATTTTTCTCGTGATTTTCCTGTGAATGGTTTTGGTCAGTTCTAGTACCTAGTTTCTTCTTCAAAAGTTTGAAAAACGTTGCTCCAAACTATGATTTCTCCTGTATCGTGGGTACGTTTACAAACATTTAAACTCACATACACAATCAGTCAGACCCGAAACAACCATCTGCAGGGCACACAAATATTTGTTTCACTGCGCCAACCGTGTCATCAATTTTACATTGAGCGATTGAATATTTTCGTTGGCAGACACGGCTGCTTCTGCCTCCTCGAGCAGTTCATCTCAAAGTCCCTCTGTGTTTCCCTGAAAGGTCTGCAGGATCTTATTACATGTCATGAGATTAACCTGCCTGGTCACCCTCACGATTGCTACGTACTCGAGGAAGGCGCTCTTCACGTGGTATGCCCGCGTTCAAGGACAGGCGGGCTGACTAGCCCTTTGTCGGCTCTTGTTGGTGTACGCTTCTGTTGTACTGGTGTCCGTTGGTGTTTTTCTAAGGAACCTCTCCTCTGCTGCTTTATGCGGCTGGTGATGCGCGACTGGTGCTTTAAAAAAGTGCTGCAAGCAAAGTGCCGAAGGCTTTCAGACGACTCTTCGATCGGGCCTGGACCTCCGCGCTGGTGGTAAGCTGTCTGTTCTTTTGCAGCTTTATCGACAGCTACTTTTGCTGAGCCCTCTCTGATTCGCATTCTGTGGTAGGACTTCTTGCAGGTCTCTTCTCACTGAGGGTTTCTCCTCTAGCCATGAACTTCTCAGAACAATAAATATACGTTATTTAATGAACTTAGGTAAACAACCAATAAATATAGAAGCTGTTGTTTACCATTCTCGGTGAATTCGAGGAACTAAGAAGGTAACTATTCTAATGATTCTCGAAATCTCGGTCCGAATCAATAAAAAAATGGACAAGTGCTTTATGGATCGGTAAGTACCAAACCACACGCGTCCTATCTTTTGTTTGTCTTATAACCGCGCTTTCATCCATAAAACAAAAGCAAACTTTTTGTCGGTGATTTATTACTTATACCACGTTGCCCGCACACTCTTTCAGAAATTTAACCACTCTGCACGACAGGATTTTGACACATGACACATCAGCTGAATCGGTGGGGTGACGCGAATTGTCATGAAATTCAAGAATTTTCATCAGTTTACAGCATTCAATTTTGTTATTAAAAATAAGTCACCGGGGCTGTTTCATATGAAAAAATTGAGGTTTATATTTCCAAAAACCTCATAAGGTCGATAAAACGGCGTCAATCTATTGTAAAATGTGTGTAAAATACATATTATTACACCCTTCCAAAAATTTGGTACTTTAAAAATGCTGGAAATAATGCACATACACAAGACAACCCTTTGATAATAAAATCGGAAATCCAAAATAAAAACAGTGACATTCCATCTGCATTCTTATTTTTGCCATTTTACATATAAATTCAAAATAAAACACGATACAAATCTCGACAAAAAATACTAAAAACTGTGTTGCAACATGACATTTCTTAGTGCTGACCGTAAATCTAAGTTTCATCATTACGATTAAAAAGTTGCATTCAACCTAATCGATAATCGTAATGGAGTAAACTTTAAAAAAAAGTTTTGGGACCATTGAGGAATTTACCTATGGAGATTGCATATTATTTTACTATTGATATTATAGTTGTTCAAATATCTATGATATCGATAAGAAAAGAAAGACAACAACATTTTGTCACATGCTTTTTTGTTATGCTATACTTAATTATTTTCTTATGCGCCAAGATTTGAGCTACATTTTGCTGTCAAACGGTTTCGCGGTAAAAGATTTTGGCTGTTTTCTTGAATGACGATGAATGAAAATGGCGGCCATTTTTGTAGGAGGTCATGCTAATTCTGTAAGTAACCAGTCAGGCAGCCCAGCCGGCACAACCATACCGTACCGCACCTAGAAAGCCATGCCTCCGCAGTAGAGCCTTGTTTTAGACAGACAGGGACTCCGCACACAACGGGGCCCTAAAATATTGATATAGACACCCGACGCCCGATGCCTGTAGCGTCTCCCGCGGTGGCTGGCTTGGTTTGAGGAGCGCCTCACTTCCCCCGCTCTAGACGAAGCGGGGGGGAGTGTCAGGGTTATGCAATAGAAGGCATATGGGTGGGTTTTAGTCAGTACTAGTCTGACACTCCCCCCCGTTCTGCCCAGAGCGGGGGAAGTTATTTGACGATTTCCCACCCAAAAAAAACCCCGGTACAGGACATCAAGAAAAATCCAGGTTCAAAATGGACTCATTTTGAACCAGGATTTTTCTTGGTGTCGTGTTTCCATCTCAATTGTGCTCTTCCTCTATAGGCCATTTTTACCCCAAGGCTTCCACTCCAAGAACACTTTGGCCTACGAGCCATGTTTTAGGAAAGAATGAATACGCTTTTCAAATAACCAATCCAACCAAACAATTTTGTCGAACACATGTAATTTATCTTAGCTGATTTTTTTAATGTGCTTACCAAGATCATAATTGGCGCGATCTATATTCAACCTTATTTATTTCTGTTTGCAATTCACATTCAAATAGTAGGTACAAAACAAAATTATTAATAAAATACAAATAAACATTTTAATATAAATTAGAACAGCGAGCGCATTCCTTTTTTGAATTTTTATCTGAAAATAAAATTGGCGCGAATTTAGCCATAGATCAGTTTGTACTGTTTGTTGTTGAATCGTTTTTAGTGGCGTAAAAAATATTATAATCAATATTTATAGTATTTTACACGTATTACAAAATTAATTTTTATTTTCATCTATCAATTTCTCATATTCCTTAATTTAATTATTCGAGTTGATTGATTTACAAGAAAATAATCGATTGAAATAATCGCATTTACACATCACAAAATTAAAAAAAAAAAAATGGACGTCAATTTCGAAAGTGAATTTAGTAGTGGTTATGAATATTCCGTGTTATTGGTCCTATTATTGCAAATTACGATAAGATCTGGGCATTGTTATGTTATTTATAATATTTGAAATGATATTTGTGTCAGTTGTTATAGAATCTATTCGTGACTATATGATATAATGTGGAATTAAAAATGTAAACAAGCACGATTGGCGCGAAACTTCGACTTTAGATTTCAAAATGTATCATTACCACTACTAATATAAGTTCAATTACGAATGATTTCTTCACGTAATAAAAGGACACGTTAATCATGACCAATAATGTGGAGTTTAAATGTCCGAAAACCTATTTTTTTATGATTTTTAGCGTCGACCTACACTGCCATCAAAATGGCGATGATCGTGATTTACGCATTTGGATTTTATAAGACTTAATTGAGAAACTTCCTCAATAATTAAAGAACTTCTAATGACGTTTACATATGAGTTTTTTATTCTACTATTTTAATGAATGCACACCCATATTATTTATTAACCAGAAAATAAAATATTTACAAATATAATGCGGAGGTCATATGACTTAAATGTCCGGCCCCTTTCGGGGCCAGTACCGAGCCAGCGGAGGTTTGAATGTCGAGCCCCCGAAGGGGTCCGTACCGAACTATACGGTTAAATCAATTAAAAATACAGTGTATATTATTTTCGGCCAGTACCTTTTTTTTAATGGCTTCTGTAATTCTAAGACCTTGCACAATAGGGTAGTTGACACCACCAATCAATTGATATACTTTTTATGGGCTGTCAAAACGCACTTCCCCCATAGATTTTGCACGAGACTCGCAACCGATGACGTCACTAAGTTGGCAAGTCAATGATACAACTATTTATTGATTTAAAAGCAACTAAAAATCGAATTTTAAAATTATTTTCTCTCTCAGGTCTAGAATAAGGTGTTCTTTCAGAAAAAATGTGTTTTTAAATTATTGGTTAATGTTGTCAACTACCCAATCGCGAAGTATGCAACCTCAGAGAATATTTTCGTGAAACCTTTTTTTTTTCAATGCGATTATGGATGACGAACAATTATCAGAAATACGTTGTCAAAAATTTTTGCCAATAGTTTTCGACAAAACTGTCTCTCATGACGAGTATATAGTATTAGTACCCTAGTTCTACCAAAAAAAGTCAGGTTGTCGACATGTGGGACGTGGAGACTAAAATTAAACGCTGTGGCAAATTTAATTAAATGCAACACTAATATTTTGATTTAGATCTGTTTTCTTTACCTAAAAGAAAATTCAGACTAACGTTATTCAAAATCAATGCGAATATTTTTTTAATATTTTTGATGATGCTTTTATTTTATGGTTTTAATGATGGTTTAATTTTACGTTTTTAATGATGCTTTTCCTTCAGTGAATTCTCAGTTGAGATTTTCTTTCAGTGTATTCTCAGTAGCAGTCGGTTGATAGCAATAAGCACACCCTATTTTGCAATGGCGAAAGGTGGGTGTACTATTACTGTAAAACATCACCCACATTTCGCTAGGGATTCCAAAATGGCTGCTTAAGCAGAACCATAATAAGTTAATATGAATTACGTTACTATTCGTAAATTGTCACTAAGTGACACACACAATACTACCTGCGTATTTCAAGAATTTTAAGGTAATTCATAATTACTATCCTATTACCTACGACAATTCTGCTGCAGACCCTATGTTAAAAACATATTTGATAGTTTTTCAAAATTATATTTACCCAATTATTTGTATCTGTTGCTATTAATAAAAATAAATCAATTACTCCTTCCATACATGCTTACTTTGAATAAAAACATTCCTAATAAAATCTTTAAATATTATTATGTTTTTGCTAAAAAGAAATTGTCTGTTTTATTATTTTCTTCTTTCCTTTATGGTTAAGTTGAATAAATTAAATTCCAGCAAATGTGCACCTCTGCTTAACCCTCGGAGATCACAACCGTGATGTTATGTTACTGAAAAAAACGATACAATCGAGATTACCAAATATAGGAACTTCAACCGAGAAGATGGGTTACAATTATCAAGAGCCTGGAATCCAGTGGTTCAATTGTGTAAAAACCCAAAAAGTAGGGAAAAAAGATCGCAAATTGATACAGTGAGTTTTGTGTGTCGAGAGCAAAATCGAGTTGTGAGTGACAGTGTTAGTGGTAACGAACGCAAAAAACTAATAAGAAAGACGGTAGATCGTTTTGTCTGCTCGTAAACATCCACCCGCAATAACTTCAGTTCATCCGTGATAATGGCGTTTGCAACATCGCCGAAATATCGGAAACTCGATACAAATAACAAACATGGTAAATATCCCGTTTCAAGTGTTAATTATAATATTCTAACACAGGTGAAGCTTTAAAGCAGTTCTCAATCTATTCATAACAAACTGTCCGTTATCGGGAAAAACCATCTTGCTTAGTATGTTATTCCCCGAACAATCCTAAAGAAGCCGATATTTATTATAATAACGTTCATTTTACACAAAAAACATATGGTACTTTTGTAAATGATCAGAATAAGTAGTAGGTATATCGAAGGATCCAATACCTGCAGAGGAGCCTGCCAGGGCCAACGCCTGCCGGGGTTGCGGGTTGTTCGAAAAAGATACCGCAGCCTCGGAACATAAAGGGCAATGGAAGGAACATTGGTGGGTTTTAATCACACAAGTCTTTTTTTAACAAAGAAACAAACAACATTATTTTCGCTTTTATAATATTATAATAAGGATGCTGTCAACTGACTATCGTATCCAACTTTGGAAAAAAATAAACGAAACAAAAAGCGGACATTGTCAGCCTGTAACAAGATTAGGTACACCTAACCTTGATGGCAAATGTAAAAAAAAAACCCTCTTTTAATGACTTTATGCGTATGAGCACCTATGTCTTACCAAACGAACAAAAAAATGCACATACAACCGGCATCATCTCTCAAACACTACTCGAAATACTATATATCTTACATAACTATTGACTGAGAACCACACAAATCTATTTATAAGTACCACAATTGCATAAAGGCATTATCTGTGTAAGTACCCAAGTGAGTATTCATACGGTACAGCGCTTCTTACTTAATTAAAATAATAATCACGCTACCCGGCGCCCGCGCACACTACACCTTTAATTTACTTCCTTGTGTTAGAATAATGTAGAAAATAAGTTAATATTACTTTTGTATTTTGTTAGTAATTTGTGGTCAATAGTATAAGTAGTTGCGATGATGCCTTTTAAGTTGGTACGACTGTCATCATAAACCATTGACCACTAGATGGCGCTTCTTTTGTTTGATATGTTTCCATTTTATCAATTCATTTTAAAATAGAATTGATATTCATAATAATGGTTAATTAATTCCTGAAATATTATATTACGATAAATCGAATACGTAAAACTTAATCTATAATTGTTTGTCTTATATTCATATTACCCGGTTGTACCAACCAAAGTGGCGCGCAACATTCGAGTTGTCAGTGTGGCGCGTTAGTTTTAAATTTAGTCGGTTATGATCGATAAGTAAGCAAGGACATATTGTCGGGCCTGCGCTAGCCTGTCATACTTAAGTATTAACGCTGTAACAACGACATTGTAAAACCAAATGATTTAAAAGAGTAACCATGGAGTTTCTTGCCGGTTCTTCTCCATGGAAACAACCAACCCGAACCGTGCACTAGCAAGTCAGTGGAATAAAGTATTTAGTTGAATTTAAAAGTGAGTTTTACTGTACGAGTCTAACACTTGTTTATTCTCCGCATTGTACTCCAACTTGATGATGTGTAGCAAAAAATGAGCACATCATTATAGCTATTATTATCTTTTGAGTTGAAAAGAGTGCCTCTTTTTTGTAGCCCATCGCTCATTATTGGCGATCTCACAAATATACATAAACGAGTTCAAAATAAAATAAAAACTGTTCTTCAACCGCTTCAATTAGGTAGGTACACCTATTACTAAACCAAGATTATTTAAAGTAATGTTTTTTTATCCAAAAACTAAGCTGTAGTTTTGATATTTCCTCGAAGTTTTATGTTTATCCTTAATTAATTATAATAATCGAGTGTGATTAAACGCCTGTAAGTTTATTACTGGATTAGCTTCCGTCAAGCGTAATTCATTGCTGTAACATAAATTGTAGGCGCTATACATTCTATTACTAGTGTCGGACTTCGAAAGCTAAGCCCGGGGCCCCGGGTAATGACCTCTTCTTTTATAAGACTTCGAGTAAATTTAAGGAAAATAAAGTGAAACAGCGTATTAGAATTAACTGCGTCACTATGACTTAGACCACGGTCCCTCAAAATTCAATATTTAAAAATAGGGGCTCGCCAAAGCAAATTAAAGTCGATTTTTGTTTAAATTAAACTTCCAACTGAATGTCACCCTACTTTAAATTACGTTTAATCAATTAAGTAATTACTAAAATGCACTACGTTAGTTTTAAGTGCTGAACAGAAAAAGGGACTTAATTAACATCGTTACGTTCCGTTTGTGTCATGTTGTAAACGTTGTTCGTTCATAAAATGCAGTATACTGTTACAAATATGACGTCAATGACGTGTCGCACGTGGTAACCTACCACAACAAAATAATATAGCTTGTTAGTCTTGGCATCTAATAAAATTATTACCAATCAATCAGTATTAGTTTGCATTTATTATAATATATAAAAGAGTTAGTTATATGGGGACGAATGAGGAAAATGTCGTGAGTAAAGTTTTGAGTATCAATTTGGATGGGTATAAGAATAGAGTAGATCACCTAGGAAACGATCGATGGATAGACTGTGTGAGGAATGTTAGGGCAGGGAATAAGGTGTCTGATGAAATGACGAGGACCTTAGAGAGGATTATGGAAGAATAAGACATTTTGCGCTGACACCAAATACCTACTCTGGGTTAAGGGCAGGAGAATTTTGATGCGTTTATTTTATGTATTGTGAGGAAAGATATGAAAGACTAGCTGGCGCCCGCGGCCTATGTGTTATTCCAGACTATATCTACCTTTGCGCCAATTTAATCAAGATCCATTCAGCCGTTTTGACGTGAAAGAGTAACAAACATCCATACATTCTCACAAACATTTGCATTTATAATATTAGTAGAATAGAGAAGTAAACGATTGTGTGACCGTTGGCTGAAGAGAAAATAGATTTAGTACCTAACTAACTATCACAATTTAATCTAAAGGTTGACCAGAGAATACCTTATGGCATTAATTCCGCCTATGTACCACTATGTATGTACCTACATGAAGATTGAGTGGGTAGTGGGTATTCCTCACGGAATAATACAGCTCCCAGTATTTACGTATTTTTAAATATTATAATGGCCCATAAGGCTCTTGAAGGTGTAGTTCGCGAGCTTCAAAAGTTAGTGAGTGATCTCGTAATTAAAATCAGTGCGCTCGAGTGCAAAATAGATGACCAAAATGCAATAATAGCGGAACAAGTTCTATCGCTAAAATCATTAACGTCAGCTGTTGAGGGTACATCGAAATTAGCGCTCTCAAAGCAAGCCGATGCCAGTGTTCAAGATAGGTCAGCGATTCCAGCAACGCAGCGACCGGTGCGTCAAGCGCGAGTTAATTCGGCCGCTAAAAACCAAAAGGAGTACGCAGCCGTTGCAAAAAAGTCAGCCGCTGTAAAAGCAAAGACCGATGATGACGTAGGTGAGAAAGGACGACTGGAGCCAATGATTACGGTGGCAGCTAACAATACAAATCTCACTCCATCCACTAAAACAGTGGCGTCATCGTTGGAGTGCGAGGCCACGAACCTAGCGGTAAAGCGCTCGGAGGAAATTATTAATACCGAAGAAGGCTGGCAATTGGCCCGTAAGAAGCGTTATTCCAAGCGGCGCGTGGTTACTGGTAACGGTCAAGAAGATGATGAGCTCAAAACAGTAGAAAAGCTTAAATTTATACAAGCTTGGTCTCTTAAACCGGAGACGACGGAGCAAAACGTTTTAAATTATTTAAATAAACTTCATGGCTGCGAGCACTATTCTGTGGAAAAACGAGAAATAAATGCTACAAGACATTCAGCCTTCGTAATTGCCTTCCCAGAGAGCTTGAATGAGAAAATAAACACGCCAGCGGCATGGCCCGCCGGTGTCAAGTTGTCCGACTGGTTTCCGAGGCGTCCCCGCGGGCAGCGGGGGGACGCGAGCTTCAAGATTCGCTCCGGTGACAGCGCGCGCGCAGTCGCCGGGCGCTCCACTTCGTGATCAATGTGCGCGACCACAAAACAGGCATGAGAACGTATGGTGTCGGAATGATGATAATAATTGTACCCGTTCGCTTAAGATGGGACCAGTGTGCTCGAAATATAGTGTAAATAAGGACAAAGCTAGTATGGGTAAACCTAAATATTCGATAGATCTGTATTATCAGAACGTTAGAGGTCTGCGTACGAAGTTAAAAACTTTTTATAATAATATATTAGGCACAGTGGTAGACTTAGTAGCCATAACTGAAACTGGAATCAATGACTCGGTGCATGACGGTGAACTAGCTCCGATGGGATACACAGTACTAAGATGTGACCGCGCAGATGGCCGTAAACATGGAGGGGTCATGCTAGTGTCTACCCCGCATAGTGCTCTCGAGTTACGTAGGGTACCATTGCCTGATAACGCAAACTTGAACCAACACGCGTTCGAAATGGTCTGTGCCACAGTTTATCGCAAAAGTAGGTTTTTGTTTCTATGTTGCGTTGTGTACATTCCACCTAAAACCATTGAAAGAGAATATATGTATATGTTTTACTTACTAGAACAGTTACGTACTGATTATAACGAAGTTATTCTTGTTGCGGATTTAAATATGTATTCAACCAACCAGGATGTTCAATGTTATTATGAATACTTTGTCACCTTCTGTGGGTTTCGCCAGTGTAATAGCATTGTCAATTGTAACAATCGCACGTTAGATGTAGTCCTCACTTCTTTGCCTGAAGATGATATCGTGGTTAGGGAGGAGCGCGATGAGTGTCTGTCTTGCATTGACCCACAGCATCCGCCGGTGCGAGTTAGTGTAGGTCGTGCGCGAGCGACTTCTAGCTCGGGTGGCCCTGCGCCGCAGACATCTTCTGCTTGCTTACCGCGGTGGAACTTTGGCAAAGCGGACTTTAATTTGTTGTATACGTCGCTTGCGGCGGTAAACTGGAGCGCCCTGTATGAAGCGAGCAATGCCGAGGAAGCATACAATATATTTTATGAGTTATTCTACGAGGTTCTAGATGAAAGCACTCCGAGAAAAAGGTCGAAAGGGGACGCCTCTCGTTATCGCTACCCTGAATGGTACACAGCTGATATAATAGGTGCAATTAAACAAAAGGCTTTTTGGCACAGAAATTTTAAGAAATCCGGTTCATACAACGACTACAGTAATTTTTCTTACTATCGTTCTATGGTTAAAGATAAAATAAATACCGCTTATTGTAACTTTCAGAATCGTATTGAACAACAGTTTGTAAAAGAACCGAGGTCTTTTTGGGGTTTTATAGGTAATAAACGTGCCAAACGTAGTAAACCTAGAATTATTAAAAATGGTGAGCCGTTACCGGAGCATGAGTGCGCCCAGGCATTCGCTGATTATTTTCATTCGGTTTATGGGGAGGTGGCACCGCGGCTGGACGCGGCCGCCGCTGGGGTGGCGGCGCCCGAGGGTGGCGCGCGCATCCACGTAGGTCAGCTGTCTCTCATTGAGGTGCGCGCGGCGCTCGCGCGTCTCAAGCCCAAGCGGTCGGTTGGGCCAGACGGGGTGCCACCTTACATTGTTAAAGATTGTAGGAGTGTATTGGCCAGACCTCTATGGCATTTATTTAATAACTTTCTACGGGAATGCTCGTATCCGGACGGCTGGAAGCTCACTAGGGTTACTCCAGTACCTAAAGGCGCTCCTTCTTCTGAAGTCAGTGGATATAGACCGGTTGCAATATTGTCAGCATTTGCGAAGGTTTTCGAATCTGCGTTGTGCTCTTGTATCCATTCACAAATAGGCGCTCAGTTGAACGACGCGCAGCATGGTTTTCGAGCGGGCCGCAGCACTAATTCGAATTTAATGTGTTTTATGAACCAGGCCGCCCCAGTGCTGGATTCAGAGGCAGGGGCCCAATTAGATGTCGCTTACTTCGACTTCAAGAAGGCATTTGATAGCGTGGACAACGACATTCTGTTAAGTAAATTTGCAAAAGCTGGTTTCACTCCGGCTCTGCTAAAGTTCTTTGCCAGTTATCTAGGAAATCGGAAGCAAATTGTGGAATACGCTGGTTTTACCTCGAACTCGTATTGCACCCTTACAGGGGTGAGCCAGGGTACTAATTTAGGGCCGTTAGAATTTATTATAATGGTTAATGATCTTCCTGAAATTGTTAAAGTTGCTGGTTGTTTACTATTTGCCGACGATCTGAAGTTGTTCATGCGGATTAGTGATCAGTCGCACTGCGATATGCTACAACGGGACATTGATCGTGTAGTAGCGTGGAGTGTAGAGAATAAACTATACTTTAATGTGACTAAGTGCAGTGTCATGTCTTTCACGCGAGCCGTGGTTCCGCAACATCACGAATATAAGATGGACGGGCAGGTGATGCCAAGGGTAGCTTCGTTACGTGATCTTGGGGTCATATTCACCGAAAATCTGTCGTTTCGCACGCATATAGTTCAGGTGTGTAAAAAAGCCTTTAGAAATCTTGGATTTGTAATCCGTGAAACACGTGACTTCACAGGCACGGCGGCAGTATAGTCACTGTATAATGCCCTAGTAAGGAGTAACCTGGAAACGAGTGCTATCATCTGGAATCCATCTGAAACCAAATACTGTCAGATGGTAGAAAAACTGCAAAACAAATTTACCCGGTTTTTGTACATGAAGCAGTTTGGAGTCTACCCATATTATCCACTTATGTATCCAACTCTCTTTGTAATAGGGATGGTTGGATATTATAAGTTGGAGGTAAGGCGCAACCTTGCACTGACTAAATATGTTTTTATGGTTTTTCGGGGTATGCTAAATAATCCGCATATACTGGAATCTTTGGGGTTGCTCGTTCCAAACAGTAGGCTGCGGCAAGGGCCAAGAGAAAGGCTGTTTAAAGTCCCGGTGGCACGAACAAACTTGTTGAAGTTTGCACCAGTGGTTCGGGCAATGCAGATACTCAACAGCGTCTCTCTAAAATTGGATATCTTTACTTGCTCTCTGGCGGAATTCCAGAGGGTAACACTTAATATATTGTCTTCCACCTAACCTATCTCTAGTGCTGGGTAGAGTAGAAAAATATGACTACATTGTTAAATTGGATTTGATCTGTAAAACAAATGTAAGTGTGAATAAATAAATAAATAAATAAAAATAAATAAATAAATAAAATTAAGCAAATAAATGACCCAGACATTGCATCAATAAGGAAAATAACGTTTTTGCCGTATTAAACACAACTTTACAAATCATCACGATATTTGGGTTAAGGACAACTGCTATAAAAGAATGCGCAGACGATTCACTTTATATTTAGAATTCATTGTAGGAAGAGTAACAACACAGTATTTCTTTCTTGCCAAGACTATAAACAAAATTAAATACTTGAACTATTTGAATTTTCTAGCAAAGATAGAGAGATTTCAGTTTTACGTGGTACAAACAAAGGTAATAATCACTCTAATAATATAAAAGCGGAGGTTTAAATATATAATAATATATAATAATCTTTATTTACTAAAAAGTCGCTAGTTACAAATATTTGAATTTATGTATAGGCATACAGTTACAGCTTACAAATTATAAAACCCCTGCCTCCCAAACTAGGTGATCCTGTATTTTGGGAGTCAGTGTTCCCTCGTTGAGTATTACACAAATATGAATGCTTATACTGCTATAATGTTTCTTAAGTAATTGTGCTAATTAACATAAAGATTCCTTAAAGAAAAAATAGAGTGCAACTAAAAATAAAGTAAAGATAATTATGGATGATGTGTGTGTGTGTGTTTGTGTGTGTGTGTTTGTGTGTGTGTGTGTGTATGTATATATGCGTGTGTTTTCCTACTTAACGCGTGATTATTAATTACTTAGACTATTTTATTTAACAATTTTTCTGTTTCATCATAGGTGAGTGTTTGAAGCCAACATGTGATTTTTGATTTTGCTTGTCTACGTGTTAAGGAATAGATGTTATTGATTTTATGTGCATTGTTATAAAGACGTGAGCTCATTACAGTGTATTGGCGACCGGCTGAGGCTGTTCTGTGTGAAATTGAGTCACAGATTGGTTTCGTTTTTCTGTTTTTCTGAGACCATTTTGGATCATAAGGCAGCGAACTATGTTTCCTTATGATGGTACGGAGAACATAGAGCTGTCTCACTGTAAGTACCTGGCATTCTTTATACAGTTCGTTAGTAGGATACCTAAAGGGCTTCGAGGTCATCACTTTGAGAACAGCTCTCTGTGCTCTCTCCAGATCCAAGATTGCGACTTTGCCCGCACCACCCCAGGCTGTCACACAGTAAGATAGGAGGGATTGACACAATGAAAAATAGATTAATTCGAGTGTATCTTTGTCTGCTGATAAACGAAGTTTTTTGAAAATGTAAATAAGTTTTCTTAACCTAGCTGTTAATTTTTGAATATGTGTGTGCCACTTCAGCTGTGAGTCTATTTCAACGCCCAAATATTTAATATCAGTTGTTCTTTGAATAGCTGCATAGTCACAAATGCCATTGTTATTGGTTGAGCTCTGCACACACATGTGAGCTGTGACGTTGTATGTTAAGGGTGGTATTTGAGAAATTTTATTTGCAAATGTGTGTATGTTTGTTCCTCATTTACGCTAAATATCTTATACTACTACAGATGGGCTACTTTTTATCCCGGTTCACGTGGGCAAAGCTGCGGGGTGAAGCTAGTCCTTACTAATATTATAAAAGCGTAAGTGAGTTTGCTTGTTTGTTTGTTACGTCTTCACGCTTAAATGGCTAAACCGGTTTCTGATTAATTTTGATACAGAGGTAGTTGAGACCCTGGAGACGGACAACCGATTTTTTTTTAAATTTAGAAATGATTGAGATAGACGGAAGAAAAGGGAAAACTTAGCTTTGCTATTACAATAAATAAGGCGCAAGTGCAAAAACTACAAGTAGCAGGTATATGCTACAAGCAAATCAGGAAAGGCGAACTGTGTTACCCCGAATTGAATGCGAGCAAAGCCGCGGGCAAAAGCTAGTATTTTATAAAGAAAAATTGCGAAATGTGGGATGTGTATTGTTAGGTACGCCTCTGCTTTGCTTTAGCCTTCGACGATTAAAGGCGTAATGGTAATATACTAAAACTAAACACATTCTATTTCTCTCACAAAAAGGCTATCGAAATTTCCTCGCGAACGAAGTCATAGAGATCAATAAATAAATAAATATCTTGGGGCAACTCACACACGGCTATCTGATCCCAAGCTAAGCAGAGCTTGTGTTATGGTAACCAGACAACTGATATACATACTTATATAATTTATAAATACATACATATTATAGATAAATCACACCCAGACACAGAACAAACAATCATGCTCATCACACAAAGTTTGTCCTGGGTGGGAATCGAACACACGACCTCCGGCTCAGCAGTCAGGGCCACTAACCACTAGACCAACAGGCCCGTCAAATAAATGATATCTCGCAGTTCAAACGAAGAATCATCATCAGGCATCTCTCAAGTCCTCTTATGAGGTCGGTAGCTGCTCAACCGGACTATCCTGAGGGTATCCAGTTAGGGGCAAAAACTTATAAACTAAGCGACTGCACGCTAAGGGCACCTTCTGCGGGATACTAGCCGTGTCTTCGCTGGGGAAGGACAGCAAAGGTAGAAGCTGGATCTGAGTTCCATTATTTGAGGGATTAAGGGCCTTGAGCCGTGACTAGATTTAAAAACTAAATGACCTCACGCTAAGAACAGACCCTGTTAATTGGACCTTAGGCTTAGGACTTTGGCTTAGGCCTTGGTTGACTATCTGTAACGACTGTCAAAGATCTGGAAATCATAGCCCGGACCAAAGTTTTAACGTGATTTCCGTTCTCAAAGTTTGTTTTGAACATAATTTTTGACAATGAGATGTTTTCAGCTCAAAACTTGTAAATACTTGGTTTTATTTCTCAAAAATCTTATCAAATGTATTTCTGCTCTAGTGTATGGTTGCATGGGTATTTTGGGCAAGCCACATTTCATACAGCACTTGGAGACGAAAGCACAATTAGAACGAAAGAAAATTGGCCCATGTTTCATGGAGAAATCGAGTAGGTAACAAAAAAATATACTTTCGAATAAAGAATAGAAAATCTGACTGAAAACCTAAGTCAACATAGTTGGAAAATGACTAAGCAGATGATACCATCACTCACTACTGTCTTAAGTGATGAATATACTGCTATCTGTCTATTCTTTGATAAAACTTGTCCTGGGTCCATAACAAGCAAAGCGAAAGTTGCCTGTTAAGGCGGAAATACGCTACCCTTTTTTCATCGTTCGGGCTCCAAGCTTTTAACTCCACAATATAGATGGCGCTGATTGTGTCGCCTAGTGCAATATTGTATGGAGTTTTTGTTGCATTTTCCGATTTTATGTAGGTACGCTGTAGATAACGTCGTTTAGAATTTTAAAGTTTGAGAAAGGGCAGTTCTTTTTTTAACAGTTCTATTTTTATTCATATTGTTATATTTTTTAGTCAACAAGTAAAAATTATCTTTTTTTTCTGTAGCAGTTACAGAGACATGATTTTTGACCGATTTATGGCGATAGACTTATTAGATAGATAAACCATTTATTTGATGCAACAAAAGACACAACAGTAATTAACACAAATATAACAAACTCAGAAAAATAAAAAAATAGATAAAAAGAGTAAGGTAGAAGTTAGATTGACGGCACAGTTGTCGCAGTGGCTGAGCGATCGACTGCTCAGCGGCGTGTCGCGGGTTCGATCCCCGAACAGAACAAATATTTGTACGACCTGCAGATAGTTTCAGGTCTGGCGGTTAGTGTATGCAAGTTTAAATGTTTGTAAAAGCACCAACTATAAAAGAAAATTCTTCTCAAAAAAAGTTGACCCAAAGAAATTTAGACAAATCACATATTATAACGGTCGTCCACTACTGGGCGGTGTGTGTCTCAATTGTGTTTCATATGTAGTACATGGAATGCCTCCTGTTAACATGGGACTCAAACATAACTAGCGAAATGTGGGTTTAATAGAATACAGCTCTGCCTAACTCATTAAGGATCACAAAGCCTTGTGTTTGTTATATTTGTGAAAATCGAGTTGAAATCGGTTGGTTGAAATTGGTTATACCATTAGATTTCAACTTATAGACAATTCTACAAAGCCGTTTTAGACCCAGTGATCTAATGGGTCAAATGATTGTAGAAGATGAAATAACACAATGAAATTCGAAATTATGAATATAAATTTTAAATCAATGTTGGTTTAAAAGTATAGAGGTAGTAAAACCGAGTGGTTTTACATGGAGTCATGATCAGAATATAACTCATCCATAAACAGACATTTTTATTATCTGCCTTATCTGACAACTTTACATTCCTAGAATTATTTGGATGTTTGAGAAACAGCTGCATAGATGACCCTATTTGTCAAAGAAAATTTCTATAACACATATTTTTTCTTCTATGTCTATGTGAATTGAATATTTTTTTAACAATGTAAAATGAATACTCTAAAAAGGCAAAAATTTAAATAAAACGGAAAATAAATTTACTTCTAGAAGTCGGAAGCAAAAAAATCAATGAAACTAACAAAATTTACTAACTGACTACTTTTTTCATAAAGCGACTGCCGTAGATCTCGAAGTGAATACTGATTAGATTAGAATAGAATAGAATATACTTTATTACAAAATTTAAGTAAAACTGTTTTACAAAAAAAAGGCTTTATCTATGGTTACAATGGCGGTCTTATCGCACATAAATAAATACACATAGTCGATTTATTTAACATGTGTTTTATAATATTATGCGGTTGACAAATAGGATAGGTATTTTGCATTGCTTCAGAAAAATCTAATGACATTAAATGGAAAGATAATGATTTGCAGCTAAGGTTTTAAAAGCAACTAGTGATTAAAACGATATCCGTTAGTAAAAAGTGTGTCGATCTGAAGACAGACTGGAAGCCAACATTATAGTTGGAAAAAGACTCGCCAAATGATAATGAATCTTGCGTTGGGGTTCCCAAGGTCCAACAGACCTGCATCTACTCAATGCTTAGCAGAAACAGTAACAGTTCAATAATACATCTCAAAACAAGAATTACGCTTGCCGAATCCCATTTTTTCCTAGGATGTCTGTACCTACTTTCATTACCAACAGCATTCTAAAACCAATCGGGTGTAAATATAGCTCATTTTTTAACCCTGCTACACAGCTGTGAAATATCAAACTTCGAATTCTTTTGATCCCTCAGTTTCATCACATTTACTAATATTTTGTATCTCTCAGTTTTATTTTTATGACAAAAATGACTTAAATTTATAGACAGTATGACAGCTGAAACAAGATCAAATTATTTCGGGCTTCAAAAGTATCTCTATTTTTGATGAACATCCACAGACTGATTGCAGAATAAACGTTGCGGGCGAAACAAACCAATATTATGGTTATCCTTCTAACATTATGAATGCGAATGTTTGTGAGGATAGATAGATGGATGTATGTATGGATGGATGTGTGTATGGATGGATGTATGTATGGATGGATGGGTGTATGAATGGATGTATGTATGGATGGATGGATGTATGAATGGATGGATATATGAATGGATGGATGCATGGATGGATGGATGGATGTTTGGATGTTTATTACTCTTCCATGTCAAAAAAAAAGTCTGGATTAACATATAGGACGCTTTTTGTCGATATCATGCGAGCGAAGCCGCGGGCGGCAGCTAATATTTTTATATATCTATGTGGCTAGCTAATAATACTTGTATACACAGAAGAAACAGCTCCCAAATTATAGTTTACTACTATGAACTGGATTCACGGTTTATTTTAAATCAACGCGAATGAAAACAGTACAACGCCCTTGCGTAGGCGCACATTAACACTATGAAAAGGTTAACAGTCCTGCATAGTTGTTTAGGCGCCCACGCAATGCTTTGACGCACCACAGAGCGTAAAATCGTTATAAGTGTTTTAGTTGCACTGTTAACTTCTATTATTACTAGCTTTTGCCCGCGGCTTCGCTCGCGTTAAATTCGGGGTAACATTTTTTTCCCTTGCGCCTTATTTATTGTAATAGCAATGCTAAGTTTTCCCTTTTCTTTCCTCTTTCTCTCTCATATTTTTTTTTTTATATTGCCTATGTCCGTTTCCAAGGTTTCCAATTATCTCTGTACAAAAATTAAATCGGTATAGCCTATTAGGCGTGAAGACGTAACAAACAAACAAAGAAACTCACTTTCGCTTTAATAATATTAAGTAAGGATTCTGCCTATTTGGCGCAGCCGTGAGACACAATAATTATCTTATTTTTGTTTTAAGTAATTATTATTTTTTAAATTAAATTTTGTTTATTTTTCTCCCTTTGTCTGATGTTATGTGCATTATGTGCCAAATAAACTTACTTTATTTTTATTCTTAAATAAAAGGTTTATTAAAGAATAAAAATAAAGCAAGTTAAGTTAAGTTAGTTAGTTGTTACTGCGCGTTAATAAAGTGTTATTGAATTTGTACTGAAATCAGATTAAATGCAAACGACTACATATACATTCGTTTAAATTTGTTTTCGCCGTTTGAAGTCTAAGAATGAATTTCAATAGAATGCTCTGACCGTGATCTAAAAATTTTATTTTCTTTGAGCATCATCTTGATTAAATTGATCATGGCCAAAGAATAATATTGCCAGTCAAAGTGGAATTGTTGCCACATTCTGGACACGTTCCTGGATGACAGTGATACGGAGGAGTACTTTGGAATGTGACGACAAGGAATATTTTCCTTGTCGTCACTGTTATTAGGTACTTTGTTTTAGGATTAATCTAGTCCTTTTTTGAGGTTCAGTACCTCAAAAGGAAAAACGGAACCCTTTTCACTTACCGTAAGGATCACTTTAATGTCCGTCTGTCTGTCCGGTGTTTGTCAAGGCCATTTATTTCGAGAACCCGTTCAGGTATTGCGTAAAAATTAAAACTATATGTTGACTAGCTTTTGCCCGCGGCTTCGCTCGCGTTAAATTCGGGGTAACACAGTTCCCCTTTCCTGATTTACAGGTACCTTCTATCTGTAGTTTTTGCCCTAGCGCCTTATTTATCGTAATAACAAAGCTTAGATTTTCCTTTTTTACTCTTTCTCCCTCATTTTTCACTAAAAGAAAAGCCTGTGTCTCCAAGTCCCAACTATCTCGGTACCAAAACTAACCGATTTTGATGAATTTTGGTATAGAGATAGTTGGGAACCAGGAGACGGACATAGGCTATTTTTTTTTAATTTTTATTTTAAAAAAGTTAGGGAGAAAAAGGGAAAACTTAGCGTTGCTATTACAAATCAATAAGGCGCAAGAGGAACTGTGTTACCCCAAATTTAACGCGAGCGAAGCTGCGGGCGAAAGCTAGTTTATAATATTAGTAAGATAAGATGGAAAAATCTATTGATATTAAGCACACTACAGAAACTTTAAAATTATGTATTGTCAAAGATAAAACCACCAAAATATAAATATTTCACTGAATCGACCAAAAACGATTTGCTTCTAACAAATAATTGGTACGAGTTATTAATAAAAGAATACTCTGATTCTTAATACATTCGAGACACGTAGGCGTTGTTCTGAGAAAATCACTCATTGTCTGCACGATTTTAACCGCCATTGGATTAACCAGTTTTACTCAGTGTTGAATCAATATGTAGATATTCTAGAATCCAGAATCGTGGATGGTATAGTTTTAGTATTTCATTACAATGACCTATTTCACAATGACCCATTTTTAAAAGTTTGATTGGTAGATAGAGTTTTGTATGATGGAATGTCTAATACAAATTTATTCTAATCTTTTCTTCCTGAAAAACGCATTTAGAGTACTCAAATGTATTTTTAAAATGCAAGTCAAAAACCTGTCCTCTTTACTGTAATATTCTGCATAATTATATATTTTAGGTATATATTACTATATCAGTATTTTTTTATGTGTATTATTTGTATGTAAGTTTATTTATATGATTGATAATTTAAAATTTTCTGTTTTATCTTTTCCACACACTGTGTCTACATATCAAGAAGAAATTTCTTATGAAATAAACGGTTTATTCCGAACCTGACCCGAAAACCTGACCCGGTCGCGGGTTAGGTTAGGAATTCGAAAAAAACTATAACATTTATTCCGAACGTAACCCTCTTCCTAACCTGACCCGTTGTATCATTCCTAACGTAACCCGAATTTCGAAAAAGATACTTTTCGCTCTTATTCTTTCTGGAAATTAAAAGAGGTAACCGCTTCCCATTCCCTCTCGCTCCGGACCATGGACTGAACCAGGACCGGACGCGAGAGATCGCCGCCGCCGATCGCCTCCACGAGAGCACGGCGGTGCTCCACCCTGCGCTGGACAGTCCGCCACTTTGTGCTCCACCGTGTCCTCCGGGCGATCGCCACAATGGTGACACCCGGGCGTTTCCTCCCGCTCGATTATGTGCAGGAACCTCCCGAAACTTCCGTGTCCAGTGAGGATCTGCGTCACGCGGTAATTGAGGACGCCATGGCGCCTCTCCAGCTCCTCCTCAAAAGGGGACTTACCCCCACTATTGTGGCGTGCCCTGCACAAAGTTGCGACATTCGCTCTCTCCATGCCACCATGAGATCGCACCGGAGGTCTGTCCGCTGAACGGCAATTTGACGCGGTAGCGGAGTTTCCCCCCGATGTAGTGCCTCCGCGCGCCACTCATACAGGCGCGCGAGGACTATCGCCTCCAGATCCCACGGTGGCAATCCGGCAAGGAGTCTTGCTGCCTCGCCGGAGATCGTGCGGTAGCCCCGGATCAGCCTGATAGCTATAACCACCTTTTGAGGCGCGTTCAGATAGTGGGCGGTGCGCCGCCCTAAAGAACGCGCCCATACCAGGGCCCCATAAAGGGCCATGGACCGACTCCGGCATAGAGCCTACGGTAGGAGTACGGTAGGCAGCCTACGTCTGTGACTATCAGATGGTATCGGGCCGCTTACAAAACATTAAATCTGCTTTTATGGAGTGACGTTTGACTTGTTTCTTATAACCCATTGCCTTAGCACTGGGAAAGGCATGGTAAATATTGCAAAAGAACGTAATCTGTTAAAGTTTATAGCAGTGTCCTTCGTAGGACTATGCATCTGGGTCTAACAGTACACGTACGCCGGGTAAACGAACAAGTAAAGTAAAGTAAAGCAACAAACAAATTATTAATTACTTCAACGCAAGATTAGCGTCTCCCTTTTCACTTTCTGTTCGATATATCATAAATTTGTATCCTCTTGTCTTCTTAGAGTCATATATATCTGATATGGATAACTACTTTTAATTTCCAGAAAGAATAAGAGCGAAAAGTATCTTTTTCGAAATTCGGGTTACGTTAGGAATGATACAACGGGTCAGGTTAGGAAGAGGGTTACGTTCGGAATAAATGTTATAGTTTTTTTCGAATTCCTAACCTAACCCGCGACCGGGTCAGGTTTTCGGGTCAGGTTCGGAATAAACCAAATAAACTGTACCTTTTTGCTCTTCTGTCTTAATGTAATATCTTGTCATGTATTTTGTGTGTGCATAAATAAATAAATAAAATAAATGTATTCATGAAATCAAGGTCTGCTAAAGATACCTATGTTGTCAGCAACGAATAGGCACAGAAAATATAACAGTCCAAAAAATTCCAAAATCCTTCATTTTTATCGATTTTTACCATCCATCCATTTTTACACGCAAGAAGAATAGCAATAACAAGCTAGTTAAACTCTTCCTCTAAATTTGAATGTTAAAAAATATTAATTAAACCGGCATTTTTTCAAAATAGGTGAATGCGAAGCTTCGATTTCGTTAAAAAATGTGATATTCAGTCTGAGCTGCAGTTGCCCTTTTCGCACTGTTCGGGCGTCGCTTCCGCAATAGTCTCTGCGAATATATATTTCTGTTTCCTCTTAAATCCTCCTTCGCCTACATTCTAGTACTGTTACTGTAACTGAAGTTTAAATAAATAAACAAGTCGTGTGAACTGCTGTTTTTAGTAACTGTTACTCAGACAGATTCGTAAGTGTTGACTTTAAATTAATAAAGTAGAGTGCATTTCCTCTTAATTAATTTTTGCTTCCTATAAACTACGGCTGTACATGACCTACCTTACTAAGGGAAGTTCTGTCATAATAACTAGTCACATAGTACACATAGTAGTACTAGTAATTATTAGTCATATAGAAAATACTTGAATTTTATTATAACTGTGGCTAAGGTCAAAGGTCTTATTGGTCACTGGTTATGATTAATGGGTAATCCCAATACTCCTAGTAACCCCACGATTCTAAATCAAATATAAAATTTCTAAACTTCGACTGAATAAAATTCGAATTCATTTTTTTTTATGTTTCTCAGGTACTTGCCTATCTTTAAAAAAATAACGATTACCAAAAAACACGTTTTTGCCACAGACTTCCGAAAGTATTTTTCTTTTTTTAATTTCCTTATTTCGAACCATGCTTATTTTTTTGCAAATTCAAAGTTATATTTTACCATTTTTACATGTAGGTACACACAAATCATTTACCTAGAAGTTATAGTCAAATTTACATGGGACCACCGTTTGAGCTTTCTCTACCAAATGAAAATATAATCACTTCAATCGGATCAATACTCACGGACAAATCGGTGTAAATCCATACATGAAAAATAAAAGTTGCTGGTAGAATACATCAACTCGTCTTTTGTTGATTGAAAATGTCCGAGCATGGGAAGTCGGTCCGCTGAGATGATTATATTATAATTTTCTGTACTAAAATCACCTGTCGCTGTAAATACCTTTTAATTAAATTAAGGTAATATAGTTATACTAAGAACTTCCTTGTCCAATAACTGAGTACAATTGTATGTACCTAGGTATTCATAATAATTAACCATTGTGAATACCATTATATTATAAATTATTATGACCTCAACGTATTGCATTACAAATAGGAAGAAACGTGTTATTTTTGAAGCGTCGCATTCCGTTATTTTATATGTTATTTTTAGCCTTTCGAATCATCAGCTATTGCGCTTGTAAAAAAACCAATTGGAATTTCTATTACCGTGGCCGGGGTTCGGGTTGTACGTAAGATGTACCGCGGCCCCGCAACATTAAAGGACAAAAGAAGAAACATGGGTGGGTATTAGTTAGGACATAGGTCATAATTTCAGTCATTTGATGATTTCCCATCCACAATAAAAAAATTATAAGACTTCCTGTAAGGATTCTCGGGTCATGATACTGAACAACTTTTATTCTAAGGGTTCTTGATATTGGCAAAAAAAGCTTTATTCCATGAGGACTTTTAACTCGCTCGTATTTTTTGTCTCGTACTCTAGAGAGTACCAAACGGTTCCGTTATTGACCAACACCGTTGCGTGACATGCACGTAACGTTTTAGCACCGGCAAAATATATAGTGGACGTAAGTCCTCGAGAATATTTGTAAAGTATGAGACTATTATCTTACTTTTCACAAACTCATGCCTTTTTCTCGGAGGTGTATACATAAACTGCTACGGTATTTGTACATTCTTCGAGTACTACGTGATAATTCTGAAAAACTTCTCCAAAGTGTCCTTCTAATGCGCTTACCAAAAGGTATTCACAAATTCCTTTTGTTAAGTCACTTTTGAAAAACAATCTAAGCATTCTCTTTTAAATTTTTATCAATACTTTTTCTTAGTATAAAGCACATACTTTTCAGTACTAAGAATGAGATGAGATGGCCGTTCTAAACCCGTTACAAACGCGTATGATATGCTGTTAAAATCGATGCGTTCTAGTTTCTTCTTTCTTTTTTTCCGTGCCTGATGAGTTCATAGCACGGTCATGGTATAGTACATTGTAATGTGGAGACTTTTTCAAAGTTTCGTTAAAACATAAAAACCCTTGTTCTATGACATTTCTGTATAGAGCATTATATATTTTTGTATGATAATGATAACCTTCATTATAATCGCCATTGGAACCATAATTTTTGTTAAACTTTTTTCTATAATATTATTAATAACCACCATTATAATCGCCATTGTAACCACAGAGTAAGCAATTTCTGTAAAACTATGTTCAATTAAGTTTATCTTATTCTATAAGTAGATGTAAAGATGTATCCCATCAAAAACAATACTTGTCAAAAAAACCAAGTCTCGCAACTCAGTTGTGCTGCTTTAAAAAGTTGTGAGATCCATGTAATACCAAGTCGGTTATTAATTTATTCAGTCTCTACTTAAGCGACTTTCTGTCTTAATACGTCCAGTCTCTAATCCAAAACAATTGAAAATCAATTGCGTCTGGAATCTCCGTACTCGAAGCATTAAGTTGTTACGTAAAAATTAACAGCATCTTATAGTGACGCATATCAATATTAAAATTCTTTAATGTTTCATATAAATATATCGAAACTTGGCCATCGCACTAAATAATTGAATTTACATGTGTTTTCAGGCGATTGAATTTATACGTGTTTTCAGGCGATGACCAAGTCACAATATATTTATATGAAACATTAAAGAATTTTAATATTGATATGCGTCACTATAAGATGCTGTTAATTTTTACGTAACAACTTAATGCTTCGAGTACGGAGATTCCAGACGCAATTGATTTTCAATTGTTTTGGATTAGAGACTGGACGTATTAAGACAGAAAGTCGCTTAAGTAGAGACTGAATAAATTAATAACCGACTTGGTATTACATGGATCTCACAACTTTTTAAAGCAGCACAACTGAGTTGCGAGACTTGGTTTTTTTGACAAGTATTGTTTTTGATGGGATCTCATTTCTTTTTGTATTTTGTAGACAGTTCTACTTTTTTCCTTTTCGGTACCTTCTACTTATTAGAGTTTACTCCTTAAAAATCGATTTTCATATATAAGGCGCCCGGTATGAGAAAAATCCGAGGGGTAAAACCTGCTAATGTAACGAAAATGTGTCACGATTTTGGTGCGCACAATACGGTCAGTAATTTCAATCCCGGTTCTAATGATCTAATAACGTGTTTGGTAAAGAAACGGATAGTCAAACAACATTACGCTGGATCAAACCCAACGTCTTGTTTTTCTTTTTGCGATTTCTTTTCATTGGAAGTACTTTTTAAATATTATATTTAGTTTTTTATTTTTTTATTTATTGTCAAGTTGATAAAAAAATGTTTCTTTTTGCGACTTCTTTTCATTGGAAGTACTTTTAAATATTTTATTTAGATTGTTTTTATTTATAACTAGCTTTTGCCCGCGGCTTCGCTCGCGTTTAATTCGGGGTAACACAGTTCTCCTTTCCCAATTTGCAGGTACTTGTTGTAGTTTTTGCCATAGCGCCTTTCCATTACTTCCCTCTTTGTCCCTCATTTCTCACTTAGGTAGCCCATGTCTGTCTCCAGAGTCCCAACTATCTCTGTACCAAAATTCAAAATCAAAATCGGTTTAGTCATGTAGGCGTGAAGAAGTTACAAACAAACAAACCAACTCACTTTCGCTTTTACAATATTACTAAGGATTTGTTTCCCTTTTTGCGGCTCTTTATCAGATTGTATGCATAACTAAAATTTCTTAATAAAGATTAAAATCATCTTTACAACCCTTGTGTGATCATATAATCCCGAGTTTTTATTATGATAGTCATTTTATTAGATTAAATGAACTCAGGGGGTTTTTATTAACGATTGTAATTATTATAACACCGTGATGCTTAATACGGTCGCGATTTATATTTAATTCAACACACAACCTGACACTGACTTTCAAATTGCAGTTATCGTAAGGTGCCCGGTATGAGAAAAATCCGAGGGGTAAAACCTGCTAAAGTAACGAAAATGTGTCACGATTTTGGTGCGCACCTTTAGTGCGCAACTTTCTAATTTGGCTGTGAGTGTATTAAGACGTACATGTGGTATGCTGTATAGGCGACTATACCTATATACTATATGTTATTGGGCTTGTTTTTTAAAGTTATACTTCTTTTGGCGCGATGGAGAAAAATGATGAGAGTGAATTTAGCCAGCGACATCGTGAAGTTAATTCTAGGTGGCATGAAAATCGATAACTATGTTCAAGTTGTATATTCTAGTATTTTTATATTTAGAACACGTCATCATCTGCCTAGCCTTTTCCCAACTATGTTGGGGTCGGCTTCCAGTCTAACCGGATGCAGCTGAATATTTTACATGGAGCGACTATTTAGAACACGTGTTTCATAATAAATAAATATTATTTTGGTGTTCTTATTAAATTAATTTCACATTCCAAGCAACCCTTGCGGAGGTTTGGAAATGGATGGGTAACCACAGGGGGCCAGGTTAAGCAACCTTTGCCAAGGTTTGGATATGGAAGGGATACCACACGGGGACAGGTTAAGCAACCCTTGCCGAGGTTTGGAAATGGATGGGTTACCACACGGGGACAGGTTAAGCAACCCTTGCCGAGATTTGGAAATGGATGGGTAACCACAGGGGGCCAGGTTAAGCAATCTTTGCCAAGGTTTGGAAATGGATGAGTTACCACACGGGGACAGGTTAAGCAACCCTTGCCGAGGTTTGGAAATGGATGGGTTACCACACGGGGACAGGTTAAGCAACCCTTGCCGAGGTTTGGAAATGGATGGGTTACCACACGGAGACAGGTTAAGCAACCCTTGCCGAGGTTTGAAAATGGATGGGTTACCACGGGGGGCCAGGTTAAGCAACCCTTGCCAAGGTTTGGAAATGGATGGGTTACCACAGATAGCCAGTAATAGAGTTTTTATTCAAAGTTCCTTCGATCCTCGAATTCATAAACGATGATGAACACGAAAACGAAAACGATGTCCTTTTGGTAAGTCCACAATGAAACAGAATAATTATGTTTTCAATGACATATTTAGTTCCTATCACAATCTGTTCGTTTCTGCATACTACTTTTACAAAATAATTTCGATGTTTCACATCTGCCAGGCGTCCCGCGACGGCTCACATTCTTTTGATTATTTTTTATATTTATCGTTAATCACTAAAGCATTTTAGTTTTTTTTTTTCTATACGCCAAAGAAGTATAACTTCTAACGCGTGTACATAAGTACACACACCCCTTTTTCATTAATTTATGAATTTACCCTTTCATATGATATTAATCTTTTTTCAGTTGAATAAACTCTTTTTGCGTATGGTTAGATACTCGTACTTAAGGAGTAAACTCCAGTCGTGCGTCGGAGCTGACACACACACTTTTTTGTATATATGTATATCTACCAGCAACAAATTTTCTTAAAGCCCTCTCTCTGACTTATGAACTTTTCTTATTTTTGTAGGTAGCCTTCCTTTTTCTCTTTTCCGGTACTACTTCCTGAGCTTCAGCTACAGTTTTTCTAAGAGCCCACTCCCTGTCTCTATGCGTTTTTCTGGGAGGCTTTCATGTTAAAATTTTTGATAAATCTGGACGGTAAATGCTTCTTAGTCTGTTGATAAATGATAAATGATAAATGATAAATGATGTTTATTTTGCAAGTAGGTTTTCACAAACACTTTTACACGTCATATTTTTTTAAAACTAGATGATGCCGGTGTTTCGTACCCGACTACTCTGAGAAGAAACAGCCGAAACAAACTCAGAGGTCATAGTCTCTTTTAAAGTCCAGACAAAATAATCTTGGTCAACTTACATGAGGACTATGCAGATAGTGTCTGAAATGGTCTTTTTAAGAAAGCACCACACAGATTGAGTGGACCTGTCCAGTCAGTGCAAGCATTTGTCAGTTATCGTGTAGCTCAACTCATAACCCAAGGAGCTCAACGACACGACGAACAATACCAAAAAAAGGACATTTGTGTAGGTCGCTTATAGTACTCAAACTGCCAGACCTTCGTCAAAAAACAAAGTAAATAAAAGAAATGATCCACATGGTCCTCACATTTACAATAAACAAATAAAATAAAAAAATAAATAATTAATGAGATCATAATGAAATCATAAAATGTCATAAAATAATAAGAAAATAAAATGTCACTAATCATAATAATAATAATAAAAAGAATGTAAAAATAAAGTAAACATTAATGTCAAAGTGTATAGAATAAAGGAATAGACAATAAATAAATGAAACAAAGGCAAATTTTGACACTCACTGAGTAAACTAAATTGGAGCAGCTTAATCCCAAGCCTTTTTATCTTCAAGGTAATGATTAATATTATAGTAAGCTTTGAGACATAGTTTACGTTTTATAAAAGATTTAAATTTATTGAGGCTTAGTGTTTGAATATCGCTTGGCAGTTTATTATAATAACGTATACATTGGCATGTGAATGTACCCCCTATTTTTTTGAGCCTCGTTGCAGGAACAACAAATTTGTGTTTGTTCCTTGTATTTATGTCGTGGATATCACTGTATTTTTTAAACAATTTTATATTTTTATAAGCGTACAAAAGGTTTTCGTAAATAAACTGAGAGGGCACAGTTAGTATGTTAATCTCTTTAAATTTTTCTCTGAGGGAGTGTCTAGGACTTAATTTATACATTGAACGAATTGCCCTCTTTTGCAAAATAAAAATTGTCTGAATATCGGCGGCATGGCCCCACAAGAGAATACCATACGACACCACACTGTGGAAATAACTAAAATAAACTAAACGGGCTGAATTGTATTCACAGTTGTATTCACAAATTGAGGATTCCTGCGCTTTAACACTTCCAAAGTCGACATTAATTAGATGTAAACCGCCCAGACTTGTAACTCTCGAAAGTGCCACGTAAGCTTGACCGGATGTGAATACTGTAGAACCGATATCCATCAGTGCATTATGTAGACTTAGTCCTTGACTTTGGGTTGCGGGTTGTTCGAAAGAGATACCGCCGCCTCGGAACGTAAAGGGCAATAGAAGAAACATGGGTGGGTTTTAGTCAGTACAAGTCTGACATGCCCCCCCGCTCCGCCCAAAGCGGGGGAAGTCATTGGATGACTTCCCACCCGAAAAAAAAAAGTCCTTGACTTTTATGTATAGTTAAAGCATAGGCTAAACATATGGGAAACTGTTCGCAATGAACATAAGTTTTAACCGGACAAAGTTCGTAAACATGTTCGTTATTAAATGTAATGTTAAGTACGAATACGCACGTAGGTACGTTTTTTGCATAAAATAATTTAATTTTCTGTATATATTTTTTTATTATTAGTTTCTGTATATTTATAGGTTGTATATATTTAGTAATTAATTTAATTATAATATGATAAATAAAAAAACAAATAAATCAGTGATAAAAAAAAAATTACACGTGTTTGCATGACGGGAATACCCATTTTTTGCTCGATTTGGCAGGGGCACTACCATGCGCCTATATTTATATGGGACTAGCTTAAACCCGTAAAACATCGTTACGATAAAGCCAATTTTGAAAAAAAATACTGAAAATTTGGCTGTATGGACTTAATTTTCTTTGCGGTTTTTCTAGTCCAGATTTTTTAGTTTTTCCTTGATTCATACACCAAACACTACTTACATTCCAAATTTCAAGCTTCTAGGTCTGCTAGAAGTGCCTTAGCATTTTGATGATCGGTGAGTCAGCGAGTGACAAAATTAAGAAATTTGACCCGTTATAATTCTTAAAATACTGGTTCAAATTTAATGAAATTTGAAATATACCGTGTCTTTACTATGCCTGCAAGGTTACTAAAATTTCAGTCTTCTAGTTTTATCCACAACGAAGTTACAGGGGGTCGAAAATGGTCTGAGTTGCTTCGAGAAAAGGATGGTACGGCCGTGACGCTTTTTGCTCGACTTGGTGGGGGCACTGCCGTGCCCCCAGATTTATATGTACATACGCAAAATAAAATGAAACTTTTATAAAAAGTTAATATCAATGGCAAATAGCCAGTCATATTAAAGTTAATTAAACGGTACTAAACTGGCCGTAGAATATTTTATAGGGATGTGTGAGACATACAAAAAGCCACGCGTCAATAAAAAAAAAAAACAGTGTCAGTTGCTATACTCGCTTTTGCACCAGATGCTTTTGTTATTACGCAAATCTTAGCTTAAGGTCATAGAGCAACTGACGTGTGATGAGGAGATGATGATTTTGCCAGCTTTGTTTTTTTAAGTCCCATGTTATATGGGGACGAGCCTATTGCCATCAACTGGGCACAAATCCAGGCTCCTTAGCTTCTACAGAAAACGCACCCCTATCCTACATGTTAAAAAATAAATACAGAACTGAAAACTACCGATTCTGTGACACCAGTTATTTTTATGAAAAACACCAATGCCAAAGACATAAAAACTGATAGACGCAAAATACTTTCGGAATCAACGGAAAAATAAATTAAAGTGTTTACAAAAATACAAATTTCAACTTTTTGGTGGCGCTAATGTTAAAATAAATTGCAGTTTTTTTTCTTCTATTTTAGATTGTAAACGATAAAATAAATAGCCGTTAGTTAGATAACTACCACCATAAAAATAATAGATGTCATGAATGATGTAAACATGATGTTGTAAAAATATTATAATTAAAAAGAGTGTTCACGGCGATTCTTGCCCATTATCTATACTATAATTACTATTATCTATACTTCTATACTAATATTATAAAGCTGAAGAGTTTGTTTGTTTGTTTGTTTGAACGCGCTAATCTCAGGGACTACTGGTTGGAATTGGAAAATTCTTTTAGTATTTAATAGTCCATTTCTTGAGGAAGGCTATAGGCTATTATAACATCACGCTACGACCAACAGGTGCTGAGCAGCGTGGGTGAAACCGCGAGGAACAGCTAGTTCTCTATAAATATCTACATTTTAGAATAGGCAACTTCGATACTTTCACAAGTTGTTATGCCTTGTGACTAGGACTATAGTTTCATATTTATGTTTTTGATATTAAAAAGTGCCTGTATCGGTCTAATTGAAATAAATGATTTGAGTTTCAATAAAACATTACGCATGTAATTTGCGAAGACCAAGCAAAGTTGTACCCTAATTTCAAGAGTTATAATTAAGTTCTATGATCAATAAATTCCAACCAACTCCATTTCCAAGAAACAGGACATAAGTCCAAACTCAGGTCTCCCCGGCCGACTGGAAAATTCCTGACAAAGAATTAATCCTCTCATTTTACGTTCTGGGAATCAAACTGTCTCATGGTCGGCAGTAGTGCTTGCGACCAACAATACATTGACGGCGCCACAAGGCTTATGACCTGCATTCGAGGAACACAGTTATGCAATTTCCTCATCGGGCTAAAGTAAGGACCTCCTTAAAAATCGACTGTGGGTCAGAGTAAGTGTAATTGCGTAAACCAACGATATCGACTGGATTGGAGCCAGCAACTATTTACTTTAAACCTGTTATTAAGTAATGTGACCGTAGGTTTCAGATTAAAAACAAACGAACGTACTGATAGTTAGACATTCTCCAGACGGCAACGAATCTTGTCCGGTATGCCGAGAATAGTATTGAAATTCCGTGCTGCTAGCTCAGTTAGTCAGTCAAGGAGTGACCACGGATGTGTTCCACTAGAAGTCATCATCATCTACCTAGCCCTTCCTCAACTATTTTGGGGTCGGCTTCCAGTCTAACCCGATGCAGCTGTATACTAGTATTTTTAATAAAGAAACTGCCAATCTGGTGAGACTGGTTGTGAGACATTCGGTACACTGTCTACCTGTAGCGACAGTTTAAGATCTACAATTGACAGCCGGAACCAGGGGCGCCGGGGGCTTAAATGTTCTCCAAGGCACTTCGGAGGAAACCCGGTACGTAATGGGTGGCTTAACCTAAAGATCGACCCGAGCATTTGGTATTGTTTAGCCACGATATTTTTATAGTTTTATGTACAGTCAAGAGGAGCTCTCTTGACTGACCATCCCTATTAAAATATTGCTCTGAAAAGTTCGCAATACTTCTTTCCCTTGCCTTTTTTGCATTGAAACGACACGAACAACTATGTCTAAAAGGAGCAATGAACTACATTGAACCTTTACGAGCCACCGACCTTGACTGGTGTTGTCGGAATGCAACCTTCTTTTACGTATGACGTGAAGTGTAACATCGTCTGATAGTGAACAAGTCTTGAAGACTATTCTGAGTCATTAGAGAAACGTCATAATGTTGGAAATAGCGACGTGAATATCCGTCTTCCTATACCTGTCGATATGTTTGTTGTATACCGGTAGTATTAAGATCGTTTGTAGTAGTATTTACATTAAGGTAAGTGCTATGTTTTGTTAACAAACTGAATTTGGAGGTTTCCTTATGATTGCTAACGAGGCAAAGGCAGCCAATTACAGTAATATATTAGTGTTAACAATACTATATTTAGAAACGGTGCAGATAGCAGACGTTCCCCGTTTAGTCGATTTATTAATATGGCATGGCAAAAATGCCTGATTCAAAGTTGATGTGTCTTCGATAAATAATGTGCGTACAAATGCATACTTCTTAGTGAGGTAGCTTCGTTCGTTAAACAGTAGTAAATGCGCTACAGTTGTTGCTTTTATTTGGTTGCTAGCCCGTATTCGGGTGGTCGAGGGAATTTACTTCAATTTGGGCAGCCGAAGCATGTATTACACTTCCTTTGGGGAATTTGATATGCCACTTTTTCTTACCAGCTAAAACACACACAAATAGAGAAAGATAGGCATTTTTAAAGCAGGCTGATCTTCAGCCTAGTTTTAATAAATGACTTTTGAGTTGACACTGGCCATTGCAATGGAATATGAGCCATGGACAGCGAGTTATTTGAATGAAGAAAAAAAATGCGAAATGTGAATCTATACTATAATAGGTATTATAAAGCTAAATAGTTTGTTTGTTTGTTTGTTTGAACGCGCTAATCTCAGGGACTACTCGTTGGAATTGGAAAATTCTTTTAGTGTTGGATAGTCCATTTCTTGAGGAAGGCTTTAGGCTATATAACATCACGATACGACCAACAGGTGCTGAGCAGCGTGGGTAAAACCGCGAGGAACAGCTAGTGAATTATAAGTAGGTACCTAATAATATCTATGGTTAAAACAACCCACAACATCCTCCCTACATCCTGTTATTGACATTGTGCTATCTATGTTTTATCCTTGGCTTAAATAACTTAAATGAATGACCACACAAGGTTGCATGCGCCACAATGTTATTTTTAATAGTTATTAATAGAAATTGCAGTTGCCTTATTGTTACAGTCGAACGTTGTGTCTCTATGACCACACAAATCAATTACAATGTCTTTATATCACTAAGAACTGGATTTTAGCAACGACTGGATATCACCAACAACTGGAAATATATATATATATATACTAGCTTTAAATTTGGGGTAACACAGTTCTCCTTGCGCCTTATTGATTTGTAATAGCAACGCTAAGTTTTCCCCTTTCTTCCCTCTTTCTCCCTCACATCCCACTTTTTTAAATAAAAATTAGCCTATGTCCGTCTCCTGGTTCCCAACTATCTATGTACCAAAATTCATCACAATCGGTTTAGCCATTAAAGCGTGAAGAGGTAATAAATAAACAAACTCACTTTCGCTTTTATAATATTAGTAAGGATTGTTTTATATTTCTGCCGGTTTGTTTTTTGGTTGGCAATTAAAATTGTCTCAAGGGCAACAAGGCTCATTCCCTTCGCGTCATAAAAGTTCTTAAGATAGTAGGTTTAACCATTTTTGCATCAGGTGGCTACAAGACCTGTTTACCAACAAAAAGGTTCAAAGTTGCGTATTTTGCAAAGAGAAATGCATATCTTCGATAAGGTCAGATGCATAGTGCTCGAACCGGTGTGCGAGTATCCTTACTTCCTTGTAAGGATATTAACTAGCTTTTGACCGCGGCTTCGCTTGCGTTAAAATCGGGGTAACACAGTTCCTCTTTCCTGATTTGCAGGTACCTGCTACTTATAGTTTTTGCCCTTGCGCCTTATTTATTATAATAATAATGCTAAGTTTTCCCTTTTCTTCCCTCTTTCTCCATCATATCTCAATCTCATAACCAACCTCATATCTAAAAAAATATATGTTCGTCTCCTGGGTACCAAATATCTCTGTACCTCTGTGTATCTCTGTAATCGGTTTAGCCATTTAGGCGTGAAGACGTAACAAACAAACGAACATACAAACTCACTTTCGCTTTTATATATATTAGTAAGGATTTATGTATTGTTCTAAAAAAAAGTAAATACAATATTTAAATGATACTGAACCCCACACTTTTTGAGGCGAGGTATCACCAACGACTGATTATCATCTATGTCTGTCTACAAATTGATGAATCGTTTATATACAGCAGAAGGTGTTTATGAATAACAATATTTTGACAATAGTTAGTTAATTAATAAGTTTTGAAAAAAGAATTCTAAACAATTTTATAAAAAAACTCTGTTAGCACTCAAGTGATTTGATTGAACACTTTAGAGTAGGAAATCAAGTAGTTAAAATAACACTTCTCAATATTATTGAAAGGCAAACTTTCGTAACTGATTGTGGAATTTAGTCAGAGGTCAAGATGATGCCAAAACATTGAAGCTGATGACAGTAACATACCTCTAAACATTCGACATACATTTACGTGTATACACGAAAACTTTTTAAAGCTATTGCATAGCTTTCATCGCGGGCTTTGAGCACGGCTACCGAATCTAGAAATTCCGTAACGAAAAAAATTCTAACACTTTCATTACGAATACATTTTTAAATAGAATAGCGTGAATTAGCGTATTTGATGGAGAATCGGATAGTCAATTGGCATTACGCTGGATCGAACCCAAGAAGTTTTTAAATATTATAATTAGATTTTTTTTTTATTTATTGCATAAGTTGATAAAAAATTATATGCAATAGCTTTACTGCGGCAGTCCCCGAGTGCCACACGTATTTTTTTTTTATGGATGGCACCTCGCAGTTCAACCGATGAGGTTGTTTGCTGCTCTACCGGACCATCCTGTGGATGCTTTGAGACCTACTGCGATACATATAAAGACTCCTTTTGCCTCATCTACTGTCATACATTTTAGTGTTCAAACTTGAACATAAAGACCTTCCTTTTAACAATGAATAAAGGAAAACAAAACAGACATTTGACATACTCGCACACCGGTTCGAGCACTATGCATTTGACCTTATCGAAGATATGCATTTCTCTTTGCAAAATACGCGACTATGAACCTTTTTGTTGGTAAACAGGCCTTGTAGCCACCTGATGCAAAAGTGGTTAAACCCACTATCTTAAGAACTTTTATGACGCAAAGGGAATGGTCCTTGCTGGCCTTGAGACAATTTTAATTGCCAATCAAAAAACAAAGTGGCAGAAATATAAAACAATCCTTACTAATATTATAAAAGCGAAAGTGAGTTTGTTTGTTTGTTACGTCTTAACCGATTTTGATGAATTTTGGTGCAGAGATAGTTGGGACTCTGGAGACGGACATAGGCTAAAACAATGAGGTATGAGGCAGAAAGAGGGAAGAAAAGGGGAGAGAAAGATATTTTTTTACGATACAGGAGAAATTCCTAGTGTGGGACAACGTTTAAAAATAAAAATTGTCTTCGTGGCTGGTACTGAGTCCTTCCTAATAGAAAAACACAAAAACATTTTGTCCAACCTGAGAATTGAACCTAGGACCTCCTGCTCAGCAGTCGTGTCATTACTACTTTCCCAGAAAAGCTGTTTCATAAAAAAGCTCTACTACTATTAATAGAAATGCAAGTACATTAATTATATTAATGCAAAAGTGTTGTTAAATCCGTTTAAAAGTGTCCCTTTATCATGTTTAACGTTACCCTTGGGATAACCTAGTTAGAATACACTAACCTTTGCCATGACCACCATAGACCACAGTTCACACCATAGACACAGACCACAGTTTGAATCAATGTCAATGTGGCTTTATAGGTAGAACTAGCTGTAGTCCGCCTTTTTGGACGCTCGATCCTGTGCGTCTTAAGTTATCTTCTTATATATTTAATCTATACTATATATCTATACTAATATTATAAAGCTAAAGAGTTTGTTTGTTTGAACGCGCTAATCTCAGGGACTACTGGTTGGAATTGGAAAATTCTTTTAGTGTTGGATAGTCCATTTCTTGAGGAATGCTATAGGCTATATAACATCACGCTACGACCAACAGGTGCTGAGCAGCGCGGGTGAAACCGTGGGGAATAGCTAGTACTGAATATGCTTAGTGAAAAATCCTCTGGGCCTCAGGATAAATAAATATAGCATTACCTCTTGCATGTACCACTTATTGTCATCTTCCAAGAACATTCGTTCACAAGGTTTCCCATAAACCAAGTCGTAACTCTTCTTTTTCAAGTCCACAGTTTTCATGAACCGTGACTTGTAATGCGTGTCTAAACCATGGTTTAACAGCACATCCTTATACACCCCCGTACAATTGTTCCCAACACGAACAAATCCTAAAGGGCAACATTTTCTTAAACATTTTTTGTTTTGACATAAACACCCGAACGTTCTAATTTCACCATCAACTTTTTTTGAGTACACATATTTTGGCGGGAATATGACGCCATCTTGCACTATGGAACCGTTCACCGAACTTTTCACGTCACTAATATCGACACTCTCACTATCTAAACACGGCTGGCCACTCGCGCACGCGGCCACGAAAAATAGAAGAAATAGGAACATTTTATTAATTCTGGGAAAAAATAGTTTTGTTGCCAACGAATGCGTTCACGATCTGAAGTATTTGTAATCTGTGTTTGATACCGACGACCGACTCATAATGTTGTACGCATTGCACTGACCGGCCAGCAAGCAACTTTTATTTATTTATATATGAAGTTAGTTAGGACATGAATTCATTAGAGGGAAAATTAATTGTTTCCTATCGTACCCTTGCGTGGCGTTTACATTGTGCTCCCGAAATAAATTTTAAGTTTTGTAGGTCAACTTTTTTCATGGAAAAAATATTATTACCTTTATGTTCTAGTTTAGTAGCTTTGTCTGTTTATCCGTGCATATTACTAGCTCTATTATTCATGAGCTTATCTTAGCGCAATTTGTTCAGATTGTGCGTGGTTAATTATAATGTATTATTTACTTCGTTTATTTATTCTTACAACATTGAGAATTTCATTACCACTGCTCTCAACTGGAGAAGTAAAAGATCATGAGGAGACCGGCATTTCATAGAACGAAACACTTGAAGACATGACATCTACCAACTTGTGTGCCAACATGGTACATTATAGTCTCCTTTCATAGATAAAAGACCTTTGTCCCAGCAGTTTGAAGATAGAGGGGTCTATCAGGGCTTTTGTCTGCCGTCACTGCGGGCTGGTTACGTGTTATATTTTTATAGGTATACCTAATATCCTAGAATGCTCTCCATGGTGTTCTGACTGCCAGGGCCAAGGCCTGGCGGGGTTGCGGGTTGTTCGAAAGAGATAACGTTGCCCCGGAAAACAAATAGCAAAAGAAGGAACATGGATGGGGTTTAGTCAATAGAAGTCTGACCCTCCCTGCGCCGCCCATAGCGGGAGAAATAATTTAATGACATTTCGTTACTATATATGATATATCCTTATATTATTATTATAAAAGCGAAAGTGAGTTTGTTTTTTACCTCTTCACGCTTTAATGGCTAAACCGATTTTGATGAATTTTGGTACAGAGATAGTTGGGAACCAGGAGACGGACATAGGCTATTTTTTTAAAAAGATTGAGATATGAGGGAGAAAGAGGGAAGAAAAGGGGAAAACTTAGCACTGCTACTACAATAAATAAAGCGCAAGGGCAAAAACTACAGGTAGCAGGTACTTGCAAATCAGGAAAGTTGAACTGTGTTACCCCGAATTTAACGCGAGCGAAGCCAGGCGGGCAAAAGCTAGTAATAAAGAATATATGCCGATTATGCTATGCTAGATTAAGAGCTTAAATTTGGTCCACTGGTTTACTGAAGGGAGCTATTAGGTAAATAAGTATTTATGTAGCTTCGATTAACGTAGTATGCTAACGTTTTTGAACTATATCAGTCTCTTACAACAATAATTAAAGATATCTGAATAATTCTATTTGTCGTATTCTGTTGCCACAAGTGCACACAGAAAAAAAAACAATAATACGCCACACTGTGTTCCTCACGGCTGCGCCAAATAGGCCCAGTACAGCAAAAAATGCCGGGCAACAGCTGCCCGACGCTGGTTTTCAACTAGACCTGGATCATTGTAGTTACAGATGACATACATTCATTTCGGTAGTATGTTCCCAAAGCCGCGGTTATGAACCAATATACCTATCAATATTTATTCAAGTTATACATTGCCAATCTGTGCACATAAGAGCCATACCAACGATTGTCGGCCTTCATAAATACTACTTATACTTATTATAAATGCGAATGTTTGTGAGGATGTATAGATGTTTGTTACTCTTTCACGTCAAAACAGCTGGACGGATCTTGATGCAATTTGGCACAGAGGTAGATTATAGTCTAGAATTACAAAAAGGAAACATTTTTTCGATATCACGCGGGTGAAGCCGCGGGCGCCAGCTAATATTAAGTAAATATGCTTGTCTGTAATTCGGCATGCTTATAGAATAGCAATCATTTATTTGTGTCATTTATTTTGGGTTTTCCTTGAGTGATTCTGGCTATATTCAAGTATTGTATAGTTATGAGTCATTGAACTTGGGTATATATGTATATCTCATTGATTTTTTCCTGGATTCAGGTAAATTACATAAAAAAGTATTAAATACCTATAGAAATAATTAGCTTTTGTTATTTTTATCTGCTTAACCTTTGGCTGACATTTTATTTTTTCTGTTTTGTGATATTTGACAAGGTTATGCAGATGGCCTCTCGGTTTGAACGAGGATCTGAAGAATATAGGTAGTTATGATGTAACCTAAAGATGTTTTGATCTGCATTTTAAAAACAATGGATAGGAAGTTCGGTCCATTAGAGCGACGGGCGTTAACAAAATTTACAAATGTATACCTAATTGCTGACCCAACCTACGTCGTAATATACTTATCCTATCAGTTATACCTATCAGGTCCAATGGGATCTTAAACATCACAATAAACTTCATCAAAATCAATCAGATATTTAATGAGGATACCAGTGGCATACAAACGTGTGGAGGAATTATTTATATAGTTAACATAGTCTTGTGTCAATTTTTTCAACAGTTTTAATTACAACGTATTTTTATCCTTAATTGTACTTTATTTACACACTAGAATTAGGAAAATCTAAATTTTTTTTTTAATGTAAAATTATTAAAATTATAAAATATTTACATAGCTTCAAAATTCGTCCACAACAATGTCGATAGCAAAAAGTGCCCAGAAACAGGCAACATTGCCATCATGCTGATTCTTTCAGCCCTCTCTGATCACCTGAAGAGTTTTCAACATATTCTTATGGGGGCCTACCCTCAACAGTTTTAATTACAACGTATTTTTATCCTTAATTGTACTTTATTTACACACTAGAATTAGGAAAATCTAAAATTTTTTTTTTAATGTAAAATTATTAAAATTATAAAATATTTACATAGCTTCAAAATTCGTCCACAACAATGTCGATAGCAAAAAGTGCCCAGAAACAGGCAACATTGCCATCATGCTGATTCTTTCAGCCCTCTCTGATCACCTGAAGAGTTTTCAACATATTCTTATGGGGGCCTACCCTCATAAGAATATGTTGAAAACTCTGAAATATGTTAAAAGCTCAATTTTATTGATACACTTGCTCTGGCTCTTATTGCACAACGATTAGGTTCAACATGCAATTATTACAAACGCGGGTTTTTTTTTATTTTTTTCTGATTTTACCACTGAAATTCTTTAATAAATAAAAAGCGAAAGTAAGTTTGTTTGTTACGTTTTCACGCCTAAATTGTCAAACAGGTTTTGATGAATTTTGGTACAGAGTTAGTTGGGACTTTGGTGACGGACATAGGCTATTAGATAAAGTGAGAAAAAGGGGAGAAAGAGAGGAGAGAAAGATGTTTTTTTTTCGATCATCACTCTAGTTAAAGTTAGCGTTAGCCCAAAGTAATTATGCCACGCGGACGAAGTCGCGAGCCGCAAAGCTAGTAATAAATAGCTATAGCCGGCGGTGTTTTTTTGTTTTAGAGCAAAGGTTTTCGTTTATAAATTGTGTTTCTAAACAGAATATCAAAAATAAACATACGAACGGCTCGGGCGTTAAATCTGCCTCGGCCGCAATCACAAAGATTCCGCACTTGAATCAAAATGTGTGTATAATAATGCGGTTTTTTTTTTAAGTCACATTGTGTACGCGTCTTTTAAGTAACTAATTTAAATATGGTGTCGAAATAAACTAATGGCCCGAAATATAATGTGACAACACCCGAGGGAATAACGATAAACATTTACTATTTACATAAGGCGTATTCCTGTTCACCACATGAGTAATATATTTGTAAAAACTAGTTTATCACGACAGGTTTTTCTAACACACGTACAGACGCCTGCAGGTCAAGCTACCCGAAATTGCCAATTTTTCCCAATGAACCTTGAACCTTATACTTTAGAATTAAAGTCGAAAATCTATCAAAGAAATCTGACAGATTGTAGTAGCTTGATGTGCAGGCGTCTGTACAATTATGTGACACTCTAGTTTTATCTTCTATTTTTGAGATGTATCCGAATATGCATTTATTTCAGTCTAGCTTTTGCCCGCAGCTTCGCTCGCTTTAAATTCGGGGTAATACAGTTCCCCTTGCGCCTTATTGATTTGTAATAGCAAAGCTAAATTTTCCCTTTTTTTCCTTCTTTCTCCCTCACATCCCACTTTTTTAAAATAAAAATTAGCCTATGTCCGTCTTCTGGTTCCCAACTATTCTATGTACCAAAATTCATCACAATCGGTTTAGCCATTAAAGCGTGAAGAGGTAACAAACGAACAAACAAACTCACTTTCGCTTTTATAATATTAGTAAGAATTTTATTAGTCTCTTATAACAATTATATCTGAGTAACTCTAGTTGTGTGTTCTTCATACTACACTTTAAAAAAAATTGCCTATGTCCGTCTCCTGGTTCCCAACTATCTTAGTACCAAAATTCATCAAAATCGGTTTAGCCATTAAAGCGTGAAGTGACAAACAAACAAACTCACTTTCGCTTTTATAATATTAGTAAGGATATCGGCAACAGATATGTAAATTCGATTTATAATAGTCACTTGCAGGCTCTCAGTATACCAACATATTTGAACCTTGCAGGAATCGTACCCACTATACGTTTTCAGTTTTGTAACTTACATTCATTTAATGGTTCGCACCAATCGCATTCGCTTATAAAATTTTAACACCAATGGTATTAATGTTTTATTTTAGAATAAGCCGTTTTGTAATACTAACAAAATATGGATCTCCGTTGTCCGAAATAAATGAATTTTATTTTATTTTATTAATGAGATCTGCTACGTAAATGATTTCGACTCCTCAAAGTTATGCGCTGTTGAGTCTTAGAAATTGAGAACGTTCCAACTAGTAAAAACCGGTTAGGAGCGAGTCTCTCGCGCACCGAAGGTTCCGTACAAACTTGCGACATAAACAGCCATATCTTTTGACTGTGCAGGCTTAGAGAGTTCAGGGGGGCCTGCCAGGGCCTCTGCTTTCCGGTGTTGCGGGTTGTTCGAAAGAGATACCGCGACCCCGGAACGTAAAGGGCAATAGAAGGAACATGGGTGGGTTTTAGTCAGTACAAGTCTGACACTAACCCCCGCTCCGCCCAGAGCGGGGGAAGTTAATTGATGATTTCCCACCCCAAAAAAAGGCTTAGAGAGTTGTTTCACAGCTCAAAGGGAGCACAGAGTTGAGTACTTATATGGTTTTAATTTCTACTCGATACCTCCATGCGTTCCCGAGATAAAGGTTCTTGACAGACAGACACACGGACAACAATGTGATCCAATTGGGGAGTTGTGTACCTGTGTCACGTCTGCTGGCAGCCGTCGCTGTTGCCGTTGCGTTGCTGTAAGTTGACCTGATGTACTGCTCCCAATGATAGAGCATTTTAAGGCGCAGTATTATATCGTTGACCTTGTTCATACATTTTGACATTGGACTTTACTGCATACGTTTGTCGTAAAAATACAAATAAATTTGTAAAAAATTAAATATTAACTATTCAATCAAAAACAATCCATCATTGAACGCAGTTTGGAATAGAATTCTATTCTATTCTATTCTATTGAACGCAGTTTGGCATTGGAAATTCCATTGTATACTTTTGATTATAATTACGATTAATATTGAAGAGATAAACTGCTTTAAAAGAGAATTTAGAGGTGTGTTTGAATATTTTTTTACACATTTTAGTATATTTAATTATAATTTGAATTCCATCAATGTATGCAAAAAAAGCCTTAAAAATATCTAATTTTTTTCAGTGATTAAAATTATGTATGGTTTAAGAGATACACTGCGTTAAAAAACCTGATTTTTGGCCGTTCTTAAGAAATCTTCACCTTAAGAGTAATTCCAAACCCATTCGATTTAAAGATGGCACCCGCGGCTTAGTCTTGAGTCATCGGAAAAAAAGTATCCTATGTGTTATTCCAGACTATATAATTTACCTCTGTGCCAAATCTCATCAAGATTCGTTCAGCCGTTTTGACGTGAAAGAGTATCAAACATCCATACATCCATCCATCCTCACAAACATTGGCATTTATAATATTTGTAGGATAAAACTGCTATTTTGCTTTTTTAATTCCAGTTACCGGGATCACTGTTAGACTCGTCAGACTTTCGGCCTTCTAATTAACTAGTGAGTAATTTTAGTCAGCTGGTTAGTCAGGATATTAGAATACCACAGACTTGTTCAAGTAGGTATCTAGAATAGTTTTCCATGACGTACCTAGCTGCTTGGCTAGGCAGTTTAATGCAAAGTGCCTTGTGATTCCACGACATACGATGCAATTGCTAATGTGATAAATATAGAAGCTATATTATGTTGATTGTGATAGTATTATTAGATATCGAGAGTAGATTATATTTAACCGACTTCAAAAAAGGAGGAGGTTCTATGTTCGAGCGTATTTTTTTATTATTATTTTAGGTTACTCCGCCAACTAACCGATTTGAATCATTCTTTTTTTATTCGAAAGGCAATACTTTTGAAATAGAAATTTTAATTTTATTTATATTTCTTAGGTAGATTATGAGTTTTGTCCATATGCTTTCTTCTATTTTCCACAATTTAGTTTTCTTTTTGGAAGTCGTTTTTTTGTATGTAATCCTTTTTGGATAACAAGTTCAAAATTAAATAAAATGTACTAAAATTTGGAAACTTGCATGCACACAGAGGTTTATAACATATCTGTTTACAGGGTGGCTATGTAGTTAACCTATTTCCTTTAAGAACAAGAGTCGGGTAAACTCACCTCCTTGAAGAATCATATTATATAAAGTTCCCAAAATATCTTTACTTTTGTATGTAAACTTATTTCTTTTTTAAAAGTCGGGTATGCGTTTGTTTGGGAAAATAGTTCAGACGGGTATACTCACCTCCTTCAAGTAGGACTGATTGGCGGCAAGACCAAACGATCAGCGCCATCTCGATTCAAGCTTTTTAACAAGAAAATCCGTGACGGCCGAATGAAAGTTAGGTATACATACTTAGCACCATGTACTCCGCATAGCCCTATTAATCAGTCGGACTTTTTTCCAGTTAGACCATTTCAAATTCGTCACCAGCATTACTTTAAAACTGTTACTTCATTGTTGAAATAAATGAGTTTCCTTTAGTTTTACTTAACATGATGATAGGTAAGTAAACAAACTAGAAAAAAAAAATAACAGAATAGGGGTGTTAAAAGCACTTTTATTAAAGACTTAACCCATTAAAGCAATTGTTTGTGCGTTGTCAGTTAAGCGCGCTTTGCATAATTAATTTGTAGGCACATACACTGACGAACTTGGTGACTGACACAGCAGACACTTATACAGTAATCCTAGTCAACTCCGTCCTTCAGACTAGGATTATCTCATTTCAAACGACGGAAAGATATGTAGCGCCCTCTACAACACAATTTACGAACCTCGCATTATAAAGGACTTCACGCTAATCCTAGTTGGTCTAGTGTTTCCAAAGGGCGACTTTTGTTGTGCATGAGGCCGAAGGTTCGATTCCCGGATGGAGCAAATGTTGTTAGCATTTTCCATCTACAGTTTGTTAGTTGCAAATTAGCAGCTATTACATGGGATTAAAACCCATCGGTTCCTGCTGCGGTTGAGGATTATTCGAAAGAGACACCGCGGCTCCGGAATACAAAGAGCAAAATAAGGAACAATGATGAATTTCTATCCGAAAAAAAAAACCCGGCCAAGTGTGAGTCGGATTCGCGCACCGAGGGTGTCGAAACAGGAGGGTAAACATGTATCATAAACGGCTATATCTTTTGACTACGTAGACTTAGTTGTTTTTGCATAGCTTTTAAGAAGTAATTCCTAGAGACTCGAGTATATGGTTTTAAATTCTACTCAATACCTCCACGCTTTCCCTAGATAAAGGCTCTTGACGGACAGACGGACAACAAATTGTTGCTATCGGGTTTCCGTTTTTTTTTCGTTTTGAGGTACGTAAGCCTACACCTACCGGCTAAGAGTTTATCTATCTTCTAATATATAAAATTCTCGTGTCACAGTTTTCGTTTCCATACTCCTCCGAAACGGCTGGACCGATTTAAAAGAAATTTAGTGTACATATCGGGTAGGTCTGGGAATCGGCCAACATCAATTTTTCATACCCCTAAGTGAGCAGCGGGTGAAACTGCTGGGCACAGCTAGTAAACGTATAAATATAACAATTGATCATATTATGGTCTCATTAAGTATCGGCAACCTTTTACCTTTTTTTGCGTTTGTTATTTGTGGTTACATGGTAACACTATGGTGAACCACAAGCAGCAGTTACTATTATTATTATTACGCAACCGACGCATACTCACGATAAGATTTTTTTTTTTTGAAATTCTAGCTTTTGCTCGCGACTTCGTTCGCGTGGAATAGTGACTTCCGGCAGCAGGGAGCATATTAATAGCTCGACATTGCCGACTTTTGACCAATAGATGGCGCTGTATGTCCGGAATAAATTTTATTTTTATTTTTTTGTAATAAAAACTATCCTATGTCCTTTCTCAAGTTCTAAACTATGTATGTACTAAATTTCACACAAATCGATCCAGTAGGCGTGAAGAAAAGACAGACAGAGCTACTTTCGCATTTATAGATAATATTAGTTTGGATATAAAAATCCGGAAATCAATTAACATCACCTTGTATACCAGCTACCCTACCATGACGTATTATAGCAGAACTTATTCGACTGAAGGAAAGAGACAGAGCTATACAGGGTGTCTAGCACTATCTCTTTCTCACACAGGAACAAGAACTGCTATAAGATGTCATGGTAACCCCGTAGGCCTTCTGCCTTCCACTTTATAGTAATACACTAAAATAACGTTAACAGTTGATTCAAAGTGCTGCCGCTAAATACAGTAACGAATGAAACTATTTTTGGGGTTCCGCAAGCCATGTAGCAAAACTGGATCGTAAAAAAACATAAAACAGCATTTGGCATGAATGAGATTTCATCATCATTTTCCTGCCCTTGTCCCATTCTATTTGGGGTCGGCGCAACACGTTTTCTTTTTCCATTGTCAGACGAAACTGCATCATTTCCTCTTTTCTCCTTCATACATATTATTCCTTACACAATCCATCCAGCTTTTTTGTGGCCTTCCCCCCCGTCTCCATCTACCAGTATTCAGATCCATCACTCTTTTAGTCACATGTGCTTCCTCCTCCTCATTATAAGGCTTGAATAAGATTTGATATTTAGTTTTTGAGATATGGGATTTCTAGGTCAAAGAAGAAAGAAAACACACATATTTGGCACTTACCTCAAGTGCACACAATATAAAGAAAAGATATTAAAATTTAGTCAAACTGCAGCAATAAAATTTTTTTCAGTAACATATAAGTATAAAACAAGTTAATCCACTATCCTTACTAATATTATAAAAGCGAAAGTGAGTTTGTATGTTTGTTACGTCTTCACGCTTAAATAGCTGCATTTTGGTACATAGATAGTTTAGACCCTGGAAACGGTAACTTTTATTTATTTGAGAAATGAGAGAGAAAGAGGGAAGTAAACGGAAAACTTAGCTTTGCTATTACAATAAATAAGGCGCAAGGGCAAAAACTACAGGTAGCAGGTGCCTGCAAATCAGGAAAGGGGAACTGTGTTACCCCGAATTTAACGCGAGAAAAGCCGCGGGCAAAAGCTAGTAATATTATAAATGCGAATGTTTGTGTGGATGTATGGATGTTTGTTACTCTCTTACGTAAAAACGGCTGAATGGATCTAGAGTTACATTATAGTTTGGAATTACACACAAGATACTTTTATTTCGATCATCATCCGGGTGGAGCCGCGGACGCCAGCTAGTTTGTGATAGAACTAAAACGTATTTTTAATGATCACCATTTTAGACAGTGACTATTAAATACGATGTTAACTTGTGTTGTTTACGATCCATCGTTATAGTCTGTTGAACGTTCACCAAAGACCGCTTTTAACTTTAACAATAATTGTCAACCTCAATTTGAGAAAATCGTGGCTAAATAATAGTAGTGCTCGATTTGAACTACAGATTAAGCGCCTAAATTGGTCCGTGGTTTTTTACCACCGTTGTTTGACCAACCGGAGTATCCTTGCCTTGGTGCCTAGAAGCTAAGGCCTCCACTCGGGGGGTTGGTCATAGATGACTAACTATTTTTTTTTTAACTTTGCCCCACACTACTAATTTCTCCTGTATCGTGGATGCGTTTACAAATATTTAAACTCACGAACACAAACAGCAAGACCCGGAACAACTATCTGTAGGCCAAACAAATAGTTGTTCCGTGCGGGGATCGAACCCATAACACGCAGCGTAACAGTTGAGAGCTCAGCTTTTTGATTTTTGAGTTATCTTAGTTTAGATCTAGGTGTACGATAATCCTCTTAGTACAATCCTTACTAACATTTTAATAGCGAAAGTGAGTTTGTTTGTTTGTTACGTCAACCGATTTCATTGAATTTTGGTACTGAGATAGTAGGAACCCTGGAGACGGACATAGGCTATTTTTAAAATATTAAGATATGAGAAAGAGGGAAGAAAGGGAAAACTTAGCATAACTATTACAATAAATAAGGCGCTGTAAGGGAACTGTGTTACCCCAAATATACGCGACCGAAGCCGCGGGCAAAAGCTAGTGCAGTATTAATTAAAAAATATATATTTTCACCACTGATCGTCTGCATCACCCAAAGATTTACTGTTTTAATTTGCATAAAGTCCGCCTCTGTACTTTATGCTTGAAGTGTTAAATTAATAAACCGGCCAAGAGCGTGTCGGGCCACGCTCAGTGTAGGGTTCCGTAGTTTCCCGTCCGTCTCAATAAGTGTTCCCACTTATGAGTTTAAAGGTGGAGAGCGTGCATTCGTGCAAAGAATTAGATTATGCACTCAATCACTCATAAATAAAATTACGAATATATTCAAGTGCAACTGCAGGTCATGAAAGCACGGAAAATCTTAACATCGACTTTTAAAAAACTGACGTCATTACACAACGCCATCTATCGAACCATTTATGAACTGGTTTTTACCTTAACATTTTGATGGTGTTAAAAAATGAATTTTAGTTTTGTTCTAAATTGCCTTAGCATGTTCTTAATAGAAGTTTAATGTAGTTATATGATACCGCCAATGCCAAGGAGAGACCAACCGAACAATTCGGTAATACCCGATCCAATGTATTGGGTTACTAATTAATACTTTTATAATAATTTTGGATTGCGAGAGCCGATTTCAATAATTCTTTTTTTGTTTGATAAAAGATACGTTTAGGATAATAAAATATGTAAACGAAGTTAAAAAAAATGCTTGCATATACGATTATACTACAAACTTAGTCCAGAAATTATTTTGTACAACTTTTTGTCTTTTTTGTACAAAAACTGTTGTGTCAATCAAGTTCAAAATAATTTTCCTAGAAAGTCCTTATAAAGTTCTACTTTTCAGATTTTTTTCATATTTTCTAAACTTATGGTTCAAAAGTTAGAGGGGGGAGGACACATTGTTTTTTACTTTTGGAGCGATTATTTCCGAAATTATTGACATTATCTAAAAATGATTTTAGTAAACCCCTATTCATTTTTAAATATCTTTCCAACAATATATCACACGTTAGGGTTGAAATTAAAAAAAAAAACACTTCCCACTTTACATATAGGGTGGCTACCCTAATAAAACATTTTTTTCCAATTTTAATTTTACCACTTTGTCGGCGTGATTGATATACATATTGGTACCAAATTTCAGCTTTCTGGTGCTAACTGTCACAGAGATTAAGCGAGGACGGACGGACGGACGGACAGACAGACATGGCGAAACTATAAGGGTTCCTAGTTGACTGCGGAACCCTAAAAAACCGTGCAGCACGCTAATGATCGACCAAATCTGTAAGCCTCTTTACATAAAAAAAACAATGACTCATAAGTTATATTAACATTTAATATTCATAAGTTTTGGCTTCCAAACTCAATTACTATGCAAATATTACACAAACACTCGTAACTAAGATGAAAAAAAAAAACAAACAATAGCTGCTGCCAAAATATGTATAGGTACATATGACGACCTACAAGTTGTCCAAAACCAGTTTATGCAAATCTCCCATTGTAGGTGAAATCTATACGAAGCCACCCCATACTATACTGGACTAGTATAGCTTGTTGTGCCGCCATGTGTACCATTAAGTTTTTAAATTGAAATCGTCAAGGATCCTTAATGTTTTTGCAATGAATAAGTATTTGTATAGACATCAAAATATGGTAATGATATAACCTCTAACAACTATGTATGCCACACAGAACTGACATTGTTTATTCATTGGAATTCCGATAGAATTTAAATGATCTATAATGTTGAGTTTTGCATGGAAACCAAATGTAAGATGGCCCCCTTCGTTTATGAGAAGTTTAGACACTTGACTTTGACTTTGCCTTGCGGTTTTGAATTTGGAACCATGTAATGCTACGAATTTATTTAGTTGGTTCATTTTTTTTTCAAACAAGGCCTACGAAGTCTACGTGATGTGCTGCGATTGCTACGAACCGAGCTACGAGTCTATTGCATATTTTAGAATGGGATTAAATATAATGACCACCATAAAATGCTTTGATACCCTTAGTTATGTAACCAAAAATATTCACTTAACACCAGAAAAATAATGTCTAAAATTACAATATATACCAGCTATTTTAGTCACGACTGCACTTTAAATTGTATTCGATCACTAAATGTAGTAAATGAGCACCAAATCCAATCGAATTATAACCTCATTATGGTTAACACCATGACTCAAGAGTACTCTGACTCGGATGGGTTAGGTGAGAAGGCTTTAGCCTTCGTTGTTTTTTTTTTAACCACCCAGAAATAAAAACTTTGGTTATAATTTTACTTTAAAATGCTGGTTTAATTTTGGTGATCATTTACTATTTTTGACATGCCCAGCGGTTTCACCCCCTGCTCACCTCCTGAGTCATAGCGTGAAGTATTATACATATAAACCTTCCTCTTGAATCACTCTACCTATTAAAAAAAACCACATCAACATCCCTTGCGCAGTTTTAAAGATTTTAGCATACATACAACATAGTAACAGACAGACAGCGACTTTGTTTTATACTATGTACCTAGTGATAAGTAAGTTGATAGTTTTCAAAAACTACCTACAAATATTCGTAAAAAGTATTAAATCGTTGTTTAACTTTTTTAAATAGCAAGTATTTAGTTAAACTTGCATTATTTTATTTATTATCAACATCCGTAAACAATGCTGGGAATTAAATAAAGTCTTTGTTGTACTGATAAATATGCAGTTTATCCCTAGAACAAATAATGTATTAATCTGCAATGATTTTATTGACATAAGTATAGACTGATGTTGCACCACTCGGATGAGACTCCGAAGCCTTAATCTCAAATGATAATAAATTAAAGTACTACTTATAAGTATTATAAGTACTTGATTTAAAAATAAGTTTTCATAAAATTTTCTCTATAGACCAATACCACAAAGTAACCTCTAAAATGAATTAGAAATGGATAATTCAATTTTAAATTAGGCTATAAACTATTGCATGAAAGTCGAATTATGTATAAGGAAGGAGTCCTGCTTTTTGTTTTTTAAACTATTTTCTCTTTGTTCAAGCCTTTCACCCTCGATAGGATCCCGAGTCTATGCACACCTTGTCAGTGTGGCCTCGGCCTTCAGATTGGGTAGATGTATTTTGACGTTTCCGCACATTTTTTTTTTAACATTTTTTAACACAAATTTAAAGATTTTATGTTAAAAAAATATTTATTCATGAAAAATTATTTTTTTAATAAAAATATAAATCACCCTCAAAAAGTAAGAAGGTATATTTAACATACATCGGGAGGTACAACCAGTATCAAATGCATTAAGCAGGTTTTGCTTGTAAGAGAAGCAAACATTCATACATACATCCTCAACTCGTTAATTTTTACGAGTTCTTTTATGTGTAAGATTCTTTTCGTTATCATTTATTATTGAGAGCAAAAGAATTGGGTCAAGTAATCTATGTATGCTTTCTGATAAAAACACTTAGCGGTTGAAATAATTGATTTTTATTCACAGTCCATCTGTTTCTTCTCAACTGCCATTTATAAATTAAGATTTAATCGTTAAAAACATAAACATAATTCGTAAATAATAATATTATCTAAGCAATGATAATAAAACACTCAAATACAATTTTGATATTGATCAATTTACGATATGGTTAGTACGTACCTATTTATACAGTCTAAGTGGATTTATAGTGTAATTATAAATTCTTTTGTAAAATATAAACATGTTAAGTATTCTTGTATTATCTTTGAATAATGCTTTTAACTTTGACCTTCTTAAAATTCAAACTCTCAAGACAAATTAAGAGTTTAATACTTTTGAAAAAGTATCACTTCGGAAATTGAATTATTTATTTGGTTGGTATCTTTAGTAACTAGCTTCCTCCCGCGACTTCGTCCGCGTGGCATAGTTACTTTGGGCTAACTTTAACCCGCGTGATGAATTAAAAAAAAGTTCTTTCTCTCCCCTTTTCTTCCCTCTTTCATCCCCTTATATCACTTTAATAAAAAAGCGTCCTATGTAACACAGTTCCCCTTTCCTGATTTGCAGGTACCTGCTACCTGTAGTTTTTGCCCTTGCTAAGTTTTCCCTTTTCTTCTTGTTGGGCTATTTAGGCGCGAAGACGTAACAAACAAACAAACTCACTTTCGCTTTTATAATATTAGTAAGGATTAGTTAAATTCTGTAATATCTTTTCGTTCCGCCAATAATCGTTTCATCGATGTTCTTCTCTCTCAAAAATAATAATCTCTTTCAAAAATAAAGCTTATGAACAAATTTACAAGTAGTTGACAGATTCCTCTCAGAATTAAGCTGTAGTTGTTGTCTTGAAGGGTTACCATGACATCTTATAGCAGTTCTTATTCCTGTGTGAGAAGGAGATGGTGCTAGACACCCTGTATAGCTCTGTCTCTTTCCCTCAGTGGAATAAGTTCTGTTTTAAGATGTCATGGTAGGCTAGCTGTACAAATCTATTAACTTTTATAATTTTGTTTATGTATCTATGTAAGTATTTATCCCTTTTTTAATTATTTTATAATATCCTTTAAAAAAAAAAATGGCTAAAGCATTGTAAGACCAAATTATTTAAATGCCTTTGAAACTAATTGAAAGTTCTCAAGACTGACATTGACGTGGGGCCGACTGTATTTATTGCCCGCAGGTTAGGTATTGACTTCTCGAATTCTATCCTCAGGGACACTAGAACTAACTTTTCTGATATACCTAGTATGGACAAAAACTATGTATCTTCGTTACTTAGTAGGCGTGGTTTTGCAAATTAATGGGATTAATTAATTTGCTTTTAATTAAGTACAACCTACTAAACAACTTGATGAAAATTAAAATATAAAAGTTGCGGTCCCTTAACTAAAAAGTATTCAATATGTTAGTGTTTGTTGTTTTGTCACTCAACATAGCATTATATCACGTCATTAAACCCCGAAGAGTTAGGCAGACGTTTACCCTGGATGGGTGACCGTCACAGGTTAAGCAACCCTTATTAAGGTTTGGAAATGGATGGGTGACCGTTCTAGGCTAAGCAACTCTTGTTCAGGATTGGAAATGGATGGGTGACCGTCACAGGTTAAGCAACCCTTACCAAGGTTTGGAACTGGATGGGTGAGCGCCCTAGGTTAAGCAACCCTTGCCAAGGTTTGGAAACGGATGGGTGACCGCCACAGGTTAAGCAACCCTTGCCAAGGTTTGGGAACGGATGGGTGACCGTCACAGGTTAAGCAACCCTTGTTAAGGTTTGGAAATGGATGGGTGACCGTCACAGGTTAAGCAACCCTTGCCAAGGTTTGGAAATGGATGGGTGACCTTCACACCTCTTGTAATAGGACGAAAATATAACCTTGTAACATCACCATCATCATGCGTCAGTTCTCGAAAACCATACTTAATAAGAAAAAAATAGCCTGTCATCATGTTATGTGACGAGGTAGATTATCTATACAGGGTGTGTCGTAAAGCCTCAAGTAAATATCGTCACTCGCGATGAAGGTTGTCCCTAATTTGGACAGGCACTTAGGGATTGTTTGACACCCAAACAAAGAGTGCTTCAATGTCAGTGATAACGGTCGGCGTTCTAATTTGTCACGACACTAACTGGTAATCGGTTTCATAATTAAGTTTTGTAGAATTTTATTGGAAAATAAAAAACTTAGAGTATAAAGCAACTTGTACTATAATCTATACTAATATCTATACTAATATTATAAAGCTGAAGAGTTTGTTTGTTTGTTTGAACGCGCTAATCTCAGGGACTACTGGTTGGAAATGGAAAATTCTTTTAGTGTTGGATAGTCCATTTTTTGAGGAAGGCTATAGGCTATATAACATCACGCTACGACCAACAGGTGCTGAGCAGCGCGGGTGAAACCGTGGGGAACAGCTAGTAATATCATAAATGCGAATGTTTGTGGGGATAGATGTATGGAGGTTTGTTACTCTTTCACGTCAAAACGGCTAAACGGATCTTGATGAAATTTGGCACAAAGTTAGATTATAGCGGTGAAGCCGCGGGCGGCAGCTAGTACCTATTACAATAAAAAATATATCAAATAGTAAACTCAATATAATTACGAATGGCAGAATTGTACACATTGCACATATGTAAAGATATAATATAAAATAATAAAATGAACAACATACAGTTAAATATCAATCTAATATATAAAATTCTCGTGTCACAGTTTTCGTTCCCATACTCCTCCGAAACGGCTGGACCGATTTAAACGTAATTTTGTGTACATATCGGGTAGGTCTGAGAATCGGCCAACATCTATTTTTCATACCCCTAATAATTAGATAAAAAGTAAGTAAGCTAGTAAGTAAATAATTAGATAAAAACAGATTATAGTATCTTATTTCTGATCTCCTGACCTGAATTATTTTATGATAAATCTCTTACATGTAATAACAACTTAACGGTCTCCTAAAACATGGCTTCATCTCCTCTACCCTTTTGTTGTGCCCTATAAGGTCAATAATGATTTTAATTATAAACTACCACCTAGATACACATTATGGTATATAAAAAACCACAGATTTAGATAGACATAGATAACGCAAGTATCACGAAAACCAAGCGTACCATTTTTTGACACCCTGCTATGACGTCTCATGTACTATATTTTAGTGATGTGACGTCTATTTAGTGATTAACGACAGTTTTTACAATTTATTACATCCAATTAACCATTTTAAATTTGATGTCTGACGTTCGACTGACACCGATGCCCGATAGCTTGCGATTTTTGTTCGAAAGTTGGGCACGCGAAGTAGTTACTCTTGCTTTATCTATGTCTATCTATATCTGTTGTAATAACGTTATTGAGTATTGAGAGTAATCTCTAAAGAGTTAGACAGACCGATGTTTACTGAGCGCGAAAGCTTGCGATTTTTGTTCGGTAGTTGGGCACGCGAAGTAGTTACTCTCGCGTTATCTATGTCTATATTTATATAATTGTAGTAATATTGTTATTGAGTATTGCGAGCAATCTCTGAAGAGTTAGACAGAGGTCTGCCCTAGTACATACAATTTTGCCAGTATTATTTCAGCCCCATGAATGTACAGGGTTTTCATAGTAGTAATGATCAAATCGAATAAGGGCATAGGCAAGGTCATGTAGATATTTTTTAACCCTGAGAATGTCAGTCCGATAATTTACGGTTTAAAAGTTATGACCAATTATTGTTTGTTGATAAAAATATTAAAAACAGGTTCAGTTATACTTCGCATAATGTCACTAATTCTACACGTTTTTCAAAAAAATATTGGCCTATGTCCGTCTCCTGGTTCCCAACTATCTCTGTACCAAAATTCATCAAAATCGGTTTAGACATTAAAGCGTGAAGAGGTAACAAAGAAACAAACAAACAAACTCACTTTCGCTTTTATAATATTAGTAAGGAAGTAAAGATGTTATGCGACTTATACCACTCTTGAAACTTAATTTCAGAGACTACTCGCGCTACCAAGTCTACAACCTACGCAACTTTTCAATTATGTAAAAAATGGAAAAGTAAAGTTTTCTATGTCTACTAATGTCATTTATTGTTACACCTTAAACAAAATTGTAAAGACTACAGTTTTTTACATATAAACTTGACAATAATGTTAACTTTTTTTAATACACGTCTAAAACAATATATTTTGATAACATAAATGTTTTACACATAATATGATCAAAAAGTCAAGAATCAAATCTGGGATATGAATGTTAACAAAGGTTTATAAATTGAATAATGTGAAGTGTTTCGTAAAAGTTGAATGTATGTAACATCTCAGTTACAAATCTATACTAATATTATAAAGCTGAAGAGTTTGTTTGTTTGAACTCGCTAATCTCAGGGACAACTGGTTGGAATTGAAAAATTCTTTTAGTGTTGGATAGTCCATTTCTTGAGGAAGGCTATAGGCTATATAACATTACGCTACGACCAACAGGTGCTGAGCAGCGTGGGTGAAACCGCGTGGAACAGCTAGTAAGACATAAAATGTTTATGTAGAATTCATGACAGACCCATAATCATTGTTTCAGTGAGAGTTGAGATTAAAACATCAAACGTGCGGTAACCGTATCGAAAAACCTAAAAGATTAATGTATTACACGGCTTTATCAGATTCATAAAGCTATGTCGATGTTGCACATACGGTCATACTAAAACATATTGATTTACCGAAATTCAGCATCTGCCTAGCCTTTTCCCAACTATGTTGGGGTCGGCTTCCAGTCTAACCGGATGCAGCTGAATATCAGTATTTTACATGGATCGACTGCCTATCTGACCTCCACAACCCAGTTAATACTGGGTAAGACTGGTTGTGAGACTTTCGGCACACTGACTACTTGTAACGACTGTCAATGATCTACAAATGACAGCCGGGACCAACGGCTTAACGTACTTTCCGAGGCATGGAGGAAACTCGGTATGTAACGGGTGGTCACCCATCCACAGACCAACCTAGACAAGCGTGGCTTAACCTAAATATCGACCCGAGCGGCTGCTATTATTTAGCCACGAGCTCCTCCGTTGATTTACCGAATTTGTGATTCGAATTTGCCAATCACAATTTGAACTTTATAAAGTGAAAAACAATTAATGAAATTGCTTACACTAAATTGCGTGGGTGTACCCGTTATGACACAAAAGCATGATGTGGGAAAGGAAAACAGTACGTGAGGAGCTTTCCTTACGAGTGCAAGTAAACAAAGTGCAACAAAGTATGAAAGATTGTAAATAACAAACCTTTAAATTTACAGCAGTCGGGCTATAAAAACGTGTCTCTAATATTGAATAAAAACGAAAAGATACAGTGTAACGTAAATAAGCGTGCCACTAAGTGTATAAAAAAAAGATCCTATAATTCCGTCAACACAGTGTAACACAAAATCTACGTGTCAAAGCACACATAACTAGCCCACAATATTCCCGCTATTAGAACATATTAATGGTAAATAAATGAAGAATTCAGAAAAGTACCAAAAATAAAATATTTAACATACAAAGACAAACAGTGATAGATGATAGACAGACAGATAAGTGCAGAAAACGTCTTGATAAAAGAATAACTGACCTCTTGCATATAGAATGGATGATTCGACATATACATCCTAGGACACGGTTTCCCATACAAAATATTAAAGGTTTTGGGCAAATCAAGGTAACCTTTGAGCGCAGTCTTATCATGAATCAATTGCTTTGATTGGAAAATCCCATCTTGACCAGTCGCACATAAGCTTTTCGAAGTTCCTCTTACATCCGTCACTTTTGCGAACACCATGCCTTCAGGGCAACATTTAGTAACACATCTCCCACTGCTACACTTATTATCCGTTTTAACCGCCAATTTGGCAAAAGTTCGATTCACATCTAATCTACACATAACGTAATACTGACAAGAAAAAAACACCAAAAGTCTAAGCAACATGTGTTCGGTTGTTGTCCGATATTTTTGTAAGTTATAGTACCGTTTGTGTCCGACGGCTGCACAATATGAACTGTTGCCGGCGCTTATAGCTTATCAAAAGTATTGACTACAGGATCGAGTAACGTTAACGTACAAAACGCTGGGAGGTGATGGTTCCAAGGTATCAATTAATCTGGTATGGATGTCAATATCATGTCGTGTAATAATTGGCATGTGACAGGCGTTTTGGTGAGGTCATCGGTGTAATTGAAATTGATTTATACCGATCGTATAGTAGTAGATGACTTTTGTAGGACGAAAGGGGGTGCATTGACTTCTTATTACCTAATACTTACCTTGCTTTTACTGATTAGTTACTATATAAATGGAGAAAAAAAATACAGTTTATGCTCATAAGCAATCTCAAATATATATAAATAATAATTTTATCAACGAAGAACATTAACAAGTCGTAAAAAATGCGATGACCCGGCACTATACTGATAGGACAAATAAAACAAGAAATGTAAATGATAAATTTTAATTCTGTTAAAATTCAACAATACGAAACATAAAGTAAAAAAGGCTATACACACAATGAAAGAATCTGTAACAAACTAAATTCTTATTACAAGACAAAAGAAAGAAATGTAAACTTAAAGCAACCATGATAATATAAGACTATTTACAAGTAAATGCAACATCGTAAGTACATAGACAAAAGTCATTTGGATACAAAAAAAACTTTAATTACAAATTGTAAATTTTTCATCTCAACATTTATAATATTCTTTAAAGTCATTAAATAGTTAAAGGATTAATGAATATAAACTTGAATGCAGGCGTCTCTACGCATTTCCTCGTCCTAGTTACCGGTGCACCTGCGTGCATATTCCTATCACGTGCAGCTATCTAATAGCGAACTATTTACAACTATAATGCTGAAGTAGTATTCCAAAATTTCTGCGACTCAACAACAGTCATGAAATATCTAGAAGAATATGGCAAAACTACATTAATAAATAAGTATAGTGAGAAATCTAGTCCTTATTAAGTACACACTAACTAAACAGAGATCTAACTTGTCATGTCCACTCATCACACTATATTTCCACAGCGTCGGGGAACACGTGGTCCAGGTATGCCTGGTGACCGTAACTTTGCAGTGGCTTGGGTCGTTCCCTCTTAGTGTTCAAAGTTACGTTCCCAGTGCTACACTTGTTGAACCTCGAAGCTATTTCCCTAACCTTCCCTGGCCGAGGCCTAAACTCTTCTTCAATATTCTGTTTCTTTTGCTCTTCAGTAAAATCTTCAAAAGACCTCTCCTTCTCTTTTGTGCCTTTCCAGCTACGATAAGAGGATCTTTTATTATTCTGGAAATCCTTTTCAAAGCTATTCTGGTTCTTTTTGTCGTACTCTTTTCTTCCAGAATTATTCCTGTCATACATTCGGGAATAATTTTTGGTATCTTTATGTTCGTTGTATTTTTGTGCATTTTGATTCATCAAATCTGTACTTCTAACTTGACCAAAGTGCGGGTCTTTGGAGTATTCTATATCGTTATTTGTTTTGCAGACGTAGTTTGTATTATTTTTGTTGTTACTTTTATTAGATCTTCTAGCTTTAGGTGGTCCTGTTTTGAAAGTGGAGAATCTATCATAATTATTATTGTTGATCTCGTTGGTGATGCTATGGGGGTCGAAGGCGTGTGTTCTTTGGTGAGTTAGCGGCTTCGATAAGGATAAATACTTAGGCGGCTCTCCGTGCTTATTAATTGTTATTTCGTACTGAATGTGCGGGTCTAATACCGCATATACATTCTCTTTGGCTTCTTTCTCCAGCGACGTTAAAGCTGCCTAGAAACAAAAAAAAAAAGATTGTATAAAGTTTTTCAGACAAAACGTTAGTTTGAACGTGTGGGATGAATATTGCTTAGAGTGGTATTAGTTCAAAGAATGTTAATACCATATATCAGTTAGACATAAGCCTGGATCCGGAAAATGTGATCGCGCTGATTTTGCAGCGTTGTTATTAGTACAAACAGACATCTTGAGTACTGATGTAGATATTTTAATATGAATATCGCTTTTCAACCCATTACTTGTAGAAAAAAGGCAGGAAATATTCAAAAAATACATCCGCCCAAAAGAAAAACAAGTCTTACTAAACAATTAAGACAGACACGTCCAATAAGGCTTATTTTTCTCTAGCAGCATATATTACTCAATCAAGATTGACTATTATTTTTAAAGTCTCATGTAATTATGATTATCAACATGAGGCATCGTCAATAATTCTTAAAATTCTGCTATAATTCTAAATTCTCAGTAGTTCTATTCAAATAAAAATTCCTGCAAAATAATGGTCGTAAATACGTACAGTCCCCTTGTGATTCGTGGTGTGCACTCAAAGTAATTAGATATCGGTTCAGCAGTGAATCATTGACTTGTTTATTAGTTTTTTTATTGTGGTTCGGACAGTTTGACCACTTTTTGTTAATTACCCACACCTAGTGCGTTGCTTGGTTAGTTTAGATTAGAAAGTGAGTTTTTGTGTTTTGTATGTGTCATGTTGTTTCTTAATGCTATTGTCTTAAGTTGAATTTTTGGGCAAAGTCGAAATAAATATGGCAACATCGCGAATAACTATCAAATGTCAAGTCATAGACAAGCAAAACTGTTTTTAAAACTTTCTATATTTCAATGGGATTGAAATGAGCTTTTCAACAATTTGTATAAATTCTTTATTTATTTTTGAATTTTCTATCGTTTTTATTGCTGATTGCAGAACGTCTGTTTTTCTAGGTCCTCAAGACAAAATGAAAAGAAGACTTAATTTGACTGGCTTTTGTTTTTTATACATTTTCACAGTCGGCGGTTACATTATGGCTTATCGTGAACGCGACCTACGTGTTGTTTTATAATATAAAGAAACTTTATATTGCAAGAAAGAATCTACTTTTGTAACAAGTATATCGAGTACGCGGAATACTCTGGAATTTAACCCCCACCTAACAGAACGTAGTTTTGACATGATTGGTATAGTAGACTAGTTTTAAATCATTTTGTATAATTATAAACTTTTTCTTAGATACATGTCTCTAGAAATACTTTGACCTTCGGCTGGCTACGCTATAAATATGGAGTTTCAATGAGAAAAGAAGCTAGCCTATCCTACTATATCTATACAAATATTATAAAGCTGAAGAGTTTGTTTGTTTGTTTGTTTGAACGCGCTAATCTCAGGGACTACTGGTTGGAATTGGAAAATTCTTTTAGTGTTGGATAGTTCATTTCTTGAGGAAGGCTATAGGCTATATAACATCACGCTACGACCAACAGGTGCTGAGCAGCGCGGGTGAAACCGTGGGGAACAGCTAGTAATATTATAAATGCGATTTGTGAGGATGAATGTATGGATGTTTGTTACTCTTGTCAAAACAGCTAAAAGAGAATTGATGAAATTTGGCACAGAGTTAGATTATAGTCTGAAATAACACATAGGATACTTTTTTTTCGATCATCACGCGGGTGGAGCCGCGGGCGCCAGCTAGTACTTAATAGATCTCCAAGCGGTAGATGGTATGATACTAACAACCGCAGTGCACATTTCTGATAGTTCAGAATTTCCAAAAGAGTCTTTAAATAGGTGTGAATAGAATCGATAATGATATTTTTTAGGTTTGGTTAAATTCTCATTGAATCCCTCCGTCTGGGGGAGAACAGGGGTTATGTTATACTCTCATCACTGTGGCCCAGTGGCAACAGCCCTAACTTATGGTCATGCGTTCAAACCCGACCCAGGCGCATTAGTTATTTCAATTATTTCATCACTCCTGGGGGTCTAAATTATACGCTTAGGCAGTTTACTTACTACTTACTACAGTTACCATTCGTAAAATGATTAACTATTTTAAGAATTTTGACGTAATTCAGATTATTATCCAACTTTGATTCTGCTAAAGCGATCATTTTAGACCCCTCGTTCTCAAAACGTAAGATGTCACGTCTTTGAACTCATACCTGGCAACACACCGGACGCATGTATAGTACATACATACAGGCTCGATGAAAACGATAACATCATGGTTTACGAATGTTTTCGAGTAGTTTATTTTATTCGGCAACTAATCGGCATGGGAGTGGCATTGGATTTGATGGTTCGACTAACAAATAATTGATATCTCCCGTTTCTGTCCCATTTCATCGCTTAATATGGCGTCATCAATGATGACAACTGTATCCATAAACCTATTGCTTTGTTATTTGACCTTTTAGCAATGATGGAAAAGGATGTGAACAAATAATTATTTTATTTTACTAGCTTCCGCCCGCGACTTCGTCCACGTGGCAAAGTTACTTTGGGCTATAAACGCTAACTTTAACACGGGTGATGATCCAAAAAAAAAAAAATCTTTCTCTCCCCTTTGCATTCCTTTTTCTCCCTCTTTTCTCACTATGCCCGTCTCCAGGGTGCCAGCTATCTCTGTACTAATTCATCAAAATCGGTTTGGCCATTTAAGCGTGAAGACGTAACAAACAAACTCACTTTCGCTTTTATAATATTCCAAAGGTTCAAGCAAAGGTGTAAAGTATCACACACTCGCAATCACCAGTTATGGCTGAGTGCTATCTAATAGGGGGTTACCCTAATTGGGCAAATCCTGAATCCGAGCTATACGACATCAAAGATGTCCAATTATTCCCAAAGTGACCTTTGAAATGAATTCCCTAGAATGTTTTTCAACAGATATGATTTAGAGCCGTAACCATGAGGCAACAATATGTTTCAGATGTAAACACATTATTTTTAATAAGGTAAACAATTTTTGAAGCACTAATTCCTTAATCATATTGGTGTTATTTCGTTGTAAACGTTCTATTATATGCTAGTGAAAATTAAGTTGATTTAAGAATAGAACATACAATAAATAAAAATTGTAATGCAAACTGAACTTAATGTGGGGGGATTTTAAAGTTTAATTTCTTATAATACTTATATGTGTATCCACTGTCGGATAGTAATCTACGCAATCTATATATATTATTTATGGTATACTTACTTTAATATTATAAAAGCGAAAGTGAGTTTGTTTGTTACCTCTTCACGCTTTAATGGCTAAACTGATTTTGATGAATTTTGGTGCAGAGATAGTTGGGAACCAGGAGACGGACATAGGCTAATATTTTTTTTAAAAAAAAGTGGGATGTGAGGGAGAAAGAGGGAAGAAAAGGGAAAACTTAGCGTTGCTATTACAAATCAATAAGGCGCAAGGGGAACTGTGTTACCCCGAATTTAACGCGAGCGAAGCCGCGGGCAAAAGCTAGTTTATGATAAATGATGATATTTTGAAATTAGGTTTTTACAAACACTTATACAATTATATACGATTTGTTTTAAAAAAAAACTACGTTGATACCGGTGTTTAGCATCTAACTACTCTAAGAAACAGCTGAAACAAACTCAGAGCCTCATGAGGCTCAGATGTCATGGGATTTTTTTAAGGTCAACATAAAATCGTGATAAATTTAAAAGAGGACCATGCAGATTGGTGTCTGAGAGGGCCTTTTTTAGAAAGATCCACACAGATTTTAGTGAATTTGTCACTGGCTGGACAAGCAAGCATTTGACAGTTATCGTATAGTTTGACTCATAGCTCAAAAATCTCAATATTTAGTATCTATGGTGAACTGCAATACCGCTATGAAGTTATTAGGAAAACTAGTCTAATATAAACTAGATAAATAACTAGGTAACTTTTATAGGTAAGCTGAAGCCTTTAAGACTTTGAATGCGTTAAATAGAAGCATTATGATCTTAATGAACATACATAGTAAGACGTTCAGAGAAAAAGTCTGCTGACACAGATGAGATGGCAAAAAAGTTTAACAAACCCGACTCCAGGCTGGTTTGCAAAGATATTTGAATACTCAAGTTATTAAATAAAGATTAAGAAAGAATAGAAGGGCTTAGCCTTATTTTTCATTGTTTTGTGACATGTATTGCTGAAATTGTAAACTAAAATATAGTCTGAAAGTATTTCATGCGCTTTCAATTACGTATAGTTTTCCACACTCCTCAGTAACCATGGTCAACCTCATGTCGACGAATTACACGCGAGTGAAACGTCTGAAAATAAATGAAAGAAGTTGTTTTGAACTTCTAGAGCAACGATACACACGCTAAGAGAATAGGACCGCGCATGACACGGGACGTAAATCTCATCGAACTGCTGGTGTACAAAACAAACCCGTATTGTGAAACAGATAAAGTTACAAACAGACATCCTGTGTAAACGTTATAGTAGAACAAAGCGAATGATAACGATACAACACGCGCAACAGTGACGAACTTGTGATAGTGTCGAATTCTGTAACTGATCCGATTAAGAGTGTTGCCAATAACAGAATGCAACATAAAATAGATACGTGAAAGATAAATGTTGCAAATGAGGAGGAAAATACTGAAAGTTTTGAGTTAATAAAAGTTGATGAGTTACTGAGTCAAAGTAAAGTTAAGTTAACAACGAGACATTTCCCAGTGTACTTGTGAGTACAATGGTGTTTTCGTTTATTTATTTAGTGTACTGCACTGGCCTGTAAGCTTGTGTACATAATAAATCATGAGTTCCAAAATAGAGTTGGTGCTTTTGTATGAAACAATTGTTTCACATACCTATGGAAGTTTTCAAAGTCTCGCAATTAGGATGCTCTCTTTATTCCATTGAAAGACCGTTATGCGGTACGCCAGCTCAAGGTCAAAGTCTTTGATACTTCTAACTGGCAGCCTACTTTATTTATAAATAGCAAGTTCCTTATTAAATGAAAACTTTAGATTGTTTTTTTTTGCATTTTGCACGTGCTTTTCAAGTTTTATGTTCATTATAATATGATTTGCGACATAAATAAGTTAAATCTACAACGATTTAAGTTGAATGACAATTTCATGATAAGATTCATATTTACAAAACTTCGTTCTTCGTGGGCTACTCTGGCGCTTCCCTCACAAGCCGTCGGACCTGCGTCTGATCATGTTATCGACCCCTTATGCCCCCTGCCTCACTAGCTAGTTAGTCTCTGCTTAGATTGGCGATAAGTCCGAGATTTTCTCGGGACACCTATTAGTTCCCAGAACTCATACATTAATGGAATGGTTTCGATCAGCCACGACCTCTATGTCAGACATAGTTGTGTCATTAAATAATTAGTTCATATTATGTACAACAATGATTGTTCTGTTTTAGTTTTATATTTTTTGTATTGTATTATATAATTTGTAACCGTAGTTGTATACCTGAAGTAAATGAATTTTATTTAAGCTTATATATAATTAAAGAAACCGTAAATTGTCCCTATCAGGTAAAGAACAGGTAAAAATTATATAAACATGGACTAAACTTTATCGCTAACACATTTTTTCGTGTAATGTTATCAGTGTGTGGTGTAAAGTCGAAATTAATTCGGGAGTTGAGAGGATAATGTACGACATGACATGCCTTATCTTTATCATACCCTAATGGTGCAGAAAATCCAATAACAACATTATCGTGCTTGTTAGAGCGTGTCCACACGAAGCTTCATACTAGCGTTTTCCGTAACTAATTGGAGTACAAACCAAAACGATCCCTGCAGATCACTTGGTGTGGACATTCCCTTACGTTTACAAACTGAACCCCACAAATTTATCCCTCCATTACCAGTAGATCAATAAATTGAATGATTTTAGCTCTAATGTTGGAAGAAATAGGGATCAATGGAAAGAAAATGTAGGTTAGATTTAAATGATCTCATTTTAGAATGTTTAAATTACTGTGGGAAGTACGAATGACTGAATTTAATAAATTATATTTGTTTAAATAGTGTAATTGACCTCGGCTGTTATATTTATAATAAATAAATTTCGGGACATCTGGAAATTCATGTTTCTTTTTCATGGGTAGTAGAAGATTTAGAAGATTTAGAAAGTCGGTTCAATACAACAGGCACAAATATACAACATTAATTTTAGTATGCAAAACCTGAATACAGGTAGTTTGTTCTGAATAAAAAAAGGTTACAGTTCACGGCAGGTCACAGCGGCACTAGACACGTACGGCGGCGCGTGAAAGTGCCGCGTGGTGACCGTGCTTTTTTACGGACAACCAGTTAAGATAAAAAGCTTATAACTGATGATGAGAGTTTTAATGTTACAGTTCTGTACTTAGATTCTTTACATCAAACTAGAAGCGTGTTTCGGGTTTTGCATAATCTAAAACGAATGTTGTAGATAGTACAACAATGCGTATGCAAGTATTAACTATCATAATGTTTCTGTGACCAAACGCTTTTGCTCTATGTATCGTGCCGACATTCTGTGGGCCTAGTGCAAGTTTATACCTCACTAACAAAACGTATTCGGTAAAATATGTTAAAGTAAACTTAAATTCATTAAGATTAATTGTGTTTTCAAATTTTGTCACCAGAGGCCCTAGAACAACCTCGTCGTGTGATTGTAATGCAGTACGTCGATTTTTGAATTGAAATTACAATTATTTTTATTTTAGTTCAGTTGTTTGCAACATACATCATCCATAGAAATTAATCATTTCTTAAAATTATGTAAATATTCTATGTGAAAAGATTGCTTTTATTAATGTTAAAATCGACGCGCACTTGTGCTAGGGCCTCAGGATAATTTAGTACCAAGTTTGAAGTACCAAAAAGGAATAAAAAAGAGTTTTTGGGGGGCTATCTTTTGTAATTGACGTTCAAAAAATGCTAATCATCAGCCTAGCTTGAATTAATGACTTTGATTTTGATAAAAACTCGCACTAAGCGTCATTCGTTGGTATCGGATGGAGTGGGTATGGTTAGTTCATGCGTGCAGTCACACCTGTGCTCGTAGGTCACACGGTGGTGGGGGGCTGCAGCACCACGGCGGCGCGCCGCACCTGCAGCGCCTGCGGCGAGTAGCGCGGCGCGGCGGGCGCGGGGCCGCCCGGCGAGCCCACGCCACCCAGGGATCCCACGCCACCCAGCGAGCCCACACCACCCAGTGAACCGCCACCCGCAGCCAGCGGCCGGGGCGTATCACGCGGCGTGTACATCGCGTCCGCTGGTAACGCTGCTTTTTCGCTGTAGAAAGAATTGTATGTGAAGAATTGTCGTCGGAATGGTATTTAGAAAAATGGTGTTAAAATATTTAAGTAGTAAGTAATAGACAGAATGCTCACCTATCTAAATCTTCAGTCTTATATTCCACGCTTTCTGTAAAGATAGAAAATATTGGGTTTTATTATCTTTTAAATAACAATTACGTTACGTAATCGTATTTTAATACTTCTATCAAAAGACTTAGCCACAGTATTCTTGAACGAGTAAGGAATATTATGATAAGTCGTATTTCTAAAAGTCTTTGTGCAGCGAATTTGTTCAGTAGGCGTTTGCCGCTAATCTCCGTACAAGTCCTTTTCTCTCCGCTTTGAAAACACTCCACTTCGCAAGCTTTACGACTCCCATTAAAAAATCAAAACGATGTCTGTATGACTGGTATACACACATCGACATACATAACGATAAACATACCTCTCCGCCTCCTACACCGGATGATGAGACAGAGCACGATAACCAGCAGCGCCGCGATGACGAGCGCCGCGGCGATGAGCGGCGCCACGTGCGCAGTCTCTGTTAGCGAAAAATTATCTGCGTGAACAAAATTATTGTTACGTTATAACATGCAGTACATACACAGGCTTACTTGCAGGGTTAAGGAGTAGGATTTGTATTAAGGGGTACATGCTTTTAAATATTACTGAAGTTGTGCTAGACCTTGGGCCATGCTCGTGGCTAAATAATAAGACCAGCTCGGGTCGATCCGGCCGGGGTTGCGGGTTGTTCGAAAGAGATACCGCGGCTCCGGAACGTAAAGGGCAGTAGAAGGAACATGAGTGGGTTATAGTCAGTACAAGTCTGACACCCACCCCCGCTCCGACCAGAGCGGGGGAAGTTATTTGATGATATCCCACCCCCAAAAAAAGCTCGGGTCGAACTTTAGGCTTTTAGGCTAGGCCACGCTTGCATAGGTTTGATTGTGGATGGGTGACCACCCGTGTCATACCGAGTTTCCTTGTGCCTCGAAAAGTATGTTAACTTTTTGAACGCCATTATCTCATAAATGTGACAAGTAAGCGCTTCAGGGCACGCGGGACCCTAACGACAGAAATATGTGGCTAAATTGAGGTAAAATAAGTGGCTAAGCGTGGAGGGCACGCGTGCGATTATGCTCTGGCGTTTAAAAGTTGAAGCTGTTGGTTCCAACTGTCATTTATAGATAGTCTGATAACCAGGCTAATCAAAAGGTATCGTAACACATAGTTTTAACTGTAGAAAATAATATTGTATATAATTTATGATGTTCAAATGCAGCCAGGCTGATGGGCTATTAACTATGTACTGTTTAATTAGGATGAGTTAAATAAACCAAATTTATTAAATTTTTAGATCGACATGATGGGGCCGTAAACCATGCCTCGAAAAGAAGACTATACAAAATTGCATCTTACATCCTACTCGTATTACAAATGCGAAAGTTTCTAAGGATGGATTGATGAAGGAATGTTTGTTATTCTTTCGCACAAAAACTATTGAACGAATCTGAATGATAGGCACGCAGGTTTAGTTGGTATTGACTAACATATTATATACAAAAAAATGCAATTCAGACATCACTACTACACACATACGTATCGAATTGATAAACTTCATTTTTGAAGTTGGTTAAAAAGCGTTCTAAAATCAGCTAAGAAACAACTCACCATGCACAGTTAGCGAGACGGCATGAGACGAGAAGCCCCGCACGTTCTCCACGTGCAGCACGTAGACGCGCGCGTCCGCGGTGCCCGTGTTGGAGATCAGCAGCGTGTAGCGGTAGCAGCCGCCGTCAGTCGCCGGCTCCAGAGTGCGGTAGCGACCTGGTGGGAGAATATCAATTGTGGTGAGTGGGAGGGAATTACTAGGATATGGGCCTGCCCAGATGAGGGACTGTCATCGGGGTAGTAATATTTTTGGTCGTTAAAATAGATTTTTTTTTTCGGTTGGGCAAAAAGTCTAATAACTTCTCCCAATTTGGATGGCAGGGATTGCTACGCACACGGCGGCCGCCACGTTATGTTATGTTATGTTAACATACCGATGGTGGAGGGCACGTCGAGCCGCAGACTGCCCCACAGCCAGGCGGCGCGCAGCGGCGGCGGGTCGGCGCACACGGCGGCCGCCACGTTATGTTATGTTATGTTAACATACCGATGGTGGAGGGCACGTCGAGCCGCAGACTGCCCCACAGCCAGGCGGCGCGCAGCGGCGGCGGGTCGGCGCACACGGCGGCCGCCACGTTATGTTATGTTATGTTAACATACCGATGGTGGAGGGCACGTCGAGCCGCAGACTGCCCCACAGCCAGGCGGCGCGCAGCGGCGGCGGGTCGGCGCACACGGCGGCCGCCACGTTATGTTATGTTATGTTAACATACCGATGGTGGAGGGCACGTCGAGCCGCAGACTGCCCCACAGCCAGGCGGCGCGCAGCGGCGGCGGGTCGGCGCACACGGAAGCCGCTACACGCGCCTCTCCGCCGCTCCACGCGTGTGCCGCGCCGCTCTCCGCGCCCACCGGCGGCCCCAGCACGTTCAGGGTTACAGCTTCTGATTGATGGTTCCTGTGTTTAATGAATAGAAAACATGAAAATGCACTCGACATTAACGCGATCAGTGCCGGGTGACTGGACAGTCCCTCGGTAGTAAAGGCAAACCTTTAAAAAAAATGTTTATGAAAAATAATAGTAGTCATCATTAGAAACGCTGCACAAGACCACCCCGGAATCCGTATGCAAGACCTTCCCAGTGCCACGCTGAGCAAGTCAGTACGTAACCACTTTTGTGCCACCATTTTTTCTAAAGTCATTTGATCGATGTTCCTGAGGCCATCCTGCTTTCTTATAAGTTTGGCCAAATCCCCATGAAAAACTATCGCCCCCACTGTTCTTAATATAAACATGAGACATAAGTCCGCTAGACACAAGTACTTTCATGGCATGACAAATGAGCTTCATCACCAGGTCCGGCCGACCTTTCTTTACGGTTGGGAAATCGTCAAGTAATTTCCCCCACTCTGGGCGGAGGGAGGGGAAGTGTCAGTACTTTACTGACTAAAACCAAACCCATGCTCCTACTATTGCCCTTTATGTTCCGGGGCTGCGGTATCTCTTTCGAACTACCTGCAACCTCCGCAGGCGGTGTCCCTGGCAGGCCCCTCTTCTTTGCTGACATCTCTTTGAGGCGCGCGTGGAACATTGCTAAGCATCCACAGACCCGCATCTACGGTGGCTGTGAGTCGTCTTTCTTTGATCCTTGGTATCTCACCTGTCTTCGAGTCCTATCTGGTTGGTAGCCACGCAGGTGTACCGTCCATGTTGGTCGTATGACACGTTGTGCAGTTGAAGCTGAGGCGTCATGGAGATCGGGTATGCCCCATCTTGGAGAGAGTTGATGCGGGCTGACGAGGCTGGACTGGAAAATAAATAAAATTTGTTGGTAACTCTTGAAGAAATAGAGCGAAGACTACGATTATACTTGAAGACTACACAAATTTGATTCTAGGTGGCGCGAGATAAGACGCACTTTTGGAAGAACTTGAAGAGGTATTTGCCCAACAGTAGGGCAGAAATTGGAAATGAAAAATTGACAAAGTTAAATGCTATACATATTATAACTTATGTGCTCTGTGATTATGACATTTAACTCTTCTATTCTGGAGACATCATCATCTGCCTTGCCTTTTTCCAGCTATGTAAGGGTCGGTTTAAAGTCTTTCCGGGCAGCTGATTAGCAGTATTTTATATGAAGCGTCTGCCTATCTGATCTCCACAACCCAGTTAGTGCTGGGTAATATGATACCCCTTGGTAAGACTTGTCTTCAGATTTTCGAGACACTGACTATCTGTAACGGCTGTCAGAGATCTGACTGACAAATGACAGCCGAGAGCAATCACTCCAATCAATAATTCACCCATCGACAGACCAACCAAAGTAAGCGCGGCTTAACCTAATGATCGACCCAAAAGCTATTATTAAGCCACAAGCTTCTAGTTTGGATATACAACAATAAAAAAAACTTACTTATGATACCACGTGTAGGAGGGCGGAGGGTTGCCCTCAGCTTTGCAATCCAACGTGACCTGAGAGAACAGGTTCGCTTCTACCACCATGTTGGGCCCCACCCACGTCACCCGAGGAGGGTCTGCAAATACAATGCATTAAAGTTTAGTACAAGGCTTTCTATCAGCATCACCCATGCTGGATAAATGGACGTTATTCTAATGGTTGCAAGTACGACTGCTGAAGACCCGGGTTCGGTTAAAATCTGGCAAATTGGTACTGGGTCTTTCCATCGGAAATGTCGCAGTAGCAGCCACGGAATTAGGATTTATGCCCGGCTGATGGTCATTAGGCTCGCCCCCAAATGTACTCCTAGGTACAAATCTGTGTAAACCGTATGTTATATTGTACAAAAATAATATTGATTTGAAATCTGAAACTTGGGAGCAAAGAACTTGTTAAAAAATTAAGTAAGGAAAAGACTTCAGAGGTTTCAAAGTGATAGTTCTTCTTCTTCATGTGGACCCCGTTTCTTGGAGGGGTCCAGTGTACACCCTATGCCGCGTATGCCTTGCACCTGGTGGCCGTTACTCCAGCAAGACCACCTTCTTCCAGAAGCAGATGAGTCTTTTCGGGTTCTTGTGGGCGTCCGATAGTGACCCTGGTGTGTCCAGTGTCATTTTCCGGATTTTGGTGTTTATAAAAAAGTGATACTTACACTTTATATCAATTTCAATCTTGACTGAATCTGATGTTCCCAAAGAATTTCTCGCTTGACAACCGTAGATACCTGCAAGATACCAAACAGAATGTTTAAACCAGTAAAAACAAAATACAACCGCAAAATAAGTGAATAATGTTTACATAATAATTTTCTTCTTGCTCAACTTACATAAGGACTAAGCCGATGAAATGGTCTTTTTAAGAAAGCACCACACAGATTGAGTGAACCTGTCCAGTCAAGTGCAAGCATTTGTCAGTTATCGTGTAATTTGTCTCAGAGCTCAACGAGACGACGAACAATCCCAAAAAGAACATTTGTGACATTTGTGTACCGACTAAAATCCATGTTACTTCTTTTAAAACAACCTTTTTTTCCGAACAACCCACAACCTCTGCAGAAATAAAACAGTCTATAGATGCACTCACCAGAATGATTCCTAGATACAGGTGCCAGCATTAACTTCGCTCCATTAGTAGCGATGACTTGTCCGTTCTTAGTCCACCACACGTAGGGACTGGGGTTACCATCAGCTCTGCACTCCAGGGTGAGAGCACTCGAACCTTCCTCCAAGTTAGCCAGGGTACTGGCATCACCACCGACTATGGAAACTACTGGAACAACTGGAAAAGGAGGAATTTGTTGTTAGGTTGTGTCTTGTCATGGTGAAAAATGTTGTATTCAATAAACTTTTCTCAAGAACTGGCTCTCAACGCACTATGATTAGGCGCAGAATACAATGTATTTTACACGCTTGCTTTTTTGTCAATCAATGAGGGCTTTTTTTTTTTGCAAAATATACAATTGTACCTGCTATAGGGATTTGAACACTGTGTGGATTTGTATTTGTTTAATAGGAAGGAGGCGTATGGATTTAATGAAAATAAAAATAATTTTTAACAACAGGATAAATCATAAATAAACATGATTATTTTTCTTTAAATGCTCATAAAAAAAAAATGACAGTAACTCATATTTGAGTTCTAAATCCAAAAATATTTGTATTTCATATTTTATAAATAGGCTGTTTAGAGGGTTTATACCCTTGCTTCAATTTCACCTGTTTTTTTTTTTAAATTTATCTGTAAGTGTATTGAAAAACGTCGTTTTATTCACATGGGAATTTTCTTTGCTGTCCTCGGCTCCATAACACCATAAAAGTGAATTCCGTCTCGTTTGCAATCTGACAAAGCTTCAGGCAAACAAAGCTTCCTCACTTGAATCACAATGTGATTGTTTGTCAGATTTTTTAATAGGGAGTTTTAAGAAATAGTCCTTAATGCTATAGTCGTGTCAGGCATATCAAGAAACTAAAATCTTTTTAAAATAGTCAAAGGCGTCACGAGGTCCAGGAACTTTTGTATTTTGTCAAAACAGTTTCATTACGTAACTGAAACGAATTAAATCGGTCTTGTATAAGTGTTTTGAGATAATGTAATTGATATTTGTTTATAAATAATTCCTAAGAAATAATATAAATGCAATTTCAAGCCTAGCTAGATAATGTGTACAAATGTAATGATTCTTTACACATATTTCCTGTGAAATGTTTGTACGAATATTTTTAAAAAAATTGCGTACAATCCCTAGATTTTATACATTCCAGTAACAATATAAATCAGGGTATCTTGTGGTGTAGTACTGTCCAGTTCCAAAACCTACTTTTCAGAACGACACTTGGTGCAAGTGTACATTTTAGTCTACAGAGTCAAAGCTTATTACAGGTACATACGTAAATCACGCAGTGAGAGCATGGGTCCAAGCTCTAGGACGAAGAAGTCGCACCCAATTGATATTTACGAGATGCAAGTTTGTTTACATAGAAGTAACATGTACTGACCTACATGTTGCTTTTATCTAAACAAACTTGCATCTTGTTGGATTCAAACTCAAAGATGATTTTGGTTACTGATATTTTTTTAACTCACATAGTGTATCACATAATATTAGCTTTTAAACGATTATCATAATTACTTTAGATTGCGAAAGCCATTTTGATACTCCAATGCACAATGTCCAGCAAAGTTGTTGTATAAAAAAGGTCTTTGAGGACTTATTTTGCACATCATTTGCCTTGCCTTTTCCTAACTATGTTGGAGTCAAGTGAATACAAGTATGTGACAAGGAGCAATTGCCTATCTAACCCAGTCCATTTAGTACCGCAAAGTAGGATACTCCTTGGTACGACTAGTTGCCAGATCTACAAATGACAGTCGGGACCAACAGCTTAACGTGCTTTCCGAAGCACGCAGGAAACTGGGTATGTAAAGGCTGGCCACACATCTGCCGACCAACCTAGACAAGCGCGACGATTATTTAGCAAAGAGCTGCTCTGTAGGCCTACACACTTAGAACTTATTCCGCTGAGGGAAAGAGACAGAGCTATACAGGGTGTCTAGCACCATCTCTTTCCCTCGATGGAATAAGAACTGCTATAAGATGTCATAGTAGCCCTTCAGGTCTTTCTCAAAGTAGAAACCAATATTTTACAAGAAAACCGCTTTTGAAGTTTGCTAAGTGAACGATATATTTCATTGTTCGTGAGTGTACATAAAACCAGTCATTTCTTTGCGGTCTGACACAGCAATTAGTTGTTTTCAGAAATTTACCTCAAGTACTACCGCGCTCCTTGGCGTTCAACCTGTTTTCACCCTTATTTCTTGAAAAATAAGGTAGTTCTTAGCCGCCAGTGAGCGGTATTTTTAGTGGTATGTTTTATTAATTATTGTTTCTAGTGGGGACAAATAACTATTTTTTCTTTCTTTATTGAAGTAAGGTTCACTTAAGCTCGACATCAAGAAAATTACTTCTGAATTGACTATAATTACTCGTGAAAAAGGAAATATAGAGATTCGTGTATCTATCCTACTTACGATTGTAGATAGGATCAATTTGTGAGTGGTGATTGTTTATTACTACAGCTTTGTTGGCTACTAATTACTTATTGATTTGTTCCTATTTGTGATTAATAATCGTCCGTCCGTCTATTGACGAGAGGCCGTGTCGACGGCGCGTTTGTGTTTCACGCGCGCCTCAAAGAGATGTCAGCAAAGCAGACGGGTTTGCCAGGGAATCCGCCTGTCGGGGTTGCGGGTTGTTCGAAAGAGATACCGCGGCCCCGGAACGCAAAGGGCAATATGTTAAACATGGGCGGGTTTTAGTCAGTAAAAGTCTGACAGTTACCCGCTCTAAAAAAAAGGCTATCCTTGACAAGACAATAAATATTATTCTGCATGACAAAAAAAAAACACTAGTACGAGATCGATTTCAATCCATCATTTTCATAAGAAAGTTAAATAAAAACTGAGGCAAAATCATCGTAAACATGGAGCAGCTATGAGGTGTTCCAGTAGATACTAATTCTGGAATTGGTCTTAAACTATAAACCTAAAAAGCGGTGCTTTTAAGGCCGTACTTAAACCAATCGTTAACAGACTGCACGTTTTGAGGTTTAAAACTTTTTATCTATTGCAGGAAGAGCCATTAATGTCAAAAGCGTTTTTTTGAGATCAAGGTGTTCTACGTGATACGGTAGGATAGTGTTTTGTTTAATGGCCCGAAATTCACTACATAGACGGATTTGGTAAGATAGAAGTTGAGAAGAAAACGAAAAATACTCTGTTTTTAGGATTCCGTACAACAAAAGGTAAAATGGAACCCTTTCACAACGACAATTACTTTTTGCGTCAATAATATTTATACATGGAAACATTTATATGGATACAATGGTTTTTTTTTTTTAAAGAAAGCCGTTTTTTTTCCAAAAAAGATTTTTTTAGGTAAAAAGTTTTTATTTCAGTCTTTTTACTTGTGGTACGGTGGAATCTCACACAAATTCTAATCGAGTATTAATTTTTCATTGCTTTTAAGAGATATTAGCATATCGTCCATTCACATTAGAAGCAAGAACATGTAGGTATTATTGAATGCAATATTTTTTTTCTTCAGAAGTTCGATCAAAAAATAATTTTGTAAATCGTCCCACAATCACGGAGAAACCGTGTAACAAACATATAAAAATAAATAGTATCGCATTGAGAACCTCTTCCTTTTTTAAAGTCAGTTAAAATTACTTACAAGTAACATCAAGCATGGTATACGAGTCCCTGTAGTACGGTGATGGGTAAGATGGATGATGAGCTCTGCAAGCCAGTTGACGTCCGTGAGCTGATCTGGTGGCTCCCAGCTCGAGAACTGACCGAGCTGCCCAGACTCGAGGTCTTTCAACTTCCGAGGCGTTAGTCTGCGACCACGCTGTGAGACGTTCTTTTTCTGAAAACAATAAAGTGGGATGTTAGGAATTTCTTTTTAAAAAAAAAAACGTTGCCCCATACTAAGATTTCTTCTGTATCGTGGGTGCGCTTACAAACATTTAAACTCACATACACAAACAGCTAGACCCGGAACAAGTATTTGTAGGCCATACAAATATTTATCCGTGTTTGTATCCAACTCGCGACACGCAGCGCAGCAGTCGATCGCTCAGCCACTGCGCCAAACGAGTCGTCAAATTGCATAAACCTTGCTCCATCCGGACTAGTACTAATGTGATTTTTTCAATTCATATGATTGACACGACACGGCAGGTGAACCTATTCTAAACTATTATAACCTGATCTCTCTACTACGAATCGCACACCGGAGTAGAGATCAGGTTAAAATGGTTTAGAGTAGGTTGATGTGCCGTCGTATGTACTATTGTTTATCTTGGACATTACAGACATCGGTGAAGAAAAGCATCGTGAAGAAACTTGGACTTATATAAAGCTGCTCCAATTTAATTTACTCAGTGAGTGTCAAAATTTTTCTTTGTTTCATTTATTTATTGTTTATTCCTTTATTTTATACACTGACATTTAATGATTTGACATTAATATTTACTTTGTTTTATACCTATTTTATTATTTGATTTTACTTTTTTTTTTATTGTGACATTTTATGATTTCATTATGATCTCATTAATTTAATTTTGTAAATATTTTCTAGTCTGTAGTTGTTTATTGTGAATGTGAGGACCATGTGGATCATAACTTTTATTTACTTTTTTTTTGCTTTTGACGATTCTGGCAGTTGAGTACTATTTAGGGACCTACGCTAATGTCCTTTTTTTGGTATTGTTCGTCGTTTCGTTGAGCTCCTTGGGTTATGAGTCGAGCTACACGATAACTGACAAATGCTTGCACTGACTGGACAGGTCCACTCAATCTGTGTGGTGCTTTCTTAAAAAGACCACTTCAGACACTAATCTGCATAGTCCTCATGTAAGTTGACCAAGATTTTTTTTGTCTGGACTTTAAAAGAGACTATGAGTTTGTTTCGGCTGTTTCTTCTCAGAGTAGTCGGGTACGAAACACCAGCCTCATCTAGTTTAAAAAAAAAAGACGTGTAAAAGTGTTTGTGAAAACCTACTTGCAAAATAAACATCATTTATCATTTATAATTGATGTGAGTATGAAATCGACAACCCAAGAGCCTGAGCAAGCATCGTGGTTCAATGCTCGTGCCTTCTCTGCTTTAGAAGACATTTTTGCCCAGCAATGGGACAGTAATAGGCTCGTATAGTACACTAAAGTTAGGAATCTACACGTTTGCCTGTCTCAGTAGTTTAGTAGAAGCAACGATGACCATCGAAGGACAATAGTGTCTTCAGCCAATATTACTCTGCTGGCGAGAAAAACACAGTACTTAAATAAACGTACCAAGTTTGACAAATCGAAGCATTTTTTGTTGACAAGCAGCATCACATTGAACAACCAACTTAAAGTAGGACCACTCCTCTAGTTCAAAGTAGACAAAGTGACATTTTACTTGGTACCTATTGCGACAAAGGAAAAGTCAAGACCGTCTACCCTACCATGATGTGTTAAAGCAGAACTTATTCCGCTGAGGGAAAGGGACAAAGCTATACGGGGTGTCTAGCTCCATCTCTTTCACTCAGTGGAATAAGTTCTGCTTTAAGATGTCATAGTAGGCCTACGTATCGAATTGATATAAGCTACTGAAACGGTGATGTGTATGTTTGTGTGTTGAAGAGGTAGGTATAGGATATACTAAACGCATCAAAAGCAATGGTCACTGTCTCATTGTTCTCATTTTCCTGCCTTTGTTTTCCTAGGTCGGGCAAACCAGTGATTTTTTAACCGTATCCCGCTCTAGGTATTTTTCCTGTATCGTAAGTGCGTTTACAAACATCTTAACTCACATTCAAACAGCCAGACCGGAATCGGACCTGTCGGCCATATAAATATTTGATACGTGTGAGAATCGAGCCCGCGACAAACAGCGCAGCAGCCAATTGCTCAGTCACTACGACAACTGAGCCGACAACTGTTTCAATATTTACCACAAATCCTTACTAATATTATAGTAGAAGCCAAAATGACTTTGTTTGTTACGTCTTCACGCCTAAATGGCAAAACCGATGTTGATGAATGCTGATACAGAGATAGTTGGAAACCTGGAGACGGACATAGGCTACTTTTTGTCTCTTTCTAATCCCCCACTTCCCTAAAATGGGGGGTTGAAATTGGTGTGGAGCATTTCGCAGTTTTCAAGATAGGATGCTAAAAATCGGTACACACACTCTTTGTTACCAACTAAAAATACCTGCAAATCAGGAAAGGGGAACCGTGTTACCTCGAATTTAACACGATCGAAGCCGCGGGCAAAAGCTTCTTGTATAAACTCGGACATGGATATCGTGGCCGATTGAAAGCTCTAAGCTCGACCCCTATTTTGTTCCTACAATCCTATTGGCGAAATTTAGGTAAACCGAACTAATATTAATTCTGCCTAACCCCTTTGCTGCAAGCGAGGTACTGTCTGTGTAGTATCCAATTGGTCAATGGTCCGTTTTAAAACAAATCTTTTTAATCATCCCTTTTTTCAAGTTTTTTACTTTTGTGCAAACCCTTTTTGCAGCAGTTCGCTTGTTAAACTTTTCCCCTCGTCGTTGAACAATAGCTTATTATTTCTTTAGAAATATATTTTTAATTACATTGTCGATTTAATAATGGTCCTTTTTAATACATTTATGTTACGGATTGTTTAACAGGAGTTGATCATTATGGGTTTATATAACTCAGTTGTTTTAAATGATTATAATTTTAATTGAATGAATCGACCTATAACTGAAATAAATGAATTCATAGATATTTTTTACCACTGCCGATGAATAAATAATCGACTAGATCTGTTAACCGCACTTTTATAAGCTCCACCAACCATGTAAAAAAGTATTAGAAGACGAAACATTTAAAATAAAAACTGCACTAAGATTTTTTCCTATTGTTCGCAAACTCACAAATACAAACAGCCAGACCCGAAACAACTACCTGTAGGTTATATAATTTTCGTTCCGTGTGGGAAACGAACCAGCGACATGCAACGCAATAGTCAATCGCTTAGCCACTGCGCCAACCGTGCCGTCAACCCAATTACAATCATTGTCATTGGTCAGCTATGTGCCGTCTTTCAAAATGTAATACGGTGAACTTCCAAAGACAGTGTATATGGTATTTTTCAGTTTGCAAAAAAATAATTATGTTATGGATATCAATTGCCCTTTCATTTGCTTCCATGAATTCGTTTTTTTTATTGTTATTATATTTCTAAAAAAAAAAGAAGTAAATACTTCTATCAACATCTCAATGATTACACTTGCTATTGTAGTGAATCAATATTTAATTACTAATGGGCAAAAGGGTTATACAAACAAAAGTCTAAACAAAGCTGAAATATTTCCGATATGTTTTCAATAAACAAAGGGTAAAAACATATCAGAGTAAATATTGAAAGAGTATCAACAAATAGTCCAACATACAATCACATCGCACGCTATCGTTAGAAACATACAATTAATTGACTCTGTAGGTACAGACGCCTGCAGGTCAAGCTACCCGAAACTGAAATTGTTTTCCCAATGAACCTTGAACCTAATACTTTAGAAATAAAGTCGAAAATCTATCAAAGAAATCTGACAGATTGTAGTAGCTTAATGTGCAGGCGTCTGTACCTATTCTGACACACGTATTGGAAGTTATTAATGGTTGGTCGAATTTCGAAGATATTTATTGAAAGCTTCATAGCAACTATAGGACATTTGGGACGCCTTAGTGGCTTAAACTGGAACTAACTTTGCCATCTGCTTTTCAGATAAAAATTGCACAATCTCCTTGTTGCGCAGTCAATTTTACTAATCAATGTCAAGTTAAAAATAAACTATGATAATGACGGGTCTGTTGGTCCAGTGGTTAGTGGCTCTGACTGCTGAGCCGGAGGTCGTGGGTTCGATTCCCACCCAGGACAAACTTTGTGTGATGAGCATGATTGTTTGTTCTGTGTCTGGGTGTGATTTATCTATAATATGTATGTATTTATCAATTATATAAGTATGTAAATCAGTTGTCTGGTTACCATAACACAAGCTAATGATATTTCAAGCTAATGATATTTCAGCTATATTTTAGATATTTCACTTTTAGACTCTCTAGTCTCTTCGATTCCGTACTCTGCGATGACAACACACAATCGACTAATTCACTGTAGAATACCTTTGACAGCAAACCCTTTCTACCCATATAATTTAATACTACACCATCTTATTAGACAACAACCAATAATGACAAACTTAAGCACGCACCTAATAACTAAATACATAATCTAATGCGATAATCATAGGCCTAACAACGAAGCCATTTATATTGTCGATAGCAGGAACAAGCCGGCTGTACGTCGTTTGACAGTGAAGCCTCGTCCAAAATGCATGGCGCTTTGTAGGCCGTGGCGCCATGACATCGAGCTCGTTCAAACACATGACATGGCATTTAGAATTTTATATGAACGTATCGGGTCAATCGCGTGCTGTACGTTGAATTGATTAAGAACGGCTTAACATAGGGAAAGGCTAGTTAGCGTTCTGAATAGCTTTGATATGAACATGTTTGCATAGGTAATTTAATGATTTGCTTAGGTACTTTCAATAATACAAATAATTAAAAAAAAATATCTTGGGACAACTCACACACGGCTATCTGATCCCAAGCTAAGCAGAGCTTGTGTTATGGTAACCAGACAACAGTAACTGATATACATACTTATATAATTTATAAATACACATATTATAGATAAATCACACCCAGACACAGAACAAACAATCATGCTCATCACACAAAGTTTGTCCTGGGTGGGAATCGAACCCACGGCTCAGCAGTTAGGGCCACTAACCACTAGACCAACAGGCCCGTCAAAGCAATATTTAACAATGGTTTTGAGGGTTTCGTACCACAAAAGGAAAAAGCAGAACCTATATAGGATCACTTTGTTGTCTGTCTGTCTGTCGAGGCGATTTATCCCGGGAACGCGTGGAGGTATCGTATTGAAATTAAAACCATATACTCAAGTCTGTGCTTCTTTGAAGTTGTGAATAAATAAACCCTAACCAACAACCAAACCAACGCAGTCAAAAGATATGGCCGTTTATAACGCAAGATTGTACAGAAACTCCGGTGCTCGACTCCGACTCGCACTTGGCCGCTTTTATCATTATTATGCTATTTAGAATTTTGATTACATACATGATACAAACAATCACAATTTCTGAAAGCCCTTTTATCCATATTCCTTCTTTGACCCCCAGCCAGACGGGAACAGATAGTCGCCACTAAACGCACCAAACTCTTGGTCAAGTTTTACGTCACCCAATTTATTTGACGGGCCTGTTGGTCTAGTGGTTAGTGGCCCTGACTGCTGAGCCGGAGGTCGTGGGTTCGATTCCCACCCAGGACAAACTTTGTGTGATGAGCATGATTGTTTGTTCTGTGTCTGGGTGTGATTTATCTATAATATGTACCTATGTATTTATAAATTATATAAGTAAGTATGTATATGAGTTGTCTGGTTACCATAACACAAGCTCTGCTTAGCTTGGGATCAGATAACCGTGTGTGAGTGGTCCCAAGATATTTATTTATTATTTATTACATGTAACAGCGTCAAGTCAAGATCAATGAAGCTTGTCTATAACCAAGAAGATACTGACCCAAATACCACTCAATATACGCCGGAGGGTTGCCATATCTGGCCTCGCAGACGACAGTAGCCCTGTTTCCTGCTGGCACAGTGATGTTCTGGCCTGGCATCACGTGAGAGCCGTTGAACAGGATCCGAGGAGACTGTGGTGGAACCCGTACTGCTAAAGCCGCTGGGGGACTTGATAGAGCGTCCTGGGGAAGAGTTTTGTGTGTCATTAGTATGATTTGCCAAGCATTCACGGAAAATATGTTGTCTTGTGAGATAAGCTAAAAGGTCTATAAACTAGAAAAGACAGTTAATAAGGAACTTTACCTGCTTTATGTGAATTTAGTCAGTGCAAATATAGTCCTAAACTATTTAAGCTGAAACACATAATATCAGTATTATCGGTAGCAAATAGTCTCTTACACTACGCAACCCCATCGTCTTTTTCGCCTGTAATTCAAGTTTATGTACAGCTTATTTACACTAATTTTAAAAAAATACTTTCAACATTAGAAAGCTATATGTTTCCTGAGTGATATAGGGCAGTAACCTAAAACCGCGCAGGAAAGCTAATTGTTAATATAATTAATAGTAGGTGTTTTGAAACCCACCTGTTTTTTTTTTCTTCAACTTGTTTTAGTATTTAGGACGGTTTTGGACCACCTAAGATATTTTCCAACTAAATATTATAGGTGGCTGCACGTAATTACTGGCGGTGACCTGGCACTGCCATTGCCTGTGGTCTAGCAGCGTACATCCACAGCGAGCAGTATCTGTTCACATGACTGTTCTCGTTAGTATTGTACTACATTGTTACCTGCACGTCGTAGTTGCTGGCGGTGACCTGGCACTGCCACTGCCCGTCGTCCAGTTGCAGCGTTGCAGCGCGCACCCACAGCGAGCAGTCTCCGCCTACAGGACTATTCTCGTTGGCCCACTCGTACTTTCCGCGGTAAATGCCCACCGGCTGCAAATAAAACAATTCGTCAGAACATTAAAGTTCTTAAACATTTCAAATATAAGAACATCTTGAAATACGATTATTTCAGGCCTAAATTACACAATTGTTCAAAAGCAAATTGTAAATTGAAAGGTTGAAGTCAATTTAGAACAAATTATTCAATTTTGCGATCTTTTTATTTTATGTCTGATTATATACTTTCATTTAGGCACTGTATATTTTGCGTCGTGAGAAAATAATTCAAAACAACTTCGTAAAAATTAATAAGCATATAAAAACTGAAAACCAATCAACTTAAGGTTTAACAATACCAATTTGGATGATGAACAAAATGAATATCTTCATAAAGGCGGATTAAATGCGTACGTAATTTTGTTTAAGAATATAATACTGTTATTAGTCTAACGATCGAATTACATATTATAAATATAAGTATAAGTTTACAAGCTTCTCTGATGAGAGTCAAACCATGAATGGATCTTTAATTCGAAGGATAATAACCAGGAAGCAGGGGAATTGAATGTGTATAGGGCCCGCTTTGTCCGTTAAAGATTAAATACTCCTTGCTTATGACTCGGTGTGCTTATAAGCATTTCAAATTATCGATGCCTATCACACAATTTTTTTAAAAGCGCAAGTTTGTATGTTTGTTACCTCTTCATGCTCAAATATCACTACCGATTTGGATGAAATGTGTTAAGTAGATAGGTTATACTCTAGATTCACATTTAGTTTTTATTGCGAGTGAAACCCCGAGGAGCAGCTAGTACAAATTATAAATCTTCTAATATTTTAATTCAAAAGTTTGTGAGGATGTATGTTACTCTTTCAAGCAAAAACTGCTGAGCTGTTTTAAATGAATTTGCTCACGCAGATAGTTTATATCTTGGACTATCACATAGGATACTTTTTATCCCGGTAGAACGATCCCGTGGGACTATTATCAAAATCCATAAGTGCGAAGCCGCGGGCACAAGCTAGTATAGATAAAAAATATTTGTCTGTACAATCATCTGAACTACTGAACCGTTTCCGAAAATACTTTCACTTACGGAAAACTACATTATCCACGAGTGTACGCAGCTTTTAAAAACTTTTCCGTTACTTTCCATGCACAACGGGAGCCAACCCGCGAGCAAAACCTAGTATTGCATAAAAAGGTTGGGCAAACATCCAAATAGCACACAATCCATAGTTCAAAACATGGTATTTACAGCTTACTGTATGCTGATTAACCAATTCATTTGCCAAGCTTTGTGATCGTTGTAAAATGGATAAAATGGAAACAATACTACGAAAGCTTATTACACTGTTTTATTTTGTCAATTAACAAGCTAATAATTATATTGTGGATCCTAGGCGTCAACTCCGCTATGTAATAAATGTGGTCTGTCAAATATATATTTTTGTCACACTAGTTCGAAAATGGCCGCGGTTTTGCACATGTGGAGTTCGGTTATAGTCCAATGGGATCGTTTTATATGACTGAGTGAAAATCTGACGTATTTACAGTCATCTCAAAAAGTTTTGTCTTTAGAAATACGTTAGATCTACAATCGGTCGCGAGTTGACTACAACAAAAATAGGTAAAATCGGAAAGTGCTAACTCGCGCGCAGTCGCGAGTTTATGAGGCGCGAGTTGACGAATAAGCCTAAAAGACTACTGACCGTGCTGTCAAAATTAACAACTAAAGCAGTTTCTTAGAAAACGTGAAAATTGAATGAAAATCCTCTTTTTCTGTCAAACGTCACTCATCTATAATTGAACCGTCAGCAGCATCATTTAGGTACATCGCCATTTTATTTAAAACACGAGAATTAATTAAATTCATTAATTGGTTCAGTTCAGTAAGTTCCGATATAATTATGGATCGAATGTTGTGGTTTAAATAATATGTGATATTGTAAATGCTTTTTGACAACGATCTCTTGATTTCATTTGATTTGGTTGAGCAGTGCTTTAATTAAATTATAACTGTATTACTGTGTATTTGTATGAGAATAATTTCGTAAAAATGAGACGAATTACGAACAGATACTAATTATAAAAACCGGCCAAGTACGAATCGGACTCGCGAACCAAGGGTTCCGTACAAACTTGCGACATAAACGGTCATATATTTCGACTGCGTAGACTCACAACTTTAAAGAACCACAGATTTGAGTAGGTATGTGGTTTTAATTTCAACTCGATACCTCCCCACGTTCCCGATATAGAGGGTCTTGACAGACCGACAGACGGACGAAAACAAAGTGATTTTATAATAAGGGGTTCGTTTTTTTTTTCTTTTTAGATACAGATCCCATGGAAGAAAACCGTGATAATACTCACTATTCTATCTACATTCAAGTAGGTTAATCAATTCACAGAATCACTCAAAATATTTCACTATGTTAACAAAAGTTACCGTGTACCCATGCACTCCAACAATTAACTGAAACCGTATTAATTGTGCTCCTATCATTTATTAATGTGGGTGATACTCACGATACCTGGATTAGTTTTAATTGAAATGATACCAATCGTATACCAAATAGGTTCATTAATTTGTCACAGCAAACCGCAGCACACGTTTTAAATTATACTAACTAAACGGACTAAACCCGACTAAATATTCAAATTAATACGGAATGTACGAACGATTCATTAAAAAGATACCTGCTAAACAAACAGAGATGGGATTTAAATTTATTACTGAACTAAAAACTAATCCAGTAGGACATCCTAATAAATCTTAAGTTAGCCAAATTAAATCCAACTTTTGAGATACGGTCACAGATAATTATAGTCATTTTCATTAACTAAAAAGGTTTTCCGCTAATCCCTTGGCGTCGATGTCGCCTTTCGTTTTGAGATGCATTGTGTGTGCCGTTAAAAACGAGATTTCTACACTTTACATAAGCGGGTACGGTTCAGCGGTTGCTCCTTTTATCTTTGCCAACGATTCGTGAAAAACATGAGGTCGGACGATTTGCTAAATTGCACAGCGAACGTACACTCGCACAGAGAAAACTTCACTATTGTGATGTGTAATGTAGCCACGCAATCTCACGTAAAGAGTTGTATATATTATATGTGTTTCGATAGACGATCACGTTGTAAATTAGCAGGTGTAGTCAGACTTTCTCTTATTTCAATGCAGGATATTTGTGGTTTGAGAAATATCCTGCATTGAAATAAGAGAAAGTCTTACTACGATCGATTAAGCAAGGATATGGTTCTTAAGATACCGTCTCAGGATAATGAGTTTTAAAAGCATTTAATTATCCGTTGTCTCAACCAAATTACTACGCAGAATAGCTACTTAAATCTCTAGAAATGTTCGCCCTGATCCCACTTCCTTAATAATCCTAGTGAGAATTACATGATTTTACATTTTACAAGCTATAGCTCTACACGTTACCTATAAGCTGCGAATTTAAAAAGTCCGATTCGTTAAAATTGTATGAAAAGTCATACAATTCCACCGTATCGGATTTGTGAGCGTCGCTACTCAAAAAAACAAGAAAAATACTCCATCCGTGCCAGAGGATAAAATTCGAACATGCAAAATTATTACAATGATCGCGATTCGAGCTCGTCCCGGGCTTGTAATTGAAATTCTTCCGCGCCATATTTGCACATAATAACTCCCGATGATGTGTTCCGGAATCATTGGGGACCGAGGAACACACAATAACGGTACGAGGAAAAGAAAGAAAACTGATAAGGAAGATTAAAGATAATCTCGGTGAATGTTGAACATTATTGTTCTATTAGATGGTAGCGATATGTTTGCTGACACTATATAACATATTAGTGGTAGTGTCTTTGTGTGGCATCGTTATTGTGCTTCAAATGGCGTCTTCTCATGCGTGGTTGACGGGATATTAATCCTACTAATATTATAAATGCGAATGTTAGTGAGGATGGATGGATGTATGGATGTCTATGACTCTTTCACGTCCAAACGGCTGAACAGATCTTGATGAAATTTGACACAGAGGTAGATTATAGTCTGGAATAACACATAAGATACTATTTTTTTCGATTCTCATGCGGGCGAAACTACGGGCGCCAGCTAGACAAATTTGATGAAATTTGGCACAGAGGTAGATTATAGTCTTTTTTTTTCGATATGAGCGGGGTGAAGTTTCGTGTTGAGCCGCGGGCGCCAGCGAGTAAAACATAATTTCCAATGATGCCTCGTTGGTCTTTTTGAAAAATTTTGCCAATCAGTCCAAGCGTCTTTGAATAATCGGAGAACATACATAAAAAAAAATATTCCGAAAAATTTAGATTCTCCTCCTTTTATTGAAATCGGTTAAAAAGCAACTTTTATAAACGAAACTCACATTTTTATTATCTAGTACATTACCAACAAACACTGGGAACATTTTATCAAGACATCCTCCTAAAACACAGCCTAATAACTCCGCCTACTAACAAACGGCCCGATATATTTTCCAATAATGCTAGGACCCGTTAAAAAGGGGTTCCAAGTCGAGGACCGAAGGAACCGGCCGTTTTCAATGGACATTACTTGTGGCTGAACTCGAATAAACGACCGTACAATTTACGATTTGAAAACTAGGTATTCATTTGGTCTTGATGTAGGGAACTCTTGATAGAGATAGGTTCTCAAATAGGGCATGTTGTATAGGGTACTTGAAGCGTTAAGGGTCGGGTAACGTTGTCCACTAGGGTTCATGTTATTTAAACAATAGTCAGTTGACATTTTAGTTCTAAGTTAATTTATTTATGAGATTGTCGAGATAGTGGAATTCATTATTGAGCTTGCCTAACGTTTTGAATTTCGAATGTCATTGTTGTGTTGGCTTAACAAAGTGCGTAGTTTGTTGCTGTAAGCTTTAGAAGCTAGTTTTGTCTGATGGGACCTGTCAGCCTGCTCACCTCATTTTATCTTCTTCCATATTCATTGGTTCGCATTCCTTTGAAATTAAAGTATCACCATCTGCCTAGCCTTTTCCCAACTATGTTGGGGTCGGCGTCCACTCTAACCGAATGCAGCTGACTATTACATGAATAATTTTACATGGAACGACTGCCTATCTGACCTCCACAACCCAGTTAGCACTGGGTAATACGATACCCCTTGGTAAGACTGGCTGTCAGACTTTCAGAATACTGAGTACCTGTTACGACTGTCAAAGATCTACAAATGACAGCCGGACCAACAGTTTAACGTGCTTTCCGAAGCACGGAGGAAACTCGGTAGTAAAGGGTGGTCACCCATCCACAGACCAACCTATGCAAGCGCGGCGTAACCTATAGATCGACCCGATCGGCTACTTTTATTTAGCCACGAGCTCCTCGATATTTTCTAGTTAAAAATAAGTCCTAAATACTAAAACTTCTTCTCTGAAAAACTCAGGAACTACCTAAGCCTACTTCTGCCTATCTCTTTTGAAAATATTATGAGCGTGATGACAGTTTTTAATGATAAAACTATTTACGAAGTCATTATGCGTCCAGTTTATGAATAAACCGACGCTCGCTTAATGGAAGTACTTGCGAAAACAAGAAAAACAGCTAAATTGAAATACATTTCAATTTCGCTTTGCTACGGCAAACTTAAAAGGTAAAAAAATATAATGAATTTGCCTTTTCTATGGTGAAAGTATGCGGAAAAACTGACATAAAACTATGAGCAAAAACAGAATTGCAAAATTTAATCTTTTACTGAAGTGATCTATGGGGCTTTGGGCATGTTTGTGCGATATGGGTAATCCAGAATTGTGCATCTAGTTATATACCTAATGGCCGCTAATTTATCTTAGACGGCTTACAAGTAAAGTAATCACTTTGTGCCAAGGCTTTTCCGAAAGTCCAAATTGCTGAGAAGACCTAACTTAGTGGCATTGATTGATATTTAATCGGAACCGCTTTGCTCTAAGTTTAAAATACACTATAACATAAATTCTGCCATTCTAAGCTTTTAACAAAGGAATGCCAGAAATTAGAATACTAATTACTATTTAAAGAAAAGTATTTCTGAACGAAACAATCAAGAAAGTAACTATCTTCTTTAATTTTCTTATCTTACGTAAATTAAGTATTAATTGCTTTTCGTACGTCGCCTTACCAATTAAAACATGCTTGTCCACTTCATTAGAAAGCATTTTAATAAATAACGGCTGGAGGTTTTAAAAGCATTGTCACTTTCTCATGGAGATGTTAATAAAGCTAGGTACTGTTCTTGCTAATGAGCTCAAAGCGAAGGCTTAATTAGAACCTACTTATGAAAAACAGGAGCTTTGGTTCCTAGAGCGGTCCATAAAGGTACCTACACAAGTCATGTTTTTTGCAGCAAACGCTGTCTGTTTCACTTACGAATATTGGGACAAAATAATATGACTCGGAAATCGTGTTACCAAATAATATTTTGGTCAAAGAATTCCATCATGTTTTCGCATTCAGTTTCGGAACTTTTTTCATCCCCATAAAGGAAGTAAAAGAAACAAGAACAATAAATAAATCTTCAAATACAATTCGCAAAAAAGTTCCCCTTTTGTGTGAACACACTAAACGCAAGTTTCACCTTCTCTGTAGCGAAGCGTGACGTTGTAAGAGAATACAAACAAAACAGCGACAGTTGTCTGATTAATAACCGCGGAGAACAATACGAGACGCAATATCCGCCAGTGTGGACCGCGCCTCGCGTTTATAGCGGTTTATGACCCATGGTCGGCTTATGAACATCTGTGAGGTACTTCTACTTTCTATCATATCATATAAGCGGATACATTAACGCCATGTGTGAGACCTATTTCAGAGTTTGCACGTTTAGGAATCTTGAGCATAGAGGGTTTAGATCTGAAAATGGGAACCCAGAATTACCTCGGATTAAACGTTAACGTGTGTTCTTAATGTTCGAATTCCGTGAGCATTGAGAAAAGCTATTGTTCTAGTAACCTTTTTTTTATGTTAATCGAATCAAAATAAAGGTACGTACATTCTATTTAACGAATATTCTCGTACCTGGTCAACTCTAAGACAGTTTTTTTTTAAGTTAGAGCACTCGATACTTTAATACTGCCGTGTCAAGCGAAAAAGCGACATCTCTAGGAAAGCTAATTTAGAAAAAAAAAAGGAAATGTAGTTTGGTTTTTAGTTTAGGGAATGATTTATGATTATTAAGTTTTTTTATGTTACAAAATAGACACCTACTGCTATTTGGCTTAGTTCATTTTCGTACATTTATTTATTTTTACATACATATAGTTACATTTTTAAATATTTCTTAAAATCATAAAAAAAAACATTTAAAAATATAAAAATAGTAGCCCACCGGTATCGGGAACAGGGTCCAAGCTACCGGCGCGGCGGTCAGGGCTCCAGAGAAAGGAACCTCCTAACAATACGAGCCGTGTCCAGGAGTACCGCTTTCTGTATCAAGCCCTTGATCCAGCTGCCTAACGAGAGCCTCCTCAGGTATTGGTCGAGGCTCTTGGCAATTAAGCCATTGGCAGATACGACTATCGGCTATTAGTTCATTATTATTATGCATATATATTTAAGCTACCCAATACTATTAAAATCACCTTTAACATTTATTTTGAGCATAGCACGGCAGAATAGCATTATCTAAATACAACATACTCAAGATACACCACTAGATTACGACCCGAAACGGAGGCAGAAGTACATCAGCGGGTTATCAGGCCGTTAGTTGCAAATCAAATGTCGGAAATGAGTGATACCAGCGCTCTGAACTGAGATCTGTGCTGCTAATTATGCAGTTACTGCATACAAACTAATGACGTTGGTAATTAGGTATTCGTGCATGGTGTTTGGTGCTAAGACGGTGAATGAGAAGCCTGTAGAGGATTTGGTATTGGAGTAAAAGATATCGATGCTATAGGTACTGTGAAACTTGGAAGATGTGCATTTTTTCGTTAACAGGTATATTCGGGATTTACGTGATGGTTTTAATAGTCATTATGCAGTTTCTCATTTACTTCTATCAAAGATATATTTTTTGATTGCTTATTTCTTCCATTATAGATATTCAATGACTTTACAATTTTTCTAAAAAATACACAGAATTGTCGCTTTGTCGAACAACAAAAGTTCTTTGAACATGGTTTTTTTCAGGACTTATGTTTACCGGTTTCAATTTAACATATAACATGCAATTTAGAAGGTGTAAACAAAATAGAAAGCAGGTGTTCCAAACCCTTCTAAGACCCTAACTACATGCGTCAGTAAATATCAATAAAAATACGATGTCTACGCGATCAATCGTCAACGATTCCAATTTTTTAAGCAGTCCTTTTAGAAGAAGCGCTTCTACCTGCAATTTGTACGTGTCCAACCCACCACGAGTAGAATCAAGGAAACGTTCCATCGCTCGCAAGAAACGTGGGAATACTTCTAGTTGAAAGCGTTTGAAAATCTTCACTGAAGATACTCGTAGCAAATTTTACAGAGTTCTGGTTTTAAAATAGTTTGAAAGTGAGCTGTGGGGACATTTGGACAGTTTATTTTGTGGTTTATGTCAATACTATATTATGAAAGGTTTATTTTAAATGGTATCCTACAATATTAAGCAAGTATAAGTATAATCTTTATTACACAAGAAGTGGTTACATTTTTTATGAAGTCCCTGACTCCTGTGCTAGGTGAAAGACGTATGTTACAGGAGCCAGTGCCCTCTCCCAAAGGAGATTTTACAGGGTTACATCATTAAGTGTCATATATTACATCCTGCTACATGTTATTGGAGTCGCTAATCCACCGTCCATGTAAAGGTTACAGGCTGAATTTGGATACACATAATATTTTTTATCCTGATAGTACTTACGATCCTATAGGACATCTACCAAACTCTAAGCGGGTAAATTCGCGGGCATAAGCTAGTCCTTACTATTATTATAAAAGCGAAAGTGAGTTTATTTGTTTGTTACGTTTTCACGCCTAAATGGCTTAACCGATTCTGATGAATTTTGGTACAGAGATAGTTGGGACCCTGGAGATGGACAAAGGCTTTTTAATTAAATAAAAAAACGATTCAAAAATGAGGGAGAAAGAGGGGAGATAAGGGAAAACGTAGCATTACTATTATAATAAATATGGCGCTAGGGCAAAAACTACAGGTAGCAGGTACCTGCAAATCAGGAAAGGGGAAGTTTGTTACCCCGAATTTAAGCGGCGGGCAAAAGCTAGCAGAAAATATTTCTGCTGTCGGTTTTACCTAACTTCTAAATTGTGAAACAAATGAAATCAGTTTATTGTTTTTAAGCTTAACAAAGGGCCTACAACAATCGCTGCTCACCCAAATACTTATTTATCTAACCATCTCGAACTCATCCTTATCAATGAACAAGCATCATCCGTCTACAATAAATAATTTCCATCAGAAATAACAAAACGTGACGAGCGCCTTACAAGCACGATTAGCAAAACGCGCGCAGGTCAAGGATTGCTATTAGAAAATGAACAGGAATGAGTTGCCTACCTCGATGATCTATTGCCCTAGGAGTAACAGGGTTAGAAAAATAAGGATTAGTAGTAAATGTAACATAACTTTGGTACTTATAATAGATACATATATCTATACTTTCTATTGTGAATGGGAAACCACCAAATAACTTCCCCACTCTGGGAAGAGTGAGAGGGGGAGAGTCCGACTTGTACTGAAAAACCCACCCATGTTCCTTCTTTTAGCTTTTATGTTCCGGGGCCGCGGTATCTCTTTCGAACAACCCGCAACCCCGGCAGGCGGTGGCCCTAGCTTTCTTCTAAAGTATGCAGAGGGGCCCCTCTGCATACTTTAAAATAGAATAGTAAATATTCCATTCATCGTTTTTGTAGCTGGTTAATTAATAAAGTTTTCACAATTGGCGCAGTGGCTGAGCGATCGACTGCTGCGCTGCGTGTCGTGGGTTCGATCCCCGCTTGGAACAAATATTAGTATGACCTGCAGGTAGTTGCAGACCTGCAGGGTCTGGCTGTTTGTGTATGTGAGTTAAAATGTTTGTAAACGCACTCATGATTCAGGTGTAGGGCAACGTTTTATAAATTCATTTATATTTATTTTGTTCGTGAAATTGTAAAACGTCAATCAATATAGTAAGAGAAAATCGCTTTTGAATCTTCTAAGTGTATACTTATGACTGTACAGGCGTGTTTTGTTCATTACCACAGGCAGTAATAGACAAAATTTTAGTACCTACATGCTTTTAGTTTCTCCTACATAATGTGATTGCCTGAAGATACTTACACTCCTAATGCATACACCTAATGCACGAGACGTGGATGCAGAAAGACTTAAGCTATGTTTCGCATAATGCGAGAGCAAGTATACCGTGTTTTCCACATAGTGTACGACCAAACAAAGAACACACGCAGTGTACTTTCCAAACAATATTGTGATTGTGGTGTAAATTCTTATGAGACTAGAGGAGATGACTTTTATATACTAAATTGTTACCCGCGCCTTTCCTTGTAGCTATTATATTTTAATGTATATATACCATGACAGTTTTTTTTAATTTTTGCTTCATTTAACAATTATACACAATATAATAAAGTATGAGAATATATTTTTCGTCAGTCTCGAAAAGGTGCCAAACATACAAACAAACACAGTTACTTTCACATTTATTATATAACTAGCCTTTGCCCGCGGCTTCGCTCGCGTTTAATTCGGTAGCGCCTTATTGATTTGCAATAGCAACGCTAAGTTTTCCCTTTTCTTCCCTCTTTCTCCCTCATATCCCACTTTTCTCAAATAAAAATTAGCCTGTGTCCGTCTCCTGGTTCCCAACTATCTATGTACTAAAATTCATCACAATCAGTTTACCTCTTCACAGAGGTAACAAACAAACAAACAAACTCACTTTCGCTTTGTATGGATAGGCTTGTGTCTGGCCGCAACTCACCTCAAAAGAAGCAGCCTAGGGTGGAGGTTGTCTAGAAGACACTTAAACTTGAATATTCCAGAAAGACGTTTTTTTTGCTATCATATACCTGACATAATAAGATATTACTGATAACGAAGTAAACTTGCATTTCACGCACAATTTCTACGCAACGGAGTTAAACTATATGTTTGGGTACCATAACGAATTACTATCCAAAGTGTTCAAACTAAGCTGTAAGCAATTGCTTAACATCGATTGCAGTATGGTGAAGATCACAAGGTCTTAACTGGCAAGTGACCTATATTTGGGCCTTCTGACTGTATTCGGCCACGGCGACCAATCTCACCGGAGGGCCATCTGCGCGGGAGATAGTATAGTGCACAAGTGTGTATGCAGGCACAGCTGCACTCTCTGTTTCTTCACTCTCATAGTCCGATGGGACGGCCAACGGCCAACTATGACATCTTAAAGCAGAACTTATTCCACTGAGGGAAAGAGATAGTGTTAGACACCCTGTATAGCTCTGTCTCTGTCCCTCAGTGGAATAAGTTCTGCTTTAAGACGTCATGGTAGGGTAGCTGGTCCAACGGCTTACCGTGCTTTCCGAAGCACAGGGGTATCTTACCGCCAACTTCCAAACTCCAGGTTGCTACTGTCAAATTCCTAATGGAAATAACTAAACAATACATTTTGATCAACCTGGGAATCGGACCCAAGACCCCGTATTCAACAGTCGTGCTTGCAACCGCGAGAACAACAGAGCAGTCAAGTCAAGTGACTTAAGTACCTACATAGATGTTAAACGTCTGGTGATTCAAGAAGAAAAATTTTTTCTTTGCAGCATTTTGTCCTGTTTCGAATTAACAAAAATACGGCAATCCTAAAATAACACACAAATATCCACGCCTATAATCCCCAAAGGGCATATATACAGGTGTACGAATACGCACACAAGTTGCTAGTTATTTTTAAGACCTGGATATTGAACTCACAGCACTAGCGCTTACGACTACTGGACCAATCTTAGGTAGGTACTGTAAGAGGTTTTATAACAAACCAATGCTGGCTGGTTTACCATAACGTTTTAAAAAAATACTCAGGTCGTTTTAAAGAAAGAATTAGGAAAAAACAAGAGAACAAGATTTGAAATAAAAGTGTGACATGTTACTAAAAAATATGATTCAAATTATAACCTAAAAATATTATATACGTATTTTATTTAAATATACAATCAAGCCGTTACAGTACCATCACCAAAACTTTAATCTGACTGTTCATTTTTTTAGTACTATTACTTAGTTAGCTAGTTATTTTTTAAGTGTATTGTTAGGAGTACCTCTTGCTTGTAACCGGCCGCCATAGAAGTGCTTATCAACCATTATATCGCAGTTTCCGAGTTTTTGTATATTTGAAAATAAATAAAAGTTCTTTCTTAAAAAAAAATCGCAAATAATTTCGGTTTTTCTATTTGTATTAAGATTTTGTTGCTAAACAGATGTTGTTAACGGATACGAATCCATAAAAAATATTTGAAAATGTTCTCGAACTTTGTTTGGAATGATTTCGCCTTATAATCTTATCCATCCCTTGCCCACACTACGAACAGGCATTATTATATAACGTAAAGCGTTAATATACTCCGGCCTACAGCAACGTAGTGTGTGTTCACAAAACATTAGATTATCCACCTATGGGACGGGAAAAGCAAACAAAAACAACGTTAATTCCGGTGAAACTACGCGCAGCTATAACAATTTGTTTTGATTGCAACACCAATTGTTTACACAATGGCAAATTATTTAACAATTAACGTTTAAGGTAAACGTTTGGTATGTAAATAGAAAATGGATATAAATATGTTGAACCCACTGAGTAATAACAAACATGAAGCAACGCATTGCTCTTTCATTACTGTTGTTAAAACAAAAATTGTTTTAATTGTTACGACAATGGATTGTTGGTTGCGGTTTTTGTGTCATCATTGGCCTGGCCTTTTTAACCGACTTTCCAAAAAAGAGGAGGTTCTCAATACGGCCGGTATGTTTTTTTTTAAACTATGATCGGGGTCGGCTTCCAGTCTAATCAGATTTACATGGAGCGACTGCCTATCTGACCTCCACAACCCAGTTAAAACTGTGTAATACGATACCCGTTGGTGAGTCTGGTTGTCAGACTTTCGGGTCACTAAACATCTGTAACGAATGTCAAAGTTCTACAAATGACAGCCGAGACCAACAGCTTAATGTGCTTTCCGAGGCACGATGAAAACTCGGTAAGTAACGGGTGGTCACCCATCTACAGATCAGCCTAGAAAAGAGCAGGTTAGCCTAAAGATCGACCTCAAAGGATTCTGTTATTTAACCACAAGGTCCTCCTGCTCCGGGGTTGCAGGTTGTTCGAAAGAGATACCGCGGCCCCGGAACATAAAGAGTAATAGAACGAACATGGGTGGGTTTTAGTTAGTACAAGTCTGACACTCCCGTCCGCTCACCCCAGAGCGGGGGAAGTTATTTAATGATATTAATTTGAAAAAAAGTCCTCCTACTGGATGCTGAATTTGTCTTTGACTGCGGAATGCAGAGGCCCTAGCTTTACGGCCAAGTTGCAGTCGTAATAGCATCCTGCACTCAATTGCCGCCAGGGCAGACAGCCTGCTTGTGCGTTCGCTGGTCGAACGAAGCAGATCGATGTTTACTATTAAGTACTAACAAAGGCTAAGAAATCTGTTACTAACACACTGGACCCCTTGTTGTCTTCATCTATACTAATATTATAAAGCTGAAGAGTTTGTTTGTTTGTTTGTTTGTTTGAACGCGCTAATCTCAGGGACTACTGGTTGGAATTGGAAAATTCTTTTAGTGTTGGATAGTCTATTTCTTGAGGAAGGCTATAGGCTATATAACATCACGCTACGACCAACAGGTGCTGAGCAGCGTGGGTGAAACCGCGAGGAACAGCTAGTAAAAAATATGAATAAAATAAACTACGTCAATTTTGAAACTGAGTCTACCCACCCATCCGTATCACATAAAACATTTTATTGATTTCAAGTGTGTATGTATCCATATCCATGGATGACACTGATTGTGAACGTTGCAAATAATTGGATAATTGTATTTCCGATTCATAAATTGACTTATTTACTCTACGTCCAGTGTCAGTCCAGTACGTACGTGCTAGGGCGTCAGAACTCGATTCCCATGTTTTTTAAAGGCGAACGTTGACTTAGTAAAAACTTCCTATTAACCTTTAAAATGCCTCTTTGGAGAATAGTACCCAGTACTTTATGGAATCGATTGACAGACCTTCACAAGACTTATGTGCTTTATAAGTCCCCCTTGAGCCCTTAAGAGTTTGTTTATTGTGTGTAGGTCCCCTATCGGTGCATTAACTACTCGTCAGCTACCTACTGTTACTACTGTGTACTAAGAACAATGAATAAGCTATTTTTATTCATTTACCCGACTAAGGAGGTTCAATTCCTCATTATACACACGACGGCACAACCTATACAAAATCATTTTAACCTGATCTATCTACCACGGTGTGCGATCCGTATAGCACGGCCAACGAGAAGCGATATCAAATGTAAACAAAACCCATGCTAAAACCCCATCTAAAATGGCCGCCCGAATGTTGGCGAACCCGTCTTAACGTTGTCATGTTTTTGCCGGGAGAACGAGACATTACGACAAAGGCACAAGATGGAAAGAGCTAAATATTAGATTGTCAACGCCACAATTGTTCTTTAGGTTAATGACTTTTCTTATCGCTTCTCGTTGGCCGTACTATAGTATGTATGATCTCTTATTAAGACAATAATATGAAATTACAAATGTTAAAATTCTTAAAACGGTCATAGACTAAGTTAATATTGTGAATAGTTGCTTTGAAGAAAGATGGATCACTCTTTTTTTTCTCATCGAATGCTCGCAAGGAGCAAAGTGGAATGGTCAATTAAAGTATTAAATGTCTTTTGTTTTTATGAAGATTAGATTTTTTAAAGGTAATAGTTATTTACGGCCATAATTAAAGGATATATAAGAAAATTATACTTCGATAATACCTTTAAATTTTAATGTCAAACACAATGAAAGAAGAAACAATCTAGAACAATCAACCACAACAGTTTACTACAGTACGGCCAGCGAGAAGCGATACGAAAGGTCATTAACCTAAAGAACAACTGTGGCGTTGACAATCTAATATTTAGCTCTTTCCATCTTGTGCCTTTGTCGTAATGTCTCGTTCTCCCGGCAAAACCATGACAACGTTAAGACGGGTTCGCCAACATTCGGACGGCCATTTTAGATGGGGTTTCAGCATGGGTTTTGTTTACATTTGGTATCGCTTCACGTTGGCCGTACTGTACTTCAAATTCAAGTACTAATTATCCAGTTCGATCGAATTGTGACCAGTATTTACCGTATTTTTTTAGAATATGTCACATACAATACATAAAAAAATGCCAACAACCGACTGCCAAATTAGTCATAGTGCTCATGAAAAACCAGCAGGAAAAATGACTTGCAGGAAAAAGGCTTGTCCATTGATTTCGTCAACGATTGTTTCAATTAGTCATACCTTTTATACAGGTACCTCTATATTTGTGCCGATTGTGTTCTCATGTGTATACTGAGCTTTATTTAGACACTACGAGTATATGCATCACTTGTAACAGTAACTTACGCGGTTAAACATAACAATGGCATGATTAAGAGGCCTAGATTGTTTATCATCGTTTACGCTTTAGTAATTACTTAATTGGTGGAGAATAACAATAGAAGGGACAAGAGCACAGCAGATGAGAAGGTAGGCTGGTAGTTGAGAGGTCGGGAGTTTGGACCATGCCTGTTGTTATTATGGCCACTGTCAAACCTTTTTTTTGTCATCAAAAGTACTAAAGGAAAAATAAATGTGTGCATATTTAAATATGAATGAGTGTTAAAATATTGTTATTACATTGTTTCGTACTACAGAACTCTGTGAGCGCGAGTCCGACTCGCCCTTGGCCGGATGCGGTGCCGTTACGGTGCTATGACCTTTATGACGTTACAACAAGTGTGATTGTCGAAAAGCAAGTCTTATATAGATGTTACTTATAAACCAAATTATCTCAAAACTAATTCATTATATAACCACTTTGTTCACAAACATGTTTTGGACCCTTTACTATGAGAAATACTTTAAACAAGTACATTCAGCAAAAGAGAAAAGTAACCAGTCTCGTCGGATTTCGTTTATTTTTTCTTAGAAACCGATGAACGTCTTCAACTTAATTTTCTATTTAATGAACTGTTTGTTTTCTATCAAATAAATGATTTTTTATTTGAAAACATTCATAGATTCTTTAAAAAAAATGTCGAGCTGTTTCTGACGGGTCTGGTTAGTTATCTCTTTTGCTGATTGTACATAGCTGAGTTTCAGCCGAACCTACAAAATTGATCAGGAACCAATGAACTGAGAAAACGCATACAAACTACACCCAACTATTTTAAAACGATTAAGTAATGAATGCTACTACAACACACTATAATACCTACCATGATCTTTATCGTGGGAAATACATATATAAAGATAGCAAGAGAACGTAAATATGAACAAAATATTTATTGTTCATAATTACTGACACAATCTGGGTACATGACACTGATATACAAGGTTGTGTGAATATTTTGAATAACTCATTAATTAACGAAACATACATAACATCATACTTGTTATCTACAAGCTGCACTTTTTTCTTGGGTGGGAAATCAGCAAATAACTTCCCCCGCTCTGGGAGGAGCGGGGGGCATGTCAGACTTTTACTGACTAAAACCCACCCATGTTCCTTTTATTGCCCTTTACATTCCGGGGCCGCGGTATCTCTTTCGAACAACCCGCAACCCCGGCAGGCGGAGACTCTGGCAAGCCCCTCTGGAGTACAGGTGCACTCATAGAAATATAAGAAACAGGGAGTTTATAGAGTTTCTTAACGTCCAATCCCAATCATGAAACTTTTCTTGACGTTATATAACTACCCTACCTACCTTAACATGTAGACTTCATCATTATCTCCCTGCTCTTATCCTATTCTATTTAGGGTCGACGCAACACGTTTCCTTCTTCCATTCTCCCCTGGCAGACGTCACGGCATCATTTACTCCTTTCTCCTTCATATCATTCATTACACAATCCATCCATCTTTTCTTTGGCTTTCCTCTACCTCTACTTCCATCCACATTCCCATATAAATGCTGATGCAGACTTATGTGTAATAAAATATTTTGATTTGATTTGATTTGACAGGGTGTACTCAATAGCCCACACTTTGTATCATAACTCATGAAAAGTGAGGTTTCTGAACTAATAATTATCTTGATTGTAATTCTTTAGATTGGATCAACACTGCAATCCTTAAGAACAAAGCAAGCGGACGACTAATTTTCAATCTTATTACTTCGGGCATATGTGTGATAAATGGTCAACTGTCAGTGTACTCAGTAGTACTTATACAGAGTGATATTATTACCCTAAAAATAACCCCCGCTACCTCATATACCAACCGATTTATGTAATTTCTAAGCCGCATCATCAATTTACATCACACGAATTTATGCCAAAGACAAGCTTTATTTAGTCATCATAAATTTTTTAAGTGTTTTTATCTAAGAAAAGTGGGCACAAAAAATAGGACCTTAACTCCTACGCCATAAGAACTATACCACTTGTTATAGTAAGTGATAGTACATCATTCTATTTCGGTTACAACACCACAGTTATTTATCGGATGAGAGATGGATGGCCAAGACATTTACTACGTCATACAGCCTCATCACTCATTGCTCAATATGTACGATCTTTTGCACTTGCTGTTATTATACAATGTCAAAGGTCAGGCTCAAGAAATGGTTTTTATAGTGACGGTTCTGTAGAGTTTTCGTGTTTCACTAAACTCTACCTCTGTAATATTATAACTATGTATAAAATAAAATCTTAGAATTAAAATTTGATCCACTTTTCGGTTACTGATTGGTCTGGAATCCTTACTAATATTATAAAAGCGAAAGTGAGTTTGTTTGTTTGTTTGTTTGTTACCTCTTCACGCTTTAATGGCTAAACCGATTGTGATGAATTTTGGTACATAGATAGTTCGGAACCAGGAGACGGACATAGGTTAATTTTTTTTATTTAAAAAAAGTGGGATGTGAGGGAGAAAGAGGGAAGAAAAGGGAAAACTTAGCGTTGCTATTATAAATCAATAAGGCGCAAGGAGAACTGTGTTACCCCAGATTTGCTGTGTTACCTCAGATTTCGGGCGAAGCCGCGGGCGAAAGCTAGTTTTGCATAAATGTTTAGCCTGGATAACTATTCATAGTTAGCATATTGGATTCGCAATTATTACCTTCACTTAGATAAGTGTAATCATTGCAAATCCAATATGCCAAACTCCAAAAGATGGTGGACTAGTTTTCTGTAACTTACTGCCATGAAATGCTGAAAAGAATACGACAAATACTCACAGACTTAATATGGATATTGCAAAACCTTTAGTTGACACTTTCCATAATCCAACAGCTAGCATTATCAACTAACAGTGTTTAGGATGTAATTTCTGACGCTATTTTTAGTTTTTTTTTAATTATTTTGATTTATTTTTGTATAACTTTAAACACAAAATATTTCATTATTAAATAATCTTTTGCGGTGATTATTATCTTCTTAGATGTTTAATATTTACCTACATTCTAGAGAGAAATATCTCGTTTCTCATTAAACGTTAGCAACGAAGGCCGTGAAATCAGTTTATTTTGTGATTGCATATTGATTAAATTATACCTCACGTCGCATGTGGCTGTTACAACATTAAAACAAGGCAGAAAATCAATAATAAATAATATACTACGAAGGATCTACAGTTTAAGAGATACATTAAATGTATGTCATTATTACTAACTTTTAATAACAAAGAATAAAAAAGTATATTAAAATAAAGCAAGATTTTAAAAAACAATTTTATATAATTATTTCGATATTTATCCTAAGAGCAAGGTTCAACACGCTCCGGGCGTCGGGCGCCGCGCGGCGGACGCTATGGACAGTGAGCAATGGGGTAGCTCACCGTCCGTCCGTCTACTGACGACACGTGTCCACGGCGCATTCATGTTCCATGTGCGCCTCAAAGAGTAGTCGGCAAAGCCTGTCGGGTTTGCTGGTTGCTCAAAAGAGATACCGTGACCCAGAAACATAAAGGGCAAAAGAAACCATAATCCTTCTTTTGCCCTTACATATATCAGTAAAAGTCAGATACGCCCAGAGAGCGGGGGCAGTTATTTGATGATTTTCCATTCGCTAAAAGGGCTTTTAAAGAAAAAAGAACCAGAGTACCCTTAAAAATGAAGTCAAGATATCAAGACATACATATATGTGTTTTTTTTTCTCATTACATAAGAAATATACGGTAGCCGAAGTCGATGGAAAAGTCCCAGTATAACATAAAGCGGGCCCCTAAAAATACAAGCCCAAATTATTGTTTTCATCATGTTATTAATAAACACACGAAAATAATAACTATGTGTTATAATCATCAAATCGTCTGGTGATTGCAGGTACTACGAGTTTCGTAAGGGTTGCTACACACCAGTTCGGGTCAGATTTGATTTGGCAGTAGGTATTTTTTGAGCAAAAATAGGATTTTTTAAATACATAGAGACTTTCACTCGGTTAGTGCTGATCGGTAAACTCTGTTTGGCAACTACCATATACCATATCTAATTCTCGTCGATTCGACACAATTAGAGAGGTAAGCCAAGCAATTTTATCCCAAACGTATTTCTTCATAATTATATTCAGCTAGCTCTCGTGGGACAGTTACCGTGTCCCACGTTCTACGGGGATTATAATAATCCTATGTGTTAACCTAGGCTATGAGCCAAATTTTACCCAAATCTGTTTAGTAGTCTCTGCGTGGCAGAGTACCTAACAAACATAAATACGTACATACACAAAAACTTTCGCATCTATAATGTTAGTTGGAAAAAGAATTCTCCGCCTTTATGTTTGCCGACCCAAACCTGTATGTGACACCCCTAACTCGATACAATCGACTAACAATGTACCGATTCCCGATACTCGCTATACGTACCCACAGTCGATTCTCGATTTATTCGCGATGACTAATTGTAAATACCGATGCGTGGGAGGAATAACAATGAGTAATTAAGGTCGAAGCTGTTTTATAAAACACCTGAGGTTAATTAAGCGTCCTTTCTTAGAGATTAATATTAATTATAATAAGTATTATTTTCGGAGGAGAGACGTTTATGTAGATATTTCATCTTCTATTAATAACTATCGTGGGTTGGTACTTAACAAGACATCTATCTATCTTAGTAAAGAAATCAGACAGGTAATAATTTTTTTTTAAACATTCATGAAATAAATTCTTAACATGTAGATATTACCTCTCTAACCATATCACTAAAAAGTTTTGTATCGAAAAATAAAAAAGTAGTCCTGAAAACACAATAACATGAAATAATCTATTTCTGTATGTTTTATTTTATATTTCCGATGGGACGGCAATCCAACTCGACCGCATCCGGTCGAGTTGGATTGCCGGAGATCAGGTGCAGCACCAACGGCTTAACGTGCTTACTGAGGCACGAGGTATTATACCACCAACTTCCAAACTCCGGGTTGTCACTGAGGAATCCTTATCCTTACTTCCTTACTATATATATATATATATATATATATATATAATATTATAAAAGCGAAAGTGAGTTTGTTTGTTTGTTTGTTACCTCTTCACGCTTTAATGGCTAAGCCGATTGTGATGATTTTTAGTACATAGATAGTTGGGAACCAGAAGACGGACATAGGCTAATTTTTATTTAAAAAATGTGAGGGAGAAAGAGGGAAGAAAAGGGAAAACTTAGCGTTGATATTACAAATCAATAAGGCGCAAAGGGAACTGTGTTACCCCGAATTTAACGCGAGCGAAGCCGCGGGCAAAAGCTAGTTCCATATAAAAATTCCAGTGACAGTGAGGTAACAGACAGTGTGCCTGTGCCTGCGTAATAATGCCTGGCTTATCTCCACTGAGATAGGCAGACGTGGCCAAAAATTACCACCCTGACCAGAAGGACTGCTATCTAAGAATTTGATGCCATGTTTAGTTCATTGCTTATGCTTATTTTTGTTAATCGATGAATTTAAATACATAGTTGTTTACCTAGTTAAATATAACAACTAAATCCCAGGATGAAGAACTTACTCCAACACTCCAGATTTTCGAAGGGAGCTAATCCACATGGTCTCTTTTTATCTTGAAGTTTAGGTAAATCTTAATAGTGTACCTACTTACATCATAATCCTTATTCTTACTTATTTAATATTATAAAAACGAAAGTGAGTTTGTTTGTTTGTATGTTAAGTCTTCACGCCTAAATGGCGCAACCGATTTTGATGGTACAGAGATAGTTGGGACCTTGGAGACGGACATAGGCTAATTAAAAAAAAGAGTGAGCTAAGGGGGCGAAAGAAGAAGAAAAAGGTTGAGAATAATTTTTGTTTCGATTATCACGCGGGTTAAAGTTAGAGTTATCCCAAAGTAACTATGCCACGCGGACGAAGTCGCGGGCGGAAGCTAGTAGACTCACATGTTTTGGTAACTCGTGTTCAGATTACATCTGTTATTTATGCTGACGAGCGTAATATCTTCTGTTAACGATTTAAACCAAGATGAAACACAAATTGCGGTAAGCACAAACAAAAACAACTTGTAACTTAATCCGACATCAAATATCTATGTACGCGTTAACACGGCACCTGAAACTTGTTCAAAAACCTATTTAATTTTCAACTGGTTCAAGAGAAGTTAAAATCATTTATAAACAAGAACATTATTTCACAGATATACTAAGTATAGGAAGATAGGTTTTTATTTAGGCAAGCCCGTAATTCTATCCCCAAATTCTGTAGCTCGTGAATGCCAAGAAAAGCGCTGAGATAATGAAGCGAGAGGAATTTCCAATAAAAAGAAAACTGTCTTGAAAAGACACGCTGGGCCGACCACAAACTAACGATATGCGCAGGAGAATATTATGTTTGTGTCCGCTGCCAGTCTAATATGGTGCAGCTGAATAGGTAAGATAAGATTTTTATTTCGCAAATATGGGTACAAGAACAGGTATTACAATAAATAGAGAACCAGCCATATTTTGCCAATAACAGCTACTCTACCATGACGTGTTAAAGCAGAACTTATTCCGCTGAGGGAAAGGGACAGAGCTATACAGGGTGTCTAGCACCATCTCTTTCACTCAGTGAATAAGTTCTGCTTTAAGATGTCATAGTAGGCCTACAGGACATGCAAAAGTACTGAGTTTTAACCACTATTACAATTCAAATCAATACAATGTCAATCAATCAGTCAATCATAAATTAATACTTAATACATATCTTTAATGACAATTCATTCAAAAATTTAATTACTCTAAGTAATTTATCAGTCACTAACATCATTAATATCACATTTTTTTTATTAAAATACCATTATACCTAACATTCAAACAATTTCCTTCTCCAATAGAAAGCGCAAAATATTTTCATAATACCAGTATTTTTCATGGAGCGACTTCCTAGCGGACCCCCATAACCGTTACCGGGTGATACGGTACCCCATTTTTTTTTTGGGGTGGGAAATCATCAAATAACTTCCCCTGCTCCGCCCAGAGCGGGCGCGACAGTCTTTTACTGACTAAAACCCATCCATGTTCCCTCTATTCCCTTTACGTTCCGGGGCCGCGGTATCTCTTTGGAACAACCCGCAACCCCGGTCACGGTAACCCTTGCAACACAGATCACAAAATGCATAAAAATTAAAGAGCCAGTGTGGCGCGAAATTGATTCAACATTTTCGTCGTTTTTTGCAATTTGGGGGTCGGTGTCGCGTGATATGTTGGTGAAAATATGAATTACGAAAGTTTACAATCTAGTTTTACTGAATTATAAGTATTTAAAATCATCAGTGCAGCCCTCTTAGTTCATTTCACTCAGTTATGTGAGTTTTTCATGAAATGGTTATTAGGGTAGAATGAACGTGCAGGGTTGTATTTATGATTTCAATGATTATAACTCTTCTTCTTCTATATTTATTTAAAGGGACTCATGGCGTATGTCAGTTCCATCGTATCCTAAACAGTTTTAATTCACAATTTAATGATGGCCCCATCATTAAATTCTTCGTATCGTCGCCATTTTATTATTGTAACTCTGTTAAGCGATATTTGTTACGGTAGCAATTTATTTATTTAACAATTTATGTAAAAGTAAACCAGACAGGAAAGAAACATTTATAAAATTTGGTTACTATAGTACAGCTTATTTCTTATGACATTTCTGCCAGCAGACCTGCGAAAGGAGATAATTATGAGAACGAAATGTAGACGATACTGTGTGAGAGAGAGCCAGAAAAATATGTTTCTGCCTTAATGTATTATATCTTACATATTTAAGTAAATATATACATACATAAATTACGATTGAGAGGACAGGTAATGCTCTTTCAATCTGTTTTTGAATAGAGAAATGGAGGACTTTAAATCGCGAATGCTAGGCGGTAGTGAGTTCCACAACTTCACAGATGTTTATATTTTTTAAATCACATGTAAGCTGCTACTGGCCTGGAAATTGAAAAGAACATAAAGCATTTTGAGTTTCGTGGGCTGCCAATTCCACTTTAAGTGTTAAAAGGATCTAAAACGTGGTAAATAGAGTCATAATGAGTCCAAATACGATTACCATTAAATACCTACATTTCGTGATTTTGGTGCATTTTGACCTTAGCATGTAACAAACCCAGTCAGTTGACCCGGTTTGTTTGTACGCGAAATCCAAAAGTTGGAACAGTATTCCACCGCAAAGTTTAATCATTTCATTAGTTAACACAACCTCATTTAGCACTATAATTAAAATAATAATCATCATTAAAATATTCACTAACGTTACGCATATGTTATGAACGAGCGCTCATAATTAGCTGTAATCTGAAACTGCCTTTAATAAGTGTTGGGTGTCTTTATAGTACAACCCTTTATAAGTCATTTGATAGCCGTGAACAGTCGGTCAGTATAACTTGTCAGTTAGCCTTCAATGACCAACTAGTTATGATTTTTACGTCTTTGAAGAGAGAATAAGGTCGCAATTGGATTGAAAGCGTGATGCTATACTTACTAATATTATAAAAGCGCAAGTGAGTTTGTTTGTTACGTTTTCACGCCTCAATGATGAATTTTGGTATAGCTATAGTTAGGACCCTGGAGACGGAAATAGGCTTTTATCATTTAAAAAAAAGTGGAAAATGAGGGAGAAAGAGGAGCGAAAAGGGAAAACTTAGCTTTGCTATTACAATCAATAAGGCGCAAGGGCAAAAACTACAGTTAGCAGGTACCTGCAAATCAGGAATCGGAAAACGGTGTAACCCCAAATTTAACGCGACCGAAACCGCGGGTAAAAGCTAGTACCCTATAATGTCGTCAATCATGTTCTGACATACCCGTCAGTGCTCGGAGTTTATCGGCCAAAGTTGGATATGTTAGACACTTGATAGTACATTATGAAGCTGCATACCAAAGCTCGAAAGCTTTCGAGCACCCAATGAAGCCATCGAATTTCAGTCGCTGGCATCATTGTCATGAATGCTTTAAACCACATGAATAACAAAACATGCTTTTGTATTCATTGTATCGTGAAAGTTGAGTATGCGTCAAATGAAGGGGTAGAAGGGAGATTGACGTTATTACGTCATTTGGTAGACGGTCCGTTCATATAGTTAAGGTTCTGTCGTAGCGGTAAGGATAAACTGTGACTGTGGACACTGACAAACACGTTAAAGATGTATCTACTAAGACACACTGGAGGCTGTTAATGAATTTACTCTTAAAGCTTCTTGTTCCATCTTATTCGCCGCCTCCATTCGGGAATGGAAAATCATCTTCCCATGCTCTGGTCTTAGCGGGAGGGAGTGTCAGACTTGTACTAAAACCCATGTTCCTGTTTCTGCCCTTTATGTTCCGGGGCCCGGCCGCGGTATCTCTTTTAAACAACCCGCAACCTCTTTGTCGCTTCACTTGTCGTAGTTGAAGACTCATGCTTTGTCCACTTACTTAATAGCAACATACTAACCTGCTATTAATAGAGTTTCTGAAATTGAGTTAAATTTTTCGATCGATAACTTATGTAAATACAAATAAATTTGGCGTTTTCATCATTTTGTCAAGCCGCAAACTCAACAATAATATATTGTTGATTGAAGTTGTCATCTTCGCATTTGCTGATAGAAAGTCACTGTGACTTGGACTCTAGGCTTTCTCAAATCTTACCTGATTATGATTTCTGACGGTTTGCTTTCCCCAATCGATAATGAAAGAATTGAAGAAATAAGTTGAGTTAATTTAATTTTTATGGTGTAGCCATAAAAATTAAATTGAATCTGTTAAAAATTCAATCTGTTAACGTACAGAGCTTAAACAGACATGCCAACTGTAATTGGTAAACACTATTGTTGGGGTAGTCTATACCTCTCCGGAATCCAACAGGCCTTTTGCATTAATCAAACAAAAACACATTTGTTATCTCAATTTCCACGCTCAACAAATAACCGATGCCATCGCGTGGATAGCCGTTATTTTTTACCCCGATCAGTGGAATGGATCCCTAGGGTAGAGTGCAATTAAACAATCGTTTCGAGTTTCATATAGATGGCGTTGGCACTGTCTACTCATAAACGAGAAGCAACGTTAGCTCGCGACTGACGGGTTAATGGACACTCTTCGTGTAGTGGAGGGTTGAGTGGCATTCAGTAGCCTCAAAAGCGGCTTAAGTAAAGGAGTTTGATAAATATTTGGGAACTAACTACGGAGGCCAAGGATGGGTTTTAGGCTTTGAATATCACTCAGGTAGAAACGAGATACCATTTTGCGACAAGGTTAACCAAATTTTTGTAATAAATAATGTCATGTCACAAAATTGCTGATCTATCTTTGTGGAAACATTTGTCGGACATAAAACGTAACACGTGTGGCAGCTAATTACTCATTCCCATACGCACATTAATTAAATGTGTGAGATCATTAATCCAGGCAGTCATATTTCTACCATCATTACATATGTAATAAAACCGTTTTGTAAAATAAGCCCCGTCTAACCAATATTGCACACAGTACTGCTTTATTTCGTTTCCACTTCAACATAACAAGAAAATCCTTTAGCGAACTAGTTAAGAATAGATTCCGGCACGATACACATTAACTCCACAAAAAATCAAGCCACATTTTCACAAAAAAGAAAATGATTAAAAGGCACCAATTCGGTATCACCACAATCAATCTTTCTATCGTGTTTTGCCTTCATTTTTCAACGCGGACATTCCATAGCACTCAATACGGCGTACCTTCGCCCACGTATGTATCGTTGAACAATGATGGGATCGGCTTCATCCTGCCAATATGCCATGAAATCACCATAAGGCCCATTGAACCGCCAAGGACAGCCTTTATCTACCTTGAAGATGGTTTGTGTTGAAGTATTGGCAGATTTGGGTCATAGGTTCGGTCGATTCGATTGTCATAATTCTTAGTTGTTGATTTAGGTGTGTTGTGTTGGTATTAGTCGTACCTGTAATGTATTGGGATGGTCATAAAACTTCGGTATCTTAGCTCCACGTTTGATGACTTGCGTCTTTCCATCGTTTAGTTATGATAGTCTGTCTTCTCCTTCTTCTTTTGTGGCGATGGTACCCATTTCTTTAAATTCCTTTTGCACAGTATGTGGGTCACGCTAATTGCGTCATCCAAAATACAGGTGTCTGTATCAAAGTTAGATAAGAGCACTTGCTGGTGCGTTACCGTCCACCCATCTTACGTTTTACTTAAAACTGGTTCTGTTTAAGAACCTAAAAGCAGGTAATATTAAAATAATTTATTTACCAAACTTTTACATGGTTTCACATGTTAAAATAAAACCGCTCTATTTTTATAATAAAAAAGCCACTCATTCATTTAATTTACGAATAACCTCTTTTGTAGTTAACCTTTTTGCTCAACCCGTTAAATTACTCACTCATTACGATTAAAAACAAGTGAATTAAATATTTAAATTCAAATACAAACCACACTCAAAAAAGATCAAATAGGGGTTGAATTTGCCAACCACCCGCATAAGAGATTATTTCACGTGGCTAACATTGAATCCTTTGATACGTTCACTGCTATACAACCGTCCTGCTGGGTTTACATCCAGCTTTGAAGTGGTCCCTCTCATACAACGAGACATTCAATACTAAAGCATCAATTATGAACACGATTATCGTATATTAACATCGCTAATGTACTCGAGAACCGACGAACAGAGAAGCTTTTATTCATAAGCAGTTGGGGGCGAAATGAAAGCAGAAGCTTGAAATAAAGGTCGAACACACAATACACGCGTGTGTGTGTCCGATTCGCTATGAATAATGTACTGTCAACGTATGTTTTTTGCGACCCGTTCGGGTGAGTTTAAGGATTTATTGTGTTCGAACAATTAAAGGATTAATCCAAAGGGATTGCCTTTTGTTATGAACTTGCGTAATCGCTATGTTTGGAATGTTTGACAATAAGCTAGTTGTGCGGAAGCGATGCGTCGAAAAAATGGTTGCCTGGACAAAAAAAAATTGAAGTGCCTTTCATGATATTAATAGAAATGTGTAAGAAGATCTTAGAGAAAAAAACTGGCATAAACTTTGTAAGAAAAAAGATATCGGTGTGACTACAATAACGTCTCGCCGTATAAAAATTGCGCCATATCGGATATTCTGTGCCCATCAATCAAAAAGTCTACACACGCCTCTAAAAATCTCTACCTGCAAAATCGCAGCGACATTTCAACCATACATAATAATATGAAAGACCTTTACACCTCTTTCATAAATATCGATGTATCAACGCATAGCAACGCGTCTGAGACGAGAATATTAAAATGTACAGTCACGAACACCGAATTATCGTGACGCCGTGTGTGAGACATCGCCTCAGCAATTAAGTAGAAACATGTGTGGTCTGCCCTATAATTTGTGGCTCCGAAGAGATTTCGTTCGCTGAGAAATAACGCGGTTTTCGCAACGTAATGGATTTAATGAATTTGAATAAAAAATGATTTCATAGTGTACGTGGCTTATTAGCTTTTTTGCGAACGGTTTGGCCTAGTTCATTTGGATTAATACGATCGATTGGAAGTTATTGGTTGAGTTAACTTGAGTTAATCAATGGGAATGAAAATGTGTTTTACAGAGCAATCTTTTTCATTCAATCTTTATTTTACAAACTCTGTTTTTCTTTCGTGATAGCTTTTCCTTTGATGTATCCTGCTTGTTTCATGAGTTTATCTCTATCCTTCCATTATATACCTTTAGCCGGCTCCCACGGGGCCATGTTCCCAATAATACTCCGTCCGGAAAATGAAACCCGCGCAAAAAATCAAGCCATCAAAATATAGTATCACAAAAGATACTTCAACGAAACAACAGCTCTACCTACGCCTCCAAAGACGTTTTGATCGTGACAAAACAATAATATTTTATAGCTGTCAAACGGCCATGAAAGAAACCTATGCCGGCTACTTATCTTTCCTTGCACGGTGTGCGAGTCGGTTCACGGAATCGGGTCACAATCGCGACACCATAGCTTTATATCCTACTACTCACCGGCAAGCTGACACTTTTGCAACGAGTGGCAATTCTTGATTCATAGCTGAGTTTGACAGTTGGTGAATCAAGATACTTAAAATTCTTCTTTGCTAACTGTAACGGCTTTTTGCAATCTTCGTTGAAATTGCAGTTAATATGAGGTGGGTCTCATCTCATATTAACATCAAGCCTCATGGCAAAATAACAACTGCCGCATGGGTCGATCTTCGAGTTTAAGCCGCGCTTGCCAAGGTCGATCTGTGGATGGGTGACCCACTCATCGAATTTCTTCCATGCGTCGGAAAACACGTAATTCGTTGGCCTTGGCTGCCATTTGAAGATCTTTGACAGTCGTTACAAGTAGTCAGTGACCCGAAAGTCGGTCAACCTGTCTTATCAAGGAATATTGTATTACCCAGTACTCTACTAACTAGGTATGAAAATATTGGTATCGGTTTGACTGGTAACCGACCAATTTATAGTTGGGAAAATGCTAAGCAGGTGATTTGAAATTGAAGAGTTGATGGATGGTAACATGAGCCACATGTCTATTTAATTGATGGTAAAAAAAATGTCTTCTAAAGATAATAATCTATACTAATATTATAAAGCTGAAGAGTTTGTTTGTTTGTTTGTTTGAACGCGCTAATCTCAGAGACTACTGGTTGGAATTGGAAAATTCTTTTAGTGTTGGATAGTCCATTTCATGAGGAAGGCTATAGGCTATATTACATCACGCTACGACCAACAGGTGCTGAGCAGCGTGGGTGAAACCACGTGGACCAGCTAGTAGCCGCTCAAGTGAAATACCGGTGATTCTTGTCCTATTTTACTTTGACGTTGAGTGCGTTACAGGGCATTTTTGCCCTATTTCGCCCGAGTGCGTTACGGTATCATAATATATTTGTTTCTTTCTATCACACGGTGTTATATATACTTTTTCTCTTTTCTACTGGAATCTTATTAGAATTATTCATGCTAAAAATACGCCAAAAGTTCCTAAAATGGAATGTTCGATTGAAAAAATAATGTCAAAGTCAGTCGTTGGTTTTCGCGCGCTAAGCGGATGATTGTCGCGATATTTTATTTGTTATTTCGGTTCTGAGTAAGAATTATTGTGTTATTTACGATCTTATTAGACAATAAGAATATAATCTTTGTGTGTGCAATCGAATTTTAACCTGAGAGTTAGTATATTTCTATTTCTGTGTGGTGTTCAGTGAACTTGTAACAGTTAGGTAAGTGGGAATTCCTTCAATCAATTCCATATTTTTCTGTATTCGATAAACCTATCAACATTATATTTACACATATTATGTTAAAATAGGAACTAAGCTTTCAGATTGTAACAATATTTTTACTTTACGTGAAAGGGTTTAATTGTAGTAAATTATTTAATTTTGGTGAAAAATTATTCACCGTCAGCAAATGTCATTCGTCCTCATCATATGCCTGAAAAGAACATATTTTTTAACTATGAAGTATGTTTTTTTCATTTATTCGTATGTAGATAGAACCCTTCCACCATAACAAGTCATAAAATATATATGTTACCGATAAGCTTTTTAAAATAATCTATTTTAAAGTTGAAATAACGTTTTTTTCAACATAGTCATTGTTTACAGCTAAAAATAAAAACATTTGAAACTTAATGTCAACAAACACCTGATACGACTTGAAAGAGTCATTCATTAGCTTGAACAAAAACAACACTTGAGGTGACTCATGTTACGAACGAGTAACAAAAAATAAACATCTTGTGACCTCGGCCGTCTGGCGCGGCTTCCCGCCATTTTGATTTTCGAGCGGTAACACTCAAGGCGTAATTGTGACACCTGTCCCACATTCCTACGGGTAGTAAATAAAGGGTCAATAAAATTTCACACACAAAATAAGACACGATAAACGTAAAAGGTTGCAAAATTGAGGTTATTATTAGACCTAAGTTAAAATCTTAAATAAGGACTCCTCAAGCATTTGAAGAGCATTCTCAGCAAAACTGAATTCTTTTGTACGACATAGAACTGTTTGAAATCCAAAGAAAATCACAATATGAGCTACCTTCATAAAAGGGCTCACGAGTGCCTTATCAAAATCGAGGAAGCTTTTAACTTTAAGTGCGGGTAATGACGACGAAATGCTCAAATGACTGGGATTTAAGCGTGGATTGACTGTGCTCAATTTATTAATCAATTTTATATTTTATTTTTACGGTTAAATTAAATGATTTTGTTGAGTAAAATTTTTTTTACGTTCATCCAGACAACAAATTTAATATTTTATTCTAGACTAGCTGTTGCTGGAGATTGAATAATATTCTTTAGGAATTACCAGTATTTGAAGCATATCACAGTCTACTGTTGTGCAAAACATCATAGGAATCTATTCAGTCATTAAGACGTCAAAAGGTAACAGAAACTTTCGCATTTATATAATTAGTTATGACATTTTTGTATATTTATATGTTTTTTTTGCGATGTGAAATCACCAAATGCTTTCTCCCACTCTGGGCGGTGCGGGAGGGAGAGTCAGACTTTTATTAAGTAAAACCCATCCCTGTTCCTCCTTTTGCCCTTTGTATTCCGAAGACGCGGTATCATTTTCGAACAATCCGCAACCCCAGCAGGCATATACAGGCTGGACGGGACACCTATGCTAAAACGGTTACCGCTTTTTAAAAACATCGTTCTAAACCCATATAGATATGAAATTTAATAAAAACAAATGTGGAATCACTAGCTTTTTTTTTAAATAACTGACGAAACATATATGTGGGGTTAGAATGATATACTTTTTACGTGGTAACCCTTTTAGCAATAGTGTTCCTTCCATCGTACAGTTGGAGAATCCAATTCATCTAACTTTTATCAAGTAAACTACTAACTAACTAACTAAGGAAGTACTTAGATCTGTCCACTAACGGTACTATACGTAATTCCACTACATAAAAGACACATAAATACCTTGTACAAGTTTTAGCTACTGAAGAAAGAAATCCCCAGGGAACTGAAGAACTTGTTAATTAAATATAACACTAAGTCTGAATCATGGATCAACTTCTGGCCAGCTTAATTCAGTTAATCTGGTACGAGTATATTTGATTTATTAACGGGTACCCGTATCAAGGAGACCCTTGTTGAACACCGTGTATACTCGATGAAATGTCTACTGAGGGTTTTGAATTAACATACACAAATAGATGGGAGTTACTTCTCCGTGAGGCTTTAAGAAAATACCATCCGTATATATGTCAATAGAATGTGATAAAGACTTTAAATTAGATTTTTAATTTTCACAGAAAAACTACGCTACGCTAAGCTCTGCTAATGAGCTACCTTACAGTTTGCAGGCTTCTTAAATCAGCTCAGTGGCTTGGTCCGAAACTGCAAAGTGATAAACAAAAACAAACTTTTGCATGGAAGGTACTATATTCTGTGCATTCGTTCGTTTATATTTAACGAGTTGTTCCTCGCTATTTTATTTTGTTATCAGGTTCGCAAATGACAAATCATAGAGGATTATGGTAGAAGAATACATGTTGCGACGATCTCAAATAACTTGGGACAAGGGCAGCAGAATGATAGCGGTTTTTGATCAGGAGGTTTTTAATTCTATTTTGTGTTTGTATTGCTAACTGATATGTCCAGTATTCTAGTATACATTATTATCTATCTACCCTGCCCTATTACCGTTCTTTTCTAAAGCATGTCGTGACAGTTGTCAGTTGTCGAACATGGATATAATGCGATATTGCTCACCCCCTATGTCCGTTCCAAGGTTCTAATCTATCTAGTCCCATCAGCTGTCTGGTTGTGATACTATAAAAATATCTGTATGTTTGTTTGTTATTGATAATATTGCTATGGATCTATATTTTCGCCCGTATATAGTCATGCTGCACGAATCTTTTTGCGCATAAAAATATTGACTCGATTGCGCTGTGAATTTGTTTTATACACCAAGATACCTTGTGTAGCTGACGAGTCGCTAAAAGCTCTTATACTGCCTTTACAGTGCCAGTTTGCGCCCTTTGTTCTAAATTTCTATTACCAATCCATTTGCCAAACATATCTGTGCTATGATAACCAACAATCCTTTGACATGAAACACAGATATTCAGTGTACGTACGAAATAATCAGTTGCTTACGGGCGCACACATTCCCAGAGGCAATGCGGTAGAACCCACACCGCATAGGAGAGCGCAAAGCTGGATGCAGTACGAGCTGCCAATATGAATTATGTTGTTTGTCTGTTTTGGCGTATAGGTGACTGCATCGAGCAATCAACGGTGGTATAGTAATCAGTGAACTAAACCTCTTCTACATGGATAAGTTCATTTATCTACGTAATAATGTATCTCGCAACTGGCGAGCGTACATGGCCAAATTTATCACCGGAGGCGAGATGAAAGTATGTAGTACTAGCTGTCGCCCGCGGCTTCGCTCGCGATAAGTTCGGTATAACACACCAAGCAGACCTGCAGTTTTTTCTCTTGCCCCTGATCAATTTGTAATAGCAACGCTAAGTTTTCCCTTTTCTTCCCTCGTTCTCCCTCATATCCCACTTTTTTTTTTAATAAAAATTAGCCTATCCGTCCGTCTCCTGGTTCCCAACTATCTCTGTACCAAAATTCATCAAAATCGGTTCTGCCATTAAAGCGTGAAAAGGTAACAAACAAATAAACTCACTTTCGCTTTTATAATATTAGTAAGGATATAGTAAGGATGTAAGGATCATAGCAGTTAGCACTCCATGCTAGAGATTTGCTGCCACTTTTGCCAGATGTAAACGAACCCTTCACAAAGTTATCAACCAAGTATTTTGTACTAGCTTTTGACAGCGGTTTCACTCGCGTTAAATTCGGGGTAACACAGTTCCCCTTTTCCTGATTTTCAGGTACCTGCTACCTGTAGTTTTTGCCCTAGCGCCTTATTTATCGTAATAACAAAGCTAAGTTTTCCCTTTTCTTCCCACTTTCACCCTCATTTACCAAAATTCATCAAAATCAGTTTAGCCATTGAGGCGTGAAGACGTAACAAACAAAAAAACTGACTTTAGCTTTTATAATTTTAGTTAGGATTTAAAACGAACGAAGTAACTGTGCGCAAGAAAAAAATGGCTGTCAAATTAGGTAGGACTCAAAGTAAAACAAAACATTGTGCTGATGTATGCATTGAATAGTATGTGGAGGTAATTAAAAGAAAGTAATAAGCTTATAACTTTAACAAACTCATTATTAAAACTTGAAACGGGATATCTACCATGTTTGTTTTTTGTTTCGAGTTTCCGATATTTCGGCGATATTGCAAACGCCATGATCACGAATGAACTGAAGCTTTTGCGGGTGGATGTTTATGAGCATACAAAACGATCTACCCTCTTTCTTATTAGTTTTTTGCGTTCAGTACTACTAACACTCACAACTCGATTTTGTTCTCGACACTCAAGCGGATTTTGCTCTCGACACACAAAACTCACTGTATCAAGTCGCGATCTTTTTTCACTCCTTTACAAACTTGAATTAAAAAAAAACTTGTGAAAAGGTAGTTTGACCCCAAATATTTCCTTAACTAGAAGACTTTCAGCTGTCTAGAAAAAAGAATATCACAATGATGAGGCAGCCAAGTGCCTTTCGGGTTCGTTAAGGGTACTTTAACATCCAATAAGTACCGTAGGATTAATTAGTATCAAATGCTTTATCTATTACAATGATCGGAAATGCTCCATTTAAGCTCTCTGTTTCTCACCCAAGATTAAATTCGCTAATTAATTGCTACGTAATTCAATAGATACCAATAGCGACACAGATATGATTAAAGTTGTTGTTTAATATAACATAACAACACGCCTATAATCACCCATATTTTGCCAGTTGTTTGTAGTATGTGTTTTGTTATTTTGCTTGTTGTTGTTACTGTATGTGCTGTCGTCAGTTGTTGTATAGTTATCGAGTCATATACAACACTTGGTGTCCTCGGTTATTCCAGATCACAATCTACCTCTGTGCCAAATTTGATCAAGATCCGTTCAGCCGTTTTGGGTGAAAGAGGATCAAACATACATCCATACTCACAAACTTTCGCATTTATAATATTAGAAAAAAAATATTACATTAGAATAGTCCTAACTATTCTAATGTAATATTTAGCACCCAATGCGATATTGAAAACGTGTCTACCGCAATTAGTGAGTACTATTGCAAAAAAGTTATTTCAATATAATTCACTCTTTCATACTGAATCGTCTGCCTAGCCTTTTCCCAACTATGTTGGGGTCGGCTTCCAGTCTAACCGGATGCAGCTGAATATCAGTATTTTACATGGAGCGACTGCCTATCTGACCTCCACAACCCATTTAATACTGGGTAATACGATACCCCTTGGTAAGACTGGTTGTCAGACTTTCGGCACACTGACTACTTGTAACGACTGTCAAAGATCTACAAATGATAGCCGGGACCAACAGCTTAACGTGCTTTCCGAGGCACGGAGGAAACTCGGTATGTAACGGGTGGTCACCCATCCACAGACCAACCTAGGCAAGCGTAGCTTAACCTAAAGATCGACCCGAGCGGCTGCTATTATTTAGCCACGAGCTCCTCTCTTTTATACTGAATGCTCGAGTTAATATGGCTCACCTAACTTGCTCCGTGTATGTGCAAGATTTTTTACAGACACAGCAGAACCGACTTTAGATTTTAATCTTGAGAAACCATCAAAAACTAAAGAGCTAATTAAAGTTTCGCTAGATTTCAATTCCTATGCCACTCCTTTACAATACAAAGCACTTTGGCTCGAACGCGCGCTTTAAGAGCACCGTGAATTCGTCGATATTTTAATAGAAAATGCAATCTTTATCATTTTAGCTTAAATGTTTGCAACAAGCACAACAAGTATCATTCATAGATATAATTAATATCTTGGGACAACTCACACACGGCTATCTGATCCCAAGCTAAGCAGAGCTTGTGTTATGGTAACCAGACAACTGATATACATACTTATATAATTTATAAATACATACATATTATAGATAAATCACACCCAGACACAGAACAAACAATCATGCTCATCACACAAAGTTTGTCCTGGGTGGGAAGCGAACCCACGACCTCCGGCTCCGTCAGTCAGGGCCACTAACCACTGGACCAACAGGCCCGTCACTAAATGTAATTCATCTAATCTAATCCTTACTTTAATATTATAAAAGCGAAAGTGAGTTTGTTTGTTACCTCTTCACGCTTTAATGGCTTAACCGATTTAGATGAATTTTGGTACAGAGATAGTTGGGAACCAGGAGACGGACATAGGCTAATTATTATTTTAAAAAGTGGGATATGAGGGAGAACGAGGGAAGAAAAGGGAAAACTTAGCGTTGCTACTACAAATCAATCAGGCGCAAGAGCAAAAACTGCAGGACTGCTTGGTGTGTTATACCGAATTTAACGCAAGCGAGGCCGCGGGCGAAAGCTAGTATGTATATAAAATTCTCGTGTCGCGGTGTTCGTTATTGATACCAAACTCCTCCGAAACGGCTGGACCGATTTGTATGTTTTTTTGTGCATAACGGTTAGATCTGAGAATTAACCAACATCTATTTTTTCATTACACCTAAGTGATAAGGAGCTAAGCAGCGAGTGAAACCGCTGGGCACGGCTAGTAAAGTTATTAATAAGTAAAACGAGTATTTAAATTTTAATACCAACGTATATTTGCACGTTATTTTTACACGAAATAGTCGTGCTAAAGCCTCTAAACATTTTAAAATACACCAACTTTGTAATTTGTGACTTGAAATTACATTTCATATAAAATGTCGCGATACTAGAACGAATTTGGAAGTTAATAACAGTATGTATGTAATTAAGAATAGCTAACGGTTCGCAGCAGTTCTTGGTATAAACTAATGCCTGTTTACCAAGAAACTCTATTAAAATTTTATTATCACACCTTGTTTTTTATTGTGCGCAAACTAACGTCACGCTATTTAAACAGGGGGCAGGCAGTTGCATGCATCTAATAACACGGAAAGGTTAATTTTGTTGTCATTTCCAAAATACCAGCGCTGTGAACCAAATAAGTGTATGATGCCGTAGGGAATTCTGCTTACCCCGTTTGAAATGGATTGATAAATAAAAAATGTGTGCCGCACGAGATCCCTGAAGGTAAAATTGATGGTGTGAAGTAACTGCTTTGAATAATCTTTATGAAATAACGCTCATAGACAGCTGACTGTCTGAATCATCAAATAACTTCAGAAGTGTCATAGTTGTACTGACTAAAACCCATCCATGTTCCTTCTATTGCCTTTTATGTTCCGGGGCCACGGTATCTCGTTCAAACAACCCGCAACCCCGGTAGGCGGTGGCCCTATCAGGCCCCTTTACTTTGCAGTAGGTAGTGACCTCAAGGAAGACTGGGTTGATTTTATAATAAACAGCTCTAAATACCTCGTGGGTTGATTTGGTGGGTTGATTTGGCAAAGCGATAATAGGTTTTTTCATCAAGAATTTCTCAGTGGCAGCTCAGTCTACATTCGTGATTGATTGATGACAAAAGGCTCTCATCGAATCAGTTTCTTCTAAGCAAGTGTGCTCAACCCTAGGCTGCATCATCGCTTCACATTAGGCGAGTTGCGGCCAAATGGTCTATTAAGTGTAAAAGAGGTGCCGTTTATAAAAAACCGGCCAAGTGTGAGTCGGACTCGCGCACCGTAGCGCCGTTTATCTCTCGTTATCTGTTCCACCATATCTTTTGAATGCGTAGACTTAGTAACTTGTTTTTTTGACAACTTGTCGACACGGTTAGTGCAGTGGCTGAGCGATCGACTGCTGTGCTGCATATCGCGAATTGGATCCGTGACGGAACAAATATTTGTAAGGCCTGCAGATAGTTGTTCCGGGTCTGGCTGTTTGCGTATGTAAGATTAAATGTTTGTTAATACACCCACGATACAGGAGATTTTTTTTAAACAAATTAAAAAAAAACTGGGTGGGACCACAGACTAGAATATAATTTCAACGTGTCACCAAAATAAAGGATTTGACAGACAAAAAAGTGATCCTATAAGGGTTTAGTTTTTTCCTTTTGAAGTACAGAACCCTAAAATTACTCAAACTAGCAAGTTTCGATCATAGTAACAATACATCAAGTAGCTTAGTTGCTACATTCTCATTAGACTAAAGTAATACCCAACTGCTGTTAGACTACTTATAAAATTAGTAATTCATACGTAGAGTGGACACGTTACCAGAGCACTTATTATGTCCAAAAACTTACATCATAATTTCTATCTGGTGGTAGAGCTTTAATTTATTTAATACAAGCTTTTGCTCGCATTTTCATCTGTGTGGACTTAGGAAATTATACCGTGGAAACACACTATTGGGATAAAAATCGTATGATATAGTAAATATTCTGAGTCCCAACTTTTTTAAAACTACTAATCGGCACGGTTGACGCAGTGGCTGAGCGATTGACTGCTGCGCTGCGTGTCTTCTATGGCCTACAAATAGTCCTACCGGGTCTGGCTGTTTGTGTATGTGAGTTTATTTGTTTGTAAACACACCCACAATACAGGAAAAATTCCTAGTGAGGGGCAAAGTTTAAAAAAAACAGGCTTGCGATTGGAAAAGCGTGTGGCTGAATGATAACAGCTGCACCGGGTGAGCTTCAGGTTAAGCCTATCAAGTTCCTTCCTTGCCTTCAATTTCAGCTCTCATTTGTAAATATTTGACAGTCCTGTCAGCCCCTCATAGTTATGTCAACACGTAAGTTTGCTAGAGGGCTACCAGAAAGAACTACCTGCAGAAATCCACGAGAACAATATTCAAACCTCGACATATACTAAATTTTTCAGTTTTTTTTTTGTTATTATTTTTAATTATAATTGACTCTTAATATAAAAAAAAAATATTAACATATATATATTTGTACGCTCTCGGGCAAAACATAACGCACTTTTTTAATAACCACATTTAAGTTCTATATTACGATTGTTTACCTATGTTAAACAAATGAATTGATTTGAATGACCTCATTCATGAAAGCCTGGTTTACGTTCCCAAATATAAAATGCCAGATCAAACATTTTATCAGCACAGCCTGTACAACTGTTGTCAAATGTCACTGCCAAAAATAACAAAAAAACTAATCATAAAAGTTGAAATGAGATTTGACCACAAAATAAATTGAATGTTAAAGGTACATTTCCTTTCTGAAACTGTGGAATACCTTCGTATTTTCCTAAACTTTTCCACTGTATTCAATTTTATTCGTGATCATCATCATACTGCTTGTATTTCCCAAAGGATTACGCAGGAGCTCACCTTCCGTCCGTCTATTGACGACAGGCCGTGTCGGCGGCGCGTAAGTGTTCCACGCGCGCCTCAAAGAGAGGTCAGCAAAGAGGGGCCTGCCAAAGCCACCGCCTGCCGGGGTTGCGGGTTGTTCGAAAGGGATACCGCGGTTTCGGAACGTAAAGGTCAATAGAAAGAACATGGGTGGGTTTTAGTTAGTACAAGTCTGATACTCCCCTCGCCCCGCCCGGAGCGAGGGAAGTTATTTGGTTATTTCTCATCGTCACAAAAAAGGGTTAAGCAGAGATGTACAGGGAATGGGAAGCGGTCACCACCTTCTGCGAAGCAGTAATGCTAGCGAAGGAGGTGGCCGGGCGTTTGAGGGAGAGAACATCTGCCCAACCCAGCCGCCGCGGGAGACGCCCATGGCGCCGGGCGCCGCGAGACGACTTCCGGCCACCGTAGATGCGGGCTTGTGGACGGTGAGCAATGGGTAGTTCACCGTCCGTCCGTCGATTGACGACAGGCCGTGTCGACGGCGCGTTCGTGTTTCACGCGCGCCTCAAAGAGAGTCAGCAAAGCAGAGGGGCTTGCCAGAGCCTCCGCCTGCCGGGGTTGCGGGTTGTTCGAAAGAGATACCGCGGCTTCGGAACGTAAAGGTCAATAGAAAGAACATGGGTGGGTTTTAGTCAGTACAAGTCTGATACTCCTTCCCCGCCCCGCCCAGAGCGGGGGAAGTTATTTGGTTATTTCTCATCGTCACAAAAAAGGGTAAAGCAGAGATGTACCTATCTACTTATACATAGTATGTCCATATTGCGACAGGACTATATTCAACTAGTGCGTTTCATAGCCTGGCACACCGCTGCAAAGTTGCATGCTTGTCGGTCTTTTACAGACTATTATTCGGCGAGTCTGTACAGAAACTCATTCCAACATCTTCGTTCTTTTATCAGGAGTCTACACTTACTATGCGCACAGGCAAGGAGTGGAATTTCCAGACTGTGTTTGTGTTCCCTAGTACATTTAGTCCGAAGCCATTCAAGTTGCGAGTTAGATTTCTTTAGGTAATCTTGCCCCATCGTTGAATCAAGATTGTGGTCAAGAAGTACGCCCATTAAATATAAAAAACCATGTAATAGGATGTGAGTTTACTGCTGTTAACCATGAACAGAGCGTTGCTACAGAGAAATTTCTGATGGAACCACCAAGAACACTTTACCCGACATAGCAATCAAACCCGCCACCGCACAGCAGTAGCGTTTTGAACCATTAAACCAACGCGGCAGCCGATTAAAATTTCACTGCACTAAACACTATTCCTGTTATTTCCGCAGATAAAGCTTTGTTCGTTCGTTGTTCTAAATAAAAACTACATCTCACTAACATTATTGTAGTGAAATACCAGACAGAGGTATTCTATCGACCCAGAAGCCTTTTCCACTCTATAGCAGGAACTAGTTTAATACCGTTTGGAGCTAAAACTCAACGGAACGTTTAGAACTCTATTTATCTTTGCGCTAGCTCTTCTCTACGTGGTATGGACAGCGGTTTAAGCGGTTACGGCAAAGTGAAACGGGATACCGACCACATTTTTCGGGGAAAAGACGATTATATTGAAAACTGCTGTAGTATAATGCGAACTGAGTAAAACTGGGACGGAAAATTTTAACAATTTATAGAATAAACGCATGTACTGTAATCCCGAAGGGTTGGAAAAATAAGCAGAAGACCTGTAAACACTGTTATTATTTATAATAATAATAATTTGCAACAGTAATCCTTACCAGTAATTTTTTTAAAGTGAAAGTTAGTTTGTTTGTTACGTCTTCACGCCTAAATGGCCACACCGAATTTGGTGAAATTTGGTACAGAGATAGTTCCCTAGAGAAACAGAGGACCCTAGAGGGCATAGGCTAAAATAAGTGAGAAAAGGGGAAAAAGAGGGCAGATAAGGGGAGGGAAAGTTTTTTTTTTTCGATCATCACACGGGTTATAGTTAGCGTTAGCCTAAACTCCTAAAGTAACTACGCCACGCGGACGAAGCCCCGGGTGGAAACTAGTTTTAATTTTAAATTCAGTCTGACTAATTTAACGTTTTCTTATCTGATTATTTTTATTTGATTGATTATTTTGCTATGTAAAATGGGTTTAAAGTATTTGATTTTTTATTTATTTATAGTAATTTTGTATTTTGGCAGTTATGTTTTGACCTTAACAAAACTAAACGCTAGTTTACTGCAATAAATCCAGTATGTTTAATAGCTACCGAAAATTTTATGGAAAAACCTCAATAATACTGGCTGACTTGTGAATTGAAAGACCTCTAGATGTTAGTGTTGCCGTCAAAGACGGACAAACAAACAGACACACACATACACTTTCCCATTAAGAATATTATTAGTATGGATTTCTCCTCGTAAGTGATTTGTAATCTTTGAGAAATAAAGATTTTTTTATACCGTAAACCATATTTATTAAGTTTTATTTGAATGTGCCTTTCTGAGACCTCAATTTTATCCTAACGACAGAGATGAGATTGACAAATTATGTATATTAATAACTAGCTGTTCCCCGCGGTGTCACCCACGCTGCTCAGCACCTGTTGGTCGTAGCGTGTTGTTATATAGCCAATAGCCTTCCTCAAGCAATGGACTATCCAACACTAAAAGATTTTTCCAATTCCAACCAGTAGTCCCTGAGATTAGCGCGTTCAAACAAACAAACTCTTCAGCTTTATAATATAGTATAGATAATATTAGTATAGATTTATTAGAATTCCAATAATTTACTACGTTATACATATTCATGTCATCATCATTTACTATGCTGAAAATCTCTTCTCGCCTATCTAAACCTGGTAGCTAAAATCTCTCCCGTATCTAAAGTTTTAATACCAAAACTACCTCAAATACTGAAAACTCGCTTGGTATAGAAGTTAGTTTTAAATTGATATCGTTTTGCAGGGTTTCCAATGCATCAGACATTAAAAAGCAGGAAAATTGATTTTTTGAATAAAGATTTTGAAATGTTGAGTAGGTACATTACTTCACGACTACAAATCGCTGAAGAGTAAAACAGAGATGTAGTGTAGCAGGTACCTTTAGTCGCACCTACCCTATGGAAAATAATAGACAAAAAACTTAAATCACCTCTTCTTCTTTAACAGGAGGTGATTTTTCGACCTATTGTCAAGAACTGGATAGAAATCTCGAACCTGATTGCGAGCTTGTCCTGGGAATTGAACCCAGGGGGCTAGGTTTTATAGAGCCAACCTAGCAACCAGCAAGGCAAATTATAGGTTTCCTTTACGCATTGACGCTATTCTCGCGACGCTACAGTTTAAGAAGAAATGAAACTATCATAAACAATTTTAACCAATAAATCACTTATCAACAACAAATCATATAAAATCGATCCCATATAACCAAGCTTAACACTTAGGCGAATCCAGGCGCAGTGTTAAAAGAGCTAAACTAATTCGAAACTTGGTAAATATATCAATAAGTTGGGACAACAAGTTAAATGGGAAAACTTGGGAACTAACCGCCGTTGTTAGTAGTACGTGACAAGTAAAACTATGAAAGTAAATATATATATGAAATCAGTTTTAACTGTTCCCTTTGATACAGCTAATGAATTTATGGGTGAAGCTGGGAATACAAAAGATATCGTAGTATTGCGCCTTTGGGGTAGACAGAGGCCTAATACATACAGGATGTTTGGTACAAAGACCGATATATTTTTGGACAAATGGGGGGTGACATTTGGTACACAGAAAAAGTAAGTAAGAAAATAAAAAGAAAAAAAATGATTCAGCATTATTAAAAACAAAAATGAAAAAGGCACACCTAAACATTATTAAACTCACATACACAAACAGCCAGACACGAAACAATGTTTTGTAGGCAATAAAAAAAATTGTTCCGTGCGGGAAACAAACCCGCGACATGCAGTGCAACAGTCAATCGTTCAACAACTGCACCAACTGTGCCGTCGAAATTAAGTTTATATTAAAAACGCCAATTTTTTTTTTACTTTGGTCTCCTTACTCCAAGGATTATTATACTATTAAATGACACTTAAAACAACTCGTAAAAGGCGGGTATACAATTAGGTGAACCTCTGCCAAACCCTTTGGGAATTACAAGTGTGATATTTTTCGATCCGTCTTCCAAACACCCTATTTATAAGGTACACCCATACTTCGTCATTTCGTATGTAAGTCCCATACAAAAGATATAGGGTTTAAAAGTTTGAACAAATGCTTGCATAATGCGTCGCTACCTTTTTGTGTGTGGCAAGGGGTTGCTTTGTCTAAAGATACCTATTGGTTGAGATGAATAGCTCTCAGGACATGAGTACTTCATTCATTAGCGATTAGTTTTTCATTTGATAGGGCAATACTATTCTGACCCTCCATTTCTATTGATTTGATCGTTCTCTGATGATAACATACCGTATAAGAGGACCTTGATTAATCTTCTTCAATCTTTTTTCCCCATAACACACAATGGAGGTTTTCTCTTTGAGTTTCGTATTAAAAATATCCCCCGGCTATATCAAATTTCAACTGCAATGCTATAGCTTTTTTTATCAAGTTTTTAAATAACGTTTACTTAAAGTCAATGAATATTAATTCACGTCTACATACACGCGACTATTATTTATGCCAACAGCTTTTTAATCAAGATTATTATGTTTACTGTAAAACATATTTTCACCCGCATGCCCGCGGGAAAAGCTACCATACGTAACTGGTCCTGTATTTCAGCATGCACTTAAGCGAATAACCGGGTGCCTACCGCGCTGCAAGCAAGCGACATACAATGTCGCTTGAAATAACGACTTGCAATATCAAGCACTTCAGTTTTTAATTTAAAATAGTAACCACATGAAATATGTGTGAAGGTAGCTGTTTGTATTGTGACCCGAATCCTTTTGTTGTAGCGTATATCTCGCAGTCAGATTCCAAGCCTGTGTGCTTTCTTTGGCGAGGTAAGTTTTCTGACATAAGTACGAAAGAATAGTAGCATAAAATATGGAATATAAGCTATAAACCAACAAGATATGGCCTAAGATAAATACAGGATATTCCACCGTATGCGTGCAAGTAATGATGTGCAAGTATCTCACACACCTGAGCCTACGTAATGGTTAAATATTTGAACCGATTCCCGTTGAATGTGGCCAAATTGTTCACCCCAAAAATACTAGAGGCCATCACGAATGGCAAAAATCCGCACAGCCGGTACGTAAAAAAAATATATATTGCACTGAAGGGATTGTTATTTGGTTCACAAATGACATAGCAGAATAATCCGCGTTCCTATGTCGGAAATAAATCGGTATTTTGTTACCTATGTGCACTGGTTGGCATTTTAAATTTATCCTGTACGGTTTTTATGACAAAATATAGAGTTTATGCTCACTTTTAGTAAATAAAAAACCCGGGCAAGTGCGAGTCTCGCTCACCGAGGGTTCCGTACAAACTTGCGACATAAACGGCCATATAAGATTGCGCAGACTTAGAAATATGATTTTTCCACAACTATAAGGGACTACAGACTTGACTATATGGTTTTAATTTCAACTCAGTACCGTCACGCGTTCCCGAGATAAATGGTTTTCAAAGACAGACAGACAACAAAGTGATCCAATAAGGGTTTCGTTTTTTTTATTTTTTGAGAAACGGAACTCTAAACATTACTTCTCCTACAATAATAATTCCAGTAAGTGCAGGGTTCCACCATTACTCAACAATCATGACTTTACCTTACTCAGAGTTGAATAGTCATGCTCAAAAACCTCTACCAAGGGATCCCGCGTCACATACAGACTTTATTCCAAATTAGCATTGACAAACGCAGACCCATCTCAACTCCAATCAAGCAGAGCTATCAGATCTATATCAGTGACTTGCGTTCCCTTATCGATCCATCTCTAATATCGATACTTCTTTGGTCTATAAAGGTTGTTGAATTAAACGAGGAACATAGGTATATTATGGATGAACAACTTTTAATATAAAGGCATGGAAAAATGTTCGGCGTCGTGGACAAAACGTTTGCATATTAAAAATATTTTCGCGATTGAAAACTAAGGAAGGTTATATTTTTTGTATTTCTGAATTGGTATCATAGCGAAACTTGCTGTTTTGGGTGGAGCAAAGGAAACTGACAGACTTTTACTGAATAAAGTCCATCCATGTTCCTTATTTTCCTCTTTGTATTCCGGGGCCGGGGTATCTCTCTCAAGCAACCTGCAACCCCAGCAGGCATTAGTCCTGGAAGGCACCTCTGCTTTGCTGATGTCTTTGAATACGAACGCGCTGTCGACAGGGCCTGTCGGCAATAGACTGACGGCCGGTGGCCGTAGACCTGCGTCTACGGTGGCGGGAGTCCACCCGCGGCAACTTCATACCCATAAAGTACCTTTGCGTTCTGTTTTACCTAACACACTGATGGCACAGTCACACCTCATCTTTCTCAGGAGTATGCAAAAAGATGGATGAGTCAGCTATCCAATGGATGAGTTCTTATCCCTCTTATCAGATCTATATGACTAATGGTCCTGTCCTATATGGGATCGTGATGACTACGCAGTAATGGCCTATTGTCCCTCTAATTGGCGTGACGGATGCCGTCCCTAAAAGATTAAGATAAACGAAAGGGCTTTGTCCCAGGCTTCAGCTTATTGGCAAAACTATTGACACGACAAAATATGTCGGTCGTCGCCGGCCTGCGCGCCATATGTTGGAACACAATAAAATTCTTTTATGAATATAAGAAGGCTTTTGTTCACATTTGGACAATACAAATTCTTTGTTGATCTGTGATATTGGCTCTAGTATTTTTGAGCTGTTATAATGCATCTTAAATAAGCTCAAGTATTGTGCTATGCTGCATAATTCTTCGTGATATAGCCTACTTTAAAAAGTAAAGCATAGAAGTTAACTGCCAGCAATAAGTAACGTAATTTGTTCTTAAATGCAAAACCATACTGTGACCAATTACGAATTATTGACGTTTTAATTTTTACTTTGGATTAAAAATATCCTGCCTAAAAGCAACAGATTTACGTCCATAAACTCTTTTCCAAAATCCCCAACCAATTTATAACTTAGGAGCCGAAAACTCATAACAGCTTCCATAATCCGCTACCGGCATCCCTTCCCACGAAAAACTAATAAAGTCATAAGTTCTACAACCAAAATATGGCCTAATCCGTCCGAAAAACAAAAGTTCAACACGACAAACAAAACATAAACAAAACTTGGGTTTTAACATATGCCAATATGTTGTGTAACAATACGACAGTAAAGTTACAAAAATAGAGTGTTGAACAAAATTTAATCACTATAAAATGCGAGCCGTGTCAAAAGGTAAAAAAGTGGTAAAAACTAAAAAGTGGTGTTTTTAGCAGCGTCAGTGGCGGATACGGACGTGTGGGGCCCGAAATGTCAGCCGCATGCTGGTGAAAACGCTTTCTGGTTTGACGTGAGGCATAAACGGATGCGGACATCAGAAATTTAGAAAAAAATATATGACCGCTGCATTGGACTGCGGGCTGTGAATGATTTTTAAATTTGTCATGACAAAGCATCACGCCCGTTTCCTCGAAGGTTGAGGCAGAGGTGGCATTAATATCTAAGTCCTATATAAATAGGGGCGACCCTATTGCCATCAATACCGGACTACTGCTGTGAAAATACTTAAATATGTTTTTTACGCATTTAAAAAAATATATATATTGCTAACTATTTATACCGAACGGCGGAACCCCAACAGGAAGAATATTTATTAGGTTTGGATATTATAAGTAACTACAGGTAACTGCTTAAAAATATCCATGATGTTGCACTTAAGAAACAAAAAGCAAAATAAAATGTAATTATAACTTATTGCATAAACCTCAGTGGCGGTAATATCTTTGAGGTCAATGTTTTTGTTCGCGAAGATCATAAAAACTATCGACAAAGCATTTCATGGTTGTGCGGTAATCGTCAATAAATTATTTATTATTAGCGTGGTAGGTAAGTACTTTTGAGTAAGTTATTATATGGGCTATAATCATCACCAATCTGTTCATGGTGTGTAAGTAATGTCTCACTGGAAGAGTCTATAACAAAATGGCGGTCCTAAATTTTAAAATACAAACATGAAATAATTCATACTTTTTAATAAATATTGCATATCTCATAATAGTCGATAATAATTTAACAACTACGTTTAAAATTATTGAAAACTATAGTACAAAAACTTACTGCTCTGCTTTAACAGAATTTAACTACACACGTGTTTTATAACATATTGAATTCCATTTTCACTAATAATATTATCACTCTATTTTCACCAAATAAGTCATTTGAAAATTTGAAATGTGCGTATACATTAAAAAACGAACGCTATTCATTCCCTCTAAAAGGTTAACTGACTGTCAAACGTGCCGTTCTTTTTTTATTATTTTATGGCGTCCTAAAAAAGTTTTTAATCGCTGCCGGGGTGCCATCGATGGCAAAAAGTTTAACAAAGCGCAGACTCTTTACTATTCGGACTACCGGAGCTTGTGATGGTGGAAAAAAAAATAAAGAAGACTGTAGATGTGCAAGGATATTTTGGCGCATGGCCAAAAATGATGTGTTTAAATACCTACATATTTCTTGCCTTAATTGGCTGTGAATGCGTGAACGCTTTCCGAAACACGGAGGGACCGAGTGTTCCATACCAAGTTTCCTTCGTGCCTTTTTCTTGTTTGTCATTTGTAGATCTTTGGAAGACGTTACAGATAGTCAGTGTCCCGAAAGTCTGACAACCAGTCTTACCAAAGGGTACCGTATTTTCCAGTAGTAGATAACTGGCAGTCGCTCAATGTAAAATACTGATAATTATCTGCATCCGGGTAGACTGGAAGACAATACCAAAATAGTTGAAATAGTTTGAGCAGATGATGATGACAAAACAATTTCACAAATGTAACACGAGCAGCATACGATCTGTTAAGCACTTTACGTATGTATTAAGAACTTCAAATATAGGCGAAGATTACCGAAGCATATAATTAAAATCGTACTCCGTTTTCGCCGTAGTGACTAAGAGCTCTGAGAAATATGAAAATCTGAATTAATACATCTTAAATATTAAGATTGTTTAGTCAGTGACTGAATATTTTGCTCAGGCTACACGACCTTTATGACTGTTTTAGATTTAAATAAATGAACGCATGAATATGAAATGTGATTCTGTTAATTATTTCTTATCAAAGGAGTTTTAAGATTACTCAGTGTTAAGGTTTTGTAAATTATGACAAACGGAATGACAGATCGGTAGACAGTACCCATAATTGCACGGTTGGCGCAGAGGCTGAGCAATCGACCGCTGCGCTGCGCGGGTTCGATCCCCGCACGGAACAAAAACGATACAGGAGAAATTACAAGTGAGGGGCAACTTAAAAAAAAAATGATATCTTAAGATTAATTTTTAACACACTGGCCCAATGTAATGGACTTCGAACCTTCATTGGCGTTCCTTGGTGCACACACCGTTATAACGGGGTAAGACATTATGTATTTATACCTTAAAAATATCACTATTAGGTACATATATTAATTCGTGTACAGTACAGCCAACGAGAAGCGATACCAAATGTAAACAAAACCCATGCTAAAACCCCATCTAAAATGGCCGCCCGAATGTTGGCGAACCCGTCTTAACGTTGTCATGTTTTTGCCGGGAGAACGAGACATTACGACAAAGGCACAAGAGGGAAAGAGCTAAATATTAGATTCTCAACGCCACAGTTGTTCTTTAGGTTAATGACCTTTCGTAACGCTTCTCGTTGGCCGTACTATAATTTAGACAACGCGAACTATACTTCTTAGTCTATCAGACACTGAATAATATTATTATTACCTATAAGAATCACTCACATTTTATAAAGTTTAAAACCGCTGCTGCTTGCCTCTCGCCCCACTCCCCATAGGCTTGGAACAATGCTCTGGCGGCGTGACCGCGAGGCGTGACTACTACGTACACGTACTTCGTGTGGGTACACTCACAGTGTTCGCCGTGGTTTATGCCATAATGACGTCACATAACCAATCCCGCTATTTTTGAACCAGCGACAAACATTCCGCTATGCCAATAACCCGTATGCAGGTGCGAAATCCAGAACTGATGTAAAAATATCCTCGTGTGGGACAGACATTGTTCCTGTTAGTGCCAAAATTATATTGTTATTTTTTTTATTAATTTATGTAATCAATCAATTTATGTAATCTCAAATTTCATTTTTGCTATCTGTGTTTGCCGTATCATATTGTACACTTGTCTAATTCTTTGTGACTGTATTGTTTTTAATTATCAGTGTAACAATTGTAGGTAAACCAATAAATAAATAAAATGTACACACAAAACACATAATTATGATGGAAAAAATATATACAGACAAAATAGCATAAAGGTACTGCTTATTTCATTTAGAAATCTCTTCCAGCAGACCTGTGACAGGTCAGTTTATTATTTATATGTCGACATTTATTAGGACCTCATTGATTTCCTTTTGTAAATAATTATTATTTTATTTGTTTATTGTGAATGTCACCAATATACATTTCTTTTTTTTTAACGATTATCTGGCAGTTTGAGTTCTATAAGCGATCTATACAAATGTCCTTTTTTTTTAATTGTTCGTCGAGTAGCTGAGCTCATTAAGTTATGAGTTAAGCAATACGATAACTGTCAAATGCTTGTACTCACTAGAAGAATCCACTCAAATTTGTGTAAACACCTGCATCTCAGACAGATCAGAGCAGTCTCCAGTCCTTATTTAAGTTGTTGTCTGGACCCTAAAAGAGACTATGACTTCTGAGTTTATTTATATTATTAAATACCGACCTCACCTAGCTTTGAAAAAAAAATCGATGTGAAAAACCTACTTGCAGAATAAACATCTTTTATTATTTAAGAAAAGAAAGAGTAGTCTGACGAAATTGTATTTAAAAAACCAAGATGGCGTCATCAAGAAGTAACTACAGTCTAGCCATGCACAGGCAAAATAACAGTGAAACCCATGTTGCCCCTCCTTAAATCTCCATGGAGAAGACTGTGCAAGAAACACCAAGATTTCTCTTATAATTCTAGTTGGAAACCATGCAGTACTACTGCTGCATTTTAGTCTCATGAAACAAAAGAAACGATGTAAGCGAAAGCTATAATTTGTAAAAATTCATGGAGGTTATGACAAAAGAAAGTCACGACATGGTTACTACATTAAGGCAAAGCATTAAATAGGCTCACAGGACCTATAATTTTATAAGTTTCGCATAATACATAATACGAGGAAATTTGCTGTGGGCGGGTCGCAAATATACCGAAAAAGTGCGTGATCTATTTATGTGAAACACCGTTTCCGTCCCGGTCCTGTAATTGCTGTGTAATTTGGCTAAAATAAAGAACTATCTTACTATTTATTATCCTTATATATATCTTATAATATAAAATATTATATTATAAAAGCGAAAGTGAGTTTGTTTGTTTCTCTTCACGCTTTAACCTTTCGTGTGTCTATGACGTGGATCCACGCGAGACACAATGCGTAATTAATTGTGTCTGTAATTCCGGCATACAAGCGGTTAATGGCTAAACCGATTTTGATGAATTTTGGTACAGATATAGTTGGGAACCAGGAGACGGACATAGGCTAATATTTTTTTGAAAAAAGTGAAAGAGAAAGAGGGAAGAAAAGGGAAAACTTAGCGTTGCTATTACAAATCAATAAGGCGCAAGAGTAACTGTGTTACCCCAAATTTAATGAAAAAGCTAGTTATATATATTTCTCTTTACCTTACTATTTATCTTTCCCATTACTGACTGCCTAACTCATAATTTCTTGAAATTTATTAAACTAAAATTATTTTCACTTTATTAATCGAATAAACGATTGTAATAACCGGCATTTATTCATAGAACATAACTATTCTAAAGTCTTATCGCCCCATTATAAATTCTATAACTAGTATTCCTAAGAATACCTCGACAAACAGAATATCACCCCAACCCCTTCGCCATTCAGTACCGTTAAATTTAAAACAAATCGGTTCAATTGCTATCCCTCAAAGGAGTACCTGATTAAAAAGCCATCAAACGACTTCTTTGAAAACTCGATGGATACGCCCGAAGCCCGTTTATCTTCGTAATTTACTATTCAATCGGTATTACAGTGCGACATGTATCTATAATTCCCACATTAGATTTTGCGCTAGGGGTATTAATATGACAAGCTATAGCACAGCAAGTATGTTGGCGTAGATTGTGTTGTTTCTGTATAATATGTTAGAGTAAATACTCATAAAATCTGCGTAAATATATCGCTGTGTTTTCTCCAGGTTTTATTTTTCACGTAAACTTATGACTAGAACTTACGGGGGCAATATTAAAATTCAGAATTTTGTAAAGATTTTAACATAAGCCTGGCAACCTGTCACAGTTTGTTTTTTTGCGGATAGGTAATTAAGTTAATGCTTGTTTGTGTCGCAATAATAGAGCCGTTGCTTCAAATGTAGTCTTGAACAAAGGCATATTCGTTCTATCCACCACCATCTAACTATACTATATCTATGGAAACTATACGTACTATACGTTGTAAATGTTTTTCTATGGAATAAAAAACATTTAGAACGTATTCAGTTTTGTCATATCTCAGACCCCCCGTTTGATTTCCTCACATAGAAGGTTATCGTCGGTAATAAAAAAAACCAGGTGTACAATCACATTTTTCCCGTGCAGATTTTGCATTTTTGTAGGAAACAGCTGTTTTTTTAAATAACCGGTTAACAAATTGAAACCAAACCTGCATTTTCGTATTTTTTATTGGACTCCGTAACCCTATTCCCAAACACTGCAACTTCTTAAAACCAGAATCAGCAGTGGCACCCACTAGAAAACCTCCGGGGTAATGAAGCTAGACGAAGCCCGGAAACTATCCCGGCTCCCGCTACAAAATTAATCAGGTCAGAACGGCGAACGAAGAACCATAATTTCCGTCAGCATCGCCTTCGTATTTTATTAGTGCGTAATTTTTCATTTAACCGTTTCTTTATTCATTTCTGTTTGTATTGCAACTTAAATTGGTGGTCGAGGAGTTAGACACTAGGAGTTCCTGGGTACAACAACTAGATCGAGCACAGTATTACTAGATTTTTAACCAACTTTAAAAAAGGAAGAGGTTCTCTGTTTGTTTATTTTTAAGTGTGAAAAAAGCTCAATAGTTTTTACAATACACCTCAGATATGTTAGATTTTCTTTTGTCAATTCATCGAAAGGCATTTTTTTTTAAATTATACAGCAAAGCCCAAATATTAATCAAAGAAAAAGATAAAATCTAACATTATTATTTATTTGTTAAATAAATTAATTCATTTACAAAAGCGCTCTATTCATATTGATACCCCAGCAAGTTTGCCTTGCCCGGAGGCCAGCAGGCTCTCTGCCAACTCCGCCAACGTTCCCAGGGAGCATGAATCACGGAGTGCGGACTCGTGAGGGGCTTGCTAATGACTATACATCGAGCCTTTGTCTCCTCCGTATTGTACCGATAGAAACCAGTAATGTCTATGGTTGCGTGAATACGTGTCAAATGTCAGCGCTATTGGAGATGGTAATACTTCGTGGTGTTCTCCTCATATCCCTCGTCCAACTTCTGTTAAATGTCTTCTTTCTTTTGTGTTTTGTTTTCAAACAACGTAAATTCATCGAAATTAAGTTGTTACTTTTTGGAACGTTTTTTTTTTTGACTTGAATACTCTGTTCTGTTTCTGTCATTCTGTCATGAAATTAATAATGTAAATCTGCAAAGAAATACTTTTATTGTTTCTATATTTTTTAATTACTGTTATTACTTGCTAAATATTCTCCAGCGTTTGATAGTTTATTACCAGTTTACACGTGTTATTGGCAAAATTGTGGTATCTCTCGTCCACAAAAGCAAATGAATAGTTGAAGTTGAAGTTACTTCGTTGTGTGAGGAAAAGAAAATAATTTGTTTGCAGTACAAAAATGTTGGCGCTTGGCCATGGTCTTAACTAATCCTGAGACGATTTAACAAAACTTTATCAACAGTGTTAGGGTTACTTAAGCAGCTAAAGAATACAAATAGGTTTATATGGCACATGCCACATATGCACCCGACATAAAAAAAAACATAAAAAGTCACGATTCACAAGTTTTTGATGGCACAGTTGGCACAATGGCCCAGCGATCGACTGCTGGGCTGCGGTTGCGGGTTTGATTCCCGCACGTACCAAATATTTGGATGACTTGGTCTAGCTGTTTTTGTATGTGAGTTTTAATGTTTATAAGACGATACAGGAGAAATTCTTAGTGTGGAGAAACGTTTAACTTAAAAAAATGGACAAACTAATTAGGGAACTTGGCACCGCCATCTTGAAACAAAAACCAATTCAGAAATGTTCACGAACAGCTTGTATCAACGTTGAACAAGTTCTATAAGATACTTGTAGCAGTATCATGATACATATTATGGTTTTCCGAATTTGCCGTATTGTCCGGAAAAATAGACGGAATTTTGTCAGATTGTCGACACAGAAAGCAAGCTTCAAAGAAAATTGCTAACATTGTACTATACAGTATTGGTCACACACACTCAAGTTCCATTGTCCTGCACATTGCACAAAAGCCATACTCGAACAAATATTTGGAACACGAAACCTTCACAATTTCAAACAAAATCAGTTTGTCATAGAAAACACAATATTTTTCTCAATACGGATCCGTATATACCGAACACGAGCTAACAAAATAAAACAATGAAACGTACCATTGGATTGGCACGCGTCGAATTAATATAGGAAAACATTTCATGGAAACTAGTGCACGGATATGAAATCTGAAGCAAACTGCTAGCTTTGGATTAGGTAGAAATACCTAGATAAACGGAAAAACGCGATTTTGACTATAGTCATAGAATAAAGGGATATCATGTTGACGGTTAAATTCGGTTTAACACAGTCCCCCTTTCGTGATTTGCAGGTACCTGCTACCTGTAGTTTTTGCCCTAGCGCCTTATTTATTGTTATAAAAATGCGAAGTTTTCCCTTTTCTTACCTCTTTTTAGCTCATTTTTTACTAGCCTATGTCTGTCTCCAGGTTCCCAACTATCTCTGTACCAAAATTCATCAAAATCATAACAAACAAACAAACTCACTTTCGCTTTTATAATATTAGTAAGGATAACGTTAGTTTAGTTATCTAGAACAAAGAATATGGTCCCGAACCAGATAAGTAAAACTGTTATTAACAAAGCTTTAACCACTCTGCACGACAGGATTTTGACACATGACACATCAGCTGAATCGGTGGGGTGACGCGAATTGTCATGAAATTCAAGAATTTTCATCAATTTACAGCATTCAATTTTGCTATTAAAAATAAGCCACAGCGGCTGTTTCATACGATAAGTTTGAGATTTATATTTCCAAAAACCTCCTATGGCCGATAAAACAGCGTCGATCTATTGTAAAATGTGTGTAAAATACATATTACTACACCCTTCCAAAAATTAGGTACTTTAAAAACGCTGGAAATAATGCACATACATAAGATAACCCTTTGATAATAAAATCGGAAATCCAAAATAAAAACAGTGACATTCCATCTGCATTCTTATTTTTGCCATTTTACATATAAATTAATAAAAAAACACGATACAAATCTCGACAAAAAATACTACAAAATGTGTTGCAATATGACATTTCTTAGTGCTGACCGTAAAACTAAGTTCCATCATTACGATTAAAAAGTTGCATTCAACCTAATCGATAATCGTAATAGAGTAAACTTTCAAAAAAGTTTTGGGACCATTGAGGAATTTACCTATGGAGATGGCATATTACTCTAGTATAGATATTATAGTTGTACAAATATCTATGATATCGATTAGAAAAGAAAGACAACAGCATTTTGTCTCGTGCTTTTTTGTTATGGTTTAATTATTTTGTTATGCGCCAAGATTTGGTAGGCACATTTGCTGTCAAACGGTTTCGCGGCAACCAATTTTGTAGGTCATGCTAATAAGGAGACCTTTGCGTAGCAGTAAGCGATTTGGCCTATTAAAAATAGGCCGACCAAATGCGAGTCGGACTCACGCACCAAGGGTTCCGTACAAACTGACGACATAAACGGTCATATCTTTTCTCTGCGTAGACTTATTGGGTTGTTTTTTTTTCACAGCTTCAAGGGACCACAGATTTGATATTTGGGTTGTGTTATTTATTATGAGGTACGGAACCCTAAAAAGTATTTTTAAATAGTGTATCTCTATTTTTTGGAATTTAAGGACTTCTTTAGGAATTTAAAAGAGGCCTTCTCATAAACTTCTCAGGAATTCTTTAGGAACTCATTTATATCGGTCTTGCGCCACTTGGATGGGAAATCATCAAATATCCGCTCCTGTTAAACTTTTAACAAAAAGTCGTTGTCGTCTCGCGGCGCCCGATCCCTGTAACGTCTCCCGCGGTGGCTGGCTTGGTTTGAGGTTCTCTCTTTCAAACATCAACATCTCCTCCAGGACAGAGCGGTGCTCCGCTCAAAAGAGCAGACTGCCTGTGTACTCCAACGTGTCCTCCGGGCGATAGTCACATTGGTGACACCTGGGTGTTTCTTTCCGCCTGATGATGTGCAGGAACGTCCCGAAACCTTCGTGCTCTGTGAGTCTGTGAGGATCTGCGTCAGGTGGTAGGTGAGGATGCCGTGGCGCCTCACAATCCCCGCTCTGGGCGGAGCGGGGGGGAGTGTCAGACCCGCAACCCCAGTAGGGTCCTGCCGGGATCGCGGGTTGTTCGAAAGAGATACTGCAGCCCCGAGTAAAAGAAGGAACATCGATCGGTGGACATTAGTCAGTAAAAGTCTGACACTCGCCCCCGCTTCGCCTGGAGCGGGGGAAGTTATTTGATGATTTCCCACCCTAAAAAAAAACCCCGGTACAAGACATCAAGAAAACTCCAGGTTTAAAATAGGTTCATTTTGTACCTGGAGTTTTCTTGATGTCGTATAACGGGGTTTTTTTTCCATCTCAATTGTGGTCACCCTCTAGGCCATTTTTACCCCAAGGCTTCCACTCCAAGAACACTTTGGTCTACGAGCCATGATTTAGGAAAGAATGAAAACGCTTTCCAAATAACTAATCCAACCATACTACAAACAATTTTGTCGAACAAATATAATTTATCATGGCTGATTTTTTTACTGACCAAGATCATAATAAGGTCGTTCTATATTCAACCTTATTTATTTCTAATTGCAATTCACATTCTAATAGTAGGTACAAAACCAAATTATTAATAAAATAGCAAATAAACATTTTAATATAAATTCGAACAGCGAGCGCATTCCTTATTTGAATTTTTATCTGAAAATAAAATTGGCGCGAATTTAGCCATAGATCAGATTCTACTGTTTGTTGTTAAGTCGGTTTTAGTGGCGTAAAAAATATTATTATCAATATTTATAGTATTTTACACGTATTACAAAATTATTCTTATTTTTATCTATCAATTTCTGATATTCCTTATTTTAATTATTCGAATTGATTGATTTGCAAGAAAATAATCGATTGAAATAATCGCATTTACACATCACAAAATTAAAAAAAAAAGAAATGGACGTCATTTTCGAAAGTGAATTTAGCAGTGGTTATGAATATTAAGTGTTAATGGTCCTATTATTGCAAATTACGATAAGATCTGGACATGTTCATGTAATTTATAATATTTGCAATGATATTTGTCTCATTTGTTATAGAATCTATTCGCGTCCGTGTGATATAATGTGGAATGAAAAATGTAAACAAGCACGATTGGCGCGATACTTCGACTTTAGATTTCAAAATGTATCATTACCACTGCTAATATAAGTTCAATTACGAATGATTTCTTCACGTAATAAAAGGACACGTTAATCATGCCCAATAACATGGAGTTTAAATGTCCGAAAACCTACTTTTTTATGATTTTTAGCGTCGACCTACACTGCCATCAAAATGGCGGTGATAGTAATTTACACATTTGGATTTTATAAGACATAATTAAGAAACTTACTCAATAATTAAAGAACTTCTAATGACGTTTACATATGAGATTTTTATTCTACTATCTTAATGAATGCACACCCATATTATTTTTTAACTAGTAAATAAAATATTTACAAAAACAATGAGGAGGTCATATGACTTAAATGTCCGACCCCTTTCGGGGCCAGTACCGAGCCAGCGGAGGTTTGAATGTCGAGCCCCCGAAGGGGTCCGTACCGAACTATACGGTTAATAATTCAGCTTGTCTCGTTTTTATTTCACAGCCTTTAAAAAGTTGAGTGAAGGCTTGTTCCAACTTCAAATTTAAAAAAAGAATCATGAATATTTTTTTCTCTAACCAGTACAAAATTCGAATACGTTCATAAATACAAAAGGTGTTCATAAAATCTTAATACTAATAGTGCTCGACGGGATAAACATCAAACAATTAAGATAAACTCCATTTTAAATCTAAATGGTAATGATATTCATGGAAAGGCCGCTTTTAAAAAACCTGGGCATAGACAAGAGGTTTAACAAACGAGTACCAAACAAGGAGATCGTTACCATAATTACTGATGCAACGATTATTGTTTAAAAAGGATAAGTTTGGAACACAATGTTTTGTGTTTCCTTTCAGGAAAAGATAATTATGTTTAAAGTTATTATATTTTAACTTAAATGATAAATTAAATCTGGGTGGGCAATTTGAATTAAAAATAAATAATGTGATGTTTATCATGGCCATAATTTACTTTGTAGACCAGCGTAAACTATTATTTTTATTAACATTAATTAAAAGCAATTTAGTTCCACCACAGCTAACAACACGAAAATGAAGGTAACTTTAAAATCGGCCGCTCAATGTGACACGCATGACTAGCGCCCAATATTTACATAATTATCGCACATCATGAATGGGTAATAACAGTCGATACATAAATTACCCTTAAAACATACGACCAGGCAGGATGCGACCAACGGCATCATAATCCGTTTAACTATAGTTAGTTAAACTTTTAAAACAATCGTGACTAACGTTCGTTAAGATTCCGATCTCGCGCGGCAACGATTGCTCATACCAAACAGCGCGGTTTACGTTAACCCGCTTGATAAACTCTGGTTAATGTTAACGTTTAGTTTTATCTGTATTCCTGGCGAGTTTTGTTTATCGCTGTGCAAGGATTGCGCCGCATTAAGGCGTTTTAAGGAAAGTTGCGATTTCTAGGACTTCATTTGTAGCTGTGGCGGTTTATTGTGTTGCTTTCAGTCTTTTGTTCGAGCGACGAGTACTTATCAGAAAACATTATAAAGTGTTTTATGCATCTGAATCAAAAAGTTTTTTGAAGATTCGAGTGTTGTTTAGTCTCTACTGCGTTTTTTTGAGAACATTATGATGATCTTAATATTTGCTTTTTGTTTTCTTCGTAAATTGAATTTTTTATTTTTAAAATCAGAATTCCGTGTTCCACGTTGTGTAATAGAGATCCATCCACTCTTTTGTTTTTACTTAAGCAGGTAATGAAATTCTTAGTCAATTATTGTACCAAGCCATGCTTCTGAAATGAGTGCTTAAATTACTATAAGAATTTCTAATATAAATGCTCTGTAGACAAGACACAGACACGTCGTACATTCTCGGTAAAAATGGTACCCGATCCGCCCTGATTCACATATCAGTAATTATGTACCACAGAGATACCATAAGTACTAAGTCTCATGTCTGTAAGTACCTCCACAATATCAAGTGACTTTCTGCTATTGTCTTACCCATTTTCACCAACACTAAGCGCTACCTAGAGTGCCTTAAAATAAATGCACTTTTGGAATTTCAACTCTTTGCGCGACGCTAAGCGATAACGAACAGTGCGTTTTAATTATAAATAGGGAGGGTGAGGTTACAAGTATTCAGTGTACTGAAAGACTGACAACCAGTCTTACCGAGGGGTATAGTATTTCCCAGTACTAACTTGGCTGTAGAGGTTAGATAGGCAGTCGCTGCTAGTGAAGTACTGGTATCCAGCTGCATCCGGTAAGACTGGAAGCTGTCCCAACATAGTTGGAAATGGGCTCAGCAAATGCGGGTTAGGTTATAAGAGTAGCAAAATACAGATAAATATAGGCATCATTGAAGGATGCCCTTACTTACCCAACTAAGAGTCCTTGCAAAACAAACAATAACATTTGATATATGAAAATAATCCACTAACATAGGCCTGCTAATCTTTTTATTTATTTATATAACACACGACGGCACATCAACCTATACAAAACCATTTTAAATTGATCTCTCTACTACGGTGTGCGATACTTCGCGGAGAGATCAAATTATAATAGTTTATAATAGGTTGATGTGCCGTCGTGTGTACACTGAATACAATAAAAAAGACAGGAAAAAACGTATGTACTATTTTTTGGAAAAAAATCTCTTGTAAAGAAATCTCTTCCAAACCTATTTTTCGTCTTCTTACTTTAATGCTAGAGAAAACAGTAAGTCGAACAAATCAAGGAACAAGTACAAGGTACAAGTAGGTAAACGACTTTTGTTTACGTGCAAGTGGGAATACACCGGCTTCCGTTTAAGGCGAAGTCTGTATGCCGTAAAAAAACGTATAAAATCTAGCGAATAAAATTCCGTTTTTACGCGTAGTTTTTACAACTCTCGACGTTTTTAGCTTAGGCTTTACAGTAGTTGCGCTGTATGTTTGTTAGTTTATAGACGCCACGCTTTTTCAGTAAAATATTAACAACTTGAAGAGCAGGAGGTTTCTCACTCACCCATCGCATGTTTCTTCTTTTGCTTTTTATGTCAGTATCATTTTTGAACCGTCTGCAACTGATCAACGTGTGGCAACGGAGGCCCTGGCCCCTCTGCTTTTGCCGGCCACATAATAAACTTTTTTTTTTCGTGTGGAAATTCTCAGTGGATGTCCTCCGCCTTTGCGGAGGGGTCTTTCAGACTCTTACTGACTAAAACCATACGGTGTTCCTTCTCGTCATTTCTGGCTGGGATGCGGGGACACATTTGCATTCTACACAATCACCCCAGCAGGGCCACATAATAATCTAACCCAACCAAAGTGATTGTCGCGCTTTGATGTTTTCCAAATAAAATGTAATGCTATGCCTAATGATCACTTAAATTAGAAAGTGGGTTTAATCACTTGTGAAAATCAATCATTGATAGTTTTAAGCATGCTTTATTTGTATACTCTATATCATGCAAGTAAAATTTGTTTGCAAGTTTATGTGCAGGTAATCTTTAAAACTACTGATCCGATTTTGAAAGTTCTATAGTAACTGAAGCTATAATAGACATGACAGATAAAGGTTACATTAAAAAATCCTTTCCAGTAGTCAGTTAATAATAAATAATAAATATCTTGGGACAACTCACACACGGCTATCTGATCCCAAGCTAAGCAGAGCTTGTGTTATGGTAACCAGACAACTGATATACATACTTATATAATTTATAAATACATACATATTATTGATAAATCACACCCAGACACAGAACAAACAATCATGCTCATCACACAAAGTTTGTCCTGGCTGGGAATCGAACCCACGACCTCCGGCTCAGCAGTCAGGGCCACTAACCACTAGACCAAGAGGCCCGTCCGTTTTTAAGTTGTAAAGAAAAACTTAAAAATGTTTGTTTGGCATTGTCCTTTTAATTCGATTTGATGCAGTGACTTGGAATAAGACTATTCTTATCTATATCAACTTCCCTATTTAGCCGACAGTACCAGGCATCCAGAATACACTAAGCGCACTGCACATGCACGTACAACCAGACATTCCAGTGCCGAACGGCATAAATAAACATTTAAAACATGTACTAGTGATGAGTCAATTAGGTATAAACCGCAATGGCAAAGAATAAAGGCTTTTTTCGAAGCACAACACTAACGAGGTCACTGCATGGTTTGAAATTTTAAACACTGTGATTAAGAGTTCTAGGAAAAAGGTGACAAAGTCATTATGGAAACGATTTATTATCTATGTCTGTACTTAGAACTCAATTGTTTAACATACTATATGTGGTAAGTATTTTGGACTGATTCAACCTTTTTTTTTCTGGTAAGGAAAATCGTTGTGGAAACCTGTCTTCTGGGGGAAGGAAGTATTACGGATTCTTACTAACTAAAATGCCACATCTTTTTTTTAAGAAATAGTTGTCCCACACCAGGAATTTCTCTTGTATCGTGGGTGCATTTACAAACATTTAAATTCAAGTACACAACCAGCCAGACCCGGAACAACTGCCTGTAGACCAAACTAACAAAATATTAGTTCCGTGCGAGAATCGAACCCGCGACAGGCAATCACAGGCCCCCAACTCACATTGAGTTGGGGGCCTGTGAGCATAAATTCCTATACCTACAATTATTCTGCTAACTTATCTGCCTAGCCTTTTCCCAACTATATATGTTGGGATCGGCTTTCTGTCTCAAATATGGTAGCCTATACAACCCAGTTAGTACTGGGTAATACGATACCTCTTGGTTACACTGGTACTGACTCTGACTTTTTGGACCTCGAACGACTGTCAAAGATCTATAAATGAGACCCCGGGTCATCGCCTTAACGTACTTTTTAGGACACTTTGGAAAGTCGGTGTGTAATAGATGGTCACCCACCCAGGAATCAACTTACAAAAGCACGGCTTTACCTAAAGATACTCTTATATTTTGACCATTTGCTCCTCAATATTAAGCCAATTTATTCAGAGAGTCAACCTACATGTTCAAGCCAATTTATTTAGAGAATCACTCAAAATTTCAGCTGAAATTAACAGCATTGTGAAACGGAGCCACTGTGTTCCAGTTTTGGGCCCATGGCATGCCCATGAGAGACATTAAGTTTTAACAATGTCCCAAAAACATACACAATTAAAACCTTTGGTGTTGTGGGTCAGTAGGTTTTTACATTTGATCGATACTGTCAGCTCATTCACAACATACTTAAAAACTAGCTGGCGCCCGCGGTTTCGCCTGCGTGATGATAAAAAAGTATTCTATATGTTATTCCAAACATGTTCTATATGTTATCTACCTCTGTGCCAAATTTCTTCATGATCGGTTCAGTAGTTTTTTCGTGAAAGAGGATCATAAATCCAAACTCACAAACTTTCGCATTTATAAAATTAGTAGGATAGGATGGCTTTACTACAACTGCTATATTGTTGAAGTGATCGCGAATGCGCCTTCTGTGCTTGAGAAACTAAGTTCGATTACCGCTTCAGGCAAATTATCTCTCACAAAATTCGCCGTATCTCCCATGGGGTCTGAATTTGTGGCCAGTTGATGGCAAAAAGCCCTTTTATATGGAACTCAAGCATGACTGGTGACATCTCGATATACTATTAGGTAGCTACATCTGTGTGATTACAGGTGAGATGTTGAATCGACAACACAGTTGGCGCAGTGGCTAAGCGATTGACAGCTGCGCTACGTGTCGCGGGTTCGATCCCCGCACGGAACAAATATTTGTATGACCTACATAGAATTGTTCCGGGTCTGGCTGTTTGTGTATGTGAGTTTAAATGTTTGTAAACGCACGCACTATACAGGAGAAATTTATGTGTGGGGCAACGTATCTTAAAAAAAATGTACTTAGTACAACACACACACAAAAACGTATAAACAAGTACCTACAGTACAGAAATGTAAGCAAGGAACTATCTTGAGCATAAACAAGATACACCATTCCTCATAGCATAAGAAATTCATTATATTCCTGGTGGATAGTAAAGCAGCTCTAACCAGATTTTATGCGAGAGGTATCACACTTGAACGCCGTAGATTCGGGGAGCAACGTGCCAAGCTTAGGCAAGTGGCAAACTTGGCAATTGAACTCACGGCTGCTGACCCGGCTCGATGTATAGACGTTCGTTTAGATTGAGAGAACTAAAACTTCCACTTCTGGAAAGAACGTGATAGATTGCGTATGTAACCTAGATCATACTAAGATCAGCTAAGATTTAAGTAGTTCGATGTGCCCTCAACTTACTTGAGTCGAAAGAAAAAGCTCACACATAATAGATACGTCTTCGAAACGTGATCATTTTCGGAACAGAAGGTGAATCTAATGATTCAAATATTTTGAGATCACTCGTTCGTTTTTTGGCAGGTGCAATGACATTATTTATTTATTTAACACATCAATTACATAGTACAGAGGCGGACTTAATGCCATAGGCATTTTCTACCACCATTACGTCCCGAGTCTTAAAGTGGACTCCGAGTCTTCATAAACCATCCCTGGTTTCTAAAAGCCAATTAAATGTCTGTTTTTCGATGGCATGTAAAATTACACATTAATGTCGCTTTACAGTAATCTGCTATCTGATACTAGATCACCAATCTCCAACACAATAGTTTAATCAGGCTTTCACAAATTAGCACTTGTTATAAATTCATTAAATCAACTTCCTATCATTCATTCTCCTACCAACAAAATATAACTGCAGAACAACACCCAGTAATCAGTGATAAATCAACCTGTACTTTTTGCCTTCAAAGACCTTTCGCAAACTTACTTTTAAACTACAAACCGCAAAATGGCCCAGCGTGCCACCAGCCTAAAAACACGATGGTACATAAATAATGGCAGTTCGCAAACACTTGCTCACAAACCCCATTACACATCTATCATGGTTGACTCTTTCCAACTTTCTTGGAGTAACAAATTGACAAAGAGCCGATACACTTAGTTCTCTCTCATTTTTGTTTAGGTACCTATGGTGGTTATGGAAATAAGTTTGTTGCTCAAATTATTGCGATTGCAAACTTGTTTATGTTGTACAACCTTGGTGATAAATCACTGATTTAAATGCTCAAGTCAGTCGATCTGTATGACTGTCCTTCTTTTACTTCTCATGTATTAAAACTGAACATATATGGAGGAAGTAAAACTATATTTATAGAGAAATAAGACACTTTTTATCCGGGTAACACGATTCCCGGGGATAATAACTATATACTAGGGCGTAGCCGCGAGCAATAGCTAGTGACTACATGAAAGTATAAAACATTCATGAGGTCTGTAGTTGTATAATCTGTGGTTTGTATCCAACTGGGATTCATCCATTTCAATATTCCCTAATATTACAGGTGTTGCCAGCATCATGGATAATGTTTTGTTTAAATGCTAAAATAATTTTGCTTTGTTCCACTTTCTTTTGTGTTAAAACGTTACATGGCTTACAAAATAATGTTTGCTGAAGTGTAATTAACTCTTATAACATTATTTTGTATGTAATTAATTCAAGCTTAAATTAAAGTGTTCTTTTTGTGAGAGTAAGCGGTAATTATTCGTACATTGACGTTGCAACCGACCGCACTACATTACGCCATTTTAAATTCTTCAAATAATTTTATTTCACATGGCAACATTACGGATATTTTTTAAAGTGAAGAGGTTTTATTTATTTATTAAAACTTCATGCACAAGTAACAAAACATTGTACAAAGGCGGACTTAATGCCTTGGGCATTTTCTACCAGTCAACCTTAGGGTGATGCAGAGACAAAGACATAGTAGGTGCAATGAGACAGGAAATATCAATTTTATTTATAATAAATACATAAATACATACATAAAAGATATACAAAAGTGAAGAGAGGTAAAAACTACTAAATATGATGAAAAACTGACAACTTTTTAATTTTGAGAAGAGTCTGCCAACTTCTTACGTAAGTGGTTTACATGGAATGGAATGGAGAGGTTTTATGAAAGAAAGGTCTGGGGAAAACGTATTGAGAACATTGCTGGCTGAATGATGTAGCCTGAGGCATTTTATACTGGGATGAACTTGTCGTTGTAAGTACTATTTCTAGTAGAAAATAAAAGGGACCTCGAAAACTGTGTACAACATTTATGTCATTAGCGCTTCTTTTCTCAAAATTCAATAATTGGAGGCTTGTACAAAAGGTTTGAAACAAAGATTGTCAACGAAAAAGGGAGCACTATTTTTATTTTATTTTCTTAAATCCTACATCCAGACTGGTTTTTTTTTATTATGGAATTAACACTGAATACTTTTGTTTTTTTTTTGTGTCTGTGGTACTTCGTAGCTTGGTTGGGCCAAGTGTGTGCGTCCTTGGCGTTAATTAAATCCTGAGTATAAGAATTATAGGTCGTTGCTAATATCTACAGCCTTAACTTATTTGTAATAAAATTTATAGAGATTCTCTTAGCAGATTTGCAAGGTTATTGAGTAACACCCTCATAATTCCAAATCCATTAATTTTGACAGAGCAACCACATTCGTTGCGTTATTTACATCGTGGAGCAGACGAACTTAGTAAATACAAGGAGCAATGAATTCAGAATTTCCTTAAAATTTTGCTTAAAGTGTGTTACGTGACTGTGTGCCAATGTCGTGATTTTAATATGGCAATATGTACCGTATGTTTTCATGGACACTTGCCAATATGAATACTAGAACGAGTAGGTGCCATTTAAATGAACTTATGTGACAAAAAATGCACTTTAAAATTACGCAAAAAAATAACCGTCTGCCAAAAAATATTTTTTATTGTACACTTTTGTAGGTGAATGATTTGAACTTTTCGCAGTTCCATATATTTTGTCACAGCGACAAGTTAAGCTGTACATTGTCTAGTATGACATGGCCTCGCTTTGTATAGATTTGCCGTATAATGAGAGACCCGCTTAAACTGGTTCTGTGTCCGCATCGTGCGTACATATTAAAACATTGCGCGTTCATCGATGTCCATAACACACTGTATATTATTATATCGACGGCCCCCATATATAAAGAAATGTCGAAAATGGCATTTTTTGTTATTGTCTCATTGGCTTTAGATTATCTATGCGCAATGCTGCCATCCGATTTTTATTTTTATTTAATTTATTTACCTTGCTTTAGAAATCGTTTATGAGAACAAGTCTTATAAATACAACGAATAAGTGTCCTAGAAACGGTCATCTCTCAGTTTTTCTAAGAAAACGTTAAAAAAAATAAACATTTATGTGAAAATGGTATCATAAAGCTCTTAAATCTGTTAAAATATTGCAGAAAGAAAATATTTATTATTGCTCATAGAATTATTTCTAGGGCGTGTTGAACGCAAAATACGATCTCCTGTAAACCTTGGTTTTTGACTTAACCTTATGTACGTAGGAACCGTCGCTATATCTATCATCACTTACCTTGTTATCTTTCTGCCATGAACACACGCCCTTCTTGTCCGATATCCTGCACTTGAGCAGAGCATCTTCACCGGGATTCACTTCAGTATACGTTGGCATTTCAATGAACCTTTGTACTGCATCTGGAAGAGAAATATTCAGGTTTATGTCGTTGGTCTTGTGGTAGTAAAGATGACTAATCAGCATGAGGTAGTAGGTTCGATTTCTGAGTCAGGCAAAGTGTTATTGGGATTTTCTATCAGGGATTTCTCAGGAGCAGTTTTGGAGCCCAGATTGTGCCAGGTTGATGGAAATAGGCTCACCCCAATTTTTATTTCAGCGAGGGATGACACTTACGCCATCAAAAATGTAACAATACATAATTTATCCAAAACAGTTAGAAGCAGTCAGAAGGTACAGACACACCCACATACAATAATACCCACGAAAAACATTACCCTCCTCCTGGTTCTGTCGGGTAAAAAGTTTCAAACATTCAACCATACTTCCCTCTATTATATAGGTACTCATAAGTGGCGAAATGCTTCTACTGAACAGGACAGAACTATCGCTTCGGGTTTTATAAAAACGTTATGATGAATATTTTGTGTTTACAAAAGATTCTGACAGAGAACTGCAAAGGTTGATAGATTGATTGATTGACAGAAGTGTCTGGGTTGCGCAAAAACGGGTGCATGCAAAACTGTACGTCAGCTTTATACGTTTTTTAATTCCTTTTTTTTTTGTTAGTTGGTCCGGATTTGCATTGCAGTCTCTCTAGGCTCACTTCGTCCGTTTGGGTGAAGTTTAAGTGCGTATTTCACGATCATATTCCATCATATAGCCATATAGTTTAATACGGGGTTTTAGTCCCTTTTTATGGATGTTGAAAATGGAGTTAGAAGATTATAGTAAAACGGGTAGTATCTACATGTACGGGTAAGTGAATTTACGCTAAGGGCCAATTTCACCAAAGACACTAAACACGACCAGCATGTTTGAACTGCGTTTAAGAGCTGTCAAAGGCTTTCTTGCTGTGCGAAATTGCTCTTGAACGAAGTTTACGTGTGGTGATGGCGTTTAGTTTATTGGTGAAATTTGCCTTTATATCTATACTAATATTATAATCTATACTTAATATTATAAAGCTGAAGAGTTTGTTTGTTTGTTCGTTTGTTTGAACGCGCTAATCTCAGGGACTACTGGTTGGAATTGAAAAATTCTTAAGAAGGCTATAGGCTATATGACATCACGCTACGACCAACAGGTGCTGAGCAGCGTGGGCGAAACCGCGAGGAGCAGCTAGTTAAAAATAAAAAGGCAGAGGCGAGTCAATTTGAATATCGAAAGCAAACTTTTGATCAAATACCAAGGTAAACTCGTACTTACATGCTTTCAAACTCATGTTATTAACTATTAACTCTTGTTCGTGTATGATTGATTGTAGGAAAAGTTGTTGGTTGTTGGCAAGTTAATGATTAGAAACTTTATTAGATTTCCAAGAAATGCGGGCCTTATGTAAACCCTATTTTGGGTTGAGGGGTACCTAAAACCTTTTCTTCTACCATATATATTTTCAAATATAAATCAAATCATTACGAAAATAGTTCCTTTTCTAAATCTATCTTAGACATCCAACCGTTCGTACTTTATGACTCGATAACTAGATTTAAAAATGTGTATAAGGCTAAATATAATTTGTTGACGGGGTTATGGGTTGTTCAAAAGAAGGAACATGGTTGGGTTTTAGTCAGTACCAGTCTGACACTCCCACTCGCTCCGCCTAAAACAGGAGAAGTTATTTGATGACTCCCCATCAGCAAGAAAAAACTATACCATAATAGATGGCGTTCTAAACTTTCTGCCAACCCTCATGGTAAATTGGCGCGAGGAACAGTTCGAAATCTTATACAGGTAGCATCATATTTCGATCAAGATTACAAGATTCACAACATCGGAATCCCATAGGAGTAGGCCCCTTCTACAGTGTTGAGAATACCGGCCTGTATTCGGACAATGCAGAGTTTCAGACTAACAACCAATGTAACAATGCTGTAGACTGTAGAGTACTCAATCAAACGCTAGTCCACTCTCTGAACGTATGACGTATAACAAAACAAACGTATTGATTAGTGATTTGAGGGACGGGTGACAAAGAGCTTGAAAAGTTTTTTTTTAATTGACTTTAAAAAACGGAGGACATTCTCAGTTCGAATGTTTTTTTTTTGTATATTTTTAAGGGAGTTCTCCAAGTATTGTGGGCCTATTTTCAAAATTCTTATTAATAATATACTCCCATATGGAGTATTTATTGCTTGGGTAATTTATGAGTTACTAGCATTTGCCAGCGGTTTCGTTGCGTTAAAATTGGGGTAACACAGTTCCCGTTTCCTGAATTACAGGTACCTGCTACTATTGATTTGTAAAAGCTAAGTTATCCGTTTTCTTCCCTCTTTCTCCCCCATTCCACTTAAAAAAAGCCTAGCCTATGTCCGTCTCCTAAGTCTGAACTATCTCTGTACCAAAATTCATCAAGATTGGTTTAGCCATTAAGGCGTGAAGAGGTTACAAACAAAACAAAGTCACTTTCGCTTTTATAATAGGTATTATATTACTAAGGATGTTTTATAATATATTGTTTAAATTCTAATTACACCTAATATCTCTTAGTAGCAATGAAAAATGAATACTCGATAAGAATTACCACAACTAAAAAGCCTTAAATAAAAAAAAAACATTACTTCTTTCCTAATATTAATTTCAATCAAGCACCACAAGAACTATTTAGCAGTAATCATTTGAACATCTTTGACAGTTCGTCGGGTAAAACTTTCCAAAGCAATCGTACCGTGACAGTTCGTAACAACCGTTTTGTTGGGCCTCAGTGGTTCGCTAACAACTGGGGCCAAACAGAAAGCTTGCGTATGGAGCTGGAGAAAAGTGTAAAAACTGGGTTCAAGGTACTGGTAGTTAAAGCTCCAGAGACAGGAACTCTCACAATGTGGGCCTATTCGAGATGTACTGCCTTCTGATCCAAGCCCTTGAATCGAACGAGTTTGGACACATATTTTTACATATTTCTAATTAAAAACATTTAAAATGCAAAAAAAATATCTCACCGGTACCGTGCGTCTAGAGAATAGAACTAACCTAACCTAACAATACGAGCCGTGTCTAAGAGTCCCGCTTTCTACATTAAACCCTTGATCCAGCTGCCCCGAGAGTCCCGACCAATACATAAGGAGTTTCTTAAACCTCCCTATGTATTGCAATTGACTCTTGTCAATTAAACCATTGGCTGTAACGACTATAGGCACAATGGTCGCTGACTCCACATGTCAACGACATCGCGAGCCAAGTCAATAATACTTGAGTAGCTTATCTTTCTCGACTTTCTCGAGATTACCGTCATACGGGTCTGATAAGTCAACAATAGTTGCCCACAGCTTAGATCGATTCACCAGCACTATATCAGGCTTATTGACCACTATCATGTAGTCCTGTCAGTGATGATGGATTGATCCCAGTACAATGTTGCAGTGCTACTACAGTACTTTCACAAGTTATTATGCTTTGTGACCGGGACTGTAGATTCATTTTGTTTCTTGAATTTCAAAAGTGCCTGTAATGGTCTAATTGACATAAATGATTTGATTTGCCGTATTGCGATGTACGAGAACTAGCTCAATATTATTTTTATTATACTTAATATTATAAAGCTATAAAGTTTGTTTTTTGTTTGTTTGTTTGTTTAAACGCGCTAATCTCAGGGACTACTGGTTGGAATTGGAAAATTCTTTTAGTGTTGGATAGTCCATTTCTTGAGAAAGGCTATAGGGTATATAACATCACGCTACGACCAACAGGTGCTGAGCAGCGTGGGTGAAACCGCGTGGAACAGCTAGTTGAGTGATAAGTCTGTTGATACACTGTTTATATAATATAAATTACCCGCCTTAAAACAATTATATAGTCTGTTAGATGGTGGACGGTCGTGAATATTTTAATGGACAATAAATTCACCTTACAAAAATGAAATGCCTTCGCCATTCAAGATATTATTAAAAATGTATGATTCTTCTCTTTATATTTTTCTCAGGCGTTTTATTTTTAATTTTATACAAATTAAAAAGGTATGTTTCCAAGAAATGGTTCAGCGTGAAGTTTCGTTCTTTGTAAGGTATCTTTAATTAATTAAGATATTATTTAGTCAGTTGCAAAAGTTATTCAAGTAATGTATTGAATGCTACAAAAGGAACTGGAATCCCTGTAAGTGAAGTACCTAATGAATTAAATGCGCGTTTTACTTTGAAAATAAGTCAAAGAGCTGATGTGCAAATTGACTTTTGATGGAATATAAAAATTTAAATTAAATAATTTAAAGCATTCATTGTAGATGGCAGCTACCTAAATCATGTTTTAATATTCAAAATGTTTTAGTTGTCAAATATAATACATTATGATACCACTATATTTGTGTAAAATTCTTCCCGAGTCAGTCCTTAAATACGAATTTATGTATCTGAAACTCCATATATTCCTTGTAGGGATTCCGTCTCTGAAAATGAAATATATGAAGCTTCCTTTATGATTGCAAGCGGATTTTATGCACGATGCACGGCATTCATACGCGTCATTAAAGGAAACGGCCAGCCATAAGCAAAACACATGAAATTTAATGATTTTAATGCCCATTTTTTAAAGATTTCAGATTCTGCTGTTGAATTCCGAGCGTGAGTTTCGAATTTAAATTCCAATGATACATCGTTTTTTGGCTCTATATTCGAAAATTTAAATTGTATTTAGAACTATGCATTCACATTTTAAATTTTAATGTATTTTAAGTCCGAATTTTGAACTTGGAAAGTGAATCATGTTTACAACGACTTAAGTGCTGATTTGTGAGTCAGCATTTGTGGCGTCCCGACGTGCTCATAGATAAGCCGCCTAATGACATCACCTGTCACTAATTATGCACATATTGTGATCTACAGCCTGCGTGGTTCTGCTGAGCAGGGTGAAGCTGTAGGTGTCACGTAAACAATCGATAACACTGATTTGCACTAAGTAGACATTAAGTTTGCTAGACATGAACACAATAGAACGCTATTAAGATGTCTGGAACTCACTCATTCGTTCTCAAAAGGACTTATAAAACTAATGCCTAGTTTTGCTAAAACAGGTGCTATTGAATTTTCAACGTTAAGCACAGCGTTGAAAGAAGGAATTTAAACAGCATTAACATTAAGCTGTCGGCTAATGTTAGTGAAAACAATATCAAAACACACCTGGAAGTATCTATTAGGCTAGATTATCCAAAGATTGGCTGACAAATAAAGTTACAGTGCCCACCACTCTTTCCTATCCTTTTCCCTTAGTCCTTTGACGTACATTTCTATCTAAAAATATGCAAGAAATAAAGGCACACAAGCTTCAACGGACTGATGATAGAGGGAGCTACATTTGAGCTTCGCTCGTTACACTATTGACACGTATCGGCTCCTAGCGCAGGCATAATTAGCCTAGTTGAAGTGGCTGATTGGAACACTAGCTGTCTGTAGTCCATACTGGTAAGAACAAAGCGATACAGGTAGGTAGGTAGAAGTGTTGGTTACGTAAACTGACATTTCGTCTGTTATTATTGTTGTGTGTGTTATTAGAGTCTCATGTTATAGATGTCGAATTAGTCAGGGCACAATTCTATATTCGGGGTTGTGGGTTGTTTGTAAGAGATACCTTGGCCACGGAACACAAAGGGCAAATGAAGGAAACATGAATGGGTTTTAGTCAGTAACAGTCTGATACTCGTCCCTATTCCGCCCAGAGTAAGAAAAGTTATTTGATAATTTTCCATCCGTAAAAAAAGCAGATTCATTCTGAAGAGCCCGTCAGTTGTTTGAAAGAGATATCGTAGCCCCGGAACACAAAAAGCAAATAAACTAACATGGTTGGATTTTTGTCAGTAAAAGTCTGACACTCCCTCCCGCTCCGTCTAAAGCGGGGAAAGTTATTTTACGATTTCCCATCCGTCAAAAAAGGGTCAGTGTGGTCAGAATCCTTACCAATATTATAAAAGCGAAAGTGAGTTTGTTTGTTACGTCTTCATGCCTAAATGGCAAAAGCGATTATAATGAATTTTGGTACAGAGATAGTTGGGACCCTGGAGACTGACATAGGCTGCTGGGAAATGAGGTAGAAATAGGAAAGAAAAGGGAAAACTTAGCATTGCTATTACAATAAATAAGGCGCAAGGGCATAAACTACAGGGAGCAGGTACCTGTAAATTAGGAACGGGGAGCTGTGTTACCCCGAATTTAACGCGAGCGAAGCCGCGGGCAAAAGCTAGTCAACTATAAATCCCCACTTGAACAAGTTTTCATTGCTTCAATCAACCTGTGTCCGCCTAAGATCGAGAGTAATCATCGATAAAACGATAACAAAAGAAATCCCAGAAAAAAAAATAATCAAAAAACACAAACTGATTCAATTTAACCGGCCTTTATTCCACAAGTAGCTAATGAACGTCCCATATCGTAAGTTGAAAGCTTATTCGCCACATAAAAGGGTAGGTTCGAGTCGTCAGCACCCTACGGCAACATTACAGCACTTTATGAAGATTACAAATATTTCACACAAAGCGCCATCGTGGCCACTGACGTATCTACCTTATTGTTCCCGTGAATGGAGTTACCAAGTACTTTTCGTTGGTGTTCATTTTTAGTACTGAGCAGTTATTTCGTTGTAAAAGGTTTAGCGGAGTTCCGAGAGTGGTAGTGGGATTATAGAAGTTGTTACGTGTTTGGGAACGGTTTTAAAATGACGCCGTTTTAAGGTGATAGGGAGAAGGAAGCGACTTTCGAAGTTATGTGCCGCCATTTTCAGTTTTGTTTTTATTCTTACCGCTCAGGTTATACATGTACCTACGTAATTCCCATTTAGACCCACATTCAATTGCTAAAGAACACCGTTTTACTCAAATACTCTCAAATTGAATATATTTATATAATTTTTAGTGTTCCGTACTTCATAATGAAAAAACGAAACCTTTATTGGATCATTTTTTTGTACGTCTGTCCTTAATATCGAGAACGCTTGACGGTATAGAGTTGAAATTAAAACCATATTCTCAAATCTGTGGACCCTTAGAGTTGTAGAAAAATTAACTGTTCAAGTCTATGCAGTCGAAAGATATGGCCGTTTATGTCGCAAGATTATACGGAACCCTTAGTGTGCAAGACCGACTTGCACTGGCCCGGTTTTTTATAGTAAACTAGCTTTTGGCCGCGGCTTCGCTCGCTTTAAATTCGGGGTAACACAGTTCCCCTTGCGCCTTATTGATTTGTAATAGCAACGCTAAGTTTTCCCTTTTTTTCCCTCTTTTTCCCACACATCCCACTTTAAAAAAAGCCTATGTCCGTCTCCTGGTTCCCAACTATCTCTGTACCAAAACTCATCAAAATCGGTTAAGCCATTAAAGCGTGAAGAGGTAACAAACAAACTCACTTTCGCTTTTATAATATTGGTAAGGATGGGCCCGTTTCTCAACCCCACTCTTATCCAAAGATTAAGATTGGATCGACGATGGAACGAGCTAACCCAAAAGACGACTTTTAACTCTCGGACTTATTATTCAACACAAAAATTTCTTCCTTCTAAGTCCGATTTAGACTTAAAAAATAACCAAGTACCCCAAACCAGTTACATTAGAAAATCAGTAATTCGAAGATGGTTTTAGACTACTAACATTACGCTACGACGCTAGCCGAGCAGCAGGTAGAACCGCTGGGCACAGCTAGTCAAGAATAAACAAACCAATATCTTCACATCAAACGACACACAAGTTCTAGAACCTTTCAAAAAGTGTCAGCTCCTTAACAGCTCCTTTAAGTAAGCATATCAAATGAAAAATGACGAAAGAGCTCTCAATCGAGCGTGGTATTAATAAAACGGGTCTTAGAATTGAACACGAAAAGAATATCAAAGAAACCTACACCTGACATGGAACTACAAAAGCATTCGACCCCTATTTAATAAAAATAAAGAATTTTATACCCCACCCGAATAGCTACATTGTTATTCATAGCGTCGATATCGTAATCCATAAGAATAATCTAGAAATTTTCCTTTCGAATCGAGTATTGCACGAGTTTAACGGTTGCTCATTACGGGAAAGTCGAAAGGCGTGAAGATGTTCTGATAACGAGCGCAGTCACACACACGTGACTCTAGAGCAGATTCGAGCATTTTCAAGCAGTTCTGAGCATTTTCAGCGCTTAAGTTTTGTAGCAGATGTTGTTTAGTCTTTATATTTTCTGACTGTCTTTTAATTTCAACGTTCTTACATTTAACAATAAGATAAACAGTATTTTATAGATCTATATTGTATTTTTTTCTCTTTTACACCTACCACTGTTTTTCACTGAATCACCGTAAGGTTGACTGGTAGAAAATGCCTATGGCATTAAGTCCGCCTCTGTACTTTGTGCTCGAAGTGTTAAATAAATAAATAAACGGTGAATTCATTTTTCTTAGTTACCAGAAGACCAAACAAATTTATATTTTATCACAACCAACATCATCTGTATAGTCTATTGCCAAATATGTTGGGGTCTACATCCAGTCTAACCGTTTGCAGTTGAATACCAGTATTATACATAGACCGACTGCCTATCTAACCTCCAAGACACAGTTAATACTGGGTAGTACAATTCCCCTTGGTAAGACTTTTTTGTCAGACTTTTGGGGCACTGTTATTTGATTGATTTTTTATATCTGTAACGCCTGTTAAAAATCTACAAATGACAGCCGAGACCATCGGCTTTACATTTATCCATCCACAAAACAACCTTAGTAGGCGGTGGTTTAACGTAAAGATCGAGCCGAACGATTACATTAATATAATAAATTAACGACACGGTTAGCGCAGTGGCTGAGCGATCGACTGCTGCGCTGCGTGTCGCGGATTCAGATTCGCGGAACAAATATTTGCATGACCTTCAGATAGTTGTTTCGGGTCTGGCTGTTTGTGCATGTAAGGTTAAATGTTTGTAAACGCACCCACAATACAGGAGAAATCCAAGTGTGGGGCAACGTTTTATTTAAAAAACAAAAAACAAAAAACATTTATTTCGGACAACGAAGATCCATATTTTGTTAGTATTACAAGCGGCTTATACTCTAGAGTTAGTAGCAGAAAAAAAACTGCTGAAAAGCTTATATCGTACCAGTAGAAAATCTTTATAAGAAACACGAATACACGCTATGAAAGCTATTTCCTGTTTCCGAGACCTTGTGCACATAACAAAACCATGGGAAATTGGTATTGGCTCGCAATTTGTTTGCGGACGTCCAACAACCTCCACTACGAGTAAATTATTGATATTATGTCGCATCTGGCTCAGCCGACCGACCCCAATATATTTGGAAAAGGCTTCGGCTAATTGCCTTCCCAAGTAAAATACCCTGCTTATCACACTTACTCAAAAACCCATTAAAGTCTTAAAAATAACTCCTGGAGAGAACTATGGAAGTTAGTAGTACCATACGCAAAATACGCGCCTCAGACGTGGAGTTGCGGACACTAGCCCGTTATACAATACTAGCTTTTTCCCGCGGCTTCACTCGCGTTAAATTCGGGGTAACAGTTCCCCTTGCGCCTTGTTGATTTGTAGTAGCAACGCTAAGTTTTCCCTTTTCTTCCCTCTTTCTCCCTCACATCCCACTTTTTTCAAAAAAATATTAGCCTATGTCCGTCTCCTGGTTCCCAACTATCTCTGTACCAAAATTCATCAAAATTGGTTTAGCCATTAAAGCGTGAAGAGGTAACAAACAAATAAACAAACAAACTCACTTTCGCTTTTATAATATTATATATATATATATATATATAGTAAGGACTATGGAAGTTGCACAAAGCTGCGTTGATAGCTAGAGTTTGGAATGTTCGTATTCTCTCTACCTGCGTTGAATTAAATATTAGTGAAGATTGTTTGTATTGCTGCTAAAATACTAATATTCTAGGTGTCTAGATAGAATTGGAGCTGAATCAAGCGTAGTTGGGAAACGGCTAGCGGGATTGATTGCGCACATTGATTGTGTTGCTGTGTCAGCGGCTGAATTAAGCGCTATTTTTTCGAAAAAAGCGCGAAATCTGACGGGTATTGGGTAACAAGTGGACGGGGTATTTCCGTGTATTGATCGCTTGGACTAGAGTACCTGGAAAGAGTGATTGGTAGAGCTTATCGATGAAACACATATCTTTGTTTGTTTGTTACGTCTTCACGCCTAATGGCCAAACCGATTTTGATGAATTTTGGTACAGAGATAGTTGGGTCCCTGGAGATGGATATAAGCAGACGGCAGGAAAGAGGGAGGAAAGGGTGAGAAAGATATTTTTTTTCGATCATCACGCAGGTAAAGAAAGTTAGCGTTAGCGGTCCCAAAGTAACTATGCCACGCGGACAAAGTCGCGGGCGGAAGCTAGTCCAAAATATTTTGATAAACCACATTCATTAATCTTTTTCAAGAGACGGTAAGCTAAACCTAAAGAACACCTACCTACGATCCTTTTTTACAAGGCTTTTTTGTCAATTCTATTTGGTATAACAAAAAGCATGAACGAAGTATATCGGCTAAAGTTAAAGAATACCTTTTCTAATAAACTTTTATTCCCATAACGATTTTCACACATCGTGGAGGAAATTCTCGCAATACGAACCCTCAATGGAACCAATCAAATTCAACTTTTCCGATGATTGGCCCAAAAAGTTTTATCAGTCTGCGAACATTGGGAAAATTGTATGAACCAAAAACAAATAGACAATCATACTTAGTACAAAAGGACGTCTATTTTGATTTACAAGACATCACAAATGCTTGAAGTAAAAATTAAAGGTTCCAAACGTATAAAAATTAAAAGTTTTTCAATCTTACACAAAAAGAGAAACTTTTCATTTTCTTAATACCTTCAAACTCGTCAATCTGCTCCGTTGTAATTTAGTATGAAAACTCAATATTATTTTACTTCTTTGAACAACGAATTTTCTCTATATTGATATCTGAACCTTTTACAAGGTACCAAAACTAAGTGATAACTTCAAAACTTCTAGAATTCTCCTAAAGTTTTTCTGTTGAAATAATACTGAAGAAGCAAACGTTGACCCTCACTTGGATTTTCTGTTGTATCGTGGGTTCGTTTAAAAAAAAATAAACTTACGTACACAAACAGCCAGACCCGGAACTACTATCTATAATGTTGGTCAAACAAATATTTGTTTAGTGCGGGAATAGAACCCGCGACACGCAGCGCAACAGTTAATCGCACAACCACTGCGCCAATCGTAACCAATATGTATTTCAACGTTAAATGGGTCTGTTCCAAAAACAATTTATGTTTCTTTTTGATGTTCTTTTATTCGAATACCCAGAACGAAATTCAAATTTAAAATTATATTGGAACAATATTTTTCATTTGAAAATTGTGATACACATTTTTATAAATGATTGCTCAAATACAATTTCACAATATTAGTGCCATCCGCAGTTTTTTTAGGGTTCCGTACCTTAAAAGGAAAAAATAACCGAACCCTTATTGGATCACTATGTCGTCCGTCTGCCTGTCTATCAAGTCCCTTTATCTCAAGAACGCGTGGACGTATCAAGTTAAAATTAAAACCATATACTCAAGTCTGTAGCCCCTTTGTACTATATAAAAATCAACCTTTTAAATCAACGCAGTCAAAAGCCATACCCTCGCGTTTGACTCGCTCTTGACCGGATTTCTTTTTAATTTTCACTCGAAAAGGTAATCGAAATGAATGAGTTCCATATTCAAAAATGTAAACAACTGAAACTAAATACAGACAGACACTATAGTTTCACAAAGACAGCTTTCACCTGCAATACAAACAAAATCATAGTGCGATGGCTCCCGGTGCCAAGTATGGTAATTACGCCATTGTTCCCCCGAAACGCAGTCTGAACGTGATACTGATGATAAATAGATTTGTACATAAAACCGTCACGGTTGCTATCGTTGGGGAGTTAAGCACTAGTCATGATATATGGTACTTTGCTTTGTGGTTAGTTACTGTTAATCAGGGACGATTTTAAGCATGGATGAAATGAAGTTTAGCATAGATATAAGTTAAATAATGGTCAAGGAAATTACCGTTGAATTTTTCTATCATGAATTTTACTATCTGTAAATACTGTCAAAGATCTACGCATGAAAGCAAAAAAAACCAAATCAAAATTGGTTGATCCGTTCGTGAGCTACGATGTAACAGACAGACACGTCAAATTGATATAACACTTCGTCGTTTTTTGCGTCGGTGGTTAAAAAGCAGCACCTATCGCCAAATTCTACAGGCTCGTATTTCGTAGGTATTGGCACGGTAGAAAAAAATACCCGGAACATTGCGATTCTTTTTAGGAGGTTTTCGTATTGTGTGGGATAGATTTTTTTTGCATTTTGTTAGGAGATCGTCGATATTGGAAACGAGGAAATGAGGGTGTGGGTACCAATTATACCCGGGGCATCTATACTTTACGCTTCAGGGATAACGAGCGGTTCTATGCCTATTTAATTTAAAGCATGGGTGAATCTAAGTTTATCAGAAATACTACCAAATGGTGGAAATGTCGTCAAGAAAAAGCTTTATTGAGGTAATACGATAACCCTCGGTAAGACTGGTTGTCAGACTTTCGGAACACTGACAAATGACAGCCGAGACCAACAGCTTAACGTTCCTCCCGAGGCACGGAGGAAACTCGGTATTTAATGAGTCACCCATCCACAGACCAACTTAGCCAAGCGCGGCTTAAGCTAAAACTCGACCCGAGCGGCTGTTATTATTTAGCCACGAGCTCCTCTATATTCCTCTCTCCTAAATGTAGCCAAGTTAGGTTGAACGTTTTCTATACGACGAACGCCGGGACCTAACCAGAGCGATCGGCCTCTAGAATGTATGAATGACGAATTCATATATGTCACCCTTCCAGAAAACGTTTTAGTTTTCGAACAAAATGGTCGCGTTTTCGCACGACGATCGCTTTGATTAGGATGCGGCATTTGACTTGACATTTGACCTTTCAAAGGACAATTACTGGCCAATAACAGATGGCCTCATTTAACTCCAAATCCTGTATTTCTCCACTACTGGACAAAGGCTGATCCTAAAAACCGATATCTATTACCCTTAGTGGAGGCAGGGGTTGTGAAAGATAGGGAGGGGAGAGACGGGGTTGTTGACCGCTAAGCCAGGATTATCTTAATTGTTAAACTTTTTAAGTTGTCGTCAGTACAGTCACAATCAAACTAATTGCTTAGACTATTTTTTAAAGATTATGTCTTAGCTGAGAAAAGCTAATCATTTTCAATCTTTGGTAGAAATAAGTTTATGATTTATAGTAGTTATAAATTCTGATCAATTGTAAGTACTCTCTTTTCAATCTCTTCAATCGCAGGATTGCTGGAAGAGATTTCAAAATTATATAAGCGGTAACTTTGTGTAATTTTGTCTATGTGTGTTTTTCTTTCATTTGTGTTTTATCCTTACTAATATTATAATAACGAAAGTGAGTTTGTTTGTTGGTTACCTCTTCTAGCTTTAATGGCTTAACCGATTTTGATGAATTTTGGTACAGAGATAGTTGGTACAGAAATATTTTTATGAAAAAAGTGGGATGTGAGGGAGAAAGAGGGAAGAAAAGGGAAAACTTAGCGTTGCTATTACAAATCAATAAGGCGCAAGGAGACCTATGTTACCCCGAATTTAACGCGAGCGAAGCCGCGGCCAAAAGCTAGTATCTACATAAATAAGTAAATTCGGCACACAGATAGAAACAGTTATTTTGTCTGTTTGTCTTTTACTTTTAAAAGATTTGAGAAAGATTTTGCACTTGGATATCTTTGATATTAAACATATGATCGTATAATAAGATAGATGGATTGTGTAATTTATTATATTAAACAGAAAAGAGGATCTGATATCTGGCAGGAGAGAATGGAATACGATAACGAATTGCGCCAACCTAAAAATAGAATAGGACAAAGGTAAGGGTCAAGGTCAGTCCAGCCCTGGTTCATTTCATAGTCCGAAGCAAGGGGGAATGGGAAGCGGTTACTTGCTTCTTCGAAGCAGTCATCTAACGAGGGAAGGGGCCGGACGTTTGAGAGAGAAAACCTCAAACCAACCCAGCTACGGGAGAAGTTCCGGACGTCGGGCGCCACGAGTCGACTCACGGCCACCGTAGATGCGGGTCTGCGGGTACATGCGTTGCAAGTTGTTCGAAAGAGATACCCCGGCCCCAGAACATTATGGGAAATAGAAGGAACATGTGTGGGTTTTAGTCGGTACAAGTTTGACATTCGCTCCGCTCCGCCCAGAACAGGGAAGTTATTTGATGATTTTCCATCCGCAAAAAAAATTGGGTCAAAGTCAAAGAAGATGATGATAATCTATGATGCTTATATCTAGTAATACGTTCAAGTGCAGTACAGTGTAGCATTTATGCTATCTTGCAAGTCTCACTGAAAATAAGCTGAATATTTTCCCAACATTTTGACGGCACATTTGGCGCAGCGGCTGAGGGATTGACTGCTGTGCTTCGTATCGCAGGTTCGATTCCCGTACGGAACAAATATTTGTATGGCCTACAGACAGTGGTCTGGCTATTTGTGTAGGTATGTGAGTTTCGATGTTTATAAACGCACCCACGTTTCAGGAGAAATTATGTTTCCTAATGTGGGGCAACGATTAAAAAAGGCATTGGTATCGATTAAAAGGTCACGCCCTAAATCACCTTTCATTATCAATTCAATCTTCTCCCACTATCCTCATTACTCATCAATTCTCTATTCTATTATTTCCAATATCTTTCGTATAATACGTAAGTCAAACGTTCTATGAATAATAAAAAATAATGTTCTCTGCGAACGAAATTCATTCATTGTTGGTTGTGATTCATATCAGTATGTATTATTGTTTTATTGTTGTTGATACGGTATACTCATGAACATAATTTTCATTTTCCATTAACTCTTCCAACTCTTCATAGGGCATTCTAGGGTGACCATTCATTTGGATTTGTCCGGATATATCTGACTTTAGGTGTACCCGATCTAGATTGCTTTCTTGTACTTTTATATAACTAAAATGAATCTCTGTTTAGGTCCTTTTTTTCGAATGGGAAATTATTGATTAACTTTCCTCGCTCTGGGCGGACCTGGAGGATCTAAGGCCTTTACTGGCATAACACACGAATGTTCTTTTGCCCTTTTTTTTCCAGGGCCACGGTATCTCTTTCGAACAAACCGCAACCCCGGCAGGTGGTGGCTCTGGCAGGCTCCTCTGCTTTGATGACATCTCTTTGAGGCGGGCGTTTCGACACAAACACCTCTGTTGAGGACCTTGGGTTATGACTCAAGCTACATTATCACTTAAACATGTTGGCACTGACTAGACAGGTTCACTTAAATCAGTGTGGTTCTTTCTTCAAAAGACTTTCCCAGAAACTAATTTACATAATTATAATACTTAATGTGGTTTGACCAAGATTACGTCTGGACCTTAAAGACACTAATGACCTCTGAGTTTGACTCGGCTGTTCCTTCTCAGAGTATTCAGGTAAGATACACCGGTCAAAACAAGTACTTATAAAAAATATCGTGAATAAAAGTTGGTGTAAAAAAACATTATAGTTCAGACTTTGACGGAATTCTTTTTGTCAGGATTTTTTATATAGTGGAACAGTAACCCTAGTTCCATCTATTAAACTTATCTACATTACTGGGAAACAGAGACCTGAATAGTGCTGCCATAAAACTAAAAGGAATAACACCAAAAATTTTGCACATAAAATACTATCGGGACTGTGTTTCGAGAACTGAAACGACGTTAGTATCGCTTGGGACGTGGAGGTCCACGGATGGGTCTCCACTGATTAGATAGGATACCTCGCTGATATCCATATACGAAGTTGAAATACACCGACCGTATATTTGTGTTTACCTAAGGACATATCCTTACTTAATATTATAAAAGCGAAAGTGAGTTTGTTTGTTACCTCTTCAGGCTTTAATGGCTAAACCGATTTTGATGAATTTTGGTACAGAGATAGTTGGGAACCAGGAGACGGACATAGGCTATAAAAAGTGGGATATGAGGGAGAACTAGGGAAGAAAAGAGAAAACTTAGCGTTGCTATTACAAATAAATAGGGCGCAAGGGCAAAAACTCCAGGTACTGTGTTATACCGAATTTAACGCGAGCGAAGCCGCGGGCAAAAGCTAGCTAGCGTACAAAATTATTATATTTTTAAAATACTTCTACCGTTGGCCATAAACTTCATGCAAGACTCGCCTCATCAGCATATTATGGATGTAGAACCATTGAAAGACTTCGATACATCTACGGTATTTGATTAAAATATGTTTGATCGAACACGAACAGTAGGCCTACCATGACGTTTTAAAGCAGAACTTATTCCACTGAGTGAAAGAGATGGTGCTAGACACCCTGTATAGCTCTGTCCCTTTCCCTCAACGGAATAAGTTCTGCTTTAAGACGTCATGGTAGGGTAGCAGATCCTCTATGCTTCAGAGCTTCCAATAATCTTAATCTTTTATTACATATATATTTGTGATATTAGTATTTCCTGATATCAAACGTTATTATCCGAGGTTACATTCAGATGGTAGAATTTATGGATCATCGATAGTCGTTATGCGTAATAAGAATCCCGAAAGTCTGACTACCAGAGAGCAAGTTCAGAGCGAATTCTTGCCGTAACTGCGTTGTGGAGGTCAGATAGGCATCCTACTAACCTTACTTATACTATAGAAGCGAAAGTTAGTTTTTTTCTTACGTCTTCACGCCTAAATAGCCAAACGGATTTTGATAAATTTTGGTACCCAGATAGTTAAGACTGGAGACAGACATAGGCATTTCTTTAAGTCAGTATTAATGGGGGAGAAAGAGGGAATAAAAGGGGAGAAACATATTTTTAAATTTAAGTTAAATTTACTTTTAACGGGGATTCAGGATGTTTTTCTTCAACAAAATGGGTTTTAGTCAGTACAAGTCTCATATCACTTCATGATTAGAAAAACAAAATAAATAATAAATAAATAAATATCTTGGGACAACTCACACACGGCTATCTGATCCCAAGCTAAGCAGAGCTTGTGTTATGGTAACCAGACAACTGATATACATACTTATATAATTTATAAATACATACATATTATAGATAAATCACACCCAGACACAGAACAAACAATCATGCTCATCACACAAAGTTTGTCCTGGGTGGGAATCGAACCCACGACCTCCGGCTCAGCAGTCAGGGCCACTAACCACTGGACCAACAGGCCCGTCATAAAAAAGGGCAGCGGTGACATTTTATCAATGAGACCTCCAGATATTGGACTGGACGCCTTAAACACACGCATATTGTTTCATGTTACGCCTATACATTACCTCGTTAATGCGCCACTGGACATTAAAGCTGTTAGTTACTTGGTAACAGCCCATAGCTGTCCTCTCGGAAAGCTTCCTCCATAGACCCGTAAGTTAATGATCTTGGGTGGATCATATCACTACTCATAACAAGATTATATTGTGTCCATCAATTTGTAGGACAGTGTGACCTAATTTTGACGGGCCTGTTGGTCAAGTGGTTAGTGGCCCTGACTGCTGAGCCGGAGGTCGTGGGTTCGATTCCCACCCAGGACAAACTTTGTGTGATGAGCATGATTGTTTGTTCTGTGTCTGGGTGTGATTTATCTATAAAATGTATGTATTTATAAATTATATAAGTATGTATATCAGTTGTCTGGTTACCATAACACAAGCTCTGCTTAGCTTGGGATCAGATAGCCGTGTGTGAGTTGTCCCAAGATATATTTATATTTATTTGAGTCTTGTATGTTTTACAAGCGGATTTCTGTGTGCATACATTTTAATGGTTTACAACAATATGCCAACTAGTTTGAAAATTTGATTTTGTCAATCAATGCCAACTGTAGTTTTTGTTATTTCAGTATGTCATGCCTGTAATAGACAGTCATTTGATTTGTGATAAATGATATAATTGCCACGAACCGGGTACTAACAAAGACTCCGCCTGCAACTGAGAAATTGCTGATTGAAAAATCCAATAATACTTTGCCCCATCTGAGAATCGAACCGAGGACCTCATGCACTGCAGATGCGCTTGTGACCAACGAGGCTGTCTATCCTCTACTTATAAAACAAACGTTACTAGTATGTACCTACAGACGCCTGCACATCAAGCTACTACAATCTGTCAGATTTCTTTAATAGATTTTTGACTTTATTTCTTAAGTATTAGGTTCAAGGTTCATTGAACTGAATTTAATGTAGGCTTAAATCAAACGCAATGCATATTGTTAAATGAATAAATAAAAATTAATTTAAAAAAAAATGGGAAAAAATGACAGTTTCGTGTAGCTTGACCTGCTGGCGTCTGTACTTATTTCCAAAAATAACTCTATCAGACATCCTATGAAAACCGCTTTCAAAACTTACAAACAAACAATTTGTCATTAGCTTTTCGGTAGCTTATGTTAATCGATACATTTTTGTATCTATAAATCATCATTACTGGTATTAGAATATCACTTTGTTAACGTCAACAGGTTGTCTAAAAATGGTTGCCTAAAGCAAAATCATAAATCCTTACTATATATAAATTATACTAATATTATAAAAGCGAAAGTAAGTTTTTTTGTTTGTTACGTCTTCACGCCTTAATGGCTAAACCGATTTTGATGCATTATAACACAGAGAAAGTTGGGACCCTGGAGACGGACATAGGGTTTTTTTTTTCAAAAAAAGTGAGAAATGAGGGAGAAAGAGTGAAGAAAATGGCAAGCTAAGCATTGCTATTACAAAAAATAAGGCGCAAGGGCAAAAACTACAGGTAGCCGGTACTGTATTATCCCAAATTTAACGCGAGCAAAGCCGCGGGCAAAAGTTAGTAGGTTAATAATAGAATTACGTTATCATTCGTAAGACCCCCAAAACTATTCCCACGCTCCAACAATTTCCAAAAAGTTAAAAGAAATCATTTTTTATTTTTCTTCCACAACCATGTCATATGAAGTGAGTATCATAATGAGCTTTAAAACAAACGAACAAGTCTTCTGTCACAAAATAAAGGCATATTTACTCTGTCTCGGTTAGCGGAGCCACTAAGTACATCTCAACCTACATGTTTGACGGCGCCTTACTTACTTACTGAGGTTCTAGAACGAGTGCGTCGTGTAAACGTGAAGTAAATACGTCTATTTTGGTATCGAAAACCCTTAAAAATACAACAGGACTTTAGTTTCATCCACGTTTATTAATAAGTTCTTAAATTTATGAAAATATCGGGTATTTTTAATTTTACAACGATTGATTTTTCTTGCTTGTGAAACTCTCTATATACAATGTGTCACGGACTAGCACTATACATATATAACAAACATTCTAGTACTCAAATTTAGTGATTTAAAAAACCGCTTTTTTACACAAAAGTGCAGATTTGCATATTTTTTTGGACTTTAATTTTGTTTTCTTACGTTACAAACACGTAAGCTATCATTTCTTAATTTAAACAATAGACAATATTGTTGCCCTCTGAATGAACCTATTTTCGTCTCAGTAAGACACACGCATAGAAAATATCTCAAAATGGCTGCCAAATAGCGGGGAAGTGAATTAGACCCGTGTATCGTAATAGTATATTAAAAAACTCGTTACATAAGTATCTAGAATATCGCTAGTCCATGACCGGACTGACCTGTATAATGGCTGGTGAGAGCGGCTTATCTTAAAGATCGTCCCATGCGGCTATCAGTACCTATATATATATATAAATAGACATAAAAATAATAAATAAATAAATAAATATCTTGGGACAACTCACACACGGCTATCTGATCCCAAGCTAAGCAGAGCTTGTGTTATGGTAACCAGACAACTGATATACATACTTATATGATTTATAAATACATACATATTATAGATAAATCACACCCAGACACAGAACAAACAATCATGCTCATCACACAAAGTTTGTCCTGGGTGGGAATCGAACCCACGACCTCCGGCTCAGCAGTCAGGGCTACTAACCACTAGACCAACAGGCCCGTCAAATATCATATACATATCTCGCAACTTTAGGTTTAGTTAGAGAAGTGGTTTTCGATTTAGTAAAAATCTTATCTAAAGTACATCTTTTCTGGAAGTTTCGTTTTCTCAGAAGTTACTTCTATAGTGGATATACAAGGACGCAGTTTAAGCTTAAACATTTCCAGTATAACAGGACCTCGCTTCGTATGGATTACCTGTACAGTGAGAGATTCGCATAAACTTGTTTTGTACACCTTGATTGGTCGACGTGCGTACGCAACAGAGCTTGGCAGGTTAACAGCCTACTGGGACATTTTTCCAGCCTTTGAAAAACTATTCAAGTATTCATAGCAAAAATATAACTTCTCATTCCACTTACTTTATTTTAAAAATGGCTGGTTTTCGCTCGCTCCATCTAGAAATATGGCAACATTTTCTTTGGCCAATATCTTGGCAACACTGTAAAATATTGAGATGAAAATGAACAGCTCTTTTTAGAGGCTAGAGTTTTTCTACTAACATTGTTAGACACAAAATATTACGTACTATCTGGTGCCTACAGTTTTTTTTTTTGTTAGAAAAACGTTGCCCTACTCTAGTAATTACTCCTGTATCTTGGGTTTACAAACATTTAAACTCACATACACAAACAGTCAGACCCGGAACAACTATCTGTAGGCCATACAAATATTTGCTCCGTGCGGGGATCGAACTCGCAACACGCAGCGTAGCTTTCAATCGCTCATCTAATGCGCCAACCGTACCATCAATGTTCCATGGAATCGAACTACTGGGGATAAAAAGTATCCTATATGTTAAACTAGGTATAACTAGGTATCTGTGTGCTAAATTTCATCAAAATCTGGTAAGTAGTTTTTGGTGTGACAGTGTATCAAACATCCAAAGATCCTATGAAACTTTCTTATTAATAAATTGAAGCCAAATTGAAAACAAAACAAGCGATGTAGTCCATATTCATGATTTAACTTAACTTATAACGTAACGTAAACGTGTTTACTAAACGGTCCCCAAAAAGGTTGTGAGGAAAATGTGAAAAACCTTTTCCAATGTTCGACGTATTCTTTTTTAGCCGTTTGTTGAGCCTTGGTGAACGGGTTGCACTGAAATGAATAAATGCTGAAAAACACGTTCAAATATGTGTTTGGAGAGATATTTTCAAACACGTCATTTCTATGAACCGCTACACAAGTGATGAGAGATTATGAAAAAGTGTTGCTGCTGCTTTCATACAACTTTCATAACTGTATCAGTGTACTCAGCTCGACTCGTTCTTAATAAATGCATATATCGAGGTACCTACCTTAAATACATTTTTTTAAATCAATGGTTCATGAGGTAAGATTTTCAACAAAAAAGATTTGATCATTAGTTTTTGATAAATGGAACTTCATCATGATACTGCAGGAGTGAAATAGTTTTCATTAACACATTAAGCAAAACAAGTTTAATTTTGCTGTGCAAATAAACCGATGAGTATTAAAATATTGTTTATCTTGTGTACGAGGCCAACTCATACCCGCCCGTTTTCTTTCTATATCCTTTTTATTACTAGCTTTCGCCCGCGGCTTCGCTCGCGTTAAATTCGGGGTTACACAGTTCCCCTTGCGCCTTATTGATTTGTAATAGCAACGCTAAGTTTTCTCTTTTCTTCCCTCTTTCTCCCTCACATCCCACTTTTTTCAAAAAAATATTAACCTATGTCAGTGTCCTGGTTCCCAACTATCTCTATACCAAAATTCGTCAAAATCGGTGCAGCCATTAAAGCGTGAAGAGGTAACAAACAAACAAACTCACTTTCGCTCTTAATAATATTAGTAAGGATTGTACTCATCACCCATTAGTAGGACAAAAAATACTAACATAAAACTTCACTAAAACGTCGTTAGCTTTATTTCTACATTAAACTAGCTTAAGGGAACTTACAAGCGATGAATTTATTTAACAAAACCTCCCCTAGAAAATGGTCTAAGTGGCGGAAACCGTGCCAGAATTCAGTCTGTAATTTTCTAGATTAGCCCCCAAGTACGGAAAGACGCAGTTGGTTTTATTTAAATGTACGAGTTGGTTTAAAAGCTAAGTCGTCTTCATCATCATGTATTGGAATTGTAATCCTAAGGACTAGTTTCCAAGGTCTTGTTTCGGCCGATGATTGGTAGATCTACTTTTTGGCATTTTAAGTATTTTCAAGCAATTGAAAGCTTGAACATACTGTAAGAGGTTATATATAACTTAAGCCATGCTGGCTGATAGAGCATAACGTTCAAATACTCATGTCGTTTTTAAATAGAGAATAGAATTATAAGACATGTAAATTAAATTGATTTAAAATATAATCCTTAAACTATTATTTGCGCTTTATTTAACTAGATAAACACACAAGAAGATTACAATACTTAAAATGTCAAACAGTAGATTTAGTTTAGGAGACCCCTAGTTTGGGTTGTGACCTTTTAGCAGAACTAGTGTTTGTGGCTGGTTTTACCCAGGCTATGACTTTAACTAGTCTTTGTGAAAGTCCATTCAAATAGTGTTGAATAGATTTTCTCTCTTCAATCACCAAAACTATTTTAGTCAAAGGTAGGAATGGCTTTGTTGTTTAGATTTTGCTCTGTTCAATCAAACAATACGGATAGTACGTCTGTCACAGTGACTGAGCGATCGACTACTGCACTGCGTGTCGCGGGTTCGATCCCCGCACGGAACTAGTATTAAATGACCTACAGGTTGTTGTTTCAGGTCTGGCTGTTTGTGTAATATTTTTTTTTAGAGGCGCTATTATTATTAGGCAAAAAGTACATTTTAAAGATCTTTTTGCTTTTTGATGTTTACTATCTAGGTCGTGATGGCTCATGGTGTAGGTAATGTCGTGATGACCCAGAGGTTGCCTCGAGGTTGTGGGTCCAAATCCGGGCAAGAACAAAATGTGACTTTTTGAATTTATATAGACATCCCTGACATCGCTGAGGGAAAACATCGTAAGGAAAACTAGACTCATAATATTCAATCAACCCGGTATATAGCAAGCGTAGTGAGCAATGCTCATGCCTTCTCTGTATGATAAGAAGTTTTTGCCCAGCAGTGGGACAGTAATAATCAAGTAGTTTTTATTATTTCCTTTATTTATTTGCTATTATTTTTTCTGTTTGTTACGTCTTCACGCCTAAATAACCGATTATGATGAATTTTGGTACATAGATAGTTGGGACTTTTTAGACGGACATAATATGCTAAAGAAAAGTGAGAAAAGGGGAAGAAAAAGGGAGAGAAAGATATTTTTTTCGATCATCACATGAGTTAAAGTTAGCGTTAGCCCAAAGTAACTATGCCACGCGGACAAAGTCGCGGGCGAAAGCTAGTAACATATAAAAATAGCGGTCTGCCAGTATCTGTGGCAGGGTCCAAATGACCGGTGGTTAGGGCTCCATAGACAGAACCCTTAAACCTTTATACCTTTTATTATTACCTAGGTAATGAATGCTACAGATACAGACTACCTCATACTGCCGTTTTATCCGTAAACGAGAAGCAAATACAGTGAGAGCGTGTCGTTTTGCGCCAGTTACGGCCAATTGAGCGAAAAGCGATTACTTAATGGTGCTGCAGTCCGTCTGTTTACGTACTCGCTATAGTGCGGGCATTTATACTCGATTTGTTACTTACTGTTATTGAATCGAATGCTGCTCTCGTATTGTAAACAGTGACAGGGGATGCTAGGGAGGGGACAAGGGACCGTTAATGATGTTTTTATTTAGTGAAATAGTTTTTAGGATTCCGTTTTTCGTTTTTGAAGAACGGAACCATTAAAACTATATGATCAATTTGTTGTTCGTCTGTCTGTCTCTCTGTCTGTCAAGATTCTTTATATTGGGAACGTTTAGAGTTATAATTAAAACCATATTACTCAAGTTAGCGATCCCATGAATCTGTGAGAAAATCAACCTTCGACTACGCGCATCTATGTCGTAAGATTGTACGGAACCCACGGTGCGCGAGTCCGACTCGCACGGGGCCGGTGTTTTATGGTTTGGTGTCAACATGTTTATGATTTTCTTTACAGATTTTTTTGAATTTGTTAATATCTTATGCCTGGAATCTTATCGTACACACGCGCCTTACGTGCCGAGCACACATACACTATTTTACTTTATATTTCTCTCCCCTTTTCTTCCCTCTTTTTCCCCCTTTTACATTTTTTTTCTGTACTAAAATTCATCGAAATCGGTTGAACCATTTAGGCGTGAAAACTTTACAAACAAACAAACTCACTTTCGCTTTTATAATATTAGTAAAGAAATGCCTACGAATTATTTTTCTGCGCTAACCTCTCTAATAAAAACAGTTACTGTAGCTGTGTAAAGCGCATAACAATAAAAACATAATAATAATGAAATGAAACCGGCAGAACGGCCATTAAAAAATGTTAAATATTTATTTACTCTCCGAACGAAATTGAACTAATTACATCAACATCAAAATTCGATTCAATATCATAAACCGTGCATTACGAACGCGGGAAAAAATCAACCAAAATTCGAACGAGCAATCAAATAAACGCAAACATTTGCCATTTTTCAAACTAAACGCGACACAGACAATGAGGAGGGGTCCATCAATCACCTGTCCCAACAAAAGGCGAAGCATAGACAACTGCCCAGAGGCTGAGTGCTTATTCTATTATATCGCTTTAGACTACTTACAAAGTTAAATCTGCGGTCATTAGTGGCGCTAGTGGGCACACAATGGACCGTTTCTCCGAACAAATGCCGTAGTTCCATATTCAGACGCACGCAACTCTAGCTTTGTGATCGAGTATCTTGATAATGGCCCCGTGGGAAGTGTACCAAGTGTATTGAATGATTATTTTTTGAAGTCGTTAATAGTTTTTCGTTGGTTTTGGTTTCATAATTACCTACGTTTTGTAGTGAGAACATTTTGCCGCATATCTTAACTGTGTGCTGAACGCGACTGCATTCGTGCGAACTTTAAAGATGTTAATTAGCCTACTTTAACGCTGCCAGACTATTTTAAGTTCGTAAGTTTTAATGAAGCATAAAAAGCGGTTATTAATATTTACAGTTTTTATTTGAACATGAATATTTTGTTTAACTATAGGTCTGTGGGTTTCAATTATGCACTCGAAAATGAAAATATATTGTGAAGGTATTAAATTATAAATAACAAGCTGGCACCCGCAGGTTCGCTCTCGTGATATCGATAAAAAAGTATCCTATGTGTTATTTATTACAGATTATAATCTACCTCTGTGCCAAATGTCATCAAAATCCGTTAAGCCGTTTTGAAGCGAAAGAGTAACAAAGTTCCACACATGCATATATCTATACATCCATACATCTATACATCCATACATCCATCCTCACAAACATTCGCATTTATATCACACAAACATTTGCATGTTTCATTCGCTGCTCAGGTCCTTAGTATCGTGCCTTGATATTATATAGCCTACTAATTTTATAGATGAATAGTCAACCTGATACTAAAATAATGTAGCAATATAAACTAGTAGTTTCTGAGTTTTTGAAGCATACGAAAACCAACTTAAAATTCACATAACAAATTTATAAGTTTCTGAGTTTTTGAAGAATACGAAAACCATCTTAAAATTCATATATTTATATAACACAATCATATTGGACTCTATCATCAAATAATTTCCTCCCTGTGGGCGAAGAGGGGGGAAGGTCAGACTTGTACTGTCTTAAACCCATCTATGTTCCTTCTTTTGCCCTTTGTGTTCCAGGTCCGCTGTATCTCTTTCGAACAACCCGCAACCCCGGCTACCTGAGATAGCTACTACCCGTAAAAACAAGGTACCGACCAAATAACGAAAGCACTGCATCGCAACGTCTAATAAATATTCGTAATGCGATTGCCGTCAATATTTATCGTTTTATTATTGTTTTTTTTTTTGTTTTTCTACAAAAATACGTTTAGAAAAAAGTAATAAAAATGTAGATGCAGCCAATTCGGTTGTGCCAGATCGAGATCTATGTAAAATATATGCACCGTTGGACGCAAACATGCAATAAAAATATTATGTTTTATTCAACAGAGCACGCTTGGAAACAATATACCAGACCGGAGAGTTTATTGGATAGTTATATAAAATGAAATATGTAAATTTCATTATGGAGAAATACGTACATAGAATTATTTGTTCGGGCCGGTACGAATTTAGGCAATCTCCTTTGCTAAAGCGATCCGACTTACCTTCGTCAGAAAAAAAGGTATAAAATGCTACTGTTTTGTGTATAAAATTCCTCACGTAATTGAGCTATTTAGCTTGTTTTAATTGGATCAAATGCTCACATATTCCAAAACATTCCAAAAGGGCAAGTTCCTACCGCAAGCACAATAACTTCGTCATTATTTCTCCTTGACGTTCCAAGCCTTATTAAAACTACATTCTGGCATACAATACATTCAGCCGTACAAGTAAGCACGCATGCATGAATACTCCAACTACAAACCTGAGCAGATTATCTGTATAGTTTACAAACAAAACTGCGAGTTGTTGAATAATGCTATATCGCGCTACAAAGTTTATACAGCCAGATCATATTTCCAAATAAACAATCGATACATATTCAGTAGCTTGCCGCAAACACGGCGAAAGTGCCCACCTAACTATAACGGATCGGCCATCGGAAATTGAAAACAGAACATCGTCATTGTATTGTTGCAATACACACGACCAAAGCAAACAGACGGTCACGTCTAAAGTCTTTTTAATAGCTACGCCGACAATCAATTATAGAATCCTGTCCCGACCAGGCTCACTTGGCAACTTTTTCATATTAATGTCGATAGGCAAGCCAGTAAAAAATAATTGAAAAAGCGCAACTAATAGCCGCGAAATCAGCGTGTGACGAAATACAAACACAAGCGTAGATAACCAGACGCTTGCACACGAATTCTTATGAAATTCCAAACAACAATTATTCATGGAAAACAATGCGTATGACGGAACGTTATTATTTAACTCGTGGAATATAAAAATCATTTGAACAATCTTACGAATTGCATTGTCACAGTCACGTCGGAAAATCGACTGTATAGTTATTATCGATACTCACTCACAGCTCAACATTAGCCTTACAAAAGAAATAAGTTAAAAAAAGTACGACAAAAAGAGTCCGATGTCACGCCCATGCAGTTCCGAAGGTTCTCACGCGATCGCGCGCGTCTAGAGCAAACAAAACCAGTACTGCGTCATTGTAACCCGAAACCAGAACGCCCACTTTCTTGAGCACTCAACCCATCTCTCGTCACTTGAAGAACAACATTACTTTAAGTGGAAGGAAGGCAGCAATGTAAAGGAGAACGGAGATACGACCGACGAGGATGCGCTCTAAGGCTTCGTAACAAGAGTGACCGCAGTACAATATCCTACTGCGAGCCTAATGTTACAAAAAGTGTGAGCCGCGAGGTTCGACACGTTTGTATGTGAGTTACAAATTTTACCATCCCGTGGGAAATGTCCGGCGGCGATGTGATAATTGCTCCGTTTGCCTAAAGCAATGAACAAACCCTGGACCAAGTAAAGCGAATATAAACAGGTAATTATAGGGACCCACGAGAAAGTATAGGGATGGGGCCCGGTGGGGGACGGAATGATAGGGATTGATATGAATTATTGAAATGGATTTGTGTCGGACCAACTTAATGATACATCTCGCCGGTTCCCAAACTTGGAAATTGGAATTTATGATGATTTATAAGTTAAGGCAGTTTAGCGCGACGAAATGAATTATGGATGTTTAGCGTTGATAAATAATTTGTTGGATTCAACATTGAATAACTTTCGCGATGTTTCGGAATCATTTGCGATGTTTTTCGTTCCGGGAATTTGTATTGTAAATATTTCCGACTGTTATTACTGTGATTAGCATTTCAAACCTAAGAAGAAATATAAAATAAATGTTTATTTTAATTACCAGCACGAAGGAAAAACAATGGAGCTCGTCTGTGAATTAGAAAACGAAGTGCTAATTGTACAGGCTGTTGTAGAAATGCTAAACAAAAACTCAGTTTTTAGGTCAGCTTAGTTTAACATCATACACTACTCTAATTTGGCGGGAAACAATCGAATTAACTGACGCTCGCCAAATTCCTGTCAAATACAAGTGTATTTTGTACTGATGGAGGCAAAATTATAAGTATTTTGAAATTTACGCCAATTGTAACAACAACAAATAAGGCATTATTCTAGACCATGGAGAAGCATTTAATATAGCCCAGAATGAAGACATTATTAATAATATACTTGCAAAGGAAATGAATCCGGAACATGACAATAAAAATGAGCGCTAAGTCGATACAAAATTGGCTTGGTTTCCTGCGCGCGCGCTCCCCGTGTCGTGGTCTGTGCGGCCAAGCGCGACTGCCCCACGTACACTCAATCTAGTTGTAAACAAATATTTGCTTTATAACCCCGTGACGCCTGTGGGATACCACTTTTTACTTCTATCTTAATTCGTTTTACATTTATTTTCATGGCAATGACTTGCCGAGTTGTAACATTCATTTTTTGTCCATCTAAGGTCGATGCTAAAGTATTCACAAAAAATGTCAATGGATTTTTAGATTCTATTAACGTTGAATAAATAAATCGACTAAACATTCAAGATTGGAACAAAGAGTTGATAAAGATAGACTCTATAGAAACCGATCGTAAAGTACAAGCGGCTGAACTCTGTACAAAGACTTCAGGAGATAATTTACAATTTGGAAATAAATTCCGAATTTTAGGGAGAAAATGTTATCGAATATCTAAATTGAAGGGGCTAAGTGTTTTTATTTATAGACACCTCATACCCTTCAACATTACCCTTTTTGGTTTAATAATATCTGTGTAGGTACATATTTCATCTCCAAAATCCAATTGCGCTGCAAAAGGATCAAAGGCAACAACATTAATAACAGCAGAACTAGTCAAATCACCGAGTTTCAAACATTTAATTCGTCCTATCTATATCTGGGGTTTGTTCAAAGCCAACCAAGTGAGACCCCTATTGAAACCATAAGCCGTGAGATGGACGAGCGACCGGACGCAGGACGCTAAGGTTCAATAGAAAGGGCGAAGCACCCTTCTTATCAAAACTGCTTTCAAGTTCTGTGAACAGTAAACCTATTTGCCTTCCAATCCATCAAAGTTTACGATAAAGGTCTTTATCGTATTTTCTATTTAAAATAGTGTATTGGACGGAAAAGGGAAAGGTCCTATTGATATAGGAGTCAATATTAGTTTATAATATCGATATGCTATTATTTGTTCCAACAAAGATTAAGGTTTTTTTACATTGTATGTTAGTTTATATCTATGTAGTATATAACTGCCCCAAATGTGAGGATAAGGGACGATTAATTTTTCTTCCGAGTATTCCCAATATCTTTGGTAAATATAGATATAGATACTTGTATGTAAGTACGAAAGTCCTTTATTGCTTTTTACTCGACAGGCAGCTGTGACGAAGTTTACAAACTAAATATGTACTCAGGTACCCGATATTATTATTTATAGATATCAAATAAAGTTATTCGGTCCTGTGGTCGCGACAATAACTGGTAAGCATGAAGTCCTAGCTTTGATTTCCGGGACGGACAAATTATTATAGGTATGGTTTTTTTATCAGGAATTTCTAAGCAATAACATCGCCCCCTATTACATGGAACTTATACAAATCTGCCTAACCCTTCGCGGCTTACAGGCGTGATGTTCTGTTATGTTTTCTAGAACACACCCTCGTTACTTCAACTTCAAGTCTTCATTAATGGCTTTTGTGGACGAGAGATACCACAATTTTGCCAATTACACGTGTAAACTGGTAACAAACTATCAAAAGTTGGAGAATATTTAGCAAGTAATAACAGTAATAAAAACAATAAAAGTATTTCTTTGCTGATTTAGATTATCAATTCGTTCAGAATGACAGAAACAGAACAGAGACTTCAAGTCAACAAAAAAAAAACGATCCAAAAAGTTACAACTTCAGACCCTTATTCATAAGTTCTTTAACGGATATTCGTCAATACCGCCAATATTTCAAATGGTGTTCTATTTCCGTCATGGCATCTCAATCCGTCTTTGCAGCCAGTACTTCTATACATAATGAAACTCATGTTTCTATTCCTTCGTGTCAAGGCGAGTTCCTTTCAGCACCTTCCACAAGACGTATCGAGCCAGCATTTATGGCGTATTACGTATGGTTATGATTGTAACCACCAACACCAAATGATGACAGATTGCTGGCAAGCTGCCAACCGGTGCCATTAAGTAGCCATGTCTTTAAGTTGCCACTTATAACTTTGTGTGGACGCCAAAGCAATATAAGTACTTCATTTTCTATTCTCGTTGCTTGCGTAAATATTTATGAAACGTATTTCAGAAGGAAATTGATATCGCAAAACATTTTATACTCATGTATGCAAACAATATATTCAATGGGTTCACTCCCGAAATATTAGATAGGTGACGCACACATACACGACGCTAAGCTCAACTCTCGCCCCGTGTCACAGGTGTTCACAATAGATTGTTTTTAGCTAAATGCCTAAGCGTTCGGCTTTTGGTTAAAACCAACCGTTTCACCTTGGCTTTACGCCAAAATACGAAACCGAATGTACAACAGACTCACCCACGTTCTGAAATAAGCACCTAAGTTATATTTTGTTGTATTACTCTGGGGGCTTCCGCGTGATACATCAAAATTTTCTTCGAAGGTATAAGATAAGATATTTTCTCTATAATAACCCGGCAAACGGTGAGTGGAACTTCCTTTTCTTTTTGCGGTGAAGAAATATACTTTGTTGTGGATAACCACAGCACTAACGTTACGCCTGACATTGTTTCTTTACAAAAACAGGAAACGAACATTCGTTTACCTTTTTTTTTCAATCATTTAATCAATAATAGTTGAATTGACGCCCTATAATTATGTTCTCTTTATGGGACTTCTACATATTTTAGATAATTATTTACATTAAATTATTATAGATTGTATATTTGTTTAATAATGTGATATGACTAATTGTCTATGGGTCAATCTAATTGCTATCGTTTTTAATCTTTATCATTTTTGTCTCATCTTGATGTTTTTTTTTTTGTGTTGATTCGTGTATTGTGTCTTTTGTTGTACCATACAAATGATTTGTATAAAAAATAGTTGATAATAATCATAATATTACTACTGATCGAATTACGATTGTTGTTGTAAGTACCAACATAACGACACAAGCATGTTGAACAAATTGAAAAATGAAAACACAAACAAATCAGGGGTTGGTACCGGCACGGATTGGTACAGGCTGTTAAACTTCCTTGCGATGTTAGGGTGAGGGTAGTAGGCGCCTTGATAACTCACAAACATGACTGTTTAGGGACAAACACCAAATTGTGGATGACATGAAAATTCGCTTCATAAATGTTACTGTTCTACGTTCAACCATAAATCACATCATTTAGGAGACTGACACAGAGCTGAAACTATATTTGTGTTTCAATTTGGCGTGTCAATTAGGATATGGAAATGTCTGTTATGTACTTCACTATGATGACTAAAGTTGTATGGCAAAATGGAAAAACTTGAACGTGGTAAATGGAATATACTACCACCGAGTTATTCATTTACAAACTGTCATCATCTGCCTAGCCTTTTCCCAACTATGTTGGGGTCGGCTTCCAGTCTAATTTTACATGGAGTGACTGCCTATCTGGCCTCCACAACACAGTTAGTACTGGGTAATGCGATACCCCTTGATAAGACTGGTTGTCAGAGCTTCGGAACACTAACTACCTGTAAGAACTGTCAAAGATCTCCGAGGCACGGAGGAAACTCGGTATGTAACGGGTGGTCACCCATCCACAAACCAACCTAGGCAAGCGCGGCTTAACCTAAAGATGGACCCGAGCGGCTGCTATTATTTAGTCATGAAATCCTCTCTTTCATTTAGAAAATGTACCCACTTATAAAAAGGCACGTTAAACATAAATTAACCCTAAAACGCGCCAAACAGGCCATCGTGTTCATTAAGCCATCAAAGTCTAAAAAATAAAGAATTCACTGAACTAATCTCGATGAAAGGAAATCGTAAATTCCCAGCTGCTTTCTATAAAGTTATAGTACAAGGTGGATGTACTGAATTCCGTCTTGGATACTAGTATAGGCATTGGTCACGCTAAGTTTCAAACCTACGGCGTAATGATGGAGCCACTGAGTGGTAATCGCGAGGTCGATAGTTCATGAGAGAGCCACTCCCTGCTGGGTTTAGATACCACGGCTACCACGGTCTATAAGTACTATAATATAATTATACACACAAAATCTAATATATAAAATTCTCGTGTCACAGTTTTCGTTCCCATACTCCTCCGAAACGACTGGACCGATTTGAACGAAATTTTGTGTGCATATCGGGTAGGTCTGAGAATCGGCTAACATCTATTTTTTATACAAACCGCTGGGCACAGCTAGTATAATATAACGTCTAAATACGACAAGACTTGGCATGCAAACACAAAAAAAATACTTAAAAAAAAATGGCCTTATTAAAGTTTAGACGAGGCGTGTAGAAAACATTTTAAATACATTAAATTGAAAAAAAAAATCTTGTTTACGAACTCGCACGGATCAAATATTTGTGTGACCTACAGATAGTTGTTCCGGCTCTGGCTGTTTGTGTATGTGAGTTGTGATGTTTGTAAACACACCCACGATACAGGAGAAGTTCCTAGTGTCAGGCTAAGTTTACAAAATAAACTAGCTGGCACCCGCGGCATCCCTCGAGTGATATAAAAAAATATATCCTATGTGTTATTTCATACTAAAATCTAAGTCTGCTCCAAATTTCATCAAGATTCGTTCAGCCGTTTTGACGTGAAAGAGTAACAAACATCCATACATCGAAACAGACCCTCATAAATATTCGCATTTATAATATTAGTAGGGTAAATAAAGAAGTGAGATTTAAATAAAAGAGGTAAACTCATACACAGCGCATCAGATTTCAAAAATTCTTTCGCTGATGGAAGACTACACTATCTACTACCTAGTGACAAACGGTTATTTCTCCAACGCGGATGAATTCACGGGTAGAAGCTAGTCGATCATATAAATAAATAAATAATAATAATAAATATCTTGGGACAACTCACACACGGCTATCTGATCCCAAGCTAAGCTGAGCTTATATGGTAACCAGACAACTAATATACATACTTATATAATTTATAAATACATACATATTATAGATAAATCACACCCAGGCACAGAACAAACAATCATGTTCATCACACAAAGTTTGTCCTGGGTGGGAATCGAACCCACGACCTCCGGCGCAGCAATCAGAGCCACTAACCACTGGACCAACAGGCCCGTCTTCATAAAATACATGAGTGTTTGTTTTCTTGTATTGTTTTTTGTTTTTGATTGTACTACATAGTTTTGGATCTATTTGACACAATTTTTGTTATTTAATCCTGTCTCTAATAATTATATATACCATGTTAAATGTCATGCATACCTGTTATTTGCATGGTTACCGAAATGTAGTTTTTATGTGTCAGTTCTTTTCAATTTGTTTGTATGTAACCGTACTGTTGGTGTGCTTATTATAAATAAATAAATACAAATTATTCTGGCCTAAATTCAGAAATTCTTGTTTTATATTGAATAACGGAATCATTCGCAGGATTAACTATCTAAACATATTCTCGTGTATGGTTCTTGTAAGTTATCTTCCTGTTTATTAATTAGCATGTTGTACATTTTGAACAATGTAAGATAGCGAAAATGTTTATATTGTAACCAAAAAGGTATTATTCACTAGACAAGGAGTGAAATAATATGAGTATGAGTGCTATGACGTACTTTGAAAGTCTTAAATAAAAAGAAAACAGTTCAACATCCATTCGTTGGTGCCATAATTGTCCTCTTGAGCCAAGTTTACGTTGTAGGTAATCGATACTTGCATACCACCTTGTAAGGCCTCAGGGGGCTCATTCGAAAGCGATCCACTCCACCAAAACGGCAGAAAATGCACAAACAAAAATACAAGTTTATAATCAAAATTCGAACTAGAACTGAAAGGGGGTTGCCATATCTGTCCCGTTCGGAATTTTGTCGGTCACATACCCGGTAAAATACGAACTCTGCATAAAATAGAACGTGCAAAAGGTAGCTAGATGAACACAGTATTGATAAAAAATAGATTCTTTTCACTTCGGGGCCTTTGACGCGGGTTCAGAATTGGGTAAAACTTTGTTTCTATGTTCTTTTTTATCAACCTATTCTTTTTCAGAACAAGGCAGAGGTCTCGAGCATACTCATCCATATTTATCTGGCCATCGTCTTCCTGGCCAATCTTAAGGAATTCAATCGTCTAGCACTTTCTCAGTCTATCTTCGCAGAGATTTCTGTTACCCTCTTACTGTATCAATGTAGTTTATACTTTCTTATCAAACAATACAAGGTTTAAAATCAGTTTAACAATGCGCAATGAAGGAAACGTCTAAACTAACACAATAAATAGCTAAACCACCATTTAGTTTTCAAACCACAGTCAAAGTTGGGCTTTGAATTATTAATCCAGTTTTCTTGGACCCAATTCGTTGATTGTCAAAGACATTGTGAAACTTTGTAATGTTATAATCGTGTTTAGATGATTTTATTTGTCGTTTTTATCTTGAGGATCTGTTTTCGTTCTTTTACCAAATTAATTATGTACAAATTAACGACACTCCTACATACTTAATAAGTTATCAAGTATGACATATATTGTATCGTATCTTATGTATGTATCTTCCTAGCCTTTCCATAATTCTGTTGCGGTTGACTACCAGTCTTACCGGATTTAACTTAATGCCAGTATTTTACATGCAGCGACTCCAAGTAATAAATAACTCATCAAATAAAATTAACCAATTTCATCAATTGCCACTATCGAATGTTTAAACAAATAATAGATAAACATATTCAAATATCAATATTTGGTTTTAATAATGCACTTCCGGACAAATATGCAGACATGTTGGCCGACAGACAGACTATCTACTGGGTTACCTGCCTCTACTCTTGCTCGTATTGAAGCCACCTCCTTAGGGAGGATCGTAGAGAGTGAAATATGCTTCTATGTTACTTTCATTCTTTACGTGACTTTGTCAGGCCACTTGGGCTTTGAAAGTAGTATAGTCAGTGTACGTGTGAAAGATGTTTATATTAAAGAAAAAACACACAAATTTGATTGTTTGGTTTTTTTTGCATGATTGGTTGTAGTCATTAATTCAATTTCAAATGTCTTTATTAAAACTTTCTATTAGTTTTAAGGGTTATCACCATCAGAGGGGCCAGGGCAACCGCCTGCCGGGGTTGCGAGTTGTTGAATATTGGTTGGTGGGTTGTAGTCAGTACAAGTCTGACACTGCTTCGTACAGAGCGGAGGAAGTTATTTGATGATTTCCCATCCGCAAAAAAAGCGTTATCACCGTAATACATTTTATCGGCGATAATTTATTAAATCTTGAACGAGAGGTTGTTAGTACGTGCGTGCACACGAGACAAGCTCGAGACTCCAACTGACTGTAGTAAATGTGATAAATTGTTTTATGTCTTCAAATATAATGTATTCTACTTTCAGTAAAACCTGAATAGGAAATCACTTGTATTCCAGTTAAAGTGAGAACTGGACCTATCACCATCATCTGCTTAGCTAATTGTTGGAGTAAGATTCTAGTTTAATTGGATTCCGTTAAATACCAGTATTTAACACGGAGTAACTGCCTGTCGGACCTCCACAACAACGGTTACTAACAAGTAATACCCCTTGGTCAGACTAATTGTCAGACTTGCGGGCCACTACTACGACTACCTGTAATGACTATTTAAGATCTATAAATGACAGCCAGGATCGACAGCATAACGAGCTTCGAGGCATAGAGGAAACATTATTTGTAATGAAGCGTCTTTCAGTAGGTACCTACAGTCGCGAGCGTTTATAAGTAAACACTATGCTATGCTTTGACGGGCCTGTTGGTCTAGTGGTTAGTGGCCCTGACTGCAGAGCCGGAGGTCGTGGGTTCGATTCCCACCCAGGACAAACTTTGTGTAATGAGCATGATTGTTTGTTCTGTGTCTGGGTATGTAATGGATGGTATCCACGGAGAAACATAGACAAGTCCAGCTTAACCTGAAGATCTATCAGGGTGGCTGTTATTTATTTAGCCATAAGATCTTCAAATAAACCATAATTATAGTCAGGAAAAGTCTATACGTACAGATGTTATACGATTGTAAATATTTGTAAGTACTGAGTGCTTATTTTGCGGACGGTATGTCCTTTATTGACTAAAACCCACCCATGTTCCTTCCATTGCCCTTTATGTTCCGGGGCCGCGGTATCTCTTTCGAACAACCCGCAAACCCGGCAGGCGGAGCCTCTGCTTTGCTGACATATCTTTGAGGCGCGCGTGGAACACGAACGCGCCGTCGCGCGTCGACATGGCAAGTACTCAATCCTAACTTTCTTACTATAGATCCTTACTAATATTATAAAAGGGGAAGGGAGTTTGTTTGTTTGTTACGTCTTCACGCCTAAATGGCTAAACCGATTTTTATGAATGTTGGTACAGAGTTAGTTGGTTGGGACCCTGGAGACGGACATAGACAGTTTTTTTTAAACTGCGAAATAACGGAGAAAGATTGAAGAAAAGGAAAAAGTTAGTTTTGCTTTTAAAATAAATAGCATGGGCAAAAACTACAGGTAGCAGGCACCTGCAAATCAGGAAAGGGAACTGTGTTACCCCGAATTTAACGCAATCGAAGCCGCTGGCAAAAGCTAGTGCTTAATAAATTTAATTTATACAGTGAACTTCGATGAAAATCAAACTATTTATAACTAAATACAGCTACAGATGAAGACAGAATAACTTCGAGATGAGCGTTCTACGCTGGTTGTTGAAATTGAATCGAAACCAACTGGTAGATTATGAGATTAGGCCAAACATCACAAAATTCATGGGATTCGGAACTTTACTGTATGATATTCAGTGATCACTGTTCCGTTCCAGGTGAAATATCTATTCTGCTAGTTTTATGTTGTTTCAGGAACAGTTTTTTATGCGGTACGTACGGAGTTCCGGATTTCATAAAACATATTTTATGCGACAATGTACCTAGGTATGGTATCTACAGAGTCGATTTTTGAGATAGGCCTAAAAAGCTTTATGCCTAAGGCCCAGACAAAATAAAGAAAAAAAAAACTGGGCAAGTACGACCCGGCGTCGACACTGAGGGTTTTGTACAAACTTGTGACATAAATAAAAGGCAAAAATACTCTTTTGGTCGTCTGTTGTGACGCCTTAACTGCTGAACGGAATTATTTAAAATGTACACAGGTAGAACAAGATTTAGGTTAGTTCATAATACACTTTTGAACCCGATAGAACGTTCCCGGGGGATAAACTTCGACCTCCGCGCGGGTGAAGTCGAGGGGCAAGAGCTAGCCAGTTTAACACAGTTCCACTTTTCAGTTTTAAAACAGATTATAACTGCGATTGATTTATAGGTAACTAGCTTTTGCCCGCGGCTTCGCTCGCGTTAAATTCGGGGTAACACAGTTTCCCTTGCGCCTTATTGATTTGTAATAGCAACGCTAAGTTTTCCCTTTTCTTCCCTCTTTCTCCCTCACCTCCCACTTTATTAGAAAAAATATTAGCCTATGTCCGTCTCCTGGTTCCAAACTATCTCTGTACCAAAATTCATCAAAATCGGTGTAGCCATTAAAGCGTGAAGAGGTAACAAACAAATAAATAAACAAACTCACTTTCGCTTTTATAATATTATATAGTAAGGAAGTATGGATTGGGGTTTTCTATCAGAAATTTCTCTGTAGGGTCCGGTTGTTGGCAATAGGATTGCACCTTATTAAATGGGATTTTGAACCTAACTGGCAAAATGTGGGTATACTATTTACACCCATATTTCGTGTTAATACACCTTTGCCTTCCCCGTTATATTATGTGGGTGTGATGGTTGTGTTGTTTTATGATTAATGCCCCGTTCCAATAAACAGAAACGACTCGTTTTGCTTACGGATAGTTGTATTTTGACATAAGTTCTATGAGCCTTATGTCAAAATACAACTATCCGTAAGCAAAACGAGTATCCTTAAAACGATTCCCAACACGAAAAGAACTTGTCACCAGAAAAAGGGGCTTATTGGACGATTCGCACGAATTTAACTCGCACAAAACGTGCGAATCGACTCCTTTAAAACATATTATTTTTTCTGTAGTCGATTCGCACGAGTGAAACAAATTTGACCTTACTACTTCTGTGCTCAGGTGTCGATTCGCACGCCAATAAATGAAATTCGTGCGAATCGACTACAGAAAAAATAATATGTTTTAAAGGAGTCGATTCGCACGTTTTGTGCGAATCGTCCAATAAGCCGAAAAAGGAGGTACATTAATAGAGTTTTTAATCCCAAAAAAATTACAACTTTAAGGTCGGGCATGGCCGCTAGCAAATCTAGTCCCAAGAACTGGGTTCTTTTTTCGAATTCAACCTCTTATATATATTTAGATAAGTTATTCTCGAATAGTAGTTTATAGTCTGTTCCTTCCCGCCTATCTTTACGCACGGATGCAAACTGATCGGCCGCTATTACTACATAAATATAGAATCTCTTTACTGAAGGAAGATTGAGAATTTCAGATAGCAAGTTGTTGGGTCGAAATACCGAAGGCTAAGAAACAATGGAAGCGGTAGAATTTGTAGATATTTACTAAACTATGTCGTAGGAATTGTAAACTGGTGTCGAATGCTGTTGTCACAAATTAAACTAAAACTTTCGAAAAAAAAAACAAGATTATTTCTGTCAACCGTTTTCTATTCTGAAATGGATCTAAGTGACACAACTTAGGGCCTATGCACATCACGTTTTTTAAACGCGCCGTCGACGCGCGTTTGTAGCGATACAGACGCGATACGCACGCAAGTCAGACGCAGCCTGTAGACCTTTGCACACCTGTATAAATACAGACGCGCGTGTGTAGCGATACAGACGCGCGTGTGTAGCGATACAGACGCGCGTGTGTAGCGATACAGACGCGATGCAAACGCGCGTGTGTATCGAATATTGGCCGGTTTTGAATTTCAGTTATGAAGTTTTCTGTGTCGAAAGGCTCCATTTTTTTGTTCCAAAGACGGTGCACCAAATCGCTCGATTGCTACTAGCGTAGATTCACACTTCCCTTTCCCTCGTTGCGTTTGTATCGATACAGACGCGCCGGTGCCGCGCGTTTGTAGCGATACACACGCGCCGGTGTCGCGCGTTTGTATCGATTCACACGCGCCGGTGCCGCGCGTTTGTATCGATACAAACGACAACAAACTGCTCTGCAGGATAAAAACGCGCCGGCGACGCGCGTTCCCAAAACGCGCGTCGACGGCGCGTTTAGGAAACGTGGTGTGCATAGGCCCTTAGCTATATCATAGAATGTTTAGTTACTTCATTTAGAGAAAATCACAACCTCATTTTGAAATTGACGTTTTTCACTAAAAACAGTGGTTGTCAAGCAAAATCGGACCAAAATGGAGTAGAATAAAAGATGTGATTGGATGTGTCATGTTAATCTTAGTCTAGTTCAGGGGTGGCGAACCTTGATGGACCAACGTGCCATTTTTCCTAAATAAATGTTGAATGAGGCCACAGACGTGCCATCAAATAATTTTGACTAAGTGATTGTATTAGGAAAATAATTACTATCAATTCGAAACTTTTTTTACTGACTAGTAGAGTTATCGCCAAACGGTTTCTAAGCGAATTAATTTTATTCATCTCTGAAAATAATGAATTTCTCCGGCGAGTTAAAAAATGATAGTAAGATAAAAATATGATTAAAATTGTTTGCGTGCCCAATTCTTTGTGTCGCGTGCCGTCATTGGCACGCGTGCCATTGGTTCGCCATCTCTGGTCTAGTTCAATCGTCACCAATATCTCATTGATTAAGCCAAGTAGTAGGTATGTTGTATTACTTTATGGAGATTATTGGACATCACTTCGAAATTCGAACTGTAAGGAGGTGTGAATCCTCAACGATTCTTACTAATATTATAAAAGCGAAAGTGAGTTTGTTTGTTTGTTACCTCTTCACGCTTTAATGGCTAAACCGATTGTGATGAATTTTGGTACATAGATAGTTGGGAACCAGAAGAAGGACATGGGCTAATTTTTGAAAAAAGTGAGATGTGGGGGAGAAAGAGGGAAGAAAAGGGAAAACTTAGCGTTGCTATTACAAACCAAGAAGGCGCAAGGGGAACTGTGTTACCCCAAATTTAACGCGGGCGAAGCCGCGGGCGAAAGCTAGTAGTGTATATTTATAGGTGAAATTGCTTTCGAATTACGTGCGGTCTGGTGATCTTTTGAGTGAGGTTTGAAGTATACTTTACAGATCATCAATACAGCTCCCGCACATGTCCACTATTGCATATGGGGAGGGAGTAAAGACTTATTACAACTATGTACAAGAATAATTTGGTGATAAAATGACATTGACAGATGGCGCATTGTTGAAATTGTCTGTGGTAAGTGTACCGAAGAAACAAAATGGCGGCATTTGTTCGATTTTAGAGAGAAATTATAGGTTTAGTATAGTTTAGTTTTTTATACAACTTAAGTCAGATTACGCATCGCGATAAATAAGCTATTCCGACTGTTCAAAATCTTTATGATCCAGAAGAAAAAGATAGACTATGTTGTAGCATAAACACAAGAAGTTCATACGACACAAGAAGAAAGAAAGATTACTTACATTCAAAAATAATCTGTATTCTAAAAAAAAAAAACATTTATTTTCACAAAACTCTACGCTCATTCAGTAAGAGGAACTCTTTGCACTTAATATTCAGTTGTGGCTACAATGACTTTGGCAATTTACGATCAAAACCAACTAAAGGTGAGTTAAAAGTTCAGTATCCACCGGCTAATGGCACCTCCGAGTGCATTCTACTTTACGCGGTCAGCATTTTAGTAGTTAAGTAAATAATAAATAAACCGTTCAAACTTACACCTTCACACTTTTTGTGGGTGCTGTTTCTAACACAAATCACAATGCATAAACAGCTAGACCCTAAACAAATAACGTCCCTAGTATTCTGAAGAAAACTGAGATGGAATTTATTTTATGTGAACAAATGATAGTGTGCCTATTTTCAAAACTAAGCCAACGAATTCTGCCTGCCGGGGTTGCGGGTTGTTCGAAAGAGATACCGCGTAAAGGAAGGAACATGGGTGGGTTTTAGTCAGTACAAGTCTGATACTCCCCCCGCTCCATCCAAGGCGAGGGAAGTTATTTGATGATTTGCCATCCGCAAAAAAAACCTACGAATTCTCAGCAGCAGAATGCTTAACCCAATTAGAAAGATTCTTAACATGTTTATTTTAGGTTTAGCTGTATAGTACGAAATAAACCGGCAAAAAGTCAGACTCGAGCAGAGTGGGTTCCGTAAAAACTTGCGACATAAACAGCTATATCTTGTGACTGCGTAGACTTAGATAGTTGATTTATTCACAGCACAAAGGGACCACAGAGTTGAGTATATGGTTTTAATTTCAACTCGATATCTTCATGCGCTCCCGGTCTTGACAGACAGACAGACGTACAACAGGTTGATCTAATAAGGGTTCCGTTTTTTCCTTTTGAGGTATGAAACCCTAAAAATCTTAAAAGTTTGACCCACATTCCGATTGAGCTGAAATTTTGCATTCATGAATAGTTTGGATGACAATGCATGAAGAGTTACGTTATTCCAATCATTCAATTATTGTGCCAACGAGCTACGTACACCGGCGAAAAAAAAAGGTATAAAACCTCTTTGCGTACACAAAAAGTTTTGAAATTACTGGCACAAAACAAAACACATTCGAACAACAACATACATTTATGTCAATCTATTTGATATTGACTATGAAATAAGGTTACTAGCATAATAAAAATCTATGCGTGTTTTAGGGTTCGTTGCCAAATGGTAATAATGGAACCTTTATAGATTTGCCCATATTATGTCATCGTACTCTGAGACAAATTGACGACACGGTTGGCGCAGTGGCGGAGCGATCGACTGCCGCGCTACGTGTCGCAGGTTCGATCCCCGCACGGAACAAATATTTGTGTGGCCTACAGATAGTTTTCAAGGCCTGACTGTTAAAATGTTTGTAAACGCACCTACGATACAGGAGAATTTCCTAGTGTGGGGCAGTGTTTTGTTTAATAAAAATGTAATGCGAAATTAGATAAATAAATAAGGGTTCCTGTCCATACATGCAACTGAAAGTTGAAAAAAAAATCTGCCCATTTAACTGTGTGATGAATTTATTGGTAGGTCAAAAAAATATACCGAAGGATTTTCAATTTTTTTCTAGATTTACTGGGGTCGAATTCCAGTTTTGAAGCAAACGGATACAGCTGGATACATTTATTTTACATGGATCGACTGCCTATTTGACCTCCACAACCCAGTCCGAAATAGGTAATACGGCAAGCATGGCAAGATGGTTGCCAGGGCTTAAAAGTAAGTTAATGTTATATCGCACCTTCGGTGCAACAAAGTCGCAACAGCTCATTTTTAAATTTCATAGGAGAAGCCTTTTAATTTTTTTTTCGCATTTTATTCCTCATTTCTGGATAACAATTTGTAGTATGTTTCAAATCTTTACAGGATTAATTGTTTATTTAGTTAGCTATAAGTAGTTATACGTAAAAATCTTGTATTTCATTACCAAAAATATCCTAATAAAAGACATAACAGAAAAAGTGTCCCGGATTGTGACTTTGTTGCACCGAAGGTGCGATATATAAAAAGGTATGTAATTATAAAATCTTTCGAATTTACGTAACGATTACACATCGCGGCTTCAAAGAATGTGGTAGTTTTAATAAATGTTTTTTTTTTTACTTTTTACATTAAATGTATCATATTAGTACCTACATTGATACGAACGAAGCCGGGGCGGGTCGTTAGTTATTTTTAATCTGCTAATAGCGATAGGAAACGAAACGATTGTCTAAGTTACGCAGGTACAGGAGGATTATTGGTCGTATAGCATTAATACGTAATTTATTAGTATCATGAGAGTGTGTGGTTTACTATTTAATCCTTTCTATGTATTTAATAATAGAAAGTACTGGAAAGAGTTGGGGGAGGCCTCCGCCAGAGGCCACTACTACTTAAATTTTAGAAAGAAATAAAGAAAACTTGCAAGTACTCTAAACTAATTGTGATAAAAATTTGTTTGAAGAAAACTACCTACTATAAATTAAAAATAGATAAACTAAAGAATTGAATGTGTTATATGTAAACTACCTACCTATTATAAATTGAAAATAGATGAACTGATGAATGTGCTATAATTATGTAATTTTCATCAAATTTACTTTATAGAACGTGAACGATACTTAAGATTTATTTAAATGAATTTTGTAACTGTGTGGTAGAATAAATGGTTTTTATATTTTATTTATTTAATAATATGTATAAACCGCTAGGTACTCCTCTTAAAGTTATTAAGAGAAAGAAAATAATATGTCACGATATTTATTTATTTTTTAGGGTTCCGTGCCTCATAAGGAAAAATCGGAACCCTAATAAGAACACTTTGTTATCAGTCTATCTGGCTGTCTGTTAATCTCGGGAACGCGTGTAGGTATCGAGTTGAAATTAAAGTCATATACTCAAGTCTGTAGTCCCTTGTGCTGTGAAATAAATTCTCTAGTCTACGGAGCCAAAAGATATGGTTGTTTATATCGCAACTTTGTACACAACGTTCGGTGGGTGGGTCTGACCCCTGCCGGGGTTGCGGGTTGTTCGAAAGAGATACCGCGGCCCCGGAACGTAAAGGGCAATAGAAAGAACATGGGTCGGTTTTAGCCAGTAAAAGTCTGACACTCCCCCCGCTCCGCCCAGAGCGGGGGAAGTTATTTAATGAATTCTCACACCAAAAAAAACGGGTCTGACTCACTCTTGACCGGTTTTTATTTTATTCTGGACGCTCTAAATGTGCTCGTTTTTCTACACCGTTCTCACATTATGTATAATCTCAACATGAATGATGTATCCATGATGAATGATTTTATAAAATATTATGATTTAAAAGAGTGTTCATGGAGTTTCTTGTCCATTCTTCTCCATAGAGATCTACGCTTTGGAATGGGCAACTACAGTACTTTGACAAGTTATTATGTCTTGTGACTGGGACTGTAGTGTAGCAGCATCAATTTTTTTGTTCTTGTTTTTATGACATTCAAAAGTGCTTGTAAAATGGACTAATTGAAATAAATGCTTTGAGTTTGAGTTTGATTTTATTCTAGTGTCAATTATAAAAGTAAGTCATGCTTTCTTCAGCGTCAGTTAAATCCGCTTACATTACAAAACAGTTCACGTCATTATCACATGGGTATCAAGTTATCAATAACAAAGGAGTACAAATATCATTGTGGCGCGTCTTGCTTGCGCGCGCGCATCGTCGCAGGAATGCGCTATTTGCGACCGTGGGACTCCTTGTAAGTGGTGACCCGGTAACTTATAAATTATGAGAGTCGATAGTTTTGGAAATGTATTGATTGAGGTACTAATGAGATAAATCTAAATATCTTTGAAAGCAGAATATTCCTACTAATATTATAAATGTGAATGTTTGTGAGGATGTATATAGGTATGTTTATTACTCTTTCACGTCAAAACGGCTGAACGGATCTTGATGAAATTTGGCACAGAGGTTATGGTCTGGAATAACAAAGAGAATACTTTAGATTACGCGGGAGAAGTCGCGGACGCTAGATAGTATTTTATAGTTTAGATCGTTTTCTTCTAGGCAAGCGTGGTCCATCCTAGGTCACGTCCTTGCTTTATATCAGGCTAGTACCAAAATGCAAGTCATTTTAGTAATTAGAGGGCATTTGGCAACAAAAACTTTAAAGTAAAACAAAAAAGTCACCACTTTCGAAACTCTCGCTCACCCAGAACAATATTTTAGAATCATTGAGAAAAACACACTCATAGATTCCAATATAACTAAAAACATGACAAAAACTATATATTTAGCTTTATAATCCAATAATGTTAGACCCAAAATCAACCCCAATCTTCGTCCCCGTTCACAATATTTTCTGATTTAAGCCTCGTACATGACGGGGTGGTTCTGGTCACATCTTACCCCACTCACCCCTTATACATATTTTATTAACAAGGACAAAACCCAGTGTTTTAAGACAAAATTATCTTCATGTTTACCCTCTCTGGCATAGAATAATATTATGAAGAGGACTTAATCTATTGTGAAAGAAAAAAAGGGCACAAAAAACATCGTAATAGATAATTACCCCAAGAGAATATTTAAGGGGAAAAAATGTTTTTCAGAGACGCTAGGCAAAGAAAATGTTACTCAAAGCAGGTTCGGAATTCTTGGAACAGTTTCGAAATTCTACAAAGTTTATTTCATTTTGACGCTGATTGTACTGACGGCTGCGATAATTTGCTTTCCAATTTTCGTAGATATTTTAATAACGAAAAGAAACTTAATTAATGCAACATTGCAGCATTATTCAAAAAATTCTTGAAATAATCTTAAGGGTTTGATGCTGTGATTCCACCCTAGATGAGCAAGGATGTGTGGCAAGGGATGTATGTGAAACTAACCAATGGTACCGTTTTTTTTTGGTGATGGGAAATCATCAAAAAAATGATGAATGATGGATGGATGTTTATTACTCTTTCACGTCAAAACGGCAGAACCGATCTTGATAAAATTTGGCACGGAGGTTGATTATAGTCTGGAATAATACATAGATAGTTTTTTTCGATATCACCCGGGCAAAACCGCGGACACCACGCTAGTTAGAATATAAAAAGGTCAGACCTCTATTATAGTGATAAGTGAAAAAAACCTGAGCCAAGGACACAACACAGATCGGTAAACAGTTACACCTTTTATTCAGGCATCATCAATCACGGCGGCGATCGATTTGAATAGCTGTGAGTGCGAACGTTTGTTATTTAAGAGGTTTTGTTTTATTTTCTGTAAAATAAGTGCTTTATTTAATTTATGGCTGCTTCCCGCGTAGATTTCCAGATAAAATGTAGCCTATGCGTTAAATTGTAAATCCAGGGTATAAGCTATCCGAGGTTGCGGGTTGTTCGAAAGAAATATCGCGGCCCCGGAACGTAAAGGCAATAGAAGGAACATGGGTGGGTTTTGGTTAGTACAACTCTGACACTCCCCCCCCCCGCTTCGCCCAAAGCGGGGTAAGTTATTTGATGATTTCCCAGTCCAAAAAAAAATTGTACAGGTACCTTACTACCTATGTTATATAAAATTATAATATGAATACTTTCTATGCATTTTAAAAAAGTTGTTTGTTTGGCCTACGTAGACACAGTATGCACAACTGCAATTCATTTGTGCAAACTGTATCTAGAATATTAAATACCTAGGTATTAACCTATTCAAATGGAAATCATACGTTTCATTGTTTACATTGAATACCTTTAAGTAAGTATATCTATTTCAGCGTCAGTAACAGCACATTATTTTTAGTATAGCATGTTTTTTATGAAAGTTTATATGTTTACGTGCAATATAATATATATTTATAACTATTGCATGTTTATTATATATATTTGTTTTATGTATTTATGTCATACATAACGGTGATAAGTCAATAACGGTTGGACCGATTTTAATGAAAATTGGTAGCTTAGAAGTTAGAACCAGGACATAGGATATGTTTAACTTATTATCCCGGTTGAGTAGTAAAAGATGCATTGCAACTCATGAAGGGGAAGCTGGATTTATATATGTAAGTATAAAAATAAAATTTCAACTGAAATTTTCTTTATATTCAAAAGCCACCTTAGATTGGTTAGAGTTGATTTAACAGTAAAACTGAATAGCTGTGTTTTTGTGACAGCTCTCAGCTCTTACCCCTTAAGGTTAGCTTGACGTCTTAAAGCAGTATTATTTTAATATTATTCCAGTGGGGGAAAGAGATGGTGCTAGACATCTTGTATGGCTCTGTCTCTTACACAGAAGTAACGTTAACAATTTAAGACATCCACCAGAGTCACCATAGTATTTGTAATGACTGTACCTACTTATTGGATGTATCACTCATCATCATCATAATTCAAGCCTTTAGACTTCCACTGCTGGGCATACTTAGGCCTCGATTAACTTTTGTCAAAGCATGCTGTCTTGAGCTGCCTGCAACCAGCGACTTTCCATAAAATGTACCATGACATCTGTCCATCGTTTCCCCCATCAGTTATTCATTCTTCAGGCTATGTGCCCTACCCATTGCAACTTCAGCTTTGCTATTCGGCCTGCTATGTTGGCAAAATTAATTCTCCTACCGATCTCCTAATTTAATGAATCAACACTCCCCATTGTCTAAAAATTTTAGCTGATCAATGAATAGAAAACTCATTCAAGATTTTCAATTACCAAACTGAACAATTTATCAAAAATTTAATCAATACCAAAACGTTGGCTAATCCCACGTAGCTGCCTATTTCGTTTTTCGTCTGCCTGCCAAATCCACCTGGCGACGGATCAATCCGAGTCAGGCACAGGGGCCAGCCTGCCAAGTGTCATTTGACACTGATTGCTATAATTTACCTGGGCCACTTTGACTGAGCAGTAGGTTTGAGTTAGCTTTGTGCTGATGACATCACTGGCAATCAGTCCACATGTATATTAAGGAAATACGGACTAAGGACGGGCCTCTTGGTCAAGTGGTTAGTGGCCCTGACTGCTGAGCCGGAGGTCGTGGGTTCGATTCCCACCCAGGACAAACTTTGTGTGATGAGCATGATTGTTTGTTCTGTGTCTGGGTGTGATTTATCTATAATATGTATGTATTTATAAATTATATAAGTATGTATATCAGTTGTCTGGTTACCATAACACAAGCTCTGCTTAGTTTGGGATCAGATAGCCGTGTGTGAGTTGTCCCAAGAAATTTATTTATTATCTATATATTTAACTGAGAGAGCTAATAACTGAGAAAGCCGAAATTATAATATCAAGGAATGTGAATGAATTTCAACTCTTAGCAGTAGATATCTTATACTAATATATAGTTTAGAGCAAGATAAGTTGAATCCACAAGAAAATACGAAAAAAAACATGAAATCTATAATAATATTATAACGCTGAAGAGTGAAGAAGCTGAGAACTGATCTCAGAAATCGAATTTAAAAAATTCTATTAGTTATAGATAGCCCATTTATCGGTGAAGGCTATAGGTTATACAACATCACTTTAACGTATTATTAGTTAACGAATATATAAATTGAAAGAAAAGACGAAGCACATCAGTGAAATATAAAGTTAAAATTAAAGTAACAGGACAAAACCAAGATTACCTAAACTTCGTAAAATTGTAGACATCAATTAAAACGTGTGCGTTGTGTAAACTTCCAACAGTCTGTGTAACAAAAGGTAAAAAACCATGCTTGAATTAATTAAGATCCATTCTCTAGTTTTTAGAAATAACACAGACACAAAAAGTTTCACTCAACACGGTTCAGCGATTTCCGAGAAAATTCTGCACATGCAAATGCAATTACTGAAATCGAAAACTCATTTGGGTGTCTCTCGGCATTAAAACTTTATTTCAATTAAAAATTAAATCGCAAACTGTCAACCAACTTATTTTAATTAAAATAAATTTTTAATGGCACTTTAATTAATACTTATGTAAAATTAAAGTAACATTTTCGTAATCCCAACTTATTTTTTTCTGTGAGTGTAATGTAAAATTTATTGTGCCATACATCGATGTATAATTACAGCGCGTTGCAATAATCATGCGATATGCTTTTGACATTTATTGTTTTGTGCCAATGGAACGGGACCTTCATTATTTGGATCCATTTCAACGGGCACAGAATTAAGGCTGTAAAATAAATCAATATAAAATATTAACATCATTCTCGTAGAACATCTGTTAAATAGAATATTTGATGGCTAGCCTGAAACATTACATAGGTTTCAATAAACATGAGTCTGTGTTATTTGACCTATCAATAATGATTGTTCTGTTTTGAATTAATTCGTTTAGAAACCATTTTTGTATGTATAAATTCAATCTTGCTTATTTTATTAAATCGATAGAATAAATAATGATAGAAGTTCTAAGTGACTAAGAAAGTGAAAATAGAAATGTTGATGGATTGAGCGGGAGAGGAAGACCAAAGAAAAGATGGATTGAGTGAGGAATGATGAAGGAAAAAGCATTAAATTATAGTGTGACGATTGACAGGAGAGAATAAAAGAAAATAAAACGTGTGGCGCTGACTTTAAACAACATGGAGGAAACAAGGGAGAAGATCATGAAATTAAGGGGTGAATTTAACCAATCAGGGCTTTGATTTAAAAGTAGACGGCTTCCGAAGAAAGTATTGTCTGGTTGAGCAACTAACAACCCCATAGGTTAACCTGCAAAATGCAGTTAAAAAACCAATTGCGAATTCGACTTTGATTTTTTCATAGCTTCAAGGGACGACAAATTTAAGTATATAGTTTTAATTTCAAATCAAATCAAATCATTTATTTCAATTAGACCATTACAGGCACTTTTGAATGTCAAGAAACAAAATGAATCTACAGTCCCGGTCACGAGGCATAATAACTTGTGAAAGTACTGCAGTTGCCCATTCCAAAGCGTTGATCTCTATGGAGAAGAATGGGCAAGAAACCCCATGGACACTCTTTTAAATTCTAATATTTTTACAAAATAGTATTTACATCATTCGTGTTGAGATTATACAAATATGTGAGAACGATGTAGAAAGACGTGCACAGTAAGAGCGTCCAGAGTAAATAAAAAAACAAAATTCAATTTAAATCTAAATAAATTAAAAATGACCGTGGTAGTTAAAAAATGACCAGTCCCAACTGACAGCGCCCGTTCACGAACATGACGTATGGATCAGCTCCATTCAGCTCGACCATTTTGAAGGGAGCTAAATGACCCGACACACCCGCCACCATCAGCGAGACATTTAAGTGAGCATGACACTATTTACCACCAGGGCTTCGTCAAGTCAATGATAATACATAGCACTCACATATGGGCTTAATAATTATACAATACTAGAGAATTGATTCTATACATTGCAAAAATAGTCTTACAATCTTCTGCAGCTTCCACTATAGCTTCGGATACTTATTAATGAGTTTACCCCTATGCTTGAGGAGCAGGACCAGCATTGAGCTTCAACTCGATCCATCCAGTTCCCAAGGTAAAGGGTCTTTACAGACAGACACCAAAGTGATCTTATAAGAGTATTTTCTTTCCTTTTGAGGTAAAGAACCTACAAAACAAATTGAGATTTAAATAAACCAACGCAATTTTTTTCAAAAATGCAGATTAAGATCTCTATACATAAGTCCACTTAAACGAATGCGATTCATCTTATTATTTATTTGTCTTGATAATGACCACTAATCATTTCTCATCCGCCTACTAATAAAGCGGTAAAACTTAGGTGTGAAGAATGCTCGTCTTCCTTTCCCCTGCTAATGATATTAATAGCTTTATAAATCTCTAAGAGAGGGGCCGCCATGATTAATTTGTGTTTAAAAGCTTTTTGATTGTCAAATAAGCAGATTGATAGTTTGTTTTTTAACGGTTTTAAGTAATAAGTCGCGTTCTTTGAGTTAAATCATGCATGGAATACACATTAGCTTGCGTTCAAAGTTTTAATAAGCTTACTGATTTCATGCATTATGAAATACCACATAGTCATGCATACTGTCTCGTATTCTGAGCTATCTGTAGTAGGTTTATGGTATAGTGTATAATGGGTTGGTTGATTATTTTTTCTCTTTGGTTTTAGAAAAAAGAAGAATTAGAAAAAAAAGAAGCTTATCAATACAAGCCATAGAGAAAAAATAATCAACCAATACCTCCGAAAATAGGTACTAGTTTAAATATTGACTAAATAATATATTTAGTCAATATCTATACTAATTACCATTGCCGCAGTAATTACCATTTATTAAGAAGGACAGAACATTTTGTAACTTTGAAAATTTTAACTTGAACTGCAAATACAGTGGGATGAACAAAAACCTCTACGGTAAAAAGTAGATAATCATAAAATTATTTAAAATCACCCAAAATAAGACAAGTGACTCTTGCCACAACTTGGTAATCGTAATGATTTAACTCAGAAAAAACTGGCCGCTGTAAAACCATTGGAAAATAACAAAAAGTAAACATTTCAAACACGATTACAGATTCTGATTTCTCAATGATTTTTGTGATATTTTGTTTGCATTTTTTGTTATAATTTCTTCCGCTATTTCACGGATTATAAGCAAGTTTATTTAAATCTAGAAGCACTTTGTATTCATAAGGAAAAATCTAAATAATGTTCCGAAATTTCAGCCCAAATAGTTCAGATGACAACCTCGCACCTTATGCTCGGCTGTACCTCCAGAATTCTTATATTTGTCAACCATACTGGTTTTTCATTATTTAATACTAGCTGCAAAACGCGGTTTCACCCTTGTAGACCGTGATTTAAAGCATGCCTATGTGTTAATCGAGGTAATATGCTATCAACATACCAAACTTTATTCAAATCTGTTAAATCGTTTGGGCGTGAAAGAGTAACAAACATACAGACACGCTTACAAACTTTTGCTTTTATTACATACTAGCTGTCCTACGCAGTTTCACCCGCGTCTTTGGTTGCTGCCCTGCTCCCGTGGGAAGGTAGCGTGATGTTATATTTATGTTTATTAAGAACTAGCCGTTCCTCGCGGTTTCACCCGTGCTGCTCAGCACCTGTTGGCCGTAGCGTGATGTTATATAGCCTATAGCCTTCCTCAAGAAATGGACTATCCAACACTAAAAGAATTTTCCAAGAAGAGAAAAAGAAGTCCCTAAGATTAGCGCGTTCAAACAAACAAACAAACACTTCAGCTTTATAATATTAGTATAGATAATGTCGGCTTCCAAAGGTAAAAGATTTTTTAAAATCGGTTCAGTAGTTTCGGGCCTACTCAATACACAAACAATCAAATTATTAGTGTGTATGTACGTGTGATTTCAGTAGCTTAAAAATAAGAATAAAATTAAACAAGTGTCACAACATTTTTCTTAATCCTACATCATTACGAAAATCGGTTACAACTTGTATGTTGACAGAATTAGAAAACAATGGTCCCCAAACTAGGCTGCGGCTGTATATCATACACTAGCTGTTCCCCGCGGTTTCACCCACGCTGCTCAGCACCTGTTGGTCGTAGCGTGATGTTATATAGCCTATAGTGCCCTATAGCCTTCCTCAAGAAATGGACTATCCAACACTAAAAGAATTTTCCAATTCCAACCAGTGGTCCCTGAGATTAGCGCGTTCAAACAAACAAACAAACTCTTCAGCTTTATAATATTAGTATAGATGAAACTAATAACTTATTGGCATAACGCACCATAGACAAAAATCTGTTCAATAACTAAAATATTTCCTTCATTTAAAACTTTTCCCAACAGAACAGATAAATATTAAATGTCTATAAAGTCCAGAATTTAGTATCGGTAATCTAGGGCATGTCAAGATACATTAGTTTCAATGCAGTTAACTCAAATCCCAGAACTAATTATTGCGAGTTCTGACTTGGCAACACCGTCTGGACCTGTACCATAGAAGATTGCGTTTTCATGATAACTTTCTACGTCTAATCTACATTGCAATATTGCTGGGGTGAAATTCATTTGGCTTTTGAACATGATCCTTTACTTTGTATGACCTGTTTTATATGAATTCGTGGAAGATTTAAAGTTAAAATATTATTTTGTGTGTGCTAAATGTTTATGGTAATAAATATATAAGTTTAATCAATATTGTCTATGGCTAGATAGATAGAAGTTAGCGTACATGTTATTGCATAATAGATACTCACTGCAATATTATTTTATTCTTTTATGACATTTTGCTGCGCCCTAACAGGGTCATGTACTCACTAGTTCTAAGCCTAGCGTGTAACTATTTTTACATTGTGTATTAAATGAATAAATATTATGTTGTATTATTTATGTTTAGCTGTTTACAATGTATAAAGTGTGCAATAAGTGCCAAACTGAAATTAGTTTAGAATAATTGTACAGTCGAATGACGCATTCTTTTTTGTAAATTAGAGTATTACTAGTTTTCTGTAAAAGGGCTCAATTCTGGGTTGACCTCGCTTTTGTATACAGGCTCTTTTACTTCGACTCCAAAGAAAGGAGGAGGTTCCCAATTCGGCTGGTTTTTTTAATGTTTGTAACGTGATATCTACCATTGTGTACCAATCTTCAAATTAAATCATAATATATTCTTTATAATCAAATTATTTTAATAATCGAAAGATTGTGGTATTACTCGTAATTGTATTTATTTATCTTGCTTCGTGGGTTTTCGAAATAGCGTTTATAAATATAATACATTTTGGTTTTCTAATTTATTTGGACGGTGCTATCTAGTAGCAATAAAAAGTTAATACTCGATTAGAATTTGTGAGACATACCATCATATAGAAAACCGACTTTAAGTTCCAAAGTTGTTTTTTTTGTGTACATTTTTTTTAAGTGTACAATAATGATAACGTATTTAAAATGTCACTCTATTTTAATTATATTCGTTAGCCCCATTTACCAAATGTTATGATTGTAGGTTAAAAGAAACATACGTTAAGAATTGGGTCAAATCGACAGCCCCTAATAGAAAGGTAACGAAATGCCATTAAAGCAATCAATAAATACCTTAAGCTATCTATAATTAATTTGAACAATCCGAAAGAAATTCGATAATTACACTTAATTATCTTTAATCAAAGTGACCATAGACATTTAGTCGATTTGAAAAAAATCGACTAAAAGAAAGCAGTTTCAATTAAACGTCACATGGAAACTCTAGTATATTACAGCGACAGCTAGCTATCCAAGCGATCTCTTCGGGTAATAAGCTTTGAAATCGATTTAAAACTATCGTATGGGTGCCCGGAAGGCGGGCAAACAAACTAATAAACATTCTCTTTTTATACAGCATAGTTTCAGACTACATTGATTCGATTTATCCGGTTAAGGAAACTATCTACGATCTGCTCACACGTATTCCGAGATTGTAATTACCATCCAATTGTGTCGGATTGTTTTGCCTAATTGTTTACAAGCAATCATTCTGTAACGCAGAAATTGACTGTTGTAGAAGCGAAGACTATCAAATCAGACAGTCCGATTTTGTTGAACATCAACAATAGTTGCGTGCTAACTGATTGTGGCTGAAGTTTTAATTCAACCTACTGATTTTCATAGATTTTATTAGCAGGGTTATATTATGAAACCAGTCAAGCGATTTTGTACCCTGCGTAGGGCTGTTTTAAGTATCCAATGCAATGTTTATTTTAAATTATGAGCAACTGTCATTCTTCAACAGAAGACCAATCTCGCTTGATTTGAATTTCATAATTGGAACAGCCATAGCAGTCCCTATGTAAATGTAAAGTATTACAGATTTCAGAAATACGGAAGTCAGGCGACTAAAGACTAATAAAAAGTTTTATTAGAACCAAGAAACTTCTACTCGGTACGGGGACATTGGAGTCTGACGAAATATGTCATTTGTACTCTAAACTTTTTTACTATCTACGCTTTGGGTAGGTACAGTGGATTTTGGAGACCTTTCAATCTAGACAAGCTATCTAAATAGGATTCGAAGGACGAACCCTTTTCATTTATTCGAAACCATTTATTTTACTAAGGACCTGTTTCAAAGTGGCTGCATCTAGCAGATTAATTAGTTTGAATATGGTTTTGTCTGAAATTGAGATCTACTTGCACCACAAATAAGCAAATGCGTTAGAGCTAAACATTATTATACCGTTTTGTGTGAGTCGTTTGACGTTGAAAAGAAAGATACAGTATTAGGTAGGTACTTTTGAAATATGTTCAACAGTAAAGGCGTTTAGTATTAGATTGTTCAACGGGCCTACCAGATAAATACATAATAAATATTTATTCTAAATACACAAAGGAGTAAAGAAGTCATAGTTAGAAAAAATAACTTGGAGTCATGTAATTTTATTTCGCGTGTTTTTCTCAGGAATACCTTTCATTTGATATCTATATCATGGAAATGCATAAAAAAGCGGCCAAGTCCGTACAAAATTGCAACATAAATGGTCTTAATGTTATGAATGTGTAGATTTAGAGGGTCAATTTTTAACAGCTCAACTCAAATCGCAAACTGACAGCCGGACAACTAGGTGATACTATAAGGGTTCCGATTTTTTCTTTTTTGAGGCACGGAACCCTAAAAACACAACTAGAAATAAGATTTAGAATAACTGTCAACTCTATCGGGCACCGGGAAGAGGATGAAAAAATGAAATGAAAAAGGATTAAATCATAATTGGTAACAGGAGAAGCTATTAAAAGCATTATAAAGATAACCGGACTAGAGGTATTAAAGAGACCAAAATAAAACTTATAAAACCTCTAGATTTACTAGAACCAAACTGGCTGGCAATATATTATTACATAAGGTACGACCCCAGGACTCTACTCCTCGCTAAATTATCACCTTTAAACTTTCTACTAGATACGATCTACGAGTAGGTATGTCGTCTCCTCGATTATTTTCTTGGGAAGTAAGTTGAAAAAGTTTAAAGTTCAAAATGCCCTTAATTGCTACGTTTATCTTATGCACAGGCAATCAGGAGAGCTTTGTGAAGAACTTGGGATCCAAAATGTCCACTTAAGCAGAATTATAATAGGACAATAACGTTACTATATTTATTTAACGTTATTCATATGAATTACGTTATCACTTTGTGACCATTGTATGAATGGTAAAGTCCTACTAATATTATAATTATTATTTTTATAATAAAATATTATAAGTGTTTGTGTGGGTGTATGTATGGATGTTTGTTACTCTTTCACGTCAAATCAGCTGAACGGATCTTGATGAAATTTGGCACAGAGGTAGATAATAGTCTGGAATAAAACATAAACCTACTTTTTTTTCAGTATCACGCGGCCGAAGCAGCGGGTCCTACTATCCAACTAGTATTATGAATGCGAATGTTTGTGAGGATAGATGGATTAATGGATGTATGGATGGATGCATGGATATTTGTTACTCTTACACGTCAAAGAGGTCTCGGATCTTGATGAAATTTGTCAAGGTAATAATGTGTATGTCAGAAAGAGAGGTAGATTATGTATGGTAGTTAGTTTGGAATAAAACACATACGATACCTTTTTTCGGTATTACGCGGGCGAAGCCGCGGGCACCAGCTAATAGTTCATATTACTATCCCATTATGATTCGTCTAAAGATCGAGGTCATTTTAACCCCCCTGGCCACTAAGGCTGATAAATACAGATGATAGTAATTTCGGATAAGGATTTTGTTATTCATTTAGCATTGGTACAATTGTAACAATCACTTGTTTTTATACAAAATCGAGTCCTAGATTACATTATAGACGAATGCTCTCTACCGGGATTGTGTACCTATTTGTAACGTAATGTTCAAAATTGAATTCAGAATTGTTACATTACAGATGAATGCTTCGGTGAAGAAGCGCCATTTTTTTGCGGTTGGGAAATCATTAAATTACTTCCCCCGCTCTGGGCGGAGCGGGGGGGGGCAGAGTAAGATTTTTAGTAACTACAACCTAACCATCTTCATTACTTTGCCCTTTATGTTCTGGGGCCGCGGTATCTCTTTCGATCAACCTGAAACCCCGGCAGAAGATAAATAATAAATAAATAAATATCTTGGGACAACTCACACACAGCTATCTGATCCCAAGCTAAGCAGAGCTTGTGTTATGGTAACCAGACAACTGATATACATACTTATATAATTTATAAATACATACATATTATAGATAAATCACACCCAGACACAGAACAAACAATCATGCTCATCACACAAAGTTTGTCCTGGGTGGGAATCGAACCCACGACCTCCGGCTAAGCAGTCAGGGCCACTAACCACTAGACCAACAGGCCCGTCATAGGAGAACAAGTACCTTTCTTGATCGTTAGTCATAAGTATTGAAATGTTCTTATATGCTTGATAAGTTAAGATAACATTTTTTGTTTTGGGTCAAATATAAGAATTAGATAAGTGAGAGAAATATTTGTTTGGCGTTTTGACTACTACAACGTATAGTAGTAGTTGTCAAATCCAATCAAACTAATATTCATTGACACCTTTTTCTGAAATATTTACGAACATGCCAAATTATAATTGAAGTTTTAAATGTCAAACTTTTACTGACAAAACTCCATGTTCCTTCTTTTATTTATTTATTTATTAAAACTTTATGCACAAGTAAAAAACTGTACAAAGGCGGACTTAATGCCTTAGGCATTTTCTACCAGTCTACCTTAGGGTGATGCACAGACAAAATACAGTAGGTGCGATAGCAGAGAAAAAAGAAGGATATTAGAAAATAAATATTTAAAAAATAATAATAATAGTTCCGGGGTCGCAAATCTCTTTCGAAAAACCCGCCATTCCGGCAACGCCATTAAAGCACGTTCAGAAATATAGGAGCGCAGGTAATGTTAAAGAGGTAGGTCGGACGCTGATACGTTAATTACTAGATGTCGTGTCAGCCAGCCCATTAGAGTCTAGTTCTATCTGTTAGTACAAGTCTTTCCGTAGGGGGATCTTTCAGTTATACTGGAGATAGCTAGATATCATTAGTTTACGTGTGTGTTTATAGCAATGCAGTTTTGTTTATTTTAATGTTTCTTATCCCGATGTAACCCCATGAGGGTTACGTACGGTCCCACCGTACGTAACCCTCATGGGGTTACATAGCCTCTGTTTAACTGTAAGTTGACCAACATTTTTTGTCTGGACCCTAAAAGAGTTTGTTTCGGCTGTTTCTTCTCAGAGTAGTCGGGTACGAAACACTGGCCTCATCTAGTTTTTAGGGTTCCGTAGTCAACTAGGAACCCTTATAGTTTCGCCATGTCTGTCTGTCCGTCCGTCCGTCCGTCCGTCCTCGCTTAATCTCTGTGACCGTTAGCGCTAGAAAGCTGAAATTTGGTACCAATATATATATCAATCACGCCGACAAAGTGGTAAAATAAAAATTGGAAAAACATGTTTTATTAGGGTAGCCACCCTATATGTAAAGTGGGAAGTGATTTTTTTTTAAATTTTAACCCTAACGTGTGATATATTGTTGGAAAGGTATTTAAAAATGAATAGGGGTTTACTAAGATCATTTTTTGATAATGTCAATAATTTCGGAAATAATCGCTCCAAAAGTAAAAAACAATGTGTCCCCCCCCCTCTAACTTTTGAACCATAAGTCTAAAAAATATGAAAAAAATCTGAAAAGTAGAACTTTATAAGGACTTTCTATGAAAATTATTTTGAACTTGATTGACACAAAAGTTTTTGTACAAAAAAGACAAAAAGTTGTACAAAATAATTTCTGGACTAAGTTTGTAGTATAATCGTATATGCAAGCTTTTTTTGTAACTTTGTTTACATATTTTATTGTCCTGAACGTATCTTTTTTCAAACAAAAAAAGAATTATTGAAATCGGTTCTCGCAATCCAAAATTACCACCGAAATTGCACGTCTTTGTATTAATTAGTAACCCTATTCCCCGAGAGATGGCGCTGTAGGTACTTATTACATTGGATCGGGTATTACCGAATTGTTCGGTTGGCCTCATAACTGGGAACACTTATTGTGACGGACGGGAAACTACGGTACCCTACACTGAGCGTGGCCCGACACGCTCTTGGCCGGTTTTTTTTAAAAAGACGTGTAAAAGTGTTTGTGAAAACCTACTTGAAAAATAAACATAATTTATCCCTTGAGGTATTCAAATTAATTTAATATTTTTATGGTCTTGGTCTTAAATATAAACAAGTGGCAGAATAGGATGAGATGAAGGTTTATACGCATATAAACATATTTTTAAGACAAACGTATTAGGAATTAAAATTACAGTTAGTGGCATGTCAGTTAATAAAATATTATCTGGATTAAATCCAATGTTAAATTATTGAGATAAAGGATTGCAGACGTGATGTTTTGGTTAAAATTATTAAGCTTGTCCTAAATATGAATCTACTTTTACTCCCCCTTTCCTGTCTAAACTCTTGAAGGTGGAAGCGCCATGACAGTCCGCGAAGTTAATTTCTTTTTACGTTTCTTTTTTGTAATTTGCAGTTCAGTGGATCGTGAAAGTGTGTAATTGAATGGGATTTTATGAATTAGAAGGTAGTGTCAATGAATTGGTTAATTATTGTAAGAGGCCATATTTGTTACGGTGGCGCATTGTATTTTAATCGACATAAAACCTGATACTGACCTTCAAATTAAAAAAAAAAACGGGTAAGTGCGAGTCAGAGTCGAGCACATAGGTTTCCGTACGACTTCATAGACCTAGAGGGTTGATTTTTGACTTCCAAGTTACCGCTGACTTGATTATATGGTTTTAATTTCAACTCGATCACTTCACGCGTTCCTTAGATAAAAGGTCTTAACAGATAGACGAACGACAGAGTGATCTTAAAAAGAGTTAATTTTTTTTATTTTGAGGAAATCGGAACCCTAAAACGTAAGGAAATTTTAATTTCAGCCAGACCACTGACGTTCTTACTCCTAGTGCTATTTCGCTCCTTACTAAGTTACTGGTAGATATAACTTAATATGGATTCATATGATTCAACAATAACGTATTATTTTAGAGTGACTTGCAAAATATTCTTTAACGAAAGACTCGCCACAAAAACACGAAATAAGTCTTCTCTGCAGGGTAATTCTTTTACATAAACTACCCAATAAAATCCTTCATTCATTCCCATAGCGAGTTGCATTAAATATCTGCGGGCATTCGATAAAATGATCATACCCGAACCCGGCCTTAGACCCAGGAGTAACGAGGCGATATCCCAAATATATGTGGGCAGGGATCCCCGCCGATTTATTGAAAGTTCATAGACTAAGTAGAGGTTTAATGCCTTTGCTTGATGGAAACTTATAGCCTTTCCTAATGCTGTGCTATCACCTTATTTTTTGGGCCCAGAACCGTGGGAAATTGGGAATTTAGATGGTTTATTCAATGACTTTTTGTCTGCGGTAAGGTAACCTATGGGATACAGCTGTTGTCAGTTGTCAAAGAGAAGTAAATGTATTTAGTAAGCCTTGAATTTATATACATATTATTATTTTATCCTCATGATTTTAGGTACCGCCGTAAATTATAAAAAAGAAACAGTAAATTGTTTATTTCCGTGCTGAAAACAGCTGTTTATTGGTAAATACATAAAAAAATAGGTATTCTCAAAAAGAAAAGTGATTTTTTCTACTGCAAATAAAGACGACAATTTAAAAGCAACTTATATTTAAGTGGCTCTTAAACTGTCTCCTAAAATAATGGAAACAGAAATGAATGTTGGTAGACACAAAAGCATCAGCGCGATACTCAACAAAACCCGCCAGTAACGTTCACCAAATTAAAATACAATCTAAATCAAACATTACGAAATAAGACAAGCATCTTCAGTGTTGCAATGCATAAAATTGCAGTCATTATTCATAGATCACATAATTCTATCGTGTTTCCCTTTCATGCCGTGTGTATGAGAGATTTTAATCGTTTTAAATTATCCAGAGACAATGAACGTTAAAATATTCGGCCTGCATGGTCAGGCACCGTGAGCTATGATTGTTCCGACTTAATTAATGTCCTGGAAATTTAAAGTCGCTGCATTTTTATGTAATCCAGTTATATAAAATTATCAAAAATGTACGTAGGTCTGTTCTCCTTGTTTTATTTGTCTGATTAACTGCTTTAGTTTTGCAGTGTGTTTATTATCAATTTTGTATCAAAGAAAATATTTTAAATTATTTCTTAATTCTTTAATAAACGTGGAAAAATATATATGCGTACCTAGTATATTCTATACCCTGATGCTCACATCAATGGGTAATTTTCCGAGTGAAAACGTCACGGTACGGTGCAGTAACTACTATTGTGCCAGTGGTAAAAATAGGTACCTACTGCGATGAAAAATATTTGGAAAACACATTCGAAAGAATCTGATGAAAAATCAGTAATTATCCTGTTGTAAATAATTTTTAATTTATCAGTTACGAAATAAAAGTTACTCACCGACATAAGTCGCCAATACAAATAAAACAAACAAATGTACTAAAAAGTTCCATCGCAGCTTCATCTTGATAGTTTTATTGTTCACAAACCATTGCACAATTAATAACAACACTTATAGTTCTGTATTATTCAACTAATTGCTCACAAATATTTCGTCTTTTATAATAATAAGTCACTTCACAATCACGAAACTTATTAGTCAACTACTCAATTAAAAATCAAAACAAATATTTATAAAAGTCTATGGTTATAAAAAAAACAATCTTCAAAATTCAAATTTCGTACAAGAAATTTGGCGCGAAGCGTTCACCTTGCTAGCGAGTAAAGTTCGGAATGTAGTGTGTAAAGGCACGCATACACTACGCCGTGGTGATCGACCCCACCGGAACCACAGTCGGTGGGCGCGCGACTGCCGACTCCTTGTGCACCGCACCGAAACGTAACTTAGAACCAACTTAACGTTTGCCGTTACGTAGCTCTTATGACGTGAGCGATAAAGTTCATTTTATAAATCCACTTTAAATACAACCTAATGTTAATGATAATGTTCGTAGTTTTGTAGAGCGTACGCGCATAGAAACGCTGTCACCCTATTGAAGGTATTGTTACGGAAGGCGATTGGAAAAACAAAGAGACGTCGAAAAAAATGGGCAGATAAAGAATTACGCAGTAAAATGGAATGCGTTGAGCGTATTACGAATGAATGAAATACTATAAATGCAGTTTTTATTAGTCATTGTTTACATTTTAACTGAAGTTTGTGATAGCGGAGTTGACGTGCGGTTGTTTTGATGGCTATAAAATAATAAAATATGCAATATATTTTTTATACATGGGACCTACGGTGATTTATATTGGCACGATTGGGCGTACCTTATATTATGCATATTAGTTCTGTTTGCGCGTCGATTATATCTACACATACACATAGGTCGTATTTTTTACAGGTGTGCGAGTTCCGTCGTCACAATAGGGTATTTTACTCTATATGAAAGAAATTCTAAAAATATACAATTCAGATAGCTTAGGCAATAAGCAGTCGGAAAATGTTAGATTTAGTTAATAGAATAACTAAATAAATTTTAAAATTGATTTCAAAGATTTAACTTTTTTTAGTCTGTTGTTTTACTAAGCGAAACAGTGTCCGCCATGATTATTACGTCATACGGTCATGTGAACAAAAAGTGACAACTGTCAACTGTGCAACGTCTGTTATTTTTGTACTAAAAACTTTAAATTTTAATTTTTATTGAAATAATAATAATAACACCATGGAAGACGGTTTCGTAAAAGGAGACAGTACAAATTTAAAGAAAAATAAGACATAAATTAGCAACTTTCTAGGTACTAGCTTACATAACCTCCAAATATGAACAAACTTCCAAAAATATATACTTTTCGTGTTGTGAAAAATATTTTAGATAAGTAATGAATAGGTATAATACTTACATCGAAGTGATCTTCACAAAAGTACAAACGAGATTTCGGACAATTGTGTTGGATCCCTTCTCGGAAGTTTGAACAAAGTTCTTCTTATATTTAAATCAGTTGGCACTTGAATCCACAACTTGTCGGGTGTTTTAACACTAGTGTTTTTACATTCAGGAACAGCACACCAATGGTAAGGGTAATAACTCATTTTTAAATTAAAGTGAAATATACAACTAAATAGAAGGACTAATGACAGCGCATTTGTTGACATGACCAACTGACGTCATGACCACAGAGTAACATGGCGTCAAGCGTTTTTGTGATTTTACGCGCGAAAATAGAAATTGTAAAATTGAGATGCAGTTTTATGGCACTTATCGATTGAATATTTTTTTTAAATTTTTTGTGGTGGTTTACTAGGACCCTAGGATCAAAATGAGATACTTTTTAAAAATGAGTGTAATACCGTATTAATCGCCAAATGCTCACGTACGAAAATTTTCTTAGGGAGTTGTAGATAAAAGTTGGGAGTATTGCTAGTTAGAATTCATTACTTTCTTACCTACATAATCTATATGTAAGTAGATTAATATTATACATCTGGAAAAAAACCTACTAAGTCTCTACTATTAATCATTAACGTACCTACCAACGTACCAACATTATTTTTAGGGCAAAAACATAGGTATCATTCCAAGTAAAAAAAAAACTACTTAACAACTAATAACATAATTATTAATGAATAAAGGAAAAACTTACGGCAGGTAAGACAGAAACTTATTTCGTTAGTAAAATAAATAATAAAAAATACCTACCGTTATAACACTAGAGCAAAAAAACATACTTATTATTAACTTTTTGACAAGTGTATAACGCAAGATGCATACCCTATACTTTTGAAGAAGCCACGCGTAAGCTAAGCTCGGGTATTAAGACACATGCTCTAAGCCTTCATCGTTTTGCACATGGCCGGACACCAGCAGCATGTGTCTTCAGAAAAAAACGGAAGCGAACCGGAAGATACTAATAGAAAAAAAGGTTTCTTGGTCTGCAGAGCAGACCTTAACAGCCAATTTCATCATAATTTTGTCTGTACTTGGACTCGGCGATAAAATTTGATGATGAATGGACATGGAGAATGAGAGATCAAAGAAAAGATGGATTTTGTGAATAATGTTATGTGAAAGAAGGGGCGTTATTGATAAAATAAAAACATTTTTACAAAAAAAATTAACCAGTGAAAATTAAGAAAAACTTTTTAGTGTAGCTAAGCTCCGAAGTTATAGAGAGTAGTTAATTTCAAGTTGGCGCCAAACAAACAAGAAAATTATTAACAAACAAGAAAACTAATAACGTAAATCGTGAATTGTTAACAGCTCGACATTAATACTTAAGCTTTGAGCTGAGCTAGACTAAAAGGTTTATTATTTTTGACTTTTTTCGGTCAAATTTTTGAATAAGTTTATATGTTTCTGTTTTTCGTTATCTTATTCAGCGAATTTGTTGATGCTTAACTTAATCTAATTCGGTTGGTTATTATAATTCTAAATTTCCCGGTTTTGTTAAAAATATTGTATTTTGATTTCTTATTTCCTATTTCGTTGATTTTTTTGCTGCAATCTACATAGTGCTTAATTTTTAGTTGCTATTATTTTGAGCCCATATTGTGCCACTGCAAGGAAAAAGCCTTCGCATATTGGCTACTATTATAATTTATATATTATATAAATTTTAAAATCGTTGTTAGGCGAAGATAGGCGTAAGTTAAAGAATTCAAGTATAATGTTCTTAAAAAGTAATGCGTGGTGTACATGTCGAATTTAGAACCTCCTCTATTTTTTTTGGTTTTCGTTTTTTTAAAAATGACTTACGTCGACGCCAAGTTACATGAGAAAAAGGTAGAAAGGCTATGTTGATGACGACTTTTTTTTCGAATGGGATATCATCAAATATCTCTAGCTCGATGGCCGGAATGAAAGGGAGTGTCAGTCTTGTACTGACAAATACCCATCCATATTCCTTCTTTTGCCCTTTGCGTTCCGGGGCCACAGTATTCATTCGAACAACCGGCAACCCCGCCAGGCAGGGGTACTGACGGGCAGAGTTACTAACATCCTGAGGCGCGCGTGGTACACGACTGGCGTCACTAGACGGACTTAGGACCGGGGCTACGGTGGTATATACGATATCAACCTTAGCTATCATGATGTTCCCAGCGTTACTGCTACTTTCAAAAGCTGTTTTATTTTTTATTACTATAATTTATCCCTGCAGGCGCTGGCGCCTGTGGCTACGCCCGCGTGATGATCGAAAAAAAAGTATCCTATATGTTATTCCAGACTATAATCTACCTGTGCGCCAAATTTAATCAACATCCGTTAATGCGTTTTGACGTGAAAGAGTAACAAACATCCATACATCCATCCTCAAAATCATTCGCATTTATAATATTAGATACTAGCTTCCACCCGCGACTTTGTCCACGTGGTATAGTTACTTTGGGCTAAAGCTAACTATAACCCTCATGATGATCGAAAAAAAAATCTTTTCTTCCCTCTTTCTCCCATTTACACACATTTTAAAAAAATAGTCTATATCCGTCTCCAGATTCCTAACTATCTCTGTACGAAAATAATCAAAATCGGTTTAGCCATTTAGGCGTGAAGACGTAACAAACAAACGAACTCACTTTCACCTTTAAATTATGTAAAAATAAGTACCTAGGATTCTCCGAAAAGGTAGGTTACGTATTCCGCACACTAGCTCTTCATCAGCTAAATTTGTTCAATGTAATAGCCAGTAATTGAGTGCGAAGCTTCTAGCCTAGATTAAAATCCGTGCAGCAATCCTAACTCCAGGATACTGGTGAGAAACTCCTAACGAAAGACTCAATTTCAATTAAAGTCTTCGTCCACTGCGACTTTTTGTAGCGGTGCAAACGCAAAACAGTCGCCCTGCTATTACTTTCTGTGTTTCTACTACCTCGCTCACTAACAGTCGACCGCTTTTCAACCTTATAAGTTAGTGCATAAGGGTGAATAGATTAGACCTTCGCCCAGATAACCACGATTCTGTATCGCTGCTATCACACTGCAAAAAATGCGACTAAAGTACGCGTGTTACGTAAACGCTCAGCATCGCTACAAAGAGTCACAATGGCAGAAGGTCACATCCTGACCTGAAATCGAAACTAGGAAGGTCTTCAATAAAATTTAATTCAATTCTTTATTGCATATCACATGATATCATGAACAAGGTCTTAATAATTATCAGAACACGTATATACATATATAACAATATGAGTTAGTACTATAGACATATTGTTTGACATAATTAAAAAATAAAAAGACATACTTAGAATTCAATTACCACCTACCTGTGTTTCTAGATATGGTATAAATTCAATTAGGTAAGTACAATAAGTAGAAACCCAATCAATTAAAATGAATTTATTAAAAACCAGCCAGGTGTAAATTGGACTCGCACAAACTTGCGTCAAAAACAGACATCTCTTATAACTGCGTAGTCTTAGAGGATTGATTTTCACATCTTAAAGGGACCTCAGACTTGTGTACATATATGGTTTTAATTTCAAATGGATACGTACTCGTTCCCGATTTAAATTGTCTTGACAGACAGACTAACGGACAATAAAGTACCTACCTAATCCTAAAAGGGTTTTTTTTCTCTTTGATGTACGGAACTCTAAAAAACAATCAAACTTAATACTTAGTAAGTAAAGTTTGCCAATTAAATAAAAAAACATCTATTCTACATGAATAAAATAATATCGATGGGTACTCTCTTCTGGGACAAAGAGGAACAGAGTACCCATCAGTCAAGTCGGTCAACAAGCAACTTAAACTTAAAAGTTTTTAAGTAAGTAACAAACCTTTTCTTTGAAAAACTTGGAAGTATGGTTGTGCGCCAAGGGGTTAGTAGGCCACGGTTAAATAAATAAAGAAAATGGAAACTTTAGTGAAGAGTTTTTCAAAGCGATATTAATAGGTTTAGCTATAGTTGGTAGCGCTAATTTTAGTTCTTTTTTTTTAAATTAGTATCTATCGATTGCCGAACGACTGTTCACATTCACTATCCTAAACTCGTTCTGCAGAACGGTTTTTTTAATGTCATCGCGCTGTTTTGTCTAGGACGTTGCTGGTTCTTAACAAATTCTGTGGAAGCTTCGAGAGTACCTAAGGGTACTAGTTTCCAGCATGTTAAGGTAACAAGGTTAAAGATCTATTACTAAAACAACGTAACGGTGCAGAGGCTGTATGTTACAAACATCGCGAACCTAATTAAATCACAGAGAATCGCATCAATCACCTCTTCGGCTTCACAATCTTGACACCGAGATTTAGGAAACGCAGCTAACCTACCAACGCCATCTATCGGTTTAAAACTAAACTATTTCCAACAAAATGCTGTTTGACACTGTACTACCATCAGCGATAAACGAGAAATTGAAAATATTTTGACTGACACAGGCTCAACCTTTAGTCATACATCAATGCCAAGTACAGACCAAAAGCTAAGCTGAGTTAGTTTAGCTAACTCCCAAAGCTGACGCTATTTTTCATAATTTGTAACATAGTTTAAAGTTGGGACAAGTACAAGTATGAATAACTATGCGAGCTAAACCTAACTAACTTAGTTTAGCTCTTGGTTTGCAATTTGCTTTATTGGCCGCGAAAATGATGATCTATAGAGATGTAGTTTGTTGATGTTCAATATGAGCCAGTTTTCATGGAAGTGTAGGTATTCAAAAATAATAATGAAATCCTTCGGGAAAGTAGGTATAATATTGTGAATTGTCACTTTGTGACCATTTTTCATGAATGGTAACGTAATTCATATTACTAACCTATGCATAATCATTCTGCCATTCTGTCCATACTCTAAGGGTTATTTTAACAGTGGACACCCGCGCGACAACATAACTTCCTCGTTTAGAACATCATTCGTGATATACATATTTGGGAATCATCACAAATGAGGATCATTTGTTGTGCGAACACCAGGCTGTAGAATCCAGTGCCGGTTTCCATGTTGATTGAGTGAGTTGGTTTCTTCTAGTGAAGCGTGCTCCACCTTAGGCCGCATCGTCCCTTCACATTTAGGCGAGTTGCAGTCAAACGCAAGACTATGTCGTTTAAAAAAAACATCAAATTGGTATGTTATTCATATCAAATAAGAACAACACTAGTATCAAAAAATCGTTTATTTCATTTTAGTAAATTACAATATTTCGATTTTATAATCTAAGTGGATATAGTCGAAATCTAGGTTTCTTATCCTTATCCTTACTAATATTATAAAAGCGAAAGTGAGTTTGTTTGTTTGTTTGTTACCTCTTCACGCTTTAATGGCTAAACCGATTGTGATGAATTTTGGTACATAGATAGTTGGGAACCAGGAGACGGACATAGGCTAATATTTTTTGAAAAAAGTGGGATGTGAAGAAGAAAGAGGGAAAAAAGGGAAAACTTAGCGTTGCTATTACAAATCAATAAGGCGCAAGGTAAACTGTATTACCCCAAATTTAACGCGGGCGAAGCCGCGGGCGAAAGCTAGTCGCTCATAAATTCTTCATAGGGACGGGTGTGACAGGATTGGAACAAAAATGATCGTCAAACAGAAACGCACGACAAGTTGCATGAACTTGAACGTTTAACTTGGTCAAAGATCTCTAAAGCGAAGTAGTTCAAACAAAAATGAGCCTTCTTCCATTACACTGTAATTAGCATATTCCTAGAACCGACTATCACCAAGTGTGTTATACGAATTTGAGCTTTAACTGGATACACTTTACAATTCTTTTTATTACTTATTTTCGTTCCAGAAACGGGTCACTCCTCCCACACCGCGCCCCCACCTCAGGCACCATCTCAATGACTTGGTAGGCCTGTAGTAAGTAGCTTCTGAGGCACTCTGGCTGGTAATTCCTTAAGACTTTCAGCTGTCCAATCTTTGTGTATAGACAAGGAACTCGGCAGAACTTGCATCCGTCATACTCGAAGGGGACTTTAGGTAACTGAGCACCGCAGGAGAAACAACGTTGTTCGTGTGCTGGAACCATTTTCTGCGAAGTAAACAAGATCTATTATCACTACATAGTATAAAATAAATTCGCTGTCGCTGTCTGTCTGTTGCTATGGTGTATGTATGCTTAAATCTTTAATACTTATTTTAAGCGGTTTTTTAATAGGTAGAGTGATTCAAGAGGAAGGTTTAATGTACATAATACTTATATTAAAAAGAAGTATCCTTACTATCCTTACTAATATTACAAAAGCGAAAGTGAGTTTGTTTGTTTGTTACCTCTTCATGCTTTAATGGCTAAACCGATTGTGATGAATTTTGGTACATAGATAGTTGGGAACCAGGAGACGGACATAGGCATAAGCATAATATTTTTTTGAAAAAAGTGGTATGTGAGGGAGAAAGAGGGAAGAAAAGGAAAAACTTAGCGTTGCTATTACAAATCAATAAGGCGCTAGGGGAACTGTGTTACTCCGAATTTAACGCGAGCGAAGCCGCGGGCAAAAGCTAGTTATACATATAAACCAACGAGTCATAACTCTTAGGAGGTGAGCAGCGGGTGAAACCGCTGGGCGGGTCGCTAGTAAATTATATTGCAGAACGCAATAAACTTAATTCATTTTTTTTTAAAGTTGCATTTTAATTTATTTTTTTAATTTAAAATGCAACTAAGGCGATGTTATCATTCCGAACATTAAAATAACTGCTCATTGAAACAAAGTCTAAAATAAATCAACTTTTCTGACGATTTACAAAGCGACAAAAGGACGCCCTTATAGCAAAACAATCATCATTTTCTTGCCTTGTCTATTTGGAATCGGCGCGACACGTTTTCTTCTTCCATTCTCCTTTATCAGACGTCACGGCATCATTTACTTTTTTCTCCTTCATATCATTCCTTCCATCTTTTCTTTGGCCTTCCTCTCGCTCTTTATTCATTAACATTCAGATCCTTCTCTTTTAGTCACAGTGCTTATAGCAAAGCAATACGGGCGATATTTAAACGATTCTAATTCAATTACTACACTACTAGCCAATTCGAAGCGGCTTTAGAAGCGAAATGAATGCATGACGTGATTGTACCTACTTTTCATCTCTAAGTTGCGAAGCATTTGTCTTGTTTTTGTTTGCCTGTTACACTTTCTCTCGTTGCCGTTGTGCCTTTTGCTGAGCTTTCTTCTTTCTGCTGTACTAGCTGCTCAGTTGTTACTGGCCCGGGCATTTGGTACTAGAAAAGGAAATATAATTTGTTGGTTAATTTACAAAACAAAGAACAAAGAACGTCGACAAAGAAAAGAATGAGTACCAGGTTTCTATTTAAGAAACCTGATACTCATTCTTTTCTTTGTCGACACTCACTCTCAAAAGACGTTGCTGAAAAACGAATTTATAAAAAAATACTTCAATATTCTGAAGGAGATTCTGGTGTCTGCATGAGGCGTCGACAAGAGCCGACTGTAGTACCACAACATCAGGTTAGTGGGTGAACAGTGGTGACAGGTGAAAATTGTTATTTCTTTATTTGGTTTTCTTACAGAATACATACATTGCTAGTGGCAGCTGTCTTGGAATGTTGCCGGTCTGGTCCGTAGTAGTTTGCACAGGGTCTCGTAAATGGCATTGCTAGCACCAGTGAAGAGACAGTCAGCAAAGTGGCCAGTAGCAACCATAACAACAGCCCAGCTCCCAAAGCCCAGGCTTGAAGAGTTCTTTAACAGGAAACTTCTGGAATGACATGGTGTTGATTTACTTTTCTTGTTGATATATTTATAGGTATGTGTTTTTTTCCCTAAAGCTTTATATCAGCAATCAATACCACAATACACAATAACTTGAAATAACTGTTCCTCAGTATGATAAGACTTATTTTATTTAGATTATAAGAAGTAGTCTCAGCCCGAATGTGAACAGTTAAAAATGGACTAGATAAACTTATGATATATCATAGTGCAAGGAGAAAATCTAGTAGGGAACAACAGGATACAGGCAGCTATTAGTTGTCTCAACTGGATGCTCGATAGTTTAAAAAAAAAAATTTGAAATAAGTTACCACATTCCCTTCCGATGATGCAGCAAACAGCGACAGTGCAGAACACTTGACCCTTGGGGTTAGTATAAAAAGCCTTGCAGTGCCGAGTGGCCGCTGTTAACAACTCAGTGGCAGGAGTGTGGGGTTGTCATCACCGTCCGACTCACTGGCTGAACTAGAACTTTCATCTGGAAGAAATCATTTACAAAAAGTTTGCATTATATACTTTAAAGTCAAATTCAGAAGGTCAATGATTAAAACTTTTTTCTTTTTTAAATTACAGCAAAATGGAAGTCACCTTATAAAACTAAGGGTGCACACATTGCTTATTATTTAAAACTCCTGAAAAATTAATGGAAGGTGTAGACTTAATAAAAGGGAATCAAGGTAACATTTCAAGCATAACTGTGTTGGACAACCTCAAAAAATAAATAAAGGAGTTCAATATGTACCTTAAAGTGAATTATATTCTCTCAGCAGTAAAGGTTCTTAGCCAAGCAGTTATGTCTTCAGGTTATGTGTGTGCCAGTGGTGTTTCTAGTGAGCAGTCTATTGAGCTCTGGTAGTGAATGTACTAACACCACAGCATGACCAACAACAATATGCTGTCTCGTCCACATAGTCCAAGCACAATGAGCCGAGTTATAACACGTTTCATCAACTGAAAGTTTAAACTCACTCAACTAAGGTGGCCACAACCAAGAATGAGAAATAGGTAATATAGTGCAATAAAATACGGGATCGTAATTAGTGTAAATACATTGAAAACACTACAATATTTGTAATGAATTTTGATACAAGACCACAGGAAGAAGGGAATAAGGAATGATCGACTGACTTTGACTTACAGTTTGACAGTGACACACAAACAGGGTTGCCAATACAAATTTATGGTATAAATTCCCCACAAATTCGGATCGGATTCCTCAAATTGGAGACAAAAATCAGCTGATTTCCCAAAAGTCCCCTCGAGAGTTTTATAAGAAATAAATCTATGTTCAATTATTTCGATAGTTTTTATTGTTTTTAATTTTATTTTTTTTCCGTACCTTAGTGGAAAAAATTTGGTTCGAAGGGTTAAAGACACTGCCGCTCAGTTCGCTTGCAGCCATAAATGACACAACAGTATCGGTATTAAATCGTTTGCGGTTTGCAGTTTTAAATTTTTAAGATCACTAAATTTGTGCTCGACCGATGCATTTGAAAAAAGCAGTATCAGCAACAACGGAATAACAATTTTTATGTTTGGGAACAGGTATTCTCCCTTAGCGTTTTTCAAGCGAAACAGTTTAGCCCAGTAACATTCAGCATCATATTAATCGGCAATAACTCAACCCTATGTTGATAAAAATCCAGCATAGCGTGAACTCGCTACTCATTGTCTTAATTTTGTGCTATCACAAAAGAGTATTTATGAAGAAATTAATTTATTAAAAACATCGGGCACGGCTAATAAAAAAGAAATGAATGAATGGTTTAAAAAATTAAGCATGCTCAATGAATGATAAAATATTTACATATGAGAATAAGATGTCAAAATCCCCAAATTTTTCTCACATAAATACCAATCCCCAATAAATCCCCAATCGACTTGAGATTCCCCACAGTTTGGGGAATTCCCCACAAATCGGCAACCCTGTACACAAAGTACACAAATAGACGGTGCTGCCATATTTAATTATTACAGTTAAATGTCAAAGTAAAAGTTCTCGGCTATCATTTTATTTTAATGATTTTGAAATTGACTCTAGACTTCTATTACACCTTACGAACTTAAATTCAAACCCCGATAAATAATCTAGCACTTCTACACGAAGCAGAAGCACGGGTTGTTACTATTTAAACAATGTGCATTGACTGTTTTAAGTCACCGCAAAGTAATCAAAAACGACAAAAATACGAATTCGTGCTAATAGATGCAGTTAGGTGAGGGAAACCTGAGAAAATGTCGAGTTACGATAATTTGGAATTGATAATGCTGCCACCTAGAATAGTCAACGTGAAACTTTATCTAGTCTCAGGTGAAACTGAAAGCGTTGTAGCCTTGGTAACAGCGACACCAGACATATTCAAAACAATTGAACTTAACGCCAAAACAGATGGCAGGAAGACGCAGTTTTACGTAAATAGTCCACAACTGAGAATAAATAAACGCTGTTACTTCTGTACAAGTAATATTAAAAATAATTACCGTCAATTTATTAATAACGACCGTCGACTGTCCAAATATTTTGAATTATTTTTAACCGGTCGTTGATAGATGGCGCTATATAATAATATGATGAGTACTATGCCGTACCTACGCTTGCCGTATAGACAGAGTCAAATCTTAATAGATACCCGGAACAGAAACCAGGTTTCTACTTAATACTTCTAAGTATTTGGATAGGTCTGATTAGATTTATGTAAAGTAAGTACGTACTTTCAAAGTCATGAAGTCCAACCGAGGGATTTGTGTTGAGGATTAAAATTTTATACTTTGAAAATTTTTCTTTTTGTTGTTTTGTTTTCTTTAGATTTTAGCTATGTATGATATCATTATTTAAAGCAAAAAGGTGAAAACCCGCCGCGGCGTGCTGTGCCCGCTGCCCGTGCACTGCCACAGAGTAAATTGTATAATTATAGTGACATGCACAGCACTGCCGACCCGTCTACGCAGCATAACTGCCGCTTGCACGTGCATTTTAGCTGCGCTTTGTGTTATACAACGAACGTTTCCATTGTAGGACACAATTACTTACATTTTCTTGTAAAACGAAGCATGTTGTTCTTAATATTCGAGTATATTGATTAAAAAAAACGCGACCTTAACAAATATTTTTAAAAAGGGAACAGTTTTAAAACTTTTAAATCATCAATACAACCATAAATGTTCATATATTAATTGAGTAAGTATTTCATGAAAAAGTCATCCAATTGCATTAAATAAGTTTGGAAGGTTATATTGATGGTATTAATGGTTACAAATTCTGTAAATTAAATTTTTAGTTGGAATAATTTAATTGCTAACATTGAATAGTGGCGACATCTATTATCCTGTACCTACAGTAATACTGCTGTCGTATTACCATAGGTACCCTTATCGACCCCGTAGAGCGAAAACACTGAAATTGAGTTTTCAATGACATTAAAATATATTTTTTTGCTTTTTCATTCTTTTTTTTTTCTAAAAATATATCAAACTGTCATTTTTGTAGCTGGTTTTGTCTTTGACAAATTGTGAAAGTAAGCGAGTTATCCTTTGGACCTCAGAGCTTAATGAGGTAAGTAAGGTAAAAAATGTAGGTAAGGATAATTCCTTACCTACATTTTTCCAATACTTGTTACATAATTAAATTATTAAAGCAAGGTTCTCTAGGAAGCCTAAACATTACCAAAATAATTAAGTGAAAAGCGAAATAAAACTAAAATAAACTCACTTGACTTTTGACCTCTGACCACTCACTTTATTATTATTATTTTTTACCTACAAAACTACAAAATCCTATCTTGTTTTCAGTAAAAGTGGCACATGAGAACTTTTGCAAATAACGATTTTAATGATGATTTATATAATTTCGACGAAAAAATAAGGGACTTATTAGAAAACAATTTTTAAACTTTTCAAATAAATTATTAAAGATTTTTCACATATTTTAGAAAGGCAAAATTGACTTTGTTAAGCTTCAATATAAAGCATAAAGATAATTAGGTATGTAACGACAATCCGAAGTTATCATGAGCTATCTTTTAAAAATCCTGGACTGGCGATTTCTCAAAACACGGTTCCTAACTACGGAGACGATATACGTATTTATTAAAAACATTTTTTGAGTAGGTTTTATAGCTATATGATTTAGTATTAGGGTCGGGTACTTGATAAAGTAAGTCATTTATTACATTACTAGCTTTCGCCCGCGGCTTCGCCCGCGTTAAATTTGGGCTAATACAGTTCCCCTTGCGCCTTATTGATTTGTAATAGCAACGCTAAGTTTTCCCTTTTTTTCCCTCTTTCTCCCTCACATCCCATTTTTTTTAAATAAAAATTAGCCTATGTCCGTCTCCTGGTTCCCAACTATCTCTGTACCAAAATTCATCAAAATCGGTTTAGCCATTAAAGCGTGAAGAGGTAACAAACAAACAAACAAATAAACAAACAAACTCACTTTCGCTTTTATAATATTAGTAAGGATTTTTGTATCTATAATTACTGAAATACACTTGTTTTCAATAACGCCATCTTATAAAATGTTACTCGCAAAAACTTTGTTGATAACACTACAACAACAGTTTAACAAAATACTAAAATATTAATAAAATATATTTATGCCCCGATAATTTTATTAAATGTCAGTTTTTTGGAAAAGTACCAGCCATCTAGTAAGGTTCATTAAGACTTCGTAGCTTTGCTTTTGGAATATGATGACAGATGTCGCTACGTCCTCACACAAATTGTTTGTAAACGGAACGTGACCTTGTCGCTTCCTTCAGCACTTTACCTGGCAGCCAGGACGTATCGCGCGCTTTTCGAGTTTAGTCCGTTTGCAAAAAATGTGTTTTGAAGTTTCAAGGTGCGCCAATCTTATTCGCATTTCGCACGTACATTAATTTGTGAAATTACATCATAAAAATGGAAAACATTGAAGAACAAAATATCCAACATGTTGCAAGATTGATACAACTGACTCGTCAAGCATTCACAATTATAGAATTATTGCAACATTATCTTGCATTAACGAATTATGAATACCCCGGATCCGTAACAGCCGTGATAGAGATAGTTGGTGAGAACAAGCAGATAATAAGTAAGTTAACTACCATAGTAGCCTAGTGCACTTAGACCAAAAAAATACTCAAAAAGCGGAACGATTTTGTGACCAGATTTTCTTGGAACGGTTTTTATTGAGTAAATTGAAACAGATTTTTTTAAAATTTAGACCAGGTGTTACAAGTCCATTTAATAATAATTATGTCAAAAGAAAAAACTTAAAAACTATGTTACTAAATTTTAAAAGAATCAGTAAAAATCTACGCTTTTGTTTTTTTTTTGTTGGCCATTATATTGTTGCACTTTTTTGGTTACTTGTTCTTGACCATTGTTGTTTTTTTTTAATAACTGCGTTCCGCAACTTCATTCGCGTCAAATATATTATGCATGTTTTTACAATTAGCTTTTTATCAGCGAATGATTTTTAAATTGGATGTTTTTACCTCTTTTTAATATCAATGCATTCGATGACGAATGGCTTAAATTCTGGCCGAAATATTTTTAGATCTATCAGCGAAGATTTTATTTGAAATCTGAAGTCGGCTTGGGCACGGCTAATAAATAAAATCTCCTTATGTTTAGATGTGCGTTTTTGTCGCTAAAACGTTTCTTAATACACTACTAGAAAAAATATAAGGGATAAAAACATCCAAATTTTTGGTAAATTTTCAACAGGCTATAACTTCGAGAGAAATGATTGTACGGGAAATCAAAAAAACATGAACCTTTTTTTTTTTTCAAAAAATCGTTCGAGTGAAACAAAAAAACGTTATTAATTTGGCTCTAGGTAGGGTTTTTGTAGACATATTGAACCGTAAAAGGCACACTTAACGTTAGTGGTTTCCTCAATATCTTTAAGCCAGCGGGGCATTTGGTGGTTTTATTGTTGCATTTTCAAATTCAAGTGACAAAAAGAAAACGTTTGAAAAAGTAATGGTTAGTCGTGAAAGAAAGTTTGTTCAAATTCTTGAAACTCACCTTTAACTTTCTGTGTGAACATTGGTTGCTGAGATTTGGACAGACAAAGACAAAAATATCTTTTTCTGTTTGATGACCGATATCTCGACGAGAAACAGATGTATCAAGATGAATAAAAGTTGAAGCTAAATGAACAAAATATCCGATCCTTATAGTGGTTAAGCAAAAAAAAATTTACACGCCTGTATACCAAAACAATAAACTAAAAAAAAAGATTTTATTTTTGTTGCTAGTTTATTAAAACCAGACACTTGGATCATCAATTTCCTTTTTTTTTATTTCCCGTACGATCATCGTCGAAGTTACAGCCTGTTGAAAAAGTACTAAAAATTTGTTTTTTTTTTGTTCCCTTATATTTTTCCAGTAGTGTATTACCTGTTGACTCTTAAGTAAGGGTGTCTATTTTGAGGTGAATAACATTAAAATGAAATAAAACTAAGAAAAATGTTTTTTATAACCATCTAAATAGTGGTATTTGACTGTTAGCAGTTTTATGCCATTAGCCGTGGCGAGCAAGTCCTGCATGATGGAATCTGGAGTTCCATTTAGGGCTGTATTCATAGTCATAGTATTTTATTGATAAGGGATTCTTACAAGTCACAGGTTCATAATATTCATTACAATCAAGTTAAAATAAAAAAAAATGTCAAGTCAATGATAAAAAAAAAAAACAAAATGTCAAACAGGTATAAATATTACAAATACAATAAAAAGTCAAAACTATATAAAAGAAACACATTAATTTCCAGTCAAAAATCACATATCTATCAAAAAATCGTCAATGCAGCAAAACGCTTGCTCGACAACTTTATTCTAGACCTGAGAACTCCATTCATTTCAAAATAACTTTATAATTCGATTTTAGTTGCTTTTAAATCAATTAATAGTTGCATCATTGACTTGACAACTTAGTGACGTCATCGGTTGCGAATCTCGTACAAAATCTATGGGGGAAGCGCGTTTTGACAGCTCATAAAAAGTATATCAATTGATTGGTGGTGTCAACTACCCTATTAAAACCATTTACTCAACTCTGTGGTCCCTTTGTGCTGGGAAAACTCCCAACCCTTTAAAGTCTAGGCAGTTAAAATATATAGCTATTTACGTTGTATAGAACGCTTGGTGCGCGAGTCTGACTCGCTCTTGGCCGGATTTTTTTTTGTAATTTTAATTTCTTAGTCCAAAGTCATTTCTGGAGATATTCATTTTAGTTTTCTTTTATTTTCCTATGAAATCATTTATTTTTAGATAATGCTGGTTTATCAGTAATTGGCGGCTAGGGATTTGATACCTATACTTGAGAAATATTGTACACTAGCTGTTCTCCGCGGTTTCACCCACGCTGTTGGTCGTAGCCGTTATATAGCCTATAGCCTTCCTCAAGAAATGGATTATCCAACACTAAAAGAATTATCCAATTCCAACCAGTAGTCCCTGAGATTAGTGCGTTCAAACAAACAAACAAACTCTTCAGCTTTATAATATTAGTACAGATAATGATGGGTTATCAGTAATTGGCGGCTAGAAATTTGATATCTATACTTGAGAAATATTGCACATAGATGCATCACTTACATCTACCAAGAGAAAACAATAATAATTTCCTGCGGAGACCACATGTTCGATCTCATATTCAAACATTCATGGCATAAACTTGTTAGTCAAAGAAAGCCAACAAACTTTTAAAACATTTTCATTATTGGCGAAATTAGGTACACCTCTGCCTTACTCTACTGGGATTAGAGGCGTGATGTTATGTTATGTGATGGTGTAAAACATTTTCCTATGTTTTATTTCAATTTGAAGTTCTCCACTTCTAAAAGAACACTCGCGGATCCCCCTCAGTGGCCCTTGGACCTCCCGTGAGCTGCGCAATTGAACCGTGACAGGATTTTTCTCGTATTGTCTTCGCATTGTTTATGGTCAACGTAGACTTTATTGTACTCATATGAGTAGGTAGGCGCTAAACGCCCCTTCCAAGGCCTTTTGGGATTCAGGGTTGCGGGTTGTTCGAAAGAAATACCGAGGCCCCGGAATAGAAAGGGCAAAAGAAAGAACATGGGTGGGTTTTATTTAGTAAAAGTCTGAAACTCCCCACTGCTCCGACCAGACCGGGGGAAGTTATTTTATGCAAGTTCTCTTTCTGCTTATTAATTAGCATATTGTTAATTTTGTACTATCGATTTTTTTTGTAAAAGTCACAATTCAAATCATTTTTTTTAATGTGGATCATAGGTTTGTTCATAATACAGGTCTTAAATAATTACAAAGATTAGCTATGTCCCGCCCTTTGGCCATGTAAGAATATATGTAGTAGGTAAATATTCTAACAAATCTATACTAATATTATAAAGCTGAAGAGTTTGTTTGTTTGTTTCTTTGTTTGAACGCGCTAATCTCAGGGACTACTGGTTGGAATTGGAAAATTCTTTTAGTGTTGGATAGTCCATTTCTTGAGGAAGGCTATAGGCTATATAACATCACGCTATGACCAACAGGTGCTGAGCAGCGTGGGTGAAACCGCGTGGAACAGCTAGTTATTAATATCTCACAAAAAAACTAAAATATAAAACCAAACAAAGCGAATCAAGGTAGGTATAGGGCACAGATTAAATAGGCTACTGAACACATCATGACTGAGGGGAATTATATTGGAACAGTGATTATAGCACTTATCTACTAACAGACCATGGAGACTCTTTTTCATTTTTTGAATTTCCGTAGTTGTTCTGATAGGCACCGGAATAGTTTGATACTGTCCAATTGCATGCACGCTCTGTCTCTTGATGGATACGGACGCGTCACATTCGACGAGCGCGTGCATTTTGCGGATATGTCCGAAGATTTCTAATGTGTATGTTTGTATGATGCACGCAAACCGCACTGTTAGTGCACGTGCGCATTTATGCTCAGATCGGACGAAGTTAGTTGATGATTTTGGAAAGAATGTTACTTGATTTTATGTATCCTAAAAACATTTTTTTCCGCAGGTCAGTTGCACACTCCTCTAAACCCGGAAAGTCCAGTCATGGGTGACGTCATGCCGGATAGCCTCCGTAAGACTGTCCTTAAGAAAAAGAAATGGGTTTTTAACATAAAGAATGACGGTGTTGTGATCAAATATGAGATTACTTTCACTTTGTACGTGCTTTGGGCAGGAAATTAATTGCGGATTCAAGGAAAATTCAAGAAGTGAAGAATTGAAATAAGTGTAAAATGTTATTGTAATTTAACTATGAATGTTTTAGCGGGTAAAAATCAGTTAAAACCATTTTCGATTGGTGTTAGTCAAAAATGAGTTTTCTCTATTAACAATATGGTTTTTAAGAACGCCTCACTTATATTAAGGTACCTAGAATTACTAATACATATGTTTTTAAGAGGATCTCGAAAAAATACCTGTCAAAAATTATAAGTCTTTTAAGTAAATGTCTGTATTTTAAGGGCGTAATCTACGTCAGCTTATTCGAATTTTTCCCCCGCTTCTCTATCCTTCCCCTACGATTATCCTTCTTGCACAGCCGAAACAATTTTGGGGTGAACTACACTGTTGACAGAAAGATGTTTAAAATGTTTTTTTGTTACATTCTAATTGACTACTTGAATTTTACAATTTTTTTTTTCTTTTTCTTTGTCTATGCAAATAAATTTAATAGTCTGTTTGTACTTTAAAAATAAGAACGTAATGGTGGTGGACGGTATTTTTTATTGAAATATATTTAATATTAAAAGGATTAACTCTGTTTATTAAAAAAAGGATTAGAAATCCGTGCAAAAAAATCTTTCAACCAAGCATAATCGTAATATGGACTCAATGGATAAATAAACAAAAATTTCATGCACACATAAACGGGTCTTCAGAGGGAAGGTCTAACCTCAATTCGCAGCGTGTTAGGAGGCTCTCTCTGTCATAGGCACTTGAACCAAGTGCGAGTCATCCCATGCAATCACATTTTGGATTGTGCTCTTGATAGGCTGCGCTCAGAGGTTCTGAGCAACCTTGACTCCAAACAGCAGTACAAGCGTCAGCTTTTGACGCAATACCACCACTGTCCAACCCTGTTATTGTAGAGGAAGAATATAGAAGATGATGAGATTGCCTCGGTAAGTATCCAGTTTGATAAAGAAAGGCACTAGAGAATGCGCTTCATGAGTTCCCTATCGAACTTAGGCCCTGATTACCACGGTAGCCCATGCATAAGACGAATAGGGCACTGGTGTGTGCCTTGTATTCACAAGTAGTAGTCGAGGTTCACACTACTCTCGAAATGATTCTTTCATTTCGAGAGTAGTGTGGACCTCGAAGAAGTCAGTCTTGTAATGGGACTGTTTCGGCATGTCGTTTAACTAATATCCAAATCCCAAATTATAATGTACGCGACCAAAACCAGGCCAGCCTGGCAGTGCAGGATCGAGCGCCGCCGTATCGAGCCCGGGGTGCTCATCGGTAATTAATACAGCTTCAGGGGGACTTTACCACATCATGGCCACGTGTGATGCGCTATGTGGGTGGGCATTCTCGGGGAATGGAATCAGTTCTCAAGAATACATGTTTCGTGTCATAGAGTCGACTTAGGCCCGGTTCCAATAAACAAAAAACGATTCGTTTAGCTTACGGATAGTAGTATTTTGACATACGTCCCGTAGAAAATCCGTAAGCAAATCGAATCGTTTCGTATGTATGTAACTTGTGTTTATGTATACCCATTGCTTATATTGTATAAATAAATATGTTCTGCACAAGAAACTATGTAATTACATGATGTGTGTGAGTTGTAAAATCTTTACTATAACTGTCTTTAGTGCTGGATGACAGAATTCCACAATTTCTCGCTAATAAAAATAAGTACTTAATTCGTGGGTCTTTTAATTGAAAGGAGTTTTATTTATATGTTTTCCTTCTACCTACGCTTAACTACTTTTCTATCCCAGGGGCGGACGGTAAGTTTGTGGGGCCTGGACTAATACTATTTGGGGGCCTGTTTAATTAATCAGTAATTACTAATTACCCTTATATCAAAAAACCGTTTTCGATAATGAAAAACTGGGTACATACGATGACACATAAAACGCACTTCTAGTTTAATATAGCCCAGCTTTTTAACAGTTTTGTGTTTGGTAAAGTTGTAAAACCTGCCAAATTAGTCTTTGTTTTTTATTATTCACAATTGTCTATTGTCTTTAATGAGGTAAATGAGGGCCTCTCAGGCTCAAGGGGCCCTGGGTTACAGCCCAAAAAGTCCTTATATAGTTCCGCCCCTAATCTATCACCTTTTTCTTGGGGTGGGATATCATCAAATAATCTATCCCCTTGGTACATATCATCAGTCCGTCCGCGCGACTGTAATGCATGAGAACCTGGGTTAGATTCTCAGGTCGGGAAAAGTGTTATTGGGTTTTTATTAGGCTAATAATATTATGAAGTAAGAGAAGTAAAGAGCACGTGCGGCATTTCTGTGTTCCCTGTTTTGAAATGTCGTATCGCTCCTGCTACGGTGAGCTACGCTGAGCGCTACAACACTGCTACGGTGAGAGTCGCTGACCGCTACAACAAATACTGCTACGGTAAGCTACGCTGAGCGCTACGGCACTGCGTAGCTCAGCCGTTACGTAGATTGTGCTACAATCGCATGGTTCTCGTAACATTGAATGAAGGTTTAAGAATTATAACTCAATTTGAATAGCATTACTTTATAGTAACACTAGCTTTCACCCGCGGCTTCGCCCGCGTTAGATTTGGGGTAATACAGTTCCCCTTGCGCCTTATTGATTTGTAATAGCAACACTAAGTTTTCCCTTTTCTTCCCTCTTTCTCCCTCACATCCCACTTTTTTTAAAATTTGCCTATGTGCGTCTCCTGGTTCCCAACTATCTCTGTACCAAAATTCATCAAAATCGGTTTAGGCATTAAAGCGTGAAGAGGTAACAAACAAACAAAAAAACTCACTTTCGCTTTTATAATATTAGTAAGGATTAAATTATCTTTAAAACGTGTGTGTTTTTGTAATTCTATTGAATTATTTGTCTTGGTGCCTGGTTTACACATCTAGTCTATTCGACAACACAGCTATTGTGTCGTCTCAAATGGTTTGTTTGAAAAAAAACACTCTTATATACTACCACCATAAAGTATAAGATTAGAGAAGATTGTGGGTAAATAATAACAGCCACTCACGTCGATCTTCAGATTAGGTTGGTCAAAGGATCCACCTATTACATATAGAGTGTCCTCGAGTTGGTACCGGCTGTCATTTGTGCATCTTTCATCTTTGACAGCTGTTAAAAGTAGTCAGTGGCCAAAAGTCTGACAACCAGTGTAACCAAGGAGTATCCTATTACTCAAAACTGTATTGTGGAGGTCAGTTATTTTATTTATTGTTCTACAAAAAAAAGCCTCACCCTCATTATCCCCCACATTGAGTCTCTTTCGTTTCTAGTGGAACTATATTCAATCGTTTTTTTACGTTTACCTAAAACTTCTCTTAAAAGAGGTTTTTTTTATTTAAACAAATAATAATTAAAGATTAAAATAGAGAGATTGTATAAGACAGGCAGTCGCACCTTGTAAAATACTGGTATTCAGCAGCATTGGATTAGACTAAAAACCGACCCAACATATTTGGGAAAAGCCTCGGCAGATGATAGTTAAATATTTTATTTATTAATACAATCCTTATAGGGTTCCGTAACCAAAGTGTAAAACGAGACACTATTAAGACTCCGCTGTCCGTTCGTCTGCCACCAGGCTGTATCTAATGAACCGTGACAGTTATATATTTGAAATACATTATTTGTGTAAACAGATGATGTATTTCTGCTGCAGCTAAATAACAACAAATACAAAAAAGTGAATAGAATAAATATTAAAGGGGCCATTCAACAAACATCTTTCCCATTTTTCTCTTCGTGTGCAAATCGACTTGCACTTGGCCGGTATTTTTATTCTTTTTCGCAACTTGGTAAGATCGCTCACGTCGACCTTTACGTTAAGTCGCGCTTGCCTAGGTTGATTTGTGGATGGGTGACCATACGTTACATACCGAGTTTCCTCCGTGCGTCGTAAAGCACGTTATGCTGTTGTTCTCGGCTGTCATTTGTAGATCTTTGACAGTCGTTACAGCTAGTCAGTGTCCTGAAAGTCTGACAACTGGTCTTACCAAGGGGTATCGTATTACCCAGTACTAACAAACTGGGTTATGGAGGTCAGAGAGGCAGTCGCTCTATGTAAAATACTGGTATTCAGCTGCGTCCGGTAAGATTGGAACCCGACCCCAACATAGTTGGGAAAAGGCTAGGCAGGTGATGAACTTGGTAAGATTAAAGATTCAAACCTTTAAGAGCCACAGCCTCTAGTCACGCGAAGTATCAACCAGTCGGCGAGTTGTTGTTTGAGTTGTTTCTTTGAGAGAAATCGAATTAAACTCAAACTACTTTGAAACTTACTTCAGTTAAGGGCGTACCCTATGACAGCTCAATTTTGAATGTTCTCCCTGCTTTTCGTCGTTTCAAAAGTGCCTGTAATGGTATTAGTATGTAATTAATGTATGTAATAGAAATTAATGCTTTGAGTTTGATCAACATATTTGTATGAATATCTGCACTATGAGTTTTTAGTCTTTGTTATAAAACAACTTGAAATCTAACCTCTTCTTCTCCTTAATTTATACCACAAACTTTCTGTTCAGCACTTCCATGACATTCTAGGGTTTCACAAAAGTCTATATTTTCATAAGCGTATATCTTTCTACTGATTGGAAAAAAATTATTAAGTATGAGGTAAAATATTTTCATTTTTCTAAGCCTGCGTGGGCCGTTTCTGACATGCGTCCATGCTTAGGCTGTCATTCCATTCGAAATCAAGAGTGCTGTGCAACTATGTATCTATTTAAACCAGAGTATAATGCGGATTACTCCTGGTGCATCTGCCTAGCCCTTTTTAACTACATCCGCGTCGTTTAGTTTCAGCTTATTAGTGGGTAACATGATTTTTCTTGGTAAGATTGGTAGTCAAACTTTTTAGTTTTCAGTTCTCCCGCAACTAAATTATATTCTCCAAGCTGATGATGTAAGTATATCTTATGTTATTTCCTGAAAACATGATTTTTCTTGGTAAGATTGGTGGTCAAACTTTTTAGTATCATTTTGTTTTCTATTGACCAAAAAATTTTAACAATCGATGCAGTTGTTTCCGAGCTTATTCGGTACAAACAAAAAGCTTTCCTCTTTAACATATTCCATGGTTACGCAGCTCAGTATATCTCCAATTGGAAAGGCAGCCTAAAGCAAATGTTCAAGGGAATGTTCAATAGAAATGGGCATTTCATTCAATTGAAAACCCACAGCAATCAGTGAGTGTTTTTTCCAATTCAAATTGCGTACTGTTAGCAAATTAGTCAATTCATGTGGGAAGTTAAGTACATCAAAGGTCTTGTAGAAGCTACGAGTGGGACATGATTGATTACATTATTAGTTTATTTTTATTCGTAATTGAACCCTTATAGGATCACATTTGTTGCCTGTCCGTCTGTCAATGAAAAACTTTTATCTCAGGAACGCATGGACGTATTGAGCTGAAATTAAAACTGTATCCTTAAATCTGTGGTTCCTTATAGCTGAGAAATCAACTCTGTGATTCTACGCACTCAAAAGTTATGGTTGTTTTGCCTTTTACGGGGCGCCCCAAAAGAAGGTAGCCACAAAGCTTTACAGCACAATCCGGCAAGGCGATGTCTTGCCCGGATGGCCACCATGGGACTTGGAGGCAATAGTTAAACTATTTATAAAAAATAATCAAATACCTACCGATTCGTATTGTTTTCACCACTATATATAACACTAGCTTTTGCCCGCGGCTTCGTTCGCGTTAAATTCGGTAGCACCTCATTGATTTGTAATAGCAACGCGAAGTTTTCCGTTTCTTCCCTATTTCTCCCTCATATCCCACTCTTTTAAGGAAAAACATTTTTTAAATAAAAATTAGCCTATGTCCGTTTCCTGGTTCCCAACTATCTCTGTACCAAAATTCATCAAAATCGGCTTAGCCATTAAAGCGTGAAGAGGTAACAAACAAATAAACAAACTCACTTTCGCTTTTATAATATTAGTAAGGATTAACTGAGGAAACAATCGTACTATTTTACCCACCTTACTCTTAAACATTAAACCAACAAAACTAAAGGAAAAATTGCAAAATATATTCTACAATAAACATAACATAACAAAACTTAAACAAACAATAAATATAACTATTCTCTAGAAGCTTAAAAACTCTTTGATCGAAACTATCGACGGGACCCCTCTATTATTCAATACTCTATCGAATTTTCAGTTTAAGCCTAAATCAATAGGCTTATATTTTCACAATACCGACCCTCTACGCCGCCGTCCTGGCAACCTCGTTGCATTAGAACAATATGACGATCCAGACTCGTCTGGTGCAATCCTGTTAGCGATATGAGGGAAACCCACGAATTGTATACACATAGTAAAACTGTAACCTATGCTTAGAGGTTTTAATTAGAATTTGTAATGATTTTTGCAATCGTTTATTCATTTGATCGCGTATAATTTACATCCATACTATAATATTATAAAAGCGAAAGTAAGTTTGTTTGTTTGTTACCTGTTCACGCCTTAATGGCCAAATCGATTTTGATGAATTTTGGTACAGATATAGTTGGGAACCAGGAGACGGACCAAGGCTACTTTTTAAAAAAAAAGTGTGATTCGAAGGGGAACGAGGAAAGAAAAGCGAACAGCTGTTACAAATAAACAAGGCGCAAGGGCAAAAGCTGCAGGTAGCAGGTACTGTGTTATGCCGGAATCGAGCGAAGCCGCAGGCAAAAGTTAGTAGATAATAAAACTTAAAAAAAATTGTCACCAATCCAAGCTCGGTGGTTGCTACTGTGAAAACATAAAGGGCAGTAGAAGGAACATAAACACTCCCCTATAACTTCCCCCGCTCCACCTAGAGCGGGGGAAGTTATATTTGATGAAGATATATATATTTGATGATTTCCCAACGGTCAAAATAAGTTATTGTTTCTATTTAGAACTCAAATCAACAGTCTCTTCAACCGCAGCGAATAGGACTGATGGCCTTACTTGTATACACTGAACGATGACGTTAGTGTTGCCATCACTAACAATAACAATGAACACATTACACTGTAGCCAGAAGTAATGTGTTCATTGTTATTGTGTATAATGTTATGTTATTTCGTTTGCCCTTTATGTTCCCGGGTCGCGATATATCTTTCGAACAACCCGCAACACCGGCAGGAAAAAAATGCTTCTCCTTCACTTACCTACCTACCTTCTCATTCACCTACCATAACAAAATGTTTTATCAATGTCAAGTTTATTTTCGATTAGACCCTTAAAAGACCCTTTTGAAGGTTCCAATTGAATGGCGGCACGATGAACTTGAACTTGACAACGACGTTCATTTCATCCCCTTTTCCGATCCCTCGCTTCCTTCCCCTATCCTTATTTATTTAGGGGTTGTTGGATCTTATTCCGCAAAACTCTGTCAGCCGCCATACTTACCTTGTTATTTTATTTCTAGTCGTAAGCAATAAAAAACTTTGTCTTTGAACGATTTATTTATTTAAACTTTCTGCCGCAAGACATTCTGTAGCAGTTAACTTTTGGATTAAAATGTGATAGAATACAAAAAATAAATAAACAAACAACTTGGTTTTGAAAAGTTATTACGTAGTAGCTTTCGCCCACGACTTTGTCCGCGTGGTATAGTTACTTTGGGCTAACGCTAACTTAAACCAGCGTGGTGACCGAAAAAAAACATGCTCTCCCTTTATCTTCCCTCTTTCTCCCCCTTTTCTCACTTTTTTTAGCCTGCGTCAGTCTCCAGGGTCTCAACTATCTCTGTACCAAAATTTATCAAAATCGGTTTGGCCATTTAGGCGTGACGTAACAAACAAACGATTTGATAAGATTTGATTTACTATATCACTTTACTACTAGAAGTCGGCGGCTTTTGTTTGTTTCAAATAATTTAATGTATAGAATCAATTCTCTAGTATTGTATAATTATTAAGCCCATATGTGAGTGCTATGTATTATAATTGACTTGACGAAGCCCTGGTGGTTAATAGTGTCATGCTCACTTAAATGTCTCGCTGATGGTGGCGGGTGTGTCGGGTCATTTAGCTCCCTTCAAAATGGTCGAGCTGAATGGGGCTGATCCATACGTCATGTTCGTGAACGGGCGCTGTCAGTTGGGACTGGTCATTTTTTAACTACCACGGTCATTATTAATTTATTTAGATTTAAATTGAATTTTGTTTTTTATTTACTCTGGACGCTCTTACTGTGCACGTCTTTCTACATCGTTCTCACATATTTGTATAATCTCAACACGAATGATGTAAATACTATTTTGTAAAAAATTAGAATTTAAAAGAGTGTCCATGGAGTTTCTTGCCCATTCTTCTCCATAGAGATCAACGCTTTGGAATGGGCAACTGCAGTACTTTCACAAGTTATTATGCCTTGTGACCGGGACTGTAGATTCATTTTGTTTCTTGACATTCAAAAGTGCCTGTAATGGTCTAATTGAAATAAATGATTTGATTTGATTGATTTGAAAAAAAAAATACTTTTTGCCACTGAATTTCGGAAATAAAGTTATTTTCCACGTTTTAGTGTTTTTTTGTAAGTGGATTTCTTTTTATTCAAAAAGTTTTTTCTTTAAATTATCAACCCGTTTAGGGTTCGTATGATAGTATCCCACACCAATTATTATCGGATATTAACTGGTTGGTTACTAATAACCTTATCTGTAATTAATTATCATAATCCGTTGCTTGTAACTTTAAGCCGTGATTGCAGTCTGTAGCAATCAATTAATATCATTGTAAACCACTTTGTTCATAGGACACCCTAATATAGCCAGACGGTAAGGGGAGATGTAAGCCCACCCTCTCCCCGTTGCCGAGGCAACAGACAGGTAGACTATTCCATATCGCTCCCTGTTTCCCCCTATTTAAAAACCCATACAGAATTAATACCGGTGACGTGTACTATTGACGAATTGTGTTTATAATAATGCAATACGAGATGAAATATCACTGGCAGGCATACAAAATGAAATGTATTTTTAGTAGTGTGTCCGTTGTGACCTCGGACTTCAGCTACTATACTTTGTTATTTCCCTTGGAATTTCAGGTTTAGGCGCGAAAGGTAAAAAAACACAAAATCCTTACCAAAATGCACCTACTGGCTCAATAAATAAACGAAATATTTCAATAAAATGTTAACCTATTTAGCTATTTCGTTTCTTCTCATGTTATGTGTTGCAAAAAGTGATGTGGATTTTCAAAGTGTTTGCAAACATGATTACAGAAATATGAACAATCCTTACTAATATTATAAAAGTGAAAGTGAGTTTGTTTGTTTGTTACGTCTTCACGCCTGAAACCGATTTTGATGAATTTTGGTACAGAGATATTTGGGAACCAGGAGACGGACATAGGCATTTTTTTTTAAAGTGGGATGTGAGGGAGAAATAGGGAAAGGAAGGGAACTGTGTTACCCCGAATTTAAAAAAAAGCTAGTTAATTATAAAAGCGAAAGTGAGTTGTTTGTTACGTCTTCACGCCTAAATAACAAAACCAATTTTGATGAATTTTGATACAAAGATAGTTGGGACGATTTTCCTGGAGACGGACAGGCTATTTTTTTTAAAAGATTGAGATATGAGGGAGGGGAAGGGAATACTTAGTATTACTATTACAAAAAATAACAGCAAAATAACGCTTTCGCTTTCTATTCGCTTACATCTTTTGAGATCTCTTACTAGGTTAAGTTTTGGTTTACTAAAGCATACGGTTAGTTTAACTCATTATGTTGAAATATCGAAATACTTAAATAACCTTTCAATGATTTTATCTTTTTCCATTACACATTCATCTATATCAATATTTAAGTCATTTTACAGTAATTCCTTTGAAATATATTTTATCCAATTTACGTACCAGATGCAGGTATAAACTATTACTACTTAATTATTCACTTTACCTTTGTTTTTCTTGATTAGCAGACACGGTATGGTCAAGTTTTAATTTCATACTTTCTTTTTCATCATTAGAATGCCTAAAAAAATCTCAGTTTTCTCTGCAGACTGCTATTGTGAAGTCTTCCCTTAAAAGTTCCCCTTCTGGAAGTTTGTTTATACCTTAAACCTATCTACGAATATGAGAGCATATTTGGAGAGATGTACTAAGTACAAATTTTCCTACAAAGTTACTTTTAATAGGGGACCGGAAAGATCATTTTGAAAATATCTTTTTTTTGAGGATTGTATTGAGGATTTAACATCGAAAGTTTACCCTGATATGGTCAAAATAGAAAATAAAGATTATCAATAGATGTGTCAACGGGCAATATTGGCGGCGAGAAATAGTAGCGTTGACAAAATTAGCGATCTAACTTTTATTAAACTTTCAGGAGATAAAGTTACTTACACGTCTGTTGATAGTGTGTGTGTTACAGGAGTTTTTTTTAATTCTATAAACCCTATGTCGCAATATCAAGATAGGGTTGTGGAGAAAATCAGTAGGTATGTTCATCTGCTACAAGAAATTAAATCCAAAAACATTATTTACGCAGAACTATTATAAAAACTATCAAAAAAAATATCCAAATTTTCGGGAAATTTTCAAGAAGCTGTAACTTGGAGAGAAATGGTCGTACGGGGAACCAAAAAAAGGAGTTGTTTAGCTTTAAGTGTCTTATTTAAAAACGTGATCCTTGATTTTTTTCAAAAATTCAATCGGCTGAAACAAAAAAAAACGGCTGGCTGGATTAATTTGGCTCTTTGTCGGGTTTTTGTAAACATATTGAACAGCCAGCGCTTGACTTTCCCAAAAACCGCTTTTTTGTTGCATTTTCAAATTTATGAGATAAAAAGTTTTTTTTTTTAAATCTAGTATATAAATAATTCATTCAAGTTCTTGAAACCCACCTTTTTGTGCAATCATTGGTTGTTGAGATACTGACAGTCAAAGAGAAAAAGATCCTTTTGCATTTGGACAAGGTGAATAAAAAAAGAAATTGAAGCTAAATGAACAAAATATCCGATTTTTAGTGTTTAAGCATACAAATTGTTTTCCACGCTTGTAGACCAAACAAATAAACTAAAAAAAAGAAGTGATATATGACATTGTGATACGACCATTTTTCTCGATTTTGTCTTAAACAAGACTTGTTTGTAGTGGTGTCAAATATTGGTATAATAACAGGTACCTTTTGAATACCATCTACAACTTGATTCGCGTGGCTCAGACGCCACCGATAACTTAAATTCTCTCAACTAATTATAATAAACTAAAGAATAATAAAAAATGTCTCATCACAAGCGAAAATACCTTGCTTTACGTCGGGCGGGGGTGAAATTAAGTAAAAAGACAATGGCGTGCAAATACGTGGCCACTATTTTGAAAATAGAACGGTGGTGGTTAGACAGGCCAAATAATTCAAATCCATTTCTTTTATACCCGTGTATTGTCAACTCAATTCCAACCAGCAAGTCGTACACTGTCCACCGGCAACGTTCCGCCACTCACCACACTATCACAATCTTAGTTTGACAACAAAAGTGTTTATCGGTTGTCATAGCAACGGTAGACAATCGGGTCACAACCTGTTGCTACGAACTAAGTTGACTTGGTAAGAGTGTCGAGGGTAACCTTGAGTTAATAAATAGGGGTCTTACGGGATTTCCGCCGTTAACGCCAGATTACAACTCATCGTAAACCGGGGTGATCCAAACTGTTTGTCTGTTTAAATATGCACCCTCCTCACGTCTAAATTGCTGAACTGATTTTAATGTAGTAGTTTATATATACGCTTTTGCAATGGGGCTTTTATTGTTTGAGTAGCCCGCGGCTTCACTGGCGTGGTGATAGAATGTACAGACGCCTGCACATCAAGCTACTACAATCTGTCAGATTTCTTTGATAGATTTTCGACTTTATTTCTAAAGTATTAGGTTCAAGGTTCATTGAGAAAAATTGTCAGTTCCGGGTAGCTTGACCTGCAGGCGTCTGTACAATATATCTTTATGAATTGTGGCCTATGTGTTATTCTGATATATAAGCTATATTATTGCGAAGTTTCATTAAAAGCCATTCAGTAGTTTATGCGTGAATGAGCAACAGACATACATACATCGTCATTTTTTTTTGCTTTAATAATATTAATAACGGGGTAAAGAGTACTTAGGTCTTTAAGAAGGTAATCTAATATATAAAATTCTCGTGTCACAGTTTTCGTTCCCATACTCCTCCGAAACGGCTGGACCGATTTAAACGAAATTTTGTGTACATATCGGGTAGGTCTGAGAATCGGCCAACATCTATTTTGCATACCTCTAAGTGACCAGCGGGTGAAACCGCTGGGCACAGCTAGTAACTTATAAACTTGTTTGTGAGGTTCTTCAGAAATGTCAGGTGCTCGCAATTCGGCGGGCGTGTTTGACCACATGTATGACATTAACGTCAAAGAGACGAAAGTTAAGAATTGTAGCTGTTGAAAATGGAAATGTTCATCATTTAAATATTATTGGCAACACTGAATTTTATCTATGACTAACAAAGAAGCATCCTTTGTCTATGTTGTTTTTTCCCGTTACATAAATCTTTAATAAGTAAAACATACAACCGCCGCCTTTTATTAGAAAATAACATCAGTAGCAGGTGGTTCTGCGAATTCGGCTTACCCACATGGAAAAGGAATTGATTAATGATAAGCGGGAGTTTATGAATGTATTCAAATAAGTAAAGTTCCTCATACTACAGACAGGGTGTCAACCAAGTCATCACAAAACCGTCATCCATACATTCTCTACATGAAACCAAGTAAAGGTTGTAAAACCGCGTTTTACAGTAGCAGTAGTTAACTTACTCACATAGGTACATTGAGAACGATCGACACTTTGCCCAGAGCGGGGGAAGTTATTTGACCAATCCGTAAAAAAAAAGTTTGCCAACAGCGCCCACTAGTATCTATTATTTAAATTTATTTGAGGTCGGCTTAATACTAATTAATGCGGACGATTAATAACTCGTCATTTCACCCGTCGTCCCCAATCATTGCAGCATATCACAACAATGTTCAGCTGAACGTCATAAGTGAGGTTACAAAACTGTGCCATATGCTGTAAGTATCGATCGGCACCCAATTGGTAATTCAATTGTGACCCGATCGATACTTGCAGCTCGTCAAATATTTACAGCTTGCGGCGCCACCGGCCGTTGCCGTCGTTGTACACTTCTTAATACGCATTACGACTAATATTTTATGATGACGTTGCAGCTTATGGCATAATAAATATGAGACATTGTACCAGCTAGCCAGCGGGTTGTTTGAAAGATATACCGCAGCCCTGGAACGTAAAGGGCAATGGAAGGAACGTGGGTGTGTTTTGGTCAGTAAAAGTCTTACACTCCCCCCCGCTCCGCCCAGAGCGAGGGAAGTTATTTGATGATTTCCCACCCCAAAAATAAAGTCAGCAAACATGTTTAGATCGTTAATACCTGCACTGACTGTATAGAGGAAGGTAACCCAGTGTGGCAATCAAACAAGATGGCGATTGGTTTGAAATAAGAACATCGACTGCTGCGCTAATTGTCGCGGGTTTGATTCCCGCACTAAAAAAATATTTGTATAGCCTACAGATAGTTGTTCCGGGTCTGGCTGTTTGTGTATGTGAGTCTAAATGTTTGTAAACGCACCCACGATACAGGAAAAAATCCTAGTGTGGGGCAAAGGTTTTAGAAAAAAAAAACAGCTAAAATGCTTGCTACACAGATATGGTTCTGATGTTTGTGTATGTGAACTTAAATATTTGTAAACACACCCACGATACAGAAAAAATACCTAGTATGGGGTCAACGTTTAAAAAAAAAGAAAGAATATTATTGTAACGACGAAAAACAATTTACAATCACAGATTACTTTATCTGTTCAAACGATCCATAGTCAGAAGAAGACGGAGAAAATGAGGAATAATTTTCTAAGATAACCAAGTCAATCTACCAATTAAACCGATTACAACAAAAAAAAAAATATTTGAAGACGGATTGATGTTTAACCAACAAAAATCACAGTTCTTTGTAGACCAGGGTCTTCAAGCCTTTAAAAATAATAAAAAGTGAAAAAAAATTATAGTAGGATGAAACCCATTAGAAAAGGAGGAGAATATTATAAAAATGAAAGGAAAAATAATTTACGGGCGATCTGAGGTCGGGAATGGGGTTAAGGGTAAAAATGGTTTTTCTTCGGCAAAACTAAAAGTCCTATCGAAAAAAGTCAAATGGCGAAACTTTTGCATTTACACTTTTTTCACATAACTTATCATAATTTTGATCATAATCCCCTCCTTTTCTAATGGGTTTCATCCAACTGTAATTTTTTTTGGTTTCAAAAATTATCGACCCTGGTCTATTGGCCTGGTCTTTACCCACGTTCTGGATCTACCATAGTGGGTCATATAGCCGATGTCATATACAAGAAAAAGATTCGTGAATATCTTCGGCCTTCTCAAGGTGTATCCACCTTGGATCCCCAAAAACTTTAGCGATGATTATGACCACAGACCTACGTTATCATCCTGCTATCATAACTGCCCCAATGAAAGACATAAGCACATTTACATATATAACTAGCTGTGCCCAGCGGTTTCACCCGCTGCTCACTTAGGGTTATGAAAAAAAGATGTTGGTCGATTCTCAGACCTACCCGATATGTACACAAAATTTCGTTTAAATCGGTCCAGCCGTTTCGGAGGAGTATGGGAACGAAAACTGTGACACGAGAATTTTATATATTAGATAATACAGGAAATAACAAATGTCTCCGGTCCCGTTTTAACGTTAGACCAAACAAGGATATCCTGCAAGTATGTTCAACGATTAGACGGATATTTAATTATATCGAAGAGCTAGCAAATTCCTTTGAAACTTGTTAAGATAAAATCTTCGATAAAATGTTTTTTTCTGTAAATTGATACTGTGTTAGTTAAATAGTTACTGTAGCATGCAAACATTTTAACTAACACATTAATTATTTATTTGGATGTCCAATAAAGGATACACAGATACATTATAATAGACAATACAATAGGTTATTTTAAGTGTGTTCCTTCAATCATAGGAGACCAAAGCATGCACATATTTTGACTCACTAACATTTAACAACGGTGCCGCAATATCTCTTTCGAACAACCCGCAATCGGCTGGCCCTGGCAGGCAGTGGCCCTGGTCCCTCTGTGACTTGTAACCTTGCACTTGAGATTAATACTGGTGACTGCATGTACAGACGCCTGCACATCAAGCTACTACAATCTGTCAGATTTCTTTGATAGATTTTCGACTTTATTTCTAAAGTATTAGGTTCAAGGTTCATTGGGAAAAATTTTCAGTTTCGGGTAGCTTGACCTGCTGGCGTCTGTACCATACTTCAAATAATTATAATCTTAATACTACATTGTAATCTAAACAATAACCTCACGTTTATGAAAGTTACAAAAACCTTGAATTTTCCGACAAATCCTAAATAACTAACGTACATTAGGGTTACGAAATACTAGCTGCGCCCCGCGGCGTTGCGGCGATGACAAAAGTATCTTATGTGTTATTCCAGACTATAATCTACCTCTGTGCCAAATTTCATCAGGATCCGTTCAGTAGTTTTATCGTAAAAGAGGATCAAACATACATCTATACTCACAAACTTTCACATTTATAATATTAGTAGGACTGTTGATTGTATAACCGTAATCACATCACACGTCATACACATCATATCATACACATCACGTACATAGAAAATAAAAAAGAAACATTTGAAAATACAAAAAATAGTTGCCCACCGGTCTCGGGAACAGGGTTCAAGCTACCTGTGGTAAGGGCTTCAGGGACAGGAACCTCCTCACAATACGAGCCGTATCGAGGAGTACTGCTTTCTGAATTAGGCCCTTGATCCAACCGCCTAAGGTAAGTTTCGACAAATGTTCGTCGAGGCTCTTGGCAATCAAGCTATTGGCCGTTACGACAATCGGCACAATGATAGCCAAGTTCACATTCCACATGACGACAACCTCGTGTGCCAAGTCTAGATATTTTAGCAATTTTTGATGTCATTACTAGCTTTCGCCCGCGTTAAATTTGGGGTAACACAGTTCCCCTTGCGCCTTATTGATTTGTAATAGCAACGCTAAGTTTTCCCTTTTTTTCCCTCTTTCTCCCTCACATCCCACATTTTTTAAATAAAAATTAGCCTATGTCCGTCTCCTGGTTCCCAACTATCTATGTACCAAAATTCATTACAATCGGTTTAGCCATTAAAGCGTGAAGAGGTAACAAACAAACAAACTCACTTTCGCTTCCTTATCCTTATCCTTACTTCCTTACTAATATTATAAAAGCGAAAGTGAGTTTGTTTGTTTATTTGTTTGTTTGTTTGTTACCTCTTCACGCTTTAATGGCTGAACCGATCTTTATGAATTTTGGTACATAGATAGTTGGGAACCAGGAGACGGACATAGGCTAATATTTTTTTGAAAAAAGTGGGATGTGAGGGAGAAAGAGTAAAGAAATGGGGAAAACTTAGCGTTGCTATTACAAATCAATAAGGCGCAAGGGGAACTGTGTTACCCCAAATTTAACGCGCGCGAAGCCGCGGGCGAAAGCTTGTTTATAATATTAGTAAAGTAATAGTAAAGTAAGGATTTTTATTAGTGCTATTAATTGTTCATTGTTATCAAAAGCAGCTCTAATTGCGAACTGATATCGGACTTACAAGGAGCTAGCTGACTCTAATTAATGTGATCGACGAACCGGTAATCCAAGCATCTTTAACAATAGTATCGTATCGAAGTTAGTAAGCTGTGGTTATATTTAGATAATTTAAGACTTTTAAGTATATCAAATCACGTTCTATTCACAATGGTTAGAATAATAATTATGATGAAGCATAAACATATATGTTTTAAAAACACACACAAACATATATTTATTAGTTAAAACTCTAATACATTATACATTCATTACAAATTTCTGTAGCAAGGTCACTTTTGTTGCTTCTATGGCTTGTCTATATTGCTAAAAAAAAAACGAAGGTTTAAATCCTTACTTAATATTATAAAAGCGAAAGTGAATCTGTTTGCTTGTTTGTTACGTCTTCACGCCTAAATGGTCAAACTGATTTTGATGAATTTTGGTACAGAGATAGTTAAGACCTTGGAGACGAACGTAGGCTAAAAAAAAGTGAGAAAAGGGGGAGAAAGAGGGAAGAAAAGGGGACGGAAAGATATTTTTTTTCGATCATGTCGGGTTATAGTTAGCGTTAACCCAAAGTAACTATGCCACAGGTGGAAGCTAGTTAATTAAAAACAATGCACACAGTCTGTCATACGCACATTGTAAAACATTCCATACATTTAATTATTGTCTGTCCCTTCATCCGTCGGGCGCTCAGATAAATTGGCCTACCGGTTCGCAGCGGCTAGACGGCGCGTCACCGGTTTACGTTTTAGTTTTAGACAGAGAAACTCATTTTATTTCAAAACCCAAATACTTTTCATATTTTGTAAGCCGACTGCAAAATATTTTAAAACTAGCTGTTCCACGCGGTTTCAACCACGCTGCTCAGCACCCGTTGGTCGTAGCGTGATGTTATATAGCCTATAGCCTTCCTCAAGAAATGGACTATCCAACACTAAAAGAAATTTCCAATTCCAACCAGTAGTCCCTGAGATTAGCGCGTTCAAACAAACAAACAAACTCTTCAGCTTTATAATATTAAGTATAGATTTAAATAAAGAAATAATAATGGCTGTTCTTTGCGTTATGCTCGTGAACGGGTGCTGCTTGCGATGACTGGTCGACACGTCTGGTCGAGAGTACCTTAGCAGACAGTTGTGTTGATGGGGAGTTTGTGCCACCATTTTTTCTTCCCAGCTAAAACATTATGAAGTGGCAAAGGGTGTGCATTTTGGGGGGCTGTCTTATGTAATGACGTTAAAAAAGGGCTGATCATCAGCCTAGTTAAACGAATGAGTTTTGATTTTGAAGAAACCTAACTTGAGTAAAACTTAGGTTAAACATAACTTCAAAGACATTAGGCGCTTGAATTATGTTGAAAAGGGGAGTTGTTAGTAAACATTTGTGAAATATTTTGAAAACAAAAGATTACAGTGTCAGTTCTGATTTTTGTACCTTACCAATCTAATGCCAATATACATAACATAATTTAATTTTGAATTTAAACATGGAACGAGTTATGTAAAAGCCAGTAAAACGTTTAAAAAGTAAAACAAAGAAAAAGTACTCACAAATGAGGTTCGCAACTTTGTCAAAACTATGTCGAAAACTCTTTGGTGACTTGAACTTCGACAAAGGGTATACTGTCGGTGCGATTTAGTTATTTGGTACTGCCATTGAGACAGAAAAATGTTGTAAAGCTTCACTTTTGCCGTGTCGACGGCGCGTTCGTGTTTCTCGCGCACCTCAAAGAGATGTCAGCAAAGCAGAGGGGCTTGCCAGAGCCTCTGCCTGCCGGGGTTGAAGGTTGTTCGAAAGAGATACCGCGGCCCCGGAACGTAAAGTGCGATAGAAGGAACATGGGAACATGGGTGGGTTTTAGTCAGTAAAAGTCTGACATGCCCCCCCGCTCCGCCCAGAGAGGGGGAAGTTTTTTGAACTTCGCACCTCAAAATAAAAAAAAAAAAAAAATGAGGTTTGCAACTTTGTCGAAACTCTGTGGATTTTTTTTGGGAGTTGAACTTCGAGAAAAGGTGTACTTTCGGTCCGATTTGGTTATTTGGAACCGCCATTGAGACAGAAGCATGTTGTAAAGCTACAGTTTTGCATTTTTACCAACCGCATTGACTACCCGCAACTCCGGAAAGCTATAAATTGGAGTCAACTATGGTCTGTTTTTTGACGGGCCTGTTGGTCTAGTGGTTAGTGGCTCTGACTGCTGAGCCGGAGGTCGTGGGTTCGATTTCCACCCAGGACAAACTTTGTGTGATGAGCATGTTTGTTTGTTCTGTGTCTGGGTGTGATTTATCTATAATATGTATGTATTTATAAATTATAAAAGTATGTTTATCAGTTGTCTGGTTACCATAACACAAGCTCTGCTTAGCTTGGGATCAGATAGCCGTGTGTGGGTTGTCCCAAGATATTTATTTATTATTATTATTTATTTATTTTGTCATACATTTGTCACTCCCTTATAAGTACATAGTCCACAAGTTAGTAGACAATCAATACAAAGAGTCTGGTATGTTTATTTTTAACCTCGTCGATAGCCAATTAGCGATGTTTTTCTTATTTCTTGGTAGCGACAGCGTAAGTCCTTTAAGCGTTAGAAACGGATATTTTTTCTCATAATAATATATTGGCTTTCTTTGTTACCATGGTTTTTATGAAGAGTACAGTATAATTTACCAAGGACTGTTCATTTATCAAGTATCTGCTTCCGACGGATATTATGGTTCTCGTATAACATTTGTTTTTAGCGTTCCGTACGTACCTTAAAGGAAAAAAACAAGAGAATTAGAATTAAAAACGATTTGCTTAAATCTACAGATTTGAGTTTATCGTTTTCTTGGAGCTGTGATAAAATGAAGCCTCTAAGTCCACACAATCAAAAAATATGGCTATTCATGTTGTAAGTTAGTACGGAATTTTCGGTGCAAGAGTTTTAAACACAAATGGCTTTTTTTACAATTTTCAACATTACGACATCCTTATTTAATATTATAAAAGCGAAAGTGAGTTAGTTTGTTTGTTTGTTACCTCTTCACGCTTTAATGGCCAAACCAATTTTAATGAATTTTGGTACAGACATAATTGGGAACCAGGAGACGGACATTGGATATTTTAAAAAAAATAGTGGGCTGTGAGTGTGAGTACAAGTCTGACATTCCCCCCCGATTCGCCTAGAGCGGAGGAAGTAATTTGATGATTTTCTAACCGCAAAAAAAGACTATATAGTGACACAGCGTTAATAATTAAATAAGAATTTAAATTATTTTTATAAATAAAAAAAATGGTAAGCAGACGTTTATCATTCCTTAACTTTAAACAACGTTTAAAAGATAACAAAATATACTTCTTTACCGAATAGGGGACAATAACATCTACTAACAGTGCCAAGCCTTACAACATTATTCTATTTGAGCAAGTCAGACGAATAAAAAAGTGTATGAAACGTCTGCAAACTTTACCAAGAAGCTTTATAAAATATCTTTTGAAACTTTCATTTGTGCAAGCGCTGAGCTTCACCAGAAACCTTAAAAATACAAATGTCGAAATATTGTTCGCTGACAATAAAAAAAACAAAATCAGTTGCATTGTTTTTTTTTATTGTTTAGTATTCTGTTAAATGTTTTATATTCACTATTTGGAATAATTCTAGCAATCGTGATTTTTAAAATCCTCTATAAAAATCATAGTAAGTCGAGTGCCAACAGAAATCTCAATAAAGTAGTAGGTATTCTACTTTGTTTTTATTTGTATTAAAAAAAAACTTAGTTTAAACTAACTGGCGCCCGCGGCTTCGATTGCGTGATATCAAACAAAAAGTATTCTATGTGTTATTCCAGACTATAATTTACCTCTGTGCCAATCATCTAGATTCATTCACCGTTTTGACTTGTAAGAGTAACAAAAATCCGTACATCCATCCTCACAAACATTCGCATTTATAATATTAGTAGGTTTTTTAAGCATCATCATTGTAATTTTAATTAAAAAAAAAAACACTGGGTTTATATGAAATATCTTATGTTCGCAGCTACGCCTTTGATTGGAGGTCAAAAACTATCGCACAGGAATGTCTCACCGGGATAAAAACTATTACTATGCCGTTACCCAGGTCATGGTCAGTGTTTGTGTAGTTGTAAAGATGTTAAAAGATAACAAGACAGACAGAGCGATTCCCACAATTTTAATATTAGTAAAACATGGATGACATAATCGCTGCATAAAATCACAAAGTCGTAGCAAGCTGTAGAGTTTCGTAGCGCTACGACGTAGCACGACGTAGCACATAGCCGTAGCACCACGTAAATTAACTTTTGCCGTAGCAGCCCTTGTTAAGGCTTAAGTTATAATGCAGTCTATTTTCGCTACGTTTTCATGGGAACTAGTGCAGCTGTCAACAACTGTAGCATCTAAGTCTTTTGTTCAAAACCACTATTTTGAACTGTTTGGAATATTGTAAATTACAGTCTGTTAATATGTGAATTTATAGTTTTCACGGTTTTGATATTGAAAACTTATTTTTCATCATCATTATTATCTACTATAATGCTGTTCCTGGCCCTTAACTTACTTTGCCGATTCGATATCTTCGTGAATCCTAATGACTTGCATTCCAAATCGCGCCTATCCAACGATTAAGTTTGTTTACCGCCTTCAAGGTAATACATGATATAAATAAATATCTTGGGACAACTCACACACGGCTATCAGATCCCAAGCTAAGCAGAGCTTGTGTTATGATAACCAGACAACTGATATACATCTTAAATTTATAAATACATACATATTATAGATAAATCACACCCAGACACAGAACAAACAATCATACTCATCACACAAAGTTTGTCCTGGGTGGGAATCGAACCCACGACCTCCGGCTCAGCAGTCAGGGCCACTAACCACTAGACCAACTGGCCATTAACCCAGGATATTTTCTTACCAGACCACTAACTAATTGAAATATTTCCAATACAAAATATAAGAGGCTACAATCCTCTTGAACTGCAACAGAGAAATAAAGCCTTACTAATTGCAGCTTTTATCTCCAGTAACAATACCTTAAAAAGCTTTTATAATTTCAACACTAATTACCAGTAACAATAACAAACGTCGATGGTACATTATATGAATACTGCTCTGCAAAAATACCCTTGAAAAGATTTATTCTTCTGCCACTTAGTGTATCGTGTCTGCAAACCAGCTTACCTGACGTATAATGTTTCAGGAGTTCAAATAATAGGTTCAAGTATTTCTGAACCTATCTTCACATAATGATGAAGTAGAAATGGAGTGCTAATTTGTAACGGAGAAAATAAGTCGTGTGGCCACACCTGTTGTTCTTGAAGTTGTAGACTGTGGTGGGTTTTGTATTTATTTATTTATTAAAACTTCATGCACAAAAACATTGTACAAAGGTGGACTTAATGCCTTGGGCATTTTCTACCAGTCAACCTTAGGGTGATGCAGAGACAAAGACATAGTAGGTGCAACGTGACAGGAAATATCAATTTCATTATTAATAAATACGTATATAAATACATAGAAAATATACAAAAGCAAAGAGAGGTAAAAACTACTAAAAATGATGAAATACTGACAACTTTTTAATTTTGAGAAGAGTCTGCCAACTTCTTACGTAAGTGTTCGCGAGCTTTTACCTTAAATGTAAACCGACTGTACATAGGTACAGTTAAAATAACCTTGATACACAAATATTCAATTTGATCCATACTTCCAAAATATTGAGATTTTTTACATCAGTGTTTTACAAATATAGGTACTAAATACGGTGTGTATTTAGTACCTATATTTGTAAAACGCTGATGTAAAAAATCTCAATAAAATAGGTTTTTTTAAAGAGGAAACTGTTGTTTATTATTTACTAGCTTTCGCCCGCGGCTTCGCCCGCGTTAAATTTGGAGTAATACAGTTACCATTGCGCCTTATTGATTTGTATTAGCAACGATAAGTTTTCCCTTTTCTTCCCTCTTTCTCCCTCACATCCCACTTTACCCACTACACTTAGCCTATGTCCGTCTCCTGGTTCCCAACTATTTCTGTACCAAAATTCTTCAAAATCGGTTTAGCCATTAAAGCGTGAAGAGGTAACAAACAAACAAACCAACTTGCTTTCGCTTTTATAATATTAGTAAGGATAAGGATTATGTTTTAAATTATTGCAAATCATTATATCAGTTAAAATGAGTTCTGAATATTGAAAAGTACATAAATATGTCACAGGTGTAATATCGCGAATCGTACTGTGCTAATACATAAGAACATATAATCGTTCTTTTACATAATAAACAACAGTTCCCTCTTTAAATAACCTATTTTATTTTATCTGCATATTAGAACTCCATTCTTTCATACTCCATGTTCATTTCTAAGCTGCGAAGGTATATATTTCTTGGAAAATGTTTTATACAACCCACTGTATAAAACATTTTCAGAGAAATAAATACCTTCCATAAAAAGTTTATAAAATTCTGAAAGATTGCCTTGCGTCCTGAACAATGTAGTTATTGTTGTAACTTTAGTTTTATAAAATTATTGCTCGAAAGCTCTTTCGTCTAGCCTTCTAATAAACTTAAAATGGTCCTTTTAAAATGAGCAAAGAAATTTCATAAAATGAAGTATGCAATATGACTTTAATATCTATGAAGAAAGCTTTTTCAAATTCAATTTTCTTAGTAAAGTAAGCTAAGAACAAAAATGGTCCTTTTGTGAGCAGTGACGCTCTGATAAAACATTTTGTCGTACTTCGGAGAATGGTACAAAGGACCATTTAAATACGGAAAATTATATTCAGAAACTGCTTTTTCTATATTTCACATTTTTCCAACTAGAAATAGAAAAGCTGTCAGCTAATTAGCGTAGTGTACTCCAAAGGAGAAACCCAAACTTCATACAAACTTGGGCCTGACGTTACAGGGCTGGAAACTGGTCATAAAAGAGAACATTTAGGAAGGTTTCACCAGCCTAAGTTTCACGTCTCCCTGCAATGGCCAAATTGGTAAAATCAGACTGTTTACATTTTAGGTTATATTTATTATTTGAGGTATTTAAATAAAAAAATGATATTGTTGACGCTTTGTTTAATACACAAACCGGGCGCACACATTTGCTGTGCTACAGCGCCTGCATCCATATCCATATCATGATGAGATTCTAGGTATAAAGCGTTTACAAACGTTTCTGAACTCGGGGCCCCTCCCCGAGTTCAGATTTGTCTTACTGAATACTTTTGCTGAAAACTATGTTGTATTATATATAAGACAAGGCATTTGTTAATATTGTATCTATCTAGTAGAATATTGGATGCGTTGTCGAAATACAGAAATCTGAGATAACAAAAATAATATATAAAAAAAAACAACATAGGTAATGATTGTGATAAATGGTTTTATTAATCAACTTCATTTGGATTATCAAAATATAATAAAACAGTGTCCAGAAATTGTGCAGGTGGTAAAAACTACTACCTTGGTGCCGTGCCCAACCTAGAAACTATATTTTGCTCATGGTGTGGGCAACCAACCGTTCTTTTGCCAACGATACAGTACAATAGTATTGGATAATAGAATCCCTTCCACTTAGAGAACTGTCAAGTAACACATAAACGAAATACATTCTATCTATACTAATATTATAAAGCTGAAGAGTTTGTTTGTTTATTTATTTGAACGCGCTAATCTCAGGGACTACTGGTTGGAATTAAAAAATTCTTTTAGTGTTGGATAGTCCATTTCTTGAGGAAGGCTATAAGGCTATATAATATCACGCTACGACCAACAGGTGCTGAGCAGCGCGGATGAAACCGTGGGGAACAGCTAGTTACTAATATGCCTGGATTTTATTCTTCCTCTTAACATCCAGGTTGATTCTGATATTGACAGCTCTTTCTGTAGGTCAGCATTTGAGCAGTATTTGTCCAGTATTTGAACAGAGGTCTTAAAAATAATTAATCCCGACAAATACCGAAAAGCACATTCCAATTCCAATTTTTATAGTAATGGCTCCATCGTTTTATCGATGATTCTGCTAATGTCAAGGTTGAAGGAAACTAAGTGTATTTCCTAAGGTTGACCGGTTATACAGCCTTTAGTACGGTTAATTAAAACTGTATCTGTTTGCGCAAAATACGAAAAGCGTAAAAAATGACATGACATGGCACATGAAGACATGTCATTACAACTGCATCCAATTTGACATTCAGTGCGTTCCGAATTACGTTAAAATCGTTGTTGGCGTATGGGGCGTCAAAACTGTTTCTCTAACGGTCGTGGAACACCATTTAGCGTGGTACCTTGTAACCTGTGAATGATAGCATCAATATTTTTGTCTATTCTATTCTATTTTTATTATTAAGTGGCAAGCAAAGTCGATGTCGACTAATATTTTTGTCATTCGGAACGCACTCACAGACATAATGCCAGTGGCAGCGTTTGTCAAGTTAGTGACGTATTAAGAAATAAATGCTGTAAACGGTTTACAAAGATTGTTTGTGACATAAAAATAGAAATCTACTTATTTTCTACACTTGGCCATTGTAAATGAGGCTAAGATTTAAATGGGTTAATCAAGTAAAATAGACGATTTTTTTGGTACATATCTGATTCGTGTAACGGTTGGCCCAAAAACGGGTTTCTCCTTTCAATGACATTACTTTTTTATTTTATGTATGTTGTCTACCAGACAAATTATGCAAAATTTTATGGTGCTCTCCTTCAGGTTATGAACAACAGATGTGTCATGCAAATTAGGGTACTGGTATAAAATAACATTAAAAAAGAAAACCCAAATTTGAAATGGTTAACCAAACCAAACCAATTTTCGCCGATCCTGTTAACCAGGCGTGGAACGGATTAACGCTGGGCCGAGGGTGGCTTTTAGCGTCCGGTTATCGTGGCTTACTGGCTCTCAAAATGGAAAAGTGCACTTTAATGAATATCGTGCATATGTAGCTATATGAACCAAACCTATTAAACCATGATGGTTATTTTTAGTAAAAGGTAAACAAATAGCATTTTAAGTGCTTGGTTTGGTAAAATTAAATTCCGGAAGAAAATTTAAATAGTTCAATAATTAATTATTAATTTTTGGATATTTTTTTTGTACGTTATCATAATGTTGTCGTATTTAACCCAAAGATTCACTAGTAGATAATGCCTTATGGCATTAGATAGATAGACAGAATATTCTTTATTATGTACACCATACATGTAACAAGAATAACACTAAACTACTTATAAATACACAATGGGCGGTCTTATAGCTAAAAGCGATCTTTTCAAGACATCCTTTTTTTTCTCATTTACCTATTTTTACATTTGCGCCTATGAGCCACAATTGTACATGGAGTTTAAATAAATAAATAAAATCTTGAACATTGATTTGTCACCGACTTTTCATAACTGTTGATCTTTGCAGACAGGCAGCGCTTATCGCCTGTCTCCACGACGCCGCAAACTAGGTTTAACAAACGCTCGCGCAGTACCATACAAAATTGCAACGTGGCGGTAACACATCCAGGCGTGTTCAGTCATAATCGCTTGGCGGCCAGCTCTTTCCTGTGCCCACGCGCGTAAAACACGCGTCAAGTGCCGTGTTTAACACAGTTTCAGCCCCAATAAATCTTCTCTGCCTTCGCTCGACAGCTCGACGAGCAGTGTCGCGTGAGAATCACCTTAGTCCCTCAGCCTTGTAACTCTACAAGCTAATAACTTGCTTCAGTGACCAATCAAGACAAAGCCTCAGGTCCTGACCACTGCAACCACAAATCCTGATAATAATCAATATACGAACGTTGACACCCGGTACGATCGTATCTCACAGGCATGCACAATGTGTTGTAGTAGTTTCAGGAATCGCATTAATTAATAGTGTTTTAGTTGATTGAGACATCAGACCAACTGTCTATCGCACCCCTTTTGTCTAATAATAGTGAGGGTGGATCTAAGGTGAATGTACAACCAAAGGCTGAATACTGATTTGAAAAATAGCAGGTAGTCAATGATGAAGATTCTATATTTGTTGGTTGAATTAATAAGAAACAATACTATGCAAAAATAGACTGACAGACAGACAGACAACAAAGAGATTCCATAAGGGTTTATTTTTTTTTCATTTGGGGTACGGAACCACAGCACAAACAAGACGCACGAACAAAAAAAACATAGAAAATCACAATGTCGCCGTGTACATGGCAATGCTATAGAATTCTAACGTTGCGATGTCTTACTTGTCCTAGAGTCGACCGTGCTCATACGCTTGTTAAATTCGATAACCTGATTGAGCATTACGCTTGCTCAACCAAGATAATGATTAGCTTGTGTACACGTTGCACAAATCAATAGAAATCGATGTTGCATGTCTACAACTAAGGGATTGTCAATTATGTTACCACATAATGTTCAGCAGTGCACAAGTTTTAAAACTCAATAAAGGGACTTAATTTTTTTTTATTGTCTCAGATCATATTATAGGATTACAGATCAGTGCGTCTCGAATTAGTCAATGTAAATAACTTTTTAAAATTCTAATCTCGTAAATATTGTTTACTAGCTGCGCGCGGCTTCGGTCGCGTTAAATTCGGGGTTCCTCTTGCGCCTTATTGATTTGTAATAGCAACGCTAAGTTTTCCCTTTTCCTCTCTCATTCTCCCCCACATCCCACTTTAAAAAAATAGCCTATGTTCGTCTCCTGGTTCCCAAATATCTCTGCACCAAAATATATCAAAATCGCTTTAGCCAAACAGCTTACTTTCGCTTTTATAATATAAGTATGGATAAAGATACTTTTTTTTGGGGTTGGAAATCATCAAATAACTTCCCGCGCTCTGGGCGGAGCGGGGGGCCATGTCAGACTTTTACTGACTAAAACCCACCCATGTTCTTTCTACTGCCCTTTGCATTCCGGGGTCGCGGTATCTCTTTCGAACAACCCGGAACCCCGGCAGTTAATTAAGGTACTTAGGCCTTTTTCCGGGCGTCGAGCGCCGCGAGACCACTCCCAGTCACCGTAGACGTGGGTTTGGGACGGACGGACGGTGAGCAATTGGTAGCTCACCGTCCGTCCGTCCCTCGGTCTAGTGACGACAGGCCGTGTCGACGGGATGGCGCGTACCCCAAAGAGATGTAAACCCCAAAGCAGACGGGCCTGCCAGGGCCTACTGCTTGACGGTGATGCGTGTTGTTTAAAAGATATACCGATGCCTGAGAAAATAAAGGGCAAAATAAGGAACATGGGCGGATTTTAGTTGGTAAAAGTCTGATAATCCACCCCACTCCGTGCTCTATGCTGTGAGTTTGAGCTTAAATCAAATCAAATCAATTAATATTGCGTTTACTTGCCTAAAAAAAACTAAGAAGTCAGTATATCCCAGTGCTCAGCTTTCAACTGCCTCCATCTTAACTGGCTTTAATTATTGTTATCGTAATAGCAAATTGGTTTTAGTTTTCCCATAAATATCACACAGAATAATTTGCACCAAAATTTTTAAATAATTCACATAATGCTTCCCAAATTTGCTCTCTAAACGAAATTTGTGGAAAATGAGAACAAAACTAACACGCCATGTGTTTTTAATAACTTAATTTTGTTAAATTCCTTTAAAAGTTCAGCTGCCCTGTACGATAATGAACAACATCGAAACTACATTAGCAGCATCCATTAACGACATAAAAATCACCCCTTAAAAATCAGTGCACTAACAGGCCTAGGTAAAACTGACTCGGTTAAAAATCCCCGTAAAAGCATTTCGTACCACGCAGCGCGCCGCCTGCCTTCGTCAATTACCGTATGGGGTAGCGGTGGCTTAACACAATTATTGGATGCATCAATCCGTCGGACTACCGTCCAACTGTGATGCTGGTTCCATGTCATTCGGATAAGCCTTTTATGTTGATGTTACAGTCAAAACCGTTAATCACACAAAGCTATTTTGACTGGATCATACGAGTAACATCATACTACCCCGTACGCAAAATACGCGCCTCAGACGTGGAGTTGCGGACATCAGCCATACAAAATACATACAATACAACATCATACCACATAGTATTGTCTTAATAAACAGATTATCACAATCCTGGAACAAACGTGGGAGTCTCAGTTACACCACTAGTGCCAGTTAGTTGTATGTACATAGACATACACGCATTTTCATAAACAGACATACTTCCAGACACCTACATAGAACATAATATACACACTATCAATTTTAATGCCTATATATCCAATCGAGTCACTATCGGCTAATCTTAAAATTCTCTGTGTACTTCTTTATTGTTGTAATTTTAAAATTAAAAAATTGTATTTATACCTGTAAGCTGTGAAGATATATAGGTTTTTTTTAAATAAATAACTAGCTATCAGAAGTTCGCACTTGGGGTCTGTTAATGAGCTATGAAGCGAAATATTTTGAGTGTCAATCTTCCAAACTGCAACAGAAACTCCATACTTTGCTCCAAAACCTAAATCGATCGATGTGATGCTGGCATTACAGCTGCTGTTGGGCTGGTCACGTCTGCCGCATGTTGGAGGAGCAATGGGCAAAAATAACCACTTAGTGGACACCAAGAAAAAATTGACAACGCGCCATCTCCAAGATGGCGGGATGAGCTGGACTCTTTCTCAAAGAACTGGCTTTCAATCGCACTAGACGGCGAAAAGTGGAAGGAAGGAAAGGAAAATCTTTGCCCTGCAGTGGAACAATGTAATAGGCTTAAAATAAAAAACACATCTATAATACCCAATGGGTTGGGCAGAGGGTCAGGTACCTGATAGTACACCCACATTTCGTCAGACATGTTTCAGTGTTAAGTTATAAGAGTTAAACCTATCGCTAATAACCGGGGACAACTTCCTGGTGAATAACCATAACCATAACGGGCGCTGTCAGCTGGGATTGGTCATCTCTTAGCTGTCACTGGTTTTTTTATTGCTCTTTTTGCTTTTACTCTGGACGCTCCTAATTTGCACGTTAAACAACATCGTTCTCACATATTTGTTTAATCTCAACATGAATGATGTCACAATGATCTTGTAAAATTATTCAAAAGAGTGTTCATTAAAATTCTTGCTTATTCTTTTCCATAGAGATCAACGAAATTGAAATCTTGAAATTGAAATCTTGGAATGAGCAACTACACTACATTCACAAGTTATTATGCATTGTGTCTGAGACTGCAGCTTCATTCTTTTGTTTGCTGACATGCAAATTGCCTGTAATGGTCTAATTGAAATAAATGCTGTAAGTCAAACTTACGAGACTTAGACTTTCAATTTCAATTAGGTTTTGAATTTGAACCATTTTGTTAAAACGCAATTTCTCTAATAACGTTTATTAATTATTATGTTTAAATGTTTGATGTTCAAAATTACAATAGTTGATGTAACCGGTCAAATTTTGTTTTGACTATTTTACAGTTTTAACTGTGTAATCGTTTAATTCGACTTGGCGTTAGCTTTTAATACAGGGAGAGGGCAACTAATGTACGCAGAACTATACTTACGAGCAATTTGTCAGCCTGTTTGTACGAAGTAATTGTTGAATAATATAAACGACACACAGGAGGTGTTATTTATAACCTTTTGATATAAATAGCCGCTGCTTCCTGCAGGGGGAAAGTAACTTCAAATTTCTCAAAGTCAACATTTTATATTTGCAGGCAATTTGTCGGTAATTTTGCTCGAGGTAATTTATTAATAAATTTAGGGTTCCATAGCTGGTTAAAACGGAACACTTGGATTCGTCCTGTCCGTCGTAACTGTTGAACCATACTGTTGGAATTTATAGGGGAGTTGTCTTTTATTAATCTTTATACACAAGTGATGTGTTTTGTTATAAAAAAGAGAAAAAAGGGAGAGAAAGGGGGCAGAGCAGAGAAAAATATTTTTTTCGATCATCACGCGGGTTAAAGTTAGCGTTAGCACGAAGCAACTATAAATAAATAATAAATATCTTGGGACAACTCACACACGGCTATCTGATCCCAAGCTAAGCAGAGCTTGTGTTATGGTATCCAGACAACTGATGTACATACTTATATAATTTATAAATACATACATATTATAGATAAATCACACCCAGACACAGAACAAACAATCATGCTCATCACACAAATTTTGTCCTGGATGGGAATCGACCTACGGCTCAGCAGTCAGGGCCACTAACCACTAGACCAACAGGCCCGTCAAACTATGCCACGCGGACGAAGTGGCGGGCGGAAGATAGTGATTTTATACGTTTGAAGATAAGAAAAGTATTTTGATCAGATTGGGGACATTAAAAGTTTGTGTGCTAGCGATTAAAAAATAACTTTCACTCATCAAAAGGCATTTGCTTAACAAATAACAGATAAAAATTGCGAGTCACGTTTAGTCGCGTCACTGGGTGATATGATGCGAGACTATTTAAAAAAACTAGACTTTTGTAAAATCGGGCAATCGCAGTTATGGAATGTCAATATAAAGTGCGGTTAATGCATACAAAATTGGTTAGGGCCACTTAAGCTATTAGCAAGCTAACCGCAGGCTGTGCCTGTGCCCGTCGGGGTTGCGAGTTGTACAAAAAAGAAACCGCGGCTACAAACACAATAGGCAAAAGAAGGAACGTGGATGGACTTTAGTCAGCAATAATCTTACACTCCCTCCCGCCCTCCCTCCTCGCCCATAACGGGAGGAACGATTTACGGAACGAAATAATTATTTACAAAAATACCTATATACACTGAACAAAAATAATCGTAGCGACACCACACTGTTCAATGCGAAATAGAAAGACGAAACGAGAATAACTTGCTGGCTTTCTATGAGAGAGAGAGAGAAAGAGACAGACAGAGAAACACGCGCACGCCTTACGGCTTACAACTATAGCAAAAAGTGTCGTTACAACTTTCGGTCTTATTTTTTTTTCCATCTAGCCCCTTTTGCACCGATAAGGAACTTCGTTCCGAAACCGCGAAACAGCGGGAGAAGTTATTTGACGTTTTCCTAATTGGTTAAGGCCACTAGAGCTATTTCCAAACTGAAAAAAAACTTTCGCTATTTCTGTGTCCGACTTTTGGACACAGCAATAAATAGTGAAAGTTACGTCGAAAGGAAATCGTCAAATAACTTCTCCCGCTGTGGGCGGAGCGCCGTAGAGTGTCACAGTTTTACTGACGGACGAAAACCCATCCATGTTGCTTGTTTTGCTTATTGTGTTACGGTATCTCTTTCGAACAACCAACAAACCCGGCAGAATCGTTTGTCCTGAAACTAGAATGTATTACAAAAATAAAACAAAAAATGTTTTCATGAAAATTGTGCACTGTCGGCAAAAATGTGCGTAGGAAATATGTACTTTTTAATCAATCATGTGATAATAATCTTAATCAGAATTAAAAGAAGGCATAACGTAACCATACATAAATCTTTTCTCATTTAATTTTAGCTTGAAGAATTATGCAAGACAAAAAGTACACCTTTAAACCTCATTTATCTATTTTAGAAAAAAAAAACAGCATATTACAGAGATAGGTAACTCCGCCATCCTAGCATCCGGCTTTTGTTTCTCGTCCGTATGACCTAGATCTTTTGTGGACGCTACCTTAGTGCTGAGCTGTGTAACCTGCCCGGGCGAGTACCGGGAAATGGGAGGTTCATTATTTGAGCTGCAAGCTTCCCATTGGCTGTTGCGCCACAATTTTCCTGGAATTGCAGCTTTGTGTTTCAAGGAGATTAAAATTAATACTCGAATGTAGCATTCAACCGAGAGGTTCCACGTATTTCGTATTTATTGCGCAGCCTTTGTGCATACATGAAATTCTGGATAAAGGAATTAATTATTGCAGTAATTATGTTGAAAGCTTTATGTACATCGTGTTTTCAGAAGTAGAAGGACCATTCACATGAATAACTGTGTTTTGTCCAAAAGATAGAAACGAAATCCTAAGTATGACTGCTGGGTCAGACAGAACATTACTGACGGCACGGTTGGCGCAGTGGCTGAACGATTGACTGCTGCGCTGCGTATCGCGGGTTTGATTCCCGCACTTTTGATGTTTATGTATGTAAATTTAATTGTTTGTAAACGGGGTGTGTTTATAGATACAGGAGCAATTCCTACAGAGGCGAAAAGTTTTTTTAAATAAAAAAAAATTGGCACCTGTAGGCTTATCAATCCTAGAATTTATTAATTAAGGTAATATCTATTAAAGAAATATTCAATCTATAATAAATAAGAGTAACTAACTAACTGAAATAGGTATATGCAAGTCCCACAAAGGGAAAACAATAACAAGGCGTCAAAAATCATCTAGATTTCTGTCAATAGGAAAAGTGCCCAGAAGGCTGGCAGCATTGCCACAATGGAAAATATAATTTATTACCTAAACTGTTATGTGACCTAAGCACATAAATTGAAGCCTTAATAACTAACTTTCTAAATCAAAGCTTATAAAATATGAACATCAACCTATTAATATTTTGCAGTGGGAACATTATAGACTAATAATTTAAAATACTCACTCTCTTTATCAACTCGACTTGGCAGGCCAACATCATCTAAGCTAGAACATACCTCCAGTTTTCAACATTTCATGAATTGAGCATTACTCGCACTCTCCAGCTAAAAGCCTGTAATCGAAATAATTTAATGAAACGTAATACTCTCATGAATAGGGTTACCACTTCAAAAAAAATGCTTACAAAGAACTTTCAAATTTAATCAGCCTATCGCAGCCCTTTGCTTGCCAAAAGCCTCTCCCAAACTGCTCCATATTTTTCTCCGCCTTTTGCATCCTTTCTGATCCAGACAGATCCATCTTTCTAGCTGATGTCTCTAAGGGGCCAATTTCTTTTACTTTCAAAATATTTAATTAGTATTTGAACAGTTTTAGTTTCTATAGGACCAAAAAAATGCATTAGTACATAAAATGCTGCTGACAAGGTTGGATTGGGCGACAAAAAGCTTACATATCCAAACACATCTCGAATATCCCGGCATGCAGTATGGTGTGAAAACCCTACTCGTAACACACACATACACATCGGATTTACGTTTAGAATCGCAGCACTAATTGCAATATCGGTGTTGTTGAGTCCACAGCTCGCGGCCCGAGGATTGTGCGAATATGATGATAGTGTGCGTGCATTTACAGGTAGGTACAGTCGACGGTAAAGATATGATTTATGCAGTTACATAATACAAGGTTACACAATATTTCACCTGTTAATTTTAAGTTCCATTTAAGAGAGATCCATTTTGATAGCTTACTTGACATAAATGAATTTGATTGATAGATGATTAAATCGAAAAAACTCTCTACTTACTTAATTTTTGGGAAAAAACAAAACAATTTTCTGCAAAGTTTTATTGAAATTCCGAAGTGTTCTATAATTCAATCATAAATTAACGTATTTTAAATTCCTTTCATTTCGTTTTTCCGTTATTGTGAACAGTAAATCTCTGAGAAACTAACATCTGAATCTCGCATACATATTTCTAGTGTTGACAGTACATCAGTGCAATCGATGCAGCTACCTTCGCCGCCCGGGCATTCAAACAAGCTTACGGGTCTTGCATCGCTACGACACAGTCCGGCTCTTTGATGTCCAAATCTGACAAACCGGACATATTGGCTTTCAAATGCTGTTTTCACTGAAGCATGGATTTGATTAAATAGAGAGCCTTGGCAATATGCATGATTTGTTGTAATTACTCCCTGAATTTGTTTGATGTTGTCATGTAGTAATGTTATTTGTGTGTAATCTTTAGCTTGATTCACTAATCCAACAGTGCATCTATTTAGACTTTGATTAAATTAAAGGTTGTTTAGATGCAACTAGCTTTTGCCCGCGGTTTCCCCCTGCTTTTAATTCGGGGTAACACTGTTCCCCTTTCCTGTTTTGCAGATACCTGCTACTTGTAGTTTTTGGCCTTGCAACTTGTTGATTTGTAATAGCAAAGTTTTCCCTTTTCTTCACCCTTTCTCCCTCATATCCCACTTTTTAAAATTAAAAATTTGCCCATGTCCGTCTCCTAGTTCCCAATTATCCCTGTATATCTATTAAAGCGTGAAGAGGTAACAAACAAACAAACTCACTTTCGCTTTTATAATATTAGGAAGCATGGTCTACCCCTTGGAAATCCTTATTCTTACTGAATAAGGATTTCCAAGGGGTAGACCAAATACGCGCTAGGCAGACAACGTCATAGAAATAGCAGGTACCCACAGGATGCGAGTAGCAAAAAACAGATAACAGAAAGCACTGGCTGTATCTAGAGGAGGATCTTTTACCTTCCACTTACAGGGCTTATTTTTGCAAACTTAAATGGTATTTAACACTTACGTTGCATTACGAGATCTAACAGATCTTTAGCAGAATTTTTGTATTGTGCGTTGAATGTAATCATGTTGTTTTACTCCTTGCGGGAGGATCTAACGTCAATCTTTAGGAGACTTATTAGGTCTCAAATGCATCAAAGGGTCGGTTAGTTTCGAGATCTTTTAGGCCTCCAAAGCACCAGCTGGAAGTTCTTTGAAAATGATAGTGCAGGGAATGTGTTAATTGAAACGTTCTGTGCTTATTTAATCTTACTATGCTATTACGAAATGAGCAACCTAATAACTATTTATTTAATATTAATTACATTCACTGGAATATACATTTTTTTTATATAATCTAGTTGATTAATCTAGTCGAGCTTTTGCTCGCGGCTTCGCCCGCGTTAAATTCGGTAACACAGTTAGCCTTTCCGGATTTGCAGGTACCTGCTACCTGTAGTTTTAGCCCTAGCGCCTTATTTATTGTAATAGCAATGCTAAGTTTGCCCATTTCTTCCCTCTTTCTCCCTCTGTATTCACTCTTTAAAAAAAATAGCATATGTCCTTCTCCAGGGTACCAACTATCTCTGTACCAAAGTTCATCAAAATCGGTTTGGCCATTTACGCGTGAAGACGTAACAAACAATCAAACAAAATATATTAGTAAGTATAAGGATTTTGAATGATTTAAATTATTGGCAATCTAATAACTAAAAGTAAAACTAGTAACTAAAGTAGTAAACCGTAAAAAAAATAAGTTAAGATGTATGTACATCTTAACTTATTTTTTAAAAACAAACTTTTGTAAACTATCATTATTATTTGACGGCACGGTTGGCTCAGTGGCTGAACGATTTACTGCCGTGATGCGTGTCGCGGGTTTGCTTTCCGCACGGAACAAATAAATGTAGGATCTACAAATAGTTGTTTCGGATCTGGCTGTTTGTGTATTTGAGTTTAATTGTTTGTTAACGCACCTAGGATACAGAGAAGGAGAAATCCCTAGTGTGCGGCTAGGTTTTTTTTTATAAATAGAAATTACACCCACCATTAACATAAGTCACTAAATAAATGACGGGCCTGTTGGTCTAGTGGTTAGTGGCCCTGACTGCTGAGCCGGAGGTCGTGGTTTCGATTCCCACCCAGGACAAATTTTGTGTAATGAGCATGATTGTTTGTTCTGTGTCTGGGTGTGATTTATCTATAATATGTATGTATTTATAAATTATATAAGTATGTATATCAGTTGTCTGGTTACCATAACACAAGCTCTGCTTAGCTTGGGATCAGATAGCCGTGTGTGAGCTGTACCAAGATATTTATTTATTTATTTTATTTAAATCCAAATGAAAACATAACACCATCGATCATTCTAGTTGTAATGGATGTTGCATGCTTTGTCCGACTCTGACAGACAGACAGTGAAACAGACTCCCAATAATATCGATGGTTAATTAATACGGGATATCAGTTGAAAACCAATGCAGCCCCTACAAATGAAGTTAACAAAAACCCCTAATTGTTTTCATCAACAACGAAATGACGTAACTGGCCCAACAACAACTTATCTCGTCGAAAGACAACCGACTTTAAGCGAATGTTACAAAATTCAAAGTCAAATGGAAGGTTCCCAATCAAAGGGCTTCCATAGACGAAGTTTGTTTGTCAGGTATCAAATGATTTTTTCTTGTGCGATGAGCACGTGTAACTAGTCCTTGATATTTATATGGCAACTCTAATTGGTATAATCCGATGCCAGTAGACATAATAATTGCCCGATCAATTACGAAACCAACATGTTTATATTGGAACCTTTTCATATTAAAAGCGTAGGTTGCCAATCCCTTCTTTGAGAGCTTAGTTGGTAATTGAGAGAAGCCTTGCAAATGATTTGTTATTAAAGAAATTTATTTTGTACGAAAGAATTTCCTTTTCGTCATATTCGGAGAAACCTCCGTCGAAAATAACTTTGTTGGAAGAGTGTTTTGATAATGTTATATAAAAACGGGCCATGTGCGAGTCGGTTTCGAGCACCGAGGTTCCGTACAAACTTGCGACAATATCGGTAATTTCTTATAGACTTACGTGGATGATTTTTTTACAGCTTTAAGGGTTACAGAATTTCAAGTCGATACCTCTACGCGTTTACGAGATAAAGGATCTTGAGAGACAGATAAACGGACAACAAAGTGATCCTATAAGGGTTCCGTTTCTTCCTTTTGAGGCAGAGTACTCTAAAAATAGCATTTCTTTGATTTCGAATTTTTTTGGTTGTGAATAATAAGCTATTTTTAAAATAGCAATGTACTTGGTGTGGCCTTTAAATACAGTGATATATAAAGACCATACCAAAAACATTGCTATTCTAAACATAACTGTATAATTTTACTTTCCTCCAAATACGGGAAACTAACCAAACAATTCATTATGTCACGCATAAATAAAAGCATAGAATAAAATACCGTGTAATACCGATATTATAGATTTAATGTTTCGTATTCATTATTTATTAATTTCTAAGTTGGCACTACTCAACAATATTAGCGAATCGAATGCAGCGTTTTGGAACTTCCGCCACTATTGTAGGGTTTCCAACCAATTAGAAAAGAGAAAAGAAACGTTCATACGTTCTGGCCAATCACGGCTCGCCATTGCCAACCTCTAGCGCTTTTTCTCTTTGGCGGTAAAACAGAGCAAACCAAGCCGCCGGCGTCCACGCGCACGCTCTCGACACAAAAAATACAAATGTTCAAAATTTAGAACTTTCTCATCTTCCTAAGAACTTTAAATGTGTTTGTGAAGTGGTGCTTCAAGACTACTGCGAAGAACAAAGCAAGCGGGAGCTCCCAAGCTATTCCTGGACCAGATCGTACACGGCTAAGAGGTAGGGGACCTTTTTTACTTTAGTTGTGGATGTCTGGAGCGTTGCAGCCCATTTCGATTCGTTTTCTTAGCGCTGCCCCCAAATGTGCTGAGGAAGAAGCCTTCCCGACACATTTTGTTGGTGCCGAAACCAGGGAACTTTAGATTTAACCTCATTCAATTCGGTCTAATTTCCCTATAAAACAGTTTTTCTACACGAAATTAGGTATATTTATTTATTTTCCAAGCCAAATAACTATTTCATCATAATCTACCAATTATTAAGACCTGTAGGTAGTTAGCTAGTGTCGCGTCGGTTACCGCTAACTGTTCATTCAACCGACCGCCATTACGAAATATTATTTCGTTCTAGCTTTTTTAAAATAAAATATCTCTTGAATGCATACGATTATTTTAATGCAATTTCACTAGTGTGTTGCAATAAGCCAAAAGAATCGAATAAACCTAGAATCCTTGTGTAGAAAACCATTTTTCCCAAAACCCAAACGAAATTCGCATTACTATAACCCGCCTAATTTAGGTTGGTAATATAGTATACTGTTCTCGCTACTTATGTTTAACGCAGAAGCACCAATACAATTTAGTCGCATAACATTAGTTCATTCAAAATTCGGATTTATTGTTCGATTTCTACTCCGTCCGAGCTAGTGTTTACCGTATTGTATTACGTCTATATTCTATTTCTATCCCGTTTTTAGACGTAGGTCTTTTAATACAATATTCCAAAGCCCACTTCTCTCTAATTTCACATCGCGATAATCCTATCGAACTTAGGTAACTTTCAGTCGATTATCGACCTTACGCCAACTACTTAAGAACTATATTCATCGCATCGGCCGTCGGCTATTCGTTTGGCAATTTATTCTCCGAAGTGCAAAATTCATCGCTTTGTGTAAATTCCTATTTGTTAAATTCTGTTAATGCACCGGCATAAACGTGAATGTATGGCGGTTTATTTCATTTAATACTTATCCGTAAACAGTAGACACACGCCATAATAATTACGTACCGACGCACTCGTAGACGATCAAATCATTCTCCGTAGGTACTTAATTTATGTTGTCTGTGTTTTCGGATTCATACCTACACCGCGTCACTATAAAGTAATATTGCAAAAGGTTCATTCTGTTTAAAGTTTTGTTACTTCATCAGTAATATCGTTTTCCCTTTTGTGATGTTATTATTACTTCGTAACCTTGCTTACGTAGTTGAAGTTTTCCTGTTCTACGTTAATTATTAGACTTGGATTTCTCGTGCTATTCAACTTTCGAATTTTTTATCTCTTGTTTAGCATTTATTCGTTACCAATCTAGTAGTTAATGATACTCGAGCTACTGAAGTGAACTTCTCATGCTATACAACTATCGTATTTTAACCTCTTGTATAGTACCTACCGCTGCGTTTTACTTTAGTAGTTTGTACGTATGCGACTTATACCTTCTGCGTCCGTCGTGTATTGTGCAATATTTATTCGTAATAGTTAGGTACCTATCTTCTTACATTTTTCGTTCGTTGTTTGTTTTCTTTCTCATTCGCTGTCCGTCAAGATAGTGATATATTATTATTATTAACAGACTTTATCAAGTAAAATGTCTTATAATACAAGGAGGAAGATTAAAACAATGCCTTTATCTATGAAACGTAAATCTCTTACCATGGCCGATGACGAACCTGTTCTTTCTGTTCGGGACTTACCTGTTCTGCGGCGTAAGCGTACGCTCGCATTGAATCGCTTACGGAAGACGTTAGAAGTCGCTGAGTTGGCTCAGGAAGATCCTACGCAATTAAATGCGTTCCTCGCTCATTACTCCACAGTGCAGAAATTAGGCGCTAGTTTCGAAGAGGCGCACTCCGATATTCTCTGCATTGTGGATGATGACTCAGAAAGACAGGAAGATGAAATCCGATCAGAATTCGATCAAATTTATTTTGACATCATGACTATTCACATGCAGTTACTTCCCCCCGGTGCAGGAGATTCTAAATCCAATATTATCGCCGTCGATCGCTCTTGTATCGCTAACGTTAAGCTGCCAAAAATTGATATTCCTACGTTTTCTGGAACCATTAAAGAATGGCCTAGATTCTATAGTTTGTATAATTCGTTAATTCACAAAAATCCATCGCTTTCGGACGCTGAACGCATGCACTACTTGTTTTCTTGTCTCTCAGGGAATGCTCTTACTCTCATCCGTACGTACCCGCCAGAGGGCACATTTTATCTTGAGGCTTACCAAACATTAACTGAGAGATATCAGGATAGGCGGGAGTTAGCCTTTACGTGCTGGAAGGAAGTACTGGGAATCAATTTGAAATCTAACTCACCTGATGAATTGCGTCGTACACTTGATCAAACCGTTGAGAATTTAAATATTTTAAAGAGTCTCGGATTACCGACAAATGAATGGAACTTCGTTCTTTGTTATATTATCTTATCTAAATTAGATTCGCAAACGCGTTGTGCATATGAGCGTAAACACATTTCCACCGAATTACCAAACTTTAAGGAATTGTTGACGTTTTTATACACTAAATGTGAAGCGCTCGTTCGAGATACCCACTTCTCATCTCAAGACCGTTCTACAGGTCCCATTAGCCGTGGTCAAGAAAAACCTCAAATTAAACCAAAAAATAAACCTTCCAATAATAAACCAACTACAGTATTTCTTTCAAATATGAATGAAAAGACTAAGTTAGCTACTCCGACGCCTCAATCTCAAAATAAGAAACCAGCGCCAACTTCTTCATCAGTTGCGCAGCCAGTCCTCAAGTGTTCATTTTGTTCAGAAAATCACTCTGTTAGCCACTGTAAACGGTTTCAACAGACTCCCGTCGCTGAACGAATTGAACACGCGAAGACTAATCACTGGTGTTTTAACTGTTTGAGACCTTCTCATCGTCTACCCGAGTGTAGATCCATTTTCCGGTGCCAAAAATGTCGTCAGCGTCATCACACACTCCTTCATATAGATCAACCCGACAACTCGACTTCTTCCGTAGACCAACCTGCTTCTGCTACGCCAACCAACAACCAATCTCAAGTACTTACAACTAGTTTTAGTGACAACCCGATCGTGCTCCTTTCAACAGCCAGAGTTCAAGTTCGTGACTCGTTAGGTGACTTTCAGTCGTTTCGCGCCCTCATAGATTCCGGAAGTCAAGCCCATTTCATTACTGAACGCGCAGTTAAACGCCTCGGAGTGGTGAGTGATGCGACTTCACGCCGTGTTATTGGTATAGCCCAATCTTCTACCACTGTTTCAGGAACCGTACAGATAGATATTGGTGTCAACGGCCAGAGTCTCTTCCGTGTCGACGCGCTTACATTGCCTAATATCTGTGGAAAAATACCATCTACTCGTATCGATAACTCTTCGTGGCCACATTTAAAAGGGCTTAGCCTTGCTGACCCAGATTGTCACAAACCGGGTCCCATAGATCTTCTTCTTGGCGCTGAGATCTTCGCCTCACTACTGCGTCCAGGTAGTGTAGTTGGAGGGTCGAAACAGCCCGCTGCTCTTAATTCGGTATTTGGTTGGATTCTGCTTGGCGGTGCAACTCGTAACAATGAGGCACAATCTTTTTTCGTAAATAAAGATGATTGCCTTCATGAAGAAGTAAAACGTTTATGGGAGCTGGAATCATTCGACACTTCTGTCCGCCTTACTCCCAATGAAGAACGTTGTGAGAAAATATTTGCCGATCAACATACTCGCGATTCCTTAGGCAGATATGTTGTCACCCTGCCGTTTAAGGAAGAAGTCCCTGATAGGTCTTTTCCAGGGTCTCGCGACCTCGCCTTTCGTTGTTTTTATTCTCTGGAAAGAAAACTCAATAAGGATCCGGACTTACATAAGCAATATAGTGAATTTATGAAAGACTATTTAGACCGTGGTCACATGAGTGTAGTTCCCATCGACGAAGTCACCAAAGGAAAATATTACATTCCTCATCACTGTGTACTCCGTCCAGATTCCGCCTCAACTAAATTGCGTGTGGTTTTTAACGCATCTGCTAAAGCGGCAACAGGTATCTCTCTTAACGATACACTTCTAATAGGTCCTAAGCTTCAGGCCAATATTACCGAAATCTTACTCAAGTTTCGTACTCATCTCATTGTGTTTACAGCAGATATGCGACAAATGTATCGCATGATTCAAATTTCAGAAGCAGATCGTGATTACCAGCGCGTATTTTGGCGCTTTAATACTGACCAACCCATTCAGGAATATCGACTCAACACCGTAACCTACGGTATATCTTCTGCTCCTTTCCTTGCATGTCGTACCATAAAACAGCTAATCACCGATGAAGGTCGCGATCTGCTAGTTGCTAGTAAGATTTTGTCCTCAGATGTTTATATTGACGATATCGTTACTGGTTTTAATAGCTCTGAAGCAGCTTTACAAGCTCGAACTGAAGTCGTGGAGCTACTAAAAAGAGGAAATTTTGAATTGCGAAAGTGGGCGACTAATACCCCTGCGCTCCTCGCTGATTTACCTCCTGAACACTGTTTGACCGCTCCAGTCACTCTAGACGACAAAGACAATCCCACTCTTAAGGTACTAGGCCTAAGATGGGATCCCCTTAGTGACTGTTTCTTCTTTTCAGTGACTCCACAGCACAAAAAATGCACAAAAAGAAATATTCTTAGCGAACTTGCACGCGTGTTTGATCCCTTGGGTTTTCTCTCGCCTTTAACTATTATTGCCAAGGTTTTGGTACAGCGACTCTGGATTCTTAATATAGGATGGGATGATGACCCTCCAGAAGATGTCATTGACTTCTGGAATGGTTATCTAGAGCAGCTTCCTCTCCTAAAATCTTTGCGTATTCCTCGCTGTGTATCTTTAAAAACTATTCGATCATGTGAAATCCATGGCTTCTCAGATAGTTCAGAAACAGGATATGGCGCTGTAGTATACTTACGAATAGTCGATGCAGACGAAAACATAAAAGTTTCTTTTGTCTGTTCAAAGGGACGTGTCGCTCCTGTTAAATCTACATCGCTACCACGGCTTGAGTTGTGTGCTGCGGTCGTGCTGGCTGATCTTCTGAAATTAATTAAGGACTTGTATTCAAACGTTTTTCCTTGTTCTGGTATCTTCGCCTGGTCTGATTCCACCGTCGTACTTGCGTGGATTCGTTCTCACCCTTCTCGTTGGAAGGCTTTCGTCGCGAACCGCGTAGGTCACATTCTTGATGTCATTCCAGGTGCTCGTTGGAATCACGTGGGATCCGAGGATAATCCGGCTGATATAGTATCGCGTGGTCAACTTCCGTCAGTTCTTGTCAACAATCGATTATGGTGGGCGGGTCCTCCCTGGCTCTCCCAACCTGTTCGCTCTTGGCCTCCCTCTGTCGAAGAACTAGATCAGATCGCCCTGGAAACCGAGGAAAAGAGTCCACACACCTTAATCACCGACTTATCAATCTCTTTTATAGACACCTTGCTCGAACGATATTCGTCGATTCGCAAAATTCAACGCTTGGTGTGTTTTTGGGTAAAATTCATTGATTTCCTTCGCGCTCAACGTACACGTTGCTCTATTTCTGCGCCAAATCGTTTAGAGCTTCATAACGCGCTGATGATCATTGTGAAGTACATACAATCTCGCAGTTTCGCAAATGAGATTCGCCACTTGCAAACTGGAAGTCTTTTATCGAAACACATGCGTAAATTGAATCCATTTCTGGATGCACAAGGTGTGCTCAGGGTGGGCGGTCGGTTGTCAAGATCTGGTCTTGAGTTTGAACATAAACATCCTGCTCTTCTCCCTCACGAGTCGAGGTTAACTTTCATGATAATCGAAGCAGTTCATCGCGAAAATTGTCATGCAGGCATTAATACGATGCAATATCTTCTAACTCAACAATTTTGGATTCTTTCTCCAAAACGTGCTATTCGTCGTTGCTTGTCAAAATGTTTGCAATGTTACAAACTGAACCCTACTCCTCTTGAACCGTTTATGAGTGATCTACCCGCCTTTCGCGTTAATCAAGTAAAGCCATTTTCTGTGGTCGGTACTGATTACGGAGGTCCTTTTCGTATCAAATTAGGTCAGCATCGAGGTGCGAAAATCGGCAAGGCATATTTATGCCTATTCATTTGCCTTAGCACAAAAGCAATTCATCTTGAAACAGTTTCTGATCTGACAACTGATGCTTTTGTTGCCGCACTCCGCCGATTTGTTGGTCGTCGTGGTAGGATTAGCGTTATACATTCTGATCGTGGAACCAATTATGTCGGCGCGAATAATCAACTTCAATCTTTCATGCAATCTGCTGCTCATACTGAGAACATTGAATTCCGGTTTAATCCACCGTCAAGTCCTCACTTTGGAGGAGTTTGGGAGATCCAGATAAAATCTGTTAAATCTCATTTGTATCGCATCATAGGAGAACAGTCGCTTACTTTCGAAGAGTTAAACACTGTTTTCATTCAAATTGAGGCTATGCTTAATTCGCGGCCTCTCTGTCCGTTGAGTTCTGACCCCAACGATTTAAATGTACTCACGCCGGGTCATTTCTTGACACTTGAACCGTTAACCTCTGTTCCTGACGAGGATCTAACTTCCATTAATTTAAATCGCCTCGGTCGTTGGCAATTACTTCAACGTTTTCAACAAGATTTTTGGAATCGTTGGAAGCGAGAGTATCTTCATACCCTCACTCAGCGGGCCAAATGGACCAAACAATCGAAACCATTAAAAATAGGAACGGTTGTAATTCTTAAAACCGAAAATGCCATTCCATTGCATTGGCCTCTTGCACGTGTCGAACAACTTCACCCTGGCCCGGACGGAGTAGTACGCGTTGCAACTGTTCGTATAGTTGATGGCTCTCTACTAATGAGACCATTAATAAAACTATGCCCTTTACCTAATTCTATCGAGTAATGCGTTATTCGTTAGCTTATCGTAATTTAAGTACCTTAGTTTTATTCGTATCGTATGCATTCATTTACCTAGTTCTTAAACGTCCAATTTCTTTATCATTTTTCTATGGTAGAAAATACACAAATGTATTTTGGTGGGCGGTATGTTTCGTATTCATTATTTATTAATTTCTAAGTTGGCACTACTCAACAATATTAGCGAATCGAATGCAGCGTTTTGGAACTTCCGCCACTATTGTAGGGTTTCCAACCAATTAGAAAAGAGAAAAGAAACGTTCATACGTTCTGGCCAATCACGGCTCGCCATTGCCAACCTCTAGCGCTTTTTCTCTTTGGCGGTAAAACAGAGCAAACCAAGCCGCCGGCGTCCACGCGCACGCTCTCGACACAAAAAATACAAATGTTCAAAATTTAGAACTTTCTCATCTTCCTAAGAACTTTAAATGTGTTTGTGAAGTGGTGCTTCAAGACTACTGCGAAGAACAAAGCAAGCGGGAGCTCCCAAGCTATTCCTGGACCAGATCGTACACGGCTAAGAGGTAGGGGACCTTTTTTACTTTAGTTGTGGATGTCTGGAGCGTTGCAGCCCATTTCGATTCGTTTTCTTAGCGCTGCCCCCAAATGTGCTGAGGAAGAAGCCTTCCCGACACATTTAATCTTCCTCTTAAATCACTCTATCTATTTTAAAATATCGCATCAAAGTACGTTGCGTAGTTCTAAAGATCAGCATATATAGGGACAGACAGACAGACAGCGAGAAGCGACTTTGTTTTTTACTAGACTAGCTGCCACCCGCGGTTTCGCCCGTGTGATATCAAAAAAACTTTCCTATGTGTTATTCCAGACTATATAATCTAAACTCTGTTTCAAATTTCATCAAGATCCGAAGAAACCTTTACACACCTTGACTATTATTTGAAAAGCTGAAAGTAAATAGTCTCCCATCTTTCAGAAGGTCGCCATCTTAGATTTAGTATGACTTCACATAGTTGACCATGCATTGGTAGGTATGAAAATATTGACTTAATCGAAAAAGGAATTAGGTCCAATTTTGCGCATTTTTCTAAATAAATTCTTGCATTTTTAAATTGCAATTTCAAGGTCAAAATTCATATTACAAAATGAAGAGATGTGGATTGAAGTTGAGTGTATTGTGCAAATAGCCCTCAGCGAGGGATTATTAATCTCCCTCCCTAAGTCATAACGTGCACGGTGCGAACAATTTGTCGAGGGGCAGTTAGCCTCGAATCGTTGGTAATTATCAGAGTCTATCATTCCATTTTGTTTGAAAATAATCTTTGACAATAGGTAAATCCTTACTAATATTATAAAAGCGAAAGTGAGTTTGTTTGTTTGTTACCTCTTCACGCTTTAATGGCTAAACCGATTGTGATGAATTTTGGTACATATATCTATGTACCAAAATTCATCACAATCGGCTTGATGTGAGGGAGAAAGAGGGAAGAAAAGGGAAAACTTAGCGTTGCTATTACAAATCAACAAGGAGCAAGGGGAACTGTGTTACCCCAAATTTAACGCGGGCGAAGCCGCGGGCGAAAGCTAGTAATATATGAAATTCTCGTGTCACAGTTTTCTTTTCTATACTCCACCGAAACGGCTGGACCAATTTAAACGAAATTTTGTGTACATATCGGGCAGGTCTGAGAATCGGCCAACATTTATTTTTCAAACCTCTAAGTGGGTAGCGGGTGAAACCCCTGGGCACAGCTAGTATCATAGAAATAAAACCTTTGTGTTCTTCTATCTTAATGTAATGTCCTATTCGCGTTAGTGTTATCTTTTGCAGTTATTCCAGTTTAAACTTGCAATGTGTTTTTTCAAAGGTGGAGCGATCACGTGAATCAATGTTATTTAATTGATGTAAAAGCTTGACCTTGTATGAACGGATATCCTACTTCTAATATATAAAATTCTCGTGTCACAGTTTTCGTTCCCATACTCCTCCGAAACGGCTGGTCCGATTTAAACGAAATTTTGTGTGCATATCGGGTAGGTCTGAGAGTCGGCTAACATCTATTTTTTATGCCCCTAACTGAGCAGCGGGTGAAACCGCTGAGCACAGCTAGTAATACTATAAAATTATAAATTTAAATGTTTGTGAGAATAGACGCATGTATTGATGTATGGATATTTGTTACTCTTTCACGTCCAAACGTCTGAATGGATCTTGATGAAATTTGGCACAGAGATTATAGTCTGGAATAACACAAAGATACTTTTTAGATACCGCTTTTGTGCTTAGCACGGCGTCGGCAGTATACTCTAAGTTGATGGCCATTAGACATATTTCAGTTTGAATTAAGAAGGAACCAGAAGAATGATTTAAGTAATTATTTGACAGCAACATTTATCAGTAACTAGCTGTTTTCCGCGGTTTCACCCACGCTGCTCAGCACCTGTTGGTCGTAGCGTGATGTTATATAGCCTATAGCCTTCATCAAGAAATGGACTATCCAACACTAAAAGAATTTTCCAATTCCAACCAGTAGTCCCTGAGATTAGCGCGTTCAAACAAACAAACAAACAAACTCTTCAGCTTTATAATATTAAGTATAGATGTAAGTAGTTAAAGCAATTAATGAAGTACACACGACGGCACATCAACCTATACAAAACCATTTTAACCTGATTTCTCTACACTGTGTGCGATCCGTAGTAGAGAGATCAGGTTATAATAGTTTATAATAGGTTGACTTGCCATCGTTTGTACTTGTTATTGCGATTTTTAATATTCGCAGAATCTCGTTCAAAGGGAAAATATTTATATTTTCTGCACTGTATAAAAAATATAATTGCCCTTTGAGAGAGATTTTGTAAATACGAAAGTTATTTATTGACATACGCGTCAAAGGAAAACTAACATTACCCGATCCACATAAAGTCCAGCACAATCCTGCGTTGTGCAAATATCGATGGCCCTAACATGAACGCGCGTCAAAAACGTAAAGTTCAAACAATTTTTGTGTAAAACAATCAGCATTTTGTTTTAAATTTCTGCGACACAATCAGTAACACAACAGAAGGAAATACGAGCCCAACTTCGAGCGGAGTGGGAGGGAGTGTCAGGCTTGTACTGACTAAAACTCATCGATGTTCCTTTTTTGCCTTATGTGTTCCCAGGCCGCGGTATATCTTTCGAACAACCTTCAACATCAGTAACACCTGAAAATAAGACTAATCTTTACACTGAGTACAGTGAAGTTTTATATTATACTAGCTGTGCCCCGGCATGCGTTGCAATGCAATTTTGTATCTTTCTACCTACCCTACCTATCCTACCTACCCCTACCTACCCTACCTACCTACCTACCCTACCTACCCTACTTCTCTTACCGGGATGAAAAGTATCATATGTCCGTCTCCTGGTTCTAAGCTACCTCCTCACCAATTTTCAGCTAAATCGGTTTAGCCGTTCTTGAGTTATAAGTGGAGTAACTAACACGACTTTATTTTATATAGATGGCTGTTTGCGTATACGAGTTAAAATGTTTGTAAACGCACCCACGATACAGGACAAATTCCTAGTGTGGAGCGAAGTTTTTTTTTTGTAAAATAATAAAAAGTGTTTTGACGTCATTTGTGTATTCAGTTTTAAAAGCGTTCCAATTCACTTAATAGAGAAACTCAATAAGGTATACAAGATAATTCAAGTCTTGAGAATTTAAAAGCCTACTAGTATAAAGAATACCAAAGTAAATATTCACAAAATAGCTACTGGTTGCTTTGATGTTACGATTTTGGGAATCAAGGTTGATAGGATTAAATACCAGGTGGCAGTGAAGTGGCATCTCTTGAGGACAAGTCGGGAACTAAATTTTTCTTTCCCTTTCTATGTTTTAATGTGAAATTGAAACATGATAGACGAAGAGCCCACCGTGTTAATCTACCGCGAGTGATTTCATAAATCCTTACTTAATATCATAAAAGCATAAGTGAGTTTGTTTGTTACGTCTTCACGCATAAATGGCCAAACCGATTTTGATGAATTTTGTTACACGGATAGTTGAGACCGGATAGTTGAAACCAGACATAGGCTAAAAAAATTGAAGTAAAAAAGAGGGAAGAAAATGTGTTAGAATAATGTAGAAAATAAGTTAATATTACTTTTGTATTTTGTTAGTAATTTGTGGTCAATAGTATAAGTAGTTGCGATGATGCCTTTTAAGTTGGTACGACTGTCAGCATAAACCATTGACCACTAGATGGCGCTTCTTTGTTTGATATGTTTCCATTTTATCAATTCATTTTAAAATAGAATTTATATTCATAATAATGTTTAATTAATTCCTGAAATATTATATTACGATAGATCGAATACGTAAAACTTAATCTATAATTGTTTGTCTTATATTCATATTACCCGGTTGTACCAACCAAAGTGGCGCGCAACATTCGAGTTGTCAGTGTGGCGCGTTAGTTTTAAATTTAGTCGGTTATGATCGATAAGTAAGCAAGGACATATTGTCGGGCCTGCGCTAGCCTGTTATACTTAAGTATTAACGCTGTAACAACAATATTGTAAAACCAAATGATTTAAAAGAGTAACCATGGAGTTTCTTGCCGGTTCTTCTCCATGGAAACAACCAACCCGAACCGTGCACTAGCAAGTCAGTGGAATAAAGTATTTAGTTGAATTTAAAAGTGAGTTTTACTGTACGAGTCCAACATATCAGAAGTGGGATAGCACTAGAAACAATTAAGTATCTCAGTGTTACCGAACGCCCAGCAAAGCGCAATATTAAGGTACAGTTTCTTTTATCCGTTAATAAATTCAATCAAATGACCAGCAGTTAGATAAATAGTGTAACTCGCTTGATATCTTATTATACGTAGGTATAATAAATGGAATGGTAATAATAATGCTAATAACATGGAGTGATATCTTAAACGAAAATACTTTTTTTTTTAAAAAAAAAACAAGTTGGGGTATTTATAAAAAGTTGGTCAGAGCATTAATTAATGTTTTTCCCACTGGTTAACTTTTGGAATGAATACTTGTATGATTTGTTTTTATAAATAAAACACAGATAATTGGGTGTGTGCGTGTGTTTATTTTTATTCCATAATTGTAATGAATACTTGTATGATTTGTTTTTCGGAGCGTTTCGAGGCGCAGCCAGAACGGTGCGAGGCACAGCTGCAGAGGTTCGAAGCACAGCCGGAGCGGTTCGAGGCGCAGCCGGAACGGTACGAGGCCCAGCCGGAGCTGTTCGAGGCGCAGCCGGAACGATACGAGGCGCAGCCGAAACGGTACGAGGCGCAGCCGGAGCGGTTCGAGGCACAGCCGGAGCGGTTCGAGACGCAGCCGGAACGGTGCGAGGCGTAGCCGGAGCTGTTCAAGACTCAGCCAGAGCTGTTCGAGACGCACCTGGAGCTGTTCGAGGCGCAGCTGTGGCAACACGAGGCTTTCTCAAGGTGTAGGTAACATTGCCGAATAGGTCAGTAATCAGTTTTTACTGGCGCAAATGTTAAGAGACGTCATTCAGACCATGTAAACTTATGGAAGCAATGAATGCTTTCCTGTTTTTAATGTTATTTTAGAATTCGATCCATCGAAATGAAATCAAACAATGTGGATATGCAAAGTAAACGAGTGTGCACAAATTTACAACATGTCAGACAGGTGAACAAGTCGCTACGAACTAGTACAAACTGCCAAAACTTGTAGGTTCGGTGCAAAAATGGTACCAAGAGCTTCCCAGTGTAATGTTTTCCTGTAGACCTACTATCGACTTTTAGTTGCCATTCACTTCCGATGCAATCTAGTATAAGTACCTCATGCAGAGCGTACCATGAAGTGCCTTTAGCTGACAGGCGTTTGAATCGCTCACGGACTAAATGAAAGATCGAAATTTGTCTGTGGTCCGCGGTGTGAGAAAGAGCTGACGCTGTAAAGTCGTAACATAAGTCTGTCTCTTTTACTCGCACCATATGCGTTGCGTTTCGAAACTTCATTTGTATAAAAATTACAAAAAACATTTTTAAATTACGTTTTCTAGCGTCAGATTATATACTTATTAGTTAGTATAATTTTAGTAGTAAATGATAGTAGTTTAAATAATTATTTTATTTAGAAATATCAAAGGTTTGCTTATTGTTGTTGTTAAAATAAAGTGATTAAGACGAGTTAGGAACGCACCTTCACTTATGTCAGATTTGACAGCTGTTTTGAAAGTTGAAATTGTTGTTGCTTAATTACTAAATTTTATTAGTATTATTTGAAGTTATATTAATTAGTATTACAAATAATGGCATAAGTATTCTTTTGGAGTTTACGGTAATCAGGAAATTGGGCAGTATTCAACTGAAATACTTTGAATTACGTATATTATCACAATTTTTATAAAGTTATTAACAAAACGACTCAGTTTACGCCAAGAAAAAGCAACTTATATGAATTGCTTAATTTGACACATAAGCTATTCAATTCAGGTTGATGTGTCACGTTGTGATATAAAAAAGAATGAATGAAAACAGTTTGCGATCCAATTGCCGACTTGATTTGGCGTTGCTTAAACTAGATCGTATTAAGGATATTGTGGTATGAAATGGCAAAACAGTTTATTGTAGAACGTCAATTGAATCGCAAAAACAGTTCATGGTAGGCCTTCTAGTCTGAATGGCAAAACAAACTACACATGCTTGCTTGTAAATCGCGTTTAGGAGATACAGTAGAGGATATTTTCATGACTAAACAGTTTTACTTAATCGATATACTATTACGTGCAAGAATGCCATTGATTGCATACTTTTGGGTATCGAAGATCGTTCTATGAGAACTTTTGCGGAAGCAGTCCAGTATTCTGATCTCGATAAATTACTAGTTTATTTGAAGGGGGTTAAAACTAACAAAGAAATTGACAAAACGGTGCAGCAGGCTAATTGATAATGAAACCAATATGTCAGAAACCACAGCTAAATGCTATAATTGTGGCGAAGAAGTCACCCATATTATAAGTGTGCTTGTAATTGTAGTGTATCGTAGGGAAAGATAATGAATGATAACACTATGTTGCAACTTGTATGTTTCGATTTATTTCTACTATTTTCTTGGAACTGGCATGTAGTGGTTGATCTGCCTCTTAGTTTTATTAATTTGACCAATCACAAAGCTTTACATAAAAATGAAATATTCTTAACGGAGAAACAAAATGGACGAAGTTTACAAATATAGATGGCGGCAGCGCGCCTTTCAGTCCAGCGGTGTATTGTGTTCCACGATGTATTGGTATACAGCTACAGTGCTCCCAGTCTAGCGAAGCGTACAGGCGTCTTCACGAGTCTGTCAGATTTGGTTCTTAGACGATGGCTTGTGTATTGCGTAGGTCAGCGTCTTGTGGTCGATAAACACAATCAATTCTCTTCCTTCGAAAGTATTTCTGAAGCGTCTGACGGCCTTATAAATAAACAAAATTGTCTGTCAAACGTACTGAGCTGAGTTTCTGAGAATTTCTTTGAGGGATAGCTGAGAGGAACCCACTTGTTGTTGATGTGCTGTTGTAGTACGGCTCCAGCACAGTTGTTAGACGCATCGCACATTAGTGACATAGCTGCGGTTGGTGACGGGGGAGCAAGTAAGGTTGCGGTTTGTATGCTAGCCTTACATGACTCAAAAGCTGTTGATGCTTCCGCTGTCCAGCTATCTTTGTCTTGTCACGATTCTTACAGATATGCATTGAGAGGTGTTGTACATGCGCGGCGTTTGGAATGTTGTCGCGATAAAGTTCACCATTCCCAGGAAACTAAATAAGATATAATAAGATCTTCAATGGTTTCAGGCCTAGTGTAGCCAGTGATGATTTTAACTTGTATCTTTCGGTGGTTTGATTCCTTCGGACGGTGTGTCATAGCCGAGAAAGTTAACGCTTGGTTTTTCAAAAATACATTTTGATGGTTAGTTGTGATTCCATGGTCATGTTATCTTTGTAGGACAACTTGAAGTCTTTCTTGTGCTGTTTCGCTTTGTCAGATTCTATGATTACGTCATCGATAAATGGGAAAACGTAATCCAATCTACTCAGCATACGATGTATGAACCGTTGAAAAGTTTGTCCTGCATTTTTTGTAACCTGGACACATTCGAGGGTATTCGAATAATCCGAATGGCGTTATAATGGCTGTCTTCTCAATATCTGGTTCTCAGCGGTTGGCTGAGTTTGCTGTGGTTACATAATAAAGCAGGACATTTAGTTGACGATTGCCCTGCTAGAAAGGAGGACAACAAGGTTTTAGGCAATTTATTGGCCTATCAAATCTCTTACGCCGTTTTATAAAGGGGTTTCTCATGATGTACCTGTTTGATTGATTTGATTGTAAATGTGGTAATGAGATTAAGTACTGAGAAGTAAACTGATCAAAAGAGTTAATGAACCTCTTAAAGATGAACTTTGGGTAGTTGTCAAATCACTGGATATGTGTAGAGGTCCCAGTGAGTACCGAAGACGTGAAGGATCTTCACTTATTGATCGTTTCTAGTAGTTGTTGTCAAATCACTGGACATTTGTAGAGGTTCCAGTGAAATGACTTAGCAGTACCGAAGACGTGAAGGAGCTTCAGTATTGATCGTTTATAGTAGTTGTTGTCAAATCACTGGACATTTGTAGAGGTTCCAGTGAAATGACTTAGCAGTACTGAAGATATGAATGGCCTTCAGTATTGATAGTTTATTGTAGTTGTTGTCAAACCACTGGACATGTGTAGAGGTCCCAGTGAAATGACTTGGCAGTACTGAAGACATGAAGGGACTTCAGTATTGATAATTTATAGTAGTTGTTGTCAAATCACTGGACATGTGTAGAGGTCCCAGTGAAATGACTTAGCAGTACTGATGACATGAAGGGACTTCAGTATTGATAGTTTATAGTAGTTGTTGTCAAATCACTGGACATGTGTAGAGGTCCCAGTGAAATGACTTAGCAGTACTGAAGACATGAATGGCCTTCAGTATTGACAGTATATAGTAGTTGTTGTCAAATCACTGGACATGTGTAAAGGTCCCAGTGAAATGACTTAGCAGTACTGAAGACATGAATGGCCTTCAGTATTAATAGTTTATAGTAGTTGTTGTCAAACCACTGGACATTGTGTAGAGGTCCCAGTGAAATAACTTAGCAGTACTGAGAACATGAATAGCCTTCAGTATTGATAGTTTATTGTAGTTGTTGTCAAACCATTGAAAATGTGTTGAGGTTCCAGTGAAATGACTTAGCAGTACTGAAGACATGAAGGGGCTTCAGTATTGATAGTTTATAGTAATTGTTGTCAAACCTTCGGAAATGTGTAGAGGTTCCAGTGGAATGGCTCAGCAGTACTGAAGACATAAAGGGGCTTCAGTATTCAGTATGATGAATTATTAAATCTGGTAAAATCTTATTACATACATATACTAGACTAGCTTTCGCCCGTGGCTTCGCTCGCGTTAAATTCGGGTTATCACGGTTTCCCTTTCATGACATACAGATGCCTGTTATCTGTAGTTTTTGCCCTTGTGCCTTGTAATAGCAATGCTAAGTTTTCCATTTTCTTCCTCATATCTCAATCTTTTTTTTAAATAGTCTTTATCCGTATCCGGGGTCCCAACTATTTCTGCACCAACATTTATCAATGTCGAAGACGTAACAAACTCACTTTCGCTTTTATAATATTAGTAAGGATTAAATTCCCGAGACGTGAATTTGTCGACTGTTAGCTATTGTCATTATTTTATTTGATTGATCTAATTATAATTTAAAACATGTGAATAAAACGGTTTGGTAGTTTCAAGGTAGTAGCGACTTGTACCACTAGTAAATAGGACGGCTTGGTGGTTTCAAGATAGTAGCGACTTATACCACTAGTAAATAAGACGGCTTGGTAGTTTCAAGGTAGTAGCGACTTGTAGGTACCACTAGTAAATAAGACGGCTTGGTAGTTTCAAGGTAGTAGCGACTTGTACCACTAGTGAATAAGACGGCTTGGTAGTTCAAGGTAGTACTAGTAGCGACTTGTACCACTAGTAAATAAAACGGTTTTGTGGTTTTAAGGTAATAGCGACTTGCACCACTCATATATTTACACCAATTTATAATATTTAAAGTTGATTCTTAGTGTATTATGGTTAGGTACTTACAGTTGTAATTGCTTTGTGTTGTTGATTTGAATATTACCTGTATAACTGTATACAATTGAAATATTTTCAAATAAAAAACCATTTACCTAAATACGCGAGGACGCGTAAGTTACATGGATGGCCGAATGTTGGAATAGGGTGCAAAGTAGTAGCGACGAGTAACAAACTATTTCGTACAGTTGGATGTGTTAGTCATGATTAATTAAGATATCCAGTATGGCTTCAATAGTTGCATTGTAACTGGAACAGTTGATTTAGATACGCAATATTGATTATTGTATATAATGCTATTCGTATACATACGCGAGGACGCGTAAGTTATGCGGATGGCCGAATGTTAGAATAATGTAGAAAATAAGTTAATATTACTTTTGTATTTTGTTAGTAATTTGTGGTCAATAGTATAAGTAGTTGCGATGATGCCTTTTAAGTTGGTACGACTGTCAGCATAAACCATTGACCACTAGATGGCGCTTCTTTGTTTGATATGTTTCCATTTTATCAATTCATTTTAAAATAGAATTTATATTCATAATAATGTTTAATTAATTCCTGAAATATTATATTACGATAGATCGAATACGTAAAACTTAATCTATAATTGTTTGTCTTATATTCATATTACCCGGTTGTACCAACCAAAGTGGCGCGCAACATTCGAGTTGTCAGTGTGGCGCGTTAGTTTTAAATTTAGTCGGTTATGATCGATAAGTAAGCAAGGACATATTGTCGGGCCTGCGCTAGCCTGTTATACTTAAGTATTAACGCTGTAACAACAATATTGTAAAACCAAATGATTTAAAAGAGTAACCATGGAGTTTCTTGCCGGTTCTTCTCCATGGAAACAACCAACCCGAACCGTGCACTAGCAAGTCAGTGGAATAAAGTATTTAGTTGAATTTAAAAGTGAGTTTTACTGTACGAGTCCAACAAATGGGAGAGAAAGATATTTTTTTGATCATCACGTAAGTTAGCGTTAACCCAAAGTAACTATGCCACAGACGAAGTCACGGGCGGAAGTTAGTTAACTAATAATTTAAGAAATTACCCGCGCGTCCGTGCTAAGTCCACAGACTCACGGTTGAAATAACAAACATACCGTGTAACCCTTTATTTACTGTTCGGAAGTGGTTCGAAATATGAAATAAACTTTATTTTCGTGTTGCTCAAAGGAATGTTGTATCTGTACAATACATATGAATGTCCTCTCCCTGTAAGAGATGCATATGTTGCAGTCAAAACTCTTAAATAGTCAAAAGTACTATTGACTAGCAAAATCAGTCAAACGTACTATTAACCGTATGCTTTAGTCAATAGTACTTTTGACTAAAATAACAGTTAAAAGTATTTTTGCCCATTGGAGCTGATAAAAAGTACTTTTGACTAAGTGATTCCGTCAAAAGTGGTTTTGACTGGTTGTATCAGTCAAAACTCTTAAAAAGATTCTAATGCCTCCTAATCTAAATAGTTCAGTTTCGGGTAACCAACTAAAAACAATCTCTTTTTTTCTATAAATGCAGGTCGTTTCTGTCAATAGTACTTTTGAATAGTTAAGAGTTTTGACTGCAACACATACATGTGAGCGAATCAGGTATTTCGATATCCAATCAAAAACTCTTTTGAATGGAAAATATTGCATGTTTTAATTACAAATCATTTTGAAACTCGCGCTGTCTGTTACGCTTAATTGAACACAGCGAATTTATTTAGTGTAAAATATGAGTATTTTTAAAGCATTGATATTGAAAAATAACTGACTGTATGAAGCGTGTGAGAGAGTGCGAAGATATATGCATGAAAACCAAAAAAATGCCTGAAAAATACGGTCCACAAAAACATTGTTAATATTTAAAGCACGGTTAAAGTCATTGCTCTTATATAAAGCTTACTATAGCATCCAAGAGTTTATAGAAGATCAAATGTTAACATTGAATTTTAAAATATGATTATGTATATGCTAAATGTTTAAGGTTAGAAATAAGTTTAATAAATATTGTTTATGACTAGATATAGTAAGTAGTTTAATTAATATGGTATTGTGAAAGTTCCTTCCATACGTGATATTAGATTCTGCAATATAATTTTATTAGTTTTAAGACATTTTGCTGCGCCCTAACGGGGTCATGTACTCATTAGTTATAAGTCTAGCGTGTAACTTTTTTGCACAGACGCCTGCAAGTCAAGCTACCCGAAACTGTCAATTTTCCCCAATGAACCTTGAACCTAATACTTTAGAAATAAAGTCGAAAATCTATCACAGAAATCTGACAGATTGTAGTAGCTTGATGTGCAGGCATCTGTACATTGTGCATTTAATGAATAAATAACCTGTGAATATTTGTGTTGTAGAGTGAAACAAACAGCATTTATGAAATTACAAGCCCGACGAGGTTTGAGTACTGATTTTCTATTGTTTTATTTTTTATTTTTACTGTACTGATTAGCTATAGTATGGTGTGGGTAAATGGAAATAATTAAAACGAAATATAGCAGTCATCTAACTAAAGAACGACGATTTGACGACACGGTTAGCGCAGTGGCTGAGTGATCGACTGCTGCGCTGCGTGTCACGTGTTCAATCCCCGCTCAGAACAAATATTTGTATGGCCTACAGATAGTTGTTCCGGGTCTGGCTGTTTGTGTATGTGGGTTTAGATGTTTTTAAACGCACCCACGACACAGGAGAAAAACTAGTCTAGCAACGGGCAACGTTTTATTTAAAAAAAAGAAATCACAGCAAGTAGATGCATGTATCACTACGCACCCGGTATAGAAAATCCGACGCCATTGATGGTATGAACGCTGAATATAACTACGTTAGTAACCATGACTTTTTTTTCGGGTGGAAGGTCATCAAATGACTTCCCCCACTCTGGGCGGAGCGGGGGAGCTTGTCAGACTTGTATTGACTAAAACCCACCCATGTTCCTTCTATTGCCCTTTACGTTTCGAGGCCGCGGTATCTCTTTCGAACAACCCGCAACCCCGGAGTCACCATGTCTGTGGTTCATTCTGTACGTATTTTTAACTATGTAGTTAACCATCAGAGGTCGAGTCCATGGAATATTGGAAATCAGAAAAAAGTCAAATACAGTCTGAACTTTATACTGCATACGACGTTCGACTTTTTTCCTTTTGTCTTTCCTTTAGACTTTAAAGGAAAGTTAAATGGTACATGTTGATGTAATTAGGGAGAGGGGTTGAAAGATTTTTGTATAAAGCGTGGTGGCATAAGTTTCGCTATTTTATTTTATTTTTTTGACGGGCCTGTTGGTGGTTAGTGGCCCTGACTGCTGAGCCGGAGGTTGTGGGTTCGATTCCCACCCAGGACAAACTTTGTGTGATGAGCATGATTGTAGTTCTGTGTCTGGGTGTGATTTATCTATAATATGTATGTATTTATAAATTATATAAGTATGTATATCAGTTGTCTGGTTACCATAACACAAGCTCTGCTTAGCTTGGGATCAGATAGCCGTGTGTGAGCTGTCCCAAGATATTTATTATTTATTTGTAAAATAGGGGCCAAATATAAAAACTATAAGTATCTACTCTATGTACAAGTTAAAAAACGTCTAAAAATGTTTTAAAGGAAAAAACAATTATTTTTATTATTGAACTGAAAATAATTGTTTATGACATAAAATGTGATTTTAAACATCAGCGAGAGGCAGGTATTTTTGACAATAATCGCTAAGAATCGCGTTTTGCCTTTGCAAGTTGTAGGAGAAGCAAAGGTATGAAGCTGCATACAGCCTTATATTGAAAATAAGATTTTTTATTTTGGGCACAACAAACAAATGCTATTTTGTAATACAAGCAAATTATTTTATTATTAATAATGTTTATCTATGACATGATTTATGTCTGTCAATAAAAACAATTTAAATTGTCATAAAAGTACCTACATGTCCCTCTTAACTGTGCAAAAAAAACATTTACCGACTTATTACGACTTATAATCGTAATTTTGATTATTGAAATATTAAACAAACAAAATTTAATTTAGAAGTTATCAACCCGCTGATGATGTCAACAATTAAGAAACAAAAAAAAAAACTATAATCAATGAACTTTTTCTTCAGGAATTCTCAGTAGTAGCACAGGCTCTTGGTTTGTTTTAGGCTTCCCTTAGAACTCAATCGTAAAAATGTTCATAAGTATACCTCTGCCTAATCGCTACGAGGAAAACAGGCGGAATGTCATTAGCCTCAATATTTTGCACTTAAAAAATAGAACGGAAAATATCGTGTCCCTCTACCCTAAACAAAGTTAAAACTGTGGTGAACCGTTAACAATGCTGTTACGAACCCTAATCAACTTTTGTTGCTACGCCGTAGCACGCCCCAACGCGTAGCACTCGCTACGTCGTAGACCGCTACGACTTTATGGATATTTGAATATGGTTGGATTTTCTTGTTTAGTTAGATAGGCGCAGACGGTTTATGAAAATTATTTGTTAACTGTTTAATGAATTTCTAAGGTGAATATATAATATAGAAAGCCCTAAGTATCTATTGACAAGTTTCAATTAGGTATACGAGCTTATTAACTATACAATTTTTATATATTTTGCACACATGATGTTGAAAGTAAAATCAGAAATAACTTAACATTTATAAGAATGTGTGAAATGATCTCTTCATTTTCGTCATCATCATTATAATATCAGGCGTAAACGCCCATAACTGTTGCGGGTTGTTTGAAAGAGATGCCTGTGGGATATAAAGGGCAAAAGAAAGAACATGTATGGGTTTCATTCAGTAAAAATCTGACAACCCCAAAATTATTTGCCGATTTATTATTCGCAAAAAAATCGACGTACACGTCTAGACACATGCCACCTAAAATGCTCTTCATATTATGTATATTAAACACAGATTCAGATTAAACGTTTATTAAATTATTTTTTACAAACATAACACATATTCCCTTCAGGGCAAAACATTACATCAGATTTTGTTATTATTTATTTATTTTAGTACAGAGAACTAAAATAAAAATAAATAGTTTCACAATATAAAATCCCGCAATGCACACTCAATTACAAGAAACCACAGCTTACACATTATCGAGTATGTACACATGCTATACATACAAATTATTTAATAAAAGGGATACATGCTACAGTTATACAATCACTAGCTTTTGCCCACGACTTTGCTCTCATTAAATTTGAGGTAACACAGTTCCCCTTTCCTGATTTGCAGGTACATGCTACCTGCAGTTTTTTCCCTTGCGCCTTGTTGATTTGTAAAAGCAATGCCAAGTTTTCCCTTTTCTTCCCCCTTTCTCCCTCATTTCCCATTTTTTTAAATTAAAAATTAGCCTATGTCCGTCTCCTGGGTCCCAACTATCTCTGTACCAAAATGTATGAAACTTGGTTTAGCCATTTAGGCGTGAAGAAGTCACAAACAAACAAACTCACTTTCGCTTTGTAAGGATGCTTTTATTAAAGAAAATTTAAATACAGTCAAATTTATAATATTATTATCAACAAATGACACAGTTTACAAGTACCAAACATTATACAAAAAGCTAGCTTACAAAAAACTTCCCCAATACGCTTTGATGAAGTGTCGCAACAAAGGGGGTACATTTTAATAACCTGCCGCCTTTGATGGGCCATGTCAATGACGGCCGCCGTACAAACAGTGACTCTATATTGAACTACACACACTATTGCAGTATCCCCTTCACGCATTACGCACTGCAGCGTGCTCGCCGATTTTCCCCTTGTTCAAAACAGACAGACCGACGGACACCCTATATATGACGTTTCAATTAATATTTCTCCTTTTAAACCCGAAATAAAACCGTACGCAAATCTACACAAGAGTAAACATAATTATAGTAATCGTATTATTAGTGGTTGAAATTCGAACGTAATTAATTTATGTTTTGTTTCTAGCTTTCAGCAATAATTTCTGTAAGTAGCATAAATACTTTTTAAAAATTGTACGTTCTTCAAAATTAAACAAATGTCCCACTCCTCCAAGTATGTGGCTTTCCTAATTTATTATGTAATTAATGTAATGTATTTTTTTTTTCAAAGTAGTGGTCGCCCTATGATATTCCACCAAACTAATTATTCAATTGGTTTTGGTGGAACAAAAATACTAACGCCATTTTTAATTTATAACCAAACAGAAGCAAGCTTATCTATTTTGTCTTTGCTTTTTTATGCAATATTCGTATTTATTCACTCATTCTCCTACCTTTAAAAAAGTTTTAATAATTTCATAAAAAAATATTGCCAGAAAGAGAATTCTACAATACCACTTACAAAATAACAATAACTTTAAAATTTTAACATAACTTCAATTGGTAAGTAGTGAAATGAACTCTGGTACCTAAGGTAAGGTTTAAATTGTGTTATGGGTACCTGTGCTCTCTCATGTTTTGCCTTCAGAGTTCCTTTCAATTTAAATAAAATGGAGACTTTATCATGTCATATCTTCTTCGCAATAATGTCATAGACATATACTAAACAATATCTATAATTTAAATGACTGCTGAGACGACACAAATTAATTAAAGCGAAAATGAGTTTGTTACCTCTTCACGCTTTAATGGCTAAACTTTGGTACAGAGATAGTTGGGAACCAGGAGACGGACAAAGGCTATTTTTTTTAAAGTGGGACATGAGGGAGAGATATAGCGTTGCTATTACAAATCAATAAGGCGCAAGGGCAAAAACTGCAGGTAGCAGGTACTGTGTTATACCGAATTTAACGCGATCGAAGCCGCGGGCAAAAGCTAGTAGGATATTAAGAAGTATTTTAAGATAAAACATGACGCGCCCCATAAATTGGGCTAATGGTGAGTTATTATAATGATCATTTATAATTTATTTTCAACTAGGAACTAAAAGAAACTCCCACAAACAACAAAATCTTTGCTCAAATTTTAAGCATGCTTAAGGCAAAGGAAAAAGAGGAAGAAATTCGTTTCCCAGCAATATTTTTTTTATACTGTTACTTAGGTTGTGGTATACCGAACAGAATACAAAGTTGAAGGCTTCGCGATAGGTTTTTTTACAACAATATTGTAACCTGGATGAAAATAGACGCGAACTAAATCGCCGGAAAAGCCGGGAAACACAAAGAGCGTACAAGACAATAAAAATGCATTGTTCTCTCCGGAAAAAATCTACGTGAAGTAGGTACATGTTTATTAAGTTAATAATTCCCCTTTTTGTTAGAACAAAGTGTGCTTTTAGTTTGTTTATTTTACTTTGCTTTAACTGTATGACTTTGAAAGGAAAACAGCATTATTTTTTTGTTTTAAAGAAGACAATGTCAATCAATTTTTTTGTTTTAAAAACTATTTATCCTTACAAAGCAGCTGTGTCATTTGTTTTGTGCATTCATTTTGAACAATTATTTAGAATTATAAATATTTTCATAAGTAATTTTTTTATATTTAGTTATTTTTATTTGTAATTCAAATAAAGAGAAATGTTTACAAATTTATAACGAGTTGAATAATTATAAAGTTTGCCAATAAACTGTAAAAAAGTTTATTAGTTACTAGCTTTTGCCCGCGGCTTCGCTCGCGTTAAATTCGGGATAACACAGTTCCCCTTGCGCCTTATTGATTTGGAATAGCCTCTTCCCTCTTTCTCCCTCACATGACACTATTTTCAAAAAAATATTAGCCTATGTCCGTCTCCTGGTTCCCAACTATCTCTGTACCTAAATTCATCAAAATCGTTTCAGCCATTAAAGCGTGAAGAGGTAACAAACAAACTTACTTTCGCTTTTATAATATTACTAGCTTTCGCCCGCGGCTTCGCTCGCGTTAAATTCGGGGTAACACAGTTCCCCTTGCGCCTTATTGATTTGTAATAGCAACGCTAAGTTTTCCCTTTTCTTCCCTCTTTCTCCCTCACATCCCACTCTTTTCAAAAAAATATTATCCTATGTCCGTCTCTTGGTTCCCAAGTATCTCTGTACCAAAATTCATCAAAATTGGTTCAGCCATTAAAGCGTGAAGAGGTAACAAAGAAACAAACAAACAAACTCACTTTCGCTTTTATAATATTAAGTAAGGATAGTTATCCCGATCGCTTTTCTGCCATGGCCCTCAATATCAGCGGAGACAAGATTTTGACACAGAACATAAACTATGACTAAAACAAGAAATCAAAATCAAAAGCATTTATTTCAAGTCAACCATTTTAGGCACTTTTGAATGGCAAGAAACAAAATGAAGTTACAGTCCCAGTCACAAGACATAATAACTTGTGAAAGTACTGTAGTTGCCAAGTTTTAAACAACTCTTCCCTCACTCTCATAGTCCCATAAGACGGCGCCAAAAATCAGGCTCAGGTCTAGCAATTAAAGAAACTTTACAAGAACGGGGGTACTATACTGTAGACTTCTGAAATCGTAGCTGCTACTAAGAACTTGATCTAACCAGTGAATCAAACCATTGACCCTACACGATGCATAACACACAATTAAACAACCATGCAATAAAATCTCTCCATGTTCACTTTCCACAGTCCTTTAAAAAAAACTCACTCGTGAAGCTCTTCAAAGGGTAATATTCATAATATTTGAGCTTATTACAAACGGCATACAATGGATGTACTCGACAGGATGTTCGGAGGGGGTGTTGGAACCCTCTCTCACTAACGAGAGCCAGACACAGCGACGCTAGTGCTAGCCTGTTGCGTCCCGGACAGAGCTGTACCGACAGACTAAGTTATAACTTAATTGTAACTTTGAAGTGTGGTTTGTTTTGTAGTGAGTTCATGGCATAGTTTGTTTATTGTTAACTGTTTCAAGATAGCCTCCCAACCAGCTCAAAAGCTGCTTCTAAAGTCAGTTTACAGCCTGATAGTTAGATAAGAGCTGTATAAGGGCTGTAAATTTTCCTTAATACGTATATTAGTCTATATGAAACCCTTTAACAGCTAAGTGGTATAGTAGTCGTTCAGAAGTAACAAAAAAACAATGCCAGATATCCATAGTAACTCTGGCTCAATATTAATTTGTCATGGACAGTGAATATTTTTACGTTTTTTTGTGTTTAATGTAAAATTCGGTTCTGTGATGTCTACTTTAACATTGAACTTCTAAAAAAACAGTTATTCAGACTTTTTAAATTGGAGGTTATGTATTTTTACAGATAGTAAATAAAACAACAAATATACAGTTGAATAGTTTTATTCTTTTTTACCATTATCATTCAAAACAATTCTCAAACAAAACTCTCGCTCTTGTAACTTTAAATCTAAAACCAAGGACTATAATTTTAGACTAGAGCTCTAAGCGCTATATTAGGACAAATAGAAACAACCAATTAGAACATTTTACGAAAGAAAACCTTTTTTATCTTCAATGTTATGATAACTAGCTTTCACTAGCGTTAAATTCGGGGTAACACAGTTCCCTTCCCTGATTTACAGTTCTGATTATGATTTCGTTAAAATAATAATCCTAAGGCACGCGGTTTGATTTCCCCTTGCCCACCTACCTACCCACGATTCGTGATAATGGCCACTGCCCTTTAGACTTATAGACCTGACATTTTCAATATTGACACAGGTAACATTACCTCCCAAGTGGGCGACACTAGGTAGAACCATTTGTTACCAAGTAGTAACAAGTATTTGAATACGATTTTCTTCGTATTGTCCCGTCTATGACTCGACCACCCGAATATCCTTACTATCCTTATTAATATTATAAAAGTCAAAGTGAGTTTGTTTGTTACCTCTTCACGCTTTAATGGCTAAACCGATTTTGATGACATTGGTACGGAGATAGTTGGGTACCCGGAGACAGACATAAACATTTATTTTAAATGTGGAAAATGAGGGAGATAGAGGGAAGAAAAGAGAAAACTTATCTTTGCTATTCGCCACCGATAAGGCATAACAGCAAAAACTACAGGTAGCAGGTACCTGCAAATCAGGAAAGGGGAACTATGTTACTCCGAAATTAACGCGAGCGAAGCCGCTGGCAAAAATTAGTATTTAAATATATTGAACTACAAAGTACACAATTAATTTGCCAACCATACATTCATACCTTACGCAAATAATAAAAATATTGACAAGCACCGTTTCAACACGGTGTGCACAGTGCATGCAGTAGGAAAACACACTGCTCAGCTCTGACCGGGCCGAGTGCACCCGCCACCCAGCGGTAGCTATAGCGACGAGGTCGGCGCATCAAGGCTGCCCGGGACCTAGGTCACTAAGTAGATAGGTACAGAAGGTGTATGTATTTGGAACGGCTGACTATTTATGGATGGTATTTAAAAGTACTTCAATTTATTCCCATTTCGTTTACCTAATTTTGCCTGTGTTGCACCAAATATACTGAATGTGCACCAAAATATGTTAATTAAAATATGTCATAACGAGCATCAGGAAAAAGACACTACAATAAAAAAGTGTTATATCTTTATCCATTTTCTATTAATGCAAGTCGTTGGGGGTCGCAGTTTTAACCTAACCTAACCTACGCATTTTTTTGCATTCAGGAAAGAATATTTGGTGCACGATCAGTATTTTTGGTGAACAAAAAATTTTTTCCCATTATTTATTAGCAGTTGTTTCTGTCCTACTGAACTGACCGACTATCCTGTGCTGTTTGTGGCAAATTTTGTGATACTTTGTTCAATTAAGCCGTGGAAGTGGTGTTGCGTGGGTACCCCAGAAAAATATGTTTTTGTTTTTTTATAAAACGTTGCTCAACACTTAGAATTTCTTGTGTATCGTGGGTGCGTTTACCAACATATAAACTCACATACACAAACCGATACATACACAAACCGACCCGAAACAACTATCAACTAATTACAGGTGTAGCACAGTTTTTGGAACGAAGTTCCTTATCGCGCATTGTGAAAGGGGGCTAGACGGAAAAAATTCTTACGAAAAGTTGTCACGACACTTTTTGCTATAGTAAGCTATTATAAGCTGTGCGGCGTCGCATGTTTCTGTGTCTGTCTGTCTCTCTCTCTCTTATAGAAAGCAAGCCAGATATTTTCATTTCTATAGGAACTTCGTTCCATCCGGGTGTCCCTTGACACCTCTAAATTTTTTTCTTAATGATCTTTACATACAAAAAAAAGCACCAAAAACCAAATTTTTACTCATGGCAATAACTTAAGGCGTCACCTTAAGTTGTTGTTATGAAGCAAAAACATAGAGATCAAAGTCAACATTCTCAATTTTGACTTTGATATAAAAGTATTTAAGTTGTTACCTTTATACTTTTTTTTTAAAATGATAAACATAGAGATCAAATTCAAAGTTAAAATTCTACATTTTTTTATTTAAACTTTGTTAGACTCGTACGCCGATGAGTGATGAGTTTTGGGCTTACTGTATGTATTTCTGACGGTCTGCATCCGTCCTTCTGGATCTATTTACACAGCAGCGATGCATCTCTACCCGCCCTTCACCCGCTCGTCACCATGGCAACAGCTGAGCTCAACGCATCGCGGCTGCCCGGGGTTTGGTCTGCGCTCTCATTTTGCTAAATTAATTTAAACCTACCTGAGTTTGACTGATCACGGATGGACCGTATTGATTGTAAAGAGAATGTGAATAATGTTTCGTGTTTTGCGATGCTGGCCAATGCGGTGTGTCTGACTATTTGCAGGTTTTGTGCTGGTATTTAATTAAATTGAGGGGTGCAAAGTGTACTTTATAGACGAAACATTTATGGTCATTTTACGAAGAATGTCTAGCACATTTTTCTTAGTACATGTGACACCAGCTTTATGAAGGCTAGGAAGCTTTTGCAACGTATGTTTAGTTGACACAATTAGTTTAGCAGTATTGTATTATCTGTGGTTCAGCTAATGTTTAAAGCCTACTTTAGTCTTGGTGAACTAGATTATTTAGAGGTTAAATTGGTTGGTGATATCTTAACACGAGTAAGTGGTGTAAACGTAAGATACTATTAAGGCCTATTCAGACCTAAGCGGTATTCGCTGCCGCTGTGGGTAGAGGTACATACCGCGCGGGTTTCGCTCAGGTATTTAGTATCAAGTACCGCGGTTTTCTCTGCCGCAGACGGTACCTAGCGAATACCGCTTAGGTCTGAATAGGCCTTTCTACTACCCATACCATTTTAGTTTTGCAAAAAGCACAATCATTATTAATAATAAGTATTGATATATTATTAAGATGTTATAAACATTATTTGTAATTTTTGTTTTAGTTTTATGATCGACGTATTTACGTTACGTTTGCACGGCGTGTCTTGCTGGGGCCTATGTTTTATTTGACTATTGAGTGCGAACATGAGTTAGGTATTCATCCTACTAATATTATAAATGCGAATGTTTGTGATAGCCATAGGCTCACCCCTCTAATATATATATATATATATAAGGTACTGCCTACAGTACTGTTTCTCCTCCTTTAAATCCATCCAAAGGTTGTCTTGAAAAGATCGCTTTTAGCGGTAAGACCGCCTATTGTGTCACCCTATTTATAAGTTGTTTACTGTTATTCTTGTTATTTGTATGGTGTACTTAATAAAGAATATTCTATTTATTTTAAAATCCCGGGTAATATTATGTTGGTATTTTGCAGACCACGTCTGGTCAAATCCTTGTAAGAATATCGTATGTAGTAGACAGAAGTCTTTGTTTATTATTATTTTGACGGCACGGTTGGCGCACTGGCTCAACGCCTGCGAGACTGCTACACTGCGAGTCGCAGGTTCGGTTCTCGCACGGAACAAATTATTGTATGACTTATAGGTAGTTGTTCCAGGTCTGGCTGTAAGTGTAAGTAAGTTTAATGTTTGTAAATGTACCAACGATACAGGAGAAATAGCTAAAATGAGGCGGCGATAGAAAAAAAAAAACTGTTATGAACTTATATATAGCACGTTGTTAGAAGAACAGGAACTCCCGGCAACGGCCGCCGTGGTCCTCACCTCCCTCCGTCTCGGCTCTCCACACTCGAGTCCTGCATATCCACTTTGTATATCTAATTATTTTTGTGAAATGCCTTGCGTATTTTAAGACTGAAAAATTTTAGATTGAGGGTAAAAGTTGTATAAAGCTTACGGCGACTTTTTGTACCATTAGTGACTCGCGTTAATTGCGTACAAACGAGCTAGCCGTGGACTGCACCGCATCGCTATAGTGGGGATATATCATGACTGTATTGCCACCGTTTTGCGTTTATACAACTTTTATATCATCCTTCCCTATGTACAATTTTCGATAGTTATTCGACTTCTTAACTTCTTCATTAAGGGCCCGGTAAAAGTGTCGTAGAGCTCTTTGCTCTGCCATACCTCCCTGCGGTTATTAGAGTCTGATACTTTTGGCTTGCGCCAGGTCTTGTTAGCTAGAAAGAGTGGGATAAGGTCCTTTTGAAGATAGGATTCAAGTCTAGACAAAACCACAAATCTGAATCCTAACATAATAGTGGCAGCTACAGTATTTGGATTTGTGCATGATTGATCGCAATATGCTCGTTCCTATTACAAAAGATTTAAACATAACTGCCGAAATGTGAGTATTCTTTTATATACTTTTCCATCTAACCCTTCGAGGTGTGATTGTTAATATTAGCATTCAAAATGTATTCAAGAACTTATAGAATAATATCTATAATAATAATTATAGACCCTGTTTCCGCTACCGGCGGGCTACTATTTTTAAATGTTTTTAAGAAATATTTAAAAATATAGTTATATGTTGATAAAACAATAAATGAACGAGAATGATATAACACTAGAGTCTTCACGTGGTCTTCTAACCACTAAAAACGAAGTTGCTCAAGAATTTGTGGATTTCTTTACTAGTATCCCAATTAAAACTACAGAAACGTTAAATTCCTCACCCTTGCATTCTGTTGACTTATTAAGAGCAAACGTTTTACCATGCCCGGTTGAGTTTCAGTTTAAACATATTAACCCCACTGTAGTTATTAAAGCTTTTAAACAAATAAAAATCAAACTAACCGAAGACCTTTGGGGATTGTCAATTAAAGTTTGTCAAGCTATCATTGAGACTATAGCACCGTACTTAGCCTTTATATTTAATTTGTGTGTGGACCAAGGAGTCTTCCCGGACCTCATGAAATACAGCAAGGTAATACCACTTTTCAAATCTGGGGACAGTAAAGACACCAATAATTATAGACCCGTATCCGTTTTGCCGGTTTTCAGCAAGGTGTTTGAAAAGGTAATGCTTAACCAAATGCTCAACCACTTTAACACCAATAAAATATTACATGAAAAGCAGTATGGTTTCACCAAAGGACGTTGTACCACTGACGCCGGTGTCACCCTATTGAAACACATATTTACTGCGTGGGAAGAGGCACAGGATGCCATAGGGATCTTTTGTGACCTCTCAAAAGCATTTAATTGCGTGAACCACGAAACCCTTCTCTTAAAACTTGAACATTACGGCCTAGGGAAACTTGCCCTTAGTTTAGTTAAATCATATTTAAATGATAGACAGCAGCAAGTGCAAATAAATGGTGTCAATTCAATGGGTTTAAATGTAAAGATGGGTGTACCACAAGGATCGATATTAGGTCCCTTCCTCTTTTTAGTATATATAAATGATCTACCCCATTTGTTTAAAAACCAACCACAAATGGTGTTATTTGCTGACGATACCTCTCTAATATTTAAGATAAACAGACGTGCCACAAATCTTGACGACGTAAATAATGCCCTAATGCAGGTACATAATTGGTTTACCGCTAATAATTTAGTATTAAATGAGAAAAAAACGAAGTGTATAAGATTTGCTCTACCAAATGTCAAAAACAGTGAGTGTGACATAGTATTGAATCAAGAGAAACTAGAATTCGTCGAAAAAACTGTTTTCTTGGGAATAACACTCGATTCAAAGCTACAATGGGGTCCGCATATAACATCTCTTGCAGGACGCCTTAGTTCAGCAGCATATGCTGTTAGAAATATCCGTCAGTTTACTGATGTTGATACCGCGAGACTAGTCTATTTTAGTTATTTTCATAGTATAATGTCATACGGTATTTTACTTTGGGGACGGGCTGCAGACATCGAGTCTATATTTATTCTGCAGAAAAGAGCCATTAGAGCCATATATAACCTACGTAGGCGAGATTCTTTAAGGGAACAGTTTAAGGATATTAACATCATGACAGTACCTTGTCAATATATTTATGAAAACATCATGTATGTCAGGAAAAACTCGCATCTTTTTAGTAAAAGAGGTGACAGACACAATTATAATACTAGAAATAGGGACCAATTAGTTCAACCAGGTTTCAGGTTAGCTAAAGTAGACTCATCTTTCATGGGGTACTGTTTGAAATGCTACAATAAAATACCTCCCCACATTCTTCAACTGAATGAAACGAAATTTAAATCTTGTATTAAACGCACACTATGTAGGCAAGCATATTATAAGTTGGGGGATTATATTGATGATAAAAATGCTTGGCTCAATGCTGGTCCTGCTCCTCAAGCATAGGGGTAAACTCATTAATAAGTATCCGAAGCTATAGTGGAAGCTGCAGAAGATTGTAAGACTATCTTTGCAATGTATAGAATCAATTCTCTAGTATTGTATAATCATTAAGCCCATATGTGAGTGCTATGTATTATCATTGACTTGACGAAGCCCTGGTGGTTAACAGTGTCATGCTCACTTAAATGTCTCGCTGATGGTGGCGGGTGTGTCGGGTCATTTAGCTCCCTTCAAAATGGTCGAGCTGAATGGGGCTGATCCATACGTCATGTTCGTGAACGGGCGCTGTCAGTTGGGACTGGTCATTTTTTAACTACCACGGTCATTTTTAATTTATTTAGATTTAAATTGAATTTTGCTCTTTATTTACTCTGGACGCTCTTACTGTGCACGTCTTTCTACATCGTTCTCACATATTTGTATAATCTCAACACGAATGATGTAAATACTATTTTGTAAAAATATTAGAATTTAAAAGAGTGTCCATGGAGTTTCTTGCCCATTCTTCTCCATAGAGATCAACGCTTTGGAATGGGCAACTGCAGTACTTTCACAAGTTATTATGCCTTGTGACCGGGACTGTAGATTCATTTTGTTTCTTGACATTCAAAAGTGCCTGTAATGGTCTAATTGAAATAAATGATTTGATTTGATTTGATTTGATTTAGAATTATGAACTTTATAGCTTAGCCTTTTTTCCAACTATGTTGGTGTCTGCTTCCAGACTAACCGGATGCACCAGTATTTTACATCGATGCCCGGATCGACTGCCTATCTGACTTCCACAACTCTGTTATTACTGGATAATAATAATATGTTACCTCTTTGTAAGACTGGTTGTCAGACTTTCACGACGCTTACTATCTGTAACAGCTGCTAAAGATCTACAAATGACAACCGGGAGCAGCAGCTTAACGTGCCTTCCGAGGCACGGAGGAAACTCGTTTCTACCGGGTGAGCACCCATCCGCAGACCACCCTAGGAAAGTGCGACTTACCCTAAGATCGACCCGAGCGGCTACTATTATTAAACCACGAGTTTCTTCATCCAAGAACTTTATAGATCGTACTTATTATATATACGTAATATTAAGAAAGATTTCGTTTAGCTACGGTCTTTTTAAAGGTGCTAAGTTTGATTGAGTTCAAGATATGGTCAGAACAAGGTTGAGCACCTACTTAGTTAATTACGTCCGAGGTTGCCTTGAGAAATGGTTGGTAGAGTTCATGATTGACTTAGACATGGTTGCACAGTTCGCTAAGTTCAAGATAGTTTTGAGTACATGGGTGGTGGATTGCATGGTTGACTCAGTGTACGATTGGTTGAGAGCTAGGTTCTTTGCGTACAAGGCAACCATGTTCTGAAGACAACCTTGCAACTAGCAAGGTTTTCTTTAGAACATAGTTAGCTTATTGTCACGTTGCTGACGTTGCACATTCGATGTCGGACGTAAGTTTAAGACTTGTGCAAGTTTGTCTCTTTGTTTCCAGTTACTGAGTGACGTCATAGACAATTATTATATTTTTAGGCGCGTTATGGCGCCTTGTTGTATGTAATAGACGTGTATATTTCGAATCACAATACAGTACACTTGCGACATCGGGAGAATATTAGTGTTCCACAACGTAGTACAAGATTCTTGCCAAATATTCACCAAGGTTCAGTAAACGGTGGTAGTTATAATTACGGTTAACGCTAGTGGTATTACCTTCTCATTGTCTTAGATCCGACTAGTGAGTACATGTGTACCATAGACCTCAACTGTAGACCATTGTAGTGTTGTGTATATAACTAAGTTCGTTCTCACATAATTTACCATATTAACACGAATGATGTAACCAAGGTTTTGTAACAATATTCTGATTTAAAAGAGTGTCCATGGAGTTTCTTGCCCATTCTTCTCCATGGAGATCTACACTTTGGAATGGGCAACTACAGTACTTTCACAGTTATTATGCCTTGTGACTGGGACTGTAGCTTCATTTTTATTTTTGTCAATGTTTTGACAGTTCAAAAGTGCCTGTAACAGGAGGAGCTCGTGGCTAAATAATAGCAGCCGCTCGGGTCGATCTTTAGGTTAAGCCGTGCTTGCCTAGGTTGGTCTGTGGATGGGTGACCACCGGTTACATACCGAGTTTCCTCCGTGCCTCGTAAAGCACGTTAAGCCGCTGGTCCCGGCTGTCATTTGTAGATCTTTGACAGTCGTTACAGGTAGTCAGTGTCCCGAAAGTCTGACAACCAGTCTTACCAAGGGGTATCGTATTACTCAGTACTAACTGGGTTGTGGAGGTCAGATAGGCAGTCGCTCCATGTAAAATACTGATATTCAGCTGCATCCGGTTAGACTGGAAGCCGACCCCAACATAGTTGGGAAAAGGCTAGGCAGATGAAAAGTGCCTGTAACAAGCCTGCTTGAAATAAATGATTTTGATTTTAAGAGTGGGAACCATAGATAATTAGTTCGGTTCGCCACATATTAATACCAACCTATTACTTTCCCACTCCTGCGCAAAGCCATCTTCTCATACAGAGAAGCCACGCAAGCATTGGTCACTACGCATCTGAGGACGTGGCGATTTCAGACTCATATTTTAATATTTTTGGTGCGGGTGACATAAGATGAAAAGATATGTTTAGTGCCAATAATACATCCCGTCAGTAAACATGTCTGTGGGAAGTCCTATACGGCTTTGATATTCAGCAGGTAAAGCCTTAAAAGTTTTCAGTCATCGTCAGAAATCATGGTTACGTTCCAGATTGGTACGTCACCCGCACCATGCACATGTTTCTTCACGATATCTGTGATGTCCAAGATAAACTTAGAAAGTTCAGTTATATATGAATACAAAATACATTAAGATTTGATAAGATTAGATTTTTATATGTGTACCAATATGAAAAAGTATTATACTTTAATGCAGGGTAATAAAAAAGAGAAGGAACATGAATATATTATCTTCCAAAAACTCTATAATTATATTTTTTTATGAAGATTTTGCATTAGCTTTCACCACACTCGCCAGCATCTATTCCAACACAGTTGCTTTGCTTGCTCAGCTCGCGCAAAGCATTTGGGACTCATTTACCAAAAAATAAAACAATATCTGTGAAAAAACAGTAACTGTGTTTTATCCAAACACAGTTTCACACAGTTGGTAGTGAGGATTGTTATCTGAATGGGAATGTGAAAATAAAACAACGTTATTATACAACATCAATATTTTTGGTTTATATTTTGTTGATTTTTAAACTTTTTTTGTATTTTGTTTTTTTTTCTGTTTTAGTTCTTATAACTAACAACATTTTTTATTACTAATTAGAATTTAATGAAAGTAGATAAAATATGAAAGTGAATACATTTACAATAACTTTATTTTAATGTTTTTTTTTAACATATTTTTAATTTCTTTTGACAACTTAACTTTTTGACCTTTGTTCAAATTGGTAACGAAATTAATTTTAGGCAACGCATTATACAATACAAAACAATATACAAAAATCTTTATTGTTCCTCTACAAACAGCACTTATAAAATTAAAATATAACAATATTGTTAATAGGTGGTAATTTTAGTAAGCATATTATGTTTATTTGTGGGAGATTGGTGCCTAAACTAACACACATAGAGAGATAGCGTCAAAACATTATCATTAACTGCTGTATGGCGACATATATTATTATAATTTATTTTTTAAAATTTAATTTAACCAATTTACACACATAGTTGTTAAAAGAAAAACAAAATTTTAACATTTTGTGTGAAAACAATTTTAAATTCCATAATTTAAATTATATTTTAAAGAAACGTATATTAGAAAAACAATGAATATCTTACGGAATTAATTTGAAACATAAGTTACCTTATATGTATCTGTATTGGAAATAATGATGTTGCTATTAAAACCTAATTTAAGAGACTACAACATGACTTATAAATAGGCTATATTACATGAGAAGTACAGAAGAAGAAGAAGAAGGCATGATGCGCTGACCCAAAATAATTTAGAATAAGAGATACAATAAATAATAAATGATGACAATTATGACCTTCATAATAGTAGAATGTTATGCACTAGTGCCTACTTATTCAAAATCTTTATTTAACTAGACCTATTCTACAAAGAAAAGCTAAGTGATGTAATCACAACCACATATATTACAAAACAAGGTTCATATTTTATTGTATCACACACATTCAATATCAAATAATCTATAACTACTACACTACTTAGTAGAAAAAAGCCTCATTTTGCCGTCTGTCGAAAAGGCATTATATGTATAATATTAGTACATTGCACCGGTGCAAAAATTGAAATTAAGTGATTTTAATAGCATGATTTCTAATATTGATTGGAAATTACATCGACATTTGAAAACTGTAAAATCGTTTATTTACAACTACTTTTGAGTTAGACATAGGTTTAGACCTTTTTGAATACATTCGGCATGTTAGCTTAAGTAATTCTATGCAGGGATTTTTAGTAATGTACCTAGCACTAAATTGCTTGAAATTTGAAATTGAAACAATTACCTACACAAACTGCTTGCAAAAAAAAATCAATCAAGTGAGTTATTAACGAAATATTTTTGTGAATGAATATTAAGTGGAGAAAGTTAAAAAACCTAACTATATACTTCATACATTAAATAATGACCGTTTATATCTATTTTAATACTTTAATTTTTGTTAATATTTTTTTGTATTAAGTTTTATTAAATATAACCTAATTCAAATAATTGGATCTATTTTTAACTGACTTGAAAATTGAGGTACAACTTAAGTAATCGGCTGTTTATATTTTTTTTATTATGCAATGCAATATCTTTCGCAAATAGGTACATTACTGAAACTAGCCCTTTTTACTCTTAAACATATTATCGAGTTTAACTCGTTTTCTTATCTTAAAGATAATAATTTAAATATGCTCCTTCCTTACTAGTTATGTACATTATTTTAATACAATACAAATAAATGCAAAACATTAATTAAATCACAATTTTTTTTTTTATCTCCCTGGTATACTTGATTGAGCTACCCTTAACTACCCTTAAGAGGGTAGAATCAGAAAGTTGGCGACATCCAAAATAACTGTCAAAGAGCTGGCAATGTGACACTTCAACTTTTTTTTTTTTATTCAATTGGCGAATTTCTGAACGATAAGGATTTGAATGGATGTTACTGAATACCTGCCATGTCCCAAATTGTTTATATTTTATAACTTAACTTGATTAAAGTCTCATTTGGGTAAAGTTGGCATTATGTATTGTATTGTCTATTGCAAATTATTCACTAAATATCATCTTGACATGGTGAACCTATTGATTTGAATGACTGTGTTGATAGTATATTAAATGGATTTTATTAATAATAGCTAAGTTATGTTTGCATGCTTTAGTTAAGGGTAGTAAGTCATTAAAAGGATTATTATCAAACTAAACATCTGTAACTTGTACCTAATTTCTGTGCAAATAAAGAACAGCTATTCTATTCTACATAATTTCTGTCAAATATTAATCTACCTCGATAATTTTTGTTGTCTGTAAAAAAATATTATTCCGTAGTTCACTAAAATATTGATTTTAAATTACAATGTTAGATCGTAAAATAATTAATGCGAATAAATTATTTGCATATCCTTTTTATTAAAATTTCAAAACGTTTGGTTGAGACTTCCCGTGACCCAAGGGCTGGCTTTTACTTTGGCCAGAGGCTTAGCGTTGCCATACAACGTGGCAACGCGGCCAGTCTCTTGGGGACATCCAACTGACAGTGTTGAGGACGATTTTTTTGACGCTGTTTTTTAATTTTTACATAAGTTAGTTAATTCCTTTAGTGATCATATTATTATTTTATATTTTATTAGTAAACATATTTTTTAATTGCAATTAAAAATAAGTAACCATGATATAACGCCTGATATAGGTGGCGAGCTTTTTTAGCATCAACCAGGCACAATTCTACAACCCGTAGCTGTTATAAGTGTTGTTCACAAATAAATTGCGTAGCTCCATATCTTTCTGATTGCACGCTCTTTAATACTACCTACTAACTCTATATATACAAATCTATCAGGCAAGACGAACGTTTTAACTTCATTGTTGCCTCTAGAACTTTTCTCTTGCCTATTCATCTATACCAATTATAATTTTATTTATTTATTTATTCTAAAAGGCATCAAACCCAATACAAAACAAATAAAAATAATTAAAAAAAAAAAACATTAAAAATTATAAACAGGAAAGATTTTTTTGTATCGAATAGGCTCCAAAACTATTGAACCCATTTTAACCATTTTTTTTTTCACTAATAGAAAGCTACATTATCAGGAAGTAACATAGGCTATCTATACTTATATATATTACTAGCTGTGCCCCGGCATGCGTTGCAATGCAATTTTCTACCTACCTGCCTACCCTACATACCCTACCTATCGTACCTACCCTACCTACCCTACATCCCCTACCTACCCTACATACCCTACCTACCCTACATACCCTACCTACCTGCCTACCCTACATACCCTACCTATCGTACCTACCCTACCTACCCTACATCCCCTACCTACCCTACATACCCTACCTACCCTACATACCCTACCTACCCTACATCCCCAACCTACCCTACCTACCCTACATCCCCAACCTACCCTACATACCCTACCTACCCTACATACCCTACCTACCCTACATACCCTACCTACCCTACCTACCCTACCTACCCTACCTACCCTACATACCCTACCTACCCTACCTACCCTACATCCCCAACCTACCCTACATACCCTACCTACCCTACCTACCCTACATACCCTACCTACCCTACATACCCTACCTACCCTACATCCCCAACCTACCCTACATACCCTACCTACCCTACATACCCTACCTACCCTACATACCCTACCTACCCTACCTACCCTACCTACCCTACATACCCTACCTACCCTACATACCCTACCTACCCTACATCCCCAACCTACCCTACATACCCTACCTACCCTACATACCCTACCTACCCTACCTACCCTACATACCCTACCTACCCTACATACCCTACCTACCCTACATACTCTACCTACCCTACATACCCTACATACCCTACCTACCCTACCTACCCTACATACCCTACCTACCCTACATCCCCAACCTACCCTACATACCCTACCTACCCTACATACCCTACCTACCCTACATACCCTACCTACCCTACATACCCTACATCCCCTACCTACCCTACATCCCCTACCTACCCTACATACCCTACATACCCTACCTACCCTACATACCCTACCTACCCTACATACCCTACATACCCTACATACCCTACATTCCCTACATACCCTACATACCCTACATACCCTACATACCCTACATACCCTACCTACCCTACCTACCCTATCTCTCAAGTTGGATCGAACTGGTAGGTAGGGTAGGTAGGGTAGGTAGGGTATGTAGGGTAGGTAGGGTATGTAGGGTAGGTTGGGGATGTAGGGTAGGTAGGGTATGTAGGGTAGGTAGGGTAGGTAGGGGATGTAGGGTAGGTAGGGTAGGTAGGGTAGGTAGGGTAGGTAGGGTAGGTAGGGTAGGTAGGGTAGGTAGGGTAGGTAGGGTAGGTAGGGTAGGTAGGGTAGGTAGGGTAGGTAGGGTAGGTAGGGTAGGTAGGGTAGGTAGGGTAGGTAGGGTAGGTAGGGTAGGTAGGGTAGGTAGGGTAGGTAGGGTAGGTAGGGTAGGTAGGGTAGGTAGGGTAGGTAGGGTAGGTAGGGTAGGTAGGGTAGGTAGGGTAGGTAGGGTAGGTAGGGTAGGTAGGGTAGGTAGGGTAGGTAGGGTAGGTAGGGTAGGTAGGGTAGGTAGGGTAGGTAGGGTAGGTAGGGTAGGTAGGGTAGGTAGGGTAGGTAGGGTAGGTAGGGTAGGTAGGGTAGGTAGGGTAGGTAGGGTAGGTAGGGTAGGTAGGGTAGGTAGGGTAGGTAGGGTAGGTAGGGTAGGTAGGGTAGGTAGGGTAGGTAGGGTAGGTAGGGTAGGTAGGGTAGGTAGGGTAGGTAGGGTAGGTAGGGTAGGTAGGGTAGGTAGGGTAGGTAGGGTAGGTAGGGTAGGTAGGGTAGGTAGGGTAGGTAGGGTAGGTAGGGTAGGTAGGGTAGGTAGGGTAGGTATAATATTATAAAGCTGAAGAGATTGTTTGTTTGTTTGAACGCGCTAATCTCCGGGACTACTGGTTGGAATTGGAAAATTCTTTTAGTGTTGAATAGTCCATTTCTTGAGGAAGGCTATAGGCTATATAACATCACGCTACGACCAACTGGTGCTGAGCAGCGTGGGTGAAACCGCGTGGAACAGCTAGTACAAAATAACGCTTCTACCTTCGGGAAAGGGGCAGAAACAAAAGACGCGGTTGAAACCCCGGAGAACAGCTTATAATTTATAAATAACTCTTAGATACACTAAATTGACCGTCGAGTTCTTATTAAATTCTAATACAACCGTTGTATTTAGACTACACAAAAAAAGAAACAAAAGGTACATTAATAATTATTCACTGGAAATAAACAGTCGGATGATGTTATATGGAGTAATATGGGTTATTTTAATTTTAAAAAACCGGCCAAGTGCGGGTCGGACTCGTACACCGAGGGTTCCGTGCAAATTTTGCGACTTAAACGACCATTTCTTTTGACTGCGTAGATTTAGAGGGTTGAAATTGTAGACGCAATCCGATTCAGGCTAGATTAAGATGTATAAAATGCAATATATGTTTAATAAATATATATCAAAATCATTAGCAATGAAACATAATTACTATTTACAAAATGTAAGTACATATTTGCAGATTTTCCAGTGAAATCATAATAAAAAAAAAACATGTACGTTAAAATATTTAACCTAATTCTTTTTACAAGTATTTATTAGTCAAGCCTCTTAACTACTTAAATCCTAACTGTGTACAATTTGGTAAAGAAATGCCGTTAGGCAGCGTACACACAGACTGGTGCCTCATTTAACGCCCACTGTCTATCGAGAAGACTAGTAAATTTAAAAAAAAGAACGGGCCAATTAGGTTTAAGTGTTTTTGAAAAACGAACTTTAAAATTTACATTTAAATTGAAAAACTTAAAAAAAAACCAAATGTGGTTTTAGAAACGTTGAAATTACGAACATGTCTAATTTACTCAGATTAATTCGTATGAAGAAAATAAACCTCAAACAATACGCGTTAAACCAGACACCTTTAGTGCATACGGCCTGTCCGTGCCTTATAATTTAAAGGACTAACATAACTTATAAATAGGCTATAATTATGACCTTAATTATAAAGGAATATGTACCTTTAACCCACACAGGTGCTCACAAATTAATTAATTTAAAACTCTAGACTTATTTTAGAATAAAAACCTAACCAATTTATATGGAATTAAACTAATTACATTATCACAACAACGACAAGCAACTAGCAAGGAATAATTATATTATTCCCTGAAAAAAAAAGACTTCTATTGTATGATATGTTAATTACCATCCTAGAGGCAAAGCTGTCATGCCTCGTGTGCCTGTAACCACTCCGGCAACCACTCCCTTCAAACCGGAACACAGCAAAGCCGTTTGGCGGCAGAAATAGGTGTGGTGGTAGTACCTCCCCGGGCGAGCTCGTTCACATAGAACTCTACTACTGCTTTGATGTTATATTTACAGAAGTATTATGGCCCTATTATTTTTCCGGGTCATAATAATTGACAAACTTACGAGTACACTTAATACTAATACTTTAGATGTACCTATAATAGCTAAACTTAAGTTAAAACTTACAAAGATATGCAATAATAGTCAAATTTGCGATATTGAATGCATTCGCATTTAATATTGCATATTTGTACACTTGAGTTATATGTTCAAACTACTCATTCGTTTAGCTGTAAAGCTCATTAATGTTTATTATATAACAACAACGGCGACGTACGTATTTAAATTATGTATTTACAAAAGTAACGCCAAAATGTAGTTAGAGTAATTTTGATCCATGTTTTTTACAAATTACTGACAAATTAATGTAAAATATTTCTTCTTATTTACAAAATTTTCGTGTCATAATGTTTCTTCGGTATGTATATGAATCGGAAGTAATCTATTTTTATACACCTAACTGGTAATTGTGGCCTTCTTCAGAAAAGGGACCTGAAAAGCGGGTGAAACCGCTGGGCATAGCTAGTAATTATATAAAAACTTATAATGGAGTGTAAGAGTAGTTATCAAGTCAAATATTCTGCCATTAAAAATTTCGTCCCTTGGGACCCCCTAATATTTAACAAGACAACGCCACTAATTAAAAAGGAATGTTATTCCTCAATATTTAAAAAACTAAATATTTAAAAGTTGTCTACGTTATATATTGAAGTCAATAATAACGTGATAGTTGACCAGACAGCGTGTAAGAAACAAAGATGTTCAGGTATATGGATGGTTAATAAGACGAGATGGCTCACCATATAAAGTGCACCTCCTGTATCTGTGATACCAGCGGCATCACAGATGCGTAACCATCCTAGAGGCAAAGCTGTCATGCCTCGTGTGCCTGTAACCACTCCGGCAACCACTCCCTTCAAACCGGAACACAGCAAAGCCGTTTGGCGGCAGAAATAGGTGTGGTGGTAGTACCTCCCCGGGCGAGCTCGTTCACATAGAACTCTACTACTGCTTTGATGTAATGGAATGATGGGTACACCCTGTTTATTGTCCGTATTCTGAATGTCTATGGTCAAACGATAAAATAAGTTCTGGGCCAACAAAATATAAATAGTGTTGTTAAAAAGAAAAAAGAAGTGATGAAATACCTACTGTTAAGTTAAGTTATTTTATAAAATGCCTACGTTTTTACGAAAGACTACTACCAAAACTTAATACACCTAGTTTATGTCAATAAAATCGTAATTATTGTTTCTGTAGAAAAAGTAACCAATAACCATTTTTTCTGTGTCATTCCTAACCACATACATTATACTTATAATCTGTATATATTAATGTTGTAACCTGTAAAGTAAATTTAATTCCGGTAGAACTACTTTAGGCCGCCATGTTTTTTTATTTTGTTATTATTTAGTGCAGTGTTGTGAAACTTTGTTTGTATGTTAAATTTTTTTAAATTATTATTTTGTGTACTAGTTGTCATTGCGTCTAATAAATTTTTTTTTTTGATCTGCAAATATGTACATAACTATAACTAACTCTGACTCAGAGTCTTGTTAGCCACTCCTAATCATATTCGTGTTATTATCTAAGATATAATATTTTAAACCTACCAATTTTTGCTAAGCGTTTACATTATTTAGATATAATACAATTTAACGATGCAAAGATTGACATAAAGTTATCCCATTATTTATAGTATCCCTATGGCATACTCAGTTAAGCTAACCTATAACCATTACCTATGCTTAAGAGGGTGGAATCAGAAAGTTGGTAGCGTCCCAAATAGCTATCAAATATTATTTTTTCTTCTATTTTTTTTTCAGTATAACTGTGTATAGAGAACTGTCACTCCGGAGTGCACCAAAACACGAATGATTTTAAGTTGTAATGTAAATTGGATAAATAGTTTAACTAAGTAAGAGGATGTATTTTTTTTTTCGGGTGGGAAATCATCCAATGACTCTGGGCGGAGCGGGAGGGCATGTCAGACTTGTACTGACTAAAACCCACCCATGTTTCTTCTTTTGCCCTTTACGTTCCGAGGCCGCGGTATCTCTTTCGAACAACCCGCAACCCCGGCAGGCAAAGAGGATGTATAAGTCAGCAAATCAGAGGGGCCTGCCGCGGCCTCGGATCATAAAGTTCAAAAGAAGGAACATGGGTGGGTTTTAGTCAGTAAAAGTTTGACACTCTCTCTCTCAGAAATCATTTGATGGTTTCCCATTCGCAAAAAGGTAAGAGGAGAAAAAAACTAAAATTAATTTTAAATAAGATTTGATGCTTATATTTTTTTTAGATATAGGTTTTTTTTTATCAAGCTGCAGCAGTGTGTTTTATATTATGAATAAGAGTTAAAAATATTGTTAAAGTGCTACAGAACTCTATGTTCACGAGTCCAACTAGCAATTGTTAAGTTTCATAATTTTCTGATTGCATTCTCTTAAATATTGTTTACTAAATGATGATGAAATGGAGAGTGAGGCAAAGAACACATGCTGGGGCGACCCCAACTGATTTGGGATAAGTTTAGAAGAATGATGACGGTGATGATTATAGCTAGCTAATAAATAATTCTCAATATTTACAAATCTAATATGTATGTCTACGTATGTCATGCTGTTCAGGTACCATTTAATTTTAATACTTCTAAATTCCCTATCTATTGGCGCCACAAATAATAACATTTATTTTTTATTATTGATATGTGCTGGTTAAAAGTAAATTATCTGCACATTTTGGATTTGAGGGATGCACCACATTTAAAGTATAAGAGATAACAATTGATCGTGCATTTTGCAGGAAAAGATGATAAGTCTTTTTGAATAGTTAACATAATTTTTAATTAATAGACTTTTTAAGTCAAAGTTAATTTTTAAATTATTAATAAGTTTTATTTTATATAGCGCACTGTTTAGTTCTTACCAGTGAATCAATAAATCAATTAAAGCGTAAACATCCACAAAAAAAGTTATCAATTTTTTTTTTATATTACTTTTTGACATAATAATAATAACTACTCAAAATGTCTTTCTGTCTGTCATACGCAATGTTCTCTGAAACGTTTGACGTTAATAAGATGATCAAAGCGATAAGCAACTAATTTTTTATGATTAAAAAAATAATCAATATTTCAAAAAGACAAAACATATTTTTTTTTGCGTCTCTGAGGGTTAAACCTAACCGAAAATTACTTAAACCGGAGAATACATAAGTTTTTTTGGTTTTGTAAATTGGTGCATAATCGAGTTGACCGTGACTATTCCTAATTACGACTACTAGAATAAAATCCTAAATAAGTGCCCGTTTTCACTGACTCAACACAACATTTGAATAAATGTATTCTCTGAATGTTACGGCACTGTTGGCTTTTCAACGGTCGGCATTAAGCCGAGCTTCGAAAATCCAACAGAGCATTATTTAGGCAATACATTTAGGTGTAGTCTAGGGTTAGTCAATACTGACCATAGACTCCTAGTTGAAATATAACAAAAAACTTATAATATATATTGACCTCTGCAATAGCTACTCTTTAACTAACAATGTTTGACATTAAGTATTCTTTTTGAACTTCGAAGTTGCTTATGGTCTACGGCACAAACCTCAGAATGACACATCCTACGATCTTAATATATTCCTAAGAGCTTCGCTCTCGTTTAAATAATTCTTCAAAAGGAAGCACAGGTTCCAACGGTCACTTTAAAAAAAATATATAATCAGAAATTATTTAATACGAAAAGGGCAACAAATATCAAGAGACGATAACTAAAGCATAATGTCAGATAATATTTGTGAAGTAATTTATGTAGTTTTTATTGTCTGGGCGAGTGTTTGCGTCTTCGATTCTGCTTCCACCAATTGTCAAGCAGAAGGAGACATTAAACTTTGCCAGTGTGTGAGTGACGTGGCTCAGAGACCTGAGCAGTGTTTTGTTATTTTGTGCAGTCTGTTTATGTTAGTTTTATAAACATAAATAATATAATAATAATTTTAAATTAATTTATTTGACACAAACATTGGTTACATTTAAACAGATACAACAAGACATTTTATAATTTTCTTGTTATATTGAAGGCATCTGTGTCTGAACTAGATAATAATTTCTGTATCTCAGACATCAGCGCTATTAAGGTGGCCATGACATAACATTACATTAATAATTCATTTGGACATTAGGAGTTATAAATGAAATAAAAACTCTCCTCCCGAAAGGAAAAAGAATTGTATCTGAATTTTGTACATAATATCTACTTTCAACTACAAGACAGAATGTGTAACGATTTTTTTTTATCTTTTTTTTAAAAGGCTGTAGTCCCAAGCGATTATGCCAGCCTCGTAGTAAATGTTTAAGGATTCTAGAATGCATTCTTTTTTGTTTGTTATTACTTTTTTTTGTAACCACCTTATTGTGATGCCATATTCATATTGTCTATACCTACAAATAAAAAAAAAAACTTATTTTAAAGTTTGCAATTCTTATTTTAAAGTTTGCGCCGTGGACAGTAGGTAAACTTGTTTAGTAATATGTAATGGACGGATGAATGAGGGAAACGTAGTGACGAAACTTTAAAGATGAATGTGGATGGCTACAAGGGTAGAGTAGGACCACATAAACGATGGATGGGTGTGTGAATTTGTCATAGATAAAAGCAAAATATGGTAGAAGAGGATGTGCTGCCTCGGACTCCAAATAAATACCTACGTGTCTTATCAATCTGTCCTATCGCAGGTTTCTAAATGAAATAAGCTGAAGCTTTGTGCTCTTTTGTCTGTTTGTATTTTTCCATTATTTTAGCTTTGTGTGTAATAAATAAATTGGGAGAAAAGCGAGAGAATGATGATGGCTACGCGAAACCGAAACATCTGACTAATTCAGTTGATTGAGGGACTGAATGAAAAAAGATAAAGAACGCACAGGTTCTACTATCTATAATGATGTATATACACATGGATTATTGGTTGAATATAAAAAACATTTCACAAAAAATTACGATTACCGCATTTTTTTTATATTTTCAGTATTTTGAAGTTCTTATATACCTAACTATACCTACAACTTCATTTAAAATAAAAACTACTTATAATCTTTTTGGTACCCGCTATGTACATACACGAAATTAAATTACTACTTAAATTCGTTACATTATATGCAATTTGAGCTAACTATAGCTAGCCTTGACTCACAGCCTGGCCACTCGTAAATATCTTAATACTATCGAGTTTAACTCATTTTTTTTTTGTAACTAAGAAATGATATTTTAAATTATGCTTACCTACTTATTTTTTCTACACATAAACATTATTTTAATATATTACAATATAACGAATGCAAAGCATTAAATACCATGCCATGCATAGTTGAACTAATCTATGATAACCTAATTATTACTAATGCTTAAGAGGGTGGAATCAGAAAGCTTAAATCGCCCCAAATGGTTATCAAAAATTAAGTAATACCGTATGTTTGTAGAGGTGCAAAAAAGAGTAGCTCAGTATTTTGTTAAATGTTGGTAACATAATACACAAACAAAATATTTAGAAACAACTAAAACAAACCGGCTAAGAGCGAGTCTGACTCGCGTACCGTAGGTTCAGTACAAACTTACGTCATAAACAGCTATATCTTTTGACTGCGTAAATTTAGTTAGAGGGATGATTTTCACAGCACAAAGGGATGCTGGATTTGAGTATATTCACTCGATTTTGGAGTTTTTTTCTAATTGCATCCTCATAAGTACCAATTACTAACTTTTTCCATCTATTTACAAATCTACTGGTTAATCAATTTGAGTATAAAATGGCAAGACGTACTTGGCATTTTATACTCAAATTGATTTCACACGTCTTTGACGGACATACCACTAAATTCTAATAATTAAGTTGGATAATTAATTCACTAGCAACTAGGTTGCAGATATTTAACTGAAAATATTTATTAAAATTCTCATATGGCTTCTTAGCTGTTAGAGAATAAAAAATACTTATTCTTTAATTTAGTTTAATTGATCTCACTAAAACTGTTTTAAGGATTTTTGCTCTAAGAATTAAATATATTACATCTTTACGAATAATATGGACGTCTAAACGAAAGAATTAAAAAAAATTGTAATATTAAATTAAAAAGATTTCCTTTACCTACTCGATCTTTTTTTGTACCACATATAGTGGTTGCGTAAAACAAAAAATAAAAGAACAATGCCCAAATAATTGCTTTTGATTTTGGTCGCTCTCATTCAACAACAGAAATGAACTTTAGACAAAAAAAACTTCGCAAAAATAAATTTCGCTGCTTCACAAATTATAAAAGTAGCTCATTTGTTAGGTTATTATTTAAACAACATTTCATGTCACGCAGTAAAACTTCTAGAAATGCAGTATTTAAACTGTCAGCTAAATTTTCGGTTTTTTTCTCTAGAAACTATTAGTTTTTTTGTTTTTATATAGTAGAGTTGATCGTGACTATTCCTGACGATGACTATAACAATAAATAATTACTTAAATACCTGTTTTAAAAACAATTAGGTGGCACTTAAATGCAGCATCTAAATATTATTATGGAATTAAATTAGAGCTTTGACACTATGACTAAGTTATGTTAAGAAAAAATACTATACAGGTTAAATACGCACATAAGAACAGTATTTTAAATACAATCTAATTATTTTTTTAATAACGTTCATGACGTTTATTTAAATATCTACAGTTATACTACTATGTGCATACTATGGTTTAAGCGTCTGACGTCTTTCACCCTTTTTAAACTTAGCAACTTTTAGTCGAACATTAAATGATGCACCTAGTCTACTATATTTAAATGTTCACAACCAGACTCTGCATGACGGAATCGCACGACCAGGCACGAAGGATCCCGATCGTTCAAGTGCCATGAGAAAGTTCGCACTGGACTAACTAAAATCGAGTTTGACAAGTGATTACTCAAATTTAGTACTTAGATTACTTAAGTCATGTGAGAATCATTCGTGAGCTCTCGTACTCGCTCGCACGTCCGAACATCATACGGAAAGGCATGCAATGTGAACGTGGCCTAAAAGATCAAAGCAAAAATATCTACAGAAATCTAAAAGAAGTTTTATTTACATAGCTACACACGCACGCATAACGCTTCGTATTTATACTATGTGTTTTACGACAAAAATATAATATGAAAGTATGGACTTTTCACATTATATTTTCAAGGAAATCGTTTCCTTAAAGTGAAAAGTGGACAACATGACCGACACCCACGTGCATGTGGAAAACTGAAGGCATCGCGTATGCGGTGAGATGCATTTTTTAGAGGCAAAGCTGTCATGCCTCGTGTGCCTGTAACCACTCCGGCAACCACTCCCTTCAAACCGGAACACAGCAAAGCCGTTTGGCGGCAGAAATAGGTGTGGCGGTAGTACCTCCCCGGGCGAGCTCGTTCACATAGAACTCTACTACTGCTTTGTTGAAATTTGTGCAAATGGAGCTGATTAAGGTTTGGTTCTCTAGGTGAAGGAACCCATTACTTATTGTTATGTTAATCACCTCCTACCTGGTATAATCGGCTCGTAGCTTAAAGGAATATTTCCATTCAGACAAATTCCATTTTTCTTAGAGGTCGTAGAAGTCCATAAAACACATAATAAAATACGAGCTTGCATTAGTTAGTGCCTACTTATCTAATATCTACATATGTAAGTATAACGATCGTTTAAGAAACTGTTGCATAATAGAGGTTTTTAAAAACTAGTGTGTTAAAAACGAAACCGCTAGATAAGATTTTTGATCTTTTGTTATGTGTAGGTTTTTCACTAGTTCTTTTTTTAATTGATTAACTTTTTAGGGGTCCGATTCTGTAATTTGGTTACGGTTAACGTAAAAAATGTATCTAGCAGTTTATAAGACTAGTGTCTAAATTTTAATTTTGGATTGTGGGTGTGTTGCATATTTCAATTTGGTAACAAATATATTACACGTTACAATTTCTTTTTGGGGCACAAAAGTTTCGTTTTCTTTTCTGACCCTCTTTCTCCTGTCTGAACCTAAAGTAATAAAAGGATTTGTTTAAAAAAAAAACAGTTCTATTTGATATTTAAGATTATTACGTCAATATATACAGTTATAATATTTACAGCTGAAAAGGACTAATTCCGTACTAAATTGAATCTAACATCTATGTTTTTTTTTGGTTTAAATTTTTGTGTTTTTTTTAATCTTTTTTTTTGTTTTTTTTTTTATAATTTAACAATTTTATATAAATATTATTAGATACATAATTGACGCCAACATCGAATTAGAATGTAAGGTAAGCTAAGTTCACTACTGTGCATCAAGAACTTCCTTTATGATGATTTTAATAGGTATTCTTGAGCACCTACGTTTACCAGCATCACATTTCAGCTTAGAGACCTGTTTATACCCGAGGCTCATTTTTATATTCACTACTTAGGATTAGATGTGATGTGTGATTTATCCTATGAATGTACATTAAATGGTCCGTGGTATACTTAGGACTATTTATCTCACTAAATGAATAAAATACATAAGTAGAATATAAATATAATTAGTAATAAATATTAAAATCAATACGATATCCGCAAACTTAACTAACATTAAAGATTTTTTGTGTTATTTTTGTTTAATATAAAGTTGAAATGACGACTTAAGTACTAAATCTATGTCAATATTTAAGTTTTAAATAATAATAACAATTCGGGATTTGTATTTTTTTTCTATAAAGATAATAATATAATTTATAAAAATTATATTTAATTTAAGTCGGCTTTTTGAAAATATTAAGTTCCAAAAAAGATTGAAAAATTGAAATTGATCATATTTGAAAGTAGATTTTTTTAACGTGTTTATCTTTTCAACAATGATAACCAATGATAATATTTATTAAATTCACTGTGTAATGTCTGTTTAAATACAGCTTTAAATTATATGTGTAAGTAGAGAACATAGATTTAGAATTTAGATTAGAAAATACTTAAAATAATGCAGTGTTTTAAAGATTTGCCTCTCTTCTTATTTTTAGAATATCGTAAATAAATTTTGTTGTTTTTGAGTATTTCATAAAAAAATAAACATCGTTCTACAGATTCAGTTGAGTAGATGAGAGAGGTGCAAGAGCCCCCTTGCATGAATGTGTTTAGTAATAAAGGTATTTAAATTACTATTCTGTCTCTGTCGTCTTAAATAAATTGACTAAAACATAACAGAACGATGTCCTAGATGTGTAGGGCTGAACAGTGATTAGGGATATGCTAAAAGGTCGATAATTATTTTGAAAAAGAATAAAGTGAAGAATGTTTCTAAAGCAAGACAGTATGAATACAAAAGAACCAAAAGTGCAATCGCAGTTAAGTTGATATGCGACTGAAACCCATCACTAAGCTGAGGTCTTCATTCTGATCCTATTCTATAATTGAGCAAAAATATATTACTGAGATAATTTCTTTAGACTTCTGATCCAAATCCCGCACGGTACACTGGACCAATTATTTCGCGCCGATTGTGTCAACGCGACTTCATATACATTAAAACAATCGCCCCGCCCATTGTCGTCTTTCATCTCGGTTTGGATTCGTCTCAGTGTTACCCTTTTTTGGTATGAAAAGTGTACGTTTACTATTTGTCTACTATTTAATTAAGTTATGCGTTTTGGGTCAAATGGATTTGTTGTATTTTTCCTCGGGGTTTTCGGCTGAAAATGATGTCCTGGATTATTATAGGAATTAAGCTGTACCACATCGGCATCGCTATGACGGGAAGACAAGTGAGGTTCAGCTTCGTGATGGGTTATTTTACTCAGGGGACGCGATGCTGTCCATCCTCTGTTGTATCCCTTAGTCGCTTCTTACGACACCCTCGGGATGATATGGGGTGGTGCTATTCTTTGTGTCCGGCACCACACGGAACAATACATTTTGTAAGTGACTGTTGTGAGTCGCTTCCGAAACTAATGATATTTTTTACCATATATTTTCTTTATATAAAATTACTTACTGTGTGAATACATAAACAAGATGAGAGACCTGACAATGCAATTATATTATAAAATTTACTCACACACACACACTAAAATTGACAACGGTGCTGATACACCACCTGATTAAACTAGACTAAGACTAAGATGACATACTTATTACCTAATCACATCAAATTTTTTCACAACATTTTAGTCGAGTTCAAAAGTAATCCGATTTAGCTTAGCAACCACTATTTTTGGTGTAAAACGTCAATTTTAGAATAGTGAGATTGCGATTGTTTCTAAATTGAGTAACTAAACTATCATTTTTGCTGTCAAACTACAATAAAGTTAAGTTGTTCAATCAATTTCATAATAAACTAAATTTTAGAGTAGTTTTAGTTTAGTTTTTGAAAATAGAATCGATAACAATGTCTATCGCTATATGAACAAAAAATAATTCATTTCAAAATGTCAAAGAAATTCGTATAAACGAAGCTGTAGAGTAAACACAAGTAATCATAATTAAAGCTAATTAAATACCTCCGAAGCTAGTGTGGTGATGCTCAGACGATCTTCGTAACAGGACGTGACGACTCTTCTTCATTATTCTTGACTACTTGATGGACAAACGCAAACTGATGAATGAACCTAAAAACAAATTAAGTTTTATTTTGTGTCCGACTTCAAAAAAGGTGGTAATCCACCAGTAAGTGTTTTTTTTAATTGTCGACATACGGCTTCAGTTGAATTATAAATAAAATTATATGTACCTTATTGATAGGGAATTTTATGTATTAGATGTTTTATTTTCTTCGCTTCCACATCATCCAATTTTATGTTCATCTTCTTAGAGGTTTCAGAGTCGCAATTTACTTTAATAAAGTGCAAATTCAAGTGTAAGTGGTCGGTTAAGTAAAAGAGTTTTGGAGGCCAGTAGGTATTTTGTAGGTTTCTGAAAATATATTACATTTTATTTTTTATCAAACTTTTAAGTTGTATATTTGTCGTTTTTGTTCTTTTTTCAAAATTATTTTTAGAATCGTTATTAAAAAATATTTGGATTTAGTGGTGGTTTAGTGGTGGTGGGAAGTTTTGTATACTTACGTACCTTTTGTTAGTAGGGTGTTTGTTTTTATAATCGGCATCTGGGCACCGACTGTCAACGCCAATGATAGTCGATCTTTTAAAATTCATGTTTCGATCTTTATTGCAGAACAGATTACGATTCAATTATCTTTTTTTATTTAATTTCTGAATCAGTTCTTTAACCATCACAACTTCATCGACTTCTTCAAGAGCTATTTAATTTTGAAACTTAGTTTCTTGATGTATTCCGATCGCACAGTCTCTAAAACTTACTGCTTCAGTTTCGTTTCAATAGGGGCTTGATTTTCATCAGACAGTTTCAGCATTGTTGTTGGGGCAGTTTTGGGGCCATCTCGAACTAGGAATAGTTATAGCCGCTATGTTCTGGGTGGGCCATCGGTGTGGCTGATGGCCACTGCTGCTGTGCGTTATAAACTGACGCCGATGCAAAAGGCTGCGGAACCGGAATCGTAGAGCCCATTGAATTGACAAAGCCAGTGGCATTATTGTAGCCAGCGCTATTGTTATAACTATTGGCATTATTGTAGCCAGTAGTATTGTTGAAGCCATTGGCAATATTGTAGTTGAAGGCGTTATTGTAGCCAGTGGCAATATTATGACTACTTGTATTATTGTAGCCAGTAGCAATATTATGACTACTGGCGTTATTGTAGCCAGTGGCAATATTATGACTACTGGCATTATTGTAGCCATTAGCGATATTAAAATTATTGGTGCTATTGCCAGTGACGGTGTTCTGTCCAACTTCTTCATATCTGTTTTGATTATGAGTGTTTAAATTCTGTTCTTGGTGGTGTTGGTTAAACCTGATATTGACACCTACTGACACATTTTGGTTTGCGATGTTTTGCCGAAGTAGGTTGGACCTTTCAGGTAGGTATTGCATATGCCTTGCCTCTTTCTGATTTTGATAGGTGTTTTTGTGTCGGTATCTGAAAAAAAATACAATTTTATAGTGATCCAGTATCTTAAAATAAGTAAGAATTTTTTTTATCAATTTATGGGATCGGCACATACGTACCTCATTGGCAGTGAAGTAATTTTTTTTCGTTTTGGAACCAGCATTCGGGGCATGTTGGCGGTAGTCTGTCTAGCTATCTGTTGAAGCACTGGCCGAGCATTCATTATACTGCGACAAGAATCATCAGTAATATTCTGATCAACACTCCTTTCAACAATTCGTGGAGGATTTGCCGCACAACGGCCAGAATCGTCAGTAGTACTCTTTACAACTACTGGAGGAGGATTTGAAGTAATGGCATTATTTAGAGGTAATATATTAAAAAATTGTTCTTTAATTCGTGTACTCGTCTCTATTAGCATGTTCAGCTTTTCTGGGCTTAATAATGATGGAGGTTGAATAACTTTGACAAATGAAACCTCTGGTGTTTGAGCTTTTATTTCAGATTCTTCAGCTGGTGTATCATTCGTTGAGTTTGAGCGATGTTCTAAGATTTTTTTTAATTCCTCGAGTGTTTTAATGCCTTTTTCTCTTAAGAAATCTAGCATTTTTTTTTCTTCGCCCATTTCTGCCTCTTGGGTCGTTTTAATCATGGTTTAAAATCTCCTTCGTGTAAAATACAGTCAACAACTACTAGTTCTTGCAACGAATTATCTTACGCTCAATCTGCTGACCGTATTGAAATACTGAAGATACTTTTTTTTGATGTTGTTTTCTGCAGACCTGTTTAGTTTCTACTGACGTTTCCTTTCATGAAGTATATATTTTCTTTAGAATTTGGGTTTTCTTTTAAAGGATTTTTCCTTCAGCAGAGCGATTTATTTAATTTGGTCACGCTGAAATGACTAAAGAATTAGGAATGTTTTTTTTTGCATAAATAGGAAAACTCATATTTATAGATCATGAAATGTATTCTTATTATATAATATAGCTCTTCCTATTAAATTCCAAATTAAAAAAAAAAAAACAAAAAATATGACTAAATTTGTATTGATACCGATTAAAAATAAAAATCTGATGGTGAGAATTAAAATAATTTCAGAATATAAGTAATAAAAGTAAAATTATAACGATGAACAAAACGAAAATTGCGAAAATTAGCACCTTATACTTAAGACCGTCTACGGACATATGGGCCCTGATTCCACTAATTAGACCTTTTACTAGACTATCGTAATACCGTGGTTCAGTTGGTTATCATTTTGTAGGGTAAATTACTAGTTACCGAATTCTATGGTTATAAATTAACGATAAGTATTGTCTATGTTTGATTTGGTTGTTTTTGTAGTACGTTGTGCGAAACTAGATTTTTTTAGAACTCCTATTTCGATTTCTTTCGTTCTGAAGAAAAATAGATTTCACAGAAAGACGGACAAAGAAATGTTCCATTATATGTGACATCACTTAAACACGTTATCAACATGTACAAATATGGTGACAGAAAAATATTAAAGTAAAAATGTGCAACCTCTAAAATGTTCAATTAAAAACGTTTCATTTTATATTACAGTAATTTAATCATAACTGTTACTTTATTGGTTTTGTATTCGATACTAACACAATTATTATTTTTATTTTTTCTAAAGTTGGTAGAAAAACGGTTTCCGAACGAGGTAATAAAAAAAATATTTACTTTATGTAAAATAAAGATTTTATAAATATATATTTTTCATATTAGATATTGTGTTTTATCCTACCACATTTAAAATTGATAGAGATAAACTGGCAGATACTTCTTTGTTGTTATATTTCTTATTTATTTATTTTTATGCCTGAAACAATAGAGAAAAAATATAAAAATTACTTAAATACTCGCACGGCCACCACACTGAGAATTTCCTGTATCGCGGGCGCGTTTACAAACATTTAAACTCACATTTCCAACCAGCCAGACCCGAAACAACTACCTACTTTCGGTGCGGGGATCGAACCCGCGACACGAGGCGCAGTAGTTAATTTCTCAGCCACTGCGCCAACCGTGCCGTCAATAATAGTCAGCATCTCGTCACACATCCTTTAGGCATCAGCACTGTCATTGTATCTAACCAAAACTAAATATTTACTCCTACGGGACTCGAACCCGAAGCGCAGAACTCGTTCAGTCCTCTACCACATACCACTGCGCTATTGCCAGTCAAACGGAGTTTAACAAAAATATATCAGTTCTTCAACTTACATTTTCTGCACAATATCGCTGGGCGGGCGAGTTTTCTCCAACTTTCAACACAGCTTGTGACTCGAGAATTAGCCAATTATTATTTTTTCTATGATTCTACAATTAAACAGTTTTTTTTCTTATTTATTCACCCAATGGGAGGCTATATTCTGTTTCCTTTTTGTATTTTTTCTTAAGAAAATTCTGACTTTCAAACTCGCGTTCTATTTACCGTGGAATTTAATTGATACAAAGAAAGAAGATATTTGAATATTTCACCATCAACTTTAAATACAAGAAACAGCGATTTAAAACTTACTGAATAAAATATCGGGAACACTTCGGACCACTCTCAGTTAGATCTGAGTAAAAATTTTACAGATAACAATACCCGGGCCCGGACTTCCGGAACAGTTCAGAGTTACGATGCGTTTTCAGAATCACTGTTAGTCGAAGACTGACGCATTTGGAGACCTGAAAGCCTTTTTTATAGTCTCAGAGGAATACGAAGGGGATGGTAGTCACTGCCCCCTAATTTCCTCGACCAATAAGCGAGCGCTGCGCGCGCTGCGACCACCCTTTGTCTACAAGAGATTTTTTTACTTCACAACATTATATACTCAATGTTACTACCCATAAGGTTTTGAATACTGCCAGCAATGGTATCGGTATATATATATATAATGGTAGTCGTGTGTTGTTTATAGTTACATCCCCTTTAAGGACCTATACTTATAAATAAAATAAAAAAACGCCTCTTTATTCCTCAATTACAATAGGTTACGATTATAAAAATAGTTATTTAATTTGGGTAAAAACTCCTCCATTTTCCGTCACTGGTCACGGTGTCGCGCCACTGTTACGCATTTTTCACTCGTTTTGTCAATTTTGTCTTTCTTTGAGTTGTCCTTGCTTTTTCTGCCCTTGTGTTCCTGCCCACATTGTTTTTCCTCCGGTCCAGTCTTTGTCTACAAACGTACTACATGGACCGCCTATTCCCACATCAGCTTTTGAGAGTATTGCAGTGCATATACAATGAGTAAAATAAAGAGCACTAATACTTTTAGGTAGGCACATATATCTTGTAAAGAATATACACTGAAAGAAACATAATTAAAATCAACGATTCAACTTTCCCTTTTTTTTTCATTTTACTTTTTAGTTACGACCTTAGGCGTTCAGGTCATTGGCCGATCACAAACGTACCCAGGTCAATGGCCGATCATAGTAGGTAGGTACTAAAGATATTAAGTACTAATGCGCTGGTTACATGAAATATACTTTTCCCTAAAATTCTTACGTACCGGAATAACTCACCTGGATGTAAAAAGCCCTCAGCTGATTTAAGGGTTGTTCGCAAGGACTTAGTGCAAAAAACATGTAAAATGGCTTTTTCTCTAAAAGTATATTATTTGAGGACCTATGAACGTGTGCAAAGACTGCTTATCACTTCAGTTGAATCCTTATCCTTACTAATAATAATATTATAAAAGCGAAAGTGAGTTTGTTTGTTTGTTACCTCTTCACGCTTTAATGGCTGAACCGATTTTGATGAATTTTGGTACAGAGATAGTTGGTAACCAGGAGACGGACATAGGTTAATATTTTCTTTAAAAAAAGTGGGATATGAGGGAGAATGAGGGAAGAAAAGGGAAAACTTAGCGTTGCTATTACAAATCGATCAGGTGCAAGAACAAAAACTGCAGGTCTGCTTGGTGTGTTATACCGAATTTAACGCGAGCGAAGACGCGGGCGAAAGCTAGTACTCAATAAATGTTATTGATTCTTTTTTTAACACGTTGTCGTCCTTCCTTCACCTTTCGTCTTTTTTCGGATGTTACTGTTTCTATATTTATCCCTTCACTTAATGTTCAGTAGGCCTCTTTGTATAGCTCGACGGACTTTAATTTTATTTATTGTACAATTGTCGAAAATCCATGTTTTATAGCTATATCTTAGGGATGAAAGGGACGTATGCAGGGATCCAATGCTTTCTTTTTAGGGTTCCGTAGTCAACTAGGAACCCTTATAGTTTCGCCATGTCTGTCTGTCCGTCCGTCCGTCCGTCCGTCCGTCCGTCCGTCCGTCCTCGCTTAATCTCTGTGACCGTTAGCGCTAGAAAGCTGAAATTTGGTACCAATATGTATATCAATCACGCCGACAAAGTGGTAAAATAAAAATTTGAAAAAAATGTTTTATTAGGGTAGCCACCCTATATGTAAAATGGGAAGTGATTTTTTTTTAATTTCAACCCTAACGTGTGATATATTGTTGGAAAGGTATTTAAAAATGAACAGGGGTTTACTAAAATCATTTTTTGATAATGTCTATAATTTCGGAAATAATCGCTCCAAAAGTAAAAAACAATGTGTCCCCCCCCCTCTAACTTTTGAACCGTAAGTCTAAAAAATATGAAAAAAATCTGAAAAGTAGAACTTTATAAGGACTTTGTATGAAAATTATTTTGAACTTGATTGACACAACAGTTTTTGTACAAAAAATACAAAAAGTTGTACAAAATAATTTCTGGACTAAGTTTGTAGTATAATCGTATATGCAAGGTTTTTTGTAACTTTGTTTACATATTTTATTATCCTGAACGTATTTTTTTTCAAACAAAAAAAGAATTATTGAAATCGGTTCTCGCAATCCAAAATTACCACGAAAAATTGCACGTCTTTGTATTAATTAGTAACCCAATTCCTCGAGAGATGGCGCTGTAGGTACATATTACATTGGATCGGGTATTACCGAATTGTTCGGTTGGCCTCATAACTGCGAACACTTATTGTGACGTACGGGAAACTACGGAACCCTACACTGAGCGTGTCCCGACACGCTCTTGGCCGGTTTTTTTTAGATTTTGTCTTTGTATCTCAGTGTCCAACTGTTGGTATTTCTTCTTTTTCGGTCCCTCTTTGCTAAGAATAGAGACCAATCTTGTTTATATTTTGTCCTGGATTGGCGCTCAGAACCTTGGACGTTAATAAAAATATAGCCCTAAAATCTGGATGATCGGCCTCTTTTTGGAATGCCTAGAAACAATTAACAATCTACAAGTGATAAAGATAATAAAGAAGTCTTCAAAAATCCAGTATAGATACTGTTGACTACCGTTGTAGAATTACCACTTGTCTACACCCGACACCCTCAGGACTCTCTAAAGACTATCAGATACCAGTAGTCTGTAAAAAAACGGACAAATGCTCGTGCAAGCTGCGAGTTGGACTCGGCACCGAGAGTTCCGAACAAACTTGTGATATAAATGGCCATATCTTGTGACTGCATACATTTAAAGGGTCGATTTTTTACAGCTACAAGAGACCACCACGATTTGAGTATATGGTTTTAATTTGAACACGATACCTCCACGCATTCCCGAGATAAAGGAGGAGCTCATCATCATCATCATCAGGGTATATTAGTCCACTGCTGGACATAGCCCTCCCCTAATGAGCGCCATAGCGCCCTGTCTTCAGCTTGCCGCATCCAGCATCTGCCTGCAGTCTTTCTTAGATCGTCATCCCACCTGGTCGGAGGGCGTCCTACACAAAGTTATCGACATAGCTCAAAGAATCAGCAAGCTGAAGTGGCAGTGGGCTGGCCATATCTCACGAAGAACCGACAACCGTTGGGACAAACGTGTTCTTGAGTGGAGACCGCGACTCGGCAAGCGTAGTGTAGGACGCTCTCCGACCATGTGGGATGACGATCTAAGGAGGAGCTCGTGGCTAAATAATAGCAGCCGCTCGGGTCTATTTTTAGGTTAAGCCGCGCTTGCCTAGGTTGGTCTGTGGATAGGTGACCACCCGCTGTATACCGAGTTTCCTCCGTGCTTCGGAAAGTACGTTAAGCCGTTGGTCCCGGCTGTCATTTGTAGATCTTTGACAGTCGTTACAGGTAGTCAGTATTCCGAAAGTCTGACAACCAGTCTTAACAAGTGGTATCGCACTCCCCAGTAATAACTGGGTTGTGGAGGTCAGATAGGCAGTCGCTCTATGTCAAATACTGATATTCAGCTGCCCCTACATAGTCAGGAAAAGGCTAGGCAGATGATGATGTCCTCCACGGATTCCCGAGATAAAGGGTCTTTACAGTCAGATAAATGGACAACAAAGTGAATAAGAATAAGTGTTCTGTTTAAAAAAAGTAGAGATAAAGTTTATCTGTAATTCTAAACACTACGCCACGCCAAACGGCCGGCGGCTACAATCGAAAGCATAGTTATCGATGCCACGGCAATGTGACGGTAACTGAGAGGCCTTCCCACTACATTTTTGTATAGAAAAACTAAATGTACGCGTGGCTAATAAATAAATTGGAATTCCACACGACCTTAATAATGTAATCTAATATAATCCCTATCCTTACTAATCCTTACTTCCTTACTAATATTATAAAAGCGAAAGTGAGTTTGTTTGTTTGTTTGTTACCTCTTCACGCTTTAATGGCTTAACCGATTTTGATGTATTTAAAGAGGGATATGAGGGAGAACGAGGGAAGAAAAGGGAAAACTTAGCTATTATCGCTATTACAACAAATAAGGCGCAATGGCAAAAACTACAGGTAGCAGGTACCTGTAAATCAGGAAAGGAGAACTGTGTTACCCCGAATTTAGCGCGACGAAAGCCGCGAGCAAAAGCTAGTACTAATATATAGATTATTTCTATATAAGATAAATATAATTTCAAATCTATTCAAGTACTCAGATTTGGCTCGCGAGTTTGTTGACATATGACACGTGTGTACAACAGTCATTGCGTAGTTGTAGACGTGTTGGCAAAGCCTCGAATAACATCAGAGGAGAGCCTCGCTTGGCAGCTGGATCAAGGGCTTTTTTTTTCGGGTGGGAAATCATCAAATGACTTCCTCCGCTCTGGGCGGAGCGGAGGGGCATGTCAGACTTTTACTGACTAAAACCCATCCATGTTCCTTCTATTGCCCTTTACGTTCCCGGCCCGCGGTGGATCAAGGGCTTAATTTAGAAAGGAAGCAGTAAGTATAACTGAATACGGCGCGAAATTGTTAGGTTAGGCGCTGCACAAACGTGGACACTTTTGTGTCCCGTGTCGGATACAAGTTACCGATTCCTATAGAGTTGTAGAAGTTGCTGTGTCCTGTAGCGACAGATTCATACTGGTTATATAGAAATTTTTATCTTGTATCCGACACAAGACACAAAAGTGTCCACGTTTGCGCAGCGCCTTTTTCTTTAAAGAGCCCTCACCATCTGTTTCCAATGATGACTTAAAAAAAATAAGCCATTATTTTCTTATAAACAAAGAAAAAGAAATAAGTAACTAAAAAGTATACTCTAACTAAGATAATGAAAGTTTTGCGAGTTTTTATGTAGGTACTTACCCTATGCTTTTTCTCTCAACACTTGAAAAGCAAGTAATTTTTTTCCGGAAAACCGTATCTAGTCCACTTTTTACTGAGTCCGCCCACAAAATTTAGTGTTGAATTACATGCAAAACAACATCACGTTACTTGCGATAGAAACTTGTAGCGACATCTATTTAATTTAAAACAAAACTACCTATGACAATGGGGAAGAAAACTGACGATAGATGGCGCTTTTATGTTTGTTACGGTCATAGTCATATTTTATTTGTTAGCTAAAATATGCCGCAAGATGTGTTTGCTTGTCACGGATCTTTTTATTTGTGACGTGAACATAACCACTTGACACACCGGTTCCAGCTAACTACTCCAACATCCGATAGATGGCACTGTGCTTATGACATATTTTCTGAATCAAAAAATTAAACAAATTGAATTTTACATCTTGTCTGAAACCTCTGTTTACAAAATAAATGAATTTGAATGCTTCACTGAGGTATTCTTCTACGATTTTTTTTTAAATACCATCCTCTAACATCAGGAACAGATGCTCAGAGCAGAGAGCGTGGCTTGCGGAAACCCGAGTACCCGTTGGTACTCGGGTTTCCGCAAGCCACGCCCCCTTCGAGCGCTTTAATGGAAAATATGATTTAAACATATCAAATGATATTAAAATTTGAAAAAATTCAGACATATACAGGTCAAATTAAAGAATGAAATGCCGTAGAAAAAATATTTTTATCGCGATTTTATAAAATGATAACATTTTATAAAATCGCGAAAAAAATATTTTTTATTAAAATTAATCAACAATTTCTTCCGACTGGGCTATAAACATTACATACTAGACTATTAGTTTAAACTAGACTATTCGTTTTTGTTTAGGCTAGTTGGGTTAGAGTTAGGCATAATTTGTTTTTAAATAGGGAATTAAAACAAATTTAAAGCTCATTGTTAATAAATTTTAATGTCATAAAAAAGTTAAAATTTTAAAAATAAAAAAGAATCTTTTGATACATGTTCGAGGACGGGTTGGCGCAGTGGCTGGGCGATTGACTGCTGCGCCTAATTCCTAATGTGGGGTAACGTTATAAAAAAAGTCGCCACTCAGCCCGCGTAGTTCACCCAAACATTTGTTTGGGTGAACTACGTTATAAAAAATGTTTTATTAGGGTAGCCACCTTATATGTAAAGTGGGAAGTAATTTTTTTTTTATTTCAACCCTAATGTGTGAGATATTGTTGGAAAGGTATTTAAAAATGAATACGGGTTTACTAAAATCATTTTTTGATAATGTCAATAATTTCGGAAATAATCGCTCCAAAAGTAAAAAATAATGTCCCCCCCCATCTAACTTTTGAACCATAAGTTTAGAAAATATGATAAAATCAGAAAAGTAGAACTTTATAAGGACTTTCTAGGAAAATTATTTTGAACTTGATTGACACAACAGTTTTTGTACAAAAAAGACAAAAAGTTGTACAAAATAATTTCTGGACTAAGTTTGTAGTATAATCGAATATGCAAGCATTTTTTTTAACTTCGTTTACATATTTTATTATCCTGAACGTATAGCTTTTTTCAAATAAAAAAAGAATTATTGAAATCGGTTCTCACAATCCAAAATTACCACCCAAAATTTCTTGCACGTCTTTGTATTAATTAGTAACCCAATACTTATTACATTGGATCGGGTATTACCGAATACGGTATTACACCCATTTTTAAAAAGTATCTCATTTTGTTTCTAGAGTCCTAGTAAACCACCAAAAAAAACAAAAAAAAAAAATTCAATCGATAAGTGCCATAAAACTGCATTTCAATTTTACAATTTCTATTTTCGCGCGTAAAATCACAAAAACGCTTGACGCCATGTTACTCTGTGGTCATGACGTCGGTTGGTCATGTAAACAAATGTGCTATTATTAGTCTTTCTGTTTAGTTGTATTTTTCACTATAGTTTAAAGTATTATTATATGGTAGTATTTATTTCTTCCATGGTAGTATTAGTATTATTTCAATAAAAATTAAAATGTAAAGTTTTATAATACAAAAATAGTAATAGTTGCTCAGTTGACAGTTGTCACTTTTTGTTAACATGACCATATGACGTAATAATCATGGCGGACACTGTTTCGCTTAGTAAAACAACAGACTAAAAAAAGTGAAAACTTTGAAATCAATTTTAAAATTTATTTAGTTATTTTATTAACTAAATTTAACATTTTCCGACTGCTTGTTGCCTAAGCTATCTGAATTGTATATTTTTAGAATTTATTTCAAATAGAGTAAAATACCCTATTGTTCGGTTGGTCTCTCCTTGGCATTGGCGGTATCTTATTACTACATAAAACTTGTATTAAGAACATGCTAAGGCAATTTAGAACAAAACTAAAATTCATTTTTTAACACCATCAAGATGTTAAGGTAAAAACCAGTTCATAAATGGTTCGATAGATGGCGTTGTGTAATGACGTATTTTTTTTAAAAGTCGGTGTTAAAATTTTCCGTGCTTTCATGACCTACCGTGGTAAAGTAAGTTGCACCTTAAATATATTCGTAATTTTATTTATGACTACATAATCTAATTAGTCGACGAGGTTTGAGCGCTCCCCTTTGTGTTCACGCTAAAAACCGGATTCGCGGAGCGTGCAATGTTGCACGCTCCTTCACCTTTAAACTCATAAGTGGGAACACTTATTGTGACGGACGGAAAACTACGGAACCCTACACTGAGCGTGGCCCGACACACTCTTGGCCGGTTTTTTGTTCATAAGATGTCCCGTAGTTCAGTGTATCTCTTAGCATAGGCCTCCTTTAACAATTTCCACTGTATTCTGTCTCTTGATGACTTGATGACCAGCTGTCAGTTTGAGGTCATCCTCCCATCTCATTTTGTTGACGTCCTCTATTGCGTTTACCGTCTGGCTAGTCAGAGACTTTTTTACACCATTTATCCCTTAGATCTCAGATCATGTAGCCAGTCCATCTCCATTTCTGCTGGTCTATTTTAGTTAATATGTCAACATGCTCTTACTGCATTTTCGAAAATAACTTATCACTTGGCACCATTTGACATTGACATTGTTTGAGATTGCTAATTACAGGGAAAAACATGCTAAATAAATAATATCCTGGTCTGTTTTGAGTAGGTAAAATAATTAAATACCATCAGAAAAATCGACTGTATTTCAGAACGTATTTATTCTCTAAGGTTGGCTGAATGCACCAACTAGCTCATGTTTTTCAAAATGTTAAAATATTTAGCTTTTTCGTTTCTTCTCATGTTAAGTGTTGCAAAGAGTGATGTGAATTTTGAAAGTGTGTGCAAAAATGATTACAGAAATATGAACAATACTCAAATTAATGTGACAAAATTGTGTGCGTCTAATACGTGTATCGAGAAATGTTGTGATGATGGCGAAATGTTTAATCCGAGGGGACTCTGCACCAATACAAAGAAAATGTTTCAAAGATTTAAGAAATTTTCAAAAAATTGTTTTATATTCGTGGGACGGAAGTGTTAAGAAACAATCGAAAAATGATTTTATTTTCGTTAAAAATCAAAGAAGTTTAATAAACTGCACGGCTCCTCACTATATTAAAGATGATTTTTTCATTTTAGAGGTATATATTTTTTTATTTTGTTTTAATCAGCTTGCCTTTAGCTTCTAGTAAGATACTCATGTAAGCAGAGCCGGACTCGACAGACTCGATTTTAGATCTTTAAAGTGAAGTCTAATTCATTCAATTAGGTATTGCTAAGGTAAAAGGCGATTATTTAGCACTTTTAGCAGTTTTAAATCCAAACTAAAAAAATAAACTAAATATGGTTTTTGGCGTCCCACGTAACTACCTGTGGGACCCCAAATACCATTTTTTTGGCATTTGCTTTTTTGATTATACACTATTTTTGTCTTAAAAATATAGCAGTGGGCAAATTAATTGCATCTAAACGATTTTTTTGAGTCAACCGGTGACAACGCTGACGTATAGGGTATTTTTTTAAAATTTTATCATAAAATAACTTGGGCTTCTACTGACCAAAACCCATCCATGTTCCTTCATTTGCCCTTTGTGTTCCGGGGCCGTGGAATTTCTTTCGAACAAAGCTCAACCCTGGCAGGACTATAGGGTTTCTACCAACACTTGAGTATGTTTTGCTTACTTTCAAACACAAAAACAAACTTTAAATTGAATCACTAAAACGATCACAAATGTGTTTACAGGATGGATCTGTAAGAATACAAGACACATTTGGAACGAAAACATGGTTTGTCATTAAAAAGCTGGAATATTGCATAGACTTCAAATTAACTGTCATTAACAGACAACCACAAATTAAACTAATTGTGAGAGAATATTTGGCCAATGATTTATATGATTGGTTAATGGTTCAGAATTATATACCAGGAATGGGTGAGTAAAACAAGAATGTATGTATCTTGTATATAATGTGCAAGTAGGTTGTATGCCATTTAATATTGCGGTATTATAACCAAAATATTTACCAAACATATAAACATATTTTAAATAAAATTGAGTTTGTCAATAGAATTTCCTCTCTCATATTAGGCAAAAACCGCAACAAACCAGATTTTCTAGACTTGGAGGTTTAATTTTCGATGCTCCAAGGGACCACAGATTTTAGTAAATGGAGTTTATTTCAACTTTATAGTTTCACACGTTTCCGAGGTCTTGACAGACAGGCTGACAGACAACAAAGTGATCCTTTAAGGGGTCCGTTTTAAAGTACTGGACTCTAAAATACAGCCAAATTTATTTATTTTTATCCTTTATTGATTTATTTACATATATATAGGTTTACATTTTTAAATATTTATTTATAAAAACATTTAAAAAAATACATTAAAAAAAAGTAGTAGCTCACCGGTATCTGGAACAGGGTCCAAGCTACGCCGGGTCAGGGCTCCAGAGAAAGGAACCTCCTAAAAATACGAACCATGTCCAGGAGTACCGCATCATTACAGTGTGTTAGTAACAATAGGACTAAGCCTATGTTAGTAGGTACTTAATAAGTGTAGAAAAGTTTGAGTGCGGTTAGTCGATTGAAAAGTAACAGCGAAATTATAATAGTCCTGGCCGCGTATGTTGACCCCATTAATTTAATATAATATATATCATTTCACCAGGAATGCTGATATCATCGTTTTTTCTGGTGGTAGTACTCCTGGTGTACTGTTTGCTGCCCGAACTACAGAACCTCATGGGTCTAATACTAATGGCTTACTCCTCATCATTCCTTGTCAGATCTATTGTTAACACCGTCTTAGTGCTGTCCACCGACTCATTGACAACTAGGATGTGCAAAATTATGTGTAAGTTTTTGTTTTTTTTTTATAAAGTTGTAGTGAATAATTTAATGTATTAATTACATAATATATTATATGTTTAAATTATGTATATAAAATACATTTGAAGTAAAGAGAAAAAATCTTACAAATGCATTGGTAATAAAAATTTGATGATTTTTAATTTTTATTATAATTTAAGTTTTTGTTTGTTTAAGCTAAGGTATTTTTATTATTATTTTAGCTCCAATAACGTATTTTACTGCAGTGTCAAGTGTTCTCTGGATGAATGTCATGTCAATTGAAATTTGGTGGTTATTAAGGTAAGTAATTGATCTATAATCGGAAACAAAACTTTTTTTGTAAAAAATAAAAACCGGAAACAAAGTTATTTTTAACTTTTTTGGTTTTTTTTTTTGGAAGATGGTTTTATTTACCGCAACAAAGTTTTTTATTTCAGCATTTTTAGTTATGGTATTATGCTTTATCTCTCCTTTTTAACGAGTATTCATTTTACGATGTTACTAAAAGATTAGCAAATCATCCATTTAGAGATAGAAAAAAGAATGTATAATAGACGATAACTCATAAACTACCTAAGCAATATGAATAAAATTGAAATGGAACCTTTGTTAACCATAAATAATTTGGTATGGTTTATAATTGTGAACCATAAATTATATAAAAATTGTAAAAAAATATTTCAAGTCAATTTTGTTCTTTTTATTATATTAATTACATTTATATTAATTTTATTAGAGTCATTTCATCACAATGATTTATTTGTGATTAATAAAGTTTAAATAACCGCACCGCACCAAATTTCAGCTCTCTGAGTTTATTGGAAGTACTAGTTCTATTGTGATGATCATGAGTGAGTGTCAGAAATGCGAAACTTTGATTTCGCTTAACTTCGGTACTAAATGACCTACAGACTTGAAATTTTGAAAGCTTTCTAATAAAAAAAATGTGTATGTGAGTTTAAATGTTTGTAAACGCACCCAGGATACAGAAGAAATACCTAGTGTGCAAAAATATAGATATATATTTAAATAACCTCCGCTTTTATATTTGAATTCTGCGTAGTCCTTAACAGTAAAAATATTGTATGTACAGTTTTATTTTTTCTCTCGCAGAAGCCTTCGCAAGAGGGAGATCAACCGACGAGACGAGCGAGTGAAGTTTATGTGGTACTGCCTGTATGCCTGGGGGATCCCACTACTGCTCACTGCTATATTCACTACATTGGACTACATAGACCTTACTAATTTGCACATTAGCAAACCACATTTCGATGACTGCTTGCTTTCTAGTATGTATCTATACTAATATTATAAAGCTGAATAATTTGTTTGTTTGTTTGTTTGAACGCGCTAATCTCAGGGACTTCTGGTTGGAATTGAAAAATCTTTTACTGTTGGGTAGTCCATTTCTTGAGGAAGGAGATATTCTATACAAGATCACGTTACGACCAACAGGTGCTGAGCAGCGAGGGTGAAACCGCGGGGAACAGCTAGTATGTGATAAAAAAAACAAAGAGTTTTTTTTCCTATTTATTTTTAAAACAATCACATGGAATACATTCTTATTTTTCAGATATTTTTTTTCTATTTTCCTATACTATACCAATCGGGGTGATAATCTCTGTCAATATCATATTGTTCTCATTCACCGTCTATAATATATGGAAGACAGAACGCGCAGTAAACAAATGTCATGTTGGTTCTAAAAGTAGCATGAAGGATACAAACAGGTTAGCTTTTTTTAAAATTTATATAGCTACTTTATTACAGTGAAAACAAATCATAGTTGAATGACAAAAATCTAGATGTTTTACTAAGTGATTGCTTAAAGTAGAGCCATATCAACATTGAAACAGTACAATCCATAATTTCCCATTCTTGTTAATAATTGTGTATTATTGTTTCTAGAATTACCACCTATGTGAAGTTATCGGTGGTCATGGGAGTCAGTTTGTTCCTGGACCTTATTGAAATGAACATTTGGCTGTACATTTTAACAGCAACGTTCAACCGTCTCATCGGGGTCTTCCTATTCTTTTTATTTGTATTCAATAAACGAATATTTCTCAAGCTGTGTAAGAGGTAAGTTGTTTTAACATAAGGGTTTCTTCAGTACTAGGCTAGGGTAAGTTGTGCCTTGCCATTTGTGACTTGTTTTGTTCTATCTGTTATCCTTACTATCTAATATACAAAATTCTCGTGTCACAGTTTTCGTTCCCATACTCCTCCGAAACGGCTGGACCGATTTGAACGAAATTTTGTGTGTATGTCGGTTAGGTCTGAGAATCGGCTACTATCTATTTTTCATGCCCCTAACTGAGCAGCGGGTGAAACCGCTGGGCACAGCTAGTAATATTAGAGGGAAATAAAGGAGAGAGAAAAATATTTTCTTTTTGGATTATCACGCGGGTTAAAGTTAGATGTAGCCCAAAGTTAAGCTGGAGAGGCGTCATGGCGTCCTCATCTAAGCCTGACGCAGATCCTCACCGGACACGAAAGTTTCGGGAGGTACCTGCATATAATCGGGCGGGTGGAAACGCCCGGGTGTCACCATTGACTCGCCCGGAGGACACGGTGGAGCACACAGTGGCGGTCTGCCCAGCTTGGACGGAGATCTCTTCCGTCCGGCCCTGGTTCAGTCCATGGTCCAGAGCGAGAGGGAATGGGAAGCGGTCACCTCCTTCTGCGAAGCAGTCATGCTAGCAAAGAAGGTGGCTGGGCGTTTGAGGGCCTATGTCCGTCTCCAGAGTCCCAACTATTAGGTACCAAAAGTTTTGCCCTTAACAAACAAACTTACTTTCGCTTTTACGATATTAGTAAGGATTTACTGCTGCAGTTGTTGTCTAAGTTATTCATAATAAATATATTACTGCAGTGTTGTTAGTGCGTTTACAAAAATTTTAACTCACATACACAAACAGAGCCGAACAACTATCTATCTACTAGGCCATATAAATATATGTGCCGTGCGGAAATCGAACCCGCAACACGCAGCGCAGTAGTCGGTCGCTCAGCCACTGCGCCACTGTCGTCAATTGGAGGGGGCCTTTGCTTTGCAGTGGGACAGCACAGGCTAAATAATAATAATAAATTACGATTTGCTGGCATCATTGACATGAATGTAATAATTTATTTTTATTGTATTAATTAAGTCTCCTTGTATTTTTAGGTTTAACATAAATAATAATTTCACCAAAAAGATCGAGGCATCTGAGAATCGGTGCTTCCAAAACAACAAGGGCAACAAGAATGATAACGTCCAAATTCATGAAATGAATCGGTTCGAAAATTTACCAAAAGGAGAAAATATCATTGATTGATGTCTCAAATATTATAGCATGTATTCTGCAAAACACAAAAATAATTTCATATACCTGTGTTTGTGTTTGTTTAAGAATAAAATGAGTTTACTTTAATTCTAGTATTTTTCTGAATTGTGTGATCAATTTGTGATAAAATAAAAATGAAATAAAAAAGTCTTTAATTCTACCATATTAAATTCACAGAACATATAAATTTATCGTATTTTGGAAAACATCTCAATATACTTACTTCTAATATGAAATTATCACAATTCAATTATTTACAATTCAATTATTTAAATAACCAATTACATACCAATTATAACAATACACTCTCGAATATATATTATTAACATAACACTATCAACATTGCATTACAATTCAACCTCAACATACATTAGCTTCATAGCATTACATAATATCAATAAAATAAGATTCATTTCATTACAATATCATTTCAATTAAATTACATTGTATTCATTATATTACATTAAATGGATTCATGTCATAATATAAATTTAATTAAACTAACACTACACACTACTTTAAATTACCTACATAAAAATTGTACAAAATATATTTCAAGTCAATTTTGTTCTTTTTATTATATTAATTACATTTATATTAATTTTATTAGAGTCATTTCATCACAATGATTTATTTGTGATCAATAAAGTTTAGATAGCTCTGCACCAAATTTCAGCTCTCTGAGTTTATGGGAAGTACTAGTTCTATTGTGATGATCATGAGTGAGTGTCATAAATGCGAAACTTTGATTTCGCTTAACTTCGGTACTAAATATAATCCATACTATATATAATCCAAAATTTCAAGTCTGTAGGTCACAGACTTGAAATTTTGGATTATATATAGCTTACTGGATGACGAAATTTTGTGTTCTCGTCTTATCCAGAGGTTCTCAAATAGGGGCCTGAAAATGTGGCGAAATGGTTCCAGTAAAGGATGGTAGAAAATATTAACTTTATTTCACTGTTTTTAATTATGGTACGACGACATCTCACACATTTTTTATTGATTATCCATTGCTTACTTGAGATTAGCTCCAATGACGTATTTAACTGCAGTGCCAAGACTTGACACTGCAGTTAAATACACAACACTGTGTTCTCTGGATGAATGTCATGTCAATAGAAGTTTGGTGATTATTAAGGTTGAAATTGATCTTTAATCAGAAACAAAACTGTTTTGTAAAAAACACTTTTTAATTCTTTTTTTTTTGAAATGGTATTATATGATATGGGTATCTCTTATTTTTTACCGAGGACCTATTTATTCTCCATTTTTACTAAAAGATTAGCAGATCACCATTTAGACATAGACAAAAAACATGTATTATAGACGAAATCTCAAAAACTACCCAAGAAATACATAGATATAAATAAAATTAATATGAGACCTCTTCGGAAGTATAACATTTTGAACAAAAAATAAATATTAACATCCGTCCACAGTTGGCGTTTGGCGGGTGGCGAGTGATCGGTAATAAAACATACATAAAAAAAAACACTGCCGAACATAGAAAATAATATTAACCGACTTAAAAAACTTTAAAAAGAGGAGGTCCTTTAGAAGCCTGTTAAAAATGTATGTAACTTTGTGATTTTAAAAATCATAAATTGCGTCATCGTACATTAATTAGTCAACTTAATTATTACATAAACAAATAACTTATTATTCTAATATAAATGGTAAACACAATACGGTTACCAGGAATTTCCCCATACCACAGATAATATAATACACCATACTAATACATTTGATGTTGTAGCGCAAACTGAATGACTGCATCTGTTGAGTGAAAAAATTGTTTGTCCAACGACATATAACATATGTTTACACGTCTGTCAAATACATAGTGTACTGTAGTGTAAGACAAAGATCTAGAAATCTCTACGATCTCTATACGATCCAGAACAGAAATAAATGACGAGGGATTATGAGGAGAGTCGAACCCCGCTTCATCATTATGTGGTTTGGTGCCTTTTCTTGCGAATGGGAAATCATCAAATAACTTTTTCTTATTTGTGTTTGTTTATGATTTCCAGCGAAGCCAAGCCACGAGTACCACTCGTGGGCTGCAGTTGAAAAACAGCGTTAGGCGGCGGTCTTTTTTTTGGGGTGGGAAATCATCAAATAACTTACGCTTACTTAACGCTCTAAGCGGAGCGGGAAGGAGTGTCAGACTTTTACTGACTAAAACCCACCCATGTTCCTTCTATTGCCCTTTGCGTTCCGGGGCCGCGGTATCTCTTTCGAACAACCCGCAACCCCGGCAGGCGGAGGTCCTGGCAAGCCCCTCTGCTTTGCTGACATCTCTTTGAGGTGCGCGTGAAACACAAACGTGTCGTCGTCAATAGACGGACGGACGGTGAGCTATCCATTGCTCACCGTCCACAGGCCCGCATCTACGGTGGCTGGGACTCGTCTCGCGGCGGCTGGGTTAGTTTAAGGTTCTCTCCTTCAAACTACTTCGCAGAAGGAGGTGACCGCTTCCCATTCCCACTCGCACAACTGAACCAGGGCCGGACGCCGCCGCCGATCGCCTCGGCCTGGTGTTGCCATCTGGCATTATGCTGAGCTGAGGCAGTCTCGGTTCATGGCCGCGGGAATACGCCACCGTCGGGATCCCAGCTGACTGTAGGAGGGGTTCGCATCAGCGTCGGGTCGACGATGAAGTACCTGGGAATCGTCTGGGAAATTTTGGGGAGCATTTCCGACGTTCGGCTTCCAAACTTTGACGACACGGTTGGCGTAGTGGTTTTACTGCTGCGCTACGTGTTGCGGGTTCGATCCCCGCATGGAACAAATATTTGATAGTTGATCCGGGTCTGGCTGTTTTCGTATGATACTTTAATTGTTTGTAAATGCACCTTCAATACATACAGGAGAAATTCCTAGCGTGCTTTCCTCGTTTTAAAAAAAAAACTCGAGCGGATCGACCGACTGCATTTAAGCGGCTCCTGCCCAATCTGAAGGGGGCAAACACCTCCTGTAGTAAGCTTTATGCCGGAGTCGTGCGGGCCATGGCCCTTTAAGGGGCCCCGTTTCGGGCGCCTTTTTTAGGGCGGCGCGCCGCCCACTACCTGAACGCGCCCCAAAAGGAGGTAGTCATTACGCTAATCCGGGGCTACCATACGATTTCTGGCGAGGCGGCGAGCCTCTTTGCCGGCGGTGATAGTCCTCGCGAACCTGTACGAGTGGCGCGCGGATGTGGCGGCGGTGATTTGCCTCAGCAGCGGAGATTTCCCCCCAGTTTGGAGAGCCCCGGATAAGCCTGGTAGCACGGTTTGGTGCTTTCAGTGTGTGTGAAGTATACTTAGTGTCAGCGGTGCAAGTCTGGGATTCGAACTCGAGATCTGTGATTTGGTTGTCTGGTGGTCCCACAACTAGTACATTACTGCTCTTTACATTAACCCCGTCTCATTGACAACACTAGACCGAGAAAGAGAGTATGAATAATATTTAATGAATAATATAATCAATAAATAGATACAATAATATATTATGTTGGTTCGAATGGTGTGCCGTCGTCGTCGTCGATCGGTAGCAAAGTAATTTGATGGCCCTGTGCCGACTGCCGCCACACATATTGCCGCCGCGCAGCTTGTCGCCTTCCGCTAATTCCCGACAGCAGACGAAGATTGCCGAGTGGTCGAAGGCGCAAAAACACACCAAACACGTATTTGTATGTCAATTTCGAGTTTTAGTTTCAAGTGGTTTAAATACTGCTCATCCCTGTTTGTGGTAAACAGTTCTTGTTTCCTTCTCCTTACAAGCACACGTAACGAAATGTTTTTATTGTTAAATGTGTTATTATTAATCGTAACGTTTTCTGTCAATGCAATTAAACCTGATTCTCGACTAAACAATAATGTCAATATTATAAATAAATGTTGTCCTTTCGGAAAATATGTTGGGAGGAGCAAAACTTGCGTCAGTTACAACAAAACGCTCTCTTTTTCTACGGTAAAAGTATACGATGATGAAGTGAAAGACACAGGAAAATCACTTGAAGATGTATTCAGTTTAAATGCAAACAAATTCCAGGGTAACGCCTTTAGAAGCGAAGCCTTTGATGCCACAATGATTGATTTCAATATATATCTTATTGAGGTAAGTGTTAGATATAATAGATAAGATAAGATAAGATAAGATATATTTATTTGCATAAAACTAGAATATTCTTTATTATGTACACAATCAATGTTTTTTGTGTTATTTTTTATTACTCATTTACTAATCTAATCCGGTTGAGAAGATAAAAAACTCAAGAGAGTTTAGCTGCGAGTGGCCCAATCCAAAAACAAACAAAAAAAAAACTCGTTTACTAATATTATTGTTAAGATTTAGTATAAATGTTTCATACCAAAATAATCTGATATTTGTATACCATTATATGGTAAAACATGTAAGTTAACAACTATAATTATAAAACCCTATGTACCATGTTTTTACACAAATAAATTATTCTATTCTACACCTTACAAATAATATAATTGTAGAAAACATTTCACATAGGGTGACAAAGTGGGCAATGGGCGTATTATAGTTATAGGCTGGATATATTCAATGCAAAATTAAATAAAGCCAGCCTATAACTATCCCACAGCTGGCCAAATGCCTGCTGCCGTACCATGACGTCTTAAAACATAACTTATTCCACTGAGGGAAAGGGACAGAGCTATACAGGGTGTCTAACCCTGTATAGCTCTGTCCATCTCTTTCTCAGACAGGAATAAGGACTGCTATAAGATGTCATGGTAACCCTACGGTTCTCATACAGAGAAGGCGCGAGTATTGATCACCACACATGCAAAGTACGAGTTGGCGATTTCAGACTTATACTAATGTGTTTTGCGTAATTTGACTGACAAAGGTTAACGTTTATCCGCGAAGATTTTTAACATCAGCTACTACGGCTAAACCATTGATTTCTCTAACATTTAATTACGGACGTCTCGGATATATCAGTATTTTTTTCACTGACAATAGGCTATTTTCCAAAAAAAAATTAGACCGTCTTATGAATTATTAAAAAATAAGGGACATTTATTTTTCATTTGTAAATTAGAATAAAAATAACAAAGATATAGCCTATTAAAGTTACGTGTGACGTCACGCGTTGCTGCATTTTTAGAACGAGTGACGTCACACGTAACAATGGTAACAATGAAAGCATAGGAAAGAGAGTGATAGCCATCGCTGTGTTGCTATACCTCTATTGGTCGCAACGTTCAAAAGAACAAGTACTTTATTTATTTTTTCGGGTGGGAAATCATCCAATGACTTCCCCCGCTCTGGGCGGAGCGAGGGGGCATGTCAGACTTTTACTGACTAAAACCCACCCATGATCCTTCTGTTGCCCTTTACGTTCCGGGGCCGCAGTATCTCTTTCGAACAACCCGCAACCCCGGCAGGCGGAGGCTCTGGCAAGCTCCTCTGCTTTGCTGACTCTCTTTGAGGCGCGCGTGAAACGCGAACGCACCGTCGACACGGCCTATCGTCAATAGACGGACGGACGGTGAGCTACCAATTGCATACCGTCCACAGGCCCCCATCTACGGTGGCCGGGAGATGTCTCGCGGCACCCGGCGCCCGGGGCGTCTCCCGCAGCGGCTAGATTGGTTCGAGGTTCTCTCCCTTAAATGCCCGGCCACCTCCTTTGCTAGCATTACTGCTTCGCAGAAGGTGGTGACCGCTTCCCATTCCCTCTCGCCCCGGACCATGGTCTGAACCAGGGAAGAACAAGTACCTAAGGTGATATTAAACGCTTGAAATTACCGGATTTTTGGGAAATCATCATATAACTTCCTCTGCTTAGAGTCAGACTTTTACTGACTAAAACCCACCCATGTTCCTTCTTTTGCCCTTTAAATTTCGGGACCGCGTGTCTCTTTTGAACAACCCGCAACCTCGGCAGACGAGAGCCCTGGCAGGCCCTTCTGCTTTGCTGACAGACGTGAACGAAGTGAACAAGAATGTGTCCAGTGAGGACCTGCGTCAGGCTCTAGGTGAGGACGCCGCGCCGTGGGCTACCTCTCCAGCCACTCCTAAAAGAGGGGACTTACCGCAACTATTGAGGCGTGCCCTGCACGAGGTTGCGACAGTCGCTCTCTCCATGCCACCATTAGATCGCACCGGAGGTCCACTAAGCGGCGATTTGCCGCGGTAAGGGACAAAGCATGATAAAGCATGAATTGACCTAAGACTAAAAGTTTTAGTAGCAATTTTAGATATGCACAAAATAATCCCAAACACGATAAAGCTGCTTTATAATGTTGGGGACCTCTTGCAACTGTCTTCCCATCGAGTTTTCATGTGAGTGCATGAAATGAGCTGAAACACAGAAATCTGCTGTAAACTGTTGAAAACGTCTTGTAAATGCTCCGTCTGATTAAATATAACGTATCTCCTTTTTCGAAAGTTGGTTAATACGGCTACTTCTTTTATTATAAACTAGCTGTTCCCCACGGTTTCACCCGCGCTGCTCAGCACCTGTTGGTCGTAGCGTGATGTTATATAGCCTATAGCCTTCCGCAAGAAATGGACTATCCAACACTAAAAGAATTTTCCAATTCCAACCAGTAGTCCCTGAGATTAGCGCGTTCAAACAAACAAACTCTTCAGCTTTATAATAATATAAGTAATAAGTATAGATTCGGCTGAGGACAGATTTCTATAATTAAGGTACGGTTGTAAGATTTTTATATGACTGTACAAAACAGATTCTTTTATAGGTTACCAAAAAATCATATCATCAAAATATTGAAATATAAATAAGATGTGTCAATTCGGACACTGTTGGAATTCATTAAAATAATGTTAAGTTGTCAGCAAGTCTTCAAACAACTTCACACGATTAAAGCAAAGCGCTTGTTAAGCCAGAATTATCAAAACACATTAACTCATTATAAATTATCATTCCCAACACCTGCCCTGGATCCACACGATTTCTTTTTTTCTGTTCTAGATTATGTTAGGGTTTTTTTATGATTCCGTCATGGTTTCGAGAGAATTGGTGATGAAATAGAATACAAAAAGTTCTTGTCTACGTTCAAACCCAGTCATAACCGTATTAGTCTTGGCTGTTACACACGGCCACATATCAAACTATTAATTTCCAGTTTATAATTGCTTTAATTTGTATAGATTTCCCGTACAATGAAAAATCCGCATAAACTAGTGAGTGGCTTGTTTGTCATCATTGCTCTAAAATAGCAGTACATTATTATTGAAGTAAACAGGTCGCCAATGAGTATGACGTTCGTAAACAATGATAGTGATTGAATTATTGTCATTGTTTTCCTGCTGTAGTTACCCCCATTTGTTCTATTCACAAATTTATAAGCTCAATCGATATTTTTCAACAAAACTGTGCTGTTTTAGAGTATTTAGAAATGAGCTCGGATACAGGTGATAAAAAACTACTCCAAAAATATATTCAAACACGGGCATAAGTAATATAGTGTGTTCCACTCATTCGAGAATACCTGATCTGGAGGACAGCGGCCAAAAATGTATGAAACTTGGTTCAAGAGCTCGAGGTAGATTTTTAGAAATATAGAAATAACATTCTTGTCGTATAAGTTATAGAAACACTCTCTACTACGGATCGCACACCGTAGTGTAGCGATCAGATTAAAATGGTTTTGTATAGCTTGATTTGCCGTCGTGTACATATTTTTATTATTAGTTTGTGTCTATTTATAGTTTGTAAATAGTAATTAATTTAATTAATAAATTGATATTTATAAGACAGAGAGAAAACCGACAATAGTATCGGCCTTCAGACATGCTAATAAACGAGTGATATTAATTTTCATTCATTATACAAACATATTGTAAATATGTTTTCATCCCACCATCTCGGAAAGAGTATTTTTAATCTTCAATATCTGAGTGGAAAAGCCGTTTTTATTCTCTAGAGGATAAAGTAAATTGAATTTAGAACATCGTGTGCACTAAGTTTGTGAATTAAAAAAAACATTAAACCGATTTACTGCTACCTCTATGGTGCCGCATATATCATACAACTTTTTTTTAATTTGTTAAAAACCCAGACTCGGAACCTTCTTGGTGTTTTTTCAATTTGCTTTGTACGCGGTCCTTTACGCGGCATTTTTCACGTCATTGTTAAACCTTAAATTAAAAACAAGAAACTTGAAAACAAGTGAAAAAACTAAAATGAGTGATTCTAGCGACGAGGAAGTTTGTTTGACGCCAACAGAATTGACTGAAACTGTTAATAATGCGCAAATGAGCAACATTTCTTGAACTTCCCAAACCCCTGTTTTACACGGGTCATTGTTTCCGACGAACTTCAGGCACACTTTTGGCTGATTCCGGAGCTGATCTCCTGTCCCTTAAGCGCAACGGAGGCTGGAAGTCCAATGCAGTTGTAGAGGGATACATAGAGGATTCCATCCAAAATAAGTCTAAAATATGTGAAGGCATCGTAGGAGCCATTAGCCCTTCTACATCAAAAACAAGCCGTTATGAAACACCTAACCATCTCCCTCTCTCTCCAACATTCACGCCAAGGGAATCCTCTGAATCGGTACAACTATTAAGTATGACAGATAGTTTACCGAAAAACAGCACACAAGTGACTAACACCAATATTACAGAACCAAACAAAAATATTGGGAAAAAAATTTGTGTTCACCAAAAATACTGATCGTGCACCAAATATTCTTTCCTGAATGCTAAAAAAATGCGTAGGTTAGGTTAAAACTGCGACCCCCTGCCAGTAACGACTTGCATTAATAGAAAATGGATAAAGATATAACACTTTTTTATTGTACTGCTGTCTTTTTCCTGATGCTCGTTATGACATATTTTAATTAACATATTTTGGTGCACATTCAGGATATTTGGTGCAACACAGGCAAAAATAAGTAAACGAAATGGGAATAAATTGAAGTACTTTTAAATACCATCCAAAAATATTACACTCAATTTAAATAACTGTAGCAACGTTACTTTAAAATTTTCTTAATTATACCTTACTATTATTTTGTTATAATTTAAAGATTATTCTGTAATACTTACCTGTCATAATGTAGTAATTAATACCTAAACTGTACTATAAAAGTGTACCTATCTTGTGATCGTAAACGTTTTTTTTTGCATTTAGTCATTTCCTCGCTGAGGTGGAATGAAAAGTTACGTGTTGCACTCGAGTGCAAAGATTTTTCACCTCGTGCTCTTTTGATTCCCTCGCTAACGCTCAGGATTCTAATTTTAGAATCCTTCGCTTGCTCGGTCATCAAAATTGAACACGCGGTTAAAAAGCAACTTTGCACTCTTGTATAACAAATAACTATTCTAAATCTATCACTAAATTCAAGTCTGCCTTTATTTCAGAGTGGAAGTCTTCTGTTAGAGCTTCCAAATACGTACGATCGCTGGACAGCAATAGCAACTTCTTACTATTGCGTAGACTACCGCGTGGCACCTAGAAGGATCACGCCGCGCTTTTGGGTCATTATTCCGTATGAAGACTCGGCTGAGATCTATAATTACGTGCCAATTGGTAAGACTAAATTCATGGAACTTTGTAAGTAAGTACTTCAAGAGTCGGTTAAGAGACTTTTAAGCAAAAGCAGTCAATCGCTCAGCCGCTGCGCCAACTGTGTCGTCAAAACCGTTGTTTGAAACGTTACTCAGAGTGGTTTTAGCAATAATGAAAAAAAAATACTTGTCTATTTGAAGACCTCTTTTCTACTCGACGAAAAATAAGTTTGAAAATTGAAATCCTGTCGCTTATCATATATTAAAAAGTATCTTGACCTGATAAACAGGCATCACCAAGATCATGCAGGATACCTAACCTGCCAGAAGATTTCCTAAAAGGTGTACGGTATCTTCTTTGTGTTTGGGCTCATATGCCTTTTGGAGAATACAAATGCTAATACAATTTGAGTGGTTTTCGGGAAATAATCTAAATCTAAACATATTTACATATTGAATACTTAATAGAAAATAAAATGACTGAATTATGGCTTTTCAGGACCGTTTAGCAGAAGCAGGTGAAATAGGCTCTGGACCTGAGTTGGCCAAATTACGATGTTTGACCAGTAGAATAATTTCATGTGCGAATTTTCCTCCTTCTATTTTACTCTCTCATTATGAACTAGCTCGCGCTCTCAACTACCCTCAGGATGTAGTTGCCTAGTTATGACTAATATAAAATGACGTGTACAGTCAGCGAAAGAGATAAGTAACTAGTTTTGTACCAGACACAGAAATACAACTTGTCTGAGGTGCTTTATCACGGTTTCTGCAACTATTCGACAACTGGCCGGAATCAGCCTCTGTACCCCGACCGTGAAATAAATCAAACTCAAAACATTTATTTCAATCAGACCATTACAGCCCCAGTCCCAATTACAAGACATAATAACTTGTGAAAGTAGTGTAGTTTCCCATTTAAATGCGATTTCTATGAAGAAAAGGGCAAAACTCGGTGGGCACTCTTTTAAATCATAATATTTACAAAATCATAGATACATCATTCATGTTGAGATTATACATACATGTGAGAACGATGTCAAAAAACGAGCACATTAAGAGCCTCCAGTAGTAGCAGCAAAAACAATAGATGAATTAATTGATTATAATAATAATATAATACAAGAGCGGCGCGCAATGATTGTTGACATAACAGTCCCGCATGATGAGAACCTCGTGAAAGCCGAGAAAGATAAGCAAATCAAGTTTATTGACTTGGCTCGCGAGGTTGTCGACATGTGGGATGTGGACTCAGCGATCATTGTGCCGATTAGTCGTATCTGCCAATGGCTTAATTGCCAAGAGCCTCGACCAACACCTGAGAAGGCTCTCGTTAGGCAGCTGGATCAAGGGCTTGATACAGAAAGCGGTACTCCTGGACACGGCTCGTATTGTTAGGAGGTTCCTTTCTCTGGAGCCCTGACCGCCGGTAGCTTGGACCCTGTTCCCGATACCGGTGGGCTACTATTTTTATATTTTTAAATGTTTTTTTTTATGCTTTTTTGAAAAATGTAATAATATGTATAAAAACCAATAAATGAACTAGAATATAATAAAATCTTTATTCACATCAAAAGGTTCCAAATTGATTTAAAGTCTCTGATTACTGAGCTAGGTTCAAAGACCTGTATTACAGAAATCAGTGGCCTTTCTCATGTTTTGGTGACAAACAATTATGTAAATAAATGCAGTTTGCAGATTATCTGCCAAATCTATTTTTAAAACTACATATATTTTTTTTATATAACAAAAGTAAGTGAGTAATTAGAATTGTGTTATGTGTGTGTGTGCGTGGGTGTGTGAGAGAGAGAGAGAGAGAGAGAGCTAAGTCAGACAGTCCGCTTTATGAGTGTTTCACAAAAAAACCAAAATTATTGTAATATTAGTTCCGTTTGTTCATAATCTTATCCTAGTAGCCAATTTTTAATAGTAGTTTTAACTTCACGAACATATAAAGGGTGTATATTTTTTATTTTATTTATTCTATTGTATAAGTGAACTGCATTGAATCCGTATTGACACCTAGCTGAGGCTGTTTGAGATACAACAGATAGGAATGCATTTTTAATGACACGCTGCTTGTTGTACTCTTCTAGGTTGTAGGGGGTGATTTTATGTTGTTGAATATTAACTGGTAGATATAGAGCTGTCTAACTGAGAGGACCTGACATTTTTAATACAACTTGGCAGTGGGGAACCTGTATGGACTAAAAGTCATGACTTTGAAAATAGATCTCTGTGCTTTTTCTAAGTCTATTAGAAATGTTTTGCAAGTGCCACCCCAAGCTTTAATACAATACCCCAATACAGATCGACCGAGAACGTAGTAAACTCGCCGCAGAAGATCCAGATCAGCGACATGTCTCAGTTTCTTAAAGACCCAAATTAGTTTTCTATTGCGCGATGTTGTCGCTTTAATATGCGAGTGCCAATTTAGCCTGTCGTCTAAAGTAACCCCAAGGTATTTAATATTATTTGATTTAGCAATTTCAATGCAAGAACAGGTAGTAGATGGACCGCTTGGGTAGTTACATGAGTGAACCTTAACATTAATGTTCTCTGGCTTAGTTTTGGCCACATAGAATTGTATGTACGAAGTTTTAGAGAGGTTCAACGTCAAGAGATTTGCCACAAGCCATCTGTTTGCTTTATGGAGCCCCATCTGAGCAATATTAAGCACCGCGGGCCAAGTCTCTCCGTAAAATATAAGTGCAGTGTCATCAGCATACGTAACTTTTCCTTATGTCAATGGAAGTTTTCAAAGGTCGTTTATATAAATCAAGAAGAGACTTGGGCCGAGAAGACTCCCTTGTGGCACACCACAGACGATCTGTGCATCCGAACTGACGCTATCACCAATCCGGACTCACTGGATGCGATTATTTAGGAAGTTTTCAAAGATCATTAGCGCATTTCCACGAATACCAATGCGCTCTAGTTTGTTAACAAGGACGGAAATCGAGACGGTATCTAAAGATTGACAGACTGTGGCGGCTAAGAGACGTGACCAGTCACGACTGACAGCGTCCGTCCTAACGTGATATAGGTAAGTAGGTTTTCACACACACCTTTTTAAAAACTGCCGAAATAAACTCAGAGGTCATAGTCTCTTTTAAGATCCCACACAAAATCTTGGTCAACTTACATGAGGACTATGCGGATTAGTGTCTGAAATGGTCTTTTTACGAAGACACAACACATATTCAGTGGACCTGTCCAGTCAGTGCAAGCATATTTTGTAATGATAGCTATACTTTACCTAGGTAAAGTAGCAGGCGACGAATCGTTCTACTGAGCCATTCATATACCTAAGCCTAATATTTTTAGGAGACTGCTAACCTGTCTTACGATTGACCAAATTTGATTCCAGATCAAGCTGGTTTCAGACTGAAATTTTGAAATAGTTTTAAGGCTTAAACGGCTGTTGTGGAAAGTGAAGACTTTATTAATAAAGTCTAAACAATTGAGAAGTTTAAAGACAAGTTAAATAATTATTAACTTCATGTAAATTTTATTAACAGTTTCGCTGCTATCGTGTCTCATTTTGCTGTTGGTGCTGATAGTATACATCTTGCTGCCTGAACTTCGGAACTTGGGTGGCCTGATCTTGATGGCGCACACCTTCAGCCTGTTCATGGCCTTCTTGCTGATTTGCGTCTTTCAAATCAAGACTTACACCTCACTTGATTGTATTATTCTCAGTAAGTAATCGTTTTATAGTTTTTTAAAGTAAAACACTAACAGCTGTGAGCAGTTATTGAGCAGTGGTTTCAGCTTTCGAGTGTCGAATTTTATTATAATTTGCGGGGTCAAACGAGCCAACATCCTTTGATTTGCGATAAATATACATATGTGCAAATGAAATATCATCTGCACTTCTCTAAAAAGGTAAAAAGTCGTGAGAAAATGGCCTGTTCTAGAAGCAAAAACAACGAGCCAAATACGTTACACTCAAATATTATGAGCGACAAAACTAAGACAACCGTAATCCAATACTTGTTACCACATAGTAACAAATCGTTCTGCTTAGTGTCATACTAAAACTTGTCAGGTAAAATTTGTGTGTCAAATTCGAAAACGTTCGGGATCAAATTTTTTATATGGAAATTCCCAATGTCCGTATCCTCTATAAGTTTTTAAATTTCTAAATGTTTTATACATTGCTTGTATATTTTTATTGCGCATGGGAAATAATCAAATAACTGGGGACTGTCAGACTTGATCTGACTAAAACTCATCCATGTTCCTTTTTTGCCCTTTATGTTCCGGAGCCGCGGTATCTCTTTGGAAAAACCCGCAACCCCGGCAGGCAGTGGCCCTGACAGGCCCCTCTGCTTTGCTGATATCTCTTTGAGAAGCGCGTGGAACACAAACACGCCATCGACAAAGCTTTGTTTCTAGTCTTGACTACAGCTTTTGAGTAAAAAAGCATTTGAGTACAATTATGATTAATCTGCACTAATCTAATATCCATACTAATATAATAAATATGAGAGAAATTCTGTCTGTTTTTATTTTTGTTTGTTACTTTTTCATAACTAAATGTCTGATAGGATGGTGACGAAATTTGCTGTATGTCCATATTGCTCAACTGTTTGATAACTGGCATAACACGCATTAGACGAGTAATAAAACTAGATTCGTCAGGTAACGGAAAGGCAGATAATACAGTATTAATAATGGAGACGACAGGTAACGAATGCAAACAAAAAATGGAAAAAAATACCTCATTACTAAAAAACTTATTGGAACAACTAGTTAAGTTCAAGTAGCTTGCGTATCATTCTACTACAATAACTGCAATGGCATGCAAACTACTTTTAGGTATTACATTCGTGTTTTTTTTTTAATTTCAGCGATGCTCACATATTTCTTCTATCTGGCTTCTTTCTGTTGGTTGAACGTCTTGTCTTTCGATATTTGGTGGAGCTTCAGGTAATTATTTTTCAATTCAGTTCCTTGAAAGCTGGCTCTTCTTGGACTAGGTTTAAGATGTAATGTATTTTTTAACACCGTTGCTCGTAAAGCTGATGTAATTTCACCGGTTTTAAATATGTAAAGAGGGTCATAAAAAACGCGTGTGTTATCAAAGCAAATAGTTAAGTTATAGTCCATACAAATTCCATAACAGTATTATTTGCCATTTTTAATATTCAACATACATACCATTACTGGTTACTAGTAACCGGCTGCGCTTGACTAGGGTTGGTAAGTATCGGTTTCCATGCCCGATCTGCCCTCGCTCGCCTCTCGTCCCGGAACTGATCGCCGCCGCACGACTCCAGCTAGTGAGCAGCGCGCTGTTGCTATTCTTTTTCTTTTTTTAGGGTTCCGTAGTCAACTAGGAACCCTTATATATTCGCCATGTCTGTCTGTCCGTCCGTCCGTCCTCGCTTAATCTCTGTGACCGTTAGCACTGAAATTTGGTACCAATATGTATATCAATCACGCCGACAAAGTGGTAAAATAAAAATAGGAAAAAAATGTTTTATTAGGGTATATGTAAAGTGGGAAGTGATTTTTTTTTTAATTTCAACCCTAACGTGTGATTTATTATTGGAAAGGTCTTTAAAAATGAATAGGGGTTTACTAAAATCATTTTTTGATAATGTCAATAATTTTGGAAATAATCGCTCTAAAAGCAAAAAACAATGTGTCCCCCCCCCTCTAACTTTTGAACAATAAGTTTAGAAAATATGAAAAAATCAGAAAAGTAGAACTTTATTTATTTTGGACTTGATTGACACAACAGTTTTTGTACAAAAAAGACAAAAAGTTGTACAAAATAATTTCTGGACTAAGTTTGTAGTATAATCGTATATTATGCAAGCATTTTTTTAACTTCGTTTACATATTTTATTATCCTGAAAAAGAGTTCAAGATGTAATGTATTTTCACGCGTGTTTGCATGTCACATATTTTTTTCTTCTACTGTACCTATGCGGTTTTTTTTTATTTATTTATCAAGAACAAAGTTTACAAAAATCTTATGTAAAATATGCGAGGACACCGTTTTAACGATTTGTCTGTGGGGACGGAACTGGTACAGGTAATTAAATAAAGTTTACCACTGCAGACAATCTTTATCTACATATAACCGGCTAATAAAAATTGATTATAAAATTACTTAGAAAATCGGCTATAAATTAAACAAAGAAACAGTCGAATTGGGAACCTCCTTCTTTTCTTGAAGTAGCTTCATCTTGGGCAGGCTTAAGTCCTTCATTACTCTCAGGATTCTAGTCGTAATCTCCCACAGTTTGCTCAGGAGTTAACTTGAGGCTTCGCCCGGAGGACATGGTGGAGCACACAGAGGCGGTCTGCCCAGCTTGGGCGGAGTACCGCCGTGCCCTCGTGGAGGCGATCGGCGGCGGCGATCTCTCGCGTCCAGCCCTGGTTCAGTCCATGGCCCGGGGCGAGAGGGAATTGGAAGCGGTCACCACCTTCTGCGAAGCAGTAATGCTAGCAAAGGAGGTGACCGTTTGAGGGAGAGTACCTCGAACCAACCCAGCCGACGCGGGAGACGCCCCGGGCGCCGGGCACTGCGAGACGACTCCCGGCCACCGTAGATGCGGGCCAGTGGACGGTGAGCAATGGGTAGCTCACCGTCCGTCCGTCTATTGACGACAGGCCGTGTTGACGGCGCGTTCGTGTTTCACGCGTTCCTCAAAGAGAGTCAGCAAAGCAGAGGGGCTTGCCAGGGCCTCCACCTGCCGGGGTTGCGGGTTGTTCGAAAGAGATACCACGGCCCCTGAACATAAAAGGCAATAGAAGAAACATGGGTGGGTTTTAGTCAGTAAAAGTCTGACACGCTCTCCCCGCTCCGCTCAGAGCGGGGGAAGTTTTTTGATGATTTCCCACCCCAAAAAAAAGGGCCATAGGACCCCCCTTTCCCTCACTACGTACGGGCATAGGACCCCCCTTTCCCTCACTACGTACGGGATTCGAAAACTAAAACACCCAAGTTCGAAAGAGATACCGCGGTCCTGGAACGTAAAGGGTAATAGAAGGAACATGGCTGGGTCTTCGTCAGTTCAAGTCTGACCCTCCTGCTCCGCCCAGGGCGGGAGAAGTTATTTGATGATTTCCAATCCACAAAAAACCCTCGTCTACTCATAACGGTGAATAAGTTTAGTAGTGTTTGAACTCTTAGTGTAGCTCGTATTCAGAACTTCGATTCACCGCTACCTTGGTCGTCGCTAGTAATAATGGATTATTTTGTGTCTTATAGAGATTATGCAAAAGCTCCTGCAATCCAGCGTCGACGGCAATATTTCAAGTTCCTGATGTACGGCTTGTTCGCCTTCGGCGTACCGTCTATCATGACTGTGGGCCTGTACACGTTAAACGAGATGCAGTCTAGCTTGAGACTCCTGCCTTGGCTGATCACTCCTCGTATTCCTAACTACGGATGTTTCCTTGAAGGTTGTAACGCTGCATTTTTTATATAAAATAATCACACTAGCCTAAACACTGTTAGAAAGGGCATAATCGTATCAAAGTATTACACTAATAGCTAATTGTTTCTACCCACTATCTCAGCATCTTGTGATCAATTCCTTTTTTTCTCTGAGTCTGGGTTTATACTTAAAAAATGATGGGAAAAAGCTCAATCTTACCTACATGTGATTATAAATAATAATAATAAAATCGTTTATTTATAAAAAGGGGGCACATATACAATAAAAATAAAGCATCTTAACAAACAAAAGAACACAGTTGCTTAATTGCCTGAATCAAATCAAATCATTTATTTCAATTAGACCATTACAGGCACTTTTGAATGTCAAGAAACAAAATAAAAAAATATCTTGGAACAACTCACACACGCCTATCTGATCCCAAGCTAAGCAGAGCTTGTGTTATGGTAACCAGACCCCTGATATACATACTTATGTAATTTATAAAAACATACATCTTCTAATATATAAAATTCTCGTGTCACAATTTTCGTTTCCATACTCCTCCGAAACGGCTGGATCGATTTAAACGAAATTTTGTGTACAGACGCCTGCACATCAAGCTACTACAATCTGTCAGATTACTTTGATAGATTTTCGACTTTATTTCTAAAGTATTAGGTTCAAGGTTAATTGGGAAGAATTGACAGTTTCGGGTAGCTTGACCTGCAGGCGTCTGTACATATCGGGTAGTTCTGAGAATCGGCCAACATCTATTTTTCATACCCCTAAGTGAACAGCGGGTGAAACCGCTGGGCGCAGCTAGTATTATAGATAAATCACACCCAGAACAAACAATCATGCTCATGCTTCCTGCTTGCTATTTTTACCTGCTTTAGTTATTTTTTTTATCGTAATTACTTTTAACCTTTTTTAAGAGATTAAAGATAACATTGGCAAATGTGGCTGTAACCAGGTTTTCCTTTATCTGATTACATTCATTAGATTACTTGACACATTCATCTATATCTTGGATTTTGTTGTTTCTAATAAAAAAAATGTTTGCTTTGCAGGTGCTGCAGAAAAGTTGTTTTTACACCTACCCATGTTAATTCTGGTTATCTGTAACTCTGTGTTTTACTCGATGACCGCGTCACATATCTGGCGGTTGAGTCGAGGGGCAACCGTGTTGGATGCGAGCGCGGGTAATAATCAACAGTCACACCGCACCCATAAGCAGAGGTAAATGAGCTGAAAGATCTAGACTTTAACTCTCAAATTAAACGAAGATTGTAACGGATCTATTTTAAATCATCCAAATCGACGTAACCATCGATTTATACCACACGTCTTTATAGCTCCTATGTAATGAGGATGTCAAAAATATCGTTTGTTACAGGTTGGAGATTTACCTGAAGCTGGCGGTAGTAATGGGCCTGAGTTGGTTGCTGGAATTAGTCATCTCTCTGTCAGTTAACAAGAAGATTTGGTGGCTATCTAGCACCAACAATGTCATTGTGAGTTTGGCGATATTCTTCATTTTCGTTTGCAAGAAGGAAGTAGCAGAGAAACTATGTAAACGGTAAGTGTGATGTCGAAAACATTTGTCCCCAAAAAAACAAAGATTTTTATTTCACATAGGCTTACATGGGTACTTGAGAGAAGAAGAAAACGTGGAGAAAAGAAGGTGCATGGTTTGAATTGATCTTTTCCTATGGAGAAGAACTGGCAGGAAACTTTATGGTCACTCTTTTAATATTTTTTGGTTTTACAATTTTGCTGTTACAGCGTTAGTATCTAGTTAAGTATGAAAGACAGAGTAGGCCCGACAGGCCGACAATAAGTATTGCTTACTTACAAAACACAAAATCGCTATCCTTAATAATATTATAAAAGTGAAAGTAAGTTTATTTGGCGTCGCGCCTCCCACTACCTGAACGCGCCCCAAAAGGTGGTAGCCATACGGCTGATCCGGGGCTACCGCACGATCTCCGGCGAGGCAGCGAGCCTCCTTGCCGGACTGCCACCGTGGGATCTGGAGGCGATAGTCGTCGCGCGCCTGTTTAAGTGGCGCGCGGAGGCACTACACCGAGGGGAAACTTCGCTACCGTGGCAAATTGGCGCTCAGCGGACAGACCTCCCTCCGGTGCGATCTCATGGTGGCATGGAGAGAGCGACTGTCGCAACCCCGCGCAGGGCAACCCCTGCATTAGATCGCAAAAAAACCTACTTCCAAAAAAAAGTGAGAAGGCGGTAGCAAAACAGTCAACGAAACAAACAAGAATCAACGACTTTCGAATTAAATCGACCAGTTTTTATACTGTTTCATCTACGTCTCACGAACAGATCTTTTCAAAGTTTGTTTAAGTGTCTTTCTGATATTAAAAAAGTTTTTTTTATGTTCTCACAGCTTCATGGAATGGAAGACAATGTGCGGGTGTTCAAAAGCAAACATTCAACTCGAGGAGCAAATCAAACCTCAATCAAGAATCAAGGACTAGCCAATTGATATTGTGGCCCCAACCATATGGAAAAACTCACACATAGCATTTACAATTCTACAATGATCAATAAGCAAAAAAATATATAGTTTCAATGAAGTTACAAACAACGACTTTATATTTATTACTAGCTTTTGCCCGCAGCTTCGGTCGCGTTAAATTCGGTAGCGCCTTATTGATTTGTAATAGCAACGCTAAGTTTCCCCGTTTCGTCCCTCTTTCTCTCTCATATCCCACTCTTTTTTTTTTAATTGCATATGTCCGTCTCCTGGTTCCCAACTATCTCTGTACCAAAATTCATCCAAATCGGTTGAGCCATTAAAGCGTGAAGAGGTAACAAACAAACAAACTCACTTTTGCTTTTATAATATTAGAAAGGAAGTAAGGATATTGGTAAATGAGACCACAATTTAGGTACACACGACAGCATATCATGTGTCAATCAAATATTAGAAAAAAACTGCTGATGTTTCCCAATCAGCAGTATTTTTCTAAAATTTAGTCTTTTATCTTATTCCAGACTATAATCTACCTCTGTACGAAATTATATCAAGATCCGTTCAGCCGTTTTGACGAGAGAACATCCATACATCCTCACAAACATTCGCATTTATAATATTAGTAGTTAGCTGCATTATTTTTCCCCGTTTAGTGGTAATACGTTCACGAGGAGCTGGTGACTTAATAACAACAGTTGCTCGCATCTTTCTTTAGCACACACACGCGCACCTCACAGAGATGTCAGCAAAGCAGAGAGGGCTGCCAGGGCCCCCGCCTGCCGGGGTTGCGGGTTGTTCGAAAGAGATATCGCGGCCCCGGAATGTAAAGGGCAATAGAAGGAACATAGGTGGGTTTTATTCAGTACAAGTCTGACACTTCTGCCCAGAGCGGGGGAAGTTATTTGATGATTTCCCAACCCAAAAAGGTTAGACGGCGGATGGATGATCATTCATCACATTACATACCGAGTTTCTTCCACGCCTCGGACACCCCGTGAAGCCGTAGCCGAACTAATAGACTATTATCATGTATAAATTGATGCAGATAATATAATTAACTCTTGAAACGGGATATTTACCATTTGTTTCAAGTTTCCGATATTTCAGTGATGTTGCTAACGCCATGATCACGGATGAACCGAAGTTATTGCGGGTGTATGTTTATGAGCAGACAAAACGATCTACCCTCTTTCTTTCCCTTTCGACGACACCTTTACTCAAAATTCGATTTTGCTCTCGACACACAAAACTAACTGTATCAAGTCGCGATCTTTTTTCACAACTTTTTTGTTTTTTTTTTCACAATTGAACCACTGGATTTGAGGCTCTTGAAAGTTGAAACTCGTATCTAAGTGGAAATTCCTAAAAAATCTATACTTCTATACTAATATTATAAAGCTAAAGAGTTTGTTTGTTTGTTTGAACGCGCTAATCTCAGAGACTACTGGTTGGAATTGGAAAATTCTTTTAGTGTTGGATAGTCCATTTCATGAGGAAGGCTATAGGCTACATAACATCACGCTACGACCAACAGGTGCTGAGCAGCGTGGGTGAAACCGCGTGGAACAGCTAGTAAATAAATATACAGATATGTTGTCGCTTCCATGTAAAATTCTGACATCAGCTGCCATCGGTTAAACTGCAAGCTGAATCCGATATAGTTGAGAAATAGATTTTTTGCGCATGTGAATTGATAAAATAACTTCCCCCGCTCTTGGCGGAGCGAGGGGGAGTGTCACACTTTTGTACTGACTAAAACTCACCCACGTTCCTTCTTTTGCCGTTTATGTTCCGGGGCCGCGGTATCTCTTTCGAACAACCTACAACCCTGGGTTGAGATATTGCAAGGCGAATGATGAAGAGGTTCACGCTGACTTCAGCTACCCTACTAAGACGTCTTAAAGCAGAACTTATTCCACTAAGGCAAAGAGACAGAGCCATACAGGGTGTCTAGCACCATTCCTTTGTCACACAGGAATAAGATTTCATGGTAACCCTTCAGATGTTGCACTCTACGTCATCAAATGTACAGTTAGGTTACTCCTCGAAGATCTGTCACAGCTCACCAGTACTAAGTGTCGGAAAATTAATTTTTTGTACAGGAATTTGAGCAACACAAAATATAATTTTAAGGTAATATGTGCAATATTGTCAAGGTTTTTAATTAAATCGCTATTTTACTTTAAATTAGCTTAAGCCCTAGATAGATAACCATATTTCACTGTACACTAAAAATAACCATACGTCGATTCGACGTGCGGATGTTTGAGTGAGCATATTTTGTATTATGTGTGTAATAAGGTTCATGAATGTAATATTATATCTTAATGTATGTAGTTTTATTGTGGTTTATTGAAAAACATTAGAGTTTATTCATATTTTTATTAGAAAAAAAAATAAAGAACAAAACAAGGTATTTCTTACTTTAAAAAACTTAAACATTTAGGAAACTTTCCGTCAGTCTTATAATTCTCAATGTAAACTTTTCAAAATCAACTAAATCTAATTTCTATAATATAAAAAAACTAAGTAAATAACAATTTTTATTCATTTTGGCCTCAAAGGCACTTAGGACAGGCGCTGGACTTGTGCTCTCCACAAATGGGATTTTTGCAGCTGTCGCACATTGTCTTTGTCATCCTTTTAATTTTTGATGGACAAAAGGCACAATATTTTCTTTTCTTTGGCTCAAGTATACCTTCACGTTGTGTGGGAGGTTCAGCTTGTCTTTTTGGCAATATATTACTATTTTTTTCTTTTATATTCGTCGGCAAAGTAAGCATTTGCTGCCTTGTCTCCATCCATGGGGTCATCAAGCTATTGCTGAGTTTCTTCATGAAATCTCTACGTCCCAGTGGCTTTTCTTTCTTGGATAGGACATTATCACAGTAAATAATATATGCGTTTATGAATGCTATATTCAAGATCCCATAAAACATGGCCACCTGTTTGTTTTGCGGCTGCACGACATCGACGAGCACATTTGGTCGAAAGTGTCGACTCCTCCTTTTGTTTCATTATAAAAATGAATCATATTTGGCTTGCCGGTCGTAGGATGAATAGTGCCCTCTTCATCACACGATGATAGAAGCAACACCATTTTGCTCGGTTTTGGTTTGTACGACACTAACGTCAATGGCCCATCATAACAGAACATTGATGTTCCGACTCGCCTGGATTGTATCTTTTTCAGCTCGTCAGGTATTTCCCTTTTGTTTGATCTAATAGTGCCGACCAAGGTCAAGTTATATGGCTGCTTTAGCAAGTTTTTCGCTAATGGAACTGATGTGAACCAATTATCACATGTGACATTTCTATTACTGCCATGAATTGCTTTTGTAAGTTCTTTTACGTAAAACTCGCCGAGTGGCAAGCCATATCTAGGCAAATGCACTCAAGCATTTGCCTAGATATGGCATAGCATCTATCATGTATCGTGTAGCACTGTCACATGTCATTACAATTTTTATTCCGTATTTATTAGGTTTGTTTGGAATGTACATTCGAAAAGCGCACCGACCCCGGAAACCCAAAAGCTGTTCGTCAATAGTTACATAAGGTCCGGGGATGTAATTAGATCGACAGCGGTTTATGAAAGTCTCCCATATTTTTCTAATTGGCACAAATGCATCAGCAGGCCTTAGTTCTGGTCGCAAAGATTTGTCGTCCATTCTCAAACACCTAATCAGAAAATAGAATCTATCTCTACTCATGGCAGCAACATATCTGTTTCCTGAATACGAACAATCAAATAGCTCATCCGTGGTCAAATGATTGTCCTTCATAGCAGCTGTTAGTGTCAGTATGCCGAAAAGAGCCCGAATTTTTTCACAAGTTGTAGTTTTAAAGGTGGCTTTTAGATCAGGTCTTTGAATCTTCAGCTGGATTTCAGCGTTGGTCCATTTTGTTACCTTCTCCACAATGTCATCAGTAATAAATATACTGAAACACTCTAAAGGCTCATAAAGGCATTTATTCATCCGAGTGGGACCCCTAGATGTCCGTATAATATTAGCAGATGATACTCTGCCACTTGTTCTGCCTTTAGTAGCCGTCCAAAGATGATCGTTTTTGCCTCTAAGAATTTGACGTTGTGGCATGACAATACAACTAGGCATACTTGGTGAAGTACTTTCAGGAGTTTCAGGGTCATTTTTCAGACACATCTTTGGTATCAAATGGATGGACCACTAGTGGATCACTCACCTCATAGTCTTCGGCATCACTCTGTACCACATCTTCTAATAAATTGTCTTCAGTTTCACTGTCCGACCCCTGAATCTCTTCATCACTCGTTTCATGCAACAACCGACTAATTTCTGCATTGTCTGCACGTTTTTGTGACGTCATTATGTTAATTTTATCTTAGCCATTCATAGCCATAGTTTTATTAGTTTTTTTACTTGTTATAAGTAAAAAAACTAATAAAACACATGCACATTTATACTCAATAAAAGGAAATAACACATATTTCCAAAAGTCTAAAAACTGACACCCATACGTCAGTTCGACGTACGGTAGGTAAATATTGACGAAAGTATTGCACTTACCGGAGCGATACGGGTGTGTCCTGCAAGCTCCGATGGCCGACTGAGTTGGCGGGAACGGGTAGTTTAGTGATGCGAAAAACAAAGGAGTTACATCGATTTTTCAAAATCAATTACGTCGATTCGACGTAGGTTATCTATCTAGGGTTAAGGTTTCTTATAGATTTCGCTGAATGTCTTGTATTTTTGTTTTATTTACTGAAGTTACAAACGCACCCGATATATCAAATATCTTGAAGATTAACCAAAATGAATTTAAGTTTTCGGTTTTTTAATCTATTTTAAACATACAAATACTTTTTTTTGTCATATTATATGATGATCCTAGAATATACTAGCTACGCCTCGCCACTACAACCGCATCGACTGGGATTCAAATGTGTGTATTAATCCAGGTTACTAAAGGGGCCATAGTGATTTAGGCCCTAAGTGCCCACAAGTAACATCGAATGTTAATATTAGTATACCCCACAAATAATATATTGATAAAAGAAAATTATTGAAAAAAGTTGGAGTTTCCAAATTATATCTAAGGTTTTTTTAATGTACCTAAATATAATAGATAATAATATACAGGTATCGAAAAATTATTGAAAACTCTTCCCACATAACATATTAAAGCTAAAGATTAGGCAGCATTACCGCGTTGGATGGCAATGCTTATTTTTTGTGCAAAAAACAGGCCAGCCCTCTGGTCACGAGAAGAATCGACCAACCGCTTGGCGATTTCTCGAAATACTACATGGGCACTCGGACCCCATGGCCCTAGTGTTTCAACTCCAAACGGCTCAAAAACATAATTACCAATCAAATTGTGATATTTGCGTCGTTTAAGGTTTTCAGCACCTGCAGTAGCAGCTCCAGCGCAACCCACCGTGATAGGAAGATGGGATGGAAGATATTATTTAAATATTTCAGATAATGTATATGTTGCAGTCAAAACTCTTAACTAGTCAAAAGTAATATTGACTAGCAAAATAAAGCAAAAGCGCTTTTGACTAAACAGGTTGGTCAAAAGTTGTATAAAATGATATAACCCATGTAGATGCACTTAGCAGGAATGCTATCCATATGTCAGATGAACCAGAGTCTGTGTTCGATGTTTTAGTTGTAGAAACAGAAGATTGGTTAACAATTATTCAGAATACTGATGTCCAAAGGATAAAAAGTATTTTAGAAGACCCTGAAACCCCCAAAATCCATGACATTGTTCAGAATTATAAGTTAAAGGGAGGAAAGGTTTAAAGGGTTCCGGACAGTCAATTGAAATGGTTGGTCCCTAAAGGATTTAGGTGGCTACTACTCAAGAAGTGTCACGATGATCTTGGTCATTTTGGTTTCGACAAAACTCTCGACAAATTGAAATCTTTGTACTGGTTCCCAAAATTGAACAAATTGGTCAAAAAGTATGTACAATCATGTCTGGAATGTAGTTATCACAAAGTACCACCAGGAAAAAGACAATTTATGCTCCATCCGATACCAAAAATTGATGAAACGTTTTACACTATACATATGGACCATATAGGTCCATTTGTTCGGAGTAAATCTAAAAACACCTATTTGTTGGTATTTGTGGTAGCATTTACAAAAATATGTTACTCTATTTGCCGCTACAAATACGAAAACAAAATCAACCATGAAAGTTTTAAACTACTATTTTAGTTTGTTTGGTATACCAAGTAGGATCATCAGTGATCGCGGAACTTCTTTTACAAGTAAAAGTTTTAAAGACTTTGTTAACAAACTAGGCATAAAGCACGGTCGTTTGAAATGCGGTAGCAACTCCACGAGCGAATGGTCAAGTGGAGTGATATAATCGCACCATATTGGCTTCGCTTGCAGTCAAAAATCACAATTGTAAAGAAAATGAGTGTTATACCCATTTAGAAGAAATTCAGCTAGGTCTCACTCAATACAACCCTTAACAAAGGTACAGGTAAAACACCAGTTGAAATACTGTTTGGTATAAGGTTGAGGGCCAAGAGTGATGGAATAGTTACTTCAATACTTTACCAGGCTGAGTCCGGATGTTCACAAGAAACGTTAGAGAGTATAAGAGAAGAGGTGAATGCCAACGTCACTGAAAATCAAGTAAGACAAAAGGAAAGATATGACAAGAATAGAAAATTTGGTAGGAAATATCAAATAGGTGACAGTAAGAATCGAAAGATAAATAGGTAGTAATAACGGACAGTCAAGGAAACTACTTGCTAAGTTACAAGGTCCATACATGATTGCCAAAGTACTAGACAAAGATAGATATGTAGTTCAAGATACACCGCTAACTCGAAAACATAACAGGAAATATGAGGCAGTAATTGCGTTAGATAAGATACATCCTTGGTTGACTTTTGCTCAAGAAGGCTTAACTGATTCCGATGAAGAAAGCTCAACGGAGAATGTAGATTTAAGCGGAACTACTAACGGTACTGATAACATGGACATAGAACCGTCGGAAATGTCAGTAGATACGGGTGTGGAAAAAAAATGATATTATGAATGCTTTCCACTATTTTTTTTTAAAGATTCGTTTGAATGTGGATTTGAATTAGTATTATTTATGACCAAAACTTAATAGTTAATGATGATTTTTGAAAAAAAAATGTAAAAATCTACACAATGGAATTTTATGAGAATTATGAGTATCAGATTAATTTTATGGATAAATATTATGTTATGTTTTAAACTTGCGGAATTAATGATGATTCTGATTTCGAATGGACTTGAAACTTGATATCGGAAAATCTACACACAATGGAGTCGTATGAGGAGGCTGTAGATCAAGGATTTGAGCGCTTTCTCAGTAAGTTTTGATATGGACTATTAGATATATTTTTAATAAAATATGTTAATCCTTACTTAATACAATAAAAGCGAAAGTGAGTTTGTTTGTTTGTTTGCTACCTCTTCACGTTTTAAACGCGGGAAAACTTAGCGTTGCTATTACAAATCAATAAGGCGCAAGGGGAACTGTATTACCCCAAATTTAACGCGGGCGAAGCCGCGGGCGAAAGCTAGTTAATGATCATTTTGATTAGACTTTAAAATTTTAATGGAAAAATCTACACACAATGGAGTCGTATGACAATTATGAGTGTGTTAGATTTTATGGAATAAGAGAATATTGCGCAAGGAGGCTGTAGGCCAAGGATTTGAGCGCTTTCTCAGTAAGTTTTGATATGGACTATTAGACATATATTTAATAATTAAGATAAATTAGATTTAAGTATATTTTTTTTTGTATTAATTGATGGAACAATCAATCTATAAGATGGCCGAACAAATAATGTTTATTAACGATAATTAGTTGAAAAATTTAAGAATTTTTATAAAATATATTTTATAAAATCATTTTTTGATAATGTCAATAATTTCGGAAATAATCGCTCCAAAAGTAAGAAACAATGTGTGTCTCCCCCCTCTAACTTTTGAACCATAAGTTTAGAAAATATGAAAAAATCTGAAAAGTAGAACTTTATAAGGATTTTCTAGGAAAATTATTTTGAACTTGATTCACACAACAGTTTTTGGACAAAAAAGACAAAAAGTTGTACAAAATAATCTCTGGACTAAGTTTGTGGTATAATCTTATATGCAAGCATTTTTTTTAACATCGTTTACATATTTTATTATCCTGGACGTATCTTTTTTCAAACAAAAAAAGAATTATTGAAATCGGTTCTCGCAATCCAAAATTACCACCGAAAACTTCTTGCACGTCTTTGTATTAATTAGTAATCCAATTCCCCGAGAGATGGCGCTGCAGATACTTATTACATTGGATCGGGTCATCGGGTATTACCGAATTGTTCGGTTGGTCTCTCCTTGGCATTGGCGGTAAGGCAATTTAGAACAAAACTAAAATTCATTTTTTAACACCATCAAAATGTTAAGGTAAAAACCAGTTCATAAATTGTACGATAGATGGCGTTGTGTAATGACGTCATTTTTTTAAAAGTCGATGTTAAGATTTTCCGTGCTTTCATGACCTACCGTGGTAAAGTAAGTTGCACTTAAATATATTCGCAATATTATTTATGAGTGCATAATCTAATAAGTCGTCGAGGTTTGAGCGCTCCCCTTTGTGTTTGCGCTAAAAGTAAAAACTGTCAGAAGTCGGAGCGCCTGCCGCGGATGCAATGTTGCACGCCCTTCCACCTTTAAACTCATAAATGGGAACACTTATTGTGACGGACGGGAAACTAAGGAACCCTACACTGAGCGTGGCCCGACACTCTCTTGGCCGGTTTTTTTAGTTATGGTCTTATCTCTTACTTTTTATCAAGTTTCATTTTCCATTGTTACTAAAATATTAGCAAATCATCCATTTAGACATAGGGAAAACCATGTATTATAGATGATAACTCAAAAACCCCAAATAGCAATATAAATAAAATTAATATGGCACCTCCTCGGAATTATACCATTTTGAACAAAAAAGAATGATTAAAATCAGTCCACAGTTGGCGGAATCATCGGTAAACATACATAAGAAAACGACCGAACATAGAATATATATTAACCAACTTTAATAAAAGGTCTTTGCCAAACTTCTTGGCAGTATATGATTAGGTATAAATGAGACAAAAGATGTAGTATAGTCTGGTTATAATTATCCAAAGGTGCATCTTATATACTAACGACTTCGTGCCGATAACAGACAGTAGAAACATTTTAATAGATATTGAACGTGCGATAAAGAACATAAGATTGCGATGTAGATTGTAGATACCGCACAAAGATATTGTACTGTAACAGTACACCCCCCTTTAAAAGAAAAAAAAAATATTATGGTAATAGTGTTTACAATATAAGTTTGATCTAGACCTTACTAGTTATTTGCTGATGTATATAAATAATAATGCTATTGTACGCAGTGGAATTTGATGACGCCTGTTGTGGTGTGATTTGCTGACGTCTGTAATTTTGACTTTTGTTTATTATTTTTTTCCGTTAAACTCTTCATTCTTCTGTCCAGTGTTTTCATTATGCCGTAAATTAGGATCGCACCGATTGTTAAAATAATCTGTCCCATTGCAACATTTCTTGTCCACCATAAGTCCTCCTGGATCAGGTTGCGGAGTTTGTCCGCTTCGTTTTGATTGAGGCAACTGTCCGTATTGTATGTTATCTGGTCCTTAGAACTTTGATTTCCCATTTTAGATGTCTTGTTGTTACGAGTAGTTGTGAATTAATGGTATGTGTTAAGATCTATGTTAATATATATACGAATAATTTGCTTCTATCAGCGATTTTTATAGACGTACTACTGGCTTTACTTTACGTCCCGAGCGTGTAGTGTACGTGTGTGAATGTCTGTCGTAATCCTTTGAATCTGGCACGTAGTTTGATTCGTCATTGATCATGAATGCTGGTTTCAATCTATCAACTGATATCACTGTCTCTTTATCCCTAATTCTAATGCAAAATGTTTTATCTGTTTTACTAATTACTGGGTAGGGTCCCTCATACGGCGGTGTCAGGGCTTTCTTCATTCTATCACACCGAACAAATACGTGTGAGCATTCTTTGAGTTCGGGATGCACAAATATAGCTTGGTTATGGTTTTTTCTTTTCGGAATTGATGTCATTTGTGTGATGTCCTTTTGAATTTGTTTTACAAATTCTTCGTACGTTGATAACTGTGCTGCTGATGACTCAAAAAATCCTCCAGGGAGTCGTATTGGCGTTCCATATGTCATCTCTGCTGAACTATAACCTGTGTCTTCTCGCAAGCTACTCCGCAACCCGAGTAAAACTGTTGGGATTTCTTTTAACCAATTTTCGTTGGATTCTCTTGTCATTAACGCTACCTTTAAAGTTCTATGAAATCTCTCTATCATTCCATTGGATTGCGGATGATAAGGTGTTGTCCTAATTTTATGTATTCCCAAAAATTGTGAGAGTGACTCAAATATTCTTGATTCAAACTGTCGGCCTTGATCCGTAGTAATGCGCAATGGACATCCAAAACGAGTAATCCATCCTTCGAAAAGTGTCTTGGCTACTGTTTCTGCAGTTATATCTTCTACCGGAAATATTTCGGGCCATGACGTACAACGATCTATGATTGTGATTAAATATCTCTTCCCTTGTGAAATCGGAAGTGGTCCGACGATGTCAATATGTAAATGTTCAAAACGTTGCGCTGTCATAAATGTACCAGGAGGTGATATCGTATGTCGTTGTATTTTTGATTTTTGGCAGGCTATACATGATCTACATCAATTATTGATATCTTTGTTCATATACGGCCATAAATACCTTTGGGTTATCATTTTTCTCGTAGTTCTTTTTCCTGGATGGCTCATACCATGAATGGTATCGAAAATTTGTTTGCGAAAATGCTTTTTCGACGCGACTTTTTCCAGTAGACGTGTCGCAGGTGATGTTTATTGTGGAACCCGGAAGCGTAATGTTTTTGAATTTTAATCTTTTATTGTCATGTAATTTACTTAGTTCATTATCTGTTGATTGACATTTTTCCAATTCAGCGTAATCGATAGGTGATGGCACGTATATTTCCTCTATTCGAGATAAGGCATCGGCGGTAATATTGTCACGTCCGTTTATGTGTTGGATGTTGGTACTGTATTGTGAAATGAAATCTAACTGCCGGACCCGTCGCGGTGTATCGTTTGATGATGGTTTTTGGGAGAATGCGTATGTCAAAGGTCGGTGATCCGTGAATATTGTAAATTCTCTTCCCTCGATTAATCTGTGAAAATGTTTGACGGCCATGTATATTCCTAACAGCTCTCTGTCAAACGTAGAATATTTTTGTTGAGTTTCGCTCAATTTTTGTGAAAAAAATCCTAATGGTTCCCAATTGCGTCCGGATTTTTGTTGTAAAACTCCACCAACGCAAGTAGCACTAGCGTCGGTCATGAGCGCTAGTGATGCGTTGCGGGAAGGATGCGCTGTTAATACTGCGTTTTTCATGCTTTCCTTGCATTTTTCGTAAGCTTTGTCTGCTTCCGTTGTCCAAGGAACAGGTGAATTATCGTTCTTTTTTGAACCATGTAGATATTCGTTTAAAATTCTTTGATTTTCCGCTGCGCGTGGAATATTACTTCTGTAGAAATTGACCATGCCCAAAAATCTTCTTAATTCTTGAATTGTTTTCGGTTTGGGAAATTCCATGATTGCTTTGTAATTTTCTTCGGTAGGTTGTATTCCTTGGCTCGTTATATGATAACCTAAGAAATCTATTTCCCTTCTGAGAAATTCGCATTTTTCGAGATTAATGGTTATTCCATTCTCGTGTAAACGTTTGAAAACCGTTTCTAAATGCTGATAATGCAAATCTTCGTTGTCCGATGCGATGAGACAGTCGTCTACAAATATAAATACGAAATTTAAATCTCTAAATAAGGAATCCATGAATCGTTGAAATGTTTGTGCCGCATTGCGTAATCCGAAAGGCATTCTTAAGTACTCAAAAAGTCCGAAAGGTGTGATGATGGCTGTTTTCTCTATATCTTTAACAGGAATACAGTGGTAAGCTTTGCGTATATCTATCTTGCTTAGTATCTTCTTATTTTCTAATATGTATGTAAAGTCAGTTAATCTTGGTAGTGGGTATTTGTCCGGTACTGTCGTGCTATTGAGCATTCGATAGTCTCCGCACGGTCTCCATTCGCCATTTTTCTTTTTTACCATATGTAATGGGCTTGCCCATGGGCTATCTGACGGTCGGCAAATTCCGAGTTCTATCATATTTTGAAATTCCTTTTTGGCTATGTCGTATTTTTCTGGAGGTAATGGTCTTGCCCGAGCTGCGACGGGTGGTCCTGTAGTGATAATGTGGTGTTCAATCTTATGTTTGGGCGCATTGCGTAGAGAGGACTCTTTCGTGATGTCTTCGTATTTGTTTAAAAGTTGCGTAATACGTGGATTCGTTCCCACTGCGATAGTACGAATTGTTTGCTGTGTCGCTTTTTCTGAAGTTACATGCGTTGTCAGCTCTGTAACTTTGTCGATAAGTTTGCGACCTGCTATGTCGACTAATAGTTTATAGTGCTCTAGAAAATCTGCTCCAATTATTGGTTGTGTAACATCGGCGATTATAAAATTCCATTTATAACATCGTTGTAGTCCTAAATTCAAGGTAAGCGTCTTCTCGCCGTAAGTCCTAATTTTAGTCCCATTTGCAGCGTAAAGTGTGTATTGTTCATTTTGTAAAATTGAATATCTCTGTTGCTTGCTAATGACTGAGATATTTGCGCCCGTGTCAATCAAAAACTTCATACCACTTTTTCGGTCGGTAATGGTGAGGCGATTGGATGGGTGGATTGCACAGAGTTTCGCCGTTGTCTGTGCTCTTATTCGTTTCCCTGGTTCCGTACGTAAGTCATTGGTTTCCAACCGCATGGTTTAATGCAGTTCCTTGCATATTTTCCGAATCTTTCGTGGTAGTAACAAAATCGATTTGCTCCTCTATAGTTTGTTCTCGGCCTCATAATCGGGAATTGTTGACGTTTCTTGAAATGATTGTGCGTGTTGGGTCGATAGCCATATTGACCTTGCTGAATTGCGTCAATATCTATCTGTAATTTTGCTAGCTGGGTTAAAATGCATGCTGTATTGTTGTCGTTTGAAGTGTCGTTGCTAACAGCTGATATTTCGGTTACTTTTGAATTCATTATTATTTTGTCTGCAATTTGGCTCAGTTTGTCAATTTCCATGTCTTCCGTAACTGCTAGAACCGTAGTAACTGATGTTGGTAAAAGCCTGAACCATAGTAGTTTAATTGTTTCGTCACTGATATTTCCTCTCCCGAGGACTCGCATTTGACGTAATAACTGCGAAGGTTTTTGATCACCGAGTTCTGTCTCTGATATTAATTTTTGAAACTGTCGCTGTTCTGTTTCTTCGTAACAATCAATTAAACGTTCCTTGATGTTTTTGTATTTATCTGTAGTCGGTGGTGAAGTGATTAGGTCACTAACCTGTAGTATTTCTTCCTTGGATAATTTTGCTATTACTGTACAGTATTTGTATTCGTCTCCTTGCTTCTGTGGTGCTAATATGGCTTCTAGTTGCGTGAACCATAATCTTGGTTGGTCTTTCCAAAATTCCGGAATGCGGGATAAAACCGAGGTGCCAGCAGCTACTTCAAGTGTTCCTTGCTGATTTATGTTCGCCTTGCACGGTGATTGTGCCATGTTTCTTGCTGCGTATTCGTTCGTCGGGGTCACCAATTTGCCAAACTTCTTGGCAGTATATGATTAGGTATAAATGAGACAAAAGATGTAGTATAGTCTGGTTATAATTATCCAAAGGTGCATCTTATATACTAACGACTTCGTGCCGATAACAGACAGTAGAAACATTTTAATAGATATTGAACGTGCGATAAAGAACATAAGATTGCGATGTAGATTGTAGATACAGCACAAAGATATTGTACTGTAACAGGTCCTTTAGAAGCCTGTTAAAAATGTACGTAACTTTGTGCGTCATCGCACATTAATTAGTCAACTTAATAAACCCCACAATTATTACATAAACAAATAACTTATTATTCTAATATAAATGGTAAACATAACACGGTTTACCGGGAATTACCCCATACCACAGATAATATAATACTAATACATTTGATGTTGTAGCGCAAACTGAAGGACTGCATCTGTAGATGAGTGATAAAATTGAATGTCAAACGACATTATAACATATGTTTACATGTCTGTCAAATACATAGTTTACCGTACGTATTAGATATTGATGTCTATCTCTTTTGTAAATCCTTCGTCATTTGTATCTGTTCTGAACCAGAACAGATTCAAATGACGAAGGATTATGAGGAGAGTCGAACCCCGCTTCATCATTATGTGGTTTGGTGCCTTTTCTTAAGAATAAGAATAATTTATTTGCCAGAATGTAGGTGTACATGTAGTAGGTATGTATGATCTTAACATTAATGTGGCCCATTTACATTCTACCATTAAATGTGGTGTGCAAATATTTAATTTAGGAATGGATTAAATTATTAAAAGTGTCACAATATTACATAATTTGTTATCCATAATTGTTATAAATTTTAATGTCTGAATTGATATAAGTGCAACGATTTAATATTTTATAATGTCAAAGTAAGATCAATAGCAAATAAAAATGAATAAAATTATAAATCAAATTCCTTAACATTACTCTCCTTCGTCAACATAAGACACAAATTCATTAACGCTGTAAAAACATTTTTCCTTAAGCCAATGAATTAACTTTTTTTTAAACATAGTCAGAGGTAATTCTTTAAAGGCTTTTGGTAATTTGTTGTATATTTTAATAGCCATTACAAATGAATTCCTTTTATACAAATCGAGCTTGCATTGTGGCAAGCAGAGCCTATGCTTATCTCTAGGGACAATATTCCTTTTAGTTACATCTTTATGTCTAATAAAATTGTTAGGATGTTGTCGCACAAACAGACATAATTCACGCTAGTGGTAATATGTTAAACTTTTTAAACAGCGGTTTACAGCTCTCCATGTAGCCAGCTCCACAGATTGCACGCACACATTTTTTTTGTACTATAAACGCCTTAGTGACATCCACAGAATTACCCCACAATAAGAAACCATATGAGAGTACTGATGAAACGTATCCGTGATATGCACAAACAGCCGCTTCAGTTGAAACCGTGTCTCTTAATCGTCTCAGTGCATAGACAAATCTGTCCAGTCTATCACAAACATATTCGACATGCTTTTTCCAGTCGCAGTTTTGATCCAAGTGTATGCCCAGAAATGCAGTGCTAACAACTTGTTCAATTGTAATGTCATTATATTTAATAGTTAGTGTTAACGCTTTACTCCTGTGTGTTTTAAATTGAATCATTTTAGTTTTTGTTAATTTTTAAGTTATTGGAGTTCAACCAGTGTATTATATTTTTGATAGCTTCATTAATCTCATGCTCGTAGGTGTCTACTCTTTCACACTTCACGACAAGGGTAGTGTCATCAGCAAATAAATTTACTTTGTGGCAAGTGACATTTGGGAGGTCATTGATATAGAGGAGAAATATAAAAGGCCCTAACACACTGCCCTGCGGCACTCCGAAATTATTCTGCTGTTAGTCGCTTCTGTAACACACCTTTTTTCCATTATTAATTCTGGAGATTTCCACACATTGCTGTCGGTTTTTTAGGTAGTTCCTCAACCAGTCGTTTGCTTTTCCTCTAATTCCATATTTCTCTAACTTGTGTAAGAGCAACTCAAGATCCACAAAATCGAACGCCTTGCTCATGTCCAAGAGGATTGCCGCTACTGGTAAGCTTTCATTTATTGCCTGGGTGACATTTTTCATCAAATTGAAACATGCCAATGACGTGGTACTGTTTTGTCTAAATCCAAATTGCTCGTCTTTTAATATGTTATGACTGACCGTAAATTCTTGAAGCCTTCTCAGCATGATTTTCTCCAAGATATTGGATATGATTGGTATCAGCGTCACTGGCCTATAGTTCTTCATGTCAGATTTATCACCCTTTTTATAAAGTGGCTTTACTATGGATTTCTTTAATGTCTCTGGAAATGCACCTTCTTCAAATGAAAAGTTTATTAAATAACATAACGGTTGACAAATACATAAAGCGCATAATTTTATCTTGCGCATAATTATACCTTTGTTGTTATGTCATCTAGTCCTACGGCACTTGTATTCTTAAGATTTTGTATAATACTAAATACCTCCATAGCATCGGTAGGTTTGAGAAAGATTGTGTGTTCATAATTACCATCGATAGTCTTGTTTATCTCGTCAATATTATATTTAAATGTGTTATTGGTCGATTCTATGTAAAATTGATTAAATATGTCACTTATTTCCTTAGGGTCTTGAATTGATAGGTTATCTTTAGTTATTAGGTCAATTTGCGTTTTAACGTAAAAATCATCAATATTTTCATTTATATCCGCCCATGTGGCTTTACATTTATTTTTATTATTGGCAATATACTTCTTATTTTGTAGCTGTCTAGATTTCTTTATGCATTTTTTGAGAATGTCACTATATGTTTTATATTTTTTGTTTAGTTTTTGTGTTTTAGTTTTATTGTATTGTTGACTAAGGTACAGAAGCCTTTTTTTATTTTTTTTATTCCCTTTGTTAGCCATTTGTGGTTATCTTTATAAGACGTCCTCTTTTTTGAGTATATTGGAAAGCACAAGTCAAAAAATAATTTAATAAGTCCGTGAAATTCCTCAAACGCTTCCTGAAAACTGTTTTTTTCGTACACGTTTGAAAAAGTGAGAGATGATATACAATTATAAAACTTGTTCATGTTTTCTTGACTAAAATCTCGGACCTCCTCATACCAACTGCATATTTCGTATGTTTTATTAGTCTTCATCAAAAACGTCTGTCCTGTTTCGTGATCGGACAAGGCAAGATGATGAATTTCCGCTTTAGTTTGCATAATGTTACTTGCTATCTGATCCAAACACGATAACTGTCTGGTAGGCGTTTTAATATGTAATTCGATGTTAAAATTTTTCAGAATACTTTTCAGGTCTTCGCAACTTTTGTTTGGCTTTAAGATGTCCAAGTTCCAATCACCGCATAGAATAATTTTTTTATACTTTTTCGTCAGTCTTATTAGCAACTGTTCAAGTTTTCCGAGAAATATTTGAGGATTACTATTAGGTGTTCTATATAAACAAACAATCATAACTTTATTTATTTCTACGCCACAACATTCAAAATTAAAATTACATGTCAGGTCGCTCATATTAGACAATGTTGTACACTTTATATTAGTATCAAGCAATATGCATACCCCTCCACGTTTGTTGTCACGTGAGTATGATGCAACTAATCTGTACCCGGGAATTTTTAAGAGCATTTCTGTATTTTCTTGCGGATGGTAAATCATCAAATAACTTCTTCTTATGTGTTTGTTTATGATTTCGAGCACAGCCCACGAGTGCCACTCATGGGCTGCAGCTAAAAACAGTGTTAGCCGGCGGCCTTGTTTTTTGGGGTGGGAAATCATCAAATAACTTATCCCGCTCTGGGCAGAGCGAAGGGGAGTGTCAGACTTGTACTGACTAAACACCTATGTTCCATATATTGCCCCTTTCGCTCCGGGGCCGCGGTATCTCTTTCGAACGCGCCCTCTTTCGAGCGGAGGCCCTCGCAAACCAGAGGGGCTTGCCAGGGCCTCCGCTCGAAAGAGGGCTTTGCTGACATCACTTTGAGGCGCGCGTGAAAAACAAACGCACCGCCGACACGGCTTGTCGTCAATAGAGGGACGGACGATGAGCTACCCATTGCTCACCGTTCACAGGCCCGCATCTACGGTGGCCGGGAGCAGTCTCGCGGCGGCTGGGTTGGTTTAAGGTTCTCTCCCTCAAACTGCTTCGCGGAAGGAGGTGACCGCTTCCCATTCAAACTCGCTCCAGACCATGGACTGAACCAGGGCCGGACGCCGCCGCCGATCGCCTCGGCCTGGTGTTGCCATCTGGCATTATACTGAGCTGAGGCGGTCTCGGTTTATGGCCGCGGGAATATGCCACCGTCGGGATCCCAGCTGACGGAAGGAGGGGTTCGCATCAGCGTCGGTATGTCAATATCGAGTATTAGTTTCAAGTGGTTTAAATACTGCCCATCCTTGTTTGTGGCAAACAGTTCTTGTTTCCTCCTCCAAACAAGCACACGTAACGAAATGTTTTTATTGTTAAATGTGCTATTATTAGTCGTAACGTTTTCTGTCAATGCAATTCAACCTGATTTTCGACTAAACAATAATGTCAAAATTATAAATAAATGTTGTCCTTTCGGAAAATATGTTGGGAGGAGCAAAACTTGTGTCAGTTACAACAAAACGCTCTCTTTTTCTACGGTAAAAGTATACGATGATGAAGTGAAAGACACAGGAAAATCACTTGAAGATGTATTCAGTTTAAATGCAAACAAATTCCAAGATAAAGCCTTTAGAAGCAAAGCCTTTGATGCCACAATTCTTGATTACAATGTATATCTTATTGAGGTAAGTGTTAGATATAATAGAATATTCTTTATTATATATGTACACAATCAATGTGATCTTAATAAAGAATATTATTATTGTTAAGATTTAGTAAAAATGCTCTGATATTTGTATGCCATTATTATGGTAAAACATGTAAGAAGTAACACAACTATAACTGTAAGACCCTATGTACCATGTACAAATAAATTATTCTATTCTACACCTTACAAATAACATAATTGTAGAAAACATTTCACAAAGTGGGCAATGGACCTATAATAGTTATATGAAATGGCGACAGGTCACTGGAACAACTTGTGACCCACGGATGCCCCTCAAGTTAAAGGGCAAAATATATAAGTCCGTGATTAGACCTGTTGTACTGTATGGGTTGTAAAAAAGGTGGATGAAAAACGATTGCATGTAGCGGAGATGAGAATGTTGAGATGGATGTGTGGATGTGGACAAGAATGGATAAAATAAGAAATGAATATATTCGACAAAGTTTGAAAGTTGCACCTGTTACAGAAAAAATAAAGGGAGTCGTTTGTCTTTGTATTGACATGTAATGAGGAGGGATGAAGGATATGTGACTGTTGATGGACGGAGAGCTAGAGGAAAGCCAAAGAAAAGATGGATGGATTGTGTAAGAAATGATATGAAGGAGAAAGGAGTAAATGATGCCGTGACGTCTGATATAGGAGAATGGAAAAAGAAAACATGTTGCGCCGATCCCAAATAGAATGGGACAAGGGCAGGAAAATGATGATACTACGGGTAAACCATTGATTTCTATAACATTGACTTACGGACGTCTCGGATATATCAGTATTTTTTTCACTGACGATAGGCTAGTTTTCAAAAAAAAAATACTAGTCCGTCTTTTAGATTATTCAAAAACAATGGACACGTATTTTTTATTTGTTAATTGGAATAAAAATAACAAAGATATAGCCTATTAAAGTTACGTGTGACGTCACGCGTTGCTGCATTTTTAGAACGAGTGACGTCACACGTAACAATGGTAACAATGAAAGCATAGGAAATAGAGTGATAGCGATCACTGTGTTGCTATAACTCTGTTGGTCGCAACGTTCCAAAAGCGTGAATCGACCTAAGACTGAAAGTTTTAGCAGCAGCTTTAGATATGCACGAAATAAGCGCAAACACGATAAAGCTGCTTTATAATGTTGGGGACCTCTTGCAACTGTCTTCCCATCGAGTTTTCATGTGAGTGCATGAAATGAGCTGAAACACAAAAAATCTGCTGTAAACTGTTGAAAACGTCTTGTAAATACTTTCCGTCTGATTGAATACATAACGTCTCCCCTTTTTCCGCATAAACTAGTGTGTGCATCATTGCTAGCATTATTATTGAAGTAAGCATGACGTTCGTAAACAATGACAATGATTGAATTATTGTCAATGTTTTCCTGTTGTGGTTACCCTCATTTGTTCTGCTCACAAATTTATAAGCTCAATCGATATTATTTTAATAAAACTGTGCTGTTTTAGAGTATTAGCAATGAGCTCAGAAACGGGTGATAAAAAAACTACTCCAAAAATATATTCAAACATGGTCATTAGTAATATAGTGTGTTGTTGATTTAATTGTACCTGGTGCAAAGTAACATTATAATTATTTATGTTAATTAATTTATAATTTTTAAACAGTAACTTTTAATATTTTGATTGTATAATTTTCATTTCATTATTTTTGGATGCCTGATCATAGCGCACTCTTTACTAAAACGTGACCAACCTACCTATGTACAAATAAATATTTCTGATTTTCATTCATTCGGGAATACCTGATCTGAAGGACAGCGGCCAAAATGTATGGAGCTTGGTTCAAGAGATTTCTAGAAATATAGAAATAACATGCTTGACATATACGTTATAGAAACGATCTAATTAGAGAGAAAAAAATTACGCCCTGTAATTTATCATAATTATTTTAAATTATATAATCTGATCTCTCTACATACGAATCGCACACCGCAGTAGAGCGATCAATAGGCCTACCATGACGTCTTAAAGCAGAACTTATTCCACTGAGGGAAAGCTAGACACCCTGTACAGCTCTGTCTCTTTCCCTCAGCGGAATAAGTTCTGCTTTAAGACGTCATGGTAGGGTAGCAGGTAAAAATGGTTTTATTATTAGTTTGTGTCTGTTTATAGTTTGTAAATAGAAATCAATTTAATAAATAAATTGATATTTATAAGACAGAGAGAAAACCGACAATAATATCGGCCTTCAGTCATGGCAACAAACGAATGATATTAATTTTCATTCATTTTACAAACACTAGCTTTCGCCCGCGGCTTCGCTCGCGTTCTATTCGGTATAACACACCAAGCAGACCTGCAGTTTTTGTTCTTGCGCCTGATGGATTTGTAATAGCAACGCTAAGTTTTCCATTTTCTTCCCTCGTTCTCCCTCATATCCCACTTTTTTTAATAAAAAAAAAGCCTATGTCCGTCTCCTAGTTCCCAAGTATCTCTGTACCAAAATTCATCAAAATCGGTTTAGCCATTAAGGCGTGAAGAGGTAACAAACAAACTCACTTTCGCTTTTATAATATTAATAAAGTAAGGATACTGTAAATAAATATGTTTCTAAATCTAAATAAAATTCAAGTCTGCCTTTATTTTAGAATGGAAGTCTTCTGTTAGAGCTTCCGAATACGTACGATCGCTGGACAGCAATAGCAACTTCTAGCTACTGCGTAGACTACCGCGTCTTCGTATCTTGGAGGATCACACCTGGCTTTTGGTCCATTCTACCGGAAGAAGACTGGATTCAGATCTATTATTACGTGCCAATTGGTAAGACTAAATTCATGGAACTTTGTAAGTAAGTACTTCAAGAGTCGTTTAAGAGACTTTTAGGCAAAAGCAGTCAATCGCTCAGCCGCTGCGCCAACTGTGCCGTCAAAACCGTTGTTTGAAACGTTACTCAGAGTGGTTTTAGCAATAATGAAAAAAAAATACTTGTCTATTTGAAGACCTCTTTTCTACTCGACGAAAAATAAGTTTGAAAATTAAAATCCTGTCGCTTATCAATGATATTAAAAAGTATCATGACCTGATGAGCAGGCATCGCCAAGATCATGCAGGATACCCAACCTGCCAGAAGAATTCCTAAAAGGTGTACGGTATCTACGTTGTGTTTGGGCTCATGTGTCTTTTGAAGAATACAAATGCTTTTTATCGACTGTTTTGGTTAACAATGTAACATAGGTATTTATATTTTTGGAATCCACTCGTCAAATCCTAGACGATAATCACGTGCATTTACAGAATAAATAATAAGAAGAAATATGTCGGTGTTCAATTATTTATCATACCCACCACATTGGATTTCCATACTTTTTCAATAGCCTGTGTTACTCGGGTCGATGGATGCAAGGATTCTAACGATACCACATACATGTAAATCAGTTGAGGCGTTTAGAAGTTATGATGGAATAAAGAAACTCACATACATACAAACATACATGAACCCTAAAAACATAACACTCCTTTTTTGGGGCAGTCGTGTAATAATGATGTTTATTTTGCAAGTAAACCTACTTGCAAATTAAACATCATTATCACAAACGCTTTTACATGTCTTTTTAGGGTTCCGTAGTCAACAAGGAACCCTTATAGTTTCGCCATGTCCGTCTGTCCGTCCGTCCGTCCGTCCGTCCTCGCTTAATCTCTGTGATTGTTAGCGCTAGAAAGCTGAAATTTGGTACCAATATGTATATTAATCACGCCGACAAAGTGGTAAAATAAAAATTTGAAAAAAATGTTTTATTAGGGTAGCCACCCTATATGTAAAGTGAGAAATGATTTTTTTTTTAATTTCAACCCTAACGTGTGAAATATTGTTGGAAAGGTATTTCAAAATGAATAGGGGTTTACTAAAATCATTTTTTGATAATGTCAATAATTTCGGAAATAATCGCTCCAAAAGTAAAAAACAATGTGTCCCCCCCCCTCTAACTTTTGAACCATAAGTCTAAAAAATATGAAAAAAATCTGAAAAGTAGAACTTTATAAGGACTTTCTATGAAAATTATTTTGAACTTGATTGACACAACAGTTTTTGTACAAAAAAGACAAAAAGTTGTACAAAATAATTTCTGGACTAAGTTTGTAGTATAATCGTATATGCAAGCTTTTTTTGTTACTTTGTTTACATATTTTTTTATCCTGAACGTATCTTTTTTCAAACAAAAAAAGAATTATTGAAATCGGTTCTCGCAATCCAAAATTAGTAACCCAATTCCCAGAGAGATGGCGCTGTAGGTACTTATTACATTGGATCGGGTATTACCGAATTGTTCGGTTGGCCTCATAACTGGGAACGCTTATTGTGACGGACGGGAAACTACGGAACCCTACACTGAGCGTGGCCCGACACGCTCTTGGCCGGTTTTTTTAAACTAGATGAGGCCGGTGTTTCGTACCTGAATACTCTGAGAAGAAACAGCCGAAACAAACTCAGAGTTCATAGTCTCTTATGAGGTCCAGACAAAAAATCTTGATCAACTTAGATGAGCACTATGCAGATTAGTGTCTAAAATGGTCTTTTTAGAAAGCACCACACAGATTGAGTGGACCTGTCCAGTCAGTGCAAGCATTTGTTATGATAGCTATACTCTACCTAGGTAAAGTAGCAGGCGACGAATCGTTCTACTGAGCCATTCATATACCTAAGCCTAATATTTTTAGGAGACTGCTAACCTGTCTTACGATTGACCGGAATTGATTCTAGATCAAGCTGGTTTCAGACTCCTTCGAAATTTTGAAATAGTTTTAAGGCTGTTGTGAAAAGTGAAGATTTTATTAATAAAAATTGAAAGGCTTAAGTTAGTTAAATAATTATTAACTTCATGTAAATTTTATTAACAGTTTCGCTGCTATCGTGTCTCATTTTGCTGTTGGTGCTGATAGTATACACCTTGCTGCCTGAACTTCGGAACTTGGGTGGCCTGATCTTAATGGCACACACCTTCAGCCTGTTCATGGCCTTCTTGCTGATGGGCCTCTTTCAAGTGTCAATGCAAACCTCACTTGGATGTATTATTTACAGTAAGTAATCGTTTTAAAGTTTCTCATATTAAAACACTAACAGCTGTGAGCAATTATGGACCAGTCGTTTCAGCTTTCTAGTGTCGAATCCTTACTACTGTTATAAAAGCAAAAGTGAGTTTGTTTGTTACTTCCTCACGCCTTAATGGCTAAACCGATTTTGATGAATTTGGGTACAGAGATAGTTGGGACCCTGGAGACGGACATAGGTTAACTTTTGTTTTTAAAGTGAGAAATGAGGGAGAAAGAGGTAAGAAAATGGAAAACTTAGGAATGCTGCACAATAAATAAGGCGCAAGGGCAAAAACTACTGGCAGCAAATAACTGTAAATCAGGAAAATTACCCCTAATTTAAGGCGACCGAAGCCGCGGGCAAAAGCTAGTTTTATTATAGTTCGCGGGGTCAAACGTGAGCATGTCTATATTGCTCTACTGTTTGATAACTGGCGTATCATGCATTAGACAAGTAATAATACTAGATTCTTCAGGTAACCGAAAGACAGATAATAGAATATTAATAATTCAGACGACAGGGTAACGAATGCAAAAAAAATGGAAAAAATAACCTCCTTACTAAAAAACTTATTTTAAATAATAATAATGCGTATGACGTTGTAGGGAACAACTAGTTAAGTGTAAGTTCAAGTAGGTTGCGTATCATTATAACTGCAATGGCATACACTCGTGTTTTTTTTTTTAATTTCAGCGATGCTCACATATTTCTTCTATCTGGCTTCTTTCTGTTGGTTGAACGTCTTGTCTTTCGATATTTGGTGGAGCTTCAGGTAATTATTTTTTAATACAGTTCTTTGAAAGTTGACTCTTCTTGGACTACGATTAGGTTCAAAATGTAATGTATTTTACACGCGTGCTTTTTTGCTCATTTATCGCAGCAAGGGCTTTATTTTTTTCTGTTTCATCACGGATTACAAGAAACAACTGCTGAAATCCTTATAGCCGGCAATCTCTTTTTAGTGCATGCTTGTTTTTAGGGTCTTCATATTTTTTTTGAAATGTTTTATGAACATGATCATTTAAAAAAAATAAGAAAGAACAAAAAAAAATTCTTTAAACTAACATGGTTACTTATGTTGTAATTAATACTTGAAACAGGATATTTACCATGTTTATTATTTAAATCGAGTTTCCGATATGTCGGCGATGTTGCAAACGCCATGATCAAGTATTAATTACAAAAAATATATATTTAATTCAGTTCTATATTCAAAAAATAATTTGCATTTCTTTTTTTTTTAATATTTGGTTATTTAGCTGTCATGCCTTTGTTTTTCCTTCAGTATTAGAAGTCATAGCGCGGGGAAAATCAGATCGCCTGCAATGACAAAGTTTCCTCACTGCAAAACTGGTTCTTTTTGAACTACGATTAGGTAAATAAGATGTAATGTCACTCTCACACAATCACTCCGGTACCACCGGATGCCGACCTACCTTCACCTACCTTCGTCATCTGACGGACAGGGCCGTCATCTACTCCGATCGCTCTGGAGAGTGGGACCGGTGAGAGATGTTGGGCGGCATTCCACAGGGATCGGTCTTAGGGCCGCTCCTGTGGGACATCGGTTACGACTGGGTGCTGCGCGCCGACCTCCCCAGCGGCGGCGTCACCGTAGTTTGCTGCGCTGACGTTAAGCTCGTTCTTGCTCAGGGTGGGTCGCATCAAGCTACGGCCGACACAATGACACGCAGGGTTGCAATAGTCGCGGAGAGGATCCGGCTACTGGGTCTCGAGGTGGCATTGCATAATGCGCAAATCCGAAGCCATTGTCTTGCATGGCCGCGGTAATACGCCACCGTCGGGATCCCAGTTGACGGTAGGAGAGGTTCGCATCGTCGTCGGGTCGACGATAAAGTACCTGGGAATCGTCCTCGACAGCCGGTGGAATTTCGTGGAGCACTTCCGACGTGTGGCTCCCAAACTCGAGCGGGTCGGGGCTGCTTTCAAGCGGTTCCTGCTCAATCTGAGGGGGCCAAACGCCTCCTGCCGTAGGCTCTACGCCGGAGTCGTGCGGTCCATGGCCCCTTACGGGGCCCCGGTATGGGCGCGTTCTTTAGGGCGGCGCGCCGCTCACTACCTGAACGCGGCCCAAAAGGTGCTAGCCATCAGGCTGACCCAGGGCTACCGCACGATCTCTGGCGAGGCAGCGAGCCTCCTTCCCAGATTGCCACCGTAGGATCTGAAGATAGTCCTCGGAGGCACTACACCGGGGGGAAACTCCGCTACCGCGGCAAATTGCCGCTCAGCTGACAGACCTCCGGTGCGATCTCATGGTGGCATGGAGAGAGCGACTGTTGCAACCCCGTGCAGGGCACGCCACAACAGTGGCAGTAAACCCCTCTTTGAGGAAGCTGGAAAGGCGTCATGGCGTCCTCACCTACCGCCTGACGCAGTTCCTCACCGGACACGGAAGTTTCGGGAGGTTCGACTGCACATAATCGGGCGGGAGACAACGCCCGGATGTTACCATTCTGACGAACGCCGGGAGGACATGGTGTAGCACAAAGTGGCGGTATGCCCAGCTTGGGCGCAGCACCGCCGTGCCCTCTTAGAGCGATCGGTGGCGGCGATCTTTCGCGTCCGGCACTGGTTCTGTCTATGGTCCGTAGCGAGAGGGAATGGGAAGCGGTCATGGTAGCGAAGGAGGTGGCCGGCCGTTGACAGAGAGAACCTTAAACCAACCCAGCCGCCACGGGAGACGCCCCGGGCGTCGGGGCCGCGAGACGACAACCGGCCACCGTAGATGCGGGCCTGTGGACAGTGAGCAATAAGTAGCTCACCGTCCGTCCGTCTATTGACGATAGGCCGTGTCGACGGCGCGTTTGTATTTCACGCGCGCCTCAAAGAGATGTCAGCAAAGCAGAGGCTTTGCTGACATCTCTTTGAGGCGCCTCTCTGGAAGCCCCTCTGGGCTTGCCAGGGCCTCCGTCTGCCGGGGTTGCGGGTTGGTCGAAACAGATACCGCTGCCTCGAAACGCAAAAGGCAATAAAAGGAACATGGGTGGGTTTTAGTCAGTAAAAGTTTATCGACAAATATTTTTTCTTCTACTATTGTATGCGGTTCTTTGTAATCTTTTAACTACACCATTTTAACGATTTGTCTGTAAAAATAAAAATGAAAGATTGCTTAATCCTCGTCTACACCCGGGGTTGTGGGTTGTTCAAAAGAGTTACCGCAGCCACGGGACGTAAAGGGCAATAGAAGGAATATGGGTTGGATTTCGTCAGTACAAGTCTGAGTCTCCCCCCGTTCCGTCCAGGGCGGAACGGGCGGGGGGAGTTATTTGACGATTTCCAATCCACAAAAAAACCCTCGTCTACTCATAACAGTGAATACGTTTAGTATTGTTTGACGGGCCTGTTGGTCCAGTCGTTAGTGGCCCTGACTACTGAGCCGGAGGTCGTGGGTTCGATTCCCACCCAGGACAACCTTGTGTGATGAGCATGATTGTTTGTTCTGTGTCTGGGTGTGATTTATCTATAATATGTATGAATTTATAAATTATATAAGTATGTATATCAGTTGTCTGGTTACCATAACACAAGCTCTGCTTAGCTTGGGATCAGATAGCCGTGTGTGAGTTGTCCCAAGATATTTATTTATTATTTGAACTCTTAGTGTAGCTCTTATTTACAATTTCGATTCAACGCAACCTTGGTCGTCGCTAATAATAATGGATTATTTTTTGTCTTGTAGAGATTATACAAAAGCTCCTGCAATCCAGCGTCGACGGCAATATTTCAAGTTCCTGATGTACGGCTTGTTCGCCTTCGGCGTACCGTCTATCATGACCGTCGGCCTATTCATGTTAAACAAGATGCAGTCTAGCTTGCGACACCTGCCTTGGCTGATCACTCCTCATATTCCTGAACACGGATGCTTCCTTGAAGGTTGGAACGCTGCATTTTCTGATATAAAATAATGACACCAGCATTAAAACTGTTAGAAAGGGCATAATCGTATCAAAGTATTTGTATCTACCCACTTTTGAAAAACCTTTCTGTGGGAAATGTTGATGGTTTGTTGTAGGTATCGCAGCATCTTGTGATCAATACCTTTTTTCTTTCTTTTTCTCTGAATCTGGGTTTATGCTTAAAAAAATTATGGGATAAAGCTCAACCTTACCTACACGGGATTAAAGATATAATTGGCAAATGTGGTTGTAACAAGATTTTCCTCTATCTGATAAAATTCATTAGATTACTTGACATATTCTTCTATATCTTGGATTTTATTGTTTTTAGTTTGTTTTTTATAAAAGAATGTTTCCTTTTGCAGGTCCTGCAGAAAAGTTGTTCTTACACATACCCATGTTGACCTTGGTTATCTGTAACTCTGTATTTTACTCGATGACCGCGTTACATATCTGGCGGTTGAGTCGAGGGGCAACCGTGTTGGATGCGAGCGCCGGTAATAATCAACAGTCACACCGCACCTACAAGCAGAGGTAAATGAGCTAATAGATCTTGACTTTAACCCTCAAATTAAACGAATATTGTAATGATATAACGGTGTTCGGTTCAACCACGTTTATATTATAGTACTCTGTGGTTCAACCGTCAAATCACAAATGGTCACACTTCGCTTCTCCTTAAAACATTTTAAAAGACATACGAAGTGTTGCCATATTAAATTATCGATTCGATACAATTCAATAATCGATTTAATATTCGACTAAACATATAAGGACTAGATACTGTTTATAATTTGCTTCTAATTGTAATAAATACAAATACATTATACTAATAGTTGCAAACTACATAGGATATTATTGGAATACCCACATCTTGGCTAATTAACCTTACAGAGCCCACATCTAATAAACGAGGACGGATTACGTGTATGTACATTCTATTATTAGTCATTACCTTTCTTAACCGACTTCAAAAAAAGGAGGAGGTTCTCAATTTGTCTGAATCTTTTTTTTTATGTAATATATGTATTATACTAAAAGACGCCTGGAACGATTTTCAAAAATCTTTTTTGTTCGGGCCATCTGGGAAGTGTAAACTACACTTCCAAAATGTCCCTTATCAATTTCATTATATTACTTAGGTACTTTATGAGTTACCGTCCATAATACATATTATTTTTCTTGGTGCTTATCTTTTAGTATCTAATAATGGGAAATGAATACTCGATAAAAATTATGTGATATATTGTAATACCATAGGGAACCAAAAAGTGGAAAATTCCGGACTTCTGGAAGTGAAGTTATTTTCCAGGTTTTTTTTTAGAAGTCGTTTTTTTTGGCATCTGAGAAGTCATCAATTAATTAGGCGGGAGGGGGAGTTTCAGACTTTTACTGACTAAAACCCACCCATGATCCTTCTTGTGTCTTTTATGTTCGAAAACCGCAGTATTCCTATAAAACAAGCTACCCATTGCTCACCGCCCAAACGACGCTCGGAGAGAATCCCGCGGCAGCCGAATTGGTTTTAGGTTCTCTCCCTGTAACACCCGACCACTGCTTCGGCAGTATAACAGTTTCGCAGAAGGAACCGCTTTCTATTCGCTTTCGCTCCGGATGTCTTACGTTTAGAACTTTAAGTTGGTGAACATACGCAGATTTTAGTTTAATCAGAGCAATACAATGCGCTTTGGACGGGTAATGTTCCACGCGCGTCTCAAAGAGATGTCAACAAAGCCGAGGGGGTTGGCAGGACGGTCACCACCTGCCGGGATTGCGGGTTGTTACAAAGAGATACCGCAGCTCCGAAACATAAAGGGCAAAAGCAGAAACATGTGTGGGTGTTAGTTAGGAAAAAAATTACACTCCCCCAGCTCCACCCAGATCGGGGGAAGTTATTTGATGATTTCCCATCCAAATCGACGTTACCATCGATTTATACCACATGTCTTTATAGCTCCTATGTAATGAGGATGACAAAAATATCGTTTGTTACAGGTTGGAGATTTACCTGAAGCTGGCGGTAGTAATGGGCCTGAGTTGGTTGCTGGAATTAGTCATCTCTCTGTCAGTTAACAAGAAGATTTGGTGGCTATCTAGCACCAACAATGTCATTGTGAGTTTAGCGATATTCTTCATTTTCGTTGGCAAGAAGGAAGTAGCAGAGAAACTATGTAAACGGTAAGTGTAATGTCGAAAACATTTGTTCTCAAAAAAGCAAAGATTTTTATTTCACCTAGGCCTACATGGGTACTTGAGAGAAGAAGAAAACGCGGAGAAAAGAAGGTACATGGTTCGGGTTGATCGTTTCCTATGGAGAAGAACCGGTAGGAAACTTTATGGTCACTCTTTTAATATCATTTGGTTTTACAATTTTGCTGTTACAGCGTTAGTATCTACTTAAGTGTGAGAGAACAACGTAGGCCCGACAGGCCGACATTAAGTCATTGCTTACTTACAAAACGTAAAATCGCTATCCTTATCATGGATAAATCGCTATCCTAGTCTTGCGGCGGAGGTTGGTGGGGTTGATGACCATGGGGGTATTGCCAACTTGTTTAGAGACTATTTCAAAGTAAGTTCTCCACTTGGCCCCTCAGTGTCGGGTATCGGCTCTGCATCTCATGTCCGGGGGCAGGAGTCGCTACTACGCTTCACCACGAAGCAAGTAAAATCGGTGATATATAGTATGAGTAAGGGCAAATCCCCTTGACATGATGGGCTTAGTATAGAACACCTAAAAAATGCTGGTGTGCATATGCCGAGGGTCCTGTCCGTGTTCTACACGATGTGCATCAGCCATTCGTATCTGCCGGCAGACCTAATCAAGAGCATCGTAGTGCCCATCGTGAAGAATAGAACCGGTGACATCTAAGACATAAGCAACTACCGCCCAATTTCTCTCGCAACGGTTATGGCCAAAGTGTTGGATAGCTTGCTTGACTCATCGTTGGCGAATTATGTTGAGTTGCACGACGCACAGTTTGGGTTTTGTCCCGGGCTATCAACAGAGAGTGCTATCCTGGCTGTCAAGCATGCTGTCAAATACTACACTGACCGTAGGACACCGGTATACGCCTCCTTCCTTGACTTCTCCAAGGCGTTTGATCTCGTTTCTTATGATGTCCTGTGGGATAAGTTGAGGAGTAGGGGTGTACCGGAGGAACTGCTCAGTGTTTTGCAGTATTGGTATAATAGTCAGACCAACCGTGTAAAATGGTGTAATGTGCTCTCGGAATCATATGGATTGGAGTGCGGGGTGAGGCAGGGTGGTTTGTCGTCTCCCCGGCTTTTCAATCTATATATTAATGACCTGATCGTCGAGCTCAGCAGCATGCGTGTTGGATGCAGGGTAAATGGTGTCAATTGCAACAATATCAGTTATGCAGATGACATGGTGTTGCTGGGTCCGTCTCCGGGAGCTGTCGTGCAGTTACTTAATGTATGTGAGACCTTCGCTGCTCCACATGGACTGATATATAATGCCAAAAAGTGTGTGTACATGGTCTTTGGGGTCGCCGGTAAGTGCCGGGAAAGCACACTCGAACTTGCCATAAATGGTACGGTTCCAAAAAAAAGTGAGAAGGTGGTTGCAAAACAGTCAACGAAACAAACAAGAATCACCGACTTTCGAATTACATATTTTAAACTTTTTTTTTTGCACTACAGTTTTTTTTTTGTTTATACAGCGAGTTTTTATACTGTTTTATCTACGTCTCACGAACAGATCTTTTCAAAGTTTGTTTAAGTACAATTCTGATATTAAAACAGTTTTTTTTATGTTCTCACAGCTTCATGGAATGGAAGACAGTGTGCGGGTGTTCAAAAGCAAACATTCAACTCCAGGAGCAATTCAAACCTCAATCAAGAATCAAGGACTAGCCAATTGATATTGTGGCCCCAACCATATGGAAAAAACTCACACATACCATTCTACAGTGATCGCTGACCAGAAAAAATATATAGTTGCAATGAAGTTACAAACAACGAATTTACATACTGGTAAATGACACCACAATTTAGGTTCACCCGGCAGCATATCAACCTACACCAACCATTTTAACCTGATCTCTCTAATTTGGTGTGCGATGAAGGAGAGAGATCAGAAGGGCTACTATGACATCTTATAGCAATTCTTATTCCACTGAGGGAAAGAGATGGTGCTAGACACCCTGTATAGCTCTGTCTCTTTCCCTCAGTGGAATACGTCGTCGACGTCATAGTAGGGTAGCAGGTTATAATAGTGTAGAATAAATTGACCTGCCGTCGTGTGTATAAAAGCACAATAATAAACTCATTAGAATAGTTAGAATATACTCACTTAAAATAAATTAAACCAGGCCACAATACAATAGGTACCGGTTACTTGCAGGGGGTCTGAAATGACCGTTGTAGGCTCCATGTGTTCTCGAGGTAAAGGGTATTGAGAGATAGACGCACAAGAAAGTGATCCTATAAGGGTTGAGTTGTTTCATTTTGAGGTACGGAACCCTAAAAAGTATGGAATTTAAATCAGAACTCACAAGTTAATTGACGCTAATAATATTTTTGTTCGTTTATCTAGCATATACCTACTTAGTTGGATTTATGGATTATAGCGAGAAAACTGAAAAAACCAGAAAGAACAAGGAAAAGCGCCATCTGTCTCCGCTTAGGGACACTATTTGCAAAACACTAACATTAGTAAAACAGTACAACGACACACCGATAGAGAGAACCACAGGGCGTTATTATGCAGGCTGTAAAAATCTTCAACTATGCATTCTGTATATCGAATTAAGTAAAATAAATAGCCTTGTTTTGGGGGGGGGGAGAATCATTAAATAACTTACCCCAGTCTGGGGGGTCCCAGAGCGGGGTAAGTTATTTAATGATTTCCCAGACTTGTACGTGACTAAAACCCATGTTCCTATATTGCCCTTTACGTTCCGAGGCCGCGGTATATCTTTCGAAAAACCCGCAACCCCGGCAGGCGGTGACCCTGGCAGGCCCCTCTGCTTTGCTGACATCTCTTTGAGGCGCGCGTGAAACACTAAGGCACCGTCGCGGTCGACACGGCCTGTCGTCAATAGAGACGGACGAACGGTGAACTACCCAATTGCTCCCCGTGCACAGGCCCGCATCTACGGTGGTCGGGAGTTGTCTCGCGGCGCCCGGCCTTTATAAAATACTTAGCTTTCAAGTGGAATTTCAATTTGAAATGAAAACCTCCTCTTTTTGTGAAGTTGTTTAAAATTTAATTTTAGACATGAAATCACTTTGACTTGTGTAATTATAATTGGTGAATAACAGCGCGTACAATATAATAATGCTTTCAGGACGTTGTTGCGACTGCCAATGTTTTTCAAATCTCACACAGGCAGTTTTCAAGCTATAATAAGTTCTTAAAAAACATTCATATATTCTTATTATTATAATTATAATTATTAAGCCCATATGTGAGTGCTATGTATTATCATTGACTTGACGAAGCCCTGGTGGTTGATAGTGTCATGCTCACTTAAATGTCTCACTGATGGTGGCGGGTGTGTCGGGTCATTTAGCTCCCTTCAAAATGGTCGAGCTGAATGGGGCTGATCCATACGTCATGTTCGTGAACGGGCGCTGTCAGTTGGGACTGGTCATTTTTTAGCTACCACGGTTCATTTTTAAACTTATTTAGATTTAAAATTAAATTTTGCTTTTTATTTACTCTGGACGCTCTTACTGTGCACGCCTTTTTACATCGTTCTCACATATTTGTATAATCTCAACATGAATGATGTAAACACGATTTTGTAAAAATATTATAATTTAAAAGAGTGTCCATGGAGTTTCTTGCCCATTCTTCTCCATAGAGATCAACGCTTTGGAATGGGCAACTACAGTACTTTCACAAGTTATTATGCCTTGTGACCGGGACTGTAGATTCATTTTGTTTCTTGACTTTCAAAAGTGCCTGTAATGGTCTAATTGAAATAAATGATTTGATTTGATTGATTTGATTTGATTGATTCGTCGATGCTAGGCAAAGTGCGACGTGGTCACTACTATATCCTGCAAGCTGTGAAGAGTCATACTCAAAATATTAGGCATTTTGTACAGAACTTGATTAGGTAGGAATAATCATTTCCTGTTTAGTCATCCTTATAGAATAAAGCTATTTTTATCTTATTGTAACTAACACTAGAAATAAAGCAATATGTACTAATTGTAATACCTATTTACCAACAATATATGGATCACTGTTGTCTGAAATAAATGAATTAAAATTAGATAATAAAGTGTTTTGTGACGAAGCATGTATTCTGTGTTTTTTCTGATGAACATCCGTCAACCTCTTTCGAGAAACCGAAGTTTTTGTCTATGCAATCATGGATGAAGTTATGATAACGAATAACTACCGGAGATTTATTGTGTGTGAACGACGCCATGATTGACATATGTCGGGCATTCCACCGTCCGAATGAATCAATTCGTCACATTATCTCTGGTTGTTCTCGCTTTGCTAACGGAGGGTACTTGCATAGACACAACCTTGTAGGTAGGATTATCCATCAGCAACTTGCTCTAAAATACAGCCTTGTGGAATCGGAAGTGCAGGCACTATAGGTATGTGCCCGACCCAGTTCTCGAACATGGCAATATCACATTGTACTGGGATCACTCCATCATCACTGACAGGACTATTTGTTGCCAATAAACCTGATATAGTGGTGGTGGATCTATAACTTTTTTCCCAGTCGATGCGGTTGTAGTGGCAAAGCGTAACTAGTATATTCTAGAATCACCACATAATAGGTAATAGGTATGACAAAAATAGTATTAAAAATATGTATAAAATAGATTAAATTTAAACAAACATTAAATTTAATTTTGGATAATCTTCAAAATATTTGCTAAATCGGGTGCGTTTGTTACTTGAGTAGGAAATAAAATAAAAATACAAGACGTTAAGCGAAATTTATGAAAAACATTAAACTAATTTTAAGTAAAATAATGATTAAATTAAAAACCCTGACAATTTTACACATATTACCTTAAAATTACATTTTGTGTTGCTTAAATTAAATTAATATAAATATCTTGGGACAACTCACACACGGCTATCTGATCCCAAGCTAAGCAGAGCTTGTGTTATGGTAACCAGACAACTGATATACATACCTATATAATTTATAAATACATACATATTATAGATAAATCACACCCAGACACAGAACAAACAATCATGCTCATCACACAAAGTTTGTCCTGGGTGGGAATCGAACCCACAACCTCCGGCTCAGCAGTCAACAAAAAATAAACTTTTCTGACACCTACTAGTGGTGCGCTGTAACAGGACGATGGTCTTCGAGGAGTATCCTAACTGTACATTTGATGACGTAGAGTGTGCAAAAGCAACATCTCAAGTCAACGTGAACACCATTGTGACGATCGCCCGGAGGACACGGTGTAGCACACAGTGGCGGTTTGTCCAGCTTGAGCGGAGTACCGCCGTGCCGATCGTAGAGGCGATCGGCGATCTCTCGCGTCCGGCCCTGGTTTAGGCCATGGTCTGGAGCGAGAGGGAATTGGAAGCTGTAATCTCCTTCTGCGAAGTAGTCATGCTAGCGGAGGAGGTGGCCATGCGTTAAGGGAGAGAACCTCAACCCAACCCAGCCGCCGCGGGAAACGCCCCGGGTGCCTGGAGCCGCGAGATGACTTCCGGCCACCGTAGATGCTTGACTGTGGACGGTGAGCAATGGGTAGCTCATCGTCAGTCCGTCTATTGACGACAGGCCATGTCGACGGGGCGTTTTTGTTTGACTCGCGCCTCAAAGAGATGTCAGCAGAGTTGTCGCTTCCATGTAAAATTCTGACATCAGCTGCATCAGGTTAAACTGGAAGCTGACTCTGATATAGTTGAGAAATAACTTTTTCATCTCACCATCTCGGAAAGAGTAAGTATTTTTAATCTTCAATATCTGAGTGGAAAAGCCGTTTTTATTCTCTAGAGGATACAGTAAATTGAATTTAGAACATCGTGTGCACTAAGTTTGTGAATTTAAAAAAACATTAAACCGATTTACTGCTACCTCTATGGTGCCGAATATATCATAAAACTTTTTTTTAATTTGTTAAAAACTCAGACTCGTAACCTTCTTGGTGTTTTTTTCAATTTGCTTTGTACGCGGTTCTTTAAGCGGCATTTTTTCACGTCATTGTTAAACCTTATATTAAAAACAAGAAACTTGAAAACAAGTGAAAAAACTAAAATGAGTGATTCTAGCGACGAGGAAGTTTGTTTGACGCCAACAGAATTGACTGAAACTGTTGGCGTATCTGCTCAGCGATCACTGCAGAATTGTAGATACTATGTGTGAGTTTTTTCCATATGGTTGGGGCCACAATATCAATTGGCTAGTCCTTGATTCTTGATTGAGGTTTGATTTGCTCCTGGAGTTGAATGTTTGCTTTTGAACACCCGCACACTGTCTTCCATTCCATGAAGCTGTAAGAACATAAAAAAAATGTTTTTTTTACTTAAAAAAACTTTGAAAAGATCTGTTCGTGAGACGTAGATGAAACAGTATAAAAACTGTACCTACAAACAAAAAAAAACGACTTACAAAAAAAAACTTTACTTTCGAAAGTCGGTGATTCGTGTTTGTTTCGTTGACTGTTTTGCTACCGCAGTACCGCAGTTTTTCAATATTTTCTTGGAAGTAGATTATTTTGCAAAAATGTTATTTATTTCAACATTTTTAGGTATGGCATGATGATATCTCTCACAAATTTTAATCGAGTATTCATTGTTAATTGTTACTTTATGAAATAAACAGATCATCCATATGGACAGAAGAAAAAATATATATTATAGACTCATAAACTACCATAGCAATATAAATAAAATTGATATACGATCATTTCAAACAAAAACGAATTTTGTTAATTTGAATACAGTTGGCGGAGTAATCGGTAAAGATACATTAAAAAATACGGTCGGACATAGAATCTTCTCCTTTTTTGAAGTCGGTTAAAGATAAGTTGAAATAGTAGAAAGATTTTCATCTCTACTAATATTATAAAGCTGAAGAGTTTGTTTGTTTGTTTGTTTGAACGCGCTAATCTCAGGGACTACTGGTTGGAATTGAAAAATTCTTTTAGTGTTGGATAGTCCATATCTTGAGGAAGGCTATAGGCTATATAACATCACGCTACGACCAACAGGTGCTGAGCAGCGTGGGTGAAACCGCGTGGAACAGCTAGTTACTGATATAAATGGTTATAAGGAGACATGTGTGCCGATCACAACAAAGCATGACGATCTAAACCGGCTAAACCGATATCGATGAATTTTAGTACCTACACAGATAGTTGGGACCCTGGAGACAGACATAAAATGAGGGACAAAGAGGGAAGAAAAGAGCAAGGCAAAAACTACACGTAAAGACTGCAACAGCTACAGGGAACTGTGTTACCCCGAATTTAATGAGAGCAAAGCCGCGGGCAAAAGCTAGTTTCTAATAAATGGTATAGGCTTTTTTTAAAAGTTTCCAAAGTCATTTATTATAAAACTGACAGATGGAAAGTTTAAAAACAAAAAAGTTCAAACGTGTCCATTAAAAAAGGGTATAACAAAATCAAGGACTACGTTGAAGATAAAGAAGTTCGGGTTTAGTTCGGATATAGTTAGTAAACAGCACAAAGTGGATGTCTCTAACTATTTTCAATTTTATTTTTTTGTGATCTCTTTAATCAGTTTTTCTAGACATTTAGGAGTGAAGATTTTACAAACAAACATGTAGGCCTATGTGAAATAAAAATATTTTGTTTTTTGGGGACAAATGTTTTCGATATTACACTTACCGTTTACACAGCTTCTCTGCTACTTCCTTCTTGCAAACGAAAATGAAGAATATCGCCAAACTCACAATGACATTGTTGGTGCTAGATAGCCACCAAATCTTCTTGTTAACTGACAGAGAGATGACTAATTCCAGCAACCAACTCAGGCCCATTACTACCGCCAGCTTCAGGTAAATCTCCAACCTGTAACAAACGATATTTTTGACATCCTCATTACATAGGAGCTATAAAGAGGTGTGGTATAAATCGATGGTAACGTCGATTTGGATGGGAAATCATCAAATAACTTCCCCCGATCTGGGTGGAGCTGGGGGAGTGTCAATTTTTTCCTAACTAACACCCACCCATGTTTCTGCTTTTGCCCTTTATGTTTCGGAGCTGCGGTATCTCTTTGTAACAACCCGCAATCCCGGCAGGCGGTGGCCGTCCTGGCTAGCCCCTGGGCTTTGTTGACATCTCTTTGAGACGCGCGTGGAACATTACCCGTCCAAAGCACATTGTATTGCTCTGATTAAACTAAAATCTGCATATGTTCACCAACATAAAGTTCTAAACGTAATATATCCAGAGCGAAAGCGAATGGTAAGCGGTTCCTTCTGAGAAACTGTTATGCTGCCGAAGGAGTGGTCGGGTGTTAGAGGGAGAGAACCTCAAACCAAGCCAGCCGCCGCGGGATACTCTCCGGGTGTCGGTCGGGCGGTGAGCAATGGGTAGCTTGTTTTATAGGAATACTGCGGTCTCGGAACATAAAAAGCAAAAGAAGGATCATAGGTGGGTTTTAATTACTTACTAAAAGTTTGAAATTCCCCCCCCCCCTAATTAATTGATGACTTCCCTAACGCTGACAAAAAAAAACTTCCAAAAAAAAAGTGGAAAATAGCTTCACTTCCCGAAGTCCGTGATTTTCCACGTTTTAGTTTTTTTGGAAGTCAGTTTTATTTTTACAAAAAAGTTTTCTTTTTAGTTCTAGCAATTTTAGTTCCCTATGGTATAAAGATATAACACATATTTTTAATTGAGTATTCATTTCCCCTTATTACTAAAAGATTAGCAGAGCATCCCTATAGACATAGAGAAAAATAAATGTAGGTATTATGTTATTGTTAAAGTTGGGTACATTATCTTTTATCGACCATAATACATTTTTTTAGTAGGTAATACAAATGAAATTGACATGAGACCACATGGGAAGTGTAACCTATCAAACCAAAAAGAATCATTCCAGGCGTCTTTCAGTAATACATACATACAAAAAAAAGATTCCGACGAATCGAGAAAGAAGATCCTCCTTTTTTGAACATACACGTAATCCGTCCTTATTTATTAGATGTGCGCTCTGTAAGGTTAATTAGCCAAGATGTGGGTATTCTAATAATATCCTATGTAGTTTGCAACTATTAGTATAATGTATTTGTTGTTTGTACAAGTTAAAGCAAATTATAAATAGTAGTCCCTATAAGTGTAGTAAAACGATTATTGAATAGTATCGAATCGATGATTTAATATGGCAACACTTCGTATGTCTTTTAAAACGTTTTAAGGTGAGGCGAAGTTTGAGCATTCGAGTTTCGACGGTTAAACCGAACACTTATTTAAAATAGATCCGTTACTTATATCGTTACAATCTTCGTTTAATTTGAGGGTTAAAGTTTAGATCTTTCAGCTCATTTACCTCTGCTTATGGGTGCGGTGTGACTGTTGATTATTACCCGCGCTCGCATCCAACACGGTTGCCCCTCGACTCAACCGCCAGATATGTGACGCGGTCATCGAGTAAAACACAGAGTTACAGATAACCAGAATCAACATGGGTATGTGTAAAAACAACTTTTCTGCAAAACCTGCAAAGGAAACGTTTTTTTTTAAACATAAAATAAAAACAATAAAATCCAAGATTTAGATGAATATGTCAAGTAATCTAATGAATGTAATCAGATAAGGAAAACCTTATTACAGCTACTTTTGCCAATTATATCTTTAATCCCATGTAGGTAAGGTTGAGCATTTTCCCATCATTTTTTTAAGTACAAACCCAGATTCAGAGAAAAAGAAAGAAAAAAGGTAGTGATCACAAGATGCTGCGATACCTACAACAAACAATCAACATTTTCCACAGAAAGGTTTTTCAAAAGTGGGTAGAAATAATTAGCTATTAGTGTAATACTTTGATACGATTATGCCCTTTCTAACAGTTTTTAGGCTGGTGTCATTATTTTATATTAGTAAATGCTGCGTTCAAACCTTCAAGGAAGCATCCATTGTCAGGAACATGCGGAGTGATCAGCCAAGGCAGGTGTCGTAAGCTAGACTGCATCTTGTTTAACATGAATAGGCCCACGGTCATGATAGACGGTACGCCGAAGGCGAACAAGCCGTACATCAGGTACTTGAAATATTGCCGTTGACGCTGGATTGCAGGAGCTTTTGTATAATCTCTATAAGACAAAAAATAATCTAAATAAGGTTGCGTTGAATCGAAGTTCTGAATACGAGCTACACTAAGAGTTCAAACACTACTAAACTTATTCACCTTTATGAGTAGAGGAGGGTTTTTTTGTGGATTGGAAATCATCAAATAACTTCCCCCGCACTGGGCGAAGATGATGAGGGAAACAATCAAATAACTGGAGTGTGTCAGACTTGAACTGACGGAGACCCACCCATGTTCTTTCTAATGCCCTTTACGTTCCGGGACTGCGGTATCTCTTTCGAACAACCGGCAACTCTGGGAGTAGAGTAGAGGGCTAACCCATTTTTTATTTTTACAGACAAATCGTTCAAACGCTGTCCTCGCGTAGTTTTACATAAGGGTTTTTGTAGACTTTGATTCTTGATAAATAAATAAAAAAGCGCATACAATAGAAGAAAAAAATTGTGTGGAAATAATAAAAAAACACGCCTGAAAATACGTACATGTTGAACCTAATCGTAGTTAAAAATGAACCAGCTTTGGAGTGAGGAAATTTTGTCATTGCAGCCGAGGCCATTTTAACGCACGAGCCCAACGGCGAGAGTGTTATAGAGAACAGCAGTGACAAATTCTCACGTGAATTATACGAAGTTTTTCAAAAAAACTAAATAACAGAACAAAAAGTGCTTTGGTTACTAATCAATATAAAACTATGATTTAATTTGATATTTCCCCGCGCTTTGTCTTCTAATACTGAAGGAGAAACAAAAGCATGGCCTAACCTATTAAAAATAAGAAATTCAAACATTTTTTGAATTTAGAACTCAATTAAATATCATATTTTTTGTTCTTACCTCATTTCTTTTATAAATGATCATCTTTAAATGTGTTCATAAAAACATTTCAAAAATAAATAAATATGACTGAATTAGACCTTAAAAACAAAGGTTTCTATGCACTAAAAAGAAATTGCCGGCTATAGGGATTTCAGCAGTTGTTTCTTGTAATCCGTGATGAAACAGAAAAAAATAAAGCTCTTGAGCAAAACAGCACGCGTGTAAAAAACATTACATTTTGAACCTAATCGTACTTCAAGAAGAGCCAGCTTTCAAGGAACTGAATTGAAAAATAATTACCTGAAGCTCCACCAAATATCGAAGGACAAGACGTTCAACCAACAGAAAGAAGCCAGATAGAAGAAATATGTGAGCATCGCTGAAATTAAAAAAAAAAACACGAATGTAATACCTAAAAGTAGTTTGCATGCCATTGCAGTTATTGTAATATAATGATACGCAACCTTCTTGAACATACTATATACTTAACTAGTTGTTCTCCACACCATCATACGCACTAGGTTCACGAATTGTTTAAAATAAGTTTTTAGTAAGGAGGTTATTTTTTTCATTTTTTGTATGTAATCGTTACCTGTCGTTTCCATTATTAATACTGTATTATCTGCCTTTCCATTACCTGACGAAACTAGTATTACTACTCGTCTAATGCTTGTTATGACAGTTATCAAACAGTTGAGCAATATGAACAATTTACGAAAAAGTACCAAAAAATGTAGGTAAGCAACAAGAATAAAAACGGACAGAATTTCTGTATTTTTTTTTATATTAGTATGGATATTAGTGCAGATTTTATAATCATAATTTTATTTAAAAGCTTTAGTCAAGACTACGCACAAAGCCGTATCGACGGCGCGTTTGTGTTCCACACGCGCCTCCAAGAAATATCAGCAAAGCAGAGGGGCCTGCCAGGGCCACTGCCTGCCAGAGTAGCTGGTTGTTGGAAAGAGATACCGCCGCTCCGGAACATAAAAAGCAGAAGAAGGAACATGGCTGGGTTTTAGTCAGAACAAGTCTGACACTAACCAGTTATTTGATGATTTCCCATGCGCAATAAAAATATACAAGCTATGTACAAAAAAAAATGTGATTTATAAAAATCGTTGTAGTCGGTGTAAGCAAAGAGATTTAAAAACTTATATTTTAATTAAAAACTTATATTTTTATATTGGATTACAGTTTTCTTCATCTTGTCCTATATATCGCTCATAATATTTGAATGTAGGTAACGGTTTTGACTCGTTGTTTTTACTTAGACTACTAGAACAGGCCACTTTCTCACAACTTTTGTTTACCTTTTTTTGAGAGCAGTGCAGATGAAATATATCGCACAAATCAAAGGATGTTTGCTCACGTTTGACCCCGCGAACTATAATAACTCTAACTTTTGCCCGCGGCTTCGGTCGCGTTAAATAAGGGGTAACACGATTCCCCTTTCCTGATTTTGCAGTTACTTGCTACTAGTAGTTTTTGCCCTTGCGCCTTATTTATTGTAATAGCAATGCTAATTTTTTCCTTTCCTTCCCTCTTTCTCCCTTATTTCTCACTTTAAAAAAGTTAGCCTATGTCCATCTCCAGGGTCCCAACTGGAACATCTCTGTACCAAAATTCATCAAAATCGGTTAAGCTATAAAGGCGTGAGGAAGTAGCTAACAAACTCATTTTCGGTTTTATAATAGTAGTAGGATTCGACACTAGAAAGCTGAAACCACTGGTCCATAATTGCTCACAGCTGTTAGTGTTTTAATATAAGAAACTCTAAAACGATTACTTACTGAGATTAATACAATCAAGTGTGGAGTATAACTTGACTTGCAAGAGGCCCATCAGCAAGAAGGCCATGAACAGGCTGAAGGTGTGCGTCATCAAGATCAGGCCACCCAAGTTCCGAAGTTCAGGCAGCAAGGTGTATACTATCAGCACCAACAGCAAAATGATACACGATAGCAGCGAAACTGTTAATAAAATTTACATTTTTTTTTTTATTAGTGATAGGTTCGCGTTTGACCACTATCTCACCTGATGGTAAGTGATGATGTGGTCGACGATGAAGCACGCTTACCTAGAAATAACCTATTCACTCTTGACTTGAAGACCCCCAGGTTATAGCTGTCAGGAAATACAGACTCCGGCAGGGAATTCCACTCCTTAGCAGTACGCACAATGAAAGTATTCCCAAACCGTTTAGTTAATGAAGATAACATGAAGTTAATAATTATTTAAGATGCCTTTAAACCTTTCAATTGTTATTAATAAATTCTTCACTTTCCACAACAGCCGTGTAAGCCTTGAAACTATTTCAAAATTTCGAAGGAGTCTGAAACCACCTTAATCTGGAATCAATTCCGGTCAATCGCAAGACAGGTTAGCAGTCTCCTAAAAATATTAGGCTTAGGTATATGAATGGCTCAGTAGAACGATTCGTCGCCTGCTACTTTACCTAGGTAAAGTATGGCTATCGTAACAAATGCTTGCACTGACTGGACAGGTCCACTCAATCTGTGTGGTGTTTTCTTAAAAAGACCATTTCAGACACTAATCTGCATAGTCCTCATGGAAATTGACCAAGAATTTTTATCTGGACCTTAAAAGAGACTATGACCTCTGAGTTTGTGTCGGCTTTTTCTTCTCAGAGTAGTCGGGTACAAAACACCGGCCTCAACTAGTTTAAAAAAAAAATTACGTGTAAAAGTGTTTGTGAAAACCTACTTGCATAATAAACATCATTTATCATTTGGGTCTCTTTTAAAGTCCAGACAAAATATATTAGTCATTACTAGGCAACTACATCCTGAGGGTAGTTGAGAGCGGGAGCTAGTTCATAATGAGAGAGTAAAATAGAAGGAGGAAAATTCGCATATAAAATTATTCTACTGGTCATCTGCTTCTGCTAAACGGTCCTGAGAAGCTATTAATTCAGTAATTTTATTTTGTACAAGCTTTTGCCTGCGACTTCACTCGCGTTAAATTCGGGGTAAAATAGTTCCCCTTTCTTGATTTACAGGTACTTACTATTAGTTTTTGCCCTTGCAGCTTTATTTATTGTAATAGAAAATGCTAAGTTTTCCCTTTTCTTCCCTTTTTTTCCCTCATATCTCAATCTTTTTTAAAAATAATATAGCTTATGTCCGTCTGCAGGGATCCAACTATCTCTGTACCAAAATTTATTAAAATCAGTTTAGCCATATATCGCGTGAAGACGTAACCAACAAACTCACTTTCGCTTTTATAATATTACAAAGGATTAAGTATTCAATATTCAAATATGTTTAGATTTAGATTATTTCCCTAACAACACTCAGATTGTGTTAGCATTAGTTTTCTTCAGAAGGAATATGAGCCCAAACACAAAGTAGATACCGTACACCTTTTAGGAATTCTTCTGGCAGGTTGGGTATCCTGCATGATCTTGGTGATGACTGCTCATCAGGTCATGATACTTTTTAATATCGTTGATAAGCGATAGGATTGAAATTTTCAAAATTATAAATCGTAGAGTAGAAAAAAGGTCTTCAAATGGATAAACTTTTTTTTATATAGCTAAAACCACTCTGAGTAACGTTTCAAACAACGGTTTTGACGGCAGAGTTGGCGCAGCGGCTGAGCGATTGACTGCTTTTGCCTAAAAGTCTCTTAAATGACTCTAGAGATAAACTTACAAAGTTTCATGAATTTAGTCTTACCAATTGGCACGTAAGTATAGATCTCAGTCCAATCTGCATCCGGTAGGATGACCCAAAAGCGCGGCGTGATCCTACTAGATGCCACGCGGTAGTCTACGCAGTAGTTAGAAGTGGCTATTGGCATCCAGCGATCGTACGTATTCGGAATCTCTAACAGCAGACTTCCACTCTGAAATAAAGGCAGACTTGAATTTTATGGTAGATTTAGAAACATATTTACAGTATTTTTGTATAATGAATAAAAATTAATATCATTCGTTTATTACCATTACTGAAGGCCGATACTATTATCGGTTTCCTCTCTTATAAATATCAATTTATTTATTAAATTAATTACACAAACACTATAAATAGACACAAACTAATAGTAAAAATATGTACAGATGACTGCACATCAAGCTACCCCAATCTGTCAGATTTCTTTGAAAGATTTTCAACTTTATTTCTAAAGTATTAGGTTCAAGGTTCATTGGGAAAAAATTACAGTTTCGGGTAGCTTGACCTGCTGGCGTCTGTACACACGACGGCACATCAAGCTATACGAAATTATTTTAACCTGACCGCTCTACTATGGTGTGCGATTCGTAAGTAGAGAGATCAGGTTATAATAGTTTCTAATATGTTGACCTGTCGTCGTATGTACAAGTAAAATATGATAAATTACAGAGCGTATTTTTTTTAATCTTTCTTATTAAATCGTTTCTATAACTTAAAATATGTCAACAATGTTATTTCTAGAAATCTACCTCGGGCTCTTGAACCAAGTTCCATATAATATTGGCCGCTGTCCTTCAAAACAGGTATTCCGGTATATGAATAGAACACACTATATTACTTATGACCATGTTTGAATATATTTTTGGAGTAGTTTTTTATTACCTGTTTCCGAGCTCATTGCTAAAACTCTAAAACAGCACAGTTTTGTTAAAAAATATGGATTGAGCTTATAAATTTGTGAGCAGAACAAATGAGGGTAAACGCAGCAGGAAAACATAGCGATAGCGACTTGTTTACTTCAATAATAATGTACTGTTATCTTAGAGCAATGATGACAAACCATCCATACACTAGTTTAATGCGGATTTTTCATTGTATGGAAAATTTAAACAAATTGAAGCAATTATAAACTGGAAAGAAATAGTTTGATATGTCGCCGAATGTACCAGCCATGAATAATACGGTTATGGCTGGGTTCGAACGTAGACAAGCACTTTATGTTTTTCATCACTAATTCTCTCGAAACCATGACGGAATAATCAAAAGAAACCCGACATAACCCAGAACAGAAAAAAAGGAATCGCGTGGATCCAGGGCAGGTGTTGGGAATGATAATGAGTTAATGTGTTTTGATAATTGTATAATGAAAAAGCTGACCTGACAAGTTTGCTTAAATCGAGTGAACTTGTTTGAAGACTTGCTGACAACTTAACATTTAATACATTCCGACAGTGTGCTAATTGACACATCTTATTTATATTTCAATATATGTTTTAATGATAATTTGGTAACTTATAAAAGAACCTGTTTTGTACAGTCATATTAAAATACTACAACTGTACTATAATTGTACAAATCTGTCCTCAACCCAATCTATAATAAAAGAAGTAGTAGTTTTTTAACCAACTTTCGAAAAAGGAGAGACGTTATGTATTAATTCAGACGGAAAGTGTTTACAAGACGTTTTCAACAGTTAACAGCAGATTTTTTGTGTTTCAGCTCATTTCATGCACTCACATGAAAACTCGATGGGAAGACAGTTGCAAGAGGTCCCCAACATTATAAAGCAGCTTTATCGTGTTTGCGCTTATTTCGTGCATATCTATATACATATATCATATATATATAAAGTTGCTGCTAAAACTTTCAGTCTTAGGTCGATTCATGCTTTAAATTGTCCCTTACTGCGGCAAATCGCTGCTTAGCGGTCCTCCGGTGCGATCCAATGGTGGCATGGAGAGAGCGACTGTCGCAACCCCGTAGCCGTAGTAGCGATAAGATAATTCACTTTCTTTGAGGAGTGAATGGAGAGGTACCACGGTACTCACCTAGCGCCTGTTGCAGGTCCTCACTGGACATGGACGTTTCGGGAGGTTCCTGTACAAAATCGGGCGGGAGGAAAGGCCCGGGTATCACCAATGTGACGATCGCCCGAAAGACACGGTGGCGGTCTGCCCAGCTTAGATGGAGCACCACCGTGACTTCGTAGAGGCGATCGGCGGCGGCAATCTCTCGCGTCCGGCCCTAATTAATTCTATGGTCTGGATCGAGAATGAATGGGAAGCGGTAACGTCCTTCTCCTAAGCAGTTATACTAGCGAAGGAGGAGACCGGTCTTTTGAGGAAGACGGAAAGAAGTCGACGGCGCGTTAGTGTTTCACGCGCGCCTCATAGATGTCAGAAAAGCAGAGGTGTCTGCTAGGGCTCTCGTCTGCCGAGGTTGCGGGTAGTTCAAGACAGACACGCGGTCTCGAAATGTAAAGGGTAAAAGAAGGAAAATGGGCGGGTTTTAGTCAGTAAAAGTCGGACTCTAAGCAAAGAAGTTATATGATGATTTCCTAAAATTCCGGTAACATCAAGCGTTTGATACCACCTTGAGTACTTGTTCTTTGGAACGTTGCGACCAAAAGAGGTAAAACAACACAGCGATGGCTATCACTCTTTTTCCTATGCTATCATTGTTACCATTGTTACGTGTGACGTCACTTGTTCTGAAAAATGCAGCAACGCGTGACGTCACACGTAACTTTAATAGGCTATATCTTTGTTATTTTTACTCTAATTTACAAATAAAAAATAAGTGTGCTTTATTATTGAATAATCCAAAAGACGGTCTATTTTTTTTTTTGAAACTAGCCTATCGTCAGTGAAAAAAATACTGATATATGTAAGTCAATGTTAGAGAAATCAATGGTTTAGCCGTAGTAGCTGATGTTAAAAATCTTCGCGGATAAACGTTAACCTTTGTCAGTCAAATTACGCAAAACACATTAGTATAAGTCTGAAAACGCCAACTCGTACTTTGCATGTGTGGTGATCAAAACTCGCGCCTTCTCTGTATGAGAACCGTAGGGTTACCATGACATCTTATAGCAGTCCTTATTTCTGTCTGAGAAAGAGATGGTGCTAGACACCCTGTAAAGTTCTGTCCCTTTCCCTAAGTTGAATAAGTTCTGATTTAAGACGTCATGGTACGGCAGCAGGCATTTGGCCAGCAGTGGGATAGTTATAGGCTGGTTTTATTTAATTTTGCATTGAATATAACCAGCCTATAACCATAATACGCCCATTACCCACTTTGTCACCCCATGTGAAATGTTTTCAATAATTATGTTATTTGTATGGTGTAAAAAAGAATAATTTATTTGTGTAAAACATGGTACGGGTCTTATAATTATAGTTGTAAACTTACATGTTTTACTATATAATGGCATACAAATATCAGAGCATTTAGAAAACCTTTACAATAATAATAGTAAATCTATACTAATATTATAAAGCTGAAGAGTTTGTTTGTTTGTTTGAACGCGCTAATCTCAGGAACTGCTGGTTGGAATTGAAAAATTCTTTTAGTGTTGGATAGTCCATTTCTTGTGGAAGGCTATAGGCTATATAACATCACGCTACGACCAACAGGTGCTGAGCAGCGTGGGTGAAACCGCGTGGAACAGCTAGTGAGTAATAAATAATAACACAGAACACATTGATTGTGTACATAATAAATATTCTCTTTTATGAAACACTTACCTCAATAAGATACATATTGAAATCAATCATTGTGGCATCTAAGGCTTTGCTTCTAAAGGCTTTATCTTCGAATTTGCTTGCATTTAAACTGAATACATCTTCAAGTGATTTTCCTGTGTCTTTCACTTCATCATCGTATACTTTTACCATAGAAAAAGAGAGCGTTTTGTTGTAACTGACACAAGTTTTCCTCCTCCCAACATATTTTCCGAAAGGACAACATTTATTTATAATATTGACACTATTGTTTAGTCGAAAATCAGGTTGAATTGCATTGACAGAAAACGTTACGACTAATAATAACACATTTAACAATAAAAACATTTCGTTACGTGTGCTTGTTTGGAGGAGGAAACAAGAACTGTTTGTCACAAACAAGGATGGGCAGTATTTAAACTACTTGAAACTAAAACTCGATATTGACATACAAATACTTGTTTGGTGTGTTTTTGCGCCTTCGACCACTCGGCAATCTTCGGCTGCTGTCGGGAGATAGCGGAAGGCGACAAGCTGCGCGGCGGCAATATGTGCGGCAGCACGGGGCCATCGAATTACTTTGCTACCGATCGGTGACGAGGACGGTACTCCATTCGAACCAACATGATATATTATTTCAGCAGCGGTTTCACCCGCTGCTCGCTTAGGGGTATGAAAAATAGATGTTGGCTGATTCTCAGACCTACCCGATATGTACACAAAATTTCGTTTAAATCGGTCCAGCCGTTTCGGAGGAGTATGGGAACGAAAACTGTGACACGAGAATTTTATATATTAGTTTATATTATTAATACTCTCTTTCGCTCAGTCTAGTGTTGTTATAGACAATCGGGGTTAATGTGAAGAGCAGTGATGTACTAGTTGTGTGACCACCAGACAGCCAAATCATAGATCTCGAGTTTGAATCCCAGACTTGCCCCGCTGACACTAAGTATACTTCACACACACTGAAGGCACCAAACCATGCCACCAGGCTTATTCGGGGCTCTATACCGGGGGAATCTCCTCTGCCGAGGCAAATCACCGCTCAGCGGACAGACGGTGCGATCTCATGGTGGCATGGAGAAAGCGACTGTTACAACCCTCTGTAAGTGCCCTCGTTGAGGAGTGGTTGGAGCGGCACCATTCCTACCGCTTGACGCAGCTATCGCACACGGAAGTTTCGGGAGGTTCCTCCGCTTCCTGGTGCCTCCGCGCGCCACTCGTACAGGTTCGCGAGGACTATCGCCTCCAGATCCCACGGTGGCAATCCGGCAAGGAGGCTCGCTGTCTCGCTGAAAATCGTGTCGTAGCCCCGGATAAGCGTAATGACTACCTCCTTTTGGGGCGCGTTCAGGTAGTGGGCAGCGCGCCGCCTTTAAGAAGGCGCCCAAACCGGGGCTCCGTAAAGGCCATGGACCGACTCTGGCATAAATCTTACCGCAGGAGGCGTTTGACCCCCTTAGATTGGGCAGAAGCCGCTTGAAAGCAAGATAAGAATTTCTCTTGTATGTTAGTGGGTGAATTTACAAACATTTAAAGTCACATACACAAACAGCCAGACCCTATTTTTCAGCTGCAGCTTACGAGTGGCACTCATGGGCTTCGCTCGAAATCATAAACAAACACATATTAAGAAGTTTTTTGATGATTTCCCATACGCAAAAAAGGCACCAAACCACATAATAAAGAAGCGAGGTTCGGCTCTCCTCCTTATCTCCTCATCCTCTCTTCTTATCCTTCGTCATTTGTAGGTATCTGTTCTGGATCGTAGAGGGATCGACATCTATGTCGAACACTTACGGTACACTATGTATTTGACAGACATGTTAACAGATATGTTATAATGTCGTTGGACAAACAATTTTATCACTCATCAACAGATGCAGTCATTCAGTTTGCACTACATCAAATGTATTAGTATGGGGTATTATATTATCTGTGGTATGGGGAAATTCCCGGTAAATCGTATTGTGTTAACCATGTAATATTAAAATAATAAGTTATTTATATTATGTAATAATTGTGGGGTTTATCAAGTTTTGCTGACTAATTAAAGTGCGATGACAAAATGGATGAATTTTAAAATCACAAAGTTACATACATTTTCAACAGACTTCTAAAGGACCTCCTCTTTTTACTAAAGTCGGTTAATATATTTTCTATGTTCGGTCGTTTTTTATGTATGTTTACCGATGATTCCGCCAACTGTGGACTGATTTTAATCATTCTTTTTTGTTCAAAATGGTATAATTCCGAGGAGGTCTCATATTAATTGTATTTATACGGTTGCTCGGGTAGTTTTTGAGTTATCGTCTATAATAAATGTTTTTTCTCTATGTCTTAATGGATGATCTGCAAATCTTTTAGTATCTAACAATGGAAAATAGATACCCAATAAAAACATATGTGGGATGTCGTAGTACAGACGCCTGCACATCAAGCTACTACAATCTGTCAGATTTCTTTGATAGATTTTCGACTTTATTTCTAAAACATAAGGTTCAAGGTTCTTTGGGAAAAATTTACAGTTTCGGGTAGCTTGATCTGCAGGCGTCTGTACCATAATTAAAAAGACAAATAAAGATATTATCCACTTTTTTTTTCAAAAAGCTTTTGCTTACACTGATTTTATTTCCTCATAGTCCGGTCAAATTAGACCAAATATAACAGTAAAGTTACCTAAATTCCCACCAAGCTGAAAATCGGTAAGATTTGTTTAAAATATCATTAAAAACTAAATTAGAAAGTTCCCCATCCTTCCCCTGTAAGAAAAAAAAATATTTAAGGACAAAGGAAAAAAAAATTTTTTGGTGATTTTCAACAAAACGGTAAATTTTATCATAAAAATACCTCAGACAAAAATTGTAGATCATAAAATCATTTTCAGCTTGGTGGGAATTTAGGTAACTTCGAATGTCTAAATTGACCGGACTATCATATATATCATTTATTTGTTGATTCAACAATGATATAAAAATCCAAGTGGCAATTTTCCATCGTCAATGGGTGGTTTTGGCGATAGACTGGTGCCATGGTGTCACGAATTACTTGGTTTTGTACTCTTGTGTATCCTTCAACGGCCAAGTCACACAACAGTAACCATAATAATAAAGAAATCGCAGTAGGAAACCCTTGGCATGACCTTGTCTAGATTTCATTACTTTTAGAAGATAAACAAGCAGCTACATCGAGGCTTGGCTAGTTTTTTCAAGATGTTTGATGTTAGTTGAGATGTTACAAAATGTCTAGTACAATCAAAAGTCAGTAAAATGTTTATACCTTTATTATTGACTGAACTTTACTAAGAAAAATAGCAGGCAACGGATATTATAAATTTAAAAAAAAAATGTTTGAAAATTAATTTTGAAAATGTTACGCCACAGACTACCTACAGTACTGTTTCTCCTCTTCTTAAGTCCATCCAAAGGTTGTCTTGAAAAGATCGCTTTTAGCGATAAGACCGCCCATTGTGTCACCTTATTTATAAGTTTGTCTATTGTTATTCTTGTAACTTGTATGGTGTACATAATAAAGAATATTCTATCTATCTATCTATCTATTATAGTCCCACTATTACCTCGAAAATATTTAAAACATGCGCTATTGGCAACACTTTGTTTCAGACATTCCACTACTTGTAGACCCGGTAGGTCTTCCCTATGATGCTATACACTTCACGCAGTGTAGCCGGACCTCAATCTACGTTCTTTTACCTTTGACAGTAAACCTGAATTCTGTTAAAACTTTATTTCCGTAGAAACTGAAGGAGTCTGCAATTTCACCCATCTAGATCCTAATTTTTTAAGCGAAACTTTTTGACCATGTAGATACAGACGCCTGCAGGTCAAGCTACCCGAAACTGTTAATTTTTCCCAATGAATCTTGAACCTAATACTTTAGAAATAAAGTCGAAAATCTATCAAAGAAATCTGACAGATTGTAGTAGCTTGATGTGCAGTCGTCTGTGCCTATGCATGTTTGTTGCTCTTTCACGCAAATACTATGAATGGATTTTGATGGAACTTCACAATAATATAGCTTACAAATCAGAATAACGTGTAGGCTGCAATACATAAAGATATTTCTGTATATTCTTTCACCAAGGGAGTGAAACCGCGGGGCGCTGCTAGTTTTTTCAGCTTAGCTCAGTACAAGGGTGTCCGTTTCGACCGCGCGGCCACGACGTTTTTTTTTTAAAAAAAATATGCCAGGATTTTGTAAAAATTTGTAAAAGTAGACTCCCAAAACCATAAATTTGTCAAAGCTATGGTTCAAAAGTTACAAGGGTTTGAACGTGGCCGCGCCATTGAAACGCTCCGAACCGCACGGCCACGGAGATCTTTAAAACTAAGCATTGCAGAGACCTGAAATTTTGGTAAGTAACAGATTGAATTTGTAAAAAATTTGTAAAAATATAGAAAAAAATCCTGGGCCTATATTTTAGGAGCTGTAAGACTAATACGCCATGGCCGTGCCATTGAAACGGTGAAAAACACATTTTCGCCGATATTTCGCTGAAAAAGCAACGCAGACGTCTGAAGGTTTTTGTAAAACCTAGATTTGAATTTGTCAAAACTAGTAAAAATAAAACAAAAAATCCTAGGTTTATATTTAAGGACCTGTTATACTAATACGCCATGGCCGTGCCATTGAAATGGTGAAAAACACATTTTCACCGATATTTCGCTGAAAAAGCATCGCAGAGCTCTGAAGTTTTTTGTAAAACCTAGATCTGAATTTGTCAAAACAGGTAAAAATGCAAAAAAAAAACTCTAGGTTTACATTTCATTAACTGTAGACCGGAATCTTAAATACGTCTTGAATATGTCGATAGGGTGACCATGGATTATTGTTAACAGAAAAAATCTTTTTCGGCGCCTACTTCCAAATCTTTTGTTTTGAAAATATTTGTTTGACCAACTGAGAACTGCCAGCAATCACATAGGCAATAAAATGATTTATTGTTACACGAGTTTCAAAGACCTGTTTGCCGGTTTGCCGTGCTGATAAAAGAAAAAAGAGCATAGCTAGGTACAAAGGAGATATCTCTTTTTGGACGGCTGTGATTGGTTAGACAGCCAGCCTTCGTCTCCCGCGCTGCACTCGCGCGTTTTGTTTGCTCCTATGCTCCTGCTATTCAATGCATGACTTAATTACGGGGGTTATTTCTGACAGAATTTAAAGTCTTATTCATAAAATTATGCTATTTTACACTCATTAGTCATCACGAACGCTATGCAAACTTATCTGTTATGGTTTTCGCACGTCTACTCAAAACAAGTATTTTCGGTTAACAAACAACGATTTAAGAGATAGATTTTTAGAGATATCTCCTTTGTTTAGCTATGCTCTTTGTTCTTTTATCGGCACGGCAAACCGGCAAAAAGGTCTTTGAAACTCGTGTAACAATAAATCATTTTATTGCCTATGTGATTGCTGGCAGTTCTCAGTTGGTCAAACAAATATTTTCAATACAAAAGATTTGGAAGTAGGCGCCGAAACAGAATTTTTCTGTTAACAATAAGCCATGGTCACCCTATCGACATATTCAAGACGTATTTAAGATTCCGGTCTTACAGCTAATGAAATGTAAACCTAGAGTATTTTTTTGCATTTTTACCTGTTTTGACAAATTCAGATCTAGGTTTTACAAAAAACTTCAGACCTCTGCGATGCTTTTTCAACGAGGTATCGGCGATTACGTATTTTTTCACCGTTTCAATGGCGCGGCCATGGCGTTTTAGTCTTATAGCTCCTGAAATATAAACCTAGGCTTTTTTGTTTTATTTTTACTAGTTTTGACAAATTCAAATCGGGGTTTTACAAAAAACTTCAGACGTCTGCGTTGCTTTTTCAGCGAGATATCGGCGAAAATGTGTTTTTCACCGTTTTAATGGCGCGGCCATGGCGTTTAGTCTTACAGCTCCTAAAATATAAACTTAGAATTTTTTGTTTTATATTAACTAGTTTTGACAAATTCAAATCTGGGTTTTACAAAAAACTTCAGACGTCTGCGTTGCTTTTTCAGCGAAATATCGGCGAAAATGTGTTTTTCACCGTTTCAATGGCACATTGGCCATGGCGTATTAGTCTTACAGCTCCTAAAATATAAGCCCAGGATTTTTTTCTATATTTTTTACAAATTTTTTACAAATTCAATCTGTTACTTACCAAAATTTCAGGTCTCTGCAATGCTTAGTTTTAAAGATCTCCGTGGCCGTGCGGTTCGGAGCGTTTCAATGGCGCGGCCACGTTCAAACCCTTGTAACTTTTGAACCATAGCTTTGACAAATTTATGGTTTTGGGAGTCTACTTTTACAAATTTTTACAAAATCCTGGCATATTTTTTTTAAAAAAAAAACGTCGTGGCCGCGCGGTCGAAACGGACACGTACAAGGTGATAGACTCGGCTCCTAATACATGAAGTTTAAAAATAACGATTCTACGAACAAATTATGTATCCACAACCACATATCAACCAGACAATAATAGTTGGGTATTGACAGATGACAAATACCAGTTCAAATGGTTTGAGATCAACTACCAAGTTAGAGATAGCAATCGACTAAAATAGTCGCGCTCGCACCTACAGTTTTCAATGTTTCTGGCAAGATGTAAAAATGTTTTGATAGGTCCCCAAGTAACATATATAAAATTCAGTTTTAATACTATAACGAAAGTTTAATCTTAATTTACTAAAGTTTAGGGGTGTCTGGCAGGGGGTAGCAACTGTCATAAGTGTCCGCCGATAGGATGACGAGTGATCTAAAGTTATCCCGAAGAAAATAAAAAATAAATTGAGCTTTATTCTTTGACGAAAGTAAGGTATTATTTTCTACACCTTTATTACCAGTTACCTGCCAAAGTAACCACAATCCAAACTCTATATTCGCTGGTCGTTCTTATCTGTATAGGGGGGACACACAGCGTTTTAGCTTTTATAAAATAAGGAAGGTCTGGCGGTCGCGGGCTCTTTCTTACTCTATGGAAAAACAAGAAAGAACAAGGAAAAGCGCCACCTGTCTCCGCTTAAGGAAACTACTTGCAAAACACTAATTAACACTTGTATAACAGTACAACGACACACCGACAGAGAGAACCACAAGGCGTTATTATGCAGGCGGTAAAAACGCAACGGTCGATAACAGAGATGAGTTCTGAGCTCATGATTAAAAACAAAAGGTTCCAAATGACCTTCTTCATTAAAAATGTAATAGCAAGTAATTACTCATTATTTTATTACATATGTTTGCTTGCGTATTTTATAATACACACAATAAACTTATGACTACTCTAAAATTAAAGTTGATTATTTGAGTATTTAGGTTCTATTCATACTTGAAATAACAATATTTATTGCACAAATTTTTTTTCTTCTCGAACACCCTACTTTGGCATCATGGTATTAAATACTGTATTATTATTTACCCGTAGTAATTTTAGGACTTGTTTCTAACATTCTTGTGTCTATGTGTGTACCAAATTATACATTTTAAACAAAGGAGTTCTTTCCGCTCTTGAACCATTGTGCGTCGTCGTTGTCGTCAATAGAGCTACCCATTGCTCACCGTCCCCAGGCCCGCATCTACATGATTCTACGGTGGCCGGGAGTCGTCTCGCGGCGCCCGGCAAATAAAATAGCTTTCAAGTGGAATCTCAAGTTGAAATGAAAACCTCCTCTTTTTTGTGAAGTTGGTTAAAATTTTAACTTTAGACAAGTAATGACTTTGACTTGTCAATTATACTTGATGATTAACAGCGCGTACAATGTAATAATGCTTTCAGGATGTTGTCCGTGGTAAAAGAAACCAGACAAACTCGAAAACTATTTATAACATTATAGAACCTAGGTAAACTCTTCCTTGGAATTATAATGTCAAAAAAAAAGAAATCGGCTGAGTTTTAGAGGAGGAAATATAAAATAAATAAATGTCTTGGGACAACTCACACACGGCTATCTGATCCCAAGCTAAGCAGAGCTTGTGTTATGGTAACCAGACAACTGATATACATACTTATATAATTTATAAATACATACATATTATAGATAAATCACACCCAGACACAGAACAAACAATCATGCTCATCACACAAAGTTTGTCCTGGGTGGGAATCGAACCCACGACCTCCGGCTCAGCAGTCAGGGCCACTATCCACTGGACCAACAGGCCCGTCAAAACATAATAAAAAATAATTATAATAAAATTTAATTTATGAGAATATGAAACGTCGATTTCATTATTTTTTTGTAATACAATCGGCTTGAGCTGTTGCTGTACCTTTCACACTTTACTGAAACAGTTCAGGCACAGCGTAACAGCAATAGTTTCTTGGGATATCCATATTTAAATTCTTCGCAAACCCATTTTCGTCACCAATGTGACGATCGCCCGGAGGACACGGTGGAGCTTACTGTGGCGGTTTGCCAAGCTAGGGCGGAGCACCGCCATGCCCTCGTCGAGGCGATCGGCGGCAAAGACCTCTCGCGCTCGGCCCTGGTCTAGTCCACGGGCCGGAGAGGGAATGAAAGCAGTGACCTCCTCGTGCGAAGCAGATGTACTAGCGAAGGAGTATCCATTCATTGAACTGCAAATTGTTCTTCAACAGTTGAATTTAAGAAAAATATATTGTCCAAAGGACTTTAAAAGAAACAATATGAATGCGAAATATTTTGCGTCGCTTGATTTTTCCATCCATCGACACACGATATAGTCGTTAATTGGGAAATCATCAAATAATTTTCCCCCCTCTGGGCGGTGCATCGGGGAGAGTATCAGACTTTTACTGACTAAAACCCGTACATATTCCTTGTTTTGCTCTTTGTGGTGTGAAATATTTTGCGTCCCTTAATTTTTCCATCCATCGACACGCGATATAGTCGTTAATTGGGAAATCATCAAATATCTTTCCCCGGTCCGGATGGTGCATCGGGGAGAGTGTCAGACTTTTACTGAGAAAAACCCATACATGTTCTTTCCATTGCTCTTTATGTTCCGGGACCATGGTATCTCTTTCGAACAACCTGCATCCCCGGCAGGCAGTGACCCTGCTAGGCCCCTCTGCTTTGGTATCATATCTTTAAGGCGCGCGTGGAACACGAATGCGCTGTCGACTAGGAGTGGTTAGTGTTTGCAAGGTCAACTATGAGGGTATCCGGTAGTACCGAGAGATAATAAATATTACAGGAAACTAATGAACGCTTATTTCATTCCAACTCTATGGGAAAGTCACGTAATAAAATAATTTATGCTAGGTACATTACTAAAACAGAATTTTGTTGTAGTCGTACTACCACAAATGACCACATTGATTTACGGAAAACCCTGTTTTTATTGATTGTACCAAGACCGCGGGCATATGACATAAACATAACTAGTTAAAAGTTCTTGCTAAGTACACGTATCAAAATGATTAGAATATTTGACGTGTTGTTAGTCCTTACAAGTATCACTGTAGTGTTAACTGAACCTGATTCTCGTTATAAGAGTGGTTTTCAGAACCATTTATTTAAATGTTGCCCTGAAGGAAAATATGTAGGGGAAAACAAAACCTGTGTCAGATACAAAGAGAAGCTTTCTTTTTCTACGATCAAAGTTTACGATGAGGATATAAGAGACACAGGGAAGTCTATTGAAGATGTATTCAGTTTTGAGACGAGAAAATTTAAAGATACACCCTTCAGAAAAAAGGCTTTGGATGTGTATAAGGTATTCAATTTCAACATATATGTCACTGAGGTAAGTGTCTTGTATTATTTGAAACAATCCTGAAACTTTCCACCATTTGCGTCAGATTTTTCATGAAGACAAGGTTGCCCACATCATAATAATCTGTGTTTATATCTGTGTATCGGGTGAGGTGGGTCGGTACTCTGTCGGATGAGTACAGAACGGAATGTGGTGTGAGGCAGGGGGGGTTAAGCTCGCCTTTGTTATTCAACATTTACGTCAACCAGCTTATCGAACGACTGAGCAAAACACATGTCGGCTGTCACATAAATGGTACGTGCGTCAATAATATAAGTTATGCTGATGACATGGTTTTGCTCAGTCCGTCAATAAGTGAACTGAGGGAGCTATTATCGATTTGCGAGATGTATGCAGAGGTGGACGGCCTTAAATATAACTCAAAAAAGAGTGAGGTCTTAGTATTTAAAGTACCTAAACAACAGCCCCGTCGTGTACCTCCGGTATATCTCAACGGCGTAGTGCCCAATGTGGTTGATAGTTTTAAGTACCTGGGTCACGTTGTTACTAGAGACTTACGTGATGATGGCGACATAGAATGCGAGCGCAAGGCTTTGGTGGTTCAGGGCAATATGCTCGCCCGTAGGTTCGCTCGCTGCACGACAGACGTCAAAGTGAGTTTATTTAAGGCGTTCTGCCAATCATTCTACTCCAGCGGCTTATGGGTGTCATATACGAATCGTGCTTACAACGTCCTGCGTGTACAATACAACGCTTTCAGGATGCTGTTGCGGTTGCCGCGGCGTTGCAGTGCATCAGGAATGTTTGCTGCAGCCCACACGGATGACTTCCATGCCATCATGCGCAAGAAAGCGGCTTCCTTACTGCAACGCTTGCGTAACACTCGTAACGGCATCCTGAAAATGATTGCTGGTAGGCCCGACTGTCCCATTCAAGGCCACTGGGTGAAATTAGCCATAGGTTTGTGTAATTAAGTAGTACTAATAACAATAACATCGTATATAAGCATATTCTGTTACTAATTCACTAACAAATTATGGATTCTTCTGGGTCTGAAATACAGATATTTTATTTTTATTTATCATTATCAGCAGGAAGTATTCTTACGGCTATTTGATTGTGGCTTTTTGGTTTGGGCTGATAAAAACCATTCAAGTATACTAATCGGAAATCCGTGATAAATAAAAAAGTCACTATGACGACGGTCACACTAAATAACAGAAACATGTAAATATACATTGAACGTAAAAAACGCCACGAATATTTTAAATACATCAGGAAAGTTCAATATACTTCTATATAAGTTTAATATACAGTTGCTGTTGGTATGTGCAAAATTCATCAGTTTGGAGTTATTTTTAACAAAGTAGGTACAGTTTTGTGGCTTATTTTATTATACATAAGGTAAACCATAAACATAAGGTAGTTTGTTATCGGTTCTTCACTTACCTGGATTTATTTTTAAATTTATTTATTTTGAATAATAAATTGATCCAAAACAGGAATATTGTGATTTACTAGGTCGCACCGGAGTGTAAAAGACGTCATACCTTTTTGCATGCATTCTGCCCTTACTGAACCAAAGCACGCGTACATTTTTTTATTAGTCCTCGCTTCATTTGCCAAACGGCCAACCATCACATTTCCCTCCAATCAAACTTGAGATGAATCTATCTATCCATAAAATTCTATTACTTTTGGCAACGCGGTTTGGACGACACGGTTGGTATATCCATCTTTGAGGAGTGGCTGGAGAGGCGCCATGGCGTCCTCACCTATCGCCTGACGCAGGTCCTCAGCGAACACAGAATCAATAATCGGGCTGAGCAGCAGGAGACGCCCGGCCACCGTAAATGCGGGCCTGTGGATGGTAAGCAATGGTTAGCTCACCGTCCGCCCGTCTACTGACGACAGGCCGTGGCGGCGGCGCGTTAGTGTTCCACGGGGTACGTATCAAAATCCCGAAAGTTCATAATACCTATGATTGAAATACCGACGTCCAAAATACCGAAATTCAAAATACCGAAAGTTTTAAATGCCGATAGTCGTTATATCGAAACACAAAATACCGATGTTCAAATGCCCGAAAGGACAAAATCCCGAATGGACGAAATCCCGAATCTCCGATCTCGGGACCTTAAGGCACTCCGAGACGGACAGGTTAGGTTAGAAGGGTGTGGCGGAGTCTAGTGAGCGAACACAGGCTCCGCCACACCCTTCGTGGTTATTTTTTTTGTAAACCCTAGAGCCCTAGTACTTCAGTAGGCTCCGACTACCCTTTTTTGGCAACTTTTAAGTGTTTTGACCTAACCTGGTTTACAAAAAATCGTTTTTCTCGGAAACGGTGGCAATTTCGGGATTTTGTACTTCGGGATTTTTAACTTTCGGCCAAACAACCATTCGGCGTTTCAATTATCGGGATTTCGTCTATCGGTATTTTAAAATTCGGTCTATTAAAATTCGGGGTTTTGATACGTACCCGTTCCACGCGCCTCAATGAGATGTCAGCAAAGCAGAGGGAACGTTAAGGGCAATAGAAGGAACATGGGTGGGTTTTAGTCAGTACAAGTCTGACACTCCTTCCCGCTCCGCCACGAGCGGGGCAAGTTATTTGATGATTTCCCATCCGCAAAAAAAAACATTATTTTATAAACATTCTCTTAGTGTGAGTTTTATGCGATGCATCATAATTGACTTTTCCTGCTGTAGTGGTTATATTGTTATTAATTCATCGTTATTTATGTTAATAATAATGTTAATTCATAGAAAAAGTAGTGCATTATTTCAGAAATTAAGTGCTTAGTCTACAGATACTTGTACACAAAAGTATTAGAAATTTGGAGCCGAACTAGACATAGCCTGTATTTGAACCCTACATATACCCTATAACCCTACATATTTGAATCGGCATTGGGAATTGTCCCATGATTCCCCTGAGTTACATTTGGTATTAAAGCTATGTATTTAAGTTAACCATTGTTTAAAACGCGTCCAATATCAAACAGTAATAAAAAATATATAATAAGAAAAAATAAGTTATATTGACTATAATACCTACTACTAATATTATAAATGCGAATGTTTGTGAGGATGCATGGATGTATGCATGTTTGTTACTCTTTCACGTCAAAACGGCTGAACGGATCTTGATGAAATATGGCACAGAGGTAGATTATGATCTGGAATGACACATAGAATACTTTTTTTTTCGATATGACTCGGGTAAAGCCACGGGTGCCAGCTACTATAACTTAACACCACGTCTGTAATCCCCGTAGGGTTGGGCAAAGCTGTACCTATTAGTGCATCCAAATTTCGCCAGTTATGTTTTAGTCTCATTAATAGGATGCGAGCCTGGAAGCGAGCTTTATCAATAGGCTATCTATTGCACACAGGTGTGTCTAGAACAGAATCAAGTTGCGAGAGAAAGTGGGAGCGGTACCGAGAGTTCAAAACTGATTCAAGAAGAGGGTGGATCGTTTTGTCTGCTTAACTTCAGTTTATTTGTAAATATGTGCAACTGGGCCGAAATATCGGAAACTAAAAATAAATAACAAACAAACATACACATACACGTCACGCATTACCCAGTCACACAGACAAAATCAGACATTTGACTTTTTAGTTTCAATTTAATTTCTCCCTTTTTTATTAATGGCATCTCGCAGTTCAACCTAGGAGGTTGTCGTCTGCTTAACCGGGCGAATCCTGTGGATGCCTTAAAAATTAAGACCTCCAGCCAGGGTAAAAACTTACAAACCAAGCGACTACGCGCTAAGGGCACCCCCTGTGGGGTACGAGTCTCGGTTTAGGGCGTCGCTGAGGGACAGCAAGGGAGACAAATTTGATTGTGTAGTGGATAATTATGTATTTTTTTTTCGATTAACTTAACATTTAAGAGAACCTTTTTAAATACCTAATAAATTATTTAATAAGAAATTTCGACAAAACCGCGACATTAGAATTATAATATTGTCCCTTTTGACGGACCTGTTGGTCTAGTGGTTAGTGGCCCTGACTGCTGAGCCGGAGGTCGTGGGTTCGATTCCCACCCAGGACAAACTTTTTGTGATGAGCATGATTATTTGTTCTGTGTCTGGGTGTGATTTATCTATAATATGTATGTATGTATAAATTATATAAGTAGGTATATATAGCAGTTGTCTGGTTACCATAATACTTATAATACACACTTATAACACAATACCACAAGCTCTGCTTAGCTAGGGATCAGATAGCCGTGTGTGAGTTGTCCCAAGATATTTATTTATTAGATATTTATTATTTTTGTTTTAAACATAATTGAGGTGAGAATTCATAAAATAATAATGTAAGCTCCTATAATTTCTACAACATCTACGTATAACCACAGATAATATAATACTAGCGTAGTATAACATATTTTTTAAGATAATGAAGTAATTGAGTAGCTACGTGGCCCCCTTTTGGGAAAAGACCTATTTACAATACATGGCTCACACCAATAATATATATATAATTATGTCCGTTTGACTACATAGTCCAAACGGAAATATCACATAACATACTATGACATTTAAAAACATTATATGGACACATAAATGACCAAACAAAGATAAGTCTTTAACAACATATAACAGCTTGTTTCGTATTATCTAATACATATAAAAAAAAATTGCGGATACGCCCATTTGATAAAAAAACACTCGACACGTGAATCACATTGTTTGTTTTGGATTACAAATTATTCACCATATTTAGTTAAAACTTGTTGACAAGCACACGTATCAAAATGATTGGAATATTCAACGTGTTAATAGTCCTTACGATAAATATCAATGTGGTGTTTACTGATTCTCGTAATAGTAGTGGTTTTCAGAACCGTATATTCAAATGTTGCCCTGAAGGGAAATATGTAGGGAGAAGGAGACTCTGTGTAAACTACAAAGAAGAGCTTTCTTTTTCCACGATAAAAGTTTATGACGAGGATGTTAAAGACACAGGGAAGTCGCTTCGAGATGTATTTAGTTTTGATGCAAATAAATTTAAAGATGAAGCATTTAAAATGGAAACCTTCGATGTCACAATGTTAGAATTCAACGTGTATCTGACTGAGGTGAGTGTCTTGAACTATTTTCATAGGCAAACATCACCATTTACTTGAGATTACTTTATAGGAGATTTCCAAAACAAATCGTAAATTATCTCAAGAATGACTATATATGAATAAGATATATAGTTAAGCTTTTGTAAATAAATTCATTCAACCTTCTGATCTGGAGTCTGCCTCATCTCTCTGCCTACTTAGACTACAACTTCTTGACAACTAAACGTATCGAAATGATAAGAATATTCTACGTGTTATTTGTCCTTACGACAACTATCTGTGTGGTGTTAACTGAACCTGAATCTCGAATGAAGAGTGGTTTTCAGGACCATTTCTTGAAATGCTTTGGAAACTATGTTGGGAGAAGAAAGACGTGTGTCAGCTACAACAAAACGCTTTCTTTTTCTTCGATAAAAGTTTATAACGAGCAATTTAAAGGCACAGGAAAGTCTTTTCAAGATGTGTTCAGTTTCAATGTAAGCAAATTTAAAGATACAGCATTTAGAACAGAGGTGCTCGATGTCACAGTGTTAGTTTTGAACATATACCTTACTAGTTTCCGCCCGCGACTTCATCCTCGTGGCATAGTTACTTTGGGTTAATTCTAACTATAACCCGCGTGATGATCGCAAAAAAAAACTTTTTCCCTCTCCCCTTTTCTTCTCTCTTTTTCCCCCTTTTCTCATTGTTTTTCTGTCTGTCTCCAGGGTCCCAACTATCTCTGTACCAAAATTCATCAAAATCGGTTTGACCATTTAGGCATGAAGACATAACAAATAAACAAACTCACTTTCGCTTTTATAATATTAGTAAGGATTGAGGGAAGTATCTTGTATTACTGCCTATAAAAGTGAGGCCTTGGAAGCCACGTTTTTAAATTTCAACAAATATGATATTGAGATAAGTGTCTATCTCTGAAAAAGACCAAACAATTTTGCGACCTTTTTTTGGGGTGTGAAATCATCAAATAACTTTCTCCGCTCTGGGTCGAGCGGGGGGGGTGTCATACTTGTACTGACTAAAACCCACGTGCTCCTTCCATTGCCCTTTATGTTCCGGGGCCGCGGTATCTCTTTCGATCAACCCGCAACCGCATGCGTTGGCCCTGGCAGGCCCTTCTGCTTTGCTGACATCTCTTTGGTTTAACGTACCGTAACGCAATAAGGACAATACGCAGCTCTCTTGATTAAAAAAATAAAAAGGTATCTTGTCTCACGCGTTTGCAAACTCGTATTTTGCTCACTGTTTTCACACGACAAAACGTATATTTGATCTGCTGAGGTGAAAATACAATTACCTTGCAGCATTTTAGTTTAATTGTTTGCAAAAAGCACAATCAGTATCATACTTTCAAGAATTTATTCATTCTTAAAGTTATAAAAATGTTGCCAGTAAAGCGGGTATTTTTAATTTTAGAACTGACGTATTTACTTTTAGACCGCCTACTCGTACTAGGAGGCCCTAGATATCCCTGCCTTGTAGCGGGTTCTTTAAAAAAAATACCGATGAAACATAAAGGGCAAAAGAAGAAACATGGGTGGATTTTAGTCAGTAAAAGTCTGACACATCCCCGCTCGCGGTCGAAATTATTTGATGATTTCTCATTAGAAAAAAGGTCCTTTCCAGTGTATATAGGACACTTTTAGCAATAATATTGCTGGCATTTAAAATGCAAGCAAAATAAAATGGCCCGGTTACACTAATTGTTATTTCGTAACAGACTTCAAAATCGTTATGTATTTAATGCACAATGTACAAATAAATACACGCTAGACTTACAACTAGTGAGTACAAGACACTGTAAGGGCGCAGCAAATGTCTTAAAACGAATAAAATAAAATTGCAGCGAGAATCTGTTGTCTAATATTTTGTACGTCAGAAACAACGCTTTTTTGGTGCGACGATTGTTAATTTGATTGCAATTTAGACGAATACGACGAATAAGTAGACTGTTTTCGATTTGACGTTAACGTTTTAAGGCGCGTCTAAAAGGCACCTGACGACATGGTTGGCGCAGTGACTGAGCGATCGACTGCTGCGCTGCATGTCGCGGATTCGATCGAAAATATTTGTATGGCCCACAGATACGTTTTTTTTTTAAAAAAAAGCCTTTACTACCGCTGCCGATTAGCGACAATAGTCAAACTTAAATTAAGAAGGCGGTCTCGTATGAGTATGTACAGACGCCTGCAGGTCAAGCTACCCGAAACTGTCATTTCTTCACAATGAACCTTGAACCTAATACTTTGGAAATAAAGTCGAAAATCTATCAAAGAAATCTGACAGATTGTAGTAGCTTAATATGCAGGCGTCTGTACAAAGATCGAGAGACTGACCGATGCGAGCGAGCAATATCTCTGATAACTCATGTCGCTGCGGCAATTGAATACCTTCTGCGGTGTGAAAGTCAGCTATTAATGTATTAATACATAAATGTATGTGTATCTTTTTTACTAACATAGTACCCGCAACCTTTGCTCATTTCTTGAGCAATTAATGGGTTGTGTGAAATCATCAAATTAATCCCCCCGCTGCCGTTTTGGGGAGCAGAGGGAGTGTCAGATTTTCACTGATAAAATACCCATTTATATTCCTTCTTTTGCGCTTTGTATTCCTAGGCCGTGGTATTTCTTTCTAACTATCCCACAACCTTACCTCACGGGCCCCTTTGATTTGCTGGCATCTCGGAGACTCGCGTGGATCAACTAGACGGACGGACGGTGAGCTACGTATTACTCACCATTCACATCCCCGTACGACAGGTGCCTATTGTATTATTTTATGATATGTGAGTCACATAGCTTGTAGCGTAAAATTATATTCAACATATTTAGTTCATACTTCTTGACAACCACACGTATCGAAATGATTAGAATATTCAACGTGTTATTGGTCCTTACGACAACTATCAATGTGGTGTTAACTGAACCTGAATCTCTAATGAAGAGTGGTTTTCAAGACCATTTATTTAAATGCTGTCCCTTTGGCAAATATGTTGGGAGAAGAAAAACCTGCGTCAGCTACAATAAAACGCTTTCTTTTTCTTCGATAAAAGTTTATAACGAGCAATATAAAGACACAGGAAAGTCTTTTGAAGATGTGTTCAGTTTTAAGGCAAGCAAATTTAATGACACAGCATTTAAAATCGAAGTTTTGGATGTCACAGTGTTAGATTTCAACATATATCTGACTGAGGTGAGTGTCTTGTACTATTTTCGTAAGCGGATATCACTATCTACTTAAGATTAACATAACACATGAAGTTAAGTATTATGTTTACAACTTTAACAACAAGAGATCCTGGGCTAAGTTCGTACCGTTACTGTAAAAAAATACTTCGATTTTTAAATCGAAATTTCAATTTTCCTGTAGCATTTTAGTGAAATAATTTTGCATTAAGCACAAGAAAGTATTGTGTGTAGCGAGTAGGTAGTTTAAAAAACGACGTATTTAATTTATGTTTGCATAATGCTTTCTTGCTAAGCCTCAGATTACCTTTAAATAAAATGCCTACAGTAAAATTGTTAAAATGAACTAATTGGTATAATTATAATTTGCAAAAATAAATAATATAACGCTTGTTGTTCATTAACAAGGAGTACTTGTCAAAAAGACACTTTCAAATTATTTTTTAAAATTTAAATCTATACTTTAATATTATAAAGCTGAAGAGTTTGTTTGTTTGTTTGTTTGTTTGAACGCGCTAAACTCAGGGACTACTGGTTGGAATTGGAAAATTCTTTTAGTTTTGGATAGTCCATTTCTTGAGGAAGGCTATAGGCTATATAACATCACACTACGACCAACAGGTGCTGAGCAGCGTGGGTGAAACCGCGTGGAACAGCTAGTAAATAAAAATATTAAACTTCATTAAATAAGTTTGAAAACTTTTTAAAAAGGAGTGGTTAAGTATTATAACAAAGCCGAAAAAAAAAGTATAAATATGTACTTTTGCATCATAACATATTAACATAAGTATCTCAAAAGTTTTTTTAACACACTACCATCTTTTTTTTTAATTGTTCTGTTCAGTAGTTCAATTCCTTCGATTAATTTGAATAAAGTACGGTATCGAATCATAGGATGACGGCTGTACATAAATTAAAAAAAAACGGCCAACTGAAAGTCGGATTAGCACAGCGAGGGTTCCGTACACACTTGCGTCATGAACAACCACATCGTTAGACTGCGCAGACTCAGATGGTTGATTTTAATCACAGCTCCAAGGAACAAAAATTATATTTAAGTATATGGTTTTCATTTCAAGTTTTCAACCTCCACGCGTTATTTAAATAAATGGTCTTGTCTTGACAGACAGATAGAAAGACAGACAGACAGATAACAAACAAATCTTATGAGGGTTTCGCTTTTTAATAAAAATAATAGTTTATTGAAAACAAGTCCTTACAATATGCTTAATATCTAGCTGTGGTTAACAATGATTGAAGGCGTACAATATATGAAACCCTGCCGCCTAAACTAGGAAAACCCGTGACTTAATATTTTTTCCTTTGAAGTTACAAAACCCTAAACATTACAAAGCTTGTCACATCTTCAGAACCAATGTCAATATTTCGGTCATACTTCGGATTTGTCCTGTCAATCTATACTTTATACATTAGGTCGCGATTGTGACCATGGTCACCGGAACGTTGCGGTCGCTCTATCAGCTAAAATATAATGTCACATTACACATTAAATCAACACTTATACAGTCCCTTAACTTCCCAACAATATACTTTGCTTATGTGTTTTACTGCGATGTTTTAACAAACCTCTTTTAACAAATGTTTAGTTAGCAAACAACGTTTCTCTCAATTCTCAAATTTTTAGCGATACTATACTTTATTGCTTGCGATACCGCGGCCCCAGAACGTGAAGGGCAAAAGAAGGACCATGGGTGGGTTTTAGTCAATAAAAGTTTGTCCCTCCCCACCGGTCCGCTGAGAACGGAAAGTTATTAGTTGACCATTATTAGTATACCATTCTCAAAAAATCTCGGATTTTTTTTCTCAGATTAGACGAATCTCGTTTTGAAACACAACTTATTTTTTACCTGTTTCATTATTTTAACAATGAATTTACAGCCAATGGCTTAGTTGCCAAGAGACTCGAACACCTGAAGAGGCTCTCGTTAGGCAGCTGGATTAAGAGCTTGATACAGAAAGCGGTACTCTAGGACATGGCTCGTATTGATAGGAGGTTCCTTTCTCTGGAGCCCTGACCGGCGCTTGGTAGCTGTTGGGCCCTGTTCCCTATACCGCTGCGCTACTATTTTTTGGAATAGAAATGTTTTTTTTTAAGAAATATCTAAAATTATGATATAGATATATATGAATAATATATATAATTAAGATGAAGAATAGGTGACAATTATAATTTACAAAACAAAATATTTTTATGAATAACTTTACGATATCTAAATAATTATAGTAACCAACATTTATTCAGCCGGAAGCAATGTGTGATAAAATATAAATACATAATTATTATGTCGTATTTCATGATAGATAAATTACTCTGTTTATCATCTGCTTAGCCTATCCCAAATTTTGTTGAGGTCGGCTTCCAGTCTAATCGGATGCACATGAAAACTAAACATTTATTTTTAATGGAGCTACTGCCTGTCTGACCTCCAAAACCTAGTTAGTACTGGGTAATGCCATACCTCTTTGGTGAGACTGTGTGTGATTTTGTGTGTGAGTTTGGTATTTGGTATTGTATGAAAAAATACACCTTGTTTTAGCGCTCAATGTAAGTCATCCGAAACGAATGATAAGTGCATTGAATCTATTTGCGGGGTTAGGAATTGTTCAAAAGAGATACCGCGACCTCGGAAAACTAAGAGCAAAAGAAGGAACATGCATGGGTTTTAGTCAATAAAAGTTTGACATTCCCGCATTTTATGTACTGTACATTTTGACGGCTCGGTTGGCGCAGTGGCTGAGCGATCGACTGTTGCGCTGCGTGTCGCGGGTTCGATCCCCGCACGGAACAAATATTTGTGCCCCACAGATAGTTGTTCCAGGTCTGGCTGTTTGTGTATGTGACATTGAATATTTGTAAACGCACCCACGATACCGGAGAAATTCATAGTGTGGGGCAACGTTTTTTTTTTTAACCTTTCGTGTGTCTATGACGTGGATCCACGCGAGACACAATGCGTAATTAATTGTGTCTGTAATTCCGGCATACAAGCGGTTAAAGAATGGTTAAAGGCTACGGATGTATGTTTTAAATAAAACTTTGGAAGCAATAGAAACTTGACCTTCAATATTTCCATAACTAATAAGTTCCCAGGTTAACCACCTGTGGTAAGTTTTCAGTTCTTCATTGAACTGTAAATTTTAATAATAAATTCATCGAATATTACCTGACTTGCTAGGCACTGTTCTTTTCCTTATGACTACATACATTTATTGCATTGGAAATACCGCCTGTAAATACAAAGAAGTACATACATAAACCCTTGCATTTTCCCTAACCCCTTAGGGAAAATGCGAGGGTTTATGTATTTACTTCTGTAGGTGGAGTTCTGTAGTTTCTGCATACCCCCGTATGCAGAAACTACAGAACTCCACCTAGCATCCCTATGTTCTTCTCTCGATTCGTCCACGTTCTGTATGAACAAGGGCAGTGCATGTTTTTCCCAGTAACATCTTCAAATTTATTTTTTCAATTGTCTATTCGTCCTTACAATATTAGTTCGCGTTTAAAAAAATACGTGTGGCACTAGGGGACTGCCGCGGTTAAGCTATTGCATAGCATTTTTCATCAACTTATGCAATAAATGAAAAAAAAATATCCAATAAAAAAATCTAAATATAATATTTAAAAAGTGCTTCCAATGAAAAGAAGTCGCAAAAAGAAAAAACAAGACCTTGGGTTTGATCCGGAGTAATGTCGAATGACTAAACACGCTAATAGAAGAATGGAATCGCGATTGAAATAACTGACGTATTCGTAATGAAATTTCTTGTTAGGCTTTTTCGTTACGAAATTTCTGGATTTGGTCTCCACGCTCAAGGCTCACGATAGAAGCTATGCAATAGCTTAATAAATAAACAATACAGCATTTTTTTTAAATAAACTTAGTCTTTTTCCTGGTTTAATCTTGTCGACGGCCATGTTGTGGGAGACCACGTTCTCAATAACACTCATTATTATAACTAAACCTTGTTATTTCCTTTAAGCCATACATTTCAGTAAACAAACCTATATTATTTCCACAAATAACCTATAAGGCTCGTAATTAATATGATATACGCAAGTAATCTTATACAGTTAATTAGTTGTGGTTTTCAACAGCAAATCATGCATAGCAGAGGAAATAATTCCTGTTCAATTATAGGAATTTTGTCATAGAAATATCACGCTCTATGAGTCAATTTTGTGTTGAAACTGAAAATCTGGGTGAACTATTGTTTTCTGCCCAGCTTACAGGAAATAAAGACGTTATGCTATTTTATTATATTTTAACCTTGATGTCAGTTTTAGTTGAGAAACATAATCCTAAGCGTATACTACATCCGGGGTTGTGGGTTGTTCGAAAGAGGCACCGCGGCCTCGGAACGTAAAGGGCAATAAAAAGAACATGGGTTGGTTTTAGTATAAGTCTGCACCCTCCCCCGCTCCGCCCAGAGCAGGGGAAATTATTTGATGATTTCCCATCCGCAAAAAAAAGCGCATACTACATAACTCGCCATATAGAACCTCCGGAGCGATGTCATGGCGACGTAGAAATAAATATCTAATAAATATATCTAGGGCCAACTCACACACGGCTATCTGATCCCAAGCTAAGCAGAGCTTGTGTTATGGTAACCAGACAACTGCTATACATACTTATATAATTTATAAATACATACATATTATAGATAAATCACACCCAGACACAGAACAAACAATCATGCTCATGAGCTAAGCAGAGCTTGTGTTATGGTAACCAGACAACTGCTATACATACTTATATAATTTATAAATACATACATATTATAGATAAATCACACCCAGACACAGAACAAACAATCATGCTCATCACACAAGATTTGTCCTGGGTGGGAATCGAACCCACGACCTCCGGCTCAGCAGTCAGGGCCACTAACCACTGGACCAACAGGCCCGTCGAAATAACGACCGTCGCAACCCCGTGCAGTGAACGCCACTATGAATGAATTAATTGATACTTTAATTTGGGTGACATAGAAGCCTTAACCTAGTATAATATTGTTACACACAAACAAACACTATGGTGGCGATAAATCCTCAATATCAATTCAGTAACAGGTAGTTCATTGTCCGTACGTCTCGACAGGCATAACGGCGCGTTTGTGTTCTACGCGCAAACCAAAGACAAATTAGAGTTATCGGAGGCGCCCAAAACCAGGGGGATCATAACCAAAATGTTCTATATTGATTTTTTAATCCTTGGCATGCGTTCGTAATCTATTCAAATGTGTAAAAACCTTTTTACAATCAATCCTGCGTGAACTGTAACCAGGGTTGTTTAGTAAGGTACAAATTTCACACCAGGCTTTGGAGCGACCGATCCTTTATCATTGTTTATTCGAGGAGAAACCTTCAAAATGCAACCGGTCCTTGGGGGTAAGACCCAAAAGATAGTTTGAAGGTGTGTCTCCTCGGGGCTGTGGGTTGTTCAAAAGAGATACCGCGGCTTCGGAACATACAGAACATGAGAAGGAACATGGGTGGGTTTTAGTCAGTACAAGTCTGACGCTCCGCCGCTCCGTCTAGAGCGGGGGAAGTTATTTGGTTATTTCCCACCCCAAAAAAAAATGTCCCCTGAAAACATAAAAACTAAAGAAAACGCATTTTTAATTCTCATAAAAACCATGTCAATCAAAAATATATAGGTACTGGTGTCGACTACCCTTTTGCTATAAAAAGTTTATAAATTCCAGAGTGGAGTTCTTCAGCTGGAGCTCCCAAATGCGTACAACCGTTGGAACCCAATAGCACCTTCCAACTACTGTGTGGACTACCGCATCATGGCGGACCCTAAGAAGATCACGCCGCGATTTTGGGTTGTCCTACCGGGAGGAGACTTCGTGAAGAGCAACATGTACTTCACAATCGGTAAGATAATAATGATGTTGGTTTTGCAAGTAGGTTTTCACAAACACTTTTACACGTCATTTTTTTTTTAAACTAGATGAGGCTGGTGTTTCGTACCCGACTACTCTGAGAAGAAACAGCCGAAACAAACTCAGAGGTCTTAGTCTCTTTTAAGGTCCAGACAAAATAATCTTGGTCGACTTACATGAGGACTATGCAGATAGTGTCTGAAATGGTCTTTTTAAGAAAGCATTACACAGATTGAGTGGACCTGTCCGGTCAGTGCAAGCATTTGCCAGTTATAGTTAGTTATAGATATAATGGAACATAAACTAACCTATCAAATATTTATTCGTTATATACAGGGTGGCCAGTTGATAGGCGTCCAAAGAAAAAATTTAGATGCCTTATGCTAAGGGGTACCTGAATTACCCTCATGTATGTTCCGCGATTTTTTTGTAGTTTAGGAGCTAGAACTTTTTTAAGTACTATTTTCAAAATTTTCACCTGACATTGGTTTTTATTTTTTATCTCTTTATTCCTATCATTTCCAGATATTCTTTTTTGTGGAATCTATTAGCAATAGCAATAGCTACCATGCATAGAAAAACCGTTTGCCTAGGCATTGTAGAACTTACCACAAAACTAGTCCAAAGTTCAAAATTACCGTTACAGTTTGGTTTCATTTGAAAGGATGATGAAAATATGGCTGCCATGGACAAGGGGGAGTTATGATACAGAGATGCAGCTCTGCTTATCAATTCAAGGATAACAGACGTTATGTTACCTTTTCAATAAATAAGACATCAACCCCTTATTCATATACACGGGATATAGCTAAAAAGGCACCTCCACGCACAGAACAAATATTTGTATGACGTGCAGTTAATTGTATCGGGTCTGGCTGTTTGTGTATGTGAGTTTAAATGTTTGTAAACGCACCCACGATACAGGAGAAATTCCTAGAGTGGGGCAAAGTTTTTATAAAAAAAAAAATACCGTGATACTAAGAAAATATTTTTAGTTATTTTATATATAAATGCCTAGTCAGAAATGTGTACTATTTACAATATGAATCACATAAAAGCTTTAAAACCGCAGATAATTGAAATGAATCAAACAAACAACACATACATCATCTCTGTGTTTATAACTTAGAACGGAGTTAATTTCCAGGACCTCATTTATTATCATGACCTTACTTGTAGTTTGTGCGTCAATTAAACATCAATATATTTAAGAATTACTATGACCAGTTTCCTTACATACATTTAACCTTTTCGCTGTAAATATACACAATGCACTGTAACTGGCAAGCAAGAATTGAAGAAGCTTGCATGTCATTGTGTCAACTTCAACTCTTCATTAATGGCTTTTGTGGACGAGAGATACCACAATTTTGCCAATATCTAACGCTGGAGAATATTTAGCAAGTAAAAAGTAATCCTTACTAATATTATAAAAGCGAAACGCTTCACGCTTTAATGGCTCCCACTTTTTAAAAATAATTTTTATTTTTAAAAAGTGGGATGTGAGTGAGACAGAGGGAAGAAAAGGGAAAACTTAGCGTTGCTATTACAAATCGATAAGGCGCTAGGGGTATTACTCCAAATTTAACGCGGGCGCAGCCTCGGGCGAAAGCTCGTTTAAGAAATATAGCAACAATAAAAGTATTTCTATGCAGATTTAGATTATCAATTTATGACAGCATGTCGTCGTGTCATTGTTATGTCGGCATTTCTAATATTAATAGTAGGATAGGACCTGTTACCTACAGTCTAGCTCACAGGCACAACTAACATATTTATTTTTCGGATCGGTATTCATGAAAATAAAACGCTTAATAGACTCTCTAAAAAGACTAGTAAAAATGTAAATAGATTGGAGTGTCAGCCTTGTACTGACTAAAAATTCTTATGCCCCTTGTGTTCCGGGGCCGCGGTATCTCTTTCTTACAACCCGCAACCCCGACAGGCGTTAGCCGTGAGCCCCTCTGCTTTGCTGACATCTCTTTGAGGGGCGCTTGCAATGGACTGTAGTTGCCCGTTTCTAAGATGCAAGTTACTTGCATACTTTGGTGCAAGTTTTAAGCACGTGCCACGTTAGGAATACCCAAATGATCAAAATGGTACATTTTCATAACATCAACATACAATCTAGAGAAAGAAATAAAGAACAACTAATTTTATTCTACATTGCTACAACACGCACATACACACCAATATTACAAAGAGGAAAGATATGTTGGTTTGTTTGTATCGAATAGGCTCTAAAAGTACTGGACCGATTTTAAGAGTTTTTTCACTAATAGCTAGCTACGTTATCAGGAAGTAACATAGGCTTTACAACATCACCCACGGGAGGGGGGCAGTAACTAAAGATGAGGGTGATTGATGGAACAGCTAGTTATAAATAAAAAATCACAATTTACTTGAAGTTGGAGTAGTTTGTCTTTTGTTTCCATACTTCTCAAGATTATAAATAAATTTAAAATATAATAAGCATAGGCATTTAGGCAAAATTAAAATATACAAGGTGCAATAATATTCGAAAGATCTTTCGTGTTTATCAACATTTCAATTCAATGGCCAATCGATTTCATGAACACGCTATAATTGAGCCTGTTGTCACTAGCTTAGACCCTGGATACCCTGGACACATAGGGTCCTTATTATCCTGTTCTGCGCGTGTGAAACCGCGGGGTGCAACAGAGCTAGTACATATTATAATGTACACATAATATTTGACGGCATGTTTGGCGCAGCGGCTGAGCAATTGGCTGCTGCACTGCGTTTCGCGGGTTCGATTCCCACACGGAACAAATTTTTGTTTGGCCTACAGGTAGTAGTTTCGAGTCTGGCTGTATGTGAGTTTAAATGTTTGTAAACGCACCCACGATACTGGAGAAATTCCTAGTGTGGGGCAACGGTTTTTTGTTAATAATAATAGTTATTTATTTATTTAACTATTAATTTACACACATTAAACCAGACAGGATAAAAAACGTATAAAATTTGAGTACAAAGGTCCTGCTTATTTCTTAAGAAATTTCTGCCAGCAGACCTGCGAAAGGAGATATGAGAACGAAATGTAGACGATGGTGAGGGAGAGAGTATTAGAAAAATGTGTGTGTGCCTTAACCTATTATAACCTACATACATAAGTAAATATTAATAAATACTTGTATAAATACATAATATTTTGTTTTTTTGTCAACAGCTACGCTGGTGTCTTGCTTTTTCATGGCGTTGGTGCTGATCGTATACTTCTTGCTGCCTGAACTTCAGAACTTGTGTGGCTTGATCCTCATGGCGTACGTCTTCAGCCTGTTTATGGCCTTCTTACTGTTGGCCATCATTCAAATAACGATACACAGCAGTACAGGGTGTATTTGTCTGAGTAAGTGATCATTATGGAGTATATAAATTGTGCTATTACTTGTCCAGAGAAAAAGTAACGTGTTCTTGTTAGCTAGAATAATAAATGTTGCGTATTTTGCAAGTAGGTTTTCACAAACACTTTTATACGTCGTTTTTAATAATTTGAGGCAGGTGTTTCGTACCCGTCTACTTTGAGAAGAAACAGCCGAAACAAACTCAAAGATCTTAGTCTCTTTTAAGGTCCAGACAAAAATTTTGGTCAACTTATATAAGAACCATGCAAATTAGTGTCTGAAATGGTCTTTTTAAGAAAGCACCACACAGTTTGATTGGACTTGTCCAGTCAGTACAAGCATTTGTCAGTTATCGTGTATCTCGACTCATAACTCAAGGAGCTCAAAGACACGACGAACAATACTAATAAAAGGACATTTGAGCAGGTCACTTATTGTACTCAAACTGCCAGATAATAGTCAAAAACAAATTAATTAAATAAAAGTAATGAACCGCATGGTCCTCACAATTATAATACACAAATAATTATTTACAAAAGTAAATTGAAACAGCTACGAGGAGGAGGAAGGTAGCTTAGCCTTGTTTTGAGCTTGTTTTAAAATACGAGGAATTGCAATATAAATTTAAAAGGTTAGCTGCCTCGTTGGTAAAGTGACCACAAGCGTGAGTGTTGAGCAGCAAGTCCTATGTTTGATTGCCAGGTCGGTCAAGTATTATTGAGATATTCTACAAGAAAGGATCATGGCGAGTTTGGACGCACATAATTTATAAGTTAACGAAGTGTCATTCACTAACAAGTTCATGTTTATTATAACTAAGAGTTTATAAGAAGATTATCAAAAAAATATTGAGTGAATGGGAACTAAAAGTTAGAAAAGATTTTTATTTACTTAAAAATAAGTCATCATGCAGTTGTTGAACGCATCGTGTTTCGAATTACATTCTAACCTACTTTTTATATGATTTACGTTCATAAAAGCAGCCACGTAGTCAGAATCTGGGTTCGGTTGTTGGCAATAGGGTCTCACCTCTATGAAATGGAATGACAACAGAACGTGCAAAATGTGGGTAAACTGGTTTTTAACACAACGTTTTTCTTTTCCTTCCAGCGATGTTAATATATTTCTTCTTCCTGGCTACATTCTGTTGGATGAGCGTCATGTCCTACGACATTTGGTGGACCTTCAGGTTAGTTTCTTTACTACTAAAAGTATCTAACTACCTTCATGAAGATTCGAGAGCTTGCTAGAGGTTTTATTTGTTTATTAATGGAAACAATATCCGTTTTCACCCAAAGAGATCGCCAATTCTAGGCCTAGTCCGGATTGAGGGGCATACACAGATGTACGCCTCAGTACTTTACCATATCTCAGTTATATTATTTCAAAAGACTTCTATTTGGCGCCCAACTTTCAATACAATAGCTATAAAGCAGGGTCAGTTTCCTAAAATCCAAAGCTTAGTATAACAAGCATAGCGTACTGTAGCACCATATACCAACTAATGAGCATCTTTTAGGCTAACCCTAATCGCCTTCACTAATCCATCTTGAAGTACTTAAATCATTGGCGGACCCAAGTGGGAACTTGGGACTTCCGGGCCCACTTAATAAGGTCGGAGAACCTGGTGTGAGAGTGGAGCTATGTCACAGACTATGCTCCTCTTATCCTGCCCACTTAGCCTCCAAACATTCAGGCAAGGTGACCTCTGCACCGCCACCGATGAAGTTTTTACACCAAGAAAAACTTTCAAAATACTTATTCCAGACGCATGTTAAAACAACGTCACTAGTTCAATTCTGCTTTTACACAACCTAAATCATTGTTAATCTTAATTAAATGTTTTACAGAGGTTACGCAAAGGCCCGTCCAATCCACCGGCGAGGAGAATTGTTTAAGTTCCTGATGTACTGCTTGTTCGCCTTTGGAGTTCCGTTGCTCATGACCCTAGGCCTATTTGCGCTGAACGAGACCAAGGAGGGCTTGAGAAACATGCCTTGGTTCGTTACTCCTCACGTTCCTGAGTTCGGATGCTTCCTTGAAGGTAGGCATTTCGGATTTTTGACTAATCTACCACCCATTTACCTTGTTTGGCGATTCAGCTAGACTAGCCGCTTGTTTTTTTACTAACCTTTTGAACGCCAGAGCACCATTGCTTACATTTTTGTGTTGTTGGCTTCCAGATTACGCGCTTCCTTGTCACATATATGTGACAATGGCGTCTAAAGGGTTAAATGGAGCTGTACAAAAAGTAGATCTATAAGTAGTTAAAGCTTTACTTCACACTACACTACACTCTCACTCTTCACTCATTCATTTAAGTCAAGAGTTAATAGGCTTCTTCTGGGTTAAGTCGTCCCATCGTTTGTCTTCTGGACAAGATTTAAGTCAAGACCTATTTAAATCACCATTTTCCTGCCCTTGTCCCAGTATATTTGGAGTCGGTGGAACTCATTTTCTTCTTCCATTCTCCTCTGTCAGACGTCACGGCATTATTTACGCCTTTCACAGCGTTTCACATTTCGTATCATTCCTTACACAATACATCTTTCTTTGACCTTCCTTATCCTCTCCATCCGTCTACATTCATATCTATCTCTCTCTTCAGTCAAGTGCGTTTTATCTCTCCTCGTTACATGTCCAAACCAAGACACACGACACACGACTCCCTTTAATTTTTTCTGCTACATGTGCAACTTTAAATCTTTCACTAATATTCGCATTCCTTACTTTATCCATTCTTGTCAGTCCACATAACAATCTCAACATTCTCAGCTCTGCAATAGGCAATTGCTGCAATAGGGGTATTTAAATAATAAAAAAATGAAACTGTCCAGTTATCTATTATATAATTTCTAGTACCTCTGTATCTCCTAAACTTTAAATAGCCATATTTTCTTCACAGGTGGTGTAAAACTGTTGTACTTATACACGCCTATGTTGATCCTGATTATCTGCAACTGGATGTTTTACTTGATGACCGCGTTCAACATTTGGCGGTTGAGTCGAGGGACAGCCGTACTGGACTCGGCTGCTGCAGGAAATCCGCAAGCTCATCGCACACATAGGCATAGGTACGTAACAAAATTTGCAATCCTGCCAAAAGGGAAAAGGTTACCTACCTGATTCTGAACTACAGTACTTTCACAAGTTATTATGTCTTGTGACCGGGACTGTAGCTTTACTATTTAGTATTTTTTGACATTCATAAATGCCTGTAATGGTCTAATTGAAATAAATGATTTTGATCATAAACTGACAGGAACAAACTTCACCAGCCATTATGTTTTTAGGATTTGCTCTTTCCGTCTGTCTATCTGTATGTCACAGCCCGTTTACTCCAAGATTGTTAGCACCATACCTTTTTATTTGTAAAGTATATTTCTCTAAAAAATATGTGAAATTATGAAAAAATGTTAGACTTTTTTTATATGTGTGTTGTTAAACGTAAAAATGCATTCATCGAAAATTGGTTTGAATAAGATTTGATAGGGGATTTTTTCGTCAACTACAGTAAAGTTGTTTTTCGGCAACATAATATCTATGAAAAAACAAATTTAGCTTTGCTGTTTAGTGGAAATTTACCTATAAAGGAGCAAGATCGATTCGCATTTCACCAGATTTTAACTGAACTTACATTTCTGGTTATATTAACTCACTGCAGGGACTGCGCATAAATGTTTCTGCGTTACCTGCAGTGGGTTTAATATGTTACATTTAACGCACTTGGGTGGTAATGCAGATAAAAGTGCTTTCGCTTTAATTTGCATCTTAATGGAAAAACAAATAATTTTACAGGTTGATGGTTTACCTGAAGCTGTCGGTGGTAATGGGCCTTAATTGGTTGCTGGAAATAGTCAGCTTCTTATACCCTGGCTTCAAGATATGGTGGATATCAGATATCTACAACATCCTCATAGGATTGGCCATATTCCTTATTTTCGTTTGCAAGAAGAAAATTCTGAGGAAACTGTGCAAACGGTAAGTAAACTATTTTGTATTATACTTATCAACCCCGAAAAAGAAAAGCAATATCTTTATTATATGCTAATTAATTTGGCCAATCAGTAGTGACGTAAGAAAATAGAAAAATATGTATTACAGTCGCACAAGACAAAACAGTAATCCAAAATGAAATACCTAAAAGGATATAAAAAAATAGACATAAGACTAATAAAGTTAATAAAAAACAAAGTTTGATAAAGAATACTGTGCCAACCATGCCGGTTGCACAGTGGGCTGCTGCGCGTCGTATTGCGGGTTCGATCCCCGCACGTAACAACTTCTGTGTGACGGACAGGTAGTTGGACCGGCACCTACGACATAGGAGAAATTCACAGTGCGAGTAACGACTTAATTTAAAAACAAAATGGTCCTGATCGGGGTCAAAAAGCCCCAATCTCTGCATGGTCCTGGCGTAACATTACCTAGCTAAAAAATCTTTCATAAAATCAATCCAATCCATGCATTATTTTGCTTTTTACACGACAAAGAATTCCCTTGTCTTTAACATATTGTTCGTCTGTAACACATTTATGATTATGTAAATTGTTTACATAATGTTATTAAAAATTTCTGAAAAAAAGATTTAAAGAACAACGTCTGAGTTGCTTTGGGTTAGAGCTCCAGAAACATTGACGAATGTTTAAATTAATGTTTTCATAAATAAAAAATTGAATTCGTCGCGAGATGTATCGAAGAGAACTACCGAAGAGAGCCTAAAAAGATGCATATAGATAATATTTTCTTTTGTTTTAACAGTTACCTGGGAAGGCAGACAATGCGCTGGTATCCATCATCCAAGAGTTACAGCCAATCCAGCAGCATGTCAGATCAAGAATCCGCTACTCTCCAATCAAAGGTCTCCTCCCAACCAAGTGGACTGAGCGGATACGCAATTGTCTCTAAAAATGCAATTTAAGATCATGAAAATATCAACTGTCTTTGATCACTAATCAGTAAGTCAGGCCAAGAAATAGTAGAGGCATATCATGCTTAACGAGGTGCAGTTGTGCATCTTCGTCAAAATTCAGGAGGTCATAAAAAGTCAATAACAATGACGGTACCTGTACAATAGCAATATCGCTGCTTTTTCAGTTGTTTTATATTGTACAGTATCTCAAAGAGGGTCGCCGTGGTTTGGGGGGTAAAATCATCGAATAAACTTATATGAAAGAGTGATAATAAGGTATAGGCGGCGTGAGGTTTGACTCTTACCTATTTCTGTGCGTAATATGCAAACACCTTCTCATTTTATTATTCACTAGCTGTTCCCAACGGTTTCACCCGCGCTGCTCTGCACCTGTTGGTCGTAGCGTGATGTTATATAGCCTATAGCCTTCCTCAAGAAATGGACTATCCAACAGTAAAAGAATTTTCCTATTCCAACCAGTAGTCCCTGAGATTAGCGCGACAAACAAACAAACAAACAAACAAACTCTTCAGCTTTATAATATTAATATATAATATATTGTATATATATTGTATAGATTGGGGTCGAGAATCGTAGCGTAGTTAACTCCTTGACTTTGACGGGGATGCAAAACGACAGCTTATGTAAGGTCGCGATTATTTGAAACGAAATTATTTGTTGCAAAATACCAGTGACTTGCACAATTAGGTACATTTGCAATTGTGACGTAGGTATGTACCTACCCACAATCTCTATCAATCAAACGTTTTACTTTTACTTTTTTACGAATTGTTGATACTATTTCAACACAAATAAGGAACCACGTTTATTGCACTTTCAGTAACCTTATTCGAATTCTCAAATGCGCAGGAGTACTTGGGCACTCCAATAACTAAAATAAAAAACATTTATTTGCTAAATTACACGAACAGATATGATGCTTAATTCATTTAGCAGACAAACAAACATGGAAAAATCGTTCCATTCATGCAAGCAACATTGTTATAATTTTAATAATGAAGGTATAATATAATTATATAAGATCATAATAGGTTAATATTATGAATTAAGTTACCATTCGTGAAATGGTCACAAATTGACAATTCACAATAAGAAGTGCGTCTTTGGCCATTTTAAGAATTTAAAACATAAATCCTATTATGATTCTGTTAAAGCCGGCAATTTAGACCCCCTGGTGTTAAAATACTTACACATTATTACTTTTAATTTGCTCAGTCATTATTTTACGAATATTAAAACATATCTTGTAGCCTGTAGGACTGTCGAGTTACTAGATTTAAGTCAGTTGGAATTCAACTAACTTATGCTAAAGTTTATAAGGAAGATTGCATAGCATTAACATAAACTTGTATGACTAATTAAAAGAGGTTTTTATCCAAGTAATTAACATTGTGTTAGCTAAGTTTTCGTACTATGATAGTTACACTCGGTTTAAACTTTCATTTTTATAAAAGGGTTTTGGCGAAACCAATTACTACTTAAGATTAATTAAATGCTGGTAACAAACTTCTTTAAGGAAGGTTTTTAAGCAAGATATGTTTACATGACAGGGTTTAAAATTAGTTTAATGATAGTTATAAGACATGAATGTCAATTTTCTGTAAAAGAAATGACAATTAAACCAATGATAAAAATATAAAATGAAAGAGAAGAAAAACCGACCACGTGCGAGTCGAATTTGCGCACCAAGTGTTCTGTATAAACTTGGTCATGTATTTTGACACTTTAAGGGTTTACATGTCGGTTATTTAAAGTGCTAAAGTACATTTTATTGTAAGCCCATAACAACTGCCCGTTTTGTTCGTTAGTCTTTATATTATAATGGTCTTATATGCTTGACTAGTTAAGATTTATCTTTATTCGAGTCAAATATTAGAAACTACCTTTCGCCCGCGGCTTCGCTCGCATTAAATTCGGTATAACACACCAATCAGACCTGCAGTTTTTACTCTTGCGCCTGATTGATTTGTAATAGCACCGCTAAGTTTTCCCTTTTCTTCCCTCGTTCTCCCTCATATCCCACTTTTTTAAATAAAAATTAGCCTATGTCCGTCTCCTGGTTCCCAACTATCTCTGTACCAAAATTCATCAGAATCAGTTTAGCCATTAAAGCGTGAAGAGGTAACAAACAAACAAACAAATAAACAAACTCACTTTCGCTTTTATAATATTAGTACTTAAGGATAAGTGGTAAAAATATTTGTTTGGCAAATTGACTACCAACTTAAATTGCCCGTATACTCCAATCAAACTTATATTCATTGACACCCTAATCTGAAATATATAGAACATGCCAAATAGACTTAAATTGAATATCAATTTGATTAACAATTGTTTTCACACTATTTAAATCTGTGTATATCAAATCAATGAATAAATACTCGTGCTAAAATTTAAGGATAGGTTAAAAAGATTCTTATGCCTGTTCTCGCGAACACTAGGCCACATCTAAAGGCATGCTTATATTTTGATAACGACTTTTGCCAAAGGGTATCGTATAACCCAGAACTAACAGGCTCCAAGTAAAATGCTGTTATTCAGCTGCATACGGTGAAAAGAGGCTGAGCTGGTAATAGTTTAGTTGCCATCCAGTGTTAGTCAAAGCTTAATTAGTTTTAAGTATTGTGTGCTATATTTTAGGAATTATATGCCAAAACTCAAAGAAATAAACTGTTACCAAAACTTAGTTTTTATTGTAGATGTTATAAGGTTATAGTAGATTAAGTTAAGAGGAACACGTGGTTAAATCATATCGGCAGGGTTACCATGACATCTTATAGCAGTTCTTATTCTTGTGTGAGAAAGAGATGGTGCTAGACACCCTGTATAGCTCTGTCTCTTTCCCTCAGTGGAATAAGTTCTGCTTTAAGACGTCATGGTAGGGTAGCAGGCCGGCAGGTTTTCTTCTGGTAGAGAATGCCTTATGGCATTAAGTTTGTGTATGTACCACTATTGTACATGAAGTCTTAATAAGGGATAACGTATTACCCGGTAACAACTTGGCCGTGGAGGTCAGATTCCCAGTTGATTCATGTAAAATACTGGCATTCAGCTGCGATTATACTTGAAGCTGATTCCAATATAGTTGGGAAAACGATAAGATTATTCTAGATTATGTACTGAGGCTAGAAACTAACACTTAGGTCGTTCTATTTTTGTTTCTACTCTGGACGCTCTTACTGCGCACGTCTTTCTACATCGTTCTCACATATTTGTAAAATCTCAACACGAATGATGTAAATACGATTTTATATAATATTCTAATTTTAAAAAGTGTCCATAGAATTTTTTTGTCCACTCTTCTCTATAGAGATCAACGCTTTGGAATGAACAACTACAGTACTTTCACAAGTTATTATGTCTTGTGACCGGGACTGTAGCTTTAACATTTTGGTGTTTTTTTGACTTCCAAAAGTGCCTGCAATGGTCTAATTGAAATAAGTGATTTTGTTTTTTTTCTTTTGTTTTATATTTACCCCTATGGGGAAAAGGTGCTATAGGTACTTTAAAACCTTTGTTTTGTATTAAGCATAAACTGACTAAAACCCACCCATGTTCCTTCCGTTGCCCTTTATGTTCCGGGGCCGCGGTATCTCTTTCGAACAACCCGCAACCCCGGCAGGAGATAAGTTATGTGTCAATCAAAATTGTGTTGATTGATACAATAATTTGGTTGACCTGACCTAAGGGCCTAAAATGCCAGGTTAAACAGAATCTTAAAGGTTAATAATATGAATTACGGTACCTTTTTAAAATAGTCACAAAGTGACAATTTACAATATTAAATGCACCTGTGACCATTTTAATTTTTAATTTCAATTCATATTTTTTATGATTTTGCTAAAGCAACCAATTTAGACCCCCTGTTGAAATACCTTTAATTCTAAGTCAATATTACTTTGTAAACGTTTGTAGTTGTATCGGTTATTGTACGATAATATAATACTCAATTAATATAAGTCTTTAAACTGACATGGTTACTAATATTATAATTAACACTCAATAAAAATAACGGACATGGTAAATATCCCGTTTCAAGTTTTAATTATAATACTCAATTGATGTTTCTCTATTTTATTTACCACTTTGATATTTGTACCTTCACATTTTTAATAATAAGTCATGTATTTTTATTGTTTCTTAAGTCTATTAATAAGTTAAATATAAACTAGTTTTTAAGCATTTTATGTTAGATAAGAAAAGATCATTTAATAACGTGACAATCATACAAGATGCTAAATTAGACGTAAGAGAATTTATTGTTCGTTGTAAGACTGTAATTAAATAAAGATTTAACTATTATGAACTATAATCATATCGTTTATTATTAGCCTTTATTTAGGTATGTGACGTATAAATAAAACACATTCATTTAAAAAAAGAGGGGCACTCGGGGACTGCCGCGGTAAAGCTATTGCATAGCATTTTTTATCAATTTATGCAATAAATAAAAAAAAACTTTTTCAATAAATAAATATAATATTTAAAAAGTACTTCCAATGAAAAGCAGTCGCAAAAAGAAAAAAAACAAGACCTTGCGTTTGATCCAGAGTAATGTCGTTTGACTAACCGATTCTCTACCAGACACGCTAATAGAACATTGATGTCGTGATTGAAATAGCTGACCGTATTCGTAATGAAATTTCTTTTTAGACATTTTCGTTACGAAATTTCTGGATTCGGTCTCCACGCTCAAGGCCCGCGAAAGAAGCTATGCAAAAGCTTAAAAACCTAGCTGTTTTTTGCTCACCTCGTAGCCTTTCTATTCTTATTTATATTATGACAGCTGCCAGTTGTCAAACAGTTCAAGAATATGGACATAATGTAATATTGCTCAACCCCAGTTATAAGCTTAAAAAATATAGCCTATGTCCTTCTCCAAGTTTAAATTTAAGTTTTGGCGTTGCCCCATTCAAGGAATTTCTCCTGCATCGTGAGTGCGTTTACAAACATTTAAACTCATATGCATCATATGCACAATCAGCCAGACCCAAAATTACAATTTTGGGTCTGGCTGATTGTGCATACATTTGGTTATACAAATATTTGTTCCGTGTGGAGATCGAACCGCAGCAGTGTGTCGCTTAACCACTGCGCCAACCGTGCCGTCAATTTCATTTCAACTAGTCTTTTGCTTGCTACCTCAAGAACATGCAGCCTACAGGACCTATAGTACGGCCAACGAGAAGCGATACGAAAGGTCATAAACCTAAAGAACAACTGTGGCGTTGATAATCTAATATTTAGCTCTTTCCATCTTGTACCTTTGTCGTAATGTCTCGTTCTCCCGGCAAAAACATGACAACGTTAAGACGGGTTCGCCAACATTCGGGCGGCCATTTTAGATGGGGTTTTAGCATGGGTTTTGTTTACATTTGGTATCGCTTCTCGTTGGCCGTACTATACACAATCTCATGAATCTCAACTTCAACTCTTCATTAATGGCTTTTGTGGACGAGAGATCCCACAATTTTGCCAATAACACGTGTACTGGAAATTAACTATCAAACGCTGAAGAATATTTAGCAAGTAATCACAGTAATTAAAAGATATAATAACGATAAATGTATTTCTTTGCAGATTTAGATTATTAATTCATATCACAGAATGACAGAAACAGAAAAGAAAAGCGACTAAAAGTAAAAAAAAAAAATACGATCCAAAAAGTTACAACTTAATTTTATTAATTTCGATGAATTTACATAGTTTGAAAACAAAACGAGAAAACACAAAAGAAAGAAGACATTAAACAGAAGTTGGACAAGGGATGTCATGAATCTCTCACATCATAATACTGTGACTGCTACAATTTCTGAATCATCGACAAACGTTTTTGTTCTATTTTCATAGCATAAAGTTCTGTATAAATAAACAATTCCTTCTTAGTCTAGCAAAAGAAAATAAGACTATCCAAATAACACGACGGCACGGTTGGCGCAGTGGCTGTGGGATCGACTGCTGCGCTGTGTGTCGCGGTTTCGATTCCAGCATGGAACAAATATTTGTAAAACCTGTAGATAGTTGTTTCGGGTCTGGCTGTTTGTGTACATGTGAGTTTAAATGTTTGTAAACGCACCCACGATACAAGAGAAATTACTTGAGTGGGGCAACGCCAAAACTTAAATTTAAACTTGGAGAAGGACATCCAAACTATAATATTATAAATGTGAAAGTAACTCTGTCTCTCTGTCTGTCTGTCTGGCTACGTGTTATATAAAAAACCAAATGGTTGATATCATAGTGGAAGTAGACTAAGGGGCTGCGCGAATGTCAACACTGCCAACTAACCTAACTCGTAATGTGTGGTGTAGGTGTATAGCCGTTCAGGTTATTAATAAATAAAAACTAATTGTTACCAACACGACACACCATCACAGGAAACCGTCGTTTTTAATCAAATATACATTGGTAGCTTGTTTCTGACACAAATACTAAATTAAAATTACTTATATTTTTTTTTCAATAGGGTAGATGACACCACCAATCAATTGATATACTTTTTATGAGGCTGTCAAAACGCGCTTCCCCCATAGATTTTGTATTAGACTCGCAACGATGACGTCACTAAGTTGTCAAGTCAATGATGCAACTATTTATTGATTTAAAAGCAACTAAAAATCGAATTTTAAAGTTATTTTGAAGTGAATGGACTTCTTAGGTCTAGAATAAGGTGTTCTTTCAGAAAAATTGTGTTTTTTAATTATTGGTTAATGGTGTCAACTACCCAATTATTTCAAAATTATTAAATTGCACAATAGCGCGCTTTAGCAGAGGATTGATCGTCCATGTCCGTCCAGTTACCAATCATAGTGAGGACTGAGGACACAGCTCACCTGCTCTACGTACTTGTATATTTAACTGTTATGCAAATATCGATCAACGATGGGTACGTTGCACTCTCCCGCCCCGGCCGTTATTTATTAAAACATTATGCACAAGTAAAAATTGTACAAAAGCGGACTTAATGCCTTAGGCATTTTCTACCAGTCTACCTTAGGGTGATGCAGAGATAAAGCACAGTAGGTGCCGTTACCATGGGGACAGCTTAGCTCATCGCATCCCAGCAGCCCGACATCAAAGGTGAACGAAATTATACATTTAATTGTATTTAGCTGGGCGATATCGATAGTTCGTGCTGATTTTTTAGATACATGAAGCGTTTTTTACTTAGGATATTTGCTATAACAATTCTTAAATAATCGCAAATTCCTCAGTTCGACTCTCGGGTCGTGCAAAAATTGTCATTGGGTTTTTCCATTAGGAATTTCTCAGTAATAGCCTGGAGGATGGCGATAAATTACTCCATTCTTTATTTTTAACATAAGCAAAGCAGATAAATTACACTCAGATCTTATTCCGAAAGCATTACAATTATTTTTGTGTTTTTTTTTAAGGTGGGAAATCACCAAATTCCTTTCCCCGCTCTGGGCGGAGCGGGAGGGGGGCGGGGCTGTCAGACTTTTACTGACTAGAACCCACCCATGTTCCTTCTATTGCCTTTTACGTTCCGGGGCCGCGGTATCTCTTCCGAACAACCCGCAACCCCGGGATTTTGTGTGCCTTTATAAAACATTCAGTAATACATACAATATGTAATGTATAAAAAAAAAAATGTAATCAGAGGTATTTTGATACTAACGTTGAATAAGGTTGTACTGTACAGCGCGATGATTGAATAAAAACTGCATATTTTATACAAGATTACAAGGTTACATGTACATTTATGATTTTAATTTAGTTTTGCCACAATAATAGTTAGTATCCCAAGTGCTAATGAGCTGTACACACTAAGCCATTCGTTGTTAATCTACCTACATTTTAAACGAACTTCAAGGAAAAGTTCGGTCGTGTAGTCACTATTTGAGGTGTTGCTAAGCATACATTTAGCTTAGTCATAAAGGGCGGGTTACGCATTCTTCGAAACACATACCGCGGCCCCGAAACAAAAAATGAAAAAGAAGAAACATGGATGGGTTTTAGTCGGTAAAGGACCTTCCTTCCACTTGACACCACCAAAACGACACCACCGGTGGTGTCATATGGAATCTCTAGTCCATATAACACCACCGACTATTAGTGAGGTTACATACAAAGTTGTTGATATGAAAACTCCAATTAAGTTCAAGCAGTTTCATTGATGAGGTAAGTCATTTGACAAAGTTTATATTTAAAGTTTTTTCCCGGAAAAGAAACACTAAAAGAAAAGTTCATTAAGGCCTATTACAAGCACGTAACAACAATTGTTGACATGCTGGAAGACTAGTTTTCCGGTCCGTTCTTTAATACCTACATAACTACTTACTTCACTTAAAAAAAAAAATATATAAACTCTGTTTTATTAATTATCGTTTAACTATAGATAACTTAAAATAATGAATTGGGTGGTCTTGTATAAATTATTTTTATACGAATTCGTTCTGAATGAGTGGACATGATTGGCCTTGTAGATTCTTAGATGCTTGTTAACTTTTGTTAACGTATTAATTTATTTTACGTTTCGTAAAATGCCTATTATATATTATATTATCATATTGTCGGGCCTACGCTATCGTCTCATACTAGGTGCTAACGCTGTAACAACAACAATATAACCAAATGGTTCTATAAGAGTAACCATAGAATTTCTTGCCGGTTTTTCTCCATAAGAAACGACCAACCCGAACCGTGCGTTCTCGACGTTTTATAAGTGCCCATGTAGGCCTATGTGACATAAAAATATTTTGATTTTGACTGCGTAGGCTTAGATATATGATTTTTTTCACAGCTCCAACAAGGGGCATTAGTGTTTAGTAAGTACAGACGCCTGCAGGTCAAGCTACCCGAAACTGTCAATTTTTCCCAATAAACCTTGAACTTTAATCCTCTAGAAATAAAGTCGAAAATCTATCAAAGAAATCTGACAGATTGTAGTAGCTTGATGTGCAGGCGTCTGTTACATACTACTCTCTACATAGTTTAAATTTCAACTCGATACCATCACGCCTTAACGAGATAAAGGTCTTCACAGACCTATAAGCGTTCCGTTTTTCCTTTTGAGGTACGGAACCATAAAAGGCATATAGGGCATATCTACCAATATCTGCAATAGTAATATCATTTGAAACGGGATTTCTATCATATTTGCGGCTCAGTTACATCGCCATGCTACCCTACCATGACGTCTTAAAGCAGAACTTATTTCACTGAGGGAAAGAGACAGAGCTATACAGGGTGTATTGCACCATCTCTTTCCCTCAGTGGAATAAAATCTGCTTTAAGACGTCATGGTAGGCCTAATGACCACAGATAAAAGTTGTTTTTGCGTGTTAATCAGCACACAAAACGATCCACCCATTTCCTGATTCATTTTTTGCGCTCAGTATCAATTACGTGACGCTATTTGATAAACTCTCACCTCCGATGATGGCCCAATTACACACGCATATAGTCATGATTGTACTCATGCTTTTTAACGAGTTTATCTAGAGCTGAGTACGAGGTTATATTTTCTATTCCCAGGCAGACGAAGTTTTATTGGGTTTTTGGAACGAAGTTCCTTATCGCGCGTTGTGAAAGGGGCTAGACGGAAAAAATTCTTACGAAAAGTTGTCACGACACTTTTTGCTATAGTAAGCTATTGTAAGCTGTGCGGCGTCGCATGTTTCTCTGTCTGTCTGTCTGTCTCTCTCTCTCTCTTATAGAAAGCAAGCCAGATATTTTCATTTCTATAGGAACTTCGTTCCATCCGGGTGTCCCTTGACACCTCTAAATTTTTTTCCATCTAGAATTTCCGAGCTGCAGTCAAGAATCTGCGACCCTGTTACTACATCACTGCCTATAATCACACTTGTTTTTAGGATGGGATATCATCAAATAACTTCCCTCACTCTGGGCGGAGTGAGGGGAGTGTCAGACTTGTACCGACTAAAACCCACTCATCTTCCTTCCATTGCCTTTTATGTTCCGGGGCTGCACCGCTCTGGGCAGGGGAGGGGGGAATGTCAGGCTTGTACTGCCTAAAACCCCCTCATGTTCCTTCCATTGCCTTTTATGTTCCGGGGCGGCGGTATCTCTTTCGAACAAACCGCAACGCCTATAATCACGTTAATATTGCTTTTCGAGCAAACACCAAATAGGGTACGTCAATAGCTAGCATGGAATTTATTAACACTGATATTAGTTTAACCACAAATAACGTAAACGATGCTTTAAATAGGTTAGATCATCATTATAATACACTACGTCTTTTCCTGCAGATATATAAAGGCACATAAAACACACATATATACATATATGCTATTGTTGTTTCCTTATTTTCAGTCAGTTTATTGATGGGGATGTATGAGGGATATTACGCACTACGTGACCACGGCCACGACTTGCGCATAAACAACAACAACTTAAAAACCACTTAATTTAAAAAATCCTTATCCTTACTAATATTATAAAAGCGAAGTGAGTTTGTTTGTTACCCTTTCACGCCTTAATGGCTTAACCGATTTTAATGACTTTTGGTACAGAAATGATTGGGCTCTGGAAACGGACATAGGCTATTTTTTTTAAATGATTAAGATATGAGGAAGAAAGAGGAAAGAAAAGGGAGAACGTAGCATTGCTATTACAATAAATAAGGCCCTAGGGCAAAAACTACAGGGAGCAGGTACCAGCAAATCATGAAAGGGGAACTGTGTTACCCCGAATTTAACGCCAGCAAAGCCGCGGGCTAAAGCTAGTATCTATATATAACACAGTTACAAATTAGCGGACATTGAAATACTTAGAATCAAAAATATTGATCTCGAATATTTTCGATTTTGAGCTTTTGCCCGCGGCTTCGCTCGCGTCAAAGTTGGGGTAACGCAGTTCCCCTTGCGCCTTATTGATTTGTAATAGCAACGCTAAGTTTTCCCTTTTCTTCCCTCTTTCTCCCTTACATCCCACTTTTTTCAAGCCTATGTGTAGCCTATGTCCGTCTCCTGGTTCCCAACTATCTCTGTACCAAAATTCATTAAAATCGGTTTTGCCATTAAAGCGTAAAGAGGTAACAAACAAACTCACTTTCGCTTTTATAATATTACTAGCTTCCGCCCGCGGCTTCGCCCGCGTTAAATTTGGGGTAACACAGTTCCCCTTGCGCCTTATTGATTTGTAATAGCAACGCTAAGTTTTCCCTTCTCTTCCCTCTTTCTCCCTCACATCCCACTTTTTTCAAAAAAATATTAGCCTATGTCCGTCTCCTGGTTCCCTACTATCTCTGTACCAAAATTCATCCAAATCGGTTCAGCCATTAAAGCGTGAAGAGGTAACAAACAAACAAACAAACAAACAAACAAACAAACAAACTCACTTTCGCTTTTATAATATTAGTAAGGATTAGTAATAAGTATTATAGTAATACTTGTATTTATAAACAAATACGATCCATAGCCAAGGTGGAAGATATTATATTACAAGAGACAGCAGAACGAAATGGATTAAAACCCTAAAAAAGTGGCGAGATGGTAGAAGGAAAAGAGGCAGACAGGCAAAAAGATGGATGGATGACGTCATGAGGAAAGTCGGAGAAGCTACCTGGTCATGAAAAGCCAGAGACAGAAAAGACTGGCCTGTTGGTCTAGTGGTTAGTGGCCCTGACTGCTGAGCCGGAGGTCGTGGGTTCGATTTCCACCCAGGACAAACTTTGTGTGATGAGCACGATTGTTTGTTCTGTGTCTGGGTGTGATTTATCTATAATATGAATGTATTTATAAATTATATAAGTTTGTATATCAGTTGTCTGGTTACCATAACACAAGCTCTGCTTAGCTTGGGATCAGATAGCCGTGTGTGAGTTGTCCCAAGATATTTTTATTTATATTTATTTATACTGGAAACAGCTGGATGAGGCCTATGTTTCACAGGACACGCTGATCACTAAACCGGAGAAATAGATTTGTTTTAGATTATAAGTTTGTCTATACGTTAGTGTTTAGTTTCAGCAATAAAGGCTTAATATTTTTTTTTTAGAAATTTTGTCAGTATATTTGGGTCTTAAAGATATTTAAGGAATCATGTTGTATATCAACCTGAAATGCGGATTTCATAAAACAATTCATCTCTCGACTGAGTCTATTTAGAGATGAGTTTACACCGATGTTTGTGTTGGATGCTCTAGTGTTGAATAAATGAGTTATATGTATCGTAGTCTTGTATGTATTGGCATTCAATTTATTATTCACTAATTTGAAGAAGAACATGAGGTCTTGTGTCAGTCGTCGATTGCACGTAGTATTCATTTTATACGATTGAAGACGTTGTTCTTTCGTAACTGGCGTTTATTTCTGCGTGACACTTTACCTGACCCAAGAATAGAACCCAAGACCTGATGTTTAATAGCCTCGCTTGTAACCACTAGAAAATTTGTGGCCAATATAGGTGTACTATTAGATAAATCTCTGCCAGCTCCTTCGGGGATTAACAGCGTGATGATTTTTAGTCAACAGGAACATTTTGAACAAAAATTTATTTAAAATTAAATGATCTCATCACGCTGGTAATTCTTATGTACAGATATAACACTTTTTCAGTAAACACTGTTAGTACAACATTGTTTCCTCAATACTCAAATAAATAGAGGAAAAAATGTATGTTAACAATGTACATTCAGCAAAAGATATAAATGCCTCGTCAGATAGGGACACAATTTTTTATAGATACCGATGGCCGATGGTTTTCAAGTCTAAGGACAATGGGCAAAGGGCACGCTACAATAGTGGCGGTAAGTCCCCTTATTGAGGAGTGGCTGCATGGAGAGGCGCCATGGCGTCCTCACCTACCGCCTGACGCAGGTCCTCACCGGACACGGAAGTTTCGGGAGGTTCCTGCACATAATTGGGCGGGAGGAAACGCCAGAATGTCACTATTGTGACAATCGCCCGGAGGACACGGTAAAGCGCACAGTGGTGGTTTGCCCAGCTTAGGCAGTGCACCACCGTGCCCTCGTAGAGGTGATTGGCGGCGGTGATCTCTCGCGTCCGGCCCTGGTTAAGTCCATGGTCCGGAGCGAGAGGTAATGGGAAGCGGTCCTTCTGCGATGCAGACAGAACACTCTCCTCATCCAAATCCTTATGTATATCATCTTAGCCTGTCCCCTCCAGCTATAACACTTTTACAAATACCCACACCTTCACGCCAGATTTTGCTATTTATTTAAGAGTTTTTATTAACGCATTGTAGTAATATGTGTTCTCTTTTCAGCATCACGTCACTCGTCTTCAGTTGCTGCTCCTCCGCTATCAGAACAGTGAACGGAATTCACCACCACCACCGAGAAATTTTTGATTTCTTCACTTACTTTTACACGAGTGGAAAACCCTTTGCCTCGATGTTTGTGGGCTTTATCAGAGGCAGTAAACTTCAGCAAACTCCAGTTGATCAATTAGCTCCTTTGACAATCTATACACGCTCACATAGTCGTCATCTCGGGTTAATAAAGATAAACTTCGAATTTTAGTAGTTTGTCGACGCTTTTCTAATTTATCCAAAGCATGAGCTTCTTCTAAATCTTCTATGAAAGATTTAAACAAAAACATTTTTGCCATCGTTATCGCTTAAGTAGATAGGCACTATACACTTTAAAAACTTTATTTAAACAATATTTAACTATAATTTCTTCTATTTTCACTCGTAAAATAGATACTTTTAATTTAACAATTTGAATTGGGTTCGAGTTCGAAGTGAGCGATGAAGTGACGGGGGAATTACCTAATAGAATGCCACTTCTAACGTCATCTCATACTTTATCTGTCAAAATATCGAGGACAATTTAGTTCAACTCGCAAACACGCTCGCAAGAATAGCGCTAGTGTACATTTGAATTATCAACTGAATTTTAGAATGCCAATGAAGAAACTCACAGCGGATTCAGATTCGAAGTATAGAATTAAGTCTTACAGAATGACACTGCAGTAATTGGTCCATGATTAATTCTAAACCTACACTTAAGATATGTACCATAGAAACTGTTGGTAAACTTTTATGTATAAACTAGCTTTCGCCCGCGGCTTCGCTCGCGTTAAATTCGGTATAACACACCAAGCAAATAAAAAAATAGCCTATGTCCGTCTCCTGGTTCCAAACTATCTCTGTACCAAAATTCATCAAAATCGGGATAGCCATTAAAGCGTGAAGAGGTAACAAACAAATAAACAAACAAAGTCACTTTCGCTTTTATAATATTAGTAAGGAAGTAAGGATGATCGGTCTGCGCGTTCACGACCTACAAAACGCATATTAACACGAAATAGATAAAGAGTGCTTAGGATAAGTGCATGATTCAAGAGATAAAGAGTTCTACTAACTTGATCGCACAAAAGGAGTGTTTACTGATAAAGATTAAATGTTTTGTCATTTATAATGATAAAAATAAATAGCCAAGAATGCGCAAGTGTTTGTCTTTTTGTTTCTTTTTTACGCCCTAAGCACCCGAAGTTATTTGAAGATTTCCCATCATCATCTGCCTAGCCTTTTCCCAACTATGTTGGGGTCAGCTTCCAGTCTAACCGGATGCACTTGAATATCAGTATTTTATATGGAGCGACCGCCTATCTGACCTCCACAACCCAGTTGGTACTGGGTAATGCGATACCCCTCGGTAAGACTGGTTGTTGGACTTTCGGAACACTGACTAGCTGTAACGAATGTCAAAGAAAAACTACAAATGACAGCCGGGACCAACGGCTTTACTTGCTTTCCGAGGAACGGAGGAAACTCGGGTGGTCACCCATCCACAGACCAACCTAGGCAAGCCGTTCATAGTGTTCGAACTGGTTAAAACAGTGTGCTGATGGCTACATATTTGTAGTAGGTTAAGGTCGGAGAGGTATTTAAAGTAGAGTCATAAAATCAATAACTATGATTGAAAAAAAACACGTAAAAAAGTTGGAACGTGATCCCCAACATCTCATAACTAGAAAATTCCCAAGTATGGTAAATTTAGAGCAAAAAACGGTCAAGTGCGAGTCGGACTCGCGCATCGCGGGTTCCGTACTTTGCGACATAAACGGCCATATCTTTTGATGGCGTAGACTTACAGACAGACAGATTTTTACACAGCCTCAGTCTGTGGTCCCTACCACAGACTTGAGTGTATGGTTTTAATGCTATATTTTCGTTAGAACTCCATAACAGCAGGCGTTCGTAGGATGAAGGGTCTTGACTGACAGACGGACAACGAAGTGATCCTATAAGGGTTTCGTTTTTCCTTTTGAGGTGCGGAAACCTAAAAATTATCGCAATGATGGGGTTAGTACGTCAATCAAGGGTAGTTTAATGATGGGGTTACACGTCAGCGAAGCAGAGGGGCTTGCCAGGGCCGTCGCCTGACGGGGTTGCGGGTTGTTCGAAAGAGATATCGCGGCCCCGGATCGTAAAGGGCAACAGAAGGAACATGGGTGGGTTTTAGTCAGTATGCATTATTTTTAAATTAAATACTTTGGTATTGTTTTTATAAGGCACTTACTATTGATCAGAAAGTACGACAACTAGGGCTTCCAAAATTACGGAAATATCAGTTACGTAATTATTTAGAAAGAGACAAAAAGCAGCCTATGTCTGTCTCCAGGGTCCCAACTATGTCTGTACCAAAATTCATCAAAATCGGTTCACGCCTAAGTGCCACAAACAAACACACTTTCGCTTTTATTAGTTAAGTAAGGATTTGGTAAATATCAAAATCTACACGAGTGCCATTTACACAAAATAAAGCGTTTTACGTGGTAAAAACGCTTGATTTTTTCAGCTAATAATGAAGATATCTTAATATATTATGTTAAGATATCTTCATTATTAGCTGAAAAAATAAGCGGTCACACAGGCAGAAATGGAAACCGATTTAGTCTAATGTTAAAATTTATTGATAAAGATAGATAAGACTATGACGACATTATAAGATTATCAGACACAACCAGCATTCTGAACACAGTTTGCAACTGGCTTCAATGGTTTCACCATCGTTTCGGCCGAGAGAAGTCCACTGAGAAACTTAGCGCAAGAACCGTTTTAACATTTTCCACTACAGCCAGTTCGTTATGGAATAATCCTGCTATGTATAGTGATTAGTGGAACAATGATTTGTGATACCTTTGAGAGTGTGCGTGCGCGATAAATATAACGTCTAAATTTATACCTTTTTGTTTATATTTGTGCATCTGCTTTTGTTTCACATAGGCGGTAGGACGACTTAAAATTAAATAGAACATTTATATTGTTTTTAATTGTACCTATTGCTCTAACAGGAAAATTGTGTTGTTAAGTGTTAGTCACTATATATTTAATGTGTAGTGCTCTCTTAACGTAAGCAAGAAGGAGAGGTCCCCAAAGTTTTACATTTAATTAAAATAAATGTAAAAAAATGATGCCCTATAAAGTTTTTTTGCTTCTTTTAATGATAAGTGTTGCAAAATGTGTAGTGGACTTTGAAACTATGTGCAAAAATGATTACAGACATATGAACAATACTCAAATAAATGTGACAAAATTGTGTGCGTCCAATACGTGTATCGAGAAATGTTGTGATGATGGCGAAAGTTTTAATCCAAAGGGATATTGTGAAAATACAACGGAATTATTTCAAAGATTAAAGAAAATCTCAAAGTTAGTTGCAGACGTCGATTATTCCAAGATTGTATTATATTCGTGGGACGGATATGTTAAAAATAAAACGGATAAGAAATTTGTTTTAGTAAAAAACCAAAGGAATATTAGCTGCACATCTGAGCACTTGGTTTCAAACGAATTTTTCACTTTAGAGGTAATTTTTTATAATTTCTCCTATATCGTGGGTGCGTTTAGAAACATTTAAACTCACATACACAACAGCCAGACCCGGAACAACTATACGCAGGTCATACATATATTTGTTCCGTGCGGGAATCGAACCCGCGACACGCAGATCAGCAGTCGATCGCTCAGCCACTGCGCCAACCGTGTCGTCAAAAATAATGATTGAAATTTAAAACCAGTTTTTTAACTCAGTATCTTCAATTTCTGTATGCGAATGATTACCGCACAATATCGTTGATTCAATTAATTTAGAGTACGTATGTTATTTTTAGTAATTAAACAATGAATGAGACTGCTAATACAACCCATTTATTGGTGCAAAAACAAATTTTACAGTAAAAAAAAATATTAACGACACAAAGTGTCTTTGTCTCACACTAGTAGTTGATACCACCAACGTTTTTTTTTTTTTTCTTTGGCAACTGATCCGATGAAACCAACCAACGTTGTTATCGTCATGTTACCTCACTCTCATGCCTTTTTTTGCGGATGGGAATTCAATACGTTCTATTCTTCTTTTGCTTTTTATGTTCCGGGGCCGCAATATCTCTTTCGAACAACCCGCATCCCCGGCAGGTGGTGGCGCTTGGCAGACCCCTCTGCTTTGCTGCTCTTTGCGCGGTCAACACGGCCTACCGTTACTAGACGGACGGACGGACTCCAGAGAAAGAAACCTCCTAACAATACGAGCCGTGTCCAGGAGGACCGCTTTCTGTATCAAGGCCGTGGGCTTTTTTTTCTTTTTGGGGTGGGAAATCACCAAATAACTTCCCCGCTTTGAGCGGAGCGGGGGGGTATGTCAGACTTACTGACTAAAACCCACCCATGTTCCTCCTCTCTATACATTCTGGGACCGTGGTATCTCTTTCGAACAACCCGCAACCCCGGAAGCCCTTGGGCTTGATACAGGCGGTCAAGATCCAGCTGCGTAACGAGAGCGTCCTTAGCAATACTTAATCTTGCCGAGGCTCTTGGCAATTAAACCACTGGCAGATATGACTATCGGCACAATGATCGCTGAGATTTGTTTAATGTCATTTTTTTTTATTAGTAGTAGTATTTAGTACTTAATTTGATATTTTTACACACTGTGTACTCAATTTATGAGCTAAGATGTACACACGACGACATATCAACCTATACAAAACCAGTTTATGCTGCTCTCTCAACAACGGATCGTACACCATAGATTTCAAGTACAATGAGAGATCCGCATAAACTGGTTTTGTATAGGTTGATGTGTCGTCGTGTGTACCTTTGTGTTCTTTTGTCTATATTTACTTTTTTCATAATATGTGTTTTGTGCGTACCTACGTAAATAAATAAACTTTTTTACTCCGTTTTACAAAAAAGTTCTCATGTTCACAGGATGGATCAATTAGAATGCAAGATACAAGCGGATCGAAATCATGGTTTGAAATCAACAGTCTGGAATATTGCACAGACTTCAAAATAATTGTCATTAATCGGAAACCACAAGTTAAACTCGTCGTGAGAGAATATAAAGCAACTCCGGCAGATGAAGACACGAAATCGTTATTTGTGTTAGTAGGTGAGTGATTTATTTTTTTACAATAGTTTGCATACTTCTTCCATATTTTTGGTTCTGTACCTCTAAAGAAAAAAACGGAACCATCACTCGTCATTCTGTCTGTCTGTCTGTATGTCAAGACCCTTTATATCGCTAACGCGTAAAGGCATCGAGTTGAAATTAAAACTATATACTTAACTCTGTGTTTCCTTTGTGCTGTGAATAAAACAACCCTCTATGTCTTCGCAGTCAAAAGATATGGCTGTATATATTGCAAGTTTGTACGGAACCCTCGGACTATTCTGCCAACGTCATGATGTGACCACAACGTAGCTTTGCTTCTTGCATTTGTGCCACAATAAGTTCTGAAGGTGCAATTGTAGGGCACGCCACAATAGTGGTGGTATGTCCCCTCTTTGAGGAGTGGCTGGAGAGGCGCCATGGTGTTCTCATCTACCGCCTGACGCAGGTCCTCACCGGACACGACAATTCCACCCAGCCACCACGGGAGACGCCCCGGGCGCCCCGGGCGGAAGTTATATGATGATTTTCCACCCCAAAAAAAAGGGGTCTTTACCCATTATTCCTCTTAATTTAATAGATCAATCATTTCCAGGTTTGCTGATATCATCATTCTTCCTGGTGTTGGTCCTTGTGGTGTACTTTTTGCTGCCCAAACTCCAGAACCTCATAGGCCTAGTTCTGATGGCTTATACTTCGTCTATCCTTGTCACGTTTTTAATGAAAATCGTTATTCAGTTCGCCAATGGATCATTGGCAAAAAGACACTGCAAAATTATATGTAAGATATATATTTTTTTAAGTAGTTTGATTATAAAAATAGCTTGTAACTAAAACGTAATTCTCTTTTTAATATGTATAATGTATGATTCATCCCCATGAAGCATTTTACGTTACGTTCAGGATAACATTTGAAAAATAACGAAATGTAAACTGGTTACGCTTCGTAACTTATAGTTTTATATTTTTCTACATCACCTATGGCGATTGAAAGGCATTGGTTCGTCCAATTTATTGAATATGTGCCCTATATCGTGATTGGGTGATTTTGCTCGCGCCGAGCAGCGCGCGCGCCATGCCGCGCCGCATCGACGCGTTAGTCACGCTATAACCTTGGGATCGGGTAGATGCGCATGCTATGTGTGACACTAACTAGTCCCATCGCGCTCTGAAACCCCCTGAACTGAACCTATACGAACTGTTATCAACCTACTCCAGACCTATGTTAGTGTGTTGTGTACTGCTGGCCAGCCTAGTGTATCCAGAAAAAGACCTGTAAGCTGCTCCTCCCGAAAGCGGACACGTGGCCGTCGCCTGCGCGCGCGCGTGGAATCGCTGGTCAAGGTATGTGGTACAATTAATGAATTGAATGATCTCCTGTGCCTTTCTTCCCGATTGCGTATTTTTTTGCCTTCAACTTCTTGCGACAGAATCAGCAATTATAGCCTAGGTTTCTCTAATAACCTGGGTTCCTTCCGCGTCTGATTTTAGCAGAAATTAACAACTTCTGCAGGTTATACGCACCATTTTGGTCCTTCGAGCCGGATAATAAAGTTTGGGCCTTTTTACGGCCTATATTTAAGTCCTAAAAAAGTCTGATTTTGAGCAAAAAACTTAGGAATTTTCAATATTAATTGCATATCATCACACAACTCTCAACTCTATTGCTTTAACAATAAGGTTCAACTGCCTTGCGTTTGCAATAGGTCAACCGTCAAATCAATTCTTAATTTAAATCTTTAAGTTCACTATTTAAAGCTCCGAAGAATACAGTTAATTGAATATCAACGTTGATTCATATCGCTAAATACGTTTATTTAATAAATCTGATAGTTTTCGGCGTAATTACATATTTTTTGTTCGGTTGGAAAAATTGTGGGTAGTGGGTATAAATCGTCATCGTACGTTGACTGTGGAATGTTCCAGGTCTGAACTTTGTTCGCGTACCCACGGCTAAATTTAATTACGCATTAGAAACTTTTACATACTTATTATGTTGGTACTAATCGAAATTGCTAAATGAATAACATTGATTGTTATTGTATGATACACTTGTATAGGTTCATTAGCTTTACGCCTGTTATATTCGTATTGCACGAGCAGGTATGCTTTATATAGCGAGACTCAACCGCATATGATTAATTATTGCAATTAACCATATTATCATCGCGTCGCTTGTTATTTTGTTTTGTAGGACTGCTTTCTTGACAGAAACCTTCAGGTAAAATAACAGATGTGTATAAACTTTACGCGTTAATTCTCCTCAATGGAAACAGCCGTATATTTATACATATCACACCCGCACTTCACGTTTGCAAACGTAGTATGTACTTACTAGATAATTTATTTCAAACAGTCATCTACGCGTCTACTCGTGAAGAAATTTACCCTTTCTTACGAAGTTATTTCGTTAAGAATACACTCGCATCGCTTACGAAAATAAGTTTATACTTTTTTCTAAGTTCAACACTTAACTTATTTTTAGTTAAGAATCTGTACCTTCCTATTACTTGTATTGAGTAAGTTAATCTCATTCAAGTGGAAGTTAGTGCAGACAAGTTTATCGCGTCGCATCCGACATAAATGTTTTATCGGGTTATGGGTATATCTGAGCTAATCATAAATATCGTATATAGATGGGTACGTTCATAAGATATTTGGCGTGCTTACTATTTTAATTTATATTAGATTTTGTTACCTGCACTTGGTTAAAGCGTCGGTAGTTTATATTTGTTTTACTTTTCAATTTAATATTGTTAGGGTTTCGCGTGTACGTAAACTTCGTTCCGTACTATATACTCAAGTTATAAAATCTTTCATTGGCTTATCGGTTTGATTGGCCCCTAACCTCACGCACTGGGGTTCCGTAGAAGATAAAGGTTGATTTAATATAATTATTTTTGCGTCACATTTGACTTCTGTTCACAATGAGTGACAAGGTTAAACTTCGATTATTGGAAGGTAAACGTGACGCATATTTTGCGCGGGTTCAAAGGATTTTGGATTCAACTAAATCTTTAACTACTGAAAGATTACGCAAGGCTTTCATCGCTCAGGCAAAACAAATTGATGGATTGCGTAGTGAATTCAATGGACTAATGGACGAGATAAATATGCTCAATATGACATTGGATCCAACCTGTGAAGTAAGCTATGGCGCATTGCATTCATTTGATGAGTTGGTCGGCGAAATAAAGTTTAGTTTATCTTCATTAACTGAGTCAGGTGATTTCCAGAAACCTAGCCCGTCAGCGAGCCCAAATTCTCACCATATACAGGTTCCTAAAATCGAACTGCCTACCTTTGACGGTGATATTCAGAGTTTTCCGTTCTTTTACGAGACTTTCAAACGTATTATACATACTAACGTAGATTTAACAGATTCTGATCGCATTCATTATCTGTTGAGTTGTTTAAAAGGCAAGGCTAGGAATGTGGCTGAAGGTATTGTACCTTCTGGCGATAATTACCTTCTTGTCTGGGAGGCGCTCATCGCCAAGTACCTAGATACTCGCGCGCTCGCTACTAATTATCTAAATCAGCTGTTCTCCTTGAAATCGTTCGGATCGACTCCCGCTAATATTGAAAAGGGTTTCGATAAATTAACTTCTACGGTTGCGGGACTCAAACAATTGAAAATAAATAAGTTAGATGATTTTATATTTATTTATTGGGGTCTTAAGTTAATAGACTCTGATATTGCAAAACATTTTGAAATGTCGCTTCGTAATCAACAAGAGTTAGATTATGATTATTTCGTAAAGTTTGTTCGTGAACAAGTAAAAATCTTGTATCGCACCTCTCCTGCGGCTAGTAAGTCCGGCCCCGCAGGTAGCCCCCGCGCCTCATCTAAGGAATCGCAGGTGTTTGTGGCTACTGAATCTAAATGTTCACTATGTCATTCCACGCATAAAACCTTATTTATGTGCAAAGCGTTTCAAAGGTTGAGCGTAGATAATAGATTTAAGTTTATAAAAGACAATAACCGATGTGGTAATTGCCTAAGTAGCAAACATACTGTCTCTAAGTGCCTATCGAAGTCAACATGTAGGAAATGTAACGGTAAGCATCATTCCTTATTGCATTTTGAGCAATCGTTGCAAGCCCCTGCGCCGACGCCCGCTAGCGCCCCCGCCTCCGCTTCTGCGGCCGACCCAGCTCCTTCCGATCGTGTGGCGTTGTGTACGCATTCTTCTGCTCAAGTCCAGGCCACACGTAGTACGGAAGTGCTGGCTACTGCCAAGGTGCTGGTGGCGGGTAGGAAGGGTAAGGCCGTGATGGTTAGATGTCTCTTGGACCCTGGGTCGCAAAAGAATTATATGACATCGCGTTGCTGCCGTAGGCTCGGTCTAACTATACATACCGACTCGATAACTACCGTTCGTGGTATTGGTGGCACGTCGCAGCCCGTTCGCGGCTCGGTGAATCTTACGTTCAGCTCACGGTTTTGCTCGCAGCCGAGGTATGAAATAGACGCTTTAGTTTTGGATCAAATAACCGGACAACTTCCACTGGGTGCTATAGATACGTCCGTATTAAGTCATATTGATCCTAAACTACTCGCGGATGACAGCTGGGGTGTGCCAGGTAATATTGACATGTTACTTGGGGTCAAGTTGTTCGCTAAGTTATTGCGACCTGGTCACGTGACCAGCGTACCCGGTTGTCCCGACGCATTGGAAACTGTGCTCGGCTACATACTTCTAGGAGAAGCACCTATTGTCGAACCTCCAACTGACACTCTGTCTTTCTTTGCGAGTTCGTTCGATAACTTCGATCTTCGTAAGTTTTGGGAGATTGAAGATGTTACTGCTTCATCCATTGGGAGTGCGGATGATAAACAATGTGAAGAGTTTTATTGTGACACAATTACCCGCGCTCCAAATGGCAAGTATGTTGCCGCTTTACCACTGAAAACAGACGCGTCAGCATTAGGAAATTCTCTTAATATGGCTCGCAAGAGATTCTATAGTCTTGAACGTAAACTTAAATCACTTCCTAACGTCAAACTTCTGTATGATGACGTCATACGGGATTATCTAAAAAACAATTTTATTTCTTTGGTGCAGAGTATCGTACCTGAATGTATGTTGCCCAAACGAAATTGTAAGGAGCGAGAAATGGAATACTATATTCCTCACCATGCTGTCATTCGAGAGGAAGGTGACCACCAAGTTGCGTGTGGTCCTAGACGCCAGTGCATGTACAGATAACGGCACCTCGCTCAATGATATCCTGTACGCAGGTCCAGCCCTTCAGGCTGACCTTTTCAACATTTTGTTAAATTTTCGGCTTTTTAGTGTCGCTGTTTCCGCAGATGTCAAATCTATGTACCTACGTATAGGTATACGTGCACAAGATCGTTCACTACAACGTATCTTGTATCGGTTTAATGAGGAAGAGGAACTTCAAATTTATCAGTTTTCAGTGCTTCCCTTTGGTTTAAAGTGTAGTCCTTTTATAGCTATTCGCACTATCCAACAGTTATGTCAGGATGAAGGAACACAGTTGCCTCTCGCCAGGGACATTTTGCAGCGAGATATTTATATGGATGACATAGTTAGTTCTATACCTAGCAGTGCGCTAGCTATAGACTCGGCTCGTGAACTTATAAAAATATTCTCTCTCGGCGATTTTCAATTGACGAAATGGTCTAGCAACAGTGTCGATGTTCTTCGGACTATTCCAGAGTCATTACGACTTTCACAGAGCGTGGACCTAAGTAAAGATCCGACTCAGAAAATACTGGGACTTCGTTGGTTCCCCGACGAGGATTGTTTCGGGTTCCAGGTAAACCCTGATGTTCGCACTTGCACTAAACGGAATATTCTTTCTTCCATCTCACGCCTTTTCGACGTTTTAGGCCTCGTTGCACCGATAATTTTATACGCCAAGCTTCTTATCAAAGAGCTTTGGCTTGTCAAACTTGGATGGGATGATGTCCCACCACCTCGCATTGTTCGTCTGTGGGAACAGTTTCAATCTGAACTGCCAATTATCTCTGAATTGAGATTTTTGAGACATGTTGGCGTCGTAGAACGCTGTAGACTCTCACTCGTCGGTTTTGCCGACGCTAGTGAGAAGGCTTACGGTGGTTCGGTTTATGCCCACGTTGTCAGACCTGACGGTAGTGTCGTGGTCTCGCTGGTGTGTGCGAAATCTAAAGTCGCGCCACTGAAAGTAGTTTCGCTAGCTCGTCTCGAGTTATGCGCCGCACTCCTCTTATCAACTGTGATAAGGCGAGTATATAATCTTTTCGCAGCTCGACACGCCATTGAGGTAGTCGTAGCTTTTTCGGATTCAACTGTAACCTTAAGTTGGATTCACTCTGCACCGCATCGATGGCACACCTTCGTAGCCAATCGTATCGCTAAGATTCATGAGAATCTCTCGGCAGATCACTTCTTCCATGTGAAAGGGTCTGAAAATCCCAGTGATTGCCTCTCTCGCGGGTTAACGCCTGCCCAATTAGTTCATCATCCGTTGTGGCTAAATGGGCCGTCGTGGCTTAAACTTCCCCGCGCTGAATGGCCGATAAAACCCTTCGTTTCAGGCGAGTCGCAAGAGCTTCCTGAAATGAAACCCGTAGCTTTACCTGTGCTCTCGCACGAATGCTCTGACAGAAGTCCTCCTTCTGACAACATTTTGTACGTTCGCTCTACCAGGTTCTCGTCCTGGTTTAAATATTTAAAAACGATTTGTTTAGTTTATAAGTTCATCAAACGGCTCCCTAGAGGGCCCGTTATCGCGTCTGATTTAGAGTTCGCTGAATCTTTTGTGTGGCGATCAGTGCAGAGGATTCACTTTGAATCTGATCTCGATCGTTTAGCCCGCAATGAGTTGTGCTCTAAGTCAGTACAACGGTTAAGTCCCTTCCTTCACGAAGGACTTATCCACGTTGGAGGTCGCCTAGCAAACTCTGAGCTAGATTTTGACTCTCGTCATCAGATCCTCCTTCCGTGTCAAGATCATATAGTGGAACTTTTAGTTTCCCACTATCATGTGACTAATTTTCACACAGGACCAACCTTACTCGTATCTCTATTACGACAAAGGTATTGGATCCTGTCCGCGCGACGTATTGCACGTCACATTACCTTTAAATGTAACATTTGCTTTCGAGCAAAGCCACGACCTACCTTTCCTATAATGGCGGATTTACCACGTTGCCGCGTTGAGTCAGCTCCTAAGGCTTTCTCTCATACAGGTTGCGACTACGCGGGACCCTTCTTGGTCACGTCGGTGCGTGCTAGAGGCCAAAGGGCCAGGAAAGCGTACATCTGCCTTTTTACATGCTTGACCACTCGCGCGCTACATCTTGAGATTGCCTCTGATCTTAGCACTGCGAGCTTTCTGTCAGCGTTGAAACGCTTCCTGGCGCGTAGAGGTCCGGTTCAGTGTTTGTACACGGATAATGCTACCAATTTTATTGGAGCCAAATCCTATCTCCGAGATCTCTACCAATTCTTGGCTAAAGAGTATCACCCCTTGTGGGAAAGAGAACTTGCAGAGCATCGAATCACACTCAAAACCATCCCCTGTAGAGCTCCCCATTTTGGTGGTTGTTGGGAAAGTGAAGTGAAGAGTGTCAAAACGCATCTCTGCAAAGTCATCGGTCAGCAAATTCTTAGCTTTGACGAGTTTAACACTATGCTAACTCAAGTAGAAGCTTTATTAAACTCGAGGCCTCTGTATGCGATCAGCTCGGATCCGTCAGAGCCCACTTCATTATCACCGGCGCACTTCTTGCATACGAAACCTCTTTTATTTCTTCCCGCTCACGAAGTCAATGAAACGCGCTTACATCTTATTTCGCGATATGAATTGACTGATCAGATGGTTCAATCTTTTTGGAAGCGGTGGCGCCAAGAGTATTTGCACACCCTACAATCCAAACAGAAATGGAACACTCCTGCCAATCCAATACGGGTCGGGATGGTTGTCGTCTCCATGCAGGACAATGTGATGCCTCTGCATTGGCCATTAGGAGTAATTCACGAAATATTTCCAGATAAAAACGGAGTTTGTAGAGTCGCATCTGTCAAGACTCAAAGCGGGATCCTTCAGAGTCGCCCGGTCCTAAAGTTGTGCCCTTTGCCAACGCAATAAGTTTAGTTACCTTAATATTAATTCTTACTTTGCACCAATGTGCAGTCTTAGATTTAGTTACCTCGTAGGATAGTTAGTTAAGTATCCTTATTTGTTATATAGAGTCGCAACTCTAGAGTTCTTATAGCTTTTGTGAAGTTGTGATGATATGCAATTTTGTATTTACTTCTCCTTAGTGTTTCGAAAGTGGGAACTTTCAAGCCGGGGAAAATGGTTACGCTTCGTAACTTATAGTTTTATATTTTTCTACATCACCTATGGCGATTGAAAGGCATTGGTTCGTCCAATTTATTGAATATGTGCCCTATATCGTGATTGGGTGATTTTGCTCGCGCCGAGCAGCGCGCGCGCCATGCCGCGCCGCATCGACGCGTTAGTCACGCTATAACCTTGGGATCGGGTAGATGCGCATGCTATGTGTGACACTAACTAGTCCCATCGCGCTCTGAAACCCCCTGAACTGAACCTATACGAACTGTTATCAACCTACTCCAGACCTATGTTAGTGTGTTGTGTACTGCTGGCCAGCCTAGTGTATCCAGAAAAAGACCTGTAAGCTGCTCCTCCCGAAAGCGGACACGTGGCCGTCGCCTGCGCGCGCGCGTGGAATCGCTGGTCAAGGTATGTGGTACAATTAATGAATTGAATGATCTCCTGTGCCTTTCTTCCCGATTGCGTATTTTTTTTGCCTTCAACTTCTTGCGACAGAATCAGCAATTATAGCCTAGGTTTCTCTAATAACCTGGGTTCCTTCCGCGTCTGATTTTAGCAGAAATTAACTTACTATTTAATTAATTAACTTATTATTTTTCTTTCCTTTTTTTAACAAACTCTAAGATCGTTTTACATTTTCAAATATTTCTTAAAAATATACAAAAAAAAAACATTAAGAAATATAAAAATAGTCATTCTGCCTGTGGGAGGTTCCTGTATAATAAAAAAAAACATCCAATTTTATTACACTATTTTAGTCACGATTAAAGATAGTCCGCATTACAAGTGCAGTTTCTTACCCAATGTGTCTGGCCCACTTGCATGCGACTGGAACATAGGTACGGTGAAGCATCGGGATGGCTTCATTCGTAGTCCCTTTCAATCATTTCCGGCAGCTGTGGTCAATTTCTAGTGTCGTCTGTGTCCTATGGAAGACAAATGAAATGTAATATACTTTTTTGTAATAATCTTATTAGACTTTTTTATTCTAACATACCAAATCATGATCAGCTTACCTTCTTCGTTTATATATGCTTGAATTTTAGCGCCACCTCAGTCAATAATATTTTTTTCATTCTTTTATGAATCTATGTACCCACACAATTGCCACCGCACCGACCAAAACTTTCCGTTTTAATCTATATTAGTCCGTCGCGCTCGGCTGATTGCAGCGCACTGAGCGACTGAGCGTCGAAGTGCACAAATTAATAAAATAATTTCGTTCGGATTATGCTAGTCCCATCCCATCTATTATGTAGTAACGCACTTACTTATTTATTTGTTTTGTCTTGAAGTTTTCTGGTTCTTATTTCCTTTGCTTATTCCTATACCATATTTTCCGAACACTTTTTTTTATGTAAGTAGTTTTTTTTTTTTTTTTTTTTTTATGATTTTTACACAAAGTTATGCTATATATATACCTATTTATACACAGAAACACAAATAAATATAAAACTGTTTTATGTCCGTGACATCAGGTCTAAGGTCCAGTTGAAAACCAGCGTCGGGCACTAGCTGCTCGGCAGTTTGCTGAACTGGGCCTATTTGGCGCAGCCGTGAGACACACAATTACGTATTTGTTATTATCGTTTAGTTTTAAGTTTTTATCTCATTTTGTGTGCACTTGTGGCATGGGCCAAATAAATGTTTTTCTTTCTTTCTTTCTTTCATTAGTTTGACAGCCACTATTTTTGGTGAAAAACTTCAATTAAACGTACCTAACTAAACTATCATTAATGCTGTCAAACTATAATATGGTTCTGTCACTTTAATTAATTTCAGAAGAAGAAACGCCGTTTGACAGGAGGAATAAACTAAATTTAAAAAACAATTAACAGAATCGTAACCAATACCTTTCGATCCTTTACCACTATTGTAAAGTGTAGTCACTTTAACGTGTCGAAGAATACGTAATTTCCCAGTTATTTATTGAATGTTATCCTGTATGGTATATACAACATAACTAAGTATTCTGTATCCAGTTCATTTATTTAAACTAGGTCTAATTTTATCTTTATTTTAGCTCCATTGATGTATTTTGCTGCGATTTCCAGTTTCTTCTGGTTAAACGTCATGTCATACGACGTGTGGTGGTCATTAAGGTAATCTATACTATAATATTATAAAGCTGAAGAGTTTGTTTGTTTGAACGCGCTAATCTCAGGGACTACTGGTTGGAATTGGAAAATTCTTTTAGTATTGGATAGTCCATTTCTTGAGGAAGGCTATAGGCTATATAACGTCACGCTACGACCAACAGGTGCTGAGCAGCGTGGGTGAAACCGCGGAGAACAGCTAGTTTAAGGATAAATACTGTCCTGCCAGGGCTGCCGGTTTTTCGAAGGTGTTGTCCGGAACATAAAGGGCAATGGGAGCGGGGGGGGGGTTAAACTTATATTGATTAAAACCCACCCATGTTCCTTCTTTTGCCCGTTCCGGAGCCGCGTTATCTCTTAAGAACAACCCGCAACCCAGGCCGAAATAGGTGTTTACGTATCGTGTTTATATTATGTTTTTTTTTATTTTATTTTTTTTAATCAAAAATAAAAAAAATATATTTAAAAAAAAATTTTTATGATTTATATTATGTGGTACCGCCCAGCCTGATCCTTTGTTTCTCTCGCAGAGGTCATCGCAAGAGGTGTGAGATCAACCGGCGAGGTGAGCGAGTGAAGTTCATGTGGTACTGCCTGTATGCCTGGGGGATCCCACTCCTGATCACCACTATAGTCACTACATTGGACAACATAGACCTTTCTAATTTGAACATTATCAAACCTCCCTTTGACGACTGCTTTGTTTTTGGTATGTATTTTAAATATAATTATATATAATATGTATAGAATAGAATTCATTTGTGTAAAAACTTGTACATAAGGTCTTATAATTAACTAGATTTCGCCCGCGGCTTCGCTCGCGTTAAATTTGGTAAAACACACCAAGCAGACCTGCAGTTTTTGCTATTGCGCCTGATTGATTTGTAATAGCAACGCTAAGTTTTCCCTTTTCTTCCCTCGTTCTCCCTCAAATCCCACTTTTTTTAATAAAAATTAGCCTATGTCCGTCTCCTGGTTCCCAACTATCTATGTACACGTAAAATAGATTTTTTGATGACACGGTTGGCGCAGTGACTGAGTAATCGACTGCTGCGATGCGTGTCACGGGTTCGATCCCCGCACGGAACAAATGTTTGTATGGCCTATAGATAGCTGTTCCAGGTCTGGCTGTTTGCGTATGTGAGTTTAAATGTTTGTGCCCACGATACAGCAGAAATTCCAAATGTGGTGCCTTACAACAGTTACTGGACTTATATTTTCTTTCCTTTTTCAGAGAAAAGTTTACGATACTATTTTATCATACCTATTGGGATAATAATCTTCGTTAATATCATATTGTTCTCATTGACCGTCTACAACATATGGATGATCAAAAGCGCAGTTTACAAATGTCAAGATTCTAGAAGCAGCACGCAGGACACGAATAGGTATGCAATTTTTTTAAATAACCTTTTTTTGGGGTGGGAAAACATCAAATACCTTCCTCCGCTCTAGGCGGAGCGGGGGGGAGTATCAGATTTGTACTGACCAAAACCAACCCATGTTCCTTCTATTGCCTTTTACATTCCGGGGCCGCGGTATCTCTTTCGAACAAACCCCAACCCCGGCAGGTGGAGGCCCTGGCAGGCCCCTCTGCTTGGCTGATGTCTCTTTAAGGCGCGCGTGAATCACTAACGCGCCGTCGACATGGCCTGTCGTCAAGGCCCGCATCTAAGGTGGCCTGTAGTCGTCTTGCAGCGCCCGACGCCCGTGGCGGCTGGGTTGGTTTGAGTTTCTCTCCCTCAAACGCCCGGGAACCACCTCCTTTGCCAGCATAACTGCTTCGCAGAAGGAGTTGGCTGCCCTCCATTCCCTCTCGCTCCGGACCATGGACGGAACCAGGGCCGGACGCGAAAGATCGCCGTCGCCGATCGCCTCTAAGATAATTAACCGCCTTATTAATTTCATTTATATTGCTTAAGTAGTTCATGAGTTATCGTTAAACAATCCTTACTAATATTATAAAAGCGAAAGAGAGTTTGTTTGTTTGTTACCTCTCCACAATTTAATGGCTAAACCGATTTTGATGATTTGGCACAGAGATAGTTGGGAACCAGGAGACGGACATAGGCTAATTATTATTTAAAAAAAAGTGGGATGTGAGGGAGAAAGAGGGAAGAAAAGGGAAAACTTAGCGTTGCTATTACAAATCAATAAGGCGCAAGGGGAACTGTATTACCCCAAATTTAACGCGGGCGAAGCCGCGGGCGAAAGCTAGTATGTATATATTTCTTGCAGAATCTGCAAATCTTTTAGTAACAATCGAAAATGAGTAGGAAAATTACTTTACTTCCGGAGGTCAGTGGCAAAAAAGTCAACGAAAAAGACAAAAGTCACCGACTTCAGAAGTAAAGTAAGTTTCAACTTTTTTTTTGGCAGTCGGCTTTTATCTCCTTGGTTAGTTACAGGTTTCTGGATTGCGAGTTCGAACAACAATTCGAACTCGCATTCTAGAAACCTGTCAAAAGTGTCATAACGCTAATATTCGTGTCTGTTTCTTTTTGGATTTTCTAATAAAATGCAATATGTACAACTATATATTATTATCTCAGAATAGAAATGCCACAATGTAGCTCAGTTCCTATGTACTCAAAAAACGGGAGGTCATAAGTTTCCTAAGGATACAATACGTTTAAAACAATGGCTTGTGACTTTTCGTAGAGATCAGTAGGCCTACTATGACATCTTAAAGCAGAACTTATTTCACTGAGTAAAAGAGATGGTGCTAGACACCCTATGTGAGCTTTAATTTAATGATTTGACATTAATATTTACTTTGTTTTATACCTATTTTATTATTATTTTTTATTTGATTTTACTTTTTTTTTATTGTGACATTTTATGATTTCATTATGATCTCATTAATTTAATTTTGTAAATATTTTCTAGTCTGAAGGTAGTTGTTTATTGTGAATGTGAGGACCATGTGGATCATAACTTTTATTTACTTTATTTTTTTGCTTTTGACGATTCTGGCAGTTGAGTATTTAGGGACCTACGCTAATGTCCTTTTTTAGGTATTGTTCGTCGTTGCGTTGAGCTCCTTGGGTTATGAGTCGAGCTACACGATAACTGACAAATGCTTGCACTGACTGGACAGGTCCACTCAATCTGTGTGGTGCTTTCTTAAAAAGACCACTTCAGACACTAATCTGCATAGTCCTCATGTAAGTTGACCAAGATTTTTTTTGTCTGGACTTTAAAAGAGACTATGACCTCTGAGTTTGTTTCGGCTGTTTCTTCTCAGAGTAGTCGGGTACGAAACACCGGCCTCATCTAGTTTAAAAAAAAAAGACGTGTAAAAGTGTTTGTGAAAACCTACATGCAAAATAAACATCATTTATCATTTACATAGAGTGTCTATGTCCATCTCTTTCACTCATTGGAACAAGTTCTGCTTTAACAAATAAATATTTTGAATTTTGTATTAACTGGAGGAAAGTTATCTATAGTTTATGCTCGCGAGAGAGTCGCACAGAAATAGTAGTTAACACGTTAAACAAGAATAGCAACAAAACCAGTATTGGAGATTTGTCGTTTATTGCAATACAACACATGCTTGACACGTGCTTAAGCACGTTATAGTTATTGAAGCATTGTCTCAAGACAATGCTGCAATAACTTTTGTTTCGTTGAAGGTTTTGTTACTGTAGATTTTTATGATTGCGAAGATCCCTAATAAATCGCAAAAGACAAAAATGATTAAGGTATCTGTTTCGTGTTTTATTTTATCCTCAACTAGCTTTTGCCCGCGGTTTCGCTCGTGTAAAATTCGGGAAAACACAGTTCCCCTTTCCTGAATTACAGATAGCAATATCAGATTTCTCTGTTAGGGGCATAATTCGACAGGTAACAACTATCTGACCATTGAAAAATTACAAATCTTGCTATCTATCGAATGAAGGCTATCCAGTTGAATCGGTCCTGAAGGCGACCCTTATATGTAAATTTCACTTAAGTAAAGAAGATTACGAACTAACTAAAGACTCAAACTTGTATTGCAGTGTTGTATGATTAAATTAAGTCTCTTTCTGATTGTGTAACTTGGCAAAACCTTAGCTCGAGGTAAAAGTACATAGTGTCGGGAAGTTCCTACACATAAACAAACGCCCGGGTAATGGTGATAACCATTACGGTGATCGCTTGGAGGACAAAGTGGAGCACACAATGGCGGTCTGCCTAGCCTGGGCAGAGCACCGCTGTGCCCTCGTAGAGGCGATCGGCGGAGGTGATCTCTCGCGTCCGGCCCTGATTCAGCCCATGATCCAGAGCGAGAGGGAATGGGAAGCGGTCACCTCCTACTGGGAAGCAGTTATGCTAGCGAAGGAGATGGCCAGGTGGTTGAGGAAGAGAGACTCCTCCCTGCCACTATAAAGGCAAGCCTGTGGACGGTGAGCAATGGGTAGGTCACCGTCGGTCTGTCTATTGACTACAGGTCGTCGACGTCCGTTAGCGTTAGTGTTCTACACGAGCCTCAAAGAGATACCTCAAAGAGATAACATACATATAAGATTCTCGTGTCACAATTTTAGGTACTCCTCCAAAATGGCTCGACCGATTCTTATGAATTCGTATATGTTTATTCAGTAATACCACTATTTCTTAAGGGTGGCCTTCTTTAGAACCTGTAGGCCTACTATGACGTCTTCAAGCAGAACTTATTCCACTGAGTGAAAGAGATGGTGCTAGACACCCTGTATAGCTCTGTCCCTTTCCCTCAGCGGAATAAGTTCTGCTTTAACACGTCATGGTAGGGTAGCTGAACAGCTACACACATACTACACTACAGATACCTATTTATTTTATAATTTTCATTAATTTATTTGTGTACTCACAAAACAAAGATACTGCTTATTGCATAATAAACTTCCAGTAGACCTGCAATCTCATCTTTCACAGAACCAGTTCATCGTTTTCTACTCTCAAATTCTTATCTCCTACCTATCTATAGCACGGCCAACGAGAAGCGATACCAAATGTAAACAAAACCCATGCTAAAACCCCATCTAAAATGGCCGCCCGAATGTTGACGAACCTGTCTTAACGTTGTCATGTTTTTGCCGGGAGAACGAGACATTATGACAAAGGCACAAGATGGAAAGAGCTAATAATTAGATTGGCAACGCCACAGTTGTTCTTTAGGTTAATGACCTTTCGTATCGCTTCTCGTTAGCCGTACTATATACCTCATAATGAATTCTTCTTATTTATAGATTCGGCACGTACATAAAGTTATCGGTGCTAATGGGAGTCGGATGGTGTCTGGAGCTTGTTCCATCTAACACGCAGTTATGGCTGTTTATATTGACAACTACGTACAACCTACTTACCGGAGTCACCATTTTCTTTTTATTTGTTTTCAATAAACGAATATTACTCAAGCTGTGTAAGAGGTAAGTTAATAAATCAATAAATAAATATCTTGGGACAACTCACACACGGCTATCTGATCCTAAGCTAAGCAGAGCTTGTGTTATGGTAACCAGACAACTGATATACATACTTATATAATTTATAAATACATACATATTATAGATAAATCACACCCAGACACAGAACAAACAATCATGCTCATCACACAAAGTTTGTCCTGGGTGGGAATCGAACCCACGACCTCCGGCTCAGCAGTCAGGGCCACTAACCACTGGACCAACAGGCCCGTCAGTTGTATGAACTGTTCAGAATAATCAATACTGGGGTTTCTTCAGTACAGGGTTGTGGGCTGGGTTCGATTGCGCTGGGCTTATCTAGTCTAAATGCGGCATTGGTTATGATGTAGTTAGTTCTGGTACAGTCCTCGACCAACAGAAGTGTAGAATCCAAGCAACAGCTGCATTCTAACATGTTTTTTTTTTACTGAAAATCAACACAACAATTAGGCGCTGCGCAAACGTGGACACTTTTGTGTCCTGTGTCGGATACAAGCTACCGATTCCTATAAAGTTGTAGAAGGTGCTGTGTCATATAGCGACCGATTTCATACTGGTTATATAGAAATTTTTATCTTGTATCCGACACAAGACACAAAAGTGTCCACGTGCGCAGCGCCTTAGCTAATGAAAAACAGTTATGGTAATCGACTGAATTATGACCGGTCATTAAGATATAAGTTTTACGTGAAATGTTTGGTAATACCAGCATGTATTACCAAACATTCCACGTCATGTAACATGAAGATTATTGGGCACTCCCTCTCACGGGAGGAAAGCTTGTGTTCCAGTATTACACTGTTATAAACTGGTATCCTCAGTAATATTATAAAAGCGAAAGTGAGTTTGTTTGTTTGTTCCCTCTTCACGCTTTAATGGCTTAACATATTTTGATGAATTTTGGTACAGAGATAGTTGGGAACCAGGAGACGGACATAGGCCATTTAAAAAAAAATATTTTTTTGAAAAAAGTGGGATGTTAGGGAGAAAGAGGGAAGAAAAGGGAAAACTTAGCGTTACAATTACAAACCAATAAGGCGCAAGGGGAACTGTCTTACCCCGAATTTAACGCGAGCAAAGCCGCGGGCAAAAGCTAGTTATTATGATAAAAAAGTAAACCGAGTAAAACCAATCGTTTCCCTGCACAATAAAATATTAGACAAATTAATAGCAGTGTGTTATTTTTAGGTTTAACATCAAAAATGATTACACCAAAAGTTTCGAGGTATCCCAGGGTACAAGAAGTGGAACAACCAGAACAACCAGAGTATCCACTAAGGATCAACCACAAGAAATGGATCTGTTGAAATATTGCCCAAGAGGAGAAACTGTCATTGATTAATGTCTCAAACGTGTATTAATCTGAACGCAACAGTACAAACAAATTTTTGATCAGGAAAAAGTTATGAATGAGACTTTTGTAACATTATAATAATATATAATATTCGAGTCCGGAGATGGTGGGAGTGCCTGCTGTATTTGGGCCCGGCGTCTTGTTAGCATGTGGCGGTTGACGTATAAGCAACTTTATGTTTCTTAAAATTTCGTTCGTTTCGTTTCATTTTGTATTTTTTTTTTTGTATAATATAATAATATTTAATATTATAAATGCGAAAGTAACTGTCTGTCTGTCTGTCTCTTCTTCACGCCTAAACCACTGAACCGATTTTAATGAAATTTGGTACAGATATAGTCTGGGACCCGAGAAAGGACATAGGATAGTTTTCATCCCGGAAATCCCCCGGGAACGGGAACTATTAATCCACGCGTACGAAGTCGCGGGCAAAAGCTAGTTATAATAGTAATCGATTGTTTTACAAACAAATCTACTTGATGTGCGAGGTTGTCCACATGTGGGACATGGACTCAGCGATCATTGTGCTGATAGTCGTAACAGCCAATGGCTTAATTGTGTGAAACAAGTGACTCAACCAACACCAGATCAAGTTTTTGATACAGAATGCGGTACTCCTGCACAGGACACGTATCGTTTGGAGGTTTTTCTCTCTGGAGCCCTGACTGCCGGTTGCTTGGACCCTGTTCCCAACACCAACCGGTGGAAAACTATTTTTTGTATTTTTAAATGTTTTTTTGTTTTCGTTGTAAAATAAAAAATAATTTAAAATAAATAAACGTAAAATAATTGTTTTTTTTTCTTTTTTATGAAATACATATTTTAAAGTGTAAATTTGTTAGCCAAGAAAATAAATAAAGAAAAATCGCTTCATATTAAAGATGTTGAAAAATTCAATATTTTGCTCAATACCCCGATGGCAATGTTGCTTTGAGCAAAACAAACATTGTGATCATGAACTTAGGCGCGGTCGGCGCTCAATTGTGTTTGCTTAAGAACTGTGCAAAACTTCAAACAATCCGGAGAGTTTATTGATTAATTAGTTTATTTAGGAGCTCGTGGCCAAATAATAGTAGCCGCTCGGGTCGATCTTTAGGTTAAGCCGCGCTGGCCTAGGTTGGCCTGTGGATGGGTTACCACCCGTTACATACCGAGTTTCCTCCGTGCCTCGGAAAGCACGTTAAGCCGTTGGTCCCGGCTGCCATTTGTGGATCTTTGACAGTCGTTACAGGTAGTCAGTGTTCAGAAAGTCTGACAACCAGTCTTACCAAGGGGTATCCAGTATTAACTGGGTTGTGAAGGTCAGATAGGCAGTCGCTCCATGTAAAATACTGATGTTCAGCTGCATCCGGTTAGACTGGAAGCCGACCCCAACGTAGTTGGGAAAAGGCTAGGAAGATGATGTATATAACAGGACACGATCATTTCACCACTTACATTCAAATTTGGCTGTTTGTGTATGTGAGTTTTTTTTTAATTGGATATATGTATAGTGTGCCTAGGGTAGGTCAACGTTTTCATAAAAAAAAACATATGTTACAGTTTTCATGTAAAATATTTTAATTAATAAATATTCGTAGCAACAAACCAAATTATTAAAAGTTTTAACGAACAATGTAGTACAAGGGGGACTAAGGTTAATATATATTTTATAATTAGACCTTAGATACGCCTTTTTATTTTTAATAGTGCACATAATTAAGTAATAAGATACTGAGTAGTATTAGCAATAATATCAAATACATATATTGCTTAGTTAATTATTAACACTAAATGTTTTTTTTAATCAGCAACAATATTTATACAATCACAATGACGAAACACTCTCGCTTGCATTAAGAAGTTGAAGGGTGAAGTCCTCTTAATAAAACAGCTACCCTACTATGACCTCTTAAAGCAATTCTTATTCCACTGAGGGAAAGGGACAGAGCTATACAGGGTGTCTAGCACCATCTCTTTCACTCAGTAGAATAAGAATTGCTATAAGATGTCATAGTAGCCCTTCTCTTCACGAGATTGTCAGATAGTAGGCTAGGCTTGAAAATGAGTGATGTTGAATAATACAAAATGATTGTATGAAAGTGATAAACAATATACTTGCAATGCGTATTGCGTACCTTCCTGTCAGCCTTTGTGGTTTCTTTTCATAGCACCCGTAGCAACGTCGTAGCACCCGTAGCACACGTAGCAATAGCGTAGCACTCCAAAGACTTCGTAGTTGAGCGTTTTTTAGGTATTTGCAGAAAAGCTTTCTACAGCAGAATGTTGTTGGACATAAGATCGATTTCTGTGTAACTTTTAGATTTTGTAGCAGTTGAATGGTTTTAATTCTTACTACATTAAAATTATTCAAAACTAGCGGTCCCGGCGAACTTCGTACCGCCTTAGCGTAAATTTGATGCACTACTTTACTTTAGTTTTTTTTTCCTAGATATTTTCTTAATATTTTTTTCCGTGAGAACCTTGTACAGAGTATTAGAAAACTACAAAAAAAAAAATCAACCAAATCGGTCAAGCCGTTTTCATGCTATGTCGTGACAACGGAAAACGGGTTTAATTTTATATATATAGATACGACTTTTTAAGACATATTTTGGTGTTTTAATAAACTGATGTTAGTCAATAGAATTAGTTATAGTAAGATTATACATTTATCCTGTATACTTTTAAGAAAATGTTTGTAATATAATATTTTTTACTTAAAACATTATGTGGTTCCTGCCTATCCCCATAGGAAAAAGCGGTAGTTTATATGTTGTATGTGTATAATTATTTAACTTCAATTTTGTATCTTTTCCTGAAATGCTGTGTCTGTTCGATTTCGTTCTAACATTGAATAGCGCCCGTGTGTGTTGATGAACAGTTAAGGAAATTAGACCTTTTGATTGAATATATTTTACTGTTGTAAATACCCATTCTTGTTTACTGTATTTTGAGATTCCTGGGAATTTTGCTAACCCACATCATCATTTTCCTGCCCTTGTCCCATTTTGTTTGGGGTCAGCACAACACGTTTTCTTCTTCCATTCTCCCCTATCAGACGTCACGGCATTAACCCACGTAACATGCATAAATTGTTAAATTTTCCCGTAAAATATGGATAAGTAAGTTGTATAAATATGCATTGTACAACAAACTAAACTATTTTTAGGGTTTCGTACCTCAAAAATAAAAATCGAAACCCCTATAGAATCACTTTGTTGTCCGTCCGCCTGGCTCTCTGTCTGTCAAGACCCTTTATTTCAGGAATGCTTGGAGGTATCAACCAAATACTAAACTCTGTAGTTCCTTTGTACTGTGAAAAAATAAACCTTCTAAGTCTACGCAGTCAATAGACATGGCTGTTTATGTCGCAAGTTGGTACGGATCCCTCGGTGGGCGAGATTAACTTGCTGTTGTTATTTTTTTACTCGGGCCTCTTGGTCTAGTGGTTAGTGGCCCTGACTGCTGAGCCGGAGGTCGTGGGTTCGATTCCCAACCAGGACAAACTTTGTGTGATGATCATGATTGTTTGTTCTGTGTCTGGGTGTGGTTTATCTATAATATATATGTATTTATAAATTATATAAGTATGTATATCAGTTGTCTGGTTACCATAACACAAGCTCTGCTTAGCTTGGGATTAGATAGCCGTGTGTGAGTTGTCCCAAGATATTTATTATTTTGTTACTATCTTCTTCTTTAAAAAAAAACATCTCTAGAGAGGCATTTTTAAGAAAGAAGAGTATACTCTTCTTCTGTGTCGTGGGTGCTTTTACAAACATTGAAACTTACATACAAAAACAGACAAACCCGGACCACCTATGTACCTATAGGCCAAACAAGTAATTATTTCGTGTGCAGATCGGACCCACGACAAATGCAAGTAACCAACCGTTCAACCATTGCGCCAACTTTTTTTTGTTTAAAAATGCGTTGCCACACACAAAGAATTTCTCCTGTATCGTGGGTGCATTTACAAACATTTAAACTCACATGCACAAAAAGCCAGACCCGGAACAACTATCTTTAGGGCACACAAATATATATTCCGTGCGGGGATCGAACTCGCGTCACGCAGCGTAGCAGTCGATCGCTCAGCCATGTCAATTTTTAGGTAACGAGAATTTATAGAGATACAAACGATATTCCTAGTAAATACATCAATATGTTTCTGATATGAAATGAATTGAAAATGATTCCACTAATTTGTGTTACTATTTTATTAATTGCTAATGTTAGGAATTCGGGAGATGAATCACTTTTAGAGGAATCCATTTCCGATGACGTATTTGCACAGCGGCAAAAATCACATGTAAAATCCGGGAAAGTGCGATCCGTAGTTGAACGTCATAATTGCGGACTTAAAATGTGGTTTTATGAATATATTAATTGCGTTCCCGGAATTTGTACGAAATTTTCCTGCTCCAAATACATTTTATAAATTGGTCGATTAAGGTTACTCGTTAACTTGTAAGACCTTCTTAACTGCTAGAGTTATCCTGTTAAATCCTTATTAATATTATAAAAGCAAAAGTGAGTTTGTTTGTTACCTCTTCACGCTGTAATGGCTAAACCGATTTTGATGAATTTTGATACAGAGATAGTTAGGATCGCTGAGACGGACATAGGCTAAAAAAAGTGAGAAAAAGGGAATAAAAGGGCAGAAAAAGATATGTTTTTTTCCTCCTCTTCACGCTTTAATGGCTATTTTTGGTACAGAGATAGTTGAGAACCAGGAGACGGACATAGGCTTTTGTTATGGATGTTAGGGAGAAAGAGGGAAGAAAAGGGAAAACTTAGCGTTGCTATTACAAATCAGTAAGGCGCAAAGGGACTGTGTTACCCCGAATTTAACGCGAGCGAAGCCGCGGACAAAAGCTAGTATGTTATAAATGCTACTACAATGATTATATTAACGAATCCATAAACAACCTTTTAGCTGGTAGAGAAATGGAAACAGTTTTTTTTAGATGGAAAGCCTACAAATAGTCGTCTTCGCCCGCTCTGGGCGGAGCAGAAGGGAGTCTAAGGCTTTTACTGACTAAAACTGATGTTGTGCCATGTTCCTTCTTTTGCCCTTTATGTTCCGGGGTCACGGTATCTCTTTCGAACAACCCGCAACCCCGGTAGAGGGTACGCGTGACTCTAACAAAAAATAACATTTTAATGCTTAATATTTCGCAAACGGGGCCTTCGATATAAATATAAATTTCGCACAGCCTCTAAGTTAAGTGACCTATCAAAATTTTACCCACTATGCAGGATTTTGATATACAGGGTGTTTGGAAGATCGATGCAAAGCCGTGAAGCAGACTACTACTATAGACTATTTAGAACCATTTGAACCTAACTTGTCTTCGGCGAAGTGTGACTATTTTTTTTAAATCAAATTTTAATGATTTTTGATGATAATCCTAAAATTTTGCAGTTATTTGCAAATAATTAGTCAGTTTGAAAGATAAATCATTTATTTTTTTAATTTATTTTATTAAAGTAATGTCTGAACAATCAAACGAAACATGATTAAGGCATCTGTGTCATGAGAATTTTTTTTTTAGACAGTTGAAGTTAATACTTCTGTTTTTAGATTAAGAAAACAGATTTTTGACAGTTTAAAAAAAAATCACGGATCGTGCTTTTTCTGTACAAACATTTTTAAAGACATGCCTAGTTATTAGACTTTTTTTTGAGGTATCAATTACGCAGATAGCTTACAAATTATTGAAATTAGGATCTACAAACTAAAGTGAGGGAGAAAATTAAACATTTTAAATAGGGTGATAAAACGAGACTAGTGCTTTAAAATAATAACATTTATTATTATACTTATTAAAAAATAGATTTTATGTTAAAAAAAAATAAGAAGATAACTTTAATTTTGGACATTCGAAATAAAATTTAGGGGAGACTCTCTAACACTGCCGACGCGTGACGCGAGCGATAAGATGGCGATAACTTTGACAATTTCAGGTAGCGCCCGCGCACCCCTAGTTACGTGAACACATTTCACAGCAAAAACGACTTTATTGGTAAGACAATAGGGTCGTGTTTCTTTAGATAGGGTCAGTAACTACCTGTTTTTTTGAAGGGACGCCAGTTTACTCAGTCGAGTAACAACTGCGCTTGTGACTAGACGTTATCTCCTTTTTCGTGACAATTCATCGTGTTCAGTTGTAGCCCTTTGCGCTCCTGCACGTGACTCTTGAACTTTTATTTTAAGTTGAACTTTTAGTGCGTTACCAGCCGTTTTTGTGTGTTTTCACATTAATAGGCTAGGCTATTGCCTAGCTTATTTATTAAATGGCGTCTGAATAGTATTTCTCGTTTTGTAACGCCTATAAAACACTGAATGTTTGATCATTGCTATTCAAATTTTTAAGGCGCTTTTTTCCCTACTTTTAGCATCTCTCTGATCATTAAACATAATCTATTGTAAAACCGTCCATATAAGTTTTAAAATGACGACGTACTGTATATTAATAAATATTATTTGTTAAGGTATAGCTCTTTACAAGTTCCGTCCATGTCATTTCTGTTATTTCCATACCAGGAAAATCTTTTGTATTTCCCAATGTATCTATCCAGTGAGGTAAACGTAATAGTTTTGCTAAAATTTCCATTGCCATCATTGTACTCTAGAGTACCTAACAGGTTAGAAGTAATAACAACATTTAATAATAATTAAATAAAATGAAAACCTGTATAGCTTTGTCGTTTATTTTAATGTTAAGTTTTGCAAAAAGTGAGACAGACTTTGATACTATGTGCAAAATTGACTACAGAAGTATGGACAATACACAAATCAGTGTTTCAAAATTGTGTTCCTTTAAAACGTGTATAGAGAAATGTTGCGGTGAAGGTGAAATGTTAACTCCTAAGGGAAACTGCAAAAATACAAAGGAATTGTTTCAAACATTTAAAAAACATTCAAAGCTGATTTCAGACGTTGATTATTCCAAGATTGTTTTGTTTTCGTGGGACGGAAATGTGAAAAATATATCTAAAAAAGATTTTGTTTTTATTAAAAATCAAAGAAGTATCAACTGCACATCTGAGCACTTGATAACGAACGATTTTTTTACTTTAGAGGTAAGTAATTTTATTTTCGTACCACTTGCTCAAAAAAGTGACATTCTATGCCCCAAAAGGAGAACATAACAATAGTCATTTTTAATCTGTCAAAAACAGGGAAAGAAAATTGTACTGAATTTCATTCATCCCCTAGGGAGAGAATGTGATTTAAAATTGGAATACTTAATACTGAACTACATTTGTGTTTACACCATTGAGTTTGTATATAAAGCATTAAGCATCTTTTTTAAAAAAGGAATACGCAATTAATTATATGCAGTTATGATTATTAAATAAAATTACCACAACGAACGAGGTCGTATGAGCTTGGTGCCTTTGCTTTTCCGACAAAACATATTAGTCTAGGAATTTGACGCGATTTTGTTTTCTTCAAATAGGTATATAAACGTTAAGTTTATTTTTATAAATAAGTTAATGTTCTAGAAATACATTGTTAAATCAAAGCGACAGCGACAGTGTATTGTCGGACTCCATCAGTACAAATGCTGCCGCGATTATACTCATCAACAATAAATGTACCAAACAAAAGTGTAGCTCTCTCTATAAATAATTGGACCAATGTTCGAATGTTAACTTTTACTTTTAATGTCATTATTTTTAATAAATGCTTATCTCATATTATTACTGTGTTAATTTTTTCGCAAATGGTACGAAAAGTAGAGTATTTTCCTCGGTGATAAAGCTGTCTTAGTCTTGGGTAAACTTAAATCTCTCGCTACACTCAGGACTCGTCTTAAATCCCTCGCTTCGCTCGTGATTTAAGTTTTTAACACCCTCGCTACGCTCGGGAGTAATCCTCGGGTCCTTTGTTATGCTCGCGATTTAAATCGTCACCCGCGACAGAAGACACTGCTTTATCCCCTTGGTTAATAATCTACTATTAAGCTTTCTTTTGATTTTATTTAGTTCATACTAATGCCCGCGTGGCATAGTTACTTAGGGCTAAAGCTAACTTTAACCCACGTGATGATCGAAAAAGAAATATTTTCTCTCCCCTTTTATTCCCTCTTTCTCCCCCTTTTCTCACTTTTTTTAGCATATGTCCGTCTCCAAGGACCCAACTATCTCTGTACCAGAATTCAACAAAATCGGCATGGCCATTTGGACGTGAAGACGTAACAAGCAAACTCACTTTCGCTTTTATAATATTAGTAAGAATTATTTAAGATAAATAATTCTTATATTATATTATTCTTATATTCTAGATTTTTGTTTATTTTAACTATATATAAAACTAATATGTATATTGCAACTACTGGAATTAAAGACAACAGTTTAAACTTTAAACACTTACACGTTCGCATGTTTATAGGATGGATCGTTAAGGCTGCAAGATACAGATGGATCGAAATCATGGTCAGTCATTAAAAGTCTGACATATTGCGTGGACTTTAAATTAACTGTCATTAAAAAAAATCCACAAGTTAAACTTGTTGTGAGAGAATATAAAGCAGCTCCGGCAGATGAAGAGAAGAAATCATTATTTGTGTTAGTTGGTGAGTGGTTCACTTCGAATGCTTCAAATACTTGCATTAGTATTATAATACCTTCTGATTCGCCTACTGTCAGGTATGCAATACCCGTTTAGTTTGACAATAAATGCCTATATAATAACACACAAAGAAGGAGCAATAACATTTAATTTAATTATTCTTCGTCCCAGCTGAAACACTAGGAAGTGGCGCAAGGCAGGGCAGTTTTTTGGGACTGTCTCTTGTAATGTGACGTTCAAAAAGTGCTGATTATCAGCTTAATTTGAATAAATGACTTTTTATTTTAAGGGGCATACAGCTCAGGTGATGTGGGGTATTTGTGCATATTCCCAGGTTCTCAAAAAAAGATATTATACTTTTAGAGAAAAAGACATTTTAGTTTTTTTTTAACGAACTGTGCAAAAAAAAAGTAAAATATCTTTTTAACCCTACAAATTACCCATACTAAATTGTGATTTGAATCAGCGCCTGCAATCTATACTACTATTATAAAGCTGAAGAGTTTGTTTGTTTGTTTGTTTGAACGCGCTAATCTCAAGCACTACTGGTTGGAATTGGAAAATTCTTTTAGTGTTGGATAGTCCATTTCTTGAGGAAGGCTATAGGCTATATAACATCGCGCTACGACCAACAGGTGCTGAGCAGCGTGGGTGAAACCGTGGGGAACAGCTAGTTAGAGATATCGAGACAAATGAAGATTTATGTTTCTCTCTATTTATCATTTATTGATTCTTCAAACAAGACTGTTACCACTGGGACACCATCGTTCTCCATTAAATATTTCCTCATTTCCAGGTTTGCTGATATCATCATTCTTCCTGGTGTTGGTCCTTGTGGTGTACTGTTTGCTGCCCAAACTCCAGAACCTCATAGGCCTAGTACTAATGGCTTATACTTCGTCTATCCTTGTCACATTCTTAGTTAAAATCGTTTCACAACTAGCCAACGAATCATTAAGAACGGGGCACTGCAAAATTATATGTAAGTATTCTTTTATTTTAATATTTTATAAGGGAAAGTGAGTTTGTTTGTTACGTCTTCACGCCTAAATAGCAAAACCGATTTTGAGGAATTTTACAGGGACAGTAGATACAGGGTTAGTTACGACCCTGCAGAAGGACATAGAGAAACTTATTTAAAAAAAATGAAAAATGAGGGAATAAAAGGGAAAACTTAGCATTGCTATTAAAATAAATAAGGCGCAAGGGCAAAAACTATAGGTAGCAGGTACCTGCAAACCAGGAAAGGGCAACTGTGTTACCCCGAATCTAACAAAAGCTTGTTATTAATAATTTTACCAACGTACACTCTGTTGCCGTTTAGTACGGCCAACGAGAAGCGATACCAAATGTAAACAAAACCCATGTTAAAACCCCATTTAAAATAGCCGCCCGAATGTTGGCGAACCCGTCTTAACGTTGTCATGTTTTTGCCGGGAGAACGAGACATTACGACAAAGGCACAAGATGGAAAGAGCTAAATATTAGATTGTCAACGCCACAGTTGTATTTTAGGTTAACGACCTTTCGTATCGCTTCTCGTTGGCCGTACTATACACGTCAATTTATGAAATTGTTCATTGTGCTATTTACATTCTGCCAGGCGTTTCATATTATTGTTCACCTGATTTAATAATATTCATCAAAATAGGTTTAGCCATTAAGGCGTGAAGACGTAACAAACAAACAAACTCACGTTCACTTTTATAATATTAGTAATAGTATAATTTTCAAAATAGAATTTTTAATAAAGAACGATATGAGAAACAAACAGAAAAAACAACTATGATGTTAATGATTTGATTAAACTATATCTTATTTTATTATTATTTTAGCTCCGATAATGTATTTCGCTGCGATTTCAAGTTTTTTCTGGATGAATGTAATGTCTTTCGACGTTTGGTGGTCATTAAGGTAATTGAAGTTTATAATACATCTCTTAAATAAAATACTAACTCAATTAACCCTTTAGAACGAAAGTAATTGGCGCTTCCATATTATATGGTTCGAGATACTAATTACGAAATTGACTTAAAACTGATAGATATATGACGGATAGATGATTTTTATGCCAGCATTTGCAAGCGATGCGCTTCTCTCCGGCACAGAACTGATGACAGCTCCCACAGCATGTTGAGGGCATTGAGTGTCCGGTGGGACTGCCCTATGCTTGTTCAATAGATGAGACTGCACACACAGGTCGACTTAAAGTAGATGCTTTGAGTCGACTTGTGTCGTGCAGGTGGTTTTTTGTCCATTTCTACTTTGTGTCGTATAATGTTATTATCTGTCATTATTCGTATTGTTTTTGTTGATTATGTGTGATACTAACATTAGATAAGTAAGTCTCTTTCATATATTACTAACACTATGGACTAAGGTCTGCAAAAAAAGTTTATTTAATTTAATATCAAGCCAAGAGACCTGTTTTTCTGTTTCGTGCAAGAGACATACATATAAACTTCAGCCTCACAGTCTTTTGTTTCTCTCTTACAGAGGTCATCGCAAGAGGTGTGAGATCAACCGACGAGGTGAGCGAGTGAAGTTCATGTGGTACTGCCTGTATGCCTGGGGGATCCCGCTCCTGATTACCGCTATAGTCACTACATTGGACAACATAGACCTTTCTAATTTGAACATTATCAAACCACCTTTCGACGACTGTTTTGTTTCTGGTATGATAATTCTATCTAATAAATAAATTTCTTATTCGATATTTGTTAGGTACTCAACTTCTCCGAAACTGCTGGAAGGATTTGTTTTAAATTTTGTGTGTGTATTGGATAGGTCTGAGAATCGGCCAATATCAATTTTAATAGCCCTCAGTGAGAAGGGGACCTGAGCAGCGGGTAAAACCTTTGGGCACAGCTAGTATGTACATCATAATATAGAGTTAAGGCGTCAGGGGAACCTCCGAATTTTCATTTTCATGTTTTGCAATTTGAAGGTCAGTGTCACATTGTATGTTTATTAAAATTTTATAATTGGGACCGGAACAAATATAGTGAGGTTATAATAATTAAAATCATTATAGTTATCTTACCTGCGAAGTCGGAGGATCCTGCGTTTTCATTTTTCATGAACAATTGGCTGAAAAGTTTAAAAAAAAACAGTACCATTAAACATACTTTACATTTTGTTGTCTGTCTGTCTGTCAAGGCCCTTCGTCTTGAGAGAAGGTATCGAGTTCAAATGTGTATGCTCAAGTCTGTTGTCCCTTAGAGCTATGAAAAATCAACCTTCTATGTCTACGCACTCAAAAAACATGTTCTTTTATGTCGCAAGTTTGTACGGAACCCTCGGTCATGGCCTAGATTTTCGTAGTTTAAATGCTCAAATCTCGAAGTACTAGTCGAACTTAAAGCCTTTTTTTTCATTTAATAACGTAGTTTGATTATCCTTTGCTATTTGGATTGTGAAAGTCAGATAAGCAGTTTCTCCATTTAAAATACTGGCTTTCTGCGTTTGGTTAGTCTGAAAGCGAACCCCAATAAAAAGGAAGAGGAAAAGACTAGGCAGATAATGATGATAGCCCAATTTATGCTGAGGAAGGTTTTAGTTTAATGTTAGTTTCTTTCTCAAGAATAAATTTGCAATAAAAGATTTATTTTATTATAATCAACAAGTTCAAAAAGACTTAAAATGTAGCGGAGATGAGAATGTTGAGATGGATGTGTGAAGTGACAAGAAGAGATAAAATAAGGAATGAGTATATTAGAGGAAGTTTTAAAGTTGCGCCTGTTACAGAAAATTGAAAGAGAGTCATTTGTCTTGGTATGGACATGTAATGAGGAGGAACGAAGCATAAATGTGACTAAAAGAGTGATGGATCTGAATGTTGATGGACGGAGAGCGAGAAGAAGGTCAAAGAAAAGATGGAAGAATTGTGTAAGGAATGATATGAAGGAGAAAGGGGTAAATGATACCGTGACGACTGATAGGGGAAGAAAACGTGTTGCGCTGACCCCAAATAGATTGGGACAAGGGCAGGAAAATAATGATGAACTTTAAAAAGACTTAAAAATAATTACAGGAACTACATTTTTTTTTATTTTACAGCCCAAGGTGTTCAATACTACTTTATTATACCAATCGGGATAATAATCTTCGTTAACATCATACTGTTCTCATTGACGGTTTACAACATATGGATGATCAAAAGCGCTGTTCTGAAATTCCAAGATTCTAGAAGTAGCACGAAGGACACAAACAGGTAAGCTGTTTATATTAGCTGAATATTTACTCGTTTTTCTCGTGTCGTGTGCAATTGGTTTGCATCTCTTAACAAAAACATGTTTTCTTTCTCTTTTTCTCTCTTTCTTTCTCTGTCTTTTTCTTCATCTCTCTTTCTTTCTCTTTCATTCTCCTTCTTTCTCTTTCTATCTCTTTCTCTCTCTTTTATTCTCTTATATTATCTTTCTTTCGCTTTCTTTCTCTTTATTTTTCTTTCTTTCTGGTTCGAAGACTTGTATTTACGTGAGATATTATTTGTAACCTTCCACGTTTCGTAACCGTATGGTATTTGAGTTTTACCCTTTAACACGTCAGTGGTGATTGCACTGACAGTGTTAAGGTAGCTTGGGCTATGTGCGAAGTAATCTTATAATTACATCTTTTTATTTTTAGATTTGCCACCTATATAAAGTTATCGGTGCTAATGGGAGTCAGTTGGTGCCTGGAGCTCGTTCCTCCTAATACGAAGTTGTGGCTGTTCATTTTGACAACTACGTACAACCTACTCACCGGTGTCTTCATCTTCTTTTTATTTGTCTTCAATAAACGAATACTCCTTGAGTTGTGTAAGAGGTGAGTTGTATACAATTAACAATTGCGCTGTGCTAAACTGGACTTTATACGCTATTGTTTATGGTTGAGTCTCATCTGACACCGAACTTATTTATTAAATAGTTGGTATTATTATAAAACAGTTGCACTCTCACATCTGATATTCTGAACGAAAATCAACTCATAAATTTTTCCGAAATTTTGGTTGATGACTCAATTAGCAATTAATAGTCATCCGGGCACATCGATTTGTGGATTAAAACCTACAATTATCCTGTAGCATTTTATTTAAATTATTTGCAACAAGCACACTTAGTATTAATAATTCCGAAAATTATAAAGCACTAGCTTCTGCCCGCGGCTTCGCTCGCGTTAAATTCGGGGTAACACATTTGCGCCTTATTGATTCGTTTTAGCAACGCTAAGTTTTCCCTTTTCTTCCCTCTTTCTCCCTCACATCCCACTTTTTTCAAAAAAATATTAAGCCTATGTCCGTTTCCTGGTTCCCAACTATCTCTGTACCAAAATTCATCAAAATCGGTTTAGCCATTAAAGCGTGAAGAGGTAACAAACAAATAAACAAACAAACTCACTTTCGCTTTTATAATATTAGTAAGGAAGTAAGTAACAACGAATACTCGTGCTAGGTCCTCAGATATGCTTAATTTTGACACACGAGTCAGCCAACCAGAGTCGTCTACTCTTAGTCGAAAAGTCAACCTTCAAAGATTTGTGGCATCGACCTACTGCAATGAGTTTTGGGCCACTTTCTCTCACAAAGAAGACGCTTGTGTCCAGCATTAGAAATATTAGTTGAAATAAAATCTTTTACATAAAACAGGTAAAATTATCTCCTCGACTAACTCTCATAGGAATTTGTTATTTTTAGATTCAACATAAAAAATGATTTTACCAAGCGTCTTGAAGTATCCATGCGTACAAGAAGCGGAACTGCCAGAACAACAAGTGTATGTACTAAGGATCAAATCAACGAAATGAATCTGTTGAAAAAATATCCAAAAGGAGATAGTGTTATTGATCTGTGTATCAAACCCTTTAGCATATATTTACATAAAAACAAAAGTATTTGCAGATCTTATGACAAAGTAACCAATGAGGTTTTGATCACAGTATAATAATCCCTCCTGCTGGCGATGCGGGTTGTTCGAAAGATTTGCGGCCCAGGAATACAAAAACCAAAAGAGGGAGTACAGATGGCTTTAAGTCAGTGCAAGTCTTTCACTCTGATACGCTCCCATAGAGCGAGAGAAGTCATTTGATGATAACCTATCTGAAAAAAAGGATAATAATCCCTGTATATTTCAAAACAGCAACGTTATTTTGGGCAAAAGCTGAAGCGCGTTCGATGCTAAATAATTTTATTAATTGTGTTAGAATACACACAATTGAACACCAGGAAAATGTAATTTAATAAATAAAATTTGACGCAACGAGGAATATAAAGGAATTATAAACGTTTCCGTGAATTATTAGTCCTACGGCATTATTACACTTTCCGCCTTTGTGTACCGAACTAGAGTACATCACTTTAACTGAATAATTGAATCGGCAAGTAAAATAATGTGTAGTCTTCATTACATATGTAACCACTAAATAAGCATGTATTTATATTAAATACTCATACTTTTTTCTTTATTAATCTTTGCACTTATAAATTAAATTTTAAAACAAAAATAAATAAACGTTTATAAAATTTATGAATATTTTAATTACTTCCCCATCGGCATAAGGAACAAGAACCAGACTGCCCGTAGTAATCCGTGTCCAGGAGCACTGCTTTCTGAATTTGACCTTGATCCAGCAGCGCAACGAGATCCTTTTAAGGTGTTGGTCGAGGCTATTTCTTTATTTTAAACTAGCTTTCGCCCGCGACTTCGTCTGCGTGTCATAGATACTTTGGGCTAACGCTAAATTTAACCCGCGTGATGATCGAAAAAAAACATATCTTTTTCTGCCCTTTTATTCCATTTTTCTCACTTTTTTTAACCTATGTCCGTCTCAGCGATCCTAACTATCTCTGTATCAAAATTCATCAAAATCGGTTTAACCATTTAGGTGTGAAGACGTTACAAACAAACTCTCTTTCACTTTTATAATATTAGTAAGGATATTAATAGTATTAAAAATGTACTTACAGGGTGGCCAGTTGATAGCCGTCCTGAATTACCCCCATGTATGTTTCGCGATTTTTTGTACTTTAGGAGCTAGAATTTTTTAAGTACCATTTTCAAAATTTTCACCTAACATTAGTTTTTATTTTAATCTAAGTAAAAATTCTAGCCCCTAAAGTACAAAAAATCGCGGAACATACATGGGGGTAATTCGGGTACCCCTAAGCATAAGGCATCTAATTTTTTTCTTTGGACGCCTATCAACTGGCCACCCTGTATAACCTCCACTTATATATTCAGAATCTTCTTGTTCTTCTTAGTATGTCGATAGCAAATTCGTGTTAAATATTTTCTGCCACAAGATTAGTTAGGCAAAGACCGCTTGCTGATACAGCCATAAATTTGTCAAGTGAGAAGGTGTCAGGGCATCTAGCGAAAGATGAAATGTGGGCCATTTTCTGTGGAAACACGCCGCATACACAATTGCTATCTGACCCGTCTGTGAACTACAATCTGTGGAGAATGAGCCAACTATCTGTCTCGCTCGCATTTAGAAGTTGTTAGCATCTTGACCCGGTGAAATAGAACATACTATTAGCGTAAAACATGGCCACGATAAAGCGTAGTAGTTAAGCTTGATAATTGCAGATGCATAAGCAGATGATTGGTAAGCTCAAGGGTTGACCCTCATCTAGTACTAGTATAGCATAGACTATACTATATACTATAAAACTTGACGACACGATTGGCGCAGTGACTGAGCGATCGACTGCTGCGCTGCGTGTCACGGATTCGATCCGAATCAAATATTTGTATGACCTGCAGATATTTGTTTTGGGTCTGGCTGTTTGTGTATGTGAGTTTAAATGTTTGTAAACACACCCACTACACAGGAGAAATTCCTATTGTGGGGCAAAAAAAATAGTAAGCTATAATTTGATACACTGAGATAAGTATCGTCTACTAACTGAATTTTCTGTCAAAATAGTACTGGTCAATTGGTTATTTTGAAACCAACGCTATTGGCGCTGTTTCACAGTTCAGATTGGAAACGGAGTTTTGATAAGGAATATAATATAACACGGCACACCATGATAGTTACCCTACCATGACGTTTTAAAACAGAACTTATTCCAGTGAGAGAAAGAGACAGAGTTATACAGGGTGTCTAGCACCATCTCTTTCTCACACAAGAATAAGTACTAGTCATAGTATTAATAGTTAAATTGCTATGTGCAGGTTACCACAACATTTGATAGCAAACAGACATGCCTTATGTGACGCAGATCGATGACGCAGTAGAAAATATCAACATCTTTATTTTGTACTAACTTATACTACTTTATAATATTACAAGCTTCCGCCCGTGACTTCGTCCGCGTAGCTTAGTTACTTTAAGCTAACGCTAACTTTAACCCGCGTTATGATCGAAAAAAAAATATCTTTGTCTCCCCTTTACTTCCCTTTTTCTCCCTCTTTTCCTATTATTTTTTATCCTATGTCTGTCTCCAGGGTCCCAACGTAACAAACAAACAAACTCAATTTCGCTTTTATAATATTGGTAAGGATTTATAATAGTAGCATTTTCCTGCGGCTTCGCTCGCATACATTTTTAATGTCACAATCAATTCAAATTGTACTCAGCTTACTCTTTCAATCGTAATTCGAAAGATAAAAACAAGAAAGTTATTTTTACTACCAAAATCAAAATCAAAAAATTTAAATATTTTTATTTCATATAGGCCTACATGGGCACCTATAAAACGTCGAGAAAAGATACACGGTTCGGGTTGGTCGTTACCTATGGAGAAGAACCGGCAAGAAACTCCATAGTTACTCTTAAATCATTTGGTTTTACAATGTTGTTGTTGCAGCGTTAGTACTTAAGTATGAGAGGACAGCGTAGGCCCGACAATAAGTCAATGCTTACTTTACAGAAAGTAAAATAAAATAATAAATAACCAAAGTTAACAAGGGTCTAAGAATCTACAAGGCCAACCATGTCCACTCATTCACAACTAATTGGTAGAAGAGAATCTATACATGAATAAAAAAATAAACAAAATAATACCAATGAGACGAGTCACACAGATGTTGCTATCAGTACTGTAACTATTCAGAACAAGGGTGATATAAATAAGTGATTTAACAACTATTGCAAAAAAATTATCAAAAGAGATCACAAAAAAGAATAAGATTGAGAATAGTTAGAGACATCCACAAATTTGTGCTGATTATAGCTACTAGGGATGCCGCATGCGCAGAAGGAACTATAGCCAAACTTCTTTATCTTCAACGTAGTCCTTGATTGTGTAATATGCTTTTTTTTAATAAGGACACGTTTTATGTAGTTTTTAAACTTTCCATCTGTCAGTTCTATTAAAGATTTTGGCAACTTGTTATAAAAGCGTATACCGTTTATTAGAAATGACTTGCTAGTTTTTGTTAATCTAAATTTGGGAATTACAATTTCGTATTTACTGCGTGTTTTAATATTATGGTAGTCGCTCCTAATTGTGAAAAGCGCCCGATTTTTACGGACATACAATACACATTCTAAGATATAAAGTGAAGGCAGAGTCAGTATATCGATCTCTTTATATTTTTCTCTGAGGGACTCGCGAGGACCCATTTTATAGATCACGCGGACTGCCCTCTTTTGTAATATGAAAACGGAATTGACGTCTGCTGCTGCTTCCCATAGCAGAACGCCATAGGACATAATACTGTGAAAGTAGGCATATTAAACTAACCTAGCTGTGTCTACATCAGTTAACTGCCTTATTTTCCTTACTGCATAAGCAGCTGAGCTGAGCCTACCCGAAAGAGATCTTATGTGCGCGCCCCATTGCAGTTTTGAATCGATAGTCATCCCCAAAAATACAGTTTCCGCTAACATTTTTGCCGTCAAGATTTAAATTTAGATCTCTTTGTGGTACATTTGGTAAGGCAAACTTTAGACATTTGGTTTTGTTCGCATTCAGTAAGAGATTATTAGCTGCGAACCATTTCGATAAAACGGTTAGACTTTTGTTAACATGATCGACATCCGGATTTTTACTATTTATTTTAAAAATGCCCTCATGGACAGTACTTTTTTCGATATGCAAAATTTCAGGATAATCGGTTCAGTGGATTCAGCATGAGAGGTAACAAACAAATATACTTTCGCATTTATAATATTAGTAAGGATAAGAATCTAATCAATCAAATCAAATCAAATCATTTATTTCAATTAGACCATTACAGGCACTTTTGAAAGTCAAGAAACAAAATGAATCTACAGTCCCGGTCACAAGGCATAATAACTTGTGAAAGTACTGTAGTTGCCCATTCCAAAGCGTTGATCTCTATGGAGAAGAATGGGCAAGAAACTCCATGGACACTCTTTTAAATTATAATATTTTTACAAAATCGTGTTTACATCATTCATGTTGAGATTATACAAATATGTGAGAAGGATGTAAAAAGGCGTGCACAGTAAGAGCGTCCAGAGTAAATAAAAAGCAAAATTTAATTTTAAATCTAAATAAGTTTAAAAATGAACCGTGGTAGCTAAAAAATGACCAGTCCCAACTGACAGCGCCCGTTCACGAACATGACGTATGGATCAGCCCCATTCAGCTCGACCATTTTGAAGGGAGCTAAATGACCCGACACACCCGCCACCATCAGTGAGACATTTAAGTGAGCATGACACTATCAACCACCAGGGCTTCGTCAAGTCAATGATAATACATAGCACTCACATATGGGCTTAATAATTATACAATACTAGAGAATTGATTCTATACATTGCAAAGATAGTCTTACAATCTTCTGCAGCTTCCACTATAGCTTCGGATACTAACCAATGAGTTTATCCCTATGCTTGTGGAGCAGGACTAGCATTAAGCCAAGCATTTTTATCATCAATATAATCCCCCAACTTATAATATGCTTGCCTACATAGTGTGCGTTTAATACAAGATTTAAATTTCGTTTCATTCAGTTGAAGAATGTGGGGAGGTATTTTATTGTAGCATTTTAAACAGTACTCCATGAAAGATGAGTCTACTTTAGCTAACCTGAAACCTGGTTGAACTAATTGGTCCCTATTTCTAGTATTATAATTGTGTCTGTCACCTCTTTTACTAAAAAGATGCAAGTTTTTCCTGACATACATGATGTTTTCATAAATATATTGACAAGGTACTGTCATGATGTTAATATCCTTAAACTGTTCCCTTAAAGAATCTCGCCTACGTAGGTTATATATGGCCCTGATGGCTCTTTTCTGCAGAATAAATATAGACTCGATGTCTGCAGCCCGTCCCCAAAGTAAAATACCGTATGACATTATACTATGAAAATAACTAAAATAGACTAGTCTCGCGGTATCTACATCAGTAAACTGACGGATTTTTCTAACAGCATATGCTGCTGAACTAAGGCGTCCTGCAAGAGATGTTATATGCGGACCCCATTGCAGCTTTGAATCGAGTGTTATTCCCAAGAAAACAGTTTTTTCGACGAATTCTAGTTTCTCTTGATTCAATACTATGTCACACACACTATTTTTGACATTTGGTAGAGCAAATCTTATGCACTTCGTTTTTTTCCCATTTAATACTAAATTATTAGCGGTAAACCAATTATGTACCTGCATTAGGGCATTATTTACGTCGTCAAGATTTGTGGCACGCCTGTTTATCTTAAATATTAAAGAGGTATCGTCAGCAAATAACACCATTTGTGGTTGGTTTTTAAACAAATGGGGTAGATCATTTATATATACTAAAAAGAGGAAGGGACCTAATATCGATCCTTGTGGTACACCCATCTTTACATTTAAACCCATTGAATTGACACCATTTATTTGTACTTGCTGCTGTCTATCATTTAAATACGATTTAACTAAACTAAGGGCAAGTTTCCCTAGGCCGTAATGTTCAAGTTTTAAGAGCAGGGTTTCGTGGTTCACGCAATCAAATGCTTTTGAGAGGTCACAAAAAATCCCTATGGCATCCTGTGCCTCTTCCCACGCAGTAAATATGTGTTTTAATAGGGTGACACCGGCGTCAGTCGTACAACGTCCTTTGGTGAAACCATACTGCTTTTCATGAAAGATTTTATTGGTGTTAAAGTGGTTGAGCATTTGGTTAAGCATTACCTTTTCAAACACCTTGCTGAAAACCGGCAAAACGGATACGGGTCTATAATTATTGGTGTCTTTACTGTCCCCAGATTTGAAAAGCGGTATTACCTTGCTGTATTTCATAAGGTCCGGGAAGACTCCTTGGTCCACACACAAATTAAATATTAAGGCTAAGTACGGTGCTATAGTCTCAATGATAGCTTGACAAACTTTAATAGACAATCCCCAAAGGTCTTCGGTTAACTTGATTTTTATTTGTTTAAAAGCTTTAATGACTACAGTGGGATTAATATGCTTAAACTGAAACTCAGCCGGGCATGGTAAAACGTTTGCTCTTAATAAGTCAACAGAAAGCAAGGGTGAGGAATTTAACGTTTCTGTAGTTTTAATTGGGATACTAGTAAAGAAATCCACAAATTCTTGAGCAACTTCGTTTTTTGTGGTTAGAAGACCACGTGAAGACTCTAGTGTTATATCATTACTAATAGCTACGTACTCTGCACGTTTTTTTAAAAAAACATGTACTTTTTATGAAAAACCAATAACTAATTTACTTATGGCGACAGCACATGGTCTAATTGAGGCAAATACTGCGCATGATGCGTTAAAATACGTAAAAAATGAGAGACAAAGCAAAATAAAGATAAATCAAACCAAATTATGTCAAAAGTAAAAAAATATTTAGTCCCGCCACTCCCCAGCCGCTCTGCAGTACTGTGATAGAGGGTATTTTAGGAGAGGTATAGGACAAGTTTTCAGCTTGCCTCACCTACAGGTAAATGATGTATGGCCTACAGATAACTGTTCCGGGTCTGGACCCGAAGTTATCTGCCAAACAACAAACAGCCAGCTGTTTGTGTATGTGAGTTTAAATGTTTGTAAACGGACCCACGATACAGAAGAAATCCTAGTGTGGGGCAAGTATAAAAAAAAACTACAACTGCAACTTATATTTGACAGCAAACCGACATGCCTTTTGTGGTTATTATGACGCAGTGGTAGTTGACGCATTTCGGGTTGGAATTTCTAATGAGCACATACCAACAACGCGCTAGCATTAATTAATTAAAACTGTCATAATCTATACAACGTTATTCTCCTGTTGTATATAAAGAGGAAATTAAAACTATTCTGTAGGTAATATTTTTTATATAACGAATATGGTACGTAGCCATGTACGTGATCACATGATTCATACAACCTACAATACATACAGTTTATAAGGGTTAAGAAGACATATATGGGATACGGGTTAAGCCGGGTACAAATCGTGATGGGAAAAAAACCCGACTGCTTAATAAAGTCCAGCACTCTAGCTTCAATTGAAAAGAAGACGGGCCAATTGGTCTAGTGGTTAGTGGCCCTGACTGCTGAGCCGGAGGTCGTGGGTTCGATTCCCACCCAGGACAAACTTTGGTGATGAGCATGATTGTTTGTTCTGTGTCTGGGTGTGATTTATGTAAAATATGTATGTATTTATAAATTATATAAGTATGTATATCAGTTGTCTGGTAACCATAACACAAGCTCTGCTTAGCTTGGGATCAGATAGCCGTGTGTGAGCTGTCCCAAGATATTTATTTATTATTTATTTATTTATTAAGTCAACTAAATTCAATCTAATGCGGATCAAAAACACCTGTAACAGTCGGACCCCATTATTTGGAAGATATGAACCGGACAAAATCAAAATTGTCTTATAGTCTAAGATCCGGCTGCAGAATCAGTGTACCTATCGAGTATTTGCTGAAAACCAAATTTTTACACATATTCATGATTAGGAGAATTTATATCCACCAGGTTGCCTATCAAAATGTGGCCGCTAGTATTTTTAATTAAATTATTAATAATTCATAATCCGTAAGAAATTTCATTGACTTTTTTTTTCAATGAAATGTCGTCTACTTTACGGCAACATCTATAAAGACTCTGAAAAATTATGGTTGCCGTTGCGCACCTGGCCGCACCTCTTCGCAGCCAGGTATACACAGGTATGAATTTGTTACATTTATACACCCACAACGTACATTTATAATTTATATATCAAATTAAAGCTAATTTTTTTCTGTATATTATTATATACGGTTGCTTAATTAAATCTGGCCGCCAATAAGGGTTGCTGGCTAATAAATATAGTAAATATTAAAAGTAGATTGAAAGAGAGCTAGCGCGTAACAACACTAGTCAGACGAGGATAGCGATTGCCAGCTGTCGGACGGTTTAAAGCCATTGCGCATGCGTCAGATGTTAGTGTTCTCAACCTCCGATTCAAACAATAGTAGGTACGACTCAAAATAATAAATACTCCAAAAGAAACGTCTTTCTTTTCTAAAATAAAAATTAAAAAGTCAATGACAAATTTAAAAATTACAAAAAAAAATGAATATTGATGATGAATAAAATCAAGGTTACTTATGTAAAAACATTGTGTTGTACAAGTACTGTATGAAAAAAGATTTAATTTTATTCAAGTATTACATTTATTTTACATATTCATCAATCATCAGTTTAAGCAAATTATGAATTTTTAAAATGTATTTTATACTTCCATGACTCTTTTTTAAAAATCTGAATCATCGGAGCTCTCAGTCACACTATCATCGCAGGTATCACTTTCATCAGAAATATCGGTATCGTCATTATTATCGGAAGGCTTGTTCGTGAAATCACACAGCACATTCTCAACTTGCGCTGGAGTTGAATCTCCCAGGAACCATGTTGGTTTTAAAAAACCATCTAACAGCAGCCAGCCATTATTTTCCGCGCTGAACTTGATGCAATCCCGCTCAGTAGCATTTAACCACATCGAATTAACAAAGATGGTCCGCAATAATTTTTCCTTTAAAGATTTCCAGCATGGTGGAATGTGCGAGATTGATAATTTTTCGATGCACAAATAAAACAGCAATATATTATGTTGTGTATTACGTACTCCAAACAGCGTGGTTTCGAACTTAAAATAAAAATCACAACTGATCCGTTGAGAACACTAACATCTGACGCATGCGCAATGGCTTTAAACCGTCCGACAGCTGGCAATCGCTATCCTCGTCTGACTAGACAGTGGTGTTACGCGCTAGCTCTCTTTCACTCTACTTTTAATATTTACTATATTTATTAGCCAGCAACCCTTATTGGTGGCCAGATTTAATTAAGCAACCGTATATAATAATATACAGAAAAAAATTAGCTTTAATTTGATATATAAATTATAAATGTACGTTGTGGGTGTATAAATGTAACAAATTCATACCTGTGTATACCTGGCTGCGAAGAGGTGCGGCCAGGTGCGCAACGGCAACCATAATTTTTCAGAGTCTTTATAGATGTTGCCGTAAAGTAGACGACATTTCATTGAAAAAAAAAGTCAATGAAATTTCTTACGGATTATGAATTATTAATAATTTAATTAAAAATACTAGCGGCCACATTTTGATAGGCAACCTGGTGGATATAAATTCTCCTAATCATGAATATGTGTAAAAATTTGGTTTTCAGCAAATACTCGATAGGTACACTGATTCTGCAGCCGGATCTCGTACTATTACAAGATTATGACAAATCGATGGACGCAATAATCACCAAAATTTGCCCGCGCGCTTTGTCTCGAAAGACTGAAACTGAGTTAAACGGGCACCCGAGACGGACACCCACCACGTGTCTGCGTAGGCTCTGTAGGTATGTGAAGGACCTTGTCACAGATACCTAAAGAGTTCATTCGCTTGACCTCATATGACAGACCGACACTGTACTTTCACAATTATTCTTTCTCTGTCGAAACGCATTTATACTTACAAGCTTTTCATCAAGCGCGGATGTCCGTTTAACTCAGTTTCAACCCTTAGAGTGTCAATTGTTAACAGACTACTCGAAAATTCGTGGACCAAGCGACATCCACACGTTGACCACGCGGCGTTTTGGTCGAAAACGAGTGGACGCCGCGCGCCGTACAACGGCGACGAGTGCCGGTGGCTCTAATGAGCTGTGACCTTAAAATGCCACAGAGGAACAGACACACATATATAGACTGCTACACACAATACCGTCCGTATTCGGGTAAAAAATGTCGTCAAGCTTCATTGTGCTGTCCTGATGGTCGCCACTTTCGAATCTGGCTTTTAGGCGTTGTAATTGCTTTAGAATATCACCAAATTTATTCATATATTTCATATTCATATCTTTATTGCATTCCATAATGTCTGAGGATCTTAAAATAGGCTTAAAGCTAAGGTACAATTATGGACCCTGTAACGCACAGCAAACAAATTAAACAAATTCTTAATATTAATTACCAAATTATAAATAAATTATTCATATTGAAGTCAACAAAAAATTTACAACTTATTCTAATAAAATATTGAAAAACTAAACTATAACAAAAATAATGCAGCTGATGGAGCTACTGAAGGTAACTAAAACTTTCAATAGCGCCATCAGGATGGAATTTGGTGTGGACAAATGTGCGGTCATGCATGTAAAGCGAGGGGAAATTGTGGAATCTGTAACCCAGCTCTTAGATTCCATAAACCTTAGATCCCTCTCAGCATCCGAAACCTACAAGTATTTGGGGATGTCGGAAGCGCTGGGCATCAATGTTGCTGACATGAAGCAATCGTTGAAGGAGCGCTTCTTTGGCCGCCTGAAAAAAGTATTTAATAGTCTTTTATCTGGCGGAAACAAGGTGCGTGCTTTCAATGGTTGGGTCATGCCGGTTTTGATGTGCTCTTTCGGCATACTCAAATGGACTCAAACAGAACTGGACGCCCTGGATAGGAAGGTCCGTACATTGTTAACGGCATTTCGTATGCATCACCCACGTTCTTCGGTCATGAGATTGTATATCCCGCGGAGTTGTGGAGGTCGAGGCTTTTTAAACGCCAAGACTCTCCACAATCGCGAGATATGCAGTCTCAGGGAATATTTTCTAGAAACAGACGTGGGAATGCATCGAGATGTGGTTGCAGTGGACAAAGGCCTCACCCCGCTCTCCTTGGCTAAAGAGAACTGGCGCAAACCTGTAGTGCTTGACACTAACGACCGCAAGGAGGTATGGCAGAGTAAGGAGCTTCACGGACGCTTTTTCCGGGCCCTACATGGACCCGATGTAGATCAATCAGCGTCCGTAGCCTGGCTACGTTCCGGGGACCTCTTTGGAGAAACCGAAGGTTTTGTCTGTGCAATTGTGGATGAAGTTATGATGACGAATAACTACCGGAGATTTATTGTGAAGGATGGCACGGTTGACATATGTCGGGCATGCCACCGTCCGGGTGAATCAATTCGACACATTATCTCCGGGTGTTCTCGTCTAGATAACGGAGAGTACTTGCATAGACACAACCTTGTAGCCAGGATTATCTATCAGCTACTTGCTCTAAAGTACAACCTTGTGGAATCGGAAGTGCCGTACTACAGGTATGAGCCCGACCCAGTTCTTGAACATGGCAATATCACATTGTACTGGGATCGCTCCATCATCACTGACAGGACTATTGTTGCTAACAAGCCTGATATAGTGGTGGTGGATCGATCAGAGCGGCGCGCAATGATTGTTGACATAACAGTCCCGCATGATGAGAACCTCGTGAAAGCCGAGAAAGATAAGCAAATCAAGTATATTGACTTGGCTCGCGAGGTTGTCGACATGTGGGACGTGGACTCAGCGATCATTGTGCCGATAGTCGTTACAGCCAATGGCTTAATTGCTAAGAGCCTCGACCAACACCTGAGAAGGCTCTCGTTAGGCAGCTGGATCAAGGGTTTGATACAGAAAGCGGTACTCCTGGACACGGCTCGTATTGTTAGGAGGTTCCTTTCTCTGGAGCCCTGAGCGCCAAAAGCTTGGATTCTGTTCCCGATACCGGTGGGCTACTATTCTTATATTTTTAAATGTTTTTTTATGCTTTTTTGAAATATTTAAAAATGTAATAATATGTATAAAAAACAATAAATGAACAAAAACAAAATAAAAATTGAGATCAATAGTAACATATTGTTGGGATTGAAATTAAATTTATTCGTATTTTTATTAAATAACACTTTACAATAATAGTAATCTATCTATCGGCTAATAATGTTTAGTGTCTGTTTGTGTTAAATCTCGACCCATTCAGTGGATTTTACGAGAAAGAGTGTCAAATATCCATCCATCCTTACAAATCGCATTTATGTTATCGTCATACATATTTATCTGATTTGGATAAACACAAAACATTTATTAGTAAATGTGGTTTATTGTTATTAACAGTTTAACCCACTCGTAAGTACTTTATATATTCTATATGTTTATTTCCGTGTAACGATTTGGTAACGACAGGAATTTAATCATAAATTCGAAATACTTACCTAATATTGTTTAAAATTACAATTAAATATTAATTATCTAATATATAAAATTCTCGTGTCACAGTTTTCGTTCCCATACTCCTCCAAAACTCTTCGACCGATTTTAACGAAATTTTGTGTACATATCGGGTAGGTCTGAGAATCGGCCAACACCTATTTTTGATACCCCTAAGTGAGCAGCGGGTGAAACCGCTGGGCACAGCTAGTTATATTTATAAAACCGGCCAAGTGCGAGCCGGACTTGTGGATGTAAGGTTACGTACAATAATTACTAATATCCTTTCTAATATTATAAAAGTGAAAGTGAGTTTGTTTGTTTGTTACGTCTTCACGCCTATATAGCTACACCGGTTTTGATGAATTTTGGTACAGAGATAGTTGGGACCCTGGAGACGGACATAAGCTAACTTTAAAAAAAATGAGAAATGACTGAGAAAGCGGGAAGAAAAGGAAAAACTTAGCTTTGCTATTACAATGAATAACGCGCTGGGGCAAAATCTACAAGTAGCAGGTACCTGCAAATCAGGAAAGGGGCACTGTGTTACCCCGAATAAAACGCGAGCGAAGCCACGGGCAAAAGCTAGTTATATATTAAACGGCAAAAAAACGTTTGTTAGATGGGGCCCCCTAAAATATTTATTTAATTCATTTTTTTTTTATTATAGCTGCAAAAAAATCTCAACTATCACCAGGCTATAGGCAGGCAGAGACCCTGAAAATGGGACTTTATTACTAAGGTCATAAAATCCCATTTTACCCTTCGGGTACAGGACACTAAAAATGATACAATGAGTGTTGAGTACATACAATTGGGGTTTCTTAAGAAAGATACTGAAAATGGCGAAGTTTTCTAGCAATTACTGTATTTTGTATATTAGGTACACAATATACAGTAATTGCAGGGCCTTCACCTAGATGCAAACTTCTCTTTCATCATCATTTAGGGGAGTTCACCTCATTGGCTGTCTTCAACCGATTCGTGTCCATAGTCGACATAGACTATCGACTGATTTTTTCTTATCGATTACTAAAATAAACTATCTCGAGAAATCTATGTGGCATGCGGAAAAAAAAATGATGATCCAGCTATATCAAGCAAGAAGGACATGTGACTAAAAGAGTGATGGATCTGAATGTTGATGGACGGAGAGCGAGAGGAAGGCCAAAGAAAAGATGGATGGATTGTGTAAGGAATGATATGAAAGAGAAAGGAGTAAATGATGCGGTGACGTCTGATAGGGGAGAATGAAAGAAGAAAACGTGTTGCGCCGACCCCAAATATAATGGGACAAGGAAAGTGATGAGGCAAGCAGGAAAATGATGAGGCTCTGTGTGATCCTAAATATTTTACCAGAAATGTAGTGACACATTATATCTGTAATCAACACTATTTGACGCGCATTATTTGAGGACGCTAGTGCCGTAATTTTGATAAGCTTTCCTTGTATTAAGTTAAAATTATGTTTGAAATAAATGTTGATACAGTTTAATAACTATGTTTACATATAAAGTTTTTCTATTCATTACAACTGTAGGTGTTGCAAAAAGTGAAGTGGAATTTAAAACTATGTGCAAAAACAACTATACGGATCAGTACAATAATAAAATCGATGTGTTAGAATATTGTTCTAATAAATTGTGTATAGAAAAATGTTGCAGACCTAATGAATTTTTTCGTTTAAATGGAATTTGGGACTCTATGGTTTTATTGCGTCGAAAAGCTAGACTTAGTGCTCAATACGATGCCATCGACGTTTTATCTTCGAAAGTAAATAATAAATCGTCGAATAATTATGTCTTCATTTATAATCATAGAGATTTTAGAAACTGCACCGCTCCACACGATATAAAAGAGGAATATGAAATCTCTAAGGTAACCGTTTTTTACGCTTTATTTTTACGCTAGCTGTGCCTCGCGATTTCACCCACCACTTTTCTTTTTGCTCGGCTAATAAGGAACAAACTCTTCAGTTCTATTTTATTAGTACCTACCCATTGATTTTAATAAAATATGACTGCGTTGCGAGAATACAAATATAGAGTCTTCTAGAGCAACAACATCAATCAACATTAACAGAATATAAAAATACTAGCTGTGCCCAGCGGGTGAAACCGCTGCTCACTTAGGGGTATGAAAAATAGATGTTGGCCGATTCTCAGACCTACCCGATATGTACACAAAATTTCGTTTGAATCGGTCCAGCCGTTTCGGAGGAGTATGGGAACGAAAACTGTGACACGAGAATTTTATATATTAGATACAAACCGTTTTTTTTTTAATATCTTGTAGGTACTACAGTTTTAGGAATATTTTTTTATAATGTAGCAAAGTAAATAGTTTTCATTTTCGCTTTTTCTTTGCCAAGAGCCTCGACCAACATCTGAGGAAGCTTTCTTTAGGCAGCTGGATGAAAGGCTTGATACAAAAAGTACTCTTGGACACGGCTCGTATTGCCAGGAGGTCCCTATTTTCGCCTTTAGCTTGAACTCTGTTCCCGATACCGGTGGACTACTATATATTTGTATTTTTAAATGTTTTGTTTTATTTAGTTTTGATAAGAAATATCTGAAAAAATAAATAAAAAAGCTAGTTGGCGATCACGGCTTCGCCCGCATGATATCTAAATAAAAACTTTTTAATAAAAAAATAAAACCGACTTCTAAAAAAAACTAAAAACTGGAAAATAACTTTATTTCCGGAAGTCGGTGGCTTTTGTTGGTTTCGTTGACTTTATTGGCCACCGACTTCCGGAAATAAAGTTATTTTCCAGTTTTTAATTTTTTTTAGAAGTCGGTTTTATTTTTTTATTAAAAAGTTTTTATTTCTACATTTTTAGTTACTTATAGTATTATGATATAATTCGCAAACACGGTTAAAAAGTTTTTATTTTTAGCTTTAGTCCCGTCTTAGATACAATTTTTAGTTCCACATCAAGCTATAGATTAAATACTAAGTATCTATATTATGCTTTAGTATTAAACCAATTCAGAAATCATATGCATCATCCCCTAGGGGATACAGCTGATACTTGATCTGATGTAACTTATGTTTCTTAATGACTAGGTGAGGGGTGGGGAGGGGATACGGTCACCCTGCTCCCACTCGCCTGCCTACCCTGGCGAAACCCATACTTATACATGTGATTGCAGCAATTACGGCAGATTTGCTGTCATTTATTAAAGAGTGCCGTTGTATATCACTGAAGATCTATCACCAAATTACTGCGATGACCTTCCAAACCATAGTAGTACATACCATTTTTGATCATTTGTCTTCGACAACTTCTAAAATTTAATCGACGAATGAGTATATCATCAACGTACACGAAGTCAATCTAATACGTATTATTAAAGATAACTCAAAAACTACTTGTCGGATCTTGATATTTTTTTTATGGGACCAAACGACAACCACCAGCTTTCGAATAAAAAAAGAACCATCAAAATCGGTTCACTCAGACCTGAGTTATGAGGTAACAAACACAAAAAAAAAAAATTAAAAAAAAAAAACATACAGTCGAATTGAGAACCTCCTCCTTTTTTTGAAGTCGGTTAAAAAAAGGATTTAATGTGTTATTCAAGACTATAATCTACCTCTGTGCTAAATTTTATCAAGATCCATTCAGCCGTTTTGACGTGAAAGAGTAACAATCATCCATACATCAAACCATCCATCCTCACAAACATTCGCATTTATAATATTAGTAGGAAATGTATTAAAATGAATAAACGAATCTAAGTACATTTCATAGCGACTATATTTATAGTCGCTATTAGCTAATTGTATTATTTATTACATATTTTTTTTATTGTATTATATAATTAGCTATTTGTATTATTAGCTAATTGTTAATTTTAACAATTAGCTGAATTTACTCCGTTTTGTATTTACAGGATGGATCCTTATCGAGGCAAAGCACAACAACAAAAAAATGGTCTACAATTGGAAGACTGACATATTGTTTAGAATACAAAGTATACTATAAAGATAAAAATGATAAGAACAATAAAAAACCATCGATAAAAATCATCGTCCGAGAAATTATTTCAGATCCACGCGATAAGGACAAGATAGCGATATTTGAAACAGTGGGTAAGTTAAACTTTGCATTATACATAAAGGTCCGGTGAAATTGAGGCAAATACCACGCCATGTTTCTTATTGTTATAAAAAGTAACGCGACAATTTTTTATATATTTTTTAAATGTCATCCCACACCAGGATTTCTCCTGTATCGTGGGTGCGTTTACAAACATTTAAACTCACATATACAAACAGCCAGACCCGGAACAACTTTCTGTAGGGTATACAAATATTTGTTCCGTGCGAGAATCGAACCCTCGACACGCAGCGCAGCAGTCGATCATTCAGCCACTGCGCTAACCGTGTCGTCCGTGTCGTGATTTGCAACAGTTTGTTCGTCTCTCTACTTCCATACCAGTTGTCTGGTTACCATAACACAAGCTCTGCTTAGCTTGGGATCAGATAACCGTGTGTGAGTTGTCCCAAGATATTTATATTTTACAAGATATTTATTTTTTATTTATTTATACAAGTAAGTGACCAGTGAATGGGTAACATTTCTCGCGCAGTGTTCACTTAGACCACGACAAAATGGTAATTGGTACTTTATAACATGGACATGCATGCATGGCGTTTTTAGGGTTCCGTAGTCAACTAGGAACCCTTATAGTTTCGCCATGTCTGTCTGTCCGTCCGTCCGTCCGTCCGTCCGTCCGTCCTCGCTTAATCTCTGTGACCGTTAGCACTAGAAAGCTGAAATTTGGTACCAATATGTATATTAATCACGCCGACAAAGTGGTAAAATAAAAATTGGAAAAAAATGTTTTATTAGGGTAGCCACCCTATATGTAAAGTGGGATGTGATTTTTTTTTTTAATTTCAACCGTAACGTGTGATATATTGTTGGAAAGGTATTTAAAAATGAATAGGGGTTTAGTAAGATCATTTTTTGATAATGTCAATAATTTCGGAAATAATCGCTCCAAAAGTAAAAAACAACGTGTCCCCCCCCCCCTCTAACTTTTGAACCATAAGTTTAGAAAATATGAAAAAAATCTGAAAAGTAGAACTTTATAAGGACTTTCTATGAAAATTATTTTGAACTTGATTGACACAACAGTTTTTGTACAAAAAAGACAAAAAGTTTTACAAAATAATTTCTGGTCTAAGTTTGTAGTATAATCGTATATGCAAGCATTTTTTTAACTTTGTTTACATATTTTATTATCCTGAACATAGGTATCTTTTTTAAAAAAAAAAGAATTATTGAAATCGGTCCTCACAATCCAAAAGTATTAATTAGTAACCCAATTCCCCGAGAGATGGCGCTGTAGGTACTTATCACATTGGATCCGGTATTACCGAATTGTTCCGTTGGTCTCTCCTTGACATTGGCGGTATCTTATAACTACATTAAATTTCTATTAAGAAATGCTAAGGCAATTTAGAACAAAACTAAAATTCATTTTTTTAACACCATCAAAATGTTAAGGTAAAAACCAGTTCATAAATGGTTCGATAGATGGCGTTGTATAATGACGTCATTTTTTTAAAAGTCGATGTTAAGATTTTCCGTGCTTTCCACCTTTAAACTCATAAGTGGGAACATTTACATTTATTGTGACGGACAGGAAACTACGGAACCCTACACTGAGCGTGGCCCGACACGCTCTTGGCCGGTTTTTTCATAAGTTAAAAAACCTTCTAAAAGAACTTGATTATTTCTCGTTCGAAAATAGAAAAAAAATCGAGGACTGAGGAACCTTTGAAAATAAAAAAATAATTTAGTCAGGTTTTGCAATATTTGTAGCACTTGCCATAGCTTCTATCATATATCATACACGCTTTATTGTTATACAAGCTGATTATCACTACCCTCCACACTAGGATTCCCAGTGTCTTGTCTTTTTGACGACACGGTTGGCGCAGTGTCTGAGCGATCGACTGCTGCGCTGCGTGTCGCGGGTTCGATTCCCGCATGGAACAAATATTTGTATGGCCTACAGATAGTAATTGTTCCGAGTCTGGCTTTTTGTGTATGTGAATTTAAATGTTTGTAAATGCACCCACGATACAGGAGAAATTCTTAGTGTGGGGCAACGTTTTTAAAAACCAAATTACCTCTCAGCTTCTGAGAGAAGATGAGATATGCCTAAGTTTATTGTTGTTTAATTTCCAGGAGTGTTGATATCGTCATTCTTCCTGTTGTTGGTGCTAATTGTTTACTGCCTGCTGCCCGAACTCAGAAACCTGACCGGTTTAGTACTGATGGCCTACACATTTACTACATTTTCTGCTTTCATAACTAAATTGGTGATTAATTTTACTGTACGGCACCCGCCACCGGGGTTCTGCAAACGAACAGGTAAGCATTTTTTTTGAAGAACAAGGTGCACTTTTTTAAAAATAGTATTTCCCTTCCCTGTTTAATAACTTGATGCACTTCTAGAAGCAGTTTAAGATTTTTTTATTTTTAAGATTTTCAAAAGTTTGTGTACAATTTATTAATAATGTATATTTTTCTGTCCATAACAAAAAACAATCGTAAAAAATACTCCATTATTTAGCCATTCTTATTCTCACACTATAATTAATTAGTGTTAAAAATATTTATAAATTTATAATTCCTCATCTGGTTTTCCCAAATTATTTGAAATGGACATTGATATCCGCAAAAGTTTTATTTTTTTCAGTTAAATAAACGTTCAAAAAGACTCGTTCAACCCGTTTAGTAGTATTTTTAAAGTTTGTCATATACTATAATCAGTGATCGGATATTCGGGCTCTTATATACCTAAACTATATTTCTTGAAAGAATAATATGGAAATTCCTTTCTGAATTAGTAAGTAATCCCGAATTCCCGGGATTAAACAATTTTGTAAAAATAACTATAGGTAACTTAATGAAATTATAGCAGTGGTTATTTTGATTTAGTATCTTTATTTTATTCAAAATAAATGGAATTTCAATAAAAAAATGTTACATTGAGAGTTTAACAAGGAACAGTCGTCTTGAAAGTACGAGAGAGTAAGCATTATTCAAAGAAAATATATCGTATTTACAACGAGTTCTAACTATATTTTGTATGTAGGTAACATTTTTAAACGATTCCGCGATCCGGAATTCTAAAAGGCATGTCCATATTACTTTTTCGTAGGCACAAAAATGAAGTTTAGGTAAATTAGCGCCCGGTTATCCGATCATAGACAACGTAACTGGGGGCCTACTCTCTTTCTCCGAAACGTAACTTCGTTAACGAACGAAAGTCAAAAGTAGTTAGTTAGTTTCATTTCATTTCATTCATTTCGAAATTTTCGGACGTCCGAAGTTTATTTGACATTAAAATTTTCTAAACCTACTCTAATTCGCGCAAAATGATATAGAGTAGGGTTACAAACGTAACTACTTTTGACTTTCGTTCGTTAACGAAGTTACGTTTCGGAGAAAGAGAGTAGGCCCCCTGATGTTCTTTTCCCGGGTTAGTTTTCAATTCCAAGATACATCCGAATTACCCAATGATTACCAAATGAAATCGTCTAAATTGGTCGCACCATTGACGAAAACAAGATGACATTTTTAAAATGGACATCGTATCGGTGATTTTTTAAATAAAATATAATAATTATTCCCATGGAAAAAACTTTACTTAGTCCTTTTTTTGGGGTGGGAAATTATCAAATAACTTCCCCCGCGCTGGGCTGAGCGGAGGAGAGTGTGAGACTTGTACCGACTAAAACCCACCCATGCTCCTTCCATTACTCTTCCGGGGCCGCGGTATCTCTTTCGAACAACCCGCAACCCTGGTTTTCTTAGCCCTTACTATTAAATAGCTAACTTTATAATTACTATTTCAGCGCCATTCGCATACTTCTTCTTCATGTCAAGTATCTTCTGGTTGAGTGTCATATCGTTCGACGTATGGTCGGGATTAAGGTAATAAACGAATACGTTCCCATTGTTTTCTTTTTCTCTGATGAAAGTTTGACCTTCATGGCATGTTTGACGGCATGGTTGGCGCAGTGGCTGAGCGATCGACTTCTGCGCTGCGGGTCGCGGGTTCAATCCCCTCACGGAACAAATATTTGTATGGTCACTGATAGTTGTTTTGGGTCTGGCTATGTATGCGATTTTAAATGTCTGGAAACGCACCCACGATACAGGAGGCATTCCTAGCGTGGTTCAACTTTTTTTTTAATATATACAAATGTTCACCTCCATAATTTTGATATTCGTCGTTTATATAAAAATTGGGAAAGGCTTTACCCAACTAACCAACAGTAGGCAATGCTGAATGAATGGTAGTTAAGTTATGTTATAAACAAGAAACATCAATCTTCGCGACAACTTTACAGTAATTTAAACTTAAACAAGTAACTTTTTCCCTTTTGCAGAAGGTTTCGTATAAAGCGCGGCTCTAAACGCGAAGAGTTAATAAGGTTTCTGTGGTACGCTCTCTACGCCTGGGCGACACCGCTCCTCATTACAGCAATAGCCACCACTCTGGATAACGTTGAAACATCGGGTATTGAGAAACCACCCTTCAGCGATTGCTTTCATGCCGGTTTGTATACATTCTTGTTCGTTTTTTAATCCATATTCTTATTTTGTGCCATGTCAAAAAACTGACCTAAAAAGAAAAAAAAACAAGATGTGTGCTAGGAACATAGATGAAAGGGAATCGAAAACGAAACAAAAATTCTCATCGCAGTCAGGGAACTTTTTATACAAGAAAGAATTGTAGAGATTGGTACCCCGACTGCGATGATTAGTCTCGTTTGTTGTGTACTCGTGACGATGCAGGATTCAAATTATACCCCATACATGTAAATCCGTTCAGGCATTTAGAAGTTATGATGGAATAAAGAAATTCACACACAAACCAACATACATGAACAACAAACATAACACTCTTTTTTTGGGGCAGTCGTGTAAAAAGTGAAAGTGATTTTGTTTGTTTGTTTGTTACGTCTTCACGCCTAAATAGCTAGACCGATTTTGATGAATTTTGGTACAGAGTACAAAATCTAGTTACTTATATTTTCTAGCTAATGGAGGCCAGTCTAGTAATTTCGTAACTAGGTTTAATTATCGGGACTTCAAGTACCTACATTTGATAATTTTTAATAAGATAAGATATAGAAATAGGCATGCATTATTTATTTAATTTAACAAATAGGCATGCATTATCACAAAAAACATGATCTTCTTGACAATGGAACATTTGTAAAATGACGAAAATAGTCCCATAAAACTATCAAATTTGTTGACAGTATTAATACTCGTTCAGACAGGCCTGTTTTGTCGCGCGTTGGCGTCTCACACTAGCACGGCGCGGCAATATTCGTTTCCTTGATCACAACCTATCACAAAATCCTAACATACCCTTTTCTTCTGATCTCAGTCGTATTTATCGCATCGACCGAATAGAATAGCAAGGCGCGGCGTTTCAGTATTCTTTTCCTCGATCACAGCCTATCGCAAAATCCTAATCTACCCCTTATCTTTTTCTTCTGATCTCAGTCGTATTTATCGCATCGACCGCTAGATTAGAATAGCAAGGCGCGGCGTTTCAGTATTCTTTTCCTCGATAACAACCTATCGCAAAATCCTAATCTACCCCTTTTCTTTTTCTTCTGATCTCAGTCGCATTTATCGAACCGACCGCTAGATTGTATCGCTCAAGAATAGCAAGACTATTTCATAAGTATTCTACTTCTATTTTTTTTTTCAGGTAAACCGTATGATTACTACTTTCGGATACCAATAGGGATATTAATTATAATTAATATTCTTCTGTTCATCGCGACCGTCTACAACATATGGAAAGTGAAACATGCTGTTAAAAATTCCAACAGTTCCAAGCAACAAAACACCAAGTGGGTATCTTTATAAGTATTTTCTTGCCGTAATCAGTCCGTGGCAACATGTTGGCTCGTAACTGAGCCCGCTGTATGGACCAAGTCAAGGTCACGCTTTTTCAAGCTTACTGTCAGGCAGTGGCGTAACTATACCAACTGGGGCCCGTGGCTAATTCATTTATTGGGGCCCTATCAGTTAAAACCGTCACGCTGTACTTAATTTAATTTTAATAAACCACCTAGTAGTGACAATAAGAAAAAATATTTCTGACCTCTCTTGGGTCGGGGGCCCGTGGCATTTTGCCAGTCCTGCCACCCTATAGTTACGCCACTACTGTCAGGGACTGTACACGGGTGGACTATGGGTTAATCATATCAAATTCTTGGACACTTTGCGTGTCCAATATAATAACATCTTCAGGATGATGTTGGGATTTCCTCGTTTCTGCAGTGACACAGAGCTGTTCGCGCATGCTCGTACTGACTGTTTTCGCACTGTGATTTGAAAGAAAGTTGGGTAACTTATGAGGAGGGTGCTGGGGAGTCACAACAGTATCCTAAAGACTATAGCTGAAGATGTGCGTGTTCCTGTGTTATCCCTCCTCTATCAGTTATCTGGGTGGAGCGGGTTGTCTCAGCGCAAGGGACATTATGAGTGTTTGTTGTTTGCTTTTAAATTTGTGTTACTAACAATAGTTTTTTAAGTCAGTATGTATACTAACCATTGGATCAAGATGTCCGTAAAATAAATAAATTGAATTGAATTTAAATCTATACTAATATTATAAAGCTGAAAAGTTTGTTAGTTTGTTTGTTTGAACGCGCTAATCTCAGGGACTACTGGTTGGAATTCGAAAATTCTTTTAGTGTTGGATAGTCCATTTCTTGAGGAAGGCTATAGGCTATATAACATCACGCTACGACCAACGGGTGCTGAGCAGCGCGGGTGAAACCGCGTGGAACAGCTAGTAATTCTTATAAGGGGGAAAGCGCTTTCACCAAAATTTTACAACTACTCGGATCAATCTTTAGGTTAAAATCGGATAAATCTTAGTAGTTCTGTGGTGGGTGGCTACATACCTAGTTTCCTCAGTGCTTAGGAGAGCAAGTTAAGCGGTTGGTGCCGACTGTAAATTGTAAATCTTTGACAGTCGTTAGAGATGGTCAGCTAAGCAGATAGTGATACCTGTAGTTTTTGCCCTTGCGCCTTATTTAATGTAATAGCAAAGCTAAGTTTTCTCTTTTCTTCCCTCTTTCTCTATCATATCTCAATGTTTTTTTTTTAAATTGCCTAACCAAAATTCATCAAAATCGGTTTAACTATTTAGGCGTGAATACGTAACAAACAAACTAACACACTTTGGCTTTTATAATATTAGTAAGGATGTATGAGGCTGAAGTCGCTTTTTGTAACACGGAACTATCAATGACTTGGAATAAAGGCGTGTACTTATGTTTTCTGAATATTTCAGATTCTCAACATACATAAAGTTATCTGTTATGATGGGAGTGAACTGGTGCATGGAACTTGTTGAAACTACAGATATCTTGTGGTTGTACATCTTGGTCAACATCTATAATATATTCATCGGTGTCGCCGTATTCTATCTATTTGTGTGGGACAAAAAGAATTTGGTGTCGTTGTGCAAAAAGTAAGTTATTTTTCATCGTCAACATATCTGTTACGAAAATTTTCAATTAATTAGATTCCACCTGAAGAGCTTGCAAAAATATAAAATTTATGATTACTATTTACGATTTTAGAACAAGACACAGTTTTTGGAACGAAGTTCCTTATCGCGCGTTGTGAAAGGGGGCTAGACGGAAATTCTTACGAAAAGTTGTCACGACACTTTTTGCAAGCTGTGCGGCGTCGCATATTTCTCTGTCTGTCTGTCTGTCTCTCTCTCTTATAGAAAGCAAGCCAGATATTTTCATTTCTATAGGAACTTCGTTCCATCCGAGTGTCCCTTGACACCTCTAAATATTTTTATTTGATTAATAGCTTGGTAGGCTATGCAGCTTCATTTAAACCTTACAGCATTTTTTTTTCTTCTGTTAACGAAATAGAACACCATTTATAAAATATATTATACTTATAATATCTCAGTGGCTAAGCGATTGGCTGCGTGCGTATGCGCTGCGCTGCGCTGCGTGTCTATCTCGCATTTAAAAACCGCTCATGCTTACGAGGTCTAATGAAACTGTTTTTTTTAGGTTTAACATCCAGTATGAGTTCACGAAGAATCTAGAGGCGGAAACATCACAACGTGCGAAAAGTGTTAATACTAAGACTACGTTCGTCTCCCGGTCAACTGTTAAGGGCAAGGATCCAGATCAAAACCAGGATCTTGCGATAAATTATCCCAAGGAAGAAATTTCTTTAGTTTGATTGTGCGCGTGGGATCTGGAAAATAATAGGCATTTAACAGGTTACATTCCACCGTAGAGGGGCTCCGCTCGACCCTTAGATTTATTAATTTATTTATTTTTAATTATTGGCTTGTTTTTTAAATTTAAACAACCACATTTTTATTCTCCAAAGAGTTAGGCGGAATAAAATAATGTCCACATTATATTTTAAAACTAAGGTTTTTTAGTGACTGTAAAAAAGCGAAGTAAAAACTACGCCATCCTGAAATAAGTATTTACCCACCGGTTAATTAGAAAAGTTGTTTAATTTATTATCTTCTTAGTACTTAACTTCTAAGAATACCTATCGAGTACCTAATGAAGGTACTTTTAGAATAACTATATATTTGTGTTTGAGCTTGGTTTTAAATCAAACGCCTGCTCGTCTTTATTGAGCAAATCAACGGCGCAATACAGTTAACTTAGGCTAATTACTTGTAAGGTTCAATATATGTACACATGTCACTTTACTTCATCTTATGGTTTTTTCGAGGCATTAAATACTTGACTAGTCATCAGCATTTTTAGAGTTTCCTTGAAGAGTCCCTAAAATTCCCCAACAATTTGTCCGATTCGCGAGGGTATTATTGGGTATTGAGATTAGATTCTATTTATGTAATCCTTTTTGGGTAAAGATTCAGTACCACTTAAAACACTCATGTTTCACACAATCATGTTTATTTGTGATATTATGTTGATACTCACAATTTATATTTTAGTAAATTTAATACGTCTTAATCTTCGCCGGTCACAACTAACATGGAATAAGTACTGGAGCCTAAAAGAAATATTCAAAGGCAGCTTTCCAACCAATATAAAAACGAAGGCCATGAACTCTTGCATCTTACCATGCTTAACATACGCCTTCCAAACGTGGAAATACAGCAATACCGTTAAAAATAAGTTAGTAACATGTCAACGAGGTATGGAGCGCAGCATGTTAAACATCAAAAAAATCCAAAGACGATAACACAAAAATAAGAGAAACAACAAATGCCAAAGATGGACTAGTACAAGCGTTAACCCTAAAATGCAAATGGGCTGGTCATGTAGCACGCTTGCAAGACCAGAGATGGATCAAAATAGTTACAGCCTGGAAAGGCCCACTTGGCAAGAGGAGAAGAGGAAGACCCTGCGCAAGATGGGAAGATGACGTAGTTAAAGTCGCCCGTGTAGATTGTTTTCAAATAGCCAAATCTAGAGAAGACTGGTCATCCTTGGAGGAGGCCTTCACCTGCAGAGGGGTTCTAGCAGAAGATTAAATAAAATCGTAGTAGTAAATTTCAACACTGTATCATGAAAAACCATAAAGTTTGTTATGTTACCTGGATATCCGTACAAATTCACTGTCACCAACGGCGTGCGGCCGGCGGCGTCCCAATAATGTCTCAGTTTGTATTGTAGTTAATTAACTGGTGATACATTTTCCATCTGGCAGGCTTTGGACTGTCGTAATGGTCAAGTGTAGGGTAGCGCTTGCGAAAGTGTCGCATGGTGTCCGTAGTATGTAATTATTATAAACGCGAATAGGTACTTAGTGTCGCATGGTGTATATAATAGTATAACATAAATTGAATGAAGGAATCGATTCAGTTACTTATTCTGAACAAACTATATTCAGGTTTCGCATATACTAAAAATAATGTTGTATCACAGTTTAAATGCCTATTCAGACCTAAGCGGTATTCGCTACCGTCTGCGTCAGAGAAAACCCAGTGGTTATGAGTTAATAGGTATTACTGTTCACACCAAAGCGGATTTCGCTATCCTTGTGGGTAGAATAACGCGCGGTAGCTATTCAGACCTATGCGGTATTCGCTACCGTCTGCGGCAGAGAAAACCGCGGAACTTGATACTAAATACCTAAGCGAAACCCGCGCGGTATGTACCTCTACCCACAGCGGCAGCGAATACTGCTTAGGTCTGAATAGGCCTTTAAAATAACTCCGTAGCGAAAAAATCTAGCGGTAGTGAGGCCTGCCGCACACCGCCACCGCCGCCGCCGGGTACATGCGAAGTGGGCGTAAACGAAAAGGTGCGGGAGGGAGAGTTTACTTCTATGGGTAAGGTACTAGCGTGACTCAGACGCTACGAAAAGAATGCTTTACAAATGGGCAACTGTACGTTGGGGTATCACAAGTCGGAACTCCTGACCATCAATTTATATTACTGCCACAAAACAAAACTACAACAAATAATTATTATTTACAGGGAAGCTCTGTGGCGCAAAATTTTAGATAGTTCGTTTTTTTTAGGGTTCCGTAGTCAACTAGGAACCCTTATAGTTTCGCCATGTCTGTCTGTCCGTCCGTCCTCGCTTAATCTCTGTGACCGTTAGCACTAGAAAGCTGAAATTTGGTACCAATATGTATATCAATCACGCCAACAAAGTGGTAAAATAAAAATTGGAAAAAAATGTTTTATTAGGGTAGCCACCCTATATGTAAAGTGGGAAGTGATTTTTTTTTTTAATTTCAAACCTAACGTGTGATATATTGTTGGAAAGGTATTTAAAAATGAATAGGGGTTTACTAAAATCATTTTTTAATAATATCAATAATTTCGGAAATAATCGCTCCAAAAGTAAAAAACAATGTGTCCCCCCCCCTCTAACTTTTGAACCATAAGTTTAGAAAATATGAAAAAAATCTGAAAAATAGAACTTTATAAGGACTTTCTATGAAAATTATTTTGAACTTGATTGACATAACAGTTTTTGTACAAAAAAAAAAGTTGTACAAAATAATTTCTGGACTAAGTTTGTAGTATAATCGTTTGTGCAAGCATTTTTTTTAACTTCGTTTACATATTTTATTATCCTGAACGTATTTTTTTTTCAAACAAAAAAAGAATTATTGAAATCGTTTCTCGCAATACAAAATCACGTGTTTGTATTAATTAGTAACCCAATTCCCCGAGAGATGGCGCTGTAGGTACTTATTACATTGGATCGGGTATTACCGAATTGTTCGGTTGGCCTCATAACTGGGAACACTTATTGTGACGGACGGGAAACTACGGAACCCTACACTGAGCGTGGCCCGACACGCTCTTGGCCGGTTTTTTTACCATACTCAACTAACAAAGTCTACGCGAACAAAGTCACGGGCACAGCTATCCTTACTAATATTCATATTTAAAAGCGAAAGTGAGTTTGTTTGTTTTTTACCTCTTCACGCTTTAATGGCTAAACCGATTTTGATGAATTTGGTACAGAGATAGTTGGGAACCAGAAGACGGAGATAGGCTAATTTATTTTTTAAATAGTGGGTTGTGAGGGAAAAAGAGGGAAGAAAAGGTAAAACTTAGCGTTGCTATTACAAATCAATGAGGCGCAAGCGAAGCCGCGGGCAAAAGCTAGTAATTTATGAAGCTACTAGCTTTTGCCCGAAGCTTCGCTCGCGTTAAATTTGAGGTAACACAGTTTCCTGATTTGCAGGTTCCTGCTACCTGCATTTTTTACCCTTGCTCCTTATTGATTTGTAATAGCAAAGCTAAGTTTTCCCTTCCCCTCCTTCTCCCTCTGTCTTTCTCCCTAATATACCACTTCTTTCTAAAAAAAAAATAGCCTATAGCCTATGTCCGTTTCCTGGGTAACAACTATCGCTGTACCAAAATTCATCAAAATCGGTTTACTCATTAAGGCGTGAAGTAACAAACAAACAAACTCACTTTCGCTTTTAAATACTAATATTAGTAAGGATTATGTGAATTTTCCAAAGTGAATCCTTACTAATACTATAAAAGCGAAAGTGAGTTTGTTTAAGTAAGTGGCCGATTTTGATGAATTTTGGTACATACATAGTTGAGATCCTGGACGGACATAGGACGGACGTATATGTATATATATTTTTTTTTTATAAAAGTGACAAATGATGGAGAAAGAGGGAAGAAAAGGAAAAACTTAACGTCACTCAAAATTTGAGGGCTGCTTAACATTTGAGCAGCTCTTAAACTTTAGATTTTGTATTCCCAAACGTCACTTTTGAGCAACTGTTAAATTTAAGTGGTACTTAAATTTTGAGTGACGTTTCAGTATTCGGGGGTAAATAAGATGTACAAGAACTGCAAGTAGCAGGTACTTGCAAATCAGGAAAGGCGAACTGTGTTAACCTGAATTTAACACGAGCGAAGCCGCGCAAAAGCTAGTTTAACGATAATTATCAAGACAGTAGAAGAAAAAGCACTACAACTTCCGAGTTATTCTGGCGTGTGCTGCAAAACCTTTTAGTAAACAAATTGTGGATTGTTAATTTATCGAAACCTGTGCGATGTCGAATATACGCGGACGAAGTCGTAGACACAAGCTAGTAAGTAAATAAAACGAAACATTCGTAATACTGGCGGACGTGTATGGGCGACCAAGCTGTCCGCTTATCTAAAAACAAAGTACATATATATTTATACAGGTTGTTTTTTTTACATTATTTGACGACAGGGCGTTAGGGCGGTTAGACGTTTTCACATCTTGCTTCCTTGTACGAAATTTTTTTTAAAATAATTTTGATAAGGTTTGAGAAAGATGTTAACATTTATGAAGTTTTTTCTGTTTGTATATATGTGTTTCACCATATTATGTGTTGCTAAAAGTGAAGTGGATTTCGAAACTATGTGCAAAAATGCGTATACAGATCGGTACAATAATAAAATCGATGTGTTACAATATTGTTCTAATAAATTGTGCATTGAGAAGTGCTGCGGATCCAATCAATTTCTTCTTCCAAGTGGAACATGTGACTCTATGGATAAATTAAGGCGACACGCTCGACTTAGTGCTGAATACGATGCCATCAACATTTTCTCTTCTTTGAACGTAAATAAGAATTCGTCGAATAATTATGTCTTCGTTTATAATCATAGAGATTTGAGAAACTGCACCGCTGCACACGATATAAATGATGAATATGAAATTTTAGAGGTAAACCACTTTCAATTTATTTCCGCTTTACCTATTCTTACACTAACTGAGTCTTACGGTTTCACCCATTTTTTCTCTTTTTGAATCTTTAGCTCTATTATATTGGTATATCTTTATCACCTGATTGCGGCGAAACCCGCAGGTGAGGAAATATATTTTCAATACACTTCCTCGAAAACTAGCTCTTATTACACTACGATAAGGTTCAACATGCCAAGTATTTCACACGTGAGCTTTTTGCTCATTTATCACAACAAGGGCTTTCATTGTTTCTGTTTCATCACCGATAACAATAAACAACTGCTCAGAGACAGATAAGCAATTCAAATATCTAGATCTGGCTCACGAGGCGGTCGACATGTGGCACGTGAGTACAGCAGTCATTGTGCCGATAGTCGTGTCGACCAATGACTTAATAGCCAATAGCATTGACCAAAATCTAAGGAGGCTATCCCTTAGCAGCTGGATCACCGCGCATGTTGTTAGGAGGTTCCTCTGACAATTGCCCTTTATGTTCCGGGGCCGCGGTTTCTCTATCGGACAACCCGTGACTCCGGGTTGTCCGCCCCTTATGCAGGCGAGGAGTATATCTAACAGTGGCGACGAGGACGAATTTACGAATGCAACAATGTCTACCTTTGGCGTTTCATTTGGTATTTTGACGAACATTATATTATTTGATTTATAACGAACATTCTAGCAAAGTGCCCATATCAGTTACAGATAAAACAGTATATAGTTTCGCGGGGAATTGTTAGAAACAGTAGGTGTTATTAATTTATATACCTATAGTAACGGCGCCGGCGCGGCGCGCGGTTGTCCGCCATTATTGGGCCGAGATGTGTTCGTTTTTAAATCGATTGATAGATCGAATGACAATACAATAGAAGACTATTTATATACAAGTCTTCCTATCGCGTTCTCTGGTACATTAAGAAAATTTTGTAAATACGCGGTGAAGTTACGTTTAAAACCAAACTCAAAACCACTATTTTTTAAAGCACGTTCTCTTTCATTTGCCTTCAAAAGAATACTTGGATAACGAATTTAATCCTAGCAAGCGCGGCTTGAACTTGAGATTAGGGCTTTCAATACCGGTTTTACGGGATCCCGTAATACCGTAATCACGGATTTATTTTGGTCTTTTTTCAATACCGGTACTGACGAGCCAATACCGTGATTACGGTATTACAATCATTTTATAATTTTAAATATTAATTAGATATTATAGTTAATCTACTTAAGCAGGTCGTGGCTAAATAATAGCAGCCGCTCGGGTCGATCTTTAGGTTAAGCCGCGCTTGCCTAGGTTGGTCTGTGGATGGGTGACCACCCGTTACATACCGAATTACCTCCGTGTCTCGGAAAAGCACGTTAAGCCGTTGGTCCCGGCTGTCATTTGTAGATCTTTGACAGACGTTAGAGGTAGTCAGTGTCCCGAAAGTCACAACCAGTCTTACCAAGGGGTATTATATTACCCGGTACTAACTGGGTTGTGGAGGTCGGATAGGCAGTCGCTCCATGTAAAATACTGATATTCAGCTGCATCCGGTTAGACTGGAAGTCGACCTCAACGCAGTTGAGAAAAGGCTAGGCAGATGGCGATGACTATAGTTAACCTACTTACACGTTTAAAATATAATAATAACAACAAGAAAGTCTCAAATACAGTGAAGAACATTCTTCTTCTTCAAGTTGTGAAAATGAAGACACGTTCATACAAAGCAATTAGAAAGGGAGATTTCTAAGTTGCCTAAAGTGAGGATGCTGCCTCGGCTTTAACCACAAGCACTGATTTTTGATCAATAATAATAATTAGAGTAGAGATGTGTGTCTTTGAAACTGCTGGGGGTGGATGTGAGATATTTCTATCGGCGGCATACAAATATTTACTGTCTGTTATACCGACAAGTCTTGAAGCAGAGCGTGCTTTTTCGTCAGCAGGCTATTTATGTAACAAGCTAAGAAGTTCGTTTTCTTATTGGACCTTATTTTCTTAAAATCCCTTCTAAAGGAAAAATCCCTTAGAAGGGATGATAGTCAAGCGCTAGTTTTGTTTTTTTTTATAAAGCTTGAAAATTTTGAGTTCAATACCGTGATCACGTGATTACGGTATTGAAATTTCTAATACCGGTACTAATACCGGTATTGAAAAAATCCGGTATTTGAAAGCCCTACTTGAGATCGACCCGAGCGGCTGCTATTATTTAACCGCGAACTGAAGGGCTACTATGACATCTTATAGCAATTCTTATTCCACTGAGTGTAAGAGATGGTGCTAGACACCCTGTATAGCTCTGTCTCTTTCCCTCAGCGGAATAAGAATTGCTTTAAGAGGTCATAGTAGGGCTACTGATTATAGCTAGTTGTACATAATATTTTGTACAAAACTTAGGTACATACTCGCCAACTTCGGAAACTTATCTTTTTTCCTTAAACGCAATACATAATAGGTAATCAAAATATTGTTTTCCTCGTAGCCATTGCTAAAAATAAAAGATAAGATGTGGCAAATAATTGAACCAAATTAATAATATAGTTTACTACTATATTATTAATTTGGTTTGGCCATTCTTTAAGACAACTTCTAGGATGACCTCTAGGTAACATTTTACAAAGTTACAAGAGGAAAGTACATACAAATTGCCATTATTCGATGACATTCGATTAGTACTTAGTGCTTAATTGGGTGTTGTTATAATAAGGGCAATTTTTAAATATTGTCATATAACAAAATAACTCAATAGGGATGCATCGAGATGTGGTTGCGGAGGACAAAGGCCTCACCCCGCTCTCACTGGCTAAAGAGAACTGGCGCAAACCTGTAGTGCTTGACACTTACGATCGCAGGGAGGTATGGCAGAGTAAAGAACGCTTTTTTCGGGCTCTGCATGGGCTCGATGTAGACCAAACAGCGTCTGTAGCTTCGTTCTGATGACCCCTCTGAAGAAACCGAAGGTTTTGTCTGTGCAACCATGGATAAAGTAACTCAACTCAACTCTTCATTAATGGCTTTTGTGGACGAGAGTTACCACAATTTTGCCAATAACACGTGTACTGGAAATAAACTATCAAACGCTGGAGAATATTTAGCAAGTAATCACAGTAATAAAAAAATATAAAAACAATAAAAGTATTTCTTTGCAGATTTAGATTATCATTTCAAAAGACAGAATGACAGAAAAGAAAAGAGACTACAAGTAAAAAAAAAATAACGATCCAAAAAGTTACAACTTAATTTTATTAATTTCAATGAATTTACATAGTTTGAAAACAAAACGAGAAAACATGGATAAAGTAATGATGACGAATAAAAACCGGAAATTTATTTGAAAGATGGCACGGTTGACATATGTCGGGCATGTCACCGTACGGGGGAATCAATTCGTCACATTATTTCCAGTTGTTCTCGTCTTGCTAATGGAAAGTACTTGCATAGACACAACCTTGTAGCCAGGATTATCCATCAGCAACTTGCTCTAAAATACAGCCTTGTGGAATTGGAAGTACCGTACTAGTGCCCGTTCCAGTTCTCGAACATGGCAATATCCCAACGTACTGGGATCGATCCATCATCACCGACAGAACTATCGTTCCCAACAAACCTAATATAATGGTGGTGGATCGATCAGAGCGCGCAATGATTGTAGACATAACATCATAACATCCCGCATGATTAGAACCTCGTGAAAGCCGAGAAAGATAAGCAAATCAAGTATATTGACTAGGCTCGGGAGGGTGTCGACACAACGTTTTTTTGTCTTAGTAGACATCCTCTTGTATCGTGGGTGCGTTTACAGACATTTAAACTCACATACACAAACAGCCAGAAACGAAACAACTACCTGTGGGTCGTACACATATTTGTTCCGACGACACGCAGCACAGCAGTCGATCGTTCAGCAACTGCGCCAACTGGGCCGTCAAATATATGTTTTATGTATGCCACGGAGTTCCTTCATCAAGAAGAGCACCTCTTAATAAAGGAACTCCGTAGCGACCGCCAAGCGGGCAAACTCCGCACGCAGCTTGGCTATTTCGACCAATGGAGGTCCCGCAAAGTTGGCCTCCGCTGCCGCAATAATGAAGGCCGATGCAGTTCCTACGACTTTCAGTTTCGTGGACCTCTTCATCTTGAGGGCCACGTCCTCCGAGAACCTGGCCTTACACTCTGGATTGGAGTCTAATTCCTATTTAGATATAAATCTTGATGTGGAAATCTTCAATTAATTTTCTCCTCCCTTGGGGAGAGCGGAGGAGTCTGTCACTGTGTACCCTGTGCCCACCTTACGAGGAATACTGGGGTGATGTTTATGTCTGTAATTTGAACAAAAAAGCTCCAATTCAGCGAAGCGGAAATAAAGTGACTTCGCCACAAATTTCTGTACAATAAACTTCTGTCTTATCATTCTAATTTATTGTTTCAACTACAAATAAGAATAAAACTTTTTATAGGTTACCTGACAGTAGCTTTAAATACTTAATAAAAATTAACAACTTGCTGAATTCACACCGTTTTGTGTTTACAGGATGGATCCTTATCAAGGCAAAGCGCAACAACAAAAAAATGGTCTACAATTGAAAGACTGACATTTTGTATAGACTACAAAATATACATTAAAGATAAAAATGGTAGGAAAATTAAAAAGCCATCGATAAAAATCATCATCCGAGAAAATATTGAAGATCTACAAGATAACATCGTAATCGAAGAAGATAATTTATTCAGGCAAATTTATTCAGACATTATTCATGTCTTCAAAAATTTGAAACAGTGGTTTAGAGAAACTTTTCATCATACATAAAGCTTTATGTACGATCAAAACGAGGCAAATCCTAATGTGTTTGTATCTATACTAATAAATAATAATATTATAAAAAGGTAACGTTTGTGTGGTTGTGAGTTTGTGACGTTGTAAGGGGTAATCTGTCGATCTGCTGAACCGATTTTCAAAATTTCTTTCACCAATAGAAAACCATATATTGTGGAGTGTCATAGGCTATAATTATTTATTAAATTAATTACGCATCTTTACTTAAACTGGAAAAATGTAATACAAGTAATAAAAAAAAATGCTATCCTAACGTGCGCTGCGAAAACTACTGAAGATAGAGCAAGACAGTGTAACACAATAGAACGTATCAAAATCTGTAAAAGTCTGCTACAGCATATGCCTACCTCCTACGCATAATTCACAATAACTGCTTTTACTGTTAAAATTGTGAATTAAAAATAATTAATCTTCGGGAAGCTTATGTAGCCTATGTGGTATTAATCTATATCTTTATATATATGTATGTTTGTTAGAACGGAAATTTAGTGTAGAATATTTGTGCTTTTAACTCTATATAGTTTAAACAAATATCTTCAAAGATATTAGCAAAATAAAAAGTGTGGCAAATTATGGCAAAATTTCAAAGACGATTTATGTGACGACATTAGATATAGAATGTGACCGCGACATCAGGATTCTACTTCACCTTATAACGATGACATCGACTATAAAGGTACAAATAGCAAATAGTCTCTTAGCACTAAATGAAAAAACCTTATGTAGTATAATTATTAGTTATGCTGGTGATATGGTGTTGCTGAGCCCATCGATCAACTCAATGATGAGTCTGCTCATGATATGTGAAAGGTACGCGATGCTCATGGGCTCAGATACAATGTTAAGAAAAGTGGAGTACTGCTATTTAAGGTAGGCACTAAAACCTACCCAATTGCACCACACCTAAAACTTTGCGGATGTCCCTTAAATCAGGTCACATCTTTTAAGTATCTGGGCCACTGGGTTTCTGAGGACCTAAAGGACAGCCTGGACATCGAACGTTAGCGCAGGGCGTTGACTGTCCGCTGCAACATGTTGACTCGCTTTCGCATTTGCGAAATGCTCGACTGAAGTGAAGGCTACGCTATTCACAGCGTACTGTCAGTCGTTTTATACATGCAGTCTTTGAGTCAACAACAAGCAGAGGGGCATACAGCACTCTGCTCGTCCAATACAATAATGCATTCATGGTGTTGATGGGGTTGCCGCGTTACTGCAGTGCTTCCGGCATGTCCGCAGAAGCGGGCGTAGATAGCTTTCACGACCAAGCGATGCGCAGAGTACGCGGCAGCCCCAACAGCATCGTACGCACTACCCATACTGGGACTTTGGATAAGCCTACATTAAAGTGTGGCGTATAATTTATTATTGTTTTGTTTTTCTGGTAGATTTAAGCATTAACATTCGTTTTTTTTTTTAAGTTGTGTGTTGTACTAAACAAATGGATATGAATTTGCCTGTAATAAAAGAATTTTATTTTTAGTTTTTTATTCTTATTTATGTCTTTTTGGTTTACCTTCTTTAATTCGTCACTTAACAATGCATCAGATGTTATACCGACACTTTCGTACGACAACAATGAGTTGTTAGTTTTCATCAATGAAAATGTACCGAAATTAGTTGGCGACCAAAGAAAGGCTTTTGGTGCAATTATTGACAGTGTGCACTGTGCTAAATAACAGAGGTAAAATCTTTTTTGTGGACGCCCCAAGAGGCACTGGAAAAACGTTACTCGCAAATTTAGTATTGGCAAAAGTAAGACAAGCCGGGTAATACGCGTTAGCGGTTACCTGTTCAGGGATTGCTGCAACTTTATTAAGTGATGGGAAAACATCACACGTGGAGTGTGCTGTCTTCCCATCACTTTAAGTTACCATTGCCAGTATCATTGGAACAACAGTCAGTATGTTCCATACGTAAAAATGAACCATTTGGAAAACATTTACAAAATACATCCTTAATCATTATTATATGGGACGGCTATACCATGAGTCATAGAGCTCATATTGAATTCGTGAACCGTACGCTAAAAGACATCAGAAACTCAGACGCTGATATGGGTGGTGTTACTTTTGTTTTTGCGGGCGATTTTCGGCAAACACTACCAGTAATAACAAAAGGAACACGCGCCGATGTCATCAGGGCATGCTTAAAATCATCATGTTTTTGGAGTTCCGTTGAAACTCTTAATTTACGAGCAAATATGAGAGCCCACTTGAGCGACAACTACGATAACGACTTTCTGCATCAATACTGAATCTTGGAGAAGGAAAAGCTAGTTGTCCTAACACCAACAGTGGGGATGACATTAATCTAAACAATTGGTTAGTCACATATTTTTGTTAGAAGATCTAATAGACGCAATATATCCCGAAAGTAGTATAAAGTTTAAAGGAAAGATATTATATCATTGGCTTTGTTCTAGGGCAATAATCTCACCCAGAAACGATTCAGTGAATGAGATAAATTATAATTTCAGGGAAAATTCCCGGTGCAGTCAAACACTATAAGTCCATTGACACGGTGTGTAATATTGAAGATACAGTGCACTATCCCCAAGAATTTTAAATTCATTGAATTTTTCTGGCTTACCTCACCACGACTTTATGCTAAAAGTTGGCATTCCTGTCATGCTTTTAAGGAACTTGAGACCCCCCAACATGTGTAATGGCACAAGGCTGCTCATAAAAGAGTTTCAGGTGACTATAATCGCTTGCATCGACGTCAGGCTACAGTATAAACTTTTTAGCCTGTCTTCATACATTCTCTATTTATTTATATCTATGCTAAATTGATAAATATCTTGTTCATTTAAATGTGAAAAAATGTTTAAAACATGGTATAATTTTGACGAAATATGTCATGCACGAAAACACTTTTGCAACATCCTTTTGTACCTATCACATTTTATGCGAATATATTATATCGTACAAGGCAGAATTATCACCCGGCTTCGAACGTGAATGTACTGTTTTCTAGTCGGAGGCACGTAACAGACGAGCGGGCACCGTCGCCACCATCAGACACTTAGACGTGGCCACCACCGAGGCCGCAGGCGTGTCGCTGTTGGCGGCCCCGTGCTAATGGGCCCACAAACAGGCGAGAAGCCCCCTTTTCGTTTAGGTGGAGCTGAAGAAACGGTAGAAGCGTGGGGGCAAAAAACCCGCGCTCCTCTCCGCATGGTGATCGAAGAGGAAACCCGCGTGGCCGACCAAGTCTCGTCCGAGGCGCACGCGCGGCCGCTGGCCAAAACTACCAAGCAGCCAGTAAGCGTCACAACCGCTGGCTCCGAATAAAAGAAGGAGTTTACAGCCTGCGCCATCCAACTGCTGACGGCAGGGCCCCCGCTACCATATGTGCAAAGTGTGCAATGCACACGGGTGCCATCCTTTAGAAGAAAAATTAAAGCATCGAAAGTCAGAAATAATATTTTAGAAATGGTTCGCAGTTCACTAGTCATACTGAGTAAATTAGTCTTATTCTAAGGCATGTTATCCTTAACACTTTGTTCTTTACTCACCGTGACCCTTTAAGTATTTTACAATATACATTTGAAAACAAATTTAACCATTTAATTTAATTTCACTAAGAATTCTTGTATCTGTAGCTTCTGGTGAGTGATCTTTTTCAAAGTTAAAAATTATTTAAGATCAACAATGCATCAAGAAAGATTGTCTGGGCTAAAATATTAGCAATTGAACAAGAAATTTTTGATGGTATAAATTTTAGCGATGTATTTAACGAATTTGCAACAGCAAAGTCTCGGAAGATATCACTGCAGTACCTGGCGACAGACGCGACAGTATTGTAGTAGCGACGCTACTACACAGCTATTTTAAAAATTTTCTGTTGTACCTAGATATCATTTTCGATTTTATAACGAAGTTACCTAGGTATTTGTTACTAGAAGTATCTGCATATTTGTTTAAATTTTTTTTTGTACAAGTAGAAAGTAGTACTTATTATACGCGTTCATGGAAAGCGCAAAACCCTAAACCCCAATTTATTTTTATTACGAATTAGGAATATTATTTTGATTCAAAGAGCCCGGACTATTTTTTATTACTACTCACGGGTCTGAACAAACAAACAGGTTTTACGCTTTCGCATTAACGCGTTGTATGTGTAGACATGAGGCAATATTTTTGTTATTTGTTCCTAAAAAATGTGATTTTTAGTTCTGGCTAGTATTTATGAATAATGTGTCTGTACCCCGTTAGTTGAGTAAGTGTTTTAAAATGAGTGTGAAAAAGAATTTATTATTTTGATTTCATTTTAGTATTTTAGTCTACAAATAAAAATGATTTTTCAAGTTCAGATCCATCCACCATAAAAATACAAAAATAAAAGATAATTCAAAATGCCTTAAGGGGCGCCAAAATCATTTTTTCGTACCACTTGCTCAAAAAAGTGACATTCTATGCCACAAAAAGCGGACATAACAATAGTCATTTTTAATCTGTCAAAAACAGGGAAAGAAAATTGTACTGAATTTCATTCATCCCCTAGGGAGAGAATGTGATTTAAAATTGGAATACTTAATACTGAACTACATCTATGTTTACACCATTGAGTTTGTAGGTATATAAAGCATTAAGCATCTTTTTTTAAAAGGAACACGCAATTAATATGCAGTTATGATTATGAAATAAAATTACCAAAACCGACGAGGTCGTATGAGCTTGATGCCTTTGCTTTTCCGACAAAACATATTAGTCTAGGAATTTGCCGCGATTTTGTTTTCTTCAAATACATAAACGTTAAGTTTATTTTTATAAATAAATTAATGTTCTAAAAATACATTGTTAAATCAAAGCGACAGTGACAGTGTATTGTCGATTCCATCAGTGCAAATGCTGCCGCAATCATACTTATCAACAATAAATGTACCAAACAAAAGTGTAGCTCTCTTTATAAATGACTAGCTTTCGCCCGCGGCTTCGCCCGCGTTAAATTTGGGGTAACACATTTCCCCTTGCGCCTTATTGATTTGTAATAGCAACGCTGAGTTTTCCCTTTTCTTCCCTCTTTCTCCCTCACATCCCACTTTTTTCCAAAAAATATTAGCCTATGTCCGTCTCCTGGTTCCCAACTATCTCTGTACCAAAATTCATCAAAATCGGTTTAGCCGTTAAAGCGTGAATAGGTAACAAACAAACAAACAAACTCACTTTCGCTTTTATAATATTAGGAAGGATTGGACCAATGTTCGAATCTTAACTTTTACTTTTAATGACATTATCTTTAATAAATGCTTATCTCATATTATTACTGTGTTAATTTTTTCGCAAATGGTACGAAAAGTAGAGTATTTTCCTCGGTGATAAAGCTGTCTTAGTCTTGGGTAAACTTAAATCTCACGCTACACTCAGGACTCGGCTTAAATCCCTCGCTTCGCTCGTGATTTAAGTTTTTAACACCCTCGCTACGCTCGGGGGTAAACCTCGAGTCCTTCGTTACACTCGCGATTTAAATCGTCACCCACGACAGAAGACACTGCTTTATCCCCTTGGTTAATAATCTACTATTTGCACACAGGCGCCAGTAGCCCTCACGGGGGCCCTGGCTGATGGACCTTGTCAGGGACAGGACGGGGAGCTGGGCATCCTCGACAGACCGGCCACCCTCCTTAACCTTTACCTCACTCGAGGATGATCCGCTGGAAGCCCGCTTCCCGGGATGTGAGGGCGCCCCCCTTCGCTATCTCCGAGAGAAGGAAATACCGAATTGTACCCCAGGTAAGCTGTACCTACCTAGATACACGTAGCTTACCTGCACAAAGACCAGATCAAACCAGTCCACTAAACATGCATATAGAAGATCTACTACTTTTGTATTTTCAAGTTTTTCACATAACCTCAAAATTTAGGGGAAAAATTCAAATAACCAAGATTTTGGTTTTTTATTTTTATCTTTTTCAAAATTGTGAAAACTTACCTTATTATGTCCCAAATACACTGTAATTTATTTTATATAAAATATTAAGTTTATACCTTATTTTAACTGAATATCAAAAAAGCACTCTAATTTTCGATCGACAATTCTTACGTCAAAGTAATCGTCAAGACTTCAAAGAGACAAAAACTAAAGAATAACTGATTCGAATTTCAGATAAGGTATTTATAAATCACAAGATTAACTAACGGTTTTTAAAGCTGCTACGAAATAGTAGCTATGTAGTGAGGCGCAGACCCTCCTAGGGTCCGTCCCCACTTCTGTATGAAATACCTTACAATGGGCTAAAATTTACCGTAGATCACTCAGATATATAAATTATCTTAAAAAAGCAATAAAAAGGCATCTACGCATATTATTTAAAGAAGATTCTAGAACTTATTCAAAAAATTTGTAGATGTCTTACTAAATATTAACTTCATTAATAATAGTAGTACATTTCAATTTGCAATTTTCTCGTTTATCAATGTAACATGAAATCTTACGTTTTTTGAGTTATTAAAGTGTAAATTTTAATAAATAACTCAAAATCGTACATAATGATTAAAACAAAATTTTCGAATCTGAGTTTTTTTTTTGCATTTTTATAATGTAATTGCACATTGTACCTATTCGTTTTGGAATACGAGCCAGTTAAGATAACTGGCTCGCGGAAGTGTTTTTTTTCTGTTGGAATAATATCCATTTTCACGATTAGTAAACACGCTTAAATTCAAGTTTAATGGGCAACTAACTGACGGGGTTATGCCAATTCCAAGTAAACAGAGATTTTATTCATTTTCAATGAATAAATAAAAAGTATGTTTTAAAAAGTGTGAAATAAGGGTGTACGAATCGAGTTGATAATTGCAGCAAAGGCTGATTCATCAAAGTTAATGATTTTTTGCAAGTAAGTGTATATTTTTTTAGTGTTTAAGTTAATAAAAGGAAACATTCATATAACTGACGGAAGTATCGGCGACCAAGCTGTCCGCTTATCTAAAAACAAATTAGAGCGATACAGGTTGTTTTAATTTTAACATTATTTGTCGCCAGGGCGCTAGGGCTGTTGGGCGTTTTCATACGACTTCCTTGTACTGAATTATTTTTAAAATAAATGTTGAGACGGTTTGATAAGTATGTTAACATTAATGAAGTTTTTTCTGTTTGTACATATTTGTTTCACTATATGTGTGGCTAAAAGTGCAGTGGATTTCGAAACTATGTGCAAAAATGCGTTTACTGTTCAGCACAATAATAAAATCGATGTGTTACAATATTGTTCTAATAAATTGTGTATTGAGAAGTGCTGCGGATCCAATGAATTGTTTCTACCAAATGGAACATGTGACTCTATGGATAAATTAAGGCGACACGCTCGACTTAGTGCTGAATACGATGCCATCAACATTTTCTCTTCTTTGAACGTAAATAAGAATTCAACGAATAATTATGTCTTCGTTTATAATCAAAGGGATTTTAGAACCTGCACTGCTGAACACAATATAAATGATGAATATGAATTTTTAGAGGTAAACCACTTTCAATTTATTTCCGCTTTACCTATTCTTACACTAACTGAACCCTACGGTTTCACCCATTTTTCTCTTTTTGAATCTGCAGCTCATTTTGGTATAGAATATCTCCTGTATCGTGGGTATGTTTACAAACATTCAATCTCACATACACAAATAGCCAGACCCGGAACAACTATCTGTAGGCCATATAAATATTTGTTCCATTCGAGGATCGAACCCGCGACACGCAGCGCTGCAGTCAATTGCTCAGACACTGCGTTGTTGTATTATTCATATACGTATATTTATTTATTTATAAATATATATATATCATGTTACTGTAAAAGCTCAAACTACGGTAAATCTTAAGATTTTCCAGTAAAACCTAAGATTTACCGACTATGAATGGTAAATGTCCATAAAAGTTTGGGAGTCGAACTTTTACCATCATTCACTTTGGTTGATTTGCATTCAAGGAACGGTAAATGGCGAAAAATATCATCATCACTTTCTCTCACTCACGACTCAGAGTACCCCGACTCGGATAGTTTAGGTTAGAAAGCTAAGGCGAAAGCGTAGTGGAGCGTAGCTCCTGCTTTAGCCTTCGTGGTTTTTTTTTAAACCACCTAGAAATAGGAGGCTCCGTAGTGGGGCTCCGTGGACCTATCTTAGAGCAGGTGGTAATCAGTTGTAAATATTAGAGATGTATTAAACTAAAACCAACATTTACCTGTCCACATTGGTAAAACCTAGCATGTACTGAATTGGAATGGCAAAAGTCCGAAAAAATCGTGCCTTTATAATAAATACTTACATTTACCAAGTCATGTCGGTAAATCTTAGGTTTTACTGAAAAATCTTAAGACTTTCCGTAGTTCGACCTTTTACAGTAACATATATACTGAAACCCACAGATGAGGTACACTTCCTCGAAAACTAGCTCTTATTACACTACGATAAGGTTCAACAAGCCAAGTATTTCACACGTGAGCTTTTTGTTCATTTATCACAACAAGGGCTTTCATTGTTTCTGTTTCATCACAGATAACAATAAACAACTGCTCAGAGAAAGATAAGCAATTCAAATATCTAGATCTGGCTCACGAAGTTTGTACTTGAATACAGCAGTCATTGTGCCGATAGTCGTGTCGACCAATGACTTAAGGCGCGGCAACAAGCTAATCTTTAGGTATTTGCGGAAGTGAGGCTAGCTGCCTACTGGGCATAGTCTGACTCAAGTACACGACAGTACTGCATCGAAAGAATCGAAATAAGGTCGAAAATATTTCAGTGTTTGATTTTATTTGAATATCATATCCGCCAAAATGTAGGTCATTTTGCAGTTTTTATTGAATATAAAAAAATACAGCTCCGTTTGAAAATTTTTAGATATCTTTGTAGTCTATACAATTTCCTTTAATATAAAAAAAATTCATGGTTGTCGCTGAACAAATTGAGAATTTCGAGACGAAAAAATTTTTTTCATGGTCTTTTTAAACATTTTTTTTTCGTAGTACTAGACCACTTTTGTAAACTCATTTTGTTTAAGTCTTTACTTTATGTATTGACTATACACGGTAATATTTTTTGGCTGAAGCGTTTGCTTTGTTCAGCGCCTTAATAGCCTATAGCCTTGACCAACATATAAGGCAGCTATCGCTTGGTAGCCGCATCTTGGACACGGCGCGTGTTGTTAGGAGGTTCCTCTCTCAACTTCTCTCGGCCCTGACTACTGATAGCTCGAACCCTGTTCCGGATACTGGTGGTCTACTATTCTATATATTTTTATGTATATTAAATTAAAAAGTAAAGTAGTTTCATGAAAAAAATAATTGTGTTTATGAACAGAATTTCACAAATAAACATTAACATTTATAAAATAATAATTTGCTTATAGCCCACGCCGCCAGACCTTCCTTATTTTATAAAAGCTAAAAGAAAAACTGTGTGCCCCCCTATACAGATAAGAAAGACCAGCGAATATAGAGTTTGGGTTGTGGTTACTTTGGCAGGTAACAGGTAATGAAGGTGTAGAAAATAGTACCTTACTTTCGTCAAAGTATAAAGAACAATTTTTTTTTATTTTGTTCGGGATAACTTTAGATCGCTCGTCATCCATCGCCGGACACTTATGACAGTTGCTACCCAATGCCGGACACCCCTAAACTTTAGTAAATTATACTTTCGTTATAGTATAAAAGCTGAATTTTATATATAACTAGCTGTGCCCAGCGGTTTCACCCGCTGAGGTTTAGGAGAATGAAAAATAGATGTTAGCCGATTCTCAGACCTACCCGATATGTACACAAAATTTCGTTGAAATCGGTCCAGCCGTTTCGGAGGAGTATGGGAACGAAAACTTTGACACGAGAATTTTATATATTAGATTAGCTGTGCCCAGCGGTTTCACCCGCTGCTCACTTAGAGGTATGAAAAATAGATGCTGACCGATTCTCAGACCTACCCGATATGTACACAAAAGTTCGTTTAAATCGGTCCAGCCGTTTTGGAGCAGTAATTGAACGAAAACTGTGACTCGAGAATCTTTATATATATAACTAGCTGTTCCCCACGGTTTCACTCGCGCTGCTCAGCACCTGTTGATCGTAGCGTAATGTTATATAGCTTATAGCCTTCCTCAAGAAATGGACTATCCAACAGTAAAATAATTTTCCAATTCCAACCAGTAGTCCCTGAGATTATCGTGTTCAAACAAACAAACAAACTCTTCAGCTTTATAAGTTTAGTATAGATTTCAGCAAAGTGCCGATATCAGTTACAGATAAAACACTATTAAGTTGCGCGGGGGAACAATTAGTTGATTTAGATATAGAATATTCCAAAATGAAGCGTTAACTGCACGTATTCGTTGTGCGTAACGGTGGTCCGCCATTATTGGGCCGAGATTTCATGTGTACGTTTGACTTGGAATTTGCACCTACAGTTAAATCGATTGAAAGGTCGAATGACAATACAATAGAAGCTTATTTATATACAAGTCTTCCCAACGTGTTCTCTGGTACATTAGATTTTTTTTGTAAATACACGGTGGAGTTACATTTAAAAGACCAAAGACTTTTAAAAGACCAAACTCAAAACCACAATTTTTTAAAGCACGTTCGCTACTATTTGCCTTCAAAAGAATACTTGGATAACAAACTTGATCCTAAGCAAGCGCGGCTTGACCTTAAGATTGTCCGCGAGCTGATTAAGTAGGTACAGTAGCGTTAGTTGTACACAATAGTATGTACGTTAATGAGCGACAACTACAAAACTTACCTACTAAGTTCGGAATTTTATCTTTTTTCCTTAAAAGCAATACATATAGGTAATCAAAATATTATTTTCCTCTTAGCCATTGCTAAAAATAAAAAAATAAGATTAGATGTAGCAAATAATTGAACCAAATTAATAATTTACAGTTAACGAGTACTTCAAAGTTACATTATAATTCGTTGATTATTTTGACGCACATAAACCAGGGTTGCGGGTTGTTCGAAAGAGATACCGCGGCCCCAAAACATAAAGGGAAATGAAGAAACATGGGTGGGTTTTAGTCAATAAAAGTCTGACCCTTCCCTCTGCTCAGCCCAGAACGGGATTAGTTTTTTTAATAACCCCATGTAAAGAAAAAAATGCATTCTTTATGACAACCTCTAGGATAACCTCTAGGTAACATTTAACACAGGTACAACAGGAAATTACGTACAAATACCATTATTCGATGACATTCGAATAGTACTTAGTGTCTAATTGGGTGTTGTTAAAATAAGGACAATTTTAAGATATTGTCATTAAAATAATATAACAAAATAATTCCTAAAAATAAAATAGTGAAACCATAATGTGGACAGTAAAAACATTTCTGTGCTTTTTAATAGTAAGTGTAGTAAAGACAAGTGAACAAAACCATGGTGCTAAGTGTAAAAATAATTATAGAGATCCAAATAATAATCAAACTGATGTGTTCGAATATTGTTCGAATAAGATATGTGTAGAAAAATGTTGTCGTCAAGATGAAATCATGTTTGGTCCAAAGAGATGTTTAAATAACGAAAATAAACTGTTTACGGAGAAAAACTTTGCTATTCTGAAATCAAAAGTTAATTATTCAAATTATATTTTATCTTCTCGGTATAGAAATAAGAATCCGAAGAAGAATATTGGTCTCATACACAATCAGAGAGACGTCTTTAGTTGCACCTGCGAGCGTGACATCGTCGAATATGAAATTTTGGAGGTGACTCTTTTTGAAGTTTCTTTAAAAAAACGTTGCACCACACTAAGACATTCTCCTGAATCGTGGTTGCGTTCACAGACATTTAAACTCACGTACACAAACAGCCAGACCCGAAACAACTACGGTCTGTAGGTCGTACAAATATTTGTTCCAACGACACGCATCGCAGCAGTTGATCGTTCAGCCACTGCACCCACCGGACCGTCAAATATATGTTCGATGCATGGCCTAAGCATTATCGCTTGCTTTATACTGTCCTCTGCTGAGTAACAGTCTTCCCCGCTGTGAAAGGAATGGGCCCTCATCCATAAAGGGGGTTAATGAATGTCGCATCATTTCTGTTGAGTGTTTAGTTCAAAGTAATACCGATTAACCATTACGTAGATTTCTTTTACTGAGGGTTATGTACCTCAAAAGAAAAAAAAAGGATCATTACTAGATCAGTTTGTTGTCCATCTGTCAAGACCCTTTATCTCGGAAACACGTGGAGTTAGCGAGTTGAAATTAAAACCATATATACTTAAATCAGTGGACCCTTGGAGCTGTGAAAATATCAACCTTCTTAGTCTACGCAGTCAAAAAATATGGCCGTTTATGTCGCAAGTTTGTACTCTTGGTGCTCGAGTCCAACTCGCAATCTGAGGGTTTCTTTTTATTTATTACAGCTACTTTTATTTCTTTTATATTGCTAATTTCTTTGTCAAGTCGCAAACGGGTGTTCTGTGTCTGTGTCCTAATAATGTTATGTTTTTCATTGGGATTTTATCTGTAGCAGCTGAGAGCCTGTATTTGAGCCTGGACGGTGCATTTGAATTTTTATTCTTTTACGGATGGGGGAACCGGTCCCGCGCAGATTGGCTAGATCCGCTTGCAACTTACGGTGCTCCTCTTGGTGAAGCAACTCCGTGGCGACCATAAAGCGTGCAAACTGCACGCAGCTCGGCTACTTCGACCAATGGAGGCCCCACAAAGTTGACCTCCACTGCCGCAATAATGGAGGCCAATGCGGTTCCTACAGCTTTCAGTTTCGTGGACGTCTTCATCTTGAGTGCCACGTCCCTAACCGCGGCCTCCACGGCCTCTGCGAACTTACGCTTACCCTTACGCTCCAGATTGAAGTCCTATTCTTATTTGCATGGGACGTGACTGATATATAGTGTACTGCAGGTATACCTTCTTTTCTCCCCTGGAGAGAGCGGAGGAGTATGTCACTGTCTACCCTATGCCAACCCTACGAAGAATACTGGCGCGATGTTTATGTATTTTTTTATGATTGTGTTTCTGAACAAAAACGCTGTCTATTGCAATTATTTCAACAACAAATAATAATATATTACAAAATAATTTTTATTGGTTATTTGACAGCAGCTTTAAATACTTAATTAAAATTAAAAATTTGCTGTATTTACTCCGTTTTGTGTTTACAGGATGGATCCTTATCGATGAAAAGCGCAACAACAAAAAAATGGTCTACAATTGACAGACTGACATTTTGTATAGACTACAAGTTATACTATAAAGATAAAAATGATAGGAAAAATAAGAAGCCATCGATAAAAATCATCATCCGAGAAATTATTGCAGATCCACTAGATAAGGAGAAGATAGCGATATTTGAAACAGTGGGTTAGTGAAACTTTTCATTATACAAAGCTCTGGACAATTTGAGGCAAATCCTACGCCATACGTTTATATTTGTAATAAAAGTAACGCGTCTATTCGCACCACTTTGTTTTTTCTCTCTATTTCCATTCAATTAGTGATAAGGAAACGACGCGGCGGCTGAGTTGGTTTGAGGTTCTCTCCCCCCAAACGTCCGGCCACAGTAGGAGGTGGCCGCTTCCCATTCCCTCTTGCTCCGGAACATAAGACTGAACTAAGACCGAACGCGAGAGATCTCCGCCACCGATCGCCTCTACGAGGACACAGCGGTGGTTCCGCCCAAGCTGGACAGACCGCCACCGTGTCCGGTAAGGACCTGCGTCAGGCGGTAGGCGAGGACGCCATGGCGCCTCTTTAGCCACTCCTCAAAATATTTGAAGCACTTTCGTCAAATTTTATCATATTTAATGACACACACAGTAGACTTTCGTATAAACACACGCTCATAAAAAAGTAAAAAGCTTTTTTGTTCAAGAAGCGTTACATAAACTAATTGTCACTAGCTTCCACGCTAGGATTTCCTACGTCGTGGAGATTATTATCTTTCGTATTACAAGAAAAATATGTAGTATACAAAAGCCTTGTACATAAACAAAAGCATCGTAATATGCAAAAGCATCCTTACTTCCTTACTTATATATATTATATTATATAATATTATAAAAGCGAAAGTGAGTTTGTTTGTTTTTTACCTCTTCACGCTTTAATGGCTAAACCGATTTTGATTAATTTTGGTACAGAGATAGTTGGGAACCAGGAGACGGACATAAGCTATTATTTTTTTAAAAATAGTGGGATATGAGGGAGAAAGAGGGAAGAAACGGGAAAACTTAGCGTTGCTATTACAAATCAATAAGGCGCTACCGAATTTAACGCGAGCGAAGCCGCGGGCAAAAGCTTGACTTAAATAAAATACAGGCCACGGTCAAGTTTAGGCACCAAGTCATTCTCCCACAAATAAAATGTGGTGGTCATCCATCCTCGAACCAACCTAGGCAAACGCGGTTTCACCTGATCATCCTTTATTCCACCTTCCCACTTTCCACCTCTGCTTATACCGCCACTTACGCGCCGAGAAAGGATAACATCTAAGAAAATATGCCTAAGTTTATTGTTGTTTAATTTCCAGGAGTGTCGATATCATCATTCTTCCTGTTGTTGGTGCTAATTGTTTACTGCCTGCTGCCCGAACTCAGAAACCTGACCGGTTTAGTACTGATGGCCTACACATTTACTCTATTTTCTGCTTTCATAACTAAATTGGTGATTAATTTTACTGTACGGCACCCGCCACCGGGGTTCTGCAAACGAACATGTAAGCTATTGTTGTGAAGAACAATCTTCACTTTTTTTTAAATGTATCCGTGTCGTCTTTTTCACTTCAACTTCCAATCTAGCATAGGGTCTCCCTTGAGGGCCCAGCCATGCCGTTACCTTTTTCGTCCACCTTTGATCTGGTGGACCAAAGGTGCCCGACCCATTTCCATATTTTTTTCTTCCCTCTTTGGCATATTATTAACTTATGTTTAATTGTACAGTTAAATTTCCATGTTTGGCATGCATATATTAAGCACACCGTTAATAAATACCGCTAAATAAGTATCTAACTTTATAATTATTATTTCAGCGCCATTCGCATACTTCTTCTTTATGTCAAGTATCTTCTGGTTGAGTGTCATATCGTTCGACGTATGGTCGGCGTTAAGGTAATACGATAGCGTTTACATATTTTTTGTCTATTTTCAATAAACAGTTGATGTATTAATACTCTCACCTGCTAAGTATACTTATTGACCTACTCATGAACAGAAATATCTTAAAAGCAAGAAATAATCGAAAGTTAATCATCTGCCTAGCCTTTTCCCAACTATGTTGGGGTCGGCTTCCAGTCTAACCGGATGCAGCTGAATATCAGTATTTTACATGGAGCGACTGCCTATCTGACCTCCACAACCCAGTTAATACTGGCTAATACCATACCCCTTGGTAAGACTGGTTGTCAGACTTTCGGAACACTGACTACCTGTAACGACTGTCAAAGATCTACAAATGACAGCCGGGACCAACGGCTTAACGTACTTTCCGAGGCACGGAAGAAATAATCGAAAGTTACTAGCCAAAAATAAACTAAACTAAAAATTAACCAAAAATAAACTAAAATAAGAATTAAACAAAAATAAACTAAAATAAAAAAGACTTCATTAAGCTCGTCTCTAACTATGCCAACCTACCAATGTACCTAAATATACCAAACCAACCTATTAATTTACAGTTATAGGATCACTTTGTAGTCCGTCTGTCTGTCTGTCTGTCTGTTGGGAACGAGTGGAGGTATCGAATTGAAATTACCATATAAGTACTGAAGTCTAAGGTCCCTTCGTTTTGTGAAAAAATGAACCCCATAAGTCTACGCAGTCAAAAGATATGGCCGTTTATGTCGCAAGCTTGTACGGAACCCTCGATGCGTGAGCCTGACTCACTCCTGGCTGGTTTTTTTTAATCGATCACCAGGTTCAACAAAGTGTTGTTTAGCTTTTCCACAACGAATTACTCATTATAAGTTTTTAAACTGACATGGTCACTAACATTATTATTAACACTTAAAACGGAATATTTACTATGGCGTTGTTGTGATTTCGGCGAAGTACCGAAATATCGGAAACTCAGAACGAAAAACAAACAAGCTAATCGAAGCCGCCAATCAAGTCAAATAACAGAAGCTATACGTAATGGATGAAGTTTAAAACAAGAAAAATCACAAATACGGGAAGAACAAGTGACTTTGAGCCATTGCCATTTTACGCCATTTGCATTTATTTGTGCCTTGTTGGTGGACACAGTTTCGAAATTCGTTAAATTGGACCTTACCTACTTATGGCAAAGTTAAGTGAAACAGCTAACTTGAAAAAAAAACAATAAAAAGTTAGAAACTAGAAAATTAGTCGCAAATGACGACGATCACACAAAATAAAAATACTGGCCATGAGCGAATCAGATTCGCGCACCGAAAAAACTTAAAAGATACTTACCCCCGTATACTGAAACGTCACTCAAAATGTGAGGGCTGCTTAACATTTGAGCAGCTCTTAAACAGCGAGTGAGGCAAGGGGGGTTGACCTCGCCAACGCTCTTCAACCTTTATGTAAACGCACTCATCGAGAGGCTTAGCAGCACGCATGTCGGGTGTCATGTTGGTGGAGTTTGTGTAAACAATATTAGCTATGCGGACGACATGGTGCTGCTGAGCGCCTCGGTCTGTGGTCTGTCTAAGCTGCTCGGCATTTGTGAGGATTATGCTCTCAGTCATGGCCTGCTCTATAACACCAGGAAAAGTGAGTGTATGGTTTTTCGAGCCAGAGGTAGGTGTCCAGACAGTATTCCCAACATCAAATTAAATAGTGTACCGCTAAAAAGGGTTGACACTTTCAAATACCTTGGGCACCTGGTGACCTGTGACCTGAAGGACGATATGGACATAGAGCGGGAACGTAGGGCGTTGTCTGTGAGAGCGAACATGATAGCTCGCAGGTTTGCTCGATGCTCGCAGGAGGTCAAAAACACTCTTTTCAGAGCGTATTGCACGTGCTTTTATACGAGCGCCCTGTGGGCTAACTATACTCAAAAACAGTACAGCGCCCTACGAATCCAATACAACAATGCCTACAGGATGTTGTTGGGGCTGCCTCGGTACTGCAGTGCATCGGGGATGTTCGCCGAGTCACGCATTGACTGCTTCTACGCGACGATGCGCAAACGGTGCACATCCCTGGTGCGCAGGGTTCGCGCCAGCTCCAACACCATCTTGAGGATGATGGCTGAGAGGTTCGACTGTCACTACATTAACAATTGTTGCATGCTTCATGTAGTGACAAAATATAATTTATTCTAATTTAATGTAATTTATTTATTTTAATTTTAATGTAACGTAATTTAATTTAATGTAATGTGTTCTATTTTTGACTCAACTCCAACTTTTAATCTAATATTTTAATGCAATTTTGAACAGTGAAATGTTATTAATGTATTCATAATGTAATGATTTGATCAATGTTAATGTTGTTGCTTATATCAATAATTTTATTTTATTTAACTTACAATTATACCTATTTAAAAGCAAAATTTAAAAATGACATTTGTAATATTATGTATGTGTAATGGAATGTATAAATTGCCACTCAAATTTGTATGGGAAAATTTCCTGAAATAAATGAAATTATTATTATCCTTACTAATATTATAAAAGCGAAAGTGAGTTTGTTTGTTTGTTTGTTTGTTTGTTTGTTTGTTTGTTACCTCTTCACGCTTTAATGGCTAAACCGATTTTGATGAATTTTGGTACAGAGATAGTTGGGAACCAGGAGACGGACATAGGCTAAAATTTTTTTGAAAAAAGTCGGATCTGAGGGAGAAAGAGGGAAGAAAAGGGAAATCTTAGCGTTGCTATTACAAATCAATAAGGCGCAAGGGGAACTGTGTTACCCCAAATTTAACGCGGGCGAAGCCGCGGGCGAAAGCTAGTTATATTATAAACTTTAGATTTTGTATGGTCAAACGTCACTTCTGAGTCTCTGTTAAACTTAAGTGGGACTTAAATTTTGAGTGACGTTTCAGTATTCGAGGGAAAGACTCACAGATATTTATAAATAAATAGAGATCAAAAATATATATAGCTTGCACGCCGTGACTTCAACAAATGGCGCCTTGACGCTCTCATTCTTGAGACTTCAGTTTAATCTTGTATTCACTTGATACTTTCTCTCTTTTGCAGAAGTTTTCGTATAAAGCGTGGCTCTAAAGGCAAAGACTTAACAAGGTTCCTGTGGTACGCTCTCTACGCCTGGGGGACACCGCTCCTCGTTACAGCAATAGTCACCACGCTGGATAACATTGAAACATCGGGTATTGATAAACCACCCTTCAGCGATTGCTTCCATCCCGGTTTGTACACATTCTTGTGTTTTTTTTTTTACTTTAAAGCTAATTGAGTCGAATCTAGTAATTTGGTAAATCGCTGTTGAAAAAATCGAGTGTCTTAGGATTGTCGGGACTTTAAGAAGGTATATTTATTACTAGGTTTGCCCACGGTTTTAATCGCGTTAAATTTGGGGTAACACAGTTCCCCTTTCCTGATTTTCAGGTACCTGATACCTGTAGTTTGTAATAACAAAGCTAAGTTTTCCATTTTCTTACCTCTTTCTCCCTCATTCCTCACTTAAAAAAAAACAAAGCCTAGGTCCGTGCCCAGGCTCTCAACTATCTCTGTAATAAATTCATCAAAATCGGTTTAGCCACTTAGGCGTGAAGACATAAAAAACAAACTCACTTTCGCTTTTATAATATTAACAAGGATTTTTTGCCCTATTGCGAAGATGAGGTAAGTAATGAATTAAATAGGTATGCATTATCACAAGAAACATGATCTTAACAACAAGACAATAAAAAAAATAGTCCAATCACTAGTATAGTCATAATACTGTTAATAATGTTGACAGTATTAAGGCTCGTGCTCGGCTTTGTCTGGCGTTGCAAAGCCTCGCACACAGGCGCGGTGCAGAAGGCGTTATTTACTCGATGACCGATTCCTTGATCCTAACCTATCCAAAAATCCTAACCTACCCCTTTTCATTTCCTTCTGATCACAGTCGTGATTATCGTATCGGTCGCCCAATAGTAGCCCTAACAAATTATCAAGACAATTCCTTAAATGTTGTACTAATAATTTATTTTTTCAGGTAGACCCTATGATTACTACTTTCGGATACCAATAGGGATATTAATTATAATTAATGTCCTATTGTTCATCGCCACCGTTTACAACATATGTTCAGTGAAAAATGGTGTTAAAAATTCCAACAGTCACCAGAAACGAAACACCAAGTGGGTATTATAAGTATTTTTATCTTATAGCCTTTATGAAGGGAAATGTACTCGGGTAAATATAAATCACTTGGTACGATCTTTAGGTTAACTACACTTACCTAGTAGTTCTGAAGCTGGGAGACCACATACTTAGTTTCCTCCGTGTCTCTGTTGGTCCCGGCTATCGTTTTTAGATCTTTGATAGTTTTACAGGTAGTCGGTGTCCTGAAATTCTGACTACCAGTCTTACCAAGGGGTATCATATCCCACAGACCTAATTGAATTGTGGAAATCAGATAGAAAGTCGCTCCATGTTAAATGCTATTTAAAAAATATGTATTACAGAAGATATGTTATAAATTAGCGAAATAATATAGATACAATTGATGAGGAACTTGAGGAGTATTCCCATTGACGGAGAAGTCGCGAAACAAACCCACAAAAATACAGTCGAATTGAACTTCCTCCTTTTTGAAATCGGTTAATAAAGCGTGATATTATGTTTTATTCATATTTCAGATATCTAAAGTTGTCTGTGATGATGGGAGTCAACTGGTGCATGGAACTCGTTGAAACTGCAAATATCTTGTGGTTGTACATCTTGGTGAACATCTATAACATATTCATCGGTGTCGCCGTATTCTATCTCTTCGTGTGGGACGTAAAGAAATTGGCGTTGTTGTGCAAAAAGTAAGTTGTTTTTTATTGTCCAACATGTCTGTGAATGTGATTCTCCACCAGAAAAGCATGTAAAAAATATAAAATTAAGTATATGATTTCTCGCCATTGGAATATTTTTTATTAAATGTGTCTACTTACTGGAACACCATTTATTAAATATATATGTAAAATTGGTTCACTAATCTTAGGTACAATTTGCACAAATATTTTCAGAGTGCCTAGTGAGTTGGCAACGACAAGCGTAGGTAGGTATACCTACATATAGGGCGGAGAGGCCTCAGAATGGTCACACCATAGGTTGTTAAGGTATGGATTCGTAATTCTACGAGTAGAATGGACATCGAAATAACTTCAGACAAAACCCTTAAAAGCAAATAATTATCTACAGCCTCTGCAGGGTAGTTTTATCAAACTTACTTCGCTCGCTCTTAGACCCTTCATTGCTAAGTCGATTAAGTAACATTTAAATTCGATTAAGTTTATTTTTTCAGTTCCTATACTTTTTGATCACTCGGCTGCATTGATAACTTCTACTTGGAATTTTAGATTCTAAGAAGACCTCACACAGCTGCATCGTAAATTTAAATACCTTTCTATGAGCCAACCTTTTCCAGTGGAAAACCAAAAACAGTACCCATAGCGGGCAATAATTGAATCTAGAAACTAACCCACTTTTCCATTTTACCCTACAATTGGCGATTATAAAACTATAAGTCCAACCCTGTCTCCCATTTTTGACCTTCAGCGTTGGACCAAAAGATAAAATCTAACAGAGCGTTAAAATAGTGCACTATTGGATTCTTAACATTTGGCTCAACACCGAGAGTTGGAAATCCAGCGCTCACAGTGGCACTATGAGGAAAAAAACAAGGTATAGCTATAAATACAGGATATCTAGCATCATCTTGTTCCTACTCTGGGTTAAAATTTAATTAACAATACGAAGACAAACGAGAATCGTCGCACATGCTTACAAGGTTTAACAGAACTGTTTTTTTTTAGGTTTAATATCCAGAATGAGTTCACCAAAAACCTAGACGCGGAATCATCACAGCGTGCGAAAAGTATTAATACTAGGACTACGTTTCTCTCCCGCTCTACTATTAAGAGCAAGACTAAGGATCAAAATCAAGACTTCGATGTTCCGGAAAATTTTCCCAAGACAGAAATTCCTTCAGTTTGATTGTGCACGTGGGAGTTCATATAAGTAATAGGTTTCATTAGCCGCAAGTCGGAAATGTCATCGGCCCCAAATAATTTAAAAGTAGAATATGGCACACTGACGAATTGCAAGCTGGTTTCCAGAGACGCGATTTGTGGACAGACTTTGCGGGTAAGAAGCAACGGGTTCACCGCGACTGCAGAGCACTGTATATGACTTTTAAAACTGATTGATACTATATAGAGTAACGTTTCGACTTTTCACGAACAGAATAAGTATTTTGGAAGCCATTATAAGTATTACGAAATAGGTCTCATCTCAAAGTTATATATATTATACTATTACTCGTGTAGGGATTTTATTAATTTATTTGCTGGTTTAACATAAGTAAATAAAAATTATGCAAGCATTACAGGTATTATACTTACATTACAATTATAAAATCATAACAGGTATTTGTATTGTATTGTATAACGGGCTGGTGACCGCAACTCCACGTCTGAGGCGCGTATTTTGCGTATGGGTGGGAATATTATTCGATCCACCCCAGCTCCACGAGAAACGTCATCAGCGCATTGGTGTTGCTGACGATCTCGCGAAGAGTACCTGGGTTATCGAAGTTCTTTGCCCTGTATGGGGCAACCTCTGGGCAGTGCAGAAGCACGTGGGCTGCTGTTTCGTCTACCTCCATGCAGGCTCGGCACAGTGGGCTGTCTGTGACTCCTAAGACAAAGAGGTGTTTATTAAAAGAGCCGTGGCCAGTAATGGCTGCTGTAAACAATTACAGCAGCAGCGCAGATGTGGTTTTGTCATCCGAAGCGCCTGTTTAGTGAAGCGGCCGTCGATACTAGGAAGAGCTTCCTTGGCCTGCCTGCACTCACCGTGGTCCAGCTACAGTTTGTGGTGTTGTTTTTTTGTGCGTTTCCTTACCAGTGTACGTAGGCACCCAAATGGTGGTGGCACGATAGGTGCGGGGCCCACTGGTACCATGCTCGATCCCCTTCTAGCAAGTTCGTCCGCAGCGTCGTTGCCTCGGGAGTCGTTGTGTCCTTTGATCCATTGGATGGTTATTTTGTTGAGATTACCAACCTTATTTAAGCGCTGGTGACACTCATGTTTTAGCCCACAATTGACTGTTTGGCTGTTTAGTGCTTGCAGTACAGTCATGCTGTCCGAAAGTATGCGAATAGAGTGGCCCTCAACCTTCCTTGCCATGATGGCTAAAGCGGCTAGGGAGATGCCCATGCATTCTGCCTGAAACACCGTGTTGTGGACCCCCAGAGGTACGGCTATGTGGATGTTGAGGTCCTCTGAGAAGACTCCGGCTCCCGTGCCAGTACCTGTTTTGGATCCGTCTGTGAAGATTCTTACCTCTGCGGGGCATAGCCCTTTGCAACGGACAAACAAGTAAAGTAAATGATAAAGTTATTTATTTTACGCTACTGTTACACAATGTTTACATTCAATTTGTATTATTTTTTGGTATTATGCGTTTGGGGAATATTTGTGTGTGCGTGGATGTGTAGATAGTTGCGTCTATTAAGTACAGGAGGTACTATTAAATTATATAGGAAAAACAGCTGGGATGTGTTTTTTTTTAAACTGTAGGTATGTTGCTTTAACGTTATAGACTGCCGTGCCGTAAACATTCCGAAACATCCCGTTAAGGAGTCATTTTTTATTTACTTCTTAAAATATTCAGTGTCGGATTAACCGAAACCTTGGAAGAGTAGAAATAGGCTAGGTTCCAAAAAAAAAAATTGTCCGTCCGTTTTTTCAGAAAGAGTGACGTCACACGTAACTTTAATAGGCTACCTATATTATCTTTGTCTTTTTTGGTCTAATTTACAAATAAAAAAATACGTGTCCCTTATTTCTGAATAATCTAAAACACTAAATATAATGTAATTACTTTGACTCTGGAAACTACCCTATTGCTACGGGAGCCACGTGTCCTAACAAGCTCACTTCCATTTGAGCGTCATTTTTTGATAGGACTCTAACCTACCACCTGATAATAGCTACTCCCTGGTAGATCGAGGGCCCCTCGAAATTAGAATTGGCTACAGGCCCCACGCTTGCTTAATCCAGCACTGAATATATTAGGTTTAGGTGTTTAGTGGATAGATGAAAAGTTAAAGATATTTTAGAAAGACAACATATTTTTTTTTTTCCTCTTTGGCAACTGACCTAATGTCGACTATTCTGCCAGCGTATCAACTTGAGTACCTTTGTTCTCATCGCACAAGCGACTTATAAAAATCAATGTTGTTTTTCTTGTTTTATCGGATTGTTTTTAAAAAGCAAGTGAAAACCCGGTTAACCTATATACCCGGTGAAAACCAACTACACCATCCGGGTTTTCTGAAACCCATTAACTGCCACCTGACAAAGAATTCGTGCGCTTTTAAAGCACCAAGGATTCTTTCTTTTTCCTTTTTCAGTAAGTTATAATAAATATCTATAATAAGTAAACACAATTCTGGGTTAAAGTCGCCATTGTACATAAGCTTTAGTATTTCAGTTTATGTGTTTGTATCTTTTTATTTTTTTGTGCAATAAAGAATTTTTTGTATCACACACAAAATATTGTCTTAATAAGTTATTAGGTAAACACTGTAACCAATAGGGCTATTCTCTAAGAATACAGCGTTGAGGCTAACGCAGCCGCAGTGTCAAATTGCGTCTTGTTGTTGTTGTAGAGTCGTCTGAGGTCAGTGCAGCGCTCGACGCCGTATTCTTAGAGAATAACCCTACAGACCTATTACTACCTACCATACGATTGTTATATGAATTTAATCTTAAAAGTTTTTACCAATCTATTTGTTTTTATTTTTTGTTCCCAATTAATTCACCGTGTCAAATTTGAAATACTTACTCTGTCTATGATATTGTAGGTACCTAGGTAATGAAGGTTTATTTATAACAAATTGACGAGCGAAGAGCGACTAATGCCGAAGGTGGTGTCGTCGCCAGTTAGTCAGAATTTAGGGAAATAGTGGTATTATGGGGAAAACCAAGCATTCCAAAATTCATTAGCTTGGAATTAAATGTGTTTTAGGTGAAATAAAATAGGAGGAGGTTCGCATTTCGATTGTATTTTTTTGTAATACTTGTTACTCGCTTTCTCGGTGAACGAAATAATATATCTTTGAGATACCATCATGAATGCAAACCATAACTTAAAAGGACAAAATAAAAAAGAAAATAACTTTTCAGTGGCAATAAAGTATTTTACCTATACCTATATGCCCCTTACGGATCCGACAGGGAGATTTTTAAACTTATTCTACCACTTAAGTGAATACGAGCATTATTATGTAGGTAATGCTTACTTAGCAAATCGAATATTTTTTTCATATTTTTCTGTTTAAAATAACTTTGCCCCACACGAGGACTTTCGCTTGCACCGTAGGCGCGTTTACAAGCATTTAAAACTCATCACACAAACAACCGAACTATCTAGCTCATCGAACCAAAAACTTTTTTCCTTCCAATAAATTTCAAACAAGTTTTTTGGTTCGGTGAGCAAATTTTTCTTTTTTAGTTGATATATATTGCATCTATGGAGTGCACCAGTGTATGACCAATGTACTACATGGCAGAGAGAATAATTCCAGCTATACCATCTCCAGACTTGTTTTATGCTTGTGCACAAAAATATGAAATACATTAAATATATGATAACAATTGCTTGCGTCTCAGTTTTGGGAAAAATTAATATTGAAATATAAAATATATACTTATAGGAGTTGTGGTTGTCAAATTAAAGGCACCTTTGCAGTATCGTGGATTTATTGATCTCTTCACAATGTTTACATTGGTTGTACTTGCACTTTATTTAGGTAACTACAAATCCTACAGTGAGAGCTAAGAAGGACACGTGGTATCGCTACTTAGCCTCCCTAGACACACTCTTAAAGACCGCTAGGCTATCGAATAAGAGTATGCTTACTAGATGCGAGTGGACTGCGGGGCTATCGCACTCGGATCCGTCGAGCTTACGAATGAATCTAACTGTTTTTTTTTTTTTTTTTTATGAATTGCATCTCGCAGTTCAACCAAGGAGGTTGTCGTCTGCTTAACCGGGCGAATCCTGTGGGTGCCTTAAAAATTAAGACCTCCAGCCAGGGTAAAAACTTACAAACTAAGCGACTACACGCTAAGGGCACCCCCTGTGGGGTACGAGCCTCGGCTTAGGGCGTCGCTGAGGGACAGCAAGGGACAGGCTGGATCTGAGTGATATTATTTATGGACTATTTTGACTTACTGGCTCAGCAACGCGGGCTGGCTCTTGCAAGGGACGGGTGGGGCAGTTACCGGGAAGTCGCGACGGGCCTCGTCGGCGAGGACGGAATGACGGCGCTTTGCGTCTGAATTTACGAAGAGTGCTAGTCTCCCTGCTGCTCTCCTGGAGCAGGGTTATAGCATCGTCCGGAGTGACGAGGGTATGACGGGGACGACGAATTTTACTTATTCGCGAGGGATCGTATCGAGCGGCCGATGCGATAAGGGGGTTGCGATGTTTTAACGCGGAGTCAAAGAAGCGCTTGGTAAGGCGCTTCATGAATTGAACGACGGTGGGGATTCTTAAGTCTAAGTGAAGACTATCGTTACGGACGTAAAAAGGGGCTCCCGTGATTTTACGAAGGAATCGGTTTTGCAAGGTCTGCATTTTATGAAGGAAACGCGGGTTGGCGTGGGCGAACACGACACATGCGTATGTCATGATGGGACGAATGACCGCGGTGTATAAACGCAATTTGCACTTAAGGGACAATTTGCTTTTAGCCTGAATTAAAAAGTGAAGCCTACCCATAGCAAAGGCGGCGCGCGAACGAGCCGCTTTGATATGTGCCGCGAAGGACAAGTGACTGTCGAGAATGACACCTAAGTATTTGGCTTGCTTCTCCCAGGGGATAGGCTTGCCGTACATAGTGATCGGACTGGGGATCGGGGGATTAAAGCGCGGTTTGGAGTAGATAACCGCCTGACTTTTACCGGGATTCGAATCTAACTGTCCACAGCCGGCCTTTATATAGTCGCCGGTTACGTCTATGTAGTATGTGTGCGTGCGCCGGTGGTGATGCGTCATTGCTTGGAGTTGTTTACTTGGTATGTTATATACTTCTATATAATTTGACAATAAAAACCAAAATGTTTTAAAAAGTTAGCCAAGAACTTAAAGTTCAACTTCTCTGTTAGTCGAGTAACGTCAGTAACGTCAAAATTGAAGTATACAAGTCGCACAACACTAAATATTTTTAATCTATGGAGGTCATGATTGATTTTCATTGCGAATTCTACTGAAACCCCAGCTGTTTCGTTGCATTAGCTGCAGTGCGCCTGTCTGAACTGATTGCACCCAGAACCAGATCTAGCTTTTGTATAAACCAGTCAATAATTATGTCGTCCATCATGGATGAAAGGTGTGTAATTCATTGTAGATCTGGAACTTTTCATATCCTGAGCAAAGTGATAAATATTTAGCATTTTTCAGAGTGACGGATGAGATCGAAGCTCTAGAAGCAATATTAATGGATGATGTTGTGATTAAACGTGTTGAGGAAGTGCCGCATATCATCGAAACCGTCCTTCATCCATCGACGGGTAATGATGTCGACCGGCAGTACGTTTGTGCGACGCTGGTGGTTAAGCTAACGCCAGGGTACCCTGACAGTAGCCCAGAGGTGACACTGAGGAACACGCGAGGACTGGATGATGATATACTCTCTAGTATTCACTTAAAAATTCGGGAGAAACTCGCTGATTGCCGTGGTGAGCCGGTGGTGTTTGAACTTATTGAGGTAAGCTTTTGATTATTATTTTGTTATCAAATAAAGCTCACTTGCAGTTTTAACGTCAAGTTAAGATCAATGCTACTTTCTTGTCTTGGTATTGATTACCATTGTCCCAGAGTGGTAAAAAAACTTAGAAAGAATAAGAGCATCAGAATGAAGAATTCAAGAAAGAACCAGTTGGAACTGGTTGCACTCGGGTATAACTTTCAAGAATATCCGAAATGATTGAAAACATTAAAATTTGTGTTAGCTTTACTACTAAAAACCTTGCCCAAGCTGCTGTTCGCATTTATCTACACTTCCAGGCACACCCTGTGAAGTTACTGTTAGCCTTCATCTGCTGGGCAAGGCAATGTACACATTAATTGGAGTTCTTTCAATCTAGAGCCAATCAATTTTTGGTTTTGTTTATCCGTCTTGCAAGCAAGGACAGCCTTTTTGCTTTAAATAGTAAAACCTAATACTAAATACTCTTTAATCACCTTGAATGAAAATATTCAATTCCCAATTAAGTTACTTTTAGCACAATATATGTCGACTATTTTCAATTACAAGATTTTTAATTATTTATTTATTGGTTCACCAACAATTGTTCACACTGTTTACAATACAAATAATCATGCAATAAATTATTTCACATTAGTGCAACAATCACTTAGAGGTAAACACTACATGCTTAAGGAAGTTGTACAATACAAAGAGAATAAGAGAAAAAAAAAAACAGACAATAATATCAAATTGAACTTACCCAATTTTGAGTTATTGAAAGGCTTACAACTAGTGAGAATTTACATAAAATGAACACATCTTCTCCCCAAGCGAGTCAGTGCAAGGTCACTATTTGAGATGTTCTTGATATTTGGCTTAATTAATTATATTGAAATATATTGGAAAAACTTCAGAGATAAAAGTTTAAACCTTCTAAATACACGAAATTGCCAGAGTTCTTTAAAACTCACCTGCAATACAGAACAAATTGAACAAAAACTGGATTACTTAGCAAATTGGCTCAGTGCGGGCTGAAAAATGTCACATGCCTATCAATTTATGTTTCTGGAAGTTTCTCTTGATGATTTCCTTCATCATTTCACGGGCCTGTTGATCCAGTGGTTAGTGGTCCTGACCGCTGAGCCGGAGGTCGTGGGTTTGATTCCCACCCAGGACAAACTTTGTGTGATGAGCACGATTGTTTGTTCTGTGTCTGGGTGTGATTTATCTATAATATGTATGTATTTATAAATTATATAAGTATGTATATCAGTTGTCTGGTTACCATAACACAATCTCTGCTTAGCTTGGGATCAGATAGCCGTGTGTGAGTTGTCCCAAGATATTTACTTATTTATTATTTATTTCGGGAGCAGTGATAAAAGAAATAACAAAGTAAATGTCTGTCTGACTTCAAACCCCCAACCTACAGTGCGTAAAATAGGGCTATTACTTTCCAAGCCACCACTGCTATTGTTAAGATTAAGATTTGTAAAGGTAAAAATATTTTTTCAGCTCATCCGGGACTGTCTCACAGAGAGCAACTTACCCAGTGGTCAGTGCATGGTCTGCCTTTTCGGGTTTATGAAAGGCGATGAGTTCATCAGGACCCAGTGCTATCACTATTTCCATAGCCACTGCCTTGCTGCTCACCTGATATCTAGCAGACGATATTATCAAGAGGAGCTGGAACTACTGCCCAATTGGCAGCAGGTGACCAGGACACCATTCCGAGTGAGTCTTACCCTACTATAATATTTATAAATGAGAATGTTTGTGACCATCCTTACAAACATTCGCTTTGTAACGATAAGGATCCATCCTGTAGACACAAAACTGAGTAAATTTAGCAGATTGTTAATTTTAATTAAGTATTTATAGTCGTTATAAAAAGTACTCGGATTCGTTTATTCATTTTAATACATATCCAACTAATATTATAAATGCGAATGTTTGTGAGGATGGGTGGATGTATGGATGTTTGTTACTCTTTCACGTCAAAACGGCTGAACAGATCTTGATGAAATTTGGCACAGAGTTAGATTATAGTCTGGAATAACACATAGGATACTTTTTTACCGATCATCACGCAGGCGAAACCGCGGGCGGGGCGCCAGGTAGTTAACCAAAATATGATAAAAATAAGCATTTACTCAAACAAGGTATAACTCCACTATTGCTGTAATTGTTATTTGGTTCATCATTATTCTCCGGCCCTTAGCCAAATTATTTGAGGTTGAAATAAAATAAGAAAAAACTCAGGGAGAACAACTGCATTTCAGCTTCTTTATTTACATCCATTACAATAAACAAATATGTGTTACACAAGTTTGTTTTTGCCTGTAAATGCAAAATCTCCAGAGTGTGACGGATAATGTGATCTGCCTAAGACCTTGCTACTCATACTTGGTTGAGCACATTTCGCTTGTTTTCTTCTAAAGAGTTAGTATAGTCTTTTATAAGACTACATCTTTGCGGCGTCCTCCGTTTCATAGCTGCTTACGATAAAAAAAAAGAGAATGAATGTACAGTACGGCCAACGAGAAGCGATACGAAAGGTCATTAACCTAAAGAACAACTGTGGCGTTGACAATCTAATATTTAACTCTTTCCATCTTGTGCCTTTGCCGTAATGTCTCGTTCTCCCGGCAAAAACATGACAACGTTAAGACGGGTTCGCCAACATTCGGGCGGCCATTTTAGATGGGGTTTTAGCATGGGTTTTGTTTACATTTGGTATCGCTTCTCGTTGGCCGTACTGTAGTTTCAGGACACTAGGTTTGTCAGGGTGCAGTTGAGTCTGTGACCCACCATTGGCATGTTTCGCTAGTAGGAACATCAGTCATAGAATATGTGTTGTCTGGTGAGAATGGCTGCTAATAAAAGAAAGATCGAGAAATAAAACAACATGCTTAAATACGATTGTTAAGTCACTGACACACATGTTTAATTAAATACGAATGTTAAGCCACTCACACACATATTCGAGGCTCATCATCATTTTCCACTGTTGAGGGAACTAAATTTACATAAAATTAATGTGGTAATAACCCAATCAATTTTATCTCTATTACTTCAGAAGACACTAAAAAGTTATGTCATTTAATATCATCCATTTATCTATGACTTCCATTGTTATAATATAGAAACTAAAATATATAATAGTAGTTAATATTGTATAATAATATGGTAATAGTAGTTAATCTAATATATAAAATACTCGTGTCACAGTTTTCGTTCCCATACTCCTCCGAAACGGCTGGACCGATTCAAACGAAACTTTGTGTACATATCGGGTAGGTCTGAGAATCGGCCAACATCTATTTTTCATACCCCTAATTGAGCAGCGGGTGAAACCGCTGGGCACAGCTAGTATTGTAGTATTGTATAATAATATGGTAATAGTAGTTAATATAGTATATGAAATAGTAGTTTATGTTAGTTATTATAAGTTAATTATTAAATTTAGTGGTAATGCCATGTAATATTAAAAGGCACGATGGGGCTGCCATATCTGTTCAGATAAAAACTTCAAAACAAAATAAAGAGAGAAAAAAAATCCCAATGTGTTTAGGATCGGCACAGGATGTCTTTGTCTTCTCTACTTCTCTCCACCTCTTTTCTGAACATATAAAAAAAGTGTTAAAAGTGTTATTTCCATGTGTTAAGGAAAGCTGCCCAGTATGCCGTATCACACTGACTACAATCGAGGTGGAGACTCTTGCTGATGCACCACCGCCCATGATGTCATTCACTGCAGCACCGTTCTTATTGACGGACGAAATGAAAGTAAGTGTACCAAGGATTACTACCATAGACACACCTACGGTATGCGAATGGCGGCGAAAATTATGCCGTCTAAAGGTCACAGCTCATTAGAGCCACCCGGCACCCACTCCGCACCGCCTCGCCTCGTGCGGTTAGTATTCTTGATATGGACTTGTATGGATATGCGCTCACTACATCAACTCCGTAGCGTCACCGGATCACCTCTATCGTAAGCCGTCCACGCGCGGACGGCGGGTGGACCACTCGGTGACAACTCGCTGCCTTGCGTTGACTGCGCATCGCCAACGCGCGGGTCCGAAGCGGACCGCGCGCTGCCCGCGAGTGATTCACGCGAGGACGATACGTTGGCAATGCGCCGTACGTGTAGACCTAATGCCAATTGTTAACAGACTACTCGAAAATTCGTGGACTAAGCGACGTCCTCTCGTTGACCACGCGGTGTTCACTCGTTGACCACGCGGTGTTCACTCGTTGACCGCGTGGGGTTCACTGGTTGCCATCAAGCCTCCCACTCTACACATCACAGACGCCACCTTCTTAAGCATAATTGCAAAATAGTCGTCAGTGTGAGCATCGGCGAACATAACGGATACACTATATTAGCGTGGAAGCTTCAACAGCACCCAAAGCAGTAGTAGGCAATAGTCACAAGAGATTCACCTAAACCTCATTGTCTTTGGCGCCTAAAGCTATAACTGAGCCTCATCTCGAGAGATGATTTTGTTTTCAACTGCTGTCATTAGATCGCATTAGTATTAACATTTTGTGGTGAATTAAATTATAATAAACCACCAGATATGTGGCAAACTTCAGGATACACTTTTGTTTAAACTTTAGGGTTCCATACCTCAAGAGGAAAAAGCGAAACCCATAGGATCTCTATGTTGTCCGTCCGTCTGTCTATCTGGCCGTTTATATCGGGAACGCGTAGAGATATCCAGTTAAAATTAAAAAAAAATACTCAAGTCTGTGTTCCCGTTGTGCAGTAAAAATCTGAAAAATCAACCACCTAAGTCTGCGCAGTTAAAAGTTATGGCTGTCTATGTCGCAAGTTTGTACGGAACTTTCGTTGCGCGAATCTAGACTTGGGGTTGACCGTTTTTTTTACGTATTTGCACAAGAGCTTCCATCAGATGCTTCTCTCCAATACACACTCTTTCTCATACATTTTAACAGACAGTTCTTCGTCCCATCAGGTGTGTCCTTGATCATTTGACGCGGCTAGTATTTTCAGAAAAACTACTTGTCTTACAGGAGCTGCAGAAGAAGATGGCGAAGCTTCTGGCTTACCAGATGTCCAAAGGGGGCGTGATTGGATGTGGTGACTCTGGACCACCACCACTGACCATCACCACTCCGGAAGATAACGAGAACAACGTACAGTACCCACCTATTTTTTATAGGGGCACCTATAATGTAATGTCTAAGGAGAGATAGGCTAACATTTTATTATTTCTAAAATATTAGTTCTTAAACACATATTTATTAAAATATTTTAAAGTAATCACATAATATTTAAAGAGTTTCTGTGAGGTAGTTAAAGTAAATTTATTAAGGTAAAAGCGCCAGGCCGCATGATTCAAATTTATTTACGATTTGAACAAATCAATTCTAAAAAAAAAATGCTCAAATCCTTCTAGAAATTACTGAAACAGTACAGCACTACTACAGTGCACTGCGTCCTAAAAATGATAAATCTAGCGGTGTAAAAAGAAGGCTTCGCATTCAGTAGGCGACATACATACAATACTTTTCGGTGTATTAACATGATATTGTATTATATACAGGAAAATTCTAACGGCACTCCTGGGGCCTCCAATGAAGGAGCGAAGGCTAACAACGGTCTCGTCAACGGAAATGGAAACGCACGACAGAATGGAAACTCATCGAATGACAACTCTGCTCCTGGGTCTCCGGCTGCTCGCTCTGCATATCGCGGTCCTTACAGGTAGGCTCAGTGCACAGATTGATAACTCCTACAGTTCGACTGAGTTTGGACATACAGTCTATAAAACTTCGTTACTTACTTGATCAGCTAAAACACTAGGAAGTGGCGAAGGGCAGGGCGTTTTTGTGGGACTGTAATCTGACGTTCAAAAAGTGCTGATTATCAGCCTAATTTGAATAAATTACTTTTGATTTTGATCCAAATCTAAAGGACTGATTATTCTTTCGCGATTGCGATGCTGGTCCCACGGACAAAGTTGTTTACTTGCCACGAACAGATCGTATTTTGCCGCTAGATAGCGTTGAATCGTTGATGTCATATTTTTCGATTTATTTGTTATTTGAACAATAGTAAGCCGTAGTTCAGTATCGCACTTGAACTTCTTTCAGATGCTCTTTAGGTTATTTTTTCATCAAAGGTCGTGCAAGGATGCGAAGCGGGGGATGTGTGAGAAACTAACCAATAGTATCGCTTCTTTTTGGTTAGCTTAGTTATGTGAATGCCTAGCTTTAAACACATCCTCTCTAGGCGCATTTCTTGTAGAAAAGCAGCCTTAAGGCCGGAGCAGGTCAAATGCGTTCGCGTGGAGCCTACGTGGTTGCAGTGGTTGTTTTATATGAAACTCTGGAAGGTATCATACCGTCTGTGAGGCATTACTCTCAGTCTCTTTTCAGAATATCAGGTGGAGCAAACCATTCTAAATGAAAACTTTTGATTGCAGGGGCTTCAACCGTCGCGGCAAGCCGGGACGGCGCGGGCGCGGCGCTGCGCGGTGACCCGCGTCGCGCGCCGCCTCGCCCTGCGCCGCATAGCGCCCCCGCCGCCCCCGCCCTACACGCCCACAACTGAACTCTGTTGCTAACCGACACATATCCCACCGAGATACATCTGTGAAGATACAGCCTAAACATTGGCCAAGTATGTTAATAAAACAAGCGTTGAACCCGTCCGCGTTTGTTAGAATTATATGTGTCCCTTGTCAGTTTCCACTGAAATATCTATTGCTGGACTGTAAACGCCAAAGTATTGTTATTTATGTCACTCTAACATTGTCAGTGTTCACTTATATGACAATAAACGGAGTAATAGAGACTGCACAGGGGACTGAAAAGATATTTTATCAAAATACAGGGTCTAATTTGCTAGTACGGACTGAACCGAACCTATCGAGACTGACGATTTACCCTAGTTACTACCCAATCCTATTTATATTTTTGAAGACGCTTGAAGCGCTTTCTTCTGTAATTTTAGACCATATCGATTGGACCACTCAACTCTATAAAACATCCCTGCCAATATTTCGCGAGTTTAGTTGCTTGGTTTTCAAATGTAACCTTTGATTATGGCCCCCTTTCAGATGTATAGTTTCATTTAGAATATATTATATAATCCGACATAGTTGCGCCCAAACGATACAGGTTGTCCCTGCAACCATATTACCAGTTGAACAGATTACGGGCCGTTTGCACCACACCTAATGTTTTTAGGGTTAAACGTATCCTAATGTTAACCTGCTTTATCCACCTCTGGGTCTCACTAGGGCCAATGTGGACCACTGGTCGTTGAATCTGCTTGTACAGCCACCTTCTTCGTCTGCCACGAATCAAAAATATTATGCGTCTCTAATCGTCGAAAGGTTAACAGCCGCGATCGAGTTTTAAAATTCGTTTAACTCTGAAAGCATTTGTGATGCAAGCAGACATAGCAATCTGCCAAACAACAAGGAAACGCCAGGATACCACACGAATATATATATATATTTGCAATTTGCTGGTCAATGTGATATAAAAAATATGGTTATACAAAGCCTTATTTATGGTTCAAATTATCAATACCAGCCTCTTTAATTCTATTCCATTGAATGACGTAGAAAAATCCATGCTAGAGAATTAAATGTATCATATTTTAAGCAACATAGAACATGAAACTGACCTGCAAATTGCTAACAAAAATAAGAAAATTGGAATTTTAGATTTAAATATGAATTTCGAGGGCCTTCCTGACTTCCCAATAGTATCGCTGCCAACTGAAATTATTGGCCATATAAATATTTTAGTCTGGTCAACTATGTCGAATTTATCCTAATAATAATCCCTCCAGTATAACCTAAAAAAAGAACACTGCCATAGTGAGTATTAAGTAATTAAGATACTGTACAAGTTGTTTTTAAATTATTTACTAGAAAACTTTAATTTGCTTCCGAAACATCAGATCTGAAAGGAATCCTAATATATTAACATCAAAAACTCGCTAAAAGTACCTTCCAAACTTTCCCAAATACTCAAATACCTTTTTTTTATTTTTATGTTATTGGAAATCGTCAGTAATCTCTCACATTTTAAACGCAAAATCTTGTAAGAAAAATAAAACCTAAAAAATATTGAAGTAGCTCAAGGCGTGTTTCAATAAAAAGACGGTTTCTCTTAGACAGGTGTATCAAATAAATATTCCTGGGCCGTAGTATTAAAGCTGTCATGTATACAGTGCGAAAAAGGGATGGTATTATAGAACTACATATATCCGTCTCTTTCACACGGCAAACATACATGATTCAAAACAACACAGCCAACAGACAACGCCAGCTGTCCGTAAAGACTTCAATCTGCGTAGGCCTTTTAATTCTAACATACACCGTCAGAAAAAAAAAATTGCCAAGCGAATTGACACTCTATGTCCCCTTGTACTACTGCCATTTTTCATACATGTGATTTGACTATAAGAACAATTAAATTAGTAGTCAATTTGCTTGACAATTAATTTCCTTGACTACTTATCAGAGTGTAAACGGGCTAGACGTACGCAACGTATTGATCTTCACAGATGTATTGTACCTTAGTCAATGAGTAAGGCATAGTACTTACATAGCAACAGAATTCAGACACTCAACCTCTGCAGTTGACGTCGTATGTGACGTCATTTCACACCAACGTTTGGTACATTGCAAGTTAAACGTCAAAACGAATTCATATCTTTAGCAAAATATTGTGATTAAATTATTGTGGTAAATTACTTACTGTAATACTTACCAACAGGAATTTTCAGTTCCAACCAAATTATTTAAATGAAAATTTTGAAACTTGTTTTGTTCCAAACGCTGGCTGTGTTCTGCAATTCTCTCCACAGCTCTTGCCAAAGTGAGATGGCACAAAATAATAATAATGAATGTAATAGTCGTTGAATGTACTCTTAGCTTAAGGCACGTTTCTGTGACGAGTCTAGTCATCATAAACTAGTATTCCACATTATTAAATCATAAATGTAACTACGTGTCAAATGTGTGCGTTGTTCGGTCAATTTAATGCAAAGGTAACTTTACTTTATCTCCAAAGCAAAATATTTTTAAAAAATACAAAAAAAATAAAGCTAAAACATTGAGTAGATACAAAAAATTGCCGTCAGTGAGTAAAAATTCCAAGAAAACTAAAAAATCAGAAGATGAATTATTCTGACTTCGAAGTGATACAAATGTGTTATCTAAAGCTAAACTAGCTGACTGTATCTCGCTCTAAGATTAAAATAATCCACTCTAACCGATTTCAAAAAAAGGTGGAGACTCAATTCGTCCGTATTTTTTTTTGCTATCAGAAATTAAATAGACGTCTTAAGCATCTAGTAAGTATTAAGCATCACATCACTGCCTAACTCTTTCATAACTATGATGGGGCCGACTTCTACTTCTATCTTGTGTCTTAATACCAATAAAAAGCATATATTCGCTGATTCTATGAATATTTATGGCAAATTGCATTAAATTGACCGAATAATAAGTCATTAAAAATAAGAATTACATATAGCTAACCTGTGTTAGATTTAATAAGATTTTCACGTCACATGACAACAGTTTACTTATTTTATTTCTTAAAAATATGGGAAATTTCCCAATTGTTTTGATATTCAACTTTACGTTAAAATTTATTTTATGTACAAATAAGTTTTTTTACATATGATTACGATATTTTTGTATGAAACAAAATGATATGTTATTTTAATTTTAAATATATTTATTTATTTGAATTTTTTTATTGTAATAAGCGGATGAAAGAGACGAGAAAACACATGTGTCCAATGTCTTAGAAATTAAGTTAGAGAACTACAGGTAATTTATTTAATACCCTAAAACGAGTGAATGGAAACGCAGAGGTGAATGGAGACAAAACAGCTACCCTGCCATGAAAAGCCCAAGCACCAAAAGCAGAACTTATTCCACTGAAGGAAAGAGACAGAGCTATACAGGGTGTCTAGCACCATCTCTTTCCCTCAGTGGAATAAGTTCATTAAGACGTCATGGTAGGCCTACTGGTAAACAGTTTTTACCGTTCAGTTAATGCGAGTTGCCAACAAGGTCTCATTCTCTTAATAATTATGTATAGTTCAATTCAAACTTCATGATGGCTCTGAAATTATCTGCAAGTGACATTCTGCTGAGATCTAACGGTTCAAACGTCAGCTCGGAAAATGTCACTTAAAGCTGCGCAGAACACAATGTTAGGTATCAGCAGGACGGACTCACTATCGCTTGTAGCTAACTTCAGAGCCGCCTTAGAGTTTGAATAAAACTATACATGTTGGTAAGATACCATAATAAAAAAAGGATTGTGTGGTTTTATAAAACCACGGTAAAAGTGATACTTTTTTGACATTATAGACATTTAGACGTCCCTACTCCGCGGCCGACCGTCACGCGACAAGCAACACACAGACGAAAAGTTTGAGACGATGTAATAAAAGTTTCACTTTAATAATGTTAAAATCTCTTTCAAATTTTGTATCGATGCTCCCTTGCGTCTCCGTTCACACCGTTTTACCTGGTACATTTTCCTTACGAAGGTTGTGTTGTAATCTCTTAAGCCTTTTTAATCTCTCTAGATCTCTATGCAATATGAATACTAACTCAAAGTTATTTTTTATACGTTCCAGGAAATGGATTCAATAATGACTATTTAAAATTCAAATTAGCATTTTACTTATGTATTGCAACATTAATCAGAATGAAAGAAAATGTGTTTTTGGCAGCTACTTATCTTCATACTTTTAACGTAGAAGGTAAGGTATTATGGAGCAAAGGTATACTTCCAACGAATTTAGTGGTGTGTCCATCTATACCACAACCTTTCACTTTTGCCACTGATATGACATATTTCGACAAACACTTCTAGCCACAGGCAGGCAGATCTGCAAATTCAGTATTTTTTCAAGACACTGAATTCTAGTGAAAGAAACAAAATAGATGGAATTTACCGTCTCCCTTATATTAGCTGTTATGAACAAATTATTTACTATTAGTCATAATTTGTGTGTTTCTTAGCAAAAAAGATTCTCTTGCCATCTTCGCTCTAAACTTGTTTGAATGTTTTTATTAAATTTTACATATTCTATATAATCTACATTCCAATAATGTTTATGTAAATAAAATGACATTATTTAGATGTAAATCTTTTCATGTGTTTCGGAGCGCGAAAGGTTTGGGATGGGAAACGTACTTATTCTGCACAACTTTTGTTTAGTTGTGAATATTTCGAGAAAACGTTAAAATATCGGTTATTTAATCTGTTCGCATATATTGGCATAGTGTTAGTGCATGCATAGCATAATTTCAGCTTTTTATGGCGATTATTAGCCAATAGATTTAAGGAATAGGGATTATCAGGGTTGTCAGAAGCATTCGTTTAGCAAAGGCAAAAGTGCTTTTAGTAAATTAACTAGAAAGAACACCTAATTTGGGTATAAATATAAACATACCCAGGTTAGCCCTATAAGGGAATAGCTAACATAGTTGACTGGATATCGTTAACGCTTTTCAGACTTCTCGCAATTTTACAACTTTTATGTGTGGCTTTTTATCAAGACTGACAACCCTGAGATATTGGCAGTTGGCCCTTATCGAGGGACGTTGATGACAATCAACAAGACGGTACATTTTTGTAATCGTAATTTTTATCTAAATGTAATTTATGTGTAGTAGTAATTACTTAATAAACACTTACCAAAGAAATTCGCGTTTTATTTTACTCGACTTCCTACTTCCTAAAAGCTAGTTATATTTTTTAATAATCTCAATAAAACGGTTGCTGCTAAGCTGATTAGTAGGGGGCTAAAATGGCCGCTTCAGCAGATAGGATCAATAAAATAGAATAATAATTAATATGAACCACGTAAAATAAATAAACTGTTGCACGGGTACTTTTAATTTTAAAACATTCGTGTGGATGCTGGAGTTATTTTTTTTTTATAAAAAAAAAACGTTGCCCGACACTAGGAATTTTACCTGTATTGTGGGTGCGTTTACAAACATTTAAAATTACATACACAAACAACCAGACCCGAAACAACTATCTGCACGTCATACAAATATTTGTTACGTGCAGGAATCGAACCCGAGACAAGCAGCGCAGCAGTCAATCTCTCAGCCACTGCGCCAAACGTGCCGTCAATTGGGAAAAAGCACCAAATATTACATTCATACTTAGGTATATTTAAGAAACAAGATCTTATTTGAAAGCGTGAATGCCCGCTCCATATAAGGACAGAGCCTTGATTTGCTTCCGATAGAAGTAGTTATTTGCATGTCTGACCTACACACATATGGACAAGGCAGAGAGGATTCCTGCAACTCGTTTGGTAACTGGCGACCTCGAGAATGAGGGTAATTGTGTTTATGGTATAAGTACGCGCGGGAAAAGGAATGTCTTTGCGGGCAATATTTAAATTCCGAACATGTGAAATGTTATTCAGCTGTCAGTTTAACTTTTCTTTGAAGTGCCGTTATTTTATATTTAGGCAAAAGTAAGCATAGGTTCATCCAAAAATCCGATATCGTTTATTTATGTTTAACTTTGCGACTTAAGTAATTGTTGGTTATTAATTTATAGGTCAGAGTGGACTATTCCAATATTATATTATAATTATTATCGACCTTCCTACTCTTAAAGGTATATGAAGATACCAAACAAAAAAAATATTTAAATCGAAATGTCCTCAACAAATCAAAAACGAAGGCCATTAAAGCCGAAATCCTAAATTAACAGTTCTTAAAAGTAAATATTCCCAATATCAATCTGGTATGCCCACTCAACGCATTTTTGGTAAGGTATTATTTAAATGAGTTGTATGTCCTCATGACTCAGTGCCGGCGCGTGCGCTTATGGTGAAAACATCTGAAGGCGAGTGGTGTCTTGAATGATGAGTAATGTAATTATAATGTGAGGCTGTGCACTTAGTAAGATCAAACTGCCGATATGCAAAGAATAATCGCAAGCCTGCTGGTTTTATTACGGAAAACAAGTGTAGGCCAGATGCAAGTAGTTGTGTTGAGTTGTAGGTCGAATAGAACCAAACAACAACAAGACAAGACACAACAACAAATAACAAGTTCACTACGTTATAAGTCGTATCACTCTTCCGATTTCATTTACCAGACGGCGCTAATCGGGTATTACAAAAGGTCGTATTTAGCTGTCAAAGAAATTTGGTCCTTCGAGTCGGATATATAAACTAAAGACCTATGGGTGTTGGTCACAAACGGACATAGAGAGTCTGCAGCTTACAGTCTTTAACCTTAACAAGTAATAAGGCTCGTAAAAAGAAAATATAGATACCAACCTACCTAAAATAGGACTGACCTTTAATGGGTTCACTTCACATTGATTAGCATTAGCTAAGTCAGCCAGCAAAGCAGATTATATTTATAAATAGCATATTTATGAAAGGGAAAGGTCAAACCTACTCATGCTTATTTTGACCGGTAGGAGCACTTACCTTTTAAACTAACAAATAAAGGCATCCGGTTTTGAATGCATCAGACCTGTCATGCAAATCGGTAAAGTCATTAAGGTCATGTCGCGGTCGTAAGGAAGCCCGATTAACACCATGTTTTAATTAGTAACACATGTTTAATGTCAATACGCAGCACTTTGTATTATCTACTAACATATTAATCAAGTGAATAGTTGATAATAATAATACTTACAGTGAGAAGATATTATAAAAAATTATGGTAAATTGTGAAATTGTGTTCAACATTATAAGAAAGGAGCAGTATGGCTTTCAAAAAGGGAAATCTACAACATTAGCAATTTTTGCCCTCATAAATGTCATATTAACTAACATCAATGACAACAATCTAACCACAGGATTGTTCTTTGATTTGTCGAAAGCCTTCGACCTAGTTTCACACGATCTACTACTGCAAAAGTTAGAAGCAATCGGGATCAGAGGGCCAACCTTACAGTGGATAAAAACATACCTTAACAATAGGCAACAACGCGTTACCATAACAAGCATTAACAAAGATAAAGAAGTAACGCAACACTCATCGAAATATAGGTTTAATAAATTTGGTGTCCCACAGGGAAGCATTCTGGGGCCGATCTTATTCTTGATTTATATAAATGACATAATTAAAATAACGAAACATAAATGCATATTGTTTGCTGATGACATCTCTATTATTGTAACATCCAATAAAAAATATAATACAATTATTGACCACGAAACTGACATTAACAATACAATTGACATTTTAATTAACTGGCTTTATGTACATAATCTAAAAATAAATCTTGATAAATCCGTTTATATACAATTTAATAAATCGAATAATCATAAATATGACTTCAAATTAAATGTACCCAAAATTAAACCAGTATCATTTACTAAGTTTCTAGGAGTTACTATTGATGAAGATCTAAATTGGAAAATGCATATAGACAATGTTTCAAGCAAGATAAATAAATTCGTTTATGCTCTTAGACAAGTGAAAAAAAGTACAAATCTAAAAACAGCTATGTTAGCTTACCATGCGTATGTGGAATCCATATTACGTTATGGCCTTATAATATGGGGTAACAGTACGGACCAAAATAGAACATTTATTGCTCAAAAAAAATGCATTAGGGCTCTACACGGACTTCATCCTGAGGAATCATGTCAGCCAGTATTTAAGAAACTTGGCTTGTTACCGCTACCTTGTCTGTATATTAATGAAATAAGCATGTTTGTATGGAAATATAAAGAGCTCTTTAAAATAGCAAACGATGTAAATCCTAGAAGCCGACGAGATCCTCATTTACTTAAGCTTAACAATGCTCCCAGGCTTGCTAAATATAATAAAAGCTGCTTAACTATGTGTGTACGCATTTATAACCAATTGCCTGGTTACCTGAAAATGTTAAATTCGAGATATGCTTTTAAGACCAAATTGTATGAATGGTTAATTAATAACAATTTTTATAGTATAAAACAATTCCTAGAACGAAAATAGCACTGTTGTAACATAATAATTATTTTGTTAAGTAAATTGTTCCTACAAATATTTGCATGCTATGTTTAATCTTGGCAAAACATGTCTGCTCTATCTTTGTACTGTAAGACCTTTTATACCATGTTTTACGCAAATAAATATATTATTATTATTATTATTATTATTATTAAAGCAATTATTTACCATACTTATTGCAGTTTAGATCTAAACATCTTCCTTGTTCTAACCCACTTTAGGTGGGGTCAGCTCTCCTAATTTTTGGACACATTATCTATCCGGGGTTGTCGGCTCGGTCCGCTCTTCCCCCAATAGGAGCGTCGTCATGCTCAGGTAGTTCCAATGCTTTCTTCACCAAATGTTGGTCGTCTCTTCGCACCACGTGACTATACCATCTGAGACGGCTCTTGGTTTGCTTCTCTTGTACAGGAGCGACTTTTGTGTAGTCTTGTGACACCTACGGACCACCTTAACATCTTTATCTCGGCTGTGTGAAGCTTTAGTAAGTACCAACCTACATGCGTGTTTTTCATTGGCCATCATTCCGCTCCGTACATCATTATAGCTAGCCAGTTCAAGTCCAAAGTCCCCAAAGAGCATACTTACAGGTTGCAAAAGGCGACTTTGTATGTCCCAAGGGAACCAAGGTCATATATGCGTATATATATTTTTTATTTTATATAAGTAGTTATACAATCATAGACAGTGCTAGGTGTTCTTGCATTTTCATCATTCTCCTACCCTTATCATATTTTTTTTGCATATAGGTAAGTATGGCTAGTCATAACCCTAATCATATTCGAGAGCAGAGATGAGGTCACCGATGGGACGAGCTTTCCCAATGAAACATATCACATCGTGACTTGTATAGATCCGGGCTACATCAACTCGTAATCAGACAAAGTATTTGGGGTCATATTACTCTCATTATGTCAGCAGGCTCCTCCTTTCGACCCATATCATGCTTTACACAGTCCATCCACCGTTTCTTTGGTCTTTCTCTAGGTACTCTTATCATCTTTATATAGGTACTCTATCCACATTCATACCCGTATCGAATGCCCATACCAAACTAATCGATTACCACACAATTTACTCAGTCACCGTAGCTACTTTCAGATTTTCTCTTATGTACTCTCGCATTTAATTTTAACTAATGGTAGGCAATAAGACGAGCAAGTTTTTTTTTTGCAGTATTTATTTTTTAACATAAGTATCTGTTTTTGATGCAATCTGTATTTGTTGCTTGGTTTACTCACATTCGTTTTTCTGATCCTTTGCTCATTAGGTTAAGTTCTCAGTTTTAACATTGCAGTCATCGAAAATTACCATACATAATGTACGGAGCAAGTCAACTTTGTCAGGCTTGCTAGTTCCGTTCGGTATAAGCCATTTCGTTTTGCTTGTTATCGCACGACGTTTGCCCAGTCTGGTGTCTAAGCGTGCGGAGGCAGTACGTGTCCTTCCATTGCCATTCTCGGTTTGTGACTAAAAAAAGTAATTTTACGCGCGCTCTGCTTTATTTTAAATTTAGAATAGTGGATTAAATTTATATTACAGACGTGATCTGTACAAAGTTTTCTTTTTATTTAGTTTTTGAGTGTTATTAATTATTATTTTGAACGAAAAAAAACTTAAGGACATTTGAAGAAAAATGTGTTTGTGTTTTTAGAAAACAGAAAAAAAAAATACGTGCTGAAAATAGTGTAACGAGAAAATGTCGACATTATTGAAAAACGTAACTAATTGCATATGGCATGCTTTCGACTCCTTGCAAAATAAAGACGTCGTGCATAAGTCGAAGTTAAAGGTAAGTCTACATTTCATTTACAACTAAGTATTTTCATTTTATTTGGGAAAACAAGTTTATGAAAAAAACTTCAATCTTCTCCCGCAATGGGCGGAGCTGAAGGGAGTGTCAGACTTATACTGCCTAAAATCCATCCAAGTTCCTTTTTTGGCCCTTTGTGTTCCGGGGCCGCGGTATCTCCTTCAAACAACTCAGGAACACTTACTAGGCTATAGGCAGCTACTTAGATAACAAGTACAATAAAAAACAATTAAAATCCTTTCTACATCAAATGTTATGGGTGACACGCGATTGAGAAAAAATGGTTATAATAGAGGCAACTTAAAACCTTTTCTTTCGTCACTTTTGCGGCCAGCTTATTTTTTTTGTGATGAACAGAAAAAAAAAATTGCCTCTTCCTCTCTGCGTACGAACTTAGTAAAATAGTCTCTATTATTGACGCACTAGGTATATTTTATCAGTTGTAGGCACTTCGGCATATTGGATCCTAGGTGACGGAGGTTTAGTATCATTTTCGGTTTTCTCTAAAAATAGTTTAATTTATACCTACTTTGCTAAAGTTAAACTTGAATTCTTAGAGAAACAAGGAAAAACATACATATTCGCACGGTCTTGCTTACATAAACAATGTGTTCTCAAAAACGTTTAGTTAAACATAAATCAGTTTGTTATTTTATGGTATGATTCATTATTTTACATCTGAACTATTAATACTTTTACGGTACTGTTTTCTCATTCACAACAGTCAATATTATGTACGAAATCATAGTGTTAATGAATATAGAACAAAGCTTTATTGACCTAACTAGCTTTATAATATATACCACACCAAGCAGACCTGCACTTTTTTGTTCTTGCGCCTGATTGATTTGTAATAGCAACGCTTAGTTTTGCCTTTTCTTCACTCGTTCTCCCTCATATCCAACTTTTTTTAAATAAAAATTATCCTATGTCCGTCTCCTGGTTCCCAACTATATTTGTACCAAAATTCATCAAAATCGGTTTAGCCATTAAAGCGTGAAGAGGTAACAAACAAACTCACTTTCGCTTTTATAATATTAGTAAGGATAACTACCAGGACATAATAATATCTAGATGTCTTGGTAGTTATTAATTAGGTGCCTAACCCGCTGTCAAAGTTTGTATACGACATCAACACAAAAAAATACAAGTAAACGCTATGTAGGTCCTACCTTATCTCTGACTGTAATAACGATAACAATAGAAAGTTCCAAGGAAATAATTATCTTAATAATGAATTTTGTTTGTTAAGATAACACATGTAGGTGTAGGTATTGGGTAAATAATGGATTTATGTACTAATTTTAGGGTTCCGTACCTCAAAAGGAAATAAACGGAACCCTTATAGGATCACTTTGTTGTCCGTATGTCTTGACATACGGATTTACCCTTTATCTCGAGAACTCATGGAGGTATAGAGTTGAAATTAAAACCATAGGTAGGTATACTGAATCAGAATCGGTGGTCCTTTGGAGGTATAAAAAAAGTCAACGCTCTTAATCTACGCAGTCAAAAGATATGGCAGTATAAACGGGCACATACCAAAGTTGCAAGTTTTTTACGCGAGTCTAACTTCGTCTTGGCCGGTTTTTTTTACCAAAATATTGATTTTTCAAAACAGGCTTTTCCAAGAATAGGCAAAGTAACTGTTAATCTAATGACGCTAGAATAGCTTGAACCAAGCTTCTTCATTGCTTTGAAACCTGGCTTTGTCATTTTGAATTTCAAAATCCAGTTTTTAAGGAAACCCGTTTAATTAGGATGCTGGTTGGTTGATCTATGTAGCTATGATAGTAAATAGGTCAGTAAATACAGAAAAGAAAATAATAAATCGGCTACTATAAATTCATTTCAAATATGATCTGGCAAGTCAATGCCATAAATAAATTCTTGAAAATTTTTATCTCTACAGATATAAAATTTGTTTGTGATAAACAACATTATATAAGTTCTACATATTGTTTATCTGAAACTATTTACATAGATTGTTGTTATCAATAATGACATATCATTTTATGGAGAACAGAACACATACAAAAAATATTTGCTTTTTAATCTTCTCTATACACTTAGGCCCTGCAACGAACGCCCTGTTGTTCGAAAGTGATACCGCGGACCGGAACGTAAAGGGCAAAAGAAGAAACAGGGGTGGGTTAAGCGTTGTTCCTCGGTGTTTTTTTTTTGCGGATAGGAAATCATCAAATAACTTCCCCCGCTCTGGGTAGAGTAGGGGGAGTGTCAGACTTGTACTGACGAAAAGCCACCCATGTTCCTTCTATTGCCCTTTACGTTCTGGGGCCCCGGTATCTTTTTCGAAAAACCCGCTACCCCGGCAGGCGGTGATCCTGGCAAGCCCCTCTGCTTTGTTGACATCTTTATAAGGCGCGTGTGGAACGCGTTTGAGGCGCGTGTCATTTGTAGATATGTTAGTTGAGTCAGAAGCACGAAAGATTGAAAACAGAGGTACCAAGGGGTATCGTATTACCTAGTGTCTCTAACTACAGAGTACTAACTGGGTTGTGGGCTGTGGAAGTTAGTTGGGTAGTCGCTCCATGCAAAATACTTCTATTCAGCTTAGTTTGGAAACTAACGAACAATAAAGTTTTTTGGAAAAAAGCCAAGTACTTAGATCATCATCATTTTCCTGCCCTTGTCCCATTCTATTTGGGGTCGGCGCAACACGTTTTCTTATTCCATTCTCCCCTATCAGACGTCACGGCATCATTTACTCCTTTCTCCTTCATATCATTCCTTACACAATCCATCCATCTTTTCTTTGGCCTTCCTCTCGCTCTCCGTCCATCAACATATAGATCCATTACTCTTTTAGTCACATGTCCTTCATCCCAAAAAGCCAAGAGTATTATACCTTTCTCTGTAACTCCATTTTTTTACTTAGCGTTGAGAACTGTTTACCCATCGATTAGCAAGCCAGAGCTAAGTGTATGCTTAACCTAGGTGGTAACTGCTCCTACTCTAGTTCACCGACCCTAGATTAGGAAGACACTTCACTGGCTATCTAGACCGCTAACAACATGAAGTCTTTACAAGTACCCATATCTTTATCTAACCTAATTATTACCTTAACCTTATATAATAATTCTAGCTGTGCCCAGCGGTTTCACTCGCTATTCAGACCACCACCCAGTATGGGGTTTGAAATGTAGATAGTAGTCGATTCTCAGACTTACTGAATATGCATAAAAAAATCATAAGGTCGAGATGTTTCGGAGGAGTATGGGAACGAAAATGTGACAATTTTACATAAGTATTAGAATTTAGATAAAATACTTCAATAAGCAAAGCTATCTAGGTCTATATTTTTTTAAATTTTATTTACAAAACTTTCTTTGTTCTATTTAAACATTCAAATTACTGGTTTATTAATATTTTCTAAAACTATTTGCATCAATCAAGTAGTGTCTCCATTGATAAATTCCATTTTAATTAGTATTCGATGCATTTTCATTATTAATACCTACGTTAAACAATATAGTACTGAAATGAACATATAAACCATTGTTTTCTCAATTCAAATAATAATATGGTTATATAATGATATAAACAAACCTAGGTACCTACATTTGCATTTATATTCCGAAGTATGCGGTCGTTCTAGCCATTTGCTGTGACCCGGTCAAGGGTATCTCGCTGGCGACACCCCGTCGTCATCTAGGTTGAGTACTATAGCCTCAAGAAGTCTTGAAGTTGGATCTATTAAAGAAGGTTATATATTTCACCTTGAGAATATACTAAAACCTTTTTTGTTGGTAGAATCGAGCTTTAAGGAAGAATTTACATGATTTAAAATGATACTGGCCGGAGTGAATGAAAAAAAAGTATTTATTTGACTTGCACAAGATCAGGAGTACCTAGATCTATGTAATCTATTATCTATACTTCTTCTTAGTTTTGTTAGACGGTTGTATGAATGTTTATCAATGTTAATCACGCTAGAAAGGATCTGAATAAATTTTGGCAGTGATAGAGTCGGTAGTAAATATGCTAATTTTAATTTCGGGAAACATCAAAATTTCCTCGCGATCGAAATCGCGGGCAATGGCTATGGTAACAATAATGATGTCTTTGACCCCGAAAGCCGCGCAAGACTGTGTGTATAATGATGTCACCAAGAAGTTAGCCATTGAATAATTTCAGCATTATGAAAATTCGGTCCACAAATTTAGTCAAACTACGTCATCCGAATTTTTTTTCTGGGACATTAATACCTGCAACATCCTACTTCGAAGCAACATTATTAAACTGGTGATTATGTAAAGTAGGTACTGTAGAAAGTTGGTAGATATTCGTAATTAAAAGCATAAAACACTTAAAACTATAAATTATAGTTTATCATTTCAGCAATACATTTCACATACTGATTCCAAAGCCACTATTCTATTTTATATTTTTTTTACTTATAGTTAAACCATTGTATTCGAACGTCATTGCAAACCAGCCTGCTCTTTTAATCAATGTTATTAAACCTCTACAGTACTGTAGACTCTGGCAATAATATCTCCCTTTATTTTATGGGACATAAACAAGACTGGCGAAATGTGGGATGGGTAAGCCATCTCTCTGCCTAAGCCATCGCTTATTACAGTCATGATGTTTTGTTATATAGGTACTGTTGAAAAGTACAACTTTGCCATTTCCTCGGGCAAATGCCTCTGTGCTGGGTTTAGTAATACATTTCAAAGAAACAAAAGCAAGTAATGAATACAAATGAGACACATCAATGAATCATTTCCTTTTACGATAGTGAATTATAATATTTCTAGTACAAAACGACTGTCTATTACGAAATATGAAGACTGTATTGCCAAACAAATGGATTATACGTTTTGACATCTGTATACGAAGTCCAACTAAATATGGTCCTTATCTACGCCTACGTTTTATTTGTAGATCTATAGGATCGAGTTTGTATTGCAAGTATCCACGACCGCGACATGACAGGCCAAGAATACAAATCGTTAGGTAGGTAGAGGTACTAATATATGAATATGAAAGTAACTCTTTTTGTTTATATGTGTGCTACATTTAGGCTATATGTTATCTTGCTAATAACTTAGGGGTGAGCAATATTGCGTTATATCCATACTAGCTGGCGTCCGCAGCTTCGCCCGCATGATATCGCATGAAAAAAAATCATATTGCACGGTTGGCGCAGTGGCTATCCGATAGACTGCTATTGCGTGTCCTGAGTTCGATCCCCGCACGGAACAAATTAATATTGTAGATGTTTCGGGTTCATTAACGCACCCGCGATACAGTAGAAATGTGAGACAAAGAATTAAAAAATCTGCTACTCACTGATGTAATTTCAAAACGAACCTTTACGAATATTCACACGGGTATAATAATGGATTTTAGTAACGGGTAGCAACTTAACTTACTGTTTAAGTTTTTAATGTACTTTTAAATTGCTACCGTCACCTCCAAAGAATTTCACAAAAAGCACGCAACAACTGTGCCGAAAGAGGTTGTTCATTAAAAGTGCACGCAGTTATATCAACACCTACTTAAAAGATTGCAGTTAAAATATTTAACATAGCCTTATAATATCCTTGTCAAAGGCATAAAAAGTGATAATTGACATAAATTACAATCATTATAGGGGTGGCTTTCACTTCAAGCATTTCTGTCACTTTCAACGCACGAAAACTGCTCGGAATTATTTAAAAAGCAATTAAGTTGATATTTCTTTGAAAGTAGGACGATTTTGTCATACGTTATTGAGGTTTTTGTTGTCTCTTGGGAATCGGAAAATGGAACAGTGTCTACATCAAGCACATAAGGACAAAAATCGTCATTCCAGTGGTATCTAAGTAACTTATTTGATCCAAAATGTTAGTTATTTTAATAGGTATTTGTTTATTAAAGTGAAACTTTTATTACATCATCTCAAACTTTTTCGTCTGTGTGTTGCATGTCGCGTGACGGTCGGCCGCGGAGTAGGGACGTCTAAATGTCTATAATGTGAAAAAACAGTTCACTTTTACCGTGGTTTCATAAAACTATATCATCCTTTTTTTGTATTCGAGTCAAGACGTTATATTTTTAAGCGAATTCATTGTTCAAACTGCATCTCACCTCCAAAACGCTGCACATGGCCTAAGCCATCAGCGACCTCTATGCTGCCACGAACAAAACTGTAGAGGTGGCAAAACTTTGAACCTATAAAACCATGACACTTATCATATCTGCAACGCAATAAAGAACATTCTTACCAGAAAAGTATAAAAGGATGATAAAACCTCCATGCATATTATGCCAGTAACTGCAAACTAGGTTTATGGCGTATTATGGGCGAATATACTGCCAAGAATTATAGCTTGAGATGATAGTCCTGCCGTGCTAGTGCCAACAAGAACACTGCTGAAATGATAGTGTACTTTCCGGGGGTCTAAAACGGCTGCTTTAGCAAATTAATATTAACTTGCACCATCCCATCTTCCTAGCACGGTGGGTTGCGCTGGAGCTGCTGCTGCAGGTGCTGAAAACCTCAAACGGCGCAAATATCACAATTTGATTGGTAGTTATGTTTTTGAGCCGTTTGGGGTTGAAACACTAGGGCCATGGGGTCCGAGTGCCCATGTAGTATTTCGAGAAATCGCCAAGCAGTTGGTCGACTCTTCCCGTGTCCAGAAGGCTGGCCTGTTTTATTACAAAAAATAAGAATTGCTATCCAACGCGGTAATGGTGCCAGCCTTCTGGGCACTTTACCTGTTGACGGCGATACGGACGAATTTTTTGACGCCCTGTAATTTTCCTTTTATATTTTTATTATTAGTTTGTGTCTATTTATAGGTTGTATATATTTAGTAATTAATTTAATTATATGATGAATAAAAAGAAAAAAAATAAGACAATTGTGAATTGGCACTTTCTTGTCAATTTTACGAATATTTTTAACCTGTCATCTATTTATATTCTACTTAAGTGAACATTTAAGATGGGGTCTTAAATGGTCATATAAGGAGCTAGCAAGTCACTTTTATTACAAGTAAGTTAGTAATAATAGGAGTATTTATCAAAAGAAACAAAACCGAAGTAACTGATAGGTGAGTCACAAACTAAGCAGCGCTTGTATCTTGTGGCTCGGGAGAGCGAATATTACAAAATTAAAATAGTAGTGATAATACTAACAAAAGAAAACATCAAACTATATCAATAACAATGAATGAAAAAGGAAAAAAATAAAAACAGGATTTTAAATAAACACAGGAGAACTTCTGGATATACTTAAAGTAAAAAAAAAATAATAAAATTAAGGTTTCCGCATTTAATTGGGTTTGTTGATTGTGTATGTTTATAAAGTAGTAATACAACGAAACTGTTTTCCTAATTATTTGAAACCTCCCCTAGACGCTCATAAAGAATTCCTCTCATCAATAAAATCAAATTAGTTAAGTGCTCACTTCGCTTGCTGCAAATCAATTTATCTCATTATATACATTGCGGTGATATCAGTCTTTAGTATCGCTAACTTAATGTGGTACGGTAATGAAATAAGAATGGTATTTTCTTACATTATGTGGCAGGACTGGTAAATATGGCGACGCTTATGGGAGGCCTACGTCTAGATGTGGACGACTTTCAGCTGATATATAATAGATAGGTAGATAGAATATTCTTTATTATATGTACACCATACAAAAAAACAAGAATAATATTAAACAACTTATAAATAGGGTGACGCAATGGTCGGTCTTATCGCTAAAGCGATATTTTCAAGACAACCTTTGGAGGGAATTAAAGGAGGAGACACAGTACTGTAGGTAGTCGGTGGGGTAACATTTTTGAAAATTAATAGCTACATTTAAAAAAAACAAATACTTACAATATATGTATATAAATACATATAAAATAATAATCATGAAGAGCAAAGAAATACTTAATATTGTTGTTTAATCCTTACTAATATTATAAAAGCGAAAGTGAGTTTGTTTGGTACCTCTTCACGCCCTAATGGCTAAATCGATTTTGATGATTTTTTTTACAGTGATAGTTGGAACCCAGGTAACGGACATAGGCTATTTTTTTTTTAAAGAGTGTGATATGAGGGAGAAAGAGGGAAGAAAAAAAGAAAACTTAGCTTTGCTATTACAAATCAATAAGGCGCAAGCGCAAAAACTGCAGGTAGCAGGTATCTGCAAATCAGAAAAGGGGAACTGTGTTACCCCGAATTTAACGCGAGCGAAGCCGCGGCCAAAAGCTAGTTACGATATAACTTCATGCCCAACAATTCACTATCATACTATTGTATCGTTATCGAACCGCATAAATATATTTAGTTTCTATCTAATAAAGCTCCCATTGTTGGGTACAGCAGTAATTTCTCTAAGAAAACAACGCAGCGTCGAGGTTAGCGCTGCCGCAACGTCAAATTTCATAGAGAATCGTCTGGGGTCGGGGCTGTGCTCAACGCTGTATTCTTAGAGAATAGCCCTACAGGTTATGGAAGATTGGTAGATGCACAGAACATACCAAAGAGGTCTTTCGCCTATTCCGTGGGACGTAGATTTCACATCTATCAACTAAAGAAAGGCTTCATTCTAATCTTTCACAACTATATGATACTTCATGAGATACTATGAAGCAATTCCTCAAATGTTGCTATTTACTACAAAATAAATGTCGCAAGTCGCACATTCGTGTTCATGCGTCGTTAAAGGTAAGGACGACATTCCCGTTTTGGACACGATGTGGCAGTATCAAGTATAGGGTTGTCTCATTATTTTTTACGTTAACCGACCCCATAAATACCACCCTAAGGTTGACTGTCACTTGCACGTCGTCATGGTCCATATGCCTTTGTGTCAGTTACACAGTCATAATGATAATGAAGTTCTTCTGGGAATTACGGACATCAGCGACTATTTGCAAAGCGATGATGTCCATCGACTTTACTAATAAGTGTTGTGCCGTCTTCCACCCGAGCATATTATTGTGGCTGCCTGCTGTGCATTCGTTTGACAAAGAAAAATCTGGATTTCGTTCATTTATAATGTACTAGTTGCCGCGGTTTCACTCGCGTGGTGATAGGATGTGTTATTCTCATGAATAAGCTATATTATTGTAAAGTTTCATTTAAATCCATCCAGTTGTTTTTGCATGAAAAACTACTGGATTTAAACATCTATACATCCCACACATTCATACATCCAAACAAACTTTCGCGTTTATAATATTAGTAGGATTACTTGGACTTGAAAACATGCTGTGAGCCTTACTAATGAAGCGACGAAGACGATGAAATCCGATGTCACTAATGTTCAAACCATCGCAAATGAAAACAAGAGCTGAATTCTTGCGTGCCGTATTTCATGGCAATTTTTAAGGTTCCGTACCTCAAAAGGATCCACGGAACCCTTATAGGATCACTTTGTTGTACATCTGTCTGTCTGTCAAGACCCTTTATCTCGGAAGCGCGTGGAGGTATCAAGTTGAAATTAAAGCTATATACTCAACTCTGTGGTCCCTTTGTGCTATTTTTTTTTTCTTTTTAAAACTTTACCCAACACTAGGAATTTCTCCTGTATCGTGGGTGCGTTGACAAACATATAAAATCACAAACAGAACAAATTAACGCTCTAATTCTACGCAGTCAAAAGATAAGGCACTTTAAATCGCAAGCTTACACGAAGGAAAGCGCCCTCGGTATGCGAGTCTGACTCGCTCTTGACCGGTTTTTTTAGCCGAAAAAGGTCCAAAGTCTGAATAGGGTTTTATTTATTAGGTAGCTAGGTTATTGTTTTATTTAATTTAATTATGTAAATAATTGCTCCATATACACACGACGATACATGAACCTATACAAAACCAGATACCGATTGATGCGGATCTCTTATCGTACGGGAAATACGGCGTACGATCCGTAGTTAAGAGATCAGCATAAACTGGTTTTGTGTTATTTGTGTCATCGTATGCACCACCAATAGCGTCCAGTCATTGATACCTGGGTCCTCAGCATACCAAAGTAGGTTATTTAGTATTATTTTTTTTTCAACAGAGAATCAAGTCACTGGGTTTTGTCTGAATATTGTGAGCTGTACAACACCTATACTTATGTTATTTACTTATGAGAAAGGGCAAGGAAAACCCACAACACTTATACTACAAGACGTGTCCATTTACTTAAATGAAAGGTAAGCTTAATATTTACTTACTTGAAAAAAATTGAAAGTCTTAAAAGGCAACATCTGTGTGGTCTGCAATATTTACACAATGTTAAATAACCGTTATAAATTCAAAAGTAAATTATATACCAAGATCGAGATATAAAAAATAATTGGATATTAAATACAGATTAAAATATTATAAACTGTAATTTTGAGACAGCCCTGACACTGCTGATAATGTCAAGCGTGGACGCTTACTTTCACGCGAAAAATGACATTTAAAATGTAGGTAGGTAGGTTCCCAATTAAATGGTACGAAATCTATTAATACTTTACTAATTACGAAAACAGTGCTACTGTTGGAAATGCGATCCCAGGTCGGGCATGGTGTTTTAGGATTTTTCTATCAGAAATTACTTAGTAGTGTAGTGGTCCTTAGTCCTTTAGCTTCCTTAGTCTGGTCCTGTTTGGATTAGTTAGCGGCTGATGGCACTAGACTCGGCCCTATTATATGGGGTTTATACATACTGAATGTGTATACAATGTGTCCGTTCACGGACTTGCGATATTCTATGTACTTCTATAACAAACATTCTAGTACTTAAATTTATTGATTTGAAAAAAAAACTGCCATTTGTTTTTTCACAAAACTTTCGTTGATTTGCATATTTTCTTGGACTTTAATTTTGTTTTCTAAAGTTACAAAAATGTACGCTCATCATTTCTTAATTTAAACTATAGACAATATTGTTGCCCTCTGAATAAACCTATTTTCGTCTCAGTAAGACCAAAACTTTGAGAGATATGATTATTTTTTGTATATGGTACGCATAGAGAATATCTCAAAATGGCTGCCAAAAAGCGGGGATGTCAATTAAACCCAAGTGTGTATAATAATAGTATATTAAAACACTCGTTACATAAGTATCTAGAATATCGCTAGTCCATGACCCGACACATTGTATACTGTTACATAGGTACTTCACTGCAAACTCTTCATTGATTTCACTGATTTCAAAGCCTATGGGGTTACTGTGACGTAAGAAAGAGACAGAGCTATTCAGGGTGTCTAGCGCCATCTCTTTCCCACACTAGAATGACACCAGTCAATGTCATGGTTACCCCAGTGATGTTATGCTAGGGCTGCAAATGAAACGAATTTATTTAATTTAACCAAAAATCGAACCTAAAAAATATTAACTAGAGATCATAATTGAGTTGTATATTGCAATTGCTTGAAATGCAATGCGAATAAATAACATACCTATATAGCCAAGACTATCCTAGCAATGTGGTTATATGGCTATCATAATAACTTGTTAATTATTGCCACATTGCCATATCATAGAACACTTACCATTCAATAATAAATACCGCGCGCACTATACCCTACTATGGTTAATATGCAAACCGCAAAACATTATATTAATTACATTTGCACTTACGTAAATACATAAGTAGCTATATGCATTCGCCCGACATTTACAAAATATATTATTAGTCACTAAACATAAATATATCCTAGTATATGTAATATATGTAAGTAGTTCGTTATTTCTGTATCCAAAGCAAGGTATTTTTGAGACAATTTGTTATTTATTCCGTATATTTTATTTTTAAAAGAACATACCTAAATTCATCAATTAAACGAAAAAATACAGTAAACGATGTACCTGTGTATTTAATTATTTATCTACTTAATCCACCGTAAAAAAGGGGGTTGACCCTTTTTTAACGGAAAGGAAATCATCTAATAACTGCGGGGGCGTGGTAGCTGCGGGGAGAGTGTCAGACTTTTACTCACCAAAACCCACCCATGTTCCTTCTTTTGCCTTTAATGTTCCGGGGCCGCGGTATCTCTTTCGAACAACCCACAACCCTGGATGCTCAACCCCTAAGCTAATTAGATTACCGAGTTTCTAGACAGTGCAATAGCTGGAACAATAATCGTGATTAAATAGCATTAGACTTATTGACTTTTTAATACATCGCTTGATTTTTTAAAAACATCATAATACTAATTTACTATAATTTGAGTTGTTTTAGTGGGTTATTCACTAGTTTTTCACTGCAAAACTCCTATTTTTAATGGGAAAAAAATTTTGTGTTCACCAAAAATACTGATCGTGCACCAAATATTCTTTCCTGAATGCAAAAAAAATGCGTAGGTTAGGTTAGGTTAAAACTGCGACCCCCTACGGCCAGTAACGACTTGCATTAATAGAAAATGGATAAAGATATAACACTTTTTTATTGTAGTGCTGTCTTTTTCCTGATGCTCGTTATGACATATTTTAATGGATGGTATTTAAAAGTACTTCAATTTATTCCCATTTCGTTTACCTAATTTTGCCTGTGTTGCACCAAATATATTGAATGAGCACCAAAATATGTTTATTAAAATATGTCATAACGAGCATCAGGAAAAAGACAGCAGTACAATAAAAAAGTGTTATATCTTTATCCATTTTCTATTAATGCAAGTCGTTACTGACACTCGCCGGCCGCTGCCGCGGCACCGCTCGCTCCGCTCGCTCGGCTCGTGCGTAGGGGGTCGCAGTTTTAACCTAACCTAACCTACGCATTTTTATAGCATTCAGGAAAGAATATTTGGTGCACGATCAGTATTTTTGGTGAACACAAAATTTTTTCCCTATTTTAATTAACATATTTTGGTGCTCATTCAGTAAATTTGGTGCAACACAGGCAAAATTAGGTAAACGAAATGGGAATAAATTGAAGTACGTTTAAATACCATCCATTTTTAATATTTTCAACTTTTTACAACAAAATTAAAATACACATAAGAACAAACCATAAAGTGATTTAAATATATTTGACATAATAAAAGTAAAGGTCACATCCGGGTGACCATATTAGACCCTAAAGAGACCAGCTGGCCTTATTAGTCAGTTTGACCCTGACGTGACCCTACACTCCTATGAGCAATGGCCGCTTGAGTGCAGCTTACCGAATGTTACTTACTTTGCCGAATTATGCTTTAAAAAAAAAGAAAACGTTGCCCCACACTAGGAATTTCTCTGGTATCGTGGGTGCGTTTACAAACATTTAAACTCACTTATATACAAACTGCCAGACCCGAAACAACTATCTTCAAGGTCATACAAATATTTGCTCTGTGCGGGAATCGAACCCGCGACACGCAGCGCTCAGCGATCGCTCAGCCTCTGCGCCAACCGTGTCGTCTCTACTATATTAACGTATACGTATACTAAGTAGGTAGGTTTAAACATAAAAGTAATTTATTTATTTTATTTACTACTAGGCTTGGACGAATACATATACATTTTATGAGACATTTTCCTTAAGAGCAGGCCTAGATAAATTGTTTGGCGGTTAGGTGTATTGTAACTTAATAGTATTCAGCAGATTTATTTTCCAGTTAATACACATTTCTATGTTGAATTGTTATCGAAAAACTGACTTGGAAAATAATTTTTCTTCAGAAATTGGTGAGTTTTGTTTATTACACGGATTTTTTTCATGTACCTACTACTTTTTTGTTTTTGTTATCGTATTTTTTTGTAAATTTCTTTTCACACAAATTCTTATCGGCTATTAATTTTCTTTTGTTACTAAAAATTAAGTATAGGTACATTAAACATAGATACAGTAAAAGCAAAACTATGTAGATATTATAAAAAATAACTTACAAACTACCCAAGCAAAATCATATAAATATGAAATTTATAAGGACTATCTTGAGAGTATACCCGTACGAAAATAAAAAGAATTTTGAAAATAAACCCATAATTTGACGGAGAAATCACAAAAAATACAGTCGAATACCGGGAATCTCCTACTTTTCTTGAAGTCGGTTAAAAAATGTCGATCTTAAAGTCTTTTAAAAGTCACTTCTTCTTGTGCCAGGTGCTTCAAGTGCCAGGAAACCTAGACCCAAAACAATAACAAAATAGTTTTATTTATTGGCATAAAAACCATTGTACACAGTAGGTACTAGGTACCTATCCCTGATAGGTACCTATCAGGGATAGGAGAAAAACATATACATAGCAGTTAGTTAATTTCAGTTATTTTCCCTGTATACCCGCTGTTCTTCAAACGAACAAAGGAATAATAAACTCTCTAATAAGAGTATTAATGAAAGTTATTTAGAGAACTTATTACAAAGAGACAATGTAGAAAAATTGTGTGTTATATATACCTACATCAATACTGAATTCGGCGTCAAGTCGTAAAAATCTTCCAAGCAGGAGCTAGATGTTGGATATTAATAGGATCGGATACAAAGCGATTAAACTAAATAAAAACAATAAAATATATTTAATACTATTCTTTACAAAATCATTGTTTCCAATGAACTTTGATACCCAATGATATATCACTACATAGTACAAAACAAAGTCGCATCCCGCAGTCTGTCTGTCCTTAACTTAGATCTTACAAACTGCACAACATAATTTGATGGTTTTTTTTTTAATAGATAGAGTGATTCAAGAGTAAGCTTTATATAAGTAATATAAACCTTAAACCTATCTATATTGCATGGCGGTTCGCCAGGAACTGATATAAGATAAACAAACTTTTAAACTAGCCTAACGAAAGGAAATTTTATAAAAAATAAATAAACAATAATTGATAATCGCAATAGAAACTATCCATAGTGCAGTGTAAATTATTCAATACCTAGTTGCGCTAGACTAGTCAGACGTGTGGGAGTAAGGTCACTCTACTTCCCATTACTTGTGAACATAGTATTCGTGTAGTGTAACTATGATTCATAATAATTATGATTGCGAGACGATCAACTATAATTACTCCCACAAGCGTTTAGAGTACAATGGCAAATAAACTCAATAGCTTGTTAAGATATTATGTGGTCGGTGGATAGGCTGCACTTGGGGATGGGGCCCGCTTGCTAGGTAGACTGATACCAGTCGCGGGTGCTTGCGAATGTACCTGTATCTCCCAAGCCCCCGGCAGTAGTAGGTAGAGTGGGTTTTAGATCGGTCAAAGTCCCCTCCGATCCCCAGACGTACGGTATGAGCATTTTTATAACCCGCCGACCCCCCAGATAAAGGGTTTTCATGAGGGTTTCCTCATTTAAAACAAGAAACTGGCAAAGAGCTTGTCAGACTCGCGCACTGAGGTTACCATACTGCGACATAAACGGCCATATCTTTTGACTGCGTAGACTTAGAGGCTTGTATTTTGGACCACAGAATTGAATATTTGGTGTAATTTCAACTCGATACCTCGACGCCTTACCAAGGTAAAAGGTCTTGAACAGACAGACAGACAAAAAAGGCAAGGATTAAGATTATTGCCTGTTGCTACATTATACAAATTGACGACACGGTTGGCGCAGTGGCTTAGCAATCGGCTGCTGCGCTGCGTGTTGTGGTTTCGATTCCCACACGGAGCAAATATTTGTATAGCTTACAGATAGTTGTTCCGGGTCTAGCTGTTTGTGAGTTTGAATGTTTGTAAACGATACGGTAATTCCTAGTGTGGGGTCAACGGATATTAAAAAAAGAAACAATGTGGTACTAGGTTCGATTCCCTGGTTGAGAAAGTATGACACGGCGCCGCTGTACGTAATGATAATTGGCACGTATTACATTGAACCCAAACATTAATGGCAAATAGCGGATGCAGCCTAAACGTTCGTGAATTTGCAAGAAGACGTAATAATGATGTTTAACCCACTTCATTTACTCTACAAACATGTTTAAGCCCAAATGATCTGCAAGTTGCATTGTAGCATCTTCCTTAATAAACGTCGGATTCAGTTCATGTAGTGTCTGTTTTTCGTTTTAGACCTGGATCTGGATTTTCTTAGTGAAATTTGACCAAATCCTGTTTATAAACGGGATGGATGAAAACAAAACAGAAACCACGGTGGCACTTTATGGAATTAAAAGATTAAAAAAAGAAATAACCATTACAGAATACTTTACTATTTATGACACACAGATAATATATGTATAATAATTTTATCGTACTGAATAGTCAGTAAACACAAAAACTGAATATCAATAAAAATTCTGTGAATAAGTAATTACAGAATGTTCCTCTCTCTGGAGACGTGACCGCTGAGTGGCTTGGACCTTGTTCCTATCGGTAAGCCAAGCTACTCGGTGCCATGAAGCTACTATTTTTTATATTTTAAATGATTTTCTATGTTTTTATTAAGAAATAATTAAATAAAATAAAAATAATGTGGTTAAAATGAATAAACGAATCAAATCTGTAAGTAGAAAATGAAAAACGAAATTCTTGTAGAAACAGTGCATTACATAGATGAAACAATATGTATTATAGAAGATACCTCATATACTACCCAACCGATATAAACAAATATGAGAGATTGATATGAGACCATCTCGTGAGCATCATACCCTTTCGATAATAAAAATATTTTTGAAAATCGAGCGATTATTGTCGGAGAAATCAACTTACAAACAAATTGTCGAATTGAGACCCTCGTATTTTTTGTTAAGTCGGTTAAAAAGAACAGAAATCAAAGACACACAATGCCCATATTTACATTGAAATGGTGAATTATCCTTCACAGACTAAGACTCCGCTGTGAGCAACAAAACATTGCATGAATCACTAAGTTATCGTTGGTTATTGAACTCGATCAGGGTTACCATGTTTTTTACGAAGTTCGTAAGTTAAATGACATTGGAGCTTATAACATGACAACAGAACATTTTGTAGTGATATTTTCCACCCGTTTGCAGTTTGCAAGTTTAAGGAAAATAACTGAATGTTTTTTTGTGGAACAGTGCAGGCAAGATGTTTTTTTTTTCTTTATGTGAATTTTCCAAAGTGTCTATAACGATAATTGTCAAGATAGTAAAAAAACAACACTGCCATCTCCGACTTATTCTGGCGTGTGCTGCAAAACGTTTTGGTAAATAAATAGTGGATTCTGTACAAATGTAACTGCAACTATAACAAAACTGCTACTGTAGCTACCGGTATTTCAGATAGGACATGTTAAATACTAGCTGTACTACTACTTAGGTAACGGTTAGGTCAAACAAAGTAAGAGTTGGTGAGTTGATTAAAACAACAACATTCTACAACTACTACATGAAATTGTTACCGCAACAAAGAAATTGGCAATTACAAATTACTCAATTTTAATTTTAAAAACCCGGTCTTCTGGAACGAAAATGGATCAAATACGGCCATAGTAAAATATGGGCCGTTTCTTTTTTTCAGATTCAATGTTCATATCAAAGAGTATTCAGTGGAAATATATTGGTAGCCCTACTATTGCCCTACATGTATTGAACAGACGTTGCATACAGTTTGACTAATAAGCCACTGAATAATAACGGATGCATCACTGGAAGCGCTGCCTTATTGCTGAGACACTGTTCTTCACTGTCGGCATTTTGTTGCTTTTATTTTTTATCGTGTATGACCTTGTTATTTGACGTCAGCGTCTGTTATTCCCAGATATAGAAACCAGTCGGTTATTCATCGTCAGTCACCGTACAGTCATCAAGACTAGATATCACATTGTGTGTAACATTACTAATATGACGTATTACATCCTTAAGCACACACTTTTTTCCCATAGTTAACAGCAAAAACAGAACGCGTCCAGATACCATCCTTACTTCGTTTACGTTCATACATCTGGGGGTCTAAAATGGTCACGAAGTGAAGATTCACAATACTAATGCGTCTGACCATTTTAGACCCCCTGGTCAAACACGTATTCGGAGTACTACACACCTGACCTGTCCCAAGAACCTTGGTGGTAAGGTTAGTGTGTGTCCTTCTAGGGTGTCCCCTTTGTGCGTTGCCATTGCCATTCACATCTGCTTTGTAAATAAATACTTTATTACATTGACATAACGTGCAATTATATTCTGCATTGCTTTTGAACAAAAACTTTAGTTGCCAGTGTTGCCACTGATTTCGGAACATTGGACGTAAGATTACGAATGGCATATGGCTCTCAGAACTTTGAACGTAATGTTACGAATGGCAATGAGCTCGCCCCCTATAACGCGGGACTTTAACATAGCTGGCAAAAATGCGGGTGTTCTATTTGTAGTCACACCACTGATATTAATTCAGTTGTCTAACCATTAGTCAGTCACTAGTTTAGCAGTTTTCCAACATGTTAGACCAGACCGGCACCTAGGTTAGACCCTAATTCTTCCTGGATCAAGTGGTACGGGAATTACTAGAACATTCAGAAGCCATAGCTTTATGTATAGATAGATTTGTCTCATTCTCTTCCTGTGCCATGCACTGTTGATTAAGGCAGTAATACCCTAGTGGTAAACATGTAGAAGAAGACATCGATGAGTATCGCGAACATACTGTTAAATCTATCATCGAAAAGCATAAAGGTCCGAAGGTGTTTAATAAAGCACTCTCCATAGGCAGCCAACAGATCACAAAATTATTAGACCAGTACGGAAACTTAGTAACAGAGAAACATAAGCTACTAAAAGTCGTTGAAGAATACTATGGCCAATTGTATACACCTAGAAATCCCAACACAACAACTAACTTAACTAAGACACTTGTGAATGTCGGCTCAGAAGATGTGCCGGAAATAACAAACACGGAGATCGAGTATGCCCTCAGGAAGATGAAGAATAATAAAGCACCGGGTGAAGATGGCGTAATCGTCGAAATGGTTAAAGAAGGAGGCGTTACAGTGATCCAAGTTCTCAACAAGCTCCTGAATAAATGCCTTGAAGAAGGAAAGGTCTCCAAAGAGTGGGAATGTTCTAGCGTTATCCTGTTATTCAAAAAAGGCAACAAAGCGGATTTGAACAACTACCGTCCAATAAGTTTGCTACCACAACTATACAAACTGCTAACAAAGATTATTACCATCCGCCTCACAAACAAATTTGACTTCTACCAACCCATCGAACAAGCTGGTTTCAGAAGCGGATTCAGCACCATGGACCACATTCTCACAATGAGAACTGTAATCGAAAAGGCAACAGAATATCGGATGCCTCTCTGGATTGCATTCATTGATTACAAGAAGGCATTTGATAGTGTGGAATCGTGGGCAGTTATTCAGTCCTTACAAAATGCTCGAATAGACCACAGATACATTAACTTAATCAAAAGCATCTACGATAATGCGACGATGAAAGTAAACCTGACAGAAACCACAGAACCAATAGTTATAAAAAGAGGAGTCAGGCAAGGAGATACACTCTCTCCAAAGTTATTCACTCTTGTTCTGGAAGATGTTTTTAAAAAACTGTCATGGGAACAACGTGGACTAAATATAGCAGGTACTAGACTGAATAACCTTAGGTTTGCGGATGACATTGTTCTACTAACAGACAATCCTGAGGAATTACAGGTGATGATACAGGAACTAAGTGACGTCTCACTACAAGTTGGTCTAGAAATGAACTTGGACAAAACCAAGATAATGACAAATATTGATAGTAATAACATCAACATTACTATTGACCAAACCACCATAGAGCAAGTTAATAAGTACGTCTACTTAGGACAGGAGATCAGAATGGGTAAGGACAACCAAAATAACGAGATCCACCGACGAATAAGGCTCATGTGGGCTGCCTACTCGAAGCTTGACTTTGCTTTCAAGATGAAAATCTCTCCTTATCAAAAAGCCAGAATATTCAATCAATGCATCCTGCCAGTGCTTACTCATGGTGCTGAGACTTGGGTTTTCACTCGAGACACCATCAACAGACTGGAAGTAGCCCAGAGGGCGGTTGAGAGAAAACTGGTAGGAGTGTCATTGATGGACCGCAAAACTAATAAATGGCTTCGAGAGCAAAGCAAAGTCGCAGACGTAACGAAACGGGTAGCGCACCTCAAATGGAAATGGGCTGGACATGTGGCCCGAAATGAGATGTCCTGGTGCAAACGCATCCTGGAATGGAAGCCATGGGGTGAAAAGCGCCCTCCAGGACGACCACAAATGCGCTGGAAAGATGACGTGAGGAAAGTCGCTGGTTCGAACTGGGCACAAAGAGCGCAACACAGAGAGGAATGGAGGAAGTTGAAGGAGGCCTACACCAAAATGGTCGAAAAAGGCTAAAAAGAAGAGAAAGAGAGAGACCCTAGTGGTGGGATTTTTGTCCATTTCCTATTTAGAGTCTTTACTAACCATTTTTTGTGAATGATTCAACATTGTTGCCCTTGTAGATCTCAGACGCTTGATAACTTTTGTAAAGTAAGCAATGAGTTTTTGTCGGGCCTACGTTGTCCTCTCATACTTAAGTACTAAAGCTGTAACAACAACATTATAAAACTAAACGATTTTAAACGAGTAACAAAGTTTCTAGCGGGTTCTTTATCATAGAAAACGACCAACCCGAACCGTGCACCTTTTCTCGACGTTTTATAAATGCTCATGTGAGCCTAAGTAAAATTCTAAAATATGTTGATTTGATTTGGTGTAACCGGCAGACTGCCAAGTCATAGGTCTCGAGTTCAAACCTACGATACACCAATCCGATTTATCGTATTGTTCTTATTTATTTAATCCTTAAGGAACTTCGCGGAACTGAATGTTTAATTCTCACCAACGGACGTAATAGTAATCACAACGAGTTATTGTCTTCGTCATCCGTTATCTCAATGAAATGTCAACTGAATTCTACCAACTTATGTGTAAACACATTAATATCCTGTTGTCAAGCGATTTAAAATGTGATTGTAAGAGAACAACCACAAAACATGACGCATACACTTATTTCTTGCGAGGTTAGCAGACATATCTGGTTACTGGAGTGTCAATCATTGTAATGAGTTTGACAAACAAAGTATTAGTGTATGATACGCCCATGGTGACATAATACCCATTGTCTATATCGATTGCAAGGCTTTTGGTTATTTTTGTATTTTTTAGCTAGTAAACTGAAGGTATGTTAACCAAAGACTGCTAAACAGATGTTGCGATAACTATCTCAAGACAGCAGATCACATACCTACCAAATCGTTTGTTTTAAGGAGCGAGAACTTATATTAAATTAATCCAGAACAAGTCTCGATTTTCCATATTAACAATCCTTACTAATATTATAAAGCGAAAGTCAGTTTGTTTGTTTGTTACCTCTTCACGCTTTAAAGGCTAAACCGATTTTGATGAATTTTGGTACAGAGATAGTTGGGAACCAAGAGACAGACATAGGCTATTTAAAAAAAAAACGATTCGGATGTGAGGGAGAAAGAGGGAAGAAAAGGGAAAACTTAGCGTTGCTATTACAAATTAATAAGGCTCAAGGGTGTTACCCCGAATTTAATGCGAGCGAAGCCGCGGGCGAAAGATAGATTTCAATAATTTTTCAAGAATTAATGGTGGTTGTATTACTAGTAAGTTATATTTAGTTCGTCTTTCCTGCAAAATGCCAAGTTTTGAATTGAATATAATTATCCATTTTTTTTTATAGAGGTGTCTGTGATATTTTTCTTTAGAGAAAATGTAATGGAATCGTGTTTTCGAAACGTATAGTACTTACTTAGAAGTGGTCCTCAATTTTGCTATAGGTAATTATATAAATCATCACATCGTGAATGCTGCAGTAATATTATAACTAAATTACTACTTGATACTAATAATAGTGAGTTTTTCTGCAAAAAAATAATTTCTCTAGCGATAGGTTGATTAACGTACTGGTTAAGATGTTGAATCACAATTTGCACAAAAAAATATTTTGTAATATTGTCTGAATTTATTTCAATAATAAAAAAAGCTACAAAATCGAAGAGCACGAATCAAAGTATTGCTAAATATTTTTTGACAACTGTTTATTTTCTTTTTAAGCTACCAGATTCTATTTTAAAAATAGTTCGATACGTTTCGTAAACGTATAAGTACGTTATACGTTTTTCGTATGGAGCCCTTGAAGCTTTTCTACCCGTTCCGATAACAGTTTAACCACTCTGCACGACAGGATTTTGACACATGACACATCAGCTGAATCGGTGGGGTGACGCGAATTGTCATGAAATTCAAGAATTTTCATCAATTTACAGCATTCAATTTTGTTATTAAAAATAAGTCACCGGGGCTGTTTCATATGATAAGTTTGAGGTTTATATTTCCAAAAACCTCATAAGGTCGATAAAACGGCGTCAATCTATTGTAAAATGTGTGTAAAATACATATTATTACACCCTTCCAAAAATTAGGTACTTTAAAAACGCTGGAAATAATGCACATACACAAGACAACCCTTTGATAATAAAATCGGAAATCCAACATAAAAACAGTGACATTCCATCTGCATTCTTATTTTTGCCATTAAACATATAAATTCAAAATAAAACACGATACAAATCTCGACAAAAAATACTAAAAACTGTGTTGCAATATGACATTTCTTAGTGCTGACCGTAAATCTAAGTTTCATCATTACGATTAAAAAGTTGCATTCAACCTAATCGATAATCGTAATGGAGTAAACTTTAAAAAAAAGTTTTGGGACCATTGAGGAATTTACCTATGGAGATTGCATATTATTCTACTATTGATATTATAGTTGTTCAAATATCTATGATATCGATAAGAAAAGAAAGACAACAACATTTTGTCACGTGCTTTTTTGTTATGCTATAATTATTTTTTATGCGCCAAGATTTGAGGTACATTTTGCTGTCAAACGGTTTCGCGGTAAAAGATTTTGGCTGTTTTTTTGAATGACGATGAATGAAAATGGCGGCCATTTTTGTAGGAGGTCATGCTAATTCTGTAAGTAATTAGTCAGGCACCCCAGCCGGCACAACCATACCGTACCGCACCTAGAAAGCCATGCCTCCGCAGTAGAGCCTTGTTTTAGACGGACAGGGACTCCGCACACATCGGGGCCCTAAAATATTGATAATAATATAGACACCCGACGCCCGACGCCCGATGCCTGTAGCGGCTTGGATTGAGGAGCGCCTCACTTCCCCCGCTCTAGACGAAGCGGGGGGGAGTGTCAGGGTTATGCAATAGAAGGAGCATGGGTGGGTTTTAGTCAGTACTAGTCTGACACGCCCCCCCGTTCTGCCCAGAACGGGGGAAGTTATTTAACGATTTCCCACCCAAAAAAAAACCCCGGTACACGACATCAAGAAAAATCCAGGTTCAAAATGGACTCATTTTGAACCAGGAGTTTTCTTGGTGTCGTGTTTCCATCTCAATTGTGCTCTTCCTCTATACGCCATTTTTACCCTAAGGTTTCCACTCCAAGAACACTTTGGCCTACGAGCCATGTTTTAGAAAAGAATGAATACGCTTTTCAAATAACCAATCCAACCAAACAATTTTGTCGAACAAATGTAATTTATCTTAGCTGATTTTTTTAATGTGCTTACCAAGATCATAAGTGGTGCGTTCTATATTCAACCTTATTTATTTCTATTTGCAATTCACATTCAAATAGCAGGTACAAAACCAAATTATTAATAAAATAGCAAATAAACATTTTAAAATAAATTTGAACAGCGAGCGCATTCCTTTTTTGAATTTTTACCTGAAAATAAAATTGGCGCGAATTTAGCCATAGATCAGTTTGTACTGTTTGTTGTTGAATCGGTTTTAGTGGCGTAAAAAATATTACAATCAATATTTATAGTATTTTACACGTAGTACAAAATTATTTATTTATTTTCATCTATCAATTTCTGATATTCCTTAATTTAATTATTCGAGTTGATTGATTTACAAGAAAATAATCGATTGAAATAATCGCATTTACACATCACAAAATTAAAAAAAAAAGAAATGGACGTCAATTTCGAAAGTGAATTTAGTAGTGGTTATGAATATTCCGTGTTATTGGTCCTATAATTGCAAATTACGATAAGATCTGGGCATTGTCATGTTATTTATAATATGAGAAATGATATTAGTGTCAGTTGTTATAGAATCTATTCGTGAATATATGATATAATGTGGAATTAAAAATGTAAACAAGCACGATTGGCGCGAAACTTCGACTTTAGATTTCAAAATGTATCATTACCACTACTAATATAAGTTCAATTACGAATGATTTCTTCACGTAATAAAAGGACACGTAAATCATGCCCAATAATGTGGAGTTTAAATGTCCGGAAACCTATTTTTTTATGATTTTTAGCGTCGACCTACACTGCCATCAAAATGGCGATGATCGTAATTTACACATTTGGATTTTATAAGACTTAATTAAGAAACTTCCTCAATAATTAAAGAACTTCTAATGACGTTTACATATGAGTATTTTATTCTACTAGCTTAATGAATGCTCACCCATATTATTTATTAACCAAAAAATAAAATATTTACAAAAATAATGAGGAGGTCATATGACTTAAATGTCCGACCCCTTTCGGGGCCAGTACCGAGCCAGCGGAGGTTTGAATGTCGAGCCCCCGAAGGGGTCCGTACCGAACTATACGGTTAAAAAACCATTAGTTTAAAATCATCTACAACAGATTACTGAATTACGTCATCTAACCACATAATGTCATCTATGGTTTACACAATGTTAATGACTACTTTGCCTACTACAGCAGCTCAATAGATACGATAACGTAAATCGAAACGCATCGGTTCATGTTGCAAATCCATCGCCTAATGACTCAACGACTGTGCTCGTTATAATACTTGAAGATACCAAATTAAGACATAATTTCTAATGTAATCGTTACTTTACACCAGTATATGACCTTTATAAGAGACTCTACGATTGTTTTTTCCTAACCTATACGCCTTGATCACCCCTGGACGAAGATTAACCTCGACCTCGTTCCAAATTTTTCAAACCCAAACGCCCACTAATGAAAGTAATCCAGTTCGTACTGTCATCTCCTTCGGGGCTTTACCGCGATCGTCAACCTCCTTTTCTGGGTTGTTAGATCTGCGAAAGTAACTGGCTGTTTACAAAAAGATATCAAGCCAGAATAACCACTGAAGGGATGAGACAAGCCGTGTCGACGGCGTTAGTGTTCCACGCGCGACACAAAGAGATGTCAGCAAAACAGATAGACCAGGGCCACCGTCGGGTCCGCGGGGTGTTCGAAAGAGATACCGCGGCCCTGGAACATAAAGGGCAAGAAAGAACATAGGTGGGTTTAAATCAGTGCACTCCCACTCCACCCAGAGCGGGGAAGTTTTTTGATATGATTTCCCATTCTCAAGAAAAGGGATAAAAAAGTAGGAAGATGTTATATTATACTGTCACCATGTCAAATGAACAAATCAGCATACAAACTATCGCTAACTTTGGTAGCGGGTAGCATTGTCCTTAACGCTATAATAGAGTAAACTTTCTAAACAATGTTTGTATTGATTGACGTTGAAACCCAAAACGTGTCAGTTTGCGTTTGAGCTAGCTGATAGCAGACAGAAACAATGACTCAGCGGTATACTTGCAACTGGTGATTTCATCTGTTTGTATAGTGACTTAGCAGCAGGGCAACTTTAAACTATAATGTTTCTAGTGTGGTATGTTTACATGTATGGTAGCGTTTGTTTTAGCTTCTAGGGTAAATAAACAACGAGTTGCACAAAGAAATGCACATATGTAACTGAAGGTAAATACACTTTGAAATGGAATATTGTAGACACACCTATTTCTATTGTTACGTTAATGTTCTATATGGGTCCATTACTATAGTGAAATATAATTTATGTATAATTTTTTTAATAACCGCTTATATAGCGAGCTCGTTGCTAAATAATATCAGCCAGTATAATATCAGCGCAGTAAAATGTCTTGAAACTAATAAAATTATATTGCAGAATTTAATATCACGTATAGTAGGAACTTTCACATTATTATATTAATTAACTTTCATCTAGCCATAAACAATATTCATTAAACTTATATTAATTAACCTTAAACATTTAGCACAATTATATTTTAAAATTCTATTTTAACTGTGGATCTTCCATAAATTCTCATTAAATACCAAGTTTCCTCCGTGTGTCGAAATGCTGTTAGTTCACTTTTTCTTTGGCAAGTAATCAGCGGCCTTAAAGTCTGACAATCAGTCTTCCCAAAGATATTACCTAGTACTAACTGGGTTGTGGAGGTCAAATAGGCAGTCGCTCCATGTAAAATAGTGGTATTCAGCTGCATCCTAGTTGGGAAAAGGCTAGGCAGATCAAAATATTGTAATTACACATAGCGACCTACATTGTCATGACAAATAATTATGCTCTCAGTCTTTACCAACATTATAAAATAATTAACGGTTACTAGTATTACGCATGATCATTAGCGTCATAGTTCATTGATCTTTTGTCTCCCAAGAACTTGAACCACCGGGGATGCGGTTTGTTCGAAAGAGATACCGCGGCCCCGGAACATAAAGGGCAAAAGAAGGAACATGGGTGGGTGTTAGTCAGTAACAGTCTGATACTCCCCCCCACTTAAAAAAGTTAGTTTTAGGGAAGTTATTTGATGATTTCCCATTCGCAAACAAAAGAAACTTGACCCACATTGTTCTCATCCAGCTAGTCTAAATAAAGTCGATCGCTAACACATGACAACTTTAATTTGACGTGCTAGTAATACAAGTCATTTGCCAGTCTGTTTATTATTCAATGAACAGGTATTCATCCAAAAACCCAACCGTGCTGAAACTAATTTCCTCTTTCCAGGTGCTGACAGCTAACATAGGAACTCTTCTAGACCTGTACGGCGTGGAGAAAGGCCTAGACCATTTCAGGTCCTCACAAGAGCTGACTTTCGACGAGTTTCGCTACTACCTGCAGCATGAAGTCTTCAGCTCACTACCCAAGACCACAACCTTGCCTATAGTCAGGGAATATGAGAAGAAGATCAGTGAGGTATGTTTTTGAAAAAAAATTAAACATATAACTTATCACAAGATTTTTTTGCAAAAAAACTTTGGAAAGTAAAGTTATTTTCTCCGTTTAGTTTTCTTTTTGGAACCCGGAATAAAGATACTTCTGCACTACCGATTCGCCTTATATTATCCAGTCATCCAATTAATAAGAATCGGAAGGGAATTCTCGGCCGGAATTTATCCATTGACCTTTAGAAAATGCGGATCAAGGAGAGACGCAAAAACCCGTAATAATAAATAGGCGCTCACTTAATACAAATATATTGGATTCGATTCCGACGTCCCACCAAGAGAGCGAGGGGAAGTTATGTGCATATGAATATAGGCTGCTACACGTGATCTTACGTCAAATTCAATATACTGTATTCGGCTCTCTTTATTTGATTTATCTTCTTACTTCATCTTTCGCTCAATGTCAACCGTCTTCTTTCTTTTGAATTTCAAAGATCTTAAACTGTCCTCTTAAGCTCCGTGACTGATCCTCGACGCTGGATTCTCTGATCAAAACTTTTCTCCCAGATTTGTTTTCATCTAATTAAATAGCAGTAATAGTCCATTGCAGTAGTGTGACCATAAAAATGCATAAGAACTTGAATATCTATGGGTGTCCGTCGGACTGCCAAGTCATAGATTTTGAGTTCGAACTCAAGACCTCTTTCATCAGAGGGGCCTGCCTTTCCAGAGCCATCGCCTGCCAGGATTACGGGTTGTTCGAAAAAGATACCACGGCCCCGGAACATAAACGAGTTATAGAAGGAACATGGGTTTTAGTCAGTACAAGTCTGACACTCGCCCCCGCTCCGCCCAGAGTGGGAGAAGTTATTTGATGATTTCCCATTAATCCAATCATCAAATAACTACCTTTAATATTTTGAATTCATATGCGTAATCTATAATTATTATTATCACTTGCTTCGGTAATCGAAAACATTATGTGGAAACCAAACCGGCTTGACTGAAAGATATTTCTAGACGAAGGCGTGTAAAAGCTAAGTTAGATATCCATGCATGGCATTAAATACCCTGACACTAGGATAGGCATTAACTCAAAAAAAAACCGGCCAAGAGCGTGTCGGGCCACGCTCAGTGTAGGGTTCCGTACTTTCCCGTCCGTCACAATAAGTGTTCCCACTTATGAGTTTATTATTTGTTTGACGTTGAACACTAGAGAATTGTATTTCCTAATTAATACTTTAATTAATAATTTTGGATTGCGAGAACCGATTTCAATAATTCTTTTTTTTGTTTGAAAAAAGATACGTTCAGGATAATAAAATATGTAAACGAAGTTAAAAAAAATGCTTGCATATACGATTATACTACAAACTTAGTCCAGAAATTATTTTGTACAACTTTTTGTCTTTTTTGTACAAAAACTATTGTGTCAATCAAGTTCAAAATAATTTTCATAGAAAGTCCTTATAAAGTTCTACTTTTCAGATTTTTTTCATATTTTCTAAACTTATGGTTCAAAAGTTAGAGGGGGGGGGACACATTGTTTTTTACTTTTGGAGCGATTATTTCCGAAATTATTGACATTATCAAAAAATGATTTAGTAAACCCCTATTCATTTTTAAATACCTTTCCAACAATATATCACACGTTAGGGTTTAAATTAAAAAAAAAATCACTCCCCACTTTACATATAGGGTGGCTACCCTAATAAAACATTTTTTTCCAATTTTTATTTTACCACTTTGTCGGCGTGATTGATATACATATTGGTACCAAATTTCAGCTTTCTAGTGCTAACGGTCACAGAGATTAAGCGAGGACGGACGGACAGACAGACATGGCGAAACTATAAGGGTTCCTAGTTGACTACGGAACCCTAAAAAAAGAAGAACATTAAAAATTAAGCATATTTGCCGTCAATTCTCGCCAGCCATTCATGCCAGCGATTTAGCTGTAACATAAAAAATTAAAAAAATAAACTTTTAGATCTCTTAAAGTACAAGTCGAAAACGAAAAACAGATTTGTACTTAAACTTAACGATAAAAAAACAACCTCTTAATAATATTAGTTTAGATTAGGACCCAGCACTCCTGATTAATGGTTCCCCAATGAATGGAGACATTCGGTTGACTCTAATGTACTTTGGACTACTTTGGATCGCGTGGTTGTTCCTCATGATAGCTTTCGTATGGCGGAGGTCAATTAGTGCGATGGAGCCATTAGCGCTACAATATACAGTCAGTTTCAAACAATGATTGCTAATGTAGTTACCTAACAATCCAAACCATACCTACTCATCATCATAGTATTCCTGCACTTGTCCCTTTTAGGGTTCCGCAACTCAAAAGAAAAATACGGATCCCTCATTGGATTACTTTGTTATCCGTCTGTATATCTGTCTGTCAAGACCCTTTACCTCAGGAACGCGTGGAGGCATCAAGTTGCAATTAAAACTATATACTCAAATCTATGGTCCCTTGGAGCTGTCGAAATCAACCCTCTAAGTTTACCAGTCAAAAGATATGGCTGTTTATGTCACAAGTGAACGTAAGCCTCGCGAGTCGGGTTACGGGTTGTTCGAAAGAGATACTTCGGCCCCCGAACGTAAAGGGTGGGTTTATACTCAGTACAAGTCTGACACTCCCCCAGAGCGGGGGAAGTTATTTGGTGATTTCCCACCCCAAAAAATAAAAAAATATCATTCATATCATTCCTCACACAATCCATCCATATTTTTTCTTTTCTAATCCATAAACATTCGAAAGTCATTCTTTTTATTTCACTATTATCTTTTTCTTCGTTTGAAATGGCTGAACTGCTACAAGGAAATTACATTTACAGGCTGATTCACTAGCGACGCCGCGCTACAGGCAAAATCTAGTAGCAAATAAATCGCAAAACTTTGTCATACAAATGGCCTATAAACATGGGTTTTCTGAGTATTCAAAACTTTTTACAATTACCTCAATTCAACAAAAGTGGCGGTTTTAGTGTTCAGCAATATGGATACAACGCAATTAAATCATGTTTGTAACCAGTTAAAAGGTAGAATTTATGGAAAATAAGCCATAAACAAAATGTGAAGACCATCAGACTTTTGTTAAGTTGATTAATTATGTATGACACGTGCCTAAAATCTCAGATAAAATAACATGAATCATGACTGCAAGAATTTCCTCTAACATGTCTAGGTTCAGAGAATTAGTTAAGTATACACTGGTCTACGGCATGTTTGCAGAATAGTCACGTTGGTTGATAATGCCGAACATCAAATTTAATTACTTTCATGTATGCTGATTTAATTATTTAAGTACTTAATTATCGCTTGATTCTCTCCTGTCTTGTTCAGTATGGTACATTCCAAAGATTCCGACTTTTCTGAGGTTTTCTGTTCAAAAATTTACGAAGCCAAATAAACTCAGAACAGTCCTTCAGTTCTTCGTCAAACCTGTATTTGATATATTAAAGAAGTAAAACGTGCCTTTTTTTGTGGAGTGTCAGACTTTTATTGACCAAAACCCACCCATGTTCCTTCTTTTGCCCTTTATGTTCTGGGGCCGCGGTATCCCTTTCGAACAACCCGCAAACCCAGCAGGCGTGGCCCTGGTAGACTCCTCTGCTTTGCTGAGATTTCTATGAGGCGCGCGTGGAACATGAATGCGCCGTCGATACAGCCTGTCGTCATTAGACGGACGGAGGACGGTGAGCTAGTAAAACGTGCCTTAGAATAGGCTTTGGTCGACCAACATAAATCAATCAAATAAACGTCTTCACAATTTGTTCACAATACAATCTTGCAATCAACACTTTTCAAAGCAAGATAAAACCACAACTAGCTAATGGCTTGTCGTTGATTGTAATATCTCATTACAATGTACATATTAACCACAAGCTTGATAAAACTTCTTGACTTCTTAAAAACGTATCTTCAGTTGGATGAACAGCTCCACAAACCCCAATAAACAATTTATTGACATGGTAGATTTTCCAATTAATGTCAAGTTTGAATATAACATGACTTACAAAACTACGTGTTTTAGGATAGGCACTCATGGGAATAAAGGACATTTAAATAAGTATTCAGAGATCGTTGAGTCAAACAAATATTCTATCAATGCTATTTAAAATCAAATCAAAATATTCTTATTTCACATAGGCCTAAACGGGCACTTATAAAACGTCGAAAAAAGGTGCACGGTTCGGGTTGGCGGTTTCCTATGGAGAAGAATCGGCAAGAAACTCCATGATTACTCTTTTAAAATTATATATTACTAATGATTGTGATTATAATTGTTGTATAGGGGCTCTATTCTCTAATTTGCCTAAAATAAAACACTTTTTATTTATTTCACTTTTGATTTATTTTTTGTGAATACAAACGGATAAATTTTCCTAAATCTCAAATAAATTACATACTAATTAGAATGACCTTTCCTCAAAAAGGAAAATCCAGTGATTAATTTTGACATCCACTTATACTACCAATCATTAAACACATTTCAATACGTTTAGCGCTATAAACTCAACGTTATGGTGCAAACGGGCTTGGAACCAAACGAAACGTCTAGAAGAAGCAGAAGTCAGCCAAATTCCCAGCTACGTTTACAATCGGCAAAACGTAGTACTCGAGTGTCTAGGTTCTCGGCACCGCGACCTCGGTATTGATTTCCGCTAAACTTGTCTGGAGTGTGATATATACAGATACAGTTAAATCCGTCTGTTGACATAGAAAACAGTTGCCCTTCCCACTGCCTCCCTAATGTCGCTCCCCTGTCCATAAAACTAATAAGAATCTGTTTGTCCAAGTAAAATAAATGTCTCGTAAAAATTGATGTTCATTATGGGGTGGATTTCCTGGATTTCCAGAACTTTCTGGAGAGCTTAATTGTTTTCATAGAATCTCTGGACGTTGACACTGGCTAACCAAGTTTAATAAACTAGATAGAATGGTTGTTGGGTCAAACTGAATCCCGCTGGTCTATTTCCAGCAGTAGACTATGTTGATAGCTACATTTGAACGGCATTTTTTGAAGATATTTTATCTGCCCAGCTTTTTGTCAACTATGTTGGGGGTCTGCTTCCAATCTAACCACCTATCTGACCTTCACAAACCAGATTAGTACTCGGTAGAACGATACACCTTTGTAAAACTGGCTGTAACAGCCTTAGGTCCCGGTTTTCATACGTTAAGGTTAAGTAACAAGTCAACCTATGCTTTCCGAGGCACGGAGGATACTCGATATGCAATGAGTGGTCACTCATCCACGCACCATCCTAGTAAAAAGTCGCTTATTTTTAAGATCGATCCGAACGGTAGTTAATTTAAGCCATGGGCTCCAATTTTATGAATATAAGTAGATTAACAATAAAAAAACTAAGCGTAAGACTGCAATCCTGCGTTGTCCAAGTCTGTAACTGCTGTGAACGTGCAGGATGGTTGACAGTATTTTACGCCTTGCGTTACTGCCAAGTCTGTGCTTAATAGGGCCACATGGCATTGTGCGAGCAGTTCTTACTTACTTTTATAGGTTACAGGCACCTCGCCAAAGGCAACCACCATTTTAACTTCATTCAAAATGACTTATTGAATAAACTTGGCAGGCACAATACTTCTTTGTGCAGCTGTGCAAGTAGGTCGCGACGAGGCAATGCCTATCGCAAGTAGGTTTGTAATTACATGCAACCTAGTGCCACATGAGTACATAATCGAACGTGCTGTATCTGTGGACAGACTTGTTTAAATACTATTGAGAAATTGGGAAGTATTCATAAGGAGCTATTTGTTTAATTTGTCTTTGATGACTCATCTGTGAAATACTCGCGTCTCACAACTACTCACAAGCACTTATACTCTTACTGAAGCCGAAAGACACACCCCCATTATGCAATCACTTTTTTAGAGTTCAGTACCTCAAGAGGAAAAAACGGAACCCTTATTGGATCACTTTGTTGTCCGTCTGTCTGTCAAGATCCTTTATCTCAGGAACGCGTGGAGGTACCGAGATGAAATTAAGAAAAAAACACCATATACCTACTCAAATTGGTGGACCCTTGGAGCTGGTAAAAAATCAACCCACTAAGTTTGCGCAGTCAAAAGATATGGCTGTTTATGTCGATAGTCTTTAGGTTAAAATACACTTGTTCGTTTGTGGATGGGTAACCACCCGTTACATACTGTGCTTCCTCCGTACCTGTTCGTAGCTGTTGATCTATTGTAGATCTTTGACAATCGTTACAGATAGACAGTGTCTCGAAAGACTAACAACCAGTCTTACCAAAATATATCGTATTACCCAGTACTAACTGGGTTGTAGAGATCGGAAACATCCGGTTAGACTGGAAGCCGACCCCAATATATTTGGGAAAAGGCTAAGTAGATGGTGATATCCCACTAGTTTTGGAGAACTTGGAGGCCACAGTGGTCTGACTCATCCTGTCAATGTGTCCGTAGGTATATATTATATATAGTCCGTGTCGTTTTCGATCACGGCGTCCACTCTCAACGGAGACTAGCCATCGGCGCGGGAGATGTTATAGTGTACAAGTGCGCATGCAGCCACAGGTGCACTCTCTGTTCCCTCACTCTCATAGATTGATGGGACGACACGTCCAGAGATATCAGGTGCAAGACTAACATGTTTTCTAGGTACCATACGTTTGTATAAAACGTGACAAAGAAACACCGTACTGAATAAAAAAGCTAACATAAAATATTATTGCATAAACCGCAAAATGTCAATTAAATGCTAAAAATATAATTTGCGCATAAAATATCAACTAAAATTTTTTTTTGTTGCGTTTCACATCGGCATTGAGAATGTAGTTGTATATTCTATGACACATACCTATTTTTGCATTATGTACACAGAACATTTTTCCTTGCTTATTTTACATCCGTCATGTCGTAATTCTTGCCACTTACCACTGTGTAAAAGGTCACATACCTGCGAACATACTCTCCCATAATATATTTATTTTAAATATAACTATGGAGATTGCCATTATGATGGAAAGTTGTAGGTTCAAAATAAAATCGACAAGACAAAAAGTATCTGGTGACCTTGCCGGCAAGATCACCAGATACTTTTCTGTTTGGACCCATAATACGAAGGTATAACTCCCGTGCCGCCATCTATCATACGATAAAAGATGATCGTACCCATAGATATCAGAAATAATTTTTATGGGTGTACCCTAAAACAGGTCAATGTCAAATTTTGCTGGCTTCTCAGAAGGTAAATAAACATTAAAATATAAAGCAAAATATTTCAATTAAAGCCTCTAAGCATAATGAATGAGTGAAACCGCGTACACACACACATACGCGTACCCCCTACTTTTAGTAAGCTTATCAAACGTTTCACTAATTGGAAGGCACAACGATAACAGCTGAACTACCATGAACTCAAAACAGAACCTATTCCACTGAGGGAAAGAGACAGAGCTATACTAGGTGGCTAGCATCTCTTTCTCACACAGGAATAAAACTGCTATAAGCTGTCATGGCAACCCTTCAGGACTCTCTTTAATGCGCAGTGTCTTTCATTACCCAGGTATGCTGGCTGGTCTGCCGCAAAAGTCTACTGGGTCGTGAGCCAGGAGTGTTTGGAGATGACTCCGTGTTCAAGCTCTTCAGGATATTCTGCTTGCTAGGAGACCTGGTGCAGGATGCCGATGACTCCAAACATTATGTGGTGAGTGACACTGTTCTTCAAGTAGTTTTTTGGATATATTTTTTCATTCAATAGAGCCGAGAAAAGCAGTAAAAAATTCTCGCGTGAATTAATTTTATTAATACACTTAATACACTTCGAAAAAATTAAATAACAGAACAAAAAAAGTAGATACTTTTGTCATTAATCAAAATGAAAGATTTTTTTTATTTATACACAAATCATAAGTTTTTCAATAAACTTATGTATTGAAAAACGTCGTTTGGTTTGCTTGAGATTTTTTTCTCGGCTCTATGACATAGGTACTCGCCTAGTAACTCAGGCGTTAAATCGGCTTCCACTGCAATTATAAAAAGTCCTCACTTGAATCAAATATTGTTCATAGCAGTTAGTTAAATCCGGAAGTAATTTTTCCCTTTTACTTTCAGAAACGTAACAAGTTATAAAACGATCATGAACTTTAATTTAAAGGTAGTTTTGGACATTTACTATGACCAGTATAACCAATCAATAGTATAATAAAAAAATATATATAAATTTTTTACACAATTTTTATTGCTGGAGAAAGCAAAGTCAACACTCAGGTTGACCATGCGAAGGCAATGTCATTAAATATTAATAATTAAGAAATAAGGGCGCTGCTCAATTTAATTCGATTGAAATTTAATCCATACCACTAATTATTTTTAAAACGATATTATATAAAAACCCGGCCAAGTGCGAGTCGGACTCACGCACCGGTTTCGTACAAACTTGCAATAAAAACGGCCATATCTTTTCACTGTGTAGATTTAGAGGGTTTTTACACAACTCCAAGGGAACACAAATTTGAGTGTATGGATTTTATTTCAACTCACGCATTTCCAAGATAAAGTGTCTTCTCGAACAGACTCATAGTAAAGTCAAATGATTTTAAAAGACCAACCATGGAATTTCTTGCCTGTTCTACTCCATAGGAAACGACCAACCCGAACCGTGCACCTTTTCTCGACGTTTTATAAGTGCCCATGTAGGCCTATGTGAAATAAAAATATTTTGATTTTGAGACATACGGACAACAAACTGATCCTAAAATCCTTTTTCTCCTTTTAGGTACGGAACGTTAAAAATATTAAATAAGCAAAGAGTTACTTCTTATCAGCACATTTTAATTTCACCCGTCATTCATGTGCTGACCACATGTTTCTGTACAGGATTTTTTTTTATTGTATGTAAGGTAGCTGGCATACGCTTAAGTGGATAGCGATTATAACATATCCCGTTAATTTCCTTTTAATAAACTATGTAACGCCGCAGTCATGTTTAAATTTTGGTTATATATTTATTAATATGTTGTTATTAATATGTATATTTAGTAATATGTTATTATTAATATGTTTACTAATATTATAAAAGCGAAAGTGAGTTCGTTTGTTTGTTATATCTTCACGGCTAAATGGCTAAACAGATTTTAATGAATTCTGGTACAGAGACAGTTGGGACTCTGGAGACTGAAATAGGTTTTTTTTTAAATGAGAAAATGGGGAGAGAGAGGGCAGAAAAGGGGGAGAGCAAAATATTTTTTCTTCGGTCATCACGCGGGTTAAAGTTAGCGTTAGCCTAAAGTAGCTATGCCACGCGGACGAAGTCGCGGGCGGAAGTTATACAGGGTGTTTGGAAGATCGATGCAGAGCCGTGAAGCAGACCTAGTATAGACTATTTAGAACCATTTGAACCTAACTTGTCTTCGGCGAAGTGTGACTATTTTTTTTAAATCAAATTTTAATGATTTTTGATGATAATCCTAAAATTTTGCAGTTATTTGCAAATAATTAGTCAGTTTGAAAGATAAATCATTTATTTTTTTAACTTATTTTATTAAAGTAATGTCTGAACAATCAAACGAAACATGATTAAGGCATCTGTGTCATGAGAATTTTTTTTTTAGACAGTTGAAGTTAATACTTCTGTTTTTAGATTAAGAAAACAGATTTTTGACAGTTTAAAAAAAAATCACGGATCGTGCTTTTTCTGTTCAAACATTTTTAAAGACATGCCTAGTTATTAGACTTTCTTTTGAGGTATCAATTACGCAGATAGCTTACAAATTATTGAAATTAGGATCTACAAACTAAAGTGAGGGAGAAAATTAAACATTTTAAATAGGGTGATAAAACGAGACTAGTGCTTTAAAATAATAACATTTATTATTATACTTATTAAAAAATAGATTTTATGTTAAAAAAAAATAAGAAGATAACTTTAATTTTGGACATTCGAAATAAAATTTAGGGGAGACTCTCTAACACTGCCGACGCGTGACGCGAGCGATAAGATGGCGATAACTTTGACAATTTCAGGTAGCGCCCGCGCACCCCTAGTTACGTGAACACATTTCACAGCAAAAACGACTTTATTGGTAAGACAATAGGGTCGTGTTTCTTTAGATAGGGTCAGTAACTACCTGTTTTTTTGAAGGGACGCCAGTTTACTCAGTCGAGTAACAACTGCGCTTGTGACTAGACGTTATCTCCTTTTTCGTGACAATTCATCGTGTTCAGTTGTAGCCCTTTGCGCTCCTGCACGTGACTCTTGAACTTTTATTTTAAGTTGAACTTTTAGTGCGTTACCAGCCGTTTTTGTGAGAACTGACTGTGGCTACTTTCTCGAACGAGGAATATGCTGACATCGTTTTTATGTATGGCAGAGCAGACGGCAATGGATCTTTAGCACGACGGATGTACCAAGAACGCTATCCTAATCGGAGAGTACCGAACGTAAGAGTGTTTTACAACACATTTCGTCGGCTTGCTGCAGATGGGATACACCGTGTGGAACCTGGAGTCAATCCAGGTAGACATGGTACTGACATCGAACAAGATATCTTAGCGGCATTTCAGGCTGATCCACATACCAGCACTAGAAAAGTAGCTCGAAATTTAAACATCTCCCATTGGAAAGTGTGGAATACAATGCACCAAAATAACAGGTATGCGTATCATGGCACGGGCGTTCAAGGTCTTGAAGAGCGAGATCCTCAGAGAAGGATACAGTTTTGTCGTTTTCTTCTTAACTCTGACATTGAAAATGCATGGTTTCTGAAGTCAATCTTGTGGACAGACGAAAGTAAATTTTCTAGGGAAGGCATAACTAATTTCCACAATCTTCATCAATGGGCTGAAAAACACAACAATCCACATTGGAAAAAGCAGAAGTCATTTCAAAGGAAATTCTCGGTCAACGTGTGGGCCGGAGTGATCGGCAGAACACTGGTTGGGCCCCATTTCTTACCGGATAATTTGAATGGCAATAGTTATTTGGAATTCTTACAAAATGATTTTCCAGAGCTTGTAGAGGAATCCGGGGCCCTAATATTCACAGGAGACCGAGAAATTATTTTCCAACAAGATGGTTGTCCAGCGCATTGGACATTGAATGTACGCGAGCACTTAAACAATTGCTTCCCTGACAGCTGGATCGGCAGAGACGGACCAATCCCTTGGCCCGCCCGGTCACCCGATCTAACGCCGCTTGACTTTTTCGTGTGGGGTCGGGCCAAGGAACTAGTTTATACAAACGTAGAGATAAATACTAAAGAAGAACTGATTGCGAGAATAAATTCAGCATTTGAAACAATGAAACTAGAGATGAAGTTGAAAATTACAACAACGGAAGTGAGAAGACGGGCCCGTGCTTGTGTTAGGAACCGCGGCGGACATTTTGAACATGAAAAATAAATGATTTGTATTAAAATTTTGTTTTAATTATTTCACCGATACATTTTAATTTTCTCCCTCACTTTAGTTTGTAGATCCTAATTTCAATAATTTGTAAGCTATCTGCGTAATTGATACCTCAAAAGAAAGTCTAATAACTAGGCATGTCTTTAAAAATGTTTGAACAGAAAAAGCACGATCCGTGATTTTTTTTTAAACTGTCAAAAATCTGTTTTCTTAATCTAAAAACAGAAGTATTAACATCAACTGTCTAAAAAAAAAAATTCTCATGACACAGATGCCTTAATCATGTTTCGTTTGATTGTTCAGACATTACTTTAATAAAATAAATTAAAAAAATAAATGATTTATCTTTCAAACTGACTAATTATTTGCAAATAACTGCAAAATTTTAGGATTATCATCAAAAATCATTAAAATTTGATTTAAAAAAATAGTCACACTTCGCCGAAGACAAGTTAGGTTCAAATGGTTCCAAATAGTCTATACTAGGTCTGCTTCACGGCTTTGCATCGATCTTCCAAACACCCTGTAGTTCTATTATATTGAATATAATAGAACTATAACTTCCGCCCGCGACTTAGACCATAGAATATAATATATGCTATATAGAATATAATATTATGTGAATCTATGGTGTCGATAAAATAATAATAAAAGTCGACAACAATGCAAGCATCGGATTTGAGACATTCGTATGAAGATCTAAAAACGCTGTCGCTTATCTAACGTGGGCGCTGCCTTACAGTCGCTTTGTATCGTATCACAAATAGGTCATTCACACTTCTTGTATTGTACTTATTAATTACTCCCATTTCTCGTCTCATGCGCTGATGTTAACTGAGTTCACATCATTGAATTAACATCATAAAAGTTTTCAAAATCCTTGTTTAGATCAATCAATTCATAAAGAGTGAACTGTGTACCAGTTCACTCTTTTTATAACACAAATATATAGCCAATCTATAACTCAAAGCATTTATTTCAAACTAGCTTTTGCCCGCGGCTTCGCTCGCGTTAAATTCGGGGTAACACAGTTCCCCTTGCGCCTTATTGATTTGTAATAGCAACGCTAAGTTTTCCCTTTTTTTCCCTCTTTCTCCCTCACATCCCACATTTTTTTTTAATTAGCCTATGTCCCTCTCTTGGTTCGCTGTACCAAATTTCATCAAAAAATCAAATCGGTGTAGTCATTAAAGCGTGAAGAGGTAACAAACAAACTCACTTTCGTTTTTATAATATTAATAAGGATAAATACGTGGCAGAACTGGCAGACACGTTTGCATAGTCAAACATAAGCTACCACAGATCAGACACAAGCCCAATAGCTGTGGATGGATTGTTTTTGCCCACTCTAAAATCTTATATCACTTGGAAATTAATGACCAAGAAACTCCATGAACACTCTTTTCAAATCAAGTTAGATATTACAAAGTCCTGGGCACCATATTGTTGCCTAATATTAAGATTACGTCTGGGTTGCCTCCTACACACACGTTATATAAATGAGACAGTATTTTGTCAAAGAGCACTTAAGAGCTCTAATTAAGGACACGAAAGCTGTGTCCTAGACAAGCGATTTTTTAAATTATTGTCCGAGTTTAAAAAGTTTAAATTATGCAAATGATCGCGTCTTGGTTGGCGCTTATGCAGTGCGCTAATTAGTAAGTCAAGCTTAGCTAATTTGTAGAACATTCATTATAGACTAGTTCGCCTACATAACCTAGCTCATTTAAGTTTATGTCCAGAGTTCAGTTCATTTTAATTCACCCATAGGGTTTTTTTTCGGGAAGGAAATGATTAAATTACTTCTCCCGTTCTGGGTGGAGCGGAACAAAATGTCAGACTTGTACTGACTAAAACCCATTCCTGTTCCTTCTTGTGCCCTTTGTGTTCCGGGGCCGCGGTCTCTTTCGAACAACCCGCAATGCCGGCAGGCAGTAACTCTGACGCATCACACGGCTTTGCTGACATCTTTTTGAGGCAAGTTCATAGAGTACGGTCAAATTCTGAACAATAGTCACACATAAACTCAGGCCTTTTTTCCACGGAGGTAAGCAGAACGCCTCCTGCTACGATCCCTACATTTCGCCTTGTCCACGTTGTACTACGCACCTAACATTTTTGAACAACTTGACCAATATGGTCAGTGTGTGTCTGTGCCTTGGTAGAACATATTTTTCAACCACGTAAAAAAAGAAGAGGTTCTATGTTTGACAGTTTTTTTTTTGTCTATGTTCTCTGATTACTCCGCCAACTGTGGACTGATTCCTTAATTCCGTTTTTGTTCGAAAGGGTAGGTTTCCGAGGTAGTCCCTTATCAATTTTATTTATATTGCTTTTGAGTTATCACCTATACATTTTTTTTCTTCATGTCCATTTGGATGATCTATTAATATCTTTAAGTAACAACAATGGATAATGGATACTCGCTAAAAAACTGTGTGAGATATCATCATACCATAATTAAAAATGCTGAAATAAAAAACTTTTTCCATCCACTTCTCAAAATATCTAAAAAACACGCAGGTACCAACGTCGCTAGCATTAACAGAGCATTCAACATTTGTGACTAGTCAGCTTTACAGTCTAGACATACAGGATATCACATTAAAGGAGAATTTATTTATCTCTATTTGTATCAAAATATGTCCATATGTATTTACACAATTTCGCAATAGGTAAGTTTCATAACACTTGTCATTGGCGGGCGCTTACGTAACTTTTACACTTTCACTTGTTTTCAGTTTGTCAAGTGTTTCACGAACTTCCCTCTCACCGTATTGTTCAAAATCCTAAACTATTATAAAGTACTAGCTTTTGCCCGTGTCTTCGTTCGCGTTAAATTCGGGGTAACACAGTTCCCCTTTCCTGATTTGCAGGTACCTGCTACCTGTAGTTTTTGCCCTTATTTATTGTAAAAGCAAAGCTAAGTTTTCCCTTTTCTTCCCTCTTTCTCCCGCAATTCTCATTTACAAAAAATTGTCATGCCTATGTCCGTCTCCTATTTCTGTACCAAAATTCATCAAAATCGGTTTAGCCATTTAGGCGTGAAGACGTAACAAACAAACAAACTTACTTTCGCCGTTGTAATATTAGTAAGGATGAGGAGGAGGTGGGTGCAATATTTTTAGCGGTTGTAACAACCAAAGTGTGCATATTTGCTGATGTAACCTTGAATATCAAATATCAAGTTGTTCTATTCGTTATGTAGACTTTAGTATAATAATTTGTTTGTAAAAAAGAACTAAGAATCTGAGTTTTATGTAACACGTAAGGTACTTCTGTGTAATACATATATCCCAAGAACGCGTAATCGTGCGACAATCTCTTTCTTAAATTAACATTGTGAACTTTCTACTTCCTATTTCCAACAGGTGGTTCTCCAACCTTCAGAAGCAGGGATAGTAGCAGAACAACTAGTCCACTGCCTCGGTCTCCGCTGGGACACGGCTGACTGGGAAGCCCTAGGCTCCTCCATAGGCCACTTCAAGTGGGCCGCCTTCCTCGCCGTGCTTGAAGCCAAATATTGTGGAGATCAGCAACTACATTCAGAGGCTTTGGTGGAAGCTGTCGATGAGATATACGATGTATTCATCGAGGATATTATTAAAAAGGTAAACAGACTCGACCTGAAAAAACCTGATGATAAAAAATACTATAAATGTTCCTCATCCTCATGCATAAACAATAAAGGGATAAATAAACAAAATTGAAAATTGCATACTAAAACTATTGACAAATTCAGTTTTCTAATTTGTCTAACTTTTTTGAGCAGGTACAATATTTATCTCTACTAATCAGCGAAGAGTAATACGTCGCCCTACTTAGCTATCGATTGTACGATGACACGATCCGTTCTCGTCGTACAATAAGTTCAAACTCAAGTCTTGTAACCTCAAAAGTCATCGCGCGATTACGACGAGAACGCATCGTGTCATCGTACGATCGTACGATTCTGCCGCTGTCCACCGTCCGCTCACATTTAGCCAGATATGTTTAATCCTTTGTAAGCGTATTGCTTTAACTTTTGTTCATTATTCTTTCTTTCCAGGGCTACCTTTTCAAGCGCGGCTACCTCCTCCCCACTATGCGAGAGTACTGGTGCGTCCTGCAGCCTTGCGCACTCACCTACTACAAGAGCTCCTCACAGAAGGAACAGTGCGGCCGCGTCGTCATCGACGAGTACTGCTCCGTGGAGGCAGCCATCGGTGAGGGCAAGATACAGAGGTTCCAGCTCATCACGCCTGATAGGACGTTTGAATTCGGCACTCAGGATCACAAGTAAGGACAGCTAATTCTTTTTAGCACCAAATAGACATGCCTATTTATAACCTGGACCAAGAACTATGAAGTGTGTCACTTCCTTTTTCTTTCTACCTTTTCTCTCTCTCTCTCTCCTCTCAGGAGGAACCAGGGACATTTACTATCCAAAAAATTACTGTTTGGATAGTAAATATCTCTAGATTCGCTACACCATGTTTTGTACCATAGACCAGTTGCGTAAAGTTGAACATTAAAAAGTTTAGTAGGGCAACGGGTACAGACCGGCCCTTGCATATCTGAACAAAACGAAAGCTTTGCAAAAGTACTAATACGTACCTAAGTTGCGAGTCTCCAATCAGTTTACTTGTCTTAGGAGCCGTCTACAGTGGATATCAGCTCTTCGCCAAGCAGCAGCAGTGTCGGGTGGAGTGGAGGGCTACCAGAGGCGCGCGCGGGCAGTGCGGCGCGGTGCGGGCGCGCGGCGCGAGCGCGAGGTGCGCGACACGCGCGCGCGCCTGCAGCACGAGGTCAAGGCACGACTCGCTGCTGAGGCACAGGCGCAGGTAACACACAATACCATAAAACTAAAACTATATAAATAAACTACAATTGGTTTTTCTTTGTCCATAAAAATAAGGGACATGACGGGACGGCTACAGAAATTGGCATGCAAAGAATGTTTTGATCGTAATCAGGTCTTGTTTACCATCATTTATTTTATATGGCCAAAAGATATATTTAAGAGTAGAGAGCCTAACAAGAACAGTAGTGATGTTATTGATAAAAACTTCAATCAATAGCTTATTTATTGATAAAAACTTCAATCAATAGCTTAAAAGTTTTAAACGGATATAATAATGTATTCCAGGAATTAGTGGAATTAGCACAGCAAGATAACAAGAAGTTAGAAGAATTGAAACACGCACAAGTAGAACTTGAAAAACTTTTACAAGAAGAAACTCAAGCTAAAAGAGATGAAGAAATTGTTAGAGCATTACAAGCTAGGTAACGTTTAAAACTAATCTAAATTAAATCTCTATCTATGAAAAAATACAATAATATAATATTTTATCCTACCAGGGTGTTAGCAGAAGAATGGGAGAGGCGTGAAGAATTAGAAAGACTTCAAGAAGAACAAAACAAAATGTTAGAAGAGGAAAGATTAAAACGCCAGCAATTCGAAATGTTGCAAGCTGAGAAGGAAACTCAGTTTAAAGGTATTAAAGAATTTATATTATAAAAGCATGCATGGGTTAAAAACTTACTGAACTTAACCTAACCTTGTCGTTGTAGGCCAAATCACTATTTACTAGTTATATACGACTTATTACAGAAGCAGAAAAACGTTTGAAAGAGCTGGAAGAAGAAAAACAACGGCTGGATGCTGAACTTAAAGCAGCTCAACATAAAATATCTAAGACTGAACACACGGCACACGCATTACAGGTACAACTTAGAGTAAGTAACCCTTTCATTTTCTCTTGTTTAGCCTATACTGTGCCACTGCTTCATACCAGTACTCGTTTTCCTACGCCACCTTTTTCAAACTAGCCCTTGCGGTATGCTTCAAAGTCATTTCCATCTCTTCTCGCCACCTTAGCGGCAAAGCGAATACTACTGCTGATATTTTTCTTCCCACACCTGAGAGTACCCCGCTTGATTGACAATAGTAGAGGGCAGCCTCTACTTTTTCAATTCTTAAAAATACATCCTCTTTCCTGGTGACCTTGTTACCGTCGCAAACATTGCACTACTTGAGTCGATAGTTTGTTCGGCAAGTGACAGATTATTCCTAACCGGGCACATTCTCAAGTTGGGAAAACTTTCAGCTAAATATAAAGCTGCGTTTGGAGAGCAAAAGGAAAAAAAACAACTAATAGTAATTTTTCTTAGGACCTGAACCCAGTACTGCGTAACGGTGAGAGAGCACGTCGAGCTTTGTCTTTCGTCCCAACAACCAAGAGTTCATCTGACACTCTCATAGACGTCAGAGCCATACGACACCTCAAGATACTCGATGATGAAGAAAAATTATGATCTGATGATTAGGAAAATAAGTACCTTATAGTGCAGCATTATTGTAATCTACCCACATATAAAAAGCGCTCGAGAAGCTGATAGTATTTTTTATTTAACAAATAATTCGATCGAAAGATGTATAAAAGGGCTTTCATCAAATGTATGTTGACGGTAACCTTGGAGGTGCCAAAGGTACCGTTTAACTGTTATAGATTTTAAATTCGATGTCTATAATATAAATTTGTTAGAACGTGCTAATAGGGTAATATAAACATACCACGCAACATTTATATTTCACAGGCTTTAGAAGTAAGTGTTTAAATTGTGTGTTTATGTGGATGACTTTATCACCTCGAATACTTTTTGTCAGATGCAAAGGCGTCTTATATTGAATACGTTTTAGACTTGTCATAAACACAAAATCATGTTATTATTATCTTATCAAAATATGTATCTAATTTCTTCATTAGGTTAATTAAGCAAAACCTTTTATATAAGTAAATAAAATGTGTCTTGTTTTCTGATAAATCGTTTTATTCCAACAAAGAAATAGATAAAATAAAATACTAAAAGAATAAACAATTCGAATACACAGCGATGATTAATTCTACACACCAATTGTATGCTTATTTCTTTCTTTTGGTTGGCATCTCCAGTGCAGCAGCCTCAGCTTGCGCTTTCTTTAATAATTTTCGCAACTGTAAGAAAGGAACGGGAATCAGGATAAGGAATGAGGGATTTTAACTTTACCGAAAGTTTACCAACCGAAATCATTTTCCTGCTGAAAGATTTTTGAAATAAAGGCTATACAGGTAACTTAATAAATAAACTATTGGAACAGATGGGAAAATGTTCGAAAGGTTGAGGAGAAATAATGTTACTGCAGGAGGCACCGTAGACTGAAAAGTTGTGTGGTAATCGGTTATTGTGGCATGAACGCTATAGACATCATTCGGAAAGATAAGGAAAATATAGTGAGATATTTTTGAGAATTAATGTGGATTGCTGATAGATAATAGAAAAAGAAAAAAGGTACGATGATGGACTGTGTGATGAAAAGAAGCAGAAATGTATGGAAGACAAAAACATCCTGTACTGAATAAATTACAATTAGGACGAATGGAGAAAAGGATAATGATGATGATCTCTTTATTAAGTTTTCTTCTTTCCTTTTTTGCCCTTTCCTTTTAGCTGCGTGAACAAAAGAAATAAATAACATCAAACACATGTTTTGAGAATCACTTCTTTGAATCTGAAGAACATTATTCGGCATTGAATATACAACGAATACCTCTTTGTAAAGTATGGCCGTCTAAAGTAGGTACGTTTCAATACCTCAACGGAAATAAAACCTTAACTTATATAAGGCGACTTTAATAAGAATATTGAAAGTCAATCCCTCTTTTTCAAGCAGATGGCCTATAATTCTCATCTGGCGATTTTTATGACAGTCACGGCGATGGCGTAGTCTAGAAGGATCTGTTTTACCTTCTCCATGTATTCTTGTCATTCTAGAAGGAAACTAATTCAAGTGTTTAATCACATACCTTCCTCTTCTCCGCGCGATTGGCCAGCACTTCTCTCCAGGCGCTCTGTATGACTCTCGCAGCGTGGTCTTGCAAGAACTTGTTCATCTTGTCTGTCATCTCTTGGTGATATTCTGCTTCTCGCTCTGCCATCAATGGGATGTACTCGATGTCTTGTTCCGCTAACTTTTTCTGTAATATCGTTACGTTTATAAGTTGCTATTTATGCCCAGACTGTGGGAAATAATAATAATAATAGTTGCCCAAACTATTCTGTGATCGTCGTTCAATTCGAGATTCTAATACCTATCACTTTTTTACGGATAATATAGTGGGCGAATGACTGTGAGCGAGAAGAAATCGTGAAGGCGGCGAGTTCGAAAAATGGCGTCAAACTTGGACTGCTCGCTCAGCTCGAATAATGTTCGCTAAGATTTACTAGTAATATTAAACATTTACCAATTCGTTTTATGTTTTTAAAAGAAAGTATTTGTGAGTATGACATAGATACTTTGTCTTAGATTAAACCCAGACGTTAAATCTAAAACCGTGTGCTATTAAGAATTAAATATTTTATAATGTTTTGGCCGGGTGATAAAATACTACTCTAATTTTGAGTAGATAGTACCAACCAACCCCACCAACCCAACAACCAACCTCTAACTCCACGCACTTGTCTGATTCGTCTTCATACTTCTGTGTGAACTCGTCTAGCTCTACCTGCTTGTCATTCATCTCGAGGTCGTATTTCTGCAGCCACGACAGCAACTGTGTCTCTACTTTGAACCTTATTTTAGAGAAAAGTGTTTTAAGTATTTTTAATTAAACCTTAGTCCTATTACGACCTACCTAGTCACAGCAAACTCACACCACTTTAATCATAATTATGTGGATTCATAAACAGTTCAGCAATTCTAAAATGGATATAACAGACCTTAAAACCTTCAAACCAACTTAAAATTAAACTGAAGCCACCTGAGTAAATGTTGCAAAAAAACAGACTTCCAAAAACAACTAAAAGTGGATCGATCTTTACTTCTGGAAGTCGTTGACTCTTGTTTATGTAGTTGATTTTTTGCCACCATCTTGCGGAAGTAAAGTTACAAGAGTTTACCAGTTTTTAGTAATGGTATGATCGCACAATTTTTTATCGAGTATTAATTTTCCATTGTTACTAAAATATCAGCAAATCTTCAATATAGAAATATAATAAGGAAAGAAGAAAACATGTAGGTATTATTGACGATAATTCATAAACTGCCTAAGCAATATAAAGAATATTGATATGGGACTACCTCGGAAGAATACCCCTTTGATCATAATTCTAAAAATCAGTCCACAGCTGTAGGAGCAATCAGTGAACATATTAAAAAAAACGACGATCATAAAACCTCCTTTTTTGAAGACAGTTAAAAATATGGTAACACTATGCAAGAAGACAGCCTTTACAAACACACAGTACCTCACTTCAAATACGTGACGATAATTAGCAAACTATTAGTCATGTAGTGATTTTTATTTGAAATAATTAACTAGTTTCTCATTACTTAACTATAATGTAAAGGTTCTGAACATTACCGGCGTGCCCTCTGGTTCTTCTCCTCAATCTGGTGCTGCCTCAAAAGCAGCTCATACGCTTCTCTGGTCTCCACCTCCTCATCCTTTAACATCTCATTCTTCACTGTATGACTTCTAGTCGCCAGGACCATCTGACGCTCGGAGTCCAAGCTAAACAAGGATTAAAAATACAGATTTAAATAAACAGTTTTTTTTCGCGGATGGGAAATCATCAAATATCTTCCCCCGCTCTGGGCGGAGCGAGGGGGCCTGTCAGACTAGCAATGTCGAAAACCCACCCATGTTCCTTATATTGTCCTACTCGCACCTGGCCGGTTTTTTATATAGAAAATTTGAAAGAAGGGGAAGTAAAAAGGAAATAGTGAGCCCTGGAGAGGGGAAATTTGGGTTAATAAGAAATTGAAAAATCCATAGAAATATCTCACATTTTCTTTTTTAGCTTGACAGAAGCTTCATAGTTAAGTACTGTCAGTTCGTGTTCCAACTTTGCGATCATCTCGGTCTTCAACGCCATGGTCTTTTCAAAGTGTTCTGTCTCTTCCTTTAAAGTCTTCGAGCTCACTGAAACAAATCATCGTTAGGAAATATAGAGGTTGGCATACAAAACTTAATAACAGTAACTGTACTGTAAGAACTGGAATTGATTTTGAGTCTCCAAAGAACTAAGGAAACATTCCTTTGGTGTTTTCACCCATGCCTTAAAAAAAATAATACATTTGGATACAAGTTACCCCCACTACGGCTTGGGTGCGAGTTCCGCCTGGGCTGCAATGGCAAAGTTTTCCAATTTGTAACAAAATATACTATTTCTCAACACATTACATTTTAGTTTATTTCCATTAATTCTAGTTTTGCCGTACCTTTGATACGCTCTTTCAGATTCTCATTAGAAGCTTCCAACTTTCTAGTGTTAATCTTGGCAGACAGTTCTTCTGCTGCCGTGGTCTCCATCTGCCTAACCATCAGTTCTCTAAAATGCTCCATTTCCAAGAGAAAGTCAAAACCAGGTGGCATTCCCCTGACCTTAGAAAAGTGATATTAAGCGTCAATATGCAACGCAAAGATCTCATCAATCAGTTACTACGTTTTGTAAGTACGAATGTACGAAGTGGTCACAGATAGCCAACTAGCACTTATAGGTATATTATGTTATGGACCAAGTGATGCATGGCGAGGATATTATGAATAATGTCCAACACATATTGGGCAGGATATAAAATTAATATTTCGTTAAATTATTTTTTTGCTCGATTGTACGAGAATTTAATGACTTACAAAATCGCAAATTCGCTAAAATTCTCATAAGCTAGGATACAACCACAAAAGACGATAAAATATGTAAAAATTCTATGAGGATTGACATTCGCTAGGTCAGCTGATCATGAATGAATTTTCCAAAGTACAATTAAAAGCTCCTTTTTTTTAAAGTCGGTTAACGTCTCCACATGAGATGTCGTGCGTTTATATAGATAGTTTTCATATTTGCTAGTACTCCATCCAGGAAAAAGCGCTCAATTTGGTATAAATATAAACTTACATCGCATGTTGAGTCCTCTATTCTCTCTCTCATCTGAAATCACCAATTTTAGTCATTAGTTCAATTTCTATTTAACCGACTTTAATTTGCCACTAGGTTTGCAGATAAATGGCACGGTTGGCGAAGTGGCTGAGCGATCGACTGCTGCGCCGCGTGTCGCGGGTTCAATCCCCGCACGGATTAAATATTTGTATGACCTACAGGTAGTTGTTTCGGGTCTGGCTGATTGTGTTTGTGAGCTTAAATGTTTGTAAACGCACCCACGATACAGGAGAAATCCTAGTGTGGGGCAAAGCTTTTTTAAAAATAAATAAATAATAACAAAATAAATTCAGTTTTTCAAAAAAGAAACCGATTTTGTTACGTTTTTTTTTAATCGCAACCTCATAGCATTTATATCGATTGGACCATTACTTTTGAATGTTTGTTTCTACACAAATATAAATGGGCCTACTTTTGGCCTCAATTTTGTTATAAAATGAGGTCTACGATGGAACGAAAACCCAAAGAAGCCTATTAACTTGCGACTTAAATAGATCCGAGATATATGAACTCGGGATAATAGACGCAGGCAAGGAATTCCAGTCCTTGGTTGACATCGCTTCTTTTTTTGCTGATAAGAAATCATCAAATGACTTCCCCCGCTCTGGTCAGAGCGGGAGCAGAGTTGCAGGCTTGTACTGGCTAAAACCCACCCATGTTCCTTCTACTGCCCTTTAAGTTCTGGAGCCGCAATATCTCTTTCAAACATCCCGCAGCCCTGGTTGCATCGCTTGATTGAATGTTAAAAACAAGAGGTCTTTTGAAAGATTATTACGCACCTTAGCTATCATTTCATCAATGTGGGGTCTGAGTTCAGGATAGCTGTTCATGATATAGATAAGATGCCCCAGTTCAGCGTTCAGGCGGGTTTGCAGTGAATAGTCGCCCTGGAAATTTGTTCAAGATAACAGCATCATATTACAAAATCCAGGTCACTGAGGATTGGTGATGTAAAGTAACTAAAATCAAAGAAAACAAAGTAGAAAGATGATAATCATCATCATCATCGTCCTGCTCTCGTCTGATTCTATTTAGGGTTGGCGCAACACGTTTTCTTCTTCCATTCTCCCCTATCAGACGTCACGGCATCATTTACTCCATTCTCCTTCATATCATTCCTTACACAATCCATCCACCTTTTCTGTGGTCTTCCTCGCCCTCTCCATCCATCAACATTTATATCTATCACTCTTTTAGTCATATGCGTTTTATCTCTCCTCATTACATGCCCATAGTAAGACAAACGACTCCCTTTCAATTATTCTGTAACAGGCGCAACTTTCAAGCTTTTAGTAAAAAGATCCAAATGAAGGTCGTAAATTGAAAACGCTGGTGGTTTTACTTGACGCTCGTAGTAAAATACTACTTCTTTGTTGTTTCTGCTTGGTTTCAACCATGTGTAGCCCTATAACTCATTTAACATTCAAAATTGGAACTCACAGCTTTTAAATCATCCATAAGCCCCACGTTCAATAGACTGCCAGATACCAAAGGATTTTCGTACTGCTCGAAGATAATGACCAAGTCAGTCATGTGTTCTGGCGACAGGACACTGTTGAGGAGTTGGTACTCCTGCACCAGATCCGGCAGACAGATGGACATCTTACATTTGTTGATGGCATCGTCTAGGATCTTGGTGATGCGCTCACATTGGATGTGGCACTCCAGGTCGATTGGGGATGCCGCTGGAATAAGAATTATGAGGCGTCCAGATTGATTTGGCTATGACACAACGCGATGGCTGAGCATGAGTTCCACGGGTTCTATTCCCTGGTCGGGCCCCCTTTCAGACATTTAGTTCAACCTGGGCAGCATATTGGAAATCGAATCCCAACAACCGCGCAGTCAGCACTCACAGGCGGCTAGCACGCTACATCAGCTTGCGGCCAACAGGAACAGCGGGCGAGCGACATAGCTCGTCACCGACCCCGCACTCACTTCTTCGGGCACAGACATGAAGGAAGCTCCTAAACCGATTATAATTTATATTGTTGTTGTTCCGAGACTATTGTACCTTTAACGGCAATATACCAGTTCCTATAAAATACAGTCCATTTAATAACATCCGAAGCCGAAGAAAGTTAAAGAAAGTATATGCGTGGTGATAGAATATACAATATACCTTTATGGATTGTAGCCTATGTGTTATTTTGATATGTAAGCAATTTTTTTGTGAAGTTTCATAAAAATCTATTCAGTAGTTTTTGCGTGAAAGAGCAACAAACATACTTACATACATCCTCGCAAACCTTCGCTTATTTAATACCAGCTTCCTACCGCGACTTCGTCCGCTGGAATAGTTACTAGATTATCTTTCTCTCCCCTTTTTTTCCTTCTTTCTCCCGAGACGGACATAATAGCCAATGTCCGTCTCCAGGGTCCAAACTATCTCTGTACTAAAATTCATCAAAATTGGTTTCGCCATTTAGGCGTGAAGACGTAACAAACAAACAAACTCACTTTCGCTTTTATAATGTTAGTAATGATTAGTAGGATGGGTCTATATAAATACTGTGCCTATACGTCTTTTCTTAGACAGCGAAGATCAAGTTATAGAGTTAATTCATAAGAGTTCTTCAGTACTCTCTAATTTACCATTGTCTTTCGTGAGGTCGATTTCTCTATCAGCGCTCACACCAGACTTTTGACTGCTGTTCTTGGAGCTCCCTGAGTGGGAGGAAGTGGACTGCCCCGAAACTGATGGCGCATCCATTTGGAGTTTATACCTTTTACCAAACAAATAAAATAATTAACTTCAACTCTTCGTTAATGGGTTTTGTGGACGAAAGATACCACAATTTTGCCAATAACACGTGTAAACTGGTAACAAACTATCAAACCCTGGAGAATATTTAGCAAGTAATCACAGTAATTAATAAATATAAAAACAATAAATGCTTATGCTTTACTTTTGGTTTCTTCTAAAATAATTATTCTACTTCTTGTTTTGTGAACAGAATTTGATTCAAGACGCGTATTTAGTAACTATAGTTACAGTAGCTATGGTTACAATTGTGTTTATGTTGTTTTTCTTTTTTTATTGCCTGGTTTTTATTATTGTTTATGGCCGGTGTCTTACCTAAATTAATATTAATGAAATAAGAACTCGCCATTATTTCTGAATATTAAAATGCGCTATGGATTTTACCTACTCTCAACTTTAGATAAGTTATGGAATCAGGCGTTGCTAAGCGGAATTTCATGATATTCAATGCTATGCAAAATATTGTATCAAAAAGAACTAGACTTGATACATGATGCAGTACTGTTCTCACCTGCCTGCAAAACAATTCACATGCAGACAAAACCGGCCAAGCGCAAGTCGGATTCATGTAGCGATTATTCAGTACCAACTTGCGTCATAAACGGCCATATCTTTTGACTGCGTAAACTTAGTGGGTTGATTTATTCACAGACTTGAGTAGAATTTCAAGTCGATACCTTCAGGCGTTCCAGACAGACAGACAGACAGACCGACAACAAAGTTATCATATAAGGGTTCTGTTTTTCCTTTAGAGTTGCGGAACTCTAAAAACAATGAACATACGAAGTATTCTTTACAAATATTTATATAAATATAAAAGGTACACACGACGGAATATCAACCTGTAAAAAACCATTTTAACCTGATCTCTCTACTATGGTGTGCGATCTGTATTAGAGAGATCAGGTTATAATAGTTTAGTATACGTTGACGTGCCGTCGTGTGTACATATAAGAATACAGCTAGCTGTACTACTGTACTACTGTAGCTGTACTATGAGTGGCCCACAGGCCAGTGCAGGTTTTCAGTGATCAATGTATCGTGAAGCTAGTCTTCCCCCGGGGTCGCGGGTTTTTCGAAAGAGATACCGCCGCCCTGGAACATAAAGGGCAATAGAAGGAACATGGGTGGGTTTTAGTCAAAAGCCTAACACTCCGCTCCGCCCAGAACGAGAAAAGTTATTCGATGATTTCTAATCCGCAAAAATAAGCGAAGCGTCCTCTAACACCATAGCTACCCACATTAATTACTTAGTTAATCAATACAAACAACACAACTTGTTGCTGTGTAACCATGTGACGTCATGATGTGTTACTTCTAGTTTGTTCAATAACTGCATAACAGTACCTAGAATAGAAGCCACGGCTGCAAAATCACACAGACCATTTCGTTTGTTAAAGGTAAGGACACTTTATTTTGTGTATTTTTAATTTCAAACAAACTTGAACTTGTGTTGTTGCATTATACATCTTTGATATAGACCACTTGTTGCGTCTTCTCGTATGAATATGACCACACCTTTTATCACGACTGCTAAAACAAAAAATCCGATCAAGAGCATGACGCACCGTGGGTTCCGCACAAACTTGAGACATTAACGGCCGTATCTTTTTACTGCGTAGACTAAGAGGGTTGATTTCTTATTTTTACGATTAAAAACGGAACTGTCTTGTTGGAGTTTACTCCTTAAGAATCGATTTTCTAAGATAAGGCGCCCGGTATGAGAAAAATCCGAGGGGTAAAGCCTACTAAAGTAACGAAAATGTGTCACGTTTTTGGTGCGCCCCTTTAGTGCGCAACTTTCTAATTTGGCTGTGAGTGTATTAAGACATACATATGGTATGCTGTATAGGCGACTATACCTATATACTATATGTTATTGGGCTTGTTTGTTTCGATCAGTGTCGATGTATTTATATTGCTATTTTTTTCATTAATTTGTGAATTTACCCTTTCATATGATATTAATCTTTTTTCAGTTGAATAAACTCTTTATGCGTATGGTTAGATACTCGTACTTAAGGAATAAACTCCAGTCGTGCGTCGGAGCTGACACACACACTTTTTTTGTTCTCCGTCTGGCTGTCTGTCAAGATCTTTTATCTTGGGAAATCGTGGAGGTATCGAGTTGAAATTAAAACCATATACTCAACTCTGTGGTCCCTTAGGTGCCTTTGTGCTGTGCAAAAATCAACTTTCTAAATCTATGCCGTCAAAAGATATAGCTATTTATGTAGCAAGTCTGTACGGAACCTTCCGTGCGCGAGAGGGACCAAAGGAAGGAAACTGTGAATGTAGTGGATTACTATCCTCTCCCGTTCACAAAGATGGTCTGAGTCTCGCTATAGGTCCATTTTACCCGACTGATGGAGGGTAATGTGTTTATTAGTCCAATGGATGTCTGTTCCTTTGTGGCACTCTAGAGACCAAATTGTGGGCCCATTTTGATGATTCTTACGTCAAGGCACTCATGTCAATTCACACATTCAATTTAATTTTTTTAAGTTGTCTTACTACATCGACTTACATTCGAGGTGTTGCGATTTTTTAAATTAAAAATCTTTTACCCTTAATTTGACACATTGTGTTAAATTGATAATATAAAAACTAAGTAATGTGGGCCAATGTAGACTGTTAATAAAAGTTTTTTTTTAATTCTCAGCAAAAGTAATAAAACCTTAAAAATGGGGAAGAAGGGCAAAGTGAACAAGTTGGCTAAGATGTCCGACGAGGAGCGAGCGAGGTATCTGCAGCATCGAGCTGACTTGGAGGAAGAGGCTCGGCGGAGGAAGCAAGAGCTCATTCATAGGTTCATTAAGGTCGACATCTTTTATTTGTTTATACGAAAATATCAACGTACACATAACTCATTACATAACCACTGTTTCTCCGAATTGTTAGGCAGAGGTGCAGGTATGTAAAATCATCAAATAACACCTCCCGCTCTGGGCGGAACGAAGGGGGAGAGGGGTTAACTATACCACGGCCAACGAGAAGCGATACCAAATGTAAACAAAACCCATGCTAAAACCCCATCTAAAATGGCCGCCCGAATGTTGGCGAACCCGTCTTAACGTTGTCATGTTTTTGCCGGGAGAACGAGACATTACGACAAAGGCACAAGATGGAAAGAGCTAAATATTAGATTGTCAACGCCACAGTTGTTCTTTAGGTTAATGACCTTTCGTATCGCTTCTCGTTGGCCGTACTGTAGTACTGACTAAAACCCGTCCATGTTCCTCATTTTGCCGTTTGTGTTCTGGGGCAGCAGTATCTCTTTCGAACCAACCGAGGGCATCGTTAGTCATTGCCATTGCGTGCCGAGGCTTCAGAAGGTATGCCCTAGGACTACTGTATCTACATTTTGCCAGTTCAATGGAGAATACCTAATTAAGTGTTTCAAAACTCCATTATCCTTCATCTATGATACCAGAAAACTGTCTAAAATGAGCAAGACCTTTTAGGCTAGCTAACCAGCTAGTTGGTTAGGATTTCATATTTTTTCCACTATATTTTCTTTCCCTTTTTTATGTCTATAGTACATATTTTTTCTTCTATGTCTATATGGATCTGAAAATCTTATAGTAGGAATGTAAAACTCGACAAAAATTATGTGAAATATCATCCTTACTACAATTATAAAAGCGAAATAGAGTTTGTTTGTTACGTATTTACGCCTTAATGTGGTGAATTCTGGTACAGAGATAGTTGGGACCCTAGAGACGGAAATGAGGGACGAAGAGGGAAGAAAAGGAAAAACTTAGCTTTGCTATTACAATAAATAAGGCGCAAAGGCAAATCTATAGGTAGCAGATACCTGCATTTCAGGAAAGGGGAACTGTGTAACCCAGAATTTAACGCGAGCAAAGCCGCGGGCAAAAGTTAGTAATACCATAAATAAAAAAATCTGAAATAATAAACTGTTTTGGGAATGCAGGCGTGATGTTATGTACGTATCTATGTGATCTTCTCGCCACACAACACAACACAACACCGTGTTGTCAGATCCTAAACCTTAAGCAAACTAATCTGTTATATCTGTCTTAATTTTACAGAACAAACTCGACAAAGAAGAAGCTTTCAGTCGTCTGAACCGAGCCAAAATAAATCAACAATGGAGATTTATACTGCGCAAGATAAAATGCAAACAAATGGCGTTGGATATTCAGGTAAACACATTACTTATTATTGTCTGCTGTTATTGGCTTTGCACGTAATTTTGACGGTTTTTTGAATCATTTCTTTCTTGTCCTGTTTAATTTAATGTTATCGAGAAATATTATTATTAAGCATGAGCAATGAACAAGGCCTAAAATGAAGTTTGGTTGTTTGCAGTCTTCAGACACGATCAACCAAAAACAGTACATCTAGCCAAAATGGTAGGTCTCATCATAATGGTCTGGACATAGATAGACCCACTAAGTTTTATCGTGAAAATGTACTGTTTGTCTAGAACATGCTGACCAGCTTCAACTTCCTGGTGGACCGCAAGAACCGGCTGATTAAGACGCTGATGAAGGCCACTGATGACTCTGATGAGCAGCATCGCCGTGCTTTCCAAGCGCACACGGAGAACGTCAGCTATTTCCTTAGTAAGAATATTTTTCTCATTTCATAATTAGTTTTATAGATATGGGCCTACTCCTGACCTCAATCCTGTCTCGAGGACGACGATGGAACGAGCTAACCGAAAAGAAGCCTATTCACTTAAATAGAATTGTAAATCTTCTTAATTCTTCCTTCCATGGTACTAAGAAGATGGCATTTACTCTATCAACAAATCTATTTGTGCTGGCAAGACTTGTTACGGACGTGCTTAGTTTTTCTTTTTGGCATCTCGCAGTTCAATCTATGAGGTTGTTAGCTGCTCAACCGGACTATCCTGTGGCAGCCTTGCATTTAAGGCCTCCAGCCATTGGCAAAAAACTTATATACTTAGCGACTGCACGCTAAGGGCACACCCTGTGGGGTGCGAGCCTCGGCTTAGGTCGTCGCTGGGGTGGACAGCAAAGGTACAGGCTGAATCTGAATTCCATTATTTGGGAGATCTGGCTCAGCTAGGCTGGCTGGCTCGAGCAAAGAGACGGGCTTAAAGTTCGACTTCCATGTATGTATTCCTGGCACAAGAGACATTCAGCGTTTGTATTTGTCATGGCCCCGGGTAACCTAAGAACCAAAAAAGTTGAATTCAGATGCGATGAGTCCAAAGTCTTGATACCACATAGTAATAAGACTTTTTCAGCCACTTCTCCCAGACAAAACTTTAGGAAGTGTCGATCGGATATTTAAATGACTTAGATTTCATTCGATAAGCTACCTGCTTGTTTGCCACCTAACCAATCGAGATGTTAACTAACGATTTTTCGCTCATAAGAGCGTGTCTTTGAACTGTGTGATTGTTGGCTCAATTATAACATTAAAATGAAAGTATCGACCTAAAATATGTTTTAGACGGTATATGTGCTTGCGCTCCTATAGTGAAACAAAGTACACTACATATCATAATGATTATTTCAGACATAGGCTCCCAACGCCTAGACAAGTTACAAGCAGAATATGACCACCAGAAAAACACACTCCTAGAGAACTGGGATAGAGAAGAAATGGATCTGGTAGACAATCAGGACCGGGCTGAGTTCAAGCTGAAGTTGATCGCATATATACAAGACAGGGACTTCCAGGCTATGAAGAAGAGTATAGAAATTCAGCGGGCTACGGAAAAGAACGATGCGAGGCTTGAAGTAAGGACGATATCTTTATCTGCTTAAACATGGCTTGATGTTGTTATGCTTATGGAGAGGTAGAATGCAATTGTACTCGAGATTCCTGAAAAATGTGTGTGGTACACTCGTGATTCTCCTAAACATAGTCACCCAGACCACTATAAAAAGTCTGATTGATGTTTGTTTAGTCAATAAAAAAGTATTTCACTTGAATAGCGTATATTGTTTATTAATTTAGTAAAAATATAATGATCTTAAAAATAATATGTGAGTAGCTAGAACTTCAAGTCGTCCTTCCAGTCGTCACAGTTGGCTCTGCCTTTCTCTGACAAACATATCAGTAAGTTTTTGGAGAACTCGCATTTGTCGTCTGTGTTTTCTGCAAATGTTAAACGTGAAAAAGTTTAATATTTAAAAAGTGTAGGCAGATCAAAATTGTTGAAGGGGGCAATAATATTGGCATATGCAGCAGAATTAGCTGACAAACTATTGTTAGGTATTTGTTTTAAGTTTTCTCGGTTTATAACTAAACTTACACGTACTGTCGCTGAAGGCATATATGTCGACACGGTTGGCGCAATGGCTGCGCGATTGTCTGTTGCGCTGCGTGTCGCGGGTTAGATCCCAGCAAGGAACAAATATTTGTATGGCTTACAGATACTTGTTCCGGGTTTGGCTGTTTGTGTATGTGAGTTTAAATGTTTGTAAACGCACCCACGATACAGGAGAAATCTTAATGAGGGGCAAAGTTTAAAAAAAAGAACATAGGTATCTTCCGTGACATGATATCCCATCCCGAGATATTGGTAGCTCACAATAATTGGAAACCACGAATTATCCCGTAAGTACCTACTTATATTATAAATGCTAATCTTTGTGAGGATGGATGAAATTTGGCACAGGGCTAAATTATGGTCTGGAATAACACATAAGAAAAGTTTTTTTTTTCGATATCAGGCGGGCGAAGACGCGGGCGTCAGCTAGTCAGAAGTAATAATGAAGATTAATTGATTAAAAGAGGACTTCCCCTTTATACTACAGTTGAAAACAGGAATCATCCAAAGTAACAGAATTTATTCAAAGTTTCCTTTTGGATTTTAGCATCCTCTATCAATTGCGGGTATGAGTATGAAACTGGCATAAGTAAGTTATAGTTACCGTTATCCAAAATCTGGAAGCACTCTTCAATAGACTCTTGGAGGAAATCCCTCAGATCTTCGTTCTTGACATCCTTAGTAATAGCATGCGTCACTAGATATCTGTCCGGCATTCCATCCTCCGCTGTCTGCGTGTGAATTAAGAAATTAATCTCTACAGCTGCTTCGTAGCTCGTTGAACTAATCAAAAGTAATTTAGTGGGGAGATTATTTTAATTGACTACAAAATTGGGTTCATTTGTTTCTATAGACACTATTTGATTGAAATGACACATGCGATATTAGAAGATCCTTTGGATAGTTTGGATGGACCCATACGGTACGAGATCATCAGGTGGTAAGATTGGTCGATCAATTTGACTTGTATTATTAAGATATTGAACCCAAAACAGTTACCTGTCGTGGTAATTCTCCCCGAATTATAAGCAGGAATATAATGTTTATGCTTTTTCTTCGTGTTTAAACTCTATATTCTTACTGTCTACGTTTATATTCTTACCATCTCTAAATTCTCCAGGAAGCAGTGTAAGGCACAGGCTTTATTATCAGTTTCATTGTTAGCGTTATGTTCAGTAATGTTCTTCTCGTCTGAGCGAAAGTTATCTTCGTAACCTGAGATCTTATGAGCGTTTGGATTGTACTGACTCCTTTGACCTGAGTTTTCTGGCCGTCTCTCTCTTTTATACCTTCTCGTAGATGGGGTCGAGGAGTAATAGCTATTGTATTGGCCCTGGCCCTGGCCCATGGCTTGCTGAAATACAAAGTTATTTTTATCATATTAAGCTCTAAACTAGACAGAAGCTTTTAATTGACGACACGGTTGGCCCAGTGGCTGAGCGATCGACTGCCGCGCTGCGTGTCGCGGGTTCGATTCCCGCACGGAACAAATTTTTGTATGGCCTACAGATAGTTGTTACAGGTCTGGCTGCTTGAGTATGTGAGTTTAAATGTTTGTAAACGCACCCACGATACAGGAGAAATTCGTAGTGTGGGGCAACGTTTTTTTTTTTTAAATATTTGAAGAAACAAAAGACTAAAAATTTAACTTTTTTTTTTTGTTTTGTTCTCGTATAAAACATAAGAATACTCTGATAAAAGTCATTTTACTTACGCTTCCATATTCGTCACTTCGTGGGAAGTCTTGTTTTCCATTGAAATAATCATCACGGTTTCCCATCATGTCATTTCTGTTATTCTTACTGCCCATTCTTCCCCCACTTCTGCCACTGTCGAGTGGCACTGTCGAGTGGCTATCATTGTTACTGTCCATTCTATCGTCATTTCGGTTGTTCCTGTCTTCATTACGATCCATTCTATCATCAGTTCTACCCATCATGTCATCTCTATCTCTCATACTACTTCCTCCTTTTCTATCTTTAGCACTCGTTCTATCATCTCTATTATTCTTATTTTCTTTGCTCCCGGTAGAGCGACCTCTTTCCCAGTCACTTTTCTGTATTTGACCTCGTGGCTCTCTATAGTCTTGCTCAGAGTTTCCTTTGCTTGAGTTCTTCCCTTCTTGCATCTTCAAACATTTCTTGTAAATGTTCTTCAGTTCGGCTTCTTTCGGCCCTCCACTCGACCGACAGTTTAAAGCCTGTACAAAAGAAATAAAATTATGGATAAAGTCGATATAGAATTTGTTGTGGCCACATACTAACTTAGGCTTAAGAAGCTTAAGCCTCTCCACCTTAAGCTTCTTAATCCTATTAAAACCTACATTAGAGAAGCTTACGGCCGAAGCCATTTTGCCACGTTAAACTGCAACAGAAGAGGAACCGCAAAAAACTGAGTTTCCAATCAAAATATTAAAATTTCTACTCACATAGCTCTCCACAAGCATTAAACACAATATTAGAACGTGGTACTTGACGACGCACATGTTCACAGCGGCTGCCACACCAACAATGTCGCACCTGGACATGCCACACCGTATTTTATGATAGTAGCGTCCACGCTTCACTTGCCGCAGACACTAGAGGTGACAGGATCCATCCAAATATGACTAATTGTTGTATGACATGCGTGTGCTGCGCTTTTGAATTAGGTGGACTCAATAATTTTATGGTGATATTATTTTTTGGTCGCTTTCACCTCATAGTTTTTTCTATTGAAACGACAAGCCATCAGTAGGGTAAAGCTAACCTGTCTCACGACGGTCGAAATGTCCTTTTGATAGGTAAAGAATCCTACACTTGGCAGATTTTCGAAGTTCACAATAATAGGAATAACCCAACAATAAATGATAAAAAAGCAACATGGTTATGATCGCTTGTGGGCCGCAAGCTAAATTAAGTTTTAATATTGTTTTCTTCTTTGCCCTGGCTTATGACCTCAAAAATCTATATGCTGTTTCATCTCAAATCGATCTAAAAGCTCGTCAAACGTTTTCTATTCTTCAACGACTTTGAATTCTTACTTCTTGCGTGATATAGATCTGCACAGAATTTAATCCTGCTCCCCTAGATTATAAATATGTCCCTGCTCCATATTACATCATACATACTGAAGCCATCCAGTATCATATCTAACAATGCTCATCAGTCATCAGTCATGCCTGTCAAACTGTCAGCCTACATGGTCGGATGTGCTGACCAGAGCCACTAATTACAGGAAAACCTCATGTGGCCAATTTTAAATTACAATATAATACCACCACAACAACAAGTATATCAGAAAATGAGTTCCTAAACTACTTGTTGTGATGTTCAGACTATTTATTATGCCTCTTTAGTTGTCTCATTACAGATTATATCTTATGCTGGTAATTTGTTATTCTACGTTGTAATTTTTGCCACGTGTAGGTATCGCCCATCCTCCATTGATTCTTTTATCTACAGCTTATACAATCATGGGACTATTTGCTTTAATTCAGAAAATTTTACGGTCCAAATTGTATAGCCGAGAAGAATTTCAATTTCCTGTTTTTTGGTTCGTCAAGCGAATACCTAATTGATAGATCATATTCGTTACAGTCTGAATTTGGTGTATCATTTGCTGAATTTACTACCTGTTCACCAATAAATTCTTACATTGTTCACTAGTGAATGATAATTTACAGATCGTTCTCATCTTCAACAGCTTATTCATCTTTAACTTCAGATATGTATAGTTTCAGATATACATAATATACTTCAGATAAAAATATACTTTATGACAAAAAAAATGTTTTTGCACTAAGTCGTTGAGAAATTGCTTCTATTCCACAAAGCCACCAGTTATCAGCTTCTGTTAAAAAAACTCTTTTTCAATTGTAGCATGAAGAAGAACTACGCAGCTTCTGCGTCCCCAAACACCTGGTGATCGAGACGTACTGGAACAAGCTCCGTGAGGTGTACACTACATACCAGGAGGAGCACAATCCCATCATGAACCACTACCACAGTCTGCGCGAGAAAGACGATTTCTATCAAAAAGAGATCGCCAGGAACGACTATCAGATACAGCTTGCTACTGTAAGATGTTACTTAGAACTTGATAAACAGATGAATTTTTAAAATAGACTCGTAGAAACCCAATGTCGGTTATTCTTCAATGGAAAGCCATGAATGAACTGCTGCATTCAGTGAGGCTTCCAGTTATTTAATAGGAACCCATTGATATCGAAGAATCCCTAATAAGCATTACTTTGAAATAAATCCCAGTATAGTTGTTATTTTCGTAGTGCACGCGACATCACTGAATCATTAGTTACTTATCGTTTTGTTCTTCAATGCTTCGTGGTCACGATGAACCTGGATAAAAAGAATCACAAACAAAAACAAATTAGACCAATTCTAAAATTATGTGGTAACCGTCGTTGTATTGCGTGGCAAAACATCATTAAAATAAATGCTTTTTAGATGAAAGAAATAATTTATTGAAGTTTTGAATCTCACATTAGAGGTTATTAGAACTATTTAGAAAATCTTTCGAAAAACACAACAATTCAAATCTATTTTGGGTAGGCACCAGTAAATCTTGATATTGCAAGGTATTGGATATTGTAAGGCCATTAAGACTCTACTACGGATCGAATGTTTCATTTACCTTTATTAGGTAGGTACTAAATAAAAATACATAAAATAGTTCCTTAACTAAACCAAGAAATATCACCAATAGATTTTAAATTTTAGGAGAATCTGTTAAATCTGCAACACGAATGGCAAAACACAACGAGCAGGATGGCAGACAAACTGGCACGCATGACGGCCCGGAAAGAGGACCTAGCTCGGAAGTATCTTCAAATGAAGAGGGACTCCAAAATCGTGAGGAGCAAAGACAGCCAGCAGCTCAACATCATGGTTAACGCTAGCCAGGATGCTATCAAGGTTCCAGACTTCTAGTCTATTGTTTCCATAAATTTCCATGTAATGTGTTTCTATCGCTAATTGTAAGGCCTATGTTTGAGTTTTCATTGGCGGTGGTCATTGCCAGTGTTTGAGTTATTGTTATTGTTCGACCTTTAAACTAACCTCTTAAATGTACCTACAGGTGCAGATAAGCTGGTTTTAGGTAAAACTGAAAGGAGATAGTCACCTACCTAGATACAAGTTCGGAGTACAGGGTTTAGGGGTTTAGTGTAGAGATCTCTAAATTATAAATCTTCATCGTATACGTAACCAAAATAGACAAAATTTTATATAACACCGGGTTTTCACGATATTAGTGAAAAAAATTCGACAAGAACTAAATAAGTATCTATTCTTTTACAGCATCTCGAAGATTTGCATGAAAAGCTAAACAAAGTCCTGCAACTAGCAGAGATCTGCAGTAAGTACGAGCATGCTGGTGATGAACTGTCCAAAGACGCAGAATACGACTTCGAGTCTGTTGACTTTGAACACCTGGACAAAGCTATGATTGTAGGTTTAACTGTTTAACCTTTCGTTACTAGTTATCTACTATACATATAAATGCACTGACTGTATTCATCGAAAGAGGAAGGCAGAGGTCTACTAGTAGGTACACCAACACCTCATAACAATATCTTTGTCCTATTTTGTTTAAAATCTTTCCCGTTTAGACTGTTTTAAGCTTTCACGGCTTATAACTAAACTTACACTGTCCTCTAAAGTGATCGTCCGTAACTTTCATCTATGTGAGCTCTCGAAATTTCGACGCTGTTGCAAGTGCCATAATCACACTTGCAACTGCCTAAGTGTTAATTTAGGTACCGTTAAGATTACCTGTCAACTTTGGTTGTAAATAGACAACTAAACATTAACATATTTTCCGATTGTAACTTAAATCTTTTTGAAAGGATGAATGCAAGGAGTACAGCAAAATGGACAAGTTTCTACTCAAAGCGAACAGAGCCAAAGTGCAGACTATCTGCTTGAGGACAGAGAAAGCAAAGCTGGTGAAGGAGAACATTCAGCTCAAGAACTACATCAAGCGGTACCTGACGGACTTGGCGCTGAAGGGCAAGGACAGGCCGTTGAGCATGAGGATAAGGACGGAGGCGCCCAAGATTGATACTAAGGCCTTGTGTGTATTCTTTGTATCCACTTTTTATACTATTTTTTAGCAATGGTATCTTGCAGGTCTACCAAGGAGGTTGTTGCTTAACCAGACTATCCTGTGGTGCCTTGAGTCACTTGTAAGGCCTCCAATCAAGAGATTTCTTTTACCTAAAAATATCTGTTTTGAAGTCGGGTTTATTTTCCTAACCTAGAAGAGCAAACGTGTAGCTAGAAGTTGTAGTAAACACTCCTATAACGTACCATGCATATAAGCGAATCAACGCCTATTACTGTTGTAGCGACACAAATATGAATTGGCAAAAAGTACTACAGCGCCATCTATCAAGCTATCAAGCCCCCTGTCAAGCTCTATACTTTTAACGATTTTATCTGTTGAAGGTCCATAGAAGTTTTTAGGATCATTAAGAAACCTCTGGCAACCCTACCTTATTTTTTTAAGCTCTGAACATTTTTGATTACCGAACTCCAATGGTAGTTTTGAACTTTGGACTTATTTTGTGGTAAGTTCTACAATGCCTTAAAAAATGCTAGCAAAAAAAAAGGAACTATAAAAAATCGCGGAACATACATAGGGGTAATTCAGGTACCCCTTAGCACAAGGCATCTATTTTTTTTCATTGGACGCCTATCAACTGGCTACCCTGTATATACGAGCACCCGACAAGAAATTGTCGGGCAGTGGCCCACTAGACCGACACCCGTCTGGTCGGAGTATAGTCGCTTTTCCATAGAGGTTGGAGAACTTTACACCCTGTTCTTCATACCTCTAAACTGTCTGCGGCCCGTTTTCCACAATCGGCAAAACCTATTAAATCAATGACCATTTAAAAACGCGGTTGTCTCCAACGCTCGGTTCAGCGAACTTAAAAATCAAAATCAACGCGGGTTTGAGCGGGCGGGTCTGCAGACTGTTGACCAATTGTTCACACAGATAAGGGCAGAGTATTTTTGCAACTTATTACACTTAGATATTAAGATCACGTTCACCACATTAAAAAACAAAAATGTACTATAAAACCTTTACTTGTCCCCCCAGGAATCGCCCCGTAACGTGCATAGAAGGTGCACTGTCGAATGCGGTGCAGCATGAGAAACGAATGCGCAACATCGAGCGGCGTAACAGGGACAATGACATCAAGTCGTACCCACGCCTGCAGTGCTGGATGCAATCAGCATAATACTGCAACATGCTGATTTAACTGATTGCTGGAGTTGAGATGTAGAAGAGCTAGACTTATGTTGATTGTGTCTAAATTATGTTCCTGCTGTGAAAGTTACATTTCTTATGTTACTACTTTGGCACTAAGTTTTTTTTTCAGAAACGAATGTTTCTTTGCCCATTTTGACCTACCCACACTAGGCGACACCTCAATGATTAATTATTTAAATATAAAAGTTTCTTTGACACGACATTACAATTCACAAAACATTAGTGTGTGGAGTTATCTTTTTGATATATTTAGCTTTTCTATCACTTTAATTTTTCTGTAAAACTTTTAAATTGACAGCACTAATAATTATTAGATGCAATTTATCATACCTTAACAAAATAGGATAAAGGTATTGTTTTCAATTTAAAAATAAACTTTTTTAGGAATGTAATTTGATAATATTTAATTTGTTCTAGCGCACAAATAATATTTAGCCAAAGATTGTGTCAATTACCTAGATTAATTCAGATACATGAGATTTATTTTCAGCCAAAAATCAAATGGTGCTTCTCCTTGAGCACATCACACGTATTGCCAACTGCATACATTGATAAGGGAGTATTTAAATAAATAATAAAACATTAAGTATGTAAAACTTATATTATGTAAAGCTATCAATATTAACTTAGACAATGTACAAAACGCCAATTTTATCGGCTCTGTTACTTATTACAAATTCAATACTTGCTAGCGCCTTTCAATGTAACATCAATCACTTTAAATTTATGTAATAAAAAAGATGTGCATGCACTTTCAAATTTAAGTAAGATATTTAACAAATTATATAAAAGGAATTGTATGACAAATAATCCATTGATATTTTTATCCACACATCAATATACCATAGAAAACCAATAGACACAATGAAAATTTAAAAATTATGAAATGCACAGAAAAAGTACAAGAATGTAAAGTAAAACATTTTTAACATAATGAGAACCACTTTCTTATAAAGATCTAAGTTACTTGTAATCCTAAAATAGCAGTTTTTGCTGTAACATTACAACCACACAACAACCACTCCAGTGAAATATGACAATTTAATAATGATAACAGGATTAGTGTTTAGGATGAAATTAGAATGCCTTTTCAAAGTTGATTTTATACAATTTGGCTTCCAAAACGACAGTTGACTTACAAATAAACTTATTATTATATCCTTAGTAGTTTTGATCCATTGGTACTACACCAGCCATGGAATTACCAGAATCATCGCCCAAGTTCCAAGGTTCGTCGATAGCCACCAGCAACCTCGCCAACGCTTTGTGCCCGTCCAGGTCAATGTTCTTTGTTAGTTCTTCATTGAATGCAACATATTCATCACACAAAACTGTCTTGCCTTGCGAAACGCCATAGATCTCGTACCAACCTTCCAGAGGCTCATTCAAGGGTCGCTTCAGTTTTATAAGGACCTCCTGGTCATCCACAGTTTTCACATAGAAGCCTTCGCTGGCAGAAACTTTGGTTACTTTGCCCCAAAGCGTGACTTTCGCGCCAACTTTGCCGAGGTTACCGGCTGTCACATACGGAACAAACTCATCGTTGTCGGGATACTGGTTGTCTTCGAAATCATCGTGATCTCCCATTTTTGAAATGCTTAAGGAAAGTTAAACTAGTCGTAAATGTAGTAGAATACGCTAGCAACGCTATACAAAAATACTACAAACAAGACCAAACTTGTTTCAAAAATTGACGGACGGACCAAAAAACGTCGGATCGGACGTCGCTTTTGTTGACTTGACTGACTCTTGACTTGACTGACACTGACAGTGACACAGATACCAGGGTTGCCAACCGTAAAAATAAATTCGTTATTTATTACTACTAACTACGTAGTGTAAATTGATGGAAAAAATGTGGCTTTGAGTTACTTATTTTTTTCCCAGTGGGTAACAGTGTAACACAAAATGGTGTAACTCAACGAGAACAAAGGATAAACACTGGCCATGGCGTTTTTGGCTCACTACCCTCGCGTCACTTGCGCGCTCTTTTGATACCGATCATAATCATTCGCGTTAATTCTACTGCGCCTGTCAGCGTGGTACAAAGTCAGCAAATCAGAACTGCCGGCACGCCGTCGGCCGTAGGTACTGAGGCGGCGCGCGACGGTGGCGCACGAATCTCGTGTGCTCACGTGAGGCGTCTCTGGGTGGAGCACCACCGTGCCCTCGTCAAGACGATCGGCGGCGGCGATCTTTCGCGTCCGGCCCTGGTTCAGTCCATGGTCCAGAGCGTGAGGAAATGGGAAGCGACCACCTCCTTTTGCGAATCAGTCATACTAGCGAAGGAGTTGGCCGGGCGTTTGAGGGAGATAACCTCGAACCAGCCCAGCCGCCGCGGGAAACGCCCCAGGCGTCGGGCGCCGCGAGACGACTCCCGGCCACCGTAGATATGGGCCTGTAGACGGGCCGTCCGTCTATTGACGACAGGCCGTGTCCACGGCGCGTTAGTGTCAAACGCGCGCCTTAAGATGTCAGCAAAGCAGAAGGGTATGCCAGGGCCACTACCTGCAGGGATTGAGGGTTGTTCGAAAGAGATTCCGCGGCCCCGGAACATAAAGGGCAATAGAAGGTTTATAATATGGGTGGGCTTTAGTCAGGAAAAGTCTGACACTGCCCCTGCTGAAAAGTTATTTGATGATTTCATATCCGCAAAAAAAGGGAATACGAATGGCATTAAATAAAATTTTATTTTACTATTGGGAAAAACCAACGACCATACAGCCCGTAGAAACCTAATAACAGGCGACCGATGTCTGTCAACACATCTGACTAATAAATCTTATGCAAGTCGCCACTCAACAATTTCGAATCCGTTTCGACCACTTCTGTGATCCGTAAACACTTCCGTGTTACCGTATAAAAAACTCGAAAACAAAATATTACAATGGCCCCTTGTACACAATACGTTGGTGTGTTAAAAACCGTAAAAATTCGAGTTTCCGGAAAAACGGTATAACATTTGTTGGACTCGTACAGTAAAACTCACTTTTAAATTCAACTAAATACTTTATTCCACTGACTTTCTAGTGCACGGTTCGGGTTCGTTGTTTCCATGGAGAAGAACCGGCAAGAAACTCCCTGGTTACTCTTTTAAATCATTTGGTTTTACAATGTTGTTGTTACAGCGTTAATACTTAAGTATAACAGGCTAGCGCAGGCCCGACAATATGTCCTTGCTTACTTATCGATCATAACCGACAAAATTTAAAACTAACGCGCCACACTGACAACTCGAATGTCGCGCGCCACTTTGGTTGGTACAACCGGGTAATATGAATATAAGACAAACAATTATAGATTAAGTTTTACGTATTCGATTTATCGTAATATAATATTTCAGGAATTAATTAAACATTATTATGAATATAAATTCTATTTTAAAATGAATTGATAAAATGGAAACATATCAAACAGAAGAAACGCCATCTGTGTGTGGTCAAAGTGGTCAATGGTTTATGATGACAGTCGTACCAACTTAAAAGGCATCATCGCAACTACTTATACTATGACCACAAATTACTAACAAAATACAAAAGTAATATTAACTTATTTTCTACATTATTCTAACACATTTCATCGGTTAGTTAATAATTACATAATCATAATTAAACAATTTTTTTGATATTATTTATCCGAGTTCATCATAAACTGGCCATTGCTACAGGTGAAATAGTACCTATGTACCACCGACCCGCGTTGATGTCTTTTGAGACAGGTCTCTTTCTTATGATAGTACTTAGAAATTGACAGCAATAGTGGGAGTGTACTATAGGCAAAAAGTTAAAGATGTACCAAATCTACTATCGAAATTCGTTATCGATAAAGCATAAATCCTACATTATGTGATTTTAAAAAATCGTTAAAGACAGCTTAATAAAAAAATAAATAAAATTAGTAGCCCACCGGTATCGGGAACAGGGTCCAAGCAACCGGCAGTCAGGGGTCCATATTAATTATTATTAATATTTTCTTTTCAAGGAATGTATATTATACAACAACACAATAGAAATATATATTTGCGTCATTCAAGATTTTTTACACTTTATTGTAACAGTATACTGAGGTTTTGTTCTGTATCGTGGGTTTTATTTAAAATATAAAATTTCACAATGCACAAACCCCAACTGATATACTGTCCCGTAAGATATCATTCACAATGCACAAACTCATACTGATATAGTGCCCGATATCACCGAAGACGCCACTCAAAAGGAACGCCTTTTGAGTGGCGTCTTCGGTGATACTAAGCTACCGTGTCGTCTCCGATAGTTGTAACGCCCCCGATAGCAGCAACAAAAGCAGTAGTTAACGAGATATCACAAACGGTTAGGCTTCCCGTCGAAACGTGGCCCCTTTGCGAAGGCCCCGGATCCACCACCCCAAAAATGTTCACTCATTGCGCAAACGTTTCCGCCCACGTATTTCTTCACCTGGAAGCTTTTCAGCGGAATGCCAAATTCTCCAACAGTCCTTAAAACAAAGATATACGTCACACGTGATGCACCTAGAGTGAACCGCTTTGGATTTCTTCTGCCGTTGACACATCACACATCTCTTTCTATTCTGACGTCCCATCAAGTACTCTGGCGCATGCACGATATTCCGCCTCAGCCTCATGAGTGACAATGGTGCGTCGTCGATACGTGTTAAACGGGGACCATGCCGTTTAAGCAGAGCTTCAGCCAACGCATAGCGGAACTCACGATGCGTCACAGGCAATTTATCATGCTTTTTCAGCGAACTTTGGTACATCACTAGCGCATTCAGTATACTAGCATTCAGTAACCTTTTAAACATTTTTACATACCATTTCACGCCTCTCTTTCGCTCCAACAGATACATGGAGAGTAGTTGATCTTTGAGATCAATACCCCCCATGGACATGTTGTAATCTTTTATACAAACCGGTTTCACAAGCGGTTTACCTGCCCTAGATCCAATATAGGTATCAGGCGTGTGATAGGTTGATATTATATTCACCATCTTGTAGTCCATCCATGCTATGATGGATACGTCTCCAGAATGGCGAGATATAATAGTCCCGTTTTTCACATTTTTCGATACCTTTATATCACTAGGGACGTTTCGACGCTTTGCACGAAGGGTCCCTAAGCAATCAAAGCCCAAACTCTTGAGGTATCGTGCTAATGATGGACAATTATAATAATTATCCATCACCACACAATGCCCCCGATGTTCAAGACCTTGAATAAGGTCAAGAACCACTTTCGTGCTCATCCATCCCAAACTAGATAGATTACCATCGAGACCGTCATCCTTATCCGTAAAGATTTGGAATTTAGATATATAACCAGTGCAGGGCTCACATAGTTCATATGACTGAATTCCAAACTGTGCAGCTTTTGATGTTATTGTTTCGGTCCAGGACAAGGGGCCCTTGGACAAGGTCAAAGACTCATTGATGCTGATGACAGGTCCTAGGTTGTACAAGGCTTTAAACTTTTTTCCGAGATGTTCAATAATAGGTGCCAACTTACCCAGCCTAAGTGACACGCCTGCTGAAGAAGCTACTCCTGATTGCGACAATGGCTGCCTCTCGACAGCGTAATTGTCAACAAAGTGAAGACACTTACTCAACAAAGTATAGCGATTAAAAGACATAATACGCCTGAACCCCGGTAATTGGAGAACTTCGTCTAATGTCCAATATTCAGCTATTGTTTTACGCGGGTCGATAGCCATATACATCAAGATCGCGAAAAATAACATTATCTCGTCGGCATTAGTGTCAGTCCACATATGAAGGCGAGATGATGGCTTTAAAGTCCCTGCGTTACGCATTGTCTCGATTGTCTGATGGGCAAATCGGTTAGTTTCCGTGGCGATCAACCCTATGATATCTTCATCCCATATGTCGGTAAAGGCACCATAAGGCGAATCGTAGTCTTTAATTGACCCCGGAATAGGACCTGAGAACTCCTCACGAACACCCTTGAACGAATTAAAGTCCGCCGACCACGTGAAAATAGCCGAAGAACCCAATAGAGAATCGGTAGCGTCATCCATCCCCGTATCGATCTCGTTAACCAAAACTTGTAGCGGTTCGTCTAACTCCTCGGTGTCAGGAAGATCCCTCCTGGCAACTGGCATGACCGGGACATCAAATTCGTCATCGAAGTCGCTGTCGAGTTCACTACCATCACGCCTAGGCACCGTCTGTGGAAGTGCTGTCACCGTCGAAGTTGATGGACGAACGTCAACGTCGGCAGCGGCAGTCACCTCAGATATGGCGCTAGGCGCAAGAGGAGCAGGACCAACCGTGTCGCTCCCTGGCGTGTCGCCGGCCCCCGGCAGGCCCTGCATCCACCGCTTGATATGCCAGGGATTGGACTGCAGCAGCTCCGCAGCCTCGTCGTCTGACATGTCAAGCGCCTCCACACGCTCCACCACATCGGAACTGCGAGCAAATACAATATTATTAAAAACATAACTATATTACCCTGTTTGTTGCCACCCACCTACTATGGACATACTCTGAGCTGAGCAGCGGCGGAGCTGACTGAAGAAGAGTTAACTTACCAAAGAGACAACTCCAGGCTAGGTTGTCTGGGTTTTCTGGCTGCTCCGGCGTGCAGGTGATCGCTTGATGTCTGCTCGACAAGCACGGCATCGCCGCGCACATTGAGTGACCCTCCAGGTGTATTCTGATAGGGGAGCGTATGGGGGCTAGAAAACATTTATAAATGACTCCGCTAAAACCAAAAAAATATATAGAAGGTAACGCTATGAAAGACACTTACCGTGACTTTGGGGATGCCACATGCCGAATATCGCGCTTCAGGGTGGCCACGGCTCTTTCCAGCAGCTGGGCACGCCGAGCAGCGCTTTGCTGGCTTGGACCACGTTCAACTTTAATCACGGGGGACACGCTTCGTGATCTTGTGACGTATTTCGACATTCTAAAAACATTATGAAACTTCACTACTGATAAAATTCAATGACTGATCAGCTAACCTGATCACCGGACATAATACACAAAAAAAAAACGGGATATCACAAACTGCACGTTAGAGACATTCAGATATAGACCGCGTAAAATGTGTACGTAATAATAAAAATCCAAGCAAAATAAAAAAAAAAAATCGTTAATTTTTTTTGCATATCGTACTGTGTCATGTGTGTGACTAGCCGTAGGTACGTTCCGAATGACAGCGCTCAGAGAGTTGACACTGACAGTTCGAAACAGGGTTCCTAACTTCACGTTCGACTTTTTTTGAAGGCTTTAATAACATTGCAATGCATCATTAATATGAATGAGCAAGCGAGTTATAATTAAATAAACGCCTATTTGATTAATTAACAATTAATTATTGACAAAGACGATTGATAATTAATTGATTAAAAGTTCCAATATAGGTATACCTTTAAAAATTAGGAGGATACACAATAATTTTACGTAAAATACAGGTATTTTTTTAAATATTTTATTGACGGCTATTTAGGGGTTTTTCGTCTTAATCTTAAGGATATATTTTTTGGGAGTTGGTAACACAAATTCCAAAACAACAGTAGCTAATTGCCAACTATATTTTATACTTGGTTAAAATGTGGGAACTATAAATAAAAAAAATGGAAATTCTGCACCACCATTCTTTCAATCATATTAGTATTAAAATATCAGAAAATCTCAAGACGTATTTTTAACACAATTTTTAACATGAACATATAGATTGACATCAAATATTAAGAATCCACACAAGTCTAATAAACTTAATACCTTGTTTATCAGCATCAATCATCATAAGAACATCATGATCCAAAAATAATCCACAATTTACATTATCAAGTAGATTCCACCCTTATTAATGGCCTTAAGTTTGGAACCCTGTTTCAAACTGTCAAAGTGTCACAGTGCTAACGCTCTGAAGAGTGCTCTCAGAGCCGTTCCGAATGAGAATATCGCTGTTGGCGATTTTAGCGCGATATGTCTGACAGCCCTTATAACCAAGGAACATATTTACTCTAGGGAGCTTTTAACGCTGACACCGCCAACAGCAATATTCTTGTCATTCGGAACGATTAGCACGTTGTACGGTGGAATCCAAAGAGTATAATAACACATACTTAATAACAATAATATATCGAAATACAAATAAAAACAATAATAATTACGATATATTATAATATATCGTTGATAGACGCCCTAACCCTAACATCAATAATCGGAACGACTTTTGGCGCGTCAACAACAACAGTGATATTATCGTGCCTCGTAACGCCTGCTACGCGCCAATTTTACCGTTTTTGTCTCTTTGCTACACCACGAGTATGATGTCAATTATACACATGATATTAGTGTTTAGGAGGAAAACTAGGTACTAATATTTTGAAATATTGTATACTATAACTATACAATATTTCAAAATATTTACGAGGATTATATTTTATCACAAAAGCAAATCATCGTAACTCAACGGTCATAATTGCAAATTTGGCCTAAACTTTCGTTAATTAATATTATTATCGCTGGTATTTTCATTACTTTTCAATAAACGATTAGGTACTCAATATGGATGAACTAATTTCTCAGTACTTTTGTAAACACCTTATTACTTACAGGTTGTCTTTATTCATAGTTAACATATAAACAAAATCTTCGTACGCACACAATCGATCGACACGGCACGGCCGGCACCACCACTGCCCTGCCAAGCCAAAACACTGTAACCCACAAAAACCGGTTTTGAGAAAACTGACAAAACATGTTTTTTATTAATATTTGCCCATTTCAGAGGTAATTGGTGCATATTATATAATGTTGTGCATTTAATAGTTAGGTGTACATCTCTAGTATATAGCCAAATAGTTTTTTTCTAATTATTTTATTACAGAAAGAAGTTATTGCCACTAACTTGTGTTGACAAGACAATTATAAAATTTTAATGTACTTCTTTATAAGGCAAAACACTGTAAAACCGGATACAGTGTTTAATCCTTGTCTGAAACTCTAAACTCATTATGCCAAAACACTGTATCCAAGCATAGAGTTTTTTTAAGAGGATATATAAAATGGACCACCTTAGTATGATTTCTGAGACACTTGTGAATGCAATAGCAATAAGTTAGATGAATATCTGTCATTGTCTATTACCTAGTTCTACTAATACAAAGCTGAAGAGTTTGTTTGAATCAAGTTTTAAACATAAAATTTCATAAATGTGCGCACCACCCGCCAAAACCAGGAAACCGGGGAAGGTCCTCCGCGATCACCCCCACCAACGCTGCCGCCGCAGGCACCGCCGCTGGCGCCGCTGCTGCTGCCACTACCACCGCCACCCCTACCGTCATGGGGGGTCCAGGAGGGGGCTGCCAATAACGGCCCCATTACGCCTCCTCCAGGCGAATATCAAACACTGCGCCTGCGCTCAGGATCTCTTGCTCCAAAGCATGGCGCAGTGGTCGATTAACATCGCTGTGGTCGCTACGCTGTACTTTGTCCTACCCAGGGACGACTAGGTGGAGGGCCTGAGCGGATCAGTGACCATCATTTCGTCAGTCGCCGCCGTTACCCCGTCTTTCGAGAGTGTCAGGAAGGGTCAGTGAGGGGTGCGTGGCAGCATGGTTCGGGGATATAGTCGCAGCGGGTGTCTATTTCTCCCCGAGCCGAACTCTCGCAGAGTTCCAGAACTCCCTCAGGGAGTTGACCGTCGTCGTCAGAAACTGCTCCCTCCCCGTGCTAGTGCTCGGGGAATTCAACGACAAGAAATTGGCTTGGGGTTCTCGCTACACAGACGTGCGGGAAAGAATGGTAGAGCACTTAACACTGGAGACAGGCCAGGCCAGGTCGTCCAAAACCGGGGTACTTTTCCCACGTGTGCGGGGCGAGTCGGTGGTGGATATCTCGTTCGCCGGTCCCGCTCTGTTACCTGTGTGTCGTCGACTGGCGCTTCATGGAGGTATTGGAGACCTACTCCGATCACGAGTACTTCCGGCTCGACGTCTCCACCCAGACCTCCAGCGTGCCAGTCCTACCGGCCCTGAGTGGTCCGCGATGGGCGCTGAAACAACTGGACCGGGAGCTCCTCCTGGAAGTCCCGATCGTGCAGGCCTGGGTGTCATCACCGGACAGGCCTGCCGACACCAACCACGGGGCGGAGTGGTTCCAGGAGGCCATGCCCGAGATTTGCGACGTGGCAATGCCCCGAGTCCGGCTGGAAAGCGCCCGGCGGCAGGTGTACTGGTGGTCGCGGTAGCTGACGGCATTGCGCGAGGCATGCGTCGCTGCGGAGTAGTACAGAGCGGCGAAGACTGCCCTCCTAGAAGGTGTCTTGCCAAGGAACAGGCCCGCGAGGAGATGCTGGGGTCTTTGGATGGAGTTCCATGGGGGCGCCCATACAAGGCGGGATAATCGCCGCACCAGCAGTCTCCGGTCCCAACTAGTCGACAACGTGGTGAGCGTTCAGTTTCCTTCGCGAGGGGAACATTCTTCCTCGCCCATGGCTCCGCCGCTTGCGATTCCGGTAGCGGACCACGAGGACGACGTTTCGGAGGTGACTGAGGTAGACCTGATAGTGGCGGTAGACCGGCTGAAAACCAAAAATACCACCCCGGGACCCAATGGCTTGCACGGCAAAACCTAGGTCCTGGCCTTGGAAGCTCTCGGGCCCCGAGTACTAGGGCTCCTAAGCGCATACTTGGAGAAGGGCCAGTTCCCACTTCGTTGGTAGACGCATTCTTGCCCATCGTGCTGCTCGACGAGGTGGGCAAGCCTTTTGAAAGAGTTATTGCAAACCGCCTCGTCGGCCACCTTGTGGGGACGGGGCCGGATCTTGCGGATCACCAGTATGGTTTCCGCAAGGAGCACTCGACGGTGGACGCCATCATGCGCGTGAGTGGCCTCACGACGGGGGCTGCAGTATCCAGGGGTTGGGTTGTCGTGGCGGTGTCTGGCGACAATCAAGTACGAGATAGCAATACTGTTGTAGATTCTGCTTTCGCTGGTTGGACAGTAAACGCGCGAACTGCATGCACAGTATTTATGCAAAACACTGTATTTCTCTACGCATGAGCAAAATGCGTGTAGTCTATTTCGCCAAAACACTGTATACTTTGTTACAGTATTTTTCTGTGTTCATATCTTATTTTTTAAGTAATACAGTGTTTTTTGGTTTGCTTTATCTTGCAAAAAAACCGTTGAAATGAAAGTGTGATCGATCATAGGTACTAAACAGACTTCAAGAAACTGATTGGGCTTTGTTAAACGAAAACACTGTAAGTCGACTTACAGTCTTTTGGATTGGCACGGCAGAGTCCACAGAACATATATATACCCTAAAGGGACCACAGAGTAGAATAATATACCTTTACTCAAAAATGCATGTAATGTTGAGTTTTGCTGGCCGCTCTAACAGGCCGGCAATGTTTTGCCGACCGCTATTTTGACGTTTCAACGTTTTAAAAAATCAATTCCAAAAAGATTTTATTTAAAACACAGCTGTTTGAACGTCTAAAGGTAAAAAAAAAGATTTAAAAGATTTTTATTTAAATTATTACTTGCTGGTTTTATTTAGATTAAGTACTTGCATTTTTGAGTAAAGCACTATACAAACCTTGGCCTCTATATTACTATACTCTTTGCCTTGGCCCACAATGACTGCTTCGCTGGTCACGCTATGATTGCCTCGAGCTAGCCTAGCTACGCTCTAGGCCTTTCAGCTTGGCCATCATTGCAGCCCTTGCTGTCTTCGTTGTAAAGGCCTCGACCTACGGTCTCGGCCTTTATCTCAGCTCGTCCATCGAGTGCTGCACGCTGACCGCGCTGTGTCGGCCTGGAGCTGCGCTACGCTGCGCTGTCGGCCATCATCAGCGCGACCAGCAAAGTAGTCATTATAGACCGCGGCAGTAATGTACTAATACAGGAGGCAGCTGGAGGCATAGACTAATATAATATATAAAATGAGACCACAGAGTACATTGTATATAGTGACGTAGAGACGTCCAAAGAGTATAATAATAGAGACGTCACTCGCACATTTTGTAGCGCCCTCTGGCAACAAGTAAGAATAACTTTTCATGAAGATACACTCCCGGACTCCTAAATCGAGCCATAGCATAATGATTAAGTAACGTCCATAACGTTGTTGAAATGCAATTGGTTCTAAATTTAAATTGGTAATCTCGAAAAACAAATGAAGAGCTGTAGTTGTTGTTGTGTTTAGGAAGAACGATACAGAAACTGTAAATTAAGAGCTTTGATTATTGATTTTTTTGTATCTACGGGTTGAAAAAGTTTCTCAATTGCTTTTGTCAATTTTTTTATCGTTTCTGGTTTGAAATTATCGATACTTCGCCTGAAATAGCGGCTCAAGCTGTGGCTCTTTTTCAGTCCGGTTTAAGGCAGAGAAACGTGAGTACGCAACTCCACATAAGCCGATCCGCTGTTCAAAGAGTGTTGTACCACAGGTTCTTAGAGACTGGGGGATATGTTCGTCGTTTACGTGAACCACGACTTCGGGTAACAACAGAACGACAGGATCGATTTATGGTTACGACCAGTTTGAGAAATCATCACCTCACTTCAGTCCAGATCCAGGAACAGCTTCGAGACTTTCATGGAGTAGCTGTTAGTGCTCGTACTGTGAGGAGAAGACTTGCAGAACGTGGACTAAGACCGCATAAGCCAGCCAATGGGCCCAAATTAGAGCGTGCTCACCAAATGTCGCGCCTTCAGTTTGCGCGCCAACATTCACCCTGGATAAAAGGAATTAGAGCCAGGTGCTCTATTTTTTGCTTGGCCCTTGTAACATTTATTAGAGCATTCTCTTCTAATAATACTACTCTTTCCTTCTTTCTTTACGAGTCTGTGCTTCCCTCTTTTTGATCTTCTTTCACGAATCGATAATGTCCTGCGGGGCACTGAGAATTGCGCGCGCACACAGATAGCTACAACGCGGCGCAGGAGTGGGGGCGAGCGGGCGGGATACTCGGGAGTGGGTGACACTTTGACCCGCGTGGCTTCAACGGAAGAAAGTTCTAATATTCATACGCAACAGGCCATGGGGGACAATGTTGGGCGACAAGAGTTATCTTCATATTTATTAAGATTTCCGCGGTTCTGTCAATGATTTATAAGTTTAAAATGCATATTTAATCATATTATTGATAAAACAACAAAGACGATTTTTTGACCATTTCAAATCTTTTGTGTGGCTTTCAAATCTTTTGTGGAAAGTTAAGTGTCGCCCAGCAATGTCCGACACGGCGTTGAAAGTGTTAAATAAAAGCAGCTTAGCAAATTTAATAAAACTTTTATTTTCGCTTATTTACACTATCCCTTACAACTAAACGCTGCTGTACGACTACGCGAAGTGGTCCTCTCTGTCGGCAGCAAGCGTGGGCGCGGCCGCGTCCTCCATGGCGGCGAAGTTCATGAAGTGCGCCGGCCGGTGCACCTCGTGGTAGAACTCGCGCGGGTTGCCCAGTTGCACGCCGTATTTCATGTTCGGGTCGTGGCGGACACCTGGAACGAAAGATTTGCTTAGTAGTTATAGACCTAATGTTCACAGGCATCATGTAGAAAATCTTAATGCAATTTTCTGTTTATTGTTTATATTTAGTTTGTCATAGGACTGGGGCCACGTCCCAACAGAGACCGGCGCGTTCATGTTGTTGGGCGAAACACAAAACTAGTATTTGCGCCGACATTACCGACTTAAACATACAGATTCTAATTAAAAATTATACATACCCATGAAATTGTAATTCCAGCTTCCCTGAGACGGCACCATGAAGTATCCAAGGAATCTATCAGACAGAAGCATCTGAACCCTTTCGTAGTGGCTGGGGAGATAGCCCTTGGGATTATTCCCGCGGTCGGTGTTGCGTGCACCCCACTCGTACCCGCTCGGGGTCAGTTTGTACGCGGTGAGAGAGCAGGAGCCCGGCGTGAAAGAACACGTGATAATGATCGTCTTCTCGCCGTCCCACGAGGGGTTTTCTGCCATTACTTTTGCGTGAGTTGTAATATCCTGTGAATGTATAAGTTATTGGTATCGGCCATATTTCCATTGTAAGTACTCGGACTATTGTAATGTTACCAAAGAGAAATATTACAATACAACATCTGAAGTAGGAAATGAAAGCAATTATCGACGCGGAATCGGCTTGAGCCTGTTAAGAACAGCTCCACTTAAGCCAAGTTAGTCGAGATTACAACGTTAGGCGGTGCAATAATTGAAAATATGTTAATAATCCTTATGTGATGTTATTTAGTATACCTGCGGCGAGAGTTGCGGCAGTTCGTTGGGCTGCGTGTGCATCCAGCCGAGCGGCTGCAGGTGCGCGAGCGCGGGGTGCTTGGGCAGGTGGCGCGGCAGGTGCACCTGCTGGTGCGTGCCCCACTGCGGCGCCACCACGGCGCACTGCACCTCGCGCACCATGGGGTTGTCGGCCGGGGACGTGCCGTACAGGTAGCACGCGATCTAAGGACCCGAACAACAACGTTAGTTATGTGCCGCGGCCTTAAGTGCGGTGACAGTTTCGAGACTCCCTCGTGTGTGCAAAACATAACATATTGTGTAAAAAAAATAACAAAACCGTGGAAAATTACTTTGTTTTCAGAGTCGGTGCCAATAAATTCGTCAAATCACACAACGCATTTTTTTTCCTAGCATTACTGCTACGCATGCAGACCGCTTCCTATTCCCTGTCGCCCCGGAGCATGGCCTGAACCAGGGCCGGACGCTCCCGGTCACCGCCTCCGTGTAGTGTGACCGGTAATCCGGGCGAGCTCCACAATGTGCTCTACTTTAACATGTTAACCCTGATATTGCGGATAAGAAAGTGTAATATTTAACTAACCTGCGCTCTCAAATCGGAGATAGTAACGAATTTCTTGAGCAAGTTCTTTGGTAAGATGTAGGTGTAGCCACTCTCCTTGATGTCGTCTGAGCTCACGTAGATGTGGTTCGTGCGCAGATGTAGGTTCGTGGCGGATATCGCACGCACGCGCCATTCAGTTTTTGAGCTGAAATTTTATTTGGGATGAAGAAAAAATTATGGGAACAAGGTTGAAATGACATATATTTTGATTAGAATTTACGTGTTTACATGTATTTTGATTTGCAGGATTTGTCGACTATGACAAATCCTGCCGGCACATCATACTAAAATGCAATGTTTACGTTGCTATACATGCCGCGAATACTATAAAGGCAAAAACTCGTAACGCGCTTATGTGGCTAACTTTAGCGCGTGAGTAATTTTTATTCTGGATTATTTAGTTGTCAATATGATCAGCGAGCGTTGTTTGAGTGCCGCGAGTTGCCGCGTCATGCGATCAGCAAGCGCGTCACGCTCGCGACACTCCAGAGCACATGGATTCTCTGGATTCAATACCCCTACGCAGTTCATCATTTTCATATTGACGGCAAAGAGCTAAGCCAGCGCACAATCTCTTGCGATATAGCAAAATGAATGCTGTAAATGGACTAAAGATTGAAGCAACGTCATCCATTGGACCTGTACAACATTTAGCAGGTACTTAAGTCTCAAAAAATAATAGAAGTCAAGAATTTATTATTGTCAATAGTGACACATAAAAAAAATTCTTACCTGAATGTCTGTGACTCGTAGTTGCTGGTAGTAGACGTGATGATCTCATCTCCATGCTTGTTGACAGTCCTAGTAGTGGTGGCAGTGAGTTGACTCTGTTCCTTGCTCTGCTTCTCTATCTCGGCGATCTGTTGCCGCTGGGCTGAAGGTGCGGATATCTCCATACCCAGGATTATGTCACGGATTTCTGACTGGGTAAGTGACGCTACATTTACGCTGGAAGGAAAATGCTGTACAGTAAACAGACAAGTAAATCTAAATAAATTTTGTTAGCTGTGATTGTTTGACTGAAATAACTAAAATCACTTATACAAAGTGATATGGGATTTGACTAAAGATTTAACAGGAAAATAAACATCCGGTCTAAGTATATCTTAGCCAAGCAGAATGCATCAAATACTTATAAGGAATAGTTGCATGACATATTAGCATGCAAGAGTTGTTAAGGCAAGAGCTTATTAATTTTCAGACAGAAGGTAGTAAGTTGTCGTCTAGGCACATAATATTGCACTTACTTGTTCTTCTTGCCATAATCAGCAAGGATGAGATCCTTGAGCTGCACCTCAACCTTAATCCAGTCGTCATCGGACAGCGTGGGCCAGATATGATGCGGCTCGGTTAGAGTTGTCTTGTCAGGCTTCAGCAGGACTTTAGTACGTTCGGTGTTCACGTGTAGAGCGCGGAGAATGAGGATCAGACGACTGAATGCCTAGGAAACAAATTGTGAAACATTATTCTTGATGGATTCTTGCGGTATCCTGGAGGGTACAAATGCCTCAACAAGGTTTTTCAGCCTATTTTTTTTCGTGTTCAATATGATCAGCGAGCGTTGTTTGAGTGCCGCGAGCTGCCGCGTCATGCGATCAGCAAGCGCGTCACGCTCGCGACACTCCAGAGCACATGGGTTCTCTGGATTCAATACCCCTACGCAGTTCATCATTTCATATTTGCGGCGAAAGATATATATATTATATAGGTTCTTATTTCCAGAAAAACCATCTCGGGACTTTGGAACGGAAAACAGGGTTTCATTTTATACACATCGCGCCTTTTCTATGATTTAAGTATGTATTGCATGTCTCTGCACAGCTCGTCTGAGCTTTGGTGGAAAACGGGGAATGGGCTTTAGATGCTTGTATACATACATGTGAACAACAGGGCACGCATTTACGCAATTAACATAATCTGAGCATGTAACTGTACTCATTTAACGACCACTTCTTCTCAAACTACTCTAAAACTTAAATCACTTACGGTATATGACGAGATGGTCTTCAGCCAGTCATCATACAAGTTGAACAGCACCATCTGTGGCTCAGTGGCCTTCAGGATGAGGTCTCCGAACTTCTCCACCTTGAGGCACGCCTGGAAGGGCAGCTGCAGTTCAGAGCCCTTAATCACGATGTTAGGGAAGTCCAACAAGTGCACCTAGACATGGAAAGAGACAATTTGTTTAGTTTTGTCTAATCATTTAAGAATTATTTTAATATTTAGGCCGAAAATAGTTACTATTACTTTTGCAGTTATTTTCGCCCTATTTTTATTTACTTATCAAAACATTTTAAATTTATACTTTAAATTGTGAGAATTTGTGGGAGAAAGTATGTTTGTTTCGTCTCTTACCTCAAGAGGATCCAACATTCCCTTTCTGGTGACAATGATCTGTTTAGGCTGCTCTTCTACTGGTAGAGAACGAATCAAAGCCGCGACTTCTTCAGCAGTCTTCCATTTGGCGAGCTAAATCGAAAACAAACAACAATATTAGTCATTATTTCAACTTTTTAGCTCTTTGCTGTTTCAAATGCCACACCACTACCGCGACCACTGCCACATTTAGACATTTTCATTATCTTGTCGGTATTCCGAAAGTTATGATACAATGTTGTAGTTACCTGTCCAAGACGCTTCTGTCCGGCCCATACGCTGGTGTGAATGATCTTGAGGAAGAGCTGACCTGTGCGCGGGTTGAAGATAAAGATGGCGCCGTTGATGGGCTTGGTCGTCAAGTTGCCCTCGAACGTCTTATGGATTGTCACGCGGTACACGTTTGTGTCGTCCACGAACCTGGGTTAGTGGTCAAAATAGAATTGTTAACATTTAAAATTCGGGGATGGTAAAACGCCTTCAACTGATTTAATGCTGTATTGGTGATCGATCAGCCTCTGCCGAAAGATGGGGTGAGTAGAAAAAAAGAAGAGAAAGAAACATATTGTATCTTTTGTTGCAGATCCTAGAACTTCAAACTCAAAGGCACTTTTGAATGTCTAGAAACATAAGAATGAAGCTACAGTCCCAGACACAAACTCATTCCAAAGAAGAAAAAGAAAAGAAAGACAAATTCATCCTCAATTTAGTTAGATGTTTTTAAAAAAATCCTGCAAATGAAAATGGGGTTAATGTCTTACCAAATGATCTGGTTAGAGAAGAGCTCGCCGTAGTTCTGGCTGGACAGGTAAGGCTCGGTGGGCTCGGACGAGTACAGCTGTAGCGCCTTGCGGATGCGCTCGCGCAGTACGTACAGCGCGGGGTTGGCCTTCATTATCTTGGCCATCGCCTGCTGGATGAGCGGCTTGCATCCCGGGAACCAGTTGCCGTATGCACTGTTGACAAAAATAATTTATTATCTTGAAGAAAATATATAGTGATTGGGACTCCCAACTTACTATCAACATTTGCTGTTTTTTATGTATCACAGCATTTTGGCGGTAGGCTGTTACAACTAAACCCAGTTACAATTCGTACACACTCCTTTTGTATTTTATTTGTGGTAAAGCAAACATGTTCCGGGGTGGCGGGTTGTTCGAAAGAGATAGCCCCGAAACATAAGGGCCAATAGAAGGAACATGGTTGGGTTTTGACAGTACAGGTCTGACACTCCTCCCCGCTCCGCCCAGAGCGAGGGAAATTATTTGACGATTTCCCATCCGTAAAAATAGGCAAAAACGTTTTGTTCTTCAGTCTCCTCTGACACTATTTTCTTTTTCTTTATTGCCTGCAGAATGTTGAATAAATAATTCCTTACCTGTGCAAGTTATACGCCAGATCGATGGCTATGAGCAGTCCTGTAGGTGAGGGGTAGATGGACATGTTGTCAGTCGTGTAGTCCAAGAACTTGGCGCGCGCGTACCGCTCCACATCGTGCGAGTCGTAGTCGCCCCAACGTAGCTGGATGTCTAGCCAGTACTTCTGTGTTGTTGTGTTATCCATTGTGTCTCTGTAGGCAAGATATTTTTATGAGTATTTTAGGTGTAGCAAGAAAGTCAAAGCAATAAAATCATGGTAGCTAGAACAAAACTACAGGCATTGAATTATATGCTAGATAAAATTTATCCTTTTGTGGATAAGTTCAATTCTTGTAGTGTGTTGTATATCAGTCTTAAATAATTTGGTGATATACTACTGTTGACGGACTCTTTCGGACGTAGATAAGTAAGTTGTTTAAGCTATAATGTGCCATTAACTTATCGTATTCCTTTAAAATGCCATAGCTAACTCCCACATATTCTAAATCAAAATTACATAACATCATCTTACTTGGTATCAGCAAGCAGCGAAGGCCGGGACACGTTCCACTTGTAGGCCGAGAACAGTAGAATGTCGGCGCATGACGAGTTCATCTTGTAAGACTTACGCGGGTGGATGGTTTCCTTCTGGACCGTCTCGATCTCAAGCGCGTCTAGCTCTTGATCGAATACCTAGGGGGAAGTTGTGATAAGTATTGAAGGACTATAGGAAAATAAATAAGGCTCATTTACATGATAGATTTCTCGCTCCTCTTGAGACGAGATTGTGCAATAGTATAGTAGTAAGTTCCCCAGTGTTGAAGGGCAAATAAAATAACTCAGTGATTTTACTATTTACAAATGTTTTTTTCTTAGTCTGGCAAGTGTGCATAAATTCAAAACACATCAATCCATTTGACTTGAATTAATTTGTATAGATTTTATAGTTGTTGGAATAACAGTACTGTTCACAAATTAAAAGGAATAAACAAATAATAGTTACCTGACACAAATCCATGACGATGGACTCGTGCACCTTCTGCCACAAGTGAGCTCTGAAGATCTGGATGAGCGAGATCTTAAGTGTAGGGATCTTGCCGTGCATGAATATACCCGTCAGGTCCAGTTGCACCTGTGGAAAAGAGTTTGGTTATAAAAGCTGTATGGATCTTCATCTTGAAAAAATCCACAATTCTTTGCTAGTCTTTATATTAATTTTATTCAAGAAGTACAACCAACAGCTATAACATAAAACAGGAACGAGAATTACACAAAACTTATAGACAATGCTGCAGCCCACAACACTGTACACAGATTAAGTAATGGATACATACACACACGCACACACAGTGAAAAGGATATAAATTAATTTATCTCTAGGGGATATTATGTTAACTTTCTTGTTTAAGACTATAGTAGGTTATTTTAGGAGACAAACAAGTTGATAATAAAAGATGCAGGTACCTGTAATACCAGAAGCATCACAAATATTTTAATCGCGACGAAGCCGAGATATGGGTATGGGTCAAGTGTTCTATAAAATATGAACTTTTATACTGCATGCTCAAGATAGAGAGTACTGATGTCGCTGTCACGCTTCTTCTTACCTGGAAACCGACGTAAACGTTGGCTCTGTTGATAGTTGGCGACCACCACAGCGTGAAGCGACGGTTGGGGATCTGGTTCAAACCGGATCGCTGAGCGTTGGTCAGCTTCTTGTACTTCATCGACTCTTCAAAACCTGAGGCTTTCTCCCTGCACAAGCGGAATAACAAAGCTTACAAACAATGACATTATTTATCGAAAAGGTGGACTAACGACCTAGTAAAGGTCGCGGGAATCTGTTGGTTGCAGGAATTAAGACAGTTGTGGAAATATTTGAGGGTAGTCTATGGGCACCAGTAGACATAGTAAAACTGAATTAATGATGTTGACCCAATGAACAAGATAATTGTTAAATATCTAAGTTCACAAAGATAGTAATATCTAGCATTACGCAAAGAACATAACATTAATCTATCAAGAATTTACAAACAAGTTACATTTTGTCATCAGTCTCAAAAGTTCCTAAGTAGTTTATTGTTTTGGTCTGCATAAAAGGTTACTAGGGCGGCTATCTTCCAGTACTCACCAGAACAGACCCTCCCATGTAGGGAAGTAAGTTCCTTTGAACAGTGTGTGTTCGAGGATACCCTCCACGCCTCCGAGCGCCTGGATCATGTCCGTGCGGTAGTTGTTCAGGTTCCATAGCTTGCCGTCGTGGCGCTGATGTGTCCACCAGAATGGATTCTGTTTCAGAACCTGATGGAAAGATAAAGAGGTTTTAAAAAGTTCAACGGTTTTTTTTTTAATGTTACCCCACACGAGAAATTTCTCCTGTATCGTATGTGACGACCAAACCTTTTCTTCATAGTTAACTCTAGTGCCTTACAGACTTGTATTAGCTTCCATAATGGTTTTATTTGTAAGTTTTGATAGCTAAGTTACAATATGACGAAAAGCATTATCAATATCCTACAAAAAATCGTCGCAAAAATAAATCAATGGATATATAAATGGCAATAATACTTTACTAGCTAAATCAAGAATAATAAAAACTAGTTATTATAATTACCTGATATTGTTTGAACTCAGTACGAATACGCCATCCCTTATCATAGGCGAGCGTGTGCCTATCCTTCTGGAACAGCGTATTGATACGCGGGATACCTCTATCCCACGAATCTTCTAGATCTTCCAATGTTAAACGCCTGGATAACGAAACTGTGTGAATATGTGTTGTATGATGAGAATATTTGGGTTAGTTTTGTATTGTTATGATCAGCGAGCGTTGTTTGAGTGCCGCGAGCTGCCGCGTCATGCGATCAGCAAGCGCGTCACGCTCGCGACACTCCAGAGCACATGGGTTCTCTGGATTCAATACCCCTACGCAGTTCATCATTTCATAATGATTATTGTGGGTTAGCAAAAACGTTTATTCTGCAATCTTGGTTATTCGTATTTGGTATAGTTTAGAGTTAGAGTGAAGCCTGTTCCTAAAATTTATTGATCAGTTTTACATGTCTCTAAGATTAATGTTTAATCCAGACATTCTTGTTGATGCAGTCATTCTGTTTTGGACTAACAACTAGGCAACCATTTACCTACATATACCTACATTGTATAAAGTACTTCCTCTTACCTGTTCTGCGCATTAGCCTCCTGCCTCTTGAGCGCATACTCGGCCCACACTCGCTGCGAGTCCACGAACTCGGCCTCCCATGGCTGTATGTAGCGGTACAAGTTGGGAATCAGCTGGTCTTCGTCGTGCGACATTCCTGAACGGAAGTGAGTGATGCCAACGTCTGTTTGTTTCGACCAGCGGAGATCAGACTGTAGTGAGGGTGACATTGAATTAGTATTACTTAGGTATTGTGTCAGATCTTCGAGATCTTACAGTAAAGCTTTGCAATACAATACTATAAGAGTTCTTTGTAAAAGGATCTAGTTTCAAAAACCTCAATTTTTGTTGTATATCACTAAAATTCGTAGTTACAGAATCAGAATACGTAATATCAGAATACACGTAAAGTCTATGCATCAGCATGACCTGAATTTCCTCTGAAACATGTGCCATGCAAGCCTAGATTACTATGTTGTATCTTGTCAAATTAGCAAACACTAGCACAAAAGTTTTCATTGTCGTATAATATCTCACCTGTGGAATAAGCACATGTCCCATAGACAGCATACCGAGTCCACCCAACTCCTTAGGTGTGTAGAACACGACGGGTGGGAAACGGGAAGGCATTTTAGAGTTGAGACCGATCTTGATACGTGTCTGGATCTTGTTCTCGCACTTTACGAGTAGATCGAGGAGTTCTTGTGTGTTAACGACAGCCTCGCGGAAGTATGTCATTAGACCTGTAGGAGTGGCAATTATTAAGTTAGAATTACAATATATTATTTTATACTAGGCAGGCAAAGTAAACTATTTATAAATTGATTTGATGAATTTTGGTACAGAGATAGTTGGGATCCTGGAGCCGGAAACAGGCTATTTATTAAAGTGAGAAAAGGGGGACAAAGATGGAAGAAAATCATTTTTTTTTCGATCATCCCGCAGTTTAAAGTTAACATTAGGCCAAAGTAACTATGCCACGCGGACGAAGTCGCGGGCGGCAGCTAGTAATAATATAACTTACCAATAAGTGCAGTATTCCACTTGTTAACGATCTTAGTGAACGTAGTAGATCCTGAAGCCATAAGAATCTGTCGGACTCTGTTGTGGAATCGCGCGAGAGACTCATCGTCAACGCGCAGGTAACATTGTGCGGTACGTTCCTTTGTCACTTCGTTCTGTAAGTTCCATACGCCGTCGCGGTGGCATAGCTCCTCGTGTTGACTGCGACACTGAGCAGAGAAGGACGAGATACAAGTTAGGTATAAGTACGAGTACGTTATAATGGTTTTGCAAGTAAATGCCCGCTGATTTTTTTACGAAAATAATAAAACTAGGTGTTTCAGCATTTGTTCAATTCTCGTTTTTTTTTTAATGTAAGATGAAACTTAGCTAAGAAAAAAGAGGATCCCAACACAAGCTTACTTGACAACGCGTATTACCCACCCCAAGTAATATACACAATTTACAGCTCTTTGTGTATGAAACTTATTCTTACCTTAGGCAGTATCCTGCACTCGAAGCCAGCCATGTTAAACAGCAAGTTGGGGTTGTCTTTGGAGTAGACGGACACGAAACTGTTCTCCCATTGGATGGTGGTCACTGAGCGAGGCAGTCGGTTCTTTATGTCCCAGAATACGGCGCGGCCACTGGTTAAGGAGAAGTGAGGATAAGATAATGGCAGATAAAGTTATACAACGCCTGTTTCGATTACTGAAGAATGGGTGGATGGCGATGTATATCTCTCTGTCTGTAGTAAATTAGTCTTTTCAAGCCTACTGTCTACCAAAAACGGAGACAACCAATAGGGTGCAGAAACAAATGACCACAGGAAAGGTTCCCAGCCCTTCGCTTTGCTAATTTCTGCTTTTGCAAAAACCTAACACTTATAGTAACGAGCATGAGTGTGATGCAAAACCACACGTACACTAACTGAATGCACTGAATGATGGCTGTTTAAAAAAAGATAATGTTGCCCCACATTTGGAATTTCAGTTGTATTGTGGGTGCATTTACAAAGATTCATTCTCACATACATAAACAGCCACACCCAGAACAACTATTTGTAGGCCATTATGTTCCGCGAGGGGATCGTACCCGCGACACGCAGCGTAGCAGTCAATCGCTCAGCCACTGCCCCAACCATGCCGTCAGGTAATCATCGTCAATTTTGGTTATCATAGATTACATATTTTTCTAATACTCACAGATTGACATCATGTTTCATAAGTCGCATGCGCGCGTCTCTAGGCCAGCACTTCTTATTGTTGTATCCTACGATGTTCTCGTTGTTGGGATCAGGGTGTTCTGTGAGATAACGCTGGATGAGGTCGCGAGCTTCTTCTGCCGTGAATCTGGCGGATGAAGGTTAAAATGAAATGATGACTTGACAGGTTTCTTCTGTAAGGTATTCTTTCAACGGATCAGATAAATAAACATGAATTGTTTGCAATACAGTAATGGTTGTCAAACCTCGAAACTAGCATTAACTGTGACTTCATAAGTCATTGCATTTTGTGTGTACTGTGTTTTTATGATGTTCTCAAAAGTTATTGTTCAAGTTCAAACTGTTTATTTATTTTAGAAAACTATTTATTTATTTAACGATTTATGTACATACACACTGAATACAGAAAAATGAATAGGAATAGAAAACAGGTACAAAGGTAATGCTTATTTCTATAGAAATCTCTTCCAGCATACCTGCGAAAGGAGAGTAAATAAAAAGAGATGTAGACACAGTGCGTAAAAAGAATACATAAAAACAAAAGCAAATATGACTAAACACAATATAAGAATATACTAACATACATACAAATACAAATATAAATCTTAAATACAATATAAAATATAATAATAAATATTCTATGTTAGAGATGAGAATAAAAGTTTTCAATTGGATAACCTAGCCCATATTTGTACCAACCTGAAGAATATATGAATCCTGTCGACATATCGGCAGTACAGTCTAATCGGGTGCGCGGTCTCAGTCGAGCGATCCTGATAGGACAGGAAGTCGTTGGGCAGTTGTGGTGGTCCCGCCATCTCGCTGGCTCGTTGTAACCCGAGCACGAGTAGGTCGAGTACTAGCCCGTAGTATTGGACTATGAACGACGCGAACTGGAGACCCCGGATGATGCCGTACGAGTTTGTATGGTTCATATCCTGTTGGAAATGTGAAGATGAGAATACATGTCTACACTATACTTAAGTAGTTTTTAAGTATATTTTAACCTAATATCAAATAGTAGACACAATAAATAGGGCACGGCAAACAAAAGAAAGATAACGGTTTTTGGAGGACTATAGTTTCTGAAGCTTTTTACTACTATAGATAATTTTAAATCAGTACTTTACCTTATAATTAATAATAACGTTGTTCTTGGCAGTCATGTAGTCAGCGATATTGTGGTCTACGATCAGACGCAACAGTCTGTTAAGGAGCGTCAGATCTATCTTCTCGTACAACTTCTCAAAGCGCGACTCGAGGAGAACGTTGCATTCGCCCTCACCGACCTCCCACACATCTTGTAAGTTGTTTATACCTGGAAGAATTGATTAGTGTGACGAATAAGGTATTTGTAGCATGTAGTCTATTGAAGGTAAGCCTACATACACATGGCAGTTTTATACTGTATTTGTTTTCACCATATGATTAGTGGCATGTTGGCTTCAAAACAAATATTCACAACTAGCTGTGCCCCGGCATGCGTTGCAATGCAATTTTGTATCTTTCTACCTACCCTACTTCTCTTATGTATCTCGGGATGAAAAGTATCCTATGTCCGTCTCCTGGTTCAAAGCTACCTCCTCACCAATTTTCAGCTAAATCGGTTCAGCCGTTCTTGAGTTATAAGTGGAGTAACTAACACGACTTTCTTTTATATATATTCACAATGAAACATTTTAGAGAAATTAAAATCAAGTTTGCATTTGTCTGATAACCAATAAGACGCAACAGTACAATAAATTATAGAAGTCTTCTTTGTTATTCTGCATATCTTCTGTTCTTGATCTGACGACAGCGCGACCGACCGAGGTGAGGTTTGTAACAAGGGGATGATCGACGAGGCAGATCTCCTTTGCCACAACGCACACCCCGGGCGGTCGCATACTCTTCTAGTTTCTTTCTTCGGGGATGAAATGCAGCTTCTTCCAGTACTGGCGACCTATTTAGATAAAGAAGGTCTATTGACGTCATACAGCTAATCCGTTATCTATGAAATCTTAGTAATGTTAGTGCACACCATCAACTTCCTGCCCTTGTCCCATTCTTATTGCAGTCGGCGCAACGTAAACGTGTTCTTCCATTCTCCTCTATCCCCTACTTATGACATAGGAGAAAGGAGTAAATGATGCCATGACATAGGGCCTATGTCATGGCATCATTTACTCCTTTCTCCTTCATATCATTCCTTACACAATCCTCTCGCTCTCCGTCCATTAACATTCAGATCACTATCAAAAGAATAACAACAAATAGTACACAAGTAGATAAGTTAATAAACAGCTTTAAAAGGTTTATGCTCGTTGTCATAACACAAAGTTTCGACTTTCTCTTCACCTACCTTGGCACCACTTATAGACTAGCAGCGGCGAAGGCTCAGTATCCGCTGGCTTCACCCATGGAGGCAGCAACCTTCGCTTATCAGCCTCGTACCACAAGTACTGGTCTAGGTACGCGTCTGTGATCTTTTCTAGGGGCTCCACGTCGTAGACTGGCACCAGATGAGAGTAGAGGTCCATGAATTCTATGCCGACCTGGTAGAATGATATAGTTTTAGTATCTTAGTGGCACAAGCAATAGGATCTATTGCTGTGGTGATGTGTGGGGAAGCAGAGATCTAAAATTATGAAAACCAACAAATACTGAATAATAGTACTACTATTGAAACTACTTCAAGCTCTAGTAGAAGTTTCTTTATTTTTTTTAAAGACTTAGAACTTATAATTAACACTTCAAACGGGATACGGAATGGGATCACGGATGAACATCATCATGAAGTTCATCCGTGATCATGGCGTTTGCAACATCGCCGAAATATCGGAAACTCAATATAAATAATAAACATGGTAAATATCCCGTTTCAAGTGTTAATTATAATGTTAGTAACCATGTCAGTTTAAAGACTTAGAACTTAGACTTGAAGTTTTACTAATTACATTTAAAAATCCTAAAATAGGTACCTATTAATTAAAACATGTACCTCTCTAAACGTCCTCTGCGTGAGTAAATGACGCTTGATCCTAGACAAAGCCTCGTGAGGATTATCATACGCCTGTTCTATAAGCCCAAGCTCTTCTCTCTGACTCTGATTCAGCCTCGACTTGACGCTGTAAGCTTCCTTGAGCCGCTCCAACGCCAGGATAAGGAGCTTGGTGTCGTGCTTGTACGAGAGAGGAGGGAAGGGAATAGGGGCGAAGCGCCGGGACTCCAGCCAGTGGACTGTGGTCGTGTAAATGGCGACAGCTTCTTCAGGGGAGATGTATGGACCGTCCTGTAAAGATATGGTTGATTAGAATGATGCTCATTTGGAGAATATTTTTACGGTTTTCAAAAAACATTCATTTGTTTTCTTGTCGCTTTTTTATGTACCATAATGCTTATTGTAGTTATTTTTTATTATTTCGAAATATCACTTACCAATTAGTTTTACTCCAAATATATAGCTTACCTTCAAATAGTTGTGTTGCCTCTCCTGCTCCGCCTTAAGGTATAACCTAGTCAGTCGTCCGAGGTTCTTCTTACAGACAGTCTTATCGACGGTGGCGCCGCGGCGGATACGCTCACGATTGTAGTGGGCCGTGTTCGTCCACCAGTCGGCCTTCATCTTGACGTAACGGAGAATCATGTTCTCTATTGGTGTTGGGAGACCGGGTACCTACGGAAATAATTTGAAACACTGTTTTGAGCAATATAACTATTAGTAGGAGATCCCAAATTTCTGAAATACTAGCTTTCGCCCGCGGCTTCGCTCGCGTTAAATTCGGTATAACACACCAAGCAGACCTGCAGTTTTTGCTCTTGCGCCTGATGGATTTGTAATAGCAACGCTAAGTTTTCTCTTTTCTTCCCTCGTTCTCCCTCATATCCCACTTATTTTTAATAAAAATTAGCCTGTGCCCGTCTTCTGGTTCCCAACTATCTCTGAACCAAAATTCATCAAAATCGGTTTAGCCATTAAAGCGTGAAGAGGTACAAACAAACTCACTTTCGCTTTTATAATATTAGTAAGGATATAAATCTAATATAGAACTTGTTGATGTTAAAAAAACGGCAATCATAGACTTTTAGGAACAATTGTGAAATACCTTCGGGAATCTAACACCAATACTACAACAATAATTAATTCGATGCTATTAACACTTCACAGACACTTTTTTCTTACCTTCCAAGGAATATTAGCTTTCCAGCACCTCCAGGCTTCAGACAGATGCTGCAGGATAGTCCTGGCTTTGTTCTGTTTGATACCTTCAGGCATCATGTCGACGATATCGTGCATGACAGACGCGCGCAACTCAAGGTCGAAGTGAGATTCAACGCGCTGCTTCGTTACCGTCTTTGCGACACCTGGAGGAATGAAAATTGGATAAGGTTTTTATTTTTTTGGACACGAAGGCAGTTAATAACTTTAAACTTTTATATGGTACTTATTCCTTTAAAATGAAAAGTTCTGATTATCAATAGATGTAGCATTATCAGCATTTATTTTAAAATGCATAGAGAATGGTGGGTTTAAAGTCAAATAAGCATAATTACTTTTAAAGTCCTAGACTCTTAGAAGACCACTGTTGTTTTCTTAAGTAAACTAATCTTTTGCACTAAATGTATATGTGGTACTCGTACCTTTCGAATGTCTTCCTTCGAACTGCCTGGATAGCAAGTTTCCGAGCCAGCGCTCTAGCAGCGGTGTAATACCACGCATAAAGAACAGCCATACTCGCCATCCTGGTGCCCAGAAACCACAACCAGGACCTTTGGATACTGGACCCTAGGGTGGAAATATAAATTTTAAAACCTGAGTTGAATGTCATGTCAATTTAGAAAAAGAAGTAACTACGTACTTTTCAAAGTTATTTTACAAAGTGACTTTTGTTGCTGTTGAGATGACAAAGTAGTACCAAATTCAAAATGTAATCAGGGCAAAAAAGTGAAGCTGCAAAGTCGTGCTTGCACATGCAAAGTAATTAATGGATTTGTATAATAAATGTACTTTTTAAAACTCACCGTATTAAACCTATAGTAGATCAGATGCTTGAGATCCTTGCACATCCTGATCTGCCTCATAAGCTTGTACTTGTATCGGTACATGCCCGTCAATTGTCCAACGTGCGCGAAGATGTACTGGAGACCATCGGCCAGTTGGAATGAGTCCACGTTGTTCAGACGGTATTGGACGTGAGAGTCCACAATCAGTTTTGTTAAGCGGAGGATCTCACGACATAAGTGGAATGCTGTGGAGGAAATGAGGGTTAGATATTCCGAATACCAGTCTAGTCTCTTCATGAAAATGTCAGTAAAGTGTGCATTGTGCTCTTTAAGTAGTATCATCACCATTATCTGCCTAGTCTTTGCAACTACGTTGGAGTGGGCTCTACCAACTTCAGAATTTTGAAGTTATTTTATGTGATGAGTGGTTATTTAGATCAACTAATCACACCAACATCAGGAACATAATTTACTACAGAATTTATTTCAGCAATGAATTTTCCTCCAGTTTATAGATCTATGGGTATTATATATATCGCATGATGATCATGTTCTCTATTTAAGTACTGACAGAAGTAACACAATTTGAATACTTACCATTACCAAACCGAGACTTCTTTCTCTCCTTCGTGGTCAAAGTCTTGACAGGTTTCAAGTTGAAGTTGTAATCCAAATGCAGATAGTTCAAGTTTTTGCGATGGATGAGTAGGTTCAACATGTTGTAGCCTTGGCGACATACTTGTAGACCAGCCTCTACCCAGTCCAGGGTCGTGGTTTGGAAGAATTTGGTGGATTTAAATGAGCGGAAGAGGTACCTGAAGATGGAAAAATTCTATTGAATGATTGATATTGTAGCTATGTCTCAATGAATCAAAAACACGATGCGAAATAACATCTAAAGCTTTTGTCGTGATTTCTTATAAATACCAAGTGGAATAGCTATGTAATTCGTAGCAATTTAAAAAAAGAATAGTCTGACTTACCTCTTCTTTTGTGGCTTTGGTGGTCTGTGCTTCAATGCATTCAGCACATAGTACTTGAGGAGTTTCTGATATGAAACCCTCACTTTGACAGGCTGCCCTGGCGGGCAATGTTCTTTGTACCAAGTCTTCACCAGCGGTACATCGATAGCGCGGCGAGTTCGTCCTGTGTGAAAATACTTTTTTAGCAACATTATGTATTTGTGTTATGGATGAGGTTAGTGTTTGCTATTAGAGAAGGGTTGTTCGAAAGATACCGCGGCCCCGAAACACAAATGGCAAAAGAAGCAACTTGGATGGGTTAATGATTGATGGGTTTAGCTAATAAGTCTGACGCTCCCTCTCGGTCCGCCCGGAGCAATTATTTGATGATTACTCATCCGAAAGAAAAAAATGCATTAGGTTAGCATAATATTTATGGAAATGGGCTGTCAAAGATTACGAAAAGTATAATAAAATATTTAATAGTTGCTTACCAGATCTCATGTTAAAAGGCCTCGGCGCCCACAACAGCGCAATTCCGTTGGCAGTATTATCTGTATACAAGGCAGTTTCTTGTAGGAATGGTGACACATCCTCAGGCAGTAGGAACTCTTCCTCGTCAGGTAGAGGATCCAATGACTTGACTGAGTGACGGTGGGAGATAGGATTGATGAGGGGATCGAAGTAAAATGCTGGGAGGTCAGGGTCTTCAGTCTTGATGTATACGACGTTTGGTGTGTGGTACCTAAGAATAAGAGATTTGTTGTAGAAGAGTGTAATTGCATTTCCTATCTAAAAGTATTTTAAAACGGCCAACTAGTTAATTGAAAAACATGCAGTCAATGTCACCACAGAGGTCACTAGTATCAGAAAAAAAAACTGCAATAAGTTTTCACATGTAAACATTTTGTATACTTACCAAGATAACTGGACGAAATGCGGCAAATTGTTGTATAAGTACGGGAAAGCGATCCTGTACTCGGTCCTGATTGGCTGTCGTATAATGATCTTGTTGATGTCATTGAACTCATTCCAGTCTTCATCACCAGCCGAATTGTCCTTTACTAGAGGTTCGAACTTCGGTCCACCAGGTATCGCCATGTTTAGAGCCTTTGCTGTGAAGAAACTCTTCGAATCGAACAGGTAGAAGTAGTTGTCATCTACCAAGTCAGTTAGTAGCTGGTTGCCAAGACGGTATAAGGTCGCCATTTGTGGCAAAGTCAGATTCCACTTTCTGTATGTAGACCCATTCACGTGTTTAGTACCTAATAGAGGCTTGTGGTCATAAAACCATGTTGCAACCGCTCCATCTTCCTCAGGATCCAGTTCAATCTGGATAGGTTCGAGAGGTTCCACATCCAAGATGTTGTCAGCGTAATCTAGAGGAGGTTCCTCATCGTCGAAAGGCGGGAACCTCATTCGCTTGAAGTGCCTACGATCGCGTTTTTCACGACGCATCATGATCCACATGGTACCCCATTGAGCTATGTAGACGGGTTCTATGACCCATGGGATTTCGTTTACAAAAGTGATGGCTCCAGTGATGTGGTAGAGGACTTTGACATCACGGATCTGTTCCCAGGGCATAGGCATGTTCTCTAGAAGCTTCATGACTGCATGAGGCATATATTTCAATGCTCCAAGGTATACTCTCTTGTCGTGCCTATATTTGCGACTGGTCATGTCTCCATGGTCTCTGATGATCTTGCGGATGTGTTCGGGAGGCATGTCCTCTTTCTGCGCGTCCACGAAACCGAATTTGCGCTTCTCGGCGAAGCGTTTTGATTGGAGCTGCATCCATTTTTGGGCTATACAAGAAAAAGACAAAGAAAGGTAAGACTCACACTGGTACTCTGGTTTTGATAGATTATTTTCATTTGAATCATGGATACATGAAATAAAATAATCAACTTGTGAGACAACACTTCGTGTTTTCTCATTTTATTTTATTATTTAATTGTATTGCCAACAATTGCCAAACAATTGTAATGCCAACATTGGTGTGATATGCAGGAGCATATCACACCAATGTTGGCATACTTGTTTAATTAGGCAAGTGGGGAGCACCTGTGTTTGTACGCACACTTGTGGACTATAATATGTGTAACTATATATAAAAACCTGTTTTAATATCTTAAATATATTGGTAGTGGCAATAAGCTTGAATAGTGTGAAGCGCAAAATTAAAAAAAAAAACCCGGTAAATCACACCCCTACTCTTTGTTTAAATAAAAGTAAGATGCTAAAAACACTACACAAATGACAGTCAAAATTGATGATACCTTTCATATCTCAGTGTCCAAGATGGCTAACTTTTCCACAAGTTATCGGGAATGAACCACATGTATTGATATTCAACTAAACAAACATTCTGTGTAAATGGGTTATGGATACTAATCAGTAGATCAAAGAATTTTTGGGTATTGGTTTTGGTTGGATTGTAAAGTCACCCTCTTTAATATTGCTTTTGAATTTTCACATACCATGAATAAGTAGGCCATTCTAAAGTACCTCATCAAATTTGATGTCAATAAAAGCTATAACATTGCACAATATTATGCATGATTTGACTCTGACCTAACATCTTATCTGA